>JALMGJ010000001.1:246865366-251842866 GCA_023362775.1 Charina bottae | reverse complement strand
AACACACCAACGGCGGCACACAAAAACCTGAAAGCGGCAGCAGCGCTTCCGGTTTTTTGCGCGCTGCCACAACGGCGGCACTTCCGGGTTTTCCCGCGGCGACACACCAACGGTAGTTGGTGTGTCGCCACGGGAAAACTTTGGAAAGCCCTGTTATAGACTTCCAGCAAGATATTGTTTCTTTGTTGAGTGGAATTAGAAACTGAGTTATGTGCACACTGAGAAACCTCTTCCATAGTTCCTCTTTTTGATATCATCTAAACAAAGAATATTTAAAAAGACAAGATTCAATATGTTACAACTGGTAGTTCTACTGGATATACAGTAGTTATACAGTATTACATGTAGAGTATATCTCTACCCTTGTGTATTGGAAGCAATTAAAAATTGTAATTTTATGTTGTAATTTATATAGAGGTAGTTGGTTAAAGTACATTACTCCAGTTCTGTCAACACTTCAAGGCCATTCAGACCTGTTTTATTATTTTGTACTTTTATCTGCTACAGATGAGGACATTATCCACAATGTGGCATACGTTTTTGTAAAAGCTTGCAAAGTTAGAGAGAAGATAACAACCACACAAACTGCCATAGTTTAGTGCCATGTAAATGAAGTATATTTAAACCTTTTTCAAAATAAGAGTGCATTAATTAGTAGTAAGAAGTTTAATTCTGTTTGTAAACAGTTCACATGGTTGGCCTCTGGCTGTAATAAAGATAAACTTGAATTAGTGTAGAGGATACTACAGAAAAGGCCTACCTTCTAGCCCACAACCCCTTCAGCGCACACTGTAATATTCAGATCAGATGGGTGGAATCATATTTAGCAAGGCAGTCCTTCATATATCCTAGTGTGATGCCATACAGTGCCCTATATAGATAACAAACCCTTTGAATTGCATCTGGAAGTGTACTGATAAACAGAGCAGTGACCTCAAGATGAACATAATTCTGCAATAGTGAGTTTCCCCAGGTAGCTGTCTGGTCACCATATTTGTAGCAGTTGCAGCTTCTGAGTCAGCCCTATGCAGAGTGGGGCAATAATTCCATTGTATTGTGATGAGGGCATGAGTCAGTCAAAAAGCTTCCTAGTTCAAATAGAGCCATAACTGATGTACCTGCACAAGGCCTCCCTTGGCCATTGCTCCTACTTGCTGCTCAAGCAGGAGCTGCAAGTCCAGGAGATCCTCCAGGTCACAGACCAACTCTTTTGAAGAGTTGAAGGTCATCTACTAGAGTTACCAGTGATGTTTCTGATCCATGACTGGGCCTAAAGCCCAACTGGGGAAAAAAACCAGATAACTTATTTCCTATACAATTCTTTGTAGCTGATTCTTTACCATCTTCTGAACAACCTTGGTTTAAAAGGGAAGGGTAAAAGTTGTCCAATACAGCCAGGTCAAGAAATACAGCCTTCCAGAGATGTCCTACTGCCTTTCTCAATGTGGGTGGCATAACACCTTCCTTCAGAGCAGGTTTGACTACTTCCTGCATGCAGCTGAACATGCCCCATCTAGCTGCCTCTATAGAGAAGGAGGGACACAAATCTAACCCACAGATGGTAGACTACATGCTACAGACAACCCTATCTATTTCCTAAGTTTCCATCAGCTCAAAAGAATCCCCACTTGCAATGCAAGATGCTGTTCCAGTCCTCTCATTTGTTTCTGCCCATTTGGATCCCAACCAGATCAAATATGAGCAACTATATCTGCAAGAAAAACCACAAACTCATCTAGATGATCTACAGGCTCCTAATGCCACCTATCCTTCCCCACTGAGTTTGGATCACCTTGAACAGGATGACTTGCCAGAAATCCACAAACACATTACATGTGTGGAAGAACAGGCACTTCTCTGCTCTTACTGCCACTGAATACGTTTCAACCTAAGCACATAGCAGTGCTCAGTCATAATCACTTTTGATCATAATTGTTCCAACTATCTTTTCAGTTTCATTCTTCCTGTTACTTCTAGGAAAACTAGGAAGTTGCCTGGGATCAGCAACCAGGATCAGGCCTCATAATCAAGTATTTGGGCAGTCTATTCCAAAGATGAACCAGGTATGACATGAAAATGCATGCCAAATTGTCAAGACGTCCCCAAGCACCCCTTGGAAACACTCAACATCTATCATCTGCTCCTTAGTTATTATAAAAGTGATTACTTACTTACTTACTTACTTACTTACTTACTTACTTACTTACTTACTTACTTTATTTATTTATTTATTTATTTATTTATTTATTTATTTATTTATTTATAAATAATTCGATTTATATTCACCGCTCCATCTCCCCCTAGGGGGACTCTGGGCGCTTTACAAAAATCAAACAATTAAAATCAAACAATTAAAATAACATTTTTAAATGTTATTTATGTTTCTTTAAACAGCTGACTTAGTAAAAGGTTTAGTTAAATGAATACAAGCCACATTACGAAACTTTTATTAATTACAAAGCCATGGACCTACTGGAGTACCAGAGTCACATGTTAGATGACACTAAATTGCTTTAAAGATAAACACTCTGAAGGACACTGTAGTGAAAACTTCACAGATCAATCTGCTTGTAATTTTGACCCTGATCTACTCAGATTTGACAGTATATATGCAGAGACACAGAACTCTCCTTCTCTCCCTCTCTCTCTGTCACCATTCTGAGAGTAAAACCTGATGAGAAATCCTCCATGGTATGATTTAAATTTATAATTCACAAAGCAATGGAGTCAATTTACTGAGAAATCATATGCAAAACTTTAGAATTGTGGGTCTATAATTTCCAGGGATATCCAAAGGGCAAGAGAATATTACTCTTCTTTGAGCCATCCCAGTGAACTGAAGCATTTATAAGCTTCCATCATCAGCAACTTTCCAAAATTTGCTTGCAGCAGTACCTTCCCATTAAAGCCCAGTGAACTCCAAGTTAGTCTGCTGAGAGGGTAAAGCAAATGTCTTCCCCATCTTAGTATTGACATTAAAATATCATCATGCCAAGAAGTCATTTCTAGCACCTAGTATAAATTTTATTTATTTGTTTAATTTATATGACCGCCCATCTCCCCTCATGGGGAACTCTGATGAGTTCCCCATGAGATAAATGAGCAGACTTCAGCAAATAAGTAAAACTTGAATGCTTCAATCTAAGTTATTTTATTGCAAAATTCCCCTCCTCAAACTCAGGGGTCTGATAGTGACTTCATTTTATTGTTTCACTACGTACTTAACCCTAGACACAGTGTTCTCTAGCTAGCCTCCTCCTCCCATTATTGCACTTCAAGCACTTTTGGGGAACTGTATCTAGCCCAGAATGTCAAAATGCAATTCTAAGCCAGGATTATAGAACCTTTGGAGTGAGGTGGTGAATACAATTTTAAACATTGTGAAAGTTAAGCCAGAAACTCCATAGATTTTTTACCTGATAAAACTCTAACAATATCTTAGAGACCAGATGTGTCTCCTTGAGGAGGACATCCCATATACTAAGACATCACTTCATCTGGTGGGAGTGCCCAGTACCAAAAGTCTGAAGAAGAAAAAATGTCTGGGCAAGTACATATCACTAGTTTTATACATCTGCACATGTGATGAAGCAATGTCTCCAAATAACATGCAACAGTGACTCTCAAGGCTCCAACTTCCCATATGACCACAGTATGTAAGTCTCTAGAACCAACAAGCCTGTCAGCAGGAAGTAACTGACAGCTTGCAAGCCTATCATGTGTCCTAACCACCTTTCCATGGCACCATCACAAGAGGACAGTACCTATAATCAAAAGCATGTATAATTCCTGTTTTTTATTCAAGTTCTCTTCTAATTTCTCTTGCCCTTTTACTGACAGCAGCTCTCTAAAATTTCTTTTGCAGTACTAAAGTAAGATAGAAATGAAGAATGAAAAGAGGTCAGAGGAGAAAGTACTTGGTGCACTTCATTAATGCCACTGGAAAATGTTCAATCTAAATTAGATTGTTTCCTTTGTTAATAAGTTGCTTTCTGCATATATCATTCACCTTTGACTCTGACTCATAGCATTTACAAAAACACACCTACAGCTGATTTTGCTATACAGGAAGTTACAGCCAATTATATCCAAGACAACAAAAGGGTGCCGAGAATGTATCAGTTGGATTTCGCTTCATAAAAATGTCAGATGTGGACAAGATTTAAAGACAAAGAGAAAAGAACAATGTCTACATTAATTCTTAACATTTATTTTTAATTGGGGGGGGGGAAAGTAAAGATGACTAGAAACTGGTGTGATAATACGAGAAATAGTTTTGGTTTTTGAATGATGGAGCCTTATTGTTAATCAAAGAGCCAGCTGGAAAGATGCTGGTCTCCTTAAACCATGGTATCATAATGGAAGAAAAGTCAAAAGACAATTATTATAAGAATGAGAAACCATATACAAGCTTCTGGTTTAAATTTCACATCAGTGATAAATTCATAGAGTTAATCTAGGCAAATATTATATCTGCTTCAGCTTCCAGCCCACAGCACGAGGGGGATAGTGCTGCTAGAATGGACCATTTTCAACGCTGCAATATTGCAGCAATCCGTTGTTTGGCAAAAAATGGAAAATCTGAAATCATGGCCTACATCTGTTCCTTAGGGGGTTGTCCAATTATCTGTTTGGGATAGATTTGGACCAAGATGGTCCATCCTCAACTGGGTTCCATACTCATACACATATGAACAGCAGTTCCTATAGGTAAATCTATCTACTAGCTGAATTAGATCAGTATTATCTATGTACAGTATGTATTGGAGATCCCATCAACTTTTTTTTAAAGTCAGCAAATCATTGGACTTTCCCTCTGTAAAAACTCTCTTCCTTCAGATCATATTCCCCTCTTCCATCTGCTGTTAGTTGCTGCTGTTTATTTTTAACTCCTGTCCTAAACTCTTGAATACAAAATTGGTGTTAATTTTGTTCTATTAATTTTACAAAAGTGTCATTTCTTGAACTCTTAGAACAATAAAACTATTGAGAAAGCATCACTAAGTAGGCTTTATTAAGACAAACCCAGAGTTATTCTGAATGAGAATAATGACTAAGCTAAATTTCCTTCTATTTTATGAAGCATCTCCCTGCCAATTTCTTGTCATTGTACTTAATTTACACCTTCAAGGTGAGTGCAAAAATCCAAGTCTTTCTCCTTTTGCACAGGAATCTACATATTCAATACAGTACTTCCATTTATTTATTCACACACATATCTAAAATGGATGTATTTACAGAAAAAGCTTATTGGACAGATCTGTTATAATAAAAAACCATTCATACATGAAACTAAAAAGTGTGTGTCTCTATCACATTACTTAAGCTATTTTTGAATACGATTCAGACACAGCCAGAATGGAGAAACAAAATCAACGGTACATTTTAAACAATATTGGCTTTATGTTTGCATTATAGATACATTTAAACATGAATCCATGTAAGCATCCCTTCTATTTTATGAAGCACTAAATATAATAAAAAAAACTGTTTTTGAAATGAAAAGATTTATAAACCTATATGCAGCCTCATCCTAGGCAAGTTTAATCAGAATTAAGTCCCTCAGTATCCAAAGGATTATAGTTGTCAGGATGTTACATGATTTTCTGGGAAAAGACATATTGACTCATTTTCTAATCTTTTTCTTTTTACAAATTTCCTCCTACTCCTATCCTAGTAATTATAACAATTTGTAATTTTTTTTAAAAATACAAATTTCCTCAGCCTGACACATGATACATATAGGGCTGAAGAAATGGGAATTCCCAGATAACAAAATCTGTATTAACAGTTAAGAAATAACCAGTCAGCATAAAGCGTTTTATGTTCTTTCCCCTTATTATACTGCATACCGTGCTGCCAACAACATATGCTAACACTCCATAAGGTTTTCACTTCCACCTCCAACAGATACCGAAAAGCAATATGTTTCTTCAATCCAGCCTCAGTGGTTGCCGGAGATACTCTTCTAGCGGCAGCAAAATTGGTTTATGCATATGCCATACATTCTGTAAATTGACGAAAATATGTTGCATTTATGTAACTGGACTGCTCTTAAAGTCAGTCATTAATGTGAAGGCTAAATACAATTAAAATAAGACCAATGTTGGGAAGTATTATATGTGGACATTTGTGGGATTTACTTTAAACATACACAGTCTTTAAACATACACATCAACAGAATCATTTTTGAATATACAATAGAATAAAGATTCTGGAAAAAAAATGTTTTTAAAATGGCTTCAAGGAAATTTTTCCTTGAGTATTCCTGGAAATTATTTTGAATCCTTAGAGGACTTAGAGATAGCGAACTTGTGGCCTTCCACATGTCACTGACAATGTTGGTTAAAGCTGTTGGACACTGAAGTTCAGTAGTATTCGGAAGGCCATCAGATCCCCAACTCCAACCATCTCCAGATCAAGGGGTACAACTAAGTAAATATTGGACAAAAGCATAAACATTTGATTATTTGATTAGCTCAATAGTAATGTTGGTGGATTCTACTGAAGGAAACAACACAAAGTTTCATAAGCAACTTACCCACTTAAACAATTAAAGACAATAAACTTGAAATATGGTTAGTTGAATGGTCAGCTTCCATATTCTTGTGCTCCATATAATAGTCCAGAAGCTGCTGTTGTAATTGCTACATCCTGATGTATTGAAACCAGTGCTTCTCACTGATAGCCAGATTTTACAATCAAGTTAACTGTACCCACTCACTGTGATATGTTTGCTCTCAAGAAATAGGATAAATCAGTGCAGCAATATATATATAAACAATAAGCACAGAGGTGTCTTGTGTTTCTTACACATGCAATAATGAACATATTTATTCCACCTTGAAATACACAGATACATCAGGGCTACATAATGTTACTATGAAACTTGGAATTGGGTTATGTTAGTCAGTCACTACAGCAAAACTGGGCTATAAGGGCTTCCAAGACATCCTTCTAACTAGCCTTACTTCTTTTAAGAAAGCCTATTAGGTCAGCACTAGCAAGTGATGGGAGATACAAGAGCAATTTTAAATGCTATCACAATTCCAATTCACTGAATCTAAAAAAAAGACCAAAGTCTTAAAGCTGCAAAACAATCCTAACTGAAGTTTCCAGGGAACTAATTAATTGCTCTTACAAATTTTTCCTTATAAAGCACACTATTGTTCAAAGGAACCCTGACCCTGAATGCAGAAGTTCCTACTTCAAAAGTTAGTAATTTCAGTTAAAAGGAAAAATAAGAGATGATGGGGAAATCTCTGTAGCTGTACTGGTCAGAACCAATAGCCCAAACGCAATGTTTCTACTCTATTAATGGACAGCAACAGGGTATGTATAGTGTGGCCAGGAAGAGTTTTGAAACTTTTAAAAAGTATTTTGTCCAGTTACTTTGAGCTATGATTGCTCTCTTCACAAATTTGATTTCATGCCATACATTTTTCTATTTTACAGATCAACCTTCCAAACATTTTAGGTTTTGGGAGGTTCTATAGCAGAGCTTTCCAAACTGTGTGTCAGGACACATTAGTGTGTCGGCTGCAGTGTCTGGGTGTGTCGTGGCTGCTGCTGCCTCCGAGCCCTGCCAAGATTCCATGCAGGTCCTAGTGCCTGCCTTGCTGCCTGCAAACCTGCTGTGATTCCACGCAGGTCCTAGTGCCTGCCTTGTGCCCTGCTGTAAGAGTGTGTTGCGAAATGATGCCCTGCTGTAAGAGTGTGTCGCGAAATGATGCGTGACTAAAAAGTGTGTCACCAACATGAAAAGTTTGGAAAACTCTGTTCTATAGAATGGAATCCCTTGACACATTTCTAGCTATTATTTTATTATTATGGAAAATATTTTATTTATTATTGTGAAAAATATTATTTCTCCATAATACACATTCTTGTCAACTACAGCACACTTTCAATACTGACACAGTAAATGACAATGTTATGTAGGGGAGATCTCATCGCATTTCTTGCTGCTCTCCTGCTCTCCTGCTCTCCTGCTAAGTTACATGTATACAGAATTCTAGCCTTATAACATAAAACTATCTACATCTTAAGCTTCCATTCAATGTCATGCTCCTTTAGGCTACAAACCTATTCCCATGCATCAAGAAGTAAGCCTCACTGAAATCAATAGTATTTACTTCTGAGTAAGCATGTATAGTATTGCACTCTTAGAAGTTTGACTTGCATCAGCTTGTTCTTTTTTCTAAGTCTTATTTTTTTCAGCTCTAATGCTTTTTTAGTGCAGTACTTACTTATCACTTCTTAATCCAGATCCTTTTTTTAGTCTCAAGTGTCTTTCATATTAATCTTACAGGTATTGTCTCTTACACAGCCAGCTTCTTTGTTCTTTAGACTCTGCTTGCAGCCACTTCATACAAACATTTCTATCTCCTAAGAAAGCTGAAAAACTTGTGATATTCACATTCTACTTTTCACAAATAAGTTTTATCTACATGTGCACGTTTTATTTTACTCTTGGCATTTAATGCTCAGCAACTATATTTTCAGTGCTGTCTTACCTGTCAATTCCAGCATCATATGCCTTTCTTTCCTAGCTATAGGGCTGGGAAAAAGATACTATGTAATACTTGAACTTTGCTTTTTTTCCCCCTAATATCAATTGGCCATTCAAACCCATTCCTTTACACCTCTTACTTTGAGGACCGTAACATACACAGCAGCATTGCTTAAAATGAGAAAAAGTGAGCTGAAGAACAGGGGATAAGCTGCTCAGCAGTGGCCCCTTTTGGCCAATGAAATAAATTGCACAAATACCAGAAAGGAAAAAGAGAAAAAGAAAAAGTTTCTTTTCAAATTATTCATTGAGAGCCCTTTCCTTACCTTTCAAATTATTCCTTAAAACATAATCATAACACTAGTGCTTCCAATATTGATGTTTTCTAGCAACATATTGATTTATACACCAGCAAAACATTGTGATGCTGACATTCTAAAATTTTGCACTGATGTCATAAAGCATTTCTGCTTGAGCAACTCAGTTGTTCAGTGTGTTCACAGTGGAATGGAATTCCTTAATCCCTTCAGGTAAAATCCAAGGCCAGACTTCATTAGTGACAGATGTTACTGCATGGACTCTGAAAAAAATGGCTAATTCTTGCTATATTCCATGCCTCACAAAGGTCTTCACTAAAACTGCCTTTGGGTTTTTAATGTTGATTATCAGTGTGCTTTAGGGGTACAATTTCAAGTTATATTCTTCATTTTGGGCTGCAGCTGAGGCCAAGGAAACTGCATGGATGCGGTCACCAAGAGTCAAACTTGACTTGAAGACATTTTTACCTTTTAAAAATGTTTGATTTTTTTAAATAGTGCTCCAAATTAATCAGAGAGCACATGTTAAAATCTGTAATTATCTTTAATAAAAGTTTTTACAAACAACCCCCTGAGTTGAAGGACTGACTCAAGAGACATTCTGTCTTCTTCCTCACATGAAATGAAAAGCATCTTCTAAGACGAGGCCTGGTGGGATATGAATCATCTAAAAAACAAATCTTTTATCTTATTTTAATATGTAAATTGAGGCAGATTAGATTTTTTAATAGATTACATCTCATATGTTCTCATTCATTTGGCAAGAACTCTAACTTTTAATTTTGGTTTGGGTTTTTTTAAGCCAAACTTGTTCTATTATATAAAATAGAAGAAACAATGCATACTCAGTTACATAGTTTATGTATTTCTTCTCATTGAAAATTCCCTATACTTTATAAGATTTTCTGCATTACATAACGTTAAGCACCTTTATATGCAGGGTAGCTGGCTCTGTGAAATAAAATTGCATTGGTTTTCTGCTTCTTATTTTGAGAAATTAGACTATACTAATTCACTCCCATTACCTTTAAAAAAAGTTAGCTGTATTACTTTCAACAAACTTTTAAACCCCCCACCCCCAAAATAATCCAATACAAAACCAAATGTAGGCATTTACCTAGATAAATTCAGAAAATAATATCCCTGGGCTCAATTATTGATTTCATTTCTAAATAAGTATACACTTAATATCCTTAAAAAAAAAGATTTGCTCCCAGTTATGCCAAAAGCAAGCAACTATTGAAGTTTCATAAGTATTAGTTATGCAGAATGAAATAGATGTGTTTAGAATGTGATTCACATGACACTGTAGAGATTTCAAAAGAATTCAAATATAACTTTTAGAATAACTTCCAAATGCATGTCAACTTGAAGGTATAATCCTCCACTACTATGTGATGGTTTGTTTGTTTGTTTGTTTATTTATTTATTTATTTATATTTCCAACTTATATCACCGCCCATCTCCCCCCATTCCGGAGGGGACTCTGGGCAGTTTCCATGCAAGTTGATGAAAATAATAGTCGCAGTAGTTCCCACTCTAATGAATTTATCAATATATACCTGGAGTTTGAGCTCACCTTAGACAGAGATACTTAGAACACTTACTAGGACATGCACACCACTGGCTTTATAGGGGCCTCCTGCTCCTATTGAATAATTGTGAATAGAATACTAGCAATAATAAATAGGTGTTGTATTAATTGTACAAATCATGTATTTTCATAATGAATGAATGAGATATTAGCAAGATATGGTCAAGTTTGGCAGTCTAAATGAATTTAGGTAGTAACAATGGCTTACAGAATGTAGCAGAATGTAAATAATGGGTCATTCTTGCCATTCCTTTCCTTAAGAGTCTATATCAATTTGGCAAGTTTTGTACCATTTAGTTTTAATTAATTAATATATATGTGCACACACACACAGTCCCTCTGATAGATTTTATTTTTGTCCATTTGATAAAACATGAATGAAAGAGAATTTAAAGTAGATAATATTGCAGAAAAGACTTTGAAATGTCTAGGGTGCAGAAAACCACCCATGTATTTTACACACACAAATCTATTTAACATTATTGGTAATAACTATTTAGAATTTACCACAAGCTTTGCTTAATCATTGTATTTACAGAGTAAATGCTAGTAAACCTTATAGGAATCTTCCTGTAAGAGAGGCATGCATTACATTTCCCTATACCTTGTTCTTATAGAAAAGTTTCAGAATGAAAAAGTGATGAGAAAGCAGAATTGTTCTACCTTACTTCAAAATCTGTATCCAGCATTATGGAACTTCTAAGGGATCTCTCTATATATCTGAGATATTAACTGACACTGTCCTTCATAGAAGCAGACCATGCTGGTAATGTCACCCCTGGCCAGCAATGGATCTCTGGGTTTTAGGCAGGAAGTTGAACTTGGTTCCTTCCACAGGCAAAGCTTGTGTTTCACTAATGAGCTTTATCCCTCTCCTCTGAAGTCCGCAGCTGAATCCCTATATCTCAAATCACTTCCAGCCATCATAATTCTTGACTAACCATCCGGTCAAAAACTTAAAATCATTTCGTTGTTTTTCTTTATTCTGTGAATACCTTAACCCCTTAATTCAAATTGGACAATGCTGGTGTTCACCAAAGTAGACCCAGAATACATGGTCTTCTCTACAGCTTGTTAAGCACTCTACCTTTCAGGAGTAGGAGGGCTCGAATGGACCGGCGTTTCTTTCAACACCCCATTCCATTTAAGGGTCCACTGGATTATCATGCACTAGACCAAAATCAAAGTCCTATCTAGAAATAATCTACAGAAACATAAATAATCCGAGAGGAAAACTGTGTACAAACTAACAATTTTCTTCTTTTTCTTCTTTCTTTCGCTTAAGGAAAAAAAATATCCAAGAAACCCACACAGACTCTCCAGGAAAGCGCACCGCTTTGAACTGTCCAGGTTTCTGGAGTGCTGAATCCCGAGTAGTCCAGACGAAGCACCAAGATGTAAAAGACGAAAGGGGGCGGCGGCGGAGGGGGGGGGGGCGGTGCGGGAGAGAGAGAAAGAGAGAGAAACGGAGGGAAGGAAAGAAAACAAACACCTTACCAGAGTTTTGTTGCCGTTTTTGCTGAGGGGACCTCGGAAAACTCCCTTGATGTTGCGAAAGTGCCCATTGCTGAGATGCGCGGAGCTGATGACAATGTAATAACACTCCATTGAGCAGCGGCCTCGCGGGCTGCCGCTGATTCCATACACCCCGCGGGCGCCAGACCAGGCAGGCTGCAAGGCGCCGGGAGAGGGGTAGATCGGACTGGCCGGCTCGGCTAAGGCCAGGAAGCGGCGAAGGAGCGGGTTGATCCAGGAAAAACCAAGCTATACACAGAGGCATGTACTGCTCTCCCTCCGGCTGTTGTCTCCAAGTAAGGCAGTGGTAGCAGCAGCAGCCTAACTCTCCCTCCTTTTTTTCTCAGGGCGGGGAGGAGACCGAGCGGCCGGCAAGCTTAGCGACAGCAGGAGCCGGCGGGCATTTATCACAGTCTCTTTCTCTCAGCGCAGAGCAGGCAGCAGCCAGAGAAAGAAGGGGGGCGGTGGCGGCAGTAGTAGCATCTTTCTCTCGCTTCGCGGAAGGAGTCTGAGCTGCTGCCTCTCGCAGGCATGGCGCTATTATAGCGCGCAGCCTTGCCGCTCCATTGCACTGAGCCAATGGCAGGGAGCCACTAGGCTGAGCTGGGAGCTGTCAGAAAAGTGCATCTGTCACACGCTGCCGTCTCCTCCCCCCTTTTCAGAAAAAAATAAGCGCCCCTCACTCTTGGCTCTCGAGCGCTCCACAGGAAAGAGCAGTCGCAGACCTAGGGCGGGAAACCGAGAGGGCACCGCATCCACGGCAGGGACTGCTGCTGTTGCCCAGGTAAAAGAGAAGGTGGTGTTCAGCTCCCCTCCCCCGTAAAAGGAGGGAGGGCAACCGTTTGTCCCTGAGTGGCTGGCGGAGGGAAGCCTTCCCATCAGCTGCAGCGAATCCCCTTTTCCAGCAAGTGACATTCGCAGCTGCTCCTCTCTCTCGGAAGGAGAAGTGGGGGCAGAGCTCCTGCCAACTCCTACTGAGGGAAAAGAGGCGCCGTTCCGTTCAAGGGTTTGAGACTGTGAAGGAATGTTTGCACAAGAAAGGGACTGCCCGGTGGGGAGCGGGGGAGAGACACCAACCCCCCTGAAAGCAACACGGAGCCTCCCTGTTCAGAGACCGTTTACCTGAGAACAAAATGCTGGGGCAGGCACAGGGAAGGGAGCCTGTTTTGGCTAAAAATTGCTTGCTTGTAGAATTGCGACACGGACTTGCCTCCCGGGGGAACGAATAAAAGGCTCCTTGTCGAAATGTGCTGGAAGGCGATCTCCACCACCCCAAGACCCCGATTGGCGGGCAATAGAGAGACACTGCACATCTTGGGGGCACCCTGTTGAAGGAAATTAAAATTGAAAAGGGCCCCGGCTGTGGTTTCCTGTTTTTTTTTTTTTTTTTTAATTGTCTGCCTCCCACAGAGCTTCGCCTGCCGAGCTTTACTGAGTTCCCGCGCTCACCGCAAGTCAGACCTTAACCCTCGAGAGCCAAATTTCACGGCTAGCTGGGGACGGGGCAGTCCCTGGAAGCGCGAGATACACTAATAGATGAGGGGTAATCTCAATTCATACGTGGGGGCGGATAGGCTTCTAGCGTAACGCATCCACCCTAATTTAGAGCACCACCGCGCGACTAGCACAGCCGACTTCTTTTATAGGATTTCCCCGCCCCCTTCAGCGCCTTCATTTCCACGCCCCCGACTTGTCTCCTCCTCCTCCTCCTCCTCAGGGTTAACCCTTAATGGTCCGTTCCTCAAATCTATACTGTTCTGCTCGTCCAAGCTCACTTTGGCGAAAAAGTGCCTTTTCTAGCCAGCAGCGCCTCATCCGTCTTGCCGCCCATGTTGAGCGTACTTTATTGCTTTATTGGCATTAGGAAGCACTTAAAGGGATCAATAACAGCCAGCGAACAGCCTGGGGACCGCGCCTTCTTCAATGGATTTGCGGAGACTTTTTTTTTTGGTAACACGAAGATGGCTTAATTGGTTAAAGCGGATGGCTACCCAGACTCTCTCCGGCGTCTTTAAAACGCGGGTGCTAGACGATTGTCTGGAGTCTCTCTTTGTACACTCCTCCTCCCCTCACAACACGCACTGCTTCCCTTGGGTCATTGAGTTTAGAGAGCGGATAATGAGAGAGAAATCTTTTTCATCATTAGCATAACATTAAAATAATGTTAATAAAAATTATAAATGACAATCTTTAGAAATTAAATACATTTTAGAAGTAAATTGTTGATGTTAATAACTCTAATTCTAAAAGAATAAAGTATAGAATAGTTTACATGAAAGAAAATTGTTAGCTGGTGGTCACACATTGTAATAAATCTGTTGTTGTTTATTTAACCAAGTATTATTGAAAAAACACAGTTGACTGGGAATTCTCAACCTAAGCCCTAACCATCTACATGATTTACATTATTAGCAACTGGGTTTATATAATTCAGAAATGAAGCAAACCATATTATGGGGCAGTGTAATGTTTGAACCCAGTTTTTATTCCTTATAAGAGGAGTAGATAAGCTTGTGGTCTGGAATACAGCTCTTACATTTCTGGTCGCTGATGCTGGAGTTTATGGGAATTGTAATTCAAAACACACAGAGGGCTCATGCTTACTCTGTGTTTCATAATATTATTTTTGGTGTAATTATTCCATCATTTCACACAATATAGCAAGGTACTGAATATTATTAAACACAACTCATCACAACTGGAGATTTGGGTAGGATGTAATTATTTACATATGCACATCCCTGAGAAATCAAAGGGCCTTACTTCTAAGTGGACATGTATTTTATATAGTGTGTAGGGTGCCACATGACCTTGGAAGTGTCTTCGGACAAGGCTGGCTCTTCAGCTAACAAGCGGAGATGAGCACCGGCCCCTAGAGTCGGACACGACTGCACAAATGTGCGGGGGGAACCTTTACCTTTACTAGGGTTGCAGTGGTATTAAAATACTGGTTTTCAAAGCAACACCTGTCACAACAGGTCACCTGTAATCCTATGCATTCATGGATAATCATCTATGTGCTATGTGGCACTTACAACCTAATACAAAGGTAGACAACCTAGGCTCCTTCATATGTTTTGGATTATAATCCCCACAATTGTATCATAGTTGGTGATATGCCTGGAATGTCTACTTTCTGCCCTAATGAATATGTTTCATTAAAAATGATAACATGGGAGATGTGTATGGCTGAAATCAAATGTAAATTTACCTGGGAATAAGTGACACTAGGAATAATCCAGTGCTGGGCTCATATATCAAAGTAAGCTTTAATGTAATTGTATAGTTAGTCTTAATGTAGTTAATGTAGTTATACTTCATGGTTCAGCACAATATTCTGGCTATAGTTTGTTTAATGAGCCATGATTAACTTAACCATAATGTACATACCTAGTACATGGAATTTGGCAACTGGACAATGTAAATGGATTCTTCATGCCCTTACTATGGTCAAAAGACATATATTGCAGCATTGGAAAGAAAAATGTATGGCCCAATTCACTCAATGGATTGAAGACCAGATTACACTTGCCACCTATGAGTGATTGCCTATAGACATAGACTTTGTATGGACAAGTATAATGAAATATTGAAGTCACTTATACAAAATACATTAGGTTAAAAAAGAATGATAGTTATATAAGTGTATTAGAAATTAATATATACATACTTGAATAATATTTACATTAGATACATATATATAGAATTGTAACTGTTAATTGTTATAACAATATATTATACTTTGTTTCTTTTTTCTGTTGTATTTTTTCACTTTTAAAGCACTTTTAATGCATTTTTTCCTTTGAGAATGTACGTGTTTGCATTATAATTATCTCTGTTTTGTTTTGTTTCTTTTTCTTTTTCTTTTTCTGTTATTATTTTAACAGCAATAAAATTAATAAACTAACTATAATGTAGTAAATTCAGCTACAGAAATTTAAGCATGAATCTTTAATATGAGGACCTGTGACTAAATCCCTTAGATTCAAAAAATCTTAGTTGTGAATAGGCACTTATACAGTTTACAGTTATTTTCATATAAATCTGTTTATGTTTTTCCCTGTGACACTCTGTGGAAGCAAAAGTTAGACTGAACTAGTAAGATAGAAAGAGTATTGAGGCCTTTCAATTTCAATGTGGAGAAGACTCATGAGAATACCATGGATAACCAGGCAAACAAACAAATGGATCATTGAACAAATCAATCTAGAGTTCTCACTCAAGGCACAAATGACCAGGCTCAAATTATCCTACTTTGGACCCATTATGTGAATATCTAGCTCTCTCAAAAAGGCTCTAATGCTGGGAAAGATGGAAGGAAAGGAAAGAAGAGGACAATTAGCAGCAAGGTGGATGGAATTGATTACAGTGGCAAAGGGTACACCACTGGAAGATCCTAAGAAGCAGGTTGGGGACAGATAATCCTGGAGAAGATCTATCTGTGTGATTGCTAAAATTCTACACCACCTTGATGGCACATAAGCAATCAATTATAATCAATCAATGAAATATAAGGACATCTAATTTTAAAAAATTGAACTGTAAATTCCGTATCTTTGAATTAGGTTTTGAAATTAAAAAGTAATTCCTTTGTCACATGTTGGTGCTAGAAGCAAATTGTCCCTGGTCCTAAGAAGAGTGCAGAGACGGCCACTGAGAACCCTCCTCCTTCCCAAGGTTCTGTCTGAGAAGCTACCACCAAATGAGAGAAGGATCAGCTTGCCATAGAAGTCTCAGGGCACAATTCTTACAAATACTCTGAAGTTAATGTTTTGTTTTGGGGTTGGGAGAGCAGAGGAGTGGGTAGAGCAGAAAGTAGGAAATCAGCTCATTATGCATAATGACTTCCAGAAGAGTTCTTTTTTTCACAATCTCTTCTAAGCTGCATTTCTGTGTTATCCACTTGGGGGAGTCTGGAAATTCTCTAAATAAGGTCTGTGTTTGCAAAGTTTAGGTTAAAGTACAAATGGCACTGGTTATTTTAAGCCATCCTTCAGTGTGAAGGAGGAACCTACGCTGCTTGGGATGAAAGATGTTGCAGTCCAGCACACCTGGAAAATGACATACTGCAAAATGTTCTTTTCAAATGCCTTCCAGCCTGCTTTTGCATCTAGCTGCAAAATATGATGATTGCATCATTCTACAGTTAGAAATAAGGAAGGTATATCTAAGAAATGATGATGGATGTCATTTTTCTGTCAAAATTTGCTATCTTTACCATCTGTATCCTTGATAAGGAAGGGAGCCAAAAATTTATGATAGGCAGTTTCCACGTACCAGAATATGCTATCTTCCTCAATACCCATTTTGATTTGGGGAGATCATTTTGACAGCTGTCGTTCACTCACCCATCAAGATTTGCTCTCTGTTGCATTCCTGATGTGAGTTGGGAAGTGGCACATGGGGAAGGGCAAGACATTGTCAGAATTTGTTCCTTTCAGTTAAAGAGCCCCTGCTTCAATCTGCAGAGGATGGCACAGTTTCATTAGTAAGTAAAGGTTCCCCCCGCACATTTGTGCAGTCGTGTCTGACTCTAGGGGCCGGTGCTCATCTCCATTAGCTGAAGAGCCAGCATTGTCTGAAGATGCTTCCACAGTCATGTGGCCGGCATGACGCACGCAGAACGCTGTTACTTACCCACCGAAGTGGTACCTATTCATCTACTTGCATTTGCATGCTTTCAAATTGCTAGGTTGGCAAGAGCTGGGGCTAGTGCGGGAGCTCACTCCGTCACGCGGGGCTAGGGTCTCGAACCTCCGAACTTGCAATCTTCCGATCAACAAGCCTGGCATCTTACCCACTGAGCCACCACACCCCAGTTTCATTACGAAATTAACAGTTTCATTACCAATACAAAATTGCAAACTTGTTAAACACACACACAAACACACACACATGCACAAGCAGAGTGCATCAACTACTTATTCTCCATTGATATTCAAAATAATAATGTCACTCTTAAGATTCTTGCCCTACAGTATTGCAGTCTTCTGTGTATTAGGCATTTTAATCAAGTCTCCCGTTATGTAATACGGTGGCAACTTTTCATTCTTGATTCACTTAAGACAAGGCATTCCAATTTGCTGTTTGTGGCAAACTTGTACAGTATTTTTTTTAATGCTAATAGCACCTTATAAGACCTAGTCAACATGTCACTGAGGTTGCTAGGCTATGGTCAGAATTAATTCAGATTGCAAGTGAAGGTTTTACATTACTGAATAATCCTCTGTAAATAAGGACATCACCTTCCTTTTGTGCTAATATATTTCAAGGAGCAGAATCTAAGTGTAACTTGTGGAGCACACAGACTGGTCTCCCACTATCCTACAACACACATAGATACATGCATACAGTACGTGTATGGGTGGATGGACGGACAGAGACAGACAGACAGACAGACAGATGTTGCATGTTATATTTTCCCCAAAAGGGTTTTCCCTTTCAGAAACCATGGGAGATGAAGTTTAGCTTTACTGATCTGGCTAATAGAAAACCAAAACCAAATTCAAAATTATCTTGATAAGTTAGAGAAGTGTACTGAAGATGACCGAATGTAATTCACAAAAATGCAAAGTTCCTCATTTAGGGGGGAAAAATCAAATTCATTTTGTAATAGTATGTGTGAAGCTGTAGCCAAGACAAGCTGAATATGAGTCACCAGTATGACAATGGCTATTAAAATGGCAAATGCAGATGTAGGCTGCATCAATTTGAAGCTATGAGAAGAAATAGTTTTACTACAGTTTGCACTGTTTAGGCTATACCTTGAGTATAGTCTAAGCAGTTCTGGGCATCCTATTTTTAGAAAAATTAAGAGAAACAGGAGCGAGTTTCAGATAAGGAAAAGGAGAATGAACATGGGAGTGGAAATTAAGGCTTAAAAAAACATTGAGGGAACTAGATAGTGGCTAAGAGGAATATGGAAGCATTTCTCAAGAACTCAAAGGAAAACCATACAGAAGAAGGTAAATATCTTTCTCTATCATCAAGCTAAGGGCATTTTTCCAGCAGGCTGCAATACTCACTTATTTATAGCAGGAACGTTGCTAATTGAACATGGTTATTTTATAAGTTTTTAGCATCTAAAAAAATGAAAATGTGATCTGTAGAGGGAAAGAGGGTCTATGTACAGTATATCTCAATATTTTAGAACCATTACTAAATATCAATTTTCATTTCCTGGGACTCCTTTTACCAGAGCCAGCACTGCAGACAAATGCAGAATTGTGCAACATTATGTAATTGTTGGATGTCAGATCCCTAGCAGAAAATGCCTTTAGTTTATCATATCTACCACCTGTACAGTTTCTGAGCAGCTTATGGGAGCAGAAAGCAATGTGCAAATTGCACTCAGTCATTGATGCATATTGTGAATGCATATGTATCTATGTCACTTTATATATGACAGATATAAAGGTTAATATTCTGCCATTTTAATATTTCATCAAACTCTCCTTTTTATGAATAATCCAAGCATAATGTAGTATAGGCAAGTCTCCAGTAGGAATATTCAAGTTTGTATTTAACCATCAACAGCATGATGCAATATGTCACAGATTAGCATCTATGTATTTCATTGCCATGGCTCTTTCAGATATGCCTTAGTAGCCCAGCCCTTGAGGTTGATGGATTAAAACAAAATCATGTATATTTTGGTCCTGAACAGTTCTTCCATTTCCTATGGACATTCAGGGCTTTGACCTATGCAGAGGAAATGATTCTTGGACATGTGTTATTGTCACCTTTCTTTATAAAAAGAGAGAGAAATGGATAGGAAGGGGCAATAATTATAAACCCCTCTTTTTTGCCATTACATTCTACTTTTCTCATTTTAGTAAAAGGGTTATTTCTTATGAAAATAACCAATGTGAACTGGAAGATGAGAATGGCAAAAGGTCAGCAACTACGCATGTTCTTGGTTTAATAAAGTGGTGAAACCATCAGAGGAACACAAACGGTATTGTTTAAAATTCAAAATGTATAATACTGCATTCCAGAAGTAATTAATATTCTTTCTTTCTTTCCTACTTTCAAGCTCTGTAATAAAGGAGACAAAACAGTGAAAACAAGAATCAGCATTTTTCCACAAATCAGACTTTCTGACAATGTGGCTGAGCCAAGAATCAAGAAACACTGCAGCAGTTTTTATCAGTATACTGAAAATTACATAGATGTTATTTCCAGAAAAAAATCATATAAAATAATATTATCAAGTTCAAGTCTCAAGCTCAAGGAGCCTATGTAAAGATCAGCCAATCTCAGTAGAGCGCAGAAAACATTAAGCTTGTTGTTTAAATGTCAAGAACAAATGAAATATTAGTACAAACTAAGCATTTCTTCTATAATGTCAATCCAGAAGTAATTCTTATTGATCTCAGTGGCACTTACTTGGGAGTGGCACTATAGGATTGCAGTCTAATAGCATTATCTTTGGCAATGCCACTCAGAAGATACAGTATGTATAGGATCAGAGTATTCACCATCAGCAATTCATTCATCTGTTTCTTTTCCAGTGAGCCTCATATTATCGTCTACCTTCTATCTGCTACATAGAACAAATAGGTCAGTTGCTCTGCACAAGAATACATGGGTACTGATCTGCTGTCAGATATAGCAATATTCAAGAGCTAATGACTAAATAACATTTCTGTCTCCCAGGACCTTCTGTCTTTGATGTCCATTCTAGAATTAAAGACACTTCAGAGGGAGACTGGAATGAGAAGTTGATTAATTACATATCAACAACTCAGTGCTTTTACATGTAGTTTGAATCAGGATAATATATTTTAATCACTGTTAATAATTCAGTTGTTCCTCTTTGCACTTGCTAAGTTTTCTTTTTCTCTCTTTCTGGTATCAGTGTTTATAACCAGTGTTTATGGTATCAGTGTTTTATCAGTGTTTATAATTCCAGCCCCTCTGTGTCTGCATGTGCATGTGTGTGCATGTTCCTGGGCACATATGTTTCTCATCATCCCTAACTATCACATAACCTCCTTATATCTATTTTTATTAGGATGGATTGAAATTAATTCCTCTACTGCATTAAATCTAAGCAGGGTTTTATGACCATTTCATCTGTCTCTTTTCCCCCCCTACTTATTTGAAAAGACCTGCCTGGTGTCAAAAGTGTATTAGGTGCCAATTACACTGGACACCTAAAGTAATATAGTGACCTACATACATAAGGGCTCTCTTTCACACAGAGTTTCAGGGTTTGTAATGATCCAAAGCATGTGTGGTCCCAAGAACTTAATACTACTCCTCTTTTACACAGATCTTTCCATACCCCATAAATAAACTCCCATCAACTGGTGAAGAATATAATAATTAATTATGAACAGATACATTAAAATCTGGGGCGTGGTGGCTCAGCAGGTAAGACACCAGGCTTGTCCATCGGAAGATTGCAAGTTCGGAGGTTCGAATCCTTAACCCCGCGTGACGGAGTGAGCTCCCGCACTCGCCCCAGCTCTTGCCAACCTAGCAATTTGAAAGCATGCAAATGCAAGTAGATAAACAAGTACCACTTCGGCGGGTAGGTAACAGCGTTCCGCGCATGTCATGCAGCCACATGACCATGGAAGCGTGTTCGGACAACATTGGCTCTTCGGCTAACAAACGGACACAACTGCACAAATGTGCAGGGAAAACCTTTACCTTTTTACATTAAAATATTATGAAGAAAATATATAAAGAGCAGAAACCAATTTTGAAGCAATCATATACAGTAATACAAGTATTTTCATTAATAATTCTCATTTTGATGTGACCTCATAAATAGTTTGCATTGATCAGAATGCTTTCTCTAGAAAAGTAAAATCAAGAAAAGATTCTGAGGCAACTTGATTGCTGTTGTTTCTCATATTTCTCCTTTTCACCAAGAATTAAAAGTGGCCCTCTGATGGGATGTCAACTGGACTATAATAAGCTGCTGCAACAACATCATTACAAAATAGGCTTGTAGGAGGTGGCTGCAGTTTTCTTCAATGAGGCAACAGTATTTTGAAGTACAGCAATGACATGATTCATGTTGCTTCAGGGTCTCCCTGGCACTTTCAGTAGCTTCCCTGCACCTCTCAGAAGCCTCTTCTGGCCTCTAGAAGTACCAAAGGAGTCCCTCTGAACCCCCAGAAACTTTGCTTATAAAGCAGCTTTGAAGGGATGCTTTGTTCAAAGCATCACGAAAGGGATGCAACCCTTCAAAGGTTTGCACAGCCTACTAATGCACAATGCAGGTAGACCTCGTTTAGAGACTGCCTCATTTAGTGACTATTCGTAGTTATGATGGTGATGAAGAAGTAACTTTCTGTCCAATCCTTGCATTTATGACCTTTGCAGGTCTGTAAAGCAAAGGAAAGTTGAAGTAAGATCATAAGCACAGTTGTGGATTTTCTTAGCAACTGCTTTGCTTAACAACTGAGTTGCTGGCCCGAACTGTGGTCACTAAGCGAGGACTACCTGTAGCTATTTATTTCTAATCCACTCAGAGTCAAAGATGCATGTCTTTTCCTGGAACTAAAAATACATTAATGTAGATGCTAGGCGTGCCCCCTTAGGAGGAGAGAGGAGGCCATTCCATAAGAAAACCCTTCTCTGTTATGGACGGTTCCTCCCCAGCCATTTGCACATCAGCAGTGGGGAAGGTTACCATCCTTCTTTCCTTCCTATGATTTAAAACCTATTACACTTCTGCGTATTTCCAACATCCAAATAGCTGGAAATGGTGTTGCCAGGTTCAATGTTGTAGTCAAAGGGAATTTCTGAAGCCCTCAAAAGGGTTGTTGTAGAGACTGTTGAGTTTAATGGGTAATGGCCTGTCTTGGTATAAGAATTCCTTTGATTTATGCCATAAGAACAGAAAATACAGTACCATTACTACTATACTATTGCTACTATTGCAAGCATGACACTCACATTTGATGCCTCATTCTACCTAACAAGCACAGGAGTACATCAGCTGAGAAGCCAAAGAGAAATTAAGTCATAAAACAGCCTTGGTGAAGAAAGGTGAAGGGTGGTAATAGACTCATCTCTTTGCTGCATATCTCCTGTATGAGAGGAAAGTTAGATGGAAGATTGAGACATGCTGTGCAAAAAACAGACCCTAAAGATAGACATCTGAATGATCCTTCCTTCGTTTTTCCTCCCTTCCTCCCTTCATAATGGCCAACTATCCAGTTTTATAATTATCACATTGCCAATGCTATGAGACTTACACCCATTTAACACCACCAGGTTGAACATGTGAGATACTATTTGACATGCAAATTATAATTAATGGTTTGAAGTCTATTGGTTCCTGTTAAAAGCATTGTTAGGTTAAAAACATGACTAAAGTCCCTGAACTGTTTGTTCCAGATATTTGGTATCGCTGCATGCTGCTTGTCTTAAATCAGAGCTAAACATATCTGATTTTTCCAGGAAGGCAAATACAGCTCATCACCCTTGTACGTTGCCCTAAGAAAAGTGTAATAAATGTCCTGTAAAAGCAAGAGAAATGCCTTCAAGTATTGTGCAAGAGTGTTTGTCTTGCTGGGTCACACAGGTTCTGCAGGAATGAAATAGGAAAGATCACTGTTGACATAGCAATGTACCAAAATATAAATATACAGTAAATACATTGAAGAAATCTGCTCAATAGATTTTCAGAAAGTCTATGCTTTATAAAATACAGTGAGACTCTTTTAACACAACATGTCATGAATTTAACTGGGGGAAGTTTGTACACTTACCATACTTAGTTTGTTTCACTTGCTAGATAACATATGATGGGAAGTGTTGGGGGGAGCACAACTCATTAGTTCTGCTGGAATTCTCAGCATCATTTGGCATCCCACTGTATTTGGCTGATGTTGAACTTGGAGGAACTATTTCATGGGGCTTCCACTTCTATTTGACTGAGAGTTCCCAGATGGTAGTATCATGTAATCATAGTTGGAAAGGACCAGGGAGGTAATCTAATCTAGTATTTCTCAACCTTGGCAACTTTAAGATGTGTGGATTCAACTCCCAGAATTCTGGGAAGGGAATGCTGGCTGGGGAATTCTGGGAGTTGGTCCACATATCTTAAAGTTGCCACGGTTGAGAAACACTGATCTAGTGCAACCCAGGATCCACTAGAGTATCTCTGAGAGATGACCATCCAGTTCTACTTGAGAAGGAGAACACACCACATAATTCCTTGTCTTTTGGTATATGGGATTCCTCAATGTTCTGTTTTGACTACCTTGCCTTTCAGTATCCATTGAGGATATAATTCTGAGGCCACTGGGAACATGACTTAACTTTAAGACACCCTGCTCTCTCTCTTTCAACTGAATGTATGGATATCCTAACCAATTGTGGTATTATATGCCCTGCCACTTATACAGTAGATGCTACAATGGTGGGTACCTAAGATAAGGTCTTTTTGGTAGTAGCACCCCTAATGTGAAACACTTTCCTGTGAATGAGATTGACTCCTCCCTTGCTCTGTTTTTGTCATTTCTTGCTATATATTATGTCATTCCCTTGTTCTAATGCTGGTTTCACATTTTATTGTGTAGCTGTTACTCCTTTGTTCTTGGTTTATGGTGTTTTTAATAAATATTTTATTGTAAATTCTCACAGATGTCTGGTGTGCAGAGAGTATAATGTGTAAGTTTAATAAGTAATATGTATAACCAAGCAATCTGTTGATCTTTAAAATCTGACTTATACCAGTGAGATCATTGGACCATCTAACTCACTATTTAATGGAAATAATTGGTCTATCTTACTCAATTACAATTTGGAACTGTACTAAGTACAGGGATTGGAACTGCCCTGCAGGTTTTCAAATAGATTCTTTCTCTACTGCAAATCATGGGAAAAAAATATGTGCACTTATCTTTTCCATCCCATTCATAACGAGAAAGGGTATGCACAACAGGGTATATAAGGATGTCTATGATGAAATCCCAAATATGGAACACACTCACTATAGAAAGATACATCTCACACTACATTTACAATATTTTTTGCAGCTAAATTGAGATTTCTTTTTTTAACCTGGGCACCATCTTGGACCCTCCCAAACAGCCTTTGTGATAAAAATGGTAAATTGCTCTTTTTCATTATGACTGCTGGATTTTAGTGTCATGTTGGATTTTTAAACGATATATTATTTATGAGTTATTTGAATGGGGGAGGAGGGGGAAAATGAAGAAAGCAACCTCATGCCGTTGCAACACAAGCTCTGCCCCTTTTGTACATGTGTCATGACACTACATGGACATACAAAAGTGGCAGAACTTTTGTCACACCACCATAATGTTCCTTTTGTCATCTTGACAAAAGCCTTCAATCCTACAACCACCTCCGATTATTTATATTGCTCATGGCCCTCAAATTTCAAGTGACAGGAGGGAGAACAGATATGTGAGAAACAAAGAAATCTGCTGTGGATTCAAGTCATGAAATGTTTCCCTGTGCCTTTTTCTGAGGGCAAGAAATTCTAGAATCCAAACACCTTATGAGGTCAGGCTTCCAATCTGTGCTGCAAACATCTAGGCAGCCACCAAATGGCAGCAAAGAGTTAGAGCTTTTGGTACTGATATCTAAAAGTAAGAAAAGGATGTAGGTATAAATACATGTTATACACCCCCCCCCATGTCATCATGCCCATCTCTTTGACTTTTGGGGGTTGAGCAGGAGATGTCTAGAACATCACTAACCATCAGCAGAACCACTCTCCCTAACTTTGAGACAAATTGGCAGGGATGTAAATCTATTGGTTGATTGATTGATTGATTGATTGATTGATTGATTGATTGATTATGTGCCATCAAGTCATTTTTGATTCCTAGCAACCCCATAAATAGATTTTCTCCATGATGATCTATCTCTAACCTGGTCTTTCAGGTCCTCCAATGGTGCACTCATCACCATTGTAACGGAGTGTATCCACCTTGCTACTGGTCATCCTCTTCTCTTTTCTTCCACCTTTCCCAGCATTAGAACCTTCTTCAGAGAGCTAGGTCTTTGGCATAATGTGTCTGAAGTAGGATAATTTGAGCCTGGTCATTTGTGCCTTGAGTGAGAACTCTGAGTTGATTTATTCGATGATCAATTTGTTTGTTTTCTTCACTGTTCATGGTATTCTCAGGAGTCTTCTCCAGCACCAAAGGTAAAAAGTGTCAATATTCCTCCTATCCTGCTTCTTCAAAGTCCAAATTTCACTTCCATAGAGTGTCACTGAATACCATGGCTTGCACAATTCTGATCTTTGTAGGTATAGAGCAGAGCTTTCCAAACTGTGTGTCGCGACACAAAAGTGTGTCACCTGCGGGGCCCAGATGTGTCGCGTCAAAACCCGGAAGCACTGATGGCGCGCCACCGGGCCATCAGCGCTTCCGGGTTTTCCCGCGGCGACACACCAACGGCGGCGCGCAAAAATCCGAAAGCGCCGCAGTCACAGCGGCGCTTCTGGGTTTTCCTGTGGTGACACACGAAAATCCGAAAGCGCCGCAGCCACGGCGGCACACAAAACCTGAAAGCAGCAGCAGCGCTTCCGGGTTTTTGCGCGCTGCCTCAATGGTGGCACTTCCGGGTTTTCCCGCGGCGACACACCAATGGCGGTTGGTGTGTCGCCGCGGGAAAACTTTGGAAAGCCCTGGTATAGAGACATCACGGCATCTGAATATCTTTTCCAAGGACTTCATGGCTGCTCTACCAAGTGCTAGTCTGTGGCATTTCTTGACTGCTTGTTCCTTTACTGTTGATGGTTGATCCTAAAAGGCAGAAGTTATACACCACTTTGATATATTCATTATCAATTCTAAGGCTGGTTGTTCTACCTGTGGTTATCAGTTTGATCTTCTTTACATTTAATGCTTGATGTATATTAGTAAGGCTTACACCTCAGACTTGAGAGGCTATCCATAGGGTAGGAGATGTTCACTGAGGTAGACATTGCTTGACCTTTGTTGCTCTGTCCATTCTGGCCTTTCTGTATTGGAACTGGATGTACAGGGTTCCTTGATATAAATATGATCCTCAAATCAGTTGAAAAGCATACAAGAAAAAACTGCCATCACCTACCATCTTGATAAATCCCTAAGATTCAAGCAACTTGGATATAGGCAACATTCTTACTTATATAAGCCGTAACAAAGATCTAAAACAATTTAATTTAGATGGCAAAGAGTGAAATGGAATGATTTGTGAAATGAAATGTCTTGCCCTAAAGGGACAGTTGGTTTCTTAGCAGATATCAATCATGAACATGGGCAGACAACTATCTTTAAAGGAAAAAATATAGGATTATGTTGTAATTTAAGTATCTGTTTCACAAACCAATGTAGGCAAAGTCTCACACTTCTTTATAACTTCAGAAATAAAAAGCAATTTACAGAAGAGGTCTTATTTGTTAATTTAATCATTATGAACAGCAATATTTCACTCATCTTTTGTGAATCAACAACATTACAGGCATAACATTCAACTGATACTTTCAATTTTTAACAAAATAAATTCATTCTTATACACTGGCTAGTAATGCCATCTTTCCAGAGCTGTGCAGCTACCTAGCTTCTTGTATGCATTATAAAAACAGCTACTTTAAAAAGTGTCTGTCCTTCAAACCTATATAAGCTGCATTTCTTTTCCCAGGGAATTGGGAGAAAGTCCTAAAGTTATTCCCATTCACATAATTAAAAGTTAGGCTTGCGAGGTCAGCATAAATCATAAACAGCCCTCCTTCCCAGCTAAGTCCTGTTGTTGTATACCCCATCAAAAGGGAAAAATGGATTCCTCATTATTTCTATACTTATTCCCGCCCAAATTACAAGTCAAGTGTCTAAATGGAAATAAGTTGAGACAGTAGATCTTTCTGAATCTGATTTGCCATTCATGGGCCCCATGACCCATTAATGAGAGATCCTTTTGAGGACCACTGGATCTGTTAAATTGAAATTCTCCTTAGTACCAACTAGCTTTGCCAATGGCCAAGGATGGCAGGACTAGTTATTTAAATGGCCGAGAACTACAAGTTGTCCCATCCTTCCTGAAAAAGATGAGGCCAGTGAGTTATTTGGCTCCTCCCAGTCTTCCCCTCTATTTCAGAATCATATGAATATACAGTTATAAAAAGTGAAATAGCATAATGTCCCAGATTGAGTTATTTTTTGTTCCTTTTTAAACATTTTATTTGTGCTACTTTTTTCATACCATTATCTGAAGGAAGCCTGCATCTGTTTTCCCCCTCCATTTTTGGCAGTATATTTGTATATGCTTCAAATAGATTTCTAAAAGTGTCTCAAGGAGAGCATTTCTAATTGTGTGTTTAAAAAAATAGAGTGAGAGCACAGGATTTCCCACATCCTGCCTCCTGTTTTTCTACATTAGTCTGTTGTACAGATCTGTAAAGCTGCTGTGCTTCTCATTCAGTTACTATTTATGAATTTAAAGCTAAAGCAGTTCAGAGTGAAAATACGTAGTTCTTTTCCACATCCGTGCCCTTTGAATACATAATATAATTAAATATGGGTTGTTAGCAGAGGAATGCTCAGGAATGTATATGTGTTTGTATGGGGAGAGAGCAAGAACTATTTTTAAAAAGGTCCCAAAGCAGTTTGAAAATGAGCAACAGATACCTCCTTTCTACTAACTCAGAAGGGGAGCTAAAGATGTCATTCATTGCTGCTCTACTACCCAGGTTGGCACAGGTCCTGCAGCAATCAAAATACCCTCAACCCTAACCTCCTTCACACAAAAGGAAAAGAAAGGAAAAACCCACAGCAGCTCACATTTTCCCCAAGCTGGTCCCCTGCCAAAACTGACAGTCTTATTAATATTCTCTCTGGTTGCTTGTGTAGGCTTGTGTAGGGGGAGATGTGAAACTGTCAAGCCAGCATTCCCCTTTAAGGACCCTCTAGGGTCATTGAAGCTCAGGAGCCAGGAGGAAGGATGCAGCAAGAATTCCTTACAATTAGGTAATGGAAATGAATTGATTCTGCTTCTCAACACTGGGAGATCACAAAAATCTGGAGCTGCTTTCCGATGGAAGCAGAATTCTTATAGAGATTTCTCTTAGATTGCACTGCTTTCTGTTGTGGCCATTACGAAAATACTATTCCTGTCAAAAACTAAATAAGCTAGGATATTATTCATAGCCATCATCTTAAGCCATCATGGTTTAAGTTATGTTTAATAATATTGCATTTCCCTAGGCATGATCTATGTTTGCAAAAGGATTTTCAGTTAGAAGAACTATTGTTACATTTTAATTTAACTCCCTGCCTCTCTGTGAAAATATGCTGTCAGAGACCATTCCTGGAACTGAACACACAGTCATAGTCTTAGTCCAACACTTTGTCTGAGTCCCATAAGGTATGTGGGAGGCTTTTAAAAATCTACATAATTTCCCCTGTATTTTTCCCCTTCCTGCATTAAATTAATATGATCAGATGGAAGGGAAATCAAGTCCCTTGGAATGTGTTAAAAATCTCACTCTACTCAACTCCTGCCATTAAAAACTGCTAACTATTGCTCAAATCATTCATTTTTGGAGTGAGAACATCCTTGGTAATACCATACATTTAAAAAAAAAGCCCTTAAAAATAGGAAATTGGCAAATTTTGTGAATTGAATTTCTATTATTTTAGAACATAGTGTAATACCTAAGTAGCTATAACACTCATTGTGTTTAAAGGCTCAAGAGTGGTTATTTTACTATAATTAGTAGTGCCTGTATTCAAAACTGAAGGAAGCTTGGGTCTATTCATACCTATATGTTCTGCTACATGGAGAATTCTAATCAGGTTTCAAACATTTCAATACACTGAAACAGTGAACACTGAACAGTGTTTTGAAGAAAAATGGAATAAAAATATTTTACAATTAAATAATAGATTCTCCCACCTCCTTTTCTTCTCAGCAGTATCATTCACCATCTCTCCCTCTCTCTCTTTGACATGGTAGATCATGTCTCCCTTGTTTGTTGGTTTTCTGAGCTGAGATTGCAGCTCCCTGAATTGCCAACCATCATGGGACCTATAGTTGTCTACTTTTCATAAAAACCAAACTATACACAATGCTCGTTATGAAACCGCTTCATCTGGCTATTTTGATTCTGAGCTGTGATTGGACCATATTCCAGATCTCCCTATTCCTGAGTCAACAGGAGGCTTTATTTCTGCTGAAAATTCACCCTCTCAAACTGTTCTTTGCCGAAGTAAAAAATGCAGAGATCAAATCAGAGTAAGACAGGTTTTGACTAAAACTGGCATGGGACTTTCATCCAGGTCAAAAGCACACTTCAAAACTGTTTAGTGTCTTTTCTTCAGAATAAAACATGCCCCGGTCATGCATACTTTATGGATCTTTACATTTCATACTCAAGAAGATGTCCCACTAATTGTTTTAAATGATAGGTCCTTAGCATGGGGTCATCCTCTCATCCCCACCCCACAATGTAGACAACTTAAAATTATCTTTAGAGCTTCCAGTTTTAAACTTAATCCATATGGTTTTTGCCATAGTTCAACCTATAAATCTTCCTCAGCAATGTACTTGATGTTACAGACAGAGTTTGGTACCACCACCACCACCCTGCTCCTATTACTATACTCGCCTGCTATGGGCACAATCCTGCCCTCTAGGCACTGGGCACTGTCCTCCATGGGCATTTTGGCTTTGGCTGCAGAAGAGACCATACCCTGGTTTCTGCAGTCACATCTGCCCACAAAATGCCTGACTGACACTTCAGAAAGCTCTGGGATGCTCATGTGCACTACATGGATTTAGCACTCTTTTGAAAGAGTATGAATTCTATTTCTTAAAACAAGACCAGCATTGTCATGAAAGGCTGCTAGTTCTATGCTGAACAGAACCAGGAGAGAAATCTCGTTTTTGCCAACTGTGCATTGTAGGTTTGGCCATCAATGAGTGTTTTACAGGCTTTACTGCAAGGAGTTTTACATGGCTATGCTGTTTACTGATTTTATTACTTTGGTGGAGAGTAGTAGTACCATTTGCATACTCTACATTAGCCTTTCTCAACCTTTTGACCCTGGAGGAAGCCTTGAAATATTTTTCAGGCCTCGGGGAACCCCTGAACATTCAGGCTCAAATATAGGCCAGAAGTCACAAAATTATTAATCCATTTCATGTGTAGGCCTGTATTAACAGTATTAACAGTATTAACAGGCATTAACAGTATTCTTAAACTAAAAATAAAGAATGAAACTTACCTCTTTAATCTGAAGTTGCCCAAATTTGAAATAATTTTTTAAATAAACCGTGATCTTCCAGGGAACCCCTAGTGACCTCTTGCAGAACCCTAGAGTGCCACAGAACCCTGGTTGAGAAACCCTGATCTAAACAGTGCAAACTGTAGTAAAACTATTTCTTCTCATAGCTTCAAAATGATGCAGCCTACATTACCATTTGCCATTTTAGTAGCCAATGTCGTACTGGTGACTTATATTCAGCTTGTCATTGACTACAGCTTCACACATACTATTACAAAATGAATTTGATTTCCCCCCCTAAATGAGGAACTTTGCGTTTGTTTTTGTGAATTACATTTGGTCATCTTCAGTATGCTTCTCTAACTTATCAAGATCATTTTGAATTTTGTTTTGGTTTTCTATTAGTTAGACATTTTATATAGATAAATGTCTGCAAAGGGTTTTACTGAAGAGATATAGTGACACAACCCACTACTTGAGCTTTACTGTTATAACTTCCAGAATGCATTAAGAACGGGTATTGGAGATATTTGTGTCTTCTCATCTGTCCAGGCCCGTAACTAGGGTCTGTGTTACCCAGGGCAAACATGGATTCCGTGCCCCTCCCCCACAGGGTCAAGTCCCCCCCCCCTGCACCCCCAATGCAGACCCCCCTCCATGAAGCAGCTCGGGGCTCCCTCGGGACAAGCGCCCCACTCCTGGCTGCACGCCCCTGGCTCTGGGGGAAGGACCTGCTGTGCTCCTGTCTGCCCATCCAGGCTGGGCAGAGCGAGCTGCCCGCCGCCGCGCTCCCAAGTGGGATGGTCCAGAGAGGCGCTGTGGGGGCATGGCCCTGTGGCCACCCTGGAGCCTGCAGCCAGCCCCGGAGAGTGGACAAGCCCAGCCGTGCAATGCCCCGATGGGCCACTTCGCAGGTGGCGGTGGCGGCAGGAGCATGGGCCTCCCTCAGGGCTGGCTATCAAAAGAGGCAATTTGGCATGCCCCCCCCCCCCAGCGTGGCACCCGGGACACATGCCCCGCTTGCCCCCCCCTAGTTGCAGCCCTGCATCTGTCACATTCATTGGCCAGCTTCACCCATTTTGCTATGGTATGATGAGGTGCAGTTATTTTTGGTTTAACACAATGTACGAAGTGAGTTGTGGTCTGTAGATAATTGTTGGTAGATTAGTACTAATAATTAGTATTAGTTGGTAGATGTACAAACCCATATAATGGCTCATTGGACAAATCATAGCTTAATATGATATATGAACCCCGTTGGTAACACTTTTTACCAATTTACCCAGAACAGGCATTAAAATAATTTCAAGGATTTTCTTTTTATAAACATTGCCATTACAGCAGCCATCATTTTTCAGCCCTCTGGGACTCCAGACCATCCTGGGACATTTGCTATGATTTCATTTGAATATCTTCAGAATCACATTTGAATTCTTAAAACCTCTTGATTGGATACCACTGGGGCCTGGTGATTTGTTTGTTTCTTAGCTTGTCAGTAGACAATGTTTCTTTAAGCCTCTTCTTATTCATGTCCATAATTGCCAGATCAGTAAAGCTAAACCTCATCTCCCATGGTTTCTGGAAGGGAAAACCCTTTTGGAGAAAATATAGCATGCAACATCTGTCTGTCTGTCTGTCGGTCGGTCTGTCTGTCTGTCCGTCCATCAACCCACACACATACTGTATGCATGTATCTAGGTGTGTTGTAGGATAGTGGGAGACCAGTGTGTGTGCTCCACAGGTTACACTTTGATTCTGCTGCTTGAAATATATTAACACAAAAGGAAGGTGGTGTCCTTATTTACAGAGGATTATTCAGTAATGTAAAACCTTCACTTGCAATCTGAATTAATACTGACCATAGCCTAGCAACCTCAGTGACATGTTGACTAGGCCTTATAAGGTGCTACAGTATTAGCATTAAACAAAATACTGTACAAGTTTGCCACAAACAGCAAATTGGAATGCCTTGTCTTAAGTGAATCAAGAATGAAAAGTTGCCACCGTATTACATAACGGGAGACTTGATTAACATGCCTAATGCACAGAAGACTGCAATATTGTAGGGCAAGAGTCTTAAGAGTGACATTATTATTTTGAATATCAGTGGAGAATAAGTAGCTGATGCACTCTGCTTGTGCGTGCATGCGTGCGTGTGTGTGTGTGTTTCACAAGTTAGCAATTTTGTTTTGGTAGTGAAACTGTTCCATCCTCTGCAGATTGTAGCAGGGGCTCTTTAACTGAAAGGAATAAATTTCGACAATGTCTTGCCCTTCCCCATGTGCCACTTCCCAACTCGCATCAGGAATGCAACAGAGAGCAACCCTTGTTGCTGGTTGAGAAACCCTACTCTACATGTTATCATTATTATTACATGGCCACCCTCTGCCAGTACTGCCATTCCTTTATAGCACGTCTTAGCCCAAGTGAGAGGTAGGAGGCACTACTCCTGAGACTCCTTGCAACCCTTCCTCTTCCTCTTGTACCTCAACATGTCACCTGAGCTTGCTTTGGATATAGGTCTGTCAAAAGAGAGCTAGACTCATGTTCAGAAATATCCAAAGTGACAGGTAACAGGCATGGGGCACTTCTCTGCCTGCAGCCTGTTAATGGTGGAAATAAGAGTGAGCAGGTGCTAAACCCACCATTCTAAGCACTCGCTTACACTGGTCCCACCCCACTCCACCACATGCAGAGAATGAATGATGGTTGCTTTGTCTCTGGCGGGTGGTACTCAGTGGGAGGAGAAACAAAGCTAGGGGAGTTTGCCAACTGCTTTCCTTAACTTAACCAGTGTTAAATCTGTAAGGACAGTCCCAGACACCAGCCTCATCACTGAGGCAGAATAGGCAGTCATGGCAGAGGAATTTAGGTTGGCATATTTTTCTGCCAATTAGAGGAATGTGTATTAATACAGACATGATGAAGACCACTCTATCATGGGTAGTTTAGATTTATGAGGTGGCACTTTTTAATCCCAGCTACTTTTGATGGGTGTCAATCTGTAGATTTTCTGTTATTGTTAGATTTGTCTTACTTAGATCCCACCTTTTCTCCAAGAACTCAAACTAGCTTCCATGAGGACCTCCTTTGGCTGTTGTGGGTCTTCCGGGCTGTGTGGCCGTGTTCTGGAAGTTGTGGTTCCTAACGTTTCGTCAGCATCTGTGGCCAGCATCTTCAGAGGGCAGGAGCACAGATAGAAGCAAAATCTCTGTGCCCAGGTAGAGTGGCAATGTTCTATTTATAGAGCTAAATTATAGGAGATTAGGTGGGGTTTTTTGTTGTGTTGAAATGTTAACGAGTGGCTGATGAGCGTGATTAGCATGTTCATTGTGAGAAGTATTCCCATGTCCTGGTGGTTGGACTGAGTTCGTTGACCTTTTGCAGGCTGTGTTTTTCAGGACTGGTAGCCAGGTTTTGCTAATTTTTAAACTTTCTTCTTTTTTTTTATTGTAACTGTGCTGGTGTTTGTGAATTTCAATGGCTTCTCTGTATAATCTGGTGTAGTGGCTTTTGGTGTTGTCCAGTATTTCTGTGTTTTCAAATAGGATTTTGTGTCCCGTTTGCTTGAGAGCATGTTCAGCTACTGAAGATTTTTCTGGTTGCTGTAGTCTGCAGTGTCTTTCATGTTCTTTTATCCTGGTGTGAATGCTTCGTTTTGTGGTTCCGATGTATACTTGTCCACAGCTGCATGGTATGCGGTATACTCCTGCAGCGGTGCGGGGGTCCCTTTTGTCTTTTGCTGATTTTAGCATTTGTTGTATTTTTCTGGTGGGTCTGAAGACTGTTTGAAAGTTGTGTTTTTCCATCAGTTTTCCCATGCGGTCAGTGACTCCTTTGATGTAGGGCAGGAATACTTTGTTTGTGGGGGGCTGTTTTTCTTCAGTTGGATGTTGTTTTCTTGGTTTGATGGCTCTTTTTATTTCATTCTTGGAATAGCCATTTGCCTGTAGGACCCAATTCAGATGGTTAAGTTCATTGTTGAGAAATTGGGTTTCACAGTTTCGATTAGCACGATCCACCAAGGTTTTGATCATGCCTCTCTTTTGTCGTGGGTGGTGATTGGAATTTTTGTGTAGATATCGGTCCGTATGGGTGGGTTTTCTGTATACTTTGTGTCCTAGTTTGAGGTCCGGATTGCGTATGACCAGCGTATCTAAAAATGGAAGTTTGCCATCAGTTTCTTTTTCCATGGTGAATTGTATATTGGGGTGGATGCCGTTTAGGTGGTCCAGAAATTTCTCCAGTTCTTCTTCAGTATGACTCCAAATTGCGAAGGTGTCATCCACGAACCGGAACCAGACTGTTTAGCTCTATAAATAGAACATTGCCACTCTACCTGGGCACAGAGATTTTGCGTCTATCTGTGCTCCTGCCCTCTGAAGATGCTGGCCAAAGATGCTGGCGAAACGTTAGGAACCACAACTTCCAGAACACGGCCACACAGCCCGGAAGACCCACAACAGCCATTGAACTCCGGCTGTGAAAGCCTTCGACAATACATAGGACCTCCTTTCATTGTATCCTACAACAGCAACCTTGGTTGAGCTGAGAGAAAGTAACTGGCTCAAAACTTCCCTAAAAATTTCCCTGGTTAAGGGTAGACTTGAACCTCAGTTTCCCTAGGCCTAGCCTAACCTTTTAAACCCGGAACCACAATACAGAGCCACAGACATTACAGCTGCATCCCAAGCATATTGCCCTGAATTCAGTGATGCTTACTTCTGAGTAGGTATGACCAGGATGAAATATATTAACTTTCTCCTTTGAAAGTCTCCATTTTTGTTGTTGTTCAGTCGTTTAGTCATGTCCAACTCTTCGTGACCTCATGGACCATAGCACGCCAGGCCTTCCTGTCCTCCACTGTCACCCGGAGTTTACTCAAATTCATGTTCATTACATCGGTGATGCTATCTAACCATCTCATCCTCTGCCGTCCCCTTCTCCTTTTGCCTTCAGTCTTTCCCAGCATCAGGGTCTTTTCCAGTGAGTCCTCTCTTCGCATTAGGTGGCCAAAGTATTTGAGTTTCAGCTTCAGTATCTGTCCTTCCAATGAGCAGTCAGGGTTGATTTCCTTTAGGATTGACTGGTTTGACCTCCTTGCAGTCCAAGGGACTCTCAAGAGTCTTCTCCAGCACCACAGTTCGAAAGCATCAATTCTTCGGCGCTCAGCCTTCCTTATGGTCCAACTCTCACAGCCATACATTACTACTGGAAAAACCATAGCTTTAACTATACGGACCTTTGTCGGCAAGGTGATGTCTCTGTTTTTTAATATGCTGTCTAGGTTTGCCATAGATTTCCTCCCCAGGAGCAAGCGTCTTTTAATTTCATGGCTGCAGTCACCGTCTTTCCCTTTCTCCCTTGCCTTTTGCTTCCCTTCTTTCCTCAGCTATTTGTAAAGCCTCATCAGTCAGCCACTTTGCTTTCTTGCATTTCTTTTTCTTTGGGATGGTTTTAGTTGCTGCCTCCTGTACAATGTTACGAACCTCCATCCATAGTTCTTCAGGCACTCTGTCTACCAGATCTAATCCTTTAAATCTATTCCTCACCTCCACTGTATATTCATAAGGGATATGATTTAGGTCATACCTGAGTGGTCTAGTGGTTTTCCCTACGTTCTTCAATTTAAGCCTAAATTTTGCAATAAGAAGCTCATGATCTGAGCCACAGTCAGCTCCAGGTCTTGTTTTTGCTGATTGTATAGAGCTTCTCCATCTTTGGCTACAAAGTATATAATCAATCTGATTTCGGTATTGACCATCTGGTGATGTCCATGTGTAGAGTCGTCTCTTGTGTTGTTGGAAAAGAGTGTTTGCTATGACCAGCCTGTTCTCTTGACAAAACTCTATTAGCCTTTGCCCTGCTTCATTTTGTACCCCAAGGCCAAACTTGCCTGTTATTCCGGTTATTTTTTGACTTCCTACTTTAGCATTCCAGTCCCCTATGATGAAAAGGACATCTTTTTTTGGTGTTAGTTCTAGAAGGTGTTGTAGGTCTTCATAGAACCGGTCAACTTCAGCTTCTTCGGCATCAGTGGTTGGGGCATAGACTTGGATCACTGTGATGTTGAATGGTTTGCCTTGGATTCGAACTGAAAGCATTCTGTCGTTTTTGAGGTTGTACCCCAGTACTGCCTTTCCCACTCTTTTACTGACTATGAGAGCTACTCCATTTCTTCTAAGGGATTCTTGCCCACAGTAGTATATATAATGGTCTCCTGAATTAAATTCGCCCATTCCTGTCCATTTTAGTTCACTGATTCCCAAGATGTCGATGTTCAATCTTGTCATCTCATGTTTGACCACATCCAGCTTACCTTGATTCATAGTTCTTACATTCCAGGTTCCTATGCAATATTGTTCTTTACAGCATCGGACTTTCCTTCCACTTCCAGACACATCCACAGCTGAGCGTCCTTTCGGCTTTGGCCCAGCCGCTTCACTCTTTCTGGAGCTACTCGGAATTGCCCTCCGCTCTTCCCCAGTAGCATTTTGGACACCTTCCGACCTGAGGGCTCATCTTCCGGCATCATATCTTTTAGCCTTTTGATACTGTCCATGGGTTTTCTTGGCAAGGATACTGGAGTGGTTTGCCATTCCCTCCTCCAGTGGACCACGTTTTGTCAGAACTCTCCATCATGACCTGTTCTTCTTGACTTGACTTCATTGAGTTACACAAGCCCCTTCGCCATGACAAGGCAGTGATCCATGAAGGGGAAAGTCTCCATACTAACCCTTTTTTAAAAAAAGGTCTCAATGCAGTTGACACAGTTTGCTTTTCCTAGCTAAGAGTTTATTTTTCCAACAAAAGAATAAGTCAGATCTTTACAATAACAAAGGACTGTGCATCAGAGGAGACTAAAGTAGGGGTAATTTTTATTTCTAACATGATCCAGCATTCATTACATAGGGCCTCTATTGCTGTCACTCTGTGTATTATGCAGCCCCATAGAATTTTCTCCAGTGAATTAAACATTGTATGTATTCTTTTGTATTAAATGGTTTGGACATAATGGAGAAAACAGTTGATGAAACATCATCCCAATGGGTTGCTGCCAACACATGCTTCACTCTGGTTTTCCAGTTGTTGCTGCAATTACCGGATTACCAATTTGTTTACAAATTAGCATTTTTTCCTCACAAGGCATGTTTGTGATAAAAAAATACTATTGGGGTAATATAGCATAAAAACGAGCTGATAAAAATGCAAACCATTTTTTTTTCACGTAACAAAACAGTCATGGTTGGCAGAATCAGTTCTAATGCAGATTAAGCTTCACAACATTCCCCCTTCTTGTATTCCATTCTGTTTTATATTCCATAATGCTTCTCTCAGAGTATTCTAGTGGAGAAACTTACTTTCTTTTCAGAGTTTTATCTTTGGTTTCTACAATCCTGCAAGAGCAAAAGATGGAGCAGCTCAGTGAAAAGACTTGAGCAAGTGAAGCAACCAATTTAAACCATCTTGACTGTTCTGGGATATGACCCCAGAATGCAGTTATCTGATATGACCACACACCTTTTATTGAACCAAATTGGTCATTGGTGACCTAAAGGATGATCCTCACAGGTACATGTAATGTCATCTGGTTTCTGGTCACTTGATTTCTGAAAGACTTAAAGGGATTGATTCACCAACTTCAGTTAATATCTCTACAAAAGAAATCAAGCATTTGTCCACCTGAGGGAGCATTAATCTACCTGGGAAATGAAAGTCCATCTCTGCTCTGCTTCCTGGATTCAACAGGGTGAGCTGTTTAGAATGTCAAGGGATCTTGACAACCAACCGTCTAAACTCCAGATAGAGGAGGAGGTATCATTGAACCTTCTTGTGTGTTATATGCATATAGGAGATGTGCAACAAAAAAGGGAGAGGTGTCAGTAGTACCAACGTGGACTTTGTTCACTTGTTATGCTAAGTATGATTTATTCCATTAGTAAAATAAACCTCAATTGCCTGGGATTACATAACACATAAACTATTAACTAAACCACAGTGGCTGGATCTATGCAATGTATTAGGCTAAAACCTAACAACTGCTTAACATATAACCCAGTATTTATTTATTTATTTATTTATTATTTATTTATTTATTTATTTATTTATTTATTTATTTATTTAATATGACCGCCCATCTTCCCCTCAAGGAGGGACTCTGGGTGGTTTACAACCAAACAACATCATTAAAATACAAGAAATATAACAATAAAAATATAAATACAATAAAATCCTAGTGGCAGGTGGTTCTTACAGTGACGCTAAAAATATTTAAAATATTTAAGGCGGCTCTAAGAAATCAGCCATCTCCAAGCGTGACCACTTTCCCTCTTGCCCCAGGCGAGATCACAGAGCCAAGTTTTTAATTTTTTCCTGAAGTCCAGGAGTGAAGGGGCCTGTCTTATCCCTGGTGGGAGGATGTTCCATAGGGCAGGTGCTGCTGCAGAGAAGGCACGCTGATGGGACCCCGCTAGATGGAACTCAGTATAAACTATTCTTTACATAATCTATTTATTCCAAAGTGACTGGAATCATTCAGGGCAAATACTTTGAAAATGCTCATCTAACCATTTCAACACCAACTCCTATTAGAAAGTTGGGCCCAGAGCCAGTTCAATATACTTTATTGCCTGTGGAAGAGAAGTAAATTAAACAATTCACTCTCAGTGTGAGAAAATTGCAGTGCTCACTAGTATGTTGTCCTACCACTTTTAGTAAGCCGTAGCCATGCTGTCTGGATATGATTGGTTAGGGTGACCAAATCTGGGTTGCTAAAATCCACAAAATCACAGTGGTTGTGTGAAGTTTTTCAACCAAAATCTGGTAATCTTCTGGCTTAATGTATGTAGGGTATAAAGTTTGGGGAGGCTGCAGTACAATATAACATTGATAAAATGAGATTCAGTTTTTATTTTTCCTATGTCCATAAATCTGTTAAGTCAAGGTGCATAAAAACATAAATATCAGTTAATTTATTTGGGCACATGCTCACACACCCTAGCAATAAAGCTGTTATAACAACATGTTAAATAAGAAATAATAATAATACTCTGTCTAGTAGTAGGAACAGACATATCAGGGCACAAAGATACAAGAGAGGAATGAGAAGTGGCAAGAAGACAGAACTAGAGGAAATGGAATGGGAGTAGAGAGAAACAAATGAGACAAGGGATATGGACTGACTGAGAAAATGAATGGACAGAAGAAAGTAATCAAGAATGAAAGTTAGAGGAAAGGTGGCAAAAGATAAAGAATAAAGGACTATGGAGGAGTTGGAATATAAATGAAAATGAATGAATGAATGAATGAATGAATGAATGAATGAATGAATGAATGAATGAATGAATGAGGGCTCTGCTCCAACTGAGGGTGAAGGCTAGAATTTTGATTCACCTGTGACCAGACAGATGATGCTTGGCTCAAAAATCTGTGAAACTCTGGTCCTGATTTGTCAGTTTAGACCAGGGTCCCCCAAAGTGGTCAATAGTGACCTCCAAGGTGCAGCAAGACTATTATATACACAAAGATGGAAAAACACTGAAATACCCACAATGGAGGAGTGGATTGTGAAGATGGCAGAATTCACAGAAATGGCAAAATTGTCCTGTTTGATCAGGGATAAAACAATACTGTAAGTACTTTCATAAAAGACTGGAAACCTCTTATGGACCTTTTCCTGAAAATGGGAAAAAAATGAATTGGTGATTTATGGATTTGCTGACTAAAAAGGGTTGAATATGGGAAGAAGGAAACCATGTAATGTAATCTTAAAGAGGGAGGAGAGATGATACGTTTGTAACTGCTGTAAAGAATATTGGAAGTCACTTCTTTATATATCTTTTTCTTTTTTTCTTTTTCTATCTGTACTGTTTTCTGCACTTTTCTTTTTTCTTTTACCTTTTTCTTAATTTTTCTTTATATATTTTCATGTTTTTCTTTTACTTATGTTAAAGTCTCTAATAAAAATTATTTAAAAAAAATATTGACCCCCAAGGGTCGACAGAACCATCCAAGGGGTTGGTAAATGTCTGGGGGTCAAAAGGGGGTCAGTAAATATCTGGAGGTCAATAGGAACAGACTGAACCTGGAAGAGCATGGTGACTTACGACTAAAACTCACCAATCTCCAAACAAATATCAGTGCCCTTGTTGACACTCATCAGCTGCATCCGTCCCATTAATGATATCAACCGTTTCAGTAAAAAAGGTATGTGAAATCTTATATTTTTCATATTTATATATTACCTATTACCTAAGTCATTATTATCTATGATTATTATGCATAGTACTATTAGTTAAAGTAGCATTTATTAAATGATTTTCATATAATGAACGTTCGGGGGTCGATGAACAATCTGAAACTTCATGAAGGGGTCAATGAGCTGAAGTGTTTGGGGACCCCTGGTTTAGACCATATGCATCATCAAATTCCTTGCTATGAAGAGGATAGGAGGAGGAGGAAGGATTAGCATGGCATTCTGAAAGCCTTGTGATCAAGCTGCTATTCATAGCATCTTGGCAGGTGTGGCTAGCTCTTGGAAGACAGCTGAAGTTTTATTTTTTGCTGCATGTCATTATTTTCCTGTCTCCTTAGCAGGTCTAGGATGATGGTTTGTGATGTTTTGGCTAGCTGGCTGACTGATAGACTATGAAAATGATGAGGGAGTTAATCTCACTGCCCGCACACCCCAACAGTAAGCTCTACTATATTCAGACAAGGACATCATTACTGCTTATGATCACACGTTCTCTTGTCATGGAACCTTCTCATTCTATCTGCCTGAAATTTGTCAGAGATTTCTCCATTCCATTTTGGCGAAAATTAGAAAGATGTGGACAATTTAATAAACCAGATTTTTAAAAACATCACTTGAAAAAACCAGCTTTGATTTCCATGAGATTTGATGCATGCCTCATTATATTTTAACTTCCTGGCCAATTTCATCCCATTCTTAAAAGAAACAAATGGTATAGGTGCTGTAATTATGTGTTCCCTAGGCTAGATATTGGAGGGTGACAATTCAGTTTTCCTGAATCATTGTGTAGAACTGGGAATGAGTTCGAGTTTGCTATCTTCTGTTTAATTTAGGGCTAGATTAGATTAGTCTAGACCAGTGTTTCTCAACCTCAGATGTGTGGACTTCAATTCCCAGAATTCCCCAGCCAGCATACTTGAAGTCCACACATCTTAAAGTTGCTGAGGTTGAGAAACACTGGTCTAGACTAATCCTGAAGCATCAGATCCCTTCCTTGAAATGAGTCAGACAGTCTTTGCATAATCCTAATATCAGGGAGAGAACCTTACACAGCTGTGAGAGAACCATTGGAATAGTGTAGATTAACAGTGGTTACTTTCCTACACAGAGGAAAAGTAAGGTCAGGACCTGACTGGCTTAGCAGCCTTCAGTACCTACAAAAGAAGTGAGGGCTTTGATGGAAGCTTGCATTATTATAACAGAATGCAGCTGGAATGTTTTGCTTTCAGTTTCAGTCCTTCCTTATTAGACAGCCTTCTGTCCAACCAGTAATAAGGGTACACCAAAGAGAAAGAGGAGGGAACATATTTATTAATTACATTTTAATCTTCCCTTTCCTCCATGAATTCAAGGCAACATTCACATTCCTAATTTTGTCCTCACAGTAATTTGGTAAAGGGCAATTCCACACTGTAGTCTTAACCTGCACATCTCCCATGCTGCACCCAGCTGGGAATGAAGCCAATTCAAGAAAATGCAGTCTGGATCTCAGCCTGATCTTCAGCTATGGCATGATGCTGACCAGCTGTTTTATCCAGATAGCAGTTAGAGCAGCTCCTGATTGATAGATCCCCCTACCTGTGTGACTCTCCCACCTGTGTGGAGATGGGGAGCACCAATCAGTTTCCTCTGGGGACAGGACATGTGGTTCTGTGATAGGCCTTTTCTCTCCACTCCCTAACTTTACATATCCTCCTGCCTTGTCAGCAGAGCCCACCTTTGACCCTTTCTTCCTTGTCTCTTTATACCCTGCAGTATCCACACTGAAAAGTTGGCTGGGTCATCTGCAGAACGTCAGCTCCATTCAGCTTTTCACTCCCCTCCTTTTTGCCCCTGCAATTCATCATCAGAACAACCCAACAATGACTGCCTCCAAAATGTTGCCCGGTGGTTGTTCCTAGCCATTCTCCATTGCAACAGCAACTACCTACCATTTATCTGTGAGAAATCCACAAGTGCCCCCATATGGTTTTTCTGGACCAGATCCCCTCTCCTTTTCAGCCTTATTCAGGCATTCAAAAATTTTAGGGAGAACCTGCTACATCAATATTTCCAAGAAGCCTCTCCACCACTGACATTGTTCAAATGTCAAAAGTCTCCTGAAGTCATCTTGAAGTCATACATACCCTTGTTGTTGTTCAGTCGTTTAGTCGTGTCCGACTCTTCGTGACCTCATGGACCATAGCACGCCAGGCCTTCCTGTCCTCCACTGTCACCCGGAGTTTACTCAAATTCATGTTCATTACATCGGTGATGCTATCATACATACCCTTAAGACCATGCAAAAGTCTGCAGAGAACTGTATGAATTTTGACCTCCATAGGAGCAAGAAGGTCCTGTGGAAGCTGCATATGCAAAGGCTGTCTCTCTTAAGGCATCCATGTGGTATCCTTAAATGTCCTGAGAAAGCAAATATCATTTGAAAAACATGGGTGGGAGAAAGAAAGATTTATTGAGAATACCTTTATAGTTATCTCTCCTTTTGGAATGCCAGGACAGAACTATATCTGCTTTTTGACCTAAGAAACCCAAACAACCACTTCATCTTATAGTCCATATTTTCCTAGAATCAGGTTCTGACACATTTTATCTGGCTTCCAATTCAGTATTGCTGCAAATGAAAAGAGACTTCCTAGCACCTTCCATTACATCTTTCCAGACTAGTATTGGTCTTAGATGGGACTGCCATCTTAAAACCCATGACCTTTTTCTCTACTTCCTTGCAGTGCTGATGCCAAGCAGGAGACCATGCTTGGGCCAGTCACTCTCTCTCAGCCCATCTCACCTCACAGGGTTGTTGTTGTGGGGAAAATAGGAGGAAGGAGTATTTGATATGTTTGCCACCTTGAGTTATTTATAAAAATAATAAAGGCAGGATAGAGGGACGCGGTGGCTCAGCAGGTTAAACCGCTGAGCTGTAGACTGCCGATCGCAAGGTCGGCAGTTCGAACCCCAGCGCAACGAGGTGAGCTCTCGTTGCTAGTCCCAGCTCCTGTCGATCCAACCGTTCGAAAGCTTAGCAAGTAGATAAATTGGGTACCACCTTAAGTGGGAGTATTTGCTGGCATCCTGTCAGGGGTCGGCCACCGAACGGAAGATCTCTTGAATGGCGGCGGCTACGACGGATCCCGAAGCAGCAACATCTACAGGACGTCAGCAGCCGGCTCTGACACAAGGCATCGTGGGACATGTAGTCCAGTAGCCACGGAAGAGTCGGTTCCCTTACCCCTTCCCTTAGCGCGCAGTTTAAATGTATGAAATGTATAAAATGAAATGTATACGATGTATGTAAGCCGCCTAGAGTCCTCCGTTAGGGAGGGGATAGGCGGGGTATAAATATAAGTATAAATAAATAAATAAATAAATAAATAAATAGAAAATAAGTAAATAAATAGAAAATAAACAAATGAACAAATAAATAAATAAATAAATAATAAATGGCTTTTAAAACAGTCTTAAATATAAGATTTATTTTTTAGCCCCAAGCTTCCCCTGCATTGATACCTTAATCTGCCAGTGGAGGCAGCATTCTTTGTCTCTTTGCTACCTCTGTGCCTGGAATGATGAATGCTCTGCATTTGAAGTGCCTGGCTCCAAGGATGCTTTGGTATAGTGCCCTGGCCAAGGTCCCTTCCTTCAGTAATAGAATTGACTGTTCACACAGCTTCCCAGAAGACTGCCACCACTTAAAATCTTCATAATGCCCTGGGGCCAACTTTTAATCTCCTGCTGTAGGTCTGACAAAGCATCACTCAAGGGCACTGTGCACAATTAAAATGCTGGCCACCCAGTGCTAAATATTGGGGGGGGAATTAAGAAGGCCTTAAGGCAGATATTGAAGATTCTGCATAATGCCTGGAACTGACTTGGCAACATGAGATGGTTTTGAGGCAATGGAATTTAATTGCCCAATACTGCTGTCTACTGTTCCAGACCAAAAGAGATTAGACTGAAATGCAAGGGCTAGGATCAGAGTCAGGACTTAGTCTTAGGGTCACTGAGGAGGCTGACCAGGTAGTAGATGTTGTGTGGCCAAGTAGATGGGAAGAGTTGGCAAGATGCTAGGGGTGTAGCTTGAGTGCCAAGCCGCCGACAGTAATTTCCTGCCCTGAGGACTGGTGGAGGAGCCTGTCATCGCAGCAGTGTTGAGAAAAGCTTCAGCTGCCAGCCCTGTCATATTCTGTGTATGGAATTGGGGAGGGACGTGCCAGCTTATCTTTAAGTTGCAAAATGTCTTTGGGCACCTTTGAGCAAGTTGCAGCTTTGCTTATGGTGGCATGATAAATTGCACCTGCCAAAATTCTCCTTTCTGCATAATTATTCAAGGAACTCTGTTCTCTGTTTCAGTTGGTCAGGACAAGCCTCCAGTAGGATGGGAGTTTTTGAGACACATTGTTCATGAGTTTCTCCAATTTAAAATAGAAAATGATGGTACTTTCCAAACAATGCTTTTCTCTTTCTTTCTTTCTTTCTTTCTTTCTTTCTTTCTTTCTTTCTTTCTTTCTTTCTTTCTTTCTTTCCACCCTTCCCTTCCCTTCCCTTCCCTTCCCTTCCCTTCCCTTCCCTTCCCTTCCCTTCCCTTCCTTCCTTCCTTTCTTTTTCTTTCTCCCTTTTGATAATATTTAAAATAAGAGAAAGGTAGCAAGAAACAATACAAGATGCACCCGTATTTGCAAAAGTTGCTTTTCTTTTAATTGGCACCCTGCAAAAGGGACCCACTTTCTAACTTACTATTTATTTATTTACTTATTTATTCAATTTATCCCTGCCCATCTCCTTGAACAGGGGACTCTGGGCAGTTTACAACAGATAAAATCTATACAGAATTTCTAAAAAACAACAAATACAAAAATAAATACAATCCAAGATGGTTAAAAGCCGTAGTGTAGATCACAATACTACGGGGCCAACCAACCCCAAGAGGCACTACTACCTCCGTCGTCCCATGCCAGGTGGCAGAGCCAGGTCTTAAAAGCCTTCCAAAAGGTCAGGAGGGAGGGCGCCTGCCTCACCTCCGGGGGCAAGATGTTCCATAGAGTGGGCGCTATCGCAGAGAAGGCATGCCTCCTGGACCCCGCTAGATGGAATTCTCTTGTTGAAGGGGTCCGAAGCATGCCCTCTCTGCATGAACGGGTGGGGTGGGCCGATGTTATTGGAACGAGATGGTCCCTCAGGTACCCTGGTCCTATGCCATGTAGGGCTTTAAAGGTAATCACCAACACCTTGAATTGGATCAGGAAGCAAACTGGAACCCAATGCAATTCTGCGCAGCAGAGGTGTCACATGTGCTGATCTCGTAGCACCCATAACTGCCTGCGCTGCTGCATTCTGCATCAGCTGAAGCTTCCGGATACTCTTCAAGGGTAGCCCCATGTAGAGCGCGTTACAATAATCTATACGGGAGATGACAAGGGCATGAGTGACTATTCGGAGGGCATCCCGATCCAGGAAAGGGCGTAGCTGGCGCACAACTCGAAGCTGTGCAAAGGCCCTCCTGGCCACGACTGCTTATACTATCATATTGAAAAACAAATTTGAAGAACAAGAGAAAAAGAAGGATACATCATTATGGGGGAGAGGGAAAACTGCACCACCACCACTTTTAAAAGTATGTGCTGGGTGTTTTCAATATATCTTACAGTTCTCCCCTGGGGTGGGGGGGGAACTGTTGGGGGATGGGGAGGTGATTCATAGCATCTGGGCTCAGTATATTTTATTGGCATTGAAACAACATGTGCTGCAAATCAACTGAGAGAATAAAGATTTTCTTCTGTTCAGCGAGGAGGTCACAGCAAATCAGCTGTAAACCTTTACAGCCAGCCGTTCCTCCACCCCAGCTGCAGCAGCTTGGCACTGCTAAAATATTGCCCATCTTTGCTGGTTTCCCATGTTTTATCCAAGCCTGGAAGCAGGATATTTTATAATGTAATATGGGAGAGGTCTGATAAAGAGCCAGTTATCTCTTCACCTGGGGGAGATAAAAATAATTTCCAGAGGATCAGGAAGAAAATGCTCTTCTAAACTGGGAAAGCTTTTTTTAAAAACCCCAACAATTCTGTTTGTATCCTGACTTTATGCCCCAAGACAGAATTGCCTTCTAAAGGTTATTATATTCCCAGCTGAACACAGAATACCAAGAGCCACTCTTGACCATAGATATTTAAAATAAAAATAAAGCAAGAATACTTCTATTTAGACCCCTAATCTAAAACTGAATTGTTTTTGACTCTAATTCCCAAGGCATAATGTAAAAAAGGATTTACTACATACATGGCAGGGAACACAAAGTTAAACACCATTCATATAAAAGCATGGCTAATGGGCATGTTCACTTTTTACCAGAAGTTTAGCAATATCTTTCTGGATATTTTTCTACCTCTATAATGTTAACTTCAAGTTTATATAAGAGCTTTTCACTGTAATCCCGAGTGTGTTTACTTAAAATTGGTCTCATTGTGACCAATATTGTAAATGGTGAATGGGCATAAGATTAGAATGTTAAAATGCTCTCTCACCATTTTATTTTCAAAATCTGGGTTTTGAGTGTCTTCGTGTATATGAAGTCAGTAATAATAACTACACACTAGAGGCATATATACATAGAACCAGTTTGGTGTAGTGATTAAAGACATCAGGCTAGAAACTGGGAGACCGTGAGTTCTAGTCCTGTCTTAGGAACAAAGCCAGCTGGGTGACCTTGGGCCAGTCATGCATGCGTGCACACACACACACACAAAAGAGGCATATACTGTGTATATATATAGTCAAGGCAGGAATGGCAGCCACTGTCTTTTAAAAAAAGTGACGTTTGTCTTATTAATAGTGCAAAGCCAGAACACTACAAAGATGGCGTGAATCCTTTTGGGCAGATGTTAACATCAATAAAACATTCTTTTAAGCATTCTTTTAAACTGAGAAATTCAAACTTTTGATTCCTTTTGCCTTTGGTTCTTAAATGGATATACTGTAACTCTTTTTCTGAGTTCAAACATTGCACAAAGCCATAGTTTGTTAAACTTGATACTTGAATAAATCACTATTATATGGATTAACACAAGTTAAGCAGAAGAAAAACAAACCACACTATGGTTTAATGTGAGTAGTGGTAGGGAGGTTGCAGAACAGCAGCTGGGGACATATGTGGACCACAGCTCTTATATTATCCCTGTCTTTTAGATGATCTGTTATTGTCTTCACTTCACTTCACTTCACTTCACTTCACTTCACTTCACTTCACTTCACTTCACTTCACTTCACTTCAGCCATCCCCAACCTTTCTGGCACCAGGGACTGGTCATAGAAGAAAAATTTTCCATGGACCGGGGGGGGGGGTTTGCAGGCAGGAGCCAATCGCGCACACCAGGGGGCGGGGTTTGCAGGTGGGAGCCAATCGCGCACACTGGGGGCGGGGTAATCGCGTGCACTGGGGGGGCGAGATTTGCAGGAAGGAGCCCCGCGGCCCACTTCCTAACAGGCCATGGCCCACAGGTTGGGGACCCCTGCTTTACCTTTACCTTTACCTTTACCTTTACCTTTACCTTTACCTTTACCTTTACCTTTACCTTTACCTTTACCTTTACCTTTACCTTTACCTTTACCTTTACCTTTACTTTATTATTTTTTCAAATAACTCAAGGCAGTGAACATACCTAACACTTCTTCCTCCTCCTATTTTCCCCACAACAACAACCCTGTGAGGTGAGTTGGGCTGAGAGAGAGTGACTGGCCCAAGGTCACCCAGCCAGCTTTCATGCCTAAGGCAGGACTAGAACTCTCAGTCTTCTGGTTTCTAGCCAGTTGCCTTAACCACTAGACCAAACTGGCTCGTATAATGTAGTTGCATTGTTGATCTCAGAAGCCTGAATGTGGTATTGCAGAAGTTTCTTTGAAATAATGAGGCTTCATCTGGAAGTTAATTTTAGAGATGAGTGATAGATCTGGAGGTAAAGGGTTGGGAGCACTGTGCCTCCATATCTCTGAGATTATATCAGTGGATGACTCACATAAAGAAAGAACAGCCATCACATTCTGATGACTCAGATGATGGGTTGTCTGGAGTTGAGGCTGTGCATACAGTTCTTGACTTTTGAACTCAAAATAATTTCTTACTTATGAGATTTAGTTCATATGGTAGGGCACCAAGTTATCTGAAAGTAAAATTAATTGGAGAAAAACTTCCTTATTAAACATGAGAAATGATGCATGATATATATAGCTCCCTTTTTTTAATAAAGTGTAACAGAAGGTCAGCAAAGGCACACCAAAGTGATTGAGCCAGAACTGCAGGGATAATGAGAGAGATTTCTTATCTAAATACGTGGCTTGTTTTATCAACTCCTGGTATTATGAAATATGGCAAGATCCAACCAAAATTACAAAAGCCAACATCACATTCATTTAAAGAGGAAAGTTTGAAGCCTGTATCTGCCTCTGCCAGTAAAATACATGGTGCTTTAAGTCCTTAACTTTGACTGGAATGAGCTCTGCAGTTCCACACTAAATGTTCATCCAACAGTAATGCTGTTTTAAGCAAGAAACAGAACTGCACATTAGCTGCACACAGCTCAAAACCGAGCTGAAACAAATGGTTTGGATCTCATGTGAGAGATCACTTTTTCAGGCTTCTGCATGAGCCAGAAAAGAAGATGCTGCTGTTTAAAGAGTCCCCTCATTAAAAGCTCTTAAAGCAGCCGCCATAATTTTGTTTCAGGTTGTGCAGAATGATTGCCTTAGTGAATAGCACAGAGGTGCTGTACTCTTATGAGTTCTGCAGCTCTTCTTCCAAAATGTTTTGGAAATGCCCATAGCCTATTCATTTTATTCTGTTTTTCAGAAAAAAATGAAATTCATTGTTATTGTGGGCCTCTCTGGATAAACAATATCTCCTACAGAGCAGCAACAAGAAAAAATTACGAGGATTTAGTCTGGTGTGTGGCAGATGACATTATATCCCCAGCATTAATAGCAACTCATTAATCTCAGAAGAACATTGGTATTACTTGGTTTCATCTTGCCAGTTGGAATACAGAAGTGCATACTTATGGGGGGGGGGGGGAAAGACCAACAACAAGACCCAAAATCTAACTTTTAATCTGAATTGTTTTAAGTAAAAAGTCAAAATATCTATTTCATTCTGATATTTGGATTGACAATTAATTGTCTTTCACACTTTAACATCGTATAATGCAGTTCAGTTTCTTTTGAACCTTATCAATAACACTTTCTAATTAATCCAGATTTTTTTTAAAAAAGGTGGTTTCTGAATAATGGGCCCTATTTTAACAAACTAAATATTCTTGATAGCATTTTCGGATTTATGTTAATAGAGAATTGTTATCTTCCTGTGAGGTATAATATTTTATATACAATACCTTAAAAGGAAACATCCATCTAAAGTTGAAAGAGGTGTGTGAATTTACTGTGATCTGAACTGAAGCACTGTTTTGATTTGGGGCATGAACTATCCAGTTCTATCAGTGTTTCAGTCTGAGAAATTGAGTCATTCCTGCAGTTCGTGCATGTGCATAGGACCCTCTTATCATTTAGATTGAAGGAGCAGAACCATTCTGATCCCACACATCACTTTGATAAGGTAGTTTGCTTCAAAGTAGTGTTGTTCAACAAATCAAAGTTTTGTTGAAGGATAAAGCTATATGCAGCCCCCAAAGCTAGTATAGATCTAAAAGTATATTGAGTGTTGAACTAGGATTCAAGAGACCCAGTTTCAAATCTGTATTAATCTCTGAATGATCTTCACCTTTTCACTAACATTCAGTTTCACTTACCCTAGATAGCTTTGTAACAGTAAATACATGAGTATTTGCATCAATACTAAATCACATACTGGGCAAAAGGTACATTCTTCAAAAGATCAATTCAGTATACAAAAATCTTTGACTTCAGGGGTCTTCTGCAGTGAAGACAAGTGCAAGTAGTTTATTCAGATGAAGAGGTCAAATAATGAAGTTTGCTCCATCATTCTTTGATAATGGCATTGCTAAGCGGTAACATCATACACTGTTTCCTTCCCACAAAAATCACAATTCCACTCTCTCTTTATTTGAAATGCTTATGATTAAATCTATATACTTTATATGTGTTTTTATGTGTTTTTTTCAGAAATAGATGAAATATGTGCTGAAAGTGTAATGTTATAATAAATATCAATGATCTGGGTGTAGAGCAGAATTTTTATTAGGGTCATTGACCAGAATTGCAAACAGAAACACATTAAAAATAAAAATAAATTAAAAACAAAACAAGATAAAATAATTACAATTGGTGGTGGATTCATTGGTGGACAAAGTCTGCTTAATTTTACAGGCAATATAACAAAATTTAACTATGTTCAAGGAGACTGAATCATACTGATCTGATAAAAACAACCATACTGTACATTAAAAAGATCAGAATTTCCCGGGTGTTTTACCAGGTAGGAGTTATAAGGTGGGTCCTTGAGTCCTTATAGAGGGTACAGTATATTAGGACATGAGCTGTAGTTTCAACAGCCCCTTGTCCGCAGGGGCACAGTCTCAGCTCATTGGGGACGTTTTTGTATCAGCCCTCCAAAAGTGCTGTGGGGAGAGCATTGAAGAGTTATGTGGTGTAAGTATCTTGCTGGTTTGCAAAAAGGGGGTTGACTGCTCAGAAAAACGTTCTTGGGTAGAGCAGACGTGTCCTGTTGGGCTTCCCGGTCTTTAATACTTTGTTTAAATACGCTGAGTGTCCACTTATAACCCATCATTAAGAACACCTCCCAGGAAAAGCTGAGATGTTGATGTTTTTGTGAGACTGTCCTGAACCATACTGATTTGTAATTGTCCTCAGTAAAGAAAGAACTCAAACCTGTGGGGAGAAAACAGTAACTTCAGCCAATGTGCTATGATGCAGGTCCATACACCCATTTCAACTTTAAAATATTTTTTATTAGAGATTTTAGGAATTTTGATTGGACCTCTCAAGAGGAGTAAAGGAGGTATAAGGTCCTAGATGGGCACCGAAAAGTAATTGTGCATGAGCGTTAGCTGAATGTAGCTTCAGTGCTGCTGGGATATCCTGTGCTCCTCTAGTAAAATGAAAAGATTGAATTGCGGCCACTGTTTTTTGAGCATTTTGCATAACATAATTTTGGTGTTCACTGCGTTTTGTGAAGCTGTGAAAAACCATGCCCAAATATTTGAAAGATTTCACTTGTTCAATACTCTGGCTGTTCCAGGTATAGAGAGTAGTTTGAATGCCTTCATAACACCGATATAGATAGATAGATAGATAGATAGATAGATAGATAGATAGATAGATAGATAGATAGATCGATCTAGTGGTTAAGGTGCTGGGCTAGAAACCAGGAGACTGAGAGTCCTAGTCCTACCTTAGACATGAAAGCTGGCTGGGTGACCTGGGGCCAGTCACTCTCTCTCAGCCCAACTCACCTCACAGGGTTGTTGTTGTGGGGAAAATAGGAGGAGGAAGGTGTATTAGGTATGTTCGCCGCCTTGAGTTCTTTATAAAAGTAATAAAGGTGGGATAGAAAATAAAATAAAATAAATACATACATAAAAAAGCACAAATTAAAGGATATCTGAGAAAGAAATGATCCAGATTGCACTGGTCGTCTAGACAGTCATCAGCAATCTAAACAAACGTTTGCTGTAAGGCAACTCAAAAGCTGCCAACACAAATGCTCAGAGAGTCAAGAAGGGGACAGATGCTGCCATTTTATTAGTGTTTTCACTAAACATTCCTTGCTAGTCACATGCAGAAAAGAAAACAAAGATTCCTACAATATGAAAAGTGGCATGGTTTTAAAACAACAATCTGGCACAAAGTTGAAGAATAAGTTAGAGAAAGAAGAGGGGACCCCTTTGACTTACGTGGGTATAAAACAATTCAATCTGATCCTCCTGCAGCTATATAACCAAAGTCCCCATGGAGAGAGGAAGAAGTGAAGACTTTCACTAAAGAATCTTTCAAGTGCAATCTGACAGAATGCTGATCCAATCAACAAAGGATCATGCATTAGAGATATATAGAGATCAGACAAAAAGAAAATATCCCATTTTAATATTTGTCTGATTTCCAGTCAGTTTTTCTATGGATTTGCCCAGTGAGTTTTTCTATGGATTTACCCAATGATATTAGGGAGAGTGGTGTGAGAGGGGCCTGGTGGCTCAGCGGGTAAGACGCCAGGCTTCTCGATCGGAAGATTGCAAGTTCGGAGGTTCGAATCCCTAGCCCTGCGTGCAGAGTGAGCTCCCGCACTAGCTCCAGCTCTTGCCAACCTAGCAATTTGAAAGCATGCAAATGCAAGTAGATTAATAGGTACCATTTTGGTGGGTAGGTAACAGCGTTCCGCGTGCGTCATGCCGGCCACATGACCGTGGAAGCATCTTCGGACAACGCTGGCTCTTCGGCTAACAAACGGAGATGAGCACCGGCCCCTAGAGTCGGACACGACTGCACAACTGTGCGGGGGGGGGGGGGGGGACCTTTACCTTTTTATTAGGGAGAGGGTTGGACTTCTTTTACTGATTATAAGGGTTGGCCAGGGAGAGGTTCTTCCATTTCCATTTAAAATGTCCAGTAGGTTCATAGCAGCACGTGGCTCTTCACAGAGATGCTGCCTATCCACGCTGCCTCCTCATATAATGTGTAATCCACAAATGTTGAAAATAGGGGAGGGTGGAATGCTTGCTGGGTTTACTGGTGACCAGCATTTCTACCATCATGAATCTGTGGGAGCAAAATGCTCAAAGTTGTTCCCTGGAATGTTCTTAAGCAAGGTGAGCTGTTTGTAAAATCTCCTAATTAGGCAAAATATTCAAAGATTTTAATGGAATGAAAAAGCTTTGATAAGAGGAATTTAGGGAAAGCTCATCAAACTGAAGAATCAGAAGTAGGGAAAGTCAGTGTTAGCTTTCACTGAAGCTTGGCCAGTTCCACTTATCATTATGGCATAAAAGAAGCCAAATATATGTTGTTGGCAGGACTGCATGTTTAGACATGATGTTGGACCCATCATATGGAAAGCTGGAAGCATATAAAAGGTGTGCATCAGGATCTGGTGCTGGGCAAGATGAATATGACTTGCAGATGACTTTGGGAAGATGTGTTGTAGCTCTTGGCCTTATTACTTCTTATCAGTACAAATCTTAGAATCCTTGGTTACATACAAAAAGCACAGTAAGATTTAGAACTGTATTAATTTAGTCATAGAGGTTATCTTTCAAAAAAGAAATTGAAGAAGATTTTTTTTTTTGGGTCTCTCTTCATCTTTGCAGTAGCAAGCCCTGCACAAATAACCTCATGGCTTTTTCCTAAAAGAGCAAAGAGAATCTTTTGATCTGCTGTGATAATCAAGTTAATGTTCACTTTTCTACATTACTATAAATCTATTTTCCCTGCAGACTCAAACGTAATTACCTCATGCTATAAACTCAGACATTTCAACAACAAAATCATTAAATCAGACAATTGTCTGGGGAGGAATTTCTCTATCTACTTCCACAAAACTTTTACAACTAACACATATCTATTCTCTGTTGATCATAAAAGTTACAGCACCTTTTTCCTAAGTTTTAGATTCTGAATATAGCCTTTGATCTTAAAACAATTCTCTTTCCAAGTCCAAAAACACTGGGCCCAAAGATTTGAATCTCATTATGTGCAACAATGCTTGTAGAGCCTGGGCCCATGGCCAGAGACATTTATTTCCCCCCTGTATTACAAAAAGATAAAGGTTCCCCCGCACAGTCGTGTCTGACTCTAGGGGCTGGTGCTCATCTCCATTTGTTAGCCGAAGAGCCAGCGTTGTCCAAAGATGCTTCCGTGGTCATGTGGCCAGCATGACACATGCAGAACGCTGTTACCTTCCCACCAAAGTGGTACCTATTTATCTACTTGCCAGTTTGGTCTAGTGGTTAAGGTGCTGAGTTACAATCCAGGAGACTGAGAGTTCTAGTCCTGCCTTAGGCATGAAAGCTGACTGGGTGACCTTGGGCCAGTCACTCTCTCTCAGCCCAACTCACCTCACAGGGTTGCTGTTGTGGGGAAAATAGGAGGAGGAAGGAGTATTTGGTATGTTCGCCACCTTGAGTTATTTATAAAAACAATAAAGGTGGGATAAAAATTAAATAAATAAATAAAATTTGCATGCTTTTGGATTGCTAGGTTGGCAAGAGCTGGGGCGAGTGCGGGAGCTCACTCTGTCACATGGGGCTAGGGTCTCGAACCTCCGAACTTGCGGCCTTCCAATTGACAAGCCTGGCGGCATCTTAACCGCTGAGCCATCGCACCCCCCCCCCATATTACAAGACAGACATAAAAACAAAATAAAACACTCCACCCACATTTTGCAAAGCAAATGGGTATTACTGATATAGATGAGTGTATAAGAAGCTGCTGTATTTGCCTGTCTAGCTAATAATGATTAATTTGCTGCATTATTTCCTACTGTGCTATGGCCTCTCAAGTTGCAGATGCACAGATCCACAACTGATGATTAGATTATTGTACTGTGCTCTACATTATGCCGTCATTAAAGTTGGCTTGGAAAGTATGACAAAGAATAGAGTCACTGGGATGGGTGCTCAGTTCCCATTACATATATTCCTATGGGTTCCATTTGGGTTCTAATCACTATAGGTTATGTTTATATGGTTTGGGAATGGGTTAACTATACAACACCCCTGTAGACTTACACTTATTTTAAGAATATTCTAGGGCTTCCTGCTCATTGTTCCACTGCAAGAACTACTACTCTGGAAGTAGGGATTTCTCAGTGATGGCCACAGACCTTTGGAACCTTCTCTCTCCTTGGGACAATATGTATGTTGTTGCAGTTTTGTTTTTGATGCTAAAAATGGTTTTATTCCAATCTGCATTTGAACGAATTGTTTCTGACTGAAAAGAAGTTCCTCATGATTTTGTTCAATTCTTTATTTAAATTCTTTATGTGCATTTTAGAGGCAACTGCATCATATATCATGAGAGACAACATTGTTGGGCAGCCAGGAGCCCTCAGCAGCATGAGAGCTTGGCCCACCATGATGCAAATGCAGGATTGGTTTAAGATCATGAGGTGGGGCTCCCTCTGAGCTCATCCTACCCTTGGCATTTAAGCAGAGATGGTGCATGCTGTTATTCACGCAGAGGAAGAGAATAAGCAGTACCTTCTCTTTCAATGCAAAGAGCTAGGAGTAGGAGCAAGAACTGTGTCAGCTATTGCTGCTGCTGTGCTTAACAAAGGACCAGATACACAAAGGTCCCAATTCTTAGGCCTACTAGTTCACTTACCTGATTTGTTAAAAGCAAACAATGGCCTCTTCTTGTTGAAAATATTTGGTTTATGTCATGAGTTCTTTTTTTAAACTATGACCAATTGGATTGACCCAGACTCAAGAGAGGCACAAAATCACTGGACCTTGGAGAAGTGGTTTCTTTATATCTTCCTCTAAGGGTTGGGGAGATGTTTTATTTTGTAAAAACAAACATATAAAAGTTAAATGTGAATGCTTCCTATATTTATTATTTATTTATTTATTTAATTTATATAACCTATATTCTGTTCTATTGCTATCTCTATACCGTTACTATGATAATTACTATTACTATGACATTTACTGTACTCTATATCAGTGTTTCTCAATCTTGGCAAATTTAAGAGGGGTGGACTTCAATTGCCAGAATTCCCCAGCCAGCATGGCTGGCTGGGGAATTCTGAGAGTTGAAGTCCACCCCTTTTAAAGTTGCCAAAGTTGAGAAACACTGCTCTATATTATTATTATTCAATTATTATTAGTATGACAATGTTTATACTATCTCTATTACTATTACCTACTACTCTATTAAAATTACCTATATACTATGGTCTATTACTCCAGCAAAGGAGATTGTTACCTTGTCATGGTGCTGGAGCTTGAGCACCTCAATGACGCCATGAGCTAAACCGTGAAGGGACACCCAAGACAAGAAGGTCATGGCACAGAGGTCAGAATAAATACGATCCCTGGGGAAGGTAACGGAAACCTACCCCAGTATCCTTGCCGTGAAAACTAAATGGATCAGTACAACCAGAGAAATGTCGGTATACCATCGGAAGATGGGACTCCCAGGTTGGAAGATGGTCAAAATGCTACTGGGGAGGAACAGAGGATAAGTTCAACTAGCCCCAGATGTGATGACGCAGCTAGCTCAAAGCTGAAAGGATGGCTAGCGGCCGATGGTGCTGGTGGTGAACGATGAATCCGATGTTCTAAAGATCAACACACTATAGGAACCTGGAATGTAAGATCTATGAGCCAGGCCAAATTGGATGTTGTTATTGGGGAGATGGCAAGATTAAATATAGACACATTGGGTGTCAGTGAACTGAAATGGACTGGAATGGGCCACTTCACATCAGATGACCACCAGATCTACTACTGTGGACAAGAGGACTACAGAAGAAATGGAGTAGCCTTCATAATTAATAATAAAGTGGCTAAAGCAGTGTTTGGATACAATCCAAAAAACAATAGAATGATCTCAATTCGAATTCAGGGTAAGCCATTTAACCTCACAGTGATCCAAATATACACCCCAACCACAGATTCTGAAGAAGCAGAAGTAGATCAGTTCTATGAGGATCTGAAGCACCTACTGGATAATACGCCAAAAAGAGGTGTTATTTTCATAACAGGAGACTGAAATGCTAAGGTGGGTAGTCAAACAACACCTGGAATTACAGGCAAGCATGGTCTGGGAGAACAAAATGAAGCGGGACATAGGCTGATAGAATTCTGCCAAGACAATTCACTGTGCATAACAAACACTCTCTTCCAGCAACCTAAAAGACAACGACGGCGGTGGCCTTTCCAGTGGCCCTTGGAGGTCCTGCCGGAGGTTCAACCGGAGGTGGCCCGGGAGGCTCTCAAATAAAATATTGGTGGCGGCGGCCCTTATCAGCTACGACCCTTATGGACTCTGGGTTTTTTGGGACTGGATCCACCCCTTGGACAGTTTGAAGGGCCGGTGGAAGCTGGGCGGTAGCCCTTTGCCGGTAGCCCTTACCAGCAGTTTGTGGACTTTATTGGAATTCGAACGGGGACTGGAGTCGATTTGTATTAATTTTTAGATCATAGAGACAACAGCTACCGGAATCTGAATTTAACAACTCTTCCCGATTGCTCTAAATCTCAATCAACTTGCTTGTGGCGATTAGGATCCCTCCAGAGTGAATGTACTACTCCCTTACTATTGTGAGAGAATGGGAGGGAGTAAGGTATGAATGAGAATGTAAGAAAGTACTCACCTCCTTGAGTGAGAGACAAGGGGTGAGGAAGAGTCTTGGATGATTGCCCCCCCTATCCACTAGTGAGAGAAGTCGGGGGGGAGCATAGTGAATGGTATTGAGTGAATGTAGGTAAGTGGAGTTGGGGCTCCAACAGTGCTGAGAGCGTGAGCTGGTTCACTGGAAGAGCCCCCCCAAATTTATGATTGTGAGTATATGAGCCTGTGTGGATCAATGGAGGGACCCTTATTTTTATCCAGAGATCTCGAGAGTTCAGGAGTGGGGGCTATTGAGCTTAGAGAATCTGGGGGAAATAGGGCAGGGCAGGTGATTGAGGTTGTGACGGGCCGGGGACGTTATGGCGGGAGCCAGAGGGCAGGTCATCGTAGAAGAAGGCGTCCCCGATGTTTGTTATCTGTGACGCCTTCTGGCCCTCTGTGCTCAAACCCAGAGCCTGGACAGCATACTCGTGGTAACCCCGACTTCCGGCTGCTGCTTTGCAACGCCAGGTCGGTTAACAACAAGGCTCCCCTCATAAGTGATTTAATCACGGAAGAGGGGGCAGACCTGGCGTGCGTTACCGAAACCTGGCTGGGCAGTGAAGGGGGTGTTCCTCTTTCAGAGATGTGCCCACCCGGGTTTCGAGTATGGCACCAGACAAGACTTCAGGGTCGGGGAGGTGGGGTGGCTGTTGTCATTCGAGAATCCCTGGTAGCCGTCAGGGGCCTTGCTCCACAAGTTTCTGGATGTGAGACCCTGTTCTTTAAGTTGGGTTCCCATGAACAGTTGGGAGTGTTGCTACTGTACCAGCCTCCCTGCTGCATAGCATCCTCCCTGCCCGAGCTGCTGGAGGCCATATCAGGGTTGGCAGTGGAGTTCCCCAGACTTATGGTTCTGGGGGACTTCAATCTGCCATCCCTGGGACGGGCCTCGGAAGCAGCCCGGGATTTCATGGTCTCCATGGTGACCATGGGCCTGTTGCAGATTATTCAGGGCCCGACTCGAGACAGTGGCCTCAGAACAGATTTAGTTTTCTTGTCGGAGCAATGGCAGTGTGATCTGAGGGGAGAACTACAGCTTTCCCCTTTGTCATGGTCAGATCACGCCCTGGTGACTTTGAGATTCTCTTATGCCACCCCCCTCCGCAGGGAGGCGGGACCTATTCGATTGGTCCGCCCCCGGCGACTGATGGACCCAGAAGGGTTTCAGAGGGAGCTGGGGGTTATACCCGAGGATTTGCTGAACGGTTCAGCAGAGGCCCTGGCTGCTACCTGGAATAGGGAGGTAGCCGAGGCCTTGGACAAGATCGCACCTGTGCGGCCTCTCCTATCCCAGAGAACCCAATGCTCCCCGTGGTTCACGGGTGAGTTAAGGGTTCTGAAGAGGATCAAGAGACGCCTAGAGCGCCGCTGGAGGAAGACAAAGACTGAATCCGACCGAACACAGGCTAGAGCCACTGTTAAGGCCTACCTTGTGGCAGTAAGAGCGGTGAAACATCAATATTTCTCCGCTCTTATTGCATTCGCAGAATGCCACCCAGCGACCCTGTTTAAAATTACCCGATCCCTTTTGGGGAAAGGTCAGTCAGAAGTCCATCTGCAGGGTCGGGCCGAGGAAATTTCGAGGCATCTGCAGGATAAAATTGCCAGCATATGCCAGCAAATTTGGAAAACACAAGAATGGCCATCAGATTGGAAAAAATCAACTTATATCCCCATACCAGAAAAGGGAAACACTAAAGAATGTTCAAACTATCGAACAGTGGCATTAATTCACATGCCAGTAAGGTAATGCTCAAGATCTTGCAAGGTAGACTCCAGTAATTCATGGAGAGAGAATTGCCAGATGTACAAGCTGGGTTTAGAAAAGGCAGAGGAACTAGAGACCAAATTGCCAATATGCGCTGGATAACGGAGAAAGCCAGGGAGTTTCAGAAAAACATCTATTTCTGTTTTATTGACTATTCTAAAGCCTTTGACTGTGTGGAACATAACAAATTGTGGCAAGTTCTTGGTGGTATGGGGATACCAAGTCATCTTGTCTGCCTCCTGAGGAATCTGTATAATGACCAAGTAGCAACGGTAAGAACAGACCACGGAAAAACGGTCTAGTTTAAGATTGGGAAAGGAGTACGGCAGGGTTGTATACTCTCACCCTACTTATTCAACCTGTATGCAGAACACATCATGCAACATGCTGGGCTTGATGAACCCAAGGCTGGAGTTAAAATTGCCTGAAGAAACATTAACAATCTCAGATATGCAGATGATACCACTTTGATGGCTGAAAGCGAGGAGGAGCTGAGGAGTCTTATGATGAAGGTGAAAGAAGAAACTGCAAAAGCTGGGTTGCAGTTAAACCTCAAAAAAACCAAGATTATGGCAACCAGCTTGACTGATAACTGGCAAATAGAGGGAGAAAACGTGGAGGCAGTGACAGACTTTGTATTTCTAGGTGCAAAGATTTCTGCAGACGCTGACTGCAGCCAGGAAATCAGAAGATGTCTACTTCTTGGGAGGAGAGCAATGACAAATCTTGATAAAATAGTTAAGAGCAGAGACATCACACTGACAACAAAGGTCCACATAGTTAAAGCAATGGTATTCCCTGTAGTAACCTATGGCTATGAGAGCTGGACCATAAGGAAGGCTGAGCGAAGGAAGATAAATGCTTTTGAACTGTGGTGTTGGAGGAAAATTCTGAGAGTGCCTTGGACTGCAAGAAGATCAAACCAGTCCATACTCCAGGAAATAAAGCCAGACTGCTCACTTGAGGGAATGATATTAAAGGCAAAACTGAAGTACTTTGGCCACATAATGAGAACACAGGATACCCTGGAGAAGATGCTGATGCTAGGGAAAGTGGAAGGCAAAAGGAAGAGGGGCCGACCAAGGGCAAGATGGATGGATGATATTCTGGAGGTGACGGACTCGACCATGGGGGAGCTGGGGATGGTGACAGCTGACAGGAAGCTCTGGCGTGGGCTGGTTATGAAGTCACGAAGAGTTGGAAGCGACTGAATGAATAAACAACATGGTCTAATACTAGTCTGCATCAACATTTCTTTCTTAAGCCTTTTCTGTCTTAAGTCCCCTCTCTCTAAGATTTCTTCTTCTTTTTCTGTTAATGGCCAACATGTGGAGCTCTTGCATGTTTTTAACATTGTGCTTTGCCTTGCTGGGCCTCCATAGTTCTTTTCCTCTCTTTTGGACCATCCACTCTGAAGGAAAAATGCCTTCTTTTGTTTTTCTGCTGTACTCTGTTTGCTGGTGGCTGCAAAGCTGCAAAACATGTATCTCCCACACCTGTCTCAAGGTTGCAGCTTTATTGGCAACTCTGCTGTGCTGATGCTGGGGGAAAGGCTCAAATGGGAGGGAAAGAAGGCAGCACAGGGGCCTGCAATTTTGTTCAAGCAGCCTGCTCTTCCACAGTTTAGAAGGCATCTCCAGATACTGTATGTTGTAACATAGGCAGGCTTCCTCAATCTTGTCTCAATGCCTCTATTTGATACCATTTTGGGGAAGGTTACTGCCCAGCAAACTGATGTTGTTCTTCCACCTTTTTTGGTGCCCACCTAGGGGTAAATCTTCTATTTTGTCTGGCTGTAAAACCTTGCAGGTGACCATCCCTGTCTGGTAGGTTTGATTTGATGCATGTCAAGTTGTGAAGGCCAATTTAATCTGTTTCTCTATAAAAAAGATTTCATAAAGAGGTGACTTCTGACTTTTAACAACAAGAATATACAGTAGTTTCCCTAATCAATCCCTTACTCTGTATCAAACCGAAATCACATTATTTCTATAAATGTTCCATTAGCACATTATAAAAATCACTAAATACAATTGCTCCTTCCCCTTCTATTAAAAAAAGATAAATATATAAAGTTCCTAATGAACTTCCCCCCCAAGAACAACAATTATTTAATTATTTCCTTCCTACCACTATTTCTATACATTTCTGTCCACTATAATAAAAATCAAACTAAAAGACATATAAATTCTCTACTCTTAAAGTTAATAATACTACAATTATAACAGTCTTAATTCTATTAAACATAAAACCAACATTAATTGTTTATACCTTATTAATCTTAATCCAAATTGTTAAAAAAGAATATGAAGTCAAACAAGCCTTAAAAGCAATCCAGATAAATATTCTCAAATCCTTACCCCACTTCAAAATAGACCAGAGCATTTACATATCTCCACAATAAACACAAGGCACTTTTCACAGAGAGATCAAAGAGCCCAACTGCCCCCCTTAAAAAATCAGACTTCTCAGCAAAAAACTCCCATAGAAAATAACCTCTTTTCCCCCATAACTTTCCATCAGGAAAATAATTTCATTTATAATTTGCAATTCTATCTGTCCTTTTAATTTCTTCAGTTCCACAATCTGGTCATCATCAGCAGAATCTTCAGTATCAGTAAAGACATTGCTATCATCGCTATTGAATTCCTCAACTTCTTCCACAACTTCCCCAGCCAGATGACACATTTTAAAGCTGCTATTTTCTACAATGTCCCCTATATCTTGCAAAATAGCATGGTAGGAGTCGGAAAAGATCTGTTTAATGGACTGTTTAAGGTCACAACGAAACTCTGAGAACGTCTCCTTGAAATCCTCCATGTTTCAGGCAGTAGATTATGGCACCCCCTAGATACTTAACTAGCAAGAATAGGAGTTAATGAGTTAATGGAAAATTTCCAAAAGTTGTTGACACAAGAGAAAGTATGCTAACAGGCAGCTCTCAGGGAAAGTGACAACAGAAAGCTGAAGATTCAAAACAGCAGATTCAACATGTAGGAAAATACCAATCGAAGAGAATATTTGTAGGAAAATATTAAATTCTTCAAATTCAATACAAAAATAAGAGCAGGGATTATTTATTCTCAATTCTCTTTAGTATTTAAAAGAGAAACAAGCCAAAACTTTAAAGAAATAAAGTAAAAATTAATCCCAGAAATAACGATAAGCACCAAGAGAGAAGGCTTTTCCTTGCTGTAAGAAGTCTCTCTTAGGGTACATAACTTGAAAAAAAGTATAAATTGGGTGGTTTAGAAATGGGGTGGCTCGACTTAGTGTTTCTTTAAGGCTACAGTGCGTCTTGGGAGTGATGACGTTCCGGCCTCATGGTGGCTCTTACCAGATTGTCGCAGAAGCTGTTTGCGATTCTCTAGCTGCAAGTTGCCATTCTGGAGGTTCCGGTTCCGGTTCCGTTTCTAATTCTTTTTTTCTTGTGTTCTCACAGTTTTTTCTTTTTGTAGATTTTTCTTGTTTTTTGTAGTTTTTATCTTTGCTTTAAATCTAATAAAATTCTTATAAAAATAATCTGTTTCTCTAAAGATAACGAGGGCTTTTTAGAATCACTCTACAGTTTGGTCAGAGGAACAGTGTATCAGCAGCATGTTTTTATAGAAATAGCTTTGGAGGTTTATGAACCAGATCCCCAGCTGCTCCAATTTCCTGTTGCTCTTTTGAAAACAAGTGTGTCAAATATACAATTTGTCTTTGCAAATGGAAGGCATAATATTTTTTTTTTGGATTCAGCTTTAATAGGAATCGATGCTACTTGTTGAGCTGTATCAAATCCAGTCAACGTTTTTAGTGTGAAGTTAAGACAGTCATGCTTTTCTTTATAATGTACAATAAAAACAGTAGGTGAATTCTTTAATTATCTTCTTATTTCATTCTGTTTTTTTTGCTAAAAGACATTCAGTTGTTTCTGTTATTTAAAGTAACCATACATAGAAGGAAAAATCCTGGCTAACTTTTTTTTACAGATAGCAGGTCAAATCAGTATAACAGTATCTTGTTTCAAATGTGGCTAACAACTGACAGCGGGTACTTTGTCACTTTAACTGTCCAGTATGTATGTATGTATCTATCTATCTATCTATCTATCTATCTATCTATCTATCTATCTATCTATCTTACTTATATCCCACCCATCTCCCTCCCAAGGAGGGACTATTTGTCATTAGGCTTCTTTCATGTCACTCTCTCTCAGCCCAACTCACCTCACAGGGTTGTTGTTGTGGGGAAAATAGGAGGAGGAAGTAGTATGAGGTATGTTCGCCGCCTTGAGTTATTTATAAAAATAATAAAGGCGGGATAAAGATAAAAATAAATAAATATTATATATATATATATAATTTACTTACTTTAAATAGACCTCCTACCGTAAGATTTCTCTCTGCATTTGTTTTGCTCAAGGCTTCTTTGGGGATCAAATAATTTAAAATCATTTAAAAAGTAAGATCCCTGCATTTACTGTAGCTAATAATAGTTCAAACCAGGAATATTAATAAAATAAACCAAAATTCAAATGGGTAACTAAAATAGATGAGAGCAGCAGAAAGTTTTTCCTCAATGAGCTTGAAAAATAAATAGTAATGCTAAGCGGAATTTGCACTCCGGTGAAATTATACTCAGTGTGACAACCTGGGTTTTATTATTATGTTTTTAAATGTGTGGTGGGATGGCAGATTTTGATCTATTGATAAATCATTAAAAATATATCAGCAAATGTTTCTGGCTCCCATTATTTCTCAATAACCACAATGAAAAAGCACTTATCCTCCCCACCCATCCCATAAAATCTGCTTCATGGCACAGTATTGATTATCACACAAGCAAATTTAGCATACAATATTTAAAAAATCTTGCTAATTGGGTTATGCAGCCTATCAATTTAAACTGAATGGGGATGGAGGGTGGGGAGACCAGTTCTATGAGGTTTTATGCATGTGTTCATGTTCAGAATGCTTACATGCAGATGTATGTTTGAAGCATGCTTTACTTTGAAGTTATGTTCTAGATATACTGCAAGACATTTGTTTGTTGGCCCTAGTTATATGCTGAGAACAGCATGGATGACAAGGTTGGCATAGTGCATAGCCAGGCAAACAATTGTCCTCCAGATGTTTTCGACTACAATTTTTACAGGTTCTTGCCAATTGTCATGCTGACTGGGGTTAATAAGGGCTGGAGTTCAAAAGTTCTGAAGGTTGGCCATCCCTGCGATTCTGCATTGCAGATTATCAGACACTAATTGTGTAATAATTAAACATGCCATTATTTATGCCACTCTCACACTAATTCTTAGAGTGGTTCCATTAGATTAATTGAACTTAACCAATGATACATTTTATGACAGCTTTGGGGAATCTGTAACCCTCCAGATGTGGCTGAATTTCAATTCCAAGCAGCCTCAGCCAATCATGGGGTACACCAGGAGTAGTAATTCAGCTATATATGGAAAGGCACAGGTTCCCCATCCCTGTTTTACAACAAGAATGTCTCCTGTGGCTCAACTTATATTTATGAGTGCTAAAAATGAAGTTCACTATCATCATGGGCATACCTCAACTGGTATTTAAAATAAATCAAAGCAATAGCAAAATTTTGGAAGTGATCAGTTCCTAACATAAGATGTCAGCAGATGAATCAGTCAACTGACAAAACATGGTTACAAAACTCTCAGAAATTAATGATAGGCATCATTTACAATTCTGTGTGTAATTAAATAGCATTGCCTGCATTAGGCTACAGTCTGATTGAGTGTAGGATTACAGTCACAGCAACCACAGCCATGGAGATGGCTAACATACTTCAGTAACTTAAAACATGTTGATTCCAGGAGGTAAATTCAACTAAGCAAACCATAAGCAAAAAACAGTGAACCTGATGGCCTTGAACATGCATCTGTTTTAAAAATCACGGCTTCTTTTTAAAATCTCCAACCCTCCTGCAGCTCTTCAAAAAATAATATGACAGGAGAATGAAAGACTGTCCTTCTTCTGAAATGCATCACTGGATTTTAATTTTGGCAGCTAAAAATACTTGATAGTATTGGGGCTATTCTTTCACAGTCAATGAATAGTGGCAATTTGAATACTTTTTAACTTCAGCCATGAGTCAGTGAGTTGGAACTCTTTCCAGAGGCTTTAAGTGGCTCTTTTTTTTTTTGCATCTCCCCTCTCAAAATTGAGGATGACCCTGAGAGAAATGGGAATAGGGTGACAATTTTATCAGTATGATGGATCTATTGTTACTCAGACTTCCACAGGATATAGAATTGTATACCAAATGGGGAGAGAATATCTGTAGAACTAAATATACCAGTCATTTTTATTCACTCTGAGCCAACACTGATGCTGGTACTGAAGGTCTCACATAGACTTAATTCACACATCATACTAAGTGAGGGCTATTTAATCCTGGTTTACTATATAAGCCATAGTTGGCTGGGTTCTTACTCCATGCTAAACCACACCAGATTATGACTCAGCATGAAGCCAACCATTAAGAAAGATCCAGCCTTGTCAGATCTTTCTGGGGCGCTAGTTGCAATCTTGTCTTGATCCACTGGGTGGGAAGACGTGATCTTACTATTAGCAGTGCACCCAAGAAAAGCAGCTATGACTGTAAGCACACACACACACACACACACACACAAACACACACACTCAGGGACACATAGAGTTGCTAGAAACTGGAAATAGAGAAGAGGGAGATAAAATATTTGCCTACAGATCACCTACAATATTAAACATGTTGGTAAGAAATTATGTGAAGTAGAAATGACTCTTTAGAAAAAGAGACAAATCCTTCTATTATTCTATATGATTATGAAATATAACATGAATGAAACTGCCCATTTTAGAGACTTTGATGATGTAAAATATTGTGGATAGGCTGATAAACTGTATCAAAAGTAGGCTGACCATACGTCCCTTTTTGAACGGGACAGTCCCGTTTTTTTAGCATTTTTCAACCGTCCCGTCGTTTTGATAAAAATCTCAATTTTGTCCCGTTTTTTAAACCCAGCGGGAATGGCGCGGAAGGAGGATCCAAGCCAGAGCTGCCGATTGGAGGCAGCCTGGAAGAGGAAGCCCTCCCGCCTATCAGCACACGGCAAAGGAGGGGTGGGTGGGTTTTGCAGGTGGGAGCCAATCGCGTGGACCGGGGGTGGGGTTTGCAGGCGGGAGCCAATCGCATGGACTGGGGGGGGGATTTGCAGACAGGAGCCAATTGCGCAGACTGGGGGGCAGGGTTTGCTGGCGGGAGCCAATCGCCCGGACCGGGGGCAGGGACCCCTGTCTTTTTCATGAATACGGAATATTACATAAGACCCTGTCCCATTTTGCCATCCCAATGTCCCGTTTTTGTCTCAAGGAAATATGGTCAGCCTAATCAAAAGGCAATATTCACAATAACTGGAATATTTTGACTCTATTAATTCCTGCACTAAAACTTCTGGCGATTATGTGAAAAAACTATTTCTAAATCAGTCATCTAAACATTCCAGATTGTACTTTATATAATAAGCATTAACGCATTGATATTAGGAATTATTTTGGGGGTGGGGCTGGACCAATCCCTGCAGTTTTCTTGACAAGGTTTTTCAGAAGTGGTTTACCCTTGCCTCCTTCTTAGGGCTGAGAGAGAGTGACTGGCCCAAGGTCACCCAGCCGGCTTTCACGCCTAAGGCAGGACTAGAACTCACAGTCTCCCGGTTTCTAGCCCAGTGCCTTAACCACAATACCAAATTGGCTCTCACATATGCTTATAGAAATGGATAAATGATAAACACATGCAAATTTTACATCAAAACATGTGCATTCTCATATTTCTTTCTTTTAACACCAAATCATCCTATATTTTTAAGCACTTCATGCTATACCTTTATCTGTAACCTCACCATGCCCTGTGTGATCAATTGCATATTGGAATAAAATACACAATTTTTTAAAAACTACATAAACGATAGACTACTTTTTATATTTCACATATCAAAAAATTATGCTACCATAATTTAAAACTGTAGCATCTATGATGAAGTATAAAATGATAAAAAAAATAAAAAAAATATGATACAATGTAAGCTTAAAAATTAAATCAAACAGTTAATACTGAATGTGCCAGAATTAATATGCTAATAAAACAAGTTGAAATTTGGATTAGGAGATGGATTGCTGAAGGGTAGTTAAAATGAAATAAAAATAGTATTTCTTCAGTAATGGATTACATCAATGGCTGTCGAATATGATCCATCCTAATGAGCTGAATAAAGAAGCAAACTTTGCTTCTGGGGAAATGATTAGGTAGGTGCCATTTAAATATTTTCATCTGTAGGCATCCTAAATAGATATACCAAGCAGTTAATTTAAGGAAATATGGTTTTGCTGTCTATGTTTTCAGCCAGATCCTAGTACACTTAGGGCCTGTGCCCAGGTCCCACTATTTTACAAGGATCAACTCAATTGTTACAGAGCTGTGAGTAAACCTCTAGTGTTTTATATATTTTTTTTAATTTATCGTGTTTTGTCTCAATAGGCTAAGCAGTACAAATCTTCAAGGTAGCTAAGATGAAATTGCAAAAGGATAAGTGACTGCTCTTGGATTAATCTTAGGGGAAATGAATAAAATAGGATCTCATTTGGGCCCATGGTTAAGCTCCTAGTTTGATTACTTGGAAAGAGGTGCACAGGCATAGTTTTGAAAATGGATTTTCTCAGAAAACTTCTGGTATTGTATGACGTATGCTACGGCTTTAGCCGATTAAGACCAGTTAATTTACATATTTTTTCATGAACTCGTTTTGTTGGTGGTGGTTGTTACTGGTAAGAATTGCTCAGAAATCTGACTGACATATCATACAACCTGAGTTTTCTGGACTATGAAAGATATGCAGTCACACTAATAAAATCAACAACGAAATAACATAGGAGAAAGTAGAAGAGACAGACCATCACACTGTTATTACTTTGGGGTTAGCATTTTTTTGTTTCAGTTTGCCTCCTTGTCATTGCATGTTGACTGATAGGTGGCTGTATCTTGGCTGATCTGGCAAGCTAAGGAGAGTCAGCCTTAGGCAGTAATTGGATGGGGACCATCTGGGCAATCCAGGAGTGTAGACTAGACCAGGAAATTTAAAAAAAAAATCCTGAAAAAGGACAATGGCAAATGCAAACATATGTTCATGTAAGCCACCAAGAATCACATTTGACTCAAAGATTATTGTACTGTGCTTTGTAAACAGGGACCAATTAGGACACTGGTTTTCAAACTTGGCAACTTTATGATGTGTGGACTTCAATTTTGAAGACAGCATTATCTCTGAATTGTCTGTTAACGAGACAATTATCCAACCTTCCTCAACTTAGAATTCTCCCAGAAATTTCTCACAATTCCGCTGAATTATCATGCCTGTAATTGTATAAATTAAGCTCGCTAACAGACAATTCAGAGATAATGCTTTTTTTCTGCACAGACTGTACTGGAGTCACTATGTTAAAAGTTGTTGGTGTGTCAGCTTAACCTTTACAAGAAATTGTTCTCTCACAGCTTGACACACATCCTATTACATATAAAAGACATATAAACTGCAACACACCAGATATGCATATGCTAACATAAATTATTACCTTTTCTGCTAAGACCTTTTTATTCAGGGCAGTATTGTGTTTGAAGACGTACAGTGAGGGGAGCTTTTAGTCTGCCAGGGCCATATGGTTGGTTTTAGAGGGCTAACAGCTTCGCTCTTTTCAAAGCTAAAATAATTCTACAAAATTGGATTGTGAAATTATACGGAACCAGGAGCATAAATGTCTTTGTGAGAGAGAAGCTTGTGTATGTGGATATCATTCTTCTGGAGCAAGAAGAAAGCAAAAAATAAAAAATCAGATAAATTTATGCTTCTGCCAAAGCAATAAGATGTCCTTAGTAATGGACAATAAAGAGAAATACTACAATTTCTCTAATTCCTATTAAATTATTTGGGAAAATGAAAGAGTGGATTGAATTCTGAACCTGAAAACCTGGCTCTGCCGCCTTGCTTGGGACCAAGGAAAGAATAGTCATTCTTGGGGATGGCTAATACCCTAGAGAGCTCCTCTTTTACATTAGATTAAGTAAGATCATTTTACCATCCCGGCCTCTTGGATTTTAATCTTGTTTTTAATCTTGTTTTATAATTCTGTATTTTATATTTTATGCATATTTTGTGTTGCTGTTTTTATTATTTTGTTGTAAACCGCCCAGAGTCCCTCCATTGGAGGGAGATGGGCGGTGATATAAATTTTATAAATAAATAAATAAATAAATAAATAAATAAATAAATAAACTCTAACAAATCAATGGTTTGTGGGTAGACCCAGGATAACATTTGCATTAGAGCTGAATAGAAAAAGTATTCTAAAAACATGCAGCTATGTCAAACTCTCTCCCTATTTATTGTAGCAATTCTGGGAAAGATCACTGGGCCAGAGAACAAGAGCATTCACTCATATAAACTGAGGTCAATAAATGATTCAAGTAGCATATCACTTTTGATTGTATTTGCCCTGAGAGTCACCTGATTCAGCAAGTACCACCATAATCTTGGTGGTTCTCAATAGTCCTTGCAATGGTGACATTACTCTAAGGGAGAGAGGTGGTCCTTCCTCTGAAAGGAAGGCTACATTTCCCCCCACAATAATTTATCTTTAAAAATGGAGGATCATTTTAAATTTGCTGAAAATACAGTAATGGAGTTTTTTTTTTCTGTCTAATCTTTCTATCTGTACAGCTGTTGAATGCTGTCACCAATCTTGGCTGATCTCAAAAAACTAAATCGGGTTGGATCTGGCTAGTACTTAGATGGAGACCTCCAGGATATACAGTAGGGTAAGTTGGAAAAAATAAAATGAATAAAATAAAATAATAAAAATCTTGAAAGGAGGCAGCGGCAAACCACTAACATATTGTTTCCAAGAAAATAACATTGGCATTCAATCCTTTACCGCAGGGGTGGAGGGAACTATATTTAACATGGGTTCATTTTCATTTTTTTCTTCATCTTTCTATCCAGGTTAAATATAAAGGAAAAATAGATGATGGTGAATCAGTTGCAGAATTCAGGGATAATAATGGAAGCAAACCATTATTGAAAGAAAGGCAGTTACTCTCAGCAGTTCGGCTGTGTGTGCATGTGTGGAGAGAGGGGAGAGAGAATAATCTTTCTTAAAAAAAATACCTGCTTTGGGCCTGAACATGAATATTTAAGGTCACATGTACAATACTATTGCACAATGTGGCCACTAATCTACAGGTAGATTAAGGAGGAGAGAGAGAATGGTGATCAAACAGGGAGACAAAGCAAATAACGTGAACAGCTTGGCCTGGAGACGTGCATTCCATCCTGATTAGATATAGGAAGATGTATCACAATTGGCAGCCACATTCTTAATTTAGCACTCATTTGAAATAATGGCAAAAGAGGAGCCCAACACTTTGAGTTGACCAAATATATTTGTTTTTTTTAAAAAGGCAGGATAAAAATCTAATAACAACAACAACACTTTGCAGATCTTGACCCTTACATACTGTAGTAGCAGACATCAATACCAATGCTTCCTATGCAAAAAGAAATATCTTATTGCTGTGAGAAAGTAATACTGACATGGAAGATCACTTCTCAGAACAAGAAAACAGGCAATAATGTGCAGGAGCTATGGCTGCTGTAGCTGCTGTGGCTACTAGCTCCTTCTACTCTCTCCAAAAGACTTCCCAAAGAAGCAGGAAGCTCTCAGAACTGTTGCAGTTTATAGCTGCCAGAAGTTCTAGCAGGACCATTTCTCCTAATATTGAGCAGTGATTTGGGCCAAACAACTGGAGCTTGTTTTGCTTCTTCCATGCCAGATGCTGCTGGAGCTACTCTACTACATAGCAAAAGTCTATGTACGTATCTGCTGCCACATCCATCAGAAAAGCTTGGCTTGGTTTGTAAACTGGCAAAATTAGTATAATTAGGGCTTTGACCATTCGCCTGAAGAACTGCAATCTAATTTTAAATATAGACATTCAACTAAAAACACAGGAGCTGCAATAAACTGACACATGGAAACCTGGGTATGCATAGGATTAATCAATGTATTTCTTTCTGTTTCTCCTTGGGTGATCCCAGCATAGCTCTAAACTCTAGACCACCAAAAAGGCAGGCAGAAGGGACTGGTCAATAATGGAATAGAACAGGAGTGTCCAACCTGAGACCCATAAAAGCTTGGACATAGTTTCCCAGAACCCATATGGAAGTACAGATAGTCTGTGTTTAGCTACTGCCTTGTTTAGCAACCGTTCACAGTCACAATGGTGATGAAAAAGTGACTTTACAACCAAACCTTGCATTTATGACCTTAACAGGTCTGTAAATCAAAGGAAAGCTGAAGTAAGATTGTAAGCACAGTTGCGGTTGATTCTGATTCTGATGGTGAAGGTGTTGTCCATGAAATGGTGAAGGAGTTGCCATGGGAAGCCCCCTCAGCCCGGTTATAGTGAACTTCTACATGGAACATTTTGAAAAACAGGCTTTAGAATCGGCACCCCTCACACCAACAGTCGGAGTCATGGGGAAGAAGAATTAGAGAAATTCCTGAACCACCTCAACAGCATCCACCCGAATATACAATTCACCATGGAAAAAGAAATGGAAGACAAACTACAATTTTTAGATGTCATGATCATACGCAAACCGGACCTGCAATTAGGACACAAAATCTACAGAAAAACCACCCATACAGACCAGTATCTACACAAAAATTCCAATCACCACCCATGACAAAAAAGAGGCATCATCAAAACACTAGTGGATCGTGCAAATCAGAACTGTGAAGCTCAATTTCTCAATTATGAACTCAACCATTTGGATTGGTCCCTACAGGCGAATGGCTACTCCAAGAATGAAATTAGGAGAGCTATCAAACCGAAAAAACAGCACTCAACTGAAGAAAAACAGCCCCCCACAAGCAAAATATTTCTGCCCTACATTAAAGGAGTCACGGACCGCATCGAAAAACTAATGAAAAAACATAACCTCCAAACAGTCTTCAAACCCACCAGAAAAATACAACAAATGTTAAAATCAGCAAAAGACAAAAGGGACCCCCTCACCGCTGCAGGAATTCACCGCATACCCTGCAGCTGTGGACAAGTATACATTGGGACCACAAAACGCAGCATCCACATCAGGAAAAAAGAACATGAAAGACACTGCAGACTACAGCAACCTGAAAAATCTCCAATAGCTGAACTGCTCTCAAACAAACTGGTCACCAAATCTTATTTGAAAACACATAAATAATGGACAACACCAACAGCCACTATGTTAGACTATACAGGGAAGCCATTGAAATATATAAACACCAACACAGTTTCAAAGAAAAAGAAGAAAGCTTGAAGATCAGCAAAACCTGGCTGCCAGTCCTGAAAAACACAGCTTGCAAAAGGTCAACGAACTCTACTCAACCACAGAAATATACAAACAACTCACACAATAGATGTGCTAATCCCACACACGACAGCACCACACCCCCTAATCACCACAATAAACCCTCTCCTAATCTCTTGTAAATGACCCACAGAAGACACACACCCTCTCAGCAGGTATAAACATCAGCAGGAACTCACACCCTCCACTTGGGCACAGACAGAATCTTCTAGCTGTGCTCCTGTCCTCTGAAGATGCCAGCCACAGCGACTGGCGAAACGTTAGGAACCAAAACTGCCAGAACACGGCCACACAGCCCGGAAAACCCACAACAACCATAACCTTCCTGAGTTAAACATGACACACTCAGCAAGTTATACTCTAATGCAGGTACATATAACACATCATCAAGAGTCCTGTTTAAACAAGATACATATAGTGTACTTCACCTTGTCCATACACAGGTGCCTTCTTGCCATCTGCTAAGCTGACATACTGTTGAGTTGCAGGGTGAAAAGAAACGAACTCTTCCTTTCTGTTGGAAAGATGCCATCCCACTCCACTATCAAGCAGCCAAGCCTTTTGTTTACGTTCAGCTGCTGAGCTTGCTACAAAAGCCTTGCTTTGCATATCTTTAAGTGTGGGAGTCTTGCCTTTTACCGGCCTCCTTTGCAGCTGTGCCTTGCAATCTCTGCGAAGATGAGTCGTAGAGCCGCACCTAAAACACCTCCTCACCGCAAACACACTCTCCGTTTCTTTGCTGTATGCTGATGCCTTTAACTCCTTTATACTTGGCTTTTTAGAGTTGCTCTCCTTTGTTCTCTCTGTGGATTTCCTCTCCTCCTCTAGTAAATGCCCGACAAGGTAATATAAAGTAAGCTCTCGTTCAGGCATCGACTCCAAACTCGTTATTAACACCGACCAAGAGTCATCTAACAAGCTCAAAATTATGTAGACCTTGTTTGCCTCAGAAAATTGCATTTCTCACTCCTGTAGTTCTACAAACAAGTGTTGCATGTTGTGTAAATGCTCTGATAAGCTTTCCCCTTCCTGCAGACATTTCTTGTACAAACAACGTGTCAAAGCAATTTTACTATTAGTTGTTTCACGAATATACAGTTGCCTTAACACAGTCCAACATTCAGCTGCAGTCTGTAGCCCATGAACATGCAGCAACTGGCTGTCTTCCAACCCCAAGATAATGCATGACTGGGCTTTTCCTTCAGCCCTTAGCTGCCTGTTATCAGGTTGTGCCGGGGGATTGCTCACCGCCTCCAAGAGACCCTCTCGTCAGAGATACATCTCCATTTTAACAAACCAGGTCATGTAGTTCTGCTCATTGAGACGAGCTAGAGGAAGTCCACCACTCACTGCACACACAGCCTCAGCCTCCATGTTTTATGCTGACACTTACAACAGTTGCCTTCACCAACAAACAGTCCAGCATGTACTCATGGAGTTACGCCAACCACTGGGCCCATAACCTGTCAGGGTAGCGCATATACTGCGTTGAGGCATTCTGTGAGGATGCAAAATAAATTGACAGCTCGCAGTCTGTTATAGACAAACTGTACACAGACCTTTACTGTACAATATTCACAGAACCAGAACTTACAATACATCAACAACCAGCCACAACTCCAACCACCAGCCACACCCACAACCCATGGTGCACTTCTCTATATACAGTGGTTTGTGCTGTGTCATGTATCCACACCCTCAAGGTGGGAGCCCTGAGTGAGCTGAGCTAATCACATACACCGCTCAGCTGTGCTCTGTCATTTCCATATTTACACTGACAAAATTCTTACTCCAGGGTAAAACCCTGACATTATTCTCCATGTATTTAACAGTTATACTACTTTAAATTAATTTACACTTATATTTTAATTGTTGACCTGCCACATACACTTGTCTGAGTGCAGTCTAAGTGCAGCCTTCACTTCCCAACAAAAAGGTTGTACAGTCCAAGATGAGAAGCCTTCTAAGACCAATGGGTTGTTCTGTCTTCATGAACCAAAAGGCAATGTGAAATGTTTGTAGGTTTGGGATTTTGAATGACGAGACTTTTCCACTATTCCCTGGTATATCAGAAAGGCTCATCTGAGTAGCCAAGCATCTCCAATGATGTCCACATTATCAATGCAGTAAATTAATACAACTTTCTGATTATACGGTGACATATCAGAAGGGGTAGATTTGATTATTTTCAGCCCATTTTTGTGATGCAGGGTGGTGGTGGTGTGATTCCCTTATTTGGGAAATTTTGCAGCAAAAATTAGGAAACATGAAAATGTTTATCTCTGTCTTTTGTATTTGAACAAATATCATTCAAGTATCTATGCTTGAACAATGAATATCTTGAAACACAACTTATCAGACTCTTTTTCGTTCAACCTTTTATACTCTGAGAGCCCTTCAGTGTCCTTGTTGCCAATGGCTGCAATCCAAAGCTCTGGTAAGTAAGGACCATTGATTTTACTGATACCTACACATGATTAAGTAGTTTATGACTAGAATCAATGTCACTGACATTTCAGAAGTCACCTTTGTTTACAACTGATCCATTTCGCCGAGTCAGCCATATTGGTTAGAGACCATTGACTGAGCAAATACAATTGTTGGCTATAGACTTGGTCCTTGCTGAAACATGGGTTCTTTTCCACTTGCTATTTAGAGGTGTTAATTTTCCCTATATTTTTAAAAGGAAAATTAAGATATTTTTAATAGCCTCTGTCATGATGTCTAATATATTAAACCTGGCTGGAGGCGAAATTTTGTCACAGGATATATGATTATCCTGTAAATTTTGTTACAGGATAATAAGAAATCAATTATAATTTTCCTGAGATATATAAATGTAGTAAAATAAAGTTTAGTTCTTATGCCGTGTAAAAAAGAATGATACTTTGATTTCTTACTGCTTCTTTAGACATGTATTTTCTTGGGGATATCAAAAACAGACTCATAGGAACCTTTGAAGTCCAAAATATTTAGAAGTCCTCCTGTGCAAGCAAGGTGATTATTTCTTTATTTATAATCTAATCACTTAAAGAATAAAAGGACTACTGCCTACTCAAGTGCATTTCCAATCCTGTGAAATAATTGGTGGCAGGATAGGGGCAAAATGTCAACCTCTACAAATTGACCCAAACTGCCTGCGAGCCAAGAAGACATGGAATCCTTCTTCCTTCTCTTCTGAAAATGGCAGCGCCTCCCGGAGACAGAAATATATTTTGCTTTTATGAGTAATGCTTGCACTCAATATAGGCTCTGTGATTATCTGATGAAAATGTCTTCCTGTTGCATAGTTTTACAGATACTTCGAGAAGGATAAAGAGTTTCAGTATATGAATACTCTACCTTAAACATCTTCTTCATTATTAAAAAAAATTGTTATAACTCAACTTTTATTTTTTTCTGGGCCTTTGGGAGAAAAATGAAAACAAGATATTTAGAAAAGAAGGGAGAGGGAAACCTCTTTTTCTCCCCATTTTTTTTCTGGGCCTTTGCATCCTTAAAGCAGGGATGGGAAAGCGAATCACATCAAAGGGTTGGATCTGGCCCCCAAATATTCTGTGGCAGCAAAGTTGTGAACAGATGCAGCTCTGCAGAAGAAAGGAGTCCTGCACTGTGATACCATTGCCATTCTCTGTGCAGGACGGAGTGGGAGTCTGTGTTCCCTTTAACGTGTGCATGTGTACATGTGCACACTACTCATGAAGCCCGTGCACTTGGTTAAAAGTCAGACACACACAATGGTAAGTTTCAAGAATCATCATAATAAATTTAGTCACCATAAAGCTCTGGACTTGAGAGGAGTCCTGCACAAGCTCGCCACCTCAGCTTAACTGCAGCTGCAAGGGTCATTTGCCTGATCCTACTGAAGATTGCTGGTTTCCAGTTGCATCAGCAATGAAAACACTTATCTGTCCCTCGCAGGCCAGCCAATCACTCTGATCATCCTGCCAACCAAACCTCTGGTGTTCCATGAGATCTACCTTTGGGATCCAACAGGCAATGGGCCATGAATCAGAGAATGGCTACTTACATTACAGGGAAGATGTCTTGCTTTACTTGGGATTACTTGAATTGATGCTACTTTTTGTAGCTTATTAATAATAAGCACCCAAACGGCTACTCAAGAACTTTTGAACCGGCCGTCTGGATGTCAAGAAAAGAGACTTGTTCCACTAAGAACATCTCATGCAAAAGAAGTTATTTCAACTGCATTCACACCTATGGTGAATTAAAAACAGGTTCTCATTTGGGAGAACCTCAATTTAAGCTTCTAGCTGAGTAGAAGGAAAAGTAAAAAAAAACCCATGAGATAGTATCAAGGATAAAAGGAAGCAGAAACTAAGTAAAAGAAAACACACTTTGTTTTCATACAGTAATTTTTGGGGGTGAAGGATACGGATGTCTAGGCAATTAGCCTAGAAAACTGATTTTGGTAAATGGGAGGAGCTTTAAATTCAAAATATTTGAAATATTTAATATATAGCATTATTCCATCAGTGACCACTCCAGAGTTCCATCAGTAGCTATGTGCTGGTAACTATAGCAACCCTGGACAGGTTGATTTAAACCTATAACTTATTAATAGGGATTTGTATTAGCCTAGCTAGAGCCTCTGTTGGTTTTGTTGTAGGTTAAGTCTATCTATAAGCTTGGATAAATGATAATACTGGTTATTTTAATCATAGTTTTCTAAATAATTACTTTATAATTTCTTCCTAAGGTTACTTGGCCATAAGCAGTGTATTACCCTAATCAATCATTTCATACTTTGAATTACTGTAACTTGCTTACTTAGAAATACTGAAAGAGTAAAGCATTTAGATAGATTGCAATGGTTTATGATTTGGGGAATTGCAGAACAACTGGCATTTGGCAAGCATGGACAGATGCCAACGTGAAAAGTAGAAATCCCATTAATAGTTTAATCAGATCAAATTCAGCCTCTACAATCTACCACCACCCAAAATTCCTTGGTCTGTCACAATCCTTTTCCCGCATAAAGCTCTGAGCATTTATCATCTCCAACATGATCGAATATACTGTATAAACATTGCACTGTTTTCTCTTGAGCATATACGGAGCATCTGGTAAAAAGAAAGTGTTAAAATTGTTTCCACATGTATTAATAGAGCTGGGCTGTTAAGGCAATTGCCACCAATTGCTGTGTGGGAATGATCCTGTAAAAAAGTTCTTTTTCTTTTTAAATATTTAAATGCTTTTTAATTATTTTCTGAAATGACTGTGGCAAGCCACCTCAGTAGGACTGATAGACTTAAAGGCAGAATATAAAATAACTGTAATGGAAAAATGAATAAAAAAGCTTAAGTAATGCCTCAGTGTTATTGTTAGTTGCTGTCGAGTCGTTTACGACTCATGGCGACCCTATGTATAATAGAACAAAATGCTAAACGGTCTTGTGCCAATTGCCTGACTGTTCCAATGTTTGCATCCATTGTTGTGGTAATTGTGTCAATCCATCGCATTGAAGGTCTTCCTCTTTCCCGCTGGCCCTCGACTTTACCAAACATGATGTCCTTTTCAAGCGATCAGTCTATCCTGACAATGTGCCCAAAGTATGAGAGTCTAAGCCTAGTTATCCTCGCCTCTAGTGAACAATTTGGTTGTATTTCTTCTAAAACTGATTTGTTTGATCTTCTGGCAGTCCATGGTATTTTCAGTAATCTTTCCCAGCACCACAATTCTAATGCATCAATTCTTCTTCTATCTTCCTTTTTTAATGTCCAAGTTTCACAGGCACATGTGGCAATTGAGAAGACCATAGCATGAGTCAGACACATCTTTGTTTTTAAAGTGACGTCTTTACTTCTGAAAACTTTAGATAGGTCTTGGATGGCAGATTTTCCCAGCGTGATACGTCATTTGATTTCTTGGTTACTACTTCCCTTGGCATTAATCGTTGATCCGAGTAGAATGAAATCGTTGACAACTTCAACTTCTCCATTTATTGTGACATTACTTATTGGTCCATTTGTGAGAATCTTCGTCTTTTTCACGTTCAGGTGTAGTCCATATTGTTGACTACAATCTTTGATCTTCATCAGCAAGTACTTCATCAGCAAGTCTTCTTCATTATCAGCAAGCAAAGTTGTGTCATCTGCATATCACAGATTTTTAATGAGTCTTCCACCAATTCTGATACCTCGCTCTTCTTCGTACATTCCTGCTTCTTGAATTATTTGTTCAGCGTACACACTGAATAAGTAGAGTGAAAGTATACAACCTTGCCGCACACCTTTTCCAATTTTGAACCACATGGTATCACTGTTTTCTGTTCTAACGACTGCCTCTTGATCCGTGTACAGGTTCTGCATGAGTACAATTAAGTGCTCTGGAGTCTGCAATAAATTGGTACCTATCCTTTATATTGAAAGAGGCTTTTGAACAGCTGAGGGGTCTGCAAAAACAGGGGAAAAGACTGAGGCTGTAATCCAACTCCCCAGCGGTAAACTTTTTTGGAGCCATGGGCTGCACTTGATATGATGGAGAGGAAGAGGAAGTGGAAGAAGTAGTTCTAAAGAGGCTGCAAGGGGTATGGCCAAATCCCACTCTGATTTCACCAAAGTAATGGTGGTCAAAATTTTGCCTGAGTTGTGTATAGATCAAGGGAAAATAGCTCCATTTAATCTATCAGAGGTTTAGCACATCTGTTTTGTTGCTAATTAATCCCCCCCTCCAATAAAGTAAAAAGATCTGTCAGAAATTGACATTTTGCTGCTGAATTAAGGGAGCACAGTTTTGGGAGGAGTCCACATGTAAGCCATAGGGTGTGATTTGCCCACCTCTGATCTACACCATTACCTTTCTATAGGTAAACAGGTATAAATCCTGTTGGACTCAACTGGGCTTACTTCTGATTAGAGATGCACTGTTAGTCAAATACTAGACAACTGTCAAATGCTCTGCCTACCACAGCTAACAATTATTGACAAGACAAGACAGTGATCTTAGACGTAAATAAAAAAATATATGATACAGTATAAAAATCATTTTCTAACTTCATGGATAATTTCTATTTCACAAGTTGTACTCATAAATGGGAGAAAATTAATGATGGACATGCAGTTTGCCATGTTATTTTGAACTATTTTTATAAACAAAATCCTGCAAGGCTAAACTTAACACGCGGAATAGAAAATCTTTAGTGATGTAGCTTCGAAGCATTCCCACCTGGGAAGGTTTGATAAGCAAGAGGAAATGTGATCAAAGATAACTTTAGTTTCTAAGAGGGCCTCCAGTTTTCACTGCATTAATATATATATATATATATATATATATATATATATATATATATATATATATTCATTCAAACACATCCCCTCATGTGAAAATAAAATCACTTCTGAATGACATTCATTGAACTAAGCTGTCAAAATGTTCTGAAAAGAACTGGAATTGTTTGGGGGAGGGAGTGTGGGAAGGGTAGGAGGAAGGACACTTTGAAGTATTTATCAGTATTAGTTATCTGCAGTTTGACAGCCAGTTAAATACTCTACTAATCTCCCATTCTAGAAATGAGAAGTGTCTCTTTACAGTGGACCTGTCCTTATTTAAAGCTGCAGAAATATACAGTAAATGCTGGTGTAATCCACCAGTTGACATTATTTTAAAACAATCCTTTTTTGACATTGTCAGAAAGTGCCCTACTCTTTAAAAAGATCAGATTTACAATGCTTCCAGATTGCTTGCATCTCATACTGTATTTGATATGTCTTTAAGCCTCTCCTCTCTTAGCCGAGGAGGAAGAGGAGGAATTGATGCTGGGATTGTTTAGAACTTTGAATGCCATTTGAATGCAAAATAATGCTGAAGTAACTTGTACAGGATCCTTAAATCCTTAAATGTCTTTTTATATTCATGTAAAATACATCGTTAGGAAACATTTTTTGATGTGTATAGTTCACTGAATAAAACATTTTATTGTCACATATACTGCAACTACCGTTGTAACCCAGGAACAGGCAACCACAATCCAAGGACTGCATGTGACCCCCAATACTCCTTATGTGGCCATCAGCAAAGAGATGCCACCTTTCTGGCCACCCTGACATTTATTTATTGTCCCTTTGAATGAATTTTTGACTCTTGGCGACTGCCTGGACTAGTCCCTGCAGGTTTCTTGGCAAGATTTCAGAAGTGGTTTGCCCTTGCCTGATTCCCAGGGTGTAAGGTGCTCCATCCGATGCCTGAGTTCCCCCTGCTCTCGAGTAAACCACAGACGCGTGGTTTCTTAGAAGCAGAAAGGTTTATTACAGAACATGAAGGGTAACACGAACAAAGACTTGAATGAATCAGCAAAGCATGCAAGTCACATTTAAGTGTTCCCCTTCCCGAAGTCCTTTGATGTTGACACATGTAGCTCGTGGCTCCAGGGTGCTCAGACATCCGTTTGCATAGATGTGTACTGGCGCTGCCTCTTTAGGTGTGAATCGTCTATTTCAAAGGCAGGCGCCTCTTCGTCTGTTGCACGCCACCCTGGCTATGCATACTTATCTAAGATATTGGCAGAGGTCTGCAGAGCTCTGACACAGGGCTAAGAGAGAGGGACTGGCCCAAGGGCACCCAGCTGGCTTTGTGCCTAAGGCAGGACTTTAAGCTAGAAAGGGGAGTGCTTTGCCAATGGGCATCCTCCCAACCCTTAAAACCCACCCCAAATCCAGAAAACTACATATGTATACGGTTGAGGTACATTAGCAATGATTAGAACAGGTAGAAGAAGAGAGCCATTGTATAGTCTGTAAAATTATCTTATCTAAAATTCAATGTATTCATGAGATACACTTGCAATGATAATAGTCCATGATGAAAGATGGAAACCTAGTAGTACCTTCTCCTAACTCTCTCAAAATTTTCTGTCCAACTCTAGGGGGCGGTGCTCATCTCTGTTTGTTAGCCGAAGAGCCAGCATTGTCCGAAGATGCTTCCATGGTCATGGGGCCAGCATGACATGCGCAGAACGCTGTTACCTTCCTACCGAAGTGGTACCTATTTATCTACTTGCCAGTTTGGTCTAGTGGTTAAGGTGCTGGGCTACAATCCAGGAGTCTATGAGTTCTAGTCCCGCCTTAGGCCTGAAAGCCGGCTGGGTGACCTTGGGCCAGTCACTCTCTCTCAGCCCTAGGAAGGAGCCAATAGCAAACCAGGAGACTGAGAGTTCTAGTCCCGCCTTAGGCCTGAAAGCCGGCTGGGTGACCTTGGGCCAGTCACTCTCTCTCAGCCCAACTCACCTCACAGGGTGGTTGTTGTGGGGAAAATAGGAGGAGGAAGAAGTATTAGGTATGTTCCCCACCTTGAATTATTTATAAAAATAATAAAGGTGGGATAAAAATTAAATAAATATAAATAAACAAATTTTGTTAATGTGTCATCATCCTTAGTAAAATGTTTGTGGTAAAGCAGGCAAAGCAATGCTTGAGTTTGTTTGGATTAACCTACCATTTTTTTCTTTTGAAAACTACTTGAATTATTCCAATGGAGCACTTCTCTATTTTTTCCCCCCTGGTCATGGATAGACTGACTACCTTTTCTTTTTCTATTCAAAAATTAATCTCTAAGGAAGTCCCTTTTCATAGCTAAACATTCCTCTACACATTTTTAACTTGGTTGGGAAACAGGTATTCCTAAGGATCTCAGAAGGATCTTTTCCAACTGGAGATGGAAGGGATTGAACTTGCAACCTTCTGAATATTGGGTATATGCTCTATGGCTGAACTACAGTTCTTCCTCTTTTGGCTGGTTTTCCAGTTGCTAATCATGAACGTACAGTTTATCTGTGAGATACATAGCCATTGCTATTGCTATTATGAGTTCCTTGGAAAATGTCTGGAACTAAAACAATTATTTCTCCAAGCACAGTGATAGAATTGACTGATAAAAAAATTATCTTGAAAATTAAAAGTTTATATGTGAGTATCCCAAGAGGAAAATATGAGAAGATAGCTGTTATCATCAATGCTATTTTAAACCACAAATGTGAAGCATTAATTAAAGCAAGCATTTTGTTTTATTTTGCAAATGATAAAGAATGGAAGTACTTTAATCATAGCTTTCAGGAAGCATTTACATCCATTATTTTCCCCATTTTTTTAATATATATATATATATATATATATATATATATATATATATATTATTCTTGGTGAGATTTCAGAAGTGGTTTGCTATTGCCTCCTTCCTAGGGCTGAGAGAAAGTGACTGTCCCAAAGTCATCCAGATGGCTTTGTGCCCAAGGCGGGACTAGAACTCAGTCTCCCGGTTTCTAGATTGATGCCTTAACCACTACACCAAACTGGCTCTCATAATTATATTATTCTAATATAATAAGATAAAGGGCTAATACAAACTAAAAAAAGTAAAAAAGAATGAAAAAAGAGGGATGGAAAGTGCAGAAACTAAAATATAAAGAAATCACACTGAAATTAATAATGGGACCATTATTTTCCCCCATTTTGATGCACTTGCAATAGATATTATAATTTATGGCTGTTGGTCATCTCAAATTATAGAATTAACAATGGAAAGCTGTCTTATTCTCCCTTCTGTAGTAAAAATAAAAGGTAAAGTATTTAACATCTGAATCAGATTGTTTTCAGCCAAGAAAGAGAACTAGTCAAAAAGCATCCCAGAGTGGACAATTACAAACCACTTACATATTGGTACAGAAAAAACTACATGGGTATATTTTATTGTTGGAGGAAAATTCTGAGAGTGCCTTGGACTGCAAGAAGATCAAACCAATCCATACTCCAGGAAATAAAGCCAGACTGCTCACTTGAGGGAATGATATTAAAGGCAAAACTGAAGTACTTTGGCCACATAATGAGAAGACAGGATACCCTGGAGAAGAAGCTGATGCTAGGGAAAGTGGAAGGCAAAAGGAAGAGGGGCCGACCAAGGGCAAGATGGATGGATGGTATTCTGGAGGTGACGGACTCAACCATTGGGGAGCTGGGGATGGTGACAGCCGACAGAGGGCTCTGGCGTGGACTGGTCCATGAAGTCACGAAGAGTCGGAAACGACTGAACAAATAAACAACAACAAATATTTTATTTTATTTTCTGGGTGTCTTACAGAGTTAAAAGGCTGAGAAGCAATTCTCCAACAATACTGTATATTTCCAGATTTCACAGCAATGTATCAGAAAAAGTATACAGTGTGGTGGAAGAATTTTCTAAGGACACATAAAGATCATATCTATATGGAGATGACCGGGCATCTTCTACCTACTTCCCAAAATGTACAAACCAGGCAATCTGGGATACCATAGACTAATATGCCTCCTACAAATGCCCATATTAAAAACATGACTATGCTGAAAAAGAAAATCAGCCCTGAACATCAGACATGGCTGATGATTAGTGGGGCAATATCTCATCCTAGCCCAGAGCCTGCAGGAAGAGCCAGGTTTTAAGTACCTTCTTAAAAGACAGCAGGGTCAGCACTATACACAACTCTTGATCCATGTATGTGGTGGTGGTGGGGATATTATTCCAAAGGACACACCCAGTGAAATTTCCAGGAGTCAGACTTGACTTGAGGGTGTTTTTACCTTTGACTGTAATCTAGGCTATAATGTATGCAAAAATACTGCAAATTAAATCCAGTTTTCCCAATGGATAACTGTGAGAGCCAATTTGGTCTAGTGGTTAAGGCTCCAGGCTAGAAACCAGGAGACCGTGAGTTCTAGTCTCACTTTAGGCATGAAAGCCGGCTGGGTGACTTTGAGCCAGTCACTCTCTCTCAGCCCACAATATCAGGCTCGGACGACAAGCTGGTTGGCCAATTCCTGTAACAACAACCGATCAACATTTGGTTGATCTGGGGGGAAAAAAGAGGACCCTGAGGGAAAAATGCTAGGAAGAAATTTTCCCAATGGATAATTGTAATTTATATATTGAAAATGGTGGTAAAAATTACCAAAGAAAATTATTGAATAATATCTAAATTTTCTTGAGACATTTCTGATGGAATTGAAATAGGATACTCTTTAAAATATAAACCAAGTTCAGAGTTATATTAAACTTACTTATAGAATATATTCAAATCAAACCTAGATCACCTGCCTGAATTCTGTTCTATTTACACCAGAAGTGGTGATAAATTTAATCATTTGAGGAGGATCCTTGGGATTATAACAGGGATCATAACAATTTATACCAAGATAAACAATCTAAACATCAGCTAAAATTCCAAGCCCTAAATCTATCAAAATGATTACTAGAACCCAGTAGCCTCACATTTATTCCAGTTTCTAAAATAACCACTTTATTCACTGATTTTCCCAAATTTATTGACAGTACCATTTTTTGTTGTTAAAGATATAAGATTTACAATAGAATCAGTGAATACCATCATTCTAGATAAATACATTCACCACTACAGTAGAAAGGAGTCCCAAAAGAGTTATATTTAAGCTAACTTCATGGCTTCCTTTACTTTAATCCCAAACTTGCAACGCAAAATAATGCAAAACTGTGGGGATTTTGACCAATCAAATCTATTCCTCTAATGTCATGGACAGCAGTCCACATGAAGCATTTTTAATAGCTCCTGAAAAGTAACTGGCTAACCTATGGTTAGGGAGCAATGAGATTTGCACTGATGGAATTCTCATACTTACCTTCTTCCAACTCTTAAAAATTGGTGCCGAGCACAATTCCAGAGCTTATATAGTGTGCAATGAGCAAAGAGAATTCATTTTTCTCTGAAAACCTCTTGACCTTTTTTACTGCTTCAGGGAGCAGTTGGGACCAATGGGATTGTAAAGGTCAGTAAAATAGGCTATTATGTATTTTTATTGCTTTCCAAAGCAACAAGGGAAATAATAACAGTAAGGTTTTAAGATTAAAAGTATAAGGTATAATGACACATAATTGGTCAGCAAGATCACAGGATACATACTTTCTGATTTTGATGAGCATTGTGTAAGTAAAGGAGCAAGACATCTTTGAGTTTGAAAATATAATTTGAACCCCTTGGGGGGATATTATTGCTCCACATCCAAAGGCAAGTTGCAAACAATTAAAGCAACTGTTGTTCACCATAAACCAATTGGTATTTCATTTTGACCAAAGCTGCAGTGCTATGCATATTTTACATGAGTGAATCTCCCCTTGAAATAGATGGTACTTTAACAGCGCAGAAAAGCCACCTTGTTTCAATAAAAAACATTTTCTTTTGAGCAAAATATGGTTGCCACTCCTGGCCATTGCTCTCCGGAATTTCAAAGAAAAGCCCTTTCAACTCCTAAAGCCAGGAGTTGAACCTGAGACTTTTGTCCATGCCAAATGGATATATCAGTGAGTTTTAGGACCATTCTGAGGAATGATGAAAAAAGAAGCACCACCACCCAAATCTGGCTGGCCTATAGAACAATAGTAACAACAAGTGACGCAGAACAAGTGGCAGCAAGAAGACAAAATAATAATAAATGTTTACAATATTTCAGCATTTAAGGAGACACAATCCCCATTTCCAAAAAGCAGCAGTAAGAAATTGTATTCTACTTCTCAGCTCTTTGAGGACATCCCTCCCTGGGGATCCCAGATGACATTCTGGCATAGTAGACCAGGCTTTAAGTAAAGAACAAAATCAGAAGAACAATTCAGAAGGTGCAACTCCATGTTGGACCTCTGGGGTTGCAAAGGGGTTTCAACACTCTGGAAGTTCCTGTCCATTCCTGCTCCTTCCAGACGTTAAGGATGTAGCATGACATACAGCACTCATGCAAATAGGGAAGGCATGTAGTTCCATGACAGAGAAGATTATTTGCATGCATAGGCCCCCCGCTTCAATCCCTAGCATCTCTAGTACAGCTGGGAAGACTCCTCTGTGAAACCCTGCAGGAATAATAAATCAAATGCAATAATGGCTGCATCCAGGGTTGGGCATCTCCCTGGCCCATTCATCCCAACCCACCATTGCCCTGGCTTGGTTTTCACTGGTTTAAAAGCAGGAGTAATCTCTGCATGATGCCTTGCTTAGGTTGAAGCAACTGTATTTACTTCTGGGAGATGTTGGGGGCTATCATTGCTGTCAATCATATTTTGGATGCCCCATCTTTCTTCTTTCCAGTTGAATTGCATCTTTATATCATTCTCTGTTTGGGGCTTTCATTTACACCCCATTAAGGACTCTTTTTTATTAGCTCTACCCCAAATTTATAGCCAACACATGAGATTCGCTGTGCTAGCAAAGAAGTGCATAGGATATTTGTGCCATTGTGTTTGCAAGTGTAATGTCATATGCAAAAATGTCATTGCAGTGTTTGTTATTGGGTTATTAGCCTGCTGTAGAGTGAAAAGTGGCACATTTATTAAGAACTGGAATGTTAACCAAGTCTCTCTCTCATTCTCTCTCTCTCTCTCTCTCTCTCTCTCTCTCTCTCTCTCTCTCTCTCCCCCCCCCCCCCCCAGTGATAGCATATAGTTGAACTAGAAGTTGAAGGCATTATGTTATGTACTATCCATTCATTTTGATAACCGTCCTCTTTTAATTGATCTGGAAATACTTTGAGCCGCAAAAAATGCATTTTATGACCATTGTAGCCTAGCCTTTTACATGTGAAAATGGCCAAATTCTTTCTGCAGCAAAAACTGGCTAGAGTTCCTGTCCAATTCTTTTTCTTCCATAGGCTTATTTAATATGCTGCTCATGCATGTTAATTTGGCATTTCATACAGCAGCTTGATAAACTGTCACTACTTTTTTGGAACTGTTACAACCTAATTTGTTACAGTCATCAATTTTTTTATATTGATGACCATGCAGGATAGTTACCTGATGATACTGCACATTTCCTTGGCGGCCTGGTGACAGATTTTGAAGCTTACCAGTTAGATAAAATTCCAGAACCTAGATTTGTCTTCAGTCTTTTCCTCTTCTTTATTTTGAAAGGGGAAAAGAAAATGTCTACATTAAGAAGATTCAGGTCAAAGTAGCACTCTCTCTTTCTCTCTGAATTTATGAGAAAAAAATGCATAATTTATTATATGAAGCCCCTTTTTCCCTTTTTTCCTCTTGTACAAAAGCATCTGCATTATTTAAATGTTTATTAAAAATCAATATATGAATGAATCATACACATTTTTAAATGTTGACCTCAGCTTTAAATACTACTTGCAGGCAGGGTCATAAAAGTGCCCTGAAACCATGTGCTCAACCATTTTATCACAAGGCTGAACTGGGGTGGTAGATTAAGCAAATTAGTATTAAATATTGATTTATGAAAAATCTGTACACGTTGCTAGTCTTGTAGACACATGCATGATAATAAAGAAACATAATTTATACCAATTTGAACAATAGGCCACCAACAATTGGTTGCTTCTTCAAAGCAGTTCATCAGCTCCCACAATACCATAGTAAAAGAATAAGCAGCATGATCTTCTTGTGCCAGCTTCCCCCAAATTGCCCTTTAATTACTTTTTACAGTCAACAAATCTGATAGATTTAGCATACTTCCCATTCTGAAGGTCAAGAAACTCATCACCGTGAACAAAGAAGGTTACTGAATTTGCACAAACATCAAGGCCAAAAGGTGAACCTACAATCGAATGCTCCACTGTACATGCCCAAGACCCATAGTCCCAACTCCAGCCAAAATGATACATTTTCAGTGGTGGAGACTGAAGCATGTGGTTAACATTCCCACAGGAATCAACCGAATTTAAAAGTATCTACTGTTAGCAAATTCCATAGTCAGGCTTTAATATATCCTTTCTCTATTAGGTTTAGCAGTGTTTTCCATCGTTCTTGATCACTTACAGGGCTGGTCGGAAGAGTTCTCTGAGCATCTGCAGGATAAAATCGCTCAGATTCATTCCAAGTTGGACTCAAAGCATGAGGCACAATCTGGGGAGATGCCAGAGGAGCGTACTTACCCTGTTATCTGGGAACAGTTTGATCCTGTTGGGCCTGATGAAGTAGACAGGATCCTCCGGATTGTAAATGCGACCACATGTCACCTAGACCCGTATCCCTCCTGGTTGGTAAAATCAGCCCAGGAGGTGACATGTGGTTGGGTCCAGGCGATGGTTAATACATCCTTGAGGGAGGGGGTGTTTCCGGCTGCCTTTAAGGAGGTGCTGGTGCACCACCTCCTCAAGAAACCATCCCTGGACCCCACTGTCTTGGACAATTTTTGTCCTGTCTCCCACTTTCCCTTTTTGGGAAAGATGGTTGAGAAAGTGGTGGCGTTGCAACTCCAGAGGATTCCGGAGGAAACGGATTATCTGGACCCCTTTCAGTCAGGTTTTAGGCTGGGATATGGGACAGAGACTGCATTGGTCGCACTTATGGATGATCTCTGGTGGGAGCGGGATGGAGGGAGTACATCCATCCTGGCTCTCTTAGATCTCTCAGTGGCTTTTGATACCGTCGACCATGGTATATTTTCGGGACAGCTCAGGGAGTTGGGGGTGGGTGGCGTAGTTTTGTGCTGGTTCACCTCCTTCCTCCAGGGCCGTTCCCAATCGGTGTTGATACGAGAGGAGAGATCCAACCCGCGACCCCCTCCTTTGTGGGGTGCCTCAGGGTTCGGTTCTCTCTCCTCTCCTATTTAACATCTACATGAAGCTGCTGGGCAAGATCATCCATCACCATAGAATGAGGTATCATCAATGTGCTGATGATACTCAATTATACATCTCTATCCCAGGTGAAGTAAGTGATGTGGTCGCTGCCCTTTCTCAGTGCCTGGGGGCTGTGGGGGTCTGGATGGGGAACAACAAGCTTCAGCTGAACGCTGATAAGATGGAGTGGCTTTGGGTTGATGGCCTCTCTGCATCCAGGAAGTTGTCATCTTTGGTGCTGTATGGGGTAGCAGTGCCCCATTCAGACCCAGCGCGGAACCTGTGGGTACTCCTGGACTCACAACTCCTGCTCAAAGAGCAGGTGGCAGTCGTGGCCAGGAGGGCCTTTGCGCAGCTTTGGGTTGTGCGCCAGCTATGCCCCTTCCTGGATCGGGATGCCCTCCAAACAGTCACTCATACCCTTGTCATCTCCCATATAGATTATTGCAATGCACTCTACATGGGGCTACCCTTGAAAAGTATCCAGAAGCTTCAGATGGTCCAGAATGCAGCCGCACGGGCAGTTCTGGGTGCTATAAGATCAGCACACGTGACACCACTGCTGTGCGAGCTGCATTGGGTACCAGTTTGCTTCCGGGTGCAATTCAAGGTGTTGGTTATCACCTTTAAAGCCCTACATGGCATGGGGCCAGGTTACCTGAGGGACCGTCTCATCCCGATAACATCCACCCACCCTACTCGGTCATGCAGAGAAGGCATGCTTTGGACCCCATCTACAAGAGAATTCCATCTAGCGGGGTCCAGGAAGCGAGCTTTCTCTGCGATAGCACCTGCACTCTGGAATAACTTGCCCCCAGAGGTGAGACAGGCCTCTTCACTCCCAACCTTCTGGAAGACTCTAAAGACCTGGTTTTGCTGCCTTGCCTGGGATGAGGGAGGTCATAGTTCCTCCTGGGGATGGCTGGCCCCATAGTGTCCTCCCTTTTCGATGAGATTTTTACCATCACTTGGATTTTTATCTATTTATCTTATTAGATGGGTTGATTGTATTTTATTTTTATAGGTTTTAATTGTTGAGTGTCTTGTAAACCGCCCAGAGTCCCCCATAGGGGGAGATGGGTGGTGATAAATTTGAATCATCATCATCATCATCATCATCATCATCATCATCATCTAACTAAAAACACAAAACAAGCTGAATCCTCTAAAAATAAGGAAGAAGTATTGGAATTCTGGAAAACCATTTGGATAACCAGCTAAAACACAATTAAATGGCCACATGGATATATGATATAGAAAAACAAGCAAAACCTGTACAAATGGAATTGTAGTAACAGCAGAAATTGTAAAAGAACAAATTACAAGGTGGAGAATGGGAGTGCACCAGGGAAAGATAAGCTTCATGGATTTTGGCTGAAACATCTTTCCATTTTACATTCTCATCTTGCAAAACTTTTCAATCAAATGTTGCAGCAAGGATTAATAGATGATTAATTCATTGCAGGCTGAATATTTCTGATCATGCAAGACAAAATAAAGCAAAAGAAACAACACCAAACAATTTTTGTCCAATCACTTGTCTGCCTACAACATTCAAACTTTTAGCAAGAATAATTGACAGTAACATCAACAAACACCTGATCTCAAATTCAGTGTTCCCTAGAGTAAAAAGGGAATTTCAAAAATTCTAGAAATACAAAAGACCAACTTTTGATTGAAAAGGACAGTATTAAACAAAACTCTAAAAGGAGTAAAACAAACCTTTACATGACTTGGATTGATTATACAAATCAGATAATTTACTACCACATAGTTGGATTTAAAAATGTTTAGAAATTTTTGGAATTAATGAGAAAATTATAAAGTTTGTTTTATTATGCAATGAAAAACTGGAAAACAAGATTGATGCCAAATACAGAACAATTTGGAGAAGTCAAAATTAAAAGAGGAATTTTCCAAGGAAACTATGGTATCTCCATTGCTTTTTAATATAGCACTGATTCTGCGAATGATAATTTTGAAGAAGATGTTATCAGGCTATGAATAAAAAGAAAACCAGCACTGAGTATGTAAAACAAGTCAGAAAAGTTTTAAAATTGAAGCTGAATGATGACAATACAGTCAAAGCCATTAAAACTGGGTGACTCTGCAACACACTTCACAGCAGGCATTGCTGTGAACTAGATGCTTTAGACTGCAAGACTCCGAAACGTATGACAATACATCATGCACTACATCCAAAAAGCAACATTAATCATTTGTATTTACTAATGAAAATTGGTGGTCATAGTTTAGTGCAAGTGAAGCAAGCAGTGGAAGACCTTTAGGAAAGATCTGAAAACCTGGTTCTGCCGCCTAGCATGGGAGGGAAAAAGTAACAGCTCCTCCTGGGGGTGGTTAATACCATAATGTCCTCCCTATTATTTGAGATACTTGCCGGATTGGATTTTGTATTTATTTATGTCATGTTACTAATTTGTAATTTTATATTTATTTATTTATTTATTATTTAAATTTGTATCACCGCCCATCTCCTCCACACCTGGGGACTCTGGGTGGTTCACAACACTAAGTTAAAAATATAAAATTACAGCAACAATAATTTACATATAAAATCCAAACAAAAAGATGTTAATAATAAGGCGGGTTTCATGGCACCAGCCACTCCCACGAGGAACTATTGGCATTCCCGTCCCAAGCCAGGCGGCAGAACCAGGTCTTCAAGTCTTTCCGGAAGGTCGGGAGTGAAGAAACTCACCTCAGCTCCAGGGGCAAGATATTTATATTTTAACTTCAATTTTATTGTAAACCGCTCAGAGTCCCCCGTTGGGGGAGTTGGGCGGTCATATAAATTTAAATAATAAATAAATAAGATGAAATCAGAGGTCTAAATGATTACATAAAAGCAAGCAAAGAGAGGATATTAATGAATGTCTGCAGGTAAAATATTTTGAATGGCATACACAACCGAACAGTTCCAATGGCCAATGAAAAATTAGAAATATAAATATTTTCATAGTCAGTACATGAAGGAAATTGAAGGCAAAGTGAAGAGTTACAAAACTTGGCAATTGTTTCAGATTGGATCCATCAGGAAGGAAACAGAAGGCTCAATATTTGCAGCACAAGAACATGCACTAGCAACAAATACCATAAAAATGAAAATTCACAAAACTAGGAACAGCAGGAAATATAGATTATGCAAAGAAAGGATTAAATTGTTGACCACCTAATCAGCTGCTACAGCAAAATCACCCAGATTATAAAACAAGACATGATCACATGGCAAAAATTATATATTGGAATTTATACAAAAAATACAGATTTGCTGTACCAAAGTATTGGTATGATCATGATGTTGAAAAGGTGCTCCAGAATAACTATGTAAACATTTTATGGGATTTCTGAATTCAGGTGGATCAACATCCAGAACACAAGTTGCTGGACATCACAGTAATTGAATAAAAGTAAGTTTTATTTATAGGTGTGGTAATATCAAACTATACTATACTAGTTCAAAAGGAACTGGAAAATATTATAAAACATTGGGACTTAACAACTGAAATACTGGAGCATTAGGAGCCATAGCAATAGAATTGTCAAAACAGCTGACAAAATTAGAATTATTTGACTTTACAATATTTATGTACAAAAAATTAGTTTTGCTTGGAACCATACAAATATTATGGCAGCATTTGGACAATTTTTAGGCTTTGGGATAAAGCTTGAATTGACCCTAAGTTACCAGCATTTGCTAAATATACTGTACTTCAGAAGAGACTATATAACATCTGCAACAACAATAATATTACTAGGTATCACACAACAATAATGCAAAGATTATAAGGTCCTGCCCCATTGAATTTCTGCCTTTATTTCAGACCCCATTCTGGTAGGCAGAAGTAAAGTAATAGTGAGAAAAGACATTTAATACAAAACGTTTTCAACAGGCATCCCGCATGCCATCTTAAAATACGAAAATGTGGTGACTTTCACAGAAGAAGCAGCCAGGACTGTGCCCAACTGGAATATACAGCTGATGTAGGGTTAGATCCAGGCTTCTTTTCCACAGCCCTTCTTCCTTTCATAAAAAAATGGGATCCATCAGGAGCTTCCCACTGGAGGATGGGGGTCATGCAGTGGTTTTCACCAGCTCATCCAATCACTTTAGTAGCAGCAGATGTTCAGCCCCTTTTCTTCCATCCAACCTCACTCTGTGTATATGCGAGTGTACATATAAAGGATCCACACAAAGATGCAAATCATATAAGTAACATTTAGATGTATATTGGAAGAAATGAATAGTAATCTAAACATTATAAATGCAATTTCTCCCCCTCATTGGCTAATTAACTCCTTTTATAAATTAATGAAACATTTTCTTTCCTTTTTTTCTTTTTGACATCATATCAATAAAGACATTTTGCCAAGAGTGACATCCCCTTCATCTCTACTGGAGACTAATAGATTGTGGAGATGCAATGAAGCCCACTGTCTCATCCAACATTCTTAATCCAGAGGAAGCAGACTACATCTGTTCCTCTTTCCAGGCTACAACTTCTATTATACAGCACATCTTTCAATAAATTTCAGAGGGCAGATGGATTCATGGTAGTGAGGAATTTTCTCTAATTCACTTGTAAAACCTATCTTGTTAAGGTCAATCCAGTTTGAAATTTAACTTTTTTTCCCAATGAAGCACAGACTCATTTTTCTTTTATGATTGCCTAAAACTCCCAGCAAGAGCACCAAAGGCACCAGAGTGGCTAAAGAATGGCAGTGAGTCAATGAGCAACATGCTACCCTTTTGTGAGCCCCCTTCAGCAATATGTGGATGGCTCAACCATTGGACAAATTAGATTTCTCTCTGAACAGCTAGGTTTGGGGCAGAAATTCCATTTGCTTTGTCTTTTGCAACTGGGCTGAAACATGCCAGGTTGAAGTATGCAGGTCCAAGCGTGGAAACACGGTATGAAAGAATGCTTGAGAAGAACCCTTCAGACAAGTGGATAACTCCCCATCTCCTGTTTGGTTTCTTCTGATTCACTTGAAACAGAGATGGTTTATGGACAATGGGCATTAAGGTCGAAGAAGTGAGATTTTCAAGGAAGTATCACAAGACAGAGTCTTCCTGCTGCAAGTTCCAACCAGCCAGTTATGTCATTCTTCACAATATCCCCATCCCCTGGTTTCCTCTTGCTCCAGCCAAAAAGGTATGGTCAAGCCTATGTAGTTTTCCCTTTCTGCTTTGGCATTTTCTTCTCCTGATCATTTTTTCTTACTTTTGCAAACCTTGGAGTTTCCCTAAGTTTGCTGATATTTCTCTCAAATGGGGAGTTCCCAATCTTTTAGGTGTGGAGCCATATTTGATATTTTGAGAGCACGTTATGGATGATCAAAGAAAATGGCTGCCGTTGTGGGTGGGGGGCAATTGCATGGCCAATCACAAAAAACAATTTTTCCAGAAGGAAATCTTCTGAGCTTGCTCTCTCACTCTACCCCCACCCCCACCCCCAAGGCAGGATATCACTGTTAACACCCAGCCTACCTTTGTCATTTTTCTGGACATATTTAAAAATGCCCATGTTTTATTTCACAGCTGCATTCTGTGTTAGAAGCTCTGAACATGTTCCAGGTCCCCTCTTTTAAGTGTTGCCATCTTATGGGGTTTAGAAGGTATACATTCATGGTGGATGCCCCTGCCCTTTGGAACAATCTTCCTCTGACATACTACGATGGGCCCCAATCCTGCTGGCCTTTAGAAAGGCACTTAAGGCCTGGCTCTTTCCCCAGGCGTTTGGGTCTAGATGAGTGGAATTGGATATTGGTTGTTTTAATCTATTTCATCAGTTCTCTGTTTTGCACGTTTGGGTTATTTTAATGAGGTATGGTTTTATTTCATTTTTCCTGTTGTTTATTTTGTTGTATACCACCAAGTCACAACATTTGAGTTGGGAGGCCACATAAATATATTATAATATTGTGTTTTTATTGTATTTTAATGACATTGTTGTGGCTGTGAACCACCCAGAGTCCCTCCTTGAGAGGGAGATGGGTGGTCATAGAAATTTAATAAATAAATAAATAAATGCTTGTGTTAAATAAATAATCTTCACAGAGCTTTATTCTCACAGCTCTAGAAAGTATCCATTTCTAGATCCATTCAAGAGTTACAACTACACAAGGTATGCAAACTTGTAAGGAATATGGGAGTCACACATCTTGATCCCTTTTTCCAGGGTCCCCAGTTCCATGTACCTTCTTCTAAATCCTACTGAAGAAGAGCTCATATTTATCCAACAAATTGAACTCTCCATACTTGCACTTTTAGACTTCCTTGTTTAACATGTAGAGATCAGGGACTACTAGAGGGTGGGGCTAATACGCTTGGGACCATTAGAAGATGTGACATTGCCCCATGACTACTGCACATTTTTTATTCTATGTTTGGACATAATGTCTGAACATGCCTTTTTTAATTTAAAAATTATCTTTTTAAAAAACAAAACGATAAAAAATAGTCTTCCCTCTATATAAAAACTTCAGGATTTTCTTCCCATGCATTTCTTCCCTACCTCCTTTTTTCTTGCCTCTTACACTAAATTAGATGTACATAAGCCAAACTTATTCTGGATTGTTGCCTCAGTCTTATTCAATTCATCCTAGAACGTTTTTAAAAAATCCTTCAGGTCAATAAATATTATTGACAGTGTGCCAAGGTATATATCTACTGCAATGTTTTTCAGTTCTCAACCAATGCTTATTTGATTTAACATTGTACCCAAATACCATCACTGTTACATTGGATGCAACAGAACATATTAATCAGGCAATCACCAAATTCTGCAAACTCTAAATGCAATATTGGCAGAGCCTTAAACAAGTATTTCCCACTTTGCCCATATAAGCTTGCATCATCCATCACATGCAAAGTTAGTTGGTAACGTTAACTAATTAGTTGAATGGATGACTAAATCTCCAACATCCAAGCTAAATTGAATTACTATCTCATCCATCCTGAAATCAGTGATACAGAATCACTGAGATGGCATATCATTTTTCTTTTTAGAAAAAATTGCTACAATTCACGAACACTTGGAATAATTAAAATGAATGTTCATGATATTTTCCAGTCATGTCAGAGAAGTTATTGAGTTGTGTGAGAAAGTGACTTTGATAGGACTTGTACTGGGAGTTTACTATTTAGCAACTGTCTTTTGACTTGCATCTGGAATACCAAATAAAACCTGTTAATTTGTGCAGCAGTAACTAAAATGCCACCCTTTCCTTGAAAAATGGAACACAGGGTCATTTTAATACTTTTTAATACTTTTCTTCGAGGCAAACTCATATTACTAACTCATATTACTACATACAGTAGTACAATAACCGACATGTATTCTCTGGAAGTGTTTTTGAATACACCATTTTAATGGTACACCCTTTTTGTCATTTTTATATGCACACATCGAAACTTAATAACTGAAGTGCCCCAGGGTCATTCTGTTCTAAAGACCAGGCCATCAAAATCCTTTTAATGCAGAGGAATCAGGTTAGGTTTTTGAATGTTCTCAGCTGCTGGAAATAAGAACGATGAAAAAGGCCACTATGTGCTCTGCCATCACACTGCCCTTTGCAGAACATAGCCAAAATGCACAACAAGGAAGGTGGAAATAGCTAAGATTTACAAGATGTACAAACATTTCTATTTCCTGCCAACAGAAGGTCTCAATGTATTTGAGTATGGGCTAAGGGGCTTTCTATAGGCAGCAGGCAGATTTTAATTCAAAGAAGTCTAGCGTTGAAATTTCAGCAGGCCCTATTGATTTTCTGTCTTACTGGATGCTCTGTTCTTTTGGTGCTAGGAGGTTTCTTTAGATGATATGGCTGACTTGTCTCAGTCTTGTACCAGTCCTTTAATGAGAACTAAAAGGTGATGCCCACATTGATTCTCCGCAAGATGTAACTCAGCCATCCATACAACATTTGCTGCACTTGAGTCCTGATAGCCCCATCCTATAAACTGGGGGCAGCAATTAGGTACTTTCCATATATTTGGGAGGTCATCTTCCACCATCCTCCTACACATGGCTGATGCACAAGATTATGAGAGGAGTAGTCCAAACACTAAGTTACTCACCCCTGCTGTAACCTAAATGACAACCAAGTTCTATAAGCAGACTTCCCACCCAATAACTGTTACTTATGAGGTTGACAGATCAGCCAGGATCCTTGTAAAGTTTTGTGAAGGTACATAATAGGACATTTGTCTGGATAATTCATGCAGCAATTACAAGCCTTCCTCTCTTCCAACAATCCAATTCATTCAGCTTATCAGTACACTACTAGTTCTGTAATATGTTGACCAGTATTAAAAATCCTCTACATTATGGCAGGGAGGACATATAATTAAATATGTGTGATGAACCACTGAATATGCCCCAAATCCTATATTTTAATTTTTTTCATGCTATTCAGTGCTTCTGTTACTTTCTATTCTGGATACTTACTACTTAACAAAAATGTTTGCAATAAGAATTCTTATCTAACTGACCTGTATCTATCAGACTTTTCCTAAATCCTAGCCTAGGAGCTGAATTAAGCCATGTTTAGTCAGGAAAGGTGTGATTTACTGCCAAATCCTAGCTGGGGGAGCCTGGCATATGGTGAGCTATTCACTTGACATGATTCTGGCTCACTTTTGTTAATTCACTATTGATCTATAATGTTTTGGAATGAATGAATGAATGAATGAATGAATGAATGAATGAATGAATGAATGAACACACATTGACAAACACACACATACTGTACACAAAATAATACTATAAGAATATGTCCTGTGTAACTGTATAATATTGGCTAACATGCCAATAGAAGATTTCTTAGATATTTTAATGTTTTGGACTTAGATAGAATACTATAAAAATCAATCTTCAGGAAAGAAAAACGTGATCAGAATGGCTTTCAATCCATCTTTTTTTTTGGTATGAGGATGTGAATAAAAACCAACCATTAAACCCCAATTTTCTGATTTTATCATACTCCGGATACTTCAGCATAAAACCCAGGGATGGGTTATGCAAATATATGCTGAAATTATGTATATAAGGTTTGTGTAAATATTCAATAGTACACTTGAGCAATATAAGAAAAGACAAGCAAATTTCAATCTTGGAAATTGTTCAGAGGTGGTAGGACACCTAGCCCTGTCCTTGAGAGCATACTTCTTTTTTCTTCCATGTGAACAAATACGTACCATTCATTCTGGGAGAAAATTAAAACTGTTTTACGAACAGTTTTTAAAATCCTCTTTAGCTTGATTCTCTCAGTAGCTTGATTCTGATTTAAACAAGGATCCCCTGATGATAATTTCTGGAGTCCCTGCATTATAAATGCTTTCCTCCCAAGAATGTACAGACAAGTTCCAAGATTACAACGACAGACATTTTATTGGTGGTAACATAAAAAAAAACTTTTATGATTGAAAAGCAGTATCATTTTAGTGCTCAGTCATGCTCTCACTTGACTACACTTACTCTTTTGATGACTGAGAATTCTTCCACACACAATTGATGCAGGGTCAAATTATCTGTCAACCCTTTGAGATATGTCAAGTCAAGAAACAGACTTCAAAAGAACTGCTGAAACTCCACTTTATAATTGCAGGATATAATTACCAAATCTTGAAAGCCTGACAGAGATTCTCTTTCCCCTCTCTTGTATCAAAGAAAATCAAGGCAAGGCAATCTTGAGTTTCTTTCTCACTCACTCCTCCCTTTCTGGATTCAGTAGGTATTTAAGTAACAGCATTGAATGCCTTTTTCAAGACCACCTCCACAGTCCTCTACACCACTTCCCCTCCTGCATGCAAAGGAAACACTGGCAAGGTATTACAGAAACCAACTACAGATTCATTTTCCCCACCTACACTTTGCAGCTCCCTAATGTCACTAGACAAGTCTTGCTGCACAGAGTCAGACAGAAAAGGAGTGTTCCCCCTCTCTTCCTATTACAAGGTGGCCTGTACTAGAGATATATTGTGATCGAAAGCATAGTCTTCTTCATCCTGTGGTTCATTTTCCATTAATAGTGGTGGCAGTTCACAGGGAAATTTAGATGAACTTGTTGTCCAAGGAATGGGCATGGACATATGTTGTGCTTTCCCATAATATCTTAGATTCAGTGTAGGCATTCCAGTGAATCAGATACTTCAAATGTCCTTTCCTATGTCTAGAATTCAGAACACTTCCTACTTTAAATTCTTCTTCCCCATCCACCAGCAAAAGAGGGGGAGGCACAGCTTTAGAATGTGTAATGCAGAGAGCCACCTCATGAACATGCAGAGACCAATGGAATACTGGAGGAATCTTCATAGACGTAGGCAATTGTCAATGAAAGGCCACTGGGCTAATTTACTGGGTAACTTGGAAGAAGCCAATCAACTTTGAGTCCAGCTTTTAAGATGGGCAGGCAAAAGGTAAAAACCCAGTGGAAAGATACACCAAATCCCCCAACACAGTCTTGCTACGCTCTTGTCTGTGTGGGTTTGCAGCATGCTTGTATGAAGGCTTTGCCAAATCTAACTGTTCCTTTAAGAACTGACTCTCCTGCAGAAAGTCCAAGGTGTGAACAACAGAACATGCAAGAGTTCTGGAGGGCAAAATGCAGTGGTGATAGCCATAGTCCTGAAATATTGTTTCCTCTTGAGTAAACTATTTGAAGTGACATCCTTTTTTAAGGAGTTGTAACAGAGATTGTGTGCACTCTGCAAAATTAGGAATGAACTTTCTATAAAAATTTGTGAAGCTCACAAAATGCTAGACATCCTTTATGTTTCTAGGTACTTGCCATAATAGTATGATTTATTTTCGCAGGATCCATTTCTATTTCTTCTGTAGAGATCCTACACTACAAATAATCCACTGGAGGAAGGTCAAAAGCACATTCTTCCAGCTTAACAAAAAGCTTGTGTTTGTGGAGCCTCTATAAGACACTTTTAATGGGTCTCATGCAAAGACGGTTCTTCTGAAAAAAATCAGCATATCATCCAAATACACCATATATAATTGTCCAAAATATTAGAAAATATTTCCATCATGAATCTGGAGAAGGCCACAACACAAGTAACCAATCCAAAAGGCATTACTATCTATTCAAATTTGCTATACCTGGTATCAAAGACAGTTAAGCATTCATTTCCCTCTTTCATGCTAATCTAATTGTACAAGCCTCTCAAGTTCAATTTCATGAAAGGGCATGCCTTTTGAAGGCAGTCTAGTAGGTCTGAAATAAAAGTCAGTGGGTAGTGATCTGTAATGGCTACACTGTTCAGAAGCCTATAGTCATAAAAAAGGTAAAGGTTCCCCCCACACATTTGTGCAGTTGTGTCCGACTCTAGGGGCCGGTGCTCATCTCCGTTAGCCGAAGAGCCAGCATTGTCCGAAGATGCTTCCACGGTCATGTGGCTGGCATGATGCACACGGAACGCTGTTACCTACCCACCAAAGTGGTACCTATTCATCTACTTGCATTTGCATGCTTTCGAATTGCTAGGTTGGCAAGAGCTGGGGCGAGTGTGGGAGCTCACTCCGTCACGCCGGGCTAGGGATTCGAACCTCTGAACTTGCGATCTTCTGATCAACAAGCCTGGTGTCTTACCCGCTGAGCCACCACGCCCCTTTGCCTATAGTCATACACAGGCCTAAAAAGGTTTTCCCCATAACAATACTGGTGCAGACATAGAAGATTTCAAACAGTGAATAAAACTTTCTTTAGATTGTCATCCAGAAATTCCTTTAACATACCTAACTCTTGAGTAAACATGGGATATTAGCTCTTACCTGGAATCTGGGCTCCTGGTTTCAAGTTGATGGTACAGTCATATATTTGATGAGAAGGCAAGTAGTTGCTTTCTTTCCCCAGAAAACATCAGCAATGTCTGTGTACTTTTCTGACAAGGAAGGCGAGTCAAACAGCCAAGCAGGAAAGGGGGAAAGATGAATGTGGAAAGTTTGCAAACAGTGCTGTAGGCATATTTGAGATGGAAAATAAATTGTTCCTTGCTTCTAGTGATTGCTCTGGATTATGGATTTGCAGCCAATCAGTGCCCAGCACAATGGGATCATGACGCAGAGTGGAAAGCATCCTCTATGATCATTTATATCATTATATAACATCAGAGTCCACTGGAGTTGGGTGGCCAATAAATTATTATTATTATTATTAGTAGTAGTAGTAGTAGTAGTAGTAGTATTTATTGTCAGTTACAGAGGTGTTATACATTGCAAACAGGACAAGATCAAAGTGCTCAGTGGTTTCCACAAGCATAGATTCCTCTAATTACTGTGTGGGCAATTTAAATTATGGTCTCATTTATGAAGTCTGCAAGAGCTGAGAATTATATTTGAAAACCTGAGGTTGAGCAAAGAGTAACAGAGATAATAAAATGTGCTTGGCTGTAGTCAGCGATCTAAGCTCTTCTTAATTGTTTGAGGTTCCCCCACTGAGTTCTTGGGAGGGAGAGTGTGCAAAGTTTCTCAAAGTCAAGTCTTCGAAGTGATTCAGGAATTTCCTTGCTATGTGGCCTGCAGTTAAACAGGTGTGGTGATTTATAGCTGACTGAGAGGTCTATACTTTAGCGGTGTAAGGTATTCAACAGCTGTTATGCAAACACCAGCTTAGCCTTGGAAGGGAGAAGTGAGTAAGTCAAAATGCCCTCGATGCTTTTTCTATAAGAGGGGGGAAAGACAATCTGTATCAGGTTTTCATTATTCTTTTATTATACCCTACAGCAATAGAGTTCCAGTAGTCCTTGTGGGGTCTACTCCCTGATCTAGCATACCTTGTACGGCTCACATTAAGGAGGACAGAGGGAGGGGGTAGGACTGAATAGAGACTGTAAAACTTCTGCCCTTTCCTATTTCCTTTGTTGTCTCAACTGTTCCAATTGCCCGTCAATTACAGGGCCGCAACTAGGGGGGCAAGTGGGGCATGTGCCCCAGGTGCCGTGCTGAGGGGGCACCAAAATGCCTCTTTCAATGGCCAGCCCTAAGGGAGGCTCGCGCTCCTTTCGCCGCCGCCGCCTGCGAAGAGGCCCGCCAGGGCATTGAACGGCTGGGCTCGTCTGCTCCCTGGGGCTGGCCATGGGTTCTGGGGTGGCCGCAGGGCCATGCCCCCCAATGCCACTCTGGACCATCCCACTTGGGAGCACGGCAGTGGGCAGCTCGCTCCGCCTGGCCCGGATGGGCAGACAGGAGCACAGCGGGTCCTTCTCCCGGAGCTGGGGGCACACAAGAGGTCACAGTCAGGAGCGGGGCCCCTGTCCCAGGGGAGCCCCATGCTGCTTTGTGGAGGGGGGTCTGCTTTTGGGGTTGCGGGGGGGAGACTCAACCCTGCGGGGAGGGGTGCAGAATCCATGGGGGGTGCAGAATCCATGTTTGCCCTGGGTGACACAGACCCTAGTTGCAGGCCTGGTCTATTAACATGCAATGTTGGAACAGTTCTTCCAAATTCTCTGCTGTGCCTTGTCTCACCAGCTCATTTCTCCATTCATCAGCAAGACCTTCTCAGAATTGGTTAATCAGAGCAAGATCATTCTACCCCATATCTCTGACAAATAATTGAAAATCCTATATGTACTCACAAACTCTGTGGTTGCCTGTGATTCAGGTTGTGAATCTTTCAATTTTCTGTTGTTCTCCTGCCTAAATTATCAGATGCAGCTCTAAATCTTTGCATGAAGTTCTTCTAATTGTCCAGAAATGGATCATTGTGCTCAATGATTGGCAACCATTTGGCTGCTCTTTCTACAGCACTCAGAACAAATATCACCTTGGAGCAATCTTTGGAACAATCAGGAAATTCTTCTGGCCAATCCACTATAAAAAAAAATTGCACTGAGTTGTAAAAGTCAGAATTTGATCCTGGGGTTGTCCAAACATCTCTAGCAAACTCCCATGACAGCAAATAAATATTGGCAGGCTGTAGGCTTTTGAGTTGTTCCTGGCTGAGGGAAGCCTTGTCCCAAATGGTGCATTAATTGTAGCATGGCATTGTGCAGATTTGTTACTGTATTTGTATAACCACTTGCTGTTGATGTTGTAACAATGCTTGAGCAAGCTGTTCTAAAGGCAGTGGAGTGCCCTGAGGATCTGATGCCATCTCCACAATCAAAGGAAAGGTTCAATATCTCTCTGATTAGAGAGTTGGGAAGCTTTCAGGATTGATGTCAGTCTTTGAGGTAGGTCAAGTCAGGAAACACACTCCAAAAGAGTTCCTGGAAGTCTATTGTTGCAGGGTATAATGCTGTAATAGAATCTTGAAAGCTGCCACAGACTCTTCCTCCCACCCCCACCTTTTACCAAAGAAGATCAAGGCAGGGCAATCTTGACTGTCTTTCCCACTCCCTCCTTGCATCCTGGGCTGAACTGCTATTTACATAACAGCTGATGAATATTTATTTATTATTTATTAAGCAAATTTATATAGCCGCCCATCTCACCAAAACTGACTCTGGGCAACAATCAGATAAAACAACAAATATAAAAACCACAGATAAAAATATAAATACCACATTATTTTCATAAAAACCAAAGATACAAACCATAGGCGAAGGGAGGATAAAAATGGCGCCCTCAACAATGGAGCCATCTAAGCAAGTCTCCAGTTCCCTGGGAGCCTCAGGCCTGATCACATAACCAGGTCTTGAGGGCCTTTCGGAATATCAAAAGGGATGGCACTAATCTAATCTTGGGAGGAAGGTTATTCCATAAGGTGGGTGCCATGGCAGAGAAGGCATGTCTCTTTGAACCCACCAAATGCAGGTCCGTAGCCGATGGTACCCGCAGCATGCCTCCTCTGCAAGATCTGATGGGGCAGGCTGATGTAACTGGGGAGAGGTGGTCCCTCAGATAGCCCGGTCCCACGCCATGAAGGGCTTTAAAGGTTAGAACCTTTAAAGTTTAAAACCTTCTTCATGGCCATCTCTTATTCCTCAACATTGTTCTTTCCCACACAATCCCTAGTTAGTTCGGTAATTTTTTTTTCCAGTTTCAAACATATAAATATCTGGCATGATTAAAATTAATCCTCCCTTCTTACACCACTGCAGAACTGATATTTCAACTGGCAAACAGAGATTGAAGTAATCAGATTAAGCAAGGACAATACTTGTATGAAAGAAAAGTCAAAGGAATTAATGTAGCCAAGAATGAAGATCTCCTTTTTCCAACATGGCAGTCCCAATATAGTTTGGTCACTTATGTTGCTGCATTGTATAAAAAGAAAAACATTGAGTCACTCACCTCCTGCCTCTCACTTACTTTGGCTATTACACATATGAGAAAGCCACAAGGAATAGACAATATCTTTGAAAGTTTACAACAAGAACAAAACAGATGCAAAATAAAATACCCACAGACCATGCTAGCAAAATCTTTTGGAGGGAGAGTATGATGTACAGGGCGAGACCTATCCATGCATAAACTCAAACCCTGCATACGCATATAAATCTCCTAAAGACAGATATGCATATATTCCAATAACTTGCTTTCTGGACATGGGTTACTGATCTTCCAAAAAGTGTCCCTGGAAAGTCCAGCTGATAGGTAAAGACACAGAGGAGATAGTGGGAGGAAACAACAGATAATGAGTTAGCTCTGTCCTTGACTAGTATTATAAAGGAATGTCAGTGCTGACAGTGAATGATCAAGGAGTCCAGTTCTAACCTTGTGGCTGGCAGCACCCAGAAGATGCTGGTGGATGGCCATGGAGAACATTGACAACAACAGTCATCACCAAGGCACCACGTGCACTGAAGATGGAGTGTGTGTGTGTGTGTGTGTGTGTGTGTGCCTTTGAATCAGTGTTGACTCCTGGCAACTGCCTAGACATGTCCCTGCAGTTTTCTTGGCAAGATTTCAGAAGTGGTTTGCCCTTGCCTCCTTCCTAGGGCTGAGAGAGGGACTGGTGCAAAGTCACCCAGCTGGCTTTGTGCCTAAGGTGGAACTAGAACTCCCGGTCTCCCGGTTTCTAGTCTGGTGCCTTAACCACTACACCACACTGGCTCTCTGTTTGGAATAGATGGAAAATGGAATAGAGTAAGCAAAATGATGCCACCCGATTCCGGGTGAGCCAAGAGGGCGACCAGACGCGGGGAAGAAGAGCTCCGCGAAAAAGAACCAACTGCTACTGTTGGAGAGATGATTTCGCCAGAAAAAGAATAAGGCGAGATCGGCCAGAGAGGTGGAGGAAAACCTCTCTGGAAAAGAATTTCTGCAGCCACGAAGGAGAGCGAGCTGGACAAGTGTTTGTCTTTTGTTTTGGTGTGTCTGGATGTTTGTTGTTGCCGGAGCTTAATGGAGGCTCGCGACGCCGAGTGGCTGGAAAGGGAAAGCTAATCCAACGGGCAAAGTTTGACAAACTGTCAGACGGAGGTTGCTACTTTGGCCACAATTTATAGTGAACGTTTAAAAGTAAAAGAAGCTAAAATTCCTTAACGAAGGATAAGCAAAAGATTCTGTAAAGACTGAACTGCTTCTCTACAAAATCGGGACTCAATTATTTAATTAATAAACCTGGCCATTTTGATTATAACATAACAATACCTTGGAACTATAGACTCGAAATATAAAGAATATTTATAAGTAGAGTAAATATATATTATTTTCTTTAGACAATTGTTTGAAATAAGAAAAATTGTTTAGAAATAAGGAAAAATATTGTTGAGAATAATAGAGATTTAAAACGTGGTAGATATAATAGAGTAGAATTTTCTTGTTGTATTAGAAAAATAGAGATAAATAAGTAGAATAAGTAGAAGTTTTCTTTTTTCTGAAAAGTTAATCATGACTGCAAAACGTACATTAAGGAAAGGATCAGATGCATTAGAAGGAGAAGGTCTAAAAGCACTCTTCGATGAGTTTACAGCAAAGACCACAGAGACTATGACACAGACAGTAAAAAAATACTGGAAGAAAAATTAGAAGGACTAGAAAAAAGACTGGACCAGAAGTTGGTTACAATAGAAAAAAGACTAAAGAATGAGATACAAGAAGTCAAAAAACAAGCTGATATTTGTGAAGAAAGAAGAGAAGAAGAGGAGGAATGTATAGCTTTACTAGAATTGAAGGAAAAGGAACACTATATAAGAATAAGGGGGGTGGCAGAGGATAAAGAAGAAAATATAAAAGGATTGTTAATACAAATGATTGCAGATTTGGTGGATTGGGAGGAGGAAAAAATAGAGGAAGAAATTGAAAAAATATACAGAGTAAACTCACAATATGCAAAAATTAATAAAAAACCAAGAGACATACTAGTAGTATTTTCCAAAAAAAAAAATACAGGGATCTGATAATCCAAGCTGCATTCAACAAAAAAATAGAAATTGAAGGGGAGGCAGTTACTATCTTTAAAGAGATCCCAGGAAAAATTCTAAAAAAGAGGAAAGAATACAAATTCCTTACAGATACATGGAAGAAAAATGAAATAAACTTCAGATGGGAAAACACTGAAGGATTAAACTTAATGTATAAGGGTCAAATATACAGACTAAATTCAATATTCAAAGCAAAGGAATTTTACAAAAAAATTGGAAAAGGAATTGGGAAGCAAGAAGGAGTTAGTAAAAGAATAGGAATAAAACTCAAAGAATATAAAGTGTGAAAAGCAGGTTAAAGTGAAACAAATATAGAAAATGAGTAAATTAAATTATATAACATGGAACATTAACGGTCTCAACTCCCCAGTCAAAAGATACAGAACATTTCAACTTTTTAAAAAATCAGAATTAGATATTATTTGTCTTCAAGAGACACACATTAAAAAGAAAGATATAAAATATTTGGATAATAAAAAATTGGGATCACCTTTCATAACATCAAATGAAAAGAAAAAAAAATGGGATTGTAATATATGTTAAGCCCTCATTAAAACCTAAATTAGTAGTTAAAGATCAGGAAGGAAGATTTATAATTGTGGAAATAGAAAGTCAAAATACGAAAATCATGATAATTGGAGTTTATGCCCCAAATAGTAACCAGAAGAGTTTCTTTAAAGAGTTATCTGATGCAATCTCAGAAAATATGGCTAATAATTGGATACTGATGGGTGATCTGAACGGGGTTGTGGAACCTGAAATAGATAGAAAATCAGAAAACCATATCAATAAGAATCAAGGAAAATTACCAAAAGAATTTTTCAATATGGCAAAAAACTTAATGTTGGTAGATGTATGGAGACACATTAAAGGAAATAAGAAAGAATATACATATTATTCCAATAGATTTAATTCGTTCTCCAGAATAGATATGATTTGGGTATCAAAAAATTTAGAAAATAAAATTAGAGAAATATCAATACTTTCTGGTGACAGAACTAATGAGAGAACTAGCAATATAGAGCTGGCAGAACCTAATTTAAATTGACCCTGTGTAACACAAGACTAGCACTCTTTCAAAAAACCTGTGACCCCACGTTTATGAGGAGCCTACATAAGCCCTGACAAGTGCTATAGAAAGTGCAGGTCAAGCATTACTCTGTGGAAGCAGGGTATCCAGTCTCTCCTGTGGTCCAAGCCAATATGGCCACTAAAGTGCTCCGTGACTGGGAAGATTTAGTGCAGCAGCAACAGTGGCCAAGAGTTGCTAGGCAGATCCCACCCCACAACCAAATGGCTTGGGAAGCACAATCAATGCTGAGAATGAGATGAAAGCATCAGTAAGGACATGGCAGAAAAAAGTGGTTGCCAGGGTATGTTCATTCCACATTAGGGAGAGGTGAGGAAGAGTCAATACCCTGACATATTGCTGGAAGAAGGGAGAAATCCACTGTCCTTCACTCGGTAAAGAAGATCTAATATGGTTTGTTCTCCTAGGGGAGATAGCAATAATTCTGCATCTGCTGGGAAGGCTCTGAAAAAGTGCACAAATGTTATTCCTTGTCACTGGGGCATTAGCAGGAAAAAAAAGCAAGAGAGCAAGCAAGATGGAAGGCTGCTGCTGAAGCAACGTTTCTCTGAATATTTGCTAGAGCACCTTCTTGAGCTGCCAAACTATGTCCACTGGAACAGTACAGTGACATAGAAACCCATCAGCTGCATCTTAAAGGTGCTTATTTTATTGCAAGTATTTCTGTTTGTGCAGAATCAGAGCTCTGGCTTTGGTTCTTTTTGCCCACTGGGGTACATGCTCAGAGGCAACTTTAGGGGAGTATAGTTGTTTATGGAGAGTGGAGGGAACTGGCAAAAATCCAGGAGGTAGTTTTGTGCTTTTTGTTTGGGTAATGGCCCTTTGGCTCCAAGCCCAATTATATCATTTAGTAATGATCAATGTTGTCCTCTTGGTTTCTTTTCTGAAGGAAAGTATGTTAAAATAATGAACTGAAAGAAAAGAAAAAGAGAGAAAGATTCAGCTAGGGAAAATATTTTATAGCCTAACACATTTCATAAATATATTAAACACTGAACATGATCACCACCACTCTGTAACCAGACCTCCCGTCTTTTATTCTCTCCCTGCCATGGTGAACTTATCAGGCTTTCTGCAAAATTGCTGCAAGTTTTAAATAAGCCTCTGCTTAATGAAATGGATTGTATCCAACCTTAGGGGAAAGCTGCATTCTCTGATGGGTGACTGCTGTAGCTCTCTTTATATAAATTATTGACCACGGTTGTGTTTGCAGATGTCAGTATCTGCATTAAATAGTCATTTCTGAGCCAAGTCGTATGGTACGAGCAACATTGCACAGAGAGCTGAGTTTTATTCTGCTCTGGAATTTAACACTTGCAGAAGCTGCTTCATTTAGAATTTCAAAGTTCAAAAACATGTATTTATTTTGCTCACTGATTCCCAGGCTGATGTGATCCATCTTGACTCCAAAGTCCCCGGTTGTTCATGGGGCTTGCTCACAAGACGTACTGCAATCATCTAGCTTAACTTACTATTCCCCAGTTGCCTAGTATCAGCAAGAGTTACATACTGTAGCTACAGTAGCATTCTCAGTTACCCTTCCTCAATTAAATAAATGTACAAAAAGTGGGGGAGCCACCTAACTTGGGGCCTGCAGCATAGGAGGTGAGGACGCCGACACCCTCTTTGCACCCCTTTTTGCTCCATGCCTTCAACAAACCTGATTGCATGGATAGAGCTACCAAAGATATCTGAACTCAGCTGCCAGTGCGGAGCAGTGAGCCCCGGCAGCTGAGTCCCAACTCCTGCAGCAGGGGTCTGAGTAGGCCACTGAACCCCCCAGTGTGGGGAGTCGAGCGCCACGGCTGGGGGGGAGCTCGGTGAAGGAGCAGAGTTTGTAGGAGCCAGGCGGAGCCCTTCAGAGAGGAGATGCCAAGAAACAGAGAGGCGGCTGAGTGGCACGTCAAGTTCCAGGAGTGGCCACAGGAGTGGCCAATGGTGAGCCCCCCAAAACAGCCAGAGTGTGGCGCAGCAGCAGAACAGTGCGGTGGGCCCAGAAGTGAGAATTCAGTGGGTCTGTGACCCAATAGCCAAGCACTTCAGTGAGTGGAGAATGACAGCAAGCTCCCCAGAGCAAAGAGCCAAGTGGAGTGGTGAGCCCCCCAGAGTGGAGAACCAAACACCATGGCGGATATGAGCGGTCTGGCACTGGGTGACTGGTGAGCCCTCCAGGACAGCAAGGGCCAGGCAGGACCCTTGGAGTAGGAGAGAAATGTGGCGAGCGGCACAGTGCGACCCTCAAGCAGCCGAGTGGCTTAGGTGCCTGTGTAGGCAGTGGAGAGGCCTGAGTTTTGAGGACTTGATTATCCCCCCAACATGCCTAGAGAGAGCAGAGGTGCGCAGGGGTCCCTTCAGTGTGGTGAGTGGGGTACTCCCTCCCGGGTGTGAGAGATGGGGGAGGGAGTCCGAGAGTGGATGTTTGTACATAAGGACACTCACCCCTTGAGTGAGAGACAGGGGGGGTGAGAAGTAGCTAATGTAGTGCCCCCCTGACAACCAGTGAGAGAGGCTGGGGAGGGGGACACAGCCACCACCCCATGGTTGACTGGTTATGTCTATGGATGTATGATTGGATGGAGGGACCCCTAACCAGGGATTCCGGAGGTCTGGGATTGGGGGAAAATGGAATTAGAGGCGCTGAGGGATTTAGGGTGGGCTACGATATTCAGGTGGTCATGGGGCAAGGATGTCATGATGGGAGTCAGCAGGTGGGCCATCTTCGGGGAAGATGGCCCTGGTGTTTGATACCTGTGGCGTGTTCTGGCTCTCTGTGCTCAGACCCAGATCCTGGACAGCAGACTTGTGGGGACCCTGGTCTTCGGCTGTTGCTTCTTAACACCAGGTTGGTTAACAACAAGGCCCCCTCATATGTGATCTTATCACTGAGGAGGGGCAGACCTGGTGTGTATTACCGAGACCTGGCTGGGCCCTGAACAGGGGGATTCCCCTTTCGGAGATGTGCCCAGCTGGGTTTATGGTATGGCACCAGCTGAGACCCCAGGGCAGGGGAGGAGGGGTTGCTCTTGTCATCCGGGAATCTCTGTTGGCCTTCAGGGGTGCTGCTCCACAAGTGGCTGGTTGTGAGACCCTGTTTTTGAAGTTGGGCTCCCGAGAACAGTTGGGATTGTTGCTGTTGTACCAGCCTCCCTGCTGTGCAGCAACCTCCCTGCCTGAGCTGCTGGAGGCCGTCTCAGGGTTGGAGGAGGAGTTCCCCACACATATGGTTCTGGGGGACTTCAATCTGCTGTTCCTGGGGTGTGCCTCGTAGGTGGCTCAGGAGTAAATGGCTACCATGGTGGTCACGGGCCTCTCCCAGATTATTCAGGACCCAACTCAGGACAGTGGCCTCTCTCCGGACTTCGTTTTCTTGTCAGAGCAGTGGCAACGTGATCTGAATGGAGAGTTACATCTGTCCCCTCTGTCATGGTCAGATCACACCCTGGTGGCCTTGAGTTTCTCCCATGCTGCCCCCCTCCACAGGGAGGCAGGACCCATTTGATTGGTCCACCCCCGGCAATTGATGGGTCCAGTGGGGTTCCAAAGGGAACTGGGGGCTATACCCGAGTATCTGCTGCATGGTCCAGTGGAGGCCCTGGCTGCCACCTGGAATAGGGAAGCGACCAGGGCCTTGGACTGGATTGTGCCCATGTGACCTCTCTTGCCCCATCGAACCCAATACTCACTGTGGTTTACGGAGGAGCTGAGGGTTCTGAAGAGGATTAAGAGATGTCTAGAGCGCCGCTGGAGGAAAACAAGGACCGAACCCAACCAAACACAAGCTAGAGCCACTATTAATTCTTATCTTGTGGTGGTAAGAGCGGCGAAATGTCAATATTTCTCTGCTCTTATTGCATCTGCAGAACGCTGCCCACCGGCCCTGTTTAAGGTCACTCAATCCCTTTTGGGAAAGGTGGGCCCAGTGACCCACCTTCAGGGCTGCGCAGAGGAGTTTTCTGGGCATCTGTAGGATAAAATTGGTTGGATCCGTTCCAAGTTGGATTCCAAGCATGAGGCATGGTCTGTGGAGATGCCTGGGGAACATACTTACTGTTATCTGGGAACAGTTTGATCCTGTTGGGCCTGAGGAAGTGGACAGGGTCCTCTGGACTATAAATGCTACCACTTGTCAATTAGATCCATGCCCCTCCTGGCTGGTGAAGGCAGCTCGGGAGGTGACATGTAATTGGGTCCAGGTGATGGTGAATTCATCCTTCAAAGGGGGTGTTTCCGGCAGCCTTTAAGGAGGCACTGGTACACCCCCTCCTCAAGAAACCATTGCTGGACTCTACCGTGCTGGACAATTTCTGTCCAGTCTCCCACCTCCCCTTTCTAGGGAAGGTGGTTGAGAAAGTGGTGGTGTTGCAACTCCAGAGGATTCTGGATGAAACAGATTATCTAGACCCCTTCCAGTCAGGTTTCAGGCCCGGATATGGGATGGAAACAGCATTGGTTGCACTTATGGATGATCTCTGGTGGGAGTGGGATGGGCGCAGTGGATCCATCCTTGTTCTTCTTGACCTCTCAGCAGCTTTCGAAACCATCGACCATGGTATCCTTTTGGGTCGGCTAGGGGAGATGAGGGTGGGTGGTGTGGTTTTGCACTGGTTTACCTCCTTCCTCCAGGGCAGGTCCCAATCGGTGTTGATAGGGAATGAGAGATCCAGCCCACGGCCCCTCCTTTGTGGGGTGCTGCAGGGCTTGGTACTCTCCCCGCTCCTTTTTAACATCTACATGAAACCACTGGGTGTGATCATCCATCACCACGTAATGAGGTATCATCAATATGCAGATGATACCCAACTATACATCTCCGTCCCAGGTGATGTACAGTAAGTGATGCTGTGACCACCTCTCTTGGTGCCTGGAGGCTGTGGGAGTCTGCATGGAGAACAACAGGCTTCAGCTGAACCCTGGTAAGATAGAGTTGCTGTTGGTTGGGGGCTCCTCTGTATCCAGGAACTCTAGTTCTGGATGGGGTTGCACTGCCCCAGACAGACCCAGTGCAGAATCTGGGGATCCTCCTGGACTCATGACTCCTGCTCAAAGAGCAGGTGGCAGTTGTGGCCAGGAGGGCCTTTGTTCAACTCCGTGTTACGTGCCAGTTACGCCCTTTCCTGGATCGAGAGGCCCTCCAGTCAGTCACTTATGCCCTAGTCATCTCCCGTATAGACTACTTCAATGTGCTCTACATGGGGCTACCCTTGAAGGGTATCCGGAAGCTACAGCTGGTTCAGAATGCAGCTGCGTGGGTAGTGTTGCGTGCCTCAAGGACAGTGCACATAACACCTTCGCTGCAAGAGCTGCATTGGGTGCCAGTTTGCTTCTGGGTCCAATCCAAGGTGTTGGTTATCACCTTTAAAGCCCTACATGTCATGGGTTCAGGTTACCTGAGGGACTGTCTCATCCCCATTACATTGACCCGTCCCACCTGGTCATGTAGAGAGGGCATGTTATGGACCCCGTCCATGAGAAAATGTCAATTGGCGGGGTCCAGGAAGTGGGCCTTCTCTGCTGTGGCTCCCGCCCTTTGGAACACTCTTCCCCCAGAGGTGAGGCAAGTCCCCTCTCTCCTGGCCTTCCGGAAGAATTTAAAGACCTGGTTCTGCCATCTTGCTTGGGTCGGGAAGGGGGCTAGTCAATCCTGGGGGTGGCTAGCCCCTTAAAGTGGTCCACACGTATTTATGTATTTATGAACCCGAATCAGAACCTTAACTGCCATCCTGGATGTTATTTTATATTTTATATTTATCTGTTATGTAATATATCTTGTTTTTATTGTATTTTAATCTTTTTAATTTTATTGTAAACCACCCAGAGTCCCTATTTTGGGGGAGATGGGCAGTGATGAAATTTGATAAATAAATAAAAAGAAACTGTAATGATCTGGCTGACCACTAAATGTGAGATGCTGAATATAGAGGAAAGGTCCAGAGCTCAAAAGTTTTGACTATGCAGATGTTTGGTATCTGAGCTGAAAGGAGCACATAGCAGGTGATACGAAAGATGTTCCTGACATGTTGGAAAATTACTGCCAGATGAACCAAATGTTCTGATCACACTTCAGCATGGCCATCTGTGATGCAGGGCAAGGGGGGAAATGACATTTGTGTGATGACATCATCACACAAATGCTGAGGCTTTACATACCTGCATCAAACTCTGTGATGCAGATATGGAATTATTTATTATTATTTATTTTATTTTTATCCCGCCTTTATTATTTTTATAAATAACTCAAGGCGGCGAACATACCTAATACTCCTTTCTCCTCCTATTTTCTCCACAACAACAACCTGTGAGGTGAGTTGGGCTGAGAGAGAGTGACTGGCCCAAGGTCACCCAGCTGGCCTTCATGCCTAAGGCAGGACTAGGACTCTCAGTCTCCTGGTTTCTAGCCCAGCACCTTAACCACTAGACCAAATGATGTCATTCCTTCTGTAGTCATTCTGACATCATTGTGGTTTATGCATACGACAGATCCCTACATTCCTAGGAGGCAATCCCATTTGCTCCATGACCACATCTGCTTAAGGGCTTAAGCCCTACTTTACAATACATTTAAGTTGCTTGTTAAATCTGTTTTATGGTAAACTATCATGATGGAGTCAGGTTATACTTCTTACAATGCAAAACCCAAATTCTAAAAGGCCCTTGCTTTATGTTTCAGGGAACAATTTCTAAAAAGTGTAATATAATTATATTTATTGTACTGGAGCAGAATGATTTACCAATACCAGATGCCACTCTATTAGCCCTTCATCAGAATTTATTTTCACTAAAGGGGAATATTCATTTTCTATAATAACTAAAATAAAACTATTTCAATGTAGTTAAAACATTGTATTGAAAGTATTAATAAGCATGACATTTTGCTTTCAAGGGGCCAACAAAGGAACATGTTTTGACAGAAATATACACCCTTTATTTTCCATTTTAATTAGTGTTCTGGTGTTTTTCTCCCCCAAATTTCATTATATTTCTATCATCTTATGGAACAATAAAGACAATCTTTTTACTGGCCAATTAACTACAACCTTTGAATAAATAAAAAACCCTGTAATATGTTTTATTAACTTGCTAGTAAACTAAAAAAAAAGTATTGGAATTTTATTCCATTATGTCCATGCTTTCATTAATGTTTTTCTCCTAACCCTGTTATGGATTAATTTATATTGATGTGCTTATCTACACTGAATGTACGTATGAGAGTAAAATCTAATTTGAAATTCTTACATTTATTAATAAACAGAAAATACATATACTGGAGCAAGTTAACATTCTGCATACAAAATATTGCCCACCCTGGATGAAACTAGAATAATTAATGTGTCACCTCTTAAAGCAAATTTTTTGTTGCTGTTATTAATGAGAGGAAAAAGAATTATTATTACTGCCTATGCAGTAACATTAATACAAAAAGGTAGAAGATACATTTTCTTTCTGTGTTGTCCTCATTCAAGACCAATACCAAGGAATTGAGTTTGAGAGCTGATTAAAAAATTATTTATATTTACAGCATCCCAGAATGGGTTGCATTGATTTCTGTTGTCTTGAGTTAAGAGTTCAGACTTCAGAGTCAAAATTATGATTAAATGCTGGGGTTGGGGTAATGACTGCCATGTCAAGACATACTGACCACACTTTTTCAGCTGTTGAGTTGATAACTAATCAGCTCAACAGCTGAAAATGTGTGGTCAGTATGTCTTCCCTTATAAGACTGCCGTGGCCAATATCAAGCTTTTGACTGCTGATTACACCCAAACACAAGATTCTCACAGACCATTGTTTAACCAGATATATTGAAAGCCAAAAGGGATTTGATTGCAGAAATCTTGGCAATTGGATATTTTCACAGTAACACTCAATTTCTTTTTAAGTTCACTTGGGGCAAAGATTTCTTCCTTCCTTTGTTAACAACAGAGGAGCTGCCTATCTGTTTTCCCAATTATGGAATAATAAAGAAGTGCTCCAAACCTATAATATTTTCCAAGTTGCCATCCTCTTTCCCTCTGAGAAGACTATTATAGCCTAAACGTAAATTTGTATTTGTGTGTTGGTATTAATTTAATGAAATTTGCAGCCTTCCTAGGGATTACCAACTTGACATGGTGGGAGGGCTCAGTAAAATTCAATGATGCTGAGAGTGATGTAGTGGAGGCATGAGCTCCTAGTAGGGTCCCTTTTGCTGAAAAGGTTTAAAGGGGAGGAATAAATGCGAAAGCAGGAAGGCTCTGCAGGCTTGAAGGAAGCCAACTCACTTAGGAGAATGGACTCCAAAATCAAACCCAGAATATGACAATGGCAAACCCCTTCTGTATTCCCCCCCCCAAAAAAAAAACCTGGGCATGGTTGGGCATATAGATTGAACATGAGACCCCCAGCTTGGAAGGTACTCCACTAGTTACTGGAGAAGACTTTCAGAAATAGATTTGAGGGTGATAAAATGGGCAGACTAAAGCATCAATGAAATCTGGTTACTGATGGTGTCAGTTGTAGTAATTTTTCATTTTATAAGGTCATATACAATTAGTACATGACATGTGAGGAGCACAAACCAAGGAAAACTTCAATTATTGAAGTAAACATGAAGTGAAAATCTCAGTTATTTGGGAACAAGTGAGCTAGATCAGAATGGAGCATTTTAAATCAAATTAATATTACATGATGATTCAGGGCATGAGACAATATGAAAGAAAGGAATAGTAATTATACTCAAAAAGGCCACTGCTAACTATGTGCTCAGATATAACCCAATAAAGGATCGTATCATATCTATTAGAATTAGTCAATATTCATTGAACCTCAGTGTTATATTACTTTATGCACTTAACACATATGCAGCAGAGAAAGACACTGAAGAATTCCATGGTAACTTACAAGATGAGGTACTTAAATGTAATATCTAAATAAACATAGTACCACTCATGAGTAATTGGAATACCGAGATTGGAAACATGGGGAATCTGGAATTACAGGAAGACTTGAGGTCAATAAACACAGTAACACAGAAGGTAGATTAACAGTGTTTTGCAAAGAGAATTTTTTGTTTAATGCCAATACCTGCTTCAGGCAATATGAATGCATAATTTCACCTGGGCATTGTCAGGGTATACTCAGAAAATGTATAGATAATTTTTACTGTGTGAATAAGGGAATGACAAGGTAAAAGTACACAGCTGAGAATAATGAGTAATTAGCTCAGAAGGACCATGGGAGCTAATTGCTAGCACCTATACTGATACTAGGAAGTTTCTGTAAATGACTCAGCACATATCAATGTATATAAGCAGTGGGAGATGAACATATTCTTGCTGGGTGTTGTTGGGTGTTGTTGAGTGCCGTTAAGTATTTCTAGAGAGTATTACTGCATATTGTTGGTTATGTATGGTAAAGGATTTGCTTGTATATAGTTATGTATAGTAAAGTCTGTAAATATTGAAATCACAGACTCCAAGCAGTTTTCTTTCAAGAACACTCACTGGATGGCACAACGTGCGCTACTCTGACAGGTTATGGGCCCAGTTGTTGGTGTTTGAACCCTGATTTTGTGCTGGACGGTTTGCTGTTGAGGGCATATGGTGCATTTGTCAGCAGAAGTCATGGATGCCGAGGCTGCGTATACAGTGAGTGGTGGAATTCCTTTAACCCAACTAAATGACCAAAACTACTTATCATGGAGCATGAAGATGGAGATGTACATCTGGAGGGAAGGTGTCTGGGATGCTGTGAGTAATCCCCCCCACACACAGCCCGATAATAGGCAGCTGAGAGCTGAGGAGAAGGCCCGTTCGTGTATAATACTGGGCCTGGACGATAGCCAGTTGCTGCATGTTTGTGGTTTACATACTGCCACTGAATGTTGGACTGTGTTGAGGCAAATTTATATTCGAGAGACTGTAAGCAGTAAAATAGCACTGACACGGCAACTTTACAGAAAGCATTTGCAGCCAGGGGAGAGCTTATCAGAACATTTACAAAACATGAGTTGTTTGTTTGCTGAGTTACAGGAGAGAGGGATGAACTTTACGGAGGCAAACAATGTGTATATTATATTAAGCTCTCTAAATGAGTACTGGAATGTTCTAATAGCAAGCTTGGAATCTATGCCGGAACAAGAGCTGGCCTTGCATTATTTAACCAGGCGTCTTGTGGAAGAAGAGCAAAAGAGAGTGGAGAAATCCCAAGAATGCAGCCGTACAGAAGCAAGTAGAAAAAGTTCACATGAGACAGCGTGCAGTGAGGGAACAGAAAGAGCCTTTGCTGTGAGATGGTGTTTCAAATGTGGTTCTACAAAACATCTATGCAGAAATTGTACTGCACAGCTACAGGGGAGGACAGAGAAATCGCAAACCCAGACATCAAGAGCCAGACGACAGAATATTTCCATGGTGAGAAAAGCTGATGAACTTAAATGAGGCACCTGTGTCTTAGATAGTAGTGCATGCTGGCATCTTGCAAACAGGAAAGAAGATTTTGTCTCCCTATACCCAGCGACTCAGGACCATGTCAGCTTAGCGGATGGAAAGAAATCACCTGTACATGGCCAAGGGCAGGTATTTGTGCCCAGTTTGAACAGGACAATAGAGGGGGTGTTTTTTGTGCCAACTCTAGAATATAACGACCTGAACGTAGGACTGCCATTATTGCAAGGGAGCTGAGACATTTTAATATTGATATAGCAGCACTCCAAGAAACTCGAAGAGCAGGAGAAGGACAGTTGAAGGAAGAAAAAGGAGGTTATACCTTCTTTTGGAAAGGACTGCCTGAACAAGAACGATGAATACATGGGGTAGGCTTTGCTATCAAAAACGACCTTGTGAAGCTCTTGTCAGAAGTTCCCACTGGGATTAACGAACGACTCTCAACTCTCCGAATAAAACTCGCCAAAAACCAACAGGCAACTATCCTAAGTGCTTACGCACCAACACTAGATGCAGATGAGGATATCAAGGAAAAATTTTATACCCAGCTGGACACCATCTTATCAGAGATACCAAAGGAGGATAAAATTATCCTCCTGGGCGATTTCAATGCAAGAGTTGGGCGTGATTTTGATTTGTGGCCAGGGATCATTGGGAAAGAAGGAGTTGACAACAGCAACACAAATGGAATCTTACTTCTGACTAAATGTGCAGAGCATAACCTTGTCATTACTAACACACTCTTTCGCCAGAAAAATAAATTTAAAACATCATGGAAGCACCCACGGTCGAAGCACTGGCATCTTTTAGATTATGTAATTGTCCGTGCTAGAGATCGCCATGATGTACTTCTCACCAGAGCCATGACGAGCGCCGATGACTGCTGGACAGACCATCGATTAATTCGATCCACGATGGCCATAAAGATTGTCCCTCATCGTAGGCTCCAAGGAAGAAAACCAAGGCGTAAAATGAATACACTGGCCTTTCAAGATCCTATTAAACGAGCTTGCTTTCAATCAACTCTCAAGGAACATCTGCCTATGGAACTTCCTGAAAATGTTGAGGAACATTGGATTAAATTGAAGACTTCTATTATTTCAGCCTGTGAACAAACTATCGGATACCAGACTAAGAGACATCAGGACTGGTTTGACGAGAACGATAGTGAGATTGAACATATTATTGACAAGAAAAGGAAAGCCTTCCAGATATGGCAAAAAGATATTAACTGTGCCGTTAAGAAAAAAATCTACGCCAGTGCAAAGGCAGAAGTCCAAAGAAGAACTAGAGAACTTAAGAACATATGGTGGATAAAAAAAGCCCAAGAAACCCAACATTTTGCAGATGCTCATGATGCATGGGGCTTTTTAATGCCATAAAGGCCATCTATGGAGCAAGAAACCATGGTACAAATCCCTTACACTCAGTAGATGGTGCTAAACTTCTAAAGGACAAAGAGTCTATTGCACTGCGCTGGAAAGAGCATTACTACAATCTACTTAATCGTCACTCTACTGTGGCTGATGAAGTCTTCTTGCAAATCCCGCAAAAACAAATAAGAAATGAGCTTGCAGTACCCCCTAGTTTGGAGGAAGTCAGTAAAGCCACTAAACAAATGAAAAATAACAAAGCTAGTGGACCTGATGGGATTCCTGCTGAAGTCTTTAAAGAAGGCGGGCCTGAACTTACACAACAACTTCATAAGCTCATCGAAAAAATCTGGATGAGGGAGGAGATTCCAGCAGACTTTAGGGATGCCATAATTATCACTCTCTTTAAAAAGGGTGATAGAACAGACTGTGGAAACTATCGAGGCATCTCCCTTCTAGCCACAGCAGGCAAAATCCTGGCAAAGATCATTGCAAACCGTCTCCTATCTGTATCAGAAGACATCCTCCCTGAAATGCAAAATGGCTTCCGCCCTTCCAGGGGAACAGTGGATATGATCTTCACTGCACGACAGCTTCAAGAAAAATGCAAGGAGCAAAACCGCCCTCTGTACATGGCGTTTATTGATCTGACTAAAGCTTTTGATACTGTAAATCATACTGCTCTCTGGACCATCCTTCTGAAAATCGGATGCCCTGATAAATTTGTGAACATCTTGCGGTTACTCCATGACGTCATGATGGCAACAATCCTGAATAACAATGGCTCTCAAAGCGATCCATTTAAAGTGGAATCCGGCATTAAACAGGGATGTGTTATTGCTCCAACCTTATTCGCTATCTTCATCGCTATGATTATACACCTTGTTGAAGAGAAACTTCCTACTGGTGTAGAAATTATATATCGAACAAATGGAAAGCTTTTTAATCTTAGTAGGCTGAAAGCAAAAAATAAGGTAATTGCAACTTCTGTTATAGAACTTCAATATGCTGATGATAATGTAGTCTGTGCACACTCCGAGGAAGATCTTCAAACTATCCTAAACATCTTTGCAGAAGCATATGAAAAGCTCGGCCTCTCGATTAACATTAAAAAAACCAAAGTGCTTTACCAGCAAGTTCGAACCAATTCCTCCGCAGCGCCATCAAGCCAGCTTAAAGGTGTGTCACTAGAAAATGTCGACCACTTTTCTTATCTCGGCAGCCATCTATCTACAAAAGCCGACATCGACGCTGAAATTCAGCATCGCCTGAGCTCTGCGAGTGTAGCTTTCTCCCGAATGAAGCGTAGAGTGTTTGAGGATCGGGACATTCGCAGGGAGACCAAAATGCTTGTTTACAAAACCATTGTACTACCAACCCTTCTGTACGCCTGTGAAACATGGACCCTCTACAAACGCCACCTCCAACGTCTTGAAAGATTCCATCAACGCTGCCTCCGAAAAATTCTGCAAATTACTTGGGAAGATAGGTGGACTAATGTTAGCGTATTAGAAGAAGCGAAAACCACCAGCATTGAAACAATGATCATCCAACATCAACTTCGCTGGACCGGCCATGTTGTTTGAATGCCTGACCATTGTCTTCCAAAGCATCTACTTTACTCCCAACTTAAGAATGGAAAACGGAATATTGGTGGACAGCAAAAGAGATTCAAAGATACTCTCAAAGCTAATTTAAAAAAATGTAATATCAGCATTGAGAACTGGGAAGCCCTAACTCATGAGCGTTTGAATTGGAGGTCATCCTTTATTAATGGCGCTATGGACTTTGAAGAAGCACGAGTACAGGGCGAAAAGGAGAAAAGAGCTAAAAGGAAGGCACGTCAGGCAAACCCTCATCATGACCGTCTCCCACCCGGAAACCTATGCCCTCATTGTGGGAGGTTGTGCGGATCCAGAATTGGCCTTTATAGCCACTTACAGATCCACTGTTAAAATTTTACCTTTGGAAGACAATCTTATTTATTTTAATTTTTTATTTATTTATCTTATTTATACCCCGCCTATCCCCTCCCTAATGGAGGACTCTAGGCGGCTTACGACATCATTGCATATATATTTAATTATACATCATATAAGTATATTACTTATATATACATATGTAATCTTACTCGGCTATGAGTGATCGCCAATGATAACTTGCTTAGTGTTTCTTGTTTAACACAGTTATTTACAAGTACAACATGCACAGTTAAAAAGAATGGGGTTATATGTGCAAAAGGCATATTGGAGGATAGGATGTATGTTATGTTACCCTATGACAACACACATGTAAATGTACAAACCACTTTAAATAACAAGCCTGCACATGATAGTTGCATCCATTTGTTACATAGAAGGCTGGGACATGCAAATTTTAGAGCACTAGCAAAAATGCCTGAAGTAAGTGAGGGGTTACAAATAAAACAGTGCAGAAAGTACCTGGATTGTGCCATTTGTAAAATGTCCAAGTCTAAAACGTACCCAGTAAATAAATATAGTAATAGGGTCACAAAGAGGAGCTTTGAGCTAGTTCATGCTGATCTTATAGGGCCTCTGACACAAACTTAGGAGGGGCAAAATATGTACTTGTTATTGTAGATGATTACACCAGATATGGATTCTGTTATCTACTGAAATCAAAGAGTGAAACATTTAAAACATTTGCTAACTGGGTTGCTTATACTGAGAGGAGATTTTCCTGTAAAGTGGGACAATTACAGTCAGATGGAGGAGGTGAATTCGTTGCAGAGAGTTTTCAAACTTGGTTAAAGCAACAGGGTATTCGTCATCGTAAATCAAACCCATATTCACCTAATGAGAATGGGGTGGCTGAACGTAGAAATGGGGTATTACAGACCATGAAATATTATTTGTTACAGGTTTCAGGTATACCTAAGCATTTCTGGGGTGAAGCTATACTGACTGCTAATTATATCCTTAATAGATTGTGGAGTTCAGTGATAAATACCACTCCCTATTACTTACTATTTCACAAACAACCTGTTTTGTCTCATTCACGAGCATTTGGTTGTTATGCATGGGTGCATATCCCTAAAAGTCAAAGGAGAAAGGGACAGCCTAAGGCAATGAAAATTAGATTTGTTGGCTACCAACCAGGGTCCAAAGCATATCGGTTTGCAATTGGCAATGGAAAAGTAATCATATCCAGATCAGCAGAGTTTGCTGAGCATGATCATTGGCAATGCATACATGCTAACACAGAGATAATGTTGCCAGCAGCAGGAGATACTGAGTGTTCTAAGCAAAACTTACAGTTCTTATTAGAAAGCCCTGAAACGACTGATAAAGAAACGGCTGTTATTACTCCAAAGGTTGAGAGAGAGGAGGGGCAGATAGAAATATGTGTTCCCAGGTGTCCTGAGAGAACAATGAAATATAACCCCCTGATTGTTTTACCGTGGGAGAAGTAAGGGTGAATTTAGTTTACAGTGAACCTCAAGGTTTTGAGGAGGTACTACAATTACCTAAGGCAGAATGAGATAAATGGTTCGAAGCTATGGACGAAGAAATCAATTCTATGGCAATTAACAATGTGTTTACATCCACAACATTACCAGTAGGCCAGAAAGTTGTTGGATGTAGGTGGGTATACAAAAGGAAAGTTTTGGTATCTGGGGAAATAAAATAAAAGGCTCATTTAGTTGCACAAGGTTTTACCCAGAAAAAGAATTTGGATTTTGATGAAACATACGCCCCAACTGTTAGAGATGAAAGTGTTAGACTAGCATTGAAGTTAGCAGCAATAAGGCAATGTGAAGTTAATCACTTTGATAACACAACTGCATATTTAAATGCAGAACTGAAAGAGTATTTTTATGAGTAAGGCTCCAGGTTATGAAAGCAAACCTGGTATGGTATACAAATTAAATAAGGCTATCTATGGATTGAAGCAGTCTGCAAGGAATTGGAATTTATGTTTAGATGCAACATTGCAATTCATGGGGTTCAATAGAAGCATAGCAGACCCCTGTGTGTACACCAAGGGAACAGGGAAAGAACAGATGATTATTTTACACTTTGTTGATGATATATGTGTGGTAGCACAAACAAGAGAGCAGATACAGGAATTTGCAAGAAAATTGGGTAATGAATTTCAACTGAAGGATCTAGGAAAAATAAAAAATTATCTGGGAATTGATATACAAAACACACAGGATGGCATTTTTATGTTAAGCCAAAAGCAGAAAATTGTTAAGGGAATATAACATGGAAAATTGTAATCCTGTTCAGACTCCTATGGTGGTGGATTTTCAAAAGACAATAGGAGATATAGATTTCCAGGATCCTGAACTATATCATTCTGCAATTGGCAGTTTATTATATATAGCACAATGGTCTAGACCAGATATAGCTAACGCTGTGGGGATTTTAAGCAGGTTAGTGTCAAAACCCACACAGAATGCATGGCAAGCTATGAAAAGAGTATTACAATATTTAAAAGGGACCATTGATACATGTTTCATGTTAAGTTCAAAAGGGACAAAGAACTTAGAATGTTTTGTGGATAGTGATTGGGCTGGAGACATAAGCAATAGAAAGTCCACTTCTGGAATAGTCATAACATATGCTAATTCTGTGATACACTGGAAAGTAAGGAAACAAAATGCTATATATGTTTCCACTGCAGAAGGGGAGTTTGCTGCATTATCTGAATTGTGTAACGATATCGTTTGGTACAAACAATTGTTTGATGATTTGAATATATCAATTGTAACTCCTGTAATTGTATATGATGATTCTCAAACCTGTATAAACATAGCTGTATTAGATAGAATGCATACAAGGAGTAAACATGTGGATATTAAATATTGTAATGTTAGACAAGCTGTAAGCGAAGGTCTAATCACACTTGTATACTATGAATCTAATTATAATGGGGCCAATATCATGACAAAGCCATTATGTATACAGAAGCATCAAAACATGTTAACACAAATGGGAATGTTAAACCAGGAAAATGTAAGTGATTATTCAGACACAGTAAAATTGGAGGGGTGTCAGGGTATGCTCAGAAAATGTATAGATAATTTTTACTGTGTGAATAAGGGAATGACAAGGTAAAAGTACACAGCTGAGAATAATGAGTAATTAGCTCAGAAGGACCATGGGAGCTAATTGCTAGCACCTGTACTGTTACCAGGAAGTTTCTGTAAATGACTCAGCACATATCAATGTATATAAGCAGTGGGAGATGAACGTATTCTTGCTAGGTGTTTTTGGGTGTTGCTGAGTGTCGTTAAGTATTTCTAGAGAGTACTACTGTGTATTGTTGGTTATGTATGGTAAAGGATTTGCTTGTATATAGATCTGTATAGTAAAGTCTGTAAATATTGAAACCACAAACTCCAAGCAGATTTCTTTTGAGACCACCCAGCTATTCTGACAGGCATCACTATATGGTCATCAGAAATAAATCAGTTCAATTATAATCCAAGAAAATGTATTTAATTTTAAATTTAGAACATTAAATAAAATATGTGTGCTGGAAAGACTTAATCTGGAGGACATAGAGTCAAAATATGAGATCAATATAAGGAACAGATTCAGTACATTTGTCTTTCGCAAAACAACGGGAGGAGCCACAGAAAGAATTAAGAGACGTGGTGAAAACCAAAGCAAAAAAGAACCCCCCCAAAATTGCAAAGAGGAAAAACTCCAAGTGGTTTTCAAAACAAGCTATCCTGATAACCAAATAAGGAAAACTTGGGCAACAAGATGGATGTACATGGACTGAGAGCACACTTTCAACATCAAGCAAGATAGGACAAGGAAAAATACCTTAGCCTAGAATGTCAATATAAGAAAAGGAATATGAGTGATAAAATGAGATATACTTTTAAGAAGATCAAATGAATCACAGAAGAGCTTACAGATAAAATACAACTATTTATTTATTCATTTATTTATTTGTTTGTTTGTTTGTCATATTTGTCTACCGCCCATCTCGCATACAATGACTCTGGGTGGCTTACAGATAATAAAATGACAAAACACTAAAAACACTACAATATAAATGTAAGTATAAATACATAAAAATACAGATAAAAATATAAAAATACAAAATATAAAATATAAAATTCAAGATGGCAATAAGATCTTATCCTTGGCACCATCATGGTGCCCACCACCCCCATGAATGGCTATCCCCCCCTCCCACCCCAAGCAAGGTGGCATAACCATGTCTTAAGCCCCTTCTGGAAGGCCGGGAGAGTGGGGGCCTGTCTTACCTCCGGGGGGTAACCTGTTCCAAAAGCCTGGTGCCACAGTAGAGAAGGCCCTCCTCCTGGACCCTGCCAATTGGCAATTCCTCATGGACAGGGACCGTAACATGCCCTCTCTGCCTGACCGGGTGGGACGGGTCGATGTAGCAGGGGTGAGGTAGTTCCTCAGGTGATATGATATGAAAGAAAGATGGAAAGATTATCTTGAAACCCTTAGTTAAACATGATTCCAGAATGTCAGAAACATTTGTAGAGGGGGCTTCCGGTGTAGAGAAATGGCGAGCGGACGCGAAATGAACAGCTCGTCATTCATTTGAATTAAAACGAAGATATTGGGTCGATATCGTTAGTTTTCTAACGGAACGATTAACGACAGGGAAGCCAAAGTAAGGGTGAACCCGAAGAAAAGAAAGAAAAACCTGCAGCTTCTGTGCGGCAGCGGTATGAAAGCAATCTGCATCTGAGTACTTTCACTATCTCAGCCAGCTGACAGCCTACAGTGAAAGTAAGCCGGGAAGCCGGGTGAGCGCCTATCTTCGTTCTTTCCCATTACAGGGATTGCTGCCGTTTCTCCTACACTTTGCTATAAATCAAAGACTTAACTTGTTAAAAGAAACATTTACAGACTTTCTTATCAAGAAAACTTTGTTAAAGTTTCAAAGAAGGTGGCTGAGATTTCGACACTTTGTGTTACAACAGGCGGAACTGACTCTTTAATTAATTAATTACTTAAAATCGCCATTTTGACTGCTTTAGAGGAAATAAGTTTAAACAAACTCATTGTCTTCTACTTGGTGGATAAGAACTCTTTGAAGGATGACATCTAAGAAAACACTTAGAAGAGGTTCAGATTCAGGAGAAGATAAAGGTGAATGGTTAAAACCACTCTTTGATGACTTTACTAAGAAAGCCATTCAGAGTATTTCAACAAATGTGACCACCTTACTAGAGGAAAAAATACAAGATTTTGAAAAGACTCTGCTTACAAAGCTAGACAGCATGGAACAAAAATTTCAAGCTGAAATTAAAGGAATGAAAGATAGAATGAAAAAAATGGAAATGCAAAAAGAAGAGGAATTTGATAAATTAACTTTACTTGAACAAAAACAAAAAGAGAAATGTTTAAGAATAAGAGGGTTAAAGGAAGGCAAAGAAGCAGAGATTAAAAACACCATTACTCAGGCTTTGGCAGACATGATTGATTGGGAAAAAGAACAGTTAGAGGAGGAAATAGAAACGGTGTATCGTGTTAATTCAAAGTATGCTAGAGAACATAACATATCAAGAGACTTAGTTATTGAATTTAGTAGGAAAAAATTAAGAGACTTGATTTTGCAAACTGGGTTTGATAAAATAATTAATATAGAAGGGAAAGATATTAAAATTTTTAAAGAAATACCAGCTGCAATTTTGAAAAAAAGAAAAGAATATCATTTTCTGACAGAGGTTTTGAAAAGAAAGAAGATTATGTATAGATGGGAGACTCTAGAAGGGGTGAATGTCCTGTACAAGGAGCAAAGGTTTAAATTAAATTCAGTTGAAAAAGCGAAAGATTTTCTTAGAAAATTAGAAAAAGAAACCAAGTACTCACCAGGGAATAATGCTCCAAAACAGAAAATAACAGAAAAATTTAAAATTTTTGCTCAAGCAGTAGGCTCCCAAGAATTAAGTAGACAATCTGATAATGAGTAATTTAAAATGTCTTTCTTGGAACATAAATGGCTTGAACTCTCCAATTAAAAGAAATAAAACTTTTCATATTCTCAATAAATATAATTTGGATATAATTTGTTTGCAGGAAACCCATATTAGAGGTAAAGATGGAAAATTGTTATTGAACAAGAAATTAGGATTAGAATTTGTAACGACAAATGAAAATAAGAAAAATGGAATAGTTTGCTATGTTAAACCAAATTTAAAACCACATTTGATAAAAGTGGATGATAAAGGCAGATTTATTATTATAGAAATAGAAATTCAAAATACAAAAGTAATACTAGTAGGTGTCTATGCCCCAAATGAAAAACAGAATAAATTTTTTAAAACCCTGATGAAATGTTTATCAGATCTGCCTAATAAAAATTGGATCATTATGGGAGATTGGAATGGTGTTGTAAATCCATCTATAGACAGAAAATCAGATAAGTCCATTAAATTACACCAAGGCAAATTACCTCAGGTTTTTTTTGAACTTATGAATAATTTAGAAACAATTGATGCCTGGCGACACAAAATGGGTAATGCTAAAGATTATACTTTTTTCTCAAATAGATTTCAATCTTTCTCTAGAATAGACATGATATGGATTTCAAAAAATTTAGCAAATAAGATCAGAGACATGAAGGTTTTGGCTAAAACATTATCAGATCATAATGCAATTCAATTAGACTTAAAAATTTCATAATCGCCATATAGGTGGAGACTTAATGAATCCATATTAAAAAATAAAGGTTATTTAGAAGAGAGTAAAATTAAATTAAAAGAGTTTTTCGATCTAAATTTGAAAGATAATATGAATATATCTACAGTTTGGGACGCAAGTAAAGCGTACATGAGAGGCCATTTTATGTCTCTAGGCAAACACCAAAAAAAAAATGAAATTACAAAAATTTACGAAATTATGTGAACAAATCAAATCAAAAGAAACTGTGCTGCAATGTAATCCAGGAGATAAAGATATTAAAAACCAAATTATCATATTACAGAAGCAATTAGAATTATTAACAACTGAAGAAATGGAAAAAAATCTGAGGTATGTTAAACAAAGATATTTCCAACATGCAAATAAAGCGGGTAAATGGTTAGCTTTTAAGTTAAGAAAAGAAGGGGATAAAAAAATTATAAATAAAATAAATGATAAAGGGTTAGAGTTAAGTGATAATCAAAGTATTAAAAAAGCATTCCATGAGTTTTACACAACATTTTATCAAAAGAAACAACTTGATTCAGAAAAGGCGGACAGATATTTAATTGAAAGTAATTTGCAGAAAATATCTAAAGTACATCAGGAAAGGATAAATGAACCTATTACCAATCAAGAAATCTCAAATGCCATCCAAAGACAAAAATTAGGTAAAGCGCCGGGTCCAGATGGGTTTACAGCTATTTACTATAAATTATTCCAAGATCAACTATTATCAGCATTTAACTTATTATTAAATTCAATAATGACTGGCAATGTAATACCTGAATCATGGACCGACACCAATATAATTTTGATCCCTAAGGCAGATCAAGATCAAACCCTTTGTAAAAATTTTAGACCAATCTCGCTATTAAATACAGATTATAAAATTTTTACCACTATCTTGGCAAATAGATTAAAAATGGTTTTACAGGATACAATAAATGTTGATCAATCTGGTTTTCTGCCAAAAAGACATATTAAAGATAATATTAGAACCATTATAAATTTAATTGAGTATGCTAAAGATCATAAAGAAAAACAAATTTTATTATTATTCCTGGATGCCGAAAAAGCCTTTGATAATTTAAATTGGGATTTTCTGATTAAAACGTTGAAAAGTTTGGAGTATGGTGAAAAATTTATAAAAGCTATTCAGGCTATATATACACGGCAAACTGCCAAGATAGTGGTAAATGGTGATACAACACAAAATTGTTTTATAGGTAGGGGCACTAGACAAGGTTGCCCAATTTCACCTCTCCTATTTATTTTGGTATTAGAAATTTTATTAGAAAATATAAGAAGAGATAACCTAATTGAAGGGATAAAAATAAAACAAGAAAATTATAAATTAAGAGCTTTTGCCGATGATGTGGTTATAACGTTACAAAATCCAGAAAATTCGATTAAACAATTGTTAAAGAAGATACATGACTTTGGTGAATTGGCAGGGTTCAAAATAAATAATAAAAAAACGAAGATGATGAACTTAAATATGAATCAAAAAAGTTTACAGAATATGGAAATGCTTACGGGATTTGCAAATGTTAAACAACTAAGATATTTGGGAGTGGATATAACATCAAATAATTCGGAGTTATTTAAGAATAATTATACTAAATTATGGAACAAAATAAAAAACGATCTACAACTTTGGACGAAATTACAAATATCTTTTTTGGGTAGAATATCTACAATAAAAATGAATATTCTCCCAAAAATTATTTTTTTATTTCAAACAATACCAATTGTCATAACAGATAAAACATTTCAAAATTGGCAGCGAGATTTGGCCAAATTTATTTGGCAAGGGAAAAAGCCAAGAATAAAATACAAATTTTTACAAGATATTAAAGAGAATGGGGGTTTTGATCTACCGAATTTAAAATTATATTATGATGCGAGTGTTCTTTGCTGGCTTAGAGATTGGATAAAACTAGATAATAGAAAATTACTTAACTTAGAAGGATATGATCTCAAATTTGGTTGGCATGGTTACCTCTGGTATAACAAGATTAAAGCAAATTTGGCATTTAAATATCATCCCATTAGGAAATCAATATTAAAAATTTGGCTTAAATATAAAAATACAATTTTACCAAATTTACCTCTGTGGATTTCGCCACAAGAAGCTTTTACATGGCATGGTAATTTAAAGAAAGGGAATTGGTTAACGTATAAAGATTTATTAATATTTGAGGGATCAAACTATAAACTAAAATCAAGAGAAGATTTACTAAAGGAAGGGTTTAATTGCAATTGGTTTTCTTATGCCCAGATTAAAGAACAGTTTAAAGTGGATAATAAAAACTTTAAATTTAAAGAAAATGTGACCAATTGGGACAGTGTGTTATGGAAAGATAAAGATCACCTAATTGCAAAAATATATAAAATATTAAGTCAAAACAACTCGATAAATCTGCCCAAAAAGAAATGTATGAGTATTTGGGAAGAGAATTTAGGTCATAACATTCAAATTGATATTTGGGAAAATATGTGGTTAAAAGACTTAAAATTTACATTGAATTACAATATGAAAGAAAATTTTTATAAAATGATGTATAGGTGGTACTTAACTCCTAACACATTGTCTAAAATGAATAACAGATTATCTAATAGATGTTGGAAATGTAAAAAAGAAGTGGGTACTTTTTTTCACCTTTGGTGGTCATGTCATAAAACAAAAAAATATTGGAATACAATACATCGGACAATATGTGAAATATTGGAAGAAGATTTAAGTAAAGAACCTGAGATGTACTTATTGGGATTTATAAAACCAGAGATACATACGAAATATGGAAAATTATTATTCTATTTAATAATTGCGGCCAGAATTATATGGGCGAGACATTGGAAAGAGGAATGTTCACCTACAATAGATGAATGGTTGTTAAAAACGATGGATTTAGCACAGATGGCTAAGTTAACGGATTTATTAAATGATAAGAATATGGAAGAATTTAATTTATGTTGGGATCCATTTTACAGATTTATAGAAAAAACTCAAAAAATATAAATTATAAATTATTGTATATAAGATTTGTGAATGTTAAAAAAATTAATTATATATACTAAATCTATATAGAAAAAGTTCTAGAGAATAGTGGTGAGAAAGTAGGAAGTCCATTTTGTTTGTCTGGTTAGGTGTTTTTTTTTTTTGTAAAGGAAAGTAGAGAAGGTAAGAGTAGGTAGAGGAAGGAAAGAAGGACGTGGTTAGAGTGTTTAAGAAGGTGCCGAAAAGAAGAGGGAAGAAGAGGGAAGAAGGATAAGGAAGTTAGGGAAAGAGGGTAAAGATGTGTTTTAATGAAACAAGAAATGTAATTATGCAATGGATTGTGTTATGTAATGTATTGTGTTCTGTTTTATGTTTGTAGAATTTTTTCCTTTTTTTTTCTGTGTTCTTTTTCTTGTATGTGTATTTTAACGGTGTAAAGAATAAAGATTCCAAAAAAAAAAAGAAAAAAAAAAAAAGAAACATTTGTAGAGATAGAATAGATCAAGGGACCATCTCCATTAGAAAGTAAGAAACAACAAGGAATCAGCTAGCTGTTAGATAAGAAAGCGGCATTTAAGTGCTAACACTCTATGTCAACAAACATAGAGCAAGACTATGAATGGTAGAGCTTTCCAAACTTTTCATGTTGGTGACAAACTTTTTAAACATGCATCATTTCGTGACACACTCTTACAGCAGGGCATCATTTCGCGACACACTTACAGCAGGGCACAAGGCAGGCACTAGGACCTGCATGGAATCACAGCAGGTTTGGAGGCAGCAAGGCACAAGGCAGGCACTAGGACCTGTGCAGAATCCTGGCAGGGCTCGGAGGCATTAGCAGCCATGACACACCCAGACACTGCAGCCGACACACTAACATGTTCCGACACACAGTTTGGAAAGCTCTGGTCTAAAGGTTGGAAAAGATCAGTGAATATGTCAAAGAAGGAAGGTGCCAAAAATGTCAAAATTGCCAAAAATGTCAAGACATTACACTAATTCCTCACACAAGCAAAGTTTTGCTTAAGATACTGCAAAGAATAATAGAGCCACAGATAGAAATACCAGATGAACAAGCAGTTTTCAGTAAAGAAGAGGAACAAAAAACATAACAACAACAACAACAAAAAAGGGGGTAACGGAAATGTGAAGGCAAGGATGGACCAGAGCTAACCTAAACCAAGGGGTTTTGAAGGCAATGAAGATTTTGAGATTGAAGAGTGCTGTGTGTTCCTCCTGCCTGGCAGAGGGAATATACCAACTGTTTCATGGCACATGCTTTGCCTTCTCAACTGGATGTCCAACTTTTCTTTTACTTCTTCATCTATCCTTTTTTCTATCTCATCAGCCAAGGTTGCAAGCTTACTGGTTACGGAGCAGGTTGGCCATCTGACTCTTGTATCTGCATCTAAGTATATTTTTATGCTTGTAACTGTATTGTTATTTTCCTGTTGCTTGTAAGCTGTATCTTATTTGGGTAAACTTGAAAAATTCATGGAAGTAAACATTAATAAAAAGTACTTAAGTGTGTTTTTCACCATCTAAAGCTACAGCAAGGTTTATAAAGGAGAAGTTCTACTTAGTGCTGTCTGAATGTTATACATGCATAAATGAATATGCTAGGTTGGAGGTTTCACAGCCCATAGAAGAGTTTATGAACCAGAGATACCTAGATATAAGCTCAAGACCCTAGGTGACAATTAGACATAGTAAGCTATTTTGGGTTGTGCTGCTGGTTTCTCTTGCACATACAGTTTCATTGCTCTACTTGATTTCAGGAGGATGACATGCCTACCCCAGCTCTTAATGGATGACCCCATGACAAGCAGAAGACCTAAGGCCTGCCTTTACAGTGGCCAATTACATTTTGTATAAGCTTTGTTAACAGAAAGCACATAGTGTGAAGTGAGGGTTATCAGGGAAAGTTGGTTCTGATCTTTATGACTGATTGGCAGTAAACTGAGAATCCTCTCCAGACCTAACAGAGAGAGCAAGAGAATTAAAGAAAGACACTTACTTTTCCTTTATTTATAAAAGCAAAGTCCTTATGTAGATCATGCCAGAATGTGCAATATATTAAGGCAAATAGGCATGCCAGGACACGTGATTATTCTTCTGAGAATCTTTACAATGAATACGAAACTATTGTAAGAACTGAGTTTGGAGAAACAGAATGGTTCAGAATAGGAGAAGAGAGTGAGACGAAGATGCATGCTATCCCATATGGGCTTGTCTAGTACAAGATCTGCAAGATTGGAAGAGATGACAACTGGAATCAAAACTGGAAGTTGAACTATTAATAATTTGAGATCAGAATGTGTCACCATCTTTTTAGCAAGTAAAAAAGATTTAGAAAAGCTTATTATGAAAGTAAAAATGGAAAATGAAATTACTCTGGATTAATGTCAAAGTGAAAATTGTAGCTAGTTTTATTTTCTTTGACTCAATAATAAATACAGATTGACTTTGTGCTGGGGAATTAAAGAGTATATTAATAAGAGGGAGGAAATGATAAATTTAGACAAGTTCATGGAGGAGAAAGACATTTCTTTCAAACAAACATCAAAATAGTTTAAGCTATGGTTTTTCAAGTGATAATATATGGTTGTGATAGTGGACATTGAGCAAGAGTGGGAGAAAGAAGATTGACACCTTCAAATTATGAATTGGTGGAGACAGTTTCTAAGACTACCATGGACTGCAAGAAAATCAGTCAATCCATCCTGGACAAGACAAAATAATTGCTGTCTTGAGATAATGATTGCCAAGCAGACACTCAACATATTTGGGTCATAAGATGTAAGCAGATGATGGACTAGAAAAAAAATATCATGCTTGGCTGAGAGAAGTAGAAGAGGAAGACAACTGAATTTAAGAGATCACTGAAAAGCTCTATGAATTATCCCCAGAGACAGGTCAATATTGCAGGCATTTTTTCATATAGTCACCGGGGTAAAGCTAACAACTTGTGAATGCCTTCAACAAAAACTGGGTGCCTATGTAATTGTGATCACATCCGTGAAAAAAAATCTTTTGTGTCATGGATATACAATAAAATCAAATTCTATGATAGGCAAGATTACAAACAATAAGATACGCCAAAGCTGAACAAATGGAGGGAGATACAAAGGGCACCCTGTGATTGCAGGTTTTTACCCTGCTGGATACTATTCTGAATCAGGATATCTGCATTTCCATTCCTATAAAATATACCACTCAAAGGAAAAACCCTTAGGTTGTATGGTGCCAACCAGTCCACAGCAGGGGCATGCATGGCTTGCTGATTCCTTCATCATTTACCATACATGTGTAGAATTGCCATGGATGTTGATGGAACATCTCTTTTGAGGAAACTGAGGGAACCTTTTGCAGATGCAAAAAACTGATAGACTGGGTGAATTCCACTGAGGTTTAGCATGTCCAAAATCCAGAAGTCCATTTTTACATCTTGACTTGACTATATGGGTCTTTCTATAAAGGTCAAAAAGTTTTAATTGGTACAGAATGTGGCAGCTAGGTGATTAACAAGATATGTTACTTATGTCATGATATTAGGAGCATGTTATGGCTGTGTCTAAGACCTGAACTGGTTGCCCATTGTTTTCTTGGCACAACCGAAGGTGTTGATCTCAATTTTTCAAGTTCTAAATAGCTTCAGGCCTTGCCACCCAAAAAACCACATCACTCAATATGAACCAGCGGAGACCTAAAGTTCAGTAGGAACTCACTTTCTGAGACTCATTTGTTGGGCCTTTTCCTACATTGTTGTCAAGTTATGCAATGCACACCCTCGACAATGGTGAACAGCCTGCATCATTTCTGCTTTCAAGAAAGACCTTTCTCTTCAGCCAGACCTTTTCTCTGTGTAGTTTGAATAGTGCATTAAATTGTTTTTCATAAGATTTGAGTGTTTTAACTGTTTTAATACATATTTGTTGAGCTCCCTGGACAGAAAGGTGAGATATAAATCATACAAAATATTTAATTAAATAAATGCATCTAAAGTAAATATTAAAATCTGTTTTGTGTCTCACCTTTCCTCCAAAGAGTTCAGAACACTGTTACTTCATTGTAACATCATAACAACCTTGTGGATTAGGTTAACCTGAGAGATGAAGCCTGGGTAATCGGCTTGATTGATGACTGGAACCTGAACTTAGGTCTCTTTGCCTCAAACTCTCTTATTACAAACACTTAGTAATTATTTTGGGGGAAATTATTTGCAATTCAATGTTTACTTCTAAGTAAATTTCACTGTCCCCATAGTAAAGTATTCAGGTTTCTGGCCACTGTGCAGAAGCATCTGATTATTTTATGTCCTGCATTTTCCACTGTAGCATCCAGAAATAGGAATTAAGTTCATTTTTATCAATAATAACAAGTTTATTTCTGAATAACCTAGGGTCAATCCAGCTCTCTCAGTTCAAAGAGAGGAGAAAAGATTATTTAAACAAAATGATTAAACTGAACATTATTTCAGCAAATCAACAATTCTATGCCAGCAGGTATTTTATATTGAAATGTCAACTCAACAATGAGAGAAATGTCATGAAATCATAGGCAGTTAATTCAGCAAAATATTGATGTTAAATATGAAATACCTAAATGAAATTCTATGCTGGACTCTTGGTGAAAATATTCTTGTTAGTACATACAGATCACATATGTGACTGTGAATATTTAATTATAAGCAATACTTTATGAGGTATTGTTTTTGATGTCAGTTATAAAGCAATGGATATTTTCTAATTAAAATTGTAAGAAACTGTTAACTTCTAGGTAACTGTTGTTAACATGACCATTCTAGATCCCATTATTAATGTGCTTTGCAATAACTGTGCATTTATAGCAATAACCTACTGTATAATAATGCTAACTTTTCAAGCACAAACATTACCACATTCTAGGTAATGACTAGCCATGTCCTTAGAGTGATGATTGACGGGACAGGTTATCCATCTGATTTCCCAGGCAGGTTCCCTATAGCTCATGTGGAGCTTCTAGAAATACAGTACGTTATTCATCACCCATTCCATTCTGCTGGACCTAAGTCAAATAAGTATTCTGGCTAAAAATATTTTTTTGGGATTTGGCCATGATAAGTCCCAATCTCCCACTGACATGTATGTCAGTCCATTCTTTCTAGCATACTGTATGTCACTCATGCTCTTTTTCAAAGGGTTTTTACAAGACATTTTACAGTGCAACTACCCTATCATATTAATGGGCATATCAAGTGTTTGTAATCCACCCATCATTCTTCCACCATGGTATCTTTCCACCAGAGAAAAGATGGAACAAATGCAGATTACTTATCAATTAGTAATGCTAGGAAAACCCCATCTGGAAACCCTCTGAAAATAATAGCCTTTTATTTCAGTTTCTTTACCTCTTTCATTCAAGGACATTTAGATATTTCATAAACCAACTTTAACAAATTAACTCTCTCTTGCTCTGACACAATCCCTTGAGATTCTATGCAGTTCTAAACTCTGCAGGCTCCAGGTCCAATGTTTCATAGTTCCCAATTAGAGGGGGTAAACAAAGAATGAAAATAAAGAAGAATATAAGAAATGAGAGAAAATTATACTCAAAAGTCTTGTGTCACTGGCCTTTATCCTTAGATGCTACCTGCAGTTTTGTGACTGCAAATGTTGTCTTCCAACTGCAGGTTGAGTGCACTACTTAGCCGTGAAAGAATTGCTCATCTACCATGAGATATGATTAAACAACTCAGTGGGTTAAATAATTCAATCTCTGGTGATCCAACCATCAAACAGCAATGCAATTACGTAACTTTAAATTTCAGATTAACAGTCATGCATATGGTAAATTCTACTTCCCTTGCCGCAAAATATAATAAGGCAGTCCTTCTGCATTTGGAGGACACTCTTTCTTATTCTGGCAAATGGGGTCTCAGATTTTGGCCCCTAAATAGTCCCTGAAGTTACAGACAATACTCTTGTAGCATTTCTGGTTGCTTTATGTTGGCCATATTCTAAGCATGAGTCAGAATAAATTAGTACATCATGCAGAAAGATGGGCATCTGAGGGCAGATAATACTTAATTATCCATCTCATCCAATGATCAGACTATATGAGGGCTTGGGAACCTGAATTACACTCCTGAAATATACCAGAACCTGAACTACAATTCTGAACTATAACAGATACCACATCTAGCATGCTTAATGGTGAGGAATGCTGGGATCAGTCATTAACATAGGTTCTCTGTTGCTGTGCAGCACTTCAAATTCAAAGGCAAAGGGGTGTTTTGGACCACGCAGAGATACTCATGTAGCACCTTTTCTACAGCTCCTTAAAATAGCTACATCTTTCCCCAAGCTCTGTGCCACAAAAGACGCAGCTGGTGTAGAGAGTTGCGGAGAGGAGCTCCTTGAGCATGGCTGCATCCACCTAAGCACATTTTGCCGTTGAATCCCAAGCACTGGGCAGCCTCTTTGAATTATAGGGTGCTCTTACAAAAGTAACCCTTAGGAGGTATAAGAGTGAAGTCTACTTCCAAATTTTAATAAATGTATCTGTAGCATTTGGCTACATTGAATAGTGATGCATTTAAATGTCACACAGAAAAACAAAGCCGAGTGCATAGGTAAGCAGCTTGCCTCCCGGTCTCTTTCTGTCCCCTCCAACTCAATTATTAGACCCCTGTGATTACTTGAAGAAAATGCACTTTTCAGATGCAAATTACAGTTGAATCATAAATTGGAAATTAAAGTAAATTTGCAATCCTTTGGAGTCAGGTATTATAAATATGCTGATAGCATTCAACTCTAGCATATGCGTGCATGTATGTATAGAAAACCTTTTATACTTCAACAAATGGGATCTGCAGCAAAATGTCAGTGGGGCAGCCTTGTGTTCAGTGTTCCATTCATTCAGCCTTTCTCTGTCCCAGAATTCTTAATTCTATTCATCATCCCATCGCCCCCAGTATCCTGAAACCATTGAACATGTTTAGTCCTGATTGAGCTATTGGGGGGAGAGGGCTCCAGCTTTAGGGCTTTTTTCTTTCTCTCTAAAGTTTATGTGTAATTCTACAAACCGTGGGAACCATTAAACTCCTACTCACTTTATGTAGATGCTAACAAACAAGCTGTTTATTGCTGGAGTAATGCTGCAGAAAAATTGAAATGAACTAGAAAGAATAATCTAAACAAGTAGCACTGCTCCAGCTCTTTCTACTAAATGCAACTATGGAAGTCTCACATTTCTTGTCATTTTATATTTTCCATAATTTCAGTTAAGGGGAAAAAATATTCTAACAAAATAAGTGAAACAGTCAGGCTTACAGAGGTTCCAAGGATGCTTTGCCTCAAGGAAGCTTCAATGAAATCACCATATTGAAACAATCCACAAATCAAGTGGGGAGTTGCTTGGAAGCAGAGCATTGAACCAGGTGGCTTCTAAACACTTTGTAGCCTTTCCAACTATTTCATTATCTGTGCTGCCTCTGGCATTATTCAGGACAATATACAGATGCAGCTTCACTTCCATGGAAAATGACTGCTGAGCACAGACCTCATTGGTGTGATGACACTGACATATTAGCTGGCCACTGATTTTTTTGTATTACCCATTAAAATCTCTGGCTGTCAGAGCTATTTTGGGGTAAGTAAAGGTAAAGGTTCCCCCCGCACATTTGTGCAGTCATGTCTGACTCTAGGGGCCGGTGCTCATCTCTGTTTGTTAGCTGAAGAGCCAGCGTTGTCCGAAGACACTTCTGCAGTCATGTGGCCGCATGACGCGCGCGGAACACTGTTACCTTCCCACCAAAGTGGTACCTATTTATCTACTTGCATTTGCATGCTTTCAAATTGCTAGGTTGGCAAGAGTTGGGGTGAGTGCGGGAACTCACTCCGTCACGCGGGGCTAGGGATTCGAACCTCCGAACTCGCAATCTTCCGATCGACAAGCCTGGCGTCTTACCCGCTGAGCCACCACGCCCTTCTTTTTTTATTTTGGGGTAGCAAGGCTAATATTGCTGTGGGGTCCAGGCAGTTGCTCAGATCTCAATTTCTGGAAGTTGGCCAGCCACAAGCCTTAACTTCACTGTCTGTTATGGAGAGGAATGCTACATTTCTGTGATGGCCCTGCCTATCCAACTGGGAGTTCAATTTAGCTGTCTGATCTGTGAATACAGGTTCAAGGCTGACCAGTCTGGTTACCTCTTGAGTCAAAGCTTACTGTTAAATTCTGCACAGTTGGGATATATTCAAGACTCTCAACAATGAAAGGATGCACACAAAGCCATTATTTCATCTGTTCATTAACCAACAGAGTATTGCCAGCAAGATGCAACCTGGCACAACCAAGTCTGCCAGGGATGAGGGTCTCCTTCCCAGGAGGAGCTGAGCTTGCCAACCAGGTATACCAACTCTCCTGGAATACAGTGAATAGAGGTAGTAAAGCTACATCACCCCAAATTCTTCCAAGACCTGCCCTGTAGATGTCAAGTTTTGCCAATGAACCCTGCCCAGCCAGGCACAATATGACTGAAACCAATGATAAATGCCTTGTCTCCAGATAAACCTCCTTTTATCAGTTGAATCTTGAAGCAGCTCAAATTAAATCAGTTTGCTCTTGAACCACACATTCTGATTGAATCCCACCCTATTTCAGCCATAAATCTCCCATTTGAACTCCTGTCCCATACTCTACGAGTTCAAATGGGAACTCCTAGGAAATCAGGTCTATCCAATAGTCTAGAACATAGCTTTCCAAACTGTGTGTCGCAACACTTTAGTGTGTCACAACACACAGTTTAGTGTGTCGCAAAGCAGTGGCACGGGGGCGTGCGTGGCAGCGGCGGTGTGCACTGTGGCGGTGGCAGCGGTGCACCATCAGCACTTCCGCATTTTAGCGAGGCCGCCACTGTCGCCGCCACTGTGCACCCCGCTGCCGCGTACCCTGCCACCGCCACGCACCCCCCACGCCTCTGCCATGCATGCGCGTGCCACTGCGCACCTCCCGCGCTGCCACCATGCACACACATGCCGCCGTGCGCCCCCCCGCACTGCTGCCGTACACACGCCGCACGTGCCCCCACGCCGCCGCCACTGCCGTCATTGGTGTGTTGCCAACAGCAGCAGTTTGGAAAGCACTGATCTAGAAGTCTTGGATACCAGCATGCCAGATTCCACTCTGGCTTTCCTTTGGTCCAATGGGCTCCACCAATGCCCCATCAGATTATGTGAATTTGCTTCCACTTAGCCTCCTGGGCTCTGTTACTTTGGCCACTTAGCAGGGAGGATGGGATACACAGTTACTAAAACCAAATGTTGAAAATCCACCTTAAAGGCAGGGGTAGACAAACATGGAAAAGAGAAACAAACAAACAAAAAAGTGGCTGGTATGAGAAGCAAGGCATCCTGTACCAGGCAAGCACTGAGAAAATGTCCCTTTAAGTTTTCTTTTAACATCTTTATGTGCCTAATGATTTCCAGTATGGGTGAAGATTCCACTGGGATGCATTGCAATATACAGTATTTCTTTGGCAAAATAGCATTTCAGCTACTATTGGTTTGATTGAGTTAAGCTCCAAGCACCTGTCTTCAGGACTGCTTCAAGGCCTGGAGTTCCAGACCACAGGGCCCCAGGCTTACTTCTGCCAGGCAACATCATCTACAGTTTCATAGATTATCCATTTTAATAGTTTTCATAGCAGCATTCGAAAATGAAGTAAGAGAGAAGAAAAAAGAAACACAGCTTGACTTTCAACTCCCATGTCGAGTTTGCAATTCCAGCAGCTTGAAAAATCATCTATTGACTTGTCAACAGAGCCAATTTGATCTGGAAGCCAGTGAAAGAAAAATAGATATTATATATGGAACCCCACTATGGCATTTTTACAGTCATGTTTCCTTCTCCAACTGGGCTTTAATTTGTTAGACTTTCAGTCACACGTGGATATGGTTTCCTGGGAGACCAGTCTTTCAAGCTACAGTTCAAAACACCAACCAGACTGGAAGTGGATGTAATTAAACAAACAAAAAATGGAATGCTGTTGTAGTCTTATTTCTGTAAAGCATTGGTAGATGTAGTAGACTTCCTTCCTTCCTTCCTTCCTTCCTTCCTTCCTTCCTTCCTTCCTTCCTTCCTTCCTTCCTTCCTTCCTTCCTGTTTAACGTTTATAATTTCCTGCTTCTCACCGCGTATTCTAAAGGTGTGGCTCCAGGTATGCATTCTTGCAGCCATCTAGAACTTTACATACTTTATATGTGGATTTCGTCTACTTCCCACTAAGGCAACAGAGGAAGAGTCATATGCAATCAGTTCCTTTACTGGGCACCACAGTGTTAGAGAGTTTCAGTGGCTGGCCCCAAAGCTTCTATTTATATAGTCACATTATTACAATACAATACATTATTCATTATCAGATTAAAATATTACTGAGCATGCCTAGTTTGGCAATAATATTTCAAAAACATGCACACCTTAGCTGTCGTGTGTACTTCTAGAAAGGCCTTCACACATGCATGCAAGATAAGGATACTTCCTCAAATCCAGTTTAAGACCAGTTTTGGGCACTTTTGTGGGTAAGGCTGTTAAAACACACCTAAGGTTAACTAAAGGTTAAGTAGACTTACCCCAAAATGAAATCCTTTTGCCCAATACATTTTTTGTGTTCAAAAAGTACTATTCATTGTTCTCCCACACAGCCACTAATTAGGTTGCTTGCTTTGGGGTGTGGGGTTTGTGTGCAAATGATATTTTTACGATTTGAAAACTGAAAGACTTTCTCCACCACTGAAATCAGAAGCAGAATGCAGATTGACTTAAGTGAGAATATGGAGCAAAATTACTGTAGGATTCTGTTCTCTAACTTGACCATTGTATATGTGTGTGGATATGGATATACAGATACTGAAGCTGAAGCTCAAATACTTTGGCCACCTAATGCGAAGAGAGGACTCACTGGAAAAGACCCTGATGCTGGTGTAAGGTTCCTGGTGTAAGGTTCCTGACTTACACCATTTTACCCAAGTTTCTGAGGTTGCCAAAAAGAGACTTGAGCCGAGGCTTGGAGGTTAAAATAACAGTGTTTATTTGGCCAAACAAAGCTGGGTGGAATCTCTACAGACATCACGGCAGTAAGTGAGTGTCTGGGAAGAGATCCACACCCCATATTGCAGCTTCAACAATTATATAGGCTCCCAAGCTCAGTAAAAAAGCATAAATGAACTCTCTCCTAGTGAGAGCGTGCAAGGTCTCTGTAGAGCTCAGCAGTCTCTGTGACTCCTGGTATTCTAAACAGTCCTTGTCCTGCGTTATCTAATTCCCTAGTCCCCTTTCACCTAATTCCCTTTCGCAAGCAGTTTCCAAAAGCAGAATGGCATTGCTTAAGCTAACCCTTACACTGGGAAAGACTGAGGGTAAAAGGAGAAGGGGACGGCAGAGGATGAGACAGTTAGATAGCATCACCGATGTAATGAACATGAATTTGAGTAAACTCCGGGAGACAGTGGAAGACAGGAAGGCCTGGCGTGCTATGGTCCATGAGGTCACGAAGAGTCGGACATGACTAAACGACTGAACAACAACAAATGGTTGGTATGAAAATGGAAAAGTCTTTTTAGACTCTTTAGGAAGGAAATTTAAAAAAATAAAATTGCCAATGCTTCTAGAAATCCATGGTGGAAACACCCCTGGAATGATTACAATACTGCCAAACGATTTGAAAGGCAGAGTTCGAAAAGGTGCAGGAAAGAGGAACCACAATGATCAGTGGCTTGGAACAATTCTATTTTGAGGAAATGTGGCATTGAGAAAGGAGATAAGAAGCCTGGTTGTTTTCCTCTCAGAAAAGCAGAATCTGGGATTATCCAGTGAATCTGAGTACTGGGTGATTCAGAGCAGGCAAAAGGAAACACTTCTCACTTGGCACAGAGTTAACTATAGATTGTTGTACTGGAAGATATAGTGATGGCTCTCAATGAGGAAAAAGCTATTACTGGCTATTAAGCCTTTCAGTCTCAGTTGCTGGGGAAAACAACTAGGAGAGTGTTTCTGGGCTTCCTGTAAGCTCTGTTGCTTGCTGGTCTTCCTTCAGGGCATAATTAAAGTGTATTAAAGAGCTTAATTCACTTTAAAAGAGTAATCATATTTTAAAAAAATGCCTTGGCAGAAAGGCTTTTAGTATAGCCCTTTAGCGCTAAAGTGCAGTGGCGAAAGAAAGTAGTAAAGAAGCCATGATATGAAGCAGAGAGCCCCATATCAATTATCAACTTCCTGAACGTGGTTATGAATGCTCCAGGATTTTGTGCGATGTGCATTGTTAAGTGAATCGGCCTGATTTGCATTTCCCACTCTAATATGCAGTTCGAAACAGTTATTCTTTGCATTTGCACATCTTTAGGTTTTGGTTTTTAAAAAAGTTTTTAAAAATGTGCTCGGAGTTGGGTATTTGACAGGAAGAAACTTAGCGCAGGATTTTTTAAAAACACAGATTGGTGCATAAACGGGATAGAACAAGGCTGAATGAACAAATGAAAAACAGCAGAGAAGAATAAATGGACATCATGTTTCTAAGTTGTGCACGTCTGGAATCTGTGAGGCTTTCTTATATTCTGAATTGACATGGCCCATCTTTGGGGTTGGATGCAGAGGGGAATGCCAATATTAAACTTATTTGTGCTCTCATCTGTACAAATACGTGAGAAATCAGGCTAAGCTCAGGAACTGACAGATACGCATCCCTCAGCATCACGATTTTTACTTTGACTTCACCATATACTGGAAATTCTTCCTCCTCCAATATTTGTCTGGATTCTTTTTGGAAAGCTTCTAACGCTGTTCAATCTTACTTTTTCTTAATTTCCTATGTTGATTAATCTTTTATTCCATTTCTTTGCTTCTGTGCTTTTACTTTGCCACCTTATTGGTGATCTCCTTCTAATCTCTACATCTCACTCCATTCTTTTTTCTTTTTATATGATTCATTTTCTTTTTTTTAATCAAATCTAATTACGGGCTGTTAGAACTATTTAACTGTTGATGGAGATCGAATGCACTTAATATGCACATTGAACCATGATAGAATCAAAACTCCTCACTTCATTCTTGGTGTGTGTTGGAGGAGGAATTAACTGTTCAAAGGGATGCTCTGCTTGAAACTTCATCAAGGCAAAATGCACCTTCTAAGCTCACTCACCCATACAGTATATGCTATGTATGTATGTATGTACAGTATGTATGTGTGTATGTATGTATGTATGTCAAGGAAGGCTGCATGCCAAAATAAACACAAATGTTGAGCCTGAGTACATGTGAAATGAAAATAGACTGGATAGAGGGTGATTTGCATTTTTTTTTCCATTCAAAGAGTTGAGCATGGTCCAGTAATGGCACATCACCCCTTTCTTCAACTCAAGAGGAATAGGGGACTGGGGCAAAAATGCTTCTGAAAGAAGCTTCTCAACATTCAAGCAAGTGCATGTGGGCATAAACAATTTAAGTGCCCTTTAATTCTGTGGATGAGAGCCAGTGTGGTGTAGCAGTTAGGGCATCAGGCTAGAAACCGAGAGACCAGGAGTTCTAGTCCCACCTTAGGCATGAAATCAGCTGCATGACTTTGAGCCAGTCACTCTCTCCCAGCCCTAGGAAGGAGGCAGTGGCCAACCACTTCTGAAAAACCTGCCGAGAAAACTGCAAGGACTTGTCCAGGCAATCTCCAAGAATTGGACACAATTGACCGGATTAAAAAAAAAATTCTATGGGCTGAAATTTTTATTATTTATTTATTTAAATTTGTATTACCGCCCATCTCCCCCATCGGGGAAATTAAAGTGAGAGCAAACAGTAAGAAGGAAAATGCTACCCAAAAAGAGCAGCAACCAGGAGATTTGTCTTGCTCTGAGCCCTTTGTCCAACAGTTCATCGTGTATGACCTCTCCTGCAAAGCGTCTCATTGAGGCAAAGCTTCGCTACTTTTCATAGGCCTAGTAATTAAACTTAAATTAAAATTAAGCTTGTTGATTGGAAGGTCGGCGGTTCGAGACCTGAGCGCCACGTGACGGAGTGAGCCCCCGCACTCGCCCCAGCTCTTGCCAGCCTAGCAATTTGAAAGCATGCAAATGCAAGTAGATAAATAGGTACCACTTCCAGGGGATGATAACAGCGTTCCGCGTGCGTCATGCCGGCCACATGACCACGGAAGCGTCTTCGGACAGCGCTGGCTCTTTGGCTAAGAAACGGAGATGAGCACCGCCCCCTAGAGTCAGACACAACTGTGCAGGGGAAACCTTTACTTTACTAGAAATTAAACTGCAGCTTCAGAAAGTTAATTTTATAGGTTTTTCTACCAATCTTTGCTCTTTGCAGTTCTCAGTGATATGTGTGAAAGGAGCATGCAATGGATAGATTTCTTTACTTCTAAGAGGATGTTCAATTTCTTCTGAAAACTCTGCCTATCCTACACTGGATTCCAAATAGGCCAAGGAAGCTTAGGATAGCTTTAGGGATGATGTAGGGATATTGCTTATTTCCGATTCATAATACATTTGGGCTGGGAGCAAGGTGGGCTTTCTAATGAAGCAATCACAATTGCATCTTTTCTAATGGGACCTGTTTTAATGGCAAAAGGGGCTTTTGTAATGGAGAGCTCAATGAATGAGTGTGCACCAAGAGCATATTTACAGTGTGATGTCTGGGTTTTAAGGAACTATGAGCTGACAAGTAAAACTCATTATAGAGAGGCATGAGCTGTGTTTCCTTTTTAAAGATGCAGCTATTAGAGGATGTTAGCATTCTACCAGGAAGCTCTAAAGAGGGCCAGATCATCAGTACCAAAAGAGAGAACCAAAGCAGCATATTTCCTCAAGCTCTGGAACATTGCTTTGGAACATTGTGTTTCTCAGTGCAAAGAGGCAGAAGACAAATGAGAGATCCAGAGTGCTATCTTCAGTATTCCAGGAGCACAAGAGGACTTTTCAGATCTCTCCTTCTTGATATCATTTTTTTTGCCCAAATGTCCTTTCAAAGGCCAGGGACCATGCTTATGGAAGGGGAAAAATATATCTGTTCTCCTCTTTTCCTTAAACGCATGGAAACATTTTGTACACATGCATAAACAACATTCCAGATTTGGTACCGTCTTGTTGTTACTGTTTTAGTGGGAGGAAGATAAAGCCACTTTTGGTAGATATGTAATACAACATTCTTACTACCACCCAATCCAAGACAGTTGTTTAGGACAGAAGATTGGAAGAAGGAAGATGGCTGTGTAAAGCTTTGATTAAGTAACAGTTTGAAGTGGTGTTCCCCTTTGAAGTGCTGGGTAAGAGTGACTATGCCAGTCCAATCTGAATGCTGAAATTAATGCTTGGTCAGAAGGCCCTTTTCACAGGGTCAAATTAGCCAATCAAATAAGTTGGCCCTCTTCAAAGCAGTGATTTGAGGCATTGCATGGTTTGCTGTGAAGCTCCAGACTGAGGTGATGCCTTGAGGAAGAACATGGCTTCTTCATACAGGCCTGATAGTGATATTGGATGCTGCTGCAGCAAGCAAAAGAGACTTTAGGCCAGTGGTGTAAGAAGATTAAGAAGAGCTGAAATATCCCCACAGTTTTGAAGTGTTTTCATAGCTAGAGAACCAGGCTAAATATGCATTCCCACCACTTATTGTCTCCAATTTCCAGGTATTCAGCCAAGGGCAGATGAAGAGTCCTACTCATGTGCGCTTGAATGTGAGGACAGCTCTGTGTGATGCATGATGTGGAACAACTTCTATTACCAAGTTAAACTGTACAGTTTATAAAAACTAAACTTTAGTCATATTGATTCAATTGTTTATTTAACAGTACTTATAGACAGCCCCAATCTGGTCATCTCTGGATGGTGTATATGAGCAAATCAGTAACAGTATCGAATCTCTCACTAGTTAAAAGTAGCCAAACCAATGAATCGGTATGATTATAATCACAAACATCACAAACATGGGGGGGGGGGGGAACGCCAAACCAATGTGTACTACTCACTCTAGGGCACAAAGGTTTGATGAAATAAAATCATTTTGAAGACCTTTCTGAATACAAGCAGTGTAGGTGCTAATTGTGTCTCCAGGAGAAGTGTGTTTCCAAAAGTAGGTGCCACCTAGTCCAAATCCCCTTGACCTCCCATGTGGAAGGAATCCACCTTCTGAGTTGTTTTCAAAGGCAGCGTTGAGTGCATTGCTGGAATGACATCCTCCATATGGCACCCACTCTGTCCTTATTTAAGTGAGCCATTAAAACCTGGCTCTCCCCAAAAGCTTTGGGCTACAGTCAATCAATCAATCAATCAATCAATCAATCAATCGATTGATTGATTGGGCTACAGTGAGGGATGGTCCTTTTGAGGGATGCTTAGTTTGTCTGATTCTGGGAGGTTTTTTCTTGCACATTTCCTTTCTGCATAGCTTGCATTGTATTGTTGTAAACTGTTTTATTTTGCATGCCACCCAGAGCTGTGATGGAGTTGGGCAGCTATATATTTAATAATAAGTTTGATAGATAAATAAATAAACTTCTGTCTTACATGGGCTTAATCTAAATTTGTTTCTCTGCATCCAGACCCTAACAGCCCCCAGATATTGGTTCAAGATGTCTACACCATCTCTTGCTTGGCCAAAATGGTGATGTAAAACTTAGTATCATCAGCATATTGATGATATCTCACATCAGACTGATGGATGACCTCTCCCTCCCTTGGTCTTCATGTAGATTTTAAATAAAATGGGGAAAAGGATTGAGCCCTGTGGCACCCATTCTGAAGCACCAAAGGGCCCAACTCTTGCTCCCCGTGAACACTGATTGGAACCACCCACTCAGGTTGGAGTGGAACCACTATAGTACAGTGCCTTTGACTCTCACTTCTGGCAGGTAGTCCAGAAAGATTGCATAGTTAATCTGTCTAAAGCTGAGAGGTCCAAGAGTACCAAGAGGGGTTTGCTTCCCCCATACAGGTCCTAATGAAGGACCATGTTGTATTCTTTCTTAGAGAGTTCTTAACAAGACTCCAAAGGAAGTTGGAACTTACAACTATTTATTACATAACAGTTACAATATAGCATGTTCACAGTTCTCCATTTTGTTTGTTTATCCACTCCTTTCCTGTCTGCTACAATGTCTCCTGGGACCTGTGATGGTGCACTGTACACCAGAATAATCAGTGTTGTTTCTGTCCCATGACCTGGAATCCAGGGATTAAGGAATAGATCCCAGATTACAAACCTGCTCTTTCAGATAAAAAGAAACACTTTCAGAATAGGTTGAACCCCAATATTTGCACCTTGTCTGCATTTAATTTCAGTTTGCTCTTCTAGCCTATTGTTGAACTTAGGCAAACTTCAAGAAAACCAATTGCTTCCTGGAAGTTAAATGATAAGGAGCAGTAGAACAGGTGTCCTTAGTAGGACTTTGCTCCAAAGCACCAAATGATCTTTTCCATGGGATACTATTGGGATATCACAGGGCAGCGCTAAAGACCACAAATGGTGCATAGCATTACTGTCTATGTGTCCATAGTTGAGCCGAAAAGGTTCCATTAATGATAATAGCAAAAGCTATTAAGAGATCCAGTTGTTAAGAGATCCAAAAGCTATTAAGAGAGCCAGGAGAACAAGTGAAACCACTATCCCCAACAAATTCACAATGACTAATTTCAGTCCCATGTCCCAGATGAAAGCCTAATGAAATAGGCCTAGATACACTAATAGGACATGTTAATGGGGTACATGCAAATTGGACCTATGGTGCACTTTTAAATAGACAAGGAAATGAAGAGGAATGAAGGGGTTTGTTATGGAATGAAATATATTTATGAGACCTCCTTTAAGATCTCTGAGACTGCTACTGGGGCTGCATATTCACATCAGTATCTGCAATGTTAGTCTCAGAGTCATCAACAAAAAAGAAGATGGTTGGTATCAGGGCTAAAAGTATATGCAAGTTTGATCAGAAGCAAGACTCATGGAGTTAACTTTTTAATAAAACCAAGATGTGTCCTCTGAACAGTTAACAGAACAAGCAAGTGTGGATAATTGCATCTCTTTCTTCAGCCAGGGAACAAGTTCCTGGAGAATGGCTTCTGAGGAAGCAGAGGAAGCTGCCTCCAGTGAGTCAAATCCTCAGGCCACTTCACCTTCATATTTGCCCCATTATAAATCCAAAACCTACAGTCTGACTCCAAGTATTCATTTGTTCATTAATTGCCAAACAAGCTGAAGTGTTCCCAAGAGTGCACTGGATAAGTGTACTGGATTGTAACCATGGTGTTCTTCCTACCTTCACCCATTTTCTGATAGCTGTCGTGCTTACCAGAAGTTGGTAAGCCTTCTCTCTCTCCCACCACACACATTGTTGAGCTAAAAGTGGTGTGCCCTATAGCTAAGCTTACAGGAGTGACTAAATAAATCCAACTATGGCTATTAGCAAGTGAGAGAATTAAAAACCAAAGAAGTTGGTCCTTCCACAAGAAGAATGGGGCTTATTAATCTTGTACTGCAGGGCAGATAACGGTAATAACTTTGTCTGGCTCTGACTCTTAGAGTAAATTATGAAGACTGCAGCTGACTGAAGCTCAGTAATTTATCCTCAGTCACTCTTAGACAGCCCCACCATCACTGTCACCAAGAAAACAAACCTCACTGAGGTCTGTTCAGGCTTTTCATTTTCTTCCTATTGCTCCTCAGGTCTCTTTGACACAGCAAATGCATCCTGGGAATAGGATCTTGCTAGAGCCATGAGAATCTCTACTATCATTTCTAAAAAGATAGTGTTACTCTGCTTGGTGGGTAGCCAGATACGACAGGAACTATTAGGACCATGTGTCTAAAAAGCTCAGATTCCAGAAAGCAAGTTACAAGCTGGGCATGTTAGGTTTTCTAGTCTGTGTAATTTGAAACCCATGAGCACCTTGGAAGGGCACAAGGCCACCAGCAGACCCACAGCAAGGCAGCATTGCCACAGAAGAATCTTTGGTTTGACTACCCTAGTTGCATGATGGCATTTTTTTTTAATCCAAGTTGCCATGGTGGTGCAAAATGAAGAGGCAGTCCCCTGTGGCCCCTAGTATTTCCACATGAATGCTTGGGTTTTTCCCCACACCCTCAGCAATGTGCATCCCTCCTGATCTTGAGACAGGAGGAAAGCACACAACTTCAAAAACAAACAAAAAACCTGCCGCCAACAGCATTATTCTTCATACACCTCCAAAACATAGCCAGCAAAGTTGTAACCCTCATGTGGTGGTGGTGGTGGGGAGCACAGTGGTAAGGGGAGAGGGTGAAGGATGGAAGACTCCACTTCTGCTGGAGAACAGAAAACCCTTTCTACTTTATACTCTTTAGTAAGTGTGGACACTTGCTGGACAGGAAAAAACCCAAGCAGCAGAGATTTCTGATAGGAATAGCAGCCTTGTGGAGCCTAAAAATAAACAAACAATGTTGGCTGACAGGGAGGTTCTGTTCTCTCCTGCAGTCAAAGTAGAAATGGTCATTGATTATGTACCATCAAGTTGGTGTCAACTCTTAGCAACCATATACAGTAGATAGATTTTCTCCATGATGATCTGTCCCTAAACTGGTCTTGTTGTCATCAGTTTGGTCTTCGTAATTGTCTTAGAGGCACAGAACCCAATGACTGGATCAGAAGGGAAGATCCTGCAGTGGGCCTATTGGAGTTGTAATGATCACAACCTTCCTCAGTCTCTTTCTCCACATGATTCAGAATGTTCACATAGGAGGTTTCATTGCATTTTCGAAAGGAAAACCCCACTTTCCTGCTGGATCACTAAGGCAAGGTGGCAATGAAATGGAGGGTCCATTGTGAGGACATGCCCGCAACAAATTGTTAGCAAACCCTGACTGTGCTAGGGCGAGGAAAGTGTGTGGATGAGGGGCTTATTTTCACATGGAAAGCTAAAGTGTTACTTCTGAGTGCCATAGCACTGCTACTCCAAAATAGCTGTGGAAAAGAACCATGGCACATTTGGTGTCCATCTCTGTGATAGATGGTACAGCATGGGGCAGTGGCAGCATCACCCATGTTACAAATATAAAAGATCCCTTAGCCAAATGGAAGATCTCAAGAATATATCTTTTTACTTCCAGGATATTATTTATAATCCTCATCTGTAATCCATTTTAAATGCAATTGCTATGAGCAAATAAAATGACAACTTATCTCCTCTGCTTCCAAGCGTCTTTACTAAAAGGAACATCAAATTGGCACGTATTCACACAGAACAGCAAGTTTCTCTCCTACCTCTCTTCTATTTGAATTTTAAAATATGCACAGCTCCATTATTCCTGATTTCCCAAAAGCTTGTTATCAACACTATTGTAACTATCGATGTTCCGAGTATCATGGCAATGTGAAGCTCCTGAGTAGCAATAAGGCTCAGCTAGCTCTACCTCATGACAATTTATTTTTACTGAAGAATCAGGTTCCTAGAATAGGTTAACTGCATTAGGCTTTCACCAAATGTTATCCCATCTCAAAACAATTCATTAGGAAGTTCCATGCCCAGTCGAGCTTATTCTACATAGTTGAGCTGACTCCCATATGCATAATTTGACAAGAGATTAGAAAAACGCAGATTTGTTGGACTGTCAAATTTTCCCCAGCCTTAAACATTTGCCTTCTGAGTGGGGTTGCTTGACATAAGGACTGGAACAAAAGAATAGGCAATTTGTTGCTTGAGCCCCTTTATATGCATCTTAATTTTTTTTTTAAAAAATCCATATTTTTATGAATAAGCCCCATTTCAGATTGTGCCCCTGAATGCTTCTGAGGTCATATGAAATTACATATTCATAGTTATCTTAATCTCTTTATGGATAAAGTTACTGTATAAGGAATATCTGGTTGGGGATGTGAATGCACATGTACTTTTGTATACAGATGGTGCCATGTTGTTGAGAACCCAAATCATTTGCAGCAAATGATGGATATGTGAAAAGAAAAGACGAGTTTGGATCTGCAAATTAATAATTCAAAGACCAAGGTAATTATGCTTGACAGGAAAAGTAGAATGGAGAATTGGAAGCTATACCTGAATGGGGGGAAACTAGAGCAAGTTGATGAATTTGCGTACCTCGGAAGTATGTTTAATAAACCTAGGGAAATTGATGAAGAAATTACCATGGAACTGCTGGTACACAGCGTGTTATATGTCTGCTGTTGCAAGAAATCAATGTTTGTCAGAAGAAGTGAAAATGGCTGGATATAAGAACATGCTTCTGCCTGCTTTGTTATATGGAAGTGAGAGTTGTATACATCAGGAGAAACATAAAAGGTGAATGTGGTGGGAATGGGGTCTTAAGAAATGTGTGTGTTCTAAACAAGAAGTGATAGGGTCAAGAAAGAATGGATGCTGAGTGAATGTGGATTGATTAAAAAATGAGTGACCAAAGAAGTAACTTGGGTCAAATGTAGAGAGTGAATGAGGATCAAACTGCAAAACAAATGTATGAAGGAAAAGTGAATGGGTCAAAAGGAAGGGGAAGACAGGGAAAATCATAGTTGGATGGAGCTGATGAGATTCTCAAAGAGAGAGAACTAATGAAGCAGTATATGGATATAGTGGAAGCAAGGATAATTTGCAATGATAGGTGTGGAGAGATTTAGTGAATGATATTGATATAAATCTTTTAGCTACATTTCCTTTTCTTTTCCTTATCTGCACCGATCAACACCACCTGATTGTGAATTTCTCCCAAGGCAGAAACTTTTCTCCCCCTCCAACTTATTCTTCTTTCCCATATCAATTTATGTGCTACCATATTTATGACTTGGCGATCAATGAACCTGACATGATTTTATAAGCTGCCTATTCCATTATGGCTCCCAGTTAAGAGCCTTCAGAAATGAATTTCTAAATTCTGTAAACAGTTGACCAAGTCCCAGACTTATTGAGGGTACGCAGAATTGTAAGGAATATTGGGGGAGGGGGCAGAAGTACCTACTGTATATCAATTTGTGTCTCATTCTAAAATCTACAAGACTTCCTAGAAACAAGAGCCTCATAAGAACTTATATACCGCTTTATTTCCTTTTTCACCACTTCTTTGAGAGACAGAAATATGTTGAAGAAACTTTTTAAAGAAGCTGTGCTGCTGCCACAAAATATGATTTTGCGGATATGTCAAGTTTTTGAGGTGACGCAGAGAGGTGGCAAAAATCTAGGCGAGTGTAACACAGCAGAAGCTTTGACTTGAAGAATTTCCAGAAGAAGCTTGCAAAGTCTTCAAAGAAACCCCCCACAAGAGTGTGGAAGATTGGCCTTGGATCTCTAATGAGTGCGTATTAGACTTTATAATGTTTACGGAATGAGGTTTATGGTATAAATTGGCAAGAAAGGGAAGCACTTCTGAGGCTTGCATGGGGGAAGCAGCTAAAATAAATAAAGGAGGATCAGTGTGAAAATGTAAAAGGAGTAAATCTCATTAGATATATGCATGCCTTCCTCCCCCCTCACCCTTTTCCCCATCTAATGCATAGCCTGGGGAGCAACATGATGATGTGAAATGAGTTAATGTGAGACGTGTATAAATAAATGTATTGTCAATCTAGAAAGATGCTTTGTTTGCAACTGCCTGTGTATTCCACACCCTTCCTCATAGAGAGAGGCAAGGAAGGGTGGGGAATTAACTTAGTGACAGAAGGAACAAAGCTCTGCTGTTATTCTTTTTCTTCCCATTGTCGTGCTTCCATATTCCCATGTCCCATTAGCTCGTAGGATGTGCTAAGATCATAAAACACAAACAAATAGAAAAACTGCTCTAGTATGGGTAAAGTATTAAGCTTCTAGCAGCCTTTCCCAAGCTACTGCCCTACAAATTCCTTGAGACAAGGATTCCTGAAAGCCAAGCCAATGGAGACAATGAGCATGCTAGTTGGGGTTTATGGGAACTGCAATCTCAACCTATATTCTGGGCAATAAACTGGGGAAGAGATGTTATAATTATTTGAAAGTGTATGTGAAACTGTTCAGTTATAAAGTACAGCTAGGAAGAAGGGTGTTGATGACCTTTGCTGAGTGGAGCCTTTCATGTCACCCCAAGGCTCGCCCAAACTCCAAAGCTCTTTGGGAATGGCATCTTCTTCTGCCAGAATATAATGGGAGATCCTATGTTCAGGCAGATATTTCTGTGCACATCTAGGTTCTGCCAATTCTTTGTTAGGTCTTGAAACAGTACACAGAGCCTAGATTAACAATTGTGCACAAAGTTATTAGTGCAGTAACCAGGGTCTTAAATGACTCTGGTCCTCAGTATGGGATCTTAAGGGCCTCACATTATTTTATTCACCTTTCACTTCTTTAAACTGGAGTGTCTCTAAAAGTAAAGCCTCCTTGAAGTCAAGTTCAATGCTTAGTGACCATGGACATGTCTCAGTCATTTTCTTGGCAACTATATGCCAGTGTTGTCTTCTGGGATGCTTCTTCGATTTCCCAGTCTTGCCTACAACCCTGGTCACTTCTCATCCAAAAGGTCTTTTTAAGATCACCTGAGGTCACCTATGTTCTGCCCCTCTAGCTGAGCTAGAATGTCTCAACCTCAGCAACTTTAAGATGTGTGGACTTCAGTTCCCAGAATTCCCCAGCCAACATGGCTGACTGGGAAATTCTGGGAGTTAAGTCCACACATCTTAAAGTTGCTGAGGTTGAGAAACACTGCTCTAGAAATAGGCAGACATGGACAGATAATAGTTAAATAGGAAAACCATATGACTTTTGTTCTCTCCCAATTGGCGTATGCATATTACAGAGGGCAAATGTTAGCAAATCTTCCTGGCCATGCCTGTACGCACATTTTCCCTCCAATAAATATGCTCACGGATTGCAAATCCCATAAAATTTTCTCACAGCCCTTCAAATATTGCTGAAGCACAAGCAATAAAATCCCCTCCTCTTTTTGCCCATAATATTATTACACTTCAGAACTGAGCTGCGTGAAGCCTTTAAAAAAATCGGTGCTCTTATTCTTCTATACATTGGTACAGTACTGAAGAAAATCTGCCCATTAATTCTTTCTGAAACCATGTAACAACCCAGATGGCATTTACCGTGTTAGATATGAATGCACATTTTCATTCCAGAACACGGCTTTATACAAGATACTAAATATTCTTAATTGTCACATAAACATTGTGCATTTTGAATATATGGCATGCGGATTGCTGAGGGCAGCCATAGCTTTCATTGGCAAAGCTGCAAGGCAAATGACTACCCACTTCCTAAGTGTTCAACACATCCCTAATTAGAAAACTAATTACAAATTACTAAGTTTTCATATATCGTTGAAAGAGATTTAACTGCTTTTTTAATGGTTGGCAGTGTTAATAAATTGGGCTGTGCAAAGTTTCAAAAGTGTAATTTGATTAAAAGGAGATCCAGTTGAACCACTCCTTTGGATGAAATCTTTGAATCAAATCTTCAAGATGAGTCAAACACTGATTTGAATTGGAGGCCTTCAAATAACGTTCGGCAGGCATTCAAGTGCTTTTGGGCTTTGCAGTTTTATTCTTGAGCTTTCCTTGTACATATCAACAAACAGTGTGTTTGTGTGTTTGTGTGTGTGTGTGTGTGTGTGTGTGTGAATGAATGAATGAATGAATGAATGAATGAATGAATGAATGAATGAATGAATGAATGAATGAATGACATAATGGATTTTCTTATATTGACAGGAGCAGATGGCCCCTAGATTTTATCAATTCTGCAAAACCTGCCTTGCCATATTTGGAGGAGAGACATGGATTATGTCAGTGGCTGCTGTGTTGTTATGTCCAACTCTTCGGCTAGGACTTGTTTAATCAGGGTTGTTTGCAATGAGAGAGAAAGAGACACAGAGTTTTACTGCAGCCTTTGTTCTTCTTTCTTGTGATTGGGCTTCCCAAATGCATTCTGCTGCTCTTTTTTATTTTTACATCTGTATGTGATCCTTTCCCTAAATCTATACCCCAGGGCTTTCCAAAGTGCCGCCGCTGGCGACACACCCGGCGGCGGTGGCGGCAGCGGCGACACGCGCGCGCACGGCGACGGCGCGGGGGGGTGCGGCGGCGCGCGCCTGCATGGCGGCCGCCGTGCACGCGCGCGCCGCCGCTTCCGGGTGGTGTGGCGACACACCACGCTGTGTGTGGCGACACACTTTTGTGTCGCGACACACAGTTTGGAAAGCTCTGCTATACCCTTTTATCCTTACCTTTAATTCTCAGTCTATTTGACCTGTAGATAGCAATCTCTGTTTATCTTTATCCCATGGGCCTGAAGTTCCTCAGTTCTTTCAGTTTAATTCTCCCCACTCCCACAAAAAACTTCTGGTAACACCTTTCGAGCCCTACATGGTTTGGTGCCCAGGTACCTAGAGAACCGTCTTTCTCAGCCCACCCTGGGCGATCACTGAAGGAAGGTTTGCTCAGGGTCCCACCCCATGAGAGATGAAGAGAGTTGGGGCCTGATGGCATGTCTTCTCAGTAGCAGCCCCTGCCCCTTGGAAAAACCTGCCACCAGAGATAAGGAACACCCCAACCTCCTGGCCTTCAATAGTCTTTAAAAACTGAATTGTTCTGTAGATTATTTGACACTGATGGAAGAAAGGCTGCCTGGGTTAGTTAGATTAGGTTCCTGACTACTATTTTAATAGACTTTGTTCAATTGTAAGCCACATTGATTCCTTTGTTGAAAAGGGAAGTCTATAAATAATTGTATAAATAAATAATAAACCCCCAAATCTGTTTCCTTTCTGCTTCTTGTCTGCCTCTCTCTTTTCTTGTATTGAGCAAATTTGGCTTCTTATTTTGTGAGAGGGTCTGAGAGGCTGTGTTTGCTGTTAGACTCTTGTTTATAGAATACACCCTATTACATTATATCAATGAATCTTACTGGTGCACATACAGCACATGACTGAGTCTCAATAAAGGACAAGAATGTGGTTGTGGCCATGATATAGGCTCTGACAAGAGAGGGCAAGGTAAAGTGAGTTTTCCATAATACCAGAGCTGTTCACCACTTTCTATTCCCTGGTGCTGGAGTGGGAGGGAATTCTGGTGCAAGCTCTGTCTGAAGAGGCGGTGATAAGACCCAAACATAATAGTGTAGTAGTTCCCACTGTATCAACAACAGGAGCTATTTCTGTAGCACAGAAGCAGAGGAGCCTTCCTTAGGGGACAGGATGTTACTGAGATGAAGAGAGTGCTCATGATAAACAGAGGGTTCTTACCACCCCTCTAAGTTCTTCTCCTCCATCAGCAGGCAGCAGGGTCACTCTTACACTAACTTATGACTTGCATCACAGCTTGCTGGCTGGGGAATTCTGGGAGTTGAAGTCCACATGTCTTAAAGTTGCCAAGGTTGAGAAACATTGCATATATGTTAGATAGGTGTTGCCCTTCACCACGATGTGCAAATGACTTTTTGTGCTTCTGTAGCCAAGAGCAAGAAGCCAAACACTCGCAGGCAACCAATACAAAACTAAGATTTGTGGACCTCTGGATGTAACTACTGTGATGCATGATTGCCTATCTACCCAGTCCTGATTAAGAAGGAATTAAGAAAATTGAAAATATATTATTTGGATTGTCAAATATTGCTGTCTATTTGGTTGATCAGAGCAAGCTTCCCTGCTGTGCTACCAACCAGATGTGTTGGAGTACAGCTTCCACCATTTCCAGCCTCCATTTTTCTGAGATTTGTGTGAGTTGTAACTCAATACATCTGGAGGGCCAAGTCTGGGGAAGAGTGCTCTGAGGTTTCAGTTACCCAGAGTCATCCTTTTGGCTGGATTGTGCATTCCACACAAAAAAGGAAATACTCAAATACATTGATTATGTATATAAACCTTTTTTAAAAAGTATGTTGGAATATAAATAGCTCTTTCCCCACAAAGCCATTAGCAAGAATACATTTGAAGTGATAATGTGACTCACAGATCAACCATCCAAAAAGAATTATTCACTTATTTACTAATCAACGATTATGCATTAGTTTATTGTTTGGTTCTTCTTTCAACAGATCTTCAGTCTATATGGAAGGTAGGAACCATTATCCTGTGGTGTTGTTATTGCTTGCTTGCTTGCTTGCTTGCTTGCTTGCTTGCTTGCTTGCTTGCTTGCTTGCTTGCTTGCTTGCTTGCTTATTTATTTATTTATTTATTTATTTATTTATTTCATTTAGACACCGCCACAATCCCAAAGGACTTCTGGTGGTTCACAGAGATAAAAATACACAATTAAAATGCACAATTAAAGGATCACATTACAATAAAAACAAACAAAACATAGAATACAAAATGTAAACAAAAACCAATCCACAAATCTCAACCAGATGGCATCACAGCCTAAATGATCTCTGGGAGAGTTTGATTTTGAGCTGCTTCCAAAATGCTGTCAAAGTGGGAGCTAAGATAATGTCAATGTCCCCTCCTTCAATGACAGTCTCCCAGATCCAGGAAACTACCTGTTCTGTTCAGAGTAGGAGACAGCCAGGAAGATTTATAGAAAATAGTTTTATTTACAATTAAACTATTTACATAGAATAACGTCCTTTAAATGGCAAATTGCATATCAAATTCAAACCCAACCAGGCAGAGGAGGACCTGATAATTCAGCAAGGCAGGAACTGACTGAAGAATGTGGCAAAACTGCAAGGCAAAACTCGGCTAACGTTCACAACGAAGTAGCGAGGCAAGGAGTAGCAGGAATTCGTGGCAAAGGATCAAAACCAAACCCAACAGGACTGGCAAGGCAAGGCTGATCAGAAGCTTCTAGGCAAGGATGATCTGAGGCGACAAAACAAGGTTTGCCTGAAGCGATGATACAAAACTGGGTGGGAGTAACAAGGCGAGGTTCTTCTGGAGTGACAGGACAAGACTTGACTGACTTGGTAAGGTAGGACTGAGCTGGAGCAACAAGGCGAGGTTCTGCTGGAGTGACAGGACAAGGCTTGATGGACTTGGCAAGGTGAGGCTGAGTTGGAGCATGTGGCAAGACGGCTAGGCAAGATTCAGCTTCCCATGGCAAGGAGGCAGGGCGAGACTCTAAGGAAGCTGGACTCAATTCCGAAATGATGAAAGGCGCTGCCTTTGGTTCAGCGACAGCTGCAGGGCAGGCTTCTGAAGATGATTCCGACTCGACTTCTCCGAAAGAAGCTGTTAGCTCAGTAGAATGTTTGTCTCCGGCAACTGGGTCCTTGCACTGGCGTCTTTTTATCCTGTTCTCTCCACGCCATTTCTCCTCTGGAACCGATCGGGATTCTTTTTGCTTGGCGTGCTTTTCAGCTCGCCTCTCCCTTGTGCTGATTGGTGGCTTTGAACCTGCTTCCGATTCCAGACCAATAATTTGCTCAGGATTCTCCCACTCTGCCGCGTCGTGCCCAGTTTTGTTTTCCTGCTTAGCATAAGTTTTGTTTTCCTGACTGTACTCCTGATAAGTTTCGTTTTCCTGCTCCTGCTCCTGCTCCTGCTCCTGCTCCTGCTCAGTGTAAGTTTCGTTTCCCCCTTGTTCAGAGTCAGAGTCAGACTGAACTCTGACACTACCACCCCCACCCCCACCCCACCCTCGCGCTACTAAGGAGACAGGAGGGGTAAGTATCTAGCCCATAGGTGGCAGAAGTCATCCTACAGAGCACCCTATTCACTTCATTGGAGGTCACAGGCCAAAAGAAATCTCAGATAACCAGCAAGAAGATACCCCAGTTATTATCAGAGTCCCTGGCCACATGAAGTCAAGACTTAAACAAATCTGAGTGACATTACTAGCAAAATGTTGTACTAATTGATCATAGTAGCCAATTGGGAGCTCTTGATGCTGGCTCTTTCCTAACAGGGAATTAGTCAATGTAAACATGGTTGCTGGATAGCAACCTACTAATTTAATAAGAAAGGAGAAGTAAATATGCTTTGCTTCTCCTATCGCTACAGAGCAGGCCTGAATGTGGGCATATATTCATGCACAGTAAGATTCCCTTTTTGTTTTTCTCTACTGACCCCCTTAGTTCAATTCTGCTGCTTCATTTCCTGCAGGCCCTCAGTAAACCAAGGGGCTGGGATCAGAACAGAGAGAGATATGCCGATTTCATTAAGGGCACAGATTGCTTCACTTTGCCAACAGTGAACCAGGTCCTCAGTGGGTTCACCTGCCAGATTGTCAGAAAACTCCCCAAACATCTGCTGGAAACCATCTGGATTCATGAGGCATCTGGGGCACACCATTCAAATAAGTCCAGCCATACAGAGGTCATGGGTGAATATCAATCACATCTGGACCAGAAAGTGATCTGACAATGACAAAGGGGTGATAATCATACCCTCCACATCTAGATCACAATTGCTCAAAATCAAAGACAAGGTTTAACATCTGTCTGCCTATGTGTCAGGCCCAAGGTCATCTGAGACAAGCCCATGGTTTCCACAGAGGCAATGAATTCCTGGGCCAGACTGAATCCAGCACCCGTTACATGTAGGTTGATGTCCCCAACACCAGTAGGCAGGGCATCTCCATCACCAGTCCAGAAGCCCAGGGAGATATGCTGCTGGGCAGCAGGTTGGCCAGTACACCAAGACCCATAGTTTGTCTCTACAGCCTAATTTAACACAGAGCCATCTTGCCACAGGAACAGTGACCCTGGTCACAAATAAATCTCCCAATAGATCACTGACACTCCAGCCCTGCCCTCAAAGGTGATGCAGGACCTGAAATATTTCTGGGTAAGTTTCAAAAACGCCAGTAACACCATCTTCACCCAGCCAGGTCTTTGTAATACACACCAGAGCTGCCTGGTTGTCCACACCCACGAATGGATGCAGTCTTATTACAGACAGAACTGGCATATGCTGTACTGTACTAGCAGCACCTTAAGGCCAAATGCACTGACAATACAGCCATCAAGTCCCTGGACCGGGAATGGTGTTAGCATTCAGTCTCAATGATTTTGTTATTCTATGTACTTCTTTCCACCATACACCTCTTGACTTCTTCCCCAATTCCATGTTTGCATTAGGTATTTATCAAAAGATGCCGGAAAGTACCAATGTTTCCGTTTCGTTTTCCATTTGATTCATGAAGCACTTCTAGTAATGTGAAAAGCAGTTCATGAATTGCTCAAGAGCTGGCACAAGAATAGTTGTGTGCCCATTTCCATATAAATGGTCTTTTTACTATGCAGAAGACCAGTGATAATTTATGAGACCGAATTCTCATTTGCAAACAGAGGTCCTGCCGGCACTGCCCTTCTGTTATATTTCTGCAAGTGAAATATAATTTCAACACCATTATAGTAATATAGATTTGCAACTGATAAGAGGTGTACCTAATTCTGACCTAGAACAAAATGCTGATAAACCTTGGGAGGTTTTTGGAATAATCACAGTATTAGTATTAGTATATTAGGCATTAATATATTAGTATTAGGCATGCTTCATTTCACTATCTGAAATATTTGTACAGTCTATGTTCATGTTGTAAAATATTATTAAATAAGGACTGAGAGTTCTCTACAAAAAGGATAATGAAAGGGGGTCTTTTAAAAATCTAGAACAGCTTGAGTGACACTCACTAAACATGCTGGGCCTACAATTCCCAGAATATCTCACAGCTTGACTAATTTAGCTGAGGCTTCTGGGAGTTTTAGTCCTACCAAATTACTGAGTGCCCGAAGCTTTAACAGCTCTGAATGGGCATCTACATTTCCACATTTATCAAAGATCAGTTCATTTGGCCTAGCTGAATACCATGCTGTATATGAGGATAGCATGAACCAATGCAACTTAAATTGCATGGAAGGCCATGCACACATCATCTCTTTTGCTGGACCAGGGCATTAGACTTTTATAATACCAGAATAACAATATTCTGTCTGCTTCAGATACAGTATCACCTTGCCGACACCTTGCCGACAAAGGTCCGTATAATTAAAGCTATGGTTTTCCCAGTAGTAATGTATGGCTGTGAGAGTTGGACCATAAGGAAGGCTGAGTGCCAAAGAATTGATGCTTTCGAACTGTGGTGCTGGAGAAGACTCTTAAGAGTCCCTTGGACTGCAAGGAGGTCAAATCAGTCAATCCTAAAGGAAATCAACCCTGACTGCTCATTGGAAGGACAGATGCTGAAGCTGAAGCTCAAATACTTTGGCCACCTAATGCGAAGAGAGGACTCACTGGAAAAGACCCTGATGCTGGGAAAGACTGAAGGCAAAAGGAGAAGGGCATGGCAGAGGATGAGATGGTTAGATAGCATCACCGATGTAATGAACATGAATTTGAGTAAACTCCGGGAGACAGTGGAGGACAGGAAGGCCTGGCGTGCTATGGTCCATGAGGTCACGAAGAGTCGGACACGACTAAACAACTAAACAACAACAACAAACGTAAAATTTCAGTCAATCAATGCAATGTCATGATCTCACTTTCTTTCTTTATTTATTTATTTATGTTGTCACTGACACATCTTAGAATTATAAAACATAAGAAATGAAAAAAAATGTTTGGTTTTATGTAATATATTTTACAGACACATGCTTTTTCCAATTTAATGAATTCAACATGTTCAACATTCAGGAAGGCTGTGTTCAATTCCTTATGGTGAAAGTTGGGATATTCTCGCAGGAGCCAGAATATCCGCCAGACTCCAAGAGGTGTCCTCCAAATAAAACAAAGTCCTGAAATTTCATGAGATTATGAAATATTATACATTTTTTGCTCTGGAATGTTTAACCAAGGAGGTGTGTTTGGTCACACTTTCCAAGTAAATGGCAAAATTAAATCTTTTTCACATTTTGATTTTAATTTTGATTTCTATTACATTTTACTTTTTGTTTTTTCTTGTAATTATTCTAAGTCTGCTTGACTGTTTTTACCAACTGAAAAACAGGGATATATACATTTAATAATGCATAAAACAGGGCTTTCCAAAGTGCCGCCACTGGCGACACGCCAGCGGTGGCGCGGGGGGCGGCGGCGGCATGGTGGCGGCGCGCGTGCGTCGTCGTCGCAGGGGGGCATGCGGAGGCGCGTGCGCAGATGGCGGCGGCACGGGGGGCGTGCGGCGGTGCGCGGGGGTGTGCGGTGGTTCGCACGTGCACGGCGGCGGCACCAGCCTCCGCTAAAACGCGGAACCACTGATCCTGCGCCGCTGCCACCGTGCACGCGCGCGCCGCCGCTTCCGGGTGGTGTGGCGACACACCACGCTGTGTGTGGCTACACACTTTTGTGTCGCCACACACAGTTTGGAAAGCTCTGGCATAAAAACAAAATCTTGCCTGAGATATTTTCTGAGATTTCATGAAAGCATGCTGAAACCTCGCAAGATCTCTCTAAACACCTCATCAGATCTAATCAGAGGACACTGGCCTCTGTGTGGGGCAAAGAGTCTTCTGGAGTGGGTGGCCAAATCAAATCAAATCAAATCAAATCAAATCAAATCATACAGTACATTATACTGTCATTGTCCAAAAGACACAACTTATATAATTTGCACGATTTGCATGACATCATTGTGACTTCTTACTAAGACCTTTGTCAGAGGGGGAACATCCAGCATACAGCCCTGACACCAAATAACCTGCAAGCCAGCAATAATAAAAAGGGCTGAAAGCAGTGGAAAATAAGTGTTTTGGCTGGAGTGGAATTAAAAGAAATGTGGTGTGACAGGAAAAAGCCATTGAAAGATCATTAGCACACGCTGTTTAATCCTCAGTCCTCAACAGCACCTTTCCCTCCAGTTCTCAGTGTGAGGAACCAAGAGAGGTCTTAATTCGCTTCCTTCGGAAAAAGAACATACAGTAGGTACTTGAGATGAGGTCTGCACTGTTGAGGGGAGCTTGCTCCCTGCCTAGCACCCATTGCTTCAATGCAGTTTTTTGCTCCATTACAAGTGAACAGAGATAGGTTTGCACTGAACAGATGTAAATGGATTCTCTTATGTCTGTGTTTGTGTGTATGTAGCTGCAAGTGTAATATTTGTATCCATGTCTTTTAAAAGGCTAAGTTAATTCAAGGTAGATTTATCTACGTCTATTTTGCCATCATACATAAATGAAAACAAAGGCTGGGATCATGCATTGCACCAAGCCACAACACATTTTATTTTTGGTTTGCTGAATAAGTCACAATGGCTGGGTTTGCTCATTGCATTGCATCCTAAATGATGACTAACAAGCCACAATGGTTCGGTTCACACCACAAACTAAGGGGTCTTTCCCATTGCTCAGCACTCTCCCCTCCATCCTTGAGTCAGCAAACTATACAGACGTGAAACGTACTGTCCATTCTTGGTCCCTATCCTGACTCTATGGACTTTGTTTACAATCAGAGTCTGTCATCTCCAAGTTGCTGTGTGACAAAGCCTAACGGATTTTACACAGTCTGAGGCTGGTTTTGGACAGTGTCAGAATAAAGGGCCAAACACTATTCTAACACCTGTTCTGCTAAGGAGAACTTAAATGTGTTGTGGGCTAGAGATGAGATGAAGGCAATGTCACAGGGATGAGATGGGGAAAAAGTAGCCAGGATATGTTTGTATTGTGGCTAGGTGCAAGTGGCAAAAGTCCCTAAGCAAAACCAAACAAATCCAGTGTATATCTCAAAATGCCAAACACCCTGTGGATGGATTTCTGAAATTATTGGTGTTATTACTTGGTCAATATTTAATACCAAATTCTTGACTAAAACCTTGGTCTGATTATGCAAGGCAAATGCTATCCTCTTGTTTTGTTTATGCAAACTTAATTCATCCATTGTTCTGATGAAATTACATTAAGAGCATTACCTGTTGAGGCAAAGAAAAGTGGCAGAAAATAGGAGGATGAAGTACTGAGGAAGGGATGGATATGTTCAGAACCTCCTAGCACTTAGAACTGGATAACCAAGGAAATGAAGCTTGGTGGTGAAATTTGGTCAGTAGGTCAGTATGGCCTGCCTCATGTTGGCCTACTAAATCTAATAACTAAGATAAGGCACATTCACTATCTGTGGGCCCTTCCACTTGCAGCAGTTGCATTGATTTAGAACTGACACTGCACCTGCATTCTCATAATGTCAGAGGTCCTTCCTTCCTTCCTTCCTTCCTTCCTTCCTTCCTTCCTTCCTTCCTTCCTTCCTTCCTTCCTTCCTTCCTTCCTTCCTTCCTTCTAAATAAATACAAAAATCAAGAAACCCCCCTCGCAAACAATAAAGGAAGGAAGGAAGGAAGGAAGGAAGGAAGGAAGGAAGGAAGGAAGGAAGGAAGGAAGGAAGGAAGGAAGGAAGGAGCAAAAACATACAGGGCATATGCTCATGTGTTTATTTTTGCAGCACATATATACATATATAAATATAAAATTCTGCAGAAACATCTCAATAAATAATAACCATATTTCATTGCAACATCCATAGCTAATCTATGTCAATATTTCATTTGTTCTAAGGTGATAATATAGCTCTACAGACCACTGAGTAGTTGGGCCATATGTTTATTCTTCCAATGCTGAAGAATATTTCTGCAACTGACCTGATTATCTCCCCTCTCAGCTATAGTGCATGTGATAGACAAACGGAGACCCAGATGTTCTCAAAGCACAGATATCAGTTAGGACAACAGCCAACAACAGCTCAGCTTCAAAGCTATGAAGCCCAGAGCAAAGAGTACCTGGAAACATGGGAAGGGTGAAAAGCAGTAGCAGTGGATTTACACGCTGTGGGCAGAGCTTTCCAAACTTTTCATGTTGGTGACACACTTTTTAGACATGCATCATTTCACGACACACTCTTACAGCAGGGCATCATTTCGCGACACACTCTTACAGCAGGGCACAAGGCAGGCACTAAGACCTGCGCGGAATCACAGTAGGTTTGGAGGCAGCAGGGCACAAGGCAGGCATTAGGACCTGCGCGGAATCACAGCAGGTTTGGAGGCAGCAAGGCACAAGGCAGGCACTAGGACCTGCGCGGAATTACAGCAGGTTTGGAGGCAGCAAGGCACAAGGCAGGCACTAGGACCTGTGCAGAATCCTGGCACAGCTTGGAGGCGGCAGCAGCCGCGACACACCCAGATACTGCAGCTGACACACTAACGTGTCCCAACACACAGTTTGGAAAGCTCTGGCTGTGGATATAATCAGCTATTTCTATACAGTAACTTCATTCCAGTTTATAAGAAAGATCCTTATCTAGCTGAGCCATGCTGTGTGTCTGGCAGACTGTGTAAAGTTGAAGCTGTTCTGTCCTGGTCCAGCAAGCTTCATAGTACAGGTACTGTAGTCCTTGCTTAATGACCACAACTGGGACCAGAATTTCAGTTGCTAAGCGAAGTGGTCATTAAGTGAGTCAGACCCAATTTTACAACCTTTTTTGCGGCAGTCATTAAGTGGATCACTGCAGTTGTTAAGTGAACCACATGGTCATTAAGCAAATCATACTGTTCCCCATTGATTTTGCTTGCCAGAAGCTGGCTGGGAAGATCGAAAATGGTGCTCACATGACCGTGGGACACTGCGACAGTTGTAAATGCAAACTGATTGCCAAGTGCCCAAATTGTGATCACATGACCATGGGGATGCTGAGATGGTCATAAGTGCGAGGACTGGTTGTAAGTCGGTTTTTCCAGCACCGTTGTAAATCTGAACCATCACTAAATGAATGGTTGTTAAGTGAGGACTACCTGTACAGGAGGAAATTCAGGATAATTTTGCAGTGTTAATACTGGAGCTTCAAGGTGAGCAGCTTTCCATGACCACAATCTCTCTACTTACTCACCTCCCAGCAATTTGACTCTTTGTTCCCTGTAAAGATGCCATGGTGCCTCATCACCATTTTCTCCTGCTTTTTAAATTAAGTGGCTCTCCTTCCCTTTACTGAATTAAGGAGTTATGGTGTCCCACCACTATTTCACTCCATTTTTAAAAAATGAAGGGACTGCTTTTTCTGCCTCACTGCAAAAACAAATGCAGCAAGGCAACAACGGGGATGGTGGTATAGGGCACAGCTAACACCATAGTTATTAGCTATGTTTTTAACTGAGATGTTTTTGTTACATTATATTATATGTCCTTGTATGATAATTTTATCATACATAATCCACTTTCACAGCTTTGCTGGGAGGCAGTGTATAAATTCTCAAATAAACAAGCAATTAAATAAACAAATAGTCCATTAGCATTTACGCTATTTCTTAGAACATAGTTCTTAACACGTGAGACATATAAATGGAGGAAGCATAAATTCTTTCCAGACCCATTCTCAACTCATTATATATGTGTTAATTAGTGTTGTGGGCGTGTGCTTTGTTGCCCTGTCTCCTAGTGAATTAAAGCAAACTGTGTGCTCTCTTTAAAGCACAAGAAATCAGAATATATCTTCCTATCAAAACCAATTTGTTTTATTTTAGTTGTGATTCTTTAATCTGCATTGTATGCTTGCCGTTTCTGCAGTCCAAAGCTATATTATGAAATTATTATAATAAAAGTCAGCTGTCAACGAGAAAAGTGTGGGTGGGTGAGTCTCACATGCTTTAACTCATGTTCCATATTTTTTTTAATTCAGAAGATATTCTAAATTGAGATTATGGGATGGATTGGATTTCCCATTAAATAATTAAATTATGCTAAAGGATTATGTTGGTTGATTATTTTTATTTTTTGGTAATTAAGCTTTTTGTCATGATCAATACATTGTTATCAATGAGGCAATCAATCATCACAAGTAACTGCATGATATTATAATGTCCTTTTTTCAGGATATAGAACTACTTAGGATGCAAAACTATGATTAGTCTTTGAATTTAATGCAATTCAGTGCATTTATAGGTTTGGAGTAGAAAGATACCTACAGCATTTACCATCTACAGCTGTTTATGACAGTAATCAGAAATACAAATATTCCATCATTCATTAGTCTATCACCATTTGTTTTGTTAATCCAATTTATTTTTAAGTTATTTTTCTTGAGTTCTGAGTAGATTCAAAGTTATTCTACTAGTTTGATTCGTATTTTCAGCTATTGCAATATTAAGTGTTCTAGTTATTACTGTCAGAAAGTAAGAGGTATGCTAAATAGGGACAATTGAGATGCAAAAGACATTGGAAGAAGACCAAGGACATTACAGGAAGAAGGCAGGAAGCAAGGCATGGGCTTCTCAGAAGAATCCATCCTTACAGAATCAATGGCTTCTATCTTGGCTCCAGATAATAAACACTGAGGCATAACTAACCATACCACCTCATAAAATGAAGGATCTAATCAATCCTATTATAGTGTGGGTAGAATTATCACAGAAAAAGACAGATGAGCAAATGAATTTCCTCACAGAATTTCTCAGTTTCTGTACCTTTCTTCTATAGCTACTATTTGCAGACAATCAGCTGGCATTTGTATATGGACAATTTGCAATTATATGTTGGTCTGATCATTTGAAAACTCAAATTACAAATTTGCTAAGCAAGAACTTAGGAAGGAATGTTCAAAGATGTATTCAATGTTCAATAAAATAATATTAAGAATGATGAAAGAGAAAGAAATGAAACACTGTGATGCCGAAAGACAGTCACCATAGTACATCAATCAAAGGAATACATTAAGAAAAACATCCAAAAATATTCTGAACATTTATATTACTCTCTTTTTTAATAGTCTACATTAAACTGAGGCTTATATCAGCACCTATGCTTTTTTCCTCAAAATCTTTACTCATGATCATTCAAACCTAGAGTTCACCTTCCTTCATCCTTGTTCTGTCTGTAATATCACATGCAATTTTAGAGGTGATACAACATTAATATTGCAGGCTGTACTTGCTCCCAAAATTGAGTATGACTCTTTGTGTAATCAAAACTGTCCCACCCATGCAAAAGAGTTAAGCATGAACAGATTTAGCGGAACAGGAAAGTATGCAGAAGCATTGGCAGATGTGTAAAAATAGAACCTGAAAAGTGTTGGGGCAGAGAGTAGAAAACCAGATGGAGTGGCTGAATGACTGAAATCCTGAAAGGGAACACTTCACATTGCACTATTTTGTGGCAGGACCCACTTGTAATGTATTAACATACTTACTTTGTGAGATAATCCAGGGGCTTTTTCTTGCTTAGCTGAAGAATCTCCAACTAAATATATGGCTGAGTAGATCTTTTATGCTCTGTGAGCCATTAATCAAACAATCAAAATGTTAACACTGTTCCACTGTAGATTGCAGCCATGCTCTGCAAAGCAAAGGTAAAATCAAAACGTTGTGTCTGCTTGTCAGAAAAGGGGGGAAATGGTCACCTAATCTCTAGCATACAGCTTGTTACATCTGTATTCAGTGCAGCTTGGGAAAACTAATTTTAATGTTGATTAGATAGGAACATTTCTGTTAGTCCAGGTTTTAAGTTAACAGAAGGTGAGGGGCTAGAAATCTTTCTTGTGTATTGACTATTCCCATACCATAATCAGGGAAGTTTTTTGGTGGGCAAAAACAAAGTAAAAGCAAAACACCCCATCATTATTATGGACTGTATTACTAAAATTCTAGTATCTAGGGAGGAGAAAGTTCTAATATTTTTCTGCAAATGAATGTTCACTTTAAAGAAAGTAAAGTGCTAATAAATCACACTTCAATAAAAAAAATTCTTTGAGATAATGATCAGCTTCATACCAGCTGCTTAAATACTTATTGCATTTATAATACAATGGCTTTATTACCATGTGCATGTTTTAGTAGTATGTCTCTTGATTTGCTTGAAATATTATAGTTTTTGCATTTAGGGGAACTTTTTTTTTACTAAGATTGGGCTTTGACAACAGTGCAATTTAACAGCAGATAAGGGTTCCTGATATTTGAACATTTCAAATGAGACAGAAAACTGTAAATCATTTGTTTGTTGTTTATTCGTTCAGTCGCTTCCGACTCTTCGTGACTTCATGGACCAGTCCACGCCAGAGCTTCCTGTCGGCCGTCACCATCCCCAGCTCCCCCATGGTCGAGTCCGTCACCTCCAGAATATAATCCACCCATCTTGCCCTTGGTCGGCCCCTCTTCCTTTTGCCTTCCACTTTCCCTAGCATCAGCTTCTTCTCCAGGGTATCCTGTCTTCTCATTATGTGGCCAAAGTACTTCAGTTTTGCTTTTAATATAATTCCCTCAAGTGAGCAGTCTGGCTTTATTTCCCGGAGTATGGACTGGTTTGATCTTCTTGCAGTCCAAGGCACTCTCAGAATTTTCCTCCAACACCACAGTTCAAAAGCATCTATCTTCCTTCACTCAGCCTTCCTTATGGTCCAGCTATCACAGCCATAGGTTACTACGGGGAATACCATTGCTTTGACTATGCGGACCTTTGTTGTCAGTGTGATGTCTCTGCTCTTAACTATTTTATCGAGATTTGTCATTGCTCTCCTCCCAAGAAGTAGACGTCTTCTGATTTCCTGGCTGCAGACAGCGTCTGCAGTAATCTTTGCGCCTAGAAATACAAAGTCTGTCACTGCCTCCACTTTTTCTCCCTCTATTTGCCAGTCATCAATCAAGCTCGTTGCCATAATCTTGGTTTTTTTGAGGTTTAACTGCAACCCAGCTTTTGCACTTTCTTCTTTCACCTTCGTCATAAGGCTCCTCAACTCCTCCTCTCTTTCAGCCATCAAAGTGGTATCATCTGCATATCTGAGATTGTTAATGTTTCTTCCAGCGATTTTAACTCCAGCCTTGGATTCATCAAGTCCAGCACATCGCATTATGTTGAATAGGTAGGGTAAGAGTATACAGCCCTGTCGTACTCCTTTCCCAATCTTAAACCAGTCCGTTGTTCCATGATCTGTTCTTACCGTTGCTACTTGGTCATTAACAGATTCCTCAGGAGGCAGACAAAATGACTTTGTATCCCCATATGTCTGGCTCTAACTCACTGACCACACTGTCAAAGCTATCCCTGATATTATAATCCTTCCTGTACAGATCTTCCGTATATTCTTGCCACCTTTTCTTGATCTCTTCTGTTTCTGTTAGGTCCTTTCCATCTTTGTTTTTGATCATACCCATTTTTGCCTGGAATTTACCTCCGATGTTTCTAAATTTCTGGAAGAGGTCTCTTGTCCTTCCTATTCTATTGTCTTCTTCCACTTCCGCACATTGCTTGTTTAAAAATAATTCCTTATCCCTTCTGGCTAACCTCTGGAATTTTGCATTTAATTGGGCATATCTCCCCCTATCACTGTTGCCTTTTGCTTTCCTTCTTTCTTGGGGTACTTCCAGTGTCTCAGCAGACAGCCATCTTGCCTTCTTGGTTTTCTTTTTCTTTGGGACGTTTTTTGTTGCCGCCTCCTGAACAATGTTGCGAACTTCTGTCCATAGCTCTTCCGGGACCCTATCTACTAAATCTAGTCCCTTAAATCTATTCTTCACTTCCACTGCATATTCATTAGGAATGTTAGTGAGCTCATATCTAACTGATCTGTGGGTCTTCCCTATTCTCTTTAGTCTGATTCTAAATTGTGCAATAAGAAGTTCGTGATCTCAATTACAGTCAGCTCCAGGTCTTGTTTTTACCGACTGTATAGATGTCCGCCACCTTTTGCTGCAAAGGATGTAGTCAATCTGATTTTGGTGTCGACCATCTGGTGAAATCCATGTATAAAGTCGTATTTTAGGTTGCTGGAAGAGAGTGTTTGTTATGCACAGTGAATTGTCTTGGCAGAATTCTATCAGCCTATGTCCCGCTTCATTTTGTTCTCCTAGAGCAGGGGTCGGCAAACTTTTTTATGCCAGGAGCCATTTTGACATTTATAACATTTATAACATCACTCGAGGGCCAGGGGGCGGGGTTTGCGGGCGGGAGCCAATCACGTGGAAGGGGGCGGGGTTTGAAGGTGGGAGCCAATCGCGCGGAAGGGGGCGGGGTTTGCGGGCGGGAGCCAATCGCGTGGAAGGGGGTGGGGGAGGTTTGGAAGAAGGAGAAGGGAAAAAGAGGCTCGACTGCTCCAGTTGCCATGCATACCATGCCCACTGCCGACGTAGGGATTTGGAAAGCGGAGGGAGGGAATTGGGAAGCGTGCACGCTGGTTCGTGGGGAAGAGAGATAGAGGGGGAGAGAGGGCGGCGGGGAAGTTGTCCGCATGCTGTACCTGGGGGAAGCGGCCCGAGCTCGGGGCTGATTCCTGGCTACCTTCCTGCAGGAATGTAGGATTGTTATAGGAGCTGGGGGATCAAGCTTTGTGCACGGGGACTCGCTTCCCCCGAGGAGCTTCTCACTGGGGTAAGAATAGGACGGACGCGGGAGGGTTTGTGCGTATAAGCGGTGGGGCTGCCCCTACCATGCCTGCCTGTGTGCGCCCGCAGGTGATATTTTACGGAAGAGCCACACTCAAGGGGCCAAAGAGCCGCATGTGGCTCGCGAGCCGCGGTTTGCCGACCCCTGTCATAGACCATGCTTGCCTGTAATTCCAGGTGTCGTTTGACTACCCACCTTAGCATTCCAGTCTGCTGTAATGAAAATAACATCTCTTTTTGGCATATTATCCAGTAGGTGCTGCAGATCCTCATAGAACTGATCCACTTCTGCTTCTTCAGCATCTGTGGTAGGGGTGTATATTTGGATCACTGTGATGTTAAATGGCTTACCCTGAATTCAAATTGAGATCATTCTATCGTTTTTTGGATTGCATCCAAGCACTGCTTCAGCCACTTTATTAATAATTTTGAAGGCTACTCCATTTCTTCTGTGGTCCTCTTGTCCACAGTAGTATATCTGGTGGTCATCTGATGTGAAGTGGCCCATTCCAGTCCATTTCAGTTCACTGACACCCAAAATGTCTATATTTAATCTTGACATCTCACCAATAACCACATCCAATTTGGCCTGGCTCATAGATCTTACATTCCAGGTTCCTATAGTGTGTTGAACTTTAGAACATCGGATTCGTCGTTCACAACCAGCACCGTCGGCCGCTAGCCATCCTTTCGGCTTTGAGCTAGCTGCATCATCACATCTGGGGCTAGTTGAACTTATCCTCTGTTCCTCCCCAGTAGCATTTTGACCATCTTCCGACCTGGGAGTCCCATCTTCCGATGGTATAGCGACATATCTCTGGTTGTACTGATCCATTTAGTTTTCACGGCAAGAATACTGGGGTGGGTTGCCGTTACCTTCCCCAAGGATCGTATTTAGTCTGTAAATCATAAAAAATGTAAATCATAAAAACTCTTAAAAAGAAAAAATGTGCTTCCTTCTAAGGTTACTCACAATTTCTGTATAATTGTTCAGAAGTATCCCAAACAGCTGCTGGGCTCAAGGATTTATTGAGAATGTAAGATTATTAAAATAATCATGAGACAATAGTCTGCTTTAATCCACAATCTACATAGAGCCTTAAGGGCAAGACTTTAGGACAAAACCTCAGGATGACATTCACCATTCAACTTAATGAAGCAGAGATGCTTACAGGTTTGAATTAAGTAAAGTAATATGTATTACCCTCAATAAAATCTCATTAAACTAGATAATCTCCTAAATTGGCCAAATGCTGCCTGTTGTAATGTATGCAGAGGACACATTCATTGTGAGGCCAAAATCCTGACTTGCAACTATCAAAAAGTGAAAGTTGTAGCATTTAGGGGAAAAAAACATCAAAAGAAACCTTATGGATGACAGATGGAAATTCAACTGACCAGATAAAATGCTATAAATATCTTTTGCCACAATAGCAATTCTGCTGAGAATTATTAGAGAACTGTGGTTGTTGAGTTGGAATGTATGAACTGTGGATGCCATGGAAAATCTTAATTAGGGACAAATAGTTAATCTCTTCACAAGAAGGAAGTCTCGATTGCATCCACCACTGTTTATCTCTTCACACGAAGGAAATCTTGATTACATCCACCTTTGTCTGTTTCACAAATCCCTGTGAGATAACCACCTAACACCAGACCTCTCCCCTCCTCTTACGTAAATTCGGGGATATCCATAATAAACTTGTGACATCTGTAAATTAAATTGTGATATCTGTAGAATCTTGACCTTTACACTATTGTTAAATCTTAAAAGACCTTACTGTATATCCTGTGTGATGTATGTGTTAAAGATCAGAAATGTATAAATGTGGATGTCTCCTTTTGTTCGGGGCTCTCCTTTTCAGAGGAGGTTGCCCCCTATTACTTGAGCTCAATTAAAAGGGTTATCCTATTTCTCGTCTTGGTGTGAATTTATTTTGGGTTCTTCGTACCAAGTTAAACGTGCTTGGACACGGGACCAACTTTGGGTCCAACAAAACTGGCGACTCCGCTGCCGAGACAAAACTTGGTCTCAGGACTTGTGGTTCATCTAACCCAGCGCGCATTCAGAAATTTTTCTGAAAGGGTTTCTGACCGCTCTCCTGGGCTCAAAGACGAAGTCCTGGAAAAAAAACAACCGAGAAATAGACAAAAGAACTTCCAAAAACTGCCACCGCTGACAACAGTCCACTGAAGACGGGTAAGATACCTTCTGTGTTTGTCTTTGTCCGAATCCCATGAGCCCAGAGGGGGCAGTGAGTGGTCTGGGAGGAAACCAGAGAAGTAGGACAAATGGGGTCTGCGCAGACTAGACAAAAGGGACCGCAAGGGTCAAAAGGGAAAAAGAAAAAGTTATGCAAGGTATCTGACCAAACCGGGGGTTCGAGTCCCCTGCAATGTTTGGTCCGCCACTTTGGTCATTTTGCAAACCCGGGAATGACAGTGGAAAAATTAGTAGAAAAAAGCGAATCATGGACTGAGGCAACGGAAGGCATTTGGCCAAAGGAAGGATCAATTGACTACAATGTGCACAAAAAATTAGGAGACCTTGTGTCGACATTTGGGGAGGACGACCAGGCTTATTATAATTTATTTTGGAAATTATGGGATGACGATCCCACTAGAAAACAATATGGCTTTGAGAAAAGGGCAGATCGAGGGGAAAGAGAGCTGCATCCTCCACCATGTCCCTGTGTTAGTAATAATGTGGGCAGTTATGTAGGGTCCATTTATCCCTCTCTAAAAAAGGAAATACCCCTCCCTCCGTACGCAACTCCCAGCGCCCCACCAGCCAGTTCCACACCCTTGCTCCCTCTATTAGAAGCAAGAAATAGTGGAGGAGGTCCGCGGAGTTTAGTTCATGCCCCATTCTCCACCACGGACCTATATAAATGGAAGGAACAGTATGGAAGCTACAGTGAAAACTCAGCTAGATATGCAGATTTATTCTCCTCCATCTGCGCCACGCACAATCCAACCTGGCCAGATATACAACAGATGATGGAAGTTTTTCTAACTAGGGATGAGAGAATGATGGTTTTTGCAAAAGCCCGAGAGGAGGCAGGGCGCCGGGCACAGCCTAATGCACAACCCCCGGTTAGTGCTGAGGATATTTTTCCCGAAACAGATCCCCTTTGGCGCATTACTGATGTCAATAGCCCTCACCTAACTAAACTTAGGCAATACCAGCAAATAGTGGAAGAAGCGCTCCGGGTAGGGATCCCTAAGCAAAAGAATATAGGAAAAATTTATGAGATTTTCCAAGAACCTAAAGAAACCCCAAGCGCGTTCTTGGATCGAATCCAAGAAGCAATGAAAAAGTACACCGACCTAGACCCAACGAGTCCCGAAAATCGGACCATGGTCAATATGGTATTTATTGGGCAAAGTGCCCCTGATATTAAGAGAAAGTTGCAAAAAATGGATGGAGGACCAGCCATGGACACATCCGTGTTACTTGCATCAGCTTATAAGGTTTTTGTAAACCGACCTCTGGAAGAAATAAAAACCAAGACTCAAGAGGCTCGGAGAAATGCTGTCTTTCTAGCCGAAGCCCTAGACAAGAGGGAGCCGTCTAGGGGTATGAGGGGTGGGGCGAACGGAAGATCTGGGCGAGGAGGATTTGGTGGGGGTCGCGGAAGTGTAAGTGAAAGGCAGGGAATGTCGAACAAAGGAAGAAGAGGAAGGTTGGATAGGAATCAATGTGCTATTTGCAGAGGGTACGGCCATTGGCGGCGAGATTGCCCCCAACGAAACGACCCAGGACCTGACCCAGCCCAAATACACTTGATAGAAGAGGAGGAAGAAGACTAGGGGTGCTCAGGGCAAGGTGGGGCTGGCCCCCACCTCGCAAAACCCCCCGAACCCCTAGTGAGATGCAGAGTGGGGGGGAAATGGATGGATTTTTTGGTAGATACTGGAGCAGCTAGGTCAGTTGTGAATAAACCAATAGCGGATTTGAGTAATGAAAAGATCCCGGTTATTGGTGCTGAAGGAAAGCAAATGGAGTCGTGGGTATTACAGACTGTGGATTGCAAACTAGGGAAGAACCAAATTAAGCACAAGTTTCTGTACATGCCCAAGTGCCCGGTTCCCTTGTTGGGGCGAGATATCTTGTTTCGCCTAGGGGCAGAAATCTCTTTCAAGGGCCAAGAAATAGTGATTAGAACAAAACCAGAGACCTCTTGGGTCATGGCATTGGTAGAAAAACAATTTCAGTTGGGGCAAGGGCTATCAGAAGTGGAAAGTGCGGTGAAACCATGGGTGTGGTATACGGGGGTGGCAGGAAGATCTGTAAACACTTCCCCCGTCCAGGTTGAACTGATGCCAGGGGTTGCACCCATGAGCATTAGACAGTATGAGATTTCCCTTAAAGCGCAAGATGGCTTGGAACCGGTAATAACTGATTTTTTGGAGCAAGGGCTAATCAAGAGAGGATCTAGCCCCTATAACACCCCAGTGCTGCCAGTTTTAAAACCAGATGGCAGTTATAGGTTTGTCCAAGACCTTAGAGCTATCAATAAGATTACTGTGACTCTTCACCAAGTGGTCCCAAACCCATATACCTTGCTGGGACAAATGCCCAGAGATTTCACCTGGTATACGGTCTTGGACCTGAAGGATGCCTTCTTCTGCATTCCATTGGCAGAGGAAAGTCAGAGGGTGTTTGCTTTCACTTGGAAGCAAGAACAAATGTACTGGGCAGTTTTACCGCAAGGGTTCAAGAACAGCCCCACAATATTCGGGACAGCCCTAGCAAATGATTTGAGGGGGTGGGCCCCCCAACCTGGTACTAAGGGAACTCTGCTTCAATATGTAGATGACTTATTATTAGGAAGCCCGACTAAACATGAGTGTGTTCAGAATACCATAAGCCTTTTAAATGACCTGGCAAAATGGGGTTACAAAGTTTCTAAAACAAAAGCACAGATAGTCCAGAGAAAAGTAAAGTATTTAGGATACTACCTTGAGGATGGGACACGAAGTTTGACTCCCGAGCGCATAGGGGCCATACAAAACTTGGCCCCTCCTAAAACTAGAAAAGAATTGAGGGGGTTCCTGGGAACGGCTGGGTTCTGTCGCATCTGGATTCCCAATTTTGGGGTCCTGGCTAAACCCCTCTATGAGAGTTTGAAAGGGAAAGACAGTGAGCCTTTAAACTGGGAAACGTCTCACCAACAAGCCTTCCAGGAAATGAAGCGGGCTTTGTCAACAGCCCCCGCTCTTGGTCTGCCAGATCTGACGAAACCCTTTACTCTTTTTGTGTCGGAGACAAAGGGGGTGGCAAACGGGGTTCTGTCTCAAAAACTGGGAAATTGGGAAAGACCGGTGGCGTACTTCTCCAAACAAGTGGATGGGGTGGCACAAGGTTGGCCTGCCTGCCTACAGGCGGCTGCAGCAGCAGCGCTCCTATTAAAAGAAGCAGAAAAAGTCACTTTCGGGGCAGCAATCACGATAGAGACCCCGCACATGATAAAAGATCTGTTGGAAACAAAGGGGGGGGGGGCTGTGGTTGACTGCAGGAAGGATGGCTAAATATCAGGCAGCATTACTTGACCCAACTAAAGTTACCCTAATACGGTCAGACCGATTCAACCCAGCTACCCTCATGCCTCAAACAGGAGTTGAAAGCTCCCATGACTGTATGTCGATGAAGGTTCTCAGTCATCCAGGTGGAACAGTCTGTGGCTTGAATCATGTCAACTGGATTTCTATTTTCTCAGTAGAAACGTTTCACTCCTTATCCAAGGAGCTTCTTCAGCTTCTTCCCATGACTGTGTGCAAGTGATTGAAGAGGTCTATGCCAGTAGACCAGACTTAAAAGATCAGCCCCTGCCTGCCTCAGAGGTGCAGTTTTACACCGATGGCAGTAGCTTTGTCTCTGATGGGAAACGAAAAGCTGGTTATGCAGTGGTGACTCTGAAGGAAGTGATAGAAGCCGAACCCTTGCCTGTGGGCACCTCGGCTCAAAAAGCAGAGCTGATTGCTCTGAGACGGGCACTGGAGATGGCTAAAGGGAAAAGGGCCACCATATTTACTGACAGCAAGTATGCTTTTAATGTAGTCCAAGCCTTTGGGTCAATTTGGAAAGAGCGAGGACTCTTAGATGCTAGGGGGGAGCCAATTAAATATGGATCTGAAATTAAGGCTTTGCTGGACTCCGTTAACCTGCCAAGAAAAATAGCTGTGGTCCACATAAAGGGCCATGGGAAAGGGAAAGATGCCCATACTCAGGGAAATGCAATGGCAGATAGGGCAGCAAAGCAAGCAGCTTCATTGCCAATAGACCAGGCACAAAGGATCTTGTCCCTCCTGCCTAGTAAAGACATAAGCCTCGAAAAACCCCAATACACAGAAGAGGAAGGAAGTAGGTGGAAAAGGCAGGGTGGGGTTTTAAAAGGACAGTGGTGGTATCTAATAGGGAAGCCCATTTTGCCACGCCATGAAGTATTCCCGATTTTAAAAACCTTACACGCCACCTCACATTTTGGACCAAAAGCCCTCATTGATGTCTTGACTACATCTTACATCTGCCCAGGGATCTATAAAAGGGCCGAGGAGGTGGTAAAAACCTGTGTGATCTGTCAAACAAACAACCCTAGATGGGGCCCGAACAAGCCAGAGTTGGGGAGGCTAGAAAAGGGATCGTTTCCTGGGAGCTTTTGGGAAATTGATTTCACTGAGCTACCTCGTACCCAGGGGCTCCGATACATGTTGGTCTTGGTAGACACCTTTTCGGGGTGGATTGAAGCCTTCCCCACCAGAAGCAATAAAGCCAGAGAAGTTGTAAAGGCCTTGCTACAAGAGATCATTCCCCGATTTGGGTTACCGGTGGGGGGGATTGGGAGCGATCAGGGATCCCATTTTGTTTCTAAGGTGGTCCAAGAAGTGTCAGGGGCTTTGGGAATCCACTGGAAATTTCACACCCCGTACCACCCTTCGTCGGGGGGACGGGCAGAGAAGGCTAACGGCTTATTGAAAAGGGCTGTTGCGAAATTGGCTCAGGAAGCGAAATTGAAATGGCCACAAGCCCTCCCCATTGCACTTTTGCGAATGCGGGTCCTGCCCAACAGACGACTTGGATTGTCTCCCTTTGAACTTATGTACGGGCGCCCATATTTCTGCACAAGGACAAAGGGAGATCCATCGCAAATAGGGGTGGAAGCAACAAAGCAGTATACCATACAGTTGATGAAAAATTTTAGGGCTCTTGCTAAATTTGTTCAGCTATCTGTTCCTGCAGGACTGGACCATCCTGTGCACAAGTACCAGCCTGGTGATTGGGTGTATGTGAAGCGGTGGGTCCTGTCTGACCCTCTCCAACCCAAGTGGAAGGGTCCATGCCAAGTGCTATTAACCACTCACACAGCTGTGAAGGTGGACGGATACCCCAAGTGGATTCATCACACCCATTTGAAATCGGCTGCGGCACCCGAACCACAGTGGGAAGCGGAACCTGATCCAGAGGACCCTCTGAAACTGACCATTAGGAAAGGACAATTTGCGAATGGGAGGAGAACCCACGCCTAAACTGCAAGTAATTTCTCACAGATTACCTCGAGATCCCCGACCCATCACAAAGGTGACAGTGGGTGCCATCTTGCTCAAACCAAGAACTTTTTCACCCGTCAGCCACACTGAAGTGACTCCTGTATCACCACCGGAGATTAACCTTCAGGCAATACAAAAACGGTGGTGAGCACATGGGAGGATCGCCCACACCGCAAGCTCATTGTGTTTCAGATCGACGCCCCTGGCGGGCTGAGCCTCAAATCTACCACGAAAGCATTCCATGGCAGATCAGACGTTCTGTTAATGTCAATTTCTGGGGAAGGCAGGGATCGCGATCATCCTTACAGAGAACTGAAACTGAGTTGTTGTGTGCCCCTGAGTGCCCCGATGACCGATCCGCTTTTCCCTATGACCCTCATAGCCACCTTAACTTAGGTGTTCATATTCTCAGTTGTGTTGGGGGAACTAGATTTTATATAACCGAATCATGAAGTGGATGTTGACAATTTGTTGCCTTTGGGCAGTGGGCATGGAATTCGCTCGGAAATCTGTTACAGGAACTCTCCACATGGAGCAGGAGCAAAGTCCTCCATTTAAAAACAATCTGCTTCGGTTAAAATATCACTATGCTCGAAGCTCTGGAGTTCCATCATGCTGGGTATGTTCCAAATTGCATGAGGAAACACAGAATATACCCATGATGGCAGTCCCCCTTAATGTTTCTGAGATAATCAATTTGACCGCCCCCCTTCATTATTTCAGATTGTCCCATGGACGTCAAAAGGTTAACAAAACCCAACCAGTAGAGATAGTGGGAACCCTTTGGAGTCCTGATTGGTGTATTCAGGGGCAAAGAGTTCAGGATGCCTCCTCCTGTGCAGCTTCCAAACATAATTTGACCTGGCAGGGAGAAAAAAATAAAACAGCGAAAGCTTTTTTTCATGTGTTTGGAGATGCTGGAGAACCGTTGAATATCGAACAGGGAGGGAAGTGTGACTTGTTTAGTTTATTTTTTACAGATGGTATACCGCGCCATCTGTCTCCTCAGTTTGATGATACAATTAAGTGGCTGTGGGCCATCATGGATGGACTACAAGGTAAAGATGGTAAGACAGGAGTGTTGCCCTATGCTGGAAGGAATTTGTTTTACTGTTGTGGTAGTAAATGTTTCCAATGGTTTCCTGTGGATAGGGTTGGATGGTGTTATGTGGCACGCATCATACCAGTATTGCAAGTTATAGATGGAAAGAAACATCATTTAGTAGGGGAAGGACACCCTCGCTACCCTTTGGCAATACGTCAGAGAAGGGAGCTATTCTCCACTGGCGACAAAACTTGGTCCTGGTTCCCCTCAAGCACAGGATGGGGGATTGAGATGATGAATAGGCTCAATAATTACTCTGAGATTATGGATTCCATTGTAAATGAAAGTCAACTAGAGATAGGGTTACTCAATGAAGAAATAAGGGCAATACGCCAGGCTGTTCTCAGGAATGAGATGAAAATCGAATCTCTGACCGCTGCTGTAACAGGACTTTGTGAGCAGACCTTAGACTACCAATGCTGCACCTGGATCGCTAACACCAGCGATGAGATTCCTGATTATTATGACATCGTTTCGCAGCATCGACGAGAGGTAGCAAAGTTACAGCAACAAGCAAGAGAACTGGCCAGACAGGGATGGAATCCCTTTGAAATGCTCACCTCCTGGTTGCCTAATTTTAACTGGTTAAAGACCTTGGTCAGCGCAGTTGCTGTCTTAATCGCTCTAATTGTAACAACCTGTATAGCCCTTCAGTGTATGCCGATGTGTATTTCAGTATGTAAAACCTGCTTCCCCAACAAAGCCAGGACTAAAGTGCTCTATCAAACCACAGGAGAATTGGAGGGGATAAGTGACTCATCAGCGGAAAGGGGCGCTGCGAGTCAAAGGGGGGGATTGTTGAGTTGGACTCTATTAAACCCCCCTCCTTATGAAATGTGTGTGTGTTCAGCAGAATGTATGAACTGTGGATGCCATGGAAAATCTTAATTAGGGACAAATAGTTAATCTCTTCACAAGAAGGAAGTCTCGATTGCATCCACCACTGTTTATCTCTTCACACGAAGGAAATCTTGATTACATCCACCTTTGTCTGTTTCACAAATCCCTGTGAGATAACCACCTAACACCAGACCTCTCCCCTCCTCTTACGTAAATTCGGGGATATCCATAATAAACTTGTGACATCTGTAAATTAAATTGTGATATCTGTAGAATCTTGACCTTTACACTATTGTTAAATCTTAAAAGACCTTACTGTATATCCTGTGTGATGTATGTGTTAAAGATCAGAAATGTATAAATGTGGATGTCTCCTTTTGTTCGGGGCTCTCCTTTTCAGAGGAGGTTGCCCCCTATTACTTGAGCTCAATTAAAAGGGTTATCCTATTTCTCGTCTTGGTGTGAATTTATTTTGGGTTCTTCGTACCAAGTTAAACGTGCTTGGACACGGGACCAACTTTGGGTCCAACATGGTTGCCAAAAATCTAGATTTTTTTTTCTGCTAGAAAGGTAGCTTTCATTGGTCTCTGAGGGAAGCAGTAGCTCAAACGGGACCCATATGCTCACAGCAAATTCAGGGGATTGGAAGCAGTACAGTCTACCTTGCTACCATAGATCCTTAGAGCAGCCTTTCTCAACCTTTTGACCCTGGAGGGACCCTTGAAATATTTTTCAGGCCTTGGGAAACCCCTGCACATTCAGGCTCAAATATAGGCCAGAAGTTACAAAATTATTATATTCGTTTCATGTGTAGGCCTGTATATATGGATTAACAGTGTTCTTAAACTAAAAATAAAGAATGAAGCTTACCTCTTTAATGTGAAGTTGCCTGAATTTGAAATAAATTTTTAAATAAATTGTGATATCCCAGGGAACCCTAGTGACCTCTCATGGAACCCTAGGGTTCCGTGGAACCCTGGTTGAGAAACCCTGCCTTAGAGTATTTTGGGTATGCTCTTTCAATTGGTAACAGCTTTTGTTTTCTCCAACTAGCTTTCTCCCTGTTCTGAATTCTTCAGATCCAAGTGGATGAGAAACCCAATACCTCTTTCTCAGAACCTTTCATTTCATTGGGTTTTTAAAATGCTAAAAGTGTTACTAAGAAATGAATATAAGACATGGACTTCCAAAGAGATATGAATCTCCACAGCAGGAGCCACATTAACTAGCCTTGTGACATCCTAAATATCACTGCATTTATTGTGGAAGCTTAATAAATAACACATCTGTCTGTCTTTAAGATGCCCCATGCCTTTTGCATTGTAATAAGGGTATCCCAACAATAGAAACTCTCTCCTTCAATAGCATCTTTTAATGTGTTCAGGAAAATTTACCTGGTAAACTTTACAAAATGTAAAACAAATGCTCTAAAATGGAATACTTTACCTCAAAGCATTTGGGCATAACATCTAAAATCATCAGATACAATTAGCAAGTCAGGAAGTCTTTGTTTCAGAGTACCATGAACTTGACCAAAAATAAAGAGAGGAGGGGGGAAGGCTTACATTACAATTTACAACACAATATAAAGAAAATACAGTTTCTTAGACAGTGATGAGTAAAACAATAGCAGGAAAAAAGAAATGCAGATAACAAAAGATGCATGTCACCTAATCTTATACACACATAAGCTTTGTTTCATTTACATGCAAGATCTAAGATGGATTGGAAGTAACACCAGTTGTTGGTTACTCAGGCGATGGCAAATCTTAATGTTTTCTAAGATGACATACATGATGAGGCTAGGATTGTCTTCCACATATATAATTTTACAGTGAAAATTCTGTACTGTAGCATGCACAATAGATGGATGTTTCCTGATGTTGAGATGTAGGAAGTTGTAATCCCATGGCAAGACGTAATGCACACCTCTGTAAATTGAACAATAGAGTGATTAGCTCTACATTTGTTCAATAAATTTAATTTTAAATTTAAGAGCCAGTTTGGTCTATTGGTTAAGGCACCAGGCTAGAATCCAGGAGACTGTGAGTTGTAGTCCCACCTTAGGCATGAAAGCCGGCTGGGTGACCTTGGGCCAGTCACTCTCTCTTAGCCCAACCCACCTCACAGGGTTGTTGTTGTGGGGAAAATAGGAGAAGAAGGAGTATTAGGTGTGTTCGCCGCCTTGAGTTATTTATAAAAATAATAAAGGCAGGATAGAAAATAAATAAAATAAAAAAATAATAATCTCATTTTTGGAATAAGTGAAATCTTATGTAGACAGTATGACAAAATAGGGCATAGAGAGAAAATGTCTAAGGTTATATATTTTTATCCTGTCTGAGATTCAGCTTTAAAGCATTACTAATCCTGAAAGCTAAGATATCAGTACAATTTCAGTTAAATAATAGTATGTTATTGTTTCAGCAAAGTAAACAGGATATGGAAAACAGAATTGCCTCTTCCTAGTCCCAATCCCATTCTTTCTAGGATGCTAAAAGGCCCTTTAGTTGCCATCTCAAAGCAAGATTGGTGCATGAATGGAATGGTGATGCTGAAAAAGATCAGGCTAGTAGTTTACTTCAAGAGACACCTTCTATATGTCTTGTTCTGCACAAAACAATCTTGTAGTTAACAAGATTAGTTGAGCTGCCACATGTTCATTTCATTCACATTATATATTTTCTACACATTTAAAAAGAAAAAGGGTAAAGTCTCTGAGTCTGGTAACTTTGCAGTCATGTAAATCTAGTTTTCTTGACAGCAATATGGAAAGGGTTTCTATTGTTTTCTTCTGTTTTTTTTTTCTAACTTCCCAGTGTAGTTTACAAACATGGGATTCTTGGGCTGTTTCCTATCCAAAAACTAACCAGGTAACTCTGCCTGATCCTGCTTAGGGTCTGAGCATAGATAAGCATAGTCAGATGCTGCTACCTGCTGAGATTTTCTATACATACATGCATGTAAATTGGGATACAAATGACTTCTCCCATTTTCAAGGAACATGGGAAGGCAGCCACGATATTCAATAAAATTAGATTTTCCCTTTGCTACAACTGAACATCGTCTCTCCTCTCAGCTGGTAAACATCTGTCAGACACTGATGAAAATTAATCCTTAGTTCTTCAAACAGAAAAGCTCCTATATAAAAGAAGGAAGCTGTGTCTATGGGGGATCCCTGTATATATGGATGTACAATGGAGAACTGCTCATGAATGTCCACAGGATAGTCATCAGGGGAGGGGAAACTTAGTACACAGGTCCCATAGTGGCAGTCCTCCCAGGTCCCTTCACTCTGTCAGTGGTTGAGGCGAAGAAACAACGCTGAGCCAGAAATGAAGCTCTAGTTCTTTATTGTTTCTACCTTACACAGAATCTTGCCAAACTAGTCAAAGCCAAGAGGTGCTAGGGAGAAATACTCCAGTGAATCTAAGGCGGGTCGTGTCTCAGCTTCTTGGCCGGCTGCCCAAGGTCCTCCAAACTATAAGATCGTTTCTGCCCCTGGAATGCACCCCCTCCTTCCTCTTCTGTGACCTCCATAGCGCCACCTCCCTCCTCAGAGACACTTTCCATCACAGACACATTCCTTTAATTATTCATTTAGTTAGGTTCTAATTTGTCAATAATTCTTATAATTAAGTTCACTAAAACATTTCCAACCATAAAAGGTAACTAATTGAAGAGGAAACTAGATGTGATCATTTTTAAAACTGATTTATCTTTCCAATCTCTTTCTAAATTAGAAATCCAGAGCTATCTCTGCTAGTACATTGTGTAAAGTTGGTATCTTTGAAAAGTCAAAGAAAAAGAAAGAGAGAGATCTGATAATTTACTAAACAGGGAACATGGGCATATTACTGCTTTTCAATATAAAGAACCTACCACCCTGTCCAGATATATGCCACTGGGAGTTGGGCAGCATATACATTTAATAAATTATTATAATTAATATTATTAGTATTTATATAACTCTCCTTAATGATAGTTTCATCAATCATAATATGCAGGTATTAGAGGTTTCTGCACATCCCAATTCCCATTGTTCTCCTTTTCTTTCCTTTTTTCCTGTCTCAAAAATGACACCAGTTATAAATAAAACCTAGCAATATTTTAAAATCTAGACCATGTGCTATATTTTAATATTGATTGAAAGAAAGCCAACAGATGGATTGAAAACGCATTTCCAGATTCCAAGCCACTGCAATCCTTTAAGCAGCATTACCAGCCTGTTATTGTGAGCCAAATTGCCATTTGAATTCTATTGTTGTATTTATTTATTCATTTATTTATTTATTTAACTTGCTATACCACCAACTACTGTAGTCTCTGCACTGCCAATTATCTGATTTCAAGAAGAAACTTTTGTGCTACAGGTAGCCTATGCATTGTATAATGGCTCTTCAGCTCTGCAGATATCAGATAACTGTCAAAAAAGCGATCTGACTCTTAGAAACCTCAACACTCCCATTTGTGTTACTGCTTCCAGAAGCTAACATTTATTCTCATTTTCTTGTACAATTCTCTAAAAGAAATTTAACCAAGCAAGGAATAAATAAGATGAATCCCACCTAGGGATAAATGGAAAACATGGAACCGTAATATCAAACAAATGTTATTTACCAATATTTTTAATCACAGTACTTTCAAGGATTCACATGATACTCTTATACTGTATAAGGAAACTCAGAATTTAAGTGTACAAAAGGCAATATGACTACCTTCTAGGTAGCCATGTGTAGATTAGTTCTGTAGAAAACATTTTTAGAATCTTTTCATTGTGAGTTTTTAAGTTTCATTGCAACTTTTAAAGAAAGATCCAGCAGCAAATGAGAAAGTGCAGTTAGGATTTCAGAAATAAAATTCTACCTTAATTAAAAGCAAAAGATTTATATGATCTTCTCCTACATGATTCCCTCCAAATGTTTAGGACTGCAATTCTTGTATTTTTTTTACAATTGGACATGTTGATTGGAGTGAATGGGAATTGCTGCCCAAAACATTGGATGAGTGTCAGATTAGCTAGGAAAGCCCCATGATGCAGCTTTGTCTTCAAGGGAGAGACATTTGGAGAAACAAGGTAACTTTTGTGTGAACTTGTGCATGAACTTACTGCTGTTTGAAGAAGAGGAACCTCTGACAATCAAAACTATTGAACTTATCTGCAGTTGCTGTACATTCTAGATCATTTGCCCCTGCTCTTAAAAGCATGCATGTATACATGCATGCATATGTGTGTGTGTGTGTGTGTGTACAGTGTATGTGTGTATGTGTATGTGTATGTGTATGTGTATGTGTATGTGTATGTGTATGTGTATGTGTATGTGTATGTGTATGTGTATGTGTATATCTATATATATGAAAAAAATTCTAATGTAGAATATTGCCAGTTCATCTGCTGGTAATTAACATTTCTGCCATTTTTGGGAGCATTGCTTTCTTTATGTGGTTTCCATCAAAATCGCCATCTCAGCTGGACCCAGCTGTGAGCAAGAGAGCATCATGTTGTGGCATCTGTAGCAAAAGTGGCATTAAAAGCATTCCATAAAGGAAACCCTACAGCTCCTTTGTCTTTCTTATTTTGCTGCAGATATGTTATTATTGTGGCTTGGGAAGAAAATTGAAAAGAAAAGGTAAAGACTTTTTAAAAATTGCATTTTTAAAAGCTAGAGGATTAAGGTTATTATTATGGGGGGGGGAATCAATGGGAAGCTATTTTCTTAGAGTAACTGTAGGTGGAACAGTAGGTTCTACTGCACAATGGGTACACAGTGGCATAAATCTGTCTTCAGCAGCATGGCCATCTGCTTCGCCCCAGAGATAGTTAAATGGTGCTGTGGAATTATTCCTGGGAAAGCTGATGACCCTGCCAAAATTAAGTACCTTTTATGCACACACACCTACCCCATCTTAAAGTGAAGAGGCCAGGCACAGAGTTAAGAATTTGGAAGAGTAAGAAAATGAAGGTGTAGCAAGGGAAAGTATACCTAGGGCCTCCCTGTGAGCTTGCCTTTAAAGGCTGGCTGTTCTTGCAGTCATAAAGGTGCTTGAGTAATTCAAACCTTCATCCCAATAGAAGAGAATATGTGTAGCTCAGGGTTGAACTCAGGAATCCTTGGCGCTCTCTGAGCTTGGTTGTTTGCTTGCAGATGATTCATTACCCGACTAGGTAACATCATCAGTGCTCAATGATGATGTTACCTAGATGGGTTTTATCTAGTCGGAGCGCTGTTGATGTTACCTAGTTGGGTTATAAAATGTCTGCAAGCAAACGACCAAGCTCAGGGAGTGCCAAGGACTCCACAAACCTTCATCCGTATGCTTGCTATCCATCCTGGATCCATGTAAGCCACCTTGAGCTCCTAGAGCAGAGCTTTCCAAACTGTGTGTCGGGACACATTAGTGTGTCGGCTGCAGTGTCTGGGTGTGTTGCGGCTGCTGCTGCCTCCAAACCTGCCCTGCCAGGATTCCACGCAGGTCCTAGTGCCTGCCTTGTGCCCTGTTGTAAGAGTGTGTTGCGAAATGATGCCCTGCTGTAAGAGTGTGTCACGAAATGATGCATGTCTAAAAAGTGTGTCACCAACATGAAAAGTTTGGAAAGCTCTGTCCTAGAGGCTACAGGCCTCATGCGCATACATTCACACATATTAATCTCCTTCCTTTCCTCTTTTCCCAGTGACCTTGAGCAAGATCTCCAGGAGGAAGGAAACAGCAAGGCAACCTTCCATGTACTAATCCCTTTAGCAATGGGCAACCAGTCACTAATTTCTAGCTGATCAGAGAAGTGAGTTAAGGTCCTGGATGGCTTTTCCTACCAAGCTTTCATAGGATGGCTAGCTCAAGAGAGAGGACATGGACCTTTATTAACCTGATCTTAAAACCCATTCACATCAGACTGATGGCACTCTGTCCATGGGTTAGTTATCATTCTCAAAGAGAGCACCTCTGTTGAGATTTCATTTCCATTTGTCCACAGCTAGTCCATCATATCTCTCAGACTGTGATTCAACCGAGAGTTCCAAGACTGAGATGGTAAGGAAACACAGAATTACTTGTTTTCTACATACTTCCGGATGATTACGTTCGCCTAGTGAATTCACATAGATACACGGTTGCATCCATAGGATGCCCTTACCATCCAGATAATCATTAGTGTCACAAGGAACTTGCTTCCCCTCTGTCTCCCATGTTTCTATAATAATATTATCTCCCTCTCTACTTATAAAATCGTTAAACTGGAAAAACAACTAAATATAGGCATTAAAGCTATTGTGTTTCTATTTTTCTAAATTGCTAGGTTCTCAAGAAGTGCTGAAAGAATCTTCCCCTGGAGAAACAAAAATGCAAAATAGCTAGATTTCTTGTGAATCTGGGACACCTCCTAATTACAGCTAGACTTAATATCCTGCAAGATTCAATTCAGGCATGTCCAAATGATGGGCAAAATTACCTGTGCCAATCAGTAAACTTGCTTGATTAAAAGCACGTCTTGAATCTCATCCCATTCATGAGCAGGTAGGTGTATAAATATCTTCTTTGGGGTTCTATGAGCTTCTTCCATAAATCAATGCATATCAGAAAATTCACAGGAAACAAGTATTTGCTACTCAACACTCAAGAGATCTAAAATATGTTGTCAGAATACTAAGGGCATTTTAGGAAATATTAGCTACTTGTCTTTAAGTGTTTTGATGAATTGATATTGTTTCCACCTTTGTTCCATTAGTGTTGTGTACCAAACCACCCAGAATTTCTGCTGGGGAATGCTATCAAACTTAATCTGATATGTATACATACCAGTGAGTGAGTGAGTGAGTGAGTGAGTGAGTGAGTGAGTGAGTGTATACACACACACACACACACACACACACTTACTGTATAGACATATGCATTCATATACAGTACATTCGCACATAGACATATGCATACATATATTGGGGACAATATAAGAAATCTCTGGGGTATAAATCCTGGCTAACAGCTCCTTAGCCTACTCTATAGTTCAGAGCTTTCCAAACTGTGTGTCGGGACATGTTAGTGTGTCAGCTGCAGTCTCTGGGTGTGTTGCGGCTGCTGCTACCTCTGAGCCCTGCCAGGATTCCGCACAGGTCCTAGTGCCTGCCTTGTGCCTTGCTGCCTCCAAACCTGCTGTGATTCTGCGCAGGTCCTAGTGCCTGGCTTGTGCCTTGCTGCCTCCAAACCTGCCCTGCCAGGATTCCGTGCAGGTCCTAGTGCCTGCCTTGTGCCTTGCTGCCTCCAAACCTGCTGTGATTCTGTGCAGGTCCTATGCCTACCTTGTGCCTTGCTGCCTCCAAACCTGCCCTGCCAGGATTCCGCGCAGGTCCTAGTGCCTGCCTTGTGCCTTGCTGCCTCCAAACCTGCCCTGCCAGGATTCCGCGCAGGTCTTAGTGCCTGCTTTGTGCCTTGCTGCCTCCAAACCTGCTGTGATTCTGCACAGGTCCTAGTGCCTGCCTTGTGCCTTGCTGCCTCCAAACCTGCTGTGATTCTGCACAGGTCCTAGTGTCTGCCTTGTGCCTTGCTGCCTCCAAACCTGCCCTGCCAGGATTCCGCGCAGGTCCTAGTGCCTGCCTTGTGCCTTGCTGCCTCCAAACCTGCTGTGATTCTGCTCAGGTCCTAGTGCCTGGCTTGTGCCTTGCTGCCTCCAAACCTGCCCTGCCAGGATTCCGTGCAGGTCCTAGTGCCTGCCTTGTGCCTTGCTGCCTCCAAACCTGCTGTGATTCCGTGCAGGTCCTAGTGCCTGCCTTGTGCCTTGCTGCCTCCAAACCTGCTGTGATTCCGCGCAGGTCCTAGTGCCTGCCTTGTGCCTCCAAACCTGCTGTGATTCCACGCAGGTCTTAGTGCCTGCCTTGTGCCCTGCTATAAGAGTGTGTCACGAAATGATGCATGTCTAAAAAGTGTGTCACCAACATGAAAAGTTTGGAAAGCTCTGCTATAGTTCAGTGATGACACAAACAGGGCTAAGGTTTAGTCTGGAAAGCGATTTCTCAGCTTTTGATGGAGAAGGAGGAGCCCCCATGCTGTATGGTGGAATGTGCTTTTCCATGTCCCCTTCACCATTTTAAGAATAATTGGGGAGAGAAAGAGGGGGAGAGATACTTTGAAACAGAGGAAGCACATTTCTTTCCAATCCCAATCAATTTACAGATTTTTTTTAAAAGGTGAAGACAGACCCCTAATAATAACAACAATAATAAAAGTTTTGAAATATTTGTGTCCTGGGAGCACACAGTTTGCTTCCTTGCAACTTATTGGCCAACAACAGAGAAGAAGTTTTGCTTCCATCTAGGCTTCACCTTTGTCTGGAATCTTTGGCAAGATTTGTTGTTGTTCAGTCATTTAGTCGTGTCTGACTCTTCGTGACCTCATGGACCATAGCACGCCAGGCCTTCCTGTCCTCCACTGTCACCCGGAGTTTACTCAAATTCATGTTCATTACATCGGTGATGCTATCTAACCATCTCATCCTCTGCCGTCCCCTTCTCCTTTTGCCTTCAGTCTTTCCCAGCATCAGGGTCTTTTCCAGTGAGTCCTCTCTTCTCATTAGGTGGCCAAAGTATTTGAGCTTCAGCTTCAGCATCTGTCCTTCCAATGAGCAGTCAGGGTTGATTTCCTTTAGGATTGACTGGTTTGACCTCCTTGCAGTCCAAGGGACTCTCAAGAGTCTTCTCCAGCACCACAGTTCGAAAGCATCAATTCTTCGGCGCTCAGCCTTCCGAGGCAAATGGGCAGTAAATATCCTTCCTCTTGGGAAGCCCCCATGGGATTTTGAGCCATCACTTATGTTGATACTCCTTTTTCATGGCTATATTGGTGGATAAAGCCATTTTAGTTCAGTTTTAGCTAGCATGATTGCTTTGGAAAGTAGTAAGCTAGAAACTAAGGGTCATGTTACTGACCATCTTCCTCTGAAAAGTCAGTAATTAATATTCCTTACAGCAGTAGGGTGAGGTATAGCTTTTAGTGCTGCAGTTATTTGACTGCATTTATTTTATGTAAATCTTGCTCTTTTTTTAAATTCAAGGTAGCATACATACCTAATGCTTTTGCCTATTTTCCCCACAACAACCACCCTGTGAAGTGGGCTGGGCTGAGAGAGAGGGACTGGCCCAAGGTCACCCAGCTGGCTTTCATGCCTAAGGGAGGCCTAGAACTCACAGGCTCCTGGTTTCTAGGCCAGCACCTTAAACACTACACCAAACTGGCTCTCTGAGTGTTATAGAATAACACGTATACTAGCAGCACCATCTAATTCTACATATATTTATCTCAATGCAGAGATTTCTGAGGATCTTCTTTAGTTTTGCATTTATTGATCCATATTTACTAAATGAATCCCCCCTCCAATTCTGTATTACTCCAAATTTCCCATGCAATTAATAAGAGAGTATCAAATGTGCACTATCATGAATAACTTCCAGTAAAATGTGTTTATAAATATGCATCTATATTTTAATGCAAATTATAAAGATAAATAAATTAAGCCACTTAGTGCAGAAACAGGAAAGAACAGGCTTATGAATGAAAACATGCAAAAGTGTCACGATCAGAAAATAGCCTGGTCCATCAATCCCTCTTTGGGGTGTCCAAACAAGTATGCACAGAATTATAACTGTAACATGCAATCCTAAGCATGTTTGCTTGTGTCTGTTTAATCAGTAGTCATACAAAAAGTGTCTGCTAAGCTATTCCTTCATTATTATTTTTTGAATCTGTGATTTGGTGCTCCTTATTTCATAGTCATAAATCCTCATAGTCAAAGTGCCTGTTTCTTTGGGCAGACTTTGTGTTGTTTTGTTTTATTTAGAACACACCAGCTTCCTGACTTAAAAGGATGTGTGGGTGTGTACACGTATTTTAGATTACAACCCCCACACAAATGCACGTACACACACTCTGACATTTTTAATGGAAATAGTAAGCCACATTAATTTTGACTTTTAAAAGATGCCTACAATTATACATTCCCATTTGTTCCATGGGCAAACTTGCCTCACTAAATGATAGACCAAGTGAGAAGGGTTTTTAAAATGGAGAGACATGGAAAGTAAGAAACATTTTCCAATGGAAGCCAAATTTTAAGCATAGGGAGCTGTATAAAAATCTAAATAGAGACCTGTGAAATGAAAACATTATCTTTAGTTTTTAATCCTGGAGCGCAAGAAATCATGGCTTCTTGACACAATGTGCTAATGCACTCTGCGTTCAAGCAAACGGTGGGACTCCTAAGCTTGCCAGCTAAATGTCTTTCTTCCTGGCAGCAGGAAGCCCCAAGCATTACTGTGTCCTCTCCTTTCCTAATTGGGGCATGAAAACGGAAGAGTTCATTCACCTGCATATTCTTTCTTCCCTTCTCTTTTCATTATCCATGTGCCCCTATTTTCTCTCCTGGTTGGTGCTCACGCTCCTTGGCTTTTTGAAGAAAGTGCGCCATTTCGTCCACAGCTAGAGCTGCTGCAGCCAGCAAAGCATTCTAGGCGTCAAATGGAGCCTCGGAAATTGCAGAGTGGTTGGGAGGCAACGGGAAGCAGGGACGCTTTTATGCCAGGCACCGAGGGCTCCGTTGCCGGCCTCCCCCAGTCTTACCCAGTTGCTTAACAGCTAGACTGCATTGGACTAAGTTGCACCAATCTTTCTGATTTAAAATGTTGCTGCCGGGGGTTGGCCTATTGCTGCTCTGTCTCTGCAAAAACAACCCCAGATCTGGTGCACAGAACTGTGGTGGATTTCAGTAATGCTGCTGGTTCTCAGGGAGGGAGCACTTTCCAAGGAGGAGGGCAAGATAAGAGGAGACACAGTCCAGAGCTGGAATGTGGGAAGACTAAGAGGTTCAGAATAGACCCGCCTTCCCAGGTTATTTCCCCTTAGGTTAGGTAGAGTTGCTTTAGTCTGGCAAGATTCTGTCTAAACGGTGTGAGCAAATAAAGAACTGGAGTTTGAATTGACTGATTCTTTGTCGTTCTTGGGCTGGGCCTGACAGAACTGCCTAAACCGGATGTAACCTTTTATGTGGAACAGTCTCTGCTCAGACTAGTTGCTTGGCTTCACACAGTATGTCAAATCCTCAACCTGGGTTTAAAAAACAAACAAGCAGGAGTTGTGTTCATATCACTATCCTATGCCCAAACCACATTATGGCTTAACATGTTGAGCTGGTTCACACAAAATGCTAACATAATGGCTGGGTTCCAGGAACTACCCAGTCCCATTTTAGCCTAGCTTAGCTTCTTGTGCAAACTCAATTAATGTGAGACACTTTCCAGAGTTGTTACTAGATCAGACTGGCTGAATGAAGGCAATGAGTTGGACATGTGACCTTCTAGCATCTGAAGAAGGCAAAACATCTTGGATATCCTGTAAGCACAAGACTCCACCCCATTCAAGAATCTCCTTCCCTGACAAATAAACATGTTAATGTTTTTGTTCATATTGGTTTTGTTTAAAGCTTAAGTGGTAATTAGCTCCTGGTGACCACTGTGAAGAATGGTAAAATCTCATCTTGCTATATGCACATATATTCTGTTCTTAGTTCTGGGGGAAAAAGAAATGTATTTTTCTTCTTCCAATTATTTTCCTATCATACACTGTTTATTTAAAAGTATGTATGCAAAAGTATAAAATACTAGGTGTTTTGAATTATAATATAAAAAATCTTACAACTGGTATCCACAGGCATCTTTCCAGTATCCAAGTAGACTAATACCAAAGTTCAATTTGAGTTGTTATGGTAACTTTCATTCTTGGTGTAAGAATATATATATATATCTTGTGTGTGTTCAGACACTGGTAGTAAATACAGTATACAAATCCTGAAGTTCTGAGCTTTCTTTGTGGATCCTGAAAGATGCAGAGGAGTAACTAGTTTAGATTTTGAAGAGTTTCAGCTTTCCTATTCTATAGGCATGGAGAATCTCCTTGCTGTGGACCTAATTCTCTGTGTGGTCCACAAGCCTCTGCCTGCTCTTTCAAAACCTTGATTATTGCAGTGGAATCAGTGCAGATAAAAAATACAGCATGAGATCTTCCAGGATCTTCCACTGATTCCTTTTCAGCTGCAGCTGAGGAAGACACAGATGGTTTGGGATTCAGGGATGATTAGTGTTGAGATGACACTACTAGGAATGGGTAAGTTTAATCCTTTCTCTCTGCAACGTTTCGTTGATTACAGTTGTTCCCCTGAAGCAATTATTTGACTTTAGGGCAAAGCAGGCAGGTATTACATACATATTTTATGTTTGTCCTGCACAAAATACAGCAGCAGCAGGAGAGTGTTTTAATTAGGAAATTAGTACAGGGGAAAGATTTAAAAGGGAAAAAAGCCTTCAGTATTACATCTTAAAACACTGGGATATCATATTCACAGATCCTCCTCATCATATATAGTTTGGCCCTGGGTAAATCTGCGCTGGAACTATTCCAGACTAAAATTAAAAGTACCCTAAATATTGAAAGAGCAGGATTCCTGCAGGGTTAAATATTGCAAAATTATCTCTTCTGGATTGGGGATATGCAGCCGCCTTTTTCCAGCCAATGTACACTTGGCTGGTTTATGAGCAGTGCGCTGGGAGTGGAGGCTTGGTGCGCTTAAGCTAGGTAACAGGGCCAGGATGAAGAAGTGACTAGAACAGGACAAACATGAAATTTAGATTAAATTATTATACTAATAAGTTTACAGCCCATATATTGAATAAGTTGACCCTTTAAAAAGCAATTTGAAAGCATGCAAATGCAAGTAGATAAATAGGTACCACTTCGGTGGGATGGTAACAGCGTTCCGCATGCGTCATGCCGGCCACATGACCACGGAAGCGTCTTCGGACAACGCTGGTTCTTCGGCTAAGAAACGGAGATGAGCACCGCCCCCTAGAGTCGGACACGACTGTGGAGGGGAAACCTTTACCTTTACCTTTACCTTTACCTTTACTTAAAAAGTACAGTTCAGCAACAGGTTTTAGAGGGAGTCTTGGTTGTGCATTGGAGAATTTCAAAGGTTCTGCATCCTTGTTCTATTGTCTCACTGGTGTCCCTTTCTTTATTTTTTCTCTCCCCCCCCCCTCCACCACCAAACACATCCACCCCAGCAATTCCCATCACCACCCAACATACTCTCTTTCTAGAGTAGAATCAGGCTAATTCTACTTCTGAAGAGCAGAAACACACAAAACAAGATGATTCTAGGAAGAAGGAGAAGACAACATTTCTACACATTTCAGCAGTAAAGTGCTGCCCCTGATCATTGGTTACCATGCATAACCATTGAGACTGGTACAGTGGTTCTGTGACATGGAGCAGGGCAGCCCACGATCAAACCTTCATTTGCTCAAAGTGTGTGACTTGGGATCAGTTATTATTTCTTGGGCACACCTACCATAGAGGGTTGTTGTGAGAGGAGACCCCCTTTATGCTATCCTCTCAAGAGCTCAGAGGAAAGGCAAGGGATAAATTTATTAAACAAACTTTTCCCTAGTTCTTTCAGGGTTCTGTGTTGCTTTCTTTCCTATTTGGAGAGCCTAAGGTGTTTTTTTCTGCTCTCTTACAGAATACATTAAATTCAAAAACTGAGCAAAATAATTCATACCATTCCTATCAGAGCGATCTCCTTCCTCCCTAAACTACTGAGAATAATATTTGTGTCCATAATAGCCACAGGCAGGTATAAAAAGCAAAACTTACTTCCTAAGGCCCCCCCGGAAAATTTCACAATTTTATTTTTCATAGGGCAAGTCTTGTCTTTGTTATATAAGGGTAAATAATAATTACAATGCTTTCGATATTTGCTAGGGAATAATTTTTTAAAAAATTCAGACCTGTCCAAATTTATGCACATGTCAATTCAGTAGCCTTTATAAAAAGAAAGATGGGAAGTGCTCTTTCCATCAGGTGACCCTTGCATTAAGAAATGCATAATAGTTCTGGCTCTCCTGAAAAGAGAATTTTAAGCTTTTTAAAACTTCTTCAGCAATACCTGTGCTACAGATTAGCTGCAAGCAGCGGACAAGGGTGGTTTTGAAATCTAATCCCAGTGCAACAGGAGTTTAACAGCTCCAAGAAGGTGATATGCACAAACAAACATAGCCAGGAGTGGGTTGAAATGGCCACCACCAAATCGCTATCCCAGCGTGTCTCATCTTAAAGTCAAGTCTCTCTGGCACAAGCTCAACTCCTGGTGACTTCTCATAAACATGTCAGTGTGATTTTCTGGCTACAATAAGGAAGTGGTTTGCCACTGTCTTCTTCCAGCATGGATTTTTGGATCATACTGAAAATCAACATGATCACAGTCCTAGGATTTCCTGCTGATCTCCCATATACTGTAAGTTTCAATTTTATCTTTCTAGCTGGGCTTTCCCAATTTTTGTGTGTGTATGTGTGCCTTCGAGTCAGTCTTGACTCCTGGCAACTGCCTGGACTAGTCCCTGCAGTTTTCTTGACAAGATATCAGAAGTGGCTTGCCCTTGCCTCCTTCCTAGGACTGAGAGAGAGGGATTGGCCCAAGGTCACCCAGCTGGCTTTGTGCATAAGGCAAGACCAGAACTCCTGGTCTCCCAGTTTGTAGCCTGATGCCTGTGCCTGAGATGGGACTAGAACTCACGGTCTTCCAGTTTCTAGGCCAGCATCTTAACCACTACACCAAACTGGTACTCTTTTCCCAATTTAGAACCAGCTTATTGTGCTTGGTCTAATTTCTACCCAACAAGATTGGTAAAAGGTGGGAATTCCTGGAGAACAGTTTGCTATAACATTAGGATATTTGTTTCAGTTCTGCTTTAGGGGCTGCAGTTTCAGCCCTATTTTGGCTGACCAGAACTTAATAGCTCCTGTTATTTGTTTGTTTGTCAAATTTCTAAAGCCACCCAACTGCATAATGACTGGGGAGCATACAATATTAAAAACAAATAAAAACATCATAACCAAGAAAAAATAGATGTCCAGAGAACCAGAGAAAGAAAGCAATATTTCTGCATGCCTCACCCCCATTATTCCCAAAGCCACACTTTCTAACCCAGGGCCTGGGGGAAGAGCCAGGTCTTCAAGGCTCACTTAGACCAGACCAGTAGGATGTAGGAATTCTGGAATGCTAGTAACATAAGTCTATGCAGTTTTATCTAGTTTAGCAGAGCAGAAGCATCCCAATAAACTTGCACAAGGCTTAATCAGTTCAAAACACAAAACAAACACACTTCACACGTTAATGTAAAGTTACAAAAAATAGCTTACAGTTTTATTGTAAATCAGTTTCATGGTAGCAGAGGATGGTTCATGTGTGCGAGCGATAGGTTCTGACCAAACCCACAGTCTTCTTAATGTGGCCTTGCTGAATGCATGTATGAGCAACTTGGACAGCCATGGATGACCATCCTCCCAGGTGGGGATTCAAGCAGGAAAGAGAGTAGACGAAGGGAACAGGAACAGGAAATCGGGGTTCAGCCCCTCCCACACAAAGCAAGTAATATTAGGTTACAGCAGAGGCTGTCTCCTCCTTCAAGCTTGTGTGAGACGTGCTTGGTTGAAACCTGATATCTCTAACATAGGAGCCATTTGAATCTCTGGTGGGATGCTGTTCCAGAGGGTAGGCACTGTGACAGAGAAGACCTGCTTCTTGAGTCTCATCAGGTGGTACTGTTTAATTGTTGGGACCTGAAACATGCCAAATTTGCATGATTGTATAGGACAGCAGACCCCAGAAGAGGCAGAGGGTCCCTGAAATAACCAAGCCCTATGCCATTGACCAGCACCTGAATTGCACCTAGAAGCCTACTGGCAACCAGTGCAGCTCACGAAGCAGAGGTGTTACATGGGCATAATGTGGCATACCCATAACTGTTCATGCCATTGCATTCTGGACCAGCTGCAGCTTCTGAGTGGCCTTCCAAAGCAGTCCCATGTAGCATGCATTGCAATAGTCCACACACAAGGTGACCCAACCATGAGTGACTGTAGGAAGGCCTCATGGTCATTCAAGCTTCGCTAGTGTGCCACGGAGGCCTTTGGCTGTGCTAGCAACTTTAAGAAGCAATTGAAGAAAAAGAAAATGAAGGGGAAAAAATAGGAGGGAGAAGGAAAATAAAAAGAAGTTCCCTCCTCCCAACTTTAGCTGCAATCCCTTGACATTGTTTTACCAGTTCATCCATCTGTGTTATTGAAGAAGGGGTACCTTGAAATTTCCGCCATCACCCCCCTGCCAAATTTGGATGCTCCTGAAAGAGGCCAGCCACTGACTTTCCATACTTGTGACATTTTTCCCTACCCTGCCAGATTTCTGTAGCCGATAGAACTGAACCTGCAGTGAGGCCAAGTTCCCATTATCAAATTTCGTGAAACTCTTCAAATGTGTACTAGATAAATTGGAATACTACAAAAGGCTATCAGGTTCTGCTCCAGGAGTTATTTACAAAGGAAATGAGCCTGAAACACATTGAAGCAAAATCTACAGCTCTGTTCACGAAGGAAAGTCTGCTGTGGTCTAAAAAGAACCCTGCTGAACATGCTCAGTGGGTACTCTTCCTATATTGATTTCAGAAAAGATTCTCTTTATCCCCAAAGAGCAAACATTGAGTAATGTTATATATGTAATTGGGTTGTTACTTCACTTCCCTATAGAAAGGAAATTGAGTCCTTTTTCTTCTCAAGATTGCCATAGGTAAGGCTGTGCTTCCAGTTGAGCACTACACTGGGGAGGCTGAATTTAATGCGCAGGGATGTTGCTACTACAGAAACATAAGCATTGCCTCCAAGACCTAGCAATAAATATTCGCCTAATGATTTTTAAGATTTCAGGTTTTGGAGAAAATATATTAAATACATTTGTATTCAGTTTTGCAAAAGCTACTGTATGTAAGTCTGGGTAATGAATTCTGATAAGTAAAGGAATTTGATGATGTGGGCCAGCAAGGAACAGTATCGCTGTAAAGTGGGTTCAAGAATCCAGCCTAAGAATTCTGAGCACCAAACGAACAAACAAGTGGAAATTTGATGGCCTGGACAAGAAAAGATTCTCCTGGTACTGAAATATGACAAAACTCAGACTTGTGCTGAAGTGAAAACAATACTGTCCAAGAAGTCAGATAGTGTTAACTGAGAATGATATTATAACAAAACTTTCTTAGGGCTCTGTATCACTTTTTAATGCTCAGAACTCACAGTATGGTTTCTGGAAGCCAGGATATTTTCCTTATATGGGGGATGTGCCCAGTGTCAGCAAAACTGAGACATCTAGTCAGCCTACTGTCATTGCTGCCATAGTTCAAAGATGCCACAGTCCCACTAGAAAGATCTGGCAACGATGAATAGAGTTGCTGTAGCCTGTCCTCCCCCCACCCCCAAAACCCCATCTCATTATCACCTACTTTTTCCATGTCAGTCTCCTCTTCAACAATCTGGCTTGGGAATTGAAAACCTTAGGTGGAGAAAGTAAATTCCTCTGTGAATAGGCTGGTGTTACTTCTCATCCTTCAAGGTACGGCCTTCTAAATCTAGCACCTTCTTTCTATATGTCTCCTTATTCCAGTGGCCAAGGAATCTGTCCTTATTGCATGGGTCAGAGAAGTTGCTTCCTCAATTGCTCCCTATTTTAGTCATTTGTTTATCACATTTGTTCCGATCATGGCCACTCCAGGGCCTTATTTATGATGGCCCAGACCAATCATACACAATCAGGTGCCTAAACGTGCTTACTTTTAGAAGTCTATATCGGGTAGGAATTCCTTGAATTGCAGTCCCAAGACTTCTGTAGGGCGCCATGTTGAAGAAGGCTTGTATATATGAAAAAGCAGCAAGGAGAAGAACTAAATATCTGACAGATAGGATATGTTTTAGCAGAATACGTTTGGCCTTAAGCTTGACTTTTCCGAAACAACATAACCTTAAGGAATCATGAGAGAAAAATGTCTGAATATCTATTGTGAATACAGCCTGCTTCCAATTAGCTTCAGATTTGTTTTGTATTTGGGTTTTTGAGCCCCTCCTTAACAGACTGAAATTTTCCTCCAACAGAAAGTATTTATTGTTGCCTCATTAGAAATCTAGGTAGTCATAGAGATAATGTTCACAAAATCTTTAGCTACTGAGAACTGGTAGCTAAAGGGGGCTTGAATGAGCTGTTAAAATTGCAAATAAATAAATAAATAACCCATCTGTCTCTTATGACAAGAGATATGAAATGATTTAGCCATGGCTTCATAAACACGTTTTATTGACTTCTTCCTCCAAAAAAACAGAGGCAAAAACCCATTGCCTTCCATTCTCCCATCATAATCAAACAGAAGGACATTTATCAGAATGATTTCATCGTTTTGGATATGCTTTAACAAATATATTTCAGTGCTACTTTTCCTTAACCTCTAAGTGCCTCATCTTGTATTTAAACCAATTTACAGCAAAATTCCATGCCTGGGCATTCAGAAATAACTGATTTCAGTAAGTTGGGTCCATAGCTGAAATTATGTTCCACTAAAATCAATAGGACTTAAGTTACAGCTAATTTGTCCCATTGATTCCTTATAAGTTCTAAGTTCAGCCTGGATCCAATCAACTGGGACATAATCCCATCTAAGTGCACATCAAATTGCAACTTCAGGCTGAAATAGTGCACACTTACCATGGAATCAGTGTTACTGTACATGCTTGCTCTTGCTTAGACGTGCATAAGGTATGCAGATAATGTCATTAAAATAGTGACTAGCTGTCAGGCTTCCCAGGTAGACCAGGCAGAAAACACAACCAGATGAGCTAATTCTACTTTATTGTAAGGCTACATTGACAGAATCTTGCAGATCTGAAAGTACAAATCTCCTGCTGTCTCCTTTACAGCCTGAGAAGCTAGGGAGGGTCCCTTCTGAGCTTCTTTCTCCACCCATTATGCAGCTGCGGGCTATGCCCTCTCTTATCTGACCATTCCCTAGGCAGCATCTCTTCGTCCCATCTCTCAAGGTCTTTCTCACATACCATTACACCAGCTCTAGACAATCAGAGGAGTACCAATTGGATAACCAAGTACCAAAGAAGCACATATGTTCAATACCTTTCTCCATTTTGCAGTCCAAATATCACTGGTTGCTCTATTTATATGCCACCTTTTTCCTCTCAAGCTTAAGGAACAACATAGCACTTGTTCCCAACCACCCTTTGAAGTAACAGAAAGATAGTAATTGGCCTCAAATCATCCAATGAGTTCATCACTGAATGAAGAGGAGCTAAACTGATGGCTCTGCAGTCCTCATCCAGCACAGTAACCACTACACTGCCTGGGGCTATCCACCTGGTTTTGGCACCAATCCATTTTTATCCGAGCAATTATTTCTAAGAGTAATTTCAAGGAAGCAAGAGATATGGCCCTACTTCTTCCTTACAAAATGTGGTGACAAATTTTCTGGAAAAAATATTGGGGGTGGGGAAGAAGTTCTCCAACTATTGAAAAACTGGGCCATATCTGCAAAGAACATTTAGTACTGTAAAATGTCTGTTCAGCCCTCTTGAAGAGCCATTTCATATTCATATATTCTCCTCTCTCTCTGCTACTTTCCATTCCAACAGTCCTTCCTTTCTTATCCTTCCCCTTCACTTCTTTTTACTTTCCATGAAGAAAGCTTTATCAATTGGACAAACATCACTGCACAATTTTATTCCCTGTCCTCCCATCCCTGTTCAGCTTATGTAAGGCTGAGATTGATACACAGTAGCATACATTAAACAGAAAACTGGATTGATGAGCCTTGTCGTTACACTAACTCTTAATGTCATTTCATGTCCCCTTTGAGAATAACTGAATGATGGTGAGGGAAACACACACACACACACACACACACACACACACACAGAGAGAGAGAGAGAGAGAGAGAGAGAGAGAGAGAGAGAGAGAGAGAGAGTGAGTGTTTTGGCATTGTTCCTTTCCAGTGAACTTAAGAACACTCTGCTTTGCAGCAATATGCATGGGGGGGGGTGAGGAAGAGAAATTACTAAGGGGCATTAACTGGTAAAGTTCCCAGGGAATCATAAGCAACCATTTAATAAAATATGAAACAACAGTGACAGAATCTTTCCATTTCTGCCAAACCAGGCCACATCTGTTACTGGAACACCACACAGCTTATGAGAATAAAGGAAGAGATGTCCTGTCCTCAATCTAGTAACACTTGTTAAGCACAAAGCATTGAACCTCTTCATCTGGCTGCCAACCTGCAGCTCCCTCTGTGGAGCCATTTCATCCGTTCAAAGACCGCAGCTTACTAGAGACCTGCAGCTGATCATCTTGTAGATAAATAGGTACATGAGGAGCAATTCAGCTAATCCTTGAATTTCTTAAACCTTCCAGTTTCCAAAAATGTGCTTATTTGATCCTGTCCTACAGAACAATCCCTCCTCCTATTTCTAGGCTGTGCCAGAGTGTTCCCACCATCCCGTTTTATTTTATTCTACCTTATTGATTTATACAGCGAGAACCAGTTTGGTGCAGCGGGTAAGGCACCAGGCTAGAAACCGGGAGACTGTGAGTTCTAGTCCTGCCTTAGGCAAAGCCAGCTGGGTGACCTTGGGCCAGTCCCTCTCTCTCAGCCCTAGGAAGAAGGCGGCAAGGGCAAACTACCTCTGAAATCTTGCCAAGAAAATTGCAGGGCCTAGTCCAGGCAGTCACCAGGAGGCAATACTGACTCATAGGCACAAATATATATTACCCTCAGCTGTCCTTCACTTCTAAGGCTTTGTCGTTTCTTTTGTTCCTTCCTTAAGTCTCTGTTTGGCTGTTCCAACCTGTTCGCAATGATTTTGGACCACCTTCCTCTTTTCACAAACTCTGCTTGGTCTTCTGCTTGCCCAGTTCTTCAACCACCATTGGCAGAAAAACAGAAGATAAATATCGCACCCCACTGTAATATTAACATGAAGAAACCTCTTTTCTGTATATTTTGTAAGGGGGTTACCCTGTGCAACATTCTCATTCATTTTCCTATCTCATCTGAGTTTTTTCCCTGTCCAGTTTCTGCTTCTTTCTCTGCATATCCAGTATCTCTCTGTACTAGGCTGACCATATTTCCTTGAGACGAAAATTAGACTCTAACGCCTGTGTGCACGTTGTCACGCAGGCACACAGGAGCACACGCATGCAGGCAGGTGCGCATGCAGGCAGGTGCGCATGCAGGCGCGCAGGCGCACGTGCAGGCGCGCGCGCGCATGCACGCACGCATTCTAACTTTGAAAATGGGACAAAATGGAGATTTTGTCCAGAATGACAGGACGGTTGGAAAATGTTAAAATAATGGGACTGTCCCATTCAAAACGGGACGTATGGTCAGCCTACTCTGTACGTACTCTACTGCTTTCCTCAGCCAACACCTCCCTTCCCACTGTTTTAGTTGTTATTGCTTCTTTATTTGATAAAAACTGCTTATATAATCCTCACTTGTCTAGTTTGATCCCCCAACAGCTACTCTGTGAAGTACATTGAGCTGAGAAAGAAGCCTTATTCAAGCATTCACAGGACTCCAGGATGGCCTGGAGGTAGGTAAGTCCATTTGATCCACTGTTCTAGAGTTTACAGCACAAATTGCTGTACTGGCACTCAAGCTGTTGAGATGTACTGTATATGCAAACATTCCTACCAACGGATTGCAGAATCTAGCCAAACATGATCTCAAGATAATGAGACAGAGTTGAACCTACTTATTATCAGGATGGGAGACCACTAGGAAATACCACAGCTGTAGATTAGACTGAGCAGTTGAAAAAATCAGCATGGAAGAAGGCAGGGACAAGCTACTTTTGTATCATTGCCATGAAAACAACATGGATGCAAAGTAACCAGGAGTCAAGTTCAACACAACAGAGACTTTATTTTTGCCTATTGATTCTTCATGGTCTTTGACTATAGACCCAGGTTTCAGAAGCAAGTATGAACTGGTCTTAGATATTTTCATATACACAGAGAAGATAGTGCAGTATGAATCATGTTTATTAAAACTAGTTTTTTAAAAACCCAAACTTTATTTTATGATGTCATGGACTCTACAAAGCTATAGTGTACTTATCAATTAGAAACAGTCACCACAAAGACTCAAAGCAGCTCTACATACAGAGCAAATCCTTTTCAGTACACAAGGCCCATTTTCAAAGCACGGTGTATCCAAAGAGTTAACTTCCTCCTCTATTTCAAGTGGATGCTTAAAGGTCCCAGGGGGTGTATCTTCCACACACACCCTTAAGGATCTTGTGGCCCACGTTTCTCCTTACACGGACAGGTTTCAAAGAGCATGTGCCAATGAAAACCCCTGAGTCAGCATGCAAGAGCCTCTCCATGTAATGAGAACCAGGATCATCTCTGATTTTATTATGACTGCTTACAAATAAGAATCAGATGCAATCTTTTGCTTAGTCCAGTGAAAAGTGTAATATTCTCACAAATAAGGTTCAGAATTTTAGTGGCCTTTTTTCACTCAACCCATTTTTTTTCCCTTTAGGTATATATTTTTTACAAAATGTATCCGCACAATTAACAGTCTATCTATAAATTCAGCTGCATTTATAGATCAGGCCTTTGGTGTTCATGATTCTATTTCATATATTGTAATGGTTAGTAACATTCCATGCCTTGACATCAGCTTAGCCAATGACCTCAGAAGCAGTCATGTAAATAGGTCACGGTTAGTCTTTATCCATTTCTTTATTTTGGAATACCTCACATGCTTGCACTTATCTCAAAGACAAACAAACCGGATGAGCTACTCCAGAGAAGAAATGGAGTCCCTATGGGAATGTGGGGGTCTTTGGCATGACTTTCCAAGAATAAGTGGTTTGTGAATTTCACTTACAAACTGCACAATAGAAAATTTATTGTTTGGAGAAAAAGAAGCTGCAGCAAAGATAAGGGTGTTTTTTTTAAAAAGTAATATGCAAATATGTCCTTTATTTGCCATCTCATTCTCATTTTCAGTGTGGATCCTTTGTTTAACATTTCAATAGATTGGCTTTAATATTAACATACTGCTTAATCAGATGACTAAATCCAGCCCAGAAGACCTGCTGATCTAGGCAGAAAATACTATTTCATGATCAATGTTCCTTGGATTCTGCAACACTTTTATTTCCAAAAGGAGTGTAAAATGTAGATGTAGAAGTAAATGGTATCACTAAAACTAAAATCCTATAAGCCTAAAATGTCATGCTAATCATTCCCAAGTTGACATGTAGGCAAACTTGTGTATATATTTGACAGCCTGCAACTAAAACTGGCTTATACACTTTATACACCTCCACACCACAATATTATTGCTGTTATTATGTCATTTATATAATCCAATAACTTTGTTTCCCTAGATATGTGTTAGATGCAGCAAACTCACATCATAGGGATATTACTTAAAGATAACAATGGTGGGGGAAGTATGCTATGGAAATGGGTTAGGCTCAATTCATGAAACCAGTACAGCTTTCAGAGAACTGCTGGCATAATCTTATCAATCTCTCCCCGTGCACACTTGTGGGTATCCAATATTTTAGAGGTTTCTTTGACTTACATATTCCATTGATTTCTTTTCCCCTTTCCTTCAATAATGCATTGCATATTCTAAGAGTGTCAGACTTTTCTGGCAATGTTTCTTGTACATCTGCAGATACACTTTCAGAAACAATTCTGCATGGCCAGTTTTTAACCATTTACAGATCCCAATGCAGAATATTCTTAGACTTTATAATTGGGCTTCACACAAGTTGCCTGTGGGCAGTACAATCTTTTAACAGTTAAAGTATAGCCCAAGTGGTATATAGGTTTGTCTTCCAGATATCCAAAAGGAACATTTTTAAAAAATTGGCAGCCAAAGTTATTTGCAAATTGTTTTTCTTTTAAATATTGGTGTAACATCTCTGAGAAATAAGGGATGCTGCACAGAACTTATAATTAATGTATCATTGTGAACACAGCAAATGCAATCTGTACTATGAGGTATGATGAGATGACACCCAGGCTGTTTCTAGAGGAAAATTGTGAAGGATTAGAAATCAGGAAAAGAAGAAAAAAAAAAGAATAATGAAATGAGTGGCTATGGGTTTGATTTTGTTTCTTGACTTACTGGCCACTTTAGCCCATCATGTATTTTACATCTCAGTGTGATAGAGATTTGCAACAATATATACAATTACAGTTGCCAGGATGCCAGGCAATTCCTTCTGAAGAAAAAGAGAGTTTTGCCTGTGCACCATCTGGGGAAAACCTATAGTTAGGCTGACCATACGTCCCATTTTGAACGGGACAGTCCCGGTTTTTTAGCATTTTTCAACTGTCCCGTTGTTTTGATAAAAATCTCAATTTTGTCCCATTTTTTAAACCCAGCGGGAATGGCACGGAAGGGGGATCCAAGCCGGAGCTGCCGATTGGAGGCAGCCCGGAAGAGGAAGCCCTCCCGCCTATCAGTGGATGGCAAAGGAGGGATCGGGAGCGGGGTTTGCAGGTGGGAGCCAATCACGCGGACCGGGGGGGCAGGGACCTGTCTTTTTCATGAATATGGAATATTACATAAGACCCCGTCCCGTTTTGCCATCCCTATGTCCCGTTTTTGTCTCAAGGTAATATGGTCAGCCTACCTATAGTTCAGCGATAGCTTATATGATTTGCATGCAGAAGGCAGGGATGCAGCTAAGACTGGCAGGTCAGTAAGGTCTCTGACAAGTTTTGAGATGTTCTTTCAATGTTCCCATCCAGCTTTCAAGCCCCGGGATTATTTGAAATTCTTTGCAAGTGCTAACCAGGCCCCTCTGAGCTCAGCAAAGGGAAGGCAGGCCCTGCCGCTTGCTAGGACTGAACTTGGCACCAAATCCAGAATCTCACAGTAAAGGGCGGGGTTGGGGGGGCAATATTTACAAAAGCTTTTTCCAAAGCAAAATGGTTTTTGTTGTTCAGTCGTTTAGTCATGTCCGACTCTTCGTGACCTCATGGACCATAGCAAGCCAGGCCTTCCTGTCCTCCACTGTCTCTCGGAGTTTACTCAAATTCATGTTCATTACATTGGTGATGCTATCTAACCGTCTCATCCTCTGCCGTCCCCTTCTCCTTTTGCCTTCAGTCTTTCCCAACATCAGGGTCTTTTCCAGTGAGTCCTCTCTTCGCATTAGGTGGCCAAAGTATTTGAGCTTCAGCTTCAGCATCTGTCCTTCCAATGAGCAGTCAGGGTTGATTTCCTTTAGGATTGACTGGTTTGACCTCCTTGCCGTCCAAGGGTCTCTCAAGAGTCTTCTCCAGCACCACAGTTCGAAAGCATCAATTCTTCGGCGCTCAGCCTTCCTTATGGTCCAACTCTCACAGCCATACATTACTACTGGAAAAACCATAGCTTTAACTATATGGACCTTTGTCGGCAAGGTGATGTCCCTGCTTTTTAATATGCTGTCTAGGTTTGCCATAGCTTTCCTCCCAAGGAGCAAGCGTCTTTTAATTTCATGGCTGCAGTCACCGTCTGCGGTGATCTTGGAGCCCAAGAAAATAAAATCTGTCACTGCTTCCATTTCTTCCCCTTCTATTTGCCAGGAAGTGATGGGACCAGATGCCATGATCTGGGTTTTTTTTAATGTTGAGTTTCAAGCCAGCTTTTGCACTCTCTCCTTTCACCCTCATCAAGAGGCTCTTTAGTTCCTCTTCACTTTCTGCCATTAGGGTGGTATCGTCTGCATATCTGAGGTCGTTGATATTTCTCCCGGCAATCTTAACTCTGGCTTGTGATTCATCCAGCCCGGCATTTCTCATGATGTACTCTGCATATAAGTTAAATAAGCAGGGTGATAATATACAGCCTTGTCATACTCCTTTCCCAATTTTGAACCAGTCGGTTGTTCCATGTCCGGTTCTAACTGTTGCTTCTTGACCCACATACAGGTTTCTCAGGAGACAGGTAAGGTGGTCTGGTACTCCCATCTCTTTAAGACTTTGCCACAGTTTGTTGTGATCCACACAATCAAAGGCTTTAGCGTAGTCAATGAAGCAGAAGTAGATGTTTTTCTGGAACTCTCTTGCTCTTTCCATGATCCAGCGAATGTTGGCAATCTGATCTCTAGTTCCTCTGCCTCTTCGAAGCATGGTACTTATTCCTAACTGGTCTTGATTAGTAAGACCAAGGGACATGCTGCGATGAGAAAGCCTGTGATGACCCCAACAACAATGCCCTGATAAACACTTCTCAATGCAACTTATTAGAATGCAGATTAATCTTTATTCAGTATACATGTTAATTGAAGGACTTCTAAAGATCTGAATGCGGATTCCCACCAAAGCTAACTATCTTAACTCTCCCTCCTGCGTGCCAATTCACAAACCCGATGATCTCAATGGTCAAGACTTTCACTCTTCGTTCTCAGCCTCCAGCTCCTGCAGGTGGTTGACCTTGACGAAGCCGTCTCCAGCTTCCACTGTCAGCCATAACACTCAACCGTCAAACCCCCCTCCCTGCAGTTCACACACTCACTCTCTCTCTAGCCCCAATGGCAGGATTCATAGACATGAACCCTGATATGCTGACCCTCCAAAAATAAAAGCAATATACACAGCACAATAAAAGACAATGCGTACAAAGAGATATAAAGACAAAGAGAACAATTCCAGAACTGTTCAGGCATCAGGCATGGATAAGGTCTTTTCTTAACTGTAGCGATTGCTTGCAGGCAGTTACTAATTCGATGGCCCTCTTTCCCACATTTAAAACATAGTCCGCTTTTATCCTGACATTCTTTCTCTTCTTCCCAGGCTTTCTGGCTAAGAGACTTTTTCGGCGGAGTTGGCCCCATTGTTCTCCTCCCAGGGCTTTGAAGTTGTTTATACGACTTGAGTCGTAAACGGGTACTCTCCGCTTTCCCAGCTAATTGGATCCACTCCTCCAGCGTCTCGGGATCCCCCCTTCCAGCAGCCATTTCCAGAATCTCAGGTTTCAACCCCATCTGGAAATACTAAATTTGAAACGTCTCTGGCCAGTCCGGTAACCGACTGATGAGGTTTTTTAAATTCCATGGCATATTCTGCTACTGTGTGGTTTCCCTGGCTCAGTTGCTGCAATTCAACTCTAGCTGACATTTTTGACAGGGTGTCTTCAAATCTCTTCCTCAATGCTAACATAAATGCCTTACAAGTTAACAGTTCTTTGGCATTAGTATCGTGCATGGCTACTAACCACTGCGCTGCCTCCCCTTCTAAAAAACTGGAGACATACCTTACTTTGGCTTCTTCATTCATGAAGGAGTCCTCAAATTCTTCCATAAACCCTCTCACATGGGTCATGAAACAGGCTAGCTTCCCAGGATCGCCATCAAATCGCATTTTTAACTTGTTAACTGCTAAAGCTTTTCCCCTGGCCAGCCCGCTTGTGACAGGAAGTCTCACCTCCAGCTCAGGCTCCGAGGTTTCGTCTTCATCCTCACTGCCACTTGATGTTTCACTCTCAGCTGAAGTAGTTATCGAGGTAACTCCAGTTTCAGTCACTTTACCTCCTCCCTGCTTCGGAGCCAGGACCAGTTGCTGCAAAGTTTGGCTGATCGTCTCTATTTGCTTGCTGATGGTTTCTAACTCAAAATTAATGCGTGAAGTCTTTGCTTCCAAGGAAGCCATTCTTTGAGATTGGATAATTCTGGTTTTAGTAGTCCGTTTACCCATCTCTGGCTTGAGGCCGCCTCCAATTCCCATAGACCACTCTGCCCTGGCTTTGGGAGTGCGTACCATGGGAAGCTCGGCTGCCTCGATTCCATTGCGTCTAGATCCTTTTTTAGATCCTTTCTTCTTTCCAGGCACTTGTTCAAAAGCCACCAACTTTTCTTCCTTCGGAACTGCTCCTAGGCCTTTAGAAGTGCCTGGTTGCTCTACTTCTTCTGCCTGGAAACATTCAGTAGAGTCCTCCATTCTGTGGTTCAATGGAAAGTTGATTCTCACCAGTTAGGCACAAAGGATTTGCAATTGTAGCCTCAGGATAAACCTACAAAAATGGCATTCAGATCTTTCTGTGATGACCCCAACAACAATGCCCTGATAAACACTTCTCAATGCAACTTATTAGAATGCAGATTAAGCTTTATTCAGTATACATGTTAATTGAAGCACTTCTAAAGATCTGAATGCGGATTCCCACCAAAGCTAACTATCTTAACTCTCCCTCCTGGCGCCAATTCGCAAACCCGATGATCTCAATGGTCAAGACTTTCGCTCTTAGTTCTCAGCCTCCAGCTCCTGCAGGTGGTTGACCTTGACGAAGCCGTCTCCAGCTTCCACTATCAGCCATAACACTCAACCGTCAAACCCCCCTCCCTGCAGATCACACACTCACTCTCACTCTAGTCCCAATGGCAGGATTCATAGACATGAACCCTGACAAAGCCATCGCCTTAGAAAGGGAAAATCACTGCCACTCAAAAAAGAAATACTGGGATGAATGGACCATTCTGAGCTGCATATAAGGCAGCTGTATATTTTCTAGGACAGGAAGGCCTGGCATGCTATGGTCCATGAGGTCACGAAGAGTCGGACATGACTAAACGACTGAACAACAACAAAATATTTTCTATAATTCATGACCAGATTAGAAGATAGGGATAGCTGGATAAGTCAATTTCACTCTCTCCCAGTGCCTTATTTCTTCCCATTTTTTTCAGCTGAGTTCACCCTATTATTGCATCACTTTGAGATGTTTACATTTCGGTATGCACTTCTCCTAACTGTCCATTCTTGTATACATTTTTTTTCATAATATATACATTTTAAAATTATTTTCCTAAAAGAATATATTTTGCACATTTTTTCATCTCACATCTTTTTGAATACATTTTTAAGTATACAAAATCATGGAAAAGTGGAAATTCCAAAAGGTAACTGTATTTTAGTTTGTGTATTGTTCAACAGTATGAAAATTAGGGTTCACCATTTTTTTAGTACACAAGAGTGATAGTATAGCTTAGTTCACATAAAAGAGAACAGAGCTAATATAGTTCTCTTTTTAAAAAATCAAAGCACTGTCTAACAACTATTAGTTAATTACTACAGACTTAATGTAGAATTCCGTAATCCTAGGGACAAAAGTATGGGAATATTAATTAAAGAAAATGTTTATTCAAGGGAAGCACACACATTATTAAACTCCAGATGGCAGCTACAGAAATATGTTGTAGAAAGTATGAAGTGCCTTGGGACACTTTAAGGACTCACACATTTTTACAGCGCTAGCTATTTTGAATTGCTATCAGATGAATTAAGTAGTATCCTGAATTACATCTCTCTGGTTATTCTGAAGCACACAAACCACATGACTGGGAGAGTGATAAACCATAAAGTCAGGGAGGAATGAAATGCGGGACATAGGAACAGTAATAATTACACTATTAAAAATGGCATTCACAAAACAGTTGCAGATTACACAAGCCCTTTTAAAACAGAGGAGGAGGAGGAGATGGTGGTGGGTAGTAGTGGGGATACGTGATATTTGTTTTAGTCCTATCCCTTTCAGCCACATCTTCATGTTGACAGGAAGCATCTGCAGGTAGGGGTAACTTTGGCAGAATGCAGTTATAATGCTCAGCAGAATTGTTTGTGACTTTCTGACAAATATTTTCAAAACCCAAAGGAACAAAATAAACTTAGGAGACAATTCTGTGGTTTTCAGGATAGCATCTCCTTGGCTGCACAGTCCCTTGGTATACTTTTCAATAGTCATGATCAATTAAACACAGAATTGATCTAAACGTATTACCTCCCATTGCAGGCCTAGGCTGATTTTTATTTCATTTTATTTTTATTTTACATTTGGAAAGACAAAAAGGAAAGGCAACATAATTGCCTCCTCCTTTCTTCTTTCTTCTGCCAGAGGACTATATGAAAACGTTGGAGTGATCCAACATAAAGTGCTCCAATGGACACATAGGATTGTGGTACTCAAGTGCTGTTTTATGAAATATTCTTAGTTTAGATGCTGAATATTAAAGAAGTACTTCTAAATTCTTTTAGAAGGTCTTCTCTTTTCCTTCCCTCTGTTTTCCCAAGATATCCTTTGTATACTGACTTGTATCCATGGAAATAGTATTTGCACACAAGCTTGTGATCATCTGGTAGCAAGCCCTTCCATTTGTGTGAATAGAATCTTTTTATCTATGGTGATGAAGATTTAAGTGACAAAGGCTTCCTCAATCAGGAAATGGATATATCGTTCCAAATACGGTAGCTCATATTGGATTATCTTTGTCAGTCATCTCCAAGCTCCTGACAAAGGAAGAGGATAATTTCTTATTTTAAAATTGTTTATTTTAGTTCATGTTAACTAGGTTCCATTAAAAATGGTCCAGCTGCCTGGACTCCATCAATTCACCTAACTCAATTAGAGTAGGTTCATGATACAACCAAGCAGAATGATCATTATTTATCCAAGATAATAAGAATCAAACATTTCAAATTTACATAGATTTTTATCTTGCGGTCACATTCTGAACTCTCAGTGTGGGCAGAAAGTAAAGCTCAACCATTAAAATAGGTTTATACTATAAATTCCAAAGTAATTTTCCTCTCTATCTTTATGGTAAGATTTATCCTAAGGATGTCCATTGCTAATGTGGTGTTTGTCCAGAATGAACAGAAGAGATTTGAGCATTATATCTTATTTACTCTCTACTGTAAATTCATTTACTTTTATGACTGCATTTGTGGCATGCCAAGCAGTTTTCCATTGTCATAATTTTTAGCAGAAGCTAAACAGAGCAAGCACACAAAAATATTCTATAAAAAAGGTTGTCATGGCAGAAGAAGCATAAGAGAGAGTTTGAAAATAAGCATAAATATATTCAAGTTTTAGAAAAACCGAGTAGAAACAGAAGGGACAATCAGCCTTTGTCTTTTCCTCCCCACCCTGAACAAAAATGAAGAAAGAAAAGTTACAGCACTCAGCAGATTGTCTGAACAGAAGGCTGGAAAGTCCCAAACAGTGACACACATATTTCATGTGAAATATAACTTTCACACCCCAAATGCTTTCCAGTACTTGTATGCAGCTGACTGGTCTGTCTCTAAAAAACTCCATCATTCTCCTTTGCAAAAATTATCTTTGATTGTTCTATAGTTCCTTGGGAATTTTCATTTAATTACTGTATGTACTGTGTAAGAAGCCAGGAATATGCTTGAAGAAAGGACATCCTCAACCATGTGCCATGTATGAGCATAAGCCAACATGGAAATTGAAATGCCAATACATCTTATGGCACCAGGGTTTCTCTGAGTATTTAATCCACAATGGCCTAGTATGTGATGGGTTATGAAATTATTTATTGTTGTTGTTTCAGATATGCACATCAGTTTGCTAGTAGATAGATGAAGAGCATCTACATTGGGGTTGTGGTGGGAAGTGTAGAGGTAAAACCCTCTTTCTGACTTACCAACATAACAACCCAAATGAGCCATCATTTTGGCTGCTCTTAATTTTTTTTAAGGCCATCCAGCTAATTCAGGGGTAGGCAACCAAGTGGCCAATGTATCAGAATACGTCTTAGAGGCATTCCCCCAGATTGCCAAAATCTCCTGAAGATCTCAAAATCTCCTGATTTCAGTGATCCTGTCAAAGACTAACCAAAAGGCCTTGTAGTAATTGCTTCTCTTGGCACTGAACCTGGCATCAAAACAGGAAGAGAAGAAGTGAGCTTGAGAAGATAAAATACTTTTTGCAGATATAAAGCAACCTTAGTTGTGATGAAGAACAGTTTTACAAAGGCTAAGCATCTGGTTCTATATACTGTATGTATATCTCAAAATTTAACCCAGAGCCTCTTTCTCATGCCCTTTTGTAACCGACTGCTTGCAGTTCATTTCTCACACTGGGAGGCCAGCTACTTGTACCCTGTGTTTACAAAACAGGCCTGTCTGGTCTCAGGCTTCTCATTGCTTGCCTTGTCAGCAAAAGCACTCATCAGTCTTATACAAGATCTAATGAAATTCTGGTGATCTTGCACTATATTGTACCAACATCTCGTTGATCTTAACAGGGATTGTTATCCAGGCTACTGCATGTCATTGCACAATAGAGTCTGAGATCAGAAAACCTTGGGAACTCCCAACTCAGTAATTGTCTGAAATTATTTAGCTATGACTGAAATCTACCACAAAAGCCTGCCTAGGATCTTGTCCATATCAAGATTTGTTGTTTATTCGTTCAGTCGCTTCCAACTCTTCGTGACTTCATGGACCAGCCCACGCCAGAGCTTCATGTCAGCCGTTGCCAGCCCCAACTCCCCCACGGTCGAGTCCGTCACCTCCAGAATATCATCCATCCATCTTGCCCTTGGTTGGCCCCTCTTCCTTTTGCCTTCCACTTTCCCTAGCATCAGCATCTTCTCCAGGGTATCCTCTCTTCTCATTATGTGGCCAAAGTACTTCACTTTTGCCTTTAATATCATTCCCTCAAGTGAGCAGTCTGGCTTTATTTCCTGGAGTATGGACTGGTGTGATCTTCTTGCAGTCCAAGGCACTCTCAGAATTTTCCTCCAACACCACAGTTCAAAAGCATCTATCTTCCTTCGCTCAGATAATGAGGACTAAAACGAAGGAAGGAAAGTGTGAAAATCAGTGATGTTGATGATGGGTCTGTAGCCTGGGGCCTGTAGTGATGGGCTAGAGCAGAACAGAGGGGGAACATTTCCTCTTAGGTGCACACCAACTGCCTATCCCTAGGAGCCATCTGGCATAGTCTATTTATATAGTTGAGAAGCAACTAGAAGGGGAGTTGCTTTCTGGAATGAGAGCAAGTGCTGTTGTTTCCAACAATTTTGGGCATCAAGGGCTTGGGTACCATTGTTCACAAACTCACACATACTGTATAGGCACAAAGGTTAGGGGAACCCAAAATTCAACATGAATAAATAAAAAAAGTAGACATGTGCTTTTCATTTCTATTATAATCCAATTTATAGAGTTGGCGAATCACAGAAATTTTAAAAATGTGCTAGATACCCAATGCAGATATATAACATTTCATAGGCAATTTGATTAGAATTCAAATTATTTTTTTTAATCCTGTCTTTTCTTTTTACTAAAAAATGAGCAACCCAAACAACTGCTATTCAGATGAAGGGCAAAATCAGAACACATCTGATATGTATTAGAAAGCACAGTTGTACCTACTTGATGTCATAGTTTCAGAAATCTGTGACAGTGCTGATAATTTCATCCCTATTAATCCAAAAGTTGTGGGATTATATTGAATATATCTTGGACAATATGATTAAATTTGATAATGTCAAGTACCCTTATTTTACAACTTCTCTCACCTATCTTAATCTTTTCTGTACAGACTATAGCAGAGCTTTCCAAACTGTGTGTCGGGACACGTTAGTGTGTTGGCTGCAGTGTCTGGGTGTGTCGTGGCTGCTGCTGCCTCCGAGCCCTGCCAGGATTCCGCGCAGGTCCTAGTGCCTGCCTTGTGCCTCCAAACCTGCTGTGATTCCGCGCAGGTCCTAGTGCCTGCCTTGTGCCCTGCTGTAAGAGTGTGTTGTGAAATGATGCCCTCCTGTAAGAGTGTGATGCGAAATGATGCATGTCTAAAAAGTGTTTCACCAACATGAAAAGTTTGGAAAACTCTGGACTTACTGTTGGGATACAGTCAGAGGTATTATAGAAAAAGCTGCCCAAGGAGAGCCAATATGTCAAAACAGCTCGAAGGCTTCTCTTGCACAGAGGCACTGACACCATGACAATCACCAAATGGCCTTGAAAAAGATTGCATTTCAGCCTAATCTATATTTCTGAACGATCTATTTGAGTCTCTGAAAAGAAGGCAGGAAACAAATGTGGTAAAGCAATTTAGTACAGTTTTTAAAAGTGACTCATGAATCTTAGTAATGTAATAAAGTGATATAACAAGATAAATACATCAACAGTGCACATTTCTATTATCACACAAGAGCATATGGTATGCTATAATATTTCATAATGTTTACTATGAATGAAACACTGCCATGCTGAATCATTTCCAGTTGCATACGATGCACAGGATTCAATTCTTTAACCAGGTGATAGATATGTGGAAAGAAGCAAGAAATGGCAGCCATCTTTTGAGGCAACGCTGACAAGGAGAGGTAAAACAAGGAGAACCAAAGCAACCAAAGTAAATTTTACTAACTTACCACAGTTGACCCTGCATGAAAATAACTTCCATGACTCAACATTTCCAACCATGGGATAACAATCCCCAATGGGGAATGCAGTGGAGAGTTCAGAAGGACATTTAGGAATGTTTTGTTTGGATTGTTCTTGCAGCTTTTTCCAAGCTTAATTGTATCTTCAAGACTTTCCATGAATCGCATATAAGCTGTTTTTGAAGATTTTAATGCTGCAGCACTAACTAATGTTGGCAATATAGAAGAAAACTGAAAAGAGCCTCCACAATCCTATAAAACCAGAGCGGCAATGATAAAGGATTTTTCCCACAAGCTTTAATAGGAGCGATTAAAAAGGAGATCATCAAGAGAAAGAGCCTTTCTTCACTGTTAGATCAAAAAAGCATTAAATGTTTGCTTAATGTATTCTGATGATTCAAACTTTGCCTCATTTTTAAATGTAATTTGCAACCACAGAATTTTAAATGTCAACAAGGTACCATTAACTCAAGGTTAAAAGACTGAGGGTGCAATCTTACATGTTCCTTCATAAGACTTGAATCCAGTGGCACTTCTGAATATAGATGTAAAGGATGACATAGGTGTCACCAGGTATGTGTCCTTGATCAGGCACCTTGATTGAGAGAGACAGTGCAAGTAACATTTCAACATTCAGTTTGTTTGTTTTGCTTCATTTCCTTCTACAGTATTCAAGACAGCAGAAGTAGTTTTGTTCCCAGCTATGCTTGGCATGAGCAATTTATGGCCAGTTACATTCCATTGCCAGGCATTTCCCCCTCCCCCTTCCCCACCTTCTGCTTTATTAAGAATCCCTGCTGCGTCTACCACTTTAACCATTTTTCCCAGCCAACTTTCAGCCATGGAGCAGCTCTAAGCAGCATGTGTGTGTGTGTGTGTGTACAGATTATGATACAAGTTTAACATGGACATGTATTACTGTTTTCTTAACCCTATCTTGGTCCTAATTCTAAAGTTAAGGAAGGGCTTCCAGAGATTAGTGGTAATTTTCCTTCTCTCTCAGTACTGGATATAGCTCATTGCCTGCTGGCTTTGCTCTGGCAAGTAAACCTTTGATCTTTTTAACTTCCATTATCTTCTGGCAACCTCACTGTGCCCTCTGTGTTGGTTCCTTAGTGTCCCTCAGCAATCTTCATCTTCTACTCTTCAGCACAGGTCTTTGAATAGTTTCAGATAATTGTCTTCAGCAGTGCAAACACTGCCCAACCCTAGTTTGCCAGCCTACTTAATTATTTATTAAAACCAACAACCCATCATTAGCAACCACAGCTAATGCTTAATCCATCTTAGTTGCCAGTCATTACCTCTATTCCCAAAGTTCTTTTCCGAGTTCTCTGTGATGTGGCAACTATCAGTATTGCATCTGATACTGATACCTGTCCATCTGCAGCCCAACTTTCTTCTGAGAACTTTGTCTAATGAGCAAAGTGGGTGCAGCTTCTTATCAGGGTACAAATTGTTTTGTTTAGGTGACTGCGTGGATGCAGGGACATGGACAGAACTAATACTAAAACTCCCATTGAAAATGATATTTAGAAATGCTAAGCTTTGTCTGGATCATGTTCATAAGTATAATGATTGCATTGTGAGAAAATTAACATTTACTGATGTACCAGTTTTTTATCTTCTGAAATTTGAGTGTTTTTAGCATCACTGCCAAATCCATTGACTCATCAGTGACATTAGTTAACTATGTAATTAAATGTACTTTTAAATAATGGCAGTCTCAAATTACAAATAATGCTCATTCAACCTGCATATCTGAAAATAAAGTGATTTCTACAATCATTCTAGGTTCTTAGGATTAACCAGAGAAATATCAGCACATAAAATTTTCTTGTGAACTTCTTTATCTCTGCTTTATAACATAGAAAACATTGGTTTCTCTTTCAGCCATGCAAGGCTAATCATGTTAGCAGTGTTTAAGTAAATACATAAACAGATCTCACCCCCTCCCCAACTCCCTTTTACAGCTTTGGCTATAAAAGAGTTTGATAGGTAGGGTTAAAACAGCACATGTAGCTGGTTTATTGCTTGTTTATTGCTTGTTTTAACATTCTCAGGTTAACTTTTTCCATTTAATGTTTATTCTAATGATTCAGTCTTTAATTTAAGCCTGTGGCTATATATGTAGCTATTCCTAAGTCTCCCCCACCTTAACAGTAATCAACAGATTTATTTATGTTTAGCTGGCAACCTGTCATTCCTTACAATATTTGTTCTGCTTTCTTCCCATCCTCTTCTCCCTCTGACTGGGTAAGGAGAATCCCTCGAAGTTCAGTCTTCTCCCATCTTCCCTGATCTTCCCTTCAATCCTGAACTCTTAAGTGATCTTGATCCATCCTGGAACTACTATAACATCAATAGCCAATACTATCTAAAACCATTTCTGTTCACTAGCCAACTTCTTCCTCTTCAAAATTCCAACCCCATCTATCTCTTCCTTCCAATTCATTAGCCCATTTTCCTTCCTTTCATCCCTCTTGTGGGAAACTCTTTCTGTTTGAAGTTGCTAATCAATTTCATTCCCAGTTATTTCTCAGGCTTCAACTTATCAGTTCCAGGCACAGTTTTATCTGTTTAGGAGATTATGTGTCAGGATGCACCATTCTGTCATGGTACTATAATTTCCAGTGTCCTTTTGTCCAAAAGCAGCTAATCTCTAAAGCAAGAACAGGCAATCCCTCCAAATGCACACAAGTCTACAAGTCCTATCACACCTGACCACTGACCACGCTGCTAAGATCATGGTGGGAGATGGTGTGGTGTCCACAACATCTGGAGAGTGAAGGTTGCCCATGCCCCTTCTTCACAAATGGTAAGCATGGAAGATTATGAAGGACAAATTAAAATCTGGAGTACACATTTTAATAGCCTACTAAGAATTAAGGCTAAGTACATTTTTCAGGCTCAAAGTATTATATTACTAATGTCATTGCTTTTGTGGGTTTCTGGTAGGCTCCTGAAAGCTCTAGTTGGCCTTCATGAAAAACAAGAGGAACATTTGGTCTGAATCAGTGAGGGTTAGTTTTGGAGTTGTTGTTTTTTTCCCATTTCATATATGCCAACTAGATGTCTCTATTCACTAAAGACATCTTTGCCAATTTATCAGAGTTATTTAAGTTTGAGTGAGTGAGTGAGTGAGTGAGTTATTCATTCATTCATTCATTCATTCATTCATTCATTCATTCATTCAAGTTTCACTTTCATGCTTTCCCCCTGCCCCTTTGCCAACTCAGTTAGGTGAAATGAGATGGCTGGATTGATTGATTCATCACATCAAGGTAACTTTGCTTTGTTTTGACTTAGGGCAACTGTTGCAGTTTGTAAACCAATGTTTATGGCTTAACACAATATGTGAATCTAGCCAAATGTGACTTATGCAACAAATGATACTTTAAAAATCATGGTTTGTGTGAACTCATCTATGCATGGTTAAACCAGTATTTATGACCCCTTAAGCAATCAGGAAGAACTGCCTCATACAAAATAGCAACTGTTACATTGCTAAACATCTCAGATCACAACTACCATTTTTATGTTTTCCCTCTATACCCTGAAGAAATGCTTATCAGCCTAAAGCTCTTGCTGAGGCATCAAGGACTAAAATTATAATATGCTGTACAAATGAGATTAGAGTCTTCTGGGAAACAGCCAGAGCGGAAGCTAAGTTATTTTAGTATTAAAGGCTAATCTTGAGTGATATTTAATGCCAGCAACTCCCTTTGACTTCAGCTGTGGACATGGCTGTTTAAAGTATGAGAAGCTTGGAAGGATGAGCTCTCTGCTCTAAAAGGATGCCGTGACATATGTCACAATGGGTCATAGTAACATGTAAATTTAAGATGTATTTTTAAGGGGCCAGAATAATGGGGAAAATCTTGCCCTTAACAAAATATGTACCAGAATAATCATCTATCAGGAAGCTGATTCATATAAAGTCTTCTGGAACAAGAAGCATTTCATCCTCAATTAAAAACATGATTGGTTCAGAAGAAATAAGGCATAGAATGAGAATGGGTCATCAGCCATTGATCTTAGCCATTGCTTTTTAAGCACAGTGTTTCTAGGAGGATAAGGGACACTTATAAGCATAGTTAAAACTTAGCATGCTCTCATATTATTCTAAGCTTTGGCATTTTCCAGTTCCACTCTGATATAACTACCCAAATAAGCATCATCAAAGTTATCATTGATGTGCTTCTTCTTCAATTATCTTATATAAAACAAATGAACTCCAGCAAAGGAGATCGTTACCTTGTCGTGGTGCTGGAGCTTGAGCACCTCAATGAAACCATGAGCTAAACCGTGAAGGGACACCCAAGACGGGAAGGTCGTGGCAGAGAGGTCAGACTAAATACGATCCCTGGGGAAGGTAATGGCAACCCACCCCAGTATTCTTGCCGTGAAAACTAAATGGATCAGTACAACCAGAGATATGTCGGTATACCATCGGAAGATGGGACTCCCAGGTCGAAAGATGGTCAAAATGCTACTGGGGAGGAACAGAGGATACGTTCAACTAGCCCCAGATGTGATGACGCAGCTAGCTCAAAGCCGAAAGGACGGCTAGCGGCCGACGGTGCTGGTGGTGAACGACGAATCCGATGTTCTAAAGATCAACACACCATAGGAACCTGGAATGTAAGATCTATGAGCCAGGGCAAATTGGATGTGGTTATTGGTGAGATTTCAAGATTAAATATAGACATTTTAGGTGTCAGTGAACTGAAATGGACTGGGATGGGCCACTTCACATCAGATGACCACCAGATCTACTACTGTGGACAAGAGAACCACAGAAGAAATGGAGTAGCCTTCATAATTAATAATAAAGTGGCTAAAGCAGTGCTTGGATACAATCCAAAAAACGATAGAATGATCTCAATTCGAATTCAGGGTAAGCCATTTAACATCACAGTGATCCAAATATACGCCCCAACCACAGATGCTGAAGAAGCAGACGTAGATCAGTTCTATGAGGATCTGCAGCACCTACTGGATAATACACCAAAAAGAGATGTTATTTTCATTACAGGAGACTGGAATGCTAAGGTGGGTAGTCAGACGACACCTGGAATTACAGGCAAGCATGGTCTGGGAGAACAAAATGAAGCAGGACATAGGCTGATAGAATTTTGCCAAGACAACTCACTGTGCATAACAAACACTCTCTTCCAACAACCTAAAAGACGACTTTATACATGGACTTCACCAGATGGTCGACACCGAAATCAGATTGACTACATCCTTTGCAGCCAAAGGTGGCGGACATCTATACAGTCGGTAAAAACAAGACCTGGAGCTGACTGTAGTTCAGATCACGAACTTCTTATTGCACAATTTAGAATCAGACTAAAGAGAGTAGGGAAGACCCACAGATCAGTTAGATATGAGCTCACTAATATTCCTAAGGAATATGCAGTGGAGGTGAAGAATAGATTTAAGGGACTAGATTTAGTAGATAGGGTCCCAGAAGAACTATGGACAGAAGTTCGCAACATTGTTCAGGAGGCGGCAACAAAAAACGTCCCAAAGAAAAAGAAAACCAAGAAGGCAAGATGGCTGTCTGCTGAGACACTAGAAGTAGCCCAAGAAAGAAGGAAAGCAAAAGGCAACAGTGATAGGGGGAGATATGCCCAATTAAATGCAAAATTCCAGAGGTTAGCCAGAAGAGATAAGGAATTATTTTTAAACAAGCAATGTGCGGAAGTGGAAGACAATAGAATAGGAAGGACAAGAGACCTCTTCCAGAAAATTAGAAACATTGGAGGTAAATTCCAGGCAAAAATGGGTATGATCAAAAACAAAGAGGGCAAGGACCTAACAGAAGCAGAAGAGATCAAGAAAAGGTGGCAAGAATATACGGAAGATCTGTATAGGAAGGATAATAATATTGGAGATAGCTTTGACCGTGTGGTCAGTGAGTTAGAGCCAGACATCCTGAAGAGTGAGGTTGAATGGGCCTTAAGAAGCATTGCTAATAACAAGGCAGCAGGAGACGATGGTATCCCAGCTGAACTGTTTAAAATCTTGCAAGATGATGCTGTCAAGGTGATGCATGCCATATGCCAGCAAATTTGGAAAACACAAGAATGGCCATCAGATTGGAAAAAATCAACTTATATCCCCATACCAAAAAAGGGAAGCACTAAAGAATGTTCAAACTATCGAACAGTGGCACTTATTTCACATGCCAGTAAGGTAATGCTCAAGATCTTGCAAGGTAGACTCCAGCAATTCATGGAGCGAGAATTGCCAGATGTACAAGCTGGGTTTAGAAAAGGCAGAGGAACTAGAGACCAAATTGCCAATATACGCTGGATAATGGAGAAAGCCAGGGAGTTTCAGAAAAACATCTATTTTTGTTTTATTGACTATTCTAAAGCCTTTGACTGTGTGGACCATAACAAATTGTGGCAAGTTCTTGGTGGTATGGGGATACCAAGTCATCTTGTCTGCCTCCTGAGGAATCTGTATAACGACCAAGTAGCAACGGTAAGAACAGAGCACGGAACAACGGACTGGTTTAAGATTGGGAAAGGAGTACGGCAGGGCTGTATACTCTCACCCTACCTATTCAACCTATACGCAGAACACATCATGCGACGTGCTGGGCTTGAGGAATCCAAGGCTGGAGTTAAAATCGCTGGAAGAAACATTAACAATCTCAGATATGCAGATGATACCACTTTGATGGCTGAAAGTGAGGAGGAGTTGAGGAGCCTTATGACGAAGGTGAAAGAAGAAAGTGCAAAAGCTGGGTTGCAGTTAAACCTCAAAAAAACCAAGATTATGGCAACCAGCTTGATTGATAACTGGCAAATAGAGGGAGAAAAAGTGGAGGCAGTGACAGACTTTGTATTTCTAGGCGCAAAGATTACTGCAGACGCTGACTGCAGCCAGGAAATCAGAAGACGTCTACTTCTTGGGAGGAGAGCAATGGCAAATCTTGATAAAATAGTTAAGAGCAGAGACATCACACTGACAACAAAGGTCCGCATAGTTAAAGCAATGGTATTCCCTGTAGTAACCTATGGCTGTGAGAGCTGGACCATAAGGAAGGCTGAGCGAAGGAAGATAGATGCTTTTGAACTGTGGTGTTGGAGGAAACTTCTGAGAGTGCCTTGGACTGCAAGAAGATCAAACCAGTCCATACTCCAGGAAATAAAGCCAGACTGCTCACTTGAGGGAATGATATTAAAGGCAAAACTGAAGTACTTTGGCCACATAATGAGAAGAGAGGATACCCTGGAGAAGAAGCTGATACTAGGGAAAGTGGAAGGCAAAAGGAAGAGGGGCCGACCAAGGGCAAGATGGATGGATGATATTCTGGAGGTGACAGACTTAACCATGGGGGAGCTGGGGATGGTGACAGCCGACAGGAAGCTCTGGCGTGGGCTGGTCCATGAAGTCACGAAGAGTTGGAAGCGACTGAACGAATAAACAACAAAAACAAATGAAAAGCCTTGCTGAAGCAAACCAAATTTCCATTTAGCTGTGTGGAAGGCAGCCTTATGTTCTCAGTTTCCTGTCCTGTAACCCCTCATTGCTAATGACAAGGGACAGTGAAAATTATGGACTAAAATAGGGAGGGCACCAAGTTGTTTACATGTGATTTAGTCCAACTCTGGTTTATTAATCAAGTTCATTCACATTCAGTCTTTTCTCTAAAACCCCAAGGCAGTGTACATAGGAGTTTCCTAATGTTATCCCTACAGTGATCCAGTGAAGTAGGTTGGAGTCTGAGAGTGTGACTGGCCCAGAGACACTGTGAGAGCTCCGTATTTGAATGGGGATGAGCCTGGAACTCCCTAATCCAGGTCCACTATTATATTTCTGGGAGCCCCCCTCCTGCTCTACCTTTCCAGAACGTGACATCAAACAATTGTACTGTTCTCTCAGTTTGTAATTGTAACTTAGTTAAAAACAAAATCCCTTGTAAAAATACATCCATTTTCATGCTTCAGACATTGGGTAGAAGCTAGGGCTCTCAAACCTGGACTGCAAAAATCCACAAAACACTGGGGGCACAGCAAAGATTTAGCGTTTTCTGAATCTCTTTGCTGACATCTAGTGATTGCCTGCATTTTTGCAGTCCAGATGTGAAGCATTATTTTGCTTCTGGTGACTCTGAAGCATTCTAGAGAGGAGACTGGCTTGTTGAGTGGGATTGCAAAGAAGTTTAAAAAGCCCAAACAACACAACACAAATGTGAGACAGGCACATCTGGTATGCTCCACATGGGCCAATTTTCAAAAATTGAACCTTTTTCTCCCTGTTACTATGGCAGCATGAAATGTTACACCACTTTCCACCTCTACTTTGATGTTCTTTGAAAGAATGTCAAACCTTTAGTATCAAAAGTCATTAGAAGAATCTAAGATGGGGCTTCAAAAAAAAAAAGGAGAGATAGTTATAGCTCTAATCATGTCACAGCCTGAGACATAGTCACCCAGGGGGGTGGAGTGGGAGGGGGTCAGAGACAAAGATTCAAAAGAGACCAAATTGTAGCTGCAAAGCTGAAACAAATGGTCTTTTCAGATTCCCAAATCAATATGTATCAGTCCTTTGGGCACAAAGAGAGTTTGGAGACAGAGAGGAGATTAACATTTTCCTGAACCAAACCATACCATGGATCCTGGTCAGAATATATGGCATGAAGTTCATTGGAACTCTTGGGATGGTGATGGTGGTAGTTGTGGGGAATTATTGCTGGTCCTTTACCTGCTGAGGTCTCTGTTACCTCAAGGACAATCTTGGGGTGGGGTGAGGATTGGTAGTTAGTGCTGAAACAAGCAATGGGTAGCCTTAGCTGAAATGAATGGGACCACACATCCTCTCTTTCTCATATCCCTCCTCCCTTTCCCTCCCTTAGCATGCCACAGGTCTTTATTTATTTATTTTATTTATGCTTTCGATTTCTATTACCGCCCCATCTCCCCCGAACTTTAAAAACTGAGGCAGAAGAAATTAGTCTGAGAATCAACTATATCAGTTATTTTCTTCCCAAAGACAATTGTTCACAATAGATAGGTACAGCAAATAAAACACTGTGAGCTTATAAGTCAATCACATTGGCTAGAGCAGCTGGGAATTCTGAGAGCTGAATTCCCAAACCATCTGTTAAAGACCAGGATGAGGAAGATTGGGGAGGAATGGCTGCAAATTGCTATGTTTAACATTAATTTGTGGACAAATATAATATGCTTAGATATTAGATAGCTGTTAGATCAGGCATTGCATCCAAATTGCAATTGCTGAATTAGTAATTGATGACAACAGGGTTGTCTTTCATCCAGATATGAACTATGGCCTTCCCAGCCCCATAATTCCCATCTGCATGATCACTTCTTGACAGCCTGATTTATTGAAACCTGACCTCAACAATGAAATAAACAATGGCATTGACTATAGATAACTCCATACTATTCTTTCCAGTTCTTACTTCTAGTTAAACACTGGTATTTAATATAAGGATTAATATTATAAGGGAAATATTAGCTGTTTTCTCAGTTGTTGGAAGGGGAGATTGCAAAACCCAAAGAATTCACGCAGCACCAATTATAGGCCAATGCCAAGTTTTTCTTCCTGGATGAGGTACTCAAATAACTGGTGGCTGATCAAATCCAGACATTTTTGGATAATATAGATTTTTGGATCAATTTCAATATAGGAGTTAAGCCTGGTTTTGACTTGAACAAATTATGAGTTCGATGGGAATATGATCTTGTGGAGGACTTGTTGGACTTTTCAGTGGTTTTCAAACCCATCAACCATGGTAAGGAGAGATTGGCTGATTTAGGGATGGATGAAATCCTTTCATGGCGGTTCTCCTTAAACTAGAATCTCCAGAAAGTGGCTCTAGAGCAGAGCTTTCCAAACTGTGTGTCACGACACAAAAGTGTTTTGCCACACCACCCGGAAGTGGCGGCACGCGCGTGCACGGCGGCAGCAGCAGCGGCGCGGGATCAGTGCTTCCGCGTTTTAGCGGAGGCTGCCGCCGCTGTGCATGCGCGTGCCGCCGCACGCCCCCCACGCCGCTTCCGTGTGTGCCTGCACTGCCGCACTCCCCCCCACCGCCGATGTGCGCACGCGCCACCGCACGCCCCCGTGCCACCGCCATGCGCGCGCCTTCTGCCGTCGCACTGCCGCCACCGCCGCCGCTGGTGTGTTGCCAGCGGTGGCACTTTGGAAAGCCCTGCTCTTTGTTGTTTATTCGTTCAGTCGTTTCCGACTCTTCGTGACTTCATGGACCAGTCCACGCCAGAGCTTTCTGTCGGCCGTCACCATCCCCAGCTCCCCAATGGTTGAGTCTGTCACCTCCAGAATATCATCCATCCATCTTGCCCTTGGTCGGCCCCTCTTCCTTTTGCCTTCCACTTTCCCTAGCATCAGCTTCTTCTCCAAGGTATCCTGTCTTCTCATTATGTGGCCAAAGTACTTCAGTTTTGCCTTTAATATCATTCCCTCAAGTGAGCAGTCTGGCTTTATTTCCTGGAGTATGGACTGGTTTGATCTTCTTGCAGTCCAAGGCACTCTCAGAATTTTCCTCCAACACCACAGTTCAAAAGCATCTATCTTCCTTCGCTCAGCCTTCCTTATGGTCCAGCTCTCACAGCCATAGGTTACTACAGGGAATACCATTGCTTTAACTATGCGGACCTTTGTTGTCAGTGTGATGTCTCTGCTCTTAACTATTTTATCAAGATTTGCCATTGCTCTCCTCCCAAGAAGTAGACGTCTTCTGATTTCCTGGCTGCAGTCAGCGTCTGCAGTAATCTTTGCGCCTAGAAATACAAAGTCTGTCACTGCCTCCACTTTTTCTCCCTCTATTTGCCAGTCATCAATCAAGCTCGTTGCCATAATCTTGGTTTTTTTGAGGTTTAACTGCAACCCAGCTTTTGCAGTTTCTTCTTTCACCTTCATCATAAGGCTCCTCAATTCCTCCTCGCTTTCAGCCATCAAAGTGGTATCATCTGCATATCTGAGATTGTTAATGTTTCTTCCAGCGATTTTAACTTCAGCCTTGGATTCCTCAAGCCCAGCATGTCGCATGATGTGTTCTGCGTACAGGTTGAATAGGTAGGGTGAGAGTATACAGCCCTGCCGTACTCCTTTCCCAATCTTAAACCAGTCCGTTGTTCCGTGCTCTGTTCTTACCGTTGCTACTTGGTCGTTATACAGATTCCTCAGGAGGCAGACAAGATGACTTGGTATCCCCATACCACCAAGAACTTGCCACAATTTGTTATGATCCACACAGTCAAAGGCTTTAGAATAGTCAATAAAACAGAAATAGATGTTTTTCTGAAATTCCCTGGCTTTCTCCATTATCCAGCGGATATTGGCAATTTGGTCTCTAGTTCCTCTGCCTTTTCTAAACCCAGCTTGTACATCTGGCAATTCTTGCTCCATGAATTGCTGGAGTCTACCTTGCAAGATCTTGAGCATTACCTTACTGGCATGTGAAATAAGTGCCACTGTTCGATAGTTTGAACATTCTTTAGTGCTTCCCTTTTTTGGTATGGGGATATAAGTTGATTTTTTCCAATCTGATGGCCATTCTTGTGTTTTCCAAATTTGCTGGCATATGGCATGCATCACCTTGACAGCATCATCTTGCAAGATTTTAAACAGTTCAGCTGGGATACCATCGTCTCCTGCTGCCTTGTTATTAGCAATGCTTCTTAAGGCCCATTCAACCTCACTCTTCAGGATGTCTGGCTCTAACTCACTGACCACACCGTCAAAGCTATCTCCAATATTATTATCCTTCCTATACAGATCTTCCGTATATTCTTGCCACCTTTTCTTGATCTCTTCTGCTTCTGTTAGGTCTTTACCATCTTTGTTTTTGATCATACCCATTTTTGCCTGGAATTTACCTCCGATGTTTCTAATTTTCTGGAAGAGCTCTCTTGTCCTTCCTATTCTATTGTCTTCTTCCACTTCCGCACATTGCTTGTTTAAAAATAATTCTTTATCTCTTCTGGCTAACCTCTGGAATTTTGCATTTAATTGGGCATATCTCCCCCTATCACTGTTGCCTTTTGCTTTCCTTCTTTCTTGGGCTACTTCCAGTGTTTCAGCAGACAGCCATCTTGCCTTCTTGGTTTTCTTTTTCTTTGGGACGTTTTTTGTTGCCGCCTCCTGAACAATGTTGCGAACTTCTGTCCATAGTTCTTCCGGGACCCTATCTACTAAATCTAGTCCCTTAAATCTATTCTTCACCTCCACTGCATATTCCTTAGGAATATTAGTGAGCTCATATCTAACTGATCTGTGGGTCTTCCCTATTCTCTTTAGTCTGATTCTAAATTTTGCAATAAGAAGTTCGTGATCTGAACTACAGTCAGCTCCAGGTCTTGTTTTTACCGACTGTATAGATGTCCGCCACCTTTGGCTGCAAAGGATGTAGTCAATCTGATTTCGGTGTTGACCATCTGGTGAAGTCCATGTATAAAGTCGTCTTTTAGGTTGTTGGAAGAGAGTGTTTGTTATGCACAGTGAGTTGTCTTGGCAAAATTCTATCAGCCTATGTCCTGCTTCATTTTGTTCTCCCAGACCATGCTTGCCTGTAATTCCAGGTGTCGTCTGACTACCCACCTTAGCATTCCAGTCTCCTGTAATGAAAATAACATCTCTTTTTGGTGTATTATCTTGTAGGTGCTGCAGATCCTCATAGAACTGATCTACTTCTGCTTCTTCAGCATCTGTGGTTGGGGCGTATATTTGGATCACTGTGATGTTAAATGGCTTACCCTGAATTCGAATTGAGATCATTCTATCGTTTTTTGGATTGTATCCAAGCACTGCTTTAGCCACTTTATTATTAATTATGAAGGCTACTCCATTTCTTCTGTGGTCCTCTTGTCCACAGTAGTAGATCTGGTGGTCATCTGATGTGAAGTGGCCCATTGCAGTCCATTTCAGTTCACTGACACCTAAAATGTCTATATTTAATCTTGACATCTCACCAATAACCACATCCAATTTGCCCTGGCTCATAGATCTTACATTCCAGGTTCCTATGGTGTGTTGATCTTTAGAACACCGGATTCGTCGTTCACCACCAGCACCGTCGGCCGCTAGCTGTCCTTTCGGCTTTGAGCTAGCTGCGTCATCACATCTGGGGCTAGTTGAACGTATCCTCTGTTCCTCCCCAGTAGCATTTTGACCATCTTCCGACCTGGGAGTCCCATCTTCCGATGGTATACCGACATATCTTTGGTTGTACTGATCCATTTAGTTTTCATGGCAAGAATACTGGGGTGGGTTGCCATTACCTTCCCCAGGGATCGTATTTAGTCTGACCTCTCTGCCACGACCTTCCCGTCTTGGGTGTCCCTTCACGGTTTAGCTCATGGTTTCACTGAGGTGCTCAAGCTCCAGCACCACGACAAGGTAACGATCTCCTTTGCTGGAGTAATCTCCTTTGCTAGAGCCCTGCTCTAGAGGATTTCTTTTCAACCTTGTGGTACATATGTATATAGTGTGAAGTGCCACAATGTTGTATCTTGTTGTTATGGTGTTCAACCATTACATGAAATCACTGAATGGGATCCTTTGGCAAATTAGATAAAGTGCCAGTGACACACAGCATTATATCTCCTTATCATTAGATCCAGGAAAGGCAGTGAAAATGATGAATCGGTGCCTAGCTGCATTTGTGGATTGAATGAGGGCAAAGTAAGAAAAGTTCAATCATGACAGGGCAGAGATGCCATGAGTGAATGGTTTACTTGTGGTTTCAATCTGTTATGTAAGGGTTTTCACGTCTCCAAAAAGATCAAATCATAGCTTGTGGGTGGTGCTTGTTGATCTTCCTCTGTCATTAGAGGCACAAAGGTCTTCTGTAGCATAAAAACATTTTAACAGCTTAGGGCTGTGTGCTAGCTATAACTCTGCTTAGACAGAGGTAGCCTTGAAGATGGTTCAGAAACATTGGTTACCACAAAATGCTGCAGCAAGAATACTGACCTAGAAGTGGACATTATGAAGATGTTATGCCAGTGGCTCCTAGTTCATTTTTGATCAAAATTACCTATAAAACTTCTCATGACTAGGATTACAGAAACTGAAAGAATGCCTTTCCTTATATATATCTACCTTTACCTTAACTTCAGAGCCCCTACTCCAGGTGCCTTCTCTTATTCAGGTATGGTGCTAGAAGCAGGCCTGTGGCAGTGCAGTCCCTTAATTTTAGAATAATTTTCCTAATAAGGAGTGCCTGATATTACTTTATTGTCTTTTCAGTGCCAGGTAAATATATTTTTATTCACTCAGGGCTTTTAATATATTCATCCTAACTTTAAATGTACATATCCAGGGACTACTTGAGTGGGCAGCTATAACAAATTTAAATAAATAATATATAATATTATATATAAATTTTTAATTAGTCTGGTTGGTGCTTTTATTGTTTGTTTTGCATCTATTTTATTATGAATTATTATTCAGAATATTTATACTGTGATTTTAATATATTGTAAGCTGCCCTGAGATAACTTTTGAAGGGCAGCATTTAAAAAGAAAACATACAATCAATCTATCAGAACATAAGCATATAAAACTTAGGCCTTTTTTTAGAGCAGTTCCTGTCCTTCAAATATACATGAATAGTTTGAACAAAACCCAGCTTTACGTGGGAATTTCACCTAACATTTTATTATTGTCTTCCGAAAAAACTAGTATTTACTTAGAACATATTTCAGGGTCTGAGAGTTTTTGACAATGTTTTCTGTTTGTAAAACCTGCTAAATCCTTAACTAGAAGGTTTTTATGGCTACATGTCATTGTTTCTACATTATACACCTTTATAGACCTCTTTCAAAATTTGGGCATTTTTATATTGCCTTGAAATTATATAATCCTTCTAAGCCTCTGACATAACTAATACATTGGGTGGCCAATAGTAATACCATAAATAAATGATACATCCAAATGGATTTCAAACAGCAACAAGAGGATTCTTATTGATGCTTTGAACTTATCTCTTCTGAATGCAATTCCATGGAACACGTGCACCATTAATACTATTTTTTTTAAAGACTAATTTACATTCCTGACATGAGAGCCAGTATGGTGTAGCGGTTAAGGGACTAGGCTAGAAACTGGGAGACCGTGAGTTCTAGTCCCACCTTAGGCATGAAGCCAGCTGGGTGACCTTGGGCCAGTCACTTCTCTCAGCCCTAGGAAGGAGGCAATGGCAAACCACTTCCAAAAAACCTGGCCAAGAAAACTGCAGGGACTTGTCCAGGCAGTCTTTGAGAATCGGACATGATTGAATGGATTAAAAAAAAAACATTCCTGACATAACAGCATCTCTTATTCCACCTCAGTTGGGTAGCTCAGCTTCTACTTGCATTTTGTTGTCATTTCAATGAATACAGTATGTCTGTTTTCTAAAGCTGCCATAAGCTCACATTTCTTCCATTACTGAAACATTATTATTAACAAGTTCCCCTTTCAGTTATTGCAGCAGGATGAAAATAAACATATTTCTGTTTGCGTTTCATTAAGTTCTGCCGCAACCAATATGCAATGCTTTGATGCAGTTTGAAAGGTGAACAGATGGGGTTTTATTTTTAGCTCCCATTAGTACAATCCATCAAACATTCATTTCCCTGATATATAATCATAATATAACTTACTACTTAGTCTTTAAAATGTAGTTTTGCTTGATTTTGGAACACAGAAATGACAAAAGAGAAATAGGCAATAAATACTTAATTAGAATCACACCCATTCGTTTATCACTGAAAACTATTTTTTTGTAAGCAAATACAAAGTCTTTGGTGTGATAAAGTACAGTGTGAGACTAGAGAGCAAATTGGTTTTCAGTTGAAAGCAATGAATAGGTTTTGTGTTCAGTGAGTTGAATGTTAAAAGCAGATTGCCTGGCCAGGAATTTGGGGAGTTGCTCTTACTACATAACTGTAGGATACTACAACAGTAAAGGATGAACTGGAACCTTGATGAGCATGAAGAATGAACTTACTGATGTTTTGCTTAAAATAAACCGGCTATAGACTCGATTGTCTACCTAAGTAAGCTAAGAAAAGATAATTACATAAATGTTCAGGACAAGAAACTGGGTGACACTTTCTGCAGCAAATTATAAAATAAAAGACTTTGTCATGATCAACAGCACTCTGATTACAATTATCATTCTGAATTGAGGGCAGACCTGCTGATTAATAAAACTCATGCTCCCTGCCACCGCCTCATAGCATTTTACTCAAACAACGAAGGGTGTAGATGTTTTGTTCTTGTTTTTGCTGTAGCTGCTGTGTTGCTTCCTCTTATAACACCACAAATTTCAGAGAAACAGTTCAGGTTTTGTCATTGTAAGGGAATAACATCCAAATGGAGTGGGTTCAGTTCCATCCATTATATTCCAAAAATACAACATTTGGTTCTTGCCATGCCATTCATCATTTTGATGAATCCTTGGATGAGGAGAGGGTAGAGCAACTGTAGGAGCTGAGCCAAGAAGAATCAGGAGAGGCCCTGTTCCTGGACCAAGCTGAGACTGGGCCAAGAAATGCTCCTGGGACTTAATCAAGCAGAATTGCTGGATACTGCCTGTTCTCCCCGTGAGATAACTAGGCATAATGAATGGCTGAAAAAGTGATCTTGAAGGAGTAAGACTTCTATGAGGTCTGACAAAATAAGCTTTATCTCACCCCAAAGGTGATGCCCTGTTGCAGCATTTATGCCGGTGCCTGGCAGCTTCTTAGTGATGCCAGCAACTATCAGTTAAGACCAGAACACCTCCTTGCCAGCAATCATCACCCAGATATGCAAAGATTAACACCAGGATTAGCACCAGAGGAACAATCAAACAGCACAATATACCCTAATCAAGGAACTAGTAACTCAGTCAATCAACCAAGCAGCAAACAACAGCCCAGTCAAGGAACTACCAAGGAGAGAACAACACCCCCACCAACACAGGCAGGACAAGCCAGGGTATATAAACAGAGAGCAAGTCCCACTCCCTTTTCGCACTGAAGATGTTACCTAGCCTGGCAATGAAACGTCTGCAAGAAAACAACAAGGCTCAGAGAGCAGCAAGGACTCCACAGTTCAACCCTGAGCTACAAATTTAGCATTCAAATCTTTGCCATGGCCCCTTATGCTTCTTTCTTTGCTTCTGTGACCTAGATTTGCTTTTTTTTGAGCTTCTTTGTGCTCAAACCAGACAACTTCATTTATGGGTTTCCTGCCTGTCACATTTCCTCTCATTTTGGACTCTCACTTCTCAGAACTTGTTAGTAGTTATTTACAACCACCAGAGGTAAAACAGAACTTTTTTTTCCATTATATTGTTCCGCTCAAGAAGCTAAAATTAACTGAATACAATTCATCCCTCTCCAAGGATATTATGACCTGGTTAAATGTTTAAATCATTCAATATCAGGATATCAGACCAATAAGAATAAGAGTCAAATAATTACATGGAATTTACCTGAAGAAAAAGAGCAATCTCTGCAGCAACTAAAAGGATTTAATACTACTGATTAGGGAATACACTTAATAAAAAAGAATAAAGACTAATTTAATAATAATTATTCACAGATTTGGAAATACACAATGGCAGATATTTCAAGATGAAGAAAGTTAAAGCTGTCCTGATTAGCAAGAATAGCAGCAGTAAAAATGAATACTTCATCAAGGCTCAATTTTCCATTTCAAATGATTCCAATAAAAATTGAAGATAAAGTATTAAACAAGTGGTAGAGACAACTAACTAACTTTATATGGACAAATAAAAGACTGAGGATCTAGCTCAGTGCTTTCCAAACTGCCGCCGTTGGCAACACACCAATGGCAGCAGCGGCAGCGGCAGCGGCAGTGGTGTGGGGGCGTGCATGGCAGTGGCGCGGGGGGTTGCACAGCGGCAGGGACTTTGCATGGCGATGGCAGCCTCGTGTTTTCCGCTAAAACGTGGAAGCACTGATGGCGCGCCACTGCTGTCGTCGCTGCTGCCACCGTGCACACCCCCGCCACCGCGCACACCCCCGTGCCGCTGCCGTGCACACCCCCGCCGCCGCTTCCGGGTTGTTTCGCGACACACTGAACAGTGTTTTGCGACACACTAAAGTGTTGCGACACACAGTTTGGAAAGCTATGATCTAGCTTAACATTTTACAAGACCTGAAAGAATGAGGTGGACAGGTCGATAGGTGGATAAATTTCAAACTGTACTAGCAAACCAGCTGTCTAACTTGGATTATAGACTAGATTATACCACATTACGGCTGTTACTTCCAGTAAGAGAGAAGGACTCTCTGTTTTCATAAATATATTTGGCATAAGCAGTGCGTTACAAGTAAAGAATAAACACAGAAAAAGAATCAGCCCAGACTTATAACCCCTTGCTTCAATATTAAATATTTTCATGAAGATGAATATACAAAACAGTTCATCAGTGGAGAGATAATAAGTTGTACAGGCAACAAAACATAATTCTGAATAAAACAAAGATGAAATATTTTGAGACTCTTTTTCAGAATTATCAGAATCACTTTATTGGTTTCAATAGCTCCAAATAAACAGCATAGTTCAAAAATAATTTTAACAATAAGGCAAAATCCTTAGAAATTTGACCAAATTTGAAAAATTTATAACACAGAACTCAGAACATGTGTTGGGGCTTGTTTACAAGTTGTATGAAATACAACTCAGAAATCAAATATGTTTAAATGGATTGGATGCAGAATTTAAATAGGACAAATGATATGCAATGTTGGGAATATCAGTGGAAGCCAGTATTATATTTATTGTGAATAAACATTTACATTTATTTAGAGAAAACTGGAAGAAGATATTTTATCCTTGGTATATTGGTATATTATTCCAGTACTCATTGCCAAAATAGATAACTCTAGAAAAATTTTCTAAAAGTTTTTGGAAATGCAATAATAAGGCCAGATCATTCCTTCATGTCTGATGGCAACACTGTAAAGTTCAGCAGTTCTGGAAGATGATTCATTATAGAATGAAAAAAAATTAAAGGATGAATTCTTTCCTGCCACCTGTTTTTCTGTTAAACACCACCAACAGTTTTATTCCTGCAAGGTATACTAAGTTAGCTTTGTATATAGTAACAGCTGCCAGGACATTTTACGCCCTTTATTGGAAATCACATATAATTCCCTCTTTAGAAGAAAGGCAAATTAAGCTGTGGGACTATGCATCAATGTCAAAAAATAACTTCATATTTCAAAAACAAGTCTGATTCAAAATTAAATTCAACTTGGAAACTTTATGGATTAGGATTCTATGTAACATACTTGATTTGGGGTTTCTCTTATAACAGAGCTTTCCAAACTGTGTGTCGGGACACGTTAGTGTGTCGGCTGCAGTGTCTGGGTGTGTCGCGGCTGCTGCTGCCTCCGAACCCTGCCAGGATTCCGTGCAGGTCCTAGTGCCTGCCTTGTGCCTTGCTGCCTCCAAACCTGCTGTGATTCTGTGCAGCTCCTAGTGCCTGCCTTGTGCCCTGCTGTAAGAGTGTGTCACGAAATGATGCCCTGCTGTAGAGTGTGTCGCGAAATGATGCATGTCTAAAAAGTGTGTCACCAACATGAAAAGTTTGGAAAGCTCTGTCTTATAACATAAGGCTTTAATATATTTGCTTTTGCTTGAATTGTTAAATACATAAAGAATTTTTTTTATCAATTTTATTGAAGTTTTAGATATACATAGTTAAAAGTTAAAATTGAAAAGGAAATAGAAATACAAATCAAAGAAAGAAGAGAGAAAAAGTGCAGTAAAGTAAAGAAAGAGAAAAAGAAAAAGAAAAAGAAAAAGAAAAAGATAAGAAATAGAAATTGGTTAACTTCCGATTTATCTCTGGTCATATTAATTTAACAGATTTATCATACATGCTAGCTCTATATATAACTTTCAAAAACCCTTCCTGTCTAATATATCAATTTGTATATATTTTAATCTTCAATACCCCATATAAGCTTTGCCCCCCCTGCATGTTACAAATAGTCAATCAATGGTTTCCACTCCTTAATAAAATAATAATTTGAATTTTCTTTTAATAAACATGTCAATTTATCGTTTTCTGCCAATCCATCAATTTTAACATCCAATCTTGTGTCATTGGTAAAATCTAATTTTCCCAATTTTTGAAGAAGTCCTTCTAAGTCAGCCATTTATCTCTATTTCTTACTTCTATCTATGAAATGCTTCTTGCGTTCTCCTGGTGCATCCCTCATATCTGTCTTATATTTCTCTAAAAATGTTTTTACTTTTAAAGTAGAGGCTATCCTTAACTTTTGCCCTTTGAACACTTTCTTTTCTCTAGCATACCATGAATTAGCTCTGAAAGTTTTATCTATTTCCAAATCCAAATCTTGTTCTCTCATTTCTAGAAGTTTAACTAATTCAGAAACAATCCTTTCTCTTGCTTTTTCATTTAATTGTTCTAGGGATGCACTCAATCTCAAAGTATGTTCTTTTTCTATCATTTCTGCTAAAGCAGTGATATCTAAGTTGTATTCAACTTCTTTAATGACACTTTCTGAGTTAGTCTCTAAATTCTGCATCTGGCCTTGCATCTCTTTAAATTCCCCTGATAAGGTATTAACCACTTCCTTAACTATCTGCACTTCTTTTTTTTTTTGGTTCTTCTTTCACCTTTTCCATCTTCTTAACTACTTGTTGTCCCAATAAATCCATCTTTTTGTCCATCTTTTTTTTCTAAAGTAAATAAATTTTCTATCTTCTTGTTGATTTGTTGACCCAAGTTTATAAATGCATCCATTTTTTATTTGATAAAGTAATTGCGTCCAGAATTGCATCCAGGATTTTTTTCTCTTCTGATGGTGGAGTTTCCATTAATACTGCAGTTATTGAAAGTTATATAGATGCACTTCCAGTTTCTTTTTCTTTCTCTTTGTCTCTCTTCATCCTCAATGCCATATTCGTCATAATGTAGATAATATTCCTGTAAAAGAAAAAAAGAGGAGAGAGGGAGAAATAAAAAAAAGGAGAGAGATAATAATTGTTGCAATGATTGTTTACAAAAAGAGGGAGTAAGGAAATACAAAAAGTAAAAACAATCCTTTAAAAAATAGTTGTCGTAATAACAAGTTTTTAGTCCATTAGGTATATGAGTCCATATAAATGTAAAAACAAAAGATAAAAAAGAAGAAAGAAACTTCTTTGAACTGTAGACAAAATAATAGTAAAAACAATAAACAATTCCAAGATTTCTCACACCAGCTTACATCTCTCCAATTCAACCATAAAAAAAGAAAAAGGTAGAAAACAAAAAAGAATCTACAATAATCCAATTTATTTTTTCACCCAGAGTACACCTTAAACAATCAAATTTCAATAAAAAGAAAGTTCAGTTAAAACATAAAAAGTTTAAAAGGCATCTTGTAAGCCAAATGATATTCCAGAAGTTTAAAAGAAAATAGGGAAAGAAGAAAAGAAAAGTTCTTTCTTGGCAAGCATCACAAAAAGATAAAAGAAAGGATGTTAAATCACCAGTTCACTATTCCATAAATTCTTAAAATCCAGGCAGAATAACTCCAAAAAAAAAAGAATACTTTTATTTATCCATAAGTGGTAAAGTAAATCAAAGTAAAAATAAAAGGGAAAGTCACTCATTTCATTCCAGGCAAAGTCAATAGCTTTTTCACTCCCACCATTTAACAATCTCTTGGCAAGAAAGAAATAAAACACCATTTACCATTTACCATTTATTAATCAAGTCCAGAGGTAAATCTTAGAACAATAAGGCAAATAATATTCAAAAAATAAAAAGTGAATCTAAAAGGTTGGGTGAGGTGCTACTTATCTTGGTCAGATTTCAGGGCTTCCGCAGAGCTTCATGACAATTCCAGCCGCCTTTCTCCGCTTCAATCTCCCTTCCCCCGTGGTGGAAATACAGGGGTCAGAAGAGAGCAGAGAATCCGGCGACCCTCTGTGGGTAATCTGCTCACCCTCTCTTCAAGGGTGATTTCGGCGATTTCTTCTTTTTTTTAATCGCTGCAAACGGAAAGCCTTGGAGCTGTCAGCTCAGCGCACCGCTCACTCCAACGCCCGGAAGCAAACTCAAATACATAAAGAAATTTTAAATTAGATAGAAATCTTTGTTAATTGTTCATTCTGATATATGATTCATATTATATTGGTCATTTTTGTTAATTATTTAATTTTGACTTGATTTTAATAATGATTTTGAAGTCTTCAACTAATACAAGAGACTTTAGTATCCAGTTCAGCAAGTATTGTGCAAAGACAATCCAATCTACTTCAAGGGCCAAAGACAAGGACTGGAAGTAGATACCCCCTCCAGGTCAGTCTTGAGATAGTCCATTCAATGTGATTCAGGAAAACAAAACTCCATTCTCACTGGAAAGGTTCTTCTTATGATGTTTTTGAAAATCCTATCCCTTTCAGAGGTTTCTTTTTTTCTTATTTTTCCTTTTTCCTTTGTTTCTTTTAGATGAGTTAATAGTTGAAGCCTAGCTGTGGCAATGTAGCCAGGGCCATTTTTAACACCTTCTCTCCCTCTAAATCTTCTGAACACAGCTCTTCTATGGGAGCTTTGTACATGGAGCTAGGAATGCATTCGTCTGATAGCATGCATGCTGCTGAAGTATAGAACAATTGGACAATGCCAATGGATAAGTTGAGAGGGAGGGTTAAATTTCATGTCCCAAAGTATTATCTTGACCTTCTATTAGTCATTTTTTCCAAGCTAGAACACAATCATTTATCTGAATCTAACAGGACAACTTAGGAGGGGCATGGTGGCTCAGCAGGTAAGACACCAGGCTTGTCAATCGGAAGATCGCAAGTTCAGAAGTTCAAATCCCTAGTCCCGCATGACGGAGTGAGCTCCCGCACTAGCCCCAGCTCTTGCCAACCTAGCAATTCGAAAGCATGCAAATGCAAGTAGATTAATAGGTACCACTTCGGTGGGTAGGTAACAGCGTTCTGTGTGCGTCATGCCGGCCACATGATAGTGGAAGCGTCTTCGGACAATGCTGGCTCTTCAGCTAACAAACGGAGATGAGCACCGGCCCCTAGAGTCGGACACAACTGCACAAATGTGCGGGGTGAATCTTTAAAAAAAACAGGACATCTCATACTGCAGTTTCTGATTGGTTAGACCAACAGTGGCCTGATTGCAGGTGTCACTTTGATTTGCAGATGGGCCCATCAATAATTAAATTCAATCCTCCTCCTCCTCCTTCCCTTCCCCACTATAGTATTATACACAAGCATCAAAAGTGGGGAGTGGGACCCTCTGGCTTTTAGGTGCAGCTGCCACAGTAGCACTGCTGAAGCTTCAGGAGGCATTTTTCTTCAGACACATACACAAAAAATATGACGGGAACCATAAAGCCATTTATTCTGTCCTAAGGACATGACAATTTATTCCACATTATCTCAAGCCATCTTGGACTTCAGGCTTAATCCAAATCCACAGCATAGCCCTAATATCTATTATAATTATTTTTTTCAGATTTGTATCTTACTATTTATCTAGTTCAGGGCAGTATATAAATCTACCCCACTTATCTAGTGAGATAGTTAAAAGGAGAGAAAATGACTGAAGCAGATGGGAAGAAAATTCTTCCTTGGGATTTCACAGGACCTCATTTCGAAATTTCAGATGCAAACTGAATTAAGGAATATAGTAAAATTACATTCCAGAATCTTTACCATGTTAATGTATTTAACAATATTACACTGTGTAGAGAGCAAGCCCATTATAGTGGCTAAGATGCTGGACTAGGAATGAAGAGACCCAAGTTCTAGTCCTCCTTTAGGCACGAAAGCCAACTGGGTGACCTTGGGCCAGTCACTTCCCCTCAGCCTTAATCAGTGTCAGGCTCTGCTATAAGCTGGCTAATCAAATTTCACATGCACACCCTTCATCCTCGGCATTCGTTGGCAAGACCATGTCTCCAACCTGGAGGTCTTGGATCGCGTGGAGTCCACCAGCATTGAGTCCCTGATTATCAGAGCCTAGATGTGTTAGGTAGAACATGTTATCAGAATGGATGACCACCGTATCCCTTGCCAGTTGCTCTATAGTGTACTGCAGTCTGGGAAGATACCTTGAGGTCATCCACGCAAGTGCTACAAAGCTGTGAAGGAAACCTTATGCCACTGTGACATCCAGCCAAGGGAACTAGAAGCTGAGGCTGCTGACAAAACCCACTGGTGAACCCTGTGCTATGAAGCCTCCACCGGCTTTGAAGACAGGCGCTGCCAAAAACTGATAGAAAACTACACTGAACAGTGTCACAGAATAACACCCACAGTTACTACAACAATGGACTTCTAGTGCCCCCATTGTGCTAGACTCTGCACTTTCAGACTGAGACTGCAGAGCCACCTCCATGTCCACAGATGAACTACACAACAGTGTGTCTTCTTCAAACCCGAAGGACTACCATAAACAACCCATCTCCCCCACCCCACCCCCATTGAATCATGCGTTGATAGCTTCAGTGTAAAGAACTTGGCAAGCACAGCACAAAAATTAGTGGACCTGAACCAATACAGAACAAACACAAAACAGAAACTGCATTAAATTGTGTGTTTTTAAAATGTTGCTCTTATATTTAATTTTCCATTGTTTTTGTTGCCATGAACACTCCTCAGATGAAAAGGAGGACACAAATCTAAGAAATAGAAGAGCTTGGAAATGCAGCAGCTTGGCAAAGAGGTGATACGTTAAATTAAAAAAAAAATAGGAGAAAGTTCCCCAGTCTAGTACCCTTCAACTTACAGAATACTCAGTTATGTTATGTAACAGTTATGTAAGAATTTAAAAATATGAAACAGATATCTTCCAAATACTCTAATTGCCTTAAAAGAAACCATCCATATTACATGATTTATTCCATCGTTGTTACCACTATTGTCTCTGCTTCACATCAAGAAACATTTGGCTATATTTGCTGAATATTGTTGCAGTAAACAAGTGTAACATTCATAAATCTGAACTGAGTGGCTACAATGCACCACAGAATTAAGTTCATTTAGGCTGAATCTAAATAAATGGACTTTTATTTATTTAACCCTCCATCAGATTGTGACCAATATATTAATATTAACTACTGTGACCACAATTCCTTTTTCACTGAAATTTTATATGGGCACAAAGACACTGAAATGCATCATAACCCTGTGAGCTTGGAAGATATTAGAACTTAACTTGCTCTATTTCCAAAATTAATTTTAGAAAATTCTTCCAGATAAACCAGAAGGCATGTGATACAAAAAATGAAATTTAATGAACTCATGTGGCAGTAACAGAATAGAATTAAGGATATCCTCTTAATCCCTTTTTTCACAATATTTTTCTAAAGTAGAATATGAATTTCTTTTTAGCAGCATTCTTAGCATTTCAGAGGATGATACACCAAAAAAGAAGAAAAAAGCTACTATGAATCATTCAGGATTACTCTTACTAGAACAGTATCAGAGTCTGCTTCCAAGTCCATGAACTGAATTTTAGAAATCACATCTTAGCAAAGATTTCACCATTTTTTAATGAATAGGGAAAACCCTCCTCCTTTTCATACATCATTACATCTGATACCTAAATAGGCCTTTCTAATCTATCCTTTCAACTATCTGATCTCTCTATTATGTTCTCTTTCTCTCTTTTCCTACTGAAAATGTTGATAGATCGTCTTGTGAACAACTCTATAGAAAAGTATCTGGAATTATTATTAGTGTCCAATTCACAGTACAAAGTCAGCTAAAATCTTTAGAACAATGGTTCTCCCACTTGTTTCACTGATAACTTAGTAAACACATATATCACATTCCATAGCACCCCTTTTCATTTTCTACTGAAAGTTCCTCAAGAGTGCATATTGCTGCCCTGAGTTGAATTAAGGGATAAAATGGAACCTATAACGACCTCAGGTTAGACCCATTTATTTTCATAAGGCACTCTTATTGCAGTTACAATCTGAATAAAATACTTTGCAAATAAATCAGAATTGCTTAATACATGCTTGCATTACTGATATATTTCAATTTTTAAATTATGATGAATATTTTGGAAAATTACTAAGGGTAATTTCCAGTTTAGTTTGCATTTAGCACCCTCCCAGTCTATCCCTATATCCAAATTAAAGCAAGCACACACAGCTCTCAATTCCACCAGCAAAACTATAGCTTGATGTTTCTTTATTAAACATAAACAAATATTAAAAACAGTTAACTAGAAAAAATGGGACAAAAGGCAGCAAAAGCAGGGAGGGGACCGAGACATTCAGAGAATTTAGTATAAAAGATAGATAGATAGATAGATAGATAGATAGATAGATAGATAGATAGATGATAGATAGATAGATAGATAGATAGATAGATAGATAGATAGATAGATAGAAAGACACAGAACTTTAGAGAGTCACTAAAAACAACACTGTGGATTATTAGCATAGACAGTCCCAAAGGGAGTGAGTGGCCTTTGGTTTTTATTTATTTATTTCGTGTCTGGATCAAACTTTACTCTGCCAAAATGTAGCCACCGCCACAGCTTTGTCATTAGCTTCCTGTAGGTCGTTGACAGTACAAGACTCTGACAGTAATTGACACACCATCAGATGCTCCGGGTCTTGGATTTCTCCGCATTCACATAATGTATTATCATCAGCCAACAACCCCCACTTAAATAAATTAGTCTTGCACCTTGGTACCCCCACCCTCATCCTATTCATTGTCCTCCAAATTGTATAAGGGAAAGTGTTTCCAGCGGCCATTTCTTCCTTCGGTAAAATACTCAAATCGGTGAGCTCATTCCTCCATTTACTTATTCGATTCTGTTCTTTGGACCCCTCTAGGGTATTAGTTCTTGCCATAAAACTCTTTCTAGATTTAAGTTGACAAATTGGAGGAGCATATCCACTCAGAGGGTGACGAGAGTCAGTCTCTTGCTTGGTTCTTTCAGCGTCTGCTTCTACTTCCCTTCTAATCTTAGGTGGAGCAATGAGCAATGAGAATGAATGTGATATACTTTTGGTCCAGGAAACACATTGGGGAATGACTAGTCATAGACCCAGAATTGCTGTGATGGAGGTGGCGATTGAGTGGCCTTTGGTTATTCCAGCTTTAACCCTACTTTTAATATAATTCACAATTTTCATAATTGTGGTAATTGTGTGGTATCTGTGCAAATACTGTGCAATAAAAAATAATTAAGGCAGGATAAAAATTAAAAAATAAAAATAAAAAATACACAGTATTTCAAAGAGTAGTCCACAGATTCCAAGGAATTTGCCAAGGTAATGTAAATACCTTGGCCTCTTGTTGTTCTCCCATGTCCTTTACAACATAAAAACAATTCTACTATTTTACAATAATCAGTCTAGTGAATGAATATCAGCAGCTAAGTTTTTGTTCTAGTGTCTATTCTCTTTTCTACTTGAATTGCATACATTTCACCTTTTTTTACTGAAGTACAAACAATTTCTTCATGTCAGTGGGCATATCATGAATCTGTCTGCTATGGTGTTATGTGAGAGAGCAACTTTATTTACTTCTCGTTCTGCTTCACTCTGATATTGTCTTTATTATAACACTGCAGGCAGGAAAAATCAGTGCTTCTGCAATTGTATAAGATTTCATAGTTTTAGCTATCAGTTTTGCTACAAAATAACTGGCTTCCTGAGCTTTATCTGACACTCTGTTTTAGCAGATTTCAAGCTCTGTTGTTTTCTAGAATTTGAAAACCTCTCAAAGCATGACCAAGATTTGTCAGGAAATCATATCAAGGCATGTCTCTTCAGCTTGCTGGATGCCATTGCTTCACTGGCTAATTTATCACCACAAATGCCACATTCTGGAGTAGGATGAAATTCATCACCACACCAAGTGAATCCCATTGCTAGATCACTGTTCCATTTTTTCTTCAGCTTTGCAGCCACCTCAGTCTTAAAGTCTATGGGACTTTAAAGGGATGGGTCTTTAATGGGACTCTTAGTCTTTGGGACTTTTAAAAATCAATCATATTTCCACCTTTGTCTTTAGCATTGTTATCTTCATGTTTTCTTTCCTTACTGACAAAATTCTCCATTATAATTTTTAGGGCAGATCATGGTATCTTCTCTGGTATCCAATAGAAAGCATTGTCACTACTCCTCATTGACCAATCAGACAGCATACTTTCAGTTACCTAGGTGATAACTATCCCTACCCTGAATAACTTGACCTCATGAATGAGGTAAACATTTTCACTGTCAATTTTTGGCTTCTCAGTTAATTCACCTCAGAACACTTAAAACCCATTAAGGCTTTAAAGTCCAGTATCCTGGCATCATTACACAATGATGAATTGTTATCTACAAACAAAATCACATTTCTCCTGCAATGGTAATTTTGTTAAATATATACTTTGTGACCTACTTGTAAGAGATTAAAATTTGAAGTAAAACTTTTGAGGCAACCCAGGATGATCTCTATGGCAACTTGAGGGTGCCACAGCCCCATGGTTGAGACTCACATCTTTAGGGTCTCCAGAATTCAGAAACATGACCAAAAAGTATTAAAACATTTAAACTACAGTGACCATACCTCCTTTATTATGAAGGACAGTCCTTTATTTTAGAAAGCTGTCCTTTAGATTTATTTTTCAAAAGCTCATTTTTGTCCTTTATTTTGGTCATTTAACTTTTACCATACAGATGGTGCCACTTAATGCAGTCTTTCGATATGGAAATTGAATTGTCTTTTTAAAATAAATTTACATACTGTTCCATTTTAGATATTTTTATTAGAATATGCATTTTTGTAAAGTTTTTCTTGGTTTTGCTCTTGAATTTTCCTTTGTAAAGCAAAGTTAAAAACACAAACAATTAAAAGTTTCTATCCTTATGAACATATTTCAGATTTCCCCCTTTTTCAGGTATGTCTTTTATTTTTTCCAAGAAAATATGGTCACTGTAATTTAAACATACAGTGTTCTTAGTCCAGCCTCAAATATTTAGTCTCCTCCTTCCCTTTTTTTTTAAAATGACTGTATGCTTCCAGTATTCATATAATAAAGTCAGAAACAAAGAACTAAAACATAACAAACACAAACACAAGGAAAACAAAACAAATTAGAAGAAAAAAGCCATTTATTTGTTTGTTTATCTATCAAAGTTGAATTACTGTAGAGTTCCTGACCAAACTAGCTTCAGTTTTTAAAAAACAGATTAAATCTTGACTACAAGGAAAGAAAGTGTTTATTTTTCCTAGGTTTATAGGCGGACAATGAACACATATTATAAACTTGAGATATTAAATCAGGTATGGCAGAGTCTTCTCACAGAACTAGAACAATCTTTTCAGCTAAAGTCCATGCATGATAGACCCTGAGTTCTTGATATATCAATGCATTCCAAAATGTTGCTATGTAGTTCACCATCACACTACCATTTTTAAGCCTTATTTCTCTTTTGATCGCTACTGTATATTAACAAACTTATAAAAGTTAAACCAAAGTAGGATAACAATGGGGTGAGCCAAAAATGTATATGTCAATATACCCTCTACCATATTACATTTCCAACAAATAACAGTTGTCATCCAACCCTTACTAAACATCTTCTGAGGTGTCCAATACACTCAAAAAAGAATATTTTGCTGAATACAATCCAGTTTGAGATCAAAATTTACATTTTACATTTAAAAAAACCTCTAACCTATTAAATTATTAAAGTAAGATATTCCAAGTGTTTATTCCAAATATCTTATGATTTATCAGTGGGTAAGATGCCAGGCCCCTTCATGGATCACTGCCTTGTCGTGGCGAAGGGGTTTGCGTAACTCAATGAAGTCAGGTCAAGAAGAACAGGTCATGACGGAGAGTTCTGAAAAAACGTGGTTCAAAACTGGAGGAGGGAATGGCAAACCACTCCAGTATCCTTGCCAAGAAAACCCATGGACAGTATCAAAAGGCTAAAAGATATGACGCCGGAAGATGAGCCTCTCAGGTCGGAAGGTGTCCAAAATGCTACTGGGGAAGAGCGGAGGGCAATTTCGAGTAGCTCCAGAAAGAGTGAAACGGCTGGGCCAAAGCCAAAAGGACGCTCAGTTGTGGATGTGTCTGGAAGTGGAAGGAAATTCCGATGCTGTAAAGAACAATATTGCATAGGAACCTGGAATGTAAGATCTATGAATCAAGGTAAGCTGGATGTGGTCAAGTATGAGATGACAAGATTAACATCGACATATTGGGAATCAGTGAACTAAAATGGACAGGAATGGGCGAATTTAATTCAGGAGACCATTATATATACTACTGTGGGCAAGAATCCCTTAGAAGAAATGGAGTAGCTCTCATAGTCAATAAAAGAGTGGGAAAGGCAGTACTGGGGTACAACCTCAAAAACAACAGAATGTTTCAGTTCGAATCCAAGGCAAACCATTCAACATCACAGTGATCCAAGTCTATGCCCCAACCACTGATGCCAAAGAAGCTGAAGTTGACCAGTTCTATGAAGACCTACAACACCTTCTAGAACTAACACCAAAAGAATATGTCCTTTTCATCATAGGAGACTGGAATGCTAAAGTAGGAAGTCAAAAAATAACCGGAATAACAGGCAAGTTCGGCCTCGGAGTACAAAATGAAGCAGGGCAAAGGCTAATAGAGTTTTGTCAAGAGAACACGCTGGTCATAGCAAACACTCTTTTCCAACAACACAAGAGACTCCTCTACACATGGACATCACCAGATGGTCAATACCGAAATCAGATTGATTATATACTTTGCAGCCAAAGATGGAGAAGCTCTATACAATCAGAAAAAACAAGACCTGGAGATGACTGTGGCTCAGATCATGAGCTTCTTATCGCAAAATTTAGGCTTAAACTGAAGAACGTAGAGAAAACCACTAGACCAATCAGGTATGACCTAAATCGTATCCCTTATGAATATACAGTGGAGGTGAGGAATAGATTTAAAGGATTAGATCTGGTAGACAGAGTGCCTGAAGAACTATGGATGGAGGTTCATAACATTGTACAGGAGGCAGCAACTAAAACCATCCCAAAGAAAAAGAAATGCAAGAAAGCAAAGTGGCTGACTGATGAGGCTTTACAAATAGCTGAGGAAAGAAGGGAAGCAAAAGGCAAGGGAGAAAGGGAAAGATAATAGCATTATTGCTATTCCAGAGAATAGCAAGGAGAGATAAGAAGGCCTTCTTAAATGAACAATGCAAAGAAATCGAGGAAAACAATAGAATGGGGAAGACTAGAGATCTCTTCAAGAAAATCGGAGATATCAAGGGAACGTTTTGTGCCAAGATGGGCATGATAAAGGACAAAAAAGGCAGGGACCTAACAGAAGCAGAAGAGATTAAGAAGAGGTGGCAAGAATACACAGAAGAACTATACAAGAAAGATCTTAATATCCCTGATAAATACGATGGTGTGGTCACTGACCTTGAGCCGGACATCCTAGAGAGTGAAGTCAAGTGGGCCTTAGGAAGCATTACTAACAACAAAGCTAGCGGAGAAGACAGTATCCCAGCTGAGCTATTTAAAATCCTAAAAGATGATGCTGTTAAAGTGCTGCACTCAATAGGCCAACAAATTTGGAAAACTCAACAGTGGCCACAGGATTGGAAAAGGTCAGTTTACGTTCCAATTCCAAAGAAAGGCAATGCCAAAGAATGTTCAAACTACCGTACACTTGCGCTCATTTCACATGCTAGCAAGGTTATGCTCAAAATCCTACAAGCTAGGCTTCAGCAGTATGTGAACCGAGAACTACCAGAAGTGCAAGCTGGGTTTCGAAGAGGCAGAGGAACTAGAGATCAGATTGCCAACATTCGCTGGATCATGGAAAGAGCAAGAGAGTTCCAGAAAAACATCTACTTCTGCTTCATTGACTACGCTAAAGCCTTTGATTGTGTGGATCACAACAAACTGTGGCAAAGAGATGGGAGTACCAAACCACCTTACCTGTCTCCTGAGAAACCTGTATGCGGGTCAAGAAGCAACAGTTAGAACCGGACGTGGAACAACCGACTGGTTCAAAATTTGGAAAGGAGTACGACAAGGCTGTATATTATCACCCTGCTTATTTAACTTATATGCAGAGTACATCATGAGAAATGCCGGGCTGGATGAATCACAAGCCGGAGTTAAGATTGCCGGGAGAAATATCAACACCTCAGATATGCAGACGATACCACCCTAATGGCAGAAAGTGAAGAGGAAGTAAAGAGCCTCTTGATGAGGGTGAAAGGAGAGAGTGCAAAAGCTGGCTTGAAACTCAACATTAAGAAAACCCAGATCATGGCATCTGGTCCCATCACTTCCTGGCAAATAGAAGGGGAGGAAATGGAAGCAGTGACAGATTTTATTTTCTTGGGCTCCAAGATCACCGCAGACGGTGACTGCAGCCATGAAATTAAAAGACGCTTGCTCCTTGGGAGGAAAGCTATGGCAAACCTAGACAGCATATTAAAAAGCAGAGACATCACCTTGCTGACAAAGGTCCGTATAGTTAAAGCTATGGTTTTTCCAGTAGTAATGTATGGCTGTGAGAGTTGGACCATAAGGAAGGCTGAGCGCCAAAGAATTGATGCTTTCGAACTGTGGTGCTGGAGAAGACTCTTGAGAGTCCCTTGGACTGCAAGGAGGTCAAACCAGTCAATCCTAAAGGAAATCAACCCTGACTGCTCATTGGAAGGACAGATGCTGAAGCTGAAGCTCAAATACTTTGGCCACCTAATGCGAAGAGAGGACTCACTGGAAAAGACCCTGATGCTGGGAAAGACTGAAGGCAAAAGGAGAAGGGGTCAGCAGAGGATGAGATGGTTAGATAACATCACCGATGTAATGAACATGAATTTGAGTAAACTCCGAGAGACAGTGGAGGACAGGAAGGCCTGGCGTGCTATGGTCCATGAGATCACGAAGAGTCGGACACGACTAAACGACTGAACAACCACAAGATGCCAGGCTTGTTGATCGGAAGATCGCAAGTTCAGAGGTTCGAATCCCTAGCCCCGCGTGACAGAGTGAGCTCCCGCACTCGCCCCAGCTCTTTCCAACCTAGCAATTCAAAAGCATGCAAATGCAAGTAGATGAATAGGTACCACTTTGGTGGGTAGGTAACAGCGTTCCGCATGCATCATGCCGGCCACACGACCGTGGAAGCGTCTTCGGACAATGCTGGCTCGTCGGCTAACAAACGGAGATGAGCACCGGCCCCTAGAGTCGGACACGACTGCACAAATGTGTGGGGGGAACCTTTACCTTTTATCTTCATAATATTATCCAGTTGTTTGTAGAAGTGAACTGTTTATTTGGAATCATCCAAATTTTTTTCAATGGTAATAATCATCTATGAGTTTCATATGGTGTTGATTGTATCCAGTCCAAATGGTATGTTTTAACAGTATATTACCTTACTGCTATTCAGCTGACTCCAAATTCTTTTTATAACACTGGAAATATTTTGAAAGACTGATAAACAAAAACAAAATATTGATCCAAAGCAATATGATTAAAATGTTGATAACATTATGTGCTTATAACCCCCTCCCTAAAATAGGTTTATCAGCAATTTTTGTTAAATTTTCATTAGTGTCAGATTTTTGTGTGGCAACAGAGATCAAAGCTTATTTTTTTCCAATTACATCCAAATATATCATGCAGCTTTTAGTGTATGTGTTTGTGTTTGTATTTTTCTAAAACTAGAACCAAACCCTGTCCAAGATACCATCTAATTATGTTCATAGAGGTCTTTGAGAAAAATCACTTATATTCCATAAAGAAACAAATGTTAGCCAAAAGTAAGCCAAATGTAAAGCTGAAAATTATGTTTTTCTCAATAACTTTCCAATTCAAAAAACCTGGCAGGTATTTGCATGATGATCTCTCTATGAATATATATCAGTATTGGAGTGACATTCATCTTAATAACATTTGTTCTTTTCCATAGGATTATAGGAATTAATATTGAAATTAATGAATGGCTAACAATCTGAGATAAACAAATTGAAATATTTATCTATAGAAATGTGGAGATTTTCCTTGGGATAATTATCCCAAATTATTTATTCAATTTGATATGGTCTTCTGGAGTGGGTGGCCATATCAAATCAAATGAATTAAATTAAATAAAGATTAAATAATTCAAGTAATATGTAAAATATGATCTTTACACATTATCACATCTTTGATCCTCTGGGAAATATAATAGGCTTATTCCAATAAATTAAATAACCTGAACTAACCAAATTGTTGTACTATATCCATACATTTGGGTAAAGCCTGTTGATAATTATAGATAAGGCACAGCATTTCCTCAGCATCAATTTGTGTTCAACTCCAACCACCTTATTAACCACAATGTCCTTTAATTATCTGATAAAATGGGGCAAATGTTCCAAAGTCCTTAACTCCTGAAACCTGTTAATGCTTCATCTATATAGCTCTTCATCAATAAAGCTCATGAGGAAGAGCCAGATTTGATTTGCTGTTAAAGAATAAGCATACAAAGATGGAGATGCAAACCAATACAATTCTGCCTTGCAATTCCTTCAAAGTTTTCTTCCCCTATCTGCTTTTCAAGCTCTCTCCATCACCGTAGCTTCCTTATCCCCAAGCTGTAAGTAGCCCATGAGAATAATCTTGGTATTTAATTGAAGCTCGGGAAGCCAGGGAGAATGCAGATTGCTGGAAAGATGATGGCATAGTGAACAAGAGGTTATTATTATAGATCCCACAGTGATTCCATTACCATATGCCTTTTATAGGAATTCACCAACATTTTCTTCTTTGGAGAAAAAAAATGAAAAATACTTTTTTACCCACAAACTGAATATTGTTGAAAAATGCAGGTGAAATTTTCAATACAGCATTAATGCAACCCTCCTACCTCAAAAATAAACATCCTTAGCACTTCCAACATTGTTTGTACTTATTGAAATATATCTCCAGAAATGTCATTTTGTGGATTTTTCTTCATTACTGAGAATTATACTTCCTAAAAGACATTTCTGGCAAAGTAATGGAGCATATCCATAGAACAGCAAGTGCACATCCATGTTGCTTTAAAATAAATGTGGGCAATGTCTATGCACTGCTTCATAGATTACTTCCTCATTAGGTACAAAATGGCAGAATTCTATTCTTATGTTTATTCCACCAAGCAAACCATATTTTGTGCTCGATTTCTGCATTATATTTTGAATTACTACAGTAGCAAAAGCAAAATCCATTTTCTACTAGATTTTATCAGCTTTAAATTCTGGCAATAATTTGAACTTAAGACCCAGAGAGAAGCTTGTCATTTTTGATAGTCTTTGACTGAAATGAAATAATAAAAATAATCAAGATAATCTTGCTGTGGGAGTATTTCTCCTTGCCACTCTGCTTGAATTTCATGTTTTACTCTCATTGATTTTGACTAGAAATATCTCTTATATATTTCCAGAATATGGAAACATGAGTCTTCTGATCATGTGTGGGTGTGTGGTGGTATTTGATCATATAATGATTCAAAAGGGATGTGCACGTCCCCTCCATTCCTAAGGAATTGGAAATAGTTGGGATCAATTCCTCCCACTCCCCAGCAATTTTTACCACTATTGGCAAAAGAATATGGATCTCTTGCACTATCACATATAGTTCAGGATAGTATAAGAGTTGGATTAAACATAATGACAAAGGTGTTTTGGAATGAAGTCTCCAGTCTGCATCAAAGAATGCTTATCTGAGAATGTTTATTGTAAAGGCAGAATGATAGGGTCATTTTTATTTATTTTTATTTATTTATTATTTGATTTATATCACCGCCCATCTCCCCCCACAAGGGGACTCATTTTTAGCTTGTTCAAGGCAGGATAGAGATGTCTAACTCACCCTGTTCCCAATTCAAATGCTCCACAGAGCTCCTCCTTTGAGAGCTCAGCTTGCTGGATGAAAATGTTGGCAACATGGGCCCAAACCCTTTTTAAATACTACTTTTGAAGCTTGATAGGTCTCAATGAGAAAGAAAAAGAGGGATAATATCAGATTCAGTGACTGGCATTGTTGTTTTTGTTCAGTCGTTAAGTTGTGTCCAACTCTTCATGACCCCATGGACCATAGCAAGCCAGGCCTTCCTGTCCTCCACTGTCTCCCGGAGTTTACACAAATTCATGTTCATTACATCGGTGATGCTATCTAACCATCTCATCCTCTGCTGACCCCTTCTCCTTTTGCCTTCAGTCTTTCCCAGCATCAGGGTCTTTTCCAGTGAGTCCTCTCTTCGCATTAGGTGGCCAAAGTATTTGAGCTTCTGCTTCAGTATCTGTCCTTCCAATGAGCAGTCAGGGTTGATTTCCTTTAGGATTGACTGGTTTGACCTCCTTGCAGTCCAAGGGACTCTTAAGAGTCTTCACCAGCACCACAGTTCGAAAGCATCAATTCTTTGGCGCTCAGCCTTCCTTATGGTCCAACTCTCACAGCCATACATTACTATTGGGAAAACCATAGCTTTAATTATACGGACCTTTGTCGGCAAGGTGATGTCTCTGCTTTTTAATATGCTGTCTAGGTTTGCCATAGCTTTCCTCCCAAGGAGCAAGCATCTTTTAATTTCATGGCTGCAGTCACCGTCTGCGGTGATCTTGGAGCCCAAGAAAATAAAATCTGTCACTGCTTCCATTTCTGCCCTTCTATTTGCCAGGAAGTGATGGGACCAGATGCCATGATCTGAGTTTTTTTAATGTTGAGTTTCAAGCCAGCTTTTGCACTCTCCTCTTTCACCCTCATCAAGAGGCTCTTTAGTTCCTCTTCACTTTCTGCCATTAGGGTGGTATCGTCTGCATATCTGAGGTGTTGATATTTCAGTGACTGGCATGTCCGCCTTCAAATCAGAGCGATTCTTTTACCCAGAATAGTATTAGTTGTTCCAAACACATGAGCTTTTGGGGTGAACATGAAGAGAACTTGAGAAAGAAAGTATTTATTTATTTATTTATTTATTTATTTATTTATTTATTTATTGGATTTATCACCGCCCAACTCCCCCTAGGGGGACTCTTAAACTAAGTATACTTAGTTTAACTATGTGTTAATCTCTCTAATACTGCCACTTATCCTTAGAAGTTGCAAGAAGAAATATACAACTGTCTCGGCCACCTGACTGGCTTATGGAATATATATTGTCTTATAAAAAAGATGAGTAACTTAATCTGTTATACTTATGTCCATTCTCTGCCTCCAACAATGAGTCCCAGTTTCTTCATGGAGAGGCATACCATTTATTCCTTTTTTCCTGGTGCTCTGGGTTTCTACTCATGAAGCAGGAAGGAATCTGAATAAATTATGGCTAGGGTCAACACAATATTTCCTGGCTGAAAATGTGGCTCTGAAATGGGTCAGGCAGTGGTTGTGAAGTCCCATAATGACATTCTGCTTTTGCTCAGCTTTGGCATGCCCTATCTGCTTTACCCACCTTCAGTTTAACAGGGTGGCCTTTTCCATGTTGCACCAGATGCTCTGCAATCTAGGACAGGCTGGAAAGGAGTTGTTAAGATGATAATATTGTCTTTTTGTTCAGGACCAAGCTACTTCACTTCAGTAAGAGAGGGGACATCTTTTGCTTTGCAAAGCAATTTCAAGGTAGTGCTTCATTTGAAGCTTGATTGAGGCCAAGTACTCCTTTAAAGCTTTGCATAGCCTGAGGAAAGAGACCTCCCTCTCAACCATGAGGGTGAGTCATTAAAAGTGTTTTATAGCCAGAAGTTTCCCTTTACTGTGCTTTTTTTTTGGGGGGGGGGGGGTGAGAGCAAAGAATCTTTTTTGTTAAGTCTCTTAATATGAATGATAAAATCTGATCTTAAGAACAAAGGAGACATACTAAGAAAAATGACAGAACATTAACTGGTTATACAAAAACAACACTACCTTCTAGGTCATAGATATAAACTCCTACTTAGATATGATACAGAGACACAACAATTTAAAAATTGCATGATAAATTGGATGCAAAACTTCAAAGAAACAGTCACAACACAACAATGGGAAGAATTATGGAACAAAACAGCCAGATCAGCTCATGAGCCCTCATGATAGTACACTTGCAGTTCAAGGCAAGAATTCAGTTTCCCCTACCCCTTTTTCTCTAAGGGGCGTGGTGGCTCAGCGGGTAAGACGCCAGGCTTGTCAATCGGAAGATCGCAAGTTCAGAGGTTCGAATACCTAGCCCTGCGTGCGGAGTGAGCTCCTGCACTAGCTCCAGCTCTTGCCAACCTAGCAATTTGAAAGCATGCAAATGCAAGTAGATTAATAAGTATCACTTATTAGTATCTCCTTTTAATAAGTATCTCCTTTTGCTGACTCAAACCAGCACAACTAAAGCCATAACAGGCCACTAAAAACCACATGCCTCACATGCTCATGGCTGCAAGGTTAAGCTTTGCCCAACATTGGAAGAAAAATACAATACCAATGATATCTGATTGGGAACTAAAATTTGGAGAATATGTTGCAATAGCGAAACTAACAGCATATATCCACAACAGAAGCTTAACCAAATTCAAGAAAGAATGGCTTCCATACATGCATACAACAGGTCACACAGCAAGGCAAATTCAAAGATTTACAGTATGGTTTTTAAGGTAGTTTAAATGTTTATCAACAATGCAAATCAGTCAGAGCACAGAAAAGGGGGACATTACAGACTGAACACCTATCTACTTTTCCCAAGCAGCTCTTTTTTCCCTTTTTTGCTTTTAGTATTCATAAGTACTGCAAGAATAAATAACAATACAGTGGAGACCTTAGTATTAAGCTCAAAGATCTAAACATTTTTTTCATATTACAAAATAATTCAATGTACTTTGCAACTTCTTATCAATGTTACTGTATATTCAGAGTCAACTGTACAATTTAAGCAACTCCCTGTCCATTTACATTTCAGAAATCATATCCTACATTGATATAAATTTTCTATTTTGACCATAATTTACAGTGTAAATATCTTCCAGTTCCTATGGTATAAATACCATTGTACTTGGCTATTATTTGTATTCTATAATGTAATAAAACATTTTTTAAAATATGACTAAAATGCTTTGTCATAATAACTTTGAAATTGTTAACGTTGCATATTGATAATTGACCTATGGGGATGACCTTTTGAATGAACTGTAAATCAATTAATGCAATTTGATGTATTTTTTATTATTATATTTAAATTATCTATTATATCCACTGCTTTAAGCACAAACTACTGAAAATGTGGAATATAAATAAATTGATGATACTAGGGCTCATTATGAAAGAATCTCCTCCCTTAGCCTTTGAAAATTCTTTCTGAGTCCACAAACAAGCTATGGTGATATGGATGGGAAGGAACAATCTTCCAAGAACTGTTGTCAGGAAACGTGGAGACTCCAAAATCTTTTTTTCATTTCCTTCAAATTCAGGAACGTCTCCTAAGGATCTAAGACAGAGACTGATGTGAAGTCACTTAAATGTAAAGGATGAACTGAGGGTCTCTTTCAGCCTTATTTAGCCTTTAGAAAGCCCAGCATACAACCAATGTAGCTGCATTGGCTTCTTCACATAGCAGCTGTTTTCCTTCTCCTTTGTTCCTAGAATAATCACAAAAAACAGAATATTACTTCATCACATAAGCAGCCCAAGGAAACCTGGATAAGAGCAATCCCCCTCCTTTCTAGAGAGGGGTTGGGATGGGGTTTATGAATCCTGGCTTGATTTAGCTTGGGATAGCATTTGTTTTGACATGGATTTTGCTGGGGTGAAACTCTGAAATCTACTCTAAATTATTTTACATTCTTAGCCCCTGGATGTTGGAGGTTCCAGCAAATAAGCATGCGTCATTAGCATATGGGTGATTGCTCTAGGAGGCAAACTCTGTGCTTCTAGAGGAAGCTGCTTATTGCCCCTCCCACTTCCTCTTTCTCTCTCTCTTGCCTCCATCCACCAGAGGAGGAAGCAGCATGCTGCTGCTCTCTCCATCTTGAGGCCATGCAGCCTAGAATCAGGAGATTTTCCCCTTTTCTCCACGCAGCCCTGGCAGCAACATAGGGCCAGGGGTTCACAAAGTTTAGGGAACAAGAAAAGAAGAACTGAAACCAATTTTCTACTGAAATGGATGTAACTGGACGAAATAAACGTAAGAATTCTTTTTGTACTTACTTCTGAAACTATGTTGTCTAAGCGTGTAATTCTTTATCCTTCGGTGGGCTATATGCTTAAGATCAATAATCTATATTTATCTAGCATGCTCATTAATGCTATTAAGATAAAAACTCCTTTCTGTGTTTCTTTGCTGTTATATGCTCTGCTCCATTCAGTGGTACTAGCTGCCCACTAATGGTTTTCTCATGATAGCATCCATGCCACCCTGATAAGATAAATAAGCATATCCCTCAGCCACGACACCAAAAGCTATCAATAGGAAGAATGTAACAACAAACCACCTGACAGGCAATCACCACCCAGTGTGGATTAGACGAAGGCATTCAGCACCTTCAGTGGACAGCGCAGAGCCACGAAAGAGGGTGTGAGACAGAGAGAAACGGAACTGACAGACACATTCTATGGGAGGAGCAAGATTGAAACCTATTAAACTGTAAGGTCTTGTATCTATGCTTTACTTGGTTCATTGAAGTGGAACCAAATCACTCGATGTAAATAAAGCTTTTACATATCCTATGGAGTGTGTGTCAGAGCTTTGTTTGCCAGCTGAAGGATTGAACCCTCACAGGTCTTCACTGGAAAGAAGCTGGGACAGCCTACCATCAGTTGATACCATGCTTTTTTAATATTAACAATGTGATCACCGACTCCTGGTCTGACAGAATTAAATACTGTAGTAATATCTAAACAGCAGAAAACTGAATCACGAGTTAATAAAATATATGGGAGAGTTTATTTTAGCAATATCAGCCATATTTCATTCTAATCCTGCATAGGGTACATCTCCAGCAAAGGAGATTGTTACCTTGTTGTGGTGCTGGAGCTTGAGCACCTCAATGACGCCATGAGCTAAACCATGAAGGGACACCCAAGACGATAAAGTCATGGCAGAAAGGTCAGACTAAATATGATCCCTGGAGAAGGTGACGGCAACCCGCCCCAGTATTCTTGCCATGAAAACTAAATGGATCAGTACAACCAGAGATATGTCAGTATACCATCGGAAGATGGAACTCCCAGGTTGGAAGATGGTCAAAATGCTACTGGGGAGGAACAGAGGATAAGTTCAACTAGCCCCAGATGTGATGACGCAGCTAGCCCAAAGCCGAAAGGACGGCTAACAGCCGATGGTGCTGGTGGTGAACGACAAATCCAATGTTCTAAAGATCAACACACCATAAGAACCTGGAATGTAAGATCTATGAGCCAGGGCAAATTGGATGTGGTTATTGGTGAGATTTCAAGATTAAATATAGACATTTTGGATGTCAGTGAACTGAAATGGACTGGAATGGGCCTCTTCACATCAGATGACCACCAGATCTACTACTGTGGACAAGAGGACCACAGAAGAAATGGAGTAGCCTTCATAATTAATAATAAAGTGGCTAAAGCAGTGCTTGGATACAATCCAAAAAATGATAGAATGATCTCAATTTGAATTCAGGGTAAGCCATTTAACATCACAGTGATCCAAATATATGCCCCAACCACAGATGCTGAAGAAGCAGAAGTAGATCAGTTCTATGAGGATCTGCAGCACCTACTGGATAATACGCCAAAAAGAGGTGTTATTTTCATTACAGGAGACTGGAATGCTAAGGTGAGTAGTCAAACGACACCTGGAATTACAGGTAAGCATGGTCTGGGAGAACAAAATGAAGTGGGACATAGGCTGATAGAATTTTGCCAAGATAACTCACTGTGCATAACAAACACTCTCTTCCAGCAACCTAAAAGACGACTTTATACATGGACTTCACCAGATGGTCAACACCAAAATCAGATTGACTACATCCTTTGCAGCCAAAGGTGGTGGACATCTATACAGTCGGTAAAAACAAGACCTGGAGCTGACTGTAGTTCAGATCACGAATTTCTTATTGCACAATTTAGAATAAGACTAAAGTTAACTAACATATCACTTAGATATGAGCTCACTAATATTCTTAATGAATATGCAGTGGAGGTGAAGAATAGATTTAAAGGACTAGATTTAGTAGATAGGGTCCCAGAAGAACTATGGACAGAAGTTCGCAACATTGTTCAGGAGGCGGCAACAAAAAACGTCCCAAAGAAAAAGAAAACCAAGAAGGCAAGGTGGCTGTCTGCTGAGACACTGGAAGTAGCCCAAGAAAGAAGGAAAGCAAAAGGCAACAGTGATAGGGGGAGATATGCCCAATTAAATGCAAAATTCCAGAGGTTAGCCAGAAGAGATAAGGAATTATTTTTAAACAAGCAATGCGCAGAAGTGGAAGAAGACAATAGAATAGAAGGACAAGAGACCTCTTCCAGAAAATTAGAAACATTGGAAGTAAATTCCAGGCAAAAATGGGTATGATCAAAAACAAAGATGAAAAGGACCTAACAGAAGCAGAAGAGATCAAGAAAAGGTGGCAAGAATATGCGGAAGATCTGTATAGGAAGGATAATAATATTGGAGATAGCTTTGACTGTGTGGTCAGTGAGTTACAGCCAGACATCCTGAAGAGTGAGGTTGAATGGGCCTTAAGAAGCATAGCTAATAACAAGGCAGCAGGAGACAACGGTATCCCTGCTGAACTGTTGAAAATCTTGCAAGATGATGCTGTCAAGGTGATGCATGCCATATGCCAGCAAATTTGGAAAACACAAGCATGGCCATCAGATTGGGAAAAACAACAATTTATATCCCCATAGCAAAAAAGGGAAACACTAAAGAATGTTCAAACTATCAAACAGTGGCACTTATTTCACATGCCAGTAAGGTAATGCTCAAGATCCTGCAAGCTAGACTCCAGCAATTCATGGAGCAAGAATTGCCAGATGTACAATCTGGGTTTAGAAAAGGCAGAGGAACTAGAGACCAAATTGCCAATGTCCCCTGGATAATGGAGAAAGCCAGGGAGTTTCAGAAAAAGAACTATTTCTGTTTTATTGACTATTCTAAAGCCTTTGACTGTGTGGATCATAACAAATTGCGGCAAGTTCTTGGTGGTATGGGGATACCAAGTCATCTTGTCTGCCTCCTGATGAATCTGTATAACGACCAAGTAGCAATGGTAAGAACAGACCACGGAACAACGGACTGGTTTAAGATTGGGAAGGAGTATGGCAGGGTTGTATATGTAGCAATTCTGGGATGGTAGTACCAGAACTCCACACAGCTTCTTATTAGTATGTAGCAGAGTAGAAGCATTCCCATACACTTGCACAAGGTTTAATCAGTTCAAATTACACAATAAACACACTTCACATGTTAATGTAAAGTTACATAAAAAAGAGTTTACAATTTTATTGTAACTCACAGTTCCTTAGTAGAAATGGTCCATGAGTGCGAGCAATTGGTTCTGACATGACCCACATGCTTCCTTAATGTGGCCCACCTGGATGGAAGTATGAGAAACGTGGGGCAGCAGCCATAGCTGCTATCCTCCTTGGTAGGTGATCCGAGCAGAAAAGTGTGGGGTGGTGCTGACTTTTGGGGTTCCAAGCGCAGAGTAATCCAAACAATGTGTTTTAAGGCTAACAATATCTTTATTGATAGCATAAGGCAATAATGGATGTATGGTGCATTATTGCAAAAAGGAAAAAACAAAGCATATGCAGAGTTCCATCACCAGAAGTGAGGAAAGGAAAAATCATGGTCTATGCAAAGACCAGGCGTAGTTACAGTTCAGATACAAAGTACATGTAGATAGCAGTCAAAAGAAGCATAGAAAATGCATGAGTGAGATGAGTACCCATAGTTCATAGTTGAATTATACCCATGGTTCAGCATTCTGATTGGCTAGGCCATTTTTCAGCTTAACATTTTAGTAACAGTTGTACTTACTATAAACCGCCATGGGATGGCGGTGTTGCATATTGGCTTTCCCTCAAGACGCTGTTCTCATGGGAAAAGAACTGATATCTCCAATTGTTTTGACTAGAGAAAAACGCATCTGTTGTTTACTTAATTTTTTGTTATGGGAAACGCTTACAGCAGAGGAACTTGGAAAATTCCACTTTCCAGGCTAGAGATTCATAGTGAAGAAAATCCATTTGTTTGAATCTTACATAGAATAACTTTAACAAATAACTTTAACGAAAAGAGGGAAGAGAAGGGAACAGGAAACAGGAAACTGGGATTCAGCCCCAAACAAAGCAAGTAAGATAAGGTTACAGCAGAGGCTGCCTCCTCCTTCAAGCTTGTGTGAGACATGCTTGATTGAAACCCGATCTCTAACAGTATACACTCACCCTACCAATTCAACTTGCATGCAGAACACATTATGCAATGTGCTGGGCTTGATGAATCCAAGGCTGGAATTAAAATCGCTGGAAGAAACATTAACAATCTCAGATATGCAGATGATACCACTTTGATGGCTGAAAGTGAGGAGGAGCTGAGGAGCCTTATGTCGAAGGTGAAAGAAGAAAGTGCAAAAGCTGGGTTGCAGTTAAACCTCAAAAAAACCAAGATTATGGCAACCAGGTTGACTGATAACTGGCAAATAGAGGGAGAAAATGTGGAGGCAGTGACAGACTTTGTATTTCTAGGTGCAAAGATTACTGCAGACGCTGACTACAGCCAGGAAATCAGAAGACGTTTACTTCTTGGGAGGAGAGCAATTACAAATTTTGATAAAATAGCTAAGAGCAGAGACACCACACTGACAACAATGATCCGTATAGTTAAAGCAATGGTATTCCCCATAGTAACCTATGGCTGCAAGAGCTGGACCATAAGAAAGGCTGAGCGAAGGAAGATAGATGCTTTTGAACTGTGGTGTTGGAGGAAAATTCTGAGAGTGCCTTGGACTGCAAGAAGATCAAACCAGTCCATACTCCAGGAAATAAAGCCAGACTGCTCACTTGAGGGAATAATATTAAAGGCAAAACTGAAGTACTTTGGCCACATAATGAGAAGAGAGGATACCCTGGAGAAGATGCTGATGCTAGGGAAAGTGGAAGGCAAAAGGAAGAGGGGCCAACCAAGGGCAAGATGGGTGGATGATATTCTGGAGGTGACAGACTCAACCATGGGGGAGATGGGGCTGGCAATGGCTGACATGAAGCTCTGGCGTGGGCTGGTCCATGAAGTCACGAAGAGTCGGAAGCGAGTGAACGAACAAACAACAACAATAGGGTACATATATCTGGTTGTGTGTGTTCTGAAAGTGCTGTTAATCATTTTCAATGTGCATTGCATTATGAGGAGATGGTGATGATGATGATAATATACAGAAATAAAGTAAGAAATAATGAACCAAAAAAATTAAGACATGAGAAAAGGAAAGGAAATATAGTTTAGTTTAGACCAACTTTATTTATACTTCTCCATGCATTTCTATCCCTATAACCGATCCCTTTTTCCACCACATTCATATACCACTTCATCCATTCCCTTTTGATTTTTTAACATCTAATCTCTCTCTTCTTGGAGATTCATCAAGACAATCAGCCATGAGTTTCTTGGTTTTCACCTTCCTCTCAACCTGTTCATTCTTCATTGTGCAGTTTCTTGGTTTTCACCTTCCTCTCAACCTGTTCATATATTCATTGTGCAGTTTAATTCATATTCATTCTTTTTATATAACCAAACCCTATCAAAGTACTTCTTTTGTTCAGATCACTCAAATTTGTATTCAATCCACATTTATTCAGCACCCATTCATTTTTTTTCTTTGTCACCCACACTTCTCATTAAAGGTAAAGGTTCCCCCCGCACATTTGTGCAGTCGTGTCTGACTCTAGGGGCCGGTGCTCATCTCCGTTTGTTAGCCGAAGAGCCAGCATTGTCCAAAGACGCTTCCATGGTCATGTGGCCACATGACGCGTGTGGAACACTGTTACCTACCCACCGAAGTGGTACCTATTCATCTACTTGCATTTGCATGCTTTCGAATTGCTAGGTTGGCAAGAGTTGGAGCTAGTGTGGGAGCTCACTCCACACGCAGGGCTAGGGATTTGAACCTCCGAACTTGCGATCTTCCGATCAACAAGCCTGGCGTCTTGCCCGCTGAGCCACCACGCCCCTCACACTTCTCATTACATTCAAGTTATTTTATGTTTTCCCCCACATATACAACCCTCCCTTCCCTATAGCAAAGTGGGAGAAGCATGCACTTATACCCACCCATTGTTATTTCTTTCAAAAAATAGTCATTCTCTATAACAGACCACATATTACCTAGTTTCCTTCTACCAGCATATGCACATTTTAAAATTTCTCCATCCATTTTCTCATTTCTGGTAAACATTCTAGGAAGGCACATAAATTCATCTGTCTTCTCTACTTTGGTCTGTTCCTATCAAACACAACTATCTTTGTGGATATCATACATCCTTGTTTTACTCTGCTGAAAGTCCAGTCACTCACTAAGCATTCTATTTATTCTCATGCATCCTATTCTTCCTTCTTATACTGCTCTTATCACATTCAGTAACCAAACTTCAACTCCACACTTGCATAAGACATTTGATAATTCAACTTGATTTACTTTATCATATGCTTTCTCAAAATCAATGCAAACATGCAATAACTTTAATACACCCATTCATTTCTCTGTGAATACCAATTCACTCCTTTTCACATGCATTTTTTATCTCTTTCATTCATCATTAAACTCAAAGGTTCACTTCCCTGGATGCATTCATCAATTCCACGCCACAAGATCAGACTACCTTCTTTCAACTCTACTACATATTTCCTATTTCTGTTATTTTCATATCACATCACATCACATATCTAATTTCTTTTGTTCATTTCATTTGTTAACTGATGCTCTTTGCCATTTACTTCTCTTACATTCCAAGTCATAAAATCCCATATTCTATGGTCATCACCAGGTGTATCCATAGATACTGACCTCCAATATAATGGCTTTCACATAATGCTTTTTAGTATGACAGAGACCAATTAAACTATATTTCCACTTTTAGGTGCACCCATCTCACATGCAGAATTCCCTACAGACCTAAGGACATAATACTGTAGGTTTTGGCACATTATGATCAGTTTGCCACAAGTACAACCAAAGCCCAGTTTACCCCAAACACACTCATGTTATTTTATGCAAGCTAGAATGTCTAATCTAGAAACTACCTTGCAAGCCAAAGTGGAGGTACATGCAGTGTACTGACACATACTCAGGATGCATAAAATAAAAGTAAATCCTTTATGAACACTGTGAACCTATACAACTAGTGTAAAGGAAATTGCCTAACATTTATACACAGTTGTAACATAAGAAATAGGTTATGAAGAGCAATTCTGTGATATTTCATTTCACATTAAAAAACTGATCCACTGCATGATCGATAGTTGCATTTAATCTTCCAATATTTCAAGAACTTTGCATTGATTCTTTTTTTCTCTCTCCCAAAAGCTAAAGAGGAAATTATAATAAAATGGGCTCCCACTATGATTATAGCAAAGTGACCATGCCCTGTTGATTCCATAATTCCAGATAGTAAGAGACAAAAAACATGTAATAGTATGCATAACCCTGATGCCTTTGCTTATAGCCACTCTCCTCTTTCACAGACAGTATCTCTGGGGTTCTCAATCCAGAGAGGGGTGGTAGGGGGAGTTAATTTATTTTCCCAATGAAAATCATCTCAAATTTTGTTGTTTGTTCCCATGTGTGTAATCTGAAGCAAATCCTGATTTAAAATTGATGATGATTATGATGCCTTTGTTTTGTACAACTCAAGACAGCATATATAATATTCCCCCTATTTTCCCCGCAACAAACCTGTGAGGTGGGTAGGGTTGAGAGACAGTGACTGACCCAAAGTTACCCAGCTGGCTTTCATGCCTAAGGGAGGACTAGAACTCACAGTCTCCCAGGTTTTAGGCCAGCACCTTAACCACTACTGAAATTGTGACTTTATGTATTAATAGATACTCATTCTTTTAAAGCTGGATGACAATCCCCAACCCTATAACTCTGAATTCTGTCCCTGAAGGAAGTTGGCCACCATCAGGTCCAAAAGGATACCGGGCTTATCAGGGCTAGACAGAAAGGATCAGAAACATGCCATTTTGCTGTGAAAATTCCTTAGCAGTAGAGGTCTATTCAGAAGTTGCTCCCAACAGCACCAACCTAAGTAGAAGAGGATGTGCTTGGATTGAAAGCTGGAACGTCTGGGCTAATTCAGATGCAGGGATGTCTGGCTTAGATTGCTTTGTGCATTAGAACACGTCTTGCTGTGACTGACTAGTTAACTTAGCCTCTACCAGAACTTAACCTCTACCAGATATATATCATTTTCTTATTTGATTTTTATGCCACTTTTTTGTTCATAAAAAACTTTCAAGCATATTGCATATTACGTCAGTCTCCAGTCTCCGTGTCTGTTGGCCGTGAAAACCTTCGACAATACATTGAACGCCTCTACGGGGAGGAAACGTTCCGACAGACACGGAGACTGGAAACACTCCGGAACAGAAAAGCACACCTTCTCTGCTCCTTAACCTTCCTAGTGCGATGCAGAGATACCAGGACCATTCCAGCTTTTCTCAGAACGAAAAGGACCTTCAAATCGTCACAAGCCAGCCGCATTTACGACCGCCTTGAACAAGCCCTCCTGCGCGAGAGAATTCACACAACCCGCCGAAACCTTGCCATCACAGAAAAAGATCTATTCGACACACATATGAGCCTTAGTCACAAAATGAGAAGCCAGGATTGGGACAAGATTGATACCATATCCTACAGAAAAATGGAAAAGGACATCTTTGACTACACAAACAGACAAAAGCAAAAATTCAACAAATGCCAAAACAGTCAACCAAAACCGGCACTGGATACTTCACGCATTGTCATCAATTTGACAGAACGCCTGCTCTCTCCTGAAGAAACCTCCATCCTAAGCAAAGGAGGAAACTTTGCAATTACACCCACCAGAATTCCGGTGGAAGATATCATTGCCAATGTGGAATCAGCCATTCACCAATGGCCAGAGGAAGAAGCAGAAGAAATACAGGGTGAAGTGGCAAGAATCCTAAGGAAAGCAAATCCCCCCACCAGCAACATTACTAAGAAGGAGAGAAATCTATAGAGACCCTCAATTCGGACCCAGACATCATCATCCTTCCAGCGGACAAAGGCAATGCCACAGTAATTATGAACACAGATGAATACAAAGACAAAATCAGAGAACTACTAGACCCCACCACATACAGAACAATAAGACGGGATCTGACCAACAAAATCATGAAGCAAACCAACACACTGATAAAGAGCTCCTCCCTGCATCCAAACGTACTACAACGTATCTGCAAGACAGAAGCTCTCTCACCAAGACTATACGGACTCCCCAAAATCCACAAAGACTCGATCCCACTCAGACCCATTGTAAGTGCCATTGGCTCCCCGACATATGAATTATCCAAACATTTGGCAACCCTTTTACAGACCCACATCGGACAGACTCCATCACACATCAAAGACTCAGGACACTTCATTAACAAAATCAGCACCCTAAAACTCAACCACACAGACAAACTGGTCAGCTTTGACGTGGTATCCCTGTTTACCAAGGTACCAGTAAGGGGCACCCTGGCACTCATCAAGCAAATCTTCCCAGAAGACATTACAGCTTTATTTCAACACTGCCTAACAACTAGTTACTTTCAATGGGAGAATTTCTATGAACAGATGGATGGCGTTGCCATGGAAAGCCCCCTGAGCCCAGTCATAGCAAACTTTTACATGGAACATTTTGAAAAACAGGCTTTGGAATCGGCTCCCATTACACCAACAGTCTGGTTCCGGTTCGTGGATGACACCTTCGCAATTTGGAGTCATACTGAAGAAGAACTGGAGAAATTTCTGGACCACCTAAACGGCATCCACCCCAAAATAGAATTCACTATGGAAAAAGAAACTGACGGCAAACTTCCATTTTTAGATACGCTGGTCATACGCAAACCAGATCTCAAACTAGGACACAAAGTATACAGAAAACCCACCCATACAGACCGGTATCTGCACAAAAATTCCAATCACCACCCACGACAAAAGAGAGGCATGATCAAAACCTTGGTGGATCGTGCTAATCGAAACTGTGAAACCAAATTTCTCAACAATGAACTTAACCATCTGAATTGGGGAATGGCTATGCCAAGAATGAAATAAAAAGAGCCATCAAACCAAGAAAACAACATCGAACTGAAGAAAAACAGCCCCCCACAAACAAAGTATTCCTGCTCTAAATCAAAGGAGTCACTGACCGCATGGGAAAACTGATGGAAAAACTCAACTTTCAAAAAGTCTTCAGACCCACCAGGAAAATACAACAAATGCTAAAATCAGCAAAAGACAAAAGGGACCCCCGCACCGCTGCAGGAGTATACCGCATACCATGCAGCTGCGGACAACTATACATCGGAACCACAAAACGAAGCATTCACACCAGGATAAAAGAACACGAAAGACACTGCAGACTACAGCAACTGGAAAAATCTTCAGTAGCTGAACATGCTCTCAAGCAAACGGGACACAAAATCCTATTTGAAAACACAGAAATACTGGACAACACCAAAAGCCACTACACCAGATTATACAGAGAAACTACTGAAATTCACAAACACCAGCACAGTTACAATAAAAAAGAAGAAAGTCTAAAAATTAGCAAAACCTGGCTACCAGTCCTGAAAAACACAGCCTGCAAAAGGTCAATGAACTCAGCTCAACCACCAGGACATGGGAATACTTCTCACAATGAACATGCTAATCACGCTCATCAGCCACTCGTTAACATTTCAACACAACAAAAAACCCCACCTAATCTCCTATAACTTAGCTCTATAAATAGAAAACAAACAAAACATTGCCACTCTACCTGAGCACAGAGATTTCACTTCTGTCTGTGCTCCTGCCCTCTGAAGATGCTGGCCACAGATGCTGGCGAAACGTTAGGAACCACAACTTCCAGAATACGGCCACACAGCCCGGAAGACCCACAACAGCCATCTTATCCAAGAGGTTGCAGGAAAGCAAGAATGTTGTCTTCGCTGTTCCATACTCCCTCATCTTAATATATCTTCTTAACCTAACAATCCTCTTCTGTTGTAGAGGAAGAATGCATGAATCAATGCAATTGTGGTAAGTCTGCTCTACTTGAGCAACAAGAGCTCTTTCTGCTACCTGGTTCCATGAAATCAACCCACTGTATCCTTGGGTTTTCTGAAACTGAATGGTCTTGCTCCAGAAGCTTCAGCTTCTCTTCCACCTCCATAGTAAAACTCATGCAGCTACACACAGTAATGTGCATATTCTCAGATAATGTGGTTGAATAATGGCAGCTTTTAAAGTGGCAAATACCAATTAAAATGCTAACAGGCTTGGCTTTGCTATATTTAAGGCAATTAGATCCTGCAGATTTGTAAGTTTATCATTGGTTTAGCTCTAATGAAACAACATATATTGCTGTCTGAAGCAGGTTTCCCTACAATAGCCAATATTAATTTATAGATAAAGCAAATGATCTAGTTGTTTCATTAACTATATTACATTCTACTACATTACTACATGCATTTATTAAGTCATCAGTCATTGTTTGCTTCCACACTAGAGCCTTTTAGCACTCTAGAGGCATTGGTTTTCTGTAATTAGCAGGAAGTGGTATTAAAACTAAGATTCCACACAGTGTTTCATATTATCCAACAATGTCCTTCCCTGTGGCTAAAATCTTTTGGTACTGCTCACCCACAGGTCCTATGCAGGAAAGGGAACACATGCACCACAAGAGGAAGTTGTCCATTTTTTATCTTCCCACTGATTGTGACTAAAAATATTAGTGTTGAGTAGCTTGTTAGCTTTCCCTTGAATTGCTCCAGTGTAGTTCTTTGCTCCTGTAAAAAAGGTGGAAAGTCTCCAGTAGCTGATATATTGTTATATGTGTTTTTCATTAATTACTTCTACAACTACTTTTTTCTTTTGGTTTTTAAAGAGCAAAATAGCTCTAGTTTACTAGTAAATAAATAAGCAGCTCTTCACACATGCACCCAGGATCACAGATATCCGGGGAGGTGGAAAGTGGTCATTTATCTGTTCTGTCTAGACAGCACATGGTGCAACCACCCTGGGAATCCTTTGCCAGCATAACCATAATGCAACCTGTTATATGTTGAACATGGTCTGCAAAGCTGTCAAATGCAGACTGAGCAATGTGTGCTGAAATTGTCCGAGTTCCATACTCAGCATGGAACAAGGCATCTCCACAATTTCTTCACCATATCCTGAACTGTGAGAAGAAAGCCACTACAGGGTTTGGCTGACAGGACAGAAAGGATAATGAGCTTAAAGAAGCTGGCACTGCAGATAGCATAGATAATTGTTTGTGGACTGCTATTCCACTAATAGTGTAATGGTCACATCGGTCTATTTCTGGATATGTGCCTGTTTTGCAAGTATTGAATTGTTCTCTCCCGTTTTATGTGAATGTTGTAAAATGCAAGATATTTTGCATTTAAATTGTCCCTATTTTCCCCAAAATACCCATTTTTCCATTCATTTTCTCCCACAGCATGCAATTGTGTATGCATTTCCCCTCCAAATACATTTTTGTGTGTTTTAATTTTTTTAGGCTTGGGAAGTGCACATTACCAGTACACCTTAAATGAAATTATCCAAAATCCTTGACCCTGGCTGGAAAGAATGGGGCAGGGAGAGCACAGAGGACCTTCAGATTGGTTACTCAGAAGCAGCAACAAGAGTCGAATTGGTTTGTTAATAGGAATTGCTGGCCACTTGTACAGATTGATCAAAAAGAGAGGGGATTTCTCTCCTCAGCAGAAACAAAGAGAGGATGTGGTGGAAGCAGGGGGTGTCTTACTCAGCACCAGGAAATGCAGAGTTACTGCTTAGATAGTTACTCCCTCTTCCATTCTGCATGCAGCTGAAAGCTGCTGCTGTCAGGCAGGTTGATTAGGAGGTGGTGAGAAATCCCAAATCTTTCTCCTGATCTCGTCTAAGTATGCCTATAGGATGCACACACATTTGCACATATTTGTTCTATTCATCTGATATTTTTGAGATGTGCACCCTAAAACAAGTCAGGTGTGCATGTAATGTGCTATACCCAATTTAGTCAGACTCGGAGGAAACCCCTGGAATCAGTGAGGTTTAATCACAAACTAACATAACCAACAGCTCTGTTCTAAACATGGCTCTCTTTCATCCACCCCAGTATAAAGAAGAGCCATGCACTTCTCATGCTGGGTTCAAAAATCAGTATTTATCATGACATGTTAAATAGCCCTATGCATAGAGATGTGCAACGCTCTAAAGATAGTTAGGTGCATCAATACATGGAAACCTCAAGCCTTTGGTGTCAACTCTTGCTGCCACAGGCATAGCCTAGGGCAGGTGCAGTATCATTGAAATTAGGATGAGGATGATGGCACAGATGATTGAGGCTTCTGACAGGGTCACATTCTCAAATCTTTCAGCACATTTAGAAGCAGATCTGGTAGAGTCAAAGCTTAATTAATACTGGAATGGTGGCCCAATATTCTGGACAGAGCTATAGCTCTGAGAGAGCTGACTGACTAACTGCAGTGCTGGTGACATTTGGAAAACTACCCCTCTGTAGTTGGCCTAGCACATGTTACCATCTTGATGGTAATGTCCCTTTGTCCAACTGGATGCAGCATTGTTAAGATGAAGCCAATATTAATGTTGAGTGGAGGGGGCCTCCTCTGAAGGCAGCATTAGAAAGCCATTAATGGCCATGGAGGGCACAGTCATTATTCAGTTTGTTTCCTTGGCAGATAAACAACAGCATGCTGCAAAAGCTCATCACCCATAGATGATAGTGAGACCAGAGTAGTAGTCATGCTGGCATACAGCAACGATGGCTTTCTTGTACCCCTCTCCATTATCTAAAAGGGTGTGTGCATGTCCAACTTCGTGGGAAATATAACCCAGGAACAATGAAATATATAGAGATTGCTCATCTTTGACAGAAATGTGTGTTGTGGGTTCTATAGTTAACAGTATTCCACTTTGCTGTTGGAATGTCTTTAAAATAACAAGAACATAAAAAGACATAAGACAAATTAATCACAGCAAGCCTAAAACAAATGTGAGATCTTCGCCCAAAGACCTGGAACAAAATTGGCTCTTAATTCAAGAACAAATAATAAATTAGAACTGAAAAGTCTCAATCTTCTCCTTGGACTTGCTAAGTCTATTTTTTAAAATTCATAAATAAATAAATATAAATAAGCAACTCACTTCAGCAGCTTCCCACCTAAACTTTCCATTACCAAAACTTTAAAACAAGAGTTTATTACTGTTCAACATAACTGTTTTTAAACATTTGCACAACCAAAAGCATTTATGCATTAATACTATCTATGCCCAAAGATCCTGATAGTGGCATTAAAAAGGTTGATACCAGATCAGAATGCAGACTCTTCATAGGCATTATTCTTATATGAATGTGAGAAATTGTTCTATTCATATAGAACAAGTTGACGATTCGTTTGGAAGGTCATTAGTCAAAAAAGTAATTTGCCGTACTCTCCTTGTAATATCGTGGTGAGCCAATTATCTATAGAGTTATTGACAAGCGTAGTTGAAAGGAAAAAGGGGTTACCAGGTGCCACACATGTTCTGCTCTCTTTCATAGAGCTCATACCAATAAGAGGGACCTTGTGCCAGTCAGGATCCTCTATTTGCACAGAGAGAGAATGCAGACATACTGTATATCAGTAAACAAGGAAGTCCCCTTTTTTCGTTCTTCAAACATGGAAGAGAGAGGCCAATCTATGTAATGTCTTGTATTCAGTTGTAAATTTTATAGTTTTATCTGTGTTTGCAATATGGCCGTGAAGCAGTCTTTTATGTCTTTTATCTTATGTTTAATATACTTTTATACTATATAAAATTCTGTATTCTTGGGTGGTTGGGATGGGCCACACCTTGGATTTTATGCATGGAGATGGATAGATGGTAAATGTGTTTTCATTGATTTAATATATATTTATTGTATGCTGTTAATGCTCTAGCTGTGAGTATGTTTATCTCACAAAATAAGTCCAATATTGTACTGGTCTACGACCGCAATAAAGTGATTGATTGAAACATGGAAGTTGGGGTCATGGTCATCAGATATGAAATTCTCCAAACAACATTATACACATTGCACATTTTAGACCACGGGTATCGGGGGTGAGGGGCCAAATAAGGAGAGATGGTTCATGACTCATGCAAATGATGCAATTTATATACTTGTATGAGATGTGATACAAACACATAATCCCATCATTTATATGATGATGTCATGAACCATGTCTCATTATTCTGACATGATGTTGTCCTGTAATGGGCCCTTTTTTTTTCCTACTGCTTGAGGGCATTCATTTGTTCTTCCACATGTCCTGCGCTAAATGATAGAGAATCTTGTTATATTTTTGCTGCCCTAGATGGCTGCAAACTCTGACTACATTCTCAATCCATTTAAGACTTTGCTGACAACAAGGTTGCATAAATCAAACTGTATGAGTGCCCAGCCTCATGTTCACTCTCACCGTATGATACATTGTAGAAGAAGGAGCAGATACTAGGACTGCGTAAAACTTCAAAGGCTCTTTTGCTTTGATGAAAGTTCATGCAAAGCATCCCTTTGAAGCTGCTTTGTGAAGCTACACACACACACATTTTTAAAAGTGAAGCAGTCATATTTCTTAATTTTACCTTGCTCAAGTCCCTCATCCACCTTTTTGGAAGCTGGAAGAGGCTTCTGTGCATGTATTGATTGTGCGGAAAAGTTTCTTCCGGTAAGGCAATCAGTTTCTGAGGTAATACAAAGCACCTTGGAGGAATTAGGTTGCTGCCGCATCTCCGTGAAGAAATTCACTTTGCCTCCTTGCCATGAAACACCTCACTGAAGCAAACCTAGCCACCTCACACAGGTCTAGCAGATTCCTTCTCCTCAAACTTGTAGGAGATGGATTCAAGTTGAGTTGAAGGACCACAGAATTATAATGTCCTCAAATAAATACATGAAGCAGATAGTAGAACAAGCTGGGGTCTTTGGGGATGAACTCTTGGGCAAATTCAAAGGACTGGGTTGAGAATGTCTACATATGTTCCCATGGTTCATCCACTGAGTGAGGCTATGGCTGTAATATTATGATAAGGGAACAGTGAGAGCCTCCCTGCCTCACAAATTGCCTCCACTATGAAGTGCATGAACAACCCATTTCATGGCAGTTCTGGTTTTAATGTTCTCCCTGTACTTGTGAAAGATAAAAAAGAGAGGGTGTAAGGCAATGAATCTTCTCCATCTATTTGCACCGGGCCATTATAACCAATTACTGGAACAATCCTTGAAGAAAGAGGGCTCCAGTTGCTTTTTTAAATATTTATTATGATTTTATTCATGGCTGTGGATGTTACATGCAAGCTGCCTTGACAAGATTTGTAGTCTGAAAGGCAGGGTATAAATAATAGTAATGCATGCATAATAAAGTAGCAAAATAAATCTGGCAAGATGAGCGGATTGTGGGCATTGATGTTTGTTGGAGGTCTTCCCTATCATTATTCACTTTTCATGTGGGGCAGTCACCTCCAAAATATTGACAGCCAGTTATTTTAACATGATCTGTCGCATCACAAGTTGGGCCATGAGCCAAATGCAGATCATGAGGTCTCTTGGTCCACAGGTCTTCACCAGCCCCATTCTGGGTGACCAGAGTTATTTGTTCCACCCTGCTCAGTCTCTGATGGACAGAATGTGCCTGATATGAGAAAATACTGGGCTTGCTGAAAAACGTGGATCAAAGGGGCATCCATCCCAAGCAGCCACCTGGCATTTCTTTCTTCTTCTCTTCTGCCTTCCTTCCTGCAAGTCTTACCCTGGTGCATTGCAAGATTTGGAAATTCTGACTTCAAAAGGTAAAGCAGAGACTAAGCTGGGGTGGCTAAGTCTTCCAAATCCTTCCAATTTGGGAGGAAATTTAGATTTAGGCTTCTAAGTGAGATCAGTTATTTGTCTGCAATAAGGGTGGGGAGGGGGGAAATTCAAGGAATGAACAGAAAGTCCCTTCTTTAGTTAAAGCTCTTCATTGTTGCAAGGCCCTGAACTACCTCTGGGATTGTTCTGTAGAAGGCTATGTTCACACAACCAGATCAGTTACAAAGCTACATTCAAACAGGATTCTTGGCTTAATTATTCTTAACCTTATTTTTAATCCATGTTCCTGCCCATAGTGCTTTGGTAGACGGATGCCCATATAAATACACCATATAAATAAATAAGGTTAGTTTGTGGTTTGTTGTATAGTGCAAACCAGAAAATGAGTTAGTTAATTCAGTAACTATTCAGTTCTGAAGATAGCCCTTCAGTCAGCTATCAGTCATCAACCCTGTTCACCAAATTGTTTATTCTGTGGTATGGAATAGAGGAGGGATCACCTAGTGTCCTACTTTCTATCTCTTTTCTGCTGCTTTTATGTACATAAAAGGGTTAAGGCTGGAATAACCAAAGGCCACTCACTCCCTTTGGGACTGTCTATGCTAATGACACACAGTGCAGTTTCCAGTGGCTCTGGGAAGTTCTGTGTCCTTGTGATAGATATATAATGTAAATGTTTGCCTGTTGTTCATGTCTCTCTCTCCCTGAGTTTTGCCTGTTGTTTATCCTGCTTTCGCCAGTAAATTGTTTTTGACATTTGCTGGTGTTTAATAAATAAACATCAAGCCATATTTTTGCTAGCCGAACTGAGTGGTCTGCATGTTTACTCTGATCTAGATACAAGGACTGAGTGGGAGTGTGCAGGGTGCAAGTTAAACTGGAAATTACCCACAGCAGTTTTCCAACAAGAAGACTCTACTGAGTTCAGTGGGTCTTACATCCATCCAGATACACATGCATAGGATTGCAGACAAAGGGACTAAAAAAGTGTTGGCCACAATGTGATGCAGGCTTTGCTAAAAGCCAACAATTGTCTTTGTCTTTGGCATGTCTGATTCCAGAAGGTACACATGGCAACATCTTTCCCATATCACAAGAACTCCAGAGGAATCTTCACTGCCAGACCACCTCCACCCTGGCCATTGCTATCTTCAGAAGAGTCTGGAAGAGGAGGAAAGGCGAGTTAGGCTGAAGCTCCTCCTGCTTGACCAAGGGGAATTTGACATTTGGTAACCCCATCCAGCAGATTCAGTGAGGCCCCTGAATGTATCAGCAGTCAGAGGAACAAGAGATGTGCAGTGGGGAATGTGAGACCCCCAACAACTTTATTTTATTTTGGAGGGGATGTGTTATTGTATAATTTTATTTCTGCCATGAGCTATATAGAGTGCCCCTTTGTTGAATGATCTCAGCCAGCATTCCAATATTCTGTGCTCTCACCATCCATCAAGCTGCTTGCAGGTTTCTCTGATTCCCTCGTTTCCAGCTGTACCTAATGAAAGGTTAATTTTGAATTTCTTTTTAATTAGTTGCTTTTGTTGTGTTACCAGTGGAGAGAAGATAGCTGATTTTATTGAAAATGCTTATAAATGTAAGATAGTGAATTCTTGTTTGAAAAACAAGAAAACACCCGATGACTGAAATTCCATGAAATGTTCAAAACTTTTTGTGGCGTCCTGGTGAATTAGCAGCCGCATTCCGTGCTAAATGCTTCTTTGTTGGCCCAGCAAATCTTCAGATCAGGGTAATTTAAAACAGAGATAATTGAGAGCAGAGATAATTGGGAACTTGGCTCTCATACAGCATATATGATTCAGCTCAACCATTTCTCATTTAAAGCACATCATATCCCAATCATTAAAATGGTCTTGAAATAAGGTGGCCAGCATCACTACAGATGCTGAGGTCATAGGTTTTTCCCCTGAGCTCTGTGAACATATTGCTTTGTGGATTGTAGAGATCGCTGAGTCCTTGTAACCTTGGAGTTTGGGTAGAACGAGGCTGAAATGGTGCAGTGTTCAGGTGGAGCAAAATGACCACTGTGAAGCAGAGCTGAAAGCCTGTCTTCAGCGCAGACACTCTCAACTGAAAATTCCCTCCACAAATGGTTGGAAATTCAACTGTAAATCAATGGTGTTTGCTCATCAAGCATTATGAGTTCAATCTGCAAAGCTTATGGGGCAGGGGATGGTGGTGGAGGGCCTGACAAGTAGACACCAATTGCATGCTAGTAGTTCAGGAGCAAATAAAGATATTCTTTAAATTAAACAAACTAGATAGCCCTTAGCACTGCCATCTTTGGTTTGAATGGATTCATGGCAAGACATAATAGGAGAGAGGGTTGATCTTTTTTGCCAACAGGCATATGTAACCTCAGGGTTTTTTTTCCTTTGTTTTTCTCATAATGCATTGCATGCATGCAGTTATATATGAAGTTATATAAACATCAGACAGTAGGAAATCCCAGCTGAATGACATGGTTTCAGTGGGTCAGATGTGAACGACCCAGATCTGCTTTTTTTTTTAAATGGTAGATTTCCTGCATGACATTCTCTTAAGCATTTATAAAATGTCTTGCCTGACCAAAATAGTTGTAACGCCGCAAATGTTCAACGGTTTGGGCAGTGAATGAACACAAAAAGGAGCAGATTGGAAACAACTGAAGTGCACAACAGGGTATCACCAGTTATCTCAGCAAGGTGCTGCACTTATCACAGTACGATATTACCCCACCTAACATTTTAGAGATAAAAATAAGGACATGCTCCATCATAGATAATGCTGTAAGCACTGATACCAAGACTCTCCTTCTATACTTGCCCAGTGTTATCCCTTGCTGGAAGCACTAGACTGCCTTTTGTATTCCGTACGTATTTATTCTGCAATTGCCCGCCTGTCCCTGACGTATCTCAGTTAAAGATATCCTAGAAAAACGCAATTGTTCCACAACATGCTCTAAGCAGTTCAAAATATGCCTCTGCTGTTTTGATGGCTGAAGTAAATGTGTGAAATGGGAAGCTATTCCATGCGCTGCATGAGTCCTCTGGGTTAGGGATGTTCAGATCAGTCTAAATCCAGTCTACATCAGCAATGCGATTTGATGTATTATTCCATTCCATCAAATCTTTTGCAAATAGCTTTTTTCTTAAAAAAAGAAAAAGTGCTGGGAAATCTCCCTTGGTTTTCATTCACAATTTTCTCTAAAAGGAGATTTGTACACAACTTTCCCTTAAGTATACTTTTTCTTTAAAAAAATGTATTTATTTAGCTGACCACATGGAACACATAATCATCTTACAATAATCAGGACAGGAAGCAAACAATAATTCCACACAGGGTGTTAACTTTCTGTAAAAAAAAAAATCTTAGGTCCAAATTTCAGATGCCTATGAAAAAAAATAAATGTCATTCATAGTTGTCAGGTCAAGGTTGTGTATCTTTAGTTCTTGGTAGCAGTCCAGTACCATAACCTTAATAGAAAAAATGAAAGTGAATTGGATTGATATATTTAAAAAAAAATGCAGTTGCATCAACTCATTCAAACAATAACAAAAAGAGAGACAAATCAGTGACAGGACATCTTGAATAGTACTAACCAAAATATAGTGAGCCAAAAGGGTTGATTGCACTCTTCTTCAGCCTGCATAATGCTGAAGAATGTTGGTTAATGCTGGTTAAACAGCACATCCAGGGATGGTAGAATGGCAGAGAAGCTCCAGTAAACGCCACAGAATAATTTCAAAAATTAAAACAAAAACTATCATTTGATAATATGTCAATGAAGGTTCTCAGTCATCCAGGTGGAATTGTCTGTAGATTGAATCATGTCAACTGGATTTCTATTTTCTTAGTGGAAACATTTTGCTCCTTATCCAAGAAGCTTCTTCAGTCTGAGCAAAGTTTGTAAGGGAATCCTTAAATATGTTTCTAGGGTGGCTGTGTGACCTTGCACCTGGGGCTAGGTCATGGTTATTTTTGAGATGTTTATTTCTAAGTCCCTTTATCATCCAAAGGAGGATCGTTAAGATTACCTTGCTGTTGTTGAGATTGCGAAATGGTCTTAATCTTCCTAGGCACAGAAGACAAAGCAGGAAGGAAAATAGGGGAAAGATTGTGCCTGAGGCCCCCACCTCTATTCAAAGAAGGATTTTCCAAGTTGGCCTAAATGGATTCCTTGACCCCTCTTTCAAACCACTTATCTTCCCTGTCTAAAATGTGAACATTAATGTCCTCAAATGAGTGTCCTTTTTCCTTTAGATGAAGGTAAACTGCTGACTCTGGTCCTATGGTGTTGCTCCTCCTGTGTTGGGCCATCCTCCTGTACAAAGGTTGTTTGGTTTCTCCAATGTAGAGCTCAGAGCACTCCTCACTGCACTGGATTGCATACACTACATTGCTTTTCTTGTGTTTTGGAGTTTGATCTTTGGGGTGTACAAGCCTGTGTCTCAGTGTGTTGGTGAGTTTGAAATATCATTTCAAACATGAAATGTTTGAAAAATGATACATGAAGTATCATTTGATAATACATTGTATGAGGTTCCCATATTAGGTCTAACATGTAAATCTGCACAATGTTCAGTGATGACATTCCACCTTCCTGTTTCAGCCTAAAGCTGAGAAGTAGTCTTAGTGATTTCCTGTCTCCAGTTCTGTACGATTTAATAGTTTTCCAACCTGAAGACTAATATACCAATCTTCTGCAGCCATTCTGATTATCAGCAGCAATAGAGTAATACGGCTGTCACCCCCAGAACACTGTGTTTAGTTTTTTAATAAGGTAAATCCTTGTCCTAAACATTTATTTAGGAACAGAGCAGATTTTAAGCTTATACACAAGAGGACAAAACACTTTTGGAGATAAGGCAGTATAACTAACCTTTCACTGAGAAAAGTTAGTGTTCACTGAGAACATCAGAATCCTAACTATGGATAAAAGAAGTCTCATTGTGTTCACCCATTTCCCTCCCTCCCATTGAAATCGGTGGGAATTATATATGTTGTTTAGCTATATTTCAAGAGGAAGTCTTTAGAAGCATGAATTATAACAAGATCCTGAAGGTTACAATCTTTGACTGCAATTTAGCCAAAGATAAGTGGTTTCAAAGTTCATTGATTTCACAATGGGGGAAAACATATCTCTCCCAGTGAAATCAATGAGTCTAAATAATTCCTGCTTTTCATACCTTTTATATTTTACTTTGGTTGTATAGAAAAGCAGCTGAAAATAGATGGCAGATATAGGAATCATGGAGATGTCAAGTGACAAAATAAATGCAGTTCCACTGAAATTGCTTTGGGGACTTAAAAAAAAGTTCTTTGCAATCTCATTCCTCTACTTTGAAGATGCTCTATTCTTGACAATGGAGTTGCAGCTATGTGATCCGTGGAGGAATTGTACTGTGAAATCCCCCCCCCCCCATCCCATTCTCCCAAGCCATCTGAGTAAATATTTTAAAACCTTCATGTACTTTTCCTGGTACATCTGCATTCAATAAACTTTCTTATTTGTCACAATTTGATGTATGTTTCATATAGAAGTTAGTTTTAACCTTTATTCTGTGAGCATGAAATTGAGGAAACATGCAATGTTTCGACGGCAACTGCTGTGTTTTGAGTGAGCACCAGATGCCTCCAGCAATGCTCTACAACATTCACTGTTTAATAGCTTAAATTTGTGGTCCTTTAAAGATCAGGAAGGAGGAGGAGGAACATTTATTCCTTCAAAGCCTTAAGTACGCTGGGTGGATAAGTATTTCTTTTGTTAGATGCTTGTTTAAAAGCAAATGGGCTTGTAACTAGCAAAATATTCAGATGTACAAAGTGGCAGAGGTTCATTTGGGGTTTCATGATGAAGCATTCTACTCTTGTTATTTCGTTTTATATTTCGTTTTATCTTTGATATGGTCGTAAAACTAATCAATAAAGTTGTTGTTGTTGATGATGAAGCATTCCATGATTCTTTAGTCTTTTTAGCATGGCTACAGAAAAAGAAAAGTAGTTTTAAACATGCTCAGCTTTAAATTTCTGATGCCATATTTCTCCCTTTTTACTCCCAGGGTTATTCCTATGAATTTACAGAGGATGATATCTCATTTCTTCATGCCTGTCCATTTGATAAAGTTCTGTTATATAAAAAAGATGCTGGAGGTGTAAGAAATGTGAGGGCTCACTGTCACCCATGATGTGGTCATGTGATCATTTAGTGTCTTTCTGGGATTGTGTATTAATATATATTAGTAGATTTATGGGGAAACTTTTAAATGTTAAAGATATTACTGTAATGTTGAATTATATGCCAAAGTTTTGGAATTTGATTATTTATCAGGAATTGTGGTTGTAATCAGGATGGGGGGTGGCAAAAAGAATTATATTAAGAAATTGGAAAAGTGATATAATTCCAGATGTCAAGGAATGGTTGTCAGAAATGTGTGATCTATCAGTTTTGGAAAAAGCAATATTTTCCACCAATCAAAGGATGTAGCAATATGTGCTATTATTGCAGAGATTTTGTGATATCTTACAATAATATCTTGTACTGTTTGTATTATAGCAGTGAATTGATTGATGTACCAGTGACTATTGATAAATACAAAATATAAGATAGATTTTTTTTCCTTCTTAGTTTGTATTTTTAGTTTGTATTTTTAATTTTTTTAGTTTCTTTTTTTCCAAGATTAAAGATTGTTTTGTTACAAAAATAAAGATATTACATAAAAAAGAAGAAAGAAAGAAAAGAACTCAATCCTTTGCTTCCTTGGGGAAGCAAAGATCAGGGGTGTGCATTCTTTCCCTTTTGGCACTTTATCAATTTCACATCTCTTTTTATCAGAAAACCTGGTCTAGTCAACTTCAGTTTTTTAATGGACATAGTGCTAGAAAGCCTGATTTTCTCCTTCTTATATACATACGGTTCCATGAGTATTCAGCCATGCACTGATGCTCTGATTAGCTAAAAGCAGGGGAAATAGTCTTATGTGGATGCCATGGAGCATTGGTTGCATGTTTTATAACTCAGGCTGTGGTTCCATTGAGACTATATATTATAATGTCCATCTAGATGTTTCCTTGGTGCCCAGAGTGCAGATGCCACATGCAAAAGGCTCCCCAGCCCAGTATCACCCATTTTATTTATTTTCTATCCCGCCTTTATTATTTTTATAAATAACTCAAGGTGGCGAACATACCTAATACTCCTTCCTCCTCCTATTTTCCCCACAACAACAACCCTGTGAGGTGAGTTGGGCTGAGAGAGAGTGACTGGCCCAAGGTCACCCAGCCGGCTTTCATGCCTAAGGCGGGACTAGAACTCTCAGTCTCCTGGTTTGCCATTGGCTCCTTCCTAGGGCTGAAAGACAGGGACTGGCCCAAGGTCACCCAGCCGGCTTCCATGCCTAAGGCGGGACTAGAACTCTTAGTCTCCTGGTTTGCTATTGGCTCCTTCCTAGGGCTGAGAGAGAGAGTGACTGGCCCAAGGTCACCCAGCCGGCTTTCATGCCTAAGGCGGGACTAGAACTCTGTCTCCTGGTTTCTAGCCCATTGCCTTAACCACTAGACCAAACTGGCTCTCATTCTGGCATTATCATGAAGTCACCCATGCAACTCATACAGTGAATTAACTAGGATTCCAGAAGCACCATGAAAGACGGATAGGTGAAGGCACAAACTGGTACTAAAGTGCCATTGCAAAATTGAAAGGATTCACTCCAGCAAGGGGTGTTCACATTCTTCTGCCTCTTCTGTACCTTACCATGCCCTGACTCATTTGCCTACATTTCGCTTAGATATGGAATTGAGAGATTAAATAAACAAATAAATGACGTTTGTTTTGGTACACCTCTGCCACACTTCTTTTGAAAAGTGTTTCCTTTTCCAAAATGAAACGGCAGGTAAAATTCATTGCACAATCTGATTAAAACTTGATCGAGCCACTGAATCTCATCCTTAGGCTGCCAGCTGATTATCCACAGTGTACTGCAAACTCATGTAGGCAAATGATTTTCATTACTGAAAGTGTAATGGGATATGCCTATCCGTATCAAAAATAACATTTAACACAAGCCATATTGAGGGGGAAAAATTGACTGAGCATGAAATTCATACTGCTTTTAAAAAACTTTTGCTCTTCCTTCTTCCCCCCACCTAATTGCTACTCATAATTCCAGAGTTTATTTATAGTTATATTTGTTTGTAAAACTCCTATCCCATTGCTTCATTAGAAATAAGTCTTAATGGAAGGGATTCAAAAGAATTCTACTGTTGTGGTCCAGAATGACTCATGGTGAAACAACACTAGCTGAAACAAAGTGTTACTAATGTTCATCCATCGTTGGGAACAAACTGTTCTGAGGACAGAAAGAAGATGCAACATAACATGGTTACACTGCCATTCCAGGAAGTACTAAGAAAGAAGCCTCTGTTCTTCCAAGAGGCCATGCAGCCGAAAGCATGCTAGGGTTTAAAACATTAGGGGGAAAAAAGAACCACCATATAAAGTCCTTAAAGTAAGTGGAATTCCCACTTACTCTCTTGATCCCATCTGATGAAATTTCCTGCAGATTTCTAATTAAAAAGTCAGATTTTCTTTTAATTGAAAATCTGTCCTGCAAAGGAGACAATTCAATGGCATCTCCACTTCAGCTGTCTAACAATATAGCCAGTGCAGAACTAAAGCATAAAAAATGAGCAGATTAAAACACATCCAACGTCACACCAATAAACCATGCTAATTAAGCCTATTTTAGAAAATTTTTTTACCAAAAAATTAAATGAAAGGCCCAACTAATTAAAACCATATGTTCTAGGGGTAGGAATGACAATAGGGATAGACCTAGCCAAGCATGTCCTCCCTTGGCACAACCACCAAGAAGGCCCTGCCTTTCAGTTCATCCAATGTAAGAGTACTAGCATGGGCCCTCTCCCAACAATCTTCAGGTCTGGGCAGGTTCATAGAAAATGATGTGGTCTTCCAAGGAGAATATTACCACTGAAAAGACATTTTATATAAGATAGGTAAAGGTAAAGGTTCCCCCTGCACATTTGTGCAGTCATGTCCGACTCTAGGGGCCAGTGCTCATCTCCATTTGTTAGCCAAAGAGCCAGCATTGTGCGAAGACGCTTCCATGGTCATGTGGCCGGCATGATGCATGCGGAACGCTGTTACCTTCCCACCGAAGTGGTACCTATTAATCCACTTGCATTTGCATGCTTTCGAATTGCTAGGTTGGCAAGAGCTGGGGAGAGTGCGGGAGCTCACTCCGTCACACGGGACTAGGGATTCGAACCGCCGAACTTGTGATCTTCCGATCGACAAGCCTGGCATCTTACCCGCTGAGCCACCACACCCCTTATATAAGATGCCCTGGTACAAATCAGCTGGGAAATGAAATATTTATTTATTTATTTATTTATTTATTAAATTTATATGACTGCCCATCTCCCCCAACGGGGGACTCAGGGCGGCTTACAATAAAAATAATATTAAAATACAATATAAATAAAATATGACATAAATAAATATAAATATAAAATCCAATCTGGCGAATTAATCTCAAACAATAGAGAGGGTATTATGATACTAACCACCCCCAGGAGGAGCTATTACCTTTTCCTTCCCACGCTAGGCAGCAGAACCAGGTTTTCAGATTTTTCTGGAAGGCCAGGATGGAAGAAACCCGCCTCAACCCTGGGGGTAAGATATTCCAGAGGGCGGGCGCTGTTGCAGAGAAGGCCCGCCTCCTGGACCCTGTTAGATGGAATTCTTTTATTGATGGGTTCTGTAGCAAGCCTTCTGTGCATGACCGAGTGGGGCAGGTCGATGTTATGAGGATAAGATGGTCCACCAGGTATCCTGGTCCCATGCCATGTAGGGCTTTAAAGGTAATAACCAACAACTTGAATTGGACCTGGAAGCAAACCGGCACCCAGTGCAGCTCGCGGAGCAAAGGTGTTATGTGTGCTGATCTTGGTGCACCTAAAACTGCCCGCGTGGCTGCATTCTGTACCAGCTGTAGCTTCCGGATGTTCTTCAAGGGTAGCCCCATGTAGAGCAATAGTCTATATGAGAGATGACAAGGGCATGAGTGACCGTTCGGAGGGCATCGCGGTCCAGGAATGGGCGTAACTGGTGCACAAGCCGAAGCTGTGCAAAGGCCCTCCTAGCCACGACTGCCACCTGCTCTTCGAGCAGGAGTCGTGAGTCCAGGAGGACCCCCAAGTTCTGCTCCGGGGCCAAATGGGGCAGTGCCACCCCATACAGAAACAAAGATGACAACTTCCCGCGTACCAAGGGGCCATCAATCCACAGCCATTCGGTCTTGCCAGGGTTCAGCTGAAGCCTGTTGTTCCCCATCCAGGCCCCTACAGCCCCCAGGCACTGAGATAGGGTGGTGACTGCATCACTTACTTCACCTGGGATGGAGATATACAATTGAGTATCATCAGCATATTGATGATACCTCATCCCATGGTGATGGATGATCTTACCCAGCATTTTCATGTAGATGTTAAATAGGAGAGGAGAGAGAACCAAACCCTGCGGTACCCCACATAAGAGCGGTCGCAGGTCAGATCGCTCCTCTCTTATCACCACTGACTGGGAGTGGCCTTGGAGAAAGTAGGCGAACCAGCGCAAGACTATGCCACCCACCCCCAATTCCCTAAGCCGCCCCAAAAGGATACCATGGTTGATGGTATTGAAACCTGCTGAGAGTTCCAAGAGAGCCAGCATGGATGCACTGCCTCCATCCCGCTCCCGCCAGAGATCATCCATAAGTGCGACCAATAGTCTCCATCCCATATCCTGGCCTGAAACCTGACTGAAAGGGGTCTAGATAATCTGCTTCATCCAGAATCCTCTGAAGTTGCAACGCCACCACCTTCTCAACCACCTTTCCCAAAAAGGGAAGGTGGGAGACAGGACGAAAATTATCCAAGATGGTAGGGTCCAGGGATGGCTTCTTGAGGAGGGGGTGCACCAACACCTCCTTAAAGGTAGTCGGGAACACCCCCTCCCTCAAGGATGTATTAACCATTGCCTGGACCCACCCGCAAGTCACCTCCCTGGCTGATTTTACCAGCCAGGAAGGGCACAGGTCCAGATAGCATGTGGTGGCATTTACAGTCCGGAGGATCCTGTCTACTTCCTCAGGCCCAACAGGATAAAACTGTTCCCAGATAACAAGGTTAGACCGTTCCCTTGGCATCTCTCCTGACTGTGCATCATGCTTAGAATCCAACTTAGAATGAATCTGACCGATTTTATCCTGCAGATGCTCACAAAACTCCTCCACACGGCCCTTAGGTAGGTTACTGACTCCACCTTACCCAAGAGAGATCAAGTAATCTTGAACAGTGCTGTCAGGTGGCATTCTGTGGATGCAATAAGAGCAGAGAAATATTCACGTTTCGCCGCTCTTACTGCCACAAGGTAGGCCTTAATAATGGCTCTAGATTCTGTTCAATCAGATTCAGTCTTCGTCTTCCTCCAGCGGCACTCCAGACGTCTCTTCACCCTCTTCAAAACCCTCAACTCCTCCGTGAACCACGGGGAGTGATGTTTCGAATGGGGCTGGAGAGGTCACACCAGCGTGATTCTGTCTAAGGCCCCGGCTGCCTCCCTATTCCAGGCTGCAGCCAGGGCCTCCACTGGACTGTGCAGCAGGTCCTCGGCTATTACCCCCAGCTCCCTCTGAAACCTCATTGGGTCCATAAGTCACCGGGGGCGGACCAATCGAATGGTCTGCAATTAGCAATGTTAAGTCCAAGGCAGTTACAGGGAAAATGCAAAAAAGAGCAAAACGCTATGAACATACACAATGATTATTGTTGAAACTGAGGCAGACATTAGGAAGTGTTAATAAAGCATTATAAATGATGAGGTGATGGTTTATTATGATCTACGGTGTCCCAGAAATAATAGGGCAGCCACCGAAATAATATCAGTTACTGCAACTTTTATTATTAACATTATTATTAATTTTTCATCATTATCTCCTATACATGCATTGTTACATAAGTGTGTGTGTGTGTGTGTGTATAAAAATCTGATTTACTGCCAAATTTTGACTGTCCTTTTACTTCTGGGACACCCTGTCTTCTTGGTTGCCACTGATATTACCATGGAGAATGCAGAAGAGAGATAAACCTCAGAAGCAAGATCACCACAGGTAAGCAGCGAAAGTGATCTGTTTGTAGGTTATAATGAAGGGGTGAGGAACACGTGGTCGTCAGTCATTGTTGAACCCCAATGCCTTTCAACTACATAGCCAAGACTGATGAGTCCCAAAATGTCAGATGTCTGGAGGACTGCAGATGGCCTTCCCCTGTCCTCATATTTGAACTGACCCACAGAAGCTGATCGGACTGGAGGCCTTCTGCTTTTCTAATGGGCCGGCTGAACTAATTCCATGAAGTATAACAAATCCATGGGCAAAAAAGCAAGAAAGAAACAAAGTCCAGTAAAGCTGATATGGAACATTGGATGATATAGCACAAATGGAAATTGATTAAATGTAGTTAGGCTTTATCATTTCAAACAGTACACTTAAAACTGAGGTTTACATTATCATATCTGTTGCTGTTGTTGTTCAGTCGTTCAGTCGTGTCCGACTCTTCGTGACCTCATGGACCATAGCACGCCAGGCCTTCCTGTCCTCCACTGTCTCTCGGAGTTTACTCAAATTCATGTTCATTACATCGGTGATGCTATCTAACCATCTCATCCTCTGCCGTCCCCTTCTCCTTTTGCCCTCAGTCTTTCCCAGCATCAGGGTCTTTTCCAGTGAGTCCTCTCTTCTCATTAGGTGGCCAAAGTATTTGAGCTTCAGCTTCAGCATCTGTCCTTCCAATGAGCAGTCAGGGTTGATTTCCTTTAGGATTGACTGGTTTGACCTCCTTGCAGTCCAAGGGACTCTCAAGAGTCTTCTCCAGCACCACAGCTCGAAAGCATCAATTCTTCGGCGCTCAGCCTTCCTTATGGTCCAACTCTCACAGCCATACATTGCTACTGGAAAAACCATAGCTTTAACTATACGGACCTTTGTCGGCAAGGTGATGTCTCTGCTTTTTAATATGCTGTCTAGGTTTGCCATAGCTTTCCTTCCAAGGAGCAAGCGTCTTTTAATTTCATGGCTGCAGTCACCGTCTGCGGTGATCTTGGAGCCCAAGAAAATAAAATCTGTCACTGCTTCCATTTCTTCCCCTTCTATTTGCCAGGAAGTGATGGGACCAGATGCCATGATCTGGGTTTTTTTAATGTTGAGTTTCAAGCCAGCTTTTGCACTCTCCTCTTTCACCCTCATCAAGAGGCTCTTTAGTTCCTCTTCACTTTCTGCCATTAGGGTGGTATCATCTGCATATCTGAGGTTGTTGATATTTTTCCCGGCAATCTTAACTCCGGCTTGTGATTCATCCAGCCCGGCATTTCTCATGATGTACTCTGCATATAAGTTAAATAAGCAGGGTGATAATATACAGCCTTGTCGTACTCCTTTCCCAATTTTGAACCAGTCGGTTGTTCCATGTCCGGTTCTAACTGTTGCTTCTTGACCCACATACAGGTTTCTCAGGAGACAGGTAAGGTGGTCTGGTACTCCCATCTCTTTAAGACTTTGCCACAGTTTGTTGTGATCCACACAATCAAAGGCTTTAGCGTAGTCAATGAAGCAGAAGTAGATGTTTTTCTGGAACTCTCTTGTTTTTTCCATGATCCAGCGAATGTTGGCAATCTGATCTCTAGTTCCTCTGCCTCTTCGAAACCCAGCTTGCACTTCTGGTAGTTCTCGGTTCACATGCTGCTGAAGCCTAGCTTGTAGGATTTTGAGCATAACCTTGCTGGCATGTGAAATGAGCGCAATTGTACGGTAGTTTGAACATTCTTTGGCATTGCCTTTCTTTGGAATTGGAACGTAAACTGACCTTTTCCAATCCTGTGGCCACTGTTGAGTTTTCCAAATTTGTTGGCATATTGAGTGCAGCACTTTAACAGCATCATCTTTTAGGATTTTAAATAGCTCGGCTGGGATACTGTCTTCTCCACTAGCTTTGTTGTTAGTAATGCTTCCTAAGGCCCACTTGACTTCACTCTCTAGGATGTCCGGCTCAAGGTCAGTGACCACACCATCGTATTTATCAGGGATATTAAGATCTTTCTTGTATAGTTCTTCTGTGTATTCTTGCCACCTCTTCTTAATCTCTTCTGCTTCTGTTAGGTCCCTGCCTTTTTTGTCCTTTATGATGCCCATCTTTGCACAAAACGTTCCCTTGATATCTCCGATTTTCTTGAAGAGATCTCTAGTCTTCCCCATTCTATTGTTTTCCTCGATTTCTTTGCATTGTTCATTTAAGAAGGCCTTCTTATCTCTCCTTGCTATTCTCTGGAATTCTGCATTCAGTTGTTTATATCTTTCCCTTTCTCCCTTGCCTTTTGCTTCCCTTCTTTCCTCAGCTATTTGTAAAGCCTCATCAGTCAGCCACTTTGCTTTCTTGCATTTCTTTTTCTTTGGGATGGTTTTAGTTGCTGCCTCCTGTACAATGTTACGAACCTCCATCCATAGTTCTTCAGGCACTCTGTCTACCAGATCTAATCCTTTAAATCTATTCCTCACCTCCACTGTATATTCATAAGGGATATGATTTAGGTCATACCTGAGTGGTCTAGTGGTTTTCTCTACGTTCTTCAATTTAAGCCTAAATTTTGCAATAAGAAGCTCATGATCTGAGCCACAGTCAGCTCCAGGTCTTGTTTTTGCTGATTGTATAGAGCTTCTCCATCTTTGGCTGCAAAGTATATAATCAATCTGATTTCGGTATTGACCATCTGGTGATGTCCATGTGTAGAGTCGTCTCTTGTGTTGTTGGAAAAGAGTGTTCGCTATGACCAGCGTGTTCTCTTGACAAAACTCTATTAGCCTTTGCCCTGCTTCATTTTGTACTCCGAGGCCGAACTTGCCTGTTATTCCGGTTATTTTTTGACTTCCTACCTTAGCATTCCAGTCCCCTATGATGAAAAGGACATCTTTTTTTGGTGTTAGTTCTAGAAGGTGTTGTAGGTCTTCATAGAACCGGTCAACTTCAGCTTCTTCGGCATCAGTGGTTGGGGCATAGACTTGGATCACTGTGATGTTGAATGGTTTGCCTTGGATTCGAACTGAAAGCATTCTGTCATTTTTGAGGTTGTACCCCAGTACTGCCCTTCCCACTCTTTTATTGACTATGAGAGCTACTCCATTTCTTCTAAGGGATTCTTGCCCACAGTAGTATATATAATGGTCTCCTGAATTAAATTCGCCCATTCCTGTCCATTTTAGTTCGCTGATTCCCAATATGTCGATGTTCAATCTTGTCATCTCATGTTTGACCACATCCAGCTTACCTTGATTCATAGTTCTTACATTCCAGGTTCCTATGCAATATTGTTCTTTACAGCATCGGACTTTCCTTCCACTTCCAGACACATCCACAACTGAGCGTCCTTTCGGCTTTGGCCCAGCCGTTTCACACTTTCTGGAGCTACTCGGAATTGCCCTCCGCTCTTCCCCAGTAGCATTTTGGACACCTTCCGACCTGATCATATCTGTATCTAACATATTGTTTATTGTAGGAGGAGAGCCATGTTAGTCTATGGTGGCAAAAAAATCAGGAGTCTGGTAGCACTTTTTCGGACTAACAAATTTATTTTATGCTGTTTAACTCTAGATAAGGAAGCAGTAGATGCTTTCTCCACTCCTCAGGGACACTAGACGTTTGAATATCTGTTTGCAGTTTGTCATGAATGTACATTGATATAATTATGCTTCAGTGATTAATAGGAATAATGAGCTGTAACAACAAATGAATAGCTTCCTGAATAAAAAGGAAGATCTAATGTAAAATGAACCTTATACAAGGAAAGCAGATGAAATGCTCTACATGAATATGAAGAAAGAACAGTTGTTATTGTTGTTGTTGTTGTTATCAACATCCTCATCCTCATTATCAAAATTACTATTATTGTTTAAAGCAGAGAATATTTATTTTCTAAAATAGCTGTTAGAAAAGATAAGGTGTCTTAGGCACTTTCCCACAGAAATAACATCCAGAAAGTACAATCAAGTACATGGTTTGAGACTGGAAGTTTCCTGCCAAACAAGGTCAAACATAATATAGCTATTACTATCATCTCAGGTAGAAAATATCTCAACAAGAGCAGTTTAGCACTTGAGAGAAGTGTCAGCAATAGCTTAAACAGGAAGAACTCTTATTACCTAGAGAGCTGGTGAAGAAGTCAAACATTTCAATGCAATTTTTGTATCTCCTAAAAAAGAGCTTTCCAAACATTTCCTGCGGCGACACACCAACGGCGGCGTGCGAGAAAACCTGGAAAAACCACCACTGTGGTGGCGCACAAAAATCCGGAAGTGCTACTATGGCAGCGGTGCGCAAAACCCGGAAGCGCCACTGCCGCCGCTTTCGGTTGTTGCACACCGCCACCACTGCGGCGCTTTCGGATTTTCGCACACCACAGCAGTGGTGGTAGCGGTGTCCAGCTGCGCACAGTGGCAACGCGCCATCAGCGCTTCCGGGTTTTGATGCGACACACCTGGGCCCCGCAGGTGACACACTTTTGTGTCATGACACACAGTTTGGAAAGCTGTGTCCTAAAATCTAGGAATTCAGTAACAATTCTAGATGTATGGACAGCATTTTATCTGGGGGAGGTTGACGGACTTCCTTTGTTACTGTTGTTGTAATTCTGCTGTAGGTAGCCAGGAAGGACTATTCTGAAAACCATTAGGAGGAGTGCTTTGTGAAGCATCCCTCTGAACCATTAGTCCCCAGGAAGATTAAGACCACTTCACAAGTTCATCAGCAAGGCCATATTTAAAGATCCACTTGGGGATGAATAAAGGTTTTAGGAGTAAGACATCCCAAAGACTATCTACACCTCAATTGCCCAATTAACAAGCCAATCAGGTGTAAGGTCAATACAGCCATCCTGGAAGACAATATATGGGGTCCCCTCACCAACTTTTGCCCAGACTGAAGACTTGGACAAGCAGTGAAACGTTTCAACCAAAAGAAAGAAATCCAGTTGTCATGACTCAACCTACAGACAATTCCACCTGGATGACTGAGAATCTTCATCGACATATCCCACTGAACCCACTGCACAGAGCATCATGATTGAAGGGTCTTTCAAAGTCTTGGAGGTTCTTTTCCAGTCCTCTAAGCATGAATGTACATGTACAGAAGACACTTCTGGGATTGCTGACAAAGTACACCAGTCAAGCCTTCAAGAAACACAGCGACTTCTGCTATGAGCAGCAGGAAATGGTTTGCACTGCAGGTTCACAGGTCATTGCTATGGCAAGAAATGCATTCCCACAATTCCATCTGGTAAACCAGATATGACTCTTTGAAGCAAAGTGCCAATGGCTATATTAATTCCTTGGTTATATCTTGTCTTGACTGCTGCATTGCACTCTACATGAAATCACCCTTGTCTAGAAGTTGCAACTGGCACAACATGTGGCAATTAGGAAAAACAATGAAAGGGGCGCGGTGGCTCAGCGGGTTAAACCGCTGAGCCGTTAGACTGCCGACCACAAGGTTGGCAGTTCAAAACCACGTGGCGAGGTGAGCTCTCACCATTCACCCCGGCTTCTGTCCACCCAACAGGTCGAAAGCTGAATGCGAGTAGATAAATTGGGTACCACTCACGTGGGTCAATTTGCTGGCGTCCGTCGGAGGGTCGTCCTTGAATCCAAGAAGATCTGGAGAATCCCGACAATGGCGGCAGAGGACGACAGATCTGGAACAACAACTTCCTGGACGTCAGCAGCCGGCTCGGAGCAAGGCATTCTGGGGCATGTAGTCCGATGCCTGCAGCTGAAGAGCCGGTTCCTTCACCTCCTCCCTATCGCGCGGTTAAATTGTAATAATTTTTGTTTATTTGTTCAGTCGTTTCCGACTCTTCGTGACTTCATGGACCAGACCACGCCAGAGCTTCCTGTCGGCCGTCACCATCCCCAGCTCCCCCATGGTTGAGTCCGTCACCTCCAGAATACCATCCATCCATCTTGCCCTAATATATGATGTATAATATATGAATGTACATGATTGTAAGCCACCTAGAGCCCTCCATTAGGGAGGGGATAGGTGGGGTATAAATAAGATAAAATAAATAAAAAATTAAAAAAAAAGGAAAAAAGGAAAAAAGCAAATCCACACAGCATCCTTGCCCTGGCTGAAGAGCTCTCATTAACCATTTCTAGAAGACGTTGCTGCATGCTACTGTTGGCATCTCATCATCCACCCTGATCTGAGGCAGCCTGAAAACAGCTCTAAGTGCTCCACTCTGAAAGTGGTGCTTTCTTCCTTATCCTACCTCCAGACATTGTATACTGGAAGTGGAGGAACATTAATGTGCGTGGGTGAGGTGCCCTGACATGACATGTACCAAGTCAGTAGATTTGGGGTTCCAATTGGTCCTGCCAGTTTTCTTTGGGTTCCCCTTCCATTTGGTCGTGACCTGTTCTTCCACCACTCACTCCTCTTTGGGCTGTGAGGATGACTGGAACTTTTTTTTTAAGGGGTTGGTCAACCATTTGTTTAGTTGACCTTCAGAGTGCAGTCCTGAAATCAACCACTCTATCCTTGGTTTAATGCAGAGGGTCTCCTCTCTTGAACTAATGAGGATTTTTTCAAAGACCTGTTTCTGTTTTAGCTCCATTTGGGAAGACATCGCGTGTGTGTGTGTGTGTGTGTGTGTGTGTGTGTGTGTGTGTGTGTTTTAACAAAAGGATTCCTTTATTAGCAATGGATGGCTTGAAAGTAACCCCCCCTAATTGCTGTGGAGGAAATGGGGTTCAGAAGAGTTCCTAGGCTGGGTAGAGAAGCTCCCTATGTTGGTTCCCCTTCCATGGAGTATAGGGCTTTACTCTAAGACTGGAATCCTATATTAACATGCAATGGATTAGATCCTGTTAATCTCAAAAGAGCTTAGTTCTCAACAAAAATATTCTGATTTATTTATTCATATATACGCAAATACTGCAATTATTTATAGTAGACATTTCTATACCATCCTTAATAAGTATTCCCAGAGCAACTGACATAATTAGAAGAAAATACAAATCTTAACGATCATAAATATGCTCTGTAAATGCTTTTGAAAAAAGGCTGCCATTATAGCACTGTAATAAATAAGAGTTGAAAAATAAAAGCTTCCAGTAAATGTCATCCCACACATTCCACCAGTACTACTACTACTAATACAAATTCCGCTTTTATAATAGGTAAAGATAAAGGTTTTCCCCTGCACAGTCGTGTCTGACTCTAGGGGGCAGTGCTCATCTCCGTTTCTTAGCCGAAGAGCCAGCGCAAAACCTAAAAACATTGCGGGGGGGTGGGGGGGGGAGGACAAACAAACAAAACCATCTCACCTCTCCATTTAGCCCAGAATGTTTTCCTGCCATTTCATCAGCTATTGTATTTGGCTCTCAAGGTAAAGGTGGCCTGCCACAATTTGTGTAGTCATCTGCAGCTCAGTTTAATCTTGTGAATATGATCAGGGTTTAGTTTTGGTTTAGTTTTACATTTAGTTTTAGTTTTAAATTTAGTCTTAGGTTTAGCTTTAGTCTTAGTTTTAGTTGTTTTAGTCATTTTTCTTTTTGTTTTTTACTGATTTTAGGGAAATGGGAGGATTTTTAAAGGAATATAAGGAACAGAAGGAATGCCTTATTTGTGACTCACATAGTGATATTGGCTGCCCTTGTAAATCCCAGCCTCACCCAGAGGATGGAAAAATGCATATTCTTTAGGATGCACAAAACTGACTGCAAAAATCCAGATGACCACTAGATGGTAGCAAAGAATTAGAGTTTTCTGCATTGGGATTTTTGCAGCCCAGATCTGTTAGTTCGAGTTTAACTAAATTTATCAAGAAATCAACAAGCTGCTATTGTGGCTCCCTGAAAAATCAGAGATGCAGATTATTTATAAGATGAAATAACAATATATTTTAAAAAATTTAATATATCCAGTTTCTAGTTCCAACAATCTGTCAGTGTTTTGCCAACCTGGCAAGTTGTTTGGGTTCAGCTTCAAAGAAATCACCCAGGTCTATTTCAGACAAATCACAAGGGACACAGGTTTGAAAAGTCTTTCGCTTCCTGAGATCTCTTGTACATTGATTATAAGTATTATATAAAGCAGATTTATTTATTTATTTATTTATTTATTTATTTATTTATTTATTTATTTATTTATTAATTATTTGAATTTATCCCCACCCATCTCTACCATGGTAGACTCTGGGCGGTTAAACATGAAAAAGGAGCTAATAAACATTGGCAGCTGCTGTTATGTGCCTTGACCTTATCTGGAAGCATGTGTTATATAATCTTGTAAGAATAACTTACTAGAGGATGTGGAAGGAATGCTAGATAGATCATGGATAGTGAAACCCATTCTGACATCCTCACCGTCTAGCTACTCAAACAAAATTGACAATCTTTTAGATGCTCAGGATTGCAATTCCTGGAAATTCCAGAATAGCTAGGAATTCTGTACATCTGGGAGGCCCCTGTACATGAGGCTGTGCTGTTATAAAAGTGAGGCAGATGCATGTAGAAAGGCGGTGCAGCTTCAAACATGCTGCTGCAAGCACTGACTTTGACTCTTTTGAGATCAATTCACTTGTCACAGTGCCTACATCTTTTCTTGTATCTTTCTATTCCTTGTATCTGAAATTGTCATGGAAAAGACTCTGTGGTTCCACATATAATTCTTCCATGTTTATATACATTACCAAAGGCTATGGGAGTAGTACAGATAATCATAGTAAGACTAGAACGTTCACTTTCGTAAAACGTGGGTGCAATAGTGCTTACTGTAAACAGAAACATCATATACAGTACATAGTATTAAATTAAGATTTAATATTCACTTAATATTAAATTATATTTAAACTCACAAGTGTGAAAACAGACAATCCCTCTTTTCTATTGCCCTTGGTGTGATCACATCTATTTTAGATAAGAAAGAAGAAAGGAAAGGAAAGGTCTGTACTATTTAGCACAGCTTTTTTTGTTGTTTGTGCCTTTGAGTCAGTATTGACTCCTGGCGACTGACTGGACTCCCGGTTTCTAGCCTGATCCCTTAACCACTATGCTAAACCGGCTCTCCTATTTAGCCCAGCTAATGTCTTCCTATTATAAAAGGTAAAGGTTCCCCTGCACATTTGTGCAGTCGTGTCTGACTCTAGGGGCCAGTGCTCATCTCCATTTGTTAGCCGAAGAGCCAGCACTGTCCGAAGATGCTTCCGCAGTCATGTGGCTGGCATGACGCACTCTGAACGCTGTTACCTACCCACCGAAGTGGTACCTATTCATCTACTTGCATTTGCATGCTTCCGAATTGCTAGGTTGGCAAGAGCTGGGACTAGTGCGGGAGCTCACTCCGTCACGCGGGGCTAGGGATTCGAACCTCCGAACTTGTGATCTTCTGATCAACAAGCCTGGCGTCTTACCCGCTGAGCCACCACGCCCCTAAACTTTCCTATTATTACATATTTTTAAAGAAGAAGAAACAACAGTTTTGAGCCTTGATAGATCCAGAAGTGTCACTGGATGCCTTTATTTATTTATTTATTTATTTATTTATTATTTGAATTTATCCCCGCCCATCTCTACCATAGTAGACTCTGGGCAGTTTACAATCAGAATATATAAAAAGTTAAAAAGACTATACATTTAAAAGCTACTATAAAAATAAAAATAAAATTTTTTTGCTAGTGCAGTTACCATGCGCTACTGTTTGGATGGTCATTTGGGGGGGGGTCGTTGTATTCTGGACTGCAGGGTAGCTTCATTGCCAGGATTAAGCAATTAAAACATCTTACATTGTCAGAGTCAGCCATCCCCAAAGGCAATTTATCCCATCCATGAAGAGAAGGTGGATGGAAGAGCACGGCTAAACAAAGAAATTATTTGAGTTGACTAATAGAAGAAGAATACAATTTTAGGAAAATCATTGTACTATTAGCAAAAAACAATGAGGCAACATTAAAAGCTGGGTGGGAGAGGATTTTGTTTGCAGCAGACATTTTTCTGACAATTGGCAGATTAATAGCATTTATGTGATTGCTAAATCACAGCCCTGAGCCAAGAATATGCCATAAAATAGCAATGACATTTCTGAAATCTGGCAACTTTCAGGACAACATTTTAACAGTAGCACAGCCCAGGCAAATGGGGAATATGCTGTATTTCATTTTCCTATAGCACTGATTTCAAAGTGTGCTCAAGACAACTGTGAGGTGAGAAGAGAGCAGGCAGACTTCCTTGACGCACCCTTGGTTCACCATGACACAGCTTCACCTCACTCATTTGTACGCCCCAGGGTGTCTTTCAGAAATAATGTTACATTAAGAGTCATTCAATAAGCTGTGTCGAATTCCATTTTTTTCCCCAATAGAAATTTTCATGAAACTTCAAAATTACTGCATTTCAGTCATTTCAACTGTTCTCACCTTATTTGGACATTTCCCACTAAAACAGGGATATTTCTTTTAAAACATTTGTTTCAAGTATGTTTTATCATATTTTGGTAGAGGCAGGAGTAGTCAGTTTTTTTAAGGGATTTAGGATATAAATGCCTCCCTAAGCAATCACCTAGGAAAACTTTATTGCTAAGTCAAGGCTGGGAGACTGGGGGAAGGAGGGGTCTCCAGCTGTTGTTGAACTACATTCCCCAGCAGCCTCAGTCAATATGGCTGAGAGTGAGGAATATTGGGAAGAGGTAGTTCAGCAGCTTTTAGTGGAGCAATGGGTTCCTCTCCTTGAATGTCTACTACTTTTAATAGGAAGGGGGAATAAAATGTTGGAGGCAGAACCTGGATCAGATGTTTGAAGGTAGTGTCCTCAAGGTGGGAAAAGGAAGAAGAGGAGAGGAAGTTGCAGCACTATATAGCAGGATGGAAAACAGAAGGTGTGAAAAGAGTGAATCATGATAAATAAGAGAAGCAGATGCCATTGCTAACAATACTAGTTCTTGTTCAGCATCCCTTGTCTCTGCCATGCAGGCTGCAACATGACAATTTTGCGATGACTTGCTGAGTAGCAGATGCAATTTGGATAATACAGTGGCTTCATGTTCCAAACTGCAGGGGCTTATCCAAGAATCCAGAATACCACTACCATTGATAATTGACACTACCAATAATTGACACTACCAATGATTGGAACAAGAATGTATATGATCACATGGGTGAAGCATCCTTGACTTTCAGAGAAAGCTAGGATTTGTATTGCAATTCTTCAGGCTCTGTGGAATGTTGGATCATCAATAGTACAAGATGTAGAGATCTGCACCATATCCTGCCCCAGTCAGGGTGTTCCTCAGGCACAGAGAGGCACAATCTGAAACTCCAGGATTGCATGAGGCCCTGAAAGCCTGGACTGCACATCCTAGAGCTCTCCCAAAGTGGTCACAATTGGAATTTTTTATATGGGGAAAGGGGGAAATTAATTAATGCAAAGTACTGTAGGTCCAATCTGTGTAAAGGTTCACTTAAAGGGGCAGAGGTCCAGTCCGTAAACATCTGTATTTTTACAAAATGGCCATTCCAAGAGCTTTTTCCCACACCCCCAGTGATGTGCTTTCCTCCTATCCTTGAGATGAGAAGAAAGCATGTCACTTCAAAACCACTGCCCCACAGTATTGTTCTTTGCCTCCATACAAGGGCAAGTAAAGTTGTTTCCTTGACCCAAGGAAGGGTTTGGTTTCTGCTGCTGCTGCCAAAGGCAGCAGCTCTCATGGGAAATGCAGAGGTAAGGGCAGGTACAGCAAAAGGGAAAATAGCAGGAGGGTGAAGGATCCATGCGTGTTGGAGAGAAAAAAATAGAGAAAAGGAATTGCTGGTAGGAAGCAGCAGCAGAGGTTACCACTAGGAATAGCAACCTTGTAGAATATCTTCTACAAGGGGAAGGAAGGAAGGAAGGAAGGAAGGAAGGAAGGAAGGAAGGAAGGAAGGAAGGAAGGAAGGAAGGAAGGAAGGAAGGAAGGAAGGAAGGGAGTATAATGGGATTATAGAATCTAAGTTGGAACAGGACACTTAAGCCATTCAGTCCAGCCCATGCTCAGTGAATGCAGAAATTATGCAAATTAAATCCAAAATTAAGTTACAACAGATGTTTGTTAGTTTCCTCTTCAGCATATCCATTAAAGGACTGCCAGCCCCATCCCTTTGTAATTGATTCTGTTGTTGATACTTGCTTCCTAAATTTGGCTGTCTGCAAGAATTTATAAAATGCAATGTGTTCAGAAAAAAAAAAGAAATATAAGATTTTTAAACACATTAGTCAACTTTAATAAATACAGCGCATGATCCCAATTATATAATGCATCTGTCTAAACAGTGTAAGAATGCATGTGAATAACAGCATAGATCTCGACAGCAAGTGAATTTCATGAAAATGTAGAGATGAAATAAAACAGCTGCTTTTAATATATATGCAATATTTGGATAATGCAGTTTTATTTACCATACTGCACTAATTTACCGCATTTCCTCTCCATAATTGATCATTACTATGGAGAAATAGTAATAATTGTTCCATTTTGTAATTCAGTTATTATAAATTGATGGCCAGCTACACAGTTTCAACATGTAAGAACAGCACACATTATAACAATAATAAGTTATTATATAAAATATAACAAGTACATTTTTAATTATAATTGATTATCATGTGATACAAGAGAAAAAAGGAACACCAGTTTGCAGCAGAGCACACATTCCCTTATGGAATCGTGGCCATAATTTTAATGACTATGATAATCTGGAAGAGTATTTAGACTAATTTTTATCTACAAAACATCAATTTGTGAATTACTTCCCATGTTTTTTCAGCTAAAATGCCATATCTGGATAAACAGTATATCTAATATTTAGGAATAAAACAACATGACATGAACTCTATAAATTGGAACTCTGAAAGTCACATTGAGCTGTGAATCGGTCTAAATGCCTTCTGTGATCCTTTCAATTCTATTATCCTAGATCAGAGCTTTCCAAACTGTGTGTCGCGACACAAAAGTGTGTCGCCACACACAGTCTGGTGTGTCGCCACACAACCCGGAAGCGCTGATCATCATCAGCACTTCTGGGTTTTCCCGGGGCGACACACCAATTACAGCGCGAAATACCTGGAAGCGGCAGCAGCGCTTCCGGGTTTTTGCGCGCTGCCGCACTTCCGGGTTTTCCCGCGGCGACACACCAATGCCGGTTGGTGTGTCGCTGTGGGAAAAACTTTGGAAAGCCCTGTCCTAGATAATATAGAATACAATTAAACAACAATTTATTAAACTAGTATGCTGCCCAACTCTAATGACTCTGCAGCTCACAACAATCAAAGAAATTACAATAAAATCAATAGCACATAAAAGTTAAAGATAAAAGATGGCAAGCACAATGAAGCAAGGGGTCTCACTCTCCCTTGCCAAAGGCCCGGGTGAAGAGCCAGGTCTTCACAGCTCTTCTAAACAACAGCAGAGTGGGGGCCCTCTAGATCTCAAGGGAAACCTCAGTCCAGAGGGCAGGCACTCTTACAGAGAAGGTGCACTTCTGGGGTCCCGATAGATGACATTGTTTAACTGAAGGAACCCAGAACACGCCAACCCTGTAGGATTGAATTGGCCAGGCAGATGCTATGGGACACAGTCAGTCCCTCAAGTAACTAGGCCCTGTGCCATGTAGAGCTTTATAGGTAACAACTAGCACTTTGAATCACACCCAGAAGCAAACTGGCAACCAGTGCAGCTCACGAAGCAGAGGTGTTATGCGGCCACACCAAGGCATGCCCATCACTGCCAAAGCCACTGCATTCTGGACCAGTTGAAGCTTTTGGGTGGCCTTCAAGGGCAGCCCCATGTAGAGCGTGTTGCAGTAGTCAAGCCACGATTCTACAATTGCAGAAAATGTAAAACTTTTTCCCCCATTGGGGGAGTTGGGCAGTCATATAAATTATATTAAAAAATTAAATTAAATTAAATTAAATTAAATTAAATTAAATTAAATTAAATTAAATTAAATTAAATTAAATTAAATTAAATTAAATTAAATTAAATTAAAAAAAAGTTTTGAACTTGCAAATGGATGATCACATTTTCATAGCACTACACTGATCATTCCTTGTTTGAGGAAGGAATGGGTCTGGCTTGTATTGCACTGACTAAAACCAAGAAAAGCCATTTTTCTGACAACTATTCAACCTTTTTTACACCCTGTTCACTAACAACCACATCTTAATGATATTATAAAATACAAATATGCAAAATTAATTTTTAAAACATGGTTTTCCTAAGACCTGGTCATAAATGGCGGTCAGAAGGTGTAACTACATCACTTCTATAAATCACTCCAACTCATAGCATCTTGAAGTAGAGGCAGGACATTTTTGGGACCAATGGGCACATGGGGAATTATAAGATCATGTGCCTGTTCTCACAAAATGGGGCCAACCTATTCACAAAGCGGTTGTAATTGTAGGTATGGCCAGTAGAGCTGTTGCAGATATTCAAAAGAGTAAATTGCTTCATTGGATATCTGAGCAAAGTGGCCCTTCAAAGTGATTCCACACACCAAAGCAGTTTCTATTCAGTGTGCAAGTGCCTTGCCTTGCCTTGCCTTGCCTTGCCTTGCCTTGCCTTGCCTTGCCTTGCCTTGCCTTGCCTTGCCTTCATTCATTCATTCCTTCATTCATTCATTCATTCATTCATTCATTCATTCATTCATTCATTCATTCATTCATTCCTGGAATTGCTGAACAAGATGGATAATCCCCACCTCAATTCTTTATTGAGCTATATGCCTCTGTGTTATACATCAAGGTAGTATACCTCTAAAAGGGGCATGGTGGCTCAGCGGGTAAGACGCCAGGCTTGTCGATCGGAAGATCGCAAGTTCGGAGGTTCGAATCCCTAGTCCCGTGTGATGGAGTGAGTTCCCACACTCGCCCCAGCTCTTGCCAACTTAGCAATTCAAAAGCATGAAAATGCAAGTAGATGAATAGGTACCACTTCGGTGGGTAGGTAACAGCGTTCCGCGTGGGTCATGCCAGCCACATGACCATGGAGGCGTCTCTGGACAACGCTGGCTCTTCGGCTAACAAACGGAGATGAGCACCGGCCCCTAGAGTTGGACACGACTGCACAAATGTGCGGGGGGAACCTATACCTTTTTAGTATACCTCTGCAAGCTGAAGTGGACAATTGAGACAATTGGCATGATCTCACTCCAGGCTTGGCTGCCAGCTCGACCAGTCAGATTTCTCAGAGAAGCTGAGAACTGACTGAATTTTCCTTCCTTGCAGTGGATTGCAGAAGTTGTGGACCACTGAAGTTTTTTCCCTGGAGAAGGGGAAACCAGAAGATTACTCGTGGGGCCATTGGAATTGCCTACCCTTGTTTTTTCTGTAGTTTAGGGTAAGTGCAAGGGAAATGGCCGAGAGATATCAGGCTCTCGCAGGGGAAACAAGTCTCTTTGAAGAGACACAAGAGCGTCCAGCCGCTTTTAGAACACTTTAGGAATGTTTTTTTTAGATTAGAATATTGTTGAAATCTAAGATCTATCTTTTGGACTTTGTTGAAAATGTTGGCTAATTTTGTGCTTTCTTTGCTATAACTGATTCTGGTGGAAGTTTGATGGATTCTATATTTGCAACATATGAAACGTCTGAATTTTTTTTACCTTTCTTTTGTATTAGAGGGATTTAAGAGACTTTGTTTGTAATTCTTCGCTTGATAAACTAATTGACAATCTACTTTTTGAGAAACGTTTGTTTGGATTAAGCAGCTGCAGTTTGAAGAACAAAACTCCCTCCTGTACTTTGGATTATTGGAATGTTTTTTTTAAATTTCATTTGATAGACTTTGTTGGTAATATTCCATGAACAGACCAACTTTTGTTTTGACTAGAAAAATCTGAAGGTCATAGAAGTGAAATGGTTTTTGCAGCTGCAATTCTACTTCTTTCAGGGATTAGAAGGTCACTGGAATTATTATTGATATCTTTGCAAGACCAAGAGAAAGAAAAACAAAAAATAGAATCTGAAACAGGAAAGAAAAACGTTTTTGAAATAGAAGAGAGACAGGAGGAGGGAATTTTGGATGTATTGGCTCAGAAAAAAATTCGGAAGGCTATACATTATAATTTTGATATAAAAATGTTATGGTTGTGGAGACAGGGAGAAAATTTGAGTATGCAATTGGATAGATACTGTGAAATACAAATTGCTCTGATACTCTATATGAGACATAGAAAAAAGCAGGCTGTATATTGTAAACTTGACTTTGCATATTATGAACTTGGCATAACCTAAACAGAAGATTCAGTATTATGATTGGGATATAAGGTTAATGAAAAAATGGATTTGGATTGTATACTTGCGAACTTGCCATTGAGTATAAGTTATATTCTAAATATAAGATATAAGGCAAAACACAAATATAAGTTGATATTATAGATTATTGTTTAAGATAATGATATGATGAGATGGTGTATATTGCGAACTTGCCATTGAGTATATATTATGTATTAAGTTAAGTATTATGTTAGGTTATGTGCTAATGGAATATATAATCATAATATGAATAGAATATATTGTAGTTTATTAGAAGTACATAAGGCTTTTATTTGTTATACTAATTGGACTTTATGGAAGAGATAAAAATGCACTAATGAACATTCAACACTTAATTACTACTTCAAAGAGTGGAAGCCAAAGATGGATTATTGGGAGACAGTAAGAAAGGTGAAACCCATATGAAGATCAGAAGATTGGATTATAGAAATTAAAAGACATATGACAAAGAAAAGTTCCTGTGTATTATATGAAGGACTAACATTTAAAATTAATTATTGTACCTTAAGTTCAAAGATGGATTGGAGGACATCTATTTTCTATACTTTCTTTGTTTATTATTTTTCAACTTCACTTTTTCTTTACCCTTTTTTCTTATTTTGTATTTCTATTCTATTTCTTTTCTTTATTCTAACTTTTAACATGTATTGTAAAATTTAATAAAATTATTATATAAAAAAAGAGACAATTGGCATGATCCCCATACCTCTAATCATTAAACATTAATTCATAAAAAGCACTTTCTTACAGTCTTGGCTATCTTATGTTACAGAAATCTTCATAGGAAAAAACCCTGCCAAATGATAGAAAGAGAGCAACAGGAGTCAGCAAAATATAATGAAATATAATGAAGAGTCAGTTTAAGACCTGCTATGTTTAATTAACACCAGAAAAATGCAACAGGACAGCAGTAGGATTGGATATGATAGATACAGAGCAAATAGTGACAGAAGCAGAAGGATATGATCATCTAGCATGTCCAAGTAATTATGTAAATTTACATCCTCCAAAGTTCACTAGGCTTCCCCAATCCTAGTGAGGTTTTCTGCTCCTAGGAAAACGAATTAGCAAAGCTCATTGGATACTAAAACAGTACTCTGATTAATTACATCAAAATTCCTCCATAGAAGAATTGCAGAGCACTGGAAAACCATTCACTATGATTAGAATCTAAAAATGTCAAACAAAAGACTTCATTTCCATCTCTTTCTCTTCTACCTCTGTGGAGGTTTCTTTCTTATATGTAGAGCTTAGGAAGAAAACAAAAACAAATGTTTTTCAAATCACTGTCCTTCTAGATTCTCAATTAATTACAAAATTACACACACACACAGACACACACACCTTTTAGAGAAAATATATAAACTGAGAAGGAAACAGAACAAAAGGAATGAATAAAAGAGTAGGATACAAATGAGTAAACAAGAGATTTACAAATGTCATAGAGATTATGGTTTTTCAGTATAACATTAATTGATTGTGAATTCCTGAATATATTATATTGTTTAAAAGCTTGAAAATCACTAAGCTCTAATGAAACATAAATAACAGGAACCATGGTCAGCACAGTATAAATCACAAAATGAAATTGTGAACTGCAATAAATTCTGTCTGTACTAAAAGTCCATTCTAATTTGGAAGTCCTATAAAATTAAAATATAGACTGTATGTATAGAGAAACCCAAATGTTGGATGTGGTACAAATCCATGTATGGTTTTCAGTTTGAATTAAATTCTGTGCCAGATTTACTTTTGAAATACTAAGTTATTCTAGACATCAAAGCATACTCCCCCAACTTAGTTAACAATTCTTCCGCAGAAGGGGCCAAACGTCATTTCCAATAAAAGACATACATTATCCTTGCAGCAGTTAGCATGTAAAAAGCTATGTAATTCAGTATACTTTGGGGGAATATATAGTTCAGTATAGTTTAGTAACAAAATACTTCTGGTTGTAGTGAGAATTCAACTTTTAAGATTTGTTTCACTGTAGAATTATTTCTCCAAATTATTGACCTTTACAACATTGTCACAAAATGGTGGTGGTGAGCACTCCTCTTATTCAGATGCCTGAATCATCCTGATCAGTTCATTATATGAAATTTATCTAAATCTGATATACATCTCTAGTGTTGATTATGCTTCAGGAGATTATAAGCTATGTATTCCCATGACTTGGCTATAAACTTACTATCTACATTTGGTGATTCTCCAATGACTTCTCAGCTAGTCTATTTCACAGCTAAGTTCCTGGAAACTAGAAAAACTTTTGTAGGGAAAACAGAGTGGAACAAGATACCTGGATGATCTAAGAAAAACATACAGTATTGGTATGTTATCAAGACATGCAGGGCCAGTAGTGTATAGTATCATGTACATTTTTTAAAAAATGCACATGAACATATTTTATTTTTTGCCATCAAGGCTTTCTTCCAACTGTAGCCAGTTTCCCAGATAGGAATACTTGCAATATATCCAAACCAGAAGATCACAAATGTGAAACAGTAGATCAGAGTCAGAAATAAATGGGAAAAGGTGTTTTGAATGGGATGGAAGAGGAGAGGAGATGAAAAGAGCAAATTATATCATTCTTATCCATGGAAACAGTTAGAAAATCTGTGCCACAATTACAAGAGGATTAACAAGGATATTATGGAACAGCTTTCTCTTCCAGCAGGTTAATAAAAGGTTCTGAGATATATGCACACACACACATATGCTGGCAAAGCCTTTGGAGTTAGTAGCTGTTGAAAGGAGAAAATAAATAATAAATGATGTGCTTGTGGCCTGCATTGGCTTTTTGTTTGGCCCCCACCAACCAGAGGGAGTGGAGCACCATGTCCCATCATTCACCTTTCCTTTGCCTGTACCATCTACTTCCACCACTATTCCCTTGACAATCCTCTTTGCCTTTGCCCTTAGGTATGTTGCTATGATTCTCCTCTACAGTAGGAGTGGCTACTTCTGCTGATGCTCTGCTTTCCTCTCTGAATGGCAGGATTTATTTATTTATTTGTTTATTTATTGGATTTATCACCGCCCAACTCCCCCAAGGGAGGGAGTTGCTGCTATTGTGCCTGCTGGCTTCCTCTGCCCTCTAAATGCTGATGCTGGTTGATACTCTCAAAAACAATAAAAGGTTAATAAGACAGAAGTTATTTTTACATAAGCCACCTTGTCTCTTCTTCAGCAAATCTTGCACTTCGATATATTTAATACTGCATGCTTTAGTAATGTGTTCTAATAAATTAATCAGAACATATATGAGACTAACCAGCCTATAATTTTTGGATCCCTTTGAAAAGTCAGGATTGCTTTCTAATAAACGGGTACTAAATTTATGGACATGTAATATATTTTTGTGGGTAAACCAGCAATTTCTCATTTGAGTTCTTTTAAGAACTCTTAGATCAGAACTCCACAGGGGCTCTGAAAGCTTGGTGCAGCCCCTAGATATCTCCAAAAGTATTTTTGAAAAGAAAGGAAAAATGATTTATACACGATTGAGAATGTTCATTCATATTAATACCTCTTTCAGGGAAGGCAAAATGCTGCCAGCCCTGACAATGGCAGAAGTATGCCCTCTTTTGAAGAGGCCATCTCTCAATCCAACCATATTGTATAAATTTCACCCAGTCTCCAACCTCCCATTTCTGGAGTAGGCTGTTGAGAAGGAGGTGGAGAATCAGCTACAGAGGTTCCTAGAGGAAATGGATAATCTGGATGTCTTTAAGTTGAAACAGGCACAGGATGGAAATGGCACTGGTCATTCTGGTGGATGACTGTGAGGACCTGGATGGGGTGCAGTGTGCCTCTCCTGCTCCCATTAGACTTCTCAGCAGCATTCAATATGATCAACCATGATACACTGTGACTTCTGGACCGTTTGTAAAGTCTGGAAGTTGGAGTCATTCTATTCCTATTTGATGGGTGTTCTGGTCAGTAATCATATGGGAAGAACAACTGTTTCCATAATTGCTTCAATGTGCTGTACCATGGACTCGGTCTTCTTCCACCTGTTACTTAATATTGATGTGTAACTGCTGCTCATCTGCCAGTTTGAGGTGAGATATTCTCAGACTGGGCTGGAAATGCTGTGGAAGTCCTGCACCAGTGTTTGGAACCTGGATGGGAAAAAACAAGCTCAGACTACATTGGAGCAAGTTGGAACTGCTTTTTGTCTACAGAGAGCTGCCCTCCTTGATACATTAGTTCCAGTTGTGGCTGTAGATGGGAATGTGTTTCCCCAAAGGAGGAAGACCGTGACTTTAGGGTCCTTCTGGACTTACAAGTTATGCTGGAACAGTAGGTGGAAGCCAAGGCCAAGGGGACCTTGGCCCAGCTTCAGCTGGTGCACCAGTCCCAGACTAGGAGACGCTGGAAACAGTGACTCATGCTGTTACCACCATATCGTTGAAGCACTGCAATGCACTCTATGTAAAGCTGCCTTTCAAGATGATTCAGAAGCTACAGCTTGTACAGAATGCAGTGGCCAGACAGCTGGCAGGTAGATCCTGCTATTTCAGGGTAACACCTATTCCTTGGTCACTTCAGTGATTGACAGTTGACTTCTGGGCCCAATTCAATTGCTGGTTATGACTTATAAAGCCTATAGGGTATGGTGCCATGCGGTCTTAGGGATCTTGTTCTCTGCCTGTTAGGTCATCAAAAGAGCTGTTGCTCAGGGTTGTGCTCCCATACCAAGTGGTGGTGGGGATGAGCCAGAAAAGAAACCCTAAAGAACAGGCTTCCTCTTTCCTCCTGGTCTTTAGGAAACTTCTAAAAACGTTCCTTTTTAAACAGTCTTCCAATGACTTGGAGCTTCACGGGGGGAGGAATATAGCCATCTTTTATTATTGTGGTGTTATTTTTTTTATATAGATGGTTGTACTTTACGAATGTTACTTGAAATCCTTGTATACCTCCCAGAAACATGAGTTTAGGGCATATTAAATCATTATTGGGGCCCAACACTGTATACTGCAGCTGTTCTGTGAAGGATCTTCCTCTTTTAAGGATTCTAACCAAGCCAAGATTAGACATTTGGTTCTGAAGTAACATTGCTGTTATGTTCTTCTCTATTTGCCTTTAGAGTTTAGATTCAGAAATAACAGGGCCTCACTTGTTCTAATAATTACATTATTGATAATCTCCAGTTTCTAGATCCCCACGTTGGCCTAGAGCATTTGAGCACTTGAATAATAAATCTCATTTCTCATGTTTCAATGGTGTTTCTTTGACCCTTTTAATTGGTTACCATCTATTTCTGCATATTCAATATTATTTTTACTTTCATCCCATTTAGATTCAGGTTGTAAGATTTTGTATTTTGTATTTTTATTACTATTATTATTTTATTTATTTATTTATTTTATTTTATTATTTCAATTTATTCCCCGCCCATCTCCCATGAAAGGGACTCTGGGTGGGTTACAATAATTAAAAATTTAAAAAACTATACAAAATAGGAAATATCTAAAAAACACAATCAATATAAAATAAATAAATCCAAGATGGATTGGGAACCATAGCATAGATCATGTTGCTATGGGGCTAGCCAACCCCAGGAGGCACTACCGCCTCCGTTGTCCCAGGCCAGGCAGCAGAGCCAGGTCTTAAGGGCATTCCGAAAGGCCAGGAGTGAAGGGGCCAGTCTCACCTCCGGGGGCAAGATATTCCATAAGGCGGGCGCTATCGCAGAGAAGGCACGCCTCCTGGACCCCGCTAGATGGAATTCTTTTGTTGAGGGGGTCCGAAGCATGCCCTCTCTGCATGCATGGGTGGGGCGGGCCGATGTTATTGGGACGAGACGGTCCCTCAGGTACCCTGGCCTTATGCCATATAGGGCTTTAAAGGTAATCACCAACACCTTGAATTGGACCCAGAAGCAAACCGGTAGCCAATGCAGCTCGCGTAGCAGAGGTGTTACATGTGCCTATCTCATGGCACCCATTAACTGCTCGCGCTGCCACATTCTGCACCAGCTGAAGCTTCCGGATACTCTTCAAGGGTAGCCCCATGTAGAGCGCATTACAGTAGTCTATACGGGAGATGACAAGGGCATGAGTGACTGTTCGGAGGGCCTCCCGATCCAGGAAAGGGCGTAACTGGCGCACAACTCGAAGTTGTGCAAAGGCCCTCCTGGTCGCGACTGCCACGTGCTCTTCGAGCAGGAGTCGCGAGTCCAGGAGGACCCCCAGATTCCACACTGGATCCGAGTGATGTAGTGCAACCCCACCCAGAACCAAGGATGACAACTTCCCGGATCTAGGGGGGCCATCAATCCACAGCCACTCCGTCTTACCAGGATTCAGTTGAAGCCTGTTGTTCCCCATCCAGACCCCCACAGCCTCCAGGCACTGAGATAAGGCATTGACCGCATCACCTACTTCACCCGGGATGGAGATGTACAACTGGGTATCATCAGCATATTGGTGATACCTCATCCTGTGGTGACGGATGATCTCGCCCAGAGGCTTCATGTAGATGTTGAATAGGAGAGGAGAGAGAACCGACCCCTGTGGCACCCCACAAATCAGGGGTCATGGGTCAGCTCTATCCTCCCCTATCAACACCGACTGGGAACGGCCCTGGAGGAAGGAGGTGAATCAGCGCAAAACCACGCCGCCCACCCCCAACTCCCTGAGCTGCCCCAAGAGTATACCGTGGTCAACGGTATCAAAAGCCGCTGAGAGATCTAAGAGAGCAAGGATGGACGCACTCCCTCCATCCCGCTCTCGCCAGAGATCATCCATAAGCGCGACCAATGCGGTCTCTGTCCCATATCCCGGCCTGAAACTTGACTGGAAGGGGTCCAGATAATCCGTTTCCTCCAGAATCCTCTGGAGTTGCAACGCCACCACCTTCTCAACCACCTTTCCCAAAAATTATGTCTTGTTCTGTTATGTGTTGTGAGCCACTGAGTGTCTATTTGTGATTATGTGGGATATACATATGATAAATAAATAAGCAAGCATTTTGCAGAACATTTTAAAACACTAAACTGGCTAAATAAACCCTTCCTCCCTTTAACATCTCTCAGGCTGAATCCCCACTAAATTTAAGCTTGCTATGTGTGAGTATTTAACAGTAGTTTCTCCTTGAAAGAGTACTTTTTTAAATTTGGAAAAGTTTCCTAAAAGGATTGTTCTTTATTCATTGAAATATTGCACCTGTCATTCATAGTCCTAAAAACAGACTTTTGTGGGAATAATAATAGCTCTTCATTCATTCAGCAGACATGAGGTAGGGAAAAATGAACAGTACACGCACACACAAAAATCACAATTGCTTCTGCAATGGCTTTATTATAATTTTCCTACTTCTTCTTCAGTTAGCAGTATGTGTCAATGCTTCTTGTCATTTTTGCAAGATAAAAACACCTAGTCACACCAAAGGGCACTATCTCTCATGCGTTAAAAAAAGAGAAATGCAAGGCCAATGTTTCTCCAAACATGAAAATATGACTACATAAGAATAAATGATGCAGAGCAGTGTGTTGTCATCATGCAGATCCAAGAAGCATAGGGTGGAATCTAATTAATCATCTTAGTACACAGAAGGTCTTCTATCAGTAGAAATGTGAGGAAAGAGATAGCCCCTCTCCCTGGAGCATTTCAAGCTCCCTCAAAAAGTAAGGGCCTCTCTACCGAATCTTAGACAGCCAGTGTGGTGTAGTGGTTAAGGCACCAGGCTAGAAACCAGGAGACCATGAGTTCTAGTCCCGCCTTTGGCACAAGCTAGCTGGGTGACCTTGGGCCAGTCACTTTCTCTCAGCCCTAGGAAGGAGGCCATGGCAAACCACTTCTGAAAAACCTTGCCAAGAAAACTGCAGGGACTTGTCCAGGCAGTCTCCAAGAATTCAACATGATTGAACGGATTAAAAAAAATAAAACAGAATTTTGGGTAGGGGAGGACAATACATGTAAGCTCTGCTGTATGAGTTGACTTCCATTGCCTGTCATTCAACTGTTTTTTGTCCAAGGAGACTTCAGGTTGCTTCCTAGGGTGATCCACCAGTGGTTTGAGAACTGTTGTACACTTCTTCACATTTTACCCTAGCAAAGAAAGCATTGACCCAGTGCTACCACTCTTAGGAAGATGAAACGTTAACGTGGGAAATAGGCACATCACTTTCTCACACATGGCCTTGGGGGAGCTGCTGTAGTACAACACCAGCATAAGAAGTTATGGTATAGCTGGTCCAACATCACGAAGTAAGGAATAAAGAAACCGTAAAAATCAGATTATAACGTACCAATATAAATAGATTTATGGACATTATAAATATCAAGGACCGACTCTCTGTTGTGGTTTTTCCTCAAGCTATTTGCATTTGTTATTTCTTAAAGACAATTGCTTGATTGTATGTCCTCTTCCATTCACATGTTATTAACGTAGTGCCATCATGCAACTCACAAGACACAAATAATAGTTTGTGGTTGCTACATTCATCTAACCTTGAGAAATCAGCTGTGTCTCAAATTAATGTGGTTTTGTTTCAGACCAAAAAAGAAATAAGCCATGCAATCATCACACTTCTTTCTGTCACATGCCAGGACCAGAGTTCAAAAGAAAAGGCAGAATGCTGACTTTTTACATATACATTTGTGACTTGTGATTTATGAACTTTGGAGGCTCCTTTTACTTAAAAAACAAAACAAATTTAACTATTTAAGTGTTGTAATCTCTTGAAGACTAAGCCCTGAGATAAAGAAAAAGACATTCTACTCCAATACCTCATTCCATGCAGTCAGATACTTCACTTACTTCTATAATTTAGGTGACCTCAGAGTATCTTTAAAAAGCTTGTTTTCTACTTATAGCAATCATCACAATCCAAGCTGGAGCTAAACACCGATGGCCATACTATAGAATACAGGCGTGCTTGAAATCAAAAGCTGAAGTTCATCTAACACAGCATTGGGTTGTAGCCAAACAGTAAAAGAAGGAATTGCAAACAATGAGGGAGGAAAAAAGTGTAATAGAGATACTTCTACCAATCTAATAAGAAGCTCAAAGCACAGTTATTTATAATTGATTGAAATAAATACCCAGTGACTCTTCCCAGCACTGGGTCATGAAGGAAAGCTATATCACTCTAGAAAGAGTGATCTGTCCCTCTCATGACAATCTGTTGGGGAAGAGAATGTCAGAAAGACAAACACCCTACCAGATAAGGGGTCATATCTACTTGGTGAGCAGATTGCTGCCATCCCACCATTTTGTTGATGCTATCGCTGGCCATATGCAAAATCATCACTTGCTCTCATTATAGTCATGAGTATTTTTTGCAAACAGGACAATATCATTGCTTTGATCTCAATTACTGGCCCATTGCTGGGCACTGATCAACTGAGATATCTCTGGTCACCTTTTGCTGAGGAAAGACACGTTTTGACTGGCTGGTGGTTCTCTACAGGTACTACTCTCTCACGGCAAGAAAGTGCCCTTCACATCCTGGCAAATCAATCATCAGTCAGTCACTCAACCAACTTGTATACTGCCTCAATTACTGACGCAACTCTAGGTGGCCTAGATATAACAAGATAAGAATAACTAAATAGACAAACCATAAACTATAATACGCAACAACACATTGGGGCAAAGAGCAAATGAAACCCAATCAAATAGTAAAAACAGAAATCTTATACCAGGGAGCGGATCATAGGGTCCATTGGATAGAATAGCCTACCCAAATGCTGATTCAGTCCAAATGTGAAATTAGAAGACTTGGGCAACAGAAAGTCTCATCATTTGGAAATATCTGAAGAAAATAGAACTGAGAAAAGAGCATAGGAAGAAAGAAAATGGGTGTCAGAGACAGAATAGGTAGTCCTTGAGCTCTGATGTACTGCTGGCTTTATTGTATCCATCATTTGCCTGAGGTCCCAATATATTAATCTCAAGAAGTGTGGTCCCTGGTGGAAAATATCTCATCCACCGCTGCTTTAGATGACTAAATCAGGGGAGTAAATGCAGGTATAAAAGGCAATGAACTCTCAATGGCCGGCCCACCTCTAATCTACATGCATTCATTTGAAGACTCGAGGAAGCCAAGTTGTGGCAGAAGATGCTCATGAAAGAGTTGGCCCAAGAGTTTACATTGCACTAAAACAGGGGTGCTCGGGGTGCCTAGGAGACTGCAGAATTTGGAATGCATGGAAGAATACTGTTGACTTTAATCTCATTTCTCTTACACAGTGCCTTAGGTCATCACTGTTGGCTGGGTCCAATGGGAATCATACTGTAGTTCAAAACACAGTGATTGACTAGATAATGTGCAGCGTGCCTTGCATAATTCTTATTCTTTTGATAAACAACTGAGAAAAGCCTGCCAACGAAAAGCTGTCATCAGTTATGATTTCAATACTACTTTTGAATTCATAGGTACTCATTCTTGAATGAAAAATACAAAAAAAAAGACGTGTTTCATCAATTTATATAGCTACAATGAGACAGTTTAGCAAAATAAATAATGATATTGACCTGTTCATAAACTTTTAAATATGTATCAACTGTTAAGTTGGATAAAATGTTATATTGAAAAATCTTTCAAATCATATTGATTCAATTAAAGAATGCAGAGAAATTCATCATTATTAAACATAATGTCTAAAGAGAAATATATTGATCAAGGCTATGAAACAATAACTCGTCAGGTTGATTTCCAATAAATGTATTCTTTTACTTAAGATGAATATGTCTCCCATAGCCCAATATAGCTAGAATTGCAACTAACAAGCATCAATCTTAAAACAGTGAAAATCTTAAAAACTACCAGAAACGACAACAACAAAATATTGATCAGCATTCCATGAATATCATCATCTAAGGACAGTATGGTAAAATTTAGGGTCTAAAGAAGCCAGCATACCAGAGAAAGGCTTGTGTTCCTATAATCCCATTTTATAATTTTTAGAACTTCAGGCTCATTTTATTACAAGGACAACTTTTGGTAGGGAAGAAAAGCTCTCCTAACATTATCTGACTAGGCCAACATTTGTTTGTGGAAAAATAGCTGAAAAGCATTTCTGTTTAAAAGTGAAAAGCTTTTATTTGACTGTATAGGTAACTTTGGGGAGGGAGTTGATACATTTGGAATTGTTAGAGGAGGTGGCAGGCGAACTAGCAGAATGGCAGCCAGGGAGGGTCTTGCCTACTCAAAAAAATGGCTTCTGAGCTGACAATCAAGCATTTACCAGATTTACCAGAGAGCCAGTTTGTTCTAGTGGTTAAGGTGCTGGGCTAGAAACCAGGAGTCTGTGAGTTCTAGTCCCGCCTGAGGCATGAAAGCCGGCTGGGCAACCTTGGGCCAGTCCCTGTCTCTCTCAGCCCTAGGAAGGAGCCAATAGCAAACCAGGAGACTGAGCGTTCTAGGCCCGCCTGAGGCAAAGCTGGCTGGGTGACCTTGCACCAGTCACTCTCTCTCTCAGCCCTAGGAAGGAGCCAATAGCAAACCAGGAGACTGAGAGTTCTAGGCCCGCCTGAGGCATGAAAGCCGGCTGGGTGACCTTGGGCCAGTCACTCTCTCTCAGCCCAACTCACCTCACAGGGTTGTTGTTGTGGGGAAAACAGGAGGAGGAAGGAGCATTAGGTATGTTCGCCGCCTTGAGTTATATTTAAAAATAATATAGGCAGGATAGAAAATAAATAAAATAAATAGATACCTGATGGCAAACTGGTGAGGTTATTTCCTCCATTCTTTAGATTTCCTCTTTTTTTTCTGAGCAGGTGGATTTCTACATAAAGGATTGGGCTGTTAGTAGTGCCAGTTTTATTTTGCAAGAGTACTAAGCCTTATGTGAAATGCTGACACTATTTGATTTTTTTAATGTAAAATATATATTACAGAAAGAAAGTGAAAGTCAGATATGGCAGAGAGGGTAAGTGCCCAGAAAAGTTTATATGGCATAATAGATGAACTAAGGGATGCTTCTGTCTGGGATGGCAGAGAAGCCCCCCATCCTCTTTTGGCAAGGCTTGGGGGGAAAAGAAATCACCCTTTTCCAGGACAGATCCAGGCAAAGTTGTTGTTAGAATCCAATGAACAACTAAAATAACTGAATTTACACATATGCCTTGTCAACAGATATGTGCTTGAAAATAGAAATGAATATGGAAGTTTTCTTTTTGAAGAATAACCATGAACAATATCTCTCCACCACAGCCATGATCAGAAATGGAATTTAATTAAAACTACCTGTCCCAAGATGCAGCAGATGGCATTTCCACCTCTACCAAGGAACATATGGCTGGTTCTCATTAAAGACGAAAAAAGCAATTAGCGATACACATGTGCACAGGAGAAAAACCACATTTTCCATCCAAGAAAGGCAAATAAATATTGGGACCTATGCTTTGAAATGTGAAAGGTTGAATTCCTTTGATTCCGTGCTCAATGGCAAGCTAAGAGCAGTTTCTTAAGTAAGATATGAATGTAGTTTTTGTGAAGAAAATGTTTGAACTAAGGCAGTCCATTGGTGGACTGGGATAGTCTTTGCTAAGGGATCCTTCATTCTGTAAGACTGTGATGGCTGAGGATTCTGGGAGTTACAGTACCAGGCCTATCAGGAGGGCAGCAGGTTAGAGAAGTCTACATGAAATGTAGGGCTGCATTAACACAAAACTTGGACACTGAGTCAACAGCAAAACCTATGAACTCAGCTGGCTCCAGATTTGCTGAGCATCACTAAGTCTGCAGTAACATTCTGTAATGGGAAGAAAGAATAACTTTGAGGAACAGGAGGAAGAGTTGCTACCAAGACAATGGTCAGATAAAAGAAATCTGAGTCCGGGGCAGAACTGTAATCCAAGTAAGCATCTCAGACAAGGCTCTCCCTAATTCTCACAAAGATAAAGGGAGGGAGGGGCAAAGCACATTCAGACTTGCAAGATTCTGTTACTGTAACTTATAAGAAAGGTAGTATTAACATTCATGACTTTGGTTTCCTAGTCTGGTCTACCTTGAAGATCTGAGGTATTCATGGTTCCTGCAATATCACGTGCTGAGGATTTTGCATCCGTAGTCTGTTTGTTGGCTTCCTTTAAGGATCTAGTTGGTCTGTGCTAGAGTAGATTGGCCTTCTCTTAGTAATATACTAAGGCTTCTCTTAGTAATATACTAAGGCTTCTCTTAGTAATATACCCCAATGAGCACTTCCACCTTAGCATGTCTAGGATTACTCTGCACATGGAATTACATGCACAGTGCTATGCATGTTTCTTTTTTATTTTATTTAAGCTATTTAGGCATAGCTTCAGAGCCATCCATGTCATGCAGCAGGATGGAGCAATTTATCAATAAAGGTACCATCATGAGGGAGAGGGAATAATTCAACAAGATTTTGAATGGTATGGGAGGAGGATAATTTGGGGCCTGCTTCTGGCAACAATGTCTCTAGCCCAAAGCTGTGTATCCTTCTGTGAATAAAAAGATGTCCAACTACCCATAAGAGGTACATTTATCCTAGGAACACAGGGAATTGCCTCTTTCCAAATCAAACTATTGGTCCATCTGGCTCACCATTTGCCTCACTGGTTGGCAGTGAGTCTCCAAGGCTTCAGATTAGAGCCATTCTCAACCCTCTTCAGAAACCAGGCATTCAAGATGAGGCTTCTGGCGGGGGACATGGCAGACTAAGCAGCTTTGTCCACGAGCTCCGCGGACAGAACTGACAACGCGGCAGTTTTTTCGGGCTCAGGCAGGCTTTTCCTGAAGCCCACGAGTGTTTTCACAGACTAGAAAATGCTCGGAATCACCCCATTTGTTCTCTGGAACGGTGACTTGTAGCCTGACGATCACAAACAGCATTCATGCTAATCGGGTAAGAGCCTCCGGGAGATGGGGATGCCATCATTTCCAAGCTGCACTGTAGCCTTAAAAGGACACTAAGACCGATCACCCCATTTCTAAATCACCCAATTTTTATCTTTTTAAGTTTATGTACCCTAAGAGAAGCTTTCTACAGCAAGGAGAAGCGAGCTTTCTTGGTGTTTATCATTATTTCTGGGATTAATTAAAAAAGAAAAATATTTTTAAGTTTTCGCTTGTTTCCATCCAAATATTGAGGAGGATTCACAGCCTCCCTGTTATTATTTTTGTGATGAATTTGAAGATTTTAATATTCTCCTACACGTTGAATCTGTTTTAAATCTTCAGCTTTCTTCTGCTATTTTTCTCTGGGGAACTGTCTCTTATCAGCCTTTTACTTATGTAAACAGTTCCAGAAACTTTCCATTACATTTTACTTTCGCTGGTTAAGTTCTTAAGGGGGCACCATAATTTACTGCGTGAGACATGGAAGATTTCAAGCAGACCTCCTCAGAATTCCATCGAGACCTTAAACATATTTTATCTGACTCTTGCCAAGTTATTATACAAGATATTTGGGATATTGTTGAAAATATCAGCTTTGAAATGGGGCATCTGGCTGGGGATGTCGCGGAAGGAATGGAAGACCTTAACAATGATACAAAGGTTTCTACTGACAGTGAGATCAAGATTTTTGCTGAAATGCCAGAAGATGATTGGATGGTTGATGGGAAGAAATCAAAGGGACAAATTGCTGTTTTGAAGGAATGTTATGGGAAGGAAGGGGTTGTTATCTTTGGGAGGCTTTTTGCTGAGAAGTTGGAGTATTTAAGGGGGGCAGTTGTGCTGTTTGATTTTTCTTTGAAAAATGCCCTGTGTGTATTTTGGAAATATGTGAATGCTTTGGTTTATTTTGAAGTGGGGTAAGGGTTTGAGAATGTTTATTTGGATTGCTTTTAAGGCTTGTTTGATGTTATTCTTCTTTAATGATTTGGATTGAGATTAATAAGGTAAAAATAACTGCAGTATTATTAATTATAAGAGCAGAAAACTTATATGCCTTTTTTTAGTTTGATTTTTATTATAGTAGACAGAAAAGTATAGACTAGTGGTAGCAGAGCTTTCCAAGCTGTGTGTGGCGACACAAAAGTGTGTCGCCACACACAGTCTGGTGTGTCGCCACACAACCCGGAAGCGCTGATCATCATCAGCGCTTCTGGGTTTTCCCACGGCGACACACCAACCACGGTGCGCAAAAACCTGAAAACGGCAGCAGCGCTTCCAGGTTTTTGCGCGCTGCCGCAATGGCGGCACTTCCGGGTTTTCCCGCGGCAACACACCAATGCCGGTTGGTGTGTCGCCACGGGAAAACTTTGGAAAGCCCTGAGTGGTAGGATGGAAGTAATTATATAAGTGTTGTTTTTGGGTGGGAGGTTGTTTAAGTGGTTTATATATTTTCTTTTCTTTTAATATAAGGGGAGGGAGCAATTGTATTTAGTGATTTTTATAATATGCTAATGGAATGATTTATAGAAATAATGTGATTTTGGTCATAGAGTAAGGGATTGACTATGGGAAATTGTTGTATATTCTTGCTGTTAAAAGTCAGAAGTCACTTCTTATGTAATCTTCAAAAAAATATTTTTTCATCTTGTGTTTTCTCACTTTTTCAGATTTTTTTTCTTTTTCTTTTTGTCGTGTTTTTTGTTTTTTGTTTTGCAGTTTTTATCTTTGCTTTAAACTTAATAAAATTCTTATAAAAAAAAAGATGGGACCTTCTACCTGCACCCATAGCTAATTCCCATAATGGATTCCTTCTTCTCTTTGGTTGAAGAATGGACTTTGTTCTTTAAATCTCACTCACACGTCTCAGTCTTAGCACTGGTCTCCTGAACAATGCAATATTTTACTGAGCCAGGCTGCTAGCTTTTTCTGATGGAAACAGATGTTTCTGAACAACACTGACCAAATGTACCAGTTCGGAAAGTGAAGAAGAACTTGTGGGAAAAGTGCTGCAGTCCTTGGTAGGAGCTCTGGGCCAAGGTTGTCTTTCTCTCCATGTTCTTTAAAACAGCAGAAGCCTGGCTGAGAGATAAATTTTATTTCTACTCCCTGGACAGAGCTGGCTGAAAAGAACAGACTATTCCTCAGCGAGCAACTCTTGCTGATGTCAGTTTTCTGGCTAAATGGCTGTGCGGACCTGGCCCTCTGCCACACATGGCACTTTCTCCCGATGACTGACAGCAGTGCTGACTAGAGCAGAGAGCAGAGCTTCGTGCAATGCAGCAGCAGGACTTTGGGAGCAATTCCTGTAATAGCAGCTGCTATTTTTCTATAAATCATCTTTAAGATGATTTTTTTTTAATCGCCTTTCATGCTGTCTGAAGTGAAGACAGAACTGAAGCAGGTTGGGTGGCGGGGAATGAGGAAATGGAAGATGCAAACCGAGACACACGTCAGGGTAACTATAGGTCAAAGATGGTTAGGAAAGCTAAAAGGGGGGAGCTCTGCCTCAAGGCTGCTGGGAAGTGACAGCATTATCTGGCCATTGACCATTTTCATGGCCCATATGCTCCCTCAAAGCACTGCATTTGAAGAGCCCCTGATGAAACGTTCTCAAGAAGGGGAAGGGGAAGGGGAAGGGGAAGGGGAAGGGGAAGGGGAAGGGGAAGGAAACGACACGATTTTTAGGAAACGACACGATTTTTTATTGGTTAAAGGGGAAGGGGAAGGGGAAGGGGAAGGAGGAGAAGAAACATCCAGCAGAACTCTACAGCCAGAATACTCAGTGCCATTCAAAGTGGCCAAGCTTTGTTTCACATTTGAAATGCCCAGAACGGACATTTCTAGGGTGGAAAGTTTCTGAGTCAAAATATTTTATACAACATTGACTGACTTCTTTATTACGGTCTTTGACCAGCCTTTACACTAAAAGAAAATAGTTTAATACAATAATTCATTGTCAAGAAAAAGGAAAACAATAAAATAGTAAAACAATATATCTAATTAAGAATTTTGTGTAATTGTATAGTTTTATAAAAATATTTGGCCACCAGGTATGTGAGTGTAGAATCAGCATCCCCTAAAAAGAAATAAATGTAAAATCTATCAGTATGACCCACAAATTTAGAAATAATTGGGGAGATCAGAGCACGTCTTGGGGCATCATAAAAAGGTCACCATATGAGGACATGGGCAAGAGTTTCTACCTCCCTGGATCTACAAGGGCAAAGTCTCTGTGAAGAAGGAGTACCATGAAATCTTCCTGCCAGCAGACTCTCAGCCTGTGAGTTCTAGGGATCTGGGAATTCCATTAAGTATGTACCTCTCTGAGAGATCAAAGAAATGCTTCAATACACAAATGGCACACCTTTCTACAGCAGCGTCCAATGCTTCTACATTTGGGACTGTGGAACTGTTAGACTTGGGCAGATAAAGGCATTGCAGCCGGGGTGATTTCCTTATCTTCCGTCATCTGCCGAATTACATTCCAGTGAACAGGGAAGTAGTAAGGAAAAAAAGCAAAATAGCTGTAGTTTTAGGGCCCACACATTACCCATAGCAATCCTAATTATATGTTGACCATAGCAACATGTTGTTGATGATGATGATAATGGTGGTGGTGGTGGTGTGTTCCTCTACATCCTCATCCCCATCATAATTTAGATGTAAGTTCTGTTGTAATGTACATTTTAGTAGTGTTTGGGCAGGCTTTTCACTATTGTTTCTGATTATTATTTTTCCTGTTTGATTATTGGGTGGAATATTCTCATATAATCTCTTTGAGAATGCGTTTGACCTTAAAGGCAATCTAATATGTATATATTTAATAATATATGAGAAGTTCTCCTATCTTTAATTATACCTTGCTGTAAGTTCTACTTAGTGTTTGGCAGATGATTCTTGATATGTTGGAGCATTCCTCCTTTGGCAAAAGCAGCCAGGAGGATGCCTAGAATAATTGAAATAATAATAATTTATGTTATTTAAGATATAGTGAAACATTTTTGCTTTACTGTTTTATTTTATGTATTTTTATACACATACACATGCATACACATAAATATGAAAATAAGAGTGACAAACATTTTCCAAGGCAGTTTTTTGGGAAGAAAAGCATCATTTCAAGAACTGTTTGGAAAACTGTAATGATAAATTTACAGCAAAACTCACATTGTACATCCCTAAACTGGATTTGTTTCATGATGTTGGACCAAAGCTAATGAAAATATTTCCTTTCACTATTTAAAAGCCTATACAAATCAGCCCTTCTACAACTTGAATTCAAGTTCTGAAATTTAAAGAGGATGTAGTTTGATTCAAGTTTATGATACGAGATTTAAGGGCAAACCAGTTTGATTCAAGCTGCTTCAAGCGTTGAGACTCAGTTTTAAAAAAAAGTCCATCGGCTATAATGGGGAAATGTCAAAACGCCTGCAGCAGTTTCAGCTTTTGACAGCCTTGATGAAAACAGCAGAATAGTAGGCTCTTTAGAGGACATTAATTCTGGCAAGTTTCGGTTAAATACCTTCAAGAGCTTCACTGCAATACATTTTTTAAATATTCCCCCTCCAACTCTTTTAAAGCAGAGATAGCACGGAAAGGAAGCACTGCAGCCTCTCTACAATGTCCCCAGAAGAGCTGTGTGGTGCTGAACCAATGCAGGAATTGTCCTACCCCAAATTTAAAAATAAGAAATTCCAAATACAATTCAAAAAGTAACACCAGCCATTTCTACCTTGGGGTGCCAGCTTGGCAAGACAGTAACAATGGATAGCTCTTGTGGGAAGATGGGCTTTGCTGCCTGACATCAGAGGACTTCCTGGATGCCAGGAGGGTTGGGAAAGCTGAATGGCAGGCTTTGTCCCTCCTGGGAAGGACCACCTCCCCGTACCAGTGGGATGCCAGGATGGACGGAGTACATTGGCAAATTCTGACCTCTTCTGGCAGGACATTTATACCTACATACATTCTTCCATTATTTTATATACTGGCTACTTCCCTGGATTTACAACTACAACAGGAAAAAAAAAACCCAGTGTCTCCCCCCAAAACTAATTAACTAAAGTCAGCTCTTCCACCTTCCTGTCCAAAGCCTTGCCGATGTCAGGCTCTCCAGTCACACATTCTCAGAACCTCGGATTGTTTTCACCTGCATGCTTGCAAAGGAACATAGATAGGTGTCAGAATGTGCGAGTTGAAAAGGAAGTTGGGAGGGAGCTTGCCAGGAGTGTGAAAGTCAATTGTTTGGACTATCTCTGGAATTCAAGGTCAACTTGGTTGGAGACATCTGTAGGAAGCAGCGCTGAGCTGGCACGAAGGGGGACTATGAGTGAAGAAGGGGGAGGAGAGGTTTGCCTTTTGAAACATTTAATTGGGGGGAAAGAGTGGGAACTTTGATTCGCAACTTTCTTGTTGTTCTGTGTACTACTTTCCATTAAACTAGATTTCTGCAATTCCCTTGCATGAGTTTGATTTGATTGGAACTGAGTATAGCACTCATTACAGCAGAATAATAAGATCTTAAATGCCAAGAGGTTAGGGGCATTCGGTGTCTCAGGAGGCAAGGTGTTCTGGAGGGAAGAGGCAGCCATTCAAAAACTGTTCAACAGTAGCTCTATATAGAGTGTGGATATAGAGAGGAAATAGGTAGCCTTGAGCAGAGAGAGTGGCTGGATGCAGGTACACAGGGACTGGAGAGGTAAACGTGCTTCACATGTCTTATCATCATAGTTTATTCCCAGTGCTGAGCCCTGAACTGAACTCCCAGTTTAGTTGGCAGGACCAGCCCAGAAGCGTAATTGTCCATTACCACAACAGAGAGTAGAGTTAAGGCTTATGGCTGGCCACAGTGAAGAAGCTTTGTTAGAGAAAGAGATGAAAGCAGAGAAAGAGTCCCGTATCAATGTCATCCTTGCCACCCTTGAGGAGTTCTGATAGGCACAGAGTTTAAGGAGGGGATAAGAGTCGTTGGCCAACTACTCCTGTCAGGGTAACTTTCACACACCATTCATCTCTGCAGTCAGCATGCTTCATATATGGAGGAGAAAATGCAACATTACATTTCATGTGACGTAGCCCCAGAAGTTGCAAAAAAAGCCATCAGATCTACAGAAGTATGAAATGCTTTGGAATTACCTGATTCAGTTGGTTGCTCCAAAGCATGTACTCCCTGCAATTCACAAATTTGCTTCATTGCTATGATTTGATTGTAGCTTTGTTGAATCAAAGCACTCCTTCAACATTTGCAACATTTTGCAAAACTCTAATATTTAATTTGGCATGATACCATTAACTTATTTTTTAAAAACACTGCTTTAACAAAAGAGAGAGATATAGATATGATTCTACTATGCAAAACTTTGAGGATATGTGTTAAATTTTATGTACTCATTTCTTCACATTTAGAAACAGAGAAAAATATATAATAGAATTCCAAATATCTTATGTGTTGTTCCTGTTCTGAAAGCTGGCTCACATTTTCATCCAGTTTGTTGCATCTGTTTTATAAACAGAAGAACTTCTTTTTCACTGTGATGGCAATTCAGACTCTGTTTGGCTCTGCATAAAGCTATGCATTTTTAGCAGTTTTTATTTATTTTTAATGCAACCTTTTGCACATTAATAAACTGTTATGTGGGTGATGGCATGAACAGGCAGTGTGAATTGTTTTGGCTGGATGCGGAAAACCAACATTCTTAAATAAACTTAAAATGAACCTAGCTATGTTTTCACTTATCAGCAATAGAAAAAATTAATGCCTAAATCATTAATTTAACTAGCACTCTAACTAGCACTCCCTTTCCCCATCTTCGATTCAAAAATATTTTAACTAGCAATTGGCCTTCACATACACAACTATATACAAAACACTGCAGAGGTGTAACCAACAAACTGATGATCAAATTGTCCCTTTGGAATACCTATGTATTCTCCATTCATATTTTCATTTCTTGCTCTTCCCCCACCCATGTATATACACACCATTCATCAAATTAGATTGGTTGATCTCACATGCTGCTTCCTCCCTCCCTTGCCAGATCATCTGTTTCTAGGACTTATTCTAGAATGTTGGGAATCTCATAAACATATTGCAACTCCCCACAAGTTGATCAAATGATCATTTTTGTAAACTCATTACCTGAAGTTATTGAAACCAATAGTGAAATAAGTTCTGAGCAATATCAACTAATCATAAAGTATAGGTTTTCACAGCTGTTCTTTATGGATGAAATGACTTCCAGGTAATGAAATTTGAGACAACAAATATGTGCTGAGGTTGCACCAGCCATGTTACTTACTTCTCCAGAGCAAGGTAGAACTTGCCAAAAGATGTCACACCTTATAATTGGTCTGTGTTCAAGGGAGTGGAATATCTAGGCAATGGCTAACCTCTATGTAGATGACAGTTGATAACCTTTCTCCCTGTTTAAATTATTTCTCCCTATTTAAATTATTCGTATGATTATCTATTTCTATTCCTTCTCTAATGATTCTAGAGAAATAGCTGACATTCTCCACTTCTACTTTGTGATGTGGCTGTTGTGGTTAGTGTTCTGCCAGTGCTTGCTGTCCTATATTTTTAAGCCTATTCCTTCTATATGTTCTTTAATTCTGCAATACCATCTAATCTTTTTTGTTAAATTTATTCAATTTGGAGGTAGATAGGCAGGAATTTTTACTTTCTTTATCTAATATCTCATTCATCTTTCTATAATAGTAGTGGATTTATTTTAAGAACTTTTAAAGTGGATATTGACTCCTGCATCCTGAGAGTGTATCAGTACACAGCACATCTGAGTTATGGGAATGCAGGCAACAACAAGCAAGTCTTTAGGTGAGAGATTCAGGTTGCATAGAGGGGTGTAAGCATGCTTGGGGTAAAACTAAGTGCTGCCTGCACTTGGGTCTAAATAGTCAAAATGCGACTGGTACTGTCTTTACTATTTCCAGAGAATTCCACATATGGCACAGACTAAGGATAATAGGAACCTAGTGTATACCTTCTCTATCATTAAAAAGCATTATGTCTTCTCTATCTTATTAAAAACATCATGTGAAAGCCTTAATTGACCAAAGCCAAGATAAGCAGTGGAGGTCAATATCTATGGGTCCATCTGGGGACAACCATGACATTTGGAAAATTTCAATTTAAGCAGGATAAATGGTAAAGAGCATCAATTAACAAATGAAATGAAATGAATGAAATGAAATGAAATGAAATGAAATGGAGAAAAAGAAGAAAAAGAAGAAAGAAAGAAAGAAAGAAAGAAAGAAAGAAAGAAAGAAAGAAAGAAAGAAAGAAAGAAAGAAAGAAAGAAAGAAAGAAAGAAAGAAAGAAAGAAAGAGGAAGGAAGGAAGGAAGGAAGGAAGGAAGGAAGGAAGGAAGGAAGGAAGGAAGGAAGGAAGGAAGGAAGGAAGGAAGGAAATGTTGTGTGTCTGCGAAACTAAGCGAACGTGGAAGGATATAAGAGATTTAAATAAAAGTGGTTTGATCTTATGGAATGGAGATGATGAATACATACAGGAAATGAAGATGCAGAATTAATTGTGAATGAAAGAACTACAGTGTATACCAGGAAAAGTATTAATTGATGTAATTGTAATTGTTATGGGTACATACAGTATGTATTTGCTGATACTTGCAATGATAATGATAATGGAAGAATTAGAAAAATGTTTTGGGAGAAAATCATGCAATATTCTGACTGAATGCAATCTGGAGGGAGAAAAATGTTCTATTAGGTGTTGTGAAGGGATGGAAGGAAAGAAGTTGAGACAGTACAATAAATGTGATTGGGCCTGTGCTGCTTTTGTAATCAGTTCCAACAATAATTCATAACTTTAACTTTGAGAATGGTCAAACTAGAAAATACCAACACATCTTTTTTAAAAAGCTGTATTATTTCAAGAAAGATAAATAGCACAGAGTCTCACAACAGTGCCAATAAGACAGGGGGGTTAAGATTTGTGGTGCCATAAACCACTAAAATTTCAAATAGGTTTGGCCACTCTCATCCTCTTGATACCACAAATTCAGGAATCTGCACTCAATAACGCAATTTCGCTTTAGATTAATTCTCAGTTTAACTTGAGAAATGCAGTCATCTGGGAATGTAAGACTGTCAAATCATATAAAGAATTTGCTTTGAGCTGGATGGCATTTCTTGAAAATGAAGGGTTAGAAAATTGGGTCCTTGTTGCTTTACTCAGAGAACTGAAGTGATAAAGAGAAATAGCCTGATCCCCATTTGAGTGTGGGTGGAGAAACTATGAATGCTTAGAGGTATTTTTCCATATTTAATATTACTGATATGTTCCATGGTAAGACAATTAAAACACTCTTAAAGGCATTCCTAGGTAAGAGGCATCAGTTACAATCCTAAGCTCATTGACAACATGTATTCTGAGAACTGGATTGGTGTAATACAGTTTTGTGCCCAGAGTCCTTCTGAACTAAATAGTCATAGGCACACACAAAAATCTGGGAGGAATGTTCATTTAAACCACAATTATGCACATACAGTTCTATTAAAAAGGAATCAATAGAAGATAAATTCTTCATTAAGTGTTTAAATTCCAGAATCTTCAGTACAGTTTGAGCCAAGACAGAAACTCTCATTGTGCTTGTTCTGTCTCTCTGGGGTCTGGCTATATATATATATATATATATATATATATATATATATATATATATATAATATTATTTATATTATATTATATTATATTATATTATATTATATTATATTATATTATATTATATATATATATTATCCCACTTTTATTAATTTTACAAATAACTCAAGGTGAGGAACATACCTAATACTCCTTCCTCCTCCTATTTTCCCCACAACAGCAACCCTATGAGGTGAGTTGGGATGAGAGTGTGTGACTGACCCAAAGAAACCCAGCCGCTTTCATGCCTAAGGCAGGACTGGGACTCACAGGCTCCTGGTTTCTAGCCTGGTGCCTTAACCACCATAGAAAGTCTGATCCCTGGCAGAAATTAAGAGTATCTCTTAATAGTGAAGTTATACTACTGTAAGTATGAAAAGGGATGCTTGGAGTGATGAAGTGGAGCAGGTTGTAAATAAAGACAAATGTGTATAAGAGAATAATTAAGAATAAGAAAATAAATGAAGGTGAGAAAAATGTATTGTACAGTGTTTATAGATAGAAAAATATAGTTGCAAAGAATGTAGTTGAAGGGAACAAAGAACAGTTAAGATCTAAAGAGGCAGCAAAAATACAGAGTAATTTTGATAAATAATAAAATACTAATTTATTGATAAATAAAACAATATTGATTTGGAAGTGAGTAAAGAAGGTTAAACAAGGAGCCTCCAGCAGAGTGAACATAATTAAAAATAAAAGTGGTGAAATTATTTGGGGTGAAAGTGAAGCAATTGCTTCATGACCTTTTGGTTCAGGGCAAGTGTGGGGGAAACTGAAGATTATTGAGAATGTATAAATGTGAGAAAGAAAGTTTATGTTTGTTCAATTAGAGCAGAGGTCAGCAACCTACAGCCCATAGGCTGGATGTGGCCTGCTATCCCAAATCATCCGCCTAAATCATCCCAAACGAAAGATATTTATCCAACTTATGAGAGAAAGGGAGAGAGTGCTCACCACCTCCTCAGGCAGTCATCTTGGTGATGGCTTCACTGGCTACCTCAGTGTAGGCAGAGCAACAAGTCCCCCAGAATGGCAGCAGTGGTGGCATGAGTATGTAAGGATGGATGGATGGATTTTGACTAGGAAAGCAGATTTATACTTTCCTCCTAGTGCTGAGTTTGAGGGAATGTTCAATACAACAGTGTTGGAGGTGTGTTTTCTTGCAGACGCAGAGTAGCAGAAATCGATCAGCACCAGAAACCATAAATGATGCCAGTCATTGCAGTAACTTAGTTGCAGTTATATTAACTTCTCATTGAAACAGATAATATATACAGTCTTATATAATAAGATAATATATGCAACCTGCTTGGTTGTATATATAATAACAAGTCTTATATAATAAGATAATATATACAACCTGCTTGGCAGGTTGTAAACCACATACGTTTACTAATTGATTGTCTTCCACTCCCAAAATAATGGATGCTTTGGCACGCTCATCCAGCCTCATCCATGCATTGGAGTGATTTACTGGAGTTGGTTCAGCGATGGGGGACCATAAATCTTCCCTCCGAAGATACATTTCCATTTTCAAACTCCAGTTTAAATAATTAGTATCTGATAAACGTTTGAGTGGCATTCCTAAGTACTGAGAAGCGGCCACGGCTCTATCTTAACACAGCACCGCGTAAATCCCTCAGCTTAGCTTTTCTGTAAACAGCTAACTGCTAGAAGAACTCCCGGTAAACTTCAGAGAAAAGCACTTCAGTTGCCTTGTTTACTTGTCTTCAAATGCAAATGAGCTGCCGCTGGTCTCTCTTCATGCCGTTCTGGGCCCATAACCTGTTGGAGGTGTGTTTTCTTGCACACGCAGAGTAGCAGAAAGCGATCAGCACCAGAGACCATAAATGATGCCAGTCATTGTAGTAACTTAGTTGCAGTTTTATTAGCTTCTCATTCAAACAGATAAAACAGTCCTCTTCCAGATCTCTGGATGTATTACAATTCCACATACCAGATAGTAGTAACTAGCAAACAGGGGTAAACAGAAACAGAGTAAGCAGAAAGGAGAAACCTTTCAAAGTTTACAGGTGATTACCTAATAAGGCTATGTTACTGTGACTTAAGGGGCATGGTGGCTCAGCGGGTAAGACACCAGGCTTGTCGATCGGAAGATCGCAAGTTCGGAGGTTCAAATCCCTAGCCCCACATGACAGAGTGAGCTCCCGCACTCGCCCCAGCTCTTGCCAACCTAGCAATTCAAAAGCATGCAAATGCAAGTAGATTAATAGGTACCACTTCGGTGGGTAGGTAACAGCGTTCCATGTGCGTCATGTGGCCACATGACCATGGAAGCGTCTTCGGACAACGCTGGCTCTTCGGCTAACAAACGGAGATGAGCACCGGCCCCTAGAGTCGGACACGACTGCACAAATGTGCGGGGGGAACCTTTACCTTTTTTTTTTTTACTGTGACTTACTCCTCAAAAGAACAATACACCAACAAACAGTTCTACAATTCCTATAGCTTTAGGATTTTTTTTATTACTGAAAATAAAATAAATGGACATCTTGAAAAGTAGATGCTATACAAGGAGTTTATCCTTCCCTAATTCTCCAAAATTTTAATTGTATAATTTTCCTGTAGATATTTGTACAGATACATAATTTCAGTTCCATCTGTGATAATATGAGCTTCTGGGGTTAGTGGCCTGAAAGAGAATATTAATACTATGCTAAATAATTAAGATTCAACTTTGTTTAAATAGAAACTCTGCTGCTATTGGATTTAAAGTACTATGGTTCCAGAAGCCAGCAAAGAAACAATAATAGCTAATAGAGAATATATTTAGAGAATCAAAATGACCTGAATAAGAATCAATGAATAGTTACAAAGTGCAAAAAGTAGCATGTTTTTCTTCATTAATTTGTGATACAGAAATTTGCCTCTATTGGTCTTACTGTTAATTTAAATTGCTCTGTCATCTTTTTCACTTTACCACTTGTCAATGGAGTAAAATGAAAGCCTTTTTTTAAAATACAAACCACTTGGTTTAGTAATGAGGAAAACAAGCTTCCAGAATTAGAATAAATTATTTTTCACTTTTCTAGTTTTCTAGATATTTGAGAACAATTAAAAGCCAAGCCCCATAAGCCACATGACCTGTCTATTGCCTGGATTGAATGATATGATAGCAATAGTGGAGAATACGTGTAATTCAAGTTTGGAATGTTAGGATCCTGGTGTCCACTAAGCCTGGTTTCTTGCTAATGTTTAGTAACAAAGGAGGTAACATTGTCAGTGCTTTGACACAAACCCCACTCTCTTTTGTCAAAGTGCTGATGATGCTATCTTGCTTGGTAATGAAATGTTTACAGGAAGGAAAGCAGCTCAGCAAACACCAAGATCCCAGCATGAAACATATGAATTGGCTTCAGATGGTAGTCTTTAAGCATGTAATTGATTTTAAATTTATTTTCAGTGTTTTTCTCTTCCAGGAAAGAAGTTTGCTATCTACCATAATATTTAGCATGGGGAAAAAAACCTGCATGGAACTCCAAGGAAATAATTCCTTTGTGATGTTGCTGCCCACAACTAGAATAAGAATCCACTAAGACAATTAGGTCTTTGGGCCTTATCTTCTCCAGCTGGTTCATGGTCAACTGTCAGCAACCATAGGCGTTGGTTCCTAAGGCTATTTTATGGCTTTGAGTTCTGCCTACACAGGTCAAAGAGTTTAACTAAGAACTAATTTATGGTTTTCTGTATAGCAGTGAATCAGTGAATATAATCAAAATGAAGGTAAGTGTCATTCCCTAACTATACAATATGTAACAAGAACGTTGCTGACCCACATCCTACCAGTGACTGTAGCTTGAATCATGTCAACTGGATTTCTATTTTCTCAGTGGAAACATTTCGCTCCTTATCCAAGGAGCTTCTTCAGTCTGAGCAAAGTTGGTAAGGGAATCCTAAATATGTTTCTAGGTAGCTGTGTGACCTTACACCTGGGGTCATGGTTATATTGAGATGTTATTTTAAGTCCTTTTATCATCTAAAGGAGGATCGTTAAGATCACCATGCTGCTGTTGAGCTTGTGAAATGGTCTTAATCTTCCTATGTATTTTATGCAATCCAATGTATTTTATGCAATCCAATGTAGTTTATGCAATCCAATGTAGTTTATGCAATCCAGTGCAGTGAGGAGTGCTCTGAACTCTACATTGGAGAAACCAAACAACTTTTGTACAGGAGGATGGCCCAACACAGGAGAAGTAACACCACAGGACCAGAGTCAGCAGTTTATCTTCATCTAAAGGAAAAAGGACACTCATTTGAGGACATTAATGTTCACATTTTAGACAGAGAAGATAGGTGGTTTGAGAGAGGGGTCAAGGAATCCATTTATGCCAACTTGGAAAATCCTTCCTTGAATAGTGGTGGGGGCCTCAGGCACAATCTTTCCCCCATCTTCCTCCCTGCTTTGTCTTCTGTGCCTAGGAAGATTAAGACCATTTCACAAGCTCAACAGCAGCATGGTGATCTTAACGATCCTCCTTTAGATGATAAAAGGACTTAAAATAACATCTCAATATAATGATTCAAGCTACAGACAATTCCACCTGGATGACTGAGAACCTTCATAGACATATCCTACCAGTAACTACTAATAATCAGAATCATCTGCCATATCTCTCTTATCCGTACAATAATATTTCCTGGAAGGAAAAATGTCTAAACCAGTGTCACTGATTTCAGTAAACCAATCAGTTCCCTAGAAGTAAAATGTGACCAATAAATTCAGTATGGTTAATAATTACCACCTTCACACATGCAAAGTCATTAATTGATGTTATAGTAAGCAAGCTCACATTGAAAACTATGTGAATGAAAGTCAATGAATATGTGAAAGACAATAAATAAGTGAATGAAAGTAACAGACGTGTGGTCTTTCTTGCCCTTCAACAGAATAAATCAATGCTTTTATTCACACAGTTTCACTCCCATTTTAACCTGAACATAAGCCTTTTTGAGGATGCTGGCCAAAACAGATGATTTCTGGGAAATCTTCCTACAGTGTGACATTATGACATTCTGCTGAAAGAGAATCAAAATGAATTTTGCTGAGGCAAGGGAGAAAATGCCATCTTGTTAATCAGAAGATCCTTGAGACCTTGGAAAGCTGTTCACATAGTTTGATAATTAGAGAATATCACTGGACATCACTAAAAAAGCAACAACACAGGAGAAATATAAATATACTGTAGTATTTGGCTCTTCTGATAATTGAATAACTGCACCAGCTGTGTCAGCAAGAAATAGAGTCTATCAGAATGGTGAAAAAGAGCATTCCACACTATACTCTTTTGTCATACAGTAGGTCTCAGTTGTTCTGGTCTATTAAAGAAGGAGATGATTAAGCTTTACTACCAATGTACTGATTGTGCAAAAATATTAAGAGTGTGCAACAACTATGAGGTCATGCATATCTTGGCACTTCAGAACACAGTAAAAATCCATTTTTATCACCCTTCCTGCCTTTGCAAAAAGATTCTAATCCAGACTTCCCTGAAGTTGAAGCACTGATGTCAATAGAGAGGAAAATGGAAGGAAAGATTTGGGGCATGCACTCACCTTTATAGAAAATAGAAGATGGTGAGAAATATGAAGGAGCAAATGCCTGTCAGGGTTTGAGGCAAAGAAACAGCGCTGAGCCAAGGAATGAAGCTCTAGCTCTTTATTGTTTCTACCATACACAGAATCTTACCGAACTAAGTAAAGCCAAAAGGTACTAGGGAGCAATACTCCAGTGAATCTAAGGCGGGTCCTGTCCCAGCTTCTTGGCTGGCTGCCCAAGTTCCTCCAAACTGTAAGATCGTTCTCCCCCTGGAATGCACCCCGTCCTTCCTCTCCTGTGATCTCCATAGCATCACCTCCCCCCTCAGGGTTACATTCCATCACATTGCCTCCCATAAATCATCATCATGATCATCAGTTTTATTAGGGCTATCCAACCAGAAAGCACAATACTAACATTATCTATCTACCTACCTACCTACCTACCTACCTATCATCATCTATCACCTACAGTATCTATCATCATCTATCTGTCATCTATATCTATACTGTATTTATATCTATTTATCTCTATTGTATTAGAAACATCCATCCATCCAAGTTCTCCATATAATGTGCTACATGCATACACATGTATAAGTCCTCCATTGTATTATTGTTTTATACCTGACCATGAAACATAAAATATCTAAAACCTAAAATCTTTCTGTCAAACTGAACTTATCTTAATCCAATCCCTAGCAACCAAGCCAATCTTTCATTATTAAATTGAACAAGTTCCTCAGCAGGCCTGTACAAAGGGATTTAAAGTCACTTCAGTGAAGAGATGGGAGCTGCAGATGTGGTACAAACAGAGAAACCACTTTGGGCCATGCTGAGGAACCCCCAGGGCTGGGCAAAGGGCTTCCAGGCTGAGTTATTTTGGCATTTTAATTCTTCAGCATGTGCTGAAAGCAGAAGCATCTGGGGGCCAAAAAAGTCAAGATGGCAGTCCTAATTGTGTGACTGAAGTATATGTCCCCCTGGCTGAAACTGCCCACCCCAGAAGACTTTCAAAACACTGTAAGGAGGTTCCAGAGCTCGATGGCACATTCCTAATAATAGATATGTATCATATTCTTCCATAAAAAGAGCAAGTCAATCTTTCTCCCACTTCAAGAGTGAAGGTGCTGCTCAAATGGGAGTTTTGAGTACCTACCGCCTAACACTGCCAATGGCTTAACATTAAATAAATGAATAAAAGCTTATCTCTGCTTCAATATGATCATACGTGACAAATTATTAACTTATTTGATGCTGTGGAGTCCTTGGTGCTCTCTGAGCCTTGTTGTTTTCTGGCAGACATTTATTTGATGCTGCTGCTAATGCTCAATAAGACAAAGCATTTATGAGTGACACTCAAATCTCTTTATAGAGGGGGACTAGTTTATTAAGAGTTACTGGGAAGGCACTTGGCAGGACTCTGATGGAGATAATATGTGGGGTGTCAATGAGCAAATTTGGGAAGTACAGGGGATGTGCAGGTAGGTATTTTCTCTTCAGCAGGTCATTGAGAAATGTATGAGTGTGAGAAAAAAGTTGCTTGTACATTTATTGATTTAGAGGCTTGAAAAGGCTTGAGTTATGGATTGTTGCTGAATACAATGAGAGTGGCATACTGTATAACTGAAGTAAAGCATGTGTAAGAATAAATGGTATGCTTAGTGAATGGCTCAACACTGAGCAGGCAGGAAGACAAGGAGTGTGATGGCCCCTTGGTTGTTTAATGTGTTTATGGATAAAGGTGTAAGGAATGCTTATGGGGTTGTTAGGAATGTGTTGATTGAGAGGTGTAAACATATACGGATGATGCTGTGCTGTTGGCTGAGAAACTGAAAGACTTGCAGTGATCATTAGATAGACTGTATGATGCCGTGAGGAGTAGGGATCTGGAAATTAATCAAAGGTCAAAGTAGTTGTCTTTGACAGGGAAAATGGTGAAAAATCTGAAGAAAAGGATAAATGTGTGTATCTTGCTAGAAGTTTAGGAAAGATGGGGAAATGGATGGAGAAAGTTTCACATGTGCAAATGCTGGTAGAAATGTAAAGGACACTATATGGTTTGTTGCAAGGAATGGATATTTGTTGAAAGAAGCAAATATGGCAATGGTTAAGAACATGCTTCTACCCACTTTGTTACAGGTAGTCCTCATTTAGTGACTGCAATTGGTTTCAGTGAAATGGTCACTAAGTGACACAGTCGCTAAACAAACACGTGACTAAGAGAGAGATGCTGAGAAGATTGCTGGTTGCTGCCATCTCATTCAGATAAAGTTCTCTCCTACAGTGTTCTGTGCCTGACCCATTTTCCCCCCCTCGCAGAGCAGAAAATTTGCCTAAACAAGCTCTCTCTTCCTGAGCTGCTTTTCTCAGCAGCACATCCCTAAAAAGTGCTAACCACAAGTTAACAAGCTCAGCTCTGTGACCTTAATTAGTTGGTTAGAACCCTCCCACTGGCTTCCAGCTGCTCCCTGAAACTGACCAGACCTCAATTGTTGCTGTAAATGGGCACACTGGTCAGAAAATGAATTTTTAGTCCAGTTTATTACCATTGTATTTGCAAATGATTGCTATCTGAGCCAGCTGCTAAATGTGGACTACCTACATATGGAAATGAGAATTGAATGTGTCAGGAGAAACATAAAAATTAGTTGAATGCAGTGGGAATGGGGTACTTGAGTTAGAGCATAAGGGACATTGTCCCTGGATCTGATGGCAAGGACCCAAACCATAACATGAAGAAGGAGCAAATCAATTAAAAGAAAGGAAATGACCAAGGAAGTCATAATTGGTGAAGGTTGATGACATCCTCAAATAGAAAAAGGGAATTAAGGAATAAAAAGTGATATATGAAGTGGTGTATGGATATGGCGGAAGGACGGGTGGTTTTAATGTCTTTGTCTTACTCTTTCTTACTCCTTTTCTGTGGAATGCTGTGGATTTTATTGTTTCATATTGTTTGTTGTCCTGTAGATGTCTTTATAGTTGTTTTGGTAAGCGCTATGAGTCTGGAAAGATTTGGTGGTGTACAAATTTAATAAATATAGAAATAAACAAGCAGAAGCAATCTCCAGAACTAGAGCAAAGATATGATCTTCCATGTTTCTCAAAATCAGTAAATGAAGATTGCACTGTTCTTTAACGGACAATAGAATGAGTCATACAAGTGTTCTTGTATAGAGTAAAAATTCAGGACTTGCCACTATATTGTTCTGAAATACTCGTATGGTGCATTAATGCTTTCCCCCGCCCTGATTCAACTGCATTGGCACAGTAATTAAAACAATATCTCCAGTAAAGTTCCATGTAGTTTTGAGAGTTATAATATATGCCTTTTCTGATTTCCACAATGCCAAAAAATTCTTGGATTTGAAACTGGCAGCCTCCCAAACACAGGAAGCAGGTGATTTATGGAAGGAGGTAGCTATAAAAAGCTTCTATTTGCCTGAGTTTTAATTAACTGTTGTGCTATTGGCCTCCTCCGTTAAGGTACCGAAGGGGGTTGCTTTTCTTTTCAAGACTGCAGATTAATAACTTGAATGTATTTATTTTAACACTTTCCTCCTACATAGCCATCCTGATGCTGGAGATTATACAAATATAGAAACAGTGTTCTGGGTCCTCCCCCAAGCCATTCTTCCTGGGTAAGTGGGTGATCTCTGCTAGAATCAAAAGGCTTACAAATTTAGAAGCAGAGGGCCTTTCCAGTTGGTGTGGGAAGGCAGCCTCTGTTGTATTTTTGCAGGATAATCCAAGCCATTCCCTCAGGAGTTGGTGTCTTTTGTTCAGTGACGTTTACAGCCAGGTAAAGAGCTATAGGATGGCAGACTCAGCTGCTAAAGGGGCTTGGATCCAAGCACACAGTCTTCCTTCACAGCAGAAGGTGCAGGCTTTGGAAAAAAGAGATCTGCATTTGATTGCAAACCCACAATCATGTATTCTTGCCATGCAATGCATATGCCCTCAAGCTAAACAAGATGGGAAATGGCTCACAAAATGGTGCCAAAGAAAGGGTAGTCTTGCTGGTCTTGGTTAGACTTCTGGGGTTTTCAAATCAAGTGCTGATGTGGGTTCTTCTAGTGGGGATCCAGCACCTTAGAAGTAAAGCAAGATTTCACCCAAGCACATCCTAGACTGATAGTCCATATATGGAGCCCTTAACTGAACCAGTTGGGTTGGCAGGACCAGCCCAGAAATGTAACAGTCCATTAGCACAAGAGAGAGCAAAGTTATGGCTGGCCACAATGAAGAAGATGAGAGCTGAGAAAGAGAAGGAAGTCCAAAGTCATGTTAATTTTGCCTCCCCAAAGGAGCTGTCATAGATAACAATGAATGAGATGATTAAACGTACTGATTCATGTCAATGCCAGAGAACCTGTCATGCCACTTAACCCACCCCCCACCCCCACATGCACATTACCCGTATAGAGAGATGAAGTTGCAACATAAAAATTTAACAACAACAACAACAACACGTCTGTAATAATCCCAGAAGCAGTAGAGACTCCAACAAATTTTTAGGGTACTCCACAGTGGTGCAAAGCACTTTACAACCACTGGATTCCATTTACTATGCTGAAGCAGATCCCACTTCATTGAATTAAAACACCTCTTCGAAGCTCTGTAGTTGCTGTGGTCTAAAAAAATGTTAGAGAATTTCATCTTGTTTGAGGAAATTTGGCCTATCAAAATATTGATATTTATTTATTTGTTTGTTTGTTTGTTTGTTTGTTTATTTATTTTCTATCCCGCCTTTATTATTCTTACAAATAACTCAAGGTGGCGAACATACCTAATACTCCTTCCACCTCCTATTTTCCCCACAACAACAACCCTGTGAGGTGAATTGGGCTGAGAGAGCGCGACTGGCCCAAGGTCACCCAGTCGGCTTTCATGCCTAAGGCGGGACTAGAACTCTCAGTCTCCTGGTTTGCCATTGGCTCCTTCCTATGGCTGAGAGACAGAGTGACTGGCCCAAGGTCACCCAGCCGGCTTTCATACCTGAGGCGGGACTAGAACTCTGTCTCCTGGTTTGCCATTGGCTCCTTCCTAGGGCTGAGAGAGAGAGTGACTGGCCCAAGGTCACCCAGCCGGCTTTCATGCCTGAGGCAGGACTAGAACTCTCAGTCTCCTGGTTTGCCATTGGCTCCTTCCTAGGGCTGAGAGAGAGAGTGACTGGCCCAAGGTCACCCAGCCGGCTTTCATACCTGAGGCGGGACTAGAACTCTAAGTCTCCTGGTTTGCCATTGGCTCCTTCCTAGGGCTGATAGAGAGAGTGACTGGCCCAAGGTCACCCAGCCGGCTTTCATGCTTGAGGTGGGACTAGAACTCTTAGTCTCCTGGTTTCTAGCCAGTTGCCTTAACCACTAGACCAAACTGGCTCTCTCCTTTGGTTTTGTTTTATTTTCTTAATTTTTATTGGCAGTCTTCTGACATATATTTTAAGTGATTGTTGCTACCTCCTTAATTTTCCAGGCCTTGGGCTAGGATTGGGGTTTAGCCCTTTTTGGGTTTTTTGGTTCTGTCTTCTGGTCAACTGCAAAAAAAAAAAATCCCTTCTCACCCCTATGGGTGTTATGTGTCTTCTTCAACCTCGGGTCCTCTACCAGAGGCCTGGGCGTTTGAGGGTTCTGCACAGTATCTTAGCTGTTCCTAGCATTTCACTCTTCTGGACAGAGAGCTCTGATATTGCTCCTGGGATCTGTTGGAGCCAATCTCCCAGCTTGAAAGTCACAGCCCCAAGTGCCCCTGCCACCACTGGGACCACTTTGGCCTTCACTTTCCACATCCTCTCCAGTTCCTCCTTCAGGCCCTGGTACTTCTCCAGCTTCTCATACTCCTTCCTGATGTTGCTGTCACTTGGCACCACTACATCTATCACCACCGCTGTCTCCTGGTCCTTGTCTACTACCACGATCTCTGGTTGATTGGACAGTACCTGCCTATCCATCTGGATCTGGAAGTCCCACAGGATCTTAGCCCTGTCATTCTCCACAACCTTCTGTGGAATCCCCCATCTGGACTTGGGAGGGTCTAGCCCAGGGGTCGGCAAACTTTTTTATGCCAGGAGCCATTTTGAAATTTATAACATTTATAACATCACTCGAGGGCCAGGGGGCGGGGTTTGAGGGTGGGAGCCAATCACGTGGTAGGGGGCGGGGTTTGCGGGTGGGAGCCAATCGCGTGGAAGGGGGCGGGGTTTGCGGGCGGGAGCCAATCGCGTGGAAGGGGGTGGGGGAGGTTTTCGGGACCTTGAACTTCAAGGCTGCTTATTCGCAGACCAGACGAAATGCGTGACCTTTACAAGCAGTCACCTTCTGTAACCTTCCCAACACACGGTGGCTACGAAGTGATTGCTCTGGTAGAAGCTTCTGCTTTCCTGGGTTGCAGGAGATAGGAACCCCCGCCTGAAAGTTCCGCATCTGGTCGAGTCAAGCTGTTTATCGGCTGGGGGCGGGGTTACACTGCCTGGATATTTGCAGGAAAAGACTTTGGATTGAAAGCTGCAGAGGTTGGCAGTGAACCAGCTTTGTAAATGGAAACCTTTCCTCTCCGAGCCCCGATAGCCACCTGCGATTCCTCCCCCACTATGGGCTTCCAAATCTGGCCACTCAGTGACAGACTTGGTCTGCAGTCTCGCGCATTTTTCCTCAAGAGTAAAGTCCTTCCCAAGAAGCATGCAAAGGCCCACAAACTTTTCACATTCCAACGCGTTTGGAAATAAAGCCTATTAAGTCCCAGCAGGAATCAAAGTCGACTTGTTAGTTGCGTGCGTGTTTCAGCAATGGCATCTGAAGTTTTACAACCCACTTTTCTAAAATGCTCAGGATCGGCAGGTGTTAAAGCTATGAATGGCGGCTTCTGGTTACGACCCTGCTAATTCTATCGGTGTCACTTCCCGGTGAGGCTCGACTGCTCCAGTCACCGCGGAAGGGGGCGGGGTTTGCGGGCGGGAGCCAATCGCGTGGAAGGGGGTGGGGGAGGTTTGGAAGAAGGAGAAGGGAAAAAGAGGCTCGACTGCTCCAGTTGCCATGTATACCATGCCCGCTGCCGACGTAGGGATTTGGAAAGCAGAGGGAGGGAATTGGGAAGCACGCACGCATTGTGAAGTCACTCGGGGGAGAGAGGGCGGCGGGAAAGTTGTCCGCGTGCTGTACCTGGGGGAAGCGGCCCGAGCTCGGGGCTGATTCTTGGCTACCTTCCTGCAGGAATGTAGGATTGGTATAGGAGCCGGGGGATCAAGCTTTGTGCATGGGGACTCGCTTCCCCCAAGGAGCTTCTCACTGGGGTAAGAATAGGACGAACGTGGGAGGGTTTGTGCGTATAAGCGGTGGGGCTGCCCCCGCCACGTCCACCACTGCAGCAGCCGCTGCCACGGCCACCATGCCTGCCTCCGCACCTGCCCCCGCCGTGCCCACCATGCCTGCCACCACACTGGCTGCCATGCCCAGCATGCTCGCTGCCACGCCCAGCATGCCTGCCATTGCGCCTGCCACCACGTCCACTGCTGCGCCTGCCCCCGCCACGCCTGCCTGTGCGCGCCCACACATATTTTATGGAAGATCCACACTCAAGGGGCCAAAGAGCCGCATGTGGCTCACGAGCCGCGGTTTGCTGACCCTTGGTCTAGCCCATACGCTGTGCAGATGTTCCTGTACACAATGCCAGCTACTTGGTTGTGCCGTTCAGTGTATGCTGTTCCTGCCTGCATCTTACACCCTGCCACTATGTGTTGGAATGTCTCTGAGGCCTCTCTGCACAGTCTGCACCTCAGGTCCTCTCTAGTGTAGTAGACCCCTGCTTCTATGGATCTGGTGCTTAGTGCCTGTTCTTGTGCTGCTATGATCAGTGCCTCAGTGTTGTCTTTTACTCCAGCCCTTTCCAGCCACTGGTAGGATTTCCCAATGTCAGCCACCTCAGCTATCTGTTGATGGTACATCCCATGCAGGGTCTTGTCTTGCCATGGCATTTCCTCTGCTTGATCTTCCTTCCATATCTGCTGCTGCTTCAGGCATTCTCTCAGCAGCTCACCTTTAGATGCCATCTTACTGATGTACTCCTGGATGCTCTGGGTCTCATCCAGGACAGTGGCTTTGACACTCACCAGACCCTGCCCGCTGAGGACAACAATTGAATGGAAAAGATGTGAGTTTTCTTTAAGAAAATGTTCTGCCAAGTGTCCAAGCAGTGATCAGGTGCCCTGACAATTGGTTCTTTTAGATCCAGAGACAATAAGCACGCCAGTGAATAAAGAGATTTTAAGCTTTATTATTAACTTAAGCAAACAGATTTAAACAGAAACATAGTTTAGGCAAATTAAACAGAAGCATAAGCAGCATAACATAAAGAAAGAAAAATCATAACATACCAAGCAAATTGATACCCGATCTTGCATAGGCTGTCAGGAGCCCCTTAATAAAGACAGTGGAGATACCCCAGGGCGGCTCAATTTTCACAGCACCCAGCACTCAGGTCTGTGCAGAAGCTCCCAAACTCAAAAGGCAATCCTAAGGTTTTTATCAAAGTCTGGCCCTAAAACCTCATGACCCTGTTTCCATGGTACAGGGACTGCAGGATCTGACCTTGGCTGGATAGTTCCCAGGGTCTGGTGTACCTGTTTATGACATAATCCAAGATCCTGGGAAGCTATACAGATAAACTTGTGCTTAACAAAAACAATCTTGGGTTTTTCTCTTCTCCCCCACATTTCAAACCGAAATAAAAAACAAGCCAGCTAAACATTGGTGTAACTAAAAATAAACTCTAAGCTCCTTCGTGTGAAGGAGAAAATCAAAATATGTCACTTAAACTCCTCGAAATACAATGGTCTTCTGCATTGCCACTACAGAAAATTGCAGAAATCAAAAGATTTTTAAATGCAAAGATGGGCACAATCAACAACAAAGAAGACAAATTGTACTTGAGAAAGACAATGTAAAGAAACTGTATCATGCCTAAATGGAGGAACTGGACAACAGTGATCCCAAAATAGATGATATATGTAAAGGTTTGATCACTGAACTACAGCCAGACATTTTGAAAAGTGAAGTTAAATGAGCCCTTGGAAATACTGGCATAGAAAAATTGCAAGTGTGTATGAAATACCAGCAGAATTGTAAAAATCTTACAAGATGATGCAGTTGGAGTGCTCCTTGCACTTTGTTAGTAGTTGTGGAAAACAGTCAAGGTATATTCCAATACCAAAATAAGGGCAATGGTAAAGAACAGTTGCACTTATCTCCCATGCTAGAAAGAGAGTGCTAAAAGTTTTGCAATCCAAATTTCAACAATAGATGGAACAAGGATTGCTAGGTGTATGAGTGGGATCCAGAAGAGACCAAGGCATCCGAGGTCACTTTGCTTACTCCAATGGATGATGGGAAAATGGAAGGAAATTCCAAAAACATGACTGTTTTTGCTTTATTGATTATACATAAAATACAAATATACTTGACCGTCATTGGAAGGACAAATGCTGAAGCTGAAGCTCAAACACTTTGGCCACCTAATGCAAAGAGAGGACTCACTGGAAAAGACCCTGATGCTGGGAAAGACTGAAGGCAAAAGGAGAAAGGGAAGGCAGAGGATGAGATGGTTAGATAGCATCACCGATGTAATGAACATGAATTTGAGTAAACTCTGGGAGACAGTGGAGGACAGGAAGGCCTGGCGTGCTATGGTCCATGAGGTCACGAAGAGTTGGACACGACTGAACAAGTGAACAACAACAACAAAATACTTGACCGTGTAGACTACAACAAATTATGGGTAGCTTTTAAAAATATACCAGGCAACCACATCTGCCTTTTGAAGAAGTTAGACAATGACCAGGAAGCAAATTCAAATGGAATGTAGAGCAAATAAATTGATCAGAATTGGCTGTGTTTCAAGGCTGAATACTGTTACCTTATTTATTTATCTTATATGCAGAATATATCATGAAAAATGCTGGACTAGAAGAAATAGAAATCAAAATTAAAATTGATTCAAAGAATGTAAACAAACCCAGATATGCTGATAGTATCACTTCATTGGCTAGAAGTGAGGAAGACTTAAGGAATATCTTGTTGAAAATGAAAGAAGAGAGTACAAAATCCAATCTGGTGATGAATATTTTAAAAACCTTAAGATTATGTCAACAGACAATGCCAACCCAATGCAACTAGATGGAGAAGGTGAACTAGAAACAGACGTTATCTTCCTGGGCTCAAAAGTTCAAAGGGGTAATGACTGTAGCCATGAAATAAAGACACATCTGCTATTTGGGAGAAAGGCTGTGACAAATCTACACAAAACATGAAACTGCAGAGACACCACACTGACAACAGAGTTATATATTTTCAAGGCCATGGTTTTCTCAGTTGTAACATATACAGTAGCTGTGGAACCTGGACCATCATAAAGGCTGGTCAAAGAAAAATTGATGACTTTGAGTTGTACTGTAGTGCTGGAGAAAATTGTTGAGAATAACTTGGAACACAAGAAGAACAAATCATTCACTATTACTGAAATAAAACCAAACTCCTCACTGGATATGCTAATAATGAAGTTAAAGCTAAGACATTTGGGACATATACAGTAATGAAGGATAAGAACCATTGGGGAAGACTCTGATGCTTACAAAGACAAAGGCAATCAAATACAAGATGGCTGGATATTATCACTGATGCATGAGCTTAAAACAACTCAAAGAAGCAGTTACTGACAGACAATTGGGTGCTATTATGTCCATCAGGTTGCAAGCAGTTGGAAGTGATTGAATGACTGAAAAACAAACTGCAATTAGTAGCAGTAGCAGCATTTTTCTTAAAAAGGGTTACTCAGATATTTGCATCCTCCCTCACCTTCCATTCATATATAGCATCTGCCAAAGGCTTCCTGCAGATCTGAAAAAAGACAGCACCAAGAACAATGTTTCACACCTTTTGAAGGGCAACTGTAGAAAAGCGACTGAGAAAACAGGCAATACAAATATCTGAAGTAAACATGAATGGATATAGGAGATAGCAAGACTTACTGCGGCTAAGGTAATTTTCGTACATGACTATGTTGGAGTTATTTGCTTTGCTATTGGAGCGGATGCTGATCTAGATTGTTTGGTGATGTCTCAATGCACTGATAATGGATTAAGATGTAATGCAATAAACTATTGAGATCTTAGACCCATGGGGGCTTCCGGTGGGAATGGTGGACTGAACAGCTGTGCCCGCTGGTTCAGCGGGCGGAGCTGACAACACAGTAACTTTTTTTCGGGCTCAGGAAGGTTTTCCTGAAGCCCAGAAACGTTATCCGGATCAAGGAGACTACCTGGAATTATCCCATCTGTCCTCCGGATGGCTGCTTGCAGCCAGAAGATCGCAAAGTGTTTTGCTTTCGACTGGTAAGAGCCAGCTGGGAGGCGGGGACTTCATCACTTTCCAAGCAGTGCTGTAGCCTTAAAGGGACACTAAGACTGGCCACCCCATTTCTAAATCACCAATTTGTATTTTTTTTTAAGTATATGTACCCCAAGAGAGGCTTTCTACAGCGAGGAGAAGCTGGTTCTCTTGGTGCTTAATGTTATTTTTGGGATTACTTTTTTTAAAAAAAAATCTTTTAACTTTTGGATTTTGTTTTCCTTCCAAAGATTGAGAATAAACAATTGTCTTCCTGTTATTATTTTTGTATTAAATTTGAAGATATTCGCATTTTCCTACACGTTGAATTGGCTGATTTGAACCTTCAGTTTTCTGTTCTCACTTTCCCTTAAGAACTGTCTGCATATTTCACTTTCACTTATGTAAACACACTCAGGAACTTTTCCATATCTTTGACTTTCGCTGGTTAAGCTCCTAGGGGACTCCATAATCTACTCCGTGAGACATGGAGGATTTCAAACAGATTCTTTCTGACTTTCACCAGGATTTTAAACAGATTTCTTCTGACTTCTATCAAACTTTTACGCAAGATATCCAGGACATTGTGGAAAATATGGGTGTAATGGAATGAGCCCCTGAAGAGGAGGGTGATATTATGGAGCTGGGAGCTGAGGGGGTAGAGAGCGCATTCCAGGCTGATAAACATTCGCACAGCTTAGAGAGTATGGAGGTGGGGGGGGGGAGAAAGAAAGTTAGGTTAACTCTGCCCTAGATTCCCAAGGGTATTTTTCCCCTTAGCTCAGTTTAGGAACCTTTAGTCTGGCAAGATTCTGTGTATGGTAGAAACAATAAAGATACTAGAGTTGAACTTCGACTCAGCATTGTTTCTTCGCCAAATTTCCGTGACAATGAGATCTAAAATGTGCCATCAGGTTGGGGATGTGGTGGATGAAATTGAGGAATTTAAGAGTGATAGAAAGGTTTTCTTTAAGAATGAGATTGGGATTTTTATCGAGATGCTGGATGAAGATTGGATAATGGAGTTGGAGAAATCTAAGGGAGAGAGTGATCTGCAAGCCATAAGTAAAATTGATCTCCTGGTGGAATGCCATGAAAAAAAACTGGAATCTTTGAGGGGGGCAGTTGGGCTGTTTGATTCTTTCAAGAGGAAAGCTCTGTGCATATTGTGGGGATATGTAACTGCTTTAGTTTATTTTGAAGTGGGATAAGGGTTGAAGAATGTTCATCTGGTTTGCTTTAAGGATTTGATTGATGCTATTTGCTTTTAAAGATTTGGATTTACTGTTTTGAATTGGCTTTGTTTTTTGGGTTTATTAAGATGAAAATTATTAAAACTGTTGTATTAGGGTTAAGAATGTTTATCTGGTTTGCTTTAAGGATTTGATTGATGTTATTCCCTTTTAAAGATATGGAATTACTGTTTTGAATTGTCTTTGTTTTCTGAGTTTATTAAGATTGGGATTATTAAAATTGTACTATTAAATATAATAGCAGAAAACTTATGTGATTTTTAATTTGATTCTTATTCATCATTGGCGATCACTCGTAGCCGAGTAAGATTGTCTTCCAAAGGTAAAATTTTAACAGTGGATCCGTAAGTGGCTATAAAGGCCAATTCTGGATCCGCACAACCTCCCACAATGAGGGCATAGTTTTCCGGGTGGGAGACGGTCATGATGAGGGTTTGCCTGACGTGCCTTCCTTTTAGCTCTTTTCTCCCTTTCGCCCTGTACTCGTGCTTCTTCAAAGTCCATAGCACCATTAATAAAGGCTGACCTCCAATTGAAACGCTCATGTGTTAGGGCTTCCCAGTTCTCAATGCTGATATTACATTTTTTTTAATTAGCTTTGAGAATATCTTTGAATCTCTTTTGCTGTCCACCAATATTCCGTTTTCCATTCTTAAGTTGGGAGTAAAGTAGCTGCTTTGGAAGACGATGGTCAGGCATTCGAACAACATGACTGGTCCAGCGAAGTTAATGTTGGATGATCATTGTTTCAATGCTGGTGGTTTTCGCTTCTTCTAATATGCTAACATTAGTCCGCCTATCTTCCGAAGTAATTTGCAGAATTTTTCGGAGGCAGCGTTGATGGAATCTTTCAAGAAGTTGGAGGTGGCGTTTGTAGAGGGTCCATGTTTCACAGGCGTACAGAAGGGTTGGTAGTACAATGGCTTTGTAAACAAGCATTTTGGTCTCCCTGCGAATGTCCCGATCCTCAAACACTCTACGCTTCATTCGGGAGAAAGCTACACTCGCAGAGCTCAGGTGATGCTGAATTTCAGCGTCGATGTCGGCTTTTGTAGATAGATGGCTGCCGAGATAAGAAAAGTGGTCGACATTTTCTAGTGACACACCTTTAAGCTGGATTGATGGCGCTGCGGAGGGATTGGTTCGAACTTGCTGGTAAAGCACTTTGGTTTTTTTAATGTTAATCGAGAGGCCGAGCTTTTCATATGCTTCTGCAAAGATGTTTAGGATAGTTTGAAGATCTTCCTCGGAGTGTGAACAGACTACGTTATCATCAGCATATTGAAGTTCTATAACAGAAGTTGTAATTACCTTATTTTTTGCTTTCAGCCTACTAAGATTAAAAAGCTTTCCATCTGTTCGATATATAATTTCTACACCAGTAGGAAGTTTCTCTTCAACAAGGTGTACAATCATAGCGATGAAGATAGCGAATAAGGTTGGAGCAATAACACATCCCTGTTTAACGCCGGATTCCACTTTAAATGGATCGCTTTGAGAGCCATTGTTATTCAGGATTGTTGCCATCATGTCGTCATGGAGTAACCGCAAGATGTTCACAAATTTATCAGGGCATCCGATTTTCAGAAGGATGGTCCAGAGAGCAGTACGATTTACAGTATCAAAAGCTTTAGTCAGATCAATAAATGCCATGTAATTGTCCATGCTAGAGATCGCCGTGATGTACTTCTCACCAGAGCCATGACGAGCGCCGATGACTGCTGGACAGACCATCGATTAATTCGATCCACGATGGCCATAAAGATTGTCCCTCATCGTAGGCTCCAAGGAAGAAAACCAAGGCGTAAAATGAATATACTGGCCCTTCAAGATTCTATTAAACGAGCTTGCTTTCAATCAGCTCTCAAGGAACATCTGCCTATGGAACTTCCTGAAAATGTTGAGGAACACTGGATTAAATTGAAGACTTCTATTATTTCAGCCTGTGAACAAACTATCGGATACCAGACTAAGAGACATCAGGACTGGTTTGATGAGAACGATAGTGAGATTGAACATATTATTGACAAGAAAAGGAAAGCCTTCCAGATATGGCAAAAAGATATTAACTGTGCCGTTAAGAAAAAAAATCTACGCCAGTGCAAAGGCAGAAGTCCAAAGAAGAACTCGAGAACTTAAGAACATATGGTGGATAAAAAAAGCCCAAGAAACCCAACATTTTGCAGATTCTCATGATGCACGGGGCTTTTTTAATGCCATAAAGGCCATCTATGGAGCAACAAACCATGGTACAAATCCCTTACACTCAGTAGATGGTACTAAACTTCTAAAGGACAAAGAGTCTATTGCACTGCGCTGGAAAGAGCATTACTACAATCACCTTAATCGTCACTCTACTGTGGCCGATGAAGTCTTCTTGCAAATCCCACAAAAACAAATAAGAGATGAGCTTGCAGTACCCCCTAGTTTGGAGGAAGTCAGTAAAGCCACTAAACAAATGAAAAATAACAAAGCTAGTGGACCTGATGGGATTCCTGCTGAAGTCTTTAAAGAAGGCGGGCCTGAACTTACACAACAACTTCATAAGCTCATCGAAAAAATCTGGATGAGGGAGGAGATTCCAGCAGACTTTAGAGATGCCATAATTATCACTCTCTTTAAAAAGGGTGATAGAACAGACTGTGGAAACTATCGAGGCATCTCCCTTCTAGCCACAGCAGGCAAAATCCTGGCAAAGATCATCGCAAACCGTCTCCTATCTGTATCAGAAGACATCCTCCCTGAAACGCAAAATGGCTTCCGCCCTTCCAGGGGAACAGTGGATATGATCTTCACTGCACGACAGCTTCAAGAAAAATGCAAGGAGCAAAACCGCCCTTGATTCTTATTATAGTAGACAGAAATGTATAGAATAGTGGTAGGAAGGGAGTAATTAAATATTTTTATCTTTTGGAGGGGAGAAAGATGTTTAGGAGGTTTATATGAACTTTTTTTCTTTATTTTAATATAAGGGGGTGGAGTAACTACTTAGTGATTTTAATTATGTATTAAAGTGGAATGGTCTTGCTTTACAGGAATTGCTTGAAGAAAATACACACTACACAGCGTGTTGATGCATTTCCATATAAAAGCAGTCAGTCAGCAGATTCACCAACAGCTCAGAGTCGGTGCGACTGAAGATGTTGCCTAGCCTGTCAATGAAACGTCTGCAAGAAAACAACAAGGCGCAGAGAGCACCATGGACTCCACAGACTTAACTGTAATCATCTTGAATATTGCCCTTGCCAACTCCACTATAGTACAAAAAAATGAAGGAACTGAGGCACAGATCCTCATGTGTCTTTTGTATCAACCATATGAAATCACAGATCACATCAGGAGAAGCTGAGTATCCCTGGTGAGCGCCTGGGCCAGAGAATCTGTGCAGACAGTGGCAAAATAGAGCTAGATTGGTGTTAGCAATGAATACGGTAGTTTTTATATAAAACCATTGTATTTAATGTACTGTTTTTACTAATATTTTTGTATTGGCATATTGTATACCTTTGCTCTAACTATACACCACTTAGAAACATTCAGGCCAAATCAGTATATAAATTTTTAATATACAAATAATTTAAAGCACAATAATGTTTCGGGCAACCCATGCCCTTTTTCAGGATGCTCCATTTTGTGTCTCCTTCCTCTCATTTTCCACGTGTGTCAGAGTTCTGGCAGACCTCTGCCATTAAGCTAGACAGCTCTGTGTATTAAGGGTAGCTTGAAAGCGACGCGAGACAGGCAACAACGCCGAAAGGAGAACGACTCACACAACGAGGTGTCAAGCTGAATTCTACAGCCCCGGAAACGACTGTCTGAGCACCCTGGAGCCTGGGTGTTATACGTGTCATCATCTAAGAACAATGGGGAGGAGAATGTTTAAATGTACTATGCCATGCTATGCCTGCTCATTCCAGTCTTTGATTGTGTTAACCTTCATGCAGTGTAATAAATCCTTTTACTTCTAAGAAACCTCGCATCTGTGGTTTACTCTAGAGAAAGGGATTTTAGGGCATCGGAGAGGAGCACCTTACAACGTGTCTCTAAACATTCTGTGGCTCTGAGAATGGTTATGGCTCTACACATTGACCTGTTGGGAAGTTCCACAGTAAGTGGAAGGTCATATATAGGTGACATACTTGATGGATTGGAACACTGAAAAAAGCAGCAGTATACATATTTTCAGAATATTTTCCCTATTTTTGTTCAAATTTAAATGTTTAAACTAGCACAACTAATTTCTCAAAGCATGACAGTATTTTTTTAAAAAAATTCATTCTCTCCCAGCCATTCTTGAATATTAATGTGTCACACTGTTAACAATTTTTTGAGCACCATCTTTGAAATACTAATCTAATCCTTCCTTTTTAGAAAACAGTCTTGACTGGCTTTTCAGTTACATTTCCTTTAATTTTTCAAACTCTGGGCATTCCTAACTAACATTCACATGTAATTAATGGTTCTTGCAAATATAATCTTTTTTTTTATGAATTTGTCCTGTGTAAGCATTCAAGTCATCCAATCATAATTTTTATTTTTGTAAAGATGGAGTGGTTCATTTTGTTACATGGTAATTATTTAAAGCCAAAATTGTAGAAATTGATTGGGCAAGGATATATTCTTCTGAGGACACTGCACATTCCTCCTTTCTCTGGGAATTCTTTTCTAACAACAGTGTTCCTTCTCCTATGCTATTGACCGTTATCCAGTGTTACTCTGCTTTTCCCTGCATGACTGTGCACATAATCCTTAAGGATATAGAAAGATCTCTTTTAGAAAGAGCCATGGGCTCATCAAGTTGAGCATTTTTGCCTACTACTCACCAATCAGGTGCAGTTCAGAAGTCCCAAGAATGGATTAGAGCAGTGTTTCCCAACCTCAGCAACTTTAAAGTATGTGGCTATTGCTAAGAATTCCATGCATCTCAAAGTTGCCAGGGTTGAGCAATTCTGGATTAGAAGACCCTTTCTCACTGTCGATCCCAAGCAAATGGCATTTAGGACGTGCTGCCAATGATTCAGAAAAGGATATACAGCCATTGCGACTGATATCCCAAATATCCATAAATTAGTTATTTTCTGCATGACATATTGATCAGTCCAAAGTTACCACATGTAATTTCAATGAATGTCATCTTGGCAGTTAAGTAAGAGTCAGAGTTAAAAGAAAATTAATCTTAGGGCAGGGGTAGGCAATATTTGAGTGGTCGGGGCCACAATTCCTGAAATTCCTGGGTTCTGCAGGATACCATCTAACAATGTGATGACAATGTAAGGAGTGGGACTGAAATTTATCAGCCCCTCACCTTTTTGTAGCTTTATGGTTGGGAATGAGAGCATGAAGCCAATGACATTGCCTGTCATTGTCAAATTAGTGATCCCATCCCAACATGCAAAAATAAATCTAAAATCTCATTTTTGTCCAATTTTTGGTCCACTGCATTAAATTCCTCCACTATTAACATAGTGTCAAAATTGGCAAGAAGAGCAGCGATGTCATACCATTTATACTTCTGGTGCGATTATGAGTAGAGATGGGACTGGGAGACATCCCAGTCTATTTCCCACCATTAATTTTGAAGAACAAAAGGCAGAGTGAAATATGACTCTGCCAAACTCTGATTTTGCTGCCAAATTCCAGCAGTCTCAGGGCGTTGTGGGGTTGCAAAGGGGGATGATTGCCGCCTCCTTCTTCATCAGATTCATCTGAGCCCAGAATATGGAGGCAGATGAAGTGTCTGCAAAAATTGCAACATCATTTCCATCTCTTCATTAAATAACAGGATGGGAAGAGGAGGAAGGAGGGTAGTAGTCAAGTGATTCACAGCTCTTATTTATCCTAGGGAAGAGTTTATTTAATGTTTTATTGAAATAAAATAAAATAATAAAATAAAATAATAAAATTAAAATAAAATAATAAAATAAAATAAAATAAAATAAAATAAAATAAAATAAAATAAAATAAAATAAAAAAATAATAAAACAAAACAAAACAAAACAAAATAATAAAATAAAATAAAATAAAATAAAATAAAATAAAATAAAATAAAAAAATAAAATAAAATAATAATAAAATAATAATAAAATAAAATAAAATAAAATAAAATAAATAAAATAATAAAATAAAATAAAATAAAATAATAAATAAAATAAAATAAAATAAAATAAAATAAAATAAAATAAAATAATAAAATAAAATAATAAAATAAAATAAAATAAAAAAAATAAAATAAATAAAATAATAAAATAAACAATTTATTTAACTTGTTTTATATTCTGCATTTCCTTCAAGACTTCAAAGCAGTATACATGGTGCTCCTTCCTCTTGTTTTTTCTCGACAATAACAGTCCTGTGAGGTAGGGTTGGGTTGGGAGAGAGTGACAGGCCGAGTCACCCAATGTGCTGCCATGGCTGAGGGTGGAGTCCAACCTGGTCTCCTAGTCCAACACCTCTGCTGCCCTGCCAAAAAAGTATCAGCGTTGGCAAGAATAGCAGTGATTTCATGCTATTTGTATTTCTATTTGGATTACGAGTGGGGATGGGGATGGGGATGGGGATGGGAGACAACCCCTTTCATTGCCCACCATTACGTTTGAAGAACAAAAAATAGACTGAAACATTGCACTGCCTAGGGAATATAATCACAGTGCAAATATTTTAATTTAGAAAGGACCTAAAACAGCTAATTTTGATTGGGAATTGGTCCCTAAAAACCTTCCAGTTATTTCCTTTGTCATTGGAAATGAACAATGTGTTATAATAGACATCCAGTCTCTTTCTGATTACTCGGTTTCCTATTTGTAGTATGCAAAGGGCTCCTCCCAAAACACTGTGGTTATAGTCCCCGGGGCAGCACACACACATTTGGTCATTCCCATAACACAGGCACAGTGCAACCAGACTGGATGTATTGCTCAGCACTGAGCACTGGAGAAACATTCCCGTGCTAACATACATTAATAAGATAGCTGGAAGATGAAATATAATGAAGCTTGGCTTTCTGGCTTCCTAATGTAAAAGCTGTAATGCTAGCACATAAATAGGAAGAACAGGAATACAATGTGCTGTGTATGCATTATGGATCCTACCAAATGCAAAAGCAGATATAATGAATATCTGTTATACTGCAGTATAGATTTTTCCCATAGCAAACATTATAAATAAACCCAATATATAACACCTAGTCTCCCACATACCTAACCATCTTCTAAGACTATATATAGCTGATCCCATATTCCCCTGAATGATGTTAGATTAAAGATGCGGTGATAAAGATTGATAATCCATATTGCACCATCATTTCAATGGAAGAGGCAGGGGGGAAAATCTGAAATGGATTATTAAAGATATTGCTGTGGAGAGAGAGAGAATGAATTTTTATTTTCCATACAATGATTGCCACTCTGTTCATCTATCTGAAAAGCTGGGTGGGGACATCCAAACAGGAGAACTTGATCATTTCCTATGTCATCTCCAAGTTGCATACTGTATTTAGTGCTGAATACTTCTTCAATGACAAATACAGCTATAAGAAACCTCAGTGCCATGCTTTTCCTTTAACTGAGGGTGAATACGTATGTTTTTTAATAGTAATTTTATTAAAGACTACAATTACCACAGCAAAACCTTATACAAACTAAAAAAAAGAAAATAATAAAAAGAAGAATATAAGGTACAGAAAAGAAAGAAAAAGAGAAAGAATGGAAAGAGAAATAGAAAAGAAAGAGAAAATAATATAGTAAAGAAAAAGAAATATATAAAGAAATGACTCCCCCCTTCATCTCTACAAGCGTAAACAATTTTAGTAACTTATCACCTTCTCTTAAACTACAACAAATGATCTCTTCTTCCCATATCCCATCTCTTATCTATAAACAAATCCTTAAAGCTTTGTCATTTCAGTCCTGATGTCAGCAAAAGTCCATTAAGGGTTACCAGAGATAATAACATACGTATTTTAGCCTTGATCAAATAAACCAAACTTTATATTCCTTCCTTTTACTTCTAACAATCTTGATCTTTATTCCCTTCAAATAATGTCCTAGAACTTGATTTCTTTTCATTTTTTCTTTGTCGCTTCTCAAAAAATTCTTCAAAGCTTTAACAAGACTCTTTTGTAAATCCAATATAGGCATTTTTAAATCCAGTTTCAAATCAGTCTCAATCTTGTCAGGTAGAACTTGTTCCTCTTCCCTAACATCTTTCAAACCCAATCTATCTATAGAGACAGACACTCTTAAAATTAACATCTGGGTCCATTTTTCAAAAATATCCTTCAATATGTCCAATGTTAAAATATTTTGCTTCATTCTGTAATTGTAAGTTGACTTTGAGTGTTCTTCTCCTTTAATTGTAATATTTAGTTCCCTCTAGTGTCCAATTTTTAAAGTCTTATCTTATGATTTTTTTAAAAAAATCAAAACAAAGGCATTTTCCCATGGGGAGGATTCTTTATAATTAATTCCAAAATCTTATTTCGAATTTATCTGGACCCTTAGTCCATTTGTAACTTTCCAAAATCAAAAAATTAATCACCCTTTTGTTATTTCCATTTTTTTTTAAGTTCTTAAACTTGTAGTTAAAACTTTTTTTGCTAAGGATTGAAGGAAACTCACCTCGTGCTATCACACTTGTCCATTCAAAGGTTCCTAATAGCTGAAAAGCAGTTAACAAGCAATTTTTGAAAGTGATTAGAAAAGGAGGTATGCAAACTTAGTGTCCTTTCAAAGGCGTTGACTGTGGTTTGAACAAGATGGCTATTGCCTCATCTCCCAGAGCTCTAAACTCACTGGAGACCACTGTCTTGCAGTCTCCTTGTGAGGAGCAGCTGTCTGGAGCACTTGTGGGCAATCTCAAGTCCTCTCCTTGTCTGGAGAGGAATTACAAGGAGCTGGTCTACTTGCCGACTCTTCATTCCACTGTGGTCGTTGGTTCCACTTTTTGTGGAGCTGTCTTCAGTCCACCATTTCTGCCCTGGAAGCCTTGGGTGAATATATGTTTTTAAAGAAATATTGCCAGGAGTGAAATATCAGTGTTCACAGGAGGAAAAAAAGGATTACTTTATTATGGACCCACCCTATTTCAATTGTTAGGAATGGCACATGAAAATAGATGAAGAATCCAATGGGTGGCTCTATCTCCATGCTGAATTCAGGGCAACAGTTGCAATGCTACCTTTGAAGAAAAGGATGTGTGATTAGCATCTTCCCTGAAAATTCATACTTACTAGAGCTCCTTGCCACCCAGATGCAATGCTTTGTCTTAACTTACCACAATGCCTGTCATCTTTTAATCCACAGTTGACTCCATAGAAACACATGGGCTTCAGTTGTTGAATAATTGCTCAGGGGCAGCTTCCAAGTTGCTATTTCCAGATAGGTCTAATGGAAGAGAATAGCACAACAAAAAGTCTTGGAACCATGTGAATATATGAGCTTGGATACAATCACTAACCCTTAACTAAAACAACCAGTAGAAATGATGAACCTCATATGGAAATCAGGATTCATATATATGTATGAATTCAACCATTGTGGCTTATTCAATAAACAGGGATTAAAACAAACCATAGTTTAGTGAATCCCATCCTATTTGTTTACATATGTAGGGACAAATCAAGTTCCTGTCTATTAGATAATAATAATAACAATGTTACACAGCATAGTTGCTACTGTTGTACATTTCAGCAAAACGGATGCTTCAGGATAAAAGCTGAGAATATCCTTCATTTGTGAGTCCTGGGGAGAAAATTTGAGATGAGCAGTCTCTTGCATTATAGATCAAAAGTCTTATTAGGCAGTTGCAGCAAATACTGCAAGATTACCTGCAGTGTGCTGAAGACAGACAATCTGGAGTCCCTTAGCACATGCAGAAGGGATTCTAGGGTGGCTGTGATGAATCCTGCAGGCAATCTTGAGGCATGCACCAATGCTACCCAGGCTGGGGCTCACCAAAAGCTCACCCAAAAAGGAACGAGCAGTCTGGAGGAAACTAGAGTACATCATCTGCAGTGCTCATCAAAAACTTGTGTACTAAGCATCTTCTAGACTGGGCATCTCTGACACATAATGAGGACCATTCTGAAGTCACCTAACCTGGAAACACTTTAGCCAACATTAGGACAGAAAGCTTGAGAAGAACCTTTTCCCATAGCATCAGCCCAAAGTGGCTTGAGACCACTCAAATTACTTCATCAAGGTGAATTAGGTCAGCTCTTTGCTTTGGCGATGTGAATCACATTACTTCCACAGCACAAATTGCTTATCAAAATGAATCTAAATTGCTTTTCACAGGCCTGCTAGTTATATACCATGTCTATCTATGAAAGCTTTCTTCAAGTGTTCCTTCATGCTCAAATGATGACATTTAAAAACTTCCTTAGTGTAGGCCTCCTCATTCTGATGTGAAGAAGAAATGCCACTACTCTCTCAAAGGGAGGGAATGGAGATTCCTTTTCCTCCAACTTCCTCTGGACAGGAGGAGAGAAGGGAGAAGAATACTTCACTTTAACATGTGGAAAGAATCATTGGAAGAATTTAACATTCTTCTTGGGCTAGCCACCTAGGAGCGTGGAAGGGAAGTCTTGGAGATACAAACAGCCTGATACCAAATCAGTTCATTACCGAATCAAGAGACAGGTGGAAAGTATCACTCCCCACAAAAGGAAATTGACTTGCAGCCCATCATATTGTGCAGGCAGGAAAAGAGGCAAAAGAACTAGAACCTTGATTTCACTATAAATAGGTCTTGTACTTAATTCACAGCAGTCATTCAGATTCTTTTGTAATGGCTTCTTTAGCATTCCTACAATAAACCAATTTATCTGTGCTTTTGTGTTCTTGTAAATCTATTTTTGGAGTTTTATTTGCTTGCAAGTATGACAGATATGTACTTAGTACAGATGCAACAGTAGAGAACACTGAGGAATTTTGTGGCAAATTGCAATATATACTAAATGCAACATCAGGAAGAGACATAAAACTGTTAATGGGTGTTTTGAATTAAAAAAAAAACTAGAGAAATGGAGGAACCTGAAATTACAGGTAGATTTGGACTTGCAATAATGCAGGGGACAGGTTACCTGCATTTTCTGAAGAGAATTATTTGTTGCCAACACCTACTTCAATCAACATAAATGTAGACTCTTCACCTGAACATCACCAGTTGTACAACTTCAGAGACAAGTCAGATGCATTATAAGAAACCAGGATATTTCAGGTGCAGACTGTAAAACAGACCGTGAATTATTTGTGTCAAACATGTGAATTAAACTTAGAAAATTAAAGACTGTAGGTATGTCAGCAGGATTTGACCTGGAGGACATACAATCAGACTATATGATTAATGTAAACAACACATTCATTAAGCAACTTGAGCAGCTATGAGAACAGGTAAGAGATACTTTGAAAACCAAGCAGGAAAAAAAATGCATATTCCTGAAATTTCAAACAAGTGGTTTTCAGAACAAGCTATCATGGTCGCCAAAGGATGATTGAAGATTAAATTCTTAGGTAACAAGAAAGAAATACAATGAATGAATGCAGACTTCCAGCCTCAGGCAGGAAAGGATAAGAAAATATATCTCAAATCAAGAAAATCAACAAATAGAGGAAAGTAACAGGAAAGGAAGATTAAGAAAAACAGAAAAATCATAGGAAAATGTATAGCCAAGGTAAGAGTACTCAAGAATGATCATACAAGAGATCTAATAGAGGGAAATAAATGAAGATGGGAAAAAACCTGCTGAAATCCTCTATAAACAGAATTATAGAATTACAGAAACATTTGCATAGAGAGAATACATTCATGAATCTTTTCCAGCAGAAAATGAGGCACAGTAGGCCACAGACCATCTGACAAATAAGAAAGCACCAGGTGCAGATGAAATGCAGGTTAAATTGTTTGAAGCTGCAGGAGAAGAGGCACTTAAAGTGCTAACAGCTCTAGTTAACAAATATCAAACAAGACTGTGTGGCTCACAGATTGGAAAAGATGGATGGATATACCTGTACCAGAAAAGAAGATGGAAGAGAATGTGCAGCTTACAAAACCATTGCAGATTCCTCAGGCAAGCAATGTTTTGTTTAAGATCTTGTTGAGAAGAAAAGTCATCAATGGAAAAAGAAATGCCCAGTGAATAGGCAGATTTCAGAAAAGGCAGAGGAACAGGAGGTCAGATAGCTAACCTCTGACTCTTCTTCTAAGGAACCTTACACTGACAAGAAGCTGTTATAAGAACTGAGTTTGGAGAATTTGAGAGATTTAGAATATGAGAAAGAGAGACAAAGATGCATATTGTCACCATATCCATGCAAATTATACTCTGAATATCATGGCTGCCTGCAGGGAAAAGCAACAGGGACAAATGATGACACGTGATGACTTCCTCACACAAATGCCACAACTTGCATACTTGCAGCAGAATGCAAATACATAATGGCAATATTTGTGTGATGACATCATTCTGACATCATTGCAGTTTGCTGCATGCTGGATTGCCAAATATATTATGAGAATAGCTGGACTGAAAGAGATGGCAGCTGGAATCAAAATTGGAGCCCGAACAGTGACAATCTGAGATATGCAGACAACAGCATGTTATTACCCAGAAGTAAGGAAGGCTTAGGCTATTATGAGAATAAACATGGAAAATGACAAATCTAGTATAATATTAAGAAAGCAAAGGGTAATGCCAACCAGCACGTTTAGTGAACCTATGATGGTGAAGATGTTAGGTGGGTAGATAATTTTGTTTTCTTTGGCTCAAGATGAAAATGGACAATTTTCTGGAGTGGTAAGATATTAATCCTGAGAAAGAAGGAAATGACAAACTTAGACAAGATCATGGCAGATAAGGATATTTATGGGACGATAATAGAAGAATCACTAGACATCAACTTGATGGCACCTTGTTAACAAACATTCCCTGCATAGTGTTCCTGCATCAAAAATATTCCAGTTGGCTAATATAATCATTAAGCAACCTCAGATTACATGGTCAAAGTTTAACTGATTGGTCAAAGTTTAATAGATTTCAATTATGTCAGGCAGGCCTTTCTTAAAGTATGGAAAATATATAAATCTAGGATGTGCCCAAAAACACCTTTGTGGCTTTCAGCACAAGAAGCATTTTATAGATAAGAAATGATAAGTAAACATAAATGGTTAACTTATTGTGATGTACTAGAATTTTTTCAAGGGGATTGTAAAATAAAATCAACAGAAGATTTGATAACAGAAGGATATCCTTGTCAATGGTTTTCTTATGTACAATTATCAGAAAGGTTTAAAGTGGATAAAAGATATTATGGTTTTGAACAATGCAAGACTGAGTTTGAAATAGAACTATGTACAAATAATGAACATATTATTGCTAAAATGTATAAACTTTTGTTGAAATATGAGACTGAAGAAGAACAAATGAAAGAATATATGATAAAATGGGCTAAAAATTTTGGCTACAATATACAAATGGATCAATGGGAAAATATGTGGTTGAAAGGATTGAAATTTACATTATGTTCTAGTCTTAACGAGAATTTTATAAAATGATGTATCATTGGTATTTGTCACCACAGAAATTGTCTAGAATGTATAAAGGTCTTCAAATCTTTGCTGGAAATGTGAACAACATGAAGGGACATTTTATCATGTATGGTGGACGTGTAAAAAAAGCCAAAAAAAAATTGGATACAAATAAATACACTAATTCAGAAGATTCTAAAGACTAATGTACAATTGAAACCAGAGACTTTTCTTTTGGGATTAATGGACAGACGGCTAGAAAAATAACATGGAACTTTGTTTTTATATATGACAACTGCAGCGAGATTACTATATGCTCAAAAGTGGAAAAGTTAGACACTACCCACAATAGAGGAATGGTTAGTAAAGATGATGGAGCTTGCAGAGATGGCTAAATTGACTTCTTTGATTAGAGAAAAAACAGTATCTACTGTACATTTATGGCTGACTGGAAACCCCTTATAGACTTTTTGCAAGAAACAAAAAAATGCACTTATGGTTTTTAGTTTTGATCATTAGAAAAAAGAAACTGGATAATAGAAAAAAGTGAGCTTTTTTGTAATCATAGAATAAGATAATTTTGTAATCATGTTTATATTTGCTGCAAAGGAAATCAGAAGCTTCTTCTTTCTATTTCTTTTTATCTTTTCTTTCTGCACTTTTCTTTTCTTTCTTTTTCTTTCTTCGTTTTTTATTCTGTATTAGAGTAGTTTGTGTGAGTTTTTTGTTCTCCTTAAAACTTTTAATAAAAGTATGTATGTATGTATGTATGTATGTGTGTGTGTATATGTGTGTGTGTGTGTGTGTGTGTGTGTATGTATGTATGTGTGTGTGTGTGTGTGTGTGTGTGTGTGTATATATATGAAAGCCAAACCAAGTCCATGAGATAACAAATCTTCCATCAATGATATATTTCCCTTTTACATGCTTGTATTTTCAACAGGCAGCTAGGTTGCGAGAGGCAGCTAATGTAAGCATTCAAGTTTCTCACCATGAATACAGCAGAAAGTTGACATTTAGAATACCCAAATTAGTTTGGGCCTCAATTTTTGTCAAACAGCTCTCCAAATGGTGAGGGGTATGGGAGCCATCTGAAAGCATGAATATGGGGTGGGGGCTTATAAAAACAATGTGACATGCATGCTGCTACTGTGACAAGGTGCCAGTTTCCTGAGCAGTACAACACAAGCCATTTTCATAGCCAGGTTCAGCTTCTGTGGAAATCTCTATTGTAGCTATGACCACTGTACAAACAGATATTAATCCAGGCATGGAAATGAAAGATGGGGAGAGCAGCAGGCATCAGCTGCTGAGCTGTTTTGAGTTTACCTCTCCTGAGACCTGAGAACATTAAACAATGGCTCTTTTTCTGCTGGAAACAAAGTGGGCACCAGAAGTACACTGAAGTTTAGAACCATCACTGTACTCTAAGGCTGAAGGACATTCTCAGTTGGCAGTTGATTTATGCCAGGCCACCAGACTAGCAATAGCTGTGCATCAACTTGTATCATGCACTGTACACCGACATCCTTAAACTGTGAAACAAGGAGAGACATATGGCTAATTTCACAACCATTGACAATAACCTTAAAACTGGCCCTTGTTTATAAAGCACTTTAAAGGCTTGATTCAGTAAAGTGGGAAGGATGGGGAACCTTCAGCTCAAGGGCTATTTGCAACTTATGAAGTTGCCCCATTCACCTCCTTTCCTTTTTCTACTCCCCTGGCAATTGGACATTAGGAAAAGCCAAAGAGAAGCTGCCTTGGAAAGGTTAACCCTCTCACTGTCCTTGTGACCACTCTTCCTCCCCAGTTGTCACTATGTGGCAGAAACGTGGAAGGCCCCCATTGTGGAGGACTTAGGCCAAACATTTAACCTTTATTTATTCATCCTGGCCTTCTTTTGATTTTAGCAGCTGCTTTAATCATTGTTTACCCATTTGAGATGGTTGGTTTAATCATCCTTTCAACATTTGTAATTTTTATTTATTGTATTTATTTATTTATTTTCTATCCCACCTTTATTATTTTTATAAATAACTCAAGGCACCGAACATACCTAATACTCCTTCCTCCTCCTATTTTCCCCACAACAACAACCCTGTGAGGTGAGTTGGGCTGAGAGAGAGTGACTGGCCCAAGGTCACCCAGCCAGCTTTCATGCCTAAGGCGGGACTAGAACTCACAGTCTCCTGGTTTCTAGCCTTAATGGCAATTTAATTTAATTTAATTTAATTTAATTTAATTTAATTTAATTTAATTTAATTTAATTTAATTTAATTTAATTTAATTTAATTTAATTTAATTTAATTATTTAATTTAATTTAATTTAATTTAATATTATTTAATTATTATTATATTTATTTATTTATTTATTTATATTTTATTTAATTTAATAGCTTTTATGCCACATTTTATTCCATTTATTTATCATGACTGTAAAGTGCTGTGATTTTTTTAAATTAAAAAATGGTGGAGCAGTGTAAAAATCCTATAAAGAAGAATAAGAAAGTTAGGACTGAGGAAGTTAAGACTGCTCTAACTTCCCCACTCATAACTTTCTCTTTCTTAACATGTGAAGAGGGAAGATTGCAGGCCTTCCATGATGATGGATCTAAGGGAGAAAAAAATCATATTTGTAGGAATTCTGAAATGCTAATAACAGAAATCCACGCAGCTCTTAATTAGTTTATAGCAGAGTGGAAGCATCCAGCAACTTGCACAAGGCTTAATCAGTTCACAAACACAAACACACTTAACACGTTAATGTAAAGTTACATAAAAATAGCTTGCAGTTTATTGTAGATCAGTTCCATGGTAGAAACGGTCCATGCATGCGAGCAATAGGTTCTGAGCAAACCCACAGTCTTCTTAATGTGGCCTTGCTGAATGTAGGTATGAGCCACGAGGACAACCATGGCTGACCATCCTCACCAGTGGAGATTCAAACAAAAAAGGAGAAGGAAATGAAGGAGAAGAACAGGAAATTGGGATTCAAGCCCCTCCCACACAAAGCAGTAAGATTAGGTTGCAGCAGAGCTGACCCTTCTTCAAGCTTGTGTGAGACGTGCTTGGTTAAAACCCGATATCTCTAACAATATTGCCACCAATGTATGGAGTTTTTCTTGCATTATTGCCCTCAGATGGGTAGAACCAGGAATGGAGGGATGAGCTTTAATGGGGAGCGATGATCCGAAGCAGATGGCTCCATGATGACACCTAATATGTGTGGTAGATTTTCTGTGTTCCTGCTTCATTCTGAACATAAGCAGGATCAGCCCTACAGGGTGGGATGGGCCATTAGCATTCCCCTTTAAAGATGATGAGCTGAAACTAACAAGACATAGGATGGCCCAAGCACAAAGACAAACCATGGCAGAAGTGAAATATAAATCCATTTCTCTAATGTTGGGTCCATCCTTGTTGTCATTCATTTAAAATCTTGTATTCATGAAAGGAAAACTATCCCTTAGTTTTCTCTGTAGGTTTGTGTGTTTGTGGGTGTGGGTATGTGCATACATGTTCACGAGAGGGAGAGAGCAGGCAATGCAAGTATATGCTATATGCTGTATGTTTGTGCATGTGTGTGTAAGCAATTCTATATATGAGATCACTATCTCTGCATATTAACATTTAATGTTTAAAGGGACAATTAAGGAACACTAGCAAGGGAGTTATGTTATGTTTGGTATATAACCGTCATGTTGCAAAATAGGTTGTATCTCTAATGTCATGAATACTGAATATTTGATTAGAGAAGAGGAAGAACCAGTATACTAATTCCTGGGTTAAAGACCTATCTAGAATGGATAAAACACAATCTTCCACATGCAAGACAGGAAGAGAATTTGCAGAGCATTAATGTTGTTATATCTTTTTGCTGACTCACCAATGAGGCAAACTGATATGGCAGAGAAATACTTAGAGAAAACCAAATATTAATAAGTAAGGGGGTCTCCTTTTTTCCATGCATTATGGAAATACTTCTGCTTCACCCAGTGCATAACTCAAAAAGCATTGCATTAAAGTAAGTAATATACTGGATTGCACTACAAATTTTAACACTGGGAAGGTCACAACCTCTAAGAACAGATAAGCCATAAAAGACAATGTTAGCATAAACCCTTATAACTATTAGTCAGAGCTGGTGTTTGCATGACAGACTGAGTTCATTTTCTCCCGCAAGCAACTTACAGGATTTTGTAGAGTCATCCAACCATTATTCTTTCAGAATAATAGCAATTATTAATAACAGAGTCCCTCCTCTGGGGGGAGATGGGTGGGTGGCAAAATTTGATGAATAAATAAAATTATGTCATTTTGCTTGGCTGATATTATGCTTGGCTGATATTATGAAGACTCTGTAGTGGGAAAATGGGATAGAAAATAAAATTAAGTGGGACTATCAGATCTGGGCTGCAAAAATCTAGATGACTGCTTTGCTATCAACTACTGGTCATCTGGATTTTTGCAGCCTAGTTCTGGTAGCCCTAAATTAATGAACATGTGTGTGATGCCATCTTAACCTCATGGTGCAAAATTGGAAGGATGGCCATTTGGGATTTATGGAAACTGGAATTTGTAACTTACAGCAAGCTTACCATTCTGGATGAGCATGACATAGTAAGCCTACAAATTTGGTTAAGGACTCTGTTTGACAAAGTAAGATGGTGGCTTGGTCTCATTAATTGAACTTTTTGACTTAGTGTGTTATGTAAACAGCCAGTACTGGGTTTGGTTTAAACAGGATAGCCAGATTAAATATATGTCTACCCTTATTATTTATCTTGCTTCCAATCTGACTTTTAACCAATGAATCTACTTGCTGCTTCTGTGGTGGATTTAGCTAAAGGCAAAAGATGGAGCCCCTTCAAATCATTATTTCCTCTAATACTTACTGAACACTAAGAAAACCTCCAAACTGCTTATAAAACCAGTCTTTCCAAGGCATGGGATAACCTATACTCTGTTGTGGAATAATAATTCTGCACACAATGAATAGAGGAAGCTTTCTAATAAAGAGAAAAATGTATTAGCTAGGTGTATTGCCAAGTGTCCACACCTCTTTGATCAGGGGCTAGGGCAATTGATTCTTTTAGATCCAGAGATAATAGCACACCAGTGGATAAAGTAACTTAAAGCTTTATTATAAACAGACAAAGTTGAGCAGAAGCACAGTTTAACAAGCATAGCATACAGAAAGAAATGCATACATACATACCAAGCAAACAAGGTGATACCTAATCTCCTATAGGCTGCCAGGAGCCCTCTAATAAGGACAGCGGAGATACCCCAAGGTGGCAATGTTCGCAGCACCCAGCACTCAGGCCTGTGTGGACTCCCAAACTCCAAAGACAATCCTAAGGTTTTTATCAAAGCCTGGCTCCCAAACTCCATGACCAAGTTTTCATGGTACTGAAGCTGCATGGCCTGACCTTGACTGGGGTTCTTCATGTGGTCCAGCACCTGACCATGACATCATTCCAATAGCCTGGGAAACGATCAGATAAGCCAGTGCCCAAGCAAAACAATTTCTTATCACCCCCCCCATACCAAGCCGCTAGAGGGGCGGCTGGAGGAGTGAACTTATGCTTAAACTTAACAAGCTGGGGTTTTTCTCTCCCCCCACTTCCCACAAAGTTATGTTCTGAAGGGCTGTTGGAGGAGTGAGCATATGCTTCTTCTCCTCCCCCTCCCATTCCAAGCAGAAACAAAAACAAGCCAATTAAACATCAGTATAACTCAAAATAAACTCTAATCTCCTAGGTGTGGGGGAAGAAAAATCAAAACATGCCACCTAACTCCTCGAAATACAAAGGTCTTCCGCAGGTTGCCACTACATTCCACCCGTTGGCATATTTGAATTTCTTCTCCACACCTTCACATTCTATAAATTTCATGTCTCCAGGTAATAACCTGCACATTTGTATGTAAGTGCTTAACTTTAATATACAGAATATATATCAGTATTAGCAAGATAAAAATGGCTGCTAGAAAAATATGCATACTAAAAGCCCATGCAATGGTTAAATATGGCACTAGCTTGGTCCAAGGTGTACAATCCACCCCTAGTATAAAATATGGAAATGAGCCATATTGCTTTCTGCTTCCCTCAGAGTTGGTTAGGTGGACTAAATAATGTGTTGCATAAACAGGATTTCTATATAACAATCTTTCAGCTTTAGCTAGTGTTTTATGCATGTATGTGTGTCTGCCCACTACATAACTGAGTATAACAAAACATATACACATGCACAATAAAAGTGAATCTTTTCCATTACACATTTATCCTGAAAACACTTTATTAAGCTCCTCCAGCAACTTCTGGGTATACGATGGCATTGCTCTGCTTTCTTGAACTGTGGATGCAGGATGAACAAACAGCATTCCTGCTTGGCACATGTTCCTCTGTGAGCAGCAGCTGTTAGCACATCGAAGTTCCCGATTTACTGCTGGTAGGTATCAGCTGTAGTGTTCAAGGACTCTAAAATGAAATCTAAGAATTCACATACTTTAATCATAACATGTTTCACTTTAACAAAGGGTATTAAAGATAACTCATAATCCCAGTTTCCAAAAACACTGCTTTTTCCATCTATCCTTTCTGCCATAAAAATCCTTATATACAATCATAAAAACTTATTGTTGGTTAATTAAAATAAAGAAACATACTTTTCCTTTAACTTTTTTCCTCAAAAGGTCTAATTGATAATAATCATAGCCCAATAAAAACTCTATATGAAATAGAAACCCACCATGCCAATGTATTAATAAAGAAGGACAAATCCAACAGTTATAATGATCACTTATTGAGGCATACTTATGTTAGATGTCATGGTTACCCCAATGTTCTGCAAAATCTACTGCAACCCGAGACATACTGCAGGCTCAAAAAGATGTTTATCTAGGAGATAGAAAATAGTTAGAAACAATAACAGATTTATAGCTAGCACTTTCACCTTGGCCAGCTTGCTGTACCAAACTTTTTCTTGTAGATGTAACCCTTTAAGATATTATCTTTTGGCATTTATCTATTTTCATAGTTGTTCCAGAATTAGCTGGGCAATTCAATTCTCTTTCTCAATAGGCACACTGCTGTCCCTCCATTATATAGGGCAGCCTGAAGTTCTCCTCTGTAATCTGGGTCTATTACACTCTGCTTAATACCTGGATTCCCTTTACAGCCAAACTAGACCTGGGGGCAACCCAGCTATCAACTTTTTGGTGCAGCTATGACCACAGATCTAGAAGTATAGAGATCTAGCCCAATTGCTTTTTGAGTGCCTCAAATTGGCATTAGTACATTAAAGCCAAAGTAGGCTTCAAGGATTTTTAAATCATTTGCAAAAGGGGAGGGCAAAAATCCCCTAATGCAATTACTTAGTTTACCAACTGCCTCCCCCAACCATTTAACAGTTTCCAGAGGGGCTGTTGGAAGAGTGTGCTCATTATCAACCTTTTCCAAAAAGGTGACCGGTCTCCAAATTACCATTTGTTCAAAGCTTATTGGTGATAAATTTAATATACTTTTTTGTTATAAGTAAATTTTCATTTGATCAAAGTAGAGGTTTGTGCTGACCTCGACTTCATTTTTTTTCCTTTGGAATCACTATCCACCCCTTTATTTATGAGTTTATATAAGGAGCGAAGTGTTTATGTTAAGTGTGGGAGGATCCCAGCACTTTTCAAAATTTCTGCAACTCCTTCACCGTCAGGGGAAGGGAAAATTTTGTACCTTATCACCCACGGTGTGAGGCAAAATCCATGTCCTTTCTGACCATAAAAAGGTAAAGGTAAAGGTTCCCCCCACACATTTGTGCAGTCGTGTCCGATTCTAGGGGCCGGTGCTCATCGTTTGTTAGCCGAAGAGCCAGCGTCGTCCGAAGATGCTTCCACGGTCATGTGGCTGCATGACACGTGTGGAACGCTGTTACCTTCCCACCGAAGTGGTACCTATTCATCTACTTGCATTTGCATGCTTTCGAATTGCTAACCATAGGACTCCAAAAATGTTTGCAAGTGAGTTGAACACTTCTACAGTAAAAATAAATCATCAAAGATTAACATTATCACAATAATGCCTGCCTCCATACCCTGACAGGGCAGGGTTGAATGCAAGCAACTTTGGGGCAAAAACAATCCGTTTTTTCATAAGGCATATTTAAAATCATACTTATAAGGGACAAAAACATTAACAGTTTTACCATTAGCCACTGGAGAACTAGATCCACTCTCTGGGCTGAATTTCCAGGAGACAAAGGTTCATTTCCAGTATTAGCAAAATACAAATTCCCATTGAATGACAGAGTCTGCTTCGCTGCTCCTTAAAATGCAAGCCAACCTGGTATCATCCAGGGGCTGTTTAACTGTTTACTGAGCGCAGCGTCTCACCTCTGCTAGTAAAAAGACAAACTGCTCTTTCACCCCCCTCCTCCTGTCTCCATTTGACCAGACGCTAGGAGAGGGAAACAGGAATTGTTGTTGTCCTGGCCTCCCTGTTTAAATTTAAAAAACTCAGGGTCCAAATTATTTCTATTTAGATAAAAACAACATTATACAATTTAATTGCAAAAACTTTAATACCATTTAATTAATAATTTCCATCATCATTTGCCATGTTGAGGGACAAATGAAATTCAATTATCTTCCCTTTATAATCCACATAAAGTTTTACCACCCCTCCTTTTTTCCCTCTGTCCACTCTCTCAAGCCATCTCAACATGAATTCATTCCTGTATCTCTATCTTCACTTCATTCAACTTACTCTTACCCAACTTCATTATTCTTTCCTCACATTCCCAACTTTCACTTCCATATAAATCAAATTGGTTGCCTACTTACAGCAGAAGTAACATTCAAAGAGGCAAACAATAGATCTGCAAACAACAAATTCTTTCCCAACAATAACAGCCGTAGGAAAAGACAAGAAAACCTGAAATTCAGATGTTTTTCTGATAAAGGGGCTTAACATCCCTCGGATTTACCACAATCATTTTCTCACTAAAGTCAAACTGCATTTTGGGGACAGCTGCTTCCCCTGCATCTAACAAGTCCCGCTTGCAAGCAGCCTATTTTTTTCCACTCTGCTCCCACCTCCTTTTGAAAACATTCTCATAACCTCTCTTACTTTCTGAAGTCAGCCTTCCAAATGCACACATTAAATTATAAGCTTTACAAAACAAAAGCATATCAAACTTCATCTCTTTTGTTCTTTTGCTAAAATACCTTCAAATGCATTAAGAACAAAACAAAGATAACAATAATTAACCAGATTTTTACTCACTGATTTTAAACCATCTAAACTTAACAATTAAATCTCCTCCTGCTCCAATTCTTTCTGAAGTTTACTTTCTTCTCAGGGTGTGATTTTCATCACCTACCCTTTTCAGGGCCTCCAGCAAAAGCTAGCCAGTCCCAGCAACAAGCATTTGCCTGTCAGCTTTTACGGATGCAAAAATTTCAAGGCACTGCCCAATCTCCACCAGGAAATTGGAACTGCCTCCCCCCCAATCCCTTGAGGTCTCTAACTGGTCAAGTCAGTACACAACTGAACTCCAGTATAACGTGAATAGCCAACCCAGGATGTCTCCCTGAGCCCATCCACTTCTTCATCCTCCTGTTGCACCTTCCTCTGAGTGATTTCTAATTGTTTCCACACATTACGCAATGCTGTGAGAAAGAGCCATTCCAGACACCCCTCTTGCTTCCCTCATTGCTTGCCCACCCCCATTAATTGCATGCATTTTAGCAATAAATGGGGGATGGGATCTTCAAAAGCTTTCATCTCAGAATCCCATGCCACAGGGGGGTTTATTCTGTGCAATAATTGAGCTACTGGTGCCCAGACATCTGTTCTGGGCCATCCAGGAATATAGCTCCGGCCATTTTTATCACCTTGCTTAGCAGATTTCTTACCCCACCACCAGGGCATTATCACTGGATCCCACCTTCGTCACCAAGTGTATTGCCAAGTGTCCACGCATCTTTGATCAGGGGCTAGGGCAATTGATTCTTTTAGATCCAGAGATAATAGCACACCAGTGGATAAAGTAACTTAAAGCTTTATTATAAACAGACAAAGTTGAGCAGAAGCACAGTTTAACAAGCATAGCATACAGAAAGAAATGCATACATACATACCAAGCAAACAAGGTGATACCTAATCTCCTATAGGCTGCCAGGAGCCCTCTAATAAGGACAGCGGAGATACCCCAAGGTGGCAATTTTCGCAGCACCCATCACTCAGGCCTGTGTGGACTCCCAAACTCCAAAGACAATCAGGTTTTTTTATCAAAGCCTGGCTCCCAAACCCCATGACCAAGTTTCCATGGTACTGAAGCTGCATGGCCTGAGCTTGACTGGGGTTCTTCATGTGGTCCAGCACCTGACCATGACATCATTCCAATAGCCTGGGAAATGATCAGATAAGCCAGTGCCCAAGCAAAACAATTTCTTATCATTCCCCCCCCATACCAAGACGCTAGAGGGGCGGCTGGAGGAGTGAACTTATGCTTAAACTTAACAAGCTGGGGGTTTTCTCTCCCCCCACTTCCCACAAAGATATGTTCTGAAGGGCTGTTGGAAGAGTGAGCATATGCTTCTTCTCCTCCCCCTCCCATTCCAAGCAGAAACAAAAACAAGCCAATTAAACATCAGTATAACTCAAAATAAACTCTAATCTCCTAGGTGTGGGGGAAGAAAAATCAAAACATGCCACCTAACTCCTCGAAATACAAAGGTCTTCTGCAGGTTGCCACTACACTAGGTTATTGCAGGACCTGCCCTGGTTTAAAAGGTTTAAAACATTACAGTATTTATAGATTCAAATACAACATATCACAATGCATTGATTTCATTGGTTATAGTCTTTTAGTACCATATATGGTAAAGCTTTACATTTTTGCATATATACCTTCCCTAAGAAGTCGACTTATTAAAAAAAATACTAAATTGTCATTTCCCCATTTTGAAGCCCCCTTGAACAAACATACTGAATTTGTGGTAGTTATTTCCTTGAAGGTGACTTGCTCATCTGGAGATATTGGTGGAGAGCCTTCATTTGTTATAATTTATTTCTACAACTGGCTTTGCTATTATTATATTTTTCAAGCTTTGGCGGGGAAAGAGGGGGAGATATACTCCAGCTCTGCCTTTTCATTTACCTCTTCCCCATGTCAAAAGGGATGGGCTATAAGGAATCTGTCACCAGGTTCGTCTGATGGTAATGGTACAGTACTTTGTGGTCATCTCTCAGTCATATCTTGACATTTTGATGCCTGAAATTTGCTATAGTTTCTCAGTTATGTGAAATGCACCCTTTATGTTTTGCACAGTTGGCCTCTAGTGTGCCAAAAATGTGTCTCTCAGAAGATGGGAAGAGATTATATTGTGTTTAAAGAAGCAATGGTATGCTAGAGGGCCAAAAGAACAGTGTGGTATATTGATTAAGGTGTTGGATTGCCAACAAGGAGACCACATTCAGGTCTATCCTTAACTATAGAGGTTTACTGGATGACTTGGGACCAATCACTTTCTCTCAGTCCGACAAAGTTTTCGTTGTGGTTGTGGGATATGGGAGCAAGGACCACTATGTCTGCTACCTTAAACTCCCAAAGAAAAGGCAGGATACAAATCTAATGAATAAAAATAAAGTTGCTCTGGTGTCACCCAAAGAAAAAAAAGACTGATTCTCCCATAAGTTTATAGTTTAACTTTATATAGGATTTTGCCTAGTTTTCTGGTAACTATAGTATTTATGACTACAAGATGCTTTGGACCTGGAGACAAGCTACAGTACCTCAGAAAGGCCTCTCTAAATAAATATAAAAATAAATCCCCAATGCCATGATTGGAGCATAATCATTGGATTACAAGGCAGAATTGGTTTCAAAAGAGATCAAGGCTCCAAAGGACCAACAAGGGGGTCAACTGTACTGGCCATTGACCATAATAAATTATCCATTCATTCACTCATTCATTCACAAAGGAGTCGACTCTTTGTAGGGCCCATAGCAAGGAGGTCCCATACAGCAAGTCACAGTGGCACAGAAAAACAGAAGGATGGTATGCACCAGAAACTGACATCTTCTCCAAGTTCAACATACTGGGCAAGAGGAGGGTCTCTATGGCCCTCCAGATGTTCTGCATTTATCTCCCAGCAACCTAGCCAGCATAATCAGCATTCAGAGATGTTGGGAACAGTACTGTAGTTCAGTGAGGAGGTCCTCACCTTCCCCATCCCAGTTGTAGGCAACCTGGAAACCTCTGGAACCTCCAACACTGCATTTGTTCTTTATTAGGAGTTCTTCAGGGCAGCACTTCGAGCAGCCCTTCAGATAGGTTGTGGCTATGACTCCTGGAAATACAGTCGAAGTAGACATTGAAAACAATAGGTCCAGAATGTCTGGGAGGGCACTAGATAGTGAAAGTCTCCTGTAGAACCTAGAAAGCCTTCAAAATAAATCCTTCCTCTCTCCCTCCCCCCCCCTATAAAATCCCAACATTTCTTAGGTAGTATTGGGTAGATTTTTAAGAATGGTGAACAGCCCTTAATATTTGCTCTCTTACTCCTATCTAAATGATGAAATGAGGTAAGGATAACCTCATTTCCAAATATGTTCTTTGCCATGCTTGGCTGCTCCCATAAATAAAATCAACCAAAAAAAGCACACCATCCTGATCATAATATTATCAGACCTGGGTATTTAAAGCTTTCTGGAAATGTTCTGTATAACAATCCCCGACAGCAGAAGTTGCATATACATTTAACAGATGTGCAATATTGTTATAATTATATTTCCATTGCCTAACGATCGACAAACATTCATTCACATGTTTACTGCAAGCCTACACTCCACATGTTTCTTTTATGTAGCCAATACACAACGGCAATCTATGCAAGGAATTTTGTGAAGGGAAAACAGAGGATCATCTGCTCTTTGTAAATTAGCAAGGCAGGTTCAACAAGCCATTATCTTTCTTTCTCTCTCTCTCTCTTTGTTGGTATTCTATAATTTACTTTCTCTCCGAATTATTTGAAAGCTTAGACATTTTGGAGAGCCCTGTCAAAGGCACTCAAATTTTTTCTTCTTCTTGCAAAAGCTTAATTAATTATTAAATAAACATGCTGGGCAAAGTAAGCCTCTGTTAGCCAAGAGGGGGGGGGGATTTAGGGCCTAAATGACTGCTTCTTCTTACATTCTGCTGGTCATATCCACATGACATGGCAGCATCATATGAAACAATAAACCTGATTGTTTCTGGAACAGGGGGATGGGGGGGGGGGCTTAAACTGGGATCAGAGAGAATTAAGAAGGTGTGTAGCCTCCCTCCTCTTTCACTCCTGAGGAAGCTAACCCAGATTGGACCACCACTGATTTATTTTTCCCTATTTAAACAGGGAACTGCAGATCTTATGAGTTGTCTCCCACCAGATCATCATGTAAGGCATTTTAAAAGGATTAATGGTGTCCAACCAGCTTTATTTTGTGGTAGCAGTTGCCTGTTCCACTGAGACTCCCTCCCCACTTTTTCCTTTCTTCTCATTGACTGCAGTGGGAGGAAATTTACTACAGGTCCCTTACAGCTTCTTAGATTAAACCAGTGGTTCTTAAACTGCTTGACCCAATTACTCCTTTTCCCAGTCTCAAATTATGTTATTACCCCAGACACACAAACACACAAACCCCACCCCAAACTCTGTTGTTTCACACAAGCATCACAGCAGTGGCAGTCCCAAACTGGATCCTTGACTCACAAACATCAATTACCAATTGCTCCATAATCCCCAGGATATGCCCAAATTACCCCATCAGGATAATTACCCTCAGTTTAAGAACCACTGCATTAAACTCTTCTTTGGCAGGGGTGCACAATGAGATCTAGCAGGTCCAAGCACATTCCTGGCATGCCAGAATTTTTCTCATGGTCCCAATAGAATCCTTCTATTGGAATATCTCTGCCAACCAAAATTTCCACAGGAAGACTTGATGGTGTATTGTCGTACCAGTGGGCATAATGCTACATACAATGAATCCTAGGACACTTTAGGATATCATACTCTTGTAACTGCATGTTAATAGTTTATTGGGTGTTGAATTTCTTTGCAAGCTGCCCTGAGACCATTATCAACATTCCATGGTAACATTCAGCATCCGTCTGTCTCTCTCTCTTGTCCCTGTGCTCTTGGAACAATATTTGGGAGGCCATAGAATTGATGAGATGACCCCTCAGATGGAGAGCTCTGACCTTAGAGAGGGACCTTCCACACTAGAGTCCCATCTCCCATCTTTCTGCCATCCTCCATCACTGGTACTTTGTCAGGTTTGGGGTCTTTGCCTCCAAAAGCCCCAAAAAGCTTAGTGGTGAGCATGGATGGCCACTGGATCCCAATCCTCCTCTGTCCCTCCAGCTCCCCTGCCTTACCACCAGCTTAGCAGGAGAAAGAAAGGGAGACTCGACTGTCCTGGCAGAACACGGGAAATGTCCATGCTCCAAGATGAAAGCATTCTGACAAAGGCTCAGAATTGCTCTGCCTCAGCTTTTACATGCACCCTTCAAAAGATTTCCAAAACCAAGGAAATGAGGCTCACTGTCAGGGTTATTGTGCTTCTTACTGTGTATTTCAAAACAATTTATTATTTATTTTACATATTATTGCTCAATTTTGCTTTTATAGACTGCAACCCACCACTCAGTGAGATTCCTGGACTGCAGGTGGGCTATAAATATTTTAAATAAAATATACAGGATGACAAGCATGCTAAAACAGAACACTATGTGCATTAAAATGCATTTCAAGAAAGTGAAAAATAAAAATCTCTTGGCCTACCATCAAAAAGATAATAAGATTGGCACCGTATGTGCCTTTCAATGTTGGCCTCAGGCAGGAGGTAATATTATTTTTTTCATTTTAACAAGATTGCCGTCGAGTGATGTGAGCGTTTGAAAACAGTGGCACAATGACAACTGTGCCAGGTTGTCACTGTGAGTTCAGAATGGTGAGAAATAGAAATAGAAATAGAAATAGAGGAGAGGCAAAGGATAGGTCAATTGTCAGCTGATGTCATGATACCTCTATAGTGAGATAGACTTTGTTTTACTGCAATACTTAGCGTGGGCCAAATCAGACCCCATAGTTTTCAACAGTGCATTTAGCAGTGCAATTTTGTGCTTAGTTTCTTGAAATTAAGTCTCAATGTGCCTGGTGGGACTTACTTCCAGGTAAATATTCACAAGACAGTTGTTGCAGACAAACAAACATGCGCATTGTGCAAGTGCATTCCCAAGGAAGCCGTGGCTGAATGCAGCAGTCATTTGCATACGCTTGGCCACGAGCCAGCTTTCTCTTTCTTAGAGGCAAGATTGGGAGGAAGCAGCCAAGATTCTTTTACTCGATGGCTACAGCTCCTGAAACGCATATACGCTTGTCCTGACTTTGTCAGAAGCCAATCAGCAACACTAGTTGACTTTGAGTGGTAGCAAAGGACAGACCTGATAAATACAAACTTTTGTTTGCCCTGAGACTGCACCTGGGGACACCTTGCAGTCCCAGGCATTGCCATCGGGGTGGAACTCCTTATGACATCAACCATTGGTTGTATTGACTTTCTCCTTCATCTTCCCTAACCATTTATATATACAGTATAATGATTATTAGTTAATGGGGCTGAGAAGCAATTTAACTTACATCAAAAAATTCCCTGAGCATATGTAAAGGTTTGCTTCCCCAGAGCAAAACTATTACTTGTCTTATTGCTTGTATAATTATCACTGTCACAATTTCATCATTAGGGCATGGGAGAAAAGCAACCTGCATTAATACCCAGTAGCCAAAAGTGGGAAATCCTCAAGGCTTTAGCCCAGCTCAGTGGCTAGCATATAATTATATGGGGCGTGGTGGCTCAGCGGGTTAAACCGCTGAGCCGTTAGACTGCCGACCATAAGGTTGGCAGTTCGAAACTGTGTGGCGAGGTGAGCTCTCGTCACTAGCCCCGGCTTCTGTCCACCCAACAGTTCGAAAGCAAAAGCAAGTAGATAAATTGGGTACCACTTACGGGGGTCAATTTGCTGGCGTCCTTTCAGAGGGTTGTCCTTGAACCAAGAAGACCTGGTGAATCCCGACAATGGCGGCGGCGGATGACGGATCCTGAAATAACAACTTCCTGGACATCAGCAGCCGGCTCAAGCGAGGCATTCTGGGGCATGTAGTCCGATGCCTGCAGCTGAAGAGTCGGTTCCTTCACCTCCTTCCTATCGTGCGGTAACATTGTGTAATATATATGGCTGTATAATATATATGAATTTACATATATGTAAGCCGCCTAGAGCCCTCCATTAGGGAGGGGATAGGCGGGGTATAAATAAGATAAATAAATAAATAAATTATATAATCAAGTTCCTAGAAGACCCATTTGACAAGCCATGTCAGAATGGGCCTTCAGTCAACCTCTGCCTCTCCCAAATCACCCCAGCTAATGGGCAGGATGGAAGATCAGCTACTGCTTTCTGGCAAATGATTGATTTTCACTCAATTGATTGATTGGGTGCTGTTGAGATAGTGTCGACTTTAGTAAGCACATAGACAGATCTGTCTCCATGCTCCGTCCCCAACCTGGCACTTTGGGTCCCCCAACAGTACACTCATTGCCACTGTAACTAAGTCCATCCACCTTGCTGCTAGTGGTCTTCTTCCTCTCTTCTCCCTTTCCCAGCATTATGGATTTTTCAAGGGAGCTAGGTCTTCACCTGTGTCCAAAAAATGATAATTTCAGCCTGGTCATTTGTGCCTTGTGCCAGAGCTCTGGACTGATTTATTCTATGATCCATTTATTTGTTTTCCTGGCTATCCATGGTATTTTCAAGAGTCTTCTACAACGCCAAACCTCAAAAGCATCAATACTCTTTCTACCCTGCTTCAAAATCCAACTTTTATCACCATTGAGTGTCATAGGGAAAACCATTGCCTGTGTAAGCCTAATCTTTGTAAGTATAGACATCTCACTCTATCACATCACTCTATTTGACTCTATACCACATCAAAATATAAAACAATTTAATAACTGTTGTGGCCAATCTTAAACCTTCCCTGGCTGATAGTTTTACAGGCACTCTTCGCATAAACGGACATTTTCATCTCTGTAATATTTAACTGGTGGTGCTGGAAACATGAAACAATATTTACCACAGCTTTCCCTAACCCAGTAATTCTGTTCTGTCTACCACTCCAAGGGCCCTGCTGCCTAGGAATTCTGGGAGTTGTAGTCTCCCAGCATCTGAAGAGTGATAGGTTGAAGGCATACCTATGATCTGAAAGTCCTAAGTCACTTATTCTGACAACAGAACAGATGCTTTTAGAATATATTTCCTTCAGTTATATAAAGAAAACATGGAGCTGTAGTCTGGGCATTTAACAATTCAAGTGTGTGCTGACATCTGTCACCATGTATTCTATGAAACGAAATTGATTTATCTTTTTCAGTTGTTTATTATTATATATTAGAATGCTGCCAAAACATATTTTACTCTGTATTTTGGAAGTTCCATGGAATTTATGCAAATACATCTAATGATTTAAATATGAACAATATAGCATTTTCTCATTTCCAAGAGAAGTGTTAATATTTATAGAGTATTTTAAAACTTAGCCATCCCTGTTATAATCCTAACTTAAATCTGAAATATGCGTAAAGCTATCCAAATAATGAATCTGCCACTTGCCAATTGCATTTAAAAATAATAATTGCATTGTCACATTAAGGAAATTATTATATCAGCTGGTGTCTGTGTTTATATATGTATCTGTGCATACATATGTATATACAGAAACACATCTGTGTTATTTATTATTATGTATCATTGCTCACTCAGTTACATTTATCTTTTCTTTCAGAAACTGAGGTAGCGTCTTCAATACCTATTTGTAAATCTGTAAACAAGTTGCAACTTTGATTAGCTATTATTTGATGAAATTCAGAAACCCTATATTTATTTCTTCTTGATGAGGAAACTTGGGTTACTTTCCCCATGTTCCACATTTGAAAAAAAGAATAGGCAACAAATATAATGGTGATACTACATACGACTATAACAGCCTATCCTAATCCGGTACCATCCAGATGTTTGGGGCTACAATTCCCAACATCACCAGCATTCCAGGAAGGAGGCAAAAGTCTAAAATAATGGTGTGTGTTGTTTTCATTTCTTTAAAAGCTCAGCCTCAAATTGTGGCTGCCATAATTAGTGGTGGACAGTATCAGGATTAATAACAATTCTAGATTGTGGAGTCCTTGGTGCTCTCTGAGCCTTGTTGTTTTCTTGCAGACATTTCATTGCCAGACTTGGCAATATCTAAAGTGCGAAAAAGGAGTAGGACTTGCTCTCTGTTTATATACCCTGGCTTGTCCTGCTTGTGTTGTTGGGGGTGTTGTTCTCTCCTTGGTAGTTCCTTGATTGGGCTGTTGTTTGCTGCTTGGTTGATTGACTGAGTTAATACAGTAGTTCCTTGATTAGGGAATACTGTGCTGTTTGATTATTCCTCTGGTGCTAATCCTGGTGTTAATCTTTGCATATCTGGGTGATGATTGCTGGCAAGGAGGTGTTCTGGTCTTCTGGCTTTTCTATTGTCTCTTATGAATGGTATGTAAATGTTGTTTACCTCTATGTTTCTGTTGATAGCTGCTTTGTCTGAGTGCCAAGCTTCCAGGAATTCTCTAGTGTTCATGGATTTTGCTTGGTTTAAGATGCGTAGTTTCCCAGTTGAAAGTATGGTTGAGTCTGTCCATATGTTGTGAGATTAAGGAGTTTTCATCGTGTCTTCTGACTGCTAGCTGGTGTTCGTGGATGCGCTCTGCTAGTCTTCTGCCCATCTGTCCTACATAGTGGCTACTACAGTCCTTACACTGTATGTTGTAGATAATTCCTGTTTTTTCTTCTTGGGCTACTGGGTCTTTTGGGTTACTTAAGATGTTCTGAAAGGTTTGGGTTGGTTCATGTGCTACGGTGATGCCGTACGCATTGGATCCAGAGCCTCGTACTGCCACCGCGCCAGTCACCGATCTTGAACCCTGCCTTGCTTCCACGCTGCATCCTGCTCCCGAGCCTCGTGTTGCCATCACACCGCGCTCCGCGCCCAAGCCTTGCCTTGCTCTCGCACTAGATCATGTTCCTGTGCCTCATGCCGCTGCCACATCTGTTCCAGTATACCCGTCTTGCCTTGTTACCGCCTTGGACTCTTGCTCTCATCAGTCCTCGCCGATACGCTGAACAGCACAGGCACGTTGCTGCACATTTGCCTCGCGAGGGACATTTTGTGTAACCCTGATTTGTGAACTCATTCTTAACTAAGTGGAACTTGTTTATCTTCTATTAAAGCGTTATTAACACCACTTCTTGTGTCATGCCTCAGTCGGAACAGGACAGTGAGCTCTTTAGCTATGTTTCAAGTGGGAGTCCCTGGTAATGATACATTTGGCCAAAGCAGTATGCCAGGTTTGTGTATTTTGGGGTGTCCGTAGAAGTGTGGGAGGATGGGTCCACTGCTTTTCATCCACCTTTGTTCTTCTTTCGTGATTTGACCTTTCTTGGTGAGGTCATTAATCTAGAACAAATTCTAGATTGTACATGACTAAGATTATGAATTGTTCTATACCTTAATTTATTTAGTTATACAGTATGTATTTATTTATAATACAGGTAGTACTGGCTTAACGACTCCCCTGTTTAGTGACCATTTGAAGTTACAACCATCTCAAAAAGTAACTTTACAACTGGTCCTCACCCTTATGACAATGACAGCATCCCCATGGTCATGTGATTGAGATTCAGGTGCTTTGCAACCAGCAGGCGTTTATGACAGTAGCAGAATCTTGCAGTCACATGGTCTACTTTTCATATTATTGATTCAGGCATGCAATTATGCCATTTATGGGCATTCTATAATCCCTAATTAGCTGAAGAATATCTAGTTCCCTTATATGAATATGGTTATGGGTACCTGAAATAGCCCTAAATAGCACTTAAAATAATTTAATGTGTACTGACAGAAAAAAGAAAGAGAAGTATGATGTGACACAGATTACACTAAGCCATAACATGGGTTGGTTTGACATTCATGTTATACAAACTCAGGCAATTGTAGGTAATTCAACAATCCATGGTTAAGTCAATTATGACCTAGTGTGATGTGTGGACCCAGCCATTGAGAAAGAGAATATGGGCAGTGTCTGGATTCACACACTATACGAAGCCATGATTTGTTTGATTATAGTTTATTACTTGAATTGCAATTGGTTTGGAACACATAACAATCTATAAAGTTTATGGAACAAACTAGATATTTGATTAGGCTTTTGGGCTCAACTCCAAGTACTGGTGATTACCTAAAAATCCCTGTGTGGCACAGTGCTGAGATCCATGAGGAACTGCCATGTCAAATGTGACCATACTCATTCAGTCCAAAGATGGATTGAGAGCCTGCTGAAGGTCCTGCCCCCTTAAGAAGTACATGAGATGTAGGTCAGATGACAGGCCTTTTCAGTGGTAGTCCCCATTATTTGAAATACTCTTCAACTGGAGGTATGTTTGACCATGACTATCTGAGGTTTTTGAAGACCATATTTTTCAAGGGTGATTTTGCCTTTGGATGTTTAGGGGTGACCATCTTTGTTAGTAATTAATTTTATGTAGTGTTTGGTGTTTCTTGCTTTGTTTTATGTAGCCTGGATTTGGTAATTTTAGGATGGTTTACAGATACAGGTAATCCTCGCTTAACAACTACAATTGGGACCGGCAACTCCATCACTAAGCAATGTGGTAGTTAAGCAAGGCATCACGTGGCTGTGACTTGTGATTTTATTGCTGGCTTCCCCATTGACTCTGCTTGTTGGAAGCTGGCTGTGAAATGCACAGAAAATGGTATTAGTTATTCTAGCATGAGATGGTATGCATTTTGAGCAAGTCCTGCTTGAAATCTCACTAGCATTTCTAACTTACTTGAAAAACCCTTGTTAAGGCAAGCATTGTTAAGTCAAGGGAATTAAAAGGAAACATTTAAGAAAATGCTAAACCCATTTCCCTGTTTTTTATTTGGTGTTCAATTGAGGTAAACTCCTTACATCTATTTTCTAATTATCTCTTAAAGGCAAGAAAGACAGGCTTGCTAATGAAATCTGAGAACAGGAAGGTAATTTGATCAATACACAAAAGGTTAGATCCTAAGCACTAAGCAAACAGCAACTAGCATGCATTTTGCTAAATGTGTAGAGCTACTGTATATGTCTACTCAGAAGTAAACCCCACTGAGTGTATGCAGCTAAGCCTATATAATACCTATGCATCTATTTAATGCCTGCCTGCCTGCCTGCCTGCCTTCCTTCCTTTCATAAAGGTTCCAAAGAAAATAAGATCTCACAGAAAAAGGTGAATTAGTCAACCAGAAATAAATAGCTAGGTAGTGCCTGTGATGAGAAATTCATTTCACAAAGAAAAGAAAACTCTACAGTTTTATAACACATGCCAAGGAATGCCACATTGATTTTCTACAGGGATTTTTGTCAAATCCCAAGAGTACAAAAGAGTACACAAGTGGACTGGTAAAACACTGCACAAACAAACAATAGCTGCTGCCTCTCTGGGACAGCCACTGCTCACATGAGAGGAAATGCAAAAACACCTGTGTAGTGGATGTCCAGTGGATGGGAAGAACAAGTTGAAGGGTGTTGAGCATGGGAGAGCCAACAAGGAGGCGGCCATACATAAGCCTTCTGATGACTGGAAGCTGCCAAGATGGGACCAATAATCAGCATTGGACTGATGGCAGTCCTGAGGTCCTCAAAGACCAGCCCATACACAGGAAAGCAATTGGCACTTGCTGTGCCTGCAGGGCAACCCGTCAATCAGGGATGCAGTCGGCACAAACCAGACAGAACTTCAGGCCATCAGCATGGTGAAAGCAGAGGAAGGAGTTTAAATCCAGAAAAGGATGTCTTTATTTCTAGCTGACTTGTGCACAGAAGTCAAACAGCTTAAGACTGGAGTGTGGAATGGCCCTTCGTGTTTCTGGGGAGAATTGATTCTTGCTATATCACTACTGTCATGTGTAGTTAGCCACTAAGTCCTGGATGACTCCCATTTGGGTTTGTTTATGTGGTTGTTTGGTATTCTTCACGGTGGTTAAAGCATTTCTGTATTGATTTTTATCAAATCGGATCCCAGGGTAGCTTCTTACAGCAAAGGTAATTCCTTAAAGGTGAGTAATTATGTACATAAGAAATGTAGCTTCTTCAGAGGTTATAAATCTATGTTAAGTAAACATATGAGTTGGAGGCTGCACAGTTCCTTCCCTCGTACACTATTAAGGAGAATGCCTGCAAGGAAGATGTCTCTACAAGTGAGATTTGTTTGTTTGTTATTAGCTGTTTGAGTTTCCTTCAGAAACTCAAGGATATGTACATAAGGATCCCTTCTCCTATTTTTCCTCTGAGCAACAACTCTGTGAGAGAATGACTGGCCCAAAGTCACCCAGTGAACTTCCATGGCTGAGGGTGGATGAAAAGCTGGAGCTCCTTAGTCTTCTCCAAAGGGCCGGGAGCCCTATGCCATCCCAGATCTCAGTTGTATGGCCATCTCCATGTGTGCAGCTCTACACGTGAAGTGACCTCCTTCCAAGCATTTATGTTCAGTGCACAACAACTGTAGAGATGCCAAATGGTTTACCCAACAGAGAGAAGGGCTACATTGTCTATGACTCACAGGCTTGTTTAATACAGATCTACAGCAGTCAGCAAAGGCTTCTAAAACAAACCTTAGGGAAAAAAATACAGATAAAATTGAGGTCTGTAAGTTGAAATACCTGTGTAAATACAAATGTAAATTAGGCCATATGACTGAATCCTGGGCTTTGGGATGGGGATTGGATGCTTGAATTATGCAGACACCTTCTGCATAACCTGGTCTGTCTTCTCCTCCATGTGAATCTTCTCTTGTCTCTACCATACAATGTTCCTGAACACAGATTATTATGAATCAAATGTGACACCTATTGGCGTATGTCTGTGATAATGTTTTAGTGTTAGCTGCTGGGAGACCTTGTGGACTGTGGCAGTATACTAATGTAATAAATAAAGAAATAAAAAGTTATGCATGAACTGGGGGATTTTTCTTACTAAGTAGCATGCAGAGCATTGTGCTGCATCTTTGTTGAAAGGAATCTGAGTAAAAGTCTAAAAGTGAAGTTTCATTCATACATGGACATCCATGCAGAGCATATAGAAAACAACTGTGTGTGTGTGGATGGACCATGATACAGCACAAGTGTGATGGAATGTCAGTTTGACTCAGGGAAGGGGGAGTAGAATACAGAGCCATTACAAAAAAGATATTTGAGTCCTGGGAAAGTTCAAAGCATGAGAAAGAAACTCAAAACAACTCAATCTTGATTGTGTTGGGTATAAGTGGAAGTAAAGAGGGTCTTTAACAGGCTTTCCAGATTCTGTTGCAATACTGTAACATCCATTACAGTATTGTACTACTACAATGCTGTGGTCATCCTATCCCGATGTCTGGAGCTGTGAGGGTCTGGATGGGGAACAACAGGCCTCAACAGAACCCGGGCAAGACTGAGTGGCTTTAGGTTTTCAGCCCCTCTGGTTCTAGGACTTTACCATCTTTGGTAATGGATGGGGTCGCACTGCCCCAAACAGTCCCTGTGCACAATCTGCGGGTCCTCCTGGGCTCATGACTCCTGCTCAATAAGCAGGTGGCAATTGTGGCTTAGAAGGCCTTTGCACAACTTCATATTATGAGCCAGTTGCACCCATTCCTAGATCATGGGGACCTACTCACGGTCACTCACGCCCTGGTCACCTCCCGGTTAGACTACTGCCATGCACTCTACATGGGGATGCCCTTGAAGAGTATCTGGAAACTTCAGCTGGTGCAAAATTCAGCAGCGTGAGCAGTTATGTGTGTTTCTGGTAGAACACATGTTACACCTCTGCTTCGTGAGCTGCATTGGTTACCAGTTTGTTTCCAGGTCCAATTCAAGGTGCTGGTGTTGACCTTTAAAGACCTTCACGGCATGGGACTGGGTTATTTGAGGGACCATCTCTCCCCAATTTCATCTGCCCATCCTACCAGATCCAGCAGAGAGGGCATGTTATGGGTTCCATCGCCTAGGGAGCTACATTTGATGGGCCCTAGGCATTGGGCCTTTTCTGCTGTGATGCTCGCACTGTGGATGACCTGAGGTGAGGTTGGCCTTTTCACTGTTGAGCTTCCAGAAGTCCTTCAAACCCTGGTTATGGCAGCAGGCCTGGGGACCCAGGGGATGGGTGAACTAGTGAGGTGGCTCCCTTGTTTTTAATAACCCTTCGTTTATTTTTCTTTGTTTTAGTTTGGTTTTTTATACCTTTTAATGTATTTATTGACTGTTTTTAGCTTTGTTGTACGCTGCGCAGAGTCACTTGTTTGTGAGACTGTCGGCTATATAAATTAGTTTAATAAATACAATAAATTAATAAACAAATACCCTAACTGCATTAAGTACATTCCAAGACTCCTAGCAACTCCTGTTTCCTGACCTTGCCTATTCAAGGGGCTAACAAAAAGATAATAGAGCCCCAAACATCATGCCTGGCCAACTGAATTGGCTCTATCATTCAAGGCATCATTGGTCTAATCCAGAGCTTTCCAAACTTTTCATTTTGGTGACACACTTTTTAGACATGCATCATTTCGCGACACACTCTTACAGCAGGGCACAAGGCAGGCACTAGGACCTGCGCAGAATCACAGCAGGTTTGGAGGCAACCAGGCACAAGGCAGGCACTAAGACCTGCGTGGAATCCTGGCAGGGCAGGTTTGGAGGCAGCTGGGCACAAGGCAGGCACTAGGACCTGAGTGGAATCCTGGCAGGGCTCGGAGGCAGCAGCAGCCGCGACACACCCAGACACTGCAGCCGACACACTAACGTGTCCCGACATACAGTTTGGAAAGCTCTGGTCTAATCATTAGTGATAAATTACCTACAATAAAAGTTTTATAGAGTGGCATAGAAGTGGTAGTAACCTTTTTCTTTTGTACTTTACACCTAATTCATAATACCCCTGTGCCCCTATCTAGGTTGTTCACATGAGAGCTGTAATGGAGGGCATTCTGAAGGAGGCCTCCATCTCCTGATGAAAAGATAGGAATGGATCTACTCTATGGTGTTTTGCTTTGTTTTTTGTTTTGTTTTGTTTTGCTTTGTTTTGGTGCCTTCAAGTCAGTGTTGACTCCTGGTGACTGCCTGGACTAGTCCCTGCAGTTTTCTTGGCAAGATTTCAGAAGTAGTTTGCCCTTGCCGCCTTCCTAGGGCTGAGAGAGAGTGACTGGCCCAAGGTCTCCCAGCTGGATTTGTGCCTAAGGCGGGACTAGAACTCACGGTCTCACAGTCTCTAGCCTGATGACTTAACCACTACACCAAATTGGCTCCCAATTCTATGTAGGGTTTGTGTATATTTCCTTATTTCCTATCACGCTTTCAATCTGTCCTGGATTGTAGTGAATTCCTACATACAGAATGGTAGCCTAATATTTGTGGTATGACTAGCTAGAGATTTCTGTTTCTGAATTCCCTTATCAACATGAGGACATGGCAAAAAATGACCATGGTTAAATTTATCTAAGAATTTCAAAACAGAGTTGTATTCATGGGATTGCTTTCTTCAGCCCAACAATTCTTTAACTGGATAAAATGGGAAGTGAGAAATTCTTAAAATAAAAATACAAATTTAGAATTAATGGAAAGCTGCCAATAATAGGATTGGATTATCAATACATATCAGAAAATACTTGATGACTGCATAATATTTTATCACTTCATACTCATTCTTGACAAGTATGATGGAACAGAAGATTAATAACACAATATGAAAAGGTTATTGGCAATTTATCATAGTCATAGCTGGTACAACATGGTGGTTAAATAAAATTTCAGGAACTATGAATTCAGAAATTTCATCTTCACTTCAGTTGTTACATTAGGCAAATTTATAATATTAATCTTCTGTATGTAGCATAGTTATAATTCTGCTGGCCTATTTTACAGGGCTCTTAAAGGCATCAAAATAAAAATGTTCAAAATTTTTCACTTTATATTATGACATGTTTTGCTTTTCTAGCTTATGGAATCAGATTATCTACAGAAGCTCCTGGTTATCCATAAAGCTTATGAAAACTTCTGGGCATTGTTAGGCATTTTTATCCCAAAATGACTGCATTCATAGGTCAGTAAGCATTAGTTATATGCAGTAATTAACACAGTGGTAGCAACTCAGTGAAGCAATACCATTCTAGATAAGTGCTACTACACTGATATCATGTGCATTCCAGAAAAGCCAAAGATCTGACCCCTGGCCAGATCTTGGAGGAAACATGTTTCTTCCTTTGCATCTAACCAGTGAATAACCTCATGCTACCTCAATGCACAAGCAGCATTGGCCAAAAGGCTCTATCCCTGTACTTCTGGAGAGATGGAACCCACAGAACATGTTCTTCTTTGTCGCTCCTTTTATAGACATTTGAACCAGATTTATCCTCCCTCTGATCAGCAGATATCCTGGTAGCTCAGACTTGGCCTATGCCCAGAAGCTGCTTACAGATGAACCGCCATTTATTACACTGCATGTGGCAAGGTTTTGTGCTGCAGCACGTAAGATCTGCTGGATATTGACAGCAAAGGCTCCTGCTATATAGGTGTCTTTTATGTAATTATTTATGTATTATCATATTTTATGAAATCTGAAATATTACCACATTTACCTTTCTTTGATTTTATTTATGAGTCCTGCTTTATAGAAATATTTCAACTTTGGTAATGAATTTTTATTTACTGGGTGCTTAAGCAAAACTGTTTTAGGTAGTTATAGACCCCTTATGGAGATATTTCTTGTACTGGTCTGAGATACAGTAGCAATAAAGACTGACTGACTGACTGACTGACTGACTGACTGATCTAAGCATATAAGCACCACATAAAGTTGGAAGGTCTTACTGCCAAATTTATTACAAAAATGAATTGCCACTGAAAGGTCTGATTACATAGGAAAAGAGGGATATACAGTTTGATCTGTTTCTGCCCTAGATCACTATCACCTTTGTAAAACCAGGAGTCCGGTTTGTCTTCGTACTACATTTTCTAAATTATGTTTCAAATCTGTGTGAGCATTTGCATTTCAATTTAACCATAGATTTATGAGTAGAAGGGGGATATTTGTCAAAAATGCTTGTCTCCGTGTGTGTGTGTGTGTGTGTGTGTGTGTGTGTGTGTGTGTGTGTGAGAGAGAGAGAGAGAGAGAGAGAGAGAGAGAGAGAGAGAGAGAGAGAGAGAGAGAGAGAATAGCAATAGCATTGGAAATTTCAGAAAGTGTTAATGCTGGTGGATAGATGTTTAAATTCCCACTTACCCAAACTCCCAGATGGTATTGATCAGGTCAGCTTATATTAGAATCTGCAAAGTCTGAATACCTCCAGCATCCCCATAGCATAATAGCCCATTGGAGGAGACTGATATTGGCTTTCTCTGCCCTAGATAATTTCCTTTGCTTCACCTTCAGTTTTGCTGTGACAAAGAAGTAGGCACCAGAAAATTAGCTTTTTGATAGCCTCTGACACCTTCTACTGATGTGATGAAGACAAATGGTGTTGCGGTATATGATTTATTTGCAGGATTATCATAAGCATTTATATTTGTTACGTCACATTAAAATTGTTCTTTTAAAAAGCATGATAGGCTGACATGTTAAGGTTTACAGGGGAAGGAGAGCAAAACCCTGAATGTCATTATATACCCTCAAAGATCACTTTCCTTTGCATTTTAAAAATGTGGCTGAAATAATGTTTCTGCACTAGCAGAAGTGACAGTTATAAGCTGAATTGTTACATCAGGGTTTTTTTCTTCTGCTTCTTCAGGAACACTGGGATTTAGGAAGTGGCTACGAGTACTTCTTAAGGCTGAAGTGGGTGAGATTATTTTTTGGGGGTCACTATTGCACTGATGATCAAATGGACAAAGGATTTCAGGAAGGACAAGGAAGTGAAGAATACATCTAAAAAATCTCATTTTTACTCAATTTGAACAATCAAGTTTGTTAACAATTGTCAGATTATTTCTTTGTGGGTTGGTAATCTTTCCATATTCCGCTCAGTCTTCAGATCCATATGTCCACACTGTCAATTATGCCTATGGTAAATTTGGTTGATTTCTATAAGTGACATCACATGAATGTGTCTGTTTATCATGACATCATCGAGACTGATAAACAAAATTAGGAATATTGGCAAAATAATTTAGATCAAATGACATAAGCTAATAATATATAATAATAATAATAAAATAATAAATAATAAAATAAATTAATAATATAATAATATAATAATAAACTAGGGCTGGTGACTGTGAGGCTACCCAAGGATAGGATGGTATTTAAAAAAGCAACCATCAAGGGATACCAAACAGAACTGTAATAATGTGAAAATGTTGATGAAGGTTTTTCCCCTTTGAGTTTTATTTAGCTGTAACATTGTCTGCATCTCATCTGACAAAACAGCGAAGATTAAGATTAGTAACTTTCAAACTTGCTGTGTGTTCACTGAAAGAGAAAAATATGCATTTTATATTGTATTTTTCTTGTTGAGGTTATATGATGCTAGATTTATAACAGCCAATGAAATCAAGTAGCCCAAAATGAACCCCAGATCTTCAGCCTCTTATAATATCTTGGCCACCGAAAGTTGCTAAAATTTAGAAGTCTTAGCAAGTGCTAATGCGCCAAGTCTCTAGAGAAAAGTTGCCCAGTTACTGGAACCAAAGGACATAGACTCCCCTTGCCTGCATCTTGAACATGGGAATGCTCGGGGAAAGAGGTTCCTTCTGAACTATCTTTTAGAACGCAGCAGTCTGATGAGTCCTCTTGAAATTAAACATTAGACCTGATTTTCATGAGAGAGAGCAAAAGGCTGAAGAGTTTAAAAGTATCAATAACCATTTTGGCTCTCATTTTCCCTAAAATTAATTTTCCACATTCTCAGTGTCCTCAGATGGCTTGGAATAGCAGAGGATTGGGAGTGGATTAAATAATACAAATGTGGAAGGGGAGTGTGTGTGTGTGTGTGTGTGTGTCTTCAAGTCATTTTTTTTTTACTCCTGGCAACTGCCTGGACTAGTCCCTGCAGTTTTCTTGGCAAGGTTTTTCGGAAGTGGTTGGCCACTGCCTGCTTCCCAGGACTGAGAGAAAGGGACTGGCCCAAGGTCACCCAGCTGGCTGTGTGCCTAAGGTGGGACTAGAACTCACGGTCTCCCGGTTTTTGGACTGGTGCCTCAACCACTACACCACACTGGTTCTTGGAAGGGGAGTAGGTTGTGCTTTTTTACCAACTGTGCTACATTACATTGTGCTTCTCTTTTCCCAGACTACCACCTCCATGTGGACCAGTGGCTTGGACAAATGAAAAGCATAAGTATCTGGAGAAGCAATTAGAACAGAGAAATGATGTCATGTCAAGGATCCTTTGTATGGTGGGTTCAAAGCATTGCTATTTTCTCCAGTATTCTTCAACAGGGCTAGTATCAACAGTGTGTCTAATAATTAGGCATTGAAAGAAATGCAAATATTGTATCTAATTATCACATGGCGCCACTCTTTAAGCGCAGTGTCCCAGGACCCTTTTCAGACTGGGATAGTTAAAGTGATCTTATTCTGTTTGCCTACCCATCAAATTGTACCTGCTTGCTCAGGGGTCATTTGGCCCCGATCCCCAGCAAACTGAAATGGCTAGAAATGAAGGAGGTCCTATAATTTCATCTTAACTGTGAACTATGTAAAAATAAAGGAGGAGATAGGTGGTACTAAAGCTAGAGCTTGGAGCCAAACTCCAGAGCTTCACCGCTCTAAGAAATTAAATCCAGTGGGTTGAGCTGAGAGCAGGGCTAGACCCCACTTGGGCTAACACCGTTTTCTTAATTTCTTTCTCATGTTTAAAACAGTGTAATATCAGATGATGGGAAAATAGGTATGTTGATGCTCATTTAATAATTTTATTAATATTATTTTCTCTCTCTCTCTCTCTCTCTCTCTCTCTCTCTCTCTCTCTCTCTCTCTCTCTCTCTCTTCCCAAGTAAATGTGTATATGATCAGTAGCAAGTATGTTTAATGCAGTCATGGTAGTTCTGTGATTTAAATGAGATTTTGCATACTGTACTCAGAAAATGTCATATTTTTTCAGCATTGGCAGCTTATTTATTATTTTGCTTCATTATCAGGCATGTAGAATGAGTTGTAAAGCAGGGAATGGCAGTGCCGGCGTGTAAGAGTAATGTATGTTGGGCGTTTCACAAACACCACTGAAGTTATACAATATGGTTATCTAAAAGAGCAGCCCCTCAAAGAGTCATAAATCCAAGATCTAAAGTTCTCCAGCTGCACCCCCGGAGGGGCAATCTAAGTATCTAAATAATTTTTTTTAAAAAAAATTCACTGTTCTATTTTTGCTCCTCTTGACACAGCAGCTGAATATGCAGCTATGCATAAGGACCACCAGGTGGCAGAATGCAAGCTAAGTCAAAGCCATAGCAGTACAGTCCATTTCTGGTTAACTTTGTCTACTGCAGGGAAACCTGCTTACGTGTTGTGTCAAAAATCTGTGTTCTCATTCCCGCTTCTGTGACAAACTCAGCTAGCGCGGTAGACACGAACTTTCACAAGCGGTCCCTAGCTTTAACCTTTTCACTTTGTGCTCCAGATCACTGTTATTATGAATGGCATTTTTGTCTCTTCCCTGGCAAAAGAAATAGTATTGAGCCAAGCTCTGATGTTCAAAAGCATACAGATCATCTATTGATGTAAGACTTGAGAAAGGTATCAAGAGTAACGTTGCCATTTCCAGTAATTCACATATATTCTAACATACTTGCCATGGGCGTTTGAAAAAGCTTGTAGGATACATTTTGGCTTTTCCAACTCTACGTGCAGTTCATTCATTACCTTTTCTCATGACCATTCTCCAAGGAATTCAGAGTGGAATTCCTGGTTCTCTCTTTAATGTTTTAACTTTATAAGGTAGCAGGGGATGTGTGGGAAGAGGGGAGAGGGAGTTCAAAAACTCCAAGATGGTGGGTGTAACCATGCAAACCCACCCTACCTGCCATTTTTATGTGGGTACATACTGTACATAAGGTAGGTTGGTCTAAGAGATTAATTGACCTAAGGTTATGCACAATCCTATGCATTATTCATAAATAAGTATTAAATAAACCTTATTCCCAGGTAAGTGTGCATAGAATTGCAGCCTTGGTAAGTTGTATGAACATCGCAAATCATTTAAGTCATAAAGTCTCCAAGAACTGACACACATCCAACAAAACCTGGATCAGGCATTATGTTGAATAACTGCTAATGGAACTGAATTTATTGTGAAATCCAAGTTGTGATGGATACGTATGATTCTGCCCTTAAGAAGGCTGACCAATATATCATAACTTGCTGTCATTGGTCCTGTTTATCTTCCCAAGCCAGGTTTCACAACATACCTTCCAGGTATTGCCAGAGGAGACCTCAGAAGAAAGCTTTGCTTCACTCTTAAATTGAAGGGGCTAGCGGACGTGTTGTTTTGCAAAGCATTTTCGAGGAGGTGTTTTGCTTGAGTATCTGTTGTAAAACTTCTTTTGGAAGATCTGCACAGACCTATCCCAAAATTTCTATTTTCAACAGTTCCTTGATGTTTTCTCTGGAAAATTGAAATTGCTGCAGATGTCCTCTTACTGCCTCTTTTCACATTTCACAATATGACTGTTCTTGTAGTATTAAAATAAAGGCCTTAGATCATCTTATTTTCTGCAGTGCCCCAAGTAAATCTTCTCCAGGCCCTCGATGTTCACTGAGAAAAAATAACCATGACCTAGCCCCAGGTGTAAGGTCACACAGCAACATATTTAAGGATTCCCTTACCAACTTTGCTCAGACTGAAGAAGCTCCTTGGATAAGGAGCGAAACGTTTCCACTGAGAAAATAGAAATCCAGTTGACATGATTCAAGCTACAGACAATTCCACCTGGATGACTGAGAACCTTTATAGACATATTCACTGAGAACTGCAACTCTTTGGAAGTTATACAAATATAGTTACATCATCAACACTCAATTGCACACCTATCATTCCCAACTAGCCTAGTCAATGGCTGGGAATGGTGGGAGTTATAGCCGAACAGGTCATATTTAAGCAGGTTTAGAAAGAAGCCCTGAACTATGACACAGCCTGTGCCCAGTGTGAAGAGTGAAAATGGAAAGTGACCACTAATTACTCTTTTCCCCCATGGGCTTCCCAGCCTCTCAACTCTAGCTCCTTTCTAATACTGTGGTATCAATCTGCACGTTGCAGAAAAAGGGTTCTGAGAGAACAAGGAAATTAAAAAGTCACCAATTGACCCCTCACCAACACTCCTTCAGAGGACCTTTGGACAAATCTTCCCATTGTTTTCCTTGCTTTTAGAATCTAGTTCTCCCCCTCCAGCTCATATCATTTCCAGCTTCCAATTACATAAAGACTTTCTAATGGTTGCAATCTGTTGTAAAGTTGGTTGTTGTGGGTTTTCCAGGCTGTGTGGCCATGTTCTGGCAGTTTTGGTTCCTAACGTTTCGCCAGTAGCTGTGGCTGGCATCTTCAGAGGACAGGAGCACAGCTAGAAGATTCTCTCTGTGCCCAAGTGGAGGGTGTGTGTTCCTGCTGGTGTTTATAGCTGCTGAGAGGGTGTGTGTCTTCTGTGGGTCATTTACAAGAGGTTGGGAGAGGGTTCTTTGTGGTGATTAGGGGGTGTGGTGCTGTCGTGTTGTAAAGTTCTCCATAAAAGCAGTGAGGTGGTTAAGAAAGTGACGTGGGTGCAGAGGAAAGGGCAAGAAAAATGAAAAAAGAACTCCGCATAGAGATACTAAGAATGGGACAGGGTAACCCTCTTTGTTCTGCAGGTTTGCTCTATCAAGTTAGTGCCATCTTTCCTCCTATTCGGATTTGGCTTGCCTTTAGCCTTCCCTGTGGTTAGTCACATTACAAAGATATGTAAGACTCCCACAATGAAAAAGTGAACCGAATTTGTGAATTTTCAGCATTAAAGCTGGAACCCAAATACAGGAGGCTAAGACTTGGCATTTCTGGGTCAAACCCAGAGAGGCAGTCAGAGAAAGAAAGGATATCATGAATTCAATGTACCACCATCAGCAATGAAGCAGAACTCTTCATGCCTATATTTCCTTTAAAGGCTTCAAATCATGCTATTCTCTTCAAACCTCCTGAAGTCAAATAAACCCTTTTTGATGGAGAATTCTGAGGTAGAATTGGCTTTCTGAGGGAGAATTGTGCCTTTTATTGGCAATCCTTCCTTCATGGCATTTCATGGATAAACCAAGTATACCTCATATTATAAACTTCCAAAAGAGTGGAGGTTAGACTGGCATGATATTTTTTTTTTAATTTCCATTAATCATTTTTAGATGGTCATCACCAAGTCCAAGACCATCTTCATCAGCTCAGAAGGCTGCTAAGCAGAGAGGGGAGAAATCATCTGCAGTTATCCCTACTTGACCTGATATGTCAAAAGTCCCCTTTGGGCATTTGCCTAAAGGCATGAAGGGCCCAGACAGAGGAGAGAATAAGGCCCCTTTCAGCCCCCATCCCTGTTTTTCTCCTGCCTCTGTGAGTTCAGAAGGTAGTTTTGAAAGGGAGTAGTACTTGTCCTGGCTTGGACATCAGTACAGCCCTCCACCCAATCCAGAATCCAAATAAGCAACACTGATGGCTCTACTCAGGTTCAAGTGAACCTCAGTAGGACTCCCCTTCAGGCTTCCCACCTGAATGAATTTCAACTAGAGAGAGACGAGGGGAAGGAGCTGTATGGGCACTCCTGTTCTCTCCTGACTGTGAGCTTTCCACAGGTCCAGACAAAAACCTGTATGGGATTAAAAAAAAAAGTTACAAACCCCGCAGTGACATCTTGATCTGGACCAAAAGTCTGGGAAGAAATGGCAATAATTCTTCCTCCCCAGGGTCTACCTGTTGCAGCACTAAGTTCCCAGGAGAGTATAGTGGAGGGGCCAATTGTTAAAGCCTTGATGTATGAAGGGTTAATTTATTGATTTGGAGATTTGAATAGGTCATTTCCAGTTTTACTGAGGAGCTGAGGGAATACAGGTAGTCCTCACTTAGTGATGGCCTCATTTAGTGACCATTCAAAGTTACAGCACTGATGAAAAAGTAACTTTGCGACCAGTCCTTACATTTACCACCTTTGCAGCTTGGTAAAGCAAAGGAAAGGTGAAGTAAGATCATAAGCACAGTCATGGTTTCACTTAGTGACCACTTTGCTTAACAACTGAGTTGCTGGTCACTAAATGAAGACTACCTGTACACACATTTGTATCAGTTTGTGGGAATGCTCGCAGAAGACATATCAATATTTTCAGTGGTAACAAAGCAAAAAGGAAGTAATGAAATGCCTGTCATACTCAGGTAAAATACTGAATAGTTTTATAGTCATAATGAGTTTGCAGAGATTATCCACATTCGACCTCAATAACAGCAAGAAGATAGTATTGGGTTTTTTTCTCCTTTGGCCTCCCATAGATTCACAGTGAAGGCTAGAAGATTTACAAAATATTCTTTCCCTCTTTTTAATCACATAGCCACATTCATAAGGGAAGTATAACATAGGAAAGAATATTCACTATAATTAGCTGGCCAAGAAGGAAAGGAACATTCTAGATCTTTCCAGTGCAAGAAAAAGAGAGGATGGCAGGGAAAACAAATCACAAAAAAACTAGGTCACAAAAACAATAACCCTCCTCATGTGTCTGAGTCATCTATATTTACAGTGGGGCAAAAAAGTATTTAGTCAGCCACCAATTGTGCAAGTTCTCCCACTTAAAAAGATGAGAGAGGCCTGTAATTGACATCATAGGTAGACCTCAACTATGAGAGACAAAATGAGAAAACAAATCCAGACAATCACATTGTCTGATTCGGAAAGAATTTATTTGCAAATTATGGTGGAAAATAAGTATTTGGTCACCTACAAACAAGCAAGATTTCTGGCTCTCACAGACCTGTAACTTCTTCTTTAAGAGGCTCCTCTGTCCTCCACTCATTACCTGTAGTAATGGCACCTGTTTGAACTTGTTATCAGTATAAAAGACACCTGTCCACAACCTCAAATAGTCACACTCCAAACTCCACTATGGTGAAGACCAAAGAGCTGTTGAAGGACACCAGAAACAAAATTGTAGACCTGTACCAGGCTGGGAAGACTGAATCTGCAATAGGCAAGCAGCTTGGTGTGAAGAAATCAACTGTGGGAGCAATAATTAGAAAATGGAAGACATACAAGACCACTGATAATCTCCCTCGATCTGGGGCTCCACGCAAGATCTCACCCCGTGGGGTCAAAATGATCACAAGAACGGTGAGCAAAAATCCCAGAACCACACGGGGGGACCTAGTGAATGACCTGCAGAGAGCTGGGACCAACGTAACAAAGGCTACCATCAGTAACACACTACGCCGCCAGGGACTCAGATCCTGCAGTGCCAGACGTGTCCCCCTGCTTAAGCCAGTACATGTCTGGGCCCGTCTGAAGTTTGCTAGAGAGCATTTGGATGATCCAGAAGAGGATTGGGAGAATGTCATATGGTCAGATGAAACCAAAGTAGAACTGTTTGGTAGAAACACAACTCGTCGTGTTTGGAGGAGAGAGAATGCTGAGTTGCATCCAAAGAACACCATACCTACTGTGAAGCATGGGGGTGGCAACATCATGCTTTGGGGCTGTTTCTCTGCAAAGGGACCAGGACGACTGTTCCGTGTACAGGAAAGAATGAATGGGGCCATGTATCGTGAGATTTTGAGTGGAAACCTCCTTCCATCAGCAAGGGCATTGAAGATGAAACGTGGCTGGGTCTTTCAGCATGACAATGATCCCAAACACACCACCCGGGCAAGGAAGGAGTGGCTTCGTAAGAAACATTTCAAGGTCCTGGAGTGGCCTAGCCAGTCTCCAGATCTCAATCCCATAGAAAACCTTTGGAGGGAGTTGAAAGTCCGTGTTGCCCAGCGACAGTCCCAAAACATCACTGCTCTAGAGGAGATCTGCATGGAGGAATGGGCCAACATACCAGCAACAGTGTGTGCCAACCTTGTGAAGACTTACAGAAAACGTTTGACCTCTGTCATTGCCAACAAAGGATATATAACAAAGTATTGAGATGAACTTTTGATATTGACCAAATACTTATTTTCCACCATAATTTGCAAATAAATTCTTTCCGAATCAGACAATGTGATTGTCTGGATTTGTTTTCTCATTTTGTCTCTCATAGTTGAGGTCTACCTATGATGTCAATTACAGGCCTCTCTCATCTTTTTAAGTGGGAGAACTTGCACAATTGGTGGCTGACTAAATACTTTTTTGCCCCACTGTATATCGCTCAATAGCCAAGAAGCACCTGGGTCATTGTGGAGCCTCTGTAAGTATTCTTTCATGGCTAAGAGATATTTGAGAACATGGAGGGGACAAAATAAACCATGCAGGGTTAATTTCGCAGGAAGGCACAAATCTCCCTTCTGAATCAGTCCCTCTCATCAAATAAGCCCAAAGAACATATACTTGACAGCTACTGAATGCTCAGTGAAATGCTAAATATTGGGGTGCCTCATTCTAACATCTTTATCATGGAAAGTAGGAACCTTAATGTAGCTTTATAAACTGCACAGGGTGCTGCTAGTGCTGGTATTCTCTCTCCTCTCTCTCTCTCTCCCCCCCCCCAAAAAAATAGGGTTAATTAATAGCTATTAACTCTTTCAGGGCAAAGTAGTGACACTGAGGATTGGAGCTGGAATGAGAATGTGATTTTCCAGTTGGAAATGGTTCAGAACAATTTTCTTAGGAAAATTCTCAACCTCCCTCAGGGAACTCCTGCTGTGCATTTGAAACTGGAGGCTAAGCTGCCCTCAATCTCTGTTAAAGTTCATTTGGCACTGTTAAAATGCTTTCAGGAGCTTAACAGCTTCTCAGAAGACCATCTAGTTAAATCTTTTTTCTCAGTATTGCTGGGGAGCAAACCAGTAGACAAACACATTGGCTCACATTCCAAAAATGCCCTCTTTGCCTTTGCTGGAAGAACTTAAATCCTGGGACAGGAAGAAAAAATATTGACTTGCTCTTTGACTGGATAATAGCCAAGATGCTGATTTAGGGCAATGTTTAAAATTTTGCTTCTGGCTGTGCATACTTGGGAAATGATGCTAAAGAAGAGCTTCAGAGCTCTGGCAAAGTGAGCATTGTATATCTCTACTCTTGATTAAAGCAGCCTGATATTTTTCAAGCTTCCATGGGAGCTTAGAAAAAGGTCTTGCTGATTTAAGGGATCCACTCATTAAACTAAACACAACTTATCAAGCATTTTTTTCAGACTTGCACTGTAGCCTGAAAAAAGTCTGCTTTAATGAGTTGGTGTTGTGCTTCTGCTCACACAAGGGCCAAAGTACTTCTTCCAAATCATTTTCAAAGCATGAAATGCTCTAGCTGTCATTATGAAACCTTCACTATGAAAAAGAGATTCATTTCACAGTACCGTTCCAAATTACACTAGTACTCCATTTACTTACTTACTTACTTACTTACTTACTTACTTACTTCTTACTTACTTACTTAACAGATTTATAAGGCCACCCAACTCACTCACGGTGACTCCAGGCGGCTTACAGAATTAAAAACCATAAAAACACAATAAACACCACCACCCCGTCAGCAGCAAACACATTCATACCAGCCACTTGATCGGCTCCAAAGCAGCTTGGGGTCCTCACGCCCGTTGACAAAACCACGTCTTCAGGGCCTTCCAGAACAGGAGCAAGGAGGGGGGCAATCTTATATCTGGGGGGATGTTTTAAAGGGAGGGAGCCACTGTGGAGAAGGCCCTTTTCCTTGGTCCCACTAGATGTACCTCCCTAACTGAAGGGACCCGCAACATACCCTGCCTCCCCGCTCTGGTGGGCCAGGTGGATGTGACTGGGGAAAGGCGGTCCTGTAAATAACCTGGCCCCAAGCCATGTAGGGCTTTAAAGGTGATAACCAGCACCTTGAATTGGACCCAGAAGCAAATCGGCAACCAATGCAGCTCCCGCAAAAGAGGTGACACATGGGCAAGTCTTTTAAAGAGGCATTTTTAGTTTCCTTTCCAAATCATGTCCTTGATATATCTTGAAGCCACTTTTTAAAAACTCCCCATGAACCTATGCTGGTCTTTGACCATAATAAAGATTTGTTTGTTTGTTTGTTCCCCTTGAACAAGTGTAGGGTTACCAGACATCTGGCAAAAGGAGGACATGTCCTCCTTTTTGTCCCCATGTCCCCCGTCTAGCAGGCATAGCCTTAAAATCAAATATTGTTCGGCTTTTTCAGTGTTTTGTGTTTTGGGGGGACTGTTTTCACAAGAGTAGTCATTCAAATGTTCATGTATTGTGACCTTGTAAATTGTCTGCTTCTTTTTTTCCCTTGTCCATCAACAGCCTTGGCAGCCTAGATTTATGTTATTTATTTCCTGATTCCCACAATTGGCTTCAGTCCAGCCCCTTCAAATCTGTGATCACTGTAGTCTGCAAATCACATGACTCGTCATAACTTTCTGTGGTGAAATTATAAAAAGGCATCATCGATTCTATATTGTTGTTAGCATATGTTCTTGAAAAGAAAGTTTTGCTGGAAAAATATTGGGATTGAAAAACCAGTCTTTCTGATGCTGGGAAAAGTAATTTCATATACATGTGGGCCTAAGTACTTTTTTTTTTTTGGCAGTTTTTTGCTGTAATTTTTGTCATGATGCCAAGAAAGTTACAGTGTGTCCTCCTTTTTCCCCATTTGTCCTCCTTTCCAATTGTCCGTGTTCTCCTTTGCCTGTTCAGATATCTGGTAACCCTAAACAAGTAGCTCTGCCCTGTGATCAGGAGTAAGTGAATGCTGTCTCTCCTTGGAGACAATAAGAGAAAAAATGAGTCAGATGATTGAAAAATTCATAGATTTGGAAGCTGAATGTATGAATAGTTGATTGGCAGATGCAATATATCAGCTATCAAGTGGCCATTTTTATGTTGCTGTCTTCTAAACAGAGAAAGAGGACTATACCTACTAGAACTTCTACATTTTTGCTGAAGATCTAGGATTAGCTTTATATTATGTATAGAACTTTCTAGTGCTGTAACTTCAGGCAGGCTTTTAAGGTACTTAACTTTTTAGCGGTATTTGATGGGGGTTTTTTTTCTTCTTTTTCTTTTTATCTACTATATTTTAGGCCTGTCACAAAAGGCTTTTTTAGGCCTAAAATATAGCAGATTCAAAAAAGAAAAATTAATTCACAAAATGCAGGTAAAGTTATAAGTATTGCAAATGCTTGCCTGAAGTTACAGCGCTAGTAAATTCTATACTTAATGTGTTGGAGAGGAAAATGGAGAGAACAATTGCAAGTTACATGTTTATGAAAAATTGAGCAAGGAGATGAATGTGTGTACTTTGGTAGAGTGCTTGCTACAGATGGGAAAATGAATAGAGAAGTGTGAAGATAGGTAAATGAATGGGGTGCTAATGGATGTGGATTGAATAAAAATGTGAGTGACCAATGGGAAAGCAGTACCTTGAGACTACTTGTAGAGAGAGAATAAATGAGGATCAAACAGCAAAAAAAAAAATTGAAGGACGTGAGAATGGATTGAGAGGAAGCCTGAAAAAGTGAGATAGGATGGAGCTGATGGAATCCTGTCAGCCCTTTGAGGTAGACCAGGTCAGGGAACAGGCACCACAAGAAATACTGGCACTCTGCTTTATTGATAAAAGCTCTAGTTTTCCCTTCTCTCCCCTTTATATCAAAGAGAGTTGAGGTGGGGTCACTTTAACACCATCTTCCTTTCGTAGCTTTAATTCATGTTTTGCAAAGTGCCATCGCATCTCTTTTCCAAGGTCATATTTGTAGTTCTCTACAGATCCTCAAAAAGAAAGGTGAGAAGTTTAAAGAACAACAGGCAGTGTATAAAGCAGTGAATGGTTTGAAAGGACATAATAGCATGGAGAAATATACTGGATGGTTTTAGTATAAACTAGATTTAGTTAGATATCCTCTTATCTCCTGCCTTTAATTTCTTTTGTTTAATACTTGTACTCCTTTTCTGCATGAGAAACATAATATTGCATAGGAAACATAATATTGCTTCTTATCCTGAAAGAGAATACTGTGATGGGTATGTACATACTGTATGCATTCTAAGCTTTACAATTATTCTTCCAATAAGGAAGCTTCTAGAAGAGTGGAATTCCTTCTTAACTCAGGGAGATCCCTCTCCATTCATGGAAACAAGTAACTGCAATATCCTATGCCATAGCAGGTACTCCCAAGGTCCATAGTATTCATTGAGTCATAGAATCATCAAATTAAAAGGGACCATTTAGGTCATTGTTCAATCTTCTGTTCAGTGCAAGTATCCAAATTAAAGTATCCCCAACAGATTACTTCTAGAGTTCATTTGAATACATCCAGGGAACTCACCAACCTTCTCCTAACTGGTTCTACTATCAACTTGCTCTTACCATTCAAATCCTTCTCCCCCAACAATAAATTTGAATCCATCTTCCTGTAACCCAAATCTATTATACCATGCCCTGCCCATTGGAATGATGTAAAACAGTTCTTGGTTTTCTTCTGTGTGACATCCTTTCAAATATTTGAAGAGTGCTATCATATTTTTCCCTTCCCTTCCCTTCCCTTCCCTTCCCTTCCCTTCCCTTCCCTTCCCTTCCCTTCCCTTCCCTTCCCTTCCCTTCCCTTCTCTTCTCTTCTCTTCTCTTCTCTCCATTCCCTGTTCCTTCAGTCTCTCTTCAAAGGATTTAGTTACTGGTCCACTGATCAACCTTGCTCCCCTTTTCTGAACCAGTTCCAATTTGTCTGAATCTTTTTAAAATATGATGCCCAGAACTGGAAATATGTCTTAAGGAACTGGATAAAATACTCAATTCCTTCCCAAGTCTCTTACTACAAAATAATTATGATTGTCTATTCATAAGTGAGTTTTATTGTGCACAGTGAAATTCCATGGAATCCATTGTATTACAGCCTCAGTAGCCGTGCAAGATTAAGTTTGAATACTTGGATTGGATTGGATTGGATTGGATTGGATTGGATTGGATTGGATTGGATTGGATTGGATTGGATTGGATTAGATTAGATTAGATTAGATTAGATTAGATTAGATTAGATTAGATTAGATTAGATTAGATTAGATTAGATTAGATTGCCAGGTTGTTAGTTTTTAGAAGCAAGATAGCATTAATGTAACAAGGAAAGATGAACAACCATGAGCAGCCATTCCAATCCCATACACAAAAATAGCAAAAATAATATTACTATTGCAATAATCATTGGCCTCAGTTATTTATTTCCAGATATTCCCAGAGAAGAATGTGATGCAAAAATAATGACAATAACCTACAGGAAAACCAAATCCTAGTTGATAGATGGCATAAAAATAGCCTGATCAAGGCATTCATTAAGTAAAGAGAAATGATAAAAGAAATGAGGACACAATTTTGTTTGTCAACAACTCTATTCACAGGTAATTAATGGACTCAAGAAGACTTCTTCATAATAAACCATCAGGATTTCTAACATATCTATCAGGCTACTGGCAGGAAACAACAATGACAATAACAACTCATGACTAATGCAAAATCAAGTTACATTGACTATGTATCCCATGCTCAGAGGGATGCCACAACAAAATATTCAATATACAGAGCAATTCTATTTTTTTTAATTTTTTATATATATATATATATTTTGCATATTTAAAAATACTTTATTGTATAAATTTTTTAACATATAACATATAACTTACATACACCTTGAGACAATTAAACAGGTTGTAAGGAAAGGAAAGGAAAGTGTGTGAAAGGGGAGACAAACAAAAAAAAAGGGAAAAAAGAGGTTTGGTTCTTGATTTCCTTAACTGTGATTAATATATTTGTCTCGTTACTTAATTGCTTGTTTAAATTACATTTGTTACTTTTCTATTTCTTACCTACTTAATCATTAAATCCTATATTTATTGTATTATTTTTTGTATGTTTATCATATAGTCCAGAAATGGTTTCCAATCATTTTTGAATTTGTCCATATTCTTATCTTTTAACATCTCTGTTAGTTTTGCCATCTGTGCTAGGTCCATAATTTTTGTAATCCAGTCTTGGATTGTAGGGGTTTCTTCTTTCTTCCATTGTTGAGCGTATGTTATTCTGGCAGCTGAAATCATAATATACAGAGCAATTCTAATCTTCCTCTGTGATGCATTGAAATTGTAGCACTTCAACAAATTCTAGTATCTTAACAGAGACACACTCTCCTGACTGAAGTCAAGTGGGACTGATATTTTTGTCTATAACCAATAACCTTCCTGCAAGGTTATTGGTGTTGGGGAGAACATTTGGATTTGTAATTGTCAAGTCCCCAATTTTCTCAAGGTCACCACATCCCACTCTCCCTCCATGTATTATTGGGGCTTTCAGACTTCAGTGTTTCCTAATGTTGGAAACACACAGCTTTGAAGGGGAGAGAAGATATCCAGATTTCCCCAAGCAAAGCTGAAGGTTTTCTTCTGGCTATAAAGGAGATTACCAGTTCTATAGAATCTGAGATACATTCCAGGGAGCTACACCATTGCATACTGAATTTTTTAATATACTACATGGACTCCAAAAAAACTTATAAAAATATAGACCCAAAAAGAAACTCATGTCATGTCCAAATATGTTACTTGGTTATATATAATACAAACCAATTGTTTTTCCCCAAGCAGGCTTATGGGTTCAGTGGCTTAGTGCTAAAACCATGTGCCACACTAAAAGAGTACATAAAGGCTTCTCATCACTCATGCTAGTTCAAAAATAATCTTACAAAAAATACATTCCTCTGTAGATTCCCAACAGGTACTCTTGTGAGGGGGAAAATATATAGAATTTATTTCTTTCCTTTCCAGGATCTTTGTCCCCAGTGGGTGCAATTACTGCAGCAGGCAACAAAATACTATACAACTGTTGCACAGGTTTATTGACTCAAAGCTTCAATACAGTTGTCCCTTTGATACATATCTCAATTTTGGCACAACTAATTAGAGGTATACCTCAGTGATCAACAGGTTTTTTTTCAATTAATGTAAGTAGAGAGGCTATCTCAGTTAGTAATCAAGTCGTTACCAAAAGTTGTCTTGTAGCTCCTTCATCCCACAACAGTTTCCCAATGTGAAAAATGAAGCAAGAGGAGTAGCAGCAAGCAAGAAATCAGGCTACAGAATTGAGCAACTAAAAATGAAGTTCTCTCACACTAAGCACACACACCCTCATAGAGACAGAGTTCTTCTTCCTTTCCTCTTTTATAAGCAAGTGTTGGACTCTGACTGGCTGGTTTCCATCAATCTTGTCACAGAATATGATTAAAGTTTAGGAGGCAGTTTGGGGAGAGATCTTGGGCAATTCTTGACCATGGAAGTTTGTGTTCTGACTTTTGGTAATTTTATCCATCAGTCAAAATTTGACCTTTCCCTTCTTTTACCAGGCCTTTGATACAGTATTGTTTTAGTTCATCCTAGCATAGTATTGCACTTACCCCTTTTATTCATGTGCCCATACTTCCAGATGGACTGTTGGCACATTTTGCCCCAAGTAGAAATTGCTTCTGGAGAAATAGAAGATATTTGAAAAGGGACCAGTCAATTGTTGAGTTTGCATCTGAAGGCTAATTGTCATCCCTTTCAGGTAGGCCAGGTCAGGAAACAGATACCACAAGGATTACTAGAACTCTACTTTATTGATGCAGGATATAATAACAGAATCTTGAAAACCTGCCAAAGTGTCCCTCTGTCCCAAAGAGAATCAAAGTGGGGTTATCTTGAGTTTCTTTCTCACCCCCTCTTCTTTTCCAGAGCTAATTCCACCTCTCCCTGAGGGTATCTGCCCACTCCACTAACTCTGACAGGGTGGGCATGCTCCAGGCCCTTCCCTGAAATGTTCCCACCTAGCAGGACCTAGGCAGCACGCTTCTCAGGAGTGGCCCCTGCCCTGTTGAACACCCTTCTCCCAGAGGCCTAGCAGGCCACCACCCGCCTTTCCTTCCAGAAGGCCTTGAAAAGCTATCTCTTCCTGCAAGTGTTGGAAGCCCAGCAAGATGGTGTGTGGATGTATGGGAGAGTGCTGCCCCAGGGTGCCATGATTTTTTTTTGTTGGTTTGGAGGGTTCTGTTTTTACTGTTTTGTACACCATTTGGGTTGTTGATACAGTATGGGTGGCTATATAAGTCTTTTAAAATAAATAAATGAAATCCATACTTGGTTTGGATGTAGCGGTGACCTGTTGTTGCTATGGCCATATTGTGGCACTGCTCTTCAGCAATCATGGAAGTAAAGGAACGGGCAGTGAAGGATAGCAGAACAGCAAAGCACCTGCATGTGTCTGGGGGGAGAGGGAGAGAGAGAAGCAAGATCAGAGAAAAAGAAGACTCCCCTTCCCCTTTGCGTTCCCCTTCCCCTTTTTTGCTGCCCGGACAGTAGCAGCAGCAGCTTTGCCTGAGTGCTTGGCAGTAGGGGAGAAAAGCAAGCAGGCTGTGCAGAGTTACCAGTAGGAATAGCATCTTCATGGAAGGTGTTCCAGAAGCTCAGCATTCCTCTGAGCCAAGAAAAGAAAAGGTGGTTCTGTCTGTGTGGCAGCCAGAGCAGAAATGCTGATGCAGGAATAGAGCCAGTGTCAGCCCCTATGAGGTAAACCAGATCAGGAAACCGACTCCACAGGAAGACTAGAGCTCTACTTACTGAGATAGACTCTAGTAAAATAATCTTGCAAACCTGCCCATGTTTTCCCTTCCCTCCCTCTTATAACCCTGTTATAAGTCCCCTGTTGGGGGAGTTGGGCAGTCATATAAATTTAAATAATAAATAAATAAAAATAAATAAACCCAGGAGTCATAGGGGACCCAATCTGAGTTTCTTTCTCATACTTTCCCATCCCTCTGAGCTTAAATCATGCTTCTTCTGCACCTGTTGTTGACCTAACAGCTTCTGGAGGCCTTCTCCAAGACCATTTCCATAGCTCCCCACAGCCAGATGGAAAGGAACAGTCCTGCAATAGGCTAGTTGGAGCCCTAAACTTCACCAACTTATTTCAGGTTCCACCTATGCCACATAAAAAGTTTGCATAGCAGGGCTTGTTCCATTTTCCAAGAGAAAACCCTAGTTTCCTGCTGGACTTGATCTGTTTTTAGCCTGCTTCAGCAGCAAGCTGGATCCAAATGGAGGGTCGGATATGAGGATGTGTCCTCAACCTCTGGTAAGCAGGTCACCTTGATGCTGGAGCAACCCTGAGAGCCTTAGGAAGCGCCAAATGAGCAGGACTCATCTTCTCACTCTTCACCAGATCAGAGAAAACATGACAGTTACATCTACATGTAAACTCCGTTCTTTTAATTTAAAACTTGATCCTCCTTCTATATCATGTTCATAAACATGCAGGATATACCCTGTTTTCTTTATTCTGAAACAGAATACAGCTGATGGGAAGCAGCATCGAAAAGAAGCCTTGTGAAAAGCTGTAACTCTGCACTGATATGTTGTGTAGACTTTGGGTAAGTGGTTTTTGAGATCTCTTGGCTGGACCACTTCACAGAATTGAAAAATAAGGAGATGGAAGAATGTCATCCCAGAAGACCTTGAGGGAAATCTGTACTTTAGAGTTGTACTTCGAATGAAGCTGCAGAATGCAAGCCTCTTGTTAGCAATAAAGTCAGCTGGCGGGGGAGGGGGGCAATACGGGATGGTCAAAAGATGTGAACAGACCTTTTTAAAAAAAGAACATTGATGGAAATGTGTGGGTTAGGTTGACAAGTCATTAGCAAGAGACAGATCTCATCACACACTGGCTGGCTAAGACACAATTTTGAAAATGACTGTTGCTCCTAGATGAGATTCACATCAGCTGAGCTGAGCTTTCTCTCTCCCTCTCTCCTCTTGAAAACACAATGTGTGATGGGATAACAATAGCTCTCCAATGTCGAAGCGGATGGGATCATTGTAATTAATAGCATGAATATCATTTAGGGAAAACACTTTATTTGGCTGTACTTTTAAAGAGTACACTTCACAAGCCATGAGAAGTGTCAGTATGAAGGGAAAGAAAATGAAGTTCCCTGTTTACTGAACATTGCATTAGTGCCTTGCAAACAGAACTAGAAGCAACAGCATACTCAGGCCAGGAAGTGAACAAAGTAAGAATACATTTAACACTGTGGTGCGGCAGAAAGGCCCTTTCACAAGAAGGTAATTCAAGAGGGACACAAGTATTGCCATGATCCCTGTCACCATCCAACTGTGACACTGTTAGATAGCTGCCAAGCAGCATGGGAGAAAGGAACTGAATTAAATCTTAGAAGGCGTGGTCTAGCAACTCAAAACTAGTTTCACTGAAGGTGGAGGGACCTATCTGGAATTGAAACAACGTGCCCTGGACTTCAATCATCAAAATGATCAGAGCTCCATCCCCTTCTTTTGTGATTGACAACAGGACCAAAGACTCTCACTCCAAGCAGCTATTTAGCTAAGATCTTGTGCTTGCCCACTAGGGAGCTTTCCTTTTGGTGACACCCAATAGCTTATCTTCAGTGCAGTGGAAGGGAGATGTAATAACATCTCAGTTCAGGATCAAATATGCCTCTGCCAGCTGAGACAATCACACACGTCTTATTGTGCTGCCTTCTCTTAACAGGCTGGCATTCAGGCTTAGTATCCCCCTCACTACTAAACTGGAAGACATATCTAGCTGGAAAAGGACACCAGTCTGAAGAAAAGCAGGGTGCCTTCAATAGACCCTTCCATGACCCCCTGTGTAAGCAATTCAAATTGCATCAGGGAACAAAAATGATATTAAAAGATGACACAAAGATGACCTTCCAAATATGACTGTGCAGACATTCCCCATAACTCTTCCCATTTGCATTGCTGATCACTGGGTCTTGGTAAAGCAGTGACAGATATCCCCACAGGGTATCTCCATAAGATAATGCTGTCAGAACCATTAATTTTTCCTAGGTCATTCCTTTTGTTAGAGTAATAGGGATAAGCTTGCCAATGACTCATCCAATCTTCCTTTAAACCTCTTTAAATAATCAAAGGGAGCCTAGAAAATCGTTACAAGGCCATCAGCTCTTTGGTAGTTCAGGCCATTAATCCAACCCAGTCAACTGACCCAATCCTCCTCCCCTTTCTCTCTCTGTATTTCTTTCTTGTGAAACCACCTTTTTTATCCCCTATTTTTCTCGGGTAGGTTCTGTAAGATCCACCTATATAAGCACATTCCCAGCTAAGTGGCAGCACCTAGCCAACAATGACAGATGTAAAAAAAGAAAATCCCAACCCTATGCAAAGTTGTTTCTGGTTAGTACCTGGATGGAAGGTCACCAGGAAATCCTAATGTGGGTTGGGTTGGATTGGGAAGTTGCAAAAAAATCCCAGAAGATGGCAAGGCTAAGCACTTCTGTGCAGTTGCCAAGAAAACTACATGGAAGCATTCATGAGGATTTAAACTGACTTGAAGAAAATATTACCTTTTATGTATGCTTATGGGTTGAGCGTAAATTGCAGTGATGCTGCTAAAGTCAAAATATGTGGTGCTAGTCTGCAGTCTTGCAGACCTTCAAACTGTTGGAAATTCAGCAAATCAACATGCCTCATTTGCATGTAGATCAGTTCATTCCAGGATGCAATTCTCCATGTCTTTGAGGAAGTTGTTTTGTTGCCACTCCCACTTCCTCCTTCTCCCTTCGTAGTTAGCTCTCTGATTTCTTCCACTGTAAGTGTAGGACGTGCCTGATCTCCTTTGATTGAGAGGCCATGCCAAGGCCTCAAGCCCCTTTTCTCCACGCAGCCCTAGCAGCAACATAGGGCCAGGGGTCTAGGGAACCAGAGAAGAATCATTTCTCAACAAAATGGATGTAACTGGACCAATAAACGTAAGAACTCTTTTGTACTTATGTTTTGAACCAACTATGTCTAAGCATGTGATTCTTTATGCTTGGGTGGGCTAAAAGTGTAAGATTAAGAACCTGGATCTCTCTAATGTGCTCACTGGCTCTGTTTTTAAACAATATTCTTTTTCTGTGCATGAGCTTATACTACATTAGGCTCTGCTCCATTCACAGGTTCTAACAGGCCACTGAATGATCTTCACAAACATTTTCCAGCCCTGATCTGGAGCACTGGAGGACCCCCAAACATTTTCCAGACAGGCCATGCTCATCTATTAAACTGGTAGCAGACACACGCTATTGTAATTTTGAATAGTTTTCCCTAAGCTAGGTGTGACCCTTTTGCCACTCTGATGGGGGAGTGTAATGGTATGTGGGAATGACCTTGGGAGATGGGGGGAAGAGCTGCAGCCAGGAGAATGGTTGGATAAGAGTCAGCTTATCCCGCAAAAGGAATGGAAGTATAGCAAACACTCAGAAGGAACCTCCCTAGTTTCTTGGGCTGTAAAGGCGATGGGGGGAGAAATGCAGAGGATGATCAGATTACATCAGAAAAGAAAGTCACTTCTGATGCCAATATCACAACAGAAATACATTTGACAGAGGATAAAAATGGATAACAGAGACTAATTTACTGATCGGTCCTCACAGAACATCAATGGGTCAGACAAGGAAAACATTTAGCAGGGTTCCCAGCCTTGATGGAAAAAGTTAAAAGCCATATAAATTAAAAATCAATAAAGCTTTGGAGAAAAATGACTTCACTTTAGACTTTTTCATTTGTTTTACTGGTAATGAGCCTCAATTTTAAGAAGAGTTTTTAAAAAATCAACAATGGATAGATAATTTTTTTTTTCTATCTGAGAAATGGTCATCTAGAGCTGTACTACAGTATATAGAAGGAAGACCTTGAGTCATACCTAGCCTTCGGGATGCATTTGGCAAAATATACGTTTGTCCAGTAAGAAATTCAATAATTTAAATTGCATCAATTAACATGAGGCACATTAAAACAGCAGGTTGATTCTAGCTTTGGTCCAGATGGTTTTAGACTAATGATCTCAATTTGAGATCACTGTATTATCCTGCATCATGTAGTTATTAAATATTTAAACAGATTGTCTGGACGGGTCTATGAAGCTTTTAGTTATTTAAGAGAAGCAATTGATTTGGTCCTATATGATCAATTGTGAGCCAAATTAGAATCCTCAGATACCACTATTAAATTTCTGAGCTGTATTAGGAGTTCATACATACACTATTGTACTGGTTAAATTAGGAAATCATGGTTAATTATTAAACAATTAACTTTTTATTTAAATATAAATCACCTTTTCATAGATGGTGGTATTTTAATTTCTTACAGGCAAATTTGTCTATGAAGTTGTTTAACATTGCTAATACTGGTAAAGGTAAAGGTTCCCCCACACAGTTGTGTCCAACTCTAGGGGCCGGTGCTCTTCTCCATTTGTTAGCCGAAAAGCCAGTGTTGTCCGAAGATGCTTCTGTGGTCATGTGGCCGGCATGACACGTGCAGAACGCTGTTACCTTCCCACCGAAGTGGTACCTATTTATCTACTTGCATTTGCATGCTTTCAAATTGCTAGGTTGGCAAGAGCTGGGGTGAGTGCGGGAGCTCACTCCGTCACGCGGGGCTAGGGTCTCGAACCTCCAAACTTGCGACCTTCCGATCGACAAGCCTGGCGTCTTAACCACTGAGCCACTGCGCCCCCTTGCTAATACTGGTAGTGAAGAATACATTGTAATAAAATCAGCATTATGATTTTTGGTAATGGTCATTCAATAGACATTTGATAGACTAACTCTCAAATTTAAGTTTTTAAATACTTAAACTTAATATTTTAAAATTTCCTCAAACTAGGAAAAAAATTGAAAATGCAGGATTATATGGTGCACCCTGATGGGTTATAAAATGTAGAGGGGGGGGGGGGGTTAGAAAAAGTTTTAGATCATGGTCTATGGGACTGGGGGTAAGTGACATCACTTGCATCACAACTAATTTTGCATCAGTCTTGGCACGATTATTTCTGATCAGATCCCTTAAGTGCTCACTATATGTATATATGTGTCTGCACGTATGTGTGTAGTTCATTGGCAATGAAAGATCTATGACATTTTCAAAAAACTCAAATGTGAAGGTACAAGTTAAATACATTTTATTGTGAAAATCAGACAGGAATTATGTTAAGTGTATATTTACTGTCTGATCCAAACAGATATATGTTACATATAAGAGATAAAATTAATTCTAGCAGCATTAGAATCACAATAAATATATTGGTTCTAGTAGGTGAGGCTGCATCTGTAGTAGTTTAGTCCCCCCTCCCAATGCTTCTAAGTACCTGTATTAGGCAAATTAGGATGACATGCTGTCTGTTGGTGTGCTCCTTTCTGCCATTTTATCCTGTAGAGCAAAGTTCTCTTGAGTCCTTCTGAAATGTAAGGCCTGGTCTATCATATCGCAGAATAAGATGGTAATGACACAGAGGAACCCGGAGGTTATTAGGGCCTGCATATTCTTTCCATCAACTTTAGTTATCAATTAGGCCGCAGATTAAATTGCTCTTGCTCTTCCCACATAATGAGCAATATGTAATTTTATATTACTTTATGTACAAGTTCTCTCTGCGGGGCCATAAAATTTTATGACGAGGACAGAAGGATGAACACGCGGTTGAAAAAAGATTGCCGTTGTTAGATTTCCCTCCTTCACTTCAGGTGCCTTTTTTTTGCAATTTAGCCTCCTGGAGAAGCTAAAATGTAGGAAACCCACTAATAGGTTTCTAGTCATTCCCACGGCCCTGCCAGTCCCTCAGGGGTGTTTTGGCCCACCTAGAAGCCATCTATCTATAGCACATTGCGCTATCTTGCGCAGCTTCTTTGGCCATTTACATTTGTTAGAAATGAAATTGGTTCCCATGAATTGGGGGAAAGCATTGCAATTCCTGTATCTGCTGACCACACAATACAACAAAACCTAATCATTATGCTGCCTGGTGCTTGCTGGTTTTGCAGAGGAATATCAAGCCAACCTTAAGAAATCATTTGGACAGCAGTTGCGCACTCTACTACCCTAACCTAATTCAATATTACTTATCTTGCCAACACCGCATTATGCAGCAGTGAGAGCAGGTCCCACTGCCTCGCTTGGCAGCTGATCAAAGAAAACATTATTTGACCATGAGGTTGTTGTGTCTTATCTTTATTAGGTGTTTTGTTGTTGTTGTTGTTTTTAAGGGTTTAGTTGTTTTGTTTTGTTTTTGGCCATATTCCCTCAATATTTTGTCAGTATCAATGAGCCAAATATGTTCAAGCTAAAACAATTTCTAATTTTTTCAGTACCAGGTTATGGTCTTGGAATTCCATTCTCTGTTTATTCACTTGTTATTGCTATGTTTGCGTTTTGGCCCTCAACAAATACTGTGCCAATGTGACTCCAATGAAATCTTAATGTAGAGTGTCAGTCAATACATGTAATTATCATTTTAACAACTTTTCCTCCTCCTTGTATTCAGGCACTGTGAATTCTACAATACGTACAGCCTTTTCAATGGATGTTACTTTTTTATCTTCCAGAAGAGCTGGATTGCTCACCGGACAGTTTTATGTTGCACATAAATACAACAGCTGTTTCAGCAATTAACTCTTTGAATGACATTGTACAGACATAGATGTCAGCTGGTTAGACTAAAGCATCAGAACTCATTTTATTTCCTCAAGTAAAAAAAAAAATCTTCAGTTTAGATCCTTGTTTATTAAGGTACTTTTTTATAACTTTATCTTTCTTGCATATGATCATCATCGTCTAGACTTAGTGCCTTGTAGGAAACTCAGTGAACATGCTGGTCTGATGTTTAAATAACATCATCCTGAGGTCCTATAAAGGTTATACCTTTACTTGCCTACTCTCGCTCTACTCACCTTATTTTAATTATTTATATGAACAAACCAGCAATGTTAGGAAGCTCCCACAGATTTATTTATTATTTAAATTTATATCACCACCCATCTCCCCCAATCGGGGGACTCTGGGTGGTTTATATAAAATCAATAGTTAAAAATATAAACATGAAATTACAATAACCAGTATAAATAGAATAAATAAGTATAAAATCCAAGGGCTAATAGATCTCAAATAATAGGGAGTGCACTATGGCACCAGCCACCCCCAGGAGGAGCTATTGCCTTTCCCATCCCAGGCAAGGTGGCAGAACCAGGTCTTCAAATTCTTCCCTAAGGCTGGGAGCGAGGAAACCCACCTCAGCTCCGGGGGCAAGATGTTACAAAGGGCGGGCGCCACTGCAGAGAAGGCCTGTCTCCTGGACCCCACTAAATGGAATTCCTTTGCTGATGGGGTCCGTAGCATGCCCTCTCTGCATGACCGGGTGGGGCGGGTTGATGTTATGGGGATGAGACGGTCCCTCAGGTATGAGATGGTCCCATGCCATGTAGGGCTTTAAAGGTGATAACCAACACCTTGAATTGGACCCGGAAGCAAACTGGTACCCAATGCAGCTTGCTCAGCAGTGGTGTCACGTGTGCCAATTTTACGGCACCAATAACTGTCTGCGTGGCCGCATTCTGGACCAGCTGAAGCTTCTGGATACTCTTCAAGGGTAGCCCCATGTAGAGCGCATTGCAGTAGCCTATATGGGAGATGACAAGGGCATGAGTGACTGTTCGGAGGGCATCTTGGTCCAGGAATGGGCGTAACTGGCGCACAACCCAAAGCTGTGCAAAGGCCCTCATGGCCACGACTGCCACCTGCTCTTTGAGCAGGAGTCGTGAGTCCAGGAGGACCTCCAAGTTCCGCACTGGTTCTGAATGGGGCAGCGCCACCCCACCCAGAACCAAAGACGATAACTTCCTGGATACCGAGAGGCCATCAATCCACAGCCACAGTTGAAGCCTATTGTTTCCCATCCAGACCCCTACAACCCCCAGGCACTGAGATAGGGCAGCGACCGCTTCACTTAGTTCACCCGGGATGGAGATATACAATTGAGTATCATCAGATTCCACATTTTGGAAAGATACCCTGCAATTGAAAGAACATACTCCATTCCAACGTGGCATTACTGAAACTCAGGACAGACATGTCCCAAGCAGGAGGATGGGACGTGTGTTTGGACTCAGTTGTCTTAATTTAATATTTCCATTCCTTCCTGTTAACCCTTATACAATTGCTTGAGGGCAAGAGTGTAGAAGGTATCAATGAAACAAACTTGATTCCTCCTGGCTGAATGAACAATGCTCTCCATGTTAACTTCTGTTTAGTAATAACTCCAAGGGAATTCCAGTAATTTATTTGATCCCTTCCATCCACCTTATTTGTGGTCATCCCCTTCTTCTACCTCCAATAACTTTTCCAATTATAAGCATTTTTTTTCTAATCTTCATCTGCTGTGAGTTTCTGCTTGGTGAAAATCAACTCAAGGACCTATCAGTTTCTACTGGGCCTATTACTGATTGGCTGTTTCTTCTTGCAGTCTGTGGTATACTTAGTAACAGTCTCTAAATATATAATTTGAAGTTGGTTTCTTTCAATTTTTCTCTGTGAACTTTTATAGCAGTACATTATCACTGGAAAAATACTTGCTTTAAGTATTCTGATATTTATATATTGAAAAGTCCTTCTCTTTCATAATCTTGTCTGAGAGAAGCCTTTTTCTATAGCGCTGGCTCAAAGTGGTCCAATGCCACCCAAATTGCTTTATCAAGGTGAGTAAGGTGGCCTCTCCACTTCAGTGAAGTGAATCATGTTGCCTCCATCACCAAATTGCTTTGTCAAACAGAATCTATGTCACTTCACACAAGTCTATCCTTATTTCTCCAGCACATTGTCCATCTTTATTCTTGAACTTAAGAAAACAAAGCTATCTATCACCTTCACTTCTTTGCCTTCAACTCTAATATGTAAGTGTTTATATAAGCAGAAATGTGCTATACATTTAATAATAACTAAATAAACACAATAAACTCTATACTTACTAAGCATGCAGGTTGGCATTATCTTCTTAATCTTTAACTTTTACTCAGATTTTTCAGTTTTACTTTCACAATGAGGTCTTCTAAGTTTTCTTTGCTTTCACTTAACAAGGGGCAGGTCGTATAACCACTGAACCATTTAAAGCTGCAGGAAATACAGCAGTTGTTAAAGTGGTAACATATCTATGCCAGCAAATGGAGAACAAAGTTTGGTAGCCTAGAGATGGGGAAATATTGGCAGGCCAATTCAGAAGCTGTCTACATCAATTGCAGCACTTCTTCCTCATAGTTTGAATCTTTCTGTACTAGAATCCCCAGAGGCATTGATAACTGATTGTAATTTGGCTGGTACAGCATTTCAGTGGTTTCGGTCTTACCTTTCTCACTGGATGTTCACCTTTTCATGGAGTGGTTCCTTTCCCCCATCCTTCCCATTATGGGTGGAAGTTCCTTAGGGTTCAGTCAACTGAGCCCTAAGGTTCTTATTATTTCTTTCTTATTATTTCTTTGTATACCAGCGTTCCACTAGGCTCCCTGACTTCATCTTCCCAGTTCAATTATCACATCTGCACTGACAACTTTAAAGTTTATCCATCTGTCCCTTCTCTAAATGATACTGTGTAGTCTAGTCAACTGTCTAGTCAAGATTTCTGATTGGATTGGATTGGATCTCACCATCTTCTAATCTCAATCTCAATCTCAATCTCAATCTCAATCTCAATCTCAATCTCAATCTCAATCTCTTCCTCTTTCTTTCTTTGGTTTTCAAAGCTGCTGTGGTGGGTCTCTGTTGTGAGGAACCTAGAAGTCCAGATCTTTAAAGCCTTTCATTGAAAAAAATCTTAAAATCTGTAATTTTCATTTAATGAATATTTGCACAATTTCTCAGTTCCTCACTACTGAGATGGCTGTACATTTGATCAGACTGCTAAGTTTGTTTATTTATTTATTTATTTATTTTCTATCTTGCCTTTATTATTTTTATAAATAACTCAAGATGGTGAACATACCCAATACTCCTTCCTCCTCCTATTTTCCCCACAACAACCACCCTGTGAGGTGAGTTGGGCTGAGAGAGAGGGACTGGCCCAAGGTCACCCAGCTGGCTTTCATGCCTAAGGCGGAACTAGAACTCTCAAGTCTCCTGGTTTCTAGCCCGTTAAGCTATAGTTAACAGCCCTTTCTTATCTGGCCCCAGTTCTTTGGAAACAGTTCCCACCCAAATTGCAGTTGGAGTCAGATCTCTTAAGTTTAAAAAAGTGCTTCTGTTTTTTTAGGGCCCTGTGAAGCCTTTATTTTTTTTTCCTTTTTTGGTTTTGTTTATTATGCAGATCTTAATATTATTATACCCTAGACCAGAGTTTCTCAACCAGGGTTCCGTGACAGCCTAGGGTTCTGCGAGAGGTCACTAGGGGTTCCCTGGGAGATCACGATTTATTTAAAAAATTATTTCAAATTCAGGCAACTTCACATTAAAGAGGTAACTTTCATTCTTTGGTTTTAGTTTAAGAATACTGTTAAGGCATATGTACAGGCCTACACATGAAATGAATATAATAATTTTGTAACCTCTGGCCTATATTTAGGCCTGAATGTTCAGGGGTTCCCCGAGGCCTAAAAATATTTCAAGGGTTCCTCCAGGGTCAAAAAGTTGAGAAAGGCTACCCTAGAGAACCAATTTGGTGAAGTGGTGAAGGCATCAGGCTAGAAAGCAGGAGACCACGAGTTCCAGTCCCACCTTAGGCATGAAACCAGCTGGGTGGCCTTGGGCCAGTCCCCCTCTCTCAGACCTGGGAAGCAGGCAAGAGCAAACAACTTCTGAGAAAACCTTGCCAAGAAAACTGCAGGGACTAGTCCAGGCACTTGCCAGGAGTCAAGACTGACTCAGAGGCTACATACATACAGTACGTACGTACGTACGTACATACATACATACATACATACATACATATCTAATTGCCCTTTTAGTCAAGGAGTCTCTAGATGAAAAGGCCCATGACATTGGTATTATGAAATAATATTCTGATTTTACAGTTGACTGTAATGCATTTTGTTATTAGTGCTGTTTTTATCCTACAATTGTACAGTGTGTAGTTATAGGTGCATGATAAATAAAATTTCTGCTCTTGCTACTACTACTACTACTACTACTACAGCCTTTGTGAAGATGGTTATAGTATTAATTCTGTGCAGAAATATATTGTTTTAAGTGTTGTTTTAAATGTTATGAGTCATTCAGGTTACTGAGGCTCTATATTTTAGCTGTGATTTTAAATTTCATTTTAGCGAATTATTACCTTAATTTTTGATGTTGTATTTTATTATTTTTTACTGTGCCTAATTACAGGCATATAAAAAATACAACTACTAGGACTACTGCTACAAAACACTTTGATCAGGATAATCAGTGAGAGATATTGATTATGTGTTGTACGCCAGTTACGACCTTTCCTGGAACGAGAGGCCCTTTGAACGGTCACTCATGCCCTGGTTATCTCACATATAGACTACTGTAATGCGCTCTACATGGGGCTACCCTTGAAGAGTATCTGGAAGCTTCAGCTGATCCAGAATGCGGCTGCACGGACGATTTTGGAAGTCCCTTATCGGACACATGTAACACCTTTGTTACGCGAGCTGCACTGGGTTCCAGTTTGCTTCTGGGTCCAATTCAAGGTGTTGGTTATGACCTTTAAAGCCCTACATGGCATTGGTCCAGGTTACCTGAGGGACCGTCTCATCCCCATTACATCGTCCCGTCCCATCTGGTCATGCAGGGAGGGGATGCTACAGACCCCATCGGTCAATTCCATCTAACGGGGTCACAGAAGCGTGCCTTCTCTGCAGTAGCACCTGCTCTATGGAATATTCTCCCCCCGGAGTTAAGACAGTCCCCCTCGCTCCTGGACTTCCAGAAAAAACTAATGACCTGGTTTTGCCAACAGGCCTGGGGCGGGAAGAAGAGTATACACTCTTGGGGATGGCTAATACCTTAGGATGGACCTAGAATGCCCTTTCCATTGTTTTAAAGAAGATACTACCATCTTGATTTTATTATATTTATTGTATTTTTGAATTGCTTATTTTAATGATTATCTAATTTTATTCACATTTGTATTATAATTAATTGTGTTGGATTGTAAACCGCCCAGAGTCCCTTTGAGGGAGTTGGGCGGTGATAAATCAAATAAATAAATAAATAAATAAATAAATAAATAAATAAATAAATAAATAAATACTGTTTCTCATTTACTGGACTGGAATAAACTGTCTCATATTGTATGCTAAAAGACCTTGTTCATTCTATTCTTCCAAGCCCAGGAAAGCGAGGGAAAAAAAAGCAGTTTTTCTCTTTTCACCTTTCTCGTGGATATCTTAAAAATGATTTCCCAAAGCTGATAGATTATCCTCAAATGAGATCTTGGGGCTGGGGGTGGGGTCTGTTCATTTACTAAATCTTCCATAGACAGTATAAGAGGCCCTCACTGATCCCACTGTTTGGGGAAAAAAGAATGATTGCAATCTAGGTAGGATCTCCACACTTGCTCTTCAAGTGAGCCATCCCATCCCACCCTCATCTCGCTCTTCTTTCTCAAGAAACAGTTCAACCAGCTTCCACTGCAACCAAGCCAACAGATGAGGACATCCTATTTCTCGGTTTAGACCATAAGTTTCTTTTCAGTCTCTTTTTCTTAAGTTTTCATCATGAACTAATTACTGCAACACCAACCACCACCCTTGAAGGCTGCATCCACCATTTCTCCTCAAACTCCTTCCCTTAGTAAAAATTGCCCCCTATTTTACATTTAGGACATTTCCTATCCTTCCTTCCATGGCTTGTTCTATAATACTCTGATTTCCAAAAGTAGTGAGAAACAGACCTATGTTTTTTAATATATATATATATATATATATATATATATATATATATATATATATATTTGTTTGTGTGTGTTTATTAAGCATCTAAAAAAAGAAAAGAAAAAGATATAGGCAAAAGTGGAAAAAAAAGAAAAATAATAGACAAAGTGAACAAAGAGGGAATTTACAAGCATCATAGATTTAAGTTAAAATTCTCCATATTTCATTTATTAGTTTTAAGTAAGTGTGTTAACACACACATACACACACACTTCAATTGTTGTTAAAATCCAGATAATATATGAATATCAACTGTAATAATCAATATAGTATAAATCATACAATAAGATTCAGAATTACAGCAAATTCTATTGGAGTACTGAAAATCTATTCTCATCTAACAGGTCATTGACTGCTAGAATATTAAGATAATGTTAAGAGAAACCCATATTTTGCAAAGTTATTTTAGATACTGAGGCAAACCCTGACAACTTCATTAGCCATTCTTCTGCAGAGGAAACTGTAAATACTTTCCATAGGATGTATATAGTATCCTTGCAGCAATTACCACATGCAGTGCTAGTTTTATTTACTTTGTGGGAATGTAAGTGCTAGTAATAATATTGAATTTAAAAAATACAGGTTTGAAAGGAAATTCAGCTTTTAGAATTTGTGTCATTCTGTTACAAATCTTTTTTTCAAAACTATTGAGCTTTACAACATTGCTGGTCATCATATTTTGTACAATCTTTAGTCAATGAACTGTCCATTTTAGCAATCACTACTTGAGTAATGCACCTCCAAAAGTCCAACCATACCTCACCGTGGTGGAGGGGTGAACAGCATAAGTTATACTTATGCTGGCCAACATGGCTCTGGCCTGGAGAAAGTCCTGGCGACCTACTCCAGCACTCTCTGCCAAAAAACTTTATGGATCAACCCAAAAATGCAACAGATATGGTACCAAGCAGTGACACCCCCAGGCTGGGAGGTATCAATAAAGCTACTGGGGAAGAGCAAAGAGATGATCTTAGTAGCTGGAGCAGTTATGACGTGGTTGGGGTAAAGCCAAATGGACCCACAAATGGACCCCCAACAGCTGAGGTGGCCCCTTGCGAAAAGAGATCTCTACGCTGCACAAAAGTTTTTAAAATCGGGACATGGAATGTTAATGGATTACATCTAGGAAAGTTGAGCATCATTAAAGAGGAAATGAATAGGCTTAACATCAATATACTAGGCATCAGCGAAGTTCATTGGACCGGAAGTGGCTTCTTCAACTCTGATGACCACACCGTATACTTCTCTGGCAATGATACCATCAGAAGCAGAGTGGGTTTCATATTACGCAAAAGAGTTGGCAGGACCATAGAAAGTTACATAAACAGTTAGTGATAGGATTATGGCGATATACAGTATATCAATGGGAAACCCCGCAACATTACCATTCTGAATATCTATGCACCCACTGCAGCTTCAGCAGAAGAGGAAATTGAGGAATTCTATGCTGGCATTGAAGAAACCCTGAAACAGACAACAAAGAAAGATATTGTCTATATCAGGAGTCGGCAAACTTTTTATGCCGGGAGCCATTTTGACATGCTCGTGCACATTTTGAAATGCTTGAGAGCCAGGGGGAGGGGTTTGCAGGCAGGGGCCAATCACGTGGAAGGGGGCGGGGTTTGCGGGTGGGGGCCAATCGCGTGGAAGGGGGCAGGGTTTGCGGGCAGGAGCCAATCACGTGGCTTATTGGGGCGGTGGAAGGGCGAATCTGGATTTTGGGAGGGTCGGGGGAGAACGGGACCTGCCTGGCCTCTCAAGGCGGGGAGGCGAAGTGGGCTGTGTGGCTCGTTGCAGAGGGCTGTGCTTCCCGGGGGCCTTGCCAACAGGTCGGGCGAAGAGGTGCAGTCCTGCGCCCGGGGTCCTGGGTCCAAGCCCCCTTAGTGCAGCGGGACGGGCTTCCCAGGAGACCTCGAGGCGAAGGCGGAGCAGCCCCGCAGATGGGAGCTGGGCCAATCGCGTGGAAGGGTCGGGGGGCTCACGGAGCTTGGGACACAACCTTAGCCAGCAGCCCTCTGTGGCCCGCCTTTCCCCACACTGCTGGGATGGGTGGCCGGTTCTCTGCCAAGACGTGCCACATCCCAAACGGAGCCCCAATCCCACCAGGGCCTTCCTTCGCCCACCACGCTCTACTGAAGAGTAGCCAGAGCAGCCTCACCTGCAAAGAGGGGACGTTGCCCTTCTTGTTCAGGTTCACCTTGGGTGCTGCTGCTGCTGCTGGCGACATGTCTGGGCGAAGCGCGCGGGCCGAGCTGCCCGTCTATCCCCCCACCCCGCTGTTCGGCGTCCTCTCCCCCGCTAACCCGAGCCCTGCGGCGGCCGGGGGAGCCGAGCAAGGCTCCGTTCCGGCGGGGCAACTGTAGCGACCGGAGGCGGCCAAGGGGGAGAGCGGGCGGCTCTTCGCCCTCGGCGCGCCGCGGGGCCAGACGAGCCTCCGGCTGCTGCTTCCGGTGCCTGTGGCCTCTTCGCTGCCGCCGCCGCCTCCTCCTTTTACCTGCGCCGCTCTCCGTTACCCACACGACCCCCACCGATCCAAGTCAAGTCAGGGCGGGGGGCGGCTGCTCGGAATGGGACATCCCCGTTGTGCCTCGGGCGCTCCTGGGTCCCCATTGACGGAGCTCGCGAAGCATCAGGAAACCCAATTCCCCCCGCGTTTGCCTTCCAGGGGGAGCCTCGAGCATCACCGCCCCCTTCTCTGGCGGGGCCTTCCCGGGCAGTCGAAGTGGGTCCTTGCCTTCACTTTCTCGGGGATCCCTTCCCCCGGCAAGGATTCCGAGGCTGGAAGCGCGACAGGGAAGTTTTGCTAGACCCGGAGCCCGTCGAGGGCGGCGCCTGTTGCGCTTTGGATTCCTCGCTCGTTCTCTGTTCGCGGGGTGGGGCGACTCCCCTCCCCCCATAAGCCACGTGCCGGGATGCAGCGTTGCCCCACCCCGCCCCCTTCTGACTCTCGGTTTTTTTTGGGAGAGCCACTTTTGGAGCTCAGGGTGATTATAACACCACGAATCCTAATTAGAAGTTTAAAAAAAGCTCCGGGAAGCCCCCGGGTCCATTGCGCCGACAGCGGCTCGCCTCTTCCCTTCTCCCTCGCCACGTTCGGGCGTTGAGGCCAGGCAAAGCCGGGCGGCCGCGCAGGGGCAAGGCGGGGAGTCCCTCTCCTGTGCCTACCGCCACATCTGTCCGTTCCCGGCCTCTCCCCACGTCCGGCGGGTGCCCATGCCGGAATCCCCGTGACCCGGAGCCAGCGACTGCTTGGAGGGCCCCAGCGCGAACCCTGGGGAAGAAACAGAGACGCTGATTGGTGGAGGCTTCCTTCCTTCTGAGCCTCCACCAATCAGCGTCTCTGTTTCTTCCCCAGGGTTCGCGCCAAGCTTGCTGCTTCCGGAGACCGGCTTTCCAGATGTCGGGCGGCAGACAGAGAGAGAGAGCCAGAGCCGAGCGGCCAAAGAGCCAGATCTGGCTCGCGAGCCGCCATTTCCGACCCTTGGTCTATATCATTGGTGACTTCAATGCGAAAGTGGGAGCAATGGAAGAATCAGGAATTGTAGGTAAGTTTGGCCTTGGAGAACAAAATGATTCAGGAGAACATCTGATTCAGCTATGCCAAGAACAGGAGTTAAGGATCATGAATACGTGGTTCGAGCAGCCCAAACGATGATTATACATTTGGATCTCACCAAGCGGAGAATATCGTAATCAAATAGACTACATTTTATGCCAACAGAAGTGGAAAAGTTCCATCCTTGCTATGAAAACATTCCCTGGTGCAGATTGTGGATCAGACCATGAACTGCTAGTGGCCAAGGTGAAGCTAAGGTTCTGCAGTGTCAAACGACCACCTATGACTCAAAAAAAAAAATTTTTTTTTTCAAATTTTATTAAAGTTTTGAAATATACAAAGTTAAAAGTTAGAAACAGAACAGAAATACAAATACAAATCAAAGAAAGAAAGAAAAAAGTGTAGAAAAGTAAAAGAAAGAAAAAGGAAAAGACAGAAATTAGTCGACTTCCGATCTATCTATGGTCATAGGAATAAAAAAAAGATTCTTTTTTACATGCTAGCTTTAGATATAGTATTCATATACATTTCTTGTCTAATATATTTTGCTTCTATATAATCTAATCGTCAAAAACCCATGCAAGCTTTGCTCCGCCTGCTTTTTGCAAATAGTCTATTAATGGTTTCCACTCTTTAAGATAATAGCGATTTGGGTTTTCTTTTAATAAACATGTCAGTTTATCATTTTCTGCCATATCCATTAATTTTAACATCCATTCTTGTATCGTCGGTAAGATTTTATTTTTCCAATTTTGTGCATAGAGAAGACCTATGACTCAAAAATTTGATGTCAAGAGGATTTCTCCTGCATATGCAGTTGAAGTTAGGAACAGATTCAAATTGCTTAACACCACAGAAAGACAACCAGACGAACTATGGGAGGAAATAAAAGCAACCGTCAATGAAGTAGCACATCAGCATATTGCTTACAAGAAACCAACAAAATTGGCTAAGTGGATATCAGAAGCAACATTAGAAACTGCAGTAAACAGAAGAAAGGCAAAAGCTATTGGTGATAGGGAAGAAGTACGAAGATTAAATGCAAAGTTTCAGAGAGAAGTGAGGATAGACAAAGAAGAATTTTGGGCTGAGCAATGCAGGAAACTGGAGGAAGCAGCCCAGAAAGGACATACAAGAGAGTGTTTTGCTTATGTGAAGAAGGTCGGAGCTCCTTTTATGGCAAGAAAGGTAACAGTCAGTGGACATAATGGACAGGAATTACACGACCAACAAGCAATCAGAGAAAGGTGGCGGGAATATACAGAGCAACTTTACACAAATGAAAATCAAAACCAAGGCACAGGAGAAGAACAACTGCCGGAGCTGGAACCTAATACCTTGGAGGAGGAAGTAGAATGGGCACTCAATCAGATGTCAAACCACAAAGCCCCTGGAGTTGATGGAATACCAGCAGAGCTATTGAGACCACTGCCAACAAAAGCATTGACAGCATTATGTCAAAGTGTATGGAAGCCTGGCCAATGGCCAAAAGAGTGGAAAAGGTCAGTATTTATTCCAATACCAAAGAAAGGTGACACGAAAGTCTGTTCAAACTATCACACCATCATCTTAATACCACATGCGAGTAAAATTCTCTTGAAGATCATACAACAACATATGAACTCAACCATTGAAAGAGAGTTACCAGATGTACAAGGTGGATTTCGAAAAGGAAGAGGAACATGTGATCACATCGCCAACCTTCAATGGATGATGGAAAAGGCAAGGGAATTTCAAAAAGACCTCTACATGTGCTTCATTGACTATACAAAAGCTTTTAATTGTGTTGATCATGACAAGCTCTGGAACTGCTTGAAAGAAATGGGAATATCATCACACCTCATCCAACTGATACAATCTCTGTACTTTGATCAAGAAGTAACTGTAAGGACAGCATATGGAGACACAGAATGGTTGAAAATTGGAAAAGGCACTTGTGTCTTGACTTCGAGTGAAGGATTAACATGCTGAGGCTTGGAGTTGAAGCTCTAATGTTTATTGTCCTACTCTCCTTAACAGAATCCAGCTAAACTAAAATGAACTGGTAATGCTCAGAGAAAGAGTCCAAGAAATCAGGGTGGGGCCTTCTTTAGCCTCTTGGGAGGGAAGCATAGGGATTCAGTACTACACATGCGTTTCTCCCCCTGGAGGGAGCCCCCTCCTTCTCCGCCAGTTATCTCCCTGACACCCGTCAGGGTTGTATTCTATCACCTTCATTATTCAACATCTGGAAGAATCTACTATTGGGGTAAAAATTGGCGGTAGGAACATCAACAACCTTCGTTATACAGATGATACAACACTGCTAGCGGAAAGTAAAGAAGATCTAGAACGGCTAATCCTAATAGTCAAAGATGACAGTGAAAAACTTGGATTGTGCCTTAACACCAAAAAACAAAGATAATGACAACGGCAGAGAATGTGCAAGTCAGCGTTAAGATCAACAATGAGGTAATTGAAGCAGTGAAGGAGTTTAACTTCCTTGGCTCTAAAATTGATCAAAAGGGTGACTGCAGCACAGGGATCAGAAGACATATAAGCGCTTGAAAGAACAGCAATGACCAGCATAAATAACATCTGGAAAAATAAAGATATCAGCCTCCCAACCAAATGCAGACTAGTTAATACGATCATATTTCCAATAGCTACATATGGTTGTGAAACTTGGACTGTAGGAAGGCAGATAGGAGAAAGATAGATGCATTCGAATTGTGGTGCTGGAGATGACTACTACGCATCTCATGGACAGCAAAGATTACCAACAAGGAGTCCTAGACAGAGTCAAACCAAAAATATCCCTGGAAGCCAAGATCACCAAACAAAAACTGTCATACTTCGGTCATGTTATGCGAGCCGACTCACTCGAAAAGAAATTATGCTGGGACTGATCAGTGGTAAAAGAAGAAGGGGCCGCCCTAGGACTCACTGGCTTGACACAATTAGAAGGGACACTGGAATGACTTTGATGGAACTAAAGGAAGCTGTAAGACATAGAAAGCATGGAAAGCATCGATCCACAAAGTGACAGAGAGTTGGACATGACTGAATGGATAGACAGAGAACTTGAGTAATGTACCAGCAATAAAACATCTTACATTAGTTTTCTCTAAGTACAACATGGTTTTTCTTCCATTGAAATTCCCTGTATTGCATATCAATTATTGCATCTAAATTCTGCATTCGCTTAATCATACAGTCTTTAACTTGCTCAGTTTCTGAGTCATATTTCACCAACAATTTACAAAGGAGGTCTAGCAAATGATCCAAATTTTGTTTTTACAGGATTTTCAAATTCAGTCAAGTCTCTATAAAGTTTCTCCCTTGTTTTTGCAGTTCTTCTAATACTGTCCTGCCTATCTGAAGATACTGGAACCAGTCCCGGGGCTCTGGCCATTCCAAAGACAAGTCTCAACAGATTGTATCTTTGTCTTATTAATAATCAACTCTTACAGTCTGTACAATTTGTTATCTCTCCACTGAGAAAATTTCCTTGTGCCTTCCTTTTAAATATTTAGAAATGAGGCTAGAGGGGGTAAGTCTGTACTGATTCTTTTTCTGTTCTTATCCCAAACTTTTAATACACTATTTATTATTGGTAATCTCTTATAAATTCTGTTTAATTCTGTTTGTATTATCCAAAGATGTTTGTGGGAGCCCTGCTCAATAGAGGTAACCCAACCATAAGGTGATGTGATCCAATCTATGATCCAAGTTAAACTGCTACCTTGATAATACAGTTTAAAATTTGGAGCTGCCAGATCACCATATTCTTCCAAATCTGGTAATACCTTGAATTTAATTTCTGAGGATAAAATTCAAAATACTACAGGATTTGAAATCTTATTTGGACCAAATAAAATGTGTTACTTGTCTCTGCCAGTCATTGAATATCTTATTTTCAATTATTATTGGAATAATTTGAAACAGAAAAGTAAGCCTTGGTAGAATATTCATTTTAATGGCTGCAATTCTTCCCTAACCAAGACAATTTTAACTTTTGCTGCCTTGAAATATCTGCCATTATATTTTTCCAGATCTGTGAATAATTATTTTTAAATAGTTCTTTATATATTTTTTTTGTCAGATAGATTTCTATTTTAACAGTAATATTAAACCTTATTAATTGGTATCAGTATTGCTTTTTTTCCTCAGTTAAGTTCTGTGTCAACATTTTTTTATCCTTATTGATCTGATAACCTGACACTGAACCACACTGCTACATGTATTCCATCATTAATTCTAAAGAGTCCTTTGGCTGAGTAACTGTTAAGTAAACAATGTTAGAAATTTCAGGAGACACACCTATGCTGAAAGTACTATACATATCATTCTCCACTCAAACTCTTTCACAAATACAAATATTATTTTCACTAGCACTATTGCCTTTTTCATGTTTATTGTATTTTATATATTATTCTAACTCTCCGGATTGCTTAATATTCTCAATATATTATTTAATGTTTATTGTATTTTATATATTATTCTAATTCCCCTGATTGCTTAATATTCTCAATATATTATTTAAATTCTCCATTATGCATGATTTGAACTTGCTTTACTACTTTTCAGAACTATATCTGGGGTCTTTGGGGGTACCAGATTTCCCTTAAACATCACTGGTGCAGTGTCACTTGCATAGATGCATTCAATTTATATGCACATGGGGGGAGGATGCCAAGTAACAACACCCCCAATATTATACACATCATGTCATTGTTCCCTTTGAAGTCCATGCATACCACAAAAATGTCTGCATAGAGGAACCCTGCCTAAAGTTTGGAAACTTCGATGGATGGATGGATGGATGGATGGATGGATGGATGGATGGATGGATTATGTGCCATCAAGTCAGTCTTGACTCTCAGAGACCATATAGATAGATGTTCTCTATGAAGATCTGTCTGCAGCCTGGTCATTCAAGTCTTCCAACGGTGCATCCATTGGCACTATAATTGAATCAGTGCAGAAATTTATGTGATTGAGTTTCCAAGTAGCAAACAGGTCTTTTATAAGAAAAGGGACAAAAAAGAGGAAGTAAAATCATTAACACAAATACAATTTCAGCTTCAGTAAAAAAGATACCAGTGATGATAGAAGGTGTCCTGCAGCCAGTTTCTGATGCAGTTGAATGTATAGGACCTGCATTGACTAATTCGCAAGGGTAGAGGAACATGGATTTCTTTGTTATTATATATGTATACTTCGCTTCTAGCAGAAAGTGCTCCCAAAGAATATTGCAACTTAGGGAAACTTACCAAAAAAAAATACAATAACCATCTCATACAAATCTAAAGTGGAATGATACAACAGAAAATGTAAGTACTCAGAAATGCAACACTCAGAAATGCAAACAGCCATAACTCACTCACTCTCTCTGTCTCTCTCTCTCTGTATGTGTATGTGTACGTATGTGTGTATATGTGTGTATTCTCCAAAAAATTCTAAAATGTCAGGGAGAATTTTAAAAAGACCTTGCATGGTTCCAAAATGACATCAGTGGAGGTTCCATGAATAGATTTCCCAGTGTGATCATCCATCAAGTAATCAAGATAGTTTCCATGCCAACTCCAGTTGTTTTTCGTCTTTCAAAAGCACTGAAGTTGCCCAGAAACTCTTCACCAGTGTACCACACCGGAGTCATTTGTTTCTCCGCACCATCCCAAATGGACATAATTTCCACTGGAGAAAGTAATCTTATTCCTTTGACTTGAGACCAAAACAATACAAACCTAGCAAGGATTCCTGGCATCTCACAATAGAAGTGGAGCCACAGGAAAAGGGAGCAGCTCTTAAAAGTGTGGAGAGGGGTCCACTTTCGATTCAGACGTTTAAATAAATGCAACAATCTCATCCCCATGTGCCATGCAGAAGGAGAAGAATTAAAATTTCCCTTTCCTTGGTCGTGATTAGAAAAATATGGAACAAGAATGGATGTTAGAGACAATAGGGACATATGGAGGGAGAAAGGGTGGTTCCCAATGGGCTTGATCTCACTGGCCAACTCAGATAGATGGAGGTGGAGGATTGTGAGCAAAAGTAGAAAACTCGTGTCAGATATGGATATTGCTAGAGGTTGCATGCTCTGCCCTATGCTCTTCTTTGTGTTCATTTACCTTATACGACTAGACCCTAATATTCAATATTGCAATATTCAACCCATAGTATGAGACCCTGGATTCAGCCCAATCTACTACTCACAGCGTTGTTGTTGTGGGAAAAATAGGAGGAAGGAGTATTAGGTATGTTTGCTGCCTTGAGTTATTTATATATATAAAAAATAATAAAGGAATAAAAATTAAAAATAAATAAAAATAAACAACAATAAAAAACACAGAAGGATAGAGACTGTCATGTAAAAAGGAATCCATATTCAAAGGAGCTTAACACCAGAGCCACTCACCTGATTGTATGAAGTTTAGCAGAGAGTCATCCCCTCAACCAGTCCTACTTTTCCTGAAAATTTAATCTGATTTCAATTGAAGAGAAATCTGATTTGCTAAAAGTTAAAAAGAAACCTTTCTACTTTTTCTTTTTTCTTTCCTTTCTTTGATTTTCAGTTTTACAGAAAGAATACCCCCACAATAAAACAAATCAAACTAAAGTAATAGAGCCATAAAAACATTTTTATTAACTTAAAATTAAAATAGCATCCCAATAAGAATGTGCAATTCCAATGGCACTATGTTGATTGATTGATGATTGATTGATTGATTGATTGATGATTGATTGATTGATTGATTGTAAACGGCCTCCAGAAGAGCTCTGTTTTGACCAAATTCCAGGAAGCCAGAAGGATCAGGCAAACCCAACTTCCTGCAGAAGACTATTCCCCTAAACAGGGACAGCGATGAAAAAGCATTTCCTCCTAGCTTCAGCCCCCTCCCCAACTTTGTGGAAGTGGGGGGTGATCGAAAATGTTTCCTGTCAGAAGTTTGTATTTGACAGGTCAGTTTGGTTGAAGAAGAGGTTCCTGCCAAGCCATATAGGATTTTATAGTTAAAAACAACATTTTAAATTGTATCCAGAGACTAATTGGCAATCAGTGCAGGGCCTGAACGTTGGTGAAACATGTTTCTGGGATGTAGTGCCAGTTAGCATGTTGGTGGCTACATTTTGTACCAAGAGTAGTTTTGAAATGCCCTTAAAGGCAGTCCATGTGCAAAACATTGCAGTAGTCCAACCAGATACTGAGAAGAGCGTGAATTGCTGTCTTCCATCTCCAGATAGGGCTATAACTGTACACCAGCTAAACATGGGCAAAAGCCCTCCTGTTCATAGCCTCTACCTGCTCAACAAGCACTAGACGTGACTCCAGGAGGATCCTGACATCACAGACCTGCTCCCTCCAGGGCAGTACCACCTCTTCAAGAAACAATACAGGAGCTGATAGAGATAACCCCAATGAACAGACAGCAATTCTATCTTATTTGGGTTCTCACCCTGCTTCTTCCCATCCAGACCTTAACAGTCTCCAGACACTGAGAAAGGACTTCAACCACATCACATTCAATGAAGCATCAGTTGACTCACCCCTATGAAACAGATTCACAAATCAAAGCCACAAAGAGATATATGACCTTGCCCCCTTGGTTGCCTAGGGTGACATTAGAAATGGGTTGGTAAGGAACATGAATATATAAGTATTTTTGTATGCAGATGATGCTGGGTTTTTGGCATAGAACCTGAATGGTTTGCAATGAATATTAGATTATCCGATGCAGACTATGGATCTGAAAATTAATAAATCAAAGACCAAGGTAGTTATGTTTGACAGGAAAAATGGAGTGATTTATTGCAAGCTAGACTAAATGGCAAAAAAACCTGAGCCAGTAGATGAATATGTGTGCCATGGCACAATGCGTATTAAAGATAAGAAAATGGATGGAGAAATGTTATGATGTGCAAATGCTAGTAGCCACATAGTGGGATTATGTGGTCTGTGCAGTGAATATGGAAAGAAGCAAATAGGTATGTGTATAAAAAGGTAAAGGTTCCCCTGCACAGTCATGTCCAACTCTAGGGGCCGGTGCTCATCTCCGTTTCTTAGCCGAAGAGCCAGCGTTGTCCGAAGACGCTTCCATGGTCATGTGGCCGGCATGACGTGCGCGGAACGCTGTTACCTACCCACCGAAGTGGTACCTATTTATCTATTTGCATTTGCATGCTTTTGAATTGCTAGGTTGGCAAGAGCTGGGGCGAGTGCAGGAGCTCACTCCATCATGCAGGGCTAGGGATTCGAACCTCCAAACTTGCAACCTTCCAACTGACAAGCCTGGCATCTTAACCACTGAGCCATCGCGCCCCCTTTAGGTATGTGTATAAGAGCATGTTTATGCCCTCTTTGTTATATATTCCAAGATGGTGATCGGGAGCAGCTGCCGCTGAGCGCTGCTCCGGGAGAGAGGATCCTGGTCTCCTGAATCCCACCCTACCCTGCCTTTCTGTTACCTGGAGGTGTGGGGAGGGGATTTTGTGGGGTTCCTTCGGCGTTTACCTCTGGACCAAGGTGGGGAGATGGCTGGACCCCCCCCCCGGGTGGAGCAGCAGGCGACGAGGCGGCGAAGCAGGGCACCAGAACGCGACGGCCGTTTGGAGGAGGAGTATTGGAAGATAGTGGAACGCGGTGCTTTTCCCTGCGGGCTTTGGGGGCTCGGGCGAGCCCATTGTGAACTGGGCGGATTCCCTGGTGAGCCCTTACTATCCGGACTAAGACGCTCAGTCCCTTGGTGGCCCTCTGGTGTAGTAGAGGAAGTGGCGGAGTGGCGGAGTATAACAGGAGACTTGTGGGCCTTGTGGACAAATTTCTTACTATATTTTTGTGAGCTTGGGGCCCGGATGGACTTTGGTGAACCCCCGCAGTTGTTGGTGGACCCGGCGAGCCCCAGAGATCTAATATACCCCGGTGGCTTGCGAGACTTTGGCGCTGCAACAAGACGGAAGAGCAGAGCGGCGGAGCGTGTTAGACCTTAAGGCACGCCAACTTGGATGGACTCTTGGTGGGCCTGGTGGTCTCTAACTGGGGGGGAGGGGTCTAAGGGGGGACGATGGGTTCGTGTAAGGGGGAACAGCCATGATATCCCCATGAAATTAATAACTGTTGAAGGTTTCTTATTGGACCTTTAACTTTAGTTTAACAACAAGAGGAAGCCCCCATCTACACCCACATCTATTTATAGGCGGCAGAGACTTTTTAGGGTCCCCGTAGTGTGAATGTGGTCCTCCCCCTGGATGTGAGAGAGTCAGGGGGGGGAGTCCAAGACTGTGTGATTGTATGTATGAGTGCCCACACCTGAGAGACAGGTGGTGGGCAGGAGTGGATGATGCCCCTCTGCGACCAGTGAGAGTGGTTGTGGGGGGACATAGCAGGTGTGTTTGTGGTGGTTAGGCCCTATCAGCGCTGAGAGCTTAGGCTGGTGTGCTGGGGGGGGGCTACCATCACTAGAAGTTGACTGAGTTTGAGAGATGTGTGCGTGGGGGAGGGGACCCGTGTTTCAACCCAGGGTCTTTGAAGGTCCGGGAGTGGAGGCATCTGGACCTGGAAACTCTGGGGGTTATGGAGTGGGCTGCCCTATCGAAGTGGTGATGGGCCGGGGATGCTATGACGGGAACCGGAGGGCGGGCCATCGTTGGGGAAGATGCCCCCGGTGTTTGTTACTGGTGGCGTGTTCCGGCCCTCCAGGTTCATACCCAGGACCTGGTCAGCAGATCCTTGAGGGCCCTGGTTTCCGGCTGCTGCTTCTTAATGCCAGGTCTGTTAATAACAAGGGCCCCCTCATGTGTGATTTGATCACGGAGGAGGGGGCAGACCTGGCATGTATCACTGAGACCTGGCTGAGCTCGGAGGGGGGGTAGCCCTCTCTGAAATATGCCCAGCTGGGTTTCAGGTGTGGCATCAGCCAAGACTCCGGGGCAGGGGAGGAGGGGTGGCGGTTGTAATTCGAGAGTCTCTAGTGGCCTTCAGGGGCGCTGCTCCGCAAGTGGCCAGTTGTGAGACCCTGTTTTTCAAGTTGGGTTCTCGAGAACAGTTGGGAGTGTTGCTGCTGTACCAGCCTCCCTGCTGCGTAGCGACATCCCTGCCTGAGCTGCTGGAGGCCGTCTCGGGGCTGGCGGTGGAATTCCCTAGGCTTATGGTTCTGGGGGATTTCAATCTGCCGTCCCTGGGACGTGCCTCTGAGGCGGCTCGGGAGTTCATGACTACCATGGCAGCCATGGGCCTGTTCCAGATTATCCGAGACCCAACTCGAGACAGTGGACTCACCCCGGACTTAGTTTTCTTGTCGGAGCAGTGACAGTATGCTCTGAGGGGAGAGTTACATCTTTCCCCTTTGTCATGGTCAGATCACACCCTGGTGACCTTGAGATTCTCTTATGCCGCCCCACTCCGCAGGGAGGCAGGACCCAGTCGATTGGTCCGCCCCCAGTGACTAATGGACCCAATAGGGTTTCAGAGGGAGCTGGGGGTTATACCTCAGGATCTACTGCACGCTCCAGCGGAGGTCCTGGCCGCAGCCTGGAATAGGGAGGCGGCCGGGGCCTTGGACAGGATTGCGCCTATGCGGCCTCTCCTACATTTGACCCAATACTCCCCTTGGTTTACGGAGGAGTTGAGGGTCTTGAAGAGGGTTAAGAGACGCCTAGAGCACCGCTGGAGAAAGACAAAGGCTGAATCTGACCGAACACAAGCTAGAGTCACTGTTAAGACCTACCTTGTGGCGGTAAGAGCGGCGAAACGTAAATATTTCTCCACTCTTATTGCATCTGCAGAATGCCGTCCAACGGCCCTGTTTAAGATAACACGATCTCTTTTGGGTAAGGTGGAGTCTGTGACCCACCTGCAGGGCCGTGTGGAAGAATTTTCTGAGCATCTGCAGGATAAAATCGCTCAGATTCGGTCTAAGTTGGACTCTAAGCGTGTAGCACAGTCTGGGGAGATGCCGAGGGAACGTCTTTGCCTGGTTATCTGGGAACAGTTTGATCCTGTTGGACCTAAGGAAGTGGACAGGATCCTTCGGGTTGTAAGGGCCACCACATGTCATCTAGACCCATGCCCTTCCTGGCTGGTACAGGCAGCCCGGGAGGTGACATGTGGTTGGGTCCAGGTGATGGTTAATACATCTCTGGGGGAGGGGGTGTTCCCAGCTGCTTTTAAAGAGGCTCTGGTGCACCCCCTCCTCAAGAAACCATCACTGGACCCTACTATATTGGATAATTTTCGTCCTATCTCCCACCTCCCCTTTTTAGGGAAGGTGGTTGAGAAAGTGGTGGCGTTACAACTCCAGAGGATCCTGGATGATATGGATTATCTGGACCCCTTCCAGTCAGGTTTCAGGCCGGGATATGGGGTGGAAACTGCATTGGTCACGCTTACAGATGATCTCTGGTGGGAGCAGGATGGAGGGAGTGCATCCATCCTAGCTCTTCTTGACCTCTCAGCAGCATTCGATACCATCGACCATGGTATCCTTTTGGGATGGCTCAGGGAGTTGGGGGTGGGAGGCGTAGTTTTGCACTGGTTCACCTCCTTCCTCCGGGGCCGGTCCCAATCAGTGGTAACAGGAGATGAGAGATCCGACCCTCGCCCCCTCGTTTGTGGGGTGCCGCAGGGTTCGGTTCTCTCCCCTCTCCTATTTAATATCTACATGAAACCGCTGGGTGAGATCATCCGTCACCATGGGATGAGGTACCATCAATATGCAGACGATACTCAATTATATATCTCCATCCCTGGTGAGGTAAGTGATGCAGTGGCTACCCTTTCTCAGTGCCTGGAGGCTGTGGGGGTCTGGATGGGGAACAACAGGCTTCGACTGAACCCTGGTAAGACGGAGTGGCTGTGGATTGATGGCTCCTGTGGATCCAGGAAGTTATCATCTTTAGTTCTGGATGGGGTTGCACTACCCCATTCAGACCAAGTGCGGAATCTGGGGGTTCTTCTGGACTCACGGCTCCTGCTCAAAGAGCAGGGGGCAGCCGTGGCCAGAAGGGCTTTTGCACAACTTCGTGTTGTGCGCCAGTTACACCCTTTCCTGGATCAGGATGCCCTCCGTACAGTCACTCATGCCCTGGTCATCTCCCATATAGACTATTGCAATGCGCTCTACATGGGGCTACCCTTGAAGAGTATCCGGAAGCTTCAACTGGTCCAGAATGTGGCTGCTCGTGCAGTTATTGGTGCGCCAAGATCAGCACATGTGACACCTCTGCTGCGACAGCTGCACTGGGTACCTGTGTGCTTCCGGGTCCAATTCAAGGTGTTGGTTATCACCTTTAAAGCCCTACATGGCATGGGACCAGGTTACCTGAGGGACCGTCTCATCCCCATAACGTCGAACCGTCCCACTTGGTCATTTAGAGAGGGCATGCTGCGGATCCCGTCGGTAAGGGAATTTCACCTGACAGGGTCTAGAAAGCGGGCCTTCTCGATAGTGGTGCCCACCCTTTGGAATATGCTGCCCCCGGAGGTGAGGCAGGCCCCATCGCTCCCGGCCTTCAGAAAGAACTTAAAGACCTGGTTCTGCCGCCTTGTGTGGGAGGGGGGGGAACAGTTCCTCTTGGGGATGGCTGGTGCCATAGAGCCCTTTTAAACATCAACCCATCACATCTTGGATTTTATATTTAAATTATTATTGTATTAGAGAGTATTATATATATGTTGTTTTAATTGCTAAATTTTAATTGCTGACTCTTGTAAACCGCCCAGAGTCCCCTTGTGGGGAGATGGAGCGGTAAATACAAATCGAATCATAAATAAATAAATAAATAAATAAATAAGGAAGTGAGAGTCGAATATGTCAGGAGAACAAAAAGTAAGTTGAATGCAATGGGAAGGGGGTATTTAAGAAGTGCATGTGAGGAGGGAGTGACACAAGGGAGTAATGCTTGCTTGTGTGAAAGCACAGAGAATATTACCTAGGTTGGTAATGAAATGTTTGCAAGGAGAAAACCAAGCTTAGTGAACCCCCAAATCCCAAGAAGACACAGGATCAAGAAAACTGGTAACAAATGGGATTTCCGGGGGAGGTATGATGAACTGAAGATGGCTTTGCGAAAGCGGAGCTGACAACTGTGGCAAAGACCAAGGAGTTGGTGAGTAGACCAGTTCCTTGGAACCTTTCTGGATAAGGAAAGGACAGGAGATTGTCCATATGTGCTCCAGATGGCTGCTCTTCATGAGGAGACTGCAGGACAGCAGTTTTCCATGGGTTTGAGTGCCAGGAGACGACAGGATTAGCCATCTTACTCGCAACCATGGCGGAGACTTTTAAAGGACACTAAGTTTGCAAATCTTACTTTCTAATCACTTTTGGAAATTGCTCATTAACTACTTCTAAGCTATTAGAGACCTTCAGAATGACAAGTTTGAAAACACCAGGTGAGTCTGTCTTCAGTCCTGAATGAAAGAAAATTATAATCATAAGCATAAGAATTTAAAGAATGTTAAATAAACAGCAAAAAGCTAAATAATATTTTGATCTTAGTAAGTAAATGGACTAAGGGTCCAGATAAAATTGGAATATTGAAACTTTTACAATATGATTTTGGAATTAATTATAAAGAATAAAGAACAAACAGCTTCTCATGGGAAATAGATTCTGTTTTGGTTTTTACAAAACATATCAGAGATAAGCAATTTCATGATTTCAAAAACTAGATACTAGAGGGGACTTTGAAGAATGGAATCAGAAAATAGTAGCCACAATATCAACAGTGTCAGTAATGTCTGCTTCTATGGATAGACCATGTCCAAAAGATGTTATTGAAGAAATGACAGATGTAGAACAAATTTTATCTGACAAGATAGAGATGGTATCAAAGTGGATTTACAACTGACAGACCAAGAGAATGATTTAGAAAAGGATGTTTCACTGGATTTACAAAAGAAACTGGCTGAGGTTTTAACATTTAAAAGGGAAGTACAAATGACAAACCAAGAGAATGACCTGAACTTTTTCCTATTGGATTTACAAAAGAGGCTTGTTAAAGTCTTGAAGAACTCTGTGTGATTCGATGAAGAAGAAATGAAGAGAAATCAAATCCTATGACAATATTTGAATGAACTAAAGATTAGGACTGTTAGAAGTAAAAGGAAGGAGTATAAAATTGGTTTATTTGATCAAGGTTAAAACAGGATATGTTGTTACCTCTAGCAACCCTTTACGAACTTTCTGCTGACACCAGGACTGAAAAGATGATGTTTTATGGATTTCTTTATAGATAAGAGATGGGATATGGGATGAAGAGATAAATATTTATAATTTTAGAGGTGGTGAAGAATCACTAAATTTGTTTATACTTGTGATGAAGGTTGGAAGTCACTTCTCTATATATTTCTTTTCTTTCTTTATTGTATTCTTAGTTCTCTCTTTCTTCTCTCTTTTTTCTTGCACATTCTACTCCTTTCTCTTCTTTAGTTTGTATTAGATTTTACTATTATAATCAAAATTCTTAACGAAAAAAACCTGAGTAACAAATTAACTGTAGTTTGAATATAAAACTGAGTGAGCAGTATGAAAGAAGTACATTGAGATGGTTTGGCCAAACAGAAAAACATGAAGGTCAAATCACAAAACAGAGTGAATGGATCAAGAAGAAAAGGAAAACCAAGAATGATGTGGTTGGATGAAACTGAAGCTATCCTCAAGAAGAAAGAAGTTTAAAGAACAAAAGGCAGTGCATTAAAGTGAACTGCGGTTGTGACGGAAGCATGAATGGTTTGTAAAGATAGAAAGATATGGAAAGGTATAGTGATTCATGTTGTATATACAGGTAGACCTCACTTAATGACTGCCCTGTTTAGTGACCATTCAAAGTTACAGTGGCACTGAAAAAGTAAATTTAAAACTAGTTCTCACATTTACGACTGTCGCAACGTCCCCACTGTCACGTGATCGATGTTCAGGTGCTTTGCAACCAGCAGGCATTTATGACCATTGCAGCATCCCACGGTCATGTGATCACCATTTGCACACTTCACAACCAGCTTCTGACAAGCAGAGCCAGTGGAGAAGCTGGCAGTAAAATCAAAGTCACAGTCATGTGATGTCTCACTTAATGACCTACAGTACTCACTTAATGACCAAATGGGAAGTGACATCATAAGTCGGTCACAGACACATGATGTTTTGCTTAGCAACCACATCACTTAGCGACAGAGTTGCCAGTCCCAATTGTAGTTGCTAAGCAAGGACTACCTATACTAGCTTAAAAAGGTAAAGGTTCCCCCCGCACATTTGTTCAGTCGTGTCCAACTCTAGGGGCCGGTGCTCATCTCTGTTTGTTAGCCGAAGAGCCAGCGTTGTCCGAAGACGCTTCCGCAGTCATGTGGTCAGCATGATGCACGTGGAACGCTGTTACCTACCCACCGAAGTGGTACCTATTAATCTACTTGCATTTGCATGCTTTCGAATTGCTAGGTTGGCAAGAGCTGGGGCGAGTGCAGGAGCTCACTCCGTCACATGGGACTAGGGATTTGAACCTCCGAACTTGCGATCTTCCGATCAACAAGCCTGGCATCTTACCTGCTGAGCCACCACGCCCCCCCTTACTAGCTTAGCTATGGCTATTATGTCATTTTTTCTTCTTCTCTCGTGTCTTTTGTTTCTTTAGCTTACTAATTCTTACTTCAGTTTTTGCACTTTGCTTAACGCTGCTTACACCAAAATAGAAACAACATGAGGGGTCTTTTTAATCAAATATATATCTGCTGTGACAAAGTCCTTGCATGCTACATTGCGCACATCAAACTGATTCTCTGCTTTAAAGAACATGACTTCCCTCTTTCACACAAAGTGTACATGTGTCCTAGAACATCTATGTCCATTTTAAATAGCTGGATTAATCCATTTTTTATTCATAGATATTTTGTGAACTGTTATTTTGACAATGTTCATTAAGAACTCTTAGTTATGTCAAAATGGATTTGAATGAGTTCTCTAATTTAAAGGAAAAGAAACAACTCTTGACAAATGACCTTTGTATTTTTGTATTTTCCTTCTGTCTTTAGTATTCATGACAGGAAGAATGTTTGTTGTTTGATAGTATAATTAGTTGGAATACTTCCATATTAATATTTATTTATTTATTTGATTTCTATACCTGCCCATCTCAACAAGTGATTCTGTGTGGCGTACGATCATAAAAATATAAAACAATTAAAACAATACAAAATTATATATGACCGCCGAGTAAAACTGTTGCCATAGATGTTAATATAGCCAAGAAACACACCCTTAACACCCTTAACACACTTGGGGCTCCAGGCTTGGGCACATAACCCAAGTCTTCACAGCTTTACGAAAGGCCAACAGGGTCAAGTCATCCTAATCTCTGAAGGGAGAATGTTCCGGAGGGCAGGGGCCACAGCAGAGAAGGCACGTCTCCTAGTCCCTGCCAGCTGACATTCCTTGGCTGACAGGACCCGTAGCATGCCCAACCCACCAGACCAAATTGGATGGGTAGAAACAACTGGGAGAAGATGGTCCCTTAAGTAACCGAGTCCCAAGCCATGGAGGTCTTTAAAGGTGACAACCAGCACCTTGAATTGCACCAGGAAGCACACTGGCAACCAATGCATCCTGCGGAGCAGTGGTGTTACATGTGTCAAATATCCGACACCATTTACTATCCGGGCAGCTGCATTCTGCCCCAGCTGAAGCTTCCAAATGCTCTTCAAGGGCAGCCCCATGTAGAGCTCATTGTAGTAATTCAGACGAGAGGTCATGAGGGCATGAGTGACAATATTGCTTCATGATTCCTCCTGTACTTATATCAACATAACTCTTGACATTTGGGGAAGAAATACGTGGAAGATGAAGTATCAGGTAGCCCAGCTCTAGTCTTTTCTTTGTTTCCAGTCCACCCACCTCCCAAGATGGTGAAGTAGTGGCAGTTTGCCTTTTCAATTGCTGGAAAATGAATGGGCTCTCTTAATTGGTTGCCTTGCTTTAGGCCTGTCCACCAGCCTTTAGGCCTGTCCACCAGCTGTCTGCAACATGGGCTTTCAGTGCAGATGACAGAGGAGGCAGAGGCAATGGGAGGACATTCAAGGAGAAAGCAAGGCTTGGCTCACAGCTGCAATTCCTTTAATTTTCAGACATACTGACAAAGGTTAATTGCCATTTCTTACATGATTACTTTCTCTCTTCCACCTGCCTCTAATATAAGCTGTCAGTCTTTTAAACACTTATAGTAGTTTTCAAGCATCAAAAACAGTCTTCTCAACTTCTCTCTCTCTCTCCCCCCCACCCCCCATCTCTCTGCATTAATGAGCCAAGATGCTTATCCACAAATTAGAATATTATTGTCATGGACACATGGTGAACCAATAAAATACGAATTAGGCTAATTTGGCCGAAGCCTAAGCATGTAACGATCAAGGTCAAAAGACCTAATATTCTTACTCCAAGGTTAATTCTTCCATTGCATCGTTTCTTGCAACAAGGTATGCTTTAAAAATGGCTTGCATGGATTTCATTAGGATGATAATGTTTTTGTATTTACTTATAGAAACTTTTCTTCCAATGCTTTGCAGTGTGCACATAATATAGGAAATACCAGGGCTGTAGCCAAGACCAGGACATTTTAAAAACATGCTGGAAGAAAGCAGTGGCAAGCCCAATTTCACACTGTAGCCAGGAAAACTGCTTCCACATACTGTATCTATGAAGTCACCTGGAGTCAAGCTCAACCTGAAGGAGACTTTACCTGTATAATGGACTACTATAATGTGTTCTCCATGGGGCTAACCTTGAAACCTATCTGAAAACTTTAAGAATGCAGCTACTGGAATATTTCCCTCTCCCCCAGTTTTTATGTTTTCGCAATTCATTGGGGAAGGAAAGAATGAAATAATGAGTTAAATGACTGTAAAAGAATCACAAAGTATTCTAAATACTGAAGTCAGTCAAAACAACCCCTTTTGTACCTTCTGACTTATGAGGTTGATCATTATCTTGCACTGGGTCATTCCAATATGTTGTAGAGATGCTTGCTTTTCAGGAAACTAATTATGCACTTAAATTATGCTGCAATTCTTCTGCTTATCTTGTTTTCATCTTCATCCTGTATCCTGGCTTGAGAATAACAACAACATAGAAAAGCAAGCAACACAAAAATATGTTCCCCAGTTCCCAAGTCGTTATTTTTTTTTTGGGGGGGGGGGGGGGGAAATGCAATATCTGGTTTCTATAGTCCTGCCAACTTCAAAGGGCATCATAAATATTTTTTAAGACTAAAGACAGTTTCATATCCATATATCTCACCTGCACACTAGGCAAGGCACAATAAAGCTCCAGAATTCACTTAAGGAGAAAGTATGGTTATTTATCTATTGCATTTTCCTGTTCTTCCTCCAAGAATATCCTATATACTATCTGTCTCCACCTTTTTGATGTCATTTAGATTACCTTTTTGGTTTATGGCTATTTGATTGTAGGTCTTTCCCACCTATCCAAGTCTGGTACTGCTGTACTCCAAGAGCTCTCTGAACAATTTTTTCTTGATCCCATTTAATCTTTTTCAGCCACACTGCAATTATCAAGATGTAACCAATACCTGTTTACAAGCACATGTACCACATATCACTGAGATACATACCTGTGGAGGCTGATATTGGCTCAACTATTTCCTGAAGGAACCCATGATAGCAAGCTAATCCTTTGAGCTGAGTTGCTGGCATCATCCTGGCATAGAGAAATGGCAGCAACAAGGTTACCAGGCATATTTGCGCAAAATGAAAGCCAGTCGTACAGTGCTGCCTCTGCCACAAAGGCAGACAATGCCTTTGTGTTCTGCTTGCAGAGAAATCTTTGTTTGGCTAGACTAGACAGGCCTCTGGTCTGATCATGGATACCATTTTGATGTACTAATAAACTAGACAAGGTGCATCATTCAAGTGCCTACAAGCAGCAAAAATGCCATGAATGCATCTAATTTATCTTTCTAATTTAAAAACAAAACAGGACACAGTTTAAATCAGGTTGTCAAGATGATAACCTCAGCTAAAATTGCCAATAAGAGTATATTAAAATTCTTGTCATACTGTTTCGGCTATCAGCTCATAATTGCACACCAAACAATACAATCTGGATTGAAGAACAGTTCAATCACTTCGAAGAAAAACTTCATTGTACCTTCCCATTGTTTACCAGACTTCCACCCTATTTTCTTCCCCACCTCTCCCACCTTCATCTTCTCTGTCTCTATAGTCAAGCACAGGAGGAAGAAAAGGAATATGGAGATAATAAACCATACTAAAGTTAGCAGCCTGTTAGCTGCTATTGAAACATTTGGTGACCAGAATGTTAAAAAAAATATTTTCCAGGTGGGCACTCCTTCAAACTGCAATTGATTCATATCTTCAGTGGATCACCCAGTGCCCCGAAAGGTCTATTGTAGTAGACAGTAAGGGAGGTGACCTTGACAGAAATATGCAAAAACCATTACCTAGTGAACTGAAAAGTGGACTGAAACATTATTTACAGTACGTCATGGGAAACAAGATAATATTCAGAGGCAGCTCAGGCAAAAACCTCCCTGATTCACTGGAATATAAGAAAGAGGGGAGGTAAAGCACAATCAGACTTGTAAGATTCTGTTATTATAGACTATCTCAACAAAGTGTAGTTCTGGTCTTCTTGTGGAGCTGATTATCTGGTCCGGTCTATCTAGTGTTGCTGACAATTGTGCCTCGCCATTGGCTAAGTAGGCTGGGCTGATGAGAGTTAAAGTTCAAAACATCTGAAGAGAACCAGGTTACCAGTCATGCCTGATCTCATGCCACAGTATAGTATACCCTCTTTTGTACTGAATGGTAGACTTAGCCATAACAGATAGACAAACTGTAAGGGAACAAGTATGGAAGGAACCAGTCAAAAAGAGGACAGAACAGGGCAAGATAAGTGCATTGCTGAACAGAGGTGCCATTGGTATTGCACCTGAGAAGTCTGGGAAGTTGTTCTTTCATATCCCTGATCCTAGCTCTTGGCAGACAGGAGATGATAGGTCCAATCAGCATACACTGGTTTTGGTTCCTCTTGGTAGTGAATCACTAACTACCACCACTCTTCTCTCTATCTTCTTGTAGGGCAAGTTGCTTCCTCCCTGTCCTTTAGGGTTGACCATCCTGTCTCTCATTCTGCAGCATCTCCCCTACTTCTTCTGAAGAGCCTTTTTTCATCCAAGGGCCTGAAAACTGTTTTTGAGTTGCATCACTACAGAATATTTTCTACATGTATTATTTCTGGCTGTTTCTCTCTGTGTCTCTGTCTCTCTTTTTAAATTGCAATTTTTTAAAAAAAAATGAACAAAAACACTTTAAAAAACAGTAATAATCTAATTAATTGTTAAGTTACATTACCCATATAATATTTATTTATAATATATATTTTATAATATTTATAAAAATAATTATAAAATCTATACCAAAGGGAAACATATTATGCCATTTTTTAATTAGTAGACAAAATGGCCTTTATAAAAACTGATAAGTTACAAATTTGTTGAATCTAGTCCTTGATGTCCTGAGTAGTAGTATTTTTCCTATTTCTCAGTATAATGTTCCTGGCTATTTCCAATGCTTGATATAACCAAACAATCAGATTCCATAATTATTGAATTGTAACTCAAAATATAGTTCACATCTTTAACATGGTCACTTTTATAATATTATTCCCAAAAGAAACAAAACAGACAAGACCAAATCATATGAGCTAATGCACCTTCAAATTTCTTACATTTCCAACAAAGAGTCAATAATTTCTGATGCATTCCTTGAGGCAACAAGTAAACTTTGAATTTCCAATCTCAAGTCCAAAGAAACAAACTTGACATTTTTTAAAAACTTGTATCCATTGATGTTTCGTTATCGAATATCCCAACTGTTTATTCCGTAAGTCATATGATTATGTACTATCAAGTTGGTATTGCCAAGGTTTTAACATAAATAAGTATTAACTTTCTAATAAAGCCCATAAAGGTTGACATTCAGTTATATTCTCATTCTACATAATTATAGATGATCAAATAAATACCCAGTGATATTTTGAAAATCTGGTAAATTAAGACATCCTTCATCAAAAAATAGTCTCAGTTTAAGCGATGAAATTCTTGTTGACTTATCTTCCCATATAAATGTCCTCAATAGTCTATTGATCTGAATAAAATATCTATTTGAAATTAACATTGGAATATTTCTTAAAATATAAATCAAACAGGGGTAATATTTATTTTAATAACATTAATCTTACCTCACTAACTTCATGGAATTTTTATTCATCTATTAATATTCATTGCAGTCTTATCTATAACATTTAACACATTAATTTCTATATGTTCTGAATATGGGGGAATATAAACCTAAATATTTAATATATACTGAGCACATTACAAAGCCCAACATCTTATGCTGATCTATGAATATATCAGATCCCAAAGAAAGTAAGTTAGATTTTTCCCAATTAATCTTTTAATCTGAATATTTATCAAATTGCTGAATGGCCCATATCAGGTCAGGTAATGAAATAGAATAATTATCCAATATTGCCAAAATATAATTAGCAGAAAAAAATAATTTATACTCAAAATATGCCAATATAATACTAGTAATATCAGAAGATTGCCTAACACTACTTGCTAATGACTCAAGAATTAAGTCAAAAACCAACCGAGAAAGTGAACAACCCCAATGGATGCCACATTGTAACTCAATTGATCCAGAAATTAACCAATTTGTTTTTACTCTTACTATTGGCTACAAATAGTAAATTGCAATCCAATCCTATCTTGAGCTATATCCAAATATCTATTAATTAACACTTGTCTATGTTGGATAAATCCAGAATAAGATGGATGAATTACGGTAACATTATTTGCAAATGTCTACCCAAAAATGTGGTTAATTCTCATCTAGTAGGCTTTGTCCTGTTTGTCTTTCTTATGGAGTGTCGCTTCCACTGCCTGTTTCTGTTATAGCATCTATTTTATGAAGTGATAAGTTCTCATTCTTTCTCATCAGCTGACGTGTGGCCATTCAGTACTTCAATTATTTTTCTTCAAGGATAGCTACAAGCTTGCATTTGCTACAAATGTATGCCAGGCAGTAAGACAAGCACGCCACAAGCATTGCAGCTTATGATTACAGAGTCCTGCAAAATACTCACTTCTGTTACCTTCAGCTGAAAAGTGGTTATTTCTTATTTTCTTCTCAGATGACCCAAACAGAAGGAAAATTTATTGGGTATTCCTCCAGCAGTCTTTTGTTAATACTCCCTGTATGCTTGCTCAGTGTGTTTGCTCTCTGGAACCTTCAGGCATGGATGAGGCTATGCAGCAGCAATCTCAGCTGTTCCCTAAGGCCCAACTTCAACCAGAGCATCTCATATTCAACTATCCACAGAGCAGAGCCTCTGAGAGCCCTCAGTGACTCACAGATGACAATAACTACCCCACCCCTCCTTCCCCTGGGCTCTCATCTGGTGCGGAACCTGAAACCCAGGTGGTCATATTTCAACACACCCCTTTGGGCCCAACCAGGTCTCAGTAATACAAGTCAGCACTCTCAACCATGATAAGATGTGAATGAGAGCAGATTACTAATCAACCTGGCATTCAGAATTATTTATTTATTTATTCAAATTTATATGACCGCCCATCTCCCCCAACGGGGGACTCTGGGTGGCTTACAATAAAAACAAGACTAAATTCCAATATAAATACAACATGACATAAAAAATATAAATATAAAATCCAGTCTGGCGAATTAGGGAGGGTATTATGACATTAACCACCCCCAGGAGGAGCTATTACCCTTTCCTTCCCATGCTAGGCATGGGAATTATATGTGGGTGTGATGTCACAATGCACATACAAGAGGGGCAGAGTTTGCTTTGTATCAGCATGACACTGCATTCATCATTTGCCCTCCTTGCTCCCCACTGCAGCTGCTGCTGCTTTTGATCCTACCCAAGAACAGTTGGCGCTGGTTACTCCTAAGCAGCTCTATCTCTTGGCATAGCCAAACACGTTTTATCCTGCTTTCTGATGCAGTACCTTCAATTCTCAAGGGCTTGGTGGAAGAGACTATTGGTCTGGCTCAGAGCATGCTGAGTTTAAAGTGGGAATGGCAGAGCGGGTTTCTGGGTCAGCATCATGGTTGGGGTCTGGTAGCACAGAATCTGATCTTGGGATGTTTGTCATGATCCTCTTCCTTGTCTGAATTGATTTCTTAATACGACCATGACAATGGCTGTGTCACATTCATGGACAGAACCAGATGTTCTGCTTTCCTCCACATGCTTGTGGGCTTCACACGGCAACATGGGAAGGGAAACAAAGCTAACAATTTCAGCAGTTGTGGTGGAAGAGGAGGGGTTTATCATTCTCATGTGGCTCAGATTGCCCTCCTGTGTTGTAAAGAATCCTGAGGTGTAGCCACTACTTTCTGGCCCAACTTGTACCTGTCACATACCAGGTCACAGTGTTCATATGATTAGTTTATTCTGTGGTGGAGCCAAGATTCCCGTTATTCTCATCCATCTTAGCACAATTTTGGGATGGTGGTTTTGGCTAGCAAAAGAGGCAACTCCAGAATCCATTGATTTTATCAAAATGACAGCACCAAACAAATCCCACCCCTTTTGTACATGTGTGTGACATCACCACACCTGTAAAAAGGGTCAGAGCTTGCATTCTGACAAAACTTGTTTTGTAATTCCCTCCCCCAACAAACACTCCAAGATTGGCTAGAGATCCTTACCCTCTATGATACTAAACGTTGTGACCTGTGAGCACTATAGGCTGTGGCCCTTTATTTGGCCTGTGTATAGATATTGCTCCCATCCCCTCACAGGACTGTTGAAACCATCCATTTTGTGTTGCAAAGAACCCATAGAAATGAATGTGAAACCCACAAAACCACATCTCATTACTTGTACTACATTTGTGTATTCCACTGAACTTGCGGTAGTAACATTTATACTGGATTTATTCTTAATGACATGTATTATATAAAACAATTTAGTAAGCATGTTTAACTGCATTCTCAGGAGTTTCCATTATATTCTGACAAATTAGGTCTCATTTTATCTTTAATTTTAAGTTATGTGCAAGCTTTCCAACGCAGCTCTGACAATTACATTTGCATTTTTTTTCTTATTCTACCCTTTTACGTTTTCCTATTTTAAGTAGTAAATGAAAAGAAAGATGGGGAAGGAATATGAGCTTTAATTTCTTTAAGTTGGAAAGCCTTGACTTCTATTACTTCAATTGTTTTCTATATTTTTAACATTAACTGAACTTATAGCAGAATTTAGTCTCTTTATATCTTTCAAGTATGAAATCAGAACAATAGATTGAGTTAGGAGCTAATAGAAAAATTGTCACCTTAGCAACAACAATTTATGAACACTAAGAATTCTCCTCCCCACAGGTATTTGTATAATACAAGAAATCTTTCCCAAATTAGATACATAGCATAAGGTATTTGAATACAGGCAATAGTGACTGCTCATGATGTTACATAAGCTACTCCCCCATCGCCAAATGGTGAGGAATACACATCTTTGAATCGGAGAACTGAGGAGGATATCTTTTTAATATTTCTTTTATTTAATAAATAAATAAATTTGCATAAATGTGAAAACTGTATATCAGTTCTATGAGGATCTGCAGCACCTACTGGATAATATGTCAAAAAGAGATGTTATTTTCATTACAGGAGACTGGAATGCTAAGATGGGTAGTCAAATGACACCTGGAATTACAGGTAAACATGGTCTGGGAGAACAAAATGAAGCGGGACATAGGCTGATAGAATTTTGCCAAGACAATTCACTGTGCATAACAAACACTCTCTTCCAACAACCTAAAAGACAACTTTATACATGGACTTCACCAGATGGTTGACACCGAAATCAGATTGACTACATCCTTTGCAGCCAAAGGTGGTGGACATCTATATAGTCGGTTAAAACAAGACCTGGAGCTGACTGTAGTTCAGATCACAAACTACTTATTGCACAATTTAGAATCAGACTAAAGAGAATAGGGAAGACACACAGATCAGATAGATATGAGCTCACTAATATTCCCAATGAATATGCAGTGGAGGTGAAGAATAGATTTAAGGGACTAGATTTAGTAGATAAGTTTAAAAGAAATGATGCCGGAAGATGAGCCCCTCAGGTCGGAAGGCGTCCAATACGCTACTGGGGAAGAGCAGAGGGCAATTCCTAGTAGCTCCAGAAAGAGTGAAACGGCTGGGCCAAAGCCGAAAGGATGCTCAGTTGTGGATGTGTCTGGAAGTGGAAGGAAAGTCCAATGCTGTAAAGAACAATATTGCATAGGAACCTGGAATGTAAGATCTATGAATCAAGGTAAGCTGGATGTGGTCAAACATGAGATGACAAGATTGAACATTGACATCTTGGGAATCAGTGAACTAAAATGGACAGGAATGGGCGAATTTAATTCAGGTGATCATTATATATACTACTGTGGGCAAGAAACCCTTAGAAGAAATGGAGTAGCCCTCATAGTCAATAAAAGAGTGGGAAAGGCAGTAGTAGGGTAAAACCTCAAAAACGACAGAATGATCTCAGTTCGAATCCAAGGCAAACCATTCAACATCACAGTAATCCAAGTCTATGCCCCAACCACTGATGCTGAAGAAGCTGAAGTCGACCGGTTCTATGAAGACCTACAACACCTTCTAGAACTAACACCAAAAAAAAAAAGATGTCCTTTTCATAATAGGGGACTGGAGTGCTAAAGTAGGAAGTCAAGAAATAACTGGAATAACAGGCAAGTTCAGCCTTGGAGTACAAAATGAAGCAGGGCAAAGGCTAATAGAGTTTTTTCAAGAGAACACGCTGGTCATAGCAAACACTCTTTTCCAACACCACAAGAGACGACTCTACACATGGGAATCACCATACAGTAGAGGTGAGGAATAGATTTAAAGGATTAAATCTGGTAGACAGAGTGCCTGAAGAACTATGGATGGAGGTTCGTAACATTGTACAGGAGGCAGCAACTAAAACCATCCCAAAGAAAAAGAAATGCAAGAAAGCAAAGTGGCTATCTGATGAGGCTTTACAAATAGCTGAGGAAAGAAGGAAAGCAAAAGGCAAGGGAGAAAGGGAAAGATAAAACCAACTGAATGCAGATTTCCAGAGAATAGCAAGGAGAGATAAGAAGGCCTTCTTAAATGAACAATGCAAAGAAATCGAGGAAAACAATAGAATGGGGAAGACTAGAGATCTCTTCAAGAAAATCAGAGATATCAAGGGAACGTTTTGTGCAAAGATGGGCATGATAAAGGACAAAAAAGGCAGGGACCTAACAGAAGCAGAAGAGATTAAGAAGAGGTGGCAAGAATACACAGAAGAACTATACAAGAAAGATCTTACTATCCCTGATAAATACGATGGTGTGGTCACTGACCTTGAGCCAGACATCCTAGAGAGTGAAGTCAAGTGGGCCTTAGGAAGCATTACTAACAACAAAGCTAGAGGAGAAGACAGTATCCCAGCTGAGCTATTTAAAATCCAAAAAGATGATGCTGTTAAAGTGCTGCACTCAATATGCCAACAAATTTGGAAAACTCAACAGTGGCCACAGGATTGGAAAAGGTCAGTTTACGTTCCAATTCCAAAGAAGGGCAATGCCAAAGAATGTTCAAACTACCGTACAATTGCGCTCATTTCACATGCTAGCAAGGTTATGCTCAAAATCCTACAAGCTAGGCTTCAGCAGTATGTGAACCGAGAACTACCAGAAGTGCAAGCTGGGTTTCGAAGAGGCAGAGGAACTAGAGATCAGATTGCCAACATTCGCTGGATCATGGAAAAAGCAAGAATTCCAGAAAAACATCTACTTCTGCTTCATTGACTACGCTAAAGCCTTTGATTGTGTGGATCACAACAAACTGTGGCAAATTCTTAAAGAGATGGGAGTACCAGACCACTTTACCTGTCTCTTGAGAAACCTGTATGTGGGTCAAGAAGCAACAGTTAGAACCGGACATGGAACAACCGATTGGTTCAAAATTGGGAAAGGCGTATGCAGAGTACATCATGAGAAAGGCTGGGCTGGATGAATCACAAACCGGAGTTAAGATTGCCGGGAGAAATATCAACAACCTCAGATATGCAGACGATACCACCCTAATGGCAGAAAGTGAAGAGGAACTAAAGAGCCTCTTGATGAGGGTGAAAGAGGAGAGTGCAAAAGCTGGCTTGAAACTCAACATTTAAAAAACTCAGATCAAGGCATCTGGTCCCATCACTTCCTGGCAAATAGAGGGGGAAGAAATGGAAGCAGTGACAGATTTTATTTTCTTGGGCTCCTTGGGTGACTGCAGCCATGAAATTAAAAGACACTTGCTCCTTGGGAGGAAAGCTATGGCAAACCTAGACAGCATATTAAAAAGCAGAGACATCACCTTGCTGACAAAGGTCCGTATAATTAAAGCTATGGTTTTCCCAATAGTAATGTATGGCTGTGCGAGTTGGACCATAAGGAAGGCTGAGCGCCGAAGAATTGATGCTTTCGAACTGTGATGCTGGAGAAGACTCTTGAGAGTCCCTTGGACTGCAAGGAGGTCAAATCAGTCAATCCTAAAGGAAATCAACCCTGATGGCTCATTGGAAGGACAGATGCTGAAGCTGAAGCTCAAATACTTTGGCCACCTAATGCGAAGAGAGAACTCACTGGAAAAGACCCTGATGCTGGGAAAGACTGAAGGCAAAAGGAGAAGGGGACGGCAGAGGATGAGATGGTTAGATAGCATCACCGATGAAATGAACATGAATTTGAGTAAACTCCGGGAGACAGTGGAGGACAGGAAGGCCTGGCAGGCTATGGTCCATGAGGTCACGAAGAGTCGGACACGACTAAATGACTGAACAACAACAACAAATATTCCTAATGAATATGCAGTGGAGGTGAAGAATAGATTTAAGCTACTAGATTTAGTAGATAGGGTCCCAGAAGAACTATGGACAGAAGTTCGCAACATTGTTCAGAAGGCGGCAACAAAAAACGTCCCAAAGAAAAAGAAAACCAAGAAGGCAAGATGGCTGTCTGCTGAGACACTGGAAGTAGCCCAAGAAAGAAGGAAAGCAAAAGGCAACAGTGATAGGGGGAGATATGCCCAATTAAATGCAAAATTCCAGAGGTTAGCCAGAAGAGATAAGGAATTATTTTTAAACAAGCAATGCACAGAAGTGGAAGAAGACAATAGAATAGAAAGGACAAGAGAACTCTTCCAGAATATTAGAAACATCAGAGGTAAATTCCAGGCAAAAATGGGTATGATCAAAAACAAAGATGAAAAGGACCTAACAGAAGCAGAAGAGATCAAGGAAAGGTGGCAAGAATCTGTATAATGACCAAGTAGCAACAGTAAGAACAGACCATAGAACAACGGACTGGTTTAAGATTGGGAAAGGAGTATGGCAGGGTTGTATACTCTCACCCTACCTATTCAACTTGTATGCAAAACACATCATGCGACGTGCTGGGCTTGATGAATCGAAGGTTGGAGTTAAAATCACTGGAAGAAACATTAACAATCTCAGATATGCAGATGATACCACTTTGATGGCTGAAAGTGAGGAGGAGCTGAGGAGCCTTCTGACGAAGGTGAAAGAAGAAAGTGAAAAAGCTGGGTTGCAGTTAAACCTCAAAAAAACCAAGATTATGGCAACCAGCTTGATTGATCACTGGCAAATAGAGGGAGGAAACGTGGAGGCAGTGACAGACTTTGTATTTCTAGGCGCAAAGATTACTGCAGATGCTGACTGCAGCCAGGAAATCAGAAGACGTCTACTTCTTGGGAGGAGAGCAATGGCAAATCTTGATAAAATAGTTAAGAGCAGAGACATCACACTGACAACAAAGGTCCGCATAGTTAAAGCAATGGTATTCCCTGTAGTAACCTATGGCTGTGAGAGCTGGACCATAAGGAAGGCTGAGCGAAGGAAGATAGATGCTTTTGAACTGTGGTGTTGGAGGAAAATTCTGAGAGTGCCTTGGACTGCAAGAAGATCAAACCAGTCCAGGAAATAAAGCCAGACTGCTCACTTGAGGGAACAATATTCAAGGCAAAACTGAAGTACTTTGGCCACATAACGAGAAGACAGGATACCCTGGAGAAGATGCTGGTGCTGGGGAAAGTGGAAGGCAAAAGGAAGAGGGGCAGACCAAGGGCAAGATGGATAGATGATATTCTGGAGGTGACGGACTCAACCGTGGGGGAGCTGGGGGTGGTGACGGCCGACAGGAAGCTCTGGCATGGGCTGGTCCATGAAGTCACGAAGAGTCAGAAGTGACTGAAGAAATAAACAAATAGACAAAAGAAAACTGTATTGGACAAAAGAAGGTCTCTAGAATATGGAGCAAAAATACTGGTCAAGCATTAGCGGCTGAAGTAGCCATATACAGTACATTCATTCAGTTCCAATTAGCTCCCATCATTCCTAATTCCACCTTAAGTTAAGTTAAATTATTCCAGATTCCAATTTCTACAATTTCTTCTTCCCAGTAAAGGTAGAGGTTCCCCTGCACAGTCGTGTCCAACTCTAGGGGCCGGTGCTCATCTCCGTTTCTTAGCCGAAGAGCCAGCGCTTTCCGAAGACACTTCCGCAGTCATCTGGCCGGCAAGACGCGCGTGGAACACTGTTACCATCCCACCGAAGTGGTACCTATTAATCTACTTGCATTTGCATGCTTTCAAATTGCTAGGTTGGCAAGAGCTTGGGCGAGTGCAGGAGCTCACTCTGTCACGCGGGGCTAGGGATTCGAACCTCCAAACTTGCAACCTTCCGATCGACAAGCCTGGCATCTTAACCACTGAGCCATCACACCCCCTTCTTCCCAATAGCAGAAAGAAATCACTTTTCAAAGGCTAGAGAGAGGAAATCATCAACATTTTTACTATTCGCAAGGGACAGGTGAGAAATTCATTTGGTTTGCATTTTAATACAAAATTAATTAGGTTGAACTTTCACTTGAAAGATTTTCACTTGAAGTATAACTGTTTTCTGAACAAACTGCACACCAAAATGTATATATTAAGAAGTTCACATGTTATAGTAGGGAAAATTGCAGGCCCAAACTGTTGTTAAGAAAGGATAATTATTTATTTAACCTAACATAGCTTTGTCTGTGTACTATATTATGTAAATTAGAACAAAATATATTTAAATATTTTAGCCAAGCTCTATATTTAAGTCATTTAATTTTCCTAATTTATTGATCAAATGTTTACTCCAAATTCAGCATATTGCTTTCAGTCCAATTAACCTTGTGAAACCATGTGCGTAAATGCACAACTTATACCTTGAAATTATGGTTGCTTACTCAGTAGTAAGGATCTCTGGATTTTGTTATATTTACTCTCAAGAAATTACACAGAGCATTGCAAATTGAGACTCTCAGTTTTATCTTCAATGGCAACAAACTAAATTGAACAGTAGCATATCTGAACTTTAGGATCCACTTTAAGTTGTTTTATTTATTTTTTTAAATTACATTCAGTGTTTTTCAGAGGGAAAAATGATTTTGAAAATACACATTTTATATGTTAGGTCTTCACAGACTTGTGATGGTCAAACATTTTGATTTTCATTTATCATTGGAAAACATTTGGCAACTAATGCTAAGAGAACACTGCTTCTAACTGCATAGGACTGCAATATCAGATCCCTTTCTTTAGTGAAGTTGGCTATTTAATGAAAAAGATTAACCATATCACTTTGTAATCAGTATATACAGGTAGTTCTCACTTACCAACCACAGTTGGGACTGACAGCTCTGTCACTAAGCGATGTGGTCGTAAAGTGAAATATCATATGACAGCGCCCAACTTATGACATTAGCTGTGATCATTAAGCGAATCACCTACAGTCATTAAGCACAACATCATGTGACCATGACTTACAACTTCCTGCCAGCTTCCCCATTGACTTTGCTTGTCAGAAGCTGGCTGTCAGTGTTGCCACAGTGCAAGCCCTGCCATGCGTGTTGAATTGTATTTGAGAATGGATTATTCACAATGCGTGTCAGTGCAGAGGATTTCAAGAGAAGGGAGGGGGAGAACACAGAGAGTGAAATTCCAACAAGACTGTGGAAGAATGTTTACGGCTGGTCAAGGCCACAAACCTGCATTGCATTGCTTGGTACTGAAGAGAAACATGCTGATGGGAGGGGGAGCGTGATTGGATGGGAAAAATACTGGATAATGCATCAGCAAGGGAGGAGTGACACATAGGTGGGGAGAAGAGTGAGGTTTGACTGTTTAGAGGGAATTGAGTCATTCTGGTCTTTAGATATGTTCTGAATTGTAATACTTTCAATAAAGCTTTCTACTATACTTTAAATGGAGTGTACTGAGGAATGCTGAATTGGAGGATTAGATCCAGAGACATCACACTGGCTGTGAAGTTTGCAAATGGAGATCACGTGACTGTGGGATGCTGTAACCATCGTAAATGAATGTACCTGAATCGTGATCATGTTACTGCGAGGACACTATGACAGCTACAAGTTCAAGGACTAGTTGTAAACCTACTATTTCAGCACCATGATAACTTTGAACAGTTGCTGAATGAGCAGTCGGTAAGCAAGGACTACCTGTACATGTGCATGCGTGCATCTCTGTTGTTAATTCACATGCTGTTATGGCACTCATGATTAGAGATGCAGCACTTCCTACCAATGCAAAGAAAGTGGAAGGAAATACACTTTTATCAGTGAAAAGACCATAATATTCCTAATAATATTCATAATAATCCTAACTGTCTTTCCACATTTTAGCAGTCCCAAAATTACTATGTTTTGGAGGGTGGATTTGAGAGAATGACAGCAAACTCCATGTTATCTCCCATGGTGTTCCAACTAGAATTACAGCTGCTTTCAAAACACTCCCACCATACCAATTAGTCAATGGTTACTCACAGCAGAAAATTAACTCAAGCTTTAAAATGCCGAAGTGTCATTCTGTTTTTTAAATAGAACTATCTAATTAGATTAAAGCACAGAACTTGTACCACTCATTTCTAAAAGCTCAGGCCACAGCAAGGGGTACTGATTACAAAGACATATTTTAATAGATCCTCATTAACAATCGCTAAATTGGAGTATACAGGATCCCTATTTTGACTCAGTCTTGACAAGTATTGTGGCAATTTTATATTTCTATTTTATTCTGTTACATTTTGTTACATTTTATTCTTGTAAGTAAAGGTAAAGGTTCCCCCCGCACATTTGTGCAATCATGTCCGACTCTAGGGGCCAGTGCTCATCTCCGTTTGTTAGCCGAAGAGCCAGCGTTGTCCGAAGACGCTTCCACGGTCATGTGGCCGCATGACGCGCGCGGAACACTGTTTATTCTTGTAGCTGTAGCTTTAAGAAGAAAAACCTCTTCTCATTTACCCTTGTTTTACTTTTTTCTTTCATTACTGTACTACTTATAATGCCGTATTTATTCATGGCCACCTTGGGTTTTAGAAAAGGACACGTCTGCCTCCATATTTTTCTTCCTTTGTGTTTCTCTACCCTTAAATTTCCTCCCTGTTTTTCCACCATTATTGTAATACATCCTCAACATTATTGGATGCTTCCCCCTCTGCTTAAGAGATATATAAGAGACTACACAACCCATGACCCGTTGGGTCAGCATTTCAGAGTTATTTTCTTACCAGATTCTTCAATGTCTTCAACAATGGCAGAGCTTCTAATGTAGTGGAAAAGTTCTTTAAAAATCTGGGAGACATTCAGAGATGTATCTGCTGTGGAAGTAGCCCATGTTGAACTGTATAGCACAGTCAAACATCAGGAGTTGACCACAGGAAATGTTTTATGACATTTTGTATTATGTCATAAAATGTTTTATGATAATTTTTATATCATAAAATGTTTTATAAAATTTGCCAAATTTCTATTCCACAGGAGTCATGGGTCCTGGATTTTGAACATATTCTGTAAGTTAGCCCATTTGAGGTACCTTGGTTCAAAAATTTGTGGCCTATGATGCACCATTTTGCTGTTAAAGGTTACAAGTATCAAACAGACACCAGAGTTTTAGTATATAGATTCAGTCTCTCAGATGGAGCTCAATTAAGATTGACCTTTACCTGACTACAAGCATGCATTGTTTGAATTTCTTCCTATTTACACTTCTCAAGGCTTGTTATCTATAACTCAGTAAGTATTCTAGCACTGTCCTTAATTGCTGCTAATAGCTCAATCTCCCAAAAGAAAGAAAGCTTCTTGCTTTGTACATTCTCATCCTATCTATCATATGTTTATGCCTAATCCCAGAGAATAAAGGATTCTTCAGTTTGAAACTGAACTAGCAATGAGCAGTAAAAAATCATGAGTTTTTAACTCAGCTTTAATTTATTGTACATTTTTATCTGCTCCAACTTCACCTCAGTCAGCCCAATGAGGGTGGATGTGTTAAAATGTGAGATTGCTCTTCCATGACAACCAGAAAAGCAAGTACAATTGTCCAGATGCATGACGCCTACTGTGGTAATTGTAGATCCTAAAAACCTAAACAACTTCTTCACTATACAATAAAGAGACTTGGCTTTACTTTTTCTCAACTGATACGCTGCAACAGATTTGTTTCATATTTCCTGTAGGTAGAGCCTTCAAATAGGCAAACATTTCTTCAGGAATTAATCCAATTTAGAGAATAATTCCCCAAATAAAAATGTTCCACATTTTCCAAGCAACATGAAGTACAATTATTTCAAATGATTTTTTAAAACTTTGATATGCTTAATTTTCACAGTGTTGCATACATTTGCAGGACTTCATCTAATTAAGAATTTTAAAATTCTGGTTATCTCTCAACTACAGAAAGAAAAATGCTCTCAAAAATATCCAAAAGCATGTTTTGACTCACTGTGTTTAGGCACAGTGCAGTAGCCCCTGAGAACCACAAGCAAAAATAAGATTGTGGAGTACTGACCTTCTTCCAGTTCAGACTCTTGTGTCCTCCTAGCAGGGGCGCCACTAGGGGGGGCAAGCGGGGCATGTGCCCCGGGTGCCGTGCTGTTGGGTGCACCAAAATAATGCCTAGGGGGTGCCAAAATGCCAAAATAACCCATGGGGGGGGGACATGGAATCCATGTTTGCCCTGGGTGACACAGACCCTAGTTCCATCCCTGCCTCCTAGAATCCCTGTTTAAAAAATCAGAGAATCTTCCCCAATAATCAGGGAAGCAGAGCTTTGGATAAATTAGTTGAAAGGGTTTGGCAAAAATTGGGTGGAGTCCGATGCTCTGTTTACCAAAATGCAACTTTCAGTTTTCGGTCAATTCTGTTTTTCTCAGAATTCCACCATTTTCCCTACCATTACAGAAGACTGATTGTTTTGGGATTGGAAAAGAACTAACAAACAGATCTTCTCAAGATCCAGTCAGCGGTCCACAAACTCATCAGTTCATCAACCCCTTCATGAAGTTTGAGATTATTCATCAACCCACAAACATTTACTATATGAAAATAATTTAATAAATACTACTTTAACTAATAGTACTATGAATCATAACCATCATCATCGACCCCTTGGATAGTCCCATTGACCCTTGGGGGTTGATATTGACCACTTTGGGGAACCCTGATCCAGCCCAATGGAAGTTATTTCTAGAATTATGAATCATAGAAAGAAATATATATAGAAGACTGTAAAATGTAAAGGGTCAGTATACTTGTTAAGACTGAAAGCATTGGCTTAGATTGTATGATCCAATGATATTGTCATGGATTTCCATTTCTACACCAGAAATGGCAACCCAAAGCCTAGAGCTATTGGCCTACCTTCAAACGTCCTCTTCAATACTGAGTTTAGTGCTCAAGAAGGCCATATAGTCCTCACTGGCAGCTTGCTGCACTGGAAATTTAGTGCCAGAATGAGAGAGAGGGAAGGGTGTTAGAGAAGATGGGATATCAGAAAGACTGTCACACCCACATTTGGATCTGATCAAATTTGGATCACTCACTTCAGCCTGAGAGAATGTGATTTTAATATTTTGCCTACTCTGCCCATACGCAGCAGTGCTCCTGTATAAGTTGTACGCTGCCCTGAATGTCTTAAGGCTGATTTGAGTGTACTAAGAAACATCACATTCTGCTGCCAAAGTATCCAAGTAATATAAAATAAACATAGCTACACGGATGGTTGCAAGAATGCAATCTTATGCCTCACTTTTTGAGGAAAATGTGATTTACTGAAATAAATTAGATCCACCAAATGCAGCAGGGAGGGTGTGGGGGCGGGGACCAATTAATACAATAGTCATAATTCAATATATTTCCACTGCAACCAGTTGTATTTATTTCTGTATACTCTTCTGGACAATTAAAATGTCTGTACGTGTGTAGTGTGTGTGTGTGTGTATTTAATTTCAGGGCTTTCAAAATTGTAAATCAATAGGAAGCCTACAAATTGCATTCTCTCCTATTTCAAAATGATGTAGTGAAATAAATTCAAAGCTGGGGGAAATAGCATTTAGTTTTAATTCAGCAATTTAAATTAAGGATCCTGTCTGAAAAGGAGGGGAGAGATTTGTTTTTTGAACAAATAGCACTCCTTCTCATTAAGAACTTCACTCCAAGTGCCCCGCGTTCATCCCTTTCACTTGGGGAGTACATTCAGCTTTGTTATTAACAAGTTCTAAAACAAAAATAATTTCAAAGTTAGCATCCCACCCAACATATTTCATTCATCAGGAATTAAGAAAAATGTTGGATTGGCTTATTCAGAGCATAAATCAGATGTTTTAAAAACCCATCTGTTTTAAAACCCACCTGAAATCAGTGCTCAGAATGCACTTAAGAGCTTGAAATGCACTCAGTATTCAACGATGCTTCTAAATATTTAATTTTACAATCCTTCCTGCTTGACAGTTGTAGTGCTGTGCCAACTCATACACTCACTTCATACCTGCACAGGCAAACTTGTATACACATTCATCTTTTGCCTTAAATCCCTTCATTAAAAACTGCATTTAGGATAGCTACCATTTGGAGGCAGCCTTTTGCATCATTCATTCATTCATTTCTTTCAATTAATAACAAAATGTACAGCCTACCCTGTATCAAAGGATTTCAGGGTAGCATAGTAATCAGTTGACACAATGGATTAAAAAAAAGCAACGTAATTTTTTTAAAAACCCAGATCGTAATGAGCTCAAGAATCCTAAACATCAGATAAAGGACTTACAGATAGACTAATGGACTTTTCCTATGAAAATTTGTGTCTAATGCAGGATTGGAATGGAGTGTCTCCTCCCCACAAGAAGACAGAACTTCTGAGAAAAATATTAAAAGTACACAAGGTAAATTACCAAAAGTTTTTTTATATATATATTTGATGGACAATTTAGAGCTTGTTGATATACAGAGATACAAATATGGCAATTCAAAAGAGTATACTTATTTCTCTGAAAGACACAGATCTTTTTCAAGAATAGATATGATTTAGATTTCGAAGAAACTGGCTAGTAATGTTGATAAAGTAGAGACACTACAAAAGACTTTTTCAGACCATAACCCAGTGAGTTTGGTTTTTAAAAGGAAACTTAGTTATTTCAGATGGAGGTTAAATGAAATACTGTTACAAAAAGAAATAATAGTAGAGGACTGTAAGAAGAAATTAAAATATTTTTTTGAAAATAATCTTAACAAAGGCACAGATATAAGGATGGTTTGGGACGCAAGTAAAGCTTTCATGAGAGGATATTTTATGCAACATAATAGTGAACTCAAAAAGAAGAGGCAAGAGAAAACACTATTTTGAATGAGATAAAAAGAAAAGAAGAATTAATGTTTCCAGAGAAGTTAAGTATTTCCCAACAAATTAAGCTTCTACAGTGACAATTATCTATGTTAACAGTAAGAGAAATGGAAATAAAAATGAATTATGCAAAACAAAAAAACTTTGAGTTTGCAAACAAACCAGAGAAATGGCTGGCATACAAATTACAAAAAGAAAAAGAAAAGAAAAGATATTAAAATTATATAAGGGAAATACTGTAATAACAGCTAATGTAAATATGTAAAAAGTATTTCATCAATATTATTCTAATTCATATAAAGGACAAGAAATTTCCCTGGAGAAAATGGATGAATATTTAAAGAAAAATTACCAAAGATCACAGAGAAACAGACACAGATTATGAATGGTCCTATAACAATAAGGGAAGTTTATGAAGCTATAAAAAAGACTAAAACCGGAAAGGTGCCTGGACCACCTGGTTTACTGGCTTCTTATTACAAATGTTTTGAGGATGAACTTTTACCTTTACAAAATATGATGAATTCTATTTTCCGGGGGGGGGGGGGGGAATCTGGCCCAAAAAAATCTGGACTCATAACTTTGGTGAAGAAAACTATTTAAATCAAAGCTTATTCCTGAGGAAGGGGGATTTTCTGAGTAGCCCAGCCAGATCCTGGCATGGGGGGGCAATCTCCCTATTCAGGGGGAACTGGAGGCAGTATAACGACTTGCCCATTTTCTTCCACCTGGGAAAATGGCCACACCCAAGTCCCCCAGAACTCAGGGAAAGGGTAAGTTAGGGTTTTGTAATATTTTGTAAACTGCCCAGAGTCCCCCGTTGGGGGAGATGGGCGATGATAAATTTGAATTATAAATAAATAAATAGGGTGGAGACCCTAGGAGGGATCTGGCAGGTTGGTGTGGGTGTTGGTGATAGGCAACCTCACCTCCTTCCAGCTACAGAATTATTTAAAAGTTGGAATGTGATGGTCCTGAAACATTTTGCATACCTGTATTCTGGGAGACAGTTTTTTTGAGTACATGGCATTTATAAAGCCTACATATGTGCAGTTAGGAATATAAGGAATAAGGAATAACAAACTTAAGGATTTGGGGGAATCATGTCACTACAACAAACTGGGTGTGTAAGGACATAAGGCTGAAAAGTCAAACACTTTGGAGGAACAGGACACTTTTGGCACTAGAAGGCGGTGGAATTATAAGTATGACATTGATATGGGAAATATATCAGGATATGAGTGGAGAGGTGAGAAAGGGGGCAAAAGAGGGGAAGGGAAGGAATTTGATGGCACCAGAAGGAAATAAGAAGCCAGTGCTAGGATTTCATCACATGATAAATACAAGAGAGGTGAATATTTTTGGCAGCAGCAGAAGTTAGGAAAGTATTGATGTCAGCCTTCATTCCCCAATGGGTTGCCCTGTAGACATGTTTTGAGTCTTATTTCCCAAAATACTGTGCTGGCTGGGAATTCTATGTACCAGGTTGGAAAGGGTGGCTTATGGGATGAACTAAAATCAGTATGATGAATGGGGTTGGTTGCGGATATGAGCAAAATAGTCAGGATGGCGGCCACAACGGTGAATTGAAGCTCCAAAGACTGTGCTTTGTTCTCACATCACAGCCACCATCTTGACTTTTTTGCCCATACCTTGCAGACACCCCCGATGATGAATCCAAATTAAGTCAATAGACAGTTTTGATGTTTTATTTGTTTCTTTAATGGGATTTATCAGCTGCCCCAATCTGTTATAATTTAGTTTGATGCTCTCTCACTCTTTTTTAGGTGTATTCCGCTGAATTATAACATAACTGTGATGTTCTCTAAAAAGGGAATTTTGATATTCTCAGAAGTTCCTCATCAATTAGGATTAATATTGAATAATTTTTAAAGAGGCCAAGCATGGTGGCAAAGGTGATATAGTACCTGAGTGTAAAGAGACTTTCATATATGATTTGTGTTCCTATTTATACTAGCATTGTAAAAATTCATTTTCTGCCTAATTACCAAAGCCAGAACACTATTCACTCTAAAAGTTACTCTTATAATGAAAGATGACAATCTCTTCTAAATGATTACAAAATGCCCAAACAGGTATTCCCAAATTAAATTAAAGGCATTCCACATAGCCTGTAAACTTAAAAAACTGGGTTTTATATTACCGCATTATCTTCTGCCCTCAAGTACCATGTGCAGCTCACATGCCATAGTTACAGCAGAAGGTTCCCATAGAATCACAGTGGCCTTATTCCCCCAAAGAGCTGTACATCCAGAGTTTCCCAGGCAAACAGGAACCCCAGGCCTCCAGAATGGGGAGGTGAGACTCATGGCTGGATATACAGGAAAGACGGTACCAGATAGGAGTCAGAAGTGAATCCAGGCTCCCCACTTGTGATTTCTAGCTGATTGATTGATTATGTGCCATCAGTAGTAATAGTGTATACCTTTTTTGTATTGGGCTGATCAGATAAGGGAAATGCTGACTCACCGGAAGTGACGTCATAGTCCCTCCCCCCCCTCCCATGATCCTCTGCGTGTTAGCCACCCCTCCCATCATGCAATGCGTGTTTTGCCGGAAGTGACGTGTCAGCCACCCCTCCCTGGACCAGCCACATGTTTTGCCGGAAGTGGAGTGTGCCCCTCCCCCACCCGCGTGCTAACCCAAGGCATGCTCAGGCATGCCCATGACCACATGTCTGTGAGGGAAGGGGTGGTTGCCTCAGCTCCACACTGCCTGTGTTTAAAGCCTTATCAGTTTCTAAGCAGAAGAAAGAGAAAAGCGGGGGGGGCAATGCTTTTTCAAAAGGGGAAAAAGTTTTTCTTTCCTTAAGCAGGCAGTCACCCTGAAGGAAATGCCTATAAAGCCTTTCTAACTTGATCTGGCTGCAGGAGTTAAAATGCCACGGCTGGCATAGATGGCCAGGCCTGATTAGGAGGGAAGCATTTTTTAAAAGCAGGGTTTTCTTCTTCTCCACACATGCCAAACTGTTTTTAAAAGCCCAGGGGTAGGCAGCTTTCCTTTTCCCTAAGCAGGCAGTCACCCTGAAGGAAAATGTTTATAAGCATTTCTAATGCAGCAGTAAACAAGGAAGGGTCTAAACAAGGTTTAACATAAGTAAACACCGGGGTCTTTGTACTCACATGGGGATCTGGAGGTGTTAGGCAGACATAACAGCCAGTTCTTAAGAGGAAAACTTTTTTTAAAAGCCGAGGTTTCTCCTGCACACAGTCACACCCGGTAGCACGGGCAGCTTGACTGACAGGAAGTCGCATGCAACAGCAAAGGCCTGAGGGGAAGGGGCAGCCCCCCCCCTCCAGCCAGCTCCTAGATCTCATTGGAGTAGCCGTTGCAATGTCCAGCTCGCTGGCTGATAGCAGAAACTGCTGGCAGCAGGAGTTGAAATGGCATTTTTAGCCTCAAAAATGAGCCTGCACACCTGGCCTAGATTTACAGTTCTGAATGTGGAAAATTAGGCTTTAACTGCACAATGTGTTGCCCAGGCTGAGGAAAAAAGAAGCCTGCAAGGGGCCAGGAGAAAGCTGGTTATTAAAAGCACAACAGAAAAAAGAGAAAAAACATGGGTATGTGCATGTTCAGGCATGTCCGCAGGCGTGGCTGTGACACGCGGTGTACACGTGACAGGGGCAAGGCTATGCCCAGGCATGTCTCCACAGCTTTTCAGGCTATATACAGATACATCGTTAAGTAGCGGTGCCCATTTGAAAAATACAGACACGTGCTTTGAAGATGGCAAACTCCGAAGCCCATCTGTTTGAAGACAGCTTAACGCCAAAGCCGCCAAAACGAAAATTTAGGGCAAGGAAAACGTCCGAAGCTCCTGGACCGAGCGACCTATTTGAGGAAAACGCTCAAGACGCATGTCTAATACCATGTTACTGTCGATACTGCGACTCGGATGGTGAGTTAAACATTATTTAGAAAACACTAATTTAATTAGATAAAATTGTGAGTCTAATTCAGCCTTATACTCTTTTTATTTAAGAAACAACATATCCATATGATTCGGCCGCTGTACAGATGGTGAGAGCGTGTGTGATAACAACATTGCAGCAGTGCTTCAAGGCGTGCATGCATGCAGAAGGAGATCAGATGGCTCCCCGGCCACCCACCGAGGAAGAGCTTCTTAAGGCCTTATGCCCCAGAATATCGAGGGGTGAGACCCTTTGGGTCATAATGACCATAGCATGTAAGCTAGAGAAATTATATGTGACATGTGACACCCTTGATGAGCTTGTGGAATTCATGGTGTATATTGAGAGCAGCCCTAAACCACAAGATATAATGGCGAAAATTGGCTCTGAATTACCGGTGGCTTTGAAGAGACTTATTTGTCAAAATGTAACAACAATTAGTTATCAGAAACTGTTAACCTCTACCCAAGGATTGTAATAATAAAATATTTTTACAAATAATACGTTGTCTGCTTTTTTTCTTTTGCTAACACCAGTTTATCCATGTATTGGTGGGTGGGGGCTCAAATGGTGACGTAAAGATGGTGGGCGAGGTCCCTTTCAGCGTCCAGTTGGGACCTTATCTAGACCCACAGACGGAGCAGCTTGCCAGCAAAGAATGACCTGGACACCATGGCTGACCGAAATGTAAGTAATTTCACAAGCAGTTTTGAGAGTCAGAAGGCTGGGGTTTGTAGCAATTGTGGCTATATTTAATTATTGGTATTCTTGTGTTCCCACTAGGATTCTGTAACAGATACGCAATGTGTGAAGGCTCAATTAGGTACATTTTTTAGTTCATACAAATTAAATAACTGTATGGCTTAGATGCTTTTAAATATTTCTGCAGCAGTTGTAATGTTTGTCAAATGTCTAATACAGAAGTAGAAGATGATGAGGAGTATGCAGCCCTTACGATGCCTGCAGACCCCCCACAAGGCACACAGCCCATCCTAGAACGTAATGACATGGATGGGATGGCTGCCCGAAATGTAAGTAATTTCACAAGCAGTTTTGAGAGGCAGAAGGGGGGGGTAGTACCCATTTGTGACGATATTTAACTACTGGTGTTCTTGTGTTTCCACCAGGGTTCTGTAACAGATACGCAATGTGTGAAGGCTCTATTAGGTACATTTTTTAGTTCATACAAATTAAATAACTGTATGGCTTAGATGCTTTTAAATATTTCTGCAGCAGTTGTAATGTTTGTCAAATGTCTAATACAGAAGTAGAAGATGATGAGGAGTATGCAAACTTTACAATACCTGCAGAGACCCCACAGGGAACACCGCCTGACCTAGGAGGTATTAAGATCAGGCTGCTTTTGTTTTTGCCCTCAGAAACAAAATGTCTAGTTATAGAGGCATTTCTACAGCAGCTGTAATGGTTCTCATGTCTCTGTTTCTCAGGTTGGGAAGATGAGCAAGTGTTTACAAACTCCCCAGAGCCTCTGGAGGCTGACAGCATAAACTCTACCCCACAGACATGTACAAGCCATGCAACGCGAATGCTTTTAGGAGGTAAAATAACCAAGTGTATTATCCTACTTGAGACCTGTTTTAGAATGTAAGGGGCAGTATTACATTAAAAAGAATGTTACTGAAGCATTGTTTCCCCTTGTTTTTAATCCAGAACCGTCCGGAAAAAAAGCAAAAAATATGTCTGGCGGTGCCCTTTCCACAGCCCCTACAGACAGCGATAGCTGTACAGATGAGCCTATGTCAGAACCTCAACTGGAAGAGGAACTATGGCCTTCTATGTCACAGCTACAAGGAGCGCCCGCAAATTGGTGAAAGATACCCGTCATAACCTTTGGAATTGTGAGCGATAAAGGTTCACCTTTTTAACTTGTGATTTATAAACTTCTTCACAAATTGCTCCAGGCAGCTAACGCCATGACAGCCCCAACTCACAGCCTCTTTGCCATCACCTTCCTCCAGCATATCCGTGGCATACACGTAATTTGGTATATGCACGCCCGTCTCTTGACAACATTCAAAATCATAAATGATGTATCTTTCACCAATTTGCGGGCGCTCCAAGGGCTTCAGAAAGCATAAATGCCCTTCCAAGCTGTCAACCTTCTCAGAGCACTGACCACACTTTGTTTTCTTGCATTTTGTGTGGGGAGTGAAGACATAAAGGCCACACTTTTCACAATATACCTTATTCTTACAGTCAACTTTCCCTTCCAATGCCATCTGTGTATGGCTTTCAAGACAGGCCTTAGACCGGCAAAACGATTTGCATATGCAACATCTTACCCTCTCTTCTGCCACCTCCTGGCAGTCTTGCTTCAGGCATGCTCGACAGAGGTATTGGCAATCGTGACTGAATTTGTGATGGTAGGCTGTGTGGCAGAATTCACAGAAATAACGCTCGCCCAGGAAGCCCTTGATGTTTTTGATTCCATAGTAATGCTTGTCGTGTAACAATATAAACACCAATTTTTCTCGCTGTGCTCTGCCCGTGACAAAAAATCGCCACCCACCTTCGTTGTAAAACAAAATTTTTATGGTTATACCTAAAAGCTCTTCAAAGAGATGTATCTGTGAAAAGCCAATCCTGTTTTCTGTGGAAATGCCCAGTCTGGTGTGTAGGGCCCTGGCTCTAGTAGCAACTTCTTGATTTGTACCTTCTCCGCTATCAAGCAAATACAGCACACTACCTGTGAAACACAGAAATTCACCCTCCACATTGAAATCCACCAGGTGCTGTCTTTTTGTCTCCAGGACTTTGGTGAATATCACGGTGCTTAACTTCCTACGCCCGCCGCCCTCTTTGTATTTCACGATAGTGACCACTAATTGTAAACAGCCCCCCACATCAATTCTGCTTTGCTCTGTAGAAGGTTTTCAACACGGGTCAGAAAGTCATCAGCATTTAAATCATGCATATGTCTCCTAAGGGTAAAGAGGGGTCGATTTAGACCATCTGCATCTAGGCGTAGTTGAACAAAATCATTCGGCTCTATCACCCTAGAAACATTATTCAAAAAGGTCTGTACCACATTATGGATAATACCTATAGCCTCTACAAATGATCTGATACGTTCAAGATTAGCAAATCTATACCATTGGTAGTATTCCACAGCTCTGTAATATAGGATAGGCCTCTCCCACTCCTGTATCATTTCTAGATACACATCATGCACATTCTGAGAGTTAGGGGTCTGTAGCTGTGACATAGAAGGCCATAGCTCCTCTTTCGGTTGAGGTTCTGACATAGGCTCATCTGTACAGCTATCGCTGTCTGTAGGGGCTGTGGAAAGGGCACCGCCAGACATATTTTTTGCTTTTTTTCCGGACGGTTCTGGATTAAAAACAAGGGGAAACAATGCTTCAGTAACATTCTTTTTAATGTAATACTGCCCCTTACATTCTAAAACAGGTCTCAAGTAGGATAATACACTTGGTTATTTTACCTCCTAAAAGCATTCGCGTTGCATGGCTTGTACATGTCTGTGGGGTAGAGTTTATGCTGTCAGCCTCCAGAGGCTCTGGGGAGTTTGTAAACACTTGCTCATCTTCCCAACCTGAGAAACAGAGACATGAGAACCATTACAGCTGCTGTAGAAATGCCTCTATAACTAGACATTTTGTTTCTGAGGGCAAAAACAAAAGCAGCCTGATCTTAATACCTCCTAGGTCAGGCGGTGTTCCCTGTGGGGTCTCTGCAGGTATTGTAAAGTTTGCATACTCCTCATCATCTTCTACTTCTGTATTAGACATTTGACAAACATTACAACTGCTGCAGAAATATTTAAAAGCATCTAAGCCATACAGTTATTTAATTTGTATGAACTAAAAAATGTACCTAATAGAGCCTTCACACATTGCGTATCTGTTACAGAACCCTGGTGGAAACACAAGAACACCAGTAGTTAAATATCGTCACAAATGGGTACTACCCCCCCCCTTCTGCCTCTCAAAACTGCTTGTGAAATTACTTACATTTCGGGCAGCCATCCCATCCATGTCATTACGTTCTAGGATGGGCTGTGTGCCTTGTGGGGGGTCTGCAGGCATCGTAAGGGCTGCATACTCCTCATCATCTTCTACTTCTGTATTAGACATTTGACAAACATTACAACTGCTGCAGAAATATTTAAAAGCATCTAAGCCATACAGTTATTTAATTTGTATGAACTAAAAAATGTACCTAATAGAGCCTTCACACATTGCGTATCTGTTACAGAACCCTGGTGGAAACACAAGAACACCAGTAGTTAAATATCGTCACAAATGGGTACTACCCCCCCCCTTCTGCCTCTCAAAACTGCTTGTGAAATTACTTACATTTCGGGCAGCCATCCCATCCATGTCATTACGTTCTAGGATGGGCTGTGTGCCTTGTGGGGGGTCTGCAGGCATCGTAAGGGCTGCATACTCCTCATCATCTTCTACTTCTGTATTAGACATTTGACAAACATTACAACTGCTGCAGAAATATTTAAAAGCATCTAAGCCATACAGTTATTTAATTTGTATGAACTAAAAAATGTACCTAATTGAGCCTTCACACATTGCGTATCTGTTACAGAATCCTAGTGGGAACACAAGAATACCAATAATTAAATATAGCCACAATTGCTACAAACCCCAGCCTTCTGACTCTCAAAACTGCTTGTGAAATTACTTACATTTCGGTCAGCCATGGTGTCCAGGTCATTCTTTGCTGGCAAGCTGCTCCGTCTGTGGGTCTAGATAAGGTCCCAACTGGACGCTGAAAGGGACCTCGCCCACCATCTTTACGTCACCATTTGAGCCCCCACCCACCAATACATGGATAAACTGGTGTTAGCAAAAGAAAAAAAGCAGACAACGTATTATTTGTAAAAATATTTTATTATTACAATCCTTGGGTAGAGGTTAACAGTTTCTGATAACTAATTGTTGTTACATTTTGACAAATAAGTCTCTTCAAAGCCACCGGTAATTCAGAGCCAATTTTCGCCATTATATCTTGTGGTTTAGGGCTGCTCTCAATATACACCATGAATTCCACAAGCTCATCAAGGGTGTCACATGTCACATATAATTTCTCTAGCTTACATGCTATGGTCATTATGACCCAAAGGGTCTCACCCCTCGATATTCTGGGGCATAAGGCCTTAAGAAGCTCTTCCTCGGTGGGTGGCCGGGGAGCCATCTGATCTCCTTCTGCATGCATGCACGCCTTGAAGCACTGCTGCAATGTTGTTATCACACACGCTCTCACCATCTGTACAGCGGCCGAATCATATGGATATGTTGTTTCTTAAATAAAAAGAGTATAAGGCTGAATTAGACTCACAATTTTATCTAATTAAATTAGTGTTTTCTAAATAATGTTTAACTCACCATCCGAGTCGCAGTATCGACAGTAACATGGTATTAGACATGCGTCTTGAGCGTTTTCCTCAAATAGGTCGCTCGGTCCAGGAGCTTCGGACGTTTTCCTTGCCCTAAATTTTCGTTTTGGCGGCTTTGGCGTTAAGCTGTCTTCAAACAGATGGGCTTCGGAGTTTGCCATCTTCAAAGCACGTGTCTGTATTTTTCAAATGGGCACCGCTACTTAACGATGTATCTGTATATAGCCTGAAAAGCTGTGGAGACATGCCTGGGCATAGCCTTGCCCCTGTCACGTGTACACCGCGTGTCACAGCCACGCCTGCGGACATGCCTGAACATGCACATACCCATGTTTTTTCTCTTTTTTCTGTTGTGCTTTTAATAACCAGCTTTCTCCTGGCCCCTTACAGGCTTCTTTTTTCCTCAGCCTGGGCAACACATTGTGCAGTTAAAGCCTAATTTTCCACATTCAGAACTGTAAATCTAGGCCAGGTGTGCAGGCTCATTTTTGAGGCTAAAAATGCCATTTCAACTCCTGCTGCCAGCAGTTTCTGCTATCAGCCAGCGAGCTGGACATTGCAACGGCTACTCCAATGAGATCTAGGAGCTGGCTGGAGGGGGGGGGGCTGCCCCTTCCCCTCAGGCCTTTGCTGTTGCATGCGACTTCCTGTCAGTCAAGCTGCCCGTGCTACCGGGTGTGACTGTGTGCAGGAGAAACCTCGGCTTTTAAAAAAAGTTTTCCTCTTAAGAACTGGCTGTTATGTCTGCCTAACACCTCCAGATCCCCATGTGAGTACAAAGACCCCGGTGTTTACTTATGTTAAACCTTGTTTAGACCCTTCCTTGTTTACTGCTGCATTAGAAATGCTTATAAACATTTTCCTTCAGGGTGACTGCCTGCTTAGGGAAAAGGAAAGCTGCCTACCCCTGGGCTTTTAAAAACAGTTTGGCATGTGTGGAGAAGAAGAAAACCCTGCTTTTAAAAAATGCTTCCCTCCTAATCAGGCCTGGCCATCTATGCCAGCCGTGGCATTTTAACTCCTGCAGCCAGATCAAGTTAGAAAGGCTTTATAGGCATTTCCTTCAGGGTGACTGCCTGCTTAAGGAAAGAAAAACTTTTTCCCCTTTTGAAAAAGCATTGCCCCCCCGCTTTTCTCTTTCTTCTGCTTAGAAACTGATAAGGCTTTAAACACAGGCAGTGTGGAGCTGAGGCAACCACCCCTTCCCTCACAGACATGTGGTCATGGGCATGCCTGAGCATGCCTTGGGTTAGCACGCGGGTGGGGGAGGGGCACACTCCACTTCCGGCAAAACATGTGGCTGGTCCAGGGAGGGGTGGCTGACACGTCACTTCCGGCAAAACACGCATTGCATGATGGGAGGGGTGGCTAACACGCAGAGGATCATGGGAGGGGGGGAGGGACTATGACGTCACTTCCGGTGAGTCAGCATTTCCCTTATCTGATCAGCCCAATACAAAAAAGGTATACACTATTACTACTGCCATCAAGTCATTTTCCATTCCTAGAGAACACATAGATTTTCTCCATGATGATCTATCCCTAACCTGGTCTTTCAGGTCTTCCAACAGTGTACTCATCACCTCTGTAACTGAGTCCATCCACCCTACTGCTGGTCATAATTTCTAGTGGCCCTTTTTAATCATGACTAAATAAAGGCAAAGGTCTCTTAGTAAATTTGATAGACAAGACTGACATACACGTCCAGTACAAACTGACATCACCACCCAAAACCCAGCCTCTTGCACTTGCTTCCCAACCTTTGATGCATGGACAAGTCATATGTTTGTCATTTGCCCTCACCCCACAGATGCCTATGAAGAGGAGTCTTGCTAGTGTGGATGTGGTTGCCATTATTATTACTACATGGTAGAACAGGGCACTATTACAAACAGAAGGAAAATGAAGCTACATTTTAACCACTGCAAACTCTATTCGATATCCAAACATCAGAGGTACATCATGAAGGAATTCAGGATAGCTCATGAAGGGATTCAGGATAGCTGCTGCTTCTGCTACATACAAACATATTCCCAGAGGATTCAAGCTGGGAACATATAATGTCTTCAAAAGCATCACTGGCTTTTTTTTAAAGTTCCTCATGAAATATATGCATACACACATATAAATATATGGGATATTAGGGAGGAATTATTGTTTTAAAAGTGGAAAGGTATTATTTCAGATGGAAAGGTATTATTTCAAAATACTGCAAAAGATTACTTATCTCTTGAAGTGCACCTGAATTACATTTAACAGATGGCAAGGATGGCTCAGTTGCTCAGACATCAGAGAATTTAATGCAGTAACTTCTGAAGGTAATAACAACTTTATAAATAATCTGTTGTTCTGGGTGGCTCATTTCTTCTTACAATACACAGTGCTTAACCCAGTGCATATAACTAGGATACACGTGCTTCCCTCTCTTTTCTGTAGAAAGGATTTCTAATCCAAATGACTGTTACTAACAGAGAGAGAGAGAGAGAGAGAGAGAGAGAGAGAGAGAGAGAGAGAGAGAGAGAGAGAGAGCGCGCACAACAATGAACAGTAAAGCAAATGGCGGAAGTAGTGATCATGTATTCAGTAAAGGCACATGGAAAGGGGTGGGGCTTCAGGAACAAACCCTGTCCGCATCTAGCCAGGGGCAACTGACTACTGCCCATGTCTTGAAGCACAAGGTACAGCTTTTTGTGAATGTTAAGTATCATGTACAGCTGGGAATCACTGTACAGGAGGGGCAGTTCCCCAACACACACACACACACACACACACATACACACACACACACATACAAATCTTCCAGTTCTGGACTGACTCCACCCACCTAGGTGGACTACTGGAACTTTCTGAATAGGAAGGGGAATAAAGGACTTCCTGAGACAGCAGAACATTACTTGCAACTTCAGCCCTGATTCTTACCTTGTTTTCCAGACCTGCTTTTTGGCTGATGCTGTGAGTTTTGATGCTCACCTCCAGGGCTCACATATTTTAACTGAATTGTCCAACACTTTTCACTCAACTACTGTCGTGCAGTGAAGGCAAGTCAGGGAGAGCAGGCCTACAGCAGCAAGCCCCATTTTCTATATAGGATGCAGGTTCCATATTTTTTATGAAGTTTTCTGTTTTCCTCCATGCTCCTCCTTCCTGGAGCTATTGCAGCTACCAAAACAAAAAAACCAAAAGGCTTGGCTCTCCTCAGAAGCTGATGGAAAATAAGGACAATTCAGGTGGGAGGAAGTGTGTTGGTGATGAGGGAGCCATAAGTTCTGTAAGTTCATATGTAGACTCTCCCTTTAGTGCAGTTGCCTACAGCACTTGTCTTCAATGAACACAGATTTGACTGAAATCGAAAACAGCTTGAAAAGAATCAAGTGACAGTCCTCTCTTGAGGGAGGGGGAAGTGAGAGGACTCAAACTTTGGGAAGACCCCCTTTCTGCCTTGTAGCACACAGGCACCATGCCAACATTTTCCCCAAGAAGTGGCAGGGGTGGGGAGAAAAGAGCATGTGAGGGGGGGAAATGGCAACTGAACGATTAATTTTGTTTGGAGCTTCTAATACTTTTGGAAAGCTTAACTTCCTTATGCTAATTAGTTCTTCCTAATTATGCTACATTATGTTAAATAATCTGCAGACAAATGGAGCTGTTGCCTTGGGTGACTCTGTAGGCAATCCTAGCTCTTCTTCCATTTATTAAAGCAGCATAACAAAATTAGTTTGGTTCTACACAAGGACCAAGCTGGAGCCATCTCCCATGGCTTTGTGACCCACTTGCCCCACCACAGGTTCAAGTTCTCATGCATTCAGGACATCTGAAAAGGGCTAAGAAGAAGGTGTTAGGCAGCAATAGAGGCACCCCTAACTCTTTTTAATGTTTGGAAGGTTGACTTCTCTTCTGGTTGTAGCTATGAAAAATGTCCTCTGCTGATTATACAGTATATCAAGATTTTGGCCTGCAACCCTTAAAAAAGATCGCAGCAAATTCTGCCTCTATTCTAGAGATCCCCAGACACACACTATGGCTCTGGAAATTCATTTAGGAATATTTTACATGGAACAACCGAATCAACTGATGTTGCTAAGGCATTGCACAGTGGTAGTTATGTGCAGCAAAAACTGTATGCGGTATGAAAATACATTTTCCAAATTATCCAGAGAAACAAGTGGGATTCCAGTCTTTGGAACTATATGAATAGTTGTGGATTCATTCCTTTCATCTCTCCAATCAGATTTCAATATGCCCATGTGTAAAAGCATCCTATATAGAGAAAATGGAACTTAGACCCCATGCAGGCACTGAAACTCTTGAATATATGGAACAGATGTGCAGATATCTTGACACACGTGGGAAATAAAAATGGATTCAATGTATTCATGTGGCCCTTACATGGCACACATACTGCAATTATATACCAGGGCTATGCATAGCTCAGTTCAGACAACATTCCCATGATTAAGGAGACACTAGTTTAGTATGACATCTTTTAACTTCACTTTCAAAGCAGAATCAGAAACTATGTTTTGAAGTAGCCTGGCAAAGCATGGTTTCTGCTAATTATAATTTGGTGTAATGTAAATTGGTAAGTCATACTTAACAACTGCTCCTACTGAAGCTGGAGAGCTCACCAAATAAGAAATGAAAACCAAAAACAGAACTCAGTTAAGACTTATTTGGAAGCTCAAGTGATACCATGATTTGCCATCATAAATACTGATTCAGCATGGTGTATGAACTGAGCCTTTAGACTTGCTTCTCAACAGCTAGAGCAGAGCTTTCCAAACTTTTCATGTTGGTGACACACTTTTTAGACATGCATCATTTCACAACACACACAGCAGGGCATCATTTCATGACACACTCTTACAGTAGGGCACAAAGCAGGCACTAGGACCTGCGTGGAATCACAGCAGGTTTGGAGGCAGCAAGGCACAAGGCAGGCACTAGGACCTGCGCGGAATCCTGGCAGGGCTCGGAGGCAGCAGCAGCCGTGACACACTCAGACACTGCAGCCGACACACTAACGTGTCCCGACACATAGTTTGGAAAGCTCTGAGCTAGAGTTTCACAAAGACCCTTTGGGCATGAAACACAAAACATGTGCTGAATGCTGAATACAGCAAAGGAAATAACCCTTGCTGCTGAGTTTTGCAAACCTTTTCTTACATGTACTTATGCAATAGGGACACTGTGTTATTGGAGGCTCAGACCTTGAGTTAATGGAAACCCTGGGCTGCCTAGGATCATTATATGAGATAGGCAGCTATATAAGTATTTTAAAAAAAATAAAATAATTAAAATGTATGTTTCACTTATTAATTTTCTTTTCCCTGTAGTGCTTTTAAATAAGGTCTTTACAAAGTCCATCTGATTATCTACAGAAAACAAATGGGACATTCTGCTATGATAATTCTCTTGTGATAATAAGCATTTTGCTAAAAGTGGGGGAAAGAGAAGATTCCAGCTTTAATGTAACCTAAAGGGAGGTGCTAGAGTAGCTCTCCTATAATTTGTATCCTCCCAATGTTTTTGGATTACAAACCCCATGTGCCCAGCCAGAAGGACTATAGTCATGCACTAGCTAGACAGCTGAGAATCACCACATGGTTGGAGGACACTAAGTTGTTCTTGAACACAGTCTCATTCTCATGCAAGCAAAATAAATGTAAGTGTCTCTAAGAGCCTGTGCAGAAGTGATATGTGACTACGATTACATCTGCTGGCATTTTTATTTGCTTCAAATGAATTGAGGGGATAACAATTTAACAGTGCCAGAAGCTGAGATGTCTCTGAGATGTCATGATCTTTTTCCTGAACAATTGGAAGTCAGTGCCACTGAGTTAAACAAGAGTCTCTTCTGAACAGACATGGATAGGGTTGCATGGGAAACCCACCCCAAACCAGCTATTATTTTCAAGGATGGAAGAGTACCATCCCAGGTTCTATTTGTATTAGATAGGGAGAGGGATGTGGTTTGAGGACTTGGGGAGTTGTAGTCCAACATACCTGGAGGGCATCAGGTTGGAGAAGGCTGACATGCAGGAAAAGAGTTATGCATCTGTTCCTCAGGTGCTACTGCTCCAGTTAGAGTTTCCTCTGACTGCTTTAATGTAAAGAGAAGGAACATGAGTGCTTGGGGAATCTAATTACAGATCTCCTGCATCACATCCAGTTTGACCTTCTGCTTATTGCTATATAGGTTTACCCAGAAACAAGTCCTATTGTGTTCAGTGGGGATTGATCTAATGGGGTCATTACAGTCCATGTCTTGCTGCTGCAGTTTGGAAAGAAGCAAAATATATATTAGAATAAATTTATTATATGATTTATCTAAAACAAGTTTTTTTTTACTTTTTCTTTAATGACCTTTACTGGGTACTGACTTGCAACAGGGCCCTGAGAAGCTTTCATGATATAAAAATATGGTAATTTCTTCTCTGCCATCCAAATTGTAGATAACAACCTAATACCAAGGAGTGGGAACAGGTCTAAGTGTTGTACTGTTCCCATTTAAATGAGATAGTGCTGACATATTAATTAACTTGTACCTCAGAATTCTGAACACAATGATCCAGAAATAGAAGCCAAGAATGAGGCTGCAAAGATTGAAATGTGCTGCTGGATATGAACTCTTAAACCTCCCACTAGAATGAGTGTATTAATAGGCCAGCAGGTAGAAAAAATTATACCAGAGGAGGGGAAAGAAGAAAAAGGAGATGGAGAGGAATGATGCTATGAATATCTTTAGCACGTCAGATCAATCTATGGCCTGCCTCAGCCTTGACATCTGCACTACTCACTTAATAGGTAAGGTACATATTTTCTCATTCTGTGTTAGGGTTGCAAATCAAGTCTGAAAAAAACACTTGCTTGATTTTTTTTTCCTTTTTGCCCTGTTCTAGGACAGTTACAAATGTTTGTGGCTCAGCCAACAAGTTTCATTTATCCAAAAAATAAATACTTTGGAGAAACTGTTCCGGGCATCACTTTCATTTATGGGGAAATGCATAATCACCTTAGTTTGAGCCCCTCCGACCTGTTTTTCATTCAGTGGCCCATGATGAGACAGAGGCAAGCAATCCGCTATCCTCCAGATATTTGGAACCATTATTCCCACAACACTTTGCAACTGATGATGCTTGGTGTTTGAGTCCAAATATCTGGATGGAGCAAATTATCTCCACCTGAACTGTAGAGTAGATCCCACAGGCTCAGCTGAACTGACTCAGGGAGTTCATGACTTGCTCCTACCTTGGGAATGTGTTGTTGTTGTTGTTGTTGTTGTTGTTGTTGTTGTTTTTAAGTCAAACTTACAAACTATTGTGGCAGATTTTAAGTTCCACATATTTTATTATGTCAAAGGGGATGTAAATTAATCCTAATCTCTAATCCAGCCCCAGATGTTCCCCATCCAGTCCACAAGCACTTTAGGGAGGACTTGCCACCTTTATCACAGCCCTTTTCTTCAAGTCCTCAAAAGTTTCTCCCTTTTTCTCAGGCCTCATCCTCACTTCTCCCCTGGAAAAAGAAAAAAGCTCTGACCTCCAACCAAGAACCCTTTTTCTGCCTCCACCCCATACTTTAAAACCCCTTCTATTGCTATTGATGATCTATGTGGGAACGCATGAATACATTACTGAGTGTGACAGAGAGTAGAGTCTCTGTATGTATAAGTGGCTTGTGGATAATTGAGTGAATGAACAGACTGTATGTTTCTATATGTGAGACAGAAAATGAATGAACCATGTTTCAATCATAGATATGCAACTGTGGGCCCCTAACATCCATGCTGAGAAATAAGTTCTCCCTGGAGCCAACATTGGATTTCCTGCCCCTATACACAGAAGAGAGGTCACCGCACTAGGATTCAGAATTATTTATCTATGGAGGAAGGAGGAGGAGGAGCTCTGAGGCAAAGACCTCACATTTCAGGAAATAGTAGAAGACCTACATCATAATCCATTCAGTGGGACAGAGCAATAGAAATTCTGTGCCTATCTGGCTAGCCAAGCCAGCAGAATGGATGAAGCAAATATCATTTCCTAAATGGGTCAAATACAAAGTGGATTCTCCTCAGACATAAAAGCCACAATATAATTGATTGTATGAATGTGTACCAACTGTCTCAGGAAATATATGTGAGGTTCTTCCAAAACTGAAATCATTTACTTTGCATGTATTGAATGAATTATCCATTCAGTTGTATCCAACCCTTGGCGATTCCATAAGCCAGCTCTCTCCATGATTTCCGATCTTGTACAGCTTCTTTCAGTTGCTTTAAATTTTGGCCTGTGTCTGCTTTGATTACATCCAACCAGCGCGTTCTTTGGCGTCCTCGTCTTTTGCCACTGACTGTTCCAAGCATAACGTCTTTCTCCAACGATGTTGATCTCATGACATGACTGAAGTAACTAAGTCTAAGTTTTGTTATTTTTCCTTCTAGTGACATGTCCGGTTTTATGCGCTTCAACACTTCTGTATTCGTTATCTTTGCAGTCCAAGGGATTTGCAAGAGCCTCCTCCAACACCATAGTTCAAAAGAATCAATTTTCCTTCTATCCAACTTTTTCATCATCCAACTTTCACAGCCATAAGTAGTTATGGGAAACATGATAGTACGGACTAGTCTACACTTAGTCGTGAAACTGACATCCTTGCTTTCCAAATTTGATTCATACTCATCATTGCTGTACGACCCAGCATGATTCGGCATTTAATTTCTTGGCTACATTCGCCATTTTGATTGACCACTGATCCTAAAAAGGTGAATTCTTCCACGCATTCCACCTCATCTCCATCAATTACTATTTTGATGTTTCCACTCTTTGCAGTTGTCATGAGTTTGGTCTTTTTGATATTCAGAAAGAGGCCAAACTTCTCGCTTTCTTCTTTGAGTCTCATGATTAGGTGCTTTAGGCCTTCCTGGGTTTCTGAGATGAGGGTTGTATCATCCACGTATCTAAGGTTATTGATGTTTCTTCCGCCAATTATTACCCCAATTTCTGATTCGTCTAGCTCCAGTTTCCTGATGATCACTTCGGCATACAAGTTGAATAAGAAAGGTGGCAGAATGCAACCCTGTCGCACACCTTTCTCGGTCTTGAACCACTCAGTGTCACCATATTGAGTTCATACAGTGGCTTCCTGATTTACACACAGTGACTTCATCAACTTCACTAAATGTAGTGGCACCCCAAGGTCTGCTAGGGCTCTCTATAGATTGTCATGATCAACAAAATCAAAAGCTTTCCTCTAGTCCATGAAGCACATATAAATATTCTTTTGATATTCATGACATTTTTCCATTATCCATCGAACATTTGCAATGTGATCACGGGTGCCACTGGCAGTTCCCTTTCGATGATTGGAGCCAGGTGTTGTATGATTTTCAGTAGAATCTTGCTAGCATGAGATATGAGAGCAACAGTGTGGTAGTTAGAACACTCCTTTGAATCCCCCTTTTTTGGCAATGGAATAAAAACTGATTGTTGCCAGTTATGTGACCATGTGTTGGTTTCCCAAATTTTCTGGCACAAAGCTCTGATAATTGCAGTTGGTACTGGCCTTAACAATTCAGCAGGATATCCAAAACTGATATTAGCTGATGAAGAGGGTCAATATGTTGTAGTCGAAATTAACATACAAGGAATTAAAACATTGATAGTTGGACTTTATGCACCAAATATGGATAAAGGAATATTTTACAAAAATTTGATGGATAAACTTTTGGACTTAACTTATGACAATTGGTGTTTTATGGGGGATTGGAATGGGGTAATTTACCCTAGGCTGGACAGACAGTCACAAAAAGAAGTGAAACAAACACAGGGAAAATTGCCGCAAACATTTTTTGACCTGAAAGAGATGTTGGATTTACAAGATATTTGGAGATGCATGAATGGGACTTCCAGAGAATTTACATATTATTCAGAGAGATTTAAATCACACTCTAGAATAGACATGATTTTGATATCTAAAAACTTGATGATGGATATTAGTAAAGTTGATATATTACCTAAGACTCTCTCAGATCATAATCCTGTAATGTTGACTGTTAAAGGAAAACGGCATGTATTTAGATGGAGATTGAATGAGTCATTACTTCGGAATAATGATGTAGTTGATGTATGTAAAAAAAAGTTAAGAGAATATTTTCAACTTAATTTAAACAAAGGTACTAACATTCAAACCGTATGGGATGCCAGTAAAGCATATACAGTATGAGGGGTTACTTTATTCAATATAATGCTCAAATGAGGAGAAAGAAACAAAAGAGAATTCAATTGATTTTAGATGAAATTAAGAGTAAAGAGACAGCTTTAAGAGATAAACCAATGGATGATACTCTGTTCACTCAAATTAAATTCTTACAAAAGCAAATATCAATGATATTAACTCAAGAGATAGAGACTCAAATGAAATTTACAAAACAAAAATATTTTGAACATGCAAATAAACCAGGTAGATGGCTAGCCTATAAATTGAGAAAACAAAGACAAAAGATTTTGATTGCCAATATTCAACATGAAGGAAAAACTTTGGTGAACAATATGGACATTCAAAAAGCCTTCCATGATTACTATTCTAAATTATATAAAAAACAAGACGTCAACTTAAATGATATTGAAGAATACTTGAGTAAACAAAACTTAACTGTTCTTAACGACCAACAAAGATTGACACTAAACAATTCTATAACAACAGAAGAAATGGTAAAGGCTTTTAAGAAAATTAGCAGTGGAAAAGCTCCTGGACCGGATGGATTGTCAGCAGCCTACTATAAATGCTTTGAGGATGATTTATGCTTACCTTTGCAGAAGACCATGAATTCTATTTTGGAAACAGGAACTATGCCAGAAACTTGGAAAGAAGCACATGTAACACTGATCCCCAAGGAACAACAAGATTTGACTTTAACTAAGAATTACAGACCAATATCTTTATTGAATAATGACTATAAGATTTTTACAACGATATTAGCAGAAAGAATGAAAAATATTCTCAAGAATTATATTCATCAAGACCAAGCTGGATTTTTGCCCAAGAAACAAATCCGAGACAATGTCCGAAATATATTAGATATAATTGAATATTTGGAACAACATTATGAAAAACAAGCTGCCTTGATATTTGTTGATGCTGAAAAAGCCTTTGACAACCTAAATTGGCCTTTTATGTTCAAAGTATTGGAAAACATGAATTTTGGAGGAAACTTCATAAAATGGATTAAATCAATATATACTCCACAATTTGCCAAAATAATCGTTAATGGAGAATTTAGTAAGCCATGTGAAATTCAAAAAGTTACTAGACAAGGTTGTCCATTATCTCCACTTTTGTTCATACTGGTATTAGAGGTTTTACTTAGAGATATTAGACAAGATGATGGTATCCATGGTATTAAAGTTAAAAAAGAAGTTTATAAACTAAGAGCCTTTGCAGATGACCTAGTCATTACTTTGGAGAATCCACTAGAAGGAATTGAAATTCTAATACAGAAATTAAAAGACTTTGGGTCGTTAGCAGTGTTCAAAGTGAATTTACAGAAAACAAAAGTATTGACTAAAAATATGGACCATCATCAACAAGAGAAATTGAAAGAAATAACAGGATATTCAATGGAAGAAAAAGTAAAATATTTGGGAGTATATTTAACAGCTAAAAATGTTAAGTTGTTTAAGAATAACTATATTCCACTTTGGATGGATATTAAAAAAGACTTGGACCATTGGGAAAAATTGCAATTATCACTATTAGGTAGAATTTCAGCAATTAAAATGAATGTTTGCCAAGAATTTTATATCTTTTCCAAACACTACCTATATTGGCATCAGAAGAACCTTTTAAAAATGGCAGCGAGATATTTCTAAGTTCATTTGGCAAGGGAAAAAACCAAGAGTAAAATATAAAGTTTTGCAAGATTCAAAAGAAAGAGGCGGGCTAGGTCTGCCGGATTTGAAATTATATTATCCTGCTTGTTGCTTGGTATGGATTAAAGAATGGATAGTCTTGAAAAATGAAAAACTATTGAATTTGGAGGGGCATGAATTAAGATATGGATGGCATGGATATTTGTGGTATGATAAAGTAAAAGTTAATGTGGACTTTAAAAATCACTATATTAGAAGATCTTTGTTAAGAATTTGGGATAAATATAAACTAACTTTATGTTATAAAAGACCTTTATGGATTTCAACGCAAGAAGCATTTTATAGAACAGAAGTAAGAACTAAAGACAAATGGTTGACCTATAAAGAATTTTTAAAGAAAGAACAAGGACAATATACAATTAAATCAATAGAAGAATTGGCATCAGAGGGATATACTTTCCAATGGCTTTCATACATGCAACTTGTAGAGAAATTTAAATCATATAAGAAAGACTTTGAATTTGAACAAACCAAATCAGAATTCGAGATACAATTATGTGAAGCTGATGATCACCTAATTGCTAAAATGTATAAACTATTGTTAAAAGGTGAAATGGTAGAGGAACAAGTTAAAGATTGTATGATTAAATGGGCAAAAAATATTGCTTATAATATTCAAATGCAACAATGGGAAGACATGTGGACTAAAGGACTAAAATTTACTTTGTGCTATAATTTAAAAGAAAGCTTTTATAAGATGATGTACAGATGGTATATGACCCCACAAAAACTTTCTAAAATGTATGGGAATGTCTCCAACTTATGTTGGAAATGTAAAAAAAAAGAGGGGTCTTTTTACCATATGTGGTAGACATGTGAGATTGCAAAGAAATTTTGGACTCAAATACATTCATTGATGCAAAATATATTACAAATTTGAGTCCCATTTAAATCAGAATTATTTTTGTTGGGAATAATAGAAGGACAATTTGGGAAGCAATTTACAAGAATTATGCAATATATGATTACAGCAGCAAGACTTATATATGCACAAAATTGGAAAAATCAGATTTTGCCCACGATACAAGATTGGATGTTAAAATTGATGGATATGGCAGAGAATGATAAACTGACATGTTTATTAAAAGAAAATTCAAATTATTATTTCCTTAAAGAGTGGAAACCATTAACTGACTACTTACAAGATGCGGGAGGAGCAAAGCTTATATGGGGATTTGAAGATTAAAATATATATATTTTGATATAATAGACAAGAAATGTTTTTTTAATGTTTTATATAGACCTAGCATGTAGGATAAAATTGTTAAATTACTATGACCAGAGACAAATCGGAAGTTGACTAATTGCTATGTTTCATTTCTATCTTTTTTCTTTTTGCTTTACTACACTTTTTACTCTTTCTTTACTTGATTTGTATTTCTGTTTTCTTTTCTGTTTCAGACTTTTATCTATGTACAGTATATTTAAAACTTAATAAAATTAAAAAAAAAACAATTCAGCAGGGATGTTGTCAACTCCTGGGGCCTTGTTGTTGCAGTTGGTTCATTGCCCACTTGACTTCTTCATTAAGGATGGCTGGTTCTTTTTTTTTTAATAAATTTTATTAAGTTTTACAATACATAATAAAATTTAAAGTAGAAAAAGAAATAGAAACAGAAATACAAAATAAGAAAAAGATAAAGAAAAAGTGAAGTCAAGAAATAATAAGCAAAGAAAATATAGAAAATAGATGTCCTCCAATCTATCTTTGAACTTAAAGTACAACAATTGATTTTAAATGTTAGTACAGCATACAGTATACAGGAACTTTTCTTTGTCATATGCCTTTTGATTTCTTTAATCCAATCTTCTAACCTTCATCTTACTGTCTCCCAATAATCCATCTTTGGCTTCCACTCCTTGAAGTAGTAGTTAAATGTTGAATGTTCATTACTACATATTTATATCTTCAATAAAGACCAATTAGTATAACAAATAAAAGCCTTATTTACTTCTAATAAACTACAATATATTCTATTCATATTATGACTCATAACCTAACATGTTATGTAACTTAATACATAATTTAGCAATTCTTATAGTGTTCATGCATATATATTTCTATAATTTAATTCTAAAATATATATATATCTCCATAAAAAAGGAATTCTTGAATCTCAATTAAGGATGGCTGGTTCTATTTCTGTTTCCTTATCCTCCTCTCTTTGATGTTGCTCCTCTGTACTAGTAGCATACAGCTCTTCTGCATATTCTCGCCATCTATTCATGACACCTTGTTGGTCAGACAATTCTTTCCCTTGCTTATCCTTGATGATACCCTTGCGAGCCTTGAACAGTGCCCGAATCTTTTTGATTTGTGCAAAAGCATTCCTAGTGTGTCCTTTTGTATAGTCTTCCTCTAATTGTTTGCAATGTTTCTCCCAGTAAACTTTACTATCTTTCCTTCCTACCCTTTGGAAAACAGCATTAAATCTTCTTACTTCTACATGATTGCCCACTACTTTATCTGCCTTTCTCCTCTCGGCTATTTGGATGGTATTCTCTGAGAGCCATCTACACCTTTTCTCTGCCTTCTTACATGATATGTAATCATCTGCTGTGCCAATGATAAGCGATTGAACTTCTTGCCATAGTTCATCAGGCATTTTCTCAGCAGTGTCCAAAACTTCAAACCTATTTTTAACTTCAATTGCATATGTGGAAGGAATTTTGCTGACGTCAAACTTTTTTGGTGGTGTTGTCCTCTTGATGTTACAGAGTTTGACTTTGATCTTGGCCACCAGCAGTTCATGGTCTGAGCCACAGTCTGCACCTGGATAAGTTTTGACTTCCAGAACTGAGCCAGTCCAACGTTGATTGCATAGGACATAGTCTATTTGATTGCAATGAAGTCCATTAGGCAAGGTCCATGTGTATAAACGACGCTTATGCCGTTCAAACCATGTATTCGTGATTCGAAACAGGTTTTCTTGGCAAAATTGTACCAATCGATCACCTGCCTCATTTCTTTCTCCCAGCCAGTGATTCCTACCTCTGTTTGGGTGCCGATTTTTGCATTAAAATCGCCAAGTAAGTAAATAATGTCTTTTCTTGGAATTGTCCTCAGCATAACTTCAATAGTGGCATAAAAATCCTCAATTTCTGACTCATTTGCATCAGTTGTTGGAGCATAAATTTGGACAATGGTGATGCTGATGGGTTTATCACGAATTCTGATTGTCATTATGTGACTGTTTACTGTGGAAAAGCCTTCTACTGCTTGGGCCAATTGTTTGCTTGCAATTAATGCCACTCTGTTCCTATGCGTGTTGTCATGTCCTGAGTAATAGATGGTCAATTCCTCGGACTGAAAATAGCCGTTGTCTGTCCAGTGTAATTCACTAATGACAAGGAGGTCATTTTTTAACCTGACCATTTCTCGTTTTACAATATCTAATTTACCTTGGCTCATTCCTCTGACATTCCAAGTTGCTATTCGTTGTATTTTCGTGCAGCGCAGACCCTTGCTTTCACTATTGGTAGCATCAGCATCTGAGGTTCCTACTGGATTTGCCCCAGGCGTGTCATAAAATCCAGAGCTACTTGCTATAGGTCCATGCTCTTCCCCAGTCATTCGTTGGGTACCTTCTGGCCTGAGGGTCTCACCATTGGGCACCATATCGAAATCATTTGAGAGCCTTTTCATGGAATTTTCTTGGCAAAATTTTTACAAGGTAGGTTGCCAGGTCTTTCCTTAACCCTCCCCATTTACCCAGGCTTGGGACCGGCATGTACACCTGGATGAACAAGTGCACATGGCTGGGTTTTGCATGTATTACTTTTCTATTCAATATTTGATTCCTAAATATGCTATAGTACGATTCTTAAAGTAGAGTTGGCAAGAAAGAGTGATTCAGTCAAGAACATGTGAAACTGAGCAAATAATTGGAAGAGATAGGTTGGTCTGAGAAAAAGTGATTGGCTCAAAGTCACCCCAGAAAGCTCTGTGATCAAGCGGAGACTTGGACAAGGGACTCCACAATCCTGATCCAAAGCTTTAAGCACCACCATCCCCTGCCCACTGCCTCCTATGGTACTTCTAAATATTGGAACCTACTTTTTAGTAAAAAGAAAAAAATTAAAATGCAAGGTTAGAAGGCTACATATGGCTTTGCTCATTTAAATAAACCAATTAATTTTGGAAATGTTAAAGCAGAGGACATGGCTGCTCTCTTTTCATTACTTTTGAAAGAACCTGTATAGCTGTTGTAATACCTTTTCAAAGAAATTACAGGCTTCTATATACATTAGCTACACACTGGGGGAGCCATTGTGAGGAAGCTGTTCCACTCTGCTTATAGTGATATTTGTAAGGCTGCTGCTGGTAACATTAATTTAGGCAATAACTCCACTGCAGGCCTTCAGGAACAACTCACTGTGTCATGGAACTGGATACTGCAGCAGCTTCCATGCTGTTTCTTTAAATTTGGCTCTCCATTTTTCCAGCTATCGTGCTATCAGATGAAAGGTAATGACCAAGTTTTACAAAAAAATTGCTGAGAGGCTGAAGATCATGTTTAGATGGACACCCAGCCTTTCACACTTATTCCAGGAATAGGAAACCTTTCTGAGCTGGAGGCACATCAGGCATTTTTAAAGTGTGTAGTGACCTTACTCACAGAATAGTTGCCATGGCAAGCCTGGCCATTCACAAAGCAGGCATTGACCAAGATGCTCTCTACCATTCTCAGTGGGATTTTTGAAGGGCCTTCTGTCCACTGAGCTCCATTGCATACCTGGATAAACCTGTACTGTGATTTGTCCCTCCTCATAAAAGAAAAAATATTCATGTGTCAATCTGTGAATTTATATTTGTTCATGCCCTATGAACTGTTTGTGGTATTTATTTTAGCTTCTGAATAAAGTACTACAGTGATAGCTCACAACTTGTGCATGTCTGCATGTTGATATCACCAAGATTGGCACCTCAGATTGGCACCTGTTTCTAAATTTGTACCTGTGAACTGATGCACTCTTGACTAATATTGACTGACTCTGCTGTCATAGCTTTCAGAACAACCACAATTCACAAGTTTAATTTCTATCACATATCCAGCTTTTTTGAAAGAGACAGGAAGAAGGATAATTTTTTTAAAGCTGCAACTGGGTAAATTAACACAGAGAGAATCCTTAACACACACATACACATATTCCATTTGTTCCAAACAGTGAAATATTTATCAAAAATAAAACGGACCCATTGGACCCATTATTTTGCATTGGAATGCTATTTTCAGTGAGGATATTTTCACCAGCTTTCATAACAGTTTTCCTTTGCATTGCCAGGCTGCTATAAAACTAAATTGCAGACTATGCTGAGTGTGCTTCAGGTTGCATTTTAATCTGTATCATATTTCTAAGTGTGCCTTTCTCATTTTTGTGCAGTTACAAGCTTTCTAATGACAACTATTAGAGGGCCAAACTGCACAGCAGGAAATATGAAACACTGAAATTATGGATCATTTTCAGTTACCAAGGCAGGCTTGAGGGAGAAAAAGAAGATGAAGTGGGCATGCAGCAAAATTAATCCAATGTGTCTAGCTATGTGAAAAATGTTAGCAAACAAAATATTTTGGTAATGCAATGATTAATTTGCAAAGCTACATGATTAACACTCCAAGGATCATTTTAATGCAGAAGTGATGTTGAACCAAGCACATGAGACCAAGTGGAAGCTGAATAAATGGGATTTTTTCTCATTCCCTCTTCCATTCTGAAAACACATATAAATTGTCAAAATAACACATTTACTTTCAAATATTTTAAAGAAAATATTACCTGAGTTTTGGAAAACTACTTTCTTCACTATGCTTTGCTTTAGGCTGTAGTAAAATAAGTACATAAACTAGGAACTTGCAAATTTTTTAATATCCATTTACTATTAATACTTGAAGCTTCCTATTTTCTTTCTCTCATCCTTTATTGCTATCTATGGACTGATTATTTTTGAAAAAGGCTGAATACGGCATCCACCTTCAACCTAAAGCTACTTCATACTGGTGCTTTTTCTTTCCACAACTAAAAAAAGAAACTTACGTACCAGCCTCACTCATTGTGGCCTATATTTTAGCAGTACACCAGCTTCAAATGTGTGATGGGATGTCTAGCAGCCCCTGGGAACATGGTGGAGGAAACAGGGCCATTGCAAAAAAAGACACCTTGGCCCAGAGGAGGAGGGGAAGCGTGAGAAAAAGAATCCAAATAACTCTGCCTTAATTACGCTAGGTATAAGTTGACCTGGAGAATTGCTTTAGCAGGCTTTTAAGATTCTACTAGCAATAAAGTTCTTGTTTCCTGAGTTTGGCTGCCTCACAGGGCTTGACATCAGTCTTGAAATCTGGACCTAGTCCATGGCTACAGATCCTCAATATATCCCTCTACCTGCAGAACAAGTCACAGAGGCATATTACAGCATAGATATCAGGTGGATACACAGATTATGAGTTTTCAGAATCTGTGATTCAGTTAGCATTTGGGCCATAGTTTATCTCAACCAGGAGCAGTCCCTCAAGCTGCTGCATCACTGCATTTACTCCATTACACCAGAGGCCTGCCAGAGAAGTTTGGGGAAACTCAGGGCCAATTCCTAACCTTCACAACTTTCAGTGTGAATTGTTCATGGCAGGCAGGCCAGCAAAGCTCCCTACAGATCAGACCAAGATAGCATTCATTCTCAGCCTTTTGAAAGAAGGACCAGCCAGCTTAGCAAAATGTCTCTTGCTGAGTTTCAGCAAAGCTAAACAGGAATCAGTGACTAAAGAGAGAAATATTCTTCTAAGAAATGAGGCAATTTCTCATGTGTATATGAATATTTGAAAGGCCATTCTGGTGTTTTATGCTAGACGATGTAAAAGTTATCTCCCACCTCCTATAGGCAGATAAGAATCAGCAGTTCTGGGGAGGAGTTATACATGCTTTCTACTTGCCTTATCATCCACCCCTAAAATACCCCCCCCCCCTTCTCCCTTTCTCTCTGTTAGGAGGAATAATGTAAAAGAGTATGGAGATAGCCTTGAAGGAATGCAAGAGCAGTTACATAAACACCAGCTTAGTCCTGAGAAACAGAGAAGGTGAGAAAGAAACTCAAGGTGACCCTACCTTGGTTCCCTTGTTCTCTTGTGGGGGGAGAGAAAAGCTGTCAGGCTGTCAAGATTCTGTTACTTAAGTAGAGTTCCAGTAGATCATGTGGGATCTGTTTCCTGACCTGGTCTACCTCAAAGTGCTAACAGTTGGGAATCCCACATTCCCTCTGAGCTGAGAGACAACTGGTTGTTAGAAAAATATTTGAATTTACTGAATAGTTGTGTAAAGGCTTTTAGGCATGCAAATAAATGTGAGAGGAAGGTGGGGATTGGTTAATGTTAATTCATTGATTTATGAACTGGCCTTTCATGTTTAAAAAAAGAAAGAAAAAAGAAAAGATCTCAACCTTTTTGTGATTTTCTGCAGCAGAAAAGAAACAGGAGGTTAATATAAGTTGTGGATCTTCAAGCCAAAATCGAATGCCTTCTTCTACTTGTCCCATCCCAAACAGTATTTTGCTAATGAATATCTACTGTCCTTTTATGAATTAGTTGGTATTAACACTTCAAATAAATCTCTCTTTACTACTGAATAATTTTTCATTCATTTATGTAAAAATATTCCCAAGCCTCTGAAGAGATACAACTGTATTTCAGCCATATGTGCTGTGACTTCAAACATCACTGGCTCAATGGACTATTTTTCATAGATCTTTATTATAAAGCTTTAACCAGTCTGCTGGAGGACACTGCTGCATTCAGGTCCAATATGCACATTAATCATGCAGTTTAATCTAGTTTGTTTGTTTGTTTGTTTGTTTGTTTATTTATTTAATCAAATTTATCACCGCCCAACTCCCCCAAGGGGGACTCTGGGCGGTTTACAACAAAATAGTAGTTCTTATCTTACTTTGATTTAGTAACAAATAAACACATACTAGTGCAAAGGAAGCATGTCCTCTTGAGATAGATTATCATATTTACAAATCTTGATTTAAAAAATAAAAGATTAAAAGACTATTGAATAGCTTTGCCATATTCTAACTTTCAAACTTGGAACTTGCTTTCTCTTCATTTTGATTTAAAAAAAAAGTTGCCTGTAATATTTCATTTCAGTGAAGTTGTATTTATAACAAACAGAAACAAAGTTGGGAAGGATGATTATGATTATAATTATGATTATGATTATTCATTAAACTTGTATGCCACCTGACTCTCAACGACTCTGGGCAGCTCACAACAATCATACAAAGAAATTACAATAAAATCAATAAAAGATAAAGATAACAGATAGCAAGTGCCATGAAGCAAGGGGTCTCCCTCTCCCTCGCCAAAGGCCTGAGTAAAGAGGATGAAGCAATATCACAAGTAACATTATTCATAACATTATTTTTGGTAGAAGCAAAAGGCATCAATCTTTTATAGTTCAACAGTGACTTGGTGAAAAGTCCAGTGTCATGTTATGTTCACTTTTTCTTCTGAGTACGTGTTGTTTATAATATACCAGTTTAGTTCAATAAGTATTAGCAAATCCCATTGTTTCTCAGGCCCTTCCATTTTATCTCCTCTTTCTAGCACAAAAGCTACATGAAGTATGCATTGTTCTACATCAAGGGATTTAGTGGAAAGGGAAGCAGCCTCTCCTCTGCTTCTTTCTCAGTTAACGAATTGAGAATTCAATGCAATAAATGCCTAATTTGTTTGCACTTCACACGATACTGGAAGCAAGAGTATTGATTCTACCCCAAAGGTCCACACAGGGACATCCAGTACATTGAAGGATGAAATACCTCTACTGGAAATCAATTCCTTCCATCTGGTTTAATGGTGAATGAGGTAGTGCTGACATCGCCGCTATCAATTCTGCCATGGGGTAATGGAATTGAAGGACAATGGCCTTGCTGAAAGGCAAGGGTTGTAGAAAAGGAGGTGGCTTGTATCTTCTGCCAAAAGGAATCTTATTTACTCTAAGTTGTCTTAGGAATCTAATCTCAGTTCTGAGTTGGTGTCCTCATCGCAGCCACATCACATTATTTCATGAAACTTTCATCCTTTTCCATTTTAAAGAATAGCAGAAGTAAGCAATCACAATCTAGTCAAGACCAATGGAAAGTGGGAAGGGGTTATCATTATCACCAAGAATGTTTTTCATCATTTGATCATTCAAATTTAGATCTGAAGTGACTTAATATTAAAAAGTGGCCATTTTTTCTCCCCTGCTGTTTTTTTTTTAAATTCCTCTATTTATTTATTTATTTATTTATTTATTTATTTATCAATCAAATTTTTATCACTGCCCATCTCCCTCCACAGGAGGGACTCTGGGCGGTTTACAACAAAATGATCCATTAAAACACAAGCATAAAATACAAGCACAATATATAAAATATAGAACAATTATTAAATAATTATATTTTTATTCTCTAAATATTATATATTTAGAGCAGAGCTTTCCAAACTGTGTGTGGCGACACAAAAGTGTGTCGCCACACCACCCGGAAGCGGCAGCGCGCGCGTGCACGGCAGCAGCGGCAGCGGCGCGGGATCAGTGCCTCCGCGTTTTAATGGAGGCTGGCGCCGCCGCACGCCCCCCTGCCGTGCATGCGCACTTTGGAAAGCCCTGATTTAGAGAGTTTTGTAGCTGTTCCTTTTTTACATGACCTGCAAGCAGTGACCATATTCCAGAAATGGGGAAAATATAATCTGCTGTTATGAAGTAACCATTTGTGCCACCCAAGATGTTGTTGTAATAGCACAACTGAGGCTTTAGATTGGAGGTCTCAGAAGTCCTCAGGGTCTATACACCCTAGCTCTGCCTCCTAACTTGGTGCCCAGCTTGGTATTTCTTACCACCTATTTTCTAGGGACCACTTCGCATGGCATCCTCTCTCCAACCCTTTCTGGCAAATTAAAGAAGAGAGATCAAGTTAATTCTACAGCCCCACCTCCTGGCCCTGTAACACTGTGGTGTGTGGCTAAGAAAATCAGACCCTTCTTCTCTTCCCCTTTTTGGGAGATAGACCAATCTCACAAGATATAAACAAAATCACAGTGTTTTTTAAAAGGAAAAGAGAATGTAAAAATCCCTTAGAGTTGTTCAAACCTCAGATGATGTCTTAAAAGGGTCTCCCATACAAGAATATATAAAGATCTGGTAGAGGAATAGATGATGCTTGCTTGCTTCTATTTAGAGGCAACTCTCCTGCAAAGTGGGTCCAAACTGCATAACAACCCTGATGCACAGAGACAATAAGCACCATAGACAATGAATTAAACTAAAAACACAATCAAAATAATATAATTGTATGAAATATTTGTACCTAAACTTGTTCCCTGTTTCCTAAGATGACCTGTGGACTAAAAGACCTATGGACTTTTTCCAGTAAATTGTAGATGGCAACCTTTTTTCAAAAGCTCAGGAATGCTGTTCCTGACCCAATATCCAACTTCTTGCTTCTCCCCTCCCTCAGAGACCTGCCTGTAGTTTCCAAAAGGAAAAAAAGTAATTCTACCTGGAGGGGGGCGGTTGTGGGGGACTCTCCTGTTGCTATATGCTAAAAAAACATATATTCTCAGGAAGATCTTACTTGAGAAAAAAGGATGTGAATTCCTTGTCTGGGAAGCAGGTGTTATTCTTGTAAATCCCAGGTGCCATCACAGAAGAATCCTTTAATTAAAAAATAATTTAAAAACCCTGATGGATGGCTGAGAGTTTTATGGACTAATGCCTAAGAGGAAATGTTTGTACCTTGAGACCATTTTTATATCTACTTGATCTGCTTTTTATTCGTGTGTGTGTGTGTGTGTGTGTGTGTGTGTGTTAATTTTCACTGGTCAGTGTGGTGTAGTGATTAAGCTGTTGGACTGGACTGGCACTAGGAAGGCCCAGATCCATGTCCACTCTCAGTCACAGAAGCTCCCTGAGAGACTCTGGACCAGCTGCTTGCTCTCAGTCCAACCTATTTCTCAAAATGCTTGTTGTAGGGGAAAATGGGAGGAGGGAGCACTAGTACAGTACCTTGAGCTCCTGAACAAAAGGTGGGATTTAAATGTAACAAATACATAAATATTGTACAGTGTTTTGGTTACAGTCCTTTATTTTTCCTTGGCCACAGGGTAACAAAAAGGGGAAGGTTATGGGTAGAATTATAAGTTACATATCAGAGAATGTAAGGGTTAGAAGAGCCTTGGAAATCATCTTGTCTAACCTTCTGCCCAACGCAGGAATCCTTTGCAGAGTTTGCAATTTTGTAGTATGTATGGCGCACACACTCACCAAATGATCTTGACTGCAAACGTCAAGGCTGCCAAGTGAGGACGCATTAAACCTGTAGCTCTGACCCACTGAAGCAACTTTCAGTACAACTTACAAGGGAAAGTTTACAATGTAGTACTCGAAATAGTTCAAATCCAAGTATTTATTAGAAGAGTTTGTTGCTTCATAAGTCTTGGGAAAGCTGTTGGCATTATTATTTAGATTTTCAATGAACAGATTATGAGCTTATGCTGTCTGTCTGTCTGTCTTTAACCATTCAGTCATGTCCGACTCTTGGCAATTTTATGGACGAGAGCTCTCCATGCTGCCCTATCAAGCACGGCTTCTTTCAATTGCTGGATGTTCATCTTGGTATCTGTTTTGGTATTGCCGAGCCAGCGTATTTTTGGCCTGCCCCTTCTTCTTGTTCCACTAACAATTCCTAGCATCATCAACTTCTCTATTGAGTTTGCACGCATGACATGGCCAAAGTAAGTCAGCCGTAGTCTTACAATTTTGGCTTCTAGTGATGTATCTGGTTTTATACGGTCCAGCACTTCTCTGTTGGTTACTCTGGCTGTCCATGGTAAATGTAACAAGATATAAATAAAATCACAGTTGCCTTAGTTGAGCTTATGCTAAACTAGATTTAAGCTAAAGGAGTGTGCAAGTTCAGTAATTGCCTTACCTGTTATTAACAATTGAAGTTTTACACACTGAATGTACGATATTTTTATAATTTAGAAAGATATTTCCCAGAGGGAATTACAAACAAAAGCGTTGTGTTTTTATAAGAGAAAATATTGCTAATTATCAGCCAAAATCATTTTCACAGAAAGTCTCAAAAACCTGAGATTTTCCATCTATTAAAATTGTAATATGCAGATCAGCCTTTCCCCCCCATTCATTATAAAATAGCAGCAAATCCAGAATGCAATGCAAAAATACATATTTATACTGCTAGATGGAGCATTAATTTGAATAAAGCCTTAGAATTAATATATTGCTTGATGAGCTTCTCCCACACTTTCAGACTGATAAGCTTCTATTGGGATCACTTCAAGTAAGAGAATAACTCCTCCCTGATATCTCTAATCCAGCAACGCAAATACCAGTTTTAACCATATATCTATCTGCTGTGAAACCACATACATTTTACAACAGGGATGTCCAACCCGCGGCCTGCGGGCCACATGCGGCCCTGAACAGCTAGTAATGAGGCCCCAAAACATTATTTTGCAATTTTTTTTATGACTCGTACCTTGTGATCAGCCCGGCAGCTCGGTGCAGAACGAGTGGTACTTACAACTGGTCTTCAAAGTTCCAGCCGTCACAGCATCTCATGGTCATGTGGTCGCCATTTGCAACCTTCTTTGCTGGCTTTCTACAAGCAAAGTCAATGGGGAAGCTGGCAGGGAAGGTCGCAAATAGTGACCGCATGATGTCCTCACTTAATGACAGTGCAGGATTTGCTTAACAATGGCAACTGGGAAGTGCCAGAACTGCCATTGCTAAGTGACATGGTCATGAGACATCGCACTTTCTGACCATGTCACTTAGCGACAGAAATTCCAGTTCCAATTGCCGTAGTTAACCTAGGACTACCTGTACAGTAACAGTTTCCCTTGAAGTATCACATATACCCAAAAGGGACACAGCTTGGAATTCTTATTCCACTGAAAAATATTTTTATCCAGAAATATTACAATAAAAAATATATCTATCTCTATTGCAGGCTTGTCCAACCCATGGCCCATGGGCTGCATGCAGCCCTGAACAGCTAGTAATGCGGCCCCAAAAAATCATAAACTTTTAACATTATTTTGCAATATATTTTTTTAAAAAGTCACAACTCAAAAGGACTCTATTATAAAAGCTAGTTATTTGGTAGCAAATCTGATTGCAAAAAAATCAAAACCATTTACCGATGTTGAGTTTATTAAGCAATGTATGGAAAGCGTGGTAGATATAATTTGTCCTGATAAAAAAAGTGATTTTTCTAAAATCAGTTTGTCTCACCAGACTATAGCCAGGCGAATTGAAGAAATAGGAAAATCTACTGAAAGAGGTTTGAAGAGTAAAGCTGCTAATTTCAAATTTTATGCTTTGGCGATGGATGAAAGTACTGATGCTACAAGTACGGCTCAACTTGCCATTTTTATTAGAGGTATTGATAACGAATATAATGTCACTGAAGAAATGGCTTCTTTGATGCCATTAAAAGACACAACTAAATCTCTTGATTTGTACAAAGCAGTAAAAATGACATTAAAGCGATTTTCTTTAACCACTGTCAACATATCTGGTATATCTACTGACGGCGCCCCGGCAATGGTTGGTAAAAGTGAGGGACTTACAAAATTGATAGAAGACAATGCAAGTGCCGCCGGCAACTCACATTTGATGAAGTATCACTGCATTCTACATCAAGAAAATTTATGTGTGAAAGCTTAAAAAATGGATAATGTCATGCAAATTGTCATCAAAGCAGTAAATTTCATAAGGGCCAAGGGATTGAATCCTCGCCAATTCGAGGAGTTCCTTAAAAGTATGGATGATTATGGGGACATCATTTACTTTTCTGAAGTAAGGTGGCTAAGTCGGGGTAAAGTGCTGAAAAGATTTTATGATTTGCGAAATGAAATCAGGTCGTTTATGGAATCAAAAAGAAAATTTGTGGCAGAACTTGAAGATGAAAAATGGCTCACAGATTTAGCATTTTTGGTGGATGTGACCACTCATTTAAATGAGTTAAACATGTGTCTTCAAGGTGAAAAACAACTTATCACTGCAATGTTTCAAAGCATAACAGCATTTGAAATGAAACTTAAAGTATGGCAAGCTCAAGTTATGGAAAATAATTTTATACATTTTAATACGTTGGCTAAACACAGTCCTGTGAACAGCTAGAAATATGCAGCCTCGCTTTTCGGTTTGATACAGGAATTTGAGAACAGGTTTCAAGATTTCTGGAAAAATCATCAAAAAAAATTTGACCATGTCTCTCTACTGGACTTTTATAAGACCTATCTTTCCAGAGAAAAATATCCCTCGCTTCACAATCACGCCTTATTCATGACATCGCTTTTTGGCAACACGTACATTTGTGAGTGGTGGCTCAGTGGGTAAGACGCCAGGCTTGTCGATCGGAAGATCGCAAGTTTGGAGGTTTGAATCCCTAGCCCTGCGTGCGGAGGGAGCTCCCGCACTCGACCCAGCTCTTGCCAACCTAGCAATTCGAAAGCATGCAAATGCAAGTAGATGAATAGGTACCACTTCGGTGGGATGGTAACAGCGTTCCGCACGCATCATGCTGGCCACATGACCGCGGAAGCATCTTCGGACAACACTTGCTCTTCAGCTAACAAACGGAGATGAGCACCGGCCCCTAGAGTCGGACACGACTGCACAAATGTGCGGGGGGGAACCTTTACCTTTTACATTTGTGAGCAACTATTTTCAAGGATGAAGAACACAAAGAGTAAAATTAGAATTAAAATTTCTGACAAGCACCTTGAGAACTCACTGAGAATTGCAACCACTTTCATCAAACCAGACATCGATCCATTAGTTTCACAAAAACAAAGTCAAATATCCCACTAGTATTATGTTGCCCTCTTTGTTAAAATTTTATAATAAAAAATATTAAAAAATAAACGAAGTTTTATTACTTATGTACATTAAATATATTATATATTTTATGTGTGGCTGAAGACAATTCCTCTTCACTCAATGTGGCCCAGGGAAGCCAAAAGGTTGGACACCCCTGTTTTACAGCATGCAATTCCAAAACATGGACCATGGACTGCATGGACACCTGCTCCCAGTTGTCTTGAGCAGCCCACAGAGATATGTTCACAGTGGCTATCAAACTTCAGCATCACTCTTTACCATGACATTTGGCAACATAACCACCACCATCTGCCAAGTCACTTGATAGTGCACCAAGCTTAGCTGCTGCAATTTGGTGGCCAACTCTCACTTTACTGGGAAGAACTGCCTTGCAATTTTTATGTTTGCTTTTGTGGAAGGACAGTCTTGTAGCGTTCAGCATGAGCCCTTCCTTTCCTTTGTTGTTTCCCCACCTCCAAGATTTTAAGGCAACTGGAAGAGTCTTAGACCACATGTGGGGTTCCAATGACAAAAGGAAGATGCTTTTAGCACCTGAGTGTAGGTGTGGGTGTTGGAAGGAGATTCTGGTTGTATGGAAGAGCAGAAGTTCAGGCAAGAGAGTAGAGCAGTTGCTGGGGAAAAGTACAGCCCACAGGATGAGTGATGATGAAGGAGGAGAGGGCATGGATTCCAGTAAACCAACAGCAGAAGAGCTGAAAGAAGAAGCAAAGCCCGATGGCCACTCCACTCTACTCCACTCCACTCCAGCAGAGATTCTGCCAGCCTACAGCCAGCCAGCAGTGAGTAAAGCACCTTCCTCCCCCACCCCCTACCTCCCAACCCAGACTGAAAGATTGTGCAAGGCTAACACTCCATCAGCAGTTCTGAACAGCAGTTGGCAGCAATAGAAGCTAACTAACTTCAAGGTGGCTAAAGAATTTGTTATCACTCAGGCAAGCATATTTGTATGACAAAAGAAAAAAGAACCATATATAGGACTCTTTAGGATTTGGATATACATACACGAATAGACACATACTTTAGACATGAGTATAGGGATAGGATAGGATAAAATACATGTTTAGTGATGAGTGTCATGGGGGGCTCAGGCTCGGAGTCCATGGGGGGTTCGGGCTCGGAGTCGGAGTCAGAGTCAGACGACGAGGATGGGTGGCCAGCCTCTGATGTAGAGATGGAGGGTTAGCGGACAGCTCTAGATAAATGGCCGCCTGAGCAGTCAGAGGAGGCGGGGCTGGTCAGCGAGCAGCAGGCACAGGCGCCACTGATCAGTGAGAACGAAGACTCAGAGCTGCCGCCCCCTCCCAGTGCTCGAGAAAGGAGAGTGGGAAGGAGAGAGGAACAGCAGAGGTTGGTGAGGCTACACACGAGAAAGCAGCCCCACCCTCCTAAATAAGCTCCACCCAGGTCTGCCTCTATAAAAGGGGAGCTGCAAGCCCAGACCGTTCATTGGGGACAACCGTCTCCTTACCGGACTCCATGTGCCTGGATTCCTGATCGGAAAACCTCGTGACCTGACTCTTGACTCTTGGACTCACTTGACTAATTGTGTTTTGAACGTGAAACTCCCTTAAGGCAAGCTCGTGGGACTTTTGGGGCTTGTTTTTGTAGAGTGTGTGCGTTTGCGCTCACACTCCCTTGCAGCCTGTTCGTTACCTCACAGGTTTACCTCACATGTTTCTCAGTAAAGTTTTACAACTGCCTCCCTGGTGTATTGTGTGTGATTGGGCTGGGACAGGACAATGAGTGTTGAATTTTGAAAAGGTTTGTTAAGCTTTTTTTGTATAATACACACCTCGCTGGAAACATAGGGAAGACAACATTACTTTCCATTTCAGTGGTCTCCATAATTTCCCCAAAAACACCCCCTCCCATCATTCTGAGTTCAGTTTATTTTTGGAAGTGGTAGAGGATGCTACGACTGCTGCTATTGTCTTCTGTAACTCATCATTCCATCGCTCTGAAGCCTCTTCACTCACACTTTCCAACTGGAGAAGCACAATGGGAGGAATTCCTCATGATGTTTTCCCTTGGGGAAACCAAGAAGGCTGCAGCCTTCTGGAAAGATGAATAGAGTTGAAGGCAGGACATTCACACAAACTCCTTTGCCATCCCAGAACTCACTAAGTGTAAGACTAGCCGGGAGCACTTCATAAACATTCGCTTCTCCTCATGCATGATGAATTGGGCAAGAAATTTTGGATATAATATCTTATTAGAAAAATGGGAAAATATGTGGACAAAGGGTTTAAAATTTACTCTATGTTTTAACTTAAAGGAGAACTTTTACAATATGATGTACAGATGGTATTTAACTCCACAAATACTAGCAAAAATGTTTAATAATGTCTCGAATGTATGCTGGAAATGTCTTCAAATGGAAGGAACGTTTTATCATCTATGGTGAACCTGTAGGAAAGCTAAAAAATGTTGGACGTAGATACATGAAATGATTCAGATAATTCTCAAGAAAGACAATGAACAAAAACCAGAATTTTTTTTATTAGGTATTCTAGAAGATGACCAAGAAGGAAAGTATGGTAATTTGTTATTATATATGATTACTGCAGCTAGGATTGTATATGCACAATATTGGAAAAAAGAAAACTTACCAACAAAAGAGGAATGGATGATAAAACTTATAGAGTTAGCACAAATGACGAAACTAACACTTATTAAAAGAAAAAAATATTTCAAAATTTAAAGAAATGTGGCAACCAATATTAGATTACCTGTATACTATTGAGAAAAATGAAGCGATGACAATGGGCTTTGTATTCTAAGGAATTAAACAAATAGAAATAAATAGTAAAATAAGGGAGAATAAAGATAAGAGATATTTTAAGATTCCACTTGTATATCTATAGCTAGGATAGTTGGAAACCATATATATATATATATATATATACTGTATATATATATATTTTCATTCATTCATTCATTCTTTTTTGGAATTTAGGTGTATAAATAATATTATATAATAACAATACATAATAATAATATAATAAGATGTGTAGTACTTAATGTTTTTTACTATGTTGATCTGTATGTTGATTTTTATGTATGTATGTATGATTTTGTAGAATATTTTAATGAATAAAGAGTTTATATACAAACATTCACTTCTCCTTTGAAAGGCATTTTGAAGACAGTTGGCAGGTTTCTGTTGATCGTTTTGTATGGGTTTACCCTCGATGACCATTGTAGAGTTCTATCCTTCATTAATACTGTTTTTAATGTGTTTTTAGCCACCTAGAGTTACATTCAGGAGCTGGGTGATCATATGAATCAAATAAATAAATGCACACATACATAATTGTCAAATTAAATAAATAAGGACGGGAAGAAAAATGCAGAACAATTTTTCTGCATAACAGTAGCTTTAGTGCTTTTGCAAAGCACTAAGTTTAAGTGTGATGAAGAGTGATTTTATTTTATTTTATTTTATTTTATTTTATTTTATTTTATTATTTTATTTTATTTTATTTTATTTTATTTTATTTTATTTTATTTTATTTTATTTTATTTTATTTTTTATTTTATTTTATTTTATTTTATTTTATTTTATTTTATTATTTTATTTTATTTTATTTTATTTTATTATTTTATTTTATTTTATTTTATTTTATTTTATTTATTTTATTTTATTTTATTTTATTTTATTTTATTATTTTATTATTTTATTTTATTTTATTTTATTTTATTTTATTTTATTTTATTTTATTTTATTTTATTTTAGAAAAGCAGCTATCTGAACCAGGAAAGCTAGGAAACTAACCAGAGAATAGACACACATATCAACCCATCACCCCTTCTGAGCCCATTGTGTGAGAAAAAAAACTGGCACAAGGGGGTGGGGAAGGATCATGCCAAATTTTTTAAAATCAAGTTTGGCAATCATGAGCCTGTCTCTTACACCACCACACACACACCCCATTCATAGGTTATATGTGGTTCAGCTATAAAGAAGATATTTCCCAAAGTAATAATGCAAGAAAACAAGAATCACTTCTGCTGTTTTAGATTCTTAACTTTTATATATAATCCCGCTTGCATTTGAAGCTTTCACTAGAATAAACCATGCACAATAACTTGTCCCAAGCTTCTACCATAAAATCATGTAATTGATAAGATCAACTATTTTTAGATCTGTGTATGTTGCAATGGCAAAAATTCCTTTCATTCATTTTCCATTTACCTTGTTCCTTTTCCTCCCTCTGAAATTGTTCTTTTTAATATAAGTGAAGGCTTTTTTATTTCTTGACCCCCCTTTTTTTGGCTCAAAGTCTTCTTTAATTAGTTTTGTATCTCAATTCCAATTCATTTATATCAATAATTTCTTCTGACAAGGTTTAAGAGTTCTCCCGCAATGTCTGACAAAGGCAACACACAGGCTGGAAAGTTAATGGTGCTTGCCAAGGCGGGAGGCAAATGAGCAGTAACAAATTCATTTACAGGTCATTAAATAGGAAATAAGCAGGCAGAAGGTTTTCCTTGTGTATCTGGGATGGAGGGAATGCTTTTGAAAAGTTCATTAGCAATGCCAAGCTGGTTTATTCCACAGCAACATCCAGTGACCAACTTTCAGAGGACAAATTTGTTAATATGATAGTGCTCCAGATATTTTTCATCTTACATGAAATATAATGAGAAACAATATTGTGTCTGTTGGTGTAGAGCCTGTGCAATCCTAACTACTTTTCCCAGAGGACTTTAAAAAAGCATTCATGCCCTTTGGTCTCCAAAACCAGTTTAAGAAGCAATGAAATAGCAGTTTTTTGGTAGCCTTTGCTATTGTTGCCTTTTATTCAGCTTTGAGCAGAAATTCAAATTTATATTAAAATAAAAACTAGATGTCATATTTCCTGTGCTTTAGTTATCTACTTCCAATTAGAGTTTGACAGTATCAAAATTAAGAAAAACAAACTTTCCATATAATGTTTTCTTTCATTTTGATATCACAGGGTTGTTTTCCAAAACTGGGAATAAATGTTCTCGCTCTTCCTCTCAGCTCTCTCAAGTCTAATCAACGGACCCCCAGCCAGCCAGCCGGCCTGCCACCAATCCATCCATTCCCAACAGAATCCAAGGCAACTGTAGAGAAAAGTTTGAGCACAGGATGTTTGGGTCTCAGCATCAAAAGACTTTTTGTAATAGGCAAGAACTTTAAAAATTCATATATTGTTCCCTAATTGCTTTTCAAGAATATTGAAATTAGAACCTGAAAATTATTTTTTTCAAACCATCACAGGGAAACGTTTTCATTTTTCAATCACTTAGTTTGACTCTTGTTCAAAAGTGGTCTTTAGCACTCCTTTCTGTGGGTGCCAGTCCCACTACCCAGATTGCCCAAGAAATATTCCAGTGTATTCTGAGGTAAAATTGCATTTCCAACTGGTGGCCTCAAAATATCCACCGTTCTAGGGCACCTCTGGTATCATTGGTGCTAAGATGACCATACAAACACATACACACACAAGGCTGGCTCTAGCCTAAGGCCGAGTAGGCACTGGACTGGGGTGCCAAATTCTAGAGGGTGCCAAAATTGAAAAGACTTCCAAAAAACACAATAAAAAAGTGAAAAGCAGCAATGGCACACTCTGTGACAAGGGTTAAAATATACAGTAATTTTGTAGAATTGTTGCCATATGACAATAATGGTTTCTGATGTCATTAAAATTACTTACTGTGTAAATAGGGTGAAAGTGTCCAAGAAAAGAAAAGAAATGTCTGAAAATCATAAGTTTATAAAGCTCAAAAACTTGAAGAAAAAAAGAAGTGAAAGGGCATCTTTTTGAAATTCCTCACAAAATCAGAAGATGAGGCAAATCATAGGGGGCACCAGAATATGACTTTGCCTAAGGCGCCAAAATGGCTAGAACCAGTCCTGCACACACAGAGACATCTTGACTGGATGATATTAGGGTCCTCAAAAGCACTGAATATTTTGCATGAATAGGGCAACACAGCCACTGTTCAAATGGCTCCTTTCCTAGTTCATTTTAGTTAGCTACTTTAATCCATCTACAAAAAATATTACTCTGAAACTAGAAGAATATCCATTTCTTTCCATCTGGCTATAATACACATCTTACTTAGAAGTCTCCATAAGAGAAATATGACAATACTTTTTCTGATAATGGAAGTAGTATCCAGTCAAAGAGGGGCGTGGTGGCTCAGTGGGTAAGACGCCAGGCTTGTTGATTGGAAGATTGCAAGTTCGGAGGTTCGAATCCCTAGCCCCGCATGACGGAGTGAGCTCCCGAACTCGCCCCAGCTCTTGCCAACCTAGCAATTCGAAAGCATGCAAATGCAAGTAGATTAATAGGTACCACTTCGGTGGATAGGTAACAGCGTTCCACGCATGTCATGCGGCCACATGACCGTGGAAGCGTCTTCGGACAACGCTGGCTCTTTGGCTAACAAACGGAGATGAGCACCGGCCCCTAGAGTCAGACACAACTGCACAAATGTGCGGGGGGTACCTTTACCTTTACCTTTATCCAGTCAAAAGGGGAAAACATGCCTCTTACATGTTTACTTGGATCAACATCTGTAGACCAGATCAAGAAATCAATTCCACAGGAAATCTAAAACTACCTTGATTGATATTGGCTATAATAAGAGGATCTTGCAAGATCATGCTGTACCTCCTCCCACTTTTTATACTTCTGTGAATTAGGAAGGTGCCTTTCTGAGCCTTTCCTAAGTATTATCAGTCTATTGTGGACTTAAAATATGTTTGACCCCTCATCACCCTGGCATATCTCCATCAAGGTTGTTTTCTTTACTCACTGCAGCATCTTACTTTAATGTTTCATCAATAGAGGCAAGTAGTCAGACGAGAGGAGGAGAAATTCTTTTGGGTCACATTTTAATGTGAATTTACGTAATGTTGTACTGAATTAAGATGTGAACTGAAATGCGGTTATTGTTTGAATTTATTTGTTTATTTGGTTGGTTGATTTGTATCTTTGCCTTTCCTCCAGGAATTTAAAGCAGTATACATAACACTCCCCTTTCCCATTTTTTCCCCACAATGACCTGGGAGGTAGACTGGGCCAAGAGAGTGTAACTGGCCCCAAATCATGCACTGAACTTCCATAGCTGAGGCTAGACTTGAGCCTGAGTCTTCCTAGCCTTGTTTTACTAGAAATAGCATCGAGAACAAATGCATCTTGAACATACAGCAGTTATATTAACAATTCTGCTAATGCCAATCCCAAATGCAACAATAATAGGATAAGACCAAACCACATGAGTTACATTTGCAACAGGAGGATGACTTTACCAACCTTTACTGAACATTCTTTAAGGAAAAATTAGGATGTAAGAGAAAGTAAAATCAACCAATTTTATAGAATCATGAAGTTGAAAGAGGACATCAGGTCCAACTTCCTGCTTGGTAAAGACTCCCTCAAATTAAGCTCTATGCCTAGTTTTCTCAGCAGCAATATGGAAACGGTTTATCATTGTCTTCTCCCAGGATGCTTTTTGACTTCCTAGTCTAGTCTATAATCCTGGAATTTCCTAGTGGTCACCCATCTAAGCGCTAACCATGCCTGACTCTGCTTAGCTTTTAGAGGGATCAGCCAAGGTCAGCAAGGTCCTGCCACCTGCTGCAACAGTACAGGACTCCAAATCAAAACCTCCCCAAGTCTGTCTTGCATTCCAATGATCCAATCAGGAATCATTGATTCCTAACCATTGATGGATGGATCCTAATGGATTCCTAATCCATTGATAATTGGTTCCATTGTCCATTCCTAGTCAGAGTTGTCAATACTCCACTGATAGAATATTATATTTATTTGAAAGGGTTCTATGTTCTATGTTCAGCCCTAGACTGCAAGGTACAATGCCATCCCCATAGTTATCTAATATACTAATTGGTCTTTTAGCCCCATTTTGGAATAAATGTTGTTCTCTTATCAGTACTTAAAGTTTGTGATTGTACAACATGCTTCACCAGGTCAGTTAAAGACCTAGAATCCTCTGTGAAACCCTGCAAGCCCCATGACTCTCCTATGTCTTTTCCTTGCTGTTGGTATCTGTTAATCTGCTGTCTTCCTAAATGAAAGTGACATCAGCAAGAAGTTACCACCGACCTTGCCTTCTCCCTCTATGCAGTGATGTTGGTTGGGTGCAGAGGGATTAGGCAAGCAACAATTTAAAAAGAGGAATGAAGTCCTGTGGACATCTTTTCTGGGGTTCACAAAAGCTAGAAGGCAGCACCACTTCACATTTTTTAGATCTGGCAAGCTCAAACCTTCCAGCATTTAAATTCATTCTTATTGGAATAAACTCTTCAATTCACTGCAAAAGGGGAGTGCCTCTTTGTCACAAACAATTAATCATAAAAGGCTTCGCTTCCAGCTTACTAGCCAGAGAATTAGTATTTCAGTTTTTTTATCTAGAAATTTTGTCAAGAACAGAATATATTATTATAGTATACTGTATGCCCAGGTGTCAGTTTCTGTTAATATGACTTTCTATAGGATGTGTACTTTTTTCTGTAGGCAGCATATTCTCCTCTTTGTGGTTAATGTCACTTGTGTTCAACATGACATCTGAGCAGTTATCTGTTTCTAAAGTTAGCTGAATTAAATCTCTTCAAATACAAATTGCCAACAACTCTGCATGCACATCACTGACATTCAAGCAGGCTTTCATTCATCAGAGAATATAAAATGGGCTGAAGTTTATTTAAGGGAACAACACCTCCCCTTTAAACCTAAGCCTCTTACTAAACATTGAAGGGAGATGGGCGGTGATAAAAAATTGATAAATAAATAAATAAAATAAATAAATTTTCAAAGTGAGAGTAGTATAAAATCAAATGGACACTGCATTGTTAACTTTTGCCACCTGTTTCCAGAGAAATGTTTGATGCATTGTCTCAGGAAAGCTTTTCTCAAGTCAACTTTGTGAGCTATCAATGAAGTTAACTAATTTAGTTTCTCTGTTTTCATGTAATCAAATTTCTCAGCCATATCTAAAAGTTAGTTAGGAGATGCTGCTGACAATCTGGTCCACCATTCTCTCCAAGGCTTCATGCTCAATTCCATTACTCACTCTTCCTTTTTCCCTCTCTACATTGGTTCTGTTATAAGCAGCAATTATCACACCGTGGAAGCAGGATGGAACAGCTGCATCTTCTAATTGGGCAGTAGAATGATGGGTAAGATAAAAATTGCACCCTGTAAGGTCAAATTAAAGCAGGTATGCAAGGTCAGAGCAGATGCTGTAGGATTTGGAATGGGCGAGGCATGAGACCTTCAGGACCTTGGACAGAGCACCACAAAAAGATTGGCAGGTGTTCTCAGCTCTCTGTTCAGCACAATGCAAATACTTTCACAAGGCTGCCCAGAATAGAACTGCTGTTGGCCCCACCTCCCATGGAGAAGCTGCCTATGCCAAGTATATGGAGAAAGGAATGATGGCACTTTGAAGGCACTTTGATCCTTTTGATGTCCTTCCCTGACGTTGAGTTGGTTCCCAAGCTGCTTTTCTGCCCTGCATTCTTTCCTAGCCCTATCTATTCTGGTTTATAATTCTGCCCATATTTACTACCTGAAATAATTAAAATAATTAAAGCTGCCCAGAGTCACCATGTGTGAGTTGGGCGGTCTTATAAATTTGAATAATAATAATAATAATAATAATAATAATAATAAGTCAGTAATTATACTGATATATTAAATCTCTTTGAATCATATTCTAGCAAAGACACTAAATTTATTGTCCTTTGCTGCTTCTGTTGGTACAGGATAAAGCACTGGTTACAACATATTGGAAAATGATAATTTTGTTGCCTTTGTTGAATTAATGGTAATAGGTAAAAGAATAGTAATTTGATTGAGAGGGATAATTCTCCACTTTTACCAGCAGAAGTCATGCACTATGTTTTGGCATCATCCATTCATATATCCTGCCCTAACCATATCCCTTGAATTGATACCATACCATTCTTCTGCTATTGGGCATTTACCTAATTTCAATTATTTCCTAATATCAGATACATATATGCTACTATCTTTTTGTCTGCAGGAGCAGTATTTATCAAATAGTTAATAATGTAACAATGATCATTCTTTGCATACAAATTTTATAGCAACAACTTACAGAGTTAACTCTTCTTGAAGCAACTTGTTTCAACTGCAGCTTTGACAACTAATATTAGGATAGTTGAGTCTCTTGGAAACTGAATTTCATATACTTGGCAGCTTGCCACTGCCTGAAAATTTAAAAATACATAAACCTGGGAGTGGGATAGTCTATAGTGTCAAAATTACATAATAACAATAGAATTGTGGGGTTAAAGTATTGTGCGGTTAAAGTAAAGTAAAGGAGCCAGTTTGGTCTAGTGGTTAAGGCAACGGACTAGAAACCAGGAGACTGAGAGTTCTAGTCCCGCCTTAGGCAGGAAAGCCGGCTGGGTGACCTTGGGCCAGTCACTCTCTCTCTCTCAGCCCTAGGAAGGAGCCAATAGCAAACCAGGAGACTGAGAGTTTTAGTCCCGCCTTAGGCATGAAAGCCAGCTGGGTGACCCTGGGCTGGTCACTCTCTCAGCCCAACTCACCTCACAGGGTTGTTGTTGTGGGGAAAATAGGAGGAGGAAGGAGTATTAGGTATGTTCACCACCTTGAGTTATTTATAAAAATAATAAAGGCGGGAAATAAAAAATAAATAATAAAATAAAATAATAAAATAAAATAAAATAAAATAAAATAAAATAAAATAAAATAAAATAAAATAAAATAAAATAAAATAAAATAAAATGTCTTTTGACACTGGGTTAATTCCTGTGCCTTCATCTATATGATTTGCATAATGCAAGCATTTTGCCATTCTCCTTCTGGCATATGTTTTGACTCTTCAATCTAGGCTGTATCCTAAGTATTTCTTGATGGTCCTCCATTCAAGCATTAACCATATCAATAACACCTATACACCTCTGTGGTCGCTGCACTCAGAGCTTCCTCATTAGGAATCTTTATGAGCTTTTTTTTCCACCTAAATTGCAGCCCAATGTAATTTTGATGCAAGGTATATTTACAATGTAAATGATGACATTCAGAAAGTCATTGAAAACTTGGCTGTTCTCCCAGGCCTTGGGGCAGAGTGGTGGTTGAACTCCCATAGGATTTTATGTTATACAGAGTATTCCTTCTGGTTGCTTATGATCTGTTCTTGTGTTTTTAAAAATTATTATTGTTCTTACTTTTTTTAAGAATAGAATAGAGAATAGAGAATAGAGAATAGAGAGTAGAGAGTAGAGAGTAGAGAGTAGAGAGTAGAGTAGAGTAGAGTAGAGTAGAGTAGAGTAGAGTAGAGTAGAATAGAATAGAATAGAATAGAATAGAATAGAATAGAATAGAATACTTTATTGGCCAAGTATGACTAAACATACAAGGAATTTGACTTCGGTGCAAGAGCTCTCAATGTATTTACCTAACATCAAAAAAATAAACAATAATAAATAGAAGCCATCCCGAGTCACTGGAGTCAGGTGGCCTCTAAATTATATTAAATAAACAAACAAACATCTTTGAAGCTACGGGTAGCCTTAAGAGCACATATGATAGGATGGTGTCTCAGAGCCCTAACATAGATATGCACATGCTTTTACACATGCATGTGTAACTTTCCCCTCAATCTGCCCCTTTAAAATACACACAGAGAAATACATACCTTTTCTACCCATCCCAACACACATGTGCAAAGTGCATATACACAAGTACATACTCATGATAGTGTGCAACAAAGGGAGATTCAAAGCTTTCCTCTTGGCATATTACTGTTTGAAACTAGAGATCACAGTCATAATAGTCAGCATGAGCTGACTTTCAAAGGGCCACCAATTGATTAGATTTTTAAAACTATTATTTTAAAATATCTGAACTTGAGAATCCCATCTCCTTTGTCTCATTTTTCATCTATGTACTTGCACACTTAAATCCCTAAGAGTAGTTCATTGTGAGCAAGACAGCACTAGGGGAAGAAATTTGCATAAAACCGCAGTTCAAATTTCATGAAAGAACACTGATGGATTTCCTGACTCAAACAGAAATTAAACTGCAATGCATGAATTATTTCCTCCTCTATATCATGGCTCCTGTAAGAGAAGAACATTTACATTAGCTTGAAATGCACAAGCAAGCGTCCTGTAAACAGCATCTGAATTAGCCACATACAACAAAGGTGCAGAAGAATTTCTACAACAGCTATGCACATTCCACAATTGTAATAATGATAACCAAAAAACTGTAGTTTTATCCTTCCCAATATTGATCTAAATTTGCAACTGATTTTTGAGATAATTATCTTTTTGTTTGCTTGTTTGTTACTTAAAATGAACAATCAAGAAAGAACGGAGAGGGGTTGGGCATATCCTCAGGGTTCCATTCTAAAATGTCATAGCGTGCAGGAGAAAGAGATGACTAAAGATATATTTATTTTGGCTGCACTATGGTGAAAAGTACAGGGTGGCTTTCATCAAATCAATGCAAGGCAAAATAAAATGAACAAGCTGTCTGACATGACAAAACCAAGCTTGAGCACCAGAGCTTCAGGACCAGAGAGCTGGCAAAGCTAATAACTGCATTTTTCTCTATTTGCTAAGTTGGCTGAAGTTCAAGGGCTTATTTAAAAGGCTACGGGCAGCTCTAACTTACAGTCATAGTAGAGATGGCAATCTCCGATGGAAAAATGATGTCTTTGGTTTGCCCTCTGCTCATAGCAAAGGAGTAACTATGACAGCTTATAAATCACCCACAGCAAGTCAAATCTGAAATGGGCCTCAATGACAGGCCCCAGCTTCCCCATTTTGGGGTGTGAAAAGTATAATCTTCAAATACTTTGAACTTCTTTTCTAAATAGGGTGTTGGATAATTATCCAACTAAAAACAAGTGGGAACCAAACTGCTCTCTACACAACTACCTTTTTCCAGGGGGGGGGAGTGGAGGGGGGCAATTCAGCTGAAAATTGCACTGAAACATTTAGGAAAACAGCAAAGATCCTTGTTAGTTAATAAGGTGCAAACCAGGGTATTTCATATTGAAATTTGCAAGAATTGAGTTTGGTGTCCTTGGTGCTCTCTGAGCTTGGTTATTTGCTTGCAGACATTTCATTACCCACCTAGGTAACATCTTCAGTGCAAGTGAGTGTGGGGTTTGCTCCCTGTTTATACATAGTAGCGTGCCCTGCCAGTGTTGGTGGGGGTGTGGTTTTCTTCTTGGTAGTTCCTTGGTTAGGGTATAGTTTTCTGCTTGATTGTTTGTCTGGTGTTAATCCTTGATTATCTGGGTGTTGGCTGCTGGAGAGGATGTGTTCTGGTCTTTTTGTTTCCTTCTTAGTTTTTTTATTGTCTCTTTTGAATGGTGTGTAAATATGGTTATTTCTAGGTGTCTATTGATGGCTGATTTGTCTGAATGCCAAGCTTCCAGGAATTCCCTAGCCTTTTTGGATTTAGTTTGGTCTAGGATGCTCACAGTTTCCCAGTTGAAACTGTGGTTGAGTCTGTCCATGTGTTGTGAGATTTTCATCATGTCTTCTGACTGCTAGTTGGTGTCCATGGATGTCTTTTGCCTGTCTGTCGTACATCGTGGCTGTTACAGTCCTTACACTGTATGTTGTAGATTACTGCTGCTTTTTTCCTCTTGAGCTACTGGGTCTTTTGTTTTACTTAAGATGTTTTGGAGGGCTTTAGTTGGTTTGTGCACTACAATGATGCTGTGTGGTTGTAATAGTCTGTTGGTTGTTTCTGAGATGTTTTTGATGTATGGTAGTGTTATCCTTTTCATAGCTTGAGTTGGTTGTGCTGTGGTGGATTGAATCTGATGATATTACCTAGTTGGGTAATGAAATGTCTGCAAGCAAACAATCAAGCTCAGAAAGCATCAGGGACTCCACAGTTGAACCCTGAGCTACATATATTCTTTTCTATTGGAACAATTGAATTTGCCAGATTCTTTTAAGGTTTCCTGCTGAAAGCCCCCTGAAGCCCCCTGAGGTCCTAATTGCTGAGAAGTGGTGACACATGTCTATGAAGGTTCTCAGTCATCCAGGTGGAATTGTCTGTAGCTTGAATCATGTCAACTGGATTTCTATTTTCTCAGTGGAAACGTTTCGCTCCTTATCCAAGGAGCTTCTTCAGTCTGAGCAAAGTTGGTAAGGGAATCCTAAATTTTTGGATAAGGAGCGAAATGTTTCCACTGAGAAAATAGAAATCCAGTTGACATGATTCAAGCTACAGACAAAGTGGTGACACAGTTTCATGGTGGCATAGGTAGCACATGAAAACTAGTGCAAGCCCCCAAATTGACCTAACATAGCTTTAAAATGCAAATAAAATCCATAAACTCCTTCCTTCAAAATAGAAAAAAAGTCCAGGTCCTGAAACACTTTGTATCATCTGTACACTCTGGTTTTCCCCAAAAAATCTTAAGTGTAACCCTGGGCCACAAAAAGACTGCCCTTCCATGAGTTGTTCTATCCAAAGTCTCTGAAATTTAAACAGAAGAATGCAAGGGTTCATATGAAAATCAGATATACTGTACATGATCTTTGTGATTTCATTATATCATGCTGGTCTGTTTTTTGTTCTGCAGTTGATACTGTAGACATGCTGACATTGGTCCAAGATGAAGATTCATATGTGTAACCTTGGTTTAGAATAAGCAAGAAAACTTCATTAAGTCACTCTATCATCAAATAAAATCTATTTGATATTTTAAAAATAGAAATATGAGAATTTACAAATCAGAGCTTTTTTGCTAAAGCATACACAATGTACCAGGAATAAAAGACACCATGTAACAGAACATGGGGACATCGAGCCAGACATAACTCCAAAGAAATTAAACCTGATAAACAAGTTAATAAATTATTTTGATGAAAGATGGGAAAGTAAGTCAACCAAAACACATTTTTTAAACTGGTGGCAAAATAAAACCTAGTCATTGGTTCAGTTTTGGAATGTCAGCTCAGTGCCAAATTTTAGATAATGAAAATATTACTATTTAAGTATTAGTAAAGTTAAACTAGCCCCAGCTCTTGCCAACCTAGCAATTCGAAAGCATGCAAATGCAAGTAAATAAATAGGTACCACTTTGGTGGGATGGTAACAGCGTTCCGCGTGCATCATGCCAGCCACATGACCGTGGAGTGTCTTCGGACAACGCTGGCTCTTTGGCTAACAAACGGAGATGAGCACCAGCCCCTAGAGTCGGACACGACTGCACAAATGTGCGGGGGGAACCTTTACCTTTACTTAAAGTTAAACTAATCTGTAAACTGATCTGTAACTGCCTATTTAAAAAAAAACTGTGGCTGATGAGTTCAACATGTATGCACTCCTCTAGGTAAACAAGTGCACCAATTTCCAATCCATAGATTCTTGCTGCGCATACAGTAATATTTAGTTTATATTGCATTGACCATTTTAATCAAAAGTGAAAGTGGAGCCTAAATCTTGGATATAAATAAATACTTCACAGCAAGATCTTGTTAGGAAGTTACAAGGCCCTTGTCAAAGGAAAGAGTTAAGCAGCTCTATCATACACATTTTGCTTTGAAGCAAATGAACCTAGTTCAGCTTGGGTGTTTGGGGTGGGAGTATAAGTAAGTTATTTCCCCTGCTAAATGTTGTTCTGCAAAGCAGGATCCTCCTCCTAGTGCAGATGAGAACACATCATGAAAACAATCTCCCGCATGGGTCTCTGATATGGAGATATAGTGCCAGCCACAATCAAGACATAATTAAGCACTCTTACATCAGGGAGAATGAAGGATTAGCCCCTGTCCCTTGTTTTAGATGGCAGAATGTTAATGAGAATAACGATTCTTTAAAATACTTGTAAATTATGTACTCTATTTTTTCCCAGATACAAAAACAAGATACTCTAAGCTAGTTATCAAAGTGTGGATAGGAAATTTAGGTCTGTAGTTCTTGTTTATGGAAATACCAGTGTGCTAAATTGAACAGAACTAGGTGCTTTGGGTTGGTCAGTGAGATGTGTTGTCATTTAAACAAAAATAATTCCATGGCCTTTTGTAGAACAGTTTTACTGAGTCCCAAGACTATAAAATCTATTCTTAAAAAGATAATGCTGTTGGATGGGGTCAAGGGAGCCAGGGCTGGATGGGAGGGTTGAGGGAATGGCAGGTGAAGCTATGGTGGTGGTGAGAGAGAGAAATGGTGGGATCCAGAGCAGACCACCACAGGGAATGCAATCTCAGTATCAGTGTTTTTTCCCCCAAAATTTTATTAAAGTTTTTAATATACATAGTTAAAAGGTAAAAATGAAAAAGAAATACAAATACAAATCAAAGAAAGAAGAAAAAGAGTGTAGAAAAGTAAAGAAAAAAAGGAAAAGATAAGAGATAGAATTTGGTCAACTTCCGATTTATCTCTGGTCATAGTAATTTAAAAAATATTTTATCATACATGCTAGCTCTATATATAACATTTAAAAACATTTCTTGTCTAATATATCAATTTATCCATAATTTAATCTTCAAAACCCCATATAAGCTTTGTCCCTCCTGCATGTTGCAAGTAGTCCGTTAATGGTTTCCACTCTTTAAGAAAGTAATAGTTAGACTTTTCTTTTAATAAACATGTTAGTTTATCATTTTCAGCCATATCCATCAATTTTAACATCCAATCTTGTATTGTAGGTAAAATTTGATTTTTCCAATTTTGTGCATAAACAAGTCTTTCTGCTGTAATCATATATTGCATAACTTTTATAAATTGTTTTCCTGTTTGTTCTTCCAATATTCCCAATAAAAATAATTCCAGTTTGAATGGAACTCGAGTTTGTAATATATTTTGCATTAATGAATGTATTTGAGTCCAAAATTTCTTTGCCACTTCGCACGTCCACCACATATGGTAAAACGACCCCTCTTTTTTTTTTTACATTTCCAACACAAGTTGGAAACATTCCCATACATTTTAGCAAGTTTTTTGGGGGTCATATACCATCTATACATCATCTTATAAAAGTTTTCCTTCAAACTGTAGCCCAAAGTAAATTTTAGCCCTTTATTCCACATATCTTCCCATTGTTGCATTTGTATATTGTGGCCAATATTTTTTGCCCATTTAATCATGCACTCTTTGACTTGTTCCTCTACCATTTCTCCTTTTAGCAATAATTTATACATTTTAGCAATTAAGTGGTCATCTGACTCACATAATTGTATCTCGAATTCCGATTAAGTTTGTTCAAATTAAAAAAAATTTTTGTCTAATTTAAATTTTTCTACAAGTTGCATATAGGAAAGCCATTGAAATGTATACCCTTCTAAGGCAAGTTCTTCTTTTGTTTTAGTTATGTATTGTCGTTTTTTTTTAAAAAAAAAAAATCCTTGTAGGTCAGCCATTTATCTTTATTTCTTACTTCTGTTCTATGAAATGCTTCTTGTGTGGAAATCCATAAAGGTCTTTTAAAACATAAAGTTAGTTTATATTTATTCCAAATTCTTAACAATGATCTTCTAATATAATGATTTTTAAAGTCCACATTAACTTTAACTTTATCATACCACAGATATCCATGCCATCCATATCTTAATTCATGACCCTCCAAATTCAATAATTTTTCATTTTTCAACACTATCCATTCTTTAATCCATACCAAGCTACAAGCAGCATAATATAGTTTCAAATCCGGTAGACCTAATCTGCCTCTTTCTTTTGAATCTTGCAAGATTTTGTATTTTATTCTTGGTTTTTTCCCTTGCCAAATGAACTTAGAAATATCCCGCTGTGATTGTTTAAAAGGTTCTTCTGATGCCAATATAGGTAATGTTTGAAAAAGATATAAAATTCGTGGCAATATATTCATTTTAATTGCTGAAATTCTGCCTAACAATGATAACTGCAATTTTTTCCATTGATCCAGATCTTTTTTAATATCCATCCAAAGTGGAATATAATTATTCTTAAATAACTTAACATTTTTAGATGTTAAATATACTCCCAAGTATTTAACTTTTTCTTCCATTGAATATCCCGTTATTTCTTTCAATTTCTCTTGTTGATGATGATCCATATTTTTAGTCAAAACTTTTGTTTTCTGAAAATTCACTTTAAACCCTGCTAACGACCCAAAGTCTTTCAATTTCTGCATCAATAATTCAATTCCATCTAGTGGATTCTCCAAAGAAATGACTAAGTCTTCAGCAAAGGCTCTTAATTTATAAACTTCTTTTTTAACTCTAATACCATGAATACCATCATCTTGTCTAATGTCTCTAAGTAAAACCTCTAGTACCAATATAAACAAAAGTGGAGATAATGGACAACCTTGTCTTGTACCTTTTTGAATTTCACATGGTTTACTAAATTCTCCATTAACAATTATTTTTGCAAATTGGGGGGTATATATTGATTTAATCCACTTAATAAAATTTCCTCCAAAGTTCGTATTTTCCAAAACTTTAAACATAAAAGGCCAATTTAAGTTGTCAAAGGCTTTTTCAGCATCTATAAATATCAAGGCAGCTAATCTCAGTATTAGTGTTGTCTTCCAGTTCCTTATGCTCTGCCCCAGTGGCTGGTAACCAGAGCTCCAGAGACCCTGATTTCCAGCTGCTGCTACTTAATGCATGGTCAGTCTGTAATAAAGTTTTCCTCATCCACAATTTGATCGTGGATGAGAGGGCTGACCTTGTTTGTACTACTGAACCTTGGCTGGGCCTGGGGGTGAGGGGCAGTCCCCTCTTGGATATGTGCCCAGCTGAGATTCATGTGTGGCATTAGCTGCACACCCAGGGTCAGGGTGGAGAGCAACCCTAGTAGCTTTCCAGAACGCTGCTCCACAAATTGCTGGGTATGAGGCCTTCTTGGTGAAGCTGGGCTGTAGGATCAAAAGGGACTTGCTTATGTACCAGCCTCCCTGCTGCATAGCAACCTCCCCATGGAGCTGTTTGAGTCCATGGCTGGGTTGGCAGTGGAGTTTCCCAAGGTTGCAGTCCTGGGGGCCTTCAACCTGCCACCCTTGGCTATAGATTCAGAGGTAGCTCAGGAGTTTGTGGCCACCAAGTAGGAGGAAGAGGAGGATGAGACTGCTTCAAAAGAAAAAGAAATCTGGAAAAGATTTCTGAAAAAGAAAAAAGAAATTTTGTCTTCTCTCAGTGAATAAAGGATTGTCTGAACATGAGCAGCCAAAAAACAGCAGTCCGGATCCTTTTGGACCAATAAAGGAACTTGTAATTGAGAAGGAGCTACCACTTTCATCAGGACACACTATTGGGGTTTCAGCAACAAATCAGGAGACTGGAGGGGGATTTATGCCAGCCCCAATGTTAAAGAAACAAATGCAGCAGGATATAGCAATTCTATCTCCAACTCTATCTCCAATGACGCTGAATGAAGTTTTGGCAAGGCAAAATCAGCCGGCTGATGTTAATTCTGAACAAAAGCCCCAGGAGCTGAGGTAGGTTTTACACGAGATTTCATTGGATGAGGAGGAGATGGCCGAAACACATCAGGTATTTTCAGATGATCAGAGGGTTTTGTTGCTAGTCCCTTGTAATGATGCTGAATAGGGCCCTTTATATTCCAGCAAGCCACTATATGGAAGTCCAGCTATCAAAACAACTGTTGCTTCTAAAGCTGCTTCTATCCCAAGGCTAAAACCTGATACAGGGGACCTCCCTTCACCCCCCATGTCCTCCCCTAGAAGATCCAGTTGACTCAAATTCTCAAAGGAATCACTATCCCTGCTTTCTTGGAACATTGCTGGATGGGAAGTCAGAAATAGAGATCCAGCCTTTATAAGATACATTTCCCAATTCAACATTCTCATGTTCCAAGAGACATGGTCAATTAATGATCTGTTTATTGAGGGATATAAATCCTTAACCCTCCCAGCAGCCCCCACCTTCGGACGAGGGAGGCATCATGCTGGTTTGAGCATCCATATTTCAATTGCTCTTAACACCGAAATTATGTCAATAGACTCATTTGAGAATTTTGCACAGTCATTCTTAACTTTTCTGCTGAGAAATTGCTCCTCATTAATTTTTATATACCACCCAACATTACTCGACCGTGTATTGGAGAAATTTGGGCAAAAGCAGAAATTTACATTAATAATATTCAACTACGCTTTCCGACTGCCCATATGGTTATAGCAGGGGACTTTAATGCTAGACTAGGCCCAAATGATAATCAGTTGTTTGCCAAATTTCTTCAAACTCCACCTAACGTGCAGACTGTCTCTCCTTTTCTAATTAGAGAATCTAAGGATCACGTTGGAGATTTTAGGGGCCTATATATGTTGCAGACATTGTACAAGTTGGATCTCCAAATTATGAATGGCACCATCATTACTGACTATCCTGCAGAGTTTTCACATTGGGCAGGTACAAGGCCCTCTTTGATTGATTATACTGCCATATCAAGAAATCTATGTTCTTCGGTCCTTCGATTTCAGATTGACAACCGCCCTGAGAGTGATCACTGTCCCAATGTGCTGTCTTTGAAGCCCTTTGGTGTTTGCTTTCTGGAAATATATCCTATTCCGTCTGAAGATACCCCTATGGGACAAATACGAATGAAATGGACAGCTCCCGTGAAGGATAAATTAACCCAAATGCTCTCTACTGATGAGGCACTCCAACTTCGTACAGCTATTCTAGATGACAGGTCCTCCAACCAAATTTTGCCATCTTATACTCAACTAGTTCAGCTTCTTCAGCCAATCCTATCCACTCGCCCAGCTGGTGTAAATAGGAATCAGCATTCTTTCAACCAACCCTGGTTTGATAGTGAATGTCATGCAGCCAAGAAACAACTGATCTCCTGCTTTAAGGATTATAAAAATGATCATCTCTCATATTCAACTTAGGACCTGTTGCTCCACAAGAGGAAATATAAACAGCTGCTACAGACAAAGAAGAGACAGGCTTTGAGAGAGTCTTGGAATCAACTAATTTATGCTACCCGTTCTAAGAATTCAGCTCTATTTTGGAAATGTGTAACTCTCCAATCTGCCTCTTCTAATTTACTAATCTCATATTTTATTCCTGCTTCAGCCTGGGAAGATCATTTCAGATCATTGTATACACAGGAGGAATCATTTCACCCAAAGAGGAAATTAGACTATGAAGCTCACTTGCTCCCCCCCCTGGCCCCCCATCTCAGGGTCTGAGATTATAAACCTGATTAAACAGCTGAAATTGAATAAAGCTCCAGGATATGACTTTATTTCAGCAGAGGTCATTCGCAACAATTTAGATTGGTGGGCACCTGTTTTGGCTTCCCTATTCACCTATATTGACAATTATGCTAAGGTCCCTGATGATTGGGGTCTAGCTTTGGTGATTCCAATCTATAAAAAAGGAGGCAGAGATTTACCTGCCAATTATCGGCCCATCAGCCTTCTCAGTGTGGTTAGCAAATTATATGCTAGACACCTATACAATAAGCTCCTGGATTGGGTTATAACTGAGAACATCTTGGCTGATGAGCAGGCAGGCTTTAGAGAAGGCTGCTCAATCTTTGACCACGCTTTAACTCTTCAACATCTAGTTGAGAAATATTCCTCCGGAGCTCGCTCAACACGCTATGCAGCGTTTATTGACCTTAGATGTGCTTTTGATTTCATTGCTAGAGCCAAACTATGGGAGAAATTGAACTCTTCCTCGATTGATAGAAGATGACTTGTTCTTATATATAAGCTTTATAAAAATTCCCGGATGAAGGTACGATATAATATGTATGGACATTGCACCAAGGAAATCCCAGTCAAGAGAGGAGTGAGACAAGGATGTATTCTAGCTCCCCTTCTTTTTAATCTATATATTAACTCTCTTATAGACAAATTGAATAGCCCATCTTTTCATCCCCCAAAACTCGGAAATAGACACATCTCTGTTCTTCTATATGCAGATGATGCTGTGTTGCTTTCTCGGACACAGATTGGCCTGAAGCGGGCCGTCTGTATGCTTGCTGAGCACTGCCGAGAAGAATGGCTGGAAATAAACTACTCAAAAACCAAGGTTATGGTTTTTGCCAATTGTCCTAAGGCACATGTCTGGCGGCTAAACAATCATCTAATAGAGCAAGTTAAAACCTTTAAATATTTGGGGATTGTTTTTCATGCCACGGGTAACCACAAATTCCATGCCGACTATGTCAGCCTGAATGCACAAAAAACAGCGGCAGCACTACAATCTTTCTATTTCTCCAAAGGAGCTCAATATATACCAGCAGCGATAAAAGTTTTCTCAGCTAAGATCAGAGCTCAGCTCCTTTTTGGAGCTCAGTTGGGCCCCTACAGGTCATTCCTTTCTCTTGAAAGAGTCCAATCCAAGTTTTTAAGATCCATCTTTCATCCATCTTTCCATCTCGCTGCGTCCCCAACGTGGTGCTTTGCCATTAAGCTGGCCTATTAAAAATAGAAACTTCTGCTTGGATTTACATTTTTACTTACTGGCTTAAGCTTTCTTTTTTCCCAGTAGGCCTGGCTCCTTTGATTATGACTGATAGTTTTCAATCTTCTTGGTGCCAGACAATACATGCCAAGCTGCAACTATATGGCTTTTCATGGGCAGCCATCATCTTGCTGGGCTATGAACGTGCACTAGCTGATCTCAAACAATGGGCCATCAATCTAGTGCTACAATCCGATTTATCTGTTTTACCTAAAAACATCTTTTTGGGCCACTCTGCACATCTTCTCCAACCAGCTAGATATCTTAGCTGCATAACAATTCCAAAATTTAGGAGGGCCTTATCCTTGGCTAGATTCAATGCCCAACAGCTGTTATTGAAGGGAGATATCGAAATATCCCTTTTGATCAAAGACTGTGCCCATGTGGCTGAGGAGTAATTGAAACAATGGATCATGTCATTTTATATTGTCCTCTCTATGCAGATGCTCGCCAGGAACTATTATCCCAATTTTTTATCAAATATCCAGGTCGTTCGGATTCTTTTTATCTCAAACTGGTTTTATCAGACCAATTTGATTTTACTTAATTGACCATAGCTAAATACTGCTCTATAATCTGTACAGCACGCCACAATATCTCTTCTAAATTTTCTTAGATTTTTTAGAATTTTAAGTATTTTTTCTGTAATTTTACCTTAATAATTTGTATCTTTATCTTATTTTATGCTATCAATATGACTTTTTATATTTATTTTATTTCTATTTTAGCGTAACTGTTATGTTAGGGTTATGTTACTAGTTGTATGCTGGTCTATGACCGAAATAAAAATTGATTGATTGATATGAAATTGTACAAGTTTCATTTTGCTTGTCATTAGACTGGCAATTGAGGTGAGGAGGGATTTATTCTTGTTCTGCAAAGAAGTTGTCAAAATCTTCTCCTCTCCCCTCTGAAATGGTATTTCCAGCTAGCATACATGACCCCTTTTATCAGTCATAGATCACTGAATAAAGAACATAACAGTTATCTAATAATGCAGAGCTTTCCAAAGTGCCGCCGCTGGCGACACACTAGCGGCGGCGGCGGCAGTGCGGCGGCGGCGCGCGCATGCACGGCGGCGGCACGGGAGGGCGCGCGGTGGTGTGCGCGTGCACGGCGGCGGCACGGGGGCGTGCGGCGGCGTGCGCGTGCACGGCAGCGGCAGCCTCCGTTAAAACGCGGAAGCACTGATCCCGCGCCGCTGCTGCTGCCGCCGTGCACGCGCGCGCCGCCGCTTCTGGGTGGTGTGGCGACACACCACGCTGTGTGTGGCAACACACTTTTGTGTCGCGACACACAGTTTGGAAAGCTCTGTAATAATGATTAGCTAGCAAGATTTTTAAGCAACTTTTATATGTTTGGGGGAAAAAACCATAAGGTATCATCTTTCATTTCAAGGAAGACAATATGGGGTTTTTGTTTTATTTAACATGACAACTGACAGAAGTTCGCATTCATCTGGCATTGGCAGATACGCATCAAAGAAGGATTGATCTCAATCCTTTTCCTGTTTCATACTCTTACAATCAGTGGAAGATTTATTATGGTCATAGACCAGCATAAACTAATCTTGCCAAACTGCAGTAAATCAACAACAATGTTGTCACTTGCAGAAAGCTTCTACTGTTTTACTCAGCTGAACAAAATAAAAAAAAAGTTACAGCATTGCAACACACGTGAAATTTTAATAATGTAATGAAGATAAAGTGTTCCCCACAATCAGAGCAGCCTTGTCTTATAGATCAATTTTAGCTGAAATTACTGGCATCAGTACAGCAAAGAATCAAGGACACCAGTTCATGCAACATAAGCACTTTTAAGAGCCACTTCTTTCAATGAAAGAAAGGAACAGTGCAGTCCTTGCCATGCTTATTTAGCAGTTACTCCAACTGTCTTTTAGTCTCTGCAAGTGGCACCACCTGGACAACCTTACTTGGACTCAGAAACTAAGCAGGGTCAGGCCTGATTAATACTTGGATGGGCAATCACCAATCGGCAGTCCCAAGGCTGCAGAGTAAATGGGAAGAAAACTGCATGATTGTGTCCATGCAGTCACCAAAAATCAGTCTCAAGGTCCCTGTACCTACCTACTGTGGTTAACTGAACTTTGTTGTTGTTGTCGCTATTATGTGGCTATAGCAGTGTTTCTCAATCTTGGAAGCTTGAAAATGTGTGGGCTTCAACTCCCAGAATTCCCCAGCCAGCCAACCATGCTGGCTGGGGAATTCTGGGAGTTGAAGTCCACACATCTTCAAGCTGCCAAGGTTGAGAACCATTGGGCTATAGTATAGTACCACAACCCAAAGAAAATGTATCATCTATTTTTATTCTTATTCTTATTTGCTGGATTTGTTAAGGCTGCCCAACTTCAAAAAGGCTCTGGGTGGCTTATAATATGTCCAGTACATGCATTAGAGCAGAGCTTTCCAAACTGTGTGTAGGGACACGTTAGTGTGTCAGCTGCAGTGTCTGGGTGTGTCGCGGCTGCTGCTGCCTCCAAGCCCTGCCAAGATTCCGCGCAGGTCCTAGTGCCTGCCTTGTGCCTTGTGCCTCCAAACCTGCTGTGATTCCGCGCAGGTCCTAGTGCCTGCCTTGTGCCTTGCTGCCTCCAAACCTGCTGTGATTCCGCGCAGGTCCTAGTGCCTGCCTTGTGCCTGGCTGCCTCCAAACCTGCTGTGATTCCGCGCAGGTCTTAGTGCCTGCCTTGTACCCTGCTGTAAGAGTGTGTCGCAAAATGATGCATGTCTAAAAAGTGTGTCACCAACATGAAAAGTTTGGAAAGCTCTGCATTAGAGACACAACTAAAAGCCACATAACTGTCCAGACTGAAACAACACTCCCCAACCATATAAGAAAAACTTGACAGGGGCTCCACAAACACCCTAACCCCAGGCCTGGGAACAGAGCCAGGTCTTAAGAGACTTCTGGAACCCTAGAGATGGGAGCTGTGCATATCTCCAGGGGAATGCCGTTCCAGAGGGCAGGGGCTGTGACAGAGAAGGCACACTTCCTTTTAGACAACTGCATTGCATAGCACACAACCTGAACAAGGCTTCAAATTTCAAAACTGTAACCAAATAAAGCCTTATCACATGAGTGCACAAACCCTTTTCAATCAAAGACCATGCTTAGCCTTTGCGTTATAAAGAGAGTGGAGCCAAGACAAAAGGAATATATTTTTTTTAATTCCAGTTCAACTAAAATCCAATAAGATAATGTAGTTAATGTAATTATTAACTTGGTAGTAACTTTCTTTTTTTTCTTATTATAAAATAAACTTTAATACACCATATAATTAAAACAAATTACAAATAAGTCATATTATACATACTACATACATAAAATATAACACATACCATATAAGCTAACATACTTACAAATCTATAACATATTCAACATTTAAAACTGAACAAACATAAAAAAACAAAACAAATCAAAAAACAAAAAACCAACCAACTAACTAACTAACTAACATAATAAGACATGGTTTCCGACTATCTTAGCTGTGACTATATTTATAAATCTAATATCTTAACTTCTTGTCTAAATTCTATCTATATAACCCCTATTTCTATTTAATTAATCCTTCAATCAGAAAACCCTATATTCATAATATTACTTTTTTGTATTATCATAATATAATCGAGAAAAGGTTGCCATGCATTCTTAAATTCTGCCATATTTTTGTCTTTTAACAAATTTGTTAATTTTGCCATTTGGGCTAGGTCAAGGGTCGGAAATGGCGGCTCTTGAGCCAGATCTGGCTCTTTGGCCCCTCGGCTCTGGCTCTCTCTCTCTGTCTGCCGCCCGACATCCGGAAAGCCGGTCTCCGGAAGCAGCGCGAACCCTGGGGAAGAAACAGACGCTGATTGGTGGAGGCTCAGAAGGAAGGACGCCTCCACCAATCAGCGCGCGCCAAAGGGGAGCAGAGAGGCGGGCCGAACAAGGCGAAGCCCAATTGGCCCTGCTTCCCAGAGGCGCGAAAAAAAGACCGGCGCGGGGCCTCGCTCAGCTGCGTGAGGAAGCGCTCCAAAAAGACCGGCGCGGGGCCTCGCTCAGCTGCACTGGGCTGTTGCCCCGCTCCAGTTCTCGGCCCTGACCACCCACCTGGGGCTGCTGGGAGATGTGGTTCAGCTGCTTCCGGAGAGCTGCGGCTTCGCCAACCACGCCCTCCGGCTCGCCCGGCAGGTGGCTGCCCACCAGTTGCTAAAACGCCTCCAGCGAAGAAGACCTCTCCCCGCGCGCCTGCAGCAACATGGGCAAAAGGGGAGCGGGCGTGTGTGCGTGTGCAAAAGGGTTGAGGAGGTGTAGAGGTGTGCATGCGCGTGCAAAAGGGCTGAGAAGGGCTCCCCTCTCCCCACCACGCTTGCAAGGTCTCGCCTACCGCTTCTCCCCGGGGCGTCTGCAAAAGGGCGCGCCACTCGCCCCGCGCCCATCGCTGCAAAGGGCATCTCCCCCGCCATTTACCCGGACATTCAGGCACCACAGCAAGAGCGGTGGGGGGGTGATGACTACAAACTTCCAGCAGCTTGAGCCAGAATAGGCAACGGTGGCTGGTTTCGGTCTTTAGTCCCACATCTCTGAAGGGCACCATATTGAGAACTTGCTTCAATCCAATCCTTTTTGGAAGCACTCCAAAAAGACTGGCTCGGGGCCTCGCTCAGCTGCGCTGGGCTGTGAAGCTGGATGAGCCACCGGACCTGGAGCGCTTCCGGGCGCAGCTGAGCGAGGCCCCGCGCCGGTCTTTTTGGAGCGCTTCCGCGCGCAGCTGAGCGAGGCCCCGCGCCAGTCTTTTTGGAGCGCTTCCGCGCGCAGCTGAGCGAGGCCCCGCGCCGGTCTTTTTGGAGCGCTTCCGTGTGCAGCTGAGCGAGGCCCCGCGCCGGTCTTTTTGAAGCGCTTCCGCGCGCAGCTGAGCGAGGCCCCGCTCCAGTTCTCGGCCCTGACCACCCACCTGGGGCTGCTGGGAGATGTGGTTCAGCTGCTTCTGGAGAGCTGCGGCTTCGCCAACCACGCCCTCCGGCTCGCCCGGCAGGTGGCTGCCCACCAGTTGCTAAAACACCTCCAGCGAAGAAGACCTCTCCCCGCGCGCCTGCAGCAACGCGGGCAAAAGGGGAACGGGCGTGTGTGCGTGTGCAAAAGGGTTGAGGAGGTGTAGAGGTGTGCATGCGCGTGCAAAAGGGCTGAGAAGGGCTCCCCTCTCCCCACCATGCTTGCAAGGTCTCGCCTACTGCTTCTCCCCGGGGCGTCTGCAAAAGGGCGCGCCACTCGCCCCGCGCCCATCGCTGCAAAGGGCATCTCCCCCGCCATTTACCCGGACATTCAGGCACCACAGCAAGAGCGGTGGGGGGGTGATGACTACAAACTTCCAGCAGCTTGAGCCAGAATAGGCAACGGTGGCTGGTTTCGGTCTTTAGTCCCACATCTCTGAAGGGCACCATATTGAGAACTTGCTTCAATCCAATCCTTTTTGGAAGCACTCCAAAAAGACTGGCTCGGGGCCTCGCTCAGCTGCGCTGGGCTGTGAAGCTGGATGAGCCACCGGACCTGGAGCGCTTCCGGGCGCAGCTGAGCGAGGCCCCGCGCCGGTCTTTTTGGAGCGCTTCCGCGCGCAGCTGAGCGAGGCCCCGCGCCGGTCTTTTTGGAGCGCTTCCGCGTGCAGCTGAGCGAGGCCCCGCGCCGGTCTTTTTGGAGCGCTTCCGTGTGCAGCTGAGCGCGGCCCCGCGCCGGTCTTTTTGAAGCACTTCTGCGCGCAGCTGAGCGAGGCCCCGCGCCGGTCTTTTTGGAGCGCTTCCGTGTGCAGCTGAGCGAGGCCCCGCGCCGGTCTTTTTGAAGCGAATTTCCACAGCCCAGCACTCAGCTGCGCGCGGAAGCGCTCCAAAAAGACCGGCGCGGGGCCTCGCTCAGCTGCACATGGAAGCGCTCCAAAAAGACCGGCTCGGGGCCTCACTCAGCTGCGCTGGGCTGTAAAGCTGGACGAGCCGCCGGACCTGGAGCGCTTCCGCATGCAGCTGAGCGAGGCCCCGCGCCGGTCTTTTTGGAGCGCTTCCGCGTGCAGCTGAGCAAGGCCCCGTGCCGGTCTTTTTGGAGCGCATTTCCACAGCCCAGTGCTCAGCTGCGCGCGGAAGCACTCCAAAAAGACCGGCGCGGGGCCTCGCTCAGCTGCGCTGGGCTGTGAAGCTGGATGAGCCGCCGGACCTGGAGCGCTTCCGCGCGCAGCTGAGCGAGGCCCCACACCAGTCTTTTTGGAGCGCTTCCGCGCGCAGCTGAGCGAGGCCCCGTGCCGGTCTTTTTGGAGCGCATTTCCACAGCCCAGCGCTCAGCTGCGCGCGGAAGCGCTCCAAAAAGACCGGCGCGGGGCCTTGCTCAGCTGAGCGCGGAAGCGCTCCAAAAAGACTGGTGTGGGGCCTCGCTCAGCTGCGCGCAGAAGCGCTCCAAAAAGACTGGCGCGGGGCCTCACTCAGCTGCGCTGGGCTGTGAAGCTGGATGAGCTGCCGGACCTGGAGCGCTTCCGTGAGCAGCTGAGCGAGGCCCCGCGCCGGTCTTTTTGGAGCGCTTCCGTGTGCAGCTGAGCGAGGCCCCGCGCCGGTCTTTTTGGAGCGCATTTCCACAGCCCAGCGCTCAGCTGCGCGCGGAAGCACTCCAAAAAGACCGGTGCGGGGCCTCGCTCAGCTGCACATGGAAGCGCTCCAAAAAGACCGGCGCGGGGCCTCACTCAGCTGCGCTGGGCTGTAAAGCTGGACGAGCCGCTGGACCTGGAGCGCTTCCGCGTGCAGCTGAGTGAGGCCCCGCGCCGGTCTTTTTGGAGCGCTTCCGCGCGCAGCTGAGCGAGGCCCCGTGCCGGTCTTTTTGGAGCGCATTTCCACAGCCCAGCGCTCAGCTGCGTGCGGAAGCGCTCCAAAAAGTCCGGCGCGGTGCCTCGCTCAGCTGCGCGTGGAAGCGCTCCAAAAAGACTGGCGCTGGGCCTCGCTCAGCTGCGCGCGGAAGCGCTCCAAAAAGACTGGCACGGGGCCTCACTCAGCTGCGCGCGGAAGCGCTCCAAAAAGACCGGCGCGGGGCCTCGCTCAGCTGCGCGCGGAAGCGCTCCAGGTCCGGCAGCTCGTCCAGCTTCACAGCCCAGCGCAGCTGAGCAAGGCAAACCCGCCCCCTTCCACGCGATTGGCCCCCGCCCGCAAACCCCGCCCCCTGGCTCTCGAGCATGTCAAAATGTGTTACTTCTCCTGTGAAGAAGGAGGATGGCCCAACACAGGAGAAGTAACACCACAGGACCAGAGTCAGCAGTTTATCTTCATTTAAAGGAAAAAGGACACTCATTTGAGGACATTAATGTTCACATTTTAGACAGAGAAGATAGGTGGTTTGAGAGAGGGGTCAAGGAATCCATTTATGCCAACTTGGAAAATCCTTCCTTGAATAGAGGTGGAGGCCTCAGGCACAATCTTTCTCCCATCTTTCTCCCGGCTTTGTCTTCTGTGCCTAGGAAGATTAAGACCATTTCACAAGCTCAACAGCAGCATGGTGATCTTAACGATCCTCCTTTAGATGATAAAAGGACTTAAAAATAACATCTCAATATAACCATGACCTAGCCCCAGGTGTAAGGTCACACAGCTACCTAGAAACATATTTAGGATTCCCTTACCAACTTTGCTCAGACTGAAGAAGCTCCTTGGATAAGGAGCGAAACGTTTCCACTGAGAAAATAGAAATCCAGTTGACATGATTCAAGCTACAGACAACAAGTGAAGATGCTAACATTAAAAGAAATTGAAACAAAATTAAGATATGCAAAACAAAGAAACTTTGAATTTGCAAATAAAACAGGAAAATGGTTGGCATACAAAATAAGATAAGGGGAAAAAATGATTACCAAGATTCGGGAAAATAATGTGGACCAAGTAGATAACAGGAAAATCAAAAAAGCATTCCATAATTTCTTCTCAAATTTATATGAAAAACAAGAAATTTAACTGGAAAAAAATTGATGAATATTTGTTGAAACATAGGCTACCAAAATTGTCACAATCTCAGAAATTAATAGTCAACAGTCCTATCACAACTCAAGAAATATTACGAGCGATAAAAAATCTAAAATTAGGGAAAGCACCGGGTCCAGATGGCATCTCAGCAGGTTATTATAAATGCTTTATTGATCAAATTACCTTACCATTTAAGGAATTGACAAATTCAATTATGACTGGACGGGCAGTACCCAATACGTGGACAGAAGCTAACATATTAATTCCCAAAGAAGGACAAGATTTGACACTTTGCAAAAATTATAGGCCTATATCTTTATTAAACAATGATTATAAATTATTTACATCAATTTTAACAGAAAGACTGAAAATAGTTTTACAAGAAATTATTAATCAAGACCAAAGTGGATTTTTACCTAAACGACAAATAAAAGATAATATAAGGATCGTTTTATATATTATAGAATATGCACAATTTCACAATGAAAAACAAACAACCTTGATATTTTTAGATGCGGAAAAAGCATTTGATAATTTAAATTGGAGCTTTATGTTCAAGATATTAGAAAATATGGAATTTGGAGAGTCATTCACAAATGCAGTTAAATCAATTTATACAAATCAAAAAGCGAAAATTATTGTAAATGAAGAAATTACGCAAGACTGTAAGATTGAGAAAGGTACAAGACAAGGTTGCCCCTTGTCACCACTGTTATTCATTTTGGTTCTAGAAGTTCTTATTGGGGATATTAGAGAAGATAAAAGAATTGAAGGAATAAGGATTAAACAAGAAAGTTTCAAATTAAGAACATTTGCTGATGATCTAGTTATAATATTCCAGAACCCCTTAGAATCAGTTGATTACCTGATGAAAAAGTTGCAAGAATTTGGAAGGTTAGCAGGTTTCAAAATAAATAAACAAAAAATGAAAATGATAAATATAAATATGATACATAACAATCAAGAAATTTTAGAGAATAAAACAGGTTTTAAAAGTGAAAAGAAGATCAAATATTTAGGAGTTGTGTTATCAACAAAAAATAATGATCTGTTCCAAAACAATTATATTAAAGTATGGACTGAAATAAAACATGATATGGCAAGATGGGAAAAATTACAATTATCTCTAATGGAGAGAATCTCAATAATAAAAATGAATGTATTACCAAGAATGTTATTTTTATTTCAAATGATACCAATATTACTAACAGAAAACATTTTTAAACAATGGCATCATGATATTTCAAAATTTATCTGGCAAAGAAAAAAACCGAGAATAAAGTTCAAATTACTACAGGATGCTAAAGAAAGGGGGGAGTTAGGATTACCCGATTTAAAATTATACTATGAGGCATGCTGTCTAATGTGGTTAAAAGATTGGATAACATTAGAAAATTATAGATTGTTACAACTCGAAGGACATGAATTAAAATTTGGATGGCATGCGTACCTATGGTATGATAAAGTTAAAGCAAATAAAGAATTTAATAATCATTGTATTAGAAGAGCGATATTAAAGATATGGGACAAATACAAATCCAGATTAACACCAAACATGCCATTATGGTTGTCACCGCAAGAGGCATTTGCTAGAAGGGAAAGTTCAGAAAGATCAAGATGGTTGAGATATAAAGACTTATTAAAATACGAAGAGGATAAATTTGTATTAAAGACAAGGGAAGAATTAGAAATAGAAGGTTACCACTGTCACTGGTTTATATACATGCAGTTAAAAGAACAGTTTAAATCAGATAAAAAGAATTATAAAATTGTAAAGGAAACAACATGTTTGGAAAACCAAATATGTTTAAATAATGACCATATTATTGCAGAAATATACAAAATGTTATTACAATTAAAATTAGAAGAGGAACAAGTTAAAGATTGTATGATCAAATGGGTGAGGAATTTTGGTTATAACATTTTATATGAACAATGGGAAAGGATGTGGATTAGGGGTTTAAAATTTACACTGAATTATAATTTGAAAGAAAATTTTTATAAAATGATGTACCATTGGTATATAACACCGGATAAACTATCAAGAATGTAAAAAAAATACCAAATACTTGTTGGAAATGCATGAGTGAGACAGGAACATTTTATCATCTATGGTGGACATGCAGAAAGGCTATGCATTTTTGGGAGATGATACATAAAGTCATCCAGAAAATTTGGAAAATGGTCATAACCAAAAAAAAACAGAATTATATTTACTGGGATTAATGGATGAAACATTGGAAAAGAACCATGGAAAGCTTTTATTGTATACGAGTACAGCTGCAAGGATTATATATGCTCAATGGTGGAAAGAAGAAAATATACTGACAATAGAAGAACTTGGTAGTAACTTTCTGAGGAACTCTGGCAACAACCCTCAAGACTCTGGGGAGAAAAACATTGCCCTACACCATACTTCTGGCAAGTGAAAAAAATCTGGCATGTTCCAAGTCGCCTCCCAGGCAACCTTGTTACTCACTGTTCAAAATAATACTGTTATTTTCAAATCTGTTTTGACAGGACCTTTCTACTTTCATAGCTGCCACTAAACTATAACTACTATCATCAATGTTGGTGAAGATTCTCAGTCATCCAGGTGGAATTGTCTGTAGGTTAAGTCATGGCAACTGGATTTCTTTCTTTTGGTTGAAACGTTTCGCTGCTGTCCAGGTAGCTTCTTCAGCCTGGGCAAAAGTTGGTGAGGGGACCCCATATATGTCTTCCAGGATAGGTGTAAAGTAAACTCCTAAAACCTTTATTCATCCCCAAGTGGATCGTTAAATGTGGCCTTGCTGATGAACTTAGGAGTAAGACATCCCAAAGACTATCTACACCTCAATTGCCCAATGAACAAGCCAATCAGGTGTAAGGTCAATACAGCCACCCTGGAAGACATATATGGGGTCCCCTCACCAACTTTTGCCCAGACAGAAGAAGCTACTTGGACAAGCAGTGAAATGTTTCAACCAAAAGAAAGAAATCCAGTTACCTACAGACACTATCATCAATGGATATTGCAACTCACCAAAAAAAAAAGTTAAGGAATACAGAATCTATTTGCAAACTCGAGCTGCAAGGCGATACATATAAGCAATAGCATTCACACATACAAAATAACAGTTTTCCAGCATTCACAGGTGTTTTTTTTTTCCAGTACCAATGGGACTTTCATGCCTACACTACTGGCTTTCAGCAATTTTACAGATGTCTTGTCAGCACTGTGATTCAGTAATTCACAGATAGGATGCAAACCTTTTTTTTTTTTGCAAAGCTCACTTTGGAACCTGTTTTGGAAGCAGCTTGCAGCTGCCTCCACATACATGTGCATCCTCAGCCACTTACCATGCACACACATGTGGAAATCAGGAAAAATGCTAGGGATGGTAATTTTAACTTTAACACATGCATCGCCTGCTAAGTTAAGCAACAAAAAAAGAAGGGAAGCAGAGGGACAAGGTCACGACTTCACCTCCTGTGGAGTAACTCAGTGCCAGGGAGATTTCTTTCGGGGAAAGTAGTTGGTGGCGGCGTAGGGAATAAGCTGTATTCAAAAGGGTGGGAGGGTGCAGTAGGGATTGTGGAGGAAGAGGTAAGGGACCCCTACTTGAAGGAGCCAGATGGCCCAATCCACCCCCTCCCAGGCGTGTGTGCATATACCTCTTTACATATAGAAACCAGGAAAAGATGCAGCTGATTCAAAACATGGGGGTGGGTTTTTTTTAATGCTCTGGTGGATTGCAAAGCACCTCTTTCCAATGCTTTGCTCAACCCCAATTCTTAATACCGTTGAGTACTACTTAGTTATTTAAAAGCCACAAGACAAGCAAGGCATCATGTTAGCAGATATGATCTACATGACTGAACTGGGGAGATACAGTTTTCAAGCTGCTCCTTGATCAAATGGAGGATCACCAAATCAAGGAAAGTACTGATTTTGCTTCACGTGGGTAGTTATCACTCAGGCTGTCTGCAAAGTTCTCCTGAACATACAAAGCAGACTTTGCAGAAACATAGAAAAGCCAAAGGAATTGAAGAAGAGTTCCATTCGTTTAAATGTTTACATCTTGCTGTGGTTGTTGATAGAGATATGCTGTATATTGTACTCATCCGTTGAACAAAGACTGATGACTCAATCATGGTGAATTTGCAGTATTTCTCAGCTTCAGAAACTGGGTATTGTGATGTACATTTCCTGAAAGACACGACCAGAGCAAAAATACAATTAATCAATTTTTAAAAACGTCTTGTCACATCCATGATTACTGATTGCATATTGATTTTGCGAGATGGCAAGAAATGAATATCTTACTGCTGCCAACTCCTGAGAGGTTTCAGTAAGAATATAAAATGCATTGGTCTAATTCCAGAGCCCAGATAATTTCTATTACCTTAGAAAGCCTTGGTAATGAATCACTGTCAGTGTGGAAAGTTAATGGGATAGATCACAACTCATATGTAACACCTTATATTTGCATAGTAAACAAAAGAAAAGGAATGTCAATTATGCTGATAGTCTAAGTTTAATGCATACACTAAAGTATGCATTTTTTTCCAAGCTCTATTTTTTATTTGTCAAATATCTGCTAGGAGCTGCCAAAGAAGTTGATTGAGCAAGATAATCTTTACAAGAGTCAAGCTGATAGAGTTCTTTGCCAGACTTCATACTCCATCATAATCACCAAGCATACGTGCTTTGCTCTTTTTATTGTTCTTCTTCTAAAATTAGTATTAAGGCTGTCAACGGTTGAAGAATTTTAGCGGATTAATAATCTGTCTTTTAGCCAATTAATCAATTAAAGACAAATATATTGGCAAATTCCCCAAACCTCAGTGAATCTGCTTTCTAACTAAGGATTTTATTTCTAATAGTAGCAACTCTTTTCATAGGGCAAAGCATTTTTAATAAGAATTTTATTAAGTTTCAAGACAAAGATAAAAGCTACAAAAAAAAAGAAGAAAAACTAAAAAGATGTGAAAAAACAAGAATTTTTTTTCTCAAAATTACAGAAAGATGTGACCTCCAACTTTTAACAGCAAGGATATACAAAAATTTTCCATAATCAATCTCTTACTCTATATTAAACCCAAACCACATTATTTCTGTAAGTCATTCCACTTTGGCACATTATAAAAATCATTAACTACAGTTATTCCCTCCCCTTATATTAAAATAAAGAGAAAAAAATTCATATAAACCTCCTAAACAACTTTCCCCCCCAAAAGATAACACTTATTTAATTATTCCCTTCCTACTACTATTCTATACATTTCTGTCTACTATAATAAAAATCAAACTAAAAAGCACATAAATTGTCTGCCATTACACTTAATAGTAAAACAATTTTAATAATCTTAATCTTAATAAACCCAAAACCATCCAAATAAACATTTTTTACCCTAATAATCTTAATCCAAATCCTTAAAGACAAATAACATCAGCCGAACCCTAAAAGTAATCCAAATAAACTGTCAGGATGGAGCCTGAGTCAGAGGAGGAAGAAGGGGAGTGGACTGGGAAGAATGCGGGAAGGAAGGTGGGTGCACCAATTGGCGGAGAAAAAGGACGCGAAAAACCTGAGCCGCTGATTGACGGGGAAAAGGAGGCAGAACCACCGCTACCTCCCAGCACGCGTGATAGGAGGGCGGAAAAGCATGTGAAGCAATGTGAGACCCGATTGGCTCCCGCGTTCTGACAGCGGGAAAGGAAAAAGGATAAATAGTGCCTGAAGCCGGAGAAGGTTGTCAGAGACAACTGTTCGCTTACCTTGACTCCTGCTTCTTGCAGCACCGCTCCTGACCGCTCCTCCAAGCCTCATCGCGAGACCAAGCCGAACCACGAACCCAAGTCGTGTCTGGATCCAGTGCCTTGCCTGAAACCGACGCCGAACAGTTTCTCCCTGTCCTGCTGTGATCCTTCGCCGGACTGCTGCTCCGTGCCCCACGAGGAATCTGTGCCGGTCGACTCTTCAGCGCTCGCATCGAGTCCTGCTCCGGTAAGCTCTGCAGTCACCCCGTGTCTCGCCTAGCCTTAACATTCTACAGAGTTCTTCAGAGTTGTTTGAGCAGGCAGATTTAATTGTGTAATTATTGTTCTCAGTAAAATACTAAAAGTTGCAACCGCTTCTGGTGTCATGTGTCATAGCCGGGCCAGGACATAAACATTATTTAACCCTTATCCCACTTCAAAACAAACCAGAGCATTTACATATCCCCACAATGTGCACAGAGCTTTTTTCTTAGGAAAATCGAACAGCTCAACTGCCGCACTCAAAAATTCCAACTTCTCTTCAGAAAACCTCCCATGCATAATGACCCCTTCTTTTTCATGGCATTCCACCAGAAAATAACCGCCCAGAGTTCCCTGGTATAGAGGAGATGGGCGGTGATACAAATTTAAATAATAAATAAATAAACAAACAAATAAATAAATAAAAATCAGTTTCACTTGTTGCTTACAGATCTCTCTCTCCCTTAAATTTCTCCAACTCCACTATCCAATCTTCATCCGGCATCTCAATAGAAATCCCAATCTCACTCTTAGAAGAAACATTTCTATCACTATTAAATTCCTCAATTTCATCCACTACATCCCCAATAAGATGACACATTTTAGACCTCATATTTTCCACAATGTCCTGAATGCCTTGCATAAAAGCTTGACAGGAGTCAGAATGAATCTGTTTAAAATCTTGGTGGAAGTCAGAAAAAATCTTCACACTGAAGATGTTGCCTAGTTTGGCAATGAAACATCTGCAAGAAAACAGAAAGCTGAAGGTTCAAATCAGCCGATTCAACATGTAAGGAAATACCAATATCTTCAAATTTAGTACAAAAATAATAACAGGAAGACAATTATTTACTCCCAATCCTCCTTAATATTTGGAAGAAAAACGAAGTCCAACACTTTAAAAAGATTTTTTTAAAAAAGTAATCCCAAAAATAACGATAAGCACCAAGAGAACCTGCTTCTCCTTGCTGTAGAAAGCCTCTCTTAGGGTACGTGTACTTAAAAAGATAGAAAGATAGATGATAGATAGATAGATAGATAGATAGATAGATAGATAGATAGATAGATAGATATAAAATTGGTGATTTAGAAATGGGGTGACCAGCGGTCTTAATGTCCCTTTAAGGCCAAGCACGTGGTGGCTCAGCGGGTAAGACACTAGGCTTGTTGATTGGAAGATCGCAAGTTCGGAGGTTTGAATCCCTAGCCCCGCGTGATGGAGTGAGCTCCCGCACTAGCTCTAGCTCTTGCCAACCTAGCAATTCAAAAGCATGCAAATGCAAGTAGATGAATAGGTACCACTTCGGTGGGAAGGTAACAGCGTTCCGCACGCGTCATGCCGGCCACATGACCGCGGAAGCGTCTTCGGACAACGCTGGCTCTTCGGCTAACAAACGGAGATGAGCACCGGCCCCTAGAGTTGGACACGATTGCACAAATGTGCGGGGGGAACCTTTACCTTTTACAGCTTGGAAAGTGATGACATCCCCACCTCCCTGCTAGCTCTTACCAGTGGAGCATGAATGCTGTTTGTGATTTTCTGGCTGCAAGCAGCTGTCCAGAGGACAGATGGGGTGATTCCAGGTGTTCTCCTTTATCCAGAAAAACATTCCTGGGCTTCAGGAAAACCTGCCTGAGCCCAAAAAAAATTGCTGCATTGTCAGCTCCGCCTGCTAAACCCGTGGGCACAGCTGTTCAGTCCGCAATGTCCCCACCAGAAGTCCATAGGGCACAGCATTTTTGTGGATCACAAATTTTGTCATGAGATAAATCCCATTATTTCAGTGCAGGACTATTTGGTTGTGTGGAAGGAAATCCTTGCAGTGGCCAGAATGAGCTCTTCCTTCCCTTTGTTTTTCTCCCTGGGGACCAAGGCAGCCTGAAGAACACTGGGCCACACCTGGTTTCCAATCACAAAAGGAAACCAGGACAGTGCCTGAGTGAGGGTGTCTGTTGGAGGAAGGTTCTTGACATGTGGGAGAGCAACAAGGAGGAATTTGCAGCCAGGGGAGTGGAGTAGCCATCAGGGTAAGGTGCAGCTTAACAGCAGCTGATGGCAAAGGAGGAGCAAGGCGGGTCTTCAGCAAACCCACAGCAGAAGAGCTGGAAGGCAAAGCCGACCCCAGCAGCTTCATCACCCCAGCAGAGATGCTGAGGGCCGCCAGCCAGCCAGCCAGCCAGCCAGCCAGCCAGCCAGCCAGCCAGCAGCTGGCCAGGTACCTTCTTCCCCACCCAACACAGACTGAAAGGCTTGGCAAGGCTAATGCTTCCGCAGTGTTCATAACAGCAGCTGAAACCAACAGAAGGTAATTAACTTCAAGGAGACTAAACGGTGTTGAAAGACTTACAGCTCACACAACAAAGAAGAAAGGAGTTGTTTATAAGATTCTTTAGGAATTAGATGCACACACAGGCACAGACCTTAGTATAAGTACAGTATAGTATAGCATAGTATATAGGTTTAGTGGTAAGTTCAGAAGTAAGTAAATTTTTAAGGTTTTTTGTGTAATAAAAGCCTCCCTGGGAACACAGGGAAGGTAACAATACCAAATTGATCCTTTAAGACAGGGGTACACAACTCATACTCTCTGGGCCAGTCGTGAGCCCTATAAAGCATCAAGTATGTCTCCCAGTTCCCCTCAACAATTAGCTGCCCTTATACCCTTCCCTGCCCCATCGCTAGAAAGGACAACTCAATGATCCCCAGTCAACCAGGATTACTCAGGGAAACAGAGACAGGCAAAATAAAATCTATCTGATTGAAGAGGGAACACTCAAAACTGATGAAAGGGAGAAAGGGGAAATGATTTTAATACTGGAGGGTGAAATGAGATATTAAAAATGGAATGGACAGAAAAAAGACTGATTTTAAAGATAGATGATAAAGATGCACGAAAGACAGGACTGGATATGTGTGTGTACATCCATGTGGATCCAGCCACGGACAGTCTTGCCCTTCTGGGATATAATAGTTATTCTGGCCAACTCTTGAGAAGCAACCACAGCTCTTGATGTATTAATTAATTGGAAATATTGGGGATCTAGACATATGCATCTTTGACGAGCAGAATATACTGTACCCTAAAGTCATGTTGATATTCCATGGATTTCAGACCAAAACGTGGCAATAATGGAAGAAACCCAGAGCATGGGAGTTCATGTTCCAGCTCTTGAACTGCATCTCCAACAGCAGGTTGATTTCAACCAGCCCTTTTAAAATTACATCAAAAGAGACAAGTTTCCCATTTTTAAAACAAAACAATCCTCTACTGATATACAAGTACAGGATATTCAAGCTCATTATTCTGAAGGTCACATAAGTAATAAATATCTACTTAATCAACTTCCTTCAACTTCTTATAAATAGGAGCCACAGTTAATTATTCCCAAACCTCCAGCAAGTGCAGACTTTTACAAGCAACAGCAGCAACAGCACCAGAAAAATCTAAATAACAAATGGGTGAGTAGAATAAACTGCCAAGAAGCACTCTGATTAAAGTGAAGTCATTTTTAAGTTCTAAAAATAAATAATTTTAAAAATAAGATTGATTTGTTGGAGCTGAGTTGGTTTAAGCCAGTAATATTAAGAGGTGCCTGGCTTACTCAGAAGATGGATTTAACAGCTATTTTTAAAGAAGTTTATCCTATAATGTAAACTTTCATATGTAAAAGGACAACATTTATTCCTGGGACCCACCGTTTTCTACATATCACTTGCAGAATTAAGTGCAGGAATTGAAACTGATTCCTGAACAAACACAAAATTCAGTACTTGCCAGGATTTCAGTAGGTTCAAATACTTTTCAAGTTGAGTCCTGAAAGGAGCTGAATTCTGGAAGTTTTCATTCCAGCCTGCGACCAAGACTAAAATTAAAATTAAAGCCCAGTGAGAGTGTGAGAGTGTGGGAAATGAAATCTATCTTTTCCAGCAGGCCATTGTAATACACAGTGACATCCTTGAAGTATGGCTCTACCAAAAAGAGGGATACATGAAGGACTGCAATATGAGCAACACTGAAATTAGGACAGAGGTGTCTATTAGAAAAAGCTTCAGCATTTTCATGTAATAAAATAGCACATCCCCCAGCAAACCAACTGGAAATTCATCAGCTATCCCCAACGTCATAGATGTAACCATAGCACAATTTTTTGAAGAGAAAAAGCTGCTGACAAGTTAGCAACCCAGGCTTGTGATAGCTGAGGGAATCTCCTGTTCCAAAGAATAATTGATGTCGTCATCTCTTAATGAACAATTGGAACTATACAATTAGAAATGACATTCAAATCAACTGTTGATTAATAGATCAATATTCTGTATACTCTTTTTGATGACAAGAAAGTGATAAAGTGTTGCACTAATCAATTCATTCATGTCTAACATTCAGTCATTTTCTGGATTTTTCCAGTAACTTTATCTGATCTGATGCAATACAAATTCTGTTTTGGAAGCATAGAGCTTGCTGAGTTCCTGTTTAGCAGAAAGCAGAGTTCTGAATCTTTTGGAAGGTAGTTTGTGTGTGTGCCTTTGAGTAAGTTTTCGACTTCTGGCAACTGCCTAGATTAGTCCCTGCAGTTTCCTTGGAAGGTATTTTGGAAGTGGTTTGCCCTTGCCTGCTTCCTAGGGCTGAATGTTGTAATTCAAACCTGTTAAAATGAATATCCTAGTTTCTTGTGTATTGTCTGCTTGAAAAAAACCTTTATCATTCATCAGTGATCTATCCAGGGACCATCTAAAATATGCTATTCAGCAAGGTGAAGAAAGCCTTACGTGTATATATGGGCAGACATATACAGCGCTAGTATTACTACATGCACAGATTAAAAGAGAAGGGACAACTAGGATCTTCTAGTAGGAAGAGTCCCAAGGCTTCCTTCTGATTTTCCTATAGGGACTGATTTCCCTTCCTACTGGTGGTTAGTAAAAACTTCAGATCAACAGAAAATCCTCAGAAGTAGCTGAAGTCACAAGGGCTCAGACCAAACAGGACTTCTCTGAAATTTTCCCTCAGTGCATTTCCATCTGCTGTTCTTTCCCAGAAGGTATTATCCTGATAGATTATCTTCTTTTGTCTGCCTTCCGGTCAAAAGAGTGGAAAAACACTCTCATTCAAGAGGAGAAGGTCTAAGCACACTGGGTAATCTTCAAAGAATAACGTGGGCTTAAATAGGGCTGAAATATGCTTCCAACACATACAGACTGAGTAGGGAGTCAAGAGTGTTCCATGAAAGAAATGTTTGGGTAAGGCTAATAAAAGTAGAGGGTACCCAGTTGGGAATTTAACTCTTCCCAGGGACATAAACATAGGGGAGGAATAACGATAAGATTCCTTGTTAAAAGAGAGGTGGGAAGCAGCAAAAGAAGTAAGGATTGGGGAAAAAATAACTCAGCAGAGATGTATTCAGGAACCACTTAACATATGTATCCTTTGAATACTTTTGCAAAGCAACCTTGGCTAATCTCGAAAAAGCCAAGCAGAATCTGACTTGATTAGTACTTGGAACAGAAGTCAGTAGGAAATCACAGAGCCATGGGCTAAACTGAGAAGTTAGAGCAGGGTTTCTCAACCAGGGTTCCGTGGAAACCTAGGGTTCCACGAGAGGTCACTAGGGGTTCCCTGGGAGATCATGATTTATTTAAAAAATTAATTCAAATTCAGGCAACTTCACATTAAAGAGGCAACTTTCATTCTTTATTTTTAGTTTAAGAACACTGTTAATGCATAGATACAGGCCTACACATGAAACGAATATAGTAATTGTGTAACTTCTGGCCTATATTTGAGCCTGAATGTGCAGGGGTTCCCTGAGGCCTGAAAAATATTTCAAGGGTTTCCCCAGGGTCAAAAGGTTGAGTTAGAGGAATATCCTGGAAGAATGTACTGTATCATCTTTGTTTTTGTCCAAGCAAAGTGTCTTATATTACCAGCTTTGCCTTTTCATAAAGATGATCTCTTCTCAAGCATGTAAGATACCCGAGAATCATAAATGAAGCTCAGCACTTCAAAAAAAGTCTCACAGGAGCTCTCAAATGCGTATCTAAGACACTCCCCAAAAATCACAACTATTTGACTCTGTGATAACGAAAACATGGCTACCATAAGCAGTGAATGGCCACCTCAAAGGTGTTCTTCTTCATACCCCCTAATTCTCTTCACCCTGACTTGAAAATGGGTCACAATAAGAGTTACTGGAGGCCTCAGTTCACCAAGAATGATAATAAACTCTGATTCCACATGCAGTTACCTGTTGATGCCTGCCTTTTTAACTCCAAACCAATTTTCCTTCTTGATTGCCTAATCTACGCAAAGGTCAAACCACTTGCCAGAGGCAAATGAATGACTAGGCTCCCAATTTTATTGTTAATGGTTGGATTCTAGCTCTTTCCAAAATTGTGTGTGTGTGTGTGTATCTAACATGAAGAGGTCAGAGAAATGGTAATCCTATAGTCAAGCTGTTCTCAGAACTCTTCACGGAGGAGGTATCTATTAAAGGGGGGTAAAAAAGGATTAAACAGTTCTACTTACCAGGCAGCTCCAGGCCATCACACACGGAGAACCATTCTTGACCCTGTCACTGATTTGCCAATTGCCTCTGGTGTTCATTACCTCACTTGTCCATGAGGGAGAAGCCTAAAGATGGCTCATAATGTACTACGGAGAGGCAACATCAATCTGTCAATTATTGGTTATAATGGATCTGAGAGTCTTCCACAGGAGATGGCAGCTGAGGCTGGGGGTATGGGGAGGGGGGGGAAACATTCTTCTTAAGTGGCATCTGGATCGAAACAGGGAAGGCTGTTTATAACCAACGGGGAAAAGCCTACAAGGCTGCTGTTAAATCTAAGCAACAATTACATGTTGGGGGGGCGAGAGGTGTGAGTGTATTTAATCTTACCAACACAACAAAAACCTAGACAGAAATTTTGAGAAACTGTCTATTTCCATTGTGAATTCCTAGCTCCCTTTACATTTGAGGGAGATCAGTCAATAGTTTAAATAATTTCCAAAGCTTTTTATGAATAAAAACAAAGAAGCAGGCAGGTCTGTTGGTCTCTTCAGGAAAATAAAAATCAGATTGGCAGCATCATAGGATTTTTAGCTAAAAACTCAGAAATCAGAGTGCTAGCTTTCTAATTTTACCAGTTTCTTCTTTAGGGATGTTGTTAGAAGGAGATAAAAGGGTGATGCCGGCAAGCAAAATGATGGAAACTAAATCAAAACTAAGGCCTCAGATATTTCATATCCCTATGTATTTTCTCTCCCTCCAATACTATTGTGTTGTTGCTGTACATGAAACCTGATGAAGGATTCTTTGAAAGGCAACAGTTAGCTCACTGCCATGTGATTTTAGCCAGTATATTTAAAACTTGGGAATATTTTTTTAAAGGAAACTGCATGCATACAAACATATCCAGCCTGCTATTCCCTTCTAAGGTAAGCAACTGTGTGCAAAATGCAAGAAATGAATAAGAAATTGTAAGACTATTTATTAAAATTAAGGAATACCTGTCCATATCTTTCAATCTTTCCAAGCCCATCCTTGCTTCCCCGCTATCTGTATACTGCTTCATTCATTGCCTTTTATTCTTTAAACTTCTCACCTGTATCTTTCTGAGGAACTCATCAACTCCACGTCCAACAATTTTCTTCTCAAAACTGTTTCCTTCCTTCATATAATTATTTTGCAGTTGATCCTTATTTATTTTCTCTTTATAACCAAATCACCTCAGTGTACAGTACTTATTGCATACCATCACTCACTTTTGAGCACTTGTCCATTCTTGACCTGCTTTATCTCTTTTTGTTTCATCAAACACACTTACATACCCCAATCCCATAGCATTCCACTTACAAACGCAACTCCCATATTGTATAAAGAAGTGAGCAGATGCACACATTCTTACAGCCAGCCAGTTTTGCTTCTTTTATCAGACATTCATTCTTTGCAATAGCACACATAACACTCACTATCTTTCTACCAGATTTCCACGTCTTAATATTTCTCCATCCATTCTCAGTAGACATTCTATCACAGCCCACAAATCCATCTACTCGCTCTAGGTTTTTTTTGCCATTCATGTATAACTAGCATTCATTCATATATAATTTGCAATCATACACAGATATCTTGGATGTGTTCATTTGTGGATCTACTGCATTGTAAAATCTGCCAAAGCTTCATACTAGGTATAATAGGAAGACACTCTCCCTGCTCAATATTCCCAAGCAAACTCAAGAAGTTTAGACAATTAGATTTATTACAAAGAATTAGGAAACCATACATAGAAGTTCTCTAACAAATTGAGGAATCCTGTTCTTTGTCTATGTTAGTCCAGAGATTTGAATCCTAAGTCTGGTCCTTCCACCTTCTCAGGCTAACAGCCATGGCTACAATTTCTTAGCCTTAAAGATTTCTGCCCTGTGTTTCCTGTTTACAGAATGGCTTTCTCTGGTGTGAGAATCCCAGCTCACCAGCTTCAAACCTTACACCATGTACCCAATGTTTTCTGCAAATCATTCAGGTTTTCACCCAACAACATGGCATCATCTGCAAAGAAAAGTACACATACAAAGATGTCCCCAGCCAACATGCCACCAGCATCACCATAACCATTCCCTTCTTAATTCATCCATCAAACATCCAAGGGAATACCCTGCATCCTTGTCTTGCAGTACTTCCTGCTCAAGACTAAATTATTCTCGAAATTTTCCATTTATTCTCATGCATTCTTCCCATCACATACCAATTGAAAAGCATTTAGCAACCAATCTTCAACTCCATATTCACATAAAACATTCAGTAATTCAACCTTATTCATTTTATCATACACCTTTACTAATTCAACAACATAAGCTTTCTTTCTCACATTCATACGTAAATTCCATTTTACTTATTAATGCCCTTTATTTGCTTCCAGGAATACAATTACTTCAGACAAAAGATGCTTCATAATATAGAAGCCAAAAAAGTGCACAACTTAGAATAAGAAGCTAAAACAGGGGAGTTGAAAAAACATTGCAGAAGAAGGAAGGCAATGGAAAATAGGTCTGTGCTAAGCCAGAAAGGGGGTGTTTAACTTTGCTGAAGGCTTGAGTGAATCACCCCCACAGAGCAGCTTCAGAGAGTACCTTGCCTCCTTCACCTCACACTGCTTTGCTTTGCAGAGCCTGTCCAGCCCAGGGTCTCTGACAGCATTTACCGGACTCTGGCAAGCAGAGCCAAAGAATGGGCCCCCTACCTCCTCCCGCAGCACTTGCACCGAGCTTTGGCAAGTGGTACTGCAGGATGCGCTGACTGCTTTTCCTGACGAAGGCTGAAGGAGACTTCGGTGCCAGCACTGGCTGCAGGAAGGGACTGCAGACAGGGAAGTGCTTAGAAGTGGCCTGTCAAAGCAAATTGTTTGCCCCCTTTGCCTCAGCAAAGGGAACCATACCTTTCTGTTGCACGAATAGGAAAGACCTATTCATGCAACAGACCTAACTGCAATCCACTTCCATATTGCTGCCAAGCAAACTACTTTTTTATTCCAATTTTTTTACATAGATAAAAGATAAACATGAACATATATAAAGAAAAGTTAGAGGGGGGAAAAGATAAAAGAAAAAGTGAAGAAAGCAATACAGTAAAAGAAAGGGGGGGAAGAGAAAAAGATAAAGAAGCGACTTCTAATCTTCTTGGCAACAGTTACAAATAAAGTCATTATCCTTCCTCCCCCATTCAAATTGCATTAGAGAGATCCCTTCGGTCCCATATTCAACCCCCTTTTTCAATCAGCAATCCACAAATCACCATTTCACTTTTTTCCGTTTTCAGCAAAAAGCCCATAAAAGGTTTCCAGCCTTTTATAAAAGTACTTGTTGTTTTATCCCTGACCAAACAGGTCACTTTTGCCATTTCTGCTAATTCTGTCATCTGGACAATCGATTCCTCATTTGTGGGGCTGCCAAGCAAACTACATGGAGATTCCATGAAACCACCAGGAGCGGAGCTGAACTCAAAGGAAATGTCACTTTAGTTACTCTGCTACAGACAACTTGCTCCACCAGCCACAGTCTCCCTGGTTCCCCATCACTGGGTGCGCATAGGGGGACTTAAAAAGAAATGAAAGTAGATAGATGACAGCTAGTTGGCTAGATAGCTAGACAGACCCAGGACCCAGCAGCAAACTACAGTTCCCAGAATTCTTTGTGCCTTCTTCCTCAGGGAGTTTCCTTGGTGGCCTTCAGCAAATTGCAATCTGTTAAAATCAGAATGGTTACACTACAGTGTGATTCAGCAATTAAAAATAATGGGCACATACCAACCAAAGCTAAGTCCTATTCTTTTCAGCTGGAAGAATTAAACATGGACTTCGCTTTCTTCAACTGAAATAATGGGCACAGAAAAGTGCTCAAGCTTGACTGGATCTTTTCCAGTAAAGAAGTTATTCCGTCTCCCTTGATTCCTGCACAGATTATTTAGGGACAGGATTTGAGGGCTGGCCACTGGGACACAGAAAGAGGGATTAAATAGCTTTGGCTCCATTCAGCGGGGCACTTCTTAGGTTCTTGTACGCATTGTACCATTTTGATAATGAGGCACTGTAATTGCCATGTTAAGATGGCAAATACATTTTGCTACCTGCAATTATAGCACAATTGTGCATTTTTTTATTCTTGCTGAAAGATCTTTTAAGACATATTTTCTATTGAAGTCAGCAGGGGGAAAAAGCTTCAGTTTTGGTAATTAGAAAGAACTGTAGACAGGTTTTTTTTCCCCCACTTTTATATAACAGTACAAAGGCAATTTAATCAACCCAGCCTCTTTTTATTTTATTCAGTTACTTTCATTTGAATGTCATAGTTATAATGCTTCCCTGCATGGGCATAATGCCTGCACCCCAAAGATTCCTCATAAAACCCTACTTCCCCTTCCTCCCTTTGAAATGCACTTTGGACTAAACTCACATAACCTGAATGGATGGAGCTATGAAAAATGCATAGTCTTCCAGTGCCCCAAACGACCTCCTATCGTGAGGTGCACAACCAACAGATTTGCAGATGCCAAGGAGCAAGGAATTGCCTACACTAGGGAGAATACCCTCCTTCATGGTTTTTAGAAGATCTTTAAAGACAATTTTATTTATTGGGCCTTCAACCATAGCTAAGATTTATTGGGGTCCAACTTGGAGGAGAATTGATTTATTATTACTGATTTTTTTTAAAAAAAAAAAAATTAATTTATTTGTTGTTGCTTTTATAATCTTATCATGTTGTAAACTGCCCAGAATCTATTGAGTTGGCGGTAAAATAAATAAATAGACACCCAAATTCCAGCAATGCTTTTGCACATACTGTAGATCTACTAGAGTTGCATCTCCTTTGATAGTTCACTGATGAAAGTATGAATGCTCCAGCTTCCATGTACTTCATCCCTATTTTCTCATTTACAATGACTGCTCAGGAACCACCTATGCCCAGGTATGTGTTTGTGGGGGTGCCTGCTGCTTTCTTGTGAGCTTCCGTAGTGTATCTGGTCAAATTCATGGAGAACTTTATTAAAGAAAGAAAATAATAAAAGCTGCTTTTGGGAATTCAGTAATAATCAGTTGTTCAGTTCTGCCAGTAACCGTGATGTAACATCACCCTCACCAAAATCACTAAGTGTGTCCACAAAATCCTTTGCAAAGGAATGACAATAAAAACAAACCCAACATGATTAATTGTTCTTATTGGAGAGGAAGAATAAACAGTATCTTATGCGGTGTTTAGATGCCTCAGTTAGCAATACTTGACGCTAATTTGAAAGGTTGGGAGGTACTTGGCTCAAGTAAACTATTCTGCTATGGGAATAATATTTCCATGTTTGGGCTGGCTTATTTTATTTATTTATTTTATTTTATTAAATTTATATTACCTATCGGGGACCCTGGGCGGTTCACAAAAACATAGTTAAAAACATAAATATAAAATTACAATATAATAAATAATATAAAATCCAAGAAACAAAAGATGTTAAAAATGGTAATACTGGGAGGCTTCATGGGACCAGCCATCCCCAGGTAACCTGGCCCTATGCCATCTAGGGCTTTAAAGGTGATAACCAACACCTTGAATTGTACCTGGAAGCAGACCGGTACCCAATGCAGCTCGCGCAGCAGAGGTGTCATATGTGCCGATCTTCTGGCCCCAATAACTGTCCACGCAGCTGCATTCTGGACCAGTTGAAGCTTCCGGATACTCCTCAAGGGTAGCTCCATGTAGAGCGCAATAAAGCATAGCTCTATCCAGCCCTGGATATATCTTTCTAAGAAATCAATATCAATCATATAAATTGGGAGACACTTTTCACAATCCTATCAGTTACAATGTTATCTTCATTTTTCCTTTCTTCCAATGTTCCAAAAAGCTCAAGATGGTATGTTTAGTTCTTCTTCTCACTCCTATTTCTAAGACATAGTTAGGCCGGGAGTATGGCATAATGGTTAGAGCAGGAAAAGAGAACTTGTGTCCTCCAGACATTGTGTTCTATGTTATTTTCACCAATATCTGTGTTACTGTATGCATTTTTCCCTGAAACAATTATTGTTATACGCATTTTGTTGTTTGTAAATTAACATGGCAAAAAAACAGAAAGGGTGATTATCAGAAAAATTCAGGTGTCTATAAATTTAGGAACTGCAAATTGGGTGTGTTTGCATTAAAATGCAAGTATACCAAATTCTCCAAATTCATGCCTAACTAAAGTTGTCAAGAGTCAAGAATTAGGATGTTTTAAGAACTTGGACAGTGACACAATTCTTTTTCCAAATATCTAATGTTCTTGATTCCAATCCTTATCCAAGGTAAATCTCATCCTTTCAAGGGATTTGCATAAATCCTTCCTTAATTCCGTTCCTTCCAGTCCATTCATGTATGTTGCTCCTTCCTGTAACCTTCATTGAGACATTAAGTTTTTTTAAAAAAATCGTTATTTATTTCTTGTGCCTTTGAGTCTTTGTTGACTCCTGGCAACAGCCTGGACTAGTCCCTGCAGTTTGCTTGGCAAGATTTCAGAAGTGGTTTGCCCTTGTCTACTTCCCAGGGCTGAGAGAGAAGGACTGGCCCAAGGTCACCCAGCTGGCTTTGTGCCTAAGGCGATGTTAGTGTTTTGCTTGTTCCAGAGCTGGAAAAACAGAGTTCCAGAAGCACTTTGGCAATTGAGAGATCAAATAAAGACACAAAAACTTTTTCAGCAAACATTAGATATATATTAATTTAAAAAACAGAGAACATAACTACCAATTCTCTCCTTCACACACAGGAAGAGATAGCCTCAGCATGATTCACAGAAGCAAAAGGCAGAAGAACAAAAAGGCAAGGTTTACAAAACAAAAGACATGCTAATATATACCTTTTGCATATAGGTCATGAACAATTAATCACCATGGTAACTGAACTCTGAACCCAGCTGATACTTAAAAAAACAAATAGAAGCTAGACTTCTTGTCTCTAGCCAGCAGAAATATCTTGTAATCCAAATTCTTTTAAATCATAAAACAAAAATAACAATAGGCGGGACTAGAACTCACTGTCTCCTGGTTTCTAGCCCAGTGCCTTAACTACAACACCAAACTGGCTCTCTAATTTATTATTGCTCAATATAAAATCAATGAGCAGTGGTCTAAGCAATGCATTGTGGTTGTGGGAATGACAGAAGAAGTAGAGGTAAAATTGTGGACTTTGTTATAGCTTCTGTGTTACCTTCTCTCCTATCCCATTACTCACCTTGTTGAATTACATACTTTTTGAATGTCTTCTTTTTCTTAATCCTCCTGAATCAACCCCATCTGAGCTAACCAAACTATAGATGTCTATATCCTTCCTGACCCTTGTTGCTTAGGAATTCTGGGATTTGTAGTCTTAACACAGGTGGAGAGCATCAGGATGAGTAAGGCTGATAGAATATTTTCTTAGGATGCTCCTAAATAATGTATTCCAGTATTCTCCTTAAGTAGAATACTTTTCATAATGGCCAGTGAAGACCATTGTTGACACTAGAACATCCACTCTAGACTTATAGCATTCCCTTTTCTGTTTTCATAATTTGTCTGTTATTTTTAAAGAACCTAACAATAGTTTCTCTTCTCTATATAACAAAGAGAATGGCAAAAGGGTGCATGCTATTGTTTGTATACCTGTGTGTGTAATTGTATGGCTGTTTGTATGAGTGGGTATGTGGGTATGTGTTGCAGTTGGCTGTTTGAAAGCACTGCATGTCAAGAAAAATTATTCAGCATGATAATATAAAGTCAGTGGGAAACCTTCTCACTTCATTAAATAGCCCCACCAGAAATCTGAACGCTATATAAAAAGTAAATTGGTTTACTGTAATCTGTGCTATTTACTGAGGCATCTTGTCTCTCATTTTTCAATACAAGCCCTAAAAACATGATGATAAAACAGCTTTCAACCCATTTTTTCTCATAAACGTTAAACTCTATTTCCAACCCTCTTTTTATCTGTCATTAGCAGGATTATTACTTTGGTTTTGACAAGACATTTGACCACTTTACTTCAGAATGCCCCTAATATCTTGTATTATTTATCTCAGTCCAGGAGTGCAGAACACAGAATTTGTACCAGCAGTACAAATCTCCTAGCAATCAGAAAGGTCAAGCTTTCTCCATAACCAGATTCTTTCACAACAGTTACCCATTGCAAGTATCAGCAAATGCCATAACAGTTAATATCAAACCAGTCTGTCCTCCCCTGGGGATTGAAGCATCAAAGATTGAAAGCAATGCGGAGAAAGAAAGGAAAGGCAAAAATAATAAAACATGACTACATTTCTGTTTTTCGGAAGGCAATAAAAATGCTCTGCTCTGCTCCAAGATGTGTGCCAAGAATATTGAAACTGAAACTTCTGAGACCTTTAAAGAAAATACTTCTTATTTAAAAGGACTGTCAGTCTACTCCAACTTGCTGCAGCAATCTGCAGCAATAATAAATGAGAGATTCGGTTTTCATGATTTGTACTGTATGAACTGGTTTTGTTCCACGTGCTCTATGCAGCACTGATACAGATCAGATCTGTATTATTCTGCACACCCCAAGCAAGGGAACGTCCAATGCAGATCATATGCTGCTTGGATGGGACTGTAGCTCATTAATGAGAAATTCAGGAATTTCATGTTCAAGCCTGGCTTCTCTAGGCAAGGAACATTAGGTTGATATCATGAAGGGTCTCTGTCTGTAAGATTATTTAAGGATATAATAAAAATCCTGCTTGCTCCTATCAAATGTCTAGCTGCTTGTATCCTTTATTTCCAACCTATTGCCTCAGGAGGTTCACAACTTCCCATGAATGCAACATCCTTCATGACTAGGGAGAGTAAAGATATCACTTTATTTGTTTGTTTATTTATTTATTTATTTATTTATTTGTCAGATTTTATCACCGCCCATCTCCCCCCAAAGGGGGACTCTGGGTGGTTTAAAATAAAATAACTGTTAAAATTCAATACAGATCACAAATACAATAATTGTATTTAAAGGTAAAGGTAAAGGTTCCCCCCGCACATTTGTGCAGTCGTGTCCGACTCTAGGGGCCGGTGCTCATCTCCATTTGTTAGCCGAAGAGCCAGCGTTGTCCAAAGACGCTTCCGCGGTCCTGTGGCCAGCGTGACGTGCGCGGAACGCTGTTTCCATCCCACCGAAGTGGTACCTATTCATCTACTTGCATTTGGATGCTTTCGAATTGCTAGGTTGGCAAGAGCTGGAGCTAGTGCGGGAGCTCACTCTGTCACGTGGGGTTAGGGATTCGAACCTCCGAACTTGCGATCTTCCAATTGACAAGCCGGGCAACTTACCCGCTGAGCCACCACGCCATTATCATTACCACCCTAATAATTGTATTTACATTACACAAATTTATTGTATTTACATGTAAACTTACTGACCTTGAAATACTGGGTACACCATCATCCCACCCACTCCCAAATCTTGCCAAGAGGACAGTGCAAAGAACTACATGAAACCCACCTCAACAACCTTTTTGTTCATTAGGCATTCATTTCTTTGGAGCAGGGCTTCTCAACCAGGGTTCCGTGGCACCCCAGGGTTCTGCGAGAGGTCACTAGGGGTTCCCTGGGAGATCACGATTTATTTAAAAATGATTTCAAATTTGAGCAACTTCACATTAAAGAGCTAAGTTTCATTCTTTATTTTTAGTTTAAGAACACTGTTAATGCATATATACAGGCCTACCCATGAAATGAATATAATAATTTTGTAACTTCTGGCCTATATTTGAGCCTGAATGTGCAGGGGTTCCCTGAGGCCTGAAAAATATTTCAAAGGTTCCTCCAGGGTCAAAAGGTTGAGAAAGGCTGCTCTGGGGATTTAAAAAAAAACAAAATTCCTATATATTGTTACAAGCTCACATTATTCTTTGGCTACACATAAAAGCTATATAAATGTTACAAATAAATAAATAAATGTCTGAAAAAAATGTTATTGAACCTTTACAGGGAGGGGAGTGAGTTGGCTTGAGCCCAGGAGCTAGAAGAGAGGATAAGATAGGAATTCCTGTAAACAGGGAAAAGGCCCACCCCCAAGCTTTTCAGAACTTCACTGTTTTTAATGGGACATCCCCTTCAGCATGATTCCAGGTGCACCTAAAACTGTAAAAGGTAAAGGTTTCCCCCGCACAGTTGTGCAGTTGTGTCCGACTCTAGGGGCCGGTGCTCATCTCCATTTGTTAGCTGAAGAGCCAGCGCTGTCCGAAGACTCTTCCATGGTCATGTGGCCGGCATGATGCATGCGGAACACTGTTACCTACCCACCGAAGTGGTACCTATTCATCTACTTGCATTTGCATGCTTTCGAATTGCTAGGTTGGCAAGAGCTGGGGCGAGTTTGGGAGCTCACTCCGTCATGCAGGGCTAGGGATTCGAACCTCTGAACTTGCGATCTTCCGATCGACAAGCCTGGCATCTTACCCACTGAGCCACCACGCCCCTTGAGCACCTAAAACTGAGCTGGATATAAATCAGCTTAACTACCAAGCGCAGCAGGGTGGGACAGAAAAGCTGCAGAACCATGTGTGGAGATGCCTTGGGGAGACAAAATGATACAAAATGTCCTCCCCTCTTTTGTAATTGCATTGTGACGTAACATGCTAATACATAGGGGGCAGAACTTTCATTGTGATTTCATGAGGCATGCTTACTGTTTAGATGAAAGCTCTGCTTGTTGCAGATGCCCATATATCTTTCATACCAACATACTAAATATATATACTGGTGAAAAAAAAATGGAGACATATTTTGGGGTAAATACATAATAGTGATAAATGAATATACTGTATAAGCAATGTTTTGAAAAGCTGTTGCATAAAACTAGGGCTACCTCATCTGGGCTGCAAAAATCCAGATGACTCCTAGATGGGAGCAAAGCGATAGAGAAAAATTTGACTCTTTGCTGCCATGGAGTGGACCTTGCCAAATTCTAAGCGGCGTAAACATGGAAGGGTAGTTGTAAGGACTGATGGCTCCAACTCACACGTTCATTTGGGCAATGTGAATTAGTCTTTCCTCCTCCATCCCTAATTGAGTGCTGTGATCCACAGTTTCTGAAAATACAATTGCCCTTTTTCTCAGCATTCCAAATCACAGAAGCTCTGTTGCGCACACATACTTTTTTTCCAGGTGTTCCTGCAGCCAGACACATTGATGCCGGGGATGTTAAGAGCATGAACAGGCCTCCTGCCAGCCTGTCCAAGAAACTGTCCATACAAAGGGCAGATTAAAAGAAATTCAGGGACAAAAACCATTGAGATATGCCACTGCTTTTGCATTCATCATCATCAAGGGCATCATCATTGTCATTATTAATCTCTCTCCTTATATTACTGCCACTTTATCACAGTTAATGACCCATTCCCTGCACTACTGCACTTTAAATCTATGTCTTATTTTATTAAACATCTACTCTGTGAACAAAGATCATTGCCACTTGCACCACTGCTCCATGATCTCCTTCCCATAGCTTCTGTAAAGCTTTTATTTAGTACTCAGCAGCATTTGGATTGTTCCCATCATGAAGCATAGGTTACGTGTCTTCATACCACCTGATTGGATTGTAGAGTTATTTGGTCAAAAGTGAGAATTAAGCAAATGGCTTCATTTTTCTTCTTCAGAAGAGTCTTTATTTACTCTACTACCGAACATTGGCTTTTCAAAATCAAATATTAACTTTTCAAAAGAAGTGAAACATTTGATGTTGTTTTAATACACTAATATAGGAATTAGAATGTCTCTTAACATAACCTACCTACGTAAATACATGTTTCACTTATTGATTCCTTCTCTCTGGAAATTGTTCTTATTTTTCTTTGCCTTTGGTAACTGACTTCTTATTGGTTTGAGATTCAAGGTTATCTGATAGTACATACTCCAAGGTCCAATTCACACACTCAGTTCCTGATTAGCCAAACCATTTTCTTCTCTTCCATTCCTAACTTTCTCACTTTCTTAATTTGTGCATCCGGGTTAAACTGAACCACAATGAGAAATTACTTTTCAAGAAAGAAAATCTGGGTCAAACTTCACATTGCATTAATTATGTAGTGTGCAGCTGTCCTTCCACAAATCAACTGTAGTGTAATTTTGGGGGCTGTAAAGAATCTTATTACAAGCACTGGTAAGAAAGGAAAAAAATGTCACTCTATCATATGCTTCATCAGCAGTGAAGCATCTCTACAAAATGGGGACACAGTGTCACAAGCCTGTACAGGAGGGGTGGGGCTTTCATTGTGACATTGCACCCACCATCTTGCAGATTTTTACTCCCCCTGTGGATGCCCATGTGCTTCATTCATGCTGTATCTGATCTAGATGTCAACTAAAATTTGGCTTCTCTTCCATTCACAAATATCATCACAGGTATATGATTTCAAGTTATTACCATGGATGTTATAGTGAATATGCAGGCTGCAACCCCCCAACTCACACTGACTGAAAGGCATCCAGGATGGAAATCAGCATCTGAATTTCAGTACACAACAGAAGGGAGAGATTTTTAGGTACAAAGCCACACTCAGATGCCCCAACTCCTCCCTCTGGAGGAGAAAAAAACTTTGTTCTTTTAAAACTAAAAGCAGAACTCTGGGGAAAGAGAGGAAGAAACTGCTGGGGAAACAAGTGAGTTGGGCTGACTCTGCAACAGCTCTGATAAATGGCTGTGATTATCCCAAGAAGCCAGGGGAGGTCCTGGGAAAAGAAGCTGATGACTTTTGCTTTGAGAGGATTCTGTTTAAAAAGAAAGAGTTAACCAAGTTTAGCCAGAATACTGCGTATGAATTTTGATTCTTTTTCCTGTGTGTGTGACTTGAGGCTTATTGTCTCTTGCTCTTATTGTTCTGCATATATAGGGCTGTGACCAAAAAGATGTATTGATTCTTACTTCTTGGGAGCTAAAATATAATTTGGAAGCAGAGAAGCCCCCCTGGATCATAAATTATAGCAGATCAACAGCATCAGGTTATCTACCAGGAACTGCATTTATTTTGTAATTCACATTTTATATACTGTATAAACCTTTAGTTTATTTTTTTAAAATAAAGTTTGGTTTTGTTTATCTCTTGTGAGATTGCTAGATTGATTTCTCTCTAAAAGGGTGGGGGAGGAAGGACTGAAACCTCTAGTCACATACCTCTATGCTACAGGCCAGGACATTATACAATAGTAATTATTTCATTCCTTTTTTTTTCATTTTTATCCTTTTCATTTTTACCCAGAAGTATAGAGACCAGAACCATTGCAAAACAGGGTCCCACAGCCCTCCATGTGCTCGCCAGAGGTAGTCTGACTGCCATTAGGTACCGAGATGAGATCCTCAGACCCCTTGTGAGACCATATGTTGGTGCGGTTGGCCCTGGGTTCCTCCTAATGCAAGACAATGCTAGACCACATGTGGCTGGAGTGTGCCAGCAGTTCCTGCAAGACGAAGGCATTGATGCTATGGACTGGCCCGCCCATTCCCCAGACCTGAATCCAATTGAGCACATCTGGGACATCATGTCTCGCTCCATCCACCAACGCCACGTTGCACCACAGACTGTCCAGGAGTTGGGGGATGCTTTAGTCCAGGTGTGGGAGGAGATCCCTCCGGAGACCATCTGCCACCTCATCAGGAGCATGCCCAGGCGTTGTAGGGAGGTCATACAGGCACGTGGAGGCCACACACACTACTGAGCCTCATTTTGACTTGTTTTAAGGACATTACATCAACGTTGGATCAGCCTGTAGTGTTCTTTTCCACTTTAATTTTTGAGTGTAACTCCACATCCAGACCTCCAGGGGTTGCTTACATTTGATTTCCATTGCTTTTTGTGTGATTTTGTTGTCAGCACATTCAACTATGTAATGAACAAAGTAATTAATACGAATATTTCATTCATTCAGATCTAGGATGTCTTATTTCAGTGTTCCCTTTATTTTTTGAGCAGCTTATATTCTGCCCTTTGTTGTTGTTTATTCGTTCAGTCGTTTCCGACTCTTCGTGACTTCATGGACCAGTCCACGCCAGAGCTTTCTGTCGGCCGTCACCATCCCCAGCTCCCCAATGGTTGAGTCCGTCACCTCCAGAATACCATCCATCCATCTTGCCCTTGGTCGGCCCCTCTTCCTTTTGCCTTCCACTTTCCCTAGCATCAGCTTCTTCTCCAGGGTATCCTGTCTTCTCATTATGTGGCCAAAGTACTTCAGTTTTGCCTTTAATATTCTGCCCTATAAGTCAAATTTTCATCTCCCAAAGGATTTGTTTAAGTGGCAGATGAGACTTTTGCCATTTGAGCTATGTATTTTCCCCCATCACAGCTTACCTTATATTTGTTTTGATCTATGGATCATGCCTTCTTATGTGCCTATACTTTAACAACCAAACAAGAACATTGTATTGTCGAAGGCAATACAGGAACCAAAACTTCCAGAACACGGCCACACAGCCCGGAAGACACACAACAGCCAAACAAGAACATCTTCCCTTCTTCCCCACAGACAGGAATGGGCTAATCTGGCAAGGTCATAAGAAATCTAAGAACTCCAGATAAGTAATGTTTATTGAAAAACGTAGAAAGCCACAACCAAGGAATTTCAGCAACTGCTATGTTTCAAGAACAAACCATACATACAAAAATAATGTGGGGTCTCCTGTCTCCACCTTTCCTCTGTTTTTGTAACTGTCACATTTGGTATTATGTTGTACTTCATGACACTGTGAGAACCAACTATCATACTTCCTATGTCAGTAATTAGGATATTTGAGCAAATACACTAAAACCTCGATTTAATGCACCAGTTGGAGGGAAGGGGTGTCCATCAAATTTGAATGTCCATTAAATCCAAAGTGACATAAATGACATGTTTTGCACAATTTTTCTAATGATGTAATCAACATAATTACATCATTTACTTCAGCTGAAGTCATTTTGTAAATAATTACCAACCTTATTTAAATTGAAACAAATGACATATCTGTGTCAATTACATAATTATGCAAATGACATATGTTAGCATAAATGACATAAATGCTTCTGCTTCAAAACAATGGAGTCTTGGTTATTTGGAGGTAAAGTCCAAATTAAAACTTTGTTTCCTAGATCTGAAGTCTGCTGAATGGGGATCCACAAAATCAAGATTTTTTAAGTAAAATATAGAAATGGAGGGAGGGGGGGGAGGGAGGGAGGAGCCCTTAGAATTGATGTAATGTATGTGAGAAGTCAAGTTGTGTAACATCTTCCTGTCAAAATAATCACACTGCTGCACTCAGCTGCTTTGAGACTACCTACAGCGATGTGATTTGTTATTTGACACTATTTTTGTAACCAAGCTATCCATCAAATGGCTTGTTTAAAGTTTAGAAGTCTCATCCAGGCATGGAAAAAATTAATTCTGAAACTAAAGGCAAGATTATGTTATGTTATGTTCAATGCACAAATGTAACTTATAAATGAGAGATGTGAACAACATTGATTATAATATATGTGTGTGTATTTGTGTAATAAACTTCTTATCATTCCATTGGTTGTTCTCTAGAAGCAATCAAAGGGCAAGTGACATCATACACAGCAGTAATTCATTCTTATTTTCTTCAATTTTATTTTTTTGTTCAACCACGATTTACATAATTACCTATGGCATCAAGTTCTAATATGTTTTCTTTCAAAACAACTATCAGCATTTTCCTCCAAATTGTCTACAGGTAGTCCTCAACTTACAACCACAATTGGGACCAGAATTTCTGTCACTAAGCAATGCAGTCGTAAAGCGCAATGTCACGTGACCGCATTGCTTAGCGATGGCAATCCCGGGCAGTCCTGGTTGCTGTCGTAACCCCAAGATTCCTAGCCAATCTTCTTTGTTCTAGATCTTAGAAAATTTGGCCCTGTTTAGTACTTGGATAGGGGTCCAAATGGGAAATCCAGGGCATGTAGTCTAGATTAGGAAGTCAATAATAACAACAACAAATCCCAGAAGGAGCTGCTGACCATTTCCATTTCATACCAAGAAAACTGGAGGGATAAGTCCACAAAAGTCACCAGGGCTCAAGTTCAATTTGAAGAAAATTTTTGTTTCAGTAGAACAGAATTCAAAGAAATGTCATTTTTTACTTAAAGTTTGAAAATGTTATAGGTTTATTTCCTGTGGACATCTATATCATGTATGCTACTTTCATAAAAAGTAAATAATAAAGGAATTGAAATCCACGCTTTCAGTTAAAGTTGGCAAATTTCATCCTCATGTAAGGGTTTAATATTCTGAATGTTTTAATCCAATACTGTAAAAAAATTCAAATTTATAAGCATTTATATATATATTATACAATTTATAAGCATTCTACTGAAATATTAATTTCTTAAACTGAAATTTGGATTCAGGCTCTGAGTTGAATCAGGAAGCCCCTGAACTGCTCAGAGGCAATGCAAGTTATTTACCAAACCACTGAACTGAGCTCTGAACTAAATCTTTTGTCTTGTACATATCCCTATAAAACACTTTTTAAACTGAGTATTTTTTTAAAAATGATCATATCTGCATGTACATGTGCACATTAAAAAAATCACAGACAAATGGAGTAACAGATTGATTTAAATTATAAGTAAGCAGAGGCAAAAGTGATACAAGTCAGGAAAACACTGAGAATACCATCTTTTTTTTCAAAAACACAATTCCTGCAATCATCAGAGGAAGGTTCCTTGGTTAGCCTATATCCTGTAGATCAGGGGTCCCCAACTATGGGGACGCAGCCTGTTAGGAAGTGGGCCGTGGGGCTCCTGCCTGCAAACCCCACCCCCCAGTGTTCGCGGTTGGCTCCTGCCTGCAAACCCTGCCCCCCGGTGCGTGCGATTGGCTCCCACCTGCAAACACCACCACCCCGGTCCATGGAAAAGTTTTCTTCCACGACCGGTCCCTGTTGCCAAAAAGGTTGGGGACCGCTGCTGTAGATATTCGTTTGGCATCATCCAGGAAAACAGTCTTCTCTATCATTGCATCCATTCATTGCAACACCTTTTTCTCTAGAGATACAGGGCATACACCGACATTATTTCAATTTAAGTGCATGCATAAAACATTGTTAGGGGGCATGGTGGCTCAGCGGGTAAGACGCTAGGCTTGTCGATCGGAAGATCGCAAGTTCGGAGGTTCGAATCCCTAGTCCTGCGTGCGGAGTGAGCTCCCCCCGCACTAGCTCCAGCTCTTGCCAACCTAGCAATTCGAAAGCATGCAAATGCAAGTAGATTAATAGGTACCACTTCAGTGGGTAGGTAACAGCGTTCCGCGCGTGTCATGTGGCCACATGACCGTGGAAGCGTCTTCGGACAAAGCTGGCTCTTCAGCTAATAAACGGAGATGAGCACCGGCCCCTAGAGTTGGACACGACTACACCACTGTGCGGGGGGAACCTTTACCTTTACCTTTTACCTTTATAAAACATTGTTACCGTGACATAATTATGTCACTTTGGCATAATGCATTTCATAATACAACTCTGCTACTCATGGCTGCTGGTGTTTATGTTTCAACATATTTCAATGTTTAAGTATGCTTAGGTGTTTTCTTTTAAATTGTAGAAAATGACATTTTAATGTTGTGTACCACCTGAAACTTGACAAGAAATATAGACAGTTTTATATAAATAAAATAGTATATATGTGTGCTTTTGCACAGTTTTGTCTTGTGCACCAATTACACCCATTTCTGGACTGAGAGGCTCCACTCACAGTCACTCATGACTTAGTCACCTCCAGTATGGATTACTGCAATGCACTTTACACGGGGCTACCCTTGAAGAACATCTGGAAGCTACAGCTGGTTCAAAATGTGGTGGCAAAGGAAGTTATGAGCGCTCCATGCTGTGCACATTTTACACCTCTGTTCCATAAGCTACATTGATTGCTAGTGTGCTTCTGGGTTTAATTCAAGTAACCCGGTAGTTACTTATAAAGCCCTTTGTGGCATAGAGCAAGGTTATTTGAGGGATCACCTCTCCCCAGCTGTATCTGCCCATCCTATCACATCCTGCAGGAGAGGCATGCTATGGGTCCCATATATCAGGGAGTGCCATCTGGCAGGCCCCAGAAAGAGGGCCTTAACTGTCATCACAATTATGTATTCATTACTGTGGTATATATTATGTTGGCTTTTAGCTGTTGCTAGCTGCCCAGAATCACTATGATGAGATGGGCAGCCATATAATTGAAATAAATAAACATGTATGTTATTAATCATTAGTCTGGATCTCCTTAGTTCAAGTCCAATATCCTATTGGCTAAACTATACTAATTCTGCATTCAAAAGAGAGAGAGAGAAAGAAAGATGCACAAGTTCTTCCATATCTTCTGTTTAAAAGACAGAAAATATATAAGCTTTCACATATCACTAGATTCATTTCCTTCCATTGTTTGACAAATGAACCAAGTATTTATTTGGAAGACAAATTTCTCTAACTATCTTGGCTGCCCACCTACAAATAGATGTTCACAATGTAAGATAATGCTGCAGCCGAAGAAGTGATTATGCTAAAACTTGAACATCTGGAACATTATGTGAGGTACATTGACATGTTCTTAGCTGAGAAAAAAAGTAGTCTGAGGAAGAACATGATAGCTCTGTATAAATGTATCAGAATGGATAACAAGCAAATGGGGAAAGCTATTTAGGATAAAGGCAGCTCTGGGTGGAAGAGCTAATGACTACAAATTGAACATTAACAAATTGTATCGGATTTGGACTGGGAACGAGGGATATTAAAGGTACAGAATCCAAGAAAAAGTTCCCAGGAACAGCAGAAGATGGATCCTGATATTAGGCCCAAAGGAGAATCAGATACATCCATTGAAGAATGAAACTCTGGGGTTTTATGTATTGTTATTTCATTATGTCTTAAAGGTTTCAAGATGAGTTTAAATCCTTTTCCCTTCCATTTAGACATGCCAAGCAACCTTGTCAGCTTATGGGCACATCTGGTATTTAGAGAAGATGTCAGGGGTACCATTTTGAAATGGTTGCTATGGAATCATGGCCATTTACAAAACAGGGCAGGGCTATATTAAAAAAAATCAATTTAAGGGATATAGTTAACAAAAAATGTACCTTTAAAATAATTTCCTTCATAAAAGTAATATCATTGATTTCTTCCCATCCTTCAGTATAATAAAGTGATTTTCTCCCACAATTTTCTCTCTCCCACTTTTATGCTTCATTCAAAAATGGATGCTACCCATCCACCATACACGATCCCATCTTTACAATTCAAGTAATGCATTCTAATCCAAGAAGAGACAAGTGCACTTCTGATAGATGCAGCAAAGGCTGCAACAGACATGCTTGCAGGCAATTTCCCTGGCTAGGTCTAGCCAAAGTAGTTATTGGAGACCAGGTACTAGCTCCACCACTGTCAGTCAGAAATGCCCTGGGACATATTGTGGAGACTGCACTACCATATCACTTATCATGGTGGGTCTGGCCATCTTGGTTCCCACTGGAGAAACTGCCATTTCTCTCCTGCAAGATGCATCACTTCTAAGAACGCCTGATGCTCCACCATCACTGGTTGGGTTCAGGTCCTCAACCCATGAGTGAGTCACCTTTGCTTGAAACAATTTGCTTGTCCTGGACAAGGGCAGTTTGCAGGATTTCCCCTTTACTATATTCCTGATCTCTGCATTGTGTGCCTGTGTTTCTTTTCTTCCAACACTCCCTACTCTTTTTCTCAACCATTTACTGTCTCTTGCCTTCCCTCTCTGTCTCATTCTGATGCTGCATGTCTCTCTATTTTCCTTTCTGCCTAGTGGGCTGCCAAGACAGACTTCTCTAATCAGAGATTTGAGCAGATCATTTCCTGACAGCTATTAAAATCCAGTTGAGAGCCATAGGCTCACACTTTTCATTAGCTCCAAGCATTGCCAAAAGTATACCCCAGCAGGGAATCAGAAGCCTATCTGGAAACAACAAAGTCAATATAAAGATAAAGAGGTATTCCAGTCCCCAGCAACTTTAATAAATGGGTGGCATATTCTCTCAGTTGTCATAATCTGCTGATAATTTAATCAACAGAATTAGGTTTAACCCCTTAAGAGAACTTCAAAGGTATGAAAGTATGTTCCATTAGAACAGAAGGAAGCTTCCTAGTACTGTACTGGATTTCTTTGATGTGTCGGGTGGGGAATGTTTTCCAAAACTATGGCAAAGGAAGGTTCTGCTTTCACAGAATTCCAGATTCTATGTTTTGTTATTTGCAGTTCATTTCTATGCTTCATATGGTATTTCTATCCCCTGATGGTGTCCCTCATGTGGGAAACTAGAGTACTTGTATCAAGGAAAAGTAGCAATTCTGATAATAATTACAATTTTGTCAGGTCAATCTTGAGTCACAGAAATAACTAACAGCATATATTCTTTGGGGTTGTTCTTCCAGCATTCAGCCAAGTTGAAATACCCACTATATTCTATGGTATAAAACAGAAATGGAATGTTGAGGATTGCTCTTCCAGAGAGAAAATTAAAATATCCCTTTTAATGGCTTTGGTGAATAAAAATGTGACTGTTTCTATTTGCACTATACTAAAAATGTGTACTACAGTTTAGGCCTAAAAGTCTACACAGAAGAGCAAATATGGATTAAATATGCAAGGTTAAGTGTAACACATTGTTTTTTTATTCCTAAGGGCCCTTTAGCTAATGTAAGACATAAAAAATTATGCATTTCAAAAAGCTTATAGGATGCAACAAAATTTCTGAGTTTTCAGTTACAGTACTCATCTGAGGAAAGGAATAAACCACAGATGAGCAGTAGCAGGTGGAAAAACATTTTTAAAAACTAGCAGAAGATAAATGAAAGGGTGTGGGAGGGTTTGTTTTTAATTTCATCTGCCCTAAAAGTAGCTCACTTAGCCCAATTCCTTCTTTCAACAGAACCCTCTTACAAGAAAATTTCCCAGAAAGGGCTTTATTTCCAGGGTAGCATATTTTCAGGGTCAAGGGGAAGACTTCCACCCACAGGAGCACTTTAAGCAGAAATTTACATGGGAAAACATTAACAGACAAAACACAAAACAAAACAAAACACTGATTCCAGCCCAATAAGAGCATGTTCCAATTACTAGCAAATGCATATTAGCCTTATTAATGCCTTCTTTTTGCTGCAAAATATCATTCATTTCTGTATATTTCACCAAGCTGTTTCTTTACCCTCTATTCTGCATTTACAGCAGGGGAGTGCAATCTTTTTTGAGCTAAGGCCCACCTTTGGCCTTTGAGGAGCATTCTGGGGACTGTACTCGAAAAAAGCAAGTGAGGAAAGGACAAAATCTACATTTGATTTCATGTACATTCATTTCAAATGTAAGCTATAGTCAATCAGTTACACAGAATTAAGATAATTACTCCTCATGCCTTCAATTGTTTTCCCCTTCTGTCGTATTAAGTATGAAAATTTGGTGGTAGTATTTGAGGAGCTCTAGGGCCACCTCCAAGGTTTCAGGGGCTGCATCCCTTGAAGTCTCAAATTGTGCATTCCTCGTTTAAACAACACCTTCATATAAAATTCAAGATACTTAAGAAATCAGCATCATTGGGACATCGCATCCAATACAAATTTCCATCATCAACATATGGTTATTGAGTGGAAACTCTGCAGTAATGTTGAGCTACAACTGGCTAGCTAATCACACTTAGAGAATCAACATTAATGGCTTTACATCAATTGGACAGCAGTAGTCAATGGTGTTCTGCAGTGATCTATCTTGGGGCCAGTATCTTAAAGATGGTTTGCTTATCAAATGTGAAGATGATACAAAATTGGGAGGTCTGGCCAACACCCAGGAAGACAGAACAAGATTGCAGTTTAATCTGGACAGGTTGGAAGACAAATATAAGGTACAATATTTAGGGAGGAAAAACACAAAAGAGAAGGGAGATCTATGACTTGGATGCTCTACACAGAGAAGAAATTGGGTGTGGTCATTGACAAGTTGAACATGAATCATCTGTGTGAGACAGTTGCTAATGGTGGGCTGTATTAGAAGCAGCCTTGTATCAAAGGCTCATTAAGTCCTTATTCCCACCTACTCTGCACTGGCGAGGCTACCCCTGGAGTAATGTGTACAATACTGGGCACCACATTTTCAGAAAGATGTTGAAAGGTAGAACAGGTTCAGAAGAGTACAAGGATGATACAGGGATTGGAGGACATGCCCTATGAGGACAGGCTGCAGAAACCTGGGATGTTCAGTGTGGAGAAAAGAAGACAGATTAGGCATAATGTCAGTGTTCAAGTACATAAAAGGGCACCATGGGAAGATAGTCAAGAACCATTTTCATTGCAACAGAAATTAAGACCAGAAATAATGGATATGGGTTGCAGCTACCTCGATTTCATTTAAATATAAGGAAAACTTTCTTGACAGTAAAATCTGTGAAACAATGGAATGGTCTACCTATGAAAATTGTGGGCTCTCCATCTCTGAAGCTTTTTAAAAAGACTCTGGACAGTCACTTCTCAATGTTGGCTTAATTGGCTTTCCTGCATATTGCAGAGTTGGCGTGGATGATCCTTGTAGTCTCTTCCAGCTTCACAGTTATGTGATTATTTATAACAGTTTTAACCCTCTTTTCTATACCACTTATTATATTATTTACTTGTTAAATGTGTACCCAGCCTTTTTGCCAAGATCTCAGAGCAGTGTATGTAGTACCCTTTCCTCCAATTTTCCCCACAATTCCTCTGTGGGATAAGTTGGGCTGTGAGGGACTGTTTGGCCCACAGTCATCCAGTGAGCTTCTGTGATCTGGAACCTAGACTTTCCCAGTCTTGATCCAACACCTTACCCACCACACCAAAGTGGATTAATCGCTCATAAGTCATAACTGATGAAATTGGCATATTTTAAGAAAATTCTGAACACTGTACCAGGCTTTATACTCCATGCCATCTGTTTAATGACCTTTTGAAACTGACTGATCCTGTTGAAAATGCTAAAATTTCACCACAGGCTTTGTGTTGTATCAAAACACATTTTCTCCACTATGTTGTGCTATTAATGTTGTAAAAACTGCTCTCTTTTTCACCACAGAGCTTTTTGACATTCATGCTAAGGATCTGGGTTTTATGACATGTAAACTGACAAGTTGTCATATTTGATATTTTAAAATGCCCTTTTTTGTGATAAAGGCATGTTCTCAGTAGGCCTCCCATTATCGCTTACAAATAAGGTGAAAAGGGCAGTCGCCAAGGGAAGCCAGTTTGGATTTCATCTGACAAGCTTCCACAAGTGACATATTCCACTAGGCACATCTTGCTCATGTCAACTGGGATTCAGAAATAGTACAATGAGCTATATTTTACATCATCTAGTCAAGGAGGACGCAGTGATGGCATACAAGATTCAGTGTATTCTAGACACTAACTTCACACATATCCCATGCTGGGATGGAATGATAAGCCACGAGGAGTCCATGAAAATCAAACAGATTTTAATGGTCAGCTTTTTCATTTTTCTTTTGGGGTTTTTAAAGAAAATTGAATGATACCAGAAATTGGGTGGGGAAAGTAATTTATCACAATGCTACCTTTTTCAGTCCTGACTACAGGTGGCCAGCAGTTAGAGTTCACAGATTTTAATTATTTAGAGTAGTGTGCAGATTTGCCCTAATTCACATGGGGAAATACAGGTATATGCCAGCAATCCTCAGGGCTGTTTCACATATGAGTATTTAATCACTTGATGACTGTGACATTAAATGGCTTGAGTGCATCAGTGGGTGATTATGACGGTAGGCAGGACCTCCATGTTTCTTCATTTCACCTCAGTTATAATGCTTGTCAATGGGATCGTTTTAGGCCTTCATTTTAGAGAGATTAAATGTATTTCAGCCTGGCATAAAGAAATCAAAGGGTGTTTATATATGTGATAACAAGACCTCAGGCATACACAAAAGCAAAGCATATAAATAAGTAAAGAAGTGAATCTCTGCTTTCAGGTGACTGTAATTAGCATTATGACACACCAAGCTGAATAGTATAATCTACCCTGAGATCCTGAGTACAGAAGGTAAGTTATAAATAAGTTAATAAACAAACATAGCCCATCTGTCATATATAGTGGTGGACTGCAATTTAACAAACATCCATGGGCATGTTATAAGCACCTGGTAGGCCACTGGAAAGCTGTCTTCTACTTTCTGGAGTATTAATTGTACAGTCTTGATCTACTGTACTATGTGTAGTAAACTTTAGATCAAGATCTTATTTTGCAACAAGTGGGCAGAATGTGCTCTCAAACAATGTCCCATATAAGAAGTCCTATATACAGTACAAGAGAAAGTGTGCATCGTGGTGAAGGTGTTGGACTAGGAGCAGGTTCTAGTCCACCCTCAGCCACAGAAGCTGACTGGGAGACTTTGGGTCAGTCACTCTCTCTCAGCTTGACCTACTGCACCACCCAGGGTTGCTGTTGTAAGGAAAATAAGAGGAGGGAATGCTATGTCTACCACCTTGAGCTCCTGAATAAAAGGTGGGATAGAAATCAAAGAAATAAATATTGTGATCAAAGTAATAGCTAGTAAAATGTATATCTAATTGTTTTCCATGCAGACATTAAACATCTCAGCCTCCAAAGTGATTGTAAAGGAAATGTTACCACAGCAAAAAGTAACCCAGAATAACTTGAAAACAGAAGGATAAGCAAGTGTTTCTTTTCACCTGCTAATCAGTTGCTTTCCTGGGTGGAAATGCTTTTTTCTCAAAGTGGCCCTTGATGAATAGATGTGCTCTGGAGAAATCAGGCCACAGTTTATGTGTAATGATGGGAAATGCAGCAATTTCTACAGTGGTGGTCTGAGGCAAGCAGCTCAGTCTTTTAAAATGTGCTGAAGTATTGGATCAGCAAGCTGAGATAATGCAGAGCTATTTCCAAATAATGGTGTAACCATCAAAACATTACAGGGTGATTACTTTGCTAGTGCTTTTGCTCCGGTGGGGCGGTGGGGGGGAGTACAAGGGGGAGAAAAAGTTGAAATGGCTATAAGTGGATTGTTTTCTACTTCAGATACAACCGGAGATTTTCCAGTAACAGTCCACAGAATAATGTGGATAGGAAGGAAGGAAGGAAGGAAGGAAGGAAGGAAGGAAGGAAGGAAGGAAGGGAGGGAGGGAGGGAGGGAGGGAGGGGGTTCTCATTTCCATCAGAGGTGGCAATAACAAGGAGGCCCCATGAAGGAGAGAAGATAGTCTTTCAAACAGGATATATGTATTCTTTTACATAATGTATTCCATGATCATCCACAGCTCTGGAAACAAATCTATAGTTTCTTATGTCCACTTCAGAAGGAGTTATCTCCAAAAAGCCTATTTTAGGGATTGCAGTCATGTGGGGCCTTTGGGTGGTTTTTTTTGGAGGGGGGGGTCCATTTGCTCCCCTTCCAAAAGGAGCAAAGCCATGCAGCTGATTTCTAACCAATTGTCATGAAAATTTAGTTCTATGGCTGAAGCATGTTCTGTAGGAAGAGATTCAGACTAAGTAAGCATCCAGAATTGCCATCATTTAACCAGGAAGTTCTTCATGTTTGCCATGAAAATTATTAGGATTCCCAATTAAGATTGTCCCAATCTGGTTGCAGCCTACGCTTGGTTCTCTTCTATCATACATACCTTTGCATGTCTATAAATCTTAAGAGCAATGAATAAAATGTGTGTTGTTGTATTAAGAATGCAAGACCACTATGCATTTCCTGCAATTTTATTCACTGATTCTACCATTCTGGTAAGCTGGTCCCTGGCTGAATTACAAACCTCGCAATACTTCCTTCTACAAATAAGAAATGAAATATTCCTAAAGACTATTCAAGATGCCGTTAACTTTTCAAGTAGAGCAACGCTTTATTGTTTAGCCCAGGTGTTCCTCTAATTGTGATCTATTGGAAAAAATGGAAGGTTTAATGGACCTGAAAACATACATATTCACCTACATGGTTCTGTACCAATGCTAACACACAGTAAAACATTGTGAGAATATTAGCTGCCTAAGAGCCTGTTAAGGCATTATTCTTTATGACATCTGTGCTTGTGCTGCCTCACTTCTTTCACTGCATATATTTTCTAGCAGCTTATGATCCTGGGTGGAAAAAAATGCTTTAATAATATTGGTATCAGTCATGCATTTTATTTCTTTAACAACCACGATAAACCCTGGTTTTTACATGCGTCAAGCATAAACAAAATTAAAAAGTAGTTTTGAGACTGATGTATTTTTATGTAGGCTGCCCAGAGTTTGTTAAAGAGGGGGGGATATGAATGATGTTTATAGACACACACACAGCCCTTGTGCTCACAAGGAGCACAAGAAATCACCTTCTATTCAGTTAGGCCATTTGTCCATGTAGCTGCACAGCCAGCACTAGAGGCATGATCCAGAGGCATTTGATGTGGTCCCTCAAAAAAACTTGGGTGAGCCCCCTTACTGCCTCCAATTGTAATTTTCAGTGTCTTTCTTTTCAATGGCAAGAGAGAAACATCATAAAGCACATGCAGAGTAATCATATAATTATACTGGATTAATTTTGCTATGCTTATTTCACTTTGGCTCTAATCCTGCTTACATTTTGTCCTGACCCCACCCACTTTTGGAAATGCAGTCCTCCATCCAGAAAAGATGATGCATCCCTGGCTTGACTACCTTTAGGTTGGAGCACTGCAAAGAACACCATGTGGACACCTTGCTCTAATAAACCTATAGGTGGACTAAAGTCTTAGGAAGCTCAATCTCCCACCTGCTCATCTTGCTTGAAGAATGAGTCGTGCAAAACCCTGCCGCTGATTGGGCATGACTCCACTGTTGGGCATGGCAGTGGGTTTTCTTCCTCAGGCAAAGGTGTATATGGAAGTCTAGGCTCAAGTTCAGTATCAGGAGCCTGGGGAAAGCTAATCAACCAGCAGCACAGCTAAGTCCTCCTCCTCTGATCTCCAGGCTGGTGCTGTTACACCATTTTTTCCAAGCCTTACCTGGAGAAGCCAGAGATTGAGTGTTACAGTTTAAAAGAGGGGTAAGTAACTTCATGCTCTCCAGAAGTTTTGGACCACCTCCCATCACTCAGCATGACCAATAGCAGAGGATAATGGGGGTTGAAGTCCAAAAGATTGGGAGGGCACTAGAATCCCTTCTCCTAGCTTAGCCTGATAGATGGTAGATACTCGCTTGTTAAAAGCGAGCTGGGAGATGTAATGTGAGTGGCTTCTAGCAGTGGTGAATTCTTCCTTGAGTGAGGGGGTTGTTCCTTCACCTCTTAAGGAGGCCTTGGTTCACCCCCTCCTCAAGAAGCCATTGCTAGACCCCACTATACTGGACAATTTTCATCCAGTATCTAACCTCCCTGTTTTGGGGAAGGTGATTGAGAAGGTGGTAGCACAGCAGCTTCAGAGGACCTTGGATGAAGTGGATTATCTGGATCCTGGAATACCATCCAACCATGGTATTCTTCTGGATCAACTCAGAGGATTGGGGGTGGGCGGCACAGTGTTGTGCTGGTTCACTTCCTTCCTCCAAGGTCAATTCCAATTGGTGGTGAGATCCTGCCCTCGGCCGCTACTGAGTGGGGTGCCTCGGTGGGATGTGCTCTCTCCCTCCTATTCAACATCTATATGAGGCTACAGGGTGAGCTCATCCATCACCATGGGGTGAGGTATCATCAGTACACTGATGATATCTAATTCTACATCTTTGCCCCTGGAGAACTAAACAATGCTGTGGAAGTCTTATCCCAGTGAATGGAGGCTGTGAGGGTCTGGATGTGAAACAACAGGCTTCAAGACTGAGTGGCTTTGGGTTTTGGGGCCCATCGGTTCTAGGACTATGCCATCTTTAGTGCTGGATGGGGTTACACTGCCCCAAATAGACCCCATACGCAATCTGGGGGTCCTCATAGACTCACGACTCCTGCTCGAAGAGCAGGTGGCAGTTGTGGCTAGGAGGGCCTTAGCACAATTTCGTATTGTGCGCCAGTTGCACCCGTTCCTAGATTGAGGGGCTGTACTCACAGTCACTCATGCCCTAGTCACCTCCCATTTGGAGTGTTGTAATGCGCTCTACATGGGGCTGCCCTTGAAGAGCATCCAGAAGCTTCAGCTGGTGCAAAATGTAGTGGTATGGGCAGTTGTGTTTCTAGCAGAACACGTGCTACACTTCTGCTCTACAAGCTGCATTGGTTGCCAGTTTGTTTCCAGATCCAGTTCAAGGTGCTGTTTTTGACCTTTAAAGCCCTACATGGAATGGGGCCAGGTTGTCTGAGGGACCACCTCTCCCCGATTACATCTGCCCATCCCACCATATCCAGCAGAGAGGGCATGCTGTGGGTCCTCTCAGCTAGGGAACTACATTTGGCAGGTCCTAGTCAGTGGAACTTTTCTGCTGCAGTGCCCAATTTATGGACTATCCTCCCACTGAAGTGAAGCTGGCTTCATCACTTTTGACTTTCCAAAGGACCCTCAAAACCTTGTTGTGCCATCAGGCCTGGGGACCCCAGGGGACTGGTGAATTATTGAGGTGGCTGTACTATTAACACCTCTTTGCCCAATATTTTTTTCTCTTTTAGCTTGGTTTTTTTATAGTTTATAATGTTTATAACAACAACAACTGTTTAGTATTTATTAACTAATTGTTTTTTAGCCTTGTTGTGCATTTGTTTGTGAGATGGGCAGCTATATAAATTTGACGAATGAATGAATGAATGAATGAATGAATGAATGAATGAATGAATGAATGGCACTAGACTCCCTTCTCCTAGCTTAGCTAGATAGATGATATATACTATCTATGAACACAAAGTGACATATGATATCTAGATCTCCCTAGAGTATATCTGCACTACTGACTTCAACAAACTTAACAATTGTTGCCTCTTCTTCAGGAACCCTGGGAACTATGACTTTCCAAGGAAGATAGGGAGTTCTAACAAAAAGTTCACAATAACATATTCATGATACCTCTGTAGTATATGCACAAAATAGAGATAAATTGTTCATCCCTGCTAAACAATGAAAACTGATTATTTATTTATTATTTCAATTTATATGGCCATCCATTTCAAATTCATGACTCTGGGTGGCTAACAGCAATTAAAAACACCATAGAACAATACCTAACAATAGGAATAATGCACATAAATTGGCAGCTGAGGTAAAAACCAAAACCACCAGCAAACAAATCAACACAACCATTACATGGGCCCTGCCACACACCTGGATCTCAAAGTTTGGTAATACAACCATGTCTTTAAGGCCTTACGGAAGGCCAGCAGGGTCAGGGCCAATCTAATCTCTGGGGGGATGATGTTCCAAAGGGTGGGCACCATGACAGAAAAGGATCTCTTCTTGGGTTCCACCAGATGGCACTCCATGATCCGTGGGACCAAGAGCATGCTGGCCTGGCCACACCTAATGGGAGAAGTAGACATAATGGTGGAGAGGTGGTCCCTCGAAAAGAAGGAGATATTTTTGTAGATGTTTAGAAGGAAATGTTTTTGGAGATGGCTGGAGATTCAGAAACAAACAACAAGCATAAAGCCTGGAAAAGATGGGATGGAGAAAAGAACTTATCTGGCAACTTTTTAAAAATTCATTCTGCAGAGTGATTATTCTATTTCTCCTTCCAGGAATCATATACAATATTCAGGAAGCAGATACTGACACAGAATACCTAACCTCAACACCAGAACATTCTAGAGTGCTAATGAACAATTACTGCTCTAGAAAAGACACTTGTCTCCATGTTTCTGTCATTGGCCTAATTCTGCACTAAGCCATGGTTTCTCTTTTGCTGATCAAGTCCTTGCTCTTGCAAGTTTCTATTTCTATCTGTAATTATTGTCCCATAATTGCTCCAAAGCAGCAACATCTGCTGTTGCTCATTACCATTCCTTCCCATTGCCTTAAAGCTATTTTATGTGCTTTGAAAGACATCTTGGATTATGTTATCATTATATTTTTTCTGATGTTTTCAGCAAAAGCCAGGCAAAGGAAGTCAAAAATAATTCAAAGAACCCTGATTGGTCAAGGAATTTGAAAGAATAGTGGATAAAAATGGTTGTGATTATTTCTATGACATAAAAAGTTTGCTTCCACACTAATTTTTAAGGCTGAAATAAACATTAGTCCATTTTTACAAAGAATCCAGATGAAGCCGGCTGGGTGACTTTGGACCAATCACTCTCTCTCAGCCCAACTCACCTTACAGGGTGGTTGTTGTGGGGAAAATAGGAGGAGGAAGGAATATTAGGTATGTTTGCCGCCTTGAGTTATTTATAAAAATAATAAAGGCAGGATAAAAATTAAATAAATATATATATATATATATATCCCTCCATCTTGATTTTCTGATCTAATATGTGGCAGTACTGTCAAAGGCAGCTACTGTATAATGTTAGTTGTTCAGGTGATCAAGAATTATTGAGGCTTTTCTAGCTTTTTTGAATATCCTTTAAAATCTTAAAAACTTAATATCAGTTTTATCTCCCTCCCACACACACACACCCTTTTTTAAAAGGTGAATTTCTATTGCCATGGCGCAGGCATAATAACCAATTTTTATAATGGAGCAATTATTTTAGTTACAAAGAAGAAACTAGTATTTAAAGCCTTCAGTCACCGGGAAGAAGAATGACAACTACAGACAATACAGTATTATCTCAGTAATGACTGAATAGTAACTAGCTTATCAGCCATTTTAAAAGACAAGGGCAAAGAGGCAAAGCTGCATCTTAAACATCAACTAAAGGGGCAAAATGATTTTTCCAAACTGGCTAAAATAAATGTGCGTTGCCCATCCCAGATTTATTGGGATCTTGCCCCTGTGGATTTTTCCTGGATTTTTAAGGAGAAAATAGCCTAATATTAAGGATCTTTTGGCAACATCATTAATTCATTCCATTTCCACATGAATGTAAGAAAGTAATATCGTATCTTTGCTAAAACCAGGCTGGTATTCCATAACGGGTAGTTGAAAAATGTCTAAGAGATTTTTAAAATTAATTTTGGAAGACCTACTCCTAGAGTTTAGTGCTGAGAAGATGAAATAAATCACCAGCACACTATGGACACACAGAAAGACTGCATGAGCATATCCAGATTGCACCAATAATAACCAATTCCCATGCAATGACCAAAAAAAAGTCATAAAGACAAGCGAAGCTGAAATTTATCAGGACAGAATTGTTAAGGTCTTCTGAAGAAGTTTCTGGGAATTAAAAGTATATTGTTCATTTTCAGAATCCAATCTTTACTCTGTTCTTGTGAGTCAAACCAGGATGGAGATTCAATTATTACAAATGACAAATCCAGAAAAACAAAGTTCTAATTAATTTAGTTCAAAAACGCTAACTGAAGAAGACATTCTTGACCTTTTTCTGCAAACAAGCTTATGCCAGCAACATTTGAATTTATTTCTATGTGTGTGATTTTTTAAAAAAATCTATCAGCTGTCTTTTAAAATCTTTCATGCTCTCTATGCTCTCACATTGAAGAACACACTCTTTGGGGTAAAAAAGGATTTTTTTTTCTGGTGGCAGTATTGATTGGTCTTTAAAACTGAACAAGTTATGAATGCCATAGAATTGCCAGCCTTTCAATGCAAGCCAGGGATTCCAGCAATGCTACTTCTATGTTGTAGGACATATTAACACAATCTTGAACGCCTATCCAAGAATTCACTGCCCTTTTTAAGGACAATGAAGTGAAAGTGGGGCTGTTCTAAGTAACTTTCTCATGCCTGCTGTTTTCCTAAGGCTGAAGGTTTCACCTTTCTCACTTCTTTTTCAAGACCAGAGCTACATTTCTCTCCAGGAATTACAGGAATCCTCCTGATCCCCTCTTTCCCAATTATGACTGAGAAGCAGTGATGGGATCTAGCAACTTTTCCTTCCCCAACCTCTGTCCTTTCATCCTACCCACCTCTGAACTTTCTTTAAAAAGAAGAGAATGATAGTAAGTTAATTAAATCTTTAATGTTTCCAGAGCATGATCTAGGTATACTGTATCAGAACCATATAAATCCAGGTAACCACTCAATATGGGGGCGTGATGGCTCAGTGGTTAAGACGCCAGGCTTGTTGATCAGAAGGTTGGTGGTTCGAGACCCGAGACCCACGTGACAGAGTGAGCTCCCTCAATAGCCCCAGCTCTTGCCAACCTAGCAATTCAAAAACATGCAAATGCAAGTAGATAAATAGGTACCACTTTGGTGGGATGGTAACAGCGTTCCGTGTGCGTCATGCTGGCCACATGACCGCGGAAGCGTCTTCGGACAACGCTGGCTCTTTGGCTAAGAAACGGAGATGAGCACCGGCCCCTAGAGTCAGACACGACTGTGCAGGGGATGCTTTACCTTTACCTATTAACCACTCAATGGTCATATAGTGGCAACCCAGCATGTGTGTGCCTAACACAACACAAAATGTGGGGGGGGGGGAAACTACAGTTCTGAGCATGGTTGTATCTAAAGGAGAAAGGCCATTTAGCAGCTGCCTTGTGTTAAAAACAAACAAACATGGGGCATAAATATAATGAATAAACTAAATAAAACTACCATTTCAAGATGAATACATTAATAATTGGAATAATCTTTTGTCACCAAAACCCCATTATGTTTTGTACATTACAATTGGAACTCATTCTGTAGAGAACATTACAATACATTTCATAGCACATATTTACTAGGATCTTGAACATTCATTTTTCTAGTGAATGAATAATAAATAATAAAGCTGGGGCATCTTTTAAAATAAAATTGTATAAATTATCCCTGATTATCTTTGAAAAGAAAAATAGCTGTCTGTTTTATCACTTAGAATAATAAGATAAATTTCAGCTTTCTTAGCAAATAAACTCAATTTTTGAGCTGTACAGGTTTCTTTAATTGCTTTTAATGAAAGCATGTTATGCAGCCCACAGTTTCTCCTTGTTTATCACACAAAATTTGATGCATTATCATTGGTTTGACCCATCAATGCCAAAGCAGATGTTATCTTTGAAAGCAATATAAAAGAAACAGTACAGGAGTGATCTGAGTACAGAAAAGATAGTCTGGACCAAAAATATTCTAACAAACTAGAAATATTCCTAGGACACTTCACCAAACCCGTCAATGTCAAATGGAATGTGTTATATATCTCCCCTGTTACCTTAATGCTATGCCTGTATATGCTTTTATTTGAAGCATGCCTCATAGAATCCAGTCTGAGATGAAGATACAAACAATATATCCCTGATATTTATCACAGATTCATAGAGTTCACAGTCATCAAGTGCACCCTGGTGCTTGTGTAGGAATAGGAACTAAAGCATCTGAACCGATGGCTGTCTAGCCTGTACTACAACACATCCAGTGAAAGGGGGGTGGGGGTGGGCTACAAGGATTTGAAAAGCGCTATCATAGCCCCATTCAGTCTTCTCTTCTCAAGGTTAAGCATTCCCAGTCCTATATTGTGAGGTGGGGGCCACAATTTAATCTCGCAGCCTTCTTAAGGACTGCAGGAAGACATCCAGGTTGTAATGTCACTGAAAGGAGTGCTGAATTTTAGGTCTGGGAATGGAAGCAGCTTCCATCCACACGGTTAAAAACCACCTCCAACTCTTCCCCCACCCCCACTCCCACCCAAAAACAGGCTGAAATCAAACTGTCAAAATTTAGCAGTGCAGTCTGGATGTGCTGGGGTATAGCCGACAAGCCAAGAGCTGGGGGTTGTCTTCCTGTATCAGAGGATACAGCTTCTAATCCTCTGATGATCCTCATTACTTTCTTTCAATCTATTCCAGTTTATCCAAATCCTTCTTAAAATGTGATGCCCTGAATGGGATACAGTACTTGATATGGGGCTGACCAAGCCAGAATAAAGCAGAATAATTATTTTCCACGATTTAGAAAGTACTGTATACTTCTGCTGATGTAGCCTAAATATGCATTTGCCCTCTTAGGAGCTACTTATACTCAGTCTGTAATCAGTTATTAATTAATCCAAAATCTTTTTCTCAAGTACAATCACCATGCCAGGTAACTTATCAATTTTGTTTCCTAAGTATCTAACTTTACATATGCCTGTACTTAATTTAATTTTATTATTTTCAGCTCATTTCTCTAACTTATCAAGATTGGCTGCCCAGAGTCCACTGCAGTTGGGCAGCCAATAAATTTAAATAGATAGATAGATAGATAGATAGATAGATAGATAGATAGATAGATAGATAGATGTTTTTGAATTTTATTTCTGTCTTGAATATCAAGTAACCCGTCCAGTTTTGCATCATCGGGAAATGTGACTTGCATTCCCTCCATATCCTTTGAAGGTATTTTCCATATTCTTATCAAAAAAGTATTATTTTTAAAGGATTTCTTTCCACATTTGAAAGCCCATTCAAGAGCCAGATTCCTTTTTCCCTCTCCCCCAATTCCAAAGATTCCTCTCCTACTGCCATTTCCTCCTCTTTCCCAGGGAGGAAAATGCTTCACTTTTAGAAAGTATTAATGGAATCCAACCACAAGTTAAATATAAAGTGTTACAAGATGCAAAGGAAAGAGGAGGACTGGATTTACCGGATGTGAAATTGTATTTCACTGCTTGTTGTTTGGTCTGAATGAAAGAATGGATGTTGCTGAGAAACAAGAGACATTTACAGTTAGAAGATCACAACCTGAGGTTTGGATGGCATGGATATTTATGGTACAATAAAGTTAAAATTAATGTTGGCTTTAAAAATCTTTTTATTAGATGTGCCATATTGAGAATATGGAATAGATATAAACCCAGGTTGTGCCTGAAAACCCTTTATGGATCTCAGCTCAATAAGCATATCATAGAAGAGAAATAGCAGACAAAGATAAATGGTTGACATATTGAGATTTATTGGAAAACCATCAAGGGGAATTTAAAATCAAGTCAAGAGAGCAATTAATAGCAGAAGGATCTAGTTGTCAATGGTTTTCCCATTTACAGTTATTAGAAGGGTTCAAAATGGACAAAAAGACTTATGGTATGGAGCAAAGACAGAATTTGAAGTACAATTGTGTACTGATGATGAACATGTAATTGCTAAAATGTATAAACTTTTGTTGAAATTTGAAACAGAGGAGGAACAGGTTAAAGAATGTATGATAAAGTGGGCTAAGAATTTTGGTTATAATATACAGATGGATCAATGAGAAAATATGTGGTTAAAAGGGTTGAAATTTATACTGTGTTATGATCTCAAAGAGAATTTTTATAAAATGATGCATTGTTGGTGCATAACACCAGATAAATTATCTAGTATATCTATGTATAAAGGCACTTCAAATGTATGTTGGAAATGTGAATAACATGGACATTTTATCATGCTTGGTGGACATGTAAAAAAGCTTTAAAAATTGGATTCATATACATACTTTGATACAGAGGATTTTAATATGTGCTCTTCCAGTTTCTCAAAATAATGCTCCTAGCAATTCCTCACACCTGATATAAGCAAAGCTCCTGAAAAACAGTCAAAATGTGCACAAAAAAACATAACAATGTATGCATTTCAGCAAAGTAGTTATGGATGACTGTTGAACAAAAGTTATGTTATCCAGGAATACCTTGGCCAGACCACCATGCTCAGATTAGCAACAGTTCTCACAGATGCTTCTCCCTCCTTTCTGTCTCTGTACAAATATCTCTGCATGACTGAAATAACTGTAGGCTACACAAGCCTGATATATTTTGCTAAGGAGCTAAGAATGTGAAATTTTGCTCCAAATATTTCATTTTCTGCCAGAAAAGAGCATGGCAACCCATTTGATTTGCATTGAGAAGGATCAAATCAGTTTTTGAGAAAAGCTGGCAGTTGGTTACAACCACGCTGTGGATCATAAATTACATGGAGGGCTTGATAACAAAAGCAAATTCATTTGTTGTAACTCTCTTGTCTTGGGGATTGTGTTTCTTTTTTCTCTCTCCCTCTGTCCTGTATTATATCTAAATGCCCCAATTCTTCCCATGTGGACTTCAGAATAAAACTCTAGTTCACAGAGGAAACTGAACCCTCCTACACAGTCCCAGATGACAAGAGAAGGAACAAAGAGTTTCTCGTATTGTATTTCTCATTAGAGACAGATATTTCAGCACTTGTTTATCAGCCTCTAAAAGGATCTTTATTTTTTGGCACTATTATTGTATGAGTGGGATACAAGGCAATTTCCATTTCTTTTTTACATACTACTACAAATAATGTTTGGTTTTCTCTCAGAGAAATGACAGTATGTACTGGAATAACTAGGTAGCATCTCTAAGCCTCCATTATTCATTCATCTGACACTCTCTCTCTCTCTCTCTCTCTCTCTCTCTCTCTCTCTCTCTCTCTCTCTCTCTCTCTCTCTCACACACACACACACACACACACACACACACACACAAATCCCTTCTCACCCCTATGGATGGTATGTATCTTCCTCAACCTTGGGTCCTCTACCAGAGGCCTGGGAGTTTGAGGGTTCTGCACAGTATCTTAGCTGTTCCTAGCATTGCACTCTTCTGGAAAGAGAGCTCTGATGTTGCTCGTGGGATCTGTTGGAGCCACTCTCCCAGCTTGGGAGTCACATCCCCAAGTGCCCCTACCACTACTGGGACCACTTTGGCCTTCACTTTCCACATCCTGTCCAGTTCCTCCTTCAGGCCCTGGTACTTCTCCAGCTTCTCATCCTCCTTCTTCCTGATGTTGCTGTCACTTGGCACCACTACATCTATCACCACCACTGTCTCCTGGTCCTTGTCTACTACCACGATCTCTGGTTGATTGGACAGTACCTGCCTGTCCGTCTGGATCTGGACGTCCCACAGGATCTTAGCCCTGTCATTCTCCATGACCTTCTATGGAATCCCCCATCTGGACTTGGGAGGGTCTAGCCCATATGCTGTGGAGATGTTCCTGTACACAATGCCAGCTACTTGGTTGTGCCATTCAGTGTATGCTGTTCCTGCCTGCATCTTACACCCTGCCACTATATGTTAGAATGTCTCTGAGGCCTCTCTGCACAGTCTGCACCTCGGGTCCTGTATGTGTGTGTGTATAATATACATATATACATATATACATATATACATATATACATATATACATATATACATATATACATATATACATATATACATATATACATATATACATATATACATATATATATTTGTTGTTGTTTATTCGTTCAGTTGCTTCCGACTCTTCGTGACTTCATGGACCAGCCCACGCCAGAGCTTCCTGTCAGCCATCACCATCACCAGCTCCCCCATGGTTGAGTCCGTCACCTCCAGAATATCATCCATCCATCTTGCCCTTGGTCGGCCCATCTTCCTTTTGCCTTCCACTTTCCCTAGCATCAGCTTCTTCTCCAGGGTATCCTGGCTTCTCATTATGTGGCCAAAGTACTTCAGTTTTGCCTTTAATATCATTCCCCCAAGTGAGCAGTCTGGCTTTATTTCCTGGAGTATGGACTGGTTTGGTCTTCTTGCAGTCCAAGGCACTCTCAGAATTTTCCTCCAACACCACAGTTCAAAAGCATCTATCTTCCTTCGCTCAGCCTTCCTTATGGTCCAGCTCTCACAGCCATAGGTTACTACAGGGAATACCATTGCTTTAACTATGCGGACCTTTGTTGTCAGTGTGATGTCTCTGCTCTTAACTATTTTATCAAGATTTGCCATTGCTCTCCTCCCAAGAAGTAGACGTCTTCTGATTTCCTGGCTGCAGTCAGCGTCTGCAGTAATCTTTGCGCCTAGAAATACAAAGTCTGCCACTGCCTCCACTTTTTCTCCCTCTATTTGCCAGTTATCAATCAAGCTGGTTGCCATAATCTTGGTTTTTTTGAGGTTTAACTGCAACCCAGCTTTTGCACTTTCTTCTTTCACCTTCATCATAAGGCTCCTCAACTCCTCCTCGCTTTCAGCCATCAAAGTGGTATCATCTGCATATCTAAGATTGGTAATGTTTCTTCCAGCGATTTTAACTCCAGCCTTGGATTCATCAAGTCCAGCACATCGCATGATGTGTTCTGCGTACAGGTTGAATAGGTAGGGTGAGAGTATACAACCCTGCCGTACTCCTTTCCCAATCTTAAACCAGTCCGTTGTTCCGTGCTCTGTTCTTACCGTTGCTACTTGGTCGTTATACAGATTCCTCAGGAGGCAGACAAGATGACTTGGTATCCCCATACCACCAAGAACTTGCCACAATTTGTTATGATCCACACAGTCAAAGGCTTTAGAATAGTCAATAAAACAGAAATAGATGTTTTTCTGAAACTCCCTGGATTTCTCCATTATCCAGCGGATATTGGCAATTTGGTCTCTAGTTCCTCTGCCTTTTCTAAACCCAGTTTGTACATCTGGCAATTTATTTATTTATTTATTTATTTATTTATTTATTTATTTATTTATTTATTATTTATTTATTTATTTTCTTAGATTTATATTACCGCCCATCTCCCCCAACGGGGACACTGGGTGGTGCACAATAAAATAGAATTAAAAATCTATAAAATTACATCAATACAAAATATGAATTCCAAGGAAAGAATGTTAAAATAAGTCACAGGGAGGCTTCAAGGAGCCAGCCATCCCCAAGAGGAACTGTTGGCGTTTCCCTCCCAGGCAAGATGGCAGAACCAGGTCTTTAAGCCTTTCCGGAAGGCTGGGAGCGAGGACATCAGCCTCAGCTCCGGGGGCAAGATATTCCAAAGGGCGGGTGGAACTGCAGAGAAGGCCCGCTTCAATTCTCACTCCATGAATTGCTGGAGTCTACCTTGCAAGATCTTGAGCATTACCTTACTGGCATGTGAAATAAGTGCCACTGTTTGATAGTTTGAACATTCTTTAGTGCTTCCCTTTTTTGGTATGGGGATATAAGTTGATTTTTTCCAATCTGATGGCCATTCTTGTGTTTTCCAAATTTGCTGGCATATGGCATGCATCACCTTGACAGCATCAACTTGTAAGATTTTAAACAGTTCAGCTGGGATACCGTCGTCTCCTGCTGCCTTGTTATTAGGAATGCTTCTTAAGGCCCATTCAACCTCACTCTTCAGGATGTCTGGCTCTAACTCACTGACCACACCGTCAAAGCTATCTCCAATATTATTATCCTTCCTATACAGATCTTATATTCTTGCCACCTTTTCTTGATCTCTTCTGCTTCTGTTAGGTCCTTACCATCTTTGTTTTTGATCATACCCATTTTTGCCTGGAATTTACCTCCGATGTTTCTAATTTTCTGGAAGAGGTCTCTTGTCCTTCCACTTCCGCACATTGCTTGTTTAAAAATAATTCCTTATCTCTTCTGACTATATATCAAACATCAATATCTGATGTTTGACTCCCACCATCCACTGCAGCACAAACTAGGAGTCATCAGGACATTGTCACACAGAGCAGAAACCATCCCCACCTCCATGGATTCCAAAAAGAATGAAAATCAGCACCTGAGAACAGCTCTGAAGGCCTGTGGATATCCAAATTGGGCCTCCACTAAATCTAAGTCTACCAGACCTAAAACAGTGACAGATAGGGCGGAGCCTCAGAGTAAACGGAAGAACCTGGTCATTCCTTACATGGCTGGCGTGTCTGAAAAGATAAAAAGGATATTTGGCAAACACCACATACCTGTATATTTCAAACCCACCAACACACTGAGACAGAGGCTTGTACACCCCAAAGATCAAACTCCAAAACACAAGGAAAGCAATGTAGTGTATGCAATCCAGTGCAGTGAGGAGTGCTCTGAACTCTACATTGGAGAAACCAAACAACCTTTGTACAGGAGGATGGCCCAACACAGGAGAAGGACCACCACAGGACCAGAGTCAGCAGTTTATCTTCATCTAAAGGAAAAAGGACACTCATTTGAGGACATTAATGTTCACATTTTAGACAGAGAAGATAGGTGGTTTGAGAGAGGGGTCAAGGAATCCATTTATGCCAACTTGGAAAATCCTTCCTTGAACAGAGGTGGGGGCCTCAGGCACAACCTTTCCCCTATCTTCCTTCCTGCTTTGTCTTCTGTGCCTAGGAAGATTAAAACCATTTCGCAAGCTCAACAGCAGCAGGGTAATCTTAACGATCCTCCTTTAGATGATAAAGGGACTTAGAAATAAACATCTCAAAATAACCATGACCTAGCCCCAGGTGCAAGGTCACACAGCCACCCTAGAAACATATTTAAGGATTCCCTTACTAACTTTTCTCAGACTGAAGAAGCTCCTTGGATAAGGAGCGAAACGTTTCCACTGAGAAAACAGAAATCCAGTTGACATGATTCAAGCCACAGACTGTTCCACCTGGATGACTGAGAACCTTCATCGACATACAGTCTCCTGTAATGAAAATAACATCTCTTTTTGGTGTATTATCCAGTAGGTGCTGCAGATCCTCATAGAACTGATCTACTTCTGCTTCTTCAGCATCTGTGGTTCAGGCGTATATTTGGATCACTGTGATGTTAAATGGCTTACCCTGAATTCGAATTGAGATCATTCTATCGTTTTTTGGATTGTATCCAAGCACTGCTTTAGCCACTTTATTATTAATTATGAAGGCTACTCCATTTCTTCTGTGGTCCTCTTGTCCACAGTAGTAGATCTGGTGGTCATCTGATGTGAAGTGACCCATTCCAGTCCATTTCAGTTCACTGACACCTAAAATGTCTATATTTAATCTTGACATCTCACCAATAACCACATCCAATTTGCCCTGGCTCATAGATCTTACATTCCAGGTTCCTATAGTATGTTGATCTTTAGAACATCGGATTGGTCGTTCACCACCAGCACCGTCGGCTGCTAGCCGTCCTTTCGGCTTTGAGCTAGCTGCGTCATCACATCTGGGGCTAGTTGAACTTATCCTCTGTTCCTCCCCAGTAGCATTTTGACCATCTTCTGACCTGGGAGTCCCATCTTCTGATGGTATACCGACATATCTCTGGTTGTACTGATCCATTTAGTTTTCACGGCAAGAATACTGGGGTGGGTTGCCATTACCTTCCCCAGGGATCGTATTTAGTCTGACCTCTCTGCCATGACCTTCCTGTCTTGGGTGTCCCTTCACGGTTTAGCTCATGGTTTCATCATTGAGGTGCTCAAGCTCCAGCACCACGACAAGGTAACGATCTCCTTTGCTGGAGATAGATAGATAGATAGATAGATAGATAGATAGATAGATAGATAGATAGATGATAGATAATAAATAAATCATACTGTATATATATATATCCCCAAATATTTACATATATCTAATTTCCCAGTTTATCTTTTATATATATTAATTTTATTATTAATATTAATTAATTAAGAGAGAAACTGGGGAAATTGATATGTAAATATTTCCCGAAAGGCTTGATATGTTTTGGAAACTCACTGGCTTCTGCAGAGCCAAGGGAGATGAGGGATAAAATCAAGATAGTTAGGAAGTGGCTTTATATTAAATGGAGGTTCAAGAGCACTCTATGAGCAATCAGTGCCCACAATGGGTTTGATTTGGCAATCTTTAGATGGAATTCCACTCATAGAACAGGGTGCTTTTCATTCCTGAAACTGTAAGAGAGAAGGTGGCTTTTGTCAATTCCAGTACAATACAAAGCTCCCGTAAAATTGAGCGGTGGTTCATAACTGTTGGTTCACTTCATGCCTGCAACAATGTTTGCATGGGCCATCCCAGATGCAGCATTGCAAGCAGAATTATCCTTCAACTGCCATATTTCTTCATTGGAGTCACTTCATAACAATGGTCATTGGGATTATCACTTTGAAAGGACAGGGTCAAGGTGACAGGGTCTTTGGGAAAGATTGATACTACCTTTGGTAGTAGATCATGGTACATGGGGGCCAGTGATGAAACTCTGTGCAGAAATGTTGATTTGCATCTTCCAAGCTACTCTCAGGTGCAGAGCTCTATACTTTTTTGAAATGTTGCCAGTTTGATTGGCTTCTATATGTAAAATTGGGAGGTGCAGGGGAAAGAAGTTGTCCTTCTTGATTAGCCCTCTCATCCACATAAGAAAATTAAGGGGATTTTTCTAAGTTTGATTTGTCAAATATAGTGTAGTCTACAAGGAAGTGAATATGCTTCATTAGACAGAAAGACAGAACATAGTTCTAGAAATGGCATGAAAAGGTAGCTTCTCCCCCTCCTCCATGAGTAGGACTAAACCAAAGCCTTGTGCTAGGGCAGAAGTAGCCATTACTTGCTGAGCCAGGATGTATCTGCAGAATTCAAAGTGGGAGGAGACAGGAAGAGATGCAGCCACAAGAAGACTCTCACCTGGCATCTGATGTATCTCAGCAGTGCAACGCAGCATCCTTGGGAATCGTCTACATTGTGACAATGTGTTTCCAGAGTCAAGAAGAAGTTAGAAGGCAATTGGATTCAGCAATAAGTCCATGAGAACCTTAATGAGGCTTACTCTAATAGCAGCCATAGTAAGAACCAGAGTCAGGGAAACTTTCTAGTCCATGGAGATGATTCCCCAGGGCTGGCCCAAACTTTACCGTATGCTTCCCCAGAAAAGGTCCAATTCCCTTAATTCCACCAACAAAAGCCAAGCTGACAGTTTTGTCCCTCATCTTGCCAACCTCCCAACTCATCAGTGTCTGCTCTCTGAGGCAGCTGGTTCATTCTTTCTAATATGACAGCCTGCTCTTTACCAGCATTTCCACAGATATTAATTCAGACACATTTATTCTACTGTCATCTTAATCATCACAACCTTTTTTTTCTCTTCTATTTATCCTTCTCCTACCTGAGTTTAAAAAAAATATTCCCCTTTTTCATTTATGATCATGGCTAAATGTCTTCAGAAAGATTAGAGTCTTTTAAAAATCCCTGATGACCAGGATGTTTTTAAAGACTGCACTCTGCTGAGCCTAACTGACAAGATCAAAGGCAGTGGGTAACAGTTTTCAAGACTAAACTTGTTTAAATGTGCCAAAACAGAGCCATGCGGTACAACTCGATTGGAATAACTGTCACTCAATATTTTTTAGTTTTTGACAAAAAGCTAACTAACAGAAAAGATTTTACCTTTTAACAAACAGACAACAGAGGAATTCAGACTGATTAGAATAGACATCATCCTAAAAGGAATTTTTTTTCTTGTCATCTATTTTAATTTTAATTTTTTCAAGTATATGACCTTTTCTCATTTCCTCATTCCTTCTCCTTTTCTAACTTTGTATTGGATTGGTAGCAGTCATTACTGCTGGACTTGAAGGATTCCCAAATCCCACCAGTTGTACAGTATCAGATTGTAGCTTTGAAAAAAAAGGAACCACTCAAGTCAGTAGAGCCTTTTTTTTTTCCTTTTGTAAATTGAGAAATTCAGATTCCATGCTGCCCAAAATGAAGGCAACATCAGCAGGGGCACATTCTATTTATTTTATTTTTCTTTTATGTCAATTTCTATATTTCTATATTCCTTCTCAAGAATAACTCAGGGCAGCACACAAATAAAACAACAAATCACTAAAAAGTAAATAATCATACAATATAATAGAACATTAAACAATTCTTCGAGATCAAGAAACAGACTCCATGAGTTTGATTGGAACTCTGCTTTATGGATATAAGCTATAGTAACAGAAACTTCCCCTTCATGGATCACTGCCTTGTCGTGGCGAAGGGGCTTGCGTAACTCAATGAAGTCAGGTCAAGACGGACAGGTCATGATGGAGAGTTCTGACATAACGTGGTCCACTGGAGGAGGGAATGGCAAACAACTCCAGTATCCTTGCCAAGAAAACCCATGGACAGTATCAAAAGGCTAAAAGATATGACACCGGAAGATGAGCCCCTCAGGTCGGAAGGTGTCCAATATGCTACTGGGGAAGAGCGGAGGGCAATTCCGACTAGCCCCAGAAAGAGTGAAGCGGCTGGGCCAAAGCCGAAAGGACGCTCAGTTATGGAGGGGTCTGGAAGTGGAAGGAAAGTCCGATGCTGTAAAGAACAATATTGCATAGGAACCTGGAATGTAAGATCTATGAATCAAGGTAAGCTGGATGTGGTCAAACATGAGATGACAAGATTGAACATCGACATCTTGGGAATCAGCGAACTAAAATGGACAGGAATGGGCGAATTTAATTCAGGAGACCATTATATATACTACTGTGGGCAAGAATCCCTTAGAAGAAATGGAGTAGCTCTCATAGTCAATAAAAGAGTGGGAAAGGCAGTTCTGGGGTACAACCTCAAAAATGACAGAATGCTTTCAGTTCGAATCCAAGGCAAACCATTCAACATCACAGTAATCCAAGTCTATGCCCCAACCACTGATGCCGAAGAAGCTGAAGTTGACCTGTTCTATGAAGACCTACAACACCTTCTAGAACTAACACCAAAAAAAGATGTCCTTTTCATCATAGGGGACTGGAATGCTAAAGTAGGAAGTCAAAAAATAACCGGAATAACAGGCAAGTTCGGCCTCGGAGTACAAAATGAAGCAGGGCAAAGGCTAATAGAGTTTTGTCAAGAGAACACGCTGGTCATAGCAAACACTCTTTTCCAACAACACAAGAGACGACTCTACATATGGACATCACCAGATGGTCAATACCGAAATCAGATTGATTATATACTTTGCAGCCAAAGATGGAGAAGCTCTATACAATCAGCAAAAACAAGACCTGGAGCTGACTGTGGCTCAGATCATGAGCTTCTTATCGCAAAATTTAGGCTTAAATTGAAGAACGTAGGGAAAACCACTAGACCACTCAGGTATGACGTAAATCATATCCCTTATGAATATACAGTGGAGGTGAGGAATAGATTTAAAGGATTAGATCTGGTAGACAGAGTGCCTGAAGAACTATGGATGGAGGTTTGTAACATTGTACAGGAGGCAGCAACTAAAACCATCCCAAAGAAAAAGAAATGCAAGAAAGCAAAGTGGTTGACTGATGAAGCTCTACAAATAGCTGAGGAACGAAGGGAAGCAAAAGGCAAGGGAGAAAGGGAAAGATATAACCAACTGAATGCAGATTTCCAGAGAATAGCAAGGAGAGATAAGAAGGCCTTCTTAAATGAACAATGCAAAGAAATCGAGGAAAACAATAGAATGGGGAAGACTAGAGTTCTCTTCAAGAAAATCGGAGATATCAAGGGAACGTTTTGTGCCAAGATGGGCATGATAAAGGACAAAAAAGGCAGGGACCTAACAGAAGCAGAAAAGATTAAGAGGTGGCAAGAATATACAGAAGAACTATACAAGAAAGATCTTAATATCCCTGATAAATACGATGGTGTGGTCACTGACCTTGAGCCGGACATCCTAGAGAGTGAAGTCAAGTGGGCCTTAGGAAGCATTACTAACAACAAAGCTAGTGGAGAAGACAGTATCCCAGCTGAGCCATTTAAAATCCTAAAAGATGATGCTGTTAAAGTGCTGCACTCAATATGCCAACAAATTTGGAAAACTCAACAGTGGCCACAGGATTCGAAAAGGTCAGTTTACGTTCCAATTCGAAAGAAAGGCAATGCCAAAGAATGTTCAAACTACCGTACAATTGCGCTCATTTCACATGCTAGCAAGGTTATGCTCAAAATCCTACAAGCTAGGCTTCAGCAGTATATGAACCGAGAACTACCAGAAGTGCAAGCTGGGTTTCGAAGAGGTAGAGGAACTAGAGATCAGATTGCCAACATTCGCTGGATCATGGAAAAAGCAAGAGAGTTCCAGAAAAACATCTATTTCTGCTTCATTGACTACACTAAAGCCTTTGATTGTGTGGATCACAACAAACTGTGGCAAAGTCTTAAAGAGATGGGAGTACCAGACCACCTTACCTGTCTCCTGAGAAACCTGTATGCGGGTCAAGAAGCAACAGTTAGAACCGGACATGGAACAACCGACTGGTTCAAAATTGGGAAAGGCATACAACAAGGCTGTATATTATCACCCTGCTTATTTAACTTATATGAAGAGTACATCATGAGAAATGCAGGGCTGGATGAATCACAAGCCGGAGTTAAGATTGCCGGGAGAAATATCAAAAACCTCAGATATGCAGACGATGCCACCCTAATGGCAGAAAGTGAAGAGGAACTAAAGAGCCTCTTGATGAGGGTGAAAGAGGAGAGTGCAAAAGCTGGCTTGAAACTCAACATTAAAAAAACTCAGATCATGGCATCTGGTCCCATCACTTCCTGGTAAATAGAAGGGCAAGAAATGGAAGCAGTGACAGATTTTATTTTCTTGGGCTCCAAGATCACCGCAGACGGTGACTGCAGCCATGAAATTAAAAGACGCTTGCTCCTTGGGAGGAAAGCTATGGTAAACCTAGACAGCATATTAAAAAGCAGAGACATCACCATGCCGACAAAGGTCCGTATAGTTAAAGCTATGGTTTTCCCAGTAGTAATGTATGGCTGTGAGAGTTGGACCATAAGGAAGGCTGAGCGCTGAAGAATTGATGCTTTCGAACTGTGTTGCTGGAGAAGACTCTTAAGAGTCCCTTGGACTGCAAGGAGGTCAAATCAGTCAATCCTAAAGGAAATCAACCCTGACTGCTCATTGGAAGGACAGATGCTGAAGCTGAAGCTCAAATACTTTGGCCACCTAATGCGAAGAGAGGACTCACTGGAAAAGACCCTGATGCTGGGAAAGACTGAAGGCAAAAGGAGAAGGGGATGGCAGAGGATGAGATGGTTAGATAGCATCACCAATGTAATGAACATGAATTTGAGTAAACTCCGGGAGACAGTGGAGGACAGGAAGGCCTGGCGTGCTATGGTCCATGAGGTCACGAAGAGTCAGACACGACTAAACGACTGAAAAACAACAACAAAACAGAAACTTGAAAGCTTCCAAGGTCATCTCTGTGGCTCAGGTTACCTAAACTAGGACCATGAGACAGCAATCTGCAGACACAATAAGAGTGGAAAAACAACTCTATTATGCCACTCTGATCACCACAGTGTAGTCCTTAATGCAGGCTCTTACCTGCGTTATGTCAGACCCACTCTTTGTCTTCATCCAGTGCTGCTCTAAGGCATCTCTTCTGCCACTTCATCTCCTGCATAAAGCCCAGAATATTGTTTAAAAACAGAGCCCATGAGCATATTAGAGAGATCCAGATTAATCTTACACCCTTTGCCCACCATAAAGAAATGCACACTTAGACATGGCAGATACGAAAAGTAAGTACAAAAGAGTCCTTACGTTTATTCATTCCAGGTACAGCATTTTGATAGATAAATGATGTTCCATTTCTTCTTCGTTTCCCTAAACTTAATACCTGTTGCCCTGCTTGCTGCAAGAGATGCGTGTAGAAAGGGGGAAAAATCTCCTAGGCCCATCCATGGCCTAGGATGGGGCAGCACACAGCCATGTGCTTGCTCCCGGTCCAAGGACAGAGAGAGAGAAAAGGAAGAGGAAGTGGGAGTGGGAGTGGCCACAAACAGCTTACTCAAAAGGATGGAGAGCTTGCATCCTAGAGCAGCCATCCATATGCTGATGGGACATGCTGGATTTGCCAGGATCTCCAACACTGCAGTTCTTCAGAAAACCAGGAGATCCCCCATGATCCATGTACAGAGGGATCTGCACAAGCACAATCCCATCCCAGGCCCAGCCATTCTCCCATTCCAAGAGAGACTAAGGCCTCAGTTGAACTGTGCATCATATCTAGAACTTCCTTTCTCAAGAGGCACTTTGAAACCCAGTAGGGTCCACCCACTAATCAAATGGGTCCTACCTCCCTGCAGTGAGAACGCAGAGTTGAGAGCTCTAAAGCAATCAAAGAGTGATCTGCCTATGACAAGGGGCAAATAGATACATGCCTAAATCCAGATCAAGTTGCCACTGCCCCAAAGCAAAAATCAGATCCAATGTGTAACCCCCTCTGTGCATAAGGCCCTCGATAATTTGGGTCAGGTCCATAGTTACATGGGATCCATGAACTCCCAAGACCCCACACCCAAGGAGGGTAAGTGAATCTCACAGTATCATAAGTCTAGAAAATTCAATCATCATCCCAACCACAGCATCAAGCAGCTCAGGCAAGAAGCCATGATGCAACAAGGGTGAGTACAGTAGCTGCAATCCCATCTGTTCCCAAAAGCCCAATTTCACAAACAGCATTTCATATCCAGTTATCTGCAGAGCAGGACTTCTGGAAGGTACAGCAGACTCCTGGATAACAAGGGCCACCCTCACCCCCACACACAGCCCTGCTCTGGGATCACAACTGGTGACACACTTGAGACTCAGGTGGGCAGATTTCTGAGAGGAAATGCCCAACAGGGTCTCAGTAATATTCATCAGGTTGGCCTTCCCATCTATGTCTTGTTATAGGCCAACCTGGCATTAAGCAGCAATAGGTGAGCCCAGGACCACTGAGGATTCGATGACCAGGCATTGAGCATAGAAGAGTACAAAGATAGCCTTGAAGAAGGCATGCAATAGCCACTATGAAAGCATCAGCCTAGCTGGAAAGAAACTCAGGATTGCTCTGCCTTTGGTGCATGTGGGAGGGAAAAAGAAGCCCTGCCAGCCATTCAAGATTCAGTTATGATACCCTACAGAGCCCGGCCAGCCCTTATACATCCAATATTCAAATATGATACACCAGTGAAATACAGAGCAGAACAGAGGTTGTGCAAATCACATTGCTGAAGTTGTAGCATTTGTTGCACTTTTATTGTATGATGCCTAGATTTGATGGGTATATAAATATTATTCACCCCAAATAAAAGGATGTTTTAACTCACATGTATATAACCTTGTTCAGCCTTGGGCAAGTTGCCATCTCTCTATTTCAATTCCTAATCGTTAAGTTTTCCATCTCTCTTGTTCTACAGCTTAGCCTTTCATACAGCTTCAGCAGCAAAAGAAATATCAGCCATTCCACTCCAGCAGCTACTCTAATTCCCACACCTTACAGCAGGGGTATTCATCCCAGTGACAACAGTCACACTTACTTTGTTTTAAGGGTTGCCCATTTCATTATGAATGGTTTGGGGACCTCTGCTAAATCATACTTAATGAAATGCAGCAGAGGCCTTAAATCCAAAGAACAGCTGGGATCATCACCATGTTAGTCTTCCCTCCCTCTCTCATTTTTATAAGCATTTAATAGGGAACAGAATATGACTTAGACATTATTTTATAGCAAGTACTTATCAAGATATTATGCATGTATAACTTCTCGAAGATAATACCTAGCGGAAAGGTCTCCAGGAATCGGGGGGGGGGAGGGGCATGGGATGAGACATGTGTGATTCACAATACGTTTCTAGTACTTAGCTTAGTGCTAGGGACACTTACAAGGCTTCAGAAAAGCCAGCCACAACTGTAAGGAAGCAGCAAAACAGCCACAACAGCACAAAAAAGATATGGATTGCCCTTCTCTGTGCAATAAATAATGGTGTCAGTTTAATCCAAAAACATGGCTCTCATTTAGAAATAGGAATGTGCTGTCATTTAGAACGAGCCGGATGCCACAAGGAACGTGCCCCATTGGGCTTGATTTCTTTCCATCTCAAAAGGAGGGCTAAGACATTTGTGTCCATTAATTCCGTTGGGCCAGTATGGAGTAGTGATTAATATTTGATATTTCTTGATTTCTATTAATATACTAACAGGACTAGAGAAACCCTGATTCAAGCCCACCTTCAGCCAGGGAAGCTCATAGGGTGACGTTGGGTTAATTTCAATCTCATAGATTAACCTACCGCATGGAAATAATTGAAGTAAGAGAGTGCCTTGAGCTGGAAGCCATACTGGTTTATGGCTGCTTATAGTGCTATAATTAGATAGCAATTATTAAAGCTTATTAATACAAGCAAAGTGATTGAAAGTACCACTCTCATCCATTGTTTTAAGAGAACGGAAACCCCATTAAATGTAATACTGGCCAAGGAAGAGCCAGTTTGGTAGAGCCAGTTTGGACTAGTGGTTAAGGCACCAGGCTAGAAACCAGGAGACTGAGAATTCTAGTCCTGCCTTAGGCATGAAAGCCGGCTGGGTGACTTTGGGCCAGTCACTCTCTCTCAGCCCTGGGAAGGAGCCAATAGGAAACCAGGAGTCTGTGAGTTCTAGTCCTGCTTTAGGCATGAAAGCCGGCTGGGTGACCTTGGGCCAGTCACTCTCTCTCTCAGCCCTAGGAAGGAGCCAATAGCAAACCAGGAGTCTGTGAGTTCTAGTCCCGCCTTAGGCATGAAAGCCGGCTGGGTGACCTTGGGCCAGTCACACACATACACAGCCCAACTCACCTCACAGGGTTGTTCTTGTGGGGAAAATAGGAGGAGGAAGGAGTATTAGGTATGTTTGCTGCCTTGAGTTATTTATAAAAATAATAAAGGTGGGATAGAAAATAAATAAATAAAGAATAAAGAATATGTTATATAAAGTAGTAGCCAAATAATTTGATTTTTAGATTTACACACACACACACACACACACACACACACACACACCATCAATTTAATGTAGTTTCTCTTTTAAAATCATCTATTCCCTTTTTTGTTTTGTTTTAGTGCCTTTGAGCCAGTGTTGACTCCTGGCAATTGCCTGGACCAGTCCCTAGTTTTCTTGACATTTTCTGAAGTGGTTTGCCATTGCCTGCTTCTTAGGGCAGAGAGAGAGTGACTGGCCCAAGGTCACCCAGCTGGCTTTGTGCCTAAGGCAGAAATAGAACTCACAGTCTCCCGGTTTCTAGCCTGATGCTTTAAACCAGAGCTTTCCAAACTGTTTGTGGCGACACACAGTCTGGTATGTCGCCACACAACCCGGAAGCGCTGATCATCATCAGCGCTTCTGGGTTTTCCCGCGGCAACACACCAACGGCGGCGCGCAAAAAACGAAAGCGGCAGCAGCGCTTCCGGGTTTTTGCACACTGCTGCAATGGCAGCACTTCCGGGTTTTCCCGCGGCGACACACCAACGGTGGTTGGTGTGTCGCCACGGGAAAACTTTGGAAAGCCCTGCTTTAAACACTACACCAAACTGGTTCTCATTTCCAAATATTGTATATTATATATACGTACAAATTATAAAACATAATTTGATATATTTTGAACAAAAGATTTGTACTCAAAATGTTTGCAGCTCAGATAGCTGTTTCAAGTTCAAGATAGTTTGTTCTGATCTTACCTGAAGTATTCCAACACTCTTCTGCCCGTACTGGAAGTGTTTGGAGCTCAAAACCTTTCCTTATGGTCTGAAAAGCACTGGAACATTTCGAGTAAAGTCAGAATTGCTGACAGTATAAAATCTGGTGGATAGCCAGGTTCTAATGCACACATTAATTGAACTATGAAAATCACTCCAGTTCATAGTGGAGTTCACAAAGATCAAATTCCATCCACGTTCCTATTAACTATCCATGTTGAAACAATGAGGGTTTAAAAGAGAACAGAAATACAGTATCAGTGTTTTTGCCATAGTTTTCCCTGGTAACCAGCATCTGATTGTGGTGGTAGCAGATGGGGATGGTATGCATTTATACTGCATATTTTCATTCAAGGCAGTATCATAGAAAGTCTATGTATGACTCCCTTTCAAAAATTGAACTTGATTTGCTTCACGGGAATTCAACCAAAAAATGTTAAAGAACAGGTCTGCAATCTGAGCCCCAAAGCTGTAGGGGTGGTCCCCAGAGCATCTCCACAAGAGCCACCAAATGGTAATTTTTAATAAAAGGGAAAAAAGTAGTAAATCGATTACATTTAATTAATTTATTGATCAAGTTATTTAATTCATGTATAGATTTACACACAGCCCACTGCAGTGGCTCTGTGTGGCCTGCACACACACACACACGTATACACACAATTTTAAACCCACTTAAAATCCTACAGCTAACAGTAAAGCTAAACCTTAAAATCTTAAGGTTATGAGCACATGCATCACTAAAACTAAGTCAGTCTCCTCCAGGTTTGGATGTAACTGATTGATCAGCAAAATCTGATAAAAGGTCCATCCTGCCTCTGTTGTTATGTGGTTATCCAGTATCAGTGCTAATTCTGGAGAACTTCCAGAACTTCCTTAAGGGGGAATGCAACCACATTCAAAACAGACATATCACCCCAACCCTGAAGTCCACCTCCCAGAATATCCAACAATTCCATGTTGTCCGTATTCAGCTTGTTCTTCAATATCCAGTCCTTTACCAACTAGAGATACACAAAGGCTCTCAAGAAATCCAATTCTGAATTCATAGAAGTACAGCTGAATGTCATCAATATACAGAGGCCAACTAGATCAAACCCTTCAAATTATCCTTCTCAGTACTTCCTATAGATATTAAGTAACATGGGAACAAGACAGAGCCTTGCAGGACCTCACCAAGATAATTTGCAGGGGGCTGAGCAAATGTCTCCCAGTATCATTTTCTGAGAGTACTTACAGAGATAAGAGTAGAACTATTGCAAAACGGTACCTCCAACTGCTAGTTCATTCAGGTACTCCAACAGGATACTGTGGTTAATGACATCAATAGCCAGTGAGAAATAATAATAACAACAACAACAACCCCCAGTGAGGCACTACCTTGATGTGGTTGTGGGGCTTGCGTGCTCTGAGGAAGATGAATGCTATGCCAGAGGTTCAACCATACTGAACAGGTCTCATCAGAGGAGCCAGATGAAGAGTGTCTCTCCCATAAACAATATGACAAGATATAACTTACAGAAACCTATACCAGATTGGTTGTTGCCTCAGGACTATTGGCTGAGCAACCAGGGCCAGCAACTATAGGACTACTGGAAGGAAAGTTGCTTACTCATTGCAAATATACAAAGACTGAAAACAAAGAAATAATGATTTGCTATTACAAATCAAGTCCAACGAGAAGATGATATCTGAAAAGAATGCACCAGTTCTGGAAAGAACATCCAGAATCAGAAATAACAGAAAAGAGGCTAGCAGATCAACATTGATTTATAATATGAAATAAAGTATTCACAGAAGTAGAATTGGAAGAACTGCAAAGGTCTACGCAGGGCAAAGAAATTGAAGCCTTGCCAGAAGTAGCTCAGACAATAGAGATAAATCAGGGGGAGTCGGTAGTAAAGGAAACCAGCATTGCTACTGAACCGTTTTCTTTCCCAAACCAGGCACCCTCTCCTCTACCTTCTCCTCAGAAAGAACAAACTCCTCTAAATGAAAAACAAGAGGAACTGAAATTAAGAATAACTGAGCATCTAGAACAGCACAAAAACAACAGAATAAGGATGCCTGCATTGAAGCTTGTTACAAAAAACAGCTAGCACAAGTATTTAAAGATGCCAATACTGTAATATCAAATATAAGCACCAGCTCACTGCAAGAAACAAACCAATTGATGTACAGCACAGCTGCAGTTATAACTGAAGAACTTGGATGCAAAATCAACAAACAAGAAGAAAAGCCAAACAGTGCATCACCAAAATGGAAGGTCAGGTTGGAAAATAAGATCAGCATGCTAAGATCAGATGCAAGCAAGCTAGAACAGATGAAAGAAAAGAAGCTGAAGAACAAGAAGACCAAAGAATACCTGATCCAGATCTATCACCTACAGACAAGGAAGATCAAGGAAGCACTGGAAATAATAAAGCAGCAAATAACAGCCATAGCCAAGAAAATCAGCAGATACAAAGCTTGAATTGCACACTACAGGCGGAATCTCCTATTTCAGTTGAATCAGAAACATTTCTACCAATCCATCAGTGGAGAGACTGCAATGAACCAGCCAACACCTGACAAAGAACAGTGCAGTTCTGAGTGCAGCTATAGACAACCCAAAGAAATATAACAAGAATGCAGCTTGGATAAAGGAGGTGGAGAAGGAAAAAAAAGAAGCTGAAATGAAAGAACTTGTACTAACAGCAGAAAAGGTGGAGAAAAGGAGAAGGAAGATCAAGAATTGGTCAGCACCAGGTGAAGATGAACTGCATGGTTTTTGGTTGAAACATCTGACTGGTCTGCACCCACTCATTGCCAAGCAGTTTAACAACACACTGCAAAGAGGTGAAATTAAGATTGGTTAACATCTGGCAAAACCTACCTGATAATGAAAGATCCAACAAAAGGGGCAGCACCAGGGAACTACAGGTCAAGTACCTGCTTACCAACAACTTTCAAATTGCTAACTGGTTTGGTAGCTGATGCAGTCCAAAGCATCTAGTTGAAAACAAGCCCTTTCCATCTGAACAGAAAGGAAACCATCCAAACAGCAGAGGGACAGAAGATCAGTTCCTAATTGACAAGATTATTTTGGAAAACTGTAAGAGAAGGAAGACCAACTTGAATGTAGCTTGGATTGATTACAAGAAGGCATTCGACTCCCTGCCACATGACTAGATAATCCAGTGCCTAGAAATAACAGGAGTCAGTAGAAACATCAGAAGTTTTGTGCAAAGATCAAAGGCACAATGGAAGACACAGTTGGTGGTCAATGCTGATAGACTGGGAGAGGTTAACATCAAGAGAGGAGACTCACTATCAACACTAATGTTTGTAATTGCATTGATTCCTCTGTCAACAATACTGAACAACTCAGGCCATGGCTATCAAACATCAAGGAGGCTATCCCACCTCCTTTACATGGACGATTTGAAGCTGTATGGAAAAACACCACCTGAAATGGAATCGCTGCTCAACACTGTCCAAATATACAGCCAAGATATTGCAATGGAGTTTGGACTGGACAAATGGGCCACCCTTACCATCAACAGGGGGAAAATAGTGAAAACTGAAGGAATCAAGATGCCCTATGGAAATAACTTCACAAGTCTGGATGAAGAAGATCACTACAAATACCTGGACATCCTTCAGGCTGACAACATCAAGCACACTGAAGTCAAGAAGAAGGTTAGTAGTGAATACATCAGAAGAGTGAAGAAGATCTTAAAGTCCAAACTCAGTGGCAGAAATACCATCAAGGTGATTAACCCCTGGGCAATTCCAGTCATTGTAAACCGCCCATTGTAATTCCAGTCATTGTAAACCGCCCAGAGTCTACCGTGGTAGAGATGGGCGGTGATAAATTTGATAAATAAATAAATAAATAAATAAATAAATAAATAAATAAATAAATAAAATTATATACACAGCTGGAATAGTGGACTGGACTCAAGCTGAACTAGAAGCCCTGGATAGGAAGACCAGTAAAATAATGACAATGAATCATGCCCTTCCTCCACGCAGTGATGTTGACAGACTCTATTTACCAAGAACCATAGGTGAGCATGGAATGTTGCAAATACACCAGGCAGTTGAAGAAGAAAAAGGGGCATTGGAAGAACATCTGAAGGACAGTGAAGAAGATGAACCATAAAGGCTTACTGAATACCAAAGAGACCAAACTGGCCTACAAGAAAGACCAAATGAAGAATAGAAAAGAGACATTGCAAGGCAAAGTATTGCATGGCCAGTACATTAAAAAACTAGCAGGCAAAGCAGATAACAACAAGACCTGGCAATGGCTAAGCGCAGGAAAGTTGAAGAAAGAGGCAGAGGGGCTAATTCTGGCTGCACAAGACCAATCCTTAAAACAAAGGCATATAAAGCCAGAATTGAGAAGACAGCAACAGACAGCAAATGCCGCCTCTTAAAAGAAGCTGAAGAATCAATGGACCACCTAGTTAGCTGCTGCAAGAAGATCACACAGACTGACTACAAACAACGGCATGACAAAGTAGCAACAATGGAATATCTGCAAGAAATACCACTTGCCTGCAAGCAAGAACTGGTGGGACCACAAAATAGACAAAGTAATAGAAAATGAAGAAGCTAAAGTGCTTTGAGACTTTAGAATTCAAACAGACAAGCATCTGCTACACAACACCCCAAACTTAACAACTGTTGATAAGAAAGGGAAAAAAGTATGTATAGTGGACATTGCAATACCTGGAGAAAGCAGAAGAGAAGAGAAAGAACTGGAGAAAATCACAAAATATAAAGACCTGCAAATAGAAGTAGAATGACTGTGGCAAAAGAAAGCAAAGGTAGTACCAATAATAATAGGCACCTTCGGTGCAATTCCAAAACATCTGGAGCACCACTTGAACACCATCGGCATTGACAAAATCACCATCAGCCAATTGCAAAAGGCAGCTTTACTTGGAACAGCTTACATCCTGTGACAATACCTTTAATATTATTAAACAACATCTGCCTATCACAGATCCTTGGGAAAGGCTCAGTAGGTGGACAAAAATGCCAAATACAGTCTAAACATCTGACTGACCATGCAACCAACCATAATAATAATAATAATAATAATATATTAAACTTGTATGCCACCAAGAGACTCTGATTACCCATCTCTGTCTGGGTATAGATCATCCATACTTTCAGGCTCAGTAGTCACAATTCTACTATTGCAATATGAAAGTATTAATTAAAAAGTACCATGTTTCTCAAATAAGGGTGAAAAATAGGTTAACTGAATTAGATCCTTATTCATTCTCTTGTCTGCTGGATAATTGCAAAAGAAGAGGATTAACTCAGGAACTGAATTAATTACCTTGTTTTGGTTACACTGAATAGCTGAGGTCATTATATGATTTTAATTAAACTGTTGACTGATTTTTCTCTAATTATTTTTGAATATGGCTCCAATCCATTATTGTTATTTTGCATATGTTTCTGTGTCTGGAATCAGTGTGATTATGCCAAGAGTCCTTGTAGAGTTTGGCCAAAAACTAATTTTAAGATGCATTCTTATAGTGACATCTGAAAGGAACTAGATAGGTAGCAATGTTTCAAAAGGAGAATTCTGAGATGGAAATGACTTATTCACAATTGTTTTCTAGGGAAAGATTTGCCATCTGTTGTAGTGATAAGAACAAAGAGATGCAAGTTTGATCTTAGATGTGGCAGATTATCAACCCTAACAAGCAACTTCTCTTAGGATCATATCTTTGATGGACAATTCTGTTGTAATTTAGGAGACACTACTCAGTTGCTGGGTACACCTCATTCTATCACTTCAGTTTATGGAGAATGAGTCACCCCTGAGACTAAATACAATTGTGTCTTGGGAGGGAGAGTTCTCAAGTTATCTCATGAAATGGCCTCCACCAGTGAAGAGGATGTTCCTTTCCTCTGTAGCTCCCTCTGTGCCTCCCCCAAATCCAAAATTTTGGCATTCCCAAGATTACAATCTAACATACAAATATAGAGGAGAAAGGGAGGGGAAAAACCTCAAGACCAATTCTTAAATCTGAAACGCTAAATAATGACAACCCTCTGGATACAGTTCAGAGAGAGAAGGTGCCTGACGGAGCTTGTCTTTCAGCCTGTCCTGTCCCAGCCCAATCACACACAACACACCAGAGAGGCAGTTGTAAAACTTTACTGAGAAACTTGTGAGGTAAACGTGTGAGGTAAACTTTGCTGAGAAACTTGTGAGGTAAACTTGAGAGGTAACGAACAGGTGGCCAGGGAGTGTGAGCGCAAATGCACACACTACAAAAACAAGCCCCCAAAGTCCCACGAGCTTGCCTTAAGGGAGTTTCATGTTCAAAACACGATTAGTCAAGTGAGTCCAAGAGTCAAGAGTCAGGTCACGAGGTTTTCCGATCAGGAATCCAGGCACATGGACTCCGGTAAGCAGACGGTTGTCCCCAACGAACGGTCTGGGCTTGCGGCTCCCTTTTACAGTATTTATTTATCAAATTTTGTCACCACCCATCTCCCCCCTCAAGAGGGACTCTGGACGGTTTATAGAGGCAGACCTGGGTGGAGCTTATTTAGGAGGGCGGGGCTACTTTCTCGCGTGTAGCCTCGTGTTCTGCCAAGTGTCCAAGCAGTGATCAGGTGCTTCAGACAATTGGTTCTTTTAGATCCAGAGATAATAAGCACGCCAGTGGATAAAGAAACTTTAGCTTTATTATAAACTTAAGCAAACAGATTTAAACAGAAAACACAGTTCAAACAAAAACACAGATTAGGCAGATTATACAGAAGCATATAAGGCATAGCATAAAGAAAGAAATCATACATACCAAAGCAAGTTGAAACCCAATCTCCCATAGGCTGTCAGGAGCCCCTTAATAAGGACAGCGGAGATACCCCAGGGTGGCTCAATTTTCACAGCACCCAGTGCTCAGGTCTGTGTGAAACTCCCAAACCCCAAAAGCAAGCCTAAGAGATTTTATCAAAGTCTGGCTCTTAAACCTCATGACCATGTTTCCATGGTACAGAGGCTGCATGGCCTGACCTTGACTGGGATACTTCTCGGGGGCTAGAGTGCCTGTTTATGACATCATCCAAGAGCCTGGGAAGCTTTACAGATAAGCCAGTGCCCAACATCAACAATCTCTTATCTCCCTCCCCATTCCAACCAGAAATAAAAACAAGCCAGTTAAACATCAGTATAACTCTAAATAAACTCTAATCTTCTTCGTGTGAGGAAGAAAATCAAAATATGTCACTTAAACTCCTTGAAATACAATGGTCTTCCACGTTGCCACTACACCTCATCAACCTCCGCTGTTCCTCTCTCCTTTCTGTTCTCCTTTCTTGAGCACTGGGAGGGGGCAGCAGCTTTGAGTCTTCATCCTCACTAATCAGCGGTGCCTGCTGCTCGCTGACCAGCCCCGCCTCCTCTGACTGCTCAGGCGGCCATTTATCTAGAGCTGTCTGCTCACCCTACAACGCTATGTCAGAGGCTGGCTGCCCATCCTCGTCATCTGACTCTTGACTCTGAGCCCGAACCTCCCATGGACTCCAAGCCCAAGCCCCCCATGATACAGCCAGCCTGATGGGATGCTCCTTCCTTCCATATCTTTCTCTACTGTGGCCTGCCCATATAATATTCTTATTAAAGTGTGAGAAAAAATGAGAGTGGGACTTCTGGTGGAAGAAATGGCAGACTAAAGACAGCTCTGCGAAAAGCAGAGCTGATAACCGCAGTGGAATGAAGAGCCGGGAGCAGACTGGCTCTTTGATAATTCATCTCCAGACAAGGAGAAGACTTGAGATCATCCACAAGTACTCCAGACAGTTGCTCCTCATGAGGAGACAGCAAGACAGCAGTCTCCAGTGAGTTTAGAGCTCTGGGAGATGAGGGAATAGCCATCTTGCTCAAACCATGGTCGGCACCTTTGACAGGACACTAAGTTTGCATACTTCCTTTTCTAATCACTTTCTGAAATTGCTTGTTAACTGCTTTTCAGGTATTAGGAACCTTTGGATCAACAAATTTGACAGCACCGGGTGAGTTTCCTTCAATCCTTAGTGAAAGAAAGTTTTAACTACAAGTTTAAGAACTTTTCAAAAACGGGATGGGGGGAATAAATAGCAAAAGGGTGATTTAAACTTTGATTTTTAGAAACTTACAAATAGACTAAGGGTCCAAATAAATTTGAAATAAGATTTTAGAATTAATTATAAAGGATCCTTCCCATGGGAAACTGCTTTTGTTTTGAACATTTTTTAAAAAAAGTAATAAGATTTTAAAAATTGGACACTGGAGGGAACTAAAGACTACAATTAAAGGAGAAGAACACATAAACTTGACTTACAGTTACAGAATGAAGCAAAAATACTAACATTGGACATAATGAAGGATATTTTTGAAAAATGGACTCAGAAGTTAATATTAATAGTGTCAATAGAGACACCTGCCTCTGTGGGGAGACTGTGTCTAAAAGATGTTATGGAAGAGGAACAAGTTTTACCTGACAAGATCAAGACTGAGTTGAAAGTGAATTTACAAATGACAGGCTACAAGAATGACATGGAAAAAGATGTTACACTGGACATACAAAAGAAACCAGCTAATGTTTTAATAATTAAAAGGGATATACAAATAATAAAACAAGAGAGTGACCTACATCATTTTCCTAAGTAGAATTTGCTCATCTGGTTGTGATTCCTATCTGGTTTCTCCTGCGAGGCTGACAGAAAGCTGAAAACTGATGGCTTACTACGAGTTCTCCATATCCAGGTCCAAGAGACTAAAATTAATGTTCAAATTGTCTGTTGTTTTATAGAAATATTGAATGTGAGATTTTGTCAGTCTGGTAACAACCTGAAACATTGTCTGTATGGCAGCATTTGCCCTGTCCCTTTGCTGGCTTAAGGGTTAAGACTGGTTTCCTTGATCACCAGAAGATAGCATTGAACTGAGGCAACTTGCCTGACCTGCCCAATGCGCACACGTCCCATCTCTATCTTTTAATGGGGCTCCCAGCCCCATGTATTTCAGTTGTGACCCCTTCTGGAAGATTGGTAGCAACTTAGCAGCCATTTGGAAGGTGAGCTGTTCTGGAGAGCATTTGGGGAATGAATTGTCACTATTGTGCTTATTGGATTACTGCATTCTTATCTGATTATTTATTTTGATGTTATGTCTTCATCCTTCATGTTTTTCTGATATAAACTGCTGGGAGTCATTTTTTAATCTGGTGATATAAAACTATAATAAGTAAATAAATGGCCATGAGAGGGGAGTTCTACAGATCCTCAATGTTTGTTTGTTTTTTTCTGGGTTGGATTAAAACCTGACTACAAGAAGACTGTCTGGATCTTTGGTACACAATTTTTATTTGTTAGATTTTTTTTAATTACATTTTTACCTCACTGCAATCTGAATAGACTCTCGATGGCTTACAAATGAAATAAGAAACAATACAGCAAAATATCAATGGCATAAAACAAAGGCATAAAAGATATAATAAGCACGTGCACACACAAACACAATAAATCACAAGGCTTCCTTAAAAGCCTTCCTGTGATAGACTACAATAACGTAGCTGGTTCTCAGGAAGGAGGGAGCACATTCAAATAGATTGATGTCAGGCCCAGCCGAAGAATGACAAAGAATCAATCCAGCCAAACTTCAGTTCTTTATTTGCTCATACCATATAGACAGAATCTTGCCAGACTAAAGTTACTCTACCTAACCTAAAGGGAAATATCCTAGGAGGCTGTAGGGCGTGGCTACTCTGAATCTCTTAGTCTTCCCACATTCCAGCTCTGGACTGTGTTTTCTTTTATCTTGCCCTCCTCTTGGAATGTGCTCCCTCCTTCCTGAGAACCTGCTGCATTATTGTAGTCTATCACATCACCTCCCCCTTCATAGACACATTCCATCACACTTCCTCACACCCTGCCATCAACAGTCTTAGCAGAACTAAGACAGTCTTAATAAGGAGGCCAAATTAAATCAGATCTACTTTACTAGACATCCCCTTAGTACTGAAAACTCTCACTAGCACACCCACCCACTACCTTTTATCAATCAGTATCCTCCCTCAACACCCTCCAGGAAGTGACTTTGATTTCTGACTGATTCACTATTAAGTCTGAAAGAAGCTTTTAAGGGCATCTAACTCAATGCACTTAGAAAGCTGTTTGGTATTAATCCTTAAGATCAACATGAAATAGTCTGAAGACTTTTCCCCACCATGAAATGGGGCTATTGAATTCTGAGCAACACTCTGAAGATGGTTTCCATTCAATGCAACAAAGCTGCACATATCTTTGACTTAGGTTTGCCCTCCAACCACCAATAATATTTTCACAAGATTTTCCAACAGTCTTAATCCCCATACAAAATACCTGTGTATAAATGCAGTCACGTGCTTCCTGCTTATTTTTTGCAAGATAAGCAAGAATGCCAAGAGTTCCACTTCCTTGCTCCTCTAGCAAAACAGAACACCCATCTGAATGAGCCCTTACAGTAATAACTTAAGCCTTCCCTGACATGAAAAATACAGTAAACAGTTAACCATTGTAGTATATCTGCTCAATTCCCCCCAAAAAAGGTCTGAAACACGCACACATGCACACACATGCATATTGCTTTTAATTCACACAGACACAAAATCTATGTAGAATTTTCCAACAAATGAAAATTGCATTACAAATTTCATTCATTCATTCATTCATTCATCCATCCATCCATCCATCCATCCATCCATCCATCCATCCATCCATCCATCCATCCATCAAATTTATATTGCTGCCCATCTCACAAACAAGCTGTTCATTTAATTGGAGGGTATGCAGGGTGGCCAAATGTGGCACGCCAAATAGGTATTGATCAGAATCCACCAAGGAACACATCATTGCAGGGAATCCATTGTCGATCTCTGGATTTTCTTATCCCTTTTAGAGTTCTTCTTTGCCATCACTGTTTATTCCCTTGCTCTCTCTAAGCATGCAAGCAGTGACAAGAGGGAGTAGCATCCTCCACTTGTCTTCCACTCATCTGAATGGTTGTGTATTTTGGACCTAGAAGCATCCAGGGCTGTAAGTGATAAGAAAGAAGGGGAGTCCACTCAGAGCAGGGACAAATGTAGTGCTCTTTGCCCAAGGATTCTCTTCCTAAAGCTGGAATGCTGACCTTCCCACTATCTTCTCCGGGCAACTCCTCCTATTGTAGTTACACCAGCTGAACCCTATGGGCTATTAATAAGTACAGCGATTTGACCAACCAATGGCCAGCCAGCTATAGAAATGCCAAGCCGCTGTGTTAGATATAGATGGAATTAAGCAGGTATCTGACTGCAAACTCGCAATCTACTGAATATGTATACAAGTATTTCTTCCAAAATGACTAAACTATGGCATTAAAAAATCCCAGTACCAATGATAGATATATTTTAAAGCACTATTGGCAAATTTAAATTCATTCACTTGTTGAGTGCAAAGGAAATCTGATCTGTTGCTGTGCTAAAATGAAAAAGGAGGTTATAAGTATGCCATTCTTCACTGAAAAGTCTTAGCAATGCATGCAGTGGAGCAACCTTCCCCACCATGATATCCTTCAGACATGTTGGACTACAGCTCCCAGAATTCTTAGCCAACACTAGTCCAACATATCTAGTCCAACATACAGTATCTGAAGGTAAGAAAGTATCTGAAGGTAAGAAAGTCTGGCCTAGAACAACAGCTGAAGTTGAAGAACTCAAGAAATTAAAGGTTCAACATTAATATACAAGATATAATCAGAGAACTTATTAGAGATGGTCATATTGGAACAACTTTGATATATATGCCAATTCAGTAAAGCCATATTCTATACATATGCCAACTGAAAGAGTCTTTTCAGTCTTCTAAGACTCTGTTTAAGTGACCTTTGGTCTTTACAAATTTACTTAATTTGTAAATCAGTCATTTCTTCTGAAACCTATGAGCTAATCTCATAATGAATGCAATAGGGTTGCTAAATACCATGGCATTTGTCTCTCTTCAGCCTTTATATTCTACAATCTCCTATGAAAGGAAATATGGATTTTAGTATTCACACAGATGCTGATAAGAATTGAGAACTTTTCTTCTGATTTAAAGATGACCCAAAGGGCAGATTTGAGAAGGCATTTATTTGGACTCCTACATTTTGATTGTTTGCTATAAAGCAGCACTTAAGAAAATTGGCATTCATTAAGCTCAGGTACTTACAGTGCATGGAGAGCATCTTTAGAAATGTCAACAATTTTATACTGATGAAAAAAATAAAACTAACAACTGAAAGGAAACACAATATGTGATATTTGTAGTACAAGATCTGTGAAATGAATTTGGTATCTAATTGAGCTGTTGTTTGATATATTTCAAACATTTTCTTAATTTCTAAAACAAGTTTATTTGAGTTAATCATGGCCATCATTCTTTAAACAAGGGAGGGGGAGCAGTCAGGGCTGAGGATGGTGATGTGATGATGTTACCAGAAGGGACTGTGCTAAAAACTTCCATCCTTTTTCACTTATGTATTGATTTAATTATTTATTTTGCCTTTGGGATTAAGCTGTCATAGGCACATTAAGACTGCTGAAAGCTTAAGGCACCGTAATGCTAAACGTCGTTGAACTTGTGGGGTTTTTTTAATTACATCATAAATAATGGTAGAGGGGCTACCATGGCTTAGTGCCAAGCCAAATTTCATCAGCATGAAACTGGCAGGCTCTGAGAGTCCCCAGAAATTCTTGGGGGGGGGTCACATATATACTATAGGCCATGGGCCTATATCTCTGTTTTAAGTCATAGGAATTTAAGTAGAATACCATTGCAATAAATGGAAACTGAACGTGCTCACAAAATAGACTTTATAATGTAGTCTATTTTCTAAATAAATTATTTCAACTCCTCGTGTTTTTGTTTTTCTGATTGAGCATGATCAATATAGAATTTTGTCTAATAAATAACAAAAATGGGTGAAAATTGCATGTTGCATACTCTTTAATGGAAAAGGTAGCAGAAGGAAATATCAAGAGCAGAGTAGCTTATCTGGGATGGGGAGAGGGAGTGGAGAGAAACAAAGGTAGAAGACTAGGTCAGCCTTCCCCAATTGGGTGCCTCCCAAAGATGTAGACTCCAACTCACATTATCCCCAACCAAGATGGATTGGTTATGCTGGCTGGAGGTGATGAGAATTGCAGCCCAACACCTGTAGAGGACAGTAAATTAGGGAAGGCTGGACTAGATCAATCACTCAGGTTGTTAGCAATGCTTCCCAGAACTTATTAAAACATGAATAGCTAAATGGAGAAATTAGCAAATAAGCCAAAAAATTACTTCAATATTTCAATTAGCCCTCTTGTGGGAAAACTGAGATTTGATTACACTATTTCAAATATTACGTTAAAAAAATATGGGGTACTGGGATCGGGGGGTAATGATTTCAGTATGGACATCACCAGGAAATAATATTACAATTTACAACCTTAGAGCATGATAGTGATAAAATAGATGCAATAGATGGGCACAAGTTTCCATGGTGCTATTAATTTAAGGGAATATTTTACAAAATTTGTACCAAAGTAGTGATAGAATCATATGGAGAAATGTTCAGTACATATTTGGTGGTTGTACAACTACATAAAACTCCTTGGAAAGAATACCAATGAAATGCAAAAGGGATTATTAGATACAAAATCCCATTATACTACCAGAAGCATATTACGGTGTTGCTTAAGGCCCTGCACTGGTTGTGATAAGCTTCTGAGTACAGTTCAAAGTGCTGGTTTTGACCGATATGTCTTGGCACTAAGGTACTTCAGGACTACCTCCTCCAGCCAGAACCAACCGTCCAGTATATAGTATATATCACAGGAAATGTTCCTAGTAATCCTGTATTTTAGCAATATAATGATGGATCAAGCAAGGAAACTATGCTTTTCTCTTACAGCACCAATACAGTGGAATGGCATCTCTGTTGAAATTAGATTAGTCCTCACCTTAATAGCCTTTTAGAAAGCAGCTAAGACTAAATTATTCTGGAGGGCCTTTGGGATATGAATATCATTTTAATGTTACATCAATTAAGGCTAGGTTGTATATCAATATGTGATTGTTATATTCTGACATACTAATTTATTATGACAGTGTGATTTTTATTGTTGTTTTGATTTTTTACTATGGATATTTTAATGTTGATATTTAGTGGGTGTTTTATTGTTTATATTATTTACTGTGGAGTCCTTGGTGCTCTCTGAGCTTGGTTGTTTGCCTGCAGATGTTTCATTACCCGACTAGGTAACATCATCAGTGCATATTATTTACTCTATATCTACTATGGATGTTTTAACTGTTGTAAGTCCTCATAAGTTATCTTTGAAGATCATTCAGTGGCCTGTTAGAACCAGTGAATTGAGCAGAGCTTAACGTTGTATAAACTCGTGGGCAGAAAAGGGAATATTGTTTAAAAACACAGCCTGTGAGCATGTTAGAGAGATTCAAGTTATTATTCTTACACTTTTAGCCCACCCAAGCATAAAGAAACACACACTTAGACATTGCAGGTACAAAGAGTAAGTACATAAGAGTTCTTACATTTATTCGGTCCAGGTACAGCCATTTCAGTAGAAAATTGGTTTCAGTTCTTCTTTCTGTCCCCTAAACTGTATACCTCTGGCCCTGTTTGCTGCCAGAAGCTGCATGGAGAAAGGGGGGAAAGCCTCTGGAGTTGAGGCCTAGCACATGGCCTCTTCATGGAGGAGATAAGGCACATGCGTCCTATCCCATCGGTGGAAGAATCAGAGAGAGAGAAGAGGAAGTTGGAGGGGCAACAAGCAACTTCCTCTAGAAGCACAGAGTTTGCCTCCTAGAGCAATCACCCATATGCTAATGAGGCATGCCTGATTTGCCGGATTCCAACAATCATGAAATTGGTGACATATAAATCTGATCATTAAATAAATACATTTTAGTTCTATACTACAGTAATTCTTCTGGCCTACTGTAAAAATATGGTGAACTCTTATTGGGAACTAATTAACAACTGGTCAAATCTCACCTGCACAGTATTGGAGCCAAAGAAAATGATCTACTTGTAACGGAGGCATGGATTAGAAACCGTGGCATACCATATTAATGAACAGGTTTATACATTTTTGCATCCAGGAAAACTGGATTTATTTTGGTGATCTCCCTCTTAGAGAAATTGACTCTGTATTATCTATGATAAGAGGAAATATTAAAGATGAATTACTTATTGTAGTATTAGCGTAAATGAGAATGTTGCATGATTTCGTTACATAATTTTGCTTACAATTAGATTTTACATTTTAATTAATGTAACAGTGAGATTAGTTTCAGGGTACAGAATTGGTTTTAAAAATAACAGGTTGAAATCCTTTATTCTGGAATAGGAAACCTTCAGCTTTAGGACCATCTGTGGCCCTAGTACTGATTTCATGTGCTTCTTGGACAATTTCAAAACCTTTCAGATCTGTAGAGAGAGAGACAGAGGGAAAGAGGAAGGAAGGAAGGAAGGAAGGAAGGAAGGAAGGAAGGAAGGAAGGAAGGAAGGAAGGAAGGAAGGAAGGAACTACTGGGAGGTTTGTTTGTTTAGTGTATCTGGAAAGGCGTTCAGCAGAATTTTTATTGAAAAGGTACAGAGGATGACAACAACCAAATTTTGGGAAGTACAGTACAACTTTATGGCAGGAAGGGGGTACACAGATCAGATTTTTGCTTTTGAACAGATCATTGATAGTACATTTGTCAAGTTAGAAAAGTGTATGATAAACTGAAAAGGCTTGAAAGTTCCACTTTCATACTTCATACTTAATGAAGATTTGTTGTTGAATGCAATAAGCACAGTATATGACAGCAGTAAAGCATGCATGGGAAGAAATGAAATGCTTACCAAATGATTCATCTTTGAGCAAGGAATAATGCAAGGGTGTATGGTGTTCCCTTGGTTGTTTATTGTATATGTGAAAAAATGTTGATGGTAGAGATATGTTGGCTGGGGAAAAGAATGTATATTTACTTTTGTATGCAGATGATGCCACTAACTGGCTGTGAACCTGAATGATTACCAGCTAATCTGAGACAGATGCAACAAGGAGTCTGGATGTGAAAATCAATATATCAAAGAACAAGGCAAAGTTGTGTTTGACAGGGAAAATGAGTGAGCAACTGCAAGTTATACATAAGTAGAAAAAAACCTAAAGCAAGTAGATGAATTTATATACCTTGATGCAATATCTACTAAAGATGGAACAATGAGAGATTTTAAGATGTGCAAATGTCAGTAGAATGGTAGCAGGTTTTGTGTGGCCTATTGTGAAAAATGCATTCATGTCAAAAGAAGCAAAATTGGCTGTGCATAAAAACATGCTTTGCCCACTTTGCTATATGTCAGGATGAAGATAAAAGTAAACCAAATGCAGTAGAAATTAAGAGGTGCGTGTGGTAAAACAGGAACAGAGAGGGTCAAGAATGAATGGGTGATGAATGAATTCAGACGGAATACAAAAATGAATGTTTGGTACAAGAGAAATACTTTGAGATCGTTTGCTCATATAGAGAGAATAAAGGAGGATCAAATTGCAGAGCTAATATATGATGGTTTAGTGAATGAACTGAGAGGAAGGAGAAGACTGGGTATAGTTAGATAGAATTGTGATCCTGAAAAAAAAAAGAGGCTTGAAGTTTAAAGAACAAAAGGTATGCATCAGTGTATGGATGGGATTGCATGGGACCGGGATACTTGAGGGACCGCCTCTCCTGTTTACATCTGCCTGTCCCATCAGGTCCAGCAGGAGATGCATGTTGCGGGTCCCATCTACAAAGGAGTGTCATCTGACAGGACCCAGGAGGAGTGCATTTTTTGGCCATGGCACCCACCCTTTGGAAGATCATCCCCCTGGAGCTTAGGTTGGCCCCGACCCTGTTGACCTTCCAGAAAGCCCTGAAAAAATGGCTCTGCCATTGTGCTTGGGGGTCTGGTGGAAGTGAAAAGATTCTTCAATGGCTGTGCTGAACATGAGGTACTGACTGGATTCTGCAGCTGATTATCGTTATTTTTCTGTTTTTATTGATGGTTTGTATGTTTGTAGGCTTTTTTTATTAATCTGTGTTATTTTGTTTTGGGTATTGTTTTAATTGTTGTGAGCCACGCAGAGTCACTGAAGTGAGATGAGCAGCTACACAAATTGAATAAATAAATCAGTAAGGATAGAAAGGTATGTAGTGGTATAGTGAAGGGGGTTGGTGTGAACTAGATTTAATTATATTTTCCTCTTTTTTTTTTCTTACCTTATGCCTTCAACTCCTTTTGTTTACTATTTTTTTACTCAATTTCTGTGCAGCACATAATGTTGTTTATCCTGAAAGGGAATACTATGATGCGTATGGCAGATAGGCTATGGAGTCATAGCTCAGGTATGGGTAATATGGAAGGAGTACATGTACAATATTGTGACTACACCCCAAATGATTGTTCAGCTTTTCATCAGGTTGAGACCTAGTTCAGAAAATATCCCTTCACTGTCTTGTACGTCACTATTTCTCAACCTTGGCAACTCTAAGACTTCAACTCTCAAAATGCTGGCTGCGGAATTCTGGGAGTTGAGGTTGCCAAGGTTGAGAAACACAGTTGTAGGTGGCAGAGAGCTTGGTAGCTTTGTAATGTGGAATTCTGATTTAAAATAAATTTAGAAATCATGTTCTGTGTTTTATATCCAGAATGGGTGAGGAAAAATAAGTGTTTTGTTTTAAAGCATACACACTTAGAGTTTGGTTATAAATCATTCCAGGCATTCTTTGCTCTTTATGTTACACTCATGTTCAGAAGAAGGAATTCTTTTCAGCAGATGCTTTCTAAAAGATCAAATGGAAGAATAGCACTTCAAACTTAAGCATTTCTCTTTGGGGTCTCTTCCCCGCCCCCCATTACTGAATAGTGGACCCAATGTGTCATTTCATAAAAGTGCATTAAGAGTTCAAGTGTCTTCTTTTGTGTTTTTGTAATTATTCTGGCCACTGTTAGAGTTCTGTGGAGATTGTCCTTGTCCATAAGAATGCATTCAAATATTTACATTAATATTTCCATCAATCACTGAATCATACAGAATTATTTTATGCTGGGATTCTTCTAGTTCCTCAATATAATACAGGAGTGTGCATCTTTTTTTTTTCTTTCTAGAAGATGAATAGCATTAAATGGGCTCCAGATTTATATTGTTGAGTTTGTTCTTTCCAAAAGACATTCCAATTAATAATTGCCTATGTTGTTCATTTTATTTTTTAAAGTATTGTTTTGGCCCTTAAATAAAAGATAATGTAATCTTCTATCACTTAATGTGTCCCATTTTTAGCTGTGATGCTGATCTGGTAGCAATTTTTCATTTTATTGCTCAAGTAAAAGATGGCCATTCACATTTAATCATATCAACAGATTACCTCAACGAATACAAATGTGTTACATTATCTTTAAATAAACGAATACCAATATGTTCCAGGGTAACAGAAGTAATTGCATATTGATAATAGTTATTATCATAAGTCATGGTTGCTGGCATAAAGTGCACTTGCATTTTTTTTAATAAGGTGCAATAATATGATCTTTTCAGAGATGATAGAAAAGCTATGTTCCATGCATAATATGGCCTCATTTTAATATAGCTGACACTCCCAGAGAGCAGATGACAAGCAAAATGTAAAGTTGTGAATTGCTAAAATGTTGTAGTGATTGGAAATTGTAAATGGAGATGTGATTGGAAATGTAGTGGATATTGGAAGGCCCTAGGCAGTGTAAATGAAGAAAAGACACTATCTGAAGCAGGTTTCAGAAGCCTGCATTCCATTCCCCCAATGCAGATGATAACAGGAACAAGCCCATTACTATAAATATACCTCCCAGAGTCACACTTTGAGTGAGATGGGCAGTGACTAAATTTGAAATATAAATATAAAAATAAAAATATTGAACAAGATATACAGTTGTCTTGTATTTTACTTAGGCTGACCATACGTCCCGTTTTGAACGGGACAGTCCTGTTTTTTTAGCATTTTTCAACTGTCCCATCGTTTTGATAAAAATCTCAATTTTGTCCCGTTTTTTAAACCCAGAGGGAATGGCGCGGAAGGAGGATCTGAGCCGGAGCTGCCGATTGGAGGCAGCCTGGAAGAGGAAGCCCTCCTATCAGCGCACAGCAAAGGAGGGCGGGGTTTGCAGGCAGGAGCCAATCACGTGGACCTGGGGCAGGGTTTGCAGGCAGGAGTCAATTGCGCGGACCAGGGGGCGGGGTTTGCATGTGGGAGCCAATTGCGTGGGGCGGGGGCAGGGTTTGCAGGCGGAAGCCAATTGCATGGACTGGGGGGTGGGGACCCCTGTCTTTTTCATGAATACGGAATATTACATAAGACCCCATTCCATTTTGCCATCCCAATGTCCTGTTTTTGTCTCAAGGAAAAATGGTCAGCCTAATTTTACTGCAGTGTGCAAAATAATCTACAAGACAAGATGATCCTAGCTTGCTTAGATAAAACTGTTAACTAACTGGGGCTCCCACTTCAGACAAAACAACTTTCTGCAGTTGTTTGTTTGTTTGTTTATTATTATTTAGTATTGTTTATTATTTAAACGTATATTACCGCCCATCTCCAAGATATATCCAGTCTCCTCAGGATCACAGTGATAGAAGAAGGATGGACAGGCTCCTCTACATCATGCTAAGTAGTGGCTTCATGCTAAATGCGGGTAATTTAGAATCTGATTGTATAAATATATGTATGATGTATAAATCATCATGTATGATGATTGTAAGCCGCCTAGAGCCCTCCGCTTAGGGAGGGGATAGGCGGGGTATAAATGAGATAAAATAAAAATAAAATAAATAAATAAATCTAAATTAGGTTACTGTGAAGGATAATGTTCAGATAATGTTCACCTTCATCCCAATATGACTTTACCAGATTAAAAATATCAGAACTTAGTCATAAACGTGGAATGATTTGCTTTGATATTTAAATAGCCTTTTCCCATCCTGATACTTTCAGAATGCTTGGCCAACATTCCATGATTCCCACCACATCTGGAGAAAGTCCCATACAGGGTGACTTAAAAATTCCTTTAAAGGTATCTTGGGGTACCCTAGAAATAATTTCCAGCCATGGAAAATCTTAATGTTATTTTTTTTAAAAAGCAATTTCTTATACTACAGCAGCTTTTCTCAACCTTCTGACCCTGGAGGAACCCTTGAAATATTTTTCAGGCCTCGGGGAACCCCTGCACATTCAGGCTCAAATATAGGCCAGAAGTTACCAAATTACTATATTCGTTTCATGTGTAGGCCTGTATCTATGCATTAACAGTGTACTTAACTTAAAAATAAAGAATGAAACTTGCCTCTTTAATGTGAAGTTGCCTGAATTTGAAATAATTTTTTAAATAAATCATGATCTCCCAGGGAACCCTTAGTGACCTCTCACGGAACCCTGGGGTGCCACGGGACCCTGGCTGAGAAACCCTGCCCTACTGTATCTATGTTCAGAGCAAAATGTATCCATAAGTGTATCTTATCTCTAGCAGCATAACTTTGATATATTGATTGGGCATCCAAGGAATTGCAGTCCTATTGTTTTGGAGGGCACCAGGTTGGGGAAGGCTGGTTTACAAGATGAATCTCTCTCTCTCTCCCTCTCCTTCCCCCACCCCACCCATGCTTTCTTTTTTTCCTGGCACAATAGGAAGCAAAAAAATCAATGAATTATAACAGATATATTCTGGAACAATAAAATGATTCACTCATAATTCAAAGCAGAGACTGAATATCTATAATCAATTATGTGAAAGCTCCGATAAATACATTTTCCTGATCACTCCTCAAAGAGAGGCCATTTCAGTAATTCATTTCAGCAAAATATTTTAATCATGAGAATTGCATTAATATCCAGGGAGATACAAGTTGGGGACGTGGCAACTTTTCAGTTTCACAAGGAAAAGCAATTGTTTTCTAAAGATCTAACTGAGCAGTTCAGTCCTATGTACCTTTACATAGCTGCAGTTCCTACCTGAGAAACAGCACTTTTAGAGCTATGCAGCTAAATTCAAAATCCTTCTTCAAACAGTGCTCTTCAAAACCATGCAGCTGAACTCCTTTTTATCAAACAATCTGTAAAGTATCCTACATGGATGACTTAAGCTACATGAAAAGCAAAACATGTATCTTTAGCTGCTTCCTTTGGCAAGTTTTCAATAATCTATAAAAGGAAGAATGATTTTTTTTTACCTGATCCTGAAAGCTGATTTTTGAGAGGACTGAATGAGGCTCTTCTGAAATTAACCTTTGCATTGTTTTTCACAGATAAAAACTATGTCCATATGCCCACTTAATGAATCTTGTTGATCTGCCATGCAATATATTGGGAATTATATGTTAGTTCTGTTAGGGACCAACATATAATTAACATATAATAACATTATAACAGAATCTCTGCCATGGCAGCACCAGGCCAATCTGGCCTGAGCATGAATGGGAAATTACCAGGGAATTCTACAGTGTGAGCTAGGCTGGGAGATTAAAAGAAAAATCCCAGAAGGTGGCAAACTGCTTCCATAACGACTCCAAAACAACTGCATGGATGTGTCCCTGAATCAAACACAGCTTAAGGGAGACTTTACCTTTACTCCCTATTAAGTCTACATGGAAGGAGTGGGATCTTCAGCTTGTGAGCTGGATACAGGATGCAGGGCTCCATAACCAGCCTTGCTTAGTGAGATGACATCTACCACCTCAAAGAACCTAGAGCACCTTGAGCCCACAGTGCTTGAAGGAGTACTTCTCTCTTCACCGCCTGTTGCCCACCAGTTGAGCAAAAAGAGGAGATTCTCCCCCACTCCTCCACCTCACTGCTCCATTGTTTAGGCATAGGGGATTCCTGCAGGATCACCCAATTCCCCTCTGCATAATAAGGGTTCTGTTTTCTAGGCACATTGAGCAGAACACAAATGGCTTGAAAAATTCTTCACCCAACTGTTGAGCAGAAAAACTGGGTGGATGGTTTCTTCAGGAAGAAGGGTTCCCCTACATTTTCTTAGGGGCAGGATTCTGCTTTAGCTGTTGTAGCCCTGCTCTTCCTTCTTTAAGATTCAGTTGAAGCAGGGGAACCAAGGGATGGTTGTACTTGTACAGGGAAAGTATGGATATTCACATATACTCCTTGGCTCCCTTGTCACTAAGTGGGAGAACACCATGTTCCACCCATCTGGATTTCACAAAAATGTTCTTCTCCTCTGGAAACAAAAATTGGAAAGCAAATTCTCATTCATCAGACTGAATGAGAAGTTGTAGAAAAAATACAGACTTTTATTTTTATTTTATTTTGCCATCCAAAAAGGTAGAGGGAGGAATCACTCATCTCCTTCATGGACGGAGAAGGAGAAGGAGGAGGAGAAGGAAACGACACGATTTTTAGGAAACGACACGATTTTTTATTGGTTAAAACCCTCCTACAACCGGCCCTGGCACGCCCCCAGTGGGAACGGGCGGCCGGGCCCACGGGAATGAAGACAACAAAAAACACTCCGGACTGGAGAAACGCAACAAAAAACCCCCACATGCCCACCGGAAAACCCGCCGCCCACCAAAGTCATCCTTGGGAAAACCCCAGAGTCAGTCCGGCCGGGAAGGCCCACAGGGAAAGCCGCGCTCACGTGATCGGCGGCGGGGAGGGCGCCCACTCACGCCACGGCCACAGCCGCCGCCAGCACTCCTCGGGAAGCCGCTCGCACTCGGCGGCACGGATCCAGGCCGCCCGGTCGGCGATGCGCTCTGCCTCCTCCGACGCCCAGTCCACTGGCGGGGCGCCGCCAGCCCGCTCCACGCGCAGGTGCCGAGTCCGGAGCTGGCACAGCGCATGGAGGACGAGATAATTCAGGATCCGCAGCGTCGACCAGGGCAAGGCCGGCAGCCGCCGCCGCCGCCGCCGCCGCCCCGCCACTTGCGCCGCCGCCGCCAGTCAAGAGCCACCTGCGCGACCCCCACCACCGGCGCCGCCGCCTCCGTCGCCTCCGTCGGTGGTGCTGGCTGCTCCACCGCCGCCGTCCTCCACGGCTCCGCCAGAGGCCGCACCGATGCCACCGCCGTCAGGGCCCCCGTCTCCGCCGCTCTGTCCGGGCGAACCTACAGCAGGGGGAAGCGGGAGAGGAAGAGGGGCCGGGGGCATGGGCGCCCGTGAAGGGCCAGCCACGGGGGGGAGGGGGGAGGGAGAAGGCCCCGGGGTCCTCCAGCCCCGAGACCAGCTGCAGCCATGGCTGGCCGGCCAGCTCCGGCCGCCCGAAGCGGCACGCCACCGCCGCCCAGAGCGCGCGCGCCTCCGGGCACTCGGCGACAAAGTGCCGCACGTCATCCTCGGGCACGGCGCCGGCCGCGCCGGCCGCCAGCACTGTGGCGGTGCAGACTGCGCGCGGGCACAGGCACGCCTCCCCGCGCGCCCACGGCTGCGCCGCCGGCTCCCGCAGCACCTGGTGGTACGCCCGCCAGCGAGTCTCCCAGTAAAGGTACGGGAGCCGCCGGTTGGTGAAGGGCTCCAGCGGGCCTGCCGGCGGCGCCCGGTAGCCTGGCAGGCGGCCCGCCGCCACCCGTCGCCACGGCGCCACCCGCCACGGCCCCGTGATGGCACGCTCCAGCGCCTCTGCCGTCACCTCCACCCGCATCGTGCGGCGCCGGATGGCCACCTCCCGGCCCGGCACACCCGCCACCACCTCCCGCCAAGAGGGGTGGAAGTGGGCCGCCGGGATGCAGTACCGGCGCAGGACGGCGGGCAGCTCCGCCAGGAATGCAGGCAGGCAGCCACGGTCCGGGCCCGAGACACGGAAGGCGCAGGTCCCGCCGCGCCACCAGCGCGTCTCGCCCCAGTCGCTGCCCCACCAGTGGGCCAGGAACAGCACCGCCCAGAGCGCCGGTACGCGACCAGCCGGCGGCGGCACAGCCCGCCCCGCACCTGGTGGCGGGAGTAGCTCGGACGCACTGCCCAGGTTCTGCGCCAGGAAGCGCCCCCACAGCGCCAGGTCCAGTGCCGGCAGTCCAAGGCCGCCCTCGCGCACCGGCAGGTATGCGACAGCCCGCGCCAGGGGGAAGAACACTGTGCCCCACAGGAAGGCGAACCACCCAGGAGTCACCCGGCGCAGGAAAGCGTCCGGCGGCGGGTAGACCGCCGCCAGGTGCGCCACCTGCGGGAGCAGGTAGGTGTGCAGGTAGGCGGCCCGCTTGAACAGCGGCAGCCGCCAACGCCGCCAGCGTGCCCAGCGCGCCTCCCAGCGCTCGGCGCAGCGGTCCCAGTTCTCCACCCAGGCGTCCGGGTGGAAGCCATAGCGAACGCCCAGGACGCGCACCGTGCGCGTAGGCATGGCCGCGACCGCCACCCCGGCAAGGGCAGCGCGGGCCACGCTCGGCCCCGTGCCCTCCCCCCACCACTCCGCGACCGGCCAGTGGCGCAGCACGCCGTCGCCCGCGGCTGGTGGCTCAAGGGCCACGACCCAGCTCTTGCGGTCGTTGACCTGGGCCCCCGAGGCCGCCTCATAACCGCGCAAGACCTCCCTCGCCCGCTGGCCCTCCGTGCGCGAACACACCAGGAGGGAGATGTCGTCGGCATGGGCGAGGAAGCGCACCCCGCGCGCCGCGCCGCCCCGCAGCCCCACTGGGCACGGGAAGCCCGCCAGACCGCCATCACGCTCCAGCCCCCACAGCGCCACGTCCAGCACGAGGACGTACAGCAGCGGGCTCAGGAGGCAACCCTGCCGCACGCCCGAGCGCACCGGGATGGGCGTGCCGCGCGCATTGTTCACCTGCGGGACGACCGTCGCCCCGGCGTACAGCAGCCAGACCAGCGCCACGAAGTCCCCGGGGACCCCGTGCCACGCCAGCACCCGCCACAGGAAGGCGTGGCGGACGCGGTCAAAAGCGTGCGACTGGTCCAGCTGCAGCAGGAAGCCCCGCCACTCCCCCCGGCCTGCCCGGCAGAAGACCTCACGCAGGAGGCAGAGGGAGTCCGCGATGCTGCGGCCCGGTAGTGCGCTGGTCTGGGTGGGCACCATGCGCGGCCCCACCGCGGCGGCCAGCCGGTCCGAGAGGATGCGTGCCAGCGCCCGGTAGTCCACGTTGGTGAGGACGATGGGGCGCCAGCTGGCAGGCAGCGTGCGGTCGAGGTCCCCCGGCTTGGTGAAGAGCAGGAGGATGCTCTGGTACAGCGACCCTGGCAGCCGCCCGCTGCCCGCGCGCGCACCCGCCGCGCAGCCCTCATGGAGCGCCACCATCGGCGCGGCCAGCAGGTTGGCGTATGCCCCGTAGAAGGCCCAGCCCAGGCCGTCCGGGCCCGGGGCGGAGAGGCGGTGCCCTACGCGTAGCACCGCTCGCACCTCCTCCACCGTGAACGTGGGCGCGAAGAACTCCTCCACGCCCGCGTCCCCCTCGTCCGCCCGCCCCGCGAACAGTACCCGGTAGAACCGGTCGACCACCGCCAGCATACCCCTCTCGTCGATGCGCAGCGGCAGGGCAGGGTCGTCCCGGAGCACCTCCACGAAGGCCGCCGTGCCCGCCGAGGGCACGTCTTTATCAGCGGCCGCCGGCGCCGGCTGGGCGCCGCGCCCCCGCTCTTCCCAGCCGTCGGCGCCCACCGGGCCGCCCGCCATGCGCACGAAGTGCCGGAAGAAGCGGACGCGCCGCCAGGCTGCATGGAATCTGGCGATGACGCGGCGTGCCCGCTCCAGCCACTCCCCCTCAACCGGCGAGCCCTCGCGCACCCGCACATGGCAGCCAAGGGACGCACGCATTGCCGCCTGGTACCGCGCCAGGTCCCGCCGCACGCGGCGACCCACCCACCGCTGGCAGAAAACACGCACGTCCCGCTTGACCCGCTCCCACCACTCGGAGAGGCGGGCCGAGCTGTACACGTCCCGCAGGGAGAGGCGCTCCTCGAGGAGGCGCGCGAGCCCACCCCGCAAGCCCGCATCCCCGTCCAGCTTGGAGGCGGTGAGGCGCCAGAGCGGCCGCCGCGCCCCCGGCCGGCCCGCCATGCGCAGCGCTACCTGCACCAATGCGTGCGTGGACCAGGGCGTGACCAGCACACGGCAGGAGCGCACCGGGCAGCCCCGCGGTGCCCACACGCGGTCGAGCCGCGCCGCCACCGCCGCCCCGTAGTGGGTGCAGAAGGGCGGCGGATGTGCCGTGCACGGCCCCGCCCCAACCGCCGTCACCTCGTCGGCCCCCTCCGCCGCTCCCGCCTCCGCCTCCGCCCGGGCGACCCCCGGCGGAGCAGGAAAGAAGCCCAGGGCATTGGGCACGGTGAGCGCCACGTCCACCAGCCCACTCTCCGCGCGGACGGCCTCCGCATAGCGCTCCTCGGTCGAGAGCGGTGGGCTGTACGCCGAGGCCGGGCGCGTGCCCGCGCCCTCCGACCCCCCACAGCGTCCGGCCACCCGCAGTGGGACGCGGTCCTGGGGGACTGCGCGGTTGTTAAAGTCCCCCGCCACAAGCAGCGAGCGCCACGTTGCGCAGGCCGCGCGCAAGCGCACCCACAGGTCGCGGCGTGCCGCCGCCGAGGAGGCCGACGCGTACAGCGCACAGAGGCTGAATGCGCGCCAGCCAAGTGGGTTGTCCGGCCCACGCGGACACGCCGCAGTGCTGCCCGCCTCCTCCGCCGCTACCACCTCGAAATCGAGGACGGCCAGCCGGCCCGGCACCTCCTCCACATAGTGCTGGAGGCGCAGGCCGGGGCCACCGCGCACAAGGATGCCCACGCCCGCCCAGCCCTTGGTTCCGTAACTCCAGAAGGAGGGGCCCGCGGGCCACAGGCGCTGGGCCGCGGCCCGGTGGCGCTCATCCAGGAGGTGCGTCTCCTGGAGGATGAGGATGTCTGCGGGGAGTTCCCGCAGCGCCCCCAAGAGCTCCTCTCGCCGCACCGCCTGCCGCAGCCCGCCACAGTTCCACGTGGCCACCACGAACGTCCCCGAGCGAGACGGCGGGGGGGACAGTGATGACTCCCGCTGTGTCCCCGCCATAGCAGGTCGTGAGCAGGGAGCGCCTCACGGGGAGGCAGCACCGGGCCCCTGAAGGCCCCCCGAAGCCAGAGCAGGCTCGACAGATAGATGCCCCCCGGAGCCGCCGGACACGGCCAGCGACACGGCCGACCGGCCCTCCCCGCCCGCGGCGGCCGTGGCTGCCCCACCCACCCTGCCACTCCGAGAAGCTCGGGCCGGCGTGGGAGGCTCGGAAGCGCCCCCAGACAACGACGGGCTCTCAGACCCTGACGGGAGGGACAAGCGAATTGGGGACGCCGTGGAGGAAGAAGAGGTAAAGGAGGAGATGGGCGTGGCTGGTGCATCCCCCCCTCCCGCCCCAAGTCTGCCCATCCACTGCCGCCCGCCCGCGTTCGGGTGTCCCTTCCCGGGACGAACACACCCCCTCAGGAGGGATATAGTCCTCCCCCAGTCCCAAGCCGGCCACCACGGAAGGGGCGCCCGGCCCCTCCAAGACCTGCTCGCGTGACCCCCCTGGGTCCGCCGCACAGCCCGAAGGGGCCGCTTCTGCCCCCAAGCCACTGACAGCCCCCGGACTCCCTGATGACAAGCCCCCTTCCTCGGAGGAGAGTCCGTAGTCCAAGGCTGGGAGAAGGAGTTGGGCCACATCGGCCCCCGCCACCGCTGGCACCGGCTCCGCTCCCTCGGGCAGCCCGGGACCTGCCTGGGCCCGCAGCACCCGGCCAGTTAGCGTCCCCTCAACCAGCTGCCGCGGGCGAGCGAGGGACACGGGAGCCGCAGGCTCATCCCTGGCCCGGGCAGCCGGTTCGGCCGGCTCTGCAGAGGCCGCAGACCCATGCTCCAGGACGGCGAAGCGGTTCCCGACCGCCCACACAGGCCCCGCTGACACCCTCTGCGGCCGGCCCGGTGTCGCGCCCGGCGAGGCCCGGGAGCGCTTGGGCCGCTCCACCTCGTCACTGGACCGCCGCCAGCGGACCGCCCGGAAGTCCCCGGTGCCAGCCACCTCCATCGCCTCCTCAGGGCCACCCCCCGGCGGCACGTGCGGCCCCGCCCCAGGCTACTCGGGGCACTCAGCCCGCCCGGCACCACAGGTCCCAGGCCCGCCGGCCGCTGGCCCCACCGCCGGCTCCAGGCCGTCCGCGGCAGCCCCGCCACGTGGGGCGGGCCGCTCCGCCGCCTCCTCCGATGCCCCATCTGCCGTCTCTTCCGCCCCTGGCACCCCGCCGCCCGTAAACCTCTGCGAACCTCTGTTGCAGGCCGCCCGCGGGCAGCTGGCGTAAGTGTGGCCCTGCTCGCCGCAGAGGTTGCAGCGGACCGCTGCCTGGCACGCCGATGCGACGTGCCCCCGTGCCCCGCAGCGCGCACAGAGCGGCGTGGTACAGGTCCGCCTCTGGTGGCCATAGCCGCCACAGGAAAAGCAGGCGGGCGGCTGCCCCACGTAGCGCGTCACACCCCGCTCAGCCCCCAGGTAAAAGAACCTGGGGAGCCGCCGGGACTCCCCCGGGGCAAAGCGGAGCAAGGCGCGCACCTCCCCTGTCCAGATGCTCGCCTCGTCCCGCACCTTGGCCGGTGGCGCGAGCAGCGTGCCGAACCGGCCCAGCCAGGTGACGATGTCCTGCAGCGGCACGAGGTGGGACCGGAAGAAGACAACCACCTGCCGCACATCGCCCTCGACAAGCGAGGTGACACGGAAGCCGTCGAAGAGCCGCGGCTGGACAGTCGCCAGGTCGCGGCAACCCAGCACGAAGAGGGAGAAGGCCGCAAAGGAGACAAAACAGACGTCCACCTCCCTCGACTCCGGGGGCCTGATGACGGCGGTGAGCAGCTCCACGGGGAAATCCAGGCCCTTGCAGATCACCTCCTGAACGAGGTGGCGCCGCGGCTCGAAGCCTGCGTCCCCCCCCACATAGCGGAAGCAGAGGACATACCGCTCCCGCGAGGGGCCCGCTGACAACGGCCGGCCAGCCTCCCCTGCCCTGGGCTCCTCCAATGGCCCCCAGTCAGAGGACGGGCCTGCGCCCACGGAGTCGAGGATCTCGTCCAGATCATCGCGGGCGGAGCCGCCCCCGCTGGAACCGGCGGGTTGCCGAGAAGGCCCGGGCCTCGCAGCACCGGGCCCCCCTGCCCCGCTGCCCACCACCGACGCATACGACGGCGCCAGCCGTGCCCCCGGAGGCCCCTCACCCTCGCCGGCCGTCGCCGACTCGTGACGCTGCGGCCGTACTTCCTCTGCGCCCCCTGCGGCGGGCCCGGCCCTTGGAGGTGAGGGTGGGGAGGCGACCGGGCCTGCACGCGACTCCCCCGCGCCCCTCCCGGGCGGCTCCGGGGCGGACCGCCGTCCCTCCGGGCCGCGCCCCGGCCCTTCCGATCTCAAATCCCCCGTCTCCCCCGGAGGGGCCCCTGCCAGCACCCGGGGAGCCCGCAGGGCCCTCTGTGGGAGCGGGCTCACGGGACGCTCCCCCGACCCAACTGCCGCGCCTGTGGTCTCTGAATCCCCGGGGACAGCCCCGTCCGACCGGTCCCCTAGCAAATCCGGGCGCCGTGCATCGAACCAGTCCACCACGGAGCTGCGGCGGACCCGGCCCTCCAACGTGCCCTCAGCAGCGCCCAACCCCGAGTGCAACAAGCGCATGCTAGCCGCCGCCGAGGGGCCGCGCACCTTCCCCTGGCCAGACGCACCGCGGTGCCGGCGGCCACCCCGCCGATGCCGCACAGATGAGCCCCGCCAGGCGGCTGAACCACCCTGCCCTCACTGCCGGAACGAGCCGCTGCCCCCTCCTCTGAGGCACGAATCCGTCGTCCCCGGCTCTGGAGTGCCACCACGACGGCATCCAGCCAGGCCCCATAGTCGGGGGCAGACAGGGCCGAGAGGACATACCCGGCTTGCTGGCCGACGGGGACCTCCGCACCCGCGGCCGCCTGCCAGCCCCTGGAAACCTCCTGGAAGGCCCAGAGGAGGCCCTGCTCCATCAGCCACAGGGGCCAGGACGTCTCACCCCGCGGCTTCCGGCCCACCAGCAGCCGCTCCACAGCCACCAAGGTTAGCGAGCGTGCCACCGACGCACGCTCATACGCAGGGCCCGGTACCGGGAGCCCGTCCCGCAGAACGGTCAGCAGGGGCTCGAGCTCGCGCTCCAAGATGGCCCAGAAGCGGGCCTGGCTGCACTTTGAGAGGGCCGGAACCAGCACCCACGGGAGGCGCACATGACCCACCACCAGCCCCCAGAAGCGAGGGTGCGAGGTACGCAGTGGGCAGCGTGCTCAGGGGCGCTGCCAGATCCCACAACCACCCCTCCCGGATGATGGCCTCCCGCGAGCCGGGGGTCCCCTGCGAAGAACCGCCCGCATCACTGCCATCGCCCCACGAGGTGGAACGGCCAAACCCGCCGGAGCCCTCTTGCGAGCGGCTGCGAAGGGGGGACCCCGCCCGGCCCCCCGAGGGAGAGGCCGAGGAGCAGCGGCGCCCAGCTACTGACCGCCCACCACCGGTGCGGCCCAACTCCCGCCGGCGACCCCGCAAGGGGTCAAGAGCGGCCGGCACATCCTCCATCGAGGACCCTGGTGAGGAGCCCCCTGTCCAGCCCATATTCTCCCCCGCCTGAGAGGAGTCGCTCCCCATATCCGAGGGGAGCCCCCACACCCACATGCCCGAGACTACGGCCCGCCGGGCACCATCCGGGCCGACGAGGCCCCCCAAGAAAGAAACCAGCCCCTCACGCTGCACTGGGGCATCACGTGGAGCCCCCACACACCCCGCAGGGGCAGGGGCAGTGCTCCCCGAAGCGGGAGGACCCGCTTGCCCCTCCTCCCCGGGTGCCGCAGCCCCCCCCCGCCACAAGCGTGGCCGGGCCCGACTGCGCCACCCCCGGGGGCCCCCCCAACAAACCACCAGATCCCTCCACCAGCGCGGACCCCCCAGGTACTGCCCCGGCACCGAGCCCGAGGGAAGAGGAGAGCGGGGAGGGACCACAAGCCTGTCCCTGCGAAGAAGGCAAACTGGCCTCCTCGTGAGTCGTAGGGGTCCCAGCCGGCTCGGTAAGCGACTCACGAGGAGTCCCATCAGAAACAGCAGCAGGGCTGCCCTGCACCCCGACTGAGCCCGTACGGAGCCCAACTAAGGTGGGGACACCGCCAGGAGTGCTTGGGGGGTGGCCCCCACCCCCCCTGCCACGCGGGGGGGCCGCACCGCACCCCCCCGCCCGTCAACGAAGAAGCAGCCATGACCCAGGCTCACAACAGCCACCAGGAAGGGGAGTGAAAGGGAAGGAAGCACCCGGAAAAAAACCCCAACAAAGGGACAGGGGGCCCAACAATGACCCCCCTTGCTCCAAGGAGCCGTCCCCGTGGGGCAGGGAAAAAAAAACCCAAAAAAACGCCCCCAAAACCCAAACAAACTCCAACAAACAGGCAAAAAAGCCCAGGGAGATGAGAAACAGCTGGGACAAAATGGCCCCCACCAAACTCAAACAGGGAAATGGGGGGAGAGAAAAACGGCCCCCAAACGCCCCAGAGGGGACCAGGACCACCCCCCCTGCGACGGGGGGGTGCCCCACGCCTTCCCACAACAGGGGCTACCAAACAGCCCCGCCTCCCACTGATCTAAATGCCCCAAAAACCTCCAGACAAGGGCTGGCTAGGCTGCAGCTGTTACAAGACAGGTAGCTCCGCCTCCAGAAGGAGAAGGAGAAGGAGAAGGAGGAGGAGAAAGTAGAAAAATGACAGAGCAGAGATAACCTATGACATCCCTGGGAGTGAGTGTGTATCTCTCTGTGGGCCTCCATGAATCCCCTGTGTATTTTTTATCAGTATTTTTGTATGAATGTTCTCAAGTTCATGTTTTGCTTCTCAGTCACCCACCTCTAGAATATGGTCCTTGAGAAGCTTCCTATAAAAGTATGTTGCCGGCCCTTGGGATCAAGGAGATTCCCAATGAAAAAACTACAGCTGTTTATCACAATTGTATATCCTTCAACTCAGGAGTAGATCCAAATCAAATTCAAGGCTTCTTATTCCAGATATGTGATTATAGCTTACTCTTTGTATTAGTCCAGGCACATGAGTATTCCAGAAGTTTGGCTCTCAAAATTAATCAATTTCCCCAAATTTTCAATTTTGGTATGTGATAATTTGGATTAATATCCCCTCCGCCTTTTAAAATCTTTTTTCCCATATATTTTGCCTACATGGAAAAAAAGATTGTCACAATAACCTTCAAATGGTCCCTATTTCCATCATTTGCTAGTTTAGTGTTGTCAGCATTCTCATAATGCTTGTTGTTTTTTTCCTGATAAATTTTCCCATCCCTCATTTCTAATAAATAGATATCTATAGTGATAATTAGTTGTTGGGAATCTTTTTTTGGTGTTTTATGGTAGTGTCACTTTTCTGCATGAATGCTCTTGTCCAAATTGCACTTGATGTTTGCAAATAGTCCAACTGTAATTAGGGCTGAAAATGCTTCATACATTTTTCAGTATCTGTGTTGCCAACATCTGCTTAGAACAATTGGGTAGCAATAAATACTTGTAAACAAAAATGAACGAGCAAGCTATGTAGAATCAGTTATGAACTAATGAGACACTGGTGATAATCAGAACTGGTTTTAATCTTTGCACATTGCATGGTATATAAAATGCTCTAGAATTGTTTGTCTTTTTTATTATTTCTCACAATAAGCCAGTGAGGTCATTTAACCCAGATAATGCTTTCCCATGTTAATGATATTTGATTGCAGGTTACATTGTTATGGATCAACACAAACATTAATTTTTGCTTGCAGCTGTATGCAATTTGACCCTTCCTTCTCCTTCCTGCAGGTTAACAGAACTAGGAAAGCAGATTGTGGAGCAGGAAATTTATGATAGATTTTTATCCCCATGACAGAGCTGTTAAAGTTGCAGGTGCCCTCAGAACTTTCAAAATGAGCTGGAAGAGACTTTCACCAAGCTCATGCTTGTTGGTTTTATAAGACTGGTATCCAAGGGGATCATGGGCAAATCCAAGGGCATGCAATAAAGCTTTTAAAAAGTCATTTTTAGAGCTGTGCATACTTGGAAAGTGATTTGGAATACTTTGCATCTTGCACCAACATGGCAGCTCTCCAGTCTTTATTTAACAGCCTGTCTTTTCTCAAGCTTTCACACGAGCTTGAAAAAAAGGTGCAGCTTCTTTAAAGAGTTCATTCATTTCAAGGTAAAGTGACTTGTAGCACCTTTTCTACCCAGTTCACATAGAATCATTTTTCAGAAGATGCATAGTCCTAGTGAGGTTCTCCCTCTTCTTGTTGTTGGAAATTCAGCAAATCAACATGCCTCATTTGCATGTAGATGAGTTCATCCCAGGATGCAATTCTCTGAGTCTTTGAAGAAGTTGTTTTGTTGCCACTCCCACTTCCTCCTTCTTCCTTCATAGTCAGCTCTGCTGCTTCCACTGGAGAAGAAGGACCATGCAGCTGCTGGTCCTTCCATGGAGAGGCCATTTGCTAGGCCTAAACTCTCCATCTTAGGCCATGGATGGGCCTAGGAGATTTTCCCCCTTTTCTCCACACAGCCCTGGCAGCAACATAGGGCCAGGGGTCTAGGGAACCAAAGAAGAATCATTTCTCAATAAAATGGATGTAACTGAACCAATAAACCTAAGAACTCTTTTGTACTTACTTTTTGAACCTACTATGTTTAAGTGTGTGATTCTTTATGCTTGGGTGGGCTAAAAGTGTAAGATTAAGAACCTGGATCTCTCTAACGTGCTCATTGGCTCTGTTTTTAAAAAATATTATTTTTCTATGCACGAGCTTATACTACGTTAAGCTCTGCTCCATTCACTGGTTCTAACAGGCCACTGAATGATCTTCACTTGTAAAATCTTCTGAATGAAACTCAAAGACTCCACCTACAAAGGAGTGGGGCTTTGATCACATGGTTGCAACCACCATCTTGATTTTTTGACCCCACCCCACCCTATAGACACAGTTGGGAGGAAGGAAAATGGAAGATTTTATTTGCAGTGGTATAAGTCACATAGTTTTAAATTGGGAGAAAAAATGAAAGGTGGAATTAAGATCACTTGAAGATCCGTTATCCTATGGATCTTTTGCATGAGTGTATGACAGATTCCAATTTTTCACAACTTCATTGTTGCAAGAAATACAAATCATTGATAAACTTAATATTCTCCCAAAAGAGAGAATGTGACTGGATTTTACATTTGGCCACTAAAAAAAATGTCTTTCATTATTTTCGTCATCATAATCAGTTCTGCTTTAACATTGCTTCAAGGATTAATTTTTTAACCTTGGCCCCCTTCTGCAACATCAAGAAAATTGAATCCTCAAAACGTAATTCCAAATTACCTCTTTTTTTAGTACTGGCAACCACATGTTCTCTGTTGTCTGATGAAAATGGATGTTTACAGGGCCCTTTGAGCTGAAATTGATTTCCTTAATAGTTTTATTGAGCTACGGAGAATTTCTCCCACTACCACACTGCCTGCAAGAGTTCTACAAAAGAGAAGACCTTGAAGTATTCTGAAGGCCTTATTCATAGAAAGCAGTTTGCATGGCCACAGTGGTATATTGTTCGATAGATCTTCTGTAGGAAGCCACCTTCTCATGGAATACATCAGCAATTCAGAGGAAGTCAAGGGAGTTGGAGAACAGAAAACGTTTCACTACCATCACTGCAGTGACCTTGCAGTCAAGACAGAGACCATTGGTAAGCAAGATTGCTGTTGTCGTGGCAAAGAAGTGCACATGCATTTGCACTCCACTGAAACACTACAATCTGGGAGTGCTTCAAGATCTGGCCTCTATCTTAAAAATTCAAGTGGATTACTGTAATATACCCTGTACAAGGTTGCTTCTGAACAACCTTATATAGGGTATATTTGTACTTGTATTTGTAGATTTCAACTGGTACAAAATGTAAAGATCAGATTGTTTGTTGGAGCTGATATTGCCAATCAATTGGCCCCAATTGTATTTCTTCTTCAGTGGCTTCAATATGTTTCTAGGCATAATTGTAAAACACAACATAGTTTGCAACCAGGACAGCAAAAGGGCTGTTCCTCCCATACTTGCAAATTCCTTAAGGCTGGATAACCATTAAAGGTAAAGGTTCCCCCCACACATTTGTGCAGTCATGTCCGACTCTAGGGGCCGGTGCTCATCTCCATTTGCATGACGCACGCGGAACGCTGTTACCATCCCACCAAAGTGGTACCTATTCATCTACTTGCATTTGCATGCTTTCGAATTGCTAGGTTGGCAACAGCTGGGATAACCATTTGTTGTTTATTCGTTCAGTCGCTTCCGACTCTTCGTGACTTCATGGACCAGCTCACACCAGAGCTTCCTGTCGGCCGTCACCATCCCCAGCTCCCCCATGGTTGAGTCTGTCACCTCCAGAATATCATCCATCCATCTTGCCCTTGGTCGGCCCCTGTTCCTTTTGCCTTCCACTTTCCCTAGCATCAGCTTCTTCTCCAGGGTATCCTGTCTTCTCATTATGTGGCCAAAGTACTTCAGTTTTGCCTTTAATATCATTCCCTCAAGTGAGCAGTCTGGCTTTATTTCCTGGAGTATGGACTGGTTTGATCTTCTTGCAGTCCAAGGCACTCTCAGAATTTTCCTCCAACACCACAGTTCAAAAGCATCTATCTTCCTTCGCTCAGCCTTCCTTATGGTCCAGCTCTCACAGCCATAGGTTACTACAGGGAATACCATTGCTTTAACTATGCGGACCTTTGTTGTCAGTGTGATGTCTCTGCTCTTAACTATTTTATCAAGATTTGCCATTGCTCTCCTCCCAAGAAGTAGACGTCTTCTGATTTCCTGGCTGCAGTCAGCATCTGCAGTAATCTTTGCGCCTAGAAATACAAAGTCTGTCACTGCCTCCACTTTTTCTCCCTCTATTTGCCAGTTATCAATCAAGCTAGTTGCCATAATCTTGGTTTTTTTGAGGTTTAACTGCAACCCAGCTTTTGCACTTTCTTCTTTCACCTTCGTCATAAGGCTCCTCAACTCCTCCTCGCTTTCAGCCATCAAAGTGGTATCATCTGCATATCTAAGATTGTTAATGCTTCTTCCAGCGATTTTAACTCCAGGCCTTGGATTACTCAAGCCCAGCACGTCACATGATGTGTTCTGTGTACAGGTTGAATAGGGTGAGAGTATACAACCCTGCTGTACTCCTTTCCCAATCTTAAACCAGTCCGTTGTTCTGTGCTCTGTTCTTACCGTTGCTACTTGGTCGTTATACAGATTCCTCAGGAGGCAGACAAGATGACTTGGTATCCCCATACCACCAAGAACTTGCCACAATTTGTTATGATCCACACAGTCAAAGGCTTTAGAATAGTCAATAAAACAAAAATAGATGTTTTTCTGAAACTCCCTGGCTTTCTCCATTATCCAGCGGATATTGGCAATTTGGTCTCTAGTTCCTCTGCCTTTTCTAAACCTAGCTTGTACATCTGGCAATTCTCGCTCCATGAATTGCTGGAGTCTACCTTGCAAGATCTTGAGCATTACCTTACTGGCATGTGAAATAAGTGCCACTGTTCAATAGTTTGAACATTCTTTAGTGCTTCCCTTTTTTGGTATGGGGATATAAGTTGATTTTTTCCAATTTGATGGCCATTCTTGTGTTTTCCAAATTTGCTGGCATATGGCATGCATCACCTTGACAGCATTATCTTGCAAGATTTTAAACAGTTCAGCTGGGATACCATCGTCTCCTGCTGCCTTGTTATTAGCAATGCTTCTTAAGGCCCATTCAACCTCACTCTTCAGGATGTCTGGCTCTAACTCACTGACCACACCATCAAAGCTATCCCCAATATTATTATCCTTCCTATACAGATCTTCTGTATATTCTTGCCACCTTTTCTTGATCTCTTCTGCTTCTGTTAGGTCCTTACCATCTTTGATTTTGATCATACCCATTTTTGCCTGGAATTTACCTCCGATGTTTCTAATTTTCTGGAAGAGGTCTCTTGTCCTTCCTACTCTATTGTCTTCTTCCACTTCCACAGATTGCTTGTTTAAAAATTCCTTATCCCTTCTGGCTAACCTCTGGAATTTTGCATTTAATTGGGCATATCTCCCCCTATCACTGTTGCCTTTTGCTTTCCTTCTTTCTTGGGCTACTTCCAGTGTCTCAGCAGACAGCCATCTTGCCTTCTTGGTTTTCTTTTTCTTTGGGACATTTTTTGTTGCCGCCTCCTGAACAGTGTTGCGAACTTCTGTCCATAGTTCTTCCAGGACCCTATCTACTAAATCTAGTCCCTTAAATCTATTCTTCACCTCCACTGCATATTCCTTAGGAATATTAGTGAGCTCATATCTAAGTGATATGTTAGTTAACTTTAGTCTTATTCTAAATTTTGCAATAAGAAATTCGTGATCTGAACTACAGTCAGCTCCAGGTCTTGTTTTTACCGACTGTATAGATGTCCGCCACCTTTGGCTGCAAAGGATGTAGTCAATCTGATTTTGGTGTTGACCATCTGGTGAAGTCCATGTATAAAGTCGTCTTTTAGGTTGTTGGAAGAGAGTGTTTGTTATGCACAGTGAGTTGTCTTGGCAAAATTCTATCAGCCTATGTCCTGCTTCATTTTGTTCTCCCAGACCATGCTTGCCTGTAATTCCAGGTGTCATCTGACTACCCACCTTAGCATTCCAGTCTCCTGTAATGAAAATAACATCTCTTTTTGGTGTATTATCCAGTAGGTGCTGCAGATCCTCATAGAACTGATCTACTTCTGCTTCTTCAGCATCTGTGGTTGGGGCGTATATTTGGATCACTGTGATGTTAAATGGCTTCCCCTGAATTCGAATTGAGATCATTCTATCGTTTTTTTGGATTGTATCCAAGCACTGCTTTAGCCACTTTATTATTAATTATGAAGGCTACTCCATTTCTTCTGTGGTCCTCTTGTCCACAGTAGTAGATCTGGTGGTCATCTGTTGTGAAGTGGCCCATTCCAGTCCATTTCAGTTCACTGACACCTAAAATGTCTATATTTAATCTTGACATCTCACCAATAACCACATCCAATTTGCCCTGGCTCATAGATCTTACATTCCAGGTTCCTATGGTGTGTTGATCTTTAGAACATCGGATTCGTCGTTCACCACCCGCACGGTCAGCCACTAGCCATCCTTTTAGCTTTGAGCTAGCTGCGTCATCACATCTGGGGCTAGTTGAACGTATCCTCTGTTCCTCCCCAGTAGCATTTTGACCATCTTCCGACCTGGGAGTCCCATCTTCCGATGGTATACCAACATATCTCTGGTTGTACTGATCCATTTAGTTTTCACGGCAAGAATACTGGGGTGGGTTGCCATTACCTTCCCCAGGGATCGTATTTAGTCTGACCTCTCTGCCACGACCTTCCCGTCTTGGGTGTCCCTTCACGGTTTAGCTCATGGTTTCATTGAAGTGCTCAAGCTCCAGCACCACGACAAGGTAACAATCTCCTTTGCTGGAGAGGGATAACCATTAGATGGCAGTAAAAAGACACAGAAACTCTTTGTTGCCATCTTATGGCTTCCAGATTTGTGCAGCCCAGACGTGGTAGTCCTACCCAAGAGGTCTGCTATGCTCGTGATCACTTGCAAAAGCATGATTATTTGGGATATAAAGCAGGGCCTTTTCTGCTGTCACACCTGAGTTCTGGAATGCTCCCCTTAAGACGTTTGTTTGGCCTTTTTATTTTAAATGTTAGGAAAGCTAAGGCAATTTTGTTTATTTTATTTTATTTTATTACTTGCAGCAGGGGTACCATTTTTATGATGAAATTATATGATCTTGCTCTTGAATTGGAATTGTTTTGGGTAATTAAACTGTGTTTTAAAGCTTTACATGTTTCAATTCTCATGTTATACCCATCTTTTAGGAAATCATACAAAAGCATGCAATTACTGATTGGGAAGTATGTATTGGGGGAAATTACATTTTTAGAAGTTTGTATTTGAGAGATTTGTAAAATGAGGTGTAGTAGAAGTTAGTAAGATGTATAGGAAAATACGCAAATTATTTTAAAAGTGCAACAACTTATGGGAATTTTCTGAGTCAGACAATTCAACAGAAAATCAAAAGAAGTGGCTCTAACATGGACCAGATTTTCACTGATCCTTAATAAACTATCCTGATCCAATGGATGCTCAAGGGTAACCTTGGCAGGTTGATACGGCCAGTTGTAGAGTATGAAAGTAAAAAGAATGAAATGTACAATTGGGCATGGAAATCAGCAGAACTAACAGTGTGAAAAGACAGCAATGAGGTACAAATTCTAGAGTCTTCATGCTGAATGTTGGAAAAATGGAAATAGACTAAGCAAAAGTTGCACTGCAGTGAATTTTACAAAAAGCTAATCAACGCAGGGTGATCATTATGCACTTTTTCTTTGTTTCCATCATCATAAAGGCAACTGGGTTGTTCATTTGTTCAGAGTGCATTCTTTAGTTTCCTACCACTATATCTGGAAACTCAGATGAAAATGTCTATTATCTACTCTCTGCCAAAATAATACCATTGCTAAAATGGAATAATCTGCTTTGTTTCCCACCAACATAATTTTTAATGTAAATGTAGGGGCTGTGAAAGATTTATCTTCTCTTGAGGCTGAAAATCAGAAGTTCCGATCACAAAGCAGGAGAAAAAGAGGGATAAGAAGTCAGACAGAATCCAAGGACAAGAGGAGCAGTATGGCCAGCAGGAATGGAAAAGACAGGGAGGCTGAGAAGAAGTAAGGGACACTTATGAGCAGGGAGCTGAGAGAAGAAGATAGGGCAGAGCTTTGAGGAGAAACAGAGCACAGGTGAGCATATCATTGCGTAAATAATTAAATAATTAATTAGGCTATGTTAGGAGACAAGTAGCTGCAAGGTGTTGAAGGGCAGGACAGAGCTAACTATGCCGTCTGGATTCCCACCCACCAGTGGTGATCTCTGTCTTGTCAGCGAGTCAATAGTAATGCACCTTCAGCAAGCCGTTATCCACAAGTATACATTTTTGAAGTACCCATATATACTCGCGGATAAGCCCATCCGCGGATAAGCCGACCCTCAAATTTTTAACCAAAATACCATGAAAAATGCACCACCCGCGGATAAGCCTATTGTGAAAATTAAAACATATGAAAATTTCGAGGGTCAGCTTATCCACGGGTGGTGCATTTTTCATGGTATTTTAGATAAAAAATTGAGGGTCAGCTTATCCGCGGATGGGCTTATCCGCGAGTATATATGGTAGGTTAGAAAAATCTCAACAGCTGGATTGTTTTAACTTTCAGAAGCCATTTTATCTCCCAACCTGCTAAGTCAGGAACTATCTCAACCTCTTAACCATGGCCTCTGGGTAGTGGTGAAGAGGCCCTTTTTTTAACTGATAAGAGAGGAAGGTCCAGTGCAGAATGGGAAACTCTCTCAGGCTATAAACATATCATTACATTCAGGGTGAGATTTGTGAGACTGATCTTTCTATATGGCAAGAAAAATACTTCTACGAGAATTAACCAGCTCATAAGATCTAAAGCTTTGACTTTGGGGGAGTAATGACTTGAGAGAGACTCTTGTGGTTTGGTCTGAGGGATGAAAGTTATGAAAGAGCAATGGCTTCAAGATGGAGAATGCTCACCTAGATTGGATGGCCAAGGAGGGGAATCCTTGCAAGTAGCTCTTGCCTTGGCAGATCATCCAGAGCTAATGTTTTGTGTCACAGCTCTTGATTAAATTAATAAAATATGGTATTTAGTTATCCAATCCCTGGTCTTACCTTTTCCTTCCTGGTTGTGGTCTCCAATAAAAATATGCTGTTCCGTTCATGGGATGTTAATTCCAAATGGCAATTATAAGGATCATCAGAGTATTGGTGAAATATGAGGAAGAGGAAAGAAGGGTTGGAATTAAAATACTGAGAATCCAGCAGGTGGGGTGGGGGTGGAAATCAAACAGAAAACAAGGTCAGTAAGATTCAACATTTTCAGCCTAAATAAAAAGGACTGGGCCAGAGAGCATTTCATGTTAATTAAACAACAACAACAAATCCCCCGATCTGGAGCAGATGTCGCCAAGCAATTTTTCATGCAGAGAATTATAATTATAATGACATAAATAGCTTTACTAAATGAGGTTGCAAAGGTTAAAATAAATGCTGGATCAGCGGATGAAGAAAACAGTGCAGGCTAACAATAGATCATGAAAATGGGCAGGAGGGGAATTGCAGAGACATATATTAAAAGAGAGAGAAAAAGCTGGTAGAAATAACCATCACAAGTTCTGGTCAATATTTTATGTACCTTATTTATGCATAACATATGTGCAAACCTTACAATTAATTAATTATAATTACAAAGCTTTTGTTAGCAAAAGAAGAAGCTTACTTCTTTTAAATATAATAGTCAAATAAACACTTTCTCGTTTTTAGGATATAAAGGCTCAAAAACACTGTAGAAAAAAGGAGGTAGCTCTCAATGAGCTCTGTGGTTGCAATGTTAGTACATTGGGCTTTTAGCAAGTTAAAACAAGCTGGAAACCATCTTTCTTAAAAAGTAAATACCAGTTCAGACTAGCTGAACTTTGCTGGTGGTAGGGTTACCAGACATCTGACAAAAGGAGGATGTGTCCTCCTTTTTGTCCTCATGTCCTCCACCTGGCAGGCATAGCTTTAAAATCAAATATTGTCCAGCTTTTCAAGTGTGTGTGTGTGTGTGTGTGTGTGTGTGTGTGTGTGTGTATTTATTTATTTATTTATTTATTTATTTATTTATTTATTTATTTATGGCTGTTTTCACAACAGTAGTCATTGAAACTTTTATGTATTGTGACCTTGTAAATTGTCTGCTTTTTTTCCCTTGCTGGCCAACAGACTTGACAGCTTACATTTACATTGTTTAATTTATTTCCTGATTCCAGCAATCGGCTTCAATCCAGCCCCTTCAAATCTGTGATCAGTGTAGTCTGTAGACATAACTCATCATACGTTTCTATGAAATTTGAAAAGCATGTCATCGTCAATTATACATTATTGTTAATGTTTTTTCTTTCTGTTGTAAACAATTAGTATTTTTGTACTGCCCATTGAGTAAAATTACGTCAGTTAAAAGAAATTTAAGTATGAAGAGTAAGTATCTCTGCTTTGTTCAGGGGTGCAATGAAAATGAAATGAAGTGTTTGGTTTGCAACAGTTATCTGCCCATTGCTAGTAAGGGGACCACTGGTCTGAGGTGTCATATTGACAGTGAGAAGCACAAAAACATGGTAAGGGAGTCAGCTTCATCAAGCAGAGTGACATCATTTTTTCAGCCTAAACACTCGACAGTATTTTAAAAAGTGTGTGTTGCTGAAACAACTTTAGCATTTCACACAGTTACTCATCATCAGTCATACAAATTGCTGAACTGTATTGCTGGTTTGATGCATATAACATGTACTAGAACCCAAACTGAGGCAATTATACACCATGTTATTGCACTCCATGGTATTTCTGAACTCATAAAGTCACTAAGTGATGTTACATGTTTTGGAATTGCAACTGATGCCAGGAACCACGGAGCACAGATTTTCCCACTCGTTGTTCAGTACTTTAACTGGAAAGCTGATGGAATCCAGATGAAAATTCTTGAGCTAGACAATACTCCAAATGAAATGCCTGCTACTGTATCACAGTACATACTGAAAACTTTGGCAAGATATGATCTGTCCTGAAAATGTGTTACATTTACAGGGGACAATGCTAATGTGAACTTTGGAGGTGTCAATAGGAAAGATGGTAAAAATGTGTTTTCGTTCCTGAAAGAAAATCTTAACAAGCCTATAGCTCATGTCCTCTCCAACTGTATTCAACATTGTGCTAATTTATTGAAAGTTAATGTTGAGGCAATTGTATTGAAGATATTCAATTAGTTTTCTGTATATACATTTTCGACTGAGATTTTGAAATATTTTTGCAAATATACAGACATTAACTATCAGCAATTATTCTATCACAGTAAAACTAGATGGTGTAGTCTATTTCCAGCTATTGAGAGACTACTGAGGTTGTTTCCAGTGTTGAAGGACTATTTTCTTTCTGTTAAGTCAGCCACCAGTTATGATCAAGTATGTTTTTGAGAACAATTTTGCAGAATTTTACATTTGGTTTTTGCACTCGTTGATGTCTTTCTTCCGGGGTAAAATTGCAGCAGCTGAAAGTGAAGAATCATCAGTAATAGAGGTGAACCTCCTCCAGTCACCAATTGAAGTTCTGAAAGGCAGACTGAGTCAGACATTTATATCTCTGAAAGTTAGAGAGCTTGTGAAGAAACTGCATGAAAGAGATCTAGAGAAAAAGTGTCAGTATTTCACAGAAGAGATTAAGTTGGTGTATGAAGAATGCATTAAGTATTTGGAAAAGTGGTTAAACCCTTTTGATGAATTTCACTGTTTTTGCTGGATGTGATTGGATGCAAGGAAGAACACTTCATCTGATGAGCTGTTACTATGCATAATTTACCTAAAGAAAAAGGGTATTACTGTGGATGATGGACAGTTATTTAAGCAGTACTGCAATCTTAAAGTATTTGTAAATGAGTAGAACAACCATTTCTTTGAAGATCTCTTGCATGTACAGTGGTGCTCTTACTTCAAAGGCTGCAAAAATGCAAGTCGTTTCTCAGAGTTGCCAAACATTTGTGAATTTTTCTTCTGCATTCCTGGACACAACACTAATGTCAAAAGGGTATTCTCTCAGATAAACCCTCAGTGGACAAAGGAAAGAAATTAGCTATCTGTTGATTCTGTCAAAGGAGTCATTCTTACCAAATGCAACATGAAGAATGTTACCTGTGAGAAGTTTCACACATATGTTCTTGAAAATAAAAATTAGTTGGACAAGGTTGGATCTTCTGAAAAATATTAATTTCCATACATGTGTTCTTGAAAATAAAGTTTTGTTGGAAACTTTATTTGAGAAGGAAGTGTGTTTTAGGCTCAGGTTATCAGGGATTAGATAAACAGCTATACACAGAGATGTTTATGTGTGTGTGTGTATATATATATATATACATATACACACATATACACATACATACACACAGACACACATAGACATATATTATCACAATGGAAAGAACTAGACAGCAAACACCCAGGCAGCTCCTGTTTATATTTCATCATTCAAGAACAACAAAAAGGTTGAGTAAATTTTATTACCAAATAAGTTGTGTGTAAAACTGCACAATCCAGAGCCACATCTTGAGCAATGGTTTGATTTCCCCACTTCACGCATCTTTAACTGAAACTTCCTTCTTTCCCTCAATACTATCAGATCCTCCCAAGTATCTTTTGGTTTCTGGAGTTTCTCCTCCAATTTCACTCTTGTATGAAATTGTTACAGGCACAGTGTAGCCCTGTGAGTGGAGAAAAGGCTTGTGGCTAAGACCTTTTATTCTAAAATGGAATTATGAGACATCAGCGAGGATGAATATAAGGCAAATTACAAACACAAAAAGAAAGAAAAAGAATTCACTTTCACTTCTATCCCAAAACATCACAGTTGAAGGACTCATGTATAGCAAATAAATACGGTATAGGACAAAAGCACTGACTGGTGCCACCTACTGTCAAAGGTAATGAACAAAATCTCTAACAGATGTATGGGCCTCACCGTTTATTTTATTTTATTTTATTTTATTTTGAAAAATTATGCATGTACCATCCTGATTTCCTTTGGCCCTTAATTACAAAAAAATATGGAGTTTGAAGTCTTAAGAATCACGGAGGGACCAGGAAACCTCCCAGTTATGTAGTTACTACATCAATGTAGATGGGGCCAAGTGAGGGCAAAGAAGCAGGCAAGAAGATTAACTCAGCAACCCGCAAGGAGAAGCATAGATTGCCAGTGTAATCGTAATGGAATCTTGGTAGAATTGACTTCCAGCTAGTCAATCATGGGATAGCTGTGCAAAGTACAGTAATCAGAAAATGATTCAGCACAGACAGAAAAGAGAGAACAGGGGAACACAGAGAGTAGAGTAAGCAGAATTTCTTCATAATGTTAAAAAGATAATCTTCTGGCTGATTTTCAGTTGATTGCAATTCCTTCTGCAACATCAAGCACCCTGAAAGTACTTTCTTTCCATTTGCGAATGTATTGTACTTATTTATTTATTTACTTACTTATTTTACTCAACTTGGATACTGCCTGACTGCAACTGACCCTAGGCAGCTCACAGCATATAAACGGGTGATACGTATACAAAAACATATAACAATAGCAATAACCAGATGGCAGAACTGGTTGACAAGACAAAAATGTCATGCACCCAGAAGGGGCCCCAACCATTCCAGGTCTTTAAGGCCCTTCAGAATGCCCCCCGGGCCTGGGGGGAAACCCAGAGGACTGTTAATAATGAGAATTATTAATGGATTAATAAGCAGATGTCAACCGTTTATTTGTGTCCTCCTTTTCGAAAGATGCTCTGTAAAGCGGTGTGGAACAAGAGCCAAAGGCAATCGCTGTAAACCCAAAGCATAGCAGCATTTAAAATATTTACTAAAATAAATAACATCCAAGTACTGTTAGAATGGGAAATAATGTTTATCCATTCCAGCTCCCAGCAGCTGGTAACTCAATGACAAAAGGGGAAAAAAATGTTTATATAGATCTCTTGAACAGAAAATTCTACAAACCATCACCCAAAAATTAAAAGAGGAGTTTCATCCATTGTAAAGTCAGTTTTACCTTAAGAAGTGATGGCCCTTAAGGGAAAGGGTCATTTTTTTCTACCTCAGTCCATGAAAGGAGAATGTGCATAAAAGAAAGCATGTGACCGAGCCCCTGGATTATTATTTTTCCTCCATGATCATCAAATCCTATTTCTTATAAGACATTTATAAGTTCCCAGCCTTTCCTTCTCTTTTCCTTTTAAGATTTCACCTTAGGCTGTGTCCCTGAGACACAAGGATGGCCCAGCCACATTTTTTTTTCTGCCAGGTCTCCATGACGTTGCCTTCATCTAGCCCTCAGCCCTTGAATGAAACAGCCTTAAATGATCCTTAGCTGTATCATATTATTTTTTCACTTATTCCAACACTGTCCAAGGGCTGCCTCAAAGTAAATAAAATCTGTTTGGTTCTGTCACTCATTATCTTTGATAAAAATACATCACTAGCAGGAAAAAGATCAGCATGGAGACAATGAATATGCTGGCATAGTTTTCTGCTGACTCAAGGATAGATGAATAATATTAAAACTCAGTAGTGGGGAAATGTCCTTAAAGGTTGGATTTACACAACGTGTTCGATTGGACTAAAATGGGGTTCAGTAGTTTGTAATTCAGCATAAGGTGGGATCCTGCAATTGTCTTAGCATATTAAGTTTAGTGTTTATCAACAGTATGACATTATAATCGTTTATAATAGTCATAATTTAAACAAGTATGAAGTATTGCTACTGAAAAGAAAAGTTATTCCAGCTTCATACAGGTCTTGAAAAGGGAACTTTTTAAAGGACTTTTAAACCACTGGAGAACAAACTCCGAGCAAAGTTCAAGAAGTCAATTCCAAAGAGTAAGAACTGGATGGGAGAAAGTTCTAAAATGTAAGGTGGCCATTCAGAGACAAGGACAATCAAAGTTGACTCTGATTGCACAGCTGAGCCAACCACATAGTAACATAAATTGTAATCAAGTCATTTAAATAACTGGGTTTCCAGTTTCCAGTATGGGCTGCCCAGACGTTCAGCACTAACACTTTGAACTGATACTGTTTCTGGAGATCCAGCCAGTGTAAAACTTGTCAGGAAGGAGAAATAGGGGTGAATCTGGAAATATTCAGAACCACACAGACCTGAACCAAAGAGTGGACAAGCCTACCAACAGACTTTTGCAATTGTTCAGGCAGGAGAGCACCTGGATTAAGTGGTTAGCCATCTCAGTAGCAAGAAATGGACGAATTCAGAAGTGTAGTGGGTTGTTTGAACTCAGTGTGTGTGTGTACGTGCACACACAGATACATGTTTTTAACATGTTCACAGTTAAACAGAAACCCTCAATAAAACCAACTGGCAACCAGTTTTTAAATACATTGCATCATATTGGAAGCCAAATGCTCTCCTCTGTGAAGAAATCAAAGGAAACAGATGAATGAAGGGGAAAGTTCACAAGGCAATTTAGAAGAATTAGTTGGCCAAATGAGTTTCCTATATATTGATTAAATGGCACTGAGAAAGACAAGTCTGACATCACAAATCCTCATTTCAACTTAAAGATTTAGGGGACAACAAAATATTTAGATAATTTGAAGGACCTCCTGGACTCACAGCTCCTGCTGAAGGAGCAGGTGGCAGCCATCACTGGGGGGGGGGGGTGTGTGCTTAACACAGCTTCATCTTGTGTTCCAGCTGTGTCTATTCCTGGACAGGGAGGCCTTGCTCATAGTCACTCATGCCTTGGTCACTTCCTGGTGACTGGAACAGAGCTGCCCTTGAAAACCATCCAGAAGTTACAACTAGTCCAAAATGTGGCAGTATGCCCAATTTTGGGTGCCCCTCAGTTTGCCCATATCACACCCCTGTTCAGGGCTGCAACTAGTGGGGGGCAAGTGGGGCATGTGCCCCGGGCGCCGCACTGAGGGGCACCAAAATGACAAAATAGCCCATGGGGTGACACGGAATCCATGTTTGCCCCAGGTGACATAGACCCTAATTCCATCCCTGCCCCTGTTGTGCAAGCTGCACTGGCTTCCAGTTTTTTCCAAGTGCAATTCAAGTTGCTGGTGATCACCTTTAAAGCCCTGCATGGCACGGGGCCAGGTTATCTGCAGGACTACCTCTCCCTGTGGGTATCTGCCTGTTCCACCAGGTCAGTAGGGTGGGCATCCTCCAGATCCATTCCCTTAAATGTTGTCATCTAGCAGGACCTAGGAAGTGGGCCTTCTCTATGGCAGCCCCCAGCCTGTAGAACACCCTCCCCCCAGACACAGCAGGCCCCTACCCTTTTAGATTTCCAGAAGACCTTAAAAATCTCTCTCTTCCCCAAGTGTTGGGATAGGTTGAGGCTGGAGCCCAGTGGTTGTGATTGTTTATGTACTGGGGAATATAGTTCTAGGGTGCTGGGAATTGCTTCTCTTTGCATGCTGGCTTTATTGCTTCTTTTATGTTTTTATTGTTGCTGTTGCGAGCCACCCAGAGTTATAATACATGTAAGTGGCCATATGAATCAAATAAATAAATAAATAAATAAATAAATAAATAAATAAATAAATAAATAAATAAATAACAAGAAATCAAATGCATGGGTACTTGAGTAGCCAAGAGTGTTATGGAATTAAACTGACAGTGAGAACATAATTCTGTAAGTAGTACTAGTAATTTAAGACCCAGTTTGGTGTAGTGGTTAAGGTACCAAGCTAGAAACTGGGAGATTGTGACTTGTAGTTCCGCCTTAGGCATGAAGCCAGCTGGGTGACCTTGGACCAGTCCCTCTCTCTCAGCCCTAGGAAGCAGGCAAGGGCAAACCACTTCTGACTGACTGACTCGGAGGAGGAGGAGGAGGAGGAGGAGGAGGAGGAGGAGGAGGAGGAGGAGGAGAAGGAGAAGGAGGAGGAGGAGGAGGAGGAGGAGGAGGAGGAGGAGGAGGAGGAGGAGGAGAAGAAGAAGAAGAAGAAGAAGAAGAAGAAGAAGAAGAAGAAGAAGAAGAAGAAGAAGAAGAAGAAGAGGAGGAGGAGGAGGAGGAGGAGGAGGAGGAGGAGGAGGAGGAGGAGGAGGAGGAGGAGGAAGAGGAAGAGGAGGAAGAAGAGGAGGAAGAAGAGGAGGAAGAAGAGGAAGAAGAAATTAAATTTATATGCTGCCCATGCAGCATTTCCTTCAAAGCAGAGGGCTTATCCACACACACCGTTTCAGTTGCCCCTGACCTTTGCTCTTGCAGATTTGATTCCAAACAAACTTAAGAAAATCCTGTCCAGACTGAGATACTATGGCAAAAACTGGCCAGGAATTCTATCTGGACTGCAGGCTACCATTGGACAACTCCCTTCTACTGTGCCCTCCCACCTCTTTGATCCAGAAAATAACAGCAAATCATTTTCCTTTCCATGGGCTGTTCTTCCTGATCATATATAATTTTGTTTGTATGTACAGACACAAAAGCACACACACAGAGAGAAACTCAGTTAATTTTATATATACAGGGCTAAAACATCAAAGTGCAAATAAATGCAGACACAACAGGCACCTTAAAAAAAACCTTATTTCAGAATTTTGAGGCAGAAAGGTTTCACGTACGTACCCACACGCACGTAGAATTAGAAATAGTTAATCACTGTGGATTCTTTATTAACAATATAAAACTTCTCTGAACAACCAGAAGCCTTTTCAGTAGGTTTCACAAGAATTCTGTCCAACAGTAGATACCACAAAAGTTGGTCTGCACAAACTTGCAAATCAAAAGCTTGGAAAATGTGGATAAACCAAAATGTTAGCCACTCTTCAAAACCCAAGAACATCATTTCAAAAGGAGCCTAAAGAATCAGAGAAACAATGGCAGTTTTTACTTCAGTGATTTCTAAATGAAAGAAAATTATACCATTTTTTTCTTTGGACATGCAGGAATGTGTAAATATCAGAGCAATTGGAAAAATGATGATAGTAAAATGTTTCCTTTAGATGACAACCATACATATAATTTTATCTTTTCTACAGAGAAAAATATTTTGTCCAGGTGAATTGCTGAGATGCTAGTCGTGCTGGATATCATTTTAAAGTTCTCCTAACCAGGTACATCTATTACAGCTTCAACTGTATCATGGCAATCTCTCTCCACAGAGAGCAACTAGATGCATAGATTTCAATAAATGGAAATGACAGGCTTTAAAATGTAATATGGTTTCCAAGGTGTCATTAAAGAAACAGATTGAAGTTCATGACTTTTTTGCAATATGAACTTTCCTCTCCCTATCTCATGGCCATCTATAAATGTTTTGGTTTGGGGAAAGTACAGATTTAAAACGATGCCAATGAGTAGTATCAATTCAAAACGGGTATAAACCTCACACCTCTTAATCCCATTAATTTGATATGAGACTCTCAGGTGGGGCCGAAGGGCTGCTTGATGCTCTTTTAGGAGAACCTCACATATTGCTAGTATACCCTTTATTGGCAGTTTAATAGAATCCTGAAGAATCACAAATTAAATTTATTCATGAGGTTTAGGCCCATTCCATATAGCTGATGTTTGACCAAAGGCTGAATCTTGCAAGTAAGTCCATTTCCCTTGCTCACTAATTACAGTTTCAGGTAAATGAAATTGGAATGTTTCAAGTATGCCATGATTTCTTTCTTTAATTCAGAGACAAAGTAGAATCACCAGAATAATTTCCTGACAAAGTCATCCATTTTGGAAACAATGCTCAGGGTATCAAGACACTGGGTCAGCTAGGTTCATTATTCTACAGTGAGCAGCATTGATGATCAGGGGTCACCCTTAACTTGGGGGGGGAGGGTGAGACCCCTAGTGGGTGAGACAATATGGCAAAAGGTAGAGCCATATCATTTATGGGGATATATCCAGGGTTTTCAATGCTCCCCACCCTCCACCCCCCAGGTTGGGCATGGAATTGAATTTAAACTGAAATAATTAAATGTGGATTTTTATGAGTAATGCCTGTTTTAGTTGGTCCCTTTTGCCTTCCATTACTTTATTCTATTTAGAAACAATTTGTAGAGGGAATCAGAAAACCACTTCTAGGACGTTGTGCCCTGCTGTAGATGCAAATAGAATGGTGTAATCTAGAACATGAATCGATCAGATTGGAAACTGTCTCTACAACCCCATTATTATATTTTTGAACAGTTCTATATAGTCACACCATGTTTTCTTTATATCTTCTTTCTCCGGTAGATCCTTGCCTACTTTGTCTTTATCATATCCATATTTCCATAAATGGTTCCCTGGGTTTTTGGTGATCTTCCCATTCAATTGTTATCATCAGTTCCTTTGTAGCTTGAATCATGTCAACTGGATTTCTATTTTCTCAGTGGAAACGTTTCGCTCCTTATCCAAGAAGCTTCTTCAGTCTGAGCAAAGTTTGTAAGGGAATCCTTAAATATGTTTCTAGGGTGGCTGTGTGACCTTGCACCTGGGGCTAGGTCATGGTTATTTGAGATGTTTATTTCTAAGTCCCTTTATCATCCAAAGGAGGATCGTTAAGATTACCTTGCTGTTGTTGAGATTGCGAAATGGTCTTAATCTTCCTAGGCACAGAAGACAAAGCAGGAAGGAAAATAGGGGAAAGATTGTGCCTGAGGCCCTCACCTCTATTCAAAGAAGGATTTTCCAAGTTGGCATAAATGGATTCCTTGACCCCTCTTTCAAACCACTTATCTTCCTTGTCTAAAATGTGAACATTACTGTCCTCAAATGAGTGTCCTTTTTCCTTTAGATGAAGGTAAACTGCTGACTCTGGTCCTGTGGTGTTGCTCCTCCAGTGTTGGGCCATCCTCCTGTACAAATATTGTTTGGTTTCTCCAATGTAGAGCTCAGAGCACTCCTCACTGCACTGAATTGCATACACTACATTGGTTTCATCTCAAATAACCATGACCTAGCCCCAGGTGCAAAGTCAGACAGCCACCCTAGAAACATATTTAAGGATTCCCTTACAAACTTTGCTCAGACTGAAGAAGCTTCTTGGATAAGGAGCGAAACGTTTCCACTGAGAAAATAGAAATCCAGTTGACATGATTCAAGCTACAGACAATTCCACCTGGATGACTGAGAACCTTCATAGACATCAGTTCCTTTGTATTGCTTATTTAGATACTGTATTATTCTTTGTCTCATAGAATCATGGAAATCTAGGAGGTCATCTAATCCAACCCCCTGTCTAAAGCAGGAACCTTCAAGCCATCCTTGACAAACAATAATAATAACAACAACAACAACAACAACAACAAAAACAAAAACAAAAACAACTGTGTGACCAGCCATAATAATATATTAAATTTATATGCCACCTGACTCCCAGTGACTCTGAGTGGTTTACAGTTTTTAAAACATTTAAAAACAAAGAACAAGACAAAAAACACAAAAATAGAACAAGACAAAAGAATAACAATGGCAAAGAAAACAAACCCAGAGGGGAACATAAAGGAAGGCCTGGGTGAAGAGCCACTTCTTCAGGACCCTTCGAAATGCCAGTAGGGTGGGGGCTGTTCGAATCTTGGGGGGAACCTCATTCCAGAGGGCAGGCGCTGCTACAGAGAAGGCATGTTTTTGGGGTCCCAACAGATGGCATTTGTTTAATCAAAGAAACCCAGAGCACTCCAACTCTGCCAGATCAGACCGGTTGGGCAGATGCTATGGGAGACAGGCAGTCCTTCAAGTAAGCAGGCCCTATGTTATATAGAGCTTTGTAGGTAGTGACCCAGCACTTTGAATCGCACCCAGAAGCAAACCAGCAACCAGTGCAGCTTGCGAAGCAAAAGTGTTACATGGGCATACCAAGGCATGCCCATAACTGCTCGTGCCGTTACATTCTGGACTAGTTGAAGCTTCCAGATGGTCTTCAAGGGCAGCCTGTTCTGCCAAGTGTCCAAGCAGTGATCAGATGCTCAGGCAATTGGTTCTTTTAGATCCAGAGACAATAAGCACACCAGTGGATAAAGAGAGTTTAAGCTTTATTATAAACTTAAGCAAACAAAGTTAAACAGAAGCACAGTTTAAACAGATTACACAAAGCATAACAAGCATAGCATAAAGAAAGAATTCATACATACCAAGCAAGGTGATACCTTTATTCCCTTGTTGCTACCAGGAACTTGGCTAAGATAGCAGAGAATAACCCCAAAGGGAATGGCTTTTGAGTCCCACAGCACCCAGCATCCTGAGCCTGTATCAAAGTTCCCTAAGTCAAAAGACAATCCCAAGGGGTTTTTTTTATCAAAGTCTGGCCACCAAACCCCGTGACCAAACCCAGCCTGACCTTGACTGGGATTCCTCCTGGGACCTGGCACCTGTCCATGACATCATTCCCAGAGCCTGGGAAGCTATCAGATAAGCAAGTGCTTAACCAAGACAATTTCTTATCTCCCCCACCCCATTCCAAGCCGCTGGACAGGCAAACATATTGTCAAACTAACAAGCTGGGGGTTTTCTCTTATCTCTCCCCCCACTTCCAACAAAGATATGTTCTGGAGGGCTGTTGGAGGAGTGGGCATATTCTTCTCTCCCCCCCCCATGCCAAACAGCAATAAAAACAAGCCAGTTAAACATCAGTATAACTCAAAATAAACTCTAATCTCCTAGGTGTGAGGGAGAAAATCAAAACATTTCACTTAACTCCTCGAGATACAAAGGTCTTCCGCATGTTGCCACTACATAGCCCCATATAGAATGCAGTGCAATAATCAAGCCATGAGGAGACCATGACATGAGTGACTGTCTGAAGGATCCCCCGATCCAGGAAAAGGCAAAACTGGCACACCAGATGAAGCTAGGCAAAGGCCTTCCTTGCCACAGCTGCCACCTGCTCATCAAGCAGGAGCTGTGAGTCCAGGAAGGCCCCCAAATTCTACAGTAGCCTTTAATGGGGAAGTACCACTCCATCCAAGGTCAAAGATGGAATATCCCCAGAACTGAGTGGTCCAAACACCCACAGCCACTTGGTCTTGGTAGGATTGAGTCAGAGATGGTTCCTCCCCATCCAAACTAGAACAGCTTCCAGGCACTGGGACAGAACCTTGACAGCCTCACTTGGCTGGCCCAGAGTCAAAAGATAAAATTGGGTATCATCAGCATATTGATGATACCAAACCCCAAACCAGCAGATGACCTCACCCAGCAGTTTCATGTAGATGCTGAAAAGGAGGGGAAAGAGAACAGAACTCTGTGGCACCCCACATGGGAGAGGCCTACGGAACAATCAATACTGACTAGAACCAGTCCCAGAGAAATGAAGAGAATCACCACAAAACAGTGCCCCTAATCCCCAACCCATGGAGCTGGCTCAAAGGATACCATGTTTGATAGAATTGAAAGCCACAAGAGATCAAAGAGCACAAGGATGGATGCACCACTGCCATCCCAGCACTACCACAGGTCATCTACAATCACAACCCAAACTCAGTATTAAATCCCAGCCTGAAACCCAACTGAATCAGGTCTTGATAATCTGTTTCCTCCAGGGTTCATCAGCTGCTGGCCAACCACCTTCTCAACAACCTTCCCCAGATATTGATTGGCTTGCCTTGGACTCAAATTGAGATCATTGTATCATATCATGGTTTGCATCCAGGCCCTGGCTTTGTCACCTTTTTATTAATAATGATAGTAGTCCATTTCTTATATGATTTTCTTGTCTGCATTATATTTGATATTTCTCTTATGCGAGCTGGCCTATTTTAATCCATTTCAATTTGCCGATTTCCAGAATGAGCATGTAAAGTTTGCCTTGGTTCATAGCTCTGATATTCCAAGTACCAATGATTTACTTGTAGATATATATAGATGATAGCAAGATAGAGCAATAGAGATAGCTATGTAGATCTTTGCAGCATCAACATTTCCATTTTTCTCTTCAATTGGTACATTTCCATTTGCCTCTGGACATATTCACTCTGGACATATTCACCCTTTCAGCTTTAATCACGCCACATTGTAAGCACAGTATTACTCATGCTTACCCTCTTCTCTAGGAGGTTGTTTCATACTTTCCAGCCAGAGCTACAAATCTTCCAGTATCATGTTGATATTGTCCTGGTTGTGCATGTCCATTTGGTTTTCTTCACAAAATACTAGAGTGGGTTGACATTTCCTTCTCCGCTAAATCACATATGCTCTCTCCCTGTGACCTGCCTGTCATGGGTGGGAGTGTACACTCCTGATAGTATAGTTGATAACATAATTGGGATGCGCAAGGCCCTTCGCCACTATATGATAGTGTTCTGCCAAGTGTCCAAGCAGTGATCAGGTGCTCAGGCAATTGGTTCTTTTAGATCCAGAGACAATAAGCACACCAGTGGATAAAGAGATTTTAAGCTTTATTATAAACTTAAGCAAACAAATCTATAGCATAAAGAAAGGAAAATCATACATACCAAGCAAGTTGAAACCCAATCTCCCATAGGCTGTCAGGAGCCCCTTAATAAGGACAGCGGAGATACCCCAGGATGGTTCAATTTCCACAGCACCCAGCGCTCAGGTCTGTGCAGAAGCTCCCAAACTCAAAAGGCAATCCTAAGGTTTTTATCAGTCTGGCCCTAAATCCTCGTGACCCTGTTTCCATGGTACAGAGGCTGCAGGATCTGACCTTGACTGGATAGTTCCCAGGGTCTGGAGCACCCATTTATGACATAATCCAAGAGCCTGGGAAGCTATACGGATAAGCTAGAGTTTAACAAAAACAGTCTTGGGGTTTTCTCTTCCCCACATTTCAAACAGAAATAAAAAACAAGCCAGCTAAACATTAGTATAACTCAAAATAAACTCTAAGCTTCTTCATGTGAAGGAGAAAATCAAAATATGTCACTTAAACTCCTCGAAATAACAATGGTCTTCCGCATTGCCACTACAGGTAGCAAGCCATGAAGGGGTTATTTGCCATGCAACTTCAAACAACTATGTAGGGAATCCAGGCAAAACCTATCCTGAAACCATCTTTTATTCACTGGATACAGATTCCTTTGAAAATTTCCTAAACTAATCTAGTTGAGCAAACACTAAGAATCCTAGTTAATAAACTCATAACTTCCTTTCTCAATGTTTGAGAGTGTGGCCATGCTGGAGACTCACATTTGTTGCTTCCGACAGCTTGCAAATGTTTACTTTCATGCGCAGTGAGTTAAAATGCAAATGCTCTTAGTAAAATATTTACAATATTGGAACAGTGCATTTATCTAATCTACTTTGTACTATGCTGAAAATTTACCATAACGAACAAAATAAATTAGTAAATGGTTGCTTTCTCAGACATCCTATTATTATTCTATTTTCATTCTGATGTTGCCAAAGATACGAATTATTTCAAACTGATTTGGGTAACCAACAATTTGAGGGATGGAAACAACTCCCACAAATTTATGGCTTGCTAGAATAGATATGATATATAACTACATTATAGTTTTCAGGGCTTTTCCTCACAATGTATTTTCACTGGGACTTGTAGATCTTTTTCTTTCTTATTTGAATAGCTCAGCAACAACCCCTCCCCAAAAGGCCTATTCATATGATTAATCTAGTTCAGCATTCTGGCTTGGAACAAGAATTAGGGCTCTTCTTCATTGCCACAATCCTTCAGTCCTTCACTTGGCAGAAAAATACGCCAGCATAATTTGCACTGCCCTGACAGTCAAGCTCTAGTCTGCCTCAGTAACCTGCCAGGGAGTTGTCCTGTCCTTACAGTTTTACTGCAGCAATTGGTAGCTTTGTTCCTCTTTCCACCCAGAGTAGCAGCCAGTGGGAAAAACCAATTGCTCTTCTTAAAGTGTGGTAGGGCAGGCTTGAGCAAGAATGGGTGCATGCCTGGCATGGAGACTTTAGCCACCTTTCAAGCTGCCTGAGTGACAGGTCACTGGTGCAGAGACGATCCTGCCCGTCAGGCTATTTCTGAACACAGGATGACCAGTCTTCTGGAAGACTGGTAGACCTGTGTCCAAAAACACAGTGGAAGAGGAATGCAGGGTAAAGCAGGATGATGCTCACCTGGGACACAGAGAGCTCTCTCCCATTCCATCATGGGCCAGCCTTCACCCCACCGACCCATCTGTTGGGCTAATTTTAAATAGAGGTTTACCAATCTTCCTTCACATGGGCTAAAAGGGGAAATGGGCATCCCTCTTCTCAATTTTACCTCAGCTCTCAAATATCCCAAATCAGTCATGAATTAACAAAAAGAAAAGAAAATACGTTTCTAGCATTCCCTTCTCCCCCCCCCCCCCCAGATCATAGACCAAGTTCTCTAATATAATGTATTTGAGTAAATTTGTCTGGGGTTTCCAAAACATTCCTTCCCAAAAGCTACTATGAGGGATGGTAGTAGGTGAAGCTCAGTTGTAATATATATATATTATATATACCTTTAAATTGATTGAAAGCCTTTTCAAGTTCACACAGCGCTGAGGGGGGTGGGGGGAGACAAAACCTATTTTCAGAGGCCTTGAATTCCCTTCCAAGTGTTGTCTGGACAGATGGTAGCACACTTGCATTTAAAACAATTGCCAAATGGTTGTGATTAGAGTGACCTAGGTTTAACTTCCAGAACAGTGAACCAGACAGTAAATCTCTATGATGTGGGTTGGTGAAGAGATAAAATTGATTGTAGATGCCCTACTAATGATGGCAAATATACAACCAACATTATTAGTAATGAGAAGTATTAATCTTAAATCGGTTTAAAAAATCTCACCACCTACTCTGATATGCCTTCACTTTTTTTCCCTTCATCGCTGTGGCAATTTTAGTACTGCAGCATCACATAATTTAGTTCACCACAGACACCCTCTCTGTCAAAGAGTATATTTTCCAGTCCCTCAGAACAACCAGCAACAACATAAACGAGATAAAAGAGAACAGAATGGAATGGGTAAAGTTTTTGTTGGTGGAACCAATTAACCAGTGCAGATCAAACTGGAAGTTTGTTTTGGAGATGCCATTTGGACAGCCTGTGCTTAAATGACACTACTAGTAGTTCTAATCTGCTGTGAAATATGGTTTCTGTTCAAGTCATCATAAAATAAATGTCTCCTCCCATAAATCTCAGTGCATTAAACTGCAATAGATATTATAACATACAGTAGACACCAAAAAAGGCACATTCTCTTAGGTTTTTATTTTGATCAGCTGTTATCAGAAATCAACAAAGATTTAATCATTTAAAAACTGCATATTTTACAACTCTGAAACCAATCAAAACATTTAGCTCCCAGTCCAACTCTAGTTTTATGCATTTATTTGGAGGAAGCCTCAGGCCTTTTTGAGCTCTCGGAAGGCTCTCGGAGAGCTTTTAGAGAGTTTGAGCTCTGATCCCCAACCCTATTATCTATTGGTTGGGGTTCTGGGGCGAGTTTGCCGGAGTTTCCCAGAGTTCCCTGGATGGATTGGGGAACGCTACGGAGTTAACAACAGTCTCGGCAGACGCTCAAGGCCTGGAGAGATTTTGAACGCTGTGAGTCCTCCCCTGTGAACCTCCCCCCGTGAGCCTAAAACCCTGTTAGGGGTTGGGGGAGAGAGGAAGGAACCCCCCAATTTTGGTTGCCATCAGAACGCCCATCGGAAAGCCCACCTGGAAGACCTATTGGAAAGATCGGTGTGGTGGTGGCCTAGTGGCAACGAGAGGAAAGACGCCTGTGAGCTGCTCTAGAGAGATCTTTGCGGGGGAGCTTGGACATGGAGTTAAGACCCCCTTGCCCCTACAAATTATTTACCAACTGGTAGGGGCGACTGGAGAGCACCCTGAAACTCTGGAAACCCGTACCTCCAGCTTGATATTCGAACTGGAGTAGGCTGGACGGAGTGTAGCTCTCGCAGCACATGGACTGAGAACTAGGCGGAGCTCATGGCTCTTTGCGACTGCGGACTTGGACGTTTTTCAGCAGACCCCTTTGGGGGATTTCTCGGAGGGGAGTCTGATGTGGAGAACTGGCGAAGCGGGAGCTTGGTGTCCCGGTCTCGCTGTGCTGGACCCTACGGGCCCCAATTGTGTAATAAAAAGGGTGTTGGATGGCATGGAGGGCCTAGAGAAAAAACCCCCAGAGTAGCGAGGCAGCAATGAGACGCAGAGCGGAGAGCGGAGTATGAGCGTTTCTCCAGTGAAGAAGGGCACTATTTTCAATGGTGGTGCTCTATTGACTTTAAGAACTGTATATTACAACATTTTTGGAGAAACTCTGAAGTTGGGGGCGGGGGGGGGATTCCCATGAATCTTATCATCTGGATAATTTTTTAACAGCTCAAAATTTTAACAATCCTTCCCGTTCACTTAGAAACGGCAGAGAGGCGGCAGGGTCCCCGGGTATGTGAATGAGGGTCTTCCCTGAGTGTGAGAGAGTCAGGGGAGCCCAGGATTGTGTGAATTTATGGATGAGTGTCCACCCCTGAGTGAGAGACAGAGGGTGGGCAGGAGTGTATGGTGCCCCCTTACGACTAGTGAGAGGGGGTGAGGGGGCAGAGTGGATGTTGGAAGGTGGGGGGGCCCTCCTGGTGCCGAGAGCAGAAGCTGGTGCGCTGGGGGGCCTATCACCACCTAGGGACGAGTGTGTGTGAGAGATGTGTGCATGGAGGGGACCCTTATGTCAATCCAGGGTTTCCGGAGGGCCAGGAGTGGAGGCATCTGGGCCTGGAAACTCTGAGGGCAGTAGGGCAGGTTGCCCCATTGAAGTGGTGACAGGTAGGGGATGTTATGGCAGGAACTGAGGGGCAGGCCATCTTCGGGGAAGACGCCCCCGATGTTTGTTACCGGTGGCGTGTTCCGGCCCCTCAGGTTCAGACCCAGGCCCTGGTCAAAGGATCCTTGAGTGCCCTGGCTTTCGACTGTTGCTACTTAACGCCAGGTCTGTTAATAATAAAGACCCCCTCATATGTGACTTGATCAAGAGCGGGATGGAGGGAGTGCGTCCATCCTGGCTCTCCTCGACCTCTCAGCGGCATTCGATACCATCGACCATGGTATCCTTTTGGGACGACTCGAGGAGTTGGTGGTGGCTGGCGTAGTTTTGCGCTGGTTCGCCTCCTTCCTCTGGGGCCGGTCCCAATCGGTAGTAATAGGAGATGAGAGATCCAGCTCTCGCCCCCTCGTCTGTGGGGTGCCACAGGGTTCAGTTCTCTCACCTCTCCTATTTAATATCTATATGAAACCGCTGCGTGAGATCATCCGTCGCCATGGGATGAGATATCATCAATATGCTGATGATACACAGTTGTACATCTCCATCCCAGGTGAAGTAAGTGATGCAGTGGTCGCCCTTTCTCAGTGCCTGGAGGCTGTGGGGGTCTGGATGGGGAACAACAGGCCTCAGCTGAACCCTGGTAAGACGGAGTGGCTGTGGATTGATGGTTCTTCTGGATCTGGGAAATTATCATCTTTGGTTCTGAATGGGGTTGCACTTCCCCATTCAGAATCACTGCAGAACCTGGGGGTCCTTCTGGACTCACGGCTCCTGCTCAAGGAGCAGGTGGCAGCCATGGCCAGAAGGGGCTTTGCGCAGGTTCGTGTTGTGCGTCAGTTATGCCCTTTCCTGGATCAGGAGTCCCTCCGTACAGTCACTCATGCCCTGGTCATCTCCCATATAGACTACTGCAATGCGCTTTACATGGGGCTACCCTTGAAGAGTATCTGGAAGCTCCAATTGGTCCAGAATGCGGCTGCGCGTGCAGTTATTGGTGCCCCTAGATCGGCCCATGTGACACCCCTGCTGCGCCAGCTGCACTGGGTGCCAGTATGCTTCTGGGTGCAATTCAAGGTGTTGGTTTTGACCTTTAAAGCCCTACATGGCATGGGACCAGGGTATCTGAGGGACCGCCTCATCCCCATAACTTCAAGCCGTCCCACTCAATTATGTAGAGAAGGCATGCTTCGGACCCCATCAGTAAGGGAGTTTCGGTTGACGGGGTCCAGAAGGCGCGCCTTCTCTGCAGTGGCACCTGCCCTTTGGAACATTTTGCCCCCGGAGGTGAGGCAGGCCCCATCACTCCTGTACTTCCAGAAGAATTTAAAGACCTGGTTTTGCCGCCTCGCGTGGGGTGGGAATAGGAATAGTTCCTCATAGGAATGGCTGGTGTCTTAGAGCCCTTTTAAGATCATGTTTTGCCCTCTTGGATTTTCTATTTAACTTATAATGATAAGTAATTATATATTGTATTTTTATATTTTTATAGTAGAATTTTAATCTCTATGTTTGTAAACCGCCCAGAGTCCCCTTTGGGGGAGATAGCGCGGTGATAAAAGTCCAATAAATAAATAAATAAATAAATAAATAAATTTAGTCAATTATTTGGAGTCTGTAAAAAAAAATCCTGCCTTTCACCAAGTGGTATTCATGACAACCACCAATGATAACATTCAAGGCAAAACTCTGAAATATGTAAACAAGCCAGCTAGAGCGGATCATCAAAACAATGGGTGATAAACAATAGCATATTTCTGTTGACAAAGCTGCCACTGTCAATGGACTTCAAAGGAACAGGAGAGAAAAAAATTCCCTTTTCCTATTGATCTGAAAAAGGACAGATGATGGGAAAAAAGATGTTGAAAATATTCCAATGACATTTCTGCTACCATACTGTACAGGTAGTCCTCATTTAGTGACCACAATTGGGACTGGCAACTTGGTCATTAAGCAAAGTGGTCACTAAATGAAACCGTCTGTGCTTACGATCTTACTTCAGCTTTCCTTTGCTTTACAGACCTGTGAAGGTCATAAATGGAAGGATTGGTTGCAAAGTTATTTTTTCATCACCATCGTAACTGCACATGGTCGCTAAACGAGGCAGTCGCTAAACAAGGATTACCTGTAAATTTCAGAGTTTGAAGGTTGTTACAAAAGTAGAAATACTGAAATAATTCTGTGGTAGAAAAAAAGTAATTCATTGGGAAGTATTTCTTATTTATATTTATTTATATATCAAATTTAGTCATCATTACAAAAGTAGAAATACTTTTGTAATGATGACTAAATTTGATATATAAATAAATATAAATAAGAAATACTTCCCAATGAATTACTTTTTTTCTACCACAGAATTATTTCAGTCAAGTCAAGTGTTCATTTTTGTGTGTTTTTCACACAAGGGAGTGGTTCTTAATGCTATCTTTCCTTGATTCCATCATGCACAGCGTAACTGAGACAAATGTTGTTGTTTTTTATGACAGCTCCTTCAGCTGTCCTCCACAGTTGGACCACCTTTCTCCAGAACAAAGTACAAAGTACAAGTGCTAGGGCCAATGTGTCTGGACAATTTCAAGCAAAATGTATGGAACCAAAGGTATGGATTTTCCTCCCCCAAAGTTGCTCATATCTGATTCTCTGGATATAGGCCAACCATAGAGTCTGAACATCAGCATCATGCAGAGCTTGTCAGAATAATTCTCGGTCTCATATGAAGAGTCATGTGAATAACGAGACAAATGACATAACTATAATTTATGTTAAAGTACTGCCCAGAGGAACAAAATGATTTATTCCTTCCTTAACATTTGTTTCATTTCATTAGAAATGTTTTAACACAATTTTAATGTAATGGGTAAGATTATACTGAATTCTGAAGCCCTTAGGAGAGTAGTGTTTGTCAGAGGTAATGCTTCCTCTGAAAGGTTTGTTTTTTAATTTGTACTGGAAGCCTCATTTCTTGGACTATTTTGCATAAAATAAAAATCATATTTAAATATTTTTAAATGGTTTTGGCAAAGGAAAATCCAGGAAAAAGCACACAACTAAACAGTTTTTAAAATACACTGTCCTGAAAGAGAAGGCAATAGAGAAAGTACAGTATTTGCCTTTTGTTTATTAAACTACTTAAATGACATAGACGTAGGAAAAAAATGCTTGGGAACGAAATGCAAATTAATCAAAGAAACTGCCCACCACATCACACAACATGTCAGGAAGAGACCGGAAAATAACAATACAGTCACCTGTATCTACAAAAATGATTTTACCATTGCTTCTCAAGAAAACGGGGTGGGTGGATGGACGGACAGATGGATAGATACAGAGGGAACATAGAGATACAATACAGGAAGACAATGATGTTATGATATGTAGAGGTCCTTCAAAAATTTAGCAAGCAAATTATTGCTTTCCATACATGGAAGCACCCTAACAGTTCTACATTGGGGAAGTATTGCAATATATATGGACGCCATATGAAACTAGAGGAAAGAATATCATGCTGAGAGCCATTGGTGTCATGCAAGGGGGGTTGGGAGTGGGGACACAGGTTTTTTTATTATTTTATATCCCACCTTTATTATTTATTTATTATGGTGTATAGCTCAACTCTGATTCAGTGTCCCTGCTGCACATCACCTGCATCACTTTACATCAGTGGTGGGTCCTAGATGTCAGTTTCAGCGAAGGCACAGTTCCTCTTTAAGCATTTTGAGCATATGCTCAGACTTCTCTGAGACTTCTCTTTTCATGTACTGATGGGAAAGGTTTGCAAACAGGAACCCACCCAATCCTACAGCACTGAGACTGCCTTCAGCTGAACATAGTCACTGTTTCCTGGCAGACTTTCCCTCTCAACACATGTTCCCATATCCCCTCCATGGCTTCTTTTTCAGAATGCCTGAAAAGGGCTACCCTTTCTCCCAATTCAATTCCCAACCACCATCACCTACACAGACTTGTTTTTCTCTTCCTAGTGCTCTAGTAACATGGGATCTCTTGTTCCTTTACAGCACTTTTAAAATATCTATCCAAATGTTCCTGCCAGTCCTCCACACTATGCAGCAGTGTAGACCAGGGCTCCCCAATACGGTGCCCTTCAGATGAGTTGTAATTCAGTGAGAGCCAGTTTCGTCTAGTGGTTAAGGTGCTGGGCTAGAAACCAGGAGACTGAGAGTTCTAGTCCCGCCTTAGGCATGAAAGCCGGCTGGGTGACCTTGGGCCAGTCACTCTCTCTCAGCCCAACTCACCTCACAGGGTTGCTGTTGTGGGGAAAATAGGAGGAGGAAGGAGTATTAGGTATGTTCGCCACCTTGAGTTATTTGTAAAAATAATAAAGGTGGGATAAAAATTAAATAAATAAATAAATTCTCTGAATTTCTAGTCAGAATGAAAATTGCTGGAAGTTGACATCCCATATGTCTGAAAGGCACCAATTGTGAAATGCTAGCCTTGTAAATATTCTCTACCTCGACATTTTATACCACCATCATGTGAGAATCACAGGAAGAATCTTTGATCTTGGTCTCTGGTTTCAACCTGACCTTTCTTTGGAATAGCCATTTGGATTTGGTGGCAAAAGGTTAAGTTTCAATTCCTCTTCTTAGCCTGCTACCCCAACTCCCATCCCACATCTCCATATTGACTAGGGAGGCTATCCTGTTCTGCCTTAGCAGTCTATAAGATTTCTTTGTTTTCTCCTTCTGAACTAAACAAAAGTGGTCATGAAGCTGAATCATACCTTTGTAATGCAAAACACCATGACCTCCATATTTCTTCTTTGTTCAATGGGACATCGAAACAGAAACATGGAATATGTTTTAGGATAAAAAAAGGCTTGGTTCAAGCAATGGAAGAAAATATGCCTCAATTCTATACTTGCTTATAAAAATGTAAACTTCAGTTAACACACTCCGACAGGGTCCCCAACAGGGGAGATGGGCGGTAATATAAATTTAATAAAATAAATAAATAATAAAATAATGCAATGGGTTGAATTGTTTAATCACTTAACTTCAGTGTTGCGTCTCCCTATTCAAAACCCAGTAAGACTATTTTTTTACAGATCTCTATATCAGAAGCTTATGAAATTATGAGGGGCATGGTGGCTCAGCGGGTAAGACGCCAGGCTTGTCGATTGGAAGATCGCAAGTTCGGAGGTTCGAATCCCTAGTCCTGCATGCAGAGTGAGCTCCCGCACTAGCTCCAGCTCTTGCCAAACTAGCAATTTGAAAGCATGCAAATGCAAGTAGATGAATAGGTACCACTTCAGTGGGTAGGTAACAACGCTCCGCACGTGTCATGCGGCCACATGACCGTGGAAGCGTCTTCGGAAAGTGCTGGCTCTTTGGCTAACAAACGGAGATGAGCACCGGCCCCTAGAGTCAGACATGACTGCACAAATGTGCGGGGGGGACCTTTACCTTTACATCAGAAGCAAAATTGTATTTAACTATGTTCTTTTTTGGAAAGTACTGTGAGGACAAATGTAACTGGTCTCCTTTTCTCTATATACCTCCACAAATGCTACTAGAGAAAAGCTATTCTTTGAAAGCATTCTGACTTCAAATTGTATCAGCATATGATACTATTTCTTCTGGCTTGAATTGCAAAGCTCACTGAGTTCAGTTGGAAATATATAACTATTTACTTCGGAGTCCTCCCCAAATCGTCAATGCAATATACTGTAGAGAAAAACAACTTCCTGCTGCATTATGGTAGAAGCTAGCAAACATAATGTAACTGTCAGTCAACAGATATTTATGCCAAAAAAGTGGAAGACACTCATCTTTTTTGTATACCTTTCATGTGGAGAACTTCCCAGTAGCTTCCATTTTCCCATCAGCTACAGAAGCTGAACTATTTTCTCTTTCATTTGCTGTGGGAAAGCATGCAATCTTCAAAAGGTTGGGCTTCAAAGCAGATCTTTTTTGTTGCACTGCTTCTTTGTGGCATGAAATATTTGGACATTTTGATTTCCTGTACAGTACCATAAATCACTTCTTCATTCGCTCGGTAATGGCTCAACTCTTACATATGAATTAGAGCTGTTCTATTTGCTAGCCCTACTTATGATTGGACAGAATGCAGCATGGATCTGACATTTCTTAAATCTGATCTGAATTGCTTAAAATAGGAGTGCATAAATGAGGAAACACATATATTAGCCACTTTTCACTTTTAAGTGTCAACTGACAGAGCTGAATAACATAACCTACTAAAGTATTACAAGTAGAATATACAGAGCATACTAGTCTGTATAAACAAGCATATGACTATTTCACTGGACTCTTAAGGCCTGGCTTATGCATATAGCAGAATAAAGTGGTTGATTCCTCAGATGATATAGCAAACTGTGCAACTTCAGGCTGCAGGTGGGAAATAGCATTGTTTTCTTCCTTTCCAGAAGGAAGGAAGGAAGGAAGGAAGGAAGGAAGGAAGGAAGGAAGGAAGGAAGGAAGGAAGGAAGGAAGGAAGGAAGGAAGATGTATCCCTTTTAAAAAGTAGCCCATTAAGAAGAAGAGTTTCAGCCTAGCCTTTTTAAAATTGTGCTAGTTTCCTGCCTCTCACATATAAGTCAGCATTTAAATTGGCAATTCATCATCTGAAGCTGAAGCTGTATTGTCTATTTACCATCACTAGATCTGGCTGCCTCATTAGGATTTAATCAAAATTTGGTTGTACCTATTAGGTCATCTTGCAAATGGGGAGATAAGCAGAAAGCACATTTTTGTGTGAATCATGAGTATTTCAACCACATAATTATACAAAAGAGAAGATTGTCTCCAACCTTTCCTAACCAAAACTGAAACTTGACCATGAGCTAAAAGGTTACTTTGAAGGACTTTGATTTATGGCCAACTACAATTACTTACATTTTTGGAGTGTTCACTTGGAACTATTTGTGGTACAACAATGACAAGCATTGCTTGCTGGCGATCGCTATAGGAAAATGTGACCTCCATTTGTGAAGGAGAACCTTGTTGCTGTTTCCTTAATTAATTCCCTTCCAGCAGTTTCCATACTTTTTTTGAAGCATTGGTGCTTAGGTAAAGAAAATCCAAAAATCCTTTTATTTGCTACTTTTTACTTTCTGTGACCAAAAATCATTATCCCCTTTATCTCAGCTATCCTTATAATAATCTTCTAAGATATTATTAGTCCATATTGCATAGGTAGGGAATCTGGTGGCGGCCTCCAGATATCATGATCATCAATTCCCATCATTTTCAGCTGCACAGCCAATGGTTCATGTTTGGGGGGATGCATTGGGAGAATATAAATTTGAGACAGGGCTTTCACCAAAGCTAACTTGAGAATTATTGGTAAAATCTGACACATGTTTAAACAGAGTTACAAATCCCTGCATTTTGTGTTTTAGGGTATAAGAATTTAGAGCTTAATGTAGACCATTAAATTACATTCTGAGCTGGGAACAAGATTTTACTATGCTTTAAAATTAAGAAAATTGGTATATTCAACATAAAAGCTTTTCGCTGGACTTAGGTAGTTTTTACAAGAAGCCAATTTGCTCTTGGATCACTCTTGTCTATTATACATTATGGAGCAGGTTCAAAGAGAAGAGTTGCCTGCTCTACACAGCACTTGCCAATCCTATTAATTTAGCCAGTGAATTAGCACTGTTTGTACCAGTGAACAAGGAGTGTCGGCATCAGATGGAACATTTAGGAGATTAGTGCAGAGGACAATCTTCCACATTTATTGCAAGTATATGGAATGAATGACCCAAGATGTCCTTTTCAACTCTGTCAACTACAATTCTGAGAGCATTATCTAATGATCTGCCTTGTCTCCTGCATTAGTTTATTGTCATTCCATCCAGAACTGTAGGCATTAAAAACAGTACTGCAAAAGTCAGGGGGAGCAATGATAGCTCAATTTTATTTGATGGATGAGAAGATTAAGAGAAAACAGTAAAGATTCCCTCAAATCAGATTTGATTTTTCTGGGGTGGATTGTATCTGCCTTCTTCTGAGATGTTTTTTCAGCTTCCCAATTTAGGCTACAGCCTGGAGTTTCCTGGTAGTATCCCATCCAAATCCTCACCAGATCCAACTCTGCTTCATTTTTGTTAACATTATTTATGGTTGGCTAGGTGCCACCATGTGGTAGTTTTCAACTCTTCCCAAACAAACTGCCCTTTTAAAATATTTTGGTCAGAAGTATTATGCAAAAGAGTCTTGAGCACCTAAGAAACTTGTGCCATCTTTGGCATCTTAGACTTGATTCATTTATTATGGCCTGTATCCTTTTAATGGATTCTTGCATTGTAATAATCAGACTAGTCATTAACATGCTAAATTATTTGTGCAGAAATCTTTGTCAACATATATACTGTATATTAACCAAATGGTGGGCCAAATCTAGAAACAAGAAAGAAAGGAATGCTACTAGACAAGATCGTAATGTCACAATGCATGTAAAAAAGGGCAGTGCTTCAATTCTGTGGTTGTGACCACCATCTTCGCTTTTTTGACACACACACACTCTTACTTCTGGACCAGTTATTAGAGTAATGGATTGTAATGGCATCTGAGACTTGGTTCACTACTTGATACAATGATTTTTTTAAGGAAGTCTCTTACCTTTTTACATGTAGATATATGAGGCAAAGGAGTGTTTTTCAACCTTTCTGCAGTCATGGGCCACTAAATGTTATGCAGGGACCATCCAATTAAACAAACACTCCTTCCAATGTTTCCTTGTTTAAGAGAATGAGGGTTCACCTTTTTTGTCAAATAATATTGACAAAATGTTTATAATTGTATTTGAATATGCTTTCTCATCCCAACCTATTTAAAGTCCTTTTTCAACTAAATTTTGTGCCAAAAAATTCATCTAAAATTAAGCATTTATTTACTGCTTGAACCATTTTATATACCCCATGCTATAATAACAACTCTTATCACAAACTTACTGGTCAAGGATGTTTTGTCCTAGATATCTCTGAGTACAAAGAGGCTAGGGGTGGATGGATCTCTGGCCCAATGAAATCCCATTTTTAGATAATCATTGTCTATTTCCTCCTCACACTTTTCTTTTGGGGCTGCTTGTGTCAGAACATAGTTCCAGTTAGCACATTACATGTGAACTCATCGTTGGTAACTGTCCCGAATGATAAATGCTCGCAATTATCAGTTTTCTGAATGTTAGTATTCACCATGCTAACCTTATCACTTACCAGGCTTCAATGATCCATTTTCACAAGCCAGCTGATTAGCTGGGAACCCAAGGAGTTGGGGGCCACTTCTGGCCAGCTGACTGATGATGAATACAAGGAAACTGTCTTAGACTACCTGCAGGGATCACCTTGATCTGTGGACCAACATTTGAGAATCATTGATACAGAGGCAGCATTCCATTCAGCTGCTCATTAAGAAGGCCTTAAGTAAGTAAGAAGGCCTTAAGTAAGAAGACATTACAAAGACACTAGAATAACCAAGAAGCCTTAGGCACCTACTTTTAAGAGGTATGAAGCAGGGCTAGCACAGGCATTGTTATTTTCAGGCACCTGGGAGAATGATCTAACCTTTTCCTTTGCCTCTTCATTTATTTCTGGTTACTCCATCTTGACCTATAGGCTTTAAATGACTACAGTGCAAAACTGAAGGGCAGCAATCAGAACTAATCCTGAACACAAAGGGCTGTGGTCATCCCCACCCTGGATGTCTCCTGCCCTCTAGCTCCTCTGTTTTGCTCTTGCTGCCAGTCCAGTCTCATGTAATCAGTGGAAAGAGTGAAGGGAAGGAGCAGCATCCCCCATTTACCTTCTGTTTTGTCTAGGGGCAATTGGGTGGATTTGCCCCAGACAGAGAAAGCAAATGCATGGTCCACAATGGCAATTTGAGGAAGATGTGATGACACTCAGAAAGGGGTCTCAAAGACTTCTTGCTGAAACACCCTTCCCTAAGTTCTTCCTTATTTATTTATTTATTTATAAAGTGGGCGACTTCAGTTGTATTCTCCTGCTTTCCCTGAACTACCTTCTTAGCCCAACACATCTCCTTTGTCAATTCAAAGACCTTTTTCCTTAACCTTCTGATAACTACACTGGACAATAAATCACACCAGCAAAAGTAGTGGAGAAGATTATTCTTACCTACCAATTGTGTGTTGTGGCCCCAAAGCTGCTTCATGTCAACTTGCATTTTGATAGTCCCAAGAAAGCAAGGAGGTGTATAATCACATTCTTGAGGGACTGCCATATATGTTTGATAGGTTGTATCAACTGAACAGGTTAGCAGGCACAAGGTGTACAATTTCTCAGATTTCTCAGGAGTCAGGCAGCTTAAGAGAACCAAAGGGAGATACTGTTAGAGACAAAGGAGAGCTAGTGACAGAAAGAGTACTCTTTCTCATGAGTAAGATACAAAGGGAGAATGCACAAGTTTTTCTCCCTGCTGTGTGCCCTGTCGGCTTCCCCCACTGCAGTTTGGGTTCAAATGAGGTGGTTTGGCAGGCAAGGTCCGTACTATATGTCATCCAAATAGAGGTCTGTGGCCAAAAGAGCATGAACTGTGCCCAGTGAGTGAACTGGAGAGCAGATTGTGACTGGAAGAACCAACGGGCAGCTGACCTGGATTTGGATCAGGGCCAGCAAAGAGGAGATGCAGGAGAAATCAAATGGAGTCAAGAGAAGGAGAGAGGACATTTGCAAGACAACTAAGGTTGTTGAACTGTGAGAATGTGTTTGGGGTTTAAAACATCCTGGGTTTTAAAAAGATCCTGCTTGGTTCAGTGACAGAGAGACTGTGGGGGAGAATCCATTCCCACTGACTTCAGAAGCTGCTGTTGTGTAAAGTCATACTTGTATTCATGTATCTGTGTACATCTGGTTGTTGGTCTGTATAGTTTGGGTCTGAAATGCAAGAAAGTAAAGATGCATTGTCTGTTCAGGACTAGAAGTATCTTGGTTCTTATTGGATCAGGAGTCATGGGAAAATTGCTCCTGGCTGCTGGGAGAGTTAGCAGCAGTTGAGTTGAAGGGGACCTAACAGCACCAAGTTTCCCTTGATGGCAGGTTCTTGAATTCAGGACTAGCAGCTGTGGGAAAAACAGGAAGAGCCCCATCTAGGTGCCTCAAAAATCATACTAAAAAATTCTGATAAGTAGTTCTTCCTCACCAGCTTGGACAGCAGTATCTAAGAGGGTGCCACAGGTTCACTCCTCAATTCTTCAATATTTTTATTAATGACTAAGGTGAACAACTACACCGAATTCTAATCAAACCGGCACATGAAACAAAAAGGGGGGGAGGGGGAAATCACTAATACCTTAGAGAAAAGAAATAAAAGTCAATATGCTTTTAATTTCTTAATGTTAGAAAAATGGGCTGAAAATAACAATGAAATTTAATAGGGACCAATGCAGATTACGCAGACAGAAAACCAAAATCAGATGCAGTGGGGGGATACCTGGCTTAACAAGGGTACTTATGAAAAAGATCATGGGGTGGTCATCGATTACAAATTCAATATGAGCCAGAGAGTGATGTGGCTGCAAAACAAGGCAAACGCATGAATGAGCAAGAAGTATAATTTTCAGATCACAGTGAGTAATTGCTCAGTCCTTGTGTCCAATTCTAGACTCTAGACTTTAAGGACTCAAGAGAAATTGAAACTGGTTCAGAGAAGGACAACGGCGATTGCAGGACTAGAAATTAAATTCTGCAAAAAGAAATTGAAAGAGCTGAGTATGTTTAGCCTTGAGAAAAGATTAGCGAGGGGTGGGGGTGTGATACAATTCCTCAAATAGCTGAAAAACATCACAAAGAAGAATTTGTCTTAGATTTTTTTAGAATTTTAAGTGTTTTTTCTTTTATTCTAATCAGATGTGAATCTTCTGTTTTATTTGCTGGTCTATGACCAAATAAAAATTGATGTGATTTGATTTGATTTGTCACAAAGAAGAAGGTCAAGACAAGTACCCTCTCATTCTGTGTTCTGTACAAGACAAATTGATTTAAATTCAAGGGGGGCAGATTCTGACTAAATGCTATAAAGGGCTTCCTAACATTAAGAACAAAAGGCAGGTGGTGTAGTGGTTAATGCATCAGGCTAGAAACCGGAAAACCAGGAGTTCTAGTCCCGCCTTAGGCATGAAGCCAGCTGGGTGACCTTGGGCCACTCCCTTTCTCTCAGCCCTGGGAAGCAGGCAAGGGCAAACCGCTTCTGAAAACTGAGGGACCTGTCCAGGCAGTCACCAGGAGTCACTGACTGGAAGGCAGTAAGTAAGTAAGTAAGTAAGTAAGTAAATAAGTAAGTAAGTAAGTAAAGTAAGTAAGTAAGTAAATAAATAAATAAATAAATAAATAAAACAGATGGAGAATGGAACCAATTACCCCAAGATATGGTGGGCTCCCCTTCATTGGAAGTGTGCAAGCAGAGGTAGGAAGGTAGCCATCTGTCAGAGATACATTTAATTTGGATTTCTACACAGAACAAGGGATTGGACTCATTGGCCTCAACTCTAGGATCCAATGATACATATTCACAGGTGCATAAGGTGAATAAAGTGAACACCTTAGCAAAGCAACAGAAGCTCTTCACAGGCTGCCAGCATCTTACATTTAAGCACATTTATTGCTCTTTTAAAGTTTTCTGCTCAAAGTTTTGCATTGACTACCTGATTAGTTCCAAAAGCGCAGACAACTGCTGATTTGTTATCATGGCAGCATTCAACCTTGAAGGGCTAGAAAGACACTTCATCATCAGATGGCATTTCAGAGAGCTACTGAAAGGATCACCTGACTTGACATAATCGTCAAAATCTTGGCCAAATTACAGAGGTCGCACAGCTTCAGCCTTTTCCAGAAAGCCTTTTCGGTCAATGCCTTATCTCAGTGCCTGGAGGCTGTGGGGGTCTGGATGGGGAACAACAGGCTTCAACTGAACCCTGGTAAGACGGAGTGGCTGTGGATTGACGGCCCCCCTGGATCCGGGAAGTTGTCATCTTTGGTTCTGGGTGGAGTTGCACTACCCCACTCGGATCCAGTGCGGAATCTGGGGGTCCTCCTGGACTCGCGACTCCTGCTCGAAGAGCAGGTGGCAGTCGTGGCCAGGAGGGCCTTTGCTCAGCTTCGAGTTGTGCGCCAGTTACGCCCTTTCCTGGATCGGGAGGCCCTCCGAACAGTCACTCACGCCCTTGTCATCTCCCGTATAGACTATTGTAATGCGCTCTACATGGGGCTACCCTTGAAGAGTATCCGGAAGCTTCAGCTGGTGCAGAATGCGGCGGCGCGAGCAGTTATGGGGGCCAAGAGATCGGCCCATGTAACACCTCTGCTTCGCGAGCTGCATTGGGTGCCAGTTTGCTTCCGGGTCCAATTCAAGGTGTTGGTGATCACCTTTAAAGCCCTACATGGCATAGGACCAGGGTACCTGAGGGACCGTCTCGTCCCAATAACGTCAGCCCGCCCCACCCGTGCATGCAGAGAGGGCATGCTTCGGACCCCCTCAACAAGAGAATTCCATCTAGCGGGGTCCAGGAGGCATGCCTTCTCTGCGATAGCGCCCGCCCTATGGAATATCTTGCCCCCGGAGGTGAGACTGGCCCCCTCCCTCCTGACCTTTCGGAAGGCCCTTAAGACCTGGCTCTGCCACCTGGCCTGGGACAACAGAGGCGGGAGTGCCTCCTGGGGTTGGCTAGCCCCGTAGCAACACTATGCTACGTTCCCTACGTCCCCCATCTTGTATTTTATCTATTTATATTGTATTTTTAAAATTATTGTATTGTTTATAACTTTGATTGTTGTGACCCGCCCAGAGTCCCTTGTGTGGGAGATGGGTGGGGAATAAATTGAATAAATAAATAAATAAATAAAATAAAATAAAAAAGGAGCTTATTTGGGGACCAATGTTATGTTTTGGACACAATGGGCCAACGTCATGAAACCTCTAAGTCTAAAATAGATTGAAACATAAACCTCTTCATAAGTCTAATAAGAATAATTTCTGAAAATCTGAGCTTGATTTTTATTGCATTATTGGCGGTGATTATTCATTGTGTCATCTCCACGGTGGATGATAGACTGCTTAGGCTCATCCTCACACCCTCAGTCAAGGTGCTTTCCTCCCATCCATCAAATTGAGAACCACTGCCACCACAGCATTCCTCTTGCGTAGCCTCAGAAAAGAAGATGGTGGGGTCACTGCCCTCACACAGGGGCAGTGGTTATTTTACTTTATTTATTTATTTATTATTTAAATTTATCCCTGCCCATCTCCCCAAATAGGGGACTCTAGCTATTAGAGGATTAGCTGGTGCTGCTGCTCTGTTGGGCAAGCGAGGAGCAAGACAGTGTCAACCCTCCTCCAAGGTAGACCAAACTTGGAAACCAAAGACACACACGCTAATATTACTTTTACCATTTATTTATTTATTTATTTATTTCATCATATTTATATGGCCGCCCATCTCACAGACAAGTGACTCTGGGTGGCGTACAACAAAGCTAAAAACAATACATACATAAACAAATGTTAATATTGTATTATTAAAAGCTTAATATTATATAACGTGCAAAACAGAAAGAAAGAAAGAAAGAAAGAAAGAAAGAAAGAAAGAAAGAAAGAAAGAAAGAAAGAAAGAAAGAAAGAAAGAAAGAAAGAAAGAAAGAAAGAAAGATAGGGCAAAGAGCAGGTATTAATTAAACTGGGCCATCTCAATATTTTGCCAGTCCCCTGTTATAGTAATAGAATCTTGCAAGTCTGAATGTAGTTCCCCTCTCCCTCCCTTTTTCTTCATGAGAACTAGGGAGGGTCAAGTCTGAGATGCTTTCTCAAATTACATTTCTGCCTTGGACTCAGATTTCTTTTATCTGACTTTGTCTTGATTGCAGCTCTTCCTTCTATTCCTCAAGGTTATTCCTTCTGCCCATTAGAGGCAGGGAAAGGGGATTCTAGTTCCTGGCTGACTGCCTTTGCCCCCACCCCAAACCTTGGCCAAGCTAAAATCTTTCACTCCTCTGCTCTGCTCCCCTTTTCTCACCCTTCCTATACTACCACACTGGAGAGCACCACTGCTGGTCCCAACAGCAACAGGTCACCATCGCACTCAGGTTAAGCATCGATCCTTCCCAGAACAGCAGCTATCTGCAACCTCTGCTATTGGAGCATCGATTGTGCTCTCCTGCCCCTTGCTCCCCAGATAGCAGCAGATGCTTGGCCCAGGTGCTCGGCAGTGGCAGGAAGAGGAATGCAGGCAAAAGTGACCAGAGGTTATAGCAACCTTGTGGAAAGTGTTCCGTGAGGTTTATTTATTTATATTTCAAATTTCGTCACCGCCCATCTCCCTCAAAAGAGGGACTCTGGGCGGTTTACAATAAAACTAAAACTAAATACAGATTAAAATACAATAAAAACAGTACCTCTTCAATAAAAATATAAATATAACATATAACATCCAGGATGGTGATATTAAAAGTTCTTAATTTAAATTCATAAATACACAGGGACCTCTTTAGGGCGCTAACCAACCCCAGGGTTGATTACCCCCCCCCTCCCGCCCCAAGCGAGATGGCAGAGCCAGGTCTTTACACCTTTCCCAGGTTAATATTTCCCTGAGCCAAAAAAAGAAAACTTTGGTTGCTGGACAAGTTTCTGACCTCTCCAGCAGCCAAACAAAATTGCCATGGAGGCACAGCACCCCAGGACTGGATGGCAGAGGTGGGTCCTGCAGTGGGCCAACTGGATCCCTGCAGATTGACAACCCTCTAAAGACAACTCCTCAATGCAGAGTAGAATGTTCCCATAGTAGATCTTTATTTATTATTATTTATTTTATTTTATTTTATTTTATTTTATTTATTTTATTTTATTTTATTTTATTTTATTTTATTTTATTTTATTTTATTTTATTTTATTTTATTTTATTATTTATTTTATTTATTTTATTTATTTTATTTATTTTATTTATTTTATTATTTTATTTTATTTTATTTTATTTTATTTTATTTTATTTTTTATTTTATTTATTTTTATTTTATTTATTTTATTTTTTATTTATTTTTATTTTATTTTATTTTATTTTATTTTATTTTTTATTTTATTTTATTATTTTATTTTATTTTATTTTTTATTTTATTATTTTATTTTATTTTATTTTATTTTTTAATTCTCACATTATTGCACTGCCCATCTTGCAAGCGACTTGTTCAGCTTTCCAATAGAAAGCCCCACTTTCCTGTTAGATCACCTTGATCAGCTTCCATCTGCCTCAGCAGCTGGCTCATTCTGAGATGGAGCCTCTGCTATGAGAATACGTCTTTCGTAAAAATTAAATGAGCCATCTTGGAGCTGGGGCAAAGAGGCTGTGAGGATTAGCCCTTAGTTGGTCAGATTAAAATGGCATAAAATTCTGTGTAAATAGATATGCAAACTAGCCAGAAGTATATGCTGGCCCAAAAGGAAACAAATTAGATAGTTGAAAGGATGGTTGAGTCTGTCCATGTGCTGTGAGATTAAGGAGTTTTCATCGTGTCTTCTGACTGCTAGTTGGTGTTCATAGATGCATTCTGCTAGTCTTCTGCGTCTGTCCTACATAGTGGCTGCTACAGTCCTTACACTTTCAACTGGGAAACTGTGACCATCTTAAACCAAGCCAAATCCAAAAATGCTAGAGAATTTCTGGAAGCTTGGCACTCAGACAAAGCAGCCATCAACAGACACATGGAGGTAAACATTTACATACCATTCATAAGAGACAATAGAAAAGCCAGAAGACCAGAACACCTCCTTGCCAGCAATCAACACCCAGATATGCAAAGATTAACACCAGGATTAGCACCAGAGGAACAATCAAACAGCACAATATACCCTAATCAAGGAACTATTAACTCAACCAAGCAGCAAACAACAGCCCAATCAAGGAACTACCAAGGAGAGAACAACACCCCCACCAACAGAAGCAGGACAAGCCATGGTATATAAACAGAGAGCAAGTCCCACTTCCTTTTCGCACTGATAATGTTGCCTAGCCTGGCAATGAAATGTCTGCAAGAAAACAACAAGGCTCAGAGAGCACCAAGGACTCCACATTCTAAAAGTAAATTATTAAGCACTTTCCATTTTATTCAGTTATTGTTTAGCAGTCATTTGGAGGAGAAACAATTCTCTACTTCAGCTCACTTAACACTTTAACCCAAACCCACATTATAGTTTAGATATAGTTTACAGCCCAGACCATAGATTATAGTTCAGCATATTCTGTGAACTCACCAAGTTTTGATTTATTCAATAAACTATAATTAAACAAGTCATGGAGCATATGAAGCTAGCCTGTTTCTTCTTCCCAAACAATTAGAAAAGAGCTAATCTTTTCATGTAATGGACTTCACTCAGAATTAATCCATTCTCCCATGAATTCCGTTCACAATGTTCTAACAGCAATCATGAGTTTGATCTGCTGCTTCAAAGAAACCTGTTTGCCCATTCTTTCATTCAATATACCTGTCCATGAATAAATCCCTGAAGACCTTTGAGTTGAGGTTATCTGTCAATCCCTAACCCCTTGCAAGGGTAACGTGGGCTATAGAAGAATCACTCCTATTTACGCTGCTAAGGGAGCCCACTGTTCTTTGATTTACTTATTCAATCAGTTTCTGCAATTGATGCAGTAAAATATCAAAGCATGATAAAATCATAGCACAAACTTAAAATAAAAAATCTTGGGAATCTTGGAAAAATGAGCTGCCTTTTTAAGCCAAGTGTTGTATGCCAAGGGAGATAGTTATCACATCCAAACTTGGATCCTTTACTCTCTGATAGTGGTTCTCTGGAGTCTCGAGCAGAGGTAGGGTTTGTTCCACCATCTGATCCTTTTAATTAGAGTTATCAGAAAGATTTAACCTCTACGAGCTTCTCTGAGGGCAAACCCACAACATCAAATAAATAGAAATTACAGGAAGACATAAGATGTTAGCAAATCTGATGCCTGAATCTAGCAGCACAGTTAAAGGGAAATTTCGGAACCAATGATGATGTGGACTCTCATATGAAAACCACCAAGCACTAAATTATTATTATTTTTAATTAATCAATTTTTAACCAATTTGGAACGATAATGATGGGTCCCTGTGGCTTTTTTTCTGAATCTCAAACTGAAAGCTACAGCTAAGCAGGTATGTTGTTGTTCAGTCGTTTAGTCGTGTCCGACTCTTCGTGACCTCATGGACCATAGCACGCCAGGCCTTCCTGTCCTCCACTGTCTCTCGGAGTTTACTCAAATTCATGTTCATTACATCGGTGATGCTATCTAACCATCTCATCCTCTGCCGTCCCCTTCTCCTTTTGCCTTCAGTCTTTCCCAGCATCAGGGTCTTTTCCAGTGAGTCCTCTCTTCGCATTAGGTGGCCAAAGTATTTGAGCTTCAGCTTCAGCATCTGTCCTTCCAATGAGCAGTCAGGGTTGATTTCCTTTAGGATTGACTGGTTTGACCTCCTTGCAGTCCAAGGGACTCTCAAGAGTCTTCTCCAGCACCACAGTTCAAAAGCATCAATTCTTCGGCGCTCAGCCTTCCTTATGGTCCAACTCTCACAGCCATACATTACTACTGGAAAAACCATAGCTTTAATTATACGGATCTTTGTCGGCAAGGTGATGTCTCTGCTTTTTAATATGCTGTCTAGGTTTGCCATAGCTTTCCTCCCAAGGAGCAAGCGTCTTTTAATTTCATGGCTGCAGTCACCGTCTGCGGTGATCTTGGAGCCCAAGAAAATAAAATCTGTCACTGCTTCCATTTCTTCCCCTTCTATTTGCCAGGAAGTGATGGGACCAGATGCCATGATCTGGGTTTTTTTAATGTTGAGTTTCAAGCCAGCTTTTGCACTCTCTTCTTTCACCGTCATCAAGAGGCTCTTTAGTTCCTCTTCACTTTCTGCCATTAGGGTGGCATCGTCTGCATATCTGAGGTTGTTGATATTTCTCCCGGCAATCTTAACTCCGGCTTGTGATTCATCCAGCCCGGCATTTCTCATGATGTACTCTGCATATAAGTTAAATAAGCATGGTGATAATATACAGCCTTGTCGTACTCCTTTCCCAATTTTGAACCAGTCGGTTGTTCCATGTCCGGTTCTAACTGTTGCTTCTTGACCCGCATACAGGTTTCTCAGGAGACAGGTAAGGTGGTCTGGTACTCCCATCTCTTTAAGACTTTGCCACAGTTTGTTGTGATCCACACAATCAAAGGCTTTAGCGTAGTCAATGAAGCAGAAGTAGATGTTTTTCTGGAACTCTCTTGCTTTTTCCATGATCCAGCGAATGTTGGCAATCTGATCTCTAGTTCCTCTGCCTCTTCGAAACCCAGCTTGCACTTCTGGTTGTTCTCGGTTCACATACTGCTGAAGCCTAGCTTGTAGGATTTTGAGCATAACCTTGCTAGCATGTGAAATGAGCGCAATTGTACGGTAGTTTGAACATTCTTTGGCATTGCCTTTCTTTGGAATTGGAACGTAAACTGACCTTTTCCAATCCTGTGGCCACTGTTGAGTTTTCCAAATTTGTTGGCATATTGAGTGCAGCACTTTAACAGCATCATCTTTTAGGATTTTAAATAGCTCATCTGGGATACTGTCTTCTCCGCTAGCTTTGTTGTTAGTAATGCTTCCTAAGGCCCACTTGACTTCACTCTCTAGGATGTCCGGCTCAAGGTCAGTGACCACACCATCGTATTTATCAGGGATATTAAGATCTTTCTTGTATAGTTCTTCTGTGTATTCTTGCCACCTCTTCTTAATCTCTTCTGCTTCTGTTAGGTCCCTGCCTTTTTTGTCCTTTATCATGCCCATCTTTGCACAAAACGTTCCCTTGATATCTCCGATTTTCTTGAAGAGATCTCTAGTCTTCCCCATTCTATTGTTTTCCTCGATTTCTTTGCATTGTTCATTTAAGAAGGCCTTCTTATCTCTCCTTGCTATTCTCTGGAATTCTGCATTCAGTTGTTTATATCTTTCCCTTTCTCCCTTGCCTTTTGCTTCAATTCTTTCCTCAGCTATTTGTAAAGCCTGATCAGTCAGCCACTTTGCTTTCTTGCATTTCTTTTTCTTTGGGATGGTTTTAGTTGCTGCCTCCTGTACAATGTTACAAACCTCCATCCATAGTTCTTCAGGCACTCTGTCTACCAGATCTAATCCTTTAAATCTATTCCTCACCTCCACTGTATATTCATAAGGGATATGATTTAGGTCATACCTGAGTGGTCTAGTGGTTTTCTCTACGTTCTTCAATTTAAGCCTAAATTTTGCGATAAGAAGCTCATGATCTGAGCCACAGTCAGCTCCAGGTCTTGTTTTTGCTGATTGTATAGAGCTTCTCCATCTTTGGCTGCAAAGTATATAATCAATCTGTTTTCGGTATTGACCAACTGGTGATGTCCATGTGTAGACTCGTCTCTTGTGTTGTTGGAAAAGAGTGTTTGCTATGACCAGCGTGTTCTCTTGACAAAACTCTATTAGCCTTTGCCCTGCTTCATTTTGTACTCCGAGGCTGAACTTGCCTGTTATTCCGGTTATTTTTTGACTTCCTACTTTAGCATTCCAGTCCATGATGAAAAGGACATCTTTTTTGATGTTAGTTCTAGAAGGTGTTGTAGGTCTTCATAGAACCGGTCAACTTCAGCTTCTTCGGCATCAGTGGTTGGGGCATAGACTTGGATCACTGTGATGTTGAATGGTTTGCCTTGGATTCGAACTGAAAGCATTCTGTCATTTTTGAGGTTGTACCCCAGTACTGCCTTTCCCACTCTTTTATTGGCTATGAGAGCTACTCCATTTCTTCTAAGGGATTCTTGCCCACAGTAGTATATATAATGGTCTCCTGAATTAAATTCGCCCATTCCTGTCCATTTTAGTTCACTGATTCCCAATATGTCGATGTTAATCTTGTCATCTCATGTTTGACCACATCCAGCTTACCTTGATTCATAGATCTTAAATTCCAGGTTCCTATGCAATATTGTTCTTTACAGCATCGGACTTTCCTTCCACTTCCAGACACATCCACAACTGAGCGTCCTTTCGGCTTTGGCCCAGCCGTTTCACTCTTTCTGGAGCTACTCGGAATTGCCCTCCGCTCTTCCCCAGTAGCATTTTGGACACCTTCCGACCTGAGGGGCTCATCTTCCGGCGTCATATCTTTTAGCCTTTTGATACTGTCCATGGGTTTTCTTGGCAAGGATACTGGAGGGGTTTGCCATTCCCTCCTCCAGTTTTGGACCACATTTTGCCAGAACTCTCCATCATGACCTGTTCTTCTTGACCTGACTTCACTGAGTTACGCAAGCCCCTTCACCATGACAAGGCAGTGATCCATGAAGGGGAAGCAGGTATAGATTCTATTATTTGTCTGGGATTTTAAAGACTGGGCTTACAGTTGTCTCCCCACACGTTGCCATGATACTGTAACTCTTGCACAGACCGATACAACCATATGGATTAATACTCCACCACTCACTACTCTGTCTCCAGGAATTTAACACAATCCTAACCCCTTAGTCAGTGCTTCTTAGACAGTGCTGATTTAAAGGACTACGTAATTGCCTAATCTGCAAACAAGGTCTGTGGTTCAGCCTCACAGCCATTGTAACTGGCTGCAACTTCCCACAAATTTATGCATCAAAAAAGCAGAGCTCGGAGGAAAACTGGTGGAGACCTAACTGGAAGTGGAAATGCAGTTGCTCAGGAGATGGGGCTTCCTCAAAAACTACTCATCCCAGCAACTTTTGATTTAATATGCCGCATCACATGTACTCAGCAGGAGCACCTACAGGGGGAGTCAAAAAAGTCAAGATGGCGACCATGACCACACAGCCAAAGCCCCACTTCTTTTACCCCATGTTGATGAATATTAAAAAGGAATGGGGCTTATATCACATGGTTGTGGCTACCATCTTGGCTTTTTTACTCCCTCCCCTGGACTCTCAGGTCATTCAGATGTGCAAACTAGCCAGAGGGTTTGGCTCCGTCAATTCCATGTGCAACTAAAACACTGCCAGTCCAAGATTATGATGGATCAAGTTATACCAGGCAGCCCAATTCGCAGAATGCTGTATTTCTGTCTCTCCTTACCTCAGTTCAGATCAGCAGAGTGATTCCTTGAGGAGATAATTGGAACACAAGCACGTTGGCAGCTCCTAACTTTATTCTGCCCCACATACAGGCGAGCATGTTCAAATTTTCCAGTAACAGAGCATACTGTGCATTCGCAACATAAGGCCATCTCTGTGACACATTGGTTGCATCTTGGGCCTCAGTTCTATTAAGGTTTATAATAAACAACCCCATACAGCATCCCCTCTCACTGTCGGAAGAAAATTGCTAGGCTCCAAACAAGAGTTTTTCAGCAGTGTTACTTCAACAACAGTGCTGAGCTAGATGCCTCACAAGTTGGAAGTTCTTGACCACATTATGGGTACTCCGCAGGCGACCGCTGCTTTTCCTTCCAGTGTCTTGGCAGAAGAAGAGGTCTCTGTTTGAGGGCACTTTCTGTTTCCCAGCTTTTATCCAAAAAACAAAAAAATCTGCATCAAGCTACCTGGGAGGGGTTCCCTCAAAATAAGATGATCTCTTTTAAATCTGTTCAGTCTGAGGAACTGGTTTTTATTTTTTTATTTTTTTTCACCTTTGAAAAGGTGCAAAAAGACAAGCAGAGGAAACCCGAAGGGGAGGAAGATTTCATCCTGGTTCAAATCAATGCTGTGCACAAAATGCAGAGCCCAAGAGAAACCACGTGCCTTTCGATGCCCTGATTTGCTTTTTGGTTATCCTTATCCAGAACAACTTAGCCTCTTTTGTAAAATCAGACCTTTGGGGTCTTAAAGAGTTAATTTGCATGTTGCCCAGGCAAGAGGATGGCGTGTATAGACATTCTGTTCAAAGGAGTTTATGGAAAGGTGAGTAAAAAAGATCTCAAGGGGTGTTAGAGACAATTCCAAGCGAAAGAGGCCTTGCAGAAAATGTTTCCCTGCACTGATTCCTGCAACAGAGAAGAAGAAAGGAGGCCTGGCTGAAGAAGCAATTGGTTTGGCTCCTTCCCTGCTTAAGTTATTAACTGTTTCCTTCTTTTTTTTTTCTTTTTTGTGCTTTTGACTCCTGGCAACTGCCTGGACTAGGCCCTGCAGTTTCCTTGGCAAGATTTCAGAAGTGGTTGGCCACTGCCTCCTTCCTAGGATTGAGAGAGGGAGGGACTGGCCCAAGGTCACCCAGCTGGCTTTCATGCCTAAGGCGGGACTAGAACTCACAGAATCCCAGTTTCTAGCCTTATGCTTTAACTGCTACACCAAACTGGGTCTCTGTTTCCCTTCCAATTACGAATTAGAATGACTACAGTAACGAATACTGATGTTTGTGCTATTTTCCCTCATTGTCCCCCCACCCCCACTTTTCCACCATGTCTTTTAGATTACAGGCCTGTAGGCAGAGACGGATGTGCATTTCTTGATTTTATATCATTAATTCTGGAAACTGAAATGGACGGGGTGGGACTCCCCTTCTCCAGATGCATTCAAGCAGAGGCTGAACAACTATCTATCCACAATGCTTTAATATGGATTCCTGCCCAAATCAGTAGGTTGGGTTTAGCGGCTTAAATGGTCCCTTCCAATTATATGGTGCCATTATATGCAGTGGCCTCAAGTGATTTAAAGAAATAATAAGGAAATATTAAAAAAAATTAGTACTGCCTCATCAACAGGAGTCAACCTTGCTTGTTGAGCAGTCTTCTTCTTCCTTACCCCTGAGCTGCACACTGGTAGGCTTCAGCCAACTGTGTCTATAAGGCAGTTTATTGGAAGAGGGCAATGCAAACTGCTTCTCTATTGTTGCAAAAAAAAAAAACCCTATAAAGACACGTGCATGTAGTCACTAAGACACGAGCACAAGCTCAACTCGAAGGAGACTTTATGTTTACAGCCTTACCCTTAATTCCAGCCGGATTAAGGGCAGCAGTTCTTTGCTTTGTTCTTTGAAAACAGCTGTTCCTTGGCGTGTAATTGAAAGAAAATGCATGTTTAAATCTTAATGCTAGAATACTTCATGATAGTCAGGATGACATAAATCCGCAAACAAAAGCTTTCTTCTTAGGCTCTAAGGCAGCTGTGGCAAGTATGCTATTGAATTATGGAATATAGTTGTGGTTTGCTGTAATTAAAGCTTCACAATAAAGCCCTTATGACAATTTACTTACTAGCAAGTACCAATATTTCTGGGGGGCGGGGAGAGAAAGAGTACAGATTATATAATTTGAAAAAATGATTCGGAGCAGTCCACATACTGAGATGTTTAAACCCTTAAGGGAGTTGAGACAAGCCCAGAATGTTCTTGCCTCCATTGGGGGAAAAAAATTGTGGAAGTTGTGCTCTGGCCTAGAATCCACAATCTTCCTGTTCTGATGGGAAAGGACTCTAGTGAGGATAAGGCTGTAGTCACCTGAATGTAGCATCCATCCTCCATGAAGATGATTGCTGATTGGGGTCTCCTATCTATGGAGGGTTACCTCCTCATCTTCACCATTACTATGAAGAAGTCAGGGTTGGAACAGTAGTACTGGAGCATACCGCCCATCACTGTCCATGAATTCTATCTGTGAGCACCTGAAAATGGCTTAGCCTGTTTTGTATTTGGGCTACAAAGTCTTTGTAAAACAGTTCATAGAAATGTTGTGATGTTAACATTAATGTTCAGTGTAAAAATTCCAAATAGATAGCAACATGTGTGAATAAGTGTTACATCCAAGTATTCAGCACAGTTGTTTTTATAAACTGGAAGGGAGGAGGAATGGAAGCCATTTATAAAAACAGGATCAATATTCATCTTCTCTCGAAACATGAGAAGGTTAATAGTGTTGCTGTTGTTGTTTGTCTCACAGAAGAGGACTCTTAAGCCACCTTGTATTTCAATGAAAAATGTTAAAATTCATCACTCCCAAAGTTACCAAATACTGACACATATTTTGAGTATTTTGAGGATATTCTACCAATCTTGGGTGTGAATAGAGAAAAAGACTGGATGTAGCAAAGAAATAAAGTCCCAGACTTCTTCCTTCTGCAGTACAACTATTGGCAATTTTCCATTTTCAGAGAAAAAAAACTTTTTTCTTCCCTCCCAAGTGCCTTTCATGAGATCAAAAAAAGGCCACAAGGGCTCTGGATGGGTAACCCATTGCCGGAAACCACATGCAGCCTTCAATGCCAAGAAGGGATCTCATTTAGCCAACAAGAGATCTTGAGGTGTCATGCAGCTTGACCCAATAGCCTCTTCTCCTCTTCTTTCCTCCCCCTTTCCCCTACCATTGCTTGAACAGCCCTTCCTTTGTTGCAACCACTGTGAAAACAAAATTGACAATTAGGCTCCTTGGACTTTGTGAGTGTCAGCATGTTTTCTGGCAACTGTTGTTAGAGGATTCTATGGCTGACTGACATCTGTCTTCTGTTTACTTGTAGTGATGCAATCCATGTCATTTCTCCTCCCCTCACCACCTCCCATTGTCATATGAGTAAAACACTGTCCTACTTAGCCACAGGACCTTATGCTTCTGCATTCTAACAGGGAACATCTTTTCAGAGGCCATTTTATGGGAGGGCAAGCGCCTCAGTGAATGGGATGATGGTGCTATGTGGGTGAGGTTACATCAGATAGTGAATGGACCAGGAATTTTTTTGGGGGGGGACACTGCTGATTTATTTGAATGATTCCATTTTAAAACTAAAGCCTATTTTAGGGTTTACATTTGAGATTTTGTGTGTTTCCTGAATCAGGCTGAAGGGAAAATGTGTCACCAATTTGCAGCAGTGGTGGCGAGAGGGCCACAAAAAGACTGTCTGTGACCCCAAGGCTTCACTTTGTCAATCCCTATTCTAGCGTAATTGTTCTTTCTCAAGTAGACAAATGGAAAAATGTCCTCCTTCCAGGCAGGGAACTGAAGTCAGGGGAGAGTTTGTTCCAGAGTTAGCCAGTAGTTACATAGCCAGATAGCACCAGGCTCATAATGTTTTCTATCAGTGGTATTGCTGCCTGAAGAATTTTTAAAGCATTAACTTGTCAAGACCAGGAAAAAGAAGCAATCGTTTGTGCTTGCAGCTTTGTTTTAGGCATATGCTGTTGCTTGTTTGGTTCTTTCTTAAAAATAAATAAATTCCAAACAGTGAAATGGGCTTCGTTTTGAAAATAGAAACACTGATATTCTAATGCCATTTGCAGTTTGTGCATGACATGTATTAGTTCTCTATAGCATTACAAGAATCGTCATGTTTCTGCTAATATGCTAGAGTGACAAAAATCAAATGATATTAGTTTCTACTCCACTTGATTCCTGAGCCTAACAGCAATAATACTGGGGGGCGGGGGCTTGATCACTTTGGGTTTTTAATTAGACTGCAACAGAAATGGCACGTATTGCTTTGGATGCACTTTCCCAGTTACAGTGAGCTAATTAACGTAGAGTCTTTTTGAAATGCTATCTTTCCACATCCCGCATAACTGGACTATGTACTCATTTATGAGATAAACCCATCCCCTTGTCCCCTGCTTTCATACAACACTTTCTCACAATCCTGAGGATACCCAGGACCTGAGGCCTTTGTACAGTAGGTAATAACCAGCACCTTGAATTGCTTTTGAAAACATACTGGGAACCAGTGCGGCTCCCACAGCAGCAGCATTACATAGCAGTATCAAGACTCTAAGGTGAGCATACAGGGGCCGCACTTCGTATCAGTTGAAGTTTCAGAGTGGTCTTCAAGGTCAGCCCCACCTAAAGTGAATTAAATTAATCAGCAATAATATATAAATTTAATTAAATAAAATAAATAAATTAACAATGGTAGTAATCAATATTCATTCTGGAAAGTGCCTGATTGACTAAGTTGGAAGGTTGCATTACCTTAGAGATTTGAACTGACATCATGTGTTACCTGGGAACTGCTTGAGTTTCTGAAACATCTTCCATGTTCACTGTAACGGAGAAATGGACAAGCAGCTATATCTTTTTAATCTTAGTCGCCTCTTCTAACCTGCCAAATTTCAGATGGATAAAAGCAGGAAATGTTGTGCCAAGTAGCTTTACACTAAGCTTTAAAAGAAAAGGGAAATCAAATAACATAATTTCAATTATTATATTAAACAGAATTTTATTCAATTTCCAGGCATAGTAGCCCATTTTTAGAGGATCAGCTCTGCAAACTTTCAGGAAAAAAGATGAAGGTAGTACCCCCAGGGTGCCTTTGTAGATAGTCTATGAAGGTTCTCAGTCATCCAGGTGGAACAGTCTGTGGCTTGAATCATGTCAACTGGATTTCTATTTTCTTAGTGGAAACGTTTCACTCCTTATCCAAGGAGCTTCTTCAGTCTGAGTAAAGTTAGTAAGGGAATCCTTAAATATGTTTCTAGGCTGGCTGTGTGACCTTGCACCTGGGGCTAGGTCATGGTTATTTTTGAGATGTTTGTTTCTAAGTCCCTTTATCATCTAAAGGAGGATCGTTAAGATTACCCTGCTGCTGTTGAGCTTGTGAAATGGTCTTAATCTTCCTAGGCACAGAAGACAAAGCAGGAAGGAAGATAGGGGAAAGGTTATGCCTGAGGCCCCCACCTCTATTCAAGGAAGGATTTTCCAAGTTGGCATGAATGGATTCCTTGACCCCTCTCTCAAACCACCTATCTTCTCTGTCTAAAATGTGAACATTAATGTCCTCAAATGAGTGTCCTTTTTCCTTTAGATGAAGATAAACTGCTGACTCTGGTCCTGTGGTGTTACTTCTCCTGTGTTGGGCCATCCTCCTGTACAAAGGTTGTTTGGTTTCTCCAATGTAGAGTTCAGAGCACTCCTCACTGCACTGGATTGCATACACTACATTGCTTTCCTTGTGTTTTGGAGTTTGATCTTTGGGGTGTACAAGCCTCTGTCTCAGTGTGTTGGTGGGTTTGAAATATACAGGTATGTGGTGTTTGCCAAATATCCGTTTGATCTTTTCAGACACGCCAGCCATGTAAGGAATGACCAGGTTCTTCCGTTTACTCTGAGTCTCAGCCCTATCTGTTGCTGTTTTAGGTCTGGTAGACTTAGATTTGGTGAAGGCCCAATTTGGATATCCACAGGCCTGCAGAGCTGTTCTCAGATGCTGCTTTTCATTCTTTTTGGAATCCATGGAGGTGGGGATGGTTTCTGCTCTGTGTGACAATGTCCTGATGACTCCTAGTTTGTGCTGCAGTGGATGGTGGGAGTCAAACATCAGGTATTGATCTGTGTGTGTGGGTTTCCTGTAGATCCCTATTTCTAGCTTGCCACCGGTCCCAATGAGGACTTCACAGTCTAGGAATGCCAGTCTGTTGTCCTTGGTGTCTTCTCTGGTGAAGCTAAACATTAGCTTCACCAGAGAAGACACCAAGGACAACAGACTGGCATTCCTAGACTGTGAAGTCCTCATTGGGACCGGTGGCAAGCTAGAAATAGGGATCTACAGGAAACCCACACACACAGATCAATACCTGATGTTTGACTCCCACCATCCACTGCAGCACAAACTAGGAGTCATCAGGACATTGTCACACAGAGCAGAAACCATCCCCACCTCCATGGATTCCAAAAAGAATGAAAAGCAGCATCTGAGAACAGCTCTGCAGGCCTGTGGATATCCAAATTGGGCCTTCACCAAATCTAAGTCTACCAGACCTAAAACAGCAACAGATAGGGCTGAGACTCAGAGTAAACGGAAGAACCTGGTCATTCCTTACATGGCTGGCGTGTCTGAAAAGATCAAACAGATATTTGGCAAACACCACATACCTGTATATTTCAAACCCACCAACACACTGAGACAGAGGCTTGTACACCCCAAAGATCAAACTCCAAAACACAAGGAAAGCAATGTAGTGTATGCAATCCAGTGCAGTGAGGAGTGCTCTGAACTCTACATTGGAGAAACCAAACAACCTTTGTACAGGAGGATGGCCCAACACAGGAGAAGTAACACCACAGGACCAGAGTCAGCAGTTTATCTTCATCTAAAGGAAAAAGGACACTCATTTGAGGACATTAATGTTCACATTTTAGACAGAGAAGATAGGTGGTTTGAGAGAGGGGTCAAGGAATCCATTCATGCCAACTTGGAAAATCCTTCCTTGAATAGAGGTGGGGGCCTCAGGCATAACCTTTCCCCTATCTTCCTTCCTGCTTTGTCTTCTGTGCCTAGGAAGATTAAGACCATTTCACAAGCTCAACAGCAGCAGGGTAATCTTAACGATCCTCCTTTAGATGATAAAGGGACTTAGAAACAAACATCTCAAAAATAACCATGACCTAGCCCCAGGTGCAAGGTCACACAGCCAGCCTAGAAACATATTTAAGGATTCCCTTACTAACTTTACTCAGACTGAAGAAGCTCCTTGGATAAGGAGTGAAACGTTTCCACTAAGAAAATAGAAATCCAGTTGACATGATTCAAGCCACAGACTTTGTAGATAGACAACTTTTTTCACACAGAGGCCACACTTTTTCCTTTCTGTTTTGGTTCCAAATGGCCTTTAAGAACCATTGTATTGATGCAGCCAAATTCTCCAGCTCATTATTGAGATGTTTTAGGGGGAAACTGGTGGGTTACATTTATCAAAGACTTAACATACCTATTTTCAGTTTTGTAAAGTCAAAAATCACCCCACTGAAAATTTGTGTTTCATCATCAAATTTGGACAGTATGGACTTTGGGGCCACAAACCTGGGATTTAGGCCACAGGTGGCCCACAGTTGCAGATTGCTCACCCTTGTTTTAAAGATTGGGATTTCAGATGGATTGCTCACCCTTGTTTTAAAGATTGGGAATCCCCCTTCCTTCTTACAGAGGCTAAATATGTACATTTCTTCCCAGGCCTTTCTGAGTTTCTTTCTCCTGCTGACTTTATGATTTGTAAGGTTTATTGTGTTGTGAGCTGCCCAGAGCTATTCAGGAGTAGGCAGCATATAAAAGAATCATCAAAATGGGTGGACAAACTCTGGAACCAGTTTCAGAGGATCCAAAGGGATCCAGGATGCAGGAGAAAGGAGAGGGAGAAATCCTATTGCATAACCAAAGATCTGCTTTTGCATTGCTGGAAGTTATCCAATGGAGGATAAACTCGGCCACAAAAGTAGGTGAGTATCACTGTCAAATTCAGCAGTACTTGAATAAGAGTTTTCTGAAGAAAACCCTGTAAGTCAATTGAAACATTTAAAAGGGATGTATTTGTTCTGACTCAGAGGTGAAAGTATGACATGCAGTTGGTTATGATTTAGCAAGGCGTACAAGAACTTAGCATTTTGCTTGCCATAACATAAAGTCATGCCTCATAAATATCTCTTCTCCCTCTGGAGCTGCCCTTAAGGAACATTTCAAAGCCCATTGGAGCTTTGCTTTTGCTTTGCTTGAAAATTCTTGATGCTTGGGGGAAGTCACAGCCTGGCCTCCATAAGCAGCAAATACAGCCATCCCCTCACAAAAGCAAGCTTCTTGTGTGACAACATCATCTTGAAACAATGTGCTGGAAATTACCAAGGTACAGCAGACCTCTTCAGCCTTGTGATCAGGGAAAGGGAAGTGCATCATGGGGGTCAAACCCAGTTGACTCAGAAGTTCCATTGATGATTTACTTAATTGTGATGATTTGCTTAATTAGCCAACTTACTGTTGGTTAATACAGAGCTGGCTGCATTCACACATCATGCTAAGCCGTGAATAGTAGTTTACAAGCTACATTAAGGCAAACTAAACAAACCATAGTGTGACTTAGCGTAATGTGTGAACCCTGTCAGTGTAGGTAAGTACACTGGACTTGGGAATGTAGCCATGCACAAGCCTCTACATGTTCACTTGGAGGGACCACTAATTTCATAAGGGCTTGTTTGTTTGTTTGTTTGTTTATCAAATTTTGTCACCGCCCATCTCCCCCCTCAAGAGGGACTCTAGGCGGTTTACAATAAATAAGGGCTTACATCATCCCCCCAAGTCCTGCTGTGCTGTCTCATTGTGGTGAGCGAAGAACATTGGGAGTGTACGTATGTCAAGGGGGACACCCGAGGCGTGAAGGTCATCCCAGCTGCCCAGCTAAAGCAAGCAGGCACCTATATTGGCCAGCAGCAATATAGGAAGATGCTGGAGGCACATGATCACTTTAGTGACAATGGGAAAGGCATCCATTCATACTGTGTAGGAGAAGGCAATGGTAAACCACTCCTATATTTTTGCCAAGAAAACCACATGGATAAAAAATATAAAATGATGAACAATATAGTGCCAGATGGTGGGCCCCTCAAGTCAGATAGCACTCAACTTGCTACTGAGGAAGAGCTGAGGATCTTTCAGAGTACTAATGGTGTTTATGACGTGGCTAGATTAAAGCCTTCAGGACATCTAGTTGCTGATGTTGCCATACAGGAAAAGAAAATCCGAAGCTGCAAAGATAGAATTACAGTAGGAATGTGGAACGTAAGAAACATGAAAATGGGAAAACTCATCACAGTGAAAGGTGAAATGAAACAACTACAGATTGATATCTTAGGCATCAGTGAATTGAGAAGGACTGGGATCGGACATTTTCAGTCAGAAGATCACACCATTTATTATTCAGGTCATGAAAAACAAAGAAGAAATTGTGTTGCTTTTATAATTAGGAAGGGTATAGCAAGAACAGTACTTGGCTACAATGCAATCCATGACCAAATAATATCAATTAGACTTTGTGGACCACCCTTTAATATGACTATCATTCAAGTTTATGTTCCAACCACTGATGCAGAAGAAGAGGAGGTTGATGACTTCTATGATCAAGTTCAATTTGAAATTGACAAAACATGCAAGCAAGATGTGCTGCTTGGGTTGGTGACTAGAATACCAAAGTTGGAAACATGGAAGAGGAAATGTAGTTGGATTGTACGGCTTAGGAAAATGAAATGGAGCAGGAGACTGACTTAGTAATTTCTGCCACTCCAATGATTTCTTCATAGCTAACACTGTCTTCAAACAACCAAAATGACACCTCTATACATGAACATCACCAGATGGAGTATACGTATAGAAATCAAATTGACTATATTATTGCTAAAAGGAGGTGGAGGAGCTCAATTATAGCATCAAAGACATGGCCAGGTGCTGCCTGTGGAACAGATCACAAACTGCTCATGTGCAAGCTCCAAATTAAGCTAAATAAGAAGAAAAAAGCCAGTCAGTTTCCATGATATGATCCTGAACATACAATATACCCACCATTTTCAAGGAGAACATCAGGAATTGCTTTGAAGTCCTGAACCTCATTGATAGAGAACTAGAGGAATTATGGAATGAACTTAAAGAAATTGTTAAGGATGAATGTGAAAAGAGAAAGAGAAGCCAAAACTGAAGAAAGAGAAGAAAGCAAACTGGATGTCAGAACAAATTGCCAAGAAGCAATTTGTGGAAAGTGGAAATTGCCAAGAAGAGAAGAGAAGCCAAAACCAAGAAAAACTCTGAAAAGAGTTTCAGAGAGCTGTTAGAAGAGAAGAAGCAGTATTACAATAACATTGGTAAGACATTGAAGATGGAAACAAACATAGAAAAACAAGGAAAGTCTTTCAAAAGATCTTTGAATTCAGAAGGAGATTCCAACCTCAAATTGGTATGCTAAAGGACACCAATGAACAGACAGTAACCGATTCAAAGGAAATCAAAGGAGGATGGAAGTAGTATACTGAAATACTATACAGTAGAGATGGCAACATCCAAGATACCCTAGAAGATATTCCTTACTTATAAAAACCTCTAGTACTAGAATATGAAGTTAGATCAGCACTGCAGTCATTACCAAGTCAGAAAGCTACAGGAACTGATGGAATACCCACTGAAATATAGCAAGCAACAGAAGAAAAATCAGTCAAGGTTCTAACCAAGCTATGCCAGCAAATCTGGAGAACAACACAGTGGCCAACCAATTGGAAGAGGTCAATCTACATTCCAATACAAAAAAAGGGAGACTTAACAGAGTGTGCAAACTATCGTACAATATCCTTAATTTCACATGCTAGCAAAATAATATTTAGGATCATCCAATGCAGATTAGAGCCCTACATGGAAAAAGAGATGCCAGATGTTCAAGATGGCTTTAGAAAAGGCCAAGGAACATGAGACATTATTACCAATGCATGGTGAATAATTGAAAAAGCCAAAGAATACCCAAAAGAAGTCAGTATGTGTTTCATTGATTATAGAAAAGCATTTGATTGTATTGGTCACATCAAGCTGTGGAAAGTGCTCAGAAAAATGGGAATCCCAGAACATCTCATTGTCCTCATGAGAAATAATATACAGGTCAGGAAGCCACAGTCAAGACAGAACATGGTGAAACAGACTGGCTGCAGGTAGGCAAAGGAATGTGACAAGGCTGCATACTCTCCCCTTATTTATTCAACTTATATGTGGAATATATAGTATATTAAGAGAAGCTGGATTGGAAGAAGATGAGTGTAGTTTTAAAATTGGAGGAAGAAACATCAATAACCTGCGCTATGCTGATGACACTACCCTGATAGCCGAAAAAGCAAAGGATCTGCAAGCCCTAGTACTAAAAGTCAAAGAACACAGTGAAAAAACGGGACTAAAATTAAGTATAAAGAAGACCAAATTAATGACAACAGGTAGAACAACCAGTCTTAGAATTGACAAGGAAGATACTGAAGTGGTGGATAGCTTCTGCCTTTTAGGATCAACCATCAACAGTAAAGGAACAAGCAGTCAAGAAATATGACGCAGTCTAGCACTCAGTAGAGCAGCCATGAAGGCTTTGGAAAAGACATTCAAATGCCATGATGCGTCTATACCTACAAAGATCAGAATCATGCAAGCCATGGTATTCCCTGTGGAATTCCCTCTATGGAAGCGAAGGTTGGACTTTAAAGAAGCAGGATAGGAAGAGTATTGATGCTTTTGAACTTTGGTGTTAGAGAAGACTCCTGAAAATATTGTGGACAGCCAAGAAAACAAACTGATGGATCATTGAACAAATTAACCCAGAGTTCTCACTTGAGGCACAAATGACCTCGCTCAAAATATCCTACTTCGGACACATTATGCAAAGACCCAGCTCTCTGGAAAAGGCTCTAATGCTGGGAAAGGTAGAAGGAAAGAGAAGAAGATGATTGGCAGCAAGGTGGATGGACTCAGTTACAGAGGCAATGAGTGCACTGTTGGGAGACATGGAAGAACAGGTTATGGATAGATCGTCTTGGAGAAAATCTATCTATGTGGTCACTAGGAGTTGAAAATGACTTGATGGCACATAATCAATAAAAAAAGTCATAGAGGGCCAGTTTGGTGTAGTGGCTAAAGGCATCAGGCTAAAAACTGGGAGACTGTGAGTTCTAGTCCTTGCTTAAGCACAAAGCAGGGTGACATTGGGCCTGTCACTCTCTCTTAGCCCTAGGAAGAAGGCAAGGGCAAGCCACTTACAAAAAATATTGTCAAGAAAATTGTAGGGACTTGTCCAGGCAGTCACCAGGACTCAAGACTGACTCGAAGGCACCAAAACAGGGAAAAAAAACTTCAACCACCTTCAAGAGATTCTTTCCCCTAAAAAAGTGTTGCCTTGCTACTGATTTAGAGTAAGGGCAGAAAAGTTTTGATCTCTTAAAACAGGGAAACTTTTTAACCATCTGAAATACTTTGTATTGAATTTGTTAAATCCACATTCTCTCATCTGATTGGCTTAGCTCTTTCACATCCATCTTGTGGGTTGTCATCAATGATTTCCAATATTCTCAGCATAACAGGGCCTTCAGACCACCATCAAGCACATGAGGTACATTTAACTCAATAACAGAGTTCCAGTACTATTTCCCCACCCCTGAGATTGTGGATTATCAATTGCTTCCAGAAAATTGAGCTCTTTAAAGAAAAAGAAATGGAAGAAAGATCTCCATAGTTTAATAGAAGGGCATGGGAAGAACAGACATCAAAACAGAGTTGGGGAAAGTGGAGATAATTAACATAGTCTACAGACTAACCTCCCTCTTAATTCTACAAATACAGAGTTGCAATCTCATAAATAGACCATGTTCAAAAAAGTAAGCTTTCCATGAGAAAAACCTTATTTTAAAGATAGGATAAAGTGGCTTAAGAGTGGTAGACTGGGACTTGGAAAATTCTCACTCAGCTCAGAAGCTTATAATTTCCCTAATGTCCAAAGGCTGAGTGTATTTGATCAGTACTATTATGTTTTATGTACAGCCAGATCTATTGTGACAATCAACATTCAATTAAATTTAAGTTTCCAAAGAAGGAAACTGCTAAGGTAGCAAGTAAATTAATGCAGCTTAACTGTAGGAAGAATTTTACTCTAATGTGCATTTGGGAAAACCAATCCTTGAACAGAAGTGTCAAGAATTTTGACTCTTCCCGTTTCACCTATGAAATACTGGGGACATGAAGTCTGGCAACAAAATGTATTTTAAAAAGAGCTAGTATCACTACTTGGTTTCTCAGCAAGGCATCTTGCTCCTCTTTTGTGGTAAACTTAGTGCCACAATTTAAATTGCCCACAATGCCCTGGGATGAGAGTTTGGGGACTCGTCAGCTGCATGACAGCCATTTTGAGAATGGACAAGACTTCTCTCCCACAGGCATCTACAGGTGAGATGAAGGGGGGCAAATGAGAAAAGCAGGGTCATGCCAAGGTACCACAAGCTCCACCCTTTTTGTATTTGCATTCTGACATCACATGCATTATGAAGGGGGCAGAGCTTGCAGTGCAACAGCACAAAGCAGCTTTTGTCACAAAAATGCTGGATCCTGCAGACATCTCTCCTCTTCCCTAAGCCTACTAGAAGAGCCATGAGATGCTCTCAAATGTGCCTAGGCCCAAAATGCTGGGGATGTAGGGCTATGCAATGTCAGGAGCATTGTAGAAAATAGAAACCTGTCATTTTAAGCTTTTCAGTGCTGACCACCATGCTTCAGCCAGAAACTGCCACCACTGAGAATATGCAGAGATCCACCATCACAGGAAAAGTCCCATATAAAGCCTCCATACCGAGAGATTTTGTTCCTTTACTGTCTTGAATCAAGCAGATTTTGCAGGCTTTTGAAACATTGCAAAAGGCTGCTTATCAGAAGCAACTATAGGGTGAGGTGATACTAGCTTGAGTACTTTGGAAAAGAAAATTTTATTTATTTATTTATTTATTTATTTATTTATTTATTTATTTATTTATTTGGATTTATCCCCGCGCATCTCTACCATGGTAGACTCTAAATGTCTTGTGTTTATTGCCACTCTGAAATTATACTTTCTCTATACAAAATGCCTCAAATAACGCTGCAGAGAAGTGTCCAGTTATTTGTTTATCAGAGTTAATTTCAAGCAAGATTGCATGCTAAGAATCATCACCATCTTTTGCCAGAACGAGAAAAGGCTCGGCTATGTAGCAGTCTAGAAGTCAGTCGTGAAGAAAATGTAATACTAGCATTTGTGGAGAGGCAGGAAATGGCTTGCCATGGCAAGATGACTAATAATGCAAATCACATCAGGGAGGCAAGATTCAGAAGAAAAATGAAAGAAGCAATGGCATGGAAGGGAAGAGAACAGAATTATGACAAGTTGGGAAATGAAAACAAGCTGGGCACTTAATTGAAGTGCAGCTGAACAAACTAGTTCTCGTGGTGTGTGTGGGGTTTAATAAGGCAAGTCCCCATGAGTACTGACTCAAGAAAAGGCCAAACAAATCAGAACAGCTGAGCAACCAAGTAAGAGAAATGAGCAAACAGATCAGATTGGAGAGTTTGCCAGAGCATCACATGATTAGGTCATGTGATATCAAGAGGGAACCAACAGCAATCTTCACAGCTCGGTACAGAGTCTGGGTCACCCACCATTCTTTGCTAGCTTAAAAGAGATGGCTTTAAAGTGATATTATCTGGAACATGTACCATGTTGATGACTAACTTCTTGTCTGCAATGCACTATGTGTTGGAAAATTACAGTGAGTGATTCTCAGTTTAGTTTTCACCCAGCATGCTTTCGATCAATTCCTATATTCAGATCCGATCAGGCACGCACACAACTCAGTTCAGTGAGCAATAAATATAGCTTGGAGTATATTTATGAAACATCAGCAACCATCAAAAACAGCTAACTGGCAAAAATAGGACAAAAGTCAGATAAAAGCAGGGGGAGAGAGAGACATGAAATATAAGCAAGAGATAAAAAGGGCAGAGACTTAATAACAGCAGTCCAGATTATCTACATCTATCTGTTTATCAAGAGGATACAGAACTTCCCAGAGCTGCTGGAAACAAGCACTGTGGATCATTAGCATAGACCATAGCTTTCCAAAGTGTGTGTCGTGACACACTACTGTGTCGCCTGCAGTGTCCTGTTGTGTCGCGCAAAAACCCAGAAGCGCTGATGGGGGAACCAAAAGAAGCGGCACCCCTACCAATCAGTGCCGCTGCCACTGGCGGCGCAGCGGTGGCGGCGCTGATTGGTGGGGGTGCCGCTTCTTTCAGTTCCCCCATCAGCGCTTACGGGTTTTTTACGCGACACACCATGACACCACAGGCCACGCCGCCACCGTTCGTGTGTGTCACCAATGTGAAAAGTTTGGAAAGCTCTGGCATAGACAGTCCCAAAGGGAGTGAGTGGCCTTTAGTTATTCCAGCCTTAACCCCTTAATGTACATAAAAGCAGCAGAATAGAAATGGAAAGCAGGACAGCAGGTGATCTATTCTGCACCATAAAGGGAACTATTTGGTGGATGGGGGTGATGTATCCAACACTACAGAGCAGAAAATGTTTGTTCACCACTCTGGCTGCATGACAAGGCAAGTAGCTCTAGTGGTTAAGGCAATGGGATAGAAACCAGGAGACTGTGAGTTCTAGTCCTGCCTTAGGCATGAAAGCCGGCTGGGTGACCTTGGGCCAGTCACACACTCTCTCAGCCCTAGGAAGGAGCCAATAGCAAACCAGGAGACTGAGAGTTCTAGTCCCACCTTAGGCATGAAAGCCGGCTGGGTGACCTTGGGCCAGTCACTCTCTCTCTCAGCCCTAGGAAGGAGCCAATAGCAAACCAGGAGACTGAGAGTTCTAGTCCCACCTTAGGCATGAAAGCCAGCTGGGTGACCTTGGGCCAGTCACTCTCTCTCTCTCAGCCCTAGGAAGGAGCCAATAGCAAACCAGGAGACTGAGAGTTCTAGTCCCGCCTTAGGCATGAAAGCCGGCTGGGTGACCTTGGGCCAGTCACTCTCTCTCAGCCCAACTCACCTCACAGGGTTGTTGTTGTGGGGAAAACAGGAGGAGGAAGGAGTATTTGGTATGTTCACCACCTTGAGCTATTTATAAAACAATAAAGGCGGGATAGAAAATAAATAAATAAGTCTTACCACAGATGAAGGGCCTTATATTAGTTCAGTGAGCCAGAGCAAGGGATGCTAGAGAATTTCCTGGGTCACTTCCATATTAACTCTTTTATAGATTGGAAATCATGTGTGCCATCTATTTTGTGATTAATCTAGACAAACGTCTTGTCAAAACTATGTTTAAATTTTGAGATTGTTTTCTTCCTTCATTTCTCTTTAGAAATTGGGATTGAAAATATAAGATGTTGTAAGCCTCAGTCAAATCCCCCTTTACTACCTTTTTTCTAAATAAAAAAGCTCTTAAACATATAGGAAAGCTATTCCTATATCTTTACATCTACACTTTTTAGCTCTAGACTATCTTTTTGATATCATATCTGTGTTCATCTAACTTACATGTTTCATTTGCTCTTGCAATTTACTACTTTTCACAGAGAAAAGTATTCTGGCTTTGAAACAAACCTTGATCAACATACTGTTATCTTCAGCTAATACATCAGAGGTGGGCAATCCATTGTTTAAAAGCCATATGCAGCCCCAAAACTCTTTCCTGTGACTCCCAGAAGCCACAGTGCAGTCCAAATTTGGTAGCATATTGCCAAAAGTTAGCGGTGCAGATTTTTTTTTCTCTATTTTGTTAACACATGGATTTCCAAACTGGGAAAGCCTCTATACAGATGTTGGGGACCAAACCAGCACAAACAGCCCTCTGCCTTCTGCATTTTCATTCATTCATTCATTCATTCATTCATTCATTCATTCTTTTGAATGATATATATCATTCAGCCCATAGGCTTCTCAAGCATTGACATTTCCTATTTAGGTATGATACTTCAACAGAAGAAATCTGACCCATTTAAAAATAATGCACTTTCAAATTATAAGGTAGTCAAGAAATGTAGCAAGCAGGGCAGTTATATAGTGATCTCAATGTACTGGGCAGAGTTAGGATTTCTAGGGAGTGTTTCGGAGACAAAGCGGGTTGGTTCATTAAGACTAAGTAAAGACATACTGTACTCACCAGAGTTCTTTTGTGTTGTAGTTGTTTCTACCCAAATCAGGTAAGGTGGAAGAATTATAACTTTGCCTCTATGGCGTTTGCCACCAAAATTCAGTGGCGTGATTTCTGACAGGTCAAGTCCACGTGTGGCCCACTAGCTGTGAGCTGCCTATTTTTGATGGTTTAGACAGATGACCTGGAAGAATTCATGTAAGCATGGGAAATTCTTGTAGGTAATCAGACAAGATGCTTCATGTTTTTTAATCCATCCACCTCTTGTGGGTCTTCATTTCTAAATATTTGGATTGCAAAAAGATAACAGCGTACCTACGACATTTTCAATCAGCAACTCAGAGCAAAAGTACTATTTCTTATACATTTAATGGGGTTAGTAAAATGTATAGTCGAAGGCTTTCACGGCCGGAATCCGATGGTTGTTGTGGGTTTTCTGGGCTGTGTGGCCGTGTTCTGGCAGTTTTGGTTCCTAAGGAACAAAAACTGCCAGAACACGGCCACACAGCCCGGAAAACCCACAACAACCATTAGTAAAATGTGCTTGCTTCCAAAACCTGACAGAAATGAAATAAGCTATGATTCAATCATTCAAAAACCAATGACAGTTCTGGCAGCCTTTTCATATTAACTGAACTTGGAAAAATGTAAATAAATCACATTTGGAGCCATCTCTTCAAAAAACAGAATTAAGTGAATATGTGGTAGATTAGCGAATTGGGTGACAGCACAAAAGAACAGAATTTTATAATGTTTCTATTTGTAATGTTTCATATTGTTTTGTGCTTTTCTTTTTACTCATTTGTTATTACATCTGTTCTTTACATCTACTGTATATGGTGTTGCACGTGGGTTTCTTCCCTGTGAGTGTACAGTCACTAGCAAGATTAAGATCTTAAGATATTAGGAAGGAGTGGCTGGCAGTGTATTCTGCCTACAAATATTTTACAAAGAGGTAGGAAAGGCATGAAGTACTGCACAAGAATTGGCTCAGCCCCTCCCTTTTCTGCCAGTTTTCCAATATTAAAGGGTTGAATTATTATTTTTGCATTGTGGTTAATTTCCGTGATGTTGGTGCATAGCTATAATGGAAAATCTTAAATTGAATGTAGGACAATAATGGGCCAGTGGCATCTTCTACCAGAAATCCTGAGGGTCAAACAAGATTAAGATTAAGGGCAGGGACAGGGAGCACTAGTGAATTATGCTTCCATTTCTCATCTTTAAGCATCCAAAGGTTTCCATGGAGAGCTCCCTGGCATCTCACATTTAGGCAACTTGAGAAAACACACACTCCCTTAGAGTTGTATATTTATAGTTCTATATTTCCATGACTCTTCCCCCTGGGCCTGGACACTGGTACAGCTGCCTGTTGCCATGGATTCTTCTTTGTTCAGTCATGCCTGTGTCTCTGGCATCTCCAGCTAAAGCAGACTTTAACTTCATGCTCCTCAGATTCGTGGACCACAGCCTTCATCCTCTCCAATAGTCATATTGGCAACTGAAGCTTTAAGCATTTCATGAACACTAAGTTGGGGAAGGCTGCAATAAAGGACTGTGATTAAAACAAGTGAGAAAGAGAGAGCGGGCATGTGCAGTAAATATGCGGATCTGGTTTAGTTGCTGATTCTCTATTTCTCCAGGAATGGACTTTAAGTTTTGTCAGAAGTCTAGCTGGTCAAGCAATCACAGTAAAGTATAGCAACAATAAGCATGGCATTTGAATTTGTTACAATAAATGGGTTCATTTCTTGGTTTATACCCTTGCTCCACATGAGGATAATGCTTTTGACAACAGTGAAATTATTTCTGATTTATATTGGCAAATGAATAAGAGAAATAACATTTGTAGTCACTCCACTGAAATCAGTGGAATCATGTACAACCTTAATTCTATATATACTTACCTGAGAGTAAATTCCATTGAATTCATTCATTCTGGACTTGCAATAAATAGGCATAGAGTTGTGCTATAAGTTTATTTATACTAACATCAACATAGACACTTTATATAATACCAATTAGTTAAAAGATTAGGGAGTTTGGAGACATCCTGGGCACAGGTATTTATCTGTGTATACCAATAATTAATTCAAGCATTGTACATGTTCTCATAAACATATTGAACAGTTGAAAACTGACCACCACCCTTCCTGTTTTTATCACTTTGAAAGACTGCTGTAAAAATGGGCAGCTATGTTTGCCCATTCAAAGCAAAGGTCAACCAGAAAGCATTTCTCTCTCTCTCAATGGCCTTTGTCTAAATATTTCCGCCATCTACATGCTCACAAAAGCAGGGGTACCCAACCTTTTTGGCACGAGGGACCAGTTTCGTGGAAGACAATTTTTCCACGGACCGGGGCGGCCGGGGTTTGCAGGCGGGAGTCAATCGCGCAGACCGGGGGGGCAGGGTTTGCAGGTGGGAGCCAATCGTGTGGACTGGGGGGCGGGGTTCGGAGACCGGCATGGTGGCCAGGTTCCTAACAGGCCACGGACCGGGACCGGTCCGCGGCCCGGGGGTTGGGGACCCCTGCACTAAAGAGTCTCCACTAAATAACACCCAGTGCAGCACTTGTGCATAGTACCCTAAAGGTGCTCCTGCTCCATGCTGATGCTGATGCTGGCTGGACTCTGAATTGGCTTAAGCAGGTTGTGTCCTGACTGGGAGACTTAGGAAGCTGCCTGGCAAGTGTTTAGTCCTGACTGCCAGCCACCGTATCTGTCCATTAGGCAATTCCCTGCTGCTGTGCCCTCCCAACTTTCTGTGCCAGGAAGGCAATTGCCAAACCCTTGCCTTTCTGTGAGTGGGTCTTATTGGACACGCATACTTTTTTGAGAAAGGTAATGCTACATACAGAGTTAAAGCATCAAAATACACATATATGCAGGCATAGCAACCAGCTTTACAATAAAAGTTCCTTTCATGCAATTTCCCACAATCGGCTCCCTAATTTCTGTTGCAGTCACTATTATCAATAGTGATTATAACATTTGCCTGGCAGGAAGAAGGCCACTGGTTCAAAACTTTTTTTTTCCAAATTTTATTAGAGTTTTAAATATACATAGTTAAAAGGGTGAAAATGAAAAAGAAATAGAAATACAAATCAAAGAAAGAAGTAAAAGTGTATAGAAAAGTAAAGAAAAAAAGAAAAAAGATAAGAGTAGTAATAGTGTATACCTTTTTTGTATTGGGCTGATCAGATAAGGGAAATGCTGACTCACCGGAAGTGACGTCATAGTCCCTCCCCCCCCTCCCATGATCCTCTGCGTGTTAGCCACCCCTCCCATCATGCAATGCGTGTTTTGCCGGAAGTGACATGTCAGCCACCCCTCCCTGGACCAGCCGCATGTTTTGCCGGAAGTGGAGTGTGCCCCTCCCCCACCCGCGTGCTAACCCAAGGCATGCCCAGGCATGCCCATGACCACATGTCTGTGAGGGAAGGGGTGGTTGCCTCAGCTCCACACTGCCTGTGTTTAAAGCCTTATCAGTTTCTAAGCAGAAGAAAGAGAAAGGGGGGGGGGGGCAATGCTTTTTCAAAAGGGGAAAAAGTTTTTCTTTCCTTAAGCCTGGCTGCAGGAGTTAAAATGCCACGGCTGGCATAGATGGCCAGGCCTGATTAGGAGGGAAGCATTTTTTAAAAGCAGGGTTTTCTTCTTCTCCACACATGCCAAACTGTTTTTAAAAAGCCCAGGGGTAGGCAGCTTTCCTTTTCCCTAAGCAGGCAGTCACCCTGAAGGAAAATGTTTATAAGCATTTCTAATGCAGCAGTAAACAAGGAAGGGTCTAAACAAGGTTTAACATAAGTAAACACCGGGGTCTTTGTACTCACATGGGGATCTGGAGGTGTTAGGCAGACATAACAGCCCAGTTCTTAAGAGGAAAACTTTTTTTAAAAAGCCGAGGTTTCTCCTGCACACAGCCACAAGTCCCGATAGCACGGGCAGCTTGACTGACAGGAAGTCGCATGCAACAGCAAAGGCCTGAGGGGAAGGGGCATCCCCCACTCCAGCCAGCTCCTAGATCTCATTGGAGTAGCCGTTGCAATGTCCAGCTCACTGGCTGATAGCAGAAACTGCTGGCAGCAGGAGTTGAAATGGCATTTTTAGCCTCAAAAATGAGCCTGCACACCAGGCCTAGATTTACAGTTCTGAATGTGGAAAATTAGGCTTTAAATGCACAAAGTGTTGCCCTTAAGCAGAAACTGTGCCCAGGCTGAGGAAAAAAGAAACCTGTAAGGGGCCAGGAGAAAACTGGTTATTAAAAGCACAACAGAAAAAAGAGAAAAAACATGGGTATGTGCATGTTCAGGCATGTCCGCAGGCGTGGCTGTGACACGCGGTGTACACGTGACAGGGGCAAGGCTATGCCCAGGCATGTCTCCACAGCTTTTCAGGCTATATACAGATACATCGTTAAGTAGCGGTGCCCATTTGAAAAATACAGACACGTGCTTTGAAGATGGCAAACTCCGAAGCCCATCTGTTTGAAGACAGCTTAACGCCAAAGCCGCCAAAACGAAAATTTAGGGCAAGGAAAACGTCCGAAGCTCCTGGACCGAGCGACCTATTTGAGGAAAACGCTCAAGACGCATGTCTAATACCATGTTACTGTCGATACTGCGACTCGGATGGTGAGTTAAACATTATTTAGAAAACACTAATTTAATTAGATAAAATTGTGAGTCTAATTCAGCCTTATACTCTTTTTCTTTAAGAAACAACATATCCATATGATTCGGCCGCTGTACAGATGGTGAGAGCGTGTGTGATAACAACATTGCAGCAGTGCTTCAAGGCGTGCATGCATGCAGAAGGAGATCAGATGGCTCCCCGGCCACCCACCGAGGAAGAGCTTCTTAAGGCCTTATGCCCCAGAATATCGAGGGGTGAGACCCTTTGGGTCATAATGACCATAGCATGTAAGCTAGAGAAATTATATGTGACATGTGACACCCTTGATGAGCTTGTGGAATTCATGGTGTATATTGAGAGCAGCCCTAAACCACAAGATATAATGGCGAAAATTGGCTCTGAATTACCAGTGGCTTTGAAGAGACTTATTTGTCAAAATGTAACAACAATTAGTTATCAGAAACTGTTAACCTCTACCCAAGGATTGTAATAATAAAATATTTTTACAAATAATACGTTGTCTGCTTTTTTTCTTTTGCTAACACCAGTTTATCCATGTATTGGTGGGTGGGGGCTCAAATGGTGACGTAAAGATGGTGGGCGAGGTCCCTTTCAGCGTCCAGTTGGGACCTTATCTAGACCCACAGACGGAGCAGCTTGCCAGCAAAGAATGACCTGGACACCATGGCTGACCGAAATGTAAGTAATTTCACAAGCAGTTTTGAGAGTCAGAAGGCTGGGGTTTGTAGCAATTGTGGCTATATTTAATTATTGGTATTCTTGTGTTCCCACTAGGATTCTATAACAGATACGCAATGTGTGAAGGCTCAATTAGGTACATTTTTTAGTTTATACAAATTAAATAACTGTATGGCTTAGATGCTTTTAAATATTTCTGCAGCAGTTGTAATGTTTGTCAAATGTCTAATACAGAAGTAGAAGATGATGAGGAGTATGCAGCCCTTACGATGACTGCAGACCCCCCACAAGGCACACAGCCCATCCTAGAACGTAATGACATGGATGGGATGGCTGCCCGAAATGTAAGTAATTTCACAAGCAGTTTTGAGAGGCAGAAGGTGGGGGGGGGGTAGTACCCATTTGTGACGATATTTAACTACTGGTGTTCTTGTGTTTCCACCAGGGTTCTGTAACAGATACGCAATGTGTGAAGGCTCTATTAGGTACATTTTTTAGTTCATACAAATTAAATAACTGTATGGCTTAGATGCTTTTAAATATTTCTGCAGCAGTTGTAATGTTTGTCAAATGTCTAATACAGAAGTAGAAGATGATGAGGAGTATGCAAACTTTACAATACCTGCAGAGACCCCACAGGGAACACCGCCTGACCTAGGAGGTATTAAGATCAGGCTGCTTTTGTTTTTGCCCTCAGAAACAAAATGTCTAGTTATAGAGGCATTTCTACAGCAGCTGTAATGGTTCTCATGTCTCTGTTTCTCAGGTTGGGAAGATGAGCAAGTGTTTACAAACTCCCCAGAGCCTCTGGAGGCTGACAGCATAAACTCTACCCCACAGCCATGTACAAGCCATGCAACGCGAATGCTTTTAGGAGGTAAAATAACCAAGTGTATTATCCTACTTGAGACCTGTTTTAGAATGTAAGGGGCAGTATTACATTAAAAAGAATGTTACTGAAGCATTGTTTCCCCTTGTTTTTAATCCAGAACCGCCCGGAAAAAAAGCAAAAAATATGTCTGGCGGTGCCCTTTCCACAGCCCCTACAGACAGCGATAGCTGTACAGATGAGCCTATGTCAGAACCTCAACCGGAAGAGGAGCTATGGCCTTCTATGTCACAGCTACAGACCCCTAACTCTCAGAATGTGCATGATGTGTATCTAGAAATGATACAGGAGTGGGAGAGGCCTATCCTATATTACAGAGCTGTGGAATACTACCAACGGTATAGATTTGCTAATCTTGAACGTATCAGATCATTTGTAGAGGCTATAGGTGTTATCCATAATGTGGTACAGACCTTTTTGAATAATGTTTCTAGGGTGATAGAGCCGAATGATTTTGTTCAACTACGCCTAGATGCAGATGGTCTAAATCGACCCCTCTTTACCCTTAGGAGACATATGCATGATTTAAATGCTGATGACTTTCTGACCCGTGTTGAAAACCTTCTACAGAGCAAAGCAGAATTGATGTGGGGGGGCTGTTTACAATTAGTGGTCACTATCGTGAAATACAAAGAGGGCGGCGGGCGTAGGAAGTTAAGCACCGTGATATTCACCAAAGTCCTGGAGACAAAAAGACAGCACCTGGTGGATTTCAATGTGGAGGGTGAATTTCTGTGTTTCACAGGTAGTGTGCTGTATTTGCTTGACAGCGGAGAAGGTACAAATCAAGAAATTGCTACTAGAGCCAGGGCCCTACACACCAGACTGGGCATTTCCACAGAAAACAGGATTGGCTTTTCACAGATACATCTCTTTGAAGAGCTTTTAGGTATAACCATAAAAATTTTGTTTTACAACGAAGGTGGGTGGCGATTTTTTGTCACGGGCAGAGCACAGCGAGAAAAATTGGTGTTTATATTGTTACACGACAAGCATTACTACGGAATCAAAAACATCAAGGGCTTCCTGGGCGAGCGTTATTTCTGTGAATTCTGCCACACAGCCTACCATCACAAATTCAGTCACGATTGCCAATACCTCTGTCGAGCGTGCCTGAAGCAAGACTGCCAGGAGGTGGCAGAAGAGAGGGTAAGATGTTGCATATGCAAATTGTTTTGCCGGTCTAAGGCCTGTCTTGAAAGCCATACACAGATGGCATTGGAAGGGAAAGTTGACTGTAAGAATAAGGTATATTGTGAAAAGTGTGGCCTTTATGTCTTCACTCCCCACACAAAATGCAAGAAAACAAAGTGTGGTCAGTGCTCTGAGAAGGTTGACAGCTTGGAAGGGCATTTATGCTTTCTGAAGCCCTTGGAGCGCCCGCAAATTGGTGAAAGATACATCATTTATGATTTTGAATGTTGTCAAGAGACGGGCGTGCATATACCAAATTACGTGTATGCCACGGATATGCTGGAGGAAGGTGATGGCAAAGAGGCTGTGAGTTGGGGCTGTCATGGCGTTAGCTGCCTGGAGCAATTTGTGAAGAAGTTTATAAATCACAAGTTTAAAAGGTGTACCTTTATCGCTCACAATTCCAAAGGTTATGACGGGTACCTGGTGCTGAGACAGCTGATACGGGAAAAAGTGCGTGTTGAATTGATCAGTCAAGGGGGTAAGCTGCTGTGTATTCTCCTACCGGATTATAAGATTCGGTTTATTGACAGCCTCTCCTTTTTGCCCCTTAAATTAAGCAAGCTACCGAAAGCTATGGGTTTTCGGGGCAACAAGGGGTATTTCCCCCATTTGTTCAACACAATGGACAATCAAGACTATGTGGGGCCGCTCCCTGAAGCCAAGTATTACAGTCCAGAAACCATGTTGCCCGGGGAGAGAGAAGAATTCCTGAAATGGCACGCAGATAATGCAGGCACGGTGTTTAAGCTAAAGAAGGCCCTGGCTTACTACTGCAGACAAGATGTGGAGATTCTGAGGGAGGCCTGTATTCGATTCAGGGACCAAGTCATGAAAATGACAGAACGCGAGTGCCTCAGAGATGGCGGGGGAGAGATTGTTGAGGAGATAGAGATCCGTTGCATTGACCCCTTCCAGTATATTACACTGGCCTCTGTCTGCATGGCCCAGTACCTGTTCATGTATTTGAAGAGGAATACCATTGCGTTAGCCCCTTTAGACAGTTATCACAAGACTCAGAAAAGGTACTCAGCACCAGCGATTCAATGGCTGTTGCATATAGAGCACACTGAGAATCTCAATATCCAGCATGCTCTGAAGGGTGGTGAAAAGCAAGTAGGCAAATATTTTTTGGACGGTTTTGCTGTCATAAACGGGGTCCCCACTGCTTTTGAATTTCACGGCTGTTTTTTTCACGGCTGTCCTGTCTGCTACTCTGAAAAAGACTTCAACAAATTACTTGATTCAACATACGGGGGTCTGCACAATCGTACCAGGATTAAAGAAGAGTACCTCAGGGACCAGGGGTATGCCATACGTAGCATCTGGGAACACGAATGGCGGGACATGCTGGAGAACGACCCCGCTTTGAAGCAGTTTCTAATGGAGAACAAGCTCCCAACCCCTTTGAACCCCCGAGATGCATTTTTTGGGGGTAGAACAAATGCCACATGCCTGTACTACAAGCCAAAAGCTGGGGAGCAAATCTTATATTACGATTTCACCAGTTTGTACCCCTTTGTGAACAAGAACAAGGAGTACCCAATTGGACACCCCCAAATCATCTATCAAAACTTTGGGGACATAAAGCAGTATTTCGGGCTTGCCAAAGTCAAAGTGTACCCACCAAGGAACCTCTATTTCCCAGTCCTACCGCACAAATCAGGGGGCAAATTAATGTTTAGCCTGTGTGCAACCTGCACAGAAAGTCTGCAAACCGCCCCCTGTCAACACAGTGATGAAGAAAGGGCTCTGACGGGGACATGGTGTACTGTTGAATTGAATGTGGCTATAGAAAAGGGTTACAGAATTGCTGAGATCTATGAGATCTGGCATTTTGAAAGAACATCAGTCACATTATTTTCAGGGTATATGAACACCCATCTCAGACAGAAGCAGGAGGCCAGCGGTTACCCGTCCTGGTGCAAAACAGAACAGGATAAAGATAAATATATTCAGGAGTATGAAAAGATGGAAGGTGTCCGCTTACGGCGTGAGCATATCGAAGTAAATCCTGCTAAAAGGCAGATTGCCAAACTCTTTTTAAACTCTCTGTGGGGCAAGTTTGGTCAGAACACCAACCACCTGACCACATCAGTGGTGACAAAACCTGAGGAATTATTCAAATATCTTTTTGTGCCCTATTATGATGTTTCCTCATGCGAGTTTGTGGATACAGAGACAGCCATTGTGACGTGGAAAATGGCCAAGAACCAACCCACCAAAGCCACATGTACTAACATATTCATCGCCAGTTTTACAACGGCTTATGCCCGGCTGGAATTATACAGGCTACTGGATGGATTGGGAGATAGATGCCTGTACCATGACACTGATTCAGTCATTTTTATAAGTAGACAGGGGGCGTGGACACCACCTTTGGGTGACTATTTAGGGCAGCTGACAAGCGAGATCCCACCAAACACCTCAATCACAGAGTTTGTGGCAGCCGGACCCAAAACATATGGATACGCCTTGTCCAGCGGAGAAGCGGTGCTAAAGGTGAAGGGTATTACGCTAAACAGTGGCAATGCTGAAAAGGTTAATTTTGACAGCTTGAAAGAACTGGTGGATGATTACTGCCTGACCGGCCCAGAGAGAAAGAAATCGATCAAAGTGGAACAGACAGGTATTTTTAGGGTTAAGAGACATTGGGCCCTAGAAACAAGAGTCCTCAGGAAAACCCTGAAGGTCGTCTATAATAAAAGGGCTCTAAAGAGCGAGGATTACTGCACACTGCCGTACGGCTATTGAACATTATGGAAAACCTTGTACAGTTTGTACACCCTTTCTCTTGCATTATAAGCGGGCCATCCAATTCTGGCAAATCTTTTTTTATCAAGCAAATGTTAGAGCATGGTACCTCTGTGATGTCTCAAATGCCACAAAATATTGTATGGTTTTATAGCTGCTGGCAACCTCTGTACAAAGAACTGCTTAATAAATTCCCTTATATTAAGTTTATGGAGGGCCTCCCGTCTTCCTTTGAAGATGATGATTTGTTTCCACCAAACCAAACCAATTTAGCTGTGGTAGACGACCTCATGGCTTCAGCCGGCGACAGCGATCAAATAGAGAAGGCTTTTACATAGTACGTTCACCACAGAAACCTGAGCATTATTCTCATACTTCAAAATCTGTTTTTTCAAGGTAAGAAGATGAGAACAATAGCTCTGAATTCCAAATATTTGGTTTTATTCCGCAGCCCTCGTGATCAGTTGCAAATTGTCACACTGGGCCGCCAGATGTACCCCACTAACACCCAGTATTTTTTAGAAGTGTTCCAAGATGCCACTCACAAACCGCACGGGTACCTTTTGGTAGATTTGGCAGCCAGCACCCCAGAAACCTACCGGTTGAGAACAGGCCTCTTTCCCCCTGATTGGCCTGCTGTTTACACTATGAAAAAGAAGAGTAAAAAGCATTAGCCTGAATGCCTTAGCACTAGTTCATTCAGGATGTCAGAGAGGGTGCTCAGAAATTTGGCGGTTTTAAAAATCTTAGTAAGGGCTGGGCCAAAACAGAGAAAGGCCATCTTATGCAAGGCTAATAACGATCTGGTGGGGGCTATAGCAGAAATAGCCCTGAACACCTTAAAAGGAAACCTCCCTTTGAAGCCTTCACAATACCGAACTTTAAAGAGGAAGAAAGGTGTCATCAAAAAACTGAGCGATAGAAAGGTATCCCTCAAAAAGAAGAAGCAGGTCATTCGCCAGTCGGGCGGTTTCGTTGGTTCACTGCTGGGGGCTGCTATACCGTTGTTGGCTAACCTGATAGCCGGATAAGCCATGGACTATGCTGAGAAAATGTTTCTGGTGCCACGCCACCAGATGGGGCAACTACAGGGCAGGGCTCCTACTATGGGGACTGTGGCTGCTAATCGGCTGGATGTTGAGATGCGCTCCGTTCTTCAGAGAGCTGATTTGGGCGAGGAGGAAAAGATTAAGCTCTACAATTCTGTGCTGCAGAGGTTTCTACGACTGACCAGACAAAACGAGTCTGAAAAAGACAGACTGAATCTCATTTACCCCTCAGAAGAGACTCATCAACCCCAAGGCTTGCCAGAACAGCCTCCACATGCCGCTCTGCAGGACGCCGCCATGACTGAGATCCTAAGTGGCGTCAGCTCCCGGTATAGGAAAAATGCAGAACTTTTGCTAAAAAAAATGAAACAGTACCAGGACATATCATCCTGGGATACACGTGGAACGTTTTTATACAGGGGCATGCCTGTTCCCAGTACTAACATTTTAGACCTGGTGAAAGGCGCCTCGCAACATCGCTCCCTTACTGAGAAGCGGAAACCTAAAGGCTGGGATGAATTTATGACTGCTATGGCCGAGGTGAATGTCCCTACCTCTGTGTTGGGTTCTACGGCTGTTAAAGAGCAGTTAGAAATGTTGAAAGACTCTCTGGTTATTAAGGGGGAGGCTGCTACTAGCCCTGACTCTGTTATGACTGCCCCTTTTGGAACTCAGAAGCCCCTGTTTGCTGTCTCGCCCTCTGGACCCCTGATGGTAAAGCCTAGAAGCAGTATCAGGCTTGGTAACTGGCTCAATTTGTAAAACGTATGCTTTTCAACCTGTTGGCCATGCAATGTTGTATGTACAGCTTGTAAAATGAATAAAAACACAGTGAAAGAAGTAAAACGTTTAAGTCTTTTTCTTTATTTTGCAGTAAGGCATACATGTCTGCATGCACTGGTGATGGTTACAGGCTCCAATCCCCCTCCCCACCTTTATACATTTTACAAAAAGCTTTACCATTTGATCATTTTTAACAGCATCATCGGAGTACATCTTTAAAATATTTCCATAGTCCATGCCTTTAGACCGGTTCAGTAGAAAAAACACGCAGTGATGCCCACATGTTACAGCGCTGGGGTGTTGCAGTTGAAGTTGGTGAAACGTGTACTTCTTAGCTTGCCGCTCTAAGAATATCGCTATGGCTCCAGGAAAGTCAGGGCTGTCTGGAGGCCTTCCATAAGAGTCAAAAAATTCACCATAGCCGGGAGATGGGAAGTAGGCAGCCAGCCAGTGTTCGCCAGGTAGAGTTTGAGGATGAGTGTTTACAATTATGCCGAAAGGTCTTTTGGAGATTTGCCTCTTGGGTAGCAGATCACAGGGGTAGACCCCTAGAAAGTCGGGATTTCCAGAGAACAGCCGGAGGAGCTGCAGGGTGTCCATCCTCACATATAATCAAAAAGAACGTTCCTGGTGTGGCTTATTTCAATGAGGTTTTCAAAGATTGCATAGAGAATCATATTGACGGTATTGGGGAGAGGTAGTGCAAATCTAATTTCCGCTCTGAGGTTGCCATTCCGGATCAAAGAATAGTGCTCCGAGCACCCCTGGTCAGGACTCAGGTCGAAACAATATAAATTATATCCGTGACTAAACTCTTCACGGCTGATTAGGAGAGGTCTGTCTTTCATGCCTTTGCCTGAAACTTGTACCATCTGCATGTATTCTCTCACAAAAACACCGCGAGCATAATCAGGCTGAAGAGGTTTGGCGGGGACCTGTTCGCCGTCGCAATACAGGGCACAAAAATTAACATTGCAGTGCTGAAAATTGAATGGGTTTCTTTCGTAATCTCCACTGAAAGAGGCATTGTCCACAAATCCAATCACTAGCTGTTTAGGTAGCTGGCCCAGAAATAGGTTTTCCTGATTACACACAAGGCTGCCTGCAGGAATGCTGTAAACCTTCATCCCCACACGATCAATGGGATATTTGGCGTTGGAGGAGAGCAAGGCTTCTGCGTGGCCCAGCCGTACGCCTGCTGCTACTTTTACACGCTTTACAAAGAGAGACGCCGACAGGAGCTGCACTTTGTAATTCTCATTGCCATCCCTCATTAGGCAAAATTCGTTTCTGCTTCTTGTGAGTTTGACTTTCACGTCAACCCCATTAATTAGCAGTTTGTCTTGAAAAAACAGATCGCTGTGCAAAGGCCCAAGCAGGTCCCATTTACGACTCCTGGCTGTATGTGCCGCTCTCGCTCTGAAACCAGCGTTGCCCGCGGCTGCCAGCACAGTGCTCTCCATAAGCGCTGATTCATCTTTGTAAAAAACCCCAGCTGTAAATTGGGTTCCCAGAGCATCAGCCCCAAAGTTCAGAATCAGCTCAATCATGGCCCGGTAAGAATAGCAGTGGTGGCTCTGTGTTACGAGCCGGTCTCCCAGGGTAACATCCAGCTGATTAAACAGCGAAGCTATAGGATAGTTGGTCAGGGCCACCCTTGCACCGTCATCAATATCTGTGCCATCAGCCTTTACAATCTTGCAACTCACATACAACAGGGTGTTATTTAGATCTGTGTAATGCTCACCGTGTCCTGTGATAAAAAATTCCAGGGGCGCATTGGGCGTTAGCGCTGATAAAGGAGGGATCTCGACATACGTGCTATTTTCAATACTGGTTTGAGTAGGTGACAGTTGAAAAAGGTCCAGTTCTGATTTAACACACTCCTGCGATGCCTCGTGGATAAAAGCCATTTTGTATTAGAATATGTCCCGGCTGTCACAGCGCTTCCTCTTCTGAGCACGTTTCCTCTTTGTATGATGGCGCTTTCTCACATTCTTTCTCTTTTTAGAGGGAATAGGCGGTCCCAAGGCATAATTCTTTCTGGCCACGACCAAGCCCGAGCCCTCTTGGCCGCCCCCTACAACACGGGATACAAGCTGCCCTGCCATATCTCTGACAATATTCTTAGCTGCAGATTTCACGTGGGGTTTAACGATTTCTAACCCTTTCCTCAGAAGAGGCATTGCTTTTCGAAAAAGTCCACGGAACAAACCGCCTAGGCCTGTCCCATACATGACGGGTGTTCCCCGGAACCCCGCAAGACCGGCTCCGGCTTGGGCCCTGTAATAGGCCACGTAGTCTTGAGGACTCCCGTACTCCTTGATCACAACCATCCTTCACTTTTCTGAGGCCTGAAATGAAGCTTGACGACAACCTTCCCGTGGTTAAAACGGATGTGTTTGTTTTGATCTGTTTTGATCTCTACAGTAATTGTGCTGATGCCGTGCTTGCTGACTGGAACATAATGGGGCTGGTCATAGGTTACCGTGATGATGTCGTTGTCTTGCCCCCGCACAGGCACGCAGCGCAGTAACGGCACATAGAAGTCACCCACTATCTGCGGCTCCACAATGTCTGTATAAATAAATATGGTACTGAATCCTCCTGTCACATCGGCCGCAAAGGGGAATTTTTTGAAGCGGGCTTGGGGCTTCAAACCTAATATGTTTGCTAGTTCATCACTAGCTAGTATGCTAAACGCCCCATCTCCTTTAAATTTAATTTTTCGAGCAACTGGGTCGTATCGCAGGGTCGCCATTGGCGGATTCTCAGCGTCTGTCATAAGCTTGTTCATATTTTCTAATACCTGCTGGATGCTGGTATAGTACCCATTTCTCAAAGAAAACTCCCACTTCTTTTTTTCGTTAGCAATTTCAAAATATCCACCTGTGGTTAGCGTGTTCCAGCTGTGTGGGTACTGTATCTCCACCAGCCCCACTTCCCATGACCCCGGCAGGTCCAGAGCTCTTGCTAGTTGAACAGTAAAATTGGAACTTTTGTTTTTGGGGAAGGCTGTTGCCGATGCGTTGCTGGGGAGGGTGATATAAAAGCCAGCCATGTCAAAGGTCTTGTACTTCAGCCTCTTTTACCCAACTGTTGAACTTGTCTGGCCAGCCGACCCATTTGACTAGAACCTCTCTATATTTTCCCCGCCCTCTTTTTTTGATCACTTTTTCAATTCTGTATACACGTTGTTGATCATCAGGAACCTTTTGGAGCTCCTCAGGGTAAAAAGTGCCCTTTACTGGCTCGTCTGTGTAATCTTTTAATCTATACACCCCTCTTTCCCCTCTTGTTAACAGTTCTTTGATGATGAATATTTCATCCGTGTAGGTTTGCTGGTAGCCCTTTTCAAATTTTCCCTTCAGTCTGGATATCCTGACGTGATCCCCCACCTTAAGATGTTTTTCCTTTCTTTTACTTTTTAAAATATCTCCATACAGTCTTAACCATACAACCCTTTCATTAGACAAATTTACAGTGCTAGGAGCAGTCCGGATGCTACGGTGGTACGTGTCATTGTAACCTTGAAGAACGGCTGCCAAGATGTCTACGTACCGGTGGGTGTTTCTAGCTGTGAAGTATCTCCAGAGTTTATTTTTTAGGGTCCGATTAAACCTCTCTATAACGGCAGCTTTAGTCTCACTATGAGTGACAAAATGCTGAATACCATAACGTGCTCAAAGTTTCTTCAGAGGCGTATTTAAGAACTCTTTGCCGGCATCTGTCTGTATTTTTCGGGGTGCCCGGCCTGTTTCAAAGATATTCTGGAAGGCGGCAGCAACCTCGCTCCCCGACTTATCAGTCAGAGGGTATGCCCATGCATATTTAGACAACACATCAATGACTGTTAAGATGAACTTTTTTCCATGGTTTTCCTTAGAAAATTTGGACACGTCTATGAGATCGGCCTGCCATTGCTGATCTATACCCGACACCACTGTTTTATTTCGAGGGAAATTAATTCTTGCCGGTTTATGAAGCGCATAAGCATCTTGTCCTGACAACCATGTCTTGACTTGCTTCATGGACAGGTTTTTATCATGTTTTCTTCCCTCCTGAAAAAGTGGGTTTACCCCAGCATAGCTCCCTACCCTACCCGGTGTGTAATAGATCTCTTTTAGAATATTTTCATACCTCATTATGACGAAGGGTCTGTGGCAAAATGATCACACTTTGTCTTTAATACAATGCTTTATTGGTGATACAGCTTTGAGAGAGGTTGTCTAGGGATCCGGAAACATATCCCTCATCATCATCATCATCATCATCAGAAGAAGAAGAAGAAGAAGAAGATAAAGAGCCATAAAACCCTGATTCATCTGTACCCTCCCAACAGCGCCCTTTGCCACATTCTAACAGGTCTTCGCATAATTTACAGGTGTTGTCATGTTCAGGAGCAGATAAATCGTCAGAAGATGTGCGGCCGCCGGTATACGATACGGCCCTCCTTCGGTATCTTTGCTTTCTAGGACTTGGTAACTCAGGTACTGTAAAATATAAAACATAACCTATTAGCACCCCTAACTGGGCCCCGTCAACATTTACATTGTCATCAATAAAAACATATTTACTTACCACTGCTGGAAGGTGTTGGTGCGGAGCTCACCATTTCACACGCTGCCCGGTAAGTATCACAAGGGAAGTCTTCTGTTTCGCTCTCCGCCTCATCAGTAAAGGCACAACATGCCATACCGCAACCATACAAAACAGGTCTGAATATAAAATTTTCTTTGTTTTCTTCACCAAAATCCTGACAACAGAGTTTGTTGCATTCTACTGGCACCGGCCTTGTGCTAGAGCATACGGCACTAGGTTTCGCTATTTTTCTATTAAAATTTTTTGAAGCAGCTCTTGCCATGTTTCTTCAAAAGAGAAACCTTTTCTCTGCCTGGGATTTGGTTGAGCCTCGGCCGCTGGAGAAAATTAAATATGCCAAAATATAGTAAATACAAAAAGTTGTGTCCATTGACTCTCAAGGAAAAGACAGGTCTGTATATAGCCTGAAATGTGGCGGAGGTTTGCCTGGTCATAGCCTTGCCCCGTCACGTGTTACCCGCGTGTCGCAGCCTGATACGGCGCTCTCCCGCCACGCCTGCGGACATGCCTGAACATGTCCATACCCCATGTTTTTCTCTTTTTTCTGCTTTCTCCCTGAGTGCATTCTCATTTTGAGGCTAAAAACGCCATTTTAACTCATCCTGCCAGCAGTTACTGCTATCAGACAGCGAAAGAAAAACAGGCAACATGTTATTTGTAAAAATATTTTATTATTACAATCCTTGGGTAGAGGTTAACAGTTTCTGGTAATTAATAGTTGTTACATTTTGACAAATAAGCCTCTTCAAAGCCACTGGTAATTCAGAACCAATTTTCGCCATTATATCTTGTGGCTTAGGGCTGCTCTCAATATACTCCATGAATTCCACAAGCTCATCAAGGGTATCACATGTCACATATAATTTCTCTAGCTTACACGCTATGTTCATAATGACCCATAGGATCTCGCCCCTCGATATTCTGGGGCATAAGGCCTTAAGAAGCTCTTCCTCGGTGGGTGGCCGGGAATCCACCTGATCTCCTCCTGCTTGCATGCACCCCATGAAACAATGATGCAATACTTTTATCACACAGGCTCTCAGAATCTGTACGACGGTCGAATCATATGGATATGTTGTTTCTTAAAGAAAAGAGTATAAGTCTGGATTAGACTCACAATTTTATCTAATTAAATTAGTGTTTTTCTTAATTTTCAATGTTTAACTCACCATCTGAGGCACAAAATCTACAGTAACATGGTATTAGACATGCGTCTTGAGCGTTTTCCTCAAATAGGTCGCTCGGTCCAGGAGCTTCGGACGTTTTCCTTGCCCTAAATTTTCGTTTTGGCGGCTTTGGCGTTAAGCTGTCTTCAAACAGATGGGCTTCGGAGTTTGCCATCTTCAAAGCACGTGTCTGTATTTTTCAAATGGGCACCGCTACTTAACGATGTATCTGTATATAGCCTGAAAAGCTGTGGAGACATGCCTGGGCATAGCCTTGCCCCTGTCACGTGTACACCGCGTGTCACAGCCACGCCTGCGGACATGCCTGAACATGCACATACCCATGTTTTTTCTCTTTTTTCTGTTGTGCTTTTAATAACCAGTTTTCTCCTGGCCCCTTACAGGTTTCTTTTTTCCTCAGCCTGGGCACAGTTTCTGCTTAAGGGCAACACTTTGTGCATTTAAAGCCTAATTTTCCACATTCAGAACTGTAAATCTAGGCCTGGTGTGCAGGCTCATTTTTGAGGCTAAAAATGCCATTTCAACTCCTGCTGCCAGCAGTTTCTGCTATCAGCCAGTGAGCTGGACATTGCAACGGCTACTCCAATGAGATCTAGGAGCTGGCTGGAGTGGGGGATGCCCCTTCCCCTCAGGCCTTTGCTGTTGCATGCGACTTCCTGTCAGTCAAGCTGCCCGTGCTATCGGGACTTGTGGCTGTGTGCAGGAGAAACCTCGGCTTTTTAAAAAAAGTTTTCCTCTTAAGAACTGGGCTGTTATGTCTGCCTAACACCTCCAGATCCCCATGTGAGTACAAAGACCCCGGTGTTTACTTATGTTAAACCTTGTTTAGACCCTTCCTTGTTTACTGCTGCATTAGAAATGCTTATAAACATTTTCCTTCAGGGTGACTGCCTGCTTAGGGAAAAGGAAAGCTGCCTACCCCTGGGCTTTTTAAAAACAGTTTGGCATGTGTGGAGAAGAAGAAAACCCTGCTTTTAAAAAATGCTTCCCTCCTAATCAGGCCTGGCCATCTATGCCAGCCGTGGCATTTTAACTCCTGCAGCCAGGCTTAAGGAAAGAAAAACTTTTTCCCCTTTTGAAAAAGCATTGCCCCCCCCCCCCTTTCTCTTTCTTCTGCTTAGAAACTGATAAGGCTTTAAACACAGGCAGTGTGGAGCTGAGGCAACCACCCCTTCCCTCACAGACATGTGGTCATGGGCATGCCTGGGCATGCCTTGGGTTAGCACGCGGGTGGGGGAGGGGCACACTCCACTTCCGGCAAAACATGCGGCTGGTCCAGGGAGGGGTGGCTGACACGTCACTTCCGGCAAAACACGCATTGCATGATGGGAGGGGTGGCTAACACGCAGAGGATCATGGGAGGGGGGGGAGGGACTATGACGTCACTTCCGGTGAGTCAGCATTTCCCTTATCTGATCAGCCCAATACAAAAAAGGTATACACTATTACTACTGATAAGACATAGATATAGTCAACTTCCGATTTATCTCTGGTCTTAATAATTCAAAAAAAAAAAGTTTTCTTGCATGCTAGTTCTATATATAACATACAAAAACATTTCCTGTCTAATATATCAATCCATATATATTTTAGTCTTCAAAACCCCAAATAAGCTTTGCTCCACCTGCATGTTGCAAATAATCCATTAATGGTTTCCATTCTTTAAGATAGTAACGGTTTGAGTTTTCTTTTAATAAACATGTCAATTTGTCATTTTCTGCCATATCCATCAATTTTAACATCCAATCTTGTATCGTAGGTAAAATCTGGTTTTTCCAATTTTGCGCATATACAAGTCGTGCTGCAGTAACCATATATTGCATAATTCTTACAAATTGTTTTCCCATTTGTTCTTCCCATATTCCTAATAAAAATAATTCTGGTTTAAATGGAATTCGAATTTGTAAAATATTTTGCATTAGTGAATGAGTCCAAAACTTCTTTGCAATTTCACAAGTCCACCATATATGATAAAAAGACCCCTCTTTTTTTTACATTTCCAACACAAGTTGGAAACATTTCCATACATTTTTGAAAGTTTTTATGGAGTCATATACCATCTATACATCATCTTATAAAAGTTTTCCTTCAGATTATAACACGAAGTAAATTTTAACCCTTTGTTCCACATATCTTCCCATTGCTGCATTTGTATATTATATCCAATATTTTTGCCCATTTTATCATACAATCTTTGACTTGTTCCTCTACCATTTCTCCTTTTAACAATAATTTATACATTTTTGCAATTAAATGGTCATCTATCTCACATAATTGTTTCTCGAATTCCGATTTAGTTTGTTCAAATTCAAAAAATTTTTTATCTAATTTAAATTTTTCTACAAGTTGCATATATGAAAGCCATTGGAATGTATATCCTTCTAGGGCAAGTTCTTCTTTTGTTTTAATTATATATTGTCCTTGTTCTTTCTTTAGAAAGTTTTTGTAAGTCAGCCATTTATCTTTATTTCTTACTTCTGTTCTGTGAAATGCTTCTTGCGTGGAAATCCATAAAGGTCTTTTGTAACATAAAGTTTGTTTATATTTATTCCAAATTCTTAACAATGATCTTCTAATATAATGGTTTTTAAAGTCCACATTAACTTTTACTTTATCGTACCACATATATCCATGCCATCCATATCTTAATTCATGACCCTCCAAATTCAATAATTTTTCATCTTTCAAAGTTATCCATTCTTTAATCCATACCAAGCAACAGGCAGCATAATATAGCTTCAAATCCAGTAAACCTAGTCCACCTCTTTCTTTTGAGTCTTGCAAGACTTTATATTTTATTCTTGGTTTCTTTCCTTGCCAAATAAATTTGGAAATATTCCGTTGCCATTGTTTAAAAGGTTCTTCTGATGCTAATATAGGTAGTGTTTGAAAAAGATATAAAATTCGTGGCAAAATATTCATTTTAATTACTGAAATTCTACCTAACAATGATAATTGTACTTTTTTCCATTGGTCCAAGTCTTTTTTAATATCTGTCCAAAGTGAAATATAATTATTCTTAAACAACTTAACATTTTTAGATGTCAAATATACTCCCAAATATTTTACTTTTTCTTCCATTGAATATCCCGTTATTTCTTTCAAATTTTTGTTGATGGTAATCCATGTTTTTAGTCAAGACTTTAGTTTTCTGTAAATTCACTTTGAACCCTGCTAACGACCCAAAGTCTTTTAGTTTCTGAATCAATAATTCAATTCCATCTAGTGGATTTTCCAAAGTAATGACTAAGTCGTCAGCAAAGGCTCTTCTTTTTTTACTCTAATACCATGAATACCATCATCTTGTCTAATGTCTCTAAGTAACACCTCTAGTACCAATATAAACAAAAGTGGAGATAATGGACAACCTTGTCTTGTACCTTTTTGAATTTCACATGGTTTACTAAATTCTCCATTAACAATTATTTTTGCGAATTGGGGAGTATATATTGCTTTAATCCACTTAATAAAGTTTCCTCCAAAATTCATATTTTCCAATACTTTAAACATGAATGACCAATTTAAATTGTCAAAGGCTTTTTCAGCATCTATAAATATCAAAGCCGCTTGCTTTTCATAATGTTGTTCCAAATATTCCAATACATCTAATATATTTTGGACGTTGTTTCAGATTTGTCTCTTAGGTAAAAAACCAGCTTGATCTTGATGAATAAAGTCCTTAAGAATATTTTTCATTCTTTCTGCCAATATGGTTGTAAATATCTTATAATCATTATTCAATAAAGATATTGGTCTATAATTCTTACTTAAGGTCAAATCTTGTTGTTCTTTAGGAATCAATGTTATATGCGCTTCTTTCCAAGTCTCTGGCATATTTCCTGTTTCCAAAATCGAATTCATAGTATTCTGTAAGGGTAAACATAGTTCATCCTCGAAGCATTTATAATAAGCTGCTGACAATCCATCAGGTCCAGGTGCTGATTTTCTTGAAGGCCTTTACCATTTCTTCTGTTGTTATTGGGTTATTTAGTATTACTCTTTGTTGGTCATTAAGAACAGTTAGCTTTTGTTTACACAAATATTCATCAATATCAACTAGATTGACATCTTGTTTTTTGTATAGTTTTGAATAGTAATCATGAAAGGCTTCTTGTATATCTATATTATTCACCAAAATTTTTCCTTCATATTGTATATTAACAATTGAATTCTTTTGTCTTTGTTTCCTCAATTTATAAGCTAACCATCTCCCTGGTTTATTTGCATGTTCAAAATATTTTTGCCTTGTAAATTTCATTTGGGTTTCTATTTCTTGTGTCAATATCATTGATATTTGTTTTTGTAGAAATTTAATTTGAGTAAGCAGAGTATCATCCATTGGTTTATCTCTTAAACATAACTCTTTGCTTTTAATTTCATCTAAAATCAATTGTATTCTCCCTTGTTTCTTTCTCCTCATTTGAGCATTGTATTGGATAAAGTAACCCCTCATATATGCTTTACTGGCATCCCATACAGTTTGTATATTCGTGCCTTTGTTTAAATTCAATTGAAAATATTCTCTTAACCTTTTTTTACATACGTCAACTATATCATTTCTCCAAAAGATTGACTCATTCAATCTCCATCTAAACACATTCCGTTTTCCTTTAAAGGTCAACATTACAGGATTGTGATCTGAGAGGGTCTTAGGTAATATTTCAACTTTACCAATGTCCATCATTAAACTTTTAGAAATCAAAATCATATCTATTCTAGAGAAGGATTTAAATCTCTCTGAGTAGTATGTATATTCTCTTGAAGTCCCGTTCATCAATCTCCAAATATCTTGTAAATCCAACATTTCTTTCAAGTCAAAAAATGTTTGTGGTAATTTTCCCTGTGCACGTTTCACTTCTTTTTGTGAGTGTCTATCCATCATTGGGTGGATAACCCCATTCCAGTCACCCATAAAACACCAATTTTCATAGGGTAAATCCAAAAGTTTATCCATTAAATTTTTATAGAATACTCCTTTGTCCATATTTGGTGCGTAAAGTCCAACAATTAATGTTTTAGTTCCTTGTATATTAATTTCAACTGCAATATATCTTCCTTCGTCATCAACTAGTATCTTTTTTGGATTTAACTTTGGTTGTATATACAAAACTACTCCCTTAGTTTTTTTAAGTCCAGCCGAAATAAATTCTTCTCCAAGTTGTTTACAAACCAAATACTTAATGTCTTTTTTACAAATGTGAGTCTTTTGTAGACAAGTTATATCCAATCTCAGTTTTTTCAAAGAATGGAACATTTTTTGCCTCTTTTGTGGAGAATTTGCACCATTTATGTTCCATGTCAAATATTTGTAATCCATAAGTGTTTTGATGTTTAAAAGCCTTTTTTCCAGTCCAGTCCTGCAGCTCCCAACGCAGATAAATCTTCACTCGTCTCTTTATCCTTTGATGTCTCCACTTTTCCTTCCAAATCTCCAGATGCATCTTTCAAATCTGTCTTATATTTCTCTAAAAATGCTTTTGCTTTTAAAATGGAAGTTATCCTAAACCTTTGCCCTTTAAATATAAAAGATACCCCTTCTAATCTCTCCCATCTAAATGAAATATTATTTTGCCTTAATTTTTCTATAAAGATGGAGTATTCTTTTCTTTTTCTCAGTATCCTCAATGGTATTTCTTTTAGTACAATTATTTCTTTTCTTTCTATATTTAGTCCAGTGTTATAATGTTTCTTCAAAATTTGCTCTTTTATAACTTTTCTCACAAAATGTATCAATATATCTCTAGGTACTTTCTTATCTCTAGCATAGCGTGAATTGACTCTGAAAATTTTATCTATTTCCAAGTCTAGATCTTGTTCTTTCATCTCCAAAAATTTAGCTAATATAGAAACAATCCTTTCTCTTACATTTTCATTTAATTGTTCTGGAACTGCTCTCAATCTCAAAATATATTCTTTCTCTCTCATTTCTGCTAATGCAGTAATATCTAAATTATATTCAAGTTCCTTAGTAACAACTTCTGATTTAGTCTCTAATGTTTGCATCTGGCCTTGTATATCCTTAAATTCCCTTAACAAAGTATTCACAACTTCCTTTACTGTCTGAACCTCTTTTTTGATTTCTTGTGTAATCTCTTGGGTTATCTCTTTCTTCATTTCTTCCATCTTCTTATCAATTTTTTTACCTAAAGCTGCAATTTGTTCTTCCATCTGTTTATTTTGTGCCATTGAATCTTCCATTTTCTTGTTAAGTGATGCCATTGCTTCCAGGAGTTTTTTCATTTCTGATTGAGGAGGCTCCATTGATGCTCCAGGTGTTAAAGGATCTGTGGATGTCCTTCCAGTTTCTTTTTCCTTATCCTTATCCTTCTTCCTCAGTGCCATGGTTGTCATAATGTAGATAATTTCCCTGTAAGAGAAAAAAAAAAGAGAGGAGAGGGGGAAGACAAAAAACAAACAGAAAAAGGGGCTACTATTTTTTTTAAAAAAAATTGGGGAGTAAAAACTTCAAAAAATAAAAATAATCCTTTAAATGTAGTTATCAAAATAACTAAAATCCAGTCCATTAAAATTGTATATCCAAGCGTAAGAGCAAAAGAGTAAAAGATAAAAAAGAACAGAGAGGCTTCTATTGTAGTCAAAATAATAACAAAAAAGATAAACAATCCCAGAGTTTCTCACGCCAGCTTATATCCACACAGTCCAGCCATGAATAAGTCATCTAATTTATGTACAAAATGAATCCAAAACATTCATAAAAATTCTATAAAATAACTTATATAATCCAAAGAATATTCAAACACTTATAATAAAAAGCAAAAGAAATTCTTTCATAATAAAAATCCCAAACAGGTAAAAGAAAGGATGTCAAATCATTAATTCATTTATCCATACAAACTTTAAATCCAGGCAAATTAGTCCCAAAAGAAAAATACTTATAATTGCAGTAAAAATTAAAACAAACCAAAAATAGGAATATTAAGAATAAAAAGAGAAAGTCACTCAGTCCATTTCAGGCAGAGTCAATTAGCTTTCCAGTCCCACCGTTTAAACACTCCTTTGACAAGAAAAAAAATAAAACACCAGCATTTATAAATCACAGTCCAGAGATAAATCTTAGATATTAATAGGCAAGTAATATTTAAAAAAGTAAAAATATGTGTCTAAAAGGTCGGGTGCCGTGCTACTTAACTTATTCAGTTTCGCGGTTTCCGCAGAGCTGCCGTTGTCAGTTCCAGCCGTCTTTCGCCGCTTCAATCTCCCTCTCCCTGCAGTGGATTTACAGGGGTCAGGAGAGAGCGGCAATCCGACGACCCTTTCGTGAGTAATCTTCTGCTCGCCCTCTCTTCGAGGGCGATTTTTCAGCGATTTTTTTTGTGTTAAATCGCCGCAAACGGACGAACCGCGGAGCTTTCAGCTCAGCGCACCGGTCACCTCAACACCCGGAAGTTCAAGATCCACTGGTTCAAAACTTGACTGAAACATGTGGGTTTTTTTAATTCTATGTTTCTTTCCCTGAGCTGCCCACTTTTCTGCTTTGTTTTTAACAAGTTAACTGGTGCACTCTTTCATCATTTTTGCTGTCACTAGAGGTAGAATAACTTTTACAGCAGCTACCAAATAGTCCAGATGAATCAGTACTGCAAAGGATTTAACACTGCGTTTACTGTGGACAAGGAAGGAACAAGGAAGCAATGTTCCAATGTACATTGGTTGACCTATTCTTTTTTTTTTTAAGCAGCATAAAAGAGGGTAGCTTGGGAGTAAATAATAGTAAATTGCTAGGTTTCAAACCAATGACTCTCTGCATGTAGCAAATGTTGTAACTACCATGCTATTGCAATACTACTAGCAATGGTAGTTGTCACTGAGATTAAGAAGCCAAATCTAGGAAGATACAAGAAAGGCATTTTTCTAAATGGCACTGCAGGGCAATACCATTGACTCAAGTGAAATGTGCAGCAGCCAATCACAGTTCAAGTACTGTCTAGAACAGGATTCCCCAAAGTCATCAACATCGACCCCCAAGGGTTGATGGGACTATCCATTGTTGTTGTGGTGGTGGTTATTTGTAGTACTATTAGTTAAAAGTAGTATTTATTAAAAAAAAATTCATATAATAAATGTTTGGGGGTTGATGAACAATCTGAAACTTCATGAAGGGGTCTATGAGCTGAAGAGTTTGGGGACCCCTGCTCTAGAAGAAAGTACGGACAGCAGGCAAACAGCAATGCTGGAGCCACCAGAAGCATTAAACCCAGGGCAAGAAAATGGGGGTGAAGGTCATATTTGCAATGGGCTGGGAGCAAATAGAGAATGATTTGGCCATTCCTCGTCTCCAGAAATGGATGATGGCCCATACTTGTGATGGGGCAATCTGACAGTGCAGATATGTGCTTAGACAGCAGGTAGCCATGGAAACAAGAGAACCAGAATGGAATCTACTCCCCATTCAGAACAACCGCCCCTCTCAGTGGTTTGCTACAGATTTTCCAGACAGGAAGAAAGCATTAAACTTTTCTCAGACATTAATTTGCTAAAACAAATTCATATTTCATTTGAAATCTCATTTTAAGCAAGTGATTTCTAAAATGTCACATCTCAGATACATAGTGACAAATTTTATAGCCAGAAATTTTGACTAGTTTAAATACATTGAAAATTCTCTGAGTATATCTAGATTCGGACTGATCGTTACAGTCTAGCTGTCTGTTGCTGCCTTTTTAATAAAACCAGCATCTCATTAACAGCAAAAGATAGAAAGCATAAGAGATGTACCATGGTCTGAAGACTATTAAAGTTTACAGGTAGTCCTCGCTTAATGATGGTAATTGGGACCAGCAACTAAGCAACATGGTCATAAAGCGGGACACCACGTGACCGCACCAACTTATGATGGCAGTTGCAGCAGTCCCAGTTACCATTGTTAGGTGAATCCCGCGTGGTCACAGCATTCCGCTGTCATGTGATTGCCATTTGCAACCTCCTGCTGGCTTCCCCATTGACTTTCCTTGTTAGAAGCCAGCAATGAAAATTGCAAATGGCAATCACATGACCACGGGATGCTGCATCCATTGTAATTATGAGCCCGTTGTCAAGCACCCAAATCACAGTCATATGACTGTGGACACACAACAGCTGCAACTACGAAGACCCATCGTAAGTCCCCCTCGTTCAGTGTCATTGTAACTTCAGTCACTGAACGAGTGATTGTTCAACGAGGACTACCTGTATAATATTTTAGTTTAAAATTAAAGTATTAATTTTATTAAAATATTAACTTTATTACAGGTAGCCCTCAGTTAACAATGATAATTGGGACCGTAATTTCCATCGTTAAGCAAAGCAGTGATAAAGCGCAACATCACGTCACTGCATCGCTTAGCAACAGCAATCCCAGCAGTCCCTGTTGCCGACATTAACCAAATCCCACTGGTTGTTAGGACCCACCCCGATCCAAGCCATTCCCATCTTGGTCTCTCCCAGCCCCGCCCCTGGCCCACGGTAAGGCATTGCCTCCTCTGCCTCCTCTTGAACTCCCCCCACCTGCCTATCCCCCCTCCCATCTCTGCCCTTTTGGCACCTGGCTACCCACTGCCACCAGCTGCCCTACCACCCAGCCCTGCCCGCCACTGCCACATCTGCCACACCACACACCACTACTATATTGGCCAGGGCCTTCTTTCAAGACCCGAAAAGAAGGACCGGCTAGAAGGGTCCTTCTTTCACACCAGTGCAGCCAGGGCCTTCTTTCATGTGCCAACCTTCTTTCTGGCGGGACGCAGAGAATTGAAGCCCTGGCTGGCACATGAATGGAGGCCCTGGGTGAGGTGCAGAAGCCCTGGGTGGGGCAAGAAAGAAGCCCTGGCTGCACCGGTGTGAAAGAAGGTGGCACAAAAGAAGGCCCCGGCCAGTACAGTAGCTGTATGAGCTTTCTATACAGAAGTACTCCTCCAGAATTTCTTCAAGGTAAACCATTTCCTAAGACAGAAGTTTGTTTGGCAACTGAGCATTACTGCTCAACATTTAGATAGGGGCCTAATTTATTCACCCGTCTTATGAATAATGTCAATGAAAACAAGGCTGCATTCCTCTACAATATTGTTCTTACTTCAGATGTCTCAAATTAGGTGTTTTTTTGTTCAGGGCGGGGGATGGAAAGGAACACCTTCATCCTTCAGTAATTCCCATGTAGAGCCACCATTCCCAAGTGATTTATTCTTCTTTTGGATAGGATGATTTCCTTGGATGTGGGTTCTGGTGCATTCCCTTTCCGTTGTGTATTTAAGTTTTAGTATCCCCATTATTTTAGATGTTGATGTTTTAACGCCTCGCTGAAACTACTTCAGCCACCCTACCACTTATCTTCCTTCTAACCAGGATGATCACTTTTAATCTCAGATCCCAGTAGCCCTGCTTAATAACCAGTCTTCACCATTTATATTTTTTATACCCTCATAAAATTCCTTTACATTTCTCTTATAATTACATCCCATCCTCTCTGGTTGATGATCCATATATTTTCTCCCTTTGCTTCACTGACTTTACTTTCTCTTTCTTCTCTGTCTCATTAACCATGCAAGATAACCAACTGTTCCTTATTTATTGCTCCTTGCATTTCATTCTTTAAACTTCATTAAATTCTTATCTTTTTATGCTTTTAGAGTTATTTCAGGGAATAAGTGGTTGCTTCTTTGTCAGAATCAAGCTCACATATAGAGGTCTCTCATTCAGGTCTCTCATTCAGGGACTGAGCAGGTAAATCCCATTTTAGCTTAAATTCCTTCAACATTTCTGTAGTGCTATGGGTGAAATGACTGTTCTGGCAAAAAATCTTAATTATTCTATTCCAGACCATTTTTATTTAATTTGATGGAAAATTGCTTTCACTTCCCCCCACCCCCAAGAAAATGACTTTTTGTCAAATGCTCTTATTTTAGTTATGAGGTGGGTGGTTATTTTAGTTAAAAGGTAAAGGTTCCCCACACACATTTGTGCAGTCATGTCCGACTCTAGGAGCCGGTGCTCATCTCTGTTTCTTAGCCGAAGAGCCAGTGCTGTCCGAAGATGCTTCCATGGTCATGTGGCTGGCATGACACATGCGGAATTCTGTTACCATCCCACCAAAGTGGTACCTATTCATCTACTTGCATTTGCATGCTTTCGAATTGCTAGGTTGGCAAGAGCTGGGGCGAGTGCGGGAGCTCACTCCGTCACGCGGGGCTAGGGATTCGAACCTCCAAACTTGCGATCTTCCGATAGACAAGCCTGGCGTCTTACCTGCTGAGCCACCACGCCCCCTATTATACTACTACTACTACTACTACTACTACTATTATTATTATTATTATTATTATTATTATTATTATTATTATATAATATAATGTATTATCACACATTAGTTATGAGTGTTTTAAAGTGTTTCATCACAGTGGTCTAAAAGAGAAGACATCCTGAGGGAACTCCTCCCATAAGGCTCCTTCAGATCCAGAGAAGCTGCGGAGTGGTGAATATATGTTTATCAAATTTCATGTGCTTGATTGTGATGGGTATTGTGCCTCTTCATTTTGTTGATTTGAGTTTTAGAATTTTTTATTTCTGAATATTTTGACTGTTGTAAACTGCCTAGAACTTCATTTAAGAACTTCTGAAGGATGAGACAGAAAAAATATAGCCTCTTATCAGGAGAACCAGGGAGGAAAACTTTCAGGAAATTCCAGGATAGATTTTGACACAGCATTAAATAAAATCTGAATGGTCAAAGTATAAACATTTATTCCCACTGCTGTCTCTGGTAAGCTTTTGTAATGTTTCAACATACTGAAAAGACCAGTTTGGTCAAAGCAACCATGGAATAAAAGATATGCATGTACAGTACATATCTCAATATATTCATGATACTACTATTAATACATGGCATTAAAAACTTCTGTTTATCTCTAATTTTGATTGTCTGTTGAACATTTGCAACATTCTTCTAGTCTGCAGTTACTATATGACATGTTCATCTGCCTCCTTCTTACTAAAAATACCAAATCTACTGCTGATTATATTATTTAAACCAAAATGTTTAATTGAGGAGGTTCAGGCTAAAATCCTTATTTGATATGTATTACTGTGCTAAAGCGTTAATTTGTAAACATATCACCCTGAGTATAAATGCAATAAATTGCATAAATGTTAGAAATTCATTTAGTGTAAGCTTCACAGTTTGCACTTTTTAGACTAAACATAATGAACTGTAAATTATGCATCAACTGACAGGTCTACCAGAATCAGTACATTTATAATATAGCTAGATGCACAAGTATTACTCCTTCAGCTCACTCTCATTCGAATTCTGGAGCACACTTACTTAGTTGAAACATTGGTGGACTTGCTACCAATATCCAATATAAATGGATATACAGACATACCGTATCCATCTGTAGAGAAAAAGTAGTTCAGCCTCTTCTACAATCCTTTCTAATCACAGTATCAAGAAATGGTCATGGCCATGGCACAGCATTGGAACTCATGCTTTTTGCATGTACAAAGTCCAGATTTAGTTTATCTCTAGCATTTCAGGCTAAAAGGACATCATTCAAATAGTAGGGCTGGGAAAAGAGTTCTATCTCAAGCCAGATTTACTTCCTAAACGCTAATTATGACTCAGCACATATATTATTGCCTCTTAGGGCAACAAACACTATGTAGTATTGCAGCTGGGATAAAAAAGATAATGCTTAGCAAGCTTCTGTGCAGGTAGTCCTTGTTTAGCAACCACAACTGGGACCAGCAACTTGGTTGTTAAGCAAAGTGATCACTAAGTGAAACTGTGACTGAGCTTATGATCTTACTTCAGCTTTCCTTGGCTTTACAGACCTGCAAAGGTCATAAATGTGAGGATTGGTCACAAAGTTACTTTTTCATCACTGTCGTAACTGCAAATGGTCGCTAAATGAGGCAGTTGCTAAACGAGAACTACCTGTATTTACTCGGAAATGAGCCCCACTATGTTCCTGGAAGAATGCATTGCAGCCTTTCCCAGCCTGCCATCTTCCAGGTATGTTGGGGGACTACAGCCCCCAGAAATCCCAACCAGCAGGACCTGTAAGAAAGCACCAGTTTGGAGAAGGCTGTTGTATAGAATTATAATCTTGTCTCATGATTTCCATTTTTTCAAAGCACATTTTGTAATTTTTTGTTGTTTATTCATTCAGTCGCTTCCAACTCTTCGTGACTTCATGGACCAGCCCACGCCAGAGCTTCCTGTCGGTCGTCGCCACCCCCAGCTCCCCCAAGGTCGAGTCCGTTACCTCCAGAATATCATCCATCCATCTTGCCCTTGGTCGGCCCCTCTTCCTTTTGCCTTCCACTTTCCCTAGCATCAGCATCTTCTCCGAGGTATCCTGTCTTCTCATTATGTGGCCAAAGTACTTCAGTTTTGCCTTTAATATCATTCCCTCAAGTGAGCAGTCTGGCTTTATTTCCTGGAGTATGGACAGGTGTGATCTTCTTGCGTCCAAGGCACTCTCAGAATGTTCCTCCAACACCACAGTTCAAAAGCATCTATCTTCCTTTGCTCAGCCTTCCTTATGGTCCAGCTCTCGCAGCCATAGGTTACTACGGTGGGTTGAGTGGTCAGGCACTTTTTGATAAAGTTGCGTGGGTATCCAAAAGTTTTTTTATCAAAAAGTGCCTGACCACTCAACCCACCACAGCAAAACCAACAGAAGCTATGAAAAGGATTACACTGCCATACATCAGAAACATCTCAGAAACTACTAATAGACTGTTACAACCACACGGCATCACCGTAGCACAGAAACCAACCAAAACCCTTCAGAACATCATAAGTAAACCAAAAGACCCAGTAGCCCAAAAAGAAAAAACAGGAGTTATCTACAGCATACAGTGTAAGGACTGTAACAACCACTATGTAGGACAGACCGGCAGAAGACTAGCAGAACGCATCCACAAATACCAACTAGCAGTCAGAAGACACGATGAAAACTCCTTAATCTCACAACACATGGACAGACTTAACCATACTTTTAACTGGGAAACTGTGACCATCTTAAACCAAGCCAAATCCATGAACTCTAGAGAATTCCTGGAAGCTTGGCACTCAGACAAAGCAGCCATCAACAGACACATAGAGGTAAACATTTACATACCATTCATAAGAGACAATAGAAAAGCCAGAAGACCAGAACACCTCCTTGCCAGCAATCATCACCCAGATATGCAAAGATTAGCACCAAGATTAGCACCAGAGGAACAATCAAACAGCACAATATACCCTAATCAAGGAACTATTAACTCAGTCAATCAACCAAGCAGCAAACAACAGCCCAATCAAGGAACTACCAAGGAGAGAACAACACCTCCACCAACACAAGCAGGACAAGCCATGGTATATAAACAGAGAGCAAGTCCCACTCCCTTTTCACACTGAAGATGTTGCCTAGCCTGGCAATGAAACGTCTGCAAGAAAACAACAAGGCTCAGAGAGCACCAAGGACTCCACAGTTCAACCCTGAGCTACAAATATTCTCTTCAATGAATAAGTTGTTTTTTTCCAATCTGATGGCCATTCTTGTGTTTTCCAAATTTGCTGGCATATGGCATGCATCACCTTGACAGCATCATCTTGTAAGATTTTAAACAGTTCAGCTGGGATACCATCCTCTCCTGCTGCCTTGTTATTAGCAATGCTTCTTAAGGCCCATTCAACCTCACTCTTCAGGATGTCTGGCTCTAACTCACTGACCACACCGTCAAAGCTATCCCCGATATTATTATCCTTCCTATACAGATCTTCTGTATATTCTTGCCACCTTTTCTTGATCTCTTCTGCTTCTGTTAGGTCCTTGCCATCTTTGTTTTTGATCATACCCACTTTGTAATATCATGTTCTTAATGAATTCTCTAAAATTAGATTAGTTTTCTCTTGTTCCTGGATTTGTTCCAGTGCCAATATGTCCTTGTGTACAGTTGTGGTCTCCAGGTTTACAGAAGGATACAGTACAAAGGAGGCCTAACAAGAGCCTCTCGTAATGCAGTCAGTAATCAATAGCTCCTTTCCTTGTGACTGATTCTGGGGTTTATGTAAGATGACATCTTTGTTTCCACAGAAGGATTGCCATCTCACAGTTACTGCTCCAGATTTTCAGAATGTATCAATTATAATGCCAAAAATCAATAAGAACTGGGCCTTTATGCCATCTGAGGATTCGAAAGCTTTATATAAGGGAACAGAACTGTAGTGTCTCTTGTAGTTATGCAGCAGCAAAAATGATAAGAGACCAGAGACTTTTTATAAAAATTGTATTGAAGAAAAACATTGCTCAGCAAAGCAGAGTATAACATAGAAGAAAGAAACAAACAGGAATCAGAACAAAACAGCACCAGCAATAACAGCTAGTCTATTTTTATATATTGTTTTAACCAATCAGAAACTGACTAGTCAACTCTATGAGAAACACCTCCTGACTAGGGTATAATCTGAACCTATTGTGAGTCTGAGAAAAGTAAACAAACCTTAGCTCGCCTCAGACTGCTAGGCACCAAGATCTTGTGATTTCCAAACCTCCTAATTTCAAAGCCCCCATCTTTTTTCCTGTAAGAGGTGCGCTTTAAACTCTAACCTCTATATAACATTCTTCCAGAATTAAAAAAAATATTTAACAGTGTCTAAGTAGCTTGCAAAAAAAAAAAAAAAAACCCATCACATTCCTGTCATCCAGCCTGACAAAATTTTGAACTCTCCAGGGAAAGTATGAAATTACCAGTGTAAGGCACCAAAACTTACCACGCGCCTTGAGAGAATACCAAGTACACAAACGGAGACTTTGTAAAAGGAACAGCAGCAAGTTTTAATTGGCCAAGCAAAGGTTGCTGGATGGGGGACCAGACAGGAGCCACAAGCGGCATGTGACCTCTGAATGGAACCACCACCCCGAGAGACAATAGAGCACAAACTTTTATACAGAGATTACAAGCAGGAAATGAGGATGATGATGGTATGCCCATATGAGGGTGTGGTGTCCTCTGACCATCTCTTGGGATTGGTTAGTTCTCGGGGATCAGGGTCCGCCCAGGGTCCCTGGGTTTACTGTGGGTTTCTGGGATACATTAGGTCATGAGGATAATGTTGCTATCAAAAGAGTTACAAAGAGAGGGACCCGTGAACATTCACACCAATTGTTCTCTAGGCACATTCTGTGAACCAGAGATTGACACTTGCATCTTATACAGATAAGAGTAACAGTTTAGGAACATTCGGGTTATACAAGCAAAACTAAATCATTGAGGTCAAAGCCATAAAATCACATCTTTGCACAGGAGGGAAACAAAGGATTTATTACAGCGAGGTCAGGGAACCAGGTTAGCTTATTTCAGGAAGAAGATGCTGACCAGATAGGGGGCCCCAGGCTGGTATGCATTCCTGAGTGAGGTAGCATTAGATTGGTAGCTTAACAATTAGTTTTACTATGCAGAGATGCACTGGGCCTAGCTGGCCCCTTGTCTCAGGGAGAGGTTATCCCCGGGTGAAGCTTCTTTGGTTCAGATAAGAGCATCTTTGGTACAGTGAAGTGCCAAGGCAATAAAACATTATAAAAAGATATTATAATTCTGTGCTCTCCAGGCCTAAACCTTCTGACTAGGTGACCCTAGATCCCTTCACCAGGGCCTGATTACCAGTTAGATTAGGACTAGCTAGGTTCAGATTCAAATCCCTGTTCATCCATAAAGCTTGTTTATTGATGGTGGGCCAGCCTGACTGATGGGTCAACCAGGAAGCAAATCACTGGTAGAAAAATAGGTGATGAACCAGAAAAGCAAAAGTTAAGTAGGTCCAGAAGGATTCCTGAGCAGAATGGCACCAGGGCAGAGGAAGGAGATTTAAGGGGAGAACATGAGGAAGAGTAATTGAGGGAAATTGCACAGAAATTCAACTTGAAAGGTAATGCTATATATGAGATAGGCTGACAACAATCAGAGCTGTTGGGTCACAGTATTTCTAGAGGATTTTTGATGCTGGCACAGAGCCAAGTGAGAAATGGCATGCTAAGCCAAGAGAAACTAGCACATAGAAATCAGTGTTAGTGTGGTCTCTAGGCCAAAAGTACCTTCTTGTTCACAGAATACAGTATGCAATACAGTAGAACATTGGGCAAAATGAAAAATTACGTTCCAAAATGTAACCTCTTGCATAGTACATGAAAAGTGGAGTAACATACTCATGTCTCCCCTGAAGGATTTCTCATGGAGGATTCCTCACACCCATAAGAAACAGGCAGATTCTTGATGTTCAGAAGGCAAGGCAAGCAATGTGCTTAATAAAGCATAGGAAAATTATTTTCTTGAACCTCTTCCTACTCCTAGAGAAACTAAAGGGTCTTGCAGGCCATGAGGGATAGTGCTCAATAAAAATAGAAGTTTGGCAAAATTAGGGCTCTAAACAGAGAAAATGCCTCCCCCGCCCCTCAGTATAAAGCATTGCCCAGGAGGAACTGTCACTTTGGTTCTGTGGCTCAGGCCCCACTTTACCATGTATCTGGAATTCTGAAACCTGTCTTCTCGAACTTGCCTGCCTTTCTGTCCTTGGAACCGTCTCTGGATTATCACTATGTCCTCGGGAAGGAGGGGTCAGTACAGGCAAAGTGGCAGTTATAGCATCACGATAAAAGCCCCATCCCTTTGTACATGGGTCATCATTGATATCTTGCCTGTTTTAGTCCAGGTGCATATTTGATTTAGAAAAGATGTTCAGGAACACAGATGAGCCCAATCATAATACCTGCCTTGTGATTTAATAAATCAGCTTTGTCTTTTTCCAGGAACCTGTGGCTGCTCTGCTGAGGTTTCCATTACAACCACACAACCTCAGAAATGGGCAGCTGCTTTAATGAATTACAGAGAATCATGAGCATAAAGCAAATGATACTGCAATTGCTCCCTTTTCAAATATTTCAGTGCAAATTCATGGAACATAATTCTTATTGGTCTTGTTCTCTTTCTTTGATTTCTGTTCTGAATTAATCCTGTACAGCCTTCAGAGTGATTATCCTGAAGCTACATCTTCAGGAGTTTTCCCAGCAGTTTCCAAATTGCCTGAATCTGTCTGATCTTTCTTCTTAATAGTTGGCCACATGATAACCCTTTAAGATAAGGAGGGCAAGGCTGGGTTTTAATGTTGCCCAGTTTAGAAAGTACAGTATCTGCTTTCTCTCGAAAGGACATCTAAGACCTTTTTGCACATAAAAATATAACCTTTCTATTAGTCAAAGGAGAAAAAAGTGGCTTTTTTCACAACAAACCCATATCCTTCCACACTGAATATCTGAATTTTAATATTTAAAGTTTTTAAAAGTTGTTTACATGTTCTTTTCTCTTTTAAAATAATATTTGATTTTATTTCTCTCTTATGAGACTGGTCTAACTCCCAAGGTTTGGGGGGAGGGAGAAGAGCTGATTCTTCTGATAACATGCCTCAATGCTATTCTGCCAGGAGATGGTGCTTTAGAACTTACCTCACTTTTTTTAGCCCTTTTTATTGCCAGATGGAGTGCTCCTTGGAAGACAGGTGGTGCCAGCAGGAATTATCAATCCAATATCCCAAAGCAGAAGATGGGACCAGGGTGAAAAAACCCAGAGGGCTTTTGGGAGAGGGTTTGAGACCTCCAACATTCCACCCTAGAGGCTCAGTGATTTCCACTACAATAATTAGGAACCCTATATATCAACATTAATTGACACAGAATAAGAGTTTGGTAAATTATCAGGTTACTCAATTAATTGGAGTAACCCTCATATATTTCCTCTAGGCCAGAGCTTTCCAAACTGTGTGTCGGGACACGTTAGTGTGTCGGCTGCAGTGTCTGAGTGTGTCACGGCTGCTGCTGCCTCCGAGCCCTGCCAGGATTCCGCGCAGGTCCTAGTGCCTGCCTTGTGCCTGGCTGCCTCCAAACCTGCCCTGCCAGGATTCTGCACAGGTCCTAGAGCCTGCCTTGTGCCCTGCTGTAAGAGTGTGTCGCGAAATGATGCCCTGCTGTAAGAGTGTGTCGCGAAATGGTGCATGTCTAAAAAGTGTGTCACCAACATGAAAAGTTTGGAAAGCTCTGCTCTAGGCTGTAATGTATTGTGGATAATTGTAAAAATTCAAATCCCAAACTTGATAATTGAATGTTTTAAATATCTTGGAATAATTATCCCAAGGAACATTTCTTCATTTATAGATGTAAATGTATTAATCTATTTATTTCAGATCAATGTTGATATCAATTGATGATGAAAATCCCAGTGAGCTCATAAGGAAAGATAAATGTTGTAAAAATGAACATTACTCCAAAGCTGCTTTATCTACTTAGAGGGATCCCCATCTTAATAGCTTTATGGTATTTCAAGCAGATTGGTAAATTATTACAAAAATGTAAATGGAAAGGATAATCCCCTAGAATTTCATTATCAAAATTACATCTACCATATTATGGTAGGGAGTTTAACTTTCCTGGCTTTTAGCTTGATAATTGGGCATATATTTTTATCTCTATTTCCCTATGGAATCCAAGTGATCAAAATCTAAAATCCATTATGAGCATGATTAGAAAGATATTATATGATCCCTCTGCTATCCAGCAGGGCTTTGTTCCTTTTTTTTAGTCAAAATTCAGTTTAATTTCCAGCATTAAAGGTTGCAAGGCATACAGTATTTGGAAGATGTTTGATGGTAGTATGATTTTGATGCTTATTCAAATCATAAATTTACACTCTGTGATAATCCCAGTTTGAAAATTGCAGATGAAGCTTTCCTTTGGAATTCATGGGCTAACAGGGATATTGACACTTTAGATCAACTTTTGTCAAATAAGTTTTGAAAGAATTTGAGTTATTGCAAGAGGAATGTAGATTTTCTAAAACTGCAAAATGGCAGTTTATTCAATTAAAATGTATTTTGATTTTATTTTTTTAATATATAATTTTTATTAAAGAAATTTGAACAAGATAAAAACCATATTGATATTGAAAAGAAATAGAGTAGATAAAGAAAAATAGTGCATAGTGAGAAAAGAGGAAAGAAAAGAAAAGATTATAATGATCTTCTTAACAGCGGTAATAAATGTGTTTATATTTTAGCCTCTCGCTCTAAGGTTACATCATAATTTCCTTCTTTCCATAAGCTGCCCTTTCTAATCATCAAAACCATAAGTCACAAGTTCATTTTTCTCTTTTTTCAGCAAAAAGTCCATAAGGGGTTTCCAGTCACTAGTATTTTGATTTTATCTGTGTATTTTTCAGATTTATATCTCACCTTTCCTACAGCTCAAGGAAAATTGCAATCTTATGGCTTTACATGGGCAGCCATTACCCTGATGGGTTATGAACGTGCACTAGCTGATCTCAAACAACGGGCCATCAATTTAGAGCTGTAATCAGATTTATCAGTTCTACCTAGAAGCATCTTTTTAAGCCATTCTGCATATTTTCTTCGACCAGCCAGATACCTAAGCTACATAACAATTCCAAAATTTAGAAGGGCTTTATTCCTGGCCAGATTTAATGCCCTCCCAACAGCTGTTACTGAAGGGAGATACCGAAATATCCCTTTTGAACAGAGACTGTGTCCATGTGGTAGAGGAACAATTGAAACAATGGAACGTGTTATTTTGTATTGTTCCCTCTATGCAGGTGCTGTCAGGAATTATTATCTCCATTCTTCACTAAACATCCTGGTTGTTCTGACTCATTTTATCTTAAGTTGTTACTATCAGATCAATCTGATTTTATTTGGCTGACCACAGCTAAGTACTGCTCTATAGTTTGCACAATACGCCGTAGTATCTCCTCTAATTTTTCTCAGTTATTTTAGAATTTTATATGTTTCTCTATTTATATTAATTAATTGTGATTTTGTTTTATTTGTTGGTGCCTGACCGAATAAAGATTGATTGGTAGGAACTTGAAGTAAAGACCATGGTTTTTAAATCGTAAATACTAAGAGAAAGATAACCACACAGTCCTGTAAAACAGGCTGTCACTGTGCCTGGGCTATGTATGATTAAGCAGAAAGGTTGCGAAAGTTTTCCCAAACTCTCCCGGTGAATGAATTAGCAGAATGTGAACTCTAATTAATTTTTTTTTTAGTTTTGTGCCAGAGATCCTATACAAATGCCACAACGTCTGTCTTAAATCCTATGTAATCTTCAATCAATTACTAGCTGGCCATGATCCCTCTAAGACAGAGTGACCCGTAAATGGCCTTTTAGATGTTGGTGAGCTATGATTCCCAACTTGCATCGGCTATACTGGCTGAGGCTGCAGGAAGTTATGGTTCAATAACATAAGGAGACGAACAGGTTCCACGTGCTTGTTCAAAAATCTGCCATACTGTAACTCATATACAGTAATAAAAATGTACAACCTAGTTTTCACCATGTTTTATTACCCAGCGCCTTATATTAATTATTTCATAGGTTTACCTAACTGAGCAAGCCTATCTTCTGTCCTACTTTAGCAGAATAATGCAACTCCTTTCCCTTATGAAAATCTTTCTTTGGTGATCTGGTATGGTTTGCAAGAGAGATTTCATGTGTTTCACGAGCGTTGGGTAGTGGATCAATTCAATTAAAGGATAATAGGATTGTGTACAGGCTTCCCAATCAGTGAATCTTCGGAGCTGCAATGTTATTTTATAAAACTCTAACCGTACCATCAAGCAGGTAAAACATTTGCCTAATTATAATTATGAAGACTATGCCAGTGGCATCCCTGTGAAAGATTAAAAGGAAGCTGGCTATTAATTTGAGATATTTCGACTGCTACAGAAAGCTACTGCTAAGCAGCTCAGCTCACTAAAACTGTGACTTGTTATTATCTTCCTAACCCATTTCAGCCCAAGCGCATGCTGTGCCTTGTTGGCATTTTCGCTATTGTGCATAAAAGGGGCAGTTTATCTTGTCTCACTTTGCCATGTGTGAAAACCAGCACAGCATGCCTAATAGAAGATATAGCATACTTCCACCTCGCTGTCAGATGTCTGCTGGAATAATTTTGAATGATTTAAGGAGCAATGATCTTCTAAACAAACAAGGCTGGGGACAGCTTCCTTAATATAATGCAGGGAAGAATCTGATATCTATCATCATGAGAAACTTACATTTAAAAAAAAGAGGTTTCTAGTTCTCATTATTAAAGGGAATAGCTTCATAGCAGTTGGTTATCATCTATTTGTAATCAGAGAGGATGCTGGAGGTAACTCTTTATAAAAGAAAATAAAGCTTTGAAATAAGTTGTTTTGTTCCATGGGGGTACAGAAATATTTTTCAAGACATTATACTGAGACATTACCCAGAAAACATAGCTGGGTCTCTACTGACATAATTTTTGCACTTCTTAAATTACAGTATTAAAAAATCAAAACTAGCTTAGTTTGGCAGCATTTGACATAACATGTTTTGGGGGATCTGTCTTGGGTAGCTAATAGGTAGTATTAATGATACATAATGCTCTTCTCTTCCTTCTCAACTCCATCTCAAACACCCAAATGGTTTTGGAATCTTATGTTTTTATTGGGGTTTTGCCCTGTATAATTAATAGATGGGTGCATAAAGATCCTGGCCCTGCCGACGTTTGTAATAAGCACCTCCCACACTGCATCATGGCCCAGTCTACTATGTCCCTCAGCCAGTGGCCACTCAAAGATTGCTCACACCTGGTTTAAAATTGTTTTTTGCCCATCAATCTTTGGGGGAAAGCAAAGAACAGGGCACCCTCTCCAATCCATCTCCCCTTGATAAATTGCCCCTTCTCTACTGCTCTGAACTCATCAGAGAACCTGACCTTAATCCCATCTTCTCAGTTTCACAGTGCATATAGAAAATTGCTTGTTTTGAATTTTCCTGCTAGTATAAATAGCATGTATTTTAATACTGTATAAATATGGCCTAGCAAAGTTAGAGATAAAGGAGAAATCACTTCATTTATCCTGTAAAAGTCATTCTCTAATGTAACCTCTGCCTATAATGAGTCCTAAAGAGCCAGATTATAATGAAATTATAATAAAATTTGCAAGTATTTAGATTGCAAAAAAAGATTTCTTTAGAACAATAACGTATAATCAAATCAGCATATGATACATTTAAACACACAATCTAAATTAAACTGTACAAACCAAGAATCCTTTTTTTGTTCAAAGAGGCATGTGTAGCTTTTGCACTCAGCTTTATAGTCAGGCAACCCGAATGCTCCTCTGCTTCCACAGTATGTTGAACAATTCAATTATTCCTCTGCAGGCAACTCAGTTCCAAGCAACAGGACAATAACAACAACTGGCAGGACAGAATTTGCAGATTGAAGTCATAGCCCTGCAATTAACAGTGCAAATAAAACCAGTACCATGCATACATATCTCGTATAGGTCAACTGAACAGACATGCACGATTAGCTAAGGGCAACCACAGCCTTGTGTAATGTAAGAAAGTTTTTTTTCCCCCGAGCATTCTAGCATTTTAACTAGTCATGTGCTGATTTCCTTTGATGCAGTTTGAATGGTCAGTTTATTCCAAGTCTTCAGTTTAGTCCTATTCAACAATTTGAACTGATTTGGACAATCAAGTCAACATAATTTCACGTATTAAATGCAGTTTATTCAATTTTCCAAACTGATTGGAGTGCATGTTTGAAGGGGCTTATCAGATGCATTGATTAGGCAATAGTTTTCAAACAGAATCTCTGAACTGAATCTTTGCACAGCTCTAATTGTAATATTACATTTGGATATTAAACTTGGGTGTATTTCTCTGGACTGCAGTTTAGTTCTTAGATCTGGCATTTTCATGTCAATTGAATAGTCTTTTATATTTGTATTTTGTGTGGTTTTTATTTGTTTTAAACCTTTAGAATGCCAGGGGCCACATATATTCAAATAAAAGACATGAGTAAAACATTTTAAACATTTAACATCACTGTTTAAGAAAACCTGAGCATTGGGCCCTATCCAACAAGAAGAAGTTCAATGGTGAGAAATGTAAGGTCCTACACTTAGGCAAACTACACTCCAGCAAAGGAGATTGTTACCTTGTCGTGGTGCTGGAGCTTGAGCACCTCAATGAGCACCATGAGCTAAACTGTGAAGGGACACGCAAGACAGGAAGGTCATGGCAGAGAGGTCAGACTAAATACGATCCCTGGGGAAGGTAACGGCAACCCACCCCAGTATTCTTGCCATGAAAACTAAATGGATCAGTACAACCAGAGATATGTCGGTATACCATCGGAAGATGGAACTCCCAGGTCGGAAGATGGTCAAAATGCTACTGGGGAGGAACAGAGGATAAGTTCAACTAGCCCCAGATGCTGAAGATGCTGATGCTAGGGAAAGTGGAAGGCAAAAGGAAGAGGGGCCGACCAAGGGCAAGATGGATGGATGATATTCTGGAGGTGACGGACTCGACCGTGGGGGAGCTGGGGGGGCCACGGCCGACAGGAAGCTCTGGCATGGGCTGGTCCATGAAGTCACGAGGAGTCGGAAGTGACTGAACAAATAAAACAACAACAAAACACTTAGGCAGGAAAAACCAGATGCACAGGTACAAGATAGGCAGTACCTGGATCAACAGTAGTGCCTATGAGAGAGATCTAGGTGTCCTAGTGGACCACTGCTTGAGAATGAGTCAGCAGTGTGCTGCAGCTGCCAAAAAAGCCAACGTAGTCCTGGGCTGCATCAACAGAGAGATAGTATCAAGATCACGGGAAGTGATAGTACCGCTCTATACCGCACTGGTGAGGCCACAATTGGAATACTGCGCCCAGTTCTGGTCACCACAATAGAAAAAAAATGCTGAGGCCCTAGAAAGAGTGCAGAGAAGAGCAACAAAAATGATAAGAGGTCTGAAGGCTAAATCCTATGAAGAATGGCTGAAGGAACTAGGTATGTTTAGCTTAACAAAAAGAAGACTGGGGGGAGACATGATAGCAGTCTTCCAATACTTGAAGGGCTGCCACAGGGAAGAGGGCGTTGACTTATTCTCCATAGCACCTGAGGGCAGGACAAGAAGCAATGGGTGGAAGTTCGTCAGAGGGAGATCCAACCTGGAAATAAGGAGGAATTTCCTGACAGTGAGAACTATTAAGCAGTGCAACCGCTTGTCTCCCGGAGTTGTGGGTGCTCCATTGCTGGAGGTTTTCAAGAAAAGTTTGGACAACCTTTTGTCTGAGATGATATGAGGATTCCTGCCTTGGGCAGGGGGTTGGACTAGAAGACCTCCAAGGTCCCTTCCAGCCCTATGATTCTATGATTCTAAACTTGTTCAAGACATGGGCTTCACCAAATTGAATAAGCTATATGGTGGAAATGCAATGTTGGTGGGAAAATTCAGAGATCAGTGGCAATACAGTATGATTAAAAATTGAAGAAGGCAAAAATAAATACTAAAATAAATATGGAAGAAGGCCTCATGTGGCCAGCAGCTACCTCACAAAGGGCCAGGCTGGGCGTGCTTGATCAGCAGCGGGAGCAAGAAGACGGCAAAGGTCAGCTGGGGCAGCGGAGTGCAGGGCGGCAGGGGCAGATGGGGCTTCCTGGGGTGCCTGTGGCTTTGCGTCCCACTGCTGGGCTGGGCTGGGGCAGCTGAGGCTTCCTGGGGTGGCTGCGGCTTTGCACCCCACTTCTGGGCTTCACGCTGCAGGACTGGGTTGGGCTGGGTGGCTGCAGCTTTACGCCGCACTGTGGCTCAGGGGCTTCTTGAGTCACGGCAAGCAGCCCCAGAGCTCTGCTGTTCTGGGGCTGTTTGCACCCTGCAAGGCAGGGTGCGGTGCAGCCAAAAGGGCAGAGATGGGGGGGAATAGGTGGTTAGCGGGAGTTGAAGGGAGGCATCCCCTTACCCTACCAAGGTTCAGGGCTGGGAGTGACCAAGCCAGGAATGGTTTGGATCAGGGTGGGTCCTTGCCTAATGACTGGATGGGATTAGGTTAACGACAGCAACAGTGGTTAAGGTGCTGGGCTAGAAACCAGGAGACTGAGAGTTCTAGACCCGCCTTAGGCATGAAAGCCGGCTGGGTGACCTTGGGCCAGTCACTCTCTCTCAGCCCAACTCACCTCACAGGGTTGTTGTTGTGGGGAAAATAGGAGGAGGAAGGCGTATTTGGTATGTTCACTGCCTTGAGTTATTTATAAAAAATAATAAAGGTGGGATAAAAATTAAATAAATAAATAAAACGGAATGCCGGGGTTGCTGTTGCTAAGCAATGCGGTCACATGATGCCGCGCTTTATGACTGCATCGCTTAGCAATGGAAATTCCAGTCCCAATTGCCATCATAACTTGAGGACTACCAGAGGTAGTCCTCGTTTAGCGACTGCCTCGTATAGTGATCATTCACAATTACAACAGTGATGAAAAAATAACTTTGTGACCAATCCTCACATTTATGACCTTCACAGGTTTGATAGCAAAGGAAAGTTGAAGAAAGATCATAAGCACAGTCACAGTTTCACTTAGTAACCGCTTCACTTAATGACCAAGTTGCTGGTCCAATTGTGGTCGCTAAACGAGGACTACTTGTATATGGAAAGAAAACACTGCTAGCGACAGTCTTGGAAAAGTGTGTCTCAGATCTGCTTGTTTGCTCTCTTTTCCAAGCACTGAAACTAGTAGATTACCTCCTTTCTCAGTTGGCAGACACTGTAAGGAAAAAGAGATCTTTGACCTTATTTCCCATACAGTCCTACTAATTAGTAACTGCCTGAATATAAGGGACTTGACTGATGCACACAAGTGTGAATAGTATATGCAAATGTGTATGTATCTGAAAATGTGTGGGCTTACTGTGAGAGAAGACAGAAATTAGTTAAATGCATGCCAGGACACTGGATTTCCGAGCAGGAAATGTGTGTTCACACCATTTCTTCAACACTTCAAATGCCGATTTGGTTATCCAACTCCACTCAGACTTAAAGTAAAACCAGCAAGTTCAGTGCATTGAAACTTAAAGAAAAGGATGTAAAGGATGGACAGATTGGTCTCTTTTTAATCTGTGTCAGTTTTGCATTCCATCATATTTCTACATTCATCTAAAATCATAAAGTAATACATCTACTGGAAAAGTTGTATTTAAATATTATTTAAATATATACATTTCTAAAGCACATTTCTAGATCTACTTCCTTCCAAAGAATATATTTTGAAATGTACTTTTTCCTAAAATATGCATATTTATATACATTCTGGTATGCTTTTTGTTTTTTGTTTTCACTTGAAAAAATGCATCACAAAATTTGGAGAACTGCAAAATCCAAAAATGTTTCAAATCTACACATTTATCTAGGATGCATGGATCAAGTCAATGTATATCAAAATTCACAAAGAACTCATTTCTCAAGCATCTGTGAGCATGGTAGTTAGACAGATTTTCACTTAACACAGAGATATCAGTTACTGAGTTAGGAAGAAATACAATTAAATTATCACAGCACAACTTTACTAAGCTGCCTAAAGGTAAAAGGTAAAGGTTCCCCCCACACATTTGTGCAGTTGTGTCCAACTCTAGGGGCCGGTGCTCACCTCCGTTTGTTAGCTGAAGAGCCAGCGTTGTCCGAAGACGCTTCCACGGTCATGTGGCCGGCATGACACATGCAGAATGCTGTTACCTACCCACCGAAGTGGTACCTATTCATCTACTCGCATTTGCATGCTTTCGAATTGCTAGGTTGGCAAGAGCTGGGGCGAGTGCGGGAGCTCACTCCGTCACGCGGGGCTAGGGATTCGAACCTCCAAACTTGCGATCTTCTGATCGACAAGCCTGGCGTCTTACCCGCTCAGCCAGCACGCCACTAAGCTGCCTACTCTAGGCTTAATGGACCTTATATATAATAGCTACAACATAGATATGACTAGTGCTGGTGAAATAGGGAGCAACAAATATCCATCCTGCTGCTTATTTTGAGAGACTGAACTTTTGTGAATGATCCACTCATGAAAGCTGCAAGGATTTATGCAAGCATGCAAAGCAAATGCTCTCAAGGAACCTACTCTGGTACTCTCATCTTCTTTCCTCCACCACAAAGTTCTAAGGGTGGGGAAGGAGAAGGCAGTGGAGAGAACATCCAAAAATCACCTACAGAAAACTGTTGTTAAGCTCTTCATTTCTACCAAGAAGGCAGGTCTGGAGTAGACAAACAGGGCTGTGTTTATGTGGAACTGAGTGCTTTTGATCCATCTGTACCGCTACCGAGATGCTGAGCTGTGTCTCACTATGTTTTTTCTGCTCCAGGGGTTGATCCTCAAAAAGCTAAGGCCTTCTTTGGTCCAAAACCATCACCCATGTAACTCCCTGCCCTGCCCTTTTTCCAAAAGTCCCTCCCACTCACAATCACACAATACACAACTGTGGTCCTCCCGCACTCTTCCACGCTGGTGTGTCCCCTCCCCACTCTCCATCTGTTTGTCTTCTGAGACACAGCACAACCAAAACCTCGGTTGGGAAAGTCCTATCCACCAATCAATATTCTCAACTCCAAGGATAATGCTGTATTTGCTAGAGTTTCTGCAAAGAATTGATCTTTAAAATGAGACCTGAGAACACAGTAATGGAAGCAGAGATTTGTCCTTGTCTTCTCTTTTGTTCTCATCTTCCACTCAGCAAATTTCCCTTCGGATAAAAACAGTATAACCTACCTCTGCAGTCCCATGAAACTACTTCTTAAATGTGTAACCTGGAGACATCTCCATGCAGGTTTACAATTACAGTTTAGAAGGAGAGCGGAACAGGAGCCAAAACCCAATCCATTTGCAACATACTAAGGAAAGGCAGCAGGGATAGAAGAGTGGTGAGGATATGAAGCAGAGTCTGATTGCATTTCCTGATCGTCCCAGAAACACTTTGCTGACATTAATGCTGCAGTCAAGAATCTGCAGAGGAGAGGATTTGGGAAGAACAACAGTTTAAAAAGATTTAATAAAATATTTATAAACTCTGCATTCAGACTTACAGTAAAACCTGACTGCCCCTTGGATTGCAAAATAGATCTTTGCTTGCTCATTTGTTTCATTGGAATGCTATTCTCTTTCTTTAATTATCAGGGGATTGGGTTATCTAATGGATCATTTAAAAGCTATGGGTCAGAGCCAGAGGTCAGATCAACAATATCTAGAAAGAGCATAAGCTACATCATCCTAATGGCTGTATTCTCCTGCCTCCAATACTTGGTTTTATTTTGTTTTTTCCCTCATTAAATAGGGTTTCAGGATGGTTAGGATACTTCCAAAGGTTAAGGGAGGGGTGAAAAATGATATGTATGCTGTGGCCGGTCAGACCACGAAGCTCAAGGAGGCAGGAACAATATTTCCGCTAATGCCACTCTCACCATGTAAACAATCAAATAGATGCCCTTGAAAAATGCAATCATCCATTCAATTCTTTCATTGCTGCTACAGATCAGCCATTACCAATGCAGAAAACTTCTTCCAAACTCTCCAGTGAACTCAAGCCCAAGACGACCCTCATGCTAAACATCCATTGCATCTTGGAGAGCCACACGTCTTTCAGAGTTAACTGACTAAAGGGCTAGAACTGATGCACCTCCTTTCACAGAATCCATTTCAGGGATGGCACTTTGTACCTCAAGACAAAGCTCTGTGTCAGTACCAGCCACTCCAGTATTGCTGCAGCAGAAGGACAGCTGTGGCCATTGCTAGTGTTCTTCCTTCCAAAGATGCCTTTGTGTTTCGAAACTGTACAAAGTGCGAGGGGAAAGCCCCACAATCATTTTAAGCTGCCTTAACAAGGGCTTCTCAAAGATCCAGAGAAGCTGGGCTATCTCCTGTATTTGAGGCATACAGGTAGTCCTCATTTAGCGACTGCCTCATACAGCGACCATTCACTGTTACGACAGTGATAAAAAGTAACTGTGAGCAGTCCTCGCATTTACGACCTTTGCAGGTCTGTAAAGCCAAGGAAAGCTGAAGTAAAATCATAAGCACAGTCAGTTTTACTTAGCGACTGCTTCACTTAATGACCGAGTTGTCGGTCCCAATTCTGGTTGCTAAGCGAGGACTACCTGTAACAGTTATTCTATTGACCATAACAGAAGTAAAAATAATGACACCTAAAAGCAAAAAGAAGGTCATTATAATTTGAATATCCTGAAATAAAAATATGAGCATGTATCTTAAGCCTGAGGCAGGGGCGTCCATAGGGGAGAGGCATGATCACACAAAGCATGCACATTAAAAGGAAAGGATCTTCAATTACGTGGCCATGGCTACCATCTTAGCTTTTTTGACATCCTCTTACACAGACACTCCATAGGTCCATGTGTAGGTTAGAATAACAAACCCTTGAAAGCCTGTTCAAGTTTCTCTCAGCCCCATTTTATGTTAAACAAAATCAAGGCAGGCTTATTACTTTCTTTCTCAGACTGAATAATCTTTCCTCAAAGCCCCCTCTTAAGGGGCTTGCTGTTTCCTTCCCCATTCCCAAGGTCAAATCTCCATGCCTTCACACTCCTGCCCCCTTCCCCTTGGATCAGCCCTGATCTCAGTGATACTAAACTATTCCCCCCTTTCAAAGCTCGCTCCCCCCTTCAGCCAGGCACACACCTGTCTACATTCAGCTGCCTTCAGATTCAGCTAGAATGTGCTCTTTAGGATAGGAATTGCAGTGTTGAGAAATGAGCCTACCATCTGAATTTCTATCACAGGCATCAAAATGTTTTGGGGCAGCCCTATGATCAAGCAGTGACTCCAACAATATTGAATTCCATAGGTGCATCACTTCCAAAGTTTGCCATAAGATTCCAGGCTCACTAGCACTTTAAATAGCCAGTCCCTTGGATAGTGAGACTGGAATCTAGAGTATAATCCTGGGATCAATGGGATTCAGTCTCAAGTAGATAAGTATTAGATTGCAGCCAAAGAATGGTTGGGTAGTCCACTATCCACTTATTAAAGACTTCTGATTTCAATTACTAAGTGACCAATAAGATACATTTTTTCTGTGGAAAAATATTGCCCTGTGTTCCAGAACTGTCTTGTGCATTATATCTTGGGAAAGATCTCCTCCATGAAGAAACCTTTGGATAAAGCATGATTAACAAAAGCAGCTTGCACCATCTGGTGGTCATTTTTCATTCAACAGAAAGAAATTCAATTTAAAGACAAATAGCTGGGGGGAAAGGCACCCTTTCATGTTGTTATCCCCAACTGCACTGCTTTTCTGTTGGATTCATAACTTGAATACTATTTATAATACTGTAGATCTGTTCCCTCAATCTGATATTTTCCAAATCTCTGGGATCACAAAGCCCATCATCACCAGGTAGGATTATTATTATCATGCTGGCTGTGATTGATGAGAATAAACCAACATATCTTGAAAGCAGCAAGTTGAGGAAGATTGCTGTAGATGTAAGCCACAGAGTTCAGCAAATGAATCTTAATGTCTGGAAGTGTATGGTGAAGAACCTTTATAGGTTTATAATCTTTATATAACCCATATAGATTATTGCAACGCGCTCTACATGGGGCTACCCTTGAAGAGTATCCGGAAGCTTCAGCTGGTCCAGAATGCAGCTGCACGGGTAGTTCTGGGTGCCAGGAGATCGGCACATATAACACCGCTACTCCGTGAGCTGCATTGGGTACCAGTTTGATTCCGGATCCAATTCAAGGTGTTGGTTATCACCTTTAAAGCCCTACATGGCATGGGACCAGGGTATCTGAGGGACCGTCTTGTCCCGACCATATCCACCCGCCCCACCCGATCATGCAGGGAGGGCATGCTTCGGATCCCTTCATTAAAAGAATTCCATCTAGCGGGGTCCAGGAGGCGTGCCTTCTCTGCAATAGCACCCGCCCTGTGGGATAACTTGCCCCCTGAGGTGAGACTAGCACCCTCACTCCTAGCCTTTAGGAAGTCCTTGAAGACCTGGCTCTGCCGCCTTGCCTGGAGTGAAGGAAAGGATAGTTCCTCCTGGGGGTGGTTGGTTTAGTGGTTTCCTCCTTTTAAGAACAGACCATCTTCTGGATTTTTATTTTTTTATTTTTATAGTAGTTTTAAATGTTTAGGTTTTATCTTTTATATTCTGATTGTAAACCGCCCAGAGTCTGCCATGGCAGAGATGGGTGGGGATAAATTCAAATAATAAATAAAATAAATAAATTTATGCTGGAAATGGACAATAATTTCTACAGAGGTGCTAGTGGGTGGAGTTTGACCGGCCTAATTGTGCTATGCTATATATTTTGAATGTTTCATACTGAGAAAAATATTTATAATTCAATGTATATATAATATTACAACTGATCGTTTGATTATGTGCCATCAAGTAATTGTTGACTTTTAGCAACCACACAGATAGATTTTCTCCATGAATTATTACAATTAATTAAATCAAATTAGACCCCCAAAAAACCTATTTACAGTTCTTGTCATTTGGAGCTGGGGGGAGAGCAACAACACCAAGATAATAGAAAGGCCATAATTTTGTTAAGGATCAGTGAAAACTTTACCAAAAAAAAATGAGCAAACTTTCAAATTTGTCAGCACTCTTCTTCAGTAAGATTTGGAGATGCAGAGCAAAATTAGAAAGGAAAGGAAACATTCTCAAGAGGCTAGGCTGTAATGGTAATGGGGAAATTAGACACCTTGGTATCTGCTGGAAAACTAACTTGGCTAGGAATGGGAGGTCCAACAGATTTCTTATTTTCCCTTTCTGACAATTTTATTTTTCAAAAGATGGGAAAAGAAACAAGGACATCAGTTATCCTAGTTCTAATCCAGAGGAGTTGGCATCTTGGGGATAGAGTTCAAGACAGCTAGGTAAGGAAAAATTAAGAGAAGTCCATCATGCACCTTGGACTTCAGGAAAGTCTAATGGGGAGGTGGGCAGCATATCATAGCTTAAAACCCTAAATAATAAGAGATTATGAAAGATTGGGGATCCTGAAAAATAAAATGAAATAAAAGTATAGACACAAATTATCACCGTAAGAAAGAAGAAAGTTTTAAGAGGCCTGTTTGGACAAATAAGCTTCCTAAGGTGATTGAGGAAAGAAGATAGAAATGCAGCTCTCAATTGATAAGGGGCCAGCAAAATCCATCTTGCTACTTTATATGAATTCAGGTCTCCAAACCCAGATGAATTACAGTATATCCAAAGAAATATTGAGAGAGTTGGTAAAAATGATTTAAAAGTGCTGACTGCTATCTTGGAAAGCTTCTGAGGTGCCAGGAGGTTAGAGAAGAGCAAACACAGACCTAGTATTCTATGGATCTTCCCCCAGTACAAGGGAAAAGGAAGAAGGATCCAGGCAACTAAAGACTAGTTAGTTTCATGCCTGTACTGAGCAAGATATTAGAACAGCTTGTCAAGTATCACATCTGCAAACACTAGAAAAAGAATGCTATCATTACCAGAAGCCACCACGGGTTTCTCAAGAATAACAGACTAAACTTTTCTTCAGGGACAGATTTTGTAGCTCAAGGGAATGCTATGGATATAATGTACCAAAGCATTTGACAAACTGTATAATATCCTTGTTGCCAAGATGGATAAATGTAGGCTAGACCACACAGCGGTCTGGTAGATTTGCAATTTTTTTAACAACTGCAACCAGAACTGCTTCTGCATTGTCCTGCAGGAAGGTATCAAAGAAGAGATCCATGTGAGCTCCATTCTCAGCCCAGTGCTATTCAACATCTTTATCAATGACCTAAAGGATAAAATAGATGTTTTCAAATTTGCAAATTACACCAAGCCAGGGGAATTGGCTAATACCTTAAAGGACAAAATCGCAAGGACCAACAGAGAAAAAGAAACTAGTTTCACGTAGAATATTAGGAGGAAGTTCCTGACTGCAGGAGTTCTTAAGCAGTGGGACAGTGGTAGATACACCACACCTTGCCCCCACTGTGAAGGTTTTCAAACACGGCTTTGATGGCCACCTTTGGGCCATGGTTGATAAATTCTTGGACTAAATAGGGAACTGAAACAGATGACCTTTCCTATTCACACCACCTTGTGTGATAATTGGTTCTGATCTCTGGCAAGAGCAGTCCGACCCTTGTCCAGCAGGATGCTAGGAAAAAAGAGAGCAAGAGAAAGAGGGAGGGAGGGAGGGAGGGAGAGGGGAGGAAGAAAAAAGTATGCTCCAATGCCCTTTTATGGAATTGAATCTGAAGAACTACACAGCCCTAATTTATCTACAATCCTTTATTTCTCAGTTCCAGGACAGCTATACTGAAATAGAGTAAGGAAATATGATGTCATAAAACCACAAAATAAAATAGCAGTTAAAATAGCAGCAGTAATTTAAAATTCACTGCTGGAATTTTAAAAGCCCAAATGAATAATATGGTGTTTGGTTTTTTCCTGGCAACTAAAAAAAAAGCACACTGGCACCAAGTACATTTCTTTAAGAATGGCATTTAGATGTCAGTCCAAAATACTGCCTCTCTTGTGGATGTTAATCTCATCTCTGTTGTGGGACACACATGGAAAAGGGAGAGCGAGCTGATACACGTTCACAGGTTGCAACAATCCAGTGAAGAAATTATAGGAATAATAATAGTGGTATCAACTTTAATTTCAAATACTGCACATAGCTATAGAGGGCCTCCTGGAGATATTCACAAGCCAATCTATCCAAGCAGTATATGGGCTGGTCCACAATGAAAATAAATTCTGGAGCAAATTATCCTATCTTTATTTACTTCGCATCATGTTAATGTTTCTGCCAAGCAACGCTTCTGATTGCATGGCAGAGTTTCAGTTGTTGATCATACAGACTAGGACGGTATCTCCATGCTTATATATATATATATATTATTTGGGCAACTAAAATACATTGTTCTTTATCAAACAGGAAACTAAACTGTTTCCGTTAACCAAGGAGAGAATCAGAAAATTTGTTCATGCATAATTTGTATTTTGCTATAGCATTCTCTGTGTTTAAGCTAAATAGAGTAATTTGAAATACAGAGGAATTGCTTTGCATAACTTTGCAAAGATACGTATGTTTCCTGCCAGTTGTGGTAAGTAAACGACATTGTGTGTTGTGAGGGTGAGGGAATACAGAGTTATTTGTTTCAATGTTTGTTACAATTTGGGATCTCACAGAATGATCACTAACTCATTTTTAGCAACCCCTGTCAAGGACTAAACCATTTTCACAAATCTCTTTATTTTCATCTTTATTTTCTCTTGTTGCCTCATCTCACCCTCCTGTTTGTAGCCAATATCTAGTTTTTTCCTCTAGTGTCTTTTGGCTGTTCAGACTACTTCTTATCAAGAGAGTTGAGAGAAGTGCATTTGAATGTATTTCTACCAACTTCTTCTGCATCTGGTTACTCAAAGGCTTTAGTCTCCAACATGGTGTCTCCTAGAAACATTCTAGGGACTAAGAGCCTCTGGCTTCTCTCTGCTCCAACTCTAGTAATTCTGAGGAAGGAAGCAGCTGAGTAAGATTTGAGATCTCTTGTGCCTATTTCAAGGTCATGTTATGACCATTCTCAGCATCCTGTGTGTGAGAGAGAACTGAAGTCTCTACAAATGAGAGTTTCAAAGAGAGATGCCACAGACAGTGAAAGGAAGTATGTTTCCTCTCTCCACCCCCCCCTCTCTCTCACACACAGGAAAGTAGATTGTAATCCCAATGCTTTTTGACTGTCCATCCCACACAGCAGCCATTTTGTGACAGTACTGAGAACATTCTTCCAAAATTCATTCCAATATAATTTTATACACAAGAGGCACCAATAGACCTGTAGTCTAGCCAGCAAGTGTAGGCTAACATTTTCTTGCTACCCAACAAGTTTTGGTGAAGATTGGAAGTAACAATCTACGTTGATTGGCATTCAAACTGTATTGGAGATAGGCAGCAGAGATCTAATCCAATTCCCAAGGACTTTCCATCTGCCCCAACCTCCCAGCGTATCTCCTTGAACCTGGAGATACCTGTCTTATGGACTTCAACCATTTTCTCTGAGCTGAAAAACAATGATATCTCAAAAGGAGCTGTCATCCTCATGTGGCATCCTAGGGTATCTGCAGTGCCCTGGTGTTCAAAGTGAACTAATCACACTTGTTTTGCCTGTCCTTAGCAGAAAAAATAATTATGGTGTCAGGCATCCAATTCTATGTACTACCATGTAAGCTTGCTAAAAAATGCCCAGGAACTTTTCAAACTCAAAATCATTGTGCTTTCTAGAATAGTAGGATTTCTACCAGGGTTTTCTCCTTATTCACTAAAAACTGGGATGCATTATTATTTTTTTCCTATCCCGCCTTTATTATTTTTATAAATAACTCAAGGCAGCGAACATATCTAATACTCCTTCCTCCTATTTTCCCAACAACAACCCTGTGAGGTGGGTTGGGCTGAGAGAGAGTGACTGGCCCAAGGTTACCCAGCCGGCTTTCATGCCTTAGGCAGCACTAGAACTCACAGTCTCCTGGTTTCTACCCCGTTGCCTTAACCACTAGACCAAACTGGGTCTCTATTTATTATGCAGAGAATTTATTATTATTATGCTGAGAATTCCAACAAAACTATTAAAAAATTATTTTGGTGAATAGGTGTGTCACTGGTTCCTTTGTACCCAAGGGTGTTTATTCAGACTCAACAGGAAGTCCCCCAAGAAAACACTGCACACATAAAGATTTGTCTCTCCCCTTATTTGTTTGGAGGGTATTTTTACTTATAAACAATTATTTGCAGTAGAAAAGTGTGCTGTAGCTATCTATGTGTCTACTAGACTTAGACTACGTAACTATTCCTATCCTTCTCTAATACATATAGTAGGCTATGCTATCACTATTACTGTCTAACTATAACTATTACTATTAGAAACTAACACTTCTGCTACTATCTCTAGCACAAGGCTCCTTTAAGAGGGCAGCCCCTCTCCAGACGTTTGCTGCAAGACTTCACTGCTGCTTGTCTTTTCCTCCAGACCTTCCACGTCTCTTTGGGAAAACAAACACCTATTTCTTCCCTTGGTTGCTGTCTTCCTCCTGTTTTGGCTGCCAGCTGTAAACTCCAAACATACACCAGCTCTTCCTTCATGTTCTGCTCTCTCCCTCACCTCCTCCTCACTCTCTCCTTCTCTCCAGCTGTTCCAAACAAAAGCTTTTTAACAGTCTCACTCCCCTCCTTACGCTGAGAGACGTTTGAAGTACAGGAGAGGAAGGTGATCACAGGTGCCTGTAATCTTCTTACAGCCTGTCCTTTCACAAGGTGATGTAGGGAGTGCTTTTCTTGTAACCTAGTCAACATGGGCATGAATTGGTGGGCAAAATGAATGCTGACTGTTATTTAAAGAGCAGTGGTCTATATAGATACTTTATGTTTTTCTTATTTACAAATATTGATATACTCTACCACTTTAACTCCCATTGATTTCTTTGTAAAGATTCCTGGGGATTGTAGTTTGATGAGAGTACTGATAAATCTCTACATAAACAGAGAAAGAAAGAAAGAAAATTAGAGTTCCCAGGACTTTCTTGATGAGGGAATGACTAATATTGATCTTATACGCAGGGATACTACAGGCATGCAAGAGGAAAAATGGTATAAACATCATGTTTCTTCATTGCATCAGCTTGTGCATTTCAGCTTCTAGTATCCAATCCTGCAGAAGGCAGTTGGGACTAATTGTCCCTGGAACTAATGGTACTAGTGAAATATCAGAAATTAGAATCTCATACGTTTAAATACCATAGTACAGGATAATAGTTCAGTGGTAGAGTATCAGCATGCCAATCTGTACCCAGTTCAGCAGCATCCATGGGGTGGGGTGGGGAGTCAATAAAGTCAAGATAGTGGCCCTGACTGTGAAATCAATGCTGGCTTCAATAGTGCAGTTGTGGCTGCCATCCTGACTTTTTTACCCCACTCTTGCCACAGCTTCTTCAGGCAGGTTGGCTATAAATTGTGGAAGTTGTCTCCAGATACACCTGGAAGGAATATTACTCTGAAGAGTCACTCAAATTAGACAATATAAATCAAATGGATTCAGGGTAAAATAGCTCCCTAAATTCATATAGTTTCAATGGGATTTAGTCATGATGACCAAGCATATCTGAAATGCGATTTGTTTATTTAAGTCATTCACAATGCTGAAGTTGGTTACTAGCTTCCAGTTCCTTACACAAACAAGACTTTGAAAGCTGCTGAAGTTGGTTAAATAATTTCCAGTTCCTAGGGTTGCCATATCTGAGCTGAAAAATCAGGGCAATCACTAGATGGTCACAGAGATACAGAAAACCCTAATTCTCTGGTGACATCTAGAAGTTACCTGGGTTTTTGTAGCCCAGATACGGCTTCCCTAACAGTTCTGGCTTTGGGCTCAAAAGTTCAAAAAAGAGTTTATTCACTAATGTGAATATACATCTAATACTTATATAATGATACACCTAAAACTAAGGGTTCACTATGTTACATCATATATTTACATAACTGAAATATTCTACCCTTTACAAGAATGAAGTGAGTTCTAAACTTATTTCTTGTAAGAATCCATTTATGATTCTCAAGGGAGAAGAAAAATAATATGCAGTGGTCCTTCTGTGACATGTCCATTTCAGACTTGAAGGACTTAGGCGCCAAGGAGCATGTTCTGGATGCACCAAACGAGGGTCAGTCTCAGGAAGTGCAAGCAATGAAGCACTTGAGGCTGACCCCAACAGGAATCACACAGAGCAGCTGTGCCATCAGCCAGATGAAGAGGAATCCGATCACAGAAAACTGCCCAGTTCTCAGGTGTGTCATTCTCTGCACCAAGCAGAGCAAAGACACTCAGCGCATCTCCTGGGTTCCACCTGGCAATGGGTCAATATAAGAGCCATCCCTGCCCAACCACAATCTTTGGGAGCAACCCTGCTAACCTAGACTCTGTGCACCTGAAACCTTGAACCTCTTGCCTCTCGAAACTCAGTTGCTTGAAACATGGACTGGCTGACAACTGTCCTCAAATGTGACTGTGACTCGATAATGCTTTTGCCCGCTGCTTTGGACATTTGAAGGCAAGCTCCAGCACGTTTGGGACTTTACTCTGCCTGCCGTTGTGTGTGCTTTGCTTTAAACTGAAGCAAACTCTTAAAACCTAATCTCTGTGTGTACATGCTTGGCTTGAAAAAGGACATTCTGATACATTTCAAAACACAAATGGAAATTTACATAAACAAACATTTCCATCTCCTTTCAACTTAAAAAAAACCCCTCTTTGCCGAGAGAAACCTAGCATATCAAGAAAAAAGGTATATTAAAATATTTCTGCCAGGCATGCTAGTTTTTCTGCAAGATTTTGATGCTGGGGAGAACTCCTCCACACTTGAATTTATAAACTAGCTCTTAGGAGTTACGAAAGCGTGAAGTAGATAAGGCATTTGTAAGCATGTAGCTATCACAAAGAAATACAGTGTTTGGCAACCTCTGCAGCTACAGTACATTTTTAGCTACTAGCTGCAGAGAGCTAAAAAGTTAATTGAATATTCAATAGTTTTAATAGGAAAATGTGATTCTAAAAAATGACAAGACTATATACACAGACACACACAAAAACCTTCAGGTGGTGGCTATGTGCCATTTGCCCAGACCCAGAGCATTCTGCTTTAACAGCTGATTATGCTTAGACTTCCCCACCTGGATGCCAAAAGAAGCGTTAGGACTACAGCCACCAGAATTCCCAGCCAGCCTGGCCAATATAGCTCCAACACATTAAGGGATAACTGGTTGGGGAAAACTGGGGTGTGATTATCAAGGTATTATTGTAAATTACATTGTTCAAAGTACATCAAAAGAATATCTCATTAGTTCATTGGGTATCTGAGCACTCCAATGGACTCTCAGGGAGACTTGCACCCTTACAAAACAGCTGCCACAGAATGTGTAGCCGGTTATGAAACGTTAACCTACCAGAAGGCAAACTGGTGAAGTTCCTACCTGGTAGAGTCTCCAGACTCTATCACTCACTTCTTCCTCCCCAGGAGGTGGGCATATTTACAGATCTAACACTGGGTTGTAGCTAGTCATCAGTTTTATTTTCTATGAATGCTTCTAGGGCCTATTTTAAATCCAAAGACATTATTGGAAATAAAGATGACACTAGAGGTGGATGTTTTGCTTAGCAGAATGCCATTTTTTTCCATTTTGTTAAAAAGTAAAATAATCTTAGAGCCAGGGTGGTGTAGTGGTTAAGGCAACAGGCTAGAAACCAGGAGACTGTGAGTTCTAGTCCCGCCTTAGGCACAAAGCCAGCTGGGTGACCTTGACTCAGTCATTCTCTCTCAGCCCTAGGAAGGAGCCAATGGCAAACCACTTCTGAAAAACCTTGCCAAGAAATCTGCAGGGACTTGTCCAGGCAGTCTCCGAGAATTGGAAAGGATTGAACAGAATCATCATCATCATCATCATCATCTTTAAGAAATTTGCAAGTAGAATGGAAAGGAATGCCTATCACTGGTGCCTATAGGATTACTCAGATGAACTACAAAATGAAATGGTCACCTTTCCAGGTGTCTCTTCGCCCGTTCTGAAGACCACAGTGAATTTATATGGCTTTTTACTTTTTAAAAATAATTCCTATACTATTCCATCTCGCTTTACTAAATCTTTTATATTTCCCCGCCTGATGAGGACTAATGCCTCCAGGCATACAGTATATTTGACAACAATCACAGAAATATCAGCATTCATCTACATGTTTGTCTGCAAGCACTGCATTTGTTTTTATTGCTTTGGAATCTGTGATATTTTATCTAAATGCAAAGCCCAAGAATTTTAGAGCTACAATACTGCATGGGATTCCTTAAAATAATAAGTAGAAATGAGTTGAAAAGTTGAAAACAGAGCAGGTTCATGGCACGTTTAAATTATTTAAAATATTTTAGTGTACAAAACCTGTGCAACCCCCCAGACCTTAAACACAGGTCACAGGGCCCCTGCAGAAGTGCTACTGAATTGTCATTTTCTATGTGACAGAGAAGGGAAAATATTAAACAAATTAGAAGTAATTATATTCAATGCACATCATTAATTCTAATTAAAAGTAAGTTGAATCAGGTTTACTTTTGCAAGACCTGATTGGTTGTTCCTCTGCCAACTTGACTGGCCGGTTTGTGTGTGGTATAGACCAATCTTCCAGTGCCTGCCTTTTACTTTTAGGAATTGTTCTCTTCTCACTAGCTCCAGTGCCTTTCCTTTGCACAGATGTTTGAATGCATGCAAACCCTCACACTCATCCCTTCCCACCTTATCTCTTTTGACACTAATGCAGACCTTTTGTCTTGCCTTTTTTCTCCTTGTGGTGCTATTATAACTCCAATGCTATAATAACCAAAGCAACAAAGAACGTATTGTTCTTTCATTCCAATTCTCTCTGTAGGTCCATGGAAACTTTGCAGCAAGGAAAAACGGATAATTCGGCTTCATAGAAACAAAGACACAATGCTTCTACTTGCATATGAAAGATGTTTTGCAAAAATAAGTGGAAAGGACAGAAAGATTTGCAGTATGCTGGACAGGCAATGATAAAGCAAGAGAAGCATACTTCACCCAGCCTGGGAAAAGCTTGAAGGCACTCCACTGGGAAATGTAAGGGTTGACTGGAGCATGAGCTTCTAGGATTGAGAATAGTTCATTGATTTAACAGGCCATCATGGTTTCAACTGCAAGATGATTAAAGATGATTTAAAAAACAGCAACTGCTGACCAACAGAGAACATGGCTGCCCAGGGCAGTGACCAGCTGGAGGTGGGGGTTCTGCCAAGCACGTGGCCAATCAAAGCTAGGGCTGCTACTAGATCAGAACAAAGGACTGGAGAACATTTGCGATTCAGAAAACAGCAGTTTTGAATCAAAGCTGGAAAACATGGGCACAGGTGCATTTGCAATGGGCTAGAAATAGAAGTGGGAAGAGGACAACATCATCCATTTCTGCCCTCAGGAAGTGGTGAGTGGCCCATAACAGCAATGGGCCAAGCAGAAAGTGTGGGTCTGCTCTCTCTGTGCTGACACTAGAATAAAATAAAACCAGCAATTTCTGAGAGCAAGCATGAACTTCTCTCTCTCCTCTGGTACTACATATGAAAGGATTAGACCCAAAAGCCTCCTATAGTAGGAGCAAGAGGAGGCTGATCCCAATCACTCTGTGTGTTAGTGTGTGTGTCTTGACACTGCAACACCCTTCATCAAAATATCGGTTTAATATTAGTTTGGACTTGAGCTTGCTTAAATGAGTAGGTATTAAATTATTACCTACTTAAATGAGTAGGAAATCCACAGAGACCAATATGCCTCCAGCTACTACCCTAGCTGTCCGCCAGACTTCCTGCCCCACCTGATTTTTTAAAAAATATATATTTTAAAGAAATGTTAAACTGCTATACTATTACTGTATCATATTTAATCATATGGATGCCTTTGGGCCCTCAAAGGCTCCCCTGGACTTCTAGAGAGCCTCCCAGAGTTCACCTTCTGGTCAATGGCTTTTTGTCACTAACCAGCTCTGTCCACTGTGGTAGCTGGTTTCTGAATAGGCAAGTCTCCTATGGCCATCACTTTGTGGGAGTGCTGTCCACATGCTGTCATAATTCTAAATGTGCTCCCAGCTTAAACGTGTGCCTCTTCTTAGTTCCAGCCAAAACGTTAGACTGCAATCCTAAACATAGCTACTCAATATTAGCACTTAAAAAGGTAAAGGTAAAGGTACCCCCCGCACATTTGTGCAGTCGTGTCCGACTCTAGGGGCCGGTGCTCATCTCCGTTTGTTAGCCGAAGAGCCAGCGTTGTCCGAAGACGCTTCCACGGTCATGTGGTCGCATGACACGCATGGAACGCTGTTACCTACCCACCGAAGTGGTACCTATTCATCTACTTGCATTTGCATGCTTTCGAATTGCTAGGTTGGCAAGAGCTGGAGCTAGTGCGGGAGCTCACTCCGCACGCAGGGCTAGGGATTCGAACCTCCGAACTTGCGACCTTCCGATCGACAAGCCTGGCGTCTTACCCGCTGAGCCACCACGCCTTTAAGTAAATATTGCACGATTCATTTGGATATTGAAGGGGAGAGCAAAATTTCCACTATCCTTTGAAAAAAAAGCCCCCCAAAATGGAAAGAAACAAATTATTCATTCAAATAATACATGGAATCTACTTTTCTGGAAGTATTTAAAGGAGACAAATGCAAAATCCAAGACTTTTCATCATCGTTACCTTTTATTTCAGGTGAGAAAGACCGCATGTCTGGTTGAGGAGTGGATATGTTATGAATGTCAAGAACTCGGCCGCTGCAGGGGGTGAAGATGTCGTGCTCTCATGCTATGCTAACTAGGAAGATGCTGAGATACAGCTGCGCTTCTGTTATCCTGAGGCAGCATCACATTATTCATCTGAGAAAGCAAACAGGAGCACAAGCACCTGTCATTATGAAAGAGGCTGAAAGAGCAATGGCAAAGAGCTGTTGACACCTTGTTTCATAATACACTGACCCTGTTAACTCTGCTGTTGACTCAAACAATAGTCCTTGTCCCAGGTCATGCAAGATGGGGCTATTATCAGCGCCGTGCCATTCCTGGGTCCCCAGCAGCTCTACACTGAAGAATTCATCCAGAAGAGCCAGCTGGGAAAAAAGTTAACCCTGTTTCAGTAACATGATACAGCAGAGGCAAAACAAACTGTTCCCCTTTCTCCTGCCTACTCAAAGGAATTTTGGTGTGGGGGCACATAACTGGGATGGGCAAAGTCACCAGGGAAAACACAAATCTCAAGGGCTAAGGCAGCAATACAAGAGGTATGTCCTCTAGATGTGCTAGCACTACAACTCCCAGAATGCCATGTGTTGGGTAAGGATTCCAGGAGTTGCAGTCCTGACATGTTTGCCAAGTTGGGGATGACTGCTAAGAAACAGGCAGTCAACTGGTCAAGAAATGCAGAGATTCAGCCAGGGATGTCCATAGGGAACAGTCAAAACTATCAAAGCTGCCAACTTGAATTTTTTTATACCACCTTTCCCCGCATAGATTCTACTGGGTTAAGCCACCACTAATCACTTTTAGTATTGTTTTTAGTTTTGTCTGTTACAGTATTTTAATTATTTTAACTTTTTATTATTTTAATTTATTTATTTTTATATTTCATTTTGCACTGTTGTTGAAGGCTGTTTTGAGTGGCTTTTTTATTTATCTGTGGTAACACAGGTAACCATGTCTTGTTCATCATTATGCCAGGACCCATATATTTGCCAGAGCTGTATTTCTAAGGTATTCTGAAAAGAAACTTGCCTTTTTAGAAATAAACCAAGAAATAAAATTAAATATTGGATAGTTGTCCCAAATTTTAAACTGACCTTTAATAAGCAAGGTGAATTAGCTGCAGTGAGGGTATGTACAAGTTTTCTAGAGGTGGGAATAAAAATAGCACAGATATCGGATGTACATTTCTCCAGCTGCTCAAGCACTGTAAGGACAAGGACAGATCAGGTAAATGAATCAACAAGCAATATGTGATTACATCACATATACACATAAAGGTAAAGGAAAAGGTTCCCCTGCACATTTCTGCAGTCGTGTCCGACTCTAGGGGCCGGTGCTCATCTCCGTTTGTTAGCCAAAGAGCCAGCGTTACATATACACATACAGGGACAGATATGGCAGCTCATAGGAATGGGTGCCAGGAGTCAAAACAGAGTGCATCAATGGCTATCAGTCAAAATATATTGTGGAGCTATTCTGTTTTTCCCTCCTCATTTTTTTTTCTGGCAAGAAAAAAAATACAGAAAAAGAAACGAGACTGTTAGAAATGGAATGTGATCACATAAAATTATATGATTTGTATGTTGTGCTGCATCATCATATACTTTGTTTAGCTTTGGCTTGGTATAATGTTTAAACCCAGTCACTGAGATTGGTAAAGCATTATTTAAGTCTTAGTATATGTATGAAGCAGACCAGTTTGGCCTGTTAAGCAAACCATCATTTAGCACAATGCGTGAACCCAGGCAGTGAATGAGGGATGATTGCAAATAGAAGCTTCAACTGAAAGTACCCTAACTCATTTGGACATCAAATGTCCTTTCTTTGCTTACTTGAACCATGCCTTTAAGCCACTGCAGTGCACCCTATGCTTTGAATATGGCTTCTCACTTTTAATAGAGTTTTCTCATCTTTTTCTTTAATAGATACAGGTTTTGTGCACCAATCAAGAAAATATAAGACCAAATGTAAAGTAACATTAAGTCAAACTGTCAAAAGCTTGCTGATAAATATCTAAATAAATAAATATCTAAAATATCTAAAAGCCAATCACGGATACATCAGAAGCGAGAAATCAAGCATGCAGAGAATGGAAAAACTCAGTCCTCAAAAGAAGATGGAAGGAAGGCTGAGAAACTACATATGAATTCAAATGAAATTTTTATGGCAGGCTGAGAATATGTACTGAGAATATTTTTTTCCCTTTGATTAGCAAAACATCTATACAGGTAACCACAAATTCAGCTTTAGAACTATTAAATTGAAAAGTAAATGTCATCAGAGCCAGGCACCACTATATCACAAGGTTTTAAATAATTCATATTTGAAATGGTCAAATGAACATGAATGAACTTCCTAAAATCAAGTAATTTGAGGAATGTAAGTGCCAAAGTACCAGTCATCATTAAAAGCTCACATCGTGGAGAACCAATCAATCTAATATTTGTCCCTTAACAATTCTAGACTTTGCTGAAGATGGAATAACATTTTTATTGTAAGCCACCCAGAGTCCCCCATTGGGGGAGATGGGCGGTCATATAAATTTAAATAATAACAACAACAACAACAACAACATGGCTTCTGCAAAGGGAATACTTGCTTCATTGGCCTTCAAGCAATACTGGAAAATGTTGACATGCAGATGATGCAATGCACATTATACACAAGGATACTCCAAAATGTGCAATAAAATATTCCTCAGAAATTTTGGGATAAGAAGTAAAAGTAAATATTCCCCTGGAATAAGAGGTCCAGTTTGATTTCTGGGGACTATATGGGCACATCCATGTCGTTTTCTTGGCAACATACAAAAATGTTTCGTCCTGCCTTCTCCCAGAACATACTTTTTCAATTTCCTAGTCTGATCTATAGCTCTGATGGTCTTCCATCCTATTCACCAGGTCTGAGCCTTCTTAGCTTTTCAAGGCCAAACACAGTTGGTGCCATCTGTTGTGGTTTGGGGTAAAAGATGAATCAATCAATTTTTATTTTGGTCATAGACCAGCATACAACTAGTAACATAACAATTACGCTAAAATAGAAATAAAATAAATATAAAAAGTCATATTGATAGCATAAAATAAGATAAAGATAAAATTATTAAGGTAAAATTACAGAGTACAGGTATTAAAAAGCAAAAAAAATTCCTATAAAATTACAATGAATTTTACAATGAATAATCTATATACTATAAATAACTAGGGCAAATAGCTATAAAAGGGCATAAGTAATACTAGAATTTGTATAACACGACGAGAATGTAAAGCTGTGTTAACTTATATTATCAAATCAAATCAATTTAGACCAGCAAACAAAACTAGAGATTCACATCTGATTAGAATAAAAGAAAAAAACACTTAAAATTCTAAAAAATCTAAGAAAAATTAGAAGACATATTGCGGCGTGCTGTACAGATTATAGAGCAATATTTAGCTGTGGTCAATGAAGTAAAATCAGATTGGTCTGATAAAAACAGTTTGAGGTAAAAAGAATCCGGTAAAAATCAGGGGTAAAAGATGAACTGAAAGGCAGGAAGTTGACAAATGAATTGTAGGTTCTCTAGAAACATGAGAGGAGCCTTGCTTTCCTTTGGATAAGTTTTCATCTCCATTAAAACTATCACTATTTAATCTGTCATTAATTTATCTGGAGAGAGGACATGATGATATCCACCGAGGATGCTTCCACCTGTGATGGTGGCAAGATTTAAGATGATTATAAAGCTTCAAACAATAAAGAAATGCTGCTGAAAATCAATGAGCAGCCTCTAAATTTGTGGCAACTTTTGTAATCAACTGCCTGCCACCCCACAAAAGGTACTCATTCAAATTTGCCTCTTTTGAATGGGACAACTGTCTCTAACCACCCATGCGTTCTTGTAGATGGAGGTCATTGTTAAATATATCAACAAAGGGAGGAGAAAGCAAAATCAATGTAAATACAAATAAGCAAAAAAAAAAGACTCAACAAATTTCACAACACTATACGTAATCCTAGAGCCTTTCCCCACTCGCATCTAACTACATCACAAACATACTGTAGCACATGTTTTTTCTGCTGTGTCCTCAAGATGTTGCTTTCATCTCCTCTCTAGCCCACAAGTGAGACACATTTAAGTCATCCTTAGTTGTACTAGTATTAAAGTAATATTTTCCCCCTGTTTTTGACACCATCCAAGGGCAGCTTCAAGGTGTATAAAATTGGTTAGGCTTTGTTTACACTGGAGAGAAGTCAGGTGATGGCAGTGACATGAAATGGAGGCAATGGGGATAGCCAATTTCATGCTGGTATAATTTTCTGCCAATTCAAAGGTGGGTGGAGAGCACTTCAGCTCAGCCGTGGGGAAAGACCCTTAGTCTATATAAACATCATGGTATCAACCTTCTCCCCCAATAATCCTTGACTGAATCCAACAGAGTAAAATGAAAGAACAAAATATTTGAGGAGAGTCCTAGGACTTCACCTTCTTTGGACAATGGAACACAATATACCAGAAAATAAACCCCAGAACTGATCCCCCCCCCCCATCAAAACCAGTCAGATAACCCATATGATTAAGGAAAATGAAGCTGCCACCCTCAGGTGATGGATTTTGCATACCATTAAAGAGACAGGCATTGATTGCTGTGATGGCAATCACACCTCCACCATTTGGATGGTCTGCTTCAGGCACTGAATCTCCCAGTTGCATCCTGCTGTAACTGGAATTAATTTTCCATTCTGAAACTGTTCTAAACTACATAACATACACCGCAGTTTCTTGTTGCCAGAATAAATAGATTCTGACCCAAACAATGGATATATTATTATGCATCTTTTTCTCTAAATACACTCAGGCAGGGTAATAAATGGACCCTTTGGCCAGTAATTGTCCTCTCTCCTAAACAACTCCCAGCAAGTCCTATGTCACTTTCAAGAGAAGGAGCCTACGGCTGCACAAGCACAACATGGTTCTGTGTTGTTTTTCCCTGTGGCTTGGCTAAAAGGCTAACCCGACTTACTCCATTTATGTCTCCCTTACATAAAGATTCATGAAAGCTAATCCCTGGTTACTTATTATCCTTATCTGAAAAGAATGGTATCCCTTCAGTAGAGCTTAGAGGGGAGAAAACACCTCCATATTAAGATCTTATCTGAGCCCCCAAATGCTTCAGAAACAGGCTGTAAAGGCCTCTGCCTAAGGCCTTCCTCAAAAGCTTTGTTTTAACGAAATATACCATCCCTTCAGACCTTTTAGCCCTCTTAATTCTTCCTTCTCCACCCATAGGAAGTACAGAGCACAACCTTTTGCCTCACCGCCACTCAAAGCACTCATTGCTTCAAGTGGATCATTTCACACTCCATCTTTCGATCTCTTTCTCCCCCACCTCATCCTTTCCCCTCTGGAGAAGCTCAAATGCCGCTGCTGGAAAAGAAGGATTTCTTGCTAGCACACCTCCTTCTCCAGGCATTTCCCCCCCCCCACCTCTCATTTGACAGGGGCCTCGGGCTGCTGCATCGCTGCCCCATAATAAGTCCACTTCTTACTCAGTCCATTTCCAAAGGTCTCTGCCTCCCAGAGTGCAAGAAAGGGCTCTGAATACCAGCCACGAGCCTGACTCCAATGGGAGTTTCCGCACATGCTCTTGCCTGCCCTTTGAACGCCTGGTCCCCGGGCCTCGTTGCGGCTCCTTCGGAAGCTCCCCGCGTCCCCGCCGTGAAGCCAAATTGTCCTCTTAAGAAGAAGGCAGTCGAAAGAGAAGAGAAAATGCATCAACATGGCAAGCTGGGCCCTGGAAGCTGCCGGGACCTCCTTTCACAGTTGAAACTGAGCTAGGCTGACCATATTTCCTTGAGACAAAAACAGGACATTGGGATGGCAAAACGGGATGGGGTCTTATGTAATATTCCGTATTCATGAAAAAGACAGGGGTCCCCGCCCCCCAGTCCGCGCGATTGGTTCCCGCCTACAAAACCTGCCCCCGGTCCACGTGATTGGCTCCTGCCTGCAAACCCCGCCCCGTTCCGTGCAATTGGCTCCTGCCTGCAAACCCCGCCCACCTTTGCCACGCACTGATAAGCGGGAGGGCTTCCTCTTCCAGGCTGCCTCCAATCAGCAGCTCCGGCTTGGATCCTCCTTCCGCACCTTTCCCGCTGGGTTTAAAAAATGGGACAAAATTGAGATTTTTATCAAAACGACGGGATGGTTGAAAAATGCTTAAAAAATGGGACTGTCCTGTTCAAAACAGGACGTATGGTCAGCCTAAACTGAACAGCTTGGGGCAGGAAGTGGGGTGGGAAATAATCGGAAGCGCTGGGGAAGTGGAGGAGATCGATTGAGACTTGACAGCCTGGGGTGACACTAAATGAGAGGCTCTGGCAGGATCCCAGAAGGAAATTGGTATTTTTCAGCTGAAACATTTGCCATCCCCTCACATATTAATTTGACAGCGGATTATTATTATTATTATTATTATTATTATTATTATTATTATTATTTTCCCACTTTCCTCAAAGAGCTCAAGGCACTTTACATAGGGCCCTCCTTTATTTTCTCCTTATAATTTGCAAAATAGGTAAGGCAAAGAGAAGATGAGTGAACCAAAGTCACTTGATTTCCACGAGAGCCAGTTTGGTGTATTATTATATTTTTATCCTGCCTTTTAATATATTTACTGTATATATTGGTCAACTCAAGGCAGCAAACATATCTAATCCCCTGCCTCCTATTTTCCCGAACAACCACCCTGTGAGGTGGGTTGGGCTGAGAGAGAGTGACTGGCCAAAAGTCACTCAGCTGGCTAAGGAAGGCCTAAGGGAGGCCGAAAATTCAGTCTCTGAATTTAACTACTACTATTATATCATTATAATATATGAGTCTATATATATATATATTGTGTGTGTGTGTGTGTATGTGTGTGTGTGTGTGTGTGTGTATGTGTGTGTGTGTGTGTATATATATATATATATATATATATATATATATATATAAATAAAAGAATAATATGAGGCTGTGTACACTCCGAGGAAGATCTTCAAACTATCCTAAACATCTTTGCAGAAGCATATGAAAAGCTCGGCCTCTCGATTAACATTAAAAAAACCAAAGTGCTTTACCAGCAAGTTCGAACCAATCCCTCCGCAGCGCCTTCAATCCAGCTTAAAGGTGTGTCACTAGAAAATGTCGACCACTTTTCTTATCTCGGCAGCCATCTATCTACAAAAGCCGACATCGACGCTGAAATTCAGCATCGCCTGAGCTCTGCGAGTGTAGCTTTCTCCCAAATGAAGTGTAGAGTGTTTGAGGATCGGGACATTCACAGGGAGACCAAAATGCTTGTTTACAAAGCCATTGTACTACCAAACCTTCTGTATGCCTGTGAAACATGGACCCTCTACAAACGCCACCTCCAACTTCTTGAAAGATTCCATCAACGCTGCCTCCGAAAAATTCTGCAAATTACTTGGGAAGATAGGCGGACTAATGTTAGCGTATTAGAAGAAGCGAAAACCACCAGCACTGAAACAATGATCATCCAACATCAACTTCGCTGGACCGGTCATGTTGTTCGAATGCCTGACCATCGTCTTCCAAAGCAGCTACTTTACTCCCAACTTAAGAATGGAAAACAGAATATTGGTGGACAGCAAAAGAGATTCAAAGATACTCTCAAAGCTAATTTTAAAAAATGTAATATCAGCACTGAGAACTGGGAAGCCCTAACTCATGAGCGTTTCAATTGGAGGTCAGCCTTTATTAATGGCGCTATGGACTTTGAAGAAGCACGAGTACAGGGCAAAAGGGAGAAAACAGCTAAACGGAAGGCACGTCAGGCAAACCCTCATCATGACCGTCTCCCACCCAGAAACCTATGCCCTCATTGTGGGAGGTTGTGCGGATCCAGAATTGGCCTTTATAGCCACTTACGGATCCACTGTTGAAATTTTACCTTTGGAAGACAATCTTACTCGGCTACGAGTGATCGCCAATGATTATTATAATATAATAATATCTGAAGATGGTCTAGAACTGGAGTCTCCCTGTTCGCGGTCCAACACCTAAACTTTATCAGAGAAAAGGGCAAATTCCAGCATAGAGTAGAACAGAGTTAAGCAACCCTTATGGCCAGGAACGTCAACAGGCTATTCTGCATATTGGCCTGGATCCCTCCACCAGAACTACCCATGAGGTTACTGTGGTCTCACAAGATTGCATCTTTTTCATTTCTTTTTCTTGGGGTTGCTGGGACCCTCCATTGCTAACCCTTTCAGTCAAACAATGTATTTCTTCTATATTTTGCTACTTCTGTACATTCCTTGTTCTCATTGTCTCTAGCTGGTCAGCCAATTTACCATTTAAAAACTATAAATTACCACCTATTGTTTTCTCTGCCATATGGTATCATTTCCCAGAAATGGAACATCACAAATTCACCTTTGTTCGTAAAGCTACTTTACTTTCAGCTGTGTATTTTGGGCATGTCTTTTGGTTTCTGGAGAACTGAATTATCCAGGTACCAAACAAGTTTATCATTCTCTTAGTGTAGCCCCTATTTTCACTTTTCTGCTAAAGAACACAGCTTTACCAGGTTAACTATAACAGAATGATGACATAGCATCAATGGTGCCACTTCTGCACTCTTAAAGGAATACATGACAGCAGTGCCTAGATCAGAATGTGGTACATGGCAATACAGCTTGTTTCTCTTGCTCATATGAAGAAAGCCAGGCTGTCTCCAGAAAGTATAGCAGGAAAAAGCTGAGGAGCATGAGTTTGCATGTAGGATCATATAACTGTACAATAGAAAATTAATTGGGCCCTTCTACTATCTGTGTAGTTGGGATCACATTCTATGATTTTGTACTGCATCAGAGGAAAATGTTGATTCCCATATTTTTCACAGTGTTCTTCTTTATAGATCCTACCCCTGAAGGGACTCACTGATATCAAAAATGTCTAGCCCAAACTATTGAGGAAGGAATATAATTTCCATAGCTTTGTATGCACAACACTCCAGGATCAATCCCCAGCTTCACCAGGCAGAGCTGGGAATGACCCATCTGAAATCTTGGAGAACAATTGCCAGTCAGTCTGGACAAACCTGGGACATTTGGATCTGTGCTCTTATTCAGCCTCCTATGCTCCCAGAAGTGCAAGGAAGACAAATTCTCCTTCAGTTTTTCTACCAGTTATTCAATTTGATGAAACATAATTTGTTTTATGGCTGTTGTGGGTCTTCCGGGCTGTGTGGCCGTGTTCTGGAAGTTGTGGTTCCTAACCAGACCTCAAACAAGGACACAAAGTATACAGAAAACCCACCCATACAGACCGGTTTCTGCACAAAAATTCCAATCACCACCCACAACAAAAGAGAGGCATGATCAAAACCTTGGTGGATCGTGCTAATCGAAACTGTGAAACCCAATTTCTCAACAATGAACTTAACCATCTGAATTGGGTCCTACAGGTGAATGGCTATTCCAAAAATGAAATAAAAAGAGCCATCAAACCAAGAAAACAACATCCAACTGAAGAAAAACAGCCCCCACAAACAAAGTATTCCTGCCCTACATCAAAGGAGTCACTGACCGCATGGGAAAACTGATGGAAAAACACAACTTTCAAACAGTCTTCAGACCCACCAGGAAAATACAACAAATGCTAAAATCAGCAAAAGACAAAAAGGACCCCCGCACCGCTGCAGGAGTATACCGCATACCATGCAGCTGCGGACAACTATACATCGGAACCACAAAACGAAGCATTCACACCAGGATAAAAGAACACGAAAGACACTGCAGACTACAGCAACCAGAAAAATCTTCAGTAGCTGAACATGCTCTCAAGCAAACGGGACACAAAATCCTATTTGAAAACACAGAAATACTGGACAACACCAAAAGCCACTACACCAGATTATACAGAGAAGCCATTGAAATTCACAAACACCAGCACAGTTACAATAAAAAAGAAGAAAGTTTAAAAATTAGCAAAACCTGGCTACCAGTCCTGAAAAACACAGCCTGCAAAAGGTCAACGAACTCAGTCCAACCACCAGGACATGGGAATACTTCTCACAATGAACATGCTAATCATGCTCATCAGCCACTCGTTAACATTTCAACACAACAAAAAACCCCACCTAATCTCCTATAATTTAGCTCTATAAATAAAAAACAAACAAAACATTGCCACTCGACCTGGGCACAGAGATTTCGCTTCTGTCTGTGCTCCTGCCCTCTGAAGGTGCTGGCCACAGATGCTGGCGAAATGTTAGGAACCACAACTTCCAGAACACGGCCACACAGCCCGGAAGACCCACAACAGCCATCGAACTCCGGCCGTGAAAGCCTTCGACAATACATAATTTGTTTTCATTTTTTTTTCAAAGAGAACAGAAATTCATCAAATTCTCTTGGGCCAATTGTGGCGTTCTTGCATTTATTTGGTGACAAGGGAGCCAAGGGGCTGAGGAGTACATGAATGTCATCTTCACTGTATAATCATATCTCCAAAAGTCTACAGCCTCCCTGACTTCCTATGGGTCAATTAAATCCCAAGAGAATGCTTCATGAAAAAATACTTTCCATGGCTTTTATCAGGACACAGCCATGTGGCTGTGTTAAAGTGCTACCCAGCAGTCATTGAGCTAGCAGAAAAGTATGCTGGCATAAAATACGCTCCCCCAATTGCTGAGCCCTGTCTCCACAGTAACAAGCACTAAGAGGTGCTTCTTTACTGTTAATGTGGGACAAAATAAGGGAAAGGATTGGTGGATTCCTGGCTTTGTTACCCCTCCCATCAAGCATCTCCTGTTATCAGGTAAACAGACACCAATCTTTTTCTTTAATACGGAATGGGTCAGGGTCAGGTGAGTGTAAGTAGAAGTTTGGATAAGCATGTTTAGCCATCTGTTAAATTGCCTGACAAACAGGTTACAGATACAGAGAAACTCCATGCCTGTGGCCTGTCAGTTGGGCTATTCCTGAACACAGTTGTAGAGATCTTCTGAATAAGAACTAACCCCATGTACAAAACTAGCTTGGCTGAAAGTACAAAGACTCAGGGGATGGTGGAGGGAGCAGTTAGTAAGAAGCAAATACCATCCTCAGATAGTGCTGCATGGGAACGGCAGTGCCAGCAGCAAGTCCAGCTCTGTTCTTATGGCCTGCATTATCTGGAAGAAGTTAATGGATGGCCATGGAGCCAGAATGAAGTGTTGGCAATAAATGTGGGTAATTTTCAGTTTAGTTTGCACCCAGCATATTCCCAGTCTGGTGGATGTGGATCCAACATGGAGAAGGCAAATAAATGTCACTCCTTCCCCAACCCCTTGTTGGCAGTAGCAGTGGAAAATGCACCCAATAGAGACAAAGCTAGCAAGAGACAGCTGGCAGAACCCAGATTTCTTTCAGTTTAAATCAACCTTCTGAGTTGCATAGGAACAGCAGCCTCTCAAGGGTACTAAACTTGTGAAAATAGTGCAAGTTATTTTAAAACATCTCTACCACTCTTTCAAAAGAGTGCTAAACCCACATGTATAAGTAGCCCCTGTAAAATCTGACAAATGCCATGGAAGCACTGGTTCTGCTTTATCTGACCAGATACCTCTGTTTGGTCTCTCTTACAGCCCAAGCCATATTGCCCTGGAAGAAAGTTCTCAGCAACCAGAAGGGAGAGGCATGCCCACAACAGCCTAAAGTGGCTATTAGGGATGTTAGAGATATCTGGTTTCAGCCAAGCATGTCTCACACAAGCTTGAAGGAGGAGGCAGCCTCTGCTGTAACCTAATCTTACTTGCTTTGTGTGGGAGGAGCTGAATCCCAATTTCCTCTTCCTGTTCCCTTCGTTTTTCCCTTCTTCCCTGCTCGAATCTGCACCAAGGAGGATGGTCAGCTATGGCTATCCACGTTGCTCACACTTCCATTCAGGTGGGCCACATTAAGAAGCATGTGGGTCTCGTCTGAACCTATTGCTCGCACACATGGACCGTTTCTACTAGGAAACTGTGAGTTACAATAAAACTGTAAGCTCTTTTTCATGTTACTTTACATTAACGTGTGAAGTGTGTTTATTTTGTGTTTTGAACTGATTAAGCCTTGTGCTAGTTTTTCTGGGGCGCTTCTGCTCTGCTATAAACAAATTAGAAGTTGCGTGGAGTTCTGGTATTACCATCCAGAATTCCTACAATATTGCCCTGGAAGAAAGTTCTCAGCAACCAGAAGGGAGAGGCATGCCCACAACAGCCTAAAGTGGCTATTAGGGACCAGGGCAGATCCCATCTCTGACCACATAAGCAACCACATTGTCAATTAAACAAGCGAAATTGTATCCACAGCAAAAACTCTGTTGGAATAAGGAGGACAGCGCTATTTTAAAACTGATACAGCTAAAGATGACCTTAAGCTGTCTCAGTTATGGGCTGGGGATGAAAAGAAGGTAGCTTCGTGAGGGCTTTTCAGGAAAAAATGGGTGCCAAGGCATGCATATGCTGTGGTTAGGGAGACATAAGGAAGAGCCTTCAGATTGGAATGTGTGGGCAGCCAAGGAGGCTTCAGACAAATGAAAAGGTGTATTACAGGAACCACTACAGCAGTAACAGCATTCTCTTCTATCTCCCCAAAACAAACAAGCTTTAAACAATCACCAGGAGAAACTGAAATGGCCTCTAATGATAATTCTGCTCCATAAACGGATATTGCCTGCAGCGTTGCTAGCAACCAAATCCAATAGTACCCAAGCCCCAGCATTCAAGAAATTGAAAATAAATCCTCAAGCACTCTAACAGTAAGATAGAGATGCAAAAGTCACTTTCACGGGGGAAGAAAATGCTTGAGAAATTGCAAGACAAATTTCAGCACATTAGTTCCTATCAGGTGCATTCCTATATTTAATTGGCTTCTTTTTGAAGCAAAAGCCAACAGCTAGAAAGACTTTGTCAGTTTCTTGGTTTGGCCAATTGCGTCAGTAAAAGAAAAAATCCATTTTCTTCATAGAAAAAGTTGAACTGTGGTTTATGGGTATATGTAAAAAAAATAGCTTAACTTTGCATTTCCTGGCTTTGAATTTTTTTAAAGAAATTAACTTTCCCCTTAACTTTATATTCATGACATTGACTCAAGGAAAAGGGAAAATGCCTCCTTCATTTATTTCCATCAGAAATCTTTATACTAAATCCAAGCATTCTGATCCTTGCATCTATAAAAGCCCCAACCAGACATTTTATATCCATTTTGTCTGTGACAACATTTCCTTTCATTGTGCCAACAGCCAATTTTATACTGGCCCAGTTCTTTCTCACCAGAACAGCATATTGGACTATCCTGGCCAAAAGATCATTTCTTTGTTTTTCAAAGTTTCAGCAGATTCTTTTTCTTTTAAAAAGGAGAGGGGGAATGGTCCTTCTTTCCTCTACATGGCAGATTAAAAATATCTTATTTTTTCACAGAAAAATCTGAATCACTTTGGAAATATTCTGTAAGTTCAATCTCTTATTAAAATCATTCCTGGTACTAAAAGACACATTCAGTTTGAAACTGATATCCATGAAAAGAAGACATTTTCTTATGAACGAATATGCTATAAAATTTAACTAACAAACCAAAAAAAAAAAATAGCATGGTCCTTTTCTTTTTCTCTTCCCCTTTAAAACATATCTAAATAATTTCAAGACACAAAGTTCAGTAAACTCATTGCACAGCAGTTATTTATTTATTTATTCAGCACTTTTGTACCATTATCACACTTGGTGATATTGTATAATGTATAATGTATAATGATAAAATGTATATATAGATATGTATGTAAGCCGCCTAGAGTCCTCCGTTAGGGAGGGGATAGGCAGGGTATAAATAACACTATAAATAAAATAAATAAAATAAATTATTATAGATTCATAGTCACAAAGGCATTAATAACGTATTCTCTGGAATAAGTTACCCCCAGAGGTAAGGCAGGCCCCCACTCTCCCGGCCTTCTGGAAGGGGGTTAAGACCTGGTTGTGCCACCTGCTTGGGGTGGGAGGGGGGATAGCCAATCATGGGGGAGGTTGGCAGCGTGATGGTGCCAAGGATAAGATCCTTATTCGCCATCTTGAATTTTATTTTTTATATCTTGCACTTTTGTATTTATATTTATGTATATATGTTTATATTTATATTTATACTGCATTGTTTTAGCGATATGTTATTCTTTTACTTTTAATTGTCTGTAAACCGCCGAGTTGTTGTAATACGAGATGGGCAGTAAAGAAATGGGACAAATAAATAAATTCTGTTGAAGGTCAATGGACAACACATGTGAAAGACCAATCTGAAAAGAAAACCCAACTTGTCTGTTTTAAATTTAAAATGGAGAGTAATTAGGAGTTATCTGTGAGAGCAAAAGAACAATACAGATATTTGTTAAGTTAGCTAATAAATCTGTATATATTTTAGCCACCATTATAACACTAATATGATGTTGTTTTGGGGGTGAACAAACACTTTGTTGTTGTTCAGTTGTTTAGTCGTGTCCGACTCTTTGTGACCTCATGGACCATAGCACGCCAGGCCTTCCTGTCCTCCACTGTCTCTCGGAGTTTACTCAAATTCATGTTCATTCCTATGCAATATTGTTCTACAAGTATTTTTAACTATTCTGCTTCCTACAGTATCCTGTGTAGTTGACACCAGACTAGGTTTCAACAGCTGACTAGGAGACCCACATTCAAGTCTCCATTCACTCCTGAAGTTCTCTGAGTGACTTTGAACCAATCATTCACTCTGTCATGAAAAAATATAGAAAACCATAGGATGGCAGCAGAGAGAGATAAAAACACCCCCTTTGCTGTCATTTAGTAGTCATGTGGATTTTTGCTGCCCAGATTTGATAGGACTCCAAAAAATGTGATAAACTAACCATAGCAGCATCTTCCGCAACCCAAGACTTCCTTTCTTCTTACATAACTTGCCCCATGAAGCATTTCTATAAGATACTTGTCAAGTGTCCTATGAGTAACCAAGAAAGCTAGATTCTCACAAAGCCTCATTAGCCAGGTTTATTGCAAGGAAAAAGGGCTTACAATTGTAACAAAAGTTACAGAATCTTGGGAACTGGATATGGGTGTACTTTAGCTCCCTTTTTATCAGCAAGTGTGTTAAGGTAGGTCCTCCTTGATGCCTTTGATCCTCCTCCTAACTCTCTTGATTTAAAAGAGTTGGCTAGCCATTTAGGGGATATGAATGGAAAGTCCATCTGTTCTTGTTCTACAATGTTTGCAAACATCCATTCTCATTCCCAGACTCAGAGAATTCCATTACAGCACCAATGTTTCCATCCTGTTTTTTTTAAAGATTAGTTACTCTGGAAAGACTTACTGTCATAGCTTTTTGCTCTACGAGGTAACAAAGAGAGCAACTTGATCCATAGTCAATAAGGCATCATTGTTAAGTTATAAGAGCCAAGAAATAGAATTCTTTAAAATTAGGGCATTTTAAAATGCCTATTCCTAAACATGTTAGGGAATGCATTCTATTATTTTGCACGTTGAAAGATTACACATTGACACCTGAGATTTGAAATATGAGGATAATAGAGTTGAGGCAAAACCCCGAATGTAAAGAATGTTATGCCAATTCTTCCTGTTTTTGAAACCAACTATTCTTCCAACCTAGCAATTCGAAAGCATGCAAAATGCGAGTAGATTAATAGGTACCACTTCGGTGGGTAGGTAACAGCGTTCCACGTGCGTCATGCGGCCACATGACTGTGGAAGCGTCTTCGGACAATGCTGGCTCTTCGGCTAACAAACGGAGATGAGCACCGGCCCCTAGAGTCGGACATGACTGCACAAATGTGCGGGGGGAAACTTTACCTTTTTATTCTTCCTGTTTAAACAAGCAGGGTACCTCTAGAGCAGGGGTGGGCAATGTCAGGCCTGGGGGCCGTATAAGGCCCACGAAAGCAATTGGTCTGGCCCGCAGCAGCAGGGGCGGGTGTGGCGGGTGTGGCAGCAGACGCAGGGGCAGACGTGGAGGGGGCAGGAGCGGCAGCGGGCATGGTGGGCGTGGCAGCGGGCATGGCGGCAGCGGGCATGGAGGTTGAGGCAGCAGTGGGCACAGCGGCGGGAGCGGCAAAAGCGGGCACAGTGGTGGCGTGCACAGCAGCGGCAGACGTGGGGGCAGACGTGGCAGTGGGCATGGTGGACATGGCGGTGGCGGGCGCTGCGGCGGGCGCTGTGGCGGCAGGCATGGCAGGCGTGGCGGCCCCCCAGTCCACGCGATTGGCTCCTGCCCGCAAACCCCGCCCCCTTCAGCACGATTGGCTCCCGCCCGCAAACCCCGCCCCCTTCCGTGCGTTTGGCTCCCACCCGCAAACCCTACCCCCCGGCCCTCGAGTGATGTTATAAATATCAAAATGGCCCTTGGCATAAAAAAGGTTCCCCACCCCTGCTCTAGAGCAACAAAGTATGAAAAAAATGCTTCATCATCCCTTTCCAGGGAGGTGAGATAAGGTGATCTATTATAGGAAGTGATCAGAGGTATGTCTTGGGTGTGTAAAAAGTTAGAAGACACAATCCAGAAAGCCAGTTTATATTGGCATCCTTTTAATGATGGAGCAAAGCCTAGGAGGTGCATTTAAACTTCTCATGAGGAAAGGCCTAGAGAGAGGAGAAGGTGAGATGAGGACAGTGAAAATAACAGACAGGAGATGAAGGCAGACTAGTGAAGGGGAATAAAAAGGAAGGACTCAAGAAGCTGGAAGAACCAGAGATTGTAGGCAGTCAAATGGGCAAGACAATTGGGGAGGGAGGGTACAGAATATATTTAAGGAGAGTTACCAGCTGGAGGAAAAAGAGCCATGAAGAAGACAAAAGGGATACAGAAGGTTAAGAAGCAGGTGACAACTGTGTGGACTAGGAGGAGGAATTAACCAAAATGCAGGTGGTAATCTGACAGCCTGTTTTTATACAGAGTTATGTACAAGTGGGCAGCTGTAGAAATTGAAATTATCAATTAATTAATTAAATTCTCACTGAAACATGGTATTTGCCAAACAGAGAGCAAGAGGAATGGCAAGAGGTCCCTAAATATTCCTGGATCCTTTCACAGGACCATAGTGAGGCTAGTCAGACGGCTCCTACTATAGAAGCATGCTTCAACCACAAACGCTGATTTGTTGTTGTTGTTTTAATATAATTTTTATTAAGAATTTTGATTACAATAGTAAAAACTAATACAAACTAAACTTAGAGAAAGAAGAGAATAGGAAAAAAGAATAAAAAGTGCAGGAAAAAAGAAAAAGAAAGAAAAAGAAAAAGAAAGAAAAAAGAAGAAAAAGAAGAAAAAGAAGAAAAAGAAGAAAAGAAAAGAAAAGAAAAGAAAAGAAAAGAAAAGAAAAGAAAAGAAAAGAAAAGAAAGAATAATAATAAAGAAAAAGAAAATAAATATATAAAGAAGTTACTTCCAACCTTCATCACAACAAGTATAAACAAATTTAGTAACTCTTCACCCCCTATAAGGTTACAAACCGATATCTCTTCGTCTCATATCCCATCCCGTATCTACAAGCAAATCCATAAAAAATCAAGTTTTCACTCCTGATGTCAGCAAAAAATCCATAAAGGATTTCCAGAACTTTGCAAAAAATGTCTTATTTTAACCTTGATCAAATAAACCAACTTTATATTCCTTCCTTTTACTTCTAACAGACTTAATATTTAATTCAATCAAATATTGTTGTAGGATTTGAATTATTTTCAATTCTTCTTTATTCCATTGCAGAGATTTCTTCAAGGCTTTAACAAGCCTCTTTTGTAAATCCAATAAGAAAACATTTTCCAGGTCATTTTCTTGGTTTATCATTTGTATTTCCCTTTTAATTTTTAAAATTTCAGCCAGTTCTTTTTGTATGTCCAGTAAAGCATCCTTTTTCACATCATTCTTGTGGCCCGTCATTTGTAGTTCCACTTTCAGTACTTTCTGTCTTGTCAGATAAAATTTGTTCCACATCTGTCATTTCTTTCATTAACATATTTTGGACATAGTCTATCTGTAAAAGCAGACATCATTACTGACAGTGTTGATATTGTAGTTACTAATTTCTGGTCCCATTCTTCAAAGATCTCCTTTAATGTTTCTGATGTTATAAGGTTTTGTGTCATTTTGTAAGTCCCAGTATTAACTGACATCAAAAATAGGCTTGTATTTTTTTTCTCTTCTGCTTAGAATCTTTAGTCCCCTCTAGTGTCCAGTTTCTAAATCATAAAGTAACTTATCTTTGTTATGGCTTATAAAAGCCAGGATAGCCAAAATAAGTCTGTTTCCAATGAGAAGCTATTTATTTTTTGTAGTTAATTCCAAAATCTTATAGTAAAAGTCAATATTCCAAATTTATCTGGGCCTTAATCCATTTATAACTTTCTTAGACCAAAATCTAATTTTGCTTTTTGCTGTTTATTTCAAATTCTTTAAGTTCTTAAGCTTACAATTGATTTTTCTTTTGTTCAGAGTTGAAGATAAAACTCACCCGATGACTTTTCAAACTTGTCATTCCAAAGGTCTCTAATCACTTTAAGATGGTTGATAGGTAATTTCCAAAAGTGATTAGAAAGGTTTGTGAACTTAGTGTCCTTTAAAAGGCTCCGCCACGGTTGCAAGCAACATGGCTAATCCCCTCATTCCTGGTGCTCAAACCCGTGGAAAACTGCTGTCCTCCACATGTGGGCAATCTGCTATCCTCTCCTTATCTGGAGAGGTTCCAAAGAACCAGTCTACTCACTGGTCCCTTGGTCTTTGCCATGGTCATCGGCTCTGCTTTCTCAGAGATGTCTTCAGTTTGCCATACCTTCCCCAGAAGTCCCCACAAATGCTGATTTGTGATGTTGGGAGAGGAGGGGAGTGGACACACTGGCACCTTCGAGACCTGTGAAAATTAGTTATGCTTCAGTTCTAATGAAAATTGAGATTCGAGGAGGGCATGATCCTAGCTGAATCTGTGCTTTGAGATTCAAGGACAAGCTTATCTGATTCAAGCAGCTTCAGAATTGAAATGGGGGGGGGGAGAGAAGATTAATCCATAAGCTGTAATAGGGAACCATTTAAAAGCCTGCAGCTGCTTTATTTTTGGCAGCATAAGATGAAAAAAGTAGGGATGCTTGACTCTTTATAGGACATTGTGCCTGCCAAGTTTCAGCTGTATATCTTCAAGGTCTTTACAACAATATTTTTTTTCAAAAAAAATTCCTCTGGACTTCTTTTAAGACAGGGAGGAGAAAAGGACAACACAAAAGTAGCCAACTTAAGATGTGCTGAACCTGCAGAAAGTGTCCCACTTCAACTTAAAGATAAACATTGTGAAAACTTGTTTAAGAAAGAAAACCATTACTTTTACTTTTCCACTTGTTTTTCTGAGATGCCACCCTTGACATAACACTGAAGAATGCCCATGAACATTTGTGGGATGGTATGTTTTGCTGCCACTGATCATGGATTTGTGAGGTACCAAGAAGTTTGGCAAAGGTGATTGGCAAGCTTGGTGCCTACAGAGAAGGAGACCCCACCACTAGCTTCAGGGGAATCCAGGCTGGGCAGGGCTCATTAGCAAAGTTTGGCCTTTTCTGGACGGGACTTGTTTGGGTCAGATTTAAGGCTTGCTGGCAATATCATCAGTCCATTACTTAGCGGAATGACAGCAGAAGCACCCTGGCACAGTGAGATAGAATGCAAAGAGGCTAATCACAACTGATACGGAGAAAGTAATATTTGTAGCATTGTCACTCCCCTGTTCTTTTAGAGCAGTAAATATTTGGACCAATGTTAGCCCGGCACCGATTTATTCATTGCTGAAAAACATAAACCTACTTCCATCATCGAGAATTTAAGTTTGATCCAATAATGTGTGCCAAACACATATTCAAAGTGTTGAGCAGTGGCATCCACGAGGGGTGGTAAAAAAAAATCAAGATGGTGGTTGAACCTTCACTCCTTTTATATGTGCTCTCATCAATTATTAAGAACATTTTAGAATAACTTCTCAGTGTGAAGCAGGACACAATCTCTCCAGACATGAGAGAGTTTTATTTCTTTCCCATATATACATATCTCCTTTTCTCTACCCAGCCTTTCCATTTGTTGGTTGGTTATTTATTATTATGGTTGATTGCACAGTCAGCCAGATGTTTACACTGGATTTGGCATTTTTGTCCACCTATTGAGTCCTTCCCAAGGACCTGGGATAATGATATTGTTGTTGTTGTTTCAGGCACTCAAAACTTTTCACTGTTTCATTCTGATGCAACAACATTTGTAAGTCTTACATCCTCCTTGGGCTGTTGGTTCTTTTCCAGTGTCTGTAAAACTTGGGAAGCTTCAACTTCTGTTAATATATCCCTTACTCTTGAAAATGGAAAAACTTGTATAGGAATAAAGAGAATTATGATTACCCACTTTAAAAATAACTGGTGAGGTATTCATGTCTTGGTTGATATGTTTGAAAACTGCTGTTCAACTCAGCCTGCCAGTTTGAGCTGGCCATTTCAAGCATGTGTAAGGTTTAAAAAGAAAGGGGGGGAAAGGAACATTCAGCAATTACTTCTTCCTTTAAGAAACCGAAGATGTATCATAGTGATGGAAACATGACTTTGGTGCATGTTCTGTAACATATACTTGCCAGCATCTATTGCAAGATGTTATTGATATAAGTAAGAATGGATCATACTGAGCAGAACACAGAATCATGCTTTGCCAACCTTGGTGCCACCCAGGTGTGTAGACTTCAACTCCCAGAATTCCCCAGCTAGCATGGCTATTACTGAGCATTCTGGGAGTTGGCCCACACAATTGAAGAGCAGCCAACTTGAAAGATTTTAGAAAATGAACAAACAACTCATTTGGGAGGAGGAATAGCAGGAGTTGCTATCGCCCACAACAAATGGGTGCTAGCAAGTGGCCGTGAGAAAATGGGTCCTAAAGAAGGGGGTGGCATTACTGAGAAAGTGGATGTTTGGGAATTTATCTAAAGTTCCCTGAAAACCTGGAACCAGGGCATAGACATGTTTAGAGGCTACTGAAACCAGTGGGGTTCAGCAGCCAAAATTCTGCTGAATCCCACTGGACTCTGGATTTTAAAGATGAGAATCGTCATTTGGGTTTGAAATCATACTTTTTATTTTTTTTATTTATTTATTTAAGTTATATTTATACCCCGCCTATCCCCTCCCTAGTGGAGGACTCTAGGCGGCTTACAATCATATATATACAGTTCAATTATACACCAAATTTCAAATATACAAATGCACCGCACGTGAAGGGAGAGGGGTAAGGGAACCGACTCTATTAGGCTCTGGACTACAATTCCCAGGATGCCTTGAGCCGGCTGCTGACGTCCTGTAGCTGTCACTTCCGGGTCCGTCGTCACCACCGGCATTGGATCTTCCTCCAATCCTCCGAACCTCTCCTCCGGCGGAGCCGACTTCCCAACAGGGCGCCAGCAAATTAGCCCACTTTTTTTAAGGTGGTACCCATTTATCTACTTGCAAAGCTTTCAAACTGCTGGGTTGACAGGAGCTAGGACTTAGCGACGAGAGCTCACCTCGTCGCACGGGGTTCGAACTGCCGACCTTCTGATCGGCAGCCTACAGCTCAGCTGTTTAACCTGCTGAGCCATCCGCGTCCCTTTATCCACTTGCTTTTTATTTTTATGCTGTTTGGAGTTTGTTGGTTGGTTTTGATTAAAGACAGAAATCAATGAAATCATATTAGCCAAAGCAGAAGACTCTTATCTCCTACATCCACCTTTAATTATAAGTGAAAAAAAGTTGGTAATTGGCCCATCCATGCAAGAAAGTCTGTATCACATCCAACAACTCTGTTAAAAATTGATGCTGTATCTTAGTAACTGTCACTGGCTGCATTTCCTACATTTAATAACTTCTCTCTCAGGATCATGCACCTTGCTTCTGATGAAGAGGTCTGTTGTCCACAGAAGCTAAAGCTATAATAAATTTCTTACTAGTCTTTCAGGTACTACAAGATTCTTTTACTTTTGCTACTTCAAACTAATGCTGCTGCCTCTCTGTAAAAGGCACAATTGGGCTATATAGTGAATTATTTCATGAAACTAAGGGGAAAATGTACCTCAAAAACTAAATGGAAGAGAGGTTCAGTGTTGTGTTCCACACTGATCTATTTCATGCATTTATTTTTGAATAGTTTTCAACCTTTCACCTACTATACATTAGAAATATTGCTTCATATTTTAAAAGACTTTTCTTGGGAGATCGCTTTTCATTATGGCACCATAAGCAAAGCTTGCCACTTTCCTAAGTGGGCAGTTGTTGACAAGAGCCATTTAAACTGTCATATATTCTAATAAATAGCCATTCAGTCAGCAGGCTTTAGAGAGAGAGGAGGGGAGCAGAGACAGAGAGACATACCACCAACAACAACAAAAGTTTTTTAAGATATAGAAAACTTGAACTGCATTACTCAGAACCACTTTTAGGAAACAGTGGAATTAAGTTCTAAATATGAACACCAGCCTCTACACCCAGTGGCAGCAAAAGCAACAAAAGGTAGGCATGGATAGCTAGGAGTGTCACCCACAATGATTATAACCAGAGTTGAATTGCACTGCCATCTCTCTAGGCTGGCAGGCTGTAGGGGAAGCAACCAACAGCATCTTATTAAGTCAGAGTAATTCCTGATACATTTAATAACTTTTACCCTCCATATATTTTATTTTACCTTTATCCCCTTTGTCTTCTCTGGCAAGCACTCAAGGGAGCTGACGAAATCTAACAATAGAAACAGGAAATAAAAAGCTAAAAAACTGAAGATTTAGCCTAACCTCTTGATCTACTAGTTATCCCTTTCTTGGTGCTGTTAATAAGGCCAAGCATTCAAGAAGATAATCATCCATATGAAGTTGCGCAACCTTGCTTCTTTCTGCTCTATTTTCCCTTCCATCCTCACTCTTGCTATGATGCGATGTTTTCATGGCATTTCGTGAAATGGCACCGAGGAATTTAACAATAGCTGCCTCGGGGTCCCACTGAAGATTGTTGATCTTATTGGATTCAATGAAATTTCTGGACAGTTGCAACCACTTTAAGAGTGGTAGTCGTAGTGGTGAGTGTTTTGTTTATTTTCAATAAATTTTGTCTTTCTCCTAGTTTACATTAGAAATAGAGTGGATTGTCATTGGCTGCTGGTATATTTTTAGATAATTCATCTATGTGAATTACATAGAGAGAATTCTGGAGTATATCCCATTTGAGATTGCAAATTGGAGGATTTTAGGTTCAACCCTTCACATTAATTAACAGTCCCCTGATAAAGAAACTCATTATAGTGGGATGGAAAATGTAGCTGTGTACTGGCCTTGAACTCTTTATACTGACAGACATTCAAAACAGTTACAAAGTAGTCCAGTTGAGATTTCTTTTGATCATTGCATCATTCTAGGCGCAAAGATTACTGCAGACGCTGACTGCAGCCAGGAAATCAGAAGACGTTTACTTCTTGGGAGGAGAGCAATGACAAATCTTGATAAAATAGTTAAGAGCAGAGACATCACACTGACAACAAAGGTCTGCATAGTTAAAGCAATGTTATTCCCCATAGTAACCTATGGCTGTGAGAGATGGACCATAAGGAAGGCTGAGTGAAGGAAGATAGAAGCTTTTGAACTGTGGTGTTGAAGGTTAAATGGTGTTAAATTCTGAGAGTGCCTTGGACTGCAAGAAGATCAAACCAGTCCATGGAACAGCCATGAGAACGTGAGGCTCTTTTCCACCGAGCAGCAAACAAGAGATCAAGCAGCATAGACATTCTCCACTTGGATTGCTCTCTCAAGGAGGTCTTCTTCACTAGCTTCTAACCACAGCAGCGCCATCATGACCTGCCAATGTCTTTTTTGCTGCCATATCCTCATGATATCATCTTTGCTTCATCTCCAGCTCATCCCTGAGGCAGCTTAAACTTGTTCTTAGCTGCTCCAGTTTTAAACAAATGTTTTCCTTCTAATCTCCACAGAGTTTCGGCCATGGATATGATCTGGCATGCTTCACCAACAGTGTGGTTGCTGACATGGTCAGGGGTGGCATCTGCCCAGCACTTACTGGCCATTTAAGGCTGCCAAGGTCATGCCCTCCCCTCTAGTTTCTAGGGAGTGCCTTTCATGGTGAGTTTGGCTTGGGCTGCAGAAAAGACTGGTGCCTGGTTTTTGCAAAGTCTTCTGCCCACATAATGCTTGGTCAGTTCTCTTCCTAGCACTGATTTTATACAAGCTCTTTATAAATTAAGGCAAATATAGGCACGGCACTCTTTTGAGGGTGCACTAGTCCTGTACTGCACAGCAGGTTTGTTGGTTGCTAGATTGGTTGGTTGTTGTTTTTCTTTAAAGAATTTATATGGCTGCTCACTTCAGGCATTGCAACACCAGGCAGCATACCACAACACATTAATAGACAACTTGCATCCCTCTCCAGATGAGAAAGCTCCAATCATCTTGGCCCCAAAGTCTGAGGAAAAGGCCAAGTTTGTAATTGCTTTTCTGGAGGCCAACAGGGTTGGAGCCAGCCATATCTCAGGGGAAGTGGGAGATCATTCCAGAGGGCAGGTGCTACCATGGAAGATCCCATCAGATGGTACTGTTTCAGGGAAGGGATCTGAAGGGTGCCCAATCTACTTGAGCATGTGGGATGGCCAGATATCATGGGGGAGGAGTGGTTGATTTAAGCCAGAAAATATAGCTGTGTTCTGCTGCTAGTGCTGCTAGTACTGTCACCGTTGGGTGTATAGATTTTCTGCTGCTTTTACCAACAATGAGGTTCTGCATAGCCATATTTTACTGTTTTGATTAGCTCAGTGGAGTGATGCAGGAACACTACTTGTTGCTCTAACTAGGCAGTGCTCCTAGGATCAGTCTCATGCCACTGCAGTTTCTACAGTTCTTTGTGTAAAGCACCACAGTGTATATCCCACTGCACTCTGGCTTTAATGACACTATCTGCTATGATGATGATTGTTACTATTAAGGGATAAGCCCATCACAATTACATAGTCCTGGAACTATGCTTGAGCATGCAGGATCTCCATGGCCCTTCCCTGGCTACTTCTGGGTACTGCTGGCCATCTGACCAGACCTAGAATTGTTGATCATTCATTCCCAGCACTAGTCAGAGATGGAGCTATTATTGATTGCTCCTTCTCACTTCACCCTGTGCCTCCTCTGCTCATATTATCTATCAGCCAGGCTAATTTTGATCATAGGTTTAGTGCTCCAGGTACAGAGGAGAGGTTGTGAAGACAGGATAGGTAGCTAAACCACCATTCTAAGCACCATTCTAAACTTGCCCTACCCCACATTAGGAAGAGTGATTGTCCACCAGCAGGTGATGCTTGGTGGGAGGAGAAATGAAGCCAGGGCAATTCTCCAATCCTTTTCTTTAACTTGGCTCACAATAAGTAACTAAGGATAGCACCATTCAATGTATTGTCGAAGGCTTTCACGGCCGGAGTTCAATGGCTATTGTGGGTCTTCCGGGATGTGTGGCCGCTGCAGGAGTATACCGTATACGATGCAGCTGCGGACAAGTATACATCGGAACCACAAAACAAAGCATTCACACCAGGATAAAAGAACACGAAAGACACTGCAGACTACAGCAACCAGAAAAATCTTCAGTAGCTGAACATGCTCTCAAGTAAACGGGACACAAAATCCTATTTGAAAACACAGAAATACTGGACAACACCAAAAGCCACTACACCAGATTATACAGGGAAGCCATTGAAATTCACAAACACCAGCACAGTTACAATAAAAAAGAAGAAAGTCTACCGCCCAGAGTCCCCTTGTGGGGGGAGATGGGCGGTGATATAAGTTAGAAAAATAAATAAATAAATAAATAAAAATTAGCAAAACCTGGCTACCAGTCCTGAAAAACACAGCCTGCAAAAGGTCAATGAACTCAGCTCAACCACCAGGACATGGGAATACTTCTCACAATGAACATGCTAATCACGCTCAGCAGCCACTAATTAACATTTCAACACAACAAAAAACCCCACCTAATCTCCTATAACTTAGCTCTATAAATAGAAAACAAACATTGCCACTCTACCTGGGCACAGAGAGATCGCTTCTGTCTGTGCTCCTGCCCTCCGAAGATGCCGGCCACAGATGCTGGCAAAACGTTAGGAACCACAACTTCCAGAACACGGCCACACAGCCCGGAAGACCCACAACAGCCATAGTACCATTCACTTGTCTGTGGTAAATAAAGATCACAATTGAGGCAGCAGAATTTATGCTGCCATAATTTTCTGCCCAATCAAAGACTGGTGGATTTGATACTTTAATTCAGCCATGAGGAAGAGTCCAAGGACAGCTGAAATCTGCTGACTAGAACTTCTTTTGTTCTACAAAACTGGCCTGCTCAGATTCTGTGGACAACTTTTCTTGGGAAAACTTCATTTACTGTTATTGTTTGCAGCTGCCAAAACCAATGCATCACCTCAGAAGAAAAATATTGCCCAATTTGTCCTTCAGTTTACAGTTTTTCCAATATACATAACAATATTAATAACAAGGGTCCTTCCTCAGGGCTCACAAAGATCTAATTTAAAGGTAAAAAAGAAGAAAAATCCTAAAGGAACAATGAATAACTAAAAACGACCCTCATATTTATTTTGTGGCTTTTACATTGGCTTAACCTCAAAATACTGTACTTCTGAATGAGTGAGGCAGCACTCATTTTCATTTTCAAAACCACATTAGCTTGCTGCACCATTGGGTGAGATCCAAGGATTAATCAGGGTTGTTGCTTTTGCTATCTGGTGTAGCACATGTAATGAAAATTATGCCTTCAACTCCCATGCCAATTGGAATATATTGCGAAAAATAACAGTGTCAGCATTATATCAAAATAGACAGCGCTGCAGAAAATCAGCTAATGCATTCTCATGCCAGTGGCATTCACTTTCCAGATTTTAAGAGTAATGAAGAATGATGGACTCTTAGCAGAGGGATCCTAAAGTTTTGTCAAAAAGATCTTTGTTAAAAGCAAACAAATCAACATCAACCCTTCTTCCAAACTGTCCTTAAAGGACCCCATGTGGATATTATTAGAAATTTTTTTGGGGGAAGGTGTACCAGAATGCAAATTATTAAGAAAAGTTGGTAGATGATAGCAAAAATCATCCACATCTACCAGTGTTAAATTAGGGGGATTTTTTTGGAGTTATTTCCATCATAAGAGCTCTGGGTCGACAATTATTTAGGCCAATCCCATAATTTCCTCTCTTTCTCCAAATTCATAGGAGAAAATTATTGAGATTTTATTTGTCTGAAAGAAGTTCAGGAAACATCAAGGTCAAGCATCCATCAACTCTGCCCTCAGTTATGAAAATACTTTATGAGCAAGTTCCAAACTGGGTAGAAGCGAATATGGAAAACAATAAATTAAATAAACCAACCAGCTGCCTTCCAGATGGTCTTCAACCTGAAGACTTTCCCAGCTAGTTGAAGTCCAACTTTGCTGGAAGAAACCACATTGGAGATGACTGAGTCGTTGGAATTATCAGGGGTCAACTCAGCATTGTCTCATAAGCATAAGGGGGGTCCTTTCTAGTAAACACATCTCTATTGTGCTTGTGGGATATCACATGGGTCATCTGATTTCCACTTCCTTCTTCTTCTTGAGTTTGGGGGATTAACATTCTCCATTACTCTTTGGGCATACCTGCAAGCAGGAGGTGCTGCACAATGCAGCTCTCATCCTTTTCATCTTGCTTGCACACAGATCTACTATGAATCTACTTGTATCCAGATCTACTGAATAAATGTAAGATATCTCTATTTTTCTTCATCTAACTACTATGTGAAGACTGGATTTATTTCTGAACATAATTAAGTTTAATGTGCAAGTCCCTTCTGGTTCACGCTTCTACTTTGCAAGATTGTTGTTAGCTGCTTGGAGTTCTTTTTATTAACCTTCAAAACTCCATCATGAATAAGACGTTAAATTATGAACTCGAGGTCTTAGGAAAACTAAGAGTTGTTAGTGCTGCTTCTAAAGAGTTATTCAGAGAAAAACTAGAAGCCAGATTTTAGAGAAGGGGGAGGGAGAATTAAGTTTGGACCAAGAGCATGGTTTAGAAGTAGGTGAGGTGAGTGAACTAAGTCCTCCTATGCCAGTCTCCTGATGCAAATGATTCTCATAACTGGAGCTGTTTTTAACTATAGAGGAAGATTTATAGCATGGAGGAGAAGATTAAATCAATCTCCCTGTCTCATGTCTGAAGCGACATCCAGCAAGAGGCAGCAGCAGATCTCTTTGCAGTAAGCACATATGGAGATCTTTGGTTCAAATATTAGCTTTCCAGGTAGTCTTTGATGAGGCACAGTTAGCCTCAGCTCTCAGCTGAAGACTGATTGACCTCTCCTACAGGATTGCTGTTCTGGGATAGTTTGTGTGAAGCAAACATAAGCGTTACTCTTATTCATTTCATTTTATTTTATTTTATTTTATTTTATTTTATTTTATTTTATTTTATTTTATTTTATTTTATTTTATTTTATTTTATTTTATTATTTTATTATTTTATTTTATTTTATTTTATTATTTTATTTTATTATTTTATTTTTATTTTATTATTTTATTTTATATTTTATTTTATTATTTTATTATTTTAATCCCGCCTTTATTATTTTTATAAATAACTCAAGGCGGCGAACATACCTAATACTCCTTCCTCCTCCTATTTTCCCCACAACAACCACCACCCTGTGAGGTGAGTTGGGCTGTATGCTCCATTCATCTTGCAAGGGGAAAAAAACCCACCCAGCCTTGCATGCTAGGCAGGGATAACTGCTAACTCCCTCGTGCTGATCAACTGTAGCAGTTCATTTATTTTCAGAATTACAAAAAGGGCATAATATTGTTTTTTAAAAATGATACAGCTCCCATCATTGCCTGACCAGTTATTTATTCCATCATTTTACCAGGCCTTAACTCAACCAGTTAGTCCTTAGTACAGGGATGGATAGCCCTTTATCCACAGGCCATGTGAATTCACCCAGGACTTCCTTCACAGCTCTTGAAGACTTTCAAAAGCTCTTATAAATCCACCAGTATCATAGGATGAGGATTTGGGGTGGGGGGTGGGCTGCCTTTCTACCCCACATTTTATTCTGAAATAACCAGCAAGCCAAATGTTCATTAGATGCTATTATTCTTCCAAACCTTCAGTCAGGCCCTTTTCTCCTCTCCAAGGTCAAGCAAATCAGGGCATTATCTGAGCAGTATGAAACAAGAAGGGGAGAGGAAAGTTTCTTGGCCCTTTGAAACAGATATAACAAAGGCCATAGAAGGACAGCTGCTGCCTCAAGTCCGCCACCGGCAGTTAGCTTCTTTGATGAACGTGAGCCATTCTTATGCCAATGTATAATTCAAATTCTACCCTGAAACCCTTATTCTGGCCAAGTGGGGATTGTATGTATCCACTTGCATAGAGACTGTTAGGATCCTAGCCAAGAGAATATGCTGGAGGTTGAGAAAGAGTCTCGTTTGAACATCTTAGGGCTCTCCCTTTACACACATTTAAAGGGCCTCCTAGCTGCTCTTTTCAAAGCAGCCCAATCTCATTTCTATCTTTGCAATGCTCTACTTTCTTGGAGAAGGAACACAGTTTTGAAGGACTTTTAAAGGTACAAGAAACCTGCTCACATTATCATTCCCTCTCCCCCGTTTCCTTTTGTCCTCACCTCTCAAAGACATCCTGGCACCCAAATCTAATATATTAATCCTTAAAAGATATGTGCTCAAGGCTGGCATAACATCCTATGAAGAATATGAAGTCACCTAGCCCAGACTCAGAGCCTTATTTTCTATAACATGCTGGCCCTACACTTGCTTACTATTCTGTGACATGTCAATTGGTCCTAATAAAGGTCTAGTTCTGCTGTAGATTTGATTAGCATGACCTTATTTTGTTGTTTGTTGGAACCATGCATGGTAGTTTGCAAGAGCCAATGTAATGTAATGTCAGTGTAGGACCAGGGAGAGGTACTTTAAAGTCTCCACAATATTATAAAAGTGACTGTGTAACATAGGAATAGGCACTATATCCTGGCCTCATCTAATTCACTGGGTTATTGTGAGGATGAAACAGAAGGACACATATACCACCTCAAGCATCTGGAAGAAAGACAGGATATAAAGTTTTATATTTGACATGTAATAAAATGAAGTAACACTGACCACCAGGAGTCACCATGTGACTGGTTTCAGCCTTACTAGGACTCTTCAGATGTGGGTAGCCAGATGTTATTCAGACACTCTACTGGGAATTGAATTGAATTCAAAGGATGAAACTGATCACATGGTGCCTCCTGGTGGTCAGTGTAACTGCAAATACCACACAGGATAAACAGGTATTGTAAAACCCTGTACATTGGGGCATGACATAATGTAACATGACATTACATGACATAATGTAACAACACCCCCACCAACACTGGCAGGGCAAGCTACTGTATATAAACAGGGAGCAAACCCCACACTCACTAGCACTGATGTTGTTACCTAGTTGGATAATGAAACATCTGCAAGCAAACAACCAAGCTCAGAGAGCACCAAGGACTCCATAATGTAATGGCAATGAGAAAACAACAAGCTGGCACAAAAATACAGCGAAGAAGAATAACAAGACTTCCTCTGCTGCATATGGTGAACATGCAGACCCAGAGGCAGGCCTTGGGCTGAGAGTCTTGTCCACATCTGTACCAGCAGATGATTTGCATTATGTGTATCCATAATTTACAAGGTCATTTTCTAAACTTTCTTCCATTTAAATTACACGTTAAGTGTAAAGTCCTTTAGAGTCCTTAGGTAACCTCTTTTCCCAAGGTCTTCTTTTCTTTGTTTCTCACCTCTTACACACATGATTTTAATAAATCTTGACTACCACAGAATTCTGCAAGGTTTTGAGGAGGCTGGTAAATAAAGATGCAAAGGATTCTAGAATCAACCTTGGGTTCACTTTTAGAATTAATGCTGCGGACCTCCTTTCTTTTACTGCAAACAATTCACTTGCTGAACAGGAAATAAAGAAAAGAGAAAGAAAAAAGGGGGAGGTTGATGTTTCCTTTACTTAAATGAAAATAGTGCTGCAGGAAAAATCAATAAGATCTGAAAGAAATGTAAACGTGTATATATGAACGCCATAAAAAAAGAATTGAATGTTTAAATAATTGTATGGTGTCTAATTTAAGATTAGGGAGTGAAATCACATATCATTTAAAGTGTACACAAATTTTCTTTTTCATAATAGCCATTCAGAAGACAATGGGAAAATTAATGTTTATTTCACCCTGCTCCAGGATAGCCATCATAAATCTGACCCCACAATGCCACTTTCCCTTTATTGTCCTCATCCTGCAGATTCTTATGTTTATGTGCACAATTCAATTACAAAGAAATAGAAAATGGTTCTTGAAATCAATAGTCTATTACAGGGCTGCTATGACAGAGGTGAAATGGCCCTTTTAGTCTATTGAAATATAAGCCTGTGTTGTCTATCTGTGTGCTTGGAAGTTTCAGAGTTCTTGAGCTCAGCGCCCAGTTGATTTCACAGTAAACTTTCTTATACCCAGTTCTGTAAAATCATGGTTGCCTAAGGCTGGGATCAACAATGCATGCCCGAGGGACACGAGGCACCATAAGGGAGTATCTACTGCAGGGCTTTCCAAAGTTTTCCCACGGCGACACACCAACCGCCGTTGGTGTGTCGCCACAGGAAAACCTGGAAGTGTCACCGTTGTGGCGGCGCGCAAAAACCCGGAAGCGCTGCTGCCGCTTTCGGGTTTTTGCGCGCCGCCGTTGGTGTGTTGCCGCGGGAAAACCCGGAAGCGCTGATCATGATCAGCGCTTCCGGGTTGTGTGGCGACACACCAGACTGTGTGTGGCGACACACTTTTGTGTCGCGACACACAGTTTGGAAAGCTCTGATCTACTGTCTACGGAAATTTTAAAAAATAATTTAAAATGGCAGAAATCTCACAAGATAGCCAAATCTCACAAAATCTGTGTTTGTACCTGAGATTTGGATCATTTCATATACATAACATATATTAATGTTAATTTAAGTGCTGTTCTTGGCAGCCATGATATTGGGTGAATTTGCGGTGTAACTAATGTTTGTTGGAAATGTTTACAGGACGAAGGAACCTTTTATCATCTTTGGTGGACTTGTGAGAAGGCTAAAAAGTTCTGGGACCAAATATGTATTATTATTCAGAAGATTCTTAAAGTAAATATACAAAGAAACCCAGAACTTTTTCTTTTGGGTTTGATGGAAAAGGAATTAGAGAAACAACATGGAGTTTTGCTACTATATATGATCACGGCTGCAAGATTGTTATATGCACAACGATGGAAAGATCCACAAATACCTACAGTTGAAGATTGGATTGTTAAATTAATGGATTTGGCTCAGATGGCTAAATTAACAGCTTTAATAAGAGAGCATTCTGTTTCTACATTTATATCAATTTGGCAACCACTTTTGGAATATTTGCTTGTAATGGAAAACAATGATGTTTTGATTTTGAGTGTTAGAGATTAAATGGTTTGTTGTAATAGAAATAATGTTATGATAGGTTAATTCATTGTAAGAGATTAGATTTGTAAATTTACCTATATCTGTATCGGAAAAAGTCGGAAGTTGCTTTCTGTTTCTTTTCTCTCTATTCACATATTTATAGTTTGTTCTTTTTCCTTTAGTTCTGTTTTCTATCTATAGTTTCTTCTTTTTTGTATTTTAATTATATTCTGAAAATAAAAGCTTTAACCAAAAAAAAGATATTGGGTGAATTTGTGCAGGCTTGGCACCTGAAAAGTTGATGATTCCTGGCCTATGGTGGTTGTTTTTCCTTAGGGTCCCTGACCAGAATTCTGCAAGTTACAACAATAAACGCTTTCTGTTTCAGGTAAAATAAAATAGATACTTAAAAACTGTACCTAGATCACTGAGGCAATCAAGGTATGTTTTCACAAAGAGTAGTACAAAATTTTGCCGCAGTCAAGAAAACAGAAATGTCCTGGCCTGTGAGGAATAACTGTACATAAAATAAATCAGGATTGTCCAGCTGCTTCACCAAATAGGGAGATAGGAAGTGGGCCCTTGTGTCCTTATAGAAGGTGCAATTTAACAGAATGTGGACTATAGATTCAAAGGATCCTTCCCCACAAGGGCACAATTTTAGCTCTTAAAGACCTTTTTTCTTTGTTTGCTCTCAAGAATAGCTGTTGGGAGGGCATTAAAACATGCTAATGTTAGTGCTCTTGGGTGTTTGGGGAAAGTTATTTAAATATCTTGCTGGCCTGAAAAAAGGGTTTAACTACTCCGAAAGTAGCCTATGGTGAAAAACAGACATGCAGAGTGATGTGGCTTCCAAGCCATTCAGAAGAAAGAATATGAGAGAATCCCTTTTCCAAAGAAAGAAGCTAAACCAGCTGGCAATATTTTCTTTATCAGATGATCATTCTTCTAAATTTAAATTGGATAAGAAAGCATACAAATTCCTAGGAGAGAGAGAGAGAGAGATGCATATCTTAGGAACAGACTGATTAGCCTATTTCTAGTCCATGCTCACTCGCTGGATCGTCACCTTGTTGTGTTGAGTGGGCTTGTGTGTTCCCAATGAACCCTGTGAGCGAAGCCGTCGGGAGTCATGTACTCCTGGCAGGGTCACCCATGGCGGTAAGGTCCAGGGGGAGGAACCAGACAAAGAACGATCCAAGAAAGTCCTCAACGGCAGAACAGGCGGAAGATAACAAGGTGTATTGTTACAACGGCTGCGAAGGCGGATGAAGGCTGCAGCAGACAAAAGGTCACCAATCGTCATGGTATCCATGCCATTGGATTAGAGCCTTTTTCTGTGAAGGTTGTGTGCTGATCGTTGTGCACCGATCTCCACACATAAAGCAAATTCACGCACAGGCGTCTTCCAACCACACCAAAACCAAAACAACCAAAAGTCCCATGGCGACTGACGAATGGCAACGGGGGCAGGACTGTGAAATCCGGAAGCTCCTAGTCATGGACCAGCACATGGGTGGTGGATACGGATTCAGTCGCCCTGACTCAAGGATCGAGGCAGTTGAGTAGTTCAGCAGCTGTATCCGCGACTGAGCAGCCCTATTTAGGATCCACTCTGCTCACCCCATATGGGGAGGGGGCTAGAAAAGGTGCCCTAAACATAGTCTGCCTCATTTTCTCCCTGACTGGATTACCGCGACCAGTGGGGTCACCATCTAGCGGTCGTAAAAAACACATGAATTTTGGAACATGGAATATACGGACACTGCAAGACAATATGGATAGTGAACGACCTGAACGTAGGACTGCCATTATTGCAAGGGAGCTGAGACGTTTTAATATTGATATAGCAGCACTCCAAGAAACTCGAAGAGCAGAAGGACAGTTGAAGGAAGAAAAAGGAGGTTATACCTTCTTTTGGAAAGGACTGCCTGAACAAGAACGACGAATACGTGGGGTGGGCTTTGCTATCAAAAATGACCTTGTGAAGCTCTTGTCAGACATTCCCACTGGGATTAACGAACGACTCTCAACTCTCCGAATAAAACTCGCCAAAAACCAACAGGCAACTATCCTAAGTGCTTACGCACCAACACTAGATGCAGATGAGGATATCAAGGAAAAATTTTATACCCAGCTTGACACCATCTTATCAGAGATACCAAAGGAGGATAAAATTATCCTCCTGGGCGATTTCAATGCAAGAGTTGGGCGTGACTTTGATTTGTGGCCAGGGATCATTGGGAAAGAAGGAGTTGACAACAGCAACACGAATGGAATCTTACTTCTGACTAAATGTGCAGAGCATAACCTTGTCATTACTAACACACTCTTTCGCCAGAAAAATAAATTTAAAACGTCATGGAAGCACCCACGGTCGAAGCACTGTCATCTTTTAGATTATGTAATTGTCCGTGCTAGTGATCGCCGTGATGTACTTCTCACCAGAGCCATGACGAGCGCCGATGACTGCTGGACAGACCATCGATTAATTCGATCCACGATGGCCATAAAGATTGTCCCTCATCGTAGGCTCCAAGGAAGAAAACCAAGGTGTAAAATGAATACACTGGCCCTTCAAGATCCTATTAAACGAGCTTGCTTTCAATCAACTCTCAAGGAACATCTGCCTATGGAACTTCCTGAAAATGTTGAGGAACACTGGATTAAATTGAAGACTCTGTTATTTCAGCCTGTGAACAAACTATCGGATACCAAACTAAGAGACATCAGGACTGGTTTGATGAGAACGATAGGGAGATTGAATATATTATTGACAAGAAAAGGAAAGCCTTCCGGATATGGCAAAAAGATATTAACTGTGCCGTTAAGAAAAAAATCTACACCAGTGCAAAGGCAGAAGTCCAAAGAAGAACTAGAGAACTTAAGAAAATATGGTGGATAAAAAAAGCCCAAGAAACCCAACATTTTGCAGATTCTCATGATGCACGGGGCTTTTTTAATGCCATAAAGGCCATCTATGGACCAACAAACCATGGTACAAATCCCTTACGCTCAGTAGATGGTGCTAAACTTCTAAAGGACAAAGAGTCTATTGCACTGCGCTAGAAAGAGCATTACTACAATCTCCTTAATCGTCCCTCTACTGTGGCTGATGAAGTCTTCTTGCAAATCCCGCAAAAACAAATAAGAAATGAGCTTGCAGTACCCCCTAGTTTGGAGGAAGTCAGTAAAGCCACTAAACAAATGAAAAATAACAAAGCTAGTGGACCTGATGGGATTCCTGTTGAAGTCTTTAAAGAAGGCAGGCCTGAACTTACACAACAACTTCATAAGCTCATCGAAAAAATCTGGATGAGGGAGGAGATTCCAGCAGACTTTAGGGATGCCATAATTATCACCCTCTTTAAAAAGGGTGATAGAACAGACTGTGGAAACTATCGAGGCATCTCCCTTCTAGCTACAGCAGGCAAAATCCTGGCAAAGATCATCGCATATCGATATTGTCTTGCAGTGTCCGTATATTCCATGTTCCAAAATTCATGTGTTTTTTACGACCGCTAGATGGTGACCCCACTGGTCGCGGTAATCCAGTCAGGGAGAAAATGAGGCAGACTATGTTTAGGGCACCTTTTCTAGCCCCCTCCCCATATGGGGTGAGCAGAGTAGATCCTAAATAGGGCTGCTCAGTCGCGGATACAGCTGCCGAACTACTCAACTGCCTCGATCCTTGAGTCAGGGCGACTGAATCCGTATCCACCGCCCATGTGCTGATCCATGACTAGGAGCTTCCGGATTTCACAGTCCTGCCCCCGTTGCCATTCGTCAGTCGCCATGGGACTTTTGGTTGTTTTGGGTTTGGTGTGGTTGGAAGACGCCTGTGCGTGAATTTGTTTTATGTGTGGAGATCGGTGCACAACGATCAGCACACAACCTTCACAGAAAATGGCTCTAATCCAATGGCATGGATACCATGACGATTGGTGACCTTTTGTCTGCTGCAGCCTTCATCCGCCTTCGCAGCCATTGTAACAATACACCTTGTTATCTTCCGCCTGTTCTGCCGTTGAGGACTCTCTTGGATCGTTCTTTGTCTGGTTCCTCCCCCTGGACCTTACCGCCATGGGTGACCCTACCAGGAGTACATGACTCCCGACGGCTTCGCTCACAGGGTTCATTGGGAACACACAAGCCCACTCACCACAACAAGGTGACGATCCAGTGAGTGAGAAATATAAATATATATATATATATATATATATATATACACACACACATATATATTATATAATATATATATATTATATAATAAGGTAAAGGTACCCCCCGCACATTTGTGCAGTCGTTTCCGACTCTAGGGGCCGGTGCTCATCTCCGTTTGTTAGCCGAAGAGCCAGCGTTGTCCAAAGACGCTTCCACGGTCATGTGGCCGCATGACATGCGCGGAACGCTGTTACCTACCCACCGAAGTGGTACCTATTCATCTACTTGCATTTGCATGCTTTCGAATTGCTAGGTTGGCAAGAGCTGGAGCTAGTGCGGGAGCTCACTCCGCACGCAGGGCTAGGGATTCGAACCTCCGAACTTGCAATCTTCCGATCAACAAGCCTGGCGTCTTACCCACTGAGCCACCACGCCCCTCTAATCCAATGGCATGGATACCATGACGATTGGTGACCTTTTGTCTGCTGCAGCCTTCATCCGTATATATATATATATATATATATATATATATATATATATATATATATTCATATATATATATATTCATATATATATATATATATATATATATATATATATATATATATATATATATGGTATATGTGTGTATTGGGAACACTCAGGGGCAAGCATTTTGCAGGTTTGTAGGATCTTTTTCTAGTAATGACAGCTCTTGAGAAAGCTAAGCAGATCTGGACCTGGGTGGAGGGGAGGAGAGACCATCAAGAAGTCACAGGGTTATAGGCTAGACTGGAAAATTTGAAAAAAACATCTTAAAAAGTCCAAAAACCCACCAGGAGTTAAACTCCGCTCGAGGAAGTCTTTAGTTCTTAAAGTCTAACTATCGGATGCAAACTGAAAATGGTGGCTAGGGACAAACTCCAGTATGAACTGAGGGCAGGAAGCAGATGACTCCCTTTCATGAGCCTGTATATGGTAGTATACATAAAACTATAAATTTAGTCAAGGACAAATGATTCCCCATATTTACAGATGAGAAACACCCTTGTTGAAAGATGAATGACCAGCACAAGGACATCTATGATAAAGACTCCACAAGATAAAGATTTTTCAAGTCAGTTGCAATATTCTGCAGATCATAAATTTCACAGGTCTGCCCACTCCAGATTAACAGGCTCATAAAGAGTACAAAAGAAACACATTGTCAAAAAGCATTGCAGCACCAGAGCTTCAGAACTGTGACATTTTAATGAAAATAAAGTCACAAGTTCATGCCAGCTATCAGTGCATTACTGTTTCTTGTTTTGAATGACTCCTAGTGATTTATTCAGTGTGTGAAAATAATATTCAACGGTAGATGGATTAAGTGACACTTAGATGCTGATGCTGTGGGAAAGCTTCAGCTGGATACCACAAGATGGCAGTCAGCTGTATTTGATAAGGTAACTCTACCCTTATTTCAACAGCCTTTTGAAGATACGTTTGCACACAGAACAGCTTCAAACTAGTTTTACATGAGCCACATAAAACCAGTGACACACGGCTGTGAATATTTGGGAAAGGTCCACATATCAGTATTCCACATTTTATAACCCAGGACTTACCAAAAAAAATGATTGCATGGGGACAGGAAGCTTGACGAAAGAGTTAAAAGGAGTGAGCCACTCTATACCTCTGATGAAATGAGCTGTCACTTATTAAAGCTTATACCTTTTAATAACATTTGTTAGTCAAAAAAGGTGCCACCAGATTCCTCTGAATTTTTGCTTCCATAGACACAGTGCTCTTCCTACAAGGTGATATGTCCTCTTGGATCTCTCTCACCTGTCTTTTATTTTTTTTAAAAAAGGGGGGGGGGGAACCACACATTGTAAAGCAAAAGGCCAAGCCTCCAGCACCATCCTTATTTACATTAATTCTTCCAGATTTTTCTTAAGCCCCATAGGCATTCCATAAAAGGGTTGGATGAAATGTTTGTTTGGAAGTGTGTCATGTACACAGAGGCAGATAGAAGCTGCAATAATAGAGAGCACATTGGCTGAGAGTTGTGGGAAGACAAAGAGGAATCGTGAACCAGGCTCAACCCATTGGTCTACTGCTAAAAGGTACTTTGCTGCTTGGGATATGGCTAGCCATTTTGTGAGAACACCCACAACATACCCCCAAATTTCCTCATGTGGGCACCAGTCCATAAAGCTTGTCTACTCTGTGATGCTTAAGCAGTCCTTCCTTGGCTGAATCAGAAGATTCAAAGCAAACAATTGTCTCTGCATCTTCATCTGAATAAAATGCTTTATTGCCAGTTTGGTGTAGTGGTTAAGACACCAGACTAGAAACCAAGAGATCATGAGTTCTAGTCCCGCCTTAGGCACAAAACCAGCTGGGTGACCTTGACTCAGTCATTCTCAGCCCTAGGAAGGAGGCAAGGGCAAACCACTTCCAAAAAACATTGCCAAGAAAACTTCAGGGACTTGTCTAGGCAATTGCCAGGAGTCAACACTGACTCAAGGCACCCCCCCAAAAATATGTTGTCATAGCATTAAACAGAGTACATTTAGTGAAGCTACTTGGAGAAAAGGTTGCAAGTGGAATACAATAGCTCAAGGGTCGGAAATGGCGGCTCGCGAGCCAGATGCGGCTCTTTGGCCCCTTGAGTGTGGCTCTTCCGCAGCTGAACTCACCCCCCCCTTCCACGCGATTGGCCCCCGCCCGCAAACCCCGCCCCCTGGCTCTCGCACTGAGCGAGGCCCGGCGCGGAAGGGAGGCGCTGCTGGCCCAGGACGCGGCGCTGTTGGAGGCGGCGCAGGAGCGGCTGCAGGGGCTGCTGCGGCTGGAGATGGGCGCGGGCCGGGACGCGAGCGGCAGGGCGGCGCAGGGCGAAGAGCCTCCTGCTCTCCCCTTGGCCACCTCTGCCACCTGCAGGCTGCCTGCCTGTTTGGGGGGGGGCCGTGCACACTCCAAACGGCGCCCCAAAGACGGCTTTGGAGCACTGGGATAAGCTGCCTGCTTTCAGCTGGGCGTGAAACAGTCCCTTAAAGGGATATCACACTTTTACTTTGCCGGCGCTGCTCCCAAACGCCGGGGCTTCTGTGCTTCGGAGAAGGTGGGGGGGCGAAGAAAGTCACCCCAAAGCGTCCCGGGGCTCCCCCCTTGCCGCCTCTGCCACCTGCAGTCTGCCTGCCTGGTTGGGGGGGCCGTGCACACTCCAAACGGTGCCCCAAAGACGGCTTTGGAGCACTGCCCGCTCTCAGCTGGGCGTGAAACAGTCCCTTAAAGGGATAGCAGTCTTTTACTTTGCCGGCGCTGCTCCCAAACCCCGCTCCCTTCCATGCGATTGGCTCCTGCCCGTAAACCCCGCCCCCTTCCACGCGATTGGCTCCTGCCCACAAACCCCGCCCCCTTCCACGCAATTGGCCCCCGCCCGCAAACCCCGCCCCCTGGCTCTCGAGCATTTCAAAATGTGCACGAGCATGTCAAAATGGCTCCCGGCATAAAAGGTTTGCCGACCCCTGCAATAGCTCATCTTCCTTCAATAAGAAGCTTGGTCTTCCAATCATGAAAATGTATTAACTAAAGTTAAAAGTCCAGTTTGGATAGCCATGTCTTAAGTTTCATAATCCAAGATATGAACAAATCTATTGCCAAGAAAAAGCTTAACATTTGGAAAATTTCCTTTTTTTTCTGTACTAGTTTAAATAATAGTTTCTCACTTGGGATGAAAATGGAAACTGGTTTTTAGAAGTTTATCTCAATTTAATTATTAGAGTTTATCACAATGCAGCATTAATTGAAGTTTCAGAAAGATATAGCCTTTCAACAGAAGTCTTTTTGCTATATCGCTAAAAGCATTTGCTGATGCCCATGCCTTTCTGAAAATTCTAGCCATAATGGTACAGAACAATCCATGAGACTGAATATAGAAAAACAATCCTACTATATAGCCCACACTCCTACTGGAAAAAAAAGGCCTCTTTGGTGTCTGCACACCAAACATTCAATGGCTCAGGAAAGCAATCTCCCCTTGTCCTTTTCCTTAACTTAGAAATATTATAAGTAATAATAAATGTTCTAAGTAGCCTCCCACATACTGTAAATCAGCTCTAAAAGGTTCCCTAAAAATTTACAGTAGGTTGAGAGCCTTCAGGAGAAAGGCAAATCCACTCCATTGGCAAATACTATTCCATCAACAGACAAACATAACAACCAGAAAACAATTTGACTTACAAGTGATGCATACCTTTGATAGATGAGTAGAACGGAAAATTTAGTACATAACATCTTGGTTATGACCATGTAGCAGCATCTCATTTATTCAGAGGTGAAAGAAATCTTTAACAGCAGCAACACAACATGTTGCAAAAACTGCCAGTAAAAGTGTCAAAGGAGTTGCAGCTCCAGAAAATGGCTCATTAACTATGCAAAGTATCTTTAAAAAAAAGGTAAAGGTTCCCCCCGCACATTTGTGCAGTCGTGTCCGACTCTAGGGGCCGGTGCTCATCTCCGTTTGTTAGCCGAAGAGCCAGCGTTGTCCGAAGATGCTTCCACGGTCATGTGGCCGGCATGACGCGCGCGGAACACTGTTACCTACCCATCAAAGTGGTACCTATTAATCTACTTGCATTTGCATGCTTTCGAATTGCTAGTATCTTACTACGGTATAAAGCTTTATTACAGCTTTAAATATTGAAATCAGTGTGATGCCTTTCAGTCTGCACATGGGAAAAATCTTTACAAAGATAAAATACAACATCCATTTTCACAACATTCTCAAGAACTAGAGCTGTTACAGTAATTCTTGCATGAGATGGAAATATCTTTTCATTCCAATGTCATTCACCACCAAATTAATCATACCAATGAACTGAATCTAATTCCAAAATGTTTCCCTTAGTTATCACCTACAAAAAAAAAATAAAGTAGTAAATAAAACCAAACAAAGAATAAGGTAGTATTTATTTATTTTGGTTAACCTGTTTTATTTTGGCATAAATGTCCATACATGGAGTGGGTTGGTGTCTGTCTGTCTCTCTCAAGAACAAAACAAATGTATTCATTTTTACAAGAGACCAAACAACATTTTAAAAAAAAGTAGTAGATACAGTATGCTAAAAAGAACAAGATCCAATCAGCATGAAAGTATACAGTATATTAGTGATGAAAATGAACAATATAAACAAGCAGAGAATAATTATTTTCTGACATTATCTTTAGACCTTTTTTTACCTCCTTTCAGTAGCCTCCTATCTACTGAATCAGAGTTTTCACACTTATGTTTACTAATGAATTCCATCTCAGCAGCATCAAACAGGACTCAATATGGTGCAGTGGTTATAATACTGGACTGGAGACCTAAGTACAATTCCAATCCGTCCAGGGAACCCTTGGGATGACTTTGGGCCAGTTACTGTTTCTCAGTCCAATCTACCTCCCAGTGTTATTGCTGCAAGAATATAAAGGATAAAAACTGCTAATGTTTCTAGGAAAAAAAGTGGATATAAATGTAGTTAAATCAGTATTTGTACTTAAAAAAATACTAATATGGCAAAATTAAGATCTGCTACAAAAACAGCCATTCAGCCAAAGGGATCTGTATTATTATTCTTCATGTTTAATCTATCTATTCTACACCAAGAGTTTGACTAATCTATTGAAAATTGTTGAAAACTGCAGGAAGAGAGGAGGTCCTTAGCAATTGTCAGTGACTTGCACACGATGCACTGGTATAGATTTCTGAGAACTCTGTCAATGGTATAATGTTGAGGTATAAAATAAATTAACACTGCGTATTTTATTTGTGATTCCAAATAGTGATGCAAGTTCAAAATCCAGCAGGATGTATTTAATGTTAGTTTGTTTAGCTATTCTTCCATATTTTAAAGACAAGAATAATGTATATAAATAAGTCATTCTTGTGCCAACTACAGAATGTAATGGAGGCATATTTAATGATACTGTAGCATTCAGATCATTTGGGGTGGTATCCCGTAAGTATCTTCCCACCTACAGAACAGTATCAGCAAAACATATTCTACTATCCCTCCAAAATCTCCTCCAAAAGGATGAGACAACTCCTGGTGTATATTTTAGAGGCATTGGAGGTAAAACTACTAGGATGGGGAAATGCAAATCTGGATACTGACCAGTGTGCCATAATATCTGGAAGAAGAATTGTGTCAGAACTAAATTTAGGCTTCCAAATAACCCCTAGATATTTGACAAAGGAGTTTATGTATTTGTCATCATGTAAAAGCATTTAAGTGTAAAAATATCTGTGCAATTTAATGTGCCCCAATGGACAAAAAGCCACATAAAAATACTGGCAGTGGTATCTGTATACATTGATAGTATATTTGGATAATTTATAAAAACCACCATCACCTCAAAAAAGGATAGCACCACAATTTTTATTTAGATAAAAAATGAACATCTTCCAATTTAGAATCAATTTGTCCAAAGTTCTTTTAAAGACTGATTATATTTAGAACAACTTTCAAATGAAAATGTTTGATTTAAAATTGACAAAACCTATCCCAGTCTTTTTGTACAATAATGTCCATGAGCTTATCTTGCAGCAAGAAATACCGTATTTCCTGAAGTAGAAAGAAAATCATGCAACTGGAAAATTATGGACGGTATTAGCATGTCCTGAAAGACTCACATAGTGTATACCTGTACATTTTAGGCTGTATCATGCAATCACTATAGAAATAAGATTAACATTGATTGCAACTGTTTAACATCTGAGTCAAGTATAAATCCAGCTGTGGATTAAAGTGCAAGTAACTTTGTGCCAAAGTTTTAGAAGGCAGAACTGATGTATGATATACTATCACAAATGGTTATATAACTAACCAGAAGTGCTGGCAATCTTTTATATGTTCTAACCAAGCTTACCCTAATTTCTCTCAACTACCAACCAAATACGTATTCCAGAGCTTTGGACACAATGCTTTCATCTTTCCTTGGAGTCTGTCTGTCAGAAATTACCTACAAGAGAAACAAATTTAAATATGTAGCTGCTTCATGCCTTTTTAACCAAGGCCAATCCCTTTTCTTCAAGAAAGGTGACTAGTATTTCTTCACTATGTTAATACAAAATACCTGGTAATCACTACTTGATGCTTTATATGCAGTAGCTAGAGGTCTCATGGTGGAGATCCTTTGAGTGCTTGAAGGCTGTACTTGGGCACCAAGCGATTTCATTGGCGGTGTGAAGACTGAAGTTGGGGATGATGCAGTGCCTCTATCCATATTTTCCATCACATTCTACAAGTAAGATCAAGTAATACATTTAGAGATATCTCTAAACAGCATTAAAGCTTAAAGAATGGTGGTAGCCCCAGGAGGGCATGGGACTCTGCTTCATTAAATAAGTTAAAGCAAAGGGTGAAGAGCCATCCTTCATGCTTACTTTCATTTGAATTCCTGCACCAGGCAGGGGACTGGCCTCTGGAGCCTAAATGTCTCCCTCCAACTCTTTGCTTCCATGACAGCATTGAAAAAGTCACAAACCGGCCATTTGGTTCCTCCAAGTTGCCCACCTGTACCTTAGGATAATCTTTACATTAGGCATCAATGGAAAACTTGATTTAAAGTAGCAATAAGTGTTTAACTTCTGATCTAAGCCGGATGAAAATAGTGAATTCCCTGGACTAGAAACACTCACTTTTTGCATTAAGGTCACATTCTTTATTTACTTCCATACTAATTTTCCAATACATTAAATGCTAGCCATACAACTTCTATTAGACTTAAACAACTAAATTACTTGTATTTCTTAATGATGTTTCTTCTAGCCTTTTCTCCTGATTTAAGAGGTACAGTACTGCTAAATACATCTGCTAACCAAGATTGGTTATGACTTTGCATTCTCCACTGTTTTGGATATTTCCCATGCTCACACCACCAGTTTGGTCTAGTGGTTAAGGCAACGGGCTAGAAACCAGGAGACTGAGAGTTCTAGTCCCGCCTTAGGCATGAAAGCCGGCTGGGTGACCTTGGGCCAGTCACTCTCTCTCTCAGCCCTAGGAAGGAGCCAATAGCAAACCAGGAGACTGAGAATTCTAGTCCCACCTTAGGCATGAAAGCCGGCTGGGTGACCTTGGGCCAGTCACTCTGTCTCTCAGCCCTAGGAAGGAGCCAATAGCAAACCAGGAGACTGAGAGTTCTAGTCCTGCCTTAGGCATGAAAGCCGGCTGGGTGACCTTGGGCCAGTCACTCTCTCTCTCAGCCCTAGGAAGGATCCAATAGCAAACCAGGAGACTGAGAATTCTAGTCCCACCTTAGGCATGAAAGCCGGCTGGGTGACCTTGGGCCAGTCACTCTGTCTCTCAGCCCTAGGAAGGAGCCAATAGCAAACCAGGAGACTGAGAGTTCTAGTCCTGCCTTAGGCATGAAAGCCGGCTGGGTGACCTTGGGCCAGTCACTCTCTCTCAGCCCAACTCACCTCACAGGGTGGTTGTTATGGGGAAAATAGGAGGAGGAAGGAGTATTAGGTATGTTCGCCGCCTTGAGTTATTTATAAAAAAATAATAAGGGCGGGATAAAAATTAAATAAATAAATATAACTCACTTTATCAATACAAGGTTTAACTCCAATCATGATAGATTCACCAAAAATTCTTCCGTCTTTACTCAAGGCTTTCCGAGCCTGTAACTTTGATTGATATCGGATATGCATCCAATTTCCTGTATTAGACATCTGTATAGACAGCGAGAAAGAATAAGATTTAGAAGCTAATCTGAGAATGGCCATTTAAAAAAAAAAAGCAAAAGCTACACATCTAGCCTCACCACATGCTTTAATATGTTTCCATACTGTGCAAACTGTAGCAGGATATATGAAGCAGATGCTTGCGGAAATCTGTAACATCAGTAGAAAAGTCTTGCATCACTATTTGAAATCATAAATAAAATATGCAGTATTTAGTCTACTTTATACCTCAACATTATACCACTGACAGAGTTCTCAGAAGTGCATACAAATACATTATGCTCAAGTCACTGACAATCTCTGAACACTTCCTCTCTTTCTCCAATTTTCAACAATACAATTAATTGGGGGGGGGAACCCTGATAGTTAGCCTTAGCAAGTCAATCCAACTACAGAAATAATTTAATTCATATTAAATGGTGACATATTACAGAATGATTCTACCACCCACTACCCAACTAAAAATGGAACACACTGACTTTTCAATCTTAGTTCTTCCTCTAACTACTCCTATGGTCCTTTCCTTTGGTGGGAGATGATGGATAGACTTCTTCCTTGAACATACCTGTTCCTGCTTTAATCTCCCTTTCTACCTTCCCACCACTAGCCTTTACTTAAAAACCTTCCCCCTTATTTTCCTGGGTAGGAGAAGGCAATAAACTTCTCAGTAGCTATTCTTCAGTGCAATGATTTAATTAAATAAACTAAATCAAACTAGGTAGCTTAACCTTGTAAGTGACATAGTGTATAATGGGCTAGCAAGTTAAATCCAGGTAGAAAATGCTATTTTAATTTACAATCAAATGAAAATTCATCCAAAGTAGTTTTGGGGAACAGCATCATCTCATGGGGAATGCTTTTACAGGTAGTCCTCGCTTAATGACCACATTCAGACCAGAATTTTTGTCACTAAGCAATGTGTTTGTTAAAGCAAATCCAACCTGATTTTATGACCATTTTTGCAGTGGCCGCAAAGCAAATCACATGGCCGTTAAGCAAACCACACAGTCATTAAGTGAATCACGTGGTTCCCCCATTGATTTTGTTTGCTGGAAGCCAGCTGGGGAGGTCGAAAATGGTGATAATGTGACCGCGGGACGCTGCAATGGTCGTAAACGCAAACTGGTCGCCAAGTGCCTGAATCACGATCATGTGACTGTGGGAATGCTGCAGTGGTCGTAAATGTGAGGACAGCTCGCAAGCCGGGTTTTAGAGCTGTCATAAGTGTGAACTGTCGCTAAACAAATGGTTGTTAAGCGAGGACTGCTTTACAGACAAGCAAACTAGACCATACACACAAAGAGAGAGTAACTTAACGCACCTGCCTCCAAAGTATCTACCTACTCTTACAAGCTTTTACCTCAATAGAAACGAAGGAATTAACCTTTCCCTGCTCAGGTCTTTCTCCTCAGTCCAAAACTCCACCTGCCTTTTTACTTGCCAATTAATGGCTGCTCCTTACTACAGTGGCCAACACTACCTCTGGGTCCAAACCCTAGTATTTCAATGCAAAAAGGAAGAATTAAGGGGTAATGACAACTACAAATAAATCTGTTCAGGAGTTTGCAATTATTGCCATTTCATTATGTAAACTGCTTTGATTACCAACTACTGTGTTTATGAAAAATCTAAGCACACCTCATTCAGCTTTAAAAAACTAAATATGTATATTGCAACCATGTTTATCATATGGAACTGCCAATCACTGACCCAAATACTGTTACCCAGGTGTCATCAAGTTGATCTTCTGACGTCAAAGCATCTCCTTGAGTATAGAATGGATCTAGCTGAGCTGGTGACATGGTGGCTTTCCTAGGTTGTGCAAGACTTGCTGGACTAAACACACATGCCCCTGTCAAAATATAATGAGATGTGTCTTATAAGTCCCCGTAGTTAAAAGATGAACTAGGCACTCCAAGCTGAAATAAAAAGTAGACACAGCTCATTAAACCTAGTATTTAAGTACTAGTTAATTTTTGGATCCATACTTATCAAATTCACATAGTTTGATACTGAAGGAAGAGAAATAGTGATGATGATGTGGTATCTCAAGGCCAGTAAAATAATTTGACCTTTGTCAATTCTTAAGATTAATAAAGTTTACAATAAACCTTTTATCCTGATTGCCAGTATTTCACTTAACTATCTACAGTATAATGGAAAACAAACTAAGTTACTTAAAAGAGGAAGACTTCTGTCTGTGTCAAACAAAGCAGGGTAGGAATTTTTAAAATCTGATAAAAGTCAGGTTGGTATGATTTCAGTGGGAAATATGCATCAGCCTATAAACAGTGAAATGATCCATACACAAATTAAATATATATACTGTTAAAGTTTCCCTTATAGGTAAATTTTGAATTAAATATCAAGAGAAGAAATAAGAAAGGTAGATGTCCTACCTGTTCCAGGAGTTGCTGGCAGAGATCCAACATTTGGACTCTGTATTACAGAAAAAGTGGCCTGCATGAAAGTACAAATGTTAGTTAGTTGTGTTTTAGAAGCCAGAAAATAAACTCTTCAAGCAGAATGTTCTATTTTAAAATCAGTGAGTACTGCAACTGAACTTGAAAATGAACTTGCATGTGAGTCTATTGCTATTTGATAAAAGCAAATGATATCCCAAGATTGAACTATACTGTAAAATAGGCTACTTATGGATTATTATTTTACAGAACTTTATATGAAGTTTGCATTATGCTTGCTCAAGTTGAAGCTCCACTTCTCTGCTGAACAATAACAGCAATGCTCAACCACAGAAGGCAAAGTTGAGTAATTTGGGCCATGGCAACTGTGAAAGCTCAGGAAGCAGGCATGCAAGTATTGATTTAAAGAGGAAAATAGGTAACAGTCCAATGTATTATAAAATCAGATGAAAACATTAGTATGGAATAAAACGTTTACTGTTATGTCAGCTAGTATAAATAATTTTCCAGCAACATAGGGATTCTAATACAAATGCATGTAACCGTTTCTTAACTATTAGGCTTGTGTCTCGGAGAATATTAATTGCGTGAAAATACTGCACACAGCCAAATGCATACTTTCTTAACATACTGTGGCAAAGCCAAGATCAACAAAGTTGTATCAGTCTCCTCCAAAGACAAGAGTGAGTATCAAATACTCCCATGCACTGAATGTTAGTACATTCAAACCCCAACTCTACTCTCTGGCTGCATAAAGGAACGTTTGCTGAGGATGGTACGTTTAGACTCAGTATACCAAGTTCTTCCACTAATTTTATGTCTTTTTCCAAGATTCAGTGAATCACAAAAACATTCCATATTTCTTCTTTATGCATTAGAGAAGTATAGTGACTCTCAAAACAATAAGTGTGTTTCATCACACACATACTCAGTTGTGCTATAATTTCAGGGGAACAATGATTCGCTATTACTATTTATTAACATAGCCAAATGAGACACTAAGAAAGAGAATGGCTGGCTTAGCCTCCGTTTTTGCTTTAGGCAATGAAAGTTACAGAGAAGTAGCAACCTGGAACTCTGTAGAAAGAGAAAATTACTTCTTTTGCTTCTCTCTTATTAAATAGGACGCAGTATCACAATCGTTTTGTGTGCTCAGATCACATTCCATAAAGGTTAATTCCATTATGAGAAGGCCTTTATTTATTTATTAGTTTGTTTATTTTTTAAAAAGCATATCTTAATACCTGCCAATACAGAAAAGTATGATTATTTATCACCTGCAAATTTTAGTCTGGCTTTGCAACTTCGGGGGAGTCACTTACAGGCCTTCGGGAAGTCAAGGGTGTTGATCCAAGACCCGGGCTGGCTACTTCATCATAGATACTCCTAACTGGAGGAGCACCACCTTTGTCTTTGTGTGTGGGCATTACTGGCTGTGGAGGAGATCCACCTAAGTAAACATATAACATTAAAACTAGTTAGCATGGCAGTTTCTGTAATCCTTGCTATCTTTTTATGACTTAAAAAGTGGTTAGTAACATGAGTATCAGTGAAGCTGAACAGTTAAAAATATTTTTTCAAATGACTCGCCCTAGAAAATATGCACATACAATGCATTACGCAGAGCTCTTTTGGCATGCTAAAACTAGTTTGTTTGCTAACATCTTTTAAATATATATTTTTTAAATAGCAAGGATCCCCATTACATCGTCCTGTCCCACCCGAACTTGCAGAGAGGGCATGCTGCGGACCCCCTCTATGAAAGAATTCCATCTAGCGGGGTCTCGGAGGCGAGCCTTCTCTGCAGCAGCACCTGTCCTATGGAATATCCTCCCCCCAGAGATAAGACAGGCCCCTTCACTCCTGGACTTCAGGAAAAAATTAAAAACCTGGCTTTGTGATCTTGCCTGGGGCAAGAAGGAAAGTGGTCACGCTTGGGGATGGCTGATTTCTTAGAGCCGCCTCAAATTTTTAAAATATTTTTATCTTCACTGTAAGAACCACCTGCCACTTGGATTTTACTGTATTTGTATTGTTATTGTTATATTTATTGTATTTTAATGTTGTTGTGGTGGTTGTAAACTGCCCAGAGTCCCTCCTTGAGGGGGAGATGGGCGGTCATAGAAATTTAATAAAAAAATAAATCTGTTCCTGGCAAACACCAGCAGCCACCTACTCCTGTCTCAGTAACACCCAGCCTCAATACTGCTTTAGAATATTCTGGGTGAATTTTTGCCATTTCGGGCTCCTAGGGAAGTATTTTAATTCAGAAGCAGCTTACCAGCAAGCAGTGGTGACCTCATTTCCATTACACCAACTGAAGGACCACTTAAGGAGCGAGGTTGTGGCGTCACTGGAGTTGGCAAATCACCCATCAGAAATCCAGGCAGAAACTGAGCACCAGCACCTGGTTTTGGTGAAGAAGGGGATCCTAATGCCATTGGCTCAGCACCTGTATTACAAAAGGTGGTTCACCTAAGAACTCTTATGTTAAGCCTCTGTCAAAGACACTACAGTAGCCGGTTGTTAACTCCAAGACTTTAAAACGAAAGGAACAAAAATAACACTTTCCTATTTAATACAAGTGCCCTGGTAAGCATTAACTTAGTTCGCAGTCACCATATTCATGGCTACGCAAATATCTGAGTCCAAGTTACTCTATTCCTAGAACCGCGTTCCCTCTGAACAAACAAGAGACAATTATAGCAGACGTAAGACCAAGCCCCACCTCGTAACTTCTTAGAGCAATGAGTGCTTAAGACGTTCGTGGCTCTTTACAGCGTACCTAAGCCAACAGGTCTAAAAACAGCTTCCCGGGCCGGCCCTCCGGCCGTCTTTTGAACGCGCTTGAGCCCATCTTGGGGGTTCATTTGCTTTTCCCTTCCCCGACCAAGCGCTAAACCAAGCGACCTGCTTTCCCTCCTCAGACGCCCTTGCAAGCTTTCCGGGATTCCGCCGTATAGGTCTAGTTCCAAGTGACGTCACAGTCGGGGACTACCCTCCCTCCCCGCGAGACTCAGGGCATTCTAGAATCCCACCCACAGCCCGCCACTGGGTCCCAAACGGCCGAGCAGACGTGGGGCAGAAAGAGGGAGAAATGGTCAGCAGCGAACACGTCTCCCCTTCCCCCCTTCCCGAGTCAGCCGGATCCAACGAGGGACAGGAAAGAGCCCAGGAAAGCCCGCGAAGAGGCTCACCCAAAGAAGGAGAAGACAGCGGTAGCTCCATAGCGAAGGCAGTCATCCACGCCAGGAAAACAGCAGCCACGACAGACCATCCGCGTGCACACCAGCCGCCTCCCTCCTGCCTCAGTCCGTCACTTTCAAATTAGGCGGAAGTACCGCTCTTGCCCGCGGTAGAAAGGCAGACGCCACTTCCTCCCAAGAACGGGCCATAGAGTTAAGACTGGCGTCCTCTCCTGGTTTGTGGCTCTGTGGTCGTTTTCCTCTTGGAATGTGTGGAAAGATGGAACTGTTCGGACCGTTCTTTTGTACACCGGAAGGCCGTTTCGGGCTGCGTTGTTACATGGTTCAATTTCCCGGCCATGACTCTGTCCCTGTGGGTCCGAGGAAGTGACCTTTGCTCATGAGTGGTTAGAAATTAAAGACTTTTTGAAAGCTGCGATTTTTTTTTAAATGACATTGATTCTTCTCTGGAAGACGAAAGCAGGGGAAAAGGCTTTTTACTTTTTCAAACTCCATGTGCAAAAAAATAACGAGTTTAAGTTATTTAGAACGTAGATTCCATGGTCAATACCTTCTGCTCCAGGATAATAGGAAATACTGTTTTATTATGTGAGAATAGACAATTGCAGTAGGCGGTTGGAGGGGAGCAGTACGATTTCTTTTATTTCCCCTTTGGAAAGGGGGTGTGTGGGTGTAATTGTCCTGGACTTACAGCTGTGCAGTTCTTTGCTCCTTGTTCTTAACCATGAATGGTTGGCCTTAAATGTGACAACCGTGGCTCGTCTTCAAACTGCTTTTGAAGGATTGGAGAGTGGAAGTGTAGATGTGCTTTAAAGCTGCATCTATCTGGTCCTATGTAAGAAATTATTCGTGTGAGGAGGGCCAGCTGCACAATATTCAGAGTGACTTTTGCCCTTGAAAGACTTACTAGGATGGCTGAAGCCCAGGAAATGGGGTGCAGGAAGAATATCTGCAGAGAAGACATTAATCATCTACAAGTTCCACAGAGCCACAATGTTTCAAAGAAAATACTATTTTAACTGCAGTTTCAAATACCTGCATTTCTAATGGCAGCTTAATAAAGGTGTTAAGATTTGTCACATATTCATCTGCTACTGATGCAGCTCAGCATTACTGATAAAAGGGTTCCTCTATCACTATAATTCAAGGGTGTTATCAAGATGCAGATGTAAAATATCTAGAGTGATCTTGTTCACTGGCCATATGACTACTAAGACTTAAATTCAAAAATGTTGAAAGCAGACAATAGAACAATTTAATTTATTAAATTTGTTATAGACGTCCAGTCGATTAGACTCGGTGGTTTATGAAATCCAGAAACAATAAGAACAATTAAACACACAAATGGGCAGCCCAGACTAAAAACAACCAAACCAATAAACTTTACAGGTGTGACAGGGCCCGCACAGATACATCAATAAACACATTAACCCCCTGTATAAACCTGATCTTTTATATTAACAACAATCTGGAAGCTGGTTAAGATCATCCTTTGCAGAACATCCTTCAATGTCTAATTCTCCTTGCCATGTGTATAAATTAAACTTTTGACTCTTGTTTTCTAAACTCATCTTGTTTTTGACATCTGGATATTACTCTAACATTTTTATTATTATAAGCTGCCATGAACTCTGAAGAGTGAATTATAAATGCTTCCCAGAAATATTTGAAACATGGAATATTAGGGTGCCATTTATAAATGAAGAAGGAAAATGGATTGCAGGGAAAGAAAAAATTGTCTGCTTAAATACCTAACAATTCTGAGTAAGTATCCTAGAAGTGAGCATTTGTGATACTTGTTCTTGGGTTTAAAAACTCCTTCCCTGTTTTGTATATGGATGTTTCAGAAGAAGGAAAGGAAAAATGGCACTGTTCTTAAGCTTCTGAGGCATTAACCCTGCAATATGACTATACTGTACATTTCTTAGGTCTGGAATGCCAGATGTGAGCCCCTAGCACTATATACCACCAAGCAGAAGAACCTGCATTTGGGCTACTAGCAGTTATGTTCAACTGCCTTGTTATCAGTACTCTGACCACAGTACAAACTTGGAGTGACATTTGTGGTTGAAGTGGGTTCAGCTTTACTCTGCCTAAACACTGAAAACTAACTCTCATGGCCAGTCCTAATCCAGCGAGCTTTAGAGAGCATGATCCATATCCTAAGGAACTTGTCTCTGAATCTGCCTAGTTTCTGCTTCTTTACCTTGACCTCAGATCTGTCTGAATATTGGCTTGCATCTGCCCCTTTGGTCTGCTTTGGAGCCTGACTCCTACTGATCTTACAAGGGACCCACTTGGACTAATAGCCAATCTTCCACTGGTTCTGGGGGCTGACCCCAGTGAAGCCTAACATACACATCATCATTGACTATTGTAATAAACATACAGTGAGTTGATATGATTATGTGATCCTAAACTTTTTTAATTGGTAAAATACAGTTGCAATTAATAGTTGCCAAATCAAAGAAGCTTAAGAAATCCACACTGATTGTTCTATTCATTAAGTTGAACTTTTAAAAAAGTGGGGGGAGGGGGGAACAGTTCCTCTTGGGGATGGCTGGTGCCATAGGGCCCTTTTAAACATCCAAACATCATACCACCGCATCTTGGATTTTTATACTTAATTTTAATATATTAGAGTGTTTTATTGGGTTGTTTTAATTGTCGGATTTTAATTTTAATTTTTGTGTTTTGTAAACCGCCCAGAGTTCCCTTGTGGGGAGATGGAGCGGTATATAAATTGAAACATAAATAAATAAATAAATAAATAAATAAGAAGTAAAATGCATCTAAGATGAATTCAACATTACGTGTAAGAATGAAGATGAGTTTCCAATGATAGTTACAGAGTTGTAATGGTGGGCAACTTTTATTAACACTCTGATAAAAAAGGTCTGTTTCTCTCATTACAACACAACCATAAAGTTCATTCTTAATCATTCTACTATACCACTTAAGTTTCCATTTTTTAACTGTTGCATTGATGGTATTTCTGGAGTTGCTCCATGAAGCCAGAATTTGGACAAATAGCAGGTCTTGCATTTTTCACCACAGAAAAAGCCCTAGCAAAATCAATTCCTTCTGAGTACATTAGGAACCCTATGATAATTGCTGCTGCCCGGGAAACTCCTGCATTACAGTGAACGAGCACAACACCATCCTTTGAAAAAGAAAGGAAAGACACATTTAAGCAATCATTTTTCATAAAAATGGAGCCAGAGACATTTTCTTTTATCACATAGGCATTTTAAGCAAGCCTTCTACAAAGTAATCAGAAATATGACTTACTATATACATATTCCTTTTCATACATACATTTATTTCTACTGGAATCCCTGTGGGCTGCATAGATTTTGCTATACTCAATCTTTTCCCCCCTCAGTATTTAGTCAATGCTGTCACTTTTAGAAGTACTCGTTTGTTGGGAAAAGACGGCTAAAAAGGAACTGAGAATCTTTCCAGATAGATGACCGGGATTTCCTACTATTTATTTTTCTCTCCCTTAGGAGCAAGATGTTTCAGGGTTTTCAGCATACCAGCAGAAATGTAAGATTCAGCTGGAGACTGATGGTATGGCTGTGTTACTACACACGAGCCATCTGTTTATGCCAGCAAGCACATTTAAGCGTCTGCTGTGCATACTTATTTCTGATGGTGGTCTGATCTCCCATGTTGGGCCTAACCAATCACCAAAAATCCATTTTATTAGGATGTCATGTTTCAATAAATCAATCACAAAGTTAAAATGAACATTTGTTGAATGTAGCAAAAACAATATATAATTTAAAATCAGAATTGGTAATTCTGTTTTTTTCTGGTGTACATTAGAAGAAAATGGAGGTTTGAGGACATAAGCCTTGGAGCCAAATAGGTTTAGGATTACATTTAAAACAGATAATTAACTCAAAGCCCTAAGAAACTTACAATTAAAATTACATGATGCAGTTTTTGTGATCCCATCCCTCAAATCTATATAGTTACGTGCAACAACAAAAAAAACCTCTAGAAAAAGATAATTTGGCAGTTGTAAATTTCTATATTTGAGAATTGGGTCTCAGAAGCCTATGCCATGCCTGAAAATATAGAAAAATGTGTTGTACTGCAGGTTTGTTTGCTTTAATGAGGCAATTTGTGATCTCATACTTTATTCATTTGTCCTGCTTTGCCTGGCAGGGTGCCTTCATATGATGTGAATAAATTATCTGTTTTTCTCTGTGTAATAAAAACATTTTGTATTATGAAGTACCAGAAATATCAGGAAAGATTGTAAAAGCAGTCTTGAGTATAGGAAGCTAACTGAAAAATTAAAACTTCTGAGGCAGAACAGTGATACCAGGATCTTAGAATGGCCAATCTAATTTAGAAATGAAGTGGAAATGGTAACTGGAAACCTTCAGGACAGCATGAAATGAAAACACGTTTCAGGTAACTTGTAAACAATACACAACATTCTTCTTTCTAAAATAACACAAAGCGTAATGGAGCCAAGTTATCTTCCTTTCTTTCAAACTATGTAAATAATGAACATGACAGAACTCAGAAGCACCTGGAACCAGGTTTGAAAAAGTGAAGATACTATTAGGCTGTAGCACCAAATGAACACGTTATGTGATACAGATCAGACATCAATTTCTTTACACAAGGAATCAGCTAGGTATAGAAGTACTGTATCTTAAAAATATTTTTTTCTAATATGTTTTATTTTTGACCAGTTATATATGCAAGGCAAAATCCTAGTCATGTATATGAAATCTAAATATTTCCTATTCAGTTCAGTGCCACAGTTCAGTATAGAGTTAAATGCAGTCAGTCCCTAAAATCAATACACTTCAAGGGGGTTCATTTGATGTTGATTTCCAGTACACAACTACACTCCACTTCTTTTGGGTCTGTAAGACTTAACATACATTAGTAAGCTTTACACTGAAATAATTATCTTGATTGGAGATAATTATTGAAGGAGATCATATCCTGCCAAGGAGATTTTATTTATTTATTTAATTTTTATCCCTTTATTATTTTTATAAATAACTCAAGGCGGCAAACATACCTAATACTCCCTCCTTCCTCCTATTTTCCCCACAACAACCACCCTGTAAGGTGAGTTGGGCTGTGTGTGTGTGACTGGCCCAAGGTCACCCAGCCGGCTTTCATGCCTAAGGCAGGACTAGAACTCTGTCTCCTGGTTTGCCATTGGCTCCTTCCTAGGGCTGAGACAGGGACTGGCCCAAGGTCACCCAGCCGGCTTTCATGCCTAAGGCGGGACTAGAACTCTCAGTCTCCTGGTTTGCCATTGGCTCTTTCCTAGGGCTGAGAGACAGGGACTAGCCCAAGGTCACCCGGCCGGCTTTCATGCCTAAGGCGGGACTAGAACTCACAGACTCCTGGTTTCTAGCCCAGCACCTTAACCACTAGACCAAACATGTATGTGTATACATATGGCACATGGTTTACATTAATTTACCACTTGAACTGAGGTTTAAACTTTCATTCAAATAAGGATGGGAATAAATAGCCAGTTCCAGCCTCAAAATACTTTAACTGATCTTAGTATGGAAGTGTCTTAAGGAGGCTCATATCTAATCAATGCCAAAAAGAATGCTTGTTTAGTTCCCCCCAACACGCACACATACTGCCATGCACCATTCACTTGCAACAACCACACATTACAACTATTTACCTTTAACCTGATTTGCTCAATAAATTCAAAACATTCAGGGAAATAGGAGGTGATGTCAGTCTCAGGCAGGTCAAGAATAGGGATGGTTTTATATGTAAAGTCACAGGAGAAGGCATTTTCGACTCCATAAGCTACATTTAGAACATGGGTAACCTAAAACAGAGAAGACGTACAATCAAGACAGTACTTCCACGCATTCCATTCATCAGCATCACAATATCAGAGCAGCACCTTCATTTAGATCTATTAAATTCTTACTTTCTCTTAGTTTCACAAATACAGTTCTATTTTTCTACTTCATTTCATTCATTAGTTCATGTTCATTTCTCCTCTTACATTCCAAGTCATAATCTTTGCATTCCATGATCATTACCAGTTGGGGCCACAGATATTCACTCATCATGGCTTTGGTCACTTGAGGCTTTCACATAACATACTTTAGTAAGATAAATAAGGTGTAGACTAGGTTACCATCCTTAGCCCATACACAGGCAAGATTCCTTGCTAAGAGTAAGGACACAATACAGGTTAGATTAGCATAATATGGCCTGTGTGCCACAAGCACAGCCCAAGCCCAGTTTTACTCAAAGCCCAGTTTTACCCTAAGGATGCTCATGCTACCATGGGCAAGCTAGGATCTCTAATCTAGAGACTATCTTGCAAGTCAACATACTATTGTCTGCAACCCACCAGTTAGAAGGTACATTGCTGCCACATTTAGAATATAATTGCTTTTATAATCTTCACATTCTGAATAATTAAAGACTTCAATTCAATGGCAAACACAACAATTATTTTCTGTCATGAAATCAATTGCAAGATTATGACTGACTATATTTCAATACCAAACCAGTAAACCAGGGTTTCTCAAACTATGTTCCACAGAACTCTAAGGTTCTACAAAAACTTGATGGGGCTTTATGAGAGATTAAGGGCAAAAAACCCACAAAAGTTCACTCAAATGTAGCCAATTTTCTATTACTAGAGCTCCAGAATTGTACAAATGTTAAGTATAAGTTATGACAGATTTTTTTTTAAAAAAAAAAAAAACATAGGTTACCCTATATTTTTTCATTGTCTCCAGGTCATGAGCAGCATCTTGTGAACCTGTGAAAGAGAGATGTTTGGGGAAATAATTACATACAGACAAGACTGAATACTGTATATCATTCTGATGAAGTTAAGGAAATTGTTATTATACACATGCATACTACATACATGTACATTCTACATACAAGACATGAATGTATGGCATATATTGTAAGAAAGATCACCTACAGATAAATTACTCTTAATAGTAATTTATAGTAGTAGTAGTATTTGCCAAAAGACCAAAAAGACATAGATGGACTCTAGACGGTAAGGAGATAGAACAAGTGAGGTCATTTAAGTATCTAGGTATCCAGTTCACCAAAACACTGTCCTGGAATTCACATATAGCATCAACAAGAATAACAGCCATGAGATCTATGAGGGCTATTTGTTCCTTCTTTCATTCAAAAGGAGGATGCTTAGTTCAACCTGCACTTAAGAACTTCCAAGGGAAAACAATATCACAGTTGAGCCCCAATTTCGGTTTTTAGTAAATTAGATGAATTAGAAGTGGTTCAAATTAAATTTGCGAGATCAATCTTAGCCTTACCCTCATGTGTACCAGTGGCAATGTTGAGATTAGAAGTCGGCCTCCCATTGATTAATATAAGAGTAAAGAAAGGCAATAATTTTATATTATAGGAAGTTAGTTCTCATGCCAAATAACTATCTGGCAAAAAAATGCCTTTACGAACAAGTTAATAATAACAGATCCTGTGCCAAAAACTATAATCTAAATTAGCTCTAGATCAGGAACTGTTTATTGACACAAATTATCATACGCTATTGAGGGACTATTTATTTTTTAAAGATTTTAGTCTGGACAGAGATCAGGTATGCAAGCTTAGGTTTGCCAAGTGGTACCATCTTTTTAAAAATGGACAAGGAATGTCATATTACTTACAGTCTCCCATATCCCAGTCCCTGAGACAAGCTTTCACAGAGCTTCATTTTCAAACAATGCCAACAGCATATTTAGATGGAAGATATAAAGGGTTACCAATTACACACCGTTCATGCATTTGTAATTCCCTGCAGGTGGAAGACCTGACCCATTACCTATTATATTGCAGATTATACCAAGAACCAAGAGCTACTGTAGATTTATCACGCCTTTGCTAAATCAATTGAATCAGAGAAATTTTGGGGGGGAAATCTGTTTTTTGTTGTCTGATAAAAAGGAATATGTAACAAATCAAGTTGCATTGTTCACAATGGCTGCAAGAAAGATACAGAAGCAAATGTTGATAAATAATACTGTAAATACTAGGGGGACAGGACATTTGATATGGATTGCTGTAATTTTAAAAGAATTTTGCTAAAACCTATGGTTGCAAATAAACTATTGATGATGATGATGATGGTGGTGGTGGTGGTGATGATGAAGATCTCAGTCAATCAACCAAGCAGCAAACAACAGCCCAATCAAGGAACTATCAAGGAGAGAACAACACCCCCACCAACACAAGCAGGACAAGCCATAGCATATAAATAGAGAGCAAGTCCCACTCCCTTTTCGCACTGAAGATGTTGCCTAGCCTGGCAATGAAACGTCTGCAAGAAAACAACAAGGCTCAGAGAGCACCAATGACTCCACACAGTTTTCCAGTTCACATAGGTATCCATTAGTTGCTTAACTATTAGTGCTGCTTTGGCTGAAAACTACATACCTAACAACAGCCATGGCTTAATCACCCCAATTTGAAGATCCAGGCTCAGGTCCTGCACATAACCACAGGCATCCCCCTCATTACAATTAGCTACCTCCACCACTTGCATCTGGGCATCCCTCCAGGTCTCGACAAGTCTCTTCCCAGATAAGGTTGTGACTCTGGTGCATTGCTTTTTCAAATTAGTCCTGGAGAAGGATTTGATTTCTTGGGTGAGTGAGTACATTACATAAGAAAAGCAGCCTTCAAACGGGCAGCAGGAAAGCCGAGGAGAAGCTTATTTGCATTTGGTTTCTTTTTTTTATGAGTAGATCTTTCCTAGTCTTTCAGCTTTGCTTGAACGCATCCACATTCCTCCTCCTCCTCCAAGCAAAATTGGCAAGCAGCACAGAAGCCTTGCATGGTAAGCTTCCTTTTCCTCAGACGACCGTGTAAAAGAGTTTTGGATTGGCTATAGAGAAGCCTTTCTGGATTGGTGGAGAGCCCTTTCCTGTTAAGTAGCATGAAATCTCCAGGGTTGCTGAAACAGCTTACAGATGCACGCATGCTCTGCTCCACTCTCACTTTCATATTGTTTTATCCGTCCGTTTGCCTTCAAGGGTTGACGAGGCATAACAAATGGTAAGAAAATAAATAGATGTGAGAGAAGAAAAAAGATAATATAGCTACACCTGGCTTACACAAACACCATGCCCTAATCCTCCCCATACTCTCTTCTCCTTGGAAACCATTCTTGTTTCCAACCACATCCATACACCCAGGGGTGTTCTCTAAATTTGGCAACAACCAGTGCCGATGGCAACAGCTCCTCCTCTGGCTTGGCCAGCCAGCTGGACTGTCTTCCTTGATGTCACCAAAGGAGGAACTAGACCATGCCTGTGCCCAAGCTGCAGCAGCACACACACCAACAGAAGCCATGGCTGTAGAGGAGACAGCCATGGGGGCATGGGCAGCAAGAGTGCAGAGGGAAGGACCCTGGGGTTGCTGCTGGAGATGATGAGCTCTCTGCTCACCATGGCCTGCTGGGCTGCTATCTGTTCCCTACAGAATAAAAAGGTAAAGGTCCCCCCCCCCCGCACATTTGTGCAGTCGTGTCCGACTCTAGGGGCCGGTGCTCATCTCCGTTTGTTAGCCAAAGAGCCAGCGTTGTCCGAAGACGCTTCCACGGTCATGTGGCCGCATGACGCGCACGGAATGCTGTTACCTACCCACCGAAGTGGTACCTGTTCATCTACTTGCATTTGCATGCTTTCGAATTGCTAGGTTGGCAAGAGCTGGAGCTAGTGCGGGAGCTCACTCCACACACAGGGCTAGGGATTCGAACCTCCGAACTTGCAATCTTCCGATTGACAAGCCTGGCATCTTACCCGCTGAGCCACCCCGCCCCCCAACAGAACAGCTATCCCTACAGAATAGGAAGACTTTAACTCAATTGGTTAGGTAGCAGCCCTGCATACATTACTTAATATACTGTACACTTCCTACCGGTTTCTTCTTGAAGATCTCATCAGCTCCATCTGACACTTCCATTCTTCCATCATAGATTTGTTTTGGAATTCAATCCTCATTTATTCTCTCTGTACAACCAAATTGCCTGGGCATACTCGCCACTCACTTTTGTATTCAGTCCCCATTCATTTAGCAGCCATCCAGTCTTGACTCTGATCTCTTCTTGTTTTATTTAATACACACACTTTTAAGACCCCCATTCCCACTGCATTAACTTAAGTTTAGGCTTCTCTTGACCCAGCATTCAGTTCTATAAAACACACACTAATACACAGCTATTGTTGCTTCTTTCAACACTCAGTCTATGTCATAACCACTATCACTTTTTTCATCTATTCTTTCAGTGATCTTCTGAAGAGCAAGAATCTGGCCCATACAGCCTGCGCCTGTCATAAAGCCACATTGCACTTCCCAAATTTTGCTCATTGTTACTTCTTTCATCCTTTTAATCAAAATTCTGCCGAACACCTTCTGAGGCACACTTAAAAACTCTGCATAGTTTTTGCTTGCTACCTTTCCTTTCCAGGTGTCAGATGCAGATACACTCTTCACACACACACACACACACACACACAGAGAGAGAGAGAGAGCAAACTACATCCATATTTCAATATTTCTTCAGTTATATCATTAGTACCTGCAGCTTTTTCATTTTTCACCATTGCCACAACATTTATGTTCTCCTCGTCTTTTTTTTTCTTGGACACTGACATTGATTAACATTTGTTTCAATTCCACTTTTCAAATTACCGCTCTCATTCCCACTGAAATGTCTAAAAGGGGCCTTCCAACATTCCATCATTTCAGGTTTAATGTAAATCATTTCTTCAGTTTTATTTATTTCTGTCAAGTAAAACACACACAAACTACAAAATTGAATAAACATTTAAGGGAGAGAAAACACAATCAAATAATCCTCAAAAAGCAGAGGCAAAAAGGAAGACAGTGCATATAACCATGACAATATACATAATGCCTGCAGACTAAATTATTCTTAGAGTAGAAAAGGTAAATGGTTAGGTTACAGGTCTTTACAGGGTCAAAGCAAGACCAGATAAGAAGTAAAAAATGGCAATAATGTAAGTCCCTGACACTGAAGGAAAACAAGTCCTTCCTGAATTTGATTGTAGAAGGCATGTTTAGAAATGAATTTCCATTTCTGTCATTGGACTCCAGCACCTCTAGTGCTCTCTAGGACACTCTCATTATAATAATACGAATACGAGATACTCAGTGCAAATCAAACATACTCTTTTAGCCCTTAATAATTTACCCCAGGGTTTCTCAACCAGGGTTCCGTGAGAGGTCACTAGGGGTTCCCTGGGAGATCACGATTTATTTAAAAAAATATTTCAAATTTGGGCAACTTCACTTTAAAGAGGTAAGATTCATTCTTTATTTTTAGTTTAACAACGCTGTTAATGCACAGGCCTACACATGAAACTTGAAACATGAAACATGAAACGAGCTTGATTGATGACTGGCAAATAGAGGGAGAAAAAGTGGAGGCAGTGACAGACTTTGTATTTCTAGGCGCAAAGATTACTGCAGATGCTGACTGCAGCCAGGAAATCAGAAGACGTCTACTTCTTGGGAGGAGAGCAATGGCAAATCTTGATAAAATAGTTAAGAGCAGAGACATCACACTGACAACAAAGGTCCGCATAGTTAAAGCAATGGTATTTCCTGTAGTAACCTATGGCTGCGAGAGCTGGACCATAAGGAAGGCTGAGCGAAGGAAGATAGATGCTTTTGAACTGTGGTGTTGGAGGAAAATTCTGAGAGTGCCTTGGACTGCAAGAAGATCAAACCAGTCCATACTCCAGGAAATCAAGCCAGACTGCTCACTTGAGGGAATGATATTAAAGGCAAAACTGAAGTACTTTGGCCACATAATGAGAAGACAGGATACCCTGGAGAAGAAGCTGATGCTAGGGAAAGTGGAAGGCAAAAGGAAGAGGGGCCGACCAAGGGCAAGATGGATTGATGGTATTCTGGAGGCGACGGACTCAACCATTGGGGAGCTGGGGATGGTGACGGCCGACAGAAAGCTCTGGCGTGGGCTGGTCCATGAAGTCACGAAGAGTCGGAAACGACTGAACGAATAAACAACAACACACATGAAACAAATATAATAATTTTGTAACTTCTGCCCTATATTTGAGCCTGAACGTGCAGGCATTTCCTGAGGCCTGAAAAATATTTCAAGGGTTCCTCCAGGGTCAAAAGGTTGAGAACGGCTGATCTACCCAGTGCAGTAGTACATGCTGCCAGTAGATGTATGTTTTGCTTTTAAAATGAGGTTTTACAGAAATGATTGGACAAATCTTTGGATTTTGGAAGTACATAAGTCTGAGTAATAAATTAAAAATAAATAATTTGGACAAAACTTGCTAATTTGGAAATGAAATGTTCTGGAAAACTCTAGAACATTCTGTTCCTCCTCCAGGCCATGCCAAAATCCTTCAGACTGAGCCATTCCAAAGAGCAATATGGCAGTTTCTGGCATTCAGTTCCCCAAACCAGATGTTCAAAGTGTCCCCCTGGAATGGCATGGTCTGGAGAAGGTTTGATATGGCCTGGATGGGGAATAGAATTCTCTGAAATATTCTATTCCCAAATCAGTGAGTTTTGCACATCCCTAGTAAAAATGTATAAAATAAGGATCTCCTAAGATTTTTAATGAAAAACATAGACTGCATTTTAAAGGACTAGATTTTATGAAAAATATAGGCTGGATTTTTGAGTGAGACAGGAGGATTTCAAAAGATGAATGGATAGCAGTTGTTTTACTGTATATGTGTCTAGTTCACCATTTAAAATGGATTGGCAAACTATAATGAGTCTAGTGGAGGATGAAAAGATTAGTGAGATTCCTGAATGTGTTTTACTCTGGAGACAATTGGTCAGACATAAAAGATGACATTGATCTGTGAGGTTATAAAAAAAAGGTAAAGGTTCCCCCCGCACATTTGTGCAGTCGTGTCCGACTCTAGGGGCCGGTGCTCATCTCCGTTTGTTAGCCGAAGAGCCAGTGTTGTCCGAAGACGCTTCCGCGGTCATGTGGCCGGCATGACGCATGTGGAACACTGTTACCTTCCCACCGAAGTGGTACCTATTCATCTACTTGCATTTGCATGCTTTCGAATTGCTAGGTTGGCAAGAGCTGGAGCTAGTGCGGGAGCTCACTCCGCACGCAGGGCTAGGGATTCGAACCGCTGAACTTGCGATCTTCCGATCGACAAGCCTGGTGTCTTACCCGCTGAGCCACCACGCCCCTATTGTGTGAGGTTATATCCAGCAGGAATTTGAAAGACTATAAAATTGCTTTCCAATAAAAGGCTCCAAGTAACACTATGCAAAATACATTGTATAACTATAATCTTTGCCTCCTTTAAGGATTTTTTATGGTAAGAAAAAAGGATGGAAGAAAGAGTGAGAAATAATGAACAAGGACGGACAATTGTGCATTAAAACCTTATCTGGAAGTGTTTCATATAGATAACTCTACTTAACTGTTAATTGATTTTTAAATTTGTAGTCGGTATGCCAGCAGGGAGCATTTGTTGCTTTTCTAAAGAACCTGAAGGCAAGACAAATGTTATCTGCTCCCTCTCTATTATGAAGAGTTGATCTGAACAGATCATGTTCCTACATCAGAAGGAAGCAACTGCATACAGCACAGGTAAGGAACTAAATCCAGTCTCAGAGCCAGGTCAAAAACCTTTCTTTTCCCACTTCCTCAAGCAGGTCAGGGAGGTGAAGAAGAGGAAGCTTCTTTGTTAATTTCACCTTTAACACAGGGGTCCCCAGGCCGCGGACCGGTACCAGTCCGTGGCCTGTTAGGAACCGGGCCGCCATGCCGGTCTCCGAATCCTGCCCCCTGGTCCGCGCGATTGGCTCCTGCCTGCAAACCCCACCTCGGTCCGCGTGATTGGCTCCCGCCTGCAAACCCGCCCCCCAGTCTGCGCGATTGGCTCCCGCCTGCAAACCCCACCCCCAGTCTGTGCGATTGGCTCCCGCCTGCAAACCCTGCCCCCCCCAGTCCGTGGAAAAATTGTCTTCCATGAAACCGGTCCCTCATGCCAAAAAGGTTGGGTACCCCTGCTTTAACATCATAAGAACTGAAAAATAGTCTTACTGGATTAGGCCAGTGAGGTTTTTTTCTCCCAGTGGCCTAATCAACCTAATGCCTAATGTCACTGGAGTACTTGCAAGTAGAAGATGGAGACATATGATTTTCCTGCTGTTGGCAACTGATACTTGAAGATACGCTCCTCCCAGCCCAGAATTAACACTGAGGCTTTAAGGTTGAAAAGAGTTTGGTCTAGTGATTAAGGCAACTGGCTAGAAACCAGGAGACTGAGAGTTCTAGTCCCGCTTTAGGCATGGAAGCCGGCTGGGTGACCTTGAGCCAGTCACTCTCTCTCAGCCCAACTCACCTCACAAGGTTGTTGTTGTGGGGAAAATAGGAGGAGGAAGGAGTATTAGGTATGTTCGCCACCTTGAGTTATTTATAAAAATAATAAAGGCGGGATAGAAAATAAATAAAATAAAATAAAAGCCTTGACACATCTGCCCTCCATGAATTGATCCCATCCCCTTTTAAAGTCATCCAAGCTTGTGGCCATCACCACAGCTTGTCATGACAGGTTTTGTAGATTAATTGTCCAGTGGGTCAAAAAATACTTCCTTTTGTTTCTTCTAAATAAACTTCCAATCACTTTCATTAAGCAATCCATGGTCATATTGTTGAGGGAGAGAGAGAGAAGCTCCCTGCCCAATTTCTATGTGCAGGATTCAATCATGTACCCAATTTTTTAAGCTAAAAGACTTAAATGTTAGCACCCTGAAGATGCTCCCATAAATTAAATTAAGGACTTTTTAAACATCTGTATCTTGGATTATATATTTTTATTTAAGAACATTGTTTTTATTGTATTTTAATGACTATTTAATCTGTTTTTATTGTAAACCTCCCAGAGTCGCTCTTTGAGTGAGATAAGCGGTAACTAAATTTGAAATATAAATAAATACTCTTAACATTTTCTCATAAGCAAGGTGTTCAGAATCACTGATCATTTTGGGTATCTTCTTCTTCAATTTTTCCTACTCTGTTATAATTTTTTTTCTTCAAATGGGGCAACCAGAACTATACACAGCTGCAGACACAACACAGCTGCTCTGTAATCAGAACACACAGGCTGGGCAGGAGGGGAAAAAGAATGCATAGTCTGTGGAATCTGGGTTGGCTCTACTCTTTGAGGGTGGGGGTAGTAAATTCATTTTAGAGAACTTTGTAAAAAGTAGCTAATTGTACCTCAGCACACAGAAAGATCACACTCAAGGGAGAAACATTCAGGGATGTCTGAAGGTTTAAATTATCCTTCAGATGAATGCTTTACTGGGTAAAAAAACATTTTTTCAGGTGCAGAAAAAATGCAAATGATTAGTAAGTAAGTAAGTTTATTGTTGTCATAACAAGATAACATAGCATAAAATTCAATAAAATAATATAACAATAAAATAAAATAAAATAATAAAAAGAGTATTGGATGCAAAGAGATTAAAACAAAATAAAGCCAGGACTATGATTATGAACTTAAATATTTCTTTTGAAGTTTAAATGACAACAAAGCAAAGATACCAATCAAAGAGAATATTTGTAGCTCAGGGTTGAACTGTGGAGTCCTTGGTGCTCTCTGAGCCTTGTTGTTTTCTTGCAGACGTTTCATTGCCAGACTAGGTGCATCTTCAGTGCGAAAAATTTTGAAGATGTTGCCTAGTCTGGCAATGAAATGTCTGCAAGGAAACAACAAGGCTCAGAGAGCACCAAGGACTCCAAAGCAAAGATAGCAACTTGACTACTAATAGTGGGAAACACATCTGCAAGAAGATAATTCAATCATTCGAAGTCTGAGCCCTTGAATTCAATTACCATCAACAGTATAGCCCTGATTTCATCATAAATGGAGCAGGGGTGGACTTAGCATATAATGTTCTCCACTTGACCAACACCACAAGAACAGAAACACTGTTCAACAGGGCACTTACAAATCTTTCAAGATATGCTGAAGGCTTGGTCTGCAAGCAAAAGGGACATAAAAGCCTTCCTCATGTTGGAGATTCTAGCAAATACAGCATGCCTCATCAGCATATGGATGGCTGCTCTAGGATGCAAGTTCTCCATGCTTTTGAGGAAGCTGTTTGTGGCCACTCCCACTTCCTCTCTCTCTCTGATTCTTCCATCGAGAAGGATGCAGCACGGGGCTGCTCCTCTCCATGCAGAGGCCATGTGCTAGGCCTCACTCTCTCCTCCTTGGACTGGGAGCAACCACATGGCTGTGTGCTGCCCCATCCTAGGCCATGGATGGGCCTAAGAGATTTTTCCCCCTTTCTACATGCATCTCTTGCAGCAAGCAGGGTAAGAGGTATTAAGTTTAAGGAAACAAAGAAGAAATGGAACATTGTACCTGCAATGACTCTTGGACTCTTTTCTACTTAATTTTCATAACTGTAAGCGTGCATTTCTTTATGCTTGGGTGGGCTAAGAGTGTAAGATTTACCTGAATCTCTCTAATATTCTCATGGGCTCTGTTTTAAAACAATATTCTTTTTCTGTACACGAGTTTTGCAGCTCTGCTCCATTTCAGTAGTTCTAACAGAATGGGCTTCAAAGAATCTTGGGCTGGACGGAGCAGCTGAGAGCAGCTTCTTCAGAATTTTTGTTTCTATTTCTACTCATGCTCCTTTCCCTTTTCTCTTTTCTTCTAGGCCTCTGTCAGGGGAAGCAGAGAAGAGGGCGGAGCACTGGATAAGAAGCGGGCACGCAGCTCAGAGAGCCTAGCCTATTTCCCCAAACATCAGAAGAAAGCTCCGCCCTAGGTTGAGCTGATATACTGGGGAATCTTCAGGCACTGTTAGTTTAGCAGGATTTCTGCTTGTAGGTATGCAATAAACACTAGAGACTAGATTCCAGGCCTCGGCGTGTTATTTCTGCATCTACACACGACACCAATCCTGCTAAACCAAAACTCCCATCGAAAGAGGGAGGAACACATAAACCAGGAGAATGGCTTCTCAGACACAGGAATTGCAGCAGGCCATAATCCAATTAGCAGCGGCCTTGACACAACACCAGCAGCAGGTCGACGACCAGATTAATAACTTACAGGCGGCGATGCTTCAGCAGATCCAACAACCAGCCCCAGTCGTCCAGCAGCCGGCACCAGTGGCAGCACCCCCACCAGTCATTCTGCGATCCCCAGGGTGTTTACCAGAGAAATTTGGGGGAGAGACGGCACAGCTCAGGACCTTCGTCGCCCAGTGCACCATGTTTTTCGACAGCAGACCAGCCGAGTTCCCGACGGAGAGGTTCAGAGTCACATTCATTTTAAGTTTGCTGAAAGGCTCAGCCGCAAGATGGTCCATCCCCATGGTGGAAGCTAACGACCCAATTCTGGACAACTACCAGAACTTTATGGCCCGTTTCAGAGCCCATTTTGATGATCCAATCAGAGAAGTCACTGCCAGCAGAGAGATCCGACGGCTCCGACAGGGGAACAGGAGAGTAGGAGCGTACATCGCAGATTTCAAACTGCTGGCAGGAGATTTGGGCTGGAATGAGGTGGCATTGAAGGATCAGTTTAAACAAGGACTGGACGAAGAGATTAAGACGGAGTTAGTGCGGCAGGGCACTCCAGCGACATTGGAAGACCTATACCAGTTAACAGTCGTCATAGATGCTCGATTGGAGGAGTTAAAGCAGCTTCGGCCAGGGAGAAATAGGGCAGGAACCCGACCGGCTTTTCCAGGTTTTGCTACCCCCTCTAACACGTTTGTTCCCCTGAGCGCGGAAGAACCCATGCAGATAGGGGCCACAAGAAGGGGGCTCTCTGAAGCCGAGAGGCAAAGGAGAAGGGACAATGCACTTTGTTTTTATTGCGGGGGGCCAGGGCACATTGCAAGGGTGTGCCCGACCAGACGCCAGGCAGCCCCGGTAAGCAGGCCCACATTCCAGCCGCTTCTTCTCAGCAGTTAAACTCCAACGGCCCCCCTTGTCAGAGCCCCGTAGGGCGGCCATCCAGCAATTAAGAAGGGCTCAGACGGCAGATCACAACCAAGATTTTTATATTGTTCCAGCCACGCTGACTACAGATTCCAAGCAACTATTACCGGTAAATGTTATGATTGATTCCGGGGCGACAACCAATTTTATAGATGGGGAAGCGGTGGAAAAGTTTCACATTTCAACTATTGCACTACCAAGCCCCATGCAGGTTGAAACCATCGACGGGCAACCTCTCAAGGCCGGCGCGATCAAACGTTGCACCCTGCCGATTCAGCTAAACATCGCAGATCACTCGGAGTGGATCCAACTGTACGTTACTGCCTCCTTGCAAGTCCCAGTCGTTCTCGGGGCACCTTGGTTGAGACTTCACAACCCCAATTTGGACTGGATGACCGGAGCAGTTTCCTTTCCCTCTCAAGACTGTCGGCACCACAAATTGCAGGGCATTACCCAAGCCCAACCGGCAGCTGCAAGCCGGGAAGCAGGGAAGGCTCCACTGCCAACAAAGTATGGAGATTTTGCAGACATCTTCGGAGAGCAAGAGGCCACGGTGTTGCCCCCCAATAGATCTTTCGACTGTACCATAGATTTGAAGCCTGGAGCCAAGATCCCAGCGGCACGGCATTACACAATGTCCCCAAAGGAGCTAGTTATACTGAAGGAATATTTGGATGCCAACCTAAGAAAGGGTTTCATTCGGCCATCGACATCACCGGCATCTGCACCTACCTTCTTCGTGCCTAAAAAGCCCGATCCTTTCGCCCCGGCGGCACAGGCTGGCGATAAGGGACCACCCATGCGCACGGTGCATGACTACAGCGCACTCAACGCAGTCACCGTTAGAGACCACTACCCTCTTCCAGTGATATCGGAGTTTCTAGATCGCCTGCAAAAGGCTCGCATTTTTACCAAGCTAGACCTCAGGAATGCCTACAATTTGATCAGAATAAAGCCAGGCCATGAATACTTAACGGCTTTTAACACCAGATATGGTAAGTTTGAGTATTTAGTCATGCCTTTTGGACTAAGTAATTGTGGGGCAGTATTTTCCAGGTTCATGAACCACATTTTCTCAGACTTGTTAGATAAATATGTCATTGTGTATCTGGATGACATTCTGATTTATTCTGAGGACCCCACCTCCCACATTACCCATGTGCGTAATGTTCTGCAGAGATTAAGAGAGAACAAGCTGTTTGCGAAATTAGAAAAGTGCGCTTTTGACTTAACGCAATTAGACTATCTGGGATACAGGATTTCCACAGAAGGCGTAGCCGTGGATCCTGCAAAGGTCCAAGCAATTATGTCATGGAAGCCTCCCCGTAACGTCAAGGAGCTCCAACAATTTCTGGGGTATGCGAATTTTCTTCACAAGTTCATTGCCTCATATGCGGAGAAAGCGCGTCCCCTTACTCAGCTGTTAAAGAAAAACAGACGCTTTTGCTGGGGGGAACAGCAGCAAGCGGCCTTTCAAGAATTTAAACAGCTGTTTACCTCCCCACCACTCCTGAGGCACCCGAACCCTGCAAAACAGTTCCACGTCCAGTGCGACGCCTCTAACTTTGCCGTCGCCGCCATTTTACTCCAAGCGGCGGACGAAAGGGGGGAAGATTTATTACCCTGTGCCTATTTCTCTCGCACGCTGTCACCAGCAGAGAGGAATTACGATGTCTTTAACAAGGAACTGCTTGCCATAAAATCAGCTTTTCAAGAATGGAGGCATTGGTTAGAGGGAGCAGCTTTGCCAATCAAGGTTTACACAGACCATAAAAACTTAGCGCTGTTGCAGAGCTCGGGATCCCTCAACCCCCGTCAGGTCAGATGGAGTCAATTTTTTTCACGCTTCGATTTCGTCATCTCGTATTTGCCAGGCAAACAAAACAAGCTGGCTGACGCGTTGTCTAGGCAGCCGCAGGACATTGCAGAACCTGACCAAGCCACCCAAGCCACGATCTTGCACCCTCAAAATTTTGAGAAGCCTCCCGAAGGGGTCCAAGTAGAGAACTTGGCAGCAGTCAGACTAGTAGACGATCTCCTTGTAAGAATCAAGGCGCAGCAGCAACAAGACCCCTACGCACGGGCTAGGCTGGATGACCTCCAGGGGGCCCAGCATGGTACACCGTCCCCTTTCACAGCGGAGGCAGGGACCCTTTGGCATAGTGGGCGGCTTTATGTTCCCAAGACCCTGAGGGAAGAAGTATTACAGCTCTGTCATGATAGCCCAACGGCAGGACACGGGGGGGGGGGGTGTGTTCAAAACGCTGCACAGAACACTCAGAGACTACTGGTGGCCCAAGATGGCAGCACACATCAAGACTTACGTGGCCTCTTGCCACGTGTGTAGACGCGCTAAAACGGTTGCAGGGAAACCAGCAGGCCTTTTGCAGCCCCTGCCCACACACCCCCAACCTTGGGACACTGTCTCCATGGATTTTATCACCGACTTACCACAGGCACAGGGTTTCACTTCCATCCTGGTGGTGGTAGACTGCTTTACAAAAATAGCGCACTTCATTCCCTGCAAGGGCCTACCAACAGCACAAGTTACAGCACAGCTCTTTTTGGACACTGTCTTCCGATATAGAGGTATGGTTAACCACTTGATCTCAGATCGTGGTTCGCAATTTACTTCCAGCTTCTGGGGGGCGCTTTTCCAGACGTTGGGGGTCAAAATACACTTGTCCTCTGCGAATCATCCTTGCAGTAATGGCGAAGTTATTGCAGCAATATCTCAGATGTTACATTAACTACCGGCAGGACAATTGGCCAGAACTTCTCCCCATGGCAGAGTTCGCTTACAACAATGCAGTACATTCCTCAATCAAGATGTCCCCTTTCCAGGCTCTCTATGGCACAAACCCGAGAGTGTTGCCCCTTTCCTCACAACAAACAGCTGTGCCTGCAGCCACGGATTTCCTGGCAGAAAGACAGGCAGCCCATCACCTGTTAGCAGAGCAGCTAGAGCTGGCAAAGGCAGCCTATAAACGGAACGCAGATGAACACAGACAGGAAGGACCCCCCATATCACCAGGAGACAAGGTCTGGCTCTCTACAAAGTTTCTACCCACTAACAGACCTTGCAAGAAGCTGGACTCTAAGTTTATTGGCCTTTTTCAGGTGATACAGCAAATAAACCCTGTGGCTTATCGTTTGCAGCTTCCACACTCCATGAGGATTCACCCGGTGTTTCACAAGTCCTTGTTAGTCAAAGATTCCCCTCCAAGTGCCTTGCGGTCGCATACCCCCCCCCACCTCCAGTACTGGTCCAAGGGGAACCAGAGTACGAAGTGCAAGAGATTTTGGACTCCAGAAGGAGGGGCAGGGGGATTCAGTATTTAATACACTGGAAGGGGTATTCTCAGACAGAGCGCTCCTGGGAAAATGCCAAAGATGTTCACGCACCCTTCCTAGTGCATAGGTTTCATCAGATTTTCCCTCACAAGCCACGGCCAGCGCGACTCCCAGAGCTACAGCCCCCAGCTGAAGACGAGGAAGCCGACCAGCCTGAGGATTTCGTGAGTTGCCAGCAACCATTCCTGCTCCCCCCGTCAGACCCAGCGAGGGGGGAGGAGGAGGATTCGCATCCCTCCACCTCTGGTTGCCAGCTCCCAGGAGGGGGGAGGGAGAACCTTTCTAACGATTTAGCTGTTTTTCAGGAGACGCCAGCTGCACCCGGACTATCAGATCAAACAGAGAGACGCGAGCCTTCCCCCGACATTCCTTTCCTGGATGACCTCCCTTCACTGCCCAGCTCCCAGGAAGAGGAGCAGATAGACACTTTTTCACAGGGATCCTGCCCGACACCAAGGACGAACGGGGGGAGGGAGTTGCTATGGAGTTTTTGGATGGGGAGGGGGGGGTGTCAGGGGAAGCAGAGAAGAGGGCGGAGCACTGGATAAGAAGCGGGCACGCAGCTCAGAGAGCCTAGCCTATTTCCCCAAACGTCAGAAGAAAGCTCCGCCCTAGGTTGAGCTGATATACTTGGGAATCTTCAGGCACTGTTAGTTTAGCAGGATTTCTGCTTGTAGGTATGCAATAAACACTAGAGACTAGATTCCAGGCCTCGGCGTGTTATTTCTGCATCTACACACGACAGCCTCTGGCCTTGCTATGTATAATACAGATTTAATTTTTTTAGTGAACCAGTAGTTGCCCTTCTGCAAAAGGCGTCTAGTTTTAGCACACATACAAACACACACACACACAAACACAGATGCACACTCTTTCTCTGGAGTAAAGAGCTAGTGGCAGTTACTTTAAATCTTTCTAGGAGTTGCAGGGAAGTTACAGCAAGGTGGGAGGAAGATATGGAGACACCTCATGGGTATCAGTAGAGTCCAAGTCCCAACAACCCATGTGTGTGTGTGTTCATGTACTGTTGCACCTTGTGTGCAGATACCCGTACAACTAAATTTTCCTATGGCTTCAATGAGATCTATTTACTAGTAAAGCACTCTTCAAATACTCTGCAGCAAGGAAGATGTTCTCCAGATGATCCTCTCATGTTTATTGAGGTCTAAGGTAGGCTGAAATAGTATTTGGCTGAAGTACACTGTTACAATACTTCATGGGACTGGAATCCTGGTTACCTGATTATGTCTCCATTCAGCCAAACATCACTACATCTAATCTTCCCATCTATCTTATCAAAAACAAGAAGGTGCTTCTACTCCATCCACAGTTAAGATCCATCCTGATTTGCTTTCATGAACAATAGTATCACAATTACATAATGATAAAATTATTATTACTATTATTATAAAAGATAAACACTCCTTTTTATTGAGCTCAACATCAGGTTCCTACATGGACATTATAGTTTACTTTGGCAAAATATGGCAGTGTTTTGCTATTGCCTTTTTCTGAGATTTTGTATGAGTTCCCAGTCTAGCATACAGCTCTGAAATTTCTGAGTGGTCTTCCTCCCAAGCATCAACTAGGCTTCATCTTACTTAATTTTTAAGGTAACCAACCCACTGTATGATACTATTAATAGATACAGGAAGAAAAGGGCCCATGCTGATTTAAAAAAAAACGTATCTTCTCCATTGCAGAATTAAAGGAGCATAGCAGTTTGAACATGAGAATCTGCATGGGAGAGAATCTCCCTCCCATCTCAGTTTTAACACATATCATACTCCATTAGGAGAAGGGAGGGAGGAAGATGTGTGTGTGTGTGTGTGTGTGTGCACGTGCATCTGCATGTGCTAGGAGATCCATGCAACTGTACACATATTTTTACTGGGGCATAAATTGCATGGAGTCCTGGTTTTCAGTGATCCATTCATTCTATAATGAAAGAATTAAGACATGATTGTAAAATTAGAAAATCAGGACAAATTCTACTTTGAGCTTAATGCAGACTGATTTGGATAACCCCACAAGCAAGTAGTTAACTTTAAACACAGTAGTAATTCATTTTTACTGTAATAAAGAATACTACTAACATAATTCATTGTTGGTGTTTTATTAAATCATGTTTTAGCACAATCTACTTTGTGGGGTATCAAATTCTATGTGTGAATAATCTATCTATGTAATGGGGACAATCTGTTCTGCATTACTTGTTGCTTTTTTAGACTCAATATTTTACAGGATCTTATATTTGCTTAATTAAAAGCCAAATTATTATAAATACCATCTGCTATATCACCTGCAGCCATTTTAACTACCCAACAAACATTCATCCATTTTTTATTCTATGTACAAAGTAAGCTGAAACAAAATGTGGTAAGCTTTTCTAAAAAAAATCTGTCAAATACAGGATTGCCACTGTAATGACACTTAACTGTAATTATATCTACCTTGATACAAACTGGTACCTGGCAACATACAACAGTGTAAATTTATTTTATATTTGCTACAATGATATGAAGAATACATTATGACATAACAATAGGGATTCTCTATTACATAGCTTTCCAAACTGTGTGTCGCAACACATTAGTGTGTCGCAACAAAACCCGGAAGTGCTGATGGCACGTCGCCGCCGCCACTGCCACTGCTGCCACGCATGCCCCTCGCCGCTGCCGTGCACGATGATGACGCGTGCACCCCCCCGCCGCCGTTGGTGTGTCGCCAACGGTGGGAGTTTGGAAAGCACTGCTCTATTAGCTGATACATAATTATGAAAACAGAGTAAATCAGTGGATTTGGAAGGTCTGTGAACAATGAAAATCAGTAGTGGAATAAAATTATGATGGTAAAATAAATTATGGGCAAGAATGCTGGACTGGAGTGCATCATCCCACTAGGAACAAGCTCTCGGGGTCTAAGCCAAAACTAGGTGGGACAACCTCTCCCTCACGCACTGCTACTGCTGCTCCTCCATTTTTCTCTCAAAGCCTTCTTCTCATCCTGCCCCCCAAGCTTCCATCTGCCACCACCGCCTGAATCCACAGCTGTCTTGCCTCCTGACAGCCTAGCCATGTGGCCATAGGAAGCAGAAAGGCTATTGCCACGCCCCTGCGACCACCTCCACTCAGGAGACCACCATTGCTACCACAACCCTTCCTCTTCCTCAGCTCAGCCACTTTGGAGTGATGAACCAGGAGGCACGCTGAGCGTTGCTTAATTTAGATAACACGCTTGGAAGAGATTTCAGGGAAAGTGAGGCTTAAATTTAATCTTCCAGGTGCTCTGCCTCCCCCCAACCTGGTTAGCCAACTAATTTCTAGAAAAAAGCCCTGGGACTTCCGTGGAAGAAATGGCGAACCGAAGACGGCTCCGCAAAAAGCCGAGCTGACAACCATGGTGGAATGAAGAGCCAGCAAGTAGATTGGCTCTTCGATACTTCGATACCTGAGATCACCCACAAGTGCTCCAAACAGTTGCTCCTCATGAGGGGACCACAAGATAGCAGTCTCCGGTGGGTTTAGAGCTCTGGGAGACGAGAGAATAGCCATCTTGCTCAAACCACAGTTGGCACCTTTAAAAAGACACTGGATTCACATACTTCCTCTTCTAATCACTTTCGGAAATTGCTTGTTAACTGCTTTTTAGCTATTAGGAACCTTTGGATCTACAAGTTTTATAGCACCAGGTGAGTTTCCTTCAATCCTTAGCGAAATAAGTTTTAAATACAAGTTTAAGGATTTTAAAAAAAATGTTGGGAAGAGTGATTAAAACTTTGATTTTAGAAAGTTACAAACAAACTAAGGGTCCAGATAAATTTGAAATAACTTTTGGAATTAATTTTAAGAATCCTTCCCATGGGAAAATGCTGTTGTTTTGAATTCTAAAAAAAAAATGATAGGATGGGACTTTGAAGGTTGGACACTAGGGGGAACCAGAATCTCCAACATGAGGAAGGCTTTTATGTCCCTTTTGCTTGCAGACCAAGCCTTCAGCATATCTTGAAAGATTTGTAAGTGCCCTGTTGAACAGTGTTTCTGTTCTTGTGGTGTTGGTCAAGTGGAGAACATTATATGCTAAGTCCACCCCTGCTAAAGATTACAACTAAAGGAGAAGAACGCTTAAATTTCACTAATACAGAATGGAGCAAAATACTTTAATATTGGATGTACTGAAGAATATTTGTGAACCATGGACTCAGAAGTTAATTTAAAGGATGTCTGCCATTATAGATAGACTGCGTTTAAAAGATGTTATGGAAGAGGAACAAATTTTACCAGACAAGACTGAGACTGATTTGAAAGTGGATTTCAAAATGACAGGCTACAAAGAATGATGTGGAAAAATATGCTACACTGGATTTACAAATGGAACTGACTGATGTCTTAATACAGAGCTTTCCAAACTTTTCATGTTGGTGACACACTTTTTAGACATGCATCATTTCGTGACACACTCTTACAGCAGGGCATCATTTCGCGACACACTCTTACAGCAGGGCACAAGGCAGGCACTAGGACCTCCGTGGAATCACAGCAGGTTTGGAGGCAGCAAGGCACAAGGCAGGCACTAGGACCTGCATGGAATCCTGGCAGAGCTCGGAGGCAGCAGCAGCCACAACACACCCAGACACTGCAGCCGACACACTAACGTGTCCCGACACACAGTTTGGAAAGCTCTGTCTTAATAAGTAAAAGGGATATACAAATAACAAACCAAGAGAGTGACCTGGATAATCTTCCTATATTGGGTTTACAAAAGAGGCTTGTTAAACCTTGGAATAATTTTGTGAGAATGGACAAAGAAAAAAGGAATATAAATCAAGTTCTAGGACATTATTTGAAGGGACTAAAGATCAAGATTGTTAGAAGTAAAAGGAAGGAATATAACAGTGGTTTATTTGATCAAGGTTAAAATAGATATGTTGTCTCTGGTAACCCTTAATGGATGAGAATGGCGAAGTACAAAGGTACAAAGCCAGACTAGTCGCAAAAGGCTACTCACAAAAGTATGGACTAGACTATGATGAATGTTTTGCTCCTGTTATGAAACACACCACAATTCGAATGCTCCTAAGCCTAGCAGCTTCCAGGAACATGAATGTTGAGCACCTAGATGTGAAAATTGCATTTCTGCATGGGGAAGAGGAACATTTATAGAGGAAGAACTATACACGTTACAACCTCCAGGCTTCGCCAATCCCAATACACAGCATCTTGTTTGCAAACCTCAGAAGGGGATTTATGGCCTGAAGCAAGTAGCAAGAGCATGGAACTTGAAGTTAAATCAAATACTTCTTGACCAGGGCTTCGTTCAAGGAAAGGCTGATCCCTGTCTTTACACAAGACACAGAAATGGCAGAGAGGTGTATATTCTTGTTATGTGGATGATTTAATGATCTGCCATAATAACAAAGGGGACTTTGATGAAATTGTATCCAGCCTAAACAGAGAAGTAGAAGTCAAGCATCTGGACAATGCCAGCTACTACTTAGGGATACAGATTGAGAAAGAAGAAGATGGAAGTGGAAGTTTTCTTCTAAGCCAGAAGAAAAAGATCCTAGAACTGTTGGAGAGCCTAAGACTGCAAAATGCTAATCCTATGCCAACTCCAATGGAAACAGGTTTCCACAAGCAACAGGAATCTAGTGAACTCTTGCCAGAGAACAATGACTATAGAAGTGCCATAGGTAAGCTGTTGTATCTAGCCACCACCACTAGGCCAGACATAGCAGCTGCAGTATGCAAAATGTGATACTATAGTAGGCAGAGTAGGAGTGAGAGTGGGAAGTATGGTCACCACTTCTTTATGCTGGATCATGCACTGGATTCTACTGCTTTATTGAATGAATACTTTATTGCGCACACACACACGCATACCTTTGAGTCAGTTCTTGACTCCTGGTGACTGCCTGGACAAGTCCCTGCAGTTTTCTTGGCAATGTTTTCAGAAGTGTTTTGCCTTTGCCTGCTTCCTAGGGCTGAGAGGGAATGAATGGCCTTTGTGACTCAGATGGGACTAGAACTCATGGTCTCCTGGTTTCTAGCCTGCTGCCTTAGCCACTATCCCAAACTTGCTCTCTTTTCCTGCACTGGATAGTAGCCTTTTAGTGCTGTTGTCCAAAGGATCCCTACAACAAGCTGATCTATTGCCCATCATTTTTCCAGATTCGCTTTCTTCACAAATTCCAAATATCTCTTCCCCAAAATTCTACTGCTTTATTGAATGAATACTTTATTGCAGTCCTACACCAGAATACAAGCTAAAAATACAATTTGTAAACACAGGTTAATAGTGGGGTACAGTGCCTCCAGAAAATCAAAGACCTAAAAATAGATGAAGATGAAATCATGGTGTCATTTGATGTCACTGCACTCTTTACATCCATAGACCAAGCACTAGTGATTGAATCCATGGCAGCAGTTCTACGTAACACACCTGACCTAACTAGATACACCAAGATCAAAATACCCAGAATCATGGACCTCATCAACCTCTGCCTCACCACCTACTTTCAGTTTGATGGACAAATATACCAACAAATCAAAGGAACACCTATGGCATCACCACTCTCAGGACTCCTAGCAGAGATTGTAATGCAACGTCTAGAAAGGATAGCACTCCAACGCATACAACTCAAAATATGGATCCGGTATGTAGATGACACCTTCGTCATAATAAAAAAGGATCAACTGGAGGAAACACATGAAACCATCAACAACATCTTCAAAGGAATAAAATTCACAAGGGAAGAAGAAAACAACAACACACTACCCTTCTTGGACATCCTCATCAGTAGAGGAAATGATGGCATTCTAGAAACACAAGTCTACCAGAAATCTACCCACACTAACCAAGTGCTCCAATACCAAAGCAATAACCCAACCTCCCACAAGAGGAGCTGTGTAAGAACACTATTCAGACGAGCACAAACGCACTGCAGCAACCCAGAACACCAGAAAAAAGAAACAGACCACTTATATAGCATCTTCCAGCAAAATGGATACCCACACAACTTTATCAAAAAGTGCCTGACCACTCAACCCACCACAGCAAAACCAACAGAAGCTATGAAAAGGATTACACTGCCATACATCAGAAACATCTAAGAAACTTCTAATAGACTGTTACAACCACACGGCATCACCGTAGCACACAAACCAACCAAAACCCTTCAGAACATCGTAAGTACACCAAAAGACCCAGTAGCCCAAGAAGAAAAAACAGGAGTTATCTACAACATACAGTGTAAGGACTGTAACAGCCACTATGTAGGACAGACTGGCAGAAGACTAGCAGAGTGCATCCACGAACACCAACTAGCAGTCAGAAGACACAATGAAAACTCCTTAATCTCACAACACATGGACAGACTTAACCATACTTTCAACTGGGAAACTGTGAGCATCTTAAACCAAGCCAAATCCAAAAATGCTAGAGAATTCCTGGAAGCTTGGCACTCAGACAAAGCAGCCATCAACAGACACATAGAGGTAACCAACATTTACATACCATTCGTAAGAGACAATAGAAAAGCCAGAAGACCTGAACACCTCTTTGCCAGCAATCAACAACAAGATAGGCAAAGATTAACAGCAAGATTAGCAGCAGAGGAACAATCAAACAGCACAATATACTGTACCCTAATCAAGGAACAATTAACTCAGTCAATCAACCAAGTAGCAAACAACAGCCCAGTCAAGGAACTACTAAGGAGAGAACAACACCTCCACCAACAGAAGCAGGACAAGCCATGGTATATAAACAGAGAGCAAGTCCCACTCCCTTTTCGCACTGAAGATGTTGTCTAGCCTGGCAATGAAACGTCTGCAAGAAAACAACAAGGCTCAGAGAGCACCAAGGACTCCACAGTTAACATTCAGTCCCTCTTCCTGATCAGCTCCATTCAGAATCAAACTCATTATTATCATCTAGCAACCCTCTCTAAAAGACCCAACTGATCTTTTAAAATCCTGGCCAGAACCTCTGATCAACTGTGTTCTTCATGGACCCTTTTAATTAACAGTCCACATTTGCTAATTCCACTACTAATCAGGATTGTACTTTACTACAGTCTAGTACAGCATGACTAGGTTTTATTAATGTTGAAGCAGCACCTGCTTGATTTTATCTGAGAAGCTAAGCATGGGAGACCTCTAGGACTGTAGACTAGACATGGAAGTCAAAAAACCATCACAGAAGAAGATAGTGGCTGACCAAAGATACTATATGTCCATGTCCAAGAAGTCACCAGGAGTCAAGCTTGACTCAATGAAGACTACTTTAGTCATATTTGAAATATTATCAGCTTATAGTCTCTTTTCCATAGCAACTGTAACCAAGGGAGCCACACTGTTTCATGCTCACTACAGAGAAGCACAAGTACAGTATGCTGCTCTCCTACTCAGCTTCATAAAATAGTACACAAAAATAGTACACAGCATGTTTTCCTATCCATAAAAAAGGCTACTCAATGTAAATATTGTTTCTTCTGCACATCTACAGTTCTGTCCCGCGTCCCTTTTCGTCCATTTTCATCTCACTTATATGTGACTCTAGTGGTCATCTGACATTTTGCAGTCCAGTTATGATACCTTATTAATGACTGCACCATTGCTTTGTTGCAGAGGCAGAGTAGGAGTGAGAGTGGGAAGTGTGGTCACCACTTCTTTATGCTGGATCCTGTCCTGGATTTTTGTTTGTGCGTGCGCGCCTTTGAGTCAGTTTTTGACTCTTGGTGACTGCCTGGACGAGTCCCTGCAGTTTTCTTGGCAACATTTCAGAAGTGTTTTGCCCTTGCCTGCTTCCTAGGGCTGAGAGAGAGTGACTGGCCCAAGGTCACCCAGCTGGCTTTGTGCCTCAGGCAGGACTAGAACTCACGATCTCCCGGTTTCTAGCCCGGTGCCTTAACCACTACACCAAACTGGCTCTCATTTATTTAGTAGTAGTATGCTTTTGCCATATGCGAACAGTCTGAATAGTTTGTAATTGGGGGGGGGGGAGAGATTTAAAAACTTGTTCTTTAACCTTCCCTTCTCTCCCTTGTGAAGGTCTTAGCAACCTGATCCAGTCATGACCTTCTCAGTCTTCATCTTCCTTTGTGCATCCTCATTCAGTTTCTCCAAAAGACCAAACAAACCACCTCACCTTACTTCTTTACTGGTCACTGTTTTTTGTATTTAATGTACATTCATGCAGGATCCATTAATTGGTTGCAAGAAAACAATCAAGCTCAAAGAACACTAAGAACCCAACAGTTCAACCCCGAACTACATGTATTATCTACTACTGGATCCCATTCATCCTTTATCCTGACTCCTGTTTAGCACACCTATTTCTTAATGCCCTGTTCCCACTGCATTCAAATTATTTATGTTTCTTCTGACATACCTAACCCTCACTTCCATGTAACAAAATGGGCAGAAACATGCTCTGAAACACAGCCATTTTTGCTTCTTTCAACAACAGTCCATTCCAGTCCATCTTTAGGAACTTTTCAGTGATAGCACCCTTTTTAAGGAACGTTCATCTCAGGGAACATTCAACATTCAAACTGTTAAAAATTTAAACCAGACAAAAACAAGACGTGACCTGCATGCCACATGCTATCCTTGTCCAGAATTAGAGTTTTTCAGTGCTGGCATGCATTCTTTTACAGTATAGAATTTATTTTCCTGGAAAGTTCAACACACTCCAACCCTTTTATTGTTTAAAGCAGTTGTCCCCTCAGCTCCAACATCTCTTGTTTCTTCCATAGCAGGCACAGTTGCTATGAAAATAGAAGAGAGATCAACAGGCAGGTGCACATATGAATTTGTGGCCCCAAACAGGGAACAGCTGCTAAAGCAGCTTAACAGCTTTCAGGGAGATGCTGTATTTGGCACACTCCTTTGATCTTGAGTTCATATGTACATCACTCACTAGTCGATCTCTTGTTCTCCTTGCAGTGGCTGTCGGTTGCTTATCAGCTTTTGCTGCTGCCATAACAACATCAAGAAAAATGCCAGTAGACAGATGCACACAAAAGCTCCAGAGTAAAACTATGGAGCACAGTAGCAAGAACTGCTATAGAAATGTAGCTCACAAGTACACCTGCCTCTTCCCCGCTTCTCTCACATTTTTCTGGCAGCAATCATGGCAACTGGAGGCATGACACTCAGTGAATTGGTGAGTCCTTGACCTGGGTGTGGAGAAAAAGCAGATGGGAGTTTAGCACTGAGTAGGAGAGGCAAAGAGACAAATCTGAAAACCTGGAGGATAAAGCAGGAAGGAGTGAAGGAACAGGAAGAGTTGGATTGGAATGGATTGACTGGGTGTGTGCATGAGAAGAGGTGGGTGCAAAAATGCATGCACATGCATGCACACTTGAAGAAGTGAGAAAGAGACAGGTGACTATGATTGACCTTCATCACCCTCCTCTCCCTCTTCTCTGTCATGTAACTTCATTAGCAACCCATCGTTCCTTGCTCAGTATATGGTGCCAGATCATTTACATTTGGGTGAATGCAGCCCTCTTAAGGCAAATAAAACCTGTCTCTTAAGACCTGTTAATTCTCCGGACTTTTTAATAAATTATCCATGGTGCTTTTTTCTTTTAGTCTATTGCTACTATTTATATTTGTATGTGTGTTTTTTAAATACTTCCACAATTAAGGTTTTGCTCGGTAGTTTTGAATAAAAAAGCCAGACCTAGACTTTTCCACACAAGCCAGGAAATAATTGTTCATCCTCCAGCTGCTTCAGTATTGTGGTTTGTGTTTTAATTTCACCTCTCCTAAGGAAGTTATTTTGGTACTGCCTGATCCTGAATTTCCATTGTTTGTATCTTGTTGCTAGACTAGTCTACCCAGTTCATTCCTCTGCTTCTTTGGGAGGTGGAGAAGAAAGGAGGAAACAATGGAGATGGCAGAATATCCTGACAGTGTTTGCATCTTTTTATCTTTATTCTCAACCAAACCACCCTCTCTGGAGTCTGTCCGGCTGAGGTGTTCTTAGCCTTTCTAGCCAGGACTTCTCCCTTCAGCCCAGCTCTAGGAAAACAGAAAGGAAGGTGCTTTGGATTTTCCCACCGATAGTTCCAAATTACAGAAGTTTACAAACCATATGCCAATCCAGGAATAGCTACGTATCCAGGCATCTTGTGTGTTGGGAAGATTTTAATGAGAAATTTCCATACAAAATGAATGATGCAAAATTTATAGGTATAAAAAGGAGATTACTGGGAAAAAGGAAATATAGGGAAAATAAGGGGAGGCAAATACCTCGGAAAATTCCAGACAAAATCAAATACAATACAAGACCTCCTTAAAAATTGGTTTGGTTTGTTCTTCAGATCTTGCTGGTCCCGGAAATATTTATTCACACATTCCACTGGGAAAGAACACATATGCATTTTAAAAATGTATACACTGGAAGATATGCATATCAAATATATAACATGATTATCATTGGGAGAAAACATAACTATGGGCTTTTCCTCAATCCTGCTTACATAAAGACACCTCAATAACAATTTTTAAGGGACATGTCCTTATGATGTCACCTCCATCTCTTCCCAAGTCTGCTGCAGAGGAAGCCTAACATTGCTTGTTCTGGTGTTAAAATGGTATTTTCTATCTTTTCCTAACACAAATCTTGGAGTATGGATAACTACCTCTCACAGAATGTGTGGTTATTTTATTTATTTATTAAATTTTTATCACCGCCCTTCTCCCCTCAAGGAGGGACTTGGGGGTTAGTACTCTCAACCACACATTCTATGTGAGGTAGTTATTCATACTCCAAGATTTGTGTTAGTCAGAGAGGAATCAGTAGGATCTTCTGCATGGGCTTACTGCAAGCCTAAGCGCACTGCAGTGTTCATCAGAGAAATGAGAAATGACCATGCAGGAATATCTGCAAGCCCTCTAAATCTCTGAGATGTGCCAGGCAGCCAAGAATTCTGGATATGTAAAGGGTGGAAGTTGTACACTGCATTCTCCTTGGTTGTGGAACAATAGCTCAGGTGGTAATTACCAGCTGTCAGCAGTAGGTGTCTACTGGCCAAACTTAGAGGGCTCACAAGGGAACATCATCCAGGGAAATATTTTGTGCCAATCCTAGGCTAAGACTCATTCATGATTTCAATGAGCACTTTGTGTCAGGCATGCAAACCAGCATGCAACATAAACAAAAATGCAAAGACTAGGAAGCTGCTGCTCACAGGACAAGCCAGTATCAATCACAATCACTGTGTGGAGACAGACCACTATCTAAGTACAGCACACAGCATGAACCCCCATGACTGTAGCCCAGATTCACACACACCGGCTCAGTCCACAGGATTGTATACATTCCTGGGAGGCCTTCGGGGTCTGTATTAAAACAAGAGAAAGAGCACAGACAACTCAGAAGAAGAACTCAGTAGAGCCCTAGAAAGAAAATGACAAGTGTGAAATGTGGAGCAGTTGGATCTGGGGGCCGGAGAAAACATACTGTAGCATGAAAAAGTAGAGTGTGCAGCACAGCATTTGTATCACTGAATGCACAAAGAGCAACCGGGATCGGCTTTAACGTGAAGGAGATGGACCCAATAGAGATCAATGGGATCAACCTATGGCTCACTTCTCCACAGATCTCATTCCCCAGTCCAGAACAGCTGCCCCCATCATCATGCCATCTTGAGCTGAATGTGAGATAAAAATCTAATGATAAAAATAATTTTTTAAAATGTCTATCCTACTGTGATACAAACAAGAAGTTATCCAGGGTGGGTGGGTGTACGTTCTCTAAAATTAGCCCCTGAGATACAGCTGCCTTCATCCTAGACTGCCTCAGCAATATGTGTACATTAATCAATTACTACAACAACTCAGTTGATTCCAAATTCCAGTGATCCCAATGCCACAATAGGGTAACATTATTATTAAGACCAACGCTGTTACCTTCCCACCGAAGTGGTACCTATTAATCTACTTGCATTTGCATGCTTTCGAATTGCTAGGTTGGCAAGAGCTGGGGCTAGTGCGGGAGCTCACTCCGCACGCAGGGCTAGGAATTCGAACCTCCAAACTTGCAATCTTCCGATCGACAAGCCTGGCGTCTTACCCGCTGAGCCACCACGCCCCCAAGACCAACTAGAGTAGTTATATCATGAAGTAGGTATCCTAAGCAGACCGTCTACTTTCACAGTACTTGCTAGTCTTTCTTGCCAGTCCAGTGTAGACATTTACAGATGCTGAATTTGCATCTTCAAAGGAAAAAATGCTCTTTGTAGCACAAATACTCAGGAGATTCCTCAGCCCCTCTCCTCCTAGAGAGAGAAAAAGTGCTGGTCTTTTCAAAAGAAAAAGGATGCAATTGGGAACAGGCTGAGGAAGGAAATGATGTTTCTTCCATCCACCCAGCAGCCTCAGAATTAACTGACTGGAGTCTCCAGGGGTCTGCAGGGGAAGTTCATGATTAATTGAGACAGAGGGAAATCTGTGTCAGGAAAGCAACTATCTTTGAAAGGATAGGTAAAAAATTGTTTAGCTAGAAATATTGCATAAGATATTTATTTTGATTCTGTATGCTTAAGTCTAATAGTTTTTTCCCCTTATATTTATTTTCACCGTACAAGCTTTGTAACTGCATTTTATACAATTTGGAACCTCTTTATAACACAGTTACATCTAGATTAGGAGCAGGTCAGCATCAACTTTTACTTTCCTTTCTATTTTTTCCTATTTTAAGTCACAAATTGTGATTACCAGCTCTATATTTACCGCCCAGAGTCCCCTTTGGGGGAGATGGTGCGGTAATAGAAATTAAAGTATAAATAAATAAATAAATAAACAAATAAACAAATAAATAAATAAATAAATAAATATTTTTATCTCCGTTGCCATGTGTTCTTTGTTTTTTAAAATTTCCTTTGAATGTTTTCTATATGACTGCATAGAGTAAACTCCAGCAAAGGAGATCGTTACCTTGTCGTGGTGCTGGAGCTTGAGCACCTCAATGAAACCATGAGCTAAACCGTGAAGGGACACCCAAGACGGGAAGGTCGTGGCAGAGAGGTCAGACTAAATACGATCCCTGGGGAAGGTAATGGCAACCCACCCCAGTATTCTTGCCGTGAAAACTAAATGGATCAGTACAACCAAAGATATGTCGGTATACCATCGGAAGATGGGACTCCCAGGTCGGAAGATGGTCAAAATGCTACTGGGGAGGAACAGAGGATACGTTCAACTAGCCCCAGATGTGATGACGCAGCTAGCTCAAAGCCGAAAGGACGGCTAGCGGCCGACGGTGCTGGTGGTGAACGACGAATCCGATGTTCTAAAGATCAACACACCATAGGAACCTGGAATGTAAGATCTATGAGCCAGGGCAAATTGGATGTGGTTATTGGTGAGATGTCAAGATTAAATATAGACATTTTAGGTGTCAGTGAACTGAAATGGACTGGGATGGGCCACTTCACATCAGATGACCACCAGATCTACTACTGTGGACAAGAGGACCACAGAAGAAATGGAGTAGCCTTCATAATTAATAATAAAGTGGCTAAAGCAGTGCTTGGATACAATCCAAAAAACGATAGAATGATCTCAATTCAAATTCAGGGTAAGCCATTTAACATCACAGTGATCCAAATATACGCATAGAGTAAAAGGGATTTTTACATTCTATCTTTTCCTTTTAAAAACATTTGATTCTGCTAATCATACTGGTTGAACTGTATAGAGCCAGGACATTGCACTATAGAATTTATTTCCTTTATGTCATTTTTTAACCTTTTACTTGCCAGCAAAGACAATAGAATATGGGATCCCTATTTCTCTCACTCCCTGGGATTAGGGGGAAGATGCCAGATGAGGATCCTCCGGATAGGTGCTTATAGCAATAACTACCAAGGTACTACTCCAAGAAGCAGGAGGTAGGGCCAGAATGTGTTAGACCCAGATATCTTCTGGGAGAGGAAATTTGAGATCTCCAGCCTTTCACTCTATGGGGGCTCAGACATGCCACTGCGGGTTTGAGTTCCCCAGTCTTCCTCTCCCAAAATGGAAATGAAGGGGGGGGGGAATGAAGGGGGAGAGACAATGTTGCTGGGTATGATACCCCCCAAGATCCCATTTTCTAAGAGGAATCTTCAAGAATTGGTAGTTTGAGGACTTCTTCTCTAATCTGTTCCTTACAATGGAAACTTATATTCTGAGTTTACACCTGATATAGATTCAATCACGATTTATATTTTAAACAACAGAACATGATATTCTCACTTCCTTCCTGTAGCCTTAGATCTGTTTTGAATTTCAAAGCTGTAACTTAATTGCATCTACATAATACTATAATACCTTGGAAACTACAGTTGTCTAGAGCATTGCAGTATGAGTGGTTATGGGTGCAGCTTGTTACATCCATGTAACACCACTACTGCATGAGCTTCACTGGTTACCACTAGGCTTCTGGGACAATTCAAGATGCTGACAGTCACCCAAAAAGCCCTTCATGCCGCAAGACCTGTATAGCTCTAGGACCTTTAGTCTGACCCTCCTGTAAGATCCAATAGACTAGTATGCTCCAGGTCCCATCAATTAAACAGTGCCACCGCATGGGACCCAGGAAGCATGCCTTCTCTTACATAGTACCTGCCCCATGGAACAGCCTTCTCCCTCCCCCTGAAAAAAATTGGTTGGCCCCAACCCTGGCAGCCTTCAGAAGGTCCTGAAGACCTGCTTCTTCCATCAAGTAGTGGGCCCAAAAGTTCTTTGAGCCTTTTGGAACTACATGGAGGGGGTGTCTGGTCCTTGGCGCAGTACGTTTGACTTTATGAAGCTTTACTATTTTTACTATTTTCCTTTGAACTGGATGTTTTTAATGTTTGTTAGCTACCCAGAGTCACTTGGCAAGTGGGTAGCTATACAATTATTTTTTAAAAACAAATCTGTAACAAATGGCAGATACTGTATGGTGGACCCACTCTTTTTTTCTTAATTTCCAATTTGAAGAAGTCTTCCAGAAGTAGAAAGCTTATTGCTGGTTATACGAAATCAGAGCTCAAGTAAGTGGAGAAGTGTGTGCGTGTGTGTGTGTGTGTGTAAAAAAAAAATCCCTTCTCACCCCTATGGGTGGTATCTGTCTTCCTCAACCTCAGGTCTTCTACCAGAGGCCTGGGAGTTTGAGGGTTCTGCGCAGTATCTTAGCTGTTCCTAGCACTGCACTCTTCTGGACAGAGAGCTATGACGTTGCTCCTGGGATCTGTTGTAGCCACTCTCCCAGCTTGGGAGTCACAGCCCCGAGTGCTCCTACCACCACTGGGACTACTTTGGCCTTCACTTTCCACATCCTGTCCAGTTCCTCCTTCAGGCCCTGGTACTTCTCCGGCTTCTCATACTCCTTCTTCCTGATGTTGCTGTCACTTGGCACCGCTACATCTATCACCATCGCTGTCTTCTGGTCCTTGTCTACTACCATGATGTCTGGTTGATTGGCCAGTACCTGCCTGCCTGCCTGGATCTGGAAGTCCCACAGGATCTTAGCCCCGTCATTCTCCACAACCTTCTGTGGAATCTCCCAGCTGGACTTAGGAGGGTCTAGCCCATACGCTATGCAGATGTTCCTGTACACCAGGGGTCGGCAAACCACATGCGGCTCTTTGGCCCCTTGAGTGTGGCTCTTCCCCAGGCAGGTGTGGCGGGCGTGGCGGGGGCAGGCATGGCAGCGGCATGGTGTGCGTGGCGGTGTGCGTGGCGGCGGGCATGGCGGCAGCAGGCCCTAAGTGTGCGCGATTGGCTCCCGCCCACAAACCCCGCCCCCTTCCACGCGATTGGTCCCCGCCCGCAAACCCCACCCCCTTCCACGCGATTGGCCCCCGCCCGCAAACCCCACCCCCTTCCACACGATTGGCTCCCACCCTCAAACCCTCGAGTGATATTATAAATTTTATAAATGTCAAAATGGCTCCTGGCATAAAAAAGTTTGCCGACCCCTGCTGTACACAATGCCAGCTACTTGGTTGTGCCGTTCAGTGTATGCTGTTCCTGCCTGCATCTTACACCCTGCCACTATGTGTTGGACTGTCTCTGAGGCCTCTCTGCACAGTCTGCACCTTGAGTCCTGTGTAGTGTGGTAGACCCCTGCTTCTATGGATTGGGTGCTTATTGCTTGTTCTTGTGCTGCTATGATCAGTGCCTCAGTGCTGTCTTTTAGTCCAGCTCTTTCCAGCCAGTGGTAGGATTTCCCAAGGTCAGCCACCTCAGCTATCTGTTGATGGTACATCCCATGCAGGGTCTTGTCTTGCCATGGCACTTCCTCTGCTTGATCTTCCTTCCATGTCTGCTGCTGCTGCTTCAGGCATTCTCTCAGCAGCTCATCTTTAGGTGCCATCTTACTGATGTACTCCTGGATGCTGTGGGTCTCATCCAGGACAGTGGCTTTGACACTCACCAGACCCCGCACGCCCTCTTTCCGCCTGGTGTACAGTCTCTGGGTGTTGGCATGTAAGGATGGAAAACCCAGGAGCAATGGTTAATTGCACCTGGATGCTTCAACCTTACACAGGGTAATAAAAAGAATGAGAAGAGAGAAGGGAGGAGACACAAGCCTACAAGAAAACAAACAGCAAGCAGCACCTATCGGCACCAGCTGATACGAAGCCGATATGAAGCCGGAAGAGAGCAATCAACACAAATGAAACTGAATCAAAGAAGAAAAGAAACTGAGAGGAAGGGGAGGGACAGAACGAAAATCCAAATGCTTAAAAGAAGGGATAGGGAACAAAGGAAGCCATTCACAACTTTAACGTGGCACGATGCTAGTCTAATAAAAGAATTGCACATATCCCTCGTGGCTTGTGTTGCTGATTTCTAGAATTGGACTTTAAGATCGTGAGTCTCACATGGACTTGGGGTGGAAGCCTCCATACATTGTGAGGAGCTTCCGGGTCTTCACATCAGCAGCCTCCATGTCCTCCTTTGGCCAGCTCACTATACCAGCAGGGTATCTGATGACTGGCAGGGCATACATGTTAATGGCATAGATCTTGTTCTTCCCATTGAGCTGGCTCTTCAGGACCTGTCTTATCCTTTGGTGGTACTTGGATGTTGCTGTCTTCCTTGCCTCCTCATCGTGGTTCCCATGTGACTTGAACTCATGTTCAAGGAGGAGTGAATAGTGCAACTCCACTCATTTATTTTCTGGGGAAAAGAGCCAACAGTGTTTATAAATCCTTTATCTTTATTAAACAGGAATGTAAACACAACAGTAAGACTGTTTTGGCGAAGTCTGATATCCATTTCATCCCCAAGGGGAATGTGGTTTATGAGAAAATCTACATCTGTAAGAGAATTCAGAAGCCTGGTGAAACTATTGCACAATTTCTTAGGTACTTGTACAAACAGGATAAACACTGGGAGGTTTTTTTACTAACAAATAAGAATACCTTAAAGACATGTAGGTGCTTGAAATTCTTACCCAGAGATTTTCTGAAAGTAATAGAGTATTTCTTATTTAGTCATAAAACCATAAATATCTTGGCAGTGCTTCAAGGTTGACTAAAAAAATACTTTGCTGAGTATGAACAGCTGAGTGAATAGGAAAACCTCATACCAAAAAGGGATTATTTATTTATTATTTAAATTTATATCACCGCCCATCTCCCCTGGCTGGGGGACTCTGGGCGGTTTACAATAAAAGCAAAGTTAAAAATATAAATATAAAATTACAGTATCAATATAAATAGAATAAATATAGAATCCAAGGGCAATAGATCTTAATAATAGGGAGGGCATTATGACACCAGCCACCCCCAGGAGGAACTGTTGACCTTCCCATCCCAAGCAATTCTGTTACTGCATTGCAATTTATGAAGCTACCTTAGATTTTATTCACCAAGAACACTGAAAGCTAGCCAAACTCTGCAAGGAAGCCAAGCAGACAGAATAGAAGCCCAGTATTGGACATGGCTTAAATTTGGTCAGTTAGTGTAGTATTTGAATCTGGATTTTGTGATGAAATGTGATTAAGATGAAGCACTGAAACCATATTTTATACCCAATGTTTGTTGTTGTATGGATTTGGAAGCTAAGCAGGGCCTAGTTAGCACATGGATGGGAGACCACCACGAACTATCAGGGATATTGGCGAGATTGGAAAATTTAAAAAAAAAAAAATCTCCTAAGGCAGTGGCAAACCATTCCTGTATTGCTGCCAAGAAAATGATGTGTTCATGAAGTCAGCTTGACTTGAAGGGTATTTTACCTTTAACTTACCTTACTTTAGGCTTCTCATTTCAACTACAACCAGAAATGATGGATAGGTTAAAGAGAACTCTCTTTCCAGCATCTGGATCTGGAGATGGGAGGCTCGGGCACCTGCTCGTTGTGGGAGATGACTATGAAATGAGGCCATAAAGGGGATTAGAGGAAGCAAGAATTTCCTCCATCCTGTCTGCAGCATGTCAAATCTTGACACAGCTACCATGGATATTTATTTTTATTTTTGAATGTGTAAACTCAGCCCTTGGTTTATTTGATGGTAAAAGATCACTGGGTCTGTGGTTTTCTCATAGGAAGCACCAGATGAGGTTAGGAGTATCTGGAGAACATAGAGCAAATTCATACTCAGTGACTACCAGGGAATAAGACAATGGAAGGAATATTTCATCAATTTTCGGTATCTTATTATTAGGAAAAGATGAGCAACTAAGCTGCATGGATTGAGAGCTTAATACTGGCCACCTACCCATGACAAGATAAGGAAGAAACCTTAGTAAACATGCCCTTTCAAGTTTGCCCCCACCTACATGCCTTTCTTTCCAAAAGAGGCTGTGATCGCAGCAACCTGAAGTGGCCATCAGGAATGGGGCAGATCCCAGCTCCTGACCATGTCCACAAACAAATGATTAACAAGGCATGCTAGAACCTGTCCACAGCAAAAATTGTCAGAATAAGAGGGAAAACACTACTGAATCACTGGAACAGCTAAGGATGGCTTTAAGCTCTCAGCTGAGGGCTGGAGATGAGGTAAAGGCAACATCATAAAGACATTGCATAAAAAGAGTTATGAGGATATGTTTGTGCCACATTTGGGGGTTGTATGAGCCAGTCAGTATTTATTTATTTCACTTAATTTATATGGGCAGCTATGAATACTACTTTGGATCCCTTTAGATGTTATTCCCAACAAACCTAAGTGCATGCATGGTCAAATTTAACCACTAGATAGCACAGACCTGGAGTATATCTTGGCAAAGCAAGCCATTTCCTTCCATTAATTATGGAATTTTCACCTCTGTCAGGGTTCATGTCTATGAATCCTGCCATTAGGATTAAGCATAGCATAGTGCTTGCATAGTAGTTGGGAGGGGGGATGGCAGTTGAGTGTTATGTCTGCTGGTGGAAGCTACAGACAGCTCGGCCAAGGTCACGCACCTGCAACGGAGTGGAGATGGGACCGTTTGCTTCATGAGATCATCGTTGGTGAATTGGCGCGCAAGGGGGAAAGTTAAGAGGGAATAGTTTGGCGGGAATCAGCATTCAAGTCTTTAGGAGTGCTTCAATGAACATGTATCCTGAATAAAGCTTTATCTGTATTTCACTGAACTACATGGAGAAGTGTTTATTGGGACATTGTTGTTGAGATCATCACAACCTCACATATCCTCTAGGATCTCAAGGTAAAATGGCAGTGGATGTCCCCTTATTTTATTCCAATAGCTTCAGATGATTGATTCACAATCAAACAGTGACTGCCACCCTAGTGATGATTTGAACCTGGGTTTCCTTTATGCCAGTCCAACTTAACCATTATTCTACACTGGCTCTTATTTTAAAAAGACAATATTCTTAATTTCCCAAATGGTTATTACAGCTAATAATTGGATCTAACATATAGACGTATATAATGGTTAGGTTTGCCTTCACAAATGTTGCAACCTTAACGTGGTTGTGCAATAAGAACTTAAGTTTCCTATCAAAAGAGGCATCTTTCCCAACTTGACGCCTTTCCAACTGCACTGGGCTACAATTCCCCATAACCCTTAGCCAACAACGCTCCCCTGCCGGGTGGGGATTATGGGATTTGCAGTCAGTCAACACTGCTGGAAAACTCCAGGTGGAAGGAGGTTGAAATAAAGGGTTACGAAACGATTACGGAGAGAATTTATCGAAAACGGAGAGCTGCACCTCCCAACTTCGGGAGGGGCTGCACAGGGGTTTAAAATTACGATGACGACGATCAAATCTGCGTTGCCAAAATCCGGCCGACCTCGAGTTAAAATTGCTGTCATCGCTTAGTCCTCCCGATTTTGGCAGCTCAGATATGGTAGCGACGATTATTATTATTCCTCTTCTCGAGTTCCAACGAAATGGAAGCTCCTCTGCCGAGTTCCCACCTTGGAGGGGCAGCAGAGAGGCGCATCACGTGGGTCGGAGGAGCCCGGCCTTCCTGTGGGCAGCAGCCGGGCGAGAGCCTCCGCTGCTGTTGCTGCCGCCGCCGCCGCCACGCCTAGCAAGGACCCAGATTGGGAGGAGCGCCGGTGGGGAAAGACGGCGCGGGTGGCGGAGGCGGCCGGAGCGAGCGGGAGATGGAGGCGCTGTGAGCGCGGCCCGGGCGGCTTGACGGGCGGGGGTTGGCGGAGGCAGGGGGATCCATCAGGCCAGCGCGGAGCCGCTTTCCCCGCAGCAGCCGCAGCCTCGGCCGCCTCTCCTCTGCTCTCCCAGGATGTCGCGCTCGGTGCTGCAGCCCAGCCAGCAGAAGCTGGCCGAGAAGCTGACCATCCTCAACGACCGCGGCGTTGGCATGCTGACTCGCCTCTACAACATTAAGAAGGTGCGCAGGCCCGTCTGCGGGGAGGGAGGGTGAAGCCGTTCGGGGACAGCGGGCCTGGGGCTCGCCAGCAGCGGAGGGGAGCGACAAGATCCAGTGGCTGATTCCTTCAGCTGTGGGAATTTCCGGCCTGGCTCGGGAAGATGCGAGCCGTAGGCCGCGCGCAACGAGCATTTTCCGACTGCTTGGAGGGGCGCGGGAGGAAAAGAGGCGGCCGTAACACCGGGGCTGAAGTCTCTCTTCCTGCCCCCGCCCGCCGGCCTTTCTTCCCAACCCTATGGCTGCTTCTTACTCAGCAAGGCCTGCAAGGTGTGGGGACTGATTTGCTTTGGGGCGGAGGCCCGGAATGCAAAGGAAAGCCAACTCGTTTTTTTAATTTTTTTTAACTCCCATTTCCTTTACGGAAAGAGCGAGTGGAGAGGAAGGGAAGGGATTGGGCCGGATGCACCATCTGGATTTATCCTGTTTGCCCCATGGAAATAGAGATACGGATATATTGGAGAGAATCTTTTCGCCCCCGTTTTCAGAAAGCCTGTTCAGTGAAGCGTATTCCATATATGTGTGTGTGTGTGTACGTTTCTGTATAAGGGAGATCTCAAACAGGATGTGTATAACCTGCACTTTTCTCGTCGGTCTCCTACTCTTGTTGCCCAAATGGTAATAAAACTATTAATTCCTGGTTACCCCGTGTCGTCATTGTTTGAAGTAAAATGCTCATTGGGAAGGTGGTAGGTTCGCTGCTGAGTAAACATTGGTATTTTAAGATTTACTAGCAGCTGCTTTCTGTGATTGCTCCCCTTATTGCTAGCCAAAGAGGGGGGCATGGTGGGCTCATCATAAAGGAATTAAAGATACCTGACAGACTATGCTTCAAATATTAATTTGCTGATATTTGACTACCAATTTGCAGTATTAACATATTACAGAATTTAATATGTAATTCTGTTCTGACTCTGATTATGTGTTCTGAGAGTTTCCTGCTACAGAGTATTGAAATTTAATTGGAAAAATAATCAGGTGGTTTTTGCTATGATTTGATCATATATTTGATCTATATTATGTGAGCAAATGCTGAAATATATGTATAAAACTACTGGAGTATCTTAACTATAAAATTTTGTTATGTGGTATATCTGACAATGCTTACATTTAGTTAGAAGAAAGCCCTTTGCTTTTAATAAGAAAGTGCTTAGAATTGTGCTCATGATTAGGTGGTGTGTCCCCCCCCCCCAGTTACGCAGTATTAGCTTTGTAGATGTTACATAATGTTATTCCTGTAAATGTTTGTATTGTCATAGTCCTTGATTTATATGGTAGCTTAATTTAAAGACTTCCAGTCTTCAAAAGCAGGGTGGAAAAAGGTAAATTGTGTTCTGGTGGGTCATTGACTAATTTCTGATTATCACTTAATACTATTGGCATGTAAACTAGTTGCTAACAGTGCTGGATGATAAGATCAGTCAGATACCAAGAGTGCAGCTCTGCGTTGCAAAGGATATATTTCTAGGAAAGTACTGTAAAAGCAAAGATTGATACCTCACTATGTTGTTAACCATAGCCATAGTAAAGATAACTATCAAGTTTTACAGATCAAGCACTCTTTCTTTGTATGTAAAGTCTATCCATGGACCATAGAGATTCTCTTTATGGATGGAGAGGGAGAAGGGATTGTCTACATAAGACAGATAAAAAGAATATAATGTGTTTCATTTTAGGAAGGTATCATAAAAATGTGCTAACAAGTCTTCATTAGCTAGGAAATACTGCTATTTATACTTGTTACAGCAATTTCATAGATCATATATCGTAAGAATGGCTTCTAAAAGTCCAGCTTTAGAAAGGCCTTTTAAAAAGCTATTGGAGTCCCTCCTTGTGGGGGAGATGGGTGGGATATAAATGTAATAAATAAATACTGGTTTCTTACAAAAAATGAGCGTATGAGAGGGGGTAGTAATTATTGTAAACCTATCTGTGAAGCTACTTTCAAATATTAAAAGTACCTTAGTTATCCAAACAGTGATTTGGCTGGATGTTATAGCATCTCCAAGTTCATAAAACTTTGTAACATATCACTCTTAAATGCTGCTTGAACTGAAACTGAAAGTTTGAAAATATTTTTTTCTTGAAAATGACATCCTATGTAGTTACATCACTCCCAAGAACGTCAAAACATGAGTGAATATCTTTCAGTTCCACTTCAGTTACATTTGGTTAATAACTTCACATAGACATCTGTTACAAACCATAGTGATGCAAAAATATGCATAACGATATTGTGCAAATGATGTGATCACATCATAATGACATCTGATGGAAGTACATAGGTGACATCATGACAGATGTGTTGTCCTTTGCTCCCCTCTGTAGTCACCCATATAACTACATGGTAGTTAAACCAAAATTACAGATTGCAGTTCCCCACCATTACAAATGTTTGTATAATTCATTTGCATCCAGGGTGAACAGAACCATGGTTTACTCAATCCAGTTTTCTGGATTTGCACAACACACTGAATCATAAATTACAATGTCAGGGTTCTCATTTCTCACTTAGCGACAGACTAGCCAACACATACTTCAGTTGAGAGAGTTGTGTTTACCAGCTGTTGAATGAAAAAAAAATAGGCATCATAAATAGCTGGGCTTGGCACAATTCACATTCTGGCATTTTTCTTTTGCAGGAATGCTAATTGCAATTTTGTATCTAGATTTTATACAGTACTCATCACTATGGTAACTGTAGAACTACTGATTAAAGCCGTTGTTTTTCATTGGTTTTGGCTGATGTGATCTGGTAAAGCAGAATGGATGAGATTCTGAATAGTGCAGGCTGCTATTTTTCATTCTGTTGCAAATCCTTTATTCAGGAAAATACCTGCACATGAAAGGAGTCTTGTAGTTTTCAAGGGATCTTGTCCTCACCTAAGTTTTCTTCTCTTAGTGTCATCTTTTGCCATGTCAGTCCACTGCCACTTATCAGGAATAAACAAGTGTTCCACTGCATGCTGCCTGATTCATTTTTACTTTGTTCTTATAAGCAATAGGAGAGGTAACAAAACCAGGAAACCATCTACCGATTGATTAATGATGCTTCCAAATGGGGATCCTTGTCATTTACTTTTCTGATAAAGCCAGAATCTAAAACCAGGATTTGTTCTTGGCTTCAGACTCTGGCTTTTTAGGAGGTTAACAAGCCATAGATTTGAGTTTTGGTATAAAACAAGGGACTTGTTTAGACTTTCTACTAGACTGGAGGAGCAAAATAAGAGCACCAGCATGCTTGTTAGATCCCAGGGAACCACAATTCTTGCTTCTTGTGATATTCAAGCTGATTTTTTGTTTTGTAGGATTATAAAAGTTTGCCAGGCAATATGTGGTATTGTGGTTAGATGAATTGGCTGTTTTAAATAGAAAAGCAGAAGTAGAAGCTATCAGTGGTAACAGTTGGCCCATTCCTATTGAAGTTAAGCACTTTGAAGATAAGCCAAATTAATTTTTACCTGAAAGTGTAACTATTCTGATTAAATTTGGAAGATGGCTGGAATAGTATTTCCATGGACAATAGATGCATCATTTTTCCCTCTCTTCTTCCCTTTTTTTGCTGCAAGTTACTAGGTTAACTCAAAAGTAGCTGAAGTCCTCAGTTTTTACAGTAAATCTAGTGTCCTCTTTATGCATGCCTATTTTCAGGGGCAGTATAAGAGCTGAGGAAGCAACCTTTTCTGTTAGCACTGTTAAAAGCAGAAAAATATTTTAAAACATTTTGTTAAAGACAAAATTAAGTACAACTATTTAGGAAATTTTGGCGAATGGTAGGAAATGAGACATTACCCAATAGTCAGATTGTTCCCCAAGTCCTCTTCTGAGACCAAATGGTGACAGTGGATAGGGCCAGTTCCTGTACTCCCCACTCACAACTGTTGTGTGGCTTTGGAGAGCAGCTCTTTCTGAGCACCCAGGAACCAGGCAGAACTGGTTTTAAGGTAAAGGTTCCCCCCCCCCACATTTGTGCAGTCGTGTCCAACTCTAGGGGCCGGTGCTTATCTCTGTTTGTTAGCCAAAGAGCCAGTGTTGTCCGAAGACGCTTCCATGGTCATGTGGTCTCATGACACGCGCGGAACGCTGTTACCTTCCCACCGAAGTGGTACCTATTAATCTACTTGCATTTGCATGCTTTCGAATTGCTAGGTTGGCAAGAGCTGGAGCTAGTGCGAGAGCTCACTCCGCACGCTGGGCTAGGGATTCGAACCTACGAACTTGCGATCTTCCGATCAACAAGCCTGGCGTTTTACCCGCTGAGCTTGCCCCTTGCCCCTTATTTGGAAAAAGAAAAGATAGGACAAAGACATACAAATGTTACTCAAAAGTTTACTAGTGTCTTACAGTTTTATTAAAGATTTTTTAAAAAGAAGATAAAAACTAGTACAAACTAATATAAAGTGAGAAAAGGAAAAGAGAGAAATCGAAGAGAAAGCTAAGTGTGCAAGAAAGGGGGGAAAAAAGTAAAAGAAAGATAAGAAAAAGAAGATACGAAGTAGTAGCTTCCGATCTTCTTTACAGCAGTTATAAGTACAATTATAAATTTACCTCTTACTCTTTGGTTACAACATAGCGCTCTTCTTTCTATAATCTATTTTGTCTAATCATCAAAACCATAAGTCTCGTGTTCATTTTTTTCTGTTTCACGCAAAAAGTAAGGGGTTTCCTGTCAGCAAAAGTTTACTGGTGTCTTGAAACACCTGCTAAATAGAAAAATGCTTAGGGTGGGGAAGGGCAGTAAATGTTGGTGATTAAGATTCAGCCTGTAGATCTGGATCCTCCATTCCTGCCTTAGAATATTTGAATAAATTATTGGAGTTAATTAGTGAAAGAACTTTAGTAATTAATTACTGTGTGCTTTCTTCCATAGAAGAGGAAGGTTGTTACTGCTTTTGCATTAACTTTAGATGAAAGATGAGCTCTGCTATGGTTGCATTTAGATTATTATCTCAGGCCTCATATGTTTATGAAACTATAGGCATATGCCTATATTTTTTACATCCTCCCCTCTGATATCTTGAGAATGATGATTTCAACTTGCATTAAGCCAAAGTTCTCAAGAACATCTGAACCAGGGCACTCAGGCTTTCCTGATTTGTTAATTGGTATTGAATTTCCTGCTTCAGAGTAGTACTCAAACTGGTATGTAGCAGGAGAAGTATGATTCTATAGATTCATAAATTGTGGTTTAAGTTTTAAGTAACATGCATAATAGTAAATTATAAATGTGGTTGGTTTTTTGTATTAGTATGATGTGTCAACCCACACATTATGGCTTAGCGTTATAGGTGAGCCAGACCAGGCTGCTGTGTTATATTCAAGAAACAATGTTTTAAAAGTCTGATTTAGGATTATATATAAATGAGATCAATTGTATGAATGCTGCTTTTTGTCCCATGCAATCCATAATTCTAAGTACTTTTATTTCATCTATTTTGCTAACTGTTGCTCAGTGTTTAATAGTAATAACAATCATAGATGGGAAGCATAGAATTACTAATGGGACTTTTTGCAACTGATATTGTCTAATCTAGTGCACTATGTATAGGTAAATTAAAATATGTAATTGGCAGTACCATAGGTTCCCTTAAATTTTAATATTTATTTTATTTTTATTTTATTTATTTTCTATCCCGACTTTATTATTTTTACAAATAACTCAAGGTGGGGAACATACCTAATACCCCTTCCTCCTATTTTCCCCACAACAGCAACCCTGTGAGGTGAGTTGGGCTGAGAGAGAGGGACTGGCCCAAGGTCACCCAGCCGGCTTTCATGCCTAAGGCGGGACTAGAACTCTCAGCCTCCTAGTTTCTAGTCCGTTGCCTTAACCACTAGACCAAATAGAGAACCCAGGTAGAATCTGAGTATGTGTGTATATGTTAAATGATTTGACAAGCCTAGAGGTAGACTTTTTTAGCATGATCATTCTCAGTGTTCATCTGAGTGCAGTATCATTCTTGGGTCCAGCAATACCATATGTGTTGCTTCTACCTGGAGGGGACCTTTTCTCTCTAAGCTATTACTATAGTATAAATTCGTTTATTTCTGAAAGCTTTGTTATAGGGAGCTATTATAAGTTAGTAGACTTTTGGTTGATAGATCTCTCAGATACTTTAGCTGGACCTGCTTTAGACACCTTAGGTTTGCAGTCTAAAATACCATCCAATATTGCTCATGGTGGATTGTGCCAACTCATGGTTTATTTAATGAGCTATCATTTTGCATATATTCACTGAGAATCCATGGTTTGCAAGCCATAATGACTGAGTTCATAACAACATGCTAAGGCAAAAGCAGACAAAGCATATTATGGCTTAGCGCAATGTGTAAACTTGGCCAATATGCAAAAAGATGTGCTGTTTAAACACTTGCTGAAAGCTGCAGTATCTTAGTAGGAACTAGAATATTGGAATTATTGCTGTCCTGGATTAAGGCTTTCTTCTTCTAAATTCAATAAAGATTTTGGAAAAGCTAGTTAGGGACTAATGTTGCAATTTCCTCAGAAATATGTTAGGGTCAATTGTCTTTTAGATTCAAAACACTGAAACTTTGAAAGTTACAGTGATACTTGTAAAAGGGCTATATGTCTGGGATGTGAAATCTTTATTAGAAGGCACTCCTGTGGTTTTTATGGTCTGGCTCTCTTGTCTGATTGTATGAACTAAGGAAATACAGTACTTGTTAACCCTAGCAGAATGAACTACACTGGCTCCAGAATAGTAAGGATTCAAACTTTACTAGAAAAGACAATTTGTCTTTGTAATACAGATTCTTTTTAAATGCTAGTTCCTGAGTTGCTAATTAAAATGTTTCTTTGCACTCAAAATGATATATAAACAGTGTTTTAATGGAACAAAATGAGACCTTGGATGTATTATGGCCATTGCTGTTGTCTTCTAAACAACAATTTGCTTTTTCTACAAATAGTTTTTGTCACTGGAATCAGCCTGCCAAGAGCTGCTTAAGATATGAATGTGAGTTGAATATGTCAAGCTTCTTGATTTTGATTATTTTAAACCACAGCAGAACCTCATGTCTTACCACAAACATATTTTGAAGCTGTCCTAAATTTCAGAAGTGGTTTGTCGCATGGTATATAATCTGTGGTTGGAAGAAGGAAGTCAGCAGTTCGAATAGAGGTATTGTAGCTAGGTATATGATTTTCTGGAGAGTGGCTGAATTATTTCAGAATAATTTTTTTCTGTCATTTAACCCTGCAATTAGAAATAATTTTAAAAATCCCAATTGATTTTTTTTTAAATCCAAAATCTCCAACTAGGTTATGCCTTGATTATGTTAATCTGAAATCCCACAGTGGTCAGTGCAAGCTTTTGAATCTTCATGAATTTATTTATTTAATTTTTATCCCGCCTTTATTATTTTTATAAATAACTCAAGGCGGCGAACATACCTAATACTCCTTCCTCCTCCTATTTTCCCCACAACAACAACCCTGTGAGGTGAGTTGGCCTGAGAGAGAGTGACTGGCCCTGAATTGTTAATCAGGCAATTTGGAGTTTTGGAGAATTTGAAAGGTTGTATACTTTTTTGTAAAAATTTGGTTGGTCCTAACAGGTATTACCCAGGTATATATTTTGGATTTAAATCCTAAACTTCTCAGTCCTCCTGGGACTGAAATTCAATCCAAAAATAATTTTATAAATAAAAGAAAAAGATCAGTCCAAAATCATAGATTAATCTGGATTAAACAGGAATAATTGCAAGCCATTCTTACAGTATGAACAAAACCTGCAAAATTGTACACTTTCTTAACAGCTTATAGTTTATCCTGTCTTCCCTAGTTCAGTGTAGTTTTCAAAATTTGGGATTATTCTGTTAAATTCAGTTCATTATACATATTGCCTAACATAATTATGCATATTTTTGGCATAAGGTATTTCTTAATTGATGTCATTTATAATTTTTAAAGTAATGGTTATAGTTTCCTGCACGTGTCAGTTTATTCCAGGTTACAGAAGCATTTTCAGGAAATCCTGAAAAATAAAATATTTCTGATACTAAATTTTTTACTAATTAAATTCTTTGCATCAATATTTCAAATCCTTTTTAATGTAGCCAGATTATATATGTGTTGAAGAATTATTCTAGTTTTCTAGTAGTTTATTAACATTTCTGTAGATTTGAGGAAGAGACTAATCTGAATTTTGATACACATATTTAAACGAGCATTTTGATTTTTGCCTTCCTCAAAAATCAAAATGCTTGTTTCTTTTTTCTGATGGCAGTAGAAATAATTTTTAAGAAGAACATCTTGATACATGCTTATTAGAATAATATGAAAATCAGTTACTGTATCACTGTTCACACTTCAAATCTTACAGTAACATTCTCAGTTCAAGATGGATATGAACATGTATATATTAAAATAAAATATATATAAAATGCATTATGGCTAAATGCATCATAATGCAGTTTTTTTTAAATCACTGATTAATGTAAGATTTGTGAATGAACACAATTAAATTGGTATGGACAGTCTGACCACTCTAGTTCAAAGTATCTGCTTTTTATGGTGATGTGATTAGATATGAAAGGTCAGTGCAGCAATGTTTACATTTACATTTTACAATTTCTATGTAGATCCATATTGAATTTTTTTCTTGACAATAAGATTAATAGAAGGTGTAGTTATTGGGCTTTCATTATAATTGGTAAAATCACATATCACTGTCATTATTTATTTATATAAAAAGAAAGAAGGAGTTCAGTGTTGCAGAATATGCTTTCTATAAGAAGGTCTGTGGTTTTATCTTTGGTAATATTAATTAAAATGTTTTCAGATAAAAAAAACTAGTGTTAGATAATCCTCTGGATTATTTAGATGGTTTGGTGGTCTGATGTGATGAAATACAACTTTCCAGTTATTTGTCTGGATATACTATATATCTTTTGGGTGTAATGAATGTTATGTTGAATTGTAGTTGACTTCTCCCTTAGCTTAATATTTTTGCATATGTCATTAAAGATGCTTTGCAATGTTTGCCGTAGAATTTATTTGAATTCAAAATCGTAGTTATATATTTTATTTATTTATTTTCTATCCCGCCTTTATTATTTTTATAAATAACTCAAGGCGGCGAACATACCTAATACTCCTCCTTCCTCCTATTTTCCCCACAACAACAAACCTGTGAGGTGGGTTGGGCTGAGAGAGAGTGACCCAGCAGGCTTTCTTGCCTAAGGCAGGACTAGAACTCTCAGTCTCCTGGTTTGCCATTGGCTCCTTCCTAGGGCTGAGAGACAGGGACTGGCCCAAGATCACCCAGCTGGCTTTCGTGCCTAAGGCAGGACTAGAACTCTCAGTCTCCTGGTTTGCCATTGGCTCCTTCCTAGGGCTGAGAGATGGCCTGGCCCAAGGTCACCCAGTGTCCTGACTTTGAGTGAAGGAACACGCTGAGACTTGGTGTAAAAGCTCTAGTGTTTTATTCTACTCTGCTAGACAGAATCCAGCTAAACTAAAATGAACTAGTGATGCTCAGAGAAAAGGCCCAAGAAACTAGGGCGGTGCCTTCTTTAGCCTGTTGGGAGGAAAGAAATTCAGTACTGCACATGCGTTTATCCCCCTGGAGGGAGCCCCCTCCTTCACCAGTTATCTCCCTAACACCCAGCCAGCTTTCATGCCTAAGGTGGGACTAGAACTCAGTCTCTTGGTTTCTAGCCCAGCACCTTAACTAGACCAAACTGGCTCTCTAATATATATTGAGTCATAAGGTCTAACAAAGTCAATTGGAAATGCATGTTCTAAAAGTACAGTTTTCACTTTAGATATTTTCATTTCATGTTCTGAAGTTTTTTTTATGTGTACATGTGACAGTTTGGCTTTCTCATATTACCTTTTCTTTAATAGACTTACAGAAATCATAATTATTTACAGCATTATTGTAATTTTAAATAAAGGTGTATGAGAAGGAAAGTTAGATTTGGGATCTTTTGAGATAGTGAGCTATTTAGTCAAGGATCCATTAGAGCCAATGTGTTTTCAGTGGTGGTATTCTCATCTTTTGACCACCATTTTAATATGACTCAAAAAGTAAAAGAATAAAGGATCCTCTGAGTTAAACTTGTGTCCTGATGACTTCAGGAAGAAGCCTATTTCAATTCCTTGCCAACAATATGAAAATGGATTACCATTGCCTTTGTCTGGGATGGTAATGTAAAATATTCTGTTCACATTTTTAAATGCTCTGTACAGTACCACTTTAACTGCATCAGGCTCTTCAAGACGCCAGCAATAAAAGCCACTCATCACATCAGAAATTTATTCATTCATTCATTCATTCAGTGTTTTTTTGGGCTGCCCATCTTAAATTCATGACTCTGGGCAGCTTGCAGATTAATAGCTTTTTAAATTGATAGCTTTGTGGTGTGAACTAGGTAAACACAGTGCAAAAACAAGTGGATCCTGCAACTCAGACAAATGCTAAGAACAGCAAAAACTATAAAATACTACTTTAACAACTTTAGTAAAGGTTGCTGCAAGAAAATTACACAGACTTTGCCATGAAATCATCAGGGCTGGGCTTGGCTCAAAATAAACTTTACATTATCTTGGATTTTCATGGGCAGGGATCACACATTAAAGGTAATTAATCAGATAAACAGCTAGATTCGGAACCTGTTGCCTGATTTGGTAGCCTTTCTCATATAAGGAGTTTTTGAATTTGACCTTTTTCCTAGCACTGGCAATTGATTTCATCGTGGCAGAATTGTACTACTGTATGTACTTGTGAATATTTGAACTATTTGGGACTTAAGCTGCTCTCAGTGACAGCTAGAGAGCATAATTGTTACTCAATGTTACTCAAAGATACATTGTTACTCAAGGAATAAAACAAACACAAATGTAGAATTTGGGGCTCAGTTCAAGATCTCCCTTGCCAGTTTTCCAGAAAGTTGTTCAGTAATAAAGTGATTATTTGCTAGCGCTCAGATTCACAATTTTCAGTTTCAAAGTGGTTCTATTTGAAAGTCTAACACAAAAGGAAACATTAATGTTGAATGGTCGACTTATTTTGCTGTTTTAGAACATTTAAATAGAAGGAGAGACATACATTAGCCTTAAAAGACTTAGAGATCTGCAAAAAGATATTCAAGATAATAATTTTGCTCTGGAATGTATTATTAAATTATGTGAAATAACTCAGAAGTTATTTGCAGATAATTGTGCAGCACAGAATGTGTTACTCCTACTAATTCTGCAGATTTTCCATGTCTAAATACAGGCACTTAATTTGTGCATGAGTGTGATAGACATTGGTGCCTAGAGATACTAGACATTTTTGAGTGACTGTTTAAGTAAGAATTAAACTAGGCTTCCTTTGGTGCCCTCCAAATACGTTGTTCCTACCAGAATTCCCATCCAGCTCAGGAAAATTTGGAAGTTGTGTTAAATTTAAAAAACATTTTCATTTTTTTAAAAGTACTTTTATTTAAGACTAGTTGATTTAGAAAGAGGCAGAATTTTTCTTCTGCATATGAAACAGACATACTGCCTAGCTGTTTAGAGAAGATCTTGCCTTATAATAAATATCATGAAGCTCTTATGGCAAATTATATTCAATTAGCATTAGGTCTGCGGTAAAGACTGGGATTTTCCCCCCCATTCTTGGCTCTCGTTTCTATTTCAGGTATGTAACATTTTCACTAACAGTTCTACTTCCTGAAAGTTCCCTGTGCTATCAGTTTGTTAATTCCCTTTCCTTGTCCCTCAGAATGATTACTTTGGGGGGGTGACATGAAACATGTTTGTATTTAAAATTATGATTCACACCTTTTAAGTAACATATATGTAAGTGGAGATAGTTAGAATGTTGACAGTAAGTAGCAATATTTAGCTTTAACTCTGTTAATAGTTTTAGTTTGCATTCCTGAACATGATGCTTGTGGGAATTGAAGAAACTTTTGTTTATATGTAATCTTCTCTTTTTTTTTTGTTTTGTTACAATGCTTCCCCAGCAAGGACAAGTATGGAAGGTTTGCAAAGCTTTTTCACCTTCCCTCTGCCCGCTTTCAGATCAGCCTCATATTTTCATGATTTCTCTCTATTATTCACAACTGTAAATAATAATAACAATAATAATAATTTGCCATCCTGGCTTTTCACAATATGGTATAGAAATGCACAGCATGTTACAGTTTGCATGAGCCACAGATTACATGAGAATTTTGTGTTGAAGAAAAGGTATTAGCACCGAAACACAATTACTGCAAATTTTCTTCATAGTAGATCATTTGGGTTTGCTAATTGTATTTCAGGCATAGTTTTACTGTCTACCACTGCTCAATTTCATTCCCAACTTGACTTCATTTTAAACTAGAACATTGTACTATTAAGAAAAGCTGTACCTTAGGAGTTGAGGATAACAGTTGCATTATGCAAAGAGCTGGCCAGCTGGATCATCACAGAATCCAATAAAAACCAATTTAAACAGTAATATGTTAACAAATTTGAGACGATTGAAAGCCTAGATAAAATTAAGGTTACCCAAATTAATGTATGGCTCTTTAGGCTGGAACCAGGTGGTCAGTACTAGTCAGATTGGGAACTGTTCCTACCACCCACCACACTGGCATCAGTACATTGCACAGTAGTGTGACTGGATCCCCAGCCCAATTAAATACTTGATTTCTATGATAGAAATAATGATGTGAGACTTGTGGTGTGTTTGTAGGTCAGAGCATACTGAATGTGGCTGTGGGTGCAAAAGTTGTGCCTGAAGGTAACCTTGATAAACATAGTTTAAATAGTTCTACTTCATTAGGACTTTCGCTTTCACTTATCTTTAAATGCACGCTAATGCTGATTGTTCACAGAGAAATGACAGACAAACCAATGCTAACTTTAAGCTATTTATTTCTTTGATTCAGATGATACATTAAAAATGTAATAAGCCCAGCACCGTTTTCTGCCAGTTGTTTAGCTTCACTAATTCAGGGTGGCAATTAAAGATAAACCTACCTCACACTCTGATAGAAGGAAAATATCTGTTTCTTTTAAGATTGCTTTTTCCCTTCACTGCTGTCCTGCACTAACTGCTTTGAAATGTCCACACATTTTTTTCCAGTAGAAGAACATCTCTGTACTGTGTCTCATTGCATTGTCCAGCTGTGACAATCCCCATTCATTTTTTTTTCACTTCACTATGAAGCCAAAGATATATTTCTATTTCTTGATTGCAGATTATTTATAATAACATGTTTGGTGAAAAGAATGTATTTTTAGTTTCTTGTTTTTATTTTCTCCCATAGGCTTGTGGAGATCCAAAAGCTAAACCTTCATATCTTATTGATAAAAATCTGGAATCAGCTGTTAAATTCATAGTCAGAAAATTTCCAGCTGTCGAGACACGCAATAATAATGTAAGTAATGAAACATTCCATAAATAATTGAACTTCATAAATGTCTCTTTCTTTAATCAATTCTGTTAATACAACTGTTGGGGACCTATTGATGTTCCCATATTAGTCATGACACAGGTTGAATTTCTGTAGTGACTATGTTAGAAGGAAGACAGACATTAAATAGCTGTAGCTTTGTTAATAACATGATGGGAGAAGCATTCTGTGTTGAATATTACTGTGTCCTAAAATTTTTATAATTGGACAGGAACTTGTATAATTTAGAGTATGATCATACTAGAGTTACGATAGTTTTGGAGGATAGAATTTCAGTGGGACCTTTCGAGTGTGTTTAGGGTTTTATTGTGAGTATGTTCGAGATGTTTCAAACTCAGTGGAGAATTAGAAATTAATTGCATTGTGAGCACAATGCAAGTGTTTTGTCAGAATTGCAACCAGATATATTAGCAGATAATTTTCAACTACTGCACAGCCATCATTCCTTTAAATTAACTGTAGAGGAAAGCTTGATGAAATAAATATATTTCTAAGGAAGTTTCACTTGGGCTCCTGCCTCTCTTGATTAAATTATGAGGTGTCTCTCTTTCCCCAACCCCCATTAGAATGCTGCTTCCCTTGGAATATGTCTATGAAGGTTCTCAGTCATCCAGGTGGAATTGTCTGTAGCTTGAATCATGTCAACTGGGTTTCTATTTTCTCAGTGGAAACGTTTCGCTCCTTATCCAAGGAGCTTCTTCAGTCTGAGCAAAGTTGGTAAGGGAATCCTAAATATGTTTCTAGGTAGCTGTGTGACCTTACACCTGGGGTCATGGTTATATTGAGATGTATTTTTATTATAATAAAAGGACTTAAAATACATCTCAATATAACCATGACCCCAGGTGTAAGGTCACACAGCTACCTAGAAACATATTTAGGATTCCCTTACCAACTTTGCTCAGACTGAAGAAGCTCCTTGGATAAGGAGCGAAACGTTTCCACTGAGAAAATAGAAATCCAGTTGACATGATTCAAGCTACAGATGCTTCCCTTGGAAATTATCCTAAGATACTTCCTAGGGTAGGGGTAGCCAGCGTGATACATGTGGCTGTCTCTCATTGCAACTACAAAGGTTTCTGTAGATGCCCATTGTTTATTTCATTTTAAAACTAATTATTTTCAGTTATCCAGGAACAAAAGGTTGCCCTTACTGCTTACCCTCTTAATTTCTATAGAATGTGTCTGAGCCATACCTGATATAGGGCGCCAGTGCTTTTCTTGGAAATGCTCTCAACTGTCTGAAAAAAAAGGAAGCGATACCATATTATAAATTGGCATTCCATCATAACATGTGGGGTAGAAAGTACACCATGACACTTTCTGAAAATTCTCAATGAGTTTTGAAAGCAGAGCATCTTCAAAGATGCTGAATATTGGGCAGGGGGTATGTATTGTGTTTTTATGTTGTTTTAGAGTTTTATAAACCAGTTTATGGTGATCCTGAAAGGTAGGTTAGAAACATAAGAAATAAATAAAATAGAAGGATCTGCCACAATAATACTCCTGAATGGTGCAGCTCTCAATTTAGGTGATTGTGCAAAGCGAAGCTATTCCTGTTCTTTTGGCATTGTTGTGAAAATTGGATGCTTCACCATCTTTTGAACAGGATGGAATAAAATAACCTCAAATGATTCCTTTTTTATTCCTTTTTATCATCCATGGCTTTAGATTTATTTGGATTGGTTGATTCAGGGGTGTTATTGCTACATTATCATATTCTGTTCAATAAAATAAGCATACAGAGCTTCAAAGCTATTTATAATCTTAACTGAATTCTGATAGAAATGTAGAGAGCTCTCCGTCAGTTAATTCTTACTTCTTTATAATGGAAATTGGGAGGAAGATTGTCTTACCTGTTTGTTTTTCTTCTCAGAAGTGGAAAGGGGAGGCAAGTAATGGGCTTGCATGTTTTCTGCATGCAACAGTTTGCACGAGTGCTTGAAATTTCCTATTTCTGATGCAGTTATTAAGTTCAGTAATTACTTTCCTTTTTATGGTCCTACTTGGCAATATTAATATATTTATGTATCTAATACTTTATTTCAGATGTATTTTATACTTGCTATGAGTTGTATCCAGACAATCATTTTTAGAGAAGGCCCGTTGGAAATAAACCAGTGAGATTTATTAATTATTTAAAGCTAAAGTCCCATTAATTTCTATAGATCTACTTTAAGAATTATGAACCCTGATTCAAATGATGTACATTGCCAACATTTCATATAGTTTTGCAAGCCACAACAATATATATACTTTCAAATGCAATGACTTTGGTGGGATCTGTATGCACACTTTCAGTAGTGGAAAACATCATCCACTCATGAAAGGATTATTTCATACCCAATGGAAAAGTGCTATGTTTATAAGAGCCCGAACTCAGATATAATTTGTGTCTCTCTGTGTGTAAACTTTTCTTCAATACTCATTCAGAATATTTCTAGATATTTTTTTATGGTCCATTGGGGTGGCTGCAAACGACCTGTGGCCTCCATATGACACAGACACGCAGCATTCCATTTGTACTCGGTGATCATGCTGCTGAAATTTGATAGCAAAATAGCTGGATTTGGGCTGGATTTGAGCAGAGTGGGAATGGGTGGTTAAGATTAGAATGGGAATGGTTTGTGTCCTAGATTTCAGCCATGGCTCTTCCATTGGGGTTACCATTTCATTGGGTGGTCTCTTATGGCCTTGAGAAGATCAGGAATTTAAGTTGTGCCCTGATTGCTCAAAGGTTAGTCACTCCTGCACTAAAGATTGTTTATTCTAGCTGTTTCCTCATTCCCATAACATAACACAGCACACTTCACTGATTATTTATTTAGTTATTTACAAGATTTAGAGGCCACCTGACTCCAAAACAGCTCTGGGTGGCTTACAGTAAAAATAGAAAACAATAAAAAGGAAATTCCATGCATCTGGACAAACACACTCCCTATAATAGGAAACATAACCAATCAGGGCTCTACAAGCATCCTGGGAAGGATTCCCAAGGCTTGGGAAAATAATCAAATTCTTCTAGAACATCATCAGGATTGAAGCTAAATGGATCTGGGGCGGAGGGGAAATCATTCCAGAGAAGGTGCCACAACAGAGAAGGCATGCTTTGTAGGTCCTCATAGATGTCATTGTTTAATCAAGGGGATCCAAAACTTACTAGCTCTGCCCCATCTTGCCAGATGGGCAGAAACTATGAGAGATAGGTTCCTCAGATAACCTGGCACTATCCCATGAGGGGCACTAGTCTTGAGTGCAGGAGGGCAACCCCATCCAAGACTTAAGATGGAAAATTCCCAGATCTGGGGGGAGGAAGGCAAAAATACACAGCCAGTTGGTCTTCACAGGACCCCACAGATGAGAGTCCAAAGACACAATCTCTCCCTTACATTTATGCTGAAATATTCTTTTCTAGTCACAGTTTTAGTTTGGATGTTCCTCTTGACTTTTGTCATATGATTACTTTTTTTTGTAACGAAAGATGAAAAGTTGGATATCAGAACTAAGTTTTTAAGTAGGCAGTGTATGTGCAAATGTATATTTTGATTTTATATTTTAGCATTCTTGAAAGCTAATTTTAGGGTTGTATTAGGTTCTACCTGTTTAATATTGTGCATCAGACAAAAATGTTACAAAAATAGCAAAATCTCAAGAGTCAGCAAAAGTTGCCAAAATTGGATTTGCATGTAACATAATGTATTGAGAATAGCAGTTTTGTACAGTGATTAAGTAAGTACAGTTCTTACTCCGAAGAAGTTTTAAAATTTGGAACTAAAATGTAGACATCAGGGCAAAGATAAATTAGTAAAGCATATAGGTTCTGAATCTGGAACAACTGAAACTGGGAGAACTAAAATTGACTAAAAAACCAAAAAAAAAAATGACTAGCTATTGGCCAGCCAATCTGTTATTTCAAAAGGAGGGAAGGTAATAGAAAATAATCTAGGAAGACTGGCAAACAAAACCACAGTTCAGATATCAGTTTTTATTTTCTGGATAGTGCTTGAGGAAAATCGAAGCTGCTGTATCTAAATCATACCCTCTGACACTATTTCAGAATATTGTTTAAGTGGATTGGCACAAATAACATCCTGTAATACAATAGTGGAAATGTGGTTGTTTCAGAATAGTATTAAAGCAGGATTGTATAGATATGCCTCTTCTTTGCCAAATAAAGTAGTGGAGATCACTACTGCTGATCACACCCATAACAAGCCACCTGATCTGGCCTCTAAGGGAATGGATGACAAAGCATTCTAGATTTTACACACTGTGAAGGAAGAGTGGGATAGTGTTGGCTTTAAGGGGATATACCACTTGTATACAAGTACACATAGTGACAACTTAAAGATGTTTCAGTCTTGGGCTGGGGTAAGCTGGACAGTGTTATGTGACCAAGGGGGAAGTTTGGGATTGTCGGAGTACGAGGGTGTCTTGGGAAAGTGCAAGTGGGGCGAGGAACTGTACAATTTTAGATACCTTCTAAAATACCAACTTTCAAGGATAGAACTGGATCTGGAGTGTGAAGTAATTCAAGATCCCAAGCCAGCTTTTAAAAGCGCTTCAGAGCTTCTAAAGCCACGCATATTCCTCTTCTACAGTCAATATGCATTTGTCCGTGGTGGTGACCAGAAATTTTGTCTTCTGAATTTACTTTTGCCCTTTGACTCTCCTGTAGACTATTCCAGCACTAAGAAATCCGATTTGTAGTTGTGATTGGGAGAAACTACTTTCCATTTCTTAGTAGTGAATTCTCCCATACACAAATTTCCTGCAACTTTGATCATAGAACAGTTTTAATTGGTACAATCTACCATGATTATAATCAGGAATGTATTGTTTCACTTAATTACTCCGGTATCTCTTGCCTTTTGGCTACTCCTTGGCAGCAGATTACTACCATTGTGGCCTGTAGATGTGAGAAAGATTTGAGATTAATAGCAAGTACAATAAAAATGGAAGAAATGTTGAGAGTTGATATATTTTATTGTAGCAAAGGGGAAAACAAAGTTTTTTTTTATTTCATATACTGCTAGCACTTTACAGTGATTAACTCTGTAGTAAGAAAAACAATTATTGTTGATATCTGTATAATGCTTAATAATACTTACAAAGGGGCAGTTAAAAGAAATTTTAGGGCTGTGCAAATCCTTCAAAAGAGGTGTTTTGTACTACACGAGAGTGCATATGAAAGATGGCTGTTCGAATTAAGGAAAACATCTTCAGAAAAAGGTGCATCACTTTTTTCTAGCAAAGCTGTTGTGCACAAACAGGAACAGATTAAGCAACTGTGCAAGATTGGAAAAAGGGGCAATTGCTTTAGCGATTTGAATAGAAGAGGTCTATATGTGGTTCCACATGCTGCAAACACCTTTCAGAGGATTTGCACAATGTAAAAATTATTAAAACATTTTTGCTTACTTTGCATTTAGTAAAGCATTGTTAAGCATTCTTGTTATTTAATGGCATCAGCTTTAAATATATATTTTATTTCACCAAGGTAATCATTTAAACAATGTTTAAATGAATTGCATAGGATTAGTTAGGGAGCTTGTCTGTGCTGGGTGGTTGATATATTTATGTTTTTCACGTTAGATATTGCTGCAATTAAGGCACATAATTACTGTTCGAGTTACATCCAATAAATCTATTAGATTATTAAGTGGGACTGGTCCATATCTAAAGGATTGTCTTCCATTCATATTTGCTGACTGGAGAAATATATTAGTGCATACTTTCTGTGGCTTTCTGTTCAAATCCTTTGAAAGAGGAGCTCTAAAGTGGTTTTAATAGCCACTTCCTTTTCCAGGTTCATGTGACTGCTTGGTAAGTAGTTCCCAGCTGTCTTTGCATACATTTGAGGCGTAACTATTTCACTGGGAAAAGTGTATCTCTGTGGAGGAGCCATGCAAGACTTTGGGGTTGGGAGCACTGCTTTTTTAATGATTCAAAGAGAGAGGCCTCCACACATTACAAAGCAGCTCTTTTGAAGAATTTCCTCAGCAGTACTATGTTCTGTTTTATAAACGAGATAACTGAATATCTGAAACATAGTGAAAAGAAACATGTTTAATTTGAAATTATTAGAGGGTCTAATATTAAACTTAAGAACAAAGCATGTATCAAATTCTGACCTCTTGAAATGTCGTCTTGCATAATGCCGCCGCCCCTGCCGCTGCTGGTGTGTCGCTAGCGGCGGCACTTTGGAAAGCCCTGCATTAGATAGTACAGTAATTATATTTTAAATAGTATTGTGTAGCACAGGGCTTTCCAAAGTTTTTCCCGCGGCGACACACCAACCGGCGTTGGTGTGTCGCCGTGGGAAAATCTGGAAGTGCGGCAGCGCGCAAAAACCCGGAAGCGCTGCTGCTGCTTTCGGGTTTTGCGCACTGCAGTTGGTGTGTCGCCGCGGGAAAACCCGGAAGCGCTGATGATGATCAGCACTTCCGGGTTGTGTGGCGACACACCAGACTGTGTGTGGCGACACACTTTTGTGTTGCGACACACAGTTTGGAAAGCTCTGGTGTAGCAATTATAGTATTGACAGGAGACTCAGGTTCAAATCCACCCTTTACCACAAAAGCTCACTGGGTGATTTGGGGCACTTTTTTTTCTCTCAGCCTACCTGACTGACCTCACCAGGTTGTTGTCATTAGGAAAAATTGGAGGAGGGAGTGTTGTGTAGCTCCTGGATAAAAGGTGGGACCTAAATATAAAAAATAAACAATAGGTTTATTTAGCTGGGAAATACCCTAAGCTAAGCTATTTTTGGAAAACATGCTATAATATTAAAGATAAAGTTTCATTTTTATAATCGTGATTGTGATGGAGCTGGGAGCTGAGGGAGTAGAGAGCGCATTCCAGACAGACGAGCGTTCTCACAGCTTGCACAGCTTGGAGAGAGTAGGGAGGCTGAGGAAGAAAGAGAGATAGGCTAGCACCGCCCTAGACTCCCAAGGGTATTTTTCCCCTTAGCTCAGTTTAGGAACCTTTAGTCTGGCAAGATTCTGTGTATGGTGGAAACAATAAACTAGAGTTGAAACCTCGACTCAGCATTGTTTCGCTGCTGTTTGCCTTGACAGTGATTCAAGTTAGTGAATTGGATTATGAAGGAATAATAAAAATAAAAGTAAAAACATACTTAAGGCTTTTTTTAAGACAACCTATATTTCTCCACAAGACCAGCATTATTTATTTAAATGTTATACAAATACATTACAAGATCCTGAAAAACCTATTTGTATAACTCAAGGGATGTGAATTATCATGGGAGTAGGCAGCATATGGCATTTCAGCTGTTCTGTTGTTGATGTACTATTTTTCCCACAATTCCTAAAAAACATGGGCAACCACGGGGAAGTTAGGGTGTGGTACTTCAGCAATATGTTTCTTATTTTAGAATCATCTAAATGAAATGTCAGGTGGATTGACATTTGATCAGTTAAACAACCCGTCATATATTGGATACAAATCAGTATTTGTACAGTATTTTATTATATATTATATTATTGATATATATTATATTAATACAGATTATGCAAATTATGGTTATTGCAAAAATAAGTTTTCTCTAATCTCATATAGAACCTTCGTAGCAGTTCCTCTTATCTCATATGTACTCAGTTTAAATTTAGACTCCTGCGTACTTACATACCTGCTTTGTATAGTCCAGCCATTAGACAGACCAGATTTACAAGTTATGCGTGAAGTAGGATAAGAGAAGAAGCCTCAGATGTTCATGTATCCTCCAGCATTGTACAACCTAACCCAATTTCTTTACAGGTCTATATAATCAAGGCAGAAATCATGGTCACCAGTAACCTGCCCTCCTTGTTGCTATTTTGTATTGTATCTCCATGCATAGTTAAGAACAACCCTTGGTCTCCTCTCTCCCATTTCAAATATAAAACTTGACAAAGTGAACAGTTCTGCTGTGGTATGCTTGAGATGTTCTGAGTTGGAGGTGTGATCACTTCAGGGATGAAAAGGAAAAAATTGGACACACACCCTCCCCAGGGCACATAATAAAAAATTGGAAAGAAATATCTACTAATGTTTTCTTTTTTACATGAAACGTAACACCTGAAATACAGTGTCCCATGTTCGGCAGTGCTCACCCCAAATAAGCTGGTATAAAAAGAGTACATAGAACCTTCTTTCAATACAGGCACAAGGGTTTTTCCCCCATCTCCCCGATTGCTTCAGACTTATAAAAAAATTGCACCTGTACTCTGAGTCCTACGGCTGCACAATGCCCAGTGAGCCATTGGACACTGACCCAGTTTTGAAGCTGGGAGGGAAATAGGGATCAGCCCACAAAGATCAAGATTGTCACTGACCCACAATCCCAAATAGGGATCAGCCCACAAAGATCAAGATTGTCACTGACCCACCCATTCCCATAGCTCCAGAGTTGGGAAGACTGCTGCCAATAGTTGCAGTAGTGCAACTATTATGCCCTACACATATAAAATCACGTGACAGAATATTCTACTTGAATGACCTAACCAATTCCTTTCATAAGGGGTGGTCACACAAAAACAGTACCCATCCTTTGGGGTGTAAAAAAGGAACTGGCAGAAGATTCTCCAGCAGCCCTCAAAGTTATTAGTAAATATTTAATTGATGGAATGTCAAATACAAAAGATAATACTTTCATTTCTTTCCTTGAATTGTACTCACTAGATAGACACAACTACATCAAGTGAACTGCAAAATGAACCTCTTGCTATTTTAGAAATTAGAGTCTAAACATTAGATACTATAAGTAAAATTAGCAGAAATTCGCCAAATCTTTACATAATTTAAATGAAGACTTTGAGCAAAATAGATAACTTATTTAATACCTAAAAAAATGATCTGCTTAAATATCTTTTGTGCTTTCATTTTACCAAGATTTTTCCTGAAATACAATGCAGTTCAGTCTTCATTGTGATAAGTTAGGAGCATGTTCCTGTCTCCAAAGTCATAGGCACAGTTCCCAAAGTTCTTGCAAAGTTGCCAGATACGCTGTTTAAACTGGCAGAAAAGGAAAATTATTAAATACTTCTTAGCTATCTTATTAATTTAAATAAAACCACATTGGTATTTTGCTTTGGCTCTGCCTGGGTTTTAGAATGGGGATCCCTGGACATCACCTAAAAAACACATATTGACCTTAGCGGGGGGGATATATATATATATATATATATATATATATATATATATATATTCACTTTGGAAAGATCTACTTACCTTATCTTAGAACACAAATGGACATTTTTAGCATAATACATATTTTTAGAAATAGTATCTCTGGTTCTTTTGCGTATTTTTCATTGAAGACATGCAAAGGGTTTGCTGTACTTCTTACAGCTGAAGATAAATTATGTGATAATGCAAAGTAAATAAAAAATAATAGGCTGCAGAAAAGCAAAGCTGCTTGCAGAAAGCATTTTATTTCCATTTACTTACTCTTTTTACAAGCTTCAGCCAAGTATTCTAGCTCACCTGCAGTAGAATAAGGTTCCTGTTTAACCCTGTAGAGCCACTAGCCTGAAGATCTAGTATGAGGGGTCAGACAGGTGCTGTTATTGTATATGTGTGAACAGCAATACACACCAGAGTCGTCCTCCAAAAAGAGTTTGTTTCATATTGCAATTTACAAGAAAAACCTTGGGGAGAAAAAGAAAAAACTGAAGACAACAAGTAGGGAAAGCATGCTGAGCTTGGCTTTCAGGCTTTTCTCCAACCCCTCAGAAGCAGCTCTACTCTGGATCACATGACCAGAATGGGGCTTTGAATGGGGTGGTTAGCAGCCTTCCAAGTGCGGAGGCATTGGGGAATTTTGGGGAATTGTATTCTTTCTGCAGCCCCAAGCCTGATTTGCCCACTTTCTAATTTGGTATTTCTTTTGCCTACTTTTCCCCTCCCCCACTCCCTCCATATTTGGTCCTCTTCTGTTCAGTTTTTAGAAAATTATGATAATGCACAATCTTTTTGTGCAGGCTATCTTTGTCTAAATATTGATTTCACAGATTATGGGACAGTCCTCAATTAGCCACATTTGCCAATCATCTTATTAAAAGTTGTAGATTTAAGCACTTGGGCAGAGGGGATTGGACTAAATAATCTGCAAGGTCTTAGGATATAAGGATATATTGATAAGATTGTGCTGTCTTAGTTAATCATCCTTATTGACTCATCAGATATAAATGGATAAAAGAATATCATGAGTTTAGTGTTAATTTGATTCCTAATGTCAGTTAGAAAGGGATGCAGAATATCAATATTAAGAGGGATCAAATTCAGATGGTATGACAGTGGTTGGTTATGGCTTAGCCATGTAGGTATATAATACTGTAGCTTCTTTTTCAGGTGATGCAGCTTCAGATTATCCATCCATGATTTGCTTTTAGATTGCTGTGTGAGTCTGAATGTGGAAGAAGGAACCCATAGTTTTAATTTTCCCTTGTTGGCTTTATTCCATCTGAAAGAAACTGTCATACCATCTTCAGACAACATAATCTAAAAACAAACCACAACTGCCTTGCCACTGTGCAGTTAAGGAAGTATAGTCTCTAAGTATGTACAGGTGTATGGCTAAGCCACAATTAGCCAAAGCCTGTTGTACCCTGTGAACAGCTATAATCCAGTGTCTATGGAATTGGATTCTTAGATGATCACAATCCAAGTGGTAATTCCATAAATCCTAAGCATGGAACCAGATGTTGCCTCCATACTTCTTTTGTGGTCTGTTTTAAATCAAAGTACCCTGTCGTGGTTCCTTCCGATTATCCTGTCTTCTAAGTTTCATATAATGGGGAAGTATTTCTCCACGGTTGGCTAAAAATGACTCCATTAATACGTATTTGTTATCCTTTTATACCCTTTAGCCTATCTCATTACATCCATTACTAGTAACAACTGTCAACGTCAGTTCTTATTTATGCTTCCAAAAATGATTCTGTTGATAGTTTTCAGTTGCAATTTATGTGTACTTAATTAAAGTATTTTATGAGAATGGAACTAGAGGATTACTTGGATATTTATAAAAGGGTGTGATGATGGAAAACTATAAAATCCTATTTGACTTTTAAGTGAATGGATTGAAGAGCAGTACTGTCCTCATATATTTGACCAGTTTAAAGTCCATCTCTCAAAAAGAATGTATCATTTCTCTCAGAAATAATACTGTTGCTTCCCACCCTCGATTAACATAGTATATCAGAGATACAATTTCAAATTTATGATACTATTCATGAAACTCAATATGAAGCTTTAAGGAAATCACTTTCTTTATCATAGCACCGAGAGTATGATGTATGTAATGTCCCAAAAGGTAACATGAATATTGCTGAAAAATGCTGTGTGAAAGCCTACGTTCACTGAATATTCTTGTTTTCATATTTTGCTCTTCCATTTCTTCACCAATGTCTAACATGCTTGCTTCTTTTTCATCTTTGTTTCTTTTGTTGCTTGTGTTTTAATGTATATTGTGTTATATTGGCCTGGTTAAAGAACCGTTACTGTATTTTATGTTTGTATCTACATTTTATTTTGCATGCTTAACGTGGCTTTGCCTGGATATTCTTTTTGGTAAGTTCTGAATTTTAAAAGTGTATTGTTTTTCTGTAGTAAACCTGTAAACTCTCTTACCACCTCATCAAGAAATCTGTCCTTGATTTCATCATGCTGATTTGTGCTCATAAGTGGTTTTGCTTTGGCTAATTATCTGTATAACCAATACATAATACTTTTAATTTCATATTTAGATCTTCTGTGCCTATGTCACAGTTTTTGTACTAATGAGTACTAATTACCTAGTATCTGGGACTAATTAAAGATAATAGTCAAATGTGGTTAGAATCATTCCCAGCTCTCATGCAAGAATTGCAGGGAGCCCAGTGGAGTCCTCTTTTTTTCTTTGTCTATACCTTTGCTCACGAAATGTGTGCGCGCACCTGTGTATCACACAGTGCTACCCATTACTTGGAATGGGAGGCTGGCCTGCTTATATGCACACGTACTCTTGCTTTGTACTCAACACTTTGGTTTGGTGAGAGATTTCTAGAAAAGAAACAAAGATCTGATTTACATGACATGTTGGCCAATCAGACTGATTAACAGATAGGTACATGGTACCATCTCCTCTCCTGACTTGCATTGCTCTTTAACCAGGATCTGTGCATTTTTTTTTAATGGTCAGGTGCTTCTTTTGCTCCTGGAGTGGTCATCATTTTTAGGTAGACAGAAAGAAAAGAAATCAGTAATTAACCGTTTCAAATTCCAGTTCATGCTAGCTTGGACGAAGCACTTTCTCTGGGTTCAGGTAATGCTTTAGTCATTAAAAAAAGCCACACAAAATGGCTAAAGCACACACATTTCCCTGGAGTAATCTGGTTGATCTAGGTGTCATGCAGAAATGTTCATTCTTGCTTCCCTAGCTGCCAGCAGAATGGTAGATGTTTGTATTTACAGGAGGAGAACTCCACTGAGCTTACAGCAGAAAAGACTATGTCCTGTTATTTATTGATTCTTCTAAAACTCCTATAGAATACAGCTTGATATTAGAGCTATGCAGTAAAATCATCAGTAAAAAAATTATGGAAAACCTGATTCACATGCTTCTTGCAATATGATTTCTTGATTTCCTTAAAACTACACTAGTGCTTGTGTGTAAAAGTATGTGTGTACATTTAAATATATTTGTCTTTAATTTACAGCAACAGCTAGCTCAGCTGCAGAAAGAAAAATCAGAAATTCTGAAGAATCTGGCTTTATATTACTTCACTTTTGTTGATGTTATGGAATTTAAGGTAAAGATCTAAGTATAGATTAGCTGTTCTTGCAAGGCTTGATAGATTGTGGCTAAAAGTTCCCATTAAGTATAGATTAACTCATTCACTGTGATGTTACTTTGAGAATTATATATACCCTACCATAAATTAATTGGCACTATAAAATGTTACGTTCTAATAAACAATCATACCTTTCTTTCCTTTTTTATTTCATAGGATCATGTCTGTGAACTACTGAATACTATCGATGTTTGCCAAGTCTTCTTTGATATTGTAAGTCTGAAAAAACGATTCAAGTAATTAAGGTAGAAACATTGCTAGGGAGTATCTGGATTGTATTCTTGCAGCTATATCAAGCTGGACCTGTTTCTTAGATTCTTAAAGGAATGAGAATGGGCCATGGGGTTCATACATCAAATTATTGTTGACCACCTGCTTAAATTACTGTTAAATGATGCTTTGGATCAGGAATAGCTGACCAACATGGGGTCCTTAAACACCCACATTATTTAATTTTTTATGTTTTAAAATTTAGTAGTAATAATTACTGCTAAGGAGTAATTACTCCAGGAGCTCTTTGAAATTCAGGCAATGAATATTGATGAAAAACTGCTGAACAGTGGAGCTGCAGCTTCCTATTGATTTTTGGCAGAACAAAGCCATTGGTTGAATAGGTTTAATAAATTAATAGGTTTAATACATCTTTAAAGGTTTTCTTTAAAACCCTCCCCAAATCCCCCAAACTACAACATCTCAAAAATCCTACTTCCCTGACTGCTCCTTGCAATAGTACACTGATTTGTCAGGAAGAGGGTGGAAAATTAGGATATCAGCTACTGAGAGAACTTTATTTTTTGTCATCAACTAGTTTTGCTTCTGGAACCCAGAAATGTGTTTTCAAGGTAAAATTGTTTTAATGGGTGGGTTCACATGGGAGAGATTGGCCTGGAGGTCTTAACAAGTCAGACCAGCCATTCCAAATCTGAAAGCTCCAAATGGTTGGGCCTGGGCCAGTCCCAGACGCCAGGGTCAATGGGCCAGGAAAAATGCCTGAAGTGTAAGAACTTGAACATTATATGAGTAATCTGCTGCAAAAGTGTGCATTGTTTAATCAATGAATTGATATATTTGGCATATTTTTTAAAAAATCGCTCTCTTTATATTTTAATTTTAGACCGTAAACTTTGATTTAACAAAGAACTATCTAGACTTAATCATAACCTATACAACATTAATGATATTGCTGTCTCGGATTGAAGAACGGAAAGCCATCATAGGATTGTACAACTATGCTCATGAAATGACACATGGAGCAAGGTATCTGATACATTGGAGGCCTTTGGGGACCTCAGTCATTTTGCACAAGTATTTTTACACTGAAATCTTTCTTTTGCTTTCATTAGTGATAGAGAGTACCCACGTCTTGGCCAGATGATCGTGGATTATGAGAATCCATTGAAGAAAATGATGGAAGAATTTGTACCACATAGTAAAGTATGTGCAATTTTTTTTTCTGCTTGCTGAAATGTCTGTGCGTGCATTTTTAAAATTCAGTTAAGTGCTTTATAACATATCTGTTAGTGTTTTCTTTTATGATTTTAAAATAATTAAATAGTTAATTAGCCTATTTGTGTAAACAGATAAAACTTTTTATTCTTTCCCTTGTAAGCAAAGTTTGTGAATTGCCATATTATTGTGATTTCTTTACACTTCTTCTTTGGCTTTGAATTTGTAAATATTTTATAGCGAAGTAAAGTTCAGTCACTTATTAAGTGTTGGAATATAAATCAACATTTGATAGTCATTATCTAATTCAATATTTTAGCCTTCACTGTCCCTGTTGGCATTGTATACGTACCACATTTTCTCATTCTCAAAATACAAAAATAATTATATTTGATACATTGGGGAACACAGGTGATTGCAAGTTCACCCCCTAGACCAGGGCTTTCCAAAGTTTTTCCCGTGGCGACACACCAACCGGCGTTGGTGTGTCGCCGCGGGAAAACCCAGAAGTGCGGCAGCGCGCAAAAACCCAGAAGCGCTGCTGCCGCTTTCGGGTTTTGCGCGCTGCAGTTGGTGTGTCGCCGCGGGAAAACCCGGAAGCGCTGATGATGATGAGCGCTTCCGGGTTGTGTGGCGACACACCAGACTATGTGTGGCGACACACTTTTGTGTCGCGACACACAGTTTGGAAAGCTCTGCCCTAGACTGTGCTTGCAGTAGTGCCATTTAAGAAGAATTCATTCTAGTAAAAATATGACATTCATAATTTTCACTTCCTTAGTGCATGTTAGTATGTTTAGCAATGGTAATCGTTCACAAGCATACAGAAAGGAATGTTTAAATTAATCAGAGTTAATGGAATGAATCTTGAGGGAACTGTAAGACAAAAGGGAAATAAAAATAACTTCTCCCAAATTCTATGAAGCTCTGCTAAAGACTCTCTGATTGCTGGATATTTGGATCAAATTTATAGTAACCAGTTTTATTCTTTATGAACAAGATGATATAATCATGTTAGCTGGTAACCAAATGGCTTTTAAAGCTTCTAATATCTACCATATTCCTATTGTCAGTATTTTAGTAAGCTCACTGCATTTTTTTAAACTAGTTGGCATCAAGGAAGCAGTAGCTTTGCAAGCAAGAGTAGCAAAAGTCAGTGAAAATAAATAGAAGTGTGTTTGTGATGGAGCAGAGATGTTAAGTAACAGTTTGTGTGACACTAAGCCCTGGCTTGGAGTATTGGAGGGGGTCAGGTGGCCGAAGATGTTGGCAGAGTGCAAGAAGGGTGGCCTGGAGAGAACAGAGGATTGGGTAGGTGAACCAGTAGGTTCTGACTGCTCCAGGTGGTAGTGTACCTTAATAGCTCATCATAGGCAGTGGGAGCAGTTGGGCTCTCTGCTAGATTTAGTTTGTGTCTCAGAGCAGATGCAATATGATCTGAGGGTGGAGGATATTAACATCTGTCCTTCGTCATGGACAGACTACTCTCTGATTGCTATGGAGTTAACTAGTATTGCCAATCTCTGCAGGATGGATGGGTCTATTCATTTGGTCTGCCTCAAATGTCTAATGGATCCACCTGGTTTCCAGAGGGTTCTTGGAGAATTTACTGGACAGCTCTGCAGGGGCCTTGGTTGTTTACTATGGAGACAACTGCAGCCTTAGACAGGATTATACCTAAGTAGCCTCTCCCTGTCTGTTGATCTAGGGGAAATATTTGGTTTACTGAGGAGCGCCAGCAGATGAAGTGGCTGGAGAGATGCGTAGAGCAATGCTGACAAAAAACCAAGAGTGTATCTGATCAAACATGGGTAAGAGCACAGGCTCAAGCCTACACTGTGGCAATAAAAAGGTAAAGGTTCCCCCCGCACATTTGTGCAGTCGTGTCCGACTCTAGGGGCCGGTGCTCATCTCCGTTTGTTAGCCTAAGAGCCAGCGTTGTTCAAAGACGCTTCCATGGTCATGTGGCCGGCATGACGCATGCGGAACGCTGTTACCTACCCACCGAAGTGGTACCTATTAATCTACTTGCATTTGCATGCTTTCGAATTACACTGTGAATTACACTGTGGCAATAAAAGTGGCAAAATTGTAGTATGTCTCCACTCTTATTGTATGGATTGCCACCCAGCTGTCCTGTTCAAAGAGACCAGAAAGAATGGGCTAGAAGAGCATTTGTTGGGCTGCTGTGAGAAATGTACTAGGTATTGAGAAATAAAATCACTCAGATTAGTTGGAAGTTGGAAGCCAGCTACACAAGTCCTGTAGAGGTGACCAAAATTACATCTTGTGAGGTTATCTGGGATGCGTTTGAGACGGTTGATGTGAGGAAGTGGATTGGGTTTTCTGTGACATCAACTCTGCCACCTGCAACTTGGATTCCTGCCCTTCCTGGTTGGTGAAAGCCTCCAGGGAGGTAACATAGACAGACAGACAAAGCCGATATGCAGGTAGGTTTTACTGGTATATTCCAAGTTATGTCAGAAGTAGAGAGCCACTCCCATGCCTCCAGTTAGTTCTTTTTATCTACTCACTACATTCTTCACAAGTAATATAATACAATACAATTCATAACACCTGTTTAGATTGTTGAGAAGATAGGCCTGCAGTTGCAGATATGCCTGGATGAAACACATTATTTGGACCCTTTTTGGACTGTTTCAGGCATGGGTATGGTTTCAAGACCACATTGATCTCCTTTGTTAATGACCTGTGTCAAGACTGGGATGGGGGAGTGTGACCCTCATGGTTTTGCTTGATCTCTCAGTGGACTTCAGTACCATTGATTATGGTATCCTCCTGCAGTGTGTCTGAGGGTTAGGAGTATGTAGCAATCTTTCTTCCTAAGGGGGCAATTCCAGTCGGTGGTGGTGGAAGAAGTCAAGCCCTAGGGCGTTCTGTTGTGGAGTGCCACAGGGTTTGATACTGTTTTCACCTTTTTAACACCTACATAAAGCCACTGGGGGAGGTCATTCATCAACAGGTCAAGAATTGTCAGTATGCTGGTGTAGTGAGTACAGAGGATGGCCTTGAAGGACAGAGGGAAGATCCGTTGCCAAGGCAACAATCACACAAACAACATTTGAACCCAGACCAAGAAAGTGGTTTATGAAGATGACCCAGATAGCCCCTTACAAATTTGCATGAAGATAAAAGAGGGAGGAAAGGAAGCACATTCAGACTTGCAAGATTTTGTTACTATAGCTGTTCTAATAAAAGTAGCTTTCAGGCTACACAGGGTGTGTTTCTTAATCTGGTCTACCTTATGGGGCTGACATCTGAAGATTCTCACTTGAATATCTTGCCCCCCCCCCCAAGCCAATTGGAAGATGTTGCTAAGGTCCTGTTCCAGTGCCTGGAAGTTATTAGTATCTGGATGGGGAGAAACAGGGTTAGGCTCAGTTCCAGCAAGATGGAATGGCTTTGGGTTCAGAATGCATCTGAATATTCCATCTTTGGTTCTGGATAGGGTCATGCTCTCTTTGGCTGAATTGTTTCATAATCTGGGGTCCCTTCTAGATTCACTGGTTCTACCTGAAGAACAAGAGGCAGCTGTGGTAAGGAAGGCCTTCTCATCTTGTGTGCCAGTTATGGCCTTTTCTGAGTCAAGAAGCCTTACTCATAGTTAATGTTGCCTTGGCTAGTTTTCTTTTTAACTACTGTATTGCAATGCACTCTACATAGAGCTGCCCATAAAGACACCTAGATAGTAGAGACAGTCCTAAATGCAACAGCTCAGGTAGTTATGGATGCCACTTGATTGCCCATGTAATGCTTCTTATTTCAGAGCTGCATGGGTTGGCTGCCAGTGCAATTCAAGGTGCTTTAAAACCCTTCATGGCTCAGCAGCTGAGTGTCTAATGAACCACATCCTCCCTGTGGTGTGTGCTTGTCCAATAAGATTTGGAGGGAAGGCTTGTGGACAGATCATTCTCTGATTGCAGGGGCTGTGGGGGTGAGCTGTCTCAGTTGCTGCCCCCCCTTTTCCCTCTGAAATCTGATTAGTCCCATCCCACTTGGTATTTTAGAAAGCTGTTAAAGTATGGCTTTTTAAGAAGGCTGTAGAGGCTGGTATGTTGTGAGTTTCTCTCCTTCCTGCAGTAGGAACGTCTGTTTAATTGGTTTTTGACTTTTTGTGCGTGAGGTGATTATGATACAGTTATTGAATGTATTTATTTCCATTTTGTTACTGAATATGAAGCCATTCAGAGTCAGATACATTTGGACTGGTGTGTAAGCCTTAGTAATAAATAGTAATAAGTAATCGTGTTTTCTTTCAGCTATAGATGCAATGTGAATTTACTACATCCCATCAGAGCTGTTGTGATACAGGCTTGGCTTGTCAGATCTGTGGATGTACAGGCACTTAAAAACAGCAGGGTGTATTTTATGTGTAGTAGTGTAAATGCTATTTTGTTGCATGCACGTTAGAGTCAAAGTTCAAGTTCTATGAATTTCTTAAACATTTGGATGACATTGGATGCTTGAAAGTACTGTGATGTTAGATTCAAATGTTATTTATTAATTACCAGTTTTTAAAACATGTATCTTGATTTGTTATTAATTTGTGTTCTAGGCTCTTTCAGATGCCCTAATCTCACTTCAGATGGTCTATCCTCGTCGAAACCTTTCAGCTGATCAGTGGAGAAATGCCCAGCTCTTGAGCCTCATCAGTGCTCCCAGCACAATGCTTAATCCTGCACAGTCAGACACAGTATGTCACTGCTTGATTGAATTGTTATTATACTTATGCCTTGAAGCCAGAAATCAATTCCCTCTTTAGTTCCTCCTCATGCCATAGCCCATATCACTCAGCATGGAACAAGGGCAGGGAAGCGGCAGCTCTAGTGATGGGTGGGGAGGAATGGAAAACACTCATCCACCAGCCCTGTTACCTTCTGAATCCACCTTGCTTTCTGAGTTCTGTTCTGTTCTGTTCTGTTCTGTTCTGTTCTATCTATTTATTTATTTATTAATCAATCAATCAAATTTGAATAGTTGCCCATCTCACAGAAAAGCGACTCTGGGCGGCTTACAACAATTCAGTAAAAACAAAACATACATAAACAATAAGTATTAAAAAATATAAAAATCAGTACTAAAAGATAAATATGATAAAAAAAACAAATATACAAACCCTAGGCAAGAGAGAACTCAACAATGGAGCCATCTAAGCATGTCTCAGGTTCCCTGGGAGCCCCAGGCCTGGTGACATAACCAGATCTTGAGGGACGTCCAGAAGGTCAAAAGGGATGGAGCTGATCTAATATTGGGGGGAAGAATGTTCCACAAGGCCTAAATGTAGATTAAAGTAAATTAATTGATGTATTTGCGTAACATCTTATGTCCAAGCAAATAACTGTATAGAACTTAAAAGCTTAAAATACTGGCTGAGATAGTAGCATGCTAAATCACAAACTAGACAATGCACTTTTAGCCTAGATGGGTATCTTATATAAACCTAGTTAATGCATGAGTGGACTGGTTATTATCTAGGAATATTTAGCTGCCCCAAACACTGTAAGGTGGTAGGATGGGAGCTAAATTTACACAGACAAATTATTATTAGTGCTCTTGTGTAATGCCAAGTTGTGTAGACCTGCATGTTGGATTTTTCTCAGCATGTAAATTAAAAAGCACTCTACTGGACCAGCTGGAAGGCCTGTCTGTTCCAACATTCTGGCAGTATAGAGGCCAGCCAGAGGCATTCTGAAAGCTTACAAGTGGAATGTTGGAGAGAGAATTCCCTTCTACTGCCTTTGGTTCAGGAGGTGGAATGTAGTTGTCAATATTAGTAGGCATGGATAATCCTGCCCTCAAAGAATTTGTCCAGTCCCTTTTTAAAACCATCTAAATTAGTGAATATCACCAAATCAGTGAATTTTCCATATTTTAACCAGCCACTGCGTAAAGAAGTATTTTTATTTTGAATCTCCCCTGTTCAGTTTTAATGGAGGATCTCTGTACTATGAGGGGGGGGGGATTTTTTCCCCTATTATATTTTTACATAATGAGTGAATTTTATACAACCTTATCGTAATGGCAAGCAGCATATTAAGATGACTTTCTATCTCTAGTTCTCTTTATTAATCTTAATGCAAGTCAGGTTACATTTGGGCCATTAAACACAGAATTGTAATTTAATTGACCTGGATGCTAAATTATTAAATTACAGAATCAAAATAATAAAAATTGTCAGGCAATAAATAGTGCTTGCTTGATTTTTTTATTGCTGCAAATGTAACCTGCTACATATTGTGTTTATATATACAATATACTATATTTAGTTAAGCTTCATTGGACAGCACTAATCCATTAGAATTATGTCTGCGGCTATCGCAGTTGGCAAAATTGTGATGATTAAGTCATTACATTCTCCCAAGGGGCTCCCATGAGAATCATCACAAGGAAGAGTTAACTCATCTTTAAATACAGGTTGGGAAATGTGTCTCAGAGCTCAAATTGAATAGAAAGTCCATCTCAAATCAGTATTGAAAGACTTCACAATTCTAAGTCAGGAGAACTTTCAGTGTATTTCTATGTAATCATTAGATCATAATGACATGTGCATTACTGCCTTGCAAAGTTATAGCTAAACTGTCCTCTGTCCTGACACTAGATTTTGACCATGCCAGCCCAGAACTGAGGAACTGTAACAGCCAATATATTTAAAACAAAACACAGATAAGCTTAGAAAATACACTTTAAACCGTGGAGTCCTTGGTGTTCTCTGAGCCTTGTTGTTTTCTTGCAGACGTTTCATTGCCAGACTAGGCAACATCTTGCAAGTCCCACTCCCTTTTTGCACTGAAGAGGTTGCCTAGTCTGGCAATGAAACGTCTGCAAGAAAACAACAAGGCTCAGAGAGCACCAAGGACTCCACAGTTCAACCCTGAGCTACAAATATTCTCTTTGATTGGTAACACTTTAAACCATTTTATAGCCCTGAAATATCTATACATTATCTTTCCCTGAAAGACTGCTTTTCTTTATAATGTTAATAGATGTTAGATGAAAGTGAATCTTGTATTAACTAGGTTGCTGTTTTCCATTTGTGATAAAAATTTGCTTTTCTAAACAGATGCCATGTGAATATCTCTCTCTGGATACAATGGAAAAGTGGATAATTTGTAAGTTTAAATTTTACTGATGTGCTTGCAATTAATGTTCTTTTCTGTGATGTCACAGTATCAATTTTGTTAGATGTTGTTGAGAGAATAGAGACATTCTATTCTCTTCCCCAGTATATTTATAGTTTTAACCATAATTTTTGGGCACAGCAGCATAAAATGATGCTAAACAACATTTCATCTTCCTCTGATGTTTTATATCCAGATTACAATCAATTTTAGCTGATCATTACTAGTAGTTAATTTTTATGGTGACATAAGACAAATGGTAAAGGGTGACAGAACTGAAGTGATGGAAGGAAATTGAAAGATGGAGTCCTGATTCCCACAACATTTTAAGCTGACCAAGCTGGCAAATGAAACATGTGTCACCATCTTAAGCCCCAGTCCCAGACTGTACAGCTTCCATTTCTAAGTAAACATGAACCAGAACTTGAACCAGTAGTTACTTGGTTTCAAATGTTGGTCGTGGCAGGTTTGGATGATGGACGTAGTCATAGAAAATCTGCAGACTTTTGTTAAAGAGGTGCCCAAGACCAATGAGGAGTTAAAACTGAGGCACACATGTTAACTAGGCTGGTTGGCACAGTGTGTAGTACGAATATACGTGGGAAGTTTGGTTCCAATTCCTTTCCCTTATTAGGGTCAAGCAGTGTTAACAACTGCATGAACTCTTAACTTTTCCAACTTTTAACATTTCTTGTAGGCTTGACCCAAAAGAGTTCTGCTGATATTAGTGGGAAGAGAGTCAAGAATGTGTTTAAATGTCTTCCCTGGAAATCAATAGGAGTTTAAAATGACAAGATTCTTTTTTATGTCAAAAGTGGGTAACCAAAGGGGGATTTTGTGGATACCTCTGTGAGAAACAAGAGTTCAGCCCAATGACTTAACAGCAGAGATCTACAAAGGGAAAGTCACAAAAGACCTGTCACTTGACATCATCAGTTTATCCATGCAAGAGGAAGTAGGGAGCAATGGTGCTTATTATCCTTGCATTTTCTCTTTGAAATGCCTGGAGTCACCTGAACCTCTCAGCCAGCTATTGTAAGAGGTAGAAGGCTTTGCCAGGTGAGCAGGGGAGATGGTGCAGCTTTGTCTGAGGACTTTTGAGCCAGCTGATCCTGCCGCGCTGGCCAGGTGATAGAGGTTTTTAATCCTTACTTTGAAAATTTTTGGAATGGCCAATTGAAGAGCCATTGTCCTTTTGGTAGGACTTCATTTTCTGATGCAATACATATACAAGCTAGGAATTGGCTTTTCTAATACACTTATTAATGCATTATACAGATTGTTTGCATTTATAGCATTTTGATTTGATTTTTAGTGGAGACAGAACTAGAATGCCCCCCCCCCTTTTTAAAAATAATTTGAGTTAATGTAAAGATGGAAAATATTTTTCACATTACATTTCAACATATAATTGCATATAAAATTTTCTCCTCTTAAATCAAGAGTGTGCAATTTTTGGTGTTTTTTTTTAAAGCATCTGGTATTTCCTTAGGGCCAGACTCCCAAAAGTGGGTATGGCCATGATAAAAAATTAATTTGATTACATTTTAATTTAATTTAATTAACTATAGGTAATATAGTTGCTCACCATATATTTTTACCCTTCTGTCCCATTAAAAAATGGGTATCATCAGGTACTGTTGGGATTCAGATCATGGGGGGAATGGCTCTAGGGAGCACAGACAGTGCAAAGTCATTTTGTATGTTCTGTATAGGTAGTCCTGCTTCCAACCATAATTGGGACCAGGAGCTACAATGTTAAGTGGCATGGTCATAAGGCACAATGTCATGTGACCACACCAACTTATGACAGCAGTTGCGGCAGTCCCAGTTGCCGTCATGAGGTGAATCCCCTGCAGTTGCAGTATCCTGCAGTCATGTGATCACTATTTGCGACCTGCTGCTGGCTCCCCCATTGACTTTGCTTGTCAGAAGCCAGCAGCAAAGGTCACAAATGGCAGTTTTGTGACTGAGAGACGCTGCAACGTAATTGCGAGCCAGTTGCCAAGCACCCGAATCACGAACAAGTGACCATGGGGATGCTGTGACAGCTGCAACTACAAGGACCCATCATAAGTCCCCCTCTTTCAGTGCCGTTATAACTTCGAATGGTCACTGAACAAGTGGTCATTAAACGAGGACTACCTGCACGGTGATTATTTTAAGCTATACAGGGGTGTTAAAATAATTGTACATTAAGATCAAGCAGGTTGAAAATGGATTAATTAGATGCAATAAAAGGTATGTATGATCTATTTTATCTATTTTTTGTGGGTAGAATGTAATTTGTTTGTTTGTTTGTTTGTTTGTTAAATTTATATGACTGTAATCGGTTTGTACCTTAGTATTCTGCTTTAATTCTTGATAATCATTTTATATATTTGTGACTTTTCCCCCCTCATTTCAAAGTTGGATTTATTTTGTGCCATGGAATCCTGAATAGTGATGCAACAGCTTTGACCCTTTGGAAACTTGCTCTTCAAAGCAGCTCTTGCTTGGCTCTCTTTCGGGATGAAGTTTTTCATATTCATAAAGCTGCTGAAGATTTGTTTGTAAACATAAGAGGGTATAGTTTCTTTTTAATTATACATATTATGTGGTGATTGAGATATGACAAAGTAGGAGAAATTCCAGATAATTAAGCATTAAGAGATTGGTAGGAACAGCAGCATTATTTCCCACCTCTCCCCACTCGTTTGTAGCTTTACCATATCCAAATGTTTCATTATGTTTGATCCTCATCAAGCCTTGTTAAAATGAAAGGTTGCCTTTAAAGTTATTTCAGAACCTAAGTTTAATTGGGGTCCATATGGGAATATCCAAGTCAATTTTACTTAGTAGTATTAACAGATGCAACACATTCATGAAATTAGAAGAGAAGATCAGAGTAATTTGTTGGCCTAATCCCTCAGTACCAGAGAGAATTACATCTATTGAAGTCTTAGGTGCTTGTTGCAATATTCATTAATAGATTTGATTTTACTTGAAATTTAGGATGTTCATAGCATTCCTAAATTTGCATGTTAAATTACTAATGTATACTTAATTTGGTCATTATTAAAGTACATAAATGTTTCATTGATCATATCCAGAAGGTTCTTCATCTAGTCCTCTCCTTCCAGAAGGTTTTTGGACAATACTTTTAAAGAGCATCCTTTTCTTTCCCAGTTGCAAACTGTTTCTGAAATTGAGAAGAATAAATAAATAAAGACAGGGTTTCTATAATGCCAGAAGGATTGGATATATCTTGAAGTAATACCTGGATCTTACAGAGATTTGCAGGTTAATGTCCTTAGAAGAGCCAAAAAAGAATTGACTGTTGGGGTAAAGTACACTTATAAAAGAAAAAACAAAAGCATTATAAGAAACAAAAAGCAAAGAGCAATAGGAATAGTAGGCACAACTTGGAGCTGTTTAACATCAAAAATTAAATCATAATTTAAAATGTGTTTCCTGTTGCATGCCTTCCAGTTCTGCAAAGAAAAAGATACAGAACCTTTCTTTTCCTATTTCTATAATCCTGTGTTTTTGTTGGATGTAAATATGTTAAGGAAGCCTTTGGTTTTTGAGCAAGTTAAGTAAAGGAAGTTTTCCTTCTGTAACTGGAATCACAGAAAATTTACATCACCACTGTATTTATACATTTTATTTACTCTTGCAGCTATAACAAGCGCATCAATGACATAAGAGAGTGCAAGGAAGCTGCTGTATCACATGCGTAAGTGTACTACAAAGTAACTATTTTAGAATGTTACTAATTACATATTCATATTCATCTACATTTTATAGCTGTATCTGTAAAGTTAAGAGACAGATTTAGATCCCATTTCACAAAGTGAGGGCTGTTCTGATTTTTTGCGTCCTTTCCCCTTCTTCTAGCTGCAATACCCACACAATTCAGAGATGCTCTGGGGGTTTTCTTACTTTTGTGGAACTTGTTTCAAGGGAGGGAATATTAACATGTCCCTTTGTGGGTGAGCACAGTTGTCCTCTGGCTTCCACAGCTGGATTGTTGAATCCAAGTCTTTGTTTTCTGTCATGGAGCTCACTCTGTGCTACCTTTCATAGTTGGACTGTTCTGGAATTGTATTGTTGTTAAACTCCTTAAGAGCAGAGTTACAAAGTAGATGTTGTGAAACAATTCTAGAATGCTGTGGCTGTATAAAAATATTAAAAATAGTCTTTATGGACAGCAGACTTTTATCAGCCACATAAAAATAATCAGGCTGTGAAATTGTATGAATTATTAGTTTAAGGAGCAAGACAAAATACCAGTTGGCTTTTAATGATCACCAGCCAGAGACCTCCAAACATCTTAAGACTTATTTCTGAAGTGTAGTCTATTGGTAATGTTAATCATAAAATTTGTATTTTCAAACAGAGGTTCAATGCACAGAGAAAGGCGCAAGTTTTTACGGTCTGCACTAAAAGAGCTAGCCACTGTCCTGTCAGATCAGCCAGGACTCTTGGGTCCCAAGGTAAATAAACAATGCTACAGGAAAAAAAGTGTACTCCTTCAGAATTACTAGTTCTGTTGCCTCGTCGTTCTGGACAACTCATTTGATGTATATTTGATGTATATACACTTGATGTATATACCTTCTTTAGAAATGAATCACATTAATGAATGTGTCTCTTTCTTTTCAGGCCCTGTTTGTATTTATGGCATTATCCTTTGCTCGTGATGAAATTATTTGGCTGCTTCGACATGCAGATAATATGCCTAAGAAAAGCGCGGATGATTTCATAGATAAGTAAGGCAATATCTGGAATAGCTGTGGGGGCCTGTTCCTTGCAGCTCATGATGTACCTGCCCCTTGGTGCTGGGCACTACTTGTACACTGTGATCCATAGAATGCCTTTTATCTCGATAGATTAAGTAAATGGTCTCTATATCATAGCTGCTGAGGGGCCCCTGTAAAAAATGAAATTACATTAAAACTTAGTTGTGTGTATTGACTGAAAGCTACATATTAAGGTTTACAAAGAAGGATTTATGTAAAACGTTGATTTGAATATGTGCCATACCAATGACATAGGGGACTGCGTTACTGCAGTGTATAAAAGCTAGATTGCAACAGGAATGTTAAGTTTCATTAATTTAAAATATTTACTACTAGTAATTTATAGGAAGTTAAAAATAAGAGAAATAATACAAATGGAAAACAGCATTGTATTAATTAAATGAAATAGGACAGGGGCTCTAATTAGTTCCCCCATAAGCTTTTATTTGTCTACAGAAAGTGAACAGACAAAGTAATGGGACCCAAATAGAAAATGTCATATTAATAAAGGCATTTAATGGTTCTTTTGTTGTTGTTGTTGTTTTATATATTTTATTGGATTTTGAGTATACATAGTTAAAAGTTAGAAACAGAGAAAGAAATAGAAATACAAATCAAAAAGAAAAAGAAAAGAAAAAGTGAAGTAAAGCAAAGAAATAGGGAAAAAATATGATACATAGAAAGTAATCCACTTCCGATTTGTCCCCGGTCATAGTAATTTACAGAATTTATCTTACATGCTAGGTCTACATATGACATTAAAAACATTTCCTGTCTAATACATCAATCCACCTATACTTTAATCTTCAAATCCCCATACAAGCTTTGCCCCTCTTGCATTTCCCAAATAGTCCATCAATAATTTCTACTCTTTGAGAAAGTAACAGTTATAACAATTTAAATTTTCTTTTAATAAACATATCAATTTATCATTTATCCATTTTCTATCGATCCATCAATTTTAGCAATAAAAAGTCCATATAAATCAGCCATTTATCTCTACTCCATACTTCTGTTCTATTCTATAAAATGCTTCTTGCGTTCTCCTGGTACCTCCCTCATATCCATCTTATATTTCTCTAAAAATGTTTTAACTTTTAAAGTAGAAGTTATCCTTAGCTTTTGTCCTTTAAACACCTTCTGTTCTCTAGCATACCATGAATTAACTCTAGCAACTTTATCTATTTCAAAATCCAAATCTTGTTCTCTCATTTCTAGTAATTTAAGTAATTCAAAAACCATACATTCTCTTGCATTCTCATTTAATTGTTCTTCTTCATTTGGTTGTTCTAAAGCTGCTCTCACATTCAAAATATATTCCTTCTCTCTCATTTCTGCTAATTCTATAATATCCAAATTGTATTCCATTTCTTTAGTAGCATCCTGTTCCTTAGTAACATCTTCTAATTTAATCTCTAATTTTTGCATCTGGCCTTGCACATCTTTAAATTCCCCTGACAAAGTATTCACTACCTCCTTTACTGTCTGCACTTCATTTTTAAAATCTTGTTTAATCTCATGAATTATCTCTTTCTTCATTTCTTCCATCTTCATATCAATTTTTTAATCTTAAGAATGCAATTTGTTCTTCCATCTGTTTATTCTGTGCCATTGAATCTTCCATTTTCTTACTTAATGATGCCATTGCTTCCAGAAGTTTTTTCACCTCTAACGGGGGGGGGGGGGGCTCCATTGATGCTCCAGGTATTGAAAAAGCAATAAATGTCCTTCCAGTTCCTTTTTTTTCTCTTTCCTCCTCGATGCCGTAGATGTCTTAATGTAAATAAGTAATAAGTAAATTTATAAGTAATAAATAATTTCCTGTAAGAGAAAAAGAAGAAAGGGAAAGGGGAGGACCAAAAACAAAACAAAAGAACTAATAATTCTTTTAGGAAAAAGAGGGAGTAAAAACTACAAAAAGTAAAAATAATCCTTTAAATGCAATTGTCAAAATAGTTAAAATATAGTCTATTAAAATTGTATATCCATATAAGTATAAGAATTAAAAATAAAAAGGAACAAAGAGGCTTCTTCTTTTTTTTCCCCTTCTCTATTGTAGACAAAATAATAACAAAAAAAAACTAAACAATCCCAAGGTTTCTCACGCCAACTTGTGTTCAGAAGTTTATAAAAAAGCAGCTACCATGAAAATAGGCATATAGCAATCCAATTTTCTGTACAAAAGGGATCCAGAAAAATCATAACAATTCTATAGAGCCACTTATATAATTCAAGAAATATTCAAAAAGATTCTTTCATAATAAAAATCACAAATTGATAAGAAAAGATTAAATCATTAATTCATTATTCCATATTAATCCATAAAAAATTCAAGTCCAAGCAACTTAGTCCAAAGAAAAAAAGAATAGTTCCAATTACCATAAGAGTAAAAACAAGCCACAATAAGAGTAAAAGAGAAAGTCACTTAATCCGTTTCTGGCAAAGTCAATTAGCTTCCCGGTTCCACCGTTTAAGTAATCCTTTTACAGGAAAGAAATAAAACACCAGCATTTATAAATCAAGTCCAGAGACAAATCTTAGAGGCTAATAGGCAAATAATATTTAAAAATAAAAATGTGTGTCTAAAAGGTTGGGTGCTGTGCTACTTATCTTGAAGAATCGCGGTTTCCGCAGAGCTTTGGTTGTCAGTTCCAGCCGTCTTTCACCACTTCAATCTCCCTTCTCCCGTGGTGGAAAAACGGGGGTTGGGAGAGAGCGGCGATCCGACGACCCTTCTGCGAGCAATCTTCTGCTCGCCCTCTCTTCGAGGGCGATTTTTCAGCGATTTTTTTCTTTTTAAATCGCCTCAAACAGAAAAAACCACGGAGCTTTCTGCTCAGCGCACCAGCCACCTCAACACCCGGAAGTCAAATCTCAACGGTTCTTTTGTTGTTGATAGAGAAAGAGCTGCTGACAAGACTTTGGTTTTATTATTCAGCTCCTTTTTGATAATAACATACTAATACCACATTGTATAAATACCAATGCACACTGGGTGGGTCAGCGTGAAGAATGTTCCAATATCCCTCAACTTAAAAGCTCACCAAAATGTTCTGAATATCCTAAAGAGATTTAAAACATATTTATTAATTACAGGTAGTCCTCACTTAATAACCATTTGTTTAGTGACAGTTTGGACTTACAGCGGTGTTGGAAAAAATGACTTACGACTGGTTCTCACACTTGTGACTGTCGCAGCGTCCCGGCGGTCATGTGATCACGATTTGGGCGCTTGGCAACCAGTTCGCATTTTGTGATCTCCATTTTTTACCTTCCCGGCTGGCTTCTGGCAAGCAAAATCAATGGGGAACCATGTGATTCGCTTAATGACCATGTGGTTCGCTTAACGACTGGTGATTCGTTTAATGACTGCCACAGAAAAGGTTGCAAAACTGGGTCAGATTTGCTTAATGACCGCTTCGCTGAGCAACAGAAATTCCAGTCCCAATTATGGTAGTTAAGCGAGGACTACTTGTAATTCAAACACATGCATCATTGTATAATAAGTCTATCTTTGAAACTACATTAGATCACAAAACCAGTTTGTTCTGTTTGGAAATTTGATGAGAGTCAGCAAGAAACAAACAAAAGCTTTACTGGGCACATAAAGTTAATTATATATGTTTCTTAATTGTGACAGGATAAAAAAGCTATGCTTCTCCAGTAATTTCCATGGAAACTGCCTGTTTGTGTGTGTGTGCATGTACTCATTTTGTAATATAATTTCTGTCATCACAAACTCTTTTCTTTTTGTGAAACATACTGTATATACTTGTGGATAAGCCTATCCACTGGTAAGCCGACCCTCAAATTTTTAACCAAAATACCATGGAAAATGCGCCATCCTTGGATAAGCCGACCCACATTTTTCATGGTAATTTGGTTAAAAATTTGAGGGTCGGCTTATCTGCGGAAAAGTCCATCTGCAGATAAGCCAAACCCGATTTTTGGGGTACATTTTGGCACCTAAAATTTTTGGCTTATCTGCAAGTATATACAGTATATCTTTCGCTTCCTTTATTTGTATCACAGTTTTAAATACTTGCAAGTCATCTCATTGTAACCATAATACTTCAGAAACATGCATTTCTGCTGACCCATTTATACTGAAAATGTTGCAGCTCTGATAATAGTAAACAAATATTGAAGCTAAGTTTCTAATACCCTAAATTAGGGGTCCCCAAACTCTTCAGCTCATCAACGCTTTCATGAAGTTTCAGATTGCTCATTGACCCCCAAACATTCATTATATGAAAATATTTTAATAAATGCTACTTTAATAGTACTAAGAATAACAACAACAACAATGGATAGTCCCATCGACCCTTGGGGGTCAATATTGACCAGTTTGGGAAATCCTGCCTTAAATGAATTGGTCCTGGTTCCGCAGAATATCTTTGACAGGAAAATGTGCCTCAATCTTAATGTGGCTCTGCTGTGGATGTTTAGAATTGGAACAGGGCACCAAACCCCCTCTATTCCTTACACTAGACCAGGGGTGGGCAACGTCAGGCCGTATAAGGCCCGCGGGACTCCCGCCCGCAAACCCCACCCCTTCCACATGATTGGCTCCCGCCCGCAAACCCCGCCCCCCAGTGCTTGTGATTGAGTCCCACCTGCAAACTCCGTCCCCCGGTCCGCGGAAATCCCAGAAACCCCGCCCCCACCCACCCCGGTCCCCAGTTATAAATATCCAAATGGCCCTTGGCAGAAAAAAGGTTCCCCACCCCTGCACTAGACTGTACCTTATGGACCCATCCACCGATGGAATGGCATTCCCCAGTAGAATTGATTCTTTTCAAAGGGAAGACTCATTATATGTGGAGTGTTCCCTACAATACTGTTGGATATATGCTATCATTTTTAACCGATTGCCAGTAGTTCAGTAAACATCTTATTTGCCACAGAGGTTTTGTTTTAGGCAAAACCTAAAGGGTTTTGGGCTGTTAAAGCAGGAAGATTTTAACCCTTCACCTCCATCTTTTCCCTATAGCAGATGTGGCCGGCCTTTTAGTGGTCAAGAGCAACATTTAACATTCTAAGAGGCTGAATGGCTCTAAATGGGTGGAGCCACCCCACAAATTGCGGTTTTAATGTTTGTGGGTGGGGCCCTTTGCTTTTTAAGGCTTATAGTACCATTTTCATGTGTTTTACATCTGAAACTGGCAGGAAATTGATGTTTTGAACAATCACGGATGGGGTTTCCAAAGGCCACAGGAAAAGGGCCTACATCTCAAGTGGCCACAGCGTCACTGGTTGCCCTCCCCCTCCCCGGCTCCTTACAGCTTCCTTCCCATTCAGCTGGAGGACAAGTGATGATGCTGGGCGATTCATCCCTTCCCATTTGTCCTCTCTCCACTTCTTTCAAATGTACTTTTTAATACTTTTTCCTCTTAATTATGTAGGCTTAACTGGGACAAACATACAGCTTTTTCAGTAATAAAGTGTTTGCATGAAAAGAGACTTTTGTGTAGTCTCTTCATGAGATATCCCTGTTTAACTCTTTTCTCTTTAGAATTCTGTCTCAGTGAAAACAATATTAAGAAGTTAAAAGCAAAAAAAAAAAGTCAAAGTTTTCACAGGTTGGTCTTTTCCCACCCACTACAGATTCACTGTTTTTTTTTCCATTTGTCAACTACCTGTTTTATTCTGTTCCTTCAGGCACATAGCAGAACTGATTTTCTATATGGAAGAGCTTAGAGCACATGTACGAAAATATGGCCCAGTGATGCAAAGATACTATGTTCAATATCTATCAGGTTTTGATGCAGTTGTTTTAAATGAACTTGTACAGGTGAGTGGTGAGGATTTTGCCATGAAATCTGACAGAGTTTACAAGAGCTAGATTAAATACTGTTGTGTTTATTTTTAACCTAGTGGGAAGATTCCTGTTTAAAAGCAGTGTAAAAGCTTATGTTTCATATTAGTCATAGTAAAAAGATATACTAATCACAAAGAAACTTTTTAAGGTCTACATATTTTGTCTGGGAGGACAAAATTGCCTTTTTCCAGTGTCCACTAGATGGAGCTCAACTCTTGTCCTTCATCAAAGATTCATTAGGATGTTCAGAACGGAAAATAGTTACCAGTGCTGCTTATATTTTAAACCATATATGCAAATAATGAAGTTGGAGTCTGTGAGTTCTAGTCCCGCCTTAGGCATGAAAGCCGGCTGGGTGACCTTGGGCCAGTCACACACACTCTCAGCCCAACTCACCTCACAGGGTGGCTGTTGTGGGGAAAATAGGAGGAGGAGGGAGTATTAGGTATGTTCACCGCCTTGAGTTATTTATAACAATAATAAAGCAGGGTAGAAAATAAATAAATAAAATAAATAATAGTAAGGAAAAGACATGTGAAGACCCAATAGCAAAAGCAGAGAAACTAAGCAACTAGTGCTTCTTTCCCCTCCTTTATTAGTATAGCTTAGTAAGCTTTGATTATTTATTTATTTATTTGATTTATGTTCTATGTTCTGATTAGCTGGGTTACAAGGTGGGTAACAGAAATGAAAAACAAACTATAGACAAAAAGTTAAAAGCATATGTTAAAAAGAACACTCATATTAATTAACAAAAACCTGGCAAAAGAGATTCATCTTGACTGCCCATCTAAACAGAGGAAATACCTATCTATCCCATGTAACATATAAGTGAACCTTGGTCAGCAATGGCATTTTTAGAAGGCCTTTCTTCTGCATCTAATGTTTGGATAGCTTCCTAAAGGAAGAGATGGTCCTGCAGATAATTAGGTTGAAATTGTACAATTTATAAATGTATAAATAGGTGTTTATGAAAATCAATCATTTTATATGGCACATTGAGACTCACAAGGTAGTTCTCTTCCGTAAATTAAACTTCCAGGCATTTCAACTCTACTTAGCATGATTAAGTCAAGTTGTCTAAAACAACTGATGGTAACTATTAGGTTGTCTATCCCTGGATTTTATTTATTTATTTATTTATTATTTAAATTTATATGACCGCCCATCTCCCCCAACGGGATGGATGTCAGCATTTGACTTGTAAAAGTTCTCAAATATCTATAATTAAAATCTCTAATTTTCCTGCTTTTACCAATAACCTCTTAGGCTTATATTATACAGACATCAGGGTGGGGAGTGTTAAAAATATACTTCATTCTTATTGTATTTTGTGGATTAAATTATTTTGGCTTCATAGCCATGAAGCAATATTAAAAACAATTTTCGTTTGAAATTTTTATGGGTGGATTTTATTTTATTTTTATTGCTGTCTATAAAATGTGCTCTCTTTCTCATCACTCACCTATCTTTTATACATAGATTGCATGCATCAGACTTTCTACACTGTCAGCACCACTTAGTATTTATCTACACAAATATCTGGCTAGGGATGCAAGTATTTGGGCAGGAAAACTTCCTAATAAATGTGTGTGTGTTTGTGTGCATGTGTATTGGGGCTTCAGATGCAGTGCTTTGGATTTTGTTCTTTTAAAAAGGTGCTTTAGAGCATGTGGGAATGTGAAACATGACCTACCTACATCAGTGTAAAGTAACAGGCAGCTGAATAATCCCAGGAAAAGAGGTAGTTGCTTTAAAGAATTGCAGACACTTGCTATGTCCACACTTAAATAGGTTTCAAAACACCTTTTTTATCATTAATATATACAGATTTGTGTGTGTGTGTGTGTGTGTGTGTGTATGTGTGTATGAAGAATTCCCTTTTATGGTTACTTGCTGTTAGTGATTGATTACAGAATTAACCAATGCTGTAACTTGTTGTCTTTATACATTTTAATTTTTAGAATCTTTCAGTGTGTCCTGAAGATGAATCCATCATTATGTCCTCTTTTGTAAACACTATGACCTCCTTGAGTGTGAAACAAGGTAAGAGAGTGTGTGTGTGTTTGTGTGTGTGTGTGTGTGTGTGTGTGTGTGTGTGTGTGAGAGAGAGAGAGAGAGAGAGAGAGAGAGAGAGAGAGAGAGAAATTAAAGGATTTAAAAGGAGTATGGTTTAGGTGAGCTCCATAATCTTCATTCCCCATTAAAAGCTACTCTCTTACACCAGGGATTGGCAAAAGGGTAGAAATCTTGCAAGATATCCACATCTCACAAGAACTTAGTATTTACAAATGACCTTGTGGAGTTTGGGCCTTTCGTTTATCTTAGTTATTCAGTGGCATCTTGCTTGAAAGTCTGCTGATTCCTACTTTACATCATTCTGAGCAACATTGTACATTTGAAAATATATATACAAGTTTATGTTTCCTATAGCGGTCTTTGACCAAGTGAGTGAAGTGTCTTTGATCAATTCATTCTTTCTTTTCTGCATGTGTTTTTGCTACTTGCAAAGCAACTGCCCACTGACAAAAACTGAACTGTCAATTTCTCATTTTCAAATATAAGCTCATCTTGTTCAAGATTGCTAGTCCTGAAAGCAAATGTGTCATTACCTTTGCCTTTGCTTGAGTCTCTTCTACTTACTTCCTATAGACTGTTAGTGTGATGTCCAATGCAGGTAAGACTGGCACAGATGTTCTGCTTCAGAAGATTTCTCACAAAATATTTGCAGGAACTCTCAATAGAAAGCTACTGATATAACTTAAGACTCCCTGAACGTTTTGAGCAACAGTGTTTCAGGACAATCGTCTGATAAGTGCCATCTGGAGTTTCTGAAAGGTTTAGCTTAAGCTTAGAATTTCTCCATTCAAATTTCAGTTAGTAATATGAACTGCCTTTTCATTTAGAGAATTGTACAGAGCTTTGCATGGGACTAAAAACAATCAGAAAAATTCTGATATTAAGTACAATATGTTAAGAATCGGGTGATTATCTTCATATACATTAATAGTGTGTTACAGAGTTGCTTTTTCATTTCCTTCCATGCTGCAGTTGAGGATGGAGAGGTATTTGACTTCAGAGGAATGAGGCTTGATTGGTTTAGATTACAGGTAAGAATTATCTTCGTGTATTTTAAATGCAGTGTTTTGTTTTTTCTGCCGTAGTCTTAACAATTTTCAGTCAAGCCAATAATTTTAAGTGTTTGTTTTCATATTTTCAAATCTATGTTTCCTGAACATAAATGAACTTAAATAATAATAAATGAACTTAAATGAACTGCTGTCTATAATGATTAAAGCTGCCATCCTGCTCTGCCAGCAAAAAAATATGTTTGCTATCTGTTCACATGCATGGATAGTAAATGGAATAATCTGTCATATGAACAGCTGTGTTTGGTTATTTGGGACAAAGTAATACCCAAGTTAACGTGTGAAATGTCCTGGATCTAGAATTTTTCAGACAGAAGAACTGATAGTACCTAAGTAGTTTTTAGAAGCTGCTTACTTTATATCTTGGTTAATATAATCACAAATATTCATAATGTGCAGATAAAACATACTGTACAATTCATAGAGTTGGAGGGCATAAAATAAGAAACCTAAGAGTGCCTATATGGGCTCTGCAAATTAACCTGGTGATAGGAAGGATAGCATCTGAAAGATTCCAGTGCTTTTGACCAGCTGATTTTTAGGTATATTCAAAAACCTACAATTAAAAAAAATATAATACATAACATCGAACTGACTCAAACAATTATGCCTTGGTTTGTCAAGGTGAGATATGCCCAGATTTTAATGGCCATGTGCATTCTTCTACCTCTTATGTGTGAAACAAATCACTGTGTCCATGATTAATTAATTGTCTCCTATCTCATAAGCACAGTATATGTTTTATTTTGCAGTAACTCATACCTTTAAAAACAAAAGGCCCTTTATTAATCTTAGACATGAATTGGTTTGCAGACAAGCAAGACAATGTTATTTTTCTCTCCCTCTGTTGTAGTCGCCTCACATTTATTGCTGTTACATGGCATTACATTGATTTGTGCAGTGCTAAATCGGCCGGCACAACTTCCTTATATGATTTCATTGATTCTTATTGGACATGTTGGAAAGGAGCACCATGGTAGTCCAATACCCTGCATGGGCTTTAAGAACAATGCTCAGATTAGATTTTAAAAAACTGCTTTGGTATCAGGAAGGAGGCTGCTATTAAATGAAACATTGATTCTCTGTGAGAGGGTTGCTGTGAAGATACAAGTCATTCTAGCTGTTCTGGCAAGGCACTGTAGAGACTGGTTCATTGGCAGAACTGCTTCCAATTTGTGATTGCTCTTGCTAGCTGTACCTGAGCAGAACACGCTTCTGTTTGGATCAAATAAGCCACATATAAACCATGCATCTGTGTTCATGTAACATGGCAAGCTAGTGTCACTTCTCTAACCATCTACAAACCACTGCTACAGTCTTGGGTTATTAAATATGTATTTTATTTTATTACATTGAATATTCTAGAAGCTCTGAAACACTAGCCAGCTTAATCTGGAGGGCCACCTTTTTCATAAAATAAACCTTATTAGTCATTCAGATATGGCCTTTGTTTAAAGCAGGAGTGCAGAGTAACACCAGACTATTTGAAGAAATGCAAAATAAGATGATACGAATAGAGATCTCTTAATAACAGTTGTATAGCCAAATCAGTTTAGAAGGTTATGTGGCCTGTTTCTGATGAATTTATTGCATGTACCCCAAGAGTATACTTGTAAAAAGATCCCTTTGTCAAACATAAACCCAATCATTTTTCTTGCAAGTTGCTTTTGAGATAATGTGTAAAGTCTGGTTTTCCTCAGTTGTTCAAAGAACTAGAGTTGGAAGAACATGCTAGTTCTTTTATATAATGTTGGTTTGTTTTTTTCAAATACTACAAGAGAATATGCTTAAAATTCTAATTCTGCATTTGTACCCAGGAGGTTTTTGGCTATAAATAAACTTAGAATTTTTTATCATACCATTTCAAGTAACATTTACAATAATTGCAAATTAGCGCGTTGCTATTCTGTCCTGATTTGGCTTTGATCCCATTCAGGTAGCATTAGGAAAATATTTAAGCAATAAATACTCTCTTATAAGGAAAATAAGCAGTTTTCATAACTCTGAATTGAACTGTTCAATAAAAGTAACTAGAAAAATAGTCTTCTTTAGTTCTCAAGTGACTCTTTTCAGTTTATTTATTGATTTGTAATTACCTTTTCAAAAATAGACCAATGCTGTTTACACGCAGAAAGTTATTAAGGAGCATTTTGAAATTTTCCAAATGGTAATAGTGACTTGTCCCAAGTTAAGCAAAATATAATGAACGTGTACTTTGTTTTATCTTTCATTCAGTTTTGTTACATAAATGGTGACAGATTCTCTCAGAAGAATTAAGTCTTAGACTGGGATCCCTCTATTGTTTATTTTCCTTGTTGTATTATATATTCACAGGCTTATACCAGTGTGTCTAAGGCTTCACTCAGTCTTGCAGACCACAGAGAACTTGGAAAGATGATGAACACAATAATTTTCCACACAAAAATGGTAGACTCTTTGGTTGAGATGTTGGTAGAAACATCAGATCTTTCTATATTTTGGTATGTCATTTCATTTAGTTTTGAACTTCTATTAATATTTGTAACATTTGTTGACCCAATTCCAACTCTAAAGAGGGTGCAAATTATGAAATGCTGTAAAATGACTGCTGTTAACACTGTTAGATTACATACATACTACTAGATTGCAATTTATTCTTGTGTGAGACTCACTGAATTCCATGGGACAGTTTTGAATAGACATCATAGAAATGTGCTGTTAGTACATATTATGAGCTACAGTTTGATTCAGAGAGTGGAAAGAAACCATTTTAATCTGGATTTTAGACCCTTGATACCTATAGAAGAGTGGGAATCCAGCTAGTGATTTTATTTAATTGTATCAGTTTAATCTAGTTGATTAAACTAGCCTCTCTGTCATGCTATTGCTTATATACCTGTTGACACTGGCATACTGGGCCCCCAGTAATCTACCTTGGGTAGAGGCCATAAGGGGCATGCTGCTAAATATGAGGAGGAGGCTAGCGGTGGGTGTGGAGTCGGGTCGTTCCTGCCAGCATGCCATTCATCTGTTTGGCAGTTGAGGGTACAGTGCCACAGCAACAGAGGGAAAGAATTGTGCCTTCAAGTCAATTTTGACTCCTGGAAACTGCCCTTTGCAGTTTTCTTGGCAGCATGTTTTGAAAGTGAGCTTGCCCTTGCCTCCTTCGTAGGGCTGAGAGAGAGTGACTGGCCCAAGGTCACCCAGCTGGCTTTGTGCCTAAGCCAGGATTAGAACTTGCAGACTCCCAGTTTCTAGACTGGTGCCTTCACCATTACACCACCCTGGCTGTTAGCAACAGAAAAAATGATCCACTCCAGGTGTCCCTATTGATATTAAATAGTGCTGCTATTGACCTTCAGAGTCATGAACTGTTTGGGGCCAGCTTATCTGAAAGACGGGCTTCCTGTCCAGGTTGTCTGATTGATCCAGATTGAGGAATCAGAAGGCTCCCTTTAGTATAATCTTGCATATCTCAAAAGTGCAAATTCCAGTATACAGACAAAATTGCAAAATAATGAAAATGGATTCTGATTGGAAAAAAATGAATGGATGAGAAAAACTCTATCCATACTGCTTTGCCTTTTTAGTTGGGATGTGCAAATTTTGCTATCTGTTACTGAACAAACACTATAATATGCTCTAGTTCTCAGCAACGAAGTGTTTCAGAATTTTAAAAAAATCCTTCAGTAAGTATGTTTTAGGTTTTAATCATGTATATTCATATGATTTTTGGTCCAAAAATGTACTATTTCAAAGAAAACCATATATGATAGACATGGCAATTATAAGAAATGTTTCCTGACCGAACAGGCAATGTGACACTGGTATACCCTATTTCATTATTTTGCTTTTATGTTTTACATTCAGAATCCAGTCATAAACATTTTTCTGCAGTTGGGTCTGGGTTGAATTTTTAAAGTATTGTTTTGCTCTTTTATTTTTCCTTTCAAGTGGGCAGTGATGACTTGTTTACTTCAGATAATGTTTGAACTGGATTCTATTTTAATTTATTATTGCTCTAGTTTTATTTATTCCTCTGCTTTTTATTAGAATAATCTGTGATGTTATGAAGCTCTCATAGGTTATATTGTGTTTCGGTCCTTAGAAAGTTTCAGGTATTGTATAAGTAGTATATACAATTTCTGGCATGTTAAACGTCGTATGCACTTAGTTGCATCTTTTATGCTGTTTATTGTAACCAATGATTCTGAACAGTTTTTACAGTCGTGCTTTTGAGAAGATGTTTCAGCAATGCTTGGAATTGCCCTCCCAATCCAGATACTCAATTGCATTCCCGCTGCTTTGCACTCACTTTATGAGCTGTACCCATGAACTGTGCCCAGAAGAGGTAATACTGTGACTTAAAGTAACACTTGCATGAGTAGAAAGAGAAGTTGGAGGATGATTATATATATATATATATATATATATATATAGGCAAGACTAGATTAGAGTATTTTGTAACTACAATGAATGTGCTTTAACACAGCTCAAGATTGTGTCTGTTGTATTAGAAATCCCTCCATTCTCGAGAAATAAAAATTAGAGATGGCTTATTATGAAATCACTCGTGCACACACTAAAATTTAAATCGGTGTTTAAATGTGCTTACTGGTTGATTAAAACATTTATACCTTCCGTTGCCATAAATGACTCTGCACAGAGGAAACTTAAAATGTGTGGGGCATAAGCTGTTGAATGATACAAAGGCAGGTTCAAGTAGAAGAATGTGGTTCCTATCAGATCAGCCTGACTTAGCTTGTGGCAGTATTGAAGAAAAAGGGCACACTTGGTTTAGAGGTAATAGGTCAGAGAGTAAGGCTCTTCCCCAACTCAGCAAGATTTCAGAGGAGACAGATAGTTCTTAGCAGTGGCTTGAGCTGATTAGTTTCATTCCTTCTAATTTAAGGATTTTTTAAAAACAAAACTTGCTATAAAATTATTCTTATTAGGTCAGATAAGTCAGGGGGCTAGCTAGGTATAGTAAGAATACATGTCATCTCTTTAATGTTAATTCTGTTGAAGGGGGGTCTAGCCATGTGTACTCAATATATTTGTTTATTCACTAGATTTATATCCTGTTGCTGAGTGTGTGTAAACTGAATGCTTACACTCACTTGCAGTGGTGTTAGCCCAGATAAATTCTAAAAGCTATTTTCAGTGAATAAGCCTTGCATCTAGTTCTTCCTAGCTAAGATAGAGGAGTTCTTTGGTATTTACATAGTTCTCTGTTTAAATTAGCTTAGTGCAAGCAAGCTTCAGTAGCAATTAATGGTCTCATTTTTCAAGAGTAGAGATGAATTGAAAACTGAATTTATCTTGATAGAGACATCATATTGGTGATCGCAGCCTCTCCTTGTGTAACATGTTTTTGGATGAAATGGCTAAACAGGCCCGGAATCTTATCACAGATATTTGTACAGAGCAGTGTACCCTAAGTGACCAGGTGAGAGTTAAATCTTGTTTTTTTGTGCTGTAACTAAATGAAATTAGGTCCTGTGAAATAATTATACATTCTTCCTTTGTTTATCCTGACCTGTATCCCTTGTCTTCCACAGTTTTCCTTGCACCATTCATATTGAAAACTCTTTGGGCACAAACCTGTTTCTTTCATTCTGTATGAAATGTCATATACATAAAAGGAGAGGGGGGGGAGAGAGAGAAGGCTTGGATGTTTGTGAGACCATCTATCTCCAATTAACTCTGCCCATCCTACAAGATCTGAAAGGGTTGTCATGCTCTAGGTCCCATTAATCATTAATTAAACAGAGCTACCTTCTGGGATCCAGGAGGTGCATCTTCTCTGTCACAGCACCTGCCCTATGGAACAATACCCCCCCTAAAATTCAATTGGTCCCACCCCTGCCAACTTTTAAGAAGGCCCTGAAGCCCAGGTTCTGATGCTGGCCAAGAGGTTATATAAACCTGCTGGAATAATAAAGGGTGTGTGCCTGGTCCCCAGTGTAGTATGTTTTACTATATTTTATTTTATCATTTTTCCATATTGTATTCTTTTAACCTTTGTTAGCTGCCCAAAGTCACTTGGAATGGGGAAGGATATAAGATGGATGGATGGATGGACGGACAATTTTAACAGTTTAGATCTCATTACATATTTTCTTTAAATTTCTAGTCCCGTTCATAATAATCAAATCTTTATTTCGATCATAGACCAGCATAACCTTTCATAATATTATAATTTGAATAAATAGAAATTAGAGTGAAATCACTTTTTGATCTTAAATTTTGTCATTACTAAATAATTTGCAAGTGTGTAAAATTCTGGAAATGAACAACGTTACTCAAATTTTCAAAAACAAAATTGTATTGAAGGTATAAAGTGCAGTATTCCAAATTAAATTTATTGTTTGTAAATTGTAGTCTGTTTTGAATTTTTTTTTCTCCTTTTTAAGTTACTGCCAAAACATTGTGCCAAAACCATTAGCCAAGCAGTGAACAAAAAGTCAAAGAAACAGACGGGTAAGAAAGGAGAACCAGAAAGAGAAAAACCAGGAGTAGAAAGCATGAGAAAAAATAGGCTGGTAGTGACCAAGTGAGTAATTCTGAGATAATTTATATTTAATAGATATTTGTCTTAACTTCTCTTCTGTCTTTTATATACATACATAAACATCATGCTGTTCCCTTTCAGGATAGGTGCAAAGGGCAAAAAAGGAGTGAGAAATAGTAAAAGAAACTACTTAAAGATACAAGATAAGAAAAAGGAAAGGAATTATAGCTAAACATAGTTTGCAACTATACCATTCACTATACCTATCCATATCTTTCTATCCTTGCAAACCATCCTTGTTTCTACCACATCCACATACGATTTCATGCCCTATTCACTTCTTCCTTTTCAAGGATATCATCAACTCCATCAACCACAACTTTCTTGGAGTAGAGGTACGGTTAGGCTACCCATCTCCTCTTGAGCCAGTCACTCTTCCTTCATATATGACCAAACCATCACAGCATACTCCTTTTTGTCTTGATCATGTACATTTATATTAAATCCATATTCATGTATCACCCATCTTGGTGTTTGATACCTTAATTTGATGGTTTAATTTTCAGATGCATACTTTTAATTACATCATACAATCTACCTACCATTTGCTGCATCATTCAGGTTTTCAGCCAAGGGACTTTATTGTGTATTTACAAAAGTATGTGCACATTCATGATGCCAACCAACACACCTAAAATATCACGATAAGCATGTTCATAAATATATTAAACAACCAGGGAACTTTTCACATCTTTGTCTTTCTCCCTGTTTAGTGTTGAATCATTTGCTAAGCATTTCATTCTCAATCATGTTTTTCCTCCATCAAATACTACTCTTACCACATTCATCAACCAACCTTCAATTCCATATTTTCAGTAAACATTCCATAATTCAATCCTATTCACGTTATCAAATGCTTTCTCTGAATCAACAAACATACAGCCATAATATTTTCTCACATTTTTCCTCAGTTACTGCTGAAGAGCAACAATTGGCCTGCATACTCCCTATCCAGCTAAACCTAACTGTACTTTCCAAATTTTGCTTGTCACCTCTTGAACCTTATCAATGAGAACCCTGCTTAAATATCTTCCTTGGCATACATAACAGACTAATCCCCCTGTAGCTTTTGCATTCATCTTTGTTGCTTTTCCCTTTGTATACGGGAATAGTAATAGCATTCTTCAATCTGTGTGCATATCAGTATGCTTCATGTCCTCCCAAGTTGATGAGATGCAGGCAACAGTGTGTTGGTCTGCCATGTCTTCTACTACAGTATTTCATTTTACCACGGCTGTAATGGAGACATCTACACTTTCAACAGAGGCTGGCTGAGAAAGGACAAGATCAGCCCATGTGGTTGCTCTCCGTCCACCTCTTTTGAGAAGAACAATCATACCACTGTTCTTTCTCAACCTCACTGACACGGGTGCCATGCAAGGCAAATTGGTACACAAAAAAATTCCCAAGGATACTCAGATTTGCTTAAGGTGAACTCATGTACAGTGGAGGGCTACTCTGATCAATAGCAGGTCTGCACAACAGACACCTATTTCTGTTTTGTAACCTGCTGCTGCTTGCCATTCATCACAAGGTAGAACAAAAGAATTGTATCTTTTTTATGCCCTGTGCTACCATTCTTTGTATAAAGAATTATATAATTGTATCCAAATAGCATATATGTCCTCCCTCATCTTTATATCTTTTTTTTTATTGGGTGGATGGTTCTTTATATAGTTTTATCCTTTCATATGTGACTTGCATATTCTTTTTTTGTTTGTTTTTCACCTACTCAAGCCTGGACAAATTGCACACGGCACTTTCTGAACTCTGCTTTTCTATCAATTATGTTCCAAACATGATCGTATGGGAACACACCTTTACCCCAAGGGAGTACTTAACATCTCACTTGGAAATTCGCTTTACCAAGTAAGTCCAATGTACAATTTTAAATCTTTACTTTTGGCTATGAAGAGCGATACTTCTTTGGAGTAATCTGTTTGTATGGTCCATTTAGGCACTAGCCAACTTTATTGCTGCTTATTTTCAGTCATACAACTATATTGTGTTTTGTTACTTTATAGGAATTAAAGTATTATCAAGGTAAATTATCATACTAATCAGATATTCATGACAAATATCTAAGTTTAGATAATGGGATAGATCAGTTTTTAATATCAAAACAAGTAGAATCGTTGAATCATAGAAAGATCCAAGTCAATTGACATTTTGCAGCAGGCACCCCTATTGCTCTCGCATACGAGAGAGTCCGTTGTTTTTGATTAATCTTATCAGCCCGCTTAGGTCAGGTAGATCAAGGCATACTTCAACATCTTTGTATGGGAGCTTGATATAAGTCGCTGTCATACATAGACAGTTCAGCTATAGCATTACATGGAAGAGCAGGAGGATGCCCTTGCGTGTGAGTAATCCGTTTTCTCTTGTTATTCTGTGTGGCTGGGAAAAATGGTAAACCAGAATTTAGTTTCACTTATACCAGAAAAGTAAACCAGAATTGAGTTGCACAGATTCCTGGCTTATAATCATATGCTAATTAGGGATTGGATCTCACACTAAAATTTAGTCAGCTGTTAAACAAAACCAAACTTCACATCCTCCATAGAACTTCTAAATGTTTTGTCTAGCAGACTAAAGTTCACTTTAAAGCACAATTCTTGTTTGCAAGTAACAGAAAACTGGTAAAAAGGGGTATTTTCTGCCATTTCCTTTCAAATATGGGGGTTACTTTGATAGATCTCCACTTCTCAAGATGTCAAGATGCATCAGGAAGTAACATTCAACAAGTTTTAATAACCACTGATATGTTATTTTTAATCCTTCAATCTCAACAGTGGGTTTAAAGTATCCATCTCATTTTACAAAGAGTTCCAGATCATATACATGCAAAATCCATGAATGGAAGATGTTTATTTATTAGGTGGCAGTTTATAGTATCTCTTGTTCCAGCTGCTTTAATAAGGAAAGTAATAAACTCCTGTATCTCAAGACAAAAAAAAAAAAAGAAATCCAAGGGAAAATTAAGGGAAAAAAACCATTCACAACTATTTTATTTAAATCATGCTTATTTAAGTATTTTTAACTGTTCCTTGGGTCAGATGGATAGCAGCTATTAGATGCCAGGTTTTTTTGGATTGCCCTCCAGTTGCCATTCTATACTGGGACCAGTGAGAAGACCTGTTCTTTAATCCAGTTTCTAACACTTGGCTAAAATGTGCTTGTGAGTTGCAGAGGCCTCAGCTTCTAGCTTGATAAACATTTTAATGCAAACATGGGCTAAGTAATCAGTGGCACTAGAAACCCAGGCAGACAGCGGACTGTTCAGATGATAGAAATAACTGTGTTATACTAGTTTAAAGCCAGGCTTTTGTTTGTTGAAAACTTTTTATTTAGATTATTCAGTATCTGCATTTATTAGGAAATAGACCAATAGCTTCATGACACTACTGTACTAATAACTTCTTTTATTTTCACAAAGGTCAATTGTTGGAATGACGATGTATAATCAGGCAACACAAGAAATTGCAAAACCTTCAGAACTGTTAACAAGTGTCAGAGCTTACATGACAGTGCTCCAGTCAATAGAAAATTATGTACAGATTGACATCACAAGAGTATTTAATAATGTCCTTCTTCAGCAAACTCAGCATTTAGATAGTCATGGGGAGCCAACCATCACCAGTCTATACACAAATTGGTAAGAATTTGAATGACTCTTACAGTCTGCAGCTTTGTTTTCCCTGTGTTTTGTAAGAGACAAGCTTTCAGACTTAAAAAATAAAAGTTTGAAAATGAGTGCCCAAGTGAAAGAGAACAATTAGCCCTGTTTCAGTATGCAGCTTGAAACTGAACTGTATATCTCAGAGACTTTATACACACAAACACACACACACTTTAAAAACATTACAATTAACATTTCTTTAAAAACTTAGTTTTTAAACCAAGTATCAGTATAACTATATGAACTACATTACAATTGAATAAAAAACTACATACTTTGAAGTTTGGTTTAGTGGTTAAGGCAACAGGCTAGAAACCAGGAGACTGAGAGTTCTAGTCCCGCCTGAGGCATGAAAGCCAGCTGGGTGACCTTGGGCCAGTCACACACACACACAGCCCTCGGAAGGAGCCAATAGCAAACCAGGAGACAGAGAGTTCTAGTCCCGCCTGAGGCATGAAAGCCGGCTGGGTGACCTTGGGCCAGTCACACACACACAGCCCTAGGAAGGAGCCAATGGCAAACCAGGAGACTGAGATTTCTAGTCCCGCCTTAGACATGAAAGCCGGCTGGGTGACCTTGGGCCAGTCACACACACACAGCCCTAGGAAGGAGCCAATGGGAAACCAGGAGACAGAGAGTTCTAGTCCCACCTTAGACATGAAAGCTGGCTGGGTGACCTTCGGCCAGGCACACACACACAGCCCAACTCACCTCACAGGGTTGCTGTTGTGGGGAAAATAGGAGGAGGAAGGAGTATTAGGTATGTTCACCACCTTGAGTTATTTATAAAAATAATAAAGGGATAAAAATTAAATAAATAAATATTAAAAAGGAACTGTATAGTGAGAGAAAAAGGAAAGGAAAAAGCACCTAACCTACCTAAGAAAAAAGAAAAACTCAGACAACACACCCGGGGAGGGGGGCTTTTAAAATAAAACAACTAAACCAAAGTAGTAACTAAAAACCCCACCTACCCAAATTATATCATTCTAAATGAATATTTCTTAAAAAATGAAGAAAAAACTTTAAAGCTATTAAAATTATATAACCTCCTTCAATGTCAACATTAAGATTCAAGTTTTAAACAATGAATTAAACCTAGATCAAATAGAATCATAGTGTCTGGTCTTGCTTCTGATTCAGTTCAAAGCAAATTCAAAGATAAAGTTGACAAATTTTGTCAAGCCAACTTTTATGTCTCAAAGGAGACACGCGTTCTTTCAGGAATACATGATCACCTTTCCCCCCCCTATAATCCAGGTTCAGTATATCCTAAATTCTTCATTGATTAAAAGATTCCAGATTTTTGGGATATAGTATAATAAAACAGTAACATTTTTAACCCCCAACTGCCTTCCAAGAACTTAGTTCACCATAGTAATAATACCTAACCATTAAGGAATGACAAGTGCACACTCATAACATCTCCAGCATAGAAAGGATGAAAGCCAACCTTGTTAAAATAATCTCTGAGGGATCCAGTAGATCCTAAAAAGTGTTTTTTTGGTTTTTGTGTGGCTTTTTTTGCTGTAGACAAACTTTTAGATCATAAGAAACGTATCTAACATTCCTTAAAGCCTGAAACCATAGGCCAGTGCTTTCCAAAGTACCGCCGTTGGCGACACACCAACGGCGGCATGGCGGCGGTGGCCTCCACTAAACTGCAGAAACGCTGATGGCGCTCTGCTGCTTCCGTGTTGTGTTGCGACACACCAAACTATGTGTCGCAACACACTAAAGTGTCACGACACACAGTTTGGAAAGCTGTGCCATAGGCCACAGCTTTCCAAACTGTGTGTTGGGACACGTTAGTGTGTCGGCTGCAGTGTCTGCGTGTGTCGCGGCTGCTGCTGCTGCCTCCAAGCCCTGCCAGGATTCCACGCAGGTCCTAGTGCTGGCCTTGTGCCTTGCTGCCTCCAAACCTGCTGTGATTCCGCGCAGGTTCTAGTGCCTGCCTTGTGCCCTGCTGTAAGAGTGTGTCGTGAAATGATGCATGTCTAAAAAGTGTGTCACCAACATGAAAAGTTTGGAAAGCTCTGCCATAGGCTATTCCAATTTTCTATTCCAAATCTCTTGTATATTGTCCATTTTTTTAAAAAAAAATGGTAATAATAAATTGTCAGTTTAATCTCAATAAAGATCTTCTCCAATACACTCAAAGCTTCTGGGGCTTCAGAGGCTGTACCAGGAACATTAACTTGTATATCAGCTGAAAACTGGATTCCATGAAGTAGAGTGTTTTAGTTTCCTCTGAAGGAAATTGCAGATTGGTTTTAACTGAATGTTACCTGCTCTGAAGACTGGCATTTAATACATTAGGTTGCTTTATGTGAATTAGCAGGGACAAAAATCCATATTAGCTTTATCAAAGTTGATAGAGTGTAAATTCTACTATGAAAATAAATTTCATTTTGTTAAGGTATCTGGAAACTTTGCTAAGGCAAGTCAGTAATGGCCATATAGCCTATTTCCCCGCAATGAAGGCATTTGTGAACTTGCCTACTGAAAATGAGCTGACATTTAATGCAGAAGAATATTCAGATATCTCAGGTAAGTTTTCTGAAACAATTTACCTTGTTTGTAAACGTTGGAATTTTTCTGCCAAGTAATTCTTGGAGGTTCGAATCCCTAGCCCCACATGATCGAGTGAGCTTCCGCACTCGCCCCAGCTCTTGCCAACCTAGCAATTCGAAAGCATGCAAATGCAAGTAGATGAATAGGTACCACTTCGGTGGGCAGGTAACAGCGTTCCGCGTGCGTCATGCCGGCCACATGACCGTGGAAGCGTCTTCGGACAGCGCTGGCTCTTCAGCTAACAAACGGAGATGAGCACCGGCCCCTAGAGTCGGACACGACTGCACAAATGTGCGGGGGGAACCTTTACCTTTATAACATCCTTAAATATAAATACTACATTGGGAAGTCAGATAGCAAAGCTATAGAGTTGAACTCAGAGAGGAACAAAGAGAATTCTGCTCACACGATGGGGCTTTCCTAGATCTTCAAAAGCTGCTCCTGACGGTTAAAAGTCCCTTTCAAACATGTGATGGATCAAAGGGAGCTAAGGAGCAGGGTGGTTGAGAAGTAGAAGTTGAGGATAAGTTCGTTGTATAGTGAGGGGAGTTCCTATTTATCTGCTTCGTTTTTACGCTGCAATAAATAGATAGCAAATTATTTTCTACTGTGGGTCTTTGAGATACAGCACAGATCTAAGATGCCAACTTGTGCTTACAGAACAGAATAACAATATATTTTGTATGCATTATGTTAAGGCAGTGTAATTTAGTTGTAAGCAAATGAATATGATTTTTCTTACTTAGAAATGAGAGCCCTATCAGAACTCCTTGGTCCATATGGTATGAAGTTCTTGAGTGAAAGTCTTATGTGGCATATTTCCTCACAGGTTGCTGAACTCAAGGTAGCTTTCATTATTCTTGCATTGTCAGCCAAATTTGTGTTAAAATGAGATATCTCTAAAATGATTTAAATTAGCACAACCTTTTGTCTTCATTCATCAGGATTTTTCTCTTCATTTCATCTGAATGGCAAACTCTTCACTTCAGGAAAATGTTTGCAGTTTTCTTAAAGTGCACAAGCCTGTTTGTTTAATCATCAGCAGTACTGATCTTTATATCTGATTACACATATCAGTTTTGTGGCTGCCATATGTCCTATTTATCTATTTAAACAATTTATATAGCCACCTATCTCACGGTAGTGACTCTGGGCAGCACTTAGAGAAATAAAGTCAACAAAACATAATGCAACCAATAGAAACCTAAATTTATGATGATGATAATACATATGCTCAGACCTAAAAATCCAAGCTCATGTGCTTATGGTGATAATACATACGCTCAGACCTAAAAATCCAATATTAAACCATACAGACCAAACTACAAATCCACCAACAGAACTGGTTTAACCTCCTGGGAGCATCCCAACCTTTAATGCCTTATGAAAGGCCAGAAAGGTCAGGGCCATCCTGATCTCGGGGGGGACACTGTTCCGTAGGGCAGGTGCCATGACCGAGAAGGCATGACCCCTAGGCCCCACAAAATGACATTTCTTAACGGAAGGGACCTGGAGCATGCCAGTGCTGCCTGTTCTGGTGGGGTGAGCAGAAATGACTGCAGGTATCCTGGCCCCATACCAAGTGTCACATGAGCATAGCATAAAGGGCCCAAAGTTGCCTGGACCACTGTATTCTGGACCAGCTGCAGTTTCTGAATGCCCTCTTGATAGTTTGAACCACAACTCCTTGCCTTGGCTGCTTGATGGAAGTTGAAATCCAAAACATGTGACTGCTTTAAAGTTGTCTATCCCTAGCTTAAGGAAATCCAGTAAGGTCTTAGGAAACTTGATCCTTGAGATCTAGTATTCTGCTGAGTGGTGTGGTAAAAGCCTTAGAGCTACAGCTTTAATTCCTTGAATGCAAATTGCCTGTATCTTGTAAATTAGTTTCAAAAATTCACTGTAAAAATCCTGCCAAAATAGAAGATGGAAGGATATAAGGCAATGTTTTGAAGATCTATCCAGACCAAACTCAGAAAATTTATGATTTTCCATGAGGAAAATCTGTAAAGGTGATGTTGATGTGGACCAATTATGGAATGTATTGGATATTTTGTTCTGCTAAGTTCCTATATAGTTTTCTTTGCATATTGTGCAGAGAATATTATTTATAATTTGCTTTATTTTGCTTTGCTCTGCATTCTGCTCTGCTTTGCTTTTTGCTCTGCTCTACTTTCTTTTTAGACCATCATAGTCCAGATTGAGGAATGCGATCCAGTTATTCCAAACCAGCTTTGGCCAAGCTTCGTGAGATGATTAGAACAATAAATGCTTTATGAAGTAGACAGAGATTTTTATTCTTAAATATAAGCTCTCTGTTTGCTGTGTAGTTAGGCTAAAATAGTATAATGACATAGTTCCTCTGGTCAGATAGTAGGAAGATCTGGATTTCATGAGCTGTTTCCTGCTTGCCACACTGAAATGTTCTAAAGCATGCACTTATTACTATACTCAGATCTGTGCCTGACCTGAGATCTTGCTTCGTCTTAGAAACTTGTGGTTGAGAATGTTGAAGTACTAACACAAATGAGGACCAGTTTTGATAAACCAGATCAGATGGCAGCTCTCTTCAAAAGATTGTCATGTAAGTATTCTAATCAATAAAAGATACAAATATTCATCATGTTTATGAGTTCTATAATAAAAGTTTCTTAGTGACAAAAAATAAGCAGCCAAAATATCAGCACTTTGAAATAAACACTAAAATTAACAAGTTACACTCAGAAATAATGGGACTTTTATTAACTAATTTAATGAGCTTATGAATTTTCATATATGGCTGAAATGCAGATATAACAACCTATTTAATCCATTAGCTAAATGAAACTCACAAATAAAATACTATAAAGACAAAAACTTCAAAAGCTTGTAAGAATTTAAAAAAGAGTTTTTGACACTAAAAGGGTATCAAAGTGGGTTCCAAACAAGCTTCTGGAAAAAAAGCATTCATTTTTTTCATTCATTCCCTTTCATTCAATCTTAGATCTGATTTGCATTTCACATGACTTAACTTAATCTTCCTAGTGTATTACCCTTCAGTCAGAATTCTTAGCCAGCATCTGGTGGGAACTAGGTTGGAGAAAGCTGCAATATGAGCTGAAGTATTTAGGCCAGAGCTTTCCAAACTCTCTGTCGGGACACGTTAGTGTGTCGGCTGCAGTGTCTGAGTGTTTCGTGGCTGCTGCTGCCTCCAAGCCCTGCCAGGATTCCACGCAAGTCCTAGTGCCTGCCTTGTGCCCTGCTGTAAGAGTGTGTCACGAAATGATGCATGTCTAAAAAGTGTGTCACCAACATGAAAAGTTTGGAAAGCTCTGATTTAGGCCATTGTGTTGCTATATATGGGATTACTTTCATTTTTTGCAACTCGTCTGTTCTACTATTTGTGCTTTAGACCCTTGTTCGTCTTAGCTAATTAAAGCTAGCTGGAGATGGCTAGCTGGGGATCCTGCAGACTTTTCCTCTTTACCAAAAAAGTTCTTCTCTTGGTCCTGAAAGAGGAAGTGGCATACCCACTTCTCAAAAGTCCTTGCCTGGATCTCCGGGTTTTGGACTACTACTGCCTAGAAGAAAATACTGCCCTGTTGGATCAGATGGTGGAGTGGAAGATGGTCTTCAACTTTGATGTGGTTGGGTGAAATATTTTTTCTAGATTCATATCTGATACAGGCCTGGTTTCAGCTCTGAAACTGCTTTGGTTGCTCTGGTGGATGATCCTTATTAGAAGAGAAGGCAGAAGTTCAGCCCTGTTGATTCTCCTAGATGTCTCTTTTTTTTTAATACCATTGCTTACATTATTTTTCTAGAACTGCTTGTTATATGGCAGTTGGTGTCACTCTAATGATGAGACAGTAGGGTTGAGCACGGTTTGTTTGGTTTAACTGTGAGGTACTGCAGGGATCCAGATTGTCTTCCATGTTCTTTAACATTCATGTAAAAGGCTGGGTGAAATAATGTGAATATTTGAAGCCAGGGATAATCAATATGCAGGTGATATGCAACTCTCTGAATCAGTCTTCAAGGGCCTGATCTATGTATAAATTAGTTGATGAGCAACAGTAAACGAACTAAACACTGACAAGACAGACATGCTTCTAGAAGCAGGTATGGTGAACAGATAGGGAGGTATTTCTGGAAATAGTATTGTCCCCCAGAAGTCCCAAGTGCCTGCATTGGCTATCAGCTCAAGATGATTCTTTAGCTGTGGCCCTTCCATTATAAGGATAATCTAGCCACAACAATTTATGTGTGAATAACCTTGCATTTGTGCTCTATGATAGGCCAACTTTGAAAACAATTTGGAGGTTTCACCTGTGAGAAATGGTGCTCCTCGGTTACTGAAGAGCATGCAAATGCAGAGTTATATTTCCCCTGATATTCACCTTCATACCTGCTTTAAGGTAGCAACATTAAGTAAAGCCCAAATGACTCTGGGCATAGATTGATGTTGGATCAGCCCAGCATTTGAAAACTTTAGAGGGCATCCTGCTCATGGGCAAAGTTTATAAGCAACATTTGGAAACTACCTTGAATGAGGCTCACCTTGGTTGTATTCCTCTCTTTATGGGACTTTGTCTTGGTTATCTGCCTGTCTTCACTAGTTCAATTCCATTGACAGCGTAAGGCAAGGGTCTTCATCCAGAAATGTGGACTGTGGCAGGAGGGGATTTTTTGGTGGGGAGTGTTCATGAGATTTTAAAATGCAGATATTTTCCTCCTGGCTGATCAGTTTCTGCCATGGTCCACCTGCTGCAGAACTTAGCAAGGACAGAAAAAAAATCTAATTATGACCCTAAGTTGGTGAAAAATTGTCCTTCTGTTTACATTTACATTTTTTTCCAGCTGTTGACAGTGTTTTGAAGAGGATGACTATTATTGGTGTTATTTTATCATTCCGATCACTTGCACAAGAAGCACTTAGGGATGTAAGTACTGTGTTAGGTACTATAACTGCTCTGTTAAACTCAAGTACATGTAAGTTGAGTGAAATATATTTCAAAAGTAAATGTGATTAAGTGCTAATAATTGTAAATGAAGCCAAATGAGAATGCTGTAAGAATCACATTTTCAGTGTTATATAATAGAGCTGTGAAAATCTTTGGAAAACATGAGAGCAAATACAGTCTTTCCTTTTGAATAGTTAATGCAGCCATATTTTTTTCCAGGCTGATGAGGCTGCTTTATTATGATTATTATGATTATTATTTATTATGCTTTGGGAGCTGCTCCCAGCTGTATGAACAGACATGTGCGGAGATAGCTGCTACAACATATTTCAAAATACCTATTTTGCTGGATTTCTACAGTCATAATGGTTCACGGGCAATTTACTGTACAGGTAGTCCTTGTTTAGCTATTGCTTTGTTTAGTGACCGTTTGCAGTTACAACAGTGATGAAAAAGTAACTTTGCGACCAATCCTTGCATTTATAACCTTTGCATTGGGTAATAAATTTAAGAGAAGACAAAAGGGAATATCAACTTTATGTTTATATAATTCAAAATATACAAAAGAAAAAAGCATAAAATATATCTACAACAAACAGACAACAATATAAATATAATATACCAAGACAGCAAGGACCCAGGCAGAAAAAGCCAAAAGGAAAAGGAGGCAGCGTACAGAGCAAACATGGATGCTTCTCTTATACATTATCTACCACCTGATTTAGATTACAACTCAAACAAGAGTAATCCCTGTTAACCCTGTTAAAGCTACAGATCTTGAATATATCCAACACTTTGCAGGTCTGTAAAGCAAAGGAAAGCTGAAGTAAGATTGTAAGCACAGTTGTGGTTTCACTTAGTGACTGCTTTGCTTAATGACTGAGTTGCTGGTCCCAATTGTGGTCGCTAAATGAAGACTACCTGTAGTTGCTTTGGGATGTAAGAAGTAGTCTCTTAGTTAATGTTTTTCTGGTTCTCTGTAAAACTTTGGCATTATGATCTCAGTAGCCGTAAAGTAGCTGACATGCATAAATCAAGGGTGGGATGCGATAAATATATGCAGAGATCATAAAATGCTATCAAAAGGGAGATAAGATATATTGAAGGAAATTATTTTTTTCCATGTTCACTTATCTTAGGTCTTATCCTATCACATTCCTTTCCTTGTAAGTTCAATTGAAGACTTTAAGGATCACATTCCAAGAGAGACTGATATGAAGGTAATAACTTCCTCCTGAGAGTAATGGATGACTTAATTCCAATAAAGAATATATATCAAACCATAAAAGTAACATATAATATAAGGCAGCCTGCTTTATCTTACATACCTGTGGAACTTCCAAGTGTTTTTGATTAGCATGATAAAAAGAATCATATTTTATCATGCTGCTGTGATCATTTACAGTTCCAGAATTTGTCATCTTCAACATATGTTGTGAAGAAGCCATTTATATTAATAAAAAGTGTTAAGTGTTGCAGCGGGAAAGACGGGAGCAATTGTCATTTTATTTATTTATTTATTCATTTATTTATTCATTTATTTTCTATCCCGCCTTTATTATTTTTATAAATAACTCAAGGCGGCGAACATACCAAATAATCCTTCCGCCTCCTGTTTTCCCCACAACAACAACCCTGTGAGGTGAGTTGGGCTGAGAGTGTGACTGGCCCAAGGTCACCCAGCTGGCTTTCATGCCTAAGGCGGGACTAGAACTCACAGACTCCTGGTTTGCTATTGGCTCCTTCCTAGGGCTGAGAGAGAGAGTGACTGGCCCAAGGTCACCCAGCTGGCTTTCATGCCTCAGGCGGGACTAGAACTCTTGAGTTTCCTGGTTTCTAGCCCATTGGTGGTGAGAATGGAACATTGGGGAAGAGAGTTAAAGAGGGAAGCTAAGACTGATTAGAAAAGAGGAAAGAGAATAGCCATTTATTATAACTTTTACAATTAGCAAGAGCTGCTAATGTTTAGTTGTTAAAATATTCCTTAAATAAATGGATATTTTAAAGTCATTTTGGTCTGAGGGGCTTTAAGGGACAGATGCAGGTATATGATGGGAACAGTCTGTAGCTCAGTAGTCACTGGCAGCTGTTTTTTCTGACCACCACTGAGGAAGAATTGTTTCCGGGACCAGGACCCTGTCATGGAGCCCCTAGTTATGTAACCAACAGCATTGCAGAGGGAGAAATTTGAAAGACATTTTGAAATGATGTTTTCCAGATAACGAGCATTCATTCTCTAAAACGATAGCCTTCTACTTGGAAATAAAATCAGATTTGATTTACAGGGGGCATCTAGAATCAAATCTCACTAAATGTGGTAAGACAGCATTAACAGCGCAAATTATGCCTGAACTTAGTTAGATTTGTGCAATTGGAGAGTGGCTTGGAATTCCTGTGTGGTAGTGCTGACTGAATTTTTCAATATATACTAGCTGTGATATTACCAAAAGCCTTTCCACTTTTCTCTACCTCTGTTTTTAACCTTTTTACAATGCAGTTACTTAAAAAGAATGTCCTTCCTGCCAAATTTCATAGAGCCTACTGACATTGTTCATTCTACAATAATACTTTGTTTTTCAGGTTGCAATGAATGTATATGAGCTCTCATCAGCCGCAGGGCTCCCGTGTGAGATAGATCCTGCCCTGGTTGTCGCTCTTTCTTCTCAAAAATCAGGCAAGATATAAATCATGTGGATAGTGGGTGTTGTGTGATACTTGTGCATTCAGCCATTTACTGTTGTGAAATCAACCCTTGTTGACTTCATCTCCCTTTATTTTAAAATACACAAGGGTGGGGTTTTTTTTTACCAACATTCTATTTGCAGGATAAAATATTGCAATATTGTTGCTATTACTTGTTTTTGTGCTTCCATCCCTGCCTTATTTATAGCAGAGAATTGAAATCATGAAAAACTGATATAAATGATATTTTCCCCTGAATGCATGCAGCTGGAGGAGGAGGCTGAATGCTAGTTAAGCTCTTGTTCCGTGAATAAATGTATTTAATTTGGCCCCTAAGATACAAGCCTTCATGTGTTTTCATTTGAACCAAGTTGAAATGAATGTGGGTCCTTAAAAACATTTTACTTGGGATTCACAGAGGTTTCTAATTCTCAATAGTTTCATCTCTTTTTTTTTAACAAGCTGTATATGCTTCACCTCTCCATTCTAGCATCCTTTTTTAAAATCATTAATGCCATGGCAATTCTTTTTTCTTGATGTTTTCTTGAGTTTTTTTTAGGATCTATTTTTATATGAAAGAACAGTACTTATTCACACTGAGTGGCATGCATGTGTGAATTTTGTACAACACTTACACTTCACGTAATATAAAATTGAGGCTCTCCAGTCTAAAAATGACATGGATTAGTATTTGACAATGATTACATTCCTAGTCCTTAACTAAAATTTTTGATACCCTGTTTCTCATAGTTCTTAAGTTCAAACAGCTAGAGGTGCTCCCATAAATATTTTCATGTGACTGATTCTCCAACATGCCAAAAGAAATGTGAAATCTTCTATTTGGTAGAGGCAGCAAATGCTTATTAACATCCATAATATCAAATGGCTTCTGGGTCATCCTGCTTGGATGCCAAAATATTCTGAAAGCTTTCAAAGCTGTTATCTTAAATAACAAGCCCATCCCTGCAAGGGTTGAGAAAGAATTCCCCAAATACTATATCTTTAGGCTACTTTTGATAAAGGTATGAAGTGCTTGTTCTGAATATTGTTTTAGAGAATTCATTCACTCACTCATTCACTTTATATAGCTGCCCATCTCAATTCCATCATTTTGTTTGCTTGTTAAATTACTTTATGAATGTACTGCAGTACATGACCAGGAAATATACTTATTTACTTAAATAAAGTGAAAGTGGATATGGAAAACTATTGTTATGCCACAACTTGCACAACATCCACTAGCTGAAAGTGCCCAGTACTTCTTAATTCAAACCAAGTAGCAGCAATAATCGGCTGAAAGTTCAGTGGGCCAAATGTCAAACTGTTATGTGAGCAGAGATTTTAATTTAACTATGTTATGCTTATTTCTGATCAGTTGAGTCTTGAGTGACTGAGCACAATTGTGTTTTGTATATCTTTTAGGACAACCATCTTCATGGTTATCTATCTCTATCTATTTGCCAGTAGACAGAATTAGCAGATTTGGGGGACTGTAGGGTGCCACAATGGGGAGAATGAACTGTGGATGGAGCAGCTTCCCTCTCCCTATTGTAGCATTCCACAGTACCCAAAGGCAGATTTGGAGGAGGAGGTTTGCAGGGGAAGGGAAATGAAATTGAAAGTCCACTCATATATCACATTGCATGAAGTCCATCTGTTTTTTTTATGGAGATCTTCATGGAGATCTTCAGTGATTAATATTGGATGGGTTTTTTTCCTTTTCTTGACCCCCATAATAAATTGTCTTAATTTGAATTTATTTTCAGAAAATATTAGTCCAGAGGAGGAATATAAAATTGCTTGCCTTTTGATGGTCTTTGTGGCTGTCTCCTTACCAACTTTGGCTAGTAATGTGATGTCTCAATACAGTCCTGCCATTGAAGGTAATATTTGAGGGAATTCTACTATTAAATGTTCAGCTGAAATAATTGCTTTCAATTGATTGTTTTGGTGCTTAGATTTTGGTGTGGAATAACAAGTCAATTTTATCTCACAGTAGTAGGTTTGAAAGAGGAAATCTCTTGCTTCAATCATACTTGGTTTTTAGAGAGTCATTGATTAGGACAGGGCTTTCCAAAGTGCCGCCGCTGGCGACACACCGGCGGTGGCGCGGGGGGGGCGCGCCCGGCGGCGGCGCACATGGTGCGTGCGTGCACAGTGGCGGCGCGGGGTGTGTGCGGCGGCATGCGCGTGCACGGCGGCGGCGGCAGCCTCCGCTAAAACGCGGAAACACTGATACCGCGCTGCCGTGCACGCCCGCACCGCTGCTTCCAGGTGGTGTGGCGACACACTTTTGTGTCATGACACACAGTTTGGAAAGCTCTGGATTAGAGAATGTTAAGCTGTGGTGGAAGTATTTATAGGATGAAAAAACAACAGTGAGCACTACCTGGAAGTAGTACTGAAATGTGTGTGTGTGTAAATGAAATAATGAATGAACTAGTATAAATGTGTTTTTGTTTAGGACACTGCAACAATATCCATTGCCTGGCAAAAGCAATCAACCAGATTGCTGCAGCCTTATTTACCATTCACAAGGGAAGCATTGAAGATCGTCTCAAAGAATTTTTGGCTGTATGTACAATTATTTTTTCCAAACTAACCTGCTCCAGAAATTAATCTTTTGCAAAGTTTTCAGCTATACTATGATTAATCTACACTTTAAATGTTTGTTTTCAACACAGATAATATTGTGGGGTTTTTTCCTATATAATAATTTTATTTATTTATTTATTTATTTTTATCCCGCCTTTATTATTTTTTATAAATAACTCAAGGCGGCGAACATACCTAATACTCCTCCCTCCTCCTATTTTCCCCACAACAACCCTGTAAGGTGAATGACTGCTATAGTGAATGTAAACCACATGAATGTCCATGTTTTGTTTTGCTTATTGTCTTTCATTAGAATTGATCTATTCCAGGGACTCGAATACTCAAATTAAACTCAAATGCAATTTGTGTGTCCCATTCATTTCATTATTCTGCATTACTCTATATTCCCTATGTTTGCTGCATAGGGAACATTGCAAATTACCATTAATCTTACATGGTATTTGTATGAGACATTGAGCATGTCCTGAAATGAAAATGAAGTAGCTGTGCCTTTAAAATAGGAGAAAATGTAATTTGTTTATGTGCACACATATAAACTAATGCAATCAGTTTATATGTGTGTATCCTTATAGCTTGCCTCCTCCAGTCTACTAAAAATTGGCCAGGAGACGGACAAAACCACTACACGGAACAGAGAATCTGTTTACTTACTTCTTGACATGGTAAGCTTTCATCCTAAGTATTGTTCCTAAAGGCTGTAACGCAGGTAAGCAGAGAGATGCTGATGTGGATCACAGAGAAATAATTGCTCAACAAACTTAACTTCTTTAAATAGTATCTACTCCAGTTTTCTTCACCCTAGTTCTCTCAAATTATGTTGGATACGCACTGGCTGCAGATTTTGCGAGTGTTAGTTCAGGACAGCTAGAGCCCACAATATTTTAGTCTCTCTGCCTTCTCTTCTTTGTTGTCTCTCACTCCCTACCAGCAGTTTCCCATTTGAATTTTCTCAGCAGTACATAGGCCTTTATCAAGGGCATTCATGAAAGCAACTTTACAGTTGTGATATCATACTCATTCAGCTCACTCTGAAAATATAAGGCAGAGCTTTCCAAACTGTGTGTCGCGACACAAAGGTGTGCCGCCACACACAGTCTGGTGTGTCGCCACACAACCCGGAAGCGCTGATCATCATCAACGCTTCCGGGTTTTCCCGCGGCGACACACCAACGGCGGCACACCAACGGCGGCGCGCAAAAACTTGAAAGCGGCAGCAGCACTTCCGGGTTTTTGCGCGCTGACGCAACGGCGGCACTTCCGGGTTTTCCCGCGGTGACACACCAACCGCCGTTGGTGTGTCGCCGCGGGAAAACTTTGGAAAGCCCTGATATAAGGAGAAGAAAAGGAGATGACTTAGGAAGAATTACAAGTGTCCATCTGAAGTAACTGCAGTAGTTTAGCCATTGGGATTCTCTCCTATTTGTCAAAGTCTGCTAGCCATGTGACATTATTATTGCCACACTCTAAAGAGCTCCACAGATGTACAGAGAATCATAATAGATATTTTGGGCATTCAACCCTATGAATGAGAGTAAATTATAATGCATCCAAATCGAGCAGGCAGATTAACTATCTGGCTTCCAGACTTTACAGACTGGGCTAAACCAGCAGTCTCCCTTGCAACAGTTTGAATCTCCTCATCATAGGGATTGCCCCAAACATGCCATTTTTATTGGAGCCTCGGTTGAAATGTGTGTGTTTATTTATTTATTTATTTATTTATTTGTTTATCAGTCAAATTTATATAGCTGCCCATCTCACAGGAAGTGACTCTGGGCGTTGTACAGTAATGTGTGTTGGTGTGTGCACGCATTTAGAGAGGAAGATAAATTTTACCGGCATCCTGAATTCTATGCTTTGTCCAGATTCCGACTGATTTCCTCTGTTACCTTAGATTGTGCAGGAGTCTCCCTTCCTGACGATGGATCTTCTGGAGTCCTGCTTTCCCTACGTCTTGCTACGGAATGCGTACCATGCTGTCTACAAGCAAAGCGTCACATCCTCTGCCTGAATTTCTACTTATCTGGAGACCAATTAAGCACGCCTCTATGTTGCCTCAGTTTTACTTGTAAACTGTGGAGCTGTTTTATTTTATGGCCTGGCAGAGTTTTGTGGATTCTAAACTTTTTCCCAATGCAGTTGTATTTCTGACCAGTGGTTTCTTAATATGGTTGTATTACAATATAAGCTTGGCTGATTTTAGGTTGCACATTTGCTGAACTTATTCCTTTTTTTTCTTTTTTAGAGTCTCAATTCTGTTCAAAAGAGAAATACTAAAGTTATGTTTTTTCATATTTGATCATGCAGAAATCATAATGGCTTGTTTATCTCCATGAAGAACTCTATTTAGTGATTATTTTAGTGTTCCTAGTTTTCATCTGTGTGTAAATTATTTCATATAGGGAGAATTACAACTTGTACCTATTGTTCTTATCAGAAACAAGATCTGGATGTGCATTTCTGTGAACTACAGCATTTTTACTTTATTTTTTGAAACACTCACTCAGATTAATGACAGATGCTATCTAATATTTTAAAAAAAAGTTATAGGACTGCTTATCCTTAAAAATCTTCTCCATGCAATCTGAAACGGCAAAAAGTGATTTTGTTTGTATAAAGCCTACATAGTGAAATTTTTTAAGACTAATGTCCATGGTGCCCCGTTGGCATTAACACTACATTGTACCCTCCTGTATAATAAACATTCTTATGCATTATCAAATGTTGATAAAATGTTATCCCTTAACCACTTTTTATATGTTTTAAATTTTTGAAATTCAAGTGTATCTTCCATTACATACAATAAACACTACACTGAATGATGTGCTGGTGACTCCTGTTTTATGCTAAGCTAGAAGATGCTGATGTTAGGGAAAGTAGAAGGCCAAAGGAAGAGGAGCCGACCAAGGGCAAGATGGATGGATGATATTCTGGAGGTGACGGACTCAACCTTGGGGGAGCTGGGGATGGTGACGGCCGACAGGAAGCTCTGGTGTGGACTGGTCCATGAAGTCACGAAGAGTCGGAAGCGACCTAACAAACAAACAAACAAAAAGATTTAACTGACACAGTTTTAATGTACCTGCATCAAGAAATTTGCTTAATGTTTGACTCAATAGTAGTTCTTTTTTGTACAGAATATATTTTAGTATCTAACAACTACAGAAGAAAGAGCAATACAGGTTGCATTTCCTTTACAGTACTATCATCTCTAATAGCTATGATCACAGTCCAGTTGATTGAAGAGTACTTTAGATTTTTTATTTTTTAATGCATTAAAAACGCCTAACTTTGCAGGCTGTTTCCCATTTTCCTAACTAACTAAAGGAAGTGAAAGGCTTATTCCCTGCTTCCCTAACATTTGGTTACATACTTTTCAATTACTTTCCGACACTTGGGATAGTAATCATAATAGAGTCCGACAGTTGCTTATGCCACTCTTTGTCAATAGTTCACTGTACTTCTTTTGGAGTATGTCAATGCCACAAAAAAAAACATTTTAGTTCTTCTGCATAGGACCATTCATACATGAGTCTTGTCCCTGTGACAATTATTACTGTTATAAAACTTATCCTGATGTTTCAAAACTTGGTTTAAGTTCCATTATATCCTACTTTCTAATCTTGTTGAGATACACAGATCCAGCTGTTGCAGTGACCGTAGCCTTCAGATGTTGCTTTTCCTGTTATTGGCAATGATCTTTTTTTCTCCTTTCTCTCTATCCTTTCTTTTTGCTGAGGTTTTAAATTTCTATCAGAAAAGGTCCGGTGCTGATAGATTTTCTGTGGGACTATGTCTTATAATTGCTGCTCCAAGGCACAAGAGAAATTACGATGCAGTTGTCTTTCCGTCATTGACAGTATATTCTGGTGTAAGCTTAAAAACTATTTTAAAGAACTTTTTGACTTTCCAACCCATATGCACAGTCTGTTTAGGAAGAACTGATGCAGGTAAATATCTGTTTCATATAGGCCTGGTTCACCCAACACACTAAGCATATAGTTCTTTTAATTTTAATGTGTTATGTGAACTTAGCTAATTTAATAAAACAGTGCTTAAGTGAAACCATGGCTTTGTGTGACTTGTAAACCTAGCGTACGTATAAGTACAACTTTCTCATCTGTGGGCAGTATTATGTGAAGTGATTTGTTCAGCCAACTGAAAAAAGGATGTAGTGAAGGGCATTTTCCAAATCATTTGCAAGTTGAAAAACACTTCCTATGAAGTTTTACATCTACTAAAGGTTAGCTGTTGTATCCATTGTTTCCTACTGAATACAGTGAAAAAATCATTCACTGTTATTTCAAAAAAATCATGTTACTCCATATTAGTGGGTCTTATCAGGGGTGAGGATGAGTGGGCTTATAGGGAGGAGGTGAAGGGTTTGGTGGAGTGGTGCAATAAAAACAGCTTGGTTCTAAATGTGGAAAAAACTAAGATTATTATAGACTTCAGGAAGAACCGGTGCAGTCACACTCCACTTTTTATCAATAACATAGCTGTGGAGTCACTCAGTAGCATCAGATTCCTGGGGGTGCAGTTAAGGAATAGTCCACCTGGTCCCTTAATACCACATTTTTGGTAAAGTGAGCACAGCAACATTTGCACTTTTTGCATTGAATGAAGAAAGTACATCTCCCATCTTCCATTCTCCTTACTTTCTATAGCACTATAGAGAGTGTACTTACTAATTGTATTTCCATCTGGTTTGGAGGCTGTAGTGCCTCAGATAGAAAGTCTGTGCAGAGAGTGGTAAGGGCAGCAGAAAAGATAATTGGGATATCTCTGCCTCTCATCCAAGATTTAGCACATTTTTATTTATTTATTTAATTTATCCCCGCCCATCTCCCCGAATAGGGGACTCTGGGTGGTTAATGCACGCTGTTTGTCCAGAGCATGAAAGATCATCAGTGACGCCTCCCATCCTCATCATGGTTTGTTTTCTTTGTTACCCTCTGGGAAGAGGTTCCGCTGTATCCGATGTAGAACAGCCAGATTGGGAAACAGCTTAGTCCCCCAGGCTATTGGATTCTTGAATGCTTCAATAAGTTCTTTTAGGTGAAATGTTGGATGTGGAAAGAATGTATATTTTATAGTAACACTGCATTTTTTATTAGTATTTTAGTGTTTGACTGAAACTGTGAGCTAAAGAATGTATATTTTATAGTAACTGGATTTTTTTATTTTAGTATTTTAGTGTTTGATTGAAATTGTGAGCCAACTGCAACGAAATTTCATTCTATTGTGCACTTGGTGTATAGTGTATAGTGGGATGACAATAAAGCTATTCTATTCTATTCTATTCTATTCTATTCTTAGCTAACAGTTCTCTTTCCTATAGCCCAGATTGAAAGGTCAAACAACATCCTAGAACAAAGCAACACCAATCAACTTCCCTTCTGTACCAGCCTGAATGATAATGGGTTTGAAGAGGTCAGGCTGCCATCTCTGCAGGGATTGGCAACATGTGGGATTTTAATTTCCCTCAACCCTGGTCAGCATAGATAGTGTTGGCTACAGTCAAGAAGATCTGGAGGGCTTCATGTTGCATGTTCCTGCACTAGGCACTGACTTTTGTGTAGGGTTGTTGCCCCAAACTATTTATTAAACCATTGAAATAGTCAAGAGTCCTGAATCACTATTTTGATGTCCTAAAATTAAATCTGAAATTTGAGTTCAGCTGGAATCCATGTTTCATGGTCCTTATGTTAACATCATTCATAGGAAGCAGGTAGAAATCTTCTATCTGCTATCGCTAATAGTACAATCCTGACAAAAATCCCCAGGTAAAATAGAAATGTGGTTGGTTCCGGACAAAGTCTCTTCGAGTGTTCTTTTCCGGAGATTCTGCTCAGCAGCAATAACCTTGTATCAGATGAAGAAAATCATTTTCCTTAGTTCTATTTTTCAGGATATTTATATATTCACAGATTGAAGGATGCATTGAGCCAAACCACCACTTAAAATACTAACAAAGTGCATACATTTTCAACAAGTGTTTGGCCCTTCAATGAGTGTAAGTAAAAGGGAGAAATGGATTCCAAAGCATTATATTACTGGAAATACTGTGCACTTGAATATTCTCTAAAATTTGACACACATAAAATTCACTTGGTTGCTTTGGTATATTTTGAGTTCCATAATTGATTCATTTTGGCCATTTACAAAATGGCTTTTGCTGGTGTAGGACATGAAGCTAAAGTTGAATTAATGACTTTGTTGTGCTAGCTGCTGATAATTAAGGTAAGATGAAGCTTGTTTAGGAAATGTGAGGTGTTAGAACACACACTGACACTGTCCCTCAGTCATGTTGACTTTGCAAAGCTAGTAGAAAGCACATACTGTGGGGCTAGGGTAAACAGATGAGTTAAGTATACACCAGAGGCTGGCAAACAGAACTGTTTAACAACAATTTAGAGACTAATTTATTTACTTTAAAAAAAAAAAAGATTGGAGATACTTAGTTGAGGTAGGTGCAAACTCCAGAGTAAATTTTAAAGATGTAATCTACATAGAGAGATGCGCCATCTCTCAAGGTTATCTTCATCCAGCTCAAGTAATCTTTGTCATAATGAAACGTAACAATGGGCTTCATCATTAGGAAAGATCAGACTCCTGAATTACAACTGCTTATTTTTATCACTCCAACAGGACTGGCTCTGCATTAGACAGAGTCTGGGATCATGAAAAGAGAGCAGATGGTTTAGCTATTTCACTTGTGGTTTTCATCCCAGGTGGGAAAACAACTTGGCTTATTCTTGGAAACTACGCAGTTTGACTCAGGTACTAGTGACAAAATCGTCGTCATAATCATGACCATATGTTTGTGCACTGCCCTTTGCTACTAACCTACTTTATGGTGTTGCACATTTCCATGAACATCAGGCTTTGTTTTGAAAACCCACTTAACAGCCTTATGGCTTTCTTGCCCTTTGAAACTTCTGTTAGAATCCATGTTTTACTTTTATGCAAGGATCCCTTTCCCATGCAGCTGCCCTCCATTTCTGTGCCCCAGCTGTTGGCAGTCCCTGTCCTTTCCATCAACTGGGATCAAGCACATCCGTTGCTCTAGTTGTGCAGCACATTCTCTCAGGAGGGATTCCTTAGATCAGAGCTTTCCAAACTGTGTGTCGGGACACCTTAGTGTGTCGGCTGCAGTGTCTGGGTGTGTCACGGCTGCTGCTGCCTCCTGGCTTCCACGCAGGTCCTAGTGCCTGCCTTGTGACCTGCTGTAAGAGTGTGTCACGAAATGATGCATGTCTAAAAAGTGCGTCACCAACATGAAAAGTTTGGAAAGCTCTGCCTTAGATCTTTGAGATCTTCTTAATTCTAATCCTGGGCCCAGGTCCGATTATATGTCAGCAGCCCCTTCTGAATCTGATGCTATTTCAGATTCCTCAGACTCCTTTTCAGGAAGCCATTCTGACTATCCAATATTGTTATTTGCTGCTTCCCTTTGTGAACATCCTAGGTACATCCAGGTGCTACTGGTAAAACTATGCTAGTATTTAAACATGGCAGTTCACCTGGGGTTATTTTCTTCATTAAAATAAGCAAAACACTCTGGCCTTTTGTTCCTATCAGACAGCTCAGCATTATTCCTAACTGGGTTCTGCAATGTAATTTATTCCTTTTTTTCTTTAGGGATATATGCATAGTTTTTGCACCCAAATAACTTTAGATGTGAAAGACAGGGTTTGCTCCCATTCCATAAGTCATATGAAGTTTTATCTGCACCTTTTGTGTGTGGATGGTTTTCAGATAAGTAGCTGTGTTAAGTGCTTCTTTTCAGACATTGTCTATTTGCATCAACCAGAAGATACTTTATCAAACTTAGCAGGTTTGATTCTTAGTACAACCTTTTTTTGGTCAAGCCTATAAGTCAGAGCTTTCCAAACTGTGTGTCGGGACACGTTAGTGTATCCACTGCAGTGTCTGGGTGTGTCGCGGCTGCTGCTGCCTCTGAGCCCTGCCAGGATTCCGCGCAGGTCCTAGTGCCTGCCTTGTGCCCAGCTGCCTCCAAACCTGCCCTGCCAGGATTCCACTCAGGTCCTAGTGCCTGCCTTGTGCCCTGCTGTAAGAGTGTGTCGCGAAATGATGCATGTCTAAAAAGTGTGTCACCAACATGAAAAGTTTGGAAAGCTCTGCTATAAGTTAATGTTTTTTCATGTTTTATGCTTTATTGTTCAAATATTGTTCAAATTCCCAGATACAATCTATCTCATTTATTTATTTATTTTGTATCCCGCCTTTATTATTTTTATAAATAATTCAAGGCAGTGAACATACCTAATACTCCTTCCTCCTCCTATTTTCCCCACAACAGCCACCCTGTGAGGTGAGTTGGGCTGAGAGAGAGTGACTGGCCCAAGGTCACCCAGCCGGCTTTCATGCCTAAGGCAGGACTAGAACTCTCAGTCTCCAGGTTTCCTATTGGCTCCTTCCTAGGGCTGAGAGAGAGAGTGACTGGCCCAAGATCACCCAGCCGGCTTTCATGCCTAAGGCGGGACTAGAACTCACGGTCTCCTGGTTTGCTATTGGCTCCTTCCTAGTGCTGAGAGAGAGAGTGACTGGCCCAAGGTCACCCAGCCGGCTTTCATGCCTAAGGCAGGACTAGAACTCTCAGTCTCCTGGTTTCTAGCCCGTTGCCTTAACCACTAGACCAAACTGGCTCCCAATCTCTTAATCTCTCTGGAGTCCATGGTGCTCTCTGAGCCTTGTTGTTTTCTTGCAGATGTTTCATTGCCAGGCTAGGCAACATCTTCAGTGCAAAATCTTAATCTCTCTGCTGAACTTCTTTTCTATGTAAGTCCAGTACAGTTTTAATTTCTCAAAGTCTTCACTCTTAGTGGTTAAGAGATATTGTAAGTTTAAGTATCCTTTGAGCGATGAAAGTTAAAAAGTAGGTTTTCCCACCCTTTCTCTTGATTGGCATAGGGCCACAAATGTTTGAAAAAATAAGTTCCAATGACTGGCTGGCTGTTTTGAATTCAAGCCTAGGAAAACTGTTTCATACCATATTTATTTTTCCTTTAAACAACAGTAATATTTTGATTCCCTTTGTTTCTTGCAAGAGTAATTCAATTGTCCTTATCCTTTATATATACCTATTGCTGTGATCATCTATACCATTTTCCAGGATTATTATGAATCCATTTTGCTCCTCTGGTTGTATAAATGTAAAGGTTCCCTCCGCACATTTGTGCAGTCGTGTCCGACACTAGGGCCCGGTGCTCATCTCCGTTTGTTAGCCAAAGAGCCAGCGTTGTCCGAAGATGCTTCCACGGTCATGTGGCCGGCATGACACGTGCAGAACGCTGTTACCTACCCACCGAAGTGGTACCTATTAATCTACTTGCATTTGCATGCTTTCAAATTGCTAGGTTGGCAAGAGCTGGAGTGAGTGTGGGAGCTCACTCCGTCACGCGGGGCTAGGGATTTGAACCTCCGAACTTGCGATCTTCCGATCAACAAGCCTGGCATCTTACCCGCTGAGCCACCACGCCCCTTCCTCTGGTTGCATAAGTGCTTATAAATTAGGCTTCATTGCGCTTTCCCATTAACATTACTTTGTGGTATTTTGTAACAGTACAAAGTTAATTTTTAAGGTCAATTTTACAACCACATTACATAATATTGACTTAGGTAATTTGCATCTCATTCAGGTACATTAAACAGTTCTTAAAAGATTCCTGTTTTCATTATGGTTTTGAATTGCATCTAATTAAGGCACATTATATGATTCTTAAAGGATTCCTGTTTTCACTATGATTCATCAGGCATTTCAGTCTAATACTGTATTTTACACATACATATACTGACATTCCATTTGCTAATTTATATTTTCCTTGATAAAATCCATTAAGGCTTATAAACACATCTTGGTTACAGATATATCGACTTAATGTACCACTATCCAGAAAAATGTTTTTCAAATTCAGAATTATGTCCAGTTTCAAGGAAGCATGTATTTGCTGGCATAAAAGCAGTTCGTTTGCACCTTTTTTTTTTCAATCCCTGTGCAAGGTTGACTTTTCTTTTAGGAGGTTTGATCTCATTATCTTTCTCTCTTGTATGGCTCTTAGCTCTGTAAATTCTGCATTCCCTTTTAATATCTCCTCTTTTATTACAGTAATGACAGACTACATTTCTCCCTTTTATCTTTTTTAGAGAATTTCCTTCAGTTGCATTGTAATAACAATATCATCATCATCATGCTGGTATGCCTCCAATTTGGCAGTTACATTCCTGAGAGAAATTTAATCATGATGTTTGATTAACTCTATTATCTATTTACAGTTTTCTGGTTCACACAGTGCTGGATTTAGACTTGGTGAGGCCCTAACTAAGCTATATAAAGCTTAGAGGCCTCTTGTTAAAAAGTTAAACCAAAAGGTCTCACTAAGGTACACACCAAAAGGATGCCACAAAAAAGATTGAAAACATATATATATATATATATATATATATATATATATATATATATATATATTGTATATATATATATATATACACACACACACACACACACACACACACATATATATATATATTTGTTGTTGTTGTTGTTCAGTCGTTTAGTTGTGTCCGACACTTCGTGACCTCATGGACCATAGCACGCCAGGCCTTCCTGTCCTCCACTGTCTCTCGGAGTTTACTCAAATTCATGTTCATTACATCGATGATGCTATCTAACCATCTCATCCTCTGCCGTCCCCTTCTCCTTTTGCCTTCAGTCTTTCCCAGCATCAGGGTCTTTTCCAGTGAGTCCTCTCTTCCCATTAGGTGGCCAAAGTATTTGAGCTTCAGCTTCAGTATCTGTCCTTCCAATGAGCAGTCAGGGTTGATTTCCTTTAGGATTGACTGGTTTGACCTCCTTGCAGTCCAAGGGACTCTCAAGAGTCTTCTCCAGCACCACAGTTCGAAAGCATCAATTCTTCGGCGCTCAGCCTTCCTTATGGTCCAACTCTCACAGCCATACATTGATACTGGAAAAACCATAGCTTTAACTATATGGACCTTTGTCGGCATGGTGATGTCTCTGTTTTTTAATATGCTGTCTAGGTTTGCCACAGCTTTCCTCCCAAGGAGCAAGCGTCTTTTAATTTCATGGCTGCAGTCACCGTCTGCGGTGATCTTGGAGCCCAAGAAAATAAAATCTGTCACTGCTTCCATTTCTTCCCCTTCTATTTGCCAGGAGTAACATTAACATTTTAATATATATATACCTTTTAATTATTTAATAGCAAGGTATTTAAAGTGAAAAATACTAATTATTTTCAAATGAATGCATTTACTGATTACATATTTATCATTTGGCTGGCTTGATCGCTCTCATAGATTATAATATAGTATACCCTGGAAACAATACTTAAATGTAATTTTAAAAATAATTTTAAGATACATTTATTTATTTATTTATTAAATTTATATTACCGCCCATCTCCCCCATTGGGGACTCTGGGCGGTTCAAAATAGAAACAGTTAAAACATAAATGGAAAATTTACAGTATAATAAATAATATAAAATCCAAATAAAATCCAAGATGTTAAAATGGTGATACGAGGAGGCTTCATGGGACCAGCCATCCCCAAGAGGAGCTGTTAACATTTCCCTCCCAGGCAAGCCGGCAGAACCAGGTCTTTAAGCCTTTCCGAAAGGTCGGGAGCGAGGAAACCCGCCTCAGCTCTGGGGGTAAGATATTCCAAAGGGCAGGCGCAACTGCAGAGAAGGCCCGCCTCCTGGACCCCGCTAGATGGAACTCTTTAGTCGATGGGGTCTGCAGCAAGCCCTCTCTGACTGATTGGGTGGGACTTTATATATATATACACAAAATGCTGACACAATAAGTAATCAGGATCATTTTTATTAATACAAGTAATAATGAACTCGTTGCAAAATCAGAAAACTGATATTCTGACATTCTGTGAGGCCCTAAGCCAGTGCTTTCCAAAGTGCCGCTGTTGGCGACACACCAACGGTGGCAGCGGCGGGGGCGCGGGGGGGCATGCGTGCACGGCGGCGGAGCATGGGGCACGCAGCGGCAGCGGACTCGCTAAAACGCGGAAGCGCTAATGGCGCGCCACTGCCGTCGTCACTGCCACCGCCGCCATACACAACGCCACCACCGTGTGCGCCCCGCGCCACTTCGCAACACACTAAACTGTGTTGCGACACAGTAAAGCAGGGCTTTCCAAAGTTTTTCTCGCGGCGGTGTTGGTGTGTCGCCGTGGGAAAACCCGGAACTGCCGTCCTTGCGGCAGCGCACAAAACTCCGGAAGCGTTGCTGCCGCCTTCGGGTTTTGCGCACTGCAGTTGGTGTGTCGCCGCAGGAAAACCCGGAAGCGCTGATGATGATCAGCACTTCCGGGTTGTGTGGCGACACACCAGACTGTGTGTGGCGACACACTTTTGTGTCGCGACACACAGTTTGGAAAGCTCTGCACTAAAGTGTCGCGACACATAGTTTGGAAAGCTATGCCCTAAGCTGTAGCTTGTTCAGCTTATGCCTAAATCTGACACTGGGTTCACACTATTTTATTTTAATGTCTGCTGAATACTGACACAGGTTCTATTAAACTTTCATTGATAAATTCAGGTTCATGAATTTTCTGAACATTAAAGTAATACTGCTGGTTCCTGAGTGTGCATATGTCTGTCTTAGCTTGTCCCAGATCTTCTTTCCTGGAGCACAATTTTGAAACAACTTACAGTTCAACCTTAGAATTATTTCAGATTTAAGTAACCTATACTTTTTTTTCATCTAAAGGATCCTGGCTTGAACTTCCTCTGGATGTGACTTCTCCAAAATTTCTGAGAGGTCCAGTTTTTCAAATAGTACTTTCTAATTAAGCCCTAATGCATATCTATAGTTTGTGGGTTCTGAGTGGTGGTTCATCTGTATGCTTGACCAAGCCCTTGGAAATAAATTAGGGTTTATTTATTTATTTATTCATTCATTCATTTATTCATTTTCCTCAATAAATATATGAACAAATATAATGTTTTTGACTCATTTGGTTAATTGGGTTCTCTTGATCTAGTTTTAGGACTTGTGTAGAGAACAGATCACGTTTTAGGTCATATTTATGCAGAAATATTGAAAATTCAAAAGGGCTCACATGCTTTTAAGCACTACTGTATATCTAGATCGGAGCAAACGCACGTGCCACTCAGTTCAGCTAGCAAAAATATAGCTTGCTATTTCTTTATTAAACATCAACAAGCATAAAAAAATGTGGCTGGCAAAAATGGGTTAAGAAGCATGCATAAGCAGGGAAAGAGAGAGACACAAACAACAGGCAAACATTTACATTATCTATATATCTATCACAAGGACACAGAACTTCCCAGAGCCACTGGAAACAGCACTGTGTGTCATTAGCCTAGACCAGGGCTTTCCAAAGTTTTCCCACGGCGACACACCAACCGCCGTTGGTGTGTCGCCGCGGGAAAACCTGGAAGTGCCGCTCTTGCGGCAGCGCACAAAAACCCGGAAGCGCTGCTGCCGCTTTCAGGTTTTTGTGCGCCGCCGTTGGTCTGTCGCCGTGGGAAAACCCGGAAGCGCTGATGATGATCAGCGCTTCCGGGTTGTGTGGCGACACACCAGACTGTGTGTGGCGACACACTTTTGTGTCGCCACACACAGTTTGGAAAGCTCTGGCCTAGACAGTCCTTTGGTTATTCCAGCCTTAACCCTTTTGTGTACATAAAAGCAACAGAGTAAGAATGTAATCCTTCCTCTATTCTGCACCATAAAGGGAACAGTTTTGTAGGCAGGGATGATGTAGCCAACATTTTCCTGCTTGGTAAGCCTGATATTCTTTCACTTGGCAATATCTGAGGCTGAATCTGGAGCTTTTTGTGTGCAAAACAGGTGCCTTCCCCCAAATCTATACCTTTCTCCTTTCACTTTTTCCATGTTCTTTCCTATTTCTCTACCCATCCTACTGACAAGTCAGATATTATCCAGGGATTTTAAATTTAGTCATAAACACCCTTAAGTCTAGAGAAAGATAGATGCCCCTGTGGGATGAATGATAAGTGTGATAGGTGTAAGAACTGAATTAACCTCATTGCTAAACAATTGCCGGCTGAGAAGTGGATTTTGAGATAAAGAAATAGGTCAATGCATATCCTACTAGGCAAAGTTTGTCTTGGAGAAGAGGCTTGATAAGGTGAGATGTAGGGTGAAAGGGTGGAGTTTCGAAAGTGATACAGGTAGCAAGGTATTTAAAGGGGTTGCTTAACAGCCACAATTGAGACCGGAATTTCGGTTGCTAAGCCAAGTGGTCATTAAGCAAATCTGACCCAATTTTATGACCTTTTTTGCAGCGGTCATTAAGCGAATCACCATGTCATTAGGTGAACCATGTGGTCATTAAGCGAATCACACGGTTCCCCATTGATTTTGCTTGCCAGAAACTGGCCGGGAAGGTCGAAAATGGCAATCATGTGACCACAGGATGTTGCAATGGTCATAAATGCAAACCAGTTGCCAAGTGCCCAAATTGTGATCACATGACCACAGGGATACTGTGATGGTCATGTGAGCACTGGTTGTAAGTTGGATTTTTCAGCACCGTCATAAGTCTGAACTGTCACTAAACAAATGGTCATTAAGTGAGGATTACCTGTAGTTGTAAACAGGAGGCAATTACTATAACTTGCAGACAGGTGATCCCTACAACTCCTGACCTTACATTCATTAGTGTACTTAGAGCCACTGTACCTGTAGCCCCCACATTGATAAGTTCATATGTAAACCCCTTGATGTGTCCTGAACTGTATGATTTTATGTTATGGATGAAAGCAATCCATGGCCCAAGAACCAAATGCAGTCTTGGGCTTACCCCAAAATATAGCCCATAGAACTGTGAGGAATCACACTCCCTTCTCCCCCTGAACAGTTGCCCAGCAGGATCATCTGGTTGGCAGAAAAAGATTTTCATAATGCTTTGACGTTTTTACTAGAATATTATTTCATTATGGCAATAGTTTAAAGATGGTCCAGTTAAAGGATTTTAACTGTGCTCAGGGCAAGAGGCTAGCACATTTGTATCCTCAAATTGTCCTGGTAGAGTCCCTTTACAGCTACTAATATCAAAGAAAGTCATAGGTTGGGGTCTGTCAGCCCTACGAGGTAGACCAGACTAGAAAACCAAAGTCATGAATGATAATACTACTTTTATTATTGGGTTACAGGAACAGAATCCTGGAAGTCTGGATGCACCTCCCCCCTCCCTCCCTTAATCTTTATGAGAACTAGGGAGGGTCAAATCTGAGATGCTTGTTCAAATTACATTTCTGCCTTGGACTCAGATTTCTTTTATCTGAAAGTTGTCTTGATTGTGGCTCTTCTTCCTGTTCCTCAAGGCTATTCCTGCTGCCCATTACAGGGTCTCACCTCACATTGCATCATAATTTGATTATGCTTTGCTTACCATATTATGTAAACTCAGTCATTATGGCTTGTAAATAAAGCAATATCTAATGGTACGGTATGTGAAGTTGGCCAATTGTAACTTAGAGCAATCTGTGAACTCTATAGACTAAATGGGGATCTTATAGGTCATCTAGTCTACGAGTCTTCTTAACATAAAAGATTTAGAGAGAGGGCATCCTGATCAGGTGGCCTCTGTACAAAAGTCCCAGGCCACTGCTGCTCTAGATAACTGGCTCCATTGTCCATCTGCTCAGGAAGTTTGATCTTCCTATAACTTAAGCCTATTTAAAAGACCACCGTGTTGAATTCAGTGTATTGTCTTCCTAAGTAATTGAGTATACAATGGTAATAAGTAGCATAAAGATGTTGGGGTCCATCTTGCTGTAGCACTATGAAAAACTTTATTTGATTAACCACTGACTCTTGACAATGTTCAAGGAAACCTTCAGAATGCTATTTCTTTTGCAGAAGTTCCGAGGAAATAAAAATAAAAATTGAAATACAATTTACTTAACCAATGCGGTTAATTCATAACATTAGCTATCCTGGTGGGATTTTGATTACCAGTTTATTTCATTTCGAATTTTATTCCAGTACGTACAGAGAGACAGGTCCAGTTTTTTTTAATTGGAACAGGTTGTTAATAGAAACGAAAAATCTTCCAAAAATGTTGTTCTTGGCCCATCATATAAAAGGCCTAACGAATTATATCCTCCATTTGATTCAAATACAGATCAGTTGGGAAACAAAATCCCATTTGTTCCAACCATCACAATACATCAGAAGACAGTAACTACAGGAAAGCAGTATGCAAGGGAACAAATGTCAGATCTTTGTGGTACCCAGATCTTAGGTGTACCTTTAAAAAAGAAAGTACCATTGAAATCAGAGAGTGACAACAGCTGCATATAATCTCCAACTTGACCTTCTTCTTGGCCTTGGGAGTTTTTGTGTGTGTGTGTCTCAAGTTACATTAGACAAAGATTGCACCTGTAACAAATTACACATGATGCCATTTTAAGATTTCCTCCTAGGGTATCATTAACATATATTTATGAAATTTCTATAATTCCATTTGTATCTTTGCTTTAACTGAGAGCCAACCTGCTCTGGAGTCCTTGGGAAACTCACAGTAATTGCTGAAGATACTTATTCTGTTCTAATGCCTCATTGCATATTTCATCATTCTCTCTCTAAATTCTGCAGTATCTGGGACAGCACTTTAACTTAGATTTATTTAAAAGTGGAATAACCACCTGCCATCTTTGCTGGGAAATGAAATTAATATAGCCTGACTTATCTCTGTATTTATTGCACTCTCATTGTAATTTCCAGGATATTCTATATTATCTAGAAGATTAAAGAGAATATTCAAATACCTGACTCTATGAATATTTTTCATTATGTGTCTGCTTATTTGCCATTTATATTTAGGGAATGATTGCCAAATATCATTATTTTAGATTTAGAGTGGTGTAACTTAATTTTTTTCTTTCTTAAAATATATATTATAAATATTGCAAGGAGTTTTTTCAAGCTTCTATGAGTCAGAAATACGAATAATAGGTTATCAGCATATATTAGGATTTAAATGAGGGCATGCATTTTGCATTTCCAAAATGTAGAGTACATTTTTACATAGGCACTGAATCAAATAAGTGGGAGCAAAAATATTGTGTGGTAGAGACATTCTTGCATTAGCAAGTAAGCTATAGAAAGAGGAATACTGCTATTTGCCCAAAGGGAAATGCTAGGCTGAGCCTGCATATGAATAGTTAAGAATCTGATTGGGGCTGCCCTTGAAGATCCTCCAGAAATTTCAGCTGATGCAACATGTAGCAGTGACAAAAAGAGGCCCAACTGGGTCTTCTCTGTAGGGGTTCCCCTCCCCTTCTACCCCCAGTGACTTTTAGAAAGTTGCAAAGACCTTTTTTTTTCCCCCAGAGGATTTATCGAGGAGCTATCGATGCTGGACTGCTTTATTGCATCAGTATACAGTATTGTTTTATATTTTCCAATATATTGTTTGGTTTTATTACTCTTGTAAGGTGTGTGTCTCCCTCACAAAGTCCTCTGCTGCACCCAAAGGAGCTTCTAAGTGGTGGCTCCTCCCCTTTTCAGAAATCTGTGAAAATTGCCCCACAATATTTACAGTGCAAATAAGATGAGCTCTTCTAAAAGCTACCGACCCAAAAATAAACTAACATCAGAACCAACCTGGGATGCCAAGCTGTGTTAGAACAGGAGCACCCATGTCTTCATTGGCAGTTCATGATAATCAAGCTACACCTCCTAAATGATCATTTAAGAAACCTTATCAGGGACAATTTTTCCAGTATTACAAAACCACGATTGACACCATTTGCTTTGCCATGGCTGTTTCCAACTGAGCAAATGTCTGATGGACTTGCTTCTTTTGCATTTTGCAAAATGCTCATTCAATGCCTAACGCAACTTGAATCTCAGCAGGTAGCATCTCATCATTGGCGATCACTCGTAGCCGAGTAAGATTGTCTTCCAAAGGTAAAATTTTAACAGTGGATCCGTAAGTGGCTATAAAGGCCAATTCTGGATCCGCACAAGCCATTGCTTGATATAATAAAACACTGGCATCTGCAATGTTTGCTGAACGACAACTCCCAGAATGCCTCGTCAATGACTGACCATAATGAAGGGCCACAGGCTGCCCAAATCTGCTAGAAAACAGTGCAGAAAACATGAAGATCATGTGTCCATGAAGGCATCATGTGTCCATCAAGTCAAGCTCGACTTGAAGGAGGTTTATCTTGTAGGACTGGATTCAAATTGGTGCTTTGGGGCATGCGGAGGTGCAAACCTGGCACCTGCCCGCAAACCTTTAACCACGAGTGGTGCATAAAGTAATATGAATCGAAAGCAATTTGGAGAACAATTGCATAATTTCTCCCAGTGTACAATTATACAAATGTCCCTGGAAACTCAGAGGACTGAGGACAACGGGGGCTTGTAGTTTTTGTACCACAGCCATAGAGGAAACCTACCTTAGCCATTATTAAGCAATGGTAGGGCTGACCCTGACTTACAATTCTTTGTCACTCTTCCTCCAAGCCAAATGAGGGAGCAGGAAAGCCCTTGGAGAGAGGGGTGGGTGGGGGTTTCCTTCCATCTTCATCTGTCTTGGCCGAGGGTAAAGGAGGGGGTGAAAGCAAAGGCATATTTGAGGGATGGGGAGCAAAGGTGATTTCCTGTTAGGCTGCCTCTTGCGGGGCGCTCTGCCGCCCTCCTTGGTTGGTTTCCACCTTCTGCTCGGTGGGAGGGTGTGTATCAGTGGGGTCACTTCATTTTCTGCCGTGCCCTGAGATCAGGAGGGAGGCTGCAGGGTGGGGGAGAGGGGGGGAGAGGATCTGCTTTCTATTTGTTCCTGAAGATCAAAAGCATCTGGATCCATGTGGAAAGAGCTGCCTTTGGCCGCTGTAGTGCAAGTTTTCCCAAAGATGGTTTTGGGGGGGAAGGGACAGCCGGGACAAATGAAAAGGGTCTTTAAAAAACGAAACAGAAGAGGGCAGGTTGCGGGGGGGCTTTTAAGGCAAACTCTATGAGCCACTTCTACTGTTAGGGGGGAAAGAAGGAAAAAAGAAGAAAGTTGTAAAAAAAAAAAAGTACTTCAGCAGAAAGGGAAAGGATGGCGGGCCCTCCCGTGTCCCCTCGCTGCGGCATTTACGGCTGGTTTCGGAGAGAGGAGCGAGAGGACTTAAGGTGCTTCCTCAACCAAGCTACGCTTATTTTTTCGTTAAGGGACGGGGCGCGGATCTCAGTCTGGAGCTATCTTTTTACGGGGACTGTCCCTAGGGCTCGTTTTCGGCAGATCCAGAAGCTCCACCGAAAACCCGTGAAAAGCGAGCGAAAGAGGCGGCCGCTTTCCAGATGGATAAACATAAAGGGGCGGGGGCGCCTGCCCGGGAGGGAAGAGGAGGCAGCCTCAGGTCAGGTCGCTCCTCTTCCCCGTCTCTCCCCTGCTGCCTCCCAGGAAAAGGGGGACGGCGCCGGGAGGGGTGGGTGCGGCGCAAGAGAGGAGGCGGGGCTCTCTGGCCGGGAGGTGGGAAAGAAAGTGGAAAAGCAGCGGCGCGACCCAGCCACACAGAAGCGAAGCCGGGCTTGTCCGCCACGGTGGACCCGAGATCGCAGAGCGGCGCGATTCAGCTCGCTTTTCCCCCAAGAAACTTCTTTTCTTGTCCTCGACTCCTCTCCTGAAACAGCTCAACTTCTTTCACCCTTCCTCCCTAGCCTGCTGCGCCGCTGCCCAAGCGGGATCCTCTCGGCGGGCGCCTTCCCGAGCAAGTGTCTCCGTGGAGAGCCGACCTCGCTCCCCGCCCGGACTGTGCGCGAAGGTGGGAGAGGCTCCCCGGCCAGCTTTCGGCGCTCTCCGCTTCCCCGCGCGCCCCCGCCCCCAACTGCGGCCAGACTTCTTGTAGGAGTCGCCAAGAGAGGGAATCTGGCTCCCGTTGGTCCCCGGGCAACTGGGCGGCAGGAGGAAGAAGCCTGAGGAGGAGTCCACCCACCTCCGCAGAGAAGGGGCCGGGAAGAAAGCGTGCGGCCGCCCGCTTCGAAGGGGAGAGGATGTCGCTGGGCTGCGGCCACGGCTCGGGGGACATGCTGCCGCCGCCCGCTCTGCTGCTTGCCCTGGCCGGGCTGCTGGCCTCCTGGGCGCCGCTGGCCCAGAGCGCGGCGTGCGAGCCGGTGCGCATCCCACTCTGCAAGTCTCTGCCCTGGAACATGACCAAGATGCCCAACCACCTGCACCACAGCACGCAGGCCAACGCCATCCTGGCCATCGAGCAGTTCGAGGGGCTGCTGGGCATCCACTGCAGTCCGGACCTGCTCTTCTTCCTGTGCGCCATGTACGCGCCCATCTGCACCCTCGACTTCCAGCACGAGCCCATCAAGCCTTGCAAGTCCGTCTGCGAGAGGGCCCGGGCGGGCTGCGAGCCGATCCTCATCAAGTACGGCCACGCCTGGCCCGACAGCCTGGCCTGCGACGAGCTGCCTGTCTACGACCGAGGGGTCTGCATTTCCCCAGAGGCTATCGTCACTGCCGAAGGATCCGGTGAGTCGCCTTCAGTGTCCTGCCCGCCACCCATCCTGGGATCCCCGGGCCTGTCCTTCTCCTTCTGACACTTCCTCCCACCTCCCTAAGCCTGGCTTGAGTGGGGGCCATTAGGTGCTTTCTGGGTCCTTGGAGACTCCCAAGTTCAGAACCGCACATTTTCCTTAAAACAACTCCTCCTCCTCCTCTCCCCTCCTTGTCTAGAGGCCCCTTGGACAAATGAAGCTGGGGGGGGGAGGTGGAGAAACCAGAACCACTGAGGAGGAGGAGGAGGAGGAGGAGGGGAGGGGGGAGGCCAGAGCGTGTACCATGAGAGAAGGGGAAAATAAATGGTGGAGAACTGTGGATGAATTGCTCAGAGTTCGCTCTCCCCAGGAGAACCATTGCCTCTAGAATCCTCTAGTTTCCTCCTCAACTAAACCACCATTGTCTCAAATCTGCTGGCCTTTCCTATCCAACCCCACACACTCACTGTCAGTAGACCCTTGTCTTCTTTCTCCAATTACCCATCTTTTCCTTGAGTGCAAGTAAACCCTCCCAATCCTTTCATATTTCCAGGCCTTGTTTTCCCCATTTGCCCACAACTTAAGCAGCAGTCTTTTGTTTTGGCAATCTCTTGAAGAGTTCCCAGCTTTTCCCACTTCAGATGATCCCTGAAGCTCTTTGATTGGTGCAAATGTAGGCCAGTTCCTCTCTAGTCATTTAAAATCATCTACCCATCCTTGTACTTTTGTGTTGCCATAATGATGCTGATTTACAGGGTAAATCACTAGTGAGGAAACGAACTTAATCATAAGACCTATGAAATGAGTAATCAACTTTTCAAATCCTCATCCATCATGCCTGAAACATCTCAGTATCTTTTATGTCAAAGATGAGGAACTTGTGGTCTCCAGATGTTACTGGACACCACATCTGCTTACTCCTGACTCTTCTGCCTGGGGCTAGTGAGAATTGGTCTCCAGCAGCAATTGGAACTTAAGTGCCCTGAATTTTCTCATTTCTGAGCACATGGTTGCATCTCCACTTCCAGTGTGAAACCATGATCATTTGTTTTATCTGATGTTGGTAAACCACAGTTCCAGCAAACCAGATCTTCTCACCTGACTCCCGTATCTCCTTTCCATTCCATAACCACAGCTTCTCCAGCCCCAGCCTCCTGAGAAGTCTGCGAGTGCCTCTAGTCCTCTAGTGCCTCATGTTCCAGTTTCCATCTGTGTTATTGTAAAGCTTAAAAAACGAGCTGTTTTGCAAGAAAAATCCTAGTCTTTGGACTCTGTTCCCAGGCAATACTTTCCTTGTGATCAACTAAAAATGCTCACAGTTAGCTTTTCCGGGCTCTGTTCACTCAAGAAGTTACAAAAATGTTGGCATTTAAGTCAGCATAGTCAGGGGATGGAAGAGAAGAGGTAGCACCAGCTTCAGTGGAATTGTCTTTTCTAGGTCCCCTGGAACAGGGGTCGGCAAACTTTTTTATGCCAGGAGCCATTTTGACATTTATAAAATTTATAATATCACTCAAGGGCCAGGGGGCGGGGTTTGAGGGTGGGAGCCAATCGTGTGGAAGGGGCGGGGTTTGCAGGTAGGGGCCAATCGCGTGGAAGGGGCGGGGTTTGCGGGTGGGAGCCAATCACGCACACTTAGGGCCTGCTGCCTGGGGAAGAGCCGCACTCAAGGGGCCAAAGAGCCACATGTGGCTCGCGAGCCGCGGTTTGCCGACCCCTGCCCTGGAAGATAAGAGATCTAGGACTCTTGACAGGCTTGTCCACAATTGTATATATTGTTGGCTTGCCTGCCCATGATTGTGGGTTTCTTTTCTTATGAATAACCTTAGATTATTGGTTTTATGTATAAACTGAACATTTGCTTTGTTTCTGAAGTGGGACTTCCACTGTATTCTATGGAAGGAAATTTGCTGGATCATCCCTAGGGTCTGTGTAAATCAGCACCCGATTACCAATAGTGACTCTCGCTAAGGACACTGGCTCTCCTTTGCTGTGTGGCTATTATTAGAATGCCAGAATCAGTCTCCCCCCAAGTTAATTTCTTTGCAAAAAAGTTTTCCAATTTTCTACTTTATTATTAGGATGTTGTACATTTCCTTTCACATTTCTTTTGGCAGTGTTTATTTATTTTATTTTTTTGGAATTCAGGTGCTGAAGATGCTAGAAGAGTGACGCTGTTGGTTCTGTTCTAAGACACTCCATCATTCTGCAGCTTCCCTTGCTGCCCACACTCCTTGATCTGAAGAAGCCCCATAGATCAGGGGTCCCCAGCCTGTGGGCCGCAGCCCACTAGTGGACCGCGGCCTGTTAGAAAGTGGGCCGTGGGGCTCCCGCCTGCAAACCCCGCCCCCCGGTGCACGCAATTACCCCGTCCCCGGTGCGTGCGATTGGCTCCCGCCTGCAAAGCCCACCCCCCGGTGTGCACGATTGGCTCCCACCTGCAAACCCTGCCCCCCGGTGTGTGTGATTGGCTCCCGCCTGCAAACCCCACCCCAATGTGTGCAATTGGCTCCCGCCTGCAAACCCCACTCCCCATGCACATGATTGGCTCCTGTCTGCAAACCCTGCCCCCCTGGTCCGTGGAAAAATTTTCTTCCACGACTGGTCCCTGGTGCCAAAAAGGTTGGGGACCGCTGCATAGATGGATGGTTTCTTGCTGTCTTTCCTTGGACTCTAGTTAAAGTGAGGGAAGCCAGGGAGGCTGCAGACGTCTGAAGAGGTGACCGCACAGTGGAATTAGAATAACTGCCCAGAGTCGCTCTTTGAGTGAGATGGGCGGTGACGAAATTTGAAATATACGTAAATAAATAAGGGCACACATACCTCATAGCCACTTTGTAAATCAGGTGGGTGCAAGCACTTTTCACCCTACACATGGCATTTCACAGATATTTTCTTCTTTTTTTAAAAAAGCTTTTCTATTAACTTGTATGAGGGGGCGTGGTGGCTCAGCGGGTAAGACGCCAGGCTTGTCGATCGGAAGGTCGCAAGTTCGGAGGTTCGAATCCCTAGCCCTGCGTGTGGAGTGAGCTCCCGCACTCGCCCCAGCTCTTGCCAACCTAGCAATCCGAAAGCATGCAAATGCAAGTAGATTAATAGGTACCACTTTGGTGGGATGGTAACAGCGTTCTGCGCGCGTCATGCCGGCCACATGACCGCGGAGCATCTTCGGACAGCGCTGGCTCTTCGGCTAACAAACGGAGATGAGCACTGGCCCCTAGAGTCGGACACGACTGTGTGGGGGAACCTTTACCTTTACCTTTACCTTTACCTATTAAGATGTATGAGAGAGGTAGAAAAAAATGCAGAAGAAATTTTCAGTGCATACTGAAGAATATTGCCTCACAAACTAAGAGTCCACTTCACTGTCATTATTAATTTTCATTGATATTACCCTCAATAAACATTTCATTCTGCTTGGGAGCCACCTAACTCCAAGACCATCATCACAGTTCATGGAAGAGATTCCGTCCTTTATTTACAAGTCTCTCCTGAATCTTCCGCCAGCCAGTTTCATTTATTGATCCTGAGTTCTAGTGTAATGAGAGAGGGAGAAAAAACATCTTGCTTATTTTTGCCCTGATATGAAGACTATCTATTGTAAAAACCTGAAGGGCATTCACCCATTTGCCCAGTGAAAGTGCTCTACCTCTTCATAATGTTGGCTTTTCTTCAGCATTTGTTTTGCACTTTCCAGATTGAGGATATTCTTTCTGAACTTATATAGCATGAAATCATGGAAATGTCATCAAGTGAACTAACACTCACTTGAACTAAGTGAACATACTGTTTTTTCCAATCAATGAGCCATCCAGGATTTTTTTTTTTGCATCAAAGAAAGATAGGCCTTTCACGCTGGAGGCATCTCCTAAAGAGCTTAACTGCCAGAAGGTTCCTAACCATAAGAAACAGTCCCTTTGATAATCAGACCCTAAAACCATTGCTAATATACATAATCTAATCTATGCAGATGGTAAATCTCATGGTAAACCTTTTATCAGAATGTTTCCCAAACTCATGGCCACTTATACATTTTAATATATATACTTTATTATTAAGAAAGCCAGTCTGGTGTGGTGGTGAAGGCATCAGGCTTAGAAACCAGGAGACCGGGAGTTCTAGTCCCACCTTAGTCATGAAGCCAGCTGGGTGACCTTGGGCCAGTCTCTCTCTCTCAGCCCTAGGAAGGAGCCAATGGCAAACCAGGAGACCATGAGTTCTAGTCCCACCTTAGGCACAAAGCCAGCTGGGTGACCTTGGGCCAGTCACTCTCTCAGCCCTAGGAAGAAGCCAATGGCAAACCAGGAGACTGAGAGTTCTAGTCCCACCTTAGGCACGAAAGCTGGCTGGGTGACCTTGGGCCAGTCACTCTCACTCAGCCCTAGGAAGGAGCCAATGGCAAACCAGGAGACTGAGAGTTCTAGTCCCACCTTAGGCACGAAAGCCGGCTGGGTGACCTTGGGCCAGTCCCTGTCTCTCAACCCTAGGAAGGAGCCAATGGCAAACCAGGAGACCGTGAGTTCTAGTCCCACCGTAGGCACAAAGCCAGCCGGGTGACCTTGGGCCAGTCCCTGTCTCTCAGCCCAAAGAAGAAGGCAAGGGCAAACCACTTCTGAAAATCTTGCCAAGAAAACTGCAGGGATTAGTCTAGGCAGTTGCCAGAAGTCAACAGTGACTCAAAGGCACATACACACAAAAAGCATTATTATTGATTCATTGTATTTTAAATTGTATGAAAAGTATTTTAACATGTACTGCTTAGAATTACATAGCATGATAGAGGGAATATAAGCATCTTAAATAAAGAGTAATGGATAATTAAATTGTTCAAATGGAATGTAGAATGGAAACCGTGTATGTGAGTGCATATATTAAAAAGGAAATAAATCTTCCTCCACATGGTAGAGTTAAATGAACAGGTTGTAAAGGTTTCCACTACACAAATTTGTGGTTTATTTTATTATTTTTGTGAGAGAACGTTCATAAATGTAATTCTTTGTTTTCAGTCTAAACTAGTAGAAGTGTTTCAAATTTGTGTGCCGGTCCCCATAAACCATCTCCATCTTCTCCATTTTCCATTTCCACATACTGTTTTCCTTAGTCCCTTTGAAAACTGAGTAGAAATTAGGAAACTGTTGGTGATCTCTGCTCAGAGGCTGTGAGAGACAGTGTTTGAGACTCCAAGAGAAATGTGCATTGGAATCCAAAGGTAGCTTTTTGTGACCAATTATTAACTTACCATATAGAGAGAAGATCAGGTGGATGCTTACACGTGTCTGCAATAGGCAGAGCCTACCACAATTAAGGGAGAGCCTTCAGAAATTCCATTTGGCAAACCTTGATCAGTGATGATATAGTAACCTCTTGAGGATTGGGTGATCATTGGTGTAACTCCTTCTCTTGCACTATTTCTCCAGCATGTTTACATTTTCATTACAGTGATGCAAGATTATAACAATCCAGCAATCATGAGCAGTCATGAGATCCAGGATACAGGGAGTCATTGAGGAAGTTTGGTCTAGTGGTTAAGGCTCCAGGCTAGAAACCAGGCGACTGAGAGTTCTAGGCCCGCCTTAGGCATGAAAGCCGGCTGGGTAACCTTGTGCCAGTCACTCTCTCTCAGCCCAACTCACCTCACAGGGTTTTGTTGTGGGGAAAATAGGAGGAGGAAGGAGTATTAGGTAGAGTATGTTCCCTGCCTTGAGTTATTTATAAAAAATAATAAAAGCGGGATTAAAAAATCTAAAAGAAAAGTTATCTTTGGTGAGATCCCTCTTAGACTAGTTGACAGCATTGGCAGATGACCCTTAAAATTCCTATATGTCCTGGGGCAATGCAAAAAATGGATGCCTTCAAATGCAAAGTATGCTCAAAACCAAGGTCGTACTAGCTGTCACTCTGGTTTGTTTGCTTTGCTTTTCTTAAGATTACTAGGATGCAAATTGACAGTATCTGGTGTATCCTGCCATTTTCCAAAAGTTCCAATTAGAGGAAATCCATACTGAAGAGGTGGAAAACCTGTAATCCCCCATATATTGCTGAATTACAAGCTCTCAGCATGAAAGATGGTGGGAGTTGTAGTTCAACAATATCTGGAGGCCTGTAGGATCTACATCCTTACCCTGATGAGGAATTGCTTGAAAACCACCTGAGTAGACAGATGCTCTGGTAAAAGAATGCATGCCATTGAGATAAGAGATCTGAGCATAAAGATATATCCATTAGCACAATGAGAGCCAGTTTGGTCTAGTGATTAAGGTGCTGGATGAACAGCAGGGAAACTCAAGTTCTAGTCCTGCCTTAGGCACAGAAGTTAATTGGTAAATGTGGGCCAGTCATTCCCTCTCATCCCCAAAAAGAAGGCAATGGCAAACTACTTCTGAAAATGTTGCCAAGAAACTGCAGGGACTTATGCATGTAATTGCCAGGGATGCTTACCTCTAGAGCAGGGGTAAGCAATCCTTGGCATATCTGATGTTGCTCCATACCATTTTTGCGAAACCTATAAACTGTTTTAAATTTTTAAAAACTCATCTCCTAATTCAGCAGCGAAGGAAAACTGCTGAATTTGAAAAGTCACCAAGAACTTCCAAGTTCATACCTCACTCTTGTAAGGACAGAGCTGTCTGAATTAAGATTGAAAAACTCCAGAATGCAGAGAATAAATGCCAAGGTGCTCTACTGGCCATTTTACAATGACTAAGGAAGTCACCTGTATTATGGCATTTGGCTTGCTAAGTACTTGCTGTGTTTCAGGCTTGCTTGTCTGCGTCCTCAGCTTCAGTATTTGATTGACTTCATGGTTATGTGCAGAAGGTATGCTTCTCCGTTGTGCTAGGCTTTGAAATGGTTGGGAACTATGCTGGACATTGGCTGGGCACCAGAAAGTTGAGATTCATATTTTCGTATCAATAAATTTGAAAATCTAGGCCAGCTTATGAAAGGAAGCAGTAGAGCTAGAAGATCTTTAAGAGAGGAAGGTATATCTTAGGATAGGTTTGCTCTCTCGGGCCTTTCTAAGAGGACATCACTCTCTGCTCACTCAGTGTCTCCTATCAACTGCATCCCTCTGAGTTCCACCCCACAGCTGAAATTGCACCTTTTGGCTCAGCTGGGACCATTGGGGCAGTCCATCTCCCTCCTCCGGCCCATCCCAGCTCCCCATTCTTCATTTGCCTCGTATTTTGACAACTGGTCTTCAAGCTTCAGCCGTTCTAAACTTCACTCCCCAGGTCTGTCTATAGACAGAGTGTTGACTGTTGTTTCAGCTGCCTTGGGTTTGATACCTGCTGGGAAGCTCTGCGGGCCAGTGGTTTCGAGTGGCGGAGTGGGGGCGGGGATGGTGAATGTCTCACATTGAAGCCTCTGCAAAGGTCCACCTCGCCTAAGCATAGAGGTGCTTCCTAAGGTGCCTTCAGAACAGATCAGTACTGAAATCCAGCTTGGCAGAGCTCGCTGCCATTAAGAAACCGTCACATTCAAGGCCACGGAGAAGTCATTTTCTGTCAGATTGCCCCAACGTTACCTATTACGGAGGACCACAAAGAGCACAATAGTTTCATTGAATGAAGCCAGTGTGGAATCCATGAACGCTTTCTTTCACTGACTGGGAACATGATGACATTCTTAGTGCTGAGATGTTTTTTAAACTAAACAAACACTCTTGCCACTAGGCTGAAGCCACCTCTCTTCCCACTCCTCTCCCTCCCCCCCACCCACTCCTTCCAGGAATACAAATTCCTTGTCTTCTAAAAGTAGACTAAACCATTTCTACCTTGAATCTTTGGGGAATGGAGATGCAAACTCAAGTTGGGGAGGAGACTGGTAGGCTTGCAAGAGGTGCTTAAGCACAAGCCCCAGGCCCATGCAAACAGGTGTAACTTGTGGATCACGTGCTGTAGGCAGATGTGGTGAGAAAGACATAAGTGGGGTTTTGTAGCACTGCTTGCAGCTCCTGTACTATGCTTTGGGCATGTCCTGCTATGTTATGGCTCAAGGAGGGTTCAGGGAGGAATCATCCTAAAAGCACTGCACATGTAAGGGAGCTTGCTTTGTGATAACAGCCACACCAAAGAAAGCCAAGGCTCCAGGGACAGCTATTGTGCAGAGATTCCCCTACTAGTTCTTGTTATCTCCAGGCAAGACTCTGGTCTGAAATCAGGGAAAGCCCCACTACCAGTCCTTGTAGACCAGGATGGATAACGTTTTTCCCTGCACGAGGCTGCTTTCTCTCAGGAGACATCTGTTGGGGGTCATATCAGGCACAGCTGAGGCAGGAAGGGGTGGGGCCAAAACCAAAGGTGAGTTGAGGCATTATTGCATTCAATTCTAGTGTCACTTGTCTTGATTGCCTGCAAGGGCTTCTGAAATTAGGCCAGGGACTGCTTAAAGTTAGGCTGAGAGTCACATGTGGCCTGAGAGGTAGGCTGTCCAGTGGTTTGACTCATTGGCCTAATGACCGTTGCAGTGTTTCTGAATGTCAAGTAATGTGTTTTAACTGATTTAATTGGATTTTAATATATATTTATTGTATGTTGTTAATGCTCTAGCTGTGAGTATGTTTATCTCACAAAATAAGTCCAATATTGTACTGGTCTACGACCGCAATAAAGTGTATTCTTCTACTCGAATGTCAAGTAAAGCTTGTGGACCAGCTCTCGCCATCCAGCAGCTTCCAGTTGTGTTAAACCTCATTTCCCATTATCCACAAGTGCACAGCTTCTCACATTTCCTGTGGTTGGTCATGAGGCTGCTGGGAGTTGACATTCAACGACATCTGGAGGACCAAGGGTTCCCACTTTTGAAACCAAATGTATGATTGGGCCTACAGTATATTTGGAAGCCAGGAACTGGTGTAACCTCCTTGTCCAGCCCTTGGTGATTCAAGGCCCATGAGCAAACTTTCCCCAAATGCAAAGTTTATCTCGGGAACCCTTCAGCTCCATGAAATAGATTTACTGAAGCCACTAAGCAGGATAGGGCATGAAGCTGGAGAGCAATCTGACCACGCTTTCTTGGCCATGAAGAGCTGACTGGCAGGCATTCATAAGGACACAGTCCCCCAGCTGAAAACAGCTTCTGTTCCTTCCCTGGGACTTCGCTTCGTGGAGACCGCCCTGCCAGGCAGTTTTTCTATCTATTGAGCAGCATGAGGAGGTAGGCTGATGGGATGGCATTTTGGATTGTACCACTTTGGACTCTACTAACATTTAATTTTGTTAGCCACCCTGTGTACCCATTTGATTAGAGAGGCAGGGTATAAATTAAATATATTAACCTAATAAATTTAAAAAGGTGTACTACTTCCCAGAAAAAGAAGATAAATGGAGTGGAGGCTAGAGATTTAGGTTCCCATGCAAGCAATCAGTTTTGTCTTGCTTGTGAAAGGAGAAAAGAAGGCTGGCATTTATTTTTTTAAACCATTTGTACGGGTCGATCCTACCCTGTCCCACATAGGCACTTGCCTTGTGACAAAGTTGCTATCTCAAAAGGAGAATGGCTATTTTCTATATTGCTAGGTGTTGGTAACCAGCTTGTTACTAAGGCAATACTGTAGGTCTGAGAAAATGCTTAGGAAGGACAACTGCTGTTGAAAATGGTGGCCTGTGATCCCATTCTTCTTGTAAGATGAGAGTAGTTATCAATGAATTTAGAGGGGGTCTATTTTAAGAGAATGTTGGATTTGGCATTAAAACCTGTGACTTTAAGTCCTAAGCCTTAAACAAGCAAATAAATAATGATAAAATAATTATCATCATTATCTACTCATCCAATGAATATCACAGTATATTACTGGGTATTTTCTGATCATGGAGATCATGGAGGCATCACTGTAGTATTTTGAGGTAGTTTTCTGCAAAGTCAGTGCTGTAAATCTAAAACTTCCAAATATTTGGTGAATCCCTTTGGTATGGCTGCATGAGCTCCAGTTACTATTGGTATTATAGTTGACATTTCCCCCCAAAGTCTTTCAATTTGCAAATCCCTATTACTACTACTACTACTACTTCAGAATTAAAGATATTCATGATTGAACCAGAAAATTTGAAGACATTATTATTGATCAAAATATGCTTGACTAAGGCTTACTCTATTTTGGAGTGATTTTATTTACAGTTTTTCTTTCCTTAGGCATTTATCAATCTGCCACCAGAGCAGAAGCCAAATATTTTTGTCTGGAGAGGCAGTACAGCTATTTCTTTACTATAAGAAGAACATTCTTTACTATATGAAGAAAAAAGTTTTTTTTTTCATATCGAGAGAACTGGCCTTTCTGCAACATCCTTGCTCAACTTTTTTTTTTAAAAAAACTTCATTAAATGTATTAATTTTACTTAACATAAGAAATATACTTGCATTATTGAAAACTAGGGAGAGAAAAAATGGTCTGTTAAATTGGTTTGCTAATTATGGGTGACTCTCAGCCCAACTCACCTCACAGGGTTGTTGTTGTAGGGAAAATAGGAGACAGGAGTATTAGGTATGTTCACCATCTTGAGTTATATATAAAAAAGGCAGGATAAAAATACAATAATAACAATAATAATAATAATCTGTTAAAGGCATAATGTTTAACAGAAGACATGAAAGTGGGTTTGTTTCCTAATTAGAGGTACCTCTCGTCCCATTATGAAAGCCTGTTTAGCCGTGTGCTGGTACAATCCAGACCATGTCTGAGGTGGAGCAGACTGGCTGCATCCTCACATAATGGGAAGCCAGGCTTTATTTTGGCAGTGTTTTGCTGAGCAAATCATAATGGCATGCTAAAAAGACCACATAATGGCCTTAGCATAAGGTCTGAAAGCCATCTACATAAAGACATGTGAAGAGCAGGTCGAGGCCTATGTCCTGCATTACACAGTGGCCAACCAGATGCATTCTGGAGGGATTCTGGGGTATTTCAAAGAAGATGGGTCTTGTCTACTCAAAACAAGTAGAAGAAGATACCTGAGGAAGACTCCCAGTGTATTAAAGGGATTGGGGATGATGCCGACTATTGTCCCTCTGCCCATGGATCTGCTCCCTATCTCATCTGATTTTTAAAAAAGCAAATGTAATCTTAGTTCCATTTACTAGTAATGCAGTCTTCCTCAATCCACAATATGCTGGATTTCAAGTCCCAGAATTCCTAGTTATTATATTGTATTGGGGATTCTGAGAGTTTAAGGCCAACTCATCCAAGGATACCAAGTTGGTAAGGCTGTTTCTAAGCGAAACATGGAAGCCTGCAATTTTCAGCAGCAACTCTCTCCATGTAGCTCAGGGTATCATCTCTTTTGGAGAGTTAAGATTCCTTCTGAGCAAATACAGAGGATAAGGGGCTTCAGGGGGACTGTCTGAGAATTATCCCTCTACTCGTTGGAATGGCAGGAGCCTTTTGTCAACAGAGGGACACGCGGAGGCTGTCACATTCTTGCTGTCTGCAGTCTACTCTTGGCAAAAGTCCAAGCAACACATATCATGCATTTTGTGGTTTTTGCTTCTTTTATCTCTTAGTTGGAGTCGGGGAGCCATGCTACAGTTTTAGCTGTGCTGGAAATATAAGCAATATTGCCCAATACAGATAATCATTTCTTCCCACCATCCAACAAAAGCAACCTAAGAATAATATGGAAAATCTTCAGCTCATTGAGTCTCACAGATGTGGAGATGTCTGTGAACTAGACAACAAATACTTGGAACAGATGACCTGAACATTACAGAAATAAATGTAGTAAACAAAATATTCTGCATTTAATAATAAACTGTGTCCAGTATTCTGAGAACTGATATAACTTGGCACAGCCTTCTTCAACTTGGCCCCTTTTAACCATGTTGGGACAGAGGTACTGTATGTAGTTGTGCTAAGGCTCCAACTTTTACTCCCCACTCCATCTCCTGAAAAAAATGGAATACAGATAGGGATAGTAAGGCAGGGATGATACATGGCTCTATATCCTGATTTTATTGGCTTCTTATATTAGGAAGTGGGCTGTAAATACAGTTCATAGATTATGGCTGGAATCCAAAGACAAGACATGAATGCCCATTGGCGTTCTGTTTGTTGGTGTGAAGACATTTTCCCCTTTGAAAAAACACCCTTGTTTCTTTGGCAGAGGGAATCTGATTCCACAACAGATTCATTTTCAAGCTGCAGGCAGTTACAACTTCCACACAGATTCCTTCTTTGGATGCCAGAGTCCTTGGGAGTCAGGTGGCATACAGATTTGACCAATACATAAAATAAAATCTCAAGCATTACTAGTGCCTACTTGATCTCTGCTCTGTGAAACCTTTAGCAGTGTTAGTCTTCTAACTATTGTTTTAATACTGTTTTCGCTTGTCTGGAGCCCTCCAGCTATATTGAGTTGCAGCTCCCATCATTATCAAGCATGGTCAGATGGGAGTGATGGGAGTTTAGTCCAACACATATTGAGTGAATTTGCCAAGGCAAGGCAGAGAAAGAACATTGAAACATTATGAACTAGCCACTCCCAATTTAATACCCTTGCAATTAATTGAGACTACATTTCTAATACATAAGGGGTGTGGTGGCTCAGCGGGTAAGACGCCAGGCTTGTCGATCGGAAGGTCGCAAGTTCGGAGGTTCGAATCCCTAGCCCCGCGTGATGGAGTGAGCTCCCGCACTAGCCCCAGCTCTTGCCAACCTAGCAATTTGAAAGCATGCAAATGCAAGTAGATGAATAGGTACCACTTCGGTGGGTAGGTAACAGCGTTCCACGCGCGTCATGCAGCCACATGACCATGGAAACGTCTTCGGACAACGCTGGCTCTTTGGCTAACAAACGGAGATGAGCACCGGCCCCTAGAGTCGGACACGACTGCACAAATGTGCAGGGGGAACCTTTACCTTTTTTTTTTTACATTTCTAGTGAATTAATAGCCGCCCTAATTGAGAGCAACCCAGCATGACCATTGATCACGTTGGCTGAGGATTCCGGGAGCTGTGAACTTTACCCATCTGGAGAGCTCCAGTCTGGGGGCTACTGCCATAAACAATGTTTCTGTTGTAAATAGGGAATGCATTATGTTGACAGGCACATTTCCTTGGCAGAATACATCCAGAAAGACTTCTGGAAGAAATTGGGAATTTCCATTTTCTCTTCTGTCCTTTCATATCACCCTGCCTTATGAAAGATACGTTAATATTTTTTTTGATAGAGCTACAAGATTAAATGATAACTTAATTAACAAAGCTTTTCTTGATCAATTTGTGGCCAGTTTTAATTGTGCAGGCATTGTTGAATTAATGGAGCAGTGAGTTAAGAACAGTGAGTTAAGAACAAATTCAGTGCCTAAAGATTGTAGGTTGTGCTCTAGGCTCATTCCTGAAATAGATAGCCTAAATTCAAAGATCATGTATTCTTTGTCCTTGGTCTTCCAGTTTATGAAATATTGATCTGAAGCACTTTTAGGGGTGATCGTTAAAGCTGAAGATATTGTAAGCTGAAGATCAGCAGTCAAAACAAATGTGGATTAATGTCCGTATTTTAACACTGTGGGCAGTTCTTGTGTTCTCCAGTTGAGCCTTTTTGCTGTCACAGTGGCAGTAGAAAATGTCCTGAGTATATGGCAATTTTTTTTGTCATAGGAAGTTGGACTCCTGAATTTGGCTCCTGACAGAGAGCTCCCCATCTCATCTGATTTTTAAAAAAGCAAATGTAATCTTAGTTCCATTTACTAGTAATGCAGTCTTCCTCAATCCACAATATGCTGGATTTCAAGTCCCAGAATTCCTAGTTATTATATTGTATTGGGGATTCTGAGAGTTTAAGGCCAACTCATCCAAGGATACCAAGTTGGTAAGGCTGTTTTAATGGATGAAAATTTAAGCATTTTGTTGTGGCTGTGTTGAATAATCCAGTATTAAAAATACTAATACTTGTTTACATATTTAACAATTCATGCCAGATTTCCCTATGGATTCTAATAATGGGAACTGTAGAGGCACCAATGCTGGTGAGTACATTTTTATCTAATACCTTGTTTTTCCCTTTTATTCCTTTTCTTGTTCTTCCATGAGCTCAGCCTCAACAGTACAGAAGTAACCTGATAGAGTTTGATATTTTGTATGGTATAAAAATATTTGCCTGTAATGGCATCTGCAGGACAGGGTCAAAAAGGTCAAGACAGTGGTCACTGAGAATGATTGAAGCCCCACCCCTTTGGTACCTGTGCCGTATGCATGTACAAAGGGGTGGGGCTTCAGTTGTGCTGATGCAACTGCCATCTTGACTTTTTTGACCCCACCTCCACAGATGGCACTGTTTGCCCAGAAAATTGTATAAGTGACACAGAAATTTCAGAGAACACTACCAAGAGCAGTTTGACCTTACTATTTAGAGTGAGATAGCTGATCAGTCATGAAAGAGTAACAAATTATTAACTATTTAATGCATAGTGGTATTGTTACTGCCACACAGGAAAAATGTACCTGGTTTTACATCAACCTCCAGTTCCAAAATAATCTGACAGGTCTTGGGTATTGCTTGTTGAGTGCGTGATATGGAGCCAATTTTTACCCTTCAAATATGTGAATCAATGAATTATGTCTATTACACATGGCGATTTATAAATAATTCCCAAGTAGTCGGTTTATACTTTTGGGATTCCATCAATCCACTTCCCAGATTGCCACTTTGTGTCTTTTCTACGTATCCAACAGAAATATTCTTTCCCCATTAACTGGGGAGATCATGAGAAGAAAGAGAAGGGTCTTCTCCCTCCCTCCCTCCCTCCCTCCCTCCCTCTCTCTTCCCAGTTGCATTGAAATGCTTCTATATTTATTTAATTAATTAATTAATTTTTATCCCGCCTTTATTATTTTTATAAATAACTCTAAGGTGAAGAGATCACAGCTCTCTTTGATCAGGCAGATTTTGAAGAAAAAGCAAGTAGATCCAAAAGTGTCTTTTGTCTTTTTTCTTGCCTCTTCTGCCATCAAGGAGAGAAAAGGATGGGTTTTCTCCTTTCCTAGATAGAACTGGCTCCCAGATATTGGAATGCTGTCCTGCAAAATTGGTTCCATTTCAGCACCAAGTAAAGACCTGACTATGTACTTAAGCTTTTGGCTCTGAGTAAAGGCATCTTGGTCAACATTTTATTCTTTACTTAGTTTTTTAATGGTGCTTTATTAGTCTTTTTGTTGCAGCCTAAAGTCTGTTGATATAGGGTGGGACATAGGAATTGCCAAAAATGTAAGTAAATAAAAATAAGTTCCTTCACAAAAGCTGTGAAAAGGCAGAGATACTGGAGAAGGGATTGAGAAGGAGGAGAGAACTTGTTGGCAGCCGTAACTAATGGCCTTATATGCAATTAAACCAAACATACTTATAGGTCCTCTCCTCATAAACATTCCTATCAGTCCTGTCCTCATGATCTGCTTGACCTCAGTGTAATGAGAAACCACTGCTCATAGGCATTAACTGTTATGTTCATGGAGTTGTGAAATAACAATAAAATGGCTGCTATGTAGTTCACTCCCCTGTACAAGATAGAAATCTCCTTACATCAGGGCTTTCCAAAGTTTTCCCGCGGCGACACACCAACCGCTGTTGGTGTGTCGCCGCGGGAAAACCCGGAAGCGCCGCCGTTGTGGCAGCGCACAAAAACCCGGAAGCGCTGCTGCCGCTTTTGGTTTTTGCGCGCGCCGTTGCGGCGCTTTCGGATTTTCGCGCGCCGCCGTTGTGTGTCGCCGTGGGAAAACCCGGAAGCGCTGATGGCGCGCTTCCAGGTTTTGATGCGACACATCTGGGCCCCGCAGGCGACACACTTTTGTATCGCGACACACACTTTGGAAAGCTCTGCCTTACATGCTCATCACTTCAGGAAGAAAGATGATCTATAGAGGTTTGATGTCAGCCTCCCAGGCAGACGAGACAGGAAACATGACAAGATGAGCTAATTCTACTTTATTGTAAGGCTACATTAACAGAATTTTGCAAGTCTGAAAGTACAAATCTCCCACCGTCTCTTTTTACCACCTGCTAAGTTAGGGCAGATCCTTTCTAAGTTTATTTCTCTGCTTGTTATGCAGCTGCGGACACCTCCCCCTTTTATCTGATCATTCCCTAGGCAGCATCTCTTCCCCTTCTCTCTCAAGGTCATTCCCACATACCATTACATCATCTGAGCTTCTTCTTAACCTCCCTGCCAGCAAATCCTGAATTTATTTTCCCAGTTCCATGGTCCCTAAGCTGTTCTTGACCAGAAGTCTGAACACATACTGATTGAGATAAAGCTTCTTCCCGCAGTCTTTTTATTTTTCTGCGCTTGATCTGTAAGTCAACACTGAATGCAAGATGATCACATATATTCAAAAACTAGATGAATAATCTTGGTACCAAATATTAGCATATTGCTAAGGGTATTGTGATATCTCATCTAGATAATTTATATCATACAATTTGGGTATATTAGCTGGCCCTCAGGAAAGGTGGGCAGGGCTCCTTCCAGCTCCAGGGGATGGCACTTTTTGCAGCTTAGAGCCACGTGTGGCCCAGGGGTCAGGATGTACCTGTTCAGTTATATAAGACCAGAGTCTATCATAATATCAAATTCATTTTGATTTTCACCATTGTATTAAATGTTTACTTTGGAGTTCCATATTCATGAGGGTTATCTATATCTGTATTTCCACAGTGAAGAATTCGGTAATGGATCTGAGGCATAGAGAATCTCAATTTTCTTTCTTGCCTTCTGTTTCTATTAATGGGAAGTGCCTGAGGCAAGAGCTGTAGCACAGAATTGTGAAGGATTTCTGGATTGTAACCAAAGACTACGCTTGCTGGGAATTCTGGGAGTTGTAGGCCCAACACATTGGGAAGGAGCCAGGTTGTAGTAGGCTGCTGTAAAAATTACAACAGGAACTGGATCACATGTGAAGCACTTCAGGTCCCCTAAAATGAGGTGGAAATTTTAAGTATTATCATTTTTTATATAGCTTCAATACCCTTTTACAGGGGAAGTATGGGATATTGTTCAAAGAAATATCTTGGACATGAACAGTTCTAAAGAACATTGCAAATGTTCCATAGTGTATTTTTGCTGGTGAATAATGTCTGTATGCAATATCTAATCAAGTATTCCCTGGCAAAGACAACTGGCAACTGACAAAGGCAACTGGCAACTGAGAAGTAAATAATTATTTCTAGCCTGTCTCTTCTGGGCTAGAAATAACATTTTTGTCCATTTCACAAAATGTGTGTTTGTGTTTAAAGAAACTTAGAAGGTTTATCTGACTTTTTAATTTTAAAAATATAATACTTTTGCTGTATTTTGTTAGGTGTATTGCATACTAAAGGACATAAACTTTGCTTTAAAGGTTTTTTTTTTTAAAAAAGCTTCCTAAAGGCCAAGGGGGGAGGGGCCAAGGATGTTGCTGGAGATAGCATGCTACACACACAGGCTTACGGCTGCAACCACTGTCTTGTGGTCCATCCTACCCCCACCCCCATTTTATCTGGGGCAAGACTCAGAGCAGCCTCTCTAGATGACCTACCAGGGCTGGCTCCCTAAGGAAACCCAGCACCATATTGTATCAGGCTCAGGGGTTTTCAAAACCCAGCACTTCGAATTGGGCCTGAAAGCCTACTGGCAACCAGTTCAGGATTCCCCTGCAGTGGCAGCATAAGAAAATTCAGCTAAGAGGGAGAGTTCCAATGGAGGTGTGCAAAATGTTCTGAATTTAAAATGCTTTTGGGCTCAAAGCAATTTGTTCCAATCTCATCGGAAGCATCTGGTGATATTCTGATCTTCCCACAAGTCTTTTGAGCTTGAAACACTTCAAGGAATGCTGTTTTCAGTTCAAAACAGGGTATTTTGAGCTTAAAATGTTTTGCATGATTGCATGATTTTGCATGATTCAGTTTTGAATCATGCAAATAGATGTGAAAATCTGTAGTACTCTGATATTTATATATTCTGGGTTGTAGACACAAACAGCCCTGTTGTGATTTTTATTCCTGCTGTTACTAAGAAGGGAAATGAAGTTTTCTTCCAGGTGAAAGCTAGATTAAATTCTCTTACATTTCTCTGCTGGTATAATTCTTGACTGGCAAAGTCAGGAGCAAAAAGGCAGGCAATACCTGTGAAAACATGTGACATTGTCTAGTACAAGGGTCGGCAAACTTTTTATCCTGGGAGCCATTTTGGCATGCTCGTGCACATTTTGAAATGCTCGAGAGCCAGGGGGCGGGGTTTGCGGGCGGGGGCCAACTGCATGGAAGGGGGCGGGGTTTGCGGGCGGGAGCCAATCGCGTGGAAGGGGGCGGGGTTTGCGGGCAGGAGCCAATCGCGTGGAAGGGGGCGGGTTTTGCGGGCGGGAGCCAATCACATGGAAGGGGGTGGGGTTTGCGGGCGGGAGCCAATCACGTGGAAGGGGGCGGGGGCTCACGGAGGGCTCACAGAGGGAGGGGGCGCAGCCAGCGGCTCCGCGAACCCGGCCCGGCCGCCCCACCGGGAGTGGCGGAGAAAGAGCTGCCACCCTCCGGCCAGCAGGACGGGCGCGGGAGAGCGGAAGGCTGCGCCCTCTTCACCGGGCGGGACCCGCGCCTCCTTCCCTGCGGGCGGGCGAGGCAGGGAGAGAAGGGGAGAGGGAGGGGCTCCCTCTCCGGCCTCTGCGACCCTTCCGGCCTGTCTCTGCGAGGCCCCGCGCGGCAGGGAGGCGCTGCTGACCTGGGACGCGGCGCTGTCGGAGGCGGCGCAGGAGCGGCTGCAGGGGCTGCTGCGGCTGGAGATGGTGCTGCTCCGTGGCATCCAGGTGCTGGGCGAGGGCGCAGGCCCGGGACGTGAGTGGCAGGGCGGCGCAGGGGGCCTGGCCGGGGCGGTGGCGGTGGCGGCGGGGGGACGGAGCCGGCGGAGGTTTGCCGGGCGGCAGGACGGGGTGGGCGGTGCTGCTGGGGCTGGTGGCGGAGCTTGAGGGAGCGGAGGGACCAGGCGTTCCCGTGGGCGCAGCGCGCGCTCTGCAACCCACCTTGGAGAAGCGGCCGTGGGAGGCCCTCCGGGTGCACCCTCCCGCCCCATCAATCCCCCCACCCCGCCGTTCAGCGTCCTCTCCCCCCGCTAACCCGAGCCCTGCAGCGGCCGGGGGAGCCGAGCCACGCTCGGACCGGAGGCGGCCAAGGGGAGAGCAGGCGGCTCTTCGCCCTGCGCCGCCCTGCTGCTCGCGTCCCGGGCCCGTGCCCTCGCCCAGCACCTGGATTCCGCAGAGCAGCGCCATCTCCAGCCGCAGCAGCCCCTGCAGCCGCTCCTGCGCCGCCTCCGACAGCGCCGCGTCCCGGGCCAGCAGCGCCTCCCTGCTGCGCCGGGCCTCACTCAGTGTGAGAGCCAGGGGGCGGGGTTTGCGGGCGGGGGCCAATCGTGTGGAAGGGGCGGGGGTGAGTTCAGCTGCAGAAGAGCCACACTCAAGGGGCCAAAGAGCCGCATCTGGCTCGCGAGCCGCCATTTCCGACCCTTGGTCTAGTATGTATGTATGTATGTATGTTTATTTCAGTGTTTTCTGTCTTACTTTTCTATTCAATGATATATAAAGTATAAGGCAGCAAACTAACAATTTAACTGAGCAAGATGACAGAGTCCGTAAGCCTGCAATATAATATTTTGCTTTATCAGAAGAAATCCTTGTTGAAAAATGTGTATTTTGAGAAAAGATCTCTAATGCAGATCATATTGGGAAGATGGCTGGGACTGATACAGAAGTAAAGATCGGCTGTAGCTGACTGGGTGGGTGAGAATCTGCCCTACTACTGTCAGCTCATTTTGTTTCATCTTCTTTTCCCCTTAGCCTAGGAAGGGGAGATGTCTGATCTTCCAAAAGTTGAAGCCCAGCAGCCCCATCAGCTTGTAAGATGGTAAGGGTGGAGTGGGAGAGTTTTGCTTTGATAGCAACCAGTTGAAACAGCAATATGGCAATGTGTACTTGGAGGTGTTGTTAAAGTCAATCATTGACTTGCTGGCTGGCTATATCCGAGAAGCATTCCACCCTTTGCTGTGGCTTTCTTGTCAGGAGGGGAGAGTATTTGGGAAGTTTTTTTTTTTTTTGCCTCATTCAGTTTTTTACCTTCTGATTCCACCTCTCTTGTCTAAATTGATAAAGTGATACAAGAGGAGAAGACAGAAGCAAAGCACGTGGAGCATTAGAGGCATGGAAACTTGACCTCTGCATTGTTTTGTTACTTAGGAATCTCAGAAATACATTGGCTTTTTTTAAAAAAGGAAAGTAGTGTGTCTTTTACTCTAAATGAATGGTTCTTGACTTTAGGAAACCTTACATCCTACTGATCACTGTATCAAAGAACCTGGGTCTATTATGATAGCAAGAAGAAGTCATTGAAGTAGATTGGGATTTGCATTGGGACAACAGCAATGATTGAGCAAAGGGAGATATTGGGAAAAATCAGGGAGGAGAGGTAGGCTGGTGGGATATGTCATGTCTAGACTACCAAGGAATAACATCCATGGTCTGCATACCCAACCTTCTGCTCTGAATCACAGTATCCAAGACAAACTCTATTATTCTCTTTTTTTATGACCTTGAGAAAATAACTTGTTGCAAACTTGAATTTTATGCCCTGTTCAGCTGTATGCAAAAAGAAATGCCTGTAATGGTTATAATATTTCAAAAGGGAAGATGAAATAATAGTAAAATATACAGTAACTATCTTTCTTTTGACAGTAAGGTTTCTAATAAATCTATAAAATACTGTATATAAGCAGTAGACTTTAACCTTTTTCCCCTCAAGAAATGGGCTGAGCAAGACATAAATCAATTCCTACTGTTAACACAGATGTTTGTGTTTATTGCCAAATCACCTACCTCTCATTTTTTAGTTCTAATGCGAAGGGAAATTCTGTTTTCTAGAGCGCTGCAAATGCAAGCCTATAAAAGCTACCCAGAAGACTTATCTTCGGAACAATTACAACTATGGTAAGCATGGTGTGAAGCAAGCAATACCCTTTGAAGAAGAGAAGATTAAATGAAAGCAGAAATGATTTGACAGAAAGAGGTTCTTGGGCAGCTACTTTTGCCAATCGCTATCTCCAAAGGCCAGCAAAACTTGGCCAGCTGTTGGGGGGCAAAAAGTGTCTACTGAAAGTGACTTTTAAGGAACTCAGTTTCCTCCCTCACCTGTTTCATGCTCGAAGCAACCATTTTAGGTAGTTCAGGCTGCCAAAGAGATTGGCTGTCCCAAGGTCAATCAACAAGTTTTGAGGCTTAATGGAACTTGAACCTGTCATTTCTGAGACTTCATCTGACACTGTCCAGAATAAGTAGTTTTCTGGAGATAACAAGATCAACAAAACGTGTTTGGGAAATTTCAGAGGTACAAAAGTGTTAGATACAAATGCACTGATTTTACATGCATAATATGTACAAGCACTTCTTTAGAAAAGAAATAAAAACAAGAATATTGATTTCAAGAAGGTAGCTATTGTTATTCTTCATTACTAATAATAAAATGCTAAGACTTTCATATTCTTAAACTCCCTTTTTGGTGCTAATGACAGTATCTGTTGTTTTAAGAAAATTAAAAGATTGTTACTATGTTTTCAATTATTCATTAGTTTACACCTTTTTTAAAAAAACACTTCCTCTCTTGGTTGAAAAGAACAAAATATTCTGAAAGACACAGCATTAGACGTCCTCGTTTTAACTCCTGTTCTTCTCCTTTTTCTTCAGTTATTCGGGCTAAAGTTAAAGAGGTAAAGACCAAATGTCATGATGTCACTGCAGTGGTCGAAGTAAAAGAGATTCTAAAGTCTTCACTGGTGAACATTCCTAGGGACACGGTCAATTTATATACAAACTCTGGCTGTCTTTGCCCACCACTTAGCGCTAATGAAGAGTACATCATCATGGGCTATGAAGATGAGGAACGTTCCAGGTAATAATGCCAATAGGCGTCCTCCCTTCCATTAATTCTGCCAGAACTTTCCAGAACAACACAGTTACTGTAACTGACTAAAATTAGGAAACCGAAAGAGAAATCTTGAGTTGATTGTGGACCAAATGTTATAGAAAACAAGCTATTTTATTGGGTGGTTAATATTTCGATTGGAAAATAAATTTAAAAAACAAGAGAAGAACATGAGTAGATGGAGGAAAAAAATCAGCATCTCTTTAATGAATAAAGTTGGCATAGTTTTGAGGAAGTTAGTAAACAGAGGCAGTTGTCTCATGAGTTTTCCTATAGATTGGGACTTTTTGTATATATGGCTTCATTAAACAGAAGATCTTACTTGGTGCCCTCTTGGTTCCATAACCTTCTTAATATTTTTTTCCAACATAAATTAAAGGAGATCTGGTATTCTTTAGTGCTCCATGTTTATTTCCAAGAGTGTTTTTGGACTCTATGTGGAGTTCATAGGCTTTCTTGCAAAATAAAAAATGGCCGGTGACCATAATCCAGAGCCTTGTTAGATGCATTCCCAGTTTCCCAGAAAAATGGTGCTTTGTATCCGTAGCTTGATCTTAAAATTCCCATCTATTCAATGGCCCCCAGAATTAAGGATGCCTAGCCATTTCTTGGAAGCATGTGGAATAAGACTTCAGTAATCAGAATTTAATAGTAGAAAACAGCACCTAAATTGTTAATTGGCAGCAAGAGCAACCTCTCAGACCTGATCAAATGGATTTACTCAGCTAATGTCAGCCAGTAGCCAGACAGCTTGCATTTTGCAATAACTAAGCTTGCCAAAGCTTTCAGTAGTCTAGGCCACAGTTCTGACTCACCCATTGGCTTGCTGTAATCTATCTGTCTTGTTGGATGGGCAGTCTGCAGCCTCAGGCAGCATTCAGTTGCTGAACCCTTGTTTTGTGGAGTTTGCAGCTCCTTGTGACCATAAATGGTGAAAACTGGCAGCCTAGTTTCCCACCACTGTAAAGAAACTCTAATATAGATATATCATAACACTCCCCAAAAACCAAAACCCACATTCTCCCCAAACTAGTCCTGTCCCTGTGTGATGCATTACTTCCCATTCTGCAGATCTCAACCTCCTCAACTGAGAAGTGTGGTCCTTGGTCATGAAAAGACTGCCCAACCTAGTTAATCGATCAGTCATTTAGTTTATATTTAGACAGCCAATGGTCATATTTCCCTACCCTGGAGCCTTCTGAAGTGTATGGTATGAACATACTTCCAGTATTCTCAGCTAGCACTTTTCTGGTTGGGAATTCTTGAAGTCGCAGTTCTAGTACATCTGGGGAGAGGGGAGGGGTACAACAGGTTGTCAACAGATCTTGAGTGTCAGAGTCTGAAAAATTGGGATCTTGGTTGGAACTCATTGTTTCAGAATCAGACATTGTATGGATTTGGTCAAGTGAATCTCTGTGCCTGGCCCATTTCATCAGATTGTGTTGTGAGGGTAAATTAATTTCAGAGGTAGGACATGAATGCAATATTTACAATATTTGTTGATTTTAAACATTTCATATCCTTCCCCTAGGCTAAAATTGTCACATTACATCAATTCAAGGGCTATCTAATTGCAAAGATCTACATCACTGTTTCTGCCTAATTTCATGCAAAAAAAGTTTTGTGACACCTTAACTTTTGGTAGCTTTATTGTAATATAAACTTTGTTATGTTAGAGTCACAAATTAAACAAAGCCACCCATGTCCTCCTGAAAATAATATTCATGACTACCTTTCTCTCCATGAGTACAGATTGTATCAACAAACATTTAAAAGAATGGAAGAAGTAGACTGTTGCTATGGAACTTGAGTGGAAGCTGTAGAGGTCATTAATAGATCTGCATTTGCTTCTTGAACATAAGGCTTCCTCTTTCTTCTTAAGCCGACCTATTTTGCATTTCATATGTAATCATTGTTGCTCTTTTTCTTAAAAATGCATAGATTACTTTTAGTAGAAGGCTCCATAGCTGAGAAATGGAAGGATCGTCTTGGTAAAAAAGTGAAGGTAAGACAAATTTAATTAATTGCATAATCATGTTTGACCTTGATTATATGTTGTTATATTTTTGCCTTATTCCTAAACAAGCTGCCTGATTCTGTTTGTTTACTCAGAAACATTCAGTTAGGCTTAACAGTCTGGCATGCTTAAGTGAGAATACAGCCTCAGGCATCTCCTATTTCCACCGGGGGATATTTTTCCTATACAAAACCAAATCTCCTTTTCATTATACCAAGTACCTCCCATGCCAAAACAAATCCCAAAATCTGTAAATGAATACATAAACAAGGCAATCTAAACTAGAGATGAAGAGTTACACCACAGAGAATGGTGTAAACATAAGCTGGGTTTAGAAAAGGCAGAGGAACTAGAGACCAAATTGCCAATATCCCCTGGATAATGGAGAAAGCCAGGGAGTTTCAGAAAAACATCTATTTTTGTTTTATTGACTATTCTAAAGCCTTTGACTGTGTGGATCATAACAAATTGTGGCAAGTTCTTGGTGGTATGGGGATACCAAGTCATCTTGTCTGCCTCCTGAGGAATCTGTATAACGACCAAGTAGCAATGGTAAGAACAGAGCACGGAACAAGGGACTGGTTTAAGATTGGGAAAGGAGTACGGCAGGGTTGTATACTCTCACCCTACCAATTCAACCTGTACGCAGAACACATCATGCGACGTGCTGGGCTTGAGGAATCCAAGGCTGGAGTTAAAATCGCTGGAAGAAACATTAACAATCTTAGATATGCAGATGATACCACTTTGATGACTGAAAGCGAGGAGGAGCTGAGGAGCCTTATGACGAAGGTGAAAGAAGAAAGTGCAAAAGCTGGGTTGCAGTTAAACCTGAAAAAAACCAAGATTATGGCAACCAGCTTGATTGATAACTGGCAAATAGAGGGAGAAAAAGTGGAGGCAGTGACAGACTTTGTATTTCTAGGCGCAAAGATTACTGCAGATGCTGACTGCAGCCAGGAAATCAGAAGAAGTCTACTTCTTGGGAGGAGAGCAATGGCAAATCTTGATAAAATAGTTAAGAGCAGAGACATCACACTGACAACAAAGGTCCGCATAGTTAAAGCAATGGTATTCCCCGTAGTAATCTATGGCTGCGAGAGCTGGACCATAAGGAAGGCTGAGCGAAGGAAGATAGATGCTTTTGAACTGTGGTGTTGGAGGAAAATTCTGAGAGTGCCTTGGACTGCAAGAAGATCAAACCAGTCCATACTCCAGGAAATAAAGCCAGACTGCTCACTTGAGGGAATGATATTAAAGGCAAAACTGAAGTACTTTGGCCACATAATGAGAAGACAGGATACCCTGGAGAAGAAGCTGATGCTAGGGAAAGTGGAAGGAAAAAGGAAGAGGGGCCGGCCAAGGGCAAGATGGATGGATGATATTCTGGAGGTGACAGACTCAACCATGGGGGAGCTGGGGATGGTGACGGCCGACAGGAAGCTCTGGCGTGGGCTGGTCGATGAAGTCACGAAGAGTCGGAAGCGACTGAACGAATAAACAACAACAAATAGAAAATGAGCAGAACAAGCACAGATAATTATTTAGCATTATTAAATTTTAGGACAGCACTTTGGGAACAGGGTTGCTGTCCTTTAGGGTTGCTTTTCAACACAACACATATAGATTGTCTGTGATTAGTGATGTACCCCATGTTAAAACAAACAGGAAAAATATGAAGAAATGTGTATTACAACAGATGAATAAGACATTTGCCAGAATGGAGTGTCAGTGATAGAATAAGATGTGTAATGGTAAATGCTGGACTAATGAAGCAACAATAACAAGACACATTCCATATTCTTTTAAAGTTAAGGGTGGTAAGAGTTACAGTATGTATAGAAGAAATCAAAGACAATTACCATTGATACCATCTTCTATATACTGTTAATATCGTCTATGGTGTAGAGCATTTATTGGTAGTATTGTCAACAGATTTGAAGATATTGTTGAAGAACCATGGGTCATGTTGATTTTTAAAAAGTTGCTAGTTTAAGATCTACATGTAACAGAGTGGCACCAAAGGGGTTAGATGCTGATGATTTCAGAGTAACAATTCTGCTTTGATCCAGAAAGTTGTTGCTTTGTTGTCTGAAAAAGTGGAACTAGGTTCCAGTCATGGCCAGTTTCTTGGTTTTGCAGAGAGCACCGAGGTTGAAGGTGCAGCAGGAGCTATGCTCTGCAATGCTCTTGGATTTTTTCAAAAGTTAAAAGGAAATGCAGGGAAATAAAAGGACTGATACTTGCTACAGCCTGGTATAGCATGATTGCTGCTAGAAGGCAGTATGCTCAGAGTTGCCTCCATCCCGATAAAACCACTAGTTACTAAGTTTTAAAAGAGAACAGCTCCACAGAAATATCCGCTGCTTGTAAACTTCCTTCTACACTGGCCGTCAACCCAATTCAAGCTTTTCAAAATGGCTAAGCGTCAGAAAAGAGAGCAATACCCCTGACACAGTTCACTTATCCCTCTGTTTAGAATTGGCCATATCTACAGGCTGTGGAGATCTTGTCAGCACTGCTGCTAAGGCGTCCTTTGTCTTCAGAACGCCATGTTTGCTTTCCTTGGTTTTTTTCTTTTTTAAAACTGCTGCCAAAACACGAAACAATCGTCCACTCAGTCTATCCCTACGGGGGTTAGGAGGGTATTAAGTCAGGAACTTTTAAGTACGTGTCTGTGGGGACACCAGAGGAGAACATGCTGAGCTTTAAACGTGCTCCTGCTCTTTCTGTGTTAATAGGAGGTTATTTTGAATCCAGGACAATCCTTTTCAATTGCTTGGCAATGTGGGGAGGACAATGGTGCGAGCTCTTTCACTTGAGCTTTGTGTATGATGTGTTGTCCAGAGGCTTTCATGATTCACTTTGCATAGCAGGGCTTTAAAATCTGGTCTGTTATGCAACATAGATGATTTCTTACTCTCACTGCTGGAAGAAGGAAACATTACAGCCCACTTTCCCACACTCATTTATGGGTTTAAACATATAGCCATCAGCCACATATACTGGTGACCACCACCAATTTAGTAAAACCCTCTTACTGATGCTTTCCAAGCTGAAAATACGGCTGATATTTTCTGAAAAACCCTGATATTGTGGACAATTGTTCATGATATGAAATGTTGTCATTCTTATAACAATCAAACACTTTTTAATACATTGTGATCATGTTCGTATATTGTAGCAAGAGACATATGGCAACAGAAATGCAACTTAGAAGGAAGTCATCTGTAAGGGACAGTTACATATATTGCCCTAAAAATGGCATACATTAGTTGAAAAGTGTTTTGAAAAATTATCTTGACGTGTCATAAATGATTTGTTAAAAAACAGGCAGCAGACAATTCAACTCTTTGTTTCAATTTATTGTTTGATAAAGAGTTAACTTTGCTTTTGCAGTCTGTGTTTAATAGTATTTATCGCCTTCTAGGTCAAAGTGGCCTGGAAACATAACATATTACTCACACTTTCTGGTTTTCTCTGTGACCAAGAAAATTGCATTTTTTTCTTCCCTAAACATCTAACCCTGAGCATGAAAGCTGCTTAACAACTTAAACTCTCAGCTATGAGTAAAGTCCTTCAACATTTCCCCTTTACCAACAAATTCAGACAAAAGTGTATGTAATGGCACCCAAATGGGCCGAGGTAGCTTTGATGCTCTTTGATTAAAAAGACAAATACAAATAGTGTTGAGTGGATAAACAGTAGAATATAGGGCCACCTGAAAAACTAATATATTTATTTTGGCATAATGTATGCACCGAGAAAAATTGAAGAGAAATAATTGTCCGTCCTTCCTTTCTATAAAATAAGGGGAAAGCGCTGAGCAAAAAGAGCTGTCTGCATATCTCAGGTGATCATGGAATCCAATCAGTTCAATAAGATCTTATCAAAATGGGAATAACCCACCCTGGTTAACATGCAGAGCTGATGAATCAGCACTGGATCAGGAAACAAATGCTCTAGGAGCAGGGGTGTACCAAGGGCAGGGTGGTGGAAGTGGACCGCCCTGGGTACAATAAGGAAGTGCATTGTCTCTGGGGAATTTTGGAAAGAACAGACCAACTAAAAGGTTCCTTGTCATCCTTTTGACAACTTGAAGTCGAAGGGCACCTGGCAAGAGCCTCTTACTTACCAAAGACAATGAGGAGATGATCCGGAGGGTCAGTGATGGGTGTGGAGTTCAGTCACTTCGGCCAGTGCCCTAACAGCTGTTTGGCAGTCAGTGCTACAGTGCAGCCACAGAGATGGAGTAGGGTGGACTGGTGGTGATTTGGCCAGCCCGGATCCTGCAGCTGCTGCTCAGACCCCAGATCTGTCCCAGGTGTCAAATACACTAGCTATACCGCTTTGTAGGAGAAATAAGGATTTATTTGAACTCTTAGATTTAAGTGTCAAAAGGACGCATCAGTAAAGATCCTCAGTAGGTAAAGAACCTAGAATTGCTAGCAAAGAAAATGTTCTTTACAGTATGGCCAGCAACAGTGGTCTGTGAAAATGCCTAGTATTGATTAACAGGTTTGGGACTATAGTTCTTTCATTAATTGATTTGTCTTCCTTTTTACTCTGTCTCCAGCTTTCTTCATGTTCTGCTCTCATATTCTCAGGTTTTTATATTCTTTCAGGCCTTTAGATGAGAAAGTGGCAGTTTTTTAGGTGGGTGGAAGGTATTGTTGCTAAATTGACAGTCACTCATGCCCTGGTTACTTCATGATTGGATTACTGCGATGCGCTCTGCATGGGCTGCCCTTGAAGACCATTTAGAAGCTACAGCTGGTTCAAAGTGCAGTGGTGCAAGCAATAATGGACACTTCTTGTTATGCCCATGTGCCATCATTGCTAAGTAAGCTGCATTGGTTACCAGTTGGCTTCCGGGTGCAATTCAAGATGCTAGTCATCACCAATGAAGCCTTTCATGGCATAGGCCTTAGTTATTTGAGAGACTGCCTGTCTCTGGTTGTTTCTGCCCATCCAGAGCATTCAGGCATAGTGGGAGCTCTCTGGGTCCCATCAATTAAAGGATGTCATCTTATGGAACTGAGGAAGCATGCCTACTCTCTTGCAGCCCCTGCCCTCTGGAACAGCATTCCCCAGATATATCCACAGCTCCCACTCTCTTAAGACCTGGCTCTGTTCCAAGGCCTGGGTTTAGGGTGGCTGTGGAGCCCCTGTTGAGTTTTTGCAGGTTGGGGAGTGTTACTTTGGTCTGTGCAATCATGTGGTTTTTAATGTGTTTTTAATATGTATTGGACTTATTGTAAACAGCCCAGAGACTTCTTGGAGTTGGGTAGCCTTAACAAATCCAAAAAATCAAAAAATGAAATAAAATAATTGGTCTGTGTATCTCCTCTCTTCTTAATATTTACCTAAAAGGAATCTAAACTCTCTCCCCCCGAAAGCTATTTTCTTTAAAACAAAGAATTGGCTTCCCCACCTTGTCAGTCTAGACTTACCAGCTTCAACTGAAATGGATACAGATTTTCTTCCTCCCACAAATAAATCTGTGCATACAACATGCTTGTGGATGTGTGTGCATATATGCATATACGTCTATATTCCTCTCAGAAACAATACTTCGAAAAAGGAGAGGGCCAAGACCAAAAAACTAAATGTAGTACAATTCATGACTACTTATTAAAATAAATTACCTATAAAATAAGGCATCCCATTAATAAAATTAATTTATCCCACTCTTCACAGAAGCACATAAGTATACACTCTCTTTCTCTAGAAGAAACCACAAAGAAGATGAAGGTAGTGATACCATAGAGAGCACTATCTGGTATTATCATAGGTGGATATTGGGAAAAAATGGACATGGAAGAAAAGAAAAGTGAAAGAAACTAGAGTAAAACAAATGAAGAGGAAGTATGTTTTGTATGAAAAATTATTAGAAGGTAGATTAATCTTCCCCTTCATGGATCACTGCCTTGTCGTGGCGAAGGGGCTTGCGTAACTCAATGAAGTCAGGTCAAGAAGAACAGGTCATGATGGAGAGTTCTGACAAAACGTGGTCCACTGGAGGAGGGAATGGCAAACCACTCCAGTATCCTTGCCAAGAAAACCCATGGACAGTATCAAAAGGCTAAAAGATATGACGCCGGAAGATGAGCCCCTCAGGTCGGAAGGTGTCCAAAATGCTACTGGGGAAGAGCGGAGGGCAATTCCGAGTAGCTCCAGAAAGTGTGAAACGGCTGGGCCAAAGCCGAAAGGACGCTCAGTTGTGGATGTGTCTGGAAGTGGAAGGAAAGTCCGATGCTGTAAAGAACAATATTGCATAGGAACCTGGAATGTAAGAACTATGAATCAAGGTAAGCTGGATGTGGTCAAACATGAGATGACAAGATTGAACATCGACATCTTGGGAATCAGCGAACTAAAATGGACAGGAATGGGCGAATTTAATTCAGGAGACCATTATATATACTACTGTGGGCAAGAATCCCTTAGAAGAAATGGAGTAGCTCTCATAGTCAATAAAAGAGTGGGAAAGGCAGTACTGGGGTACAACCTCAAAAACGACAGAATGCTTTCAGTTCGAATCCAAGGCAAACCATTCAACATCACAGTGATCCAAGTCTATGCCCCAACCACTGATGCCAAAGAAGCTGAAGTTGACCGGTTCTATGAAGACCTACAACACCTTCTAGAACTAACACCAAAAAAAGATGTCCTTTTCATCATAGGGGACTGGAATGCTAAAGTAGGAAGTCAAAAAATAACCGGAATAACAGGCAAGTTCGGCCTCGGAGTACAAAATGAAGCAGGGCAAAGGCTAATAGAGTTTTATCAAGAGAACACGCTGGTCATAGCAAACACTCTATTCCAACAACACAAGAGACGACTCTACACATGGACATCACCAGATGGTCAATACCGAAATCAGACTGATTATATACTTTGCAGCCAAAGATGGAGAAGCTCTATACAATCAGCAAAAACAAGACCTGGAGCTGACTGTGGCTCAGATCATGAGCTTCTTATCGCAAAATTTAGGCTTAAATTGAAGAACGTAGAGAAAACCACTAGACCAATCAGGTATGACCTAAATCATATCCCTTATGAATATACAGTGGAGGTGAGGAATAGATTTAAAGGATTAGATCTGGTAGACAGAGTGCCTGAAGAACTATGGATGGAGGTTTGTAACATTGTACAGGAGGCAGCAACTAAAACCATCCCAAAGAAAAAGAAATGCAAGAAAGCAAAGTGGCTGACTGATGAGGCTTTACAAATAGCTGAGGAAAGAAGGGAAGCAAAAGGCAAGGGAGAAAGGGAAAGATATAAACAACTGAATGCAGAATTCCAGAGAATAGCAAGGAGAGATAAGAAGGCCTTCTTAAATGAACAATGCAAAGAAATCGAGGAAAACAATAGAATGGGGAAGACTAGAGATCTCTTCAAGAAAATCGGAGATATCAAGGGAACGTTTTGTGCAAAGATGGGCATGATAAAGGACAAAAAAGGCAGGGACCTAACAGAAGCAGAAGAGATTAAGAAGAGGTGGCAAGAATACACAGAAGAACTATACAAGAAAGATCTTAATATCCCTGATAAATACGATGGTGTGGTCACTGACCTTGAGCCGGACATCCTAGAGAGTGAAGTCAAGTGGGCCTTAGGAAGCATTACTAACAACAAAGCTAGCGGAGAAGACAGTATCCCAGCTGAGCTATTTAAAATCCTAAAAGATGATGCTGTTAAAGTGCTGCACTCAATATGCCAACAAATTTGGAAAACTCAACAGTGGCCACAGGATTGGAAAAGGTCAGTTTACGTTCCAATTCCAAAGAAAGGCAATGCCAAAGAATGTTCAAACTACCGTACAATTGCGCTCATTTCACATGCCAGCAAGGTTATGCTCAAAATCCTACAAGCTAGGCTTCAGCAGCATGTGAACCGAGAACTACCAGAAGTGCAAGTTGGGTTTCGAAGAGGCAGAGGAACTAGAGATCAGATTGCCAACATTCGCTGGATCATGGAAAAAGCAAGAGAGTTCCAGAAGAACATCTACTTCTGCTTCATTGACTACGCTAAAGCCTTTGATTGTGTGGATCACAACAAACTGTGGCAAAGTCTTAAAGAGATGGGAGTACCAGACCACCTTACCTGTCTCCTGAGAAACCTGTATGTGGGTCAAGAAGCAACAGTTAGAACCGGACATGGAACAACCGACTGGTTCAAAATTGGGAAAGGAGTACGACAAGGCTGTATATTATCACCCTGCTTATTTAACTTATATGCAGAGTACATCATGAGAAATGCTGGGCTGGATGAATCACAAGCCGGAGTTAAGATTGCCGGGAGAAATATCAACAACCTCAGATATGCAGACGATACCACCCTAGTGGCAGAAAGTGAAGAGGAACTAAAGAGCCTCTTGATGAGGGTGAAAGAGGAGAGTGCAAAAGCTGGCTTGAAACTCAACATTAAAAAAACCCAGATCATGGCATCTGGTCCCATCACTTCCTGGCAAATAGAAGGGGAAGAAATGGAAGCAGTGACAGATTTTATTTTCTTGGGCTCCAAGATCACCGCAGACGGTGACTGCAGCCATGAAATTAAAAGATGCTTGCTCCTTGGAAGGAAAGCTATGGCAAACCTAGACAGCATATTAAAAAGCAGAGACATCACCATGCCGACAAAGGTCCATATAGTTAAAGCTATGGTTTTTCCAGTAGCAATGTATGGCTGTGAGAGTTGGACCATAAGGAAGGCTGAGCGCCGAAGAATTGATGCTTTCGAACTGTGGTGCTGGAGAAGACTCTTGAGAGTCCCTTGGACTGCAAGGAGGTCAAACCAGTCAATCCTAAAGGAAATCAACCCTGACTGCTCATTGGAAGGACAGATGCTGAAGCTGAAGCTCAAATACTTTGGCCACCTAATGAGAAGAGAGGACTCACTGGAAAAGACCATGATGTTGGGAAAGACTGAGGGCAAAAGGAGAAGGGGACAGCAGAGGATGAGATGGTTAGATAGCATCACCGATGTAATGAACATGAATTTGAGTAAACTCCGAGAGACAGTGGAGGACAGGAAGGCCTGGCGTGCTATGGTCCATGAGGTCACGAAGAGTCGGACACGACTGAACAACAACAAAGATTAATCTTCCAACAAAATGAATAAAATATGGGTATGCTCGGGTGTGTGGGAACTATTTGGAAGTGAGTGAAACGAATTCTGCTTCAGTGTGCCACTAAAGTATGTGAAATTATGGTAGTGGGACATATGAAAAAGGAAGCTTGGTGGAATGATGAAATGAAAGAGGCGGTGGATCAGGGAGGAAAAGCATTTAAGAGAAAGACTGCTGCAAAAATTAGGATAATGGAAAGATACTGTATAATGTAAATGTAGAGAAAAAGATAGTTACAAAGAATGCAGTTGAAGAGAGCACGGAGTGGCTAAGATCAAAATGCAGAGAAAATGCAGAGCAATGTTGATGGAACATTTTAAAAATATTTTGGGCATGAGTGAGAAAAGCTAAAACAAGGAGTCTCCAGCAGAATGAATAGAATTAAAATAAAAGTGATGACTTGGAAGGAAACTGAAGTGAGGGAATGCTGGAAGGAGTATTTTAGGGATATATATGAGAATAATGGTGATATTTCAAAGAGGAAAATGCTGTGAGGGTGTGGAAAATGGTAAGGCTGCCGTTGCAGACTGTAATTTGAGAAATGTTAAAATATGGAAGTGGTTTGCTTATGAAGTGGCTATGTGACTTGTTTAACATGTATGAAGTCTTTATCTTGACCTGATAAATGGAAAAATGATAATATTGTTCCTCTATAGAAAGGAAAACATAATAAAAGTGAATATAAAAGTACTTGGAAAGGTATTTGGCAGAAATCTGATGGAAAAAAATAAGGGAAATAACAATGAGGGAAATCTGGAAAATGGAACGGGGCTTTATGTGGACAGGGGTATGCAGTTTACAGTTTTGCTTTTCATCTGGTTGTTAAGAAAGGTATGAATATGAGAAGAAAGTTGATTGCACATTTTTTGATTTAGAGAAAGGGTATGATAAGGGTACCTTACCTTACCTTACAAGGGTAAGCTTGAAATACAGAATGTTTTCTGTTAATGTGGAATTGAAATGTGCTTACTAAGCGTGATAAGAGTGGCGTGTGATGGAAATAAAGCATGCATGAGAATAAAGGTGTTTCTTATTGAATGGGTCATACTGAGTTGGGAGTAAGATAAGGGTGTGTGATGTACCCTTGATTGTTCAATGTATTTATGGACAAATGTAAAAGACATGTTTATGGTGAAGTTAAAGGTGTTTTGGTTGGCAATATGATTGTTTGCATGCATACTTTTGTATGCAAAGAATGCTGTATTAGAATTAGAAGAGAAGCTAGTCCAGTCCCTTGTCCAGTTCAGGAGATGGCCACCCAGCCTCTATTAAAATACACCAAGAAAAAAAGAGTCACTTCCCAAGGCAGCCTGTTCCATTGCTGAACAGCTCCAACTGTTAGAAGATTCTTCCTGATGCCCCAAAGAGATCTGCTTTTTCATAATTTAAACCCATTGTTTCTTATTTTGTCTTCTGGAACAACACTGAACGATTTTCCCCCAGTTGTATATGACAGCTCTTCTGGCACTTGAAGACAACTATTACGTCTCCCCATCGTTCTCTTCTCCAAGCTAAACATACCCAGCACTTCCAACTGTTCCTCTTAGGTTTTTCCTTCCAGGAGCCTTGCCACTTTGGTTGCTCTCCTCTGGACATGCTACAGTTTCTCAATGTCCTTTCTATAATGGTTTATCCAGTTTCTTGGTGATCACTCGTAGCCAAGTAAGATTGACTTCCAAGGGTAAAATCTTAACAGTGGATCTGTAAGTGGCTGTAAAGGCCAATTCTGGATCCGCACAACCTCCCACAATGAGGGCATAGGTTTCCGGTTGGAAGACGGTCATGATGAGGGTTTGCTTGACGTGCCTTCCTCTTAGCTTGTTTCTCCCTTTCGCCCTGTACTCGTGCTTCTTCAAAGTCCATAGCGCCTTTAATAAAGGTTGACCTCCAATTGAAACGCTCATGAGTTAGGGCTTCCCAGTTCTCAATGCTGATATTACATTTTTTAAAATTAGCTTTGAGAGTATCTTTGAATCTCTTTTGCTGTCCACCAATATTCCGTTTTCCATTCTTAAGTTGGGAGTAAAGTAGCTGCTTTGGAAGACGATGGTCAGGCATTCGAACAACATGACCGGTCCAGCGAAGTTGATGTTGGATGATCATTGTTTCAATGCTGGTGGTTTTCGCTTCTTCTAATACGCTAACATTAGTCCGCCTATCTTCCCAAGTAATTTGCAGAATTTTTCGGAGGCAGCGTTGATGGAATCTTTCAAGAAGTTGGAGGTGGCGTTTGTAGAGCGTCCATGTTTCAAGGTTTATCCAGTAGTGTAACCAAGAAAAGAGAGGGTCATGAATGAATATAGATTGAATATAAAAGTAAATGATGAGTGTTAAAGGCATACTGTACATTGAGGTGGTTTTGTCATATAAAGAGAATGAATGAGAACTGAATCACAAAACAAATATAGTAATAGTGAGTAAGTTGAAAGGGAGAAACTGAGATTGTCAAAAAGAGGGGGTGAGAAGTTTGAAGTATAAAAGGCAATGTAGAACCAATGGAACAAGCTGTTCGCAAAGACAGAAAAGTATGGAAAATGGTGCTTGCATCAACTAGATTTTGCTCTATTTCCTTCTTTTGTCTTATATCTTTAATTCCTTGCATATTATTTCTGACTCCTTTCTGCACTTTGCAGAATATTGTTTATCCTGCAAATTTTTATTCAGGAAAGAAGTGAATGTGGCTAAAAAAATAGTAAATGGGCTGAGGGAAGAAGTCTTCACTGGTGCATCTGCTATTGATTATCTTGCAAGTTTTAGCATGTTGTTTCTAATTTATTGAAGAAGTTAAAGAAGGGATACCTGGATTCCTCTAGCGCTATTTAAGTTTTAGACGTTTACACTTTGACACCTGAAATTCCAGGAGGAAGGAGAACAGATGAAGGGAACACATATAGAAATGGATGTTGGGTGACCAAAAAATGAAAGGATTGGCATGGTTTGTCCTTCATCCCTGTTGTGTTCACACGTGATTGGTTTGTGTCTGTGTGTGTTTGGTTTCTTTTTTTTCCCTTTTCCCCCAGTTTGGCCACAGTTGGTTTCACTTAGTTTTTATTTGAAAAATAAATTAACTGCAAGGCATTTTTCTGCTTGTGTCATCATATGTTGGTGTTCACCAGTTCATTTCTATTAATAAGATCTCTCCTAACATTAGTTAATTAAAGGCATTCTAGAGGGGGGCAGGCCAATGATTAAAACCCAAATATAGATACACACACATTAACATATACAGTAAAACAGCACTGTTGTCAGAGATCATCCGATCTCTGCCAAAATGGCAGGCAGACAAAGAGCTCATCAGAAGATTGGAAGTGGCGCGAAGCTGACATCCACCCGACGCTCGGGAATACACATCTGGGAGGCGGTTGCCGGAGCAACTGGGCAGACCTGACCACACGTGTCAGCAGCAAAGGACCCTGGGGGAGGGAAAGGTTTAAATATGCTTGTTGTTCCTAGAATCGGCATTCCAGTCTTTGTTCGTGCTAGCTTCTGTATCCTGTAATAAACTATTCTACTTCTAAGAGCTCATGCCTCGGTGAGTTACTCTAGAGTAGGAAGATTACAGATATCGGATGGAGCGCCTTACATAAAGACTGGAATCCCCAAACCAACCGGTTTTCCCGGGAGCGAAACCAACAGCTTCACGGTCGAGACCGGCTTCTACACATACTGGGCAGAGACCCGGGGGGAAAATTTTCGGAAGGAGACCAGGCGAGGCGAGCGAGGAACCGGCTTCCCCCGGCAGTGCCAAACAGCTGGGAGGCGGGGATCCCTGGCAGCAGCGAAGCAGCAGAACCCGGCTTCCCCCAGCAGCGGAGCAGCGGCAGCAGCGCAGTAGCGCGCCAAACAGCTGAGAGGCGGCGATCCCTCAGCTGAGCGGCGGCAGCAGCGCAGAAGCAGGAACCGGCTTCCCCCAGCAGCGGAGCAGAGGCAGCAGCGCAGCAGCGCGCCAAACAGCTGAGAGGCAGCGATCCCTCAGCTGAGCGGCGGCAGCAGCGCAGAAGCAGGAACCGGCTTCCCCCAGCAGCGGGGCAGAGGCAGCAGCGCAGCAGCGCACCAAACAGCTGAGAGGTGGCGATCCCTCAGCTGAGCGGCGGCAGCAGCGCAGAAGCAGGAACCGGCTTCCCCCAGCAGCGGAGCAGCGGCGGCAGAGCAGCAGCAGACGAGAGAGGCAGCAGCGCAGCAGCAGGCACCGGCTTCACCAAGCAGCTGAGCGGCGGCGGAAGAGCGGCAGCAAAACCCGACGACGGCAGCGGAAACCGGCGGGCCCAAGCAGCGGAGAGGCGGCGAGCTTTAACAGCGAGTGGCGGCAGCGGCGCAGCACTTGAGAGGCGGCGGCCCCAGCAACGGGTAGGCGAGCAGCGGATACCACGCGGCGGCAGACGACGGCGGAGACCACGTGGCGGCCAACGCATCTACTCAGGGAGGTACGCGAGAAAATCCCAACCCTGAGAGGTCGAATGGAGTCCCAGGCTACCACGTCAGAGGAGGCAGCCCGGGAAGAAGCAGAGAGGGGTGAAGAATGTGAACCCGAACCCAGCTCAGCCCCCCCGCAGGAAAAGGTACAGGGGGGCCCCAAGAAAGCACAGAAGAAGGAAAAACACATAGAGGTACCCAAAACCCCCATTCATTTAAGCAGCACCGAACCAGAGCTAGCGGGATGGTCCGTAGCTGTAGGTGAAGGGCTAGTTGAGAAAGGGGCAAAAAGAAATAAGAAGAGGGTCACCCCAACCCAGCGCATCATACGGCTGGAGGAATAGATGTCCAATGTGCAGCTAAATATGGGAATGCTGATAAATAAAATGGACTCATTGGGCGCTGCCTTTGGGAAATTAATGGACAAATTAGATGAACCCAGAGAGCAGGAACATGGCCTGACGCCATCCGAAGGAGAGGGAGACACCGAAAGTGAGGAGGAAGAGGAGAAATTTCACCCCTATAACAGAGCACCCATGACTCCATCATACAATCAATACACGACCCCAGGGGGGCCACATACACCGTTTAGAATCAGTGAATTAAAAACGAAATTCAACGGTGACCCAAAGAACCTAGCATGTTTTTTAACCCACGTACAGGGGTTCATGAGCGAATTCGAATACACCTTCCGAACGGAAGAGAGCAAAATTAGATACATCTCCAGTTTTCTGGAAGGTGAGGCAGGGGACTGGCTAGTAACGCTTCATGACAGGGGGGCTAGGGAACTACTGGACTTCCAAGAGTTCATGTATGCCCTCCGGAAACGGTTTGAAGATACGCTAACCAAAGTCTCAGCCAGGGCGCAACTCCGAAACTTAAGGCAGGGAACTAGGACAGTAGCTGCATATGCTATGGACTTCAAAAGGTTATTGTCCTATCTGCCGGAATGGCCGGAATCGATAAAGATAGAACACTTTCAATTTGGACTAAAACAGGACCTATTGGAAAAGGCATTGGACAGAGATGACCCTGGAACTCTAGAGGGGTGGATCCAATTAGCCGGGAAAATCGAGAGCAACAGGTTACAGTTGCAAAGTATCAGGAAACTGCAGTTTAGACAGAAGAACGAGGGGAATTTCACAAATCAAACCCGTACGCATGAGAAACAGCAGAGTTGGGAGGAGGAGAAGGATCGCCGGACTAAAGAGGGACTATGCTTTCGCTGCGGGAAGGAGGGACACCAAATTAGCGCTTGCCCTCAGGGGAGAACGAACGCGAAGGAACAACCTCCGGGGAAAAAGGCAACAGACAAAAGTAACCCAAAGACAACACACACTAAAGGAAAAGGAGCAGCGGCGGCAACAGTGCACCATTGGCAGAATCTGGACCTAGAAGAAGACAGAGAGGACTCCGATTTCGAAATCCAGACGGCGGGAAACGAGCCAGGTCTGTTCTAATGAGTGCCACAGGACAGACCTCCACAAAGGGGCGCAACGGCAGTAGTCGCAACAACCCGACAATGCACCTGAAGGTACAGTTAAAAACACTGGGGGGACGGAAACAGTATGCGGGAGTTGCCATGTTAGATTCGGGCTGTTCGCGGAACTTGATACACCCGAACGTAGCCAAAAAGATGGGCCTGGACTTGTGTAAACTTAAAACCCCCATCACATTTTGCCAATTAGATGGGTCTGAACTGAAAGGGGGGCCAGTGGAATTTTACACTGAAGGACTTCAAATGACGTTGGGAACGCATGTGGAGACATTACGATTCTTAGTGGCTCCCATCGCAACACGGGCCATTGTGTTAGGACTAAAATGGTTGAGGGCAAGAAACCCCAAGGTAGATTGGGTCTCGGGAGAGTTGGAATTTACGGATGGGAATTATCAGGACTTGGGCTATGGTAGCCCACCGGACTACGTCGAGTTGGGGGCAACGGGGTTGGAATTGGAAGGGGGGGAGCAGGATAAAGGTGATAGCACACTCTCCAACGCAATTCCGGAGAAATACCTGTCAGTAGCAGAGGTATTTGACAAAAGGGAATGTGAGCAGGAACCCCCCCATAGACAGTCAGACGCAACCATCGACCTCATCCCTGGGGCACCTTTCCCCAAGCCCAAGATGTATGCTATGATGCAAAAAGAATTACAAGAGCTGCGTAACTTCATAGATAAGAACTTGGCAAGGGGGTTCATTGAGCCAGCCAACTCCCCCCTTGCAGCCCCTGTCCTGTTCAGAAAGAAAAAGGACGGCTCACTCCGGCTCTGCACGGATTACAGGGGGCTCAATGCAATTTCGATTACCAGACAATACCCCCTACCGTTGCTAAAAGACATGTTAGCCCAGCTATCAAAAGGAAAAATCTTCACAAAACTAGATGTCAGAGAAGCCTACTATCGGGTTCGCATAAGGGAGGGGGACAAATGGAAAACAGCATTCAATTGCCCATTGGGATCGTTCCAATATAGGGTGCTCCCGTTTGGGATTGCGGGGGGACCGGGAATTTTCATGAGGTTTATAAATGAAGTATTGTATGAATTTCTGTATAAAGGGGTAATTGTATATTTGGATGATATATTAATATTTTCTGAGAATTTGGAAGAACACATGGATTTAGTTAAGAGGGTACTTGAGAAACTACTAGAGGCAAAGCTTTATGTAAAACTCGAGAAATGTGAATTTCACAGGGAACAGTTAGACTTCTTGGGGTATCGCATTTCACATGAGGGCATCGAGATGGACCCTGAAAAAGTCAAGGCGGTCCTAGGCTGGCAACCCCCCCGTACTCGCAGACAGCTGCAAGTGTTCCTCGGTTTTGCGGGGTTCTATAGGCAATTCATTCAGAATTTCGCGCAAATCGCACTGCCCCTGACTGACCTATTAAAGACAAAAGGCAAGGGAGCAAACGCGAAAGCCCCATCACCGAGCACGAAACTCGTATGGACGCAGGAATGCCAGGCAGCGTTTGATAGCCTAAAAGAAATGTTCACAAGAGAACCCATACTCAAGCACCCAGAAGCTGACAAACCATTTGTGATACACACAGATGCATCAATTAGCACAGTGGGGGCCATACTCTTGCAGGAAGATGACACGGGGAAATTAAGGCCATGCGCTTACATTTCCCGAAAGTTTAACCTGACGGAGAAAAGATGGCATATTTGGGAAAAAGAAGCTTTCGCTGTCAAACATGCCCTAAGCACGTGGCGACATCTCTTAGGAGGCACAGCAGAGCCGTTCCAAGTGTGGACGGACCATAAAAATTTGGAAGCTCTCAAATCACCCAGGAAGTTGAACCCTAAGCACCTCAGGTGGGCAGAATTTTTTAGCAGATTCAACTTCACGTTGAAGTATTTTCCTGGGGGAAAAAACTACTTGGCAGACGCGTTATCACGCTTGCCGCAACATGAGAGCAAAATGGAAGAGGTCATTGAATCCCTCATCCCCTCCCAGCCAGTGGAGGCACAGAGCTCAGCAATAACAGAAGGGAGGGGGGAAGGCAACATGGCAATCACCCGCAGCACCGCGAAGCGCGCGGCTGAAAGCGACCCGTGGACAGCTGAGCTGCGGGCGGCAACAGTAACGGACACCTGGTGGGGGGAGAACAAACAGAACCTAGTGGAGAAGGATGGAGTGGGGTGGAAGGACAACAAAGCCTATGTCCCTGAGCCCTTAAGGCAAAAGGTCTTGACCATGCATCATGATCACAAAACGGCAGGGCATTTTGGCTTCGTAAAAACGCTACACTTAATCCGACGCAAATTTTGGTGGCCATCCTTGCGCACTGACGTTAAAGACTATGTGCGCTCATGCCCAGTGTGCGCAATGGCCAAAAGGAAAATTGGGAAACCCACAGGGAAGCTGCAGGAAGTAGCAAACCCCTCACAACCATGGAAGCAAATCACCATGGACTTCATAGTAGATTTGCCGGTGAGCAAAAAGAACACGGCAATTTGGGTAGTCACGGATTTATTCTCCAAGCAGGCACACTTCATTGCATGCAAAGGAATACCGAATGCCCAAAAACTAGCTAGACTGTTCATACAACACATCTATAGAGCCCACGGAACGCCGGAACGCATAATCAGCGATCGCGGCAGCACTTTTACTTCCAAATTTTGGCGGGCTTTTTTGAAATTAATTGGAGCGGCACAGGGGCTCAGCAGTGCGTTCCATCTTTGCACGGATGGTGCGAGCGAACGCCTGAACGCTACATTGGAGCAATACCTTAGATGTTACACTAACTACCAACAGAACGATTGGGCGGAACTGTTGCCGTTCGCAGAGGTTGCTTATAACAACGCGGTACATCAAAGCACGGGGTTTTCACCATTCAAAGTCGCCACAGGGCAGGACTTTGTAACTATCCCTGAATTGGCCATGTCACACAACACGGAATTGCCACAACACCTAAAAGCGGATGAATGGATAGAAAAACTAAGCAGCAATTGGCCAGTCATGGTGCAAACATTGCAGGAAGCCAAAGCTAGTTACAAAAAATATGCGGACCGCAAGAGGGGGGAAGAATGGGAATTAAGAGTAGGAGACAAGGTGTATTTGTCAACAAAAAATCTGCGGGCAACACAACTATCACGGAAATTGGCACCAAAATTCATAGGTCCATTCCCAATCATTGAGGTCATCAACCCAGTAGCGGCAAAATTACAATTGCCAAAAGCACTAAGAAAGGTGCATCCTGTGTTCCACATCAGTTTGTTGAAACAACACCACAGTTCACAACACTGGCACCCTGAACCAGAGGAACCCCCCCCCCCATTGTTGGTGGAGGGCGAACCACATTTCGAGATTGACAGAATCCTGGACTCCAGAAGACACAAGGGGCAGCTACAGTACCTAGTGAAGTGGCAACATCTACCAATTGGAGACAAGGAATGGGTCAGCGCCAAACACACACGCGCCCCTAAATTAGTCAAGAAGTTCCATAAAGAATTCCCAGACAAACCCCACTGAAGGGAACCGGGGGGGGGTGAGTTTTGGGGCGGGAGCATGTCAGAGATCATCCGATCTCTGCCAAAATGGCAGGCAGACAAAGAGCTCATCAGAAGATTGGAAGTGGCGCGAAGCTGACATCCACCCGACGCTCAGGAATACACATCTGGGAGGCGGTTGCCGGAGCAACCGGGTAGACCTGACCACACGTGTCAGCAGCAAAGGACCCTGGGGGAGGGAAAGGTTTAAATATGCTTGTTGTTCCTAGAATCGGCATTCCAGTCTTTGTTCGTGCTAGCTTCTGTATCCTGTAATAAACTATTCTACTTCTAAGAGCTCATGCCTCGGTGAGTTACTCTAGAGTAGGAAGATTACAGATATCGGATGGAGCGCCTTACAACTGTACCCTGTTTTACTGCATAAAGTTACAGTAGCACAAAGTAAAATGTTTATCATTCTTATGCATACAGACAAATTTTTGTGTTTCTAATAGTCCTGTGACGGCTCACTTTATAAACATTTGGGTGCATACTAATAACTCATTGCTAGGGCCAAATTAGAACTTGCTTTGATTTAAAAAGGAATATATAATTAGAACTGAATTAGCAGCCCTTTCTGCTCCCTGCCAGAGAACTGGCAGGATTTGACTTTAGCAAAGTAGTGTTGCACAAACAACCATGTGTGGTTCATTTATGAGGAGATAATGACAAACAAGAAGTGCCCTGACTCTGTTTATTGAGATCAAGTTTGACCCAAGTCTGACCTGGAATAAAAAGAAATTTGACATAATACAAGGGATGCACCATTATTCCCCATAACATGCATAGGTTCAACTGATGGAAATTTAGGGGATAAAAGTCTGGCTATAAAGTTTGGAGTAAGTTAAACATTATCAAAGTAAGACACCCCAACCCAGTCATTCTTATGAGACTAGCAGTGTGGGCAAAGGCAGGAAACAGTATGTGGTGGTGCCTAATTTCATGTCGTGAACAATGCTTGCTCTTGAGGCTGACAGATGGGAAATTTGCCTGCCAGGAAGCTGATCCTGTGGCAACACTAAAAATACATTGCTTGGTGGTAATTAATTCCAATTGTATTTTTAGCAAAAATTAAATATACTCACCTTCTTATTTACCTAATTAAAAAGTTGTCTGATATGCTTCCCATCTGAATCAATCTTCAGTGAAGAGGATCAAGGTTATGGGTGGTAATTTACCATGCTGGTCCAGTCTGGGTTAGTCGATAGATGTTTTTTGACTCCCTAGTCTAGGACTGAGAGCGTGTGACCAACCCAAAGTCACCCAGCCAGCTTCTGTGCCTAAGGGGGACCAGAACTGGGTCTTCCTGTTCCTAATCCAGCATTTACCTCTACACCATGCTGGCTCACATATATACATGCCTAAAAATGAACTCTTAGGCAAAAAATAGGTGAGAGTTTTACAGTATTCCATTTTTAACAGGATTTCCCCAAGTTGGATTCTTAAAATAAAGAACCTATCAACAGTGAATGATCCAGCCCAGGTTTCCACCAACCAGTGCCTTCCAGATGTTTGGATTTTCCCTCCTATAATCTCAGCAGCCATGTTAACTGTGGATATGGGCAGCGAAGACCAGAAGAGGTCTTTCTGCTCCTTTCTCTTGGGTGCCACAAATGTGGAGCCGGAACACAATGTAGCAAAGAGGGTAGATAGATATGTATGCTTCACAACAGTTCATTAGAACAGAATTATTTGAGCCAGGATGTGGCCATTGATTTTGCAAAACTACCCTTTAAACTACAAATAAAGTAAAAGATCCAGTGATAGTTATCTATCTTTGCACATAATTATATATTATAGAAATCTAATTCTGATATAAACGGCTAATTGCTTTTATTAAAAGATGAGAGGAGCACGTCTTTAGGGAGGAAATTTAATTGCTGTTGTGATAGTCTCACCTTTTCTTTTTAATCTTACAGCGCTGGGACCAGAAACTCCGTCATCCTGCAAAAGGTAGAAATGAACCTGGACAAAGTGATTCTGCTCCCAGATCTGGGAGAACCACCAATCCACGGCAAAGGCGCAACTAAGATGGAAAATATCTTGAGGCCAAAACTAATCCATGGACTTGTATAAATTAAAGACTTGCCTTCTTGAAGCAGCAAAAGAGAAATTGCACTATTGCACGTTGCCTTTTATTGTTTACTATGAGTTCTTGCTGTAGCCAATGTTAGTTTTTTTCTTCCCTTCATGTTTTCTTGCCTCTTGCATTTGCAAGAGTACAAACACTTGGGGGGAAAAAAGGTATATTTTATTCACAAACATCTATCTGTGAATTACATTGACAAACATTTTTCTTTTTTAAAATGGCCAAACTGATGTTATTAGATGCTCATGGTAATTGTTTATATACAATTACTTCAGTCTAGAAATCCACAAACACTTCCTACACATGTATCTCTGACAAGCAAGTTGCCTGAAGGGACATTTAAAAAAAAACAAATTCCAGAATTCTTAGGTTGTATTTGGGAAGAAACATAATCCAAATTACCCCATAGTTATAAAGAAGGATGAGATGAATGTGAAGAACATCAGGTCCTAATATATTAAGAAAAATTAAGAATTTAATGGACCTTTAGTAGTAGAAATTATACAACAAAAGGCAAAAAAGTTCTAAAAGTTGTTAATGTTAACTAGCAAACACAAACTATTTCTACAATTGGCAAGTGGAGAATTTGTCGATTTTAAGAGTTCACCCCTCTCTCCCCACTCACTTTAATACTCTTCATGGCAGTATAGATTATGCAAAGAGATTATACCAAGAGAGTTAGGCCTTTTAGAGTAGGTTTACTAAATGTTGATTCTGCTTCAATAAACCACTTATATGAAGCCTTGTTTTAAAACATTAGCCATGACAAAGACTGCCTGAAAGACTTACTTTTGAAGGTCTTAATCCTTGTGGGAAAGGTTGTATAGGATTGTTAAATCTTGCCAGAAGGTACCCCATACTTGCCCTCTGTTAACTCTTCTCCCATTCTTCTTTTCATTGTTGCTGTGGAGTCATAGGAATACAAGTGGTCATCATCAGGCCTCCGTCTCAGTGTAGATCTGCACTTTGTCATTTCCTGGCTATCCTTTTTATTGTATTTCACTGTCTACATGCAACTGGAATGTTTAATGGTCAGTGTTGCGGATTAGGATGAACACTTCCAAGAAAGCTACAAGTGTGGTCCTTCAGCTATTACTGGACTAGAGCTCCCATACCATGTTGGCTGTGGACAATGGGAGTCCGAGTCTAACACTCCTGGAGAACCATAGGGTCTTCACCCTTATAAGAGCTGTAGTAGCAAACAAAAACATTGACTTCTTTGCTATCAATGGACATTTTTAATAGCTTACAATACATATTTCTATTCAATGTGTGCCAACAGATCACATATCTTAAATCTTTTGTAACAGTGCCAATAGTTTGAAGCTGTAATTCTGACTCTCTGTCCCTCTCTGAATTGAAATAAAACAATTATTTTAGCAAAAAATTGTATACATTTCTTTGGCATGTAATAATTACGGTGGTTGCATTCAGAAATTAAATTAGAATTCAGACTGTGAGAGCATATGTAAGACTTCAGAATGATAATCGTTGGATGCAATTTTCATCATATTTAAATGTGACTCAAAGAGAGAAGCCCAGGAAAAAAAACTTTGGGGGGGGTTAGGGAAGTGACATACCATATTTGATTTTAATTATTATTCCCCTCTCCCCTTTTTTGCATCCTTCCCCCAGATTTTTACCTCTAGTCATTTTTAGCTTAATGCCCTTTGGTTTAAAAAGGTCAGGATGCAACACAGTATTTCCATATGAAAAGGCTTCCCAAAACTCTGCCACATTCATTGCGTCATAGTTCTGCATGACTAAAAATAAACCAGATACAGATAGTTGCAGGTTTTATTTTCAATAATGATCGACAATGATTACCTTGGATGCAGCTCTAAATGTGCTTTATATAAGTGCATGGTTGCCAGTTACTTCTTCGAAAAAGGCACAATTGGTACTTGTGGAACAATATATTATGTCAAGATAAAACCTGGCCCTGCTCTTATTGATGGCAGTCCTGTGGTCTCTGTTCATCCTTGCAATGTAAAAGTCCACACTGCATACCTTACCCCATTATACAACAAAGTTGCTAGTTCTACTGTTTCCTGATAGGATGCATCCCTCACTTTACCACCTCCATGTTAGCCAGTTAACATGGGGCAACTAGGATGGGGCTCTTCTGAAGTAGGAGGATAATTTGCTCGAGGTTGGCCCTCTTTATGGGACGCTGGTGATTGCCCTTAAGGGTCTGTTTTAAGAAAGAAAAAGATAGCAATGCCGACCACTCAGCCATGTCACCCCATGTCATATTTCTCCTTAGAACATCCATCTTGCCAGTTGAGACAGAGAACAGGAGTAGAGACCAGAAAATTGGAAGTGTGCCCATTGCCATTTCTCAATTGGACTTTTAAAGGGGCAACACAGCTACCTCAAGTAAGGAATGACACCCTTAATCCTGCTCTCTTTTTCCTTTTACTGTAGAGATTGCCAACCCGTTGGGCCAGTGCTGGCATTTTAAACTTTGACAGCATGTTACAGGCATTCTCACAAATTGTTGACAAGGTGGGTATGGCCAAATACCTTTTTGCTACAAGGCAACCTTGTATGGTTCCTCCCCATGACCCGCTGTAGTCTCCCAAGGATGTTCTCTGCACGTTCACCTTAGTTTTTTCTTTATATTTTCTATCCATGTGGTTTTCTTGGTAAAAATACAGGAGTGGTTTACCATTGCCTTCTCCTGCATAGTATGAATGGATGCCTTTGCTATTGTCACTAAAGTGATCATCTGCCTCCAGCATCTTCCTATATTGCTGCTGGCCAATATAGGTGCCTGCTTGCTTTATCTGGGCAGCTGGGATGACCTTCATGCCTTGGGTGACCCTGCTGGGATTATATACTCTTGACATATACTCCCAGAGTTCTTCACTCTTCCTTCTCAGGAACAACTCCCGCCCATTCCCTGCTATGATGAGGCAATATAGCAGGCCATGGGGGGAAAGATTACTTCTAGTGTGGCTAAAAATAAAAGAAGCTCATATTGCTAAATTACAAAGACAGATAGATTGAACGGGCTAACAAAAACACTTTGACAATCAATTTGGAACATGCATATATAAAGTGTGGAAATAGCGATACTACTTTGTCGTATAACAAATGCACGGAGATGTACATGCTGTTGGATGCAGTGGGGTATCCAGGGTGGCTGATTAAAACCATACCTTTCTGCATCTGGTTGTTATTATTTCAGGGAGCAAATGTGTACTACAGCTTCTCTGGATAATTAGCAGGATGCTGTTACAGCATGAACGATAATTTCCTATAACTATATACTGTACCCTTGAGGGTAAAACAGCATGAGGGCAAAGCTCTTTATGGTTATTGTCCCAAAGCATGCCGTTATGCCTGGCTTTGCAAGCCCCCTGCAATTTCTGTTATAGATTGGGAAGGGATCAAATTTGTTTTTAAGACAGAGGCATGTGCCAGAGATAGGGGCAACTGAACACTCTCCCTTCCTTGAATCCTGCTGGAAGGGGATATTTAGGCCATTAATTCCCACTCCCTGCTCAGTGCAGGAATCCAGATTAAAGCATCCCAAACAGTTGGTTGTCTAACCTCTGCTTGAAGTCATCCAACGAAATGGAGCCCCCCATTTCTCTGGTAAGTGGTTCTCCTGTCAAACTGCTATTATTGTTAGGAGATTTCCCCTAACATATGAGTCAGAACCTGCCTTGTTGTACCTTAAATCCACGATTCGGTGTCCTGCGCTCTGGAATGAGAGAGGACAGGTTTTGATCTTCAGCCACTATTTTGGTCTCTGCAATTCCTCTATGCAGGGGCTCCCCCGCTCCCCGGACATCATGAGGTTCACTTCCAATACTAAAATATAGCCAAGGACCAAGAAGCAGGCTCCATAAAGCAGTGCATCTCACAAAGGAGAATCGGAAAGTAAGAGAGAATAAAGAAATATATGCTAAGCGTGAGTGGAAAAATAGATACGTAGATAAGTGTCAATATATGTGTGGCGTGGTTTGGCCACTTTTGGCTTTGGCACACCCACTTTTTTCAAGGTGCTTATCCACAGTTGGCATGAAGCCTCCAAAGTTAGCCGTAAGTGATCAAAGTGTTCTTGAAGTCCTGGTCTGTGAACTGCCTTAAGGTATTTTAATTGCCCAAGTTATACAACTTTTGACAAGTCTGAGGCAGCACCATGTTTGAAGTTGATTTCACTACTACAGTACCCCAGAAGTAGTAGCTTAGTGCAGAGATTAAGTAGGCTTGCACTCCTAGCAGCTACATATCAGAAGTTGACATATGCCCATGGAGGTTTGCAAATACTGGGCTCTGTGTTTCTGCACAATAGGGTTGAATAGACCCCAATACAGCATTTCTTAAAGTATGGATTGAGAACCAGGGGAGTCAGGAGGCAATGGATGGGTGGTCAAGTCCCTTCTGAGCAGGGTTCCTGGTCTGATGCAGAAGTACACTGAATGCAAGTAACACAACAGTTCCAGAGCTCTGCATAAAAGCGGAGTGTCCTGTGGAGTCCTTGGTGCTCCCTGAGCCTTGTTGTTTTCTTGCAGACGTTTCATTGCCAGGCTAGGCAACATCTTCAGTGCGAAAAGGGAGTGGGACTTGCTCTCGGTTTATATACCATGGCTTGTCCTGCTTGTGTTGGTGGAGGTGTTGTTCTCTACTTAGTTGGTTGGAGTTCCCTGACTGGGCTGTTGTTTGCTGCTTGGTTGATTGACTGAGTTAATAGTTACTTGATTAGGGTATATTGTCCTGTTTGTTCTATGGCTTTTTAACACACTGTCTTTGCCTTTCAAAGAGGGTGTAATCATGGCTGGGGGCTTCTACACCAAGCTCTGACCATGTGATCTGGCACTCAGTCTGCAGAGGGAATTACAGTGGAGGGGGAGGGAAGAAGGGCAAGAAGGCCAAGGTAAGAGCGAGGGGGAGAGATTTACAAGCACCAAGCATGAGAGTGGAAGGGAAAGAAGATGGGTAGCACTTTAGCTCAGAAGGGCCGCTCTGAAGCCTGGCAGTGCTTTGCAAGATGCAGCATTTTAGAAGCAGTTTAAGAAAAGCTGATTTAAAGCAAGAAACACTGTCTGTGGTGCTCTCTGAGCTTGGTTGTTTGCTTGCAGTTTCATTCAGCCATCAATAGACACATAGAGAGAAACCACATTTACACACCATTCAAAAGAGACAATATAAAAGCTAAGAAGGAAACAAAAAGGACCAGAACACACCCTCTCCAGCAGCCTACACCCAGATAAGCAGGGATTAACACCAGGCAAACAATCAAGCAGAAAACAATACCCTAATCAAGGAACTACCAAGGAGAAAACCACACCCCCACCAAAACGGGCAGGGCAAGCTACTGTATATACTGTAAACAAGAAGCAAACCCCACACTCACTAGCACTGATGATGTTACCTAGTCAGGTAATGAAACATCTGCAAGCAAACAACCAAGCTCAGAGAGCACCAAGGACTCCGCAATTCAACTCTGAGCTATGTATATTATCTTCTATTGAAAATACCTTTCTCTCTCTCTCTTTTTTTTCCCCCTGGTGAATGGCAGTTGGCTGTCTTCAAATTTAAGCCCTGACTTCAGAAATTACACAAATGTTAAGCTCATCCTTCCCATTAAAAAACTGTTTTCAAATTATCAAGAAAGGTTTTTTTTTTACTTACTTCCAAAGAATCAATGTTATTTTATAAAGCTGTAAGGTTCTATCATTATTTTATATAGATCAAAATGTAATCCTTAGAAGTTATTGTTATATTTATTTCTTGCCCAACCCTAACCCCAAGGGAATTTATTTAGTTGTTGGTGGGCATCCCCAAAATCATGTATAATTTTAGGGGCACAATATTGCATAGAATGCCTAGCCGAATCTAATACCTTATCTTGATGTGATATTTTTATTGTGATAGTACACAAAAAGAAAAACTACCAGACGATACAAAACAATGTATGTAAAAAGAAAAAAAACTTTCCCAGTAAATAAGAGGAAAAAAAGAATAAGTTTATATAAATACTATGATACACATATAAAAGTGAAAAGCAACTCAGTTTTGAACTGAATCTCAATCATGTGGAATATTGGTTTGATTTTCTATTATGTTGCTACAAAACCAATAAAGGGAAAATAGTACACATGTCCTCAGTCCAAGGATTTAAGATTATAGTAGCAGTATATTTCTAGTGAAGCCAAACAATATTTTGAGCTACTTTCCATGCTTGATAAATCCAGAGTTCTTAATAAATTGATACATTTCAAGTTTTCAGCACATAATTCAACCTCACATTAACATCTTCAAGTATTATTTTTTAATCTCAAATCAAATCAATAATATGAAAAATAAACCAAAATGGAACCACCATTGAGAAGACCTAAATCCTATGTGTCAAAATCCCTCAAATACATTATATTTTCTGCATAAAGAAGTTGATACCCATCCTTCTTAAACATCCACCGAGTATCCTATAACCTTGAAAAAGAAATGCTTGATTAATTAATCTCATTTGAAGATTGCAGGGAATGAATTTAAATTTATTTAAAACATGAGACCATTTATTTCTTAAAATAGGATTTCAAGGTTTTCTTCCAAAGTTCTTGGAATTTACTACTATATAAGGTTTCCAGTCTTTCAAAAACAATATTTGTCTTTTTTTCTCTGATCAGACTGGTCAGATTCACCATTTCTGCATCACCATTTCTGCAAGTTCAGTTAATTTTATAATTCAGTCTTCCACTGTAGGTATTTCATTACTTTTCCATCTTTTTGCATACAATAATCTTGCCACAGTTGCCATATACAATATTAATTTCCCATATTTCTTTTCTAATTCCACATCCATAAAACCCAATAGGAATAATTCTGGTTTCATCGTGATGTTAGTCCGGAATATCTTTTGCATCATTGTATGAATTTGCACCCAAAATTTCTTTGCTTTTTCACAAGTCCACCATACACGCTAAAAATTCCTCTCTTCTTTTTCACAGTTCCAACATTGATTTGATATTCCTTTATACATTTTTGACAGTTTAGCTGGTGTCATATACCATTGGTACATCATTTTATAAAAGTTCTCTCTTAAATTATAACACAATATAAATTTAACACCAGTTCCCCAGATTTTCTCCCATATATCCATATTCATAGTATAACCAAAGCTTGCAGCCCATTTCACCATACAGTCTTTAACCTGTTCATCTGTTGCAAACCTTAATAACGATTTGTACATTTTAAGCTATTATATGACCATCATTTGCACATCCAGTCTGAGTCTCTTTCTCATGCTCTCCTGCCCTCCTGGGCTTAACCCATGCTTCTTCTGCACCTGTTGTTGTCCTTCTTGGCGATCACTCGTAGCCGAGTAAGATTGTCTTCCAAGGGTAAATTCTTAACAGTGGATCCGTAAGTGGCTGTAAAGACCAATTCTGGATCTGCACAACCTCCCACAATGAGAGTTGTTGTCCTAACAGTTTCTGGATGCCTTCTCCAAGATCATCCCAATGGCTCCCAACAGAAAGCAACAGGATATGCTGTTAAGTTATATTCCAGGTGTAGTGGGGGGAAAAATCTAAAGTCCACTAGAGATTGATTTTATTGAAATTACTTCTGTGGAACAAGTCTTTCTTATGGACCTTTTCTTCTTGAACATTCTCCATTACTTAACACATGTCTTATCTGTACCTTCAAGCTGATTAAACTTTGTCCTAGGACATTTTAAATATTTTCTATAATTGTTCTATACTTTTGTGAAAAGTTTCCAGCCTTTGTGTAATTATTTCAATAGTAGCTCTAAAGTTTTGCACAACCCAATAAAAATACCTTAAAGCCATCAAAAGCTCCAGATCAGAAACTTTCTGTTTCAGGAATATCAAGAAGATCGGGAATTAAAATTGCTCTTTGTAACTCATCAGAGTTAACTGCACACTTCCATACAAGTTCTGAGATGCAGCCTGTCACCATATTTATTTTTTAAAAATGCTTGTGGGGTCAAGTGCAGACAAAGACAATGCTAGAGCCAAAGCTAGCACTTGGTTTTACAGTAAACCAGCTGCCCATTTAAATAATAATAATAATAATAATAATAATAATAATAATAATAATAGTAGTAGTAGTAGTAGTAGTAGTAGTAGTAATAATGGAACCAATGGATTCTAATTTCTGCAATGCCCAATTCAGATGGAATACACAGAAACCAACTTCTTAAAACTATCTGTAGGTTGAGTCATGGCAACTGGATTTCTTTCTTTTGGTTTTTTGGTCATGGTTTTTGAGCCATGACTCAACTTACAGATAATTCCATCTGGATGACTGAGAATCTTCATCGACTTCTTAAAACTAGTTCAGCAAATTCCCAAATTCAGGGTGAAGCAGGACAAGTTTTATAAGGCATAGCAACATCTGCCACTATTTCTGTAGTCATCCCTGTTCTGATTACACTTCAAATCAGCCAGTCCTGTGTAAGTGGAGCAAAAGGGATCACATATCTTTGTGATATGCAGCATGCTTGCACCTTTTTAGTTTAAGCACAGAATAGCTGACATGCTTTCTAGAAAGTTATATATATCATATCGGGGCATCTCCATTGTAGGATAGGATCTTTCTTTGTTCCAGCAAATGGAAAACCCCAAGCACAGTAAGATTTGGAGCTTTTCCTCCTCCTGTTTTTTATAATTTCAGAGCAATATCCTTGACATTCCCTAATACAATCTGTTTCTCTTCATCATAAAATAGCCAATTAGTCCCAAATGTCTTCAGAATCTTCTTAAAACCTCAGGCGTAGGTGGGGAAAATGAATTCTAATAACAAGGATTTACCACAAGCTTGGAAGTTCTTATACATATCGTCTCATAAGCCATAGCATCTGGATGTTAAGTATATTTGGAATATGTTCTACTGCTTTCAAGCACATTTATTTCAAAAACATTGGCCTATTGTTGTTTTGGACAGACGCTGAATGTTAGGATGCTATATCTGTGAGACGGTCAGATTTTGACATGGCTAGAACTGTCTTCTACTATCTGTGCCATATATGTCCTAGGTGAGTGCACTTACAAGCCAACAAGATGACCAAATGCTGTGCAGTTGCTAACACATGGATTCTAATGGCAATACTCTTGAATCCATTCTAGGAAAATAAAAATGTACTGCATTAATAGTAGAGTTTGCCACTTCCTTGAAGAATGCATGGTGTTGGATGGAGTTCCACAGCATCTGCATTTCACAGACCTACACAGATTATGTGATGAGCCCTGCTGGATCAGAACTTGTTTCCCTCTGATGATTATCCTGAATCTGCAGTCTGGACCATAAGAGTATTTCTGGACAAGGCTATTGTGCAATATCTCCACTTTATTTACAGATTATTATGCTGGCTGCCTTTGGTAACCCTCCCTTTGTGTCCACCTCTTCTTCCATCTTTTCTCTTGCCAGAGAAAATCCATTAAGAAGAAAAACTGGAATTGTTACACAATGCCCCTGGCAAAAAGAAGAGACCTCCAGTCTGGCAGAAGCTTAGGGCTATCATCCCCCTCATGTTTTTGTTCTCCAGCAACTGTTTTCAGAGCTCTGGTTCTTGCTCCTATCTGAGCCATAGAATAATACACAGTGATCCATCCCATTTGTACCTCAGCTACTCAAAAAGTAGACTTTTGGCTTTATGTACACATACTACCCCAATTCTCCTGCTGCCAGCATTACAGATGGCTGGGTGATCCCTTTTGCTCCACTTACACAGGACTGGCTGATTTGAAGTGTAATCAGAACAGGGATGACTACAGAAACATGCAACCTCCCTATCCGCACAACACTAGGGGAAAAATGTCTGCCCAATAGTCTAATGCTTATATAGGATTATGAGCTTGGATGAGCTCATCCTCTTCCCAGGATGATCTCATTTGGAAGCTTCAGGAGAATGACTCTTTCTCAGCCTCACTTTCTTTTCTCCAGCCAAAGGACAATGATAAAAGGTAAAGGTAAAGGTACCCCCCACACATTTGTGCAGTTGTGTCCGACTCTAGGGGCCGGTGCTCATCTCCGTTTGTTAGACAAAGAGCCAGCGTTGTCTGAAGACGCTTCCAGGGTCATGTGGCCGCATGACACGCACGGAACGCTGTTACCTACCCACCGAAGTGGTACCTATTAATCTACTTGCATTTGCATGCTTTCGAATTGCTAGGTTGGCAAGAGCTGGAGCTAGTGCAGGAGCTCACTCCGCACTCAGGGCTAGGGATTCGAACCTCCAAACTTGCAATCTTCCGATCGACAAGCCTGGCGTCTTACCCACTGAGCCACCACGTCCCCTTAAGGACAACGAAGGGTCATTCAAAAGAATAATTGAGCATGAAAAGCAATTCAAGGACTGTGTTTAGACAAGACAGTGAGCCACAGCGTAGCAAACCACATTTGAACCTAGCATGTTGGGTACACCATTGGACTAACTGAGAAATCCTTGTTAATTTAAGCATATTATACAAAATCATTAGACAAATGTATTATTCATGTTTATATCTCACCTTGATTGATATGGCTAGTTTCCCCAGCCCATGCAGTAAACTGAATTGAGATCTTTGTTATGAAGTCACTTTTTCCTGTGAAGGACCTGCTAGAGCCAGTTTGGTCTAGTGGTTAAGGGAACGGGCTAGAAACCAGGAGACTGAGAGTTCTAGTCCCGCCTTAGGCATGAAAGCCGGCTGGGTGACCTTGGGCCAGTCACTCTCTCTCAGCCCAACTCACCTCACAGGGTTGTTGTGGGGAAAATAGGAGGAGGAAGGAGTATTAGGTATGTTTGCCGCCTTGAGTTATTTATAAAAATAATGAAGGCGGGATAGTAAAATAAAATAAAATAAAATAAAAAAAAATAAAATAAAAAATAATAAAATAAAATAAAATAAAATAAAATAAAATAAAATAAAATAAAATAATAAAATAAATAAAATAAAATAAAATAAAATAAAATAAAATAAAATAAAAAAGGAGTTGAAGTCCAGAGGGGGCAATCGCTACCTACATTGGGGAAATAGTTGTTGCCGTTTAGTCGTGTCCGAATCTTCGTGACCTCATGGACCATAGCACGCCAGGCCTTCCTGTCCTCCACTGTCTCTCGGAGTTTACTCAAATTCATGTTCATTACATCGGTGATGCTATCTAACCATCTCATCCTCTGCCGTCCCCTTCTCCTTTTGCCCTCAGTCTTTCCCAGCATCAGGGTCTTTTCCAGTGAGTCCTCTCTTCGCATTAGGTGGCCAAAGTATTTGAGCTTCAGCTTCAGCATCTGTCCTTCCAATGAGCAGTCAGGGTTGATTTCCTTTAGGATTGACTGATTTGACCTCCTTGCAGTCCAAGGGACTCTTAAGAGTCTTCTCCAGCACCACAGTTCGAAAGCATCAATTCTTTGGCGCTCAGCCTTCCTAATAATAATAATAATTAATATTATTGGGGAAATAGACTTCCCCCAAATTCAGGACTTAATAATGGTACAGAGGCCCTCTCTGTAACGTCATTTGAAACCTCCTTCTCCCAACTCTATTTTCTATGCTCTACAACATCTTTTATATGTTAAAGCAAAATACATATGCACATATACAAATAAAATAAAAACAAGCCAGAGAAATGAGAACATATGAACGCATGAATGTTTACAGTTTAAGCTAATCAAATCATAACATTATTATGGCCAAAGGAATAACACTGAATTGATTTTTGCTGCCTTCAGGATAAGCATCATTTTATTATAGGGAAAGATGACTTATTTTTCCAGCAGAAATAGTATCATGAGCATCTGTAACCTTGTAAATGCCTAATTGCTTATCCCCTATCAAATGACAATGAAACCTCATTCACGGATCATTTTGGAGGTAATCCATTACTCCAGAAGATCCATTAAATTTGAAAGGATCTCATCATGATAATTGACATCATTTGTGTCAATTTGCATCATCTGTGTAATAACTTAATCACACCAATGATGCAAATAGCCATGAATTACCCAATTTGCCTTATTTTTGCAATGATGTCATTAAACAAATAACATAAATCACTGCAGATGTTGTAAATTAACATACATTTAACTGCCTTGTCTGGACTACTTCATAGGAAACAGTCTTGTCTGTAATTTCAGTGGGGATATTCAGGTGGCAATTTGGTCTGTTGTATCCAGTGTCCATTGCATGGGGGGATTCTGAGAAATCAAGGTTTTACTTGTAGAATTATAGAGTTGTAAATCAAGCAGGAAAGGATGTTTCATTGTGAGCCTATGTGCTGGGCCTCTCTGTTGTTGTTCCCATCCCTACCACTCTCTGGGGGAACCTACGGGCTCCCATGTAACAGAGTTCTTCACTTTGGCCCAAATTCCCACCTTAGGTACTCTGCTGGATCTGTCCTATTCATCTACTGAACAAAGGATGAAAATACCTTCTTACTTTACCCTCAGAGTCTCTTCCTCCTTTGATAAGTCCATCACAGTCGCTGTGGGCTCTTGTTTGAAAGAAGCCAAGCCTGAGAAGAGACGGGAGAAACCGGCCATAAGCTGGACATCACCTCCAGCCTTTCTACGAAGGAAAGACTTGCCTGAAGCTGAGCCAGCCAAGCAGCTGCCAGGCTCAGGGGAAGGTGAAGTGCGACCAGCTGCCTCTAATTGCTCCCCTTCCCAAAGGTAACTTAAAACCATACAGAAATCACGTTAATTGTGGTAAAATGTATCTAGCATGGCATGAGTAGGATTTACTGGCTTCAAGAGCATTTAAGATATCGACTTACATTATAATGGGACATCCTGATTAAGCCGAGTGTGTTCAGTGCTTCAGGTTATGTTTGGAACATATTGGAACAGTTTTAATCTTTACTGGGAGTCCATAATAAAGAAGCCTTTTCTGTACATTCTAAACATTTCTCCGAAGTTGTGCTGTAGTACGTGCCTCTCTCTTTATTTGTTTGTATTTTAGCAAGATCTTAGAAATCAGTTAACTACTCTGCAATCTCTTTTCACTCTTTACTGCATAGATGTTACTTCTCCTATCCTTGCCCTGTTTCTAGTTATATCTATCTCAAATATTTTCAACATCTATAAAGATGCTCCCTCTGGAGAGGTTTTATGAGAATCTATATAATGTTATTTCCTAATAAATTTTTGATGGTCTGCTTGTCAAAATATGATCACCAAATACAGGGATTTATTTATTTATTTATTAATCAAATTTATCACCGCCCATCTCCCCCCAAAGGGGGACTCAGCGTTCTTGTTTATCAGTGTTCTTGTTCTTAATCCTAATAAGAAGTTTGCTGAAAAAACATTAAAATGGTTATTAAAATATGAAAATCCCTTTTAATGGAGAGGAAAAGGAGAAAATCAGTTGTGAAGGACAATAGATCCTGAAAACAAACATCCTTCAAAAGTTGAAACTAAACAATGTATTAAATGTGTATGTTGGCAATGTTTTAAAAAGGAAAATAGAAGCTATGGGAGCAGGTGATTAGAGTTAGGACTGTAATATGAGTTTAGGATGGCAAAGAAGATTTGAACAGATTCTCCCATGGCATTTTTTTCAATAAAATCCCTTTCCCCTCCCCGAAATGGTGTTATTTGTCCTGAGAGGGAAACTAGGTCTTGACTGTTTAGTTCTAACCAGAATGGCTAACATTCTATTCAGTAACAAGTTACAGTCCTTTGGGATAATGTCAAGTAGTTGTTCAGCTGTGAGTTTGTTTTCTTTTGCACAGACAGACTGGAAACCAAACCAGACATCAAAACACCAGATGCTGAGATATTACTTTGCTCTCAAAGCTGGGTGTCAAAACTAGCTTGGCACTAATAATCCCAGTTGTCAGTTTGGAGCTCCAGCTGTGATCGTGTCTGCCAAATGGTGGTACAATGTTTGTGGAACAGTCTTTTGGAGTGGGTTCAAGAGATGCAAGAGAATCGGGGGTGACTGAGGGGCAGCATTCTAGGAGAACATACCTTAGCATTTTGCACGTCTTTGGAAAAAACCCTCTGTCTGCCCTAGCTGCTGGAGGGTACAAAGGCAGCTTAGCAACTCATCAGCTAGACTTAGGTTCTGGACCAGCAATAGGCCACCTCAAATCTCCTGACGTTCTGAACTGTAGCTCCCATAATCCCTTGCCACTGACCATGCTAACTGGGGAATATGAATATTAGAAGCCAAAACATCTGGAGGACACCAGGTTGTGCCTCATTCTTATAACATGCTTAACTGGGTTATGTGAGGGTTCACCACGAGATGTGAATTCCAAAACTGAGTTAATTGATCCAGTCCATGTCTATGAAGGTTCTCAGTCATCCAGGTGGAATTGTCTGTAGCTTGAATCATGTCAACTGGATTTCTATTTTCTCAGTGGAAACGTTTCGCTCCTTATCCTTATCCAAGGAGCTTCTTCAGTCTGAGCAAAGTTGGTAAGGGAATCCTAAATATGTTTCTAGGTAGCTGTGTGACCTTACACCTGGGGTCATGGTTATATTGAGATGTTATTTTAAGTCCTTTTATCATCTAAAGGAGGATCGTTAAGATCACCATGCTGCTGTTGAGCTTGTGAAAGGGTCTGAATCTTCCTAGGCACAGAAGACAAAGCCGGGAGAAAGATGGGAGAAAGATGGGAGAAAGGCCTCAGGCACAATCTTTCTCCCATCTTTCTCCCGGCTTTGTCTTCTGTGCCTAGGAAGATTAAGACCATTTCGCAAGCTCAACAGCAGCATGGTGATCTTAACGATCCTCCTTTAGATGATAAAAGGACTTAAAATAACATCTCAATATAACCATGACCCCAGGTGTAAGGTCACACAGCTACCTAGAAACATATTTAGGATTCACTTACCAACTTTGCTCAGACTGAAGAAGCTCCTTGGATAAGGAGCGAAACGTTTCCACTGAGAAAATAGAAATCCAGTTGACATGATTCAAGCTACAGATGATCCAGTCCATTATCCCGGAAGGTTTAAATTTAGGCAAACAGACCCTTTCTTTAATTCCTTCCTGTTGGTGAATTAACTGTAGGATTACACGATCTAAAACTGTTCTCAAAAGCCAGCATCCAAACAAAAGCCACTCAACTGGAATCCTACCAATAAAAAACCAACATTCAATCTTATATTATTTTCTGACCTTACATTATGTTATCCCAATCCCAGAACAGTGAAACTAAATTCACCAGCCAGGAGCCAATCATAGAATGCTGAGGAGAGAGAGTAACCAATCAGAGCTGGAAGGTTCTTCTGATCACCTTCTTTAAAGAAAATGGATGGAAATGTGCAGGGAAATGACAGTCTCCTGACTTCCTTTGTGATGATTGGGAGGATGTTAAAAAAAAAAAAGGGGGGGGGGAAACACACCACATGCTTGAGAGCCTCCTCCAAGATTATGTGCTGCTGACATACTAAGGTGAATCAGTTCACTGGGAGAGAGAATGGCTGAATTGTCTGTGTTGTGTGAACACGGGTTTCCCTTGCTTCTTGCACATTCACTCTTATGTGACTGATCATTTTCATCCCAGAATTTGCTTTAGACAAAAGAGAAATCACTATTATGCGATTTGTGCCAGCATGGTCAATTTGCACCAGAGGACTAGAAACGTGCCAAGACATTTTCCCCTCAAAACCCCATTCTGCCCTCAATCACATGTTTACCATCATGTTAGGCAGTTGTGTCTAGTCTCCCACTTACTTCTGTACCTGCAAATTACTGTGGTGTCAAAATGGCCATCAACATCTTGTCCAACCCTGAAAACTAGAAAAAAAAGTTGGACATATTACATTGTGCTGAAGATGGGGAAGTATCCTCAGCCTTAAGAGCAGCGTTTAACCTGGGTGAACTTTCTGCGCACAACATAATAAAGGATGCTAATAAAATCTGTAGTGCTGGGATGCACTGTACCCCTTTGTCTGTCATGGTAACCACTCATGTTAGAAATCCAGCTGGAGAAAAGATGGAGAAAATGGTTTCACTGTATATAGGACACGAGACAAGGAAGAAAACTTGTTTGAATAATGTAGTGCTTAAGAATAAGGCTCTAAAAATTTATGAGCCTATCTGTCAATGCATTTGGGTTGCAAAATTTGACACCATACTTCGCAACCCCATTTTTTCCACCGGTTCAGTGTCTCGCATTATCCAAATTTGCTTTATGTGAGGTTTTTGGAGAATATAGTGCTGGCAAAAAGCAAGGGAGGGCTGCATGTCAATAGTCTTGACAGTTATCAAGAGAAAATAAAGAACCAACCTTAGAAATAGCGAAGAGAAAGTATTGTCATCATCAACTCTTTATTTTTTTGACACACTGTATACTAATGCAACATTGGGTTCAGGATTTTAAATGTATATAACTGCTTGGAGCTATATCATTCTTACATAAATACATACATCTCACACACACACAGAGAGAGAGAGAGAGAGAGAGAGAGAGTATTGCCTTCAAGTCAGTTTTTGAGTCCTGGTGACTGCCTGGACTAGTCCCTGCAGTTTTCTTGGCAAGATTTTGGAAGTGGTTTGCCCTTGCGTCCTTCCTAGGACTGAGAGAGAGTGCCTGGCCCAAGGTCCCCCAGCTGGCTTTGGGCCTAAGGCAGGACTAGAACTCACAGTCTCCCAGTTTCTATCCTGGTCCCTTAACCACTGTACCAAACTGGCTGTCTCACATATCTTAGGGCTTTAAAACTTCTGACAATGACCCAGTTTACCTGTCATACTAAATAAATATGATCTGACACTTCTCTCCTTGCCAAATAATTATTAGTTCAACTGGCATAGCAATCTAAAATCTAAACTGGCTTCATACAATTTTCACTTAATGCCTTATTTTAGTTGGGGTTTGAAAGAGCTTTACAAAACATAAAAGAACTTTTGACTGTGACTGTCAATTGAGGTTCACCCTTTGCCAACTAGACAGATACCTTACCTATTTAACCCCTCTCAGACAATACAGGGCCTTTATGTTGGTTCCAGCAACATCCACACTCTTATTTTGGCAAAAGCAGTGTCGCATCACAAGGCTTGGTGAAATAATCCAGGGTTCACCAATTTTCTGAAGATCAGAAGGAAAGGCCATCTAAAGATCTGGAGAGATACTATTCCAGAGGACAGGGAGAGCAACAGAAAAGGCCCTCTGACTGAGGGGATACATGAAGAACCTGCCCTGTGAGATCCGATCAGACAGGGAGATGTCAATGGGAGAAGGTACGCCCAGGTATATCCAGAGTCTGAAACATGAAGGGTTTTTAAGGTGACAACCACCACCTTGACTGAAGCCAGAAACCATCGGATGATCAGTGCAGGTCTCAAAGCAGGGGTGTTATATGTAGGGTGACCATACGTCCCGTTTTGAACGGGACAGTCCCGTTATTTTAGGATTTTTCAACCGTCCCGTCGTTTTGATCAAAATCTCAATTTTGTCCCTTTTTTAAACCCGGCGGGAAGGAGGACAGGAAGACAGGAAGGAGGACTGGAGCCGGACTTGCCATTGGAGGCAGCCCGGAAAAGGCCCTATCAGCGCGGCAACTGGAAGCCCAGTTGCCACGTGTGATCCCAGCAGCAGAAGCAGCACCACAGTCCAGGTTCCTGCCTCCTTACCTGATCCTGAGATTGTTTGCCCAGCAGTGGTGAGGCCAGGGAAAGCAGGCACGGGAAGGTTGTGGAAAGAGGGTGCGTGTGTGTGTGCACGTGCGCGCGCGCACAGATTACTTGCTCAGCGTAATCGCGCGTGTGCACACAAACACACACGCACCCCACACCCTCTTTCTCCAGCCTCCCTGCAACAGGTCCGGGTGCATTTGGTCATGGGGAGGCTGGAGAAAGAGGGTGTGGGGTGCGTGTGTGTGTATGTGTGCGCATCTGATCGGGCTTGGCCGAGGGAGTTGTCGGGCCGCTGAGCAGGAGAAGCCGGCTGCGCTCGGCTGCTTCAGCCACACCACTCCGCCCCTTACTGCCCACTGAAGCTCCCCAGGGTGGCCGCTCCTGCTTCTGCTCAGCGGCCCGACAACTCTCCTCCCTTGGCCAAGCCCGATCAGATGCACACACACACACTCACACACTCACAGGACAGACTGCCCTGGCAGGAGGTGACCATGCTGGGGGGCTTCAGCGGGTGGCGAGGGGCGGAGTGGTGTGGCTGAAGCCCCTCAGCGCGGCCGGCTCCTGCCGAGGGCAGTCTGTCCTGTGAGTGTGTGAGTGTGTGTGTGTGCTTCTGATCGGGCTTGGCCGAGGGAGGAGAGTTGTTGCCGCTGCCGCCGCCGAGCAAGACAACCAGGAGCCGGCTACGCTGGGGGGCTTCAGCCACACCACTCTGCCCCTTGCCACCCGCTGAAGCCCCCCAGCGCGGCCAGCTCCTGCCGAGGGCAGTCTGTCCTGTGAGTGTGTGAGTGTGTGTGTGTGCATCTGATCGGGCTTGGCCGAGGGAGGAGAGTTGTTGCCGCTGCCGCCGCCGAGCAGGGCAAGCAGGAGCCGGCTACGCTGGGGGGCTTCAGCCACACCACTCCGCCCCTTGCCACCCGCTGAAGCCCCCCAGTGCGGCCGGCTGCTGCTCGGCGACCCGACAACTCTCCTCCCTCGGCCAAGCCCGATCAGATGCACACACACACACACACACACACACACACACACACAGGACAGACTGCCCTGGCAGGAGCTGGCCATGCTGGGGGGCTTCAGCGGGTGGCGAGGGGCGGAGTGGTGTGGCTGAAGCCCCTCAGTGCAGCCGGCTCCTGCCGAGGGCAGTCTGTCCTGTGTGTGTGTGTGTGTGTGCATCTTTTTTTTAATATAAAATTTTAATTTTATTTACATTCAACATAAACAAAACATATAACACATAACAATAACTACATTTATGTATACATATTTACATTTGATTTATAATATTCATTATCTAATATATTTCATATAACATATCTTTATTCTATTTGTTCATATAACATATTCTTTATTCTTCATTAAAATACCTCCAGTTTTCTTAACAAAAAATTGTGTAAATTCTTGATTTACATTTTTCTTCTTTCTTCTATATATATTCAAAAAGAATATAATATTAAGTAGAGATTAATAAACTATAAAAATAAAAATACAAACATGGGGGCGGGGAAAAAAAGAGATATAAGAAGAAAAATGTGTGTATGTGCATCTGATCGGGCTTGGCTGAGGGAGGAGAGTTGTCGGGCCTCCAAGCAGGAGAAGCAGGAGCCGGCCACCCTGGGGAGCTTCAGCGGGCAGCAAGGGGCGGAGTGGTTTGGCTGAAGCAGCCGAGCGCAGCCAGCTCCTCCTGCTTCGCGGCGGTGGCAGCAGCAGCCAAGCCCAAGGGGGATGGGCAGTGGTGGGCCTCCATCCCCTCCATCCCCACCCCTTGTTCCCTGGCCGATGACGGTGCTGTGTGCACAGTGTGTGTACTCCGGCCTCCCCCAAACACACCAGCTCTGCTGCACCATTTACTGCTAGAAGAAAAAAAAAACCTTTAAAAATAAAAAAAAAATTAAAATCCGAGCCAATCACGCTGATGGGGGCGGGGTTTGCAGGCAGGAGCCAATCGTGTGGGGCGGGGGCGGGGTTTGCAGGTGGGAGCCAATTGCGTGGACTGGGGGGTGGGGTTTGGAGGCCGTCATGGTGGCATAAGACCCTGTCCCGTTTTGCCATCCCAAATGTCCCGTTTTTGTCTGAAGGAAATATGGTCAGCCTAGTTATATGGGTACCCCGAGATGTATCAATACTTACCTGAACCACCACATTCTGGATTTTAAGGTTCTACCACCAGTGGTCTTAGACGACAGATACCTGTATCATAATGAAGGACCAAACTTGTCCTTGTAAACATGGAGACCAAAGAAGAGTTTGGCAAGCGTGTTGCAAGAGGCGGAAGAAAGAGGAAGAGCCAAGGAGGGAGAAAGGCTGCAGTTTGCTGGTGCTTATTGACGGTGAACTGCTGATGACAATCTCTGAGTGCTGTGAGGGAAGCATTACAGTATTGTGATCTGCAAGGAGTGCAGTGTTGCCGTCTTGCCTGAAGGGAACTCAAAACTATGTCTGCTACAGGCACAAGTTTGTGTTTTTACTACTGTAGAAGAGAATGTGAAGGAGTTTGAGGAAAGAGTTTCTACACTGCAAAGTGGGAGGGTAGGCGAGAATTCTATGTTTTATGGGTTACCTGTCAGAGAGCTTCTAGTGGATCCTGCCCTGAGCAGAGGGTTAGGCTAGATCAGGGGTCCCCAACCTTTTTGGTGCCAGGGACTGGTTTCAAAAGACAATTTTTCTGCAGACCGGGGGGGGGGGCAGAGTTTCTGGGATTTCCGCGGACCAGGGGGCGGGGTTTGCGGGATTTCTGCGGACCGGGGGCGGGGCTTGCGGGTGGGAGCCAATCACGCGGAAGGGGGCGGGGTTTGCGGGCGGGAGCCCCATGGCCCAGTTCCTAACAGGCCACGGCCCACAGGTTGGGGACCCCTGGGCTAGATGACCTCTATGGTCCCTTTTAACTCTATGATTCTGCGGTTTGTTTTTGACTTAGTATGATGAGCAAACTCATTATGGCTTACTACTATGCAAGAGTGTTCATGGGGCGGGGGGGGGGTAGTTCCAACTATGCAAAGCCTCACCCCTTTGTCCGTGTGTCCGTATATCTGCTCATATCTGCTCCACTCCTCTGCTCCCAAAAATCAGATCCCTTAAACATTACCAGAAACCTATTTTATTGCCCTTACCCGGGATAATGTGATTTCACTGAATGTGACAAGGCTAATAGGTTTGCACAAAACACTTCAACTGAACACAAAAACTGAGTCAGCGGGAGGGTAAGAGAGGATTAGTTTTCTCCCCAAATAGCTTCAGGCTTGTTTTGGTTTAAACTGTTTCCCTCTGGTCAGCTGTGTCACGTGAACCTGGAAAAAAGAGGTAATGCAAGGCTCAATCTCTTTGCAGGAACAAGGGCCTAAAATAAGGGGAGGGGGGAGGCATCTGGCTTTGCTTTTCATTCCTACACAGGGGGAAGGTGGAACAGAAAGGGAATGGGGATGGCTAAGCCTGCCAGCACCCTATCCAGCTAACCCCAGTTGAGCCACAGTGAATTTTTATCTGTGTGTGTGTGTGTGTGTGTGTGTCTGTGTGTATCAAACTCTTAAGGTCTGAGATGCCAGCCAAGATGGCTGCTTCCTTTTTAATAGGGAGAGGCCTGCTTCTGCCACCTTCCCTGCCTCCTGGTCATTCCCAGGGGCAGGAGCAGCAGACTGTGTCCAAGTGTGCAAATGCAGTCAGGAGTTTCAATAAGGAATCAAAACCTACTAATTTTCATCAGAGAAATGTGTCAGGGCCCTTGCATACTAGTTCATACTTCGCCTTGCAAAGTATTACAAAATGTGTTGTGCAAGTGTAATAAACTTTTCTCCTGTACAGTATCTATTTTTTCTAGACATGTCTCAGACGCTTGATCTGAATGTTGCATCTGCTGAAACTGCTTTAGGAATTTGGCTTCTAATAGCATTTCTTCTTGCACCAAAAGAAATCTTTTATTTATTTGGCTGAAATGCTAAGTGACAAGTCTTCCTTCCTGGATTTCGTGGCTGATGATCTCTGACTCGAAAAGAATCCTTGAAACAACAATGGTAGCATTTTGGTTAGTGCTTTGATTTCTAGGAAAAGGATCAAACCTTCTTCAGGGAATTTTGAATTCATGATATCCATTTAATGATGCTATAGCACAACTGCTTTAGGCCAATGAGCACATTTCTAATTCTGAGAGCATCCTGTGGATTTTCTAAGAAAGAGCTGCTCTGAGCTGGCGGAGGGACTGTTCACAAAATGGCTGATAAAGCACCTACAGTATTTAGCAGAAGGCAAACAAATACAGTTTCTCCTCACTATATACTATACTTTGTACTATATATACTGTACTCTAATGTGTCCCCCCCTATTTTATGTGTGTCTTCTCTGAGCACATTCCCAAACAAAATTCTGGGCTACAACCACCCCCATTCTCCCCCTCCCCCTAAAATGAGATCTGGCGGCATTCTTGTAAAGGTAATACTGGAAATGGCTGCCAACTTGAAACATGCTGATTTCCCATTTTTTGAATAAAAAAGTACACTGCTCAAAAAAATAAAGGGAACACTGAAACAACACAATGTAAGTCCAAGTCAATCACACTTCTGTGAAATCAAACTGTCCACTTAGGTAGCAACACTGATTGACAATCAATTTCACATGCTGTTGTGCACATGGAATAGACAACAGGTGGAAAGCACAGGCAGTTAGCAAGACATCCCCAATAAAGGAGTAGATCTGCAGGTGGTGACCACAGACCACTTCTCAGTTCCTATGCTTTCTGGCTGATGGTTTGGTCACTTTTGAATGCTGGCGGTGCTTCCACTCTAGTGGTAGCATGAGACGGAGTCTACAACCCACACAAGTGGCTCAGGTAGTGCAGCTCATCCAGGATGGCACATCAATGCGAGCTGTGGCAAGAAGGTTTGCTGTGTCTGTCAGCGTAGTGTCCAGAGCATGGAGGCGCTACCAGGAGACAGGTCAGTACATCAGGAGACGTGGAGGAGGCCGTAGGAGGGCAACAAACCAGCAGCAGGACCGCTACCTCCGCCTTTGTGCAAGGAGGGACAGGAGGAACACTGCCAGAGCCCTGCAAAATGACCTCCAGTGGGCCACAAATGTGCATGTGGCTGCTCAAACGGTCAGAAACAGACTCCATGAGGGTAGTATGAGGGCCCGACGTCCACAGGTGGGGGTTGTGCTTACAGCCCAACACCGTGCAGGACGTTTGGCATTTGCCAGAGAACACAAGATTGGCAACTTCGCCACTGGCGCCCTGTGCTCTTCACAGATGAAAGCAGGTTCACACTGAGCACATGTGACAGACGTGACAGGGTCTGGAGACGCCGTGGAGAACGTTCTGCTGCCTGCAACATCCTCCAGCATGACCGGTTTGGCAGTGGGTCAGTAATGGTGTGGGGTGGCATTTCTTTAGGGGGCCGCACAGCCCTCCATGTGCTCGCCAGAGGTAGCCTGACTGCCATTAGGTACCGAGATGAGATCCTCAGACCCCTTGTGAGACCATATGCTGGTGCGGTTGGCCCTGGGTTCCTCCTAATGCAAGACAATGCTAGACCTCATGTGGCTGGAGTGTGCCAGCAGTTCCTGCAAGACGAAGGCATTGATGCTATGGACTGGCCCGCCCGTTCCCCAGACCTGAATCCAATTGAGCACATCTGGGACATCATGTCTCGCTCCATCCACCAACGCCACGTTGTACCACAGACTGTCCAGGAGTTGGGGGATGCTTTAGTCCAGGTGTGGGAGGAGATCCCTCAGGAGACCATCTGCCACCTCATCAGGAGCATGCCCAGGCGCTGTAGGGAGGTCATACAGGCACGTGGAGGCCACACACACTACTGAGCCTCATTTTGACTTGTTTTAAGGACATTACATCAACGTTGGATCAGCCTGTAGTGTTCTTTTCCACTTTAATTTTTGAGTGTAACTCCACATCCAGACCTCCAGGGGTTGCTTACATTTGATTTCCATTGCTTTTTGTGTGATTTTGTTGTCAGCACATTCAACTATGTAATGAACAAAGTAATTAATACGAATATTTCATTCATTCAGATCTAGGATGTCTTATTTCAGTGTTCCCTTTATTTTTTTGAGCAGCTTATATTTAAAAGAAAAAGAGGGAGGGAGGTGGGGCAGGGAGCTTGGGGACACTGAAGGAGGTATCTGCCAGTGGCACGAGCGGGGTGTGTATGTGTCACAATCTGCAAGATGGCAGCTTGATTCAAGCCCTGCATCTTTTGCAAATGCATCAACGTGGCATGCACTAAAGGATCAGCTTTGATCACAATGCCTTGTCCTTCATCTTGCAGATGTTGACCTTCCTGCCCCCCCCCCCCCATGCCCATGTAGGTGTCCCTGGTGCCTGGGTTGACAACTCTTGTTCTAAGTGAAAGACCTGGTATCCAGTTCAGGCCTGCTTAATTCACCAAATAGAGGAACAAATACCTAATTGTTGTTCTTCTTTTGTATTTCCCAGGCAGGTAGCAAAACTGTAATATATCACTGCATCCAACAACTGCCTCTCCATCATAAGGACATTTAATGGGCAATACCACTTTACTACAGTTTAAAAGGAATACTGTATTGATATTTTGTCACTGGGGCTGTGATGGTTTATCAACCAGGCTTCCTTATGTTGGAGATGCTACAAAACAAACAAACAAACCCATAGTCCATCCTTGGATTCAAGAGGGATGGAATTGAAAGTAAAACTGCTGATATAATGCTCATACAAAAATTTATGATGAAACCACATTTGGAGTGTTGGGTACAGTTTAAGAAAAAGGAGTAAGGGTATTCAAAATGTTCCACATATGAACTGGTCTGTGCATGGAACTGGGTTAAAGTGTTCAGATATTTTGATGGAACAAATAGGTCTGTTTAGTTCTGGGCTGGTGGAATCTGAGGAATAGGGTCCGCTGGCTCCTTAAGTTGACTAATGGGGCACATTTGGATTCAGGAGGTGATTAATGCCACTTTCAGGGATGGCCAGAAGCCGCTGCCCTTGAAGGTGGTGGTGTGCCCTCTTGAAAAGGTCCTCTTTCACTCCAGCCATGTTGGACAATTTCCAGGCTCCAACCTCCCCTTTTTAGGGAAGCTTGTTGAGAGGGTGGTAGGCAATCATGGTTTCAAAGTGTGCTCCACGAGAACTTGCTGTTGGTCTGAGAGACTAAGGGTGATGATCGATAGATAGATCAAGCATAGCCAGTTTTCCATCACTAGAGCTTTGCCTCTTGCCCAGAGATTTTGGGAAGTTTTTTGTTTTTTAAACTAACAGATTCTGCAGCCTAGCAAAGTATGAAAACCTCTGAGCTAGAGGGTCCTAGAAGAAACAAGCTATCTGGATCCCCTTCAGTCAGGCTTCAAACTCATGTACAGGCCTGAAATCATATTGGTTGCTGGCTTGCCAGCTACAGCATAGCTGGACCAGAAGGCCCTGGCAACAGGACCTCATGCCCTTATGACCAGTTGGACTACTACATGGGGCTGCCTTTGAAGAGAACTTGGATGTTACAGCGGAAACAGAATGCAGCAGCCATGGTTGGTGGGTAGAGGCTGCCACTGCGGAATCCCCATGCTTCAGTCACTGCACTGGTTGCCACTAGCCCAATTCGAAGTGCTGGGTTTTGAAAACCCCTGAGCCTGATACAATATGGTGCTGGGTTTCCTTAGGGAGCCAGCCCTGGTAGGTCATCTGGGGTAGTCTTGCCCCAGATAAAATGGGGGTGGGGGGTGGGATGGACCACAAGACAGTGGTTGCAGCCGTAAGCCTGTGTAGCAGTTGTTGTTGTTGTTACTATTTATAATGTAAAATTGCTGTTTGACGAGTCCAGAAATCTGGGGCAGTGTAGTAGTGTTAAAAAACAAAATAAAAACCCTGATACACTGGTACTCAAAGCAGCAACACAATTAAGCAAATGTTCAGGAAAAAAACCAACAGAAAGATTACTTATCAGAATCCAGACATACTACGATTTAATTTATTATAAACTCTGGTTTACAATACAATCATGGAGTGAGACAAGAACTTTTGTCAGTTACAGTATAGCTTTGTATCTGATCTGCTTAAAAGGTCCAAAGACAATAGTGTTTTTTCATGATTTGTAAGCTTTGCAACTGATTTTAAAACAGAAATGCCATTCTCACACCAAACATTTATAAAGCTCCTCTTTGTAGCACACAGAAGTACAGACACCCAGGAACAGGTACATATTTCCCCCCAGACCAGCTGTTTCAGCTTTTGTACTTCCACATATATTTGACTCCCAATAGCCAATCATGGGCCCATCTCACAAATGAGTTGAGACTACCTACACTCAGACTTACTCTTCAAATGCAAGCCCAATTAATCAAACATTTATTCTGAATTTCTTCAAGCGCTTGTTCCTGTCCTAATATCCGAAAGTATGCCCACATATATAATCATTCAAGAATATAGGAGAGTTCTCTTACACTGTGGAATCTTTGGCCCAGATTGTACCATCAAGGAACTCAAAGGTAGGCAGATACAAGCCTCATAGATCTTCCAGACCCAGTCATAAACCAAGCCCTGGTTTCCTTGTTAGCACAACCCTTTCCTGAATATACAGAAATGTCTTATAATTCACAAGTTAATTTTGAGTGTAAAAGTAAATGGCAGGCAGATTTCTCTCCCTCCTCCTGCAAGGGAGCATTTTAAAAGGTTTTCTACATTACTGGATCCCGCATCCCAAATAGACTATATGAGAAACTGATGGAACAAAAACATCTATTTTATCAATAGATATTATAGCCATTTTATCTATTATATCCTATTACGGATCAAACCATTCTTGTTTTGCTTTCTACTCACTAGCAATGTCTGTAAGCTTAACCTTGAAAGAAGCACATCTGGGGATTTCATAACAGATGTGCATTCCTAGCTTAATTATCACTGCTTACATCTGAGTATGGACATTTCATATTACAGAAGTACGTAAGTCCCTCCTGATCCTTCCATACACAGAATAAATCTTACGCACACATGAAGTCAATAACCATTAGTACGTGGTCTCCAATAATTGACCTCGGCTTGATGGCACATAGTCAAAAAATGTACAAGTGTGAAAAGTGGTGTCCTTATCTTACAACAATAGTGCCACTGATCTTGTGCCAATATTGTTAAGTACCACACTCCATTTTTAAGCAGAGACAGATAATTTTTTCAAGTAACTAGCAAGAGAGTTGCAAGTGAAAGTTGTGTGAGCAAGTGAAATACAGATATTAACAAACCAAATTGTTTCAAACTTTTGTAGGGCTTGATTTGGCATCAGAAAAGAATTATACTGTATGGGTACGCATCAAGGACACTGCTCCCAATCCCTGAACAAAAGTCTAATGAGAAAATCTCAAGTAAGTTCCCAATAGCACAACCTTCACAAAAGTAACTATAACCAGCAGTAACTGTTCAGAAGGCACTTGAAATATACATTTATGTTTTAAAATTCTGCTTCTTAAGACATAGGAGTAGGCTGGCATCAAAACACACTGAATACACTTCTCAAGATGCTGGCTTGACTGTCCTGCTTTAAAAAAATAGAAAAAAATCTGCTGTGGCACAAGCTGAAAAGGATGTACTCTGACTGGAAAATTCCACTCAGATATATCTTTTTATAGGCTTGTTTTTTAAAACATGTATCTGCTTTGATGTGAAAAGCTTAAGCTGTTCTTCTATACTTGCTTACCTGGAAGCCAGTTTTGCTGAAACCAACAGGATTCAGGTAGCCATGGAAAAATCCTTGCCATTATCATCTCACTGTTGCTTCAAATGATCATGAGAGAAACCACGAGGGGTAATGCCTCTGTTTATTAATGTTCTTAGATTTATTATTACAACCTGCAGAAGGAAACTCTTTAGCCTAGGATGGAAAACCAAACTACTTCAACCTGAAACACTGCAACCTTGTGCATGTACTGCCAGCTGCTGAATTCATTTGACTGTATGCCACTAGAGACAATGGCATTGCTCTTTGAACACTTACGATGGTGTTCCAAAAGGGTCAGACGGTCCACCAGTATCTCACCACCAACACAGGTGTAGTTTTCTCTTAGCTGCCATGCACTGAAATCTTCATGCAATTGTTCATGATGATCTGAGTGCTCTTCAACATAGTCTAGAGGTTGGGATAATTCATATTCTATATAAAGAGGGTTGAATGTTAAGGGAATTGATCTTCCCTAGATCTTTAGTTTGCCCAGTGAATCCTCAACAAAGCACACCAACCAGAATAGTCTGGTAAAACAGAAGTTCAGTCTTTCTTCGTCAGAGACCAAGAGATTTGCTTAGTCTTTCTGTATTGAAGAGAAGACTATCCACCTGCCATTCTATTGTGGTTCTTTTTCAGCACAAGAAAAGATGATTCTCTAGAGCAAGCTTGGGAAGGTGGAAAGAAAAAAGAAAAAACCCACGACCAATCAAGTCAGGTCCATAATCAAAGAATAACAGCATTCCTGAGATGCAGTTAGGGCACCACACTGGCTGCTGGAGTTGATGTCTCTATTACTAAACGAACACTTTGGATGATTCAGAGCATGTTCCTTAACATTTGTCGAAGATCCATGTGCCCAGGAATTTCAGTGCATTTCCTTTTCTCCTTGAGGAACACGATCCGATCATGTCATTGCTGCAGATTCACTATGTTCTGAATTCACTTCATAAGTTAGAGTTCATCCTGGTTTTCAGAAGAGGGAAGAAAAGAACAGAAACCACGACTGAGCTAGTAAAATACTGAGAAATCACTGCATTCATAGTCTCAGAAATTCAGATTCTTCTGCCCTACCTGCCACAGAAATAGCAGCTGTGTTACATCTCAAACAGAGGAAAACTCTTATTTTCATTAACTTTGTTACAATGTATTAAGTGTTTCCTAGTTGTTCAACATGGGTTCCATTCCTCCTCTGGACACCACCTTATGACTCACTCTTTTTCCTCAACATACCATTGTGTTATTTTACCAGTTGCAATGTGAAAAGCATAAAATGATCTCCCAGGGACTGCAGAGGACTCCTGTATCAGAACTTTGTTTACTACTACCTGCTTGATCAGCAGTCCCATTCAAAGCCTTCCTTCTCAACTGCACCTGATTTGCAAATATTTGAAATGATTCAGCCTCAACAATGAAATGTTAAAATTGAAAAATGAAATTAAATGGAAGGATGCCATAGGATGTAGTGTGGTTTTTTGTTCACAACATGCATTTCTACAGACTTGTATCGCATGGTATCTTTGCTCTTTGGCAGCTTCTCCAAACTGGAATCTTCTAGACCAGTGTTTCTCAACCTTGGCAACTTTAAGATGGGGGATAGCTGGCTGGGGGATTCTGGGAGTTGAAGTCCACATGTCTTAAAGTTGCCAAGGTTGAGAAACCCTGGTCTAGATATACTGAAACTACAGCTACCCAGATTCCAGTCACAATGACCAACATATCTGGAGGGCAGGAGGGTGGAGTAAGTAGAAGTAGCTGATTATCCAATAAGGTGGAACACCCAAATTTCATTGATCCGATCAAATATTCAGGAAAGTTATTCAACCTTCAGGAACACGTTTTTCAAGCACATTAATATTCATGGACAGACTGATGAAAACTGGGTGTCCAGTGAAAACTGCATACTCTGTTCTGCACAAAGTCTTTCCACACATACTACTGCAGCCATACCTGGCCTGTAAAAATTCAGAAAACTCTCTTTGTTATCATCTAGTGATTACTCTGATTTTTTGCAGCCCAGATGTGGCAGCTCTAACAATGTCAAAGATACTGCTAGATACAAACAGCACAAGATAATAACATTAAAGTATGTTTATGAAAAAAATACCTTGTAAAATATTGCCCACCTTTTTTCTGGAAGACTGTTTTCTCTTTTTTTTTATGTCTTCTACTTTCTTCATCAGTAGTTCAGCTATGACTTTTGCATCGTGGCTGTCAATCTGTTCTCCCAAAATATTTTTCTTTAAAAACAGAGCAAGAAAGAATTATCACTTCTGCTCTAAATATAAACGCATCAAAGAAAAAAATGGAATCACCGATAGTCCTCATTTAGTGACTGCCTTAGACAGCAACCATTCAGTTACAATGGTGATGAAAAAATAACTTTGCAACCAATGCCCATATTTATGACCTTCATGTCTCTCAGTCACATGTTCACCATTACAGCCAGTTAGTACACACTGTCCTGTGCCTGACCCGTTCCCCCCCCCCCCCAGTGGAGAGCTTGCCTAAACAAGCTATCTCTTCCCCTGAGCTGCTTTTCTCACCAGCAGGTTCGTAAAACGTGCTAAGGGCAAGTTAACAAGCTCAGCTCTGTGACCTTAATTAGTTGATTAGAATCCTCCAGCTCACAGCTGCTGCCTGAAAGTGACCAGACCTTAATCAATTTCACATTGAAGGCTTTTTTGCCTCCTAAGCCACTGGTGGCTTGCAGCCTTGAGTGCACTAGGCAAACAGCATGTGCTAGTACACTCCTTTCAATGTGTATTCCCCATTGTGTGCCTACTCACTCTCTTGTAATCTCTTCCTCTCCAATGAATGTAAATACAAACATTAATTCTCTTCTTGCTAATTATCCGTGCCAGGGCGCGCATTCCAAAGGGTGGGGGAGTGGGGAAAAAGGGCTATAAGATTTGTCCTTTTACCCAACTTCCTCATGAGTCGAGTTCTGGAAACCTTCCCCACCCTTTGGGCTCACCTGGCAGTTTGGGGTTGTATCCTTCTGATGCTGTAAAGCAAAGGAAAGCTGAAGTAAAATCGTAAGCATAGTCACGGTGACATGATTTTTCACGTAGTGACTGCTTTGCTTAATGACCAAGTTGCTGGTCCCAATTGTGGTCACTAAACGAGGACTACTTGTACTAACATTAGGATGAAAGATTCAGCTAAGCAGTTACTAAGATGTTATATCTAGCGATCAGATACTTTTTTGCAATAGCAAGTCAATTCTATTGGTCTTGTTATTATATGGTCTTGTTATTAAGTTTAACAGTAGTGCTTGGTGTTGCTTAAGTAGATAATGCAGCTTGTAAATGCCCATCCTATACCTGTAACTTGGCAAACCATGGTCTATCAAGGTAGACTACTGGGTATCTAGCACCACATGTCTACATTGGCAGGTGGCATTTCTGCAGGGTTTCAGAAAAGAGTCACTATGGCAAGGTGACATACTGTAGGTGTTAACCCTACAGATAATCCGAGCTACTCCTTGCAACTGATGATATACAGTAGATGGCTTACCTTTGTTCCTTGATAGGGATAAAATTTAACAGTGGGATAGGCTCTGATGCCAGCAGATTGACACGTATGAGCATAGGCTTGGCAGTCAACTTTCCCAGCTTTCACTTTTCCTTTAACAGTCTTTAAAAAAAAAGGGAATAAAAGAAAGAGCTGTATGCTAAAGTCAGTTAGCTTAGCAATTAGTTTTACTACTGCGCAATTAGGTGAAAGGAGTTAACTTGTTTCATTCATTCATTCATTCATTCATTCATTCATTCATTCATTCATTCATTCAGCTTTTATAACACCCCTGTCTCATGACTCTGGGCAGTTAATGCTTCTCTCATCCCAAATAACTGATTTCCTACCTAATCAGTTCTCAAGGGCTTCAAAATCAATGGATCTTGGCTCAGTCATTCTCAACTTTTCAGGCCTTTTCAAGGAAAGGAGAGAACCCCCATCCCGCCCAAACACATAGTACATTCCTTGTCTGAGGATTTGCCATAAGAGGATTTGTTTGTTCTGAGTGATAAAGTAGTTCTAGCATTACTAATAGGGACATAAATCAACTGAGCAGATCCTGGGAAAGCGGCCTTTGAACTACCTATTATACAGTGAATTCCTGTAAGAAAGTCACATTCATGTGCTTGTACAACTGAAACTGATTTTCAAAGTTCAGGTTCAGGCAGTCTCTGCCCCACCAGCTGTCCCTCCTCATTGCTCATGTTCTTTAATCATCATCATCTTTTTATCCGACCTGTTTTATATATACTGTATATACTCGCGGATATGCTTATCCGCAGATAAGCAAAGCCTCAAATTTTTAACCAAAATACCATGAAAAATGTGCCTTCCATGGATAAGCCAAACCCGATTTTTTGGGTGCATTTTGGCACCTAAAATTCTCGGCTTATCTGCGAGTAAATACGGTAACTCAAGGTGGCAAAAATACCTCATACTCCTGCCTCCTATTTTCCCCACAACAACCATCCTGTGAGGTGCGTTTGACTGAGAGAGAGTGACTGGCTCAGTCACCCAGCCAGCTTTCATGCCTAAGGGAGGCCTAGAACTCATCTGTGGCCAGTACCCTAACCACTACACTAAACAAGCCAATGAAGTTAGCCATCATCTTTTCCAGATGCTCATGGGGGATTTTCTTCCAGAAGAAAGCTATGCTCAGAGAAGTATACTGTCGAAGTTTCTATTTCTGACATAGACTCCTTTTTATTGTTCAGCTTCAGCAGTCATTCCCAACTTTTAAGTTCTGAGAGACGTTTCATTACGTAACTAGGTAACATCATCAGTGCAAGCAAACAACCAAGCTCAGAGAGCACCAAGGAATCCACAGTTCAACCCTGAGCTACAGATATTGTCTTCTACTGGAGACTGTATTTGAATCAGCAAAATAATCTAGAGGTTAAAATGTTAGATATCCTGGTTGGGAGCTAATTTGGGGGGTACAACAAGCAAGTTCAATTAAACAAATATTTTCTGATGTTGGAAAACTGTAAGAATTACCTTTGCTAGTATCTCAAACTCTGGAGCAAAATTTTGGCAAGGGCCACACCAAGGGGCATAGAAGTCAATGACCCAATGTTCTTTCCCATTCAGAACTTCATCAGTGAAGCTCTGAGGTGTCAGATCCTGAGACACTTGAGGCAGATAACTTTAAAGAAAGAGAAGAACTGTGGGATTTCAGTGAAATCAACAATGGAGCAAACACTTTCATGTGAATGAGTTCAGAGCATCTTTCGGTGCCATGAACAACTCAGTATTTTTAAAAGCAGAGAATCATAAATGTTGATTTTGATTACCCCCTCATCATCATCAAAAGTGAAGGAGACCTATTGAAGTACTGATCATACATTTACCTGAGTTTACTTTGAGTGAAGAATTTCCTTTGATTAATTTTAATGGGGATCTTAATAATAAAAATGACTAGCCATTGTTATAATCAGCAAGTTTCCACTAAAAAGAGAAAAAAATCACTAAGAAGAAATGAGAACATAAAAAACCTTTCTTGGCTATGAGAAAATTCAGAATCTACAGGAAGACAATACCTCTATGAGGCCAAACTTTATTAAACTGCATAAACTTCCACATTTCTAAGAACTCTTCATCAGGCAAACTGATTTTTTAAGCAAACAAAAACATTTGATCAACTTGTGAACAAAGGCAGATGTACGCAACTCACCCAAGCGCCCATCTTCGCAATGAATAGGCATCTCGATGCCAGCCATCGTAGCTACTGTTGAAAGATATAAAAAAACAAAAGTTACCCTTCAACTAAAAGAATGAGCTTGGAGAAGAGCTGCACAAAGGTATCCTTACCCTGAAACCTACTAATACATTTTTCCTTAAACAAATACTCTACAGCAGGGTTTCTCAACCAGGGCTCCATGGAACCCTAGGGTTCTGCGAGAGGTCACTAGGGGTTCCCCGGGGCATCAAGATTTATTAAATTATTTCAAATTCGGGCAACTTCACATTAAAGAGGTAAGTTTCATTCTTTATTTTTAGTTTAAGAATACTGTTAATGCATATATACAGGCCTACACATGAAACGAATATAATAATTTTGTAACTTCTGGCCTAGATTTGAGCCTGAATGTCCAGGGGTTCCCCGAGACCTGAAAAAATATTTCAAGGGTTAAAAGGTTGAGAAAGGCTGCTCTACAGACTCAATTTTTGCATGAGGTTTTCCTTAAGTTTTCTTCCACAGGAGAAATTCTATGTGACAGGAAACGATAATTTAACATTATGGATCCTGAAATGATGGGCATCCTTTTTTAAAAAAATGAGAATAAGAATATAATGCAAACGCAACTGTGCTAGGTCAGACTCAGTAGTTTTGTTTGCCCAGTGGTCAAACACAGTTTTAGGGGGCCTGCAAGCTACCACATCGATCAGTCATTTATTCAATTGAATAGGGTTTCATCCAAATCACTGAATATCTATCATCTATCAGTCAATCAATCAATCAATCATATTTATATTGTTTTAAATTTTATAAATATTAGACTACAATTATTTTCACCATCTGGACAAATAAATACTTGCTTAGATCTTCAAAACACACCACACATACAAGCATTTTTAACTAAAACATTTTTGCATGAGTTTAGATTGGAATGTGAACAATTGCATTACTCACTAGTACTGATAAGATGAAACCGATTTTTGCGGGAAGAGCCGTATTTCAGGATAGCCTTGAATATTTTCTTGATGGCAAAGAGAAAAATATTTTTGGCAGTCCACACTACCAACTGCAATCAGTCCATTCATCAACTAAAACAAAGGAATGGATTATTCAAGTAGAGCTGTAAAAATTGCTCCAATAAACCATCCAACCATAACTACAATAAGAATCTAAAGATGGTTTTTAAAGAAAATCTACCCAATTACCTTATTCAATAGCCTGTCATCCAAAGAGTTTGCTTACAGTCTCTCCCCAGGGACGGCTAGAGTTAGCAGGAAATTTTATTGGCATGAAACTTGGTAGTCTCCTTTGCCACTCCTTATCTTCCCTCTATAGCCCCTCCAATGTAACAGGAAACAAAGCTTGCCAGCTTTTACATAGCTTGAGGCTGTCCTTTGACAGGTCAGAATAAGGGAACAGATACTACTTTAACACCAGTACAGCTAAGGGCAACTTAAGACTATCTCACTCATAGGCCGGGTAGGAAATGAAGGCAACTTCTCGAGGACATGGCAAAAAAAAAAAAAGAAGGCTGCCATGTCATATTAGTGCTCCAGTTAGATGCAAGTTAGGAAAGGCCCCTAGACTTTCATACTTTTGCATGGATTTCAGTGAAGACACCATACTGGGTATACAAGGAAAGAATGCACATATCTCTCTGCTTTTTCCAAAAGAAAAAGCCTTTGAGCTACACAAACCTATGTCCAATGCAGTGAATTGGAGTCTGTGTATGTGTATAGTGGTTATGGGGAGGACAGTAAACCAAGCCTTTAAGATTTCATTATGAAAATGGTGGTAATCAGATGAACTGGTAGGTTTGGCTCATAGCTTACACTCATCCAGCTAAGCTTCTCCAAAGAGTTTCTAGTCCCAAATTGCTTGTATGAAAGTTAAGGGAAAAACAATTCGGAGATGCTTCTTTTAAGCACTTTCCTATTTCCAAAAACAACATTTTATGATTGTAATCAAGGAGACCCAAGTTGTTGTCATTTCTCCCATGTTTGCCTAAGTTAAAGCTCTTTTTGTTTTTTTCTTTTCCCCTACATTCCATGCCATGAATAGCAATGCATCATTTGGAAATAACTGAGGAATTTAAACAAACCACAGCCACAAATCAGATATGGAATCTCAATAATTTCAAAAGAAAAGCACAACCCTATCTTATGTCTATTTCCAATGCATTTTAAAATCTGTTGCACTAACTATTCCAATTAATTGAAACTATATACTAGGGATGACAAAAATGCAATTCACGGGGGCAGGCAGGTGACCCGGACCCTGCTTATGTCCAATTCTAATATATATTACACACCCTTTTCTGCCTACTTCTTACAACAGAATGGCAAGAAAATATTGAATGGACTAAGAGTCAGGAGTTGTCATGGCGAGCTCAGACTATGAGACCGACCGACAATGGGCAGCCAGTTCCAGAGTTGCCGGATGAACTGCTTCCCGAGGAGCTGCAGGCAGAGGAGGTGGGGCTGTCCGGTAACCAGCAGGCACAGCCACCACCGGTCTCTGAAGATGGGGAGTCTGAGCTGCCACCCTCTCCCAGTGCAAGGGCTCGCTGTGCAGAGAGGAGAGCAGAGCAAAGGCAAGGAAGGAGCCTCGCCCTTCCAAATGAGCAACACCGGGTTGCTTTTATTTAAGAAGAGCAGCGTGCTCAAGCCTCTCCGTTGGCCTCAACCGTTCACTGACCCAGACTCTGTGTGCCTTGATTCCTGACTTGAAACCTCGTGACTTTGACTCTGGACTTGGACCTGCTGATGAACCTCTTACGGCGTTGGAACCCTTGGACTTCACTTGACCCCTCTTCTGCCTGCTGTTTTGGACTGGAACTCTCTTTAAGGCAAGCTTGCTGGACTTTTGGGGACTTGTTTCTCTGCTGTGTGCATGACAAACATTTCCTTTGCTGCTTGCTTATTTACTTTACAAACTTATCAGTAAAGTTTGCAACCACCTCTCGGTGTATTTGCGCGTGCTTCCCAGGTGACAGGACAGGGCAGTTCTTTTACCATAGACAAAATATGTAAAAATCATCACAGACAAAATATATTAAAATTAAACATAAATGTTAGGGGACACTGAGGGAGTTTCCACGGATGGTATTTTGGAAAAAAGTATGTTGTGTACATTCTAAGACAGCTAAAAATGAGCAATATTTGCTTTTACCCTTGCCATCCTCTTCCATTCCGGTATTAAAGCCTGGCAAGGACCACACCATGGAGCATAAAAATCAACCACCCAGATTTCGTTATCCTTCCTTTTCTTCACTAGCTCACTGAAAGTCTCTGGTGTTAGAGATATCACAGAAGGGTTCATAAGATCCTGAAATACAGAATGGAGAAGATTTCATGAAATTCCTTTTCAAATGTATCACCTCCTCTGCCAATAAAAAAGATAAATCCCAATGTTCAGCTGAAATCATGTGCAATGTATTTAGGCTACTGTGTAAATATGGTAGCATCACCTTGATTTCACTATAGCAGCTTCAAGGTGTGTCTAATATATCTCCCCAAATTGCCTGTTGGATTGCCAGCTGGATAGGAATCACAGTTCTACATATCAGGAAAGCACCATGAGGGAAGACTTCTGTACAGCAATTACTCAAAAAATGAACCACAAACTAGAGAAATACAAATGCAACATATTATCTCATCTATTCAAATATTTCAGAGAATATGCACCTTACCTGGTGCAAATTAGTTCAGAAATAGCTAAATCCACATTAAATAAATTGCAATTCCTTTTTTTTTGTTAGAAACTACTGACATTCCCAACTGACAGGAACAATGAGAGTTGTACTCCAAACCTTTAAGTTCCCAGGGGAAGTAGAAGCCAGCCCACGGCCACTTCCTGGCTCATTCCTGGAATGAGCCAGTCCTTCCTCAGCCAAGAAACCATCTCTACAAAGAAGAGTTCAAAGGAGAAAGCAGCACCCAGGCAGGTGGACATTCTTTATGGGATCAATGCCATTAGGAGATGGTTCTCCAATTGCAGGGAGACCATCCATCGGAGATTCTCCAACATGTCCTTCAGAGCACAAGGCTATTGAGAACTGAATGTCTTCCTTCTAATATCTTCCTGAACAACAGTAATAGTACAACAATGAGCTAATGTTATATTACAGAGACCAAACCATGTTCTTTGTTGTTTACTATTCCTGAACCACCATTTTTTAAAAAGAATATAGAGAAGCTGAAAGTGTGGAACCCTCACCAACCAGTGCTAGGCAACATTGCCTCTGGGGATAGGTAGCGCCTCTCATGATTATATCAAGGTTTTGGAACTGGAAAAATTGGTGTTACACAGTTTCCATTTCTTTCATTGTAATTGCTTATCATCTTACCATTATTTATACTTTTATTGTTTTAAATTAAGTAAACTATTTACTAAATGTAACACTGTAAAAGATGAGAAGGAATGGTTTTAATGTACCATGCCAAAATACACAGCAATTTTTAACATGAAAGTTTCATTAAATACATTTATGATCAAAATAAAATGCCATCTTTTCATTCATATCTGGTATAACAACAGGCCAAAGAGTCTAATACACACTTGAATCATTTCTGGTTTGTATGCTTCAGGTTTTGTATGATTTTAACTGGACCGTGGATGTTCTAGTTATTTTTGTATTCCTGTAAAGCTCCTGAGAATCCAGTGGGATTGCAATGGGGTATAAATGTTAATAAATAAATAAATTACCTCAATAAACTCCAAGATCTGTTCAGCTGAGTGATGTCCTTCATACTCATGCGTGTGAGACTGATTGAATACCACAGTGGTTGGATAAGCTCTAATGTTGTGCTATAAAAGATCAAGAAGTAAAAGATGTTGAGAAATAGCCGGAGCTGTGCCCCCTTTCATTCAGTACTCTGGCAGTCCCCTTCTTCTGAAAACTAAACCAAAATACCCATACCCTATATCATTGCAATTATTTATTAAAAAAACAGAAGTGAAAAAAACACCACAGTGCCAGACGGGATAGATCATAGCTTTCCAAACTGTGTGTCGCAACACATTAGTGTGTCGCAACAAAACCCGAAGTGCTGATGGCGTGTCGCTGCCGCCCCTGCGGCAGCGCACCATCAGAGCTTCCGGGTTTTAGCGCAAAACACGAGGCCGCCACCACCGCCACGCATGCCCCCACACCACCGCTGTTGGTGTGTCGCCAACGGCGGGAGTTTGGAAAGCACTGTAATAGATATTAGTCAGGTTTACAAAAAGTTTAATAGTGAAATCCTACGTATTTAAGTCCCAACAGCCCTCAGTCCCAGCAAACATGGATAAGACTACAGCTTCAAAGCTGCCCAGGATAGTTGGTCCTCTAATTCAGAGAACATTTTAACTTCTGACAAATGCTTTGACATTTTTTTTAAAGAGGTAGAATTTAAATGAAAGAAATAACTATTTTTCCCGATTAAGACTCAAACTCTGAGTTTTTAATAAACAAATGAACAATAGATTCATGCACAGAAATCTGTTGTCTGAATATTCAGCATTTTACATACTCTTTTATAAAGTTCTAATTTTTTAAAATCAGATAAATTATTCCGCCTACTTTCTATGCACTTTATAAATCTTTATTTTCAAGGCTTCAGGTTCATAAAGTTTAAAAGCTGTAAGATCCTCAAAAAATTGTGTGTGTATGTTATGTATAGAAGACTGGCTTTCATATAAATAGGGGCTTCTGACTATAAAAAACAAGATGTAATTTCCCCCTTCCCCTCAAGAGTTAGTAAGTTAATAAATGTAAGTGAATGCTGGCAAAGTAATTTGATTTGCAACTTACCAAATTGCAAATCCCTTCATGAACTGTACAATCCAAAGTCCCAAACTTCAGTTGGCCATACAAATGCTTTGATGCTTTCCTCAGTTCTGGCAATAAAGCCCGGCAAGGAGGACACCACTAATATCAAAGAGAGAATGAAAAAACCAACATCTCCCCAGTCACCCAGAGGGCCACAATTTTTGGTTCTTTTTGACCAACTGTTGTTTATTCGTTCAGTCGCTTCCGACTCTTCGTGACTTCATGGACCAGCCCACGCCAGAGCTTCCTCTCGGCCGTCGCCATCCCCAGCTCCCCCACAGTCGAGTCCGTCACCTCCAGAATATCATCCATCCACCTTGCCCTTGGTCGGCCCCTCTTCCTTTTGCCTTCCACTTTCCCTAGCATCAGCATCTTCTCCAGGGTATCCTGTCTTCTCATGATGTGGCCAAAGTACTTCAGTTTTGCCTTTAAGATCATTCCCTCAAGTGAGCAGTCTGGCTTGATTTCCTGTTGGTAATTGCCTATTCATACACCCTTTCCTTAGAGTTTAACTGGGAGGAAGGCACAAGCCATCTGGCCTCTGTTCTTTATGGGTGAATTTACCAAGTGCTTCTATTGCTCAGCATGTGCTCCTGCACTGACTACATGGAAGTATGACGAGATACTTTTTTTTTTTGTGCCCTCAAGTCAGTCCTGGCTCCTCTTGACTGCCCGGGCATGTTCCTGAAATTTTCATGACAAGATTTTCAGAAGTGGCTTACCATTGCCTTCTCCCTAGGGCTGAGAGAGAATGACTGGTCCAAGGTCGCCCAGCTGGCTTTGTACTAAAGACAGGACTAGAACTCACAACCTCCCAGTTTCTAGCTCGGTTACTTAACCACTACACCAAAGTGTCTCTATGATGATACTTACAGGTGCAAAAAAATCAACAAGCCATGGTTCTTTCTCCTTGCCGGGAAAATTCTGAGGTCCTAGCGCGATGACGTGGGAATTCACACTCTCCTTGGCAAAGGCCACTAAATCATACAGAATATTCTTCCCTTTAAAAGGAAACAAAAATAGAGATGTGATGTGGACAGCCATCTGCTCTTTGCTCAGCAAAACAGGATAGGAAAGTGAGAGAGACAGGTGAAGATGAGAAAGAGAGATTAAAGTTTTCTATCTAGAAAACAGAAAAAGAACATGTGTACTGAGGAGGGTTAATCAAGTTTGCAAGATCCCTGCTTCCCAAAATGGAGTTTAGTATTTTTAAGAGGTCATGACAGATACAGTATTCATATTGAAAGAAGGCGCAAGAATGCCACAGCAAGTCAGTCTGCCTAACAGAACTGTGCTTTAGAGTGCAACTCTCATCGGGGAATATAAACCAACACCTCCAACAGGCATCTGGTTAAGGGAAGCTGCCATAGGTTAATGATCCAGTGTTGTGAGAAAGCCTCTTTCAATCACCCTTAATTCCAAGCAATGTTATGGGATCATCATCCCTGAATTCTACAGCATCCAGATTTTCACTTAAAGTAATAAAAGTAAAATCAGTTCTCTTTCTGGAGGATTGAGAGAAAAAAATCTGGCTCCAGAAAACTCCAGTACAGGGACAAGCTAGGCACTGTGCTAAATTGATCAGAGCCAAATTATTTATGATGAACCTAAGGAATATCTATTAAGTGCAGATGTGTGCAATAACCCATCTCCTGTACCAAATGAAAAACAGCCCTGGAAAGCTGTAATTTTGAGAGGAGGAGCAACACAAGCAAAAGATTGCTTAAATTCAGTTGGCCATTTTCTCAAAGGGCTACATTTACTTCAAATTATTTTCCAAGATGTGTTAAAGCAAGCCGTTTGGAGGATGACAGCAAAGAGGGGAGATGATTCAGGATGGAAAAATAACCAATACAGAAAGAGATGAAAACTCTCCCGTTCATTTCTTTGCTTAACAGCAGCAGCACCCAAAATTGCTTTTCATATATGTATATCTTAAATGTGACCTTAGTACATGCAGATCTTTACTTTTCCCTTGTGGCTAGGGTAGGCAAGCTCTTTGTTCTGGAGGCCATTTTTCTTTTCTATCTGCCACATCATGATATTATCAGAGTGGACAGACCAAAATTGTTGGTCCTTTTTCAACTGTGTTTGTATATGGGGAAGGGGGTGGGAGCTGTGTCATCCACTAGTAAAGAATAAACCTGAGGTTTGGGGGTGAGGCTAAGGGATGTAGTGTATGCCTTAAACCTCCACTAGTTGTCATCAGCACAACCCTTGTGACCACAGAATCCTCAGAGGGAAAAAATAGTCTTAACATTACATCCTCACCAACTTCATGGAGGACTTCAATGGGTGTTGCAAAAGAGGAGCTGCGAGGGCCACATATGGCCAGCAGAGAGTCCAACCCTTCCCTAAAGAAAGGACATTCAGATACCACAACATAATAAATCAGAAGCAAGCTATCTACTCATTTTGTACTTTGATTCCAATTGGCTCCAACCAGAATGGTCAATGGCAAGGAATTGTGAAGCTGCAGTTGAACACAGCTGTAAAATACTAAATTGCCTATCCCGGTTATAAGTGCCATAAATCTTCTATATAAAAATTGCATACCATAGTGGATTTCATAGTTATCCATTCCCCGTCCTTTAAAGACTACTATGCATGGTTCATAAACATACAGACTGTTACAAATATTAGCTTCAGTAAGACAGTCAAACTTGCCAACCTGTAAAAGAAACAGCTGTAAGTTAGAAGTCTAAGGCGAACTCCACAAAACAAACATTCTACTTTCACTCTCATTTTTAAAACTTGTTTCCTTTTCTTCCTTGTCCATTTTTTTCTCAAGATCTTTGTTGACACTACTAAGAAATGGTCTGTCCTTCCTTGCTAATAATAATGAGCGCACTGGTCACTTTTGACATATTTTAGCCAATGTGCCTCAAGTGCAATCAAAGTCTAGTTTTATCCCAAGCATGCTCACACTGTTCTACGCAAGTCAGAATCTCAAATCTTGAGACTACCTTGCAAGCTGTTGTACACACTTGCCAACTTGGAGGTAAATGCAATGTACTGACAATAACTCAGGATTTCCCATTATAGGAGAAAAGATTTATCAGAACCCCTTAATATCTCAACAGGCTGAAGAAGGAAAGCATAGCCTGTAGCAGCAGTCATTGGTCTTAAAGCTTTGGGAGGTATAGCAAAAAGAAACACCCAGGGCCTTCTAATGTGTGTGTGCTTCCAAATTCATCCCAACTGGAAAAGGGAAAGACTGTTATCTTAGATGCTGACTCAGTGCACAAAGGGGCAAGTAGCTGCTGGATGTCAGCCAGGGAAAAAATGTTTAACTTAGTCTTCCCAATTCAAGGACACATCTTTGAGACAAGTGCATGGGTGTCCAGATGAAGGTGGGAACAAGTTTGCAAGCAAGGGACTAGAAGAAAGTAGCAGGAAGCTTCAAAATGACCAGGCTTTGAACAATTCATGGAAGAAAAAGGCATCACATAAAACAATATTGTCTGTTTAAATCAAGGATTATCGAGCTTCACACACTTACTTGAATATTTTCAGCTTTAAGGAGAACACGTAGCTTCTTAAGGTCATGGGTATCAGACTTGCTACTTTTGCCAAACTGAAAAAATATTAACCATCGATGGTGGGCCACATGATCCTTGCAAAAGGAAAAAGGCAAGGAAAAACAACTCAGGCTTTTTGAAGAAAAAATATTAAACAAAAGAGGAAAAGAGATCAAATAGATTAGCTGATTCTTCCAAGATGTATAAGATTTATCAGGTTATCTGTAGCACCACATATTATTTATTGTATGCACACATTCTCACACTGAATTTTTTCTTCTTAACTCACGGTGCAATTCGATGAAAGTTTACTTTGAAATGTACCTTTCTAAGGAGCCAGATGCATTTGGGAGCACTTTTCTCTAGTGTGCACAGAAATTTATCATAACATAAGGCCCCAAAGCAGGCAGCAAACATATGCATGGGTGAACATGCTTGCGCAGATGCTGTATCAAATATATAGCCACAACCAATTAAATAAATCCAGGCAATATGCACATTCGTATCATCTGAATTTTCATTCAAAATGGCAGTTTGAGCTTCCCAATCAACAGATTCTTTTATTTTTTTCCCCTGCTTCTTACATCCTGGTTTAAGGAAACAAGCCCAAGGCCATCACTGAACCTTGCAGATGGGAACAGGCCATCCTGATGGCAGCAATCGATCTGGCAGTATTGGTAAGGCTTGGATGCGTTGGAGGAGCTCAGCAGCATGTTTTTCAGGGGGGCAGTGGAGGATTCTTCCTGGTGGCCGCAACATTTGGCAGTGGTGAATTTATTGAATTTTTTAAAAATGCCAGTGGCCCATACAAGGCCACATGTTGTGCAGGCCTGCTCTACAGTTTAAAAGGAAACATGGCCCAGATGTAAGACAAGAGGACTGGTATGACATATAAGGAGAAAATGATGATTTAGGGAACAAAAGGAATAAATATGTTGCAATGAAGAGATAATTTGAGTGTTAAAATTTTTACCTTTAAAGTAGATGCCAAGATTGTATCAAAGTCTGGAAGGTGCTGCATGATTTCCAAATATATTTCTCTTGCATCTAAGGAGTTCACATACTGAAAGGGGTGGAAATCATCACATAAATGTTATTCAACTGCATAGTAGATATTTTATTTACAGTAATTGTTCACAATGACGTTTCAGTAATTTCTAATGCATTTCAGGAGCAATTTCTGCACTCTCTTGAATGGACAAGATGAAGAAAGAAATAGGTAAGAATGGAGGAAGATGTTTTGTAGGAAGAAAATGGAGGAAGACTTGTGTAGTTTATGTGTACTGCCACTTCTGATACCTTCCCATTCCTTAAAACATTTCAGTCTCCCTGAAATGATCCTGAGTTAGAGAGAATTGTAGAAATAAGATAACCTTTGTCACCATATGTTCCTTCTCACCCTTACTTAGGTCCTATCAAAATTTCAGAATACATGGAAGGAATTCCAAAGGGGAAAAGTGGTTCTGAACATATATGGACACACATGTCACACTGGCCAGCAACTCCTTAAAAAGCTGTGTCTTTTCCTTGGCTCACATGTGACCCAAGGAAAATACATGTTTGATATAAGGAGATGCTAACAGGTGAAACGAATGAGCCTACATACATACCAAATCACATTTTCTCTTTCTAATCCATATCACTGCACAGCTCTAAGCACTACTCAAGGTTTGCTCAGGGAGATTGGGTCAAACAAATCATTTTTTTCACTTTATGACTTAACTTGCGCTCTTCAGACATCATTGATCATCTGGAGCTGTCGCACATAGCAAAGTTTTAAGTGGAAGGCAAGAGCAGTGAAACTGTATAGCTTCCGAAGCTTGATATCCTCGGAAGCAGCATTCATTATTGCCTGACTGAGTTTATTCTAAGTTTCTTCCTAATCCTTAAATATATTGCTTCCTCTGTTTCTAACAATAAATGGATAGGTGAGAAATAACTCATAACATTTGACAAAACACATTTTATAAGCACATAATTTATAACACTTTATCCCAGAAGGAAGGAAAAAGGACCAATTGTTCATTACTGAAAATAGACAGGAGTCTGCTTACTCATTTAAGACACCACCTGGCTTAAAGATAATGGTATTCAGTACAAATTTTGATTATATTTCAGCACAATGCCTCAATGAAACCCATGAGACTTAAAGGGAGTTAATTCTGGTTTGATCACATCTTTTCTTTTTAGATTTATTCCTTAAAATAAGGAATCTGAGAGTTACATTTGTGATATAAAGGTAATGAATAAAAAACAGGAATGTAAATTTCCATCATGCCTTTCTTGTATTGATTAAAAGCATTGTTATGTATGAGGGATGCAATCTAGGTGAAGAGTTGGATAACAGAAATAGCCGTTTACCTCCCAGTAGCTACCAATATTACATTATCCTAAATATTTATATTTTGTCCAACATTAGAAAAAGAATGCAGTAAGTGGGGTAGTTAAGGACAGGGCATTTTAATACCTTCAGGACACTTAACTGCCAGAATGCTTACATGATATAAGGCAGCAAGATCAGTACAGGTCTATGCTTCTCTAGAGATATAATCCTCCAACTGATACCCTCCAGGTACGATGGATAAAAGTCTGATCATCCCAGCCAGCAGGATCATGGACAATGCTGCCTGGGGATGATGGGAATTTAGAACGACATATTTCGAGGGCACCAGACTGGAGAAAGCTGACATAAAGTACAGGTGTTCTCCAACACACAAAACTTTACTCTTTCTCTGGAATGCCAGAAATACCCAAACACTTAAATTAACAAGTACCAACTGAGCATAAGCAAAATCTAGGAGGAAAAAAAATACTAATAAAGATACTTCTTCCTTCACCACCACCACTACCACCAACTCCTCAGCATACGCAAAGGCAAACCAATGGTAAAACAACTCATACCAAAACACCTCCTCTCTCTTTATTAGTTAAGGTGGCTCCAGGTGGAAAGTACGCTGTTGTGCTAGATGAGATATCCAAATTATCACAAAGCTCACCCTGGGTGGCACAGTCCATCCAGCCTACTTTAACCAGGCCTTCCTGTATCAAAAAACAAGAGAAAATGAAAAACTGAAATCTGATAGAGACACATCACACATCTATTGGAATGGCGGGCATACTCCACCATCCAGTTTATGCTTTGCTTATGAAATAATCCCATCCCAGGGAGGAGTTAGAAATAATGGCCAAGCCAAAGTTAAATCAGGATAGAAGATTCTAGCATGTATTTTGCTCTCTCCCACTGAAGTCAGTGAGATGAAGTGCTTTCCTTTCGGCCAAATTTCATCTGCATATTTAATGTATTTAAAAAAACAAAACACCAATGCTTACCAACATGCCAGCCAGTTTAAGGCGTGTTCGAGAAGTCAAACAATCTAGACAAATGACATTTCAATGACTAAACGACTCTAAAAAAAACAGGCTTATATTCATCCACACATTTGTATGTATGTGCAAATACCATTACACAACTAAATATTCTTTGGCAGAAACTGTTAAGGTACATTCTCAATGCATAGAGATTACATTTGGCATTGAATCCTAGGAAAAATAATCAGGAAATACTACTTCTGTGTCTCTCAAGTGAAATACAGAACATAATAAAACAAGGCACCTAAAGCATCTACATCACTCCAAAAAGATCAGATTATTTTTTCTAATAATCCACTATTTTCCTATTTTTCCCCATATTTAATATTCACACACACACAGGCTTTGCATGGGCTTCATGTGGGCCTGGGACTTCTGCCCAATCAGGGAAGGAGGAAGAAGGGATTACCTCTACCCATCTGAAAAGATAAGTAGATTTACAATCACAGATAAGAGCTAAAATTAATGGGAAAGGGCAAAGTAGATAGTAATTAATCCTTAATGCAGAGATGAGATTTTTAAAATCTCTTTCCAAAAGAGCTTGTTAAAAAAAGCAAAACCTATTTCTGCAGGGTTACATTATCTAATCACAGAATTCTGCCTCTTGAGGTTCAAAATGTATTATTGCAGACTAATTAAAAAATTCCTATCTTTGAAATGATTCTAAATATTTTCCTGCTTATTTCCAATGTTAAGTTTCTTGGCTGTTAGAATAATTAAAATCTCTCATCCACTCTTTGATAAGCAAATATATATTTACCTCCATGTTCAGTGCAAAAGGTAATTAACCAGCCAACACCAGAAGCAAATGCACTTTCTATAGCATTAACAAAATTTCCTGCAAAAAAAAAAGCACAGAATGGATTTAGAAATTTGCACCTATTGTTTTCATTTATTCAGAAGGCTTACTTAAAGTTATGCTACAACTAAATCACTAAACTAAACTAAATTTATGAACAAGGCATATTTTAGCTAAAATGCATCACCTATATTTGATTCCAATAGTGAACTATTTCTTTCTTTCTTTCTTTATATTCTACTCACTGCCCAAGGCTCTGCTCTGGGTGATCTAAAATAATAAACACTAAAAGAAAAACAAGTACAATTTGAAAATAAATAATTATTTGAAAATAAACAAATAAAAGTTTACCTGCCCATAGTTCTGTCACTGTGCTTGTGACATACTGCATGGCAAAATTTATTAAACTCTCCTTTGACCTTTCTCCATAATATTTCACTGGATTCTAAAAAAGATTTGGAAAAGCATCCAATTTTAAAACGATATCTTGGGGTCACATATATTAACCAATACTTCTGGGAACTAATTTTTATCCTCTATCCATGCTACTGAAAGCTTTTAAAGTTGCAACAGCCTTCTTATTTGATATCAGAAAAAGAATCGGGAGTATAAAATGAATACATAACTTATCAATACTGTAGCTTTTCTCCTAGCTGAAATACTAAAAGGATCTGCAAAGTCTGAATGGCTGGGCCTAAGCAGAACAGAGCAACAGCCTGACCTCCATCCTGTCCATTCAACCCTTACAGATTTGAAGCTTCCTTGCAATGGGAGGAATTCAGGGTTTTAAATTCTTAGGGATTTGGATTATGCAGGGGCTTCTCTTCCCTTTTTCTGGAATCAAAGAGAATCCCCCTACATCTCTGCTCAACAGAAAGGTTGGGGACAGACACCGGGAAAAAAATTGGGAAGCAGGACACCTTGCCCTGTACCCCTTCCATGCATTGGCTTAGTCTTTTCAGGACCAAAGCATGAAGAGGCCTACTGTTTCAAATCTCCTCTCAGCACCAAATGCCTTCTATCATACTACCTCAAAGGAAGGCAATTCTAAGTTTAAGACAAATGAAGACTGGACAGAAAAAAAAATCTGCATATTCTCAGGAAATCTAAGATCCTTCTCATTTAAGAAACAAATTATTGGGGGAAAACAGACTTCCTTTCAATGTTGGGACGCCCTCTTGCAATGGTATTTGAGTTTTTGGGCTTGATGAGGCTACACATCTGCATGCAGCTAGGACAAGCTTGTCCCCAAGTCTCTAATAAATGGAGAAAGACTTTTTTCCTGCCAAAGATCCCTGAATGCAGTGGAGTTACTTCAAAAGCTCCTCTACGGAATGCATTGGGATGCTAGATTGCATGCCTACTTACCATTCCACTTTTAAAGATGTAGAGGCTGGGGTAGCTATTGATTCCTTTAATCCGGCAAAGCATTCTGTTATCACCACAGTTGACAGCTCCAATGCGCATTAATCCATCCATTTCTTTAGCAAATTCTCTCCACTTCAAATGAAAAAAAAAGATTATTTATTTTTCAGCCTTTTAGTCTGGTTTGGAAATGCTTAAAAGAATGTGACTTCAATACTTGTTTCCTTAATTGCAACTCAAATATAGCTTTACTACTATGGATTACAAAAACCTACTTTTTATTCTTAGGTTAGCTGAGAGATAATCACCACCACCACCAAGCACATTCCTCACTCTTGTCTGACATCACTACGTGCTCTCAAAAGTTGTCAAAGTGGAGGAAGAATCTTTGATCTGACACCTACTAGAGCTGTTTTAGAAGGAATGGTGGCAGACTGGAAGGTACTGCCTACACTCTTGCCACAACATGCAATCAGGGCTTCACATGGACCAAACTGGAGAGCACTTTATAGCTGAAATATAGTCCTGGTCCATGCCAGAAGGGTGCAGCATCCTCTTATTCTCATGCCACAGCAAAAGTCTTCACCTTTCCCCTCAATCAGCCCCCTAGGATTCCATCCACAAGAAAAGAAACTGGGACATAAATTCAATGGCAACACACCTGCTGTGGCAACCTACCGTGGGTGCTAAATCATGGCAATGTGAACATCGAGGAGAATAGAAATTTACAAACCACAGTTCTCCAGAACCAACAGCAGCATCTATTAAAAAAGGAGGAATGACGAAGAAACCTTTATTATTACCACTGATCAATTTCCAGGCAAACATAATGGGAGAAAAATGGGAGCTCGCTGACTAGCTCAGTCTTCTCCTAAAGCAATGCCCTCCAGCTGGGTAGGACTCTCATGTCTTCCAGCCAACATGCCACTGATCTAGAGATGATGGGAATTGAAGGACAACACATGGGGAAGGCATCAGATTGGAATATCTCTGCATCTCATCATCATTTGGCGGGGGGTAAAACCTGGATATGCTTATGTCCATTAATTTAGAAGACCTTAAAATGAGAGGGAAACCTGTGGGTTCCAGTTGGACAACAACTCCCATCATCCACAATTACTAGCCTTGTTGGTTGCGAAGGCACTACGTTCCCTACCCCTGCTTTTAAAACACATTATACATGACTAATTAGATTTAAAGATGACAAGCACAGCAGAACGTATCTCCTCCAGATGTAATGGTATGTGAGAAAGACCTTGAGAGACGAGGTGAAGAGATGCTGCCTAGGGCAGGGGTCCCCAACACTAGTGGGCCGCGACCTGTTAGGAAGTGGGCCGTGGGGCTCCCGCCTGCAATTACCCCGCCCCTGGTGTGCGCGATTGGCTCCCGCCTACAAACCCCACTCCCCCCAGTGCGCGTGATTGGCTCCTGCCTGCAAACCCCGCTTCCCCTGGTGCGCGCGATTGGCTCCTGCCTGCAAACCCCGCACCTCGAATCCATGGAAAAATTTTCTTCCACAACTGGTCCCTGGTGCCAAAAAGGTTGGGGACCGCTGACCTAGGGAACAGTCAGATAAGAGAGGGCATAGCCCATAGCTCCATAATGGGAGGAGAAAGAGGCTCAGAAGGGACCCTCCCTAACTTCTCAGACTGTAAAGGAGGCAGCAGGAGATTTGTACTTTCAGACTTGCAAGATTCTGTTAATGTAGCCTTACAATAAAGTAGAATTAGCTCATCAGGTTGTGTTTCCTGTCTGGTCCACCTGGGAAGGCTGACACCACTCAAAGTTAGCCTATATTAGAAACACTAGTAAGTAGAGAGAGGAGCATTTGTTTTTAGGCCTTCCTTGCAAGTGCCCAAAGCTGGGTACTTTTGAAAACCAAATGCTGGATTTGGCAGAGCCTCTGCTACAGTTCAGTTAACTATTCTGGTATGCATTAAGAAAACTGTCTGAAGAACAGGTCTCAAGTTAATGCTACAAAAACAGTTAAATATGTTCAGCCAGCTCCATGGAGGAGTGAAGTTCTCTTCCTTAGCTCCCCCTCTGAATAAAAACCGAAGGGCACCCTGCTCTTTAAAAGTGGAACTGCACAGATCCCTAGACCAAAGGAAAGAGCATACAGCAAATGCCTGCCGTCTTGATTCCTAGTTGCCCAGCAACAGAGAATATTTTGGCATCCCACCTCTTACAAATCAGCATGCCAGTTTATCAATCTCTTGAATATATGCTCACTTAAAAGTCAATTTAATATGCATACCATATTCCAGAGCTTTCCAAACTTTTCATGTTGGTGACACACTTTTTAGACATGCATCATTTCGCGACACAGTAATTCATTTTTACTAGCAAACCGGAAGTTAAATTAACTAACTTATAAGAGATATGGATACATACATAAATTGTAATAGTGAAATGTATGGGGACACAACATATCTCATGAAAATAGAGTTCCCCTTTACAGCAGTGCAAGGCTTGGACAGAGCTCCCCTCTTACAGCAGGGCACAAGGCACTAGGACCTGCGCGGAATCCTGGCCGGGCTCGGAGGCGGCAGCAGCGAGGCGCTTGAGGCTCTGAGCGTCTGACTCAGAGGTTTCTCGTTACGTTCACGCGACACACCTACACACTGCAGCTGACACACTAACTTGTCATGACACAGAGTTTGGAAAGCTCTGCCATATTCATTTGGCAGGGCAAAAACAGAAACAGAGGGAAAGAGAATCAACATTAATATGTCTACTGTGGGATGAAAAGAGCCAGTATGGAGATAAGACCCTGAAGTATGAGGTAGTGTTTAAGGTACTGACCTAGAATCAGAGAGACCAACGTTCAAGTCCACGCTCAGTGATAGCTCAATCACTATCACTCTTTCCCAGCCCAGTCAACCTCGCAGGGTTGCCGATGTAGGGAAAAAGAAGAGGAGAGAGCTGTGTATGTCACCTCTGAGCTCCAAAATGAAAGATAGGATGTAAATCCAATACACCCACTCCTTGTTTAGCGAACATTAGCAAATACAACGGTAATAAAAAAAAATCATTTCCCAACCAATCCATGCACTTGCTGCACAAGAGAACTTTATCTGAATGAGATGGCAGCAACCAGTGATTTTCGCAACATCTCTCTCTGTCATGTGTTCGCTTAGCAACCATTTCACTTCTGATTTAAGAACTGCAGTCGCTAAACGAGGAGAGGGTGTAAATAAAAAAACACTTTCTTTGAAGACTAGCTCACATGGATTCAGAATGACACTCTGCTATCTGTACAACAAAAAGAAATACATAACACAATAAAGAAATTGGAATAAACAAAAGCAGAAATGTTAGGAACCACATGATCACAAATGACTTACCAAATTCTCCTCTATCTAGTGTTATGATTTCGGGATCGTCATCATAGATACCTAGTAAGAAAGCACCCAGTTAGCATTTTTAGAAGACCATGTAACACAGCTGTATAACATTTAAATACTAAAAATCAATTACTACTCCATTGTTCATATATATATTAAAGCCCATTAACCCATGAATAATGAGACTTTTAAAGTTCTAATTAGTTATTTTCTCTCAGCTTTTCTCACATAACCTAGAATATTTTATAGTAACAAAATCCTAGCAGAAAAACCATTAGTAATGGCTGTCATACATGCCTTTAAAGCAGGGAAACTTTAGTTAGTTCATAAATACAGTGTGCAAATTTATACTTTTTTTTGTTCAGGTTAAACTGACTTTCAGACCTCAGCTCTGTCACATATATCACTATTGTCATGTACAGAACAATCCAGAAAGAAAGATTCATAGTAAGTCTCATTAGTTTGCTTTACTGTCAAGAAGCAGAGGCTAATACAAAATCTTGGAAATATGAAGAAACCAAACCTCTAGCACTCATTTATTAGTATATTAATTAAGGCAATGTCTCCGAGAGTCACTTGAACCTCTTTTTCCCAGAATGTGAGACTAAAGGGCTAACCATCTTTTCCCCAGATAAGACTGACACTGAAATATCCATCTACTTATTATTATTATTGTTTTGAAACACTCCCATTTCTTTCCCAGAATCAGAGATCTATCTTACAGTTCAAGGAATGTTGTTTGTTGAGAAAGTGAAAATGGCTGATTTAAGAGCATGCCTCTGTCCATTGTGTTATAGAATATAAGTAAGTGAGAGTTGTGTTTATCAGGAAAGACATAAAGGCAATTTACATGCAGTGGGAATAGGATACTTAGGAAGTGTGTATGGTAAAACAAGAAAAGATAGCGTCAATAATAATAATAATAACAACAACAACAACAACAACAACAACTTGTATGCCGCCCAACTCTCAATGACTCTGGGTGTTGAATAAATGTGGACAGAGCACAAAATCAAGTGTCAGTATGAAAGAACCACATTGAGTTGATTTAGCCCTAAAAAGAGAATGAATGAGAACTTAATTGTGAAACTAATATATGAAGGAAGAGGTTAAGGGGAAAGGGAAGACGATGAAAGTTGTGGTTAAATATAGAGAGGAAGGTTAGAAATTTAAAAAACAACAGGCAATATACAAAGCAGTGCAATGATAATTTGCAAGGATAGAAAGTATAGAGAGATATAGTGGGTGGTATTAGTATAAACCAAATTCAGTTTGACTTCCTTTTCATTTCTCTTAGATCCCTCCTTTAATTTCTTTTGCTTGCTACTTCTCATTCTTTTTCAATTGTTGTAACCCGCCCAGAGTCCCTTGCAAGGGAGATGGGCGGGGAATAAATTGAAATAATAAATAAAATAAATAAATAAATAAATAAATAAATTCTTTTTCTGTGCTCTGCATTACATTGCTTACCCCAAACAGAAAGTGATTAGTATGCGTGTATATATGCATGTACTGTATGTATGGCTGGCTAGTGTTGGCCATCCATACCAAGAAGCAACTTTAAATGGAGAGTCTTACTCAGTCTGAAAGCAGTCTTGAGAACATACTGTGAAGCAATTTAACGGATGGAAGTCCTGTCCCCAAGTAATTAATAAAACCAAGAATATATGATATGCTATCACACAACATCCACACGCCTAATTAAGACTTAAATATTCCTCCACCTCTTTGTGTGCAGATTAGGGCCAATATTTTCCTTTGGATATTTTTTTTTTACAAGTGGGGCACAGGGAAATAGCAGGTAACAATTCTGTTTCACATACAAGAAAGTATCTTACCAAAATCATAGCGGTAAAAGTGCCAGCTTTCATAGCGACCTCCTTCCTGGTTATCTTCCAGACCTTTCTCACCGTATTTATCATACTTCTTTCTCAGATCTTCATCTTTTAATACTTCATATGCTCGGTTTATTTTCAAGAAGTTGTCATGTGCCTGTGGATTGTTCTGGAGAAAGAGCTTTGGTGTTAAACTAAATACTGAGATATTGAAATCTGCCCAATACATTTCAGTTTTAAAAAAATGTTCTGAGATTGGCACTGTATTGATTTTTAACTTATTTATACATCTATTGAGAGAGCTCATTACATTTTTGCTGACTTCAGGTGAAGACATTACCTTGGATTCTGAGAAGTGCTGGGCAACAGGGGCTGTGACAGGCAGAAGATACCTTTCCTATTACTGTCCCACCAGTGGCATCCCAAACCTTCTCAGGGTGGGGCTGAGTGGGGTGTTGATGAACCTTCTAAGTAGAGGGAACTGTAGCATGAGGAATCAATGATGAATATAGTATGAACTCTAAGTTCCTACACATTGGAAGGATTTTGCTTCTTTCTGAACCTTGTTTTTCATTTATTTCTCTATCTACAGCCTCCAAACCACAGAGGCAACTTCTCAGAGAGCCTGAAAGTCTGCTAAGGAGAGGTAGGCAGGAAACTCACCTTCTCCTCCCCACCATTGGCCAATGTTTTCAGGATCCAAGCTTGAACCAGAACAAATGCTGCTATTATACCCACAGCGTTAACACAGATCTTAATGTTGGGTGCCTAATCTGAGTAAAGAATGTCACATTGCACAGCAACCCTGTACAGTGTGTTACCTATTCCACAATGAACACAAGCTGCCCATTTTATAGAACTGCATGCACAGTATGGGTAAGAGTGGTCAGTTGTTCCTGATGGCTGACTGGGGCTCCGACTGCAAAAAGAAGGGACGTATCAGGCATCGTTGTAGTTTGCTGCATTACATTTGATGGATCTGCTATTATTCAGCCTGAAGATATAGATTATATAATCAAATGGATTTGACTACAACTTCTGGACTTGTAGTCTAACACAATTAAAAAGTGCCAGGTTGAATATGAAGAGAAATGCTTTCTTGGAAGCAGGAAAAAAAAGAAGTGCTTACTGCAGAAGTTGCAAGAGTTTCATGGGTATTTCCCCTTTCAATTATAAAGGGAGCTCAAGATGTTACATGTATAACATAATGTACTATACTTTTTGAAACAATTATACTAATTAATCATTAAACATGTATCATTCTAACATGATAAGAGATTTTAAAAGTTTGCATGTACGTTTCTTAGTTAATAGGAAAACACTTCACTGACAAACCTACCTACCTGGTTCTTATCAGGATGCAGCTTTAGAGCCAACTTTTTGAAAGCTTGCCTGATTTCTCTACTTGTTGCTTCTTTGGATATTCCAAGTAAACTATAGTAGTCTTGAGTTGGATCAACTAAAGCTACTAGCCATATTAAAATGAAAGAAAAGGAGACAATTCTTATAAAGTCTCTGATGCACTGTCTTTTGGGAAAAAAGGTCTCCATTATGAATATCTTAGCCAAGTACACTTCAGAACAGACTAATATATCTCACTCTGATGTAACCAGAACTGCATATATTTCTGAAGAAGCTTCTTGTAGGATTTTTGCTGTCATAATCCAGGCATAGACATTTATGCTTCTTAAGTAGACTGGGCCTAGGAAAACAAGGAACAGATTTTAGATCCTCTATGTTCTACAGCAAAGGCATGATATGAGCTCCCCTCAGTGGTTCCTCCAGCTTTCTGTGAAGCTCTCAACATAACCCTGCTGTTTCTACAGTATATTGTTCTGCAACTAAGCTTGTAAAGACACATAACTGGAACAACATGTTCTTCCTCAAATTTCGTTCCCTTCCTCTGTTGCTATGTCTGTAACCCATTCATATCCTCCTGGGCCAAAATATCCTGCACTGATAGTGTAATAATGATAACAGACAGTACAAGAAAAGTACAAAAGTGAGCATTTCTTTTCGGGTGAGCAGAAGCTATGACTGTGACCGAGTGAAAAATAAGCCAGTACATTTTAACCTAGTATATTAGGAGTACCCAATCATAAGATAAAGAAAAAAACCCATTAACATTAGTGACAGAGCATACATTGGGCTCTGGAAGAAAGTTCCAGTTTCTCTCCTGACATAACCAGTTAAGTGTAATTAAGGAACCATGAAGCAAGTGACAGGAAAGTCCACTGCAAAAGAATCTGCCAACACTTGGCTAGAAAGACAATTAATTGGGTTTGGAATAAGATGGACCCCATGTACTAAATTATTCCTGAGAGAAAGGCAGAGATGGAATTTAAACTACTTTAACGTGAGGACATTGTTTCCAACCCTATAGAAAATGTAGAAACCCAGAAGCATGTCTTCTTTCAGTGGGCCAGTTCAAGGCCTGCAAGGTTTGCCATAAATTAGGGAGGAACGGTTTGTAAGTAAAATACAAAAGTTGAAGGATTTGGGGGTTATCAAGAACCTAGGAAGCTGCTCTATATTTTAATAATTAAGCCAGTTTGGTCTAGTGGTTAAGGCAATGGGCTAGAAACCAGGAGACTGGTTGAAAGCCGGCTGGGTGACCTTGGGCCAGTCACACTCTCTCAGCCCTAGGAAGGAGGCAATAGCAAACCAGGAGACTGAGAGTTCTAGTCCCGCCTTAGGCATGAAAGCCGGCTGGGTGACCTTGGGCCAGTCACACTCTCTCAGCCCAACTCACCTCACAGGGTTGTTGTTGTGGGGAAAATAGGAGGAGGAAGGAGTGTTAGGTATGTCGATGAAGGTTCTCAGTCATCCAGGTGGAACAGTCTGTGGCTTGAATCATGTCAACTGGATTTCTATTTTCTCAATAGAAACGTTTCACTCCTTATCCAAGGAGCAGAAGCGAAACGTTTCTACTGAGAAAATAGAAATCCAGTTGACATGATTCAAGCCACAGAGTGTTAGGTATGCTCGCTGCCTTGAGTTATTTATAAAAATAATAAAGGTGGGATATAAAATAAATAAAAATAAATAAATAATTTATTCAACTGATTTCTACATTGCATCCCATGTCTCAAATCAGTTATTAATGTATTATTAAAATACAATCATAAAATATAATAAAACAATGTAAAATATGAAAAACAGAAGAAAATAAAACCATTCATCCATAACATTTATCCAGGGAAGGCTTAAATGAAGAGGTAAGTTTTCAACAGGTATCTAATGAACAAATGTAGATAACCCCATAGGTTTCAGGAGGAAGATCATTTCAGAAAGCAGGGGCCACCATAGAGAAAACCCAACTATGAGTAACCAGAAAATGGCATTCTGCCCACCCCAGTGCTTGCAAGAGGACTTCCCTGGTGATTGATGAGATCCACATCCTGATCCCAGATCGTTTACACCCTTGCATGCCAAAATCAAAATTTTGAATTTGGCTTGGTAAATGTGATGGAATGTGAGACCTTGGAGAACAGAGGGAGGAGAAGCTGCCCAGAGAACGATCAGATAAAAGGAAAGGGAGTCTGACAGAGGGTAACAGTCTAAAGAAGAAACTTAGGAAAGACCCTCCCTGACCACTCAAGTGATAAATAGGGAGGGCGGGAGATTTGTACTTTCAGACTTGCAAGATTCTGTTAATGTAGCCTTCCAATAAAGTAGAATTAGTTCATCTGGTCGTGTTTCCTGCCTGGTTTACCTGGAAGGGCTGACAGCAAACTAACTGGGAGTCAATACAGTTGCTTCAGCAGAGGTATACCCCATGCATGGCCAAGGGCTCCATTTGGTGCCCCAACACCGCATTCTGCATCTACTTCCAGATCAAGCACAAGCAAAACCACACACACAGTGCATTACAACAATCTAACTGTGAAGCTTTCAATGCATGGATTAATGAAATTAGATAGGTAAGGCAATTAGCTCTTCTGGTCTAGTAGTATGATTTATCGGCAGTTCTCCATGACACTTTCTCAGCCTGGGCTCTTTTGCATGCAAAGCCACAGCCCTGCCAACAATGAATGCCTGCATGGTAAGGAAAAGGCTCACCTACTTATTCCTGTGATTCAAAGACGTAAGTACCCTGTACTTGCAAAGCAGCTTTACAAGATTCAGGTGAAGTGTGGCTGCAGGAAATGAGAAGATACTCTCGCATATAGTTCACCCTGTGGAGAAAGCAACAAGCGAATGAGTGAAAAGACCATATACTAAAATCTTAGGAAACATGTTTTTGAAAAAAGCCAAGGGAAGTATAAGTGTGATACATGAAGTATTAATATTAATGTTCCTCCATCCTAGGACATGGCCTGAAAGCCAAGCAGCTGCCATCTTGGTCCCTTAAAAATAGTTTTAAAAATATGTTAACAAAGCTGCCATCTTCTTGAGACTTAGTAGATCTGGGTCCTGCCAGTATGGCCCTGCCCCTCTGGAGCTCTAAATGATCCACCTTGACTTTGTGGGAAATTGGTGAAATATAAAATAAAGGTAGTACAAAGAGTGCTTTGGGGATGCAATTTGATGCCGTCCGGAAATATCTTTGGGCAAATCCCATCAGTCCAGACCAGCAAAGACAATGGCAAAGGATTATGGAAGCTGTCATCCAAAGCAAGGTCCTCTCTATAGCTCCAACTCTCTAACCTTAATTTGGATTAAGGACTCTTACATTTGACTCTTACATTACATAACCTTAAGGAGGACAGAGTTGTACTGCTGACTCCCACAACTTCTTCAAGCCAGGGGAGGGACCAAGGGAAACCAGCCAAAATCCCATTGTAATTGCAAAACCCTTGGCCTGTTGCCTACAAAAAAGCGGGAGCCACCAATGAGGGATGGGATGGGATGGGATGGGATGGGAGGGGGTAGCGAGGGGAGACAGCGGCGTCTCGAGGAACAATGTAACGGCTCCCGCGGCCTGGGGCTTCTAAAACCTTGAGGACGGGGCAAGGCGAACCAGAAAAAGCCTCCGTGCAGAAGGCGCGGCGGGAATTAAAAACGAGCAAGACATGCCTGGGCTGCGGAGGATGTGTTGGAAAGATGCGTCGGCCAAGAAGGAAGGCCTGAGCCCAGGGGAAGAATAGGGGCTGGTGAGCGGAAAAGGAAAACGTGGGGGAAGCAGAGGCAAATCGACCCCTCCAACGATGAGACGGGAAAGGAAAGGGGGGAGACGCACTCGCAAGAGCTGGGCGGAGACAGGGGCAACCGGAAGGCGAGGGCGCTTCGCAGCTCCAGCTTTCTGGATCCTTCCCGGGCCGCGGGTGGTGGAGCAGGAGCGGCGGCAGCGGCAGCGGCTGCAGCAGACGGAGCCTTACCTGCTGCTGGGTTCCCTCCCGCTGGTGCCGGCGCGGAGGAGGAGCAGGAGCTGCAGTCGGGAGCGGGCCGGCGCGCGGAGCAGCCTGGGGTAGCGAAGACGGGGAAGCGAGGCTGCGGATCCGGCTCGCGACCGGACGCGGCGGCGGCGGCGGGCGGAGTTGGGAGGACAAGTAGGCTGACGTGGCTGCTGCTCCGTCCGCCGAGTCTCCCGGGGAAATCTCAGGGTGGAGGCACCTTGGGGGCTTCCTCTTGCCAGTTTCCGTGCTTGGCTCAAACCCCTGCAGCCTAACAAGTAACTTTGGAGGAAGGGCGGGTGGGCTGCTCCGAAGTCAGCCCCGATGCTAAGCGAGGTCGCGGCCTTCCTACGGCCTTGTCTCACTTTGGTTTGCTTTTTCTGAAGTAAATCTCTTGTGGGATTTACTCCGAAGTAAACCTCGTGGCAAACCCGGTCAGGGAATAGGATGACCGGGAGGGCTCGGGGGCTCTCTGTTCGGGACCTGAGATGCCCAGGACTTTAACAAGTCGTAGCAGTTGCCGTAACGGCCACCTCCACACCACAAAGACTCAAGATCCCTGATCGTTTTCGGTTCTGGGCGGCAGCCCCTTTCTGACTTTAGCCTTGTTGCGTTGCTTGTTCAAAGTTAGCAGGCAGCTCCGCGGGCAGTTCCTGTTTTGCTTGTAAGGCCGCAGAACAGGTGTTTGGATGGGGGGGGGGGGCGCAAGCGTTTCCTACAGATAAATCTGAGATGTCTCACCCCCATCTTTTTTTGTTTGTTATTTTTATTTCCTAGCTATGGCTGTCAAATTAGCCGGGTGGGAAGAGGGAGAGGGCTGTGGTCTTTTTCACAGCCTTGCTCATTAACATCCCACACAGCTGCTCATCACTCCCACACCCAAAGAGAAGTTGGCACCCTTGCCAGATCCCTTGGTTTGGAATTCTCTTTGCAAAGCAAAGGCTGTTTAATGCTGTGGAGGAAGGCTGAACTCTAGTCCTCACTGCTTACAGATTCTCTCTTGGTAGGGGCATAAACAGGTTTCTCCCAGAATTGGGAAGCAGGGGTACTCTGGTCTTAGTCACCACTTAGGCTTTAGGGGGACCCCAGTTGTTTTGCTGACTTGAAAACAAATCCTTAGGTCCGGATGGGTTTTTTGTTGTTCAGTTGTTTAGTCGTGTCCGACTCTTCGTGACCTCATGGACCAGAGCTTTCCAAACTGTGTGTCGTGACACAAAAGTGTGTCGCCACACACAGTCTGGTGTGTTGCCACACAACCCGGAAGCGCTGATCATCATCAGCGCTTCCAGGTTTTCCCGCAGCGACACACCAACGGCGGCGTGCAAAAACCTGAAAGCGGCAGCAGTGCTTCCGGGTTTTTGCGTGCTGCCACAACGGCGGCACTTCCGGGTTTTCCCGCGGCGACACACCAACGGCGGTTGGTGTGTCGCCGCGGGAAAACTTTGGAAAGCCCTGTCATGGACCATAGCACGCCAGGCCTTCCTGTCCTCCACTGTCTCTTGGAGTTTACTCAAATTCATGTTTGTTACATCGGTGATGCTATCTAACCATCTCATCCTCTGCCGTCCCCTTCTCCTTTTGCCTTCAGTCTTTCCCAGCATCAGGGTCTTTTCCAGTGAGTTCTCTCTTCGCATTAGGTGGCCAAAGTATTTGAGCTTCAGCTTCAGCATCTGTCCTTCCAATGAGCAGTCAGAGTTGATTTCCTTTAGGATTGACTAATTTGACCTCCTTGCAGTCCAAGGGACTCTTAAGAGTCTTCTCCAGCACCACAGTTCGAAAGCATCAATTGTTTGGCACTCAGCCTTCCTTATGGTCCAACTCTCACAGCCATACATTACTACTGGGAAAACCATAGCTTTAACTATACGGACCTTTGTCGGCAAGGTGATGTCTCTGCTTTTTAATATGCTGTCTAGGTTTGCCATAGCTTTCCTCCCAAGGAGCAAGCGTCTTTTAATTTCATGGCTGCGGTCACCGTCTGCGGTGATCTTGGAGCCCAAGAAAATAAATTCTGTCACTGCTTCCATTTCTTCCCCTTCTATTTGCCAGGAAGTGATGGGGCTAGATGCCATGATCTGAGTTTTTTTAATGTTGAGTTTCAAGCCAGCTTTTGCACTCTCCTCTTTCACCCTCATCAAGAGGCTCTTTAGTTCCTCTTAATAAAGAACATGGTGTTGAATTTTTGCTCCTTTAACATAAGCCATGTACAGTAACGTTGCCCCCTAAGCTTGGTCTTTGGCTTGGACAGTCAGTGATATAATGACATTTTAAAAATTTGTAGCTGGATATTCTTGAAATGAAGGGGCGTGGTGGCTCAGCGGGTAAGACGCCAGGCTTGTCGATCGGAAGATTGCAAGTTCGGAGGTTCGAATCCCTAGCCCTGGATGACCGAGTGAGCTCCCACACTAGCTCCAGCTCTTGCCAACCTAGCAATTCGAAAGCATGCAAATGCAAGTAGATTAATAGGTACCACTTCGGTGGGTAGGTAACAGTGTTCCGCGCGTGTCATGCGGCCACATGACCGTGGAAGCGTCTTCGGACAACGCTGGCTCTTCGGCTAACAAATGGAGATGAGCACCGGCCCCTAGAGTCGGACACGACTGCACAAATGTGCGGGGGGAACCTTTACCTTTTTATTCTTGAAATGATAAGATGATTACATTGATGTCTTAGATATGCTGGAGGAAAGTAGTATTCCAGGTGAAATGATCAAGTACATAGATAGATTTTGCCGAAGCATCTCCGTGGCTTCTGCAAAGATCAGTTCTAACTCTTGCTAACTTTCAGAGATTTTCGAGGCCTGTGGTGGTCTTTGTACACAGGTAGAACTAAAATTAATTGGAGGAACTTGATGACATAAACAGAACTACTGAAAGAGATCTTTACACATTTTGGTCATAAGATCTGGAAACATCAGTAAGTGCAGTTTGATTAGTGTTTTCAGATCTGTCTACTGTAGGGAACCCAAGGCAGAATTCCGAAGCATGTTTAAGTATCTTCAAAGCCTCTTTCACTTTGGTTCAAGAACCTAACAGCTCTTGGGACCAAAAAAAATTATTCCTACTCTTGGCATAGATACATAAGTATGAACTTTTTTTCCTTCTTTCCTCCAGTCAAGTTCCCTTAAACATATTACTCAGCAGTAAACAACTTTCATTTGAAATAACTGTATTTCAAATACAAAACAAAAACAAATCTCAAGAAAGTTAACCAAGGATACATTTTTTTCCACCCCAGTTTTCCTTCTTAACAATGAAACTTATTTTGGATTCTAATCCAGTCCAGACCAGACTGTAGTTCATCTTTTTCAAATGGGTGGTTTATATGGCATTGTACAGATGGCAGCTCGAGATAAGAATCCATTTCAATTAAGCATCTTGCTGGGAAGTAGTTTTCTTTATTAGACAATATCAGTGCTTAGACACAAGAGGGTGCTCTGATCACATTTGTTTTCCAATGGAAAAAACTTTTTTATGAAGTATGAAATGAAATTTTATCAAATGTATATCTAAGATACTGGATCCCCTCATGTGACCATTAGTTATAAAAAAAAATCTCATGTTTGGCACATTACCATGCTGACTAGTATGTGTGCCTGTGGTTGCAAAGTATAGACATAACTCATACTAATTATTTATTAAACTTAAACTCTTCTTTAACATTCTAATTTTACACAGGTCTATGTAGGAGTATGGGTACTAAAAACATGTTTGTGATTCAGTGGAAGCCTGTACATTTTGCACATCAAAAAATCTGTTCACAAACTAGTATGCAATTATAAGTGTATATCCAAACTTACCTGAATTTTGTGATGAAGTTCACAATTCAGACTAAGTATACAAAACTGAATATTGAAGAAAAGTGCACCGAAAATATAGAAATTTATGGAAAACAACTTGCACAAATGCTTATAAAATGCATATATTAGGAGACAGGCCCACAAAAATATGTACATGTTTTCATATTGACGTTCTTGAGAAAGAAAATAATATGTGGAATCAGAATATAACAAATTTGAGATGGGAAATATTAAAAACAATGTGAAATCAAACTTGGCCAATTTATTCAACTTTGTTTAGAAGTAAATTCTATTAAGCATAACAAGGCTCCAGTCAGTGGGTACAGAGCAGTCTGGAGGAACCATGTCTCTCCATACCTTGCTTAATAATGGCTGCCAGCAATTTGAACCAGTTCAGGAACATATGGAGGGGCACATATTTGTACTGAACAGGGTTATATCGTCAATCATGATCCTTGGCTGGGTTCCCACTTTCACTACTTGCCATTCCAGCCTCCTCCTCAGCATACAATAAAATCCTAAGTCTATTTATTTAGGTGTAAATATCACTGAGTTTAATGGCCTTGCTTCCTCTCTAGTCAGCATGCTTCAGATAAAAACTTCTACTCTGTTGAGAAATTGTCAGAGTTGCTTCTATCCTTCTTTCAGAACAAGCATTTATCTGTAGCTTAATCTTCAAAAAGGAAACCATGAAAGACAACAAAAGAAAAGGGTGTACTTGCTCCAGAATCAAGGCTTTTGGATAGGACCTAGCAAGGTATTAGCGGCTAGCTTTCTATTAATATTCTGGTTAGGGGGCGGTGGACTTGCATGATTAATTTTCCTGCCTTCAATATTCATTTGAAGGAACCAATTTGTTCTTGCTGAATGTGCCATTGAGGAAGTCGATACTGTTGAAATATGTTTGGATAGAGACAGCAACCTATGTAACTTGTATATGTGGCTAAACATCTTTGATATATCCAGTAGTAATGGCAACTTCTTTAGAAATTTATTTGTACAAAGATTTTGTTCTGATTATTTTTGAGCTATTGATTGCTTTCAAATGCTGTTGGCTTTCTATAGAGAAAAGCCCCCAGCATCACTTTCTGGGGGGTGGGGAAACTCCCAGATCTTTCTGGAAAAAAAAAACTTTCTGGAAAAAAAAAACTTTCTGAAAAAAAACCCCTCTGATCTTTAAAAAAATCTCCCAACAATATTAGTGAATAGGGTTAAAAAAAACAAACATCCCCACAATTACTAGTTTAGGGAAAATTGCCCCACACCCAAGGCCCCACACCTGTGACTCTAAGCTGGAGAACATTTGGTGCAGGTTAGTTATAAAGATTTCTATCACAGCAAGGGAAGCATCTAGAGCAGGGCTTTCCAAAGTTTTCCTGCGGCGACACACCAACCGCCGTTGGTGTGTCGCCGTGGGAAAACCCGGAAGTGCCGCCGTTGCGGCAGCGCGCAGAAACCCGGAAGCGTTGCTGCCACTTTCAGGTTTTTGCGCGCTGCCGTTGCTGTGTCGCCGTGGGAAAACCCGGAAGCGCTGATGATGATCAGCGCTTCCGGGTTCTGTGGCGACACACCAGACTGTGTGTGGTGACACACTTTTGTGTCGCGACACACAGTTTGGAAAGCTCTGATCTAGAGAGTGCATGAATGATTCTGCACTCAGCTTCCCAAGGCATATTGCCTCTCCAAGCACTGGAGAATAAACATGGTTTTAGTTTAGAGAAATAGAGCTGAGGGGTGGGGGTGGGGAAAAAAACACCACCATTGTTTTGACACTGCTTTATTCGCTCCAGATGAAGCAATTGTTTCCATGCTTCATGCAGTAATCCAAGAGGGATTTTCAGAGGAGGAATACATTTGCTGGCTGTCCTCAGGTTTTAGTCTCTGGATGGACAAAATTGTATTGTAGGATTTACCAAATATCACTTTGCCATGATTCAGTAGTAATAACTCTCTTCCTTCTCCATCCCTTCTCTCCTTGGTGTTGTGTGCTTTTGGTGGTGGTAAATCCAAATAGTCATTTTTTTTTGGTTAATTGAATGGATTTAAGTGGTCTAGGACATTTGTGGTTACAGGGTAGAATAGAAATCCAATAAAGAAATCCACAGTATTTTTCAAATATCTCTGTCATTACATACTTTGGTTATAACATAACATGGTTATTTGTTCTTAAGTGTTTTTTAAAAATGTTAGTGAAATAACATTGACAAATACCTTTTAGTGGGCTCTGAAAATGGAGCAAAGATGCCTGATGCTGTCCTTGTCTCTGAATCTCCAAGAGAATTTAATGAGTGTAATTTTGACTTCAAAGTGAAAACACTATTTGTGTTATGTTACTGGGAAGAAGCAATTTTCTTCTGAATATTTTTCTTTCTCCCTTTAGGAAAGTTGCAAAAGGTTCATTTTTTGTTTTTGCTGAAGTTCTTGTATCGTTTCTTATGTTCCAAATGTGAAAGCATGGGGGCTTACTGGAAATTAGACCCTTTTCCCGATGTGCTCATCAAAGTAAGAAGTGCTAAAGACAAACAAAGATGCATAGTATGAAATCTTCCTAGCTATGATGTAATGTCCCAGAAAGCTGAGGGTGATAAAAATCGGGTCTTTAGTGACTGACTGGCCTGCTGTGTTTTCAGGACATATTCCTATTGTCAAACTGTGCAAGATTTATAACCAGAAATGGTATGAATTGTTGGTGGGGTGGGACAAAGGGAAGCAACAAAATAAATGCATCTTATGTCCAATCCTTTGTTGTTTTTTTAGTGTAAGGAACATTTAGGAAAAAGTAGCCTTGGGACTTACGTTTAAGGACTAGCATGTACTATTATAAATACATACACCAGTGGGTTTAAAGTTTTGTACTGTTTCTAGTTGAAAGCATTTATTGTCTGAATGTTTTAAAATTGTTTCGTATTATATTGATGGGCCATTTATCTTTATTCTTCTGAAAGTCTATATTGTGTTGCTTTGGATTTATGCTAACAGCTGACAAGCTCATAATTAACATTCCACACATAGTGCATGTGGTCCCGTTTGACGTCATAAAAATTACATGTTACAACTTTGCTATAAACTCTCAGTTGAAGCTGAAATATAGCTAGTTTTTGCTAAGGTAAAAAATAAAAGACATCACGTGAATAGATAAAGCCTTTTGAAATTTTACAAATTGCGTAGGCAAATTCTTTTTTTTAAAGATGTCTCAGCTTGAAGAGAGAGAGAGAAAGCTTTGTATCAAGGCAGCGAAGAACATTCAGCAAGACAGCAATGGCTTAAAAGAAAGCTATAGTGATTTTCTCCCAACCGTGACATTTTCACAAAAGAGCAGAAAATCTGGTTTGTTGCACAAACCAGAGTGGTCTTGTTCACATATAACCTCAGTGCATAAACCAACCACACAGCTCTGTTCATATATCATGCTACGTGAAAATCAAACATACCACACTATGACTAAATAAATATGCATGTAAGAAAACTGGATTGTTGAAATACATCCATAGAGGGAAGTATCTCTCTATTATTTAAAGCTATTAAATAAAACTAAGATAACTTGCCATGATAAATGCAAAGTATGATCCCAAACTGTAGGACTCAAGAATCTCACAAGAGAGGGCCTCACAAGAATCTCACAAGAGTTTTGTAGCTGAATGAAAATGGAAGCCAACACAAAAGAAGCTTACAGTCTCTCTGAAGAAAAAGAATCTCTGGTGAATGTTTGGTTAAGAATTATAGTTAGGAGGTAAGCATTGCCTTTGACATGATTGCCTCTGAGCAGCCTCTCTATTTGCTGATCCGAGGGTGCTCCTTAGTTTGCTCAGTTGCTCCAGAAGTTGAAGCAGCAAGAGTAAATGTTTGGAGTGCCAATGGATGAAAACAAAAAGTGACCATGTCCAAGAAAGAGTACAAGCTCATATTCAAGCCCACACTTGGAAGAGCATCAGTACTTTTCCACTCTTACTTTATCAGTGAATCATCATCCAGGAGCACTATTTAAGGGAGCCTTCCAATTGGAAAATGATCAGCAGGAAGATCTGCCACCATACTACTTTGATGGGTTTGCACAGCATTTTGCCTACAAAGACAAATTACTAGAGTCTTGTCTCCATGGATGGGGTCTGAACTGGTGACTAGGGTAGCATCTTATAGGGTGATCTGGGATTTGCTCTGGCATGTGGACTCTGATGAAGCAGATAGGGTATTCTGATACAAGCTTTGCCATCTGTGGCTTGGATCCATGCCCCTCCCTGCGACTTCGGTTGGCTGGGCCGTGTATGGGAGTAGATTCATCTGGGAAGTGGTCTATGCCTCTTTGGGAGAGAGGGTCATGCTGGGAAGGAGGTGGTGCAGCATCCTGTCATGAAGAAGCCCTCCCTATATTGGACAACTTACCATCTTGTATACAACCCTTCCTTTTTAGGGAAGGTTATTGAGAAGATGGTATGGCTTCAATTACAAAGTAGTCTAGAGAAAGTAACTTATCTAGACCCCTTTCAGTTAGGATTCAGGCATGAGCATGGGACAGAAATGGCATTGGTTGTTCTGGTAAATGACTTTAATCAGGACCTGGATGTGTCAGCCTTACCAGGTAGACCAGACAGAAAACATGACCAGATAAGCTAATTCTACTTTATTGTAAGGCTACATTAACAGAATCTTGCAAGTCTGAAAGTACAAATCTCCCACTGTCTCCTTTACAGCCCGAGAAACTAGGGACGGTCCCTTCTGAGACACTTGCCCCACCCACTATCCAGCTGTGGGCTATGCTGACTCTTATCTGACTGTTCCCTAGGCAGCATCTCTTCACCGTCTCCCAAGGTCTTTCCCACATACCATTAGAGCATAGCTTTCCAAACTGTGTGTTGCGACACTTTAGTGTGTCGCAACACACAGCTTAGTGTGTCGCGAAGCGGTGGCAGGGGCGGGCACAGCAGGGGCGGCAGCGGGGGTGGTGTGTACGGTGGCAGCGACGCAACAGCGCTTCCGCGTTTTAGTGAGGCCGCCGCTGCTGCCGCCGTGCACGCCCCCGCCGCTGCCGCCGTTGGTGTGTCGCCAACGACGGCAGTTTGGAAAGGACTGAATTAGAGGATGGGAGGAATGTTCCTTTCCTCCCATTCATGAACTTTCATTATTTACCATGATGTCCATCTAGGGCAGATCTTTCCAAACTGTGTGTCGCGACACAAAAGTGTGTCGCCACACACAGCGTGGTGTGTCGCCACACCACCCGGAAGCGGCGGTGCGCGCCCCCCGCGCCGCCACCATGCGCGTGCGCGCCACCGCACGCCCCCCCACACCGTCGCCGTGAGCGCGCGCCTCCGCACGCCCCCCGCGCTGTCGCCGTGCGCGCGCGCCTCCGCACGCCCCCCCGCGCCGTCGCCGTGCGCGCGCTGCCGCCAGCGGTGTGTCGCCAGCGGCAGCACTTTGGAAAGCCCTGATCTAGGGTAAGGGTAGGGAGATTGTTCTGCAGTAGTTCCATTCCTTCATAAGTGTGCAGAACCAGTCAGTGGTGGGGAAAGAGGCTGGCCCAGTATGCAGTCCTATTTATATTCTTATCCCTGTTTTTGCCACCTGCGTGAAACAGAAGTTATCCATAGGCTTCGAATGAGGTATTATCTGTATGCTTTTGGTACACAGTTGTACATCTCCAACCTGGATTGGGCCAGATATGCTGTAGAAGTTTTGACCCAGCACGTGGAGACTGTGAGGCTTAGATAGGATTTTGAATCCTATCAGGGTAGACATGCTGTTTGCCAAGAAACCATCTGGCTCTCTGTCATAACTCTGGACAGGGTGTTACCCACCCCCAGAAGGAGTAGGTGGAGACTGGGACCAGTGGGACCTTCACTCAGCTTTACCTGGGGTACCAAATTCTGCTCAACCTGGAACAAAAGGCCCTGGCAATTATGACTCATCCCCTTTCTACCACTAGAGCAGAGTGCCACAATATGCTTTACATGGGGCTGTTGCAATTGGTACAAAATTCAGCAGTCCATGTGGCAGGTAAGAGCCAAACAGCCATATTATAATTGTGGGATTAGCTTCCGATGGGTTTCTGAGTACTGTCTAAAGTGCTAGTTTTAACCTATAAAGATACAGCAACCACAATTTTTCTCCAATATTTGAGGCATTCTGGGGGAAAAAATAGTAGCCTCCATGAGCAGCCAGTTTCTGGTAGTCCAGAAACAAAAGGAATTCAGGTTGTATGACCCAACTCCAGAGAAGAAAAATTGTTAAAGGAACATCTTGTTTCTCATTTAGAAAGAGAAATGGTTCCGGGTTTCAGCTATCACCTGGTGGTCCTCCTCAGGCTTATGCAGCAGTAGCCCCCAAAGTTAGCTGTAATTTCTACAGATATGGGTGAACATCACACACACAGAAATCCCCCTTCTTTTCCCTTTCAGATACCATATACAGTTGTTTACTTGTTTTAAATTTCTCACAATACCCAGGCTCCAAATTGAATTTTTAAAAATGCCAAGGAATAATATATAAAACCAGATCTTAAACTATAGCATTCTGTTAAAAAGAAGTTTTAAGACCCCTGCCCCCTGCCAATGTGGCTAATGAGATAATAATATATTTGAACTATTTCTGAAGGATGAAACAATCCCAGTATTTGTGGCTATTTGAAATATACTGTATGAACACTGAAAAATCTTAGGCTTTTTTATGAGTAAGCTTGGGATAATGTGGCCCTGAGCACATAAATCTGTAATTAGAAAGCGTTAGATAAAATGGTTTTTAAGCAACGGGACCCCACCAAGCAGAAATAAAGTAAGGTTGGCTCTTCTTTGGCACTATTATACAAAACCACATTATAATTAAATGATAGGAATCTAAATACCTTTTCATTTTGGTACTTCTGCTGTTCCCTAGCAAAGTCACCCACAGCCTTAACAATTGGAAGACTTTCTAATACTGACAGTAAAGCTACTAATTTCTCCCCCTTAAGAAAAATATGCAACTCTCTAAATTACATTTTTCTTTAATTAGAAGATCCTCTGATTCCCCTTTTTCAAGTAAATCACCAGGTATGATACAGTGGATATAAAAAGTCTACACACCCCTGTTAAAATGCCAGGTTTTTGAGATGTAAAAAAATCAGACCAAGAAGAATCACTTCAGAATTTTTTCTACCTTTAATATAACATATAAGCTGTACAATTCAATTGAAAAACAAACTGAAATCTTTTAGGGGGAAAAATTAAAATAAAAAACTAGAACAACATGGTTGCATAAGTGTGCACAACCTCTTATAAGTAGGGATGTGGCTGTGTTCAGAATTAACCAATCACATTCAAACTGATGTTAAATTGTAGTCAGTACACACCTGCCATCAATTAAAGTGACTCCGATCAAGCCCATATAAAGTTCTGTTCTAGTAGGATTTGTCTGACATTTACTCAGTTGCCTCTTACAGCAAAAGCCATGGTCTGCAAAGAGCTTACAAAGCATCAAAGGGATCTCATTGTTGGAAGGTATCAGTCGAGAAGGGTACAAAAAAATTTCCAAGGCATTTGATATACCATGGAACACAGTGAAGACGGTCATCAACAAGTGGAGAAAATATGGCACAACAGTGACATTACCAAGAACTGGATGTCCCTCCAAAATTGATGAAAAAACAAGAAGAAAACTGGTCCGAGAGATTGCCAAGAGGCCTACAGCAACATTGAAGGAGCTGCAGGAATTTCTGGCAAGTACCGGTTGTGTACTACATGTGACAACAATCTCATCTATCTATCTATCTATCTATCTATCTATCTATCTATCTATCTATCTATCTATCTATCTATCTATCTATTTATCATACTTATATCACCCATATTGTTCCCATATTGCTCCCATATTGTTCATATGTCTGGGCTGAAAGAAAAACATCCAAGCCTGGCTACATTTTGCAAAAACCTACATCAAGTCTGACAAAAGCATGTGGGAAAATGTGTTATGGTCTGATGAGACCAAGGTTGAACTTTTTGGCCATAATTCCAAAAAGTATGTTTGGCGCAAAAACAACACCGGACATCACCAAAAATATACCATACCCACAGTGAAGCATGGTGGTGGCAGCATTATGCTTTGGGGCTGCTTTTCTTCAGCTGGAACTGGGGCTTTAGTCAAGGTGGAGGGAATTATGAACAGTTCCAAATATCAGTCAATTTTGGCACAAAACCTTCAGGCCTCTGCTAAAATGCTGAAGATGAAGAGGAATTTCACCTTTCAACACGACAACGACCCAAAGCATACCTCCAAATCAACAAAAGAATGGCTTTACCAGAAGATCCAAGTTTTGGAATGGCCCAGCCAGAGCCCGGACCTGAATCCAATTGAAAATCTGTGGGGTGACCTGAAGAGGGCTGTGCACAGGAGATGCCCTCGCAATCTGACAGAGCGCTTCTGCAAGGAAGAGTGGGCAAAGATTCCCAAGACAAGATGTGCCATGCTGATAGACTCCTATCCCAAAAGACTGAATGCTGTCATAAAATTAAAAGGTGCTTCAACAAAGTATTATTTAAGGGTGTGCACACTTATGCAACCATGTTATTCCGATATGGAAAAGGATTTAGAAGACAGATTAATCTCCGAACAGAATATACGAAAAGTGGATATAAGGAAACATCAAATCAAATCAAATAAATTTTTATTTGGTCATAGACCAGCAAATAAAACAGAAGATTCACATCTGATTAGAATAAAAGAAAAAACACTTAAAATTCTAAAAAAATCTAAGAACAATTAGAAGAGATATTGCGGCATGCTGTACAAACTATAGAGCAATATTTAGCTGTGGTCAATGAAGTAAAATCAGATTGGTCTGATAGAAACAGCTTGAGATAAAAAGAATCTGAACGACCGGGATGTTTAGTAAAAAATTGAGATAATAATTCGTGATGAGCATCTGCATAGAGAGGACATTATAAAATGATGAGTTCCATCGTTTCAATTATTCCTCTGCCACATGGGCACAGTCTTTGATCAAAAGGGATATTCCGAAAGATTTTTAATTCTTTTGCACTTAACAATCTGTGTATACCAGCAAGATTGAGCTTATACTGTTGAAGTGGTAATTCAAAGAGCTGATTGATAATTAAGCCACTTTCTCAAATTCTTTACCTTAATTGTGTTGTATGATGAAATACCTTTGCTTTGTGAGCAATCAAAAGCTCTGAAAGAAAATGGTTTCCCAAAGAGGATATGTTTTAACCTTTAATCACTGCATCTGAACTGGAGACCTAATGTTTCTTTAAATATTATAACAGCAATGGCATTTCACTAGCTTGGCCAAAATGTAGTTGCATTGTTCAGTAACCAAGAGGTTAAGAGTGAAAAACAGGTCCTGTTCCTAGATCAGTTACAAAGCTACTGTTTTTCTTGGTAAATAAATAATTATATTGACAGAGGTCCAATTAATTAAGCCATAATCAAAGGGGCCAAGCCAACTGGGAAAAAGGAAAGCTTAAGCCAGTAAGAAAAAGTGTAAATCCAAGCAGAAGTTTCTATTTTTAGTAGGCCAGCTTCACGGTGAAGCACCACGTTGGGGACGCAGCGAGGTACTTGAAAGATAGATCTTAGAAACTTGGTTTGGACTCTTTCAAGAGAAAGGAATGACCTTTAGGGGCCCAACTGAACTCCAAGAAGGAGCTGAGCTCGGATCTTAGCTGAGAAAACTTTAATCGCTGCTGGTATATGTTGAGCTCCTTTGGAGAAATAGAAAGATTGTAGTGCTGATGCTGTTTTTTGTGCATTCAGGCTGACATAGTCGGCATGGAATTTGCGGTTACCCGTGGCATGAAAAACAATCCCCAAATATTTAAAGGTCTTAACTTGCTCTATTAAATGATTGTTTAGCCGCCAGACATGTGCCTTAGGGCGCTTGGCAAAAACCATAACCTTGGTTTTCGAGTAGTTTATTTCCAGCCATTCTTCTCGGCAGTGCTCAGCAAGCATACAGAGAGCCCGTTTCAGGCCAATCTGTGTCCGAGAAAGCAACACGGCATCATCTGCATATAAAAGAAAAGAGATGTGTCTATTTCCCAGTTTTGGGGAATGAAGAGATGGGCTATTCAATTTGTCTATAAGAGAGTTAATATATAGATTAAAAAGAAGGGGAGATAGAATACACCCTTGTCTCACTCCTCTCTTGACTGGGATTTCCTTGGTGCAATGTCCATACGTATTACATTGCACCTTCATCCGGGAATTTTCATAAAGCTTATATATAAGAACAAGTCATCTTCTATCAATCGAGGAAGAGTTCAATTTCTCCCATAGTTTGGCTCTAGCAATGAAATCAAAAGCACATCTAAGGTCAATAAACGCTGCATAGCGTGTTGAGCGAGCTCCAGAGGAATATTTCTCAACTAGATGTTGAAGAGTTAAAGCGTGGTCAAAGATTGAGCAGCCTTCTCTAAAGCCTGCCTGCTCATCAGCCAAGATATTTTCAGTTATAACCCAATCCAGGAGCTTATTGTATAGGTGTCTGGCATATAATTTGCTAACCACACTGAGAAGGCTGATGGGCCGATAATTGGGAGGTAAATCTCTGCCTCCTTTTTTATAGATATAAGGAAACATGATGTTGAAGCTGCTTGGGACAGAGTCAAGAGAATTACAAAAATTGATTAATAATGAATTTAATTAAGAAAATTATATCTTGCATATTACAGAGGGCCTTCTTCCAAAAACATCTGCCTACCCCACATGCTCCCACAAGGAGCTCATGCTCCAGGTTCCTTCTTTTAAATCTTATCATCTTGTGGGGCCTTTTCTATGGTTGCTCCTGTTCTCTGGAACAATCTCCCCCAATATACAACAAGCGCCAACTCTGCTTGCCTTTAGGAAAGTCATTAAAACTTGGGTTTTCCCCCAGGCATTAGCGGCCAGTTGAGTGGTGTCCCCTTTTGGTTGTTTTGTTATGGTGCTTGGTTGCCATTTTACATTTGTATTTTATATTGATATATTGTACATGTTTTAATGTTATTTGGTGGTTATTTAATGTTATTTGGTGGTTAAGGAAAGCAAAAGGCAACAGTGATAGGGGGAGATATGCCCAATTAAATGCAAAATTACAGAGGTTAGCCAGAAGAGACAAGGAATTATTTTTAAACAAGCAATGCGTGGAAGTGGAAGAAGACAATAGAATAGGAAGGACAAGAGACCTATTCCAGAAAATTAGAAACATCGGAGGTAAATTCCAGGCAAAAATGGGTGTGATCAAAAACAAAGATGACAAGGACCTAACAGAAGCAGAAGAGATCAAGAAAATGTGGCAAGAATATACGGAATATCTGTACAGGAAGGATAATAATATCAGGGATAGCTTTGATGGTGTGGTCAGTGAATTAGAGCCAGACATCCTGAAGAGTGAGGTGGAATGGGCCTTAAGAAGCATTGCTAATAACAAGGCAGCAGGAGACAACGGTATCCCAGCTGAACTGTTTAAAATCTTGCAGGATGATGCTGTCAAGGCGATGCATGCCATATGCCAGCAAATTTGGAAAACACAAGGATGGCCATCAGATTGGAAAAAATCAACTTATATCCCCATACCAAAAAAGGGAAACACTAAAGAATGTTCAAACTATCGAACAGTGGCACTTATTTCACATGCCAGTAAGGTAATGCTCAAGATCCTGCAAGATAGACTCCAGCAATTCATGGAGCGAGAATTGCCAGAAGTACAAGCTGGGTTTAGAAAAGGCAGAGGAACTAGAGACCAAATTGCCAATATCCGCTGGATAATGGAGAAAGCCAGGGAGTTTCAGAAAAAACATCTATTTCTGTTTTATTGACTATTCTAAAGCCTTTGACTGTGTGGATCATAACAAATTGTGGCAAGTTCTTGGTGGTATGGGGATACCAAGTCATCTTGTCTGCCTCCTGAGGAATCTGTATAACGACTAAGTAGCAATGGTAAGAACAGACCACAGAACAACGGACTGGTTTAAGATTGGGAACTGTTCTTTTTAGACAGAGGTTATTCCGCTAAAGTGGTGAATAGTGCTTTTTATAAGGGAAGAACTATTAACAGATCCGCTTTATTAACACCCAAAGTAAGAAAGTTTAATAACAACAGGATGGTTATATCATTCATGTTTGATGGTAGGTACAGTCAAATCAGAAACATTATCATGAGGCATTGGCATCTCTTATCTAACATCACTAGGTGTAAGGATCCTCTTCTTTTTACCCAAAAAAGATCCAAGAATTTGAAAGATATGTTGGTGAGGAGTACTGAGAGATCTCCTGTGATCCACTCATTAGGAGTGGATGGACAGGCTACACCTGTAGGCTGTTACCCTTGTGGTAACTGTTCAGTATGTAAGTTTTGCCTCAGAATTACTTGTTTTCAGGATACATACCATCAGAAAAATTATCCCATCAAATCTTCTGTCAATTGTAACTCTAGAGGTGTGATATATGGTATTCAATGCCCTTGTCCGCTTTTATATGTGGGTTACACTTCAAGAGCAGTGAAAACGAGGATTTGTGAACACAGAAGCTGTATTAGACGTCAGAAGATTACTTCTCCTCTTGTGCAACACTTCAGAGCCTTGAACCACACGGAGAGCCAGATTCGGTTTTGGGTTCTGGAAAAAGTTCATGCTTCAGGAACTCAGCTTCTTCACAGATTGAAAGCTAGAGAGATTTTTTGGATCTTTAATTTGCATACCTTGACCCCTCATGGAATGAATGAGGAGATAGATTGGATGTGTTTATGAATTCATCTTATTTTTGGTTATATAGTTAATCTTTTTAGTTTGTTATTCTTTTCTCCTATTTCCCCTTCTTCTTCTACATCAGCTAGGAGTTTTGTATTGCAGTCAGATGCTAGTCATTACTGCACCATTTTACACTCCTTTAATTTGGCCAAGCTCATTTCATTTTATTCATGCATATGGTATTTTGAACCCAGCCTTTGCACTTGCTTGGATTTAGGTATATATTTTTTATAATAAATAGTATATCTCCTTACCGTTAAGAACAGAATTTAAACATGTATTTAATCATTTTTAGGTGTGGAGCGATCTATTTTATAGGAATTTAGAATAAACTATATTTTAACTACCCAAGTAAGTGCTACTTTCATTTTTATGGTAGGTTTATGTGGTTGTGATTCATGATTATTTATACTTGTTTGTTTGCTTTTTTCCAGCATTATTATAACCCTATAATTGTGACTGCTGATGAAGGCTTATTAGCTGAAATGCGTTTAGTCAGGTTTTTGAATGTTAGCTAGCATTACTGCTTGTTTATCCTGTTCTCAGTATTTATTCATATATGTTGGCTGTTGGGGCCTTTTTTATTGTCTGTTGTTATTGTTATTGTTATTGTTATTGTTATTGTTATTGTTATTGTTATTGTTATTGTTATTGTTATTGTTATTGTTATTGTTATTGTTATGTAGGGGCGCGGTGGCTCAGCGGGTAAGACACCAGGCTTGTTGATCGCAAGTTCGTAGGTTCGAATCCCTAGCCCCGCAAGACGGAGTGAGCTCCCGCACTAGCCCCAGCTCTTGTCAACCTAGCAATTTGAAAGCATGCAAATGCAAGTAGATTAATAGGTACCACTTCGGTGGGAAGGTAACAGTGTTCCGCGCACATCATGCCAGCCACATGACCGTGGAAGCGTCTTCGGGCAGCGCTGGCTCTTCGGCTAACAAACGGAGATGAGCACCGGCCCCTAGAGTCGGACACGACTGCACAAATGTGCAGGGGGAACCTTTACCTTTTTATTGTTATTATTGTATTCTATGCATGATGCTGTAACTCTATATCCAATACCAGTAAACAATACTGTATAGTATAATTTGTGGCCCACCATATTGTTACTTGACCTTGTTGCTATCTTGAGAAATTTTGAGACTTGCAAATGCTGGTAGATGGTAATGGGTAATGGATGGTCTGTCACAAAAAAATGGTGGTTTGTCAAAAGAAGGAAACTGCTTCTGCCCACTTTGTTATGTGGAAATCAGAGTTGTGTATGTCAGGAGAAACATCAAAGTAACTTGAATGCAGTGGGAATGGGGTACCTAAGAAGTTTGTGTGTTAAAATAAGAGAGGATTGTGAAAAAAATTGGATGCAGCATGAATGTAGATTGAATATAAAATGAGTGACCAGTATAAAAGAAATACATTAAGGAGGTTTGGTCAAATAGGGAGAATGAATAAGGATCAAATTGCAAAACTAATATATGAAAGAAGGGTAAGTTCAGTGGTGTGCTGGAGCTGGCTTGTTAAATTTTCAGGAATTTTGCAAGTCGGAACACCTAGTGCACTGATCAGCTGCTCCACAGTTAGTGGCGCTGCAGTGGCAATGGAGTCAGCACAGCCAGTTCTTAAACATTTACCAGCACACCACTGGGTGAACTGGTTGAAGGGTAGGGGAAGAGCAAGAAAGTTGTAGTTGGATGGAGTTGATGAAAAACTCAGAAAGAGAGAGGTGAAAAGTTTAAAGATAAGAGGCAATGTATGAAGTATAGAAATGGTAGAAGCAAGGACAATTGTAAAATAAGTCTCTCCTTTAAGAAGATCCTGCTTGAGACAGAAAGATGTGTATTCCCTGTCTGAGAAGCAGCTGTCAATTTTGTGAATGCCAGGTAGCATCACAACAAAGAAGTTTTGGTAACTCAAGTGAAGAGTTTTGATTTTGCTGTTTCAGAACTTAGTTTTTATACTCTTGTCTGGGCAAAATGCTATGTATATAGGCATGAATACAGACATCTCTCAGAGACAATAACCATCAGTAACAACTTTAAAGCTGTATAATTCTAACAGTTAACACCTAAAAGCAAAATTATTCATGTTAGCTTAGAATAAGAGATTTAAGGCCATCATCCTCTGTAACCATTGAGGAATTCAGGTGCAGTTTTCTGAGTCAAGCTCTAGTGCTGAAACTTTCATGGACTCATTCAAGTAATTTTCTGGATGACCGTACAAAAGTACTTTGCCACTGCCTCCTTCTGGGATTTTTTTTTTCAACTTCCCAGCTCAACCCAGAGTCCTGAGATCTTCTGTTGGTCTCCTGCCCAAGTACTAACCAGGTTCCACAGGTTATGCAAACCAGTTTTGCTTATACGGCAAGTTTAATTTCCCCCCCTCCCCCTCTCCCCCCCTGTAAATCTGCTAGAAAACCTTCCAGAGCAGATTAGTGTGGTATGTGAGGGCTTCAAAGGAGGGGGCAGTCAGATCTGCCAAGCAAAGCTCTGCTGATAGGACACTTATTGATAAAAACTGACACTTGCACAACATCCATCACCAGTCAGATAATACATTTTCCTTAGCAAAAGCCCTTTGAAATGAAGGTTAAACTCTGCTTTTAAATACAAGTCCTGGTCAGGTGCTTAAAAAGCATAGCCTGATATTAATCAGAAGTTTATCCTAAGTTCCTGAAGCTGCCTGATTTATATCCTAGGAGAGAAGTCAAGGTTAAAAACAGATAAACAATCCATACTTTATGGTATCTGGAATTTATTGTTGCGCTTTGATTAATTCTCTTTCCTTAGTTTAATTGATTTTAAAATATTTGAAATGCACACGTGGCAGTATTTTTTATTACCCTCAAGCTAAGAATAAAACTGAGTCACAGGTGAATCATTTATTTTTCAAAAAGAGCAACCTTAAGAAACAGAGTTTCTGCTACCATCTTTGTGTCATTTTCAGATCCAAAATCTTACCTCTGGATTAGCTCATGATTAACTGTTTATGAGGATACCAATCGAAGAGATTTATGAGGATGCAAATGATTTAAAGCACTCTTTGTCCTGTGATTTATGTGTGCATAAAATCAGTAATGTCTTGCTTCATCATTTAAAGGGGATTCCCAAAGCAGCTCACAGCAGATTACCACAACAGCAGATCCCCCATCATATACATTTCTTTCCTTGTGGGTGACAGTGGTCCTAAGGGCTTAGTGCCATGTTTTCATTTGCCCAACATTACCCATATCCTTCCTTCCACTGCAGACAAAATATCTTCTGCAAATACTCGGAGCTGATAAAATGTGGTATTATGTATGGATTATCTACAATTTGCAAGCAAATAATCCATTAAAAATATTCCAGCAGTACAGATTTATTTATTTCCAATCTGGAAGTCCTTCAAGCTTTTGACCATATTCCAGTCAATTCTAGATAGCAATATTATGTTACAGTTATAATTGGGTTTCATGCAGACTACTCTTAGCAGGTGATGTGTTTTTTTTCTATTGTGGATCATTATGAACTATGAAGATACCCATAAGATACTTAAACTTGTAATCTGTGAGTTTCATTTTCCTTCTCTGTATTAATTAGTGATCTGGTTGCACTGTTGTGCAGCTTTCTACCTTTTTATTTCCTGCATTGTCAACTTAGTTAATTGTGGGAAATGAAATACACTAATTTGAAGATCACAGGTGGGGGGGTTTCACATGATTTCTAATCAGCCTATGGGAGCTTTATTTTCCTATATCAATCCTTCTATTTTTTATGTTGTAAGGATAGGAAAAGGAAGAATACCTAAGTCATCCTGCTGTTGATAATGACTCTCATCCTGAGTGTTTTTTAAAAATTATTATTTTGCACAAGACACTTGAGTTCCTGCCATTTCTGGCAAAGACCATTAACATTCTTTTTCACAAAATTCATCCATTTACTTTTCAGAAGCTGGAGAAGCCAGTTAACATTATCACAAGAATTACCACAAGAAGAATATAATCACAAGAGAAATACCTTACTTCCATGATAATACAATATGCTGTTTCGGAGATGCCAAAGAAGTAGAAATAAAGTCACACTTTTTCAAAAATTTCCTTCTTGGCCAATCTCAAAGTCCACAATTAGGTAAATAGGCAGAGTATATGGTCTTCTAAGTGGGAGCTAGTTTGGTGTAGTGGTTAAGGCAGCAGGCTAGAAACCGGGAGACCATGAGTTCTAGTCCCACCTTAGGCACGAAGCCTGCTGGGTGATATTGGGCCAGTCACTGTCAGCCCTAGGAAGCAGGCAAGGACAAACCACATCCGAAAAACTTTGCCAAGAAAACTGCAAGAACTTGTCCAAGTAGTCACCAAGAGTCAACGCTGACTCGAAGGCACCCCCCCTCAAAAAAATACTGAGTGAGATTAGCAAAGATCATAATGCTGTTGGGCCATTTCAGGGTGGGACTACCGTGTTAGTCTTTTTTAGGGTTCATCATTACATCCCACTAATCTTGGTACAAAGATGCCTCACTAATTGTGAAAAACATACAACCGTATGATGTCACTCTGGCTCATTGCCAGCTTTCAATGGAGACAGACTAAATAGGTTGTTAACTGTTCTAGTTTAAAATAGCGTTTTTCCTCTTCTCCCAGTAGAAATCATGTCATACAGTACATGATGCCTCCTTGATGGTGCAGCTGCTGATGTGGCCAGCATTGGGATCTGCCTAGCAACCACTGGTTACTTGAGCTGCTGCAAATGTGCCCCCTCCCCTAGCACTACCCTCCATGGCCATTTTGGCTTCTGCTTCTGTTGAAAGCATCAACCTTCGTAAGACCTGGCTGGGGCTTTTTGAAGTGCTGGTCAGATGGTATATGGGCTCCTTCCAAGCACAGAGTTTACCATTCTTTTGAAAGAGCGGTAGACTTGTCTTTAAAAAAAACAGGACCCTTGCTCTCTTGAGTGCTAGTCCTTGGAAGGGGGGTATATGCTTGTGTGAATATGTTGCCCCTTCCCCCATTCCATCGGCAGGGTGGCGGGGGGGGGGGGCTTAGAGTTAACAGCTTTCCCTCCCTTTTTATTTATTTATTTAAAACCTTTATATGGCTGCCTATGTTAAACCAAACTCTGGGGGGCTCACAACCAAAAGATCAAGACAATATATACAGACAATAAAAACAAAACACAATAAAATCAAAGCCAGAAAAACCTGGCACCAGAACCAAACTTCCCGATGCAGACCACAGCAGTCTCCTCCCATTCTGCCCTCACCCTATCCCAACACTTGGGGGAAAAGCCAGCTCTTAAGTGCTTTCCAGAGGTTAAAAGAGTAGGGGCCTGCTGGATCTCAAGGATAAGAGTATTCTATAGGGCAGGGGCTGCAACAGAAAAGGCACACTTCCCAGGGCTCATAAGAGGGCCAAGTTTAACCAATGGGATCTGGAGCATGCCTACCCTATCCCATCTGGTGGGATGGGCAGAAGTTCTCAGGGAGAGGAGGTCCTGCAAATAACCTGGCCCTGTGCCATGTAGGGCTTTAAAAGTGATGACCAGCATCTAGAATTTCAACTGGAAGGAAACTGGGAGCCAGTGCAACTTGCACAACAGGGGTGTAAGGTGGGTGAACCTAGAGGTGCCCAACATCGTGTGCACCGCCACATTCTGGACCAGTTGTAACTTCTGGGTGGTCTTCAAGGGCAGCTCCATGTAGAGCACATTTAAGCTGCTCTCTCCCTTTCTCTCTGGAGAGTCACTTCTCTCTCCCCACCTTCCATTCTTCCCACCCTAGAATTGACTAGAGCAGAGCTTTCCAAACTCTGTGTTGGGACACATTAGTGTGTCGGCTGCGGTGTCTGCGTGTGTCGAGGCTGCTGCTGCTGCTGCTGCCTCTGGGCCCTGCCAGGATTCCGCGCAGGTCCTAGTGCCTGCCTTGTGCCTTGCTGCCTCCAAACCTGCTGTGATTCCACACAGGTCCTAGTGCCTGCCTTGTGCCCTGCTGTAAGAGTGTGTCGCGAAATGATGCATGTCTAAAAAGTGTGTCACCAACATGAAAAGTTTGGAAAGCTCTGGACTAGAGACAGGAGGACCTGATAGGTTCCACCTCAACCGTGCCATCAATAATCAAAATTATAGTTTTCTCTTTTCTAGAAATGCTGACTAATTCCAGTTTAACACATGAACCAGGTTCCAAGCCATTGGAACCATAGAATAGAGTGATTTTGCTTTAAAGCTTCCAAAAACATAGGGAAAAGCCCCAAATCTCTCCCTCCCATCTCCAAGATACTCATTCGACATCTCATTTGAAATTACAGGAGATGCCTTTAATTGCAGGTGGTAGGATTGCTCTGTTTTAAATTTCAACTTTAGCATAAAGAAAGCCCTTCACTGACAAGTGAGAAAAGGAGAATGCATGCACGCACACATTACCATTGATTTACCACTCTAAAAAGGCCTGACAGGCAGAAGGTGTTGCTTGATGCAGTGGGAGTGCTCCTATACACACATGAATGCGTATGCCTGTCCCTTGTTTTTTGGGCTTAAACGTAGCTTGAAAAACAACTGACAGATGTTGGGGGAATATTCCTTTGAATGCACCTCTGCAAAACACCAGCACAAAAGCCTTGGCCTTAGCCCACATTAAGGAGAGTGCTTGGTGGAGGTTTTTCCCACAGGGAGGTGAGGCTTGGTTAGGAAGGGAAGGGAAGCTGGGGGAATCCATTCATCTCCTTCCTTAACTTGCCCACATTAAATCTGTGAGGGCAGATTTAATCTTCCTTATTCTGAGGCAGAATAGAGCTTGACCGTTGAGGCAAAGCCATTGATGCCAGCATATATTTCTGTTGATTGAAGGACTGCATGTTAACATGTCTGTGAAAATGATTCTGTAGGCCTTTTCAAACACCAGTAGGACATGATGTTACCAAAGAAGGGAAATGGACAAAATCTGCTGGGGGATCTATGTTCCCTCCCTGCAGTAACATCGAACTAGTCAGTCTGACAAAAGTCTGAGGGAGGATCAAACTAGTCAGTCTGACATCATGTTGATGAAAGCAGCCAGAGTTGTGGGTGTTCACGGTTCCTTTTATCTGAGAAAAAAACCTGCCTCCTCTCTGGTCCACCATCAGGCCATAAGAAAGGCCCAGAAGGCCCTGCCCTAATAGATACACAGATAAATGAGTCTCAAAGGAAAGCACTTGCTGGAATTCATGTGTCAGTACTACTTTCATCTCAATCTTGCTAAAGAGAATTCTGTGAGAGTCGTACTTGGGAAAAATAATTTTCAGCTCAGGCAGCTGACATTTTCCAGAATTCAGTACTGTTTTAAAGGTCAGATTTGAAAATAAAATATTACAAAATTACAAAATACATATCTAAAACGAATACTAAAAAAAGCCTGGGCGTGTTCCATCCCACAGATTAATCTTATTTCAGTCATGACTTCCATATTGACTAGACTTTTAGTAATACAGCCTTTAATTACCAGGGCCATGTAAATTATTTGGAGGGCCAAGCACCTCCCCAGACCTATTCTTTCTATGGTGTGTTGAAGCAGCTGCATCCTCCCCAAGACTTGGCAAAGCGATTTCAAGGACCCTCTAGATTGTTCAGGCATGCATACACACATACAGACGACACTGGACTGTTGGTTCGGTTTGCTGTGGAAGTGTCTCCTGTTCACATGTGCACATGGGTGATCTTGGAATGCCAGGAAATATTTTTCTATATGCTGAAAGAAGTCTGAGTATTAAAAATTTGTCTACCCATCCAGTGCAATCCCAAATGATATAGGACATCTGTTCCAGGACACCAAAGCATTTTCTGGACTCATTTATAGAAGTTGTTGTGTCTAAAAATCTCACCTTAGAGGAATTGAAAGTTATGGTTTTGGTGGAAATATTAGCATCTGCTTCAGTATAAGAATCAAAGAATCAGCCTTGACATAATAATACTTTTATTCAATAAATAAATGAACAAGCATAATGTTTTTGACTCATTTCTTTAATTGGGTTTTTTAAATCTAATTTTAGGACTTGTGTAGAGAACAGATCACACTTTAGGTCCTATTTATGCAAAAATATTGAAAATTCAAAAGGGTTCACAAACTTTTAAGCACCACTGTATAGCCTTATACTCTTGCAAGGGCAAACAGCCATGATAGGAGCTATGATAGCATTCTTGATCATAATAAACTCTGCAAATGTAAAAATAATCTAAAGCTTCAAAACTTCTCACATTGTAAAACTTACTGTGAAATCACATTTCAATTAACTTTATTTCAATGTTAGCAGCTGTGCTTTCTGAACATTCAAGATTGAACAGATCAATTTTCTGGACAAAATGCTGAATTGTTTTCTATGCAAGTGAAAGGCACTTTAAAAAAATGAAACCAGTTCCATTTTACCCCCGGTTACATTTCCTGATTGATTCACTGCAACCATATGCTGGAACCTGTTTACATTCTGTGGCACACACTGAGATGTACAGTTGTATTTCATTTAAAGTTGTTTCAAACTAGCACAGTGCAATAGTCTTTTTAGAAAAATCAACAGGAACCCAAGCTCATAAAAGGTGAACCACAGACCTACAGAAAATGAAGATCACAATTGCTGTTATTATTTATTATAGTGACAGCCCTGTCTTCCCCTGAAGAATTAAAACAGGTGACCTGTAGCTCTCTGTTGGTCTTCCATCCTGAGCTCTTACAGGGCCAGATCTGTTTGGCTTCAAAAGTTGAATTGCACAACGGAGCTTCAAGCCGTTCTGATGGTTCGTCTATTTTAGCTAGAGATGCATCCTGGCATATTTTCATCCATTTTTTTGCATGCCAGATTTCCAAAAGGATAAGCCCAGAGTAGGTTGTGATGTATCAGATGAACTGCAATAAAATATGATCTAAATATATAAGGGCAGTTGAAAAGGCAGAAACTGATTTCAGTAATTTTTTCAGTCTAAAAAAACAGTTTAAAACAAATAAACTGATAATTAAAACTGAATTAATCCAGAGTTTAGCAGTACCTGGGAGACATAGCCAAAATACATCAAAATACATTACATATTAAGAGGGAGAGAGAATAAGAAATAAGCCATAGCTCATTAGACTGCAGGTGGAGGTGGCAGAGTCCTAATTTTGACTTCTCCCCTATGTAAAATTACAAAAAGCAAAACCTTTCTGTATGGAGGTAATGAGCACAACAGGGAGTGGACTGGAAAATTAATATCTTTCTCTCCCATGGGCTACCTTTTAGTTACAGATTTTTTTTTCCTTTTCAAGTGGATGAGCAATCAAAAACGATACTTTCCATTAACAGTATGAAAGTGTGCAGTCCACACTATTCTACCTCCTGATTTTCTTGTGAGTAATCTGATTAAATAGAGAAGTCTGAGTAGAAAAGGATAGACACCTTGGAGCATCTGTGTGGATAAAGCTTCTAACCTTTGGTTTGCTCTCAAGCTTTCCCTGGTCCTTTACACCATTCAGCAACCAAGCCCCAAACAATCTTGCAAACATGGGAACTTTGTAATACTGTGGTTTACTTTACACACCAAATGCCCCAGATGCAGTCCCAAGCATCTCCAAATAGAGCTGGAAAAGACGTCTCTTTAATATTCTGCCAGAATGAACCATGCTAAAATAGATGGACCTGTAAGCTGACTCCATTCCTTATGTTCCTTTATCTCAGGCAGTCCGCACTCCCTTAAAGCTCTAGTTGGCAGGAGAGTTCAAGCCAAGTTTGATATGGCATCTGAAGGGATGCCTGGGAAAAAAGGACTTTCTCCTCAAACCATCAATTTTTCTTTCTAGTCTCACCTCTTAGCTCTATTTTCCCTCTAGCTCTGGACAGTGGACCAGAAGGCTGTAGTGAAAAAAAAAGTATACTGTAGATCACATTGGTCTTGACAGTCCATCTACATTTGTTTTAAAGAGCCATTCAAGCTTTATTCTCTGTTCTACTCTGTACCCTGCTGCACACACGAATGAAACTGCAGTATTCAAACTTCCTTCAGAAGAAGCTGTGGAAGACAAAGTCCATTTTAAGTGGGTCAAGGAGTAAATTGCCTTCTGATTATCTCAGGCAGTCCCACATTTGAAGGCTTGCAACTTGGGATGGGATTGAAATGTACAGTATTCTGTTTTCATTTTCTTCCCTAATCAATACAGAGACAGTAATATTCTCTCTTTTCCTAAACCTTTGAAATACATTTTTCTGTTTTTAGAAAACAATTATCAACAGGTATCAGTGACAATCATGGTCAACAATATTCTGGAAAATATCATGAAATACTATGCTTGTTGGGTTATTATTATTTTTCAAAATGAACATTTTTTCCCCAAAATGCACATCTTAGCGCAAATTGCATTAAAATATATACGAGGGTTGTGGTAACTTTTTTTCAGTTGCTAAATTATGAGCAAATTTAAGATTAAAAATTAGAATCTAAGTGAAACTGACAGATTTATCAGTTTGGCAAGTCATCTTAAGATGATTCTGGACAGTGTGTGATGTTGTTCTAACAAAGGATACAATTCCCTTCCAGGTAGCCAGAAATTTACCCAATGTGAAGCATTAAAAATGGAATGGAATGGGCAAAATTGCTTTGATGGAGCCAAAATGCTAACTGATCTGTGGATATCAGCTTAGCTGTGTCTTTTGCACAAATATAAATTAGACACTGCAGTCTCATTTACACATTATACCATTTTAAGACTATCCCAAACACTTGTGGTTTTGGATGACGTCATCAAAAATGCATATGCATACATGGTGTTTGTGCAAATGATGGGGGGGGGGAAATCGTCACCTTTCCTCACGTGCTCAGCGGGCATTATATGACTGGAAATAAACAAATTCACATCCACAGCTAGTATCGGCCAAGAACATAATGTTTTATAAAGTACGATAAATTCAACTTAAGTACGTAAGAAGAGTTTTATTAGAAGGGAACAAAGGTGCTTCTAGACTATGCATTTATTTTGTAGTTACCATGCCTTGTTCATGGAATACGGGGAAAGGGAGAATATTTTCCCCCTTCCTCCCAAACTCATAAAATCCATTAAGGAGGAAAAGCTGGAATATCTCTGTGTTATTCTTTGGACTGGTCATGGTAGGAGACATCAAGCGACTAATTCTCTGGAGAAACTTCTGAGTCTGTTAACAACGTTGTGTGCAACTTTAAAAGCCCTTGCACTTCAGTACTGGGGGGTGGGGGGGGGAGGCAGGGAAATCTTGCCTGAAGTACAGAATTAGACAATCTGCTGGGCTCACCGTGTTTTAAATTACAGTTCCCATTATACCCTAACCACTGGTTATGCTGGCTGGGGCTTAGGAGAATTGTAGTCTAACACATCAGAATTGCTTTGGCTGTTTTCTCTTGTTGAAATGTGGCCATCCTAGAGAGATTCAAGCAAGCGAAATAGCTGGAAAGTCTGTTTTATTCCTGAAACCATTTTTCTGCAGGACATCATTATGATTAGAAGGCAACATTTGATGCCAATATGAAATGCGCTGGTTTAATTAATTGGACCTCTGTCAATATAATGATTTATTTACCAAGAAGAACAGTAGCTTTGTAACTGATCTAGGAACAGGACCTGTTTTTCACTCTTAACCTCTTGGTTACTGAACAATGCAACTACATTTTGGCCAAGCTAGTGAAATGCCATTGCTGTTATAATATTTAAAGAAACATTAGGTCTCCAGTTCAGATGCAGTGATTAAAGGTTAAAACATATCCTCTTTGGGAAACCATTTTCTTTCAGAGCTTTTGATTGCTCACAAAGCAAAGGTATTTCATCATACAACACAATTAAGGTAAAGAATTTGAGAAAGTGGCTTAATTATCAATCACCTCTTTGAATTACCACTTCCACAGTATAAGCTCAATCTTGCTGGTATACACAGATTGTTAAGTGCAAAAGAATTAAAAATATCAACTTGGATGTTTATCCTGTCATTACTTTTTTTGCGGGGGGGGGGGGGGAGGAGGATTTGCTAATCAAACATACGGTGTAAAAGATTGAGGCTTTCACTTGCTTTACAATTTTTATTCTTTATTTTTTGTCACCATAATTGTGGAGCTGTCATTCATTACCATGGGAAAAAAAAACCCTGTATCTTATGCAATGACTGAAGAACTGTAGACAGCAGAAGCATTCAATCAACCTTTCCTTCAAAGCACCAAAGAGATTCTTTTGAAATAAAACTTAACAAAACTGTTAGCAAAGCTTTCTTTCTTTTCTTTTTTCTTTGGCAGATGATTTTGTAAGAGATCTTTAACATGGTACGCTAGAGAGGAGGGCTGTTGTTGATCGCTTCTCCTTCACTTTCAAGATGTCGCGTTTTCCTGTATAGTTCTCCAAAGAAGCAGCAAAGCCTACGCTGCCCGGCTCAAGGCCAAGTCTGCACTCATGTTTCATCATTGTTGATCCTCGCCAGCAAAGCGTGTGCAAGGCGAGGGCTTCATTTTACTTGCTGCAGATGGAGTGGTGCAATTTTTTTACGTGTCCATAAGGGCAACGTCTTATTTTGGGAGGGGGGGACCTTCCACTCAGTGAAGGGGAGAAACACCCATAACTGTAAAATTCCTTTCTTCTTTAACTGTGGCCACTGTCAGAGTGGAGCTCTGCAAAAACTCCCTCCTCCTCTCAGTATATTCAAAAAGTCTACCATTGTTTCATCATCTAGCCCCCCTACTCATATTATACTGATTCTGCAGCCAATAAACCACATGATTCAAATCAGCTATCTTCCAAATATGTCTGACTTCTTTCTTTCTTGCTTTCAAAGGCATGATACCAGAGTTAGACATATGTCCTGCAACTGTTTTCTCTAGGATTTGGAGACATTTCCCATCAGATGCTTCGTTAATGGAATGCTGGCCAATGCATTCTTCCACTTGGGCCTATTTTCCAGAAATTTTCCTTGATAGTCCAAACTAAAGATGGAAGCGTGAAAACAGTCATTGGATGTTGTTCCCTTCTATCTTCATATCAGTGAAGTATTTTACCTCATTATACTTTCTTACTGCTTAATAAATGCAGTTCTCTGGATGGCAGGCAAATGGAACAGCAATAATATTATTATTATTATACTATAGAGAGAGAGCCAGTTTGGTGTAATGGTTAAGGCATCAGGCTAGAAACTTGGTGACCGTGAGTTTTAGTCCTGCTTTAGGCACGAAACCAACTGGGTGACCTTGGGCCAGTCAATCTTTCAGCCCTGGGAAGGAGGCAAGGGCAAAGCGCTTCTGAAATCTTGCCAAGAAAAATGCAGGGACTGGTCCAGGCAGTCGCCAGGAGTCAAGATTGACTCAAAGCCACCAAAACAAACAAACAAGCAAACAAACAAAATCCCAGGATAAAAAGAAAATCATAATAACAAATAAATCAGTGTGAAAAAGTCAGTGCCACAGGGTAAAAGTGTCAGTGCAAAGATATGAAATTAATTCAATTCTACCACTGGGCTTTTAACATCTATATTATTGTGGAATAAGAACAGTATTGAATATTGCCCCTTTTTGAGCCTATTTAAAAAGCAGGTGTGCAACCTCTCTGAAATTTTGGAAAATTTTAGGGTCAAAGGATAGTAAACAGAGATTGTCATTTACAGCCATGAAATCTGCTAGACATATTTGGTCATTAATAAGTAAGTGAAAACTCAGAAGAAGTCTAGTAGCATCTTTTCTTAAATCATAGTAAGTCTTGTTTTACATTTCTTAAAACTTAGACCCATTGATTTTCTAAGACTGGACATTCCAATTCTTTGTTCCACAGTTCAGGTGTGGAACTAATACTAACCTTCATTCTATTTTTTTAGTTTAGTTCAGACTAACAAATTTCTTATAAGGCATAAGATTTCAAGAGCAACATCTGAAATATATTCACAAGAAACTTAGTTAAGCCTCATTTCAGGATGTCTACTTTGCTGCTTCCGTAAAGGTCAGACCAATGGAGTTATATGTAAATGCATATTTAACAGGTACATTCAAAAGGACAGTTAAATCGTTCCTCTTGTTTTACGTTCCACCATAGGTCCATAGGTTTTTAGATCACATTGGAGAGATCTGTGTTAGAAAATTCAAAGATGTCTCTGGATGCAAATAAATCCTAATGTGGCTAACTATAGTGTAGTCTAATCATCTGCAAAACATTTCATTGCCTCTCAAGTCAAGGATGTTTTTACATTTTCATTTAAACTTATGTTATAAATTCTATTGAAATATCTGGTCTAGAGAATGGCATATTCTGATATTTGCTCTTAGTTAATGAATCGTCTGTGGTATTGGCTATTAATTTGATTTGAAACCCTTTCTTGCTACCCTTTGGATTGTCCCAATTAGAGTTTTTCATGATGGAGGGGTAACTCCTTTGCTCAGTTCTGCTGCTTTTGATTTACACAGACTGCCAAACATTAAGCCTGTTACTAACAACAGTATCCCTACCCCCAGTTCGTCCTTGGCTAAGCCAGGACATGGGAGTAAGATGAATATGCAAAACCAGGCTAAGTTGGATATGGACGAGGCTGCTCTTATCAGTGCCTTTGGAGTCTTGCCCAAGGTCGAGCAAGAAGATATTTTGCAAAGGCTGGACAGTCTTAAGGAAACTCTGCTGGCTACTATTGCCACTGCTGAGCCACTTATTAAGCTCGTAACACCTAAAACATTGCATCAGCAGATTTTATTGGATGAGGAGGAGATGGCCAAAACACATCAGGCATTTTCAGATAACCAGAGGGCTGAGTTGCTGGTTCCTTGTAATGATGCTGAAGAGGGCCCTTTAGATTCCAGCAAGCCACTATATAGAGGTCCAGCTATCAAAACAACTGTTGCTTCTAAAGCTCCTTCTATCCCAAGGCCAAAATCTGATACAGGGGACCTCCCTTTATCCCCCAGATCCTCCCCTAGAAAATCCAGTTGACTTAAATTCTCAAAGGAATCACTATCCTTGCTTTCTTGGAACATTGCTGGATGGGAAGTCAGAAATAGAGACCCTGCCTTCACAAGCTACATATCCCAATTCAACATTCTCATGTTCCAAGAGACATGGTCAATTAATGAACTGTTTATTGAGGGATATAAATCCTTAACCCTCCCAGCAGCCCCCACCTTCGGAAGAGGGAGGCATCATGCTGGTTTGAGCATCCATATTTCAACTGCTCTTAACACTGAGATCATGTCAATAGACTCATTTGAGAATTTTGCACAAACAGTCATTCTTAACTTTTCTGCTGAGAAATTGCTCCTCATTATTTTTTATATACCACCCAACATCACTCGACCATGCATTGCAGAAATTTGGGCAAAAGCAGAAATTTACATTAATAATATTCAACTTTCCAACTGCCCATGTTGTTATAGCAGGGGATTTTAATGCTAGACTAGGCCCAAATGATGATCAGTTGTTTGCCAAATTCCTTCAAACTCCACCTAACCTGCAGACTGTCTCTCCTTTCTTAATTAGAGAATCTAAGGATCACGTTGGAGATTTTAGGGGCCTACATATATACCCATACTATATACTACATACATATATACTACATACATACCCGCACTCACCCCAGCTCTTGCCAACCTAGCAATCCAAAAGCATGCAAATGCAAGTAGATAAATAGGTACCACTTTGGTGGGATAGTAACAGTATTCTGCACGCGTCATGTCGGCCACATGACCGCGGAAGCATCTTCGGACAACACTGGCTCTTCTGCTAACAAATGGAGATGAGCACCGGCCCCTAGAGTCGGACACGACTGTGTGGGGGAACCTTTACCTTTACATATGTTGCAGACATTGTACAAGTTGGATCTCCAAATTATGAATGGCACCATCATTACCAACTATCCTGCACAGTTTTCTCATTGGGCTGGTACAAGGCCCTCTTTGATTGATTACACTGCCATATCAAGAAATCTATGTTCCTTGGTCCTTCGATTTCAGATTGAGAACCACCCCGAGAGTGATCACTGTCCCAACGTGCTGTTTTTGAAGCCCTTTGGTGTTTTCTTTTTGGAAATATATCCTATTCCATCTGAAGATACTCCCACGGGCCAAATACGAATAAAATGGACAGCTCATGTGAAGGATAAATTAACCCAAATGCTCTCTACTGATGAGGCACTCCAACTTCGTACAGCTATTTTAGATGACAGGTCCTCCAACCAAATGTTGCCATCTTATACTCAACAGCTTCTTCAGCCAATCCTCTCCACTCGCCCAGCTGGTGTAAATAGGAATCAGCACTCTTTCAACCAACCTTGGTTTGATAGCGAATGTCATGCAGCTAAGAAACAACTGATTTCCTGCATTAAAGAATATAAAAATGATCCTCCCTCTTATTCAACCCAGGATCTGTTGCTCCTCAAGAGGAAATATAAACAGCTGTTACAGCCAAAGAAGAGGCAGGCTCTGAGAGAGTCTTGGAATCAACTAATTTCTGCTATTTGTTCTAAGAATTCAGCTTTATTCTGGAAATGTGTAACTCTTCACTCTGCTTCCTCTAATTTACGAATCTCGTCTTATTCCTGCTTCAGCCTGGGAAGACCACTTCAGATCACTGTATACACAGGAGGAATCATTTCACCCGAAGAGGGGATTAGACTATGAAGCTGACTCACTCCCCTCCTGGACCCCTGTCTCAGGCTCTGAGATTATAAACCTGATTAAACAGTTGAAATCAAACAAAGCTCCAGGATATGACTTCATTTCAGTGCAGGTCATTCACAACAATTTAGATTGGTGGGCACCCATTTTGGCTTCCCTATTCACCTATATTGACAACTATGCTAAGGTCCCTGATGATTGGGGTCTAACTTTGGTGATTCCAATCTATAAAAAAGGAGGCAGAGATTTACCTCCCAATTATCGGCCCATCAGCCTTCTCAGTGTGGTTAGCAAATTATATGCTAGACACCTATACAATAAGCTCCTGGATTGGGTTATAACTGAAAATATCTTGGCTGATGAGCAGGCAGGCTTTAGAGAAGGCCGCTCAATCTTTGACCACGCTTTAACTCTTCAACATCTAGTTGAGAAATATTCCTCCGGAGCTCGCTCAACACGCTATGCAGCGTTTATTGACCTTAGATGTGCTTTTGATTTCATTGCTAGAGCCAAACTATGGGAGAAATTGAACTCTTCCTCGATTGATAGAAGATGACTTGTCCTTATATATAAGCTTTATGAAAATTCCCGGATGAAGGTGCGATGTAATACGTATGGACATTGCACAAAGGAAATCCCAGTCAAGAGAGGAGTGAGACAAGGGTATATATAAGACATATACCAGCAGCGATTAAAGTTTTCTCAGCTAAGATCAGAGCTCAGCTCCTTTTTGGAGCTCAGTTGGGCCCCTACAGGTCATTCCTTTCTCTTGAAAGAGTTCAATCCAAGTTTCTAAGTTCTATGTATTGTCGAAGGCTTTCACGGCCGGAGTTCAATGGCTGTTGTGGGTCTTCCGGGCTGTGTGGCCGTGTTCTGGAAGTTGTGGTTCCTAACGTTTCGCCAGCATCTGTGGCCAGCATCTTCAGAGGGCAGGAGCACAGATAGAAGCAAAATCTCTGTGAGATTTTGCTTCTATCTGTGCTCCTGCCCTCTGAAGATGCTGGCCACAGATGCTGGCGAAACGTTAGGAACCACAACTTCCAGAACACGGCCACACAGCCCGGAAGACCCACAACAGCCATTTCTAAGTTCTATTTTTCAAGTACCTTGCTGCATCCCCAACGTGGTGCTTCACCGTGAAGCTGGCCTACTAAAATTATAAACTTCTGCTTGGATTTACCGTATTTTCCGGCGTATAAGACGACTGGGCATATAAGACGACCCCCAACTTTTCCAGTTAAAATATAGAGTTTGGGATATACGCCGGAAAATACGGTACTCGCCGTATAAGACCTCTCCTGGCCAAGTGCAGCCGCTCGCCGGAACGCAGCCCCCAGGGAAGAGCAGGAGGACGAGCGCGGGAGAAACGCGGGGAGGGGGGAGCGAGCTCCGTTCCCTCGGAGCAGCCTTGGGAAGGGAGGGGGCAAAACGCAGTGGCTCCACGACGGGCTCCAAACTCGTCCTCCTGCTCTTCCCTGGGGGTTGCGTTCCGGCGAGTGGCTGCACTTGGCCAGGAGAGGTCTTATACGGCGAGTACGTATTTTCCGGCATATAAGACGACACCCGGCGTATAAGACGACCCCCGACTTTTGAGAAGATTTTCCTGGGTTAAAAAGTCGTCTTATACGCCGGAAAATACGGTACACTTTTTCTTGCTTAAGCTTTCTTTTTTCCCAGTCAGCTTGGCCCCTTTGATTTTGACCAATAGCTTTCAATCTTCTTGGTGCCAGGCAATACATGCCAAACTGCAATTATATGGCTTTTCAGGGGCAGCCATCATCTTGTTGGGCTATCAGTGTGCACTAGCTGATCTCAAACAACAGGCCATTGATTTAGAGCTACAATCAGATTTATCAGTTTTACCTAAAAACATTTTTTGGGCCATTCTGCACATCTTCTCCAACCAGCCAGATATCTTAGCTGCATAACAATTCCAAAATTTAGAACGGTCTTATCCTTGGCCAGATTCAATGCCCTTCCAACAGCCGTTATTGAAGGGAGATATCGAAATATCCCTTTTGATCAAAGACTGTGCCCATGTGGCAGAGGAGTAATTGAAACAATGGAACACATCATTTTATAATGTCCTCTCTATGCAGATGCTCGCCAGGAATTATTATCTCAATTTTTTTACTAAACATCCAGGTTGTTTGGATTCTTTTTATCTCAAGCTGCTTCTATCAGACCAATCTGATTTTACTTCATTGACCACAGCTAAATATTGCTCTATAGTTTGTACAGCATGCTGCAATATCTCTTCTAATTTTTCTTAGATTTTTTAGAATTTTAAGTGTTTTTTCTTTTATTCTAATCAGATGTGAATCTTCTGTTTTGTTTGCTGGTCTATGACCGAATAAAAATTGATTTGATTTGATTTGTGTGAGTGCCAAGGGCTGCAGAGAATGTGGTAGTGACCAGCTGACCTCACCAGATGGAGTGGTTCTGGAATTTTCTTATCCCTTTTCTGTTGGGGGGTATTTTTAAAAAACATAAATAAGCAGACCATGTGCATTGGAGGCTGGGGGAGCGAGGTACGATTTTGAGCCCATCTTGACTCTTGGAAAGTGCCTGAAGAAGTCCTTGCAGTTTTCTTGGGAACATTTTCAGAAGTGCTTTGTCCTCACTTTCTTGGGTGATCGGCCTAGCTTCATGCCAATAATTCATAGTCTCCTGGTTTCTAGTCCAGTGTGTTTAACCACTACGCCAAACTGGCTCTCATTGGAGGCTTACCACCTTGATTTTATTTGTTTTGCTACCTCAAATGGATGGAAAAATCATGCCACTCTAATTTGACAATTAGAGGCCATATTTTACTAGCCTGATCTTTTTTATTTTATTTAGTTTTATATATATTATTTTTTCTTATTTTTTTTAATAATAATTTTATTAAGTTTTACAATACATGTTAAAAGTTAGAATAAAGAAAAGAAATAGAATAGAAATACAAAATAAGAAAAAAGGGTAAAGAAAAAGTGAAGTTGAAAAATAATAAACAAAGAAAGTATAGAAAATAGATGTCCTCCAATCTATCTTTGAACTTAAGGTACAATAATTAATTTTAAATGTTAGTCCTTCATATAATACACAGGAACTTTTCTTTGTCATATGTCTTTTAATTTCTATAATCCAATCTTCTGTTCTTCATATGGGTTTCACCGTTCTTACTGTTCTTCATATGGGTTTCACCTTTCTTACTGTCTCCCAATAATCCATCTTTGGCTTCCACTCTTTGAAGTAGTAATTAAGTGTTGAATGTTCATTAGTGCATTTTTATCTCTTCCATAAAGTCCAATTAGTATAACAAATAAAAGCCTTATGTACTTCTAATAAACTACAATATATTCTATTCATATTATGGTCATACTCTGGTTTCTCTTCAGATTGTATAAATCTTTCGCCTTTTACTAGCCTGATCTTAATGACCTCATGGGCCACATAAAGGGACTCTCAGACTGTATTGTGAATCCCAGATTGATCCTGGATTAAAGGAATGGGGAATGTACTTTTGAATCTGAACTCCAGTAACCTATGGGGATGCCACTGCAACAGGAAGAGAAAGAATCTTGAATGACAATTGTGGTATGTCTAGACATTGTAGAGTTGTGGTGGTTTAAGGAATTCATGGAATGAATTATGGGGTAGCGCTTCATGTGGTTTGTAAAACAGTCCTATGAAAAGTCAGCCTCGATGCATTGAGGTAAAATAAATGAAAGAAATTCGGTTCCAAGCTTTTGATCGCATTCCAATCCAAAAAAAGACTCATATGTTCTTTCTGAATACAGATCATCTACATAATGTGCATATCCAAACTCTCTCAGTAATTAGTGAGATTTCCCTTTCCTGTGTTATTCTGATTATGCCATAAGGCAACCCATGATTGACTAAGGGTTCTAACTGGTTACAATTACAATGAGAGTTTTATCTTATATGTGACTTTTTAATGTTGCTTTGTGGCATTGTTCTTAAACTTTATTTCAAACAACAATATCAGTTTTAAAAACTAAGATAAAGCCACAGTGTATTGCTGCATCCTGTTTATCAAAATGCAGAATCACTTCAGGTCCTGTTAGTGCAAATATTTCTATGAACACAGGTAGCTGACAAAATAAAACCTGTGTATATAGGACTTGCTTTTGAGACTGGATGAACACATTTTTATGGTGAAAAAGATAATCTATTTCAGGGGTCCCCAAACTCTTCAGCTCCTTGACCCCTTCATGAAGTTTTAGATTGTTCACTGACCTCCAAACATTTATTATATGAAAATAATTTAATAAATACTACTTTAACTAATAGTACTATGAATAATAATAATAATAATAATAATAATAATAATCAACTCCAGGCCGCTCTCACTGGTGGCTGACCAACCAACCCTGGGTAACACTGTCTCGCCACTAGCCACCTCACTTTCAGGACTAGAGACTGGATGGAGATCTACAGAGACCCCAAAAGTTCAATTGACCCCAATTGACCTTCCATAATTTATCAACCACCTATTGACCCCCAGCCATTTATTGACCCCTTGGATAGTCCCATTGACCCTGGGGGGTCGATATGGACCACTTTGGGGAAACCTGATCTAGTTCAATAAAAACTCGAGTCCTTTTGATTAATTTTTAAAAAAATATTTTTATTAAAAGAGTTATTTACAAAGTAAAAACAATACAAATTTAAAGAAAGAAGAAAGTAGAGAAAAGTAAAAGAAAAGTGATAAGTCCTTTTAATAACAGAGCCAGCTATAGTCAATTTCCTCAAATGGGAGTGAAGTGCCAATCAGCACAGCCTGTGTGAGAAAGACAAAGCCTCTCGTAAAGGCAGAGTACCCTTGTACGAATTGACTGTACTAACTGCAAAAACGAAGTAACCAGTTAAACAAAAGTGGATGGGGGACTTGACCACCTGCTTTCCTTCTGTCAAGTAAATCTTTGGAAATCATGCCAAATGATCCAGTAAATCTGAAATCCCTATAGCAGAGCTTTCCAAACTTTTCATGTTGGTGACACACTTTTTAGACATGCATCATTTTGTGACACACTCTTACAGCAGGGCACAAGGCAGGCACTAGGACCTGCGCGGAATCCTGGCAGGGCGGGTTTGGAGGCAGCAAGGCACAAGGCAGGCACTAGGACCTGCGTGGAATCACAGCAGGTTTGGAGGCAGCAGGGCACAAGGCAGGCACTAGGACCTGCGCGGAATCCTGGCAGGGTTCGGAGGCAGCAGCAGCCGCGACACACCCAGACACTGCAGCCGACACACTAACGTGTCCCGACACACAGTTTGGAAAGCTCTGCCCTAAAGGCTGAGTCTCCTCAGTAAAAATTGAATAACCAAGAGGACGACCAGCAGCAAGGTGGATTGACTGTTTCGGTGGTGATGAATACACTGTTGGTAGATTTAAAAGAACAGGTTAGAGATAGATCATCACGGAGAAAATCTATCTGTGTGGTCACTAGGTGTCAAAATGACTTGATGCCACATAAACAAAAAACAAGATCTACACAGCTTTCCTCACCAGGCAGTAGTAGGTCTACCAGTTCCTTGCTGCCAAAGTCTGAATGAGCACCTGATGGCAGAGCATTGACCAAATGGATTTTTGTAATCCAGTTCTGGTAGTCCTAGATGGTGAGATGATGAGGGAGTTTTCTTTAAAAACGGACGTTTACCTGTATTTGGTAAATGGCCCCACCCAAAAGACTTTCTTTACAGCAATCAAGAAAACAGTGCAATGTAAAGGAGAAGTGCTATCTGTTGTAATTTCCTTTCCTCTGGAACAGTGGTTTCCAGGCTATGAACTTTCTGCCAAGCAGGACTTCACATTTTCACAATGATAAATTGTAAGAAGCAGGGAGCAACACTGACACATGCTCTGCGTTTGAAGTACTTGTGTGCAATGTTGTGATGTGACTCTGGAAAAGTCCAGCTTACACCATGAAACATGTTTTATCATTTTGGCATCATAGCAGTTAGGAACTAACACCTATATGTGGTAAGCCGATCTGAATTGCCAGAATCCTTTCTTATCTGACATTTCATAAATGGACATTTGTCATGGTCCCAGGCCCTACCCTCCAGCAAAGGAGATCGTTACCTTGTCGTGGTGCTGGAGCTTGAGCACCTCAATGAAACCATGAGCTAAACCGTGAAGGGACACCCAAGATGGGAAGGTCGTGGCAGAGAGGTCAGACTAAATACGATCCCTGGGGAAGGTAATGGCAAACCACCCCAGTATTCTTGCCATGAAAACTAAATGGATCAGTACAACCAAAGATATGTCGGTATACCATCGGAAGATGGGACTCCCAGGTCGGAAGATGGTCAAAATGCTACTGGGGAGGAACAGAGGATACGTTCAACTAGCCCCAGATGTGATGACGCAGCTAGCTCAAAGCCGAAAGGACGGCTAGCGGCCGACGGTGCTGGTGGTGAACGACGAATCCGATGTTCTAAAGATCAACACACCATAGGAACCTGGAATGTAAGATCTATGAGCCAGGGCAAATTGGATGTGGTTATTGGTGAGATGTCAAGATTAAATATAGACATTTTAGGTGTCAGTGAACTGAAATGGACTGGAATGGGCCACTTCACATCAGATGACCACCAGATCTACTACTGTGGACAAGAGGACCACAGAAGAAATGGAGTAGCCTTCATAATTAATAATAAAGTGGCTAAAGCAGTGCTTGGATACAATCCAAAAAACGACAGAATGATCTCAATTCGAATTCAGGGTAAGCCATTTAACATCACAGTGATCCAAATATACGCCCCAACCACAGATGCTGAAGAAGCAGAAGTAGATCAGTTCTATGAGGATCTGCAGCACCTACTAGATAATACACCAAAAAGAGATGTTATTTTCATTACAGGAGACTGGAATGCTAAGGTGGGTAGTCAGACGACACCTGGAATTACAGGCAAGCATGGTCTGGGAGAACAAAATGAAGCAGGACATAGGCTGATAGAATTTTGCCAAGACAACTCACTGTGCATAACAAACACTCTCTTCCAACAACCTAAAAGACGACTTTATACATGGACTTCACCAGATGGTCGACACCGAAATCAGATTGACTACATCCTTTGCAGCCAAAGGTGGCGGACATCTATACAGTCGGTAAAAACAAGACCTGGAGCTGACTGTAGTTCAGATCACGAACTTCTTATTGCAAAATTTAGAATCAGACTAAAGAGAATAGGGAAGACCCACAGATCAGTTAGATATGAGCTCACTAATATTCCTAAGGAATATGCAGTGGAGGTGAAGAATAGATTTAAGGGACTAGATTTAGTAGATAGGGTCCCAGAAGAACTATGGACAGAAGTTCGCAACATTGTTCAGGAGGCGGCAACAAAAAACGTCGCAAAGAAAAAGAAAACCAAAAAGGCAAGATGGCTGTCTGCTGAAACACTGGAAGTAGCCCAAGAAAGAAGGAAAGCAAAAGGCAACAGTGATAGGGGGAGATATGCCCAATTAAATGCAAAATTCCAGAGGTTAGCCAGAAGAGATAAGGAATTATTTTTAAACAAGCAATGTGCGGAAGTGGAAGAAGACAATAGAATAGGAAGGACAAGAGACCTCTTCCAGAAAATTAGAAACATCGGAGGAAAATTCCAGGCAAAAATGGGTATGATCAAAAACAAAGATGGTAAGGACCTAACAGAAGCAGAAGAGATCAAGAAAAGGTGGCAAGAATATACGGAAGATCTGTATAGGAAGGATAATAATATTGGAGATAGCTTTGACGGTGTGGTCAGTGAGTTAGAGCCAGACATCCTGAAGAGTGAGGTTGAATGGGCCTTAAGAAGCATTGCTAATAACAAGGCAGCAGGAGACGATGGTATCCCAGCTGAACTGTTTAAAATCTTGCAAGATGATGCTGTCAAGGTGATGCATGCCATATGCCAGCAAATTTGGAAAACACAAGAATGGCCATCAGATTGGAAAAAATCAACTTATATCCCCATACCAAAAAAGGGAAGCACTAAAGAATGTTCAAACTATCGAACAGTGGCACTTATTTCACATGCCAGTAAGGTAATGCTCAAGATCTTGCAAGGTAGACTCCAGCAATTCATGGAGCGAGAATTGCCAGATGTACAAGCTGGGTTTAGAAAAGGCAGAGGAACTAGAGACCAAATTGCCAATATCCGCTGGATAATGGAGAAAGCCAGGGAATTTCAGAAAAACATCTATTTCTGTTTTATTGACTATTCTAAAGCCTTTGACTGTGTGGATCATAACAAATTGTGGCAAGTTCTTGGTGGTATGGGGATACCAAGTCATCTTGTCTGCCTCCTGAGGAATCTGTATAACGACCAAGTAGCAACGGTAAGAACAGAGCACGGAACAACGGACTGGTTTAAGATTGGGAAAGGAGTACGGCAGGGTTGTATACTCTCACCCTACCTATTCAACCTGTACGCAGAACACATCATGCGACATGCTGGGCTTGAGGAATCCAAGGCTGGAGTTAAAATCGCTGGAAGAAACATTAACAATCTCAGATATGCAGATGATACCACTTTGATGGCTGAAAGCGAGGAGGAGTTGAGGAGCCTTATGACGAAGGTGAAAGAAGAAAGTGCAAAAGCTGGGTTGCAGTTAAACCTCAAAAAAACCAAGATTATGGCAACGAGCTTGATTGATGACTGGCAAATAGAGGGAGAAAAAGTGGAGGCAGTGACAGACTTTGTATTTCTAGGCGCAAAGATTACTGCAGACGCTGACTGCAGCCAGGAAATCAGAAGACGTCTACTTCTTGGGAGGAGAGCAATGGCAAATCTTGATAAAATAGTTAAGAGCAGAGACATCACACTGACAACAAAGGTCCGCATAGTTAAAGCAATGGTATTCCCTGTAGTAACCTATGGCTGTGAGAGCTGGACCATAAGGAAGGCTGAGCGAAGGAAGATAGATGCTTTTGAACTGTGGTGTTGGAGGAAAATTCTGAGAGTGCCTTGGACTGCAAGAAGATCAAACCAGTCCATACTCCAGGAAATCAAGCCAGACTGCTCACTTGAGGGAATGATATTAAAGGCAAAACTGAAGTACTTTGGCCACATAATGAGAAGACAGGATACCCTGGAGAAGAAGCTGATGCTAGGAAAAGTGGAAGGCAAAAGGAAGAGGGGCCGACCAAGGGCAAGATGGATGGATGATATTCTGGAGGTGACAGACTCAACCATTGGGGAGCTGGGGATGGTGACGGCCGACAGAAAGCTCTGGCGTGGACTGGTCCATGAAGTCACGAAGAGTCGGAAACGACTGAACGAATAAACAACAACAAACAGGCCCTACCATTTCTATACCAGCTCCTGAAAGAGGTAGATCTATAGTTACCTTTCTATGTTTCCGTTTCTATGATAGGTCTGGGTTTGTACTTTAAGTTAAACTAGAATTCTACTTTCTGTTAACCAAGGGTCATTGAAGAAGTCGTAATGGGTGGCTTATTATGTTCTCTCTACATGCAAACCCAAACCAAACAAACCACATTACAGTTTAATGTGATATGTGAACCCAGACTACAAGTTTCATATTCAGGGATGCTTGCCATTCTCTTCTGATGTTATGGAAGGTTGAATGCTTTTTATAGTCAGGGTTCGTGGCACTAGTGAATTAGCATGGAGGATGCAGAGATCAATCTGTTTTGGGAATGAAAGTTAAGGGCTCTTCAAGTAACATTTATCATATGTGAAGGGTTAGCATGGCTCTTTAAATAATATTATAATTAAGTTGTCTCATCTTAAACATCTTAAACTTAATCATGGAAATTGGGGTGAATATATGACACTCTTTTAAAAAAATCTCAGGGGTGCTTAATATTTTGCATGGATCCTTCATTCAAAATTGTGCACTTTTCCTTGCTTCTTATTGACTGATTCATTTTATTAGAGCAAATAAAAGGGCATTGTTGGCTCCTGACCACAGTCAGTAGTTATCAGTATCATGGTTTGAAGCCTCCCATTGTGATTTGCCTCTTGTCTTGCTTATGCTGTTGATATTGAAGAATGCAAGCTTTGTTTATCATGTAGCTAGATCCCCGCTGCTTGTCCATTCCAACACAGGAATCTTTCAGCTTCAACACAGCAGAGAGAGATGTGGTACTACATCAATCCCTTTTAAGAAAACTTGGTTACATTCCTCTCCTTTTAACAAATGCTTGGGGTAGCAAAATGAAAAGCTACAACAAAGACTTGTATTGTTATAACAGTTGATCTACATCAGCCTTCTGCCCAAAGAAAACAGTTTCAAGTATTACAGAAAATGACACACTCTTTCCTCTATAAGATTTTGGCTTCAGTCATGTGTTGTGTACTTTGCTGGCATTCTGCTCTTTAGGAAGCATAACTGACCCTTTTGAGTCAGCTGTATGCTTGTCATCCCCCTCCAGTTTAGAAAATAATGAACTGTTTATGCATCTGAGAATGATAGACACTGAGTTCACCTTGCTTACCTAATGGAAAATTATGGCAGCTATAACTCTCTTTGAGGCAGTCTGAAAAATCTGTAGAAGGGAGATGGGGCTACACACTCCATTTCCTCTGGTCCAGCCAGCCAAAGTTGATGGGGAAGGTTTGCAAAACAACTGTGGCCAAATAAGCTGAATGCTGTCACAGCCTCTCACTGAACAAGCTAGAAGATTGATGAACCACATTGGGTTGGTGGAGGAAATCACTGCTACACTAAGAGTCGTTATGGTAACAAACTCACATTAAATATGTCACTCTTGATTTGCTATTGAAACCACAATGTGGCTGAAGCTGAACAGTTCTTCCCTGTCAACACGGAGAGGTTAAAGTGCTCCCATTTTTTTTTCCAGCACTCCAAAACAGAGTTAATTGGTAGTAAGTCTCCCCTCCCTTATTTATAGAAGGATTAGTTTAAGACTAGAGACAACAATTGAGCCAGGAAGTTGGCTTTCATGGAAGTTGCTGTGAAGAAGCAGAGCAGGTACAGTTGAAGTTTAAGATCATCTGTTGTGAAACAACACCATGGTGGATCTGCAGTCAGTTATATGATGCTCATGGACCACAGACCCTTTCCTGAAAGCTTGGAGCCAGAGACTTCTTTTTTGCAGCTGAAAATTCTTGGTTATATAATATACTGTGGCAATCCTTCTTGAACAGAGTCTTCTGAAACGGAATGGCTGGAGAAAAAAGCTGATTAAAATATAACCATTTGAGACATTACAAGAAATAAAACTTTTTTGAAATATTTGGGAATATTTGGGAATATTTGGGAATTGATCATTTAATGGTCCCTTTTTCATTTGTGACTGATGACAAATTGCAAGGTTTTTTTTATTGATTGTCAGTTTGCTAATCTTCAGTTTTAAGGGCAAAAAGAGCAATGTTGACAAAAATATGTACGTTTTTGAGTTTATTGATGGCTAAAGCTTTCACAGATCGTTCATCTGGATCATTTGGAAGTACTTGGTATAATGTTTCCTTTATTCATTTTCATAACATAAAAAAAACGTATTACATATTAATTTACACCCCCGTTTGTTTTTTCTTTTGGCTTTCTCCACCTTGCTCACAGCACACCACCGAAGACTGAATGTCATCTCGGAAGATAACCCGTGCTAACATAGAGGTCTTCACATGGCCAGATCCTGCACAATTATTACATCCTCTTCACCAGTTTACTAAATGTGGACTGAAGTTTCCAGAAATTTGGGAACCTTTCATAATGTATATTAGAATATCAGAAAAAATAATAATCAAACGATTACTTATAACAGATGCTTTCTAAATGTAGAATTGTGGTACTAAGGACCTATGTTGTCTCAATTCCCTTGCTGTTGTTTTGACCAATAACGCTTTATGCGATGCAGCCAAAATTCTGTTTTCACTTCAAATATTGATTCAAAAGTGTTTCCCTTTTCTCTGTGACCACTTTATAATAATACAAAAAGGCAATCACAACACAAATGAAAATACCATTTCAAGATAAGAACCAATCCATCCCTCGTCTCTTCTGAGAGGTGAGTTGGCTTCCACTATTGAACCAGAGCTACTAATCCTGCAATATTGCTAGAAAATATTTGAATATTTTAATCATTGGGTAACTCTTTATTCAAGTTAATATTGCAGAGATCATGCAGTCTGTATGGAGTCTGGAATGCACCAATTCCCTTTTTTCCTATCTAAAACTCAATTTACTGACATGTTCAGGAGAAGAATAATGAATATGGACTCTATGTAGGTTTCTTTCCAACTAGAAATTCCCTTTTTCTTCAACTTGAACAGTAATTATATTACTGGATGATTGGCTGCCTTGGCTTTTGCTGAAGCTTAAATTTAATATGAAGGTTGAAGTCCTCCACCCACTTAACCAAGGAATAAGTGGCTCTGAACACCATGAACTTTACTTCTGAGCCAGCATGCACAGGACTGCACCATTGACAAAGGAGGACACCCAGTAGATTTGCAACCCCCTTCCTATCCTGCCCTTCCAAACTGAGGCAGAATAAAGGAGCTGCCCCTTTATGAAAAGGTTAATTCAGGGAAAGCTGGGTGCCAGGGAGGTACACCCTGTGCTTAGTTCAGAAACTATTATTCAATTTATCTAAAAGACTTACTGTATCTATGGAAACACCTGGGAGGAAGGGGAGCAAAGCTTAATCTTTTCAAGACTGTTCAAGGATAAAAAAAAGTAATTTCTTTGTCTATGCGTACTGGAAAAACGAGCGCTGGTGTTATGCTTAGTGACCTTGTAGTATTATGAAGTGGGTGGAAATGAGAAAGGATGGCAGATGGAAGCAAATGACTGTAAACACTGACTTTGAGGCTAATTGAATGTGTTGTAAAAGACAGTTGGAAAATAGGCCATATGTGTCAATAACAGCCTCTCCCCCCCCACTGGAGAGGTGTATGCAAAGAAGCCATTCCTATAGCCAAAGAGGGTTCTGGAAAATTGAGGGGTGTGTGTGTTTCCTTCATTGTTCCTCCACTTTTTCTTTTCCCGGCAGAAAAAGTCTGATTTCATTCCTTGTTGCTGCTTTCCCTCTTCTCTCTCTGACTAGTTACTTTACTTTAGCAGCTCAGTCAGGTAGATGTTTCCTCACCAATAATAGAGCTCAAGTTTGAAAACAGCAAAGGTTTTTTTGATATGCCAAGAGGGGCAAGCATAAGACCATAGTTTCTGGCATTCCCTCAAAAAATCATTTGCTCCACCTATAGTGAAAGAGGGACAGTGAGGCTTTTGCTGCCAGTGACACCATTATTCATTATGGTGTCACTTTTTCTCCAATCCCTTCCAGCATTGGCAGAGTGTCAGGAGTCATCGTAATGGGTCACCCCTTGCCTTAAAAGAAAAGGGTACAGCTGTCTTACACCAAAATCCTTCAAGCTTCCATTTTGGCTTCAAGAACTCTCTTCCCTCTCTTATTCTCCCATTTGGGGAAGCTCTACAGTTGTAGAAGGGATGTCGTCCAACTTTTTGTTACACTGGGCTGCTCAATGAGGAACTGTATTTTCTTTCTCACATTCTATACATATTGAGCAATTCATTTATAGTCAAGGTGGGAGGTCTGTGCTGTTTGCCCTGCCCTTGAAATTGCCATCATCTGTGTCTCTTCCCCCTCACATTGACATATTGAACATTACCATCTGAGAAGAGAAGCTTATATGTGTAGGTTTTGTGCAGTACGGAACTTCAAACATGCAGGATTCCAGATCAACTGTAACTGAGCATCCATGTGTATAGACTACTTGTGTCCAGATGTTCATGCACAACACATGGAGGTCAATGGACATGGCCAATGATTGTTATGATATTGAAAGTGGGGCTAGCAGCTTGGTTCCACTTTCCCTTATACCTGTGGAACCCTCTTCATGGATATTGATTTATTAGCAAAATGTTTATATTACCCAGCTATGTAGACTCCGAGTGGCTTACAAAGTAAAAAAAAATCAATCATAAAATAAATGCACCAATGAAATAGCATCAAAACCTAATGGCTGCCTAGTCACCATCAGAAATGTCCACTTAAAAAGAATGGAATGCCAAGAGCAACAGAACCAGAACTAGAATTATCTCCGTGTTCCACCGTGTATTCCACAATGCCAAGGTCAAGACCAAGAAAGCCTTTTCTGGCCTGTGCTCCTCTCTCAACTTGCAGGAGGACAAGACCGTAAGCAGAACCTCTGTAGATGGACACAATCATTATGCATGTAATATATAAAGGTTTTGTTTGTCTCTGGCATCACTGCAAGGCAAAAACTCTCTCTACTGACCAACCTTCTCAAACATAGTAAATTAGCAGCCATGGTGATTTTATCTTACTGGCAGATACTTCTTTTAAGTGTTCTGCAGTAAAAAATAATTATAGGAAGTTGTCAACAATCAGGATGAGCTCCTGACACCCTGTAGTTGGTCCAGCTGTAGGAACATATGGGAAAGAAAACATTTTTCCTGACCAAAGTCCAGAACTAAACAAGAGCATGTGAAAATCCCCACCTCTCTTGCCGGTAGGGAACGTTTTAATGAGAAATTCCCCTTTTAAAGAAGATAGCCAAATCAATAGATATAAAAGGGAGAAATAGGAAGAACAAGTAAAGACAATAAAACAGACAGAATTGTAAGCAACACAGTCAATATAATTATGCTAGTTATTGGTATCTGTTTGCTGAAAAAGGCTGAAAAAGGTGTTTAAATCAGTAAGATCTCCAGCCCAATATGAGTCAACATAAGCTTCTAATTTTTCTGTCCCACCAGCAGATAGTTTTAAACAGTAATCCTTAGTACCTTGCAAATATTTAAAAGCCTTTTTAGTCCAGCTTTTCCAGTAGATGTTGGATTTTCTACCTGTCTGCTCAAAATTGACACAGCATTTGCAATATCTGGATGACTATGATTTGCAATGTAAAGTATGTTTCCAATGGCAGATCTAAAACCATCTGCATCAGATGACTCAGCCTCCCCCTCCTCCTTTTGAAATTCAGGAAGCATGGGAGTTGAGACAGACTTACACTCCTGCATTTTAAAAACCTCTAGCAGTTTCTTAATCTTACCACTTTGGCTTATCAGAAAACTTCCATCTTTTTCTCTCTGTATTTCCAAGCCTAAATAATTTGTAACTTCCCCAAGATTTTTCAATGTGAAATTGCTTTGCATACAAGCCTCAAAATCATGTCTTTGCTTATCTGATGATGTAAAGGTAAGTAAGTAGCAATAAATCATCAACATACAAGCATAAATACATAAAACCTTGCTTGTCTTTCTTTACATAAACACTTTGATCTGCTATCCCTTTTACAAAACCAAAACTCTGCAATGTTTCATCAAGTTTTATATTCCAGCAGTGAGCAGCTTGTTTTAATCCATATATTGACTTGTGTAGTTCACAGACTAGATTTTTACCTTGTTCATAACCAGGGGGTTGTTGCATGTACAATTTCTGATCTAATTCACCATACAAAAATGCAGTTTGAAAATCATAAACAGACATCTTTTTCAGAGCAGCAACCTTCAACAACAACCTGATTAACCCTTTGTTACAGGAGCAAAAGTTTTATCATAATCTACATCTTTTCTTTGAGAAAACCCTTTTGTAGCTAATCTTGCTTTATACTTCTGCATTTTTCCACTAGAATCCTTTTTTAATTTAAAAACCCATCTACAACCCAGATAGCATTCACCAGGAGGTAGATTAACCAATTTCCAGGTTTTCTTTTCTTTTAAGGAAGCTAATTCCTGCTGCATTGCATCATGCCAGCACTTAGCAATTTCAGGTGGCATCTCATTTATTTGCTGTAAAGATTCAGGTTCTGAGAAAACGTGGAAAGCTTTTACTGTATCCACTTCATAACGTTTAGAAGGAACCCCTTTGTTACACCTCTGAGACCTGTGAGGTAGGACAGGACCAACATTCTGACTCCTACCAATTTCCTGAGAAGCCTCTATCTCATTAGACAGTTCAGCTTGCTGTTCCTCTTGTTTATTGACTTCACTAGGTAAATCTTGCAGACCACCATCAGCAAAACCTTGCTGTTCCTTTGGTGTTAAATCAGCTGAAGAACTGGAATTTATTTTTCCCAGTTTTGCTCTGCAAATGAAGCACTTTTGTTAATTATTAATTTATTACCTAGTATGAACCTGTAGCTTCTCTGGCTTTGTTCATACCCAACAAAGATAGCTTTCTTTGTTCTGGAAGCACCTTTCTCTCTGAGTTGTTTAGGAATGTGAACCCAAGCTGTACTTCCAAAAATTCTGAGATGATTGACTTTAGGCTTCATGCCATAGAACAGATGAAATGGTGTATCCTCAATTACACTATTAAACAATCTGTTCTGAACGTAACTAGCAGTGGATACTGCTTCACCCCAAAACTTAAAAGGTAATCTTGCATCTTTAAGCAAGCACATCATGGCTTCTTGAAGAGTTCTACCTTTTCTTTCAGCAATTCCATCCGTATAAGGGTTAGATAAAATTTGTTCTATCCCTTTTTCTGACAAAAATCTTTTAAATGTTGTAGACAGATACTCTCCACCTCTGTCACATTGTAAAGCAGACACAGGCTTTGGAAACTTTCCATTTGCCCAAGTTACAAAACTTTTAAATTTTTCAAATGTCTCATCTTTGTGTTTCAACAGATAGATGAATGTGTACCTTGAAAAATCATCAGTTATGGTCAAAATATACCTTGCTTCTCCAAAACTTGGAGAAAATGAACCAATGATATCAGAATGTACAATTTCAAGAGGTCTACTTGTGGTTCTTTCTGTGTGCTTTTTCACAGGAGCCTTGTAAATCTTACACTCCTTACACACCACACAATCCAGATATTTATCACAGGATTTCAATTTCAAATCAGCACATATGTTTGGCATTTGTGCTATGTATCTAAAATTTGCAGGAGCAAACCTTCTGTGTAGTAAATGAACATATTGATCATGTGTTGGGGTATTTCCAAACACAGCGTTTGCAGTTTGACTCTTAGCAGCATTCTGTACAATGTATAGTGAATCTTTTTGCACACAAGTTGCACACAACTTACCATTCTTCCGTATTTCATAGCCTTCTTTCTTAAATGTTGTCAGACTCGCTTTGCTTACCTGCCATGTATTTGAGCCAACATGTGTCAAGCAGTACAGAAGCCGACTCGTGTTGGCCTACTTTGTAGCCAGCTGCTTTGCAGAATGAAAAGAACCATTTGCCTCCTTCAAATTCCTCCACTGACTGTGAAACACCAAGGACACTGATAAGACACCTGAACTCTCATTAAACTTAACAAGTTGGAAGGGGGGAAGATGAAGAGTGGGAAAACGTTTGTTTTGAAGTTAACAGGGAATGACACCTTCTGACCACTCAACCCACCACAGCAAAACCAACAGAAGCCATGAAAAGGATTATACTGCCATACATCAGAAACATCTCAGAAACTACTAATAGACTGTTACAACCACACGGTAGCACACAAACCAACCAAAACCCTTCAGAACATCGTAAGTAAACCAAAAGACCCAGTAGCCCAAGAAGAGAAAACAAGAGTTATCTACAACATACAGTGTAAGGACTGTAACAGCCACTATGTAGGACAGACTGGCAGAAGACTAGCAGAACGTATCCACGAACACCAACTAGCAGTCAGAAGACATGATGAAAACTCCTTAATCTCACAACACATGGACAGACTCAACCATACTTTCAACTGGGAAACTGTGAGCATCTTAAACCAAGCCAAATCCAAAAATGCTAGAGAATTCCTGGAAGCTTGGCACTCAGACAAAGCAGCCATCAACAGACACATAGAGGTAAACAACATTTACATACCATTCATAAGAGACTATAGAAAAGCCAGAAGAACAGAACAGCTCCTTGCCAGCAATCAACAACCAGATAGGCTAAGATTAACAGCAAGATTAGCACCAGAGGAGCAATCAAACAACACAATAGACCAGTGCTTTCCAAAGTGCTGCCGTTGGCGACACACCAACGGCGGCAGCAGCGGCGGTGCAGGGGTGTGTGGCGGCGGCCTCTGTAAAAACACGGAAGCGCTGATGGCGCGCCGCTGCCACTGCCGCCACACACACCGCTGCCCCCGCCGCCATGCATGCCCCAACCACCGCTTCCGGGTTGTGTTGCGACACACTAAAGTGTCGTGACACACAGTTTGGAAAGCTATGCAATAGACCCTAATCAAGGAACTATTAACTCAGTCAATCAACCAAGCAGCAAACAACAACCCAATCAAGGTACTACCAAGGAGAATACAAAACCCCCAGCAACACAGGCAGGACAAGCCAGGGTATATAAACAGAGAGCAAGTCCCACTCCCTTTTCGCACTGAAGATGTTGCCTAGCCTGACAATGAAATGTCTGCAAGAAAACAACAAGGCTCAGAGAGCACCAAGGACTCTGCAGTTCAACCCTGAGCTACAAATATTCTCTTCGATTGATATACTATATGTGTTGAAAAGAACTTGTATCAGAGATACATATACAAAAGAAAGGATGAATTTTGGTCTATTCAGATTTCCCAGCATAGGACCAATTTACCAAACACAGCTAGGGGCACTGGTGAGTTGTAACACATAAGGGTTTGTCACTCACAGTCGCTGCAAATCCGTGATGCACAAGGATCATACTCCAGCTGGGAAAGGACAGAGGAGAGATGCAGCCACAGATTTTTATACAAAAGATTTAGGGTAGCTTATTACTGTGGTTCACAAACTCACCCAGGCAACTTAGTTATACAGATTTAGGTTAAACCTTATGGAAACCAATCCCAAGAGAATTTTCAGAATTTAATATTTTCAGTTTTTCAGTTTAAATATTGGAAAACTTTTCATTAAATATCTTGGGGCAAATTTTGCTATAAAACAAACCAATTATCTTTCAGCAAATCAATGGTCTCCCAACCCTTTCGGAGCACTAGCAGCTTACACTTCAGGCAAGAACCAATACAGATTTTTCAAGATGTGCAGATAAAGATTTATTGAGTCCCAGTTAAACCCTGGATGCGATGCTTTCATCTAGCAGGGAAGGTTTTAGACATCACTAATTTTGACAGAAAAGGTCAGAAGCAAATAGCCTGAAGCCAGATAAGGCCATTACAGTAATAAGAGACAGGTGGCAATCATTCCTCTCACCCCAAAGTGGGAGGCCTCAAGCCCATTGCACTGTGAAGGCAGAAGAATTAAATCTTGAACTCACTATATACAGAGCTTGTATTCTATACTTAGTAGACAGTGGAATTCTTTCTTAATGGCCTTTCTGTTTCTTGCAACTTACTTACTTATTAGAGATCTGCATCTTTGAATCATGCTTATGCAACTTCCTTTTTTAGTAGCAGCCAAGAGAAGCCTAATGAGGAATTTATCTGTATTATAGCAATCAGGTTGTAAGAGGCAAAGGAATAAAGCCTGAAATACCACCCTTTGGAAAAGAACAATTAGGTTGATGAAGGGAGAAAATCATAGCCCAGCCATACAGTCTATCTAGGTGGCAGCATCCCATATTTGTTAGCAAGGCTCCAAAACGTGATCAAGAGTCAGGCATTGGAGTCAGGCATTGATCTGGCAAGCTGCAGGCCAGTAAATTCAGCTATAAATCTGGAAGAATAAAGAGAAAATCATCTGGGTCCTGGACTTTACTGGAAGGATCTCAACTAGAATGACCTGCAGATGTCTTTTCTAGTGTTGGAAGAAAGTCATTTTCATGTCTTTAGCTTTCTTGGTTCAAGTTTCAACACCAAATATGACTGAAAACAAGAAAGAGTTCCTTGAGATCATGAATATTAATCACTCATAGACTATTCAGTTAGTCTTATGTGTATGTTTTACATTTAAGTCAGCTTATAGAACTTTAGAAAAAGATTAAAAATAGAACATATAAGCAGATCAGGTTTCTAAATAGTCCTCTAGTCTGGAGTTTTACTGATAAAATGCTTGTTCAAAACAGAAAAAGAGGTAAGTTCTTTAGACCATTGTATAAATAGACAGAAAATAGTATTTTTCCATCCTTATAATATCAGTTTTTTTGAAATCGTAAAAGCACACAATATTAATTTCTTTTGTCGGCAAGTTAATTTGTGCACCATTGGTATGTTATTCCAAAGTACATCTGCATTAACAAAAATCCATGAATCTTCCCAAACAAAATTAGTCTGTGACATAACTTCTAACCAAAACAAAGGCAACACTTAAGGTTCGACCACGTGAACCAGTGTTGCATTTTGAGCACATCTCCAACAATTAGCTGAATCTTTAGTTTTAAATCTATAGAAATGTGACTTATGGATGCTAAAATAGTTTTCCATTGATGTCAACTTACTGGGCATTCCACTCCCTTATTCTGTGTCTCTGGAACATCTAACAATATAATCTAACAACTGTTCGTAAATAATAGTTGTAGGCTTATAATTTTATATAAAAATGGCAAATCCTCTATCAATAGAAAGGTTTCTGATCCTCTGGGTCTCTGTTATTCAGGGTCAGACCAGATATATGCTGTTAAATGAGTTGTAGAGATTTGCTAGACTTGAACTTGAGAAATGACCTGAAGCGTTGCTGAAATCCTAGCTATCAATCTGTAAAGGAAGTAGGGGTAACTCTTGTAAGAGCTGGTTGGTTTCAACTGCATTTTCTTTAAGGCTGTGTTGTACTTCTGAGTTTAACTTTTCTATAACAGTATTTAAACACTTTCTGCCTAGTGATTGAAGTATATCATAACTACAGCTTTTCCTAAATAGGGTTGTTGTTGTGGGGAAAATAGGAGGAGGAAGGAGTATTAGGCATGTTCGCCGCCTTGAGTTATTTATAAAAATAATAAAGGCAGGATAAAAATAAAAAAAAATAAATACCTGAGTTTTTGGAAAGATTTCCCCAATCCAGTGCCTCTAACTTTTACTTACCCAATGCGCTGTGAAAATAAATAATAAACAAACCATCAAACATGATCAGGAGAATCATAACTCCCAAAGAAATGAACAGAACCCCACTTGTCACCTGCAGTTCTCAGCTCGAACATATCAAAAGCATTATCAATTCTTCACAGTCCATCTTAGAAAACAGTCAGTTCCATTTTAGGTCTTCTTATAGATAGCTACCCACCCTAAGACAACTATTTAATAACAGGGATATACCTCATCATAGTGATATAGACTGGCAGACCCAAGTGCCATCCCCGTGCCTACATTTATTTTAGCATCGTGGTTACTGAATCTGTTAATAATACCTACACTGTAGGTATTATTACACTGTTGGTTATGATATTCGAATGGCATTGGGGAGACACAGGTTCAAATTTGTCCTCAGCCACAAAAGTTTGCTGAATGACTTTGGGCCAGTCACTCTCTTAATGCATCCTACTTCACAGGGTTGTTGTTGTGAGGAAAAATGGGAGGAGAGACCAACAAATATGCTCCTGAATGAAAGGTGGAATATAAACCTAGCAATACATAATTGATTAAAGGTTCTTTATATACCTTCTTGTCTTCTAATGGGACAAACGCCACTATTTGTCAGGAGACTTCTACCATTCTTCCTATAGGACAAACTCTGTGCCAGGGCTAAGAAACCTGTAGCTCTCCAGAGGTTACTCAACTGTACACTCAATGTCTGGGCTCAATATTTGCAAACCTCCAATACTCTGCTGATGGCCAAGAAGGCCTTGTTTGCATTCACAGTCCTCCTAGTGAAATTGGCTCCCTGATGCACTAGAAGAAAACTAGTAGGCATCTATAGTTGACTGTCAGAGACTCCCAATCTGGTAAAAAATGTGGTGCCCAACCCTCTTGTATGTGCCCCTCCCCCTGGCTCAGCAAAATTCTGGCAACAGTAGAGAGTAAAAAGGAATTAAAATGATTCCAACACTGACCTTTCCAAGCAAAAGATTTGCACTGGTCCTGCAGTGCATTATAACTCCTCAGTTCTACCTGACATTGCCATTGATCATGACATTTATGGTTAAACTGTGCTCTACACAAAACAGCGTTCCGCGCGTGTCATGCGGCCACATGACCGTGGAAGCGTCTTCGGACAACGGTGGCTCTTCGGCTAACAAACGGAGATGAGCACCGGCCCCTAGAGTCGGACACGACTGCACAACTGTGCGGGGGGGACCTTTACCTTTTTTACACAAAATAATAAACAGATACTGCATACATCTGACATCAGAAGTGGCAATACCCAAAACCCAGTGCACAAACCATAAGGGAGTATTCTTGAACCAAAGAATTATGAAGACATCTAAGAGCAGCAGAACTAAAATCCATCTAGGATTCCAGCTTTATTTCCTAAGGACTAAACAACAAAAAGAGAGACTTTCTTTCCTACCACTACCATTAAATAGGTCACCCTTGGAACAATGTGTTACCTCTAGCAGTGATTTTATGGATAGCCACTGAAAATAAAGTAATTACAGTATCACTCTCTGTAACATATGTCTAAACAGGAGACAACGCCTGGCCTTGAAAGCTAAGTAGGACCAGGCCTGGTTAGTAGTAAGTAAGTAAGTAATACTTTATTGATTAGTCTATTTGACTATACCAACACATAGGCCACAGTAAAATGCTTTAAGACAAAATACGGTAAAATACAATATAATGAGATAAAATAGACTACACTAGAATAAAATGGACATAATATAAGGATGAGGTAAAATAAAGATAAAAGGATAAAAGGTAGGATAAGATAATAAAAATGTAATAGAGTACAAGATGTATAATATAATGAATATTAGACTCAAGGACAATATATGTTTAGATAAATTGCATGCAACCCCAATGAGTTCTATACAATGTATTCTCTATGTACGATGTTAAAGAATGGCAACGTTGACCTAGTATCTGCAAAGTGGTAATGTCACAGATTCCAAGTCCAGGGCAGATGCCTGGTTAGTATTAAATGGGAGACTTCCTCAAAGTAGCTAGCTTGTAACCTAGACTAGGAAGTTTAAAAAACAGGTAAGAAGACAGTGGCAAACCACCTCCCACTGTTGTCAGTCCCTAAAACATACCTACATGGATTTTTACAGTAAGTTCTCAGAGTTGACTCAAAAGTGACTTTAACTGTAACCTCTGCATTTAGCTTCAAACCTCACTGCTAATAATAGCCCATCTCAGTCAGGACTATATGTAATATTCTGCTCCTTCATGATTGTGCATCTGATGAAGAGGACTGTGGTCCACAAAAGATAATACCATCATAAATCTGATTGTCCTTAAGCTGCCACAGGACTCTTTATTGATTCTGATTGTTGGTAACAGTGCTCAGAATGAGCCCAAATTAGCTTTAATATATAGAACCATAAGAGAAAAGACATGGGAGATCAGAAGGGACACATTAATCAAGCATTAGGAAAAAAGTGAGCCCGTTCCTGAGTGAGAGTAGAAAGAGCCTATTTCGGAAGGTAGTTTATGAGTCAGATGTTATTTTGCTACCACAGTTGAGCTTCCCGTCCTGCCAATCTCTTGTGCAGCAAGGATCAATGACATTTAATTGTATCCCTGGGTAATGCAAAGGCCCAATTAACAGAGATGCTAGCTTCTTGTTGTAAAATGTTTCCTGGCAATCTAGGAAGATTGACAATAAGAATCCATCATGATGAAGGGCCAGTCCCAAGCATTTTCTGCCACAGTCTCCAAAGATATGATTAAACTTGAAGATTCAGTCCCAGCTGATCCACAACACTCATTTGAATTTCTCCATTCCACAGGGAATTGCAATTAATATACAAATCTCTCAAAATGGATTGGGAGATCTGATTAGAATAATTAATTTCTGTTTGCCTGGTAGATGAGCACAGCTGGTGCAAATATAGAGGAGAGACATTTAATAACCGGGAAAGTTCATAATAGCTGTCAGATGTTAGAAAATAAGCAAAACCCAGCGTATGCCTAAGGTAAACTCTCTGTTGAATTCATGTCCGCTCCTGGTGACTTCACAGACACATCTACAGTATGTGGTTTTCTTGACAGTGCTATGAAAGTGCCTTCTTAGAGAATGTTTTCTTTGACTTTTCAATCCTGCACCTCAGGTATTCTCTGGTAGTCTGTTTAGGAATAAATTCCATCAAACTCAATTGATTTTATTTTATATTAATCCAGCAGTTTCTGGCCAGGAAGGAGTCAACTTGGCTGCTGAGTGGCTGAAGCAATCTCCCTATCTATTTGGCTGTTGTTGAATGTTCCGGGATAGAAAGTGAGTGAATGACACTGCTTAAAAAGTGGAGCCTATTACATTTTTTAAATTTATTGATTGATTGTGTGCCATCAATTCAGTGTTGACTCTTAGCAACCATATAGATAGATGTTCTCCAGGACTATTACATTTAAATTTTGTAATTCTAGCTAAAGGACCATACTATATTACAGCAGTATTGCCTACCGTTTTGCTGTAAAATTCCAGTCCAGTGGATAAAATTTCTTGTTAGAATTTCATTGTGGGGCTTCCCTGATTCATTGTGGCTAATTTGATATACCTGAAACTGTTAATGGTCTGTGGGAATGACCTTGGGAGACAGGAGGAAGAGCTGCAGCCTAGACAACCTCATGTAAAAGGAATCTCAGCCCACAGAAAGAAAAGAGGTGCGGGAAGCATCTCAGAAGGGATCTTCCCTAGTTTTTGGGAAAGTAAAAGTAAAGGGAGGGAGAAGTGCTTTCAGACTTGCAAAATTCTGTTACTGCGATCTTACAATAAAGGTAGTGTTAGTACTCATGGTTTGTGTTTCTTGTCTGGACTACCTCAAAGGGCTGACAGAAACCTAGGCAACCACCTACTTATAATGCTTTGGATCCATTGCTCCTTGAATCCACCATTTTTATTCCCCAGTTGCTCAGAAACGCTTTGAACCTGACTCTTCATTGCTGCTGGCCTCAGTACTCTCTGCAGCTCATCAGACTGAAGGCTGTTCCCCATTTGCACCTAACCTCAGAACAAATAACACATATAACGGTGAGCCACTGTGATGTAGTGGTTAAGGCACAAGACTAGAAATCAAGAGGCTGTGAGTTCTAGTCCTGACTCAGGCACGAAGCCAGCTGGGTGACCTTGGGCCAGTCCCTCTCTCTTGGCCCTAGGAAGCAGGCAATGGCAAACCACTTCTGAAAAACCTTGCCAAGAAAACTGCAGGGACTTATCCAGGCAGTCTCTGAGAATTGGACACGATTGAATAGATTAAAATAATGTACACATGCCTACTCTCCCTAGGTTTTGGTCGGCCTCCTCTGCCCCCATTCTGCCCTTGATTTTGTAAAGAACTGGACACAGCCGTGTGTAAAACATAATGAAACGTCCTTGCTGGGGCTTGGAATAGCAAAACAGTGAAGCAGCAGGAGGGTTTAGGAAGCTGAAACAGCATTACATTGAAGTGAGGGGACTCTTCCCCCATTGCTTTCCAGAATGACCAGGGAGTCAGGATTTGTTGCCCATCTAAAAAATGGAACGAAAGGGGAGAGAAAAACTCAATCAAAGTGCTGCTTGTAGTTCTGCTCCTTCCACTTGCTATACATGTTGCTAGATCCAAAGGACCTTTCCCTGCTTTATAAACCGAATACTGCACACCTCTGCTTGGAACAGTTGTAGTAGAGGCGGAGCAGGGGGAACACCAATGTTCATGCCAGTAGAATTACTCAAGAATGAATGGATAGCAGCAATGTCTGTGAGGGTGGGGTCAAAAAAGTCAAGATGGTGATTGCAGCTGCCCTTTGTATATGTGTGCAAGGTCAACACATGTAGAAAAGGAGCAAGGCTTTGATTGCACTGCTGCAACCTCCATCTTAACTTTTTGACCTGCCCTGCAGATGCCATTAATAGAGAGCCGTGAATAAGAACCCTGATGGTGGAAGAAATAGTTATCAATGGTGAGTTCCCCATCCATGTTTTAATTTCAAGTTCTGCGCATTTCTCTGGTGGCTTTCCCCCAAAAGCTGAGGTATTATTATGGGACGGGGTCTGCAAAACTTCCAAGGACTTCCTATCTGTAGTATTTTAAGCTCCATTGAAAAAATAGCAATCTTGGTAAGATGCTGCAGTTGTTGAACTTCTACAGGAAGCTGAAGAAGCAGTGCAGAATTCCTGGTATGTTATAAGAGTTTCCACCAATAGGAAACCAGTCCTCCCACAAGCTCTGCAGAGTTTCAGTATCTCAAAAGGGAAATTGCTCAACTGTATACTTTAAGCTGGCCACAGATGAGCTGCAGATACATCAGCTCAACTGCTAGGTTCAACAAGTTGAATTCACAGAAGGCATCACTTTAGGAGCAATGGAAAGACTTTAGTTGGACATGTCTGTGTGTGTGACTTGTAAACGTGTCTTTTGGCTTCTCTATACTGCCATCATTAAATATAATACTATTTAATAATGGCAGTTACTGTATATCTAGCAGGGCACATAATATAACAGAGTAAAACTGTACAAAGAACTTAGGCACAGCCCCAGCCAGAATGCTTCCAGAATTTGGTTAAAACTGAGTTTGTTCCAGTGACACAAGACTGGACATAGTCAGTGCAACCCACAATTCAATCCATGGGAGTTCAACTACTATCTTCTAGTAGGGTGTGAATCATGCCTATAATACTGGCATTAATGTTTCATAATGGGGCTTGCAAATGACAGGTGGCATGGCAGATGGACCTGACAAGTATAGAACATTGCTTTTGCTAAACTGGCATCAACAAGGCAGTCATAGCCACACATGTCTATAGAATTGGGATGCCGGAGAGGTACAGATTGTGAGCATGCAGAGAAACAAGCCTGTAAGGTGCTAATTACTTCATCAGTTTTGTTTATGGATCATTTTTAATGAATTTTGCAGCAGTGAACATTTGCACAAGGGTCAGATGAACACTGCTTATTTTAAACTGAAGGGCTATAATTTTTAGTAGTCTCTCTCTCCCTCTTTTTCTTGCAATTTAATATAGAATACTTCATTTCTCCCAATAGGTTTGCAAAAATTGTGAAACTGGTTAGACTCACTGTTTTGTGGCATTTCAGCATGATAGATTATTTGAACTTGAAAGCCTATTTATATTTTTGAAATGTATTTTTATACCTGATATTGTTGAATTGGTACAATGAACAAATTTGCGGGGTAGGAATTGGAATATTCCTCTATCGCTTCTCGGCCTTTTGGCTAAGATCAAGTGTAGTGTAGAATATTCCTCTATGCCAAATCTCTCAAGCTATTTCTAGGTTCAAGTCAGAACGTCAACTGACCATTCAAACTTTTCCTCTGTTGCTTTAGCAGTGTGTGCATTTTGCTATATCCCGATCACAAAGTGGGCAGGAGACTGCTCGATTGTCAGGGCTGCCCCCCACTTCTGGTCTAGAAGCATTTTGAAATAGTCTGAGTCAGCTTCACTATCAGAATAATAAGCCGCCAGTATTCTGTCCTTACCATTTTCCACTTCTTACTCTCCCTCTTCCATGAAGCGGTTGCCTATTTCCTGAGCTCCCTGCTTGCACAATTCCTGGACAAGAATAAATTTTCCTCTTATCTGCTTTTATAACTTCAATAGTCACTTGTGCTTCGTAGACTTTCCACCATTAGAGATTCCTTTTCGTATATCCTCGCTGTTACTTAGGACCGCTCCAGGGTCATTGGAGTCTTCTCCAGAGCTCTATGGTCTTCTCTGCCCCCGTCTTTCATTTCCTTTTCAGTTGAGAGATGTTTCTGCTTGCTTCTCCTGTGCGATTTGGCTAGCTATACATTACTCTCTCAATTTCAACTCCCAACTCTCAAGTCTGTTGTGGGTTTTATATTTTGGTGAATTTTTCTGTAATTTCAAGTGCATCTGTGTGCGAGATACTGCTTGAGAAATGTTTAAATTAAATTTATTAGAATATATGACCTTCAGTCCCAAAACTGGCTAAGAAATAAATTAGATTATGATTTTTGGAAATTTTGGAGGGGTTTTTTTTTGGTAGTTGAAGAGAACTTCGCTGGATTTGGAGAAACAGAGGATTTATATATTTTTCATTGTTTATTTAAATTATTCTTGTCTGCAGAGAATTTTATTGATTGGATATCTAGACTGGGAACATTTCAATTTGGGGCTGAGCTGGATGTTAACTGGCTAACAGATAACGTTGACTTTTATTGGTTATGCCCTCCTTTACTTTCGGCCTCTAGAATGTGTCTCCATACGATCTTTCCCATGCTGAAATTTAACCTTTGGGCTGAAAAAGTTTCCCCACTCTTGTTCCATATGTGCAAAAGAATATTACATGAGTTGGGGAGAAGGATTTGGTGGATTAGGTTTTACGCATGCTCCCAAAGAGCTAATCAACAAATTTGGTTCTTTCAACGGCAGAAGTCATCTGTTTAGGGTTTGGATATGGAGTTGGAACTGATGCCTTGAAAGCTAATGAAGTGACTAGTACTCTTAGAACATATGGCCAGTAGGTAGTGACATATACTTCTCTTAAATGATAGTATGATGTCAAAATGTTAATATTTGTACAAAGGCATTTTTATGGCTCCTTGCCTATTAATCACATGCCTCTCTTCCAACAGGATAAATTCAGTTGCGTGCAATGGAGCTACATTTCTCAAACGTCAAGGGAGACTGTGACAGCCCACAGGAGCCCATACCTCTCCGTGAGTCTGTCACACAAGCAGCCCAGATACCCAAACAAACACTTTGTTCTAGTGAGTTAAGTAAAAGCTGAGAGTAGGCGTTAGCTTAGATTCCCATTGGAAAATTTTCTCATAAAAGAGAGAAGGGGGGGGGGGCTGCAAAGAATGGTTAAAAAACCCAGGGAGAACTGTGAGAAAAAGGAGAACTTTGATGGAGAAAGGTAATAGCTGACAAACTAGGATCAATTTAGAACAGTGGGCTGTGGAAGATATATGGTTTTGGTAAAGAGCAGCGTTGGCTGGTGAACCTGCAAGGGAGTAAGAAATGTTACCCTGACGAAGGATTGTTAGTTGAAGAAGAATACAGGCATGTGTTCAAACATATTAGAACATTATAGCTTGCAAGTGAATGTGGTTAAGGAAAACCTAATAATCTATCTTTGAGCTGAGATGGAATATATGCTCCATGATTATTCAATTTATTTAATGCTTTAAAAAGGAGACAAGTGAAACAGCTATTGAAACACACTATGGCTATTTCAGGAAGCAGATTATCAGTATAGATAATATAGTTGTGAAGTATTGTAAGGCTGAAGTCAACTATTGTCGGTGGTAGTAACTATGAACACCTTCATATGCAGAAATCTTTTTTGCTAACTCTGATGGATCATATTATTTCCTTCTCTTCATTTAGTAGCTATAATTTTTTCATCTTAAGACTTCCTCCAAGTTTCTAATCCACGAATATTGTATGGCCTTGGAGACAATGGCTAATAATTTCTGATTGGCATAGCTATCTTTGAAACATTTATTAGTTATCCTGTGTTTTATAAAATAGATCATAATCATAATTGATGTTATTAAGTTTTATTTTCTTACTAGCTGTTATACCCATTTTACAAAAGCTTCTCTAGCATTGACCTGAGAGCTGCTACTACACGCTCTTTCCCATGTTGCTGAATTCATATAAAACGCCACCAGGCATCTCAGAAAATCCCATCCTACAATAACTTCCATACCAGTGTGGTCCCAGTTGTGGGAAGGGATGACCGAATTCTAAGCTCAGTTAATGTGTGTAGGTGTTTTGTTGCAGGAACTACCATATAACATGAGAAGGAAACCATCTGCAGTGGCTTGCACATGAAAATCTGATGTTCTTAAATTTGGTGGGACTGTATCTTCCAGAATATCTACAACTAACCATAGAAATTAAAAAGTTGTAGCCCAACAACATTTAGAGGGCAATTAATTAAGGAAGGCAGATCAAGTAGAATTCTTTAAGTACTCCTATTTTAACATGCAATTTTAAAGGTCCCAATTTAGCAGAATTTGGATGCAAGAGGCCAGGATTCTGTCCAGACATCCCCCCAAATAACAATTGCATCTGAAGTAATCTGGATGGGACAGGTAAATTTACATTAATTTTTCAACATCCCGAAAGTCATTACACAAATGATATAAATTGTCACAATGACATACTATAAGTGACTTTGGGCAGTAATGGGCATTCCCTCCCCCAGATGGTTCATTAAAATGAGGTTCTGTGACAGGATAAGATGTGCTGATGGTCTCAAGGTTAAAGTTTTTTCTTGTGCCCAAACCAGGGTCAGTGTCATGGGGACACTGACAAGCTTCACGCCTGATTAAGCTACCTGGATGCTAGCATGTCTACCTTCCAGCTGCAAGTAAATGAAATACAGAAGTGTTAAGCCATGGAGAACAAGTTGTTGGAGTTGTTTTTGGATGACATGACCTGGAGATACTGTGTGTATCAAGGAATAGGTGGAGGAGGAATCGACAGCTGGAGATCCAGCAGGAGCAGGCCAGGCCAAGGGAGAGATCTGCTGAGCAGACTGGCTGGTGAAAAAGCCTGCAGCTTTTGGAGGATGTCAGTGAGGATAGCCTGGCAAAGGTGCTGGAATCCAAGAAGTCATTTCCCCCTCTGCCTGTCCAGCCCCGTCAGGCTACATGCTATCCTAGAAGTAAAAGTACTGAGAAACATTGTAGGAGTCAGGGAGGGACAGAATGAAACAGATAACAGACTCAAAAAAGCTCCCTTGGAATTTTTCTGTGCAGAACTGTATATGTATGATTTGTTTAGCCAAGGCCACTGTATCTATTGCAAACGCGCAAATAATCTACCTAAAAGCATCACAACAATCAACACTGTTATTTAGAGAAGAACAGCATGTCTGGAAAGTTCCTGTCTTTTTTCCTACCTTCTGACAGGTTCGAGTGTACATTAATATCAGAGGGAAAAGTTTAGTCTACTATCATGGAAACTATCTTTAGAAAGGTAGAAAGGTCTGATTCCCCTTTCCAGCTATCTAAATGTGAAGCAGCTTGGCCCTGTATGCTATTATTTCAGGCAACCAATTCATGCCATGTAATTTCAGTGTAATTTAAAGAAAAGCTATAACATCCCTTTCCACTTCCATGTTCACCTCCATCCTAATTCCTATGATTTCTTGGGTGGAAACAGAATGCCTAATTTATCCTCTTGTTACCCAATTTTTCCCTGACAGGGAGGTCATTTTCCTTCTCTGACTGCCCCCCCCCCAAGGTACATATAAGCACAGCATGCTGGGGACAAGATAAACACACTGGCCTCTTATATCAAGCAATGGAGGAAGTGAATAAAAGCTTTTCTCCACAGCCAACAACTGATTGTTACTGTCATCCCAAACTGATACAGCCTTGTGGCCTAACTTCTACAGATGAGCGCTGAGTTAAGAGGAAAAGATACCTCTGTTGCTCTATGTGCCCTAATATGGTTTACTTTGCTATTCCCTTGGCTCTGCCCCTAGATTTCTTTCTTGTTATGAAAATATACTGCCCCACCCCAAAAAAATTGGCAGAGCCTTTAAAGGGATGTGAGAATACGTTTGTCATCTTAAAACCCATAGATAAAAGCTGCTTAAACTCATTCTCATTTTACGTTGATCATATCCTCTTGTGTGTAAAAAGAGATTAGATAGAATCTTTGCCTTTTATCCGTAATCCAATTAAAACAGCATATGGAGAGATCAGATTTCCTTTAGATGTCAAGTCTGGAGTTAACATCAATATCTGTTGTAATTTCAAAAAACAAATCTTTATGAGGAAACATAAAACATATATTTTAATAGACTAGCTCATTAATGCTTTTGGCTGAAGTACTAACTAGATTATTTATCTTTGCTCTATTCTGCCAAAGTGCAAGGAAGCTGTGAAGAAATATAATAAAACAAGTATTTGACCTGGAAAATCAAAATGAGAAAGAATATGAGAAGAGAGAGAGATTTTGGAAAACAGCCCTCCCTCCACACATATATAGACATGTGCATAGCTATGCATGTAGACTCCTTCCACTATATTCAGAATATGTGGGCAGAAGAACATCGAGCTTCCTCCTTTTAACTTTTTTGAATGTACATGGGGGAAGGGCATCTGAGCCTCCCTTACATCCCTTATTACATCCTCTGTACAAATGTCATGTATACATGTGGCCTTTGATGATCTGTTGCCTACTTGCATGCTTTGCTGCCTAAGGGAAAAAATCTTGCATCTGGTGATTTATTTATTTATTTATTTATTTTCTATCCCGCCTTTATTATTTTTATAAATAACTCAAGGCGGCGAACATACCTAATACTCCTTCCTCCTCCTATTTTCCCCACAACAACAACCCTGTGAGGTGAGTTGGGCTGAGAGAGTGTGACTGGCCCAAGGTCACCCAGCCGGCTTTCATGCCTAAGGTGGGACTAGAACTCTCAGTCTCCGGGTTTCTAGCCTGTTGCCTTAACCACTAGACCAAACTGGCTCTCCATTGTAGCTATTTTGCATTTATAGATTTCTCTGTGGTACATAAGCATAAACCAGTTTGTGCATTCAGTGAATGAGCAGTAATGGCCTAGCCCTGCCCACCAGCAGAATCATATAATACTGCTCTACACACCACAAGTGACTGTTGTGAAGATGTTCATAAGAAAGAGTCCACACTGATGAAATTCTTACACTTAAGGAAGACCATTGCTCATTCAGGTCCCACTCCTTTACTCTAGGAATTTCCACCTACATATGTCTGGAGAACGCTTTCTCACAAATTCTGATAGATACTCACTGCAGAGATGAAGCACTGCATCATTAATATGATGAATGGGATTATTTTTTGTGCTGCAAACCATTGTCTATTGATCAAATAAATGGAGAAAGTTATGTAAACTTATCCAGAGTGCAACCAAGAAGATAAAGGGCTTGGAAAAATTTAAAAAAAGGAGGAATGGTGGGAGGTATGGGTATGTTTAGCCTGGAGAAAAGAAGACTGCAGGGCTGACATATAAAAATGGGGCAGAATTGTTCAGTGTTGGTCCAGAAGACATGAAACAATGGGTTTAAATTATGAGGAAGCAGATTTCTATTGGACATCAGGAAGAATTTCCTAATGACGGGATCTGTTCAGCAATGGAACAGGCTGCCTTGGGAAGTGATTCTTCTTTGATGGAAAAATTTAAACAGAGGTTGGATGGCCATCTGTTTGGGATGCTGTAGTAGTAGATTCCTGCACTGGTAAGGGATTAGACTAGATGACCTCAAAAGTCCCTTCCAATCCTTACTTTCTATGATTCTATATTATACCTTACTGAATTATGAACATGCTTTCAGCTTCCACCCAGAACACACCACCAAATCAATCATCTATAGTTAGGCTCTATGCTGCAACCACATTTGTTCTGACCCACTTGACAGAATTGGTCCACTGATGGAATTAAACTAGGCATTCAGGAGACCGAATTCCCCACCCAATGAGACGGATAGACAAATCAGTAGACACGGATAAATTCCCAGGGAGGATTTATTAAAAGATAGACCATAAAAACAGAACTGGTTGTCTCCCACAGCTCACAGCTCAAGCCACTCAAATGTATTATTAATAAGCTACAACCCATACAATGACATGGCACTTTCTCAGGCACTGGGTGCGTGCCCATACTGCATACAGGCAAACACCCAAACTGAAGCATATTTTCACCAGCAAAAAGAAACAATGGGACAATGATGCCAACATGGGAACTGGGCTCTGCAACAAACCCAATGTCTATTTTGCCTCCATGTTTCTACCAACATCCCCATCATAGGCCCCAACAACTACATACATAAGATTAGAGGCCCTTTTGCATGTTCTTCCCCTAATGTGATATATTCTGTCATCTGCCAGCACCACCCCTCTGGATTCTATGTAGGACAAACAGGCCAGACTTTGTGCAAAAGAATGAATGGACACAAGGTTGATATCAGTACTTAAAACAAGGACAAAGTAATATCAAAGCATTTTAACCTCCCAGGATACTCCATTACAGATCTCAAAGAAGCTACTTTGGAATAAAGAAATTTTACTAGCATAATTGGGTGAGAAACCGCTGAACTCACATACATCAAAATGCTTCAGGCTATCTCAGAAGGCCACGATAAGACATTTTAAAAACACATTACAACTGTTAATTGATAAGGTACTTGTTGTTGGAGTCTGGAAGGTTAGAAAAACACTCCAAGCAGCTAACGACAATCTTGCAGAGTAGAAGCGCCGAGAAAAGACTTGCACATACAGCTTAATTAACGTTCAGAAATAAAACAGTCTTCACACATTAGTTGAAGAAAAATAAAGATAGCTTACATTTTTATTCAGTAGATCTTGGTTACAAGCAGTTTCATGGTAGAAAGGCTTAATCAACTCCGGTTTGCGTGCAAGCAAGATATTTTGGACAAGACCCACATAGCCATGTGGCCCTCCTGTGTGTACGTGTGCTTAGGAAAAAAAGAAGATGGAGAATGGCCCCAAAAGACCCAAGGAGGAGCAGGAAACAGGAAGTCAGGTGACCCAGGCACCTTCCACAAGCACAGTAGAGATACGCTTCAGTAGAAAAGTCCTCCCCTATGTTTGTGAGACAATGCTGAGTTGACTTCCAATAATCCTAATACTTGTCATCTGTCTCACATGAAAACTGCATCTGCATAATTACCCTGTCTTCCCCTCCTTCCCTCTTCCTTGTCCTACATGAATTTAGCTACTCCATGCATTTGATGAAGTGAGTTGTAGCTCGTGAAAGCTTATGTACCTTTTAGTACAATTTGTTAGTCTGAAAAGGTGCCACCACACTCCTTCTGATTTTTGAGTGATTAATGTGTATGTGCAAACCCATCCCCCAGTGAGAAGAGATAACTCTTATATATGCTAGCTGCCATAGTAAGTCTATAAACATGACTGTTAAATAAACAGAGCCACCAAAACATAATGATCTGTGAATGTGTGTGTGTATACACACAAAGAACCAAGACTCTCTCTCTCTCTCTCTCTCTCTCTCTTTTCAACATGAACTTGCACTCAGAAAATTTATGTTGTGATAACATAAATTGCCTGAAAGTTACTTGTTTTCCTAGCAAAATCTTTTATGTCTTCAGTGCCAAATGAAACCACTACATAGTACAGTGTATGATTTGGGCCAGCTTCATACGTTAAAGGTCCTTGAAAGAAAGCAAGGCCTAATTCAACTCCAGCTCTGGAGATCAAGATTTGTGTACATTTTCAGACTTTCTCAAAAGATGCTGGCTTGGAGGGGCAGTGGCGCATCTATGTAGTTATAGAACCAAGACTTAATTGCAACTGTTGCTTCTGTATTAAAATTTTGGGGAAATTATGGAATGTTTCCTTAAAATGTACAATAGATAAATGCAAACATCTGTTACTTATTTTCATTCATTAGTATCAATGAGAACATTTAGGTTTACTCCCAAGTAAGTGAGTATCTGAATGCAAGCCAAACATAATCTGATTCTTGCCTCTGAGTAAATTCCATTATTTGGTGGCTTTTATTCCAGAAGAGACAGAGGATGGCAGTTTTAATGATTTTTCATGTTTTTTAGCACAGAGTATCTATCAGATTCCACTTTATCATGTGAATATGATTTATGCTGTGGCTATATTGAAATTAAATTTGGAATTATGTTAATTTACAATAGATTAAGTTGCCAGCTGTGTTCTCTCAATAAAATTATTCCAAGTCTTTAAGATATTAAATCCTTACGGCCAATGCTTTGCTTGCATAAATTGTTACACTTAAAGTGGCAGCATACTAAATCTCTTGGTTTATGTGGTTCTGCATTTCTGATACAGTCTTCAGTCTCCCATACATATTCAAGTACTGGTTATATTTATAGAGAAGAGGAACACCTAGATTGAGGGCTAGCCGTGACTGCTAAAAGAAATGGTTGCATTCAGGTTCCAGCCAGCTATCTGTCTATCATCTCCAGATATAAACTCTACAAAGCCCCAGATTTTATTCTGTTCCCTGCTAGTTTTTCATGTCCCTTTATTAATCAGCCTCAACATTTAATGGCCTTTGCAGATCACTATGAGGCTGATTCTTTGGGAAGAAGTATAGTTGGGGTGTACTTCTTCCCAAAGGGGTGTGGTGGCTCAGCGGGTAAGACGCCAGGCTTGTCGATCGGAAGACCGCAAGCTCGGGGGTTCGAATCCCTAGCCCCGCATGACAGAGTGAGCTCCCGCACTCGCCCCAGCTCTTGCCAACCTAGCAATTCAAAAGCATGCAAATGCAAGTAGATTAATAGCTACCACTTCCATGGGAAGGTAACAGCATTCTGTGTGCGTCATGCCGGCCACATGACCGTGGAAGCATCTTCGGACAACGCTGGCTCTTTGGCTAACAAACGGAGATGAGCACCGTCCCCTAGAGTCGGACACGACTGTGCGGGGGAATCTTTACCTTTACCTTTTTACAGTTGGGGTACATCTACATCTACCTTTCTGTGTATGAGTTCTGCAAATCTCAGTGCTCTTGTGAGTTTGCTGATACTGTAGTTCCTATTTTTTTGTTAGCATTTGGGCTCCATTTACATCAGCACTCACTACCTGAGTTCACCATTACAGGGGCTGTAATCTCCTATCTTCTGCACGTACCCACATGCAGTAGATAAATGTCCAGGAGAAAGTTGAGATCCTGTCAAAGATTGACAAGTATAACATAATAGACCAGCTCTGTTCATGAGGCCTCACCTTAACTCTTGGTTGTCTACCATCTGGCATAGCTTTTTGTTACTTTATCAGCAGATGTAGCCAGGGAAAAAGGAGGAAAATACTCCCCCCCCCACTTTTCTGAGCTTCATAATTAATATCTGATTGCTTTAAAAATAAACCCAGAACTGAAGATTTCAAGATCAGATTTGTATTAATGGGGAAGCTGAGTTAAACCTGAAAGAAAGAATCCAAGATGGCGGTAATAACAGTTCTTAATTTCTAAATTCATAAAATCATGGAGCCTCTTAGGGTGCTAACCACCCCCAGGATTGGCTCCCCACTTCCTGCCCCAAGCGAGATGGCAGAGCCAGGTTTTTACCCCTTTCTGGAAGGCCAGGAGAGAGGGGGCCTGCCTCCCCTCTAGGGGAAGAGTATTCCATAGGGCGGGCACCACGGCAGAGAAGGCTCTCCTCCTGGGCCCCACCAATCGACAATCTCTCATGGACAGGACCTGTAACATGCCCTCTCTGCCTGACCATGTGGGACGGGTCGATGTAATGGGGATGAGATGGTCCCTCAGGTAACCTGGACCCCTGTAGGGCTTTAAAGTTGATAACCAACACCTTGAATTGGACCCAGAAGCAAACTGGCACCAAATGCATCTCTCGCAGCAAAGATGTTATGTGTGCCATCCTTGGGGCACCCAAGACTGCTCGCACAGCCACATTCTGAACCAGCTGTAGCTTCCAGATACTCTTCAAGGGTAGCCCCATGTAGAGCACATTGCAATAGTCTATACGGGAGATGACTAGGGCATGAGTGACTAACCAGAGGGCTTCCTGATCCAGGAAGGGGAGTAAGTTGAGCAAAGGCCCTCCTGGCCATGACTGCCACCTGCTCTTTGAGCAGGAGTCGTGAGTGAGGACCCCCAGGTTCCACAGTGGATCTGTCTGGGGCAGTGCAACCCCATCTAGAACTAAAGATGGTAAATTCTCGGATACAGAGGAGCCCCCAAACCACATCCACTCCATCTTACCAGGGTTCAGCTGAAGCCTGTTTTCCCCATCCAGGCCCCTACAGCCTCCAGGCACCGAGAGAGGGTGGTCACAGCATCACTTAAATCACCTGGGATGGAGATGTATAACTGAGTATCACCAGCATATTGATGATACCTCATCCCATGGTGATGGATGATCTCACCCAGTGGATTCATGTAGATGTTTTAAAGGAACAGGGAGAGTACCGAACCCTGCGGCACCCCACAAATGAGCAACCTCAAGAGTGCAACTCAATCTAGGACAATGAAAAGAACGAAGCCTGCTTTGTCCCTGGAGGTGGGAGGAGGCACGGAGAGGAATCCAGACTGGTGGGTGACTACGCGAGAAAGAGGCAGAGCAGAGCAGCGGATGGAGAAAATGGAATGAGAGATTAGTTCTGTGGAAGAACGCGTATCCAACCTGCAGGAAGCAGTCGAGCAGCTCCTTCAGAAACTGAGCTGGGGGCAACAACCAGTGCGGCAACGACGAAAGACCGGACATCCTCAGAAGGAGAGAGCAACGAATCCGAAATGGAGGGAGGTCACGGAGTGACCAGGTTGATAACTGCTTGCTCCCCTTGCGACCGAACCCAAGCTGGGGCGACAAGACAGACCCCGAGCACAGATGGGATGTTCGGGGTGAGAGACTTGAGGGTGAAGTTTGCTGGGGACCCTAAAAGTCTGGCCTGCTTCCTAACCCATATGAGGGGATTCATGGAAGAATGTGAGGGGTCGTTTCTGACCAAAGGCTCCAAGGTGCAGTACATTTTGACCCATCTTGAGGGCGAGGCTGTGGAATGGCTTGTAGAATTGCACGACTCAGACTCTCTGGAGCTAGAGGACTCTGAGAATTTCATGAGCACTCTGAGGGATAGGTTCGAAGATCCCCTTTCTAAGATGAAAGCCAAGACCAGCCTACAGCATATTAAACAAGGAAGCAGGTCAGTCTCAGATTACGCCACAGAATTCAGGAGGCTGGCTGGGAAGCTGACAGACTGGCCGTAATCACTAAAAATTGAATACTTCCAAGGTGGATTGCAATCAGAGATCCTAGAGTGGTCCCTAGCAGGGGAGGACCCTAAGAGGATGGATTTGTCTCACCAGCGAAGTAGAAGACATGCAAATTTGCTTCAAGAGACAGCAGTGAGCCCAAACTCACTGTTTGGGGATGTTGGATTCAGGGTGTACCAGATGTCTCATGCATCCTGCCCTGGTGACTTGACTGAGACTGAAAGTGAGAAGGTATGAGGTTCCGTCCACTTACCTGGCAACCGGCCGACATGCCGGACTCTGAACCGGAAGAGGAGTCAATCACAAGAGGCAGCAGTCTCGGCGCGAAATTGACTGGGGACCCGGAAACGCTGATTGGCCGAGGCTCCGATAGAAATACGCCTCCGTATTTCTATCGGAGGCGTATTCTATCGGACCCTAAGAGGATGGATTTGTCTCACCAGCGAAGTAGAAGACATGCGAATTTGCTTCAAGAGACAGCAGTGAGCCCAAATGACGGGAAAGCGCCCAGCACCGCTGACCCTTCCCTCAGAGAAATGGGGAGCTCGTAAGTCGTGGGGAGAAGAAAAGGAGTGGTGGGTGAGGAAGGGACTATGCTTTAAATGTGGAAAGGAGGGTCATTGCATCGCCAGCTGCCCACAATCTGTGACCCCGATGATGAGCAAAGCAGGAGAGAACGGCACAAGGATTTTGGAGGTGAAGACTAAGGAAGCCGTGGCTGCCATGACAGAGGGAAGGGTTTGTGAAGCCCTATCGGAAGGGGGAGACTCGACTGAGGAAGAATTCCAGCCGGCGCGAAACGACGAGAGCCTGTTCTAAGCAGCGCCAAAGGGCAGGTGATTATAAATAGGCGTGAAGATTCCATGGTGAGTGGAAATTGCCTAGCAATACTGGTGAGATTACAGATAGAGACATTAGGGGGTCATAGCAGCATAAATCTAGTGGGGATGTTGGATTCAGGGTGTACCAGATGTCTCATGCATCCTGCCCTGGTGACTTGACTGAGACTGAAAGTGAGAAGGTGTGAGGTTCCGTCCACTTACCTGGCAACCGGCCGACATGCCGGACTCCGAACCGGAAGAGGAGCCAATCACAAGAGGCAGCAGTCTCGGCGCGAAATTGACTGGGGACCCGGAAACGCTGATTGGCCGAGGCTCCCATAGAAATACGCCTCCGTCAATCAGCGCGCGTCAAAGGAGAGCAGAAAGGCGGGCTGAGCAATGTGAAGCCCAATTGGCCCCTGCTCTCCCAAGGCGCGAAAAAAGAAATAAAAAGCCGGCGCAACTTACCTCAGCTGCCGGAGACAACCAATCCTCCTCACGATCTGGACCCGTGCCTTTGACTGATCTGCCCGCCACGCACAACAACCAAACCGAACCTGTCCAGGAGCTTCGCGACAACGGAACCCCCCAAGCCGCCTGATAGCCGCGGAGGAGACCGAGCGAAGGGAAAGTTTCACAGACCTGTTGCCGCCGAGCACTGAGCCTTCTTCTGCTGCCGCGCCTTGTTCCAGTGAGCTTCCGTTTCCAGGGCGTCTTCCGGAGCACTCCTCGTTCCCTGAGGAAAAAGCCATCACCGGGGTAAGCGCTGCCGCCTTGCCTGTTTCCGCCCCGACTGCCCACGCCACAGATTCTCCGCAGCTTCCCGAACCTGAGTCAACCGAAGCCGGCCAGCAGTGGGTTGCTTTGGTCGGGCCCCGGTCGTTCCATCTAGCCACCAGCCACAATCCTCAACTTAACCCAGCTGGCGCCGGACATCAGTGGGCTGCTTTCCTTGGGCCCAGTTCTGCTTATACCCAAGCCAGCCAAGATCCTCAGCGAGTTCAAGCCGACACCGGTAACCAGTGGGCTGCTTTTGTTGGGCCCCGGTCTACCTCAAGTCCCACCTGCCAAGCTAACGAGATGCCCGCTGTCACCTTGCCTGTTATCTCCAGACCCATCGTGGTTCCTGTAACCCCTCTGGTCCTTCCTGCCCGGCCAGTGGAGTCCACTGTACCCGTTGTTATCCAGCCTGTAGAAGAAGAAGAGGACTGTGTAAACTGGGCTGCTTGTGTAACTGTATAAATAAAGTTAATTTCAGTAACGCTTCCGTGTCAGTCTTAGTCGGAACAGGACAGAAGGCTGAAAGAGCCCATCAGTATCATTTAACTTGATGGGATGGAGATGAAAGGGGGCCCAGTAGAGTACTGCACCAAAGTAGTTTGGATAAGAATAGGAAGCCATTAAGAGACTTTGATATTTATAGTGGCTCCTATTTCTGATCAACCTGTAGTATTGGGACTGGCTTGGTTGCGAGCCCAGAACCCCCAAGTGAATTGGGTCACTGAGCAATTAACTTTTACTAAAGGAGTTTATAAGGGGTTAACCCCTGTAGAGCGGAAGGACGAGCCTGAACTAATAGGTGCAGCATCTAGATGTGGGGGGAAGTGGCAGGAGAGGAGAACAATCTCATCCCCATGTGGTACAGAGATTTAAAAGAGGTGTTCGGAGAAGTGGAATCTAACCAGCTCCCACCTCATAGGAAGTCAGACTGTGCGATAGAACTGGAACCAGGTGCTGAATTGCACAGAACTAAACTGTACTCCATGACTCCCAAGGAACTAGAGGTGTTGTGGGAGTTCATTGACAAAAACTTAGAATGAGGGTTCATTTGCCTGGCCACTTCATCGATGGCTGCGCCCGTTCTTTTCAGAACCAAGAAGGATGGATCACTGAGGTTGTGCACTGATTACCGGGGGTCGAATGCTATCTGTACTTCCAATAAATACCCCTTACCACTGATGAAAAACATGCTAGCCCACCTATCAAGGGGGAAGATCTTTACCAAATTAGACTTAAGGGAAGCGTACTTCCAAGTTCAAATTCAGGAGGGAGATGAGTGGAAAACAGCATTTAATTGCCAGCTGGGGTCCTTTGAGTACTTAGTAATGCCCTTTGGATTGAGAGGGGCCCTTGGGGTCTTCATTCATTTAATAAATGAAGTGTTACATGATTTCCTGTACTGGGGGGTGTTAGTCTATTTAGATCAGGGGTGGGGAACTTTTTTTCTGCCAAGGGCCATTTGGATATTTATAACATCATTCATGGACCAGGAGGCGGGGTTTTCAGGTGGGAGCCAATCGCACGGAAGGGATGGGGTTTGCGGGTGGGAGCCAATCGCACAGAAGGGCCAGACCAAATGATTTCGCGGGCCTTATATGGCCCGCAGGCTGGACATTTCCCACCCCTGAAATGATAGAAGAACATGTGTCTTTAGTGAGGGAAGTGCTGAAGCGGTTACTGCAAAATCAATTGTATACTAAATTGTCAAAATGTGAATTTCATAAGGAGCAATTAGATTATCTGGGGTATCGGGTATGAAGCAAAGGGATTGAAATGGATCCGGCAAAGGTGCGAGATGTAGTGGCTTCGGAACCACCTCAAACTAGGAGACAGTTATAGAGTTCCTTGGGGTTCACAAATTTTTACCAACAATTCATACACAATTTTGCACAGGTGGCTTTACCCCTCACTGATTTACTAAAGACTAAGGGGAAGGGGGACCCTAAGGTGGTGAAGAGACCAGGGGTGAGTTTGCAGTGGACGACAGACTGCCAAGAGGCTTTTGAACAGCTGAAGGCGTTGTTCACTTCGGAGCCAGTATTAAACCACCTGACCCCATGAAACCCCTAATCGTACAAGTGGACACATCAGATGTTGATGTTGGAGGGATTTTATTACAAAATGATGGGGAAGGTAACCTGAGACCTTGCACATACCTTTCCCGCAAGTTTATTGACACGGAATGCCGCTGGCACATATGGGAAAAGAAAGTGTTTGCAGTATGCTGGGCTTTGATAAATTGGAGGCATTTACTAGAACGGGCAGCTCACCCCTTCAAAGTTTGGACAGATCACAAGAATTTAGAAGCGCTGTGCACTCCAAGAAAATTAAACCCCAAGCAGATTAGATGGGCTCAATTCTTTAGTAGATTCAATTTTACTCTAAAGTACTTACCTGGGGGAAATAAGTTTTTGGCCGATGCTTTGTCGCTGTTACCACAACACAACAGCCAGAGGGAAGAGGTAATAGATTCAATCATCCCCACCCAACAATCAGGGATGGCGGCAGTCAGAAGGGGTCAGAAGTCCGAGCCTAATTTAACAGTAGAAGGGGATTTACAACATGAGCTACAGTTGGCGCTAAAAACTTATGTGTGGTTGCGAACTGATAAAGCAAACCTGACAGAGAAACAGGAGTTCTGGTGGAGTGGGGATAGGCTGTATATCCTGGAGCCCCTGAGAAGGAAAATACTTGAGAGATGCCACGATGCGAAGTCAGCTGGGCACTTCAGATTCCTAAAGACTTTGTACCTTTTGAGGCGGCAATTCTGGTGGCCATCCCTTTGCAAAGATGTGGAGGAATACGTAGCCAGTTGCCCAATCTGTGCCATGGCCAAAAGAGTGGGGGGGGGGACCCAGAGGGCTATTGCAGAATGTGGCAAGCCCCACCCAACCTTGGAAGCAGATAGCTATGGACTTTATAGTAGATTTACCAGAGAGCCACAAGAAGACAGTGATTTGGGTAGTAACCGATTTATTTTCAAAGCAAGCCCATTTCATTCCCTGGACTAGTATACCAAATGCAGGGCAGCTAGCCAAGATGTTTGTGCAACACATTTATAGACTACACAGGACCCCGAATGAATCATAAGCGACTGGGGCATACAATTCACCTCCAAATTTTGGAGGGCATTCCTAAAGATGATTGACGTGGGACAAGGTTTAAGCTCCAGCCATCATCCGGAAATGGACGGAGGCTGTGAACATACTAACCAAGTGTTGGAGCAGTACCTTAGATGCTACATCAGCTATCAGCAGGACAATTGGGTGGACCTACTTCCATTTGCTGAAGTGGCTTATAACAATTCAGTACACCAGAGTACGGGGTTTCCCCTTTTCCAAGTGGTGAATGGGCAAGAGTTCATGGCATTCCTGAAGTTGCCAAAAGATAAAACTGTAATCATTCCATTGGATGAGTGGATGAAACGCATAGCTGATGGGTGGCCAATAATAGAGAGGGTGTTGGAAGACACCAAAGAAACTTACAAGAAATATGCTGACCATAAAAGGGCACCAGAATGACAACTGAAAGTGGGGGAGAAGGTGTATTTATCTACAAAGTTTCTAAAATCCTCACAACCCTAAAAAAAGCTGGGTCCAAGATACGTGGGACCTTTCCCTATCACCAAAATTATCAACAATGTGACAGTACAGTTACAGCTACCAAAAAATTTGAGAAAAGTCCACCCCGTTTTTCATTGTAGTCTGCTGGAACCAGTTAAAGACTCAGAACATTGGCACCCAGAGCAACCTACACCAATTCCAGTAATGGTTGATGGAGAACAGCACTTTGAAGTGCAAGAGATACTAGATTCCAGATGGCATCGGGGGGTGGGGTTTGCAGTACTTAACACAGTGGAAACATTTCCCCAGATCTCAGAGTGAGTGGGTTGACAGTCGTCATGTACAAGCACCTAACTTAGTGAAAAAGGTTCATGACAAATTCCCAACCAAGCTGAAATAGAGGGTTTGAGAAAAGGGAGGGGAACCTATGTAATGGGTGAAGTGTAATGTACTGTATTTTGTATTTTGTATATAAAGCACTAAAGGCGGGGGATTTATGTTTAGGGGGGCAGTATGTCAGGATGTCATCCATGTCATCCTGCCATGGCGCCAGGAAGGAACACCCTGTCAGTCTGTTAAACTCACAGGGTCGTGTAAAGTAGGGGAGAATGCTGGCGATGGGGTTTCTATGTATTCACAGAACTGCAAACATGTTAATCAAAGTATTGTGCTGAGCGATTCATCACCCAGGATAGATCAAAGGGCGATATTGCCGCATTAGTTGGTTCAGACACAGAAAGACCTGAAAACTGAGATGAAAGGAAGGGCGACCGAGCCGCGAATCCCGATGAGGGTGGGAACTTGGAGATTCTTAAACTGTTGGTTGCGGGAACTTTATTCACTCAAGTCTTTAAAGTGCAATGGATCACTGGCTTTAATAAAGATTCCTTCATATCCCTGAAGGGCTTGTTTCAGGAACCCTGAGTCAACGGATTGAGGGCATCACACATATAAGCAATTTAGCAGGTAGCAGCTCCCTCCTTGCTGAATTTGTCTGGATTCAGAAGCTAAATAGAGTCAGGTCTGAATAATTCTAGGATGAGAGACTTCGAAGGAATCCTAGGAGTATAGGCTAGGCTAGACTGGGAAGTAGAGAAAACATCCTGAAAAAAGGAAATGGAAATTCACTTCTGTATTACTGCCAATAAAACTACAGAGACATGCCCATGAAGTCACCAGGAGGTGAGTTCAACTTGCAGGAAGTTTTACAGTACCTTTTGTCATTTTTTTAGTTGTTGTACTTTGCTGCACTAGAAGAGAAATAAGTAACCTGGTGGCCTCCAAAGGCTTTGTACTATTTCTCCCAGAATTCTTTTCCACTGGACCCATTGTCTGGGTCTGATGGGAGCTGAAGCATCAGAAGAGCACCAGATTGCCAAGGTTAATACAAGGTAAAGAGGAACAATGATTACTTTCTTAACTATTTTGAATGAATGAATGAACTTATTTTATATAGTATGTGGGGAAGGCAGCCTGGCAGGTAGGGTTTCATAAAGAAAGACATGTTTCCATTTGTGACTCCTCATTTTAATATATTTGGCACACAAAACCATATCATATAATAATGCAAGAGTGAATGAGGCCACAGTTTAACAGGAGATGGCTTTAATGAAAATCTATGAAAGAGATATTATAATATTCAGGGGCTTTAAAATAACTAATGAAGCAAATACAACCCCTAGATTTTATTTGGCTTCATGAGGCTAAAAGCTTATCTTAAGTAAAACTACTTCTATTGTACAATTGTAGACGTACCTACTTAGAAGCAAGTCCTATTGGGTTTAATGGGCCAAGATAATTGGATATTGGATTATAGCTTTCTGGTCAAATCAGCTGTCTCAGCAGCTAACTTTTTATTTTTGAAAATTCAGTGAATATAATCTCTGGCTGGTCTGAAATTATTCCAGTGGAAATGAGTTAGGTTTGATTGTGTTTACTGGAACTTACCATTAGTATTAATCAAACTGGAACGTAGCTTCCTACAATACCATCTAGATATACTGTATCTAAAAAGGTAAAGGTTTCCCCCACAAATTTTGTGCAGTCGTGTCCAACTCTAGGGGCCGGTGCTCATCTCCGTTTGTTAGCTGAAGAGCCAGCGTTGTCTGAAGACGCTTCCATGGTCATGTGGCCGCATGACGCGCGTGGAATGCTGTTACCTACCCACCGAAGTGGTACTTATCCATCTACTTGCATTTGCATGCTTTCAAATTCCTAGGTTGGCAAGAGCTGGGGCGAGTGTGGGAGCTCACTCCGCACGCAGGGCTAGGGATTTGAACCTCCGAACTTGCGATCTTCTGATCGACAAGCTTGGCATCTTACCCGCTGAGCCACCACGCCCCTTAGATATATCTACTCAGATGTAATTATATGATATATTATATCACTGACAATATTTTCAATTTTGTATGCATTAAATTGCAAATAATACCTCCAAGTATAAATGCAGCTGATGTATCACAGTGCAGCCTTCCCCAATCCAGCATCCTCTAAATGTGGTAGACTGCAATTCCCAGAATTCCCTGGTAGCCAAAGGCTGCAAATTCTGAGATTTGCTACCCAAATGATTGGGGAAGACTGCTGTTCATTATGTATATGATCATGATACTTGGTCACCCAAAATTCAGTGGGAAGCCACTTAGATTGCAAGCTACATCCTTGTCAATAACATTCTTCCTTGGGCACTTCTAGATAGCCAGCTTTATTGTCAACCCTTCTGGATCCTGTGTAAAACATACTCAAGATTGAGCCAAGCTGTTCTGTTTTCAGATCTATTAAAACACAAGGATGTTATGAGCATGGGCAGGTTTGTGGGTTTGTGAGTTTATAGAGCTTGCAGAAAACTGCCAGCCCATCAGCTCTTGTTCTTTGTGGCCAATATCCAGGTACAGAAAATTGATAGCCAGTCAGTTGCTTGTTTGCTGGCCAATAAATGAGTGCCTCATCAGCCCTCTCAGGTATTAAGAGTTTTTAAAGAGTTTAATACAGATCTCTTTACCAAGAAGAAAGATTGCTAGAGTTTTCTGGTGTTCCTGCGCTTATCATAGGGGGCCAACCTCAACACTCCTAATGCTGGCATACCATGGGCTCCTTTAGGTATTCATGCCAGCCCAATGGTATGAAGCAGGTAAGAGGAATGAATCAAAATGACAGTTCTTCACCCACAGGGATACTGTATATGAACATTGTTATGGGGTCTTATGATCAGTAGGAGGCTCATTATGTATCAGCACTTGGATTGCCCCTTTGTCTGAAAGACCTCTATGTTTCTAATACTTTCATAATTGCAGATTTTATTTTATTTTATTGTTTTATTTTGTTGGTGAAACTGAACTTACTTTCCTGTTTCTATGTTTCTCTAATTGCTCTAGAGACTTTGTCAAGGAAAGCATAATTATTTGGTGGTGTGAAAACTGTCCCCAGTCATTTTGGTCTTCCATTTCTACTTTATTACTCAATAGTGCAGCATTCCTTGCTTATTGTTCAGGATGATGAGTGTTTCACTCTGTTCCCATTGACCCTTGGGACTGAGAATGGATCTTACTTCCTAGGCAGAAGTTCAAGATACCGGCCATTTAGCCACTGCAACCTCTACTAAAAGAGAGAACTTTGTTAACTGCAACTATATTCCATGGGAGTTATTACTTTACTCTGCTGCTTTTGATATCTTAGACAAATAAGTGTTTCTGGCCTATTCTGTAGTTTATCTTCCTGAAGAGAAAATTTGGACTAGACAAAGGGTAGGAAAGGAAAAGTCATTTGCGTCATTTCACATGTAACAGCGAAGACTTGATACTCTGATTCAACTCCTTGCTCATACATTACAATATTAGATGAATGTTTATAAATGTTGTGTGTGTGTGTGTGTGTGTACAGATAAGCTAACATATGAAAAATATGGTTGTGCAAATCAGGTCCAGTTTGATTTGATGCAAAAACTTAGATGTTGGAGTTGATTAGGACTGTATCTTCAAAGTGGGCCTGATTCAATTTGGACTGTTAAGAATGCAGGGGCACATATATGGACAAGTGCCCAAGTTAGTCTGAATTGATTTGAACATGCTTAATTTGATTTATACAATGATTGGTCAGTACTATTTTCCAAAACAATATAACACTTTGAATCAGTCCAAATCAAGCCAGAGTGTTGCGTATTTGCACAGGCCTAGTAAACAGGTCTGGACTGTGAGAGAGCAAGTGCATTCAGGACGTCTTTTCCATGGTATTGTGCTGCTATGGAAACACTCTTACCTTTTCCTGCTGTGGCTTGCGGAGGTTTGTCTATAATACCATTGGAGATTGGAAAAAAGGAAAACAAATGCCAGCAGATTAGCGGAATGTGAGGAAAATCGCTTGTATGCAATATCAGAGCTAAGGATGTCATGAAATCAAGCCATGGTCCACTCATGGAACCAAACCTGTGTTTGCTGAGATACTATACTGTAGATATGGGCTGGAGGGTGTTAGGAAGAGAGAAGTAATGGAGATTGGGTAGCTGAATATTTGATCCTTCGGTGCCCATGGAGTCTCCTCTACAAATTCCCATGTCATTTATCTACACATTTCATTTTAAAACACGTAAAGCCCATTCTTGATAGCAAGTTTACAGCTGGGCTTATTTCAGGGACCTAGATTTATTTACAGAGCATTTCCAGTAAAGTAAAGGTTCCCCCCGCACATTTGTGCAGTCGTGTCCGACTCTAGGGGCCAGTGCTCATCTCCGTTTGTTAGCCGAAGAGCCAGCGTTGTCCGAAGACGCTTCCATGGTCATGTGGCCACATGACGCACGTGGAACGCTGTTACCATCCCACCGAAGTGGTACCTATTAATCTACTTGCGTTTGCATGCTTTTGAATTGCTAGGTTGGCAAGAGCTGGGGTGAGTGCGGGAGCTCACTCCGTCACGCGGGGCTAGGGATTTGAACCTCTGAACTTGCGATCTTCTGATCGACAAGCCAGGGGTCTTACCCGCTGAGCCACCACGCCCCCAGCATTTCCAGACATCTGCATTAATCTACGCATGGAATGCCCCACTTCCTGGTGGTTTTCATGTCTAGAGGCAGAGAGAGTGGCATTGAAGGCCAAGGCAATGGTCAGATAAAAGGGGGCTGAACCCAGGCTAAGAAAGTAATGTGAGTAAATCTCTCGAATAAGCCCCTCCCTAGTTCACATGAAGATGGAGGGAGGGACGGGGCAATCGCATTCAGACCTGCCAGATTCTGTTACTTACTATAGCTTTACAATAAAAGTAGTGCTGACCTACATGGCATTGGATTCCTAGTCAGGTCTACCTTGAAGGGCTGACATCATGATGCAGGAGACTTTTCATATATTGCCTGGTCTATAGTTTTCCCTCTTAGACATTGTCCCTAACAAAGGAAAGCTGGCTTGTCCTTTGAAATCCACAGTTTAATGACATCCTTATCACAGTGGGAACTTGAGCTGTACTTTTGCAGTCTGTGGGAATAGTCTGTTTCCTACTGTAGGGATTTTCTGCCAGGTCTTCTAGTACTCACGCTCATCTTTCATGTCTCACTTCAATTCTTGGAGCTGCAATGTCCCATGTAAATGTATGCATTCTTTACAACTTGTTTTTTTCATTTGCCTATCCCCCTTGTCACTAATTAGGAGGGCTTTTGTAATATAGGCTTGGCGTAATATTGATCAGACACCAAGGAAGGCTACTTGGAAGAGATTGTGCAGGTTTCCTGTCATGGACAAGGAACTGCTCATTTAGGATACTTATTTACATTTTCTGTACAATCTTCCTTTACCACCACCTCTGATGTAGCAGCCTCTCACCAAGGTAATTTTTTGTTTGGGAGAGGGTTTTCCCCCCCAAACTGCTAGACATATGTAACAAAAACATTTAATGAAATGCATGGCGGGGTAGGGGAGGCATAGCAATTTATTTTCTTTTTGTGTAGGGGATGGACTGTTTATCCCCATAATTAAAAATAAATGCTATAAGGGGGAAAAAAGAGATAGGGCAGTATGGCCAGTTTGAGAGGAAGCCATAATGATAATTGATTATTCAGCCTGTACAGTAAACATCCTGGCATTTCCTCCCTTTTCCAACAAAAAGTGACATGGAAATCAAAAGATGGTTGATTGCAGAAATTAGTTCAAGTGCTTTTAATCCTCTGTTTCCAATACTTGGTAATTCTTCATTTTCGATTCTTTCACCTTGTATTTTCCAGGAATACCATGATGCCTAGTTGTAATATGCTTACATATGTCAGATAAAACTTCTGATCAATGTAGTCACTAACATAATGTGCAAAACAAACAAAATACAGTGAATAAGTGGTATATGAGAACAGTAGTGTAAATTATGAAACCATGTAAGATCTATGGAGAACAATTGTACAGGTAGTCCTCAACCTATGACCATTTGGTCAGCAACCGTTCCAAATTACAACGGCGCTGAACAAATGGTGGTTACGACCAGTCCTCGGAGTTCTGGCTGTCCCAGTCCCCCCGCAGTCATGTGATCGCAATCTGAGTGCTTGGCAACACATTTGCACTTATGACCAGTTGCCAAACGCCCCGCAATCACATGATCACCATTTGCAGTTTTCCTTGCCGGCTTCCCCAGAAAGTCAATGGGGAAGCCAGCAGGGAAGGTCGCAAGTCACTGGAGTAAGGCTCCCCCACCTGCGCACCCTCCCCCAGCCCCTCTGCGCTTGCGCCACACTCATGCACCCTGGTGCACCCTTCCCAACCCGTGCCACACCCCCACGCACCCTCCCCAAACCACACAGCACCTCACTCCCTTGCGCACCCTCCCCGACCCTCCCCAACCCATGCCTCTCATGCACCTCCACACACCCTTGCACACCCTCCCTGATCCACACAATGCCTCTCCTCTACCCCCTCACACCCTCATACAACCTCCCCAACCCTTGCGCACCCTTGCGCACCCTTCCCGCACCACGCCTTTCACACACCCTCCCCAACCCTCCCCCCATGCACTCCCTTGCTCCCTCCCCAACCTGGCAGCAGCCACTTACCTACTTGTGGACCTGGGACTTGCAACTTCCTGCCGGCTTCCCCACTGACTTTGGTTGTGGGAAGCCAGCAGGAACTTGCTTCACCTAATAACCGTGGAATTCAGTTAACGACGGCAACCAGGACTGCAGGGATTGCTGTTGCTAAGCAATGCAGTCGCACTTTACGATTGCATCGCTTAGCGATGGAAATTCCAGTCCCAATTGCCATCGTAAGTTGAGGACTACCTGTTATTCATATTTATGCAGAGGTTGGTCCCATTGTCTTCAGTGGTGCTTACTTCAAAGAAAGAGTCATAGGATTCTTTGCTTTTTGGGATGCAATATTGACTAATGCATGTACATACAGTATTTTTGTCCATCATGATCATTCTGTTTGCTACTCACTTTTAGCATGCAGTGCATTTTTACAATCATTTAATGTACAATTTTTGTGCGTGATGATGATAGATGAAGTGCATTGCAAAATTTGTGAACACACAAATTACAAAATGTACCTCAACTCAGATGTGAACGAGATCAATTTCTCTTCCCCATTTCTAAGAGAGGAGGAATGGGCTGCTTAATTCCTCTGCTGATCAGTCATGTGACAAAACACTTCCCCACAAAGCTGAATGTGAGCACAGACACACCATGTAATCTAAGCCTCTCCATCAAGAGTCTGCATAGAATTTCTTTATTCTATGACATCTGCTGTGTTTGTAGCCTTTTTATAAATACCAGGCAGTGTTTTCCTTGTTGCTATGGTCCTTGTGGAACTGTAATGCAGCCAGAGGGAACACGTTCTTGTTTCCTTTGTTGAACGGTGCAAAGTGAGTATTTGAAGGGGCTACATTAGTCAAATATTAGCTAAGACAGAGCTTTCTGGCTACTGCTTCTGTGTTAATATCTCATTATATTACCTGTAACCTTAGTTTCATTTAGCAATCTATATAATTATTTATTTCAGTATTTCTGACTTGCCATATATAGCAATAGATTTCAGGGTGAGGTACAATCAATAAATGCTCAGTAGAATAATTCTACACAGTAACCATAAACTAGAAAAAATTATGTTGTCCACCGTAATCATCACTAGTACAAAAACAATACCCGTGAACAAAATGACAAATTGCTCATCTTGCAATCACTGAATTCTTGGCACTATAAGCCAGATCTTAACATAAGCTGGAATCTTCTGGAAGATACCCTCTAGATTCACATGTACACACCCGTGATGTTTTCTTTGTAACAGTATGGGAGTGGATTGCCTTCTTTCAGTATTTTTTTTAACTTTGGCAACCTTGGCATTCTCTGGTAATCTCCCATCCAAATAGTAATCAGATCTGAATCTGTTTGGGGGAGGGATCCATCTGCTAGGTTTTGACTAGCTTTTAACCTAGTTTCAGATTAAAATGAAATCTGAAATTTAAAATCACAATTTTGCTTCTGGGAGAAGGCATTCTATAACTCAGGGACCACAGTTTGAGAAGATCTTTCTTGCATATCCTCATAATGTTCAAGATACATTATCCTCTGGCCAACCATGGAGAACTTTAAATGTTATTATTGGTGCCTTGAATTTAGGTCAGAAGCATGCTAGCCACCAGAGCAGTTGTTCTGAAACTGTTATATGTATTTTGTAAGATGTATACAACAGCAATTGAGTTTCTAGCTGTCACATTCTCCATTACTTACTGTCTCCATCTCATTCACCACAAGGGTAGTCCCACATGTCCTGTAGTAATCTGGATGGCAGTTGTCCGTGGATTGACTACCTACTGTAGCCACTCCAGCCTATTCTGGAGTGCTTATTGGCAAAAGTGAATATCTTTGACCTTCTAATAACATATAGATGAACCCAGTCTATGAACTGTTTCTTCAATAGAGGTGCAAGCCATCATAGTGATTTCTAGAGTTTACTATGAAATCATGGTACTGATTAGAAAAGTAGGTTTTCTTAAACATTTCCCTTTAAGAGAGAGAGAAAATTTCAAAAACAAAAGAAAAAGGGCTGAAGGGAAAGGGTTAACCAATTCCTCCTGATCTCTTTTCCAGAAGAGTTTCATGGAACTCTGGAACAGTTCAAAGAGTCCCAAGAATGTAATTATTCTCCATTGAGGGGGGCTGCCTGGACATGTGAGGGTGGCAAATGGTATCAGGCTATTTGGTACTCAAACTAGCTCCTCGCCCTTTCCCCTTTCTTCCTGTTTGCCTACTCCCTTGGTTTCAGATCTTGCCTTTGGGTCAGGGATCATGAGAGGAATTCTGTATGGGGGTCAAACAATAATGTTTTGACCTCTCCACTTGATATCCTGCTTCATCAGAAGAATTGCTTCTGTTCTGCAGATGGGAGAAGAAACGTATTAGTCAATAATGACACAATAGACCCGTGGTTCCCAGACTTACATGGGCACCAGGGGATATTTAAAATTTTTGAGTGATACAGTTTGGGGACTGCAGAGTGCTGTGGAAAAAATTATTGAGATACTCAGGGTGTAGTGAACCAAGAAAGATTGGGAACTTCTGCAATAGACTGTAGAAGAGTACAGAGATTACTTGGAGAAAATATTAGTAAAAATGAGCTTAGACTGGACTGGGAAAACAAGAATGTGTGAGAAAGAAACTAAAGAAGGAGAAATGCTGTCAGACTTTCAAGGTTAAACTTCTACTATTTCTTGAGAAGTCTGTTTCCTGACCGAACCTACCTCAAAAGGTAGTCTTGAAAACCTGACAGAGTTTTCCCTTCCCTCCCTCTTATACGAAAGGGAAGTCAAGGTAGGGCAATCTTTAACTTCTTTTTCATGCTTTCTTATTTTCCCAGGCTAAGCTCAATTTTTACTCACAGTCACCACATATTTTCTCCAAGATCATCTCTGTGCTCCTCTACATAGACACAGAATCTAACCTTCAAGACTAACCAACTTTATTGGGGCTGCTGCTGTTTTGCAGTGATCTAACAATACCATTGGATTGTATCTGTATCTGTATCTGTGCGTATGTGTATGTGTATGTGTATGCAAGCTACTGGAGATTGAAAATCTTGAAAAGGGTTGCTTGCATATGGTCTACAATCATCTCATACAATTGAGATGATTGTACCAGTTAGATTTTATCTTACGGAACAAGGTTGGTTATTACATTGTTGTGTTGAACAGTAATTTGATTTTAACCATGTGTTGTACATTATTTTACAGATGAGATATTATAGTTTGTATTGTAGATACTGTACTACAGTTATAGGAGTGAAAGAAATAAAGCTACTATTTTCAGTATGCAATGTAGGAAGTGTGGGGCGTTTTCTCAGCAAGGGTAGGAGAGGAAAGTCAGTACATGCAACCCTTTTGGCCTATTTGAATTATTGTTTCTTCTTTTCTTTCTCCTCTCTAGAAAGAACATTGATTCATTGGTACTGTTGATTTAATTAACTGGGTTAGTGCCATTTGGTTTGGCAGCCTATCTCAGCCTTAACTGGGAATTAATAAAATCATTGTCATCCTAGAGGCTGATCTGTCTAAATTTCTCATTTTCTTAAGCTTTAACCAAGGTATTATCTCTATGTACTTTGACTCTGCAACCAGCCTGTTAAAACGCCAGGTTATTGTAGTGTAATTTGATCTGCACAATTTTTTTATTCTCCTCCATATAGAATTCACATTTGTAAGATAAGAGCAATGAGGCTGATAACAATTTTAAAATCAGATTGTATATCCAGTTATAAATGTCGATAATCTTATTCCATCTCAGGCACTAAGGGATATTTTGTCTATGTGTAGACACACACAGAAAGAGGTGCTAAATATTTAAATATTACTATTTATCTTGCTTCCCCCCAAATATAAGCCAAGGATGTTCAAAAAGAAATATGGTTTCATTTTTCTCATTTTTTTATTTTTAAAAATTCATTGTTTTAATTCTCCATTTGAGTTTCCTTTTTCACTTTTTTGTTTGTTTTTTGCTTCAGTTCATTTTCTTTCTCCATTCATTTGAGTGGTAATCCAAACAGCCTACTTCTCTCTTTAACTTCAGTTTTTTTCATCTAAGTGGTCAGAAATTTGCTGTCCAAGTGGGTAAGAACTCAGTCTGTTAATGTCAATGGCTAAAATGAATTTAAATGTGTCAGTTTGCATACAGAACCTGACTGAAGCATCATATTCACAACAATTGTACTGTTGTACCCCTTGGCAACACCTGTTGTTCAGGCTTATTTTTATTTTTATGACATGTTAGGATTTTCCCCATGTCTCAGAGAAGTTCTTAATAAAGAAAAGTGGTAGACAGCATTTTGCTTAATTTGGGGTGGGGCAGGGTATGCTGCAGGTGATCCTGCAAGCAAGTAACAGATCTCTAACCTCACCACTTGAAAAGGGAAGATGTGGTGCTTAAAGTCATTTGACAGTGTTCTCCTGCATGCTGCATTCCCATATTTTAGTTTAGCACACAGTGGAAACATTTTCTATTTATCTTGATATTTGACATCTCATGAGTATATTTTTCCTTTAGTTATGGTTTTATTGTTTTTTGGCACATGGAGAGCATGTCTTCCTTCCTTCCTTCCTTCCTTCCTTCCTTCCTTCCTTCCTTCCTTCCTTCCTTCCTTCCATCCATCCATCCATCCATCCATCCATCCATCCATCCATCCATCCATCCTATTGCGTTCAATATGTTTTAATACTTTACATTACTTTATTTTGCATAATTTTGCATGACAGGCAGTCTAGAAATGTTTTAAAGAATAAACAAACATTATTGCTAGTGTAAACTTTCAGGTGCCATAAAATGATGATAATGAAGGAAGTGCTGACTCATAATTTAGGTGAAATGGTGAGAGGTAATGCATAAAATCAATATTAGCACTATAAAATACAGGCATGATCCAGGGGCCTTTGCTATCCGCTCATTTCAGTGTAACAGTGAACTCTTTTGATATTTGAAAAATGTTTAATCTTTAACATGCCACATGTCTACTGTATGAGGAAAGCTGGTGCATATTATAAAGTTCAACCATATTTGCTGTGCAAATCATTCCTGAATTTGAATCTCACTTAGCCATGCATGCACTCAATCAGAGCCTTCACGGTCCTTTCTCTCCCCCCTGACCCAGTTACAGTAGGGAGACAATTATATGGGCTTAATTGATAGGCCTGTTTTGATGCTGCGAGGGAAATACTTGTGATGTGAAAAATAACATAGGGAAACCATTGCTGGATCAAGTCAATTGCCCACCTAGCCCAGTGTTTTGTTTTCCACAGGAGCCATCCAGAGGGTAAGAATAACAGTCTTCAGGATTCAGCTGGTTCTCTATCCATGTGCTGTAGAAATTATAAACACAATGATGTACAGCATTTTAATTTGTGAAAGCATTTCAATACATGAAAACACAACGTCACCCCCTAATAGGTCCTACAAGCAGAAGTTTCCAAAAGCAAGCAAACAAACAAGCAACCCATCTTTCCAGAATCTACCTCTTAAGGTGATTGTGCTGCAACAGATGCCTTCTCTTGCTACGCTTTTGGGTACTAGCATAGGATTTATTTAAAGTCAAGGCAAAAGTACTGGTCTGCTTCTGTGCTCCAGCAATGCTCACATATCTCAGTAAAGAAAGTGTGAGAGAGCAGATGTATACACTTCTGTCTTTCAGAAACTTCGTATTTGGCTGCGGAGCTGAAATTCTCGGGCTGACGTCAAGGCAGAATTGGCACTTGCCTTCAGGACTGGCAGAACAATTAGCTCTCTCTGTAGATTGTGTTTTGTTTGCACACTCAACGCTACCATCCTCTTTGGCACGTCCCGCAATTCAGCATGCCGTTTGTTTCTCTCTCCGTTTCTCTCTTCCTTTCTGAAGCCAGGCGTGCTGTTATCCCAAAGGAGTCAGGGACCAGGCGGTGTTGCACTGGCTGTGTTTTCAGCGAGTTAATCTGGCAGTTGCCTACTGTGCGGAGTTGCTAGGAGAAGGTGAATAGTCGCAATTAGAGCATGCTCCTTCAGTGGCAACCTGTAGAGCTCTAATTTCCTTTGTGCAGGGGATGAGTGCACGGCTGCAATGCCGTCTCGCCCTCCATCGATTCATTCAGCGTCTTTGTGCTACTTTCCCCCCCCCCTCCACGAAGCAATTCAGGTTCAACTTGAAAAGGCATAAGTGCAGCACCAGGCAGATGTTCCTTTTTGGAGGGCGGGCTCAAGTTTGAGATTGCCTTCTGCCACCTGCTTCCTGATTGCATCCTGCTTCATGAACAGCAGAGTGCAGGCATCCTTCTCTCTCCCGGACCGGGCTAGGCATTTGCAGTTCTTCTGCCATGGCCAAAGATTCCGGCACATTTTGAAAAACAGAACCAAAGAACCTACGGTGTGTTCCAGTGCACAGGACTCCGGCAGTTAAACTGTAGCAAAGGCAAGTGGTGAAAAGTGTCTGTGTGGCAGGGGGTGGGGGGGAAGTCCCTCCACAGTCAGTGGTCCATTTCCTGCCTCACCTCTATGGATTAACCTTTGGGGAGGCCAGAAGGGCTGTCTGCCTGTGGGGCTGGTCTGAGTACAGACTTGGCTGGCCAAGTGAATGAGCGACTAAGGCAGAAGTGCTTCTCTGCTCTGCGATTCTGCTTAGGTGTCCAGAGAGATAAAAGCAGCGGCCATCGAACATGTACGGATCTTCTGGCATGTGTGCTGGGTGGAAGGAGCCTTTTCCTTCGTGCTTCTGAGCCTAACTTGAATTCGGTTGCTGTGGGACAGCTTGAACCATGGGCTCCACAGGGACAGAGGCAGCTCAGAGAATGGACAGCGCTCCTCTGAAATATCCAATAGGAGGTCATACAGAGAAAATGTGGCAACGCCTGAAAGGGATGTGAGTATCCTGCCTTTTCTCTTTATTTGGTCCTTTCTTTCTCAGAAAAGAGCTGTCATTTCAGAAACATGACTAATGAAATTTTTGGCAGGGCATTTCCGATGAAAGAACAGTGATCAATAATGTCCTCTGTTAAGTAGGATAAGCAAGAGAGAATATTGCATTGGGAAGCTGGAATTCTTTACTGTGCCTAAAGTGGATAATGGAGTATGAAGGTAATGTACAGCATGTATTTTCACAGTTGTACCTCTTGATCAATGAGATGTGATCATTCCCCCATCATGTCCCTTGGTGTTGGACATACAGTATGGCAGCAATCTTGCTAGAAGAAACTGGCAGGGAAATAGGGGTAGTACAAACAGAAAAGTGCACTTGAGCACAGCATTTAAAGCAGTAATCTTTGAACTACTCATACTGTAAAACCCTTCCTTCCTTCCTTCCTTCCTTCCTTCCTTCCTTCCTTCCTTCCTTCCTTCCTTCCTTCCGACACATACTAATCTCAGAAGTTAGTTCATGGATTATGTTAAAACAGGCTTTCTAAATGTCTTCCTGATGGGGCTGGGTGGGGAAGAGGACACTGAAATCACACATTAGGGGAAATATGACTTTCCATGACTCAGTCACATAGGCACAAGTAGATGCATAGAACAAAATCAGAGCAACTTGAAGATGTTGGACAAAGGACCAAGCCAACTTTTTTGGGGGGTTGGATAATGTGCAGTAGTGATGGCTTTCCTTCCAGTATGCAGAAAAGGGCTTCAAAGCAAAGCTTGGGATGTTTTATCTCAAGAAAAGCTCATGAAGAACAGCATGCATTTTTGTGTTATCTGCCCAATTGTGGTGGTCTATGAGTGCAGGTGAAAAGGGTTGCAAACAGGCTAGTCCCCATAAAGCAATGGTTCTCAAGTTGTGGTCTGGGGACCACTGGGAGTCCCCAAGACCCTTTCAGGGGATCCGTGAAGTCAAATAAACAAACAAACAAACAAATAAATATTTTAAAAATTCTCAGGTTTAATTTCTAATGTAGTAAATATTGGTAGATAAAACCCACATAAACCAAAGCTCTTTGTGGTCCTCAATCATTTTTAAGAATGTAAAGGGGTCCTGAGACCAAAATGTTTGAGAACCGCTGTAATAAACTAATCTGTATATGAGTGTAACTTCAGATCAAATCTCACCCTGTATTACCTTGCACAAAACACTTGTCAATGGAACTATCAAGTCTGGAGAGTCACGGCTATGAATCAAACTACAGTCTGTTAGCTAGAGGAAGTCCGAAAGCTATAAATGTTAACAGCTCATTTACATACATTGTTGCAAAGTGTAAATCAAAATATTATGTGATTCTTTATATACTTTACTTGGAATTCCATTCCCAGTCCATTTCCAGCTCTGAAATTGGGTTTGGGATGGTTTTTTAAATGCTGACATTATAGGCCGAGACAGCCTATACATGTTGTTATCAATGGGAAGCAAATATATGCTTAAAAAGAGGAGTTTGGGGTGCTTCCAAAAGTTTCTTACTAAGTAATTGTCTTCTCTCATTCACAGAATTTTATGAGCAGTCAAAGCAATACAGTAACATCTTTGTAACTCTCCCATGTTTTTCTATCACATTTCCTATCTTTTTTCTTACCAAAAAATACTATATAAAATGTAACATAAAGAATTAAAATTACATATAAAATTACATATGTAATAGGTAAAAAAGTAAAGAGAATAGCCATAGGTTATCTTTGGATTGGTATCTCTAGGAACCCATTGCAAAGCATCCTTTGACTTGGTGTTTTTAATGAAATATAGATTATGTCATCTTTCCTTACCTTCACTCTATTCTTCTGAAAGGAGAAGAGTCATGGACTATCTTTCACTCTGTTTTTTCTTCCAGTGAAGACAACAGAAACAGAACTATTGATCTGGGGGGAACTGTAGATTCTAACCCTCCATAATGTGCAAAATAAGAGTCCCCCTCGGGGGAGATGGGTGGTGATAAATCCAATAAACAAACAAACAAACAAACAAACGGTGTTACAATGGGCTGGTGGAAGATCTTTTATTGCTTTAATTGGAACATGCAGCTGAAAAAGCTTGGATCATTGTAAGACCAATATTATAGGCTTCCAAAAGCATGGGCTTTGTCAAGAGGTGTGTGTCCATGTAAAGTCCAAATGCGTTGGACTTCATATCCTAGAATTCCTATGAGTTTGACATAAGTACATCACAACAGTCCTGCTGGATCAGACAAAAACAGTTGTAATGCAACTACATTGTCCCACAGCAGCCAAGCAGATGCATCTGGGAAACTCCCAAGGCAGATTTTGAGGGCAATAGCTCTCTTCTCCTGTTGCTCCCTAGCAACTGATATTAAAGCCTTTGCTTCTGGAGACAGTGTATAGCCACCAAGATGATTGCCCATTGATAAGCCCTATCCTTTGTACTTTTCAGTGGAACTCAGTTCACAGTTTGGGATTCATTATAAGGGCAGCAAGTTATTTCAGACCACCAGCTAGCCTGTGGTGCCTTATGCCCACTAGATGGCAACTTCTGGGTATGCAGATAGGCTACACTAGCTGATGTAGACATGTGTCACTACTGTATACCTTAGTTGCATATACTGTACCCCATGGTTAGGGTGTTGGATTAGGAGTGGGGGAACCAGGTTCAAATCCACTCTCAGCCATGGAAATTTACTGGGTGACTTTGGTCTAGTTACTGTCCCTCAGCCCAATCTATGTGATGGCCCCACCTACTTGCTGATACTGTATAGGGATAAAGTGAAGGGAGATCTCTATGTGAGCTGCCTTAATCTCCTGGAGAATATTGATCGATCGATTGATTATGTGCTATCAAGTCAGTGTCTACTCTTAGTGACCACATAGATAGATTTTCTCCATGATGATCTGTCCCTAACTTGGTCTTTTAGGCCTTCCAATGGTGCACCCATCTGGAGAATAATCAGATATTAATTTAACAAATAAAACAAATGATTTGTTAGATAAAAGTTTTGGGTATAGGAGTTGTGGGTTACATAGTTGAGCCAGATACACATAAAGTGCTAGGTAAAGTTTTATTATGGTTTTCATTTTCCTAAGAATGCGAACAAAACAAAACCCCTTTCCCTCTTTCTCCCCTTTCTTCTGCATTCTGTCCTTGTAACGTGCATATGTGTGCGTTGGGCTTCCATATTTCTAACTAGAGTACGTCTCTTTAATGCTGGATTCTGCCATATTATTACTGAGCTTTGTTCCAAAGCCAACAGATTATCACTTTTGTTTTCCAGTTTTCAAGAATTACCAATCCCAGGCACGTGCAGTTGTGCCTGGCTACTGCCAGAATAGCATCCCCCAAAACTTTGGATTCCTTTTCTAGGCAGCCCCTATTTCTTACCCATCCTCATCTCTGTAGGATTGTAACATTGTTTGTTACACCCAGGTTTAATAGCTAGCCTCTAGTTTTCATAATAAGGGCGGGATAAAAATTAATTAATTAATTAAATAAATAAATAAATAAATAAATAAATTTGCTGTACAAGTATCAATACTACACTGCTAACATTACTTTAACTACTAGACTGTCCAGAATCAGCACACAGTACATTGTTTTGGGTAAAATATTGCTGCTGAATTCTTCTCATGCATTGGAGGATTGAAGAGAAGCTCCTGAACTAAGTGTGACAGGCGAAAGAGGGAACAGACACACAGAATGTCAGAATCCTTATACCAGAGCTTTCCAAACTATGTGTCGCGACACAAAAGTGTGTCGCCACACACAGTCTGGTGTGTCGCCACACAACCCGGAAGCGCTGATCATCATCAGCGCTTCCGAGTTTTCCCGTGGCGACACACCAACGGCGGCGCGCAAAAACCCGAAAGCGGCAGCAGCGCTTCCGGGTTTTTGCGCGCTGCCGCAATGGCGGCACTTCCGGGTTTTCCCGCAGTGACACACCAACGGCGGTTGGTGTGTCGCTGCGGGAAAACATTGGAAAGCCCTGCCTTATACAGTAATACCTACTTCTGCTTTGAGTGGCCATTCATGGGGAGTTACTGTTGCTTTAGCTTTTCAAGGGCCTCAGTTGGAAGCTTGGATTACTTCCTGGTTTTTTGTGCCTGTGTGTGTGTGTGTGTTGGGTTCCAGAAAGACATTGTATCGATTTTAAAATCTTGAGCAGTATTTGATCACAGATCAGACCAAAGCAATGTACTGTTTTTATGAACAATCCATGAGGTTGGTTGCAAATCAAGTAAAGGGGAGCTGGATCATGCAGATCTCTCTGTGAAACTGAGTGAAACTGTATTTCCCTTAATGGAAGGTTAAAATCCTACCCCCCACCCCAGCTCCCAATAATATATCTTTAACGTGCAGGCTTGTTTTAGATTTGCTGATTATTTTTTTCTGTCTAATCTTTCTTTTTGTAGGTGATTATCTTAAATTCAAGTTGTCTTTCTTCTGAATAAGTACAGGATCAAAGAAATAAATAATAGAATTAACTCATAAAGGAAGTTCATGTCCATTTAGGAAATGAACAGAAGTTCCAAAGCTGCAAACAGAAGTTCCATTGAGCAAGGCCTGCTTTATTACTTTCTGACAGAATGAGTTTCAGTTTGTACAAAATATATTGGCCAATGTTCACTAATTTCAGTAATCTGCCTTGCTTTTTTCCAGTCTTGAGGTATGCTGTCTTTTTAAAAATGCATGATAAATACTCATTAATTTTAAATACAGTTTTTAAAGACTTAGAAAGCATCTCTGCAGCTAGGTTAGTGATGCATAATTGCTTGAATGTTAGTGCACAGCTGTTTTATGTTGCAAACTGGCAGAAGATCTTCTTGTGTTAGATTCTGGACAGGGAAAAATATACAGTATATGATCCCATCTGATGAATGTTTTTCATTCAGTGGCAGGATCACTAAAAACAATATATATTCGCATGCACCCAAAACCTGAGTTAAATCCTGTTTGCCTTTCCCAACTTTTTAATCAGGGGAACAAATGACCCAGTGACAATCTTATCAGTGATTGGTGATGTTAATAGCAGCTATGTCCTAATATCAGTTTATTCCCAGGAGTTTGCAGTTCCCGTAACTCAGGGCAATTTGATACAGTAAGGTTTTCTTTTTAATGGTTTATTGGCTAGCCAGGAACTATGCCATTTTTTTTTCTCAACTGCAAATGGGCTTAAATTGATCCTTGAATATTTCAGATTGCAGTTTATTTTATGTTGTGGAGAGATAAAAATGTTGCTGTCTTAATGACTATAGACTTCATCTCCTATCAATATAAGGCCATTCTTTGTTTGCCACTGTATATATGTATTACACTTTAGAAATTATTCCAAAATAGATTTCTTCCTTATGAGAGACCAAGTGACTTGCGCTTTATCTGGATTGTTGTTGTTTTTAAAATTAATGTTTTTTTCAGTGGTCACAAGAACTGGAAATGCATGATTCTATCTTATTCAGTTTGAAATACTCATTTCAGTCTGGAATTCTGTTCTGATTGGATGAAAGTTCTGTTTCTTCTTTGATTTTAACAAATTTGCCCCCAAAAGCATTATGGATATGTGTGGATTTCTGTGCCCACTTTTCTGCATGTAAGTCCTAGTCCATACATTTTCGGAAGGAACTTGCCAGTATAAAATACAGTATATATATTCTAATGTACATATTTTTGTGTACATTTTCATCAATGAACTCAGAGTTTCAAAATCAGCATAGGCATATGAAAATTATGCTATGGTAAGGGATTCAGGCATTTTTCAACACATGCATCTGGGAGTAATAATGTTTCTGAATATTTCAACATTAATTCAAATGCTAATTATTGTATAATTGATCCTATTTTGTGGGTAGGAAATTATGAGTCCCCATGCATTTCAAGTAGCTGTACTTTTATAGACCTTTGCTAGATAACTAAAATATTAAAGATGCATAATGAGTGATGAGTAACAAAACTCCTCATCTCATGCTATTTTCTAGAAACATTTCCTTACAATAATCCAGAGCTTTCCAAACTGTGTGTCGGGACACGTTAGTGTGTCGGCTGCAGTGTCTGGGTGTGTCGCGGCTGCTGCTGCCTCCTGGCTTCCATGCAGGTCCTAGTGCCTGCCTTGTGCCTTGCTGCCTCCAAACCAGCTGTGATTCCGCGCAGGTCCTAGTGCCTGCCTTGTGCCCTGCTGTAAGAGTGTGTTGCGAAATGATGCCCTGCTGTAAGAGTGTGTCGCGAAATGATGCATGTCTAAAAAGTGTGTCACCAACATGAAAAGTTTGGAAAGCTCTGCAATAATCTCAAAGTATGGCAAATGCAATAGAGGTATGTGAATCAACCAAGAACTCTGTGTGTGGGGTTTTTGTGTGTGTGTGTGTGTGTGTGTGTGTGTGTGTGTATGTTTGGATTCAAATTTATAATTCTGTTTGAACTGTTGCTTCAAATTACTATATTAAATTGATTCAATTTGGAGATTCAATTTGATTTGAGAACTCAGTTTGATGAAAGAATATGTGCACAAATGCAAAATTATTGAAATCTTCAAATTAATTCACTTGGATTGATTTTATGCATCAAGTTGATCTGATTATTTGAATCAAGAATTCAAATCACCTACCGGACCTGAAATTATATTATGTTGCTTGTTGTTTGGTATGGATTAAAGAGTGGATAGTTTTGAAAAATGAAAAACTATTGAATTTGGAGGGTCATGAATTAAGATACGGATGGCATGGATATTTGTGGTATGATAAAGTGAAAGTTAATGTGGACTTTAAAAACCATTATATCAGAAGATCTTTGCTACGAATTTGGAATAAATATAAACTAATTTTATGTTATAAAAGACCTTTATGGATTTCCACACAAGAAGCATTTCATAGAACAGAAGTAAGAGTTAAAGATAAATGGTTGACTTACAAAGACTTTTTTAAAAAAGAACAAGGACAATATAAAACTAAATCAAAAGAAGAATTGGCCTCAGAAGGATATACTTTTCAATGGCTTTCATATATGCAACTAGTAGAAAAATTTAAATCAGACAAAAAAGAACTTGAATTTGAACAAACTAAATCGGAATTTGAGATACAACTATGTGATACAGATGACCATTTAATTGCTAAAATGTATAAGTTATTGTTAAAAGGTGAAATGGTAGAGGAACAAGTTAAAGACTGCATGATCAAATGGGCAAAAAATATTGGTCATAATATTCAAATGCAACAATGGGAAGATATGTGGATTAAAAGATTAAAATTTACTTTGTGTTATAATTTGAAGGAAAATTTCTATAAGATGATGTACAGATGGTATATGACCCCACAAAAACTAGCTAAAATGTATGGAAATGTTTCCAACTTGTGTTGGAAATGTAAAAAAAAAGAGGGGTCATTTTACCATATGTGGTGGACATGTGAGATTGCAAAGAAGTTTTGGACTCAAATACACTCATTGATGCAAAATATTCTACAAATTCGAGTTCCATTTAAACCTGAACTATTTCTATTGGGAATATTAGAAGAACAAATAGGAAAGAAATTTACAAGAATTATGCAATATATGGTTACAGCAGCAAGACTTGTATATGCACAAAATTGGAAAAATCAGATTATACCTACGATACAGGACTGGATGTTAAAAGTAATGGACATGGCAGAAAATGATAAATTGTTTATTAAAAGAAAATACAAATTATTACTTTCTTAAAGAATGGAAACCATTAACAGACTATTTGCAAAATGCAGGAGGGGCAAAGCTTATATGGGGTTTTGAAGATTAAAATATATATAAATTGATATATTAGACAGGAAATGTTTTACAATGTTATATATAGTACTAGCATGAAAGAGATTAATTTTTAAATTACTAAGACCAGAGATAAATCGGAAGTTGACTAATTTCTATGTTCTATCTTTCTCTTTTTCTATTTACTTTACTACACTTTTTCTTTTCTTTCTTTGATTTGTATTTCTATTTCTTTTTCCTTTTCAAACTTTTATCTATGTATACTTAAAATTCAATAAAATATATTTTAAAAAAAAGAATTCAAATCACCTTCAGATTGTACATAGGTACATTCATATCCATCACACTATTTCCTTTTAGGGTAAACAACATTATTGAAAATGCAGAAAATGAATAAAAATAATTTTAAAAGAATTAAAAAATGAAAGGTATGATATCAGAAGAAGAACAGATAATACCAATACGTTCACTGTGCCTTTCCATATCTTTTAATACTTGCAAACCATCCTTGCTTCCACCATTTAAATGTACAGTTTCATACATTGTCTCTTGTCTGGTAAACTTCTAACTTCTCTCTTTCTGAGGATCTCATCAGCTCTATCCAACCATAACTTTCTTGGTCTTCCCTTACCCTTCAGCTACTTCACCCTTTTTTCATATATTTGTTTGATGATTTGAACCTCATTCATTCTTCCTATTTGACCAAACCACCTCCATATACTTCTTTCAATACTGGTCATTCACCTTTGTATTCAATCCATATTCATTCAGTACCTCTTAATTCTTGTTTCTCTCCTTTCTTTTTTTACGATGCACATTTATTAAGTACCCCATTTCCATTGCATTGAACTTTCTGAACTTTTATTTTTGTTCCTCTTGACATACCCAATTCTCACTTCCTTATAACAAAGTGGGAAGAAGCACACTCTTATTCACAGGCTCTGTTGCTTCTTTTAACAAATATTTATTCCTCACAACAGACTGCATACTACTCACTGCCTTTCTATGAGCAGTTGTATGTCTTAATATTTCTCGAACCATTTTCAATTTAATTCAGTTTTATTACAATCTCTGTGCTATACTCAAATTAATACCCTCAATAGACATCACAAACAATATGAAATTCAGGAAATTACTGTAGGTGACATAACTTCTAATAAGCATATCATTATTTCATTTGTCTATTCCTCATTCATCTCTGAACAGTGGGATCAGCATTGAGAAGCAGCCAGTCAGAACTTTGCAACTTGCTATGCAGTTCTAGAATTTTGTAAATACCTAACATAAAAATCATCAATTTTCCCAGCTTTAGTAAACATTCTACCAAACTACATATATTCATATACTTGCTCTAGTCTTTTTATATTGGTATCTAATTTGCAAACATTTATTCCACTTTCCCTGTCAAACAAAAGTACCTGGTTCTCTGTTATTTTAATGTTCAGATTCGTATTCTTTGTTGCATCATATAATTTACCTAACATTTGCTGCAAGTCATTTGGTTTTCAGACAACAACATGGTATCATTGGTACACATACTTTCACATTCCCAGGTTATTTACTTTTTACTTGATGTTATTAAAATGTCTAATCTAAGGGGGACAGAGACACTGTAATCCTGGGCAAACTTCCTTGGATGGAATCAGCTCCACAGAATTCTAAGGAACTTGTTTTTGAGTAAAAGTAGAGCAATTTGCAAACTTCATTGTATTAGTTCAGAAAATGGCTATTTTGAACCAGTATTATTGTCTACTTAGTCCAGATGTCATGCCAAGGGGAACTGAGCCTGGGTTCACAGATTCATGCTAAGTTGTTTCGAAGAAGTATACTGAATGAATCCTGTCACTGTGGCTTGTAAATCAGTTTATGACTTATTATTTTATTGAATTTTATTATTTTATTGACTTATTTGTTCAATAAACTGTGATTAAATAAAACATAGCTAGCCCAATGGATGATCCATAAAAAGTATCTTAATTTTAACCATAGTTTTGATGGCAGCTTAGAACAAACAAAATGCAATGGATGCATTAAGAATGCATTAAAAATAATGTATGCTAAGAAAAAGAATAATAATTGAACAAAACAAAAAACAGTCCAGCTGGAATAGACATTTTCCTCTTCCTTCTCTCTCTCACGCACATGCGCGCGCACACACACACACAGAGTACCTCAGTCTGCTTTTCAGTTGATATTAGATGTTCATGTGGAGAGACCCCCCTCAGAAGAAAATCAGGTCCAGGGGCATCTGCAGGTTGTGGTCAAAAAGATCAAGATGATGGCCACAACAGTGTGATCGAACTCTGTCTGTCTTATTAATTAATTAATTAATTAATTAATTAATTAATTAATTGGATTTATCATCGCCCATCTCTACCATGGTAGACTCTTATACTCTTATACTCTTATACGTGTGTTGCACATGTGGCACTCATAAAAAACAGGTGGAGTTTCAGTCACATTATCATGGCCACCATCTTGACTTGTTTGACTACACCCTATGAACACCCTGATTAGGTCTCTCCTATCCTGGACCAGCAGTGAAGGAGGGTTAAACAGCATAATATTTAGGTAAAAAGTCTTTGGTTTAATCCATGGAAGTCCACATACACAATACTAACATAAATCGATCATTAGTCTGACTCGGTATAGTACATTCATATGTGGTATGTCATCTTTGAATTTTTGAGTAGCAACGGATTGCATCTGCAAGAATTGGCCCCAAATGGATATGGAAGATGGAAAACGCAAACAAACCTCTCTCTCAAGCAGAAGCTGGGACACAGGAAACGTCCATAGGGCAGTGTGGCACCCTTATACACACACCTGCCAGCATCTTCTTTTTAAATATCTGCAGCATATTCTTCCTGCCAAGGAGTCACAGTTTACTTTGCTGCTGCAGCTACATGCTTTAGCAATTTAATTGCTAGGCCATGCCATCCCTGCAGGGCTCCTTCCCAGTGTCACATGGGGTAGCAGTTCAAAATGCATCCTTTGAAAGATCCTAATTTTTATTTTAAAAACTGTGGCTCCATTTGTAAAATTGCACTAAGCTTACTTGGTTTGTGGCAGCCATAATGACTGGGTTCATATAATCCCAGGTTTGCAAACCGCACGCTAAACCAAAACCAAATGTTTTGTGATGTAATGGCCTGCATCAAAGGGCGAAACGCCTCTGGAACAAGCCTTTTTTGCTGCCATTAAGGGGTTCAATTGAAAGGAATCAGTAGAGGAAAGGAATTGATTTGATTCATAGTCAAAACCAGGATACCAGTCGGGTAAAAGGAGGGACACAGAGAAAAAAAAAACAGACTTAGAAGCACCCTGCAAGAACAGGGACTAGTGGGCTGGGATTGATCCTAGGGATCATCTGAATAGACCTTTAGCATTTTGTTAGTGCAGCCTGTGATAGATATCTCAAAGTCCAAAGCCAGAATAAGCCAAATACACTTTAGCTAAACTAAACTTTATCTACTTTGATTGGATGCCGGTTAGGAACAAACTGAAAGAGCTTTCAAAGCCTTTTCTGGCTTTACTTCAGCCTCTTTTGCTATGAACTTAGCTGCTCCCACTGCAGGTAAAGCATAGTCAGGAGCTTCTTTTGGAGCTATTGATGAGATTGGAATAATATGATAACTTCAGCTGTTGATTTTTTGCTATGTCTGCCAGAGAAATGGAGCTGTTCCTCCTTCCATTCAATTACTTTTACTAGCTCAAAACCCAATATGGTATTCCAATGGCAATTAGCTTCCCCCCCCCATTCTGACATCTATTCTTTCTAATGCAATCCCATTATTGTTATTAGTAGTGTTTGTAGTGATATACCGATATTTGTAAGGGGCGTGGTGGCTCAGTGGGTAAGATGCCAGGCTTGTCGATCGGAAGATCGCAAGTTCGGAGGTTCAAATCCCTAGCCACGCGTGACGGAGTGAGCTCCCGCACTCGCCCCAGCTCTTGCCAACCTAGCAATTCGAAAGCAGGCAAATGCAAGTAGATGAATAGGTACCACTTCAGTGGGGTGGTAACAGCGTTCTGTACGTGTCATGCCGGTCACATGACCGCGGAAGCGTCTTCGGACAACGCTGGCTCTTCGGCTAACAAACGGAGATGAGCACCGGCCCCTAGAGTCGGACACGACTGCACAAATGTGCGGGGGGAACCTTTACTTTACCTTTACCGATATTTTTCTGTGTGTGAATATTTATAATGCTTTATAATTACAGAATTTGTAATGTGCATTTTCAAGTATCTCCAAAAGCATTTGCCTCTCTTTCTTCCCTACTGATGCAGTTTTAAAACATTTTATATAAATCAGCTGGATAATTGTGGACTAGAGCAGGGGTCCCTAACCTGTGGGCCGCGGCCTCTTAGGAAGTGGGCTGCACAGCAGGAGGCGAGCGGTGGTGTCAGGAACGAGCCTGTCCCTGCCGCTATGAGTCGGAGGAAGAGCAGCTGGTAGCAGGAAGAAGCTGGGAAGGCACAAAGACAGAGCAGGAGCCGGAGCAGCTGATTGGTGGGGACCCTGAAGGGGAAACACCTCCACCCATCAATGTGCGGCAAAGGGCAGAGAGGCGGGCCAAGGAGCGCGAGGCCTGATTGGCTCCCACCTGCAAACCCCGCCCCCCATCCACACGATTGGCTCCTGCCCGCAAATCATGCCCCCATCCACGCGATTGGCTCACACCTGCAAACCGCGTCCCCCCATCCGCGCAATTGGCTCATGCCTGCAAACCCCACCCCCTGGTCCGTGGAAGAATTGTCTTCCACGGAACCGGTCCCTGGTGCCGAAAAGGTTGGGGACCCCTGGACTAGAGCACTCAAGCATATAATAAGCTGAGCTTTGCAGGAATGCACCTTTATAGTCTTGTGCTTTTGAAGAGGGATGGGCAACCTGGGATCTGCAAGTATTTTGTGTTTCAGTTCCCATCAGCATCAATCAGTGTTACCAACATCAAGGGACAGTAGGCAACATATTCCAAAATATTTGAGAACATCAAAGTGCCTACTCCTGATTTATATGCTAACCTGAGAATATGTTTCATGGAACTCAGCAGACTTACTTTTGAGTGGATGCATGGCTGCCCATTTCCTGTGAATTTTATATTGTATGGGTATGAGTTGCTAGAATATACAGTATAAGGTGGAGGATACTTTTCACCAAATTCTGAGATTGAGTAATCATACCATATATGGCTACTAGATAGAAGTAGAGAGTTAGTTTTCTGCTATTGAGTGGTTTTCTGGATTATTGCAGTCTAGATCTGGTATGCCTAAGAAAAAAATGAGAGCATTAAATATTGACATAAAGGAGCTTAATGCATATGTATTTATTATTTATCAAATTTTGCCACCGCCCATCTCCCCCCAAAGGGGGGACTCTGGGCGGTTTACAATAAAAATAAAACATTAAAATATGATCATGCATAAATAAATATTGGATACAAATATAAATAAAAAGTAAAAAAGATGAAATAAAATCCAGATGGTGATGACAGTTTTAATGCCGCTCATGTATATCTAAGGCTATCTTAGGGTGCCAGCCATCCCCAGGAGTGTAATAGTAGTAAAGTTTATTTACAGGTCATAACATAAGAATGCAATAAAATACAATAACATTAAAACAATAAAATGAAATTAGAAAATAAAATAATAAAAGAAGCATTAAATATAAAAGAAAAAGCCATCCCAAGGAGTGGCTGCTTCCCCTCCCGCCCCAAGCGAGCTGGCAAAACCAGGTCTTTAGTTGTTTCTGGAAGGCCACAAGAGATGGGGCCTGCTGTATCTCTGGGGGAAGGATATTCCAGAGGGCGGGAGCTGCTGCAGAGAAGGCCTGTTTCCTGGACCCCACCAGATGAAATTCTCTTACAGACGGGGCCCGCAACATGCCCTCTCTGCATGACCGGGTGGGACGGGTCGATGTAATGGGGACGAGACAGTCCCTCAGGTAGCCTGGCCCCGTGCCATGTAGGGCTTTAAAGGTGATAACCAACACCTTGAATTGGACCCAGAAGCAAACTGGTACCCAGTGCAGCTCGCAAAGCAACGGTGTTATGTGTGCCAATCTTGGGGCACCAAGAATTGCCCACGTGGCTGAATTTTGGACCAGCTGTAGCTTCCGGATACTCTTCAAGGGTAGCCCCATGTAGAGTGCATTGCAGTAGTCTATATGGGAGATGACCAAGGCATGAGTGACCGTGCGAAGAGCCTCATGGTCCAGGAAAGGCCGTAACTGGCACACAACATGAAGTTGTGCAAAGGCCCTCCTGGCCACGACTGCCACCTGCTCTTCGAGCAGGTATATTATATTAATATATTAATATATCATATTATATTAATTATATTATATTATAAAATATATTAATATATTAAACATAATACAGTGGTAGGGAAATGGGTAACCAAAACACTTAATTGATGTGCAGATACACTGATGTGAACTGTTACTGTTTTGTGCTCTTAGCTCATCTTAAGATGTGGTCCTAAATGAAAGATTAGAGAGTTATACTGTACATCTACTGGTACTTTCAGGCTAGTCACTTCTTTTGAATAAGATTTTTAGATTACCATAACAATATGCTAGCTTTTAGGTTTATTGGAACACTTGAGCTAAGATCCTTTTCTTTGATTTAATTCTGCGCCACTGCTAAAGTTCAAGTTGGTGGATGATGAAAATGTGAAAGCAAACTATTCCAGGGAGAACAACTGGCATGAGCACGGCCTAGTTTAAAGGATCCATATGTAGTCATGCACTGTGACATGGCAAAGACAATATATCAGATATAGTTTACTTGATGACTACTGTAAACAAATGCAATGAAATTTTGTAGTATTGTGCTTTTCTTCCAGGTCTTTGCAAACCACTAAGGAGGTTACTCATGTGTTATGTTTACTCTACGTGATAGCATGTCCTTGCATCAAAATCTTTAGAAAGAAATGATAGTAAACTCTTCCACTTCCCCAATTATCATAAAAAAAGTATTATTGTTTTGCATCTTAGACTGTCCAGTCTACCCTGTTTCTGCCTTTGGGGGAGTTATCTTCCTTCTTCATAAAACTATTTTCTCTTCCAACATGATGTGGATTAATTCATGTTGTAATCAACATTCAAATCTTCCAATAATTTCCAGACCTTTTTTTTATCACCATATGTATAAACTAATTTCAGGAATTGTTTTTGCATTGGCTATTGCTTCATATCTGTGAACAAAGCCAACTTGTTTGATGCCAGAAACAAGAACTGCATTTTAAAAAAGTATTACAGCCCAGAATCAACCACACTCATATTTTAGCAATCAATCAAATCATTTTACCAGACTTTGCTGTTTTTGCTAAAGGTGTCTGTAGACGAATATAGCATGGTGCGCAGCATTTATTTATTTACGCATTTATGTTCCAGCAGATATTCTGTCTCTCAAGGATTAAAGGAGTCAACAGAACAAAGCATTAGCAAAAGGCAGAGGAGCAGTTAGAAGAGTAAAGATGGCAGTCACATTAACTCCATGCTGGAATTTCTGTTTCATTTAGTTTCTGGGGTCTTTTCAAAACAGGCAAGCTCAAGTGTGGCTCTGTCTTCTCTTTGTGGGGGATGAGCTTTCCTTACATTTCTCCTTGCATCAGAAACTCTTCCCCTTTTTGGCATCCTCCATATGGTTTGGATTACAGCCCAGCATGGTCTGGGTTACAAGGAGATACAGCTGATTCTAACTGGGATAAGGAAAAAAAATGGGGAAATATGGGACTTCAGGAGCTAGAATGTCCATCAACCATGGCAGCATCTTGCAATAAGTCAGAGGGTGGAGAGATGCCATATGTCTTCCTTTCTGATGGGACTCTTCTTCCATCCTACAGTCATTTTTTTGGTGAGCTCTTCTGCCTTCCCCTGTCAATAATTCAAACCTTTCCCACCCTTCTCCATCATCTGGAAAAGGACTTCTTTTGCTTCTCTCTGCTTACAGTGTCTTTTCTACATTTTCAATGTAGAAATTTTTTTTCTACATTTTTTACTTTTCTACATTTTCAATGTAGAAAATGCAGTGCTCCCACTTACACTGATGTGCTCTGAAACCTGGATATTTTGCCAGTTTTTGGATTCCCAGATGGACAGAATATTGAAGGTTTTAAAATAGGATATGTTTGAGAAAAACCTGGGTGGATGGGAAACCTATCCTACGTGTGGCCTTTGGGTCCAAGAATATTATTCGAATGGCATGTAAGGGGACATTCACCAAAAAGAGGGCAGGGCCAGGAGAAGGAAATAGATGACAGTGGATACAGTTTTAAATTAATTTATTTGTATCTCACCTTTGTTTTGTACAAGTCAAGACAGCATACATAATACACCTCCCATTTTCCTCACAACAACAACCCTGTGAGGTGGGTTGGGCTGAGAGAGAGTGACTGGCCCAAGGTCACCCAGCTTTCATGCCTAAGGCGGGACTAGAACTCTCAGTCTCCTGGTTTGCTATTGGCTCTTTCCTAGGGCTGAGAGAGAGAGTGACTGGCCCAAAGTCACCCAGCCGGCTTTCATGCCTAAGGCAGAACTAGAACTCTCAGTCTCCTGGTTTCTAGGCCGTTGACTTAACCACTAGACCAAACAATTTCTCAAACAATTTCCTGTTATATTTTGAACCAGCAACATTTGGGTTACCAGACAAAAGTTATACTGATTGCACTATTGTCAACAGTTAATGTGCATTGCATTAACACAGTTAAATATGGTTAATGTGATCGCACATGTATTTAATAATTTCCCCCTACTGTCACCCCAAACATTACAGCATTCTGTTGACTGCGCTGGAAATTCCTGGGGAGATTGTGCATCTCTGATATATAAGATTATAAACTACCAATAAATCATTCATGTGTTTCTTTAGAAAACATATTTGTTTTTTTATTAAACAAAATATAAATATCAAAACTAATAACTTCAGGGTTTAAAAAAAGATAAACCAAGAACAAGACCAAAAGCAAATTGAAAAAAAAGAGGAAAAATTGGTTCTTGGAAACATATATGTGAATACATGCCAAACATCCATACTCATTTTAAACATCCATATTCATTAAGTATATCCATTTGTACAGACAAAGCTAATCTAGAAAGAAAATTGTTAGTATAGATAACTTGTGACCAATTTTGAATACACTTATACTGACTGTATTCAAATTTGATCACAAATTATCTATATTAACAATTTTCTTTCTAGATTAGCAAAGCTTGTTGTGGTTAATTTTTCAGCCAAAGCAACTTCTCACATTTTAAATATCTCTACCCAGTGAAAGAAGTATGTTAATTTTATGTTTTCAACAAACATAGATGCCCCACTCACTTTTCAGCCATAGCTCTGTTCAGGTTTAGAGGTATTAGAGGAAATTATTTAGAGGAAAATAGGAGGAGGAAGGAGTATTAGGTCTGTTCCCCACCTTGAGTTATTTATAAAAATAATAAAGGCGGGATAGAAAATAAATAAAAATTAAATTAAACAGTATTACTTGTAGCATACTACTCAAATATTAGGTGCAACCCTCATGGAAAGGATTATTAGCCACAGCCTAAAGGCACCTGGTGGATCCTCCTGGAGATGTCCAAAAGTGTATTTGTTACATGAGCTGCATTGGGTACCAGTTTGCTTCTGGGTCCAATTCAAGGTGTTGGTTATCACCTTTAAAACCCTACATGGCATGGGGCCAGAGTACCCGAGGGACCGCCTCGTCCCCAATACATCTACCCGTCCCATCCGATCATGCAGAGAGGGCATGCTACGGACCCCATCTGCAAGAGAGTTCCATCTGGCGGGGTCCAGGAGGCATGCCTTCTCTGCAGTAGCTCCCGCCCTGTGGAACATCTTGCCCCCAGAGGTGAGGTTAGCCCCTTCACTCCTGACCTTCCAGAGGAACCTGAAAACTTGGTTCTGCCGCCTTGCTTGGGGCCAAGGAAGAAGTAGTCACTCTTGGGGATGGCTAATACCTTAGAGAGCCCGTCTCCTACATCGGATTGAGTTAGATCTTTTTACTATTCTTGCCTCTTGGATTTTAATCTTGTTTTACAATTTAGTATTTTTATATAGTATGTATATTTTATGTCTCTTGTTTTTATCATCTTGTTGTAAACCGCCCAGAGTCCCTCCGGTGGAGGGAGATGGGCGATGATAGAAGTTTGATTGATAGATAGATAGATAGATAGATAGATAGATAGATAGATAGATAGATAAGGATGTGTATATAGCAACCAACAGGGTGATGCTGAAAAATAAATCACTACATTGAATAGTTTAAGGTATGCCTGTAATCTGGGCTGAGACAAGGGTGTTACTAGGAGATAGAGATCTCTGTATTTGTTATTGTAGTAACAGAAAATCAAGAGGCCCATCAACCTTCGTAGAGGGAAATAAAATGCATGCGATATTTTTACACTTTTTTTTGACTCCCAGTTATTTTATACTAAACAAACCACAACTACATATCTGCCTTGTATCAAGCCCAACCAGTAGTGTTTACTCTGACTGTCTTGGGTTACAGTAGCTCTCCAAGGTCTCAGATGGATGTCCCAGTTCTTCCTCGCCAGGAGATGCTAGGAAAAATGAACGAGGGACCTTTGTCAAGGACCACACGTACTGTGTCACTGAGCTTCTGCTTTTCATTCCTATGAGAAAAAAAAAAGCAAATGGACAGTTTGTATCTGGCAAGGTTTTCCTTGATTTCAGGTGTTTATTTTAATTCTACAGGACCTCGGGGACACTAACAGTAAGCTATGCTCACTGTCAGTGCTCCATTCACGCACTGCAGAACTTGCTTATGCTAACTGTCAAAACCAATAATGGTGAAGAAAGACCAGCGTCTTAGAAAAAAGTGTGCATATGGACAGTTATATTAAAAATACATACAACTCATAGTAGAGAAACATTTATTTATTTATTTGAACATTTTATAGGACCGCCTATATTATATAACATGTATACTTTCGCTTGGTACTGTAAATTGTTTTTCCACCCTAATATTATCAAAAGAAAAGTCTCCAGAGTCAAATTTAACTCCTGATGATTTCATGTAATTTCCATCCATGTACTTTTCTTGGCAGTAAGACTGCCACCTTCTGGGAAGATTTTCTGATTTCCTAATCTAGCCTACAATCCTGATATTTCCTGGTGGTTTCCCATCCAAGTTCTGACCAAGCCCAGTCCTGCTTAGGTTCCAGGTGCAGACAAGACTAGTCACAGGCTGTCTCTGCTGGGACAGTAAAGGCCCTTCCGATGATAACAGTTAAAACAAATCCTCATTTATTTAATTATCTATCTCTATCCATCCATCCCGTTTTTATTTTATACAACTCAAGGTGGTATACATAATTTTCCCTCCTTCTATAATCCCCACAACAACAACCTGGTGTGGTGGATTGGGCTGAGTGAGAGTGACTGGCCCAAAGTCACCATATGTCATTGTAACCAAAGTACCTTCAAAGCAAATGATTAAACAACAACAAAGCCACAGCAATTCTCTTTCATGTACTGAGGGACCATTCCCAATCTTAGGAGGCTTAGTGAAACAAGATTGTTTTGTTGTTGTTGCTTTAAAGCTAAAGTTACAGATTTAATAGTCCTAGCAGACATGCTATCCAAAATGAGGAGGTAGATAAACTTTTACAATGAGGGTTCACTGTTGACAGAAAGAATTGGGGGAGAAATAAATGAGTATAGCACCAGTAGAAACATGCAAAACTGTTAGAATGCATAATTTTATTTATTTATTTATTTATAATTCGACTTGTATTTACTGCTCCATCTTCCCGCAAGGGAACTCTGGGCGGTTTACAAAAAAATCGACAGTTAAAATTCAACAATTAAAACAGCATATATAAATACTCTCCAATACAATAAAATTTAAATAAAAAATCCAAGATTTGATGGGTCGATGTTTAAAAGGGCTCTATGGCACCAGCCATCCCCAAGAGGAGCTGTTCCCCCCCCCTCCCACGCAAGGCGGCAGAACCAGGTCTTTAAGTTCTTTCTGAAGGCCGGGAGCAATGGGGCCTGCCTCACCTCCGGGGGCAGCATATTCCAAAGGGTGGGCGCAACTATCGAGAAGGCCCGCTTTCTAGACCCCGTCAGGTGAAACTCCCTTACCGACGGGATCCGCAGCATGCCCTCTCTAAATGACCAAGTGGGAAGGTTCGACGTTATGGGGATGAGACGGTCCCTCAGGTAACCTGGTCCCATGCCGTGTAGGGCTTTAAAGGTGATAACCAACACCTTGAATTGGACCCGGAAGCACACAGGTACCCAGTGCAGCCGTCGCAGCAAGGGTGTCACATGTGCTGATCTTGGCGCACCAATAACTGCGCGAGCAGCCGCGTTTTGGACCAGTTGAAGCTTCCGGATACTCTTCAAGGGTAGCCCCATGTAGAGCGCATTGCAATAGTCTATATAGGAGATGACCAGGGCATGAGTGACTGTACGGAGGGCATCCTGATCCAGGAAAGGGCGTAACTGGCGCACAACACGAAGCTGTGCAAAAGCCCTTCTGGCCACGGCTGCCACCTGCCCTTCGAGCAGTAGCCGTGAGTCCAGAAGAACCCCCAGATTCCGCACTTGATCTGAATGGGGTAGTGCAACCCCATCCAGAACTAAGGATGATAACTTCCTGGATCTACAGGAGCCATCAATCCACAGCCACTCCGTCTTACCAGGGTTCAGTCGAAGCCTGTTGTTCCCCATCCAGACCCCCACAGCCTCCAGGCACTGAGAAAGGGTAGCCACTGCATCACTTACCTCACCAGGGATGGAGATGTATAATTGGGTATCGTCCACATATTGATGGTATCTCATCCCATGGTGACGGATGATCTCACCCTGGAAATACCCTATTTCCAGTTTGAAATGTCCCCTTTAAGTTCAAATCTGAAACATTTTGCACTTCTCTGATCACCAACGTATTTATTATGCTATTTTATCAATGTTTACAAATTAATTCAACTAAAAACATATTTAATATAATTACTCATTTATTAGATTTTTTAAAATCCCACTTTTATTTTTGAACAACTCATGGTGGCAAACATATCTAAAACTCCTGCCTCCTTTTTTCTCCACAACAAGAAATGTTGTTTTTTTTTAATGAAGCAACAGTGGCAAGTTGCAGGGAAGGATGAACGTGAGAGAGCATGAATCCAGTGGAATTTGAACATCCCTCTTCCCTTTGATGCTGGAATGGATTCTGTGTAAGGCCAGCCCTCTCTGGTCCCTTGTCTGATCTCTTGAAATGTCGAATAGCAGAAGCAAATTCCTCTGGTAAATGGGCAAGATTCTCCTCCAGTGATTGTGTAATAATCATGCAGTTTTTAGAGACTTGGAGTAAATTTTGTCTTCATTGTTGAGCCTTCTTATGTAATTGAACTTTATTTAATGTTAGGGTACGTTCATGTTATATCCTGCCAATTATGATTGGCATATGTTTCAGATTGAAAAGACTTTGCTCTCTGAATCTGTTCCTGCCCAGCCAGTAGTTCTGTCTTTTGAAATTGTTGCCAAGATTAACTAAGCCAACATTTCCCACATTTTCCCCAAGATAAACTCAGAAACTTAAGCAAACTAAAATGAAGCAGGTGAATTAAGGAATCTTTCATAGGATTAGCCTTATATAGACATAGATTTTTTTCTCTTGGAAGTTATAATAACATACATACATACATACATACATACATACATACATACATACATGAGAAGATACTATACATTTCTGTTTTATTTCTCTTGTAATTGGAAAAATTAGAATCAGTCTGTTTTCTCTCCTACCCTTTACTTGGGCTCTTCATTCCTTTATTTCCTCATTGCATCTTTAATCTGATATTCCTACTCTCAACTTCTTGAGTCCTCCTGTTTCCCCATTGGGGCTCTTCTCTTTCTAGTGCTTTTGGTATTCATTAATTTAGTCCAGTGTTTCTCAACCTTGAAAACTTTAATATGTGTGGACTTCAACTCCCAGAATTCCCCAGCCAGCAGTTGAAGTCCACACATCTTAACGTTGCCAAGGTTAAGAAACACTGATTTAGTCCAACACAACTCCTTAGCACCTAGACTTTACTTAGCAGCTAAGATGAATTCCAAGATTACATCACCAAACAGGAGGGTAAAAGAGTATACAAAGGTGCTTGAAATTTCCCTATCCTAATTTATAGACAGAGATGGAAATTTGGAAATAATTCACTAGAAATTCTATGCATATCACCCTAATGTGTGGAAGATTATGACTAGGGATGTTTCTAGACAGGTAGTTGTTTCTTGGCATAAAGTCTAACAGAAAGCACAATCGGAAGGAATCATGCAGTTGTTCCGTCTTCCTAAAATTGTGTGTGTGCATATATATGTTTCTGTGAGACAAATATTACAGGGAAAAAGAAAGAATAGCTTTAAAAAAGCAGTGGAATTACAAATCAAAGTCCTTGTTGCTTGGATGCACATGCCCGTGTAAAAGTGCACAACTAAGGCAAGGAAACAGCACAGTAAAAGCCTGATCTAGAAGCTGATCTATGGTGATTTATGCACCTGCTTACTTATTATAGTTCAATTCATTTGTAACTATAGTTTTTGCTATATATTTAGTCAACATAAAGAGTACATGAAAATTGTAGAATATATTTAAGCATATTAGTTTCCTAAGGAAACACATACATTCATTCTACCATCATGTATTACAAGGGTTTGCACACTTTCATTAACTTCTGTGTTATCTTACAGTTGTTTTTACTCTAAAAGCTTACTCTAAAAGCCCTACATTCCATTGTTAAGGTTTTTTTATTTTTAAACTGGAGTTAGACCAGGCTGCCTTTCAGTTAGAGGAAAGATGGGCAACATGTTTTGGCCTGGGGAATGCATTTTTTGGCAGGATCCAAGCAATTGAGATTTTCTCAATAACCTATGCTTCAAGAAATCATGGCTTAGAGCAGAGCTTTCCAAACTGTGTGTCGCGACACAAAAGTGTGTCGCCACACACAGTCTGGTGTGTCGCTACACAACCCAGAAGTTCTGATCATCATCAGCGCTTCCGGGTTTTCCCACGGCGACACACCAACTGCAGCGCGCAAAACCCGAAAGCAGCAGCAGCGCTTCTGGGTTTTTGCGCGCTGCCGCACTTCCGGGTTTTCCTGCGGCGACACACCAACGCCGGTTGGTGTGTTGCTGCGGGAAAAACTTTGGAAAGCCCTGGCTTAGAGTGATGTGTGAACCAGACCTACGCAGGATTATCATGCTGGGTTTCCTTCCCCATGTGCTATTGCAAAGACCAGATGGAATTCACATTCTTTCTGATTTCCATTCAGTTAGGTACTTTGACTGAGTCACATTGACAAATGAGGGTCATCGAAAGAGCAGAGTTAGCACCTCACATTCTTCCTTTTTGAAATTTTTTATAGTAAATTTTATTAGGTTTCAAGAGAAGAATAAAAACTACAAAAAAACAAAAAACTACAAAGAAAGGGGAAAAAAACTTTAAAAAGTGCGGAAACACAAGAGAAAGATGTGGCTTCCGACTTTTAATAGCAAGGATATACCAAAATGTCCATAATCAATCTCTTACTCTATATTAAACCAAAACACCACATTATTTCTATGTCATTCCACTTTAACATGTAATAAAAATCACTAAGTACAGTTACTCATCCCCCTTATATTAAAATAAAGAAAAAAAGTTCATATAAACATCTCCTAAACATCTTTCTCCCTTCCAAAAGATAAAACATATTTAATTATTCCCTTCCTACCACTATTCTATACATTTCTGTCTACTATAATAAGAATCAAATGAAAAAGCACATGTTGTCTGCTATTATACTTAATAGTACAATTTTAATAATCCCAATCTTAATAAACCCAAAAAACAAAGCCAATTCAAAACAGTAAATCCAAATCTTTAAAGGCAAATAGCATCAATTAAATCCCTAAAGCAAACCAGGTGAACATTCTTCAATCCTTATCCCACTTCAAAATAAACCAAAGCAGTTACATATCCCCACAATGTGCACAGAGCTTTCCTCTTGAAAGAATCAAACAGCCCAACTGCCCCCCCCCCAAAGATTCAAGGTTCTTTTCATGGCATCCCACCAGGAGATCGATTTTACTTATGGCTTGCAGATCACTCTCTCCCTTAGATTTCTCCAACTCCATTATCCAATCTTCATCCAGCATCTTGATAAAAATCCCAATCTCAGTCTTAAAAAAAACCTTTCTATCGCTTTTAAATTCCTCAGTTTCATCCACCACATCCCCAACCTGATGGCACATTTTAGATCTCATATTTTCCACAATGTCCTGGATATCTTGCATAAAAGCATGATAGAAGCCAGAAGAAATCTGTTTAAAATCCTGGTGAAAGTCAGAAAGAATCTGTTTGAAATCCTCCATGTCTCACGCAGTAGATTATGGCGCCCCCAGGAGCTTAACCAATGAAAGTCAAAGATATGGAAGAGTTCCAAAGTGTGTTTACATAAAATGAGAGTGAGATAGCAGACAGTTCTCAAGGGAAAGTGAAAACAGAAAACTGAAGGTTCAAATCAGCCGATTCAACGTGTAGGAAAATGCTAATATCTTCAAATTTAATACAAAAATAATAACAGGAAGACAATTTTTTACTCTCAATCTTTGGAATTTCCTTTGGAAGGAAAACAAAATCCAAAACTTAAAAGAATTTTTTTAAAAAAGTAATCCCAAAAATAATGTTAAGCACCAAGAGAACCAGCTTCTCCTCGCTGTAGAAAGCCTTTTTTCTGCCAAGGGCCATTTGGATATTTATCACCGGGGACCGGGGGGTGGGTGGGGGCGGGGTTTCTGAGATTTCTGCAGACCGGGGGCCAGAGTTTACGGGCAGGAGCCAATCACAAGCACTGGGGGGTGGGGTTTTGTGGGCAGGAGCCCCGCGGGCCTTAGGTGGGAGCCCCGTGGGCCTTATACGGCCCGCAGGCCTGACGTTGCCCACCCCTGCTTTAAGGCTACAGCACAGCTTGGAAAGTGATGAAATCCATGCCTCCCATCTGGCTCTTACCAGTTGAATGCCCTCTGCTGGGAAGTACGGCCTTTGGCCCAGGAAGTAGTTTCGTTTTTTGCTATTCAACAAGTAGTTAGAGCAGGAGGCCGGATGTGGAAGTTGTTAGCTAATAAAGACATTCAGTATAAATGAACCTCTGACTCATTATTATTAGAAGAGACCTTGAAAGATGGTGTCAGAAGTTCACAACTGAACCCACTTTGGAGGATTAGCACAGCAGCAAACAAAGAAACAACTTCAGGAAGCATGGAGCGTGGCTTGAAGCCCCCTGCACCACTGGATTTCAATGCTCCCAACCTTGCTCAGGCGTGGCAGCATTGGAAAGAGGAGTTTGCACCGTACCGGGACCTTGCCTTTACAGACGAAGACGAGAGGGAGGTAAAACTCTTACGTTATTTGATTGGCGAAAAAGGATGGGAAATCTGCAGCTTGCTCAGGTTGGGTCCCACTAGCACATTGCAGCAGCTGTTCCAGGGTCTGGAGATCTAATGCGTACCCAAACAAAATGAAACGATGGAACGCTACCAGTTCTTTATGAGACAGCAGGGTCTGGAAGAAAGGTTAGATGCCTATGTTACTGCACTAAGGACTCTAGTGGCAACCTGTAATTTTGGGGCAATCAGAGACTCCCTTGTCAGAGACAGGATTGTCTGTGGAACTATGGATTCGCATCTCCGGGAAAGACTGTTGCGGGAGCCTGATCTGAGACTGGCTCGGTGTTTGGAACCGGGGAGAGCAGCAGAAGCAGCAAAGGACAGGCTCACGACACTAGAAGGCACACAGGAGGCACAAGTGCATGTGGTCCACCACCAGTCCGGCCCCCACAAGTAGCAGGGGCCAATTACCAAGAATCCAATGCATGTACTGTGGAAAATGCCATGAAAAGAAAAAAGAATGATGCCCAGCATATGGACAGAAATGCAAGGGGTGTGGCAAATATAATCATTTCCAAAGCCAGTGCAAAGGGGTGAAGAGACCGTATAGACTGGCGGTGAGAACAATACAGGATGATGGGGTTGAGTCAGAGGACTATGAGGATGTCTTAACCCTCAGTTTAGGACCCATGTAACATGATGTCCACATGGTGGGGAATATTGGGACAAAAGAAACATACCCCACTGCCTTGTTTGCCACGATGCTGATAGGCAAACACCCTGTTCGTTTCCAACTGGACTGTGGAGCCACCTGCAATGTGTTGCCACTAGCCATGGTGGATCGTGAGACAGACATCGAACCATGTGGCCAATCACTCATTATGTATAACAAGAGTACTCTGAAGCCTGTGGGAAAATGTAGGCTAAAGATCCGCAATCCAAAGAACAATAAACTGTATCGCCTGCAATTCATCATCATCCGGGAAGAAGCCCACAGACCACTGCTGGGAAGCAAAGCAGTTCACACCATGCAGCTGATTCAGGTGCGCCATGACAACATCCTGCAGGCAGTGGAAACCATGGACGAAAACCGGCCCAGAGCCTGGACTATGGAAACTATACTAAAGGAGTATAGAGATGTTTTCGAAGGGGAAGGACTGTTGGGAGGAACACTGAGACTGGAGGTGGACCCCAACATAGAGCCAGTAAATAATCCCACTAGGAGAGTACCTAGAGCACTAGCAGACCCGCTGAAGAAGGAACTGACAAGTCTTCAGGCGAAAGGCATAATCGCACTGGTAGAGACCAGCACAGACTGGATCAGCAGTTTGGTCGTTGTCCGGAAGCAGTCTGGAAAATTGCGCATTTGTATTGACCCGAAACCGCTAAACAAGGCATTAAAACGCAGCCATTATCCTTTGCCCACTATTGAGGATGTACTATGCGATCTCTCACATGCCAAAGTCTTTTCAGTATTTGATGTAAAGAATGGATTCTGGCACATACAACTGGATCAGAAATCCAGCTACATGACCACCTTTGCAACTCCTTTTGGCAGATATCGGTGGCTACGGATGCCAATGGGCATCAGCCCGGCCCCAGAAGTGTTTCAGGGCAGACTAACCCAAGAGTTGGAGAACATCCCGGGTTTGAAAATAATTGCAGATGATATCCTGATTGTGGGAGAGGGAGATACAGAAACGGAAGCTGCAAGGGATCACAATGAAAAGTTATGCCGTTTCTTGGAGCGCTGTAGGGACAGAAATATCAAATTAAACCCAGAGAAAGCCCGGTTAAGACTGAAAGAAGTACCCTACATAGGCCACCTATTGACGGCAGAGGGATTGAAAGTGGATCCAGAGAAGGTTAAGGCCATCCGAGAGATGCCAAGGCCTGAGAACGTGAAAGGAGTTCAACGATTTTTAGGGATGGTAAACTACCTGGGAAAAGTTTTGCAAAGGGTTAACTAAAGACTGTGAGTTACTCAGGCAGCTGACACACAAGGAAACAGCACAGGAATGGTCCAAGAGTCATCAGCAGGCATTTGATAAAATAACTAAGACACCTGTGCTAAAATACTACAGCCCAGGTGAGCCATTGGTTTTACAGTGCGATGCCTCAGAAAAAGGGCTAGGAGTAGCCCTACTACAGAACCAACAACCAATTGCTTTTGCCAGTAGAGCATTGTCAGAAGCTGAGAAAGGGTATGCCCAAATCGAAAAAGAACTGTTGACTGTACTTTTTGGGGTGGAGCACTTTCATCAGCTTACTTTTGGACAGACAGTGCATGTCCAATCAGATCATAAGCCACTGGAAACCATTGTGCGAAAACCCTTGCTGAGTGCTCCGAAAAGACTCCAGAGAATGCTAATGAGACTTCAAAGTTATGATGTGCACATCCAATATTTTCCAGGTTCCCAACTCATAGTGACAGATACCTTGAGCAGAGCATATTTACCAGACCCTAGTGAAGAGAGCTCGGTAGAAAGGGACATAGAATCAATAAATATGCTGCAGTATCTACCCATTTCACGGCCACGCCTACAAGCAATACAGGAATGCACAGCCCAGGACATGGAGCTGCAGACAGTTAAACAAATTGTCCTTGCCGGCTGGCCAGAGAACAAGCATCAGCTGCCAGTGGAAGCTACCCCAGATTTCTCCATGAGGGAGGAGCTCAGTGTACAGGATGGCATTCTCTTTAGAGGAAACCGTGCTATCATCCCAGCAGCTATGTGCATGGACATTATGAAGAGAATACATTCATCATACATGGGAATAGAGTGTTGCCTAAGGGGGGCACAAGAATGCGTATACTGGCCTGGCATGAACAATCAGCTAAAAGCCTACATGGCGCAATATGAGATATGCGACTCCCTAGGAGACAGACAACAAAAGGAAACACTGCACCCACATGAGATACTGAGTTGACCATGGGAAAAAGTAGGGGTAGACCTATTCAAGCTGCAAGAGAAGGACTACTTCATAACAGTGGACTATTATTCCAACTTCTGGGAGATAGACCCTGTGCCAGACACCAGGTCTCTGACAATTATCAGAAAGCTAAAGGGCCACTTTACCAGATATGGCATACCCGACGTGGTGTTCTCAGATAATGGTCCGCAATTTACTTCTGAATTTAGGGCATTCAGGTCACAGTGGGAATTTGACCACCAAACATCATCCCCTGCCTATCCTCAGAGCAATGGGAAAGCTGAATCAGCTGTCAAGACTGCAAAGCTTCTTTTAGTCAAAGCCAAGAAAGCGGAAGCAGACCCATATCTAGCAGTACTAGACCACGGGAATACCCCGTCACAGGGTTTGGATGGAAGCCCCGTACAGAGTCACATGGGTCAGAGAACTAAGACATTAATTCCCATGAGGGGAATCTTGCTGCAACCAGTAGGTCGCAATAGTCACACGGAGCTTATCATGGAACAAAAAATAAGACAGGCTCATTACTTCAACAGGACAGCTAGAGACCTACCTAACCTACACAGTAGAGAGCAAGTATGGATACAGCCCAATGGACAGGAAAACAAGGAATGGAGGAAAGCTGAGGTCCAGAAACAGGTGAACATGCATTCCTTTGAGGTCGTGACCCCTGAAGGTCAGGTATTCAGGAGAAATCGACGACACCTGCGCAGAAGCAACCAACAGTCAGAGGAACAATACCAGGACCAACAGCAACTGGTGGAAGAAGTGGACACTCCACCGTCTGGGCCCCAGGGGAGAGACAATTTGGAATCGTATACAAATGGGACTAAAGGACCGAGTGATGCATCATCACACCCAGGAGAAATGATGACCACCACGACAAATGAATTCAGAACTCGGGCAGGTCGTCTAGTACAAAGACCAAAACACTTACAAAACTATGTTTAGCGGTGGGGGTGAGAAGGAGAAGGTTTGTCTGTTTTTTGTTCATTAGTTTAAAAAAAAGAGGAAAGATGTATCAATAGGTGGAACTAAGTGGTAGAGTCAGGAGGACAAAGTTGTTAACAGAGGAAGGACTGAGATTGGGGAAGTACGCCCTCTGCTGGGAAGTACGGCCTTTGGCCTGGGAAGTAGTTTCATTTTTTGCTATTCAACAAGTAGTTAGAGCAGGAGGCTGTATGTGTGAGTTGTTAGCTAATAAAGACATTCAGTATAAATGAACCTCTGACTCGTTATTATTAGGAGAGACCTTGAAACACAGCCATCTGGAGGACAGATGGGATGATTCCAGGTATTCTCCTTGATCCGGAGAATGTTTCTGGGCTTCAGGAAAACCTGCCTGAGCCCGAAAAAAGTTACCGCGTTGTCAGCTCCACCCACTGAACCAGCGGGCACAGCTATTCAGTCCGCCATTCCCACTGGAAGCCAGCACCTCACATTCTTCCAGTGTCTTCTTCATATATTTAATATTCCTAAAACAAGCTTCTCTATCAATGTATTCTGGTATGGGAGAAGGAAGAATTTAATTTTCAAACTTCAGCTGTAATTTTCTCCATGAACTCCAAATATAATTTTAGTTTTAATTAAAAATGCTACCAGGATTGTCAAGGAAAAGCAATCTATATTTCTTGAAGATGATTGCTTGCTAATAAGTAGGCGATGCTTTCTGAAGTTCTTTTTGAACCTGCTCTGTGTATGTGTATGTGTATATGTATTTTGTGGTTATGAATTCCATAGAACATACAAAGCAAAATTAGCAACTGGCTGCTGTTTTAGAAGCATCCTTCAATATCCAATACCTTAGATATTCTAGATATCCAGTGTCTTATATATTTGAAAGTGAGCCTTCTGGGACATTTTTTTGACTACTCAGGGTAGCCTACAGTGGGTGATCCTTGATTGTCTCCCCCTCAAGTACTTTCCAGGTCTGACTCTACTTAGCTTTTTGTGTTCAACTAGGTGTTGCCACCTACCTGGGCAAGCACATTTTATAAATACATCCATAGAAGTCTCTCTCTCATAATGAAACAGACTCAGAACAGTAAAAATCTCACCCTTGGGTTACACCTTGCCACAAAAGGGGATATCCACCAATAATAGAAAAGGCAAAACAGGGCACACTTTTGCATTAAAATTGCACTGGTGTGATTTTGTGGGTGACAGCAGTGACCAAATAGGAAGGCAGTTTCAAGCTGAGAAAGCTGCAGAGAGGTTGTCTGTGAATCTCTTGGCAGAGCAGAGAAGGCAAAGAGTCGTCACAGACACTAATGTCAATGGCAGCACCCTACACAGGACGCTGATGCTTTGCTCCATTGTGGCTGCCAGCTAGAATTCTTGGGTTCTCGTGTGATGAGCGATGAGAAAGAAAGGAAATTGGTTGTCCTAATAAAATAATCTTAAATATACCTGATTTGCGAAAGTCAGTCAAATTAAAGTACACATACAGCCAATTACTGTTGGAAGAGATTGCAAATCTACTATATCCACTGCAGATAAGTGTATAATTATAACAGCTTGGAATTATAAAATCCACCCACGTGCAGCACCCAGATAGTACATATGACATATGAGATACTCTGAGAACAAGTCACTAATATATTTTTAAGGAAAATAGGTACTCAGTGTTTTAGCAAATGATCTACCCAAATCTTATTCTCAATGGTAAAGTTATACAGAATTTAAGCTACAATGTATTGGTTTGGGTTACTCTATTTTATGCTGTGGGAGCCACTTGGGCAACCTTGTTGTTTGGCAGTATACATACTGTACGTGTCACAAAATACCTAATTTTTATTATGTAATTTCTATGCTCAACAAGTTCCAGAGTTCTTGGAATATCTTTATCCCTGTACATGGATGAAAAGATAGGCGCACCAATAGGGACTGCTTTTTTTTCTTTATGAACTCCTTTTGCCATATGGGGTATATTCAGGATAGATCCACAAACATTGGGAGATAACATATTTTTAGGGTATACAGTATCTGCCCTGCAGGGGGTCAGAAGAAAGCTAGGAGAGTCTCTATAGCATAGCTTTCCAAAGTGTGTGTTGCGACACACTAGTGTGTCGCTTGCGGTGTCCTGGTGTGTCGCGCGCAAACCCGGAAGCGCAGATGGGGGGAACGGCGGGGGTGGCGGGGGTGGCGCTGATTGGCGGGGGTGCTGCTTCTTCCGGTTCCCCCCATCAGCGCTTCCGGGTTTGCGCGTGACACACCAGGACACCACAGGTCGCGCCGCCGCCATTGCCATTGGTATGTCGCCACCATGAAAAGTTTGGAAAGCTCTGCTCTATAGGCATTAGTGTTGGCAGCAAACCACAATAACACCAGAATAACAACAACTGATGGCAGTGTTATTGCATTAGGGTGATGGTGCAATATGAGATTTTTTCATTTGCCCCACCAGCCTCCCCTCTGCAGATACCCATCCCCATAGATGCATAAAGCAACCATGCATCTCTTTGGGCTTATGCAATATTTTTCACAGTATTCCGCCCTCTCCCCACCAAGAAAAAAACACACAATGAAAAACCTGGAAAAAATATAGCTGAGATTTTTTTTAAAAGGAAAATGGCTCATAAACATTATTCCCTTACTCTGGCATGGTTCGTGTAGAAAACAAGCAGTCTTGATCAATGCACTGTGTGTGACATCAAGAGTTTTGAGCAACTTCCAGCGAAGCTGTACTGTTCTGGACCATTGGCACTGGCAGCTGAAAACCAAGCTATATCTTAATCAGTTTCTATGACTTTTAGGGAATTTGAAGCAGGATCACTGGTTAGCTGCCAGTTTTAAAAGTCTCCTTGTTTCCTGTAGCTTCTTCACATCAAAAAATATCTAGAGTTCTTCCTCCCTCCTCACTTTTTTTGCTTTCTCTCACACAAGAAAACAAATTCAGTAAAAGGGGAAAAGTTGGAACTCCTTATTGCTAGGGAAACCTCACAATAGCAGACGTGGCGGTGATAAACATGACTAGCTCTTCATCAGTTCTGCATTAGAGTAAGGAAGAACCTTGAATAATTTCCATATTCATACACGCATACATAAAGAGAGATCCTGGATCATTCTGCTGACAGTTCTGGGGAGGCAGATAGAAACATGATGGTTCTCCAGTGTTTAGTTTCTAAAAGGAAAGTTGTCCGGTTCATAAAGTGTTGTTTTGGTGATAGCTGTGGGATTCATAATAGGATAATAAATATTGTACTTTCCTGTTTAAAAGTACTTGACCTTTCAATATTTACTCAGATATCCAACATTATTCTGACATAAGTGCTTCGCCTTTGAGTAACTGCATAGGGAGAAAGTAGCAGAAATCAAATGAGGGGAAAGTGATTTGGCATTAGGGGAGAAATATAGTTGATTTTATATAGTGTGCTATTTAAAGATGAATCCTAACTACAAGTCAGAATCAGTTCTAGGATAAATCAGAATTCTTTTTGCCATATAATCTTAGGTTGTTTTACAGCCAATTCCTCTGTGAGAGATTGAGCCTTTCAACTCATCCTTGCTGCATCAAATTGATCATGATTGTGTCACGTTGAGCTGAAACTGTACTGTGCAACTAGGATGGCACCACTAACCTCCAACTGGATTAACAAAGAAGAGGAATCAAATGAACAGTTTTTATGATTTGAATCGGGTTTGTTCTTGGCTGCCTTTATTTCATTATTCGTTTTTTTTATTTGGCTTTAATCCTATGTGCGCCACCCAGAGTTGCAATTATGAGAGGGGCAGCAATATAGACTGATCTAATAAATCACTAAAAAGTAAAATAGAATCTTTGCTGCCAAGAAGAATGCAGCCTTAACATAATAATTGGCTGCCTGCTCAAGCAGGAAGAATTCAGAGTGTTTATATACCTGCACGCCAGCGTTTAAATTCTCAGCTTTTTCCTTCTGCCCTTCTGAGTTAACTGATACTTGGCTGCTTGCTTGGTGACTTTACATGGCTGAGATACATTTACACAGTGGTCCTCTCTAGTCTGCCAATTGCTGTTTCCTGCCTTGCTGGCTTTAGCCCTTACACGATCGGTTACAGGTATTTCACTCCCGTACCCCAAAACGCTGTATTCCACAGTGGAGAACTAGATGTCAATGAGAAGCCCCAAAGCAGGATTTTTACCCCCAGCAACTAGTTTTGGAGATAATATACTGGGGTCTGTAAATCAAACCCAACCCAACCCAACTGAAATTTGCTTTTCAATCTGAAGAATCAAGTTGATTTGACAATTTGGTTTGAATAATGAAATCAAACTGATTTGATAAAAGTGTGCATATGTGTGCACATATGCAAAACTTCATTGAAGTCTTAAATAAATGTAAAAGCAGGATGCAACAGCTGAATAGTAACAGGCAGGTTACAATTCAACCATGTTATGCTGCTACTTCAGAAGCTGCACTGGGTGATAGTTGATTTCGGAGTGCAATTCGGGTTGTCACCTTTAAAGCCATTTATAAATGGCTTAAAGCCATTTATGGCTTAGACCCTGCGCAGTGAGATCCCATAGGAAAGTCTTCTCCAGGTCCCAATCTCTAGGAGATGTTGCCGCCAAGGATATTGAGGGAAGGCGTCTCCATAGCGGCACCCCCCCCCACCTCCCTCCCCTCTGAAACAGCATGTCAGCCCCATTCTTGCTATTGTTCTGGAAAGCAGTCAAGACCTGGCTCTTTTGGAGGGCTTTTACGATGGGCTGGACAATTGAGCGGCTGCTGCAAAAGCAGCGCCACATGACTGTTGCTTATTTGAAGGGTATGGCCATATGGTAGATTATGATTTTGTTGCTATGCCGGTTGGTGATTTGGATAATGTGCATTTAATTGTATGTCACCTTATTACTGTAATGAGGATTATATGCCTCTTAGAGCAGTTTTTTATTGGAGCAACATATGACCCTTAGTAAATAAAAATAAAATAAATTCCGTAGAGAAAAGGTACATTGCAAATTGCTATTTAAAGTAGTGATCTGAAATCTTTTGCTAATTTCCATCGATGTGACTGCAAACATACTGGAAAGGTCAATTTGGCATATGTTTGAAAATGGAAGGGGAGTCATTTCATTCCAGTTAAAAGAGTCAGATTATAAGAGGAGGTGAAACCTCTTGCTATTCTCTTTGTTCCTATCTTAATTATGGAGTGACTCATTTTCCACAGCGTACCTTGTATTGACTTGGTTTTTTAATAGACACCTATAAAAGCTTGCTTTATTTTATTGTAATTATTTAACTCTATACAGCAGACTTTTTGATAGCTTTGCATCCCATATAAGGCCCAGTCTAGAATTTCAGTCATATCATCTTCAGAATATTTTTCCCCTATTCTCCGAAAAGCTAAAACATGATCTTTTAAAGTCATAATGCTGGCAACCACAGGTTTTGAATATGATTCAAACCATGCTAAAAGTGCTTACCTTTGCAAACCTATACATGCTGATTTGGGAGTTTATTCTGTTGAGTTGAATGATATATTCTACACTCTCCCCATTGAAGAAAATCAGTTTACAAGAATGGATAGACTCTTTAGGTTGGGAAATGGTAAGGAGCGATAGAGTTAAACTTTTATGCCCTATGTCCTAGGAGAAAAAGCAGTAAAATGTTCAAGCTTCCCTTCATGGAAGGTTTGCTAAACTACAGTATTTCTATGGAATTTTCCACAATTACTTTTTTGACTTCATGGTGGTTTGAAAGTAGTTCCATCGCTTTGTTTCTAATAAGCTTCAACATTCAGGTGACTTCTCTAGTTTCTGCTTGAGAATGACACATATATCAACAAGCAGAAAATTGTCCATAGATGTTTCTGGGACTGAAGACTAAATAGAAGTACAGATGCTTTTGTAAGAAGCAAACACAGGTTGAATCTTATTGGGCTCTGGAAGATGATGATCCCTCAACCTTTTACCCTCCCCCCCCAAAAAAGATGGAGAGATCCTGCTGATTGGAGTGTACAGCTGCATATTCTTTGCCATTTGTAATATATCCCAGCCATTAGTTCTGATGATATGTGAACATCTATTTCACCACTGCTTCCTGTTCAGCACATAAAAATTACACATGCATAATGAAATTACAACATAAATTATAATCAAACATAATTGTTCTTGATAAAAAGTTAATAACTCCTCTGTGGAAATACAATCCATTGAACTGAATGGACTTATTTCTACAAAACAAAATGTCCTACCTTTCCAAGATCCCCTACCTTAGACAATTAAATTATGTTAAACTTAAAAGGTTGGGCTGCTATTAAGATTCTGAATCTACTGACACACCATAGTCTGGGATATATTGGGAAATTCTAGTTTACTTGGAGAATTATAAACTCTCCTGCCAAGAACCCTGCCTTCAGTTCAGTTCTAAGGGGATGGGGGGGGGGGGATGTTTTAAATTTTCTTGCTCCAAAAACAAAAGACTTGTGAAAACTCTTAAGACCATAGAAGATAGCTGTGCAACCATACAGTCCTCCACAGGAGAAAAGCTTTAGGAAATGTTCTCTCTTGAAGCAGGTCAGGCAAATACCCCAAATATATACAGTAAGTGTTTCCCTGAGAGGGAAAAAAAGGTCTTCAGATCTTAGAATTCATTGCAGAGAGGGTAGTCTTCAGAGAGCCCCCCCCAATTAGATTTTAAGAATGTTTCTGAAATAAGTCCATTCAGTTCAATGGATTGTATTTCCACAGAGGAGTTATTAACTTTTTATCAAGAACAATTATGTTTGATTATAATTTATGTTGTAATTTCATTATGCATGTGTAATTTTTATGTGCTGAACAGGAAGCAAAATTGTTCACATTTATATGTGAAAGCCACTTTGTTCAAGAGTCCAATAATCTACAGTATCTAAATTAGACAACAATCAGTTCTGATGATTTATCATGACTGCAAAACAGCAACATGATAGCAAACTTGCTAACACAGGTGGCCGTGTGGATGCACACACACAAGATGTAGAAGAGGTGTTGGAGATGTAGGACTTGAGCTACCTGGAGCAGATGTGTAGGCTCAGTGCCAAGACCTAGAATGAAACCTCTCCAGAAGAAGCCTAGGCAAAGTCTCCCAAATTTAACAACTGGTTGATGCAAGCTGACCTAATCCAACTGGCTAATAGCCCTCTGATTGACAAAAGGGTTATGTTTCACATATTGAGCTGCAGAAGAGATCATTATTTCACACAAAAAGCACGTCCATGTTAAAAAAAAAAAAGTTTAAAGATTATCAATCATCATGTGTCATTGATAGCATGTGTGCATTTGTCATATTTACATAGCAAGTACTATATAAGCATATTAATGTGATGACTCACAGATGGCACAATAGCTTTTCCAGGGCTGGCCCTACAATTAGGAAGAGTTGAAGCAGTTGCCTCAAAAAGCAAATATTGAGGGCAGCCTCTCAGATGTTTCTGTCCATTTGGGAACAAAGCTGTATTGGAACACAGCTCATCTTTCACTCTTTAAATTATCTTGCTACCTGTAGTTGTGGCGGTAGACACACTCCCTCTCTCTCTGTGGTCAGTACCGATAGAAGATTCAACTGCCCATCTATTTGTTTCTAAAAAAGGAATTGGAAGCAGGGTGTCATCTCGTCCTTCCATTAGTTGGTTAGAAAAATCTGGAGGTGGCCTTAGCTTTTCCCTCCCTGGAAATGCTTTATGAGTAACAAGAGAAAGCAATGTGGGAAGCTGTCTAGAGGTCACAGCTATGAAATAAAACTGTGCATACCTAAGGCTATCTTAGAGACCATCTTGTCCATAATGATTCTGCCCATCCCAACAGCACATCTAAAGGGAGCTGCTATAGATCCTGCCATACACGAGGTGAGGGAAACATGAAGTAGAAGGCAGATCTTCTCAGCAATGGCCCCTCCTGTAGAGCAGGACAGAGGTGGCCTTGAAGAAAAAGTTCAACTACCATTATGTAAACATCAGCTCAGCCCAGACAGACTGGAAGGGGCAAGGGAAAAAATTCAAGATTGCCCAGCCTTGACTGTTTTCAGTATAAGAAGGGAGAAAGAGAATCTCTGTCAGGCTTTCAAGATTCTGTTACACCCTGCAACAAGAAAGTAGAGTTCCTATAGTCCTTGCGGTGTTTCTTTCCTGACCTGCTTCATCTTGAAGAATTAACACCTACCCTGTGGAACACACTGCCTTGGAGGTATGCTTAGCCCCCTGACTCCTGGATTGCAGAAAGGTTTCTTTTTAGTTAGGCTTTTGATGGTTTAATGCAGAGCTTTCCAAACTGTATGTCGCGACACGTTAGTGTGTCGGCTGCAGTGTCTGGGTGTGTCGCAGCTACTGCCGCCTCCGAGCCCTGCCAGGATTCTGCGCAGGTCCTAGTGCCTGCCTTGTGCCCTGCTGTAAGAGTGTGTCACAAAATGATGCATGTCTAAAAAGTGTGTCACCAACATGAAAAGTTTGGAAAGCTCTGGTTTAATGCTTAGTGAGGATAGAGGTAGGGCATCTGATTTTATATTGGTTTTTATTGTTAGAGTCTATTGTTAGATTTGGGGTGATGGGGAGATTGCTGTCTGAGATTCCTGAGTCATTTAATTGAGGTGGTATAAAAATGTTGTTAAATACCTACATACATAAATACCAGAAACTACTGGAGACAGGCAGAGGTTAGCAGTCAGGCCAAGATTGTGGAAACATAGTGGTACTAGCAAAGTGGCAGATTCAAAGTATTTCTCCTCTGCTGAAAGCTGCTATATCTAGCAACTGCCTTTTTTTAAATATTTGGGGGGTGGGGTGGAGTAATCCATATCTATTTACAAGCCCCCATGTTTCATCTGCATGATGGACATTGTGAAACATGGTGGGTCTTCTCAGATTCAAATTGTAATTCAAATTCTATTCTAATCTAAAAAAAATGGTTTTTTTTCTGTTTGCAGTGAAACAATATGTGTTATTCTATAGTTACATAATTATCTTTTCAAACATTTTAGGGTAAGTCAGCAGATTTGGAGGAAGAACAGAGTGCTAAAATTGTATTTACTAGAAAACCTAGGAAGTATTTTTTTTAAATCAATATGCATTGAAATACTTTTTATTTTAATGCTATTGCATACTTATTTCAGTATCAGCATTTTTATAAATAGAGAGTTGGACAGACATTTAGCACAAATTAAAAGATTATTTAAAAAACAACAACCGGCTAACAGATCGTCAAACCCGATAAAACAGGAAGCCAGAGGATTTTGTATGTCATCCAAGGGTAGAAAATTGTTCGGTTTTATGTGCTATTATGTATTTGCTGCTAGGGCTGGGAAGAAATGCTTGTGGGATTTCCTGGCTATGCCAAAATTCTTTAATCAGTTTGATTACTGTTATTGACAAGGGTCTCAAAATCAAATCATCACAAATAAAACATGAATCCATTGGAGCTGGGTGACAATAATAATAATGATAATAATGACTAGTTCATTAGTCTGGGGAGTAACACTGAAGCCTTTTCATACATTGATACAGCATTCTCTAGTGAGTATTAAATGAAGAAAATGAAGTTTATCATAGAATGTGATTATAATAAATTTATTAAATAAAAAACCTCTAACCCTAACTTAAAACCTTATATATACATTCTGTGTATGAAACCTAGACCTGAGGTTGCCAGCCCCCTCCTTCCTCTTGATAAGTGTTTAAATTCAGAAAGGGTGTATTTACTTGCATTGTACATTTGGTTAAGCATTCTAAACACTGCACACTTTTTGATTGAATATATGAGGTTAGGGACATTAGGAACCTATTGGAAACATGAATGAAACTTGCTACACCTTTCTGTACATCCGCTTTAATTGTTGTTCATTACCATATTTTGTTCCAAGAAGGTTGCTTGGAAAAAGCAGTGTCTGTTTCTGAGCAATTTCCTCTTTGACTGGGTAGAAACAATTCCAACAGGGTCTCTTACACACCCACAGAAATATTTTACCTGTTTTTCCTCAAAAATAATTAGTTCGTCTGTGGTCACAATGGAAAGCTTAAAGGAGTAAGGAATAAACTACATTCCAGGAAAGTGCTGTAACGTGACGTTTATGAGTCCGGCTACCTCTGTATTACATTTCACAGGGTGTCACTGGTGGCAAAAAAGATGTCATGTGTGGATGCGGCTGTGCTACTTTGGGCACAGCTGACAGCTTGGAGCTCATTTGGCATCCAACCCACTTTGCTCAAAGGCTCCTTTGTGCTGTGGATTGCTAACAAGAAGCTGATTAAGTTGTCACACACTGATCCTGGATATGCAGTAGCAAAAGTTGACAATCAGATACATTTCATGCATTTAAGACTAAGTAAGGGAAAGAACAGCAGTTGTCTTATTGGTAAGAGATCTCTGATCACTGGGAAAAGATATATATGGGAGGGGGGTGCATATGGGGTAAGGGAAGAGATCTAGCCTTCTCTCATTCCATGTTTTTCCAAGCAGAATTTAACAAGTTTTAACAAGCACAAATCAGAGTGAAGCAACTAGATAATATCTCTTTAGTGGGTTAACCGACTAATCAAAAATCAATTAGTGGCTTCATCCACCTTCTGAACAACCCTTCGCTTGAGTGATAAAATATCTGGTTAGTTCTAACTAAAAGCTTTGTGCACAAGCCCATAATATAAAATAAACGTTCCTGCCTATTGAGGCACTGTAGGGTATAGGATTAAGCTACTGTATATCTCTATTAGAATATAGGGCTTTATGCTAGGAAGGAATCTAAAAGTGTGGTAAATGTAAAGTTATAAAGCACAGAAACTCCAAGGAAGAATCTGTTTATGTGTACAGTCTTGGACTAAGTGAGCATATGCATTGGGGGTATTGTGCGCTGGGAAACATGGGGGGGGGGTTGCATAAGGAAAGCGTGAAGTGCATGGCTTCTGGATCACATTCTGAGCCGCTGCCCATTCGCCTCTTTCATAGGCATGCTCTGAGGGTGGGTTTGGGGAGATTTTTTTTCCCCTCTGCAACCTGGAGCCAGATATGAGCCATGTTTCAATGTGATCTTTCTTTGGCCAGCTTCTCTTGCCCCACCAAATTTGGTAGCATTCATTTTAGTTTTCAGAGGGTTATTCTGCTGGCAGATGCCTGAGCTCCTTTACAGGTCACCTTCCTGGCTTTGGCTCCACCTACTTGACATGTTACTCAATGACCAAGAGTGGGGCTGAGCCTGAAAAAAGTTGGTCACTCCTGAGGTAAGGGCGAGGTTTTTTGTTTTTTTTTTTGGGTGGGGGAGCATGGGCCCTGTCAAACTAATGTTCATGGTGTGTTCAGATACTAGAAAAAGCAACCATGTACCCAGAAAAAAGGGTTGTCATTCATCTGGGAGCTGACACGAAAGAAAGAAAGAAGAAACAGATATAAAACAGAAATTCTCAAAATGCTTAATAAATAAGCCTTGTTACTTGCTTTGCCACTACAGATTTTGACTGGCAGAGAAACAAAGTCATTTCATCTGTTTTGCCAAATGTTGCCACCAGTTCTACATTGCTGTAGAACTGGTGATTCTCATAGCCCCAATTTTTGCATGTTTGTTCAGAAATCTCACTAAGTTTAGGGGAGGTACTTCTAAAGAAGTCTGCATATGGGTGCAGCTGTAGGGCCCTTAGACACAACCTCCATTTCACCTCCCAGTCACTCAGAAGCAGTTGGAAGCCAAGCCCCAAATGTGTTCACTTCTCTTGATCTCAAAACAGCAACCGGGCAGAGAACCTGAAGAGATGAGGGCTCTCTTCAGGTGATCAATTGGAGGGTGCAAAAAAGAGCTTTCAGAGGACTTCTGCAGCTCCTGGAGTAACAGAAATCTCCCTGTTCCCACTTCACACAAAAGTGAAATAAAATCAATGGCTAGCTTTCTCTCTCCCCAGCCCATATTTCAAAGTCTCTTAACAGTTGCTATTGGGGGGAAACTAATTGCCTGCAAAGATCTCCTTCGTTTTCCGTGAAACACCAGGACAGGCTGCGAAGCTGAAAGAATAGCATGTCATCATTTTTGCAACAGGCTGTTTCCACAAGAGTTATAACAATCGTTGCTTGTGGCTGCAGTGACGAGAGTAGGTGCATGCAGGTGTGGTTGACCTGGACTGTTTGGCTTCTTGCGGATCCTTGCAATTCCTGGTTGTACAGTAGCCCAAGCAAAGCAAGCAGGGGTGAAAATGACAAGAATTCTGCTCGTTCGGTTTTGCTTTTGGGTGACAACTTTGAAATTGGACTTCCCAGAAACGCAGTTTAAATTGAAATTGAGGGGAGAGTAATGGTTGTCGTGGTGAGGTGAAACAAGACTTACTGCTAGTGGGGAAACTGCCCAGAAACTCCCTATTGTAAAAATTCTACTAAAATAAAATGCTAGCTTGGTTGCAGTTTCTGATACATCACAACTGAACCAGAAATAAATTGATCTCTTGAATACTGCAGAGGTCATGGGATCCCAGAAGGTCTGGGGGTGTTTTCAAACTGTGATGGAGACCTTAACATTAAGGGCTAAAGGTGCTTTGTTATAAGGTTACCCTTAAACCCTACCTCTATTCTGTGAAGCAAAAATAGTTAAAACTTGCATTACTTCTAACATGTTTTTAATTTTTTTATCGTTGTTGTATTCCCGTTTTAATGTAGGTAACAAAAGAATGATGGAAACTAGGAAACTGATCCTTACTTCTTTCTTCTTCATTCATTTTTGTTGCATAACTTTTATTCCAGTTGTTCATGATGCTAAACTGCTGATGGGCAATTAAGATAGCACAAAACTACTGTCAATGCAAATCGTGGCTTGCAATTCTCCCCCCTCCCATGTGTAATACTTTTTTATCCTATTCTTTCTTGGTGTGAATGGAATTGAAACCTTCCCTGTTTTGCCCTCTCAAAGATCTGTAAACCCTTCAAGGTAACCTTCTAAGGTGGTTAGGGGCATGTAGCCATTATATTACCTTACTCCACCATGGACTCAGAAATAAGAATGCTTTATGGAGTTTTAAGTGCAAGCAGTTATAATGGTCAGTGAACTGCAACATCCAAATGGATGGGCTTAGAAAACGTACATAAAAACAATCCTCATAATACACTCAAATAAAGAGCCCGAATTCCATCCACTCGGGCCAAGAACAACATCTCCGCTGGCACCAAACCAAGGAATCCCATGTTTTGACTTGTGTGTATCCCAGAACAAATATAGCATCCTTTTGACTCTCAAGAGGACATATTTCTCTACTCTGTCTTTCTCGGCATCATTCCTGGTTGTTTCTCAGTTCATCTTCACTGGTGATCTCAAATATACAATGTTGGTTAGAAACCGTGCTTATAATGTCATTGTAAAATAATGTATGAGCATGAGATCCTACCGTTGCTGACGCAGGATTCTCTTTTGGTTGGGAAGTTGAGTTTTAAAGCTAGTTATCTAATTAATAACCTGAGCCATTCACCTCAGTGCTGTAGCAGTCTTCAGTTGGGACTCTCCCATTGTCTTCTGGCATCTCCTGGTAGTGCTGGGAAACACTGGAAATTTACCATTGGTCAGTGTCAACTAGAAGTGGGGAACTGGTGGCCTTCTAGTTGTTGTCAGATTCCAATTCCTATCCTCTCTGACTATAGAGGACCATTGATTCCCTGGGTAGACAGTACTGACTCCACTCAATCAGTTGCTTGACTCTGTAAAAGGCATGTTGCAGGGTATACTTACCCAGAAAGAAGCCAATGGGCTTTGTTGCCAAGATGTGTGCCCAGATTTGTTGGCTGAGCTTGGCTTGCTCTGGGCTGCATCTTCTCTGCCTTTGGTATCAGTCATACTCAGTTTTCTGTTTTTTTGAGAACTACACACAAAAATCCCCAAGCCATAAGTCACCCAGCACACAGACATTTTTACAAATGTTTGTTTGTTTGTGTAAATGTATTTACAAAATACATGGAGCTGCCCTTGAAGACCATCCAAAAGCTTCAGCTGGTCCAGAATGCAGTGGCATGGGAGGTGATGGGTGTGCCTCAGTATGGCCATGTAATACCTCTGCTTCACGCATTGGTTGACGGTTTGCTTCCAGGTGCAATTCAAGGTGCTGGTTGTTACCAATAAAGCCCTTCATGGCATAGGCCCTGGTTACTTGAGGGACTGCCTATCTCTCATAATATCATAGTATCAATCTGGAGGGGGGAGGGTTTGGCATGCTTCAGGTTCCTTCAATTAAGCAATACCAGTTTGGTCTAGTGGTTAAGGTGCTGGGCTAGAAACCAGGAGTCTGTGAGTTCTAGTCCCGCCTTAGGCATGAAAGCCGGCTGGGTGACCTTGGGCCAGTCACTCTCTCTCTCTCAGCCCTAGAAAGGAGCCAATAGCAAACCAGTAGACTGAGAGTTCTAGTCCCGCCTTAGGCAAAGCCGGCTGGGTGACCTTGCACCAGTCACTCTCTCTTAGCCCTAGGAAGGAGCCAGTAGCAAGCCAGGAGACTGAGCATTGTAGTCCCGCCTTAGGCAAAGCTGGCTGGGTGACCTTGCGCCAGTCACTCTCTCTCTCAGCCCTAGGAAGGAGCCAATGGGAAACCAGGAGACTGAGAGTTCTAGTCCCGCCTTAGGTATGAAAGCCGGCTGGGTAACCTTGGGCCAGTCACTCTCTCTCAGCCCAACTCACCTCACAGGGTGGTTGTTGTGGGGAAAATTGGAGGAGGAAGGAGTGTTAGGTATGTTTGCTGCCTTGAGTTATTTATAAAAATAATAAAGGCAGGATAAAAATTAAATAATTAAGTAAGTAGAGATGATAGAGATAGAGATAGAGATAGAGATAGAGATAGAGATAGAGATAGAGATAGAGATAGAGATAGAGATGATAGAGATATATAGAGCCAGTTTGGTCTAGTGGTTAAGGCAACAGGCTAGAAACCAGGAGACTGTGAGTTCTAGTCCTGCCTTAGGCGTGAAAGCCGGCTGGGTGACCTTGGGCCAGTCACACTCTCTCAGCCCAACTCACCTCATAGGGTTGTTGTTGTGGGGAAAATAGGAGGAGGAAGGAATATTAGGAATGTTCACTGCCTTGAGTTATTTATAAAAATAAAATAATAAATAATAAAATAAAATAATAAAATAAAATAAAATAAAATAAAATAAAATAATAAATAAAATAATAAAATAATAAAATAAAATAAAATAAAATAAAATAAAATAAAATAAAATAAAATAAAATAATAAAATAAAATAAAATAAAATAAAATAAAATAATAAAATAAAATAAAATAATAAAATAAAATAAAATAAAATAAAATAAAATAAAATAAAATAAAATAAAATAAAATAAAATAATAAAAGCCATCTATCGGGACTCTGGAAGTGTGCCTTCTCTGTAGCAGCACCTGCCCTCTGGAATGAGGTTCCTTCCCAGGATTTGAATGGCTCCCCACCCTATTGGTGTTTTGAAGGGCCCTTAATATAAATGTAATATATTACTACTACTACTACTACTACTACTACTACTACTACTACTACTACTTTTACAAATGATATCCCATGATCTTGGCTTTCTTCAGTGATAACAGTTATTTTGCAAGTGCCCAGCACACTGGTCAATAAGAAACCAAGTATCAACTCTGCCAGCTGCCACTGTTGGTTACTGATGGTTCTAAATGAATTCTAGAAGGAATGGGGAGTATATTTAAGGACAGGGGGGAAAAGCCCCATGAGATAAATCCAGCAATAGAAACATGAAAAGCCCATCAAGAGAGTCAGCTTAATGTGATCAGATCCACTGTGGCAAAAAGCTGTATTGTATACTTGGAGATTTATTTTAATTGACTTAAATATAGGCAAAAATTCTTATTTGTGCATATGGTTGTGCATGATAAAGGTAATACATAATAATTAAGATGGGTCCTGATTTTATTATTTTACTTACTTTAAATGTATTTTATTTGTGTCTCTGTGTATTTTAAAGATGTATGCCACATGGGTAGAAAAGTAGATGCATGTAATATAAAATAAATAAAATAAAATAAATGTAAGCTAATTTGAGTGTTCAGTATGGTAGCATAAAATCAGGTGAATTATTGAATAAATGAATGAGTTTATAAGGTGGTCAATATGATCTATCTGAATAAATCCATCAGATGGTATTGCAGGGCTGAAAGAATCTCTAGAAAAAAACAAGTGAAGAGGTTGGATTTATTGATCTCATTTCTTTCCTTTTCAACGGTGAAGCGATTGGGGAAAGGTCTTCTCCATTTACCTTCTGATGACAAGAGAACTATAGCTAGGTTAGATAGTGAGCCAACAGCTCTAAATCTGCATAGATCTCAGCTTTTAATGAAGCAGAATTGTATTACTATCACAGGCAGCCACACTGGAAATGCCTGAACTGAAGATGTTACGCTTCAGCCAATGGAGGTGAGAAAGTTTTTGCAAAAAAACTAATCTTCCCTGTGACACAACCTCATAGGTGTGTTCTGTATACAGAGAAAGAGAGGAGGAGATTCAATTCCTTCTGTAAGCATTCATATTGGCAGGAAGTGCAAAGGGAAATCAGAGCTTAAAGTCCTTTACAACTGTTTGCTCACAACTTCACTGCACAAACACTGGATTGGAATTGGTCAACAGACTGTTAGGATTTCTTTCCTTCCTTCCTTCCTTCCTTCCTTCCTTCCTTCCTTCCTTCCTTCCTTCCTTCCTTCCTTCCTTCCTTCCTTCCTTCCTTCCTTCTTTCTTTCTTTCTTTCTTTCTTTCTTTCTTTCTTTCTTTCTTTCTTTCTTTCTTTCTTTCTTTCTTTCTTCTTAGTGCCTGAGTGAGTCATCATTGCTTATGCTCAGTAGTTTCCTATTTTGCAAGCTTGGAGAGTCATTAGGTTAAGCTTCAAAATGTCTTTTTCCATTTGCTGACGTCAAGACAAGGAAATAAATTGAGGTCCTACACACACATTTGTGTGCTTCAGAATCTGGGAGTTAAATGTAAGCTTGGGCAACCTTTTTTGGACAGGTTTCTTTCTTTGTTTTTTAGCTGATAAATACCCATAGAGACAAAATGAATTTACAATGAAGTATGAATGAAGAGAAGATAGGGCACTCAGCAATCATATAACATGGGGATACATGTGATAAATAGTGCTTGTGCCTGCTACCAATTATGTACTATATGAATTTGTTCATTTGACTGATTAAAATTTCTGTGCTATTTTCTCATAATTAAAAACAACCTCAGAGTGTGACAATCTTGTTTTAAAGCTGGTGGTTATTACTGCTTCTTGCAGTAATAAGTTTTACAAGTCAACAACTCAGATGTTGGGGAAGAAAATGGAGAAGAAGGAGTAGTAGTTTATTTATTTATTTATCATACTTATATCCTGCCCATCTCCCTCTCAAGGAGGGACCTTAGGCGGTTCACAATAAAATAGTTATGCCACACTCACACATATGATATTGTGCAGTTACACATGAGGATTCTGTGCCAGCTTGAAAGCTGTTCTGTACACCTGCAATCAGCGGTGTTGAAGAACTGAGATGCTTTATTTCCAGTTCAGCTGCTGTATAGCTTAAACCTTTGTGAAACTAGGCTGTAGGATTTGGGGTGATGCTGTAGCTCTGCTTCCCCATTGGAAGGAGCCATGCCCCTTATCAAGATTCCTAAGCTTCAGGACCTGCAAGGGGAATGCTAGCTGGATGGCTTTGCAGCTCCACTCAGTGTCCAGACAAAACACACAGTGGTGAAAGTGATAAACTGTGCAAAGCTGTGTAGATTACATACCACTGTCACTGACTTTCAAATGATATCAGTTGAAGTCTGTCAGTTCTCCTTTTCTCCCTCATCTCCAACACTTTTTCTTTTGTACGGAAAAAGAGGGAAGGGATTTTTGTTGTTGCAGGTTTTGTAAAAGTTCAGGGCAAGGCTTTAACTCCTGCACATCCAGTGTTGGTGAAAGACTCTGAAACCTGTACATACTTTATGTCAAACACAACAAATGAACAGCAAGGATTGTGAACCTTATCACTGCTTTTAGAAGAGCAAAACAAGGGTCCCAGTTCTTACATTTTTATTCACCATAGGAGAATAAGGAAGGAAGAATAAGGATTGAATTTGCTACATCAGTGTTTCTCAACCTCAGCAACTTTAAGATGTGTGGACTTCAACTCCCAGAGTTCCCCAGCCACCATGCTGGCTGGGGAAATCTGGGAGTTGAAGTCCACACATCTTAAAGTTGCTGAGGTTGAGAAACACATTGTCACATTTTGGCTTTTGGAAAGATAGTCTGAAGCCCGGATCCTTTCTGCTTTCGCCACTGTGCATTCCATGCCCCCAGCCCCCAACCCCAAAAGGCAGAGCATTTCATGTGGAACTCACTAGGTGGTGCCCTCTTCGAGCCCTGATTTACTGCCAGCGTTCTAACTCCAAAGCAAAATTAAGCCTGCATCTTATGCTTTGCCAGTAGTTGTTGCTCTAAGCTTTCATGGGGCAGGGAAAACTTTATAATTTTGGAATCACTACTCAGAACCCTCACCAAACCAATGAAGGATTGCCTTCCTCAAAAAGCCCAGCATAAACAATTTTCCCCACAATTCACCCAGAAATATATGCTCTGCTTGGTCCAACATTGGAGCCAAAATAATACATATATCAGTTTTCAGTAATTCTTCCTTGATTGGTCTGAATTTTGGCCAATTCACTGACTCCTAGAGAAGACCGTGGCTGCCAAATTCCATATTTTTATCTCAAGATAATCAGTTCAATAAGAAATCCAGTCTAGAAAGTATATATTTCATATTGTAAAGTAAATATTCATATTGTATTCAAAGTAAATATTCATATTGTAAAGTAAATATTTCATATTGGCAGAGCCTTTTTTTAAATGCAAATACCTTAACTAAAGGGCATTTCTATGTCCCTTTAATAACAGTATTGAGGAATTTCAGGGCAGTGGAGGAGATATATCTGGGAAGGGTAGTTTGTATGCATATGTATAGGATATATGTTTCTATGAGCATGGCTGATTTAGTTCAGACTCTTACACCATGCCACTTTCTTGGGGAAAGAAAGCCATTAGGACCTGATTAATATGATCTGCAATATCTGATAGGTGGCTATAGTCATTTTTTAACTTTTTTGTGTTCCTCTTTGTTCAGCTGGAATTAGAGAAGGCAAGAAAATAGACATTTATGGTAAAACCATAATATTAACACTAAAAAAGTAAAAGATGGAGTCTCCTTTGAATCAAGTTCAACTCTTGATGTCCTGATGGACACATCCATGTTGTATTCTTGGCAATAACAGATTGCTGTTGCTTTCTTCCAGGCTTACAGCTGCATTGCTGTTGGCCTTCCATCCAAATCCTAACCAGGTCTCACCCCTGGAATCAGTCAAGCTTGATAAGATGCTGCAACAATAAGAAGACATTTCTCAAGTTCTAATTATAAATTGGACTTAAAATAAAAATAATATGTAACTCTAATAGGGGAGGAGGTTATCACCAAGAAAGTGCCTTCCTATTGTTGCTACACATCATATTTCTTGTAAGGAAGGCAATTGGAGAAGAACTTCAGCAAAAGATCACAAAACAAAGGAGGCTGATATCAGAAGAGATGCTTCTTCACAAATTGGGATCTGTAGTAATTTAGGGCTTTGAAGGTAATCAATATCACTCTGAGTTAGAAGTCATACTCAGCTTGCTGATCCTCAACTATATATAAGTCAAGAACAGCTATTGTAAATAGTTCCAGTGGTCTATCTGCTGAAGGCCAGGCAAAAATACTGTAGGGCCAGTGTGAGATTGTTCAGCACAATCCATAAGGAGCAGTGGTTACACTCCTGGGGATTATCTTCATTGTATCCCCACAGTGAGAGGAGGCTATGGAGAGAGATTTGGAGAAACTTCCAGTATAGGGAGAAGGAATGAAGTTTATCCAAGGCTGTGTTCCCCAGAAATTCTGACACACCTAAACAGGTGGCCAATTGTATGGTTAAACCAATGTATCTGAAGTGAGCCTTTCCATTCTAAGTTCAGTCTTCAAAAGCCCATCAGAACCAGGAGTAACCAGAATTGGTTGGGTCTTTGTTTTGTTTCTCGTGAAGGCCTATGGTGGTTGTTATTATTTCTAGTAATATTGATGCTACCAAATCTAGGGGGGGGGGCTTCGAGTCAGTGTTGGATCCTGGCAACTACCTGGACAAGTCCCTGCACTTTTCTTGGCAAGATTTCAGAGGTGGTTTGCCATTCCCTGCTTCCCAGGGCTGAGAGAGAGTGACTGGCCCAAAGTCACCCAGCTGGCTTCATGACTAAGGGACTAGAACCCCCTGTCTCCCGGTTTCTAGCCCAGTGCCTTAACCACTACACCAAACTGGCTCTCTAACAATTATAATACACAGTAATAAATAACTAATTAGTACATGTCTGTAGCTTGAATCATGTCAACTGGATTTCTATTTTCTCAGTGGAAACGTTTCGCTCCTTATCCAAGAAGCTTCTTCAGTCTGAGCAAAGTTTATAAGGGAATCCTTAAATATGTTTCTAGGGTGGCTGTGTGACCTTGCACCTGGGGCTCGGTCATGGTTATTTGAGATGTTTATTTCTAAGTCCCTTTATCATCCAAAGGAGGATCGTTAAGATTACCTTGTTGTTGTTGAGATTGCGAAATGGTCTTAATCTTCCTAGGCACAGAAGACAAAGCAGGAAGGAAAATAGGGGAAAGATTGTGCCTGAGGCCCCCACCTCTATTCAAAGAAGGATTTTCCAAGTTGGCATAAATGGATTCCTTACAAACTTTGCTCAGACTGAAGAAGCTTCTTGGATAAGGAGCGAAACGTTTCCACTGAGAAAATCGAAATCCAGTTGACATGATTCAAGCTACAGACAATTCCACCTGGATGACTGAGAACCTTCATCGACATAATTAGTACATGCAGTTCCAGATGGTCCAGAATAATTCAATTTTCACAATTTCCAGAAACCATTACTGAGGTAGCCAGCCTAGATTCTAGCGAGAGGCTGTTCTGGATTATGGGCACCATGATTAAAAAACTCTGTTTTTTGCCTTCAGCCTCCCTCACCTCACCATGTGTAGTAGCGTGAGAAATGGAGTGTGGGTGTTTGCTGTGGATAGTTATTAAAATGTTTCCCAAAGATGTTTTCAGGGCAACTTACAGCCTCGTTTAAGAAAAATTGTTGTTTCTTACTGCCACAGGAGTCATGGCAGAAGTCATGAACTTTCAGAGCCCTAGATGAGGGAAGTATTAAATTACCATTCCACAATCAAAGTGTGACTTGCTACGTGTTCAGGCTTTTCAGCTGTTGTTTACTGTATCTCACGGATATAATATATTTGCTGGGTTCAAATAATAGGTCACCTATCATAAATATCAAGTTTCACCAGGGAGACTACAATGTCATTCTCTTGGAAAATTTTCCAATCCGATTGGGTTGCAATCACAGTTTCAGTGATTTTTAAGACACATAATTTAAGACTTTCTTCTTATTTTAGGGTTACTCTCTGGGAGATAGGCTGAAGCATGGCCAAAATAACAGTTTGGTCTAGTGGTTAAGGCACCAGGCCAGAAACCAGGAGACTGTGAGTTCTAGTCCCGCCTTAGGCATGAAAGCTGGCTGGGTGACCTTGGGCCAGTCACTCTCTCTCAGCCCAACTCACCTCACAGGGTTGTTGTTGTGGGGAAAATAGGAGAGAGGAGTATTAGGTATGTTAGCCACCTTGAGTTATTTATAAAAATAATAAAGGTGGGATAAAAATTAAATAAATAAATCAGACACCCCAGTTAATGTGAACAAAGCTGTGCTTTAAATAAATATGTTTTAAAAAATGTGGGCAAAACATATACAATGCGTCTTCTTTTTGCATTATCCCCCTGCAATTCATAGGATTGGAGCCTGGGAACAAACAATCTACACATTGTACAACATGACAGGAGAGATTATACCTGTGAATGGTCCCCTATACAGATAGACCCAGAAATAGTAAACTAGCAGATCAGGAAGAGAGGTACATGAAGCTCTTCTCTGTGATATGCTAGTTTAATTCTTCCAGGTAGTCCTCGTTCAGCGACCACAATTGGGACTGGCAACTCAGTCATTGAGCGAGGTGGTTGCTAAGTGAGGCAGTCGCTAAGTGAAACTATGACTGTGTACGATCTTCCTTCAGCTTGCCTTTGCTTTACAGACCTGCGAAGGTCGTAAATGTGAGGATTGGTTGCAAAGTTACTTTTTCATCACCGTTGTAACTGTGAATGGTCGCTAAACGAGGCAGGTGCTAAACGAAGATTACCTGTATTTGAAGAACCATAATTTTGTAACCCCTGCTATAGAAAGTTGCATGAAAGTGAATATTCTGGAATAATAATAATAATATTTTATTTTTATAGTAGTTTTTAAATGTATAGTCTTTTAACTTTTTATATATTGTGATTGTAAACCGCCCAGAGTCTACCATGGTAGAGATGGGCGGGGATAAATTCAAATAATTAATAAATAAATAAATAAATAAATAATAATATTGCATGATCTATGTTTTGCTACATGGCCAGATTGAAATGAGAGATTTGACTTTGCCAACAAAGAAGGCCACTCCATTTTTATTTTTCTAACTCAAGGATAACGGCGCCGTGCAGTGTAATGAAGGTTCCACCAGCTGCAAACATCAGATTGTGCTTCAGCCAACCGTTGGTTATGATGTTGTGTTGGTGCCAAAAATTATGAGTGGTGGTTTAATGCACATAGTTATAGTCACACATCAGCCAAAGTGAATAATAGCCAGACTGTAAAATAATTGCAACAATGTCTTGAAGTGAAGCCAGGAATGGAGATCAGAGCCATCCGTCTCTGTTAATTTGTATACAGTTCCTTACAACAGCACAGAAACATTTAGAAAACACTTGCAGGGGTTTGCTCTGAAACAGCTGGACAACTTTTATTTTGAAGAAAGGGGAGGATAAAAAAAAAGAAAAGAAAGGGAAGGGAAGGGAAGCCTCCCAATGGACTGGTCTTGTTTCACAAAGCAAGACAACCTCCGAGTTGAAGACTTTGACCAGTGCGTCTAAGAAGAGTTCTCATGCCTGGAATAATCTAGCACATGTTTTTTTTGTTTGTTTAAACTTGGTTAACAGCTGGTAAAAGTTTTGCATTTTCCTCAGGCAGCCGAAACCCTTCCAGGAGGCTCTTCTCTGCTTCGCTCAACTTGTCTCCAGTCTCTGTGTAACAGCCTGCATGTTTTGGTGCTGCTCAGACTGGATGTGGTCTCTATGGCCTCATTTTGCCGGACTGTCACACGGAGGGAGGTTTTCCCCGGCACCAGAAAGAAACCTTGGTGTGGTCTCTTCAGCACAGTAGCTAAGAACAAGTTTCCTGATTGCTCCCAGGTTTTCTCGGGAACTCTTTTCAGGAAGAGGCTATTCCTCCCCCACACTTAAATGGATGATTGTGTTACCGTTAGGAAAAAGCATCTTCAGAGACCTATCTTTAGGTAAGTGGTGTTCTCGTTCCTCTGGACATGAAGTTATTTTGAACGGAACTTTTCGCAACTCTTCCTGGGTTTCAAATATGAAAGCAAACAAGAGGCTTTCAGGAGCAGGAATCTGAAGTTTAACTTGCTCTATCTGCCTGTTTGTGTGAGCATGCGTGTGTGTGTGTGTGTGTGTGTGTGTGTGTGTGTGTGTGCCAGCAGAGTTTTGAGATGGACATTTTCATGCAAGTTGTAGTAAACTTTTGGAGACTTCTGATGGAAGCTTGGAATTAAAACAGCAACAGCCTTCTACTTCCCCAAACATCAACTTTCTCTCAGACTTTGAACTGGGATTTTGATGCTTGCGAAAAATCCCTGGAAACGAATTTCTATTTTTCAAGCCTTCCAATTGCTCAGATGCATTATCGGTGCATTACTTTGCTCATACTTAGTTTAGCTGATTATGTTGGTGGGCCAGAAATGTAATACCTATTCATGGCATTTCCTTGCAATTTGTAAAATACAAATTTTCAAACAGATTTACTTGTAGGAAATACACTTAAGAATGTAGCCTTAATAGAATGTTTGATTTGGAAACTAAATGCATCTGCTTTGCTTAAAAAAAACAAATCAGCTACTCAATAGCATGGTCCTATTGATGTGTATTGAGCTGTACATACCACTTATCCTAATGGATCTTAGTCCCTAGCAACCGTTTGTAAGATTTCAGTCCAAATCATGAAGATGTTCTCTTTTGCTAAGACTTCATGGCTGTGATTTTTAACATGGCTGTGTTGCCTTCCTCCCTACCCTACCCTACCCTACCCTACCCTACCCTACCCTTCAAGTCAAATTTGACTCCTGGCAGTTATTTGCCATTGCCTTCTTCCTTGGGCTCAGAGGGAGTGATTGGTCCAAGGTCACCCAGATGGCTTTTGTGCATAAAGCAGATCTAGAATTCAAGTTTCCCTGCTCCTGGATCAGCATCTTAAACATTAGACAAAAATGGCTCTCTAGATTGCTTAGAGTCCCATTGGAAAAGGTTTAAAATCCAGCCTTAGGAACTTAATAGGATTTACTTCTAGGTAGACATGTATAGAATTGTGTCTTTATGCAGCATAGATGCATGCCATATTGCATCCTGGGGAGTGATCATCACTTCAACCATTCATCAGGACCAACTTAAGAAATTTCCTATAAATCCAGTCCAAATACCAGTAGATACTCTGAATATATTTGATCTTTGAAGCAATCAAGAAAACCCTTCTGAAAGCTATTACGTTTGTATTATATATGTATCATCTAATATATTTGATGGCAAATGCCATTATATTTATACCAACACATGCTATTTAGTTTAGTCTCCTGTGACCATTTTTGGACCAAATGGTTTTTCAAAGTAGTTACACTTCAGTATTGCTACTGTTCTATGATAGCTGTATCATATATCATACACCTGTACATCATATGTAAGAACAATTGCAGCTACTTCTCTTGGCTTCTTTAAAATTCTTCTGCAAAGGATGAGATCACAACTAAGAAATCTGGATCCTGAAATGTTGGTATGATCAACAAATATAAGACTATCTTAGTTCACGGAAGAACAGGTTGCATCTGGAAAAGACTCGAGTATTTGCCCAAAAGTTAAATTCCAAAGATAAAAGTGATTCTATTCTAAGTGGACACACATGGAACATCTTGGTTCTTTTCAACTTAACTGTTGAAGGCAATTTCCAGGTTAGGGGGAATTTAACCTTAGTAGGCTAGCATAGAGTTTCCCTACCATGTTTTTGTCAATTTGTTTCAAGTAGGAGAAGGACACTGCATGAAGACAGCTGCCATCTCCCTTGAAATGCATGAAGAATCCTTTTGTATAGCACTAGTGTGCTATTATTCTACCTTTCTGTGAATAAGCTCAGGATATTATATAAGGTTTTCTTTCCCCTTCCTTTAATTCTTATGGCAACATTGCATGATGATACAGAGAGTTGCCTATCCATGGCTACCTAAACTTGGCTGCATTGAATTTAATCCATTTTATTTAATCATGCAATATAATGAAAGCTAAACTAATAACACAGGCTGGTTTTGCACAACACGGTAGGTTTAGATTTCAGTGGGTTATGAAAACAGAGCCAAACTGATTGGTCTAAGATTGCCCGTGAGAGTCATGTTCAAGCAAGGATTTGAACCCAGCATTTTCTAGACTGTGCACTCAAAACGAGCCAGTGTTAATTCCCACGCAACCAAGTATGTTCGTATATGAATAGAGTTGTGATGCTGCTGATTCATTTTAAGCATCTAGAGTTTTATGTGTTTCACACTTTGATTATGATGTGATGGGGTTTTTTTAGATCTGCTATAGTAGTCAGAGAAAAAAAATGTAATTTATTTGATGATGCCCTAAAAATTTATAATTTAGGCATAGAGATATTTTCTTCGAAGTAAGTGACAGTGTAAATTTGTAGTAGACATTCCTTTCAATCTCATTCTTGAGATCATCTGTACCTCTGTATTGGATTGAATGAAATTACTTCTGAGTAGAAATGTATACAATTGCATTTCCAGCAGATATGGAATATTCTCTAAAATATGAGAATAACAATATAATTTGTTATTAAATAAACCATGGGGCGGAAAACATCTTTCAAGCCGCATTCTTCCACAGAGATAATGACATGGTGATATGACTTGAAATTTAGAGTTAGTAAAATGTTCATCATCTTACATCCAATTGGGAACACTTATTTGGATTTTTTTTTTGACATTTTGCATCATTTTAAGGGGAAATGATAGCTTAGATTCAGAGTCATCAAGGTTCCTGTAATTGTCAGTTTTATTTATATTCCACCTCTGTGAATTCACCTCCTTCTAAGGCAGCTCATGGTTAATGTTCAAATACAGTAAATAAAAATACCAAGAAACAATGTGTAGACAGTCTTAGACTTTTATTCCATTGATGGAAATGCTTTCAGTAGTGGAATTCTATGAGACAAGTCATCCTTTTCCCTGCTTCAGAAAATGGGATCCTCTGGAGAGAAGATGCCCCTATTTCAGTCAATATCAAAGTATTGATATCAGTATCAATATGAATGTTATCAGAATCTTTGCCGTAGGGTCAGTGGCTTGATCCTGCTTGACCAACAAGCACTGAACATCTCTTTGATCTCTTTAATGTCTTCTGACCTGGAATCTTCCTGCAAGTTAGTGACAGGTCAGCCGTTCTCCTAGAGGAGAGATCCTCTAGAATGTCCATTTTTCCCCCAGGAATTCAGCAAAGGTTCAGGATTAGCCTTGTGGGAAAAAATCTGTCATTCACATGCACTTCCCTTAATATAACTGAGCAAAAAAATCAGTACTGATATCCCAAACATGGAAACATCAAATACTGCAAATGCCTGTCTAATTGCTGAGCATTCAAAGGAGAATCTACTTCCCTCTATGTCAACTGCAGCCAGTGTTAGCTCGATGGTGAGAGGGATTTCATTCTTCTGGCATTCAAACCATGCCATGTCTTCTCCCTAAAATGCCCATCTGGTATCCTTTCCAATGGATTTCCTATACCTAACAAATATTTATTTTTATTTACTCAAGCATCCCAATATAAAATGTTTTTATGGGTTCTGCTGTATTTCTTAATTTCACAAGTTTCCTGGTTGTTTTTTCTACAATTTTACCCTGGGTTTTGAGTTTGGTTTCATTTTTTTAAATTGTAGAGTAGACTGGTATTGGTATATGGAAGGAATGGCTTATTAAAGTCATTCATTGAATTCATATTCCTCAGCCTGTGGCTGTGGTGCAACTCTCAGAAAGCAATTGTGGAGAAAGAAAGGAACTTATTTTTCCTTTGGAAGAGTTGCAAAATAAAAATAGTAATACTCCTGAAAATGAACAATGATGTTAGAAATGTATTGGCCTATTTTATTTTATTAAAAAAAAACTACAGATAGTAGAGTTTTACATTTTGAATCAACTTGACAATTTAATTCAAAGGTGATTTGATCAAGTTATTATTTGATTATTCAAATCAATGATTAAAATTGACTAAACTCAACTTTTTAAATTGAATTGCAAATATAAATCCAATTGGCAATTCAAATCAAACACAAGCACACATTTAAATAAGATCTTCATTTATTTGCACAATAAACAGATAATTATTTCCTTTTGATTTTGCTACGGTCCTTGCTAATTTCCTGGGATTGTAGAATATCACCTAATCCAGCCTCATGTTCCATGTAAAATCTTCAGAGCTCCACCATAACCAGTTGATTTCACTGTTGAACCATTGTACCATTTAGAACTTAATATTTTGCCAAGAACTGTTTCCCAAAATGGCTATTATGACATACGAAGCAACAGTGAACAAATCTCCATGGTAAGGCTGGTCCTTCAGATGTTGGAAGCCAATGATCATTTAAGTCATTAAACTCCCCCTACATAAAATATCTTGTTATATATGAGATATCCCAGTTTTTCATCTCTTAATATGCTGTAGCTTATAATATCCATCTTAAAATATGACATGTAGAACTGGAGACAATCTTCCAGCACAGAACGATTACTTCCTGTGACCTGGGGATGGTGCTTCTTTTAATGGGACCTAAATCACATTTGTTTCTATTACAGTCCCGACACATTTCCTGGTCAGCTTTGAGAATTACAATTTTAAGAACTTCTAGAGCATACATTGAACCACACTGATTAGAAATCAGGGCTTGCATCATCATTGCAGAGCAGTGGATTCTTGCAACTATTGCCCCAGAATTTTTTTTTCAGGCTCACTTATGGCAGAGCTGCCCCAACTTTGCTCCACTTCTTAGGAAACACTTGAAGTAGAAATTTTCATTCTAGATACTAGAATAAAACCCATAATATACATTAATCCTAATTAATTAATTAATGCCTAATCTTTCTGATTAGCTGATCAGTTGGCTGTACCTCTGGTCAAAAGATTAAGCATAATAGAAGGAAACTGCATTTGATCAGGATGTCTACCCACCTCAAAACAAGCAGATTTTACTTTATTAAAATAGAATAAAACTAACGAAGTCTTTTGCATTATTTTACATGCGGTGATGTTTATTTTACATACATCACAGCATGTAAAATAATATAAAAGTCTTTGTTAGCTTTATTCTATTTTCATAAAATAAAATCTACTTGTTCTGAGTTGGGTAGACATCTTGAACAATATTCTGGAATGCATTTTCATGCACACACAAACAAGACCAAAGCAAGCCACCACCACAACAAAACACTCTTTTTTTCCAAATAAAAACATAATGCCCTTACATGGACTTTACCTCTTGTCTGAAAGGTCAGTTTTAAAAAGAAGACTTACAATTACAAATTAGCCAAGAATTGTACCAGCGCCCACATGATTTTAGTTGTGTCTTAGCTTGATTGGTTTTTCTTGTAGGCAAGGCATGTAACTAAAGTTATTTAGCTAAAGTTAACTTTGTTTAATTCCTGTTGGTTTTGATTGCAAAGAGCTTACAAAATGTTTACACCACAGCATTGTTTTAGATATGTACCTATAAGGATATTACAAACAGATGCCTATTATGTTGCGCCGAGTGATGAGAGGACTTTCTGTGCTTGAACAAAGAGCTCAAGACAATTGCTTAGTAGATGCTTCTTCAGTGGCTTCAGATATCTAGTGGTTAATAGCTCCCAGGATGACTGACATGCTTGGGTAGGAACTGAATTTTGGAAGGAAGCTATTTAGACATTGGAATATAGGCAGGGAAGAAGACTGAAATGTTTGTTCTGTGGCAGCTGGGAAAAAAAATACATTTGAGAAGAGTTACTCTGTACTTCGTTGGCTTTAGGCTGAATTGATACTGCTTTGGAGGTGACAAACACACATCGGTGCCACTTTGCCTGTACTGCTCTGGATTTTGGAAAATCAACATAACTTGGTTAATGTCAGCATTTTTTCCTTAGAATGAGACTGTTCTGTAAAAGTCTGCCCTCCTTCAAAAAACAAACAAACAAACAAACAAACTGTCCTTCTATTGCTCCATTTTGTTTAAGGGAGGGCAGACTTTTACAGAATTAGGGAGAGATTGATAATTTCTCATTTGAAAGACAATCCTCTAGTCACTCTTATATGAATACTCCAAGGGCCATTAAAAGTGAAGCTGACACCCTGTTTTCAAAGAACAGAATATTCTAATGTAGCAGGAATGATTTGATCAGTTCCTATCTTATGGCTGAGCTTCAAAGAGGAAATTCACAATCTCTTCCCTTGCATGGAAGCTAATTTCAATGCTTTGCCCAAGAGGCCACCAATTATGCCTTATTTATTGGAGTTATGAGTTTAGCGAATAAGGAAAACGGGAAGCAAAAGTAGGTGTGCGCCAGATCATTGTTCCACCTAACTCTGTATTGTCTCTAGACTGGCCAGAGGATCGCCAAGGTTTCAGACTGGACGTTTCTCATCTGGAAATGCCAGAGATGGAATCTGAGGTCTTCTGCACAAGAATCATATGCTGTATCACTCAGTTATGTCCCTTCTCCTAAATCAGGGGGGACATCCTGAGACCCCAGGGTGGCATGCAGCCCCCTTTTGCAACCCCTGCAATTGTCTCAACCATACTGTAGCTACTGAAAACTACAGCACATTGTTCTGCAACCATAAGAGGGAAATGCATGAAAACATGAGTAAAAGCCCTGAACTAGATTTGAGTTTAAAAAGAAAGAAAACAACCCAAACAGTGACTCTGACTGTTTCCAGGTGTGCCAACTTTGCCCCCATTGCAGATTTGTCTTTCTCTAAAACCTAATCACCAAAAATGGGCTCATCCCACCTTAAGAAAATAACGAAACCCTTGTGCCATTTCTCTGCATTGGCAGTTGTGTGTGTCACAGAATTGCATGACAAAATGGTAAATTGTCCTATGGAACAGACAACCAAAAATGACCGTGTGGTGTGGGGAGACTGCGCAGCCTTTAAGATCCATGAAGGAAGGAAAGAATAATAAATAATCAATTGGCGGGTAGCATAATAATATGATGATCTCCCACTAAGGGCTTGGTAAATAAAATGAAGGAAGGTACAATATAAATATTTGAACTGAATCCATCCGCAGGCTATTTTGTGTGGAAGGGATTGCAAAATCCAATTGAACTGTATGTTGACTGATCTAAGACAGAGATAACAGCGTTTTTTAAAGAAAAAGGAGCCATGTAAGGGAATGTCCTACATTTGTTTTGGCATCTTCCAGCTCTTCAGATGTATTTAAACAGCTGCCCAAATATTTGCATCCAGACTCTTCATTGTTCTTCATGAAGATGAATGGCAGAACAATCTCCACTGACGTGTGGAGCGAAATAATCCGTTTCCAATAGAATGGGATTTTATGCAGATTGGCAAAATAGTAAAGCACAATAGAGGTTCTATCTGTTTTGAAATGGCAACACTAACAGCCATCAAGCACAAGATTTGGTAAGCACCAGGTGTTCCCTTGTGCTCCTTTAAGAAATGAATGTTTGCAATGACCTTTATTACACCAAACATTGTCAGAGGCCAATGTGGCTAAATCTTCTCACTAGTAGCCGTTAGTGCTTTTTGAAAAGTATCTAAGCCAGTTTCTGAGCTTGACTAGTGATGACATATTTAACTGGATTGAGAATTAAGAGAAGGGAATATATAGATTGACTGTGCTATAGTTGCATTCCACAGCTGGAATAGAGGTTGCCAGAACTAGCATTTTTTCTGGAAAAAAAGTAGGAGATCTTCTCCAAGCATTTCCATTTTTGCCTTGAAGTGTTGTTTTTAGCTATATTCCTTTCAGACACTATGCATACAAATTAAATCAAATATATAAAAGAAGAGAGCAGGACCACCCTGTTGTCCCCCACAGTGAAGGATGGGATCACATCATGGTGGATGTGATTCAGTGCAACATCTGCAAAGGGATACTTGTTTATGCAAAGCTGCACACAGAGAACCATACCAGACCTGCACATACAGTAATATCAATTGGTTTTGCACTACAATTACCACTATACGTGTTGTGTCATGTTTTAGTGGTTATTACATCTACTTGGCTTCCGCAGCAAGCAAAATTTTCATCAAAATTATGACATGTGCATTGTGATGTCGCAATTCAAACTCTGCCCCTTATGTACATGTATGTAGTATTGTTCCTACACACACACACCAGGCCTATCGACACCCATGTATCTACTGTACCTTCATTCCAGAATTCTACAGATTCTTTGATACAGGCAGAAGACTCTTCCATTCCAAAAAGTGCATATGAGTGTCATCAATAGCTAATGATGGCAGAATGAAAGCTCCTTATTCAGAAGCAAATTGGCACTGAAGACCAGTTGCCAGGAAGCAACAGAGAAAAGCTATTGCTCTCTGCTCAAGCTCTGGGCTTCTCAGAGGCATATAGTTGAGCACTGTGGGAAACAGGATGCTGTACATGACCCAGTATGGCTCTTTCTATGTTCATCTTACTGCCCCATTTCTTCCATACCAGAAGATCTTGTAGGTCTTTTCTTCCATAACAGGAGATAGTTTTCTTCTGTTGACGTGAATAGGAAACTCTTGTTCTATGAGTATATTACAGCCCATGCCCACATATAACATGTGGGCATTACACATTAATCAGGATTTATTGGATATCTAAGCCTAACCTTCAAAATGATTGATGACTCCACGTTTCATTCAGGTATGTGTCATTAAAGAATGTATAATACACCATGGGAGAATAAAATCTCAGGGGAGCAGTACTGTGAAGGCTATGGAGATGGCAATAGCACTTCTAAAATGGGGTGTGTGTTTGTGTATGTATGTGTACACACAGAGAGACATACATGCACGTTCATATACAAAAATGTTGAATCAGCTAGAACTTTATTTAATTCTCAGGGTTTTCTCCTTTTATGTACATTTTTAAAAGTTAATCATGGAAAAAGTGACACATGCTGTCTAGTCACCTAAGAATGATTCTGTTAAGTGTACCATTTTAAAAGCATGGAAAGTTATATATAGCACAGAGCATGAAAGAAACCTACATACAACTACCAGTCGGTGCCCTCTGAGGATCCAAACAACCACCACCAAGATTTTTGTAGTGAAGGGCCTAGAAAATGATTAGTAGTAGTTCCCTAAGGGAACATATTATTATTAAAACTGAAAAAAGAAATTCACCCATTCTGGTTTTAATAGTATTTTAAGAGTATTTTAATATTTTAAGAGTTCAGAGTTCTCCCCAGGGTTCCAAATCTCAGGCATTTAGTCTGGAGTAGACAGGCTGTTGCATATGCGAAGGCTGACATTTAATAGTGGAGAAGACCCGGTATGACCTTTCAGAAGTTGAGCGTAATGCATATTAAATATGCCTTCTTTATTGTGATTGGAAAGAGATGTGTGATTTTAAACTGGACAGCTTTCATTGCTAGCATAGAAGAAGGAATGAAAGACTCAGAGCCTTTTAGGGAGTTGAGAAACAATTTAAGCAATAAACGCCTCATTCATCCCTTCCAGGTTAATATCATTTTTTTTTTTCATGCAGATTAAAACATTTTCTTTTTCTTTTTTTAAATGAAGAAGCAGCAATCGCAGGTTATAAAATGCTTTTTGTTAACTTAGCTAATTATTTTGATATTTTAAAAAATCAAATGAAAAGAAAAGCAGGGAAGAGACAAAACACTGAGAATCAGAGAGGAAAGGGATCAAACTTTATAGTGGATTTGAATTGAAATGCTGTTGAATGAACCTATGATTCCCAGGAAATATTACAACTGGTGGGTGAGAATCAGATGGATGCTGATCATTCATATGTTCCTTCTCTTGCTTAGCATAGTTTGGACAATCTGAGGATATGTGCAGATGAATGATTATTGTTGGTGAGTTTCATAAGTATAAGAGTAGACTGTAATGAAGTGATGATTGAAGCCCTTTTTATTTAAAAAAATCCGCAGCATAGTGGGAGATAAAGAGAAAATTCTTGAAATACACAATTTAGACAAAACGTCTTTCATTCTAATGAGAGTATCAATCAATCAATCAATCTATCTATCTTTATTCGGTCATAGACCAGCAAATAAAACAAAATCACAATTAATTAGGATAAAAAGAGAAACACATAAAATTCTAAAATATCTAAGAAAAATTAGAGGAGATGCTACCACGTATTGTGCAAACTATAGAACAGTACTTGGCTGTGGTCAACAAAATAGAATCAGATTGATCGGATAGTAACAACTTAAGATAAAAAGAGTCAGAACAACCAGGATGTTTAGTGAAGAATGAGGATAGTAATCCCTGGTGAGCACCTGCGTAGAGGGAGCAATACAAAATAACATGTTTGATGGTTTCAATTGTTCCTCCACCACATGGACACAGTCTCTGTTCAAAAGGGATATTTCGGTATTTCCCTTCAGTAACAGCTGTTGGGAGGGCATTGAATCTGGCCAGGGATAAAGCCCTTCTAAATTTTGGAATTGTTATGTAGCCTAGGTATCTAGCTGGCTGGAGGAAATATTCAGAATGGCTCAAATGATGTTTCTAGGTAGAACTGCTACATCTGATTGCAGCTCTAAATAGGATGACCATATTTCCTTGAGACAAAAACAGGACAAGAGGAACTGAAAGCCGGAAGTAGCTGGAATGGCGCGAAAGAGCCAGAGCAGCTGATTGGAGGGAACCCGGAAGAGGAATCACCTCCGCCTATCAGCGCGTGGCAAAGGAGTTGGGAGTTGGAGGGAAGCTGGAAGAGGAATCGCCTCCGCCTATCACGCTGCTTGGCCCACCTCTCCCACCTCCTTTGCCACGTGCTGATAGGTGGAGGCGATTCTTCTTCCGGGTTCCCTCCAATCAGCTGCTCTGGCTCTTTCGCGCCACTCCAGCTACTTCCGGCTCTTGGTTCCGGCTGGCGGCAGGGACAGGCTAGTTCCTGACAGGTTTTTTAAAAAAACGGGACAAAATTGACTTTTATATTAAAACAACGGGACGGTCCAGAAATGTTAAAAAAATGGGACTGTCCCATTCAAAACGGGACGTATGGTCAGCCTAGCTCTAAATTGATGGCCCGTTGTTTGAGGTCAGCTAGTGAACAGTCGTAACCTATCATGGTAATGGCTAATGAGAATAAAGCGGTCTTTCTAAGCCTGGTATTCTTTCAAGGGATTGAACTATATTTCCCATCATTTTTGGCTACTCAGTTTGCTGGCTGGGAATGATGGGCACTGTGGTTTTATATACCTGACTAGAGAAGGCTGGATTACAGAGAAAAAACTTGAACATTTTGAGGGATTTTGCAAGCCAGTCACATGCAGACCAGGCCAGGGCCTTTTTCAGATTGAGAAAGAAGCAGTCTGGAAATTGCACAACTAATTTTTGCTCCTCCTGGCTGCCTACCTGGATCTTCATTAGAGCTTCTTTAGCAGGAGATTAACACCTACCCTTCCTGTCTCAGCAACCATATTCTAGGGGAGCTTGAAACAAATTGGCTGTGTTCACGTGACACACTTACCCATGATTAGCTGAACTTGTTCATGGATTTAACTCAACTTGCTTGTATTTCTATGTCACACTGAAACATAAACTACCCACAGACTGGCTTCACGGGGCACACTAAGCTAAATTGTGGTTGGCTAGCTTGTGGTTCTGTATGTCATGTGGGCTGTACCATTGTGGAGTCCTCTGGCTGAGTTCATACACTGCATGAAGCTATAAGGTGATTTGATTAGCTTTGGCTGAATATGTGTGGTAAACAGAGAGTTGGTGTCAGGAGAACTATCCATTACAGTCCAGAGAGTACAGGCAATTGTCGATAAGGACTGTCTCAAGCCACTGATGCTGCTACCAGACACACAGGCCCAAAGCGAAAACCCAGGAGCAGCACTGGATGGAAACAAGTACAAAAGTTATTTCTTTATTTAAAGCTAGAGCTGCACCCGCTCCATAAATGGGGTCCCTGTGGAAAACTTGGGGGGGGGGGGAAATCAGATTTTGGCAGAGCGCTCTGTCTCCTTCTCTTTCTCTCTCCTTTCAAATTTCTGAATTGCTCCCAAAGCTGGGATGGAGTTTCAGATTCAGAAGTACCCACATCTACTTGGCTTGGAGCAAACATGGCACATTTTTCAAATTTTGTTGCCTCTTTAATTTATGACATTTACCTTCCAAAAAAATAAGAGAGGCCTTTAAAGCACATACAAAGAAGTTAAAATAAAAACACATTAACATGCAAAAAGCAATAGTAAGTGCACACAGTGAAGCTGAACTCTTTGTGAAGGTACAGATGCAAACATATTTATTTATTTATTTATTTATTTATAATTCATATTTATCACCGCCCATCTCCCCCAAACATATAATTTTATTGGGAGCAATGTGGAGGTCATTGTCTTCTCCTGAGATGTTTTTACAACTTCCCAGCTTAGCCAACAACCCTGCTAGTTTGTAAAAGTCTCCCATGCAAGTATTATTTAGGCCTAACCCTGCTAAGTTTCTTTGCTCAGGCAAAATAAACCAAGTATTTCTACCTGCTGAGCCCATTTAAACTAAACAAACTATTAATCAGTAGAACTGATCATTTGATGCAACAGTTGAGTGAATCAAATGCTTCTTTCCAGTTCTCATTTGCCAACAGAATACTGAAAAAGAAGGATGATGATCTAACCTCTTATGGCAGGGAATTCCACATCCTGACATTTGTTATGGCATGTGACATTTGGCATGTGTTACTATGAATGGTGCCTATTAAGCAAGGATACACCTAATAATTACCTATAATTACTTGTTGTTTTGTACTATTGTGGTTTTTATATATTTTTAGATTCTATTTTAACTTATTTATTGTGAACCGCCCAGAGTTCCCCATGTGGGGAGATGGGCGGTCATATAAATTAAACAAACAAACAAACAAACAAACAAACAAATAAATAAATAAGAGAGGTGTGAATGATTGAATACTCACCTGATCTTGGCATTTTGCCCCAGTCAAGATTTTAGCCAAGAATATCCTATATTAATGGATGTTTCTGGAGAGAAACAGGGCAGCCTCCAAACCATTACAGGAATCAGACTGCGATATAACAAATGCATGTAAGAGCATAGTCAGGTCTGGCCATAGCAGAAATGAACGCATATAATATCAATATTTGAACAATTTATGACAGGCATTCTGATGAGTGCAGTGAATGAATTAGCCCTTCCCTCTTTGTTTGTGATTCAAGTCTTGTCTCCTGGTACAATCAAAGGTGAACATCGCTGTATGCCACATTTGTTTGTTTCATTATTCATTTCCTGCTTCAGAAAGCCTTACTCCAAATCCTGAATGGTGAAGAATTACTTTATCTCCTAACCTCTCAGCTATAATGAATCCTATGTTTTGTTCAGATATTTATGCTAAATGGCTCATTGAAACAATTTGTGTAACGTTGTGGGCATGTTAACACAAGGACAGTGTGCTTTAGTTTGCCCTGACAGGGATTAACTGGGCCACAATAATTCAGATGGTCATTAGATGACAGCAAATGATGCCTTTTTGCTCCCATCTAGTGATTGTATGTACTTTTGCAGCCAGAATATGGCAGTCCAACTCAAAGAATCTAATATAGCCCTGAGAGCTCAGGTTTAAGGCAAATGAACAGCTCTGACAATCTCCCAGTATCAGATTAGAGGAATCAGGTCTTGGAGAGATCCAAGGAGGAAACATACTGGCTGCATTACACAATACACTTAGCTTGGTTAGTGAATTAACCTATTTTCTAGGTGTTCATGGTAGAACACCATAAACTAACCATATGAGCAATGGCGTCCATAACAAGCCAGGATGGCATCAAAATGATGACAGGTGCATTATGATGACATTGTGCAAAGAATGTATGTAATGACATCATGATGTCTGATGTAAGTATGCAAGTCAAATCATTTGCATGAGGACCTTATAACTCACAGGCTACCATTTGCTTTCATTGTCCCATGAACAGGGAGTTGGGCTAGATTACCTCTAAGGTCCTGTCCGACTCTTTAATTCCAGCACAATACCTGTAAAAGATTACAGTGGTTTAGTTATTTGATAGGATAATTTGGTGAAAGAGAACTTTATGAATGCCACACTGGAACTCATCAGTCTCAATGTCTATGAACGGAGAGGGCAAGCAATTTAAGGCTGTGGGCAGCAGAGGCAAGAAAGGAAATTAAAAAAAAAAGAAGGGTGTATTTTTTTTACAGTACTATTCAAAAGCATGCAAATGCAAGTAGATGAATAGGTACCACTTCTGTGGGATGGTAACAGCGTTCCGCACGCGTCATGCCGGCCACATGACCGTGGAAGCATCTTCGGACAACGCTGGCTCTTCGGCTAACAAACGGAGATGAGCACCAGCCCCTAGAGTCGGACACGGCTGCACAACTGTGCGGGGGGAACCTTTACCTTTACATTTGCACTCTGCTTAGTGTTATATAGTAGAACATTGGACTTATGGGAGCCGTACAAGTTTAGAATCCTACTCAGCCATGAAGCTTACTGAGTGACTTTGGAACCATAAAATCACTCAGCTTTAGAGCACTTTCAATCATTCCTTTCTTTGTCAGTCTTCCTATTTCATTTGAAAACATTGAGATTGATCCAAGCTGTTTTGACTGTTTATGGGCCTATAAAGCGTGCAGAGAACTGATAACCAAGCTGCATCCTTATTGGCCAACAGGTGAATATGGAGAATGGTCAACCAATCATTGCTCACCTTTTGACCAGAACTGAGGACCCTCAGCTTTGTGCTTAAATGTGCATCTCTTCTGCTTTTAAAAAAACACATACTATAGAGGAGGGGCTTGTTTGAGATGTTTTCTCAAATTAGTTTCTTGGTCTGGGCTCAAGCCCTGCTTATCTGACCATTGCCTTGGTAGCGGCCCTTCATCCTGTCCTTCAAGGCCATTCCCTCTGCCCTCTACATCATGTTTGTGTTACAGAAAGAACATTTCTTCCCAGATCTGCCCCCATGCTTCACTGTGCCATAGTCAAATGAATGCTGACAATACCTGGAGGTTCAAGCAAATATTGTGTGTAGATTCAAGAGTACATGTGGGCTCTCAGACTCAAGTTCTGTTTATGCTATTAGCTTTGAAAGACTTATTGCATCATTTGGCTGAAGTCACCCGTATTGCAAAAGCAGATTATGCTGGCATTTCTCAATCTCACTATTTTGTTAAGTGAGAAATTGAAGTAAAGCATCTGTACGTTGCATAAAACACATGGTCTGCATTATGTACATGCAGCACCATTTCCAGAAGGCTAGGAGATGTTTAAAAATGGAAAATCAAAGAGGTTTTTAGGGCTCTCATGCATTCTAAGGATGACAGGCAACAATTATGCTGTTGAATCCATCCCAAATCATATCAAAACATGTCAAAAATATTTTGTTAAAAAGAAAGATCATGAGAGACTTTGCCATTGATGTCATCTCCTAATATTTTTATTCATGAAACTACACTTGATCTTTGCCAAAAGGCAGAGAAGTTAAGTTTGCAGTCCTGTGCACAGTTATGGTAGAGATAACCCCACAATGTGATGTATCCTTGAGGAGAAATGCATAGGATCACCCAGTAATTCATAATTAAGTCAGGGATGGTCTTAGAGCAAACATGTACAATCAAAGCCAAATGCAGCTCCCTTCTCAATCCTCCAGCCCCTCCATACTGGAATATGGTAATTTTTAGTGAAGAATTATTAAATATATGGGGAGAAATCAGTTTAATTGTATTTTATAAATTTAACTTGATTTAATTTGAATTGATTTTAGTTTTTCTCCTAGCCCTGCCTACATTTTGGACAGCAATCTTTGGCACCAAGCCCAAAAAAAGTGATTGTGTCTTTCAATAACCATATGCTAAAAAGTTAATGATGTGGATCTTAATGCAACTTTTTAAATCTCAGGTATTCCATTCTGACTCAATCTGATTGTCTTGTGCATAACTGTATTTTATATCACATGTTTTTTATCTAAATCAGGTGTTGTTGTTATGTTCCTATGTCACAAACACACATATACATGCAAATGTACATATGGACACACATAATATTTATGCTTCACTTTTCAGTACAAATTATTTTCCTAACCAGGTTACCATTTAAAATCCACTCAGCAGAGTGCTTAGGGTAGAAGGGTGCTCTATGCAAATTATGGGAGGAAGTACTAGGGAAGCACTTACCCATACAATGTTGTAAATTTAACTAATCCTTGCATCTCATTCTAAGCTTGACAACAATAGCTAGAGCAGGGGGTGAGTGGATGGGATTTTTCTTAGTGTAGCAGTAATTCAAGCAACAGGTACTATTGGTTATTACTAGTTAGCATTACAATATAAGTTCCAAAGAGACCCCAGAAGAAGATGGGAGGCGGACTCGGTGACTAGCTAATGGTAAATATCCAGGTCCTAAGAACAGCCTTTCTACTGTTGGGTAAAAGGTACATATTGCTTAAGTTGAAGTCAATTCCCGCAGACTACATGGATGCAAACATGCAGTTTGCTTGGCAACAGGATGGAAACAGTTTGCCATTCCCTTCTTTTGGGAAATATTTCCCAGCCTAGTCAACGGTCCTGGCATGCTCAAACAGTCCCCCATCTAAGTAACATTGTCGTTGTTTTAAATGTAGCATCACATCAAGTGGCCATCCCTAGCCAACTCTGGCTGATCTCAAAAAAGGTAAGCAAGGTTGGACCAGGTTCATCCTAAGAAGACAACCAGGAAATCCTAGGGATGTAATTTAAACTGGAAACAGAGCCAGTTTGGTCTAGAGCAGAGGTTTCCAAACTGTGTGTCGCGACACAAAAGTGTGTCACCACACACAGTGTGGTGTGTCGCCACACCACCCGGAAGCGGCGGCGCGTGCGTGCACGGTGGCCGCCATGCACGCGCGCGCCACCGCACGGCCCTCCCGCGCCAGCGGCGGCACTTTGGAAAGCCCTGGTCTAGAGGTTAAGCTGCTGGGCTAGAAACCAGGAAACTCAGAGTTCTAGTCCCGCCTTCGGCATGAAAGCCAGCTGGGTGACCTTGGGCCAGTCCCTCTCTCTCTCAGCCCTAGGAAGGAGCCAATGGGAAACCAGGAGACTGAGAGTTCTAGTCCCACCTTAGGCATGAAAGCCGGCTGGGTGACCTTGGGCCAATCACTCTCTCTCAGCCCAACTCACGTCACAGGGTTGTTGTTGTGGGGAAAAGAGGAGGAGGAAGGAGTAATAGGGATGTTCCCCGCCTTGAGTTATTTATAAAAATAATAAAGGCAGGATAGAAAAATAAATAAATCCAAGAAGTCAGTGGCAAAGCAATTTTCTTTTGCTGCCTAGGAAATTTATTTATTTTTATAGCAAATTTATATAGCCGCCCATCTCACAAAATGTGACACCGGGCAGCGTACAAACATAATAACAGTTATAAACCATAAACACTCAAACATAAATTAAAAATAAAATAAAAACAAGATAGTGAGAGAACAACAGTCACTCGACATCATACAGCCACCTTGCAGGCTCACCATGGGATCCGCAAGGTTGATGGAAGAATCATGTTTTAAGGGCTTTCCAGAAGGCTAGCCGGGATGGAGCCAACCTCACCTCAGGGGGAATGATGTTCCAGAGGGTGGGGGTCACAGCAGAAAAGGCACGTCACCCGGGTCCTGGCAGATGAAGCTCCTTTGTAGATGGGACCTGCAGCATACCCCTTCTGCTCGACCTGATGGGGTAGGTAGATGTAACCGGGAAGAGGCAGTACCTCAAATAATGGACTTGTAGTCACCAGAAGTTCAGCTTGAGTCAAGGGAGACGTTTTTATATTTTATTAATTATAGTAATGAAAGCCTGAAATGTATTATATGGGAAGAAACAGAAGAATGTTATTAGGAATGTATTAAACCCAATTTATGAAGGGAATCATATGGGAAAAAGAAAGAAAATCTGGAGTCATTCACGGTTTGTTTGTTTTTCAAAAACAAAACTCTTTTTATACACATTCCCCATTGTTGTATAAATTTCATTTTCTTCCCATCTCCAGCACCCATATAGATATCTGGAGAGATCTGTAATTCTGTGCCAGCTACAAAGGAAATGAACTATATATTTAAACAAAAACAAGTGCCTATTCTTCACTTCACAATCTAGCTCTACTTTGCCCCCATCTTCTTATGTACTTTTCAGGATGCAGTGACCCATCTGAATTTTCTCAGATGAGAAGAAAGGTTTATAGTATGCAGAGAACAAGAAGCGCATGGGAAAATGCCTTCAGTAACCTTTTTTCCCGTTCCTTTACTTAACTGTGAAAAATGTGTCTGCCTCGGCCTACGATTATTAATTACTGAGCTGCTATCTTGACATGGACATATAGCAGAGAATTGCTTCACAAAGTGACATCACAAAGTTTCCAATTAAAAAAAAACTATAGGAAAAAGTTTTTAAAAAAACAACAAACATCCCTTTCCCAATAATAGAAAAGGGAACGAGTTGTTGCCATTTCAGTCCTGCAATCTGGGAACTTGCTGAGATCTAACTTGTTCAGTCTTACATGCATATCCAGTGATCTCCTTAGTTTATTTAAGGCTGTCTGCTGCAGTTAATTCTCTTAAAATATGTTTCCCAGGAAGTAATAACAGTTTTAATAGTGACACATTAAGCTGTTTCCTGAAACTTCAGACCTTTTTTTTTTTTGTCTGACTAGAAATTGAGATATGAATAGATTTAGGGTACCATGTCACACAGCCCATACGCTGCTCGCAGTGCATCTTTTCTTTCCATAATGGTGACTTGGATATACAGTATCACTGAGCTGTATTGAACCCACGTCCTCTGTGCATACAAATTACAAGTTAATGCCACAAAGATTATAAAATTTGGAGCACAGTGTAGACCCCTTACTCTTATGGCATAACCCCAAATTCAGTTTACCTGAAGAGCTACCTTTCCACATACGCTCCTTCTGAATATTAGGATTTTATGTTTAGTTTAGTTTAGTTTAGTTTAGTTTAGTTTAGTTTAGTTTAGTTTAGTTTAGTTTAGTTTAGTTTAGTTTAGTTTAGTTTAGTTTAGTTTAGTTTAGTTCATTCACTCCATTTGTATACTGCTGAATCAGTCAAGACTCAAGGTGGTTTACAGCCATCCAGTAAATACATATAACCAAGTAAAAGTTCCATGTTAGGCATTGTTAAATCAAAATTGCAACCTGTATATAATTCATTCATTCATTCATGATAAAATAAGAGACCCTTCTCTTACAGCTGCTGCTCATAATGGCATAATGAGCCATCGATGGGGTGACTTCCCTTTCCTGTGGAACGTCTTTCCTAGGGAGATCCACCTGGTGTCTCCACTGCATATATTTAAATGCCAGATTGTGACTTACCTCTTCTTTCAGGCATTTAATCTTTAAAAGTTTAATTAATTTTGTAGCTAGCTTTTAAACCTTTTTATGATTTTTATTCTTGCCAGTTTTTTTTAATTTAGTTTTTAGGACTGCAAGTTATCTGTGGACAACCATCAACTGGAAGGGATATAAATATATACAATTCCATAAATAATTATGGGTTTCCCGGTAGCTGATGTGTTTTTCTGGTTAGCAAGGCTTCCCTTTGGAGTTATTTATCAAGACAGCCCCAAGGTGACTTGGCACAGGCTCTTCTTAGTTGTGTCCCTCTTATTTTTCAATACATCTCCCAGATGGGCTGAGGTCGTGGTAAGCCTATTATCCTTTTGGAATTAGACAGATTTTTTTTTATTTTATTTTTTCTAGTATGTTTATCTTGTATACAGCTTGTGATCTTCCTCATTTTTATTTTTTGGGATGAGGAATGCATTTTTTTTCTCCACTATCTCAAAAAATAATCTTGCTTGTTTTTTTAAAAATGAACAACAGTAAATCTCTTGGAGAGGCTCCCGCTTCAGCTGTACCTAAATAAATCTGTTTAGGGCATTAAAAAGCAGCAGTAGACTCAGTAAGAGCAGTAGGTTTGTATTTCTAGAATTATGGAAAGGACTTTGTCTCACGCTACAAAGACATTGACGCAAGTGTTAAATTAGCCTCTCTGCTGTAGCCATTCCCTCACATCAGATGAAGATTTTCCTGAAGGAAAGCATCTGAGAAAGGTCTCGTTCTGCAGATTGACATTGGAGAAAACCTTTCTTCTAGTCACCATTTTCTGACTTGTGTTAATATAAAACTATGGAATTGAGTATTAACTGTCTCTGTATTGCACTTGAGTCATAATAACCAAGGAATATTTCTCCATAATAGTGTCAGACAAGTCTGTCTGAGGTACATTAGATGCATACCTAGTGGGGAAAAACATCTCGGCCTCCATAAAATGGAGTCTTGGATTAAGATAATCTCCTATCCAGCTCAAATCACATCCTATCCTCCTAATCTACTATCGGGATAGGATGTGATTTGAGCTGGAGGAGCTGGGTAACTCATGCTAGCTTTGAAGACTGGATGAGGAATGGCGTTTTCTGGTTTTGTGATGATGAAACATATGTGCTGTATTCCACTCAAAATGGTCTTAGGGTACACAAGGCCATGCTGGAGTTTTTTATGTTATCAGCTTTTCTGTCATAAAGAGTAATGTCTGGTCTGTTGTAACTTTCATTCTTTGCCTTTCATTCCCATTTTCAGCATCCTGAATGAGAATGGGGCTCTAGGCCACTAATTAATGGAGAACCAAGGAATTCTGACAGATCGCAAGGTAGATACAGCCTCTGAGAAGCCACATCTTTTTACCTTCACTGTCAACTGTAATTTTTTAAACTGTTTCTTTAGAATGGTTGATCTAAACCCCAGTCATTCTTGCCTCTTGACTGGTGTTGTCTGTCTCCAACTTTATTAACTTGGAGCTGATTTTGACTTTTTAAAAATGGCCTTTACTTTGAAATTTGAGAGTTGCCGTCACTCTGTTCCAATAACTTTGGCAGACTGTTTGTGGCTGCCTCCAGCCTTCCTTAAACAAACCCTGAGCCCCGGTGCAGCGTGATAAAACCTGTCAGGTGAGAAGACTTCAAAGAGGTTCAAAGGTTCTTGCCATGGTCTCCCTGTAAGGGGCTTTTAGCAAAACCTGCTGGAGGTAGATCAGATAGATAGATAGACCCATGGAAAGCATGTAGCAGGCTTGCAGAATGCTGCCTTCAAAAATCCATAGTGATTTATGATGCAACTTGTTGACACTATTTAAAAAGATTTTTTACTTTATAGTAAAGAAAAAGATAGGCTGCTTCATGTGAAAGAAACAAATCAATCTCAAACTTGGATTCATTCGAAGCTGAGAAATTTAAGGCAATTCAATTTTACATGCCACTGATTTTAATGGGAATGGAATGAAAACATATGTTTTAACTGTTCTATGGAGTACTTTAAATATACTTTACAAATATAGCTAAATTATTCATTTTAAATTCATATCCATTTTAACTGAAGAGATTTAAGCCTGTGCTTCACTTTCTTAACGTTGCTATCCAAATATCAAAATTTGCATTGGAATTGCCTTTGCTCTTACACTTTTAATAGATTTTAAATAGCTTTCTGGAAGTCCCATACATTTGCTTCATGCATTTTCCTAAGTCATGCCAAAAATAGATAATAGTATTACATGCTTTTTGGCTTAGGTTTCAAAGATGCTTTGTTTTAATACCCTGTTATGCTTACTCCTGGATTTTTGACAGATAAAAAAGCTTTTGTTTTTAAACACTGCTTCATTTTTAATTATTCCAATTTTTAAATTATAGGTTACGAGCTGTCCTACACTGGCTGTGTTTCAGCTCTAGCTTGGTCAACCCATTGTCAGAAAACTATGAACCCCATATATTGAAAACAAAGGATTAGACTGCCTCCTCCTCCTCCTCCTCCTCCTCCTCCTCCTCCTCCTCCTCCTCCTCCTCCTCCATTCCTCCTGGAGCTTGGACCATCAGTGCTATTTGTTCCTTTGATGTTAGTGTGCAAAACAAGGACATTTAATTTTTGCCAAGCCATGTACATAAATTTTTCAGCCAGGATATGCATCATCTGCCAGCACTGTGTTTCCCTTGAATCTTTCCCTCTATAATTAATTGAAGAAGATGATATTTCTTGTTGTGTGTCATGTGTCCTCCATATTTCAGTTTCCTTTTCTTGATGGTATTCACAATTTATCCATTCTATTGAGGAGGCTTCATTTCATATACATTCAATCTATGATATTTTAAAGCATGTTCTATATAGCTGCATTTCAAAGGCTTCTATTCTCTTGATTGTGACTTGGTTAATTGTTTATGCTTCTACCCCATACAAAAGAATCAGCAAGACATAACAGCATACAGTTTCTCAACAAAGTTTCCATCTTAATTCCCTACAGCAAACAAATATGCTTATTTTTTCAAAATGCTACTCTCATCTGTTCAATCTTGTTCTTTATTTCCATTGTATGATTTCATTGATCATTCAGATACAGCCCATACTGTGCACCCTCTGCATTTGTTTTCCTGTTAGTTTGGATATTTTATTTTTATTAATGACCACACCATTAATGTTTATGCCTTCTTGACATTTTTCTAAAGATACTTTGAATCTGAGTAGATATAGCAAAAGTGATAATATACACAGTTGTCACACTCCATGTAACATTTGAATTTGTTTTGTTGTTTTTCCTTCTACTCTAACAACTGCTGTGTGCATCCAGTATAAATTCATAATAATGCATCTATCGCTACCATCCATAATATAATATTTAGTTTATCTAGCAACTTGTTACATTCTACTCAGTGAAACACCTTTTCTTAGTTAATAACATCCTCATTCACATCTCTACAATGTTTTTCTAAAAAAAGAGGTATCCTAAAAAGAGGTTGTTTAGTACATAATACATTTCTGAATCCAAATTTGGTTACATTTCTGAAAAAGCCTACTGTATATTATTTTAAGAAGTATTTTTGAGGCATGATTCATTTAGCTTATTGTACAATATTCATTGCATTTCCTCAAGTTGCCTGTTTCTAGAAGACTAATAAATGTATATATTAGCCAGTCATCCAGAATAATCCCTGTATCATAGACTATGTTAAATAATTTTGTTAAAATGTCTATACCAATTTTATCCATTTATTTCTTTTGCATAGCTGCCTTCAGATCCTCCTGCCTTGACAATTTTCAATGTTATGATTATTTGTGCTTATATTACATTTTCTCTGCAGACACAATATTTTGTGCTTCCGTTAGTATAATTATGATGTGGTACTCCATTATTACAAAAAAGTTGTTCCACAATTGCAAATATATAATTTTTATTCAGTGTCAATTATTTTCCTTCCTTCCTTGTCTATCAGTATATTAGTATTTTGTGTTCTAGGGACACCTCTAATTTATTTCTTTTGCATATTAAAAGTATCATATTTAATTTTCAGTACATCTGTCATTTGTCCATTTTTCTTTTGCAGTCATTCTTTTCTTCTGATGATTTTTATGTTTTTCCTTATTTATATTTTTCATTTTACAATATTCTTCCATTAGATCTAAAATTGCATTCTTCATTCATACTTTCTTTATTTCAATCTGAAATTTTTGTTGGTAATTTATATCAGGGGTTTGCAAATGCTCTTCCAATTTTCATTCACAACATTAAACTTTGAATTAAATTTCCATTCACTTATTTCATAGTAATAACGGTACCTTGTTTTACTTCCATGATAATGTTTACATTCTGTAATGTATGCCTTTCAATTCTAGTATTTTCCTTTCTCTTTTTGATGATTTGCAATCTTATTTGCCATTACTGGATTATGATTCAAACCTTTATTGGCTCCTGGGTATATTTTTACACCTAATATTCTATTTCTCAATATTTTATTAATTAGTATATAATCTGTTTAATTTCTGAATATATGTTCTTGCATATCTGCTGGTGATATCCAAGTATATTGTCCCCTAAATGGTGACTTCTTATAGAAAGCATATTGTTCTTTACAGAATTGTACCAGACAGGCACCAATTTACAGTATTTCTAGTACTTACAGTTCTGGTATAACATTTATGACTACTCTTTTAATTTTCTTCTTGATTATTATTATCTTTCCGTTTTGCAAACACTGTTTATTTTACCAGCAGAGCACAGGATGTTCAATGCCAAATTTTGCTCCTGGCAAAACTCATGCAAACTCTACAGAATTTAGCATAAAATCCCTAAGTTTATATTCACAACATCTCATAATGTACCCAGACTTTGTGTGCATGTTCCTCTAATTTACTGTATATAACTATTAACATGAGAGTTAATGGGGTTAAATAAAGAAATAAACAAAGCTTTCGGTTTTCTCTGTGTAGAGAAAATGTTGCCATGTATGAGAATCAGGAATGCTCACAAGTCTTTCCACAGGTCTAGCCAGTGCACTATTGACAGGCGGTGGCTGAGCTCTTTGCTTGTGTCCGCTAAGGAGTCGTAACAATCAAAATGGATTGCTGTAAAGGAGATCTTTGAACATGATTTGAAATGGTTTAGGAAACAAATGATTATATTGTGTCTCTAATAGCAGATCTCCTGATAACTCAAACTCCTGTAAAGAACATTCGTTAATTCCCCACAAACTAATTCAACATTTACTAGCTAACTCAGAAACTTAAATCAAATTCTATCTCCAAAAGATTAACCATAAGCCATATGAACTCTGACGTAAGTACCAGACACTGCTGTGCCTCAGGCTACGTATTCTTCTTCCCTTCTTATTTTTTAAGAGCTCTTATTCCCTTGCAGATTGTTGGAAAGGAATCACATCTTCCAGAAAGATCTTCTAGGTAACCTAATGCTTATACTGTATGATGTGCTAAATAAATATGACCAAGTCAGTAATAGAATAATACACAATAGTGAATATGGTTAACCATTTTGTAATGTTCTGTGAAACTAAATTTGAGCAATAATTTTTGACATAGAAATGTCCACTAAAAATCAGTGGAGTTTGCATGAGTTTTGCCAGGAGCAAAATTTGGCATTAAACATCCTGTGTTCTGCTGGTAAAATAAACAGTGTTTGCAAAATGGAATGAATATTAAGAGTATAGCCTTTGTGGGAAGTATTGTTTTAAGGGATTTGTATGTCAATAATAAGAGCCAATTTGGTGTAAGTGGTTAAGACATCAGGCTAGAAACCGGGAGACCGTGAGTTCTAGTCCTGCCTTAGGCACACAGCCAGCTGGGTGACCTTGGGCCAGTCACTCTCTCTCAGCCCTGGGAAGAAGGCAATGGCAAACCACTTTCGAAAAACCTTGCCAAGAAAACTACAGAGACTTGTCCAGGCAGTTGCCAGGAATCAACACTGACTCGAAGGCACAAGTAATAATAAAAACATATCAATAATAATAGCAGTAGTAGAAGTTACCTCTCAGCTCTGCTATTTAAGAACAGTTTATTATTTTTAAGCAATATTTAAAGAATCTTAGGAATTAATTAACCATACATCATCTTCATAAAAAGTTTTATAAAAAGTATGATGTTAGCAGAAAATAAAAAATCAATGGGAGTCTAGCACATCTGGAGGATGCCAGTTTAAGGAATGTGGCAATAGGATTTCCTTCCTTCCTTCCTTCCTTCCTTCCTTCCTTCCTTCCTTCCTTCCTTCCTTCCTTCCTTCCTTCCTTCCTTCCTTCCTTCTCATGAGTATTTTTATGGGGCAATATTATTGTATTATCAGCCTACTGTAGTCTTCCCAGTATACAGTAGATGTATATTGCCAGAAAACGTGCCTTATGAATAACTCTGTCCAGGTTTCATGTTGGTATATACTGTACATGTGAGGTCCTAGGTTAGGTTAAGAGAAAGAATGACGAAAGATTGGATGATAAACTTTGTCACTGATTTGGAATTTGAATCAGATCTCTGTGATATAAATGTAATATTTTGGTAACAATACCGTGTTGGTTTTTTTCTTTCAGAGCAAGTAGCTTATATTTTCATAGTAATATTAACTGTAAAGAACTTCATGTATTTGTCATTCCTAACGACACTTCAGTAAAAAATGTTACTGTTTTGTAAGACCCTGGTTTAGAGAAACCCCTCTGAAGCCCATCAGTAAACTCGCTGAGTTGAAATTAGCCATCTGTGTGCCTCTTTCTGCAAGGGAATGTACTGCTCTTTTCTCCAATTTTATTTAATATTTTATTTGTTCATATTTGCTTTGAGTATTTTAAATCAGACACTGCCCTGAAAGTTTTGACAGATAGTAAGCAATTTATTGACCAACAAATAGCCAAACTGGGACCAGAGCAGCATTATGCACAATTCACCTCTTATGTAGGGTTTTGTGAAAACAAAATACCAGCAGGAGAGACATTTTTTTTCCCCACCTTAATTTTCCCTCCTTAATTCCTGGAGGGTTAATTACTGTTTAACTATAGCCTTTATTCTGAGTTTGGATACCATCAGGTAAGCTAACCCAAATCAAGTCAAAGATAGAAGTGAAAGCCTTCCAGTCACGTAGTTGCACTTGGCCCCTTCCATAATCCTCTCTCGAGAAATCAGAGCTCTTACATGAAATCTGGGGCAGACTTAGATATTTTATTGCAGCCTCAAGCAATTACAGAAAGACAAGAACCATGTCTAACAAAGTTGGCACCATATCGTATTTCTATGCATGCCGCCAAAGCCTTTTATTGCCTTACCTGGTATATGAGTTTGAAAAAGGATAAATAAAAGGGATATGGATTTGTCCATCCTTGGCATATTTACTATATCAAAGGATTCCCGGATTGGACTGGGAACATTTGACAAGGTATGAGGCATCCAAGATGGAGTATGAAGTCTTGGTCTTGGGAACTTGTAGATATAAAGCACTAAGTAAATGGCAGTAGTAGTAGCTCCACATCATATGTACCATTTCAGCTTCAGTTTCCTGGTGGCTAAGGTGACCTTAGCCTCATGTAAAATGATGCCGATAAGAGGACTTGGGTTGTAAGTCCAGGAAAAAGGAAAGTGCTTTAAAACCATTGGGATTTGATTAATTTTTGCATGTCGCTTTAGCGTGACCTTGTTTCAGGGGCAGGTTGGAAGAAAAAGGGTCAAGAATGCATGTCGTCGTATTACATTAAACCCAGTTAATCATTTAACCAGCCCTTGCTAATAAAACCAAGTTCTTCTGTTTTAAAAAAAAAACTTCTAGAAAATGTTAAGTGCTTGTATTAACATGCGCAGCAGGGCTGGTAAATCATCTCCACAGCAGGGTGCATGTGTGTGTGCGTGTCACATTTTGAGCAATTCTCTGCCTCCAGGAGGAAAACAGTTACTGTTGTTTAATAAAGGCCAACACTTAGGTTAATAATTGGAATCTGACTAAAAGTATGACATTACTGTGCTATAATTTCATGGGGGCGCGTGGAGTGAGAAAGAGGGAGAGAGAATATAGGGGATCATCATCCAAAAATTGACCTCTTCATAAGCATAAAGATAAAATATTAAGGGAAGTGGATTTAAAGAAGGGAAGAGCTAGGTGTGTTTAATCTTTTCCTACTTAATCATTTTTACATGATTTCAAGAAAAGGGCAGGGAGAGCAAGAACTGATGGAGATTCTCAGCCTATCTGTGTTTGCCCAGGGGGAATATTATTGACTTCAGTGAAGCTTACAATCAAGTAATTCTCCAACAGGTTGCAGCTTTAGATAAGTATGACCAGGATCAAAGGATGAGTCTTGGAACAGTATTCTGGCACAGTGATATATTAAATGCTGAGGATCTGTTCTGTGGCAATCTTCACACAGACTACTTGGAGATAAACATGCAAGTACTGAAAATGTCAGGCTAAAGGCATGGAATAAAGGCAAGGCATTTCTTATGCTGAAATTCGAAAGCTGGCCAAGGAGATTGTACAGGTCTTCAGGACTCAGCAATAGCTGGCCAATCAAGTTTGTGGCTCAAAATCTCAAAACTGAAGTAAATTGAGATAAGGTGGAGGCTTAATGAGTGTCCAATACCACCCATGCAATTTGCAATTTGGTAGTTTCTTAAAAAGTAGAAAGCTGGTATTGGGACACTAAACAAAATGCTGTTGAGGGGCAGGATTTAAAGTTGTGTATTTCCCCATTCCTGGAGAAAAATCTATCTATGTGGTCAGTAAGAGTCAAGACCACCTTGATGGCACCTAATCACAATAGAAGGTTAAATGCACATAAAGTATATGAGAATGCATACAGACACACAGACACACACTTAGAAATATATTACTAAGGATATCCATTATACATATATGTGTGTGTGTGTGTGTGTGTGTGTGTTTATGTATATTGAAGCTAAGAATATCCATTATACATGTTTGTGTGTGTGTGTGTGGTTGTGTGTGTGTGTGTTTATGTACATCAAAGCTCCTGGGGAAGTTAATGATATGTGTGGAAACTCTGTATTCAGTAATTAATACAGGCCCTCTGAGTATCAGCTAAAGAACAATCTTACATATTTTGAAATAAAACATCCATGCCATTACTTCTATTCAGGAAGGCTTATTGTGCATGTACTTTCCTTGGGCTTTAATAGCCTGATATGCAGATAGGGAAAGCTTTTTCTGTCCATTTGTCTGCATGCCAGGAATAGCTTCCTTCGCTAAAACTTTTTGCATTGGGCTGCTTTTCAAGGTACAGGAGCAATGCCAATTAAAAAAAGAAAGAAAGAAAGAAAAAGGTTGGAAACTGACATTCTCCAGATGTATTAATGGAAAAATGCCTAAACACATACTGACACTCTGGCCCTTTTTGAAAAGACCTTGGGATCTTTTCTTTTCTTTTTTCTTTTCTTTCATGCCTTGGGTAAACATTCAGTGCAAATTTGCAGTCTGAAGAGAAATATCCACATTTTTGTGTTTAAATGAATCATATGGTTCCAGAATGGTATTCATTTTGGTTGATAAGAAGTCCTAGAATTAAAATAAACAAATTAATAAAGACATGTTTTAAAATACTATTTATTATTTACTGTTCAACTTCTTGTTTCAAATCAACAAGGATAATGAGATAACAAACAAATTATTCCTTTCTTTTTTTTTCCTCTCTCCCTCTCTCTTTCTTTCTCTCGTAATGACAAAATGCAAACATGGCTAATTTCCCAGACTCTTTCAAGATAATTTTGTGTCCAGTCAACAAATTTAGTACTTGTAAAATAGGAACTTGTGTCTTGGCCCAGGACACATATCTAAACAAAGTTGCCTAAAATACGGTAAAATATTTAGGAGCCTAAAAGAAAATACATATAATTTGACCTAGACTGAATGAATGACATTCATCTTTTAGTTAGTTTTTCTCTGAAAAACCAGTTTAATAGAATGGGTAAAAATAAATATCTGGACAAAAATCACAAGATCTCTAGTTGTAAAAAGGCACAGTCATAGGGAAAAAGTTAGGGCCAATCATACTGTTGGGGAGAGTGAAATTGAAGCCTCTTTGAGTATGGTTGAAGGTGGGAAATGGTTACTTTTTTACATTTTTTAAATTATCTTTTCAGAAGAAAAGATACTTTTGGGATTTTGTGGTGAGGGAGATGTAGGGAAAGGGAATTTGCTGCTCCACCAAAAATTCTGATGCTGAAAATAAAGTTTGTCTACAGTTATGTAACATTTTTCATTCTCAAGAATCTTTTATTTTTATTTTTTTCCAAATTTTATTAGAGTTTTAAATATACATAGTTAAAAGGGTGAAAATGAAAAAGAAATAGAAATACGAATCAAAGAAAGAAGTACTTCATTCCAGAGGGCAAGCGTAACTACAGAGTAGGCACGCTTCCAGGATCCTGGTAGATGACATTGTTTTATCAAAGGAACCCGGAGCATGGCAACCCTGCGGGATCAAATCAGCTGGGCAGATGTTATGGGAGACAGGTGGTCCCTCAAGTAACCAGGCCCTATGCCATACATTGTGCAATATACTGTTCGAGCCCACTTAAATGTATGGGGGAGAGAGTCTGAGAGAACAAGAGAAAATAAATGATACTTGCTGTCTCTTCTATGCCCTGTTCCAAGGGTCCTCTTGCTCTGTATCGTACTAAGGAGCTTAGCTTTGTGGTTGACTACAGGACCCAAAGTTCCACAGTATATGAGGGTGGAGAGTTTGGAAGGTGGGAAAAAGAAAATATATTATTTTTTTCCTTTTCCTTTTTAACTTCTAGTTTACCTAAAACTAAGTGTCTTTGAAAACATAATGCCCAAAGCTTCCCTAGTCCAGCATTACATACAACCAGGGCCATTCAACTGATGGGTATTTATTTTATTTATTATTCAAATTTCTATCACCGCCCATCTCCCCCAAAAGGGGAATATTCCACCACCTGAGTTTATTTCGACAGAGAATGATCCTTGATATAACGCAAACATACCCTTTTTCAACCTGTGATTAATAGTAACTTGAAGGGCTGTAGGAAGAGCTGTTCTGATCATGAATAATTCCAAGATATTTGAAAGTTATTTTTCTCAAATATTTCAAAATACTATTTTAGCCAGCTTTTCCAATGGTGTAGAGATAATACATAAGGGAAAGTTAAGTCACTCATGCCCTTGTCATCTCCCATATAGAATACTGCAATGTGCTCTACATGGGGCTACCCTTGAAGAGTATCCGGAAGCTCCAGCTGGTCCAGAATGCGGCCGCGCGAACAGTTATGGGTGCTGTAAGATCGGCCCAGTAACACCCCTGCTGCGCGAGCTGCATTGGGTACCAGTTTGCTTCCAGGTCCAATTCAAGGTGTTGGTTATCACCTTTAAAGCCCTACATGGCATGGGGCCAGGTTACCTGAGGGACCGTTTCATCCCCAGAACATCGACCCGCCCCACCCGGTCATACAGAGAGGGCATGCTACAGACCCCATCGACAAAATAATTTCATCTGGCGGGGTCCAGGAGGCGTGCCTTCTCTGCAGTAGCACCCGCCCTTTGGAATATCTTGCCCCTGGAGCTGAGGTGAGTTTCTTCGCTCCCGACCTTCCGGAAAAAATTGAAGACCTGGTTCTGCCGCCTTGCTTGGGATGGGAATGCCAATAGTTCCTCGTGGGAGTGGCTGGTGCCATGAAACCCACCTTATTATTAACATCTTTCTATTTGGATTTTATATGTAATTTATTGTTGTTGTAATTTTATATTTTTAACTTGTTTGTTGTGAACCGCCCAGAGTTCCCTGGTTGGAGGAGATGGGCGGTAATACAAATTTAAATAATAAATAAATAAATAAACAGGGCTCTGTGCTCTAGTCATTCACAAGGCTTTTCCTGTTACAAAATGGAGCTAGAGTACAGATCCTATCACATTTGCATAAGAGTGTATTTTTGGTCCAAGACTAAGTTGAAGGTCAAGCTCATTTTTATACTGGACTAATCTGCAAAGTTCAGAGAGCGTCAGTAAAGCCTGTCAGTATTAATAAACTGTCAGTAAACTTGGCAATTTATTAATACTTTGAATAAAAAACAAAATGGAAGCTGATGTCCCAGACTTGTACAGTATTAACAGTACAGTTTTATATATAAGACATTTCAATTGTGTAGTTGAAGCATTTAAATTAGTTTCTAGATATCTGTGGTTAGATGCTGATATGGCAGTTATCAACCCTGGATTGCTTTTGAAGAATTTTCTGCGTGATGAAGGCTGCGTGCATGTTTTCTTATTGTAACTAAAACGCTTGATGGAACTTCAACTAACCTTGTTATAATGGTCAATTAACCTTGCAGTTAACATATGCTAAGCCATGCATCTTCCCCCAGCTCAAATTAATCCACTGCAGTATGAAGACCTCTTCACTGAAGGTTATAGGCCATAATCAACCATGCTGATCTAGTGAGGGTTGGTAGCTAGACATTTTTCAACTTCCAGTCTAGGGCTAAGAGAGAGTGACTAGTCCAAGTCACCTGGCCAGCTTCTGTGCCTAAGAGAGGACTAGAAGTCACAGTCTCCTGGCTTCTAGTATCCACAAGGGGGGATCCATAGTGTCAACATGGTATCATTGCAGAATCACTGCTTCTTCCCAGAGAAGAATAATATTTATTTATTTATTTATTTATTTATTTATTTATTTATTTATTTATTTATTATCCCGCCTTTATTCTTTTTACAAATAACTCAAGGCTTAACCTTAACCACTATTATAACAAATAGTAATTTGTTTGTTTTGCCTCAGTGTTCGATGTGTCTGTCTGACAATTAAGCTCAATTATAATTTCATCTGAGAAAGCTTGGTTATCTGACTAACTACTGGGCATCTATAAAATATAGTTTATATGTGTATATAGACATGTCTTTGAAATAGGAATGACTACAATGCAGAGACAATTGATAATTGGAATCCTTCCAGTTTGGTCTAGTGGTTAAGGTGCTGGGCTAGAAACCAGGAGACTGTGAGTTCTAGTCCCGCCTTAGGCATGAAAGCCGGCTGGGTGACCTTGGGCCAGTCCTGTCACTCAGCCCTAGGAAGGAGTCAATGAGGAGGAAGGAGATTAGGTATGTTCGCCACCTTGAGTTATTTATAAAAATAATAAAGGTGGGATAAAAAATAAATAAATAAATAAATAAATAAATAAATAAATAAATAAAATTAAGGGAAGGACCATAATTCATTTGGTAGGGCAAGCTACTCCCAAGCAGCAGACCAGGGAATGAACAGCTGTGATGCCTCCTACCTGTGATGCATTTGGGGAAGGTGAGCCAGCAATGAGAGATGAACTCTTGATGAGGGACTTGCTGCTGTGTATGGACGTCAGCAGTTGCCTAGCCATGCCAGCTCATTACTAACATCTTAATTCCTGTTTGAGACAATCTTCTGGGCCTTACCCAAAGGATGGAGTGTAGAGGGAAGAGGGAATGGCCTTGAAGGACAGGAGGAAGAGCTGCTGCCAAGGCAATGATCAGATAAATGGGGCTTGAGCCCGTTCCATGAAACTAATTTGAGAAAATGTCTCAGAAAAGCCCCTCCCAAGTTCACACAAAGGTAAAATGTAAACACATTCACACTTGCAAGATTATATTACTGTAGCTGTTACAATAAAAGAAGGCCTGATCTAAAGTATATGGCATCGGTTTCTTAGTCTGGCCTACCTTGTAGGGATGACATGGAGATAGGAATAGAGCATGCAGTTTTTTTCCTTTGCCAATAAGGGTTCACAAACCAATTAGCAGTTCAGCATCATTTATTGAATCAATTGATTTTCTACTCTGGCTTAACAGCTGAAATTCACCAAAAATTGTTCAGTTAGTTCAACTGGCTAAATGAATGGAAGATACTGTGCTGAGAGTATTGCATAAAAATGGACCACCTTGCCGACAAAGGTCCGTATAATAAAAGCTATGGTTTTCACAGTAGTAATGTATGGCTGTGAGAGTTGGACCATAAGGAAGGCTGAGCGCCGAAGAATTGATGCTTTCGAACTGTGGTGCTGGAGAAGACTCTTGAGAGTCCCTTGGACTGCAAGGAGGTCAAACCAGTCAATCCTAAAGGAAATCAAACCCGACTGCTCATTGGAAGGACAGATGCTGAAGCTGAAGCTCAAATACTTTGGCCACCTAATGCAAAGAGAGGACTCACTGGAGAAGGGAACGGCAGAGGATGAGATGGTTAGATAGCATCACCGATGTAACGAACATGAATTTGAGTAAACTCCGGGAGACAGTGGAGGACAGGAAGGCCTGGCATGCTATGGTCCATGAGGTCACGAAGAGTCGGACACGACTAAACAACTGAACAGCAACAACAACAACAACATGGGACAATAAGACAATATTCTCTTTTGGTGTAATATTAACAATCTGTAGAAGCAACATCTTAGATCAGGGGTGGGCAACGTTAGGCCCGCGGGCCATATAAGGCCCGCAGGGATCCCGCCTAAGGCCCGTGGGGCTCCTGCCCGCAAACCCTGCCCCTTCCACGCAATTGGCTCCCGCCCGCAAACCCTGCCCCCAGTGCTTGTGATTGGCTCCCGCCTGCAAACTCCGGCCCCCGGTCCGCAGAAATCCCAGAAACCCCGCCCCCAACCCCCCGGTCCCCAGTTATAAATATCCAAATGGCCCTTGGCAGAAAAAAGGTTCCCCACCCCTGTCTTAGATGAACAATGAATACTACAAAACAGTTACATTTAACCTTTATGGCTTTCACACATTCTTTCACACACATGCACACCAGACCTCTCAGGGGTTCATCTCACTGTTGTAGGTTGAAAGTATGAAATACATTTAATGGTGTAGATACTTTGCTGGAATAAATTGAACTAATTCCATGACTGAATGGATTGCTGCCTAGTTACAAAGCACATGGGAGTAAAATATGGAGTTATCAGTTATTTCTTTCTCTAGTGAAAGCATTCAGAAAGATTGCATTTCTCTTTTCTAGGGCAATTCTAATATCCATTACATCTTGGTTCTACATGAACAATCCCTGTTCTCCATGAAAAACTGAAAGCTTTTGTAGCAAAGTGTACCGAACAGTTTTTATCATAAAGGGAATTTTGAGAACTAAATTATCATTTTTTTCACCTGGTAAAAGGTTAGTTATTTGGAAGCATGAATATGCAGTTCACTGAGAATATTCCATGCTGCTACTCTTAAAACAGTGTTATTATACAGTTCTATTGGAAAACAGTTGTGGGGATCTCAAAGACCAGAGTGGACACCTTTTGGCCCACCAAATGTTCTCAGGCTCCCACAAATTCTAGCTAGTTGAAATCCAATAATGTTTGAAGCCCCACAAGTTCCCCACACTTGTCATTGACCGCTGACCTTTTCCTACTTGCCCTGGCAACATCTTTTTCTCTGCTACGTCTTCATAATGTTGCATTCATCTTGTCATCATCCTATAAGTGAGACAGACTTAAGTTATCCTTAGCTGTACTGATGCTAAAAGTAATCTTTCCCCCCTTATTCAGACACCAATCAAAGACAGGCTCATGGTGTGTAAAAGCTTTGTCACTCATTATCTTGGAGGAAAGTCAAGTGACTAGCAGTGACTTGAAACAGAAGCAGTAGAGCCAGAACCAGTATCAGCAATGGGGACGTCCAGTTTCATGCCAGCATAGATTTCTGCCAACTCAAGGATGGGTGGAGAACACTTCAACTCAACAATGACAACCTGCCCTATATAGAGAGGAAGGGCAGGATACCAATGGAGAAACCTCTTCCCACACATTTAGGAGGAGTTTTACTTGTTTTGCCTGATGGCTTTTGCTGCTTTTCCTGGTCCTATCATCTCTTGCATTTATTGGCAAAACTTTGCTCTATGTAATCCCACTATTTTTTAGATATACAGTACGCTCATAACATTTTTTAAACTGGCTGAAGGCAGCATAAACACACTTCGTTGACTACTGTATGTGTTCGGTATGAATGCCACTTGAATTACAGTTCCAGGGATGTTGAGATGTTAAGATGTTGAGAGAGGGGTCAAGGAATCCATTTATGCCAACTTGGAAAATCCTTCCTTGAATAGAGGTGGGGGCCTCAGGCACAATCTTTCTCCCATCTTTCTCCCGGCTCTGTCTTCTGTGCCTAGGAAGATTAAGACCATTTCACAAGCTCAACAGCAGCATGGTGATCTTAACGATCCTCCTTTAGATGATAAAAGGACTTAAAATAACATCTCAATATAACCATGACCTAGCCCCAGGTGTAAGGTCGCACAGCTACCTAGAAACATATTTAGGATTCCCTTACCAACTTTGCTCAGACTAAAGAAGCTCCTTGGATAAGGAGCGAAACGTTTCCACTGAGAAAATAGAAATCCAGTTGACATGATTCAAGCTACAGACAATTCCACCTGGATGACTGAGAACCTTCATAGACATAGTTCCAGGGATGTTTAAAAAAACTTTTCCAGGACATTTTGACTTGAGAGATGATAGATAGATAGATGATAGATAGATGATAGATAGATAGATAGATAGATAGATAGATAGATAGATAGATAGATAGATAGATAGATAGATAGCAATCGAGGAGAAGATGGTAGGTAGGTAGGTAGGTAGGTAGGTAGGTAGGTAGGTAGGTAGGTAGGTAGGTAGGTTGGTAGGTAGATAGATAGATAGATAGGTAGACTGACTGACTGACTGACTGACTGACTGACTGACTGACTGACTGACTGACTCATTCACACAGCTATTCATTGTACAGCAAAGCTGATTCGTTTATTTCTTTGTTAGTAATGGTTTCTTCCCCATACCCCTGGCAATGTTCCCTGGTAAGTGGAAAACTGCAGCCTCTAAAGTGGCATTTTTGCCACACCTCAAAAAATGAGGCCAGCAAAGCTGCTGCCCACATACTAAGATAGGGGTAGTGGTTTTATGCTGCTGCTGCTGTTGTGGGGGGGGAGGCAAGGAACAAGGAAGGGGGCTCTTTTCTCTCCTGCCTCCCTTGCCTGCCCGCCCCCTCCAGGTATGGGTCCCTGGCTTCCTCTCACGGTGTCGATCCCTGCTCTTGCCTCCGCACTTGCTGAAGAGCAGTATTGCTGCTCCTGATGTTAGTAGCAGCGCGGTGGGAAGGGCAGAAATTGTCGTGTTCAGAGGTAGCAGATAAGAATATTAACATTGTGGAATCTTTCCAGTCCTGGAGTGAAATACAATCAAATCAGGGTAAACAGATTAGTTGACATCAAAATCGTATAAAGCTTAGCACCGATTGTGATTAAACAGAAAGGGAATTCCACATCCAGTCCCCTCTTTTAGATTGTCCCATTGGGAGTCCTAACAAACGTGGCATCATCAAAACAGCACCACCACTTTTAATAGCTGGTCATGGGCATGGTAGAAGGTGCCTCATCAGAAATCATCTCCTCTGCAATTTTATTATAATTTGTTGATAGTTGTGCTGGACCAATATTGTGTACCGTATAGCATAGTAATAAACCCTTCTAAGATGTAAGCAGACTGGCTATAAAATGTTGATTTTAAAAAAATAGATGCAGCTTTTTAAAAATAGATGTCAGTTATATCATCAGAGTCCCTTGCGTGGGAGATGGGCGGGGAATAAATTGAATAAATAAATAAATAAATAAATAAATAAATAAATCATGTGTCATTGAGGTGTCACCAGAAGGAGAAAGGAAAATTTAAAAATGAAATCACATCAGAAAATATGAATCAACAACAACAGCAGTTTGGTAAAAGAGTTTGCAATTTTTCTGAACCAAAAGTATACTTGTAATTTCAGAGCTCACTCTAGGGCAGCATTTCTTAAAGCGTGGTCCGAGGACTCCCGGGGGTCCCCCAAGATCTTCTCAGGGGTCCGCAAAATCAAAATAATTTGCCAGATATTAAAGATATTTGCAAAAATTGAAAACAATGTCACTCTCCTCATTTTTTTTATTTGTTAAAAAATATATAGGGTTTTTTCATGAAAAATATTTTATTTGTCAATATCTAATGGGTTTAATATTGTTATTTTTACATGATTCAAAAAGCTCTTTTGGGGTCCTCCATAATTTTTAAAAGTGGGAAGAGGTCCTGGGAGCAAAAAGTTTAAGAAACACTGCTCTAGGGGTTCCAACTGAATTTGTAGGAATTCTGGACTGCCTTGGAAAGATTCTCTCAAACCCTTACTCCAGAAGGCATTGAGCTAAGAATTTGGAAATGCAGGGTTGTTTCCTCTTAATAGCCTTAAAAAATAGAATAGCAGGGGTCAGCCAGATGAGACAGAATTGGCAGTTCTGGATACATGTTGCCTAGCAACCAAACAGCACTAAAGAAATGTGTACTGAACTTGGTGTACGAAAGAAAAGATCTGGGTTTTTCTATCTTCTATAACAGGGCTTTCCAAAGTTTTCCCGCGGCGACACACGAACCGCCGTTGGTGTGTCGCCGCAGGAAAACCCGGAAGTGCCATCATTGCGGCAGTGCGCAAAAACCCGGAAGCGCTGCTGCCGCTTTCGGGTTTTTGCATGCCGCCGTTGGTGTGTCGCCGTGGGAAAACCCGGAAGCGCTGATGATGATCAGCGCTTCTGGGTTGTGTGGCGACACACCAGACTGTGTGTGGCGACACACTTTTGTGTCGCCACACACAGTTTGGAAAGCTCTGTTCTATAACTTATGCATAGACTGCTTTCACTCTGTTTCTGTACCAGTAAAATATATCAAGTATTTAACTCTGCTTATTCAGGAAGACTCTGTTAACATCTCTTCCAACAATTTTGGGGAGTTTTAAGTTTTGTATGTTGAAAAGTTGGCTCAATTCACTTTTGCTTCTGCCCAGAAGCTGGGGTGATACTATATTTTTTCAATTACACTTATGGCTGTGTTGTTGTTATCATTTGCAAGTTTTGGTTCTTTTACATTGGACTTTTTTTACTGTTAAGCTATCTTGAGCACAGAAAGATAGCATGAATGTTTTTATACCAATATTTGTATGTGTGCATCCCATACATTCTTGCATAAGAAGAACATTATAGTAAGAATGTAACACATAGCTTAGTCGGTTTGCACAGGCGGGACCATGAAGGAGAAAGATTCTGCAACCTTCTACAATCTTAACTGGGGGCAGTACATGGCTAAGGGTCTTTTCCAACTATGCCTCTTGGGAACTAATTTAATGTTTTAAAGGGAAGTAATTGATGCTTCCTTTTCCTGATAAACTGTTTAGTGCATGTGTCGATGAAGGTTCTCAGTCATCCAGGTGAATGACAGAGAAGATAGGTGGTTTGAGAGAGGGGTCAAGGAATCCATTTATGCCAACTTGGAAAATCCTTCCTTGAATAGAGGTGGGGGCCTCAGGCACAACCTTTCCCCTATCTTCCTTCCTGCTTTGTCTTCTGTGCCTAGGAAGATTAAGACCATTTCGCAAGCTCAACAGCAGCAGGGTAATCTTAATGATCCTCCTTTAGATGATAAAGGGACTTAGAAATAAACATCTCAAAAATAACCATGACCTAGCCCCAGGTGCAAGGTCACACAGCCACCCTAGAAACATATTTAAGGATTCCCTTACTAACTTTACTCAGACTGAAGAAGCTCCTTGGATAAGGAGTGAAACGTTTCTACTGAGAAAATAGAAATCCAGTTGACATGATTCAAGCCACAGACTGTTTAGTGCATGTTGCTTCCCTTCCCAAGAGGGAACTTTCAGGAATTAGGTAGAAGACATGATATTATACAGGGGCTAAACAATTTATTTACAACTGGTTTTGTTGTTGTTGTTTGGTATATTGTCTGAAGTGACAGAAAGAAAGAGAAGAAGAAATGTGTATAAAAAGTATGAGATATTGAAAATTAGACGTGAAGTAGATATGTCGGAGAGCAGGAAAGAGAATGTTACCTCTTCCCAGGTAATAATGTCCTAAACTAAGGAATCAAGAACTATCTTGCCCCAGCTTCCCACTCCTTTCTATCTGCAATGGAGTTAACTGATCTTGCTTCTTTTTCCTTCAAGGTTGAGAGAAAGTAAGGCAGCCATCTCTCGGGTAGACAGGGACATACATGGTGTGTATGCCATACAGTCTAAGATAAGGTATAACCTCAGGAAGAATGGAGTAGAGGAGGCACCATCTTGTCTGCCTCATGGGTACAATTTCTTAGGCTGGCCCAGAGACCAGGTCTTCATGAACCTCCTGAAAGCTTTGATGCAGTGCCCCAAACCTCCCAAGGTTATTAGCAAATGGTAGTTATTAATAGACAGAAGGGGAAAGCAATAAATGCATAACTTGAAGGCAATCATATTAACTTTATTTATTTATTTATTTATTTATTTACTTATTATTTATTTATTTATTTATTTATTTATTTATTTATTTATTTATCAAACTTATATCACCGCCCATCTCCCTCCACCGGATAAATATAAAAATACTAGGTTATAAAACAAGATTAAAATCCAAGAATAGTAAAAAGATCTAACTCAATCCAATGTAGGAGAGGGGCTCTCTAAGGTATTAGCCATCCCCCAGAGTGGCTACTTCTACCTTGGCCCCAAGCAAGGCAGCAGAACCAAGTTTTCAGGTTCCTCCGGAAGGTCAGGAGCGAAGGGGCTAATCTCACCTCCGGGGGCAAGTTGTTCCACAGGGCAGGAGCTACTGCAGAGAAGGCATGCCTCCTGGACCCCGCCAGATGGAACTCTCTTGTAGATGGGGTCTGTAGCATGCCCTCTCTGTATGATCGGGTGGGATGGGTAGATGTATTGGGAATGAGGCGGTCCTTCAGGTAACCTGGTCCCATGCCATGTAGGGCTTTAAAGGTGATAACCAACACCTTGAATTGGACCCGGAAGCAAACTGGTACCCAATGCAGCTCACGCAACAAAGGTGTTATGTGTGCCGATCTAGGGGCACCAACAATGGCCCGTGCAGCTGCATTCTGGACCAGCTGAAGCTTCCGGATACTCTTCAAGGGTAGCCCTATGTAGAGCGCATTGCAGTAATCTATATGGGAGATAACAAGGGCATGAGTGACTGTTCGAAGGGCCTCCCGATCCAGAAACGGGCGTAACTGGCGCACAACACGAAGTTGTGCAAAGGCCCTTCTGGCCATGACTGCCACCTGCTCATCGAGCAGGAGTCGTGAGTCCAGGAGGATCCCCAGATTCCGCACTGGATCTGTCTGGGGCAGTGCAACCCCATCCAGAACCAAAGATGATAATGTCCCAGACAGGGAAAAGCCATTAATCCACAGCCACTCCGTCTTACCATGGTTCAGCTGAAGCCTGTTGGACCCCATCCAGGCCCCTACAGCCCCCAGGCACAGAGAAAGGGCAGTCACAGCATCACTTTATTTAGTTTTCATTACACTGGAATGTAAATGAAGTGAAATCACACAATCACTAATTGGGGGGGCATGGCGCCTAGCCTGCCACTCAAATATCCAAGTGCGGTCCACAGCTCACTAAAAGTTGTGCTGTCCTGGTATTAATCTTCCTTGTAGCCTGGATTGTTCAGGAACCCCTAAAACAACATGACAGTAATCCATGGTACTGTGGTGGATTTCAGTAATGCTGCTGGTTTTCAGGAAGGAGGGAGCACATTCCAAGAGGAAGGCAAGATAAGAGAAAACACAGCCCAGGGATGGGATGTGGGATGACTAAGAAGTTTGGGCTAGCCCCGCCCTAGAGCTTTCCCAGGTTATTTCCCCTTGGGTTAGGTAGAGTAACTTTAGCCTGGCAAGATTCTGTCTATACAGTGTGAGCAAATAAAGAAGTGAAATTTGGCTGGATTGATTCTCTGAAGTTCTTGGGCTGGGCCTGACAGGTACAACCTTTCTCTCTCCCCACTCATTTCTTCATATGGTGACAACATCTCTGGCCTGTTCATCTGATGGATGAGGAGTATTGTCTGAGACTATGTGGGCCTGCCAGTGTTCTAGCAGGCAGCAGGATCAATCAGAGGACATACAGTAACAGCAAGTCTTCCTTCATTAGGGTGGCTGGATTAGCATGGAGGCACAATGATTGCTCTTCCATTGTATCAGGTAGTGGCAAGAGGGCACACTGTCTCTCCTTCCTAGCTGCTATGATGGACAGAAATAAGAGTGATCAGGCAAATTATCCTTCCCAGTGAAGGGAGTCTATGTGGGAGCCCTTGTTTAGGTAGGCAGCTATGGCGCATGGCTGTCTTTGGCAGCAGCACCTTTCCTGCTGAAATAGGAGCAGTAGGAAGAAATAGAAGCTACCAGTGGGAGAGTTATGGAGTTGATGGAGAGGCACATGATAGCAGCCCACTAGACCTAAGAGGGAAAAACATGAAATCCAGGGAAAGGGACAGGTTTCAAAAGAAAGAGCAGATGGGAGCTGGTGGGTACAGAAACACTGGAAAACAAACCATAAGCAACATAGGAATGCACTTGTATGGCTTTATCCTTGAACACAAGGTGTGTTTTCTTGCTAATATGCCCCCTTTCCTCCTCTTCATTTGGACCAGAAGTCTGGCATGGAGTAAATGCTGGACATGCTGCGGATTGGATTAGACTTGGATTGGATTCTCTAGCCATCTTTGTACTGCCCCCCCCCAAAAAAAAATCTTGCTAGCTTTGAAAGGCTATCTTTTGCAATACAAATTTCAAGCATGGGGAATGTTAGGGTCATTTGGCTAGGGACAAAGCATTAAAGGACCCTCCCATGGGCAGTTTGCAGAAAGGGAACAAAGAGAAATGATGCCGTCAAAAGGCAGAACCACACCTTAAGTTTTAAACTTAAAAAAAGTTTTAACTTCTATATTACTTGGCCCCGAGAGAAGGAGACTGCAGTGGGGCAGTGAACATACGAGCTGAGGGAGTTGGTAGTAGAGAAGGAGAAAGGTGTGTGGAAAGAGCAGTGGCCATCCTGGTTTGGCAATGCAATAGTGGCTCGTCCTTGGGTTGGCTGTATGACATCCACTGCAGGCCCTGTAGCAGCTCAGGGAATTACTTAGCTGCATCATCAGGTTAATATTTAAGAGGCCAAGAAAAAGAAAGAATTAAGAAATGGGGAATATGTACAAGCAGACGCACTGAGAAATTAAGATTAAGATGGGAAATTTAAGAATTGCCATAAAACAAAATGACATCTGAGTGAAACTAAAAAGGAAGGAACAAAACTGCAGAGCGTACGTGTAAAAATGAATGTGTTTGGAATGATAGTGTGATTGGGAAAGGAAAAATGTGACAGGCCCCCGGCACACCGAATTAGCAGCAAACAGGAGCCGAAAGCCACCACCTCCTATAAATAAAAGCTTTCACAGTCTCCACAGTGGCTTTTCCCACAGCCTTTCCTCTCTCCAGTGCTCCATTGTTGGGTCGTGGCAAAAGGTGGCAAAAGGCAATCAAATATATCTAAGTTTGCATGGCAAGGGGGAAAAAACCACAAATACAAGGTGTTACAAGATGCAAAGGAAAGAGGAGGATTGGGTTTACCTCTGTATTTTGCAGCTTGCTGTTTGGTTTGGATGAAAGAGTGGCTGCTGCTGAGAAACAGAAGGCTCTTGGAGTTAGAAGGACACAACCTGAGATTTGGGTGGCATGGATATTTGTGGTACGACAAAGTCAAGGTTAATGCGGATTTTAAAAATCACTATGTTAGACATGCCATATTGAGAATATGGAATAGATACAAACCCAGGTTGTGCCCGAAAACACCTTTGTGGCTCTCAGCACAAGAAGCATCTGATAGACGAGAAATAATAGGCAAACACAAATGGATAACTTATTGTAAGATTCTAGAATTATGTCAAGGGGGATACAAAATAAAATCGAGAGAACAACTGATGGCAGAGGGACATAGTTGTCAATGGTTTCCTATTTACAGTTATCAGAAAGATTCAAAGTAGACAAAGGAATTGATGGTATTGAATATTCTAAGACTGACTTTGAAATGGAATTGTGTACAAATGATGAATGTGTGATTGCTAAAATGTATAAACTTTTATTGAAATTTGAAAAAGAAGAACAAGTGCAAAAGGCAATCAAGCTGTAGCAGTACATTAAATAGAGTTTCATGGCAGGGTTCCCTGGGATGTTTCACCCTGCTGCCTAATGCTTTTATGATGTCAATCATCTTAAATTTTAGCTCTTCCAATATTCATCTAGCCTAATTGCCAGCTTTTTAAAAAGCTAAATGTCATGGCAGACTGCTTTGAATACTTAGCACTAAAACTAAGTATTCATTTGCTGACTAGTTAACATGTTGGTTAATTTAACAAATAAAACTTTCCAGATTTAGTTATTGTTCAGTATTCCTAAAAAGTGCTTGATTGTTCTTTGTGTGTAGCTGCACAGTTTATCGTAATTACTTACTGAATAATTTTACCATGTCAACGTGGCCGTATAAGCCCTGCCACAAAATTCATGAAAACTGCAAGAAAAGCACACTTTTCCTTTAGACAATGGCTCAGAGGCTTTTTAGAAAATAAATTATTTTTTATCTCGGCTACAATTTACTTTGGAATAATATTCCTCTTTCTAGAAAAGGGAAGATGTATCTTTTACTTTAAAACAGTATTCAGATTTTAATTTTGATATTCCCAATTTGGAAACGTCCATAATTCAGATTTAGTATGTATATTTTGGTGTTGTTTGATGGGCTTTTGTGAAGAAATCCAAGTTTGACTCCAGGTTTGAATCTAATCCAAATCCAATTCTGAATCAATAAAAATCCATCAATTCCTGTTACAGAATAGGAAGACTTATAAAATTAATGGAAGACTTTCTCTAGAAAACTGTTGCACTTAACCCTAACATTTAATCTAATTCCATTGATCCTATGTAGAATATAACTAAATACAAGGATATTAAGCAATGCAGAAGTGAAATTAATATGTTTAGCTCCCGTGCTCCATTATGATGTCTGTTAGTCAAAAGCATCAGAAAGGACAAGTAAACACACATAGGGACCCGTTCCAGTTAGCTATTGTCTCCTGATCCACATTTTTGTTTCTGCAAATGTTTGCCAAAGTCAGATTTTGGATGCCTTCCAGAAATAATTCATAGAAATGTAAGCAGGCATCTAGTAGTTGGAAATATTAGTATAGTTTTACTATGAAGCTTGGAGAAGAAGGACCTATTTAGATCAGTCTTGGTCCCCCCATATTTTATCAGTTCTTTACTTACAGAATACCATGTGCTAGCTCTTTTCTTGATTTCTTATGAAGCTAGGGTTTTTTGAATGAATGAAAGCATCAAAGCTGCTTGCAACGATCAGCAGAATATTTGTGAATACTACCAGAGAACATCTTTCTGAATATTTGTAGCCCAGCTTTTGTGAGAGAGGGAAAAGACATTAGTTTGACTGAAATTACAACCACAAAAGCTTAAGAGTTAGGAGTCAGTTTGCGGGCTGAACTGGTTGGAAATAAATCAAGAAGTGGAGAATCCAAGGAAATGAAGCTAAAAAGCCATGCAGAAGACTGTAATGAATGTATGTGGGATTGAAACATATTCCATTGTAACTCCTGCTGGAAGTGAATTTGGGGATTTTTCTGTAAGAAATCCATGCTGGGATGTACTCAGGTCATAATGAAAATGACCAGCATTTCTCCTTCTGTGGAGTCCTTGGTGCTCTCTGAGCTTGGTTGTTTGCAGACATGTCATTACCCAACTAGGTAACATCATCAGTGCGAGTGAGTGTGGGGTTTGCTCCCTGTTTATATACAGTAGCTTGCCCTGCCAGTGTTGGTGGGGGTGTGGTTTCCTCCTTGGTGGTTCCTTGATTAGGGTATTGTTTTCTGCTGGATTGTTTGTCTGGTGTTAAACCCTGCTTAACTGGGTGTAGGCTGCTGGTGAGGGTGTGTTCTGGTCTTTTTGTTTCCTTCTTAGCTTTTTTATTGTCTCTTTTGAATGGTGTGTAAATGTGGTTTATTTCCATGTGTCTATTGATGGCTGATTTGTCTGAGTGACAAGCTTCCAGGAATTCCCTAGCATTTTTGGATTTAGCTTGGTCTAGGATGCTTAGTTTCCCAGTTGAAAGTATGGTTGAGTCTGTCCATGTGTTGTGAGATTAAGGAGTTTCATTGTGTCTTCTGACTGCTAGTTGGTGTTCGTGGATGCGCTCTGCTAGTCTTCTGCCTGTCTGTCCTACATAGTGGCTGTTAATGAGTTCTTGTTTTCTATAGTTCCAAGGTGGTCCTTTGTCATATAAACCCTTGTGAAGCTCCCCACACTTCAATTAAATCTCAAGGAAGATACTATGAGGAAGTTCCCCCCTCTGGAGCCTTTTCAGATGAGGAAGGGGAAGTAGCTGGGGAGGCTGCAGAAGGATGAGAGAGATGCATGACAGAAAACAAAAACAGCAACAGCCTCCCACTCCCACCTTTCAGCCCTAAAACAAGCTCAAGCAAGTTGCAAAAGAAATTCAAAAGAAAATGCCCTGAGGATGAGAAAGTCGACTGAGGCTTCTTTCTCAAGGGAAGAAAGCATTTTTGGATGAGAGATTTCAGCAGACAGTTAATGCAAATGCAAGTGAACCTTTGCAGTTAAAAAAAAGAGAGAGAAGATTCTTCTAACATTTGTATTACTGTTTCCTGAGATGTCCCAGTGCCAAATTTCTTAGTTCTTTTGTGCAAATGTTATGGATACTTTTTCTTTGATGACGTGGTGAGCTCCTAACCACATCATTTTAAATGGCAGTTCTGCTCATTTAATTAGCTGTGTTGATAAGAGTAATCATTCTGGAACAGAGAAGTCTTGGTGATTCTCAGAGCACAAATGCTCCCCACTGTCAGGCCTTAACCAGCTCCACATGATGTTTTCACTGATATGTTTATTAACTCAGGAAATGACAAATTCCAGCAATGCCCCTTACTTATGCATATCTCTTTTGCACTTTTGTATATTTTTAAAACCCATCCTTAGTTGCTCTGGATCCTTTGTTTCCTTCGGTGTGACACTGTGCCTTCCATCAGGATCCAGCTCTGGTCTGTTAGTGCTAATTGGATAAATATCTATTTCTATAGGAAAAACAAAATCTCTCATTACTATTTCAGCTTCAGAACGTAGATGGGGAAATGAATTATTAAATACTCCCTATACCCAATCCTCCCTGCCTATGGAATCAGAGAGAGAATCAGAGAGATATGTCATCAGAAATAAGAAGCATTTTGCTTCTTACCCTGCAGTCTGTCTCCTTCTGACTTGTCTTATTTTACTTGTACTTTCCCATTCATTTTTTAATCCATGCTCAATATTCTTTAAGTAATCAATGGTTTCCATTTGCTTTTTGTGTTAACATCAGTTGTGAACTGCCAAGTTTAAGGATAAAGTCCATATTTGATATTAGCTAATTCAATGAATTGATTAGGTGATCTCCCTGATAATATTTTGATCTAATGAAAAATCACCACAATCTGAATGGACAGCTTTTTCAATGGCTGGCAGCTGCATGTAGCCCTCATGAAATATGCTCCGAACTACATGCCTGTGGGACAAAGGTATAGATACAGTATGGTCAAAGCACCAGATCCAGAATTCTTTTTTAACCCTACATTTTTCATAAACTCCACCCACCTTTATTCATAATTTATTTCCTCCCATCCACCCTGTCACATCTTATGTAATCATGGACAATTAAATTTTATTTTAATATATTTCTCAATAACCTGTGGTTGCAAAGTAAAGATTAGGGCTGCACAGAAACCTTGGAGAACCAAGATGATGCACAGATTTTTCTGCAAATTTAAAATATAACATGGGGAACTCACTAAGCAAGCAAACGGGAGTTTTATGTGGGCATTCAACTGAGGAGAGGGAAGAGGAACTAAGAACTAAGGAACTGGAGACTGCTGACATTGATGCTGCGGTTTCCTGAATGCTGTTTGTTGTTCCTCGGCTGATCTGATTGGACACTGTGCTTCTGATTGCTGCTGATGGGCATTGGAGTTTGGGACATGGGGTATATAGAAAAACTCCGAACAACTACAAGCGGTATGGGCAGTGAGGGAAGCCTTGTGGTGATCTGCAAGGAACGGGCAATGTTTGTCCTCCTGTCTGAAGAGAACCTAAACTGTACAGTAGCTACTGGAAGTGCAACTTTGTGTCTTTCTTGGAGGAGAAGTAGAAAGGGCTTGAGACGAGAGCTTGTACACCACAACTTACCAGGGAAGGTAAAAATTCTGGAAACTATTCAGGAGAGGTAGAAAAGGGAATTAAATGCCAGAGAACATGAAGAAAACAAACAGAAGCACATAACTCAGAGAAAGAAGAGAATTAGGAGGCACTCAGGTCCAATGGAACTTAGGGTCTTGCTGTAGAACTCAAACCACAGACATCTGGGCAGCCTAGCCAAGCCCAACTTCATGGAACAGGGCTGGAGATGTTTGCCCCCCCCATGGGTCAAAGAAGCCCAAGAACCACTTTGAGGAAGAAGAAACACATTGTGATGGGGGTGATTCCGTGCTGAGAGGAACTAAGACGGCAGATGCAGAATCCGAATGGCATTGTGGGATGTATATTGTCTTCCAGGTACCTATGTCCAGGATATGATAGACAGGCTGCCAAATTTCTTCAAACCCCAGAAAACTATCCCTTCCTATTGATTCATGTGGGATGCATGACACGGCCAGAAAAGACTATGAGACCCTGGGGAACAAGGGGAAAGACTGGAAGCACAAGTAGTGTTCTCATCAATGCTTCCAATTGAGGATCACTGTGTAAGAAGAGAGAACAGTGGAAGTGAACAACTGATTATATAGACGGTGTCAGCAAGAAGGGCTTGTGTTCCTTGACTATTGACTGTGCTGCCTAAAGGAAGGCTGCTAGCAAGAAACAGGATATATCTTAAGAAGGCTAAATAGGATGTGTTTGATAGGTGCCTCACCAATTGGTTTGTTGTTATTGTGTATCAGTCTGTTGCTTTTTATATATTATGATTCTGCTGAATTATTGTTTGGCTTCTAATTTGCCCTAGACTTGAAGGAGAGATGTCTTCAAAGTGGGGCAGTTGAAAAGGGAAGTCCAACTTCTGTTTGGGATTCAAAGCAGGGAAAATGGGTGCTCAACTTATTGGTAGTAGGTGAGTCTTTCCTCTGAACACACTTAAGTGGTGCAAGGAAGCACTGCTAACATCTTACTTCTTACAAAAAATGCACCATATATGGCAAAGTGACCATTGTAAGAAATGAAGAAGCAAAAAGGAGATGGCCCTTAAATAAAGAAAAAGAAAATAGACCCAACAGCCAGTGGGCAAGGTAAGGTGCCCTCCCCTCCCTCCCAAAATCCAAAATGGAATTTGTTTTATTTTCTCTAAAAGAGGCAGAGAAAACCATGCTTCTTTGGTACAGAATAATAGCTCCCACAAATGCCAGTCTTTCAATCTGGCCTGACATATTCTCTCTTTCTCTTTCTGTCCTTTGCTCCCTTCCTAGTAAATCCCATGGAACATTTCAGACCAAACATTCCACAGAATTCCACTGATCCATGGCTGAAATTGGCAAATGTGATATTCAAGTGAGAAAGTGTCTGTTGTATATAAGGTGCTCAGAGTTAGATTATTCAAGATTTATCATGGCTTATTGTTTTATCTCTCTAAGAATGTGATGGATTTCATAAGAGTTCAAGAGCTATTTTTCACTGTTCAAATATAGATTTCAATGCTTTAAGAACAGTTTAAGTTGTTTCTCAGGCTAGATGAAATGTGTCAAAAGAAAGACAATTACTAGATTTCAGCTATGTGCAGAAAGACATTTTTTCACAATTTAGATTGGTAGTGATAAGGATTCAGATATAGCTAAATGCACAGTATTGTAAGAGTTTTATGTTATCAATTAATCTACCCAAAATCTTATTATAGGGCAAATGATCTTGAAATCTCAGAAAAACTGTATAAAATTCCCACATGTTATGAACGCATTTTGTCATAAGTTGAAACTTAATTCAGAAATGTTATTTGGCTTTTCTGAGTAGGAATATTAACAAACTGAAAGGTGGAATGGCACAATAACTCAAGGTTAATTGTTTTGTTTGTCTGGTAGTGGTTTCTCAAGCTTTTAAAAACAAAGATATTTTAAAAGTTTTCCAAAATACAGCTTTGTCCAAACTAGAAACAGTGACTAAATTTACCTGGGGCAGAGGGTCCCTCCCATATATTCTCTTGAAAAAATAAAGATTTCAAGGTTACCAGTGTAGCAAGGGCACAATTATAAAGATAACTTTTCATAACATGAATTTGCAGTTCTGTGTACACACACTGTGAATGGTTGGGGGTCTAAGCAGAAGCATGAGCGTTTTTTTCTTTCTTTCACAGAATGTACTCTAGGCCCACTGAGTTGGGTTGACATGGTTAACTGAAAACTAATTTTTGTAGATGAGAACAAAGGATCATATCAAAACCAACCATTGCTCAACATCCAATACTAAGTAGTCCATTTGAGATCAAATATACTGTACATGCATGGGTGAACTATGTCACTCCATAGATTTTAGATGACTTTTCAAAACCCTGAAGGCTTTGGGAGCGCTCTTGGTTCTCTGGGCTTCTCTGATGATTTCATGGAGGAAACTTTTGTTTTTTAAGGATTTATGTCTTGCTTTATAATCCAATGATGTCCAAGGAGGACTACAGCGTGCTTTTATTTATTTATTTATTTATTTATTTATTTATTTATTTATTTATTTATTTATTTATTATTTAAATTTATTTGACCGCCCATCTCCCCCAACGGGGGACTCTTTATAGTTATAATAGTAGTAATATCTACTTGGCAATCCTTGTTTGGCCTGCGGCAGGAGTACTTTCCCCTTGCTTATGTGATCTAATTGATCATTGGGGCGTGGGAGGAAGCACTGTGCAACTAGGATCAGGTGACCTCCCCAGTTCCGCCATAGTCATCGCCTCCAGCAACTGCCCAGCACTGGCTATCTGGGGAGGCTGCTTCCCTCTGCCTTAGGGTAGGGCTGGCTCTGGCAGGTTTACTCAGGGCAGTTCACCTGAAGACCTGAGCTTTGGGCCTTTAAACAGGCAGAAAGTGACAGTGGGATGCTTCAGTGATATGGTACTTCTGACATTTTGAATGTTAGGAGAGATTACACAGCTTTTCAGTATTGCATCTACAGCATTTAATCAAGCTTTCTCAGATACCGGTGTAATCCTGGAGGATGGGCCCCTGGGGCTCATTATTTTCAATTATTATTTTATATCTAGGCATGAATGATGCTGAAGGGAATACACCAGTGTAGCTTAATTTTTCACACAAGAGGCCGAAATGTAAAACTAATTTTCTCGCAGGAAATTAAATGGCCTCTAATTTTGCATCTCATTTAAATTGCTGCTCTGTACCCCAAAGCTTATATGGTAATAGTGATTGAACAAGAATAGAGTTCTAGTCTTACCAGAATTAATAAAATCATATTAAAAGTGATCCTGGCCTTTTGTTAATTTTTTTTCCTGATGTGATTTGAAGCAAAACCTCTGGTGTGTTTCCAGTTGGTCACATTTCTTTTGACCAATACCAGCAGTATTGGTCAAATGACATTGTGCAATTATTCCCTTTTGAAGAGAAAGAAAGGCATAAACATTGGCATCTGAAGGAAAGGCAGATGATGAAGTATATGTGATGATGTCATCATACAAATGCTGCAACTCATCTGCATACATGGTGTCATTTGGGTGTCATCACAATTAGTTCTGGATGCTGCTGGGCAGGAGTATCTTTACAAATAGGATACTCCTTTAAAATTCCATAAACCAGGCGGAGCAGTTCCACTGTTTATGCCTTATTTGGAAGCTTGTCTGGGCTACATTTTTAGTGCCAAGGGGACACAAATGAGCATGTTCCATTTTTAGCCTCTCAACCCCCCAGTTGGTACAGTCCTCCAGTGGAAAATTGGAGTGGCATTTGTCAATGGTAGCAAAATGTCTTGGGCCTCTCAGCTGTTTACGAGACTCTCTTGTCTATTTGACAGTGGCATCTAAAACAATGAGTTAGTCTGTGTTCTTGTTGTGTCTGTTTGAAAGAGACCCTGTACGTGTTTATGTTTCTTGTGCCAGAGAGCTGTATACTATAGAAAGGGTCAACAGTCTTAACAAGTTCTTCAGTATCATTGCCTCCCCCCTTAACCCTAAACCCCAAATCTTGTGAGATTGCAAAATGTGGTGATTTCTAGTCTAGCTATGGAATTATTTTCTCCAGAAGGAATCTACTTGTTTCACTCTATCCATGAAGGTATGTTTGGGGTTCACCACCTCGCCAGATCAAAAGAGTAGATTCAGAAACAGGCTTTTAATAGCCACCCTATCTATGTGGAATACACTGGCCTCATATTTTCACAGAACAACCAAAACCTCTCTCTTTAAGAGACCATTTGGAGATTAAAAGCTGCTGTAAAAGTAAAGGTAAAGGTTCCCCCCGCACATTTGTGCAGTTGTGTCCGACTCCAGGGGCTGGTGCTCATCTCCGTTTGTTAGCCAAAGAGCCAGCGTTGTCCGAAGATGCTTCCATGGTCATGTAGCCGGCATGACACACATGGAATGCTGTTACCATCCCACCGAAGTGGTACCTATTAATCTACTTTCATTTGCATGCTTTCAAATTGCTAGGTTGGCAAGAGCTGGGGCAAGTGCGGGAGCTCACTCTGTCACGCGGGGCTAGGGATTCGAACCTCCGAACTTGCAATCTTCCGATCAACAAGCCTGGTGTCTTACCCGCTGAGCCACCACGCCCCCTAAAAGCTGCTGTACAGATTGTTTTTAACCCTGATATATGTTTTTCTCATCTCTAGTTAGTCCATATATTATTATTATTATTATTATTATTATTATTATTATTATTTATTTCTGTTTTGATTGTCATTATTATATATATATATATATATTAATTTAGATGCCAGCTGCCTGGAGTCTCCATAGCTGGGTGGGATAAAGAATAATAAATAAATAAGTTATCCTCAACTGTGGCAAAGATTTCTAACCCAAGGCGATTGAAAAGTATTTCAGTAAAATCCAGCAGGTCAGATTCTGGCAGCAACAGGGTAGGAGGCTGCTCTCCGATGGGAAAATGTCTTGGGCTGACACAGTGTGTTTTTTCTCCTGTATAACAAGATCAACCACTAATATAGATGAAGGGCTTGTCTGTGTAATTTACATTTTAAAATATATTTATCTTAGGTCTCCATTTCTCTCCTTACAGCAAAGTAATTACAAGAAATGGCCTGAAATTGTACCACTTTATTGACAAATATATATAAGTAGATTTTTGAATCCTTTTAGATGAGTAGAAATGCTAAGTGATTAGAAAAATAGCTTGGCCCGCTTTTCAGCCTTTAACAATTCTTTCCTATGAAAAGAGGCAGAAAATAAACTAGAACAGCAGTTTCCCCCACATGGCATGTTTTTCTATCATACAGTTGTTTTTAAACTACCTCTGCCTTAGTTGCCAGTGTGTAGTGATTTTGGGTCATTTTTGCCACTAATTTAATATGTAGTAAAGTAGGAAACTTTACTAAGTGATAAGACTTTCCCATTTTTCCACATGGTTAGCTGTTTATCTGTATTAATAATAAATAATGCAGGATACAGTATATTTTTTCCAAGCTATAATGTTTAATGGCTAGAATATTCTTGTATGGAACAGTTTGCCTTTGCTTTCTAATTCTAATTAAATCAAATTTTCAGGTTTAAAAGTTCTGATTTCCAACATTTATTCCAAGTGTTCCTTATGCATTTTAAAATCTTGAGGTTTGTTTTGCCTTAATATTCAACAGCAACACAATATTCCTTTTAAAATATCTATTTTTCTGTAAGGAGAGTGAAGAATTCCAAACAGAAGGAATGAGGGAGATTATTTTATTCACCCTTTTGAAACAACATTTTACTGAAGTGAAAAGAAAGGGGGGGGAGTGGAATGTCATAACAATGCATGATGATAGATAGAATTAGTGCCTTCACTCCATATCAAAATGACAGTGTGGATAACCAATTAGGGACAAGTATAGAAATAAAATACATTGAGTCAAAAGTAGAGCAAAGACAGCTACAAAGTAGCTTGAAACCAATTAGCTACTTTGTTGATTTAATAAATGAGCAAACTTTCCAACATTTCACGCATAACAAACTGATCATCTATTGAAGTAGAGTAGAAAGATCCCCACAGAATGGCTGTAGCAGTAGGCTGGCATGCTAAAAAAAAAGCCAGTTATCAAGATGCTTAGTGCTACAAATGACATATCTCAAAGGCTTCATTAACTATATTTGTTCTGTATTTCTACTTTTTTTAAAAAGTCAAAACAGAAACTCCATCTAGGGAAATTGCGTTGCGAAAAGAAATGCTAAAGGACTTTGCACCTGACCAAAATAAACAGAAAAACAAAATTATATCAAGAGCACAAATGAAATGCTAAAGCGAAAGCTTGTTTTGTTGCTTTATATAGCTATGAATATAAACAGTGGAAACACCTGTAGGCATGGGGAAAATGTTCACCTCAGTTGTATAAACAATTTTTTCTGGAGAACAAACCAGGTCATTTTAGTCCAAGTGTATTATTTTCTAGCAAAATGCTCATATTGATGATGGTATGGAAGGGCACATATTCAGAGACATTTCAAGTGATAAGATTTCAAAGCAAAGATGCATCACTGATCTTTTCTCCATCCAGCAGAGTCAACTAGATCTAGCTAACCTCATATGGGATGGATAGATTTCTCTGTTTACTTGTACAAAACTGTATGCACCACCTGCTTTCTTGGACTCAAGTTTATTTGCAATCACATCAGAAACTTTGGGCCCAACCTATTCACAAGGTGGTGGTTGTGGGGGAAAATGGGAGGAAAGAGCTTTGCATGCCACTTTGAGCTCCTAAACAAAAGGCAGGATATAAGTCTCATGAACTAACAACTAGTAAATGACATTAAAAATACTACAAAAAAATCCAAATGCACTGAAGAATAACCAAGTCTTAAAAGCCATCCTCAATGCAGAATTAGGTTAGGTTCCAAACTGAGGTTTTGTCCCTCAGGAGACTAAATTGTCTGGAGTGTGAGTGCCATTACCAAGAAAAAGGAGAAGATCAAAAACGTTTCTCTGCCTTATGCAATGTCTAGCAGCATATTCAATTTAAATTAAACTCACACAGTTACATATACAGGCACTCTTTAGTCCAGTGCTTTCCAAACTACCGCCATTGGCGACACACCAATGGCGACAACGGCGGCGCGGCGGGGCATGCAGCAGCGGCGTGCATGGCAGCAGCGGCCTCCGCTAAAACGCGGAAGCGCTGATGGTGCGCCCCCGCCGTACACACCGCCCCCGCCACGCACGCCCCCGCCACCGCTTCCAGGTTGTGTTGCGACACACCAAACTGTGTGTTGCAACACACTAAAGTGTCGCGACACACAGTTTGGAAAGCTATGCTTTAGTCTCTGTTGTCATCCATTCAGCAAGACTGAGAACAATCATCAAGGATGCCAGAATCCCTAACATCCTCTCCAAAAGCACAACATGTTTCTCATTCACTTCTATAGAACGGGTAGTTTGTAAACTGTCCATGAAATAAATGGACACCACTGCATGCCTTTGGTGGAGGAGCTCCATATGTGTACATGGCTGGAGAATGTCCACACTTGCAATTTGGATAAATACAGTACATAAAGATTTTGCCACTAACTACTCTTTATACTCATTTACTTTGCATCCTAAAAGGGCTGTTGGTTTTGTCATTACTCATTTAGGTTTTTGTTTTTAACAGACTAAGATGTTTAGTAAAGCAGCTGGAGAAAGGTGATGTTAATGTGGCTGATTTGAAGAAGAACATTGAATATGCAGCATCTGTTCTGGAGGCAGTATACATTGATGAAACGAGGTGAGTTTTTGAAAACAAGAGTTTGAGTGTCCATTCATTCCTCCTATCATCCTTTCAGGGGCAGTACTATATATCTGAAAGGTTTGTAGGATAATACTGTTACACAGATTTGGAAAAGAATGCCACATGCTACTTTTTATATATAGTTGTTTAGAAATACCTGCAATAAATTGCTTTTTGTACATTATAAGTAAGTTCTTTTCTTTAAAAAAATGCCTAATACATATATGAATTGTACTGAAATAATTTGACAGTCAATTTCTCATTTCTCATTTTTTTTAATTTTTTGAAATAAAGTTTAGGATTGCCCAGTAAACAAAATTTCATCCCATGTCAGATCAAACTTGACCTAAGCTGTACATTCTGGTGTCTTGATCTTTAACATTTTAATCAGAACTAAATGTACTTTTAACTATGACTGTGAAACTGTTTGCAGTGTCACTTGCATGTGCCTGGTCCATCTGGGCCTATTTCCTTATTTAATTGAATAACTGACCTTTTGATAATTCCAGGCAGTCAGCTTTGTTGTATTAAGTATCATATACTTAATTCGTATGAATGCCTTGTGTATATTTACATACTAAACATTATGCTTCCAGAGTTAATACATAGGGAATAAGAGGAATAAAATATTTGTGGCATATTGTTACCTCTGCTAAGAACTGAAAACTGATAGAAAAGGAATTCTGTATTATTCATAGACATTTGCATTCTGGAATTTTGTCCTACCCCAGCAGGTGCTGTTCAAATATGACCTGAATTTCCATAATCCCTTACATTTGATGATGAGGTAGTTTCCAAGGATGACTTTAACTTCTAGTCAGGGCTATGCCAGAACTGTAACCACAGCAGCGGAACAATTTAGAAGGAAAGGGAGAGCTGTTGCTCATTCACCATGTTTCAGGCCATATGATACTTACCGGATACATTGAGGGAGGATGTTGTGTCATACTGGAAAGGCCTTTCTGGGAAGAATCATTGTGGGACAAAATGGCGGCTCACTGTATAGTGTCTGGGAAGGGAAGAAGAGGAAGAAGATATGGTGAGAAGTAGTTTCTCCATCAAAAGATGTTTTGGGAAGAAGAAAGAAGAGGCAAGAACAACTGTTGGACAGTCTTTGCTGATTGGCTGTAAGCATGACAATTTGTTGTTGTTTATTCGTTCAGTCGCTTCCGACTCTTCGTGACTTCATGGACCAGCCCACGCCAGAGCTTCCTGTCGGCCGTCACCATCCCCAGATCCCCCACGGTTGAGTCCATCAACTCCAGAATATCATCCATCCATCTTGCCCTTGGTCAGTCCCTCTTCCTTTTGCCTTCCACTTTCCCTAGCATCAGCTTTTTCTCCAGGGTATCCTGTCTTCTCATTATGTGGCCAAAGTACTTCAGTTTTGCCTTTAATATCATTCCCTCAAGTGAGCAGTCTGGCTTGATTTCCTGGAGTATGGACTGGTTTGATCTTCTTGCAGTCCAAGGCACTCTCAGAATTTTCCTCCAACACCACAGTTCAAAAGCATCTATCTTCCTTCGCTCAGCCTTCCTTATGGTCCAGCTCTCGCAGCCATAGGTTACTACAGGGAATACCATTGCTTTAACTATGAAGACCTTTGTTGTCAGTGTGATGTCTCTGCTCATAACTATTTTATCAAGATTTGCCATTGCTCTCCTCCCAAGAAGTAGACGTCTTCTGATTTCCTGGCTGCAGTCAGCGTCTGCAGTAATCTTTGCGCCTAGAAATACAAAGTCTGAAGCATGACAATTAGAAAATTAGTATTCTGAACAATGAAAGTATTGGAGAAGGGTAATTGTATTCCTTCTTACAGGGTGCCTATTAATCAGAATGAATATGTGTGACAGAGGGATCGATTTCTCAAGTCCTAGCATTTTCCTTAAACTTTTTTTTGTTCATTTATCTTTGGCATGGCACAAAATACATTTTCAGGTGGTACAGATACATTGCATTTAACAAGAGCTGATCTTTGATATAAACATTTTAAATGTTTCACTTTAGGATTAGGATGGAAGAGTGAAAAGCCTATCACCAACATGTTGCATTTCATGAAGACTTGGAATGTTCCATGTCTCTGCACTTTTTAAAAAAACTAATTTTGTTACTACATATTGAAACTATTAAAATATTTTCTGGAATACAGAGAAAACTTTTAAACAACAAAAAAGTAGGTTTCCCAGCTGATTCGGGGCAAGGGTTGGTAAGAATAAAAGCCAAAAAAGAAACATTTTGTGGTGATCTAACATTTATATTAAAAGACGATGGTTTAAATATTGCTGAATATGTGGTGAATGTTGACGTTTACTGGTAATTCTTCAGAATTTAAGAGACCCAAGGGAAAGTGCTGGAAAATACTGACATTATAAATAAATTTCAAAGCTGAGTGACCTTAATAAATATTCAGATATTCACCCTCAATTCCATCATTAACTCATAGACAGTATTTACTGTAATTATTTGCACATAAATACAAAAATAAGTCTTTATTTATTATAAAACATGTTGACATTTTTACTTGACATAGTGACCATGAAATAATGACGTTCACCTGGTGTCTGTCATGTACTTAACATTATTTATGGTAACTTTCCCCTTGTGAAATCAGAATTCTTGGCAAGAGTAAAGGTCCTATATAAAAATTGGGCAACTTTTCTTTGAGTGTGTTGTTCAGATCAGTAGTTTCCATGCAGTGCTACATGAGCCTCAGGCGATGCACAGAAGTATTGGAGATGGGATGCAACTTGCTCCCCCGAATCAGGAAAGGAACCAAGAGAGGAAGGGGAGAGCCACCCACCTCAGTTGAATGCTCTGAAGCAAAGAAACTGAACATCTCTGAACATCAGAAGCAGCAGCTTTGGACAGGCTTAGGGATCAAAATAAATTAACAATTGTTGCTTTTTTCTTCCATTACTTGAATGGGGGTTTTGTTTGGTTTACTTCACGTCTAGGGGAAAAATGCTCCCACAAACACGGCTTCAGCCCGTTATTCCTCCCTCATTATATTGGCACATTTCTTGATTTGTGCTGGAGAAGACTGTTTTCACAGTGACAAATACAGTTTCAACCCTAGTGAGCAATCAGTCTTGTTTTCATTTACAGCTCTATTGTCAACTGCATTAGTGCGAGTTTTAATGTCTTTAACATTTATTGTTAACTGATAAATAGAATAACAGAACACTTGGAAACATGTATGTGCCCTTGAAAAATAATGGCCCTTGGGTTCCTATCTTCGCGAGAGACAGGTACTTCAATACAATTATTGGTGATGGAAGTTAAGGTGCGAAAGTTTGAGTACCACTGGTTTAAACTAAACTGCCAATTTTTTTTTTAATCCTCAATGAGCGTTATTTAACTCTAGTAATTCAGTGCATTATAATAAGCCAAATCAACAGCTTAAGCCAGTGCTTCCCAAACTTTTTCCTTCATTACCTCAAACTGCTTACCAGAATGTAGGTAAAACACTTTAAGTCAATTTAATGGGTTCATGTGTCACTACCCAAAGAAAAAACACTTTTACCCAATTTTGGGTAATTTACCCAGGTTTGGGAAGCACTGGCTTAAGCTTTTAGATGAATCCCAGGCATTAGCTTGCTATTTCTCAAAATGTTAGAATGGCTAGCAGTTTCACCCACTGTTCAGAGTCATGCTCCTCACCATTTCTCATCAGCCTTAACACTTTCTTCCTGGCCAATGTTGAACCTGGAATTCACATTTTAAAAGATGGGAGGAAAGGGGACACAGGGCAGGAACAGCACATCTCAATCTAGGATAGCTGCTGGAGCCTATAGCAGGTTCCTTCATTGCTGATCTGTAAGACTCAGTTATAATTTTTTGAGGGATTGAAATAAAACTACACTGCCAGGTAAGTTAAGGTAGGTGTCTGTTACAGTGCACTTTACCAAGGATCTCCTCAAATTAGAGCATTTAGAGGGGAGATGACAACAATGCTGATATTCCCCTGCAAAAAACTCTTCAACCTAAGTTACTGATGGAGCAGTAGAGCTTACAGTATTGCCTTGGAAATGGGAGCTGCAGAACATTCCCCCAAGGGTTGAGATGTGGTAGGGAATACTTTGAACATCACTGTCTGGGTGTGTCAAGGGTCTGTTTCATAAAGGATTAAATGTGTAGGAGCCCCCAGCTCACAGAGTTTGGTCTAGTGGTTAAGGTGCTGGGCTAGAAACCTGGAGACTGAGAGTTCTAGTCCCGCCTTAGGCATGAAAGCCAGCTGGGTGACCTTGGGCCAGTCACTCTCTCTCTCAGCCCTAGGAATGAGCCAACAGCAAACCTGGAGACTGAGAGTTCTAGTCCCACCTAAAGCATGAAAGCCAGCTGGGTGACCTTCGGCCAGTCACTCTCTCTCTCAGCCCTAGGAAGGAGCCAATAGCAGACAACGAGTTCTAGTCCCGCCTAAGGCATGAATGTCGGCTGGGTGACCTTGGGCCAGTCACTCTCTCTCAGCCCTAGGAAGGAGCCAACAGCAAACCTGGAGACTGAGAGTTCTAGTCCCGCCTAAAGCATGAAAGCCGGATGGGTGACCTTGGACCAGTCACTCTCTCAGCCCTAGGAAGGAGCCAACAGCTAACCTGGAGGCTGAGAGTACTAGTCCCGCCTAAAGCATGAAAGCCGGATGGGTGACCTTCGGCCAGTCACTCTCTCTCTCAGCCCTAGGAAGGAGCCAACAGCAAACCTGGGGACTGAGAGTTCTAGTCCCACCTTAGGCATGAAATCCAGCTGGGTGACCTTCGGCCAGTCACTCTCTCTCTCAGTCCTAGGAAGGAGCCAATGGCAAACCAGGAGACTGAGAGTTCTAGTCCTGCCTCAGGCATGAAAGCTGGCTGGGTGACCTTGGGCCAGTCACTCTCTCTCAGCCCTAGAAAGGAGCCAATAGCAAACCAGGAGACTGAAAGTTCTAGTCCCGCCTCAAGCATGAAAGCCGGCTGGGTGACCTTCGGCCAGTCACTCTCTCTCTCAGCCCTAGGAAGGAGCCAATAGCAGACCACGAGTTCTAGTCCCGCCTAAGGCATGAATGTCGGCTGGGTGACCTTGGGCCAGTCACTCTCTCTCTCAGCCCTAGGAAGGAGCCAACAGCAAACCTGGAGACAGAGAGTTCTAGTCCCGCCTAAGGCATGAATGTCGGCTGGGTGACCTTGGGCCAGTCACTCTCTCTCAGCCCTAGGAAGGAGCCAACAGCAAACCTGGAGACAGAGAGTTCTAGTCCCGCCTAAAGCATGAAAGCCGGATGGGTGACCTTGGACCAGTCACTCTCTCAGCCCTAGGAAGGAGCCAACAGCTAACCTGGAGGCTGAGAGTACTAGTCCCGCCTAAAGCATGAAAGCCGGATGGGTGACCTTGGGCCAGTCACTCTCTCAGCCCTAGGAAGGAGCCAACAGCAAACCTGGGGACTGAGAGTTCTAGTCCCACCTTAGGCATGAAATCCAGCTGGGTGACCTTCGGCCAGTCACTCTCTCTCTCAGTCCTAGGAAGGAGCCAATGGCAAACCAGGAGACTGAGAGTTCTAGTCCTGCCTCAGGCATGAAAGCCGGCTGGGTGACCTTGGGCCAGTCACTCTCTCTCAGCCCTAGAAAGGAGCCAATAGCAAACCAGGAGACTGAAAGTTCTAGTCCCGCCTCAAGCATGAAAGCCGGCTGGGTGACCTTGGGCCAGTCACTCTCTCTATCAGCCCTAGGAAGGAGCCAATGGCAAACCAGGAGACTTAGAGTTCTAGTCCCGCCTCAGGTATGAAAGCCGGCTGGGTGACCTTGGGCCAGTCACTCTCTCAGCCCTAGGAAGGAGCCAACAGCTAACCTGGAGGCTGAGAGTTCTAGTCCCGCCTAAAGCATGAAAGCCGGATGGGTGACCTTGGGCCAGTCACTCTCTCTCTCAGCCCAAGGAAGGAGCCAACAGCAAACCTGGAGACAGAGAGTTCTAGTCCCGCCTAAGGAATGAAAGCCAGCTGGGTGACCTTCGGCCAGTCACTCTCTCTCTCAGCCCTAGGAAGGAGCCAACAGCAAACCTGGAGACTGAGAGTTCTAGTCCCACCTAAGGCATGAAAGCCGGCTGGGTGACCTTGGGCAAGTCACTCTCTCTCTCTCAGCCCAAGGAAGGAGCCAACAGCAAACCTGGAGACAGAGAGTTCTAGTCCCGCTTAAGGAATGAAAGCCAGCTGGGTGACCTTCAGCCAGTCACTCTCTCTCTCTCAGCCCAAGGAAGGAGCCAACAGCAAACCTGGAGACAGAGAGTTCTAGTCCCGCCTAAGGAATGAAAGCCAGCTGGGTGACCTTCAGCCAGTCACTCTCTCTCTCAGCCCTAGGAAGGAGCCAATAGCAGACCACGAGTTCTAGTCCCGCCTAAGGCATGAATGTTGGCTGGGTGACCTTGGGCCAGTCACTCTCTCTCTCAGCCCTAGGAAGGAGCCAACAGCAAACCTGGGGACTGAGAGTTCTAGTCCCACCTTAGGCATGAAATCCAGCTGGGTGACCTTCGGCCAGTCACTCTCTCTCTCAGCCCTAGGAAGGTGCCAACAGCAAACCTGGAGACTGAGAGTTCTAGTCCCACCTAAGGCATGAAAGCCGGCTGGGTGACCTTCGGCCAGTCACTCTCTCTCTCTCAGCCCAAGGAAGGAGCCAACAGCAAACCTGGAGACAGAGAGTTCTAGTCCCGCCTAAGGAATGAAAGCCAGCTGGGTGACCTTCGGCGAGTCACTCTCTCTCTCAGCCCTAGGAAGGAGCCAACAGCAAACCTGGAGACTGAGAGTTCTAGTCCCACCTAAGGCATGAAAGCCGGCTGGGTGACCTTGGGCCAGTCACTCTCTCTCTCTCAGCCCAAGGAAGGAGCCAACAGCAAACCTGGAGACAGAGAGTTCTAGTCCCGCCTAAGGAATGAAAGCCAGCTGGGTGATCTTGGGCCAGACACTCTCTCTCTCAGCCCTAGGAAGGAGCCAACAGCAAACCTGGGGACTGAGAGTTCTAGTCCCACCTTAGGCATGAAATCCAGCTGGGTGACCTTCGGCCAGTCACTCTCTCTCTCAGCCCTAGGAAGGAGCCAATAGCAGACCACGAGTTCTAGTCCCGCCTAAGGCATGAATGTCGGCTGGGTGACCTTGGGCCAGTCACTCTCTCTCAGCCCAACTCACCTCACAGGGTTGTTTTTGGGGAAAATAGGAAGAGGAAGGAGTGTTAGCTATGTTCGCTGCCTTGAGTTATTTATAAAAATAATGGCAGGATAGAAAATAAACCAAAAAAAAAATAAATTTAGTAGAAAAATCAATAATACCCAATTATATTTTTCCTTTTGCTGAAATTTAGAAGGAAATGGGATTGTAAAGAGCATTTAAATTAAAGTAGTTCCAAAGTTCAAATATAATGCTTCTTTGATTAAAAAGTTGAAAGTGTGGAACTGTAACCAACTTTTTATCTTACTGTTAAATCAAAAATTATCTTTAAGATGATTCTTGTTCTTTGTAGACTAAATTCTATTATGAACCTGAGAGAGTAGCTCAGCATGGTCCTGGCTCAAGTGTGGGCTGGTGACAAGATGAAGTTGATGTCATGAGGACATGAAGTTAAAAAGAGGTTGTCAGTGCATGTTTGGCCTGTGGTTTATGTGCACATGAGGAGAAGCTTGTAAACAGCACCAAATACCATGTTGCCTGTATTAATGAGAACAATCCTGATGTCTCCCTTTTATACAGTAGCAGTTCTTCCACCTTGCTCAGATAAAGGAAGGAGTCAGATCTGTTTAGTAAATAGCTGCTTATTCTGAATCTTCTCATTTTAAATAGCTGAGGAAAATAGCTGTTAGAATAAATCAACAGCAATTTTAATTCCCTCTTTTTTTTTTCTTGGCGAAGAAGACATTTGCAAAGTGATAGGAAGGTTTTGTTAGAATTAGTGTCTTGACAATTAATACTTTGACATAAACCTGCTGATACTTTTGTTTTTTTTTTTAAAAAAAATGCTGAACATTGGAGAACATTCTGGTAACTCCGAACTAGAATTGGGGCACGCAATCTCATTAGCCTTGTTACTGCTCTGTGGCCACCCTGATCCCAGAAAACCAAGAAAAAGATCTTGGTTCCAAGAGGAAGAGACTGAAGCCAAAACTGGGAGTAGCCAGGGTTCTATGCTGACATTGCATGTTGGAGTGGGAGGATGACAAAATAGAGAGGAGTGGAACCTGGAAGGGATATATGTGGGTCAGGGAAATGGAGAGGGAAAGAGGAGAGGAGAGGCAAAGTGATGTGGCAAGCAGAACAGGTTAATGTATATTTAGAAAGATCTAGGCTGTTCCCTGTGAGGGGGAATTTCCTTGCCAACTAAGAGGACTGTACCTGAGGCCAATTAGCAACATCTATGCATATCTGCTCAATGGATGATGAAAATCAACACCATATCAATGCCAAGAAGCATATGCCATAACAATTAGCAACATCTACGTATATCTGCCCAACGGATGATGAAAATCAACAGCATATCAATGCCAAGAAGGTAAGGCAAAGCCATAACTGTTGAATTTCTGGTAAGTCTGAGCCTTTTGGTTTCTCCTTACTCCTCATCTTTCCTGACAACAGTGCTCCACTGGGCAAACAAAAGGGTTTCTTTTTAATGGGATTTTTGCACCCATTCCACTGGAGGCCAAAGCAATTTATGATAATTCCTTTGTGTGTTGACTTTTTTTGTAGTAAATGCTAATGCTCCTGCATATCCATAAACCATTTTATTTTACTTTATTTCATCTCTTCTAATGGATTTCATCATCCCTGCAGACTTCCCCCTATGAAGTTCCACACATAGATTTTGATTTCTTTAACAGAGTAAATATTAACTTAATTACTTTTTTGAACATTTGCAGCTAGGGGGAAAAAACACAGTCACAAGATTGGGAAGTCATTTTTCTGCTGGGAAATACTCCACAGAGCCATTACAATAATACGTATAAGAATCCTCATTTGAGCCCCTGATGATATGTATGGAGATCTGGGAATGTGTGTATGGATAGATAATAACTGAATATGCAAACAAGGGGAAACGTTTGCTACTTGAAGTAGAGAAGCAGTGGAGCACACACACTGATCCTTCAGCCATCATGGTGCATAGTTTCCAAAATAAGTCCAATTGTATTGGCCCGTGAGGCAGAAAATCTCACAATATCTCTCCTGATTCCTTGCTGTAAAAATACAGATCTAAGAAATAGAAGAGTAGATGATTTGCTGCCCTTTCATGACAGGGTAGCAAATCTGTTGCCTGAATCCCTGCCTCACGGCAGATACTCTTACATGGTGGTCCTGAAGGTTCTGCCATTAGTTGCGGAATAAGAGTTCCTTATGTAAGTCCATAAGACGATAAAGTACCATAATCAAGACAAACAAAAGGAAATCCACTAGAATACTAAAGCAGCAACACCTCTGGTACTTGTAACCGCTTGACATCCAAAGTCAGCAAGACTGTGCCTTAGCAGTGGGTCAGGGTTTTTTTCATTCAGAGCCTTAAGACCAGAGCTGCTCAAAGGAATGTGGCACCCCTAGGCCACTTTGACTGAGGGTGCCACCTCCCACCAAGGCGAAGGTTTTCATTTTTAGAATGACTTGGAAGGAGGGACAGCGCGAGCACCGCTAAGATTTGGCACCCTAGGACAGTGCCCGCTCAGCCGTGGCCTAAAGCTGGCCCTGCTTAAGACTATTGTGGGAAAGGTTTTGTTCTCTTAGAGTCTCAGTTTTGTTAGACAATTTTATTCTGAACAAGCTTTCCATAACTGTCCTCCAACCTGGCATTCTTAGCAAGAGGGCTCAGCTCATATAGGGAGAATCATTAGTGTGCAAACAATTAAGCCACTGTTAATTCAATATTCCACTAGCTGAAAGATTCAGGTAGTCCTTGCTTAATGATTCCCCTGTTTAGCAAATGTTCAAAGTTATGATGGTGCTGAAAAAGTAACTTTACAACTGGTCCTCGCCCTTACAACCATTGCAGCTTCCCTGTGGTCACGTGATTGAGATTTGGGCACTTTGCACCCAGCAGGTGTTTACAGCAGTCACAGAGTCCCACAGTCACATGATTGCTATTTGTGTGCTTCACAGCTGGCTTCCGACAAGCAGAGTCAATGGAGAAGCTGGCAGTAAGTTGCAGTCACATGATGTCTTGCTTAAAAAACGTGGGAGATTCATTTAATGTCTGCGTTGCTTAGCAATGGAGTTGCTGGTCCCAATTCTGGTACTTCAGCAAGGACTACCTATACAAGAAAATGAGGTCATTTGGTATAAAGTACATATTTTTTATTATTCTTATAAAAATTACTGAAATGGAACTAAACCATTTAGGAGCTGAGGCTTGATTAGGGTTGCAAATGGATACTAGAGGGAACTAAAGGACCAGGCAGAAAAGAGTTAAAATGGCTAAGCCGGCTATAACTTTTTCTTATCTTAAAGAGTTTTTTGAAAACTGGACTGAGATATTAATACTAATATCTCAGAAAGGATACAGATTTCAATGGATAAACTTTTAGAAGATGAGGAGAAAAACTTTTAAAAATTTTCACCTCACATAGACATTATTGAGTTTGAAGGCATGGAAGACAACAAAATTGAGATTACCAAAATGGGAATACAAAAGACAAATCAAGAAAAGGATCTGGATGTGGAACAGCTGTGACAAGAAATCCTGAAGGACACAAAGTAGGCTGGTGAAAGCTTTGAAGACACCTCTTGAATGCCAAAGACTGAAATCTTTAGAAGATCAAATCCTGCGATGCCATTGAAATGATTTAAAGGTCAAGATTGTGAAGAGCAAAAAGAAAGAATATAAAGTTGGACTATTTGATCAGGGATAAACTATTTGATTGATATTTCTGATAACTCCTAATGGACTTTTTGCTGAACTACGACTGAAAATATGATGATTTTTGGATTGCATATAGATTAAAGTTAGACTATGGGGAGAAGATTTTTTTATTTGTAACTTTAAAAGAGGATGAAAAGTTACTATATTAGCTTATGTTCAGTGTGATGAAGGTTGGAAGCCACTTCTTTATTATTGTCTTTATTGCCCCTTTCCTTTCCTTTCCTTTCCTTTCCTTTCCTTTCCTTTCCTTTCCTTTCCTTTCCTTTCCTTTCCTTTCCTTTCCTTTCCTTTCCTTTCCTTTCCTTTCCTCTCCTACTCCTACTCCTACTCCTACTCCTACTCCTACTCCTACATCTTTTCTTTTTCTTTTTTCTGCACTTTTGGAACTTTTCTTTTTTCTTCTAGTTTAGTTTGTATTAGTTTTTACTATGTTTATTAAAAACTTCAATAAATTAAAAGAAAAAGAAATACGTGGGAGATACAAGCAGCTAAAGGAGCAGACATTCTCAAAAAGACTATCTGTTTGATTTACTGAGGGACTTCTCACAGTTGAAATACGAATATGGCAATTGGCCAAACAAAAATTCTTGTGAAGGGTATCACATACTTTTTTTCTCTTGCAACCATGTTAGGTGGGATACCACATTTAATTCCTAATATGTAGAGCTAGGATCCATTTCAGTCTTGATCAGAAGCTGAATAATAGTCCATGTAGTTTTTGTACCCAAGTCTCAGGTTGATTCTTAGTAACAAAGGAAAGGCTTTCTGAAACCATGGAGCCAGTCAAGATAGACAAGAGGTGGACAGAATTAATCAGGGTCTACACTTGATGTTTGGCAATAAATCTGCAAAGACTTCTACTCCCAATCTTTTCAAAATTGCAAGTGAAGTTGTGGGTCATACTGATAATTGATCTTGTAATAATAAAATATATCTGACAGTGTTCCTCACATAAAATAAAGGTATTTATTCTGTTACTTCAATAAGGACCTTGTGTTACTCTGCTGTGCAATTTTAGAGAATTGTAGCAGGAAGTCTGATATACTCTAAACTTTAGAGTCTAAAGGAATGTGGATATAACCTTCATGAAGGAAGAGATGAGCCATTAAGGAAGGAAAAATTATAACTCAATCCTGGGAAAATTGAAAGCATGGGAAAGAACTCAAAATAACCTAACCTTATTCTGTTTGGTATAAGATGGAGTATAAAGAAACTCTGGCAGGCTTTCAAGATTATGTTATACCTTACAACAATAAAATAGGATTCCTATAAACTTTGTGGTGCCTGTTTCCTGATCTGGCCTACCTCAAAGGGCTAACATGTACTAACTTCAGATGTAGATTTGTGTCCATAGAGCACATGCAGGCTCCTTTTGGGAGAAGGGGAGGGAAAGTACAGTAGATGTTGGCTGTACTACTGAATCACCATTTTGCTTTCAACTCTATTCCAAATTTCAGCTTCTATGTTGCACTTGTCTCTAGTTTATGGCCCTTGAGGTTCTAGTAAAAAAAGTAGTTCCACCAGCTTGAAGTGCTCATTCTTGAAACAGACAATATTGAGGTAGATGAAGCCATGATGCGGATTGGTATAAAGTAGCGTTCTATCAAATAGAGCAATGGTTGCCTATACTGTTGTATGGTAATGTGGAAGGAATGCTACTGTGTAGATGCTGAGACATACAGTAGTTCCAATTATTTAAGAGTCTTGAACGTTTGGTGCTTATCTCCCCGTTTGAGCTGTCTTCTGTATATGCATCTACAGGAGGTTGTTGGATACCGAGGATGAACTATCAGATATCCAATCAGATTCCGTCCCGCTGGAAGTACGAGATTGGTTGGCATCTACCTTCACAAGGAAAATGGGGATGACGAAAAGGAGGCCAGAGGAAAAACCAAAATTTCGAAGCATCGTGCATGCTGTACAAGCTGGGATCTTTGTGGAACGGTAAGCTTTGTTCCTTTATTAATTATATGACAGCAGGTAAATGTGTTACCAACATCAGTATCCTGATGAAGAGACACAGGAAGCAAGAAATAATTATTTTACTTTGCAGAATTTTAAACCTGGCCTTCTTTTTCAAAAATGGTATTAAACTCCTGAACCACAGGTTGGGTCTTATCAGTCCACGAGTTTGAAAAAGTCTGGACACAAATGTCATGCCTGGGGCCTTTTTATATCAAAATATGTTGACCTTTTAAAACAAAATTAAGAACAAGCATATGAATATTTAAATATATAAATATCTTTGAGTAAGTCTTGTTGAGGAGAGCCAGTTTGGTCTAGTGGTTAAGGCCCCAGGCTAGAAACCGGGAGACCGTGAGTTCTAGTGCCTTAGGCACAAAGCCAGCTGGGTGACCTTGGGCCAGTCCCTCTCTCTCAGCCCTAAGAAGCAGACAAGGGCAAACCACCTCTGAAAAACTTTGCCAAGAAAAAACTGCAAGGACTTGTATTTCCAGGGAGTAAGAGAACAAAAAAATAGTAAAGAAAATTAACTGTTAAGCAAGTGTACAATACAATCCTTTATTGATGGATTTGTTCGTTCATTTGTTTTATCCTCATTATAATTAATATTTGAAAGAAGGTCTGTAATGCTTGCATATATGAAAACAGAATGTAATATTGTGCTTAAGTTATCATTTGCCTGGTTCCTTTTGCAATAAGGTATGATTGACAGAGGATTAGCATTTATCCATGGGTATAGATTCAGAGAAGAATTGAGATTATTAACTGATTTGATAGTACGTTGAAAATACATGTATCTTGCTTTAGGGAAAACGGTCTTTCATGTGATCTTAAGAGTTCTGTATATATTATGTCTGCTTTCATGAAACTTAATAGGAACTGTTCCCAGAGAACAAAGATACCACTTTAACTGTGAGGTACTGTAATGCTTTATTTTGTATTTCTTTCTAGAATGTATCGAAGAACATCCAGCATGGTTGGTTTGGCCTATCCAGCTGAAGTAATAACAACTTTTAAGGTTAGTTCAGTTCAGTTACTGTACCAAATACATTCAATCTCTCTCAGTAGATTTATTCAGAAAAATAGGAATCAGATTTTTTTTTCTTCCTGTATAAATTGCATGGAAAACAATGTTCATGTTCTTAATCTAGTTACATAAGGAGATAATGACAACAGTGGCATATTTACATTTAGTTAGTTCTGCTGTAAACACAGCTATCATTCTGCATATTTCTGAAGGTTATCTATCCATTTCATAATGGTTATAGCTAATCGTTTGATTTCAGCTGATCTTAAGTTGCTACAAACCCAAACATGGCTAGTGGCCATCTCAGCAATGTGGTTAATTCACATTAGTTTATGTACCAGAGTATATATTTTGGCCATGAAAAGAAAGTAAAGTGTTTCTTGTTTGAATTAATCAAAATATGTCTGTTTTAAATACATGTATGGGCAATTCCCAAAAGACTGGGATTGCGATGCTTTTTCTTTTTAGTTGCAAGGTCATTTAGACATTATTACAACAATAAGGCTGTTCTGATTTGAAAGTTGTTGCATTAAGTGATCATTATTGTTGTGATTAACATTCTAGATTGGAATTCACCTGCAGAGAGGGAGGCCTACTGTGTTTCCACTGTTTCCTTCTCCATTAACCAAAGTTTTGCCGAGGTGATAACTTCTGCACCAAAAATGTTGAGGGTTCCTCTCAAATAGGCAATCCCCAACATGCCCTGCGAGGAGCCATGAAGAAGTGCTCTTCTGTGAGAACACCATGCTGCTTCTAGGCTGCACATGTGGTTCAGCTGTGAGAAGAAGCTGAAAAACAGCAAGGGAGCGAGGTTCCCATAGCAATATTGCTGATCTCAACATCATATAGTAGTAATGATCTTATTTCCCAGCGCTTATATACAGTAGCTGAAACAGCATTGGCCATACACAAGAGGGAGGTGTTATCTGCCTAGGAATAATTGCAGCAAAAAGGCTGAGTGGGGAAGGTCTACAGGTCTTCTGAAATGGTCTACAAAGAGTTGAATATGTAGTCACAGAAGGGTGACTGGCTTTTTATTGCAGGTCCTATATGGAGGCAAGGCAGGATGACCTTTTCTTCTGTGAAGAACCAAGCAAAACTTGGTAGAACTTGGCGGATAATGTAGAATATAATATAGTCCATCTTAAGCATTTCTAGATTTTCAGTGGAGGATATTTTAATATCCAGTGAACGGTTCTACTGGTTCTACAGTACTGAAAGCACAAAGTTTAGGTGTACCTAAATCATACCATATCTCTCTCTCTCTCTCTCTCTCTCTCTCTCTCTCTCTCTCTCTCTCTCTCTCTCTCTCTCATGCATTGCATTAAGGTTAGATTGGTCATATAGTATAATGCTCAAATAGCACTTCACATAATCTAATGATATTAAAGCAAATTATAAAATTATATGAAAAAAATATCTGAACATCCATAAGCACCTTTCCCCTTCCTTATTTTATAGGATGTTGACAAATGGTCATTTGACGTATTTTCCCTAAATGAAGCAAGTGGAGGCCATAGTCTGAAATTTATGATGTATGAATTATTTACCAGATATGATCTATTGAGCCGTTTCAAGGTGAGAAGCTTTCTCTACAAATGCATATTTAAAAGACAAAGGGTACCTGGTCTTTCTTACTTCCTCAATAGCCTTGGTAAGTGGAAATTCCCCACCTGTCCTCCCCCTGCCCTCTCATATGCCTCTCTAGCAGATTTGGAGGCATATAGGGAGCAGTAAGAGAAGAGGAAATCCATAATAGCAGTGGAATGCACTCCTCCTGCAAATGCATTTGCAGCACTCCTTTAAATTCTCAATTTCAGAGATAATTTAATATGTATTCCATTTGATTGCTTGCAATAATGGAATCCTTTTTAAAAATGATCAAAAAGTGCAGAAAGAATGGTGAACCTACTCCTGCTATGCTTCTGGGATGTCCTGCTAGGATGAACTTGGAGGAGAATTGGGGAGTGTAGTCCTGCCTATGAATCATGTATCATACAAGTTCATCTGCCATGAGAACAAAGGAGCAAAAGAGACACAAGTTGGCATGCATTATCTCACGTAGGAGAAAACTCTAAGGTTGAATGAATCAGCTCTAAGGTTGTCATGAAGTGAGGACTCGTCAAAGAGCAGCATCTAAAAATATTGCAGGCACTGTCCCTCCTTTCACCTGCTGAGGCCCAATGATGGGTAAGTGCCTTGAATAGGAAGCAAGAAATTGATGGCAGAGGATGGGAGACTGCGCTTTCAAAAGCCAAAGGCTAGGACTTCGGATTGTAAAAATGATGGGGGTTTCCTCAATAATAAATCCAAGTGAGGTTCTGTAGACTTTATCTTAGGCAACAACACAAGATTGGCTCTGTAGTGTCTCCTCTGTTCTTGTCAAGAAGATGGTTTTTGTTGTTTTTGAAAGCCCAGCTGGAACTGCTTGGCACTGTGTAATGATTGCATAAAATCATGACTGGTTTATTTCTAGCTTGTTCCATTCCAAAAGCTTGGAAAAAGATATGGTTCTCTGCCTGTTTGGTGTGGCTCAGAATTCAAACAACGGTATTGCTATTTTTATTTTTAGATGATACAAAGGGAAACATGACTTTTGGCATAATTTGTCCATTAAAGGAAGAAGAAAGGGACTGCCTTTGCATCCAGATGATCAAACCAATCAGCCATAGCTCTTGTTTCCTTTGTCAGGAGATCACTTACTACCGTCTCCATAACATGTCCTTAATCCTCAACGTAGCTGAAACACAACCATTACCAACTGTGGGAAAAGTTACCATCAATCACCAAACAAAATGTGTGCAGGAAGGGTGCTGGTAAGGTCTGGGTGCTCCATCCATTTTTTTCCCCCGAAGGACTATCAATCTATCAACCATGAGATGGCAGCAAAGTTAAGAGAGACCAACTGCAAGGTGGTGGTTGTCTGGATTTGTGCTGCTCAGATGCAGCTGCTGCATAAAAATGTTCTTGGAGCCAGAGTTCAAGAAAGGGGTTTTGGTGTGTGAAAGACACGTTCATCTGTGGGGTGCTCTGAAATATATCCATATAATTTCTATAAAGTCATCACTGATCTGTCAATCAATTGAACTATCCACCACTAGGAGACAGCAAAGGGAGATTTTCTACTTCTTGGCTGCCATCTAGTGGTCTTCTGGATTTCTTCAGCCCAGATGCAGCAGCTGGAGAAGTGTTGAAGAGCTGAAATAACTTTACTGACACGTGTGACCAATTATAGTGTATATCTAGTGCTGATCATCCAAATGGAAAGGGGAAAATGTACTCTACATGCTACAACGAACTCTTGAAAAGAATATTCCATGAAGAGAGAAACTAAGGAGTCAGGGCTTCCCCAAGAGCAGCACCCACCAGAAAGGGAATTCCTCCTGACACTAGCTATGAAAGCACAGAAGTGGAGACCTTTCCATTACATTTTTAATTACTTGTGTTAAGCCAGGGATGGGTTAGTCAACTTCAGAGTGTCATACTCTGCAGATCAACCAGTCAACCAACCTCTTTTTTTTGGAAAATGAAATAGCTGCAGAAGCCAGGTTTCCAGTCTCCCTTGCAGCCAAAACAGCACTGAGCCCAGGGACCAGGCAGAAGAGGGTGGTCCTGCAGCAGACCTGCTGGGCCAATTGCGGGTGAGCAAATAGATGCCCCAACCACATCACTCAAGCTTTCTCTTCCATGTGCCTTGGGTTGTCTGGATGGGAGGTCTTCTGTTTTCCCAGGGAAAACACTACTTTGACCAGCCTCAGCTTGCCTCGACAGCACGCTGGCTATGAGATGAAAGCTCTGCAGTGAGGATTCAGCAAGTAAGGCAAGTAAGCAGGCTGTGTGGATGAATTCTAAAAGTCACAGCATTCATTAGGCCAGTGGAAGTTGTGCACTGCATACAAAAGAAATATGCCACATTGAGATAATGTGAGAAAAAGTAGGTAGTTGCATTATGAGATGACCCACTTCAATTTAGCATAGAGGTCTGAAAGTGGTAGAACCTGGCTATTTGGAACGGGAAGTATTCATATTCCTACGTTTTATCAGGGCAGGTGCAAAAAGTTTATTTCAGAGTATTCATATCTTCATGTACTTTTCATCTTTTTCTGGTGACATTTGGAGGCTGAAATGGCAAAACTGACTATGCATGAAATAGGAAGATATAGACCTCATACTGGCACCTGTTGATCTTGGAGATTTCTTTTCCTCCTCCTCCTCCTCCTCCTCCTCCTCCTCCTCCTCTTCCTCTTTCTTTCTTTACTTTGGTTTTTGGTTTTTGACTCTTGCAGATCCCTGTTCCAAGTCTTATTTCATTTGGAGAAGCTTTGGAAATTGGCTACAGCAAGTATAGAAATCCTTACCACAACTTGATCCATGCAGCTGATGTTACTCATACTGTACATTGCATCATGCTTCTGACTGGGATAATGGTAAGGGACAAGAGCTACAGTATTAGGGTCCCTTTCTGTGAACATTGCTAAGAATCTTATAAATAACTTGTGTAAGGATAAGCTATAATTGTCTTCATGTTCTCTTGAAGAAACCCAGGATTACATAAGACATGTTGAATCTTTGTTGGCAGAGGTGAACTATTTGCATTACAGATGATGGGGTTTGTTTTTCTTGATTAGCACTGGCTCACTGAACTGGAAATATTAGCCATGATTTTTGCAGCTGCAGTCCATGATTATGAGCACACTGGGACTACAAACAACTTCCACATTCAGACCAGGTAAGTTTGACACTTATTAGTTACAACGAAATTCTGGTCTGGGAGCAGGCTCCAAATGGTGCGTTTATACAAGGTTTGCAGGCGATGCATTCTCACCCTAGTAGTGCCAACAGTACACTGCACAAAACTCCCACTAGTACGATAGTTGCTGAGTTTTAAGAAGACAAAAGGGGCACTGACTGAGAGCAAGAAGAGAAAAGAGACAAAGTAAATTGAGAGAATTAGTTACCCTGGAGATGCTTCAGGTCTGCACAGTTCAGAAAGAGAACAATTCTGGGTTTATACAGACACCAGAACATCAGATTGGTTCCCATTTGGGAAGATACTGCAGTTCAGCTGCACTAAAGAGCCATTAACCTTGTCATGGGACCTGATAGCTGTACTGCTGTATATCATGATACCGTCTCTCCCTCTGGAGAAGGAGAGTCATCCTCATAGTCATCCTCTGCCTCTCCTGAAGTAAAGGACTCCATTTTTCTCACCCATCACATTGCCTGGCCGTTGTTCTGTTTAGTGTTATGTTCTCCAACGCGACACATGACTCAGGGAATTAAACTGATCTATTTTTCCAGTATCATATCTGCTTTCCAGGCAAAAGCTAAATACAAGTTTTTACACCCCATCTAGTAATTCAAACTCTGAGCCCTTTTCTATTGGGATCTAAAATTCATTGGCTTTGTGTGCTATGGAAGCGGGAAAACACTCTTTCCATTCAGAGTCCAATAGAAAAAATAAATCAGAGTACATTGCAGTTTCAGACTGCTGTGGTACTTCTCATGTTTCGAAGTCCTGATCTACATACTGTAGCTGAGGAGGCAGTGTAACAGAAGAGGTCTCTGAGGCCACATCATTTTGGACAAGGCTGTGGGGTGATATTTTGAGTGCTCCTCTGACTGTTTAGTGTTCTGCAACCTTCACACCCCTCTCTCTCTCTCTCTCTCTCTCTCTCTCTCTCTCTCTTATTTATAAAATATATAAGAGTAAACGAGAATGAGAGAAACAGAAAGAAAGAAACAGAAGGAGCAGATATGATAGAATCACTGATCTGCCAGGAAATAGTGCACACAGGAGAATTCTATTACTCCTCTGAAGACCCAATCGCTTCAGGATTATACCACCTCTATTTATTGCATGTTTAGACATTATACAATGTTCTAATCAGGGGATATGTTCCTGTTCTCCAATATATTTGAATGGAAATGGAAGAAAGAGAAATACTGCCAGTTTGCTACCTGCAGTAACAGCTTCATTGTAGTCATATAGTCACCACAGTTTCTAAAGCTTTTGTAGCCTCATGGCCAGCTGGTAAAGTTTTTGCTTGGTTGCATTTCAACCAGTCATCACTCCACTTACTAAGAGAACAGATGGATAAAACCATAGTCATGTTGTGAACTTCTGGCTTATTGGTTCCCTCTCTGCATTTAGGTCAGAGGTTGCCATTTTGTACAATGATCGCTCTGTTCTTGAAAACCACCACGTTAGTGCTGCTTATAAGATTATGCAGGAAGAAGAAATGAATATTCTGATGAATCTAACAAAAGACGAATGGAGGTAAGACTGGAATCCTGATTAAGACCATAATTCATATTATCCTAACAATCAGAAATCCAGTGCTCATTGACTTGCTGCTATGTCTCTATAAAAGCATAAAATTGTATCTTCTAATGTTGGTGACCTGCATCATGTGGATGTTTTTAAACCCCTAACAGTGCTGTCTTTCAATAAATGAGTTACTCAGGTGATGTGAGAGCCAACCAAATAGTGTTCAGTATTGTTTGGGTTACAGTATAGGTTTGGCAAACTTTGCCATTGTAGAAAGCTACCCTGTCTGGGTTACCCAGCAAGGGATAAAGAGGAGGTCAAGCCATCAAAATCAACTCCCTCAAGATCCTAATCTGATCTTAGAATAGATTAGAGAGAGACATGAAGCTCAGTATCCAAACCTCTAGCAGTGGTGGGTATCAGTGAGGGACACTAATACCATGGTTTCAGTGTCCAAACACTGGAGCAGCAACTTCATTTTCAGGAAGAAAACTATGACATCACTCAGTAGTTCAGCATTTAATACCTTGTGGGTGGACATTATCAGGGACTCTATTATGAAACACATTTGATGTCATTGGAAGCTGTGGTAGCTGTATAGCCCTGGTGCAGCAGCCAAGTTCTTCCAATATTAAACTATGGACTAGATGAATCGGACATTGTAGTAAGAGAGCTCTTTTAGTCTAGGGAAAGGAAGGAAGAAGAATCTTGTAGGAAGAAGAGTCACATTAGTCTATTGTGACAAAAAAAAAATCAGGAATCTGGTAGCACCTTTTCAAACTAATAAATTTTATTATTTTTTTAAAAAAAATAAACATTTATTAAAATAAATTAATAAAAATGGTTAATCAGAAAAGTTGCTTTTGTTGCTGTTCAGTCGTTTAGTCGTGTCTGACTCTTTGTGACCTCATGGACCATAGCACGCCAGGCCTTCCTGTTCTCCATTTCTCCCAGAGTTTACTCAAATTCATGTTCATTACATCGGTGATGCTATCTAACCATCTTGTCCTCTGCCGTCCCCTTCTCCTTTTGCCTTCTGTCTTTCCCAGCATCAGGGTCTTTTCCAGTGAGTCCTCTCTTCGCATTAGGTGGCCAAAGTATTTGAGCTTCAGCTTCAGTATCTGTCCTTCCAATGAGCAGTCAGGGTTGATTTCCTTTAGGATTGACTGATTTGACCTCCTTGCAGTCCAAGGGACGCTTAAGAGTCTTCTCCAGCACCACAGTTCGAAAGCATCAATTGTTTGGCGCTCAGTCTTCCTTATGGTCCAACTCTCACAGCCATACATTAGTACTGGGAAAACCATAGCTTTAATTATACGGACCTTTGTCGGCAAGGTGATGTCTCTGCTTTTTAATATGCTGTCTAGGTTTGCCATAGCTTTCCTTCCAAGGAGCAAGCGTCTTTTAATTTCATGGCTGCAGTCACCGTCTGCGGTGATCTTGGAGCCCAAGAAAATAAAATCTGTCACTGCTTCCATTTCTTCCCCTTCTATTTGCCAGGAAGTGATGGGACCAGATGCCATGATCTGAGTTTTTTTATTGTTGAGTTTCAAGCCAGCTTTTGCACTCTCCTCTTTCATCCTCATCAAGAGGCTCTTTAGTTCCTCTTCACTTTCTGCCATTAGGGTGGTTTCGTCTGCATATCTGAGGTTGTTGATATTTCTCCCGGCAATCTTAACTCCGGCTTGTGATTCATCCAGCCCGGCATTTTTCATAATGTACTCTGCATATAAATTAAATAAGCAGGGTGATAATATACAGCCTTGTCGTACCCCTTTCCCAATTTTGAACCAATCGGTTGTTCCATGTCCGGTTCTAACTGTTGCTTCTTGACCCGCATACAGGTTTCTCAGGAGACAGGTAAGGTGGTCTGGTACTCCCATCTCTTTAAGAATTTGCCACAGTTTGTTGTGATCCACACAATCAAAGGCTTTAGCGTAGTCAATGAAGCAGAAGTAGATGTTTTTCTGGAACTCTCTTGGTTTTTCCATGATCCAGTGAATGTTGGCAATCTGATCTCTAGTTCCTCTGCCTCTTCGAAACCCAGCTTGCACTTCTGGTAGTTCTCGGTTCACATACTGCTGAAGCCTAGTTTGTAGGATTTTGAGCATAACCTTGCTAGCGTGTGAAATGAGCGCAATTGTACGGTAGTTTGAACATTCCTTGGCATTGAGAAAAGTTGCTACCAGGTTCCTGATTTTGATAGCAGCTTTTAGGACTAACCAATCTTTACTTTTTCCTCTTACAATTCTTACTGCCTGAGTTCTAGTCCTATCTTAGGCACAAATTAAGCTGGGTGGCCTTGGGCCAGTTAGTCTCTCTCTCTCTTTCACTCTATCTCTCTCTCAGCCCTAGGAAGCAGGCAATGGCAAACCACTTCCAAAATCTTGCCAAGAAAACTATAGGGACGTTTCCAGGCAGTCATCAGGAATCAAGGCTCCAACCCCGCCCCCCCCCAAAAAAAACACCTTACTTTAAGGCATAAGCCTTCATAAGTTCCAGTTCACATCATCAGATACATAGCATGATGTGGAATTATGATACATAAGGAGGGGAAGGGGAAGGCAGGGTAGTAAAGGTTTAGCTAGAACATTTACTTTATTTATTTGTTTGTTTGTTTGTTTGTTTGTTTAAATTTATTATAGCTGCCCAACTCCCATGGACTCTGGGTGGCATACAAAATTTAAAATTTAATCCAGACAAACATCCTTTTTCCTGAAATGGCTACTGATTTGCTTCTCAGGAGCTCATAAAGTAGCATAACCCTGATAATGACCTCAATGTTATTTATCCTTCTTGGCATTTGGTATCACCCACTGCTTCAACAGGGGTGGGATGATGGATTTTCAGATGGACATAACTGAATCTGGCCTAAGTACCCATCTGTCAAACACTGGTAGATATATATTACCTTACTTTATCATATCTTTTCTTGAAAAATTAGCTTAGAATTCTTTATGATATAAAAATCCTTCTAAATCTCTCTCAGAAAGTCATCAAAAATTAAATGTAAAAATAATTCACAGGTGGTAACCACACTACAGTTCCTTAAGTTTCCATTACATTTATCAAAGTCTTTCTAGATTGTGTTGGAGAAGTTGTAACTAAATGAGTACATACCACCCTCTTTTGTATCAACAGTTATTCATTTAACAGCAATTTATTCAACAGCCATCGTTATTCATTTTGGTTGAAAGTTTATAATAAAATTGAAAAAAAGTACACAACTGTTCAATTAATGCTACAGTGACTTTATTGTTTGTTTTTCCCCAAAACATGTAAAATTATGAAGCACAAGACATTAATTATTTTATTGTAGTTCTTATCTGCTAGGTTTACTTCAGATGAAAAGGGAAAAAAATCCATCCAGACACACCCCAGAATAACAGACAAATCCATTGCATCCAAAGATGAAGCACTTAAAATAACATTAATTTTACTTTGTTTGCACCTGTTTAATTTATTTAGATAATGAGATCATCATGCACATGACACATTCCATCATTTATAATGAAGTTATGCAAATAATGCAAATGACATCATTTACACATCATTCATGTAAATCTGTCATTATATAAATGATGTAAATAATTATAGTGATGGAAGCTTGTATTTCAAGAATGTTCAGGAATAATAGAACCCCCCTCCCCCAAATGGTCAATTAAATCAAGGTTTTACTGTGTACCTTTCTTTGAATGAAAGATATTTAAAAGTGTAGGAAGATGAAGATTTTGGCAAAGAGGGAGATTCTTTTGTGGTCTGTGATATTGAAGCTATGCCAGGCAGACTACATCTTGGAACTGAAGGGGTTACAGCGACAGTCTGAACTGCAGATTATAAAGAGAGTTGTTTTTCTGGTAAATTGTTATGTCTTTCTGAAAGATTGTTATGAGAAAGAAGAGAATATGTTATGTGGGAGGTTTTTTGCTGAGAGGTTTGGGTTTTCAAGGGGGGCAGTTGAGCTGTTTGATTTTTATTAAAAAAAATGCCTTGCATGTAATTGGGAGATATGTAACTGTTTTAGTTTATTTTGATGTAGGGTAAAAAGTTAAGAATGTATAACTGGACTGATAATGAGGTTATGATAATTTTGCTTTCTTTTAATGACTTGGATTAAGATATATTGGAATTGTTTTAAGATCTGTTTGATTTGCAAGATTTATTAGATATTTATAAGATATAATAATAATTGTTTGATTCTTAGGTTTAATAGAGTTAAGATTATTGTAGTATTATTAATCATAAAAGCAGACAATTTATATGTATTTATAATTTGATTTTCATTATAGTGGACAGAAATATAGAGAATAGTGATAGGAAGGAAATAACTAAAAACTAGATATTTCTCCTTAAGATCACAAATGGATTTGTAAGTGCATTTTTTTGTTTTTCTGTAGTTTATTATTATGACAATTTTGTCATTACAATGTAGTTACAGTAAATGTAAGTTTAAAACATGGGGGAAAGAAAATTGATTTGATTTTTCTATGAAAAATGCATTTTTCTGTAAAGAATTCATTTTAAATGCAGTTTTGAGCCAACAGCTGCACATAATCTGGAGAATTGCACAGTCTGAAGGATGATGGCATTTGATCCCATGAATTTACATGAGAACCATGAATTAGGTCAGTTCATTGAAAAATACAGACCCAGTGAAATTCTCCAACACCTCTAATGAATGCCAAGGCATATTCAACTGCAGCCTCTCGTTATAGCTAAAATGCAATTCCTAAGGGTTCAAGCAGAAGATCATCTGCAAAGTTCTTTGCATTTAATGTAGAGAGGACAGAGATTGTAATTGGAGTGTTTGGACTAAGAGACATCATTCTATAACAATATTCCTAAGGATTTCATTCCATCTTACCTTGTAAGGCAACACCCCTCACCCCCCAAAATTCGACCATATGTTACCATGGCTGCACACTGCCTTTTAGGAATAGCAATCTATTTAAATTCATTGAATTTTTACATTGATTCAGAAGTCCATCAGTTTTTCAGCAGAGGGCTTCCTTAAAGACTCCCTAATAATACTTAAATGTTACCATGAATTAAAAGTAGATTTTGTGCCCACCTTATTCAAGAGGGGATTTTAAAAAACAGAAAGTCACAGGAGTAAATGCTACAACTGAGATTTTAGATAGAGAGATAGATTCAGGCTGCTCTGCCTCAAAGGGGTATCACTAAGAGATGATTTTTTTGCATGGGGTGCTAGAATTCGTTGATATGCTGTCTTTATCTACCCCTCCCTCTCTCTAATACACACCACCACTACCACTAGCAACAACAACAATAACAAAAAACTGGGAGACGACAACCTTTTGTTTTTTCCTAGAGATTTGTGCTTGAAGGTAGAGGAAATTATACAGTATTTTCTGCTGATAGATAGATAGATCTGCCAGAAGATCTCATTTACCAATCATTATTTGGTTACATTGCACTCTCTTTCCCTCTCAAAACTTATAGAAAAAATGGCCTTAGGAAAATATTCCTGAACATACATGGTCCTAGAATATGCTAACATCAAACCACTTTGTATTACTCACTGACCAGCTCAGGCATTTATACATATGCAAGATAGCATAAGCTAGTATAATAAACCAGAACCTATAATCATAAAGCAAACTTATCCCAGACATTTAATTGAAAGGAAGTTGCCCATTACTAATCAATGGACAGATGCTACATGCTTCCCTGTTTCACTAGAACAGTGTTTCTCAACCTTGGGCACTGGAAGATGTGCGGACTTCAACTCCCAGAATTCCCCAGCCAGCCTGGAATTCTGGGAGTTGAAGTCCACACATCTTCCAGTGCCCAAGGTTGAGAAACACTGCCCTAGAATACGTTTCCTTTCCAAAATATGAAAGGGCAATCTTAACAATTCGTGGTGTTTGGGGAAGATAGTCCTAAATGATATAACTGTTTGGAGTACCAAGTAAAGATTTTTCTACCACAAATTTGGTTACCTCCTTCATCCACCACCTCTACCACCTTAGAGAGATCTTCCCAGATTGGGTAGGGAATCTTTTGGAAGGGGACCTCTAAAATTACATATTTTAATGTAGCTCCAACTATTTTGTGGCTTGAGGCTGTTGCTTTCTACAGGGTGGTGATGCTGGAACAGGCCTAGAATTTGTGGCCCTTTCTCCTTCATTTGGAAGGATGGTGGGATTTTTAGTTTTATAAGTATGATCACTCTATTAAAGATTTTAACATGCTTAATTCATTTTCTTTCTGCTGAAAATTTAACAGAACCAATTTCAGGCCACAAAAAATGGGGCTGGGGCCCAGAAGTGAACTGTGGGGCACGGGTGGCCCATTTCTGACCTGTTGGTTGCTTCTGTCTGTGTTTTCCAGTGAGATGGTTATATACTGATGTCAGAATTATAACCATGTGTAAGTCTGCTCACTGCCGTAGCGGGCAAGCAAGAAAGCCTCCCATAGTACCTAAACCTCTGATCACAATTTTGAAAAGAATTGCAGTAAAAGGAATATAATGGTATTAGTAAGGTTATATTTTTTAAGCTGACTAGCCCAAGGATTGAAGGTTACAGATCATTGTTTTAAGCAGTTTTACCTCTTTCTTAATGTTGTTTTCGCTTCTGGGAGATAAATGAATCAATGCAATACAATCCACCTGCCTCAGTACAAAATTAATGCCATTGTAAGTTAGCCACTTTGATTGCCCACAGGGAGCTGCGCAACCTGGTTATTGAGATGGTTTTATCTACTGATATGTCTGGGCATTTCCAGCAAATCAAGACGATGAGGCACACTCTTCAGCAAACAGAAGGGTAAGTGGCTTTCTTTCATCCTTCCTTCTGTTGCTGCAGGCGGGGTAGTTTAAATGGCACCCCCAACCTGGAGCAAGGCTCACCTTTGCAGAAAGGTAATGAGAGAATGTCTTTGAATGGACAGGATAGACAAAGCCAGAGCCATGGCCCTGATCCTCCATGCTGCTGACATCAGCCACCCATCCAAACTGTGGGATCTGCACTACCGATGGACAAAGGCCCTGATGGAAGAATTCTTTCGACAGGTACTAATCCCTTCTCTCAAATGTATTTATAAACATTTCACAAGCCATGGCAAATACGACCAGGCATTTCATCAATTTTCCTTCTTTAATTTTTTGTAATCCGTATCCTATATAACATTGACATCAATAATTGAAACAATCAAAGAGCAAGAACAAAATATAGGAGCAAACAGCAGTCCAAACCTGGACATTCAGCGTGAAAGAGTTCTTTTCCCAACATCTGGAAGTTGACATGTTAGGACCCTGCATTGCAGGGGGGCTTCCAAGACTGGAAAGACCTTCCCCCACTCCTCTCCCATGTGATGGTGGGTATCTGGAGAAGAGCTTTGCAGGAACATAGGAAGAAAAACAAATTTATTTATTTATTTATCTATCTATCCATCCATCCATCCATCCATCCATCCATCCCGCCTTTTATTATTTTTATAAATAACTCAAGGCAGCAAACATAACCTAATACTCCTTCCTCCTCCTATTTTCCCCACAACCACCACCCTGTAAGGTGAGTTGGGCTGAGAGAGAGTGACTGGCCCAAAGTCACCCAGCCAACTTTCATGCCTAAGGTGGGACTAGAACTCTCAGTCTCCTGGTTTCTAGCCCGGTGCCTTAACCACTGGACCAAACTGACTCAAATCCCTTTGAACTCTTTTCCGAACTGGTTGTACTGGCATTCAGTTTCCAAGAAATGGGTGGGATTTTTGGAGGTGCCAAAAGAAACCCTTCAGACATGTTGTTTGTCCCAAAGTAATAAAACTAAACCCCTTTTTCAATTTTGGGAGTGTGCATGTTATTTTTATAATCCAGCACAGTGAGGTTTCAAAGGGTTCAGATATACCAATAGTTATTAAATCAGGAATAAGCATTGCTCATACATGTCACCCTTTTCTTTCCCTTGTGTGTCCCTAGGTTTAATATTTAAGCATAGTTTCCTTCAGGCAAAATTTCCAATTATACGCAAAATTATTGCATAATGCAGCTTTCTGCAACCTGGTGCTTTCCAGATGAACTGGAGCTGTAATTTCCAGAATGTCCACCCAGTATAGCTATAACACTTGGAAGACACCAAGTTTGGAAGGCTGGTTAATTATTAAATTCTAGCTGGATAAATCAGGACTGGAAATATGAATGGGGAAGAGACAAAAAATATGGAAAAAAATGAACTTATTTATTTAATTCTAAGCACATACATTGGAAAAAATAAAATTAAATTAAAAGGTTTGTTTTTAGCAAATGCAGGTCTGTTTAAAGTCTCAGTTGCAAAAAAAAAGAAAGGTAGAAAAGAATGGTTTAGCCATTTTTGCTTGGAAAAACACTGATTTTATGATCTTGCTTTCCCTAAAACAATCAAGACTCCCTACAAATGTATTTGTCTTGGACATAAGTAATCACACATATTACACTCAATTAAGCACTTCCTTGAACCTTTAAGTCCAGAAGACTATCTAAAAAGTTTAATTTGTTTAGGAAGATTAAATGTTGGAGACTTTGTCTTTTGCTTTCAGAGTGCTCAATAATTTCTTTTGTTGGTGTTTGTGGATTGCCGACTATTAGAGAGATCACCATACAATAGGGACATTCACATATACCCTTTGGTCACATAATTAACTTAAATGCAGCCCCCATTGTTCCACCCAGGAATTAAAAAAAAAATTAATCCAGTCAAAAGTGAAAGGTTGGAAAAATTCAGAAGAACCACTAGCACGGCACTAGTGTGTGTGTGTGTGTGTGTGTGTGTGTGTGTGTGTGTGTACCTATCCAAAGGACAAGCACAACACAAGGTTTCTTTTAGCTGCTGCTATTATTATTATTATTATTATTATTATTATTATTATTATTAATTTATATGCTGCCCGACTCCCAGTGATTCTTACCTATGGATAGGAATATTCTCAATGAACCTTTTCCTTGTTGTGTGCCCTTGTTGCTAGATACAGGCTTTCTCCTCTCCCAAATAGCAACCACGTGTTGTTTAACTTCAAGCAATAATCTTGTTTTGCACCCAACCATAATTTAATGAGTTAATTTAATGGTGGCAAGTAGCATGATCTCAGTGCATGATATCCATCACCCTGACCCTGAATAGTCAAGAGGTTCCCATTCCTCACTATGGCAGATGCAACTCAGGAGTTCTACTACAAGCCATGAGAAAGGGACAGGCTACGTGCCCATTTTTATATCTTTTATTTCTTACCTAGGATTGTACTGCCAGGTGTTTGGCTTTTCAATGGTTAGGACCATCTATAGTTGTAATCTCTGAATGCTCAGACTTACTTTCACTCAGACTTTACTTTCACTGACTTTCAATTGTATGTTGACCATTGTAAGTTTTCTTCCCGCCCCCCCCCTTTAGGGAGACAAAGAGGCAGAGCTGGGGCTACCGTTTTCTCCTCTTTGTGACCGGAAATCCACCATGGTGGCACAATCTCAAATAGGTAAGGCTTGGGGGGTTTTTTTTGAAAAAAATGTCATCCATGAAAGGAAGAAATGCTTGATACAACAGGACAGAACTGATTTTGTCATGCAGTTCAGCCTCCAGCTGTTTTTCACACACTCATCGCTGGTGGAGCACAGCATCATTGGAAGAACTCGATAGGGGATTCATAGAGTTTCTAGCTAGTATTCTGGGATCCCAGCGTGTTTTCTCCAGTCTTGCTGCCACTGCTACTGTAAATGAGGAAGGGGCTTCACAGTGTGCCTTTCTCATTCACAAGAGACTGTCAGTGTCCCATCGTAGTTCACTTTTCTGGCACTGACTTAGACTCTGGCACGCGTATAAGTGGGGTCAATTGTGATATTCTCAAAACTAGCCCTCAGTCACAGATAAGTAATTGTGGGTGAATCAGTGGTGTGAGAGAAGGGAATATTACAAAAATCTAAATATTGTGGCTTAAAGCTGGTTCACAGGGGAGTGTACTTCCTTACCTGTCAATGGCTGCATTGCTTCATGCACCACTTTTCTCCATAGTCTTCTCCAGCTTTCATTCTTGTAGGAAGGATAGACACCAAATCACAAAACAAAGAGAAATAAACCAGAGAGCAGAACTTCATCCTTTATTCTGCCCAATGCATTATTTATTTGATGGAAAATATGTTATAAATTCTTTTTTTATAAGAGTTCTATTAAGTTTGAAACAAAGATAAAAACTACAAAAAAGCAAAAAACTACAAGAAAATATGTTATAAATTCTTAATGCATACTAAGAAACTAACAAACAAGGTGAGCATAAATTATACCGATATGTACAACCATATTTACCAAATAGGGGGCGCAATGGCTCAGTGTATGATGACATTTAGTCATGCCAAATAATCTCCCATGTCATGACTGTTTCATAACATAAAAACATAAAAAGGGGCGTGGTGGCTCAGTGGGTAAGACGCCAGGCTTGTCGATCGCAATTTCGGAGGTTCGAATCCCTAGCCCCGTGTGACGGAGTGATCTCCCGCACTAGCCCCAGCTCTTGCCAACCTAGCAATTCGAAAGCATGCAAATGCAAGTAGATGAATAGGTACCACTTCGGTGGGAAAGTAACAGCGTTCTGCGCGCGTCATGCCGGCCACATGACCGCGGAAGCGTCATTGGACAATGCTGGCTCTTCAGCTAACAAACGGAGATGAGCACCGGCCCCTAGAGTTGGACACGACTGTGCGGAGGAACCTTTACCTTTACAACATAATTTATTTATATTATATTATACTATATTATAATATAATAATATATATTATATTATATTAATTTATTTATTTATAACAGGCATTCTATTGGTTCTATAATTATTTATAACATTCTTGAGATAATTTCAACAGCCTCAATCCCACTGACAGCATAAGTAGGCTTGCAAAAATCTACATGACCAATAAATTGCAGCAAAGAATTACAGAAAACCATAACCTTTTGCTCCCATCCTTGGTCACTTGGTGTTTTTGCAACCCAGATATGGCAGCCCTAGTCAAGCAATCTATTCCATTTCTTACCCCTACCCTTTATAAGAGTTCTTGGTAAGGCACACATCCTGCAAGTACTTGCCACAAAGTGGATCCCAGTAGCTGAAAGCTTACATTTAAGTTAGACACTGCATTTTTTTTAAATTAAATCTTCTGGGGGTAAATGCTAACATTATTTATTTATTTTTTCATTCATTCTTTTTAAAAAAGATGTCTCATGCATTTTTTGTTCACATGTGAAAGTCCTCAGTAGATTTTGTTAAATCCGTCTTCTCACTTTGGAGAATTGTTTTCACTGAGCAAATGCACGTATCCTTTTAGAGACCAAACAATGTGGTTATCCCTGCTCTTCATCCATGTGTGAAATTCCTCTAGGATGCCAGAATCCCCTTTCCAGATGAAGAAAATATTTTCTATAAATTTCCACCAGCTTGCTATCAGTCCTCCATAAGGATATTTTTCAAGATAATATGTTCCTTTTTGAATCTATCCATTAAAGTTTTGGTTACTTCTGGACCATGGTGTATCCCATGGCTGTTCCCTTGATTTCTTAATAGAAACCCATCTGAAACAAACAAACAAAGTATACAGTAATTCCAAATGCTGCCAGAGTAGATAGGAACAGAGTAAATGGTATCTTTTAGTGTTTGTATTTAAGGTGTGTGGTTATTTAGTGCTTGGTTCTCTGATATATTTGTATAGAATAGGGCTGTGGATGCTTCAAAAATGAGGCAGAAAAAGTGCTTCAGATCCCACAGGAGTGCAGCGCCTCTCTACTCTTCATCAGTATGTAATGGTATGTGGGAATGACCGTGGGAGACAGGGGGAAGAGCTGCAGCCAGGGCAGCAGTCGGGCAAGAGGCAGCTTAGCCCACAAAAGGAATGTGGGCATGGCAAATGTCACAGAAGGGGCCCTCCCTAGTTTCTTGGGTAAAGGTGACAGGGGAGAAATGTACTTTCAAGACTTGCAAGATTTATGTCAGCCTTGCGAAGTAGTCCAGACAAGAAGGACACCCATAAGTACTAGCTTCTCTTTATTGTAAGGTTACATTAACAGAATCTTGCAAGTCTGAAAGGGGGGTGGATGCTACTATAAAGGGTCTTCATCTTTATTATTTTATTAATACAAGGTAGATGACTACAGCATCTTGATTTCAGTACTACTATTTGATATGAATTTGTATTACAGTTTTACTTGTATCTACTTGTATTTACTTGTCTGTTTATAATGGCATTTTATTTTATTTTATTTTATTTTATTTTATTTTATTTTATTTTATTATTTTATTATTTTATTATTTTATTATTTTATTTTATTTTATTTTATTTTAATCTTGATATGGTCAAAAGACTAATTCAATAAAGTATCTATCTATCAGTATTACCAGTTTTAAGCATTGGTGAAGTTCCTTGTTCCAAGAATTCAAAAAGGAAATGGGCTCCTGGGCTCCTTTGTGATGGGAAATTTATTTAGCACATCAAGAGGATGTAAAATCTGTTACCATTCTAGTAGAATTCAGTTTTTTGTCTGTTCAGCTCTTAGTGGAAGATAGTGCTTTCTTCACAGTGACAAGTGTTTTCTTTTAAATAAAATGAAGACATTGTTCAGTACTGCCACCTAAGAGCTGTGGGCTAAATTCTGTCTCCAAGGGTTATTACTTATTTCATTCTCTAATTTGACAGAACATTGCCAACATGTCAAAAATCACTAGCCTCACATAATAAAGAATCATTTCAAATATAAATTAAATAACATAAAGGCCCAGATCCTCAAATCCAAATTATCTGAACTCATTTCAGTCATGTTTCAGGCTTAGATTCAGCATGAAGACGGCATTGATGGCACTTCCTGATGATCTCTGGTGGCACCAGGATAGGGCTAGTGTGACCTGACCCTTCTGGTCTTGCTTGATCTCTGAGTGGTTTTTATTACTATCAGCCAAACGTCTGAGCCATCTCCAACAATTGGGGTGGAGGAGGGGATTATGTTACAGTGGTTCTCTTCCTTCGTGAAGAGGTGGCTTCAGGTGTTTGTTATAGGGGAGGACAGCTCAAGCCCTAGACACCTTAAGTGGGGGGCATGCCCCAGGGCTCTGCACATTCTCCTATTCAACATCTACATGAAGTTTTTGGATGAGATCATTGGAGTCATTGGTCTGCTGATGATGATACCCAACTGTACATCTTGATCCTGGCTGAATGATGCTGCTGAAGTGCTGCGCAGGTGCTTGAAAGCTGTCTAGATCTGGATGGGGAGGAACAGGTTGAGACTCAATTGCAGTAAGACAGTGTGGCTCTGGGTTCAAAGGACAGCTATTTCCAGTGAGATATCATCATTACTCTGAATGGGGTTGCATTCCCCCAGATGGATTTGGTTTGCAATTTGGAAGTCTTCTTAGATTCATAGTTCCTGCTTGAACAGCTAACAGATGTGGCTAAGAGGGCCTTTGCTGAGTTCCATCTATTCCTGGAATGGCAGGCATGCCTTTGTCACCTCTTGATTGATTGGACTATTGTGATGCATTCTAAGTAGGCCTGCCTTTGAAGAACATTTTGAAGCTATAACTGGTCCGGAATGCAGCCACCTGGGTAGGAATGCCCCTTTAATGCCCTGCTGAGTCTGCAGAATCATCTTCTCCCAATAAGATCTAGCAGGGGTTAGGGTTAGGGTTAGGGTTGTAGATAACTCCTGTTTTTTCTTCTTCGGCTACTGGGTCTTTTGGTTTACTTACGATGTTCTGAAGGGTTTTGGTTGGTTTGTGTGCAACAGTGATGCCGTGTGGTTGTAACAGTCTATTAGTAGTTTCTGAGATGTTTTCTGATGTATGGCAGTGTAATCCTTTTCATAGCTCCTGTTGGTTTTGCTGTTTTGGGTTGAGTGGTCAGGTACTTTTTGATAAAGTTGCATGGATATCCATTTTGCTGGAAGATGCTATATAAGTGGTCTGTTTCCTTTTTCTGGTGTTCCGGGTTGCTGCAGTGAAGTTCTGACTATTTGAAGCATTTGGAAGGGAAGGGATTTATGCCATTTTTTATTTCCTGGGTCCCCCCACCCCCTTAAAAGCTGCTTGGGATAATAGGAGGGGAACTTCTGTAACATGCCAGGAGAAGTCAGTGAGGTGTGTCTCTCATCCCTTATTTCTTGCACAACACCTCCACTGAATCTCAGTGCCCTTCCATTCACAGAATGTCCTGGGTATTTCCTACTTTTGTAAATGGTGCTACTGGGGGTTCCTCCAGATGGGCTTTGTGTGTTCTTCTCTCCTGCCACAGATTGCACCTACTGATATCTGTTTAGTTTTCCCAGTGCTAGCATAGCAGGTGCCAAGTTTTTCATTCTCACTGTTCTCTCTCCCCACCCCACAACCCTTTCCATTGTTCTACAGGTTTCATTGATTTCATAGTGAAACCAACATTTGCTCTTCTTACTGACTCCATGGAGAAAATAGTTTTTCCTCTTATAGAGGAAGCATCAAAGTCCGAAAGTCCTACCTTTCTGGCAGCATCAAGGTTTGAAGTTTTTGCGAGTTCGTTTTGTCCTCCTCCTAAATCTTTTTAATTATTGGAAACTGCATTGACCCTAGTATAATACTGCCATCTAGTGGCAATATTTACAATTGTTACGTATAGTTTGGTGTATTCTAGTCAAGGCAGAAACTGAATGTATGGAAAGTAAAGACAGGATGTATTGCTTACTATAGACTCAGAGTGTTTTTGCTTATTATAGAGTAGCATGTATACAAAGAAAATATTCAGTTCAGGGAATCTAAAGCCGAATTGTTATGTAGGAAATGTTAAAGGAGGGAGTGGGATTCACATATAATTTCAAGGCTTTTTTTTTTTTAATCTCGAGCAAATTATGGAAAAAATCCTTTTTACTGTGTTGATTATTTCCCCTGCGCTAACAAAATATTATAAATATTTTCTTCATATACTTTATTTATTCATCTATCATCATGTCGCCATCCAAAAATCTGAAGTCAAAGGTGAATGTTTTGATTTGATATCATGAAATACATTTAGAATGAATAGCTCTGCTCCATTATTTAAGAAGGGGTAAAAGACTACAGGAGTTGGTGGATGCCTTCGTTCTTCTAATCCAATTTATTTGATTTATGCTTTAGTGCTATGTATTCTTTCCTGGAAGTCAATATCATTGAAATCAGTGAGGCTTGTTTCTAGGCTAGCCTCTCCCATTTGTAGTCCTCCAGAAATATTAGTTACAACTCCCAGAATTTCCACATATGGATGGCAACATGTCAGAATGGTTGCTGTAAGATATGCATAGGATTGCATCATGAGAATGAATGAATGAATGAATGAATGAATGAGCCCAATTGAGTTGAATTCTGCATTCTGGAGATATACAGTTTGTTTTACCAAAACTGTGCTTTTTTTGTATTTCCATGCAGTAAAGGAGTCTTAATTCCAGTCTAACCCTTTCCCCTCTCTGTAGTGAAAATAGTACAGGAGAGACCAGCACTGATATGCACAAAAGGATAAATATCAAAAATGCTGCATGTGTTGGTGGGACCTGCTCAGAAAACGCTTTGGCAATGGTGGATTTAAGAAGCTTTAAGGACAACCTATTCCAGACCATACAGGAAAACAAAGACAGGTGGAAAGATTTAGCAGAAAAAGGTATGTTTTCCCTTGCCAGTTCCCCTAAAATGTCACGTAATTTCGTATTTCATCTGTGTTTGTTATGCTACCTTGGACATACTGGATAACAAGACTAGATTTGCTAATGGTCATACACATGAGAGAGAACCAGTGGCTTCAGTCTAGCAATTACTCACAGTGTGTAAAGTGAACTAGGAACACTCTTTCTTTTTTTCTCTTTCTTTTTTCTTCTTGCAAAATTGTAGTCAAATCTGCTATTTGTCGGATGTTTCATATGGCTGCATTTGTATGTTCAAGCCACTAGATGGTATGTGTCCATATCTTGGGAACCTATGTATCTTGCATATCAGAAATAGATTAAATTTGGATTGGAATATATGTTAGAGAAGTGAGTTAAGAATAAAAATATCTAAATTTAATAGACAGAAATGTAAAAGTTTTTCATTTGGAAAAATTGATTACATGCACAGGAATCAGGCCAATAGTTGGTCAGATAATAGTACTGTATGTGTGAAAAGGATCTTGAGATTGTAATGACAAGCTGAATATAAATCAGCTGAATATTTATTTATTTATTTATTTATTAATCAAATTTATCACCGCCCATCTCTACCACGGTAGACTCTGGGCGGTTTACAACAAATGTTAAAATTAAAGTTAAAAATCAATAATCATTAAAATACAATAAACAGTACAATATTAAACTAACCACCCCCAGGAGGAACTATCTCTACCTTTGTCCCACGCCAGGCGGCAGAACCAGGTTTTTAGGCACTTCCTAAAGGCCAAGAGGGAGGACGCCTGCCTCACCTCTGGGGGCAAGATGTTCCACAGGGCGGGCGCTATCACAGAGAAGGCACGCCTCCTGGACCCCGCTAGATGGAATTCCTTTGTTGACGGGGTCCGCAGCATGCCCTCCCTGCATGACCGGGTGGGGCGGGTAGATGCAATTGGGATGAGACAGTCCCTCAGATAGCCTGGCCCCATGCCATGTAGGGCTTTAAAGGTGATAACCAACACCTTGAATTGGACCCGGAAGCAAACTGGTACCCAATGCAGCTCGCGCAGCAGTGGTGTTACATGTGCTGAACTTCTCGCACCCATAACCACTCGAGCGGCTGCATTTTGGACCAGCTGAAGCTTCCGGATACTCTTCAAGGGTAGCCCCATGTAGAGCGCATTGCAATAATCTATATGAGAGATGACAAGGGCATGAGTGACTATTCGGAGGGCCTCTCTATCCAGGAAGGGGCGCAACTGGCGCACAAGCCGAAGCTGTGCAAAGGCCCTCCTGGCCACGACTGCCACCTGCTCTTCGAGCAGGAGTCGTGAGTCCAGGAGGACCCCCAAGCTCCGGACTGAGTCTGAATGGGGTAGTGCCACCCCATCCAGAATTAAAGATGATAACTTCCTGGAGGCCGAGGGGCCATCAATCCATAGCCACTCCGTCTTACCAGGGTTCAGTTGAAGCCTGTTGTTCCCCATCCAGGTCCCTACAGCCCCTAGGCACTGAGATAGGGTGTCCACTGCAACACTTACTTCACCCGGGATGGAGATATACAATTGAGTATCATCAGCATATTGGTGATACCTCATCCCGTGATGACGGATGATCTCACCCAGCGGCTTCATGTAGATGTTAAATAGGAGAGGAGAGAGAACCGAACCCTGCGGCACCCCACAAAGAAGGGCCCGTGGGTCGGATCTCTCCTCTCCTAGTACCACCGATTGCGAGCGACCCTGGAGGAAGGAGGTGAACCAGCGCAAAACTACACCGCCCACCCCCAACTCCCTGAGTCGCTCCAAAAGGATACCGTGGTCGACGGTATCGAAAGCCACTGAGAGGTCCAAGAGAGCGAGAATGGATGCACTCCCTCCATCCCACTCCCGCCAGAGATCATCCATAAGCGTGACCAATGCAGTCTCTGTCCCATATCCCGGCCTAAAACCTGACTGAAAGGGGTCTAGATAATCGGTTTCATCCAGAATCCTCTGGAGTTGCAGCGCCACCACCTTCTCAACCACCTTTCCCAAAAAGGGAAGGTGGGAGACAGGACAAAAATTGTTCAAAACAGTGGGGTCCAGGGAAGGTTTCTTGAGGAGGGGGTGCACCAGCGCCTCCTTAAAGACTGCTGGAAACACCCCCTCCGCTAAGGATGCATTAATCATCCCCTGGACCCAACCACATGTAACCTCCTGAGCTGATTTCACCAGCCAGGAGGGACATGGGTCAAGATGGCACGTGGTGGCGTTTACAATCCAGAGGATCCTGTCTACTTCATCAGGCCCAACAGGATCAAACCATTCCCAGATAACAGGGTAAGTACGAACCTCTGGCATCTCTCCAGATTGTGCTTCACGCTTAGAGTTAAATTTGGAATGAATCTTAGCGATTTTGTCCTGCAGATGCTCAGCAAATTCTTCCGATCGGCCCTGTAGATGGGTCACCGTATCTTCGTGACCCAAAAGAGATCTAGTAATCTTAAATAGGGCCGTCGGGCGGCAATCTGCGGACGCAATAAGAGCGGAGAAATATTCACGTTTCGCCGCTCTTACCGCCACAAGGTAGGACCTAATAGCGGCTCTAGATTGTGTCCGGTCAGATTCAGTCCTCGTCTTCCTCCAGCGGCGCTCTAGACGTCTCTTAACCCTCTTCAAAACCCTCAACTCCTCCGTGAACCACGGGGAGTGACGGGTCGAACGAGGCAAGAGGGGCCGCATAGGCGCGATCCTGTCCAGGGCCCCGGCCGCGAATATGCTTTTTGGGCTGCCAAAAAGGCAAATGCAATTTAAGCAATATAAATAGAAACGTAGTTTTCAAATCATAGGGAGTTAATAGTTCCATATTCTGTATTGATCAGACTCCACTTGGTTCCTGTGCTGGGATTCAGAGAAACTGTAAAAGATGGAAAGAAGGTAAAAAAAAGATGACGAGAGAACTGGAAACTAATTGTATGCAGAGAGACTGAGGGGACTGGGCAAAGTTACTTGGGGGTGGGGGTGGAGGGACAACTAAGGAGAGAGATGTTCACATCCTTCAATTATTCAAAGGGTATCAGCCGGAAGAAGCCAACAAGACAGTATCTGACATCCTAGAGTGCATGACACATGATAAACTGCAGGAAGGCAGATTCTGACTGAATGTTAGAGAAAAGTCATAATAGTAAGAGCAATCTGACACAGGAATATTATCAAGTGGGGTAGTAAGATTCTCCTTTGCTGGATGAGTTTGAGCAGAGGCTGGACAGCAGGATCAGCCATCAATGGCTTAAATATCCTGTGCAAATATTATGATGCCCTGCAAAGATATGCAGTAGATCATAGAGGTTTCTGATCCCTGAATGGGTAACAGTATCAGCTACAAAATTTTTCTTCTCCCGCCCCTTGACACCACATAAATTATCCTGCTGTCAGTAAGAATGTCTGAATTAAGCCAATGAATTTTTTATATGTAAGGATTAGAAAGTCTGCCTGGTTCTGGTACTGGGAAAAAATCCTGGACTTAGAAGTCTTTAGTCAAGGATAGCTATTGGGGTTGTGCAGAGCTTTAAAGAAGTGATTCCATTCAAAAGGAATTTGCTGAAATCACCTCCTGAATCAAATCTTCAAACTGAATCTTTCAGTCTGTCTCAGACATAGAACTGAATCTCTGGTGCGTTCAAATAGTTTCTGGGAGATTTCAAGGCAGTTTGGAGATCCAGTGGACTTTCTGGCTTTGCTGCGTCAAATAATTTTGTAGCTTTCTTTTTATAAATGGACACAGCTGGAGGGGAAAGAATGAGGTGATTAGAATGACAGGCTCTTTTATACCAGCAAGATTAGCTGGCCAATAAATATTATCATCCTTGAAAATCCTGCCTATCAGACTGCTTGGGACAGGGGTGGGGGGCGGGAATAGCCGCTCTGCTCTCGGTTTCTCAGTCTTCTCCTTTTCTGTTAGGCAGGTTTGCTCAAAGGGAAACAACCAAAGGGGGAAACGGAGACTCAGATGTATTCTGCTGTTCTTTTCCTAATCTGCTTTGCTCTTTCTTGTAAACCTCTAGCTTTGCCAAATCCTTAACTTCTTATCCTTACCCTCCCTTCATTTTCAATTTATCTGTCTGACCTTCAGTAAAGTTCCAGTCAATCTCTGTATGCAGTCCGTCTGCAATTGTTCAGCTGTTTCATTCCTCTAGGCCCCCAAATGAAAAGCAAAATACCACCCCACCCAAATCTTCTGTTCCTTTCTGCATCTTGTCTGGATCTGTTTTATCTTATACTAAGTGGGTTAGTTTAATTCACAGGTTAGTTTAATTCACGGGGGCGGGGGGGGGCGAGTGACAGAATTTGCATTGTCACACCCTGATCCAAATCTTGTACCTTATATACTTGCATCAGTCCTTGGGCACAAGTACCTAAGGATGGAATTTGCTTTCTGATATTACTGTGGGTGTGCCATGTTAACTGTGAACTATATTAATAAGCCTGCCAAACCAGAAAAGGAAGTGGTCTGAAGGTGGTGGATTCTTCAATCTTTAGTTAGTTTTTTGAACAGTTTTTGATCATATTTGTTTTTAAGTTGGGCTAGGAGTTGTTGTCGTTGTTGTTGTTGTTTGCATTGTTTCAGCCCTTCTGTATAGGATCTTTGCTGGACAATTTAAAAATTGTTTTCTTCTTCATTGTTGCTGTTCTGCCTTAGAAGAAGTACATGGGAAATATTTCTATTGCAGTGATATCCTTGAAGCTATCTACCTGAAATGTTGCAGGACCCTTTAAAAGTCTACTGAATCTGCTGTTTCCATCCTATTTTTTCAAAATCGAAGCAGCTGCAGGCATTTTTATGCTTCTCCATTGTAACCTGTAGTCAAATCTTTTACCAAATCAACCCCAAAATCAGTTTAAATAGAATGTTGTTGCCAGTAAATCATAAATTTGTATTGAATCAGGCCATCCACAAATCTCACATTCAAATTGGATCTTGACTGTTTTCCATTCCCTAATATCTATTTTGAAACCTTGGCTACAACTATAACCTTATTTGATTGGGCCTAATAAAGGTATTCAGAGGAAAACTGTTGAATCTGGATCTGTTTGGGGCAGGCTAGACCTGTGCTATGTTTATTTTGTAGCTGTCCAGAGCCTCACCATTTCCTCTAGTAGGTAATTCCAATAATCAGTTTGTATTGTAAGAAGAGGTAGCTCTTTTCCCCCTGAATTTTCTTCCAATGAAATAACTGTTATAGTAATATGTGAGAGGAAGAAACATATACAGTATATTCATACCAAATTGAATCCAGCCTCTAGTGTATGCAGGAATTGTTCTTTCCTACAAAAGAGGCCTCTTTTGCAAGTACTGTCATAAAGAAACTCTCAAGATAATTTGTGGGGAGCTGGAAACCGTGCTTTCTTAATCCGCGAGTGGCCGATTGTCCTTTAATATATTTTTTTCCTTTTCCTATCCTGGGCACCCATGAAACACGAGAACCCAGTGCATCTTCCTTATAAGAATCACTGGACCCCACAGTGTTACCTGGTCTCCTGATTATTGTGTGGGTTAGAGATCATTATAACGAGAGATAACATGGAAGTTAGGAGCCCTTGTGTTGCTGCAAACATGCACAGTGGCTCTTTTCCATTTTTTTTTAAACAATCAAAGTCACCAAGAAAGTAATTTTCCCTTTCCTCCAAATTGTAAACAGAATTCTCCCCTTTCTGATCACTTCAATTCAAAGCGCTTCCCTTTCATGAACAGGGGCATATTCAAAGCAGGGTGATCATTCAGCATAGTGTATGTGTGTTTGTGTGTATATACACATGCACACATGCACACATATTTATGTACATAGTTACTAATTTGAATCGAGGATATTATGGCCAGATGTATTTATATACCAGTGTGTTAAACTAAGTGGATACATGATGGGATCTTTTGGTTAAACTTTGTAGCTCGCTCTAGATTATGCTTTACTAGATAGGTGAGGGGTAGAAAATCTGCTTTCACAGATATCCTGAAGGAGCAATTCGGTAGTTCTTTGCTACTGGCCATGTGACTGTATTTGTTGGGGGTTAATGTCCAAAATTACTGGAAAGTGCCGGTTGGTCTTTGGTCTGAAGGCCTTTGGTCTGAAAACCAGCATGGTTGGTCTTATTTTAATAACTGAACATACTGAGCACAGGGCCGCTAGCCATGTATTTAAAATAAGATTGGCGGCTTCCGGTGGGGAATGGCGGACCGTTGCTGGCAACGCAGCAACTTTTTTCGGGCTCAGGCAGGTTTTCCTGAAGCCCAGAAACATTCTCCGGATAAAGGAGAATGCCTGGAATCATCCAATTTGTCCTCCGGATGGCTGCTTGTAGCCAGAAGGTCACAAACAGCATTTCGTGTTCGACTGGTAAGAGCCAGCTGGGAGGCGGGGCCGTCATCATTTTCCAAGCCACGCTGTAGCCTTAAAGGGATACTAAGACTGGCCACCCCATTTCTAAATCACCTATTTATTTTTTTTAGTATGTGTACCCTAAGAGAGGCTTTCTACAGCAAGGAGAAGCTGGCACTCTTGGTGCTTATCGTTATTTTTGGGATTACTTTTTAAAAATTCTTTTTTAAGTTTTGGACTTCATTTTCCTTCCAAATATAAATGAGGATTGAGAATAACAATTGTCTTCCTGTTATTATTTTTGTATTAAATTCAAAGATATTAGCATTTTCCTACACGTTGAATCGGCTGATTTGAACCTTCAGCTTTCTGTTTCTACTTTCCCTTGGGAACTGTCTGCTTATCTCACTTTCTCTTGTGTAAATACATTTTGGAACTTTTCCATATCTTCAATTTTCGCTGGTTAAGCTCCTAGGGGGCGCCATATTCTACTGCGTGAGACATGGAAGATTTTAAACAGATTTCTTCTGACTTCTACCAAGCTTTTATGTAAGATATTCAGGACATCGTGGAAAATATGAGGTCTAAAATGTGCCATCAGGTTGGGGATGTGGTGGATGAAACTGAGGAATTCAACAGTGATAGAAATGTTTCTTCTAAGAGTGAGTCCGGGATTTCTATTGAAATGCTGGATGAAGATTGGATAGTGGAGTTGGAGAAATTTAAGGGAGAGAGTGATCTGCAAGCAATAAGTGAAATTGACTTTCTGGTGGAATGCCATGGAAAAGAAGGGGTCATTATGTGTGTGGGGTTTTTTGAAGAGAAGCTGGAATTTTTGAGGGGGGCAGTTGGGCTGTTTGATTTTTTTAAGAGAAAAGCTCTGTGCACATTGTGGGGATATGTAAATGCTCTGGTTTGTTTTGAAGTGGGATAAGGGTTAAAGAATGTTTATCTGGTTTGCTTTAAGGGTTCGACTGATGTTAACTATTAAGTATAATGGCAGACAAGTTATGTGTTTTTTAGTTTGATTTTTATTATAGTAGACAGAAATGTATAGAATAGTAGTAGGAAGGAAATAATTAAATATGTGTTATCCTTTGGGGGGGGGGAAAGTTGTTTAGGAGGTCTATATGAATTTTTTTTTAATATAAGGGGGAGGAGTAACTGTACTTAGTGATTTTTATTATGTGCTAAAGTGGAATAACAATGTGGTTTTGGTTTAATATAGAGTAAGAGATTATGGAAATTTTTGTATATCCTTGTTGTTAAAAGTCGGAAGCCACATCTTTTTGTAATTTTGAAAAAAAAATTCTCTTGTGTTTTCACACCTTTTTAGTTTCTTTTTCTTATTTTGTAGTTTTTTGTTTTTTTCGTAGCTTTTATCTTTGTCTTGAAACTTAATAAAATTTTATTTAAAAAAATAAGATTGGCCAAACACATCCTAGGAAAATGCCACACCATGACAGGAAATCTAATACATGTGTTTGCATGTTGTTCCCTTTCTGTAGAAGAATCTGTGCAAAGAGATGGTGGGCAGGAAAAAAAAAAGTATAAAGCAGACCTAAATATGTTCCTAGGTAGCTGTGTGACCTTACACCTGGGGCTAGGTCATGGTTATATTGAGATGTAATTTTTAAGTCCTTTTATCATCTAAAGGAGGGTCGTTAAAATCACCATGCTGCTGTTGAGCTTCTGAAATGGTCTTAATCTTCCTAGGCACAGAAGACAAAACGGGGAGGAAGATGGGGGAGAGTTTGTGCCTGAGGCCCCCACCTCTATTCAAGGAAGGATTTTCCAAGTTGGCATAAATGGATTCCTTGACCCCTCTCTCAAACCACCTATCTTCTCTGTCTAAAATGTGAACATTAATGTCCTCAAATGAGTGTCCTTTTTCTTTTAGATGAAGATAAACTGCTGACTCTGGTCCTGTGGTGTTATTTCTCCTGTGTTGGGCCATCCTCCTGTACATAGGTTGTTTGGTTTCTCCAATGTAGAGTTCAGAGCACTCCTCACTGCACTGGATTGCATAAACTACATTGCTTTTCTTGTGTTTTGGAGTTTGATCTTTGGGGTGTACAAGCCTCTGTCTCAGTGTGTTGGTGGGTTTGAAATATACAGGTATGTGGTGTTTGCCAAATATCCGTTTTATCTTTTCAGACACGCCAGCCATGTAGGGAATGACCAGGTTCTTTCGTTTACTCTGAGTCTCAGCCCTGTCTGTCGCTGTTTTAGGTCTGGTAGATTTAGATTTGGTGAAGGCCCAATTTGGATATCCACAGGCCTTCAGGGCTGTTCTCAGGTGCTGATTTTCATTCTTTTTGGAATCCATGGAGGTGGGGATGGTTTCTGCTCTGTGTGACAATGTCCTGATGACTATCTTCTAAATGAAAGAATAAGGCAAGTCCACTTCACCATTGATGCCCTGCAATACAATTTTGAAAACCTTCACCAGGAACTCACAGCCACCCTTCCTGACCCAATCCTGGATAGAGTTATTCAGCTTGGCAATAAAGTACAGCTGGCCCAGCATCACAAGACAAAGGAGAGGCAAACTAAGAAATTTGACATTCTTCTTTCTCGCAGCAAGCAGAAACAAGGAACTGGAGAAACCGCTGGGAGGAACAACAACAACAGGACCACAGAGGACAAAAAGAACATGTGGGTGAAAAATCTCTCAGACAGAGAACTTACCCAACCAGAGAGAGATGTCCTAGCCAAAGGTCTTAATTTTGCCATCACTCCCAAGCAAGTTCCGGTTGTGGAGCTCATTACAGCCACAGAATCTGCCATCCACAACAACCACCTACCTTTTGAAGAAGCAGAACAACTCCGGCTTAAAATATCTGCAGCTCTGTCCAGTGCTCAACCTCCTCCCCCCAACCTTACCGCCCAAGAGAGGAGAGCCCTGACAGCCCTCAGCAAAGATGAAACCATCACCATTTTACCTGCTGACAAAGGAAGATGTACAGTGGTTCTAAACACTGCAGACTACCACAATAAAATTACCTCACTTTTGGAGGATCACCATACATATGAAAAACTGAAAAGAGACCCCACCAACAATTACAAGAAAAAGGCAATAGACAGTTTGAAACAATTGGAACATGATGGCTCCATCGATAGGATTACCTACCACCGTCTGTATCCTGGAGAAGCCATCCCCTGCATCTACGGACTTCCTAAGATCCACAAGGAAGGAACACCCCTCCGACCCATAGTCAGCAGCATCAATTCGGTAACATACAGCATTGCCAAACACCTCTCTACCATACTAGCACCTCTAGTTGGACACTCTGAACACCACATCCATAATTCGGAAGAATTTGTTTCCAAAGCAAAGATCCTGAAACTGGATACAGATGAAACTATGGTCTCCTTTGATGTGTCCTCCCTTTTCACCAGCATCCCCACCACTCATGCTCTATCCGCTGTCAGGAAGAGACTAGAAGAGGACAGCACCCTGGAAAGGAGAAGCCATCTCAACCCAAACCAGATCTGCCATCTTCTGGACCTGTGTCTTAACACCACTTATTTCACATACAGAGGTGACTTTTACAGACAAAAACACGGATGTGCCATGGGTTCTCCTGTGTCACCCATTGTGGCCAATTTATACATGGAAGAAGTGGAGAAGAAAGCACTCAACACATTCCAGGGAACGGTGCCCACCCACTGGTTTAGGTATGTGGATGACACCTGGGTCAAAATCAAGGCCCAGGAAGTACAGGCCTTCACGGACCATATAAACACTATAGATGCCAACATTAGCTTCACCAGAGAAGACACCAAGGACAACAGACTGGCATTCCTAGACTGTGAAGTCCTCATTGGGACCGGTGGCAAGCTAGAAATAGGGATCTACAGGAAACCCACACACACTGATCAATATCTGATGTTTGACTCCCACCATCCACTGCAGCACAAACTAGGAGTCATCAGGACATTGTCACACAGAGCAGAAACCATCCCCACCTCCATGGATTCCAAAAAGAATGAAAATCAGCACCTGAGAACAGCCCTGAAGGCCTGTGGATATCCAAATTGGGCCTTCACCAAATCTAAATCTACCAGACCTAAAACAGCGACAGATAGGGCTGAGACTCAGAGTAAACGAAAGAACCTGGTCATTCCCTACATGGCTGGCGTGTCTGAAAAGATAAAACGGATATTTGGCAAACACCACATACCTGTATATTTCAAACCCACCAACACACTGAGACAGAGGCTTGTACACCCCAAAGATCAAACTCCAAAACACAAGAAAAGCAATGTAGTTTATGCAATCCAGTGCAGTGAGGAGTGCTCTGAACTCTACATTGGAGAAACCAAACAACCTATGTACAGGAGGATGGCCCAACACAGGAGAAATAACACCACAGGACCAGAGTCAGCAGTTTATCTTCATCTAAAAGAAAAAGGACACTCATTTGAGGACATTAATGTTCACATTTTAGACAGAGAAGATAGGTGGTTTGAGAGAGGGGTCAAGGAATCCATTTATGCCAACTTGGAAAATCCTTCCTTGAATAGAGGTGGGGGCCTCAGGCACAAACTCTCCCCCATCTTCCTCCCCGTTTTGTCTTCTGTGCCTAGGAAGATTAAGACCATTTCAGAAGCTCAACAGCAGCATGGTGATTTTAACGACCCTCCTTTAGATGATAAAAGGACTTAAAAATTACATCTCAATATAACCATGACCTAGCCCCAGGTGTAAGGTCACACAGCTACCTAGGAACATATTTAGGATTCCCTTACCAACTTTGCTCAGACTGAAGAAGCTCCTTGGATAAGGAGTGAAACGTTTCTACTAAGAAAATAGAAATCCAGTTGACATGATTCAAGCTACAGACAATTCCACCTGGATGACTGAGAACCTTCATAGATATAAAGCAGACCATGTCTCAGACCAACGGTTAGAGGCGGGGCCAACAAAGGTCTCGAGTGAGAAGAATCAGGAAACCAGGGATGCAACACCCTTTTCAATGGACTCATCCCACATCTCTGTAGTCCTTCAGGTGCATCCTCTCAGTTCTCTTCCCAATGCATCTGAACCTCAGACTGCAGCTAAATTGCCTATGAATGCAAAAAAACCCGAGGATATACATCAAGAAATGCACCTGAACATTCCACTAAATGTTAAAACCACCAACTCAGTCACCTAGCATTCGTTATCATCATTTCTGGATTCATAGGACATTATGTTTGTTTCAAGCCCAATTATGCCATAGCTACTACTACAAAAAAATGTTCTTCAGTATGTGAGAACTAGCCAGCATAATTACAGCTCAGGGCTGCAATAACTGAAGGAAAAGCTCTTCTGTTATCCTCATACCTGAGCCCTAGATCTCTTCAGAGGTTCCTGTTCTTGATTTCCCCCTATGCTGGGTTTTGGTAGGTGGCAGTGCAGAAATGGACCTTTTTGGTGGTGGCCTATCAGCTTTGGAATCTATCCCTGGCATTTACTTTGTTCCCTTTCAGTGCCAAGCAAGGATGTTTTTTCCCTGGGCCTTCTGGTTTAATTTATTTAAAGTTATTCACTTGCTAATAATGTTATGCTGCAATAGCAACTTTTTATCTAATTTTATTTCTGTAGTTTCTGCTCTTTCGAAACCATACTGTATATTTTTAACTACTCGTTTATCTTTAAAAAACTATAAGGTTGAAGTGTTTGTAAGTTATCTTGGAAAACTTGGTATTGAAGGAGGAATATTTCCTACAGTATAAGCAAAATCCAATATTAGGTTGTTGTAGTTCAGGGCTTTCTAAAGTTTTCCCGCGGCAACACACCAACCGCCGTTGGTGTGTCGCTGCGGGAAAACCCGGAAGTGCCGCCATTGCGGCAGCGCACAAAAACCCAGAAGCGCTGCTGCCACTTTCGGTTTTTACGCGCCGCCGTTGGTGTGTCGCCCCGGGAAAACGCAGAAGCGCTGATGATGATCAGCGCTTCTGGGTTGTGTGGCGACACACCAGGCTGTGTGTGGCGACACACTTTTGTGTCGCCACACACAGTTTGGAAAGCTCTGTTGTAGTTCCTCTTCTCCTTTAAAAGTCTTTACATGCCCTTGGATCTGCTCTTAAGGGTCCATAAACCAGTTTTTATAGGTGACTAGTTATCTGTGTTTAGAGTTCAATAAGACTTTTTTTAAAAAAAGTGATGAAAATGACATATTTAGCTGAGTATATTTGGAAGTAAGCCCCATTGACATCAGTAGACCTTCTTCCCAGAGAAGTAAATGATTGCATTCTTGTCATTTGTTGAATGGCAGATCTTTTGAGACACCATGGTAACCTTTTCTAAGTAAATACTAAGGAGTGCCACCTTTTTGTGGGTGAGCCATTCTCTTTCTATTAGAAAGTACCTCCCCTTAATTGCAGGCATTTAATATCATTAGAATCCCTTGAGCCAAGTCATTTGTACTAAAAAGACGACTTGGGTTCCATTGCTAATTTACATTAATTTCAGAAGAAGCATCCCAGTACGAGAAGTTGCAGAAGATTGCATTTCATTATCTTGGAAGGTTATGTTGCTAGCATGGCGTGAGAGAAGGCTCTTGATAATGCAGTACAATAATTAGCTTGGATTAGAACTAATAAAAGCATCTGGATGCATTCTGGAAGGAATGTTCATTATATAGCTGATCTCTGGGGAAATAATTGTTGGTAGATGGAAACCAGTCCTTTATATTGTATTTAGTAATCTTTAACATATCCTATCCTAGTAAGTTTAGAACTGGGCCCTGGAACTGAATTGATGAGGTGATTTGCCCAATCTTAAATATATTTTATTGCTTTCAGTAGGACAAGCGAAAATTACATCCTCCAAAGGATTTAAATGTAGCAACAATCTTGTATCAGTAAAGATTCCTCAACTCAGGTAGCTTTCAGAGCTGTACTAAGGTGCCTCCTAGACCCCATCAGATGGCATTCTCTAATTGATGGGGTTCGTAGCAGACCCTCTCTGAATGACCGGGTGGGGCGGGTCGATAACATGGGGATAAGACGGTCCCTCGGGTATTCTGGCCCCATGCCATGTAGGGCTGTAAAGGTGATAACCAACACCTTGAATTGTACCCGGAAGCAAACCGGCACCCAATGCAGCTCGCGGAGCAATGGTGTTACATGTGCAGATCTTGACGCACCCAAAACTGCCCGTGCGGCCGCATTCTGCACCAGCTGAAGCCTCCGAATAGTCTTCAAGGGTAGCCCCATGTAGAGCACATTGCAATAATCTATATGGGAGATGACGAGAGCATGAGTGACTGTACGGAGGGCGTCGCGATCCAGGAATGGGCGTAACTGGCGCACTAACCGAAGTTGTGCAAAAGCCCTTCTAGCCACGACTGCCACCTGCTCTTCGAGCAGGAGTCGTCAGTCTAGAAGGACCCCCAGATTACGCACCGGTTCTGAATGAGGCAGTGCTACCCCATCGAGAACCAAAGACGATAACTTCCCAGAAGACGCTAAGCCATCAATCCACAGCCACTCGGTCTTACCAGGGTTCAACTGGAGCCTGTTGTTCCCCATCCAGGCCCTCACAGCCCCCAGGCACTGGGAGAGGGTGGACTCTGCAACACTTACCTCACCAGGGATGGAGATATACAATTGAGTATCATCCGCATACTGATGATACCTCATCCCATGGTGACGGATGACCTCACCCAGCGGTTTCATGTAGATGTTGAATAGGAGGGGAGAGAGAACCAAACCCTGCGGCACCCCACAGAGGAGCGTTCGTGGGCTGGATCTCTCCTCCCCTATCACCACCAACTGGGAGCGGCCCCGGAGGAAGGAGGTGAACCAGCGTAAAACTACTCTGCCCACCCCCAACTCCCTAAGCCGCTCCAAAAGGATACCATGGTCGATGGTATTGAAAGCTGCTGAGAGATCTAAGAGAGCCAGGATGGATGCACTACCTCCATCTCGCTCCCGCCAGAGATCATCTGTAAGTGCGACCAATGCAGTCTCCGTCCCATGTCCCGGCCTGAAACCTGACTGGAACGGGTCTAGATAATCCGCTTCATCCAGGGTCCTTTGAAGTTGCAACGCCACCACTTTCTCAACCACCTTTCCCAAAAAGGGAAGGTGGGAGACTGGACGAAAGTTGTCCAGGATGGTAGGGTCCAGGGATGGCTTCTTGAGGAGGGGGTGCACCAATGCCTCCTTGAAGGCAGTTGGGACCACCCCCTCCAACAAGGATGTATTAATCATAGCCTGGACCCATCCACCTGTCACCTCCCTGGCCGATTTTACTAGCCAGCAAGGGCAAGGATCTAAATAACAAGTGGTGGAATTAACAATTCGAAGGATCCTGTCCACTTCCTTAGGTCCAACAGGATCAAATCGTTCCCAGATAATAGGGCAAGACCACTCTCTTGGCATCTCCCCTCTGAAACCTCAATGGGTCCATAAGTCGCCGGGGGCGGACCAATCAAATAGGTCCTGCCTCCCTGCGGAGTGGGGCGGCATAAGAGAATCCTAGGGATATCAGGACGTGATCTTACTATAGCTGTTATTATAGCTGTACTAATAAAAGTAGTTTTAGGTCTACGTGGTGTCTGTTTCTGTTTGATCTACTTTATATGGCTGACTAACTAGGACCTGGAACAAAATTTTGTAGTCTGAAGACTATTTAAGTTAAAATAAAAGACCATTTAAGGTCCCAGCTCACACTGCCAGACTCTCTTTCAAGAATTCCATCCTATTCCCGTTCCTCCTCCCATGTTCCACGTTTTCCCCAAGAGACCGTGAGCCCTGCTCCCCCAGAGCTCCCCTTGCTCTGTTCTCAAGTGGCTGTTTTGTCTTTCCTCAGCGATGATTTCATTAAACCTCCTGTGGCCACTGAGTTGTGTGACGAGGGCTACATTCCAAAAATTGGGAGGAGCCTTAACAAAAGGAGCCAGTTTGGTCTAGTGGTTAAGGCAATGGGCTAGAAACCAGGAGATGGTGAGTTCTAGTCCCGCCTTAGGCATGAAAGCCGGCTGGGTGACCTTGGACCAGTCCCTGTCTCTCAGCCCTAGGAAGGAGCCAATAGCAAACCAGGAGACTGAGAGTTCTAGTCCCGCCTTAGGCATGAAAGCCGGCTGGGTGACCTTGGGCCAGTCACTCTCTCTCAGCCCAGCTCACCTCACAGGGTTGTTGTTGTGGGGAAAATAGGGAGGAGGAAGGAGTATTAGGTATGTTTGCTGCCTTGAGTTATTTATAAAAAAATAATAAGGGCGGGAAATAAACAAATAAACAAACAAACAAATAAATAAATAAATAAATAAATAAATGCAGCCAGGACAAAAACTTAATTTAATTTAATTTAATTTAAATTCAGGCTTAATTAAATAAAGCTAATGTCAGCACATTGGTAGCTGCCTGCCCCAAAGATGATTCTTTGCCAAGCAGAGTTCTCAAAGGGTTCTCCTTAGCAAGATATACTGAGATGAATGGGATAAGGTACAAGAACTTCAACAAGTGAACCATATTCAGTTAGAAGCAATACATCTCCATATATATTAAGGCAGAGACTTTCTAATTCTCCTTCTCACAGCCTTCCTATGAACTGGTCAGGAGGGGAGTCTCTTCCCTGATAAAAGGGAAGTTTGCAGTTGGTTCTTTGAATAAAGTTCTCTTGAATCTTTATCTCTTGCAATTTCCATACTTTTCTGGGGGCTACACTCAAGGCTTTTGTGGACAACCTGTGACCAGGGGCTCAGACTATGCTCCTCTGCTCTAACCACTGAGCCACACAGATCACACAGTACCAAATCAAGATGAACAGCGTGCAGACCCTTTTTCAGCAGTCTCTGTTTTTCCATTTCAGGTGAGCCGAATCTCAGTGAGAATTCTGAAGAGCCACTGAAAAAACCAGAACAGGCTGCACTGCGCAGCTAGGTCAAGGATACCTTAATGGTTTCTGCTCGTTTTCAGACTAAGAGGTAAATTATCCTAGTTCTTCTCTAATCACGGTTATCTTCCTTTTCTTCTCTATACTTCTGAAAGGAGAAGGGTTTACTTTGTTACAAGAATGAACTTTTACAATGAAATATATTGGGGGTCTAGTCATTGTGCTGCATTTCTGCACACAAGTGGGAGGGTGACACTAGGTTCAAGTTTTTCCATCATCATCATCATCATCATCATCATCATCATCATCATCATCCAGGTGCTTGCATCTTATCATCTGTATTCAGGTTCACTATCTCTACACTTTATGCTTATACCTTCATGCTTTGTAGGAGGAGAATGGTAGCAAAAAAACAGGAGGAGTTTGGTCACACTTTTTCCAACAAACACATTTTATTTTGTTGCTCTAACTTTAACAAATTTCATGAGCTCACAAAAGCTGATGCCTTTCAATAGAACGTGTTAGTTGGAAAAGGTGCTACCAGACTCCTCCTGTCAGCTGGAAAAGGTGCTGCCTTTATGCTTGTATGTTTTGAAAACAGCCTTCTGCAAGTGAGTCCCCTCCAGATTCCCTGACTTCTCCTGTGCCAGGTATTTGTTCCGACTCTTCGTGACTTCATGGACCAGCCCACGCCAGAGCTTCCTGTTGGCCGTCGCCACCCCCAGCTCCCCCACAGTCGAGTCCATCACCTCCAGAATATCATCCATCCATCTTGCCCTTGGTTGGCCCCTCTTCCTTTTGCCTTCCACTTTCCCTAGCATCAACATCTTCTCCAGGGTATCCTGTCTTCTCATGATGTGGCCAAAGTACTTCAGTTTTGCCTTTAATATCATTCCCTCAAGTGAGCAGTCTGGCTTGATTTCCTGGAGTATGGACTGGTTTGATCTTCTTCCAGGTATAAACCACCCATTATTCGAGCCAGCATCAGTTCCAATTCCCCACCTATCTGAAAGACATCACATTCAAGGAGGCGGCCAGATGATGCAGCACCAAGTGCTTTTCCCCAGGATCCCAGCAAGCCATGTCCTTTTCAACTTCCCAGAAGAATCCACCCACCATTCCCCCATTCCTCAGTTTTCTGTTTTCTTTTTCCAACAGACTCAGGAGCAGTGTTTCTCAACCTTGGCCACTTTAAGATGTGTGGACTTCAACTCCCAGAATTCCCCAGCCAGCATGGGTGACTGGGGAATTCTTGGAATTGAAGTCCACACATCTTAAAGTGGCCAAGGTTGAGAAACACTGCTCTAGACCAAATTGACACATCACGCTGAGCCATAATGTCTTTTGCTTCATTTAGGTTTCATACCAGAATAAAAAAAAAAAACGTGTTTTCCTCAACAGACCATTGTGAAGTAGAGCAGAGTTAACATGATGCATGAGACCGAACCTTCAGTCTTATATGGTGGTAAAGTAGGCTGCTGCACTTGGGGGACTGTTTACAATTCTGCCCTTAAACGTCTCATGTCTTAAGGTCTCAGTTTAAAAAAGATTTTTCCTTTTGTATGGAATGAACTGTATATCCTACTAAATGCTCACATTTATTCTTCGTCTCTAGTTAAATGCCTAAAGTTTCATGCAAGAACGAATCTCCAAAATTTCTCCTCTCTAATACCACTGCAGGATGAACTGAACAGCAAGAAAACGTTTTCATTTTCCACAAGGCTGGTGTCTTTTCTATGTATCACCACAAAGGAATGAGCTGGTAATTCAAGGCATTGATTGCAGCTATCAAGATTCCAACCTATTTGATTTCTTCTTCAGTTCTTCTGTTATCCTTAACTTAGCTGGAATACATCTTCAGCCAAAATCGTTCTTAGACACACACACACACACACACACACACACACACACAACACACACACACAGCCATATAGAATGACTGCTAAAGGGAGGAAGCACCGGATTAGCAGAGTCTTTGTGGAAGCTTCCTCTGAGCGGATTGCCTCACTTGGAAATGATTACGAGGACCATGGACTGGATCTCAAGGTGCAATTAGTGTTGACAGCTACAAGCTGCTTCTCTGCTGTCTTGTTGATTAATGGCATATCCAGATGTACAGATTTCTGCTTTGATAGAAATATGGGGGAGAGGGTTCAGAAAAGCTGCACTAAAAAATCAAGAGTTGTAGAAAGCCCCCTGAATAAGTAGTGATGGTTTTATAGGCATCTAATGGGGCGAACCTCTGGTCTTTTCCTTAACCAGCCATATTTCTGAAGGGGACAAAAATATCTATTTAAAACTAGTGAAACAAGGCTAGGTCAGGTTGCATGAGAAGATCGAACTGCTAGTTGTTGTGTCAGACTCTCGGGAGAAGCCATGACTTAGCAGCTGTGCATGTGCTTTGCATGTAGGGGGTCCCCATGGTGCAAACCATGGTGCCAGAGAAAAATGACTTGAGACGTCAGGGTTGGGTGAGAGACCTCTACCGAGGAGCTTGGAGAACTGCTGCCAGCTAGAGTCCAGCTTCCTAGGCTAGATAGGCCAACAGCTTGTCTCTTTTTAGGCATTCGTACTTCAGACTAACTTGGTAAGTATGCCAGGGGAATATGTGGAGTTTTTAAATAAATCTTAAGTTGTTTTCACCCTGTAAATAGAAGTCAGCCAGGGACTTTCTGTCCTTCCCACTGAGACAGCAGCGAAACCGAAGACTTGACAAGGGAACTAGTGGCCGCCTGCTTCTTCTGGCTTTTTTTCTGCTTTTGGAGCTAGTGGTGTTCCACACTTTTTTTTTTTGGGGGGGCGGGCAGAAAGCAATGGTGTCCAGTTATGAAACTCATGTTAAAGGGGTCACCAAAGCCATATATGAGCTGCGCATATTAAATACCAGCTATTTGACTCAAAGGAAGTTTTGGGTGGGTGAATCGGAAATGGAAAAAAACATGTGGCGATTATTTCTGTCAAAAAGGGAAGAGCTTGCATTTAGCATTTTCTGTGTGCCATACCACAGGGGAATGACCTTTGGAAGAATAAAACTGTCTGAAATGTCGTACAATGTACCTGACACTTTTGCCGAATGTTTTCTCTCTTTTGCCCTGTATGTGAATGTGCATATGTATACGTAGTCATGCGTATACACCCATACACTGCTACTATCAAGTGGCACCAGGAATCTGAATTATTCACTGTGTCTTCATGCTCTTACAGAATTGTTTTCCCAGGATTAAAATAACCATTATCGTGAATGGTTTGCTTCAAGAACCTTCAAGAGATATGTATCAATCTTAGGCATATATTCTTTCATTAATCCTAGGAATTACTCAAGAAAATACCTGTAGACCCTTCAATCTGGAGCCCTGTGTGCAAAATTGAGATATCCACTTCTTCTGGGAAAGAGAGTTTCTTGAGATCTCTTCCTTGTATGGGACTGTCCAGCCACAACAAGGCGATCTCCAGTTTTATTTTGGAAGCCCTCGTATAATGCCTTAAATATAGAGGATTAATCTCTTAATCTCTCTCTCTCTCTTTCTGGTCACCTGCATTCTTGTAGTCATCTCACCCACCAAATTGTAGGGCCGTTACAATTAAAGCTTTGCAAAGCGTGAGTCTGACAGGAAGAAAGGCAATTATTTTCTGCCAAATATGGTGCAGTATCAGCTGTAATTCCATAGGAATGCCAGCTTCTGTCTCTGGTAGATGTACAATAGGTTTCTTTAAATGCATTTGTTTTAGCATCTATTGGGACAGGATCTCTGACGATGTCGAGCATCCAAAAAAGCAGTTGACCTCCTATCACTCTTAGAACATTGAGGCCAATGCCGTAGGAATGTACATTATGTGGCCTTTGTTTTACGGTGAAAACTGTATTTTCTTTTTATGCTACAAATGAAAAACGACAGCAGCTACCGAGCTTAAGCTCAGGGGTTTTTTGTTTTTTTTTTTGTTTTGCTGAGAAAAAAAATGCAGTGGGCTGAATCCCATAAAGATCTGTTCTTCTGCATAGTTGGTTTGGATTTTTTTTTCCCTATATGTTGCCTTACGTTGAAGGTTGAACTAGGTTGAAAATATTGGAGAAAAAAAATTAAAACAAGCCAGGTATGAATGGTGGCAAGTCTTAAAATCCTAATTTGAAACTGTGCTCTTCAATTTCATTTGCTTGTGGGTAGAACTGAAATACTGTGAAAATCCCTGACGCAGGGCATACTCATTAGCGTTTCGGACCAGAAAATGGGTGGTGGTGGGGAATTACACATTCTCTATGTTATCTTTGTTTTGTTTTAGCTTTAGGCTACCTTTTAAACACTGTGACAGGCTTCAGTGGAAGAAGGCTTTTCCTCCACAGATCTTTTAAATTTCTCTTGACTTTAATATTGGATTGGGACCACGTTATGGATTAGTTATTTGGTTTCACAGTGGTTTATGCAGCGTAGGTCTTGTCTCATCTGGTCTTTGCTGTACACTTATAGTTAGTGTACAGTTACCCTTCCCAGAGCCACCTAGTATGAGTCATACCAACAAGTAGATTTGTTCACTGGGATGGTTTCAGGTCTACCGTATTTAAAATTTAGGGAGCATTGTGAGAAATTAAAATGGTGGCCCGATCTTTTCGCCTTGCACTGCTCAGAGTATAGCTGAATAGATATAGGGATGTAATTTCCAACTTTTATTTTGTATATATTTATCTGTAGATCTCCGGCATACTCTGTAACATAAACGTGAATTATAATTTCTGCATTTAAAAAAAATTAATTTTTAGTGTGGCAATCCTCATGGAATGTATGGGGGGGGGCTCTTTCTGCTGTAGTTGCCTATGATAAGATGTCTAAATAAATTATATTGGAAATCAATGTTTGTAAAATATTGATTATGTTGATATACTGAGCTACTATTATGAAAACTATTTGGTCACTTCCTATAGCTATGCTTAGCAATACTGATGTACCATAAAACTGCCATTGGTTTCTGTGGCTTGTGATTCAGTAATATTTCAGTGTTACTCATTCTTTTGCCTTGGCCTCATTTTGTATATCCTCTCTCGATTCTTTCAGAAGAGTTTGGAAAGGGTCACCTTCTGAATGTGTGATGGGGTGTGGGTGACAGGTGCTGGGTCTTCCCTAATACAGGTAGTCCTCGCTTAATGACTGCCTCATACAGTGACCGTTCACAGTTATGACAGTGATGAGAAAGAAAGAAAAAAACAAGTTGTGATTTATGGTTTTGAGGATTAGACAGGATAGATTATAGAAAGAAGAGTAATATGATGTAACGTTAGAGAAGTTAAAAAGATTTGTACTTATAACTGCCTTGAAGAATATCGGAAGCCACTTCTTTATATCTTTTTTTTTTCTATTTTTCCTCAACTTTTTTTTTCTTTTCTTGCACTTTTTGATTTTTCTTTGATTTCTTTCTTTTTCCTTTTCCTTCCTTACTTTATATTAGTTTGTGTTGGTTTTTATCTTCTTGTTTAAAAGCTTTAAATATACTGTATATGCTGGCTGGGGAATTCTGGGAATTGAAGTCCACATATCTTCAAGCTGCCAAGGTTGAGAAACACTGATCAAAGGGGCCAAATATATCATGATATGATCCACTCATAATTTACCAACTAGTAGGACTTCAGGGAAGTTAAAAATGCTTGAGAGGAAGTTATATGGAAACTGCAAACAGGAAAAGTGATCTTGTTATAGGAAGGTGGGGACGGAGCTATGGCAGCAATGATTATGCAACTGTTCTCCTAAAGGGGCTTCAAACATTTGACCCTTCTCAGGGTCAAAAGCCATTCTGTCCCTTGACTTTTAAATATAATTGTTGCAGAAGGTATTATTATTTATTCAATTTGTATGGCCGCCCATCTCATCTAAGCGACTCTGCGTAGCTCACAATAGTTTTAAAAATCCAATAAAAACAAGTTAAATATACAAATATAAAAAAACACCCATAATCAATTTAAAACAAAAAATCATCAGTGGCAGAATCCATCCTTACATTAGCTCAATACAGCCACTGTAAAAGCTTCCCACCACTGCCAGACCCCCAGGCACCATGGCAGAGCTAAGTCTTCAGGACCTTCTTAGAGGCTGGAAGGGTTGGGGCCAATCGAGGGTCTGGGCAGATGATGGTCCACAGGGTGGGCGCCAAGAAATATCACACAAAGTACTTCTGCTCCTTTCGCAGAAGAGAGCGGCTGAAAGATATCATGGCCATGTGTCCTTTGTAGAAGATGATTTTTTGTTTGAGCCATCAGTGGACAATCTTCTGTTAACAGCATCCAAAGTTTTCCATTCACTCATCCTGATCCTTGCTCACTTTGCTGTTAAGTACTTTTATCTACATCATAGTAATTTTTTTCTAAGTCTCAGCAGTTAGCAAGCCTGGTTAGAATTTGGATGGGAGACTATCAGGAAATACCAGGGCTGGAAGAAGGCATTGTCAAGACACTTCTACATTGCTACCAAGACATCTCACAGATATGCCTGTGAACTTAACAGGAGCTGACCCTTACTTGGGAAAAGAATACTACTTTTGAGTTGTTTTTAGATTTGTACTGATACATAGGCTACAGAACCTGTATGCAAATATGTGTTCTCCTTTGGGTGACACTGTCCCTTTCCTTTTCCCTTTCTTTCCTTTTTCCAATTCCCTACAAGGCAAGGAGGAGGAGGAGGAGGAGGAGGCCATAACCCCACAATAAAATATTTTGATGCTCCTTGATTCAAGTTGCTTGATGCTCCCATGTTGTTGCTTGAAATATGCTAAATTCAGAACTGAAGACTCAATGTGCTCTGTTTGCAACGTAAACTGGTGAGATTATTTCAACCTGGAAGGTACAGCAACCAGAGATGTTCTCTGTTTGAAGGTGCAGTTTGTTCCCCACTGAGTTGCTAACAATAAATAGTTAAGCATCTGTGGCATCCTGGTATGACTTTCTCACCTACTGAAGAAAGCTTTGCTTTGAAAGAATGTCTCTGTTAATTCTTAGATCTGCAACAAATCATAGCTAACTGTTGTGAAACTATAACAACACAGATAAAGACAGTCCAGTATTTTCAAGGAGAGCTGAAAGCAATTTTTCCCATCACACAGGCACTCTTGTATTTGCCAAGCATCTCTGACCAAAGAGGATTTATTTTTTTTATCACAGCATACCCCATGAATGGAGATGACTCCTTTTCTCTTTCCAAAAGGTATGTGTGGGAAGGGAGTCGTGGTCTGCCTCCAGTTCCAGGGCTACTGCCTGGAGGAATGGCCTTGCAAGTTGAAAATGCTTCCTTCAAATGTCTTCATTTTCAGGTTCAGATCTCAGTGCTTCTTAACCACTTTGACTACATAAAAGGAGGCCCGATGAAGTTATAATTAAAGAGTGGGATGAAGCACATTTAGAGATTATTGGGAACAGTCTGTCCTCTCCCAGGCTGACAGAAAACTCTATTATTTGCTTACGTAAAAGAACATTTTCTTCCTCGCATGGATCCTGTGCAACATTTACATCTCTTGCATAAATCCCATTTTGAGAGAGGATGCCATGTGGAGCATTCCTTCCCTCCATTTAATTCACAGCGTAACTGGTTTACTACACAGCCATTCATCTATTCTCAGATTGATTTCACTCACCAAATGGTGATACAAGCTGACTCCCCACTTCTGTTCAGCTGTCAGTCTATGCAATGCAAACAATTCCTTTCCTTTCCTTTCCTTTCCTTTCCTTTCCTTTCCTTTCCTTTCCTTTCCTTTCCTTTCCTTTCCTTTCCTTTCCTTTCCTTTCCTTTCCTTTCCTTTCCTTTCCTTTCCTTCTTTCCTTTTGCATTCACTGCAGTATAGATACATCTGGGAATCCATTTCTCTGCTGCACTGTGTGCCTGCACATCTGTGTGAGAGAGAAAGAGAAAGAAAGATTTGCATTATAGGGGGGTCATTTTGGAGAGCCAATTAACCTTTCACTGTTTTGCTTCTCCCCCAGATGGGATCCCCAAATGCAGTTGGCATTTTCAGAAGGGAGAGGGGGAAAGGGTGTGGTAATTGAATGGGCCGAAGAAGAAGCGCACGCTTACGTCCACTCAGCTGTTTCTCCAACATTCCTGCCAATTTACAAAGAGAAAATCCGATCTGTGTTGTTTTGTCACATGGCTCTTGTGCCACATTTATGCATTCATTTCTTCCCCAAGATGCTGAATTAAAGCCTCAGATGATGCTCTAGCATTTCAGTTGTCACAGTGCTGTGATGAGAATATCTTTACATCTTGCTTAGGGGCCTCCCACCATCATCTGATTTATTGCTATGAGATCTAAAACTTTGCTGCACTCTCTAGGGCTTTCATTTGCTCCATCTGTATTTTTCTTAAATTCTTAAACAGGAAAAGCCAGCAGCCCCAACAAATCTCCAGTCATGACACAACTAAGTGATACTGAAAGTTTATCAAAATAAAACTAAGTTTGCTCTACAGTTTGCACATCCTGCTATCCTAAAGGCAAACAAATGATACTATAGCTTACTCTGAACTCAGCAAATGTGGTTTGTAAATCATGATGTATGGCTTGGCCTGTTGAACAAACCTAGCCGGCTGTGATTTTTCAGCAAGCTAATCAAAGCAGGATAAATAAGTTGGACAAACACAGAGTTGGTGATCCAAACAACAAAGCATCCCAAGGCTGTCACAAAGGAGGTCTGGTAGCTCATCAGGAAAGAGAGCTCCACAATGTGGCTGTTACAACCACACACACACACACCCAAAATTATATCACATTTTAATCACCCACACTTCTAATTGTGGTAGGTAACCACACACGTTCTGTCCTTAGGATACCAAACAATTGGACAATATTTAAAATATAATTGGGCCGAAGACAGAAGCCTTAAATTTGGAAAATTGGCTATTTGCATTGAGTTTGGAAATAAACTAGGAAACTCTAAAGACTGAACAGCTATGGAAAAATAGGCTCTAAAAAAACAGGAGCAGGTTCCTGCACCTCTGCTGTGTTTCCTAAATATTTACAACCACCATATAACATGGGTGGATATTATTTTATTGTAATCTGCACATTTCAGATTCAGTTCAGGTGAATTCCTAGTTGAGAAGATATGAGGACTGAACAGAAACTAGTCCTGGTTTTCAGTGTAGCCTCCTGGCAACTGAAGTGAGCTTCTATTTGAAGTGAACATTTTCAACAAAGACTCATTAGTGATTCCCTATAGCATGACCATATTGCAAGTTATGGATTGGAACCTCTTCTTAAAATAATTGCAATATTGTACCTACCACAAAGGTGATGAAGCCTCTGCTATTGTCATTTTGTAGGACAGGTTCATAAAGAAAGACTCAGCCTGGAATTGGATTGGGCTTTCCCTTTATCCCATAAAACAGTACAAGTCTATGGATTTGCTGGTGTTGTATCTTACCCTGCAGTGCCATATTTCTTTCCATTCAGTGGCACTTCAGCATATGAGATTCCACCTAGTGGAAAACTGCACTAACAGGAAAGGAGGGGGGAGATATTTTCACCCATCCTCCCCTGTATCTGCAAACAATTCATCACATCCCTTCTTGTCCCAAGAATCTTCCTATTCAGTTGATGGGACCCATCATTGCAAGACCTTACAAGGGTTAGAGATAAAAGAAAATCTAAGAGGACAGTGTTGCGAGAGTGGGCAAAGGCTTCCTTCCCTTTTCTTGTACTCTGTTAGTTCAAAGAATCTTCCACAAGCAAATGAGAATTCTTGGATTCAATCCATAGGACTTCCTTGGTTTCAGTCAGTAGAACCGTAAAACTTAGAATGGAAGAACTACTCTTGCTTCATCGTGCAGAGAAGGAGCTTCAGATTCAGATGTGCCACCAGGACTTGTCAGGATGTTGGGCTTCAAGAGAAAGAAGAATAAATATTCTAGAAAGTATTTGTTGTGGTATTCCAAGGAATGGTACCATAGAAGGCAATTAACAATTTCTGGGCTAGCAGGAACGGTAGTTCAGAAATTATATCCAAGCAGTACTCAAACCCTTTACACTTTCTTGCATTGGGAGACAGTGATGGATGCCTGCTTCCATGCTTCACATTCCTGTTTCTGGGTGTGCAGGTAGCTGCTTTTGTATGGCTCCTGCAATTGCACTAATTGTTACCTTTCTGAGCCAGTCGGATTTGTTAATGACTATCCACATTAGTTGATTACAATCCAGCTCAACTACTATTGATGAAGTTTACATGGAGCTATCCTTGAAAAATGCCTGGAAGTTGCAGTGGATGCAAAATGCAGTGGACAGGCTGCTCACCAGTGTAAACTACACAGATCATACTGTATGATGCCTGTACTGAAAGATCTGTACTAATTACCATTGGTCTGCTAGGCACAATTTCAGTTGTCGGTATTGACCCTGAAAGGCTTAAATGGCTTTGGGACTGATTATCTGCAGGATCACCCTTCCCATAATAAATTGCTCCATTACTTAGATCCGTGTTTCTCAACCTTAGCAACTCTAAGAGGTGTGGACTTCAACTCCCAGAATTCCCCAGCCACACCTCTTAGAGTTGCTAAGGTTGAGAAACACTGACTTAGAGCAACAGGAGAGACCCTTTTGAAAATGCCCCACTGAAGAAGTTTGACTATCTGGCCAATGGGATGCACTCCCCAAGGAGGAAGATTTGCCCCACCCCTCAAACTTTAGGAAAAGAGGAAAAATGCATCCATGTTGCCATTGCCAAGTTTTTCACTGCTCATTGATTTTTATGATACTGACTTTGATTGATTTGATTTTACTTCATTTTAGTTATTGTCCATCACCTCAAGGACTTATATTAGCAGAAGGATGTTGCACACATTCAATAATAACATATAGAGCCAGTTTGGTGTAGTGGTTAAGGGAACGGGCTAGAAACCAGGAGACTGAGAGTTCTAGTCCCGCCTTAGGCATGAAAGCCGGCTGGGTGACCTTGGGCCAGTCACTCTCTCTCTCAGGCCTAGGAAGGAGCCAATAGCATACCAGGAGACTGAGAGTTCTAGTCCCGCCTTAGGCATGAAAGCCGGCTGGGTGACCTGGGGCCAGTCATTCTCTCTCAGCCCAACTCACCTCACAGGGTTGTTGTTGTGGGGAAAATCGGAGGAGGAAGGAGTATTTGGCATGTTCCCCGCCTTGAGTAATTTAGAATAATAATAAAGGTGGGATGGAAAATAAATAAAATAAATACAATTAGAAGTAATAAATTTGCCTGAAATGGGACAAGTTTGGGAGATAACCATGGAGAGTTTTCAGAGCAAGTATTTTGAACTCTGAATGAACTTACAGGCTCCCTGCAATGTAATTCTGCCTTGTCAAGCTTCTTACGAGTGGAGAAATCGTAGGTCTCTTCTTAACAAGCCCTCTGTCAGCCACACTCCTGGAATATTGGAGTGCACCTCCTGAACATCCCATTTTCCTTTGAACTCTTGCATGTACACACTGAATGCTTGCAGGGAGCAAGTCCTGCCATGTTCTGTAGCTTAATGAGAAACCACGTTGAACAGAGCTGGATTTATATCTGGTAAAAAGAAACATCTGGGGAATGCAGAGGGAGAAAAATTATTCTGCATTCAGAGACCGAAGAAGGGAAATAGGCTGAAATTCTCCTTGATGAACTCTGGGCTTCCTGGACTGATTTATTAGGAGAGGGCTAAGCGGTGGGTCCGCGTGTGAATGTCCTGCCTTTCACAGGACAATCATCTCTTTTCCAAGTTCTGCAGCTGCCCTGGTTTCCCGCAGTTCAGGTAAAGCCCGGGAGAAGGCATGGCCTTTGGGAGGAGGAGGAGGATTAATTTTATTTAATGGGCAAAGACCTGAATAAGTCTTCTGGATAAGTGTTTGCTATATGTCTCACTTAAATTTTCAGGGGGAAAAAATTCTTCACTGTTATGCCAGAAACTGGTGTGGTTTTACTCAGAGCTCAAATATGTACTTATATAATATTTGGTAGCCATTCTGACTGGTGATCTGGGAAAAAAGAACATAATAACATCTGGAGGAGACAATGACATTAAGAATAGAAAGCTCTTAAGGAAACATAGGGGTAATATTTTGGAGTCCACCAGATACAATTGCAAAAATCATAACAGCAAATGCTTTATGAGTCAAGCAATCCCATGAAGTACCAGCTTCATTCCATCCCAAACACTGCTGGGATATCCAAAGAATGTAATTAGTGTTTTGCATATGGAATAATATACTCTTTTTAAAACAGGTATTTAATCCAGTTCTATCTTGCTGATGGTGAACAGATACATAACAATCTAGGGCTGTTCTGCTAATGGGAGCAAGGATTAACCATTCTTGAGAGAGCAAACCATTTGGTTCATGACCAAGAAACCCTTGCTAGCGTCCAGTATTCTGTACATGGGAAACAAATTGATAAATTTGACAGTGCTTACTGATGGAGGCCTATTTGGATGTTAATCCATGGATTTATCTAAAATATCACAAGAGAGGAGGAGGAGGAGGAGGAGGAGGAGGAGGAGGAGGAGGAGGAGGAGGAGGAGGAGGAGGAGGAGGAGGAGGAGGAGGATTTGCTAACAACCTCTTTGCTGAAACCTATTCCTGATCTTCTACTATGTATTATGACAGGTAAGAACAGCAGGTTCTCTGGGTCACAACAATGAAAATCCCATTGCACATAAAAGGAAGCTGAACCAATCAGGCACATAAACGTATACATGGTGCCAAAATTTAAAAATAAAGCTTTAGAGATAGTTGATAAAGATGCCATTTCAAATTAGTTTTCTTTTTTAAAGAAATTTGGGCAAATCAGAGATCTCCTGAAAAAAATGTGTGCATGCTATCTTACCATGAAAAACCAAAAATCCGTATCAGAAAATCTGGCCCTAGGCTGCAACCACCATCCGCACAGTGAGAAAGTTGTTCCCGTGCATTTAGAGTACCTCACCCCTCTCTGACAAGACTAGTCAAGCCAGGAGCATGTGCATCCTGATCAAGTAGGGGAGTGGTGTACAAAGTCTATCAAACTGATGGCTGCATTGTTGTGGACATGACTCATTAAATGAGCAGGACCAGAATGCTCAGCATATTGATCTGGGTGTATTGGGTTTTAAGGATGACATGGATGCTTTAAGCCTCTCTAAGGCTTAATGTACCCATGTTGACTCCTACATTCCCTCCAAACCTGCAAAAAGCAAAAGAAAACCTACAGTATATGTTCAACTTTGCCCTGCCCAGTTGGGTGCCTCTGGCTGTATCAACGGGCTCACAGGTCAGCTGCAAATTACAGTATACTTTCTACACTCCTGCTTCCATACTTGTGCTTCCCGCAATTTCTCTAGGAAATTGACTGTCTATACATTCATTCCTGCAACAGCCACCATGCTGCCAGCCGTGGGAATGCTGTCACAATTAGGAGAAGCCTGCCATTCCCTTGATGTACCCATTTCTCTTTTGTAGAAAAGGGTCCTAATGTAGTAAAACTGGTCTGAATGTGGAAAGGGGTGCCCTTCCTAGACTGCCTTTGTAGCTCAGGACACTGGTGTATACAAATATCCATGTGAATATTTACAATAAACTGGCTGCTTTCAGGAAGTGACTAATTTTGTTTTTCCTTTAAAAATACCAGCACTCCAAGCCTGAGTTATATTTGTGGTTGTTATTGATCTCTACCTCAGTTTGGAATGGCGATTCTGCTAGGTATTTCAAAAAGCAGTTAAGTTAAAGCCCTTGTGTAATGTTAAACCCCCTGATAAATGTGATAAATAAATGACATAAGAAGGATGAAGTCAATCTGCCACTGGAGCTAGAAAAGAAATATGAGACTAATGTATGGCAGTATAATTAGCATGATTCAAGAGATTCAAGAGAAGAGAGTTCGTAAGCCAGGAAATGTGTCATGAGAAACTAGCACATCTCATTCTCTGTTAAGAAAAGTACAAAGTCATTTCCACTGTTCAGAAAGAAACATGTAACAAACTCTAGCCAAATGCTTTCAAGTCCCACTCTTTTCAGTGGCATAGGCATAGACGTAAGTTTTTCTGGAAATATCTCTTCTCTGAATCTCTACCATTTGGCCATATCACTCCTCCTAAATACAAATCAAACCATTTCATAAAGCTGTAGTACTGAAAAGGACTAGTTGAAGTCAAAGTCCTGTTTAGTACAAGGTCTGCTGCTACATCAGTCATGGCTGTCCATCCTCTGTATAAATGCAGGCCTGACTTCTCGTTCACTAAAACCATTTGGGAATTTATTCTGTCAACAACTCATACCTTTAAGAAATTTCTTCTAGTGCTCAGCTGAAATCTGCAGCCCTCTCACCTGGAGCAAGGACAACAACTTTGCTTCAGATGCTTTAAGACAATGACTCCCTTTAATTTCTTCTCCAAGGTGATCATACCCAACTCTTTCGATTGTTCCCCACAGCAATAGAAGTGGTTCCATATATCAAGCTGCTTCTTAACATGTGACACATTTTGGACCCAATAATCCAAAATGCCACTTGGTTAAATTTTACACCTAAAATGTGGGAGATCAATACCCTCTTGCAACAGTCCATTGGGCAAATTGTCATTGATTTTCATGTGGGATTTTTTTTTCTGTTGTGAGCTCATTATTATTGTAAACTAATCCAGGAGGCTTAAACAATTCTCTTCCTAGAACTGTCTCCATGCTTCCACGTGGATATTTTGTAGCTTCTTGTCCAAAAAATGTATTTCCCTTGGACATGGCATGACAAGGGTTCAAGTGAGCTCTCCTTTCTTGAATAGCATAGCTGAACTTTTCTCAAGTGAAAATTCAGTGGTTATTTCATTTGTACCTATCAAAGAGAATATTTGTAGCTCGGGGTTGAACTGTGGAGTCCTTGGTGCTCTCTGAGCCTTGTTGTTTTCTTGCAGATGTTTCATTGCCAGGGTAGGCAACATCTTCAGTGCGAAAAGGGAGTGGGACTTGCTCTCTGTTTATATACCCTGGCTTGTTCTGCTTGTTTTGGTGGGGGTGTTGTTCTCTCCTTGGTAGTTCCTTGATTGGGCTGTTGTTTGCTGCTTGGTTGATTGACAGAGTTAATACAGTAGTTCCTTGATTAGGGAATATTGTGCTGTTTTATTGTTCTTCTGGTGCTAATCCTGGTGTTAATCTTTGCATATCTGGGTGATGATTGCTGGCAAGGAGGTGTTCTGGTCTTCTGGCTTTTCTGTTGTCTCTTAAGAATGCTATGTAAATGTTGTTTACCTCTATGTGTCTGTTGATGGCTGCTTTGTCTGAGTGCAAAGCTTCCAGGAATTGTCTAGCATTTTTGGATTTGACTTGGTTTAAGATGCTCACAGTTTCCCAGTTGAAAGTATGGTTGAGTCTGTCTATGTGTTGTGAGATTAAGGAGTTTTCATCATGTCTTCTGACTGCTAGTTGGTGTTCGTGGATGCGCTCTGCTAGTCTTCTGCCCATCTGTCCTACATAGTGGCTGCTACAGTCCTTACACTGTATGTTGTAGATAACTCCTGTTTTTCCTTCTTGGGCTACTGGGTCTTTTGGGCTACTAACGATGTTCTGAGAGCAAGTCCCACTCCTTTTCGCACTGAAGATGTTGCCTAGCCTGGCAATGATATGTCTGCAAGAAAACCACAAGGCTCAGAGAGCACCAAGGACTCCACAGTTCATCTGTACCTTTCCATTAGCCCCCTACCTCCTATGAGAACCAAGAGGAAGTCGCTGAACAATTGCATAGAGTGTGATGTGTGTCTTTGAGGGCTCTTCAAATACTCGTGGCCCTATTCGTCTTGTGCCACATATTTTACAAAACTGTTATTCCTTCGCCTTAAACTGTATCACAAGTAGACTTAGTGATTTAGAAAAGAAAGATATCATGGATGGGCCTATACAAGGTCACCAACTGAATTTGCTTGTTTTGCTGCTCATCTGAAAGTGCCATTTATTTAAGATGGAAATTCCATGGATAGGTGGAAGTGAGTTCTCTTAAAATCAAAAGGACTGAAGGCCCATTTAAAATAGCTAGATGTGGTCTATTGGCGTCAACATGGTTATTGCTGGATTCACAAATCAAGGCATGCATTACACACATTCAAAATGTTGAAAGTGGGTCCAGTGGTGATGTTATACACTGAAGTTTGAAGGTGTAGTGATCCGTTCGTTACAGATCACATAATTGCCATAAACCTCCTGACATCATGCGCTACATTCTGAGTTGAGAATGACAAAGCTAAAGTTAGGTCATTTCTTTGGCACAGTCAAGCTCAGGTTATCTCTGCATATCCCTTAATGGTATTTTACCAGAGAAATTTGTTCTCAGAGTAAATTAGGGAAATCTTCTAAGTAATCTATAAGACAACACCAATTTAACCAGTTTAGGACTTAATTGCAGTCTGCAGCCACCTATGTGGAGAAATGTGGAGATCTCTAAAAGCTTAAGAGACCATTTGGATGGAGAATTCCTCTCTTCCCAAGATTATGACCATATGACAACTTTTCCCTAGAAATTGAACAATTACATCTCTCTAACCGGTTTTGGTTTGTTTGTTTGTTTGTTTGTTTGTTGTTTGTTTGTTTTTTGCAGCCCAAGGAACTCTGAATGCTAATCAGCTGTGCAGTTTCTTGAGATATTTAAGGCAGAAATGCCCCAGAATCTCATAAAAATAAGATGAAAATAATTTAAAAACTATTGAAAAGTCTCTACTCCCCCCACCACCACTTTGCAACTAAGAAAGAGCAACAATATTTCTTCCCTGCCCACATCTGAACACCAGGGTTGTGCAAATATTCTGAAAAGGCTTCGTTTCAACAAAGTTTTGACCCAGGCGTTCCTGGAAGTTGCTCGGCAAGTACCTGGGCCCCCTTGCTTCTAGGACAGTGTTTCTCAACGTTGGCAACTTTAAGATGTGTGGACTTCAACTCCCAGAATTCCCCAGCCAGCAATGCTGGCTGGGGAATTCTGGGAGTTGAAGTCCACACATCTTAAAGTTGCCAACGTTGAGAAACACTGTCCTAGGAGCAGAACAAAGCAAGCTGCTTCCTTCTTTCCCTGGGTTCTTCTCAGCCCCTCAGCCGCATCTCTGGCCCTGGCAAAAGCTGGAAGAGTTTTTGAGCAGTCTGTTCTTGCTTTAGCCGGGGTCAGAGGATGAGAAGAGGCAAGAGTTTTTGTAGAATATCTGTAAGGAATCACATCAACCTGGATTTTTTTGCTGGCTGGAAAGACTCTACAAAATACCATTAAGTCTAAATGTATATTATATTTATTTGTAGCATTTAAATCTGCACTATTTACAACTGATTTTAGGCTGCAGCTCACATTTGGAATTCAAGACAGTAGAGCCAACACCTTTGGAAACCATATATTTACCTATATGGCATATAGGCTAAGTCATTACAAAGAAAGGGAAATGGCAAGAAAAGAAATGGCTATCTTCACCGAGGAGGTACCATAGGCCAGTTCTGCAAATGATGAATTCCACTGCAAAACCCTCCTGTTCTTAGGTATCAGGATGAAGACTGTTTCGGGTCAGGAACATAAGCCACAAAGTTCCACGGTAAGTACTGAAAGTTTAGCAGTTTCATAATTGACAATCAAGGCTCTTTCCCAAGATGTTTGGCGCCATTAGGGCTTCTATTCCTCATCTCTTTCACAGACTCCTTCATCTTCCTCTGGAAATGCCAAGTCCTTCTGGTTCTTTAGATGCTTAATTCCTGTAAATATAAAGGCCAGATTTAAGATTTCACTTTTGCACTCAGATGCACAATTCTGCCCAACATGCTAACAAGAACAACAACAAATTGGCAAAGTTTATAAGGGTTGTGACTTATGAAAATGGAAATGTTACCTTTAGTGTCCATTACAGTACATGATTAAAATAATGATAGAATTGAGTCTGATGTCAGAAGTGCATGGAAGCTTCTCTTAACCTCTAATTTTTCTCTCTCTCTTTCTTTTTGCAATAGTAACAACGACAATAGCAACAACAGCAAAAGCAATAACAGGGACGAAATCTGAATTGGTCCAGAGGATAGCGAAAGAGGACACAGTCCTTTGTTCCACAACGCTAAGCCCCTAGCCAGCCTTAGCTGATCTCAGAAGCTAAGCAGGGTTGGTCCTGGTTAGTAACTGGATGAGATGCCAGGTCTGTTGACAAGAATGAATATGGTATCTCCCCTGTCTAATAGCAATGAAAGAAAAAATAATCAAGGGAAAGAAAGAGAGATGTAAACATCTCTCTATATTGATTTCACTCCTGTCAAGCTGCATTTACAGATTATGTCAAAGAATATGAAATAAGATTGTTCTGCGCATCCACTTTTTATTTTTAGTCTTGGTTGGACCATGTTTAAACTGCAGCCTTTTATTTCCTTCTTCCACATAATACATTTGAACTGGCAAACTGATGGTAATCTAATTGTGCATAATTCTTCATGGCTCTTGGTCAATGATTCTTAAAGTAGGGCTACCATCTCTGGATGTCCGTTCAGGAATGCAGAAAACTCTAACCCTTTGGTGCCATCTCACGGTCATCTGAATTTTTGCCATCCAGATATGGTAGTCCTATGTAAGTTGAATTTCTTATTTGAAAACAACTGCTAAAAAATACCAGGTAATTAAAAATGCTATTTTTGTTGTTGTTCAGTCGTTTAGTCGTGTCTGACTCTTCATGACCCCATGGACCATAGCACGCCAGACCTTCCTGTCCTCCACTGTCTCCCGGAGTTTACTCAAATTCATGTTCGTTACATCGGTGATGCTATCTAACCTTCTCCTTTTGACCTCAGTCTTTCCCAGCATCAGGGTCTTTTCCAGTGAGTCTTCTCTTCGCATTAGGTGGCCAAAGTATTTGAGCTTCAGCTTCAGCATCTGTCCTTCCAATGAGCAGTCAGGGTTGATTTCCTTTAGGATTGACTGATTTGACCTCCTTGCAGTTAGTCCTCTCCTAGTTTGTTCCCACCCTGCCCTGTATTTCTCTGCTGCAGCATAATATGACCCTGAGACTGCTGAGATCTGATAGTGCCCTGAGCCTGCTGTGGTACCTCTTTTCTCATGCTCTGCTACCCCTTTTGTCCTATGCTCAGCTTGCGCTCCTCGTTACAGACTGCAAGCTCAGAATTTTGCTTTGGTTTAGGGATACTTTTCATTTCTTGCCATCTGTCTTCTGGCAAGGCCCACAATATTACTGTGATTTCCCTGGATCCATTTTTCTTTTCTACCCCATCACAATTAGTTTGCACCCTTAGGTTCATTCCTTCAAAATTACTCTGCTCAACATTCCCCCAAAGTCAGAAATACAAGAAAGAATACCTCAATATTTGAGACTTAATTTGCTTCATATCTAACATTTGCTACTCCCTCCTCCCTTTTCCTTGAAGACTTTGATTTTGCTGCAGATAATTTAATTAATCCAATACATGTTAATAAAGGAGAGCTAGAATGCCAGCTATTGTGTATAAGGAGACATGAATAACACTTTGTACTGCTGATGCATGTTAGATTAAGTCACTGCCTCAAAGCTTCTTTCCATATTCAGGATAAATTATCTGTGCAAATGAGACAACTTCCTGCATTTTTGCAGCCAGATTACAATGTCTCCAACAGGGAACCTGAAAACTTGGCATCTGGTTTAGTTCATCCAACCAAAGTAGAAGAAATTTAAATTGAATAAGCATTAAACAATGTGCTTCAACTTTACTAAATATTCCTCAGACTTAAAATAATGCATATGTTCAACATGCACCCAGATCATGAGAGGGGAAGGAGGTTTATACATTCCTGTAATATAAATTCCACTACCTGTGGATGAATTGATTCCATGGTTACCCATAGTTGCCAAGTTTCAGCACAACCACTTAGATCCCACTTAGCAGATATACACCATTCATTTCAGTGGAGGAAGGAGATCTCTAGTTGCATGATATTTCATTGTGGATCAACTCCCTCCATCAAAATGTATGGGTCAGATAATATCCAGAAAGGGTCCAAGAGAGCATAGAAATCACAGTGAGTTGACTTCCAGTGGGGGATTGGCAACTTGAGACGTGTCTCCGCGGTTGACCTGGCAATACGGACTTTTTTGGGCTCAGGCAGGATTTCCTAGAGTCCAGAAGCGTTCTCCGGATTAAGGAGAACCCCAGGAATTATCCCATTTTATCTATCTATCTATCTATCTATCAATTTTTATCACCGCCCATCTTCCCCCTCCTGATGGCTGGAAGCAGCCAGAAGACCACAAAACAGTGTTTCGCGATCAACTGGTAAGCTAGCAGCTGGGAGGCAGGGATTGCCATCAATTCCTAAGCCATGTTGAAGCCTTAAATGGACTCAAAAGCTGCCTACCCCATTTCTAAAACACCACTTTTTTCTTTTTTAATTATTATTACGGAGAGGCTCTTTGCAACAAAGAAATGCAGAATCTCTTGGTGGTTTTCATTACTTTTGGAAGTTATTAATTTGTTAATTTGGCTTTTTTTTCTAAATATATATTTTTTTCTCTCTGTTCTCTTTTTAAATTGTATTGTTGGATTTAAAGACTTTTGCCTGTTTACTGTTACTTTTTTCAAAGTTTTGAAGGGTTACAAAAGAATTACCCACTTCATTGAATTTGCAGAGTTGAGTTTTGATTCATCTGCTTTCCCGTGAGAAACGCTTTGTTTACCTTTATTTTTCCACCCCGGCTGATTAACACTTTCTTTCTGAAAGACAGCCTCTTGTCTAATATCCTGAGGCACTAGAGGGCGCCATAACGTTCCGTGGAGGGATATGGAAGATTTTAAAGATATTTTTAAGGAGCTGTACCTCAAGGTTAAGGGGCGTGGTGGCCCAGCGGGTAAGATGCCAGGCTTGTCGATCAGAAGATCGCAAGCTCGGAGGTTCAAATCCCTAGCCACGCTAGGGACAGAGTTTGCTCCTGCACTAGCCCCAGCTCTTGCCAACCTAGCAATTTGAAAGCATGCAAATGCAAGTAGATGAATAGGTACCACTTCGGTGGGAAGGTAACAGCGTTCCGCACGCGTCATGCCAGCCACATGACCGTGGAAGCATCTTCGGACAGCGCTGGCTCTTCGGCTAAGAAACGGAGATGAGCACCGGCCCCTAGAGTCGGACACGACTGCACAAATGTGCGGGGGGAACCTTTACCTTTACTTTTTACCACAAGGTTACTTAGGCTTTGGACCATCTCTTAGAAAGTTATTTGGAAAATAAGGTCCCGGTTTCAAAGAGAAAAATGAGAAGTAACGTCCCAAAGCCAAAAAGTGAAGGGAAGAAGATTCACCTCTGGAATGTTAATTTTGAAGAAGGAAAAGCTTTGGGTGTAAAAGGAACAGAAATGGATGCATTCTTGGAATATCAAGATTAAAGACAAGATTTAAGCCTCAAGGGATGGAAGGTCCTTGAAGATGAGTTGGACTTTACAAGGCAAGTTGAGGATTGCAAGGAGAAAGCCTTGTCTATAACAGTGAGATATATACAGTAAATGCCTTAGTTTACTTTGAAGTGGAATAACTGTTTAATTGTGTTTATTAGGATGGTCTTTTAAAAGTTTAGACAGATCTTTTTGCTTTTGGGATAATGAATTTATCTTGGGTAAAAGGAGCCAGTTTGGTCTAGTGGTTAAGGTGCTGGGCTAGAAACCAGGAGACTTCTTTTTTTAAGTTATAAATATGATTTTTTTATATAACCATTTCAAGGGAAAAATAGTGTTTTAGAGGAAATGTTATATTGAGAATGGAAATGTTTTATAGAAGTAATGCTCATTCCAGTTTGAACTAGAGTAAGAGACTGATTTTGACTTATTTATATCTTTGTTGTAGAAAGTCAGAAGTTAGGATGTATGTATTATGTCAGGGCTTTCCAAAGTGCCGCCGCTGGCGACACACCCGGCGGCGGTGGCGGCGGCGACACGCGCGCGCACAGCGGCGGCGTGGGGGGGGCGTGCGGCGGCACGTGCGCACGGCGGCGGCGCGGGGGGGGCGTGCGGCGGCACGCGCGCACGGCGGCGGCGCGGGGGGGCGTGCGGCGGTGTGCGCGCACGGCGGCGGCGCGGGGGGGGCGTGCGGTGGCGCGGGGGGCGCGCGCCGCCGCTTCCGGGTGGTGTGGTGACACACCACGCTGTGTGTGGCGACACACTTTTGTGTCGCGACACACAGTTTGGAAAGCTCTGTATTATGTAGTACAGAGCTTTCCAAACTTTTCATGTTGGTGACACACTTTTTAGACATGCATCATTTCGCGACACACTCTTACAGCAGGGCACAAGGCAGGCACTAGGACCTGCGTGGAATCCTGGCAGGGCAGGTTTGGAGGCAGCAAGGCACAAGGCAGGCACTAGGACCTGTGTGGAATCCTGGCAGGTCTCGGAGGCAGCAACAGCCGTGACACACCCAGACACTGCAGCCGACACACTAACGTGTCTCGACACACAGTTTGGAAAGCTCTGATGTAGTATATCGTAGTCCTTTTTTGTATTTTCACATTTTCAGCTCCTTTTTTCTCTTGTAGTATATTTTATTTCTTTTCTTGTCGTTTTATGTATTTGTGGAAAAACGTAATAAAGTTTTATTTTAAAAAAAAGGAAATCACAGTGAGTTATGGCACCTCTCTATCCATGTAGAATATCAGTGATCTTTGGCAACAGGGTATCAGGGCAAAATAAACTTAATTTTTTTCTTAGATTCAGTGTTACCTTTGAAGAAAGTGCTCTCCAGCACATACATGCAAATGCAAAGTTTCCTTTATTTATTAAGGTTTTGAAAACAGATCTGCAAGAGGGCTGCATGTGAGATCTAATTCCATGAGGATCGCTGAAGGGGCAAAATATTACACTCTCTTTTCTCAGTGCAATAGATTTTTTTTCCTTAAAAAATCAATGACACAAGAATGAACTGTATGACAAACTTCCATACCTGACTGGGCCTCAAGACTAGCCAACAGTAATCAGTCATCTTCCTTTTAGGGTCCCCCCCCCCGTCTATATTCAGCTATTCAGCTGAAATGAAGGGGGTGCTTTAATACAGTATGCCTTCTGTAGGAGGCTGAGGGCATATCTACACTTAACCATTTAAGCTGCTGCTGTCCTGTGCCCTGGCAGTTTAAGTTTAAACCAGTTTAAGAAAAACTGGTCTGGACTAAGACCCTTAAGCAACATCTTTCAAGGTATTCAGTCCAGACAGCAGCCTACCATGTCCTCCCATTGGACTGTTCCCCTACTTCTCCGCTGCTGGCTCCACCCAACATCCTGTTCCAGGAAAACTGTGACCTTGGAGAAGGCCAGTCTATCATTCAGTCTAAAGGTAAAGGTAAAGGTTCCCCCTGCACATTTGTGCAGTCGTGTCCGACTCTAGGGGCTGGTGCTCATCTCCGTTTGTTAGCCGAAGAGCCAGCGCTGTCCGAAGATGCTTCCACGGTCATGTGGCCGGCATGATGCATGCGGAACGCTGTTACCATCCCACCGAAGTGGTACCTATTCATCTACTTGCATTTGCATGCTTTCGAATTGCTAGGTTGGCAAGAGCTGGAGCTAGTGCAGGAGCTCACTCCGCACACAGGGCTAGGGATTCGAACCTCCGAACTTGTGACCTTCCGATCAACAAGCCTGGTGTCTTAACCGCTGAGCCATCGCGCCCCATTCAGTCTAACTACCCAAATATTGGATTAATTTCCCTTTTCTATATAAAGAGCTTGCCTAGCTGTTCTTTTCAGTAAAAATATGCCTACGTTTCTACAAACAATGGAAAAACATAACTTGGGTCTTTTACCCTGTCTAATAAAATCTCCTTTGATAAAATATTTCAGTGTTTAATCTTACTCTATTTAGCTTTGCCCTGAAATAGTTTAGGCAGTTTGGGGTCACTAAATCTGCAAGAGACTTCCAAGAGATTCTGTAGCTGTTTTTCTTTTTTCTGGATTTATTGTGTAGAATAGTCACCTTCACCTGTAGCTAAAGCTTCCTCTGACTGGGACACCCAGGTTCTCCAGTAAATTGAGGGATGAGTGCAGGAATCTTTCGGAAGGGGGCTCTTCAGAAGGCCCACTGTGTCAAGCTAATTGCTGGAAATGGTCCTCTTGCAGTATATTTAGGAAAGATAAAATCTCCTTCGACTTGAGTTTGACTCCTCATTGCTTAATGGACACCTCCATGTAGCTTCCTTGGTAGTAATGCAGAAGTAGTTTGCTACTACCTTCTTTAGGATGTTTTCTCAATTTCCCAGTCTAGTTTGTATTTCTTGGTGGTCTTCCTTCGAAATACTCACCAGGTCCAACCCCTTAGTTTTTGAGCTCAGCCAAGACCTTCTTACAGGCAGCCACAGCTCCATAAATTAGTGGGGATGCTTAGGGAGCCTGCTGCTGCCAGAATCCTCCCTGAATGTTGATATGTTTGAAGAGAACCAAGCCTCGGAGAAATGTGCTGCTAATCCAGACTCTTCGGTTGTGATGGTGGGGTGGAAGTGGGGATACACTTCATAAAAGAAAGCAAGACTGAAATGGTTCAAAATAATTTCTATTCTTGACATAATCTAACTTGTCTGCAATTGTGATCTTGCAAGATGAAGAACATATCCTGCATTTCAGCACTCAAAACTTTCAGAAATATGTCCATTGGGGAAGACGTTGTTCTCTTTTCCATCTTCCTTTTAGTTGCCCACAATGAGAATCTTATTTCTTACTTTTAAAAAAGCCTTCCTGCTATTGTGTATCTGACAGTTGGCAATTAAAGGAAAAGAAAAACAAAACAGAGAAGGCATTATCCCCACCCACCTACGATGAATGATGGTACAGAATGCTGGGGCTGTCACTTTCAGTGTTCCTTGCTAAAATCCAGGACATTTTTCTATTTCAAATATTTTTCTTCCTGCATGCTCTTAACTGCATTTCTGCAGGAAGGATTTTGTTTTGTTCTGTTTTTTTTTTAACAGATAAATTCGTTTCTTTAAGGAAATGGGTAGAGTTGTACTAAACCCCCCCCCCCCCCATGACAGTAGGGGGAATGCCAGTGCTGTGAAGTGATGAAGTCTGGAACTAGGACTGCAAAGCTACAGATTTACTGGGTGACTTTGAGTCAGTCATCCCCCCCCCCTCTCTCTTTTTCCAGGTAACTTACCTCACAGTTGTAATGTTAAAATGGAGGGCTAGAAGAGGAGACCCATGTAAACTGCCTTAAGCTCTTGCGGGGAATGCAGGGTATAAGTGGAATCAATAAATGATCCATGATTAATATCCTGAAATTGCTACAGGGAGAGGGAAGGGCAAGTCTGAAGCTGTCCCAGGTTGTTCCTGTAAGGATGAACTATAATCATCTTTATATCCCAGCACTGCCCATGTCTGCAACTTTCAAGTCCAGTGGGAAAGAGCAAAAAAGAAAAAAAATACCAATGAATTGATTTTCTAACACTTGTTGATTGTGCCTCTCTGCCTGCTCCTAATTCTCTTGCTTCCTTTTCAAAAGAGAGACCAGGAGTTTTTCTAACCCACTGTTTCTCAACCTTGGTAACTTTAAGATGTGTGGACTTCAGATCCCAGAATTCCCCAGCCAGCAAGGGGGATCACACATCCTCAAGTTGTTCACACAACTTAAAGCTGCCAAGGTTGAGAAACACTGTTCTAATCCCTTTTTGTCCCAGCAAAGGGTCCACTGTTTTCTCTGCCTCAGCTTGACCACTAGGAGAATAATCAACAGCTCCCTGGTCTATGTTTCATTTCATTCTTTTAGGTTACATGGATTCAGTTCCCTGCTCCCCCTCATCAGATTTAAAAAGTGCTAAGAGAGGCATTAAAGTATTAATTAATTAATTAATTAATTAATTAATTAAGTGCAAACCATGGTATTCCCTGTGACACTCTACGGAAGCCAATGTTGGATTTTGAAGAAACAGGATAGAAAGAGTACTGTATTGACGCTTTTGAACTTTGGTGTAGAGAAGATTCCTGAAAATACCACCGATAGATAGCCAGGAAAATAAATAAATGGATTATAGAATAAGTCAATCCAGAGTTCTCACTTGAGGCACAAATGACCAGCCTCGATTTATCAACTTTGGGGCACATTATGTGAATGACCTAGGTCCCTTGAGAAGTCCATAATGTTGGGAAAGGTAGAAAGAACGAAGAGGATGACCAGCAGCAGGTGGATGGACTCGGTTACAGTGGTGATGGGTGTACCACTGTCCATCAGGATATAGCTCATCTTTCCTTATTGCAGACTGAGGTACGGAAGGAACTGTCTAGTACAGAGCTTTCCAAACTGTGTGTCGTGACACAAAAGTGTGTTGCCACACACAGTCTGGGTTCCGGGTTTTTGCGCGCTGCCGCAACGGTGGCACTTCCGGGTTTTCCCGTGGCGACACACCAACGGCGGTTGGTGTGTCGCCACGAGAAAACTTTGGAAAGCCCTGGTCTAGTACAAGATGCAGATAGCTACTTATGCACAAATTCAGTTCCACATATGCAATTGGAATTCCTCTTCTTCTCCTCCCTCCTTGTCCCTCCCCTGCTCTTCAAATCAGTTGCAGAAAATTACAGAGAGAGAATCTGTTCCACTGGTGGGCACCCATTGTTGGGCACCAGGTGAGTAGCAGGATCCTGTGAAATTCTCTTTTGCGCTGAATGAGCCAAACAAGGCATGATGGGTACTGATAAAAAAAGTAAGTGACCTTTGCAAACAACTGGAGGTGGGGAGCAAAATGCCTCAAACAACAATGTCTGTTTTGTATATATTTCTCAGGATTAGTTTATCCTGTTACAAGGCACCAGTGGACTAAGATGATACACTGGAAAGGCTGCCATGTTTCCGTGTAGTAAAGCAGCACTCTGACTTTCACGCCAAGGCTGCCCAAAATAACAGCTGCCCTAGGTTTTTTTTTACCCCCACCCCCACCCCACTTGAAGATAGATCTGCAGAGCATTGGCAATAAACAAAAGTGTCAAAAAATAAATGTGCAAGTGAGTACAAATAAAATGAGAACAATTCCATTCCCTTGGTGAAAGCCAAATATTTAGCTCAACACTTGCTTGTACATCAGCCGGACTGGAAAGGAGTGATGGAAAGAAGAAGAGGGGGGAAATGTACATTTATGGAAGATGAACTCATTTTAAATATAGGTCTGGGATTTTGCCACATTTGTCCTGAAGACAATAAGGGAACAAGCCGCACCTGGACTAATTTCCATGTGAACCAGGGAAGGAGGAGTTTGGAAATACGCCTCAGTGCCTCATGGAAAAAGTCGGAGTCTGACTATCACAAGGGGCAGAATGTGTAAGCAGAAAACCAGGCCCGGCACTGGTTTTTAACTCACATGTTCTGTAAATTGCAATGTTGAGAATTCAGCAAAATGTATCTCATGGCCAGAATTAGTTCAATTGAGATGTCTGTACATCCTTTCTATAATGCACCCACAAGCTTACATGGAGACTCGAAATAGATTTACAAAAAGATACATCTGTCCACAAAGATTTGGGTTTGATTATTGGAAAATAATATATTCTGTGCAATCCTCTGATCAAGAGCTACAGTGTACTGGGTGTTTGGGCTTTGATGCTAAAACCTGATGAGCAGAAGTAATCTCACATCGAAGTCCTGCGCTACCTTATAATTTCCAAGGTGACTCACATACAGCAGCACTGAGCAATTTTGGGTCCTGAACTATGCGCATGTCTGGAGATGATTGATGTCACATTTGACACATCAAGAAGCGAGCCTGCTTGTGGCTGCCCACACAAGTGAAGATATGTCTTCTTTATAACCGACTGAATCTCTAGACTCGGTCTGAAAAATCACCATTCTCTTTATCAACAATGAGAATCTAGCCCTCTGTGGCTTTTTGGTGGTGGGGAGTACATCCTGAGAAATGCCGGGCTGGATGAATCACAAGCTGGAGATTGCCGGGAGAAATATCAACAACCTGAGATATTCAGACGATACCACCCTAATGGCAGAAAGTGAAGAGGAACTAAAGAGCCTCTTGATGAGGGTGAAAGAGGAGAGTGCAAAAGCTGGCTTGAAACTCAACATTAAAAAAACTCAGATCATGGCATCTGGTCCCATCACCTCCTGGCAAAAAGAAGGGAAAGAAATGGAAGCAGTGACAGAGTTTATTTTCTTGGGCTCCAAGATCACCGCAGACGGTGACTGCAGCCATGAAATTAAAAGACGCTTGCTCCTTGGGAGGAAAGCTATGGCAAACCTAGACAGCATATTAAAAAGCAGAGACATCACCTTGCCGACAAAGGTCCGTATAATTAAAGCTACGGTTTTCCCAGTACTAATGTATAGCTGTGAGAGTTGGACCATAAGGAAGGCTGAGTGCCGAAGAATTGATGCTTTTGAACTGTGGTGCTGGAGAAGACTCTTAAGAGTCCCTTGGACTGCAAGGAGGTCAAATCAGTCAATCCTAAAGGAAATCAACCCTGACTGCTCATTGGAAGGACAGATGCTGAAGCTGAAGCTCAAATACTTTGGCCACCTAATGCGAAGAGAGGACTCACTGGAAAAGACCCTGATGCTGGGAGAGACTGAAGGCAAAAGGAGAAGGAGACGGCAGAGGATGAGATGGTTAGATAGCATCACTGATGTAACGAACATGAATTTGAGTAAACTCCGAGAGACAGTGGAGGACAGGAAGGCCTGGCGTGCTATGGTCCATGAGGTCACGAAGAGTCGGACACGACTAAACGACTGAACAACAAAGGGATTGCAAGTGCAGCAAGCTCTCTGAACCGCTAGAGGGCGCTTTGTCCCTAAAAAGCAAGTCACTTTTCAACTAAGCACAAGGAATCCATCTTAACAGTGGCCACGCTGATAGCCATGACATAGAAAGTCATTCCTTTGACGCATTCCTACCCTCTATGTAACCAAACTTTGCCGTTCACTGAGAGGGCGGCCAGAAGTAGAACTGATATAGCAAGCATGTGTGTATATATGCATATATGTTTAAGTTTCTGTGTCTACTTTATATCCCTAATGCATAATCCCTCAAGTCATGAGATTTTCTGTTTATATAGTCATATAAACAGAAGCAATTTTCACTCTGTGATATGCAGCCATGTTTGGGGAAATTTCTGATAATTCTCCTGGTTTTTTCTCATTCCCTGTTCCAAGATCTTTTCTTTCCCTTGCTATGATTGATTTTATAAGGAACCATTCCAATACACCACTTTTGGGTTCATTGACTGTAACACTTGTTTCACAACTTGTTTTACTTTATCAACTGCAATATGCATTCCAGCATAAGCAACTGGATCCAAATATTTCATTCTAGTTTTGGTAGGTTTTATTTCATTCGGGGAGAGGAAAAGGTAGTTGTGGTCCAAAATATCAGCTGTGATATCTACACAATAGGCTCAGACTTGGCTTATGTTCTTTCTGCTGTGCTGTACAACGCGCGAGAGAGAGAGAGAGAGAGAGAGAGAGAGAGAGAGAGAGAGAGAGAGAGAGAGAGATCTGCTTAAACTGAGCTACAGTGGATATTGTCTGTAGCAGAAAAATTCCTGAAGGGTTAACCTACAGGCCTTTATGAAGTCATGAGGACAAACTTCACCTTTTCACACTATTTCTGGAGAGTTCTAGAGTCAGGTTTTCTTTTTTCAGCTCATATACAAAGCAAGTACTTTAAGCAGAAGCTGCTTCAAATCTTGTAGCTAGTATTGTGTAAAACATTCCAAGCTTGAAATGCCCATTTTGAGTATTTCAAACTTGGAGCAAAATACCTGTGTTTCAGAGCTTTGTCTTGAACTTAGGATAAAATGAACAATTTAGAATAATGGGAAATTGAAGAAGATCTTGTTTCTTTATTTTAGCTCTGGGGCTACACAAATAGATGGGGTGTTAGTACTTGCTAAGTACCATCTATTCAAATGCACAGAAAAATTGATGAAGGGGATATTGGTTTTTTTAAAAAGTTTAACATAGCAAACCATCAAAGCAACAGTTAAGTAGAAATAAACACATTTTTGTAGCCTGACTGCACAACCTCTAACACATTTGAAAATCATCCCCTTGGCCGATTTTTCTGTAAGAATCAGCAGTTATAGATGGGAAGTTAAAACAGATATTTTATGATAACAGAACATGTCCTTGTATCTATGAGGAAATAAGAACAATTGAGAATTTTAAAATATTTTCTTCTACTAGCATGATCTAAGTATAGAATATATTATTCTTATACTTATTCTACTTCTGAAAGAACAGATATTCTTGGCATCTTTTGGATAAAGTCACCCGACTTTGCTCGCAGTTGGACGCCAGCTGAGCAGGTCCTAGGGAAGTGGCCAAGTCACATCTGTACTCAGTTATTTGGGAAGAGTTTGAGCTAGTTGCTCCCAAGGAAGTAGACAAGGTCCTCAGGACTGTGAATTCTGCCACCTGTATTCTGGACCCACGTCCCTCCTGGTTGGTTAAGGCCTTCCAGGAGGTGGTTGGGTCCAAGCGGTGATTATCCCTCATTGGGAGGGGGTGTGCTACCTGCACTGAAGGAGATGGTGATATGCCTCCTTTACAAGAGGCCACCCTTGGACCTGACCATGTTGGACAACTTTCCTCCAGTCTACAAATATCCCTTGCTCTTCCTGCAAATGTTTTGAGTAGAGTGAGGCTGGAGCCAAGTACTGGAGTGTGGACATGTGGGGAGATGTTGCCTTAGGGGCTCCAGGAGTTTCTGTTATGGTTTTTATAGTTTTTATATTTTTATTGTTGTTCTGTGAGCTGCCCTGTGTTTTGGTACATAAGATGGATGACTATACAGGTAGTCCTCGGTTAACAACTGACCTGTTTAGAGACCGTTCAAACTTACGACAGCAGTGAAAAAGTAGCCTTTCAACCGGTTCTTGAACTTACAACTGTCGCAGCATCCTCACAGTCACATGATTGTGATTCGGGCTATTCGCAACTGCTGTGTATTTATGACAGTCACAGCATCCCACGGTCACATGATCACCATTTGCAACCTTCACTGCCCGCTTCCAAAAAGGAAAGACAATGGAGAAGCTGGCAGGTGGTCACAAATGGCAATCATGTGACATCGCACCTAACAACCGCAGGTGATTAGCTTAACGGCTGCAGTGGAATTGATGTCATACGTTCGGTGTGTTCAAGTGATGTTTCACTTAATGACCATATCGCTTAGTGACAGAGTTGCCAGTCCCATTTGCAGTTGTTAAGTGAGGATTACCTGTACGTGTCTCTTAAATAAATAAATCCATTATTATTCTATTTCTTCTCTAACAAAATTTAGTTATTAGATTCTTATTCTGCCTTTCATTCAAGAGTTAAGAATCAATCAAGAGCAGGAGAAAGAAGTTCTAAGGTGTATGCAGTATTCAGAGTTTACAACAAATTAAAATGGCTTCCCTTACTAAATTTAGTGAGCATGTCTAGATGATCAGAGTATGCCTTTGGAACATTTTTTTCCATCATCACATCAATACTGTACAATATGTATAGGTGGCTGAGAGGAAGACTGTATGTGCACGTATGTATATATGGGAGGTTAATTTTATTTAGCCAGGACATGAGAAACATGATGTTGTGAACATTTTTTTTAATCTCCCAAAAACAGAAACCCAATCTGATATCTTTGCTAACCACATATTGGAAGGAGACAATCAGCACCATCAGGGAGAGCAGAAACGTAGAGGCCTTTTGAACAGTGGAGGTGTCTCCCAACATCCATTAAGCGCAGAAATACAATCTGCTCAAATATCCTGCCCTGGATAGTTCTGTAGGCTGCTGTCCGCCTCGCTCTGCAATCAATAGCACTCACATTGATTTTTCCAGGGTGCTGTATTCCAGTAAAATGCACACGTGCGTAGAAGAGTAAGTCATTTCCCGCTTAAAGGTCTATTTGCTGATACCGTGCAAAAATGCAGAAGAAACCAAAATACACCAGAAGGAGTTTGGGGGGAGAGAGAAAAAATGAATTTGTGAGGTATCAGTCACACTTTGGCATGTTTTTGTTGTTTATTCATTCAGTCACTTCCGACTCTTCGTGACTTCATGGACCAGCCCACGCCAGAGCTTCCTGTCGGCCGTCACCATCCCCAGCTCCCCCATGGTTGAGTCTGTCAACCATGGCATGTTATTGATGCCTTATTGCAATTTCCAATACAGGAAGGAACTATCTATAAATTTGGACAACTCCTCAGATCCATTAGGCAATCAATCAATCAATCAATCAATCAAATCAGTCAGTCATAGAGGGCTAAACGAAAAAAATCAGTCCTATGCCTTATATAGAGAGACTGGCTATGTTGTTTCATCAGCCGTTCAACAGATTGAAGGATATGCTGAGTTTCTTATACCAGCTTAGCAGGGCAGACAATATGGCACCATTTATCCTTTCTGCTGAAAACATTCTGTTTTAAGGCGGGAAAAGAGATATGGGTGTGCATACAGTATGTTAACACTGATTTAATATTTTATGTGTATGTTAGGTTCAATTCAACATTCATTGGCCTTGCTTGGGTTTTCTGTCTATCATCCAGCAAAGATGATTGAATGCATTAGCTGCTGTAGTTTTGGTGCAGAGATCAAAACTTGCTGATCAAGGCCAGCCTGCCCCAGGGGTTGAATTCAAATTCAAGAAAAGGGAGGTCCCCATAGGTGATGCAAAGCAGTCATTATCACTCTAAAAGCATCCAAGTGAGAGACATGCTCTCAAAGAGGAAAGTGCGAATGAGTTATCCAGATACAGGTTCCAGCCCCTGATCTTATCCATAGATGACATACCAAATTACAAAACATACAATGTATGATTGATGTAGCAAGTGGGCACATTAACATCCTGAGAGCTTGGTGGGTTCTTAAGGAAAGTCCTGCTAAGGAGTTCTCCTGGTTCACCCCATGGCTACCACCATGATCATAGCCAGCCACAAAACCAGGAAACCAACCGGCGAGGTTTCCCTCGGTCCATTCTGCAGCACCCCCATCCCCAGAAGCTCATTGCCAACTTCCCAGCTTCTCTTGGGCCTTTTTTTTCTGGATGGGCAGGCAGGCCTAGATGCCAGCAAAGGACTGGGCTGAAGCCAATCATGTTTATTTTTCTAAAGGAGCTCTAGGTCTATATGGAATCTAAGAACATTATTGGAAATAAAAATGAGCATGAGGGCATACTCCTTTTTAATTTTGTTTAAAATAAAAAATGTTTTTGTTTGTTTGTTTTAAATGTTTACACAATGTAAAAAGGAGCACAGAGTACTAAGGTATGTGTACAAAGAACATTACGGCTCTTGGTTGCCATTCTTATACAGTAATAGCATCAAGATGTTTTTCTTCTGGTCAGTTCAAATACATGAATGAAATGGGCAGTTTCTAAAGGATTGGAGGCAATTCATTCTCCAGGCTTCCTGAAGGGATGTAGGAGCCATCTGATAATGCAGTGATGTGGCTGAAATGGTTTGGTCCTTTTTAAGGCTTTTTTTCCTGCTGTCCAAAGATGTCCCACTACCAATCCCACTATGAAATCCCCTACCCCAAACCCCCAAGTGGTCTCTTTTTCAATCAGTATTTTGCATTTGGAAACTTAAGTGTGAGAATGGAAACAGGAGGCTTTGGGGCCAAACTATTACTCTTCCCACCCTTAACAACCCCCCAACCCCCCCCTCCCAAAAGCCCAAATAGTTTGAAATCATGCTACTGAATTTTTTGGCATTTTGATACTGACTTTTGGCAGTGTGATCTCAGTGCTGTGGGGTGAAAATGGGTTGCTGGGGTCACCTGGGATCCACAAGAGATGGGTTGCCTCCTTCTGCTCTAAAGACTCCTATTGTTTTTCATTAAGCTAACACAACTGGAGGCGTGGTGGCTCAGCGGGTAAGACGCCAGGCTTGTCGATTGGAAGATCGCAAGTTCGGAGGTTCGAATCCCTGGCCCTGCGTGCGGAGTGAGCTCCCGCACTAGCTCCAGCTCTTGCCAACCTAGCAATTCGAAAGCATGCAAATGCAAGTAGATTAATAGGTACCACTTCGGTGGGAAGGTAACAGCGTTCCGCGGCGTCATGCGGCCACATGACCGTGGAAGTGTCTTCGGACAACGCTGGCTCTTCGGCTAACAAACGGAGATGAGCACCGGCCCCTAGAGTCGGACACGACTGCACAAATGTGCGGGGGGTACCTTTACCTTTACCTAACACAACTAAAGACTTTGAAATCACATCCCCCAACTAGGTAGGATGTAAAAGAACTAAGGCTCCAACCCTCCAGTCTGTGGGGAGGTCCAATGGCATTCCCCTGGCCCCCCGGGCAGAAAGAGAATATCAAGGGTGAATCTGACATCAGGTGTTCCTCCCACCCCCAGGCTCCAGGGAGGCCAATTTGTTTCTGGTGTTGGACAAAGAGGAAGAGAGGTTTGCTGGGGATACGTTGAGCAGCACGCTGGGAGTGGCTCTGGACTCACAGAGTCCACCATCCTTGTCTTCCCAAGACTGGCCCCTAAACCCTAAAACACTGTCTTTCTTCCTCTTAGTTTGGTGAAAAGAAATGTGTTGAAAGAAAAACTAAACACTGATCCTTGCTTTGGAACTGGTGGCAGAAATGAGTTCTGGGCTTCAGGTGCCTTGGAGGCTCTGATGACAGAACTAAGGTAGTCTTGTCAATCAAGCAGGGCCAGTGAAGAAAGCCAGTGTGGTCTGGTGGTTAAGGCATTGGACCAGGCCTGGGGAGATCCAGGTTCAGTCTGCCTTCAGCCACGGAAGATTACTGAGTGACTTTGGATAAATCATGCTCTCTCTGCCCAACCCAACTCACAGGGAGTAAGGGAAGAGTCGGAGGATGAACTGCTCTGTATGAAATGCTTTGCTCTGGAGGATGTAAGTCTAGCAAAGTAAATAAATCCCTGGCATATACAAAAGCTCGCTTTGCACCCTGTTCGAGCAGATGGATAGTGTGCTCAGCTTGGAGAAAGGGGACTGAAGGCAGCCCCTCCGGTCTTCCAAGAACAATATTAGCATTAGCCAGAGTGACTGGCATGGAGAGTTGGCATGGGAACAGGCACTCCTGTGCTCCGGAATGCTTGGTCAATCTCAAAGACGTTTGGATCAGTACTAAAAGATCCACCTCTGCTCCTGGGTGGCAAATCTTGGGCTCAACTTACCAGATTGCGCTTTTGTGTGCATGTCTTTATTTGGGGGACTTATGTTATATCTGAAAATTAAAGAAGACTACTACAAATATTAGCATTTCCAGTTTATAGTTACAGCACATATATAAACTCTTTTTGTGGAATGTGTAGGCTTTGCTTGGATCTTTTGGGTGCATAATATATCTTTGCATCTCTGCAATAATCGAGACCATAACTAAAGAAGTATCATGGCCCTCAATCAAGTCCATTGATTGTACCAGAAATAAACTGAGTCAGACTCTGTAGTTAAGACTAGGAATGACTACCTGAGGAAATTCAGCACAGTTAAGAAACACTGGTTTCAATGGCTATTTGGGAGTAATAAAATATAGCAATCACCTCTAATGCTAAAGGCTAATGTTTTGCCTTGAGCCATGCTAGCTTCCCATATTTTTAAAATTAGATTTAAAATATAAAGGCAGATAGAACAAGGAGCATGACAGACACCAAGGGAGATTTATGCAGGACTATTATTGGAAGGACAGATGCTGAAGCTGAAGCTCAAATACTTTGGCCACCTAATGCGGAGAGAGGACTCACTGGAAAAGACCCTGATGCTGGGAAAGACTGAAGGCAAAAGGAGAAGGGGACGGCAGAGGATGAGATGGTTAGATAGCATCACCGATGCAATGAACATGAATTTGAGCAAACTCCGGGAGACAGTGGAGGACAGGAAGGCCTGGCGTGCTAGGGTCCATGAGGTCAAGAAGAGTCGGACACGACTAAACGACTGAACAACAACAACAACAAATTATTGCCCACCTCTGAAAAAGTAGTATCTGTCTTTATGAGATAGGTCATAGTTATTTTACTAGAAACTTTTTTTTTTAGTTTATGCCTGTCCCCTGAAATCTGACAGAGAAAGGTAAAAGTCAGATCCCTTCTATCAAACAATCCCATTTAATAGGACCCAGGACTCTTTGTTGCAGCACCTATGGAACAGTAATCTCCCCACCCCCACCCTGAGATCAGATGCCCCGACTCTTTCATAAGGCATTAAAGACCTGGTTCTCCCCCCCCAAGCAATAGGCCAGGATGATTGCAGAGCCCATCTTTGGTGATGTATGGTTTCTATATCACTCTGGGTATGATCTGTGTTTTTAATTTTTTTAAAAAGTATTTATGATTGTTTTTAATGGATGGTTAGCCACCCAGAGTTGTGTGGCCAGTGGACAGCCTTATAAATTGAATAAATAAGTAAGGAAATAAGATTATTGCTGGAAATGAATGAGGGAGGAGCCGATCCTTCACCCGTACCAGTACCGGGAGAAGGACTATGGCCTGGCTTTGAGATCCCAGCCTTTCTGCATCCCCGTCCTTTCCATTCATCTCTGGAGACCAGCATCATAGACAGGTGCCTCTTTTCCCTCCATGTGATTATTAAGTTCTCCACTAATGACAGACCAGCAGAGAGTTGGTGACATGCCACACCCAGCAGGTGACGAACCAAGAGGCATTTGCATAAGAAGAAACAGTACCTGGACAGTACCTTTCATGGCAGGCGCAGTATAGACACTCTGCTTCCTCTGTTTGGGGGAGGCGTTCTGTGACTGTCAATAAAAAGAATGACCTTTTAGCACAATCGAGAGCTAAAGGAGGCATCACACACCAGACTACAGGGATGGGTTTCTGGAGGTCCTCTTCTCAACACAGGCCCATACTGAGGAGGCCTCTTTGGTTTGGTCTTAGGCAACGTCTTGACCTGGACCGGTTGCACTGCAGTATTTTCTGCCTTATGGCTTGAAGCAATATAATCCGTTCCTTATTTGTCTTTGAGAAATTTCAAAATGGATATAAATATTTTAGGGGAAGGCGACATCCTTTATTCCCTTTTATTTTAGTACACAATCCGATTGTAAAAAAAACCAGAAGGAAGCTGGTAGCATCTTTTCCAACTAACCAATTTTATTAAAAGGCATCAGCTTTCATGAGCCACAGCTCCCACTTCATCAGATGCCGCCATGGACTAACAGGGCCCTCCTCCTACAGTGTCTTCCAACTGATTGTATTGCTCCTTTCTTGTTTGTTCTTGGAAGGCTTTCTTCCCCAAATCTGGAAGTTAGCACCAGATTTTTAAAGCTGCCTGGAGTTGCTCAACTAGGCAGCCCAACTATAAACGTAAACAAATAAATAAATAAAACACCACTGAGTTCAGCTAATGGCATTTCAGCGTTATGAAATAATAAATGTTCATATTACTTCTTTAAAGAATCTCAACTTAAAACACCGTATCCCATTTCCAAAGAGGGTTGGGGCTGTTGTGTATTCACAAATTATATTTTGAGCATACCCCTTCTAATCAGTGAAGATCCAGCAGCTCTATAAGCTGGCCTGTGAAATTTAAAGTGGTTCATAACATTTTATGTTAATGGACGGAAAGATGCTTTTTATGAATAAATGATTGGATGCAGTCAGAGAGTGCTAATTATATTTATTGCATGATGGGATGTTGATTGTCATCACTGAATGCTTTTAAATGTTTGGACCTAAATCTGAAAAAAAAATCAATAGTGTATCTTGCTATTAAAAGCAATGCTGGCCTGTCACAATTTTCAGTAAAAACTAAATTGGTTTGGAACATACCATATAGAGCACAGAAAGATGGGAGAAACCAACTTCAGGGATGACATTATATTGTCTGTATAATTCTCTTTTTATTTCTCTCTATTTTCTATAATTTCTTTAATTTTCAAACTTCAGAGGCAAGCGTGGATCCTTATATAATTAAAACCGCAGCATTGATACACAAAAGGAAGATCTTAGTCATCTTGGGGGAAGGTTTGTAATTTAAGAAGTACATTAAATGAAGGCGGATGTCATCCAAAACAGTCCAATGAGGATTACATTGATGGGGGAGGGTGAAAACACAGGGATGGCATGGAGTATCCTGGAAAGAGTGCATGGGTGGCTAGAAAATTGAACACGCCACTGCAACATTTTTGCAGCCTCCATCTCTTTACAGAATAATAATAATAATAATTTATTAAATGGTTTAATTCTCAGCATATACGTTTCATGTGAAGTAAATCTTTTTAGTAATTAGCGGAAGGGTACAGCCTTTCAGGTATTAGAAAATGTTTTTCATATCTAACTGCTTGGAGATCCTCTTTTCCCCCTGAATTAATTTTGAAGTCATGCTTCCAGGAAACCACTAGGTGCCAGCAAAGAGATATAGAAAAATCCAAATCTTTGCTGCCATCTAGTGGCTGTCTAGGTTTTTGCAGATCAGATTTGGTAACCCCAGGATAGGTGTCAGAAAGAGCCTATTCATGGGCCTCTGACCTATGCTCAATTCAAATATCTACTCTGAGTCTGGAGAAGGCACTCAGAATTTAAGCAAAGATGGAGCAGATTTTCCTACCATCCTCCCCAGCCTTTAAGGAAACTGATCAAATTAAGCCAAAGCCAGAACAGTCATGTAGAGACTCAGAGGGCAGCATTATCTTTAAGAAAACATTTTAGGATCAGAAGGCTGACTTTACTCAATAAATGTAATTGCACTGATTATGTTTTCTACCACCTGTATATCCCAACAGACAATTTAAGAATTATTATCTCTGCTCCTGTACAAGAAGGAAAGAATTAAGACGTTTCTGAATGTTTGTCAGACAATGCAACAGCATTTTATTTCTTAAACTGCAATTAACTTACTTCATCTTGGGAGTTGTTGTTCATTCTCTTCTCATCTATTTCTGTGGGATAGGAAAACACAATTAGAAGAACTATATTATAACATAAAGACAGCATAAACCTACTCTGAAGTCAGTCTCTGGTGAATTCAAATAAATTTTACTTTCAGGAAAATATGTGCAGAATTACAACTCAAATAGTGCAGCTGGAAGTCCAACTGTGAAGTACTGTTCTATTTACGCTCTTGGAAGCAATCCCTGCGTAGTAGCCTTTTCTGAGAAAATGTCCACCATATTATGTTGCAAGGGTATATTACATTGACCCTCTCATTACACCAGAGCTTTCCAAACTGTGTGTCGCGACACGTTAGTAAGAGTGTGTCGTGAAATGATGCATCTCTAAAAAGTGTGTCACCAACATGAAAAGTTTGGAAAGCTCTGCATTACACTGTAATACCTAGGATGGGGCAGAGCATACAATTATTGTCAGGGCTAGACACAAAGGGGAAAAGATTGAGTCCTGATGTACAATTTTGCAGCTCACTTATATTCTGATTATGAGCCCCAACATAAATTGGGGCTCATAATGCTTTGAGGAAACATTGTGCATGGTCGTATAAGTAGGTTTCTTTTCTTCCTTCTTCTGTTATTAAGAAAATCATTCCTCAGTTGGTAAAACACTACTAGATACTCTATCAGGTAAGGGCACTGTAAAAATCTGGGTACATGAAGATCTTTATTTCACTGTGGAAGAGTTGAATGGAGATCAACACAATGCAATTCACAAAAAAGTGTGACAGCTCTAAAATTCATATTTTTGTACCCATTTAGGAATAACAGCCATTCAATCAAGTGGCTATAATCTTGACCTCTAATCACATTTTGATTCCATTAATTTCATAAGCTTATGTCTGTTTTTAGCAAGATCTTGTTCTTAATTCATCACTTGATCTGTTTTAGCAAGATCTTATTCTTAATTCATCACTTGACTTATGAGACATTTCCTGTTCAACCTGTTCTCTAGCTTTTGACTCCGCTTCACTATTTTTCCACAAGGCATCTTTTTACTGTGAGAAACTGCAAAGTGATTCAGAATTCAGAATGTCTATCCACATGTTTCTTCAGTCTGTCAAACACCACTCACCCCAAAATCCAGAGATGTTTTATTTTTCAAAACAAACAAGCATGCAAACAATGTGTAGTTCATCAATGCACAGAAATAATTCATTATGGTTCATGAAAGTAACCCTCTATTTCTGGAGTGTGAATAAAGATGTCAGATAGATGTTCTCAATTTATGCTGATGTTTACATAAGAGATGAGTGCAAGATTAATTATTATTACCTGTGAAACTGAACTGGTTTTGGTACTTTTTTAAAAAAATTGGTAAAACTAGCAAGTTATTTAAAGTGCAATTGTGTGTACCATGAGAAGGCATTCCAGACATTCAAGGATAGATTAGATCTCCCCTGCTAATGGCAGAGAAAGAGAGATCTTAAAATCTCTGATGCCAGAGCTCTAGCTGAGAATGGGAAAAGGGAGTGGGTGATGGTAGGAGATAACTATGCAGCCATAGGATTTAAAATCTTCCTGATTCCAGCTCCTGGATCCCAGTTTCCAGGTACCAAATCTCCTCAGTTCCACCCTTTCATAACAATTCACTTTTCATTTCTTGAAGTGGATGAAAATCGGGAAAGAAAAATCCCCCCCTCAACTTCCTCTGTTCCTGTAAGGGAATTTCTCAGTGATTTTGTTGTTTTTCACATCTGCAGGTGGAATTGTCCTGCCCCCTCATTCATCTCCTGTTGTCACTGGCAATTTACATATACATAACCAAGCCTTTAACACAGAAGCTGTTTTTCAGTTAATTTGTGTGTGTTTGTGTGTGCGCCTGCGTGGGTGCGCACTTGCACCTTTGAGTCAGTGTTGATTCCTGGTGACTGCCTGGGCAAGCCCCTGCACTTTTCTTGACAAGGTTTTTCAGAAGTGGTTTGCCGTTGCCTCCTTCCTAGGGCTGAGGGGGAGTGACTGGCCCGAGGCCACCCAGCTGGCTTTGTGCCTAAGGCAGGACTAGCACTCTCCGTCTCCCGGTTTCTAGCCTGATGCCTTAACCACTACGTTATTATAGACATTTGTAAAAGAATCTGATTTGAAAAATTTAAGGGTTCAATTATTGTTAGAAGGAAAAGGCATCATATTTTGTTTGTGACTGCCAAAACACGCCAGAGGCTGTCTAGCTTTGACAAATAACACATATGCCAACCTTCAACCTTGGCCACCAATTAACCTGTTAAATTATCTGCGAGCTGAGACAGAGCGCCTTCCCACCCTTGCATCTAACCACAGCATGAACATCTCCTGGCAACATCTTTTTTATGCCATGTCCCCGACTCCATTTTCATCTTGTCCTCAACCCATCTGAGAAGCAGCTTCAAAGTGTTTTCTCTCTGAAGCAGCCAATAAGTTGCAGCAGTTTCTTCATGGGTGCAATGCGACATTCTTCACCAAGCATTTTGTCAGGGGCAGTCAGGTGACCCTTAGGGGTGGGATCAATCTGGAGCCTATCGGCTCTTATAGGCTGGTGTGGGCCTTCCAAAACCCAGAATCCAGTTCTCTTGCTCTCTGCCGTACATGCAATGTCTCTGAACTGTTCCCCAGCTTGGAGACATGGCTCAGATGACCCCACCCCACCCCCGTCTGGGAAAGGTGGCAGAGGAAGGGGGAGGGGGAGGTTTGTGCAATTACCAAGAAAACATACTATCAACAACCGCCACCAACAAATAGGCAGTTCTGTGATGCAGCATGGAACATGCCGTTCCTTAATCCTCTATACCAGGGCTTTCCAAGGTTTTCCCGCGGCGACACACCAACCGCTGTTGGTGTGTCGCCGCGGGAAAACCCTGAACTGCCGCTGTTGCGGCAGCGAGCAAAAACCCGGAAGCGCTGCTGCCGCTTTCAAATTTTTGCGTGCCGCTGTTGGTGTGTCGCCATGGGAAAACCCGGAAGCGCTGATGATCAGTGCTTCCGGGTTGTGTGGCGACACACCAGACTGTGTGTGGCGACACACTTTTGTGTCGTGACACACAGTTTGGAAAGCTCTGCTCTATACATATGCACACTTCTGTTCACAATGTCTCATAACATACTAAAGCTTTCTAAGTTTGTTATCCATTTTGTTATCCATATTTGCAGGACTAGTAACATCACTTCCTTTTTTTTTTTTAAAGTCAATCATTCTGTTTTCCTAAAATTCCTGGCTGCAGGCTTTTAAAATGAACATTGCCCAATGTCAGCTCTCTTTTTTACAAGTGAAACAACTGCACATTTCACTGGCACACCTTTTTTTCAATAGAAGAGAATATCTGTAGCTTAGCGTTGAACTGTGGAGACCTTGGTGCTCTCTGAACTTGGTTGTTTGCTTGCACTGATGATGTTACCTAGTCAGGCAATGAAATGTCTGCAGGCAAACATCCAAGCTCAGAGAGCACCAAGAACTCCACACACCTTTTTTAAGCTGCAGTTTGGAGGCAAGTAAACTCAAGCAGTTGTCTGCTTTGCTGGATGTTACTGTTCACCACCGATTGTCTTCAGGACCAGCAGAACACCCAAATGTGTGATCAACCGAATTTCTAACAGGATTCTTTTACATCCCTAAATTGGGGGACTGTCCACTACAGTACTTGAGCCATGCAGTGGCATTTATTTCTGCTCTCTCTCCATCCCAGTTTGTTATATGGACCAAAAATTAAGCAAACCCTTTCCAGGTTGGCATGGAGAAGCAGCTCAGTTCTGAAACTACCTGCCAGTGGCCCCAAATCCACTTCAGTCTGTTCCACTCTGTCTTCCCCCCTCCCAAACCTCCATTTTGAAGGCCTTCAATTGCTCTCCTATGGCAGGAATGCTGCTGACAACAGGGTTCTCTTTTCACCTCACCATGCTACTTTGGTGTGGGGGTTAAGGCACCAGGCTAGAAATGAGCAGATTGTAAGTTCTAATCCCATCTCAGGCACGAATCCAGCTGGGTGACCTTGGGCCAGTCCCTCTCTCTCAGCCCTGGGAAGAAGAAGGCAAGGGCAAACCCCTTCTGAAAACCTTGCCAAGAAAACTGCAGGAAAACTGGCAGTCGCCAGGAGTCAAAACTGACTTGAAGGCACTCCCCCAAAAAGGAACCAGGCATCCCATCCTTACAGCAACATCTCTCAAATTATTCAATATGTCTCCTATCTTATTTTCAGGTAGGACCTTCTCTGTATGAGCATAAACCTCTGTAAACGTCTGTGTGGTAAAGTTCCTCATGAGAGAACAATATTCAGGTGCCATGGCATCAGAGCCACCAAACCTGGGCTGCAAAAATCCAGAAGGCCGTAAGATGGCAGCCATACAGAAAGCTAGGGTCTCTCTGCTCTTCCAGATACCCTAGATATGCCAGCCCTATGTTCTCTAAAAGCTATATATTTAATCATCATCATCATCATCATCATCATCATCATCATCATCATGTAGCTAACTTTCCGTTTCCACAGCATTTTGCAAACAGCTTTTAAATTATTCAGCAATCCTTTGGGAGCAAGACTGGAATAAAAATATATTAAAAATCATACAAGGCAGCCTTCTTCTGAAGAATCTCCTCCAGTTTGTATCTAAAAGTGGTTAGAGAAGAATTTGGCTCACTGTTGGTCTTTATCTTCAGGCATTACTTATTTTAAAAACTTATTTTAAAAAAACACAGTTAAACGGAAATGTAAATTAACGAGTGGGTAAGTATTAATGCTCCTGATAGGGATCTCTGTTGTTCTAGTTTTCATGGTGAAGGCATCTGGGAACAACATCGCTTAATGGGTATTATCTTCTGCAAAGTCTTGTAAAGATAAAGAAATTATGTCAATTATAAAATGCCAAACAGAAGTTGTTCTGCTTTTTCCACTGGCTAATTAAATTTAACAAAGCCAGCAGAGTGGAGGGAAAGGAAGAATGATTTTGGAGATTAAGTTCTGGTGAGAACCAAAACTTCCTTTTCATGGCATTCCATCCTTCTAACTTCAGATGATACCATTTTGATGGCTGAAAGCGAGGAGGAGCTGAGGAGCCTTATGACGAAGGTGAAAGAAGAAAGTGCAAAAGCTGGGTTGCAGTTAAACTTCAAAAAAACCAAGATTATGGCAACCAGCTTGATTGATAACTGGCAAATAGATGGAGAAAAAGTCGAGGCAGTGACAGACTTTGTATTTCTAGGCACAAAGATTACTGCAGATGCTGACTGCAGCCAGGAAATCAGAAGACGTCTACTTCTTGGGAGGAGAGCAATGACAAATCTCGATAAAATAGTTAAGAGCAGAGACATCACACTGACAACAAAGGTCTGCATAGTTAAAGCAATGGTATTCCCTGTAGTAATCTATGGCTGCGAGAGCTGGACCATAAGGAAGGCTGAGCGAAGGAAGATAGATGCTTTTGAACTGTGGTGTTGAAGGTTAAATGGTGTTAAATTCTGAGAGTGCCTTGGACTGCAAGAAGATCAAACCAGTCCATACTCCAAGAAAAAAAGCCAGACTGCTCACTTGAGGGAATGATATTAAAGGCAAAACTGAAGTACTTTGGCCACATAATGAGAAGACAGGATACCCTGGAGAAGAGGTTGATGCTAGGGAAAGTGGAAGGCAAAAGGAAGAGGGGCCGACCAAGGGCAAGATGGATGGATGATGTTCTGGAGGTGACAGACTCGACCGTGGGGGAGCTGGGGATGATGACGGCCGACAGGAAGCTCTGGCACGGGCTGGTCCATGAAGTCATGAAGCGACTGAACGAATAAACAACAAACTTCAGTTTGGGATGTTAATTTCTGAGAGAACAAACAAGGGCTTCAAAATGACACTGTTGGACAAATTGAATCTAGTCTTTATGCAATTTCAAGGAAAGTAATAAAATATTTTTCTCTAATGCTGCATCCAATAAAATCTAATCCAGTCTTCAATGGAGAATACTGTCTCTGTAAGAACACAACTACAGTAAGTAATTTTCTATTGAGGTTGGGCAGAAGATAGATCGGATTTCTCAGTACATTTCTGGGTGAACTGTAGTGCATTAACAAGAGTTTCTGATTCTTAGTCATTTCTCAGCAACAGAAAGAAAATTACTTTTCCTACCTAAAATGAGGTTGCTGGGATTAAGAGAGTTTGGAATCAGCAGAATTAAAAACGTGTGTGAAATGATTGTAAACTAACCCAAATTCCTAATTTATTTATTTTTTGGTGCCTTTGAGTAAGTGTTGACTCCTGGCGACTGCCTGGACAAGTCTCTGCACTTTTCTTGACAAGATTTCAGTGTTGGTTTGCCGTTGCCTGCTTCCCAGGGCTGAGAGAGAGTGACTGGCCCAAGGTCACCCAGCTGGCTTCGTGCCTAAGGTGGGACTAGAACTCTCAGTCTCCTGGTTTCTCAGCTGGTGCCTTAACCACTGCACCAAACTGGCTCTCAAATTCCTAATAGGATGGGTGAATCTCTCATTTCCACTTTCTCTCATTCTTATTTCTGCAAACACATGAAAATGAGTTCATTGAATTAATCTTTTCAAAAAATTGCATTAAAATGTCTGCAGTTTGGAATATTTTTTTTTTCAAACTTAGATGTTGCACTTTACAATTTGGTCTAATGTAGACAGTTTCTGCAAATAATTTCCCCAATACAACATGTTTTATGCCACACTTTCATGACTAGGTATGTTTTTATACAGAATTTTCTCTAATATACATTTTTAAATTGTGAGCAAATAGCTTCAGAAAATTCTGAGAAGTTTAAATTTCAAATGATAGCTAAATTTCAGGTTCTGTGCTGATTCAAAAGTGCAAAATTAAGGAGTTTGCTATCAACTGCAATCTAGATCAGTTCCTTCCCCATCTCCAATTCCTATGCAAAGAGTGTGCAGAAAGGCCTCCTCTTATTTATTATGAAGCACAAATGTTTGGATAGTAGAATTTAGAGTTGTGCAGCAGTTCCCAAAAAACAAGCCAGTGATTCAGGAATTGAAGACAACAGATCCACCCAGAATGAGATTGGGTAAAAATGGCCACCATTTTAAAATCCTTGGAGTGCACAAGGACACATCCTTCCATGCCCCTCACCCTCACTTCCAGCATTTGCTGATTAGTATTGCCTCCTGATGACATGTCCTGGGGAAGCTGCAAAAGTTCTGAAATATTGGGCCTTCTCCTACTATAAGTCAGTAATGTGCACCCACCTACCACTTTGGTGAAGTAATAGGCTTCACCTTAGTTCCCTTGAGTGTTGCTTGAAAGCTTCACTCATAAGGCATCTTAGGGGTCTCTCTTTGGGGTCTCTCTTTGGGCTGTGGGGTATCTAAGCCCCAGCTATCCATCAGATGGGAGCAGTCTAACACCAGGCTGATTTATACAAGTACTCAGAAACTGTAAATGAAATAATATGTAATACTACTATTTCCATTGCATATTTTTACAAAGAAATTGAAAAAACTGGGTGCCTAGCACAAAACCACAATTTTTTCTGGTCCACCGACCTGTGGTACATGTCTTAGAAAATTTAAATCAAATCAAATCAAATCATGCACACACATTCATTCACATACTAGATATAACAAATCTGAAGTCTTCTGTCTTATTACACATATATTTCCTTGATATACAAAACATGGCTCATCCCTTGAGAAGAATAACATGTACAGATGAGAGAAAAAGGAACAGAAAGGGGGCCTTCTTTGAGTTTTTACAACAGTAGAATGAATTCATGTGGATCTTGGAAGGAAAAAGGCATCTGTCCATTCTTTAACTGCCTTTCTGATGGAGACTGTGAAGTCATGAACAGCCTAAGTGACCCTCCAGAAATGATAAGCTATAAAACCATCTCCCCGGCCAGCGTGGCTGTCCAGGCTGAGAACAATGAGAATCTCCCTGTTTCAAAAGATCAGATTATTGACTTCTTAATTGTTAATTTTGTTGTTGATGTTGTTGTTGGCCTGCATATTTATAATTTGGTTATTGTTTTTTATTTGCACATTTCTCTGCCCTTAATTGTCTAAAGCTAAATAACAATTGTTCCAGGGTTTTTTTTTCATGTATTGTTTTCTTTAATTTTTATCTGGTGGAGCTCACATACTTGCAGACTTCTGCGTCGCCATCTCACCAGAAGTTTCATTCAGTTCCATGTCGTATTGTTTTCTTAAACAATTTAGACTGGTAAAGAAATTCGTATAAAGTTCAAAACCATTTCAGGGTGTTGATTCCCCCCGCCCCTCGCCTCGTTTAAAAAAATGTCTAGTCTCCCTCATCTCTGCCTGTTTCTGCTCTTAGTAGCTGCTAAAATCTCTAGCCACCAATTTTCTCATTAAATTAATATTAAGCATGTTTTGCTCCTTTGTATTGCTATCACTGAGAGAAAAAACATCTGTGCTGAATTCCTAAAGAAGAACATGTAAAATCAGTAGTTGATGAAGACTTTTTTCACTGATATACAGCGTTGTCAGAAGAGGTTTTGACTAACTGTAAGCACAAACTTGAAATTGAAAGCAGCTGATGTCAGTTCTGCTAGGTTCCAGCTGCCTGTGCCAAAAGATGCAGCACAGAGAAGTCTGTGTGGCTGAAAATAATGTTTTAATACTTTAAGATGTGTGGACTTGCTGGCTGGGAATTTCTGGGAGTTGAATCCACGCATCTTAAAGTTGCTGAGGTTGAGAAACACGGAGATAGTGCATCTAGTGCTTTCCCCAGACCTGGTGCTTGGGGTACCCGTACTCTCTTTTGGGAGCTAAAGTTTCCTAGGACAGGAATGCTGAAAATGTTAATCTCCAAGTGCCACATAGCCCCAAGCATGGGATACATGAAACAGGGTTTCCATTAAGTTGTTGAAAGTGAGGGAGAAATGCACCTATTTCCAACGTAAGAGTATAAAATGTGGGCAGCAGCCTTAACTATCAGAAGGCAACGAACTGACTGAGGCAGCTTCAGCCCCAGTTCCCAAACAAGATTGTTTGCTAGCCATGCGGAGTTTGGGGAAAGCTTCAGCCAAGTTCTTGACTGACCCAGGAGGGCCTGACCCCCTGGAGGTGTTGAACTGCAAGTACTGAGACTCACATTGGTAGTAATCCCACACATCTGGAGCATACAGTACCTGGTTAGGAAAGGTATTACCAAGCAAAGCTAAATTACATTTTAAATCAGTGGCAGACCATGATTTTAGGGCATGACTTATCATCCAATGAGGGGGCGTGGTGGCTCAGCGGGTAAGACGCCAGGCTTGTCGATCGGAAGACTGCAAGTTCGGAGGTTCTAATCCCTAGCCCCACGTGACGGAGTGAGCTCCCGCACTAGCCCCAGCTCTTGCCAACCTAGCAATTCGAAAGCATGCAAATGCAAGTAGATTAATAGGTACCACTTCGGTGGGAAGGTAACAGCGTTCCACGCGTGTCATGCCAGCCACATGACCGTGGAAGCGTCTTCGGACAACGCTGGCTCTTCGGCTAACAAACGGAGATGAGCACCGGCCCCTAGAGTCGGACACGACTGCACAAATGTGCGGGGGGAACCTTTATCTTTTTTATCATCCAAGTTCATAGCATAACACAGAAATATTCTCCATAGTTGCTGCTGACCTGCATCCATCTCAGAAGCAGTTACTTCCCAGATTACCATCTCTATGCCCAAAACTTCCTGCTGCTTTCTGCCTTGGTTTGACTTCACTTCCTGCTGTTTCCTACAAGCAGGTTCAGTGATCTGAATCTTCCCATCTGCAGGTTGTATGATGTACCACAATTCATTAATTGCCTTCAACATTTCCAGAAAAAAATATTGTGGTCTTGCTGGCATTTTGTCTTTTTTTTTTTTAAAGACTTTCATGTAAAAAGCCAAGTTGTTCAAAAGTGACAACACATGCACATTAGTCATCAATCTTTTGCACAGAGTGTTGCAATGATTCCTCAACATCTGTTCTTCATCTATTTTGGTTCAGCAAAGAAAGCCTTCTGGACAATGGAAAGAATATTTCAGGAAAAACAAGCAAAATCACCTGCTGCCATTCTTCAAGTTTAACTTTATGGTTTCTTGGAATGGCCTGAAATATTAGGAAAATTCTTTCTATTTTGATCCTTTTCAGGGGATGTTTGGAGAGAATTGTTTGGTTTCTCCAAATTGTTTCCTTTTGGAGTTCAGAGAAAGCCACATGCTCCCTGGCTACCTTCTACTGCTTCACTCTTAACATTTGGGGCAACTGTTAACTATTTAAGTTTTGTCTCATGAAAACAGGGCAAGTTTGAGCCCAATTATGACAGTTTTCTTTAAACAAAGTACTCTGCTAGAATTGAATGTAGTTAGAAGCAGTACTTCACCACCAAACAATTATTATGCAAACAATCATCAGGGATCTGTCATATACAGGATTACTTCCTGTATGTGATTAGAACTTTCTCCATGTGACTCAAACTGCTCCTATGTGATTAAAATTTCCCCTATGTATGATTAGAGCAGTGTTTCTCAACCTTAGTGACTTTAAGATGTGTGGACTTCAACTCCCAGAATTCCCCAGCCAGCTAATTCTGGCTGGGGAATTCTGGGAGTTGAAGTCCAGACATCTTAAAGTTGCTAAGGTTGAGAAACACTGGATTAGAGGATGAGAAGGAGCAGTGATAAGCTTGTTGGTCCAAACTTCTCAGACACTCCTTGTCACCAACCCCATGATCCTCCATGTTTAGGAACTTGTTTTAGCTGAGAACTGAATTGCAAACTTCCGAGAAGTATAAAAACTTAACATAAAATTTTGTTTCATTGGGAGGTATAAATATCTACATTCTCTAATTACAGTGGTGTCCAAAAGCATCAGAATAACAAAGGCAGCATCACAGCATCACACTGCAAGCTCTACCCCTTTGTGTGTGGGGGAGAGAGATGTTGCAGAGCTCACAGAAAAGAGTCACAATGCTAGAACAGTGCTTGCATCGCATTGCTCCTTCCCTCTGCCTCCCTGCAGACCCCACTGTCCAAATGCTTTGGATTCAACTCTAATTAGCCCCATCCTTGCCAATGATCAGAGATTATGGGAAGTGTGATCCAAAATCTCTATAGGTGACAAGGTTGCTTACCGTACAAAAGTTATTCATCTAGGAAATACTGTATGATCAGGCTGATTTGTTTAAACGTGCAAGACAGATGAAATTCTCAAGCATTTTTAGCTAGCTTGGAGCTTATGGACTCAGCAGGTTGGCTCACACATTACACTGCAGATCATTTCATCTGGTATTATCAATTTGGGTAAACTCAGTCATTATGGCTGGAACCCATGACTTATGGATTAAGATGTTGTGTGAACAACTGTGTAAACCACATGTGGGTTTATTCAGTAAATAAACGTTCACAATCAGAATAACAACAAGCCAGAGTAAAATAGCTCATAGTATCCTCCCATCAGCCCTAGTAAGGAATTTTGCTATAGTAGTAAAATTTCCAAAATGAAATCCTTAGGAGGATGGAGGTGGCAGTATTTTTCTTGCTACTTTCTTTATGTCCACAATACATACCTTCCCAAGGTATTCCTCGAGGCCTCATTAACATGGCATCCTTAAGTCATTGAGTCAGGAAAAAAAAAGATGCCAGCATAAATTCTGCTGCCATACTGGCTGAACCCTATTCTACTACAGGAACACAAAGAGCAAGTGATGCTGTCCTTACAGTTTTAATGCAGGACTAGTTAAAGAAAGGGGGCGTGGTGGCTCAGCGGGTAAGACGCCAGGCTTGTCGATTGGAAGATCGCAAGTTCGGAGGTTCGAATCCCTAGCCGTGCGGAGGGAGCTCCCGCACTCGCCCCAGCTCTTGCCAACCTAGCAATTCGAAAGCATGCAAATGCAAGTAGATAAATAGGTACCACTTCAGTGGGAAGGTAACAGCGTTCTGCGCGCGTCATGCAGCCACATGACCATGGAAGTGTCTTCGGACAACGCTGGCTCTTCGGCTAACAAATGGAGATGAGCACCGGCCCCTAGAGTCGGACACGACTGCACAAATTTGCGGGGGGGAACCTTTACCTTTTTAGTTAAAGAAAATAATTGGTGGTGTCCCCTGTTTTCATTTCCCTTCCTGCTAGCAGAAAAAACTATTAATTGCTGTCCTTAACATGTAGTTGGATGGGATTAGGCAAGTTGCCTGAGTGACAGGTCATACATGCAGAGGTCCTCTGTGTCTGTGACCATTCAGGCTATGTCTGAATAGTAGTCTAGTAGAACCTTTTGAAAGAGGGCTAAACCTGTGTTCAAAATAGCCTAATTAATAGATCATGGGTGTGGTAGGGACACTTTACTTTGTACACCTGTCATTCAGAGTGTTTCTGAATATAGGTCTAGCACTCTTCAGAAAGAATGCTAAACCCATGTTCAAAGGTAGCCCAGGTAGCCCACGTTCAAGCTGGAAGTGCAGAGGAGGGACTTCATGGAGCAGGAATATTGGGAGAACATTTTTGCTAGGATATTTCTGGGTTTTGCAATATTTCCTTTCTCTTTGTTTTCATCTGACATTCTGGTTGCTGGGTGATAATATCCATGCCTATATAATTCCTCTGCAATTTTCTCAAAGATTGAAGTGACTGCCTGAAGCTTCACTGGTGTTTTCTTTTGCACAATTTCTTGCATCACAACTGTCTCAGTCCTTTTCCATCCCATATATTCCCCTTTTGGCATTTGGTGGGATGTCTTCCTGGCTGGTTTATGGAGGGGGAATTGCCCGTAGCCTAGGTATGAAGTAGGAATCAGTACTGAGGACATGAGCAAGTACATCCTTGTATTCAAGTTGTACAGAAATAGTGGTCACCGAGAAGTCCAGCTCTGACCTTGTGGTCAGCTGCACCTGGAAGTACCCTATGAATGCAATTGGGATTGTCCTATATGTAGAACAACAGCTGACACCTTGACACCGGTGCCATCAAAGCCAGAATAGAGTAGGAAAACTGGTTCCCCATTGCCCCCACCCCCCAGCATCAACAACGTTGAGGGCAGCATAAGTAACATCAAACAGCCACAAACACAGTAGCTGCATGATCCTGGTACTGGTGGTGTTGACCACTCAGTTGTAGTACTCTTGAGTTGCTCCCCAGAAATAATAAAAGCATTGTAAGTAGTAAAGTAGAGCCACACAAAACTCCTTGTTAGCAGAAGGACCATAAAACTTACATTGTACTTCTTGCTAACAGACCCACCAACACACAGCAAGAGGGCCAAACTCATGAGCTGGTGTAAGACCTGAGAAATACCTTGGAAAACGCTGGCCAGGGATTATACAGGCAAATGCCTCTGCAGAAGCCAGATGTCAGCTCTCCCCAATAGCCCAAGTCAAAGTGGCCCGTAGTGGTGGTGGGAGTGCCTATAGGGGAGGGGTGTGCCTCAGTAATCTAAATCCGGCATATCCCAGTCCCTGACCATATTATCAGCCATAATGCCAATCAAGTATTATGGATCAAGTCCATGGCAAAAGCCATGTCTGGAAAAGAGGGGAAGCAGCTTTAAAAATGGAACAGATGATTTTAAGTTGCCTCTGCTGTAGGCTGAAGGGGAGATGAAGCCAATGTCACAAGCACCTGACTTATAAAACCAGCAGGGCCTGTTTGTGCTATAGGTTAGAGGCACATGAGGTTGAAATGAAACTCCCGCTGTTTATGAGAACGAGCTGCATATTCCATGAAAAATAAGTGGGCTCTTCTTAACTGCCATTCAGCAATTTTAAGTATGCAAAGGAAACATTTCCAGTCAATTCTCTTCATGTTCCACGAGCCCATTCCTTGAAGCCAAGTGTCTTGCCAGCCTTTAAACAATTTAGTGTGGTTTTTAATGAATGGCCTACACAGGAGTGGAAATAACATGATCAGCCCTGAGTACTGTGGTTCGTAACTTTGCTGCTCTGTCTCAAGCAGCAGAATATTTTGGGCCAGCCTTGGTGGTTTGATAAGATGGCAGAAGTTTCTGCTCTGGACAGAGGAGTTTGATTCAGGTATTCCGGTGCTCGCCTTCCACATGTGTCTCTTTTTTCCTGGGATGAAGGCTAAAACACATTCTCCCGGTAGAATGCTTCCTTTGGGGCAGCTATGAGATTATGTGGCTTCCCAGAAGTCTTTGAGATGGCCAAGGGATTTCCATCTCAGAAAGGATTAAGCACATGGCTGGAAGATGCATCCACTTCCCTTCCCCTTGATTGCCTAAGGGCATGCTTGGGCCTCACATTCTTAAGTAGGGCCTACCACAGACTTGCCAAATTACTCCATGTCCCATGTTCAAGAGCCAATATGTACATCAGAAGAGCCTGCCAGATTGGACCAAAAGTCCACCTTCTCCCAGCCTCCTGCTGTGTGTGTCACTTCTGCTGGCAGACCAGGTGTAATGGTCCAGCTCCATCTCTCTGCTGGGCAAAAAGGGGGTTTGTATCATTTCTGGACCCAAAAGTATCATCTCACTTGGATTAAGAGCCAAGCCAGTTCAATATTGTCTGCTTCAGGGCTGGGAGTTCTTCTAGATATCAGCCTCACCTCCATTAGAAATTACTGGAGTTGTATACTAACAACTAAAAGCTACTGATTACCATCCCTGATTCACACTCATTCATAATGGCTTTCCAAGTAGTTTCCATAAGGTTTTGGTTCATTTTAAATTATACATTCCTTCGATGGACGTAGGGAGCAGAAAATAGCAGCAACAACAACGTGTTCCATCCTTGAGTGATGTTCTACTATAGTTTTTCTAAACTTTCATGGCCACTTGCTAATACTGCCCCTCCTTGAAAGTAGATTATTTGTATGCCTTGTTAGTATGAGAGGAATAAAGTGGCCTCTTGTTACCTGACCTCCATCTAGTGCCTGAGCAGGACCAATTGCATGAGCTGGAACCCACTAGTCTAGTAATGCTTAATGGGTATGAAATGCTGTAAAGCTTTTATAGAAAATGGAGAATGGATTTCAGTAAGAGAGAAGTGAGGTTGCTTCTCAAATGGCTTTTAAATGGGCAGTGGTGAAAATTGATTAGGAAATCTGTCAGTGGCATGACTTTGAGGGCACAGTATATGGGGCTGATTTCGGCTGGCTCACGAGCTGCTGTACATCTCAGATGGAAAATGTCATCTATATTGGCAGACTGAAAGCTCTCTTGTATCATAGATTCAGGCAGAGCTGTCAGCAAGTGCTGTCATCACACACCCACGTAGAAATGCCAGAAGTCTCAGAGGCAAATGCTTCTTTGTATTATTTAATATATTGGTAGATATGTAATGCTTTAGTTTAGCATATATGTTCTAGCTGCATTTTCAGGGCATCAGCTGAAACAACATGTCACCTTGAAGCCACACCAACCATCAATACAATTATTAACCATGACTTGATTCAGGGTTGTCTGAAATTGAGGAAAACATTGTACATCCCAGCTTTGGAAGATTCTCGTGTACAGCACTCTTCATAAGGTATCTCTGAGTTATACTTACAGCTGTACACATTTATCCAATAAACATCTTGCTAGAACAATTGTGCAGTTTATTTATATAACTTTGCTTTTCATAGATTAGTATAGAAAAGCTGCTGTTTATTGCAGCAGATGATTTGGCCATGATTTTCCAGATTTTTCATTTTCCTAGATTTTTTGTGGGAATTAAACGAAACATTGAGAGCCATTTTGTTGTAGTGGTTTAAGGCACCAGGCTAGAAACCAGGAGACTGAGAGTTCTAGTCCCGCCTTAGTCATGAAGCCAGCTGGGTGACCTTGGGCCAATCCCTCTCTCTCAGCCCTAGGAAGGAGGCAGTGGCAAACCACTTCCAAAAAACCTTGCCAGGAAAACTGCAGAGGCTTGTCCAATCAGTTGCCAGGAGTCAAGACTGACTTGATGACACATAATTATTAATTAAGGGAAATGTTAATACTTTAAAACTTTTAAAGACTGAAAATATCAAAATCATCCTTAAAATGGAATACTGCAGGAGCAACTATAGCAAACTGAGTGTTTGTCAAAAGGATGAAATGTGCATCTTGATGTCACAGTGCAAGTATAAAAGGTGCAGAGGCTATGTTGCACCACATTTCGTTATCCCGCCCCTCCCCCCCCATAGATGCCCATGGAAAACTGTATTCTTGTCCTTGGCATTTTACTGCTAAATTTTGGCAGTATGATCAAGGGGAGTGCCCGGGAACACAGAAATGGATTTAGGGATGCAGGCAATATGCAGGCACCATCCTGGTACAGAGTCAGGAGTACCAGTGCAGACATTAGAAGTTTAACCAATTCAGAAAAACAAGGCAGTTCAGCCAAAGATTTGATTCAAGAGGTAGATTTTCTCTGAAAGCTTGGGGAAGAATCTCTGCCATCCTCATCAAGGAGAAGATTTGGAACAGCAATTGAGAAGACACGGCATCAAGCTATTACTCACTTAGTGAAAGCATGGAGTAAATGACAACATTGGTTGTTTAACACCCAGTCAATGAAAATTGTTAAGTCTCATGAGATATCAGTGCTCCATCCTGCAAGTTTTCAAGTGTGACTGTCAAAAGCATGTGCCATTTGGCAATCTCAAGAGGTATCAACCACTTTTTAAAAATGTTTGATTTTCATTTATTTTTGTGCATCTGTATCATGGGTAAAATTGTAGGATGGTACCTGAAGCATGAAAAATTTACTAACTCCTGGCAAAAGCTTTTGTGAATTCCAGTCTACTTCATTAGATAGTACAGAGTTGAGAAAGGATTAGGGTTTATAGAGAGAGTAAGTGGGGGTGGAGAGCCAGTTTGGCATAGTGGTTAAGGCATCAGGCTAGAAACCAGGAGACCGTGAGTTCTAGTCCCGCCTTAGGCATGAAAGCCGGCTGGGTGACCTTGGGCCAATCCCTCTCTCTCAGCCCTAGGAAGCAGGCAATGGCAAACCACCTCTGAAAAACCTTGCCAAGAAAACTGCAGGGACTTGTCCAGGCAGTCTCTGAGAATCGGACATGATTGAATGGATTAAAAAAAAAAAGGTGAGGGTGACGGTGGGAATAGAAAAGTAGAAATGGAGAATGGTAAATGGCAAATGGTGGAAGGAAAGGTGGGAGACAGAATTATCTCTAGATTGTGACCATTAGCAAAGCCGTAATTAATAGAGGCATTCTTCCCTGATAAACTAGTTAACATATGTAGTCTGACTGGAATGTGAAAAAAAAGTCTTAACTCCCCTGATGAATTCTAGTTCAATTGTTTTGCTCTTTGTAATTTCTTTTCTCAAGGGTGGCCTTCCTGAAGTTTATAAAAACATGTCCTGAAGAAACGTCATGTTCTTCCACTGGTTTTTCAGTATTGCTGCTTGTGGTATCAGGTCTTTCGTATACAGGGTATACCAAAAGTCAGGCCCCATAGACAATTTATTATATAAATTACATAAACTGTTCAAATTGGTTGCCATTTTCCTCTAAACACTTCCTTACTCGTTTGACGTACAATCTTTGAGCATTCCTAACTACAGTAACATTTTCTCTGAAAAAATAATTAATAAAATATATTGTGATTGGCCTATGGGGCCTGACTTTTGGTACACCCTGTATGCTATTTCCCTTATTTGGATTCACTTTCTTTTCCTCCTTTCCTATTGATTTTTTTTTTCCTGGGGTAACCAGTATGAACATTGCAATAGAAATTTTATAACTTTCGTTATAGAAAGGAATGGACTGTGAATTAAATTAAACAAAATAATGAAAAATAAAACCTTGACAGGGACCTTCTCCTAACCCTTAAGGACCATGCTTGATTTTATGGATACCTTTGATCCCAATCTGACAAATCTGTGGGGTTTGGTTTTCGTCTGGTGCTTTCAAGTCAGTCTTGATTCCTGCAATTATACAGAAGTGGTTCCTGCAGTTTTCTTGGCAAGATTTCAGAAGTGGTTTGCCATTGCCTTCTTCATAGGGTTGAAAGAGAGTTGAAAGTAAGGCCACCCAGCTGGCTTCATGCCTAAGGTGGCCTGGAACCTGGGTTTCCCCACTCCTAGTCCAGCACCTTAACCGCTATACAAGCCTGGCTAGTGAAAAAGCATCTGTGGGATTAGGCTCAGAAATGATTTCCTTCTGATATCCACAAGGTGGAGAACCACAAGAGGGTGTAGATGTTCTTTCTGTTAGCCATCATGCCACCATTTTACATCTATTTCTAGTTCTTTCCCTATAATATTTTTTTAATCTCATCAAGCACTTAGAAAGCCATAGAGTCGACTTACCAGGAGACGAATCATTCATAATTACTAATGATGCTGGGGTGGGCCTTCTTTTCCTGATCTGCAGAAATAATAGGTAAAGGCGGATGGATCAAGTATAGATACAAGCAGCTACTGTATGTCTCTAAATTCACAGTCATTAACAAGTAACTAAGCTAATACAAAAACGGCCTAAGTATTCAAATCATTGGCTTCCCTTGACAACAATCAAAACCAGAACATTTCTACAAGCTGGCCATGCTTTCTATTTCAAGAACAAAACACAGCAGTTTAGCATGAGCTTGCACTGCTAGTATTACTAGTAGTCCCTTGCATGGGAGATGGGCGGGGAATAAATTGAACAAAAATAAATAAATAAAATAATGACGAGTAGATCACTTCTTTCTTTATGCCTTTTTAGTTTGCTGCATTGTGCTGGATTTCAAATTCAGCAAGACCACAAAGGCCAAGGATAATCAAGGCTGCTGGTCTATGTGTCAAGGGCTGTGGAAGGAGTGTGAAAGCCTGGATTTTTGTGTGGCTTTCATCCCGAATGGCACTTCGTCTATATCTCAGAAGCTTTCCATCCCAGACAATTTTGCAGTGGGTTTTTAAATTCCAGTTGGACTCCCTTGCCGTGGCTTGACTCAGAACTATGCAACCTCTATTCATTCTCAGTGTAATAATACCCACCCCACCAAAGCCAACTCTGCCTGAAAATACTGGGGGGACTTTGATCTGGAGACCTTCTTTTCCAAAAATTTAGATATCATTTTGTCATACAGGTTGGCCTCCTAGCTCTCACATTATCAGTGAGATGTGGCCATGAAGTGGGCCCAAATCATTTTTCTGATGTCAGAAGACACTGTAGGGATATGCATTTGCCCCTTGTAGCACACCACAAATTGCTTTTGTAATGGAAAGTAATTTCAAAAGCCATTTGGTTTAGGCTACAGATATCAACAGCTGAAAGCAGGAAAAAATGCACAGTTGCATTAATCTATTGTAAACCACTGGCTGGTTTGAAAGTCACTCTCATGTCACCTTAATGACCAAGAAGCATAATGTTATAGTTGCACAAAAATCAGTACTTTGATCCTTAGCACATATGCTGCTGGAGAAAGACTTCGAGTTGGTCAAGAATCATCTATTACACAGCATCCATCCCGAAGATGCTGTGGATGTTTTATACCACACGGCATTAAACAGGAGGAGTACAGCCTTCCACATCTTAGTGCCTCGAGGTCTAGCATGACTCTAGCTCCCAACATTCCTAGAAAACCTCTCACTGGCTGATTATTTGGAGAGTTATAATCCCTAGCAATTCTAGAGGGCACCAAGTCAAGGAAGTAGCATATGACCTTAATTCTAGGAATTTCTATGTCCACATACAGAAAGATGATTAAAGAAATTGGTATCCTCAAAGCCATGCACTTGTCACTCAGAAAGTATATTTATCTATTAGAGATGGATGAGGTGGGAAGTTCATCTTGGGTAGTAGGATAGCATCTAAAATGTTTTCTGCATAAGAATATCTCATTCTACTCAGGCCTGGTCTGTTCTGTGGGGTTGTCATCAACAGCCCATTTTTTTAAATGAAAGTTCTCTTCATAGTGGCCATCTCAGTTAGAACATTAATAGTGCAACCCCACACATACCTTCTCAGATATAAATTTGATTCAGTTCAGTGGGACTCAGAGGACTCAAAAGTGCATAACAGCAGCAAAGTTTGTCCATTCTGGGCATCAAAACTGAACTCTAAGAGTGGGAATCTCTTCTGAGAAACATCCTGTTCTGCAGGTATAACCGTGCACAGTCAGTGATGGGAACACACCATTTCAAACAGCTAAAGAGAAGATGGCTTCAACCTATATCAATTTATTCTTAATGTTCTGATTCTATGATGCTGATATTATTGTATTGTTTTGATAATATATTATAAATTTAGGCTATAAATTTGACTGCTCAGAAATTTCCTTGGAAGTATTAAATATTTAGAAATAATATCCTTTTCTTGATGTCTTTTCTCCATTTGAAAATACTGCAGATCCTTCCATCCATCTGTCATTTATAGCCTTTCAACTGAACTATCTTCTTACCTATCAATCAGTCTGCTAGCATTAAACACTGTCAACAGTTTTTATACATAAAATTCCCAAGCTCACTATTGAAATGCTTCTCTTCTTAGAGAAGAAGGAAAGCACAGGTTTGCTCAGAAGAAAAAGGTCACCTAGAGTATCCAAAGGACAAATCTCCCCCCTCCTCTTCTTTCTCTTCTTTCTCTCTTTCAATGACAGAGAATTCTTATGGAATCCCATCACTTCTGCAAAGTTGCACTCCAATTTCCAGATTTGGAAACATGGTGCCCTTAGAAAAGTTTATCCTCTTCCATAGGCAGTGAAGATAAAACCAGCTTACCTGTTCAGCTGCTTCAGAATCTATTTGACTTTGAAATAATGGTACAGCGAATTGTATCTTTTTAGGACTGTTTGGCTCCATGGCAGTATTTAGGAATAGGAGAAGTGTGGGGTGGGGAAGACTTGGCCTGCTGAAAGGAGAGACAAGAAGGTTCCTTCTCTGCTTGTCTCCTGGCAAACTCCTTGAAGCCCAGTGCACAATCACAATAATTCCTGAGATAGAGAGAGCAGATACTGCCTGAACTGCAAAATCCCCTTCTTCCTTCTACATCCACAGCAATGTCCTGTTCAGAGCTGCTGTTCTTCCTCCTCCAGTTCTTCCGATGATCCACTCAGCACCAAGCTGAAAGGAACAAGAGGCTAATTGTGTACAGATTCCCTTCTGCAGATGCCAAGCGTTCACTCAAAAGCTAATTGAAAATGCAATACTAGCTAGACTTGGCCTGCTGCCCTGGGATTTGAAATGGAGAATCTCTGCACAGCACATTACTTGCTGACTGCACCAAAGTGCAAGATAAGAGCCCGCCCTTCGGAGTATTGCTGATGGGCCCTGAATTATTGATAGGTCTGTGATCAGGAAGCTTGCAAAGAGGATGTGTGGAGATGGCATTTGAAGCAGGTGAGGACAACATCAGAAGGTTCCCTGTTGATGCTGGTCTCTCTTATTGACTGAGAAGCTATGTTTCTGGCTGGGGGGGGGAAATCACCCTAGTCATCTTATAGCATCCTTTGTACAACCAGAACTTGGTGATGGTATGTTGAAAGCCTTCCCCAATCCAATGCCTTCCAGAGAGACTGCCTATCTGAATGGTACAACATCCCTGGAAGGTACTATGTTAGAGAAATCTGGTTTAGAGGCTCTTGTTTATATGACTCACTGAGGAATTGTTGAAGGAAGGAAAGGTTTAATAGAAATATCAGGGCTTGTCTGTACATTCTAAAATTGTCCACACATTTTTCTATAAGTGAAAATTCATGATCCTTTTTGGACAGAACATCCAAGAACCAGGTACGATTACCAAATTTTCTTGGATGATCCATTCCATCTCTAGATCCCACGAAAGCAACTGTTGCATGCAGGATGGCCTTTCCAGTTCAGGGCATACCCCATATGCCTACATTGTAAGATGCTGGCCCTGATTTTGCACCACAATTGGAAGGCTGTGGTTTTCAGGACTCTGGGTACAAAATGGATCTCTAGGTGGTGGGTGTTATCATAGCAATTTCTATTATGACTTTTCCCCCTTCAGGCTTTAGCTTTGTTAATATTCTGCCTGTGTTCAGCTTGGACATTTGACTGGGAAGTGTGTGTTGAGGGCAAGAAAGTACATGTTAGACGAGCCCCAAGCAGCCTCCCATATTTAATCTGCAGGTTTACAGTGACCAAAATGGACAAGCCAGTGGCATTTGCCTGCTCTGTCCACTCAGGTCTAATCGACCTAAGGGCAGTGGTGACTCCAATTGGCTTCATCAGGCACAGAATGGCTGCCAAGAGCCTAGAGTGGAACTGTATCCACCATTATAAGGAAGGTAGGACTGGCTCTCAGTACATCAGGTACCCACACTCATGAGTTGGTTAGTCAAATAGGATCTATTTGCGGTGGATCTTTTGATTAATCAATGAAATTAGGTTCCTTTCTATTTTGGTACCTTGAGTCTTGCCTTGTGTGTTCCTTCTTGTCATTTTGCAAATGGTATCCTGTTTGGGACTCATCACTTTTCAGACCTAGAAACTGCTGTCAGCGTTTAGGCTGAATACTGACATAAAAATGGCCACAATAATGGGTGCTTAAAGTGCATCCTTCTCCTTGCCAAAGAGCAGACAACAGAGCCTGCCTTGACCTATCAGCTCTGGATTAAGAAGCAGGCTCTCAAAAGAGAGAGAAGAGGTTAGAGAAAGAGGGAGTATGAGAGAAGATATTAGAGAGAATGAGAGGGTCCAAAAAATAAAAAAATAAAAAAGAAGAAGAAGAAGAAGAAAGGAATGGATGAAGGGACAAAAGGAAGAATAAAAATGGAAGATAAAGGAAAGGAAAAGATAGAGAGAGATGGGAGGGTTAGAAAGAGTGAGTAAGGTAAGTGAGAGAAGAGATTAGAGAGAGAGAGAGAGAGAGAGTTAAGAAAGGAAGAAGGGAGTGGATGAAAGAGAAAAGAAGTTAAAGGAAGAATCAAAAGGGAAGGAAAGGGAAAGGAAAAGATAGAGAGAGAATAGGTTAGAAGAGATTGAAAGATAAAGGAGGGAAAAGATTAGAGGAAAAAAAAAGGAAGAAGGATACATTATATTAAATATAATAAAAATGATTATGTAAAATCAAATGTAAATATATATACATAAATGTAACCATTGCTATGTGTTATATATGATCAATGTTATGTGTTATGTGTTTTGTTTTATGTTTTATGTTGAATGTAAATAAAATGATATTTTTTTTAAAAAAAAAAAGAAGAAGCAGGCTCTCAAGACAGAACATCTGATTTCTTGAAGGCCAAGCACCATTTACAAATAGCACTGTACATAGTTTTGGAAAAATTAAGTTATTCCTCTATCTATCATCTCTATCTATCATCTATCTGTAACAACTGGCCTGCCTTGATACTTTAACCCCAAAAAATTATTTTATAGAAATTGCAAAACCCATTTAAAGAAATGAGAGATTAAAGAGACCCAGTCATATTATATATTGAAAACTTAGTGATTTCTGAAGACTACAGTTCAGCGTTATAACAAAGTGAAGCCTGCTAACTGACATGGAATTTCAATTAAAATTCCACTGCAATGGAATTTTAATTGGGAAATAATTTAATTGGGAAATAATCTACTATTTAGGGATATTGCTAAGATGACTGAAAATCAGTTCAGGTTCTTTGAATTAGCACATGTGATGTGAAGATTTAGCATAAAAAATGATTAAAAGGAGGAGCACCACTGCTTTGCTGTCTCCTGTGCTGTGAAATGTACTTTAGTGATATACTGATGAAAAGAGCTGTAGAGATCTTCAAAGAGGCATCTCAAGTGCCCTGTTCTCCTGAAGTTGTTTTACAAACCAACACTACCTTCTCATTTCTAAGGCCAAGGTGAGGGGAGCTCAGGGCAAAGAAGTAGCATGATCCTCCTGGGCTGAGACTTTGGGGCAAAGTGAAGAAGAATTGGGAGGCCTTTTGGCCCTTGTGATGATCAGCTCAAAACACCTCATTGAGGCAAAGCAAATTTGACTCATACAGGTCTAATTTATGGGAATACTTGAATAGGATATAAAGCTACAATGATAAAAAGATTCTTCTCTCAGTATTTATATGTTGGATTCCTAGTAGAAGAGCAAACAAACCACTTTTTCAATTCAGGAATGATGTTTTCCTCAAATAAATGAGACGTTAAATTTGAAGATGTTGACATTTCAAGCTCAGACATTTTCTTTAGTGTTATCCCAATCTCAGCATTCCTTTTTAAATAAAGATACCACAAATACAAATCAAAAGTTGAAGATTGAAGTTAGGTAAGATATTAATCTCCAGCATATATCTCCAGATATATCTCCAGATATATCTCCAGCAAAGGAGATCGTTACCTTGTCGTGGTGCTGGAGCTTGAGCACCTCAATGAAACCATGAGCTAAACCGTGAAGGGACACCCAAGACGGGAAGGTCGTGGCAGAGAGGTCAGACTAAATACGATCCCTGGGGAAGGTAATGGCAACCCACCCCAGTATTCTTGCCATGAAAACTAAATGGATCAGTACAACCAAAGATATGTCGGTATACCATCGGAAGATGGGACTCCCAGGTCGGAAGATGGTCAAAATGCTACTGGGGAGGAACAGAGGATACGTTCAACTAGCCCCAGATGTGACGCAGCTAGCTCAAAGCCGAAAGGACGGCTAGCGGCCGACGGTGCTGGTGGTGAACGACGAATCCGATGTTCTAAAGATCAACACACCATAGGAACCTGGAATGTAAGATCTATGAGCCAGGGCAAATTGGATGTGGTTATTGGTGAGATGTCAAGATTAAATATAGACATTTTAGGTGTCAGTGAACTGAAATGGACTGGGATGGGCCACTTCACATCAGATGACCACCAGATCTACTACTGTGGACAAGAGGACCACAGAAGAAATGGAGTAGCCTTCATAATTAATAATAAAGTGGCTAAAGCAGTGCTTGGATACAATCCAAAAAACGATAGAATGATCTCAATTCGAATTCAGGGTAAGCCATTTAACATCACAGTGATCCAAATATACGCCCCAACCACAGATGCTGAAGAAGCAGAAGTAGATCAGTTCTATGAGGATCTGCAGCACCTACTAGATAATACACCAAAAAGAGATGTTATTTTCATTACAGGAGACTGGAATGCTAAGGTGGGTAGTCAGACGACACCTGGAATTACAGGCAAGCATGGTCTGGGAGAACAAAATGAAGCAGGACATAGGCTGATAGAATTTTGCCAAGACAACTCACTGTGCATAACAAACACTCTCTTCCAACAACCTAAAAGACGACTTTATACATGGACTTCAACAGATGGTCGACACCGAAATCAGATTGACTACATCCTTTGCAGCCAAAGGTGGCGGACATCTATACAGTCAGTAAAAACAAGACCTGGAGCTGACTGTAGTTCAGATCACGAACTTCTTATTGCAAAATTTAGAATCAGACTAAAGAGAATAGGGAAGACCCACAGATCAGTTAGATATGAGCTCACTAATATTCCTAAGGAATATGCAGTGGAGGTGAAGAATAGATTTAAGGGACTAGATTTAGTAGATAGGGTCCCAGAAGAACTATGGACAGAAGTTCGCAACATTGTTCAGGAGGCGGCAACAAAAAACATCCCAAAGAAAAAGAAAACCAAGAAGGCAAGATGGCTGTCTGCTGAAACACTGGAAGTAGCCCAAGAAAGAAGGAAAGCAAAAGGCAACAGTGATAGGGGGAGATATGCCCAATTAAATGCAAAATTCCAGAGGTTAGCCAGAAGAGATAAGGAATCATTTTTGAACAAGCAATGTGCGGAAGTGGAAGAAGACAATAGAATAGGAAGGACAAGAGACCTCTTCCAGAAAATTAGAAACATCGGAGGTAAATTCCAGGCAAAAATGGGTATGATCAAAAACAAAGATGGTAAGGACCTAACAGAAGCAGAAGAGATCAAGAAAAGGTGGCAAGAATATACAGAAGATCTGTATAGGAAGGATAATAATATTGGAGATAGCTTTGACGGTGCGGTCAGTGAGTTAGAGCCAGACATCCTGAAGAGTGAGGTTGAATGGGCCTTAAGAAGCATTGCTAATAACAAGGCAGCAGGAGATGACGGTATCCCAGCTGAACTGTTTAAAATCTTGCAAGATGATGCTGTCAAGGTGATGCATGCCATATGCCAGCAAATTTGGAAAACACAAGAATGGCCATCAGATTGGAAAAAATCAACTTATATCCCCATACCAAAAAAGGGAAGCACTAAAGAATGTTCAAATTATCGAACAGTGGCACTTATTTCACATGCCAGTAAGGTAATGCTCAAGATCTTGCAAGGTAGACTCCAGCAATTCATGGAGCGAGAATTGCCAGATGTACAAGCTGGGTTTAGAAAAGGCAGAGGAACTAGAGACCAAATTGCCAATATCCGCTGGATAATGGAGAAAGCCAGGGAATTTCAGAAAAACATCTATTTCTGTTTTATTGACTATTCTAAAGCCTTTGACTGTGTGGATCATAACAAATTGTGGCAAGTTCTTGGTGGTATGGGGATACCAAGTCATCTTGTCTGCCTCCTGAGGAATCTGTATAACGACCAAGTAGCAACAGTAAGAACAGAGCACGGAACAACGGAGTGGTTTAAAATTGGGAAAGGAGTACGGCAGGGTTGTATACTCTCACCCTACCTATTCAACCTGTACGCAGAACACATCATGCGACATGCTGGGCTTGAGGAATCCAAGGCTGGAGTTAAAATCGCTGGAAGAAACATTAACAATCTCAGATACGCAGATGATACCACTTTGATGGCTGAAAGCGAGGAGGAGTTGAGGAGCCTTATGACGAAGGTGAAAGAAGAAAGTGCAAAAGCTGGGTTGCAGCTAAACCTCAAAAAAACCAAGATTATGGCAACGAGCTTGATTGATGACTGGCAAATAGAGGGAGAAAAAGTGGAGGCAGTGACAGACTTTGTATTTCTAGGCACAAAGATTACTGCAGACGCTGACTGCAGCCAGGAAATCAGAAGACGTCTACTTCTTGGGAGGAGAGCAATGGCAAATCTTGATAAAATAATTAAGAGCAGAGACATCACACTGACAACAAAGGTCCGCATAGTTAAAGCAATGGTATTCCCCGTAGTAACCTATGGCTGCGAGAGCTGGACCATAAGGAAGGCTGAGCGAAGGAAGATAGATGCTTTTGAACTGTGGTGTTGGAGGAAAATTCTGAGAGTGCCTTGGACTGCAAGAAGATCAAACCAGTCCATACTCCAGGAAATCAAGCCAGACTGCTCACTTGAGGGAATGATATTAAAGGCAAAACTGAAGTACTTTGGCCACATAATGAGAAGACAGGATACCCTGGAGAAGAAGCTGATGCTAGGGAAAGTGGAAGGCAAAAGGAAGAGGGGCCGACCAAGGGCAAGATGGATGGATGGTATTCTGGAGGTGACGGACTCAACCATTGGGGAGCTGGGGATGGTGACGGCCGACAGAAAGCTCTGGCGTGGACTGGTCCATGAAGTCACGAAGAGTCGGAAACGACTGAACGAATAAACAACAACAAAAAGATATTAATAAGGCTGAACCCAGACTGGGAAGAGCAGCTGAAAGTACTAAACAGAAGAACATGTATGTCCTACCATGAAAGGTAAAGATGGTCTCATGTTCATCTTAACCTCTGGTGAAAGCAGGAACATAACCATGTAGCAAATTGCCATTTTTTCCCCTTCTGCCAGGATATTTTTCAATTTCCCTGTCTAGCCTACAGTTCTGGAATTCCCTGGGAGTCTCCCATCTGACCAGCAACCAGGCCTGACCCTATTTTGCTACCAAACCCAGAAAAGGTTGGTCCAAACACTGCCACCCACCAAGACACATCATCTTGTTAGTGGTAATAAGTGAAATCTCAAATATAAAATGTGACAAGAAAGTGATTTTGGTAGATCAAGGCTGAGGTAAAATATATTTTAAAAACTACATAAATGTGAAAAATAATTCTGGAACGTCATACTTATCATGTTTTGGTTGTTACATTTGCAGCTGGAACTGTGAAAGCTATTCTTCACACAGCCCCAAGTGAACCACCTCAGGCCATTATCAAAACAAGCAATAGAGGGCAACTCTGTCATGCACTCAGGAAAGAATCACTTCCAGCCCTTTACGCAGAGTGGACAGGAGAAAAAGAGGCAAGAAATGAGAACACTGATTATTATCAATAGAACTTGCGTTTGATAGCAGTTGCTGGGATTCTTTCATAATGACTTCTTAGCCTTTCTCCAGTAAATTATTCATCAGAACCTCCTCGCTTTTAAAAAAAATATATATTTATAACATTTATCTGTCTGAAACTAGACTCCATGTGGCTTACAGAAATTAAGAGTTAAATGAAGCTTCCAGTGAGGATTTATGGCAAACTAAACATCCCTGAAGGAGTGGGGATGGCATTGTGGCCAGATCGGCAGCCAGGCAGCAAATTCTGGCTGGCAAAGTCTCTCCAGATAAAGGAGAGATCGTGAGATCATGCACTAGCACTCTAGACAGCTACTCCTTGTGAGTAGATTGCAGGAACTGAGGTTTTTGAGGTCTGCTCATGAGTTGAGTGGCTGGGAGTCAAGGGATCTCAATCAAGCCCACAGCCATAATGCAGCCTATATGGACACAAGGTTTGCATGACCCTCATTTCTTAACCACTTTCAGATGTAATTAATTTACAGCTGAAGAGAGATTTTCTGAGTGGCAGGATAAAAATTCCACTTGATGAGTTATTATTTTATCTGGATTACAGAGGAATAATAATAAAAAAGACTTTAAAACTTTTGGCAAAAAGCCTAACAAGGAGTCAATGTAAGAAAGTTTAAAATGGATAAAGGGTATAGTTATTTTGAAAGATTATTTTTGGTGAAAGTGCTTTTGAACAAATTGGAATTAAAATAGACAAATGAACCAGACCTTTGTGGGAATGTTTTTTGTTTACTATTAAAGAGTGCAGACAATTGGTGGATTTTACAAAACAAAAGATAAAGGTAATATGAGCCAGACTGTGATGCTGATGGTAACTATGGAGATATTGGGTGTGATGCTGACTGTAACTACATGTGCCACTTGAGGAGAAAGTATTAAGGGTACAGGAAGACAAAACAGAAAAAAAAGGGGGAAAGCTTGCCTTTTCTCTTTCCCTTGTTTGAGACACTTTCAGTTTTGGATTATAATATCATAATGGCAACCACTAGAAAAGCGGCAAAAATGGAGGGGAGGGGAGGATTGCTAGAGCAAGCTGCAGAGAGAGGAATTACACCAGATTTGCTTCAGAAAATGTTTGAGCAACTGGCCAGTAAGTTAGCTGAGTCACTTGATGTCAGATGAGACTACAGATGAAACTCCAACAGGTGCAACAAGAAACTGAAAGGGATGATACTGAACTAGACGCTACAGGTATCAATTTTTCTAATTTTTTGGCTTGATTATGGATTATAAATGCTAAACATGGAATATAAATGGAGAAAATGATGCTCAAAAAAGAAAAAATATATTTCAGTATTTGAAAAAATTAGACAAGATATAATTTGCCTACAAGAGACACATGTTAGAAAAAAGGATATAAAATATTCAATTTATAAAAATATAGGTGAAGAATTTATTTCAGAAGGAAGGAAGGAAGGAAGGGAGGGAGGGAGGAGGAGAGAGAATGGAGAGAGATGGAGTTGGTTTGTATATAAATCCCCAATTAAAACCAGAACTTGCATTGATTGATGAGCATGGTAGATTTGTTGGGGTGGAAGTTAATTTGCATGGGATTAAGACTTTGATACCCCAAATGGGAATTTATGCCCCAAATGAGGACAAAGTATTGTCTTATAAATGACTTATGGGGAGATTAATAGGTTTCTCTTATGAAAATTGGTGTTTGATGGGGGATTGGAATGGAGTGATCACCCCACAACTGGACAGAATTTCTGAGAAAAATAATAAAATCACTCAAGGCAAATTACCAAAAGTTTTCTTTGATTTGATGGACAATTTAGGGTGGGTTGATATATGGAGACAGAAAAATGTCTATTCAAGAGAGTATTCCCTTGAAATACTCTCTTGAACTTTTCTGAAAGACAGATCCTATTCAAGAATAGACATGATTTGAATTTCAAAGAACTTGTCTACTAAGGTTTCTACAGTAGAGATATTACCAAAGACTTTTTTGGATCATAATCCTGTGAGTTTGGCTTATAAAAGAAAATCTAATTATTTTAGATGAAGACTAAATGAAATGTTGCTACAGAAAAAAGCAATAGTGGAGTATTGTAAAAGGAAAATATTTTTTAAAAAAATAATTTAGGAAAAGATACTGATTTAAAAATGGTTTGGGGTGCAAATAAAGCTTTTATTAGAGGTTATTATATACAATACAATAGTGATTTTAAAAAGAAGAGTCAAGAGAAAACACAAGCTATTTTGGATGAAATAAAGAGAAAAGAAGAATTAAAGAAATTTCCAGAGAAGATACGTATTTCTCAACAAATTGAGCTTTTACAACGACAATTATCTATGTTAACAGTAAGAGAAATGGAAATAAAAATGAATTATGTAAAGCAAAAAAAAAATTTGAGTTTACAAATAAACCAGGGAAGTGGCTAGCATATACTGTAAATTACACAAAATTTAAAGAAAAAAAATGATATTGAAATTACAAGAGGAAGATACTGTATTAATGGACAATGTGGCCATACAAAAAGCATTTCATCAATATTGTTCCAATTTGTATAAAGGAAGTGACATCTCTTTAGAGACTATAGATGAATATCTAAAGAAACAAAATTTACTGAGATTACAGAGGAACAGAGACAGATTAGGAATGGACCTATAACAATAAGGTAAGGGAAGTTTCTGAAGCTATAAAAAAGATTAAACTAGGAAAGGTGCCTGGACCAGATGGATTATCAGGTTCTTACTATAAATGTTTTGAAGACGAACTTTCACAACCTTTACAAAACACAATGAACTCTATCCTACATGGAGGAAAGATGCTAGAGCAGAGCTTTCCAAACTGTGTGTGGCGACACAAAAGTGTGTCGCCACACACAGCGTGGTGTGTCGCCACACCACCCGGAAGCGGCGGCGCGCGCGTGCACGGCGGCCGCCATGCGCGCGCCGCCGCGCGCCCCCCGCGCCGCCGCACTGATGGGGTATATGCTGGCTTAAAGGGGAAAAACCGAGGCTTGAGAATAAACAGACAAGAATGCAGCTTGTTAGGGCCAACAGTGTTTACTGTTTAGCATAGGGCAATAATGCAGATACAATTACATTATCGCAAATATGAAAAAGATGAATATACAGGATACATCATTGTAAAAGGAAAAACAAAACAAACTTATAAGCAGAGTTCCGTGTATTGATCCCAGGGCCAGAGTTCCTGCCATGGCCTATACCCAAAGCCAGGCATAGCTCACTCTGCCCAGTCCACGGGAAGTGAACATGTGAAGAACTACATAGCTAAGAGACACTAGAAATCAAGAAGACATAGAACACCATTTTGCATGGTTGTATATTCAGTTCTTCTAGCATTCTGATTGGCTGGAAGTTAGCTGTTACACACACTAGGCCTCAAAGCACACAGCATGAGTTCCCCCTCCTCCTTGCTCAGGGGGGGCTTGGGCATGGGCAAGGCTTCCCACGGAAGGTCATCAGGAGGATATCTCTCATGGGAAGATTTCCATTGCTAGCCATAATAATGGTACCTTCTAGCTTCATATCTCATGAGGATGTAAACAACGTCAAGGCTTCTCTGTTGTCCAGCCACCTGGCATTCACGTCACCATGAGAATGCTTTGCTTTGCTTTGTAAAAGATGCAATTTGCCAAAACACTTTTGCATTGAAAAGAAATCCAATTTACCAATATCATATAGTATAAGAAATCTGACACCCCTCCACATTGGATTTCGACACAATGCAAACAATGATGGAAGTTGTTCAAAGCTTTAAAATACATTTGTACAGAAACAGAAACAACAAAGGTTAATGCATGTACTAATCACACTATTCAAGTTACAGTTTTTACAACCAATAGTATCAACACTAGAAAATGGTTTAAAAACACTTGTTACACATATGTATAATGCACAATATACATCTTCATGCAATGTTTTATTCAGATACATACAAATACATAATAATACAACTTATGCAGGAACAGAAACACAGGCAAAGAGAAACAGACAAACATTGCCCTCAAATGTTCTGTCCCCTCCTTTGCAAAAATTGCAGCCAGCATAGATAAGGAATTCCAATCCTGTTGCATGCTGTTAGCTGATTTTAAGAAAAAACCGCAGCTTGGTATTTTTTAATTGGGCAAAACTAATTCAGGGCAACTGCGTTCTGCAGAGTGATATACTGTATAATAAATTAAGGATAAACTTTCCTTTTACACAAATGACACTCTGTAACACTCTGTCATTTGACACTCTCAAGAACCATCTCTGTTCTGGGCTCTTGTAACTTCAACACCAAGATAAATGTTTGAATTTGTGCCTTACTCCTTCAGCTGGCAAAACTACCTCAGCTGACTGATAAATTCTTATTCAAGGTGGAAAACTTCAGTTTCTAAGCAGAAAACAACTCACATAAGTAAGAAGTCCTACACAAACTTCTACACTTTCTTATGTACCACAGAAAACAGCACGTGACTGTTCTCACATCTCAGTTAGCATCTGCACCATGCTATCAATGACTGGCCTGCTTTAAAATCCATAAAGCACCCTGTTAAGTCAATGAATTGTTTGGGAACTGCCACACATGTAGAGCCACAACGCTTGCCTTACACACACTGTTTCAGGGAGATCTACATTCAAATATGCTGTGCCAACATCACAATATGTAAATGGACACCTGTTTCCACGCTACGCAACCAGAAAACACACCACACGTAAATATTCTGGCCTAGCTGTGGGTGCATACACTAGATCCACAGTTCACAAACTTCTTTTGTGCAACAAATCCCTGGGCAACACTGGCTTTACACTGCAGAGTATTATCAGAAAGAAATGTCTTTCTGAACACTCATCTGGAACCTACAGCTTACTAAAACAAAGGATAGGTTGGTTACTTTTAACACTTCACCAAAACTCAAACTGACTATCCACAGCTGTGTTCCAACGCTCTCCCTGTCTCTCAAAGGCAGGAGCAACACATCTAGCAAAGACTGGGTTTTCTCAGGTAACTTGACACACTGTCACCTGCTAAATCACAAATCTGTCAGGCTTCACACCCTGGAATAAGAGGACCCATGAGGAATGACCACTGTACATCCTCATCACCGTCTCTTTCCTTCCACTACCTGACTCCCCCTCCAGGCCTTGCAACTGCTCAGGTGAAATTTCCACTCCTTCACCTGAGGGGCCCTTTTCACACTTGGAGACTGGGGAACAGAAGAAACCTGAACTGGTTTTTGCCCATCTACTGAACCATGGACAGTAGGTTTACACTAGCAATGCAGCAACACTTCTGCAACCTTAGCAGACAACCTTTCCCAACCAGTAGGCTGCTTAAACACTAAAGCACTTCTGGAGATTTAGATTTGACCATGGCTTAATGAAACACCGATAAGCCTTGGATTTTAATCAACAACCAACAACCAACAACCTGAAGCACTCTGCTTCCTTGGTTCTTCCTTCTCTGTGACCTGGGGTTGTGAACACATGCAAATGTTTCACAGACATGCAGGTACTTCAGTGAAGGGCGCTTGCCATACCAAAGAAAAACAACTTCTTTTTTACAGTTGAATTCTACAACCTGTTAGTTAGAAAACACACACTGCAATCAAGGCAGCCTCTTCCCAGACATGGGATGGCACCTGAGCAACTAACATAAGGCTATTTTTAATGGTATTCACAACACCAACACTCAGTTAGAATTCCAACATTGGCAAGTCTTTGGGAGAATACGTTCCTGCAAAGCCAATTCTGGAACACTCCACTACAATCTGACTGAAACTGACCATATTTTCATCCTACTATTGCTACATACACTTCAAAGCGAGCACAGACCTTCGCTTTAGACTTTAACAAGTAGCAACAACACAAGCAGGTATGATCATCAACCAGAAGGAACATGAAACTCGCACCCCACCATTACTTGGGACATGGGGGCTAACTAGATCTCTATGAACCAACTGAAATGGTCTAGTTACCACTCTGTCACTTTGCCTAGTAACAGACACAGTCCTGATTTTTTTAGATTGTTTACACACAGTTTACACAATCAAGAAACTTTTGCACATTTCCTGGGTTCTAACTCAGAATGCATTTGGCTATCTGAGACACACTCTCCCATCCCGGGATACCCCAGTACTTTGTGAAAACTTTATGGATGCATTTATGATGTGGGGAACATTAAACACACAATGTCCTGTCCACACAATCTCCACAGCATCTCACACACTTGATTTTACAGGTTTGTCTCTAACACACTCAGCCACATGCAGTTTCATATCGCAATGAAACATTCAGCACCTTTGAATACAACATGTACAGTTAGACTTGATCAGGGCTGGAACACTGAGGAGAGAAAAACAACAAGTGTACACATATACATTCCACAGAATTAGCAGCTAAAATGACTTGCTGAACTCAAGGCTAAAATTTGTAACAATAACCGTCCATGTTTACAAACTTTACAGCAAGCTGAATTCAAAAACAGAGTCTCTGTAAAAATGCTTACACAACAGCAGCCGGTAGAGTGGAAGACTTGGATTCGTTGTTCAGCTGACTCCTGGCATCTGGCTTCCCCTCCCTTCATAAACCAGGCCTCCGCTGGGCATCGGGGCAGGGAAGAGCCTTGTAGAATCACAGCAAACCACGGCAAATGTAAATTCCATACCAGGTTTTACTGCAGCTGGAACGCTGTTTGCAAATCCGTAGGAACAGGAACAGATGACTGGCAATGCAGCTTCTGGAAGTGGCTTGTACAAATCACGCATGCTTTTTCACAGTGCCAAAAAAATATGTCTTCTCGTTCAAATGCAGCAAACAAAGTTTTGAACTCAAAACTGCAGCAAACAAAGTCTTGAACTCACCAAGGTGGGTCATCACAGTCTCACCGGTTGCAGCTTCAAACCATAAAGCTGTCTTAATAGACCACCAAGGGCAACAGAGCTCCACTGTGTATTAAAGGCTCCAACAGCTCTCAGCACCCATTTCTCAGTTCTGGAGTAGCTGATATAATTCCATTCAGAGGAGTTGAGTCCCAAAAGCAAAAACGCCATAAGCACAGTCCAAACATGCTTGCACTTCTTCAGAGAGATTCTTCTGAATCCTCCAGGGATCTCTGGAAGTGGATTTGCCACTTACTGCCACAAATCTTCTTCTTGCAAAAAGAATGATTTCATCTCCACACACCAGGTCAGATAGTTTGTGCCATCTAAAGCCCCAAATGGCAGACTGGCCAGACACTGTTCAGCCATTGCTGACCACTCAAAGAAAACATGTTTACTCCGAAACCAGCCTCTAAAAACAAACTCCCTTTCACAGCCAGGTCCAACGCAGCAAAGAAAACGCAAATTTCTCTCTGGGCAACCATAACCTGATGGGGTATATGCTGGCTTAAAGGGGAAAAACCGAGGCTTGAGAATAAACAGACAAGAATGCAGCTTGTTAGGGCCAACAGTGTTTACTGTTTAGCATAGGGCAATAATGCAGATACAATTACATTATCGCAAATATGAAAAAGATGAATATACAGGATACATCATTGTAAAAGGAAAAACAAAACAAACTTATAAGCAGAGTTCCGTGTATTGATCCCAGGGCCAGAGTTCCTGCCATGGCCTATACCCAAAGCCAGGCATAGCTCACTCTGCCCAGTCCACGGGAAGTGAACATGTGAAGAACTACATAGCTAAGAGACACTAGAAATCAAGAAGACATAGAACACCATTTTGCATGGTTGTATATTCAGTTCTTCTAGCATTCTTAGAGGCTGGAAGTTAGCTGTTACACACACTAGGCCTCAAAGCACACAGCATGAGTTCCCCCTCCTCCTTGCTCAGGGGGGGCTTGGGCATGGGCAAGGCTTCCCACGGAAGGTCATCAGGAGGATATCTCTCATGGGAAGATTTCCATTGCTAGCCATAATAATGGTACCTTCTAGCTTCATATCTCATGAGGATGTAAACAACGTCAAGGCTTCTCTGTTGTCCAGCCACCTGGCATTCACGTCACCATGAGAATGCTTTGCTTTGCTTTGTAAAAGATGCAATTTGCCAAAACACTTTTGCATTGAAAAGAAATCCAATTTACCAATATCATATAGTATAAGAAATCTGACACGCACACCCCTCCTGCGCCGCCACTGCACGCCCCCTGCGCCGCCGCTGCCGCTGGGTGTGTCGCCAGCGGCGGCACTTTGGAAAGCCCTGCTTTAGTGTGTCGCGACAAAACCCGGAAGTGGACATGCACGGCAGGGGCGCGGGGGCGCGTGCGCCATCAGCGCTTCCAGGTTTTAGCGGAAAACACGAGGCCGCCGCCGCCACCACCACTACCATGAACGCCTCCACCGTGCGCGCGCCTGCGCCGCCACCGTGCATGCCGCCGCTGTGCGTGCCCCCATGCCGCCGTCACTGCTGCTGTTGGTGTATAGCCAATGGCAGCAGTTTGGAAAGCACTTTGCTAGAGAGTTGGAAAGAAGCCAATATAGCATTAATACTTAAAGGGAAACAAGATTTGACTTTAACAAGAAACTATAAGCCGGTATCATTATTGAATAATGACTATAGGTTGTTCACAATGATTCTAGCTGATACATTGAAAATAATTTTGCAGGAATTTATTCATGAGAATCAATGTGGGTTTTTACTTAAAAGGTAGTTAAAGGACAATGTTAGAAATTGTTGGACATTTTGAAATATTTGGAGCAACATAATGAAAAACAAGTTGCATTGATTTTCTTAGATGCAGAGAAGGCCTTTGACAATTTGAACTGGTCTTTCTTGTTCAAGGTTTTAGATACAAATTTTGGAGAGAACTTTATAAAATGGATAAGATCAATGTACACTTCACAGAAAGCACAAGTAATTGTTAATGGAGATCTAACAAAACGAAACTATACTGTATGTCTCCAAAGAAATTGTCTAGAATGTATAAAGGCACTTCAACTGTATGTTGGAAATGTGAACAAGGGACATTTTATCATGTTTGGTGGACATGTAAAAAAGCTAGAAAATTCTGGATTCAAATACACATACTGATTCAGAGGATTTTAAAGATTAATATACAATTGGGACCAGAGGCTTTTCTTTTGGGATTGATGGGACAAACATTTGGAAAAAGTAATGGAGCTTTGTTTTTGTACATGATAACTGCAGCGAGGTTATTGTATGCACAAAGATGGAAAGATTTGGCACTACCAACAATGGAGGAATAGTTGATGAAGATGATGGAACTTGCTGAGATGGCTAAATTGACTTCTTTGATCAGAGAAAAGACAATATCTAGGTTTATTGCTGACTGGAAACCCCTTATGGACTTTTTGCATAAAACAGAAAAAAAATAAACTTATGATTTATGGTTTTGATGATTAGACAGGATAGATTATAGAAAGAAGAGAGTTATGTTGTAACCATAGAGTAAGAGGTAAATTTATAATTGTACTTATAACTGCTGTAAAGAAGATTGGAAGCTACTTTTTAATAACTCTTTTTTTCTTTTCTATTTCTTTTTTTCCTTTCTTGCACTTTTACCTTTGATTTCTTTTTTCTTTTCTTACTTTATATTAGTTTGTATTAGTTTTTATCTTCCTTTTTAAAAATCTTTAATAAAAATTATATATAATAATAATAAAAAAGAAATTAAGAGTTAAATGCTTGCCCCCTGTGGTGTCAGGTCCCCTCACACTATATCTCCTGGCAGGTGGGGACCCTCAGCAGGCGCTCTTTAGTTGTCCAGGGAGGATGGGAAGAAACCATTGAGGGAAAGGCATTCTCTAAGATACCCAGGCTTTGAACCATTTAGATCAGAGCTTTCCAAACTGTGTGTCGCAACACATTAGTGTGTTGGCTGCAGTGTGTAGGTGTGTCGCGCAAATGTAACAAGAAACCTTCGAGTCGGACGTTCAGAGCCCCAAGCGCCTCACTGCTGCTGCCTACGAGCCCTGCCAGGATTCCGCGCAGGTCCTAGCGCCTGCCTTGTGCCTTGCTGCCTCCAAACCTGCCCTGCCAGGATTCTGGCTAGATTCATCTAAACCGCTAATCCAGTCAAACAATACTGAGTATGGCTTAGTATGTTGCATGAACTCAATCATTGGCTTAGCATGTTATGTGAATTTAGACAATAAAGGTAAAAGGTAAACGTTCCCCCCGCACATTTGTGCAGTCGTGTCCGACTCTAGGGGCCAGTGCTCATATACGTTTGTTAGCCGAAGAGCCAGCGTTGTCCGAAGACACTTCCACGGTCATGTGGCCGCATGACGCGTGCGGAACGCTGTTACCTACCCACCGAAGTGGTACCTATTAATCTACTTGCATTTGCATGCTTTCGAATTGCTAGGTTGGCAAGAGCTGGGGCGAGTGCAGGAGCTTACTCCGTCACGCGGGGCTAGGGATTCGAACCTCCGATTGACAAGCCTGGCGTCTTACCCGCTGAGCCACCACACCCCTTATTTAGACAATATAGTTAAGCAAACTATCTTTAGGGCAGAGCTTTCCAAACTGTGTCACGACACATTAGTGTGTTGGCTGCAGTGTCTGGGTGTGTCGCGGCTGCTGCTGCCACCTCCGAGCCCTGAATTGTCTGCTGAAGCCCAGAGGTCAAACTACTTTGGCGATGTAGTTAGAAAGTGTGCCTTTTTTCTCTAGCGCAGGCACTAATTCAGTTCTACACCCTTGCCTGGGAGGTGGTGGGGAGGGGCTTGACCCATTGCCATCTGCTGCTACCAAAGCAGAACATGGCCAGAAAGGAACCTGCTTGTGTGTGTTTCTTTGGCTCCCACAGGCATGTGGGAGTCGGTCCAGTCCACAGCAGCGGGACAAAAGGTTAAAACATAACCACTGTTCCAAGATAAATGTCAGATTAGGACAGCTTCCCATGTTTACTGCAGAATTTTAAAAGACATAGGTAACCATTACATCTTTAAGCTAACATGTACTTTGGCCATGTCTCATTTTTATTGTTGTAGGCCTTAGTACTTCAGAGCCAGCATGTAGGTTCAGAAACTGCACTAAGTCAGAAACAAACCGTATTATGGATTAGTGTTATGTATGCATTGAAGTGATTAGTTCTTTGGACTATGATTGTGGAGTCACAGGTTTAAAATCCCAAATTATTTACGGAACTCACTAAATCACTTTGGAGTGGTCATCTCAGCCTAACCTAACTCACCGGGTTGTTGTGATGGGTAACATTAGAGGACTACTACTTATATTACTTTGAACTTCTATAGGAAAGTCAGTGTATCTTTTGGCTCTGCATGCTTCAAAAATGATTTGGAAGAAGTGCTTTGGACCTAGTGTAAGTACAACACATCCCTGGTATGCTAGCCTTTAAAAAATGCCACTCTTTTAAGAGTCATTTTAATGAGTCAACTCATTAAAGCAGCTGCATCCTTTTTCAGAGCTATTTTTGAAGTCTGCGTTATCCAAATATATTCATTCATTCATTCATTCATTGGCGATCACTCATAGCCGAGTAAGATTGTCTTCCAAGGGTAAAATTTTAACAGTGGATCCGTAAGTGGCTGTAAAGGCCAATTCTGGACCCACACAACCTCCCACAATGAGGGCATAGGTTTCCGGGTGGGAGACGGTCATTACTTGGGAAGATAGGTGGACTAATGTTAGCGTATTAGAAGAAGCGAAGACCACCAGCATTGAAACAATGATCATCCAACATCAACTTCGCTGGTCCAAATATATACACATTCAAAGAAAGCAGGCAAGACAAAAAGCACAGGTTTTGATACCCTAGATCAGTGTTTCTTAACCTTGGCAACTTTAAGATGTGTGGATTTCAACTCCCAGAATTCTTAAAGTTGCCAAAGTTGAGAAACACTGCCCTAGATAATGCAAGTTTTATTGATTATCATTGGCTTGTAAATCTGGGCCAATGGCCTGGCAGATACAGAACTGGTGGATGGTCATTGATCCAAGTACAAAAAACAAAATTCTGAACAATGGAAACAGATGCAAGTGTTTCAAGCAGATGGGTCTGAGAATTATAGCAGAAGAGTACAGGCAAACAGTGGAAGAACTACCAAGAAGATGGTTGTCTTACTTCCAAGAGTTAAAGGCAGGGTGAGGCAAACATTCCTGCCAATGGAAAAACAAACTGCCCACAAGAGCTATGTTGGGTCAAAAAAGAAAAACAACTCAGATTTGCTCTGGTTTCAAATAAACTGGTGCAGAGCCAGAAATAAGAATCAGCTGACCTTTGAGCTCACACAGGTCCAGAGCGGATTCTGATCTGATGCAAAAATCTCATGTAGACCTGCCCACACTCTTTAAAACGAAGTAATGAATCATGGAAAGTAGGGTAGTTCAGTGCTTTAAGATTTGAAGGCAAAAGGACATGCCAGAGCACCTTGGAGCACAATCACAGCTCTTATCTAACCCCTTAAAACAAAGGTTCTTTTGCTGGGATTATGCAGCTGCTGCTCCTTTTGGGGCCCTACCAACTCGGGAAACATTGTTTTGCTCTTGACTCTGATGCGCTGACAGACAAATATTTGGTTCAACCTGGAATCTGCTTTCTACCTACAATCATCCATTTCAGCACCTGTCCTGCATTCCATCCTAAGATGATCAACAGTCCAATCCTGTTGTCTGAGAATGATTGGCATTCTAGTCCAATACTAGAAAGGCAGTGGGTTGTAAAATATTTAATTAGAACTGCCATAATCACATACTCTTTTTTTCTCACCATCCTTGTTTTGTTTCTAACCAAGCTTGCTGAAGAAAAAAATTGCTTTTGACTTCGTAGCTTGCTTTCTTTTTACTCCGTTCAATCATGTCTGATTCTTGGAGACTGCCTGGAGAAGTCCCTGAAGTTTTCTTGGCAAGATTTTTCAGAAGAGGTTTGCCCTTGCCTCCTTCCTAGGGCTGAGAGGGAGGGACTGGCCCAAGGTCACCCAGCTGGCTTTGTGCCTAAGGTGGGACTGGAACTCTTGGTCTCCCGGTTTCTAGCCTGATGCCTTAATCACTACACCAAACTGGCTCTCTGTAGCATTTTAGCCAATTGCTTTGGGCAATCTTGAATCCTGTGGGAATGAAAACCTAAAGTTTCTGAAGATCATATACTGTTTTTGAGGAATATCAGATTTAAGTCAAATGAAAGCTTAATTATCATAGCATTTTTCTTAGTTACAAAAATGGGCTAGGACACTTGCCAAATATGCAAATGATCAAAACCTAATATTTGAATGGTGATATTTTTATACATTCAGGGGAACACAGCTTACTCCCTTCAAGATAGTTAAAGCAGTGAATTAGTGTCCCTCAATTCAAAGGAAAAATCAATTAAATAGCCACAAATCCCAAACTATCAAAAGAGTTTCATTTTACTAAAAAGATAACTTGTGCATATCTGAACTACTAAGAGCACCCAATGGGATTTCCAGTTATGATTTTTTTTTTGCATAGCAACTTCCTTATGACTTCTTGTTTTCAGACATTTCATAAATTAAAAAATGATTTGACACAGTGTGGAAACTGCTGATTGGGAGATACAAGTTAGTGATGCCTTGGGCCTTGGACAGTAAATCTAATACATTTATATTAATACTGTAATAGCATCAACCTGGATTGATGTAGACAGAAACCATTTTTCCAACTCTTTAATGTATGAGCAGCATGCTGCTGCTATTTCCCATTGCCATCTACTTGGTCATTCTGAAAACAGAATACTAGACTGGGCAGCCAGGATGGAGAACATGCAACTCCTCCAGAGATTGTTGAACTACAGTTCCCAATCATTGACCATGTTAACTGGAGCTGTGAGGAGTTGTGGTTCAGCAAATTCTGGGGGGCAGCAGGTTCTCCTTCCTGAGATAGGTGAGTGTGATTCAACATAGCTTGATGTCTTTTGTAAAGATGGTTGAATATAGCTTCCTCCACCCAAAATACAGTATATGGAAAGGGCCTTCAGTGATCATTATCTGCATCATGAATTTGAGCAGCTCTATCTAAGGCACGTCATCACTTTGGCTTGGGCTTTGTTATTCATCCATGTAGTCACAATCCTTGATTGTGACAGGGAGTCTATGGAAGGTCACGTAAATTTGTGGGAGGCCCTGTTTAAAGCTACTTCAATAAGGAAGACATGAGTAACCAGAAAAAGTAGTGGCATCAAAGTTATGGGTGGAATGAGGACTCCCAAATTCTTTTAAATGTATTGTCTTGGTCTCCAGTATCAAAATGTAAGAGGACACACCACTACATCTGTAGGCAAAATAAATATTTTTATTGGCATAGTAGCCTTTTTAAAAAGGATTCAGACCTTGGGTGTATATTTCCAATACACAGTTTTTTTACATGCTTCTCCCAATATTGTTACATTTTTATGAGTCACTGATTATTTAAAAGAATCTTAATTTTATTAGCTGAAAACAGTTTAAAAACATGTAAGGTAGTTGATTAGCATTTAAGACATGGCTATACTTCAACTCTTTGAGCATTAATGTATAAACTATGTATTAAGAATCACAACTGCTTCCATTTTTATTGGCTGTGTTGAATGCCATTTTCCTTAGGCTGTAGAAAAACAAGTGAATTTCCCCATAAAAGCAGTCTAATGCTACACCCATGTTGTTATATGCCACTTGTTTTGCCTTTCAATCTAGTGTTTTCCAGACCTGCTTTAATAGGCAGAGGAAATGGCTAAAACCACCTCTTAATATAATTGCAGAGTAGTTCATACATTAAGTTAAAAAAAAAAGACAATCCCAAGAAAAAAGGGAAGGATAAAGAAAGCAGAAAATTATATAAATCTTTTTTTTTAAAAAAGGTTATCTACTATACAAAGATAAGGCTTTCAGTGTAAGCATCTGTAGTAGTTTTAAGTAAATTCATGTAATTTTCTAAACTCTCTGCAGATGACAGCTTCTCCCAAGCGTTCATTTGTACAACAGCTTCTTCTCTTCTTTTTAAGTGGCACTTGATAACAGCAGTAGAAGTGATTACTCCAAGCTCTCAAAGTGAAACAGTTATTGCACAGTTAAATACCTCACAGAGGTCAGCAGGGATTTTGTTGTTGTTGTTTGAAACTATAACAATCCTAGGCTATTTATAACCAGGGAAGGTCCAGAAATCTTCAAGTCTTAGGAGGAACATACAAATAAATATTAAGGCTTGCAAGATAATCACAATTCTCTTGATCATTTATGCACATCAGTAAGATGAAAAGTGCCTTGATCTTAGTACATAGACCTGAAATGGGAAGACATGCAGCACACAAGTCACTGTTGCATACAACTGCAGTCTCTCCTGGCATCAGAAGGGCAAGCAGATGCATCCATCTACATATCCCAAAAAGAGACTTCCATGGGGTCCTCTGGATCATATGCTAACCCTTGGGAAAACAAACAAACAAACAAACAAACAAACAAACAAAGTATTTGAATTCAGAAGGAGATATGCTTAGTTATTTAAAGCAATAATGGGATATACATTAATATTCTAAAAACCATGGTTTCGAATCTATCCTTGGATTCAAGAGTAGCTGTAGGTGGCTTTACAAAACTTAATCAGACAATATTGTTAAGTGGACGCTTTAATGTTTAATTTTTAAAAGAGAGATTTCTAGTATTCTCCTTAAATGTGATTCTCTAACTTTGTTCTGGGGCATTCTCATATATCTAGAAAGTTAAAAGTAGATTTCTCCAAAGTCAAGATCAGTAATGATGGGTATGTTTCTCTGGAAGGGTAGATACAATTGCTTTTCTCTGTAAAGAGCAACACAGGCAGGTTCTGTGGGGATATTTTAAGAAGCACTCTGTTAACTACAGTCCTTACTGACATACAAAGGAAAGGTGGGAGACAACATGTTTTCTGGTGGACTGTGTCTCCATCCTATAACATTCCCAGCTATGTAAGTACAGAGAGATACATAGGAAGAACTGCATCACAAAGGAAATGGTGATTGTGTCTTTAAAGCTAGTCTGTTTTATACAGGATAAATCCAATTTCTGATAGTCTCAATCTGTACATTATTAGTTTTATAATACAGTTCTTCCCACCCAAAGGGGACATAGAAACTGGCCATTTAAAAGCAATGCTGACTTTGGCAGGATTCATAAAGGCAGGATATTAATGTATTACATAAAGAGTTGACATGTTAGAAATCACCTATGTATTATGTATTCACCATTCTATCAAACAGTTCAACTGATGGGCAACCAACTGAAGATCTTACCTGTAGTACCGATTCATGGCTGTGTTTCTTGCTTAACATTAGCTGATATGCCTGGGGAAGCAACAGCTGCTAACAGCCCACTTACAATTTCCCGTCTGATTTCACCAACAATAGACTCTTTGATCTAAAGATAAAATCACAATTTATTTTAAGTTCTGTGATCTACCAGACACTTTATTTATACAGAACTACAGCTCACCCAGCCTTGCAGGTTCTGACTGGGAAATCTTCCTTTCCTCCAATTTTTATTCCCTAATTTGGGGTGGAGTGGAGGGAATCATTGAATTGCTGCTCGTTCACTCTTCACCTGTCTCAGCGGTTTCAAAATTTGGAGGAAGGGTTAACACAATTGCCCTCATGCCCACCCGAAAAATAGCAGTTTCCATTGTGAACAAGATGGCTGGGTTGTCCATGTGGGACCATGTCATTTCTTCTGACGCGCTAGAACTGGGTGCATCACAGACTTCATGGGCCAAACCAGTGAACACCTTTCTGCTATATTTTTTATCCCGTAAGGCAGGGTGGGCAACCTGCAGTCTTCAAGTATCTTTTTTTCTCGTTTTCTAGTTTACAAGCCCTAAAACAGCCACATCACAGTTAAAAAGCAAAGACCCCCTCATGTGATGTGGCCCCACTTTGCAGCCTCTACATCCCAAAAATGTTCAATGCTGTCTTTGCTACAAAAATGTTGCCTGCCAATAGCTACAGGGTAATTCAATTACAAGACTGAATAGGTTTATATAATGGGATAAATCATTGTGTGGTTTAACTGTCTTAGTGTGTTGTATAATCCCAGCCACCATGGTCTCCAAATCATGGTTTAAGGATTTTGTATGTTGTGTCCAAACCCTGGCATAGCACAAGGCATGAACCAGTTATAATGTCCGTGACTAAATAAGCACATTCCATTTTCCAGTGGTTCCCCTTCTCTTCCAGTTAGTCCAGGGATCCATCCTTGCCTTGAGCTAGAAAGAAAAAGCCAGTTTGTCAGGATGCCATCCTGCCATTCTGCTTTAGATAGATGGGATTTGCGATGTTGCCTTAGATAGATGGGATTCTAGTAACTAGATAGTGTGAAACCTGTAGCAATTAGCTAAAGTGCTTGCCGGCCAGTAGAGCAACCATTAGAGCTAGGAATGGCATGCAGGCGTTAAGGGGGGGAAGAGAGGAACCAGGCTCCAAGGCCATCCATCTGGAAATATCAAAGGCTGGCCGTGTAAAGTTATGGGAGTGAGTCAGGAGGGGAGGGGTGGATGAGGGGTGCTTGAGAGTCTGGCAGGTTTTAAAATATGTTTGTGCGTGAAAATTTCTAGCTTGCTCTTTGCATCAATTCTATTCACTTGTATTAATAAAAGAACTTTTTCATATCCTATCATGGCTTGTGGTAAAAGTTTCTAAGTTAATATCAAAGGAGTGAGTCATCATCAAAGTCATGGTCCTAACTCCTGGGAACTGCGATCAAAAGCAACTGGGTGGCACCAGTTTGCCTATCTCTGTCCAAACAGCCAAGGTGGAAGAGATCTCTCCAAGATTGCCCTTTCCATATCACTCTACCCACCAAGGAAAATCCACCTGACACACAGCTCTGCGTATTTCTGCCTTCAAAGGAGTGTTCAACCGCCTTTAGAGAACTGCTGGAGCACCTGTTTTCAGAATCAAAGGCTCTTAGTTCCAGCCTCACTGACTCCTGAGGGTACTCAAGAGTAGCAGGGGAACAAGACTATGAATAAACTTAATGGAAATCAAAGGTACATTCTGGAATTATCATTGTAACGGCTTTCTGAATTAGTACAGTGGGTGACCAAACAAAGAAATGAATCTTTGTGAGAAGAGGCAAGTTGTGTTCTACTCCTGGCTTAACAACAGCCAGACTTGGCAGGAAGCTATAAGCCCTCAGCGTTGAAGTTTGCTGGCTGCTTGAGGGATACTTCTGCACTCTGTGAGATAACGTATACAATTTTTCTTCTGGAAAGTAATGCTAAAGAACAAACCTTGGACCAGAAATTATAGCTGAGTATATTAAAAGGACATTTAAAGGAGGGGGGCAGGGGAGAAGAGAACCATATTCCCACATTACCTGAAAACCAGTACTCTGCATAACAAAGGATAAACTGTTTGCATGAAATGAAAACTTTTTGCTTCTGGAAAAAGCTTATTGGAAATGGAGAGGTTTCAGCACATTCACATTACTTCTCTCTACCAAAACATCCATATCATTGGCAACAGTGTACCAGAGTCTTGAAAGAACTTCACAGTAACTTCTAAAAATCATAGTCTCCCTTGAACAATTTGTTTTTCCTCAGTATCAATCCACTTATAAAAGACTTTACTACATATTTGTTGTGTTTTGTTCTATTCCATTCCATAAATCAAAGGCCAGATTGTATGTTTTTCAAACCGAGAGAGAACATATCCTGACTTCTTTCTTCTGCAATTTGCAATCTGTAGGAGGACTGTACTCATTTATTTTGAAGGGGCAGAAGGCTCTTTTTCATTCTAGTAAACAGAGTTCAAAAGCTCAAACTCCTTGTAGGCCACACAAGAATGCTCTGAAACACTGGTTTTTTTTTAATGCCTTCACCCTGCCCCACTGCAAACAAAATAACTCAAACATACAGAAGGAGAGAAATCATTCAGTATGCCACAAGTTTAACATTGGGAAGAAATATCAAGAATGCATATTAATATGTTTTCCTGCAATAGAGTTGTTCTGTTTTGAAAGCAAACAAAGCCTGGCTAAAGCTTTGGGTATTTATGAGACTCGGGTCTGAATATTCACTGACACACATGGCACTCAACACCTCCTCTCCCTGCAACACATACAACATTGAGCAAACTGACCAACTTTGGAATTTGAGAGACGGGGCTGCACCCTCCCACCCACTTACCTGGAGTGTAACCAAGAGAGCTCAATAGGACTTCTGTACAGAAATGTGTAAGAGGGTGCAGTTAAATCATTTGAAGCTCAGAAAGACAGTCCACCTAATCTTCACTAGTAGGCACCCGTTACGTGAATGCAACTTGATGTCTTAGCAGCGGTGCCCGACCTTTTTGGCACCAGGGACCGGTTGTGGAAGACAATTTTTCCACGGACCGGGGGGGGGGGGGAGGTTTGCAGGCAGGAGCCAATCGCACGCACCGGGGGGGGGGGGGTGTTTGCATGTGGGAGCCAATTGCACGCACCGGGGGGCAGGGTTTGCTGGCAGGAGCCAATCGCGCGCACTGGGGGCGGGGTAATCGCGCACACCAGGGGTGGGGTTTGCAGGCAGGAGCCCTGCGGCCCACTTCCTAACAGGCCGCGGCCCACAGGTTGGGGACCCCTGTCTTACAGCACTAACTGGACTCCTTGAACGTCATGAGATTGGCAACCTTGTGTGCAGAGCTTTCCAAACTGTGGGTCGCGACACAAAAGTGTGTCGCCACACACAGCGTGGTATGTCGCCACACCACCCGGAAGCGGCGGTGTGCGCGTGCACGGCGGCAGCGGCGCAGTATCAGTGTTTCCGCGTTTTAGCGGAGGCTGCTGCCGCCGCCGTGCACGCCGCCGCACGCCCCCCTCGCGCCGCCGCTGGTGTGTCGCCAGCGGCGGCACTTTGGAAAGCCCTGCTCGTGTGAGTGCTTTCAAGATTTCAGCCATTTTTCATACAGTACAACTTAATTATACAATTATACTCCATCTCAGATTATACAGAAGGTCTAGGTGTTAGCCATCACTGAGAGGAAACTATACAAGAGACAGACAGGCTGTGTCAGGTTTTATTTAAGCCTGGCCTGACAGGGGTAACTGAAGGCATAATAGTCAGAAAGTTGTTAATCAGTGGTAGGGTTGTAGATGTGTATAATGTAGCTAGGATGTCCAATCTCTAAACATGGCCACTGGGAATTAAGCTCCATAATTCCAATCAGAATGCACATTTAATTCATGGCTTCAGGATAGTTTGACTGTCTTCTAACTCTGTAGGAATCAGCCATATAGACATGCAACAGTCTGCTCCGGATATTTATCTTACACAATTACAGGGTGCAACACAAAGATCCCCGCCACTCACACTGAATAGATAGCCAATCCTGTCAGCTATGCATTGACTGAAACTGCACTCTGGAGGAGAAGACGTGCACCCCCCACCTTTCTTGCTATCCTCAATCACAACAACCTGAACCATTGCTTATACCATGCAGGGCCTCCTCTGCTAGACTGAAATGCATTCAACTGGTTACCAAAATTCCTTATCTTGCAGATCCTTGTAGTGACCAATCCATTTTTAAATACAACTAAGTATTAGTTCTATAATGGCAGGGAAAGGCTATATTTTAATGGTGAAGCATGTGGTTGCATGCAGCTGAATTCTCTGGAATTCCAGTGTCAGGTGGCGTAAACACACCTCAGTGCCTGATGGACCAATATTCTGGCACAGCATAACTTGTTCCAAAGATCTGAGAATTTGTTACTTTTCCATTTCTGCAAAACCCTGGAAATCTAATGACCATAACTGACTAAAAATGGCCTAACTTCCTAGAAACAGCCATTGGAGAACAGAGAAGATCATGCTTTAAACACTGCTGGATTCCAATTATGTGACTATATTCTGAATTACAGGCGTCTAAGTATTGTATATTTAAAAAAAGTCTAATTTTCTTTAAGCTGATTCTTACACTTCAAAGGCTTTTTGGGAGTTTTTTCCTCTAAACAATAAAATTGGGGAGCTTCTTATTGGGCTGGTTTAATGATTACCAAATATTATCTCTCTGCTTAGTTAGTGAGGTGCTAAGTACAGATACTACAATACAATTAGGTTGTAGAATAGAAAACACAGCATTTTCAGGCATTTATTTATTCATTTATTGGGATTACACCCCTCCAGCTCTCGGCCATGGAAGTTTCCACCAGAGGACCTCTCTCATTCCTTTTGCTGTTATATTCAGCTTTCCCTCTTCCTGTACAGTTTTCCCCACTGAAACTCTGGGCTGCTACTAAAGAGGAAAAAACTTTCAGCCACTTAAACGTCTCTTAGTGGATGAACAGCAATAGCCTTGTTAACGGTTATATTTTAAAAATAAACAACTAGCCAATAATAATTGACTAGCTGGTCAACATCCTTTTCTACAAGATGTTCTGACCCTTTTCATAAAAATCTATTTGTTCTGTTTAATTCTTTCGTGCTCATTTTCAGCTACTAATTCTCAATTCAGACTTAGGCAAAACCTCTGACCTAAAGGGAGAGAGATGGCATAAGCATATACAGTACATGCAAGCACGCAAAATCCTCCCAGTAGGAAATCTCCAGCTCACTGTGCCCTCACCTCTCGGATGACTTGCTGCAGTTCCTCATTCTCCACACTCCTGGGCATTTCCTCAGCTGCAGGCCCAAGGGGAAGCTTTTCAAGTCTCTGGCCCGCAGTGGACTTGGACGTCAAGTGCTCCTCAGGCAGCTGCCCGATTCCTGCTCTTGCAGGTGGAGAGGGCATCAAGGCTACACTTGCCCGGTAGACCTTTTGGCTGGGCAGCTTGCACCTTTCAGATGACCGCCCGTGGGCTCTCCGGCTGGCTTGACTGGAACACACCGAAGAGGAATCAGAGTGCGCACAGTGATCAAAGGCAGATTCCGAGCCTTCAGGCGGAGGAGTGTGCATGCCAGGTTCGCCCAGTCCCAACCCTAACTCTGATTTCAGAGATGACTGCTCTCGAATGAGTTCAGAGACCTGTGGATTCAGGGAGTGGAAAGAATCAGACAGATACTATAGCAAGAGCATAAACATAGTTTCTTGCTCTTGGGTCGTAAGCTTTATTTTAAGTTACCTGGTAACAACTCTGTACCCCTAAATACTTAATGGCCCACCATGAATTCAGTAACAACAGCCCCCACCCCAATCTCATCTACAGAGGGCATGCACAGATTCTAATGTGTAGCTTTGGACTCTACCAGAGGAAAATGCAATACTGTTGATAGAGAATAGTAATGCCACACTAATCTATAATGCATTAGTAAAATTTTCTGACAAATGACATAAGCATTACTTTTCCATCCCACCATAGGATGGAATTACAGGAATTAGTAACTGTTGTATCATAAATGAGAGAACTCCCCAAAAATGTCATTAAAAGGCCTTGAATGTTCTCTTTTTTACCCTTCATCCAACAACAAAACCCACAAGAAAATATCACTTAATAAATAAATACATAAATTAAATTGTCGGCAAACAGCACAGATCAGCAATCCACTGCTGCAAATTGGGTGTAAACTGAAAGCCAGCATGGTGTGGTGGTTCAGGTGCTGGGCTGGCTTTCAGGCTTGGGCCAATCACTCTTTCTCAGTCCATCCTACTCCCAGGGTTGCTATAGGGAAAAATAGGACTAGGAAGCACTACGTATGACTCCTTGAAGTCCTAAAGGAAAAGCAAAATATAACTCTAACAATGATATAAGGAAACAGTTTTTCCAATGTTAGCCATCCATGTGCACAAAAGTTGGAAAAAGTGAAGAATTAAATCCACCTTTTTCAACAGGCAATTGCAAAATCTTGAAATATGTTATTGCTAGAGAAAATAATTGAATAGCATATAAATTCCTCTAAAATAATATGAAGGGTAAAAAAAAAGAGAAATAGGAAGACCCCTTAAAACACGAATCTCTCAACCTTGGAGTTAATAATATTCTTCTTACCCCCAAGGTTCAAAGTAATTCTAGACCATCTGTCTAGTTATTTCATTTGTGTTAAAGATGGGAATAATTTGCCACCTGAGAAAATGTCCCAAGAATCTTTATGCCAAGATAAATAAAGGAATCAGGACACAGCCTAAACCCTCAATTTCTAAACATGTCAAAATTGTTTTTGGAGACCCAATGGCATTAAGTCTAACTTACTCCAATTCATAAAGTAACCAGACAGGATATCAAACTCAAATATTAGCAAAATAAAATTAGGAATAGAGGTTTCTGGATTGTCTTACATCTGCATATATCCATGGTTGTCTGGGAGGGGAGGATAGTGGTGGTGGTGGTGATAAAATGACACAAATACCATGAGTTATGTTCTTGGGTCAGGTGCTGAGAACCAAGTACATAAGGAGGGATTTGTGTTATGACATCACTGTACCCACGTTGCCACTTTTGTTCCACTGTGACTTGCTATGGACACAGCTGCATACAGTAGAACTTTGTATTTTGCCGTGCCTATTTCAATTCCTTTATCATTTTCAGAATTTCTTTGATGTAGGCAAGAGGTTTTAGAATCAGATTAAAAGGAAAGGGTGAAAAATAGAGCAGCCTTAACTACTCCAGTAATTACTTTGTATCCAAGACTTTGAACATATCCAACTGTATCAGCTTCTCAGGCACCTAGACATCGAAGGAAGTCCTGCCCTCTAAAAATGTCCAGAAACTACTTTGTAATGACAGGAAGCTAGTCTTCTCCAAGGTAGCACTTGGGCTCAAGAATGGCGTCCCATAAGTCAGCCATAAGCACCGATTAAAAGAAGCCTAAAGCATATCTTTTTACATTGACAATCCTCAACCACTAACTCCGTATTTCAATTTTGATGACTTTTTAAAACTCTGTTTTTATCTTGTTTTTTACTTTATTTCAGAAATATTTTTATAATTTTTGTAAAATGGTTCAGGATAAGGTTAATTTAATCAGTAATGAATGAATGAACATCCTATTCTGTTATGGAGGATTCCCCAACTTTCAGGAACAGCTTGAGTAAGCATGTGTTTGTTGGGGGATGGGGAGGAGAATAAAGTCCAATCAGCAAAAATCAGGTGCACCTATTCCTCCAAGTGAAATCCTACACTGGATACCAGCCTCTAAATTAGTGTTTCTCAACCTTGGCAACTTTAAGATGTGTGGACTTCCAACTCCCAGAATTCCAGCTATGCTGGCTAGGGAATTCTGGGAGTTGAAGTCCATACATCTTAAAGTTGTCAAGGTTGAGAAACACTGCTCTAAATCAGCAGATGCCCACCTTCCTCAGTACTTACAGTATCTTCACTCCTGCTTAAATTAAAATTGAAATCAAACAGAGCACCTTAATTCCATATTCTGAGTTGTTTGTACACACCCATGACATTATGCATAGTCCTGCTCATAGCAATGAAAGACAGGCATGTTGCTTTTTATTATTTTCCCCCAAGCCAACACTAATTAGTAATTTTGCACATTCCTGCTTTGGCTGTATAAGGTTACTTACTGGCTCCATCACATTCAATGGAGAAGGACATGACAAATTATCAATGCTTCTGCTACCATACATTCCCTGGAAGGAAAGAGGAAAGGAGAAATTTGGATTATTATCATTCCTGAGTTATCCAGATGTTTAATTGCCCGTGCATTTTGAGATAAGGGCAATCAAAAAAGCATTGTAATGAAAAAAAACAGTGAAGTCTATTTTAGAACTTTAGAAGGTGTTGTGATTCTATGAATGTAGTAAGAAAGAAAACTATTTAATATATCGTAAGCAATTAAAATTCTCACCCACCCACCCCATTCCCCCAGGTTCTTTCATCTCTCTGTTTGATTGTTCCTCTTCCAGGGAAAAAGGAAAAATCTGACTGTTAAAGGCAACATTTGGTAAATGTGCAGTCTATAGATCTACTCTATCTATAATAGCTGTAATCATCCATTGGTTGGGCTTCAAGTTCTATGAATCACAAACAATGAAAAGAAGTCACATCTTCTATAATTTAGTTCCTTCTGGTTCCTTGCATAAAACTCTCTTCACTCCATTTTTTCCATATGAAGAATCCAGAGAAATCAGAGAACTAGGCCGTTAACAAGGCAGTTATTGGATAACAGAATGAAAGGCAATTCTAAGATAGTAATGCATAACTGATAATGAAATTGGATTGTTAATGATTGTTAACAAGTTGAGATTATGTCTATGTCAGGATTTTATTTTATTTTTTATTTTATTTTATTTTTTATTTTATTTTTTATATTTTATTTTATTTTATATTTTATTTTATTTATTTTATTTTATTTTATTTGAGAGCGACATATTTGCAGCAACTGGGCCAGCACACTACCAGCCTCTTCAGCCTATTTCTGAAGGAAAGAATGAGCTAGCTTGCCAGCCTTCCAAACCCTTGAAAATTTATATCTGAATCTGCACGTTTTCATCATCTGTGTGGGCTGCCCACCCAAGATGCCAATGTTCCTAATATTAAATTGCGTTAAGCTATGAAACATGGATGCACCTGAAAATCACTGTATCCCAAAACAAATTGCTCACTTCATCACCTGCACAGGCTGGAGGCATAATAAAAATTGGGGGCAGGAGTATCAACCTCACTCCCCACCTACACTGCAGTTTTACATTCCTTATGCAGAAGTTATCCTGAAATTATTCTTTAATTAAATAGAAATTGCATATTTAATCTGATCAAATTGGGGCAGGGCTTTTTTCCATCAGGCAGCAGGTAATTTGTACCTCTTTGGGGAGAAAAGATCAGGCTATTATCATGTCCTTGTTTAGTACAGAGCAACTGTACATTTCACACTTGAGACCATGGCCAAAACACAATACCCACCATGAAGGTCTGTTGTCTGTAAGGTGATGTTTCATGCATGCTCCTAAGCTGCTCCTCAAGAGCAAGCAGACGTTCCTCTAACTGCATTTCTAACTCCTGAAGCTCCATACGAACCGATTTTCTCAGAGTCTGGAGCTGATCAACTTCATATCTAAATCAGAAGCAAGTTCAATGGAACAAAAAGAGTTTTTATCACTGTGTGGACCATAAGAAATAGAAATACTGACAATCATCTAAAACAGCTGAGGAACCTAATCCTATCAGTCCAGGGACATGCAAGACATTCACATGAAGAGATCACTGAAAAGAGCAGGAGTAAATGGGTCCAACCTACCTAATTATACAAGTCTTTCAGCTCTGTATTTCCATATCTACAAACACATATCATTTTAAGCAGAAGAGAGAGATCCAGAATCATTTTTATAATACACTGTCCAAGGTGAAGGTACACTGGTAATCATGACCACGTATTACCTCCAAAGATCTTGAATTAAAAGTACATCCCCCAAAACATCACCAGCACTCCTCCCTACCCCAGGGGACTGTGCTGAAAAAGGGAGGAGGAAATGCTGATAAGAGGAAATGATGGTGTGAAGTGGATGGGGCCCCATCCAGCACATGGAGGTATGTCCAGGATTCCTTTTACTTCATGGATTGGTTTTTAGAAGGGTTTTTTGTTTGTTTGTTAAGCCATATGTACAAGAACCAGTGTGGTGTAGTGGTGAAGGCTGCAGGCTAGAAACCGGGAGACCATGAGTTCTAGTCCCGCCTTAGGCACAAAGCCAGCTGGGTGACCTTGGGCCAGTCAGTTTTTCTCAGCCCTAGGAAGGAGGCAAGGGCAAACCACTTCTGAAAAACCTTGTCAAGAAAACTGCAGGGACTTGTCCAGGCAGTCTCCAAGAATCAGACATGATTGAACAGATTAAAAAAATTAAAAACCTGGACATTATGTCAGTTGACATAATGTTAAGAGAGGGATTTGGGGACTGCAGAACAGAATTCAGGGGCTATGTACAGGGACTTGCACATTCCACAGCCATGGTATTTATCACAGTAGGTCATGCAATCTGCAGGAACTGAAATTAATGCACAGCTAAAGAAAGTTAAGGAAAGAGCATGATTTTCAGAAAGTGTTTGAGGTTGATGTAATTTGAGTATCAGGAATAGTATATTATAGGAGCAAGCAAGAGAGCTGACCATTTAAGACGTGTGCATAAAGGAGAGAATGTGCTGGGTTAAGCAATGTCATAGGTGTGATTTGGGACACAATCCAGGCCACATTTTCCACCCTCCAGGGGAGAGCTTCTGCAGAAATGGGATTTGATGCTGTTTTGAAGGGTTTCAGTGCAGAATAGTGCCAACTTGGTAGACCTCGGACAGGAAGCAAAAGCTAAATTAAAAAGGGCTAAATTAAGGAGGGATGTTCAATCAGACACAAAACATTTTTTAATATATTGCTATCCTCCTAGAACATTTTGTGAATAAAACGGAGCAATACAAATTAAATTAGTAAATGGCCCCCAAAAAGTGAATAGCCTTGGGATCAGTCACGGTTTCTCAGCTAAATGTACTTCACGGGTATAATATAATAAAATGGTATGTAAGAGATTGTGGAAGGGTGGAATTTTGAAAAGTGTACAAAAGGTTAAGTCTCCCTCAAGCCGAGCTCAACTCTTGGTGACCTCCTGAACATGTCCAGGCAGTTTTCTTGGTAACAAAATGAAAGCGATTGGCCACTGCCTTTTTTCTACAAGCCTTTTTAAATAAAAAAATCTCTGTGTAGCCTACAGCCAGGGATGTACAGTATGTGGCCTCCCATCTAAGTAATAATGAGATCTGCTTAGTTTTTCCAGTCCAGGTTGGCTATAAGTACTGTATCTTGAGAAAAACAGTTGTACAAAATCTTAACACAGTTAGGGTTTATAAAGAAGTTTCCCACAAGATTGGGATCCTTCTTGTTGGGAACATCCAAAATCCAAAGAACTAGGAACTTGAACTGATGAATGAATAACCAAAGAGAAAGAAACTTACCAAGATAAGAGATCATAGCAAAGGACAAAAAGCTGATCCAGCCAGAAGTATTTGGAGCAGAATGAGCAGGAGAAAGATGGCAGGAAAAGAAAATTCAGCGAGAGAATAGTTGCAGCAGTTTAACATCAGTGGTGATCAGAAAAAATTGTTTTAGCAGCAGAGGCAGACCACTGTATGTGCAGAAGAGGAGCAGCAGGACTTGCTAATTTATTTAGATGGACAACAAGAAGGAAAAGCATGTTTAAGATTAATTCAAGATTGCATACCTAGAAGAAGAAAAAAAGTGCTCTGAGAACATAACGGACGGGAGGATTTTAGTAAAGGAGAGTAGAAAGAACTCGATATGGGCACAAGTACAACTGTTACCTCTCCTCTTCTGTCATGTGTTGATAAACAGCAGTCTGCTGGCGCAACATGGCTAATTCTAAGTCCATCATTTGGGTTCTAAAGAGGTTTAGATTCCTTCTTACCACTTGAAGATCTTGGAAAGTATTCTAGAGAAACAGACCCAAACATTAAGTCTTTGCACACTTGAGCTCCAGTCTGAAAGACAGTATCCTGTCAATGTATTTTCCTGGATATAGTCAAGGATCTAGACTGGGGGGTCAGAAAACCTGCAAATCCTGCCTTATAGGCTGACTTTTTCCCCCTAGCACCAGCTAAAGAATTCTTCATTTCAGAAAAAGCTCAGAAATATTGAGCCCAATGACTTTGCTGTGGGAAGCCGGCAGGAAAGGTTGCAAAGGGTGATCACGTGACTGTGGGATGTTGCAACCATCGTTAAGTGTGAGCCAGTTGCCAGGTGCCCAAATTGCAATCATGTTACCCCAGGGGTTCTGCAACGGCTGGAACCACAAGGATCTGTCCTAAGTACCACTCGTTCAGCGCCATTGCAACTTTGAACAGTCACTGAACGAGTAGTCAGTAACCAAGGACTACCAGTAATTAAAGGTGCTACCAATGCATACATCAGTCCATTTGTTCTTTTTGGGAAGGAAGGCAATAGCCAGCAAAAAAAAAGTCACCACAAAAAGTCTTCATTCATATACATTCATACTATATACATACACATAACATCCACACCCTGGAAATGGCATCTTTATATCTGTTTCCTAAGCCTGTATCCCACCAGCCTATCATGGATGAAGGGAAGAAAAAGGACCATTTACTTCATAAAGAGGTAGAATTGATGATCTCTGAGTACTGTAAGAGGCTGCAGTGAAGTCATGACTTCTCATCATAGTGTTCTAGTGGGAAGAAAAACATACATACACCTGTCAGATAATTTTAAACCACCGGAGGCAATGAGAGGCTAACAGTCAAGCCCTGACACAGCAGACGACGTGAGAATGAGTCACAGACTTACAGGAGGAGTGCTGGGTCTTGCTCATTCTGCTTTTATAGAACCCAACATGATGGGTGAATTCCACTGGCATATCTGGTGAAGCGAGAACAGATTTTTGATCCTCACACTTCAAACTGGCCCCCTCACTCAAAATGACAGCCATGCCCATTGCATCATGCGCAGAGTTCCCTCAGTTCCTCCTCCATTTGTGGATGTGGGAGTTACCCTTCAGATCTGCTCTGCCTCTGTTGCAGAACCCTAGACCTCTGAAGATTGACACATGCGGGGAAGCTTTAACACTGGGAAGGGGCATATTCCCCAACAGCAATCCCTCACATGAGTTGATGCAATCACACAGACAGCTGCAGGACGTATGCTTGCAGATAGCATTTCCTTCAACTAAACAAAGGAAAAGTTACAGATTGAAAACCCTTTCCCACCCTTTCCATCCTTCTCTAAATAGCAATGAATGCCACCCATGGAGTTATTAGGTTACACACATAGACACACCCTTGGGCTTGTTTAACATGGCAAGGCCAGTATACCCTGGAGCTTTATGAACTAAAGATGCCAAGGAAAAAAATGACATTCCATAAACAGAATGAAAAAGCAATTTCACATTCACAGTCAATGGATTTCACAATAGCTGGTTAAGCCTACTCACTTTCTCCTTGATAATCCCTGGGAAAAAACTATGCCACTTCAATTATTTTATATGATCAATGAGAGATTTTATATTTGAAAGTATCTTCAAAAGGGTTAAATCTCTCCACCCCACCCCCAAACCCAAGACTTTGGAAACCATCCTGCAATATGACAGACATATTAAGTACAAATGGAGAAAAATTTTGGCCTGGATTGTGGAAGGAGGGTGCTAAAGGAAGCCTGTCATACTAAATGAAAATGTATTAGACAGAGCAGGAAAATATTCAAAATGTTCAGGTTAGTTGTTTTCATTACAAAACGTGGAGCCACAATCCCAGCATTCCCAGATTCGGCCCCCTCTTTTTAGTTCATGAATGCGGTCTAGAAATTTGCATAGCATAAATGTCTCATACTGTGCTTCATCCTCTTTAATGTACTTTATGCATTTTTTTCTCCAAGGGGAAAAAATAAAAAGATCAGATTCATGCTTCTCAGTTTGATTTTTTACATTTCAACTTTAATTTGTATATGCAAAAGGCAGTGTAAGCCATTGGAAAAGGCATCTTATCCAGATCTGGGAATTCAAATCTTAACCTAGCAGTTCAATGGATGTTCTTGGGCCAAATGCCTTTCCCCTTAGCATCACATTGACATGTGAAAGCTCTGCTTAGTGACCCTTTGAGTTCAAGGATTATGCATCTAAGTAAGAAAATAATGGTTGTATGTGTCACTCCCTACCCCTTGCTCCTGGCAGCCTTAACCCATTAATACTAATAAATATTAATAAATAATTAATAAGTATTAAATAAATAAATATTAATAAAAATTAATTAAGCCACTAAGAGCCAGTTTGGTCTAGTGGTTTAGGCAACAGGCTAGAAACCAGGAGACCGTGAGGTCTAGTCCCGCCTTAGGCATGAAAGCCGGCTGGGTGACCTTGGGCCAGTCACTCTCTCTCAGCCCAACTCACCTCACAGGGTTCTTGTTGTGGGGAAAATAGGAGGAGGAAGGAGTATTTGGTATGTTCGCCGCCTTGAGTTATTTATAAAAATAATAAAGGCGGGATAGAAAATAAAAAAAAAATACACTTTACCCCATCCCACCTACTAAGCTACAGCAACCAACTCTTCTGTTATGTTGGGCAACCTTTCCCATCAATCACAATGATCCACAGTTTAGGTGGGGAAGATGGGTATTGCAGTCCAGCATATCTGGATGGTTCTAGGTCAGAGAAGGGCTGGATTTGAGCAACCAACTCCCCTTTCTCTTACCTGTGAAAGGTTTTGCAAAGAGTTTCTGATTTCATGCAAGACTCGCCTCAACTGCATTTCAACAGTGGAGGGAGGGTTTGTGGAATGAAACCGGTGGGGATGTCCAACATGCCTCAGCATATGAGGGCAGCCAAAAGGGGAGGGAAACCCCCCACAGGAAGAGCCAGGGGTGCTCGGGATGCTGTGTGCACTAAATGTCCTTGTGTGGCCCTGGAAGTGCCGGTCTGGACCATCAGAATGGAGAGAATGCAGAGAACACGATGACTGAGACATGCATGGCGGGAGGTGCAAAGGGCAGCTCTGTATTCTGCTGCGAGAGAACTCATCCGGCCCCTTGTTTCCAGCAGGCTGGGAAGGTTCCTTCCTCTTGGGTGAAGGAGCAATGTGGAGGGTGGATTTACACAAAGGAGGAGAGCTCTTGTTAACGTCTACGAAGGATGTTTCTTCCGGGGTATTTTCCTTCCCAGGATCCTCCTCGGTGTCATACTTGAACGTAAAAGAGGGAGGGCCACATAACATTTGCTTGCCTGGCGTTAGCTGGAGATTGACAGAGGAAACCACTCGCACCGGGTTGAGAAGAGTGGTTGGGAGGGACTGGGAGCGTCTCAGAGGATAACCCAGTTCAGGATCCTGATGCCTGCTTTTAAAAAGAAGGTCCCTGGATTTGAGCAGGGGGCGACCAGTTCTGGGATTGGAAGACCCACCGTCCTTCCTCTGGGCTCTTTGTAAAGCAATATTCACCCGCTCCACAGAAGAAGGAGAGGAACTGCTACTTTCTAGAGATGACACTGATTTGAGAATATGGTGAGTTTTATATGGAGGGAACTCGTATTCACTGCTCTTATCCACATCACTCTCTTCGCTGCTTTCATCCAAAGCCTCAGATTCTGCTTCGTTTCTTCTTTCTAAGCCACCTCTGCCAAACTCTTCCTCTTTGACACTTGAAGAAAGTCCACCTTGATGTTCCAACGTGTCCTGGCCTCCTGCATCCACCTCAGATACCGCTTCTTTCCCCTGTTGCTCCACTTCCAGGAAGAGGAATTTCTCCTCATCAAGCTCACTGAAACAGGACTCTGGTTCAGCAACTGGCGTCTTGAGTTCTTCGCTATAGGATGTCACAGTGGTCTCACTGTCACAGCTATCAGCGCTGCTTCCCATGGCCTGCAATGAGTCGTGCCCCTGTGGAGAACACATGGAAAAACGGTGGTGTGAGGGACAGAAGGAGAGGGAAGATGCAAGAATGAAAAACAGAACACTTGCATCTTTAAAGAAATCATGAAAAAGATTATTCTAGTATCCAAAACAGTTCTTATATCCACAACATACACTGCTAAATGACACAATTCTATCTGAAGATGGGATTCATTTTCACTTTCTCCAGACAGCTGCTTACATCATTTGGCTGGCTCTGACAATTTCACAGAGACCCATGAAGGCAGTTCTTTAAACCTCCATGGACCAAGCAAAGCTTTCTTTGCTCAAGACAAGTTTTTCTGGATCTCAGGGCATTTTTTTCGGACAGGCAGAATACGATCCATTTCCTCCTTGACAAATTGCTGTTTTGCCTGCTTCAAAGCCAACAATCAGAAAGTAAGAGATATGCCTTTGAAGTTGAATGCTGCTTGTTTAGCACTGTGGTTTTATATGACAAGGCAAATGAAGCCTAAGACACATTTTAGAAGCAAAACTAAATCATAACAGGCAAACTTTAGCTAATCATGGAACTGACCCAGTTTCTTGCTGCAAGAAGAGATGTTGGAATCGTTGTAAAGTTTTACATTCAGTAAAACTCCTGACACAAAAAAGTACATCTCTATTCTACATCGAGATCAGAAATTAAGCTAATTGTCAGTACGGACTAAATTATTCCATTACTTAATGTAAGTAAGAAGAAAGCTATCAGTATTAGCATTATCAATATTATTAAACCTGGACAATATAGATACATATGCTCCATGTTGTCATTTCTTACAACATAAAGACATTTCAATAATAAGTTAAAAGACTGAGCTAGTTGTTTATTGATACTTCATGGACCTTTTCTCTTTTTTTAAAGTTTTAATTCATTTTTATCAGTAAAGTACAGATAGTCCTCGTTTAGCGCCCACAATTGGGACCAGCAACTCTGTCACTAAGCAGAACATCACGTTACAGTGACGGACTTATGTCACTTCCGCTGCAGTCGTTAAGCAAATCACGAGGGTCATTAAGTGAGACATCACGTGACTGCGACTTTTCCTGCTGCCTTCTCCATTGACTCTGCTTGTCCCAAGCCAGTTGCGAAGCACACAAATGGCAATCACATGACTGCTGGACACTGCAACGGTTGTAAATAACCGCTGGTTCCAAAGTGCCTGAATGTGAAACACGTGACAGCGGGGAACGCTGCAACAGTCTAAGTGCGAGGATTGATCATAAAGTTACTTTTTCAGCACCGTCGTTAACTTTGAACGGTTGCTTAATGAGGCAGTCGGTAAGCAAGGACTACCTGTATATATATTTTTCTTTTTCATTGCATCATGTTGTACTGTTTTTATTTTTGTTTGTTAAATTTCACTAATAACATTTTCTAAAAATTTAAAAAGCATTCTTAATTTTAATTGTAAAAAATATTGGCGGCCATAAGCTATGAGAATCTGGAAACCATCACTGCCATAATCAAGAGTGGTAAAAAAAATAGTTCTACTTTTAACTTGACACGGTCTTGACATTATCTAAAGGTGGATGGGAAGTTCCAGAGAAGCTTGACGTAGAATGCGCTTATTCCTCCAACCCTGCTTATTTCCAGACTCATCATTTATTGACCCCCTTTTTGACCTCTGAAGTCCCAAGCAGTCTGGGACTGAAGGGCAGCCTTCTTGCCCTTGTGCTAACCTACAGTGCGTTCCCCTCCTTCTGAGCCTTTCTTTTCTGTGCTTTTACAAATAAAGTCTGGCAGCCAGGAGCGATTTCTCTTTAAAGACAGAGGACCTCCACCCCTTCTCTCTGTGTCCTCAGCACTGCAGCCGAGTTTTACAATCTCCCATTCCAAGGAAGAACTGGGTACATGGAGTCCCCAAAGTTCAACAGCCTTCCGGGCTAATCTGCTGGGTTTGCACACATGCTTTGTCTCCTGTCCTCTTGGCTTCTCTGTTAGGCATCAGGCAGAGCAATCATTTATGCCATCTAGTCCATGGAAGCAGGAAACCAAGACAGACAAAGAAGTAATAGTCAGGAAGTAGGACACTCAGACCCTGCAGTCCTAAATACAACTTTGGGATGGGAGGGAGTCAAAGAGAAACATGAGCCAAAGAGATAGAGATAGAGATAGATAGGGAGAGGGAGAAAAAGTGTGTGTGTGTGTGTGTGTGTGTGTGTGTGTGTCTGCCTGCCTGCCTGCCTGCCTGCCTGCCTGCCTGCCATGGGAAGTTCCCTGTTAATACAGATAGTAGTCAGGGAAGGGAATAAGCCAGGAGCAAGAGAAGTAAATCCACAATTTAAAAAGCAAGTATGCTTCCTATTTTTCTGATTTGATAGTGACGTCAAATCCTTCCTAAGTAGTGAGTTTAATAGATCTTATTTCTGAGTAAATATGTTCAGGATTACACTACATATTTCCTTTTTCAAAACTGATTTAGATCTTTTTTCCGCCTTTATAAACCTGTTTTCCAGCGGCATAGCCTGTTTACAAATCTGTCTTTACCAGCCCACCCTTGGGCAAACTTTGGACTCTTAAGAAAATTCCTTTTGGCTTTCCAGTCTACTCCAATGACTTCCTTCTCTAAAGCAGAAAAATATTGGTGCAGAAAATTTTGCAACTGTGGGTCTTAACCATAATTTTCACCCATCCCTGCACTTTACCCTGACACTAACTTGGTTCACTTTCCATATCCTGGATGGAATGGGGGGGGGGCAATGAGCAATGGGGGCCTGCTGTGTAGCAGACAGATTTGGGCTCAAAGGATTCCTTTTGCATAGGGTGGGAAGCAGATCCATACACTCCCTTGCCATCACTGCTCTAAAGTGATACATCTGCTTGCTTCAGTTTGACTGGTACAAAATGGGTTTCTGCTGGACCCATCTCCAAACTTAATGGGCCATAAAGTGAGTCATGTGCCAAAGAGTTGCAGTGCTTCTGTTCAGTGTTCTACTAAACAAAACATGCGAGAATGGAAGAGGGGCAGAAAGCGAGATGTTTTTGGCTCTGATTTATTTCCCACTCACCTGCCACTACTAGTGGCAGGTATTCAACAGAAACACAGCCTTCTTGGTAGCAGCATCAATGTCATGACATGCTCTTTCCCAACAAAGTTTACCAACTGTGGAGTCCTTGGTGCTCTCTGAGCTTGGTTGTTTGCTTGCAGACGTTTTGTTGCCCAACTAAGCAACATCTTCAGTGCTAGAAAGAAGTAGGGTTTGCTCCCTGTTTATATACCTAGACAAGCTACTGTATATAAACAGAGAGCAAACCCCACTCCCTTCTAGCACTGAAGATGTTGCCTAGTTGGGCAACAAAACATCTGCAAGCAAACAACCAAGCTCAGAGAGCACCAAGGACTCCAAAGTTCAACCCTCAGCTACAGATATTCTCTTCTATTGAAGTCTACCAAGCCATGACATATACTTTTAGGATCAAGGGAATAACCTGGCATTTCTAGAAATATTGGGCTGATTAAGTTAAACTTTTAAAAACTCTTCCCTATTCCAGTGCTGTAATTTATGATGCTCTTTTTCTATATAGGGTGATGCAGTTGTGAGGACTGCATTTTTATGTTGCTGCTGCTGATGTACTTGCCATCTGGAGAATGATGATCACATCCTGCAATCACAGTGAAAAAGAAATAGGAAATACCAGCTCTTGTAGCTAGAAGGCCCTACTGCAGTTCAATCCAATCATCCTGGTACAAAGGAAATGCGCTGTTACTGAATTAGAACCCTAGAAAACAAGACCTTCCCCACATTTCCCCTAGGTGTGCCAAACGGTCTCCTTGCTCACACTACAGACTGCTAAGAATAGGAAAAGCAGAAAGAAGCAATCCAAGAAATTTACCTGCAGCTGATTGAGCAAGAAACAGTCAGTGGAAGAATCTTCTGCAAAGCCACTGCTGTCAGAATGCTGACTTGCTGATCGCAACAGCTGATCTATTGGTGGGGAAGGGAGAAACGGGAAGACAGATAAATATTAAATGCTCAGCAGATCTTCCAAAACGTACACCAGAGCTTTCCAAACCTTTCATGTTGGTGACACACTTTTTAGACATGCATCATTTCACGACACGCTCTTACAGCAGAGCACAAGGCAGGCACTAGGACCTGCGTGGAATCACAGCAGGTTTGGAGGCAGCAAGGCACAAGGCAGGCACTAGGACCTGCGTGGAATCCTGGCAGGGCTCGGAGGCAGCAGCAGCCGCGACACACCCAGACACTGCAGCCAACACACTAATGTGTCCCGACACACAGTTTGGAAAGCTATGACGTACACCATCCTCTGTTTAGCTGTCAAGAGGATATGTGCATTTATTCATACAGCTGAGAGCCCTGACCTACCAACTCCAAAGCTGGCTCTGACTCTCAGCTTTCAGGCAAAGCCTGATTGTTTCTCTGGCTCTGTTTAGCCCTTAATTGGACCTTCAGCCAGTTAATTTTTTTCTTTACATTGTATGATGACACTTTTATCCCACCTTATCCCAAGGTGTTCAAAGCAGCATACTTGGGGCCACCCCTCATTTTATTCTCAAGACAACCTTCTGGGGTAGACTGGACTGAGTGTTAGGAGGTGACCCAAAGTGAGCTAATGAAGTTCTCTGGTTAAGACTGGACTTTGAACCCGGGTCTCTCAATTCACAATTAACGTATTAACTAATGGAACATCTTCCCCCGAGAAATTAGACTTGCCCCGACCCTGTTGACCTTTTGCAAGACACTAAAAACCTGGCTTTGCCATCGAGCCTGGGGTCCTGATAGCAGGGGCAAGCCTGTTTCATGGCTAGTTTGAGTGTTTATAAGTGTTCTCAGCTGCTGTTTTTATGTCATTTCTGTTGTTTTTAATTCTGGTTGTTTTTAATTGTTTTTTATTCTGTTTTAATTGTGAGCCACCCAGTCATGTATATGAGATGGGAGGCTTATAAATTTACTAAATAAACAAATATTAACTGCACAGAGTGTATTTTTAAGTATTATTTTTAATCTGTTTCAGTGGCACATTGTATCTTTAAATGGATACTGTATCCATGTACATACAGATTATATATAAATACTGTAGATACTGCATCCAAATAAATAAATAAATAAATAAATAAATAAATAAATAAATAAATAAATAAATAAATAAATAAATAAAATGTATCTTAATGTTCTTTTTAAGTATTTTTCAAAAGCATACTGAGTATTTTGTGACTTAAAAGTAGGAGAATCCTATTTTGAATTAAGATTTTTTTTTTTAAAAAAAAAGAGATTCCAAGTCCCGTACTTTCCTGAGAGTAAACAAAAGTGACACACCTCTCACCCTGTACAGAGCCCCAACCAAAGAAGAGACACAGAGGCAATTGTTCAGCTGGGACTGAAGCAGGCTAAGCTTAGAACTGGGCAGAACTTACATCCCCTTCAAGCCAACCCAAGCTTTGGTCAGCATGCTGCATGCTGGAGCCTCGCCCACAGTCCTTCCAGCCGATGGTGGTGGAGCAAGAGCATTTGGGAAAACAGCCTGTGTTCTGTGTGGGGCAGACTTTAACACATTCCAACAGGACCAGCATATACAAAAGAAGCCACAGAGTGGCGATTTTCAACAAAGGACTCACAGTATAGACACATTTAAAACGTACGGCTGGAGTAAATACTTTTGGTGACCCAAATGCAGCCCGGCTTTTCACACTCCTGGACTAAATTGCTTTTAAAAACTGTACAGTTTATAAGGAACGGGGTGATAAGCGGGCTGTGGACATTTCTAAACTATCAGAAAGTTAACAGTTTTACATCTCTGAGACCAAGCATATTTTTAAAAAAATCAGAACAAATGAAGGAGAATCCAAAGTGCTCTACAGTCTTCTAGAATAGATAAGAGTGAATTAAAGTCAGTTTTTATGTACTGAAAACACATCAATACGTAAGTTATTAATATGTCGCTTCTAAGTGTAAATAATCTGATTATTTACACAAACACATAGCTCATAGATGAACAGCAGTTAGTTTTGGGGGAAGACTTCCAAATTTGTCCTCCCTCCTATTAGAAGAATGTTGGCCTTATTTTGTGTGGTTTTAAAATATAACCCAGATGGCACTCTAGTAATCAAAATAAATAAAACACAGCAAGGCACTCTGTTGCTTTTGAACCTCAGCTTGCATGTGTGTGTGTGTGTGTGTGTATATATGTCTCTGTCTCTCTCTCTCCCTTTCGAGCTACCAATGGATTTTCATGTTGCACAGATAATATGCTTGGAATTCCATTAAAAACAAGAAGGGTACTGGGAGAATGTCCAAACATAGAGTACTGCATTGTCACAGCCAAGATATCAACCCACAAATATTGCTCCAGAAACAATGATCGTGGATCAACTACAACAGAGCTTTCCAAACTTTTCATGTTGGTGACACACTTTTTAGACATGCATCATTTCATGACACACTCTTACAGCAGGGCATCATTTCACGACACACTCTTACAGCAGGGCACAAGGCAGGCACTAGGACCTGCACAGAATCACAGCTGGTTTGGAGGCACCAAAGCACAAGGCAGGCACTAGGACCTGGTGGAAGCCAGGAGGCAGCAGCAGCCGCGACACACCCAGACACTGCAGCCGACACACTAACGTGTCCCGACACACAGTTTGGAAAGCTCTGATCTACACCAAAGAGCTGTCAGAATTGCAGCCATTCTTCACATAATATTAGCTCTTAAAGGGTCCTAATTGTGCCTTTAAGGTTTGAAGAGCTCATGATACAATGGGCTGAATCTAGCCTTTCTTTCCGCCATTGCCAGCATCCCACAAATGGAATTTACTACTGGCAGCAAAAAGGGAAAGCCAAAGAGGCGATTTTATCCAGAACAGCAGATGTTTAGGGCTTAGGAAGTGGGATGGGGGGAATTTCATGAAAGTTGCCTCCCCTATTCCAGTAGTGGACACACTCTGTTGAATAAGCAGCATTCCACAGATGAAACAACCATGTTAGTGTGTGTATACTTCTATGTGTAGGCATGCACATGTGCACATGCGCACACAAACATATATATAAATAGAACATGCTATATAAAAATAGAATGTGCTATGCAGATGTGCATATCTTTTCAATAACTGAAATAACTAAGCAAATGTAAGTGGAGGGAATCAATAACCAATCCCATTCCACTCTGTGCTAAAGCCCGCCCTTGTAATTCTAATGAATATGTTATGGCAGAGCTTTCCAAACTTTTCATGTTGGTGACCCACTTTTTAGACATGCATCATTTCGCAACACACTCTTACAGCAGGGCACAAGGCAGGCACTAGGACCTGCGCGGAATCCTGGCAGGGCAGGTTTGGAGGCAGCAAGGCACAAGGCAGGCACTAGGACCTGCGTGGAATCACAGCAGGTTTGGAGGCAGCAAGGCACAAGGCAGGCACTAGGACCTGCGTGGAATCACAGCAGGTTTGGAGGCAGCAGGGCACAAGGCAGGCACTAGGACCTGCGCAGAATCCTGGCAGGGCTCGGAGGCAGCAGCAGCTGCGACACACCCAGACACTGCAGCCGACACACTAACGTGTCTGTGTTATGGTCTGAAGGTATCCACCCCAGAAAACATCCTATAAAGTTCTTTGAAATGTCCCGCTATGTTCAATGGATACAGCTTTGCCCAAAGAAAGCAGCTGTTTGGGTGTGTCAGACTGCAATCTTCCTCATCACAGCTATAAGAACGAAAGAACAGCTCTGCCAGATCAGGCCAACACCCATCTTTGTGTTTCTCTCCGAGACCTACTTCACAAGAAGTAGAATATGGACATAACCTTCTCCAGCCATTGCTCCTCTGCAACTGGTACTTGGAGGCAGGCTGTCCTGAATACCTAGTAACACTGAATGTTCAAGACTATTAGCCCTTAATTAAGTCTTCCATGAATTTATCCCATCCCCTTTTAAAGCCATCCAGAAATAATGGCCATTATCACATCCTGTGATAATGAATTCCACAGGTTAATTATGAGCTGTGAGAAGTATTTTCTTCTGTCTGTTTTAAATTTCCTTCCAATCAGTTTCCCCGATAGTCCCTGGTTCTAGTCTTTTGAGAGAGGGAGAAACATTTTCTAACCAAGATTGAGCCCCTTGATCATTTTGGCTTCCCTCTTCTGTACCTTTTCCAACTCTATTATATTGTTTTTCGAACATGGCAACCAGAACTCTACAAAGTAATCCAGATGTAGATACACTATAAATGTTATCAGGGCATTACAGTGTTGTCAGTTTTAGTTCCAGTCCCTTTCCTAATTATTTTAGCATGAAATTTGCCTTTTTTACAGCTTCTGCTGTGCACACATTTTTACTGAGCTATCCACTATGACCCACGTAACTTTTTCTTGTTTATTTATAAAAGATTATTCTGCACCTGTGCTTTTTGTTCAATGTGCATCACGTTACCCTTATTTAAACTAAACTGTATTTGCTACTTGGTTGACCATTCACCTAGTTTAAACAGATCCTTCTATAATTCTTCACTTTTGGCTTTCAACACCCTGAGTAGTTTGGAATCATCTGCAAACTTGGTCAGTTCACTGCCTACCCATGTCAAGATGAGTAAGTTAAAAAGAACCTGTCCCAATACAGATCCTCGAGGTACTTTACCTTTTGTGACCATAGCAACCTATAAAAGGGCACAGCTGTTAAGTTTACACAAGAGCCTTTGATAAGGAACTCTGTCAAAGGCTTTTTGAAAATTCAACATACAGGGTCAATGGGGCCACCTGTAATTGCATGCCTGTTGACTCACTCAATAACTAGAACGTGGTTTTTGCAGAATCAATGCTGATTTTGCTTCAGAATTTTAAAATTCTGTTCCACCAATTTGCGCCAAACAATTGGGATGACTAGCCTTCAGTTTCCCAGATCTCTCTTTGGTCAATTTAGCCAACTGTCAAATGGCTGTGAAGGAGGAAATATGTGGAATCTTCTTCCCCCTGAGGTGAGGTTGGCCTCATCGCTTCTGAGCTTCCGAAGGTTCCTCAAGACTTGGTTGTGTCAGCAGGCCTGGGGACCCCGGGGGACAGGTGAGCTAGTGAGATGGCTCTGTTATTATTAACATCCCTTCGCCTTTTTGTTTTAGCTCCGTTTTTTTATAGTTTTGATGTTTTTAATTGTTCATAATTATAGTATTTTTAGGTATTTATTGCTGTTTTAACTTGTTGTAAGCTGCCCAGAGTTGCTTGTAAAAGTGAGATGGGTGGCTATATAAATTAGATAGATAGATAGATAGATAGATAGATAGATAGATAGATAGATAGATAAAGTGCAGCATATGTAGAAAACACCTGGTTGGGCAAGGCTGCTCTTATCTATACTTGCTTAGAAACCAGTCTGTCCTACAAGACTGGTTTCTAAGCAAGTAGACAGGGGGTGGGGAGGGGACAGGCTAACTTAGAACAAGCCTACCAGCATCATTTTTTTTGTCCTAGCTACCTTATTAGAACTAGTTTGCATAAAGAAACTAAGTCCTAAGTAAAAACCTGGACCATAACTGCCCAGATTCTCACTTGCTAGAACTTTTAACATGACATTCTAGAACTATATCTTGTTGGGCAAATGTCTATTCATATACAGGACTTATTCCCTAGTACTGGAATTTATCTCCCCCCTCCTCTGTCTAACCCAAGGGTTGGCAACCTTTTTTCCATCAGGGACCACCCCTGTCGGAAAAAAAATTTCAAGGACCTGGGGGTGGGGTTTGCGGGCGGCAGCCAATCGGACGGATGGGGGGCAGGGTTTGCGGGTGGCAGTCAATCAGCTGGATGGGGGTCGGGGTTTGCAGGCGGTAGCCAATCAGATGGACGAAGGCGGGGTTTTCAGGCCTGCCGCTCCGGGGCACCGAGGGCATTCTTGGGGTCCCCGGAGCCTGCCCTTTCGAAGGGGCAAGCTCCGGGGACCCCGAGAATGCCCTCGGTTCCGGCAGAAAGGCAAAAGCCTCGCCGCGCACACACATGCTGCCGGGCCCCTTCTGGCATGGAGATTTTCCACCCGCCCCCCACCCACGCCGCTCATCTGTGCAGCGGGGAAGCGGCCGGCAGCCTGGGTGCGCAGCGAGGCTTTTGCCTTTCTGCCGGAACAGAGGGCATTCTCGGGGTCCCCGGAGTTTGCCCCTTCGAAAGGGCAGGCTGCACACCGCAAGCCACATGCTGATAGTTGGAGGTGTTTCCCCTTCCCGGCCCCCACCAATCAGCTGCTCTGGCTCACCCTGCGGCCCACTTCCTAATGGCCCGCGGACCACAGGTTGCCGACCCCTGGTCTAACCCTAGTCTGGAAATAAAAATGGGATGTCAACCAATATGCTGTGCAATATTTTTATTCCTGTAACTTACAGAAATTTGCAAAATAGCTGAAGAAATAGCAAAAGCTGAAGATTGGAATGTGTGAAAAATCACTGCATGTATCTTTACTATTCAACAGGGCCAACAATGGAATAAAAAAGGTGTTAGGCTGGGAATATGCAAGTTAAAGTTCTGTTAATAAATGAAGGGCTCAGGAGTATGCTGGGTTTTTAAAACATATGAGGCTGTTGCAAAGATAAACGCAGAGAAGGAGATTCTGTTGCATATATTTTTATGATCTTAAAAGAATATGAAAAGTTAGATTTTAAAAGCCAAGCCTAAACGTGTTTTTTTTTTGTGGGCTCCAGGAGAGCACATGTTAACTCCCCCCTCAGGAATGTTAATTGCTGGTGCCTCGAAGTCTATTTGTTTAGCCATTCAGAGATTTACCTGATGGTTCTTCCCAAATAAAGTGATAAGTTGCCTAGGTGAATGGTCACATGTCAAGCCCTGTCCAATCAGGTACTGCCAAGTAGTGGTAAAAGCTTTAAATTGTAAATCTGCCTTTTGTCTTAGTTACCTTGCTGTTATCTCTCTGTTTTGTCTTCTCTACAATGTGAGTACGGGGCTATGTTAATTAAGCCATGAGCTTCTCTTCGGCTGAAGAAAGCAAGCTAAGTTACTGTTCTTTGTTTTTAAAATAAAAAGCAACGTTTTTTTTACTGCAAGCTTTCAGTTCGTTTTGTCTCTTAATATTTCTATAACTCTGATCTCACAAATTATTAAAACTACAAAAGATTCTACATATTCAAACCTGAGCTTTTTAGAGGGAAGTGACAAAAAAAATGGTCAAGGTCATAGCTTCTAATTTAGCTCAAACAAAATGCTAGTTTTAATCATTCCTGAATTTCAGGTATAGACCCATTGTTCCATCTTAGTGAGGATATACTGTACTTTGCATCCAGGAAAGGGTCAGCTTTGGTCCAGGGCTCTTCTAGATTAAAGGATTTTAGGAAACCAAACCTTTAAGGCAGAGCTTTCCAAACTGTGTGTCGCGACACAAAAGTGTGTCGCCACACACAGCGTGGTGTGTCGCCACACCACCCGGAAGCGGCGGCGCGCGCGTGCACGGCGGCCGCCACGCGCGCCGCCGCGCGCCACCCGCGCCGCTGCTCGCCCCTCCCGCGCCGCCGCCGTGTGCGCGCCGCCATCCGCCCCCCCGCCGTGCGCGTGCTCCGCTGCCCGCCCCCCCCGCGCCGCCGCCGTGCGCGCCGCCACACGCCCCCCCGCGCTGTCGCCGTGCGCGCGCGTGTCGCCGCCGCTCAGTGTGTTGCCAGCGGCGGCACTTTGGAAAGCCCTGCTTTAAGGATTGCCGCTAGCCAGAATAGAAGATACTAAATCCCTGATGATCAAACAAACCTGTTCAATATAAAGCAGAACCACACAGGCATTTTTCTATTCTAAACTTTCAAGACATTTGGATGTTAATTTTTTCCTTGCAGAGTTAGAGATTTATTTTTAAATGTGTATTTGAACTTTGGCAAATACCAATAGACCAAACTTCATGGCCTTTATAAGTTATACCCATCAGGCCATCCATGAATAAAAATAACAATAATTTCCTGAATCAAGATTTCTTCAGCTAGTAAACATTGTGCATACTGAAAATTTCAGTAACACTTCATGTTATAGCACATAGCAAATGAGACTTTTTGTTCCAGTCCTGCCCTTCACAAAAGGAAACCCTGTGAGAAAAACATACCTCTACTTGGGCTATGTAATAACAAATACCACTGCTGAACACACAAAAGACAAGTATGTTTTCCACTAATTAAAATTCATTATCTAAAAAGAACATCCTATTAAATGTATTGGAGAATTGAGCTTTTCCCCCCTGAACAATGTGTTACTAAGTTAAGCTGATTATGATGAAAGCTTACATTAAGAACGAAAAGAAAACAGAAAACACAATTCATAAAATGGACAATGCAAATTTAAAAGCCTTCTATTAATACAAGGAAATGGAATTAAATTCTGTGAATTTAACATAAAAATACTAACATTTTTATCTTTATGCCTAAGGCTTTTTTAAACAAGGAAGCAAACCAATGAGATAATGTACATTTTACTGCAACCCTATTAAATAAGTTGTGGATAGCAGCTACAGTCTCATCCTTGAATGAACAAACCTATTAAAAATACATTACCAGTTTAAGAAAGAAAAAGAAAACAAAATCAAAGTAGTAGCTTTATAGGCAAGTCATAAGCCAACAGATAAAAATAATACATCTGTTGCGAATAGACGAAATAAGCAATGGAAACAGACTGATGGATAACCAACAGATTGAATGAGATAACCATCCAGAGAAATGCCAAGGGCTTTCACACAGGATTTAAACCAAGCCTGAAGAGTTCAAACTCACAGATTTAGTCTGGTAGTAAGCTAACTGATTATTAAACACACTTGTAACTAAACTAAGCGTATACAGTCAGATATGCACATATCAAAGCTCCTGAGCTAGGACATATACATACTTACTGCTGTTTTTCAACCTGCTAATGGCAGTCACATTCTGAAGTGAAATTAGAGCTACATTTCATTCAATGTTCAAAGAAAAATATGGTATCTGTTATCAATTCCCTGATCAAAGAGTGAACAGGTATTCTCTTTGCTACTGTAGTCTAGACCAGCCTTTCTCAACTTTTTGACCCTGGAGGAACCCTTAAAATATTTTTCAGGCCTCAAGAAACCCCTGCACATTCAGGCTCAAATATAGGCCAGAAGTTACAAAATTATTATATTCATTTCATGTGTAGGCCTGTATATATGCATTAACAGTGTTCCTAAACTAAAAATAAAGAATGAGGCAAACCTCTTTAATGTGAAGTTGCCTGAATTTGATATAATCTTTTAAATAAATCGTGATCTCCCAGGGAACCCCTAGTGACCTCTTGCAGAACCATAGGGTTCTACAGAAACCTAGTTGAGAAACCCTGGTCTAGACCATTTATTACTCCAAGGACAGGACTATTCTTTTCACTCAGGAAGTAAATATCCTCTAGAGCAGGGGTCCCCAACCTGTGGCCACGGCCTGTTAGGAAGTGGGCCGCAGGGCTCCCGCCTGCAAACCCCGCCCCCTGGTGTGCGCGATTGGCTTCCACCTGCAAACCCCACCCCCCCGGTGCACGCGATTGGCTTCCACCTGCAAACCCCACCCACCCGGTCCGTGGAAAAATTGTCTTCCACGACCGGTCCCTGGTGCCAAAAAGGTTGGGGACCGCTGCTCTAGAGCAGTGTTTCTCAACCTTGGCAGCTTTAAGATATGTGGACTTCAACTCCCAGAATTCCCCAGCCAGCATACAGTCCACACATCTTAAAGTTGCCAAGGTTGAGAAACACTGCTCTAGACCATGGTGGTGCTCCTGGGATGCTTCCTTTCCATGCCATTACAGAACAAACCATATACTGGCAAAGAAAGAGGGAGAGGGCAACAATCTGCTTTGTTCTCCTGTGCTGAACAGCAGAGGGATGCAACTAACGTGGACACCCAACAAAGATAAAAACTACATGAGCATCACCATGATCAGTCACCCTATGTTCTAATTTGGAAATAGAACACACTTGAGACTTAGTGCTTATGTTATATAGGGCTGTTCTGTCACATGGCTGAACACAAAAGACTTTTGTATCATCAGCCCTTGAAGAACAGTAAAAAGCTGTGTGCGCCATACGAATTTTGGTTTCGAGTATGTCATTTTAAGGTTCAAAACGGTCACTTTAAATGACAGGGCATCATTGACTCATATAAATATATTACTTACATTTATCCACCCTATAACTGATGGAGGAGTCAGAAAAGCCAAACCCTTAATTAAGGTTACAAGTTTGATCCATCCTCTATCATTTAGGATGCCATTTCACAAGAAGACACTATGATCTGAAATCTAATTGAAGGGCAGACTAGGAGCTTATGGGTGGGCCACTACTTAAAAAGCTAAAGTACTTGGATCGACATCCAGTGGTCAGGATGTTTCAGGAGGAACAAGGGGAAAAAATCTACTCACCTTTTTTTGTTTTGTTTAAAGCCAGTTGGCTTGTGTTAGGAGCATGTGGAATCTCTCCCTCTGTGCTTTGAATCTGCAGAAGAAAATCAATGCATTTTTAAACTTATGCTTATAGACAATAAGCTTTCTAGTGAATATGCATGACATTTATACCTTGCATAACTGGTTATTTAGCAGATTAACGATTCCAAATACAATAAACTTGGCAAGCCAAAGGAGTCAATTACTGCTGTTTATCATTGGTATATCTTTTTCAGACTTCCTGGAGTGATAATGTTGAAGTCGGAAAACACAGGAACAATAAAATGTGAAAAGGCCATGACATCAGTAACTTAGGATAAAAGGATTTTTTTAAGAACAATGATGCAGAGCAAAAAAAGAAAAAAATTAATCAGCACAACTATCCCATGAGGTTTCCTTTTGGGAAACTTTTAGGCAAACAAACACAGAGCGCTGTTAGCTCAGTAGGAGGGGGAAAAAACAAAGGCTGTAAGGCTGACTGAAACTCAGAAAACCATGATAGCTAGCTTGTGCATTTCACAAATCCCTTTTTCAGGGGTTATGTTAAAAAAGGGCAGAAGGGAGAGGGGAAAGGAGAAAAATATATTATCTTTAGAGATTATTGTAGAAAATACCATCTGCCCCATGAGATATTGAAGATAAGGTTTCGATTCTGCCTCCTAAAAAAACTGTCTCTACCTTTCTCTCTCAGTGCTCCACACCATCAAACCTAAATAAGACTTCTGAAAAATCAAAAGCTACTCCAGACTGCTGTCATTCTTAGTTGACAGCATGTACCTTTTTACTGTTTCAGAACATGGCAGATTCCTCATCCAATGACTACAAACTCAAAACACAATGTCTTACACTGGCAAGTACTGCAGGCTTCAGTTTCCATGCCCCTCTAGGAAGTACTGTTGACTCTGGGAGACCATGCAGAGATGTAAGCTGCCTTGCCAAAGGGGATGGGGGGGGGGAAGCATAGTACAAAGCAGCTCCTTTGTTTAAACAGCAAGAAGGCTATTCTAAATTAATTACTAAATAAGCAGTTATTGAGCAACTCCCCCCAAACAACAAAAGGAAACTAGACAGGGGAACTTTTGTTTAAGGAGAAAAAACAAATGGTGTCCATTTCTTTGATGTATAAGCAAGAAGCCATCTAGACTATTAAAGTAAACTCATTCCATATGCAAAAATCCAATTAACTTTAAAATTGAGTAGAATAATTATAAAATGCAGTTTCCAAACACAAATATTTTAGATCAGATGATCCAAAGCTAACATATTCTCTAGATGGGCCTGAATCCAAGGAGGTATAGCTAAGTTTGACAGCAATGGAGAGCTGGGTAATTATGAATGCATAGAACTTCTAGGCTGAAAAGTCATTATTTTCCCTCCTTCCAATAAACAAACAAACAAACAAGTAAATACCATGAATGCACATGCGTGCGCACACATACACCTAGCTAGCACAAGCTGCCAGGAACCGCCCAGAGTTCCCCATGGGGGGAGATGGGCGGTTATAGAAATTAAATAAATAAAATAAATAAATAATAAATAAGATGTTGGCTGTGGTCCCATTTATGTATGATTGCTCTGTTCATCTACCCCTTTGCCTGGAGCTTGGTCATTTTAAGAGTAAATATAGATTCATATATTGATTCATTCATCTCCCTCTATTGTTTTTTCTTTCTCCTTTTAAAGTTCCATTTGCCTCAGTACCTTCTTCCCTAAGACCCTGGATTCTTCTGCTTTGAAAACTGCTTCTTCTTGATCATTGTGATGCTACCATTTTTATTTTAAATATTTTATTGTTCTTAATTTTATCTTCAGAACCCTTTCCCAGGCACTGAAATCTACTAGCTCACCTCTGAAAGTTTAAAATAAAGTAGAAGGGATCTAAATGAAATATAAGTAATTCAAGCAGGGCCTTAAATAAAGCACAGCATCTGTGTGATTTCATTGGCTTTTAGGTACATTTCCTTGTTATTTGCCCTCTCAGCATTATAGACATAGGAAACATGTCTTCACTTTTTAAAACCCATCTGAAATCTAATAACACATGGAACTATAAATAGCACTTTTAATTACAGAGAAGATTACACTCAAAATGTGTAGACAAACTACAAGGACAAAACCTTTCCACAGTTGTATTTAAGAGGCAGTCATTAACATAAACTTGAAACTCTACAGTTTTTAATTCTAAAATACCAATTTCAATCTGGGGAATTTCAAGACATTTTAATATGAGTGATTATTACTCTGGCTTTCAAACATTTTAAGGAGCAAAAATGAGAGGAAAGTTCCAAGCGCCAGTAAAAAAAGACTTTATTAATCAGGGTAAAGGTAAAGGTTCCCCCCGCATATTTGTGCAGTTGTGTCCGACTCTAGGGGCCGGTGCTCATCTCCGTTTGTTAGCTGAAGAGCCAGCGTTGTCCGAAGACACTCCACGGTCATGTGGCTGGCATGATGCACGCGGAACGCTGTTACCTACCCACCAAAGTGGTACCTAATAATCTACTTGCATCTGCATGCTTTCGAATTGCTAGGTTGGCAAGCCTCACACATTTTGGCTATAGACCTTTTTCAAGGGCACCATGAAAGAGAAATCTGAAAACATACACTAAACATTACAGTGTTTGTTATACTGTATAACTAACAGGTCAGAACACTTACTTGCTTTTTAAATTATAAAGATACAAAAATTGTATTATTATATAATTGTTTGTTTATTTTCTATCCTGCCTTTATAAATAACTCAAGGCGGCGAACACCAAATACTCCTTCCTCCTCCTATTTCCCCCACAACCACCACCCTGTGAGGTGAGTTGGGCTGAGAGAGAGTGACTGGCCCAAGGTCACCCAGCCAGCTTTCATGCCTAAGGCGGGACTAGAACTCTCAGTCTCCTGGTTTCTAGCCCGTTGCCTTAACCCAGAGCTTTCCAAACTTTTCATGTTGGTGACACACTTTTTAGACATGCATCATTTTGCAACACACTCTTACAGCAGGGCATCATTTCGCAACACACTCTTACAGCAGGGCACAAGGCAGGCACTAGGACCTGCGCGGAATCACAGCAGGTTTGGAGGCACAAGGCAGGCACTAGGATCTGGGTGGAATCCTGGCAGGGCTCGGAGGCAGCAGCAGCCGCGACACACCCAGACACTGCAGCCGACACACTAACGTGTCCCGACACACAGTTTGGAAAGTTCTGCCTTAACCAGTAGCTTGAATCATGTCAACTGGATTTGTATTTTCTCAGTGGAAACGTTTCACTCCTTATCCAAGGAGCAAAACGTTTCCACTGAGAAAGTAGAAATCCAGTTGACATGATTCAAGCTACAGACAATTCCACCTGGATGACTGAGAACCTTCATAGACATCTGCCTTAACCACTAGACCAAACTGGTGCTCTACATCATAGACACATTTAAGTATATCTAAACATGGCTTATTCAATCTCCTTGAATCTAAAAAAAAAGACAGATGATCTCAAAAGCTGCAACATACTCATGCTATCAAGAATAACATTTTTTTTAAGTATAAACATGTGCCAATATTTTTTGAGACCAAAAGTTCTTTTTAGATTTGTAGAATTAAAGAAGTCCTAAAAGTGAATGTTTTAACTGCCTTGCCATCTCCTGTATAACAAGTAACATGCTATTTGTATAAATATATATATATATATATATATATATATATATATATATATATATATTAACTTGTATTACCGCTCCATCTCCCCCGAGGGGGACTCTGGGCGGTTTACAGTACAACAATTTAAAATCTTTAAAAGTAACTACAATTTAAAATACATTACAAAACTAATACATTAAATATAAAAATCCAATAGGCGATAGATGGATCTCTTTAAAAGGGCTCTATGGCACTAGCCATCCCCAAGAGGAACTATTCCCATTCCCATACCACGCGAGGCGGCACAGCCAGGTCTTTAAATTCTTCCGGAAGGATAGGAGCGATGGGGCCTGTCTCACCTCCGGGGGCAGAATGTTCCAAAGACTGGGTGCCACCACGGAAAAGGCTCGCCTTCTGGACCCCGCCAAGCGACACTCCCTTGACGACGGGGTCCGAAGCATGCCCTCTCTACATGATCGAGTGGGACAGTTTGAAGTCATGGGGATGAGACGGTCCCTCAGGTAGCCTGGTCCCATGCCATGTAGGGCTTTAAAGGTCATAACCAACACCTTGAATTGCACCCGGAAGCATACTGGCACCCAGTGCAGCTGGCGTAACAGAGGTGTCACATGGGCCGATCTAGGGGCACCCATAACTGCACGCACAGCCGCGTTTTGGACCAGTTGAAGCTTCCGGATACTCTTCAAGGGTAGCCCCATGTAGAGCGCATTGCAGTAATCTATGTGAGAGATGACCAGGGTATGAGTGACTGTACAGAGGGACTCCTGATCTAGGAAAGGGCGTAACTGGCGCACAACACGAAGTTGTGCAAAGGCCCTTCTGGCCACGACTGCCACCTGCTCTTCAAGCAGGAGTCGTGAGTCCAGGAGGACCCCCCGATTCCGCACTGATTCCAAACGGGGTAGTGCAACCCCATCCAGAACCAAAGATGGTAATTTCCCAGATCTAGAAGAACCATCAATCCACAGCCACTCCATCTTACCAGGGTTCAGCTGAAGCCTGTTGTTCCCCATCCAGACCCCCACAGCCTCCAGGCACTAAGAGAGGGCAGCCACTGCATCACTTACTTCACCAGGGATGGAGATGTACAATTGAGTATCATCAGCATACTGATGATATCTCATCCCATGGTGACGGATGATCTCACCCAGCGGTTTCATGTAGATATTAAATAGGAGAGGTGAAAGAACCGAACCCTGTGGCACCCCACAAACGAGGGGGCGAGAGTTGGATCTTTCATCTCCTATTACCACTGATTGGGACCGGCCCCAGAGGAAGGAGGCAAACCAGCGCAAAACTACGCCGGCCACCCCCAACTCCTCGAGCCATTCCAAAAGGATACCATGGTCGATGGTATCGAAGGCCGCTGAGAGGTCAAGGAGAGCCAGGATGGATGCACTTCCTCCATCCCGCTCCCGCCAGAGATCATCTGTAAGTGCGACCAATGCAGTTTCCACCCCATATCCCGGCCAGAAACCTGACTGGAAGGGGTCCAGATAATCCGTTTCATCCAGAATCCTCTGGAGTTGCAAGGCCACCACTTTCTCAACCACCTTCCCCAAAAAGGGGAGGTGGGAGACAGGACGAAAATTGCCCAATACAGTAGGGTCCAGAGATGGCTTCTTGAGCAGGGGGTATACCAGCGCCTCTTTAAAAGCATCTGGAAACGCCCCCTGCTCCAGAGATATATTAACCATCGCCTGGACCCAACCACAAGTCACCTCCCTGGCTGCTTGAACCAGCCAGGAAGGGCAAGGGGCATGTGGTGGCCTTCACACTCCGGAGGATCCTGTCCACTTCCTTAGGTCCAACAGGATCAAACCGTTCCCAGATACCCGGGAAATGACGTTCCCTGGGCATCTCTCCAGACTCTGCCTCACGCTTGGAGTCTAACTTAGACCGGATCTGAGCGATTTTATCCTGCAGATGCTTAGAAAATTCTTCCGCACGGCCCTGTAGGTGGGTCACAGACTCTACCTCCCCTAAAAGTGATTGTGTTATCTTAAACAGGGCCATCGGACAACAATCTGCGGATGCAATAAGAGCGGAGAAATATTGACGTTTTGCCGCTCTTACCGCCACAAGGTAGGTCTTAACCGCGACTCTAGCTTGTGTTCGGTCAGATTCAGTCTTTGTCTTTCTCCAGCGGCGCTCTAGGCATCTCTTAGCCCTTTTCAAGACCCTCAACTCCTCCGTGAACCATGGGGAGTATCGGGTCAGATGTGGCAAGAGAGGCCGCACAGGCGTGATCCTGTCCAAGGCCCCGGCCGCCTCCCTATTCCAGGCTGCGGCCAGGACCTCCGCTGGACCATGCAATAGATCCTCGGGTATACCACCCAGCTCCTTCTGGAACCTCATAGGGTCCATTAGTCGCCGGGGGCGGACCATTCGAATGGGTCCTGCCTCCCTGCGGAGTGGGGCGGCATATGAGAATCTCAAGGCCACCAGGGCGTGATCTGACCATGACAGTGGGGACAGATCTAACTCGCCCCTCAGATCACCTTGCCACTGCTCCGACAAAACGACTAAGTCTGGAGTGAGGCCACTGTCTCGAGTCGGGTCTCGAATAATCTGAGACAGGCCCATGGCTGCCATGAACTCCCGAGCTGCCTCTGAGGCACGTCCCAGGGAATGCAGGTTGAAGTTCCCCAGAACCATAAGCCTGGGGAACTCCACCGCCAACCCCGAGACAGCCTCTAGCAGGGAGGTTGCTACGCAGCAGGGAGGCTGGTACAGCAACAACACCCCCAACTGCTCTCGAGAACCCAACTTGAAAAACAGGGCCTCACACCCGATCACTTGTGGAGCAGCGCCCCTGAAGGCCACCAGAGATTCCCGGATGACAACCGCCACCCCTCCTCCCCTGCCCTGGGGTCTCGGCTGATGCCACACCTGAAACCCGGCTGGGCACATCTTAGAGAGAGCTACTCCTCCCTCTGCACTCAGCCAGGTCTCTGTAATACACGCCAGGTCTGCCCCCTCCTCCGTGATCAGATCGCATATGAGGGGGGCCTTGTTGTTAACAGACCTGGCATTGAGTAGCAGCAGCCGAAAGCCAGGGCGCCCGAGGATCCTCTGACCAGGGCCTGGGTCTGAACCTGAGGGGCCGGAACACGCCACCGGTAACAAACACCGGGGGCGTCTTCCCCGAAGATGGCCTGCCCCCCGGTTCCCGTCATAACATCCCCGTCCCATTACCACTTCGATCGGGCACCCCACCCTATTGCCCCCAGAGTTTCCAGGCCCAGATGCATGTAACCCAATAGCAAGACAGTGGTTTTAAGATGTTTTGACTTTTATTCTTGACAGCATGACTAAACATTGGCTGAACTCGTTGATGACATCAGAAGCACTGATTGTGGGGCCTGTAAGACATGTCCCCTTGATATCTGAGACTATGGGGAGATCTGGACAGAGTAGGCCTTCCTCTTGATAGTCTGGGCCTAAAACATTGAAGGTTTTAACAGCCACTATAAACAACTTGAACTGGGCCTGGAAAGCGAGTGTTGAAATAGGGAAGCTATTTCAGTACAGGGACATGGGGGGGGGGGCACCCTGCTGCATTCCAGGTCAGCTGCAGTTTTTGGATTATCAAGGTGACTATGTAAGGATTGACTCCTTTATTACAATAAACATCCAGGCAGCTCTTTAGAATGATATCTTAGGCTGCTTTCAGCAGATGACAAAGAGAAACAATAGCTACATTTTTGTTCTTTGCACATTTTTGTCCTGGATAACTTGAATAGCTTGATTTCTGTACCTGTATTAATTATTGTTAATACAGGTACAGAATTACAAAAATAATTATTAATTATTTACCACTTGTTTCTCTTTGATATCACTTGTGACCTTAATAATCTGACCCTGCCACAGGGCCATCTATTTTCAGCTGTATCCTATACAGTAGTATACAATATTTACATCAGGTCAAACCTACAAACACAATGACAAAGAAGAATAGCTTTGGGGAAGAAATCCAGCAGTCACTGTTTTTATTACACATAATTTCTCAGCTTCAATTGACTTCCCATATTGCTGGATTGGAGTAACTATGCATTAAGCCTTTTCCTGTGATAATAGGATTCCTATGGGTCCCCAGCAGCTATATAAATATTAATAAAACTATAGCCACATATTCCTCAAGAAGTTATGGTTACTTGCCTATGATACTTCATCTGGAATCTATCTCCATTAAAAAAATATTCTAGCTTCCTTTGCTACAGTATCTAGGACCAGATGAATGAAAACAGTGAAATATCACCCATCTAAGATAACAGGAGAGCCAGTTTGGTGTAGTAGTTAAGGCACCAGGCTAGAAACTGGGCGATCGTTCTAGTTCTGCCTTAGGCACAAAGCCAGCTGGGTGACTTTGGGCCAGTCACTCTCTCTCTCAGCACTGAGGAGGCGGCAAGGGCAAACCACTTCTGAAAAACCTTGCCAAGAAAACTGCAGGGACTTATCCAGGCAGTCACCAGGAGTCAACACTAACTTGAAGGCACCCCAAAAAAAAAGATGATGATGATGATGGTGATGATAACGGGGTCCAGTGAATCCCTAGCAATACTTAAAATATGATAGGGAAAATGTAGATCAACTATGTTAAAAAATCAATTTTAATGGTTATCTCACCAAGAATATTGGAATACTTATTTCTGTTGTCTTTTCTATAGAAACTTCTATAAGTTTCTGTACATTCCAAAGGATAGCAAAAGTTTATTTGATAGCAGGAGTTCAGCCTGACTTGAGGGATTAATTTTACTTCAGTTTAGCTTCATGTTGACACAGGAGTTTATGCTTGATGCACATTTGCAACAGTGGTATTTTATTTATAATCTTCTTCTGGGGAAAATATCCATACTATATATAGGGATATATTGGAGCCCTTCCATAAAGTCCTATCCTCAGAAAGCTTCATCCAGTTTGTTTGATTTGTGACTATATTGTAGACTGGTGAACCCCAATAGTTTGTGAGTTAGAATTGTGTTCCAAAATGTAATCTAATACCATGTTATTGTCAAGGTGGAATAACTATGAAATCCACCATATTTACCATTTCTAGATAACTCTTAAAACAGAGCTTTCCAAACGGTGTGTCGCGACACAAAAGTGTGTCGCCACACACAGCGTGGTGTGTCGCCACACCACCCGGAAGCGGCGGCGCGCGTGTGCACGGCAGCTGCCGTGCACGCGCGCACCGCCGCACGCCCCCCCGCGCCGCCACCGTGCGTGCCCCCCCGCGCCGCCACCGTGCGTGCCCCCCCGCGCCGCCACCGCACGCCCCCGTGCCGCCGCACGCCCCCCCGCGCTGTCGCCGTGCGCGCGCCGCCGCACGCCCCCGCCATGCGCACGCGTGGCGCCGCCGCGTGTGTCGCCAGCGGCGGCACTTTGGAAAGCCCTGTCTTAAAAGGTTCTTTGGGTTCTCAGAACAAATTGATATTTGCCCTTCCCTAAAAGGAAGGGACGGCAGAGGATGAGATGGTTAGATAGCATCACCGATGTAATGAACATGAATTTGAGTAAACTCCGGGGGACAGTGGAGGACAGGAAGGCCTAGCGTGCTATGGTCCATGAGGTCACGAAGAGTCGGACATGACTAAACGACTGAACAACAAAAGGAAGATTAAGATTAAAATTCAAAGCAAGTGTTCTTAAGTCTGAAGAAACCAAGATGGCGGCCGGAAGCAGACGCCGATCGCTCCCTCTCTGAAGGAATCCAACCGAACACAGGCTAGAGCCGCTGTTAAGGCCTACCTTGTGGCGGTAAGAGCGGCGAAACGTCAATATTTCTCCGCTTATTGCATCCGCGGAGAGCTGCCCGGCGACCCTGTTCAAGATTACCCAATCCCTTTTAGGGAAAGGGGAGTCAGAGGTCCATCTACAGGGTCGAGCCGAGGAATTTTCTAAGCATCTCCAGGATAAAATCGCTCGGATTCGCTCTAGATTGGACTCTCAGCGTGAGGCAGAGTCTGGGGAGACACCCGGGGAACGTACTCACCTTATTATCTGGGAGCAGTTTGATCCAGTTGGTCCTGAGGAAGTGGACAGAGTCCTCCGGACTGTGAATGCTACCACCTGCCAATTAGATCCTTGTCCCTCCTGGCTGGTGAAAGCAGCCTGGGAGGTGACTTGTGCTTGGGTCCAATGGACCGATGGTAAATACATCCTTGAGAGAGGGGGTGTTTCCGGCAGATTTTAAGGAAGCGCTGGTGCACCCCCTCCTCAAGAAGCCATCGCTGGACCCCACTATACTGGATAATTTTTGTCCAGTCTCCCACCTCCCCTTTTTAGGGAAGGTGGTTGGGAAGGTGGTGGCGTTGCAACTCCAGAGGATTCTGGAGGAAACGGATTATCTGGACCCCTTTCAGTCAGGTTTCAGGCCGGGTCATGGGACGGAAACTGCATTGGTCGCGCTTATGGATGATCTCTGGTGGGAGCGAGATGGAGGCAGTGCATCCATTCTCGCTCTTCTTGACCTCTCAGCGGCGTTCGATACCATCGACCATGGTATCCTTCTGGGACGGCTCAGGGAGTTGGGGGGTGGACGGTGCGGTTTTGCGCTGGTTCACCTCCTTCCTCCAGGGCCGATCCCAGTCGGTGTTGATAGGGAGCGAGAGATCCAACCCACGGGCCCTTCTTTGTGGGGTGCCACAGGGTTCGTTGCTCTCGCCGCTCCTTTTTAACATCTACATGAAACCGCTGGGTGAGATCATCCGTCACCACGAGCTGAAGTATCATCAATATGCAGATGATACTCATTCATACATCTCAATCCCGGGTGAAGTAAGTGATGCAGTGATCACCCTGTCCAAATGCCTGGGGGCTGTAGGGGTCTGGATGGGGAAAAACAGGCTTCAGCTGAACCCTGGTAAGACGGAGTGGCTGTGGATTAATGGCCCCTCAGTTTCTGGGAATTTGTCATCTTTAGTTCTGGATGGGGTTGCACTACCCCAGACAGACCCGGTGCGTAACTTGGGGGTCCTCCTGGACTCACGACTCCTGCTCAAAGAGCAGGTGGCTGTCGTGGCCAGGAGGGCCTTTGCTCAACTTCGTGTTGTGCACCAGTTACGCCCTTTCCTGGACCGAGAGGCCCTTCGAACAGTCACTCATGCCCTGGTTGTCTCCCATATAGATTACTGTAACGCGCTCTACATGGGGCTACCCTTGAAGAATATCCGGAAGCTACAGCTGGTACAGAATGCGGCTGCGCGGGCAGTTTTAAGTGTACCAAGATCGACACATGTAACACCTCTGCTCCGTGAGCTGCATTGGGTGTCAGTTTGCTTCCGGGTCCAATTCAAGGTGTTGGTCATCACCTTTAAAGCCCTACATGGCATGGGCCCAGGTTATCTGAGGGACCGCCTCATCCCCATTACAACATCCCGTCCTACCCGATCTTGCAGAGAGGGCATGCTACGGACCTCCTCTATGAAAGAGTTCCATCTAGCGGGGTCTAGGAGGCGAGCCTTCTCTGCAGCGGCACCTGCCCTATGGAACATTCTTCCCCAGAGATAAGACAGATCCCTTCACTCCTGGACTTCAGAAAAAAATTGAAAACCTGGCTCTGTGATCTCGCCTGGGGCAAGAGGGAAAGAGGTCAGGCTTGGGGATGGCTGATCGCTTAGAGCCACCCCAAATATTTTAAACAGTCTTCAGCAGCACTGCAAACCATCTACCTCTTGGTTTTAATTTAAATTATATTTATTATATTTAGTATATTGTATTTTATCGTGTTTTTATTGTATTGTACTATTGTTATAGCTGTGAACCGCCCAGAGTCCCTCCTTGAGAGGGAGATGGGCGGTCATAGAAATTTAATAAATAAATAAATAAATAAGCACTGACCAGATCTCTACAGCCAGTCAGGAGCTGCATGCAGGTGAACATGTGAATTTCTATGCACAGGAATGCACAGACTATGAAAGGCTAGATGCACCTGGCACTCTTGTTTGCTCAGCATAGAGAAGCAGCTCTGCATATCTCCCTTGGAAGCTCCCAGCAGGCTTGATGGGCTGATTTGCAAGGCTGAATTGAAGTTACTCTCATTTAGTTGCCTTTATATAAAGGTAAAGGTTCCCCCGCACATTTGTGCAGTCGTGTCCGACTCTAGGGGCCGGTGCTCATCTCCGTTTGTTAGCCGAAGAGCCAGCGTTGTCCGAAGATGCTTCCATGGTTATGTGGCCTCATGACGCGTGTGGAATGCTGTTACCATCCCACCGAAGTGGTACCTATTTATCTACTTGCATTTGCATGCTTTCAAATTGCTAGGTTGGCAAGAGCTGGAGCTAGTGCGGGAGCTCACTCCGCACGCAGGGCTAGGGATCTGAACCTCCGAACTTGCGATCTTCCGATCGACAAGCCTGGCGTCTTACCCACTGAGCCACCACGCCTCCTGCCTTTACAGTATATATCCTGCTATTAACCGCCCAGAGTTCCCTTGTGGGGAGATGGAGCGGTATATAAATTGAAATATAAATAAATAAATAAATAAAATAAAATAATCCAGAATGATTAAAATATAGCATGAAACACATACCAAAACAACAGAATGTACCACTGTCAGTCCCATATGCTAGAGAGTGGGTTTTGACTTAATTCTGAATAGCAGTAAAAAGGGATTGTTGCTGGCAACCATATAATTGCTCAGACTCTTTCAATGAATGTGTGTTGGATCATGATTACTCTTACTACACTACCTGTCAGGCTTATTCAAGCTATGCCCTTCAGATTCTTGGGAGGTCAAACTTCCATATTTATTCTTTCACCCTGACATATTAGGGAACACATCTAGAGGGGGGCCACTTATGGAAAGAAACCCTATGCAGAATGCCTACTCATAAGCAACTATCCACACACACTTTCTATGTGAGACTGGAGACCTTGCCTATTCAAGAGTCCTCTATCATACACAACAACCTGTCAGCATTCTTAATGTTGATAAGGCAGGATAGGAATCTTGGTGTCCCTGCCCAAATATTTTGTAGTATAACCCCCACTGTTCTTGTCCATTGGCCATACTGGTTGGACTATGGGAATTGTAGTAAAAAGTCAGCAGGGCATTCAGTTGTATATACCTGCTGAACATGAGTAATGTCTGAACAGTGTTAGAAGCATTCCAAGAGGACAGTGTAGAAATGTAAGAAGAAAAATCACAAGAGATGAAGCCAAGAAAAATAATTGAAAAATATGACTTTTCTGATATAACCCCCCCCCCCCAAAAAAAAAGACATGTTTTTAAAACTCTGCTATTAAGAGTTGCCAGGTTGATTAAACAGACTCCAAAGTCTGCAGTGCTTTTTTAAGGCAGCTGGCCTCATTTCACATCTGCTCCATTTTCAGACACTTCCTCAGTTCTAAGATGTTTTTGGTGATAAAGCTGCCCAGTTACTATTCTCACACAATACATTCTGACTTAGTACTAGTTTATTAAAATAGAAAATCCAAAATCAAAGGACTTCCTTTTAGGAAACAAGCATATTTTCAAAATAACAAGCTAAAGCGTTGTGTCCTTGTTATCACTATTTAAAATGAACAGAATAAATACTATTGAAATTAAAACTGTTTGAGCTTTATCCAAGGAAACAAAATAGGGATATTTTAGTATACAATTGCATAACGTCTGTCTTCAGAACAGGAGAGAACAGGGAGCCAAATAGTACCGTCAACTCCTTTTGGTCCTGTCTCTGAACGTTATATTCTGGTTCAAGACAAACACCCCAGAGCAAAACTGGCATTAAATGTGGAGAGGCCACTGGCTGAAGATGTGGGGACACCCCTGCCAAACCCTAACTGCAGTGAGTCTCCATGGGCTTTGCAGAATATGGGTTTTCCCGATGGAAGGCAGCAGCAAATTCATTTTAATCTATAGCAGTTATTGTTAAGCAGACTTCTCTTTTGAGGTTCCAGGATGCACTGGGGAAATATCTCTTTGGGGGTCTTAGATGAACAGTAAAACAATATTACTGAATCTTCCTATTCAGCTGCTACTCGTGATTTGTTATACCTAAGTAAAGATGGAGGAGGAGGGGGAGAGACATGTTGGAGGGCTCAAGTTATTAGTTATTCTAAGTGCTATGAGCAATACTGCCATATGGCATGCCTAATTGGACATAAGAATTAAAATATATGCTTCAAGAATAGGACAGAAGCTCAAAACAGATTGAACACTGGTAGTATACTCCCTCAAAAGGCCAGTAGAGCCATGACCCTAAGCATTTGTTTCCAGCCCCTCTGTCTCTCTCTTCCACAAACACACAAATTTTAGGGCAGGTGTGTCCAACCCACGGCCCACGGGCCGCATGCGGTCCTGAACAGCTAGTAATGCGGCCCAAAAAAATCGTAAACTTTTAACACTATTTTGCCTTTTTTTTTCATGACTCGATCGCATGGGGCTCAAGCACGGACTGCGTAGGTAGAAACAACGGAACGCTGTGTAGGGGAGGGGGCAGTGCAGTGCTAACACCGCCGCCTGCTACACACGTCAGCTTGTGGCGACTTGGCGTTATATATAATATTTCAACCTACCTACACGTGTTCTGTGACGACAGGCGTTTATTGTTATTATTATTAAGTAGACATGTAAGTTTTCTTATTTGATTATTATACTTTGCTTTGTTTATTTGCCTACCTAACAATGTACAATGGGCTTGTTGTATTATTTCTTTAAAAAAATATTTATTCCTAAATAAATGTATTCCAGCATGGCTTCAACATCGTTTCAACAGAAAACAGAACCCAAAAAAGAAAAGAAAAAAAGAAAAATTGCGGATGAAGGAAGGGTATTCAAGGAAAAATGGACAGATGAGTACTTTTTTGTCGAGACAAATACTAAGGCACTATGCTTAATTTATAGGGGAAATGTGTCACTTTTCGAAGACTACAATTTGAAAAGGCATTATACGGAACTGAAAAAAAATGTGTCATCTCAACCATTTTTTTTTAAAAAAGTCACAACTCAAAAGGACTCTATTATAAAAGTTAGTTATTTGGTAGCAAATCTGACTGCAAAAAAATCAAAACCATTTACCGATGGTGAGTTTATTAAGCAATGTATGGAAAGCGGGGCAGATATAATTTGTCCTGATAAAAAAAGCGATTTTTCTAAAATCAGTTTGTCTCACCAGACTATAGCCAGGCAAATTGAAGAAATAGGAAAATCTATTGAAAGAGGTTTGAAGAGTAAAGCTGCTAAATTCAAATTTTATGCTTTAGCGATGGATGAAAGTACTGATGCTACAGATACAGCTCAACTTGCCATTTTTATTAGAGGTATTGATAACGAATATAATGTCACTGAAGAAATGGCTTCTTTGGTGCCATTAAAAGACAACTACTGGCCGCCCTCTCTCAGTGCCTGGAGGCTGTGGGGGTCTGGATGGGGAACAACAGGCTTCAGCTGAACCCTGGTAAGACGGAGTGGCTGTGGATTGATGGTTCTTCTGGATCTGGGAAATTATCATCTTTGGTTCTGGATGGGGTTGCGCTTCCCCATTCAGAACCAGTGCGGAACCTGGGCGTCCTACTGGACTCACGGCTCCTGCTCGAGGAGCAGGTGGCAGCTGTGTCCAGAAAGGGCTTTGCGCAACTTTGTGTTGTGCGCCAGTTACGCCCTTTCCTGGATCAGGAGTCCCTCCGTACAGTCACTCATGCCCTGGTCATCTTCCATATAGACTACTGCAATGCGCTCTACATGGGGCTACCCTTGAAGAGTATCCGGAAGCTCCAACTGGTCCAGAATGCGGCAGCGCGTGCAGTTATTGGTGCCCCTAGATCGGCCCATGTGACACCTCTGCTACGCCAGCTGCACTGGATACCAGTATGCTTCCGGGTTCAATTCAAGGTGTTGGTTATCACCTTTAAAGCCCTACATGGCATGGGACCAGGATACCTGAGGGACCGCCTCATCCGCATAACTTCAAACCGTCCCACTCGATTATGTAGAGAGGGCATGCTTTGAACCCCGTCGGTAAGGGAGTTTCGGTTGACGGGGTCCAGAAGGCGTGCCTTCTCGGCAGTGGCACCTGCCCTTTGGAACATTCTGCCCCCGGAGGTGAGGCAGGCCCCATCACTCCTATCCTTCCGGAAGAATTTAAAGACCTGGTTGTGCCGCCTCGCGTGGGACGGGAATAGGAATAGCTCTTCATGGGTATGGTTGGTGTCTTAGAGCCCTTTTAAGATCATGTGGGTCCTAGGTTGGTTGAGATCGCCCGCTTGGATCTTCTATTTAATTTATATAATAAGTAATTGTATATTGTATTGTATATTTTTAGTAGAATTTTAATTTTTATATCTGTAAACCGCCCAGAGTCCCCTGTGGGGGAGATGGCGCGGTGATAAAAGTCTAATAAATAAAAAAAATAATAAAAAAATAAAAATAACTAAATCTCTTGATTTGTACGAAGCAGTAAAAATGACATTAAAGCGATTTTCTTTAACCATTGTCAACATATCTGGTATATCTACTGATGGCGCCCCGGCGATGGTTGGTAAAAGTGAGGGACTTACAAAATTGATAGATGATGATGCAAGTGCTGCCGGCAACTCACGTTTGATGAAGTATCACTTGCATTCTACATCAAGAAAATTTATGCGTGAAAGCTTTAAAAATGGATCGTATCATGCAAATTGCCATCAAAGCAGTGAATTTCGTAAGGGCCAAGGGATTGAATCGTCGCCAATTCTAGGAGTTCCTTAAAAGTATGGATGATTATGGGGACATCATTTACTTTTCTGAAGTAAGGTGGCTAAGTCGGGGTAAAATGCTGAAAAAATTTTATGATTTGCGAAATGAAATCAGGTCGTTTATGGAATCAAAAGGAAAATTTGTGGCAGAACTTGAAGATGAAAAATGGCTCACAGATTTAGCATTTTTGGTGGATTTGACCGCTCATTTAAATGAGTTAAACATGCATCTTCAAGGTGAAAACCAACTTATCACTGCGATGTTTCAAACCATAATAGCGTTTGAAATGAAACTTAAAGTATGGCAAGCTCAAGTTATGGAAAATAATTTTATACATTTTAAATGTATAAAACTAAACACAGTCCTGTGAACAGCGACAAATATACAGCCTTGCTTTTCAGTTTGATACAGGAATTTGAGAACAGGTTTCAAGATTTCTGGAAAAATCATCAATATTTTGGTATATTTCCGACTCCATTTTCAGTCGACATAAGTACATTACCTCCAAATTTTCAAATGGAATGCATAGAGTTGCAATCAGACATTCAACTCAAAGAAAAATTTGATGTTGTCTCTCTACTGGACTTTTATAAGACCTATCTTCCCAGAGAAAAATATCCCTCGCTTCACAATCACGCCTTATTCATGACATCGCTTTTTGGCAGCATGTACATTTGTGGGCAACTATTTTCAAGGATGAAGCACACGAAGAGTAAAATTAGAATTAAAATTTCTGACGAGCACCTTGAGAACTCACTGAGAATTGCAACCACTTTCATCGAACCAGACATTGATGCATTGGTTTCACAAAAACAAGGTCAAATAGCTCACTAGTTTTATGTTGCCCTCTTTTTTTAAATTTTATAATAAAAAATATAAAAAAACAAATGAAGTTTTATTACTTATATACATTAACTATATTATATATTTTATGTGTGGCCCAAGACAATTCCTCTTCACTCAATGTGGCCCAGGGAAGCCAAAAGGTTGGACACCCATGTTTTAGGGCTTTAAATAACCTGGATACATTCATTCATTCATTCATCAATCAAATTTTGTCACCGCCCATCTCCCCCCTCAAGAGGGACTCTGGGGGGTTTACAATAAAATATATTTAATTTTCCTAGGCCTATTTCTGTTCAGCCTGCATCAGCCATGTTGATAATAGCCAATTATTTTAAGACATTACATTTGAAGGGATTCAGGAAGCATCCTGAAGAGGAGCTATCTAATTTAACCCTGAATATAAATGGAATCCTATGTCTAAAGCCATTCTGACAGACAGGTCAGTAAAAGGGCTGGCCAAAATAATTTGAACCTGCTCATCAATACAAAGGCCTGCACTGTCTTCAAGGCTTGGCACTTCTGCTTTGAAAGCCTCCCCCACCGTCTGATCCTGCATGTGCATGCAAACACTACCATGTGCGTCTATTGGGGGAGAAGGAGGCAACAGGTCAAATGATGAAATGTGCATTGCAATATTACAACCCAAACTCTACTCCTTTTGTATATGTGTTGTGGCATCATGCACACATACTGTACATAAAAGACAGAACTTGAATCATGGCATCTTGGACCTCAAATAAATTTTTGATTTGGTATCATGATATCATGATGCACATTTCATCATTCCGACAAAACCTTTGGATTCAACAGATGCTTCCACAAACTGCATTTATCCCAAGTTTGCAACCCTCCAGATGATTTTGCCAAGCCCAAGTCAATAACCCTATACCAAAAAAATTAAACAGCATTCTTACTTATTTGAGAGTGCAGACACCTCCTTTCCTTAAACGCATAACAGGTACCCATTTGTGGAAGAGAAACTGATGAAGGGGTACTTTAAGCCAACCTCTTTTGAGGACAGGTAATTTTACTAAATCTTTGCATGAGGAGCGAATGGTACATTTGATCACATGGAATACACAGAGGCAGTAGAATTGCTTGCTACCAGGAGAGACATTGGCAATAAGCCAGTAGTTATTTACTGTCTCTGCTGAAAGCAAGCAAGGCTGTAAACGCAAAGGTGCAGCAACAGGCAATCTCTGGAGAGGATGTTTTGGACCTACAGCAATCTTTCTGTTATTTTATCTGTGCACTAGCAGCTCTCTTACAGCATACTAGTTCTGAGGTATTCCTGGACAACAGCAGAACTGGAGGAAAGTATGATCAGGATCTACTGGCAGATTTCTGGTTGATTTGCATTTGATCCCTAAAAGTTTCTGCTTTCCAAGTGTTTAAATTAGACTGGAGAGATGAAAGATACTTTTGGGCATGGTTTTTATGCAACTCAACTATGATCTCATTTCTAGTACAGAAAACAAGTTTCTGAATTGAGACATTGAATCAGAGACATCCTAAATCTTTAACGGTAAAGTTTATTTTCCGATCTCAAGCTACTCCTTTGCATTTAAGTCCAGGGTTAAGTCAGGGAAAGTGTCAAGCAAAATTAGAACCAGCAAACCTAAGTCTGCATGCTCCTAAACTACAGCACAGCTATAAAGGAACCAAAGAAAGCAGGAAATGAATCCTGCTTCATAAATGAGTCTTCATGGCTCTCCCACTGTTTCTTTTTAATCAGCGTTTCTCTGCAAAGAGACACCCAGCATCTTGCATGCCAGATCACCAGAACTCAGATTCTGCCATTTTGCTGCAATGTTCAGAAGCAAACTTAATTTTTTCTCCCCATCTGTTTCAGAACTGAAGTTGATGATACTTAAATCTATAAAGTATCAGAAATGGACCCTGTGTGTTTGAATCAGTGCTGTCGTAGAAAAGAAAAAGAAAGATGCTGGAATAGGAATGCCACAGGGTAAAAATTGGAGCAAGGGGAGGGATTCCACAGCAGAGCAAAGCAAAGAACAGCAAAGATATACTGTACATAGAATGAATATACATCTATCCTTAATGTAGCATCCTTAGCAAATATCGCCTCCCACTTCTAAAGTAGATTTCTGTAAAAATATGACAGTTGAAAGACAGACAAATTCTAAAATATCAGGAAGCCAGAACTGTACTCATTAACAAGTTACTTCAGCTACACCTGCCCTGCAGTCTCTAAAAATACAGACATCACACAACTGAAGCAGCAACAGCAGCTCCTTTATTTTAATACTCCTTAAACAAAACCAAGCCAAAGAAACCCAAAGACGTCTCCGCAAGGCAAATTATTACTACTGTTATTAATGCATATAAACATCCATCTTACAAGCCATTTGCTAGGTCTCTGTTTGCAAAGGCGACTCCGTGCCTTCATTTGCTCCTAGGGCTGTGCCGGAGTTTCTTGTTCTCCCTCTCCCACTGGGTGATTAGGGGGCTGGGGTGGGATAAGGGGCCAATCCCTTTTCCTCACCCGCCTCTGCTGCTGGTCGCAGGGTCAGCATCCTGCCTGCATTTCTACTCACAATCTTGCCCCGTTCCCTCCACCCCTCCACATCTCCTTCGCCAATATCAACAAGGATGCCAGCACAGACGCATCCGATTGGCTGAGAATGCAGAGGCCAGAGCTCCTGGGAAAGCTGTGCCTTGACTCACTCTCCCACGCCGGCTATCTTGACAGCAGCAGACTTCCGACAGAAGCCCCAGCCTCAAGGGCTCTGGGACAGCATGGAAAACCGTGCCCTCAACATCTTTGCCATGCTACGTGCAAAGAAAACATTCCGAAGTCAAACTTGGAAAGAGGGAAAGCAGACCTTTAGGGCACTCCCCACACTGTCTCATAGTGTTTTTCTACACACAAGACAATCAGAAAAACCAAGTAAGAAAAAAAGAAATAGGAACTGTCCTCATTTCTGCCATTAACAGCAAGATTCCTCACTTCCGTGCACTACCCGTAAAACCATAAAATTAACTTGGTAGCATATTATTTCAGGTGCATTTCATTCACTGGCCCTCAGTGACCTTTCTCAAAGTTGGTGCAGCAGCCTCGAATGAGGAAGAATGTGCACATTTGGCTGTGGACAGGCTGGCATGTCCGAAAAGGACAATATTGAGTGGCTTGTGCTGGGACCAAAACATAGGTGTTTGGTCCGGGCATGGACCCAGAAAACATGTGCTTGGTTTGAATATGGATATGGTACATGTGTGTCCTGGGCAGGGGTGTTCCAGGCAGGAGACAGCAGGGATAATGCAAACCCATCAGTGGTAGCACGAGCTAAGCAGAGAGAAAGGAAAAGAAAATACCGGGAAGGTCAGGAAGTCAGTCAAGTATGCTGCACTTTCAAGCATAATGACAGCTGCCAGGAAGGAACTGGGAAGATTGGGGAGAGGGGGGTTAGGCCATATACACCAGGTTTCTTCTCTCCAAATTGGTACACTTCATTACATAACCATTATGAGCTTTAGGGATGAAATCTAATAACCTGAAATACACCTAGAATAAGGATATACAACTTGGAACTCTCCAAAATTTTATGACCAACTTCCAACTGCTGGCATAATTAGTGGAAAGGAATGGTGTGAATTGCAGTCCAGATTATCTGGAGAACACCAGGTTACTTAACCCTGACCTAAAGGTATAAGGGCCAACTGCTTTAAATTCATCCATGTGTCTATTAATTCAGTATTACCCACACTGGAATAGGAGCTTCTCACTAAATTGCAATAGGCTGACAGGCCTGTTTTACAGTTTAAAATATAGTTCTTACGTGATTTCCACTTAAAAATGGAAAGAAACCACGCTGTCAGTTTTTGTCAACTGTCATCGGATGGAGCTCCAAAGAGCATAAACAAGTGAAACTAAGAGGCCACAGGCTGCCCATCCCTAACAGAAACTAACAGTACCAAACATGCTGTATCTTTGGCTGGCTTTTAAGCACAGTTTAATCAGGAATATCTGATAAGAGTATAATCTTCCTTTCCATTAGTACTCCAATCCCCTCTTTATGAGAGTCCCTGTAACTGGAGTACCCACTAAAAATGGATCAGGGTGGTACATGAAGCCATGGAGGATCTGGTTTAAAATCCTAGTTTAAGATCTCCTTCTGCACTGCATACCAAAGAACCACTTTAGCAGCTTATCAAAACTCTGCATCCAACATCTGTGCGATCTACACAATGTGCAGGGACAGCAACTCTTCAAAGTCCCCTACGTAGTTCCACCAACATCTACCAGGTATCAGACTGGAGAAAGATGGTGCAGAATATGAAGTAGAATCAGCACTTGAGGAACAACAACGACAACAACAACAACAATCCTCATCTCTTTCCACATACCTCTTCCATCTCAAAGGAGTCCTTCTGTTGCAGCATGAGGCTGGCAATAGATGGAATGGTTAGCGGAACACAAGCCTCTTTATCGGCCAGTGAAGCGGGAGGCATTTGTATTGCCCCGATACCTTTAAGTTCAGAATTGGTTGATTCCAGAGTATCACCCATGAGACTAGAAGAGTTCATAGCAGCAATCTTTTCATGGAGTCCACCTGAATGTCCAAAAGAGTTGTTATTTTGCTGATCTTCATAAGACATAGCATAACCTTGAGTTTCCTGCTGAACGTTAATGCCAGGAGAAAGTTCTGAAGGATCCAGAGCTCCTAGTAAGCTGGACTGGTTGCACGGTACTTCTTCTTTTACTGTTGCCAACAAAGATGCTTTGAAGTGTTTTGGAGTTTTGGCTTCATTTTTCACTTCTGCTTCTTCACTCCCATTTTCAGATTTGCCTTTCTCAGTGGCTATACTATTGCCACTGTCCCCTGCTTGAGGGTTCCCGCAGAGATTGAGTTTAGAGAGGGTCTTCATCAAACGGTTCGCTGTGTTGCTTCGTAACAGAGGAGGAGGGCTGGATGCTTCTTTACTGGAAGTTGTTGAATTCATGCTCCCAATTTTCTGCAAGGGAGTGCCAGAAACTTGGGAGTACAAGGAAGAGAATGCATTGGCCACAGTAGTAAGCACTTCAATTTGACGAAAGCGACCTGGCAAAAAGACAAAACCAAAATGGCAAAAAGAACAAAGGGCAGCATTATAAAAAATGCAATATTGAAACGACAAATGAACTTGAAACTTGCAAAGTTAAAAACAGAAACACCAGCACATCAGAGCCAAAGCCAAGCCAGATTTCTGACTTCCAACTATCCTTGGCTTCTGAAATCTGATGGAATTAACTAGGATTCCATGCACTAGTTCCTTACCCGAATGTTACTTGTAGTATTCCCTGAGGAAAAGGAGACAGTCTTGAATTGTTTTGTCATGGGATTGGTCTTAAAAACACATCTGCCTTTTGAGTCACTCAAAGGAAAATGCATTGTTTCATTTTTATTGTTTTAATGTTTATTAGGTATGTAAGCCACTCAGAGTCTATATCAACCAGTGGCATATAAACCCAAGAAAATAATACATACCAAGTTATGCCATTGGGAAACTATTCAGATGGAGAAGAGGGGAAAACCTGAGATTCCTTCCATCACTTTTCCACCAAATAAAAGTGCCTATCTCCTTACTGAGCTGTCTTTGAAAGGAGTTCCACTCGCTCTTCTCTGATCCGTTTCTCACATTCCAATTCCATATGCCACATATACTACTCCCACTTCATTCTGCTGTCCATGGTCAATTTTGAGTAGGATGGCACCAAAACTTTAGAGCACCCTTCCTTATTGATCCCATCACCTTTAGCTAGCATGAGGAAGTGAGATGCTGAGATTTGGGGGTTAAACTATTCCAAGGAACCCAGGCTGGGGAAGGCTGGTCAAGTGCTCCTAGTGTTTTGCTACAGTCATCTATATACTCACTATAATTTGAGAAATTGACTTTCCAAATTGCTGAGTGAAAGGGTAAATGGTAGAGGGATAGTTAGCTGCATTGACAGCATTCTCTCCCCAAGTGACGAGGCTGAGAAAGTTTAAAATTAGGCGGACTTTGCAACAAATAACATTATCTCTATTTATTTCTAGTTTACCATCATGAAAAACAAGGAGATTAATCAGGCATCATCACATTTTTCCTAGCCAACTTGTGAAATTATTTAGGAACATACTGAATTTTTATGCATTTACCTGTATGTTTACTGAATTTGTACATTGTCCAGTAAGGAAAGAAAAACATACTTGTCAAAGCAAAATTGGGATTTTCCACTTCCATCCGTTGCAGTTGGGCATTCAGAAACACTTTGATATCAATTCCCCTTGCAAAAGATGATGAATTAAAAAACCTTGATGGAATTTTAGAAGCAATATCTGGTTCATCACGTCCAAACCCAAGATTATAGAGAACCTCTTCAGGATCTTCCTCATAAAGTTCCAGTAGTTCAGACACACTAGATTAAAACAAAAACACAAGAATTGCACTACATATTATCCCTTTCTGGTTAAGTAGAGGTGAAATCTATAAGACGGTTAGACTGAATACTTGGATTAAAATATTTAGACTGTAATTTTAAGCATTTAAGGGAGATGAAAGGATTTTTTGATTCGGTGAGCTTACTTAAAAATATATTTATATATGAAGGGTTTGGCCTACTGAAGACTGTGCCTGTGAATCCAATTCATAAAGCAATTAAATTGAAATATTTGTCGTATACTCTCCCATAATTCTATTAATTTTAACAGGACTTACTTCTGAGCACACCTAGAAAAGGCTACACTGTTAATTCAGTTTGGAGAGTAATGAGCAACAGAACTTACCTAGAAGAATGTTTAAATCTGTATGATTTCAATCAACCATTATATAGAGGGGCAGATTGTCATACATCCCAACCTTGTTCAAACTTTATTGAAAGCAAAGCCCTGCTCATAAACTTCTAGTTCAACTACATAGTTGTGAGAAGGCAGACAGCTAGACCTTGCTTGTTCACCCAGTCTTCTCTGTCGTAACTGCACTGCCCTCCATGTGTTGGAAAGCAGCAAGAAGTGTTCTGTACTTGGACAGCAAACTCACTGCATCATTTGGAATCCTGTGGTATCTGGATTCTAAGGGGCAACCAAAATGCTTTGAAGAATGTGTGGCACCTCATCCTTTTCAATTCTTTATTTCTTAACTACAAAGCAATGATGGTCTGAACCAGGCTAGGGCTCTCACATGCAGGTTGGAGGCACTCAACCAATCTCCCCAGCCACCTCTCTTTTCAAAATACTTAATACAGACTGACTTGAGCCCATGTGAGTTTATTTTGTAAAAAAGAGCCTGCACAGCCCGAATAAGGAGCTTTTTCTTTTAAAAGGGAGGGGAGGGGAGATTAGGCTCCTAGCATCCTACACACATTGGCCTTAATCCAGCATTGTTGTAATAACAACAACATGAGGAATGATGTTTAATATCATGCACTTTATACACCACTTGATTTACTCCCAAATTGTGTGTGGAGATTTTACAGATATAGCAGGTAACCCACTCAGAACCTTTGCCCTCCAATGCATGGAGGGCAAGGGGGCAGCAACAGAAATGCTGAGCTCAGCTGATGACTGCACAAACCTATCTGTGAAGAGTCGTTTTTGTAATGCAGGAGTGGTTTCCACTGCCATCTTTCAAAATGTTTTCAATTTCCTATTAGTCTCTCTTCCAAATATGAATCTTACCCTTCTTGGCTTTCTGAGGTCGGCTAAGAACAACTAGGTGCTATCAGCTGCATTAGGAATTCCTTCAAGTGAAACGGCTTCCAAGCACATTTCACCTACTCTAGTCATAGTACAAAATTATGCCAATGATCTATCAAATTCTTCATAGATTAAGGAGCAGAACATTAGAAGTTCCAACTCCCAGCAGTGTTTCCAGCTCAGTCTGCCATCCTGGCAAGAAAGGAAGAGAGAAATCAGGGAGGAAATGTTTAGCTGCATTTCTCTCCTCCCTCTGCTCTGTCATGAGCCTGAGAGTCGAAGATTTAAGTATAGAATTCAACAGGGAGATGAGTGGATACCAAAAAGTCTGAGAACTAAACTCCACAAATTGTTCAGAGAACGCAAGATCTGCAGACTAGACTGGGAAGTTAAAGAAATACCACCAGAAGGCAGCAATGGTAAACCACTTTACAACGCTGCCAAGAAAACTACATGGATATGTCCATGACATCACCAGGAATCAAGTTCAGCTCAAAGGAGACTTTTGAAGAACACAGCGTGGAACTATTCCTGTGGATTTCCTTTACTTCCTGTGGAGTTTTTTCCCCCCCTTAAATTCCATTGGCAGCAAAGGAATTCTAAAACTCCTGCATACAGTATATAGCAGTGTATGTGTAAATTTCAGGAAATAAGAAGTCTATGGGAAAGGAGTATATTTCTCTCACAGTGGTCTTAATCCAGATAAATCTCATGGTATACTTATTCTAGACTCCAGAAACTGGAAGGCAGAACAGTTTCCACCACCAGAATTCAAGAGATTCAACTTCCATCACTGGCTGATCCCATTCAATTTAAATGCAAAACATATACGAATAAGACAGATAAATGAACACAGACAACTGCCATAACACAAAACACACCGAAAGATCATGAAACTCCAAAGGTGGTGATTTTTAAGCATGTCGCAAAAAGAGATATCATCAAGCTGCAGACAAGTGGGTCTGTGATAAAAATGTATGTGATTTTTTTTTCCCCAGAAGAAAAGAAGAGATGGAATAAAAACTGCCATTGACCCTTTATCCCACACTTTGCTTACCTGGAAACAGTTGCACTGCTTTTTCCTGAGCCAGTGGAATTCATACTCCTTCCCCACTGATGAAACTGAAGTCTCTTGTCCTTTGCCAACATACTGTTACTGACAACACAAAGGGAATCCATCATTGCAAGGGTGGAGAGCTTGCCTCTTCCTTTAAGAACATACCCCAAATATCCAAGATTCTACTGCTCCTCTTTTTCTTAAAACCACTTGGGTTTCAATGCACAGCAGCTGCTTTCCACTGCGAGCCTCATGATCCCTTCCAAACCCCACAACTGTTTCCTTTGCTAAAAGCACCCCACCTAGTTCTATTTACCATGTCCAGGGAGCTGCATTGAACTTCTGCTTTTTTTTTAATCTCAGCAAGAAATTTTCGTTTGAAAGAAATTAAATGTACAAGCACAGAAGGGAATGGCGATTTAACAGTGTCACTTATTTCCTCAGTTGAAGAGTAGAACTTTTTCTTTCCAGATGTTTTGGACTTGTGCTTGCTAAAGCACAAAAGTGAGAAACGGCTGTGGACCAGATCAGTCAGTTATTGGCTTGATGAGGAACAGTGTTGCAGAAGGCAAAAAACAAACAAAAAACAATGCAGAGTATGGTGGGGTTCAGACATGTACGTAGAGCCAGAATTTTCTGTTTCTGGACCAGGGCAGGGGGTTCAGGAGAGAAAGTAGTTTTCCCCCCTTTAACTGCATCAAGCTTATTTTAAACTTAACACTACCGCTTCTTTTCAAAACGTGTGACATTACATTTAGCAGTGCGGTTTGAGGGGTTTTGAGGGCCACCCAAAAAGTTTTCAGAGACTATAGGTTACTCATCTCTGGTTGGTAAGTTAATTATGCAGCTGAATTATAATCAGAATGACAGGTAAATGTACTTGATTGAAATTAATTATTTTTTGTTATATTGCTATATAATATGGAAACACAATATGCTGTACTCTGCCTTCTCCCAATTGCTGGAACTGCACAGAGTTTTTATTAGTACTTCCAGTAACTAATGCAATGGAGATACAGCTGCTAGACTCCATCACAATTCACCAGATCCTGGAGACAGGTTCTACAAACATGCCATAATGGGCAGTATTCATCAGTCGGGGATCTCCATCACGGTTATGGTGGGTGGAAAGTGGGCCATCCCACTCAAAATTAAAGAAAAAACCAAGACTAACTTAATGCAGCTTATTGGGAAGGAAAAAAAAGCTCCTTACAGCTGTGTCTCACCAGCTTATATGTATGATGACAAGCCATTAAAAAGAATCATGTTCATATACCAAGATTAACTTCGTGTCAGACATTACTCCAAAGCAAAAAGTCTAAATTTTTACCAGATTTCCATTTGTTCACTGCTTTGATGCAGTTGATTAGCTGAAGGAGGGGGGAAAAAAGGAAGGAGAGAATGAATATAAATCTATACATACACATTACAGAAACAAAAATACTTTGTAAGCATTAACAGAAACAACAAGCAATTCAATCACTTTTATTTTATAAATGATATTTTGAATGCATGCTGCATACCATGTACCTGCTAATCATTTTTACAACAGATCGTTGGATAAATCACAAAGGATGGCTTTACACAAGATCCACAGCCAAACTCAGATAAATGGCACTGAGACCTAGTGCACTGGATTAACTATCTATACCGGGGCTTTCCAAAGTTTTCCCGCGGCGACACACCAGCCACCGTTAGTGTGTTGCCGCGGGGAAACCCGGAAGCGCTGCTGCCGCTTTCGGGTTTTTGCGCGCCACCATTGGTGTCGCCGCGGGAAAACCCGGAAGCGCTGATGATGATCAGCGCTTCCGGGTTGTGTGGCGACACACTTTTGTGTGGCGACACACAGTTTGGAAAGCTCTGATCTATACAAATGAAACTAGAAGAAATGTGTGAGCAATTGGTGATCCTCTTTCTTGCTGGGTCTGAGAAAATGATCCAACCTTAGAATTTCTAGCAAGTGCCTTGCATGAATATTTATTCCGCATAAGGCAGGGAAAGCACACAGGGAATTCTTTTCATTCCTTTACCACCAGTGGCCATAGGAGGCATCTGTATTTTTCTCTGTAGAATAAAAGTATCTCCCTACATTTGTGTTTTTGCTCTCTCCCTATATTGCATCTCTGTGTGTTTATGCTTATCTATGTACTGGAAAGCACAGGGCAGAATGGATACACTCAGCTCTGGATTACACAACTGGGGTGGGTGGGGAAGGGAGGGAAGGAGGAGGGCCTTAGAATAGAGCACTCAGCATCATTCTAGGCTGCTGCTCAAGGGATGCAATGGAATTTTTTCTCTCTACATTCCCCAGCTTGATCCAGCCTGTTTGTCAGCTCCCTTTCTTTTGCTGTCTTCTTTCCGCAGACCAAGTTTGGTCCCATTGTGTTCAGTTTTCAGAGTTATTCTGCTGACAGAGAGTCCCAAGCCCCTCTACATAATTTCTTTCCAACATTCTGTTGGGTTGAAAGTAAGAAAATAGTGGTACAGGATTTCTGTTATATGATCAACACAATCATAGCTTGTTGTTCTTGGCCTATGTTTAAAACATATCACCTTAATTCCACCAGGACTCTGCAATCAAAACTAGGAGCATCCTCTCAATACCAAAAATTTTTTTATAAACAAAGGCTGAATAAATGAGAACAGTTATTTTAAGAAGAGATGCAAGGAAGGTGGCATACTTAGAAACATTTAGGACTTATCACAGTAGATGTAATTTGGTTAAAAAATACTGCAAACACACCAAAAAATGTGTTTGCCAGTGACAATAGTGAAACAGAAAAGTCTCTGGTAATACCAATTATTCCACTTTCCAAGTATCTGAAAAGCTAGTTTTAATACCTATCTGATTCCAAGTCACATATTGAGTATTCCAGAAGTGGTTTAATGCAAGAAGAGGCCAGAAGGTAAAGCTTCAGCATGGCTCAGAATGAGCCATGAACATTTCACCGTATCCTGGCATCTAATTCTTGGAATCTTTCTGTGTACTCCACATGATTAATTATGAACAGAAATCAAATAAACCCTAACAAATAAAATGAAAATAACTGTTTAACAATAAACAAAGAAACCTTAATCCAAGTTTGTTGTGAGAAATCTTATGCCAATATACTTTAATTTGGTGTTTATAAATCCCATAAAAAGAAAGGTTTTTTTAGCCATTCTAGCAAATGTTAACAACAAAACCTTCACAATTCTTCTTGCCAAAATCTGATCCCATTACTGTGATGGCATAAGTTCAAATTAATACCAGACAGATATACCTGATATAAAACCATTCTTAAATATTTCAGAATAGCTGGCAGACTGAGAACAGTCCCTTCAATGTCTAATATTCCAAAGCAGCCTTTCCCAACTTAATGCCCCCTTGATGTGCTGAGATTCCAACTCCCAGAATTCCCCGTCCCATTTTGCTAGCTCTGAATATCATGGCTGGGGAATTCTGCAGTCCCAATGCACACAGGAGGTCCTAGGCAGAGGGAAGGTTGTTCTGGACAACATCTGACTGCTAATCCAGGCCTATCAGCCAGATACTTTCTGTCCACTCTTGCCATCCTAGGCCAAGACACCACCCACTTTGCTCACTGCATTGCTGCTTACCTACACTATTGGTTAATAGCAATTAAAATTAAACGGCTCACACAACCATGGAAGTTGTCTTATAAAGAAAACTAAGAACAATTGTTATTGTCTCACAACCATGCAAATGCTTTCTCATGCTCCCCTCTGTGCTGGCAAAGAAGTCAGAGTGAGGCTAGGATAGGTGAATGGAGTCAGGAACTGTTAGACTTTGAAATGGCAATCTGTGGTTGACTCTTGTTGTTCAGGCTTGAAATACTGAGCAACTTGGTCTCCCTGAGTATTATTTCATCCTATAATATGTAGTATCTGTCCTGGTCTGCACTAGTGGGCTGTTATACAGGAAACAATAATGGGGTTGCTGGACCAAATGTTTAGCTAAGTTATACCCCGATTGTCTATTAAACAAAATCCAAATAGGTCATAGCAACACAAACGGAGCATAAATGATTCTAGGTTCAATACCCACAATCTTAAAGGTCTGTTGTTTAAAACAAACAAATCACACAGCAGATGAAGAGAAAGCCCACATATTTTAACAAAATAAATAACTGATCTGAAAAAAAAATATTTTTACAGCAATATCTCTGACTCCAAGAACAATATGCATAATACTTTGGTTAAAAAGTGACAGAAACAGAGAGGTGAAATTTCAAGGAAGTTGTAATGTCTCACTGAAACACAATTTTTCATGCATATACTTGTCTCATTTTGAAAACTGAAAAAGATTTGCAGATACACCATTATTACATTTTATTGAAAGATGATTTCTGACCCATTTTTTCCAAGGATCTCTTCCTACTTTTTTTACAGTAACAAGTCAGCTCACATGCTTCAATCAGAATAAAAATATATTGTTCTGTTTTAGAATTACAGACCAGTTTTATCTATTTTTAAAAAAGCATATGCTTAATGCCACACCCACCTTCTGCTCCCAGAGATAAATCATCTTCAAAACTTCCTCCATTCCTCACCAGCATGCCTAAAAAAGATATCAGTTTGGCAAAATCAACATCTATTGTTATGGTTATTTTTCAGCAATATGAACTTTCAATTGTAAATTAAAGCACTAAATATGTTTTAGAATGTCTATTCATTTGAATCTCATCTTTCCTCCATAGCACTGCCTTCTCCACTTCTTTCCCTATCACAACAGCCCTGTGAAATGCTGACTGACCCAAAGTTATGTTAAGATTCCATGGCTGAAAATGGGCTTAAAACTGGTCCCGGTTCTAATCCCATACTTTAACCACCACATAACACTAGCACATTGTACAAAGTTGTAGTGAAGTTTGGACCAGTCTAATAAGCCTCAAACTGTTAGCGCTGGCAGTTCTGAACAAAAACAACAAACCTTACAAGACATAAAGAAAAAAATAAAACTTCTGAAGATACTGTCAAGCTAAAAGGGAAAAGAGAGCCATTTCGTATCTACCAATGCCACATACCTTAGTACTTCTATGTCACATGTAACATGGCACAAAGCTTACATTTTGAAACTGCTTACCAAAAGTTTCAAGCCTAAGTATTATCCGGGAACAAGCATTCCCTTTCATCCCTGGAAAATGAAATGAAAGAACTCCAGCTACTGCAAAGGCTTCTTCTCTGCCCTGTCACTACCTGCACATTCTTGTCGTACTTTGAACTTTTGCATTCTGGTTTGTGCAGGTGGTAACTTTTCAGGTGTGGCGAGTTCAGCCAGAGCCAGCCAAGAAAGAGTATTGACCTACTTCCCAGTATGCTTCCCTCTCGCTCTCTCAGTCAAACAGACATACCTACACATGAGTCTCACTTGGCTTTATCACTAGTGAGATATGAATACTGTAAGCACTTACCCCTGAACATCCCACTCCTATTCAGAAACAACGGTGGGGGAGGGGAGACACAAGGTTCTTTCCGCAACATCCAAACAGCTTTAATTCAAACTGCATTTTTGGGAGTTATTATTCTTGTACTTTCTGTCTAATCAGCAAGAAAGCAGAGAAACTCAGAAAGCGCCAGACTTTTACCTTTTAACGTTGGGTTGCTCTGCTCATCCAACGAAGCTCCCAATGGTGTTCTAAAACCACAAAAGAGATTAAAATGTGCATGACTCCTTTAAAACTTGCTTCTTCACATCCTTCCTTAAAAAGCAGCAGTTTTTCACATCCGCCACCTCCTCTTCCTGAAAGTGTGCAAGCACGTGGACATACAACTTACAAAGTCTGCTCTGAGAAAACCGAGTCTCCATACAGATACTAGCTGCAAAAGCCAATTAAGTGATGCCTGCTGTGCTACAAGAAGTGAACTCTGTTGGACCTCATTTCCAAATAAGCATGAGCAAGATTGCACAAGCTGCCTTAAGTGTGGGCTAGCAAGACAAGGTGAAGGTGAAGAATTAGTCATTTTTTTAAAAAATGCCTTAATTTTTCACAGATAAAATACATGTAATTGAACATTCTTTCATATTTTAAAACTCTTTTCTGCCATGTTCCTATATCCAATTAAGAAGGAATGGACAAAATGAGCACACTTCAGATGCTAAAGGATGGGCACACTCACCCACACTGCCCTACGTGGCTACAATTAGAAAAAGTTTTTTTGTCATTTTGTTCTATTCTTCTTAAGCTCAATTTAGACTGCAATTGTAAACCACCTTATTGAAGAACAGGCGTCTCCTAAGTTGAGTTTATTTCTGAGTAAACATACACAGAGGATCACAGTATTGTACTATGAACCCTTTGTAGGCTTGCCAGCAGCCAAATCAATGGGCATGGAGTTTCTGAAAGTCACTAAAGCAGTAAGACAGATGTGACCACTGAAGATATGATCATCTGCTCATCTGTTCACCCACCCACCCCTCCACAACGATGGCGAGCAGACTTTATTTTTCCAAACAGTGAAGGGCAGGGGAGGAAACTTTGGAACCCACTGGCCCAGGGAGCCATGGGTTCCCCCTTGTCCCACTCTTTGCCCCATGCCTTCAATATTTACAACAGCAATGAACCAGGTCACAAGGAGCTGTAATGAGGAAGCAGAGGAAGGAAGGAAGGAAGGAAGGAAGGAAGGAAGGAAGGAAGGAAGGAAGGAAGGAAGGAAGGAAGGAAGGAAGGAAGGAAGGAAGGAGATGGAGCTATATCACCTTCTCTTCCTTCAATGCTACTCCCAAACCAATCATAGCAGCACCACTGCTGCCAGCCTGCTCTTCCTCCTTTCCTCAGCCAGGGAAGGCATATTTCCCAGTGACTAAAGAGGTGATGGAAGTCCCTTGTAGTGCTTGGGCCCGCTACTGTAGAAGGAAAGAAGCAGCCATCCTTCTTCCTCCTCTCTGTCCACCCTCAATGCTGAAGAGTGGGATGGGGGCCCAGTGCCTGAGCTCTTTCACCACTGGGAGACCCATCTGAAAATCCTGTCTTGTGCCCCAACAACTCTATCCATATGTTGGCTTTTGTGCTACAATGTGTATTGGGAGGAACAGGTACAACAGCTGTGTCCCATCTGTTGCCTTGTGGCAGCTTTTAAAGAAGAGGTCTTATTTCCACATCAACAGTTGATAACTCTAGTCCTTCAATAGCACTGCCAACTAAGGAAAACAGAAAACCAGCTCAGCCCAGCCTGCTCTAATCCCATCAACAGATGCTTGCTGCACAGAATTTAGCAGGTGGGTCTGTTTACCTCTGTGTTGTGAAAAGTTTCACCTGCTGGTATGGAGAAATCAACAAGTGAAAGTATTTACAGCACCCAGGCGAATGAGGCCAACTCTCACCATCTGCACACTAAGCTGCCTATAAAGACAGAGATACAGCAGCTAGTGGAACAGTTGGCAACTCAGCTCTCCAGGGAAAAAGACACACCGAATCATCTTGGGTTTGTTTTTGTTTTTACATACATACACACTAAATCCTTTAGTGTGGAACATCATACAAGTCAAAAACATGTTTAGGTTTCTATCTAAGGATTGTTCTTTAATTATTACTATGGATAATTAAATCACAGATTAATTTACCCCCCCCCCTTGGTAGATTATTTAGGCTGCAATCCTACATACACTTACCTAGAAGGAAACCCTTGAGTAGACACATAAGACTGTCACCATAGAGCAGGGTTTCTCAACCAGGGTTCCACGAGAGGTCACTAGGGGTTCCCTGGGAGATTACGATTTATTTTAAAAAAAAATTCAAATTCAGGCAACTTCACATGAAAGAGGTAAGTTTCATTCTTTATTTTTATTTTCAGACCACATGAAACGAATATAATAATTTTGTAACTTCTGGCCTATATTTGAGCCTGAATGTGCAGGGGTTCCCCGAGGCCTGAAAAAATATTTCAAGGGTTCCTCCAGGGTCAAAAGGTTGAGAAAGGCTGCCATAGAGACACTAACAGCTGTTTATCTATTTTCCCCAAAGATCATAGCCATTCCATGCAGTTATTTCTTAGGTCACACAATCAAACTGGTCAGGCAGCTGATGAGATAACTTTCCCTGCCAAAGTCAGTCAGCCCAGGGGAAGCATGGGGGAGTAAACATAGATCACTTTCTCAACTCCCAATGTTCTGGTAGCACTGTTACAATAAAAGTGGAGTGGCATGGAAGCAGTTCCCCAGTTTTGAATTACGTTTCTCTTGAGTTTTGCCAAGTTTGGAATATAACAGATGCAATAGTGGCCATACAGTACTAGCATTTTTGCTAATATGTAGATGGCCATGTTTTTTTCTCTATTCTTCATATGTGTTTCTCTAGAGCAAGAGAGAAAGGGAAGTCACTTTGACCTTTCTTTTCAGAAGCAAGAGTAAGCCAACGATTCTTTATCTCATCATGCTGTGTCTAACTTAATGCCAACGGCATCTAGCTTGAATCAGTACCTAGATGTAGCCGTATAGCTACTCTATCCAACACTTTTTAAACTGTCCCCATTCTTTCTCTTATCCCGCTTTGCATAATATTCAGCTTGATGAGTTCTGAGAATTCAAAAGTTGCTTGCTACTCTGTGTATAAAATACTTCACAATCAATTGTTGAAGACTTATCTTCTTAAGGACCAACATGGACAACTTTGCTTTTTTTTAGACTGACTCTTTTGTTTTCAGCTTATTTCTGATTTATAGCCTCACCTGTAGCTGAAATAAATAGTACAACCATCACTGACAAATCAAATCAAATCAAATCAAATCAAATCAAATCCTTTATTAGAGGTCAGCAACCCAGACTAAGTAAAACCTAGAGTAGAGCTACAAAATAGTACAAGACAAAACATTTACAAACATGCTTGCACTATTTTGCTATCAGCAATATTTTTTATTTGTAAAAGTTTATTGTAAACCGCCCAGAGTCCCCTCTTGGGGGGGGGGGAGATGGGCGGTGGCAAAATCTGAAAGATAGATAGATAGATAGATAGATAGATAGATAGATAGATAGATAGATAGATTAGATAGATGATAGATAGATAGATAGATAGATAGATAGATAGATAGATAGATATAGAAGTTTTACAAGCTGCAAAAACCAACGTTTTGCAATGGTCTTTATCTGCTAATAAAAATTGTACATAACATTCTTCATTCCATCCCGGAAATGGAGTTAAGAGCTCTTTGCATATGTCACAATAGAAATTACAATATAACAGAATATGAATTTGTGTTTCAATATTGCCATCTCTACAACAGCAGATGCTTTCTGCATATGGAATTTTACCACAAATCTCTATTGCCCTCTGTTTAAATGCTTTATTTATTAATCTAGAGCAGTGTTTCTCAACCCTAGCAACTTTAAGATGTGTGGACTTCAACTCCCAGAAATCCCCAGCCACCATGGCTGGCTGGGGAATTTTGGGATTGAAATCCACACATCTTAAAGTTGCTAAGGTTGAGAAACACTGCTCTAGAGTAGCATTCCAATCAAAGAGAATATTATTTCAGAATAGTAGCTCCTAAATGTCCCTTATTTCTGAAATTTTCATCTGACTTCCAGTTTGTCTAATATCTTCTAAAAGAGCAAGAGAACTTTAGCCTACAATTCTTATCATCCCTAGCCAGAGGCCTCACAGACAGGAGTTGAGAATCCAGCAACATCTAGAGGCCACTAGGTCCCATATCTGCTGTTTAGGGGCACTAGGTATTGATGAACAGCATCTATGTTGCAAGAAACAAGAAGCTCTCTTAAGGCAAGAGAAAATTAAACTACCTGTTAACTTTAGCATAAATTTGAAAACCCAGAGTTCACATTTAAAAATAAGACACAGAGAGGAATCTCTCACCATATCCTAGTAACATCTGCAGAGCTTTCTGCTAACTGTCATGCCCCCAAAGCCCTTAAAGATGCAGTCATGCCACATTGATTACTGGGTTGAGTGAAGCAGAACAGTACCAAAGCAGCACAAATCAATATTACACTACTGGTCATAAGGGGAAGGCATGCAATATAAAAAGGAGATTAAGCTGATTACCAAAGACCTCTTTCTTCCCTTAATAACGAGGAAGCATAACCGCCCAGAGTTCCCCTTTTCTGGGGGAGATGGGTGGCGGCAAAATTTGAAATATATATATATATACACATATACATATATATATATACACATATACATATACATATATATATACATATATATATACATACACATATATATATATACATACACACACACACACACACACACATATATATATCCCTCGTTAATTCATTGCATCACACAAGGGATAGGCTATCTAGTGCCTCTGCAATATCTGGGAGCCAGTTCCAATATCTTCAACCAGCACAGCCAATAATTTGGCATGTGAGAATTGTGGGTACAAGGCCACCAAGTGGTCTACGCTCCACTGAGGCGTGAAAATGTGAAAGTTCTGAATTAGATAAACCTGAGAAACAGAACAAGAAGAATTTGCTGGCTGGGATTAAATTATTCATGAAGTTAGGCTCCAGTGAAATCAGTGGGATTTGAATGCAATGAATTCAGCTACTGGGTATTTTGAAATAACACGAACCCAGAAAATAGCTAGGCTGCTGTGTTTTTTCAATAAATTAAGCTGTAATGTGTGGCCTCTCCTGGATCTCTTTGCTCATCCCATTTCCAAAGCCAAATGCCATTACGAAACTTGGTGTCACTTCCCTTATTTGTGTCTCCAAAACAGCCAGAGTTGTCTCACTCTTCTCTTTAATGGGACACTGTCCACAAATACTGAAGCAACTAGTGTTTTAAACCCATCTGTCCTTCTGAATATGGACAGCCAGTATCAAATCACCAAGGCAGTTTAGCTAGGGAAAGGGGTTTCAAACAAACCCCTGAAAATTGCTATCTGATGAAACTCTGGAGTACTTGTATGTCTATGGGAAAAGGCTCAGAGGAGGAAAAAAAGCATTTTTATTAAAGGTTTTCAAGCAACAGCCTTTCCAACCCAGAGTTTAAACAAAGGCACTTATTGTTTACACCACTGGCTTTTAATGGTTCTTTTAACATTCTTCCCCTTCTCTTTCCTTAATGGCCACTCCAGAGTGTCTCCACATTCTTCCTAGGCAGTTGCCAATGATACATGGTGCTGGCTGGTAGCAAAATGGTAAGTGAACAGTGAAGTTGGCATTCTCTGCCAGAAGCAAACCCTTTCACCTCTAGAGCCGATTAATAGCTACCAGCAAAACCGCTCTGTCAAACAGCCTCCCTGTGTATTTCCTACATTCAGGCGGCCCTGTAATTTATCCCACTACAATGAAAGCAGTGAGAGAGAATGTGTGTTTGAACACAGGCAATTTATGTGCACAGAAAGCCCTCAGGGGGCCCAGCTGAACAAGTGGAATATTTAGAAATGAGTTATTTTACAGCAGCTACGTAGGCCTTGAGTCAGCTGAGCCCCTCTGGAAGTGAATTATACTGCTGAAAAGGAAGGCTGGTGGGGGGGGGTGCACGGGGGGGGGGGGAGGCCTTGGTTATTTTGCACTTGTTTGAAACAACTTGTTCTACAGATGGGGGAGGAGGGGAGATCCTTCCTTTGCTCTTAGCTAAGCAGGCACCATAGAAGGGGAATGCAGAGAAAGAAAGATGGTTATTGTAAAACTGAAGCACAGACTGAACTGGGAAAATAAAATATCTTCACATCGCTGCAGCACCAACTTCTTGTTTTATGATGATAGTGCCCTAACACAATAATTGTTATACTCACCACTGAAAACAGCTGCTACATGTGTATGTGCTACATACAGTGGTTTTATAAAGAAGTGCTAACAGGATACTGTACCCAATAACTGTCTTGCTGCTATGGGGCATTTGACCAATTGTTTTCAGAGTAATCAAATTTGTCTTCTAGGGTATCCATGTTATCAGACACTCTTTTGGGGGCAGGGGAGCAATCTCTAAATATCCAAACATGAATGGCTGCAAAGTTCCACTTTGGATTATAGCAAAGGCACTCTTACCTGAAAACAAACAAATAAACAAAACAAAAAACCCTGTCCAAACTGCTGTACATTAGAACAGTTACACAACAGCTGCTTTGTTTTAATTGGCCTGTGAAGCAAACCAAACCAACCAAAGCTATGAGGCAAGGAAAGTCCAGTTTGGCCAGTTTTCAGCCAAATACCTGTCCAAGCCAAGGTAGCACCTCTTAACTCCACATGTCTCCAACATCAGTGACAGCAGTTCCAAGACAATCCACAAATGTATTGATCCTGGGTTTTTCAAACTGTGTTCCATGGAACCCTAAGATTTTGTAAGAACTTCATGGGGTTCTGTGAGACACTAAGGGCAAAAGAAAAAAAAACCCAGCCCTCAAGTGCAGCCAATTTTCTATCCCAACAGCATTTCTTCCTGATCAGGGATTCTGAGAATTCTTTTTTTTTTAAAACTAACAGGTTCTGCGGCCTAAAAAAGTTTGAAAACTCTAATCCTCAAACCAATGCACACCAGTATTCATTACTTGTAGCATATCAATAATCTGGGAGTATGATTAAAATAGAGGGAAAGAGAGAGAAAATATTCATTCTCATTTCATTCAATTTAGCAAAGCTTCTTCTAAAATTTTCCTATAGGTTTATCTAATACGTATGATAACTGCAGTGAGATTATTGTAAGCACAAAGATGGAAAGATTCGGCACTACCCACAATGGAGGAATGGTTGGTGAACATGATGGAACTTGCTGAGATGGCTAAATTGACTTATTTGATCAAATAAAAGACAATATCTACATTTATTGCTGACTGGAAACCCCTTATGGACTTTTTGTAGAAAACAGAAAAAAATGAACTTATGATCTATGGTTTTGACGATTAGACAGGATAGATTACAGAAACAGTATAACTTTATAGAAAGAGGTAAATCCACAATTGTGCTTATAACTGCTGTAAAGAAGATCAGAAGCCGCTCCTTTGTATCTTTTTTCTTTCTTTTCTATTTTTCTTTTTTTCCTTTCTTGCACTTTTAGCTTTCTCTTTGATTTCTTTCTTTTCTTTTTCTTACTTATATTAGTTTGTATTAGTTTTTATCTTCCTTTTTTAAAAAAAATTATAAAGTTATATATGTAAAAAAAGAGGTTTATCTAATACAGTATCATACTCAGCCTGGCAGCAATCACCAGGGTCTTAAACCCAAGTCCAGCTGTTTTTAGAGATGACAGGGACTGAACGAACCTGAGGCCATCCACGTCAAAGCATGTGTTCTACCACTGAGCTATCCCTTACTTGAACATTTGTCATCCTTTAGAAAACTCTAGAAAATAACATGGTTGGCCAACCTATGCTTGTTTATGTCACAGTGGCTATAAATGAGAATTAACAAATAGATTAGTTCTCCCCTACCCTTCCCACCAGGGTTTTAAAAGGCACCAATATGCTACATTCCCCCAAAGTGTAACTTTGCTCCCAGGCTATAATTAAGACATCAAATTTGTTCTGTTGTAGACATTTTACAAACTGCCCATTTCTGGAAAGGTTTACATGTTTCTTATGTATTTTCCAATTAAAATACGTTCTCTCTCTCTCTCTCTCTCTCTCTCTCTCTCTCTCTCTCTCTCTCTCTCTCTCTCTCTCTCTCTCTTTCGTTTTCTCCTCTGCCATGGCAATGATGGCTCTCCCACCCCACCCCCTAAAAAGTTCTCAAGTTTAGACAATAAAAATCAGCCTACATTTAAGGTGGAGGACTTCCTTGTTTATATTTCAGTATGAAAAAAAATCTAAGGATATGGTTAAGAAAAAAAACAAGTTGGCCAGCAAGCACTTTTGAAGTTCATCAAGGTTTATAAGAAACATAGAATTTGCTACATTAATTTAAGCAAGCATTTGAATGCTTTTTACTTATCTACTCAGAAATAAGTCCTGCTGGGTTCCAAAGGCTTCAGCAATCACTTTTCACACAATAGTCCAGTAAAAAGGTTATTTTTAAAAACAGCTTTCCCCTACCCCCACCTCAAGTTATCATCAGGAAATAGCTTATTCAGTTCCAGTGAAACTGCTTGTTTTCTATAACAGCTATACAAATTTAGAACACAAGGACAAGAGAGGAAATTCTGCCCAGCCTTGATATCACTGCAAGGAAATGCATTATAAATTCAGATGAAAAGCACCAATATGGGGCCAAAATAATCATAGATCTACACAGACAAAATAGCAGTTCCTCCTCCTAAATTGATGATGGGTTGGGACTAGGAAGGGCCCGCTCTTACCAAAACCCTTCCTCAATGCTCACTGGATGAGTGGAGAACCTGTGGCCCTCCAAATGTTAAAAGGTAAAGGTAAAGGTACCCCCCGCACATTTGTGCAGTCGTGTCCGACTCTAGGGGCCGGTGCTCATCTCCGTTTGTTAGCCGAAGAGCCAGCGTTGTCCGAAGACACTTCCACGGTCATGTGGCCGCATGACGCGGCGGAACGCTGTTACCTTCCCACCGAAGTGGTACCTATTAATCTACTTGCATTTACATGCTTTCGAATTGCTAGGTTGGCAAGAAATGTTGCTGAACCATAAATCCCAGCAGCCCCAATCAGTTCAGTGAATAGGAAAGGATGTTGGGAGTTATAGTGCAGCACTATCACTGGCTACTCAGTTCACATCTGCTGGCTTTCCACAAGGTCCCTTTGGTTAGAGTGGCTGAATGCTAAAGAGAAGAGCATTTTAGTGCCGGCATAGAAGAAGAAATGGTTATGATGCACAGCTCTGTATTTTTACTTTCCATTTTATTTATTTTGTTTTATTATGTAATCTACAGTATTTGATATGATCTAGTGGCCCACTCCAGAAGACTCTGGGAGGCTTACAAAATCCACAAAAAACAGTAAAACAGTTAGAACCCACATAAACAGGCAGCCCAGACTAAAGCTAAAATGACAACTGGCACAAACAGTACAAAATGAGAGGGGCCCCACCAATAGATAACTACCACATTAACCCCAGGCTTGGGGATAGAACCAGGCTTTCCGGAATCCCAGGAGAGTGGGCACCATACGTATCTCCAGGGGAATGCTGTTCCAGAGGACAGGGGCCTCGACAGAGAAGGCATGCTTCTTCACTCCCACAAGATGGCAGCATTAAATTGAAGGGACCTGGAGCGCACCCACTCTGCCCCAATGTATGGGGTAGGCAGATGCAATTGGAGATAGGTGGTCCCTCAGATAGCCAGGCCCTATGCCATGATGGGCTTTGTAGGTGGCATCCAGCACCTGGAATTGCACCTGGAAGCCAACTGGCAACCAATGCAGCTCGTGTAGCATCAGTGATACATGGGCATATTGTGAAGTGCCCGGTACTCTCGCACTGCTGCATTTTGTACCAGCTGTAGCTTCTGGATGGTCTTCAATGGATTATGGCAGGGGTCCCCAACCTGTGGGCCGCGGCCTGTTAGGAAGTGGGCCGCAGGGCTCCTGCCTGCAAACCCCGCCTCCCAGTGCGTGGAAAAATTTTCTTCCATGACTGGTCCCTGGTGCCAGAAAGGTTCGGGACTGCTGGATTATGGCACTTATATATATATATATTATATTCTTCCTGTTCTAGTGCCCAGAAAGGTTTTATCACTTAGCAGTATAGTATAGTATAGTATAGTATAGTATAGTATAGTATAGTATAGTATAGTATAGTATAGTAAATAGCAGCAACAATAATTTTCAAGGTGCAGGAGCTCTTTTGCGTCCAGACAGCATAATCATGTTAGATATAAAGTAGTGGCAAACTACTCCTATATTATTACCAGAAAAACTAAGAAGTCAGTTCAACCCATAAGGTAAAGGTAAAGGTTCCCCCTGCACATTTGTGCAGTCGTGTCCGACTCTAGGGGCCGGTGCTCATCTCCGTTTGTTAGCCGAAGAGCCAGCGTTGTCCGAAGACGCTTCCACGGTCATGTGGCTGCATGACGCGCGCGGAACGCTGTTACCTACCCACCGAAGTGGTACCTACAGCGAGGAGAAGCTGGTTCTCTTGGTGCTTAACGTTATTTTTGGGATTACTTTTTTTAAAAATTTCTTTTAAGTTTTGGATTTTGTTTTCCTTCCAAAGGTAATTCCAAAAATTGAGAGTAAACAATTGTCTTCCTGTTATTATTTTTGTATTAAATTTGAAGATAATAGCATTTTCCTACACGTTGAATCGGCCGATTTGAACCTTCAGCATTCTGTTTTCACTTTCCTTTGAGAACTGTCTGCTATCTCTCTCTCTGTAAACACACTTTGGAACTCTTCCATATCTTCAACTTTCACTGGTTAAGCTCCTAGGGGGCGCCATAATGTGCTGCATGAGACATGGAGGATTTCAAACAGATTCTTTCTGACTTTCACCAGGATTTTAAACAGATTCCTTCTGACTTCTATCAAGCTTTTATGCAAGATATCCAGGACATTGTGGAAAATATGAGATCTAAAATGTGCCATCAGGTTGGGAATGTGGTGGATGAAACTGAGGAATTTAAGAGCAATAGAAATGTTTTTTTTAAGGCTGAGATTGGGATTTTTATCGAGATGCTGGATGAAGATTGGATAATGGAGTTGGAGAAATCTAAGGGAGAGAGCGATCTGCAAGCCATAAGTAAAATCGATCTCCTGGTGGAATGCCATGAAAAGAACCTGGAATCTTTGAGGGGGGCAGTTGGGCTGTTTGATTCTTTCAAGAGGAAAGTTCTGTGCATATTGTGGGGATATGTAACTGGGTTGAAAAATGGGGTATGTAACTGGGTTGAAAAATGTTCATCTGTACTATTAAGTATAATAGCAGACAACTTATGTGCTTTTTCATTTGATTCTTATTATAGTAGACAGAAATGTATAGAATAGTGGTAGGAAGGGAATAATTAAATATTTTTATCTTTTGGAGGGGAGAAAGATCTTTAGGAGGCTTATATGAACTTTTTTTCTTTATTTTAATATAAGGGGGAGGAGTAATTGTACTTAGTGATTTTTATTATGAGTTAAAGTGGAATGACTTATAGAAATGTGGTATTTTGGTTTAATATAGAGTAAGAGATTGATTATGGAAATTTTTGTATATCCTTGCTGTTAAAAGTCGGAAGCCACATCTTTTTGTAAATTTGAATAAAAATTATCTTGTGTTTCTGTACTTTTTGTTTTTTTTCTTTCTCTGTATTTTTTTTTGTAGTTTTTATTCTTCCCTTGAAACCTAATAAAATTTACTATAATAAAAAAATTGAAATCTGACATACAGAGAGACAACACTGTTTGCTACTCCCAGGCAATGATAGAAATCAAACAGAGTTTAGGAAATTTGGATAACTAATAGGGTAAGCAAACCAGAGAACTGGGGGGGGGGGGGGACAAATGTACACGATAGACCACATTGGACATTTTATAACATATAATAAGAAGCGACAGCCGTCTCATATACGCCACTTGAAGCTCCTTAGAGAAAGGGTGGAACACAACCACAGTGCATTTTAAAAAATATGACTAACCAGCCAAATGTTTGGCTGGTGGCTTCGGTCTCAAACCACACCAACATTTTTTGTCATCTACACACACCCAAGACATTCTAATATAAAACTGTACGCCTTTCTCTCTGACACACAGACACAATACATACATACACAAGATTGCATGTGTCTACATGTATGTCCTGTAACGGATTAGCCATAATTCAAACATATTTGTAGCAAGATATTTTGTAGTGTAATTATCATTAGGGTGAAATAATACACATCAGGATGGAATCTTATATATGCTTCATTGAATTCGAGGGGAATAGGCCAACAAGAATGCTGCACACAAGTTTCAAGGTAAGTCAATGGCAAAAAAGGCACTGCAACTACAATAATGAAACATAAGCAAAAAAAATGTTGCACTTCAAAGACAAAAGGTGGTTCCAAGCAAGGCTTTTTTTCCTCTGAAACACAGGATTTTACAGAGCATCTAGACTTGTATTTGTAATTGTCCTGTGTTCTCTGACCAAGTCTTCTACTTCTTTTCTTTGCACCCAAAAATAACTTAAGGAAGGAAAAACAGAGTAGCTGATTGTGCTTGCTGATTAACAGTGATGGCTGTTGTCCATCTGAAGCATCACAAAACATGGACTGTAGCACACACTTTATTTGAAGCCTCATCAACAGATGCAGACTCACGGACTGCTTAGAGCCATGGTACTAAAAATTTGTAGCAGGGGGTAAATCCCACTGGTAGACTGAGATTTACAGAATAGCAAAAGTGTACAGGATTGCACTGTAAATCCATTAGGTTTTTAGAGTACCACAAAACTGTTTGGGTTTCCTTGCTGTAAAGAAGCTAACATGTATACCACTATGGAATGTATTAGTAGTGAAATAAGACCAAAACATATAGAAATCGAGAGGATTTTTGTTGCAATTCCATTTTAATAAACATGCCATGTGCAGAAGTATTTATTATAGAGCCCACCCTCTCAAGAACTCATGAGTACAGTGCATTTGGCTGGCAGGGACAAAAAAATTGAACTTTCTTGATCGTCACCCAGGCACATGAAGACAAAACTTCCATCTTCCGGAACTACAAAAAGCTCCTTCAACACCAACATTCAAATGTGTCTTGCATTATTCCAATTAGACTTTTCTTAATCAAGCTCAGGAAGAGGGCTGAGAGAGCAAGTTCCTACCCGAAAAAAGACCTGCAGCCACCCAAATTTAAATTAAAAACTTATAATTTTTAAATATTATTGAAACATTGTAGGATTGCAGATTTCATGCAAGATTTCAACAGTATTACATGAAATCCTAGGTTCAGTTACTAAATTTCTGGTAAATATGGCCTTATTTTAGAAACATCTACTGTAGAAGACACTTCAAAATCACTTTATTTCAAAGTGCATCCAGTAACTTTAATACAAATAAGAAATATAACTGGATGCTGATAATTTTAAGTTCATTTCCATCACTAAAACTTCTTGGTCTATACGTTTCAAGATTGTAAACTGATATATTTTGATTTGGGACTCAGTCTCAGTGAACTCAACTTCTAAACAGGCATAACAACAAACTGAAGTTGTATCATCCAATCTCAGAAAGATAAAATATGAAAGGACTTAAACTTTAGAATAATTTAGAACTTTAAAATAATTTCAGTAACAAAACTCAAGCAGTCTTCCTAAGGCCTTCCTTTATCACCCAGGGTGGAATAACAAGGATTATGAGGCTATGCCATACATTGTACTTTTCAAGTACCAAGGAGCTATATACAGCTTCAAAGCAGGATATATGGCTGAACCAAATTATTGTATTTAGCACAACATATAAAATTTAGCTCTGCCATAAAACAAAGCAAAACAAAACATGTGGCAGACTCTTGCTTTCTTATCTTCTTCATGTGCTAATGTGCATTTTGCAGGCATTTGTTGGACTAAAAACACCACTGTCTATCACACAGGCAATTTCTGTCTTTGATAAACTAGCATGGAAGAGCATTCCCCACTTGATTACCTTCCATCTGTGTAAAATATTGTTCCTTTAGTACTTCTAAGAATAAATAACCCTAACAAAAGGGTCTTCTCTATGTACCACAAATAATATTTGAAATCATCAAATTGGCATAGCAATTTGGTAGAACATTTACACAACCTTTCAAATGAAGAGCTTGAATGCTGTGTCTTGATAAATCAGTGGAAGGTTGTTTCAAACTGTGAAATGAGTTTCTTTTTACTGTATCTTAAAATGAGGTAAATGCAATAAAATATATATTTCATATACATTGGGCACTTCAATATATACAAAATGCCAGAAAGTATGAATTGCAGAATGTTAATGGATATGGTACAAACTTTATTTACAAACATTTGTATGCCACCTACTCTTAAAACATGTCCAATTGTTGCCATCATTAAGACTCAGATGCTACAGGATGTTTATTTGCTAATTTGTATTTCAGTTTTCTGCCAGGAACTCAAGGGGCTATACAAACCACTCCTTCTTCCAATTTTTCCTCCCTTCATCCTCACTAAGCCAAACTAATGTCCATTCTGTCACCCAGGTATCTGGAGGACACCAAGCTGGGAAAGACTGGCAAAGGAAAGCTATTCCACATTGAGTTAGAGATTGACAGATTCAGGAGTTGTCCACCAAATACTTGATTTAGCACACAAAAAGTGCTACTTTTGAGAACTGGCCTTTGAAACTGTGCCTCTTCCTATTCACCTTGTTCATTTAAGGATGCTCCAGGAAGTCCTTAAAAATCAAAGGAGATTTTGTACAAAAAATATCTGGATAAGCAAAATGCCTGGAGAGCAAGAACAAATTATCTCTAGAAATAACTTGTCATTTATATAACAGGACCATGTAGAGAAGACAAGTCTACTCATCTACCAAGTCTTTTACTCTGGAAAAAAAAAAGCAAATGATCTTTCAAATGAGCCAGCAAGTCATCAGAAACTAAAATGCAATTTTCCTCCTTCTCTTTCTCATTCACATTCTGGATGATACTAGTTTACAATTGGTGAGATATGCCAGATTTAAATTCCAAGCTGTCAATCCCTCGCAAATGTTAAGCCTTTTTAATTCCAGATTCCTCTGTCTGAATCATGCAGCCATGTTTGAGACCAGACAATTAAATAGCATCCTAAAACAAAAGCATTTATCAGAGCAACTCTTACCAACTCCCGATTATTGATTATCTGATTATTTTACAAATGTGTATGTAACCTTTCAAGATCTAGTTTTCCCAGGGTGGCTTACACCACACTAGAATCAGAAAAGTAGTTCACATTTATTAAGAAAGCTTTTAAGAACATATGCATGGCAGTTAATGCCTGATCTTGAATGGGGTTCCTAGTGGCCTTACATTCAAGAAACTGAATCTGGTCCAAGCTTCATTGAGGCTGCATCATCTCCTCACAGATCATTCCCTGGGTCTGCTAAGGACCCAGCTTAGCTAACAGCTAATACTGCTAATTTGGCAGGACATTTTTCATCTCAAGGGTTTGTTCACAGCATTGCTGAAATTAAATCAGAACCCTCGCTTCTAAACAAATTGGAATTTTTCATACTGGGATTTGAATGAGGAAGTGCTAAATTTCAAACATTATACTTAGATGCCTTTGTAGATTGTATATGAATTTTCTGTTTTTCCTGAATGACTTCTATAATAAAGATTCATATTGTATAAATTTTCTGGGGGAGATGGGTGGTGGCAAAATTTGAAATATATATGCATATATATGCATATATATATGCATATATATGCATATATATATATATATATACATACATACATGCATACATACATACATACATACAAATAGCAAGACATCAAAAGGGACAAAATAAAGATTACAACACATACAGTATATAAAAGCTCTAGATAAATACTGAGAGATTGATCATAACAGTTACCACATACAGTACGAGAATTCTGCAGAAACAGGATTATCCAGTTCTGAATTTGAAAAATAAGAAATAAAAGCAGTTGGTTTTCAAGTTTTTCAAGGTTTCTAGATTATTCCTCTGCAAAGTCTTCAAGGAGTTTCATTTTGTTTTTCTTGAACCTAATAACACAGCACCCTTGTCTCAGTTAATGTTAGAGAAATAGTTTCCTCCAGAAAGAAAAATGAAATAAAACAAAACAAAACAAAACAAAACAGAGATGTCTTTTTTTAGGGGCTATAGCAGACGATATCCCTTTTAACCAAAAAGATAAGATTGATTTTATTCCCACACAAACCATTTTGGCACAAGGGAAGCAGTAACATCCATGCTATATTCAACAGAGATTCCAAATATGGTAACAACAGAGAGGTGGGTTCTTTTATTGGGTAGAATGCTGCAACAACCTGTATTAAATAAAACACCAAGGATTGTTTGAAATACAGTTGTTTTGTTTTCAATCTGCAAAAAAACCTGTGAAGGACACTCTCTATCCTGCTGCTACACATGCCCTCAGATGCCATACTCACATTTCAGCCAAAAAACCTGGGATTAATTTTCCAGAATTGTGGGCTGCCTAAAATTGCAAATTGATGCTGTCTATCTTTGCTGGCTGTTCCCTACACTGCTGTTATGCCCACCAGGTAAACTTCTCCCCTCCTAGCAGAGGGTGGAACAAGATTGGAATATTAAAAATAATGGTAATAATAATAACCAGTACCCAAAGAACTACTTAAGGCTCATCCAAAATCTATAGAACAGAGCTTTCCAAACTGTGTGTCGCAACACAAAAGTGTGTCGCCACACACAGTCTGGTGTGTCGCCACACAACCCGGAAGCGCTGACCATAATCAGCGCTTCCGGGTTTTCCCGTGGCGACACACCAACTGCAACGCGCAAAACCCGAAAGCAGCAAAAGCGCTTCCGGGTTTTTGCGCGCTGCCGCACTTCCGGGTTTTCCCGCGGCGACACACCGCCGGTTGGTGTGTCGCCGCGGGAAAAACTTTGGAAAGCCCTGCTATAGAATGTTAGAATTTCCCCTGAGCAAGAAATCACCAGGAGCTACTATCATCAACACTTTAAAGTTCCTTCAGTTTCAAAGTTGGAATGGAAAACTGCAGTCTGAGTGGGAATGCAACATTAGCTGTACTCTTCTTTGGATCTTGGCTGATAATAAGAATTATTATTTACTTCAATTTATTTACTACTTATAACAAACGGGTAAACAAGAGTCCTCTCTGATTATAATTGCTAAAAATCAATGGCATACCATTTTGAGTCGGAACATGCAAGAAAACACAAAAATAAGTTTGTGAACGAAGGCACAAAAATGAAGGCACAAAAATAAGTTTAACAGAGTTAAAAAAAAAATAAAGCCCCTCCCAAACCACCCCCCAAACCCAGAGAAAAACTGTTACTTAGCTCTACTCTGGGCTCTGTCCATTTTGCACGGCTGCTCTGTGGCAGTCTTCACCCCCACCCCCGAAGAAATATTAAGTATGGCCACCAAAAATATAGGTATCTTATCAGGGGGAAAAAGTACTCTTTTTCTATGGCAGTTTCTCAACCACAAATACATTCTGTGCTGTAAACAGAAATGTTTTCTGCATCTGTGCTTAAATGTTATTGCAGAATGAGAAAGGAAAGGGACTATCAGAAGTATTACGCTTGTTTAGACACTATAAAAATAACCCCAACCTGCAAAAATACCATGATTCCACCTAAAATAAATGATTCACCTCTACTATCTTTTCCTGATTTGCTCAGGTTTTGTTTTTAAAGTTAAAACTTCAATTAGAAAAATGAAAAGTTTACTTTAAAAAAAGGCATGGCCTTCTAAAATATTGTATGTAATTTAAACAGCACATAGCAGAAAAACAAGTTTTTATTACATTTTCATTCCATCTTTTCATCAATGACCCCAGAACAGCATATCTGCCCTTCCCCTTTTATCTTTTTGGTCACCCTGTAAGCTAGGGTAAGAACCAAGATTAACCAGTTTTGCAGAGAGATGAATGTGGAGCTTTCTATTTTAAATCCAGCACCAATCACTACATTAAATTGTTCTTTACAGAAAAGTTTGCTCCAACATCATGATACTGCAATCATTATTCTAATAAACTCCATTAGTTATGTTAATTAAACCTTTTTAACACCTCTGACACATAAAACAGATTATGTCATCTAAGATATGTTGACTTAGAAGTGAACAAACACAAGTTCTCTTAACTTAAAACTTGCTCACAAACATAGAAGGAAACCCAACTGGTTGCAATGGAGCTTCCTTCCTGATAGAAGTATTTAGGATTGCAGTTCTGTGAATTTAAAATCCAGCTAAAAAAGCAAAGAAGTGACCAAAAATATTTCCTTTGTGCCTACTAATATTACATTTCCAGAAAACACTTCTGTCTATTTACAATGAGCTAGAAACCTTATGAACACAAAACCTTTAAACCCTGGAAAACAGCTGCTATTTACTGAACAATATAGTCCCAGTGGCACTGCCCAAGTAGTTTTTCATTTTCTCTTCCTCGCTCTCTTTCACACACACAGAGAATCACAAAAAACAAAGCTGCTTCTGCAACATTCTGGTCACAATGAAGTGTTGTGTTCCACCCATGTACTTGCCAAGAATCAAGACCAACACACTCTGCTTTAAGTGAAAAAAGCATATTTAATTGCACAACTCTCCATAAGAAATGCTTACCTACAATCTTTAAGCCATATTGCAATCTTTTCATTTGGAATTGTGCCTGCAGGACAGAGGGGGGGCAGCAGAGCAGAACAAATCAAAGGAAAAGAGTTAGTTGAGGAACAAGGTAATTCTTAAAAAAAAAAAAAGGCTACACAGAATCTTAACTAACTAAATGACTTGCATGCAAATCAATGCACATCATTTGGGAGCAAAGGGAGAGATAAGCTGCAATAATTCATAATTTTTCAGGAACAAGAAAATGGCAGAAATGTACAATTAAGCATTAAACAAATATGCTGATGTGTAATAATATATAAATATCTTCAGGGAGTGGGACCTCTTCAATTCAATTCAATGCAGTGAGCACACTTGGTCAATACTGTGCAGCAAGCACCTACTTCTAGAGCATTCTTCTTAGCAAATATATTTTATAAGCCATTCTAACCTGGGCAGGTTTGTGGGAAGCAACCCTCTCCCCAAGGTCAGCAAAGCTTACTTTCCCATAAGAAAAAGGGTAGCTGCCCCGGATTTGTCCTGACAGAAGCGGGCAAAGTCTTCAGGCATGTGAAAGGCAAGCTGATTTCCTGAGCTATAAACTTCGGCGGACGTCATCGAACGCCACAAACGCAATCCTCAATTCGCGCATGAGAATGCGGGAAGCGCTCACTATAAATCTGCTAGCCTTTCAGGTGTCACAAGGCTTTTTGCTTTTCCAAGGACGCGTCGCTATCCGTCGTAACAAGCTGGGGAGCGGAGCAAGCGAGAAGGCTCGCTGAAGAGACTGACCTCCTTCCGCAGTCAAGGGCAACTTGCTGCTGCGGAGCTCCTGCTCCGGGGCCAGTTCCGCTGGTTCTGGAGACAGGCGCTCGGCCTCCGACGCTTGCCAGGAGTCCCTGCTTTTAGCCCAGGCCTTTCTCTTCTGCGCAACACCTTGCCACTCCTCGCTAACGGCAGCCACCATCTCCTCCTCTTCCTCCATTGGGGGCCCCAGGTCGCTTCTATTACCGCTCGCTGTACTCCCAACTTCGCGGGGCTCCTCGCCGCCTCCTCACGCAGCGACCCGACTCGCTGGCTGGGTGGCGGCGGCGGCGGCGGCTGCTGACAAACGCCTCCAACCTGCACAAAAAAGCAGATCCGGAGGCGGGTCCCGTGGGCGCGCAATCAAGCCGGGCTGCGAGGAGGCAGCTCCGTTTAATTCCGCAGCGCGCGCGCGCGCGCGAAAAGCCAATTATTTCGAAGTTGCTGAGGTGACAAGAGAAGCAGGCGGAGGCCGCAGCTGAAGGGACCACCCAACATCTGTCTAGGACAGCTGGCAGAAGGCATTCCGGCCAAGCAGTAGCCGCAGCCTCTTTCCCGGCTTGCATGCCGAATGCTCAACATCCTTTTTTCCTTCCAGGGCCGCAGGACAAACTTTCCCTGCTTTCAGCCCAGCAGCAACAGGGAGAGGGAGAGGGGGAGGGGAAGGGGGGACCCAGGAAAGGAGACGAAAAGCTGGCCAAAGAACTGGAGCGGCGTCGAAAGCCTGGCCGGCCTTTGCTTTCCACCCTGCATTCCGGGCGGCGGCAGCGGCTACGCGAAAGACTTGGCCCCCCGCGCGCGGAAGCGGCAACTTTTCCGGCCGCCGCGGAGCTTAAGAAAGCAAGCGCCCGGACAGGATTAGGCACATTACCGGCCAAACGCGGCGAGAGGCCCGCCCGAGCGTCATACGAGGCAGGGTGCGCGGACACCCAAGCGTTTCCATCCAATCTGGATGTTCCTCTTCCTCGCCTTTCCTCGCGAAAGGAGTTAGGGGGAAGGAGCAGGATCCCTGCCCGTCTTGAGCGACCAAGCTTCGGTACGACTCCTGTACGACCGAGCAGCGCCCACTACGGGGGAAGAGCCGTGCGCCCTCCCGCCGCCCCCGCTCGCCTCTGGCAACCCGCGCCAGCCTGGTCCCCTCCCGCCAAGCCACTGGGGAAGAAAGCAGAGCGCTTCCCCGGACAGCTTGCACTCACGTACTCGCTTCCCTCCGCCTGTGCAGCGCGCTCGGGAACGGGGGCAAGGGCGCCTCTCGCCGACTTCCTCATACTGCATCTGGTGGGAGGCAAGTTGGCGACGGCCACGGCGGCTTCTGCTCACGTGATGGGAGCAGAAGCAAGCCGGACTAGCGACTTGCCCGCCTGGTAGTGCCGGAGGAAGGGCTGGGGGGCCGGTTCGCTGGCAATAGATCGGCCGCCTCAGCTTCAGTTCGGTGCTCTGCATGGCGGGGAAGGGGAGAGCAAACAACGGAGAGGCGGGTGGGGTGAGAAATCGAGATCCCCCTTCCTCGCCTCCTTTCGCGTAGCCTTTTCGTGTAACCCTCCACTCCAGGAGTTATCTTCAAATCTGACTTATTTACTATCTATTCCATCGCTTACGTACCGCCCACTCCCAAAGACTCCGTTTACTTAAAATACAATGACAGAAAAATACAGTGACAGGAAAAAAAATAGAATCAAAACAAATTTAACAACCCACCAAAGCAGCACAGGTTGATCTTATGCACCAAAGGTTTGCCAGAACAGTGCTGTTTTAAAGCGTGGGGGAGGGGGAGAGAGATCCTAGGTGGCAAGGTATTCAACTACTAATTGAAGCAGGTCGCCTGTTCTGTCTTGTGATCATTAATGCTTCATGACCAGAGCCTCAGTCTCTTGGCAAATGCCATAATCTTGGGTTTTTGATAATTTATTGCTTCAGTATTGGGCCACTGCTCTCACAGCTGTTTTAAGGCTATTGGTGTTCTGGAAAGAACTACAGGTAGTCCTCACTCAACATTCATTTGTTCAGCAACCAAAGTTATGACAGCGCTGAACAAAGGGACTTACAACCGGTCTCTGAAGTTCTGGGCGTTGCAGTGCCCCCACAGTCACATGAACAAAATTCAGGCCTACCTGCATTTACAACCACCTTTTGGCGGCTCACCTACCACAACTGGGATTGCCAGAACTGCCATTGCTAGGCAGAGCAGTCTCATGACTTTTTGCTTAATGACCGTGTTACTTAGCCAATTACGGTTGTTAAGTGAAGACTACCTGTACAGCATCATCTGGATAAAGCAGCAGAGCAATGCTGTGATCCCATAGCTTGGGGGCATGGAAACTCGAAAGTTGAAATTTGGTATCTCACCATACCATTGATGTAAAAATTGAAAAGCAAAGGAGCCAGAATGCATCCCTGTTTGACCCCCTTTTGAGTTTTAACTGGCTTTGTGAGAAACCTTTGTGTAACAGTCACATGAGCACAAGTGACGGGGACTGAGAAAAAGTGGCCAAGAGTCACCCAGTAAGTTGCCCCAGCTGAAGATGGACTTGAACTAAGGTCCAGGCCTAGTCAAACATCTTAACCACTATAACACATAACTCTTAACTTCATAAAAAACATATTATTCTGAATATTTAGATCCTGATTTTTCACAAGAAGGCTCCAAGTTAAGTTTAAGGACATTCAGTCACTATCATTTTGTAAAAATAATATTTACTATCAGCAGTGGGGATTTACAGCAACCAGACTTTAAAATGGCAGCAGCAGTAAAACACACAGAGTTATTGTTTCCGTCCCACCCCCAAAGGCAACAGTGACTAAGGCCAAATTGAGTGTGATATATTCAATGATTTTTTAAAAAAGAAAAGCATGAACAAGAGGCACGTGGAGGCCAGGAGATTCCTTATCAGACATTTGCCCCACCATCCTCCTCTTCCTGTTCCCTCTCTAGATCAACACCCTTTCCTGCTAACTGGATGGAAAACTCCCCTTCAGGCAAATGGCAATTCCCTTCCATTGCAAATAGAAGAGGTGGGGAACTGATCTAGATTTTGGGGCCCTTTAGACAGTCACTCAAGCCCTGGTCACCTCATGACTTGACTCTAATACATGGGGCTGCCCTTGAAGACCATCCAGAAGCTTCAACTGGTCCAGAATGCAGCGGCTGTCAAGGGATCGAGGACAAGAACCACGCTGAGAAGGCTTTCCAACTCTAGTTTCTTTATTGTTCTTACCCTACGAACAGAATCTTGCCAGACTAAAGCTACCTAACTAACCTAAGGGAAATAACTCCAAAGGGCTCTGGGGAGGGGCTGCCTTGAACTTCTTAACCTTCCCAGCAACAGAGTCCGGGCTTCGAAGTCTCTTATCAGTCTGGAACGCCCTCTCCCCCTGGGAAACAGTATCCGTGCCGGAATGCACCACATCACCCCCTCTTTCAGGAACACATTCCATCACGTTGGCACAGGCAACGATGGGCATGCCTCGGTACGCCCATGTAACACCTCTGCTTCACAAGCTGCACTGGTTGCCAGTTTGCTTCCGGGAGCAATTCAAGGAACTGGTCGCTGTCTATAAACCGTATATGGCATAAGGCCTGGTTACTTGAGGGACTGCCCGTCTCCCGTTGTATCTGCCTGGCCAATCCAATTTGGCAGGGTTGGTGAATTCCAGGTTCTTCAATTTAAAAATGCCATCTATCAGGACCCTGGAAGTGTGTCTTCTCTGTAGCAACACCTGCCCTCTGGAATGAGGTTCTCCCTGATATTCAAATGGCCCCCACCCTATTGGTGTTTTGAAGGAACCTGAAGACCCTCTTTGCCCAGGCCTTTGGGGAGGGTGTTTGAAGCCCCTTTTTTCTTTGCTCCCATTCAGTTTGGTCATTTCTGCCATCTTTATTGTTTGTTTTTTTCCCCTCGTTTTTAATTTTTTTTTACCAAATTGTAAACTGCCCAGGTTCACTGGGAGTCTGGCAGCATATAAATTTAATAAATTTATTTATTTATTTATTTATTTATTTATTTATTATTTGGATTTATCCCCGCCCATCTCTACCGTGGTAGACTCTTTCGAATCGCTGGGTTGGCAGAGAGCTAGGGCAAGTGACGAGAGCTCACCTCGTCACGTGGTTTCGAACTGCCAACCTTATGGTCGGCAGTCTAACGGCTCAGTGGTTTAATCCACTGAGCCACCGCACCCAATATAATATATGTATTAATATATGTAGAGCAGGTACAATATATTGTACCTGCTCTACAGTTATTGGTCAGTCTTTAATAATAAAAAGTCAAGCTCGAAATCAGTATGGCATAGTATGATGGGGGCTCCTGTCTTTCAGCTGAGGGAATTTTGAAAAAGTGTCTTGGCAGGCATCAAAAAGTGGTTGCCACAAGGAATGAGCATGCAAAAAATATCTGCTTTTAGGGATGCTGCACATCACAAAATCTTTCACAAACCAATAAAAACAACAGGTGCAGTATGTATGAAACTCAAATACACTTGACCAAGAACATTGGTTTCTTTAGCCAATCCCTGGTTTCATTTTTCCCTGCTTTTTAGCAAGCTCTGCCTTACCCCTTAGTAGATTGGTTCAGAAGCTTGGACAGGACATAAAAACATACCAGGAATAAGCCAAGAAACCACAAACCATGCATTCCTGTTTGCACGTTAAGTAACGATTGCAACACACTGGTTTCAAAACCATGATTTATTCACTGGCCTAATTTGCTCATCATACTAGTTCAAAAACAAGCCATTTTCTGGCATATTATACTGTATGTGAATCCTACTAAGCCATTTTTGTAAAATCTCTTCAAACAGCAGCTGCATGCAGAACCAAAGGATCTTGGTATTAGCTCTTGCATTTCTTGTCATGCAATATGCTGACTAAAACTGACTGGTTTATAAACAAAGGCATTTGTAGCATAGAATATGTGGAAGATGGGGAATCACTGTGGCTTAAAAAGAAATCAGAAACTAAAGATCTTAGCTCAGTGCTGGATCTGGTGTGTCTATACTTCATTGGATTGGGGCCAGCATGCTCAATGGATTCAGTGTGTTTTACTAATTGAAGTACAAATAATAATTCTTCTGTAAAGAAACAATAAACTCTCTTGGGCCAAGCAATGGCTTTGAAACAATTATTTGCATAAGCCAAATACTGAAGTCTAAACGCACACAGGAATTTCAATATTGCATGTGTATAAATAGTAGCCCAGCTGACCAACATTACCCCAGAAGCTGTAGTCTAGTTGGTCAGATCATTAAAGCAGCGCATGTGTTCAAACAGTTTGAGCCCAACACTGGGCAGACTGAAACACTGAGGATACCGCATCAATGGCGTGTCAGGTTCTTAGTCCTGCTCTTGTGAATGATTCAAGTTGTTGAATCAAATTCACCAACTGACTATTGCTAGGGAATAGCACAAGCCCATCAAGAACAAGGGACATTATGAAAATCAGATCAAGGATGTATTCTCCTTTGTAGAAATGAATCCTCTCTCTATTGGAAAGCTGGAACACAGATTGCTTGAGGAAAAAAGAATGGAGCATCATCACTGGGTCTTCAAAACGTGTACCATTCCATCTGCATCTGGGATGTTGGAATTCAGCAAATCAAGCATGCCTCATTTGCATATGGGTGATTGTTCTAGGAGGCAAACTCTGTGCTAGAGGAAGTTGCTTGTTGCTCCTCCCACTTCCTCTTCTCTCTCTCTGATTCTTCCACCGATGGAGTAGGACGCATGTGCTTGAGCTCCTCCATGGAGAAGCCATGCCTAGGCCTCAAGCCCCCTTTCTCCACACAGCCTCTGGCAGCAGACAGGGTCAGAGGTATGCAGTTTAGGGAACAGAAAGAACTGAAACCAATTTTCTACTGAAATGGACAAAATAAATGTAAGAACTCTTTTGTACTTACTTTTTGTACCTGCAATGTCTAAGCGTGTGTTTCTTTATGCTTGGGTGGGCTAAAAGTGTAAGAATAAGAACCTGAATCTCTCTAATGTGCTCATAGGCTGTGTTTTTAAATAATATTCCTTTTTCTGCGCACGAGTTTACACAACATTAAGCTCTGCTCCATTCACTGGTTCTAACAGGCCACTGAACGATCTTCATGGGAAAGGCTAAGTCAATGTGGTAGGCTTCTCAATTTTTCTACCAGTTTTTTCCAGGTTAAGAGGCAGCTGCAGAGGCCAGCATGGCTAAAAATCCCTAACCTGGATCCGTCCATGGTCCCATCCTTGGCCTATTGTTCTTTGGGCTGAGCCATGCTGGCAATGCATTTCTATAGCCATGACTACAGGGGCAAGACTGTTCAAATTGCTCAGAGATATGGAACATATCCATATTATGTTTGCATTGAAAACCTGTAACCTCATCTTTCCCAAGCTGGCCCCTTCCAGGTACAGTAGGTTGAGCCACCACTCCCATCATCCCCAGCCAATCCACAATATAGTACTATTATCTCCATCACTAGGTATGCTGGATAGGAAGGAAGGAAATTTAGTCTATCATATCTGGAAGACACTAGGCTGGGAAAGGCTACTATAGCCAGAGAAGGGATTAGTTAGTTTGAATTAGCATATGAACTGTAGCCCCAGTAGCTGTCACCCGACCCTTATGCCATACTACAAGGCTACACTGAAAGCAGAAGCCTGAACATGCAAAAAAAATTCTCAGTAAAATTTACAACAGGGATTCATTTTGAGGCCTACACATTATTTGGCCCTCTTGAATTTCCCTCTCATTATAGGCTATTTTATTGGTTTATTTATTTTGCATCCTACCTCCAGGAGCTCAAGGCAGCATAGATAGTACTTCCTCCTCCAATTTTTCCCCACAACAACAATCCTGCAAGGTTGGACTGAGAGAGACTGGCCCAAAGTCACTCACTGAGCTTCTCTGGACCCAGCCTAACTCTTTCACTCCCTCCATTTCTTTCTTTCTTCTTCACCTATTCCATTGCCTACTGTTCTTTTAGCCATCTTTCTTATGTGTGCCCTCAGTGGTGTGGTCTGCTCTGCATCCCTTCTCAGCCTGCCACAGTTCCATAAAGCATCTCCTGTACTGCAGGGGTCCCCAACCTGTGGGCCACGGCCCACTAGTGGGCCACGGCCTGTTAGGAAGTGGGCCGCAGGGCTCCCTCCTGCAAACCCCCCCAGTGCACATGATTGGCTCCCGCCTGCAAACCCCGCCCCCCCGGTGTGCACGATTGGCTCCTGCCTGCAAATCCCCCCTATACTATATATAATAGTCTCATGTTAACATCTCAATATAACCATGCCCCCAGGTGTAAGGTCACACAGCTACCTAGAAACATATTTAGGATTCCCTTACCAACTTTGCTCAGACTGAAGAAGCTCCTTGGATAAGGAGCGAAACGTTATCACTGAGAAAATAGAAATCCAGTTGACATGATTCAAGCTACAGACAGATGAAGCTTCGCTCGCTCGCCCACCGCTCACCTCCTGCTGTGCGGCCCGGTTCCTAACCGGTTCCGGTCCGTGGCCCGGGGGTTGGGGACCCCTGATGTAAATGGAAAACAGTTGCAGTGGCTAGCTCATCAGAACATAATTGGCATCTATGCTGTTTAAAAGAATGGAATAATGAGAGGGAAACAGAATAGACAGATGAAAGAGAAGGAGGAAATTCTATACTAAAGTTCTGGATTAATAACTCCCATCAGAGCCCATTGGTACAATATGAGTTATGTAGTCCCACAATCTAAAGAGTTGTACTTCTCTCCTACTAAAGACTGTAGGTAAAAGTAAACCCTTCTCCAGTATAGAAGCGATCGTATGGGAAAGATCATGTGAGGTGATGTAAAGTACCGTCAGCCCTTCAGGAAACAGACACCTGAAGAAATACAGGAACTCTACTGAGGTAGGCTGTAATAACAGAATCTTGAATGCCTGGCAGGGTTGCCCCTTCCCTCCCTCTTATACCAAAGAGTGAATGTGGGGCAATCCTGAGTTCATTTTTCACACTTTCTTTTTTTCTTGGCCTAAGCTCATATTTTACTAATGGTCACTGCCTATTTTCTCCAAGGTAATGTCTATACTCCTCTACAAGTTCAGAGGCACTTAAAATAACAAACCCACAAAGTCACTTGGTGCCATAACTATGCTCAAACCAAGAAGCACGTACACATGTTTAAAACTTACTGTAATATGAGCAGAATGTGATGAGCTGGAAATTATAGCCATACAAGCAAGCATTTTGCAAGGAAAAAGAAATCAGCTGTCAAAAACTCTACAGACTATTTTTTTGATAAAAGTTCTAAATGTTATTTAGGCCTCACTAGAAAGGGGAATTGCTGTAAGACTATATCATCATAACTTAGGGTTGCAATATGTAAATATAATAATATAATATAATATAATATAATATAATATAATATAATATAATATAATATAATAATATAGTAGGTAATAGTAGGTATAAGTTAAATAAATAAATAATAATAATAATAATAATAATATAATAGTATAATAATACTATTATAATGGTAGGTATAATAATATAGTATAATATAATAATATAGGCAACAGATCTGATTTATGTTTATCCAGGTGCTGGATTTTTACAGCAATGAGAACACCTTGAGGCATCTGGGGTTGGTGATAGATTTAATAAAGCTTTTTATATGAATATTAAAACTACCAGGACTGTATGGAGCTTTCTATACCAAAGGAAGCTTTCACCTCTTAGTTAAAATATGTGATGGATCTATAGTCAGAGGCAAGAAAGTAGTTTAAATCTGGAAGCAACCAGGTTGACATAAGCAGAGCGCTGAGACCAAGCCACAATGTTTAGTTAAAAGAAAAAAAATAGTCAAACCAAACCTCAGAAAGTATAAAAATCATAACAGAATATATGCAAAATAAAGGTGATTAGACAATATATGTTGTTTGGATCTTTTTTATATATACCAGAGAGGAATAAGAACAGAAGAAGCAGAACAAATTCATTCATCTGATGTGTGCATTACTTCTGCTATACTTGAGGTATGGTCCATGAGGTCACGAAGAGTCGGACATGACTAAACGACTGAACAACAACAAAAAATAGCTTGGTTCTGAGTATGCATGTATGTTCAAGTTTTCACCAAACATCTATCAATATTCAGGTTTTTTGTTTTAAAAAAAGAGTGCAATCTTGATATTGTCTGCAAGAAGCTTAAAACTTCTGTGTCATTCTCCCACATTACTTGAAAAAAAAAAGTTTCAGTATAGTTCTCTTTAAAGGCAAATCCACCCACTCCTTTTCTTCTAGCCTTACGTTTGTATATCTGCATTTGTTTGATGTCTGCTTTTCCTCAAAAGGTTTTTATTGCCCTCAACATACCCAAATGCTGACTCTGTGCAATGGGGGGGGGGGGCAGAGATTTCACCTTCAGCTTCACCTTCAGCTTGCTGGTCTTCTCAGAGACTCACATAGGTTGGGAAAGTAGGTTTTGTTTCATGAGGTAATCATAGGTTTTTGTAGGAACTGCCCTCGCATAACAAGAAAATTATATTCTGCAGTTGCAGAAACAGGATAAGCCAGATTGAAGAGACCCTAGCTTCAGTGACAAACTGCTTTTCTGAGTTTAAATACTGCACTTTGCTATTAGCCCTGAGCAAGAAGTGGTTTTGTTGCTTCTAAGGGCATTGCAATAAATGCCTTGGAATCCTTCTATCATCAATTCTCCATAATCACGGATCTTGATTTCCTTCTGCTGAACTGACACTTCATATGCTTGGGGTTCATACAGCTTTTCCTGATAATAGTTATGCTTGACTTTGCATATTATTAGTAATATCATGCAGAATATTGGGTAAAGAATCCTAGGAGAAAAATCCATAGGAGAAAAATGGACAGAACTCTATACTCTCTGTCTGACTCCCTCTTGCAGGAGAAAAAAAGATGGTAGAAATCATCATCATCATCTTGCTAGTTCATTAACCTTTCTCATCCTTTCTCCCCTACATGCCTGCACAGAAAACAGGATGAGCACAGTAGAAGCAGGGCCAATTTTCTTAACAAGATATCTTATTCAATCTTTCCAAATTCCATTCATAATTATGGTTTACAGAGTAAAAACACTGTAAGTTGCCCAGGGAAATCTAATGAGATGCTATTTTCTGTATCTATTTACTGATTTTCCTCCTTCTAAAAGAGCCCATATATAACTGCAGTAAATAAATAAATCCTATATTTGTCCCCTTAGCTAGCTGTTTCTTAGAATCTGGTAAACATGCCCTAAGGCAGAGGTCGCCAACAAGTGTGCCAGGGCCAAGATCCTTCTTGTGGGCACCATCCGTCAGTGAGAAGAGCCTTTTGAAAATTTGGATACCCGCAGGTATAGCTTTCCAAACTGTGTGTCGTGACACAATACTGTGTCACCTGCGGGGCCCAGGTGTGTCGCGTCAAAACCCGGAAGCGCTGATGGCACGCCGCCACCACTGCGCACAGCCGCACGCATGGTGGCAGTGGCATGCAAAAACCCGGAAGCGCCGCCACCACCGCCACAGCACGCGAAAACCCGAAAGCTCCACAGTGGCGGCGCTTCCAGGTTTTTGCGCGCCACCACCGCTGCGGCGCTACCGGGTTTTTGTGCGCCGCTGCCATTTCAGCACTTCCGTGTTTTTGCGCATCACCACAGCAGCGGCACTTACAGGTTTTCTTGCGCACCGCCGTTGGTGTCTCGCCACAGGAAAAGTTTGGAAAGCCCTGCTTTAAGGAGTAATCCCTGCCTGGGCTGAGTGCTCTGAAAGGATGGACTCAGCAGTTCTGCCCTTTAGAATGGTTCCAAAGGAGTAACTTTTTGTGATATATGTACTTCTTGAAAGATTCCATCAACGCTGCCTCCGAAAAATTCTGCAAATTACTTGGGAAGATAGGCGGGCTAATGTTAGCGTATTAGAAGAAGCGAAAACCACCAGCATTGAAACAATGATCATCCAACATCAACTTCGCTGGACCGGTCATGTTGTTCGAATGCCTGACCATCGTCTTCCAAAGCAGCTACTTTACTCCCAACTTAAGAATGGAAAACGGAATATTGGTGGACAGCAAAAGAGACTCAAAGATACTCTCAAAGCTAATTTTAAAAAATGTAATATCAGCATTGAGAACTGGGAAGCCCTAACTCATGAGCGTTTCAATTGGAGGTCAGCCTTTATTAATGGCGCTATGGACTTTGAAGAAGCACGAGTACAGGGCGAAAGGGAAAAAAGAGCTAAAAGGCAGGCACGTCAGGCAAACCCTCATCATGACCGTCTCCCACCCGGAAACCTATGCCCTCATTGTGGGAGGTTGTGCGGATCCAGAATTGGCCTTTATAGCCACTTACGGATCCACCGTTAAAATTTTACCTTTGGAAGACAATCTTACTCGGCTACGAGTGATCGCCAATGAATAAGAGAGAGGGAGAGAGAGAATTGATAGAAGAGAAGAATGGATGAATAAAAGGGGGGAATGTGTGTGTAAATAGGTTAATATAACTCTGACCCACCCATGCTGACCATGCCCTGAAGTGGCCCCAGATGACTACCTCCAGTAGCATGTAGTCCTTGATAGCAAAAAGGATGCTGTTTCGAGTTAATGTTACATGGATGGGGCGGTTTCAATAGGAAAGGAAGGCCTGATATTGACCTACCAAGTGTTGACAGATCAGTAAATCAAACTTGTGTTTTAAATCAGTCCTCATTGTATGATTTATGCTCAGGAAAAAATAATTACTTCTGTATGAGAGAGAGAGAAAAAAAGTTTATTGGGGGCAGATGGGGATAACAACAGAGATAGAATGACTTTCAGTGTGACTCTTGATTGAGATATTAGATTTTAATCTATTGGGCTATTAATTCTCTTTGTCTATAAACACTCTTCCTCATTATTTATAGATGCTAATATTCTATGATCTTTAATTAGATACACACATGTACACACACCAACACATATAAATACCCTATGCAGATCATACTTCTGCTGCAAATCTTTCCCATTTTAGACAGCTGTTGTTTATTATAGCGGTAAGAACTGATCCTACTTTTGACATCTGCTTATCATTAAAAATAAAAAAATGGCAGGTGCCAGCCATATACTTGTCAACAATATAGTGCCAACAATCATCAACTTGGCATTATTAATCCAAACACTGCTGTCCAGAAATCTTTTTTTTTTCACTTGCCAGTAATTGTTTATAGATTAAGTTGCAAAGACAAATGACGCAAGCATCCCCCTTTATTGTTGTTTCCTTTGGCTGAAGTTGGATCTAATCCACCTGTAGCTTTTCACAGGCTCCTGCTTTCTTCAGACTGCTCTCATCATCATTTGAAAGAAGCCCATTGAGGTTTTCCATGAAGGACCCCTCTGTGCAGGTTTCCGCTCATAAAGAGGACATTATCCAAAGGCAGAGAGCTTGATAAAACAATTGAGAAGCAGAAGAGTCTTCCTAGCCAAGGAAATGAGGAAATCCAGGGTATTTTGTCCGTGCGCACCTTCTGATTGACTATTGACTTATTTAAAAGGGAGGTGTATATATAAGAGCCTTAGCTGCAGACTTTAGATACCTTAAAAGATTGTTAACAGATTGTCATTTTTCATGTGACAAAAGGGGGGGAATGATTAAATATGTGACTGGGAATTGTTTCAACTATGCTTAATTTTAATTAATATATGCACATTAAATCAAATGTAGTTTTTGGCTTGACCTCACCCAGGGTTTTTTTTAATGGCATGCCACTCAAAGGTGAAATGCAGCCCTTGCCCAGAAATATCTGCTGATCCATCTACCTCTCCATGTGCTAACTTACCTATCTTCCTATCCTATTAGAAAAAATTAACAGTAATAAAATACAATTAAACAAATGCACATTTAAATTAGGGTTGTGCAAAGACTACCTCCCTGACTTGGTGGCTAGATCATCGCTTTAAAAAAACCTCACCAGATCTGTTTCAGGGAAGACAGTAACCAGTTATGACACATTTCTTTCTGAATCCAATTTTGAAGCAGGAAAGCATGATGCTCCATCTTCCCATTATCTACCATGAGAAAAAAAATACCTGTGATATTTTTTATTTTTATCAGAATGGAATGAAAGGTAGACTGTGATGGAGGTGAAAATATGCCATTTTTTTTTAGTAAAGTGGTGCAGACAGCATGGAGTTTGCCAGAACAGGATAAAATTTACAGGAAACATGACCATTATAAGTAGGTAAATGTGTAGAATTCCATCTGAAGAAGTATTGTCTTTAATAACAAAAGATTAGTGAGTAGGCTGACCATATTTCCTTGGGGGGAAAACGGGACCCTGACCTACCCACGGCTCACTGGACAAAGTGGGTCCATGCATGCGCACGTGCGTGCGTGCAGGCGGGTGTGTGGGGGGGGGGCGCGGGCGGGCTTTGCCACGGGAACTTTCAAAAACGGGACAAAATGGATATTTTTCTTAAAACAATGGGATGGTCGGGAATTGTTTAAAAAACGGGACTGTCCTGTTCAAAACGGGACATATGGTCAACCTATTAGTGAGCCACTTAGAATCTTTCGAAAAGGCAGCATATATAAATATAGGTAAAGGTAAAGGTTCCCCCCGCACATTTGTGCAGTCGTGTCCGACTCTAGGGGGCGGTGCTCATCTCCGTTTGTTAGCCAAAGAGCCAGCGTTGTCCGAAGACGCTTCCATGGTCATGTGGCCACATGACACGCGCGGAACGCTGTTACCTTCCCACCAAAGTGGTACCTATTTATCTACTTGCATTTGCATGCTTTCAAATTGCTAGGTTGGCAAGAGCTGGAGCTAGTGCGGGAGCTCACTCCGCACGCAGGACTAGGGATTCGAACCTCCGAACTTGCGATCTTCCGATCAAGAAGCCTGGTGTCTTACCCACTGAGCCACCATGCCCCTTATATATATAAATATAAGTGTTAATAAATAAAGCTACGAACTGTGATGATGGAGACATTCAGGAATGGGCTTTGGTGGATAATTTTAAAATCCAGGAAGAGTTGTTCCTTAATGTAATTGGATCTTAACTCAGGGGTCTTTCCAGTGGGGCTCCAATGTTACTTTATGGATTTATTAAAACAGATTGCTAAAAGTAATGACCATGCTGTTGGCTAATATAATAATAAAGTGTATATGATCCTGTATCTTAATACAGTATCTATGTGGTCACTAAGAGCTGACATTGACTTGATGGAGTTGACACTTGACTTAATCAATCAATCAATCAACAAGAAAGTATGCTAGATAAAGACTAAAAACAGAATAATGAACACCTTCATGATGCCACCTTAGTCGTCTTTATTTTTAATGACCCTGAAACACTGACAATATCCCAAGGTCACCATGAACCAGTTAGTGTTCTCTCCCTTTGACCAACAGTATCTACCCCCATTTCTTGAACTGCCACAGGGGCTGAAGTAGCAAAATATTCTGGCGCCACTCCACACAAAAAGGAAATAAATGGCTAGTCTCCCCACTTCCATGTTTTCAGTGCGAGTGACATACATGCATGCATCCATTTCCCAGGAAATTAAGTGACTGCTAAGGAGGGAAACTGCAAATCCATCCATCTTTCCTCCATTGCACTGGACAGCTCCTGGGAGAAATGAAAGTGAAAACACAGCATCTGGGCCATTTTGCAGTCAGGTGCTTTCCCGAGGAAGTATGACAATGTGACATAGTTGCATAGAGTTACAACCAGGGAGACCTAACCTCAGCTGTGAATGCTCAGTGGATTAATTTGGGCCAATCATCCTACCTTGGCTCAACCTATTTCACAGAGTTGTTTTGAAGAAAATTGGAGGAAGAAGTGCCATACAGTACAGCCTTGAGCTTATGGAGGAACTGTGGAGGGTTTTTGTTTGTTTTATTATTCAATAACTCAGTAGCTCTCAACCTAACAGTTTACATGTATCCATAAAACAATAAAACCAAAACTAATTAAAACTATGACAATAATGATCTAGCGAGGACAGGTGATCTAGTGAGGTGGCTCTATTATTTTTAACATTCCTTCTTTTCTTCTTCTCTGTTTTAGTTGGGTTTTATATATTTCTTATACTTTTTAATGTATTTATTGACTGTTTTTTAACCCTGTTGTATGCCGCCTAGAGTTGCTTGGAAAAGTGAGATGTGTGGCTAATAAATTGAATAAATAAATAAAAATAAATAAAATGTTACCTCTCCCCCAGCAACATTAAAGATCAAATACTCTAAAGACCATCCAGGAGAGTGTCTTCCAAATCTCCAATGGTAGGTTGATCCATAGGGGTGGAGCGTGCACCAAAAAACATTGTTTTCTCACCCTTTCTCCCCAAATCCTACATGGGAGGGGATCCTCAATCCCTAGACAGGATGCGTGCACTTGTCAGACCAGGTGGTTCTGGAAATACCTAGATGCCAAGCCATGCAGAGCTTCTAAGTAATGACCAACACTTTGAACTGTACTCAGAAGCCTACAGATAACCAATGCAGTGCCCACAACGCCATTATTATATGATTCTGGCAGTTGTCACTCACTGGCAGGAAGGCTGCTGCATTTTATACCAACTGCGGTTTCCAGGTAGTCTTCAAAGCTGGCCCCAAGTGGAGTGCATTGTTGTAGTCCATCCTAGAGGTGAGAGCATGAGTCACTGTCACCCAATATAAATCTAACAAATAAATAAAAAGTAAGTGTGGTGGGCAGGCCAGGACACAAAGCTTTCCATTAGATTCTACTTTCTGGAAGTGTTCCCAAAAGCTTTCTGTGTGTAGACCTGGGGTCTTCTGGTCATGCAGCTCTGCTTCTAAAGAAAGGGAAGGTACTTTAGCCACAATCTTTATGGAATCCAAAGCTGAAGCCAACACCTGGTTACTGTTTGCAAATGACATGCTTTTGTACACAAAGAGCACATGCCATGTTTGCATAAAGCCACAGGCAAGGTGCAGCAACTACTGAGGGCCAATGTCCCTGCTGCTGATTTTCTAGCAGGCCACGTCCTGGGCCATCGCTTCCCCCCAGCGTCTCCCTTTCATCCAATTTCCACATCACGGCCTGTGCTTTCGCACAACGCTCTCTTGATGCCAGAAGGTTTGAAGCAGCTCTGACTCATTGTCTGCATTATGAGTCAGCGGTTTGAAGTTAACAAGCTTGCTTTGACTTCAAACATGGCACACCAGGAAATGTATCGCTGTGGGTGTGAAACTACTCCCTTCCTTTGAGGAATTTAACAAAGTATCTCAGTTTCAATCTTCACCCGCTTCCACATTCTTTTAGCAGCTCCTAGAAAAGTCTTCCCCAAATGTGAGGGATATAATCCAGAAATGGATTATACCCCCCACATTTCCCAACCACTTGGGATATTTCAAGGGCACTCTGAGAAAAGCTGTCTTGAGTCTCTTCAGAAGTTCAAGGAGGGCAGTTGACAAGCACATGAGGACATTGTGGCATTTGTGAGAACCTCCAACCCTTGAAGTAATTTCCTCACTAATGATTTATACTGGCTTGTAAAAATCAGGAGGAGTCTAGTAGCACCTTTTCAAACTAGCCAATTTCATCAAAAGGCACAAGCGTTTGTGAACTACAGCTCACTTCATCAGATGCATGGAATGGCTAAACTGGTTTTAAGACCTTTGAGCAGAACATCTTTATTATAGTCACTGACCAGGCCCATATACAGTTTTTTAACATGGTTTACAGAACTCAAATGGAAAAACATAAAAACTAATTAAATTAGAAAAAAATAAAATGTAGCAAAAGACCCTACAAGTACCAGAGTGCTAAAAAGTTAAATATGTAAGACAAAATCAATGAAGTACTTTGCAAGAGGTGTAAGTAAAACATACTTATACCTTTTCAGTTACCAAATAGAGCATTATAAAATAACCCTACAAAATAACATTAAAAGGTAAATAAAACCGCCAAACATTTGTTCCTAGTCAGATTGAATAATAATTGTCATGTTTCACTATAATATAAGTTTCCAAGTAATATATGCTATGAAACAAAAACGGGCAACTTCAAAGGTGGCATGTTATAGCCTGTGAGAAGAGATGAAGTGTAGGGTTTATCTCAGAGCTTTCCAAACTGTGTGTCGCGACACAAAAGTGTGTCGCCACACACAGTCTGGTGTGTCGCCACACAACCCGAAAGCGCTGATCATCATCTGCGCTTCCGGGTTTTCCCGCAGCGACACACCAACTGCAGAGCGCAAAACCCGAAAGCGGCAGCAGCGCTTCTGGGTTTTTGCGCGCTGCCGCACTTCCGGGTTTTCCCGCGGCGACACACCAACGCCGGTTGGTGTGTCGCCGCGGGAAAAACTTTGGACAGCCCTGGTTTATCTGGTCTACCTTCTTGGAGAAAATCTGTCAGTGTGGTTGCTAGGGGTCAACACTGACTTGATGGCACATAATCAATCTGGTCTATCAAGAACGGACTCAGAAGTGGAGTTAAATACCGGTGACGAATTCCATCATAAAACTGGCAGTACAGTAGCACATGGGCCACAGTTTCAACTGCTTCCAAATAGCAGAACAAAAAAACCTCTCAGTGGAGAGAATGTTGATATCTTCCTTCTAGTAGGGCTGCATGCGGTGTGTTAAAAGGTGTTGGGCTAAAGGCCCTACACTATTCTGTAATTGTTAGATATTTAGCCAGGACAAGTGGTTTACTTAGGTTCCCCTTCTCAAAGCAAAGGATGCTCCTAGCATTACAGTAATTCTAGGAGAAAATCCCTTTGTTCTATATTGTATTTTATTTTTTTGCCTTTTTATGAACCAGATGGATACATCTGTTTATTATATTGTCAGGAATCTTAGAACATGCTTTAAATTGGCCCTGAAGTTGGTGAAGCAAGATAACAAAACATGATTGACTGGTGAAGCAACTATAACAAAACATGATTGACTCCCAATTGTTTTTAAATTAACAGCAAAATCAGGCAGCTTATCATTTATCTTGGATGAACAACTGTGCTTTACCTGCCCTCTAAAAGTTATCAAGAAGGGCGCAATCAAAATTGAGTTCTGTAATTTATTTATTTGTAGGATTTGTAGCTTTGCCAAAAGCTAAAAATCCACACAATGCACAGCATGACTTAAATACATATACAGTGACATCACCAGGAAAGCCCTAGCACTCAAAGGAGGTGGAATCCCCCTTTGTTGACCTTCCAAGGAAGATATGAGCTGCCTGACATATCCAAGTCTTTGTTTCTAATATCCATTGTCAGCCCACTCCATGCATCTGAGGACATGCATCTGTTACTGATCAACTCTTCTCCAGAAGAATGCAGTAGAGTTGGTAGGATCGAGTGACTGAACTAGAAAAGATTGCCCAATGCATGAGATTTTGGACATCTGTTCAATTCCTCTCTCATCCTTTATTTAACTCCCCCTGATTTAAGTACCAAATATTGTACCTAATGAGGAACTCCTCCAGACCACACAGTCCCAACTCTGCCAAGGATTCACTAAACTAAACAGCAGCTGATTAATCTAAGGTTTTGAGGCTGTGCTTTAGGATTTAGCACATAGCACGAAAGGAAAGACTGCTTAATTCAACATGTCTTGGCTAATTCTTTGCACCAATGCAGTTATAAAATCTGTTTAATAATGGTACCGTATACAGCTCCTCCTTTCTGACTTGGCAGAGCCGTGATTTGGAAACTGCTCGGAAACTTAATTAAATGCTTTCACAAGGTCTTTTGGAAGCCATTAAAAGTGTAAGGGCGTTCCTTCCCATTCATTTTCTAGGAAACCAGAAAAGATGGCTTATCAAATAAAGGGCTGCACAGAGAGAAGGATTACGTTTCACCTTAACTCTGTTCCTAAGGAGCTCAAGTGAGACTTTGCCATCGTCGTGTCGAGAGGTGTGTTAGATGGAATATGTCAGGAAGAGGCAATCTTTTGGTGGATGGAGACCCAGCACATTTGGTGGGATGGAGGTGTGACAGCCATGGTGGAGAAGATGCAAGCATGAAGGGCCCTGGGATGCACGTTGATAGTCTGCATGTAGTGGTGGGAGTGGTGATGAATTGTGAATGTTGACTTTTCTCCCCAAAAATGTTAGAGCTTATTTTACATGTGTCATGCATTTCCTGTGTCAAATGGCAGGGCAAGGGGAAGGTCTACAAACAGCATCTCACTTTTCCCAACCCTTGCACTGATGAACGCACAAGTGAAGGAAGGCGTGGGTGAACCCGCTTTAAAATGGCCTTCTACAAACAACGAGCAAGAAATTGGAAAGCACTGGATTAAACTCATTCATTAGCTAAAGGCTTTTAGGCCACCATTCCCAGGGCAGTTTATGAAATTAAACAGTACAAACAATACACACTCAAACCTTTTTAAAAGACTGCAGATAAAAAGCAAACACCCGCCCCCTAAAACAAAGCATCTCACCCTGATTTCGGCAGCCTGAAATGAACTTAAGCCAGTTTGGTGGCTGCTACCAAACCAAGGAAGTGTGCAAGCATTGCCCAGGAGCTGAGTGTGCACAGACATAGTGTCAGCTCCATGAGGTAGACCAGACCCAAAAATCAACTTCAGAGGAAGACTAGAATTATACTTTATCCGTAGGCTATAACAACAGAATCCTGCGCGTCTGATTATACCCCACTGAGTCAGCGAAGGGCCAACCTGAGTCTCTTCTTAATACAATCTCCCTTCCCAGGACTTAAGGAATGCTTCTGTCCTTTTTGATTACATGATGGTTTCTGGATATTGCTTCAAGACTGCTTCTCTGGCTCTCTATGCATGGTTGAGGTGGCTTGCAACGATGGGGAAATGTTGCACCAGAACATCTCTGTATGCAGTAGTACTCACTGTGCAGAAGGGGAACAAGAGCTCTCATGCCTTCAAACTGGGGTGTACAGCTTTTGTTCAGCCAAGGGCCACCCCAACCTTTGAAAGGCATACCAGGAGCCACATTCAGAAGGGGAGGGGCCACATTTGAAAGTATTAAAAAGTAGGGGCAGGGCAAGCATTAAATTAATTAATTATTAATCTTACGATGTCACTTGAGATGGAAGGAGAGAGATGGAGAGCAACAATGGCAGCTTGTGGGGGAAAGAAGATGAGAGCCTGGGCAGAAGGTGGTGTGATAGAGAGATGACCCAAAGAAGTGGCAGCGGCAGGTGGAAAGCACAGAGAAGGGATGGAGAATGAGAGGTCCTGGTGTGGCCCAATGGGTGGATGTTGCTGGAACTAGGAGAAAGTAACTGTGGATGTTGGGAGCCACATCTGAACTCAAGAATTCCAGCAAGTCATATGTGACTCACAGGCTGCCCATTGTATATCTGGGCCTTAGACAAATATACAAAACCATCTCAGCAAAACCCATTAGATTTTTTTTTTAGCAAGTCCCTTGAATAAAGAGCAAACGCTGAAGTCAGTTATTAGGATTGTATTCCTATTTCCACCAAACACATTTACTTTAGAAAGCTATGCACAGCAATTACCCAGAACAGAGGAAGACTGATTTAGTCATATGTTCTATTTTAAACAAAACAAACCTACAATTCTCATGCTCCACAGACTAAATTCTAAATTTACCAAACAAGAATGCACACTCAACATTTCTCAGGCTGGAAAGCCTTACCCACATATTTCTGAACAAGCTCACTGCATCCAGTAAGGTATATTTCTAAGAAAAAAGGGACAGTAGAAAGGGATGGGCTTCCTCATATTTCAGGGATAGCAATTTTGTGTTACATGCAATAAATTCTCCTTACAACAAATACTCCTTACTGGAGAGTCTCTGCATGTCTCCTCCCAAGCACAACTTTTATCTGGCCTAAGACCACACTTGGCCTTTGAATACTGTATCTGCTGGGGGCTTATATCAAAAAGTAGTGGGCGAGCCAGGACATTTACATTTGTAAAAAGGTAAAGGTTCCCCCCACACATTTGTGCAGTCGTGTCCGACTCTAGGGGCCAGTGCTCATCTCCGTTTGTTAGCCAGAGCCAGCGTTGTCCGAAGACGCTTCCACGGTCATGTGGCCGCATGACACACGCGGAACGCTGTGACCTACCCACCGAAGTGGTACCTATTAATCTACTTGCATTTGCATGCTTTCGAATTGCTAGGTTGGCAAGAGCTGGGGCTAGTGTGAGAGCTCACTCCATCACGCGGGACTAGGGATTCGAACCTCCGAACTTACGATCTTCCGATCGACAAGCCTGGCGTCTTACCCGCTGAGCCACCACGCCCCTATTTACATTTGTACTTGATTACTAAATACATAACTAGAGAGTAACCCCATGGATAATATTTAATTGTAATTTACATTTGTACTTGATTACAATTAAATATTATCCAAGGGGTTACTCTCTAGTTATGTATTTAGTCATTTCCCCCTTCTGACAGAATACAAATTATATTCAGGTGGAAATGGTTGAAGTCTGGCTGAACTGAAATAAAGGCAAACAAATGGCCTTTTAGCTTAGCACAATCTATGAACTCATCTAGTCTCAGTAGGGCTTATTTAGTCTGAAGAGCTGTAAGTGGGATGGGCCTCCTTTGGATGTAGACTGTGCAGTATGTTACATGTCACAAAGTCAGGTTGTACCTAGCCACAGCTCGCCCCTTGCTAGACCCCAGTCGCTATGGGGTTAGCAGCTAGGACGAGACTAATTATGTATTGATACCCCCAATGAAAAGCAAGCCCAAGACCTTCAACTTCAATCAACAATCCTGTAAGCAGTCCCAAAAGCAATCCAGCAGGCAAATGACTGATGAAAAATGGTCCTCCAGAATGATGCCAGCGGTCAGGAGACATATTGCATGCATAGGAGACCTAGGCCTGGGCAGCTGCAGGGCTTAAGATGGTCCAGCACTCGCACTCCTACCTGAGCCCACTCCTGCTGCCCCATCTCCTCAGCACAGCAGCACAAGGTGATCAGCTGGTTATTGCCTATGAAACCCTTCACGGCATCAGGCCTAGCTGGGAGGATTATTGTCTCTCACCCGTCATTTCTGCCCACCCCATACAATTTGACAGAGCGGTTGCACTTCCTGTCCCACCCATTCAGCAATTTCATCTGATGGGACCCAGGAAGTACCCCTTCTCTGTTGCAGTGCCTGCTCTTTGGATGAGCATCTCCTTGGAGGTTCAGACTGCCCCAGCCCTGCAGTCGCTGAAAACTTGTTGGTTTCCCAAAGCTCTGCAGTAGGTTGGGGTATGTCCATTTGGTGTGCAGTGTCTGTTTTGGTTACTGTATGTTTGTTCCCCCATCATGTTTACTGTTATGGTTATTTTTTGTTCATTTTTAGGTATTGTATCTGTTTTTAATCAGAGAGAGAGAGAGAGAGAGAGAGAGAGAGAGAGAGAGAGAGAGAGAGAGAGAGAAGGAAGGAAGGAAGGAAGGAAGGAAGGAAGGAAGGAAGGAAGGAAGGAAGGAAGGAAGGAAGGAAGGAAGGAAGGAAGGAAGGAAGGAAGGAAGGAAGGTTGATACTTGGAAATCATCATCAGTACTCTAAGGAGAAGCTACTTAGATGGAACACGCTCATCTGTACAGGCAGCATTTCACAAGAACAGGCATGAGTTTATAAAAGCTTTTTGCTGTTATTAAAGATAGAAGAAAAAAAGCCCAATGTTTCAAGCTAAGCCTTTCCCCTCCTAGCTGGTGATCATACATATAGCCCTGTTACATTGAACAAACACAATGCAGCGACCAGGAGACAGCAGTAAATAAACCTGCTTTAAGCTCAAATAAAAATCATCTTCTCATTATTCCCAGTCTGGTATTTCCCACCCCACCCCTAATCTTGATTCATCTCTCTTGTTTACCCCCAATCCTTCCATTAGGCCATGTCATCATACCCTAACTCTAGACAGCCTTAGGTGCTGGTGTGCAATACAACACAATGCTGCTTGACTGATTTCATCCAAGTCCACATTCCTGCAAAGTCAGTATCTTTTCTCCAGAAGAAGGAGAAGACAAGGGCTGAGAGTCTCAGTGACTTTCCTCAAGGCCACATGGAGTGTTTGTGTCAGGAGCAAGACTGAAACCCATCATCTATTTATCCTCTAGGCAAAAATGATTCTGCTTGTTACAGCATCAATCTCTAAAAGTAATCTTTTAGAGAGTGACTAATGCATCTCAGTGCAGTAGCTGCATATAGTGGTTTCAAATGCCACATTCAAGGGCAAACCTTCCAGTCTAAAGATTTACCAGATTTAAGTCCTATTGCATGCTTTTCTCTAAGGAAGATTAAGGTGCACTTTCACCATCTGTGGGAAATCCCTATTTCCGTGGCCCGTGTTTACACAAAGGAATAATAAAACTAATATCCTTGTCCAATGCTTTTGATCTTTCAATCCCTAGAAATATGTTCCTGGTTATTAAAAGTATGTATTTCAAACCACTACACAGCATAATTATGAAACTGAATTTGCAGCTGAGAGGCAGTGCAATCTTCTATTGCAGAGCTTTCCAAACTGTGTATTGCGACACAAAGGTGTGTCGCCACACACAGCGTGATGTGTCGCCACACCACCCGGAAGCGGCGGCGCGAACGTGCACGGCGGCAGCGGCGCGGGATCAGTGCTTCCGTGTTTTAGCGGAGGCTGCCGCCGCTGCCGCCACCATGCACGCGCGCACCGCCGCATGCCCCCCCCGGGCCGCCGCCGTGCGCGCGCGCACCGCCGCCGCTGGTGTGTCGCCAGCGGCGGCACTTTGGAAAGCCCTGTTCTATTGACTTAGTACAAAAATAGGGCCCAGTGAAAGGATTAAAACAGGGTTGAACTTCAGTGGGTGGCAGCATCTAGCTGACCTTGGCTGATTTTGGAAGCTAAGCAGGGTCAGCCCTGGTTAGTACTTGGATGGGAGAATTGCCTGAGAATTCCAGAGCTGTAACCTAGATTGGGAAGTGAAAAAAAAAAAACATTCCAGAAGGCAGAAGTGGCCCAGCACTTCCATAAATATGCCAAGAAAACTGCATGCTTTTAGCAGGAATGGAGCTCATGTAAAGAAGCCCTCAAGTCAGGTATGATTTCTGGTGATGGCATCCATACAGTGGCTGCAGTACAAATACACACATATTTCTATTCATCTACCAATGATTTCAGATTGAGAGCTTTTATTTCTATCTTAATACCGAAAGGAAATAAGAATGGTATGCAAATCAAAATTCATTTTCATAAAAGAGCAAGAGGTGTTCCATAGAAGGAATATTCTGATACGTTCCTTTCCTGAAATGATGCAAATGCCCTTTAATCATTAACTTTCTGGAATCAGTACAGTAGCTGAGAAACAGCCGACTGGAAAAACGTTCCATGATGCCTTCCTCTGGTCATGGCTTATAGCCTTTTAAGAAAAGAATTGCTACATCTGAATCAACATTAAATGGCCTTGATTTTCTTCTCCCCTGGAGCTGCAAAAATGCACCTGCTGCACGCCAAGCCATTCCAAAACAGGTTTATGCATCTCGGGAAAGCTGGAAGAGAAAACTTGCCGCAACCACTCTAAGCAAAGCACAGCAGGCCTGCCTTGCCAACATTCAAACCGTGAGTAATGGAAGGAAGAAGAAACGGGCACTGCCAGTGCGATCTCGGCAGCTTGCATGGGTGGTATTCAAGTATTGGCAGCCTTCAGCTAAGGTCTAAGGGCTGGGGACTCAGCCCCTGGAAACCTCTCTTAGCCTGGTACGTGATGCCCAGGCTGAGCCCATGCATCCCTCAAAGCCATACCGTGATTTGCTTCATTTGGTGTAGCATGCTGTGGAAACCCACCACTCTGGCTTTGTCACATACCATCACAGGCTTGTTCGCCATGATTGATGGCTAACTCTTAGGTCTTTCCAAGCCATTTTTATTCACTGAACCACAATGAAATCATGGCTTAGCAAGATGTGAGCTCTCAGTTATAATCTACTGTCAAGCAAAGCTGGCTAAGTCAGTCAGGATTGTTAGACAGCTCTGTGTATTATGTCAGCTATGAAAGGCACAACTAATACGAATGAACACAGTTTTGTTGTAGGAAAAAATAATGCAGAGAGAATAAAGGAATAAAATGAATGTCGGAAACCACAGACATGCACAAGCTGGACAAGTCCAATTATACCAACAGAAAAGATGCTGAAATGACCAGGATCAGGCCCATCGTACCTCTGTCAGTCCAGGCACCTTTGTTACTACCTACAGCTCTCCAGTCATTGGGCAAGTCTCTGGACTGAGGAAATCTATCCCTTGGGCCTGAGAGGGAACCCTATTTGCACTACTGAAGCTACACAATACAACATGATTACAGCGTACAGTGCCAGTGAGTTCATTGTCACCAGAAACTTTGTGTTGACCCCTCAGGGCAACAGCAGCCGGAGAGTTGGGAGAGATCAATCTCTTTCACAACAGGGATTGTTGTGGCCAGAATTTGATGTATTCCCATGATAAAGATTGTGGAATTATTACCACATTGTTTTATGACAGATTGCAAAAGGTACAAAGCAGCAGGATCTGCCTTTCAGCACCTGCCCTGGATACGGAAATGTTTTTGCCCATTTCTTGCTCCATACTTTGCAAAGATTGACAAACTCTTAAAGTACGTACATTTGTAAAAGCTTCTTCCCCCTCAGGCTTCTTCGTTGCTCTTTCTTTTAAGCCAAAATGCAAATGAATGATAAATGGAAACTGGGAAAGCATCTGAGCGTCTTCCCTTAAACACAAGAGCCATGGCAGTTGAGGATCATGCAAATTATAATACAACATGTGTGACAGGTTTAGATGGAGATGGCTTCTAATGACCTTGTGGAGCAGGAGGGAAGAGGATTACATTGTATCTTATATCAATTGTGAATGTTGCAAAGAATAAGCACCATCTTGTTCTAGGAAAGGTGTGTGTGAATGTGTGTGTGTGTGTATGTATATGTGTATGTACACACACACACAAATTAATAGTATGACCGTGTACTGTATATGCACAATGTCAGAGTACACAACGCTGGGGCTGCCAATGTTCCTTCTAGGTAAAGGTAAAGGTACCCCCCGCACATTTGTGCAGTCGTGTCCGACTCTAGGGGCCGGTGCTCATCTCCGTTTGTTAGCCGAAGAGCCAGCGTTGTCCGAAGACACTTCCACGGTCATGTGGCCGCATGACGCCGCGGAACGCTGTTACCTTCCCACCGAAGTGGTACCTATTAATCTACTTGCATTTACATGCTTTCGAATTGCTAGGTTGGCAAGAGCTGGAGCTAGTGCAGGAGCTCACTCTGCACGCAGGGCTAGGGATTCGAACCTCCGAACTTGCGATCTTCCAATCGACAAGCCTGGCGTCTTACCCGCTGAGCCACCACGCCCCAATGTTCCTTCTAGACCTCAGAGCAATACGTTCTATTGAGTAAGCAGACACTCACAAGAGATTAGATAAAATAATCTATTTACTCTATATACATATGTAGTACAATACAGTCCATAACGTCCAACACAGATACCGATGAGAAGATAGTAACGAGAGAGAATGAACACCAGAACTTCTCTACTTTTATACAAATATCAACCAATCACGTTATAGGTCAAACAAATTATCTGCCACACCCAGTTTAAACTATATCAGCTGCAGTATGTGTCACCACTTACTTCAACAATGGCTGCTAATTGAATGACTTGCAGAAAGTATTACCTCTCACCTATTTACCTCTCCTGTCTAATTAATCTATCTGTAAATTCTGGGTATTTATTCAAACCCCAACACACAAGCTGGTCAATCCTGGTTATGAAATGTTTTAAAAATAAGAAAAAAGGAAAGATTCTCTAGCAACCAAATGGCTGCTCCTCAATGGTAGAAGTAGTCTGGGGGAAGGGAAAGAATTTTAATCTTTGCCCTTAACCTGACAAAACATGCCATTTATTACTGATTTAATATATTTGTATACCACTTACTATAAATCTGAAATATGTTTACAATAGAAGAATTAACATACAGTAAGGCAGTGGTAAGATAAAAGCAGTGTAAAAATCTTATCTATGCAATTGATTGTATAGTATTCTCCACTCTCCTATCCCCACCCATATACTAGTCCAGTGTCCAGTAGGACAAAGCACTGTTCCTCCCTGATCTTGTCTGGGTTCTCTCCCTTGGACTGCCATTGGCCCACCCTGACTTTTCTTTAGATCTGACTGATTCTCCAACCAGTCAGTCAAGGCATCTCCTCTCACTTAAAATGTTATTTCAACACACACAGCCCAGTTGCTGAATGTGTGCAAAGATACGGAAAGCATTTATAACAGACTGATGGAGGAGTCATGTTTCCATTTCTTATTTTTATTTTTGCTAAGTATTGTGTAATTAGTAAAGAAGTATTTTCAGCCTGAAGCTGATTTTTATCTTCTACCCACCCCGTTTTTTTCATAGAATTGTACCTATTGGGGAAACAAAAGGGTCTCTTGGCCACTGTGAACAAGCATGGTGCTTGTTAATCTTAATGAATACCTCTTGCACTGCCCTCCCTTTTTGGTTTTCGTGAGCATGTCCATTTACTTCACCATCCAATCCCCAACTGTAGCTCTTTTCAGGTATCCCCATATCATGACAGATAGGATGAACAGGTGGTAATGAACCCAAACGTCAGATTTAGAGATCCTAATGGGACTTCCTCTGAACCTAGTTGAAAAGTGGTGACTTCTCATGACATTTATTGAACGTCGTATGAATTTTACACTGGTGCTATGTCAAAACCTTTCTCCTAAAAGGCCATCCTTTCCAAATCTCTTTCAATTTGAAAGAAGACTTTCAGTGAAATCCTTCTAAGTGGGTGTGGGGTTCTTAAGTTCACCTTAGCTACTATGCAGTGGCCAAGGAATCTGTGAGGATTTCATTTATTTATTTATTTATTTTCTATCCCGCCTTTATTAATTTTATAAATAACTCAAGGTGGCGAACATACCTAATACTCCTTCCTCCTCCTATTTTCCCCACAACAACCACCCTGTGAGGTGAGTTGGGCTGAGGGAGAGGGACTGGCCGAAGGTCACCCAACCGGCTTTCATGCCTAAGGCGGGACTAGAACTCTCAGTCTCCTGGTTTGCTATTGGCTCCTTCCTAGGGCTGAGAGAGAGAGTGACTGGCCCAAGGTCACCCAGCCGGCTTTCATGCCTCAGGCGGGACTAGAACTCACAGTCTCCTGGTTTCTAGCCTGGTGCCTTAACCACTAGACCAAACTGGCTCTTAATCTTAATCTCAAGGATTAATCTTAATCTTAATCTTAATCTTAAGGATGCTCTGCTTTTCACCATACTCTGATCTTTCCTGCCATCTTTAGCCTCCCTGACTTCTCACACTTTTAAAGGAACTCCTCACATAGGACTAAAATCAGAAGGAGTCTGGTAGCACCTTTTCAGACTAACAAATGTTATTAAAAAGGATTTTTTTGGGGGGGGGAGAGCTATATCTCACTTCATCAGATCCATGGAATGACTAAACTTATGTAGGATTCACATTGGTATGTGGTGGGAGGTGGAAGGGAGGGCAAGATAGCTTGGTTATGCAGATACAGATTACATGTGAGACAGATTACAAAAACTTTCTCTATTATCAATCAATCAATCAATCAATCAATCAATCAATCAAAGTTTATTGATTAGCCCTTAGGCCATATCAGAATACAAGATTAAACAATAAATGTTAATAAAACTATATAAAATTAATATAAAAGACAAATTGAATAAGAAGTAAATAAAAATACGGTAGTTAAGTATACATATAACTGAAAATACACATCATATTTCCGTGTCACCCTACTTCCTCTATTAACAATAGGCCATTTATTTTCCTTAAAAAATAGATTTCCCAATTTAACATCTTATCCATTTTCTTGGGATTTAGAAACCAGAATTGGTGGAGGAGAGACTACAGTTGAGCTCTGCTGGTAGAGGGAGGAACAGGCTTTCACACAGGAAAATGTCTCGGGGCCAGTTAAGCTCACTGAGATCTTATTATATCTGGAGGTAGGTAAAAAATGCCATTGCACTGTGATCCTATAAGTTGACAAGTTTGCTATTGGCTCCTTCCTAGGGCTGAGAGAGAGAGTGACTGGCCTAAGGTCACCCAGCCAGCTTTCATGCCTAAGGCGGGACTAGAACTCTCAGGCTCCTGGTTTCTAGCCCGTTGCCTTAACCGCTAGACCAAACTGGCTCTCTAAGTATGGTCAAATCCCATCTGACGAGGGAGATTTAGATGTTCCAAGGAGTGAAATGAGCCCCTTAAGCATCCAAAAGACTTACTGCTCCCATTTTATCCTGAATCCCCTAAAATGCAAAAAAGATCCCCCACTTTTGCTCTACTCGTTTTAGGGGGCTCTGTGGACAAAGAAGGGAACAGTATCTGGCCTCCTGGCCAGAGTTTCTGTACACAAATATTTCCTAATTTCAGGTGGCTCAGTGCAATATCCACTTGGTGTTAACCCTGTTACTTGAGAAGAGAGCACGGTAGCATTGCCAAATATGACCAAGAAGCTTGAAAGAACATCAGACATAAAATCATCCATGGTGTATGACGTGGGTGGGGAATGTCCGGCCGTGGGCCATCATTTGGTCTGGCCCTTCCGCGTGATTGGCTCCCACCTGCAAACCCCGCCCCCTGGTCTGTGAATGACGTTATAAATATCCAAATGGCCCTTGGCAGAAAAAAGGTTCCCCACCCCTGGGGAGTGGAAGGCGGAATTCTCTCTCATTCTTTTTGTGCTACAGGCTCTACACAAAGTGCTCTTCACATTGTGGTTTACTCCATGAACAAATGGAAGGATTAAATCATTCTTTTTATTCATGTGCTCTTTTCAGGTCTCTGTTTCCCAGATGCATGCTAAGGTTTGGGGAGTGTTTTCATTAAAAAGGGCCATCTTAGCATCCCATCATCATTTTATAAAATATATACAGTAATAGAAATCTTTAAAAAACCCCACCCCTTCCTCAGATTTATTAACCTGAGTAACAGATCTGGATGAAGATGATGACGTCATGAGCTTACTTACCCAAAGGCAAAGGCCAGGTGGAAAACTTTGGATTGTGTCAGTTTTACATGCCGATGCCTTCTCTCTTTCAGTAACATTAGCAGATGCTAATACTGGCACAAGTGCTACGAATATGCAGCTCAGATACTTCTTCAATGGCTTGAAAAACTTCCTTTTCCTGTCTCCCCTTTCTCTTGATCAGGACTGTGTTTATGACACAACAATCAGTGTGATATATTTGAAATCCATTAACGACAAATAAGGGTATTAAAGAAATGAAACACTGAAATGAGCAGGATTTTTAGAAACTATGTTTGTTTAAAAGCTTGCCAAACCATGGAAATTATGATAAGAAAATGCTGTAACCCAAACAGAAAAGACTCTGGATAGCATCACTAGAAGGTCTAGCTTGCCTGAAACAGCAGTAATGAGAAAACACACTCCAGTTTGGTATTTAAAAATGTAGGCTTTCTCGTTTTTTAAAAAAATATTGATCTCATTAGGCTGAAGGAAGGAAGGAAGGAAATTGGACTGCATATTTTCCATACTTCTCTATGAAGAACATTACTTCCACCAGATGCAAAATAGTTAATTTATTTTTAAAAAAGACATTACTGTAATGTAAAATGTTTATAAATCATGTCAGATTCTCATTCCACAAGATTTTGGGAGGTTCTTTATATATATATCAGACCTATTGTATTTTCATAATTCACTCAGAATCCTGAATGCACATATACTACATGCAATAAATGCACACAAAAAAAGAGGACCATATGGGCGAGAATCAAAATATGAGTGATGGAAAGATGGGTGATTGAGTGTTCACCCAACATTTTAATAAAGCCACTTAATATTGAACTTCTCACATTTTCTTGACAGGCCTTGATAGAAGGGATTGGTCAAGAATTGTAAAAGGGAATGTAAAAAAAAAAGGTAAAGGTTCCCCCCGCACATTTGTGCAGTCGTGTCTGACTCTAGGGGCCGGTGCTCATCTCCGTTAGTTAGCTGAAGAGCCAGCGCTGTCCAAAGACGCTTCCATTGTCATGTGGCCGGCATGACGCACGCGGAACGCTGTTACCATCCCACCGAAGTGGTACCTATTCATCTACTTGCATTTGCATGCTTTCGAATTGCTAGGTTGGCAAGAGCTGGGGCTATTGCGGGAGCTCACTCCGTCACGCGAGGCTAGGGATTCGAACCTCCGAACTTGCGATCTTCCGATTGTCAAGCCTGGCGTCTTACCCGCTGAGCCACCATGCCCCTTTAAAAGGGAATGAGGGGCATGCAAATAAGTAGCCCTCACACCTACCAAGAAGAAGTCTGCGGGGCCACCTTGAAAGATGGGACTCACTGTTAATTTTAACTCTTGTAATCAAGGGCATTTAGAGGGGATGCCTGTGACTGTGTTTGAAACCCTGCCTTCTTTACATGCATCATACACATGACACATGTAAAAAAGAGGCAAGGCTTCAGTTGTGTGGTTGAGGCCACCATCTTGAGTTTTCTTACCCCTTCTGTGGACACCTCTCCTCTTGATACTTCTCATGATCAGCAAATAGCTCTCTTTGCATTGTGTGTCCAAGCAAGGAAGTGCCCAAGATGGTTGATTCCTAGTCTGAATCCTCTGTGAATCTCCACCTAATTTCTTTTTTTTAATAAAAATTTTATTAGATTTAAGACAAAGATAAAAACTACAAAAAAAGAAAAAAAACTACAAAAAGAAAAAAGAGACAAATAAAAAAGGGTGTGAAAACACAAGAGAAAAAATTTCAAACTTAAAAGAAGAGGTGACTTCCGACTTTTAACAGCAAGAATATACAACAAGTTTTCCATAATCAATCCCTTACTCAGTATTAAACCAAAACCACATTATTTCTATAAATCATTCCACTGGCACATTATAAAAATCACTAACGTACAGTTGCTCCATTCCCTTATATTAAAAGAATATATATATATATATATATATATATATATATATATATATATATATTTTGATTATTTGGATTTATCCCCACCCATCTCTACCATGGTAGACTCTGGGCGGTTTACAACCACAATATAAAAGATAAAACCTATACATTTAAAACTACTATAAAAATAAAAAATAAAAATCCAAAAGATGGTCTGTTCTTAAAAGGAGGGAAACCACTAAGCCAACCACCCCCAGGAGGAACTATCATTTCCTTCACTCCAGGCAAGGCGGCAGAGCCAGGTCTTCAAGGGCTTCCTAAAGGCCAGGAGCGAGGGTGCCAGTCTCACCTCAGGGGGCAAGTTATTCCACAAGGCGGGTGCTATCGCAGAGAAGGCACGCCTCCTGGACCCCGCTAGATGGAATTCTTTTAAAGAAGGGATCCGAAGCATGCCCTCCCTGCATGATCGGGTGGGGCGGGTAGATGTGATTGGGAGAAGACGGTCCCTCAGATACCCTGGTCCCATGCCAAGTAGGGCTTTAAAGGTGATAACCAACACCTTGAATTGAATCCGGAAGCAAACCGGTACCCAATGCAGCTCACGGAGTAGCGGTGTTACATGTGCTGATCTCATAGCACCCAGAACTACCCGTGCAGCCGCATTCTGGACCAGCTGAAGCTTCCGGATACTCTTCAAGGGTAGCCCCATGTAGAGCGCGTTGCAATAATCTATATGGGAGATGACAAGGGCATGAGTGACTGTTCGGATTATATCCCCTAATCAACTTCCCCCCAAAGATAACATTTATTTAATTATTTCCTTCCTACTACTATTCTATACATTTCTGTCTACTATAATAAAAATCAAACTAGAAAACATATAAATTGTCTGCCATTATAATTAATAATACAATTATAATAATCTTAATCATATTAAGCCTAAAACCAAGCATTTATTATTATACCTTATTAATCTTAATCCAAATCATTAAAGATGAGTGAAGTCAAACAAGCCCTAGAAGCAATCCAAACAAATATTCTTAAACCCTTAAAGTAAAGGTAAAGTTTTCCCCTGCACAGTTGAGTCCGACTCTAGGGGGAGGTGCTCATCTCCGTTTCTTAGCCTAAGAGCCAGCGCTGTCTGAAGACGCTTCTGCGGTCATGTGGCCGGCATGACAAGCACGGAACGCTGTTACTATCCCAGCGAAGTGGTACCTATTTATCTACTTGCATTTGCATGCTTTCGAATTGCTAGGTTGGCAAGAGCTGGGGCAAGTGCGGGAGCTCACTCCGTCATGCAGGACTAGGGTCTCGAACCGCCAAACTTGCGACCTTCTGATCGACAAGCCTGGCATCTTAACCACTGAGCCATCGCGCCTACCCTCTTAAACCCTTACCCCACTTCAAAATAAACCAGAGCATTTACATATCCCCAGAATACACACAGAGCTTTTTTCATAAAGAAATCAAACAGCCCAACTGCCCCCCTTAAAAACTCAGACTTCTCAACAGAGAGCCCCTCATACATAATAACCCCTTCTTTTCCATAACATTCCATCAGAAAATCCATTTCCCTTATGGCTTGCAACTCGATCTGTCCCTTTAATTTCTTCAACTCAGCAATCCAATCTTCATCCAGCATTTCAACAGAAGCCCTGATCTCGCTATTAAAAGAAACATTTCTATCATTGTTAAGCTCTTCAATTTCTTCCACGACTTCCCCAACCAGATGACACACTTCAGACCTCACATTCTCCACAATGTCCTGAATGCCTTGCATAAGAACTTGACAGGAATAAAAAAGAATCTGTTTAAGGCAGGGGTGTCCAACCTTTTGGCTTCCCTGGGCCACATTGAGTGAAGAGGAATTGTCTTGGGCCACACATAAAATATATTATATATATTTTAATATATAATATAAATATAACATAATAAATATATATATTTATTATGTTTATCTATTTATTATATATAATATATAAATATATATTTATTATATTATATATTTATTATATATAATATATAAATATATATTTATTATATTATATATTTATTATATATAATATATAAATATATATTTATTATATTATATTATATATATATATATATATATATATATATATATAATATAATAAAATAATATAACATAAAATATACAATATCCCTCTTAAGAATATTTTAAAAAAGAAAATCAATGCAGGCACTGACTCTATAGCGGGGCAGCAGGGCTTGGCGCGGAGGAGGCGGCAGCGGCGTCCCTTGGCTCGGGTCCAGGGCTACACGTGGGGCGGGGGTAGCTCTCTTCAGCACGCGCAGGCAGCAGGTAATGACCGGCTGCGCTGGCCCTTTGTATCTTTGAATTTTGCGACTCTCCGCCCTCCTTTGCCACGTACTAATTGGTGGATGGGCTTCTTCCAGGCTGCCTCCAATCGGCAGCTCCGGCTCGGATTCCCCTTTCGCGCCATGCCAGCCTCTCCCGTAGTCTGGCATGGCGGTGGGGACAGGAGGCTCATTCCGGTCCGGTCCGGTCTACATTGCTAGCTGTTCAGGGCCGCATGCGGCCCGTGGGGCGTGGGTTGGACACCCCTGGTTTATGGTCTTGATAAAAATCTGATTCAGCTTGAAATCCTCCATGTCTCATGCAGTAAATTATGGCGCCCCCTAGGTACTTAACCAATGAAAGTGGGAGATAATAGGAAAATTCCAAAACGTGTTTACACAAGTGAAAGTATGATAACAGGCAGTTCCCCAGTGAAAGTAGCAACAGAAAGCTGAAAGTTCAAAACAGCAGATTCAACGTGTAAGAAAATGCAGAGAACTTCAAATTTAGTACAAAAATAATAACAGGGAGACGATTACATACTCTCAACCTTCCTTAATATTTGGATGGAAAGCAAAATCCAAAACTTAAAAAGAATTTTTTAAAAAAGAATTAATCACAAAAATAACGGTAAGCACCAAGAGAACACGTTTCTCCTTGCTGTAGAAAGCCTCTCTTAGGGTACACATGCTTAAAAGAAAAATAAATTGGGTGATTTAGAAATGGGGTGGCCGGTCTTAATGTCCCTTTAAGGCTTGGAAATGATGACGCCCCAGCCTCCCGGCGTCTCTTACCAGTCGGTCATAGATGCTGTTTGCGATTTTCTGGCTGCAAGCACCCTTCCTGAGGACAGGGGGTGATTCCGAGTTTTCCTTTCTCCAGAAAAATCCTCCTGGGCTTCAGGAAAGACCTGCCTGAGCCCCAAAAATTGCTGCGTTGTCAGTTCTGCTCACGGAGCCCGCAAGCACAGCTGTTCAGACCGCCATGTTCCCACTGGAAGCCCAAATTGCCACCTAATTTCTAAAGCCCTCTCCAACCAATTGGTTCATATGTCTGACAGATGAGATCGCTCTCACTCAGAGCAGCTACTGGGAAAGAGAAGGAAAGGACAAGGTGGTCATGCTTCTCTTTTGGCTTTCATCCAACCCACGGCTAACTTCAGCTCTGCTCAGATAGGTTTCCACATACTTCTCCAAAATGAACCTGGTCCTTATCTGGCAAAAAAAAACACGTACCCTTGTTATGAAATGTGAGAAAAATGTGGCTATGACTGAAGCTGTACCTTATAGGTAAACGTTCCAATCTTCCCCATCATTACGATAAGCCATTGGCTTATCTACCAATAGGGTTTAATGATTACCTTTGTAATTCACTATTTTAATTGCAACTTCATGATATGGGAATGATGGCAGCTTGCATCACCTCTTTGTACCTGGGAGCCTTCTGTGACCACTAGGGAAAACAGCAAGAGATAGATAAGGGGAAGGGGTTTCATTATTCTTGGGTCTGGTTTTTCACCTGGCCTGAAACGAGTCTCTGTGTTTAAAAGACAAAGGGAATGTTCGCTCGACTCTCGGGTGCTTTCTTCTCTTCAAGATGCAGTTTAGAGAGAAGCGAGGCTTCTGTCTATTCACATATTTCCTAGTATGTCTCACTTTTACTTCAAATATAATGAATGTCTGTTAGCATTCATTAATAACTGGGCTAAGCCCAAACTTTGCATAAGACAATTATAGAATGAGTATCAGCCTTTTGGTGAGCTCTGTTACTTAATAATTCAGTATTGTTTTAGCACTCTGCTTAAGTTGAACACATCCTATAACAAGGGCTCCTGCTGAATTCAAATCACAAAGGGAATAGGGTAGAATATTATTTTTCAGAATGTCAGATTTTAAGCAAACCTAAAAATTGGCGTTAAATGAAAATCCCATAGACGTTTTAATAAAAATGGATTAATCCTTTTGCTCCAAATCCCAATTGCAAGGTTCAAGTCAGGTTTGCCTTGAAGAGGTTTCAGATAGTTATTCTTCAATTTTAATAGATTAAAAAGAAACACGACTTTGTGATGATTCTCTGCAAGGAAAAATAGTCTCCTAAAATGCCTTCCGCAAGTAAACAAGATATATGTCTATGAAGGTTCTCAGTCATCCAGGTGGAATTGTCTGTAGCTTGAATCATGTCAACTGGATTTCTATTTTCTCAGTGGAAACGTTTCGCTCCTTATCCAAGAAGCTTCTTCAGACTGAAGAAGCTTCTTGGATAAGGAGCGAAATGTTTCCACTGAGAAAATAGAAATCCAGTTGACATGATTCAAGCTACAGATAAACAAGATATAGCTACATTAAGACTCTTGTGTAGTTACTCTAGACCAGTGTTCCTTAATTTTTTTCTCTCAGGACTCCTTCCCACTTTTAAAAATTATGGAGGACCCCAAAAGAGCTTTTGTTTGTACGGGTTATATTTATCAATATTTACCATGTTCAAAAATAAAATTGATGCATTTGCTGCAGCTACTGCTTCTTAACGATTGTTTGATGGGATTTTAATATTGTATTATTTTTCAGTATAGGCTGGCAAATAATTTTGATTTTGAGGACCCCTAAGAGGGTCTTGGGGCCCTCCCAGGGATCCTAGCACCACACTTTAAGAAGCACTGCTCTAGACTACAACCTGCCATAGGGTTAGGAGTAACTGTGCGCCTTGCCATGGCTCATAATGATTTCCATGTGATTCTGTCTAGAGCAGCTGGCAATGCCTTGTTATTTTGCCATCTTCCTTTCAGGCAACCCTTTTTTATGATTTTGATTATAATTTCTAAATTATTGTAGATTACAATTAAAAATATGCCTAGGACAGGTCTCTCTTTCTGTGCATATGGATGGGTGGGAGTAAATGGGTTAAATAATATAAATAGAAACTGCAAACTGGAACCTATTTCCAGATACCAAAATAGTAACTATGAAATTAAAGCCTCATAAATAAACAAACTTTGTTCAGGACAAAGCCCAATGATGCTGTACTTTGTTTTACTTGCAAATTTAGGGAGAAGGGGAGAGAAAAGACAGCTGAGAAAGAGGTTGAAAATGGAAAACTTCCTGGAACAAATGTTTAGTTGTACATGACACCCTTAACATTTATTACATTGTGTATTGTTGCCAAAATTATGGGGAAGTTGACAATAATAGGCTGTTTTCAGTAGAACATTTTACCAAACCTAAAGCAATTACATTTACAGCACGACGACTACTTAGAAGTAAGCTCGTTAAAAGCAACAGAATTCCCTACTTTATAAGATAATATTTTCAGCCCTGTTCTCTACTTACTTCAATAGATTGTTGATGTATCCGCTAGATCAAGGAAGGAGGGCTGCAAAAAAAAATAATAAAAGGAAAAGCTTTTCTGGTCTTTTGAAGCCAACTGACAAGTTAGCAAGTGTGGAGAAATTTAGAATAGGCCTACCTGGTTTCTCCGGCCTCCAAAAGTTTTTGCTGGGTGGGTCCTATATAGAATAAAGTCTGCCTGAACAGTTAAGTACCGAGGATTTCCTTCCTTAATACTACTACAATAGTATGAGATACAGAAAGACAGGCTTTTGTGGCCTGAAAGTCCATGGTAAGAAGCAATGATCATGTCTCTCTTCCCCCACCTTAAAGAAGCTGGAGGTGTGGTCCAACGTTTTCTCTGGAATAATAAATTCAGCCCTCCAACAGTTCACAGATGAAAAGAAGTTTCCAACTTCTCAGGCAAACAATCATTTCCCAAGGCTTTCCCTTTCCCATTCTTTGATCACGGCAGGCTGGGTGGAGTGTTTTATTTAATACTCATCCATTCCTTCTGAACAGCTGGCTTCTCTGGTGTAAGACCATACAACCAACCTTTCTGGTAAAGATATGTCCCCTAAGTAAGGTGGCAACAGTTCAGAGTAGTGTTTCTCAACCTCAGCAGGTTTAAGATGTGCGGACTTCAACTCCCAGAATCCCCCAGCCAGCATGCTGGCTGGGGAATTCTGGGAGTTGAAGTCCACACATCTTTAAGTTGCCAAGGTTGAGAAACCCTGGTTCAGAGAGTAGTCCAGGAGCTGGGTAGGTGACTCATGGCTGTAGGCTCCATGGAACCCCCAACCCCATCAAGTCATGCCATGGAAATTTGGCACCAAATTGCCCAAATTCAGCTTCTTGTTTTAAAAGCCAATGGAACTCAGTAGATAGGTTAGTCTTCAATAGTCTATCAATTGAGCAAAAAGAAATCCCCAACCTCCTCCCCACAAAAAAACCCAAAAAGAGGGGATAGAATTTCAGTCTTGCCCTTTAAGGATGTTGTCATGTCACTATCCTGCCCCTTGTGATCCTCAGAGGCCCCCTCCCAAAAATTAATTTAGGAAGGGCAGTGGAGGAAAGTTATTTTATCCATATCCATATCCATATCCATGAGCTACATTGGGTGGGGAAAGGTCGGAACAGAGGTCAGAGCATCTACACGAGGGCACCAGTTGTGAAAGACAGATGAAGTTGAATCATGTCTCCCTGGTCATATGATGCAGTCAGATAGACTATTTCAGCTTGTCAGTGGGGAAGGAGGAATCAATAAATCAGAGGTTTGTGAGACATTGGCATCAGTGGAGCTGAGCCAATATTGTTCCAAAGGCAAGACCATTTACTTTGTTGGGCCACTGGTTCTGCACCTGTCTTCTTCTAAACTGTACCTGGCATTTTGCCTTGCGGTGTGTGATTCCCAAAAATGTAAGCTGGTGAGCACTGCAGGAAAATGCGATTGGAGGGCATGATCCAATTTTTTCTGTCTCCTTTGTCACCTAGTAGGAAATATTTCTGTGCGGTAGGGCTGATATAGTAGCCAAAGGGAAAAAAAACCGTAGCTTTTCTTTCTTATGGTGATTCATATTTTCAAACCTGCAAAATCTTTCCATGTTTTGATTTGCATTACCATTAAAATGGAGATTGGTAAACATATAGGTTATACACTATTGCAAAACTCGGTCAAGACACAATTGTTGCATTGGTAGAAAAGGCCCCTGCTCAAAAAGCAGTGGAACATATTCCAGTCTGTTGTTGGTCAGATCCAGAGCTACACATTCAGAATATTGTACCAGAGCTTAATGATCATACAGTAGTTGGGCTTTGCTCAATGGCCTTGAATTGCATTCTTCACATTCTTTTGCTTTATTTTTTTTTTAAAAAAACTGCAGTTTAGAACTCCCATTACAAAAAGGACAAGGAAGTTATTGTATGTCTACTCATTTTACTTCAGCCACTTAAAGAGCACTTGTGCAGAGGTCTGTGGATAGTTAGTTTGTGAACCAAGTCCACTTGAAATAGGACACTATGGAAAAAGTGGATGTGGCATACTTTCTAACCTTCCAGAGCTAAATTATCTCTCAGATGTGGATACGATTATACCCAGTTGCTATATTCTCCTTAGCCAAAGATTTTAAAATAAAAAACATAGTTGTTTTTTCTTGGGCAACAACTGCTAAAACTTCTAGTACAATAGTAAGAGAAGCTGCATTCACAAAGAGGGCATTTTATCTAATGTTTGTCAAGATACATGAGCTCTCTCCTCTTTGCAACTCCTTCTATTCATGTGTACACAGTGAAATGAAAATGGTGACTGGTCACAGTGACCTGCATGCATGTAAGAAACTAGCAACAACAACTTGTACGCTGCCTGACTCTCAATGACTCTGGGCAGCTCACAACAATACAAGAAATTACAATAAAATAAATAACACATAAAAAATAAAGATAAAAGATGGCAAGTGTGATGAAGTGAGGGGGTCTCCCTCTCCCTCACCCAAAGGCCTGGGTGAAAAGCCAGGTCTTCATGGCTCTTCTAAACAGCAGCAGAGTGGGACCATCCAGATCTCGGATGCTGCTACAGAGAAGACACGCTTCCGAGGTCCTTGCAAGATTGATGTCAGACTCCCAAGTAGACCAGACAGGAAACACGACAACATGAAATAATTCTACTTTATCGTAAGGCTACGTTAAGAGAATCTTGCAAGTCTGAAAATACAAATCTCCCACTGTCTCTTTTTACTGCCTAAGTTAGGGCGGATCCTTTCTAAGTTTCTTTCTCTGCCCATTACTCAGTTGCAGGCTCCTCCCCTGTTTATCTGATCGTTCCCTAGGCAGCAACTCTTCTCCCTGCCTTCCAAGGTCATTCTCACATTCCATTACGAGAGATAGGCGGTCCCTCAAGTAGCCAGGGCCTGTGCTATGTAGGGCTTTATAGCCCAACCAGCATCTTGAATCGCACCTGGGAGCAAACTGGCAACCAGTACAGCTCATGAAGCAGAGGTGTTACAGGGCCATACCGAGGCATGCCCATTACTGCTTGTACCACCAAATTCTGGACCAGTTGAAACTTCCAGGTGGCCTTCAAGGGCAGCTTCATGTAGACCAGAGCTTTCCAAACTGTGTGTCGCGACACAAAAGTGTGTCATCACACACAGTCTGGTGTGTCGCCACACAACCCGGAAGCGCTGATCATCAGCGCTTCTGGGTTTTCCCGCGGCGACACATCAACGGCGGCGCACAAACACACAAAAGCGGCAGCAGCACTTCCGGGTTTTTGCGTGCTGCCGCAATGGCGGCACTTCCGGGTTTTCCCGTGGCGACACACCAACGGCGGTTGGTGTGTCGCCGCGGGAAAACTTTGGAAAGCCCTGATGTAGACAATATTATGGTAGTCACATATTACATGTGATACATATTGATTCCTAAATGAAAGGGACATTAGTAGGTCCTTCCAGATGAGGTTACTGTTGTGCAATTTTGCAGGAATATGTGGGAGCTAGACAATATCATTTTTCATGTTGAATCTTTCCATGTTTTCCTACCACTTCTTCAGTCTTTCCTCCTATTAAACAAATCTATTAAGGAGCAGATGGAAAAGATCCACAGTGCTTTTGGGTCCATAGCACCAGGGTCAGTCCACCTACCAACACCCTTTGTCTGGAACATAGTTATCTGTGAGGTGTCTGAATGCAAGTGACAAAGCATGTGTCATGGGATGATGCCAAAACAAAACTTATCTATTGCAGCCAATGTTGAGATGCAACCATGTACAGTAAGGGTAGAGTTTGTGTCATGTTGTCACCATATGCATATTGTCATTTTGACATAATCCTGGTTTGCTGTGGAAACCTATGATCTGGAGTTTTTTTTTTTATAGTAAATTTTATTAAGTTTCAAGAGAAGAATAAAAACTACAAAAACAAAACAAAAAAACTACAAAGAAAGAAAAAAAACCTTAAAAAGTGCGGAAACACAAGATAATTTTTTTTCAAATTTACTAAAAGATGTGGCTTCCGACTTTTAACAGCAAGGATATACAAAAATTTCCATAATCAATCTCTCACTCTATATTAAACCAAAACACCACATTATTTCTAGAAGTCATTCCACTTTAACACATAATAAAAATCACTTAAGTACTAGGCTGACCATATTTCCTTGAGAGAAAAACGGGACCCTAACCTACCCACGGCTCGCCGGACAAAGTGGGTGTGCGTTCATGCGTGCGGGCGCGCTTCGCCAAGGGAACTTTCAAAAACGGGACAAAATGGATATTTTTCTTAAAACGACGGGACGATCAGGAATTGTTTAACAAAACAGGACTGTCCTGTTCAAAACGGGGCGTATGGTGAGCCTAAGTACAGTTACTCCTCCCCCTTATATTAAAATAAAGAAAAAAAAGTTCATATAAGCCTCCTAAACATCTTTCTCCCCTCCAAAAGATAAAATGTATTTAATTATTCCCTTCCTACCACTATTCTATACATTTCTGTCTACTATAATAATCAAATTAAAAAGCACATAAATTGTCTGCTATTATACTTAATAGTACAATAATTTTAATAATCCCAATCTTAATAAACCCAAAAAACAAACACAATTCAAAACAGTAATTCCATATCTTTAAAAGGGAATAACATCAATCAAATCCTTAAAGCAAACTAGATAAACATTCTTTAACCCTAATACAACAGTTTTAATAATTTTCATCTTAATAAACCCAAAACGCGTGACAGAGTGAGCTCCCGCACTCGCCCCAGCTCTTGCCAACCTAGCAATTTGAAAGCATGCAAATGCAAGTAGATGAATAGGTACCACTTTGGTGGGTAGGTAACAGCGTTCCGTGCGCGTCATGCAGGCCACATGACCGCGGGAGCGTCTTCAGACAACGCTGGCTCTTCGGCTACCAAACGGAGATGAGCACGGGCCCCTAGAGTCAGACACGACTGCACAAATGTGCGGGGGGAACCTTTACCTTTAAACCCAAAAAAACAAAGCCAATTCAAAACAGTAAATACAGATCTTTAAAGGCAAATAGCATCAATCCAATCCTTAAAGCAAACCAGATGAACATTCTTCAACCTTTATCCCACTTCAAAATAAACCAAAGCAGTTACATATCCCCACAATATGCACAGAGCTTTCCTCTTGAAAGAATCAAACAGCCCAACTGCCCCCCTCAAAGATTCCAGGTTATTTTCATGGCATTCCACCAGGAGATCGATTTTACTTATGGCTTGCAGATCACTCTCTCCCTTAGATTTCTCCAACTCCATTATCCAATCTTCATTCAGCATCTCGATAAAAATCCCCGTCTCAGTCTTAAAAAAACCTTTCTATTGCTATTAAATTCCTCAATTTCATCCACCACACCCCCAGCCTGATGGCACATTTTAGATCTCATATTCTCCACAATGTCCTGGATATTTTGCATAAAAGCTTGATAGAAGTCAGAAGAAATCTGTTTAAAATCCTGGTGAAAGTCAGAAAGAATCTGTTTGAAATCCTCCATGTCTCATGCAGTAGATTATGGCGCCCCCTAGGAGCTTAACCAGCGGAAGTCGAAGATACGGAAGTGTTCCAAAGTGTGTTTACATAAAGTGAGAGTGAGACAGCAGACAGTTCTCAAGGGAAAATGAGAACAGAAAGCTGAAGGTTCAAATCAGCCGATTCAACATGTAGGAAAATGCTATTATCTTCAAATTTAATACAAAAATAATAACAGGAAGACAATTGTTTACTCTCAATTTTTGGAATTACCTTTGGAAGGAAAACAAAATCCAAAACTTAAAAGAAATTTTTTAAAAAAGTAATCCCAAAAATAACGTTAAGCACCAAGAGAACCAGCTTCTCCTCGCTGTAGAAAGCCTCTCTTGGGGTACATATACTTTAAAAAAATTACAAATTGGTGATTTAGAAATGGGGTGGCCGGTGTTAGTGTCCCTTTAAGGCTACAGCGCATTTTGGAAAGTGATGAATTCCCTGCCTCCCAGCTGGCTCTTACCAGTTGAGCGTGAAACGCTGTTTGCTATCTTCTGGCTGCAAGCAGCTGTCCGGAAGACAGATGGGATGATTCCAGGTATTCTCCTTGATCCAGAGAATGTTTCTGGGCTTCAGGAAAACCTGCCTGAGCCCAAAAAAAATTACCGCATTGTCAGCTCCGCCCACTGAAGCAGCGGGCACAGCCGTTCAGTCCACCATTCCCACTGGAAGCCCCCGAAACCTATGATCTGGAATTTTGTAATACATAAAGAGGCCCTTCGTTTTCCTAAAGTGCTGCATTAGCTGTGACTTCTGTATTTAGATTAAGAACATTCCTAAAGTACTGTAATGGTATGTGGAAATGACATTGGGAGACAGGGCGAAGAGACGCTGCCTAGGAAACGGTCAGATAAGAGACAGCATAGTCTGCAGCTGGACAGTGGGCGGGGCAAGAGGCTCAGGACAATTCTAAAGGAGACGGGGAGAATTGTACTTTCAGACTTGCAGGATTCTATTAATGTAGCCTTACAATAAAGTACAATTAGCTCATCTGGTCGTGCTTCCTGTCTGGCCCACCTGGTACGGCTGACAAGTACAACTGTTCTATTTTTTGTTTCTTGGTCAATTCTAACCCATATTTTCTCCCAGTAAAAATTTCACTAGTAAAAGAAACAGGTACATTCTCATGAATCATTCAATAAATAAAATAATCACTGCTGTTTTACGATACAATGTAAGTGTCCATAAGCATCTGTGGAGATGTGTGTCAGGTCATAAACTCTGCCCTTTATGTACTTGGGTGTGACATCATAATACTAGTATGAAATTGTGGAGTTTCTGTCATGATTTCACAATGCTTGTGTCCTCATTTTGGCATCATCATGGATAGGAATTGGCATCTATTTATGTGTGGTGCCTGTATGAGCATGTGTGTATGTAGCATATATATTCTCATTCAACTTTTTGTTTTCCTTCAGAGAAAAAAACTAGTAAAAGATCAAACAAGTTGGAGCAATCAGCCCACACTTACTTCAAAAAGAAGAGGCAAATCCTTCCCTATAAGCCAGCCAGTTGTCTTACATGCAAGCTTGTTCTTGTCTGAATCATTTACTTTATAGATGCTCTCAAGTTGTTCCATATTTAAACACAATCTCTTCAAATCCAGCTTTTATTCTTATGCAGGAAATAAAATTGGATCTGTTTTTCATCATTTTGACTTAAAACTTTCAGGATATTCTTTTAAAAAAAAAAACCAAGCAAGGGCACATTCATCTTTCTAACAATCACTTCATATGCGTACATACACGTGCGCACAAAGACATAGCTGATGAAGGCCGATAGTATAATTAAGTAAATCAGATTAGATGCCAACATTCTTTCTGCTCTCCCCCACCCCAAAGTTAAAACTTTGAAGTACTGTGCCAACAGCTGTGATTCTGTTAAACTAATAAAGAAAAATGGTTTTCCTCCTGGGAGTGATACTAAATTAATCATCTTTCATTCCTCTTTTTCTGCATCCCTGCCAGGAAGCAGAAGTTACTTGTAGATGTGGAAAAGAAAAACAAAACACAAAGCCTCCTTCTAACCCAATGTATATAGATGTTTTACATACATTGCACTAAGTCACAAGGTGGTTTGCTTGGTTTGGGGTATGTTGTGTAATCCCAGCCACTGTGGATTTTTGGAAGATTATGAAGGTTGAACGAAAAGTAATGTCTCCACCTACATAACTTTAATTTAAATAGGGATATTTAATGGATGAAACAGAAAAATAATCCTTGGGATGAGCTCTTTCATTACCTGCATTTACTTCTTCATATAATCACCACTCATTACACACTTTAGCCAACGATGGGGAAGCTTCTTAAAGCTTTCATGAAAGAACTCCATACTTTGGCTCTTCAACCAGGTCCTAATAGTCCTTTCTACCTCTTCATCTGAGTCAAACAGAGGCCCACAAAAATATCCCTTCAATTTTGGGAAAAAGTGGAAGTCACATGGCACCAAGTCTGGACTGGATGGTAGATGGCATACAGTAGTCAGATCCAATTACCCAATTGCCTCTCTGGTGGCTTGTGAGATGTGAGGCCTAGAGTTGCCATGTTGTGGCAAAATTGCCTTCTTGTGCTTCTGAACTCTGCTTAATTCTTGTTTCGAGTGTTGCAATGTAGCATTCTCACTTGATAAGGGTGCCATTGAATCCCCCTCCCCACACAGCTGAATCTTTGTGATGATATTCTATGGTCTGATGCTTCATTTCTGGATCATAATGATCAGCTCATGTTTTGACAGCTGCCTTGATGCTGTGAAGAATTTCCCCACCTTTATTCTCATAGTGTGATAACAATTGCTGGCAAATTTCAACTCTTGAAGCTTTAATCTCTGCTGTCTGCACAGGAGGAACCAATTTTGCACAAAGGTTCTGATACTGAGGGACATTAATTATGTGACCCAAACATTCCTGTGAAATGCCAAGCCTGACAACGATTTCCCTTTGAATACTCCACCGATTGTCCTTAGTCAGTTCATCAACATTTCTCATGTGAAATGCTGGTTGCAGTCACAGTTTGTCCAGTTAATTCTTGATCACAGAAATCAGCTCTTCCCAATACAGCATCTTTACATTTTTTGGCCCAGCAATGCACAGAACTCACATCAACAGTCATCACCACAAAAAACCTGTATACAACAGTGAATTTCAATGAAGAGCCAAAAATTCAATCATGGCATGTTGCTTAAAGAGCACTGATGAGTACTTACTGCAGCCTTCCATTTCACAAACAAAAGCAACACAAGTTGCTTTTTTCATAGCAACTTCCTGCCAACTGAAAGAACAAAGGCTAAATCAAACACTGACATCAGTACTGACATCTGTTGGTGACTTATAGCATTGGAAGCATTACTTTTCATTAAACCCGCAGATGTTCCTCTGACCCCACATTAATTTCATCTGCTGTTTTAATCACTGTAGCTAAACTGATATAGAAAGACTGGGTATAGAGTGAAAAATAAAAGGGGAAGTCAGGCTAAGAACTTTGCCTATAACCTACAGATGGATCAATAGGAAAATATGTGGCTGAAAGGACTGAAATTCACGTTATATTATAATTTAAAAGAGAATTTTTATAAAATGATGTACTGTTGGTATATGACACCAGAAAACTTTCTAGAATGTATAGAGATACTTCAAATCTATGTTGGAAATGTGCAAAGCATTAAGGGTTATTTTATCATGCTTGGTGGACTTGTAAAAAAGCTAGAAAATTTTGGGTTAAAATATACACAGTGATACAAAGAATTTTAAGATTAATATTCAGCTGAAACTAGAACTTTTCTTTCTGGGATTAATGGACAGACAACTAGAAAAGACTTATGGATGATTGTTCTTGTATATGGTAACTGCAGTGAGATTATTATATGCACAAAGATGGAAAGATTCTGAAATGTCCACAATGTAGGAATGGTTGGTGAAGATGACAGAATTTGCAGAGATGGCAAAATTGACTTGCTTGATTAGGGAAAAGACAACAACTACATTTGTCAATGAGTGGAAACCCTTTATGGACTTTTTGCTGAAAACGGAAAAAAATGAACTTGTGATTTATGGGTTTGATGATTATAGGGGTAGAATATGGAAAGAAGGGAGCCACGATATAACAATAGAGAGAGGATAAAATATAAATGTATTTATAACTGCTGTAAAGAAGATCAGAAGCCGCGTCTTTATATATTTTTTTATTTCCTCTATTTCTTACTTACTCACTTATCACTTTACTTTTCTTTTTTTCTTTAAATTTGTATTTTTTTTACTATGCAGAAAATCTCTTTAATAAAAATTAATAATAATAAAAAATAAAGTAAAAGGGGAAGTCAGTGTATACACCAGCAATAGCTGAATGCTCATATTTGAGTTGGAAAACTGCCCTGGAATAATCCACCACCACCGAGATGTTTAAAGAAAACCACTTGCAAAAAGAGATCTTAGGGGATGTGAAAAAGGTGCTTCTGGGGGCTGTTTTTATGCTGATTATGTGAATACAGGCAGTCCTCACTTACCAACCGCAATTGGGATTGGCAACATCGCTAAGCAATGCGGTCATAAAGTGAGACATCGTGTGACCAAGCCAACTTACAACATCAGTTCCGGCTACAGTTGTTAAGCGAATCACCCATGGTTGTTAAGCGTGATATCATGTGACCACGACTTGCGAACTCCTGCTCGTTTCCCCATTGACTTTGCTTGTCAGAAGCTGGCTGTGAAGGTCACAAATGGCGATCATGTGATCGCAGGACACTGCTACCGTTGTAAATGCAAGCTGGTTGCCAAGCGCCTGAATCGCGATCACATGACCATGGGGACATTGCTACAGCCGCAACTTTGAGGACCGGTCATAAATCTCCTTTTTCAGTGCCATCGTAACTTTGAACGGTCGCAGAACAAGTGGTTGGTAAGCGAGGACTACCTGTATGTGTACCTGTTTTAATTAAACCATTAAAAACTTTCAGGAATGAAACTGAGAACAAGCAAATCAGACACACTGCTGCCTTTGGGAAAGGGATTCAAAGTTTTGATGATGGACTCTGTGTTCATCTCAAATGGCTTCATGTTTGAGAAATCCCTCCTCCTCTGACTACGGCAGGCTATGCCTGTGGGGAAAAGGGAGGCTGCAAGACCCTGCCTATAGGTAGGAAGTGTTGCTTTGTGGCCAAGGCCAACAGATTCATCTTCTTAAAGCCTTTGTTTGAAAGACAGGAGAGATTATATTGCAAATGGACCTGACTCATTTTGACATTTTAAATCTAGTATTATTATAAATATGTCCAGAATGTAATATTTTTGTGGCATTTTTGTTGCATTATATAATTTCATTCTAACAACAATAGCAGCAATGTGAAAGATATTCTGAAGGAATGTGCTTTCTGTAGATGACAAAAAAGAAGCCAGGAAGGGGAAATCCTGGGATGAGGAAACAATTAAAATGCTAATGAAGTTGGATGAAGCAAAGGCGTTTATCTAACTATCCACTGAAGGAGAAGATAGAATTTTAAAGCCTCAATGAAAGGTTGTGCCTAAATAAACATAATTAGGAGAAGAAAATGAAAACTCACAATGGTGAGATAAGCAGTTTAATTTATTTATTTTACAATATTTATATACTACCCCAATCTTCAGGCTTAGTATGGTGTACAATTACAGTAAGAAACTATTAAAGCAAGAACATAAACATGAAAAAGCTCTAGATGGCCACTCCGTAATCTTCATCCCAGACTAAAGGCCCATTGAAAAAGAAAAAACCGGAAGTGTAGGAGATGGGCATACTGTCCCTCTCAGGATGTTCTCATGCAGGACTCATTTCTTACTTCAGCAAGCCGGTGATGCAGAAGCACGTTTAGTGAGGCTGATGTCCATTATATTCTCCCCCCTTTTGCCCAAGAATCTTTTACCTCTATCTGCCTCCCCTTTTGTCCTGTTTTCGAATGGCACTTTTCCTCCTCTCTGGTGATGCATCAGCGGCTGATGTAGTCCAAATGGTCACCTGGCACCTACATTGTTGTACCGAAGCTGGCTGTACACCCTCTAACAGAATCTATCCTGAGGAGGTGAGAACACCCATCTCATCTCACAGTGGGGAAGAAGGAGACAGATGGAGCTCATTAGCCAGAATGTAACTATATCCAAGGTTAGGGAGATGTCTTCTCCAAGGGCAGTGAAGACTTTCTAGAGAAGGGCAAATAAGAGATGGTGCTAAGTGTGAGGCTTCCATCTCAGTTTACTGGACGTCCACTATCCTTTTGTATAACTTCTCCCAGTAATGAAGTGGTCATCAACCTTTGAGTTCCATTGATTTAAGATTGACTTAGGTAGCAGAAGTAAAAGCATGGAGAATTAAAAGAAAAAAAACTGTTACTTCCTCTATTTATTTAGTGTGGGGGGGGGGGGGGGCGCTTGAGAATAAAAATGCCATATAAAACTGCACCATCCCTTCCTTTCCTTCAGAGCAGGAAGAAAATAATTGGGCCCCAACCAAGAGTGCTTTTCAAAAGCTTCCAAGTTCCCTAAAACATAAAGGCTTACTGACTCATACTTAAGGTGACTCATGAAAAGGAAAGAACAAGGCTGTAGGCCTCCCTATATCAGTTGTCACATCTCTGGTGTGGGAATGAATGGTGAAGTCATTGGGAAGGGCAGGGAGAGAAAAGCATGCTGAAGGGGGTCATATGCAACCTTAAATCAATCTATTCACTGGCTCTGACAGGAAAGGGACTTGGCATTTTGTATAAGGTCAGAGGAACACAGCGTGTTAGCTACCATGCAATAGAACTGAGATCAAGTCCAGGTTGGTGAAAGAGAATAGTTCCTAAAGAAGTTGAGGATGGTGTGATAGACCTACCTATGTCCTTACTATCTAGTCTCATTTTTGTTCTTGTTCAGGTTTAAAGGAGGTCTGCGACTTCCAGAGACTCAACCCAAACATATCTGACTGAAATACCTCAAAATAAAATACGTTATCAGGAACCTAACATACCGGGTCAGTGACATGGTTTACATGTCACAGCTAAGCTATAATGTGGTTCTTTAAGCTAAGCTATAATGTGGTTCTTCAAGAACCCAGCCATTGTGAGTTGTATACCATTGTTTATGAGAGTATGTTGTTTGAACTCATCTAATTGTGTTTATTCCTGACTGGCAGTGGCCTAGCATCTCAGGGAAATGAGTTTTGGTTAACCTGCTCTTTGTGTTTTTTTTAGCAAAATGTGAGGAACCAAACCAGGAATCTTATGCTCACAAATAAGGGGTGTGTGAAGCTTCAAAGGCACGTTTCATCTCAACATAGCTTCAATCAAAGCATACCTTGAAAGCATTTCAACAAAGTAAATGGTTTCTTACTTCCAAATATTGGAACAGAGGGGCCATGTCCCTTTACACCAACTGAATGTAAGATGGAGCAGCGACTGAAACAGATCAATCTTGCTTTGATGCTTCAGCAAGGTGGAACACCTTCATGTAGTGAGGCAAAGTGGCTCAGTGGAGCAAAGCACACTTGTAATGCAAAAAAAAGCAAGCTCTTCCACTGAGCTACAGGCTTTTACATGGCTGTACTTCCTGTTTACCAGCAGTTTGGGGGCATGAATCTGGCATGCCTTAGGATGCTTCCAGATGGGAGGCTCATCTGAGAGACCCACTTATACAGTAAATACATCAGTCCCACCACTACTTCTGAATCAGGTGATTTAGAACTTGTGTCAAAAGTTTCCTACTGGTTGAATCTCTTTTATGATGCTCTTGCTCCTGCATTTCCAGTTTTGTGCTACCACCATACCTTGGATATGCCTCCTTGCTTCTCATCCCACCCTCCCTGCAAAATGAACGATGTTTGACATAGAATTGCAGCACAATCTTCAGAAGTAATTCACTCCTGGATTAACACGTTAGGCTACAATGTACTTGTCTGTTTTTTGCTTAAAGCAATGTGTGAATCTGCCTAATTGTAGCTTACTTAACAAACTTTGGTAAAACAAATAATGGCTTAGCATAAGGTATAAATCCAGATGCCACATTAAGAACTTACCTCCGTTGCCTTGTACATGATGAAATTATTTGTTCCAATGGGATCTGTATTTTTTTTCTGTCACTGTTCAGTTCCATGAACACTGGTGTGGCAATATAAATATTAACCATCATAACAACTGATGGAATAACTTCTGTCCCCCTCCCTTTGCTCTTAAAAGATAGAGAAAAGGCCTAGAAAATTCTCCTAGGTTAATGGAGGTTTTAGATCTCCTAAAATATCGCTCCCTGAGTGAGATGGGCGGTGACTGAATTTGAAGTATAAATAAATAAAATAAAAATGCCCCAGACTGGTAGTTATCTTAAAAATATGGCAGCTGCCAAAAGAGGCTACTCGGGTGAGGTTGGTTTTTAGTTCGTAAAAGGACATTCTGGGGAATCTAAAACGGTGTGTACCAGATAGTGCTGATACTTATTACTCAGGTCCCCATAAATTAACCCCATCGACTGCCTCCATGCTATAGGGCAGAGCTTTCCAAACTGTGTGTCGGGACACATTAGTGTGTCGGCTGCAGTGTCTGGGTGTGTCGCGGCTGCTGCTGCCTCCGAGCCCTGCCAGGATTCCGCACAGGTCCTAGTGCCTGCCTTGTGCCTTGCTGCCTCCAAACCTGCTGTGATTCTGCGCAGGTCCTAGTGCCTGTCTGTGCCCTGCTGTAAGAGTGTGTCACAAAATGATGCATATCTAAAAAGTGTGTCACCAACATGAAAAGTTTGGAAAGCTCTGATTTAAGATTTGGTTCCAGAAAGTTGCACCCAAGAACGAAGCAGCACAAATTTAGCCTGTCTGCAGCTCTTGAAAGCACCTGCATCTTTTCCCATTCAAAGAAGCAAGACGACCAGATACCATATTCTGCTAGTTGTTGTTGTTGTTCAGTCGTTTACAAAACAGACGTCTGATTTTAATAAAGTTGTCTATAAGATCAAATTAATTTTATTCCCCACTTTTTTAGCACCTCACAGAATAGTGAGACACATACCCTATTTGTACAAATACACACAAACTATCTCATGTTTTCAGTCATGATTTTAGCCTCTTTCCTACTCCATTCTTAAGCATCATCCTTTTGCCAATTTTACACTACCCTGATTTCAAGCAAAGAACAATAGCCAACAAATGATACAGGTACTTAATCACAGCCTGTCATTCTTTGTCTGGTGCAAATAACTTTTGCAATCCATTCTGCAAGAAACAAGTTAAGCCAGAGCTTTCCAAACTGTGTGTCGGGACACGTTAGTGTGTCAGCTGCAGTGTCTGGGTGTGTCGCGGCAGCTGCTGCTGCCTCCGAACCCTGCCAGGATTCCATGCAGTCCTAGTACCTGCCTTGTGCCTTGCTGCCTCCAAACCTGCTGTGATTCTGCGCAGGTCCTAGTGCCTGCCTTGTGCCCTGCTGTAAGAGTGTGTCTCGAAATGATGCATGTCTAAAAAGTGTGTCACCAACATGAAAAGTTTGGAAAGCTCTGCTATAGGGCAGTGTTTCTCAATCTTGGCCATTTTAAGACTGTGGACTTCAACTCCCAGAATTCCCCAGCCAGGAGTTGAAGTCCACACGTCTTAAAGTGGCCAAGGTTGAGAAACACTGCAATAGGAGATAGCTGGGAAATTGAGGGGAGGGGGAGATTTGCCACAGATAAAAGAGAGGAAAAGCAGCTATGGCGGGCCCTGTGGGGAGCAACATATATAGTCCTCCTGCAGTCCAGCCACCCAGAGCTGGTGTCGCAGCGCTCCTCGACCCACCACCTGGTTGTCATACTTGCCTCCCTGGCAAGTTTCAAAAGCCTAAATAAGCCAGCCCTGAGTCAGCCTTTTCGCGTCTGCGAAGCTTCCGCCCCCGCCCGAGGGAGCGTTCCGTACCAGTTTGGGGCACCACCTTTCCTAATCGCCCGTGAAGCTAACAAACATTACAGCGATCGGCACCGCACTAACAATGGGAGCCGTTATCGCGGATCGCTCCCATTCCCGCTCTCAGACTCCCACGAAGAAGCCGACGCCTCTGAATGGGCTGGGTGAGAGGGCGGCCGGGCTCTGGAGGCGTATCTCCATGGGGGTTCCTGTGATTTCTGGTCGTGTCGTGTGCAGTCTGCTACGTCGAGAACGACGGCACGAACCAAAGCCAGAGACGTCAGAGGGCAAACCATGGGGCAAGAGGGGCGAGACGCTTTGCCTTGGAAGCCCCGCGTGGGTCTTTGAAAATAGTAAGAGTGCAATGCGGAGCGCGTTGGTTTTCTTCGCAGTTCCCAGTGGCTCCGTTCATTTTCTTGACTGTCCCTGCGTCTCTCCCCTCCCTGCGCCTCTCTGAGTGTCCAAAGCTTGTACAATCAAAACTAGGGTGTACGTTGCATTTCCTACCCACACAACCCTCCCGGTTTAGACGCATCTCCTTGGAGACTATTGGTCTGTGCCCCCACCATCGTCTAGAGCCGGAAGAGGGCGGGGCCAAAGTCAGACCATGGGGGATGCGTCTTTTCTCTCTTTAGGCAGGCGGCTTTGAGAAAACGGGGGGAGGGGGGAGAAATGTAATTTCTTTTGTTACTGTGCTACACTTATTAAGGGAAGGGAATGGCTTTGCACAAGAGGACTCAACACCGTTTTGGAAGCTGTTCTGGACCTCTGCGATCACCACGCTAACTTTAACTGTAGCAAAATTAGCTTTTTGTTTTAAAATGTGTTGAAGCACTGAGTTTCTGGGCAGTCTGGTTGTTGTTGCTTCAATTTTGTGTTTGTTTTATTGTGCTTTAAACTTTATGTGCACCGCCCAGTCACATTTGTGAGATTGGTTGCTATCTAAATTGATATACTAAATAAATTTTATCCAGATAACAAAAAATAACCTGCAAGATACATTAGTTCACAGGAGACAGTTGGGTTAAGATCGTCTAAAACTGTAAGCTTTATGAATAAGAGGATGATTTTCCTAATTCTAATTCAGCTTTCTGATCATTATACCACATTGGTTTCTGCTATGGATGAATTAAATATGAAATCTTGTAAGTAGTCAGGTAATATATTCGTTAGAATGTAATGCCACTGTGTATCACATACCACACTGTAAACAGTATTCTGCATCACATGGAATTATGGTCAGATACCAACTATTGGGGGGGCGTGGTGGCTCAGCGGGTAAGACGTCAGGCTTGTGGATCAGAAGATCGCAAGTTCGGAGGTTCAAATCCCTAGCCCCACGTGACGGAGTGAGCTCCCGCACTCGCCCCAGTTCTTGCCAACCTAGCAATTCGAAAGCATGCAAATGCAAGTAGATTAATAGGTACCACTTCGGTGGGTAAGTAACAGCGGCCACATGACCGTGGAAGCGTCTTCGGACAACGCTGGCTCTTCAGCTAACAAACGGAGATGAGCACTGGCCCCTAGAGTCAGACACGACTGCACAAATGTGCGGGGGGAACCTTTACCTTTTTTTACCAACTATTAAATATAAAATATTGAAATCAAATGTGAACAGATGCTGGTTATTTGATAAATATTTCAGTGTTAAGGAAAATCCAGTGAATATTTGTTTTTTAAAGGGGGAAAAAAACTGTGGAGTAGGATTTGTAGCAACAAACCTATTTTGGTTTTGAATGTGAGTCACCTGCGTTGTTACAAGTTCTGTTGGGGCTGTTTCTGAGTCAGCTCTAACAAACATACCACCCTAAGGTTAATCAGCAACCACAGACTCATGCAATCTGCTAAATTGTCTCAAATCCCAGGAAACCACAGTAGCTCAGCCAAGGCAAACTTTTTTTTTCTGCATGATTGGAACCATGCACCCTTTTCAAGCAGGGTCAGAAGTCCAGGATAATAACAATAGTTACCAGAGGTGAACAACCAGTGGATAGCAGCAAAGAGATAGAGAAAACTATCTGTCATAGTTTTTTGCTGCCATCTAGCGACCATCTGGATTTGTGTAGCCCAGATCAGATGAGCCCTAAATGGGAAGAATATGTAGCTCCAGTTGGCTTTCCTTGGTAATGATTCTTACCGTTTTCTTCCCCCTTAGGCCTTTCATATGACTTCTCCCCGAACAGGAGCAATATTACTTTCTGTATTTCCAGTGCACTTAGCCAGCCCCAAAGAAGATGGTATTCTAGGCCATCTTTTAGGGCAACTCTTTCCCCACTCATGGCTTCCATGATAAAATTGCATCCTCTTAAAATAATAAAACTTGACTAAAATCCACAAATGGACACAACCAAAGTGGGAAGAATTGGGACAGAAGAAAAGCATAATAAGAAAACTTCAATGAAGCACAGCTCCCTGTGTGAGCGCGCAGCCATGACAATGGGATGCAGGATTCTACTAGCCTTCCATTGTTGTAGCCCCGCCAAGATCGTGTTGTTGAAGTTCAAGGGCAAATTGCCATTTTTGGCTATAATTTTCTTCACCCATTTAAAGAATGAAATAAATAAGCACAAAATAGGTGCATTAAACTTCTAGTAGTCTGAGCTCATCTATTTTGTTGCAAGCACAACACAGGCAAGCATGCAAATCCACCCCACCATCCCAAGCAGGCCAAAATAGTGGCCTTCTACTCCCTGCCCTGGGACATCAACTGATTGACCGATTATGTGCCATCAAGTTGTTTTTGACTCCTAGTGACCACATAGATAGATGACATCAACACATGACAACTATTCCCTTGTCCTCCCAGAGGCAGCCAGCTAAGTAAACGAAGTATGACCGCTAGTGTAACAAAATACTTTTTCACAACTGACTCTGTTCCCTTTCTTTTCCAAGCAGCCAACTGCACTCAATCTTAACAGGTGAAATCCTGCAGGTTCCCCAGTTTTCCCAGGCCAGGAAAAGCTTTGCCTTCTCAATTTCGGTGTATCGCCTGGGCTGTGAAAATCACAGCAGCAGGGCCAGAAGGCTGCAGAGCAACACACATGGTAGGAGATACAAAATGAAATAGGTCAGTTGCATTTGTGGTTGGAAGTTTATGTTTTAACTGCAACACCTAGATCCATTTGTAAATGTTGCGTTTGAAAGAAGGCCCTGGAGATTTTTGTTCTTGTTTTCTCCTGCCATAAATACCAAAGAAGTGGAAAGCTGAATAACAAAAGCTTTATTTAAAAACTCTCTCTCTCTCTCTCTCTCTCTCTCTCTCTCTCTCTCTCTCTCTCTCTCTCTGTATTCATAATCACAAGAACAATTATAATGAAAATGAAATGTTCCAGTCCCATTTTGTTATGTCCTAGTATTGTTCTATATTCTGGAGGTGACGGACTCAACCGTGGGGGACCTGGGGATGGTGACGGCCGACAGGAACCGCTGGCGTGGGCTGGTCCATGAAGTCACGAAGAGTCGGAAGTGACTGAACAAATAAACAACAACAAAAAGTATTGTTCTAAGCAATATATAGGTTTTTAGGGAAAACACTTAAGTACAACAAAGGCCTGGCATAAAAATAACTTCCTTTATTTTTGGGGGAGGGCAAGGAAGTGGAGGAAGAAACAGTAATTATAACTTTATAACTGACTCTGTTTCAGTCAGTAATTCTTTACCCCAGATAGTAAACTACTGTAGCCCGTATCACTGAGACTGACCGTAACAATGGCTCACAAAGCCCTGGAGTTTGTATTAAAATGCAAGTGTGTGTCTAAATCTCACAGAAGGTTAGGGTTGAGTTAGCAGTCCAAAACATTCTTTCCGAGTGATTTATGATGAGCTGTCAAGGCAGAGAGTGAGTGTTCTCTCTCTCTCTCTCTCTCTCTCTCTCTCTCACACACACACACACACACACACACACACACACACAATATTCCCTCAAAAGGAGTGGGCAATCATTCAACCTGATTTTGTAGCTTTCATTCTCTGGAACTATTAACTTTCGACATTGCTATCCTGAAAAGAGAAATGCATTAAAAACTGAAACTTAACATGGATCTATGATCCATGTTAACATACATCTTTATATTGTTATCACCAGGGATGTATGGATGAGATTTAAACCAAATACATCTTCTTCAGATTTTGCCAAGTAGAAGGAGACAAGACTATTCAGCCTCTTGCCAGAAATAATTTCCAAAAGGGCTGCATTCAATCAGAATTCTAGGGATGCGCAAAGGAGGAAGAAACGGAGGAAACCCACAGCTGCTTTATCTCTTTCCCCAAGAGGACAGACATTTGGATAATATTGGCATATGCTGTTTGATATGTATACATGCAAATGCGAGTCACTAAAAAAAATGACTTAATACAAAAATGCCTCTCACCATCATAGTGAGAAAAACTAGTGTGCACATAATTTGTGTGCCTGCTCAGTCTGTTGCTCAGATGAGCAAAGAGTCCTCCTTGTGCATTCTCTCTCTCTCTCTCTCTCTCTCTCATCTTGAAATCAGACACAGACCGGGTGCCTTTCCTACTGAAGTCTAACAAAGAGGATGATTCTACTTAGTGGTTAATCTGATTGGCTCCATTGCCTCTGGAAAAAGAAAAGCAGAGATCTTACAAACACCAGCAACAAACATGTGGCCAGTGTCAATATCATAATGGTTCAACTCCTCCTTTAGTTTTAAAGTTATTTCATTTCTGGCAAATGCAGTCTATGCAAATTCAGCAATAAGGTGGCTAGATCTAATTTCATGATGGGAAAACTCAGCAAACACCAGGCAAACTAGCGATTAGGTAATGGAGTGGATGGTTCCATCTGCTCTGAGTTTAACACAGCAAAATTAACCACCTGATACCACCTTGCCTTTGTTTACTGAAAACAATCAGTTTATTGCATCGCTTTGGCTATCATGGATGAATTGATTTGGGTACCTAAAAAACTCATTTCAGTCAAATAACCTTGCCATCGACATGGAATAATTCATTTAATTGCAATGCATCTTGATGATACCAATTTCACATTTTGGATCTGCTGCATCTTGGACATATTTTATTATATATACACCCTCCTCCTCCTCCTTCTTCTTCCCCCCTCCCCCAAACTCAGTTCTTGAGAAGAGAAGCTAATTTTCATAAAAATAAACCAGTCAGGCATATTAAATCTCTGACAAGTGTAACACATAGACTGTTCTAAAAATAATTAGAGCCCTAACAGTTTGAAAAAGAAACTCCTCCCTCATGGGTATTGCCACTTTTTCCATCACCTTGCCACTTTCAATATTTATTTATTTATTTACTTACTTACTTACTATCCTGACTTTATTATTGTTATAAATAACTCAAGGCGGCGAACATACCTACTCCTTCCTCCTCCTATTTTCCCCACAACAACCACCCCGTGAGGTGTGTTGTGCTGAGAGACAGTGATTGGCCCAAGGTCACCCAGCCGGCTTTCGTGCCTAAGGCGTGACTAGAACTCACAATCTTCTGGTTTCTAGCCCGTTGCCTTAACCACTATGCCAAACTGGCTCTCAAAATGTTGGCCAAGGGGAAAAAACATTTTTCTAAAAAGTGCAGTCCCAAGATATACTGTAACAAGGCTTCTCTCACTACTTTAGAATATCTATAATGATAGATACAAATTCTTACCCTATTATTGTAGCTACCTATTAATTTATTAGTCACAGTCATGTTGACTGAGTTGAACAAGTCATGTTCCTGATATAGTTTGACACTGTATGTTTACTTATCTATAAACATGCAGAGGATTGCAACCACTTGGGGCAAATTTATGCGTCTTTACTCAGAAGTAACCCCCCGTGTTCAGTGGTGTATACATCTTGAAAATTGTGCATAGAATTGCAGTCCTTTCTCTTACTTCAACATCTGTGCTGAATTAAGAGAATTTGTGTCTTTTTCTGATGTGGTTACTTGTCCACAGAAGCAGAGCTGGACAACATTCAGTAGGCAAAGCAGCATCAAGAACAAAAGCCTGCAGGGACTTCCGGTGGGGACATGGCGGACTGAACAGCTGTTCCTGTGGGCTTAGCAGGCAGAACTGACAACGTGGCATTTTTTGGGGGCTCGGGCAGGTTTTTCCTGAAGCCCAAGAGTGTTTTTCCGGGAAAGGAAAACACTTGGAATCATTTTTCCTCCGGACAGCGGCTTGCAGCCAGAAGATCGCAAACAGTGTTCATGCTCGTCTGGTAAGAGTAGCCAGGAGGCTGGGACGTCAACATTTCCCAAGCCACGCTGTAGCCTTAAAGGGACATTAAGACCGGCCAACCCATTTCTAAATCACCCACTTTATATATATTTTTAAGTATATGTACTCTAAGAGAAGGGGGCGCAATGGCTCAGTGGTTAAGATGCCAGGCTTGTCGATCGGAAGGTCGCAAGTTCGGAGGTTCAAGACTCTAGCCCCGCGTGACAGAGTGAGCTCCCGCACTCGCCCCAGCTCTTGCCAACCTAGCAATTCGAAAGCATGCAAATGCAAGTAGATTAATAGGTACCACTTCGCTGGGAAGGTAACAACGTTCCGCATGCGTCATGCCAGCCACATGACTGCGGAAGCGTCTTTGGACAGCGCTGGCTCTTTGGCTAAGAAACGGAGATGAGCACCAGCCCCTAGAGTCAGACACGACCGTGTGGGGGAACCTTTACCTTTACCTTTACTCTAAGAGAGGCTTTCTACAGCAAGGAGAAGCAGTTCTCTTGGTGCTTATCGTTATTTTTGGGATTAATTTTTTTAAAAAAAATATTCTTTTAAAGTTTTGGTATGTTTTCCATCCAAATATTAAGAAGGATTGAAAGTAAATAATTGTCTCCCTGTTATTATTTTTGTACTAAATTTGAAGATAATAGCATTTTCCTCCACGTTGAATTGGCTGTTTTGAACTTTCAGTTTTCTGCTTCTACTTTCCCTGGGGAACTGTCTGCTTATCGCTTTCACTTGTGTAAACATATTCTATAACTCCTTCATATCCTTGACTTTCGCTGCTTAAGCTCCTAGGGGGCGCCATAATCTACTGCTTGAGGCATGAAGGATCTTAAGCAAACTTTCTCTGACTTCCACTGAGATTTCAAACAGATTGTTTCTGATTCTTACCAAGTTATTATTCAAGGCATTCAGGACATTGTGGAAAATATGAGCTTTAAAATGTGTCACTTGGATGTGGATGTCATGGATGGAATTGAAGAATTTAACAGTGACAGAAATGTCTCTTTGATCTCTGTTGAAATGCTGGAGGAAGATTGGATAGTCAAGTTTAAGAAATTAAAGGGAGAGATCGAGTTGCAAGCCATAAGTGAAATTGATCTTCTGATGGAATGCCATGGAAAAGAAGGGGTTATTGTGTATGGGAGGTCTCCTGAAGAGAAGTCGGAGTTTTCGAGGGGGGCAGTTGGGCTGTTTGATTTCTGTAACAAAAAGGCTCTGTGTGTATTGTGGGGACATGTAAATGCTTTGGTTTATTTTGAAGTGGGATAAAGGTTTAAGAATATTTGGATTACTTTAGGGTTTGTCTGATTTCATTTATCTTTAATGATTTGGATTAAGATTACTAAGGTATAAAAACATTATTTGGTTTTGGGTTTAACATGATTAAGATTATTAAAATTGTTGTATTATCAATTATAATGGTAGACAATTTATATGTTTTTAGTTTGATCTTTATTATAGTAGACAGGAATGTGTAGAATAGTAGTAGGAAGGCAATAATTAAATAAATGTTATCCTTAGGGGGGTAGTTGATTAGGAGGTGTCTCTGTGTGTGTGTGTGTGTGTGTGTGTGTGTGTGTATTCTTTTTTTCTTTTAATATAAGGGGAAGGAGCAACTGTATTTAGTGATTTTTATAATGTGCCAATGGAATTATTTATAGAAATAATGTGATTTTGGTTTAATATAGAGTAAGGGATTGATTATGGAAAATTGTTGTATATCCTTGCTGTTAAAAGTCAGAAGTCACCTCTTTTTGTAAGTTTGAAAAATTTTCTCTTGTGTTTCTACACTTTTTTAGTTTTCTCTTTTTTCTTTTTGTAGTTCTTTGTTTTTCTGTAGATTTTATCTTTGTCTGAAACTTAATAAAATTCTTATTAAAAAAAAAGAACAACAGCCTGCATCATGTAAAAAGAGCCTCCTTAAAGCAAACCCCAAAACTATTTGATACGATTCCAATCCCACTTCCTTGTGTAGAATATTCTGAGGTGTTTCAAGATGCATGACTAAGTAGGAAGATATAAGAAGTGGCAAGTGTGGAGGCTTTTTGTCATTATTTTGTTTTATTTTGTTTTAATTGAAAGGGGTTATCAAGGTTTTCTATGAGTCACTCCTGTTTATAGCTTTTTTTGATACTAACTATAAAGCCTTCCAGGGTATTTGCTTGTAGAATTATTAACAGGGTGGCATGCCTTCCTTAATCATGTAGCACCGCTCAAGTAGTAATTTAGGAACTGGAGCACCAGATGTTCCCTCCATAAGCCACCTAGAAGCAGTGAAGGAACTTAGCCAATGTCTGAGGGCCTTTGCAGATTGGGGAAAGGGTACTTAATACTTAGGATTAGTTTCAGGCCTGCAACTAGGGTCTTTGTCACCCGGGGCAAACATGGATTCCGCGCCCCCCCCATGGATTCTGCACCCCCCCAAATGAGAAGTTCCGCCACGCCCCCTACTCGCACTACAGCGTATATACAAACCTGCGTAACATTTTCCCAAGCGCGTGCGCGAGAAGAGCGAGCGAGCCCCCGCCCTCCCGTTCTGGCGAGCGCTAGTTTGTCGGAGGAGCCGGGCGCACAAAAGCCGCTCCTGCGTGCTTGAGCGGTGGGCTCCACCCACAAGGAACCTGCGCAAGTGTGAGATTAAGTCCCAATTTGCACCGCAGACCTAACACAAAGGACTTTTGGGGGGCCCCAGCGCGGCACCTGGGGCACATGCCCCGCTTGCTCCCCCCAGTTGCGGCCCTGATTAGTTTAGAGTGAAACCTTGGGGAATAGCTCAAGATTTACAGCACTTTAACCCCCTCCCAATTGCCATGTGTACTTTACAGAATGTTATTGTTAATTTTTCACATTTTGAACTCCTTCTGCAGAAGACTGCAAGGGTTTGTAGGATTACTTGGCTCACTTTCCACATTTAGGTTATATTTCGAACTGTATTTAAGTCAATATTATACAGTATGTCAGTTGAAGTCCAATATAATCTAGGATGCTGCCAATTAACATTTCATCCAATGCTGAATCAGAAGTCTTGGCCTTGGAAATAATCCCTAAAAGACCTCAGATCAAATCAGTGCTAAGTTCTGGACTAGAAAGTCAGTGTTAGCATGTTCTTTCTCATTCATGTGATCCTCCTGATGGAGTCTTGAAGGTTAATAAAAGAACTCCAAGCAGCTAACAACAATCTTGCAGAGTAGAAGCGTGAACCAGCAGGGAACTTGCATTTTAAGCTTAATTACATTCAGAAATAAATTCAGTCTTCACACATTAGTTAGATGAAGAAAAATAGAGATAGCTTACAGTTATTGAGTAGATCTGGATACAAGAAGATTCATAGATCTGCGTGCAAGCAAGATGGAATGGATGAGAGCTGCATGGTGCAGCCCTCCTGGTTGCAGGTGTGCCCAAGGAGTAATGGAGAATGTTAATCCCCCAAACCAAGAAGGAGGAGGAAGAGGAAATCAGGTGACTCAGGTAACATCCCACAAGCACAGTAGAGATGCGTTTACTAGAAAGACCCCTTATTATGCTTATGAGACAATGCTGAGTTGACTCCTGATAATCCCAACACCTCCAACAGCAACATTTCAGTGCAACAGATTTCTCTCAAGGTCACTCAGACCCCACCTTTTTTCACCTGTTTGCACACTGCATTTGGTGGGATTTACTTCTGACTATACATATATGGATTGTGCTGCAAGAATAATACACAATAACTTGTGCTATGGATTCAAATCTTGGAAGACTTTTTATCTGGGCTGCTCGAAAGTGGCTTTAAATTGATGTGTCAGGTTGGTACACCAAGGTAGACAGGCCAATGATCTGACTCAAGAGAAGGCAACCCCAAGAATCATCTGGCATGTAATCTATGCTATCTTCATAAGTAAACAATCAATGAACCCTAATACGGTTTATTTGATTTTTGCTTAGTATACTGGGCCAGCCCAGATAGTGTGCTTTGTAAATCATAGTTTATAGCCTAGCATTTAGCTTTAATCCAAACAGCTTCGATGGAGTCAATAAATAATGCTTACGTAAACCATGGCTTAGTGATATGTGTTAACACCGCCAATAAAATTAAGAATGATTTTGCTTTCCAGATGCCTAAATGGGTGCTGTATTCAATAATTCCATATTTATCTGTTGCAAAGCAAGTCTGACAAGTAAATCAATAGGGCTTACTCCCAAGTAAAGGAAAGCATTCACCTTTACTAATAATATATGTAATTTGTTTGTTTAACTATGTTTTGTTAAGTAAGGCATAATTGGCTGAATTTACAGAACACACTAAGCCCCAAACATCACAAATCACAGTGGTTCGGGTCACACATTGCACCAAGTTAAGGATAAATAAACAAAGCATGATAGCATGATGTGAAAGAACAAGATTGAATCATACAGCTCAGCTGAAAAGCAGTTATCTTTCCCAGATGGATGGATGCCTTCCAGACGTGTTGGACTTTTGCTCCCCAATATGTTATGTGTAGAAATAGAACAACACAACAAACACTTCACATAACTAGATCTTTATTCCAGCATGGTTAATGTAATTATTCATCTCATGCATGGAGAGAGGTAGGCTGCTTTTACTGGCAGACATCTAGCCTAGAATTGGGTCCTCTGACTGGCAATCATGTCTGAGTCCGAACTCCCCAGGGCCTGAGGCAAACAGCCTTCCTGTCTACCAATGGTTCATAGACTGCTGTCCTAGAACTCTGTGCCAGTCCCCAAAGCTTTAGGTTACCGCTGGTAATGCTGAATGGTAAGAAAGGGAAGAATTATTCAACAAGTGGAAAGTAATCGTGGTAAATATGATTAATTAAGGAGATGCATGTGGTGGAACCCAGGAGACCAGCCTTTTCTGCAGGGGCACCTGCCCTCTGGAACATCATTCCCCCTGAGGTGGGACTGGCCCCATCCTTGGTAGCCTTCCAGAAGTCCCTCAAAACGTGGTTATGTCAACCAGCTTGGGGATCTCAGGGAAATGGAGATTGGTTGAGATGTCTGTAACACTGAAGATGCTCTCTCCTAGTCTTTTTCAATAATATTGATGTTCTTGTTATGGATTTTTTTAAGATTTGGTTTTTATGGGTTCGTTTTTTATTATACGCCTCCCAGAGTCACGTTTGTGAGATGGGCGGCTATATAAATGTGAGGAATAAATAAATAAAGGAATAAAATTAATTTGAATCTAATTGAACTTGTAGCCAAATGTAATGCTTGCCCTGGCCCTTCCCACTTCTTTGTCTGAGCACCAACAACTCTGTAAAGTGCAGCTCTCAGTCACCCTCTTGCTGTAGCGATTAATTAAGATATTTTTCGTTTGAGAAGTTCAAGGTTGAAACTGGGACATTCTCCTTCTCATGTATGTGCTTTACCATTGAACTATGGTTCTCTTCCAACCACTGGAATTCATGGTTGTGACCATCATCATATTTACTATGTACAACTACAGTAACTGTGAACAATAGAGAAGTTGTTAGAGAAAGTTGCTTGAAGGTCAGTGTTGTTCCCAGCCACCTTATCTAGCAAAAACATATGGTGGTCAAGAAAGTTACTGTCTCCCTTGGCAGGCACATCCTGTACAATCTACTGAGCATGCACGTCCACCATAAGGTGGGGGCTAATAGAATTTTAGTTCCAACAATACACATATTTTCTAATCTTATCAGCATGTTTCAGATTAACCTGACCAATAGACTATAGAAGATGGATAGGATAATGGTAGGCCCATGGGACCAAATCTTGAGTTTAGTGTCACTTAACTTCTGCTTCTATACCCCAACATCAGCAAAATGATCTATCTTATAGAGGAGCTGTACATTTTCCTGTGACAAACTCTCAAGCAGTACAGAAATAGCACTGTATTTGATAACTTTTATATACCCTATTCTCTCAAATATTACAGCATTTCTGTGGTGCTTGAATGTTTGTCACATAAATTCCTTCAGGAAAACTTGCAACTTATTGCTGTAGAATTAGAATAAGTATATAAAAGTTAATTCTTCATTTTCTACACCAGTGAGTGGCAAGCTTTCCTTGAAGAATGTATATATCTGTCAAGCACTACAGAAGTGCCCTGTATTTATGTCATTTGATAGAAGAAATACATGGAAACTAGCTCTTAATTTTGCACAGAAAGGAACTGACCTTTTAACAGAGTTTTATTTTTCCCTTCCTTACAGATTTCAGAGTGGTTTCTTAACTACAGATTAGATAGTTAATAAAAACATCAACAGACAAATCTCCTGAATCAGGACAATGCATTAACATTTGCTAGTAGCTGACAGGTAGCTCCTCCAACATGCTGCTTCTCCCTTGGCAACAGGGCTGCAACTAGGGAGGGGCGAGCGGGGCATGTGCCCTGGGCGCCGCACTGGGGTGTGTGCCAAAATGACGCCTGGAGGGTACCAAAATGACAAAATAACCCATGGGGAGGGGCGTGGAATCCATGTTTGCCCCAGGTGACACAGACCCAAGTTCCATCCCTGTCTGGCAAGTCCCTCATGATTCAGCTGGGACCTTCTGGGGATGTCCTTCCAAGAAAGTCAGTCAGGAATCAGATTCTGCAAAAGAAAATTATATCCATCAGAGAACAGCGGTCATTATGGCCACACCACCCATCTCGAAAGCTTAGCAGTTTCTTAAAGAAACAGTTTTATTCCTTGAAAATGGTGAGTGCTTTTTAGAGTTCCAGTTCTAGCACTGATCCATAACACTGTACACACTGAAGGTCCCGCTTCTAGTCTTCAGTCTACTTTTCCATTGATCTGACCATCTTATTAAAGCATGTCATCAGATTCCCTCTTTTCAATTCATTTCAGATCTCTACTTCCTAATTTTGGACCTCCTTCTATGTGCCCTGCTCTTGCCTGAATTCTTCATTTCTGTCTCAAGTAAATAAGCCCACATGCTGGATGGGGCAGACTAGTGGGCTTGCATTTGTTCTTTCCAGTCTTCTGAGGCAGATTTTTTTTCTTACTTCCTAATTAAGGTAGACACTTGCATGGAGCATTCCCTGACTAAACTAGATGTCTCCCCAAACCACAGGATGCTTTCCTCTCTAGCTGACTCATACTTCTCAAGAGATATTTATGAAGTTGTTAACATGGTTTTAAAAGCACAGCGATTTTGGAAAATAGAGACCAGATTCTTTCCTGCTTTTGTGTTTCTAGTACATGCCTTGGTAAAAACTGAAATTACCTCCTGCTTGTTTGTGTTTTATTGTACACATTGTTTTGACAAGCTCCATTTTATCTGGAGCCTTGTATTAATGGCTTAAACAAGTTGGCCCAACCCAGTTTTTATGAAGAACTCCTATTCAATGTGTGCTTGACTGAGAAAAACGTGGAACATGTAAAAGTTAATTAACAGATTGAGACAAGACCTGGCGTCTCTTTTCTTCTTTCCTCCCAAGGTACAGAAGCGGAGTACTAAGAGGATTCTAAGCTATTTGCTGCAAATTGGCCCCAACTTGAGATGGGTGGTATCCTTGTATGTGGAAATCTATTATTGTGTGGCATTTATCTGCTGCTCTGGCCATTGTCAGGTATGTATCCAGCTAAGACACTTAGTGATCCTCAGCCATATGTCACTCTACGAGCCATTTTTGCAGCCCTCAATCCCCTCTAAAGTGGTGCATCCGGATCAGCGTTGTCCAGTGTTGGCAGCGGTCAAGGAAGCAAGGCCTTGGTGCTGGAGAGAAGCAAAAGGTGGGGAGGGATGCAGATAGAGGAAAAGAAAGGAAGAGAGAAAAAGGAAAAGGAAAGTGAAAAGAATGAGAAATGGAAGTAAGAGAAAGAGCAGAAAGGAAGGCTAGATGTTAGCAAACAGATGGATGAGTTTGTATGAATGGGTGGTCCTAAACATTGGTGATAATCTAACACTCACACAGTCAGTTCACAGCCCAGTAATTTCAGAGCATCTAATCAAGGATCTCCATCTAATCAAGGTTATCCATCATGCATGTCCTTTGTTTCCTTCTACTGGAATTTTCACTATTTTGCTGCCCTTTTCACTAGCATAATTGCCCATCCTCTTCCCTAGCATGATCCTTTTCACCTGTTCTCTTTCTCAGCATGGGGAGCTGTAAGCTATATTGGAAAACACTCAATATTTGCAGAATAAGTATCAGCAAAGTGAATTAAGGCTTGTATTATCTTATTTATTTATTTATTTATTTAAATTTATATCACCGCCCATCTCCCCCAACGGGGAACTCTTAAGTTTTTTTTTCCTCCAAGTTTTATGAGAGACAACCTCAGCTGAGTTATGATATTATGTTTAGTTTAAATGTCAATCACTAAAAAAAAATTGAGCTGAGGGCAGAAAGTACTACTGGAGAGATTTTATGTTTAGCCTTCCATACAAATTCTCAGATTTGAAAACCTGAAGTTTTATGCCAGTGGGAAGATGTCATATAAAACACAGATTCTGTGGGCACTGGTCTTCTTCTGTACATCCACACAGTCAAACTGGAATTGTTGTGTGCTGTACCATCGCTCATCAGCTCATCTACCCAGAAACAATGTCAGTACAGGAACATACAGGTATGGCACTAGTCCAAGAATGGTATCAAAGTATTGTGTGAAGGTGCCCTTGCTGGACTTAAGGAGATGTTAAATTGACTTACAATCAATTAAATAGCAAACACTGAGTTTTGAAGCTGAAATGGGAGCATTTTAAATATAAAACAGGAGGAATAAGGGGGGCCTCTATGTATCTATGACCACTAAGAGTAAAGCCTTCCACAGATCAAGTAGCAGTAGCACTGGATCTCTCTAAAAACAAAATTGCAATAGCCTTTCCAGAAATCTAGGGAGGGTCCCTTCTGAGGTGCTTCCCATGCCCCTTTTCCTTCTGTGGGCTGAGATGCCTCTTACATGATGGTTGTCTAGTCTGCAGCTCTTCCTCCTGTCTCCCAAAGTCATTCCCAGATACCATTACACCATATTATGGGTGATATTGTGGGAATATGGCCCACAATAGGAAAAGAGGTTCCTGGTTTTCTGTTAAGGGATTGTGTTGTACTATTACCACCGCCTAAAGCCCTAAGATGTATCTGATAATCTGGGTAGAGCATCATGGGTGGGTACTCTATGTGCCAGCTGCAAGTCGGAAAGAGGAGAAGAGCTAGGTTGTTTTCTGAGGGAGAAATTGTTCTTTTGTTATCTGTTTGCTCTCACAGTGCTAAGGTGCTAGTTTACCCATCTCCCTCTTAACTACGATGATGCTAATTATAATGTAGGAGCAGGGGAAATATTACATTTCACCTTCAGAAACTGCAGATTACATGTTCAGAAAAAAGATCCTAGAAACAACATGATGAGAGCAGAAATGCACAGACCTGAACTGTAGCAAGCTTGCGAGGGAAAAAGAAATTACAGCTGTGCCAGGTTGGACAAAGGTCATGCCTCATAAGTATAAAAATACAGATTAAAAGCCTTTAAAATCAGGACAGGAAATAAGATGCAGGCCTAACCCTAAATATGTTTGCCACATTAGAGACGCTGTCACCCACCCTTATGCTTTGTTTCAATACTCTTTCGGTGGATGAAAAATAAAGATCAGTTTATAGATTCAAACATGTTTGGCAGGAGAACCAAGCTGAGATCATTCTGTGACAATAATGATGTAATAATGGCTGTAGACACCTCACCAGTCTGGTGTGGCAAAACTGCTAGAGATATTGGGACAGGATATTCTTTGCACACCACCTTTTCCTCCCATTCATTTGTGAGATTGAATGGCTATCCACTGGCATCTTTTTAAAAAATTAATATTATTCTACATGTGCCTTGAACATCAAAATAAACTACATAGCAATGTCTTTTAAAAAATGCATAGATCTGTTTAAAATATAGATCAGCTATGGATGATTGTAATGAATCATGGCTTCAATTTATTGATATATGTATGTCTGTAAACACACGTTTTGTATGTTTTTGTTTCTTTTTAAGCTTTTTTCCCTTCTTTTATAATTTTGTGTATTCTTTTTCTTTGTTTTTGTACTCAAAAAAAATCTCAGAAAAAAAATGCATAGATTTTCAGTGGGGTCCATTTCAAAGAGCAGGGGTGGTGGGAGGGGATGTCATCTTCTATATAGCTCATGCAGGAATGCCTGGATATTTTCCTGAGGGGAAATATGAGGCAGAATTGCCAAGAAGCACAGCTATGGTTATTTCAATAAAAGAAGGTGGGCCTCAAGGGGGATATGACATGTAATATTCCCAGAACGGCTCTGCCTTGGGTTGGGAATGGGGTTTATCAAGTTAATAAGGTAATGATCAGACCTAGCAATTAAACTGTCAGGATTGATGATCCTATTATATAAGAACTAGAGGGACAAGCTGTAATTTGTTTCATTGGTATATTAATCAACTAAAGTTTAGGCTAATTTGATAGGTTGGATATAAGGATTACAGTAAAGGCACATGTTTCCAACTAGGGGCGCTTCAGAGGAGTTGGATTTTAATTGTCATACTGTAATCCCCCGATCCGCATTTTCGCACTGAAGATGTTGCCTAGCCTGGCAATGAAACGTCTGCAAGAAAACAACAAGGCTCAGAGAGCACCAAGGACTCCACAGTTCAACCCTGAGCTACAAATATTCTCTTTGATCAGCATGGTCAGTTTGGGAAAGGCTGAACTAGGGTGACAAGCTTTCATAGTTAGATTGAACAATTGAAGTTTTGGTTAATTAATATGTGAGATCCAATTTAACTGGTAGAGCAGAAGCTGGAGGTCACAGCTGTATAATTCTTGGAAATTGTTATCGTTCTGATAAATTATTTTACTGTACTGTAATTTTATTCATTTATCACATACCTCTGTATTGCAAAAGACATTTCTAACAACTGGGTAATTACATTTACAACTAACCATTTAATCAGTTTTAAAATCTATATGCTTAATTAACTAAAAAAAAATTTAGTTGTACCCCACTCTGGGATTGCTTCTAATGAAGAAAAGCAGGATATAAATTTTATAAAAAAGAAGTAATGGAAATTGTTGCATTCTGGGTCTCCTCATAAACACAAAAATACACCTTTTTTAGTTTTGCTACCAGCTTTGAAAGGAATGTTGACCTACATATAAACGCCTTTCAAATTAATTAAATTTAATTCATGCTACCATTTCAATGGTTGATGGCAACTAATACATTTATTTAGGTATTATTTAGGATTAATTGAATTTTTATCCAAGTTTTCTCTTGAAAGGGCAAGGAAACATACATGGGGACTGTGCTCATTTTGCTATCCTCAGTAGAACAACTTTGTGACAAAGGTTGAGCTGAGAAATGGTGACTAACCCAAAGTTACCCAGTGAGTTTTCATGGCTAAGGATAGACTTGAACCCATTCTCCCCAATCTAGATGCAACACCTAAACCATTACACTACATACGCCTTCAGCATGCGAAAGCTACAGTACCAAGAATATTTTTCATCTGTAGTAGAATATTTAACTCTGCATAGTTAAATTCAGGCACTAGAAACAAACAGGTTTTATAGTCTAGGTTCGATAAGCATCATGTGGAAAGATGCAGAATGTTCTGCATTAGTAAATGAATGTATCAACAAGTTATATCAACAAGTTCCCTCTATCATTAACAACAATGGCAATATGAGCTTTAATGTTCCCTTAGTAATGTTAATTCCCTAGGTGTGTACCATAGTACCCTCATACTGACCACATGATCCCTAATTGGCTGGGATATCATCAGAAAGAACACATTTTGAATTTTAAATGGGCTAAAAGGCTGAGACAGTGAACAGCTGAGGGTAGAACCAAAATAATAGTTGGGGAGGTGGAATCCAGCCATATTTTTGCTATAAAACCGTTCACAAGTGAAATGTCAAATTACTATTTCAAAGCTAGATATAGAGAAGCCTACTACCACATTTCCTCCATTAAGTTCTTTTCACTTCCTCAATGCAATATAAATATCTTTTTTTCTGACAGGTGTTGGAAAGATTGCGCGTGCCTACTTTAACTCATGGGAACTTCTCCGCTGATCATACTCTCCGAATATGGTTCATTTTCTGCTCTCAGTAGGATTACTTTACAAGTATCCTCTGATAAAGGGGAATTATAAATGGATCTCTTGATTGTTTGAGGTCTCTGCTAGCTGTTCAATTGAAAGAAGACAGATGACATAACTAGTTTTTATATGGGCTTCAAGCCTGGTACATTGACAGTGCAGAAGTAAAAAGAAGCTATGGAAACGTCTGGGCATTGGGAGACTTCATTCAGATTCAAGACACAAGCTTTCTTCTAGGCCAGTGTTTGGAAATAGAGTTCCTAGACTGGATGAGATTGTCCATCTCATCATAGCACCATGACCATTCATAAAGATGATTATAAGGTGAATAAAAAATAATTTGGCATATGGATTACCATGCATTGTGACTGAGGAGGATGGTGGGCGTAGGATTCCCTTATGCACCTAGTAATTTGCTCACTGGTAGAACCTGGCTATTAGTGTTTGGGTTCAGTGCCTACATTCGAAGCCTAGGGAAATCATAGGAGAGAGGCTATTTTACTTCTCTTGTACCCAGTGAGTTTTGGGGCATCTTACCTTAACCTAGTAAGGTAAAGGTTCCCCCCGCACATTTGTGCAGTCGTGTCCGACTCTAGGGGCCGGTGCTCATCTCCGTTTCTTAGCCGAAGAGCCAGCGCTGTCCGAAGACGCTTCCACGGTCATGTGGCCGGCATGATGCGCACGGAACGCTGTTACCTACCCACTGAAGTGGTACCTATTCATCTACTTGCATTTGCATGCTTTCGAATTGCTAGGTTGGCAAGAGCTGGAGCTAGTGCGGGAGCTCACTCCATCACGCGGGGCTAGGGATTCGAACCTCCGAACTTGCGATCGACAAGCCTGGCGTCTTACCCGCTGAGCCACCACGCCCCCAACCTTAACCTAGACTTCAGAAATTTACAGAATATGAACCTGGAAAAAAGGATTCATTTGATATTGGCCCTCCTAGCCTATGGTTCTAGACAGATGCCTATGATGTCAGCTCAGCTGCTCTGTTTCTTTGTCCCTTTTTGGTCACACATCAGTACGGGAATATGTAGGAGGGGGTAAGAGATGTAAAGTGCCTGGAAATTTTAAAGTCATGAGCATGTTTTTTCCCCTTTTCGTGGAAGAAAACCTAGAAATTTGGGGTGGGGGGGTGGGTGGGTGGGTGGGAGATGAACTAATATGTAAAACTTCAATTTGTAATAGTCTTTATATAGATATTCACTCTGTTGCTACATTAAATGTGTTATTTATAACTTAGTTTACTTATGAAAGTATGTTTGGTGTATAAAACTGAGAGTATAATTTATACAGACAATATTATAAATGTAGTGATTGATGGAGCGTACAGGTTCTTGAACTGTAAGGAATGCATTTTTTTTCCCATTTTTGCCTGTTTAAGAGAAGCAGACAGTCAAAACAGAAGACATTTACTAGTAAAAATTTTAAAAGCTATGTATTCTAATTTTGTTCTCCATTGTATTAAACAGAAATAGAAAACACTAATTTTCAAGGGAAATGCTGAGGAAAAGGAGACAGGAAAAATCAAAGCTCAGAACATACTGTACATAATTGTCATCAGAAATTATCTCTAATCAGCCTCATTTTTAAATTTGAAGTATTGCCAGTATCAACAGTTTCTCCTTCTCATTCTTTACCTTGATTGTTTTTATGGACTTCTGAAAATAGATTTTCTACCCTTTCATTGGTTAATCTGCAGCTTGATTTGTTGTATTTCAAATCATAAATCAATTTGTTTTGCATTTTAACCACAGTATGTCTGATTTGAAACAAAATATTTCATGATCTTTTCTTCCCTTTTTTCCAATATTTTCAGAGGGAAGAAGCCTCAGAATATCTTTTTCTCTGGTTTTCCCCCCCTGGACTTTCACATATGGGTGTATGTATATGTGAAAGAGGGACAGAAGGATGTAGAAGAAGGAAAGCCCCCTTAATCCATCCAGAGTTCTGATTTCAGCATTGTCACTGTGTGCATAAGGCAGAGCTTTCCAAACTGTGTGTCGAGACACGTTAGTGTGTCAGCTGCAGTGTCTGGGTGTGTCGCAGCTGCTGCTGCCTCTGAGCCCTGCCATGAGGTCCTAGTGCCTGCCTTGTGCCTTGCTGCCTCCAAACCTGCCCTGCCAGAATTTTGTGCAGGTCCTAGTGCAGAGCTTTCCAAACTGTGTGTCGCGACACAAAAGTGTGTCGCCACACACAGTCTGGTGTGTCGCCACACAACCCAGAAGCGCTGATCATCATCAATGGCACACCAATGGCGGTGCGCAAAAACCCGAAAGCGGCAGCAATGGCGGTTGGTGTGTCGCCGCATAAAAACTTTGGAAAGCACTGTCCTAGTGCCTGCCTTGTGCCTTGCTGTCTCCAAACCTGCTGTGATTCCGCGCAGGTCCTAGTGCCTGCCTTGTGCCCTGCTGTAAGAGTGTGTCACGAAATGATGCTCTGCTGTAAGAGTGTGTCGCGAAATGGCAAGAGCTTTCAAGGTACTTACTGTAGACTGGACAGCGAGCTACCAGGTCTTTCTCATTGGACAATTCCTCTGCAGCTGGGCCTGCCAACCTCTCTATTCCAGGAAAGAGAGCCAGTTTGGTCTAGTGCAGTGCTTTCCAAACTGTGTGTCGTGACAAAACCCAGAAGTGGCGCACGGCAGTGGTGTGTGTGGTGGCAGCGGCGGCAGCGGCAGCGGCACGCCATCAGCGCTTCCGGGTTTTAGCACAAAACATGAGGCCGCCACCGCATGTGCCCCAGCCACACCATCGTGCACGCCGCCACGCCGCCACCACCACCGCCGTTGGTGTGTCACCAATGGCGGAAGTTTGGAAAGCACTGGTCTAGTGGTTAAGGTGCTGGGCTAGAAACCGGGAGACTGTGAGTTCTAGTCCCACCTTAGGCATGAAAGCCGGCTGGGTGACCTTGGGCCAGTCACTCTCACTCTCAGCCCTAGGAAGGAGCCAATAGCAAACCAGGAGACTGAGAGTTCTAGTCCCGCCTTAGGCATGAAAGCAGCTGGGTGACCTTGGGCCAGTCACTCTCTCTCTCTCAGCCCTAGGAAGGAGCCAATGGGAAACCAGGAGACTGTGAGTTCTAGTCCTGCCTTAGGCATGAAAGCCGGCTGGGTGACCTTGGGCCAGTCACTCTCTCTCTCAGCCCTAGGAAGGAGCCAATAGCAAACCAGGAGACTGAGAGTTCTAGTCCCGCCTTAGGCATGAAAGCAGCTGGGTGACCTTGGGCCAGTCACTCTCTCTCTCTCAGCCCTAGGAAGGAGCTAATGGGAAACCAGGAGACTGTGAGTTCTAGTCCTGCCTTAGGCATGAAAGTCGGCTGGGTGACCTTGGGCCAGTCACTCTCTCTCTCAGCCCTAGGAAGGAGCCAATAGCAAACCAGGAGACTGAGAATTCTAGTCCCGCCTTAGGCATGAAAGCCGGCTGGGTGACCTTGGGCCAGTCACTCTCTCTCAGCCCAACTCACCTCACAGGGTGGTTGTTGGGGGGAAAATAGGAGGAGGAAGGAGTATTAGGTATGTTCGCCGCCTTGAGTTATTTATAAAAATAATAATGGCAGGATAAAAATTAATTAAATAAATAAATAAAAGCACTGGCCAATTGCTGTACTTCTGATGGGCAAGTCTTCCTGGACATTTATACTTTGATCCACATACACAAAGTTAAATTAATTATATTTACACAGTTAAAGCATCAAAATGCAGATACAGCAGCTTTTGGTTTTTTTAAAAAAAACTTTCCAGCATGGACTCGAAATAGATGCTGAACCTCCTCACACCAGCAGTTAATTAAGAAAATCATGTAGCGATTAATATCTTCTCTTACCAGAGAAAAGATTGCTGGTTTGAAACCTGGCAGGTACTATTTTGTTTTTTTCAAAAAAGAGGATCTTTCTGAGCAGGTAATTCCCTCCCCCCCCCTCTTTTTTTTAAATTCACGCAGAGTTTTACCACTTCATTGTTTTTCTAAGCACCATTTTTCCTGCCTTAGAAGGCTTTCATTTCCTGCTCCCAAATAGCCCCAAAAAACCTATCTGCTCTCTGGGAGCTGGAGGCAAAAGCTTCCTATCTCCTGTGCCTGAAAAAAAATGGTGAAACCCTGGACTTACTTAAAAAAAAAAAAAGGAGGAAAACTACTGATTCCAGAAAGATCCTAATTAAAAACAAAGAATATTTCTGCAAATTTCAAACCAGCAAACTTCTCTCTCCTAAAAAAAAATCTTAATCACTAAACTACTCCCCTAGTATAGTACTGGTAAGGGGAGAAATAAGAGAGGATTACAGGTAGTCCTTGGTTACCTGTTAATTGGGACCGGAATTTCCATCACTAAGCGATGCGGTCGTAAAGTGTGACGTCACATGACTGCATTGCTTAGCGATGGCAATTCCAGCACTCCCAGTTGCCATTATTAACCGAATCCCGCCCAGTTGTTAGCCGAGGACCCACCCCAATCCAAGCCATTCTGGGCTTGGTCCCTCCCAGCCCTGAGCCTTGGTAAGGTAAGGGACTGCCTCATCTTCAACTCCCCTCACCTGCCTATCTCCCTACCCATCTCTGCTTTTTTGGTCACTCTGCACAGTGGCATTCCGTGGCGGAGCCAGCGGTGCTGGGGTTGAAGTAGAGGCCTGGGGCCTTCAGCAGTCTCAGCTGGCTGCCGCTGCCCCCACTGCACCATCGCCGGCCACCACAGCGCCACAGCGCAAAGCCCCAGCTGCCTCCATCACCCTGCACTCTGCTACCTGCCACCCCCAGCTGACCTATGCCATCTTCCTCCTCCCACTGCCGATGAGGTGCGCCCGGCCTGGCCCTATGCGAGGCAGCTGCTGGTTGTGCCAGGCCTTCTTCCCAAGGCTGTGCCCACCATTCTCCAAATCACGTGCGGCCTTCTTGTGGTGCTTCAGAGGGCTTCTGAGGCCTTCCGAAAGCTCATGAGAAGGCCATGCCTGACCCTGTCCAAACTGCGCATGCTTCTCCAAATCCATTCATTCAGCGCCACCGTAACTTCAAATGGTCATTAACCGAGGACTACCTGTAGTGGGCAAGAGAAGCAATGGCTCAGCTGAAGGGATAGGGGTTTTTTTATGTAAAAAAAAAATAAAAGCTTTGCATGACTGGAATATTGCAAACAGATCCTTGTATCCACTGAGGCCAGGGAGATGTGAAGATCAAACATTCAAAAGCATTAAGAGCTCACATCTCCAAACAAAAATTATTGGGCCATCTGGCAGAGGCTTTCACCACATGGCAGTACTGAGTAGCAAAGGACACCCTTCACTATGAATTGGAGGAGATAAATCACAGAGATCAATTTAGATCTTTCAGCATTGCTGTGGGAACACCTGGCAACATGTAGCTATCAGTTACACTTTAATCTCTAATGGTCCTTGCCTTACATTCTTCATCATCCACATGTTCACACAGTTTGCAATATATATAAAGAAATAAGTGCATCCTTACTATAGTACTTTGATAGCAACCTCATTCTAGGGTATATGAATGAATGAATGAATGAATGAATGAATGAATGAATGAATGAATGAATGAATGAATGAATGATCCATTCAGTTGTATCCGACCCTTGGCGATTCCATAAGCCAGCTTTCTCCATGATTTCTGATCTTGCACAGCTTCTTTCAGTTGCTTTAAATTTTGGCCTGTGTCTGCTTTGATTACATCCAACTAGGGTATATAGTACATGAAAAATGTACTGATTCTAACAACCACAGTATATTTACCAAGAATGTGGCATCCAATGAAAATATTCCCGAGGAGAGGCCTATTTTAAATATAGATATTACCTAATTTAGTTCTTTAGTTATTTTCTTTGATGAGTCTCCTTTTAATAATCCAATATGGTTAGAAGCAATTCTTGTTTTCAGGTTCCACTACTTCATTCCTTGCTTTACTCTTTGCACGCAATGCATATTTGCATTGTCGCTCACAGTGTTTTCAGAAACTTGAGAAGAAATGAGCAGGTCCAGAGACGAGGCAGAGTGAATCTGCAATCTCAGGGGATGGAGAGAGGTCTGACCCCCATCTGCTGTCATCCTGCCCTCCCTCCTGCCACCTGGTCGATATCTCACTCAGAAGGAAGCACGGGAGTTTGCAGCAGTTGCAAATGGCCCCTTGGGCTTGTTGCCTTGGTTGCTTCAGGGCACATCATCCAGTGTGGATCTCTAGACCATGTGCCAGGCCCAAATTCCTCCCAGAGCAAGGCATTGTGGGAGAGGTAGCCACCGAGACCACATGTTATGCTGGAGAGCTATGCTAGCTATGCCTCTGTGGAGCCTTTCCCAAGCAGGATTCTTGGGTCTGGCATCTACTTTGGAATCCAACACCTCATTCTGGTAGAGCGAGGGCAAGATGAGGATGCCTAGAGGGAGAAATGGATCCTTCCACTTCAGGTGGTAGGTTGCACTGAGTCACAAATGCGGTGCCACCAAGCTAAGGCTTCCTCATTCATTCATGCTACATTATTCTGTTCCTCTAGTTTCAACCAGAGCACTCCAGATGGTAGGACACCAGGAAGTGGTGTCATGGTAACTGAGGTAGGAAATTTAAAGTTTTAAGAGAGATCAGAGGTGCCTCAAAGCCCTTCACAGTCCTCAGGTCTTCCAAATGGGTAGGACTTCAACAGCCAGGTAGTATGGGTCCAATGGAGTTGGAACTGAAAGCTCACCATTTGGAGGGCAGCAAGTTGGGAAAGACTGGTATATTCTATGGTTGCATTCTCTGACTAAATCTCTGAGTACAACCACTGGTACTTCATATACAGCTCTTTGAAAATAGACTTTAGAAGCTATTTACTTTAGAAGCCTGTTATTTTATTTTATAGAAAAGAAGGATTGTAGATTGTGTACATTTTTCTTCTCTCTTAGCACTTACCTTGGAAGATCAGGGAAGAACACCAAGATGGAGAAGGAGATATATCCAGGACTAGCACCAGGTGTGTTTGTGTGTGCAAGACTTTCACATTTCAGATGTGAAGAAGAAATGAACAAGAGCTGGCTCAAGATGTTTGCTGTCTATTCTTATTTGGATGCCTTAGAGAATAACAAATTAAGCCTCTTCTTTACAAAACCTTAAGGTATTTTGCCATGAGGCAAAACATCTTACAAAGTCCACTTTTGCTGACACTCCAAATGTAATTCCTGCCTAAGGCAGGGGTCCCCAAACTCTTCAGCTCATTGACCCCTTAATAAAGTTTCAGATGGTTCATCGACCCCCAAAACCTTTATTATATGAAAATAATTTAATAAATACTACTGTGATAACACTACAAATAACAACAACAAGAACAACAACGGATAGTCCCGTTGACCCGTGGCGGTCGATATTGACCACTTTGGAGAATTAGGAGTAGTATGGTGACTACAGCACTTACCCTAATGGTACAGTCACTCTTGTGTATTCCTGAGCCCTCTCATAGTAAATGAATGGGCAAATAGGAGGATCCTGCAAATTTAAGGGGCTCCTTTTTTTAGACCTTGGGCCCACCTTTAATTCTGTGAGAAGAAATAAAGATTTGAACGTGTGACTTTACCTGGGCGAATACCAGTTTGCTTTCTGCTCCTTCTTAGTCCGGGACCAGGGTTGTGAAAAGGGAGGACCAGTACTTCGCTAGGAAGTCTCCAGGTGTAAGGAACACCTCAAACCTAGGTGGATACGTGTCGTAGAAGTTAGGGACAAAATGGGGATGACAAAAGTCTCCCCGGGCTTCCCCTTTGGGAAGGATACTCATCTCCTGGGACCTGGAACAAGGGGAGATCACCCATACAGGCAGGGATGAGGGAAAAACCGTGCATGGGATTTATGACTGGAATGGGCTAAGTTTTCTGATGCAGCTGGTAATTCAATTTGGTCTGAAATGGGTACTTACAACTAAGCTGTATTAAAATCTTTAAGACAAAAGACTAAAGCCTTCTCATCTGCCTTATTGGTATTGTTGGGCAGAAATTAATGGCGCCTGTATTAAAAAGAAAAAACCCTATACCCGGCTGAGCACGAAGAAATTTAGATTTTGTTTTTGCCCACACGCTTTTCTCCCCGTCTGACGTGGTAATTTGGCAGAACGATACTCCTCCCTTTCAAAAGAACCTGTAGATGGTCTTTAGGACCCTGCAGTTGATTATCCATCTTGGGGAGACATGATGCAGCTGCTGAACATCTCCCTTACCAGAGATGAGATTTTAAAACATTTTGAAAAAGACTACTGAAGTAGCTAAAAGACCCATAGCCCCAGTCCCTGGGTGAGCGGTCCCAGCCCGTTTTGCCTGGCCAGCAAAGCAAGGGCATGGAGCAGCTCTCTTTTTCTCTCTCCCCCAGGAAATGGGACTATGGAGAAAAAAGGCACTCCAAGTTTTCATCAGTTCCCCAAGGAAAGAACGTTTGAACTAAGATACTTATTTTATTTATTTATTTTATTTTCTATCCTGCCTTTATTATTTTTATAAATAACTCAAGGCGGCGAACATACCTAATACTCCTTCCTCCTCCTATTTTCCCTACAACAACCACCCTGTGAGGTGAGTTGGGCTGAGACAGAGGGACTGGCGCAAGGTCACCCAGCCGGCTTTCATGCCTAAGGCGGGACTAGAACTCACGGTCTCCTGATTTCTAGCTCGTTGCCTTAACCACTAGACCAAACTTATTTAAAAGAGAAAAGTGGGAAATCTATTGGTGGGGAAGAGACTGTCATTTTAAAGATGTCTCACAGCAATTTGTACATGCCTCTTGGAGCCCCTGCAATTTGCGCAATCTCTTCCTCCAGCTGGAATGTTTGCAACCCAGGCTTGTGAAAACCAAGAGTTACGAGTAGTTTTTTTTTTCTTTCTAATCAAGTATGTCTGTGCATGCACATGTGTTTTGGCTCTTTGTCTTTCTGAACCCTTTGTTGTGTTCTCTCAGGAAGGTGCTCTGGAGCCACCATAGATGCCCATTGGCCCCCAAGGCCCTGCTTCCACATTTTGCTGCTTTGATGGAGAAGCAGTCAAGGTATGAACCAGGTATGAAGTTCGACATGCTTTTGCTTAATAAAGTTTAAAATCTAATGAAGCATGTGCATTTGGAACTCCTTGCCACTGCAAAGGAGGTGACAAGTTATTGTTAAATGTGTGTACTAAATTTGTTTTCCTTTCTCTTGAAGCCAAGGAAAGGAAGGCAGGCAATTTTTTTTTTTAGAGAGCCAGTTTGGTGTAGAGATTAAAGGCACCAGGCTAGAAACTGGGAAAACTGAGTTCTAGTCCTATTTTTGTTGCAAAGCAGCCAACTGGGTGACTTTGGGCCAGTCATTTTCTCTCAGCCCTAGGAAGGAGGCACTGGCAAGCCACTTCTGAAATTGTTGCCAAGATGACTGCAGGGACTCATCCAGGTATTTGCCAGGAATCAAGGTTGAGTCAAAAGCATAAGAAACATCACAGGAGAAACCCCAGCCTAATGTTTTTTTTAAAAAAAAAGTTAATGAAAAATTTTCTACTCTTATGGTTTTGAGGCTTTAGTTCCCTGAAAACAAAAGCCCTGAAGCAATACTTTTTTCACTCTGTCCTGCCCTGTTGCTTATCTGCTGTGCTGCCCAAGAGTCCTTTCTATTCCCACTTTTATCAGCAATCCACTCATCTTAAAGGTTCTGCATGATGTGTGTGCCTCCTGTTCCTTGTGAGTGCCTCCTACTCATTTCTGCTTCCAAGTTCATGTGTGTGTATGCGTGCGTGCAGCTTAAGCTACCCCATCTTTGCTCTTTCTTTGACCCTGCCTGTTGATGCTTCAGATATGCAGATGGAGGGTTGTGAATGCTGTTTTGTCTACCAAGTCCCAGTTTCTCTGATGAGCTACACCAGACTTCAACAGCTACTAACAACTTCAACCTCACAGTGCTTAAACCTGACATATACAGTAGCTGAGCTGTTCTGAATGACTTAGACTTTGTGTTTTTTTAATTGAAACTTCCTTGTAAAAATTTATAAAAGGGATACTCACCAAAGCAGTAGGTATGCATGCTTGAACAAATTGAACTAACGGTAGCAAAAAGGAAAAGGCACCACCAAGTATAGCAATAGGCAACAAAATCTGAATAATCTTTTTTTTTTAATTAATAATTTTATTAAACATATAAACAATTATACACATACTTACAATGTATACAACATATTTACATTTCAAACATTTTTACATACAAAAAGGACAGTAAAGAGATAGGAAACAAACAAAATATTAAATAAAATAAAGAGAAATAAGATAAAAAAAATAAAAAAAGGGGAAGAAAGGAAAGAAGAGAAGGAGAGAGAAAAAGAGAGAAAGAAAAAAACAAAAAAACAAAATCTGAATAATCTTTAACCAAAGTTTCCCCAAACAAGTATCTTCTACTGCAGCTGCGGGATCACAGTTATTATATTTAAACTTGCAAATGAGAATGTGCTTCAATACAATAGTCCTGCTGAAAATAACAACATCTCAGCTCTGGTATCACCTTTCCATCTCTGAACCCTTTATTAAATAACAATGTCTCTTAGCACTTCAAGCTACTCAAAAGGTTTCTTTCTTTATCTTCTCATTCCTGAGTCACTCACTGCTTTTTTATAGGACCTCCATGCCTTTCCCCTAATTTTCTCTTCTTCTGCAAGTTTGGATGGGCTTTGACTTTTCTCATCTCTTCAGGGCAATCTGCTAAGAATGCCTCTTTAGGAGAGGTCTCCTAGATAGAAGCTTACTTTTTTCCCTCTTTCCCCATCCCTCTGTTCTACAGTTTCCCCCTTTCCCCACAAACGTGGATGTAAGGAGCAAAAAGGGGGGATGGAAGCTTATATTTTATTCCAGGACAAGCAATCTAAACGGCCAGATACCACAAGATCCTGATGGGCAGACCAAAATTCCTGCATCCCCACCCCATGGCTTCCCAGATGAATGTGCACCCTCCAGATGACTTCACTATGAAGCACTCCGTGAACTGGCTACTTCGCACCAGACCAGCCTTGCAACTACATCAAGTCTTCAAATAGAAGAACATCCACTAGTCAAAGTGGGAAAGAGCTCTGCAAATCTTACCAAAAGGTAATTGGCACACATAGAAATGCTAGCATTAGACAGATAGTTTCCAGAATAGGTTAGTTGTAGACCAGATGCTTGCAGCCAAAGGTGGTCGTTGTGCAGGACAGAACACTGTACCTGAAATAGGAGGAGGGAGCATTATGTACGTACACTGCCTTGAATTGCACAAAATAAAGGTTGGAAATACATCTAATTAGAAAATAAATAAAATACACTTTTGAAAATCCTTAGACAGTTATATAGATCAGCCTTTCTCAGCCCTCCAAATATGTAGATATTGTAGATATAACACTGTATCTGAGAGCCAAAGAAAAGATCCATTCTGCGCCTACAAGGCCCCAAAAGCTGCAAGAAGGCATGGATTGAACCCCTTTGACGTCTGTGGGAAATCATACTGGTTGCTGGAATCATCTGAGGCATTGCTTCAGTGGGACTTTGGAGGCATGGACTTGATCTTTTAATCACCCTTTAAGCCGAAACGTGGACTGGGAAACTTTTGCAAGTTAAGGACCAACTCTTCTAAGCCTCTTCTCAAAAGGAGAGACTTTTCAACTTGCACGTCCAGGCCTCAACAAACTGCTCATCATGCTTGACCACTTCAATATCTGGACTTGTGCTTCTAGAGCCACTTGACCTTGTGCCAAAAGGGAAAACCAGATCTGCACTCACTGAGCTTAGAAAGGGGGGACACTGTTTTGTTTTCCTATATCTCTCTTCCCTACACAGGCACCTCCAACGACTGTGGAGACAGAGCGCCCTGACCCAGACTCTGCCACTGGAGGAAGCCCTGCATCCCTTTGAACCCGCTGAAGCCTGCAGTGGTGGACCACAGTGCCAAGTTGCTGCGCGCCTAGGCTACCACCGATCAATATTACGAAGGATCCAGAGATTGACCAGGGGGGCTTGAAAAGCTTTCTAGGACTCTGAACTATCTGAGACTTTGAAATTAGCAAATTAGCTTTCTACTTGATTGCTTTAGAAAAGGAAAATATTCGGCTTCCTGTGGAAACAATGGCGGTCTGAACAGCTGTGCTTGCAGGCTCCGCAAGCAGAACTGACAACGCAGCAATTTTTGGGGCTCAGGCAGGTTTTTCCTGAAGCCCAGGAGCGTTTGTTCCGGGGCAAGGAAAACACTCGGAATCACCCCATCTGTCCTCGAGAAGGCTGCTTGCAGCCAGAAAATCGCAAACAGTGTTCGCGATAGACTGGTAAGAACAGCCGGGAGGCTGGGGCGTCATCATTTCCAAGCTGTGCTGTAGCCTTAAAGGGACATTAAGACCGGCCACCCCATTTCTAAATCACCCAATTTATTTTTCTTTTAAGCATGTGTACCCTAAGAGAGGCTATCTACACCAAGGAGAAATGCATTCTCTTGGTGCTTATCATTATTTTTGTGATTAATTTCTTTTAAAAAATTCTTTTAAAGTTTTGGATTTTGCTTTCCATCCAAATATTAAGGAAGGTTGAAAGTATGTAATCGTCTCCCTGTTATTATTTTTGTACTAAATTTGAAGATTTTAGCATTTTCCTACATGTTGAATCTGCTGTTTTGAACTTTTAGCTTTCTGTTGCTACTTTCCCTGGAGAACTGACTGTTATCATACTTTCACTTGTGTAAACACGTTTCAGAATTTTCCTATTATCTCCCACTTTCGCTGGTTAAGTACCTAGGGGGCGCCATAATTTACTGTATGAGATATGGAGGATTTCAATCAGACTTTCTCGGATTTCCTTCGAGACTTTAAAAAGTTTCTTTTTGATTCCTGTCAGGTTATTATGCAAGATATTCAGGACATTGTGGAAAACATGAGTACTAAAATGTGTCATCTGGTTGGGGATATCGTAGAAGAAATTGAAGAACTTAACAACGATAGAAATGTTTCTTCTAACAGCGAGATCGAGGCTTCTGTTGAAATGCTAGATAAAGATCGGATGGTCGAGTTGAAGAAATTAAAGGGACAGACCGCGTTGCAAGCCATAAGTGAAATTGATCTTTTGATGGAATGTTATGGAAAAGAAGGGTTCATTATGTATGGGAGGCTTTCTGTTGAGAAGTCAGAGTTTTTAAGGGGGGCAGTTGGGCTGTTTGATTTTTTTATGAAAAAAGTTCTGTGTGTATTCTGGGGATATGTAAATGCTCTGGTTTATTTTGAAGTGGGGTAAGGGTTTAAGAATAGCTTTAAATCATTAATTATTTGGATTAAGATTAATAAGGTATAATAATAAATGCTTGGTTTTAGGCTTAATATGATTAAGATTATTATAATTGTTGTATTATTAATTATAATGGCAGACAATTTATATGCTTTTTAGTTTGATTTTTATTATGTAGACAGAAATGTATAGAATAGTAGTAGGAAGGAAATAAATAAATGTTATCTTTGGGGGGGAAGTTGATTGGGATATCTATTTATCTATCTATCTATCTATCTATCTATCTATCTATCTATCTATCTATCATCTTCTTTTTCTTTTAATATAAGGGGAGGGAGCAAGTGTATTTAGTGATTTTTATAATGTGCCAATGGAATGATTTATAGAAATAATGTGATTTTGGTTTAATATTGAGTAAGGGATTGATTATGGAAAATTTGTTGTATATTCTTGCTCTTAAAAGTCGGAAGTCACCTCTTCTTGTAATTGTAAAAAAAAATTCTCTTGTGTTTTCACATTTTTTTAGTTTTCTTTTCTCTTTTTTCTTTTTGTAATTTTTTTCTTTTTTGTAGTTTTTATCTTTGTCTTAAATCTAATAAAATTCTTATAAAAAAAGAAAAGGAAAATATTGGGGAATATTTGGCCAGGGAAGTTTGCAGTACCCCAGATTTCTGCCTGAGGAAGTGGCGGGGGTGGGGTGGGGGACCAGTTAGGGATATGTTAAAGACAATATTTCTGGGGACTGTAGGCTTTGTGGAATTGTAGGAATATCTGTCTGCTGTTTTGCTCAATGTTTACTCCCTTGCTTAGAATGTTTTAGGAAGAGTTCCTTTGTCCCCAAAGATGTTCCTTCCTCTGTTCCTTTCAAGCAGGTATCTTTAATGATGATGCAAACTGGAAAAAAAAGTACAAATTTGAGTTGCAGAATGATTAAATAGAATACAGTTCCCTTTCTGGTTGTGCAGAAAATATTCTATTTTTTGCACAAAAGAAGGGAATTGTGAGAAGAAATAAAGATCTCCCCCTACCCACAATACTGTCTTCCCCAAATACTGTTTTCCTACCACATTGCTTCCCCTCCTCAAGCGAGGTAAAAGGTTAAAGATTATGAATAGAATGGGTTTGATACAAAGAGGATGCAAGAGATTAAGATGTAACAGGAAGTACCCAAGTGTTTAGACAAAAGATTCCCTTCAGACTTAATCAGAGACAAACAAAACAAAACAAAAAAACAAAACCTTTTGTTTTGTAAAACAAAAGGTTGCTCCTTCCAGAAATTAGCAGAGCCTGTTCAGGTAAATATTCTTCCCCAGCCAAACAGATCTCCATAATCAAATAATGAAAGATTCCTTCCAAGGTGAACATTCCAAGCTAGTAGACAAAAACCGCAGCCCAGCAGGGAACAGGAAACCACAAACAGCAGGGAGCCTGACCACAGAGCGCCTCCTCTCTGAACTCCGGTAAACTGCACTTTCCTAGAATTCCTAGAGAGCGCCCCCTGCCAAGAAACCATCCAAGTGCACTTTCTGAGAAGTTCCTAGAGGGCGGGAACAGCATAACAACAGCTAAGGTTTTCGATATAAAGGGCTTCCAGGAAATCTCTAAGTTTGGCCACCTCTGACTAGCAGACTTTGTACCATGCTCTCTGGTTCAAGCAACTGCCTGCCTGGGCATTTATTCCTGACTCAATGATTCCTTGAAAACAAACTTGGTAAGGTTTTCTTCCAACAATTCCAACAGGTAAAAGGAAACTCATTGTTATGTTTATTCTTCACTATACTTATCTGCCTCTCTTTGTTCCTGTTTCTCTTAAGAAAAGATTACAAACATGTAACTTAGCTAGCTAGCACCTGTAAGTCCACCTTTAAAGAACCTATTTCCTATCCCACTTTAGCCTTGGTTGGTGTATATCAGGGGTGTCCAACCTTTTGGCTTCCCTTGGCCACACTGAGTGAAGAGGAATTGTCCTGGGCTACACATAAAATATATAATATAGTTAATGTATATAAGTAATAAAACTTCATTTATTTTTTATATTTTTATTATAAAATTTAAAAAAGAGGGCAACATAAAACTAGTGGGATATCATAAAATCTTTTCAGCATTTTACCCCGACTTAGCCACCTTACTTCAGAAAAGTAAATGATGTCCCCATAATCAGCATCCATACTTTTAAGGAACTCCTGGAATTAACGATGATTCAATCCCTTGGCCCTTATGAAATTCACTGCTTTGGTGACAATTTGCATGACATTATCCATTTTTAAAGCTTTCGCGCATAAATTTTCTTGATGTAGAATGCAGTGATACTTCATCAAACGTGAGTCGCTGGCGGCACTTGCATTGTCTTCTATCAATTTTGTAAGTCCCTCACTTTTACCAACCATCGCCAGGGTGCCATCAGTAGATATTCCAGATACGTTGACAATGGTTAAAGAAAATGTCATTTTCACTGCTTTGTACAAATCAAGAGATTTAGTTGTCTTTTAATGGCACCAAAGAAGCCATTTCTTCAAGTGACATTATATTCGTTATCAATACCTCTAATAAAAATGGCAAGTCAAGCCGTATCTGTAGCATCAGTACTTTCATCCATCACCAAAGCATAAAATTTAAAATTAGCAGCTTTACTCTTCAAACCTCTTTCGATAGATTTTCCTATTTCTTCAGTTTGGCTGGCTATAGTCTGGTGAGACAAACTGATTTTAGAAAAATCGCTTTTTTTATCAGGACAAATTATATCTGCCCCGCTTTCCATACATTGCTTAATAAACTCACCATCGGTAAATGGTTTTGATTTTTTTGCAATCAGATTTGCTACCAAGTAACTAGCTTTTATAATAGAGTCCTTATGAGTTGTGACTTTTTTAAAAAAAATTGTTGAGACGACAGACTCCTTTTCAGTTCAGCTAATTTGTCTTTACGACAAATTCCTTGATACGCTTTGAATTTGGCAGCATGTTTTTCCGTATAATTCCTTTTCAAATTGTAGTCTTTGAAAACTGACACATTTTCCCTACAAATTAAGCATAGTGCCTTAGTATTTGTCTCGACAAAAAAGTACTCATCTGTCCATTTTTCCTTGAATACTCTTCCTTCATCCACGATTTTTCTTTTTTTCTTTTCTTTTTTGGGTTCTGTTTTCTGTTGAAACGATGTTGAAGCCATGCTGGAATACATTTATTTAGGAATAAATATTTTTTTAAAGAAATAATACAACAAGCCCATTGTACATTGTTAGGTAGGCAAATAAACAAAGCAAAGTATAATAATCAAATAAGAAAACTTACATGTCTACTTAATAATAATAACAATAAACGCCTGTCGTCACAGAACACGTGTAGGTAGGTTGAAATATTATATATAACGCCAAGTTGCCACAAGCTGACGTGTGTAGCGGGTGGCAGCAGTGTTAGCACTGCACTGCCCCCTCCCCTACACAGCGTTCCGTTGTTTCTACCTACGCAGTCCGCGCTTGAGCCCCATGCGATCGAGTCATGAAAAATAATGCAAAATGTTAAAAGTTTACGATTTTTTTGGGCCGCATTACTAGCTGTTCAGGGCCACATGCGGCCCGTGGGCTGCGGGTTGGACACGCCTGGTGTATATTGTCCCCTCATTTGGAGTCTACCAACCCTCCTTCACAACTGTTGGGGTAAAGATAATTCTCCCTTAAGATACTGGGGTGCCTGACTCAGAAGGCAGGCATTTCGGGAGCTAACTTGTATGAATATGTGTTGAAGCCACAAGCAAAACTATGGTAGAAGGCTGAGAGCTCTTAATACATTCATGTACAACATCTCTGCCATGAATGGTAGCCTATTAGGGCTATGATGATAAACTAGAGTTCTTACATCTTGACTGCTAAAAAATTGCATGACCTCAAGACAACAACAAAGGATTAGACTTTTCTGATGTTACCAATCTAAGAGAACTTTCTGGTGTTCTTCACTGCCCTCTAGTGATCATCCAGAGTTTGCAGCCAATATATGGAAAACATAATGAACTACCTAGTTCTACTTCTTGACAGAAACTGTTGTGAAAGAGAAGTCTTTAGGCATCCATGCAGCTCACAATGAATGGTGAGTGGGCTACAACCACTGCAATGACGTCACCATATGGAGTTCGCTTGCTGCTTTTAAAACATGCTTTCTTCTTTTTCAAAGGGGGGAAAAAGAATGTCTGGGGGGAAAGCCCAAGAGTAGAAAGAGAATTTGCAGTATTTTAATTATGAAGGCAAATGTAAGAGGCCATAGTAAATTAATGAATAGTCAGTTAATGAAAGGTAAAATCTCTTTTCTGACTTTTCCACTTATGAATTTTAGACTAATATACCTTCCTGCATTTTTTGCTCAGACTGAAGAAGCTCCTTGGATAAGGAGCGAAACGTTTCCACTAAGAAAATAGAAATCCAGTTGACATGATTCAAGCTACAGACAATTCCACCTGGATGACTGAGAACCTTCATAGACATATACCTTCCTGCAGTGTTCAAAGCCTAAGCCCAATAGCTAGAAAATCAAAGCTAAAGGTCAAAGCTTCTCTGATTCTGCTGCAATTTACACATTAGTCACGTATACCACTTTCCAAGTGTAAACCAATTGTAGAACATTCTGATTCACCTGCAAAAAAAAACAAGAAGCAATTAATGATCTCTTTGTAAGAGTGAGTAGTCTGAGGGATCACACAGCTTTTAGACTGGAGAGCATTTGCAATGATAAAGTTAACATGATTGCTATTACTGAGATTAAGGGATTTGCAGGAGTGATTTAGGTTAGAAAATTTTGTTCACTGTCCACTGGAAGGAAGATGTAATATATAGCAAGATATATAATGAAGGAAAAATTTAAATGCTCTAGATCAGTGCTTTCCAAACTGCTGCCATTGGCGACACACCAACGGCGGCAGCGGCAGCGCGGGGGTGCGCGCGGCAGCAGCGGCCTAGTGTTTTCCGCTAAAACGCAGAAGCGTTGATGGCGCACTGCTGCCGTTGTCGCTGCTGCCGCTGCCATGCATGCCCCCACCGCCGCTTCCGGGTTGTGTTGCGACACACTAAACTGTGTGTTGCGACATACTAAAGTGTCGTGACACACAGTTTGGAAAGCTATGCTCTAGATACTCACATCACACTACACTATACTATGATCTGTTTGATTATGCTTAGCATGATGAAGCTGGACTTTGGAATTGTCCACCACAATATATGGCTTTGTGTGTTAGATAAACCCAGCCAATTACTCATATTTCAAAAACCATGATTCAACAAATCATGGCTTATACAATGTGTGAATCAGTCAATATGTCCTCTTTGTTTGATGTAATCCTCAGAAGAACAACCCTGCTTGTGTACTTGTGAAATCTAAGGGCTGAATAATGAAGGGCTTGCTTCTGTCATCACGCTGGGCAAGGTTTTATTCTATTTTTGTTTATATATTTATTCCATTTTTCTGCTTTGGCAGATCAGGTGAGAATGAAAAGAGTTTAAATCTTGAGCAAATAACCAAATCTGGCTTGGCTTTCAAAACTTCAGAAAATGGCCTTTCAATCTGCCCTTCCCATTCGATGTGGCTGGGAGGGGAGAGACCCCATTGGGCCTGCAAGACAAGCCTTGCTTCTCAGTGCTTCTTTCTGAAGCAACGATGTTGGCTGAGTTTGATATGTGGAGTCAGAACAGAAAAGGACTTCAGTCTGTATTTCTTGCCCCAAAGTCCCTTAGAATGCCCATAACTAACACTGCAGGAGATTTAAAGGAAATCAACCCAAATGCAGCTCCAGTTCCTTCTGTATTTTGCCTATGGCTAATCTCAAGTTAAGTGGGCAACATGTAGGAACCCCCCTTATCTGTCCCTATTTGCCATGTTGGCAAAGCTCTTGGGCTCTGCAGTTCCACACCATTTTGAGGGCCATCCATTGTTGATCCCTTACTCAAATGAGAAAAAAAAATGCAGCAGATTAAGACAAAGCAGTGTCTCTACTACCCAAAGCTGTTCTGATAATGCTTTGACCACTGGTTGTTAGTTTGAGTCTGAGAAGGCTTCACATTTGTCAAATCTATTTTGAAGTTTATTAGTAACCCAAGATCTATCAAACAATGCCAGGTGCAAGAGATGCAGACTTAGCAGTAGACCAATGGGCACCTTTGAGCACATTCTGATCCTAAGAATATGTTTTTGGGAACAAAATGCATTGTCTTTTAATACCACATATCTAATTAGCGCTCCCTGCAGCTGACCAATAGTAGAGTGCAAAAATTCTAACTCAGTGCTCCACCTAGCATGGGTTCTGGGATAGCAAACATTTCCTCTGCTCCTTTTCATGAGAAAAGAGAGAGAGAGAGAGAGAGAGAGAGAGAGAGAGAGAGAGAGAGAGAGAGAGAGAGAGAGAGAGAGAGAGAGAATGAATGAATGAGCGCCACCTTGACACCAATTGTATATTGTACTTAAAAGCCTTTGAAGCAGCCTTTCTCAACCTTTTGACCCTGGAGGAACCCTTGAAGTATTTTTCAGGCCTCGGGAACCCCTGCACATTCAGGCTCAAATATAGGCCAGAAGTTACAAAATTATTATATTCGTTTCATGTGTAGGCCTGTATATATGCATTAACAGTGTTCTTAAACTAAAAATAAAGAATGAAACTTACCTCTTTCATGTGAAGTTGCCTGAAGTTGAAATTATTTTTTATAAGAATTTTATGAGATTTAAAGCAAAGATAAAAACTACAAAAAAGAAAAAACTACAAAAAGAAAAAGAAAACTAAAAAGGTGTAAAAACACAAGAAGAAAATAATTTTAAAGATTACATAAAGAGGTGACTTCCGACTTTTAACAGCAAGAATATACAGCAATTTCCATAAACAATCCCTATTAATACTCACATTATTTCTATAAATCATTCCATTAGCACATTATAAAAACCACTAAGTACAATTGCTCCCTCCCTTTATATTAAAAGAAAAAGAAATATATAAACCTCCTAATCAACTTACCACCCAAATACATTTATTTAATTATTTCCTTCCTACCACTATTCTATACATTTCTGTCCACTATAATAAAGATCAAACTAAAAAACAAATAAATTGTCTACTCTTATAGTTAATAATACTACAATTATAACAATCTTTTATATTTATTTTTTATATATTTATATAAATATTTATATATTTTATATAAATATTTATATATTTATAAATTTATAAATCTTTTATATTTATTTTTTATATTTATATAAATATTTATATATTTATTTATTTTATAATTTTTTTATAATTATAATTATAACAAAGAGAGCCAGTTTGGTTTAGTGGTTAAGGTGCTGGGCTAGAAACCAGGAGACTGAGAGTTCTAGTCCCGCTTTAGGCATGAAAGCCGGCTGGGTGACCTTGGGCCAGTCACTCACTCTCAGCCCAACTCACCTCACAGGGTTGTTGTGGGGAAAATAGGAGGAGAAAGGAGTATTAGGTATGTTTGCCGCCTTGAGTTATTTATAAAAATAGTAAAGGCGGGTAAATAAATAAATAAATAAATAAATAAATAATCTTAATCCTATTAAACCTAAAACCAAGCATTTATTATTTTACCTTATTAATCTTAATCCAAATCATTAAAAAGAAATGAAGTCAAACAAGCCTTAAAAGCAATCCAAAGGAACATTCTTAAATCCTTACCCCACTTCAAAATATACCAAAGCATTTACATATCTCCACTTTACACACGAAGCGTTTTTCATAAAAAATTCAGACAGCCCAACTGCCCCCCTTAAAAATGACTTCTCAGAAGAAAACCTTCCATAGAAAAAGAGCTCTTCCTTCCCATAACATTCCATCAGAAAAACAACAATTTGCAATTCAATCTGTCCCTTTAACGCCTTCATCTCCACAATCTGTCTTCATCTGGCATTTCAACAAAAGCTTCAATCTTGCTGTCAGTAGAAACATTTCTATTGTTGTTGGGCTCTTCAACTTCTTCCACGACATCCCCAGCCAGATGACACATTTTAGAACTGATGTTTTCTATAATGTCCCGAATATCTTGCATAATAACTTGACAGGAATCAAAAAAGATCTGTTTAAGCTCACAACGGAACTCTGAGAAAGTGAAATCCTCCATGTTCCAGGCAGTAGATTATGGCGCCCCCTAGATACTTAACTAGCGAAAGTAGGAGTTAATGGAAAATTTCCAAAAAGATGTTTATTTATTTATCCTACTTTTCCACCGCCCATCTCGAAAATGACTCTGGGCAGTTTACAAACAAATGAAAATAGTAAGAGTTAAATATCAATTAAAAAGGTACATTATAAAAATATAAATATACAAATATAATAAAAACTCTAAAATATAAAATATAAAACCCAAGATGGCGAAATCAGAATCTTGTTAAAGTTTCCCGGGGCTGCGTCAGGGCATCAGAGCACCAGCCACCCCCAAGATGAACTATCCCCCCTCCCACCCCAAGCGAGATGGCACAGTCACGTCTTGAGCCCCTTTCGAAAGGCCAGGAGAGTGGGGGCTTGCCTTATCTCTGGGGGTACCTTATTCCAAAGGGCGGGAGCTATGGCAGAAAAAGCCCTCCTCCTGGACCCTGCCAATCGACAATCTCTCATGGCTTACATAATGTTTACATACATAATGTTTACATAATGAGAACATAATGTTCTCATGGTTTACATAAGTGAGAGTATGTTAACAAGCAGCTCCCCAGGGAAAGTGGCAGCAGAAAGCTGAAGATTCAAAACAGCAGATCCAACGTGTAGGAAAATATTAAATTCTTCGAATTCGGTACAAAAATAATAGCAGGGAGGCAATTCTTTATTCTCAATCCTCCTTAGTATTTGGATGGGAAACAAGCCAAAACTTTAAAAGATTTGTTTTGAAAATTAATCCCCAAAATAACGATAAACACCAAGAGAGATCACTTCTCCTTGCTGTAGAAAGCCTCTCTTAGGGTACATAAACTTAAAACAAATATATAAATTGGGTGACTTAGAAATGGGGTGGCCGGTCTTAGTGTCCCTTTATGGCTACAGTGCGGCTTGGAAATGGTGACGTCCCAGTCTCCCGGCGTCTCTTACCAGATTAGCGCAAACGCTGTTTGCGATCCTCTGGCTGCAAGGTGCCATTCTGGAGGACAGCTGGGATGATTCTGAGTGATTTCTGTCAATGAAAAAGCTCTAGGGCTTCCGGAGAAACCTGCCTGAGCCCAAAAAACCCCTGCCGCATTGTCAGTTCTGCCCGTGGAGCCCGCGGACACAGCTGTTCAGTCCACCATGTCCCTACTGGAAGTCCTCCCAAATTTGAAATATTTTTTTAAATAAATCGTGATCTCCCAGGGCACCCCTAGTGACCTCTTGTGGAACCCTGGTTGAGAAACCCTGCTCTGAAGAGAAAATGTCAGCAAATTAGCAGCTTTGTGGTTTCCCCAGTACTTCTAACCATGGTTGCAAATGGGTAGAGTGGGGAAAATGGGGAGAGAGACATTCCTCAGGCTTCAGAAATGGGGCATTGAGCTGCTATGGGAACAGGAAGGAGAGGTACAACTGGAATAGGAGATGGGATAAGTAAATAAATAGGTTTATTGTAACCACAGATCAGAACAAGGTAGCATAGCATAAAATACAATAAAGCAAAAATAACAACAACATAAAATAAAAAGTCGATAAAAAGAGTGCTAGGCGTAAGGAAGTCAGATCAAAATAAAACCAAGGCTATAATTAAAAGCTTTAAAATGTCTTTCTAAGTTTAAGTGACAATGAAGCAAAATATTAGCCTGACTACTAGCAGTTGGAAACAAATCTTTAAGAAGATAATTCAGTCATTTGAGGTCCAAGCCCTTGAGTTCACCAACCATCAGTAATTTGACCCTTCTGTCATTGTAAATGGGGCAGCTGCCCTCCTTTGAAGTAGTAAAACTTCAGGATAGTGCCCGTTGTGTGCTTTTTAAATTTTTTAAATGGTGGATAAATGTGTTTTCCATATAAGAGACTTATGAAAGGTGATATCTAGATATTTAAAAGAGGGGCTTTGCTCTATTTGTTGGGTATTAATTGTCCTTTTGTGTTTGATATTACAGTACTTCTGCCAAAAACCACTATCTTTATTTTTATCATAATTTATCCTCGGTTTTTCCCTTTCAAAATAATCAGCTAATTTGGCCAGTCTCAGCATAGGAAATAAGAGCCATGTCGTCAGCATACATTAAAATTGAAATTTTCCATCTACTAAGTGAGAGGGAGAAGCAGCTTTGTGACTTCATGGCCACTATGATATCATTGATATAAAAGCTGAATAAGAAAGGAATAAGTAAACAGCTCTGTTTAACTCCTCTCACCAATAAAATGGGATCTGGCAGAGACCTTTTTGAGCCCACTATTTTTTTTTTAATCCATTCAATTGTGTCCAATTCTCGGAGACTACCTGCAGTTTTCTTGGCAAGGTTTTTCAGAAGTGGTTTGCCCTTGCCTGCTTCCTACGGCTGAGAGAGAGGGACTGGCCCAAGGTCACCCAGCTGGCTTCATGCCTCAGGCGGGACTAGAACTCATGGTCTCCCGGTTTCTAGCCTGATGCCTTACACCAAACTGGCTCCATATTACTCTGGCTGCACTAGCAACCTGTGATTCAGTTATTAGTTTGTGGAGTCCTTGGTACTCTCTGAGTTTTGTTGTTTGCTTGCAGACATTTCATTACCCAACTAGGTAACATCATCAGTGTGAGTAAGTGTGGGGTTTGCTCCCTGTTTATATACAGTAGCTTGCCCTGCCAGTTTTGGTGGGGGTGTGGTTTTCTCCTTGGTAGTTCCTTGATGAGGATATTGTTTTCTGATTAGGTCTGATTAGGGTATTCTGGTATTCTGATTACTCTAGTATTTAATTATTCTGATTAGGGTATTAGGGGATTCTGATTAGAGTATTGTTTTCTTGATTATGGTATTGTTTTCAGGCAGAAATATATAAACAGGCAGCAAACTCCACAGCAAACTCCACAGTTCAATCCTGAGCTACATATATTCTCTTCTATTGGAATTATTAGTTTGAAAAGGCACCTATTGATTTCTGTCCTTGCAAATTTCTCACGTAATTGAGTTCTATCAATTGAATTAAAGGCAGAGGTAAGATCAATGAATGTGACATGGAGTTCTTTGTATGTACTTTGGTATATTTCTAGATAAGAGCCTTCAGGGTGGGGTAGTGATCTATTGTGCTATGTCCTTTACAAAATCCTCCCTGTTCCTGATGGAAAAGTGTTGTTTCTTCAATCGGAGAGAGAAAAAATCCTGCAGTGAAAGAGTATAGATTTTCTTAAATGGGGACTCTGGTGAGATATGTCAGGAAGGCTTATGTCAGGAGTGAAAAATGTTCAGAACAACATTTTGCAATTGTTTTCATAGGATGCATGTTCTAATTCAGTTGTAGCAATGCACTCTCCTCCCCCAAACATTAAAAAAGGGAAATCAAAATCTGCCAGAAGCTATTCATGTTGCTTTGCAGTTGGAAGCAATGGACATTGGAAAATGTTTTTACATGTGTTCAATTTTTCAGTTTTCCATATTGTAATAAACTCTTATCAAAGAATAGAGATGTCATCTTCTGTGGCAATGAAGAAAGTCCCAACCAACATCAAACCAATCTGCTAAAGTAACAAGTGATCATCCTTTTGAATGATGTTTACTGAAGAGTAGTTGAGATAATGCCAAGAACATCCAAAACCAATTCCGTTTGCCTCTACTTCAAGCATGAAATAAGGAGACACTGAACCCTTTTTAGACTTTTGTTGTTTATTCGTTCAGTCGCTTCTGACTCTTCGTGACCTCATGGACCAGCCCACGCCAGAGCTTCCTGTCGGCCGTCACCATCCCCAGCTCACCCATGGTTGAGTCCATTACCTCCAGAATATCATCCATCCATCTTGCCCTTGGTCGGCCCCTCTTCCTTTTGCCTTCCACTTTCCCTAGCATCAGCTTCTTCTCCAGGGTATCCTGTCTTCTCATGATGTGGCCAAAGTACTTCAGTTTTGCCTTTAATATCATTCCTTCAAGTGAGCAGTCTGGCTTTATTTCCTGGAGTATGGACTGGTTTGACCTTCTTGCAGTCCAAGGCACTCTCAGAATTTTCCTCCAACACCACAGTTCAAAAGCATCTATCTTCCTTCGCTCAGCCTTCCTTATGGTCCAGCTCTCGCAGCCATAGGTTACTACAGGGAATACCATTGCTTTAACTATGCGGACCTTTGTTGTCAGTGTGATGTCTCTGCTCTTAACTATTTTATCGAGATTTGCCATTGCTCTCCTCCCAAGAAGTAGATGTCTCCTGATTTCCTGGCTGCAGTCAGCATCTGCAGTAATCTTTGCGCCTAGAAATACAAAGTCTGTCACTGCCTCCACTTTTTCTCCCTCTAATTGCCAGTCATCAATCAAGCTCGTTGCCATAAACTTGGTTTTTTTGAGGTTTAACTGCAACCCAGCTTTTGCACTTTCTTCTTTCACCTTCGTCATAAGGCTCCTCAACTCCTCCTCGCTTCCAGCCATCAAAGTGGTATCATCTGCATATCTAAGATTGTTAATGTTTCTTCCAGCGATTTTAACTCCAGCCTTGGATTCCTCAAGCCCAGCACGTCGCATGATGTGTTCTGCGTACAGGTTGAATAGGTAGGGTGAGAGTATACAGCCCTGCCGTACTCCTTTCCCAATCTTAAACCAGTCCGTTGTTCCGTGCTCTGTTCTTACCGTTGCTACTTGGTCGCTATACAGATTCCTCAGGAGGCAGACAAGATGACTTGGTATCCCCATACCACCAAGAACTTGCCACAATTTGTTATGATCCACACAGTCAAAGGCTTTAGAATAGTCAATAAAACAAAAATAGATGTTTTTCTGAAACTCCCTGGCTTTCTCCATTATCCAGCGGATATTGGCAATTTGGTCTCTAGTTCCTCTGCCTTTTCTAAACCCAGCTTGTACATCTGGCAATTCTCACTCCATGAATTGCTGGAGTCTACCTTGCAAGATCTTGAGCATTACCTTACTGGCATGTGAAATAAGTGCCACTGTTCGATAGTTTGAACATTCTTTAGTGCTTCCCTTTTTTGGTATGGGGATATAAGTTGATTTTTTCCAATCTGATGGCCATTCTTGTGTTTTCCAAATTTGCTGGCATATGGCATGCATCACCTTGACAGCATCATCTTGCAAGATTTTAAACAGTTCAGCTGGGATACCGTCATCTCCTGCTGCCTTGTTATTAGCAATGCTTCTTAAGACCCATTCAACCTCACTCTTCAGGATGTCTGGCTCTAACTCACTGACCACACCATCAAAGCTATCTCCAATATTATTATCTTTCCTGTACAGATCTTCCGTATATTCTTGCCACCTTTTCTTGATCTCTTCTGCTTCTGTTAGGTCCTTGCCCTCTTTGTTTTTGATCATACCCATTTTTGCCTGGAATTTACCTCCGATGTTTCTAATTTTCTGGAAGAGGTCTCTTGTCCTTCCTATTCTATTGTCTTCTTCCACTTCCGCACATTGCTTGTTTAAAAATAATTCCTTATCTCTTCTGGCTAACCTCTGGAATTTGGCATTTAATTGGGCATATCTCCCCCTATCACTGTTGCCTTTTGCTTTCCTTCTTTCTTGGGCTACTTCCAGTGTCTCAGCAGACAGCCATCTTGCCTTCTTGGTTTTCTTTTTCTTTGGGACGTTTTTTGTTGCCGCCTCCTGAACAATGTTGCGAACTTCTGTCCATAGTTCTTCCGGGACCCTATCTACTAAATCTAGTCCCTTAAATCTATTCTTCACCTCCACTGCATATTCCTTAGGAATATCAGTGAGCTCATATCTAACTGATCTGTGGGTCTTCCCTATTCTCTTTAGTCTGATTCTAAATTTTGCAATAAGAAGTTCGTGATCTGAACTACAGTCAGCTCCAGGTCTTGTCTTTACCGACTGTATAGATGTCCGCCACCTTTGGGTGCAAAGGATGTAGTCAATCTGATTTCGGTGTCGACCATCTGGTGAAGTCCATGTATAAAGTCGTCTTTTAGGTTGTTGGAAGAGAGTGTTTGTTATGCACAGTGAGTTGTCTATCAGCCTATGTCCTGCTTCATTTTGTTCTCCCAGACCATGCTTACCTGTAACTCCGGGTGTCGTCTGACTACCCACCTTAGCATTCCAGTCTCCTGTAATGAAAATAACATCTCTTTTTGGTGTATTATCCAGTAGGTGCTGCAGATCCTCATAGAACTGATCTACTTCTGCTTCTTCAGCATCTGTGGTTGGGGCGTATATTTGGATCACTGTGATGTTAAATGGCTTACCCTGAATTCAAATTGAGATCATTCTATCATTTTTTGGATTGTATCCAAGCACTGCTTTAGCCACTTTATTATTAATTATGAAGGCTACTCCATTTCTTCTGTGGTCCTCTTGTCCACAGTAGTAGATCTGGTGGTCATCTGATGTGAAGTGGCCCATTCCAGTCCATTTCAGTTCACTGACACCTAAAATGTCTATATTTAATCTTGACATCTCACCAATAACCACATCCAATTTGCCCTGGCTCATAGATCTTACATTCCAGGTTCCTATGGTGTGTTGATCTTTAGAACATCGGATTCGTCGTTCACCACCAGCACCGTTGGCCACTAGCCGTCCTTTCGGCTTTTAGCTAGCTGCGTCATCACATCTGGGGCTAGTTGAACGTATCCTCTGTTCCTCCCCAGTAGCATTTTGACCATCTTCCGACCTGGGAGTCCCATCTTCCGATGGTATACCGACATATCTCTGGTTGTACTTATCCATTTAGTTTTCACGGCAAGAATACTGGGGTGGTTTGCCATTACCTTCCCCAGGGATCGTATTTAGTCTGACCTCTCTGCCACGACCTTCCCATCTTTTTAGACTAGTGTTGTACAATAGATGAAGAAGAGGAAGGGAAATAATATTTAGATCAAACAAAACATATTTATTATAGCACCACCAAGTGACTACATTTAAAACATCACTTGCAGATGTTGGAAATAAATTGGAAAAGGTAGGATTGAAGCATGTTCAGCTGAACAGATTTTTAAAAGATAGGATTTAACTCAACTGGATTATCTAAGCTTCAATTAATTATGTTCAGTTTAAAATGAACCAGTTGTTGCATTTATTTACTTGTTTTATTTAAATTACTAAAAAATGCACTCATTGTGTTTCCTTATAGGGAGCTAACAGCCTCTTGCTGTATACCATTCAAGGAAACAGGGTCTTGATAGGATGGAAATAGGTAGAATGTATCTTTCCAAAATTGAGAATTTACAAATACCTGCTTGCTTTTACTTTTCCTGCAAAATTTGAGAGCACTGTTATTGCAATCTAATTCTACTATGACCTAATAAAATCAAATTTGCATGTCTGAAGACTCCCTATCACTCCATCAGTGTGACCTAGTACAGGCATAGCTCCAATATCAACATTTTTCTTCCTCCCTTTCAACCTTTTTTCCTAACCTACCTGCCTAATGAAGAATTCTTGAAATTTGAAAACTTACCATAATTTTGCATGACTTCAGTTAGCTTAATTGGAGGGTACTGCTTCTATGAATTGTAGATTTATTTTAATCATGACACAACTACTATTGCTCTTTATATGGAAGTCACAGGCTATTACAAGAACATAATGTAAATATATAAGATTCTTGCTAGGTTAAATCAAGGGCCTAACTTTCTCCAATCTGAATCCCTTTGGATGTTTTGCTCTATAGCTTCCATGAGCCCCAGACAGCCAGTGGTTCAGGATGCTGGAAATGTATTCTCAAATATCCAGAGCAGGGGTTCTTAACCTTGGATGGAAAATTGGATGGAAAAAACAACAACTTTATTTTCACATATATTACTACATTACATTTTTTAAAATTTTCAACATTTTGATAGCTGTATTTGAGCATAATTGGGGCCTATAGGCTCATCAGACTCTCAAAGGGGTCCATGGCACAAAAGAGATTAAGAACCTCTGATTTCGAGGGAATTGTCCTCTTTCCAACTGTGGCTGGCCAAATGTTTTGATTTGGGCTCCTCCCCTGTTTGTCCTCAGCCACTAGAGGACTTTCAGATGAGCTTTTTTCTATACAATCTCCTCACTTCATTCATGGAATTTTACAGAGGGCCTGCCCACATACGGTTGCTTTCCAGTTGTCCTCTTTTCCCACAATTTGTCTCAGCCCTTTTCTTATCCCAAAGATAGCTGCTAAGAAGAAAAAGAAGAACAGTGCCCATTTCCTTCCATAGTAACAGTATAGAGTAGGTTAGGCTGAAAGAGAGTAACTGGGCTAAGTCATCAACGGCTAAGGCTGGATTTGAACCTGGATCTACCCAGTCATAGTCCAGCACCTTAATCTTTACACTGCACTAGTTTTCTCTTATGGACTTCTTATATATGAACTTTTTCAATCCTTATGGCATAGCTTTCCAAAGTGTGTGTCGCGACACACTACTGTGTGCCTGCGGTGTCCTGGTGTGTTGCGCAAAAACCCGGAAGTGCTGATGGGGGGAACCGGAAGAAGCAGCACCCCCGCCAATCAGTGCTGCCACCGCCACTGATTGGCGGGGGTGCTGCTTCTTCTGGTTCCCCCCATCAGCGCTTCCGGGTTTTCGCGCAACACACTAGGACACCACAGGCCGCACCGCCGCTGCACCGCCGCCGTTGGTGTGTGTCACCAACATGAAAAGTTTGGAAAGCTCTGCCTTATGGTCATAGGGGAGACTTTTCTTGGACAGATACCTACAAAATCAAAAGGGATATCAAGAAAGGTCATGCCAGTACTGATGTTGTACAACTGCTTCCCTAAAGAGATTCACCAAGTAAACTTGCTGGTGACTTTGAATAAGCTGGTAAAAATCGTTTCTAATAAGAGACTGGGGACACTGGTGCCACCCTTGTCTGTTGAGTTTGGTGCCGCTGTTTTAGAGTCGATATAATTTTTGGCCTTAATATTTTGCATGTTAGGAAGTGGAGACATGTTCTTTGCAAGCTGTTCCTGGGGCCCTGTGCTGGCTATGCAGACTAAACAGTATGTGAAAAGACATGTAGCCTAAATCTTCACTTGACGTGATATATTTTTAGGAATTCTTGAAGGTCCCACTCCTTGGCCCAGAAAGGATGAGCCTTTATAACTGCTCTTCAAACTCATATTGAAGGTGCTCCCAAAGCAACCACCATCACCATCTTTCCCCGCCAAAGTTGAGAGTTGGAACAGTTATTTTGACGTTCCATTAACTCCACTCCATTAGTTGCCAGTGAACATTACGGCTAAAAGTATATTGCTCCCACCCCGATTCTGAATTCTGTAAAAATCAAAGCTGCTCTTCTCAATTTGCAACATTTGACCTTTTTCGTTTCATTTGACTTTTAATGGCCAGGAATAAGATGGTGACATAGATATTCTGGCATTCTATTACTTTCATTGGGGCTTTTGTTAACCAGAAGAATGATGGTGCTGATTGGAGTAGTTAAAAGCATCATTTGAGGACATAAGAAGAGCGTGCAAATGGGAAGGGAGGGTGGAAAGTCAATGAAAGGCATCTCATTTCCTTTCTTAATCTGTTGTCTGTTTGGGGACAGAGGTGAGATGATTTCAAGGCACCTTTTTGGCCAGGAAAAATGTGGCATTTGGATTTATAGTTTGGAATGCTGGATGATTAATTTACTGCAATATTTATTTTATTTATATTTTACAAAGCATTCCTTCCACCTAGTTAAGACCTCTGCTGTATTTTCCATTTCGATGGGAGTTCCGCTCTTTATCCAGATGCTGACATATCTGGCAAGCATCTGCTCAAAGGCTGGGCTTTTCACTATCCCCACAGGCAGTTGTAGTTCCCTAGCAGCCAACCTTGTCCCCTCCAAACGGAAAGGGAGAACAGAGGGCTGGCATAGTACAACCCCTGCTTTTCCCTTTTAAAGAGGGAGGTGCATAAAGGCTTTGGGGTTACTGGAGCTGCCCAGAAGCTTTTGGTAAATGAAGCTGTGCCGATCTTTTTCCTTTAAGAATTTCAAAGGCAAGATTTTGGCTTCCGGTGGGAACATGGCGGTCTGAACAGCTGTGCTCGTGGGCTCTGCAAACAGAACTGACAACGCAACAATTTTTTGGGCTCAGGCAGGTCTTTCCTGAAGCCCTGGAGCATTTTTCCAGACCAAGGAAGACACTTGGAATTACCCCATCTGTCTTTGGGGAGGCTGCCTGCAGCCAGAAAATCGCAAAACAGTGTCTGTGATCATCTGGTAAGAGCAGCCGGGAGGCTGGGGCGTCATCATTTCCAAGCCGCGCTGTACCCTTAAAGGGACATTAAGACCGGCCACCCCATTTCTAAATCACCCAATTTATTTTTCTTTTAAGCATGTGTACCCTAAGAGAGGCTTTCTACAGCAAGGAGAAACGTGTTCCCTTGGTGCTTATCATTATTTTTGTGATTAATTTCTTTTAAAAATTTTCTTTTTAAGTCTTGGATTTTGCTTTCCATCTAAATATTAAGGAAGGTTTTGAAGATTTTAGCATTTTCCTACATGTTGAATCTGCTGTTTTGAACTTTCAGCTTTCTGTTGCTACTTTCCCTGGGGAACTGCCTGTTATCATACTTTCACTTGTGTAAACACGTCTCGGAATTTTTCTGTTATCTCCCACTTTCGCTAGTTAAGTACCTAGGGGGCGCCATAATCTACTGTGTGGGACATGGAGGATTTCAATCAGACTTTCTCGGATTTCCTTTGAGACTTTAAAAAGTTTCTTTTTGATTCCTGTCAGGTTATTATGCAAGATATTCAGGACATTGTGGAAAACATGAGTACTAAAATGTGTCATCTGGTTGGGGATATCGTAGAAGAAATTTAAGAACTTAACAATGATAGAAATGTTTCTTCTAACAGCGAGATCGAGGCTTCTGTTGAAATGCTAGATAAAGATCGGATGGTCGAGTTGAAGAAATTAAAGGGACAGACCGCGTTGCAAGCCATAAGTGAAATTGATCTTTTGATGGAATGTTATGGAAAATAAGGGTTCATTATGTATGGGAGGCTTTCTGTTGAGAAGTCAGAGTTTTTAAGGGGGGCAGTTGGGCTGTCTGATTTCTTTATGAAAATAACTCTGTGTGTACTGTGGGGATATGTAAATGCTCTGGTTTATTTTGAAGTTGGGTAAGGGTTTTAAAAATACTTATTTGGATTGCTTTTAGGGTTTGTATGACCTGACTCATCTTTAATGATTTGGATTAAGATTAATAAGGTATAATAATAGATGCTTGGTTTTAGGCTTAATAAGATTAAGATTATTATAATTGTGGTATTATTAGTTATAATGGCAGACAATTTATATGCTTTTTAGTTTGATTTTTTTTATAGCAGACAGAAATGTATAGAATAGTAGTAGGAAGGAAATAATTAAATAAATGTTGTCTTTGGAGGGGAGTTGACTAGGGGGTATGTTGTACAGTATGTGTGTGTGTGTGTGTGTGTGTGTGTATATACACACACACAGTATATATATTTCTTTTAAAATAAGGGGAAAGAGCAATTGTATTTAATAATTTTTATATTGTACCAATGGAATGATATATAGAAATAATGTGATTTTGGTTTAGTATAGAGTAAGGGATTGACTATGGAAGATTGCTATATATCCTTGATGTTAAAAGTCGGAAGTCACCTCTTTATGTAGCCTTTAAAAGAAATTTTCTTGTGTTTTCACACTTTTTTAGTTTTCTCTTTTTTCTTTTGTAGTTTTTTTGCTTTTTTGTAGTTTTTATCTTTGTTTAAAATCTAATAAAATTCTTTAAAAAAGAATTTCAAAGGCAAATAAAGCATCTGTTCAGTAATACAAGGGTTGAATGAAAAGTAATACCTCCAATGTTATAAGTTGCCACAGATGGCAGCAATGACATGCTAGAAGTTCTGGTGTGTTCCTTAGCATCTGTTCTTTCACTTCAGTTGGGAATTTGCTATGAGAAAAAGTTTGGTTGTGATTGCCCATGAAATGGAAGCCTGCAGTGGATACTCGTCATTGCGCTTTAAGGAATGTGCCATGATTGAATTTTTGTCTGTCAAAGGAGTCCATCCAATTGAAATTCACTGTTGAATACAGGTTGTTTATGGTGATGACTGTGTTGATGTGAGTACTATGTGTTGCTGGGCCAAAAAATGCAAAGATGTTGTACTGGGAAGAGCTGATTTGTGGTCAAGAATGAAGTGGACAACCTCTGACAGCAACCAACATTTCACATGAGAAAGTTTGATGAACTGATTAAGGTTAACTCTTTCTTGGCCTTTGAGTGGTGTGTTCAGTGTGAATAGGAGTATGACAGAATTTATTTTATTTACCTTTAAAATTAATTGAAACTCAGTATGAATAACATGGTTACTCTCTAGTTTTGAATTTTGTAGGTCACCTTCCATTACATTTTACAAATTGGTAAAAATCAAACTAAATTTCAAGTGCTGCGTGGTTCTGAAGATTTAGGTAGAGTGTTCTTGCCATAAGGAATGTTTCTTAGATATCTATCCCACTTTTTCTCCAGGAGGTCAAAGAAGCTAACATGGACATCTCAGTTCATTTATCTCCAGAACTATAAACCAATGAGGTAGATTGGGCTGGGGGTGACTGGCCTCAAATCACCCAATAAATTTCTACAAGCTGAGGATAAACTTAAACCATGGTCTTTCCGGTTCTAATCCAGCACCATAATTACTGCACCACACTGGCTCCAAACCATAATTCAACCAGTGAATTAATCCATCACATTAAGCCAAATCTAAACAGACTACATCATGGCTTTAGTGCAGCCTTTCTCAACCTTTTTACCTTGGAGGAACCCTTGAAATAATTTTCATGTCTTAGGAAAACCCTGCATAAAAATGGCAAAAAATACCAAAACTTCACAATATAATTCATTTTTTAACCTACACAACCCACATTTTACATTTACAACAGCAAAGCAGCAGGCTGGAAGCTGAGTTGCAGTATGTCAAAATTCCACCACTGTGAGTGCTAGCATGGTGTGGTGCTGAAGTTCAAAAAATGATGTTTATTTTGTTTCAATCAAGATGTCTTGTGGAACCCCTAGCAACCTTGTGCTTCCATGGAACCCCAGTTGAGAAAGACTGCTTTAGTGCAATGGGCTGACTCCCTTGTGGCTCAGTATGTTACATGAATCTAAGCAGTTGGGTTAATAAGTAAACCCTGATTGTGCTAACCATGGGTTAATGTATCATACAAAACAAGGTTGTGTAACTGAAATTGGAGGGCCCATTCTGCCGGCATCATGAGGTTCGTTTGGAACCTGTCGTGAGGATTGGGGTTCCTGGGGTTCTTTGCGGCTTTAGAGAACATTCTTGGTAATAATAGCAAGCTTAATACCAATTTCTTGTCCTATAAGAGGTTTAACTTTTAAAAAAATATCATTCTCTGGAGGAAGTGGAGAAAGAAATATTTTCACAAACTGATGGGATATTTTAATAAGAATCCTTGAAAACCAGTTTATGAATTCAGTGAGATTTTTTTAAAAGCTACCCTGTAGGTGGAGCTGCTTACTCAGCTATTTTATGGCCTCATTCCTCATTCTTTGAAAAACCCTGACTAATGGTGTTCACAGAAGATTTGTGGCAAATGCTGGCTGAGAATCAAACTTATTAACTTGGCCATATAATGAAAAATCTTAATCCGAACACTAATCTTAGTGAATGGTTTAATAAATGCTGGATGATTTCTTTCCTGATATTAATTGTTATTAAAGTTTGGATGAAAGGGAGAATACACAGAATATGAATTGTAGCTCAGCTTTAGTGCAAATGTGTGAGGTAGCAGGTGTAATATCATTAGAGTAATAGTGAAATGCTGATTATGGTGGGCAGGTGGAAGGACAAACTGCACATTGCAGTGAAATGCCTGCCAAGGAGGCTATCTCACGTGTTAACCAAGTTTGCACACTGAACTAAAACACATTTGCTTAATCATAGTTTACTGAATAAACCACAGCCACCTAGAGATGTGCAGTTGTGACAATATTCAAATAATGGAAAGAAATCAATGGCTGTGTTTATACAACCTGTTATACCAAGGCAAACAACCCAGATTGTGGCTAAGAGTCCTGCTGGACTGGAACAGCATACACACACACACACACACACACACACACACACCAAACAACCCAAATTATGGCTTATAGCAACATGTATGTGAGGATAGTCCTTGTCTGGAATTGTGGGTGGGTTTTGCTTCCATTGTGCTGTGCTTTATTTTTCCCCACATGAAAAAACCAGAGCCTTCCACAGCCACAAGGATGGTGGGATGGTGGATCTCTTCTAGAATGTACTTTCAGCTCACTTAGGATGCTAATAGAAACAGCAAATTTGCGCAGAAGTAGCACTCCATGTAAACACCAAGGTATTAGTGAGATGTATGAGATTTGGTAGGCACACTCAGTGAAACACCAGCACTACTGTTATTAAATCAATTCTACATTTCAAGGACTCCTCATTGATGTGTATTTCATGGAGGGAAAGGGAAACAGTGAAAAAATACAGCAGTGTGGTTTGTGCCTTCAACACCGTGAAAGTGGGGAATACATTCAGAGCAAGTGTGAATGTGTAAGGATAGCAGGGGACACACTGACTTCTGAAGAATCTTTCACAGTGGAGCCAGAAGACAACACTGCCATATGCACACCCTGCCACTGGTAGGGGCATGGAAGAGAGACAGACTGTAAATCTGCTGTCAAACAGATAACCTAAGGGACATTTGGGTACAATGCTTGATGTGTAGTTTGATGTTGGTTGGAGTCACTAACTGTGAGCAATTGAAATAATGGAGATTAGTTGCCTCTGCAGGTCAAGTTTGCATTGGTCTCTCCTCCAGCCTCCGTATTAAGAGTGAAGTCAAAGTTAGGGGTGGGGGTGGGGGTCCTGGTCCTGCCATTTCTAAAAATGTTGTAGTCGCAAATGCACCACTTAGGCCAAGTGTAGCCTGCACTTTGTTTAAGTGAACCCAGTAACACAGAGAACAGAGCCCATGAAGAGACACTCAGGGAAGTAGGGATGCCCTGCCCTGTTGTAGTCGCATGGTAATGGGCAGAAGGAATGACCTTGAGGAACAGGAGGAAGAGCTGCTACCAAGACAACAGTCAGATGAAAGAAAGCTGAGTCCAGGACAGAAGTGTAACCTGAGAAAGCATCTCAGACAAGACCTTCCCTAGTGCTCACAACGATAAAAGATGGGGGGGGGGGGAAGCACATTCAGACAAAAGATTCTGTTACAGTAACCTTATAATAACAGTAGTATTAGCCTGCATGACTTTGGTTTCCTAGTCGGATCTACCTCAAAGGGCTGACACACATCTAGTATGTGGGCTAACGTAATCCAGTTAGATTTTGCCAGTAAATGGAGCCTTCAAAAAGGAAGCAATCGGATGTAGAATGGTCAAAACAAGGATAGTCAATTGCATGATATTCATATCTCAGACTCAGTTCATGGAACATACAGCTTACTTGAGCATATCCTCTCTTAATCCTCCAGCCCATAAAATTTACAAAGCACGTGGCACTCTTCTTTGTTCATGTCTTTTTTTTTAATTTTTAATTTTCAAGATATAATTAAGATACAAAAAAGACTATAGAGTAGATAGAAAAACAGAACTAAAGAAAAAAGAACAAACTATAAAAAGTGTCAATAGAAAGAAAAGAAACGGAAAGCGACTTCCGACTTTCTCCGATACAGATATAAGTAAATTTACAAATCTAATCTCTTACAATTAATTAATCCATCATAACATTATTTCTATTACAACAAACCATTTAATTTCTAAAACCCAAAATCAAAACCTCATTTTTTTTCTATTACAAGCAAGTACTCTAAAAGTGGTTGCCAAGTTAATATAAATGCAGAAATAGAATGCTCTCTTATTAGAGCTGTTAATTTAGCCATCTGAGCCAAGTCCATTAATTTAACAATCCAATCTTCAACCGTAGGTATTTGTGGATCTTTCCATCGTTGTGCATATAACAATCTTGCAGCTGTAATCTTATATAACAGCAAAACTCCATATTGTTTCTCTAATTCCTTTTCCATCAATCCCAAAAGAAATAGTTCTGGTTTTCTTTGTATAGTTACTTTAAGAATCTTTGGGATAATAATACATATTTGATCCCAGAACTTTTTAGCCTTCTCACAAGTCCACCAAAGATGGTAAAAGGTTCCTTCACCCTGTAAACATTTCCAACAGACATTAGTTACACCATTATACATTTTGGACAACTTATCAGGAGTTAAATACCAGCGATACATCATCTTATAAAAAAAAATTCTTTCAAGTTATAATTCAGCATAAATTTCAAACGTTTCATCCACATATTCTCTCATTGGTCCAACATGATATTATATCCAAAATTCTTAGCCCATTTAATCATGCAATCCTTAACATGTTCATCTTCCATATTCATCTGTAATAAAATCTTATACATCTTAGTAATAACATGATCATCTTTTATGCAAAGATCCATTTCAAATTGAGTTGTTTCATTAACGAATTTCTAATTCTTTTTGTCTAATTTAAAACATTCCACCAACTGTATATAGGTGAACCAGTGACATGTAAACCCATCCATTTCTAACATTTCCCTTGTTTTAATTTTTGGTTTACCCTCCTCAAACTTTAATAAATCTTTATATTTCAACCAATTTATTCCTCCCACATTTTCTCTTCTAACAATTGCTTCCTGAGGTGACAACCATAATGGTACATTTGGAGACAATCTTACCTTATATTTATTCCAGACTCTCAATATGGCATTTGTTCATGTCTTCACTAGAACTTTTCTTGTCTTTTTCATATGCCAATCTGACCTGACAAGCCTTCCACACAATCTTTTAGTTTGTGTTTTAACAATCTTTTAGTTTAGTTTACAACAAAAATTTTGTTGTAAACCGCCCAGAGTTTCCCATTGGGGGAGATGGGCGGTTATATAAATTAAATAAATAAATAAATAAATAAAATCTGTTTCCTGCTCTTTCTCCCTCTGTTTTTCATCTTATGTGGGATAAGCAATTAAACTTAAAGCTCCAACAGAAATCTCAAATTGAAGATTTACACACCCCTTAGTCCACATTAGCATTGCATAAAGCAATGGGATTTCTCCCACTCTTCACGATATTTAAGCTTAAAATACTCCCATGACAGTTATGGGTTTCTATTCACTACCTTTATTTGCACAACACACTAAAATGACAAACCAGTCAACCATATTTTAGCCTAGCATATTGAATGAACCTGGCCTCTGTGGTTAGTTAAGAGTTCTGTGTGCCATATGAACCTACAAAATTGGGTTACTTGAATAAACCATACTTCAGATAATCATAGGGAAATGTGCTATGCAGCCATAGTGTCTTTGTTTAGAAAGTTAAAGTTGTACTCTTTGTGCTTACAGAGAAATAATTTACATTAATCTTATATATTTAAATACACAAAAATTGAGTTTACTCAATAATAGAGTCAACTTCCAGTAATTAAAGATCTTAGGAAGGTTTATAAACATTTTAAAATGAAATTATAACCACAAACATTCACATGTTTATAATTCTATGAGTATGTCTATGAAGGTTCTCAGTCATCCAGGTGGAATTGTCTGTAGCCAGTTGACATGATTCAAGCTACAGACAATTCTATGAGTACTACATCAGAAGCTGAACATTCACCTTAACTAGGCTGACCATATTTCCTTCAGACGAAAACGGACTTTGGGGATGGCAAAACGGGACAGGGTCTTATGCCACCATGCCGGCCTCCAAACCCTGCCTCCCAGTCCACGCAATTGGCTCCCGCCTGCAAACCCCACCCCCGCCCCACACGATTGGCTCCCGCCTGCAAACCCCGCCTTCGAAAGGGCAGGCTCCGGGGACCCCGAAAATGCCCTCAGTCTAGGCAGGGAGGCTGCGCGCATGCGCATGTTGCCGAGGGGCGCTCAGCTGTTCTGCGGGGAGAATTTCCACCCCGGCTCCAGGGCAGCATGTGCATGTGGGGAGGGGAGGTCTTTGCCTCCCTGCCAGAACCGAGGGCATTTTCGGGGTCCCCGGAGCCTGCCCTTTCGAAGGGGCAGTGGCAGCAGCAGCAGCAGTGCTGCCCCTTCAAAAGGGCAGGCTCCGGGGACCCCGAAAATGCCCTCAGTTTAGGCAGGGAGGCTGCACGCAAGCGGCGCTCAGCTGTTCTGCGGGGAGAATTTCCACCCCGGCTCCAGGGCAGCGTGTGCGTGCGGGGAGGAGGCTTTTGCCTCCCTGCCAGAACCGAGGGCATTTTCGGGGTCCCCGGAGCCTGCCCTTTCGAAGGGGCAGTGGCAGCAGCGGCAACCCGGAAGCACCGCCACCGGCACTTCCGTGTTTTTGTTTGGAAAGCCCTGGCCTAGTGTGTGTGTGTGTGTGTGCGCGATTACGCTGAGCAAGTAATCTGCGCGCATGCACACACACACACACACACACACTCTTTCCACAACCTTCCCGTGCCTGCTTTCCCTGGCCTCACCACTGCTGGGCAGACAATCTCAGGATCAGGTAAGGAGGCAGGAACCTGGACTGTGGTGCTGCTTCTGCTGCTGGGATCGCACGTGGCAACTGGGCTTCCAGTTGCCGCGCTGATAGGGCCTCTTCCGGGCTGCCTCCAATGGCAAGTCCGGCTCCAGTCCTCCTTCCTGTCTTCCTGTCCTCCTTCCCTCCAGGTTTAAAAAAGGGACAAAATTTAGATTTTTATCAAAACGACGGGACGGTTGAAAAATGCTAAAATAACGGGACTGTCCCATTCAAAACGGGACGTATGGTCACCCTAACCTTAACACTTCCAAGGGTATCACATGAGAAATGTTGGAGTAGAAGAAACAGAAATTGGAATTAAATCTGATGATAGAAACATCAACAACCTCAGATATGCTGATAATACCACTTTGATAACTAGGTGGAAGGAAAAGAATCCCTTTTTAGAGGAGAAAAAAGAGCAAAAGCCTGTTTCCTGTTCAATATATAAAAAAACTAAGTTTACACCAACAATGTAATATACATGTAATTACAATGTAAATAGGCAGACAAGAAGTTGAAATACTGTAGTAAAAGACTATCTTTCTGGGCTAAAAAATAAATGGGGATGGTGACTGTAGCCATGAAATAAAAAGATGTCTGCCTCTTAGAAGAATGACTATGGCAGGTCTAGATAAAATATTATAGTGCAAAAACATCACTCTAACAAAGGTACATATTGTCGAAGCTATGATTTTCCCACCTGTCACATATGGCTATGAAAACTGGAACATCAGAAAGGCTGAATAAAGAAAAAATGATTCCTTTGAATTGTGCTACTGCTGAAAATGGTTGAGAATAATTTAGATACTTTAGACCACAAGAACTCAATAATAGGCAGAAAAACCAGATTGTTCACTGAAAGCACTAATAATGAAGCTAAAGCTTAAATATTCTGAACATAATATGCATAGGCAAGAGTCATTGGAGAAGCCCCTAATGCTTGAAAAATTGAAGGCAATTGAAAATGAAGCTGACAGAAGACAAGGTGGCTAGACTGTTTCACTTATAACTTAAGCATAGGCTTATAAGAACTCAAAAGAGCAGTTATTTACAGATAATATTGGCAAAACATCCTTTGTGTCACAAAGGGGCAGAAGTGGCTGGATGACTAAACCATTTAATAATTATTGAAACAGTGAAATGATTGCTTCAGCTAGGGTTGGAAATGTATTAAGATAATTTAAGATATAATTAAAATAAAAGTAACAAAAGAGATGTATTTTCAGCTGGATTAGTAATGTATGTATGTATGTATGTATGTATGTATGTATGTACAGTATGTATGTATGTATGTATGTATGTATGTATGTATATGAATGAATGAATGAATGAATGAATGAATGATAACATCCTCATTATATGCAATTTGTTGTCCTCTTGGATTCTTTCAGTCCTCTCTCACTCTCAAAATAAGCATGGCAATTTTGCAAAGGACAAATCAACATCACTTTCTAATATGACTCTTTGCTTCTCTGTAACATATTTCACACTGAGGTGCTGTGCATTTTAAGGCTAGGAAAGAAGGTCTACTGGGACAGAAAGCAATTACCCATAGTGTAGTAGTAATAGGTGGCATGTTGCTTTACCTGCAGCAAAAAGTATTTGAGGCTTATAGATGTATCATCATCATCATCTGAGCCATTTCTGGTGAAATGCCAAAAACTCCACGTCTGTAGAATGATTTATTTATTTGGAGCCACCACTGAACTAATCAGCAGTTATTAATTAATACAAATCTGCATTTTTGCAGAAGCAATTAGTGCAAGGAGAAGGTGCAGTGGGAGGGGGAAAGGAAGTTGGGATTGTTTAATCTCAGCAACTATTCAAGCGGAAAAGCCCACTAGGGCAAGAGTGAGGCCTATCCACATTTGGAGTTTCCTTCTTTTGATTAGTTACAGGAATATAAAGGTCAGATTATCAATATTTAATTCAATGGAAATGAGTTTATTAAAGAGGAAGTGCCAGAAAGGGGGGGGGACATCATACACAATACTTTTATTTATTTAAAGGAAGTAAGGTAAATGCCTGTATCAAAAATAATGACATGGTCCAGCTACAAATCCTGCCGGAGAAGAACCCTACCTCCTAATACAAGAGCAGAGGGAAGAAGGTTATGAAGAAAAGAGGTGTGTTCGGTTCTGGCAAGACAATTGTTTGCCTTAGAATCTTCTATATATAGATAATCATGGTCCCCATTTTTGATGATTTGTCATCCCCCCCTTTTAAAATCAAATATGTTGTTGTTGTTTTTTAAAAAAAATCTGTTGTGATTTCATAATTGCATGTCAGTGACCAAAAGGCCCCCTTAGCATACCAATCATTAAAACCTGAGTCTGGATATAATTTTCATTAACTAAATAGTTGTTGTAGTTTATAAAATTAAACAACATAATTTAACAAGGGAGGGGAAAAAGAGGAACCAGTCATTAAAATAAAGAGTTACAGGGATGGGGTGGGGGACTTCCATAAAGTTTTGTTTTTGCTGTTGCTGTTTAAATAGGATTACAGTAAACGCAGGAAAAACTCATGTCTATAACAGCCATGGCAGTTTCTATGGTAGTTTTTTTCCCTAAAGAAAACATTTCCATAACTGTTGCTAACTGCTTTTCAGATCAGAGATCAGTATTTTTGCCACTCCATAATACAGGGGCAATTGTAATAAAATCCAAATAAATTTTCATACATAAATATGAAACATATTTTCTGTAGGTAAGCACAATTTCTCAGCATACAAATCAAACTTTAAAAAAAAAAACACCCTGATCCGGATTTGATAGTTTCAGAATAGTAAAGTTGAAATATGGATCTGAACCAAATTTCAGAACCAAAATCCGTCTGAATTATTAAAAAGAAAGCATGGATTCTTTCTAATTTGCTTTAATGTTACCAAGCATGCCATTTGTGCAAATGCAAATAAAATCCTTACTTAAGAGTTAATCCAATTCTGTTGCTCCACGTTCAAGAACTTTCAGCAGTTACAAAGAGTATCCAAGAGCAATGTATTATCGTGTTTTTGTTTTGTTTCTTTTATGTTGAATGGAAATTCAAGATAATTTAGGGATTAAAATGGCAGAGAAACCATCTGGGGTAGGTATTGCCTACATTTTGATGCTTACCTCTTTTAGCATATTTGTTAACCTTCTCAAACAAATGTACACAGGCAGGGACTAACCTTTACTTTCTTTTTCTTTTAAATAAATCCTGTGGGTAGAGGCCAACCTGGACTTCGCGGCCCTGGGAGACGCGCCTTTCGCCAGCAGGACAAGCTGAGCCTGTGCGCTGTCCAGGGTGCTGATTTCCCGCTTTCTCTTCCTTTTTCAAAAATGGCTAATTGGCAGTTGCTTACCCCCGAAGCGCGCTTCGCCTAAGGGTGTTTTCTCACCCACCGCCCTACCCAATTTAGCCTGGCTGATTAAACCCAGCAAAATCGATAAATTCACCTTTGTTCGTCGTCAGGGCTCTCGGCTGTTACCTGGCTCCCGCTGTCCTCTACCTGTTTCTATGGCCAACAGGTGCGAGACTTTTCTTTCAAACTCGCTGCCTCCCTGAGTCGCTTTGGCACTCAAGGCCCAAAGGTTGAGTCACTTTTCAATGAACTATGCACTTCTTGGGGCAAAATACGCGTCTTCTATATGTATATGTCTTTTTTTCTATACTACTATATGTCTTTTATATGTATTTTCTGTACATGAGTTACCTATAGTGTTACGACAGTGAGTTTTGTTTGTTTCTTTGTTTGAAAAACATGTCCTAATCTCCTCGAAACCAACTTACTTTTCACAAAAGGTTGGGGAAACACAATCCTTGCTGACTGCTGCGATTGTAAATCACTCGATATAAGACAGGCTTCCTCTTTCCAATAGCTTTAAGCTATTATAGGAAGGGGGGAGGAGAAGGAGAACCCTCTCTCTGTCTTTTTCTCTCCTTCGTTCTCGCAGGTGCAATATGAATCAATTATCTTAATTAAGATAATGCCGCAAACCCAAGAGATTTCCTTGGGATGGATTTTGCACTCCGGACAACCGTAAGGCATTTTAATAGCCTCTCTACCGCCTCCCGCGCCGCCTTTCGCTTGATTCCTACGAAGGAGCAATTCTTGGCGTATTCGGGCACTAAATGCTCAGCTACCCCCACTTTCTTAAGAGCAAAACAAAGCTTCGCACGCAGCTAGCCTCCACGGAACAGAACTTGTAAAGAAAAATATGTATATGACTTCGGCGTTCACCCTTCACTTTCGGCGTTTATTATGCATTGCTCGAGCTTTAACTATTCCTCTGGTCATCCGAAGCTATTCGGAGTTCGAACTAAAACGGACGTTAGAGTTGTCCTGAGGGAGGTGCTTAAAAATCACTGAAAGACAGGTGGGCGAAGGGACGAGGCGTCGTTCTTTAAGAATGGAGCAAACGAGCGTCTGTTTGAGAGGATCCTGAGGCTCTAGGCAAGGGCCGGAGAAGACTTGACTTCTCCTTACGCGCCGCGTTCCAGCTCGCTTTACCAATCCCTCCCGGCCTCCTGAAGCTTCCCTCCCCGCCATCTTCCCCGTCCCAGTGGCTGTTGCTGTTCGCATGGGGCAAAGAGCTGCAGGCGGCAGATGAGCTGCAAGCGGGCAGCCGAGGGGAGAGCGGATTTGGGACGCGGCAAAAGGGGCGGTGAGCCGTGAAAGAGGCTTTTGTTGAGGACGCGTGTAGCTCGCGTGGCGCTCGGTGGGCGCGCGTCCTGGAAAGGAAGGGGGCGGAGGAAGGGGGGATGGCTGCGGGCAAAGTCTGAGGTGCCTATTATATATGCAAGAATGATCTCGGGAAGGAGGGGGTGGAGGCAGGGAAGATTCCCAGGGAAAGTCTGTAGCTTGAATCATGTCAACTGGATCTCTATTTTCTTAATGGAAACGTTTCGCTCCTTATCCAAGGGGCTTCTTCAGTCTGAGCAAAGTTGGTAAGTTGGTAAAATTTTTAGGATTCCCTTACCAACTTTGCTCAGACTGAAGAAGCCCCTTGGATAAGGAGCGAAACGTTTCCATTAAGAAAATAGAGATCCAGTTGACATGATTCAAGCTACAGACAATTCCACCTGGATGACTGAGAACCTTCATAGACATATTCCCAGGGAAAGGTGCTGCTGGATGCTGGTGTGTCTGGCCCCTCCTCCAGGTAGCTTACTGAGCTTTTTAGTTAGCTCCCGAGCGTGCTTCTAAGCAAATCTTGAGTTTAAAAGCTAGGTTTGGGGGGAGACAGACGGTATTTGAAGTCGGTGGCTGAAAAGTCAATTGCAGGAGTGAATGAGAATTTCCACACTAGCAATTAATTAATTAATTAATTTTCTATCCCGCCTTTATTATTTTTATAAATAACTCAAGGTGGCGAACATACCTAATACTCCTTCCTCCTCCTATTTTCCCCACAACAACAACCCTATGAGGTGTGTTGTGCTGAGAGTGTGACTGGCCCAAGGTCACCCAGCCGGCTTTCCTGCCTAAGGCGGGACTAGAACTCACACTCCTGGTTTGCTATTGGCTCCTTCCTAGGGCTGAGAGAAAGAGTGACTGGCCCAAGGTCACCCAGCCGGCTTTCATGCCTAAGGCGGAACTAGAACTCATAGACTCCTGGTTCTAGCCCGTTGTCTTAACCACTAGACCAAACTGGCTCTCTCATGGCGTCATTCAACCGTCGGTGTAGTGATATATTCCAATGTGGGCAGCAAGTTGTGGAGGACCGAGTACACCGTCCAGTTTCTTGGTGTTATTTCGCCAAAGATACCCAAGAGTGATTCGAATGAAAAGAAAATCAGAATTCTCTCTTTGGGATTAAAACCTTTGGGATTAAAATTCTCAGACTAGGATTGATTTTGGTCATAGGAGGCTTTATAAAGCGATGAATAAGGGAGGTGGGAGAATTTTGGAGAATCAGAGCCCTCACCCCCCCCCCCCAAGCGCCACCACCTCTAAGTAATGCTGTCCGTATCTTTTTTTTCCTCCAACACTGTTAGTGGAGTCCCCCCAAAAAGCCACTGGAATTAAAGAGTCCGAACCTGACCTACAGCAAAGGCAAGAATCCAGATTTCAGTCCTGGGGGTTCTGGGAGCTGGCAGATTCCACCGCGCAGGTTTAGGGCTTCCCATCCTTCCACCGCCTGCCAAAATTGTGGCTAGGTCAGGGGTCAGGTTAGAATTCAAAACATCTGGTAGTTGCTACCCGGAAACCTTTGTCTAATGGGCAGTAAAGGCTCACTTGGCTCTTCCTTGCCGTCTTCCCCTTGTCCTGAAGAGGATTCGGTTGGCGTTGATTCTCCTCCCTATTTCGGGCAAATTCTTCGCAGGGCGCCGTGAAGGACTGTTTTAGACGGTCACCAACAGATTTTAGACGGTCGCCTTCAGACGGCCACCTTGAGCAGAGTTAGGGTGTAACTGGTGGTTTTGTGGTGTTAGAGCATTAAGAGAGGGAGGAGGAATGAGGTCTCGCGCTAGGGAGGGGACCGTTTGCACATCCACCTGCAGACACACGAAAGTGGCCCTTTGGCGGCTCTTCTCAGCCTTATTGGGTGACCCACGGAAGGATCTGGACTCACAGGAAAGCAGCTGTTTGGGCCTTGTAAGGGACCACGATCCGAGAGTAGTTGGGACTATCCAGCAAACGCCCTAGCCTGTCTTTGGAGGAAGCGAGAACTATAAAAGAGACCTCCGGGCATCTATCTTCCTTCCTTCCTTCCTTCCTTCCTTCCTTCCTTCCTTCCTTCCTTCCTTCCTTCCTTCCTTCGCAAGGTATGCATTCAAAAACGTCGGCAGGCATCCTGAATATAACAATATGTCAATATACTAATTTTTACTTTTTTTTTTTTTACTCAAGATGTTTTCTTAAAAGAAAGACACCAGTCTAACTTTGCTACCGGGTACTTATAAAACAATCTGTACTTTTTAAAATAGGTTTTCTTTCCCCCTGCCCTTTTTTCCTCGTAGTTCTCTCCCTCTCTCCCGTAGGATTTTAAACGGCGTTTCCCCGCAACACTGCTCTCTAAATAAATCTGCTGAAGCGGGGACCTCCTGCCTGTTCAAACTCATTTTCCTTGATCTTATTTCTCGGGTTTGCCTCCTCGCCCAGCTTTGGGGATGGATGAAGACTGGCGAACTGCTGGATTGTAAGAATGGTTAGTCCGGTTTCTTTTCTGGAGGGGACTTTTGCCCAGACTGAAGAAGCTGCTTGGACAAGCAGGGAAACGTTTCAACCCAAAGAAAGAAATCCAGTTGCCATGACTCAACCTACAGACAATTCCACCTGGATGACTGAGAATCTTCATCGACATATCTTTCTGGAGGGGACAACACCCTCCCACACCCGCTCCCGCACACAAGGAAAGCGGCGGGAAAGAAAAAAGCGGGCCAGACCCAAAGGTCTCTGCTGGCGTTGCACTCGTCTTCGAGGCAGCAGAAGAGACACGGGAAGGAACTTTCCGCCCTTCGGGATTAGGCCACAAACCAACTGGAGGACCGAGGGGGGAGGATCGTCTTCGACGCTTCGGTTCCTCTGGATTTCTGTATACGTGAGGCCGCAGGGGACTCTCAGGGCCGCTTCTCGGGAAATGGGCGTTGGAGAAGGAGCCCAGGAAGAAGGACCTTGCCTCTCACCTGGGCAAATTGCCTAGGCATCCTCAGCCCCCCGCCCGGGCAAAGCAAGTTGATATTCGGAATGGTGTTCACATTTGGGGGGCAAAGGGAGGGGAGAGAGAAATCTGTTCCTCTTCCCGTTCTGTAGAGAAGCAGTCTGTTCTAGCCAAAGTGCAAGTTGCAAGCCCTGCCTCCCCACCCCTCCCCTCCCCGCAACCCCGAGCCAGGCGCAGGAGAACGGGTTAATCTCTCCTGCGGGTACAAACAGGTCCGCAGAGTCTCCGGCTGGCGACAGATGGCCACTTTCTTCGGGCCACAAAGGGATGGACTGGAGAGCGGGGCGGCATACAAATGGGCAGCTCACGTGACACCGCCCCCCCCCCCGCCGCCTGCCGCCTCGGAGCCTGACGTGGGCGACCAGATGGCGCGTGCCGGGAGAAGGCTGACGCGGGCGCCGAAGAAGTGGGCGGGGAGCGAGGAGGCGGGGATGGCCATTCCCCGCCTCTCCCCTTCCCAAGCAGCCCAGCCTGGCTATATAACCTGAGCCTCTTGCCCGCAGCTTCAAAGAAAAGTAGTAATAACCCTACTAAATCAATGAAGTAAATCAAAGGTAACCTATCCACACTCAAGGAAAGCGTCCCGGGAGCAACAGGGTTATGAAACCTGCGCTGCAGAGGACACGCTGAAAAAAGGAGAGGTAATTTTTAGCCTTGATGCCCAGCTTAGGCGGGAAAACGATAGCTCTGATGCAGGCGACCCTGATGTGATGTGATGTGATGTGATGTGAGGGGTGATGACCTCTTCGCCCCTTTGGCTTGATTTCGACCTATTCGCATTGAACCAAGAAGAAGAGCCATTGAACTGATACACTCTTTGCTCTTCGCTTTCCGGGGTGGCTTCCAGCCGGATCCAAAGAGGTTTACTTCGGAGTGGAAGTTACCCTCCTCCAGTGAGGCTCGTTTCCTAGAAAACATGCAAAGGCTTGTAGACTTAGGCTCTCCCTGCCCCCTCCCCTTCCGACTCCCGAAGTAAGCATCGCGGGGTGTGTGTGTGAAACAGATATGACCCATAGCATCTGGTCTGTGGCTCTGGAGCTGGCTGACACTGATTTGGGGGAGCCAAACGAACCAGATGGACTCCCCTCAGGCTGGAAGGAAAGGGCTGCTTTCTAGAGGCATGGTTCGTGTTTTGAAGGTGATGGGGCAAAGTGGGGAGAATAAGGGGGAGGGAATTAAATTATTCGATACAGCATTGTTGTCCTTTGAATAGAGGTTGGGGATGATGATGATGATGATGATGATGATGATGATGATGCAGCTTACAGCAGAGAGGGACAGAGTGAACAGATTTGGTAAATTCAGCTGCCAGTTAATGTTTTTGGGACAGGGCTTGACTGAAAGTCTAGATGAGCAAAAGGCTTCCGAAGCCAACCACCAACGCGGGCTCAACTGTTGCATTTTGATTGCGCTGTGCTTGCCCTGACTGGCAGGTTTCATTCCAACCCCCCTCTCCGCACCATCCCCTCCATTTCCTCATTAGCAAACGTTTCCCCAGAACATTGAGGTTCCTCAGACAAAAAAAAGGGGTAGGGGGAATTATTAGGCGGTTACTGCACCTGATCCCCGTCTCGGTGGCAGGGTTTTCCTCCACTCTGAACAGTTGGGAAGTCTGTAAAGCCTTTGTACAGGATGGCATCAGCCGCTATTGTGGGCAGGCGAAAGCAATGAAAAGGAGAGCCGAATAAAGGAATAAATCCTGCTGCCGTGGATAAATTATTATTGGCAATTTGCTCCGTTGGATCTCCAGTGTGGGTGTGTTTTAAATGAATCTCGACCATCTCCTTGGTTAGAGCCCTCGCCTATAAATCCCTGTAAAATATTGCCTAACGCTATTTGAGACAAGAGATGTCGTCGTGGGGAGAGGGGTCAGGAGAAAGTAAGTTTCATTGCTGGGCAGCGTCCACCGGTCAGTTCAATTAAAAAAAAATGACTTTGAACTGATCATGGGATTTACTTAGAAACGTGGTATCTCTGGGGCTGCAGGGGTAATGGGACTTGGAGTCCAACGCACTTGGAGAGCTGCGGAAGTTAGGGAAAGCTGTGGTAGTTGAATTTTAGTGAGACCCAATTGAAGCCAAAGATAGTTTCTTGGAACGAAATTGTGATGGACAATGCTTCCCGAATAAAATCGTTAGTAAAATCTCTGAGGGTTACTCAGAAAGATGTCTTATTATGTTCAGTGGTACTTACTCCCTAGGAAGCATGCTTGCAGAAGATTATGTGTACATGTATGTAGTGCCCATAGTTAAACGTTTATTTCTTCTTGGCCTAGGACACAATGACCAAATCGTACAGTGAGCACCCACTGATGGGGGAGCCTCAGTCCCAAGGCCCCCCCAGCTGGACTGACGACTGCCTCAGCTCCCAGGACGACGAACACGAAGTGGACAAGAAAGAGGAGGACCTGGAAACCTTACAAGCAGAGGCTGAGGTCGAATCTCTGAGAAACGGGGAGGAAGAGGAGGACGAAGAGGAGGATGAGCTAGAGGAGGAGGAGGCAGAGGAGGAAGAGGATGAGCTAGAGGAGGAGGAAGAGGGAGAGGAGGACGACCAAAAGCCCAAGAGACGCGGCCCCAAGAAAAAGAAGATGACCAAGGCGCGGCTGGAGAGATTCAAGCTGCGGCGTATGAAGGCCAATGCCCGCGAGCGGAACCGCATGCACGGCCTCAACGCCGCTCTGGACAACCTGCGCAAGGTGGTACCCTGCTACTCCAAGACGCAGAAGCTGTCCAAGATCGAGACGCTGCGCCTGGCCAAAAACTATATTGGGGCCCTCTCCGAGATCTTGCGCTCCGGCAAGAGCCCCGATTTGGTGTCCTTCGTGCAAAGTCTCTGTAAGGGCTTATCTCAGCCCACGACCAACCTGGTGGCCGGCTGCCTCCAGCTCAACCCGCGGACCTTCCTGCCTGAGCAGAGCCCGGAGCTGCTGCCCCACATCCAGCCCGCCGGCGCTTCCTTCCCGGGCCATCCGTACTCCTACCAGTCGCCGGGCCTTCCGAGTCCGCCGTACGGCACCATGGACAGCTCTCACCTCTTCCATCTCAAGGCACCGCCCGCCTACGGGGCGGCGCTGGAGCCCTTCTTCGAGAGCGCTCTGGCCGAGGGCGAGAGCCCGGGCTTCGACGGGCCACTCAGCCCGCCGCTCAGCGTCAACGGGAACTTCTCCTTCAAGCACGAACCGGCCAACGAGTTCGAGAAGAACTACGCCTTCACCATGCATTACCCGACCGCCGGCTTGGCCGGAGCTCCTGGCCACGGCTCCATCTTCGCCTGCTCGGCCTCACGCTGCGACCTCCCTCTCGACAGCCTCCTGCCCTACGAGAGCCAGGCCCATCACGAGCGGGTCATGAGCGCCCAGCTCAACGCGATCTTTCACGACTGAGCCCTTCCTACTGTTTCGGCGGAGCCAGGATGCCCGCGGCGGCAGGGACTCGTTCCGTTCAGGGGGCGCGAAGACGGAGGGAGGGGAGAAAGGAACACTTCCAGGCTTCAGAGACACCTTTATGCGTATTGTGGTTATCGCCTTCAGGAGCGACGGGGAGGCGGACATTTCCTCTCCCTTCCTCCCTCCCTCCGTCCCTCCCTCCCGCCGCTCCGAATCTTGGTGGTGTAGATGAGATGAAGTTGGCTCCCCCTTGATCTGATCGGGACAACAAAGTCACAAGCAATAATTAGGATCTATGCAATTTTGTTTGAAACTAGTCAGCCGGCCAGTGAAGAAGAAGAAGAGGAGGAAGAAGAGGAAGAAGAGGAAGAGGAAGAAGAAGAAATGAGAAAGTATATATAAAATTTATATTTTTCAATCAACATTTTTCCTACTTGTTACCTTTCCTGTGCTGACTTATTTTGTTGTGATTTTTGTACAGAATTTTTAATAACTTTTGATAAACTATTTTAAACCATGCAGCTTCATCAATTTTTATACCTATCAGAAACAAAATAGAAGTATATCTAATTTATATAGAATAATTTAAGTAATTTAAACCAGCAGAAAAATACTTAGAAGAACGAGGGGAATAAAAGCTATTTTGTTGCCTTAGCGTCTCCCCCATCCAATTTCCTTTCAAATCCTTCACACACACACACACACACACACACACACACACACGAAACTTTTCCTTTGGAGGGGGGGGTAGGAGCCAGACCTATATGGTTTTCATTTATAAAAATGATTGAAAGGATGGAAGAAGGAAAATATTTATTTCCTATTAAAGCATATTATTCCAAGAGGAGTTCTGCAAATGTTTGTGTGTGTGTATATATATATATATATATATGCATCCATGTTCTCATGAGCAAATATCCTGCATTTATCCACTAAAAACAGCTGCTTTAGGATCACATTCAACTTGCTCTGTTTTTTTATGCTCTTTGGAGTCCACGCTAATTTCTTTTAGAGCATCTGATTTTTAAGAAACCAGAGATAATGAGACATTGTTTCCGTGCAATGTTAAATGCATGATTTTTAAAATACATGATCATATAAATTTGTTATTTCTGTCCAGGAGGCAAAAAGCAAAAAGGTTGATGATCGTTGGGTTATATTATATGCCAATTGTAGTTTGTAGTTTTCAAACCAATGCAAACCATTTGACTTTGTAATTAGAACAAAATAGTTATGCATGCACAATGCAACCCAGAATAAGTGCTGTCTGAAATGTAATGCTGGTTCACCTGAAATCAATCTGTACTGTAATTTTGTTTGTAATCTTGTATGTGACAACGTAATGCACATTTGGAATGTTAAAGAACACAAGCTGGGTGACAAGTTAGTGAAGAGCCATTGGTCAAATGTTGCATTTCTCCCTAAATCCCTTGCTCCATTCCTTTCCCCTCTTAGTGTAAACAATTCCTATGGGATTATTGTAATAGTTATTAAAAGGTGCAACATTCACTATTTGTACAATAAAATGAGGTTTGAAAAAATCCTGAGGTGCGAATCCAGTAAATTGGCAGAAGCACTAAACTACGAAGAGACTATCTGAATTGGAGGCTACATCATGCGTGCTTTCAGCTCCGGTTCAGTAAAGTATGAAAAAGGCGGACTGCTGAATCATCCCAAGGCCCTGCGTAGCTGCCAGCTCGTCAGTGATGGAATACAATACACAGCCAGTAGTAATAGCAGAGGATGAGAAGGCAAATTGATTAAGGCCAGGTGTTCAGTGATCATATCTGGAGATGCCCACTGTGGTTGAAGCTGGAAGTCCCATGCTATTCCCTGGAAGCATTCTTCCCTGCCCCAAAGTAAAGTGAAGGAGTTAAAAATTTTAGTGGTAAGGGAAAGGCTTATCTTGTTACAATTGTTATGAATGACTCCACAAGACTTAAAAAGAGACTGATGCATCTCAAAGTAAACTGAAGTAAGTGCTAGCTGGTCCCCCTCTCTGGAGCAGATAATGTTTAGTTCCACTCTTGCAGATGCTATCAAGATTGTACAGATACATCTGACAAGAAGTCAGGGGGTTGTTGCTCCATCCTGTATGCACAACTAATGATTAAGTTTTCAGTAACACCATGTGTGAAATAATTATTGATACCAAAGTCAAGGTATTTCCAAATTGAAAAAAAATTATAGGAAAATAAGGGAAAGATTTTAAAAAGCCAAGTTCTGAGTAAATTATGACTTCCCAGATGTTCTGGAATCAAGATTTGTTCTCCACTCAGTTTCAGCACCAGTTCTATTTTCTCCAAATCAAGTGGGTGTTACTTGGAGTAGACTAATATGAATAATCCTCTGCAACAATGTGTGGAATTAACTTCTTCCCCTTGACAATGATAGGCATATCAATAATGCTTGCAAACTTGTATGTGAGTGAAGGGATGGTTCCTCAAAAGTAGCCTTTACAACAGAGGCATCCCAATCAATTGTATTAGCTTGAGAGCAATATTACTGCACTGGACATCATCAAGAGGACAAAACTAGTTAGGTATCTCCTTGCATCTCATTCATGTATTTAGAAATCTGTGCCTGAATAGGGCATTACAAATCAAGATCTTGGAAAGTACATTTTTAACTGTTCTGACTTTAATAGTCTTGATTTAAATTAGATAAAGTGCCATCCATAGGACACTGAAAGCACTGATGGCTCTAAATATAAATTAAAGAATAATTTCAATACACTGATGAAGGGAAGGGATAGGAATGTTTGTAGACCACATGATTTTCATGTAGAAGCTCCTAGGTATAATATGTGACATCTCTAGTTGAAAAGAATCCAAATAACATTGATAACCCAGACAGTCACTTCCATTTAGAATAGATACACTGAGCTGGGCAGACAAATAATGTGATCTATCATTATCTTCCAAAAATCCCAGCCCTGTTGACTTCCATGAGAAAGTGCTGGCTAAAATGCACATCAAATTGAAATATCCTCAAATTGTAAATGGAGAGCTGGGTATAAAAATATAGTGACTTGAACAAGATCATCTACAGACCACTTGTATCCATGTTTCAGTCACTGGGCAGACTAGAATTGATAAAATGTCCCCTTGCATCAGCTGGCATAATAAAAGCTATGCAACCATAGTTAGATTACTATGTTGTTACCAGGAAACCACATAAAAGACAGAGTTTAATTTATGGAAGCCACACTCACATCCATCTTCCAGCAGTGACTCAAACCCACAGACTATGTAGCGAGCTTCCTTAGAAAGCTACCACGTGATGTCTCCCATGCTTGCCTGTCCATAGTGCTACTTTCCATTTTTATTACAAAATGCTGGTTTGCTGTGCTGACACATGTACACACATAATCTACATACTTCTGAGCACTAGTTGTGTGGAATTATTGGTATCTGTGTCAATTTCAAGATTTCTTCTGAGAAACCAATTCATAATCCCAATAATATCGACCTGCCCCACCCGCTCATGCAGAGAGGGCATGCTTCGGACCCCTTCAACAGGAGAATTTCATCTAGCGGGGTCCAGGAGGTGAGCCTTCTCTGCAATAGCGCCCACATTGTGGAACATCTTGCCCCCGGAGGTGAGGCTGGCCCCCTCGCTCCCGGCCTTCCAGAAGACTCTTAAGACCTGGCTCTGCCGCCTTGCCTTGGACGAGGGAGGTAATAGTACCTCCTGGGGCTGGCTGGCCCCATAATGTCCTCCTGATAGCTGATTTTACCATCTCGTGGATTTTTACCTATTTTTACCTATTTATTGTAATTTTATATGTATAGATTTTAACCATTGTTATGCTGTAAACCGCCCAGAGTCCCCTATTCGGGGGGATGGGCGGGGATAAATTTAAATAATAAATAAATAAATAAAATAATCATCTGCATGAATACCTCTGGGATTTGATGGCAAAGAACGATGTGTTTTGTGGATTCCACAGACCTTTTTCCTTGTTTCCCATACAAGTCTACCCATTCTTCCTCCCCCAAAGCTGATTCTATTGGCTAGTTTCTTGCAGGACCAGCAAAAGTTCCCAGAGAAACACGGGAATCTGTTTAGGAGAACATCACTTTTTCTCTTCCGGATGAACAGAATAGGTCTACCTGATCTTAAATTATGTGGATTATCTGTCTGCTTTTTGCATTATGTGCTCTGTTTCCATACAACCTGGTTGATAAATAAGCCCATCTTCTGGGTTTGGACAATCCACTGAACCTTAAAATAACGGAATGGGTTGGGTTTGCACAATATGTTAAACCACAAAGAACTTAGCCATTGAGTTTGGCATACTGAATGAATGTATCTGCTAAATCTTTACTTGAACTGGTTAAGTATCTAGTGTGAACACAAACAACATATGTTATGCAAATTACAGGAGTGAGCAAGGATAATGATGGGAAAAAAGGTTTGTGATTTCCACGGGAGGGATAGTGCACAGGAAAACCATCCCAATGTGCTATTTCCTCCATTTAAACTGTACTCCCACAAGTGTAGCAAATGTGCTCTAATAGTGTCCTGGGCTGCCTATATATGGTACGTTGAATTGGGTTTGGCATCTATTCTTTATGCTTAGCCTATACATCTGGCAGGCAATTCTGCATAGTCCTTACTTAACATCTGAAGCCTTGATTTTAAACCATTCAGCTTGCTCTTCCACATTCCCCAAATGCTCTGCTCTAGGAATTTGCTGCTCTTTAATTCCTATTATTTCTGCATGTTGATTGGAGCCTCTTATGCACAGTGAATGTGGAGGCAATAACATTTATTTATGTATTCATCACATTTATATAGCTGCCAATCTCACATATGTGACTCTGAGTGGCTTACAATAAAAAATAGCTGGTGCTATCTGATGGAGTCTTGAAGGTTAATAAAAGAACTCCAAGCAGCTAACAACAATCTTGCAGAGAAGAAGCGTGAACCAGCAGGGAACTTGCACTTTAAGCTTAATTGCGTTCAGAAATAAATTCAGTCTTCACACATTAGTTAGATGAAGAAAAATAGAGATAGCTTACATTTATTCAGTAGATCTGGATATGAGTAGAGTCATAGTAGATCTGCATGCAAGCGAGATGGAATGGATGAGAGCCGCATGGTGCAGCCCTCCTGCTTGCAGGTGTGCCCAAAGCGTAATGGAGGTTGTTAATCCCCCCAAAAAAGGAGGAGGAGGAAGAGGAAATCAGGTGACTCAGGTAACATCCCACAAGCACAGTAGAGATGTGTTTACTAGAAAGACCCCCTATTATGCTTATGAGACGATGCTGAATCCCAACACTATCAATGTTGCGGGATCATTTCTAGTTGTCTGATCTTGTACATTTGGCTTTGCTACTGATAGAACATAGGATTGTAACTATGGATGCCAAAGCAAGATCATAGTTCCTCACCTGAGTTTATGACTCACGGGGGATTTGAACCAAACTCTTTCTTTTAGTATTGCATGAGTGAAGATATGGGAAAAGAGGAGCAGAACAGAACAGTAATAAAGAGAAGGCAAATTTGATAAAATGATAAAGTCACTATTGCTTGGCTTCCAAATAGCTGTTAGCCCACAACTTTAGGCTTACATAAAATTGTTATGTGATTAATCCATTTTCTCCTTAGTGGAACACTGAGAATAAGCACAAGCCATTATAAGTTGGAGTAACTGTTACGGAAAATTGTAAGAAAACCAACATTCATTGGTATATATGAGATGCATACTTTGGTCAGTATGTTTAAATCTGTTCAGTTGTGATGAACTGGCTAACTCTGTTGATTCATTTGAATATATTCTATATATGAAATCATTATGGCCACTGCAGGGCCTCATGTTTGCTAGAATATGCAGAACTGTTTGCATTTCTTAATAGCATGCATGTACAGAAAGTATACAGAGAGCCAGTTTGGTGTAGTTGTTAAGGCACTTGGCTAGAGACTGGGAGTTCTAGTCCAGCCTTAGACACAAACCCAACTGGGTGACGTTGGGCCAGTCACTCTCTCTCAACCCTGGGAAGCAGGCAAGGGCAAAGCACTTCTGAAATCTTGCCAAGAAAACTGCAGGGACTAGTCCAGGCAGTTGCTAGGTGTCAACACTGAATTGAAGGCACCAAAACAACAACAGAAAGCGTAGAGTTCTGTGCTTCTTGAGATTCTGTTTACATTAAAGGAAAGGCTCATAGTCCTTATAATTGCAAAGATGACTCCTTTAATCTGAGAATCTTCTGACTGAGTGATCAAGGTAATTGCAGTGGATTGCATTAAGACAATAAACTCCCACAAACACCCATAACTCAAGACTTTGGCAGAATAGATGGGGCTTGAGTATGTCACAATCACTTCTGCAGATCTAGCCCAACTGGCAGTGGAGAGTGTTTGTTTTTGGCAGCTACTCCTTCTAGGAGTTGTGATGGGGTAAATATGTTTTTCTCCATGCAGAGCTGAAGTATTTAAGACAAGCTTGCTGAAAGCGAATATGGCGCTGAAGATTTCCAGTAGGCAAAAACAAAACAAACAAAAACCAGAATAAAGTTTAAAGGATAAAGTATGCAAATTATTAATCAAGTTAAATATTGCAGTTGCCTAATTTAGCCATCTCAGATTTCCTTCACAAAGGAAGTGAAAGGCGACCTGTATCAAGGTTCATCCATTGAAAAGAGAAGATTGAATGCATTTGCCACTCTGTTTCTCATTTCCTCTCAGGATTGGCTGACATTTGAAAGTAAATTAACAACCTGAAGGTTCTACATCTGCTTACTCCATCCCAGCTCTCATATGTATCTAAGGGCTCTGGAAGAGGGAACAACAAGAGAAAATTCCCTTAAGATAGTAGTGTGAATATATAGCATTATATCTACTTTTCATTTATATCCCATCTTTCTTTTATGAATTTCAAACAGTCATACGGAAAGTTCCCAGAAAGAAAAAGAAAACACTAATGTGGCAGACAGGGCATATACATGCACACATATGTGTATACACAGTTATATGCATATTTAACTGATTATGTACCATTAAGGTGGTGTCAACTCTTGGCGACCAGATAGATAGATGCATACACACATACATACACATCATTCTTCAAGCAACCCATGGAATACTAGAATATTCAAATACCAGAATCTACTAGGATTCTAAAAAATCTCAATAGAATATGCCTTTTAAATCAAAGGTGATGGGACCGTATGTGTGAACTACCTTGTTTTTAAAAATATGTCCATGCAAAATAAACACAAGTAAATTATCTTGACTAAGAAAATGTAACACATCACCTGCAAGACAAAGATGACCCAGTCCAACATTCAGCATTGTGAGCCAGTGGTGAGCAGTCATAGGTATATACACTTCATATCATAGGTATACACATAGGTATATACTATACATATACCTCTCTATACATATACAGAATGAGAGCAACATATATCCTGTATAGTGATTATATAGTTTAGAAAACGTGTCTTAAAAATAAATTTGGGGCACCATTGTCTAGCTGTTCAATCACCATGTTATTCTCTTGTGAAATTCTTCTTCGTTTTATTTATAGAACTAAGTCCAGTCTCAGACCCATCTGAGACATTTTAGAAAAAGCAATATTTTGCTTTTCTTAATCTTTCATGGTTGCTTCATAAAGCTAAACATCAACTAATCCCCAAAATCAAAAAAGGTGTACAAACTCTAAATTTCAGAGGTCAGAGCCTCTATTCATCCACATGAACATGACTCTTCCTCCACCCCATCGCTGCAGAAGAATGAAACGTGGTAGCTAGAGAGAAGTTTGACCTTACCATTAATAAATATATATATATATATATATATATATATATATATATATATATATATATATATAATTTGATAACAGAGGTGGAGGGAGGGAGTCCCTCCTCCCCTGCTCAGTGCAGGAATCCACATTAAAGCATCCCAGACAGATGGCTATCTAGCCTCTGCTTGATCACATCCAGGGAAGAGGAACCCACCACCTCCCTGGGTAATTGGTTCCACTGTCAAACTATTTTTACAGTTGCAAAGTTTTATTTAAAAAAAACACTCTATCAAAATCTGCCTTCCAGTGATCTAAAACACAGTCTTTTACATTTCATTATGTTATTTTTCAGCTCATTTCTCTAACCTATTGAAGGTTGTTCTCAAATTTATTTCTGTTTTCTACAATATTTGACTGTCCCACTCAATTTTGCGTTATCCATAAATTTGAGAAGCATACCCCCCACCGTCTCATCCAAATCATTAATAAAAATGTTGAAGGGGACCCAAAACTGATCTAACCCCCCCCCCCCCAAAAGGGTTAAGATCCGTGTTTCTCAACCTTGGCAACTTTAAGATGTGTGCACTTCAATTCCCAGAATTCCCCAGCCAGCATAGGATTCTATTCTGGGAGTTGAAGTCCACACATCTTAAAGTTGCCAAGATTGAGAAACACTGGTTTAGATACTTTTCTTCCTCTCTACAGTTTTTACTTTCTGTCAGAGCTACGGCTGGAAACCAAAGAAGCACACAAGTATTTGCCCTACCACAAAAGACTGGGGTTTTGCTCCTCCAAAAGCAGCCATCTTGCATGGCAAACTATTTGTTTAACTGGTGGGGACCCTCAAAAGCAGTTTGTGTTGTAGTACAAGAGATAAAAAGATTAAAAAAAAACCAAGGCTGTATCTAAAACAGTGCTTTGGAACCAAGCCTATCTATTAACCACAAATTATGTATGGAAGTTAATTGATAGTTAATTATACAAGTACAGTTGCAAGAAGCATAATGTCCATCACTCCTTCAAATTGCAAGAGAGAAAGCAACAGTGCAGCTAACATTTATGGTTAGTTTTTAACTTGTTCCAAAGTTATTCATAAATGGGGAAAAGCAGAACAATTTTTGGGTGAGGGGAACCTTGTTCATGTTTTGTTCTTTTGGAGGAAGTAATTTTATTACAGATAGAAGGATTCTTCTAGTCAGTCAAGGAGCCACCATCTTTTATTCAAAGGCAGGCACAGATGTTCCTACTGCAGGGGAGATTTTAATTTATGAAAATGATATTTCTTATGCATGAATGCACTCCACACAACACAGACCGCTTTCGTCTGATGAGAGAAAACTGCAGAACCAGTGCCAATGTCAGAAACAGATTCTGCAAATTTAGTTGCTTAAATGTTTAATGAATATTTGGAAGGAATTGGGGAAAAATAGCTTTTCAATTATCTTGTCTTTTTCGTAGCTAATCATTTTTACCTCCTCTATCCAATGTAATTGACTTTAAAGTCTTGACAAATGTTTGTTGTTGCAGTATTTCAAAAGAAATAGTGATTAAGAGAACAAACAAGCAAAATTACATGGTGAAGAGATATTTGGGTTGAGAGAGATCAGTTTTATATTTTCCAGAAAATTTTTGGAAATCACAGTCAGTATTTTTCCTTAGGAAGAATTTTATTTATTTTCTGTTATATCAGAACACAAGTGATAAGAACTGTGTCTCGGTGACAATAGCAGTATCAGTAATTGTATACTACTGTGCTGAAAGAATATTTAATGCTTCTTTTGCTAACATGTTTATACATTAACTTTTAAATGTATTATTATTATTAGAAGGTGCTTCTTTGATTTTCAGATTGCTATCTTTTATTTTGACAAAATAAATTTTCCAGTAACTGTGGCATAAACCCCATCTATATTCCTTAGCAAATTCAGTTTTTGCTAAAACCCAAGCTAAAACATCTTCTGTCCCAAATGCCTTATGTCTCATGTAAGATCATTTGGTTTGATCCATCTTGATTGATTATATGGCATTGAGTTGGTGTTGATTTTTAGCAGTAGCATAGATACACCTTCTCCAGGATCTTCTGTTCCCAACCTGGCTCTTCAGGTCTTCTAGTGGTGCACCTGTTGTAATAAAGTCCATTCACCTTGCTGCTAGTTACTCTCTTCTTTTCTTTCCTTCTTCCTTTCCTAGCATTATGGACTTCTCAGGGAGCTTGGTCTTCATATATGTCATGGCCAGCTCAGACTCCTCGGAAGATGAAGTGGAGTTACAGGAGGGTCATCAGCCTAAGGGATTCAGCTGAAAGAGTCGCAAGCAGGGAAAGCAGCATTGCCTAGCAACCAGGAGGGGCAGTTATTGCTGGCCTCAGATGACAAAGAGGTGGAGCTAACGCCTCCCCCCAATGCAAGAGCCTGTTGTGAAGAGAGGAGGGCTGAACAAAGGTGCCCAGCAAGATGATTGGCCAGAAAGAACCCCGCCCTGCCAAAGGAACAAATCTGGGTCACTTTGCCTATATAAGGGGAGCCGCGTGCCTCACAGATCCGTTGGCGACAACTCTCCGTTTACCTCACAACAGTGTTCTTCAACTCCTTAGCCAGTGTTCTCAAGTAGTGACCCTGGACCCTGATACCACGTTTCTTTGACCCTGTTACCTTGTACCTTGTTTGTTTGTACCTTGTTATGATTTGAACTCTCTCTTGCTTCTAATTTAAGCTGGTTGAGTTTTTATGGGCTGGATATTTTGGGCGTGAGGGACTATGATTATTTGTTCAAACCTTTTTGCTACTAGAGTTCTGTTTGAAAAACCTTTTAGTAAATATATAAAACTTACCTGTGTGTCAGTGATTTCTGTGGGCCGGGACAGGACAATATAATGTGTCTCGAATATTATTTGAACCTGATCATTTGTGTGCTGTGTGAGAAACTGATTTGTTCAATGATCCATTTGTTGGCTATCCATGGTGTTTGCAGGAGTGTTCTCTAACACCAAATTTCCAAAGTGTCACTACTCTTTCTGTCCTGCTTTGTGAAAATCCAATATTTGCTTCCATAGTGTGTCATTGGAAAAAACATTACCTGCAATTCCCATCTTATAGGTATAGACATGTTATAGCAACTGAATGACTTTCCCAAGATCTGAAATGCTACCCTACCAAGTGCTAGTCTGTGGCATATTTTTTGATTGATAGTTGATCTTAAAAGGTAAAAATTATCCACTACTTCATTGTGAATTCTAAGGCTGGATGCCATACCTATTGTCATTAATTTGGTTTTCTTTATATTTAATCATAGTTCCATTTTTCTAGTGTGCTCCTTGACTTTCATTACTAGAGCTTCCAAATCATTTTTATTTATTCAGTATATAGGTTGAATAAATGAGGAGAGAGTATACAGTCTTGCCTCATCCTTTGCCACCTAGAACCAGTCTGCTTTGCCATATTCCATCTGGACTTTGGCTTCCTGTCCTCTGTATAGGTTTTGTATGAGGACAATGGGATGATCTGGGATTTCCATTTTCTTAAGGACATTTTACAGCTTGACATGTTGACACAATCGAGGGCCCTTCCATAAAAAGTGAAGCACATATTGACTTCTTTTTGGTGTTCTTTGGCTTTCTAAATTAGCCAGCATGTATCAGCAGTAATGTATCTTGTTCTTCTGCCTTTTCTACAACCATCTTGAACATCTAGCATTGCCTCCTCTGTGTGGGGCTCAAATCTGCATTGGGTGATCCTAAGCATTATTTTTCTAGCATGTGAAATTAAGGATACTGTGTAAATAGTTTGCATACTCTGTTCAGTCTCCTTTCTTTGGAACTGGTATGTAGATTGATGTCTTCCAATCTGTTGGCCACTTGTTTCTCAGGTTTGCTGGCATAGTTTGGATCCATCTTAGTTATGTTTAAATAGGTTCACTGAAATCAATGCAAAGTAAGTTATTGGCTAAATTAAGAACCATTATTTCAATGCTATTATTCTAAGTGGGGGCCAACTTATTATTTACAAGTAGAAAAGTATTTGCTTTCAACTCTCAAGAAAACATTTGTTATCATAACTAAATCTCCACTCTTTAAAAACCTGTTGAGTAAATTAGTTATTACTTAAGGTAAAGGTTCCCCCCGCACATTTGTGCAGTCGTGTCCGACTCTGGGGGCCGGTGCTCATCGCCGTTTGTTAGCCAAAGAGCCAGCGTTGTCCGAAGACACTTCCACAGTCATGTGGCCGGCATGACGCGTGTGGAACACTATTACCATCCCACCGAAGTGGTACCTATTCATCTACTTGCATTTGCATGCTTTCGAATTGCTAGGTTGGCAAGAGCTGGAGCTAGTGCGGAAGTTCGAACCTCCGAACTTGCGATCTTCCGATCGACAAGCCTGGCATCTTACCTGCTGAGCCACCACGCCCAAAAGTTATTACTTAACATTTATTAAACATCTGCATCACCTAAGCACTATAAGAGTATCTCACACACTTTCAAATAACAAGTTAGGGAAAACATAGCTTCTGGAATTCTTTCCACCCCCTTAGAAATATTCTGCTGTGAGGGCTTCTGGTGGGAAAATGGCGAACTGAACAACCTTGCCCGCGAGCTCCATGGGCAGAGTTGGCATTGTGGCATTTTTTTGGGCACAGGCAGGCTTTTCCTGTAGCCCAAAGCATTTTTCCAGAGTAAGGAAAACGCTGGGAATTGACCTATTTGTCCTCTAGACGGTGAGTTGTAGCCAGAAGACCGTGGACAGCGTGCACAATCAAACGGTAAGACTTCACCGGGAGGCTGGGATTTCATCTTTTTCCGAGCCACGTTGCAGCCTCTTAAAGGGGCAGCGTAAGTTCTGCCTTCCCATTTCTAAAGCACCAATTTAGTTTTTAAGTTTTGTACCCTAAGAGAAGCTTTTTACAGTAAGAAGAAGTGAAATCTCTTGGTGATTATTGTTATTTTTGGATTATATTTTTAATTTTCTTAAAAAGTTTTGGCTTGTTTTCCCATCTAAAGTGTAAGGAGGGCTGAAAAAACATAATTGCCTATCTGTTACTATTTCTTGTAATAAATTTGAAGGATGGATGGTTTTCCTACACGTTGGATTTGATGTTTTAAATGTTTGAATGTTTTAAATTTTTAGTTTTCTGTTCACTTTCTCTGGGACTTGTTTGCTAGTATACTTTCTTTTGTCAATTTCAGATGGAAGTTTTTCATTAAGTCATTAACTTTTATTTCTGTGAGTTTTATCTTTGTGAGTTAATTATTTGCTGCCTGAAGTATGGAAGATTTTAAAGAAGATTCTTAGAATTCTGTTCTGAGCGTAAACAGACTTTTAAAGAAATCCTTTCAGAGTGTTGTCAAGCTGTTTTGCAGAGTGTTCGGGACATTAGAGAAGAGATTGTTGCTAAAATGTGTCATCTGGCTGGAAATGCTATGATGGAAGATGAAGATTTTGGTAAGGATGGGGACTTCGTTGCTGTTACTGAGATTGAAGTAATGCAAGCTGAAGATCGTGGTTTGGTGCTGAAGTGGTTAAAACGGCAGTCTGAGTTTAAAACTGCACAAGGACTTGCTATGCTGGGGAAATGTTATGACTATCTGAATCAGTGTTATGGGAAAGAAGACAATATGATGTGTGGGAGTTTTTTTTCTGCTGAGAAGTCTGTATCTCTGGAGCCAGTTGGATTGTGGGATTTTTATATTAAAAAAATGCCTTTTGTGTAATGGGGAAATATGTAAATGCTCTGGTATATTTTGAGGAAGGGTAAAAAATTAAGAATGTGTAATTGGACTGACAATGAGGTTATCATGATGTCATTTTTTAATGATTTGGACTAAGATTTACCGGATTTTTGATTTGTAAGATTTAAAAGTTATGGATAAGATATAATAATATTTTATATTGTTTTTTAGGTGTAATAGGTTTAAGATTGTTGTAGTTTTATTCATTATAAAGGCAGACAATTTATTTGTTTTTATAATTTGATGTTTATTATAGTAGACAGAAACATACAGAATAGTGGTAGGAAGGAAATAATTAAATGGATGATGTTTTATGGAAGAGGGAAGCTGAATTAGAAATAAATATATATACACACACACACACACACTTTCTTTTTTATATAAGGGGAAGGAGCAATTGTATTAGTGATTTGTATATGTGTTAAGGGAAGGATTTATAGAAATGATGTGATCTTGGTTTGATATAGAGAAAGGGTTTGATTATGGTAACTGTTGTATATTCTTGCTGTTGAAAGTTGGAAGTCACCGTATGTAATCTTTCAAAATTCTTTTTTCCTGTCTTTCACACTTTTTAGTTTCTTTTTCTTTTTTGTTTGTAGTTTTTTTCCCTGTAGATTTTATCTTTGTTTCAAATATAATAAAAAACTTTACCAAAAAAAAAAAGAAATACTCTGCTGCAGGTCATAAGAGGGAGGGGGGCATAGAATACAGGGGTCACTAACCTTCTGAGTCAATGCCCAACTGCATTGAGGATTTTTCTTTTTCTCTGCAGCCCCCATCTGAATCTGGACCATTTTCAAACTTAATCTTCTTTTGTGGGTTTCTTCCACTGCAGCAACTTTGGTTCTGTTTTTGGAATTATCCTGCTAACTCACAGACAGATAGACAGAATCCTGACACCTTCATTCTATTGGGTTGGAAAGGAAAAGGATTTTGGATCTTTACTGCTCTTTTTACTCTTTTTAAAAGTATAGCTATTTATATTCTATCAAACTATTTTGTATTAGAAGGACTGGATTTATTATCTGATTTATTATCTGATTTATCATGACCTAAATATACTATTTAGCTGGAAGATTATGATTATAGTGAGGTTCCCCCCACTCATCTACATACTCAGAAGGTTAGTGACCCCTGTATTCTATGCCCCCCTCCCTCTTATGACCTGCAGCAGAGTATTTCTTTTTTTTTTTTGGTAAAGTTTTTTATTAATATAAATTAATATATTTCTAATGCATACTAAGAGTAATGTTAAAGAGAGGTAAGGTAAAAAGGAGTTGAAGTTTAGCTGATATAGACAGTTGCTAATGTCTGGCTTGGGAATCATATATTAACAGTGGAGGATCCCAGAACTGTTGATCCATGCTGAGCACCATGGAATCTTCTATGATCAGCTTGCTCCCAGGCTTGGATAATTGCCAGAGGATTTCAGGATTTAAGTGGCTGTGAAGTGAGTGGTTACAGCCATTAACATGAATAGGGCAATCATGCTAGACAGTGGAGAATAAATTAAAAGGATTGGATCATCATGCAGAACAACACAAGGCACAACATATACAGAAAAGGGAGAAAAAAAGATGAGTTTTCTTATGTCCAAGCTCCAAAGTGTGAGACAACAATATACTATAATTTATGAAACTCAAATTCTATGTTTGAGTTCTTTTTACAGACAGTGCTGTAAAACATGTGCTTATATATTCTTAATGATATTACCTATAGATAGAAAACTGCTAGTTCAATGTGGCTTTTAAAAATATTGATACTAGGTGAATGCAGTAGGCTATTAGTGACAGTGGCAAATTTCTCACTGACCTTTATGAAACACAGTTTCCCCTACTGTGTGTGTAAATGTCATTATTAATCCCTCTGAGGAAAAAAAAAGAAGAAAAAGGGATATGTTTCTCCTTATCATTTTAATATGCAAAGTTGTTGTACCTTGAAAAAATATAATAGCTTTCACAAGTTAGATATTGACTGACATCTTAACAAAATATATTTAACAATCTCTGTATTGATAACTTGAATGTTTTAAACTAGAAGAATCAGGCAAGAGTGCCAATATTTCAGTATTTGGTAAAGAATTCAACAGGAATTATTTATAGACCTTGGCACACCAAGTATCAGATTGTAGATTGTCATTTAAAATTATTTGTTCTTCCACTTATTCAGTCAGGCTCACAAACTCTCCCATGAATACTACCTTCTGCTTACAGAAATGCTGCCAGTAGGGAAAGGGAAGAGAATGGAGAGAATGCTCTAAGGACAAATCAAGGCCCTTCCCCATTATCTCTCAACAGACAAGCCACATACAAGGGAAGCAAGGAAATATATTAGTACTCGTGTCAGGATATTCTAGGATGGAAACATGACCAGTGAACATGTTAAAAGACCATACAGGGAAGGAATAAGTGCCTTTGTATGTGCAAAAATATAGCCATATACAGCAAAAGCATACAATAAACCAGTAAGAAACAGACACATGCTATACGTGTTTGTAAATACTGTAACCATTCTAATGCTGGTATTTGATCCAATGATCATTGCTGAACAAATTTTCTCTTTGCCTGTTGGCCTAGTCTACCGGTTGGGCACAGAACTATTCCACAACAGGCCAGAACACTGGTTTCACTGTTGAGCACAACCTGTGGAGAGAGACTAACAAAGGACTGAGCATTTCTACCTCCCTTATCCCCACCTTGGAGCTTCTAAAGCCCCCTGGCTGAACATAAAGCTAGACAGTTTGATGGAGAGAGACTGAGGAATGTCACAACTGTAAGCATACATGGGGCTAGAAGGAAGATTGACAATCTTTACCTCCCCAGGTGAGAGATGGAAAAAGGATTGAGAGAGGAGATCCAGGTGAGGACGAGGAGGATGGCTGGCTGCCAACCAATATTTCTAGATTAATTGTCAGGAATCCCCTGTTGCCTCTGTGAAATGGAGTTATGTTTAGCCTTGTATGTAATTATTTCTGTTTTAGGCTTTATTTTCCCTTTGGTTTTGAGCTAAGGTGTTAGATTAGGCCACTTATTTATATTGTTAAATATTGTTTGATCAATACATTTAGAATATTAACTTGGTGATATTAATTCTACTTATAATTGTTCCTTTTCAATTATTCAATGTATTGCTGTTCTTCTGATGTTTTGAGCCATCTTGGACAGTATCTAGTAGGAAAAGAATTTTCAAATAAACTAATGAGCAATTTATAAATATTCTAAATAAGTAATTATTAGTGGTCTTAAGTCATGTATACATTTATTGTTAACAGTGAGTTGGATCCAGAGATACAGAAATGCAAAGAAGTCGGGTTGTTGTGCAGTTCTATGAGCTTTTGTTTATGAGCTACTGGAAGTCACTGTGTAGTACTGTGCAAGGTATGTACAAGTGTGATACCTGTACAAGGTGGACTAATTAGGATAAAACAAACATTCTGGGGTGAGTTCTTGGCCCAGCCTAGACTCATGGACAGTTATACCACATCCATGAAAAAGAAACAGACTTGGATTTCTCTTATTGTGGGCTATCCTCCCCTGGTCATATGCTCTATGGGTCCAGATAAAGCTCTGATAGAGCTTAAGTAGAGAATTTTGGGCCTTGATGTTCAACCAGATAGATAGTCCCACACAGAAGGGCAAATTGGTGTGATTTCATGCCTTGCAGTCACTATACGAACATACAGTATTACAATATTCCTTTTATAGGATCATCTTTGTGTATGTTCAGACATCAAGGTCAAGTCTGTGGCAAGTGCTGTTAGACTGCTCCTTATATCACACCTGGTGTGGTGATCTCATTGATCCACTTATTAGCAACTTTCTCACCAATCACAGTCAGCAATTATAGATTAGTGCTGCAAGATCACTGCACTGAAACATCTAAGAGGTCACAAAATTCCTACCTGTAGCTATGGTCATTAGAAACTGATGGGTTCATTCTATAATCAGCTAAGCAGGCGTGATTAAAAGGACCCCAGCTGCTGCAGTTAGAGCCAAATTGGGAATTTATACAATTTGTTCTTTGTCTAAAATCAGAGCATACAATTATTGGTGCAAAATCAATGCTATGGAAACTGACAGACTCCCAAAACTGTGTCTGTTAGAACTGACAAAATCTCAATTACTGACCTCTTGGATTGTACAACTGACAAATTATATCAGGAACTGTGGTCTCCCTGTTTCTTGTCCAACTGTCTCTGGAAAACAAGATAAAAAGATTGCTGCAGAAAGAATTTTGGATATTGAAGCTCAGAGAGATATAGCCAACCTTAGTAAGGCTGGCACATTAAAATGGATAAGCCACTATAAACGTACCTTCCAAATTGCCAAGTATTTAAACACAGAAATGTCCAAACACCTTAGAGCAGCCTTTCTCAACCTTTTGACCCTGGAGGAAACCTTGAAATACTTTTCAGGCCTCAGGGAACCCCTGCACATTCAGGCTCAAATATAGGCCAGAAGTTACAAAATTATTATATTCACTTCATGTGTAGACCGATGCATTAACAGTGTTATTAAACTAAAAATAAAGAATGACATTCACCTCTTTAATGTGAAGTTGCCCGAATTTGAAATAATTTTTAAAATAAATTGTGATCTCCCAGGGAACCCCTAGTGCAGAGCTTTCCAAACTTTTCATGTTGGTGACACACTTTTTAGACATGCATCATTTCGCGACACACTCTTACAGCAGGGCATCATTTCGCGACACACTCTTACAGCAGGGCACAAAGGAGGCACTAGGACCTGCGTGGAATCCTGGCAGGGCAGGTTTGGAGGCAGCCAGGCACAAGGCAGGCACTAGGATTTGTGCAGAATCCTGGCAGGGCTCGGAGGCAGCAGCAGCCGCGACACACCCAGACACTGCAGCCGACACACTAATGTGTCCCGACAGTTTGGAAAGCTATGCCCTAGTGCAGAGCTTTCCAAACTGAGTGTGTCACCACAAAAGTGTGTCGCCACACAACCCGGAAGCGCTGATCATAATCAGCGCTTCCGGGTTTTCCTGCGGCGACACACCAACAGCGGCGCGCCAAAACCCGAAAGCGGCAGCAGCGCTTCCGGGTTTTTGCATGCGGCGGCACTTCCGGGTTTTCCCGGGGCGACACACTAACGGCGGTTAGTGTGTCGCCGCGGGAAAACTTTGGAAAGCCCTGCCCTAGTGACTTCTCGCGGAACCTTAGGGCTCCACGGAACCCTGGTTGAGAAACCCTGCCTTAGAGGGTATTTACTCGAGCAAGATTTGAGCAGCTGCACACAATGGTTAAATATGGAAGGTTTAACCAAGTCCCTTATAATGAATGTACTTGTATTTGCAGAGCCCCAGAGATAGAAGACAGAACACATATATTATTTAAATGTCAATTGTATAAGAAAGAGAGAGATCAGTATCTTGAATCGCACATTAGACAAATGGCCTATTGGGATCCTTATATCAAAACAGCACATTTCACGTGTGGTCAGTATCCAAAAATTGCATATAATACGGCTCTTTATTTGAACAAAACAATACAGTGGAGAACTGCATATGTATATCTGATTGGGCTAAATTGTAGGGGTGACATGGAAATACAATTTTAATTTCTTTTACTTCCTTTATTCTATTTTTAACATATGGTCTTATTACTGTTCTGTGTTTTATATTTTGTATTCTGATGTGGCCTAATGGCTAATCAATAAGTATTACTGACATAACCAGATACACCCAGGTTCTCTCTTTTCCACAACTGTTGACTGCTTTGTTCTATGTCATTCCACCAATCTGTGTACAGTGTAGAATTCTAATACCTTTCATAACACTTTGCTCCTTGCCAAGTTTGACTTACTCATTATGTTGACCTTTGCTGTGCTCTATAGGCTGCTGCTTCTATTTATTTATTTTCTATCCCACCTTTATTATTTTTATAAATAACTCAAGGCAGTGAACATACCTAATACTCCTTCCTCTTCCTATTTTCCCCACAACAGCAACCCTGTGAGGTGAGTTGGGCTGAGAGGGAGTGACTGGCCCAAGGTCACCCAGCTGGCTTTCATGCCTAAGGCGGGACTAGAACTCACAGTCTCCTGGTTTCTAGCCCATTGCCTTAACCACTAGACCATAGCTTTCTGTGTGTCGCAACACAGTACTGTGTTGCCTGCGGGGCCCAGGTGTGTCACGTGAAAACCCGGAAGCGCTGATGGTTCACCGCCACGCACGGTAGTGGGCCATCAGCGCTTCCAGGTTTTCGTGCGGCACACCAGGACACCGTTGCCACCGCGACACGCGAAAACCCAAAAATAAATATGGAGGAATATTTTAAGAATAAGAATGTTAGTTTCTTAATTTTCATATGCTTAAAATGTATATGAATTGCTTAAAGCTACAGTAAGTACTCTTTCCTAATGATTTGTGATTACAGTATACCGAGGACAATTCTTCTGGTTCGTTTGTCTTTCACAGAACATTTCTTTCCACTGTCCAATACAAAAACATGAAGTAGCTAATGGAAAAAGCGATGTGCTTGATGACTGGACAAATCCAGTATCGATAATGTTACTTATCCACACAAGAATTACTTTTTAGTAGAGCATTAAATGGTGGGGCTTATTCTTAAGTATACATGTTTACATTTTCAGATACTTTTCCCAGAAAACCAGAAGTGAAAAGGTTGTGAAGTACTGCCTATCCTGTGCATAGAACGTATCTTATTGCTGTGCACAGGTATGTCCATACATGGGAATGCACATGGTGCTCTGTCATTTCATATGGTGACTGGAGGAGGCTCATTTTAAGCATTAACAAAACCCCAGAATAACCAAGCATTGCCTCTTAGTTTAACCTAAAGAGCAAACAACCTGACTGAATTGAGTACAGTACAGGTGGTCCTCACTTAATGACTACTTGTTCAGCAACCATTAAAACTTATGATGGTTCTGATGGAGTAGTACTTACGACTGGTCCTCAGAGTTCCGGCTGTTGCAGTATCTCCGTGGTCACATGATCACAATCCAGGCACTCAGTGACTGGCTCGCAATTACGTCACGGCGTCCTGTGGTCACATGATCACCATTTGCGACCTTCCTTGCCAGCTTCCGACAAGCAAAGTCAATGGGGAAGCCAGCAGGAGGTTGCAAATGGCGACGTGACGTCACACTTAACCATAGTGCAGGATTTGCTTAATGACGGCAACTGGAAGTGCTGGAAATGCCATTGCTAAGTGGCACAGTCACCTGACATTGTGCTTTATGAATGCATCGCTTAGCAACATAAATTCGTCCCAGTTACTGTCGTTAACCAAGGACTACAGATGAAATCTGGAGCATAGTGTCCGCAGATCTTCACCTGTATACCGTCATGAACTCAATCGCCTTGCAACTCTTACCAGAAGCCAGTTTTTGACGTTTACTCAGAAAGAAGTCTCAGCACTGCTTCTTCCGAGGACAACCTTTCCTTGGCAGCCCGAGAAGAGCAACGTTCTGCTTTTGTCCCTCTTTTCACGGGTGACGGCATTGCCACGAAACGAGCTTTTATTCCTCGTTTTGCTGCCATTTGGATTCATCCCCTCCTCCGGCCCTCAGAAATCAATCAGAATTCCTTTTTTTTTTTTTTTTGTGGGGGAGGGAGAACAATCGCTCCCATTCCGAATCTCGCGCCCATCCCTTTTTCCCACTTTGCAAGCTTTCTCTCCGTGCTTGCGAGGCTCAGGCGGCGGTCGCGCGCCTACTCAGGCACTCAGCCTAAGAACGCGCACTCTTAATTCGGCTCCCATCCCCCTTCGGGAGGAGGAGGAGAACAGCTCGCTCCCTTGGTAGCGGCCGCGACGCTCTGCCGGGGCTATTCTGCCTTTCTCCTTTGTTCGAAGGGGGCGGGTGAGGTGCCCCAAATGCACAGGCCCAGGAGAATAGCGTGGACCGACAGCTCCCCGGAGGTTTCTGTGGGAGTGAAAGGAGGCGCTGGGCACGCGAACCCCGGCTACTCTAGCGAAGAAGAAAAAGGGGAGCCCCCCCAAGGGAGAAGCACCCAAGTGAGCGACGCGGCGGCGATGGGGGACGAAGGGGACCACCCGCTCCTCAGGGGAATTTTCGAGATCGAGAAGAAGAGCTGCGACGTGGTGCTGCGCGCCCAGAAGCTTAGCTGGAGCCCTATCAAGCCAGAGAGCCCCGTAGGTGAGGGCTGCGTCTCTGTGTTAGCGTGCTAGCGAGAGAAAGTGTGGTGTCCCCTACCTCCCCTCCCCCTTCCCCGCGTTTCTTCCACACCTGGGACAAACTCCAACTCCGGCGAATAGATTTGGCCGCACATGGACTAAGAGCTGCAGCCGTATCCGGAAGCCGGTGGTTTTAATGAAATTTACGCTCCCCTCCCCCACCTCAGAATTACGCATTGTTCCGTCTTAGTTTCCTCTCCAGCTCCTCACAACGCGCTGCCCTGCAAATGGGGAGGTCAGTGGAGGTGTGACGTGGGCGGTGACGGTAGCAGCAAAGCTGAAGGAAAGTTTTGTTAACTTTGAAGATCACGTGTACCCAGTGACGGGCTACCTAGATCGGAATGTTACATTGGGTAGCAGGTGGAACTCGTAAGGAGCGAGGGTCTCGGTTTTTTCCTCCTCCTCTCTTTTCTACTTGCGAAGGGGCGTGTGTGTGGACGCGCGCTTTCAAACCGCGCTGTTATCTAACGACGGCTCTACTTCCAATGCTGAAGTTTAGAGGAAAGACAGGCATCTTTACTGTATTTTTGAGTTGCAACCTCTTTTGTCTTTTTTTTTTCGTCACTGCAAAAAGGAAAAAAAAATCTATGAAGACGGATTAAAGTTAGGTGTGCCTTTCCGTAGTAAGGCTAGATTGAGTTAAATTACCCAATTAAGCCTTGCAGTCGTGTCTAAAATGCAACTCCTATCATGCAGTCCAACCAACAAAGGAAAGTTTATTTTACTCTAGCGGCAAAAAAGGGCTGACATTTTTCTCTTCGTTTTTTCAATCGAGCTGCTTTTTCTTTATCTTAGCCCTGCCCAAACCTTAAAAAAATAGAATGGCAGACTAGTGATTGAAAGAAAAAAAATTTGCTCCATTTTTCTGGAGGGGGAATAAGTGCCCCTTGTATTTGCTGTAGTAGGCGTTGTTGTTCAGTCGTTTAGTCGTGTCCGACTCTTCGTGACCTCATGGACCATAGTACGCCAGGCCTTCCTGTCCTCCACTGTCTCTCGGAGTTTACTCAAATTCATGTTCATGTTGCTATCTAACCATCTCATCCTCTGCCGTCCCCTTCTCCTTTTGCCCTCAGTCTTTCCCAGCATCAGGGTCTTTTCCAGTGAGTCCTCTCTTCGCATTAGGTGGCCAAAGTATTTGAGCTTCAGCTTCAGCATCTGTCCTTCCAATGAGCAGTCAGGGTTGATTTCCTTTAGGATTGACTGGTTTGACCTCCTTGCAGTCCAAGGGACTCTCAAGAGTCTTCTCCAGCACCACAGTTCGAAAGCATCAATTCTTCGGCGCTCAGCCTTCCTTATGGTCCAACTCTCACAGCCATACATTGCTACTGGAAAAACCATAGCTTTAACTATACGGACCTTTGTCGGCATGGTGATGTCTCTGCTTTTTAATGTGCTGTCTAGGTTTGCCATAGCTTTCCTCCCAAGGAGCAAGCGTCTTTTAATTTCATGGCTGCAGTCACCGTCTGCGGTGATCTTGGAGCCCAAGAAAATAAAATCTGTCACTGCTTCCATTTCTTCTCCTTCTATTTGCCAGGAAGTGATGGGACCAGATGCCATGATCTGGGTTTTTTTAATGTTGAGTTTCAAGCCAGCTTTTGCACTCTCCTCTTTCACCCTCATCAAGAGGCTCTTTAGTTCCTCTTCACTTTCTGCCATTAGGGTGGTATCGTCTGCATATCTGAGGTTGTTGATATTTTTCCCGGCAATCTTAACTCCGGCTTGTGATTCATCCAGCCCAGCATTTCTCATGATGTACTCTGCATATACTCTGTATATACTCTGCGTAGTAGGCGAGGTTTATGCAAATCATACTATTCCTAGCCCCTTCTAGTTAGAAACTTGCCTAATGCCATATCAGGGTGTGGCTGGGGCTGATCATGAAGTGTAATGTTTTCTCCCTGAGTAGGAGAATGCAATCCCTCATCACCTCCAATGATTTGGAGCTTTTCCACAGGGTCTGGTTTATTTATTTATTTTGCAGCATTTCTAGGCCAACCCAGTTCCCAGTGGATGCTGGGAGGTGAATAGAACAACAGTATCTTTTAAACCAGTACAATAAAATTCCTGTTGAAAAGAAAGAAGGGGGAAAAAAATGACATAATGGCACCCTTCTTCAGTTTGGACCAGAGTTTGTGGCTATTTTCTTAGTAGCCTGGTGCCCGAGGGGGGAAAAAATCAGTGATTTGGTAACCTGGCTAATTCTCAGAATATGCCTTCATAAAACAGAGATAAGTAACAGTGTGGTCATTATGGGAAAGTGCCAAGTTACTCTGCAGGGATGATAGAGTACTAGAGGAAAGCCCATTGAGCCAGGCCACATGATGCCCTAAGCCAGAGTCAGAAGTTTAGGGAGTTGGTGAACTCAAAACAAACCACTAGCTCCACTCCTAACAATGGAGTGTCTGTGTGTCTTATTCAAAGTAAAAGAATGGGGCTCTGTATGAGGGAATTACACATGGAAGTCTCCATGCAATCCACAATCTTGTGTTACCAAGGTTCTATTAGAATTCCTGGAGACTTCCGGTGGGGACATGGACTGAACAGCTGTGCCTGCGGGCTCAGCGGGCAGAACTGACAACACAGTTTTTTTGGGCTCAGGTTTTTCCTGAAGCCCAGGAGTGTTTGTCCGGAAAAAGGAAAACACCTGGAATCACCCCATCTGTCCTCCGGACAGCTGCTTGCAGCCAGAAGATAGCAAACAAAGTTCGCGTTCGACTGGTAAGAGCTAGCCGGGCGGCTGGGACATCACCATTTCCAAGCTGTGCTGTAGCCTTAAAGGGACACTAGGACTGGCCACCCCATTTCTAAATCACCCAATTTATATTTCTTTTAAGTACGGGTATCCTAAGAGAGGCTTTCTACAGCAAGGAGAAGCGGGTTCTCTTGGTGCTTTTTGGGCTCAATTTTTTTAAAAAAAAATTCTTTTAAAGTTTTGGACTTTGTTTTCCATCCAAATATTAAGGAGGATTGAGAGTAAATAATTGTCTGCCTGTTATTATTTTTGTACTAAATTTGAAGATAATAGCATTTTCCTCCACGTTGAATCGGCTGTTTTGAACTTTCAGTTTTCCGCTTCTACTTTCCCTGGGGAACTGTCTGCATATCTTAGATTCACTTGTGTAAACACATTCCGCAATTCTTTCATATCTTCGACTTTCGCTGGTTAAGCTCCTAAGGGGCGCTTAGGATCTTTAATCTACTGCGTGAGACATGGAGGATTTTAAACAGACTTTCTCTGACTTCCACTGAGATTTTAAACAGATTCTTTCTGATTCCTACCAAGTTTTTATGCAAGGCATTCTGGACATTGTGGAAAATATGAGGTCTAAAATGTGTCACCTGATTGGGGATGTCATGGATGAAACAGGAATTTAACAGTGACAGAAATGTCTCTTCTAAGAGTGAGATCGGGATTTCTGTTGAAATTTATTTTATTTATTCTTCAATTTTTATTACTTCCCCATCTCCCCTGAAGGGGACTCTGGGTGGTTTACAAAATATAACAGTTAAAATAAATATAAAACCATATAAATCTGCAATCATTACAAATACTAATAAATAAATATAAAATCCAGGAGGCGATAAGATGGTATTTTAAAAGGGCTCTATGGCACCAGCCATCCCCAGGAGGAGCTGTTCCCATTCCCATCCCAAGCAAACCAGGTCTTTAAGTTCTTCCGGAAGGTCAGGAGTGACGGAGCCTGTCTCACCTCCGGCGGCAGAATGTTCCAAAGGGCGGGTGCCACTGCAGAGAAGGCCCGCCTTCTGGGCCCCACCAAGTGAAGCTCCCTTAACAACAGGGTCCGCAGCATGCCCTCTGCATAATCGAGTGGGACGGTTTGAAGTTATAGGGATGAGACGGTCCCTCAGATAACCTGGTCCCATGAAATGCTGGATGAAGATCGGATAGTCGAGTTGAAGAAATTAAAGGGAGAGATTGAGTTGCAAGCCATAAGTGAAATTGATCTTCTGATGGAACACCATGGAAAAGAAGGGGTTATTGTGTATGGGAGGTCCCCTGAAGAGAAGTCGGAGTTTCTGAGTGGGGCAGTTGGGCTGTTCGATTTTTTTTTTTAAAAAAAAGCTCTGCACGTTGTGGGGATATGTAAATGCTCTGGTTTATTTTGAAGTGGGATAAGGGTTTAAGAATATTTATCTGGATTGCTTTTAGGGTGTGGCTGATTTCATTTATCTTTTAATGATTTGGATTAAGATTTTTTGTTGTTCAGTCGTTTAGTCATGTCCGACTCTTCATGACCTCATGGACCATAGCACGCCAGGCCTTCCTGTCCTCCACTGTCTCCCGGAGTTTACTCAAATTCATGTTCATTACATCGGTGATGCTATCTAACCATCTCATCCTCTGCCATCCCCTTCTCCTTTTGCCTTCAGTCTTTCCCAGCATCAGGGTCTTTTCCAGTAAGTCCTCTCTTCGCATTAGGTGGCCAAAGTATTTGAGCTTCATCTTCATTATCTGTCCTTCCAATGAGCAGTCAGGGTTGATTTCCTTTAGGATTGACTGATTTGACCTCCTTGCAGTCCAAGGGACTCTTAAGAGTCTTCTCCAGCACCACAGTTCGAAAGCATCAATTCTTCGGCGCTCAGCCTTCCTTATGGTCCAACTCTCACAGCTATACATTACTACTGGGAAAACCGTAGCTTTAATTATACGGACCTTTGTCGGCAAGGTGATGTCTCTGCTTTTTAATATGCTGTCTAGGTTTGCCATAGCTTTCCTCCCAAGGAGCAAGAGTCTTTTAATTTCATGGCTGCAGTCACTGTCTGCGGTGATCTTGGAGCCCAAGAAAATAAAATCTGTCACTGCTTCCATTTCTTCCCCTTCTATTTGCCAGGAGGTGATGGGACCAGATGCCATGATCTGAGTTTTTTTAATGTTGAGTTTCAAGCCAGCTTTTGCACTCTCCTCTTTCACCATCATCAAGAGGCTCTTTAGTTCCTCTTCACTTTCTGCCATTAGGGTGGTATCGTCTGCATATCTGAGGTTGTTGATATTTCTCCCGGCAATCTTAACTCCGGCTTGTGATTTATCCAGCCCGGCATTTCTCATGATGTACTCTGCATATAAGTTAAATAAGCAGGGTGATAATATACAGCCTTGTCGTACTCCTTTCCCAATTTTGAACCAATCGGTTGTTCCATGTTTTATTCTAACTTGCTTCTTGACCTGCATACAGGTTTCTCAGGAGACAGGTAAGGTGGTCTGGTACTCTCATCTCTTTAAGAATTTGCCACAGTTTGTTGTGATCCACACAATCAAAGGCTTTAGCGTAGTCAATGAAGCAGAAGTAGATGTCTTTCTGGAACTCTCTTGCTTTTTCCATGATCCAGCGAATGTTGGCAATCTGATCTCTAGTTCCTCTGCCTCTTCGAAACCCAGCTTGCACTTCTGGTAGTTCTCGGTTCACATACTGCTGAAGCCTAGCTTGTAGGATTTTGAGCATAACCTTGCTAGCATGTGAAATGAGCGCAATTGTACGTTAGTTTGAACATTCTCTGGCATTGCCCTTCTTTGGAATTGGGATGTAAACTGACCTTTTCCAATCCTGTGGCCATTGTTGAGTTTTCCAAATTTGTTGACATATTGAGTGCAGCACTTTAACAGCATCATCTTTTAGGATTTTAAATAGCTCAGCTGGAATACTGTCGTGTTCGCTAGCTTTGTTGTTTGTAATGCTTCCTAAGGCCCACTTGACTTCACTCTCTAGGATGTCCGGCTCAAGGTCAGTGACCACACCATCGTATTTATCAGGGACATTAAGATCTTTCTTGTATAGTTCTTCTGTGTATTCTTGCCACCTCTTCTTAATCTCTTCTGCTTCTGTTGGGTCCCTGCCTTTTTTGTCCTTTATCATGCCTATCTTTGCACAAAACCTTCCCTTGATATCTCCGATTTTCTTGAAGAGATCTCTAGTCTTCCCCATTCTATTGTTTTCCTCGATTTCTTTGCATTGTTCATTTAAGAAGGCCTTCTTATCTCTCCTTGCTATTCTCTGGCAATCTGCATTCAGTTGGTTATATCTTTCCCTTTCTCCCTTGCCTTTTGCTTTCCTTCTTTCCTCAGCTATTTGTAAAGCCTCATCAGTCAGCCACTTTGCTTTCTTGCATTTCTTTTTCTTTGGGATGGTTTTAGTTGCTGCCTCCTGTACAATGTTACGAACCTCCATCCATAGTTCTTCAGGCACTCTGTCTACCAGATCTAATCCTTTAAATCTATTCCTCACCTCCACTGTATATTCATAAGGGATATGATTTAGGTCATACCTGAGTGGTCTAGTGCAAGGGTCGGAAATGGCGGCTCGTGAGCCAGATGCGGCTCTTTGGCCCCTTGAGCGTGGCTCTTCCGCAGCTGAACTCACCCCCGCCCCTTCCACGTGATTGGCCCCCGCCCGCAAACCCCGCCCCCTGGCTCTCGCACTGAGCGAGGCCCGGCGCGGCAGGGAGGCGCTGCTGGCCCGGGACGCGGCGCTGTCGGAGGCGGCGCAGGAGCGGCTGCAGGGGCTGCTGCGGCTGGAGATGGCGCTGCTCCGCGGCATCCAGGTGCTGGGCGAGGGCGTGGGCCCGGGACGCGAGCGGCAGGGCGGCGCAGGGCGAAGAGCCGCCTGCTTTCCCCTTGGCCGCCACCGGTCCGAGCCTGGCTCGGCTCCCCCGGCCGCCGCAGGGCTCGGGTTAGCGGGGGGAGAGGACGCCGAACGGCGGGGTGGGGGGATTGATGGGGCGGGAGGGTGCACCCGGAGGGCCTCCCACGGCCACTTCTCCAAGGCGGGTTGCCGAGCACGCGCTGCGCCCACGGGAACGCCTGGTCCCTCCGCTCCCTCCAGTTCTAGGTTGTAATTAAAATCCGGGGCGGACTTCGATCCGAGTAGACCTTTCCAACCCCGGGGGGCTTCATAGTCCCAACCAAGGGCTTGCAAGGCTGCGGCCCTGCCTGCCTATCTTGAGTGCGCAACAGGACTTGCCCCCAAGGATGCGTGCGATGAGGCGCACAACCCTGCGGCGCCACGGACCGTTCGGGACCCTCGAGGACCACAGAACTGTCGCCAGCCTAGCCGGCCCCAGCGATCTCCGCCTGACTTCCTGGCGAGCAGCCCTGCTGAGCGGCGGGCGGGGCAGCACGGCGACCTGGATAGCCCCGAGGGGATGTCCGCAGGGGCCGCCGTCCGTCCGTCCTCCCTCCCTCTCCCTGCCCCAAGCCAGGAACTTTGGGGGCGAGAGGCCGCTCCAGAGCAGGGTCTGCGGAAGGGGGAGGCGGCCCTGCGCTGTGCGTTACCACCCTTCAGCGGCTCCTGCCGGGCCGGGCGGGATTGCCGGTGTGGCGGCGGCCGCCCTCGTAGCGGGCAAGCCCAGTAGCATCCCGCCAGCCGCCCCACCTCGCCACTTCCCCGGGGCCGTTCCCCTCCCCTTGGCCAGCCTGGCCTTTCTTTCTCGGCCTCTCCCTCCCCGGCTGGTGAGCTGCATGTGCTGGGCCCAGCGCGGCCTTTGAAGAGCGCTGCCAAGGCTTTGTGAGGGTGTCGGGTTTCCTGCCGGGCCGAGGCGCGCAGGCCAGAACAAGCTCGCCTGTTCTTGGAAGTGGCGGCGGGGCCTGGGTTTCCTGCGTTCCCTCTCCGCCCCTCTCGTGGCTTCCTCCCTCCTCGCCCCTGGCTTCACTCGGGGCAAGCGGTTGTCAAAATATTTTTCTTAGGCCGTCTTCTGTGCGCTTCGGAACTTTGCCAGCCCCGGCTCTCTGGAGCGGGGAGGCGGGCCGCCCTCTCGCCCGTTTCCACCTCCCGAAATCGAGCTGAGCAGGAGAATTGGCCAGAAGGCAGGATCCTGCACCCCTTTTCGCTTTCAGGGCTTCCCGGGATGAGGGAGACCAAAGTTTTCTGGCCCATCAAAGGGGGGCTAAGGAGGGAGCACCCTGCCGCTCACGTCCCGGGCCCGCGCCCTCGCCCAGCACCTGGATGCCATGGAGCAGCGCCATCTCCAGCCGCAGCAGCCCCTGCAGCCGCTCCTGCGCCACCCCTGACAGCGCCGCGTCCCGGGACGCGAGCGGCAGGGCGGCACAGGGGGCCTGGCCGGGGCGGTGGCACAGAGCCGGCGGAGGTTTGCCGGGCGGCAGGACGGGGCGGGCGGCGCTAAGGGACCAGGCGTTCCCGTGGGCGCAGCACACGCTCTGCAACCCGCCTTGGAGAAGTGGCCACGGGAGGCCCTCCGGGTAGGCCAGCAGCGCCTCCCTGCTGCGCCGGGCCTCGCAGAGACGGGCCTGAAGGGGCGCAGAGGCCGGAGAGGGAGCCCCTCCATCTCCCCTTCTCTCCCTGCCTCGCCCACCCGGGACGCGAGCGGCAGGGCGGCGTAGGGTGACGAGCCGCCTGCTCTCCCCTTGGCCGCCTCCGGTCCGAGCCTGGCTCGGCTGCCCCGGCCGCCGCAGGGCTCGGGTTAGCAGGGGGAGAGGACGCCGAACGGCGGGGTGGGGGGATTGATGGGGCGGGAGGGTGTCGCGCCACGCGCCGCCCTTGATGTCAGGCGCTGGCGAAGGCCTTTCCCCTTCTCGCCAAAGAGCCCGCGCCTGCTTGGCCGCGGCGGTGGCGGAGGATGTGCGGCCCGGGGATCCTGCCGCAGATGGGAAACCCAGCTTGCTCTCCCCACCCGCTTCCCACGCTCTCCGCTCCCCATAATATCGTGGGGCAAAGGGAAACCTGCCCGGAGGGGTCATCAGGAGCACAGGATCTGGCCCCAGCCCAGCCCGGCCCGCAGCTTCGGCGCCCTCCCCTCGCCATCGCGAAAGTCCCAGGCGACGGCGGGGACGTTCGACCTGCTCGTGCAGCACCCAGGCGGCCTGGGCGAGCCGCGGGCCCGGCCAGGGGGGGGCTGGACGGGGCGGCCGCCCCCGGAGACTCCGCAGCCCCCCGGCTGCCAGAGAGGAGGAGAGGCGGTGGAAGAGCTGCAGCCGGGGGGCCGCGGAGTCTCCGGGGGCGGCCGCCCCGTGCTGCACGAGCAGGTCGAACATGCCCCCGCCGTCGCCTGGGACTTTCACGATGGCGAGGGGAGGGCGCCGAAGCTGCGGGCCGGGCTGGGCTGGGGCCGGATCCTGTGCTCCTGATGACCCCTCCGGGCAGGTTTCCCTTTGCCCCACGATATTATGGGGAGCGGAGGTTGGCAGCTGTTTCTCCGCCACTCCCGGTGGGGTGGCCGAGCCGGGTTCGCGGAGCCGCTGGCTGCGCAGAGCCGCTGGCTGCACCCCCTCCCTCCGTGAGCCCCGCCCCCTTCCACGCGATTGGCTCCCGCCCGCAAAACCCGCCCCCTTCCACGCGATTGGCTCCCACCCGCAAAACCCGCCCCCTTCCACGCGATTGGCTCCCGCCCGCAAAACCCGCCCCCTGGCTCTCGAGCACTTCAAAATGTGCACGAGCATGTCAAAATGGCTCCTGGCACAAAAAGTTTGCCGACCCCTGGTCTAGTGGTTTTCCCTACGTTCTTCAATTTAAGCCTAAATTTTGCGATAAGAAGCTCATGATCTGAGCCACAGTCAGCTCCAGGTCTTGTTTTTGCTGATTGTATAGAGCTTCTCCATCTTTGGCTGCAAAGTATATAATCAAATCTGATTTCGGTATTGACCATCTGGTGATGTCCATGTGTAGAGGAGTCTCTTGTGTTGTTGGAAAAGAGTGTTTGCTATGACCAGCGTGTTCTCTTGACAAAACTCTATTAGCCTTTTCCCTGCTTCATTTTGTACTCCGAGGCCGAACTTGCCTGTTATTCCGGTTATTTCTTGACTTCCTACTTTAGCATTCCAGTCCCCTATGATGAAAAGGACATCTTTTTTTGGTGTTAGTTCTATAAGGTGTTGTAGGTCTTCATAGAACCGGTTGACATCAGCTTCTTCAGCATCAGTGTTTGGGGCATAGACTTGGATTATTATGATGTTGAATGGTTTGCCTTGGATTCGAACTGAGATCATTCTGTCGTTTTTGAGGTTGTACCCCAGTACTGCCTTTCCCACTCTTTTATTGACTATAAGGGCTACTCTATTTCTTCTAAGGGATTCTTGCCCACAGTAGTATATATAATGGTCACCTGAATTAAATTCACCCATTCCTGTCCATTTTAGTTCGCTGATTCCCAATATGTCGATGTTCAATCTTGTCATCTCATGTTTGACCACATCCAGCTTACCTTGATTCATAGATCTTACATTCCAGGTTCCTATGCAATATTGTTCTTTACAGCATTGGACTTTCCTTCCACTTCCAGGCACATCCACAACTGAGCGTCCTTTCGGCTTTGGCCCAGCCGCTTCACGCTTTCTGGAGCTACTCGGAATTGCCCTCCGCTCTTCCCCAGTAGCATATTGGACACCTTCCAACCTGAGGGGCTCATCTTCTGGCGTCTATCTTTTAGCCTTTTGATACTGTCCATGGGGTTTTCTTGGCAAGGATACTGGAGTGGGTTGCCATTTCCTCCTCCAGTGGACCACGTTTTGTCAGAACTCTCCGTCATGACCTGTCCATCTTGACCTGACTTCATTGAGTTACGCAAGCCCCTTCGCCATGACAAGGCAGTGATCCATGAAGGGGGGATTAAGATTACTAAGGTATAAAAATATTTGATTTTGGGTTTAACATGATTAAGATTATTAAAATTGTTGTATTATCAAGTACAGTGGCAGACAATTTATATGTTTTTGAGTTTGATCTTTATTATAGTAGACAGGAATGTATAGAATAGTAGTAGGAAGGAAATAATTAAATTATCTTTGGGGGGAAGTTGTTTAGGAGGTTTATATAAAATAAAATTCGCTTCTCACCCCTATGGGTGGTATGTGTCTTCCTCAACCTCGGGTCCTCTACCAGAGGCCTGGGAGTTTGAGGGCTCTGCGCAGTATCTTAGCTGTTCCTAGCACTGCACTCTTCTGGACAGAGAGCTCTGATGTTGTTCCTGGGATCTGTTGGAGCCACTCTCCCAGCTTGGGAGTCACAGCCCCAAGTGTCCCTACCACCACTGGAACCACTTTGGCCTTCACTTTCCAAATCCTCTCTAGTTCTTCCTTCAGGCACTGGTACTTCTCCAGCTTCTCATACTCCTTCTTCCTGATGTTGCTGTCACTTGGCACCGCTACATCTATCACCACCACTGTCTTGTCCTTGTCTACTAACACGATGTCTGGTTGATTAGCCAGTACCTGCCTGCCTGTCTGGATCTGGAAGTCCCACAGGATCTTAGCCCTGTCATTCTCCACAACCTTCTGTGGAATCTCCCATCTGGACTTGGGAGGGTCTAGCCCATACATTGTGCAGATGTTCCTGTACACAATGCCAGCTACTTGGTTGTGCCGTTCAGTGTATGCTGTTCCTTCCTGCATCTTGCACCCTGCCACTATGTGTTGGACTGTCTCTGAGGTGTCTCTGCACAGTCTGAACCTTGGGTCCTGTCTAGTGTGGTAGACCCCTGCTTCTATGGATCTGGTGCTTAGTGCCTGTTCTTGTGCTGCTATGATCAGTGCCTCAGTGCTGTCTTTTAGTCCAGCCCTTTCCTGCCACTGGTAGGATTTCCCAATGTCAGCCACCTCAGCTATCTGTTGATGGTACATCCCATGCAGGGTCTTGTCTTGCCATGGCACTTCCTCAGCTTGATCTTCCTTCCATATCTGCTGCTGCCTCAGGCATTCTCTCAACAGTTCATCTTTAGGTGCCATCTTACTGATGTACTCCTGGATGCTCTGGGTCTCATCCTGGACAGTGGCTTTGACACTCACCAGACCCCGCCTGCCCTCTTTCCGCCTGGTGTACAGTCTCTGGGTGTTGGACTTGGGGTGGAAGCCTCCGTACATTGTGAGGAGCTTCCAGGTCTTCACATCAGCAGCCTTCATGTCCTCCTTTGGCCAGCTCACTATACCAGCAGGGTATCTGATGACTGGCAGGGCATACATGTTGATGGTGTGGATCTTGTTCTTCCCATAGAGCTGGCTCTTCAGGACCTGTCTTATCCTTTGGTGGTACTTGGATGTTGCTGTCTTCCTTGCCTCCTCATTGTGGTTCCCATGTTTCTGTGTGATACCAAGGTACTTGTACCTGGTCTGTATGTCTTCTATGTGGCCTGCTGGTAGTTCCACCCCATCAGTCCTAACTACCTTCCCTCTCTTTACTACCATCCGGCCACACTTCTCTAGTCCAAATGACATCCCAATGTCCTCACTGTAGATCTGTGTCAGGTGGATCAGTGAGTCGATGTCTCATTCACTCTTAACATACAGCTTGATGTCATCCATGTAGAGGAGGTGGCTGATGGTAGTTCCACTCTTGAACTTCTATCCATATCCAGTTCTTGTGATAATCTGCCTGAGGGGGGTTAAGCCCATGCAGAACAGCAATGTAGAACTTGATGTCATCCAGCTTGATGTCATCCATATATACACTGCTCAAAAAAATAAAGGGAACACTGAAACAACACAATGTAAGTCCAAGTCAATCACACTTCTGTGAAATCAAACTGTCCACTTAGGTAGCAACACTGATTGACAATCAATTTCACATGCTGTTGTGCACATGGAATAGACAATAGACGGAAAGCATAGGCAGTTAGCAAGACATCCCCAATAAAGGAGTGGATCTGCAGGTGGTGACCACAGACCACTTCTCAGTTCCTATGCTTTCTGGCTGATGGTTTGGTCACTTTTGAATGCTGGTGGTGCTTCCACTCTAGTGGTAGCATGAGACGGAGTCTACAACCCACACAAGTGGCTCAGGTAGTGCAGCTCATCCAGGATGGCACATCAATGCGAGCTGTGGCAAGAAGGTTTGCTGTGTCTGTCAGCATAGTGTCCAGAGCATGGAGGCGCTACCAGGAGACAGGTCAGTACATCAGGAGACGAGGAGGCCGTAGGAGGGCAACAACCCAGCAGCAGGACCGCTACCTCCGCCTTTGTGCAAGGAGGGACAGGAGGAGCACTGCCAGAGCCCTGCAAAATGACCTCCAGTGGGCCACAAATGTGCGTGTGGCTGCTCAAACGGTCAGAAACAGACTCCATGAGGGTGGTATGAGGGCCCGACGTCCACAGGTGGGGGTTGTGCTTACAGCCCAACACCGTGCAGGACGTTTGGCATTTGCCAGAGAACACAAGATTGGCAACTTCGCCACTTGCGCCCTGTGCTCTTCACAGATGAAAGCAGGTTCACACTGAGCACATGTGACAGACGTGACAGGGTCTGGAGACGCCGTGGAGAACGTTCTGCTGCCTGCAACATCCTCCAGCATGACCAGTTTGGCAGTGGGTCAGTAATGGTGTGGGGTGGCATTTCTTTAGGGGGCCGCACAGCCCTCCATGTGCTCGCCAGAGGTAGCCTGACTGCCATTAGGTACCGAGATGAGATCCTCAGACCCCTTGTGAGACCATATGCTGGTGCGGTTGGCCCTGGGTTCCTCCTAATGCAAGACAATGCTAGACCTCATGTGGCTGGAGTGTGCCAGCAGTTCCTGCAAAACGAAGGCATTGATGCTATGGACTGGCCCGCCCGTTCCCCAGACCTGAATCCAATTGAGCACATCTGGGACATCATGTCTTGCTCCATCCACCAACGTCACGTTGCACCACAGACTGTCCAGGAGTTGGGGGATGCTTTAGTCCAGGTGTGGGAGGAGATCCCTCAGGAGACCATCCGCCACCTCATCAGGAGCATGCCCAGGCATTGTAGGGAGGTCATACAGGCACGTGGAGGCCACACACACTACTGAGCCTCATTTTGACGTGTTTTAAGGACATTACATCAACGTTGGATCAGCCTGTAGTGTTCTTTTCCACTTTAATTTTTGAGTATAACTCCACATCCAGACCTCCAGGGGTTGCTTACATTTGATTTCCATTGCTAATTTTTGTGTGATTTTGTTGTCAGCACATTCAACTATGTAATGAACAAAGTAATTAATACGAATATTTCATTCATTCAGATCTAGGATGTCTTATTTCAGTGTTCCCTTTATTTTTTTGAGCAGCTTATATACACACATTTTCTTTTAATATAAGGGGAGGAAGCAACTGTATTTAGTGACTTTTATAATGTGCCAATGAAATGATTTATAAAAATAATGTGATTTTGGTTTAATATAGAGTAAGGGATTGATTATGGAAAATTGTTGTCTATCCTTGCTGTTAAAAGTTGGAAGTCACCTCTTTTTGTAATTTTGAAAAAATTTCTCTTGTGTTTCTACACTTTTTTAGTTTTTTCTTTTTTTTTTCTTGGTAGTTTTTTTGTTTTTCTGTAGCTTTTATCTTTGCTTGAAACTTAATAAATTCTTATATAAAAAAGATTCTATTAGAAATCCTGTCACATGAGTGGACTTTTATTTGCATGATGTGGGTTTTTCCCTCCATTATTCTTGATAGAACAAAACATTATCAAAATATAAAGTGCAACTTGTACATTCAAATTTTAAAAATAATAGAAGAAACTTTATTTTCATGGAAATAAGGTGGTTTTTCACATTAAGGATACACTAGAATGTTAAGGTATTTAAAATATGTCCCTAGTTATCGTTGCTTTGTAGTTGTTGGTTCATATTTTACATGTAGTAGTGGCCTATCCAAAATATTGAAATGTTAAAAAAAACCCTCCTTTTTTATATATTGGGAAAATTAAAATAGTAAAATGACAGTTATCTTTGTTTGTTGACTTGTTCAACATAGCAAATCTGAGGTGAATTAAATTATGTTAATATTGCAACTTTAATCAGTGTAGTATTTGCAGAAAAAATGTGAATTCTGTGAAACATAGCTTATACAACTTAAAATGTGCTGTACTTTTTATGTATTAGCTTTTCATGAACAAACTCTGGTAGTCCTGTTAGTTATTTTATGTTCTTATGAGAATGTTCTGTTGAAACAAATGTGTTACATTATGTGTTTGATACGTACATTACCCCTCTACCATAAGGGTCTGCTATTATGTTAGACACCAGCTGATTTTATGATAGTATTGGATTTCTTTCACATATGCTTATGTTTTGTCCAGATGAACTCAAAGAACATCTGTTACTTTTGTGGTGGTATCTGCTGCTTCCTTTTAGAATTTGACCTTTTGGTTAATTATAGCTACAGATCTCCAAAATGTTTAGTATTATATGCTTCTCGTATGAGTTTCTTTTTTGGTGGCGGGGGAATGAATATATTTGTCCCTAATCAGCTGTCAGTAGATTATTGAATTCCGTGAACTATTTAAATCACTTATAAAACAGCCATGGATATTTAAAATACTTTGTTTTACCACTTAGAATTAAAATTATTTAATTGCATTCTTCCAAGCAGATTTCTTGATCCTGAGGATGCTGAGAACCAGGTATTTATATTCCCATCCAAATTCTGAAATTGGAATACATAGTAGATCAGATAGAACTAAGCCCAGGAAGAGCAAGCCACATACAGAAACTATTTTCCTAAATAAACTACCTATACATAAAACTGGCAGTTGAGAAAAAGAAAACACCAACTATAGCATAAACGTGGTGTTCTAAAATAATTAAAAGAATGGTAAAAATCACAGATCCCTTGTTTTTATGAAGTATTAATGTAAAAATTAATTAACTGATTCAAACTGACCTGAAAGACAAATCACACATGTTTTTAAGTGCAATTGGTCATTCCCACTGATAACTTATTTCTTCTATAAAATAAAAGGCATTTCTTTTCCTTTAAAAAATACTTAACATATTGCTTCAAAATATTCTGTTTATATTTATATAAACTAGGTTACAGAATCCTAATCTTATTCTCTAAATTCTCTAGCTAGGATTAGACTAGACACTTCCCAATTGCAACTACAATAGATATATGAATTGGGCAATCTGACAAAAAAGAAAAAAGGAAAGACAGCCTTTTAAGATTTTGTGAAGCTCCCCCCCAAAAAAAAGTTCACTGAGATCCGCTTTCCTACTTTCTTCTCACTACATCTTATATCAATGTCATTTTTTCACCATCTAAAAAAAATGATAGAATTCTCCCCCAAAAAACAAAAACCGACAATGGTTGTTGTGGATCTTCCGGGCTGTGTTGCCGTGTTCTGGAAGTTGTGGTTCCTAACGTTTCGCCAGCATCTGTGGCCAGCATCTTCAGAGGGCAGGAGCACAGACAGAAGCGAAATCTCTGTGCCCAGGTAGAGTGGCAATGTTCTATTTATAGAGCTAAATTATGGGAGATTAGGTGGGGTTTTTTGTTGCGTTGAAATGTTTAACGAGTGGCTGATGAGCGTGATTAGCATGTTCATTGTGAGAAGTATTCCCATGTCCTGGTGGTTGGACTGAGTTCGTTGACCTTTTGCAGGCTGTGTTTTTCAGGACTGGTAGCCAGGTTTTGCTAATTTTTAGACTTTCTTCTTTTTTATTGTAACTGTGCTGGTGTTTGTGAATTTCAATGGCTTCTCTGTATAACAGGGCTTTCCAAAGTTTTTCCCGCGGCGACACACCAACCGGTGTTGGTGTGTCGCAGTGCGGCAGCGGGCAAAAACCCGGAAGCGCTGCTGCTGCTGCTTTTGGGTTTTGCGTGCTGCAGTTGGTGTGTCGCCGCGGGAAAACCCGGAAGCTTCCAGGTTGTGTGGCGACACACCAGACTGTGTGTGGCAACACACTTTTGTGTCGCGACACACAGTTTGGAAAGCTCTGCTGTATAATCTGGTGTAGTATAGAAATACTGGACAACACCAAAAGCCATTACACCAGATTATACAGAGAAGCCATTGAAATTCACAAACACCAGCACAGTTACAATAAAAAAGAAGAAAGTCTAAAAATTAGCAAAACCTGGCTACCAGTCCTGAAAAACACAGCCTGCAAAAGGTCAACGAACTCAGTCCAACCACCAGGACATGGGAATACTTCTCACAATGAACATGCTAATCACGCTCAACAGCCACTCGTTAACATTTCAACACAACAAAAAACCCCACCTAATCTCCCATAATCTTAGCTCTATAAATAGAAAACAAACATTGCCAAACAATACCATTCTACCTGAGCACAGAAAGAGCACTTCTGTCTGTGCTCCTGCCCTCTGAAGATGCTGGCCACAGATGCTGGCGAAACGTTAGGAACCACAACTTCCAGAACACGGCCACACAGCCCCGGAAGACCCACAACAACCATCGAACTCCGGCCGTGAAAGCTTTCGACGATACAAAAAACCGACAATCCTATACTGACATTAAAATCACAATAGTATGTTGTTATTAAATATATATTATTGTTTGCACCTAGTCCTATAAATGTATCCTCACTTTCTATTAAACTAATTTAAAGTCTAGACATAATGCATATATGTTTAAACATTTATATCAACCTAAATCTTTCCACTGTCAGTTCCCTCCATTTCCAGCCCCCTGTGCCATATACCACCCCATTCCAAGGAGTTCTGATATCTGGAGACATGTCTCCTGAAGATGCAAAGGCCACAGAGAAAGGGGGAAAATGGGACATTTCTCTTCTGTTCTCTAAATGGAATTTAGTTCTGGAATTTCCCTTAAGATTTTTTTAATGATATAAATTTTACTAACCCTAAAGAAAGGTAACCTTTGCATGTTTAATATTTAAACATTCAGGGTTTTTTAAAATTGAAAATGATTTAAAGTATCAGAAATTAGGACTGTGCACACTTCAGAAACAATGAGAAAGAAGCTCTTCAGATCTTGCATGAGCATAGCACCTCCCTGCTATTCCTTAAAATAGTTCACCGTTTGAAGGGCTTCTGTGTAAGCCTAAAATAGATGCAGCTGCTTTAAGAAGCTGATCCATTAAAGTTAATGGAACTCCTAAAGCAGTATCAATTTTTTCAAGCTTGCATGGAAACCTGATGTTGGGCTGCTTTAATGAACCAAGAGAGGTGGTCTGAAGTATTTCTTTTAACTAATTTCTGGAGTGTACACAGCTCCGATGGAAAGAGAATATTATACTTTACTTTTTTCTATTTGTAAGATAAAAACTTTTCAGATCTATAAACGTTCCTAAAATTCCTCAAGCTATAATAAAAATATTTCAAAAAGCAGCCATAAAAAGTAGGAGATACCAATACTAATTGGATCAGACTCTAGTGCTACAATCAGAAAAATTATTCTGTATTAAGATGATACTTCAGTGCAAACAGATTTACCACTAGCACTGAGGCCTTGATAGTTCTCGTGCAATAGCTAGTATTTGATATTCTGAGGGTGGAGATTTTGAGGAAATCTAAATTTGTAGAAATTACCATGATAATTAGCATAATTATGCAGTGTGCAAGTATGATTTCTTATTTCTGAGTCCCAATGAGTTTCAAAATTTAATTCATGCCTTTATATAATGTCAGTAATATATGTCAACATGCTACCTTATTTTGGTTATTTTTTTAAAAAAGGAAAAACCCTGATTTTAAAAGTTACTTCCATGCTTACAATACATGTATAGTTATAACAACCTATTATTTTAAGAATTTTAAAATGGAAATTGATAATGTACTTTTTAAATGGTGGAGTTAAAATTAGTTTGCTATGTTCAGTAAGTGGTGATAGCATCTGTGATGTAAAAGAAAGTATGCTTAGGTTACTTTGCAGACCTTTTAATCTCTGAAACAACAGATGTTATATTCTATCTAATAGTGTGTATCATGGAAACAGCGATTGTCAGTGAAATAACTGATGAAGAAATGACATAATTACTGATGCCAGGAATACATTTTTGTTATTTATTGACTATGATATATTGTGGTTATGCTGACATTTTTGAAAAACAGTATTATGTAAAATATGAAAATAAATAACTGGACAAGAAATGATGGGTTATAACAAATGCATATTTTGTTTTTTTCTAGTTTTCTGAAGTGGTTGTGTTAATGATTATGGGATTGATCCTAATGTTCATACACAGATGGAGAACTGCTGTTGATAGGCAAGATAAAGCCATGTCCTTGTTAGAAGTCAACAACAGAAAGGACAGGGAAGTCCTGCTTAATAAGGAGCTGTGAGATGATAGAAAAAAGGAGGAGCTGAGTAAGCTGGTCTGCAGTCATAAATGTAGCTATGCTGATTGTTGAGGACTGTCAACTGTCCTACTTCATGATCTCCCAATGTGCTGTATTTACTAAACCAAGTCTCTTTTGCCACGCCAGTCAGCAATAGAAATATGCCTGAGCTTCATCTCTGGAGGGAGCATACCTTGGTGTTTGGAATAGTTGGCTGGACTTTCTACCTGCTCATAGGGAGAGCAAGATTGTGCAAGGGACCTGGACTGCTTGTGGGCAACATACTGTATGAAATATTTTTTGCCTTGCTTTGACAAGTACAGGTAGTCCTCGTTTAGAGACCAGCAACTCGTTTGTTAAGCAAAGCGGTCACTAAGTGAAACCATGACTGTGCTTAAGATCTTACATCAGCTTTCCTTTGCTTTACAGACCTGTGAAGGTCTTAAATGCAAGGATTGGTTGTAAAGTTACTTTTTCATCACTGTTATAACTGCAAACGGCAGCTAAATGAGGCAGTCACTAAACAAGGACTACCTGTAGAATTTTGAATGTTCAGTTCTTGGTGTGTGTGCATTTCTTTAGAGGCAGATATTATGAATAAGACACAATACATTCCTGCATTCTCTAAATGTATGTAAAGCAGCTCGCATTCTAGGATAGAAATGGTGGCATTAGCTTTTACCAATTCTGTCACAGAATTAGGAGGCACTAAGTCCACAATCAGTGAATAAGTATCTTTTCTTAGTTTACTTTTAATGCTGCATAGTTTGAATGTTTTGAAGCATTGATCATTAGATTCTGCACTAGTTCCACCAGTAACAGTTGTTTTCGATATTCTTTATATCGAAGATTATTTGAAAGGAAACATTCATTCTTCTGTACACAAGAAATTACTTTGGGATTCTGAACGATATTAGTACTGCATTTTCTTGCTCTGAATGTCAGGGAGATTTGCTTTAGATGGATATTATTACCAGATTTCTCTAGAAAATGTTTGACATGATTATCTGATGCATTTGATTTCTACATATGTATGAATTTACAGGTTTCAGATATTTAAAAAATTGTCCAAGTCAGTTTATTTAAATCTTTAAACAGTATAAAGCATAAAATAAACAATACAAAATTAATTCCATAATTAATGTTTTACCTATAATACTAGGTGTTACTAACTTAAAATGTATTTTTCATTAAATATGTGTGAAATAGCAATCTGACAACTAAAAACTACCAGTAAATAAATGGATGAATCTAAAAACTGTACAGTATTATAAGAGTTTTTCTATAATGTAGCAAAAAGGCTAAATTTTATAGGATTGAAAGCAATATAGGAATACAGACATACCGTATTTTCCGGCGTATAAGACGACTGGGCATATAAGACGACCCCCAACTTTTCCATTTAAAATATAGAGTTTGGGATATACGCCGGAAAATACGGTACTCGCCGTATAAGACCTCTCCTGGCCAAGTGCAGCCGCTTGCCGGAACGCAGCCCCCAGGGAAGAGCAGGAGGACGAGCGTGGGAGAAACGCGGGGAGGGGGGAGTGAGCTCCATTCCCTCGGAGCAGCCTTGGGAAGGGAGGGGGCAAAACGCAGTGGCTCCACGACGGGCTCCAAAGTCGCCCACAACGCTCAACGGGCGCCTCGCTTCGCTTCGCCTCGCCTTCCCTTCCCCTCCCAGCCGCGCTTTAAATGGAGCGGGGGCCCAGAATTGGCCGCGTTTCGGGAAGCCTGGTAGGAAACGCGGCCAATTCTGGGCCCCCGCTCCATTTAAAGCGCGGCTGGGAGGGGAAGGCGAGGCGAGGCGAGGCGAGGCACCCGTTGAGCGTTGTGGGCGACTTTGGAGCCCGTCGTGGAGCCACTGAGTTTTGCCCCCTCCCTTCCCAAGGCTGCTCCGAGGGAACGGAGCTCACTCCCCCCTCCCCGCGTTTCTCCCGCGCTCGTCCTCCTGCTCTTCCCTGGGGGCTGCGTTCCGGCGAGCGGCTGCACTTGGCCAGGAGAGGTCTTATACGGCGAGTACCGTATTTTCCGGCGTATAAGACGACACCCGGCGTATAAGACCCCCGACTTTTGAGATGATTTTCCTGGGTTAAAGAGTCGTCTTATACGCCGGAAAATACGGTAATTCTAAAATGTGTATCCCTATGACTTTCAGTAGATCAATGCTGATTCTATTTTACCTGTATCCTTAGGAATACAGGTTTAGGGTGCAGAGAAGTTTAAATCCAAAATCCAAGAGGCTCACACTTTGCCCTGTATAACACTTTCAGCTCTGGCAAATGTGATCATCAGGTCATGAGAAGATGAATGGAAGGTGTTGAACTCATTCATGTCTCTTATCAGCTAGTAACTGACATGGTTAAAAGTAGCAGTAATACATGGTTATTGTTTAATGTGCGTAATGTAAATGCAGGAGAATTAATTCTTTTGTTCACGACCCATTTTGAAAGAGCCAGATTAATTCCTGAAAACCAGTCTATGCATGAAACTTGTCTTCATATTTCTATTTTGGAATAGGAGCAAAACTATTGAAAAAAATACAACCCCTTATAGATGTTTTAATTTTGCTAAGGCATAACCTTTTATGAACCATACAATCCTCAATCCTACCAATTACAGTCATATATGTGTATCTAGTTGCAGAATCTATTTTTATAGAAAATCTGGTTTTAAATTTTTCTAGTCATCAAGTCAAGTCAAATTTTTCTCAAGGGAGAAAATCCAGTTGTCTGTAACTATGATTTGTGTCTTGTTAAAAATAACAGTTATTGACTTATAAATAAGTTTCTGTAGGTTGCTGAAATCTTTTCATGTATCCAAATATACAGCCCAATATAGTGGAAGGCATTGTTTTCAGTAGATTGCCCAATTGAATGCCCATGTGTTTGAGCAATCTACTAAAAACAGTGCAGTGCCAACCAACAAACTGCAACATATATTAAGCCATGAAGAAAGAAAATTTATCTTTTTGTATAAATGGTTCTTGAAGGTAATAATTTGGTTCAGATGATACGTACCTAAAATGGTTGTCTTCTGACCAGTTTATTTATTTTATTTTATTAGATTTATATTAACCGCCCATCTACCCTGTCGGGGACCCTGGGCAGTTCACAATAAAACATAGTTTAAAAAGATAAATATAAAATTACAATATAATAAATATATTCTTTCCTTCTGCCCAATATTTGCATCCCAAGTTTAAAAAAGCAAAAGAAAGAGAATGAGAAATACCTCCTTCCCCTTTTAAGCCTCAGAGAAGTAAAATATGAGGAATTGTCAAAGATAAATTTGGTTATTAAAGAAAATTATAAATTTGAAATCATTTGGGAAGGTTCAGTTACTTATGAATATGATATACTTAACTAAAGTGCTTAACACATGCTGATAGAAATTAATATCATAGCCAACCTTATTTTTTTGTATTGTGTTTGAAGAAGTGGACATGTGCAGAAACTGTGAGTACAATTAGTGTCAAGCAGATAAATCCACCTCTAATCCTGTTTATGCTCTACATCAGGCAGATGTGCCAAAATTGATGTAGACAAGCTCTTGGCTTACAGTAATATTTTTAAGAGCTATGTAGAACTGTTTTTGCGAAGACCTTTCTTAAGGTTAAGTGTGGTTAAAAAGAGAAGAAAACCTAACAAGTGTAACCTACTTAATGAAGGTCCATGCCCTGCTCTTATGGTGATGAAACAACATAGCAGGAAAGACTATCTTTATTCCTAGTAATTAAATTGATTTTAAAAATACAGTGGGAAGTGGGAGCTGAATCAAATAAATAGCATGATATCTAATGTATACTTAAATCCCCTGTAAGAACAGATGGTACCCTGTATCCTTCTAGGTAATATGAGAGGAGAGTTAATATTTTGAAACAGCTAGCAATAATCAGTATGATACTAATGAATGGATAATTCTTGAATGGGGAAAGAAGTTTGCAGTATAATTTTATAAGCCAGTTTTAATTAAAAATTTAAAAGTTTTAATTTTTTTAACTGAATGAGAAATTAATGGTGAAATTCCATTGTTTCAGATGAAGTTAATTTCACAATTTCCTTCTAATTAAAATTGTTTATAACTGTTTAACATATAATTGTGTAGCCATTCCATTGAAACTGTGGCTAACACTGCAATATCCTTGCGTACAGAAAAGCTGCAGAACTATCAATTCCAAGTAGTAGTCTCCATAAGACCGATAAAACTGGAATTTCAAGAACTGTTTGTAACACACTAACCATTGTCAATGTTCTACTCTTTTTTGATACTGACAAACAAGATCACTAGGTTCTTTGGATTTGGCTGACCATACGTCCCGTTTTGAATGGGACAGTCCCGTTTTTTAAGCATTTTTCAAGCGTCCCGTTGTTTTCATAACAATCTCAAATTTGTCCCGTTTTTTAAACCTGGCGGGAATGGCATGGAAGGAGGATCTGAGCCGGAGCTGCCGATTGGAGGCAGCCTGGAAGAGGAAGCCCTCCCGCCTATCAGTGCGCAGCAAAGGAGGGGCAGGGGTGGGGTTTGCAGGCGGGAGCCAATCGCGTCAACTGGGGGGGTGGGGTTTGCAGGCAGGAGCCAATCGCGTGGACCAGGGGTGGGGTTTGCAGGTGGGAGCCAATCGTGCAGACCGGGGGGCGGGGTTTGCAGGCAGGAGCCAATTGCACGGGCTGGGGGGTGGGGATCCCTGTCTTTTTCATGAATACGGAATATTACATAAGACCCCGTCCTGTTTTTGTCTGAAGGAAATATGATCAGCCTACTTTGGATGTGACAGCAATACAAAACAACACGAGAAATATTTAATGTTTCTAAAAATTTCATGTAATTGGGAGATTTTTCAAAAATGCTTTCCTTCCTATCATGATTTTTTGGGCTGTAGACCCTTGGCTATATCACTCTACCAGCTGCTAGATGAGTCTTAATGGCTAAAAAGATGTGTGAAAACCAGGTTACTTAGGAACATATTTTTATAGATACCTTTTATTTAGCATGTGCTAGAAACCTGGGGATGTGCAAAACTCATTGCTTTGGGAACCGAACGTTCAGGAGAACTTTGGAACATTTTGTTCCTCCTCTGAATGAGGTTGAACCCTCTTAAGAAGTAAATCCTTTGAACCAGAAGCAGTTTAAGGTGTCCCAGATGCCTATTCCTGAATTGATGAGGTTTCTGTTGTTGTTCACAGTCACTTCCAATTCTTTATGATCTGATGGACATCATTTCACCAGGAATGTCTGTCAGTAACTACTTCTTGTAAACTCATGCTTGTGTCATCAGTGAGAGTATATAGCCATCTAGTGCTTCCAGTGAGCAGTCTAGTTGTGTGTGTGCGTGTGCAAATACATAACACCCTCTCACACTTATGTACTGAGAACTGTACATGATTAAGCTATTTATTCTTTTCCTTTTGTGCAGGAGATTCCAGTAGAGGTTTACAGCATAAGGAAGAATCTGTTGAAATGAAAGATGTATTTTCCATAAAATTGAAACGTCGTCGTTTTGCTAGGCAAGAAAAAGGAGGCATATTATTAGGAATCACTATTTTTGTGTGTCTAAAAAAAGAAGGCAATAAACTTAAAGATGCCACCATCAATCTAGGCAACATAAGTGAAGACCATTGTTACTTATGGTATAGATCATTGAAGGAAATTTTGAAGGGTAAGTACTATATTTTCATATTTCCAAAAAGTTTTGCAATAAAAGATAGAGCAGCAGTTTTACCGTTTTATCAAACAATAATTTCTACTGACTATAGAAATGTTTATGTTCAGGTAAAGATACTTAGGATTCCAATCATTCTCTTAGCCACATATCTCCTATAGCTGATTTGATTAATGTTGTTATTACTGTTATTAATTCCATTTGTATACCTCTATTTTCACATTCGTAACTTGGAATTATGAGGGTTTTGTTTTAGCTAAATCTAATTTGTTTTGTTTATCTGGTTCATATGTAATACTAAACTCTAATTTGTCTAAGCTCAGCTCTTTCCTATGTTCTCTTCCATGTGTTCAACAGGAGATCAGAAGCCTTCCCTTCTATTTAACTTAGTTGCAGTTACTTGTTATTTCTGAATCCAGTAAAACTATATCATCTTCAGGTCATGCCTTACGTTCCTGGCTTGTTTTCCTAAACCAGGGGCAACCAACCTTTTTACTCCGTTAAAGGTCATATGCAGTGATGAGTAGAGTATTAATTGTGGCAGTGGATGTGTTCAGAGCTGATGGGGCTTAGGTTTCTTCTCAAGATTTACTGTGCCTCTGTCTACCTGTCTGTGTTTCTGACCCCACTAATACAATCAGATCCTTATTCTTCTCCAGACATGTAGCTCTACTCCTACTTGCAAATTGATTAGCACTTGGGAGGAGAAGGCATGTGGTAGAATAATTGTGCTCTTGTCATATGTCTCCCTTTCTGCCTAGCCAATAGGCACTACCATCAGTTAGGAGTGCTCTTCCATAATTTCAGTACCAGTCTGCTGGGCAGAAACAATTAGTTTAGGAAAGGGGCCTGCAAGCTGCATCCAGGATTCATTGTTATCAGATTAAACAGAATGAACAACTATAAATAGTAGAAAAGTTTCCAGTCTCCTTGCAGCCATACTGGAAGGATGAGAGGTAGAATCCCATGGCCTATTCCCATTGAGTTACATTATAGTTTAGCAATAATGATAAATTATAGTTTAGCAATAATGAACTGTGTTCAGATTATCATACCACATTTATTAGCCTAATATATGCACAAATGATTTGTTCTTGTACACAGTCCCTTTGCTTCAAACTATCTTGGCTTGCTCTGAAGCTGGTAATCATAGTTTACCTACTGGTAATTGATCATCATTTAATGGATGTTCACAAAAAGGGCCTGCCAACCCAGGGGAAAAGATTAGATATAATTCTGTTGTTTTTGATGCTGCTATGTGGGCTTTTAGTGAATTCGATTTAGCTGTTGTGCTTTTTCAGCTTTTAAAATTTACTCTAGTTTTTTTTTTTGCATTGCTACTGCTTTAGAATTAACCTTTTAAACTGTTTTAAAAATGTTTAAGCTGATTGCAAACCTCCTTTCTGTTTTGAAAAAATAAATATTATTTTTAAATGATAAGGGATACTGTGCCTGACTTGGGCAACATTTTCTAAATCAAGTTTCCCAAGAATTAATTGCTTCTGTGAAGTCATCCTTGTACTAACTATGGTTTGCTGTTTTACCTGAGTTTGTGCAATGCTGATATCCATCCATCTGATTTTGAAGCCACTTGACTCCAAATTATTCTGGGCAGCTCAGAGAAAAAAGAGCACAACAAAAATACAATAAATAGGAAAACAAGAAAAATAATTATTTAAAAAGATAATTACAAGATGGGAATCCAGACAACACACCAATACAAACGTAAAATATGACCTCAAATAAGGGGGTTCCATCTGCTCCACCCCAAGGCTTGGGAGAACTGCCAGGTTTTCAGGGTCTTCCAGAACACCATCAAGGTTTTTTGTTTGTTTGTTTGTTTCAAGGGTCTGTTTCTTCAAAGACATGACAGTTTCTTTGTTTCTATTCTTGAAAAGTGAAGGAATTGTGGATGACTTTGTGAGATGACTGTCTTTCTCAAATGTTTTCCACTACTAGTATAAATCAAGATATGTAATGCCATAAATATTTGACAAAAGTAGCTCAGTTATCCTGGAAAAATTCTAATAAGCAATATTTTTGTTCTGTCTTTTGGTGCAAAGACCAAAAGCAAATTTAGGAATAGAATTAAGATGGTATTAAGAAGAAAAAGCAGAGTTAAAACCGTTGGTCTCAAATTGTGTACTATTAAAAGTCAGATAGAATTAAAATGCTTTTGCCTCCTTTTTGAAGTGATTAGGTTTACAGTCCTAAGGGAGGGGATTCCATGACTGGAAGCTCCAGAAAAAGGCTCTTCAGCATCACTTCTGCCATTTCATGATAGCATTTTGTGATTGTGGTGCTGTGGCTGAACCTTATTAATCCTGCTTTAATACACAGGATTGTGTTCTCATCTATTGTGTTCCTTTTTTATATTAATTTCTTTTGGTTCCTCATTTTTTGGTATTTGAGGTACTGAAATACTAAAATAGAATCATAGATAGTTATGTAAATAGGTACTTTATGTTACATGACCTTCAGTATCTCATTTTGTATCAAAAGACTGATTATTAATTTGATTGTTTATAAAGATCTTACGATTATGTGCATGTCTGTCTAGTGGGATTGTGGCAATACACGTTACTGTCTGTGTGATCAGATTGTTATAAATGTTGGTTTCATACGAAAAAACTAGAAATAAAAAAAATGAAAGTTCTGTAACCAAAATTGAATATTTTTCTTTTGAAGGCAGTTTCAAGAAACTTTTCTGAAAGTAGTGACAACAAAATATCTATCTATCTATCTATCTATCTATCTATCTATCTATCTATCTATCTATCTATCTATCTATCCATCCATCCACCCACCCACCCACCCACCCACCCACCCACCCACTCTGTGTGTGTGTGTGTGTGTGTGTGTGTGTGTGTGTATGTGTATGTGTATGTATATGTATATGTATATGTATATGTCTGATATTAAGGATTCTGTTGGCCTCACAACCACTTTCTTAGAGAAAAGCTTTCTTTCAAAAAGTATCTTAAATATTCATCATATGTATGTGGTTTGGCACATGTCCCATGGTTGATACTGTACAGAGATAACAGTAATACCTTTGGTGATAATTAAAAGTCTACTTTGGTAATATTTCTTTCGTTTGTTTTAAGATGACAAGTTTTAACATATCAAAGGTGATCATGTTGAACTCTATTATGATTTGATGCACATTGGTGAGTCCCATTAAGAATTTTAAAAGTTCTTAAATTAAAACCAGGCTTTGCAGTTCACTGAGATACTATTCTAAAAATATGAAGGATAACATTTGTTGGTTTTTTGAAATAGTGATATAAAACATTAAATCCAGAATAGGGTAATTTCAGTGCTTTCAATGTATCTATGATAAGGTTTTCTAAGATGAAACTGTATAATTTGTCCTATCTTTCAAAATCTGATTTTTAAAAACAAAACCTGTTAGCAATATATATTGGTCTTTTCAGAATAAAAGATGGAATGGTTATTTATATAAGCAAGTGTTATTGAATCTCTTTTACAAGATGCCTCCCACACCAAGCTTTAATACGGGTGTCTAAAGCTTCATGCATGAAGGCTTAATTATCCCATTAATGTTATACATTAACAGTTGTAACAACAACTATGTTTTATCTCTAGTTAGCATGAAAAATGTTTATTCATGTCGTTATTACTGTCTCTATGTAGCAATTTTCTTATTGCTTGTGGTATAAAATATTAATAATATATATGACAGTGACATCATTTCAGGCTCCGAACTTTTGTAAACATAAACCTGCTGCCATAAAACTAAATACTGAAAGCAGCACAGATGTGTGTCTGAGGGTAGCTAGCGTCCCTGCTGCCCTCGGAGCCTTTGTTTTCAGAGCACCCTGATTAACCCCTACTTTTCATGGTTCATTGATTCACTCACTGATAGATCAAGTTTAAACTAGTGCATATTAGCACATTTGTTACCAGCAGAGGAACAGTTGGCTATTCTCTATAAAAGCGCTACTTCAGTTTAGGGGAGAAAGCTATATAATAAACACTTCAATAAAATGTAGGCTCTGATGGTGCCAAAGCTGTAGCTTCTATATATTTGCACTGAGAGCTGAATCTTAACATTGAATATTTAAACACATTGAATTGTTTGTTAAAAGTTAGCAGAATAATATCACTGGGGAAGAGGACAATATGTTAGATGATTAGGAGATGCTCAGATTTTTATTGATACTTTGATAAGGCATTTGCTGATTTAAAGTTCAGAGGGAATAGCCCGAGTTGTTATGATTTATCAGACTAAGAATGAGCCCTGTGTCTGCATAATCCTTGCCTGGCACTCCCTTGCCCTCCCTGTGGCTTGTTAAATGCAGTGACTGAAGGAGCTTACACAAGAAATGAGTGGGGCAGCCCTCCTCTGCCCTCTCCATGCATTGATTATTGTGTTACGACCTCAGATCCCAAACCTAATACTCTTCTGCGTGGTTCCTGATGTCCATTTGATTTGAGTCCACTCAGCCCTTTCCTGTTCATTTCTTTATCCCAAATCTAGGTACTGCCTCAGATATCTAGACTTACTCTTAAAAGTTATTTACAACCCACTTTATTCGTTGTGAAGAAAGGGACAATCTACCCACATTTACAGAGTGCTGAGATGAGCATGAGAGTCTCACCCATTGTATCGCCCGCCCTCCATAAATGAGAGGGATTGTCTGTGGCAGAGAGCCTCTTCCTTTTCTTTAATGAAGGCTCTTCAGTTTATTGTGAACTTTGATTTTCTAGGGTCTTTAACTGTGTGACAACTTCTACAGACAAAATAGCCTGCCTGCTACAGGTCATTCTGTATGAATGGCATATAAAGGAATAAAGTGGAATTCTCTGTGCTTTTCATAACGTTGGAAGAGGCTTAATCAAGTCTCAATCAAAGAGAATATTTGTAGCTCAAGGTTGAACTGTGGAGTCCTTAATCAAGTCTGTCTGGCCGGCTAATGCTTATCTGAAATGGGTAGTTTTAGGCTTGCAAAATCTATTTGGTTTTGGATTTTGTTTAATTAGAACAAATTAACAGATTCTTCAGTTGGAGCTTGTCAAAAGGTGTAGACTTAAAATTCATCCTAATTCCCAAAATTTATTCTGAAAGAATCCCAAAATAAAATAAAGCTCCCAGTTCTTCAAAAACAAATCTGTCCCTGATTATCCTGAAGTTTTCTTCATTTCGGGTTTCTATTTTTAGAGTGTTTATATATGGGAAGAGAGAGCCAGTTTGGTGTAGTGGTTAAGGCACCAGACTAGATACCGGGAGACCTTGGGCCTTAGGCACGAAGCCAGCTGGGTGACCTTGGGCCAGTCCCTCTCCCTCGGCTCTAGGAAGGAAGCAATGGCAAACCACTTCTGAAAAACCTTGCCAAGAAAAGTGCAGGGACTTGTCTAGGCAGTTTCCAGGAATCGGACATGACTGAATGGATAAAAAAAATTATATAGGAGGAATGTTACTGTAGCTATCAGTTAATTGGAAGTCAGAGATCTTTGCTTATTTAGCACAAATTATCCTGAGATCTATCAGTAGATTGAGAAATACTTTCTGCTTGTCCCACAAATGTATTGGCCTTAAGGATTTAGGACTATCTGGATTTTAGGGTAAGGGAAGAAGAAATAACTGACCAAGCTGAATGCTTGAGAGAAGGGCACCAATAAATTAAACAGAGACTTGGACTCTTTTTTATAGGAAAATCTAAATAAACATTCAAGACTGAAACCAATTCACACTTAACAAGTATGAATACGTGCAGAAGATTGGCAACACAAACATAATGTGTGAGAGAAAGGAGGCACAGGATTCTCCTCTAGAATTAACCATTTTCTGTGAAATAAGCAGAGAAAATGCATTTAACATACATGGAATATTCTTTCTTTGTGAATCAATATGGAATTATAGCCAACAGCACCAGAATCTTAGAAGACAGAAGAATACATGATACAATCAGTAGAGGAGGATCCTGGAGGAAGAGGGTAAACAATGGATCTCCCCAAGGAACCTGTATCTTGAACCATCAACGTCTGCTACCTTGGCTTCAGGGAATGAACCTGATGCACCATCAACCTCATCATCTTTACAAAAATGAGAGGACCAAGGAATAATCTGTTACAGTGTGTAGACAAAATAATCAAAGAAGAAACTCATTACTCTGATGAGTATATTAATTACTGAACTATAATTTCTTAAGTTCTTTAGGTTAGGATAGATTCTCAAATAAGGATAGCACCACATCCATCCAAATTGAAGAAGGGTGCAATTGTGATACTTCTAAAAAATAAAAATTCAAACTCTGGATTAATGAATTGAACAGGACTGCAGGAAGTGACCGTACAAAAAGCAATATAGAACTCAAGCAACAGGGAAAGCATCTATATATACAGTATTACTTTCAGTATTGGGTTTAATTTCTTGGTCACTTCACTTCCTCTCAAAATGCTAAGGCAACAGTTTTTCCTATACATCATTTGTCCTAGCAATGATAGGTTATATAAAAGGTTATAATTATATAACCTTGGATCACCTGAACAGTAACCGGTATTTATACCTGGATAGTTTAGTGCATTTAGCATTGTATCTATTGAGAGAAATGTTTGGAGAAGAATGGGAAGACAGAAGGAATCAACATTTGTTCATAGGAGGAGAAACTATGGCAATTTCATTGCTTGCCCCTGTCACAATCTTTCCCAGTCTGGCTACATTCTAGATATGTATGAACGTCAACTCCTAGACTTCCCCAGCCAGCATGGCTGTCGCTGAGAATTCTGGGAAAATCCCCACACCTGGAGGGCACTGTAGCTGGGAAAGATTGTTTTCTCAGAACGTATAGTACATTATCAACCATTTTAACATTTTAAACATGTGAAGAATATGAACATTTCTATTCTACTTGTGCAGCTTGTTTTTCATGCTAGTGATTTTACTTTAGTTAAACAGTAATAGTATTATACTATTATAATTATAGTAAAAAAGAGAAGAAATTGAACTATTTCCTTATATCATTACTTCTATAAATGTGATTTTTTTTCTGGGGTTAGGATGGCTAAATCAGAAAGTAACTCTTGTACTTCAGAACAAACGCCCTTTTGCTTTTGTGAAGTCCTACTGGAAATAAATATGAGTAGAATTTGTGGTGAATGAAATTAATTGGTTTTGAGATAAAGATAATGAATAGTTTATTTTTTAAAAGCAAAGTAGGAAAATAACCTCAAGTTTTATTTAAAATGTGAATTAAGTCGCTCTGATTTTTGCATATGCTTTCCCCCCCATGCCCCTTTTTTATCTTTTAATCAAGGGCAGATTTCTTTTGCACCTGCTCCTTCTGTGTGGCATGATACATAATCTGCAAATCCTGAAAATTGTAGTATCAAATCTCTACACCAACTGTGAAGGAGTACTATTATCAAATCCTTGCTGAGAGGCATTTCCTCTTATACTCCCAGGAGAATATTCTCTTCTCACTTTATCACTCTCCCTCTTTCAGGTTTGAACTATGACCTAAAATCTTTTTTATTATAGCTGTCACATAATGCTCTTGATGGCGACTGACTCATTTAGAGTAGGTATTGTTAGCTATAAACACACAAGTGGGTCAGTGCTCTAGTTGTTCCAGGATTATATTGGAGTTGGATATAAGTAATGAGCATGCAGGCTCCCTCCCCCCCACCCCCACCCCCGCAAAGGTTACGAAGAACTCTGAAAGCCCTGCTGTTTCAAAATTCACGTGTATCCTCATGTGTTAACGTTGGAACCATACTTTCTGCTAGCAAATGTGTTGTGACATTTGTTTTTTTTTAGGGTTTCCAAGTCGGCCAAAGTCGCTAAAAGTATTTGTCAACCCGAACAGCCATAAAAAAGAAGCTACTGGGATTTATTCTGAGCAAGTTGCTCCCCTCTTCAAGCTTGCTGACATCACGACTGACGTTATTGGTAAGACGCTTTAGAGACTTCAGTTTAATCCATCAGTACGTTGCATGAGTCACTAATACTGGAGACATTTGTTTTTGAGTGAACAGGGCTGTGACAAAATATGTCCTACTGAATTAACTAGAGCTTAATTTTGGATAGGAGATGGTATTAGCAATAGTATGAAAGCAATCTGGCAGTCCAGAGATCCATTTGCACAAGCTCGTCCCCTGTTGAAAGGAGCACGTTGTTTATCAAAGATGGGATTGGTGTTCTATGAAAGTCCCCTTACCTGTTTTTGTTCAAATGTTTTAATTTTGGAAATATAATACTGGCTTTCCCTGATGATTTAAAAGTATTGAATATCATATTTACTGAATATATAAATGCATTAAATTACAAAGAAATAAGATACAACTGGTTTAATCTACTGCGGCAGATAACATGTATTAATTACTAGTTTTAATAATGGAAATGAATTAAACTTCTTTTTAAATTGTTAAGTTGACATTAAATACATGCCATATATTAAAATTCTGTGATACTAATAACAGTATTTCAAAGAACACTGCAGGGTTTATTGGCTAGCACTCCTCCTACAGGAGAATTTGGCAAATTACAAGGACTTCAGATTTATTAAACTAAATAGTATTCTTTGCAACAGTATAATAATTTGATAATCACACATTGACAATCACACAAGAATATATTCTTCAAAAATGAAACAGAACAGTGGACTATTTAAAACATATTAATTTAAAATAATGGTTTTTCATATATTTGAATGCTTTCTACAATAAAAAATAAAGTTAACTTTTGTTGTTTATTCGTTCAGTCACTTCAGACTCTTTGTGACTTCATGGACCAGCCCACGCCAGAGCTTCCTGTCAGCCGTCGCCATCCCCAGCTCCCCCAAGGTCGAGTCCATCACCTCCAGAATATCATCCATCCATCTTGCCCTTGGTCGGCCCCTCTTCCTTTTGCCTTCCACTTTCCCTAGCATCAGCATCTTCTCCAGGGTATCCTCTCTTCTCATTATGTGGCCAAAGTACTTCAGTTTTGCCTTTAATATCATTCCCTCAAGTGAGCAGTCTGGCTTTATTTCCTGGAGTATGGACTGGTGTGATCTTCTTGCAGTCCAAGGCACTCTCAGAATTTTCCTCCAACACCACAGTTCAAAAGCATCTATCTTCCTTTGCTCAGCCTTCCTTATGGTCCAGCTCTCGCAGCCATAGGTTACTATGGGGAATGCCATTGCTTTAACTATGTGGACCTTTGTTGTCAGTGTGATGTCTCTGCTCTTAACTATTTTACTGATATTTGTCATTGCTGTCCTCCCAAGAAGTAAACGTCTTCTGATTTCCTGGCTGCAGTCAGCGTCTGCAGTAATCTTTGTGCCTAGAAATACAAAGTCTGTCACTTCCTCCACGTTTTCTCCCTCAATTTGCCAGTTATCAATCAAGCTGGTTGCCATAATCTTGTTTTTTTTTTGAGGTTTAACTGCAACCCAGCTTTTGCACTTTCTTCTTTCACCTTCATCATAAGGTTCCTCAGCTCCTCCTCACTTTCAGCCATCAAAGTGGTTTGTTGTTTATTCGTTCAGTCGTTTCCGACTCTTCGTGACTTCATGGACCAGTCCACGCCAGAGCTTCCTGTCGGCTGTCACCATCCCCAGCTCCCCCATGGTTGAGTCCGTCACCTCCAGAATACCATCCATCCATCTTGCCCTTGGTCGGCCCCTCTTCCTTTTGCCTTCCACTTTCCCTAGCATCAGCTTCTTCTCCAGGGTATCCTGTCTTCTCATTATGTGGCCAAAGTACTTCAGTTTTGCCTTTAATATCATTCCCTCAAGTGAGCAGTCTGGCTTGATTTCCTGGAGTATGGACTGGTTTGATCTTCTTGCAGTCCAAGGCACTCTCAGAATTTTCCTCCAACACCACAGTTCAAAAGCATCTATCTTCCTTCGCTCAGCCTTCCTTATGGTCCAGCTCTCGCAGCCATAGGTTACTACAGGGAATACCATTGCTTTAACTATGCGGACCTTTGTTGTCAGTGTGATGTCTCTGCTGTTAACTATTTTATCAAGATTTGCCATTGCTCTCCTCCCAAGAAGTAGACGTCTTCTGATTTCCTGGCTGCAGTCAGCGTCTGCAGTAATCTTTGCGCCTAGAAATACAAAGTCTGTCACTTCCTCCACGTTTTCTCCCTCAATTTGCCAGTTATCAATCAAGCTGGTTGCCATAATCTTGTTTTTTTTTTGAGGTTTAACTGCAACCCAGCTTTTGCACTTTCTTCTTTCACCTTCGTCATAAGGCTCCTCAACTCCTCCTCGCTTTCAGCCATCAAAGTGGTATCATCTGCATATCTGAGATTGTTAATGTTTCTTCCAGCGATTTTAACTCCAGCCTTGGATTCCTCAAGCCCAGCATGTCGCATGATGTGTTCTGCGTACAGGTTGAATAGGTAGGGTGAGAGTATACAACCCTGCCGTACTCCTTTCCCAATCTTAAACCAGTCCGTTGTTCCGTGCTCTGTTCTTACCGTTGCTACTTGGTCGTTATACAGATTCCTCAGGAGGCAGACAAGATGACTTGGTATCCCCATACCACCAAGAACTTGCCACAATTTGCTATGATCCAATCAAAGTGGTATCATCTGCATATCTGAGATTATTAATGTTTCTTCCAGCGATTTTAACTCCAGCCTTGGATTCATCAAGCCCAGCACGTTGCATGATGTGTTCTGTGTACAGGTTGAATAGATAGGGTAAGAGTATACAACTTTCCTTCACTGGGAAAAACCCTGATGCTGGGAAAGACTGAAGGCAAAAGGAGAAGGGGATGGCAGAGGATGAGATGGTTAGATAGCATCACCGATGTAACGAACATGAATTTGAGTAAACTCTGGGAGACAGTGGAGGACAGGAAGGCCTGGCGTGCTATGGTCCATGAGGTCACGAAGAGTCGGACACGACTAAACGACTGAACAAACATACAACCCTGCCATACTCCTTTTCCAATCTTAAACCAGTCCATTGTTCCGTGGTCTGTTCTTACCGTTGCTACTTGGTCGTTATACAGATTCCTCAGGAGGCAGACAAGATGACTTGGTATCCCCATACCACCAAGAACTTGCCACAATTTGTTATGATCCACAGTCAAAGGCTTTAGAATAGTCAATAAAACAGAAATAGATTTTTTCTGAAACTCCCTGGCTTTCTCCATTATCCAGCGGATATTGGCAATTTGGTCTCTAGTTCCTCTGCCTTTTCTAAACCCAGCTTGTACATCTGGCAATTCTCGCTCCATGAATTGCTGGAGTCTACCTTGCAAGATCTTGAGCATTACCTTACTGGCATGTGAAATAAGTGCCACTGTTCGATAGTTTGAACATTCTTTAGTGCTTCCCTTTTTTGGTATGGTGATATAAGTTGATTTTTTCCAATCTGATGGCCATTCTTGTGTTTTCCAAATTTGCTGGCATATGGCATGCATCACCTTGACAGCATAATCTTGCAAGATTTTAAACAGTTCAGCTGGGATACCGTCGTCTCCTGCTGCCTTGTTATTAGCAATGCTTCTTAAGGCCCATTCAACCTCACTCTTCAGGATGTCTGGCTCTAACTCACTGACCACAGCATCAAAGCTATCCCCGATATTAACTAGGCTATGGTTAATTTTTTTGTAGTTTTAGGTTTAAGTTAATTAGGTTATAGACAGTTTTTTATAGTTTTAGTTTTAAACTCTTATCAGTGATAAAATAGTGTAAGAGTTACTAAAGTTTACTTACTACTAGTTCATTCAAAATACAGCAAAATGCCCTTCAGTCAAGCTTTATTCCTGAAGATAGTGCCCACGCTGTTTTCTTGGCAGCATTATAGAAGTAGTTTGCCACTGCCTTCTGAATCTGCTTTCCTTGCATCACTTGCATGAAAGGTGAAATGTTCTTCATTCTGCACAGTGTGATTTCTGATCCTCTTGCAGGTGTTTCACCAAGGGCAGTTCTGTCTAATCTTGACCATGCTGTACAGGTAGTCCTCGGTTTACGACGGCAATTGGGACTGGAATTGCCATCGCTAAGCGATGGGGTCGTAAAGTGCAAGGTTGTGTGACTGCGCTGCTTAGCGTCAGCAGTTCCAGCAGTTCTGGTTGCTGTTGTTAAGCGAGGACCACGTGGGTCATTAAGCGAGGACCTCATGTAGCTGCGACTTCCGACTTCCTTCCGGCTTCCCCATTGACTTTGCTTGTGGGAAGCCGACAGGGAATGTCAGAAATTGCAATCATGTGACCACGGGGACGCTGCGACAGCCAGAACTCTGAGGACTGATGGTAACTACCACTTGTTCAGCACCATCGTAAGTTTGAACAGTCCCTGAACAAGTGGTCATTAAACTAGAACCACCTGTATGATTTCCCTTTGGAGAAGGTGCAGAGCAATTAAGATATTAGGGTAGCCCTAATTGGAGCACCTGCAAATATAACTCTTCCCATACAAATAAGTGGAAATTAGCTTGAGGTGTAGAACCTTGTAGAGCATATGTAACCACAAAAGGATTATATCTATTAGAAAATAGAAACAGTTGGATCTATTTTCTCTTTTAATAAAAAGAAATAAAGTCCGCAAACAAGAGGCAGGTGCAAAAGGCTTGTATTTATCATTGAAACTCATAGTGTCTCAGGAGTCTTTTAACTCAGAAATATGTTTTCTAATATGTTACAAGAGTTAAGTTGAGATCATTATCTTGTCATACAAAAGCTCAGAAAGTTTGTTAATTCAAACTTTCAGCATTTCAACAGCAAAATTCTAATAGAAGAAATCATTTTGTTGTTGATTTGTTAAATCATTAAGGGTTAGAAGCCCTTGCCAATAAACTGTAAATCAACCTATCAATTGTTGTTGTTGTTGTTGTTCAGTCATTAAGTCGTGTCCAACTCTTCGTGACCCCATGGACCATAGCACGCCAGGCCTTCCTGTCCTCCACTGCCTCCCGGAGTTTACTCAAATTCATGTTCGTTACATCGGTGATGCTATCTAACCATCTCATCCTCTGCCATCCCCTTCTCCTTTTCCCTTCAGTCTTTCCCAGCATCAGGGTCTTTTCCAGTGAGTCTTCTCTTTGCATTAGGTGGCCAAAGTATTTGAGCTTCAGCTTCAGTATCTGTCCTTCCAATGAGCAGTCAGGGTTGATTTCCTTTAGGATTGACTGATTTGACCTCCTTGCAGTCCAAGGGACTCTTAAGAGTCCCTATCAATAATGGTATACAAAATGTTTTGAATGACCCATTTTGCATTTGAAACAATTGTTTCAAGTTCAGAATAGCTGTTTTGCATTTGAAATAAGCGATTTTGATTGTCTGGGTAATATTTTAAGCTCAGAATATTCAAAATATTCCAAAATGATTTAAAACATCCCATCCTTAGTGTGAAGCAGCTATTTTGAATGCAAAATAACTGCTTTGAATTCAAAACATTTTTCACACCTTTTGCCCTGATCTATTTTCTGTCCATCCCTGTTCACATTGATTCTTTATATGTCACTAATTAGTGTTTTATAAATGAATTATTTCTGTAGCCTTATTTGGATAGGATAACATTTATGTATATCCTTCTACCCTTTGTTTATTATTTATTTTCCGGGAGGGAGGGAGAGAGAGAGGAAGGAAGATAGAGGGCAATTTAAAATTAGCAATTGCAAAAGTTCAATCTTAAACAAATAGAAAAACAAAGGAAAGAACTCCAGATGTACAGAAATAGACCTACTAAAAAAAACAACACAGTAGATGAGGACATATTTCCCTTACGTAAGAAAGGAACCACCAGGCAGACATTGCTGAGGGTATGTTGTAGCTGGGGGCATAGTGCTCAAAAGGCTATTCGTGTAGAACACTTGTCCTTCCTTGGCATGTAGCACCACCTCCAGCAGAGTATCCAGTGGTGGTTTGTTCGAGACTGTGGGCATGCAGAAGCAAACATTCTTCAACAGTCTTAGAGACTCTGTTCCAAGGGGCAGGGAGATTCACTGAATGCACAACAGCTCTCTGGAAAGGGATTTAGGGATTCTAAGAAATATCTACCACTTTAAGAAGTTCAGTGCTGTTTAAATGGGCACTAATTATTTTTGTCTTAACAATGAATTATGTTTTTTTTTACATAGTTACTGAATGTGAAGGTCATGCTCTTACAGTGCTCAAGGAATGTGACCTAAAGTCATTCCATGGGTAAGAATATCTTAAACTTTTTCCTTCTTATTGTAAGGATGCTGTTAATTTGGGCAAAAGACAGATGAGCCCCAGTCTCTTTTTATAATTTGTGAAATGTGTGCATTTATTTCTTAGCTTATATCCTGCCCAAATTACACAGATTCTGGGTAGCTCACATAAAATTATACTACCATAGAACAACAATTTAATATATTGCAATGAAACCCTAATTTAAAACAATTTATTTTGATAGTAGTTTTTAAATGTATAGTCTTTTAATTTTTATATATTGTGATTGTAAACCGCCCAGAGTCTACCATGGTAGAGATGGGTGGGGATAAATTCAAATAGTAAATAATAAATAAAATAAATAAAAGGCCCTGCAAGACAGACATCTCTCATCCGAAAGGCTTGAAGGAAAAGCCAGTCTTCATAGCTTTCCTGATACTTGAAAGTATGGGGGCCACCTGCACCTTGGTGGATAAGCTGTTCCAGAAAGTGGGGGCAGGGGAGGGCTGCCACTGAGATGGCCTGCTTTGACTATCATCCTGATGGGAGGAGACTCGGAGCATGCCTTCCTGGGCTAATCACACAGGGCAGAAATATTCCATTCAGAATAGACATTTCATAGGTAGCCTGGACCCAAGTTATATAGGGCTATGTCAAAAACAGCAGTTTTAATTAGACTTGGAAACATACTGGCAACCCATGAAGAGCCACAATACACTGCTGAAGCAGCTTTCAGTGTATGGGTTGCCGCATTCTGTACCACCTGACATTTACTGATAGTCTTCAGAAGCAGCCCCAAGTAATGCAGTCTTGAAGTAATGAGGGGTCTGTTGTTACAAACAAACAACTGATGTACCAGTTGAAGCTGGGCAAAGAATCCTTTGGCCATGGACTCCATCCAGTAGTCAGATAAGAGCTATGAATTTGGGAGGACCCTGAAGCTATTGCTCTGCATCTTGAGGGAGAACGCAGTCCCATCTGGGGCCAGTGTCAAAGCTACTAGTGAGTCAGCTCATCTTGGCCATCGTTCTCCAATGGAGTGCAGCCCACCTTAAACAGAACCACTAGACATTTTGCCAGCGCAGTAAGCTTGGAGAAGTACTGATGCTTTGCTGCCCTTATCACTATAGTACAGGCCCTAGCCTGGCTTTTAAGGGCAGAAGCTCTCCCAAAGTAGTCTACAACCATAAAAATGTATTGCTAAAAACTCATGCAATAATAAACGTGGCTTACATCACATGAATGTGCCCATTTGGTCACCATTATAGGTCATAATTGGCTAGAAGCCAATTTTGATACAGGAGTTCTAGTATGCAAAGAGAATTCCCCCACTGCCTTTCCATCAAATCTTCTCATGGGAAGAATTACAAACACTTTTGATCAAGGTATTAGAGCTCATGTTCACAAAAATGCAAGAGGTGTAAGCAGAAGTGAAAGGCTAATAGCCAGACTCTGACCCCTTCTCATTTACATTATTCACTTAGATCTGCAAATGTAGGCTTAGGTTTTCAGTAGTATGCCATACAGGTGGCATGGCTTTTTGAGAAATTATAAAATGGGGAAAGATTGCAGAAATAAAAGGAGTCAGAAAGGTATCTTACTAACTCTTGACTCATATTTGATATATTATCTAAGACATTTCATCTGACAGAATTCATGCCTTTTTACAAATATTTAATAATGAGTTTTTGAAAAATTAATTACTGTTACAAATGGGATGGCTTTTTAATCATAATGTGTAAAGTACTTTATAAAATTCATTATTAGGATGCAGTGCAGATTGATGGTAGGGAAAACTGGAAAAATGGTTTGCATAAAAGGAAACTGGGTGATTTTTTAAAATGTACATTGGATGACCATTCTTATCAGACTTCACTGATTAAAAAAATCAAGCTGAAAGTTATTGTATTGGTAGAGGTAAAAATTAATGCTTGGCTAATAAGCTATCTGGAGAAGATAATAAATTTCAACCTGATCATATCTAATGCTTGACTCTTTTGTCTTATATGTAATACTTTACAATTCGTTATTTTGTAGGGTGGTCTGTGTTGGTGGAGATGGCACTGTCAGTGAAATTGCTCATGGTCTTTTGGTTAGAGCCCAGGTGGATGCTGGAAAGAACTGTGATAATGCACTTGTACCAGTCAAATCACAAGTTCCTCTTGGGATAATACCAGCAGGTGAAAGTACATAGTAGTTAATATGAAGAAGGTTGCATATTATAACATAATCTCTTCTAGATTTGATAATATGTATTATAATCTTTTAAAAATGCATGTTGTTTTCCTATTATTTTCTTACCCTTTGTTTCAGATGAACCCATGATACGTTGTTTGTCTTGTTAATTCTGCAGTCTTTAGCTATGGAAATTATTTTCTTTGTCATTCTTACAGATTTAAGTATGGTTCCTATAAAATCAGTGCTTGCCCGTAACTTGAGAACCATTTATGGAAGTATAGCAAATATACTGGCCTCTATTTCACTATATGAACAATGGTTAGAAGGCAGCAAACTTGCCCTAGCACCCTGGTTAATTGTTGAGAGACCCACATGCATAGAGATGGCAACCCTGAGTGAGAAGGTCCCTCTCTAGCCTAGTCTATCAGTAAGAGATTTCATATCACTCATCACCTGTAAAGATTATTTGGAGGCAATGTTTTATATGCTACTTCATCAGTTTGCCTTCAGAAGTAAAACTTTAAAATAAAAAGCAAAATACTTTGGGCTACATTCACACAAGGAGAGCCAGTTTGGTGTAGTGGTTGAGTTCTAGTCCTGCCTTAGGCACAAAGCCAGCTGGGTGACCTTGGGCCAGTCACCTTCTCTCAGCCCTGGGAAGCAGGCAAGGGCAAACCACTTTGGAAAAACCTTGCCAAGAAAACTGCAGGGACTTGTCCAGGCAGACTCCCAGAATTGGACACGATTGATTAAAAAAAATTCACACAAGGAAAGAGACTGCAGTTCTTCCTCCCCTTGCATTTCCCTACATGTCACCAGACTTTCTCTGGAAGACCCCAGCGCTCTGGAGCAGATTGTGGTGCACAGGGAGGAAAGAATCGGTTCTCCTGGGGGATGATACATGTCTTGCTCCGGTTTGTGCATTTCCAATTGACAAATAAAGGTATTTTCTGAGTTCGAGTAATGTGGTTGGTTGGTGGGAAACATGAAATAATGTAAATTATAGGAAAGAAAGAAAGAGATTAAATACTCTGATTATAGCTGGTAGAAAAGTGGTCTAGGTAGAACGAGATGGCGGTTTTCCAGCATCTTTCTTACTTTCTGTCCTTTAATATGTTTTAGTTATTGGTATTTTAAGTAGAGGTGTATCAGAAGTGAATGAGTGAATGTTTTGTGTCGTTATAGATCTGTGATAGAAATAAAAGTTCTCTCTCACTTTTATCAGGCTGGAAGGAGGTAAAATTTGTTTAAGTTGCACTTAATGCATGTCTTAATTTTTAAATTTTTAAATTTTTAAGTACATTTGGTGAAGGTAGACTTTCTAAAGAATATAAAGTAGGTGTTTTTTCTACTTAAAACATTTGGTATTAGAATGTTTGTTTCATACATTTTTGAAAAACTTGAATGACTAAATCTGAGTTTAGTTGAGAAAATACAATTTTGAGTGAGGTGTTATGTATGACCCACCTCCTAAATTTTAATAGGCAGTATATGCTAAATTGTTGTTTCCCAGATGTATATATTCACACACACACACACACACACATATATATATATATACATATATACATATATATATATATATATATATATATATATATACACATACATACATACATACATACATACACACACACACACACACACACACACACACACACACATACACATACACATACACATACACATACACATACACATACACATACTTATTTGGGCAAAGGTGTTTCTGTAAGAGTTTGAGATCTATATCAAACAAATTTATACTATAGAAAGAATGAAGGAAGCCTACAGTTGTCTTGCTGCCCATATAAGAATAGTGTTTATCTCTCTATTGAGTTTCTTAGCTTTCATTCACATAAGACATGAATGTGAATGATAGCTAAGGAACTCAATAGAGATATTTGAATAAGGAGTGAAAAAAACTAGGACAAGGGAAAAGCAATTTAATTGCTATAAAACAAAGGAAAATTTATATATTGACTATAAATCTTACAGCCTTAAATCACTAATTTGCAATGTATTCCTGCTTCCAATTAATTTGTGGAAAGTAAAATATTGTTATGAGACTTAGCTTCCATTATGGTTTGGGCAAAGTATCACAGTGTTGGTGCAGTTTTCATGATTCTCTTAGATATGCTTGACTAGGAAGTCATTACATCACATTTATCTATTTGGATGTGGGAGACATTAACAGAGTTATGAATATTCATGATGTCTGGTTAATTAAGTTAATTGTTCTGCAGGAGTGCTTGTACTTCCAAGGACATTACCCTTCACAATTTCTGTCTGGTACCTTTTCAGTCATGCTTTACATAAACTATAGATACTTTTGTCTATACTCTTGCTGTTTGGCATCCTTGGGAATAAACATTGGTTAGTAAGTTAATATTAGCATTAAGCAGAAAAGATAGTAGATTGTGCCACTTATTGGAATACATATTTGCAATACTGCATGAGAAGAAATAGGGCAGCACGGTGGCGTAATGGTTAGGAAGAGCCAGCGTTGTCTGAAGACGCTTCCACGGTCATGTGGCTGCATGACGCGCGCGGAACGCTGTTACCTACCCACCGAAGTGGTACCTATTCATCTACTTGCATTTGCATGCTTTCAAATTGCTAGGCTGGGGCGAGTGCGAAAGCTCACTCGGTCACGCGGGGCTAGGGATTCGAACCTCCAAACTTGAGATCTTCCGATCGACAAGCCTGGCGTCTTACCCGCTGAGCCACCACGCCCCAGATTTTTAGCATATTTAGATCAAATATCACCTTTTCTCTTTCATGGGGTGATTTCTTCCCTGTCAGCCAAAGAGAAAGTACCTGTAGCTTGCAGATGGGGAATGGGTGGTGGCTTTCCCATAGACAGGATGAGCTGAACAACAGTATTCAGATTCTGAAGGGAGTCCTGGGAAGTTTCTCCAGGCAGTTGTGTTAGTAGTTGAAGCAGAATCAAAACTTGTGTTGTCATTAAAAAAAATAATAATAATAAGACCCGTCTCCTTATTTTAAAGATAACTCCATCACCTACCACCTACTAAAATGCTTTAATATTCGTCTCTCTGTGAAGAAATTTGTAGAGGAAGTTTTTAGTCCAGTTCCTGAAAATAATGTTGAAAACTCTGAAGCACTACTATGAGTCAGCATATCAGCACAGGTAAAGGTTCCCCCCGCACATTTGTGCAGTCGTGTCCGACTCTAGGGGCCGGTGCTCATCTCTGTTAGCCGAAGAGCCAGCGTTGTCCGAAGACACTTCCGTGGTCATGTGACCGGCATGAGGCGCGCGGAACGCTGTTACCATCCCACCGAAGTGGTACCTATTCATCTACTTGCATTTGCATGCTTTCAAATTGCTAGGTTAGCAAGAGCTGGAGCTAGTGCGGGAGCTCACTCTGCACGCAGGGCTAGGGATCTGAACCTCCGAACTTGCGATCTTCCGATCGACAAGCCTGGCGTCTTACCCGCTGAGCAACCACACTCCTTATAGCTATTAATAAGTAGTCCTTAATATTGCTGCCCAGAGCTATCACTAGGGAAATAGATAATTTGGATCTCCTGAAACCTTTATTTTCAGTTATGTGTCATATATTGTAACTGTAAAGACTTGTAACTATAAAGACTTGATCAATATTTGTTATATACTAGTATCTTTTTAGTGCCAAATAAAGGTTAATCAAGAGAATTATAATAATTAATTAATTAATAATTCTCAGTCTTTGCTTAGAGAGGAAAAGCATATGAAATAATTAGGGTTTGAATCCGAAACCGAAAGACTTTCTTCATACATTACAGTAAAATGTTATTTGCTTAATTGGTGAACAATAGTTGGCTCACATAGTGCAGTAAATCAAGACCAACAAATCAGGCCAAAACTGCTTCAATTGGGAATTCTTGGATCTTGACAGGGTATAACTTACTGAATCTAAAAACAAAATTGGAGCTCCTTCAGTATAATTATCCTGACATTATTAAGCACTCTTATTTGTCTACTAAGCAAAATAATTAAATATTCTTAGTGTTAAGTAAACTTGTTGAGGTTCTTTATAGTTAGCTGTGGGAGCTTACTCTTGTTCTATACCCAAAGCACTCAGAGCTTGGCTTGCTTTGAAGATCCTAAGGGTAGAACCTTGGAAAGGAAAAACAAATCCTACAAAGTAGTAATTTAAAAATCAGGAAGACCAAATCTATTGTATTTCATTGGTTGGGTTAGTGCAGAAATGGAATAATAGTTTTTAATACTGCTACCTGCAAAATCAACATATAAATCAAGAATGAGTTCAGTATTACATTTTAGATAGCTGGATACTCAGTTGAATTAAATGTTCATGACCGAGAAAAGATTAAGTTTATGGCCAATAAACGTAATCTGATTGTTGAGTTCAATCAATACTGTGCCAATGTTAAAACCTCATGTTTGCATAAGGAGGCAAGCCATTGTGTTGTTAAATATTTCTTGACTCTAATTTGGAGATCATTCCAATTTGTAAATTTTGTTTAACAATTCTTCATGGGTTAGCGGATTCATTTTGAAATGTTCTCATATGGGGAAGTTTATTTATTTATTTAATTAATTTTTATCCCGCCTTTATTATTTTTATAAATAACTCAAGGCGGCAAACATAGCTAATACTCCTTCTTCCTCCTATTTTCCCCACAACAACAACCCTGTGAGGTGAGTTGGGCTGAGAGAGAGTGACTGGCCCAAGGTCACCCAGCCGGCTTTCACGCCTAAGGCGAGACTAGAACTCTCAGTCTCCTGGTTTCCCATTGGCTCCTTCCTAGGGCTGAGAGAGAGAGTGACTGGCACAAGGTCACCCAGCCGGCTTTCATGCCTAAGGCGGGACTAGAACTCACAGACTCCTGGTTTCTAGCCCAGCAAATTAACTACTAGACCAAACTGGCTTATTTATTCACTTTGCTTTCATTTTTTGTTATTCTCACTTTAATATTTACAGGTTCTACTAATATTTTGGCACATACTCTGAATGGAATCCAACACACACGAACGGCAACATTGCATATAATATTGGGTAAGTACTGTGCATCTGAAATTTTAGAAAGGAATAGAATATTAAATATCCAGTGGCCTTGCTTTTTATATGTGGAATAAATAGGATTATTTATTTATTTTATTTTATTTTATTAAATTTATATTATATCCAACGTTTGTCAAAATTACGATTCACATCTTCTGTGGGATGGCACATGCTTTCTGGAATGCTCTTTCTCCCTGCTTTTATTTATTTTTAGTTATATTACCTGCTTTTAGTTTATTCTAATGTTACAGTTGTGCTGGGTGCTGTTTTTGTTGAGGGTGTATATGTCCCATTTAAGTGCAATGTGCACTGTGATAATGCCTTGGAGGATCACGAGGCACACTCCTCTTGATTTATATAAACACAGGCAGGCGCTCTGTCTTGTGCAAAGTTGTGTTCTAGGATTTTGATCCCTCTGCCCCCATACAATTAGCAGATGTAATAAAGTTAGGAAATGAGTTCACTTATAAAATGTACATATACATATGTATATATATGTTTGTATTAATGTTGCAATTTTAGGGCATCTACAGTCAGTAGATATGTGCACTTTCAGTAGCCCTGTCAAGCTACTTCGCTTTGGATTCTCTTCTATGTTCGGCTTTGGATCAAGGACTCTAGCTTTGGCTGAAAAGCATCGTTGGATTCCATCAAATCAGCGTAAAGATTTTGCTGTAATCAAGACACTAGCAAGCCTCCAGTAAGATGAATTTGAAATAATTTTTGTGTTAATCTAGGATTTTTTTTTAAAAAAAAGTAATCATGCTATATAAATTAGATTATTTGGATTCTAATTTTAGCAATTTCCAGAAATCTAAAGTAACAATAATTTAGGTTGTGGTGAAGAGAAAACACCAGCCTCCTTGTGAGTAAGCCATAGCACCAGAGCATGAGTGGCTGCAGATTCGGTGCCTGCTAAGCATAAGGCTGCTCTGAAGAAAGCGCAGAGGTGGGGGTTGGAGAAGAAGGAGGTTGAGGGCGGTGGCAGATGCCAGAGGATGACAAAGAGAAGCCTACAGAGAAAGCACCTGCTGGATTATCTTCATCAGGCCTGTATAAACAAACCCCACCACCCTTCTGTGCTGCCTGGCTGGGACTCAGCTCATTGTCCAGGCAGAGAGAAGAGAGCTGGTTCCTCACGCTGGAAAGCCTTACTCAGAGGGAAGGAAGAGGGCCAGAGACTATTCAAGTAAGGAAGACTTATTGATGCTGCTGGTGTGAGAGCAGGTGAACAGTCCTCAAACTGCTGCTGTCAGATCTGTTTACTTTCTTGATAGAGTTAGATATTTTATTTTGAGTGTTACTTTGAGGTTTTGGTTTGGACTGCTGAGGTTCCAAAGAGTCTGTTTTTGTTTTCAACCCCTGTCCCTGAATGCTCAAGGGACTGGGAAGAATAAACTTCAGTACATTCTCTATACCTTGGAGAGTTTCTGTTACTCGCTAGTCAGCTCCTTACTTCTCTGTCTACAAGGTTCTTTGCCACATAGGTTAGATCCTGTCCGTCCATCCAACAATCCATCCCCATCACACTATTCCCTTTTCGGTAAGCTGTGTTATGCAGGGTGAGAAGTAGTGAGCTAAAGAAATTAAAGGCAGGAGTTAAGAAAAAAAATCTAACTAAATCTAGTTTACGGTACCATTCAGTATATCACTCCATACCTTTATGTCCCTGCAGCCCATCCTTCCTTCTACCACATTCAGAAAATGATTGTCTTTTCTTCAATCTTCTCCTTCCTCCCGTCCTTTTTTTGAGGATCTTGTCAACTCCCATTCAAACAATGACTTTCTTGATTCTCTCCTTGATCCCTTCACTCTTCCTTCCTATGTATATTTTGTTTTGTGGTTTGATCTTCATTCTTTCTATATGATCAAGCCACCCCAACAGACATCTTCCATACTTGTCACTCACTTTTGCTTTCAATCCATATTCATTCTTGACCCTATCTTTTCTTCTTTTACCATATACACTTCTTAAATACCCATTTGCACCACATTCAGCTGGTTTTTTATGCTTCTCTTGCCATAACCATTCTCTTTCATTTCTGTATAACAAAGCGGGCAGAAGCACATTTTTATACAAAGTCATTTTAACCACTTTTAATAAACATTTATTCCAAACATGAGAACTTTGGTCTTCAGTACATTAATTTTTAGATCCATTGTTCCTGGTTGCATCATATAATCTGTCTAACATTCACTGCAAGTCATTTGTGTTCTCAGCCAACAATCCAGCATCATCTCCATACCTTCACATACCCAATCAATACATCTCTAACATCAACACACAGGGATTTGTTTACATTTACCCATGTCTGGTAGAGAAGGCATACTGCGAGTTCCATCCATTAGGAGTCTATGCTTGGCGGGTCCCAGGAGGCGGGCCTTCTCTGCCGTGGTGCCTGCCTTATAGAACATTCTCCCCCCGCCCCCCGAAGTGAGGTTAGCTCCATCCCTATTGATGTTCAGCAGGTCCCTCAAGACCTGGCTTTGTTACCAGGCCTGGGGGTCCCAGGGGACCAGTGAAATCTTACGATGGCTTCATCACTGTGGCTGATACTCGCTCTCTCCTGTGCCGTATGGATTTTATTTTTAATAACGTCTGTTTTAAATTTTAATAATGACTGTTTTTATGTATTTAATGATTTTAATTAATTGTTGTATATCACCCAGAGTCAGTTTTTGTGAGATGGGCGGCTATATAAAATTGATAAATAATTAAATAACTAAGGGGTTATCTCGCATCCTTGTCTTACTCCTTGCTCATTGCTGAATCAGTAAAACTAATGATGTTTTACTTTCATTGTATACTGCTCTTGCAAAATATTCTGTATTTCATGTCTATTCCCTTACATTCACTTTTCATTCATTCTATTGAGAGAAGGCTCCAGCAAAGGAGATTGTTACCTTGTCGTGATGCTGGCGCTTGAGCACCTCAATGACGCCATGAGCTAAACCGGGAAGGGACACCCAAGACGGGAAGGTCATGGCAGAGAGGTCAGACTAAATACGATCCCTAGGGAAGGTAACGGCAACCCACCCCAGTATTCTTGCTGTGAAAACGAAATGGATCAGTACAAGCAGAGATATGTCAGTATACCATCGGAAGATGGGACTTCCAGGTTGGAAGATGGTCAAAAAGCTACTGGGGAGGAACAGAGGATAAGTTCAACTAGCCCCAGATGTGATGATGCAGCTAGCTCAAAGCCGAAAGGATGGCTAGCGGCCGACGGTGCTGGTGGTGAACTATGAATCCGATGTTCTAAAGATCAACACACCATAGGAACCTGGAATGTAAGATCTAATATCAGAGATAGCTTTGACGGTGTGGTCTATAAAGACTGTGCAGGGGAAAACCTTTACCTTTTTTTTTTTAGCAACAGTAAGAAGAGACCATGGAACAACGGACTGGTTTAAGATTGGGAAAGGAGTACGGCAGGGTTGTATACTCTCACCCTACCTATTCAACCTGTATGCAGAACACATCATGCAACGTGCTGGGCTTGATGAATCCAAGGCTGCAGTTAAAATCGCTGGAAGAAACATTAACAATCTCAGATATGCAGATGATACCACTTTGATGGCTGAAAGCGAGGAGGAGCTGAGGAGCCTTATGATGAAGGTGAAAGAAGAAAGTGCAAAAGCTGGGTGCAGTTAAACCTCAGGGAAAAAAAAACAAGATTATGGCAACCAGCTTGATTGATAACTGACAAATAGAGGGAGAAAACGTGGAGGCAGTGACAGACTTTGTATTTCTAGGCTCAAAGATGACTGCAGATGCTGACTGCAGCCAGGAAATCAGAAGACGTTTACTTCTTGGGAGGACAGCAATGACAAATCTCAGTAAAATAGTTAAGAGCAGAGACATCACACTGACAACAAAGGTCCGCATAGTTAAAGCAATGGTATTCCCTGTAGTAACCTATGGCTGCGAGAGCTGGACCATAAGGAAGCCTGAGCAAAGGAAGATAGATGCTTTTGAACTGTGGTGTTGGAGGAAAATTCTGAGAGTGCCTTGGACTGCAAGAAGATCACACCAGTCCATACTCCAGGAAATAAAGCCAGACTGCTCACTTGAGGGAATGATATTAATGATATTAAATCTTTTGGATCCAAGATGGCGACCGCAAGCCACTGCCGGCTGCTGCTCCAGGAGGAAGACTCCGTGAAAAGTTTGTAATCCTTTCCAAACTTTTCTCGATACCCCTGAATTCTATCTTTGGGGTGTAGAGAACTTACAGCTGTGTTTGGATCGATGGACTTCCCTGGACGGAGTATTGCGGCGGAGTTTGGCAGAGTCCTGAGAGTCTCTGTGACGCGGAGCCCGGTGGTTGCGGCGGAATCCGGCAGAGCCCAGTGGAGCCTGGTGGAGCTCACCACGTGAGGCTGTGGATGTTCCCAGGCCTGTTTTTTGAGACCGCTTGGCTGGAGCTGTGACGGAGCTGCGTGTGCGGACTAGAATTGTGGGGTGCGCAGCACAGCGACCTCGAGGCTAGCCCGACGGACAATTCTTGGGGGTGTGGCGAGTCCCGCTGACGGAGCTGAGCGTGTGGGGAGCACAGCGAGCACGAGCTCAAGATTGACCACCTGGTAGACCACCTGATAGACAATCTCTGGGGGTACGGCAAGTCCCGGGACAGATTTGAGTGTGGAGTTGGATTTGTGGGGAGCGTGGTGATCCAGGGATCGGCCGCCCGGTGGACAATCTTTGGGGGCGTGGCATATCCCCTGGCGTCGTAATTGACTCTGGAATACAGACTAATTATACAACGGTGAGCCTGACGATCTCTGAGTTTTAATGGACGCCGGTAGACCTGGTACACCCCACATGAAGAGCTGTGGGAGTGTATGGGATATGAGCTGGACAGTATTAAAGACCCAGGTGGAATGGTCTGGAATAACACCCCCGCTGATCTTAACATCGTGGACTCTGACATTGTGGATTTTTAACATCACAACGGCTTTGTGGATGAAGGGAAGGGTTGGCCACCCCCATTTTTTAGGGCGGCAGAACGATATAGGGTCCCTGTGGGATTGTGAGGTTCCCCCCTGTGAGTGAGAGTCACGGGGGGGGGGGTCCAGGATTGTATGAGTGTGGGAGAGTGCCTATTCCTGAGTGAGAGACAGGGTAGGCAGGAGTGGTTGTGTGGCCCCTTCTGTGACCAGTGAGAGAAGCCACAGAGGGGCACAGTGAATGTGTATAGAGTGTACGGGGTGGTGAGGCTTACCAGCGCCGAGAGCGTGAGCTGGTGCGCTGGGAGCCTTACTATAGCCCAGGAGAGATTGGGGGTGAGAGGATGGATGGATGTGGAAAGGGACTCTTGCCTAAATCCAGGTTTTCCAGGGGCTCGGGAGTGGAGGCGACTGGGCTAGGAAACTCTGGGGGCTATGGGGAGGGTAAATTGATCAAGGTGGTGACGGGCAGGGGATATTATGACGGGAACCGGAGGACAAGCCATTTTCGGGGAAGGCGCCCCCGGTGTTTAGTACCGGTGGTGCGTTCCGGTCCTCTGAGTTCAGCCCCAGGTTCTGGACAGCGGATCTTTGAGGGCCCCGGTTTTCGACTGCTGCTGCTTAACGCCAGGTCAGTAAATAACAAAGCCCCTCTCATAAGTGAATTAATCATGGAGAGAGGGGCTGACCTGGCGTGTATTACTGAGACCTGGCTGGGCCCAGAGGGAGGGGTAGCCCTCTTGGAAATGTGCCCGGCTGGGTTTCGGGTGTGGCACCAGCCGAGACACCGGGGTAGGGGAGGAGGGGTGGCAGTTATCATCAGAGAGTCTTTGGTGGCTTTCAGGGGCTGTCGTGTGTAGATGCAGAAATAACACGCTGAGGCCTGGAATCTAGTCTCTAGTGTTTATTGCATACCTACAAGCAGAAATCCTGCTAAACTAACAGTGCCTGAAGACTCCCAAGTATATCAGCTCAACCTAGGGTGGAGCTTTCTTCTGACGTTTGGGGAAATAGGCTAGGCTCTCTGAGCTGCGTGCTCGCTTCTTATCTAGTGCTCCGCCCTCCTCTCTGCTTCCCCCGACACCACCCCCCTCCCCATCCAAAAACTCCATAGCAACTCCCTCCCCCCGTTCGTCCTTGGTGTCGGGCAGGATCCCGTGTGAAAAAGTGTCTATCTGCTCTTCTTCCTGGGAGCTGGGCAGTGAAGGGAGGTCATCCAGGAAAGGAATGTCGGGGGAAGGCTCGCGTCTCTCTGTTTGATCTGATAGTCCGGGTGCAGCTGGCCTCTCCTGAAAAACAGCTAAATCGTTAGAAAGGTTCTCCCTCCCCCCTCCTGGGAGCTGGCAACCAGAGGTGGAGGGATGCGAATCCTCCTCCTCCCCCCTCGCTGGTTCTGACAGGGGGAGCAGGAATGGCTGCTGGTAACTCACGAAATCCCCAGGCTGGTCGGCTTCTTCGTCTTCAGCTGGGGGCTGTAGCTCTGGGAGTCGCGCTGGCCGTGGCTTGTGAGGGAAAATCTGATGAAACCTATGCACTAGGCAGGGTGCGTGAACATCTTTGGCATTTTCCCAGGAGCGCTCTGTCTGAGAATACCCCTTCCAGTGTATTAAATACTGAATCCCCCTGCCCCTCCTTCTGGAGTCCAAAATCTCTTGCACTTCATACTCCGGTTCCCCTTGGACAAGTACCGGAGGTGGGGGGGTGGTATGCGACCGCAAGGCACTTGGAGGGGAATCCTTGACTAACAAGGACTTGTGAAACACCGGGTGAATCCTCATGGAATGTGGAAGCTGCAAACGATAAGCCACAGGATTTATTTGCTGTATCACCTGAAAGGGGCCAATAAACTTAGAGTCCAGCTTCTTGCAAGGTCTGGTAGTGGGCAGAAACTTTGTAGAGAGCCAGACCTTGTCTCCTGGTGAAATGGGGGGTCCTTCCTGTCTGCGTTCATCTGCGTTCTGTTTATAGGCTGCCTTTGCCAGCTCTAGCTGCTCTGCTAACAGGTGATGGGCTGCCTGTCTTTCTGCCAGGAAATCTGTGGCTGCAGGCACAGCTGTTTGTTGTGAGGAAAGGGGCAACACTCTCGGGTTTGTGCCATATAGAGCCTGGAAAGGGGACATCTTGGTTGAGGAATGTACTGCATTGTTGTAAGCGAACTCTGCCATGGGGAGAAGTTCTGGCCAATTGTCCTGCCGGTAGTTAATGTAACATCTGAGATATTGCTGCAATAACTGGTTAGTTTTCTCTGCTTCGCCATTAGAGCACGGATGATTCGCAGAGGACAAGTGTATTTTGACCCCCAACGTCTGGAAAAGCGCCCCCCAGAACCTGGAAGTAAATTGCGAACCGCGATCTGAGATCAAGTGGTTAACCATACCTCTATATCGGAAGACATTGTCCAAAAAGAGCTGTGCTGTAACTTGTGCTGTTGGTAGGCCCTTGCAGGGAATGAAGTGCGCCATTTTCGTAAAGCAGTCTACCACCACCAGGATGGAAGTGAAACCCTGTGCCTGTGGCAAGTCAGTGTTAAAATCCATGGAGACAGTGTCCCAAGGTTGGGGGGGTGTGGGCAGGGGCTGCAAAAGGCCTGCTGGTCTCCCTGCAACCGTTTTAGCGCGTCTACACACGTGGCAAGAGGCCACGTAAGTCTTGATGTGTGCTGCCATCTTGGGCCACCAGTAGTCTCTGAGTGTTCTGTGCAGCGTTTTGAACACCCCCCCGTGTCCTGCCGTAGGGCTATCATGACAGAGCTGTAATACTTCTTCCCTCAGGGTCTTGGGAACATAAAGCCGCCCACTATGCCAAAGTGTCCCTGCCTCCGCTGTGAAAGGGGACGGTGTACCCTGCTGGGCCCCCTGGAGGTCATCCAGCCTAGCCCGTGCGTAGGGGTCTTGTTGCTGCTGCGCCTTGATTCTTACAAGGAGATCGTCTACTAGTCTGACTGCTGCCAAGTTCTCTACTTGGACCCCTTCGGGAGGCTTCTCAAAATTTTGAGGGTGCAAGATCGTGGCTTGGGTGGCTTGGTCAGGTTCTGCAATGTCCTGCGGCTGCCTAGACAACGCGTCAGCCAGCTTGTTTTGTTTGCCTGGCAAATACGAGATGACGAAATCGAAGCGTGAAAAAAATTGACTCCATCTGACCTGACGGGGGTTGAGGGATCCCGAGCTCTGCAACAGTGCTAAGTTTTTATGGTCTGTGTAAACCTTGATTGGCAAAGCTGCTCCCTCTAACCAATGCCTCCATTCTTGAAAGGCTGATTTTATGGCAAGCAGTTCCTTGTTAAAAACATCGTAATTCCTCTCTGCTGGTGACAGCGTGCGAGAGAAATAGGCACAGGGTAATAAATCTTCCCCCCTTTCGTCCGCTGCTTGGAGTAAAATGGCGGCGATGGCAAAGTTAGAGGCGTCGCACTGGACGTGGAACTGTTTTGAAGGGTTCGGGTGTCTCAGGAGTGGTGGGGAGGTAAACAGCTGTTTAAATTCTTGAAAGGCCGCTTGCTGCTGTTCCCCCCAGCAAAAGCAGTTCCCTTACCAACTTTGCTCAGACTGAAGAAGCTCCTTGGATAAGGAGCGAAACGTTTCCACTAAGAAAATAGAAATCCAGTTGACATGATTCAAGCTACAGACAATTCCACCTGGATGACTGAGAACCTTCATAGACATACCCCCAGCAAAAACGTCTGTTTTTCTTTAACAGCTGAGTAAGGGGACGCGCTTTCTCCGCATATGAGGCAATAAACTTGTGAAGAAAATTTGCATACCCCAGAAATTGTTGGAGCTCCTTGACGTTACGGGGAGGCTTCCATGACATAATTGCTTGGACCTTTGCAGGATCCACGGCTACGCCTTCTGTGGAAATCCTGTATCCCAGGTAGTCTAATTGCGTTAAGTCAAAAGCGCACTTTTCTAATTTCGCAAACAGCTTGTTCTCTCTTAATCTCTGCAGAACATTACGCACATGGGTAATGTGGGAGGTGGGGTCCTCAGAATAAATCAGAATGTCATCCAGATACACAATGACATATTTATCTAACAAGTCTGAGAAAATGTGGTTCATGAACCTGGAAAATACTGCCCCACAATTACTTAGTCCAAAAGTCATGACTAAATACTCAAACTTACCATATCTGGTGTTAAAAGCCGTTAAGTATTCATGGCCTGGCTTTATTCTGATCAAATTGTAGGCATTCCTGAGGTCTAGCTTGGTAAAAATGCGAGCCTTTTGCAGGCGATCTAGCAACTCCGATATCACTGGAAGAGGGTAGTGGTCTCTAACGGTGACTGCGTTGAGTGCGCTGTAGTCATGCACCGTGCGCATGGGGGGTCCCTTATCGCCAGCCTGTGCCGCCGGGACGAAAGGATCGGGCTTTTTAGGCACGAAGAAGGTAGGGGCAGATGCCGGTGATGTCGATGGCCGAATGAAACCCTTTTTTAGGTTGGTATCCAAATATTCCTTCAGTATAGCTAGCTCCTTTGGGGACATTGTGTAATGCCGTGCCACTGGGATCTTGGCCCCAGGCTTCAAATCTATGGTACAGTCAAAAGATCTATTGGGGGGCAACACTGTGGCCTCTTGCTCTCCGAAGATGTCTGCAAAATCTCCATACTTTGTTGGTAGTGGAGCCTTCCCTGCTTCCCGGCTTGCAGCTGCCGGCAGGGCTTGGGTAATGCCCTGCAATTTGTGGTGCCGACAGTCTTGAGAGGGAAAGGAAACTGCTCCAGTCATCCAGTCCAAATTGGGGTTGTGAAGTCTCAACCAAGGTGCCCCGAGAATGACTGGGACTTGCAAGGAGGCAGTAACGTACAGTTGGATCCACTCCGAGTGATCCGCGATGTTTAGCTGAATCGGCAGGGTGCAACATTCGATCGCGCCGGCCTTGAGAGGTTGCCCGTCGATGGTTTCAACCTGCATGGGGCTTGGTAGTGCAATAGTTGAAATATGAAACTTTTCCACCGCTTTCCCATCTATAAAATTGGTTGTCGCCCCGGAATCAATCATAACATTTACCGGTAATAGTTGCTTGGAATCTGTAGTCAGCGTGGCTGGAACAATATAAAAATCTTGGTTGTGATCTGCCGCCTGAGCCCTTCTTAATTGCTGGATGGCCGCCCTGCGGGGCTCTGATGAGGGGGGCCGTTGGAGTTTAACTGCTGAGAAGAAGCGGCTGGAATGTGGGCCTGCTCCGTGCCTTGGGTTGTAAATCTTACCGGGGCTGCCTGGCGTCTGGTCGGGCACACCCTTGCAATGTGCCCTGGCCCCCCGCAATAAAAACAAAGTGCACTGTCCCTTCTCCTTTGCCTCTCGGCTTCAGAGAGCCCCCTTCTTATGGCCCCTATCTGCATGGGTTCTTCCGCGCTCAGGGGAACAAACGTGTTAGAGGGGGTAGCAAAACCTGGAAAAGCCGGTCGGGTTCCTGCCTTGTTTCTCCCTGGCCGAAGCTGCTTTAACTCCTCCAATCGAGCATCTATGATGACTGTTAACTGGTACAGGTCTTCCAATGTCGCTGGAGTGCCCTGCCGCACTAACTCCGTCTTAATCTCTTCGTCCAGTCCTTGTTTAAACTGATCCTTCAATGCCACCTCATTCCAGCCCAAATCTCCTGCCAGCAGTTTGAAATCTGCGATGTACGCTCCCACTCTCCTGTTCCCCTGTCGGAGCAGCCGGATCTCTCTGCTGGCAGTGACCTCTCTGATTGGATCATCAAAATGGGCTCTGAAACGGGCCATAAAGTTCTGGTAGTTGTCCAGAATTGGGTCGTTAGCTTCCACCATGGGGATGGACCATCTTGCGGCTGAGCCTTTCAGCAAACTTAAAATGAACGTGACTCTGGACCTCTCCGTCGGGAACTCGGCTGGTCTGCTGTCGAAAAACATGGTGCACTGGGCGACGAAGGTCCTGAGCTGTGCCGTCTCTCCCCCAAACTTCTCTGGTAAACACCCTGGGGATCGCAGAACGACTGGTGGGGGTGCTGCCACTGGTGCCGGCTGCTGGACGACCGGGGCTGGTTGTTGGATCTGCTGAAGTATCGCCGCCTGTAAGTTATTAATCTGGTCGTCGACCTGCTGCTGGTGTTGTGTCAAGGCCGCTGCTAATTGGATTATGGCCTGCTGCAATTCCTGTGTCTGAGAAGCCATTATCCTGGTTTATGTGTTCCTCCCTCTTTCGATGGGAGTTTTGGTTTAGCAGGATTGATGTCGTGTGTAGATGCAGAAATAACACGCCGAGGCCTGGAATCTAGTCTCTAGTGTTTATTGCATACCTACAAGCAGAAATCCTGCTAAACTAACAGTGCCTGAAGACTCCCAAGTATATCAGCTCAACCTAGGGTGGAGCTTTCTTCTGACGTTTGGGGAAATAGGCTAGGCTCTCTGAGCTGCGTGCTCGCTTCTTATCTAGTGCTCCGCCCTCCTCTCTGCTTCCCCCGACAGGGGCCTTGCTCCACAAGTGGCTGGATGTGAGACCCTGTTTTTCAAGTTGGGTGCCCGGGAACAGTTGGGAGTGTTGCTACTGTACCAGCCTCCCTGCTGCGTAGCAACCTTCCTGCCTGAGCTGCTGGAGGCTGTCTCGGGGTTGGCGGTGGAGTTCCCCAGGCTGATGGTCCTGGGGGATTTTAATCTGCTGTCCCTGGGACGTGCCTCGGAAGTGGCTCGGGAGTTCATGACTACCATGGCAGCCATGGGCCTGTCCCAGATTATTCGAGACCCAACTCGAGACAGTGGACTCACTCCGGATTTGATTTTCTTGTCTGAGCAATGGCAAAGTGACCTGAGGGGAAAGTTAGAACTATCCTCGTTGTCATGGTCAGATCACGTCCTGATATCTCTAAGATTCTCTTACACCGCCCCACTCCACAGGGAGGCAGGACCTATTCGATTGGTCCGCCTCCGGCGACTTATGGACCCAATGAGGTTTCAGAGGGAGCTGGGGGTAATACCCGATGATCTGCTGCATGGTCCAGCGGAGGCACTGGCCGCTTCCTGGAATAGGGAGGCGGCCGGAGCCTTGGACAGGACCGCGCCGATGCGACCTCTCCAACCCCATTCGACCCGTCACTCCCCGTGGTATACGGAGGAGTTGAGGGTCTTGAAGAGGGTGAAGAGACGTCTAGAGCGTCGCTGGAGAAAGACGAAGGCGGAATCGGACCGAACACAATCTAGAGCCGCTATTAAGGCCTACCTTGTGGTGGTAAGAGCGGCGAAACGTGAATATTTCTCCGCTCTTATTGCGACTGCAGAATGCCGTCCGACGGCCCTGTTTAAGATTACTCGATCTCTCTTAGGTAGGGTGGAGTTGACCACCCACCTACAGGGCCGTGCGGAAGAATTTTCTTAGCATCTGCAGGATAAAATCGCTCGGATTCGGTCTAAGTTGGACTCCATGCGTGAAATGCAGTCTGGGGAGATGCCGGGAGAGTGGTCTTGCCCTATTATCTGGGAACAATTTGATCCTGTTGGACCTAAGGAAGTGGACAAGATCCTCCGAACTGTTAATTCCACCACATGTCAGTTAGATCCCTGTCCTTCCTGGCTAGTAAAATCAGCCAGGGAGGTGACATGTGGATGGGTCCAGGCAATGATTAATACATCCTTGTTGGAGGGGGTGTTTCCAGCGACCTTCAAGGAGGCGTTGGTGTACCCCTTCCTCAAGAAGCCATCCCTGGACCCTACCATTCTGGACAATTTTCGTCCAGTCTCCCACCTTCCCTTTTTGGGAAAGGTGGTTGAGAAGGTGGTGGCGTTGCAGCTTCAGAGGACCCTGGATGAAGCGGATTATCTAGACCTTTTCCAGTCAGGTTTCAGGCCGGGATTTGGGACGGAGACTGCATTGGTCACGCTTACGGATGATCTCTGGCGGGAGCGGGATGGAGGTAGTGCATCCATCCTAGCTCTCTTAGATCTCTCAGCGGCGTTCGATACCATTGACCATGGTATCCTTTTGGGACGGCTTAGGGCAGAGCTTTCCAAACTGTGTGTCGCGACACATTTCTGTGTCGCGGCAAGGGCCCAGGTGTGTCGCAGGGGAACCCGGAAGAGGAGGCCATACACCACGTGGAGCCCCGCCCATCCCTTGCCGCGCCGACAGGTCCCTGCTCTGAAGCCAGCTCTTCAGCTCTCGCTGCAGAAGCCAGGTAAGTTAGCAGCCCGGCTGGGGGGGGGGGAAGTGTAGGAACGTGACTAGGCTGCCGTGCGGGGGGGGGGTGCAGGAACCGCGAAGCGCAGCGGCCAGAGACTTAGCTTTAAGTGCCAGCGGCCTGGCAGCCAAGAAAGGGACGGGGAGGCGGCTCCGCTGCCTGCCTCGCATGGCCCCCACGCCGCCCGTGCCGCCTGCGTCTCCGGCCGTTCTCCGCCTCCGTGGCCTGGCCTGGCACACCACTTCATCCCGTCGCCTACGAGCAGAAGATGGCGGCGGTCTGATGCGCGGCCCGCGACCCGGGAGAGCTGAGCTGGGGCCGAGGTACCCTGCCGGCGGCTCCGGCCCAACGAGAAGGGTCCCGGCGCTCCGGGGAGACCCAGCACGGGCAGTGGGGACGGGGCGGAAGGAGAGGAGCGCCTCGCCAGCGCCTGCCTGACTTCCAGCGCGCTTCATCGGAGAAGGTAAAATGCCGGGTGGGCGGGTGGCTGAGGGGCGGGCGGGCAGGCAGGGGGTCGCCTGCAGCAGGCTCATCTGACCATCCTTCCCGGAGCTGCTGGGGCCGGATGGAGCGGTGGGGGACTTGGCATCGCTCCTTCCAGCGGGCGCTCCAAGCCCAGCTGTTCAGCCATCGATCAAGGATCGATCAGGCCCGGGGGCAGGGCTGGCCGAGGGGCTCGGGAAGACGGGTCCCTGTTGCCTGAGACATCCTCACGCTTCCTCCCCCCCTCCCCCCACAATATGGCAGCAATAATAGGCAGGGCCCGAAAGAGAAGGAAAGCCCCAAGAAAGAGTGGGGATCCTGCACTTTCCACTCTCCAGAAGAGCGTTCCGCACTTGGATCCATTTCTGCCAGAGCCTTCGCGGCAGGTGGTGGTCGCTGTGGTTGTTATTGCTGCCATATTGTGTGGGGAGGGGGAGGATGCGTGAGGCTGTCCCAGGCAACAGGGACCCGTCTTCCCCCCCGCCCCTCAGCCAGCCCTGCCCCCGGGCCTGATCGATCCTTGATCGATGGCTGAACAGCTGGGCTTGGAGCGCCCGCTGGAAGGAGCGATGCCAAGTCCCCCACCGCTCCATTCGGCCCCAGCAGCTCCAGGAAGGATGGTCAGATGAGCCCGCTGCAGGCGACCCCCTGCCTGCCCGCCCGCCTGCCTCTCAGCCACCCGCCCGCCAGTTCTCCGATGAAGTGTGGTGGAAGCCGGGCAGGCACCGGTGAGGCACTCCTTGTGCTGCGCTCCTGCCGGCTCCTCTCCTTCTGCTTCTGCCCCGTCCCCGCTGCCCGCGCTGGGTCTCCCCGGAGCACCGGGAGCCCTCTTGTTGGGCCGGAGCCGCCGGCAGGCTCCCTCGGCCCGGCCCCCGCTCAGCTCTCGCGAGCCGCGTGTCAGACCACTGCCACTTGTTGGTGATGGGAGGAAGCGGCGAGCCAGGCCAGGCCACGGAGGCGGAGAGCTCCACCTGTCCGCCCGCCCAGTCCCGCCTCTGCCTAGCTGGGGCCGCTGCCAAGGGGAAGGGGTAGCTGAAGACGCAGACGGTGCGGGGGCCATGCGAGGCGGGCAGTGGAGCCGCCTCCCCATCCCTTTCTCGGCTTTCAGGCTGATGGCACTTCTCGGGAGGGAAAAGCCATGTCTCTGGCCGCCGCACTTCGTGGTCCCTGCACCCCCCACCCACCCCAGCGCGGCAGCCTAGTCGCGTCCCTGCACCCTCTCCCCCAGTTGTAGCCCTACCGGGCTGCTAACTTACCTGGCTTCTGCGGCGAGAGCTGAGGAGCTGGCTTCAGAGCAGGGACCTGTCGGCGCGGCAAGGGATGGGCGGGGCTCCACATGGTGCATGGCCTCCTCTTCCAGGTTCTCCTGCGACACACCTGGGCCCTTGCCGCGACACAGAAATGTGTCACGACACAGTTTGGAAAGCTCTGATCTACAATTACATACAATACAATACATACAGTACAAGACTGGGGGGCCGGGGGGCGGGATTTGGAGCCGGCAGCCAATCACGTGGGGTGGGGTTTGGAGCGGGGAGTCAATCACATGGGCCGGGGGGTGGGGTTTGGAGCCGGCAGCCAATCACATGGGCCGGGAGGCGGGGTTTGGATCCGGCAGCCAATCACGTGGGCCGGGGGCGGGGTTTGGAGCCGGCAGCCAATCACGGGGGCCGGGGGGTGGGGACTCCTCATTAGTGTGTCACGAAATTATGGATGGCTAAAAGGCGTGTCACCAACATGAAAAGTTTGGAAAGCCCTGGCTTAGGGAGTTGGGGGTGGGCGGCGTAGTTTTGCTCTGGTTCACCTCCTTCCTCCAGGGCTGTTCCCAGTCGGTGGTGGTAGGGGAGGAGAGATCCAGCCCGCGACCACTCCTGTGTGGGGTGCCGCAGGGTTCGGTTCTCTCTCCTCTCCTATTCAACATCTACATGAAACCGCTGGGTGAGGTCATCCGACACAATGGGATGAGGTATCATCAGTATGCAGATGATACTCAACTGTATATCTCCATCCCAGGTGAAGTAAGTGATGCAGTGACCACCCTGTCCCAGTGCCTGGGGGCTGTGAGGGCCTGGATGGGGAACAACAGGCTTCAGTTGAACCCTGGCAAGACCGAGTGGCTGTGGATTGATGGCTTAGCGTCTTCTAGGAAATTATCATCTTTGGTTCTCGATGGGGTAGCACTGCCCCATTCGGAACCAGTGCGGAACTTAGGGGTCCTTCTAGACTCACGACTCCTGCTCGAAGAGCAGGTGGCAGTCGTGGCTAGAAGGGCTTTTGCACAGCTTCGGCTTGTGTGCCATTTACGCCCATTCCTGGATCGCGATGCCCTCCGAACAATCACTCATGCTCTTGTCATCTCCTATGTAGATTATTGCAATGCGCTCTACATGGGGCTACCCTTGAAGACTATCCGGAAGCTACAGCTGGTGCAGAATGCAGCTGCGCGGGCGATTTTAGGTGCGCCAAGATCCGCACATATAACACCGCTGCTCCGCGAGCTGCATTGGGTGCCGGTTTGCTTCCGGGTACAATTCAAGGTGTTGTTTATCACCTTTAAAGCCCTACATGGCATGGGACCAGAATACCTGAGGGACCATCTTATCCCCATATTATCGACCCGCCCCACCCGATCGTTCAGAGAGAGCCTGCTACGAGCCTCATCAATTAAAGAATGTCATCTGATGGGGGCTAGGAGGTGGGCCTTCTCTGTAGCAGCGCCCACACTATGGAACATCTTGCCCCCAGAGTTGAGGCAGATCCCCTCCCTCCCGACCTTTAGAAAAGAACTGAAGACCTGGTTCTGCCGTCTGGCATGGGAGGGAGGAAACGATAGTTCCTCATGGGGGTGGTTAATCCCGTAATTTTATAATGCCCTTTTATTAATACTATCTCCCACTTGGATTTTTATATCTATTTATTATATTAATTGTATAAATTGTTGGTTTATATATTTTATATTTCATGCTTTTATCTAATTTTATTTTGTGGTAAACCGCCCAGAGTTCCCCATTGGGGGGGAGATGGGCGGTTATATAAAATACATACATACATGAATGAATGAATGAATGAATGAATGAATGAATGAATGAATGAATGAATGAATGAAGTACTTTGGCCACATAATGAGAAGGCAGGATACCCTGGAGAAGATGCTGATGCTAGGGAAAGTGGGAGGCAAAAGGAAGAGGGGCCGACCAAGGGCAAGATGGATGGATTATATTCTGGAGGTGACGGACTCGACCGTGGGGGAGCTGGGGATGATGACGGCCGACAGGAAGCTCTGGCGTGGGCTGGTCCATGAAGTCACGAAGAGTCGGAAGCGACTGAACGAATAAACAGCGATTGAGAGGAGGAGTTAATCTGTCTTCTAATACTTTATTCATACAGGGCTCATACTTTCTCTTCCTGCAGTCACTCTATTGTAAGCTCTGTAATATACTTTTAAATATTCAAACTTAGATATATGTTCTGTATACTTCTTGTATGGAACTAATCTTGTTCTGTCCGTAGACCAGAAGATTGTGAATTGTTATTCCTCCCAATGAAGCATTTACAGCAAGATGCACAAAAAATTGATAGGTAAGTAAACTAGTCAGAAGTTGATGAATGCAAAACTTCATTTAGCTCATAATATTAATTCTGATTAATTTAACTATGAAGGTTTCAATATCATTTTACTGTTGCTAATGTTGGTTAGATTAAGATAGTTGCATTGAACAGTAAACTGAAAATGTTCTCCCAAAGGGGGTAACTAAGAATATCTAAAGGAAATATTAAGGAGCTATGTTTCATTTAGATTTTGGTATAAGTAGTTTACCTTTATTATATTTTGTCTGAAAATATTAATCAAAAGTAATCATATTTACTGCAACAGCAAAATGTGCTCTCAAATTATGTGGTTAATGTAGGATTTAAAGCTTTTCTTTCACATAAGACATTTTTGCTTTCTTTTATTCTGTGTTACATATTAAATTTGTTTTCACAACATGACAAGCAAGCTGTATTTTATTATTTATTTATTTTTTTCTTCCTTTAGTGACTTTTAATTTATTATTATTTTTAGAAGGAAGCAAGGGAGACTTAAATCAGGTAAGTCTGCAAGTTTAATCACTTATAGACGGTAATTAGGGTTACTTGAAGTTAACACAGCATGTTATATTTAGACAGCAAAGATGAGTGGCAGAGAATCCAGGGTCACTTCCTGAATGTGAGCGTTATGGCAATCCCTTGTCTCTGTTCAGCGGCACCAAGAGGCTTGGCACCGAATACCAGGTCAGTAAGGATTTGTGAAATTAGAGTAATGTCCTTAACACCTTCTTCTAAAAGCTTGGCTTCCTCAGGTTGCATGCAGTCTAGAACCTCAGGGTTGGGAGAGCATGATGAAAAGAATTGGACTATGGTTGATTCTGCATCCTTGGGAATTGTAATCAGTTTTGGTTGAGGCAGATGAGGTCAGCCATCTAGAATAATCACTGGATAATTACAGTGATTAAATTATCTTAGAAGTCTGACTTAAGTGGTAGTCATCAAGTAATAATCTCCTTTGGGCTTTGTTAATGGGGAAATCTAGTCCTTTGGTTTTGACTGATGAAATTCAGTTATTGTAAAGGCTAAATTGTATTGTAAAGGCTAAATGTGTTAGAGGGGAAACCTGCATGCATAAGGAAAAGCAAAATGAAAGACCAGAATCTCATTTCAACCTTGTTATTTTTAGAGGATCTTGACATTTGCAAAACATACTAGTTCAGCAGCTAGATTCCTGTGACCTCTTCTTAATTTTCAACGATTGGCCAATATCTCAGTAACCAGTGGGAATTTGTGGCCCTCCGGGCTTCACTAAACTATAGCTTTTAGCAGCCGCAAATGTCATAGTCCGAGGGGAGGAAGGCTCAAAAGCCTGAAGACCCAGGAGTCTCCACTGCTAGTCTAAGCCTATAAAATGAAATAAATAATGTGAGAGGTCTTTTAATGTTTCAACTTTGGAGATGCAAGACCTTAATTTAGAGTTGCATAACTTTTAAAAGCTGCACCAGCCATTGAACTTCATGGTTGGGGAAATCTATGCAAAAGAGAATGGGATTACAGAAAAAGATTTTAAAAATAGGTGAGGGGATAAATTTATTTTAATTAATTGTGCATTAAAATATACCAGTTACACTTATGGTTAACCCCAACTCCTCACATCTTTGTTGATTCCCTCATAAGAAATATATGAGCAATAATAGTAGAGTCGTATAATTATAATAAATCTTCCATACATTCCATACACTCACTGGGTTTGTTGCAGTTGGCTGCAAAATCTGGAGGACATGGGGTTCACTTAATACCCTGGCATGCAACTTGTGGCATCTAAGACAGCTCAAAATTTGATAAAATGTGTAATATCAAGATTTTCCACAACTTACAGTTCCCTCTGAATAAATCAGTTTCACACCTTTCATCATAATTCTTACTTTTGACAGATGATGTGTGTGTTAATCATGTGTATGTATTCATAAAATACTTTTCAAAATGTTGAATTCTAGGGATATATGTCTGTGTGTCTGTGAATGTATATACATATGTGTGTATGTGAGCGGGGTGTGTGTGTGTGTGTGTGTGTGTGTGTGTGATGTTATTTTGCAGCTTATTATTATTGGATAGTAACATTTTAAAGTAAACTTGTCAGAATTAAGGCTTGTGGTCCTTAAATGCATTTTCAGGAATTCACAGTGTGGCCTGCAGCATTCTTACCACATAACACACAATTCTTTAGTATCATAAAGGAAGTTCATACTTCTAAGAGGGGAAAGCAACTAACTTGCTAACAGAGCCAATTATATGGTTCAACAGCATCTTGCCATTTTGTGGGTGTCAAGCGACATGATGACCTCTCTGAGAAAATATCACTCGTAATTGGTAGCTGCCTGGACTTTCTCAAAAGAGAATTTCCTAAATACATTATCAAACATTTCTGCTGGCTGGCTTTTAATTACTTCCTTTTAAAATACAGTTATATCATTGTTCAGGATAAAAAAATAAATGAATGGAAAATAAAATACAACTAATTTGAAATAGCACTATAAATTTTCTTAACAATAAAAACACCTGCATTCAGTTATCCTTAGACTGAACTGGCAAACAATCTTACTGTTTCTACAAAGTTAAAATAAACTAAGACACGGCACAGTTCTACCTGCATCTCTTTGGATCCAAGTCCTACCTGTTACTATCGCTCCAATATGCCAATTGTCCAGAGGAAGGCTACAGCAACAAACATTGTCGTATGCAGATTCTATGGAGGTATTTTCTGGGAACACTAAGGCTACCAGTGTGCATTGAATATTGATTATTTTACTTTTGAAGGCAGAGATGAAATGCTTGGGTTATTAAGGTAGATTCCTGATTATACTGTACATATTTTGATTAATTCATTGTTAATTGCATTGTTTAAATCGTGCTTAATTGAAATGTGTCATTTCTAGATTGGATGATGGAAGCATAGCTCTTATAACTGTAAGGAATACTTCCCGGCAAGAATTCATTAAACATTTGAAAAGATATTCTAGTGTGAAAAACCAGGTAAAGGGTTACCCTTGCATTTGCAATCTGACATTATTTGGTTTAGATTTTCTTAGCAGTTCCATTCCCCAAAAGCCACAGAAAGAAACAAGTGGATGAGGAGGAAAATCACATGATTTAAAATATAATGTATTAAAACCAGACAAAGATTTAAGGTGGAAGTAAATTCACAATAGAAGATTTTAATGCCTTTGTAAAGAGATTTAACTTCCTGTCAAAATACATTAGCCTACCTTTTTCTGATTTTTGAAAATCACCAGACTAAGGCCGATTAGCCTATTTCCGTCCATCTGTTGTAGCTTTATTATAAATGGTTCTTATATACAAGGGGTACTACAGTGCAAATCTGCTAAACTGATTTTTTTAATCCCAAATTCTATATTTAAATATAGACTGTACTATATTTAGGGCAAGAAGAGACTTGTTACGTTTTGTGGATAGTATTTTTTAATTTTTATTTTGACTGATACACACCCAGAGTTAGCTAGGTTTGCTCCTATGTGGCTCCTCCAGACAGTGGGAGTGGCTAGACAAAACATTGTTTTTCCTTCCATTTTTTTTTTTTTTTGGTATCTGAACCAGGTACTCCAGTTTATCATTCTCCTAACAAGTCAAGGTAGAAGTCTTGATTTATTCTTGGCTTCTGATTCTTGGGTTGTTTGAAGTAGATAGCCATGTTGTGATGATGAAAACATAGTTTGAGCTTCCACAGTTTTTAAGTTGCTGCCAGTGGTAGGAGGAGCCAGAGAGAGACTCTCAGAGATTATGGCTTACCACAATCACATAAACACATTCCAGGATAAGTGATACAAAACACCTCCAGCCAGCATTTATTCAAGGCAGTATAACTGGATTGAAGAGGGAGGTGGGAAGAGTGTGATCCTATTTATTCTGATCATACCCTCACAATGGGAGGGTATCTACTCATGTATCATAGTACCTAGTTTAAAAGTACCAAGGAACATCCCTTCATAGTTTGGGAAACATAGATTAGGAGTTATGGGTACTCAGCATGGTTTCAGATTAATGGCTCAATACTACAAGCCTGGTATCCAAGGCTGAACTAAGGAAGGTCAACCATCCAGTTGGATTTGGTAGAAATAAGCATATACATGTTCCTGGGATGTTTTTGGTGAGAATACCATTTAAGTTTTATTTCTTTATTTAACAATCCTACAGATGGGTGGCAAACAACAGAAAAATAAAAATTACATAGCGCAATGTAAAAGAATTTTAAAAAATTAAAACTTTGTTTTACAAATTCCCTTCTCCAAGGCCCATCCAATTTTCTGTGAGAATGCTAAAATGCCCATAGATGGATCTTTTCAACTCCTGGCATTAGAGTTTTCCCTTCTGTAATTGAAAGCACAGGCTTGTGACAAATCCTGTCCTTTGCAGATGCTACATTTTTCAACACTTGCATTTATGCTTTGTATTTTAGTTCAACTTTCCTTTTATTGAAACTTATATTGTTGAAGAAGTAAAAGTCCGTCCAAGAACTGGAAAGAAACATATCACTGGAGATAATCTGAGCTGTGTAGATTCTGAGGAAAAGAGCTACCCCTGGAATATAGATGGAGATTTAGTGGAATGGGCAACAGAAGTTCATATTCGGTAGGATTAAATTTAGTTGTGTTTGAACTACAAATGTTGGTAATTCCTTTTAGTTTAGCATAAGCTTTGTATGGTACGGTTCCACACTCTACACTGGATAATCAGAAAATTTACATTGATCCTGTGGTTCTAATTTCTTGCAGAGGTTTGAGAAAAATAATTGTACTTAGCAGATCTATTCAGGATGCATTACTAGGAGGAATGAGAACATTGGAGTATTTGAGTGGCTTGTCTCCTTAAAGTTTCACAGTAAAGCAGTTGTCTGGCCACTGCTGTATGATGCCTCTTCTAGAACCATAGACAAATCTTGCATTTAATGCAAGAGCATCTCATAGTGGAAAAACGGAGTCATGCCTATCTTCACCTAACATTTGTATGTCACATTTGCATATAAGCAGATATATCCAGATGCAATCTGTAATCTGTAGACTTGCATTTTGTAGATATGGATTATACTGTCTGAGTCAATACCCAGCTTCAAAGTGTGCAAGGCTAGGCAAGACATACTGGCATGTCAATCCATTATGACACGTATATTGGAAATGTCAGTTTAGAGCTTAATGTTGAATGACAAATATCTCAGTACTATTTCCCAATGGATTGTTGATTAAATCAAATGCCATGCGTTTTGTGTATCCTTGCTTTGTTGTTGTTGTTTATTCGTTCAGTCGTTTCCGACTCTTCGTGACTTCATGAACCAGTCCACGCCAGAGCCCTCTGTCGGCCGTCACCATCCTCAGCTCCCCAATGGTTGAGTCCGTCACCTCCAGAATACCATCCATCCATCTTGCCCTTGGTCGGCCCCTCTTCCTTTTGCCTTCCACTTTCCCTAGCATCAGCTTCTTCTCCAGGGTATCCTGTCTTCTCATTATGTGGCCAAAGTACTTCAGTTTTGCTTTTAATATCATTCCCTCAAGTGAGCAGTCTGGCTTGATTTCCTGGAGTATGGACTGGTTTGATCTTCTTGCAGTCCAAGGCACTCTCAGAATTTTCCTCCAACACCACAGTTCAAAAGCATCTATCTTCCTTTGCTCAGCCTTCCTTATGGTCCAGCTCTCGCAGCCATAGGTTACTACAGGGAATACCATTGCTTTAACTATGCGGACCTTTGTTGTCAGTGTGATGTCTCTGCTCTTAACTATTTTATCAAGATTTGCCATTGCTCTCCTCCCAAGAAGTAGACGTCTTCTGATTTCCTGGCTGCAGTCAGCGTCTGCAGTAATCTTTGCACCTAGAAATACAAAGTCTGTCACTGCCTCCACTTTTTCTCCCTCTATTTGCCAGTCATCAATCAAGCTCGTTGCCATAATCTTGGTTTTTTTGAGGTTTAACTGCAACCCAGCTTTTGCACTTTCTTCTTTCACCTTCATCATAAGGCTCCTCAACTCCTCCTCGCTTTCAGCCATCAAAGTGGTATCATCTGCATATCTGAGATTGTTAATGTTTCTTCCAGCGATTTTAACTCCAGCCTTGGATTCCTCAAGCCCAGCATGTCGCATGATGTGTTCTGCGTACAGGTTGAATAGGTAGGGTGAGAGTATACAACCCTGCCGTACTCCTTTCCCAATCTTAAACCAGTCCGTTGTTCCGTGCTCTGTTCTTACCGTTGCTACTTGGTCGTTATACAGATTCCTCAGGAGGCAGACAAGATGACTTGGTATCCCCATACCACCAAGAACTTGCCACAATTTGTTATGATCCACACAGTCAAAGGCTTTAGAATAGTCAATAAAACAGAAATAGATGTTTTTCTGAAATTCCCTGGCTTTCTCCATTATCCAGCGGATATTGGCAATTTGGTCTCTAGTTCCTCTGCCTTTTCTAAACCCAGCTTGTACATCTGGCAATTCTCGCTCCATGAATTGCTGGAGTCTACCTTGCAAGATCTTGAGCATTACCTTACTGGCATGTGAAATAAGTGCCACTGTTCGATAGTTTGAACATTCTTTAGTGCTTCCCTTTTTTGGTATGGGGATATAAGTTGATTTTTTCCAATCTGATGGCCATTCTTGTGTTTTCCAAATTTGCTGGCATATGGCATGCATCACCTTGACAGCATCATCTTGCAAGATTTTAAACAGTTCAGCTGGGATACCATCGTCTCCTGCTGCCTTGTTATTAGCAATGCTTCTTAAGGCCCATTCAACCTCACTCTTCAGGATGTCTGGCTCTAACTCACTGACCACACCGTCAAAGCTATCTCCAATATTATTATCCTTCCTATACAGATCTTCCGTATGTTCTTGCCACCTTTTCTTGATCTCTTCTGCTTCTGTTAGGTCCTTACCATTTTTGTTTTTGATCATACCCATTTTTGCCTGGAATTTACCTCCGATGTTTCTAATTTTCTGGAAGAGGTCTCTTGTCCTTCCTATTCTATTGTCTTCTTCCACTTCCGCACATTGTTTGTTTAAAAACAATTCCTTATCTCTTCTGGCTAACCTCTGGAATTTTGCATTTAACTGGGAATATCTCCCCCTATCACTGTTGCCTTTTGCTTTCCTTCTTTCTTGGGCTACTTCCAGTGTTTCAGCAGACAGCCATCTTGCCTTCTTGGTTTTCTTTTTCTTTGGGACGTTTTTTGTTGCCGCCTCCTGAACAATGTTGCGAACTTCTGTCCATAGTTCTTCTGGGACCCTATCTACTAAATCTAGTCCCTTAAATCTATTCTTCACCTCCACTGCATATTCCTTAGGAATATTAGTGAGCTCATATCTAACTGATCTGTGGGTCTTCCCTATTCTCTTTAGTCTGATTCTAAATTTTGCAATAAGAAGTTTGTGATCTGAACTACAGTCAGCTCCAGGTCTTGTTTTTACCGACTGTATAGATGTCCGCCACCTTTGGCTGCAAAGGATGTAGTCAATCTGATTTCGGTGTCGACCATCTGGTGAAGTCCATGTATAAAGTCGTCTTTTAGGTTGTTGGAAGAGAGTGTTTGTTATGCACAGTGAGTTGTCTTGGCAAAATTCTATCAGCCTGTGTCCTGCTTCATTTTGTTCTCCCAGACCATGCTTGCCTGTAATTCCAGGTGTCGTCTGACTACCCAGCTTAGCATTCCAGTCTCCTGTAATGAAAATAACATCTCTTTTTGGTGTATTATCTAGTAGGTGCTGCAGATCCTCATAGAACTGATCTACTTCTGCTTCTTCAGCATCTGTGGTTGGGGAGTATATTTGGATCACTGTGATGTTAAATGGCTTACCCTGAATTCGAATTGAGATCATTCTATCGTTTTTTGGATTGTATCCAAGCACTGCTTTAGCCACTTTATTATTAATTATGAAGGCTACTCCATTTCTTCTGTGGTCCTCTTGTCCACAGTAGTAGATCTGGTGGTCATCTGATGTGAAGTGGCCTATCCCAGTCCATTTCAGTTCACTGACACCTAAAATGTCTATATTTAATCTTGACATCTCACCAATAACCACATCCAATTTGCCCTGGCTCATAGATCTTACATTCCAGGTTCCTATGGTGTGTTGATCTTTAGAACATCGGATTCGTCGTTCACCACCAGCACCGTCGGCCGCTAGCCGTCCTTTCGGCTTTGAGCTAGCTGCGTCATCACATCTGGGGCTAGTTGAACGTATCCTCTGTTCCTCCCCAGTAGCATTTTGACCATCTTCCGACCTGGGAGTCCCATCTTCCGATGGTATACCGACATATCTTTGGTTGTACTGATCCATTTAGTTTTCATGGCAAGAATACTGGGGTGGGTTGCCATTACCTTCCCCAGGGATCGTATTTAGTCTGACCTCTCTGCCACGACCTTCCCGTCTTGGGTGTCCCTTCACGGTTTAGCTCATGGTTTCATTGAGGTGCTCAAGCTCCAGCACCACGACAAGGTAACAATCTCCTTTGCTGGAGGTATCCTTGCTAGTTGGAAATATATTTGAAGGTAACTGTACACTCCAGTCAGACATTATGTATAATTGCTGCATTCTGTTTAAAGCCTGTCAAAATGTTGAGATAGGCTCTCATGTGACTGTGTTGCAGTTGCAAGGAGGAACTTTTAACCAGAACTTGGCAAGACAGGGAAACCAATATTAGTTTTTGATTTTTGTCCAAGGAGTGTGTCTTAAACTCCAGTTTTAGTTGAGTTACATGTTGATATATATGAAAACACACAAAATAGCCATCAGATTTTCTGCAACTCAGCAATATATCCATGCTTTGGTTCCATCAGTTCCACGTTCAACTTATTTGTTACATAAATAATTACACACAAATACTCCACCAAATTAGACAGACTCCCAGTTGTATGAAGAGGACTATAGGTATTTTTTCCCCTCTTTATTCTCTATAGAGTAGATATTTTTATAAGTACATGTTCAGATAGAATAAAAGAGTAATATGATCATAATGTTTTTTCTGTGTTTCTTGTATTTTCAGGGTACATCCCCAGTTGATAAATTTGTATGGAGGAAATGTTATTTTGGATAATCCGAAAGAATCGTGCAGTTGTATTTAGAAATAATTTATGAAGAAAAGGTACCTACTTTCCAGCCCAATCATATTAATATGACAAAAATTGCATAAGGATGTGGAAGCCTGGATGATTCAAGTTAGAGGTATGCAACGGATCTCAAGATTCAGCTCAGAACACAGTTCCGAGCCTTGGGAAAGTGCCCACTTTTCTATCAGGTCAAATGCTGCCACCTTCACCCCAAGCTGAATCAAAGACATGTTTTGGGACATGGCATGGGACCAGTATACCTGAGGGAGCATCTTATCCCCATATCATCGACCCGCCCCACCTGATCATTCAGAGAGGGCCTGCTACGAACCCCATCAATAAGAGAGTGTCATCTGGTGGGGTCTAGAAGGCGGGCCTTCTCTGTGGTGGCACCAGCACTCTGGAACACCTTGCCCCCAGAGTTGAGGCAGATCCCCTCCCTCCCGACCTTTAGGAAAGATCTGAAGACCTGGTTCTGCCGCCTGGCATGGGAAGGAGGAAATAATAGTTCCTCATGGGGGTGGTTAATTTCATAATGTCCTCCTTTTTATTAAACTATCTGGCCATTTGGATTTTATAATTTATTTATTGTATTATTTGATTGTATTTTTATATTCTTTATTCTATTTTAATCAGTTTTATTGTAAACCGCCCAGAGTTCCCCGTTGGGGGAGATGGGCGGTCATATAAGTTAAATAAATAAATGTTTTATGATTCCTGTTTTGTGTTTTGTATGCAAGTCAAACACCTATAATGTTGACAAATTTACAGAAACATTAAATGGTAAGGGAGATTGACCACCCAATTTTAGAGAAATAACATAGGCTTTTTGGAAGTCAGCAGCTTCATTTTTTAAAATTATAATTAGATGGTATTTGCCCCTAAAATTGCACCATCAGTTTTCAGATAGCTAGGTTAAAGTGTTTTTCTGCAAATCTTTATGAACTAGTGGTGGTAGGGAGAAAAAAATTCACTGACTGCCCCCAAGTGGACAGTGTAAATTGCATAGGGAATGACCAGACTTAAAACACCCGTCCTGCACTACACCAGGATTTTTCAAACTGTGTTCCATGGAGCCCTAGCAATCTGTAAGAATTTGATGTGGTTCCATGAGAGACTGAAAAATGGCAAGATGGAGAGTATAAAAATAAAACTCTTTAATAGACCATTCAGAGAAAACGATGCAGGAGGATTGGTTTTTAGACAAAACTAAAATACATTTGGTAGAAGAAACCACTATTTTAGCAAGTTTTATTTTTTTTTATTTTTTATTTAGTAAACTTCTATCACCGCCCATCTCCCCCTCAAGGAGGGAACCTGGGCAAGGATTTGACTTGGACATGGTTCAAGTCTTCTAATGGTTGAACGGATGATAATGAACAAACTCATGCATTACAGTGGGCATTCACCCGACCTTTTTAAAACATCATAGGCAAAATTACTCCTTTCTAATAATTCACAAATTACGGGATAATTTGAGTTCAGTTAATATATAAAATTATTACCCAGTTTTTAATTGAAATAGAAGTATATTTGCATATTACTAACCAATGTTTTTAAAAATATAGTTGAGAATATTTTTCAATTTGTTCTTTAAAGCAAAACAACTAAAATACTTAGTTTTGTATTGAATTATGATTGTATAAGAGTAAATAAAATCAGTGAATAAGTTGGCATAACTGTCAACTAGACATTTCAGTATAGTTTTCACTGATAAATAATTTGGCAGATTTTGGCTGATTTTTAAAATAGAAATCATACAGTGGATTTGTACACTGTGGCCTTATATTAAGTTTTTGTTCCTTCTATAAATTCATTCATAAATAAAATCCAGCAAAAGTACCAAATTCTTTGCATTGTTTCATTTGGTAAAAAGTAGACCTAGTTGGAAGACGAGAGTGTGCTGGAGACTACGCATGATGCCTTCACACCTCTAATAAAATGAAACTACCGAAGGCCTGAGTTTGTGCAAGACTAAGCCTCCACTTGTTATCACATTTGTGGGTAACTATGATGCCTCTGCTCTAATGTATGAAGCAGCAGTATAGGTAAACTGATTATAAGAGGACAACTGTTTAACATGCTCAGAATAAGATATCAGTATTTATTATAGAAGGCTAACTGTAAAAGTATTTCTACGGTTCAATGAAAATGGAAGATCTTTTAACAGTCACTGGTGATTTTTCCAAGGAAAAAATTTATAGTGTTTGGGTCTGAAGAGTTAAAAGGCTGTAGCCTAGACTGTTGTATTATTGGGACTCCTAATGTTGAGAAAATCTAGCAAAGAATTCGTTGATCCTGAATATTATTTTTCCTGACCCTCAGGCAAATAGGTGCAAAGTATTTTTTTTTCTAGGTAATATCAGTGGTGAGAGTCAAACTAAAAGCTATATTAGAATGCAATAACTTGTGAGGATTTTGTGAACAATTTACATTATTAGACACTGGGCTGGACTTTTTTAACAAGATAAAAAGGTTAGGACTATTAATGATAGGCCTTCAAGCTGTGTATAATACTGCAAGTTCATTCACTCCCTCTGTTGTAATAACATACTCAATCTGGGTGTGTTACTCCCAGGCTACAAAGTCTATTCCCTGCTTGCTATGTGGCTAAAACATAGAGGATTATTAGTATCACTTTGTTGTTGTTCAGTCGTTTAGTCGTGTCCGACTCTTCATGACCTCATGGACCATAGCACACCAGGCCTTCCTGTCCTCCACTGTCTCCCGGAGTTTACTCATATTCATGTTCATTACATCGGTGATGCTATCTAACCATCTCATCCTCTGCCGTCCCCTTCTCCTTTTGCCTTCAGTCTTTCCCAGCATCAGGGTCTTTTCCAGTGAGTCTTCTCTTTGCATTAGGTGGCCAAAGTATTTGAGCTTCAGCTTCAGTATCTGTCCTTCCAATGAGCAGTCAGGGTTGATTTCCTTTAGGATTGACTGATTTGACCTCCTTGCAGTCCAAGGGACTCTCAAGAGCAGAGCTTTCCAAACTCTGTGTCACGACACAAAAGTGTGTTGCCACACACAACATGGTGTGTTGCCACACCACCCGGAAGCGGCGGCGCGTGCGTGCACGGCGGCAGCAGCAGCGGCGCAGGATCAGTGGTTCCGTGTTTTAGCGGAGGCTGCCGCCGCCGCCATGCACACACGCGCCGCTGCACGCCCCCCTGCGCTGCCGCACACACACACGTGCCGCCGCCGTGCGCACGCGCGCCGCCGCCGCTGGTGTGTCGCCAGCGGCTGTACTTTGGAAAGCCCTGCTCAAGAGTCTTCTCCAGCACCACAGTTTGAAAGCATCAATTCTTCAGCGCTCAGCCTTCCTTATGGTCCAACTCTCACAGCCATACATTACTACTGGGAAAACCATAGCTTTAATTATACGGACCTTTGTCGGCAAGGTGATGTCTCTGCTTTTTAATATGCTGTCTAGGTTTGCCACAGCTTTCCTCCCAAGGAGCAAGCGTCTTTTAATTTCATGGCTGCAGTCACCGTCTGCGGTGATCTTGGAGCCCAAGAAAATAAAATCTGTCACTGCTTCCATTTCTTCCCCTTCTATTTGCCAGGAAGTGATGGGTCCAGATGCCATGATCTGAGTTTTCTTAATGTTGAGTTTCAAGCCAGCTTTTGCACTCTCCTCTTTCACCCTCATCAAGAGCAATCACTAGGGCTGTGCAAATCCTTTGAAAGAGGGATTCTGTAATATAGGACTGCATTCGACACACCTTTTTCTTTTTTGTAATTAAGGCAGCTGCTTCTTTTTTGTGCAGCTACTCCCAGTTGTCTCTACATTTGCATGAAATGGCTGTTTATGCACAACATAAGGTGGGAGCAGCTCCTGAAAGACATGCCTGCTTCAATGATTTCAAGAGAGGAGCTCCATGTATGTTTCCATTCACTGGGAAGACTTTCTTTCACAGGATTAGCACTGCCCTAGCATTTACTTTTTTAAGATGGGAAATACCATATGACAGAGGTTTCCAGCCTCTGTACCACCAGTTAGTAAGCAAATTACAATGATAATTTACATGGTTATCACGGAGGGGATTGGAGAAAAATACTGTTTAAAAAACTGTCAGATAATAGGCTTTCAAAAGAGTTAAATGGCACAGCCTTGCAAATACCAGTCTTCATAAGTAAATTATATAGGGAAAGTAACTGTTAATAATTTTGATTTTATCTTTGTAAAGACTTTAAATAATAATACTCATGTCAAAGAATTATATATTTATGGATGAATTGGAATATCTACAATTATTTGACAGCCTCAAGTTCCATTTTATTTAATATTTTATTAGTTCGATGTTGGTGATCCTTCCTTTTTACAGTGTGGGGCTATACAGCGATAGAACAGATTGCTTTTTAATCACATTTCAGTCTTTAATGCTTTTGAGGTACAACTGATGTCATACTGTTTTGTTCAAATAATAATCACCTTTGGGTTAAAGTGCAGTACTTCACCATTTCCTTAAACCTTATGCTAAACATTCTTAACCTATATAATGTGTACAAGCAAATACTTTTATCTAAAAATTAGGTAAAGATTCCCTTTGCTTCTTCAAAGTACAAAAATAAATAAAATGATTGCGTAAGAGGAACTGGTTACTGCATTTCCCTGATTTTTCGCAATGGGAGGACTTCTCCAACCCACCCAGGTAGAACCCTCAAAACATGGCTGAGAGTTGCGTTAACCACCACAAAATCCCTCATGTAGACCTTGAGCCAAAAGCTCTATTCTACCATTTGGTTTTTCAGTTTGAGACATACAGGAGGAGCTCACAAACCAGGTTAGTTTCTTCATCTCCACTGACATGACCCCTCATTCTCTGCAACAGGAAGCCTTGTCTCTCTCGTTAGACTCCCTACCCCACAGAGAATGCCCATTTTCCAGGGTTCTAAACTGCATGACTGCATAACTGACCAGATATAATGGGGGGGAGGTCCAAGTTAGTGTGCTGTTCCCCTTTCCATAAAGCATAGCCTCACTTCTTTCATTGAACAGGTCCTCCGTATAAGCATAGCTCTTTTGTGCCTGGAGGTTCCCAGTATTCCCAGAGCAAGGTTGGGGGGGGGGGGGAGTAGAATAAAAATTGTCAGCAGCCACTAACTGCAAATCTAAAAAATGATGTCATCCGTCTCATTTTAGGAACTGGAAGGGGGGGAGAACATGGCTCTACATTGATTGTGTGGAGGCTAAAATTGGTCTACTTTAGCATCCTCCTGTACATAGGAATGTCCTAGGCAGTGATGTTATACATTCTCAATTCAAGTATGATTAGTACAATGCTCCTTCTCAAGTACATTTTTGTAAAAGCAAGGAGCAATTCCTAGTGTTTCTTTGTTCTTCTTGTATTTTGAGTTTTTCTTTTCTTTGATTAGAAGTCTTGAATATTTTCATCCTTCAAAGTTTTCTATGATTTGTGCTTTTGGAAGCCCATTTTGATGAATACTTTCTTCCATTCATAGGATATGAGGGCTTAAGATTTGACAGTTCTTGTAGCAGGTAGTTCTTTAGTTTCACCAAACTTCCTACTCTGAGGTATTGTGTGAATGTTTAAAAAACTCCAAACTTTCACTTCTAGTTTTTTCTTGAGGAAAACGTTTGTATTTTCTTTTAAAAAATCCAACCTGGAATATACAGTTCCAAAAATAGTTACAAAGTTTGCAATTTCAAAGGACTAATGTATCTCTATCTGTACTGTATCTGTATATTTTAGAAAAAGACATGACCCACCCAAAGATAAGCAATATTTACATTATGTTTAGATATTGAAATATTGAAAAAAAGGTTTTGACCTACGGTAAGAATTTTACCATTTTACCAATGTTTTGTGTAGCTTGTATTAATATTTTTGAAAATATTTTAAATAAAAAGTTGCATTCATTTTCCAAGAGATTTAGCAGCATAAAAGAGCAGACTACTGCTGTGCTATTGTTTTAAACTGTATTCTATGTATGGTTTATTATACCAAGATTCGGCTGTCCTCAAAATACATTCCACAATTGTAACATCCTGAATAAAATCTTATTTTTTATGTTTAAAAAAGCAGACACACAGCAAGAGCATCCTACGAACCAAGTAAAAAGCATTCTTCCTCTAACGTTTAAATTTGTATCATTTTCCAAATTGTAAAAGTTGTATTTTGGAGGTCAGGCAACCTAAAATCACTGAGTTATATCTGACTACCACAGCACTTTCCCTCATAAATCCCAAGGCCTGATTTCCTCCCCATGCCATCTCTCCAATGGGCTGCTTGTTTTGGAATTCTCTGCTCATTTTTTTGCTGTCATTTCCCCAAATCACATTAAGGTGTAAGGAGCTGCATAAAAATCTCGTTTGTCCACAAATGCCAAATAAAAAACAGTAAAATATGTGAACGCTGTGTATTCTAGAATACACTTCTAATTTCGGTTTCTGTTTGGAAAAGCTGTATTTTTCCTTTTGGATGGATATCTAGCCAACCCATAAAAATGCACCAATATGTAGATAAAAACTGAAATACGTACCTTCCATAAAAATAATACAAGAAGCAAAAGCAAAGTAATTCCAAATAGGGAACCTATTATAATAAGCAGGACAGCGACACTATCTTTTGTCTTTTGGTTATGACGTCCTTCCAAAAGGACCTGTATAAAATAAGGCACACAGAGTTATTGCAGGTGGAAACACATATTTGGAATATTCTTTAGGAGGCCTGTGTTCCACTTCTCATAGAAGTACAGTTTTGATTTGAGTTTATGTGGCTTGTTTGCCTTCAAGGTACATATGTGAAAGAGATCACCTGGAAGTTACATGCCGCTGATTTCAGTGGTATGCTTTAACTCTGATTACAATTTCTGACTAAATAATCATACAATAAAGATCCCGCATTTATGACATTGCAAATTGGCTTTCTTGCTAATAGATGCAAACGGCATAATGTGCTTCCTCCCAACAGCCCTTGGTTTAGATGTAGCAGAATATGCATCTGATGCTGAAATCATGCAAGAACCAATGCCATATGAATGATAAATCCTGTCTGCTTTGATAGTCCAAATATCCATTTGAGGTTACTGCTTTCCTTCAGTTTTTGTTTGAGCAATTTGAGATAAAAATTCCAAGCAGATCTGGGTTAGATACTCAAAGTTGTCAGAATGTTCCCTCTCTTTTATTGTCTGAATCTCAAATTATTTTCTAATCTGATGCCGTGTAATAATACTTACGTAAGTGGTTTGCTTATTTTTGTGGAGTTCAATAACTCTGGGATTTTGATCTGCTGAAACTTCTCCTTTTACCTCAAAGGTAAGCACTGAAGCTTCATCCTATTTTTAAGAGGTACAAACATTCTAAATCAACTGCACTGTAAGGGTTCAAATAAAAAATATGAAATGCTAAGTGAGGTTAAGGAGGTAAGATGGAGAATCTACATAGGACTAAGCCTATTAAAAATTAAGTGCTTTTCATCTGAGGGATTTCAGAGAAAGAATATAAAGCAGCTACTAAATCTGCTATTGAAGTATGACATTTTGTCTCTGGTTCTCTGACACTTAAGAATACGATTATACAGCCTCCAGTATGATAGCACAAAGATTAAATCATTTACTATGTTTAATAGTGAAGGTGTTGCTTCCAGCTGAATGTGAACAGTTGATTCCTTTCCACTCTCCATGTCTCCAAATTTGCAAAATATTTGCCAACACAGTGGATCATCCTTCATACAAAACTTTAGGAGAGAGAGAAAGAACATAAAGATGTATTATATGAGTGCAGCACACACAACATACATATAAAATAGAGTGTGAGCATGTTTGCATACTGACGAATATACAATTAAATTTTGACTCCAGGCTTGCTCAGATTAGAAAAGAGTGTGGGATTCATTTCTCATCCCATAAAACACACTAGGCTCTCAACATAGGCACATTTACATGTCCCCTTAAATCCAGCTTGAGAATTCTGGGGTAACTATTTTTGAAGGAGACACTTCTGCATGATGCAATTTTCCTGTCAAATCCAGCCCACAGTTGAGGCCAGTTCATTTCAGGTTTTTCTAAACCTAAGATTCTGAACCTGAAATTTAATGATGTGTTTTCCATGTTTTCCCAACACAAGTTTTGCTATTTGCATGATGTGTCATGGTTTGGTGGTGGCAGAGATGACGATACAACAGAGTGCAATCTGCCCAGCAACTACTGCTTGCTTTTAGCTAGTGCAGGCATGCTCCCTCCCCTCTATGGGGTAGTGGTTGACAGGCAGTTGCACAATGGACAGAATATGACTTTTTGGAGTCCTATTTACTCTTTCCTCAATCCCCACACAACCTGTTGGCAGATTGCATGCAATGGCAAGTGCCTGAAGCTCCACTACTGTCAGCCTTACAAGGTACATCAGACAGGAAACATGGCCAGATGAACTAATTCTACTTTATTGTAAGGTTACATTAACAATCTTGCAAGTCTGAAAGTACTTCTCTCCCCCGTCCCCTTTACAGCCCAAAAACTAGGGAGAGTCTCTTCTGAGCCTCTTGCCCCATCCACATTCTTGCTGCGGGCTAAGCTGCCTTTATCTGCCTCTTCCCTTGGTTGCGTCTCGTTGCCCTGTCTCCCAAGGTCATTTCCACATGCCATTACAACTACCTATCAAAAGATAGGGATTATGGGTCAGCAGGAGGGGCAGGGAGAGATTGCTCCTGCTTCATTGTGTTGACAGGTTGCATGAGTAATCTAGGAATTTGGCATCATGGTTCACACCAGCTCATGGTTCAAGTACTCTAGGAGATGGACAGGGGCAGACAGGCAAGGCACAGTCCCACACTTAGCATACTGCCTGACAGCCCTTCCCCATAGATTATTTGCTTTGTGGCAGACAGTGCAGGTATGCAGAAGCCCCTACCCATCTGCAGTGCCTGACAGCTGTGGTTGGGTGACCATGGTGGATCAGGCACTGCAAGAGATCCAGAGAGTGACTAGAGGCTGCTTCCCAGTAAAGCAGGACTCTCCCCACAGCTGATCAGGCTCTGACAGATCACTAAACTCAGTGCTATAGCCTTTGCCTCAGGCCATGCTAGGGAGAGCAATAGGTGGTTGGTGTTTTCCTTGGGCAGGTAAATCCACCAACCCTGCACATTAACGTCTTGCAGTAACCACTCGGTCTCATTAAGGAAACAGAGTTGAGATTTCCTGTGTAGATAGAATATGTGTATGCTGAGCTATTTTTGTGCCAACTCCTGTCTGGAAGACAGCACATTAATCTGGCTTTCTGGAAGAGCCCCACAGGTATGCATTAGATGTTGTAAAGTCTTGATATTGTAAAGTCTTGGTAGTAATGTATTTTCATGTCAGTAAACACCTTCAGAATGAGGTGGTGGTTTCTCTGGTTCTCATTTGTCAGCTGTTTTGAATATGAGCCATTAAGCTTTCAAATTTTAACAATACTGAATCCTCAACAAGTGTTGCTGTCCTTTTCCTTATGTCTATATAAGTTTATTTCCAACTGTTGAGTTCCTGACAGCACAATCCTGCCTATGTCTTTTGAGAAATAAATGCCCTTGAGTTTAATATGACTTGTTCCCAGATAGCTTGACACTGAAATGAGGCATAAATTGAATTATTTAAGCATAATCAAGCAGCTCTGTGGTTCTGAAAACTCTGCTTATAATGCAGAAACGTGCAATAGGATGACATTACTGCTTTAACAGATCAAGAAAAAAAATTAAATAGAGAAATTACCAGTGGCCTATTGTCTAGTTTTGTAAGGAATGTAATAAGATCTTGCAGCATATTTCCATTTTTTTCCGGTAAAATACAGTCTCTCCTATGATTTTCGTAGGTACATTGTCCATCGGTGGTCTGCAAATGAGCAAAACCACAATTGTATTACATTTTGATACTAAAGAAATTTGTTGACATTGCATGTAACATCATAAACAAATCAGCTCAGTAAAAAGTTACCCCGTTTTAATAGAACATTCTTAGCTAAAACAAAAATTCAGGTAATAGTGGGAAGAGCAAGCTTGTATCTAAGCTTTAATACTATCTAAATTTGACCGATACTTTAATCTATGTCTTTAAATATTCTGGGGCAAGGGGAGACAGTGGAGTGAAGAAAAAGAGAACTTGTTTTATAAGTAGGACAGCAAGGACATCTGCAGCCCTTACTAAGATTTCCTAAGGCATATCTTAGGGTAGGAAAGCACCAACATGCAGTAATCACAAACATAATTCATAAGGACTCACAGTGCCTATCACATGCAAGGCTTCATGCCCAAACTGGAAAAAGATGACCCTATGTAGAAAAAAGAACCCCAAATATTGTATGACTGACTGCAGTCTCCTCGGCACTTTATTGTTGATGCAATGCCATTGAGTCTTTTCTCCTAATTCTAGGTGTGGGAAAAGTTTCAAATTTCAATACACTGCTCTGAGTTTGGAACAGCTGTGTCACTCGTGCTGAGAGTATTTTGAGTGTGAAACCTTGACCTTGTCTTGACCTCAGAACTCTTCCAAAGCGATTGAAACAATGCAAACCAGCTGTTTTGAATTCAAAACAACTACTTGGAATTTACTCATGTTTGAAAAGTTTTGAACATCCCTCCCTAACACTCCCCTCCCTTTCTACAGAAGTGGAGCAGAACTAAATTACTTGTTACTTCCGTGTGCTGATCTTGAACAGGACACCCCAAAGGCAAGATGCCAATTACAGTGTAAATCTGGACATGAGGGAACCACAAACATTTCAGGCAGGCAGCAGCAGTCTTGAGGCAAGCCCCTTCTCAGAAGTGTCTGCGGGATGTGTGTCAAAATCTGCAAGATGACAGGTACAACATCATGATACAAGACCTGTTCTTGCACATTTGTGTGTCCCTGAGGCATGTACAAAAGTAGTGGGTCTTGCATCACACTCACTGTCTTGTAGATTGTGATCCCCTTGTGGATGCCGCTGCCCCTTCTAGTTTGAAATGCCATTATTTACCTATTCTTATATTTTCCTAGTATTTTCTGCTGATTTTCAGTCAAAGCAACTCGTCAATATCCTTAGGTGCTCCTTTGCCTGTCTTAATCTGTTGTGACATACTTTTCCCTATCCTGCTTTACCCCTTTTTCCATCAGTAGCATTGCTGGTTTGGTCGTCCTCTTTAATTATGTTAATTAAACCATTAACATAAAAGATAGCATATCACAGTCATTCACAAATAAAGCTTGCAGATTTATGTAGGAAGTTAGCAATTGGATAATTTGTTATGCTGTATCACATTTCATACTCCAAATTCAGAAAACAAATTAAGCATACCTTGACATCCAGTACATTAAACAGCTTGATATCTTTTGGTACAAAAGAATTGGGTATCTGTATCAGCAGATTTACATCAGGAGCCAGACTTACTCCAGGATTACTGACCTTTGGTGTAAAGAAGGCCAGAGTTGAGTTTGTACTTTATCTGAATTGGGACCATTCAAAGCTTAAAACGTTTGGAATTTCAAAAACCTTCACTTCAAAATGTTGAATTCTGAACACATAGTTCCTGATGTTCTACTATAAAAAGGTAAAGGTTCCCCCCACACATTTGTGCAGTCGTGTCTGAGACTAGGGGCCGGTGCTAATCTCCGTTTGTTAGCCAAAGAGCCAGCATTGTCCGAAGACACTTCCATGGTCATGTGGCCGGCATGACGCACGCGGAACGCTGTTACCATCCCACCGGAGTGGTACCTATTTATCTACTTGCATTTGCATGCTTTCGAATTGCTAGGTTGGCAAGAGCTGGGGCTAGTGCGGGAGATCACTCCGTCACACGGGGCTAGGGATTCATACCTCCGAACTTGTGATCTTCCGACCAATAAGCCTGGTGTCTTACCCACTGAGCCACCACGCCCCTTCAATGTTCTACTATACTGCAAACTAAAAAGTCTGTACATTTTAACATTTGCAGATACTGTATGCATCCAAAGCATACTGTGTATACCCATTTCGAGGTATATGAAATAGTATTAAAGGGTATGGCAAAACTACGGGAAAAGCAGACATTTGAATAATTAAAACTATAGTAGAACATACAAAAATAGCTCTTCTTTGCCATTCCTCCTCCAAGAAAGTCTTGTTGAAACAATGAATACAAGGAGCAGCAATTAAACACCCATTTTAAAAGGGATATTTAAATTATAATGAATGTGGCTATTCACAATGGTACTTGCAATTCAAGAACTGTGAGATGACATCCTTTACTGTGAAAACTTAAGAGAGTAGCTGTGACATAATGGATAAAATTAAATGAATAGTGTTCTAGAGAGTGATTAATGTGGGTAGAGCTTCACTGGCCAAGAATGGAGAGATTTGTAGAGGGTTACATGTTGGACTTGGACTGGGGAGACCTAGATTCAAATCCACCCTCAGCCATGAGAGAGCATTTTTAAAAAAATTTAAATTTAATTTAATGTAATTTAATTTTCCAAAAGGCAGTGAGAATAGAGAATACTGTTCTTACATAGAAAGTGAAGTTGATTGTCTCCTTCATGCAAGAAACTGGTGAATTTTCTTGACTGGGCCCATAAATAAATGATGCTGGAGACACTGACCTACAAATAATGTTTTTCAAAATAAATGATGGGGAAAAATATTAATTAAATTGGAATCAATCATACGATGTTCGCTTCCTTGGGTACCGTTACTATACAGATCTAAAAACTTAATTACATCCAATAAAACTCCCATAATTGGAGTTTTCGTTGCTATCCTTCCTCCTGCTTTCCTGTGTGGTCTGTAAACCTGATCTTGGCCCTCCAGAGCAGTTCTGAGAGGTGTGGGAGGGGGTATGGGTGCAGATGGGAGACGAGTCTGATCTGCCGGGACTGACTGTCCTGGTGCAGTCAGCCACATATCCAGCCTGCTTGTGAGAATCAGAATAGAACTCACCTATCTTGGGAAGACTGCTCCACCTAGGTGGGCATTGCCAACACTGAAGTTATCTCTGCAGCATTTGAAACAAGGGTATTTTCCAGCCCTAGCTGAAGAAGCTTGGCACCTTGTAAATTGCAAAAGCATACCCTCTACCATTAAAAAAAAGAAATGCTGTAATCTCTCCCTACTCTTTAATTCAGTTTTATACTACCATCCATATTGCCCTGTATGTATTGCAATTAAATTTATACAAACAGATTTTAAAACTTTCAAATTCATTAATAAAGCTGTATTAGGATCAGAGCTACTATGGACTTTAGTATCTTTTTCAGAAATTGAGGCTTTTGTAGGTCAAATAAATGTCAGCTATCCATCTTTGTAACACATAGGGACTACGTTAAGCCTCTTTATAAGGTTCAAAGCACAAACACTGAATTTATCCAATTACCCTGTTAAAGCAGCGTTTGTGAAGCTTTTATACTGCCTTTCCATAAAAATGAGCAAAGGGTGAGCAATTCAAAGAACAAACAAGAAGATCCACAGGCTCAAAACACTGAGAAATCAGCAGACCTCTGAATGTTGCTTTGCAAAGCTCTAGACAGAGTTGCAAGTGCATTCGCTTACCCATGAATGTTCAGCTCAACCTCGTGTTTCTGAGCCAAAGCTAAAACTAGGCTGTTATCTGATAGCAGGTCTTGGTCTAGTTCATTTTCGCTATGGAAGGGGAGAAATATTACAAACCATCACAATGCATATATGTTTGGTTATCTTTCTTACACAATACATTTGGCGCTAGATAGCATGATCCAAACAAATAGAAGCAAGCACATTTTGTACTATTATTTCAATACAGGAGTTTTGCCCATTTGTGTACTGCATCCATAGCCTATTTTTCCAAACCCCAACAGAAAGGTTGTGCCCGCAACACATTTGATTTCTGTGGAACTTCTGCAGATTATGAAAGGTGTATTTTTCTGCAGTTCTTTGTTCTTTCAAATAGGAGCCTAAGGCAGCAACCTGTAGTAAGCAACATTTACCAAGTTGCATTGATGCTGATGTGTAAGTCATCTCCTGCTCTGCTGAGTGAACTTGCATCCAATAGAAAGCAAATATCCATCTGAAAAAAATTCAGCTTACATTAATCCATCAGCTTACATTAATCCATCTGTATTTTATCAGAATGCATATTATGTATTGCATTTAGTAACATCAGTCGTAATTATATTATTGAAGTCTACGTGAGTTATCAAGGCAACATATAGGTTAATGATCAACCCAGTCCTCAACATGCAAACCTGTGACTTAACAGAATTTAGCTACTAAGCATCTTAACGAGTCCTGTCTATACAGATGTACCCCTAGCCTTGTTTGGTGACTAGTTGTGCTCCATTTTTATGGTTACATGCATTTCCAACATTTCATTGAACATGTGCAGACGTTACAGCAAACAATCCCCAAAGTGCTTCCATATGTCACACTACCACCCTCATACCTAAGAAATGCTGCAATTTGATATTTTAATCTGACCTATTTTTTAATCTGTTTACCAATCATTATCACCGGAGATTAGAGCTACTACAAAATGCATATGGACACCATTTTTTTTTGTTAATGATTAATACTACTCTGGTAAGGAAACATACATTTGAGGCTATCCATCATAGTTCCTTGCTATAAAGCATATGGTAACAATGAAGGTGTAGTCAGTACAATCAAGTCACCTTTGATCTTTATTCTTACCTTTGAAAGGTGATCAACATACAAATATCCAACATTACAGTTAAGTCTCACTCCATGACTTTCCTTTTCTGATATTTGAAAATGTATCTGTGCTTCTTCCTATGGTAAAAATAAACCATATGTAAGGAAAGCAGCAGGCAGAAGGTGAAAGTTTTGCAAAAAACACTTTTTTCAAATTGACAAGGAAGGCAACAAAAATCTCTATCTAGATGTTCTGTGAGACTTTGGTTATAAGGAGGTATTACACCTTCTAGCTTGGAGATTGAAGCCAGAGAACTATGTCTAACCTTTTCCTGTGATGCTACTTTCCTGATGAAAATTTCTCCCAATTCTCTCAAAGGGTTTGCTTTGCTAGAAAAGTGTACCTGTATGTCTTCCCAAAAAAGAAAATGGCAGTTTTGAAGGGGGAAAAAAATCAGAAAATGATTTAGGGAGAAAAAGTTAACAGCAGTCCCACTGCTTCAGATCAAAATCCCACACCCCAGTTGCTATTTACAAAGGAATACAGAGATATTTGGAAGATTAAATAAAACAACAAAGCAGAAAAAAATTACCCAGAACTTCTATGAATCATCACCATACTATTTGTGACCTTTGGAGGCCAATAACAACACCAACACTACCACTAATAAAAATCTGAAAATCAATCACTCCAATGTAAACAGGTTTTTACAGAAGCATTTATTAGGCCTATAATTCAAAGGGAAAAGGGTGAATTCTATTTTTCCAAGTTACATTATGCCTACTGACAAGTTTCAAATCTTTCACATTCTAAAGAGAAGTCATTATTTATGAAGTCAATGTGAGATTGTTCTTTTGAAAATAGAAAAAGGGAAAGGAAAGATACAACAGAACATAATAAAGGCGGCACACTATATTACTGCATGCATGATTATAGTCTGTAGTGTGGTCCAACAAAAATGATTTCCATGAAGGGTGATGGTGGTGATGCAGCCCGCTGGCTACCACCCCGTATGAACTTAATTCAATTTTTTTAAAAGTGAGTTGGAAGCTGTGTGAAATCCTTACATTTAACACAGAGTAAATTACTTTGCGTTGCTTCAGGTGTCACTGGCCACACAGAGGAGACAATTTATAGGCCTAAGTAAAATGTCTAATTTTGTATAATATTAAAATTTTGTTTTTAACCTTTCTCTCTTGGGCACAAAGTATTATTTGGCATATAGCTTGCTTGCTGCTTCATCGATAACACTTGGACATTTGTCATTATAATTAAATATACTTAATTTTCACCCATTTATAAAAATGTTTTACTATACAATCCTTGACATACTGTACTTAGTCTGCAGTAAGCCCCCACTATGGAACAAAAAAGAAAACTTTTTGTTTTTATCTATTCATGGTTTTCTCTTATTCAGTGAGTAATGTGTGAACCAAATCGTCTGGAAGAATGACTGTAGTTCTGTGCATTGGTTTAAATCAATAGTACTGCTTTATTTGAATTTGTCTTGTGAATTAAGTTTCAAATGTTTTAAAACAAAACTTTTGCTTTTTTTCAGCTGGGTGAATGAAAAGTGTCTGGTAAATTATTTTATACAAAGATATAGAAGGTAGGTTTCTTACCTGTGCTAGAAGTTTGGTGAAATAGACACCTTTAGGCAGCTGGATATGAAGGCTGGTCTGATAAGCATCATCACCAGCATTGTACAAGGTGATATTCAACATCAACATTTTTACATTTCCCACTGAAAGGAAAGATTTTTTTTCATAAGGCCTACACAAAATAAGTAAGAATATATATCATTTTAATTTGGCATAATTTAAAACAGAAGTTTTTCCAAGTACAAAAGAAATTACCAACTTGTTTAGTGTACAAAAAGGTTCCACACGACTCCAGAACCTGAGTGCAACTCCTAGAATACCTCCCCAGATTGCCAGTGAACTGCAATTTTTTAATGCAACGTAAGGGGAAACACTATATTTAATTCTAGATTTCCTCCTCTGTCCTGCTTCCTAACTGTTAGAAGTTCAGACCTGGCTTACCACTTCAAAATCAAATATAGGCATCCTTCCACCAGAAGAACTGGAATTTGCTCTTAACTATGCTATCATTTTGGAACCTAATCATTTGCAAAATACATCTTTGACATAAAACTAAGTTGACACTGCCTGTAGGTAACCAAAGTATACTCCCCATATTTGTATTTTTCAAATGAATTCTTGCAAGTTGATTTGGCCCCTCTTGATCTCAGAATGAAGAGAAGCAGCCAATTGTCAAGTGATAATTTACCCAGTGGATATATTTGACCATTTGGCAAGCTGGTTGTTTAGGACCATGTTAAAGGGTAAAAATCTCACTTCAGGGTAAATCTCACTCCAGGATAGTCCAGTGATATGTGTCATCCTGGCAAGAAGTGAGGAAATATTAACCATGTTCTGTGGATTAAGGTGCTTTAAGCAAATGTTATGTAACAGAGGAGCACAAGAACTAACCAGCTTCATGGATTCCTCAATAGCACCAAATCTGTTTCTCTGGGTCAAAGGAAAATCCCTGTGTGATACTTTGAGCTGTCTGATGAAGGACCGGATAAAATTGTTCAATCAGTCAATGTTTTATTATGGTCACAGACCAGAATTGATAAAATTGTTATGTACATGCTGTATCTCCCAAAGCCCTCAATGTGGCTTCTACTGAATTTCCTCCAGCAAACGTCAATGAACTGTAAATGACAATGCAACGAAAAAGAAAAAAAATACACTGGGAATATTCATATTAACTGTACTTAACGTAAATACATTTTAATTAAACTTGAATCAAATCCAGTTTAGCTTTTATCCTGTACTAGCCTCATCTAGACTCTGGAGAATGGCCTTTGGCCTGAAAAAAAAATGTGCATCTAAATTCAGTCTCTATTCTAAGAGTCAGGATGATCTCTTTGCAGGACAGAGTAGTTGCCTCGGTTCTCCTACCAAAGAACGAGAAAGGTTTTACTACACATTCAAAGCAGATAGGCATACAACTGTCATTTGTTTTCCTGTTAAATAGAGAATTTTACTATTCCCCAACTGATAAGGAACGTGTCTGGTATAATTTTCCTTACCTTATTGAGCAAGGTAATAGCAGATGACCAGTGACCACATATCAAACACCATGACAAGCTTTTATTTGCCTTCAGCCTCTGCTCAAACACTGACTCTTTAGTTCTTTATCCTTTCTTCAAAATCTGTTTCTCTCTGTGAGTCAAACTGGAATTGCTCAGTTCCCTGTAATTAACAGTACACGCCTTCTATGCCTGCTACTTCCACTATCACTGTTGGCTAAATGTGCCTTTGTTTAATGCAGCTGATATATTATCTTATGCTGTACAAGAGCGCCTGTCATTTCACTCTCGGTCAAGGTTAATGAAAGACAGGACTTGTGCACATGAGTGAACATGTCTATCTTATGTTCCACCCAGTGTTCTCTAATCATGTTAACAAGCAAAAAACAAAAACAAAAACCCCAACACCTAAGAGGATTTGAAAGTAAACTTCAATTTGACATTAAACTTTAATTAAGACTTGCAGAAGAGCTGCCTTGAAATAGGCATTTATCAAACATTCTGGCTTGAGACCAATACATTAGTCATTTAATACCTTGGGGAGCAAAGTTGGCACTTAGTCAGGCAACAGAAGGTAAAAGTACTAGATAAGCAGTAAGTTTCAAATGAAAGCAAGAAATGCAGATGCTAATATTTCAGTGGCTGGATCTCTGGTTAATGGTGTGCTTGAAAGTTTCTTTAAATTTAAATAATTGATACTTTTTTCCCTTCCTGCTTTCTACATTATGGCATTTTGCTTTGTTAGCAGGGTGATGTGAAAGGGGAAGAAATGCCCAGTGTGGATTATAGGCATCCATAAAACTAACAGGTGTACATCTAAGAATGTGAGGAAGCTAAACTCAGGTTGTTCACTCAGAGTTTCTTGTTCTTCCTTTAATCCAGTGCACATAATTCATGTGAAACATATATGTCTCCTCTCAAACTAAATTACCCGATTAAAGCAATCTAGAAAGTATATGGGCAGATAAGGCATGAGTGTACAGTAAAGTAAACCATAAATATTGTTATCTGACTTTCTTAGTAAAATGGTTAGAGGAGAGCCGTGTTAGTCTACAGTGGCAAAAAGTCAGAAGAAATCTGGTAGCACCTTTTCTGACTGACAAATTTTAGTAGGGGGCTTAAGCTTTCGCGAGGTGCAGCTCACTTCATCAGATGCATAGACCTCATCAGATGCATCTGATGATGTGAGCAACAGCTTGCAAAACTTACACCTCCTAATAAAACTCGTTAGTTGGAAAAGGCACCGCCAGACTCCTGATTATTACAATGGTAGTTAGTAGCCTTAAAAAAAAAAAGTGCTGTTCACAGATAAAGAATAAGTGTCCAGAGAAAATAAATTGGTGTTTCACACTTTGTGGAAAGCAAAACTAGATGTGATAGCACCAATCCCATTTGTTTACACCTCTGCCTGCCACAATTCAAGTTGGGGGCTTTTTCTTTAACAGCAAAAGATAACATGGTTAAAATAATTTTTTCTTATAGTTTTCATATATTGGAAAAATCTTCAGAGCAGGAAGGGGCATGGAAGTATAAACAGTAAACACAGGGAGATCTCTGTTCTCCTTCCCAACCATTTTGCCCTAAATGTTAAGCCTCCCTCCCTGCCTTATACTGTATATTTAAACAAATCGATCTCTCACTCTTATAGTAGGATTGGCACTATGTAATTAATAAAAAGGGCTAGTGCTTTTAATCTTCAGCCTATTCTATCCCAACCCTAAGAACTAGGATACCCAGGAGAATTTGATGAACCCCAAATTGAGCTGATTTTGAAAGTCACGGGAGATTTCTGAGAAGTCCTCTAAAGCAGACCAAACCACTATGAATTCCTAGAGAGGCTAGGAAGAGGCTAGCCTAGAGAGGCTGCAACTCACTCTCTATAGAAAACACTGCCCTGGAGAGAAGGGAAACAGAGGAACAGTAGGAGCTGAATGACTGTTGGATTCTAAGGAAGGCATAAAATGAATTATTTTGACATAATGCAGAATTTTACAAGTTGGCTGTGGCCCTGAGAGACCACACTTTAGAAGCACAGAAACAGAAATGAGTGGGATTGGCATTCGTGTAGAGAAACATTTCTAAGCTAGGGGTTGGTTGGTTGGTTGGTTGGTTGGTTGGTTTCTTAAGGGGTAAAAAAGATTCTTCAACCATGAAAAGAAGGGACTGACAGGCCAAGTAAATTCAGGAAATAGAAGAACAGATCATGAAACCTGGTATTTATAGAAGGGTAATTTAAAAACCCTAAAGTCTTTGTAACCAATAAAAGCATTTTGCAGTACAGCAGAACTTCTGCCTGTATGTAAAAAACAATTATTTTCCTTTTTTTCATTTATGCACCATGATTGAGAAAATAAATACTGCTTGTTTATGAAACCTAGGTTTGCAGATGGTGTCATTTAAGCCCACATACCTACTTATCCTCATCAAGAAAGATAAGATTGGCCTGAGAGACTATTATATGGACAAAAATAGAAAGACTCTGAAATACCCACAATGGAGGAATGAAGATGGCAGAACTAGCAGAGATGGCAAAATTAACTTGTTGGATTAGAGAAAGATCAACAACTACATTTATCAGTGACTGAAAACGCCTTATGGACTTTTTGCTGAAAAAAAGAGAAAAATGAACTTGTGATTTAGGGGTTTAAAGATTAGAAAGGGTAGCTTATGGAAAGAAGGAAATTATGATGTAACCTTAGAGGGAGGGGGTAAAATATAAACGCATTTATAACTGCTGTCAAAAAGATCAGAAGCCACTTCTTTATAATCTTTTCTTTTTTTTCTATTTCTTTTTCTATTTTCGTTCTTACTTATTCACTATTCTTTTTTCTTTTTTTCTTTTCTAATATTTGTATTGTTTTTATCTTGTTAAAAATTTCTTCAATAAAATTATATTCAAAAAAAGAAAGTTAAGGTTGCCAGGCCAAGTTAAGAAATCATTTAAGAATTTGCATTGGTCTGGTTTACACGTAACATTGAACAGGAAAGAGTCAGTGTGCTAAATCATTAATCACAGTCAGTCATCATGCTAAATCAAAGAATCAAACTACTGTATATAATAGTTCAGTATGTGTAAACAGACCAGTAAAACATGTTTTGAAACCAACAGAATAATTCCAGAATATAATCATATGAACAATTTATTTTAGATATACTGAATCTCATGTAGCGCCAGGGCTCTGCATGTTTACTCAGCTTCTCTTTGTGTCAATGGGACTTCATTGTGCAGCCTCAGACACTTTCTCAACAGATTCTTTATGTCCTGAGGGAGTATCTGGTATCCCATTCCATCCCTTCTAAAAATAACTGATTTTTGTTTTTTAGGTAGAAAGCTAAGTTCATAAAGCTTGTTCAGTTTCTCCCACCACTTACAAATTATACTGGACTTACTTTGGAAATGTAAGTTTTCCAGAAACTTGAAGGTTTGCAGAACAATTTTCTTGAGTACAAAATCTTGCAAACACAAACTGTGAAAAAACAACAACAACAACAAAATATATTTAGAATAAATTTGAATACATACATTCAAAATTATTTTTAACATGAAATCCAAAATGATCAATGAGAAAACATCATCTGCCTTTCAAAGTACATGAATCTAGCACTTCCACTTCCTTCCACTTCAGTCATGCCAACCTCATCTACCTGAGGAAGAAGGATCATTCTAGGCAGCTTTCTTAACCAATAGTTATGGGGGCGCGATTGCTCAGCGGGTAAAATGCCAGGCTTGTCGATCGGAAGGTCGCAAGTTCGGAGGTTCGAGTCCCTAGCCCCGCATGACGGAGTGAGCTCCCGCACTCGCCCCAGCTCTTGCCAACCTAGCAATTCGAAAGCATGCAAATGCAAGTAGGTAAATAGGTACCACTTTGGTGGGATGGTAACAGCGTTCCACACGTGTCATGCTGGCCACATGACCGCAGAAGCATCTTCAGACAACGCTGGCTCTTTGGGTAACAAATGGAGATGAGCACCGGCCCCTAGAGTCAGACACGACTGTGCAGGGGAAAACCTTTACCTTTAGTTACAGTGACCATATTTTCTTGGAAAAAATAAAGGGCAAATCTGAAAAACGGGCAAATCTGAAAGAGGTTCATAAGGATTAAAAATAAATGTTTATATGTTATAACTTTACAAAGTAAAATTCAAGAGCAAAACCAAGAAAATCAATAATTAAATTAAATCTAAAGGACAGCTTCGTGAAATAAAGTATGGCCACTGTACCAATAGTTCAAGGAGGCTCTTTTCAGCACAATAAGGCTTCAGCCGCACCACAACACCAAATAGGGGGTATTCTTGTAAGAATCTATAGTGAAAAAGCAGCAGAAGCCCCCTCCCATACATAAAGGTGCCAAACCCCAGAAAGCAGCAAATTTGGGCACTTGAGCCAGCAAACCCCAGAAACACTTCCCCTACCTTGAATAAAAATACAACAATAATAAATTAAATAATTAACCAGTTGCTGCCACTTTATATCAAAAATAATTACAAACAATGATTTCTGGGACAGCCATGTCATACTGCTTTATGACAAGATCGACCAAACTAGTGTGTGATGAGAAGAATACTTCTAGTAAATGAAAGAGTTTCCAAAGCAAAGTGGTAAGAAAGAACAGAAGCTCAGGTGCTTCTCTTCTGACATTTTTGTCTGATGCTACTAGGAAACTTCATGGAGAAACAAATCCCTTTGACCTTTCATCACAACAGTGTTTGTCTAGAGAGCATGTATTAATTTAGAAGGGTTGTTGTGTTCAACTGTTTTTCTATCCTTTATACTAGAAAACCTAGTATCAGAAAATAAAAATATTTGCCTTGATCTGGAAAACTATGCCAGCAGCACAGGTCCTGCATTCTTATGTCTGAACTACTGCCTGAAGTTTTCTGTGGCTTAAGGCAAGAAGTCAGTCATTTGGCTTAATGTGCATAGAGTTGGTTTACCAATTGACACTTATAGAGCCATCCAAAGTATACACAAGGCTAGGGCTTTATCAGGTCTCAATTAAATTAAAAGAATAGATGAACCACAACAGCAGATCATGATCCAAGTTCCCTATGGTTTTAATAGATATAGAATTTAGCACAAATGTGTTCTCCCTCCCTCCCTCCCTTCTGCATGAGAAAATGCTCTCCCTGTAGTTCCGTATGTGACAATGCTATAAAAAGTATTCCTACCCACCATCGAGTCCATATAAGGAAAAATTGATGGTGGATCTGAGAAAAGTAGCCCGTTGCAACTGGTGTCCACCCACTTGTTAGACTTCATCTCCCATAAGACCAAACCAGCACGACATACCTTGCTGCGTACAATATTCTCCTCCTTCCGTTGCTGAAGTACTGGCTGGAGTGGTTGGAGTTCATCAGCATTTCTCTTCTCCAAAACATGGTGCCCAAGGTGATAGGTGGCTTCAACATGTATAGGAGTCCGGATATCCCTTACATCTTTCTAAGCATATGAAGTCAAATAAATGATTTACATAAAAACGAAAAGAATACTCTTCTTTTATATGAATCAGATGATTCATATTAAGGTCATAACTGAAATATAAATATCAAGCTATGGGCAGCATCAAGGCCAATGCTTCCGGAATGCCATGGGACCTTTCCATGGATGAAAAAGAGCTGCTTTTTAATTTCCCTGCATAACTGGTTAATAGTTTTGATATTGTTTGTATATTAAACTGTACACATACACACAAGAAACTTGCTAAAAATTACTAAAAGTTGAGTGAGTGAGTGAGTGAGTGAGTGAGTGAGTGTGTGAGTGCCTTTTCTGTTGTGGCATTATCTAAATATTAAGAAAAACACATAATTTTCCACCTTCCTCACTGTGTCCCCAGTACATTACTATGCATGGAAGCTGGAATGGTGAGAGAGGAGACTAGAATATGGCAGGCTGTGTTACACTACTGGCTGAAGCACTTACTATCTCTGGGCTATGAGCAAGCAAGGGCCACATTTGAGCAACATTTGTTCAACATACTGTCAAACGGATGCTGGTAAGATCACTCAGATAGCCTGAGATACACTAGTTATTTATCTCACTCAGTTTAACTTCCAAATAAGAGAAAGACTTTCACATTAGCCCAATGCAATGCTCTCCCTTTAGCACTTCTGATTGGAAGATACAAAAGGATACTCTATGTATTACGAGTATGTCCCTGTGACTCAGGACAGGTCGAAACTATCGAACATGTACTTTTCTGCTGCCACTGAAATGCTCTGTTACCCCACTCCTGACCAGCAAAACAGTATTCATCAACCAACAATAATCAATTTCTACTTTCCAACATTTATTCTGAAATAACACACAAGGTAGCCAGTATTGCGTGGCAGCATGCAAAATCAGGCAAAGGATAATTAGGAGCAACTGAACCTGCTTACTAGGACATAAGTCCCACTGAGCATAATGGAAGTCATTCTGACTAAACAATAAATTTATGTTTAAATTCAAGATATGGAAACTTGCATGCTACAGGAATTACTAATTTTGTATACTGGAGTAAGTACATTTCCTTTACATTTTCCTAGGTAACTGCTTGTGAAAATAAATCTAGATAAAGCATCACAGATCATAATAAAGTTGATTAAATTATTCCCCTGGTATGGGAGATAGACAGCCACTGATTGCTCTTCCATAGGTCCCCTGCCTTAATTTTCACCTACAAGCTTGTTTTGATCAATTCATATGTTATTCAATTCATTCTCATTTTCCACAAGGCTTTCCCCGCATCTGCTCTACATTATTTTCATTATGCCAATTAGCTATTAATGATTTTCTTAGGTACTGGAAAGGCACGATTTGAAAAATGAAAGGTTGATACCTGACACCAAATTCACTTAATATCAATGTCTTCATACAAGTTCAAAAGGTACAGGAGGAGGGAGAAAGAGATGGCTTGTAATAGATGTGAAACAAAAAATGTGATGCTAGACTCAAAAGAGTCTATTTTTATGGCTTGAATAAATCTTGGCTGATGACCAAGGTCAGAGTCTCCTGCAGACCTGATAGCAGTAGGTTAGACCCTTTTTGGGCAACCTTTCCCACTGGTCACTTCCATCCCCTCCTTGCTCCCGTTCCGGAAGGCCTTGAAGACACGGTTCTGTCAACGGGCCTGGGGACCCCAAGCTGCTTCGGAGCCGATCAAGTGGCTGGTATGAATGTGTGTGCTGCCACCGGGGGGGGGGGGGGTGTCTATTGTGTTTTTATGGTTTTTAATTTTGTAAGCCGCCCGGAGTCACCTTATAAATTGGTTTAATAAATAAATAAACAAAAATAAATCCCAACAAGTCTAGCGAAGACAACGTTACCCTCATGAATGCCTGGTGGGTTCTGCAGGTAAGATTGTTGCTGCTATATATCCGGATACTTCCAGAGGTTGTTTCAGAAGTTCCATTAGAGGAAAAATAAAACCTTGCTGCAGTATCTGGCCTTCTACTAATATCCAGGCTTAGATTATAAAGCAATACTGTAAAGATTAAAAAAAGGAATAAAATAAGAGAAAGGGTTTTGGGGAAAAAACTTTAGAGGCATTTCCATATTCATTAAACTGATGGTGAGCTACTTATGTTAAAATATAATACACAATGCAATAAGTTGTACATGGTTCTACATATTCAGGATTTTCTGTCCAATCTTTGGAATGTCACTTTTTATTTTTAAATCTTAAAAAAAACTCAAATGTATATTCTGAATGTGGGGTGTGCCTCTGTGTGAGCATGTAGATATGGGGATACTTCAATGCCTTTCTTTCAGCATGACATAGCTCTCTTGCTGCCTTCTAATATAACACTGCTTAGAGAACATGTAGCTTTTCTCCAGAGTGTGCTCTAAGTCTGCAATTTACCAGGCTAGAATAGTATGCATAAAGGACTGTGTACTTACCAACCTTTTTACACTGGTTTCAAAAGTGAATTGTAGTACATATGCCTATGCATATGTTTTGAGAAAAAAAAACCCTACAAGACGGTGAGCAGATCTCTCCTTTTATTATCATAACCCCTAAGGAGGAACGCTGTGGGGTAATCATGCCAGGATAAATTACTTTAAAATTATTGTGTGTGTGTGTGTGTGTGTGTGTGTGTACGCGCACACATGCCTTTGAGTGATGCCTGGAGGAGTCCATGCAGTTTTCTTGGCAACATTTTTGGAAGTGGCTTGCCCTTTCCTTCTTCCTAGGGCTAAAAGAGAGCAACCGGCCCAAAGTCACCCAGCTGGCTCCATGCCTAAGGCAAGACCAGAATTCAGAATTTCCTGGTCTCTAACCTAATGCCTTTAACCAACACACCCAGCTTGCTCTCTACGATCATCTTAGGTCACATTAACTCTGGTACTTTTTTTAAAAAGGTTGCACTATTCATCTTTTGGACGATGTAGTAGTATTAGGTACACTAAACTATGGACCTCTGAGACACACTTTTCCCTACTAGTAGGCTAGTCAGAAATCAATATTTGATGCAGGATTTCAGAGGGTTTTGTTTCTAAACTTAGGACAAGCAAGTAATTCTCAAGAAAGGGGCCAATATTGAAGGAACAGTCTTTTCTGTTATTGACTTTGGTTTCCGCCATTTTCTTAATTCCCTGTAATCACTGGGTTTCCAATTGTTGAGCCAGGAGATGGGGGGGGGCATTTATATCTTCAATCTCCTCACCTCCCTGTTCTGACCAATTTCTCTCTTTGGGAGTACAATTTGTTGGTGATATGTAACTTTGTTGATCCATGAGGGCAAATTCTTTGGCTAGATTTATTCGTGTTTCAGTCGGCTCTGTTACAAACATACAATGAGGTCCTAATAACCAATCATAATTTGGAACTACTGTAGGACTGTCATTTGAGATAATTGGGCAATTTACTGACCCCAGGTGGGGAGAGGTCCTTGTTGAGGGGGAAAAGTCTGTAATCTTGGCTTGTTTATCTCCCTCTTTACAGCCTTCTGTTGTTCCAGTTACTAGCTCTAATCCTAGGCGACGATAGCCGCCACTTGTAAGTACCAATATAAATATTTAGCCGGTTATAACAACAGTCCTTCTTCTTGTTTTCTCTATTATTCTTCGACCCTCTACAACAAGCACTCTCAGCTTTAACTATTGTTTGTCTATATTGTAGTTGTTGGAAGGGCCAAAAGATAGTTTTGTGGGCTGAGGCTCTTTAAATTCCACTTTTAGTTTACATTCTTTGTTGTCGGCATATCGCACTTCTGTAATAACTTGGCTTATCTTGGTGAAACCACAACAGATATTGGTACTATATACTTCAATTAAGCTCCTGCCTATTGTTTATAATATAAATTTTAATTTTATCTGGTGGAGCTCACATACTTGCAGACTTCTGCGTCGCCATCTCACCGGAAGTCCTAATCACTGGGTTCCATCCTCAAGCACAGCCGTGTTCTTCCAGTGACTTGCCAGGCACTAACTGCTGTCAGAGTTATGAGCCTACTAAGGCTTCACCCTAAGCCAGTCTTTTAGAAGTGAACCCCTTAACTCTCAGTGTTTGATTCTCTGTCCCTGGGCCTTCTTGCAATATGGGCATTTCCCCCCTAAATGTTACACCACCAATTTGCAGCCAGAGGTGAAATGACTGCCACCAAGATTTTGCTGCTGGAAGCTGCCCTTTTTTTGAGGGCGGGGGGATTATTTTTGGTGACTTAGCATACCTTATTTTCTTGCTTTCTGACTGAAAATGACAGGAAATCATGCTGCCAATTTTTGATGCACAATCTTTAGGGAATTTAGAGGTCATAGAGCACTCATCTGTGTTTTAAACCACTGGCAAAATGGCAGTAGATAACCACTAGCTTTGATTTCTGGATCAGCTAGTAATAAATTCCTTTTAACCACCAGCATTATTTTTTTGAATATTCAGTTAGGAAAGTGCTAAGCACAAAGTAAGAAGCTTACCTATGTAACCTGGAATGGTTTGGCTACTATAGTTAAAACAAAGCATTAGATTAACACACACAGCTGGTTGTCCATTTCTCACACAGTCCAGTATGGTTCGGTTTACAGAGTTGGGGTGTTTTAATGATGCTTCCACAATAATTACAGCCCTTGTCCTAAAAAGGGGACATTCATGATCACAAGATGCTCTATTAATATTCATAATTCTGGGCATTCCTTTTTTTTTTAAAGACAAACACAATGATTTAGATTCTAATGGATCAAACGACATATTAATTATGTAGCATGCATTTCTAACTTTTTGTTATTTAAAAGCAGACAGGATCAAAATTATAGTGAGCTGAAAGCAGAGGTTGAGTTTTTCATTCCTCGCTCATAATCCCTGCTCAAAATACCACTTGCCTTTCTGTAATATACCATAGAGAGAATTTATAGAAAGGTGTAGATGGGGATGAAAGAATTAGGCCACTTCTGAAAGTCAAAATCTCTATCTGGATCAGGGTACCCATACTTACTGTACCTTGAAAAGAGATTGAGTTTTGTGTTATGTATAGTTAAATATTTTAACCTAAGGAAGTTTGCAGAAGAAATGATACACTTCCTTTTGCCTTCAAAACCCCCTTCTGATTGGTAATGAACACCTAATGACAGTATCTTAGGACATGACTATGAAATATATAAATTCTGAGGTGCCCATTGCTTAGAAAATAAATCTTAGTGCTCCAACATATTAAGTATTTAAGTGATGTACTAACATTAGAGCTTAATGACTAAGTTCAGAGTTTAATAGACAGTCTGATGAGATCCGTTGTATATTGCAAAGTTTAGTTCAGTTGCCTCTAAACCAGGGCTTTCCAAACTGTTCACGTTGGCAACACACCAACGGCGGTGTGCAAAAACCCGGAAGTGCCGCTGCCACTGCGGCGCTTCCAGGTTTTTGTGTGCCCCGGCGGCGGCGGTGCTTCCAGGTTTTCGCGTGCCCCGGCAGCAGCAGCGGCGGCGCTTCCAGGTTTTCGTGTGCCGCCACCGCAGCGCTTTTGGGTTTTCGCACACCGCGGCAGCGTCCTTGTTTGATGCGCGAAAACCCGGAAGCGCTGATGGCCTGCTGCCGCCCACGGCGGTGGCGGTGCACCATCAGCGCTTCCGGGTTTTCACGCGACACACCTGGGCTCCGCAGGCGACAGAGTACTGTGTCACGACACAGAGTTTGGAAAGCTATGCTCTAAACCCTAAAATGTGTTTGACCCACCTCAATAATACAGCAGAATCTGACAAAAAAGCACCAACTGCTACATCTGTAGAAAAACAAGAATAATACAGGTTGAGGACTGAGTCATTAGAAATGTTCTCTTAGGCACTTTTCCTTCATTATATATTCATCTCTGGACTGCATTAAATTGCTATTTGCACATTATTAATTAGAGGAAGATGTTGATACATTAAGACATGTTTTATAATTAGAATTTCTGAAACAGATTTATCAAAATATGGCTTCATTGTTTTAATTACTTTATTTACTTCTGCCCCAAATCCACAAAAAATCTGAAACTGAAGGAAGTACGTTTTAGAGTCCCCCTACTGGAAGAGCAACTATTTATAGCAAAAAATTAAACTCCATTTTCCATTTTAAACTGTTTTTCCATTTTCTTCTTTCCATGTTGCCAAATTCCAGTACACTAGTCTGAAAAAGAATTTAGCATAGCGATGCTGCAATTTTAAAGCATTAGAAAGGTCTGTTTAATTCAATGAGACTCAATGCTAAGTAGATGCCTATGGGACTGTGCATATTAATTCACTTACATATAAAAACAAGCTATCTTTAAATTGTTTTTTTAAACATTTGTGTTTTATGCCAGTTCTATTGTATTTTATTATTTGGTTCATATTGATTTTGATTTATTCATTTAGATTTAAGTCTCAGAGAGGTGGGCAAGAAATAACAAATATTGCCCAACTGATTTAAAGCAAACACAATACTTAACTCACCTGAATATCCATTGCTGTCTACATCAATTCTACCAGATATGGATTGACCAAACATGCGTAAACTGTTGCTGATCTGACGTCCTTGAATTCTCTAAAAATTATTATTAAAACAAAAATGTTTGGTGATGAGGAATATTAATTTTTTTAAAAAAGCACCATTATCTGCAGTTGAGAAATAACAGAAAATAAATCATCTTTTCTTCATTGTGGAAGGTTCATATTCATTGCTAAATTTAAATGATGACTCTCAACATCCCAGAACGCTTCTTCCTTTACTCTACTCCTCTCAGGGTTAGGTGAGCACTGAGCTGCTCGGAGATCATCACCTGATCTTCCATTAGGCTAAGACAAAATGGGCCGCATTCTCAAAAGTCATGGGTGAGACCCCCCCCCCCAAAAAAGTTGTATTGATTTCATTCCATCTACATTTAAAGGAATGTATTGATGTTAGATATCATTAATTAAAATTAAATTAATGATAGCTAACATCAATTACTTTGCCTTTTTTCTGTTCTGTCACAGTAAAAATTATAATTTGATAACAACGTTGGACAGGGAGGGGGCATGTGAAAGAGTTTCAGGATCTACAGGTGGCCTTGCAACCTCAGGATATGCATTTCTGTTCTACAACAACGTCTGTGCTGCTTCCTTAAAATATTGTTAGCACAAGCCCCTTGCTTCTACAGTTGAGCTGGACCACCTGTGAACCTTTAAGTCTGATACTATGACTCACTTAGTTTTGCAACTTACTACTAATAGGAAAAGGCCGACATGTAGTGGTCTTTCTTTTTCCATTGATGACAGATAGAGGGAAGGGCTGTTAAGCAAATGGCAAAATACACTGAGCATGCAGAAGGGTTCTGACTAAGAGTCAACACTGACAGGACCAAATAGATGGAACAATATGACTCAGACATTAGGCATTCCACCCTTCCTCTTCCCCTGCCCCAATCTTCTTCTTCTTTGCAGCTGTAACCCAGTATCTGGTTCCTGGGGAAATGTTGTGTCAAAGCATCCCTACACTGCACGCTTTCCACTTCTATGCTCTGCTTCATATAAAAACATGAATATAAAAAGCTGATTTATGCTAGTTCATCTAATCCAATGGACTGATTGGCAATTGTCTTCCAGGACTCCATGCTGGAGTTTTTCCAAACCTGTCTGGAAATATTGGGGAACTGAACCAGGGACCTTGACAATTGAGCCTGCCTAAACAAAGAAAGAAACAAAGCTAAGCCGGGTTCTCTGTTACATCTGGATATTTATTAAAAGCAGTAGTCACGAGGACAGTTTAATGAGACCTACTTGTGAAAAAGTTGGTGATATTCCATCTTCCCTGCCATTGTATATATAAATTGAGCCCTCTAAATCGTTTTCCTGTGGAGCCCCAATGGCTACGTCTGTTAAAAACAATGGAACATGAAACCATCCGTGCATTAATTACATTTTACGATTCTTTTTTAAAATAGAAAAATAATGATGATCTTATTCATGTAATTAGAGAGGGAGCTAATATAGCTCCTCCCATTTTTATAGAAGAATCACAAGATAATGGAGGAATTGTCTTGATAGAGTAGAAGAAGGGAAAGGCAGATCTGTATTATGTATTAAGGGACAAAACCTCCAGGGCTAGAGAGGGAGATTGCAATAAGCTAGGTTCTATTTCTCTTGTAGTTAACTATTGAACTTCAAAAAGATACATCAGGAAACTTATCATTTGCTCTATCTCTATCTAAAAATGATTAAGCTGCTCTCATAGGTCAATATAATAGTCTATAATAAGGGAAGCAGTAATGCAGGGAATCTTCAACTGCTGTACATTCTTACACAATTTTTTTTTAAAGTCAACTATAACTTATACCAAGTCAAGCAGGTGAAATCCAGTAGGAAACAGATTCTTTTGGCGAAATAGATTTCCCTTTTCATAGTACATCCCCATGCTCCCTGAATATTCTCTAAGGGTGTTGGAGTTCCACCACAATGGATTTGGGGAGATAAAAGGATGAAGGGGAAAAGGATGTTGCATGGAAACCCATACCCAGGCAGTTCTGTCAAAATTATTTATTTATAAGAATTCATAACAGCCATGTCCATCATCCTAAATGTTACATATAAAATGATCTCAAGAATTTGGAAAATCTTTTTTCTTGAGACATAAAAAGCTACTGCCAATTAAGGGAAGTGCTAGATTAGAACTAATTAATCAATATTGATCAGCTATAAATACTTGCTGCTAGGCATAAACATGGAATCCAAATACTACAGTCTTAAAATAATTACATGTATCTCTAGACATGGTTCAAAATAGCTGCATTTTCAGGTAATACTGAGAAATGCATCCCACCTTTCCCTTTACACTACTACAGATTTATAAAGAAACTTATTAATACCTTCAAAGCCATCATTATCAATGTCTCCTAAACTGGCAATGGAATCGCCGAACCTTGCTGCATACAAATCACTTCCAACTAGTGCTGTCTGCAGCTCCACCATCTTTGCTCCCTAGAAAAATATAATATATTTTATTAACTCTGAGTTTCTAGGTGTCATATTGCAATCATGATGAGTTCTGTTTTGCTTTTAGGTGTATAACTTGTATCCTGCAAACCGCATGCAGCTTCCATTAAGTGTGCCTCTTACAAACCTCCAGGCAGTGTTACCAAATTAAAATGTTCTACGTATTGGAATCATTCAGTCACACTTTCTATATGGCAATTAGTAAGGCTGAAAACTGATTAACAAAGTCATAACCCCCCCCAATAATCACACGAGTAACTGTAGAAAACAAATTTTACATTGTAAAAATACACTTTAATAGTGCTGTGCAAAGTTTTTGTTGCTATCTCCTTCACAGGATCATTTAATAAAGGAGAAACCTAAATTGGAGGACATTTTAGTCTCTGTAAGTGATTTGACTTTTGGATGAAGGGGTACTTTAGCAACCTACAAGTATTAGATGCAGAAGGTCTTTTCATTAAAAGTGTCTTCTGTTTGTATAAGTTTGAGAAAGCAAAATTCACATCAAGAAATTAAAAAGCAGAGTCCCTGCCATTCATTTTCAAAGTGGGACTATACAAATGTTCAAACAACATTTGAAGGGAAAGAAGTCACCCATTGTAGCCAACCATTTTCCCTAAAAAAGTTACATGCCTAGGAATATTTCACTTCCAGGAATATTCTTTCAGCAGCATGATAAAAGCATAAAGTAGCAGCTGTACTTCCTAGCTGTTCAGTAAATTCCAAAAAGTTTTTTTTTAAAAAAAAATGGGGGGGGGGGAGAGACACACATCCAGGGACTGTTTTGCATCACTCAAAGCTGACCAGCTGCAAGGTAGAAATTAGTCAGATAAAGCTTAGGCGCCTCCAGATGAGAAGGCTCCTTCTAGTGCTACCAGTCAAAATGTGACTTTTCTTTACAGATATGTGGCAAAGAAGAAAAAAAAAGTATGTAAGAAGGGTTGCAGTATCTGGACCACTGTAAAATTTCATAACTATATTCTGGCAGTTGCACAGTAGATGCTTTATCTGGAAATTCATTGCATTTCCATGTTAAATTTCTATCTGTAAAGGAAGCTATCAAAGTGATAATGAGCACTGTGAAAAAGCTGGTCCTGTGAATGCATTATAGTTATCCCTTTGAAACAACTCCACAACACCCTTCAACAAGAATAAGGGAAAACTTACGGAACCTGAGTTGAGGTAAACATAAACCCTTCCTTCTTCTCTGACTTTACTATGCATGGGCGCTCCAACTAGTAAGTCTGAAAGGCCGTCGCCATTAAGATCCACCGCACAAACAGTAGCTCCAAAGTAAGAACCAAACTAACCACACAGAAGAGACAATGGTTAACCATGAAATCATCAAGGTGTATGAATATATCATGACATTTAGCAGTTTTTATAAATGCAGAAGTATTACCTTTTTACCCCTTAATTCACTTAAAATTGATAGTTGTTTGGGTTCAATTTTAAAAATGTAAACCTGAAATAAACAACAGAAGTCAGCTGCATCAGAGGCCCTAAACAAACAAAAAACAAGTTTATTTATCAGTAGAAGAAGCAAAGCAATATGTAATGTTTCTATAAGGTGAAAAATGAGAGCTGGCCTGAATGGGGCAATTGCCTGAGGCAACAGATTCTGGCAAGCAGCTTTCATGAACTTTCTGTTCCTCGTTAAGCTGGTTATGTTGCACAATTTGTCCTAAGTTTGCTTGCTGTCTTAGCTGAAATAGGAGAAGTTACTCCATCAGTAACTTCATCAGGGTAATGTATTGTTGAAGGCTTGAATGCCCTCTGAAGATGCTGGCCACAGATGCTGGCGAAACTTTAGGAACCACAACTTCCAGAACACGGCCACACAGCCCGGAAGACCCACAACAACCATTCATCAGGGTAACTTCAGATACCCTGGAGAAGATGCTGATGCTAGAGAAAGTGGAAGGCAAAAGGAAGAGGGGCCGACCAAGGGCAAGATGGATGGATGATATTCTGGAGGTGACGGACTCAACCATGGGGGAGCTGGGGATGGCGACGGCCGACAGGAGGCTCTGGCGTGGGCTGGTCCATGAAGTCACGAAGAGTCGGAAACGACTGAATGAATAAACAACAACAACAACTCCATCAGTAATAATGTAAAATTCAACCACTGGTCCAGCCAGCTTCTGTATGAAGATTGGTAGTAGGAAATCATTAGTTTTTTGCCTCAAGCAGCAAAATGTCTTGGGTCACTTAAGTGAAAGGTGGATTAACTTAGGAACCTGTCTTGACAATGACCTGAGTTGGACATATCACTCTCTGGTGTCCTCTAGCTACGGCAGCTTCATGTGTTATAGCAAGATATTATCCTCCCCCACTCACACATTTTCCTTGACTATGCCTGTCTTCATTTATTAAAGCAAAGAAAATGCATTATTTCATGAACCTTCTATTAATACTTGTATGAAAGTCTGAGGATCATTGATCATCTCTAGCACAAATACAAATTGGCAGTTACATCCACAGAAACAAGCAGCATATATACCTGGAAAATATGTCCTAGGAAAACATTTGTGGGGGAAAAAATAAACCTTAGGTTATTTAGTTATCACCAAAGAACCTCTGGCAGACAGTTCTTCTGCATCATTGCAAGCTGTGAATTTATTTTTACACAGACATACAGTATTTTTATAATTTACCACCTTTTAAAAAAACTCTTACTTTACCAGTCTGCTCCTGCTGGGGAGCACCTCCAATTACTTCTGAACTACTTGCAGAAAGGAAGTGACCTGCTCCAACAGAATAACCTGTCCATAAAAGAACAGTGAATGAATGCAGTAAGTTTTCAAGTGCAGTATTCTGTCTCATTGCAAATAATCTGAAGGTTTAGAGCAGTGTTTCTCAACCTTGGCAACTTCAAGCTTGGCAACTTCAAACTTCAACAAAGTTGAAATCCAGACAGCTTGAAGTTGCCAAGGTTGAGAAACACTGGCTTAGAGATAAAGGAATTCTTTCCCTTAATATTTGAGCATTGATTCCTATAATTGGAAATGAGGACTGCTTGAAAATGTATAAAGATATTAATTCTGTCTCTGCGGTTGTGTGGCCAAAAGGTGGATACCTTTAACAATCTATTTAGGTACAACTATTAGGATACTTAGATGGGATGCCACAAAAACATGGACATATGGTTCTATAGAGTAATCCCCATTTACACCACCCAGAGGGCGATCAGATGAGTCTCCTGCTTGTCTCACAATATGGGTGGGAATCCATGCCACCATATGCTGTCTTGGCATATTCAGCATACCTTGCTGAGCAGAACTATCTGAACAAGGAAAAAAAATGTTCAAATGTTTTTGTATACCAAAGTTAAAATTGGCAAGTTTGTCTATAAAACCAACTTCCTGGGTGTGTATATGTGCAGTGCAACCACTGAGAACTGTTTTGCATATGTGCTGTTGAAAATCTAAAGGGTGAATGATTTTCTATGGAAAATAAAACAAGCTATGCTTTGGGTTAGAATCAGTCCAAGGTGATTGATTGATTGATTGATTGATAGATAGATAGATAGATAGATAGATAGAGATACAGAGAGAGAGAGAGATTCTACAGAAAGTATTTAATGAACAAATGCATGGTACACAATGGGAAAAAAGAAGAAACTTCAGTATCTTAATATCAGTTCTGGTGAGATCTGATTTGCAACCCTCATCAAATAAACGAAAAGCATAGAACAAGAAATGTCAGAGTCAGAATGTCTCAAACTCAAAATATTTTGCACAACCCCACCAAATTCCCATACATAAGGAAGGCAACAAAGCGCTGGGCTGCAGTCTCCCAATGTTTTCCTTTCTAAGAATACCAATGGAGTCCACATAGAGCAAAGACGCAATACCGGTCATGCTTGAGGCTTCTGGTTGGCTTCACCATATGCTAGCTTCTCACTCACTTTGTATACTGAAACAGAGTTTTAAAACTATATAGGGCAAGCACTAAGGAGCATGTCAGGAAGTGCACTGCTGCCTTGGGCACCATTTTGCAAACCCAGATCAGGAGCAACTGGCAACGGTACACAAATGGATCCATGTTGCCATGATATGCTGAAGCCTCAGCCTGTTGCAATGAGAAAAGTGGGAGTCCTTTTCAATGTAGCTAGGTGAAAAGACTCCTTATGCAGAAATGAGGCTGTATTCATTGTAACAATAAATCACTTTCCTACCACGTTTTGTCTGGGAAGCATACTGTCAGCAGCTATGTTAAGCTGAAAGTTCATACACAAATATTGAACAAAAAATCATTTACCTAAATAACTTCCATACTTTACTTGATTATCCACATCCAGATATGAAAGAAATATGTTTGCTGTTTTATTGTATACAAATACGGAACCAGCCCAATAATCTGATCCTGGGGCTCCCATAATAATTAAATCCTAGAAGGAAACAAAAAGCTTCAGTCTTAATAAGTGTTTTGGAAGCTATAGTATCTACTCCACTGCTAAATACTTCCAAGCAAGCCAAATGAAAAAAAGCCATTTTGTGAACAATACACTACACAATGTATCTTTCATATACAGAGCATAAAAAGTCATGGTGAAGTCCACTATTTTCCCCACCTCAGAGAGAATGTGGTTTTATTATTGCTTTGCATGAATTATTCCAGATCAGATTATAACTTCTTATGTTCTGTTAATTTCAAAATAGAAATGTTAGGTGTATGTTAAAAATACAGGGCATTGCATGTATTACAAATTGCATGTATTACAAATCTTGTCATAGTCTTGCCATTTTTGTAATGATCACAACCCAAGATCACAGATTGTCTTAAATTGAAGCCAAACAACAATATTCCATCTCTGCTTGGAATTACAAGGTGCCACTGTAGCAACATCTGCCTCCCAGGAAGAAGATGCAACAAGTAGTCTAGAGAGGACAACCTGAAGCAACTTCTCAACAGCTCACTTCACTCACCTCTTGCAAAGGAAAGAGGTGATGGATGGGCAAAAATAAAGGATCTGATTCTTGAAGAATGAGCAAGTTGCCCAGTGTCACTTGTTGAGATGGGCGGCTATAGAAATCAATCAATCAAATAAATCAAGCAGCAGCTCCAGTATGCAGATGGATGAAGCAACAGCTTTCCAGAAAGGATCTTGTTTCAGCCCCTGGACCAGGGCAGGGGTGTGAAGGCAGGCCTTGCATGCACTAACTGCAAGTTCCCTGATATATTATCAAACTAAACATATTTTATTTTATGAGTTAAATAAACAGCTTCAACGGTGAAGTAATAATCTTAACTTACACACCTCTGTGTAAAGTGTTGATATCCCAGCCTGACAAGACCCATATTTTTCTCCGTATTTTCTCCAGAAATCTGGATATCCACCATGTGATTCAGAAAAAGAACATATTAAGACCAATGAACTAAAAGAAATAATTCTTCATGAATATTACACATTTTCTATAGCTGTTTTGACAAGCAAATTGGAATTAAACAATTGCTACTTGACCGCAAGATAATATTGTGCTTACTAATACCAAAAGAATAAAGGTTTTGAAAAGGATACCTTTCAAAAGGAACCATCATTGTCCAGTATTGCTTCCATAATTCTAGTTTAAATTATTTCAATAAAATGAAGAGACTCAATATGGAAAATATTTTCCTAATGAACAGGAATGCTATGTGGGTTTTTTGTTTTTTCCATTTTAGGCTTCACTGACAAGGAGAATTGGTTGAGTTGCTGTTTTCTTCCCATCCCCTTTATAATTTTAGGCACAATCTGGTGGAAAGAATATTAGTATGGTCCAGGTTGAGGAACCTGTAAGTTTTTTTAAAAAATCATGGAATCCCTGATCAAGATGCAAAGCTCTAATGATAGAAAACTGGCTCTGTTCAAGTGGATTTTTTCTCTCTCTTAAACTCTGGCTTATTCTTCCAGACCTATGCTCTGCCTCAGACAAAGACAGGCTTGCCTTGGTCTAACTAACTTCCACTTTAGTCTAAATCGTCATTGGCAAGCTTTTCCAATAGTCCACAAAGAGGGAACCGAACGTTTTTTTAAAAAGTTAAAATGGCCAATATCTTGAGGAATTTCTGGAAGAACTCAGAGATCTGGTGAGATTTTATTTTTTTTTTAAAAAAATGGGTTTCTGTTCATGGATGCAGGAAACACTGGAGGAGATACCAATCATGCTGTCTCTCAATCACATTCTAATAATTCCTTTTGTATAAATCATTCTTTTTTTTAATGCATGGTTGCAGTCATACAGAAAGATGTACTGCAAAATGCATTTGTAAGACTTCCAAACTATTTTGTTAAACAAGATAAACATGTACTATATTCAAAGCTGCCTCAAACTATATGAGGCTGAAGATGAAGCTTTCCTGGTTGCCTCTTCTCCAATAGTCTTACAACATATAATTCTATTTTCCATTAATCAGTAGCAGGACCTTTTACTTACCCTTATAGCAAGGACATATTCTTTGACTCAACAATGTTCGAAAATTGGAAGGTATCTCATAACAAATGCCATGTGGAAGTTTGTGCTCCCCAACATAAAATACATTTTTCCATCTATGTCCACAGACCTAGATAAAAAATGAGACAGGAAAATAAGTGTGGTGATCAAAAAGACTTTGTATAAGATACTTCCAAAGCCATAAAGTCAGGCCATTAATCCATCAGTCAAATCCTACTACAGGATTTCAGAGAGAAACCTTTCAGAAAACTAACCTTTTGCCTGTAGAGCTACAGCCCTCTGCCCAATATGTAATTTGTTATTAAACTAGAGACCTTTCCCAAATACTTACACAGGGGAATGTAAGATAATACTTACAACAATAGATCCATTTTCTCCTGGCTGCCGTGCTAGGCTCACTCCGAACCACTGATTGTCTCTTTCTTCAGCACAGGTTTTTCCACACCTTTCCCCTTTCGGATCACCTTTAACCATAAAAATTAAGGTATGTACTGTATAGGAAACTTTGAAAGTACTCAAAGCACAGTAACACTGCAGATTTATCCTTAAGTTGCAGGTAGTCCTTGGGTTACGACCCTAATTGGGACCGGAATATCCATCGCTAAGTGAAGCAGTTGTTAAGTGAAACATCACGTGACCACACCACTTAGCGACGGCAGTCCTGGCGGTCCCAGTTGTGGTCGTTAGGCCAGGACCTCATGCTTCTCCTGCCCTGTGCAAACTGCCTCTGCTTCAACTTCCTCCACCCACCTATCTTCCCCCATCCCTGCCCTTTTGGCCACCCTGCGCAGCATGGCCGAGATGGCCACTGTATTCTGCCGCTGCCTACCCGCTGCCCCATAACCCCCAGCTGACCTTCGTTGCCTTCATCACCTCCCCTCCCTCCCTCCCTCTGCTGGGCTTTCCTCCACTGCTGCCTCCCTGGCTGCCGGGGTCCTGGTGGGCTTGCCCCCCTTCAGCAGTCTCAGCCCACTGCCGGCTGGGGGGGCTCTGCGTGCTCCGTGCATTCCTGCCCCACACAAAGAAGTTCCTCCACCACCGCCCCACACAAAGGAGGGAGCCGTCTGGAGAGTGCCGCCCCAGACCCGGTTCCCCCACCAGGAAGGGAAGGAACTGGGACCACGAGTCCTCTGTGCTGCACTGTGCACCACTGCCAGCCAGGGCAATCCTCCTGCCGGGCAGCGAGGTGGGGACATTTCTACAGCAGGCTCAGACTGAAGTAGAGAAGGCCCACCAGGACCCCGGCAGCTGGGGAGGTGGCGGCGAGGGGTGGGAGTGCCCTGCATAGCATGGCTGACAGAGTCCCCGTGCTGTGGGGCTTGAGGCTGTCTGGCATTGGCGAGCCCAGCAGAGGGGAGGCAAGGTGAAGAAGATGTCAAAGGTCAGCTTGGGGCAGCAGCACTGGGGGGTGGCGGCGGAATACAGTGGCCTCTTCATCTCAGCCATGTTGTGCAGAGTGGCCAAAAGGACAGAGATGGGGGGGGAGATAGGTGGGGGGAGTTGAAGCAGGACACTGCGAGGGTCGTAAATGCGGGCTGGTCGCCAAGTGCCTGAATTTTGATCATGTGACTATGGGGATGCTGCGACGGTTGTAAGTGCTGGGCGTTACAAAGTTAGACATCATAACTTTAAACGGCCGCTGAATGAATGGATGTAACCCAAGGACTACCTGTACACTGTCTATGTGAAAATAAAGTTATAATTAAACCTCTTAAGTTTTTATAACTCAAAATTACACCATTACTGAGATGCCATAATAGCAAAATGACGACATTACATTAGTGCAGGGGTTCCTAAACCTTTTGCCATCCCACCTCCCTTTAGTGTAACCTTAATGTACACACCTCCCCTAAAAGTCCAAACACCAAAATGAACATAAATGAACAATGAAAACAAGACAATGAAACTTTGGGAAAGGTGGGTTTATTGTAACCATGTAACTAAAAGGTTCTTCCCCTGGACTCTCTCTGCACCTCCCCAAGGGAGGGACACTTCACAGTTTGGGTAATCCTGCATTAGTATGTGTGTATAAAGTTTGAGTCAGTAAACATAATTCACCTATCAAAGTAGGCAGCATATAGCTATACTATTTTCCCCATCTAGTTAGATTTTTCTCAGAGTCCATAGTACAGAAAACAAATTTGGCAGCCGGTCACCAGCAAAAGAGTAATGAAAAAGGCAGGGTAGATGGGTAAAACTTCCATTGTCCTCAAAATTCTGTTCCACAGAAAATCCAATGTAGAAAAAAAACAGCCTAGGCAAAAATCACTTATAACCTCATAATCGGAATAACAAAGACTTCCAAGGTGTGTGTACACCCAGCTGTAAATAAGAATTTGCATTTTCAGATAATCACATTTCCAGTTGCCACATATGACCGCAGGGGAGGCCACCAATTTCCTTAGTGTGATCTCAGGCTATGTGTTTTATCACCTATTACAGATGTACAATATTGTATCTAATGCTAAAGTGCTGTTATCTGATAGCTTTTGCTTCTGAGTGCATATTCCATAGCTTCTAGTATTTTCATACTGAAAAATAAGAATTCTACTTCTTCAATTATGCATGACTTTTTACAAGTAAACATGTCTAAAACTGGCTGCAACATCCCACAGAACTTCCTCCACATTGGGTATAGCAACCTTTCTCAACCTCTCCCCCCACCCCCGCTCAGAGGTTCAGAACTACAAATTGCCAAATTCGGAGAGTTGCAGTCCTAACACATTCTCTGGAGAGAACTAGGTTGGGGAAAACTGTGGCACAGGCAAGCAACCTTAACCATTGATTTCTCAAGATAGTATTCTCATAGAAGAACTTGAAAATAATTTCTGGATGTCAATTGATAACCTCACTGGGAGTTCACAGTTGTCCTATAAAAAGTTAAGGAAAGTCCATAAGATCATCTCAATTCAAAGTCTTTTTTATAATAATATTTCCCAGCCACATTCTGTAATTCCAGCAGCAGCATAACATAAGTTTCATTCCCAGCGCCAAACAACAACTGGGAATGCTGCAAGGAATGGAGAACATGTTCCACTGACAAAAGTGCCATTCTGTCAGCACATAACACCACATAACAGAAGTAGTTCTGTCCCCAAATGCCTGTTAGTCTGCATATTACTTCAAACCTTCTGAACTAACCTGCTTAGATCACTGCCTAGATTCACATCAACAACTGTAGTTGGGAACAGAAATATGATTTTGCTGGATTTTAAGCTTAGTCCCATAACTGTTTGAACTATTTAGCTATTTATATAATTGTCATTCCCATAAGCTTTCTAAAACAATACTCTACCAAATATAAAGAATACAGTATGCATGTTTTAAATAATTAAAAATAAAATAAGGATGCCTTTGAAGGAAGCACAGCTCATTTTCAAAATAAATATCCTGGAAACATGCATGGTCTAAAATGGGACAAGCACTTTGTACTAAACCAAAAATGCCACCCTTTGTAAAACCCTGGGATTGTATTTCCTAAATTAAATAAAATGTTTATTTTGAAACACAAAACATTCCAAAAGCAATTAATATTCTTTTTTACTCCAACATAATTCCAGTATCGCTGATGTGTGTGATTTGCAACTGAGAGCTAATTACTTTAAAATAAAACTATATGTAACTATGTCAAAGGTTTTTAATCTTGCCCTTCTTCCTTTTTACAACTTGTACTGAAGAGTGAACAACAGAATGTATGTAAAAGACAGACATAAAAGAATACCTGACAAATAAACAATTGGTTCAGTGCAACGTTCCATTTTCCCAGATAAAATGTACTGAGAGAGAAACTGACTCATTCTCTCTTAATTATTAATTATGAGTTTGAAAGCAAAGTGCATTAGTAAAAAACAACAATACACATTTGGAAGCTTATGAACAAGCATGTAAGGTTGTAAATAAAAATGAACAAAAATGCTTCAGAAATCCAAAAACAGCTTCATATGGATTAACTCTTAGAGGATTAACTTTCTGAGAACTTCAAGACCATTCCCAAGAAGCTGGAGAATGCAATCCTATCTCCACTCAGTCTTCTCTTCTCATGGCTAAACTATCCCAATTCCTTCAACCTCTCTTGAGATTTAGTTTTCAGTTCCTTCGTTTTCCTTGTTACTCTTGTCTGAATCTGTTCCAGTTTCTCTGAACCCTTCTTAAAGTGTGGTACCCAGAACTGGATATAATACTTGAGGTGAGTCTAAACAATGCAGAATGTGGCAGACCCATCACTTTCCATGATGTGGAAACTTTTGCTGATGCTGCCTAAAACTACATTTCTTTTTTTGTTGTAGCCACATCACACTGTTGACTCATACTCAGTTTCCAGTAACTAAAATTCTAAGATCTTCTTGACAAGTAGTGTTATTGAGCCAGATAGCCGCCATCCGATACTTAGCTCTGTTTCCTAAGTGAAGAACTTTGCATGGTCTGTAAAATTTAATTCTGTTGATTTCTATGACCTAACCTATCAGCATTGTTTTGAATCTGATTTCTGCCTTCTGGGGTAATAGTTATCCCATCCAATTATGCATCATTGCATACTTGGTATTTTCTCCACCTCTTCATCCAAGTCACTAATAGAAATGTTGAAGAGTACAAAGCCTAGGACTGAACCTTATGGCATCCCCTCAAAGCCTCATTGCAGTGTAATGAGGTGAAAAGCGCTCTGTGAGCTTTTTTCAGTATAACTATCCCTCTTCCGCTTAGGATATCCAGCGGAAAGGCACATGCTCTGCACATAAGAGGTCCAAGTCTAATCGTGGCAATCTCTAGTCTGGCTAACATGGCTCTGCTGATACCAATACCCTGGGAGAGGTGCCACCAGGCATTATTGACAGTACTGAGCCAAACAGACCAGCGGTCCAACTTGATAGCCAGAAGCTTCCTTGGTTCCAGGTCTTGCCACGTTCCATAAATTATTATGAACAACATGACAGAGGGCAAATTTCAATAGTGTGGAGCCTCCTTTATCTGTAAAGGGTGAAGCAAGGGGGACAGGGTTTGTATACTAGTCCGAATTGCTCCCCCCCCCCCAAAAAAAAAACATGAGTAGCATCGTACAACTTCTAATCTACCTTTAAGCTAATTTCATTTCTTTATTTTTCTTTGTTTTCAAAGGTGGCCCTAAGAATGTTGCTGACAAGTCCATCACAAACAGTCAAAGGCAACAAATCTCCCTGGCAGTCGATATGCTTGCTTCTCTATGGCTACAAATCTATACATACTTGGCGGGAGTAAGTCCTTTTCAGACTTATACTTGACAATGCTGAGCTGAGCATCACAAAAGTTTTTTTGTGCAACTGATTATCTCAGTTTGGAAATAGCCCTGTCCTCACTTTCTGAGTCATTGCTTCTGTCCCTAACAGATGATCCCAATTCCATTCTTGAGAACAAGTTCTGAGCAGCCAATTTATTTAATTCACTGTCCAAAACCATAAGATTTATCTATAAAATACAGAAATACAATACAAAATGATAAATCTTACTGGCTGTGATGATTAATTCTGAATGAACTTTTCAACTGCCGTGACCTGTCTGCTGACATTTGCAAGTGCATCTTTACTGAAATTCCTCAATGTGAAAATTAATTTATTCAAACTTGTATTTTTAGTTCCAGGCTTATAGGCTTGGAAGTTTAGTTCCAAGTTTAGTTATGCTACACCTGGATGCAATACTTCAATATTTAAATAAATTTGCCCATATTTCTGGCTGCCCAATGAGAGATAATTTGATTTCAAATCAAGAAAACCAATGAAGGTTTATTTAATCAATAACTTGGTGATTTAAATGGAATTGTTTCTATCCAATGAACAAAGTTAAATGATATTTCTTCATTGCTTTATTATATAAACCAACCATGAGCTGTTTGAACATGGTTTGCCATGGAAAAGAGGCTACAGTATAACTAAACAAACAATAATACATCCCTTCTTTACTATATCCAACAGGTAACTTGTCTCACATAATACTAAACTGTATACAATGATTACAATCACAAGAGTTGGGGTCCTATAACAGGTTAAACCAAAATCATGCAAACTACATTGCACTTTAGCACAATGTGTGAATTCACCCCGTGTGATGAACTGCTAAATTTCACACAACATACTAAGCCATAATAGTTTTTGTTTTGTTTTGATTTAGCATGATGGCATGAATCATCTTGATTCATGAGAAGTAGGGCAGTACAAAAATTTGCAAAAAATAAATAAAACCAAGCGAGTTGTAACTTATTCAGGAAGCAAATCATGGCTCTGCATCATTTGTGAACTAGACCACTGAGCAATATGAACATCATTTCATAAGATAGTAAAATAGTGTAACAACTTTCTTTGGCCCAAATCCTTCAGACATACATACTACCATTTGAAGTTGCAAACTATGAGGCAATGAACATAGATGTGTGATCCAGTCCCCAGAAATCCTTAAGATAAAAAGAGAAGAGCTGATCTTTCACCTAGTCTTCAAAGCATCAACATAGAGATCTTACTGTGTTCACAAAAAGCCTACAGGGGATATAACACTCAATATGACCCTTTTCCTTGAATGGCTTTATTTTACATAAAGCTACACATTATGGCGGACAGATGATCAGTGCTGACAGCATTCCTCTGCCAATTTATCATGAGGTCTTCTATTTCCAGCAAATACACATCGAGTAAAATGCATTTCAGCAACTGATATGTTATGAAAATCAAAGTCCACTGAGCATAATTGTTTCTAGAGGTTATTCTCCTCTTTTTGTTTACTGGCTAGAAGTAAAATTAACTTTGTATCTGAAATTCATATACTTTTGTAAATCTTTAAAAGAGTTCTCATAACCTCTCATAAGCTTATGAATAAATGTTCTACAAACGTTGTCTATAAGAGGAAATTGAGACTATACGAAAGAACAATTTTAGGTTCAAGAACTAATTCAGTCTCAATAGCCAAGTGATTTTTCATCTGCAAATTGCCATGAATCTTAATTATTTTGGTAGTCAACATCTTATATGCTTTAACTATATTCATCAAGTGTATGAATACACTTCAAAGGGGCACAATCCATTACAGAGCTAGATATGCACAAACTGTTTGCTGTTTATGGGCCTCTAATTCCATATTAATTTATGAAGCTTTTCTTTTGTCTGTGAATATTATTATACCCAAATAGTCCACTCAGATCCAAAAATAGTATTGCTTGCTGACTTCAGTGCATTTTTAAAGTACATTAAACACTTAGTAGAAAGAAATTGTCCTTTACTTTTGAGAAAACATACATACAATTTGGAATGCAAGTTTTCCTTAGTTTGTAACTAACAAAACATGCTGCTTTGGACATCTTGCTGAAGAAACTATTTTTAAGTATAGATTATATTTAAATAGATATTAATAAATATGTTAATGAGATATAAAAGACAAAAAAATAACCCAAAAGTTGAAGCATCACAAAGAGTGCATGTTTTGCACATTTACCAAGGGAAGCACTATCCTATAAAGCTGATGAATCTTTTTTTTCCTTCCAAAATAATCAACTCTTGTGTGCTGACCTTAATCTTTTATCATTTCAATTTATGAAATCCATGACAGAGTGACAACAGGAAATTACTAAAAGACAATGAAGATTTGGTATATAAATGTTATAAATAATGAAATAAGAAAGGTGATACAGAACATCCTTGTAAAGTGTTTAGCTAATGTATTTGTTCAACTGATTGTGGGTAAAGCATTTTAAAGAACTTCCACTTTCAGGTCATCAGGATTGGCTGCCAGTACAAGGGTGGATTCTCACACTGATCATAGGCTAGTAATCAAAATTCCCAAGGACAGAGACTACCGTTCACCCTGTTACAGTGAAAGCACAAGAAGAAGATAGGCAGAATCTAACGGTTTTGAATTGCTTATACATAGGTTCTGTTATTTGGAAGCTTGAATGCTGGTATTAGCAACATTTTTCCTAATAAAACTTATTAATCTGAGTCAGAGAGAATTCTTCCTTTGCTCTTCTTTTCCAGGCCTGATTGTTGCTAAGGTGATCTGACAACCAACAAGGTGAGATCAAATTTCCAGTTCCACTCACCCACTTGGAGGATCTCACAATCTCTCTTAGGATTCTTTCCAATTTGGCATCTGAATATTGCCCCTGGAGTCACCAGGGAGCTATTGGTGGGCCAGCTGGCTTTAGGGGCTCCAGCTATAAGCCTGAAGGAAGGAAGAAAAAGATAAAAACACACACACACAAAAGCAGTCCAGACTTGGGTAATCAAGCATTCATTCAGTGACCGGGACCCACAGAGGTACCAAGGAAGAAATAGAAACGAATGCTTCCTCTTATAAAATTGGAAGAATCTCCCACCCTGCATTAACACCTAGTTAGTGGTAAGTCTGGAGGGGACAGCGCATGAGGAAGAACACAAGCCATGCCCCCCAAAATTGATGTGGGGAAGTCGTCTTCCTCCAGTTGGTAACCTCTAGATTATGGTAACCATATTTTCTTGGAAAAAAATAAAGGACAAACCTGAAAAGGGGGCAAATCTGAAAGAGATTCATCAGGATAAATAATTTTAATTGTTTATGTTTATAACTTTGCTTTATAAAGGAAAACTCCAGAGCAAAACCCAGAAAAACTTTACAAAAACACATATTGTAATAAAAATATCTAAAATCAAACAATTTATTTTTAAAAGACACTTCAATTTCCAGATTTCTCACATGAATGTGAAAGACTGTGCAGTAAGTGGTACCATTTGTAAGGTAAAAGTTAAAGGATCAAACTAAAGGACAAAAGTGAGTTTTTGAAAAATAAGTAACCCTAAAGGACAGCTTTCTGCAATGAAGGGCTGTCTTTTATAATAAAGAGGTATGGTCACTGTACTCCAGATGTGTCCAGATCGCGGGGAATTGCAATTCCAACTCATCTGAAGGCACCCGGCTGGGAAGGTTGTGACGCCGACATTCTCCAGCAATTGCTGAAAACAAAACTCTCCGGGGCAAGGAGGCAAGCGCACACTTTTGGTTAGCTTGACTCAGAACAGAAGGTCTCACCTCCTGGTTTCAAACCGCCGATGAATAAACCGTAACCGTCGAAGGCAGGCAGAGACGGAGAGGCACTTGGGGTGGGGGCTGAAGGGCGCGGGGGAGAGAGGGGACAAAGAGCCTCCGTCCCACGGGACAAGCGAGCAGCCTCGAGAAACAGCCCCCTTTACTCACCACCGGCTGGTGCCAAAGCTGTGCAGCAGCACCGAATAGCCAAACAGCGTCCCATTGTGCCCTTCGAAGATCAGGGGGCTCTGAGTATCTAGATTGTAAGGGCGGCAAGCCATCGGGCAACAGCTTAGCCAGAACAGCAGCTGGGCAAGCCCAGTGGAGGAAAATCCCATCTTCAGCTTGTCCCAGGCAGCCCTCACCACTAACTTTGGGTTCTTGGAGGGGGGGTGGGGTCAACTGTTGAAGCAGAAAAAAGTTGGTAGCCTCCAGTTGCTTCGCTCCCTAAGACTGGATGAGACAGAGCCCCGGCGAGAGGGATGGGGAGACACTCCCTCCGCCGCTACAGCCACTAAACGCCAAGTCAGGATGGTTTCTCGTTACTTACTATTGCTGACGCTGCGCTTTGGCTGCTCTGCCCCCCCCTTCCCCTTCCCCTTCCCCTTCCCCGCTTGGACTCGCGGGGTGGGCTTTGCGGCCAACTCCGACAAGCTTCCGGAGGCGCTCCCAACCCTTTCACAGAGCGCCAAGTTACTCAAGAGGCGGCGTCCGAGGTCTCGGAGCGGCAACAGCTGCTCTCAATTTGGAGCTGATGCCTGCCTGGCTCTGCAGATGTCAACAAGGCGGCGTGGGGCGGGGGGAGAAGCTACTTTGGCTGCCCCGGAGAGTGACCCGAAGGGACATCTCTGACGGCGCCGGGCGGGAAAAGTCTACGTGCCAAATAGCTCTTGGGAACCGGCGGGAGATTAAGCTGAGGGAAGACTTTCTCCCGAAGTAGCTGGAGACAGCGCTACCCGTGGCACTCCTCCTCCCGATGTTTACGCAACAGGTAGAGTGTGACTCCCCCCTAGGGAAGCGCCTTCTGCCCACGGGCTTCCCCAAACTACGTCCGAAGCGGAGGCCTCGAAAAGTGGGCACGGATCCCAAATTCTCGGTCGACGTTAAGTCTCCAAATAGCGAGTCAGCGTCTGAGAGGAGATTATTTCCCTGTTATTATCCCAAAGGCGTCCCTCGGTCAGGGTTGAATGTTCCGCTTGAGGAAGGATGCCGAGGACCCAGAAGCCTGGATGTTGGTAACATGTCGGTGGCTGTTTCTAATCAAGGTATTGGCCCGACTGAGGGTTTTGGAATGATCGGCCTCAAAGGGAATGGTGTAAAAATAGAAGGGAACCAGTGCTTCTAAAATAAAATTGAGGCAGAAACAACAGGGTATCTTTTGAGATGAATGAGAACAATCCTTAAGAATGAAAGCCTTTGCATGTTACACTTTTTAAAAAGGTAAAGTTTCCCCCCGCACATTTGTGCAGTCGTGTCCGACTCTAGGGGCCGGTGCTCATCTCCGTTTGTTAGCCGAAGAGCCAGCGCTGTCCGTAGATGCTTCCACGGTCATGTGGCCGGCATGACACACACGGAACGCTGTTACCTACCCACCGAAGTGGTACCTATTCATCTACTTGCATCTGCATGCTTTCGAATTGCTAGGTTGGCAAGAGCTGGGGCCAGTGCGGGAGCTCACTCCGCACGCAGGGCTAGGGATTCAAACCTCTGAACTTGCGATCTTCCTATCGACAAGCCTGGCGTCTTACCCGCTGAGCCACCACGCCCCCTTTACACTTTTACTATCCCCTTAACTTACAAAAGCCATCCAAAACAGGACAGAATTGTTAACCACCTAGAATCTTTGGAATGAAGTGGCATAAAATTCTCAGGGCATACATCCACACATGCATACACACTCCCAAAGGGTGCCAGATTGATGAAGGCTAATTTAGTGTGGTGTGTGAATCTAACCTTTGTGACTTATTCAACAATATGGCTTAGCACCATATGTGAAGCAACTCTAATAGTATTTAAAGACCATCAGCTCCTACTGTTACCCAAGCATTGCTAATGTGGTATAAAACACAATTAGATTAGTATTAGAATGTCTGTATCAATATTCCTCAACTTTAGCAACTTCCAGATGTGTGGACTTCCACTCCCAGAATTCTCAGCAATGGCCATGCTGACTGAAAAATTCTGGGAGCTGAAGTTGCCAAGTTTGTGAAACACTGGTCAGTATCATACCACTATGTCGAGTGAGCACAGAATTCTGCTGTGTTTGCTAACAGCACTGACCAATCAGAGTCTGAATTCATATAATACACTAGGCTACATTGTCACTGTGTGTTCTGCTAACTAAGTGTGGTTAATTTATGGTTTGGTTGTACAAATCCAGATAATCCAATAAACCCTAGTTCTATTAACATGATGATGATGATGATGATGATGATGATGATGATGATGGTTTAAAATTATTATAGCCTCCCACTCCCATATACTCTGGGCAGCTTACAAATCCAAATCCAAAACACTAAAAACCATTAAAAACATACAATCCCATAGGCAGCCCAGACTAAAATCAAATAATTACAAATCAATTTTGTAATTTTGCTTTGCTGCTCTCCAAGTCAAGGAGCCAGTGTGTCAGAGTATACAGCGCTGGGGCAGCCAATGTTCCTTCTAGACCTCAGAGTAATACGTTCTATTGAGTAAGCAGACACTCACAAGAGATTAGATAAAATAATCTATTTACTCTATATACATACGCAGTCCATACACAGTCCAATAACGTCCACAGATACAGATGATAATGAAGATAGTAACGAGTAATTACATGCTCATTATACTCAATAAATTATCATTCATTTGTAGCTACTCGACATCTTTCTATTGCAATGTTCTATAAGGTCCTGTGATCCTAACTGAATGCTGTAGTTCTTAGTGGCATGTGAAACACTTCAGTCTGAACCCTTTTGAGTGCATGAAACGGCAAAACCTCCTATTTCAGGTATGAGAACTGCTGTGTCCAGCATGGAAAAGCACCTTCTGAGCATTTCAGAAGTGTTCCAAACTTGAAATAAAATTTTTTGTGCTTGAAACAGAGGGGTTTTGACCTTAAAACACTTCCAAAAAGTTTAAAGCAGCCTACTCATGTTTGAAACAGTAGTTTTGCATGCAAAATGGAAAGTTTCACAAAGTTTTACATGCAAAGCAGTTTGAATCAAAACATTTTGTATATCTCTATTCTTAATTAATTCGTAATTAATCTAGGGGCCTCCCTAGATTCGAGCTTGTTTCTCTTTTCCCATCAACTGTGGAAACTGGTGGACTGTGATTTGGGTGGGAGGCAAGAGAGAATGTGGCAGAAGCGAGACCCAGTTGGGGTGAAATTCTGTGGCTTCCTGATACTAGTGGGAGGGTGCCTGGGAACGGTTATTTTGCAGAATGTTTATGGTTTGGAAGTTTAGTACTTGCAGGGTTTTTTTTTCTTACTTTTTTCTTCCTGATTGGGAAGGATGTTTTGATGAGGTGAGAGCTAGCTTCCCCTGACGGTGTTGGGAATATCAGGTTTCAACTGTGCATTCACTCTTCTACTGAAATGTGACTTTTGTTTTTGAAGTGTGTCTCTACCGTGTTCGTGGGAGGTGCCTGTCACCTGACTTCCTGTTTCCTCTTTCTCTTTGGGCCCTCGTGGCTAGTCCTCCATTACTCTTCCAGCATGCATACACACTTTCAGCAGGGCTGCCAAAAGCGAGTCTGGTCAGAATGAAAATACCTCACACGCACGCACCGGAACTTTTCTACAGTGAAACTGCTTGTAACCAAGATCTGCTGAATAAAATGTAAGCTATCTTTATTTTGTTTTTCCACTAACAAATGTGTGAAGACTGCTTTATTTTTCTGAACGTAATTAAGCCTCATGTGCAAGAGCCCTTTCTGGAACGCTTTCTACTCTGCTAAAAATTGCTAAGCGCTGCCTGGAGTTCTGTTACTACATTCCAGACTCCAACAAAGGGTTATGGGCCCAGCTCATCCCAGTACAAAACCAGTACAAACCAGTGCAGCTCGGCAGACTGAGAACTGATTTTTGAAAACGGCTTTCTTTGGTCTCACAGCCAAAAAGCCGCTTGCACATTTTTTTAAATTAAATTTTATTAAATTTTAAAATACATATTAAAAGTTAGAACAAGAAATAAAGATAGAAATACAAAGTAAGAAAAAAGTAAAAGAAAAGTGAAGTCAAGAAAAATAATAAAGAAAAGAAATATAGGAAATAGATGGCCTCCAATCTGTCTTTGGTCTTATAATAATTTGCTTTAAATGTTAGTCTTTCATACAATACACAGAAACTTTTCTTTGTCATATACAGTTCAATTTCTATAATCCAATCTTCCGATCTTCATGTAGGTTTCACCTTTCTTGCAATTCTCTAATGGTCCATCTGTAGTTCCACTCCTTGAAATAATGTCGGTTTAAATATTCTTGGCTGCGTCAGTTTAATATTTTTTATTCACTCTTTCCATTTTTACATCTATATTTATATCCTTGGTAAAGTCCAATTAATCTTAAATCTTATATATAACAAGGAAAGGCCTTATTTTAATTCTAATAAAATGAAATATATTCTGTTCATATATATCCATAGAAATAACACTAGTTTAAACATAATCTATGTTTAGACTACAATTATACCATATTCTACATCTTCCTACATATTTACCTAATTAACATTTTTATAGCTACCTATTCTACTAACACATGACCTAACAACAATTCTCAATAATATTCATACTAATAATTATAAAAATAAGTCATCCTATAGTAACATTAATTCTAGTTCCAACTCAGCATCCCATCCTAATAATGTATCTTCTCATTCATATATCTCCATAAAAAGGAATTTCTAATTTTCATATAATCTATAACATCAACTTATATTTATCTCACTAATTTTATAACCTTATATCTTACAATTAAAATATCACATTTTATACATCCATACAGTTTCTCACATCAATTTTTAGCATTTAATATTCCCAGCAATTATATTACTAGTTGAAACTTAATTTATTTAATACATTTACACACTCAGTATCCAATCAAAATCCATGGTTCCATTAACCTTATGACCCACATCACATTAAATCTCTTATTCAGGTTATGCCAAAATCACAATATGCAGCCTGTTTTGTTCTGTATCTCATGTAGAATGTCAGAATGTTTTTCTTAACCTTTCCATCTTTTCCCTGTCTCAACTGCCATAATGTGTTTCCAAAATTATAGTGTGTAGCCTGTTTTGTTATTTGTCTCATGTAGAGTGTCAGAATGTTTTTCTGGACCAATGTGTTTAAAATCCCTTTCTCCTGTTTCTCCTCTATATCAAATTTTTTTTCTGCTTCTAATCCTATCTTTTGTTCCTTTTGTTCCTGACCTTGGTAAACTATCATTAAAGATTCCAATGATTTCTTAATTTCTAAAAGAGTTTCACTAATTTCTTTTTTAAATTCTCGAATTGCTGTTAAGAATGCCATTCTTCCCCACCCCCCTCTTTGTTCTTCAAGCTGCAACAGCTAGTCAAAACAAACAGTTTCTCAGGGAATTGATGGTCAGCTGATCTGTTCGGGTGGAAAATTACCAGCTATGTCTCAAGTAAAAAGTTTTTAAAATAAAAGAAGAGAAATTCCAATAATCCAGAGTAAAAGAAAAAGCAGTATTTCAGACAGTTTATAAAAAGAAAAAGGAAAGATGAATTTCCACCATTATAAAAAAGAAAGGAAAATAAACAAATTTATCAATAGTTAGTCCAGCAAAATATATTCAAAAGATATTTAATAAAAACTTTTATACTTCCGAGTGAGACAGAATCCGCTCTGAAAAAAATAGAAAGATAAAAAAGAAAAAAATGCAAACGTTTCACTGTGCTGAAGAGAAAAGTTTCATCCGATATAAAAAAGTAAGAGAAATACAGTAATTCTTATATTCCCATCTGAGACAGAATCCTCTCTTAGTCTGCCGACCATAAGGTCGGCAGTTCGAATCCGCGTGGCGGGTTGAGCTCCCGTCACTAGCCCCAGCTCCAGCCCACCCAGCTGATCGAAAGCCACCAGCAAGTAGATGAATGGGGACCACTCACGTGGGCCAATTTGCTGGCGTCCTTCTCGGAGGGTCGCCCTCGGACCAAGAAGAAAGCTGGTTCCCATGGATGGCGGCGGAGGACGGCAGAGGACGGCGGATCCTGAAAAATGACAACTTCCTGGACGTCAGCAGCCGGCTCAGAAGCAAAGGTTCCTGGGACATGTAGTCCGACCTGCAGTTGAAGAGCCGGTTCCCTCACCCCCTCCCTAAATCGCGCGGGTAATATAATATGATTGTATAACTGAATATACATGATTGTAAGCTGCCTAGAGCCCTCCATTAGGGAGGGGATAGGCGGGGTATAAATAAGATAAAAATAAATAAAAATAATACAAAAGAAAGGTAGGAAAAAAATGCAAACGTTTCACTATACTTCAGATTTAAAGTCCATCGTACTTCCACCAGAATTAATTAAAACAAAGAAAGCAAAAAATTAGCCAACATTTTGAGCAAAGTCCAAAGAAAGACCTTAGATGATAAAACATTCTAATCTAAAAAAAATAAAATAAAAGTGATCTAAAAGCCAGCTGCTCGCTCTGATATCTCTCAAGAGACTTACGTTCCCTGTAGAGCTTGATATTCCTCCGGTCATTTCACTGCTTTCACCCCCCTGTTCCCTCCGTGGTGGAAAACTACAAAAAACAAACAAACAGGAGTGGGCAATTCCAACGACCCAGTGAGTAATCTTCTGGTTCTCCCCTCTTCGAGGAGAAACTTCAGTGGTCTTACAATTTCTGTAGACCCCCGCAAACAGGGAAAAGCTAGCGGATTAATAGAGGATTCAACACTCTGAAAAACTCTGACTTGTCGAGCTGCAGTCAAACTCGGAGTCCCGCTTGCACATTTTAAAGGGCTAAGTTCAGAAGATTTTTTCCCCTCTCTCTAACAATGGAGGAGAAGAGGGAGGGGCTCCTCCCATTCCAAGGCTGACTGAGAATAACTACTCAGCATGGCTATTTAGATTAAGAATGCAGCTGGATTTTGAAGAATGTTTAACCGTTTTGGAATCACCTCAACCAAGTCCAGAGGATAATGAGGAAGCCAGTAGACAATGGATTAGGAAGGATAAAAGGGCCAAAATTCTCATTGCCAGATCACTACCAGATCACAGATTAGCAGAGATTAAAAATATTTCTACTGCTAAGGAAATGATTGAGAATTTGTGCACTTTATATTCAGAGAATGATGATCAGAAAGTTATTTCTCTGTTAAGAGAACTGCATATGTGCCATTTATTTATTTATTTATTTATTTATTTATCATATTTATACCCCTCCTATCCCCTCCCTATCGGAGGACTCTAGGCAGCTTACAGCATTACAATTCATATCTAATTATACAACAATTCATATATATATTATTATCGCGCGCTCAGGAAGGGGGTTGGGGAACCGACTCTTCTTCCGTAGGTATTGGACTACATGTCCCAGCATACCTCGCTTCCGAGTTGGCTGCTGATGTCCTGGATGTTCGCCAATCGGGTTCCGTCGTCCTCTGTCATCCTCCGTTGAGAATTTTCGGGATTTCCGGGATCTTCTTTCCATTCCAAGGGCGACCCCTGAATTACAGGACGTCGGCAAATTGACCCACTTTAACGTGGTACCCATTTATCTACTCGCTTTCACTTTAGAATTGCTGGGTTGACAGAAGCTGGGGCGAGTGGCGAGAGCTCACCTCGTCACGCGGGGATTTGAACTGCTAACCATTAGATCGGCAGACTTTACAGCTCAGCGGTTTAACCCACTGAGCTAACTGCGCCCCAATGCAGCCTTTAGAAGACAATGAGGATCTGAGCCAGCATTTGATAAAAATGCAGTCTATTTTTGATTAACTAACTACAGTTCTGAATCTCATGAGTGAAAAGTTAAAGATGTCACTTGTACTAAGCACTCTACCAAACAGATTCTTCCCATTTGTTGCCACGCAAAATCTGGAAAGGAAGAATTTTTCCCAATTATTAGGAGCAATACGTTCAGAGAATCGCAGGCAGCAAAATCTGCGTTTGAATAACGGGCCTAGCCAGGACATGGGTTACCTGGCAGCGAAGGGCAAACATGAGCAAAAACCATTAACAGCTCATAGACAAGACAAAAAGCCCATTGTGTGTCATGCCTGCAACAAGCCAGGCCATTTTGCTAAGTTTTGCAGGAACAGAGACAAAAAGGATTTTTCTTTTGAAAAATCCTCTAAAGGCAAAACAGCTCTACACACAGTTTATACAGCTGAAACTGTTCCTGAAACTGATACCAATGAATCCCCCAGACAATGGATAATTGATTCAGGGGCCAGCAAGCATTTATGTGGGAATAAAAGTGACATTTGTGAACTAAGTGAAAAACCAGAAGGGAGTATAACTTTAGCAGATGCAATTCAATTTCGATTCAAGGCAAAGGGAATATACCATTGAGATGCTTTAATAAAGGTGGATACAAAGATTTCATGGCAACAGATGTTTATTATGTGCCACAATTGGCTACAAAACTGCTAAGTGTCCCAACATTGAACAGCAAAGGTTTCAATGTGAAATTTAATGCCAATGGAGCTTGTGAAGTCATCAGTGGAGGTGAGATTTATGTTACAGGTTTTCAAAAGGATGGCATCTACCAGGTGAACTGTGAACAGCCACCACCAGATGTCAGCCTCGCCTGCCAGCAGCAAAAGGAGGACAACAGTGCCACCACCTGGCACAGGCGTTTTGCTCACCATGACTTTGATGCAATTCTAAGAATGGAAAATGAAGACATGGTAAGAGACTTTGAGCTAAGCAACTGTGAAAAATGCCAGTCAAAGTGTGCAATATGCATCAAAGGTAAAGCAACAAGACCAGCCATACCCAAACAAAGGGAAAGGTGGGCAACTAAGCCACTGGAACTTATCCACACTAATTTGTGTGGACCTCTTCAAGCATCAGCTGGTGGGAATAAATATATTATATGCTTTATAGATGATTTTTCCAGGTACTGTGTGACCTACCTGATGAAGGAGAAATCCCAAACAGCAGATATGCTGAAGGCGTATGTAGCTATGGTGACCAACAAATTCAGCAGGACCCCTCAAGCTCTCCAAAGCGAAAGAGGAAGTGAGTTTATTTCAAACACCATGCAAACATACCTAACACAGCTAGGCATAAAGCATAGACTGACCACTCCTTACACGCCAGAGAGTAGTGGGGTTGCGGAAAGGAAAAACAGATCATTAATGGACATGGTAAGGTGTATGCTGTTAGAAGCAGATATGCCTGACAAATACTGGGCAGATGCTGTTATGACCGTTACATACTTACAAAATAGACTGCCAACCAAAGCCAACAAGGTAACACCTTTTGAGCTATGGCATGATCGCAAACCAAGCGTGAAAAATTTGAGAGTGTTTGGATCCAAGGCTTATGCCCACATTCCAAAAGAAAGGAGATCCAAACTAGATCCCAGAGCTGAAGAAGGGGTCATGATTGGATATGCTCCAGGAAGCAAGGGATACAGAATCCTGGACCCAAAGACAGGAAGAGTAAACATGTGCAGAGTGGTGTACTTTGATGAGAGGGAGAGAGGCTGCCACACTCACACTGATGATGCAGAAACCAGCAGCGGCAGTTACCAGCCTGAGATGTTCAGCCCAATACCTGAAGACACAATCACCACATCAACCCAGAGGGAGATAAAAGCCCAGGCAGAAACTCTACCAGAGTCGGATGATGAGGCCACAGGTGCAGAAGGGGGTGAACCACCAAATGCCACTCCTAAATCTGCTCCAAGATGCTCATCATGACCCGACAGAGGAGTTCCAGTGGAGAGAGACACCTACCTCACAAGGTTGTCTCAACCAAATGAACCTGCATCGTGGAATGTGGTGCTGCACATGCCAGCAGATGAATCAATCAAGTGGAAGAAAGCAGCACAGGAGGAGCTAGAAGCTCTACACCAGAACAAAACATGGACTTTGACTAAACTACCAAAAGGCAAGAAAGCCATAGGTTGTAAGTGGGTTTTCAAAGCAAAACAAGATGAGAATGGCAAAGTACAAAGGTACAAAGCCAGACTAGTCACAAAAGGCTACTCACAAAAGTATGGACTAGACCAGGGGTGTGGAAACTTTTTTCTGCCAAGGGCCATTTGGGTATTTATAACTGGGGACTGGGGGGGAGGGGTTTCTGGGATTTTCCGTGTACTGGGGGCCGGAGTTTGTGGGCGGGAGCCAATCACAAGCACTGGGGGGCAGGGTTTGCAGGCGAGATCCAATCGTGTGGAAGGGGTGGGGTTTGCGGGCGGGAGCCTCGCGGGCCTTAGGCAGGAGCCCCCTGGGCTAGACTATGATGAATGTTTTACTCCTGTTGTGAAAAACCCCACAATTAGAATGCTCCTAAGCCTAGCAGCTTCCAGGAACATGAATGTTGAGCACCTAGATGTGAAAACTGCACTTCTGCATGGGGAAATAGAGGAAGAAATATACATGTCACAACCTCCAGGCTTCACCAATCCCAATACACAGAATCTTGTTTGCAAACTTCAGAAGTGGATTTATGGCCTGAAGCAAGCAGCCAGAGCATAGAACAAGAAGTTAAACCAAATACTTCTTGACCAGGGTTTTGTTCAAGGAAAGGCTGATCCCTGTCTTTACACATGACACAGAAATGGCAGAGAGGTGTATATTCTTTGTTATGTGGATGATTTAATGATCTGCCATAATAACAAAGGGGACTTTGATGAAATTATATCCAGCCTAAACAGAGAAGTAGAAGTCAAGCATCTGGGCAATGCCAGCTACTACTTAGGGATACAGATCGAGAAAGAAGAAGATGGAAGCTTTCTTCTGAGCCAGAAGCAAAAGATCTTAGAACTGTTGGAAAACATAGGACTGCAAAATGCTAATCCTATGCCAACCCCAATGGAAACAGGTTCCACAAGCAACAGGAATCTAGTGAACTCTTGCCAGAAAACAATGACTATAGAAGTGCCATAGGTAAGCTGTTGTATCTAGCCACCACCACTAGGCCAGACATAGCAGCTGCAGTAGGCATTCTATGCAGAAAAACCAGCACACCCACACAGAGAGACTGGACTGGTGTTAAGCGGGTGGGAAGGTACCTGAAAGGCACTATACACCTGAAACTAAAGCTACCAGCCACTGAGAATCCTTGACTAGTGGGGTTTACAGATGCAGATTCGGCAGAAAACATTGCTGACCGTAAATCCACTAGTGGGTATGTATTTTTCTATGGGGGTGGAGCAGTAAGCTGGGGAAGCCATAAGCAAGGCACAGTTGCATAGTCATCCACTGAGGCAGAATATGTGTCAGCAGCAGAAACATGCAATGAGATTGTATGGCTCAAGCTACTGCTTGAAGACATGAGAATAGAGGAACCAATCCCTATTCAGATCTTTGAAGACAACCAAAATTGCATTAGACTCTCACAATCAGAGAAGATTAGTGGGAGGACTAAACATATTGATGTCAAGCATCATGCAGTGAGAGAACTGCAACAACAAGGGATAGTCAGAGGACTAAACATATTGATGTCAAGCATCATGCAGTGAGAGAACTGCAACAACAAAGGATAGTCAGACTGGACTATTGTTCCACAAGGAACATGACAGCGGACTTTCTCACGAAGCCGTTGCCGTGAAGCAGTTACCAAGAACTGCAGGAGAAGTTGAACCTTGTGGACATTGAGACATGCTAAAGTTGAAGAAGGGGTGTTGGGAATATCAGGTTTCAACTGTGCATGAGGGGAGGGACTCTTCTACTGAAACATGACTTTTGTTTTTGAAGTGTGTCTCTACCGTGTTCGTGGGAGGTACCTGTCACCTGTCACCTGACTTCCTGTTTCCTCTTTCTCTTTGGGCCCTCGTGGCTAGTCCTCCATTACTCTTCCAGCATGCATACACACTTTCAGCAGGGCCGCCAAAAGCGGGTCTGGTCAGAATGAAAATACCTCACACGCACGCACCGGAACTTTTCTACAATGAAACTGCTTGTAACCAAGATCTGCTGAATAAAATGTAAGCTATCTTTATTTTGTTTTTCCACTAACAAATGTGTGAAGACTGCTTTATTTTTCTGAATGTAATTAAGCCTCATGTGCAAGCCCTTTCTGGGATGCTTTCTACTCTGCTAAAAGTTGCTAAGCGCTGCCTGGAGTTCTGTTACTACATTCCAGACTCCAACAGATGGGAGGGGTCTGGCAGAAGTACCCCTGTAGTGTGGGGCTGGAATTTCCATTCCATTCCATTCCATTTAGACCAAAAGCTTTTCCTTCTTCAAAATTTACATTCTTCTTCCCTTCACTTTTTGGCTTTAGGACGTTACTCCTTGTTTTTTGAGGTACAGCTCCTTAAATATATCTTTAAAATCTTCCATGTCCCTCCACAGAAGGTTATGGTGCCCACTAGTGCTTCGGGATGTTAGACAAAAGGCTCTTTCAGAGAGAAAGTGTTAATCAGTGGGGGTGGAAAAGTGAAAATAAATGAAGACGTTCTCATGGGAACAAGAGCAGATAGATCAAAGCTCAGCTCTGCAAATTCAGTGAAGTGGGTAATTCTTTTGTAATCCTTCGAACTTTGGAAATAATACCAGTAAACAACAAAAGTCTTTAAATCCAACAATACAGTTTAAAAAGAAAAAAGAGAGAGAAAATATATACATTTTTTAAAAAAAGCCAATTTATTTATTTATTTATTATTCAAATTTATATGACCGCCCATCTCCTCCAACGGGGACTCTGGGCGGCTTACAATAAAAACAAGATTAAAATACAATATAAATACAAGATGAGATAAAAATATAAATATAAAATCCAATCTGGCAAATTAGGGAGGGCATTATGATATTAACCACCCCCAGGAGGAGCTATTACCTTTTCCTTCCCATGCTAGGCGGCAGAACTAGGTTTTCAGATTTTTCCGGAAGGCTGGGAGGGAGGAAACCCACCTCAACTCTGGGGGTAAGATATTCCAGAGGGCGGGTGCCGCTGCAGAGAAGGCCCGCCTCCTAGACCCTGTTAGATGGAGTTCTTTTCTTGATGGGGTCCATAGCAAGCCCTCTCTGCATGATTAATTAATTAACAAATTAATTACTTCCAAAATAATGAAGATCACCAAGAGATTTCGCATTTCTTTGTTGCAAAGAGTCTCTCCTTAATAATTCAAAAGAAAACAATGGTGTTTTAGAAATGGGGTGGGCAGCTTTTGAGTCCATTTAAGGCTTTAGCATGGCTTGGGAAAAGATGACAATGCCCGACTCCCGGCTGCTAGCTTACCAGTCGATCGCAAAACGCGGTTTTGCAGTCTTCTGGCTGCTTCGAGCTGTCCGGAGAGCAGATGGGGCGATTCCTGGGGTTCTCCTTAATCTGGAGAACACTTCTGGGCTCTAGGAAAACCTGCCTGAGCCCCAAAAAAAGTCTGTGATGACGCTGCAGAGATCTCGGAGACACGTCTCAAGATGCCAATCCCCCACCGGAAGTCCCCAGGGAGACAACAATTAAGAAAACTCTCTTCCCAATTTTAAAGTAGGGGATTAACTTCTGTTAAATCCTGTATGAAGATACCAGTTCTGAATCAGAAATATATGAATGAAGGATGGGGCAGCATTTCATATTATTGTGACATGGTTAATTAATATCTAAGACAGTGATTCTTCTACTGTTCCATAGAGGTCCACTAACAGTCATCTGGCCAAACCCTGCTTGCCAACTCATCCCCCTTCTCCCTACATTCACTGCATTCAGCTCCTTTGATGTTGTCAGCTCCTCCAAGGTGAGGTTGCACAATGTTTGCTCCATCAAGATATCTCTCTCCCTGTGGAGGTTGTAGACTGTTTGTTTGTTGCTGTCTAGCACCCATAAGGGGAGTGTTGGCTCAGCGGGTAAGATGCCAGGCTTGTTGATTGGAAGATTGCAAGTTTGGAGGTTCGAATCCCTAGCCCCGTGTGACGGAGTGAGCTCCCGCACTCGCCCCAGCTCTTGCCAACCTAGCAATTCGAAAGCATGCAAATGCAAGTAGATAAATAGGTACCACTTCGGTGGGTAGGTAACAGCGTTCCGTGTGCGTCATGCCAGCCACATGACCGCAGAAGCATCTTCGGACAATGCTGACTCTTCGGCTAACACACGGAGATGAGCACCAGCCCCTAGAGTCGGACACGATTGCACAAATGTGCAGGGGGAACCTTTACCTTTTTTAGCGCCCATGAGACTGTAGTGCTAACTGGGAGGGGTAGGTGATTGCAATCTCTCCCCACTCCCAACCTGCCTGCTTTGTACAAAGTGGTAGGCTAGTTGTGTTTTGGACTATTTCCATGGACTGCAGCAGCCCAGAGATTTTGCACCATTTTGCTGGAAGGAAGAGGCTAGCAATAAAATCTCTCTTTTGTTGTCAATAAAGCAGGGCAAAATCAGGGCAACCTATGAAGGATTTCATGCCATAGTGATAGTTGGTTTACACATTTTTCAAAATTGGTCTATAATTTCTTTTCTTGCCATCATTATTTGCCTTAGTTCTTTTGAAAATATCAGTTCAGTCATGATACCTGCCTGGTATCATGGACTGGTGTAGTCAGGTAATTTAGCTTCTCTGCGATCTCCTTATCCTCCTTTCATCCGCCTTTGACATCCAATTGCCCCCTTAGCTTGTTTCTTGCATCTGATTCATTAAATTTTTAACTCATTAACTGGAATATTACTGATCATATAGTCTCACTTTACTTTTTTCTATCACTTATTATCTCCTCAAATTTATTTTTGGCAAGTCTATATTACTTTCCGTTCTCGAGATTTGAATGGTATTTCTATTTTAAGAAGGAAGCTTCCTGCCCCTAACTTACTCTCTTTAATAGAGCCTTTTAACTAATCACTTGGTGACCTCTTGGACTTGGTAATACTTTTCCTGACTGGCAATATCCATGCTAGTTGAGGTTGTTATGGCCCTGAGTGTAACTCCGAAGCATTCTATAGAGACGTGACTTGCTTCTTTTTCTGTTTTTGCCAATCTCATCATTTTAGAGACATTTCTTCTTTTGAAGTTAAATGTGACAAAGGTGGACTTCCTTCGCAATCTTCTACTTACGTATAAATTGCTTTGGATAGCACTGCAATCACTTTTTCCAGTCAGTTCAACAATGCTCATATCTTATACTGTATGTCTTCAGCACTGTGAACCTCTTGTAGCCTTGATCAATGTAATATCCCCCTTTTTAATTAATACCATCTGTAGAACACAGCTATCTAATTAGGCACTGGAGCATATAGCTGCAGTGATCTGATGTCCCATTTTTTTTTGGATCTTGAGCTGGCCTATCTCTGTCTTGTTGTCACAAATGGGGTGGAAATGTTCCAGAACAAAATAAAAGAAGGAATATCAAAGGCCATGTGTCAAACTATAAATCCTTTAATTCTAAATACAGGACATCTTTTGCTCACCCTTGTTCCATAACTAGCTGCTCTATGATGCAGTCATTTGGGAGCCTATTCATTTTACCTTTTTGCTATGACCAGAAGACACATTTACCTATGTGAGAGAGCTATAGCCATCAACAATTGCATATTTTCTCCTTTGGGTGTTTCCCTGATTTCATTTTCAGGATCACTCTGAGCATGTTGGTCAGGAGGTTGATTCACTTCTTCAGTACTAAATTGGTGGTGTCAGCCCCAGTGATCATGTGAAGATCTAGTGGGCAGGGCTCCATAGGATTAAAGAGGCTGCTCTCAATTCCAGCAGGTTTTTGTTCTGTCCCCTTTATCTAGATAACAATACTCTTAATTGTTGGGGGTTGCAGATAAAATTATGGGGGAGCGAGCACCATAGTGGGCAAAACAAATTGGGTGATTGAGTGACAGGTTTTTCACTGGTACTTTAAAATAGAAAATGTTGTTTGTTATTATGTATGCCAATCAGCAGGGGTGTATTACTAACATCAGTAGGAGACAGTGAGTTGTACAATTTTATTCCTGTAGGTTTTTGCTCGGAAAGGAAAGAACTCCTGGATTGTGATCCAATTGCTGATAATCTTTTTCAGACCTAAAAACCCCACACAAATGCTTTTTGAAGATTTGTTGCAAAGCTGCAACCTGACACCAGAACAAATTACAAGCAGTGAGGACAAGTTCCCAATCTCAGAGAGATTATGGTTTGATGAAACAAGACAAGGCAGAGAACAAGAGTTCAGCGTGGGAAAGATATGAAAAGAGGTAATTTAATAAAGCATTTGCTTGAGCTATCTTTAGGAACTCTGTTTATATACTGATGGGAGGGTGAATCAGTACAGATTGGAAATTTGTTTCAAACATTTGTTTTCTTTCTCATATTGTATTCTGGAGCACTTCACTGACCCCCACATCACCTTCTGATATAACCAGTTCAGTAAGACAAATATATGCCAGTTCAAGACTCATCAAAAATGGGGCATACTAGATCTCAGTCAAATGCCCCAGAGCCTAATTAGTTAGCTGTGCTCCACAGATGGTATTAATTAAAAGGAGGGCATTACATTGATCAAGGCTACAATAGTTCCTTGGATTTGAGCTGAATTTATTAGGGCACTCTCCCACCTGCTGTTTGCTGAGCTATGTTGTGCTTCAGGCCTGCCAAGAAGTTATCTTTGTTATTTTGCATCCAGCTTCTTTGTGAGCTGATTATAGATCTTCATGGACTCAAGGCCACTATACCACTTCATATATAAAGATACAAAATAGGATCTTGCTTTTTCATACTGTTCTTCCATATCCAAGAGTTGCATACCCTGTTAAGTGAGAGCTAGTATGAGTTCAAGCACTTACAGCATCAGACAGCAACGAGAAACTCAGTTTAAGTACCAGGTAAACCATGAGGCTCGTTGGTGACCTTGATCCAGTCCCCTCCAGTCCCTCCTAGCCTACCTCATTGGGTTATTGCGAGGATAAAAATTATGGATCATGTATACCATCTGAAACGTCTTGGAAGAAAGGTGATACAACTGGAACACACATTTTAGCTGATGTTATATATAATTAGATCACTGTGATATTCTACCTAAAAGCACATGAAAATGGTTTGGGATTAGTACAACACTCCAGAGAAAGGAATATAAGAATAGCTTTGCTCTTTACAGTGTGATCCCATGTGGCTATGACACAACTGATTGTGTGAACTGGCGCTCAGCCAAAAGTTCTTAATTAATATGATTACTCCCCACATACTTAAAAATTAACTTTGGAAACACTTGGGAGGTCTGCATTCATGTCTTTCAGGGACTAAATGTAGCCTTAGAGCCAGGGCAGACTCTAGCCCAGGGTTTCTCAACCAGGGTTATGCGAGAGGTCACTAGGGGTTTCCTGGGAGATTTATTTAAAAAAATATTTCAAATTTGGGCAACTTCACATTAAAGAGGTAAGTTTCATTCTTTATTTTTAATTTAAGAACACTGTTAATGCATACAGACCTACCCATGAAATGAATATAATAATTTTGTAACTTCTGGCCTATATTTGAGCCTGAATGTGCAGGGGTTCCCCGAGGCCTGAAAAATATTTTAAGGGTTCCTCCAGGGTCAAAAGGTTGAGAAAGGCTGGTCTAGCCATTTTGGCACCCTAGGCAAAGTATTCTGGCACCCCCTATGGTTTGGCTCATCTTGCAATATTGTTAGGAATTTCAAAAAGGCGCCCTCTTGTTTCTTTTTTTTTCTTCAAGTTTTTTAGCTTCGCACTTATGATTTTCAGCCCCAGACATTTTTTTTTCTTTTCACTGACATTTTCACCCCTTTTAACTGAGAAACTATATTTAATCCTCGAGCGGGCATGCTGGCTCACAGGGTGTGCCGTTACTGCTTTTCGTTTTTTTATTGTGTTTTTCAGAAGTCTTTTCAATGTTGGTGCCCCCTAAAATTTGGCGCCCCTAGGCTGGTGCCTACTTGGCCTTAGCCTAGAGCCATCCCTTCAAAGAACCTCAAGACTGCTCTGTTGCCTTAAGAAGTTCTGCTTTTGTTGCCACAGTTTAAAGAAGGAACAGGCTTCCTATATGACCTTGGAACATTAAAAAAAATCCACTAAAATTTATCTGAAATTTCACAACAAATTGAGAGAATGGTGCTTATGAGTTGGTATTCCATAACAATTCTGCATGGACAGAACTTACTTTTCTTTGTCTTTTGCATGTAGCTTAAAAAATAATAACATTTACTAGCTTGGCATCCTAAGAGCATAAAGCTAAAAATCCTGTTAAATTTAATTGGACTTATTCCTAGGTAAGTGTGTATAGGGTTACAAGTGTTCAATGTAGTTCATATATAGTGAATATTTCATATTTTCAAATCATACAAAATGGACATTTTGTGATATTTACTTTTAAGAATCCATAATCCAGCAAGAGAGACTTACATCAAAACAAGCACTTGAAAATAAGGACCATGCCCTTATCACAATGTATTGCAATGATTTAACACCTAAAAACCCCTTCATGGATCACTGCCTTGTCATGGCGAAGGGGCTTGCGTAACTCAATGAAGTCAGGTCAAGACGGACAGGTCATGACGGAGAGTTCTGACAAAACGTGGTCCACTGGAGGAGGGAATGGCAAACCATTCCAGTATCCTTGCCAAGAAAACCCATGGACAGTATCAAAACGCTAAAAGATATGATGCCGGAAGATGAGCCCCTCAGGTCGGAAGGTGTCCAATATGCTACTGGGGAAGAGTGGAGGGCAATTCCGAGTAGCTCCAGAAAGAGTGAAGCGGCTGGGCCAAAGCCGAAAGGACGCTCAGTTGTGGATGTGTCTGGAAGTGGAAAGAAAGTCCGATGCTGTAAAGAACAATATTGCATAGGGACCTGGAATGTAAGATCAATGAATCAAGGTAAGCTGGATGTGGTCAAGCATGAGATGACAAGATTGAACATCGACATATTGGGAATCAGCGAACTAAAATGGACAGGAATGGGTGAATTTAATTCAGGAGACCATTATATATACTACTGTGGGCAAGAATCCCTTAGAAGAAATGGAGTAGCTCTCATAGTCAATAAAAGAGTGGGAAAGGCAGTACTGGGGTACAACCTCAAAAACGACAGAATGCTTTCAGTTCGAATCCAAGGCAAACCATTCAACATCACAGTGATCCAAGTCTATGCCCCAACCACTGATGCCGAAGAAGCTGAAGTTGACCTGTTCTATGAAGACCTACAACACCTTCTAGAACTAACACCAAAAAAAGATGTCCTTTTCATCATAGGGGACTGGAATGCTAAAGTAGGAAGTCAAAAAATAACCGGAATAACAGGCAAGTTCGGCCTCCGAGTACAAAATGAAGCAGGGCAAAGGCTAATAGAGTTTTGTCAAGAGAACACGCTGGTCATAGCAAACACTCTTTTCCAACAACACAAGAGACGACTCTACACATGGACATCACCAGATGGTCAATACCGAAATCAGATTGATTATATACTTTGCAGCCAAAGATGGAGAAGCTCTATACAATCAGCAAAAACAAGACCTGGAGCTGACTGTGGCTCAGATCATGAGCTTCTTATCGCAAAATTTAGGCTTAAATTGAAGAACGTAGAGAAAACCACTAGACCACTCAGGTATGACCTAAATCATATCCCTTATGAATATACAGTGGAGGTGAGGAATAGATTTAAAGGATTAGATCTGGTAGACAGAGTGCCTGAAGAACTATGGATGGAGGTTCGTAACATTGTACAGGAGGCAGCAACTAAAACCATCTCAAAGAAAAAGAAATGCAAGAAAGCAAAGTGGCTGACTGATGAGGCTTTACAAATAGCTGAGGAAAGAAGGGAAGCAAAAGGGCAAGGGAGAAAGGGAAAGATATAACCAACTGAATGCAGATTTCCAGAGAATAGCAAGGAGAGATAAGAAGGCCTTCTTAAACGAACAATACAAATAAATCGAGGAAAACAATAGAATGGGGAAGACTAGAGATCTCTTCAAGAAAATCGGAGATATCAAGGGAACGTTTTGTGCAAAGATGGGCATGATAAAGGACAAAAAAGGCAGGGACCTAACAGAAGTAGAAGAGATTAAGAAGAGGTGGCAAGAATACACAGAAGAACTATACAAGAAAGATCTTAATATCCCTGATAAATATGATGGTGTGGTCACTGACCTTGAGCCGGACATCCTAGAGAGTGAAGTCAAGTGGGCCTTAGGAAGCATTACTAACAACAAAGCTAGCGGAGAAGACAGTATCCCAGCTGAGCTATTTAAAATCCTAAAAGATGATGCTGTTAAAGTGCTGCACTCAATATGCCAACAAATTTGGAAAACTCAACAGTGGCCACAGGATTGGAAAAGGTCAGTTTACGTTCCAATTCCAAAGAAGGGCAATGCCAAAGAATGTTCAAACTACCGTACAATTGCGCTCATTTCACATGCTAGCAAGGTTATGCTCAAAATCCTACAAGCTAGGCTTCAGCAGTATGTGAACCGAGAACTACCAGAAGTGCAAGCTGGGTTTCAAAGAGGCAGAGGAACTAGAGATCAGATTGCCAACATTCGCTGGATCATGGAAAAAGCAAGAGAGTTCCAGAAAGACATCTACTTCTGCTTCATTGACTACGCTAAAGCCTTTGATTGTGTAGATCACAACAAACTGTGGCAAATTCTTAAAGAGATGGGAGTACCAGACCACCTTACCTGTCTCCTGAGAAACCTGTATGCGGGTCAAGAAGCAACAGTTAGAACCGGACATGGAACAACCAATTGGTTCAAAATTGGGAAAGGAGTATGACAAGGCTGTATATTATCACCCTGCTTATTTAACTTATATGCAGAGTACATCATGAGAAATGCCGGGCTGGATGAATCACAAGATGGAGTTAAGATTGCCGGGAGAAATATCAACAACCTGAGATATGCAGACGATACCACCCTAATGGCAGAAAGTGAAGAGGAACTAAAGAGCCTCTTGATGAGGGTGAAAGAGGAGAGTGCAAAAGCTGGCTTGAAACTCAACATTAAAAAAACTCAGATCATGGCATCTGGTCCCATCACCTCCTGGCAAATAGAAGGGGAAGAAATGGAAGCAGTGACAGATTTTATTTTCTTGGGCTCCAAGATCACCACAGACGGTGACTGCAGCCATGAAATTAAAAGACGCTTGCTCCTTGGGAGGAAAGCTATGGCAAACCTAGACAGCATATTAAAAAGCAGAGACATCACCTTGCCGACAAAGGTCCGTATAGTTAAAGCTATGGTTTTTCCAGTAGTAATGTATGGCTGTGAGAGTTGGACCATAAGGAAGGCTGAGCGCCAAAGAATTGATGCTTTCGAACTGTGGTGCTGGAGAAGACTCTTAAGAGTCCCTTGGACTGCAAGGAGGTCAAATCAGTCAATCCTAAAGGAAATCAACCCTGACTGCTCATTGGAAGGACAGATACTGAAGCTGAAGCTCAAATACTTTGGCCACCTAATGCAAAGAGAGGACTCACTGGAGACGACCCTGATGCTGGGAAGGACTGAGGGCAAAAGGAGAAGGGGACGGCAGAGGATGAGATGGCTAGATAGCATCACCGATGTAACGAACATGAATTTGAGTAAACTCCGGGAGACAGTGGAGGACAGGAAGGCCTGGTGTGCTATGGTCCATGAGGTCACGAAGAGTCGGACACGACTAAACGACTGAACAACAACAACAACAAACACCTAAAAAACAGCACCTGCTGTTTGGATGGTTTATGAGGGGGGAAAGGGTAACTTATTTTTCTTTTAAATGATTTGTTGCATGTATCAGTGATAGCTTAGCCATCTAATAAAAGTAAAGGCTACTATGTTATTAGTAAAGTATTAGGTCATTGTAAACCACCCAGAGCCCCCTTGGGGGAGATGGGCGGTGATAAATCTGATAAATAAATAAATAAATAAATAAATAAATAAATGTGAGAAGATTCATCATAAAGTACTGCTTGTTTATGCACTGCTTTGATGTGTTCTGATGGAACAAAATAAAATAAAATACCCCTCTGATAAATCCAAAGGTGAGCAGAACAAGAGCTCATAACATCAGATGAACAGTTTGAGTTGTGATATGCCCAGAGGCATTCCTGTTCCATGAGCACAAGTGCCTACGTAGCTTCCAGATACCAGATGCTGTTGCCACAACCTTCCTGAAGCTTGGCATCTGTGGCCCAGTATGCCTGTAGAAATACCTTAGGTGCTAACCCCATTCTTGAATTAGGTGCAGAAGCATCAGATGAAATCATGGATCCATTTGCAGAGAATAACAGCTGAAATTCTACCTTAAGTGCAATAAGAGCTTTTTAAACGTGGAAAAATGGGTATGATTTTGTTTTAAAACATTTCGGAAGTTAATGCAATAAATGTTACTGATGTAAAATAGTCCTTAGCAAAGATATATGTGTATGTGTGTATGTACATATATCCATGAATGCTCCAAAATATAGTTAAGTTGTACAATCATACATTTGTTGTTGTTTATTCGTTCAGTCGCTTCCGACTCTTCGTGACTTCATGGACCAGCCCACGCCAGAGATTCCTGCATCATATATTTACTGTGATTTAAAGGATGAAATGAATGAAAGGAAAGAATGAAAGAATGGTGTATATTTTGTTGGCACTCCAAATTTTGCAGAGATTCATCCTGGTGGCAAAGAATAGCTATAGCTAACAGTTCCAACACCTTTTGTCTTTCTGGATGATGATAACAACAACAACACAGTGATGTAAGCTTTTACTAAAAAAAAAAGTCCTTGTCATTTTCCCTGATTTTATTTTATGGATCTAATCATATTTATATTTAATAATTATATTTTAAAAATAATCTATAAAAAGTATTGATAAAAAATAAAATTTTAGCTCACCTATCATCCAGGAGCTACAGGTGGGCATATAGCATTCCATTCTGCAATCCTTGTACCAACAAGGCTTTGCTGAGAGGGAATGATTGATCCAAAGTCACTCAGGATCTTCTTTCAGGGGTCTCTCTGTAGGTCTGTTGCTATGGAGTGCTAAGAGATGGTTTCTCCTTAATTATAAGTTAAAACTTATTTTTAAAAGACCAGATAAAAACACTAATTTTTTGAGACAGGCTTATCTTCCTACTCATAATCCATCACTTTAATCAGTTTGCCATACTATAGTGTCATGTGATTTTAACAAGCTCAGAATTTTCTGAGCCCTGAGCACCAGACAAAAATATTGAACATGGGTGGCAAAACTTAGAATGTGGAGTTGCCACTCCCCACTTTTTATATTTCTCTATTTTATCTGTCAAGATGCTTGCTATCCAAAATATATATTGTATTGTTCACTGGTGGAGAACCAGTGCCAAAGGATTCCAAATAGCCCATGGTTTAAATTTATATGGCCTTAGATTTTCAAAACTTCACCTATTTTGCTCACATCTCTACTAATTGGGTCAAGCCATGCCTACTTATGGGCTCTGATACTGTCAATTACTGGAATGCAGATTAAAAAAATACTATATCAGTCTAACAGGAAGAAAAATCTATACATATAACTCTGTTAACAATCTGAGATAAGTTTAAAATAAAAAGGAAAAAAAACTGGAAAGCTATATCCCAATCACAACAATCAAACAAGAAATTACCAATAGCCTAAAAGTGATTTGGAATATTCTAAAGTATCTGAAGAACTTGGAACATTCTAAGGTAACAAAGGTACCAGAAATATATATAAATTATAAATATGATTTCATTAGACTTTTGCCTTCAAGAGTCATTGATAGTTGCACTATTTCTTTCCTTTTCATAATTTGCTGGTATCTGGATATTTTGTTGTTTATTCGTTCAGTCGTTTCCGACTCTTCGTGACTTCATGGACCAGCCCACGCCAGAGCTTTCTGTTGGCCGTCACCATCCCCAGCTCCCCAATGGTTGAGTCCGTCGCCTCCAGAATACCATCCATCCATCTTGCCCTTGGTCGGCCCCTCTTCCTTTTGCCTTCCACTTTTCCTAGCATCAGCTTCTTCTCCAGGGTATCCTGTCTTCTCATTATGTGGCCAAAGTACTTCAGTTTTGCCTTTAATATCATTCCCTCAAGTCTAAAAGTGTTAACAAAACATCTCTCCTTCCAGACTCAGACTTATGTTGCATTCTAAAGTCAATACTTAATTTAATTGCAGAGGTAGGAATGATGTGTGATGAGTTGGGAGTTTCATTTTTAGGAAGCCTAAGGTCAAACATGGTCCTGAAATTTTAGCTGGAATTGTTGAAGTGGAAAAAGACAGCTCCAAAAAACTAGATCTGTTTTAAATAATAACTTATTTAGTTTCACCTTTTGTAAAAGCTTGGTTTGCAGATGATGTGCTGCCCTCCTATGTGTTTGACTCACTTCAGCTAGTCCTATTTTCCTTATTTTGGAGGAAAGCCATACAGCTATACATATGCATACATATATAGGGAATAGAACTTTTCCTTGTGAAGCGAAAAAACTCCCATTCCATTCTACTTGAATTGGATGTCACAGTATTCCCCTTTGAACTGAGAGTTTTCAGATGAACTTACCAAAGCTGCAGTATTATAGCACCAATATTCAGCAAAGATATCCATGATCACTGTGCCTGTGCACCTTTCCATTGGTGCCTATCATATTAAAAATGTTAAAGTATTTTTTTTAATTAAAAATAAATGGAAAGTGAACATACAGCAAAGCAAAGCAACAAGTCTCAGGCATTGTCTTTATTTCCAAAGATGATTCTGACCTTTCAGACAATAAAAATGATAGGTAGCTGCAGCCCATGCTTTGTTCGGAAGTAGGTCTATCTACCCTGGAAAAGGACGTTAATCTCTGGATACTGATAGGGAACATTTGATGGGGGGCAACAAGGGTGATTTGATGGGGGTGGCGACGGCCGACAGGAAGCTCTGGCGTGGGCTGGTCCATGAAGTCACGAAGAGTCGGAAATGACTGAACGAATAAACAATGAAAACAAGGGATGACAGGGGCACCTTTGCATTTGTGACTGGACATATCAGCATGGAAGCTATTTTATAAAAGCACTCATGGCATACAGTCAAGTTCCAGATGTGGCCACCAGACCAGAAATATTGGGGACCATTTAGTTGCATGCATGGATAACCTTTTGACTGGAAATGGAGTAAGAATGCTTTTGCATCAAAATCTGTTTTGGTACTGACTGCCACTCTACCTCAAATGAAGGGATATTATATTATATTATATTATATTATATTATATTATATTATATTATATTATATTATATTATTATATTATTATATTTATTATTATATTATATTATATTATATTAATGCCATAAATGTTGTCTTAATCAATTGATTGTGTGCCATTAAGTCAATGTTGACTCTTAGTGGCCATATAGATTTTCTCCAGGAGGATCTGCTGTTGGAACCTCCTTCTGAGTTCAAAGATCTTTTGGAGGACTTTCTTTGCTTTTCTGTGTCTGCTTCCATCTGCTGTGTCTTTACAGATGTTTTAGTCCTGCTTGTTATATCTTCTAACACAGTGGTTCTTAAACTGGGGTAATTACCCAAGGGGGTAATTTGGGCATAACCTGAGGGCAATAGAGCAGTTTGTAATTGCTTGTTTGTGAGTCAAGAATCCAGTTTGGGACTGCCACTGCCGAGATGCTTGTGTAGAACAGCAAGGTCTGGGGTTTTTTTTTTGTAGGGGTAAAGACATTATTTGAGACTGGGGAAAGGGGTAATTGGGTTAAACAGTTTGAGAACCACTGTTCTAACAGCTCTCTGAAATTCTTTGTTAAGTTTCTTCCTGAGAGTCTTGTTGTCTTTCCTGGATTTGGTTTCTCTTCTTGGCAATTTCCACAGCTTGTTCTAACATCTAAGTTGCATTCATCCTTAACAACTTCTTTGATTTAATTCCACAGTTCGTCTGGTTCCCGATCAATGAGGTTCAGGACTTCAAAGTAATCCCTGATGTTCTCCTTGAAAATGATGGATATATGCTCAAGATATATTGGGGAAACTGGTTTATTTTATTTATTTATTCATCATATTTATATCCCGCCCATCTCCCCCACAAGGAGGGACCCTGGGCGGTTCACAGCAAAGGTTTAAAATCAATAAAAAAACTATAAATACCAATAATAAACAATAAAAACAAATATCATACAGTTCGATCCAAGGAATGGTAGATCTCATCCCATCGGTCGATAAGGCTGGTCAGGGCAGATCTAAGGGGCCAGCCAACCCCAAGACTGGCTGTTCCCCTCCCCTCCCCAAGCATGGTGACATAACCAGGTCTTTAGGTTTTTTTCTAAAGTCCAGGAGAGAGGGGGCCGATCTTATTTCAGGAGGAAGGTTGGCTTTCTTCTTCCATTTTGGCTTGGAACTTGCACATGAGCAATTTGGGACTATTCCACAGGCAGCCCCTGGCCACATCTTTGCTGTTATAACTGCGCTCTCCTACCTCCTTCTACCAATAACATAGTCAATTTGATTTCTGTGAACTCCATATGGTGAAGTCCATCTATATAGGTGTTATTTTGCTTGTTTGAAGACTGTGTTAACAATTAAGAAATCATTGGATTGGCAGAAATTGATCAGTCATTCTCCTGCTTCATTTCAGTTGCCTAGGCCATACATTCCAACTACATTTTCTTCCTTAATAATTCCAAATTTGGCATTCCTGTCTCCAACCACAAGCAGCACATCTTGAATATAAGTTCTGTCAATTTCAAATTGAACTTGATCATAAAACTGATCAACCTCCTCTTTTTCTGCATCAATATTTGGAACATAAACTTGGGTAATCATCATATTAAAGGGTTGTCCATGAAGTGTAATTGATACAATTTGATCATTAATTGCATTGTAGCCAAGTACTGTTCCTGCTACACCCTTCCTAACTATGAAAGCAATGCCATTCTTTCTTTGTTTTTCATGTCCTGAATAGTAAACAGTGTGACCCTGCTGGGATTATATATTCTTGTCATACACTCCTGACATTCTTTGCTCATCCCTCCCAGGAACAACCCCCTGCCACTATTAGGCAGCACAGCAGCACTTGGAGGAAAAATACATATACCATGCTAAAATGTTGTTCCAATTATTACTTTTAGTGATAATTGCTGTAGAAGCTGGATGGATACTCCAAGGATGGAACTCTGGAGAATCTGGAACTAACGCTAACGCCATGGACATTTGTACAGAGAAGTTGGCTGTGCTTTTTGAACCTTGACATTGAAGGGACAATAAAAACATTAGCTCAGCTGTGCTGGCTGCCTGTAGCAGAAGCTGTGAAAAACTAGCTGCAAAACTCTGGTGATCAACCTGATGAAATTACACTGATCTAATTTGCACGCTATGGAGATATTTGGCACAAGCTGTATGCTAGCCTTGACATCTTCATCAGAATGTTAAAAATGATGACACTGTGTTCACCAACTGTGAATAGCCTTTTCTTCCTCCTCCTCTGCTTCCTCTTAAAAAGGGATGGTTTCAATAAACTTTCCTTAAGTGTGGGGTTAATGCCTGCCAGTCTGCGGTGGCTCAGTGTGTTAAGCCAGGGAAGCTCAGCTGTGATAAAGTTTGGCACCAACAGCCCGCTCAATACCTGAGCCATCTTGTGCAATTTAATTGGCATTCAGTTGTGTGATAAATGGATCAGCTTAATGAAACAATATATTTGACATATGCAGGGCTCTCCTGAGAAATATGGCTCATTTTTGCACTCTGCACATAAACATGCTACAGATACCAGCACAGCCACCTCCAACAGCTGTGCCATCAACCATGACAATGCCATTCCCCTGTCCTCACCAATAAAGCTGCAGTCTCTTAATCAATTCTAGCATACTTCTCTCAATAACATACTTCCTCTAAACTTTTGAAGCATGAGTCTGAGCTTGGATATCCCAAACATAAAAGCCCTTCCCAGAATTTCATATTAAGTAGCAAAAGTACAAGAACCAAGAGCTAGACCAGAGCTTTCCAAACTGTGTGTCACGACACAAAAGTGTGCCGCCACACACAGCGTGGTGTGTCGCCACACCACCCGGAAGCGGTGGTGCGCGCGTGCACGGCGGCAGCAGCAGCGGTGCGGGATCAGTGCTTCCGCGTTTTAGCGGAGGCTGCTGCCGCCGTGCACGCACGCGCCGCCGCACGCCCCCCCCAGACTGCCGCCGCCGCCGCTGGTGTGTCGCCAGCGGCGGCACTTTGGAAAGCCCTGAGCTAGACAATTCAGTTCGCATGATAGGCTGGTGCTGAATCAGCTTCAAGGAGAGCGCTAACAGTTAAGACAGGGAATAGCCTTTCCTAATCTGTTGCCCCCAAAACCATTGGGCTGCACTTGGGTAATCCTGGGCCTGACTCACTACCAATCCAAGAGAACTCATGTAGGCAGTCACACTTTAAAGCTATCTCTTCACCTTAGAGCAGTTAAGTAATCTGTTAAGTAACCAGTTAAGTAATCTTATGTCTTCACCTTAGAGCAGTTAAGTAATCTGAAGATGGAGGACATGGTGGTTAGTCCTTTTGCTCTAATCAGATCAGTCCCAGGTTCACCTTTGATTAGTTGCTGTCTGGAAGCCTGCAGGGTGGGAAGATCCATTAAATTGGTCTGCTCCAGGGATCTGAATAGATTACAATGGGCATTTGTTGAGTTTCTCAGTTATTGGAGGGCAGTTCTGCCAAGTGCCTGGTTCAGCTACTGAGGATGGAGGTAACCGGGGAACTTGACAAGTTTGTTCCTGAGTGGTCTGCCCCTCTTTGCGAAACCTGAGGGCCTCCTTGGTCCTAGGAGATAAAGCTGCCTAGAGCATTCGTGGAAGGCTGGAAGTATACTTGACCAAACACAGGTTCAAGCCTATACCATGGCAAAAAGAGTGGCCATTTTAGGTGGTAAGAGTTGGTGAGATCTGCCCATAGAATGCTATGAGATTTGGGGGCAGTAAATGTACCAGTGGAATCACTCAAAGTTGCTGAAGTTTGATTTCCATGGGGACAGGATTATAGAGGTGATAGAGATAGAGTTCTGTGGTATTAACTGGGATTCAGTTCATCCTGTGACTTCTGAGGAAGTGGATAGGGTGCCATGTGTTGCTTAGACCCTTGCCCCACTTGGCACCTTCAGGAGGTCATGGGAGAGTATTGGTTGGTTTTGTTGAGAGAAGGAATGATGCCACCTTCCTGGTGTGCCATCTCTTGAAGAGGTCCTCTATAGATCCAGCCATTTTACACAACTACCATCAGTTTTCAATATTCCCTTTTTAGGGAAGCTTGTGGAGAGAATAGTCACACTTCAACTGCAAGCCATCCTAAGGGAAGTGGATTATCTGATTGTTTTTTAGTCAGGCTTCAGCCTGGAAACCACATTGGTCATGCTGATAGATGACAGAGTCAGGACCTGGATGTGATTTCCTGTAATGGGCAGAAGGAATAACCTTGAGGAACAAGGAGGACGAACCACAACTAAAACAACTGTCAGATAAAAGAAATTTGAGTCTGGGCCAGATCTGTATCCTGAGTAAGCATCTCAGACAAGACCTTACCTAGCTCTCCAAAGATAAAGGAAGGTGGGGGGAACTGCATTCAGACTTGCAAGAATCTATTACTATAACCTTACAATAAAAGTAGTAGTAGCTTGTGTGATTTTGGTTTCCTAATCTGGTCTACCTTGGAGAGCTGACAACAATCTTGTTGTCTTGGTTGCAGCTCTTCCTCCTATTCCTCAAGGTTATTCCTTGTGCCCTTTACATCTCCTTTCAGACCTTTTATACCTCTCAGTTGCATTCAGTATTATCGATCATAGTAACCTTTTGGGTCACCTATAAGAGTTGGGAGTTGGAGGCACTGTTTTACAGTGGCCCCACTCCTTCCTGACTTGCAGTTCCAGTTGGAGTAGGTGGGTAGGAGAAGTCTACCCAGGGTTGCTTCATGTGGAGTTTAAAATTTATATGAAGTTCCAACCCAGGCTAGGCCAGTGACTCCTGACCCAGTGAATGGAGGCTATAAAGATTTGGATGGGGAGAAACAGTCTGAAGTTGAACAAAACTGAGCTACTGCTTGTCCAGAAACCTTCTGGCTCTCTACTCTATCTACTCCTGTGGTGTCCCTGGATGAAGTAACACTTCTGAAGGAGTGGGGCCATCACTTGGTGGTCTTCCTAGACTTATGGCTGCTGCTGAATAGGCAGGTAGAAGCAGTAGGCTACATGGGGCTTTGCCCAGCTTCAGTTGGTGTGTCCCTTCCTGGAAAAAAAGGTCCTAACAACAGTGACCCATGGCTTTGCAACCTTCCTGTTAGATTACTGCAATGCACTCTACATGGGGCTGCCTTTTTAGATGACTAGAAACTACAAAATGCAACAACCCACTTGTTGGTGGCTGAGAGCTGCTAGTCACATGTAACCCCAGGGCTGCAGGTTCTGCATTACTTACCAATAGGCTTCCAGGTACAATTTAAAATTCTGGTTTTGCCCTATGGAGCCCTATATGGGTTGGGACCTGGCTACCTGGAGGACTATCTGCTTTAAATAAATCTTATCTGTGTGTGGTATCCATACCTGGGTAGATGTTGAGGGTTCCTTTCCCCTTGGGAGATTCATAGGAGAACAAGAAATCTGTGCTTTTCTGTAGTGGTAGCTACTCTCTGGAACAGCTTCCCAACAGACATCTTGATGGTGTCTTCACCCCTGATCTAAGGCAATTAAAATGGTGCTGTTCAGAAGGGTCTTCAGGCATTAAGATCCAGTTATTGGGATGCCTAATAATTATAATAAGGGGGGTGCGATGGCTCAGCGGTTAAGACACCAGGATTGTCGATCGGAAGGTCGTAAGATCAGCAGTTCGAGACCTGAGCGCCATGTGACAGAGTGAGCTCCCACACTGGTCCCAGCTCTTGCCAACCTAGCAATTTGAAAGCATGCAAATGCAAGTAGTTAAATAGGTACCACTTCGGTGGGAAGGTAACAGCGTTCCGCGCGTGTCATGCCAGCCACATGACCGTGGAAGCGTCTTCGGACAGCGCTGGCTCTTCGGCTAAGAAACGAAGATGAGCACCGCCCCCTAGAGTCGGACATGACTGTGCAGGGGGAAATCTTTACCTTTTACCTAATAATTATAGTATGTTAGATTAAGATATTTTAAGTTTTAAAAGTTTAAATGAATTTATTACAGTATGTTTTATTGAGATGATTCTCTTTCTTTCTCTGTGCTATCTACTTTTCCCTGGGCTTTTTAAAAAAATAAGTCCAATGGTGGAGTGTTTCATTGTATTTTCAGTCACTTGAGGTAGAAGTCACTGAGGTTTTTTTCAATTACCTCAGTTCCCAAATAGCCCAAGTTAATGTATTAAAGTATGCATGTCCAGGAAGACCCACCTGCAGAAAGGAATGCAACTGACAATTGCTTTCTTGGAACATAAAGGGGGGAGGGCACAGCAGCAGGAAATTATCCAAGGGTAGCTTGCAAGAGTACCTGGTAGCTTGCAGTCTAAACTGAATACCTTGCAAGCTGCTGTCCAAGTCTCTCAGTCCAGAGAGGAGTCCAGCCGGCATCAGCACAGAACAGGAGAAGCTTAAGGGCGCAGTGTAGATATGCCCTGAGGAAAGCTTCATTCACGCAAATAAATCCAAGGAAGGTAAAAAATGAAACGGTATGTGACAGTTTCTAATTACTGTGTAAGAAGAACATATGGAGACTTCATTGTCCATTTCATCTCTCAACATGTACCATCAAGTCAGATTTCTTTTGCTCCATCATTCTCTCTGGAGCATTTGTGAGCCCTTTCTGCACGCATTCAAGGGAGAAACAGGCAGCTCAACAGAAGCAGTGCTGCTGCTTTGATTTCCCAGCTTCAATTTAGGTTAAAGTCTACTTTGTTGGAATGCATTAACCAGCCTGTTGTGCCTCAAAGAAGAATAAGCTAATGTGTTCTGGTCCAAAAGATGAAAACCTCATTTGAACAAAGTCATTTTCTAACCTGCAAATGGAACCATTTCCACTCTGAGCAAAGCTACAGCATTAAGCAACATCATTCTTGCTGGCAATCAGGAGAAAGAGGGTACCCAACATTTTGCACTTTTACAGGTCAGAGACATTTTTCAAGTTTTCACATTTAAATACTAATAATGTCAACATGAGACAAAACGGAAAAGGCCACGTTTGATCCAGTGAAGTTAGGTCAAGCCCCCATTTCTGAAGAGCAAAAAGCCTTCCAGCTTCTCCTATTATAGCCTCTGGCCATCAAAACAGAGTCAGTTAATGAATCAGAAAAAAGCCGGTTACCAGATGTCCCAGCTTATTAACACACACGTTGTGTCCTGTAGTGGCATTCCGAGAGCGATCTGTGAGGGAGCAGACTCATCCTCAGCACAATAGGTCTCTCAGAAAATATTCCCCTCCCTCCAGTGCCTTGCAGGGATAGTTGTTCCGTTTAGTTTGTTTAAGATGCTGTCAAGCATTTTGCCAGTGACTACCATGCACCCCCCAACACACACACCCAACAGTACACAAATGCAAAGAAGAATCTGGCATCCAGGGAAATGGTCCTCCCTTTTTACCTTACTCTGCAGGGAATTCTTTCTATAGAAGCATAACAACAAGATAATTTTAAAAGGCTAAGTGAAAAACTAAAAGAGCAAAAGGAAATCAATTCTCCCCAATTTCCCCTGCTGGTAATTTTAATACCACCCATTGTTTGGCTCTGAAGTCTAATTTTATGTTAATGCCCTGAAAGTTGTCAAATCTTGGCAAAACCTATGCATAAATTTCACAGAAAGTAACTCACAGGAGGGAGAAATGGAATGACTGTCATGGTTAGCCAAACCCATTAATAGTCTGACAAGCAATAACCCAAGAGTTCTGGTCAACCGCTGCTGGCATCTGTGAAAGTTTTGCAATTAATTTCAGGGGAGGGAAACCAAGGGATGAGAGGGTATCATCGGCAGACAAGTGCCCAAGTGAATGATTATGATCAGCTCTACGGGTGAAAGTAGGCCTGATCAACCTCCAGCCTCTCTCCATTTTTTAGATGGCGGCCTTTGTGTTTGTCTGACTACAAGTCAAAGTCTTCCTCATTTCTTACCCTGGTTTGGGAATGGAAAGACACAGCCATGGGCAAAGAGCCATACCAGAAAGATGGACTGTGGCAAAAACACGGCTGGACAAAAGCAGCCCTCTTGCCTGCTTGTTGTCAGGGTGTGATTTCTAGGGAGGGTGGAAAAACCCCATCTGCTTTGTGTATGAATGGGTGCTTTCTGCCAGTCTGCACTTCTTGAAGTGGAATTCACTTGTATGCCAAAATTGGCGCCTTTCTGAATATTCGCATGCCTGTTGCTATAGAGAAATTTCTTACAAAGGTGTTTGCATCAGAGAAAGCAGGCAGAAAGTTGCCCATGAAATTGTGTAAAAGAAAGCATCTTATGGAAAATATGGCTGGAAAAGTCTCTTTGTGCTCTCCTATGCAGCATCTGCATTCAATTTAATAATTTTAGCGTGGTCTTTGCTGCAAAACCTTGTTAATTGTGTGATTACAAATATGCCTAGAAGTGAGGATATCGGCATGTAGTGTTTATACTTTTCACTATGCCACAGTTTTCTTAATCATAGTTTATTGAATAAACTACTATTGTTTGGGATCTCTCAACATCTTAACCCCTAAACCACAGTTTACCAAATAAAATGGATGGATTCAATTAATATGCCAAGCCAAAACCAGGTAATTTGTTGTTGTTGTTGTTGTTGTTGTAGTGCAATGTGTGAATTCAGCCATTTACTCTGTTGCAATTCATGCTTTTGAAATGGTCTTTAGTGCCTAGAAGTTACTTGCTCTAAGCCCTTGGAATCTTTATCACACCCCACCTGCCTGGTGGAAATTGAAAAAAATATTTTGGTGTTGCTGCTTTCTATGTGCAGCTGAAGAGATACAAAATAGAGAATAGCACAAAGATTTTTTAAAGTTAGCTAAAGTTATTCTGATTGTGTGAAACAGCTTAAGAGTTCAGGATGGTTTGGGATCAGAAGTTGATTAGCTAAGAATTTCCTTCCCATCTATTCCCCCATATCTATAAATATAACAAACAAACAAATAAGTAAGAGAGTGAGCCCCGTTTGGTCCCAGATACTCCTTTCTTGATCAGGAAAATGGTCCTGGCAAAGGAATAGAGAGCATGAGAAATTATTACTAGAGATTTTGGGTGTCACACTCAACTTCCTGCAAGACTCAAGTCTAAACAAGAAAAAGGCCACATACATCCCCTATCTTTTTCTCTCATTTTCTCTCATTTTCTCTCATTTTCTCTCATTTTCTCTCATTTTCTCTCATTTTCTCTCTCTCTCTCTCTCTCTCTCTCTCTCTCTCCTCCCCCCACCCCCTCTTCTCCTGCCTCTGTCTCTACAGTGTAAAATGCCTAGTTGGATTGAACAGCAAATGTCAATCATACTTGAAGAAGGCTTAAAGGCTTATATTTTCTATATTATTTTAGACTGAAATACCTAGAAATCTAAATAATAGCACAAAATGGAAGGGTGTGTCTAAAAAAGGATGTGTCTTTAAAACTTGGAAACAAAAAAGCAAAATATGCACTGTCTTAACAGACCAATGAAGAATTGCTGTTCGCCTTATTTCTCTATTTGCTTCCTTACTTTGCCACCTTTTTTTGCTGTATCAGTCATTGTTCATAGAATTATAGAATCATAATGGCGGAAGGTGCTGTTTAAGCCACTGAATCCAATCCCCTGCCCCACCCAGGGCAGGCATTCCAGTTAAAACTTCCCCCAAAGACAATTGTCTAGCCTCTGCTTGAGTACATATAATGAAGAGGAGCCCACCACCTCTCTGGGTTACTAGTTCTGCTGTTGAACTGCTCTCATTGTTAGGAAGATTTGCTACTAGTCAATCAGCATCTGCTGTCGCCATGTAAATTAAATCCATTATTTTATGTATTGCACATAATGTAATAGAGAACAGACTTGGTTTTCTTTTATGAAATATCAGTTTAGGTATTTGAAGGTATCCCTCTGCCAGTCTTCAGTCTTTTCTTTACTCCCATGGCTAAACACTTTCCCAAACACTTACATCTCTCTTCATAGGACTTAGTTTCTAGTCCCCTGATAATCCTTGTTGCTCCTCTTTCTTGCAGCTACATCACACACCTGATTCATATTCAGTTTGCAAACAATTACTATTCCAAGATCTTTCTCACAAGGGCTATTGCTGACTCCAATATCTCCCATCTTACAGTATAACTGAGCATCTGATTTTTGGTTCCTGAACTGAAGAATATTGCATTTGTCCCTGTTAAGTTTCATTCTGTTATTTTGTTATTTTCAGCCCATTTCTCTCATATATATACTGTATGTATGTATGTATGTATGCACACACACACACACACACACTCATTCATTCATTCATTCATTCATTCATTCATTCATTCATTCATTCATTCATTCTATAGAATTAATGGCTATACTATTCCATTTTGTGTCATTTATCAATTTGATAAGCATTACCTCTAGCTCTTTGTCTATCACTGATAAAACTATGAACTGTTACAAGGCCCATGACTGAATCTCATGACGGCATCCATTCAGTATTTCACTCCAGTTTTATTAGATACCACTGGTGAGTCTTGAGGATGATTTTCACACCAGCTATGTAGCCACTTAATTGTTATGCCATCCAGCCCACACCTAACTAGCTTGCTAATCAGAATGCCTTTTCATATATCACACTGTTCTTTTTATGTATCACACATCACAAATATCAAGATAGTTCAAACAGCCTTTCAATTTCTACAAGCCTTTCTTTAAAAAAAAAACAGCCTTTCAACATTACAGCCTAATCTTCAAACACAGATTTGACACAACTCGTTATGAAATGACATATTTGTTTTGGGCTTTTTTTTTTTTTTGCTAGAATTATTATGCATTGAAACTGCACAATGAATCTACAAATGAAGTCTCTTTTTCTGGTTAAGTTACTCAGACTGATGTGAGAGACTTGCTAGAATTTAAGAAGGTAGGGATGGCCGATATTCTGGAGGTGACAGACTCGACCGTGGGGGATCTGGGGATGGTGATGGCCGACAGGAAGCTCTGGCATGGGCTGGTCCATGAAGTCACGAAGAGTCGGAGACGACTGAACGAATAAACAACAACAGGGAGACTGAAATGTCAGCTGGGATACAGGTGAGGAATTCAGCACAGCCACTTGCTTTTCGCTCGATGTCATTGGTGAGAGGGCACATGGATTTAGTTATACCAGTTGGGAATCCAAGTGGATATTATTTTGGAATTCCAAGAAAAGCATGCCTGTTTTATGATGAATAGCCCAGGAACTTAATTGCAGAGGGAAGAGAATAAAGTGGAAGCCATTCACTCCCTTCACTTTGTACTGGGTGGAAAAATTCCACGTCTCATTGTGCAGAAGGTGGGTCACTAATAATTATGAGGTGTGTCAAAATAAAAGACTAATATGGGCCAAAGTTGATACAATGGCAATATCAGATAGCCTCAAAGCAGAGAACGCGGATAATTGGGCTACTACAATTCGGTTGCCTACTGCCGACTGGCTGTCAGTTTCCAACGCATTTACAAATTTGTGTTATATGTTGAAGAAATATTTAACAACTAAACATTTTGTGAAAAGTTCTCAGGTAGGCAGATCTCCCTGGTTTGACACTGAATGCCGGTTGATGAAAAAGAAACTGAAGTGGATTTTGTACAATTACAAAAATAGTTGCATGTTCAATGTATACTTGAATTACATATAACATGTAGGTTCCACTCCAGGGGGAAGTCTTCATTCTCCCAAGGGCCTCTTTACATTGTTTTATTATTGATTCTTTTATTTAACTGTTTTTATTGAATGCTGTTCCATTTATCTTTTTTGTATACTAGTCTGGGATGGTTGGTTGGATGGATGGATGGATAGATAGGCAGATAGATAGATAAGCAAGCAAGCAAGCAAGCAAGCAAGCAAGCAAAGAGACCAGATTCTTGTCAAAGACAAAAAAAAGACAAGGTAGGTTTGTTATTTTTAATGCCAGATGGAGAGAGGGGTAGAAAAGCTCTCTTCAAACTAATGTTCCCTATCTTAGGTGATTTGGAAAATTTGCTGTCCCACTTCTCAAAGGATTTGGGTTTCTACTTACAGAGTATATTTTCAGAAAACATGAAGTATCTGTTGTTGTTTTAAACAAAATTAAAAGTTTCTGATAACTTGTGTCTATTTCTGGGCTGAATATTCTGGTTAGGGATGTGGGCTTTCGGAATGTCAATCTACAGTAATCTTTGCCAATCTGGCTCGAGTGGATTAAAAAAGAATAGAGGGGGAAAAATAACCCATCCCGCAGGTTAATGAATTGGAGGAGTCTAATCCAAAGGAAATTAAATTATAATATATTGGAGATTAATACAAAACAAAGTCCTTGGTAAGCCTTTTATATTTGATATTGTTATGTGTAACTTTACAAAGACAGGTTTATTTATTTCAATTCATATTGTAGTCCTATTCTTTCCTAGTTTGAGGGCACTGTTTATGTAATCAGATGAGTTGTTTTTAAATGATTTTAATAATAAAAATGCTTCTTTTACATTAAATAAAACTCCTTAGGAATTCATATATCAAATACACAAAGGGCAACAAAAGGAATGTCATAATTATCTGAAATGTTCTATTTCAACAAAAGTAGAGATTTACTGGATTTATAAAGCAAAAAAAATGTTCCTTGCAAAATAATGATCTGTATATATAGAACGTTAATTTTTGTTTGTTTGTTAAACTAATGGACAGCTAAAGCAAAATCTGGGCTTTCACTGCTTTTTATTTTGTCAGAGTAAACTTAGGAGCACACAATCAATTCATGGACAGATGAAATCTGGGCAGATTATTTTTACTAGCTATCTGTCTGTATTTCAGAGTAGTCCATGATCAAATTTTTGTTTTTAAAAAAATGTTCTAACATTCTTCATTCATTTCTAAACCTGTTATGGGTCCATTGACTCTTTAGCTGCTAATGGCACTACAATAATTTTGCCTGAGTTCAGTGGGAACTGAAAAGGCTAAAGTCTATGTAATGAATTAAAGTATAATTATATTAAAATAAATGAAAGTGAATATGTAGACTAGATGGAATGGGGTCTGTTATGTGCTGGTTATTAAGGATTACTTCAGGTTATATTCATGCATGATTTGTTTAGAACAGGCCAAGAGTGAGTATTTAGTATCTTTTGGCAGATTAATAAGCCATTCATTATGTCAGATTCCATGGCTGACACCTGCCACAGCATCTGTGTCTAGTAGCACAAAATGTTTCAAACTTAAAATGTGTTGAGCTTTAAAGGGTTTGTTTCTATGCTGTTTCAATAATTCCAGAAGTCTTGCACTCAACACATCTGTTTGAATGGAAGCCTTCTTTGTAACTTTTGAGAGGGTTATAGCAGCATGTCAGGGGTCCAAAAAAGAGTGGGTGGCACACCCGGCTCCTAGTCTCACTGGAAAAGCCTTGAGAACTTACGCTAGTCTTCCAGTCAGGTAGGCAGTGCACTGGTATGTAGTAGACACATTGGCAGAGATTCGAGGAATATTCATATGACCCACAGGAGGTGGTTAGAAAATTATGAGTCAGGTTGCTGGATTTAGGAATCAAATACAGTGTAAAAATTGGTGGACAAGTGGTAGCAGCTTGGCAGGATCTGAGCAGAAAAACAGCACATTCTTGTGAATGAAAAAGTGGGACAGATAGGGGAAAAAATGAATTTGGGTTGAAAGCTCCTGCTGAGATCCAGATTTTGCAAGCCTCAGAACCAGAGATGAAACCCTGCCCGTGTGCTTCTGCAACAAAGTTAGCATATGGACCAGCAGCAAAACAGGGATGTGCAACCTTTCCTGTAGCAAATGAGGGGGTGGAGTGTTGGGGGGAGAGCAACCCATGGCTGGCAAAATGCTTCCATCTGACTTGCCAGAAAGAGATGGAGCAGTTGGGGGGTGGGGCAGCAACAGTTCCTGGTGCTAAAGTCAATGCTGATTAAAAAGCCTTCCCACAGCAGGTAAGGGAGGAGGGAAACCCATGGCTATTCCTCAACTGGTAGACCCAGTGATGTCAAATGCAGGATGGTAGACTGGGTAAAGATTTTCTAAGAAATACTTAAACAAGGGGAGGAAAGGAACTGCGGACAGAATGGTTCTTGAATGGCTGGAACACTCATTCTAAGGCCAGAGCAACCCATTTCAAATGTTCAAAAATGCTTCAGACTTTGAAGCACCTCTATGTGAATGTCCTATAAAAGGTTGATGTGAAAAATGCTGCATCACACCATTGGGTGGGACATTACCCATAGTGCTCTGTTGAGGCATTGGTCCAGGGCATTGTAGAAAATTTAAATAACTAGAGCCAGAGCTTTCCAAACTTTTCATGTTGGTGACACACTTTTTAGACATGCATCATTTCGCGACACACTCTTACAGCAGGGCATCATTTCGTGACACACTCTTACAGCAGGGCACAAGGCAGGCACTAGGACCTGCATGGAAGCCAGGAGGTAGCAGCAGCCGCGACACACCCAGACACTGCAGCCGACACACTAACGTGTCCCAACACACAGTTTGGAAAGCTATGAACTAGACCATAGATACTTGGTACCACTCAGCTCCCTCTTAATACCACTGCTGCTATCTCTCTGACAGGATACTTATTCTGGAACTGGTGATCATTTATTTCAATTCCAATATAACAGGCAAGCGCCAGCCAATGAAAATGCAACCATTTCCATTTCCGCTGATTTTGATAGGAATGTGTTAAGCCAGAGGTTCCCAAACTTTCTCAGGTCATGGCACCTCCTAGCAATTCCAAAATTGTGCATCGCTAACAGTTCTGTTTATTAAGTAGTAAAATATCCCATGATGCCCCTGTGAGTTTTCTGTGGTGCCCTGGGGCACTGCAGTGCACAGTTTGGAAACCTCAGGGTTAAGCACGTGGTCTACTCTCAAAAAAAGTGTATAACCTTGTCTGGATTCCTCCCACTGTTTGAAGAGGGTTGAGAAAAGAGCTGCAGGCTTATGAATCTAGTCTTTCTGTTGTCTGATGGGTATGCTGCTGGCATGATATCTGAAAGCATATGTGCGCACAGACCTTCACGCCCTTAGCAATCCATAGAACGAAGGAGGCAAGATCTGGCTTCATTGTAGGATTTAACCATGAAGTGCTTTGGACCACAAATCTCTAATCCTAAAAACACTGAATGGAATTTTCCAGCAGTCAATCACATCCAATATATTAGTCAGATGACTTTAAAAGGCATCTCAAGCATTGTATCATTAATACACTGAAATGTGTCTTAGTGATGCCTGCTGGGTTGCTGCTGCTGTAATTATTTTTATTATAACAATTTTATTATTCTAAATTCGACCCATTTTTTCAAGCCAAGAATTAAGGAAAATGGTTTCAAAGATTACATAATGTTGATGATTATTCAGGTGCTCATTAAAAAAATAATTTAAAAAAATCTGTTAAAAAACATTAATGGAGTAGCCTTCCCTGACCTGGTGCCCTCCAGGTACATTGAAACTACATCTCCCATAATCATGATGGCAGAGGATTATGAAAATGTGAAGTCCAACACACGTAGGGGACACCAATAAGTATGTTATTTATTTATATCATTGGACGACTTCCATCTGTCCCTCCCTCAATTCTCACACAGACCTCCATGCATGAAATACGGCTTTTGAGCATATCAAAGCATTTTGAATGAGAAAATGATATATTCAAGGAAATATTCACATTCTAACGAACATGTTAAAAAAATTATATTTGTAAGGAATTCTTGGTCAATTTTTATTTACTGATTAAGGGTTAATTGTATTTTTATACTGCCACAATTCCTGTTGGCATCCAGTGGTTCAGATCATAAAATCAGACATGTAGAACTGGTAAAAAACAGAAATAAAGATCAAATATAAAAACAACAGTAGATGAAGTAACATTTTCCCCATATCATTCCTTCATGTATTTCATTTTTCATTAGCATTATTAGAGAGTAAAAGTCCAATAAAATAAAATAAAATAAAATAAATTTCATTTCTTGAAATATTAATATGTTAACAAGTCCCGAGGCAGTTATAATTGTTGTAGTGCAATAAAAACTGAAATCCATATAACAAACAAAAGTATTCAAAGTTTCGCCATACTTTCCTCAGTTTTAGTTTTTAAAGCAACACAGTGGTGTATTTTAATTAACTGACATTTCATTTTGTGATTAATTTTAGACCAACAGCACAAAAACTACAAACTCATTTTAATGTGACAAGCATTTGGTAATTAATTTTCCAAGAATGCTATGGGATTCTTAAAAAGCACTCCTCATTTGACATGTATTTTATAATTTATTTTAAAACAATGCTGCACAAATCTGCAAAGGCATTATTCATCAGAGAGTTCATTAATTATGCAAATGTGTAGCAATTAACAAATCTGTTCTGAGGATGGCTTTTGCATAATAATGAACTTCATGTTGGCGACATTATTTAATAAGATACCTTTGTGCATTCCTTCCCTCCTCAACCAGACAAGTCCTGTGAACACTTTGAATTGGGAGGCAGTTAAAAATAGAGGAGGGGGGAGGTAAGATTAAAAAGGTGATCTAAGAAACAGCATTTAGGAAAACCAATGATTCAGAAAAGAAAAAAAACACAAAACGCACATGCTACAACCAATATTGCTTTATTAACCTATAATATCTCCAAGGTATCTCCAGTACCACTTAGTTTTAATTTATATCTATGAAAGCAGTGTAATAGGAACTACCAGTAGAAATACTGATAAAAACATGAGATAAATACAAATTACATACAAACAACTATTTAGTATTACCATGTGCAATAACAGCTCTGATGGGATAACTGCAGTAATAAGGTCTTTTCTAGGTATAGTCAAGAATGATAGATGAGAGAGAGAATACATGTTTTATTTATTGTTTGTATTTATAAGACAACTACGTGTAAGATATTCTAAACACTGTACAATTATTTTAAAATAGAATTATTTTTCTTTTTTATATGTTCAATTGTGTCCGATTCTCAGAGACAGCCTGGACAAGTCCCTGCAGTTTTATTGGCAAGGTTTTTTGGAAGTGGTTGGCCATTGCCTCCTTCCTAGGGCTTAGAGAAAGTGACTGGCCCAAGGTCACCCAGCTGGCTTTGTGCCTAAGGCAGGACTAGAACTCACGGTCTCCCGGTTTCTAGCCTGGTGCCTTCAACCACTGCACCAAACTGGCTCTAAGAATTATAATAATGCACCGCAAAATATAAATTGAAAGTTAAAACTACTAGTATATAATGCCGATTAAACAGCAATAATTTAAACCTTTAACTAATTTTCTTCCATGCTTCAGCCAAATTGTCTCAGTGGCTTACTCATAAGAGCAGGAAGATAAATCCTATCTCTTCCTTGCAATCTAAAAGCCAGGACGAGAAAAGCGGATGGGGCAGGAGGAGGAAGAGAACAAGCAATGAGTTAGAGTGAAGACAGTTTGCAATGGAACGGCTGCTCACCAGGCAACAGTTGGGGAAAGACAAAAGGTGGGTGGCGTCCCAGCAGAGTCCATGGATCAGCCATACTTCTCTCTCTATCCTGCAGCAGGATGAAAGGGCTGGTTGCCTTGGGGCATCTAACTTTCTGTTAAGCCAAAACCTGAGTTCCTTGGCACCTCCTTTGAGCAGAGATGCCACATCTGCCCCCCAAGAGACTTAAGTGCATCCAAAAGTTGCTGCTGAATTTGGACAGAAAAGGGGCAGTAAAATTAAAGAGGGATGAAACCTGTTCCCTGTTATCCATGCAAATCACTGGCAGAAACGCTGAACATTATTTATTTGCATTAAATTCCATGCCAAGATGGCATGTGTATGTGTGTGAGACATAAACTAATGACCCCACCCAAGTCCTGATCATACAGATAAGCATCGGAGTGATGTGGTATCACTTTGGCCATCATCATACATGCTTAACAAATATTCAGATACATTGTATCCGCTTGATATGGGGGCTGCTTTTGAAAGCTGTTCAGAAATGAGAACTGATTCCAAATGTACCTGCCAGAACATTGAGATGCAGACTATAACTCTGGTTCAGTTTCCCCTTCACTGACTACTAGTTCTAAAGTCTATGGCGTGTCTCCCAATAGAGTAGGCCAACAGAGGCTGGAAGCTTGTATCTCCCATGGCAAGAAAGAGCAAGCATGGTTTGCAAAATCCTAACCCCCAAAATTTATTTATTTATTTATTTATTTATTTCTCAAATTTATCACCACCCATCTCCACAATAGTGGACTCTGGGCGGTTTACAACATTAATGCCTACCTAGCTAGCGAAAGAGTCAGAAGTGTGGCATTGTCAGCGCAGTGTTAGCAACAAATGCCCAGAGTCGCCTGTTGAGATGGGCGGCTATAGAAATCAAATAAGTAAGTAAGTAAGGAAGGAAGGAAGGAAGGAAGGAAGGAAGGAAGGAAGGAAGGAAGGAAGTGAGTGATGCAGAGGTACTCCCATGTGGCATATACCTCCTGCTGGAGAAACAGCCATAGCCAGGAGAGCCAATCTGAAAGGGAACTCACAGAAGGGTGGCTTTGAACCTATCCGTGTGTGTGTGTGTGTGTGTGTGTGTGTGTGTGTGTGTGTGTGACCTCAAGATAGTGGTTGTAACTGTGTGGTCATAGCCACCATCATCATGACCACACAGTTAAAACCACCATCTTTACTTTTTTTACACCTCACCCCACCCCCTCAATACACACATTTTCATGACAGTGTAACAGGAATGTCATTTTCCACTTGTACAGTAGGTATTTGGAGATTGGGAAGGCAGGAGTGACCAGTCAAACATCTTTGGACAATCATGAGTGGCACATAAGTAAAGATCTCATTTCCCTGAATTTTCTGTCCTTCACAGCAGGGAAAGGGCAAAATGTGCACCATGATGTAGTAATGCAAACAATCAATGGATTAGAAAGTGACTGAATAGGAATGAAGTGACGGCTATCTGATCTTTCTCACCAACAGACCAGCAGACATGACTTCTTAGGGCTCGTAACCAGCTCCTCATCATGGGACAGGAAAGTTTTACATATAAATAAATAAACAAACAAACAAACAAACAAATATCACAAGATGATATATGCCAGATAACTTGCCAATTTCAGAAAAGGTCCCTCTTTTTCTGGGAATTGTATAGAAATGTAGGAATCAGCTCAGCTCTGGAAATCGGCACATGTCCAAGAAGGTCCACATGTTTTCTTCAGCAGGCTTTCTAGTATCATTGCTGTCTTCATCCACCTCACTCTTTGTAATGGGCTGTGAGAATGACCTTGGGAGACAAGAGGAAGAGTGGCAGCCTAGACAATGGTCTGAGAAGAGACATCTGAGACCAAAGGAGGGATGGGGGTGGAGAAAGCATCTCAGAAGGGACCCTCCCTAGTTTTCTGAAAGTAAAGGCAGGGGAGGGGGGAAGCGCCTGTCTTCTGTGTGACAACCCTTTTGACATCTGAAAGGTATCTCCACACCTTCGGCCAGCTTTCCCCAAATCTGAACATGCCCGTATCCTTCAGTTATCTCCTTGTAGGATTTGATCTAGGATTCTGGCTGTTAATACTGAGCAGGGCTGGATGCTCCCCAACATATTTTACTTTCATCTTTCTCCCTTTTAAGGAAACCAAAATGAGTCCATTACCGAGAGACCCAAATAAAGTTAGCCCTTTGAAATAACTTCAGATTAGAATACTAGGAGGAGGAGAATTTTAATCTTGTTTCCATTCTTTATTAAGATATTTTGTGTAATTAGTAATGTTTCTGTTGGAATAAATGGTAATTTGGAATGCATCCAAATTGAAAGCCTAAATGAAAAAGGAACATTAGCAATGCCTTGCATGTTAAGAGAGTAAAGTTCTCTAGGGCAGCTACACTTGGTGCAGTTTGGACCTGCTTAAATAAAATCTACAAAACCCTTGTGGAATTTAAGATGGAATAGATGAAGTGGGAGGGAAGGGAGTGCAAAGGAAAACAGATTTTCAGCCAGAAGGGCAATTTACTTATAGTTTAATGAAAACCCCTAAAACTATGCAGAATTATGTATGCTACACTGAAATTTGTTTTGGTATTAAGAGCCTATAAATAAATGCAAAAAAAGATATGACTACATATTTTTCATTATTGAATTCTTTTTGCACTAAGAAAAGCTGTTGCAAAGTTCTTCTGGCCTAATGAAATTCTGTTGAGTATCATAATAGCTCTCCTGAAGCTGTTCTGGGAAAGACTGTCACAGACTGCAAATTATAACTTCCAATTTTTCGTTAGCAATGGGCAATTCTAAAGTTGTAAGAATATTCAAATTTGTGAACATTTACATTTGTGAACTGAGACATATTTACATTAAAAACACACACACACACACACACACACACACACACACACACACACACTTAGCTGAAACTCAAGTTTTGATTCACTGATATATTCTAGTATTTTACAGTATTTTTGGGGAGAAATGACAAATCAATTGCTGGAAGTGAATATTATATGATTGGTATAAAGTGGTGTGTTCTTGTTTTGTTCGGTTTTTAATGTAAAGGTAGAAAGACCAAATGAATTGCAACAGGGAAGGAAGTTGGATGGCATGGGAAGCCTGAGAAGAAATTGTCATATTCCATAGCATTGCTTGCTTTTCAACTTAGACAAACTAGAATTATCTTTAATGGTTTGTGTTACAGTTAAATATTCCATAGTCTACATTTTTCAAAGTATTCAGTAACAAAGATAAGTGGTTGAGTTAGGAATGGATGAACTGTTTCACTTTTCTCTTGCTTCATTTTGTTTTTCAATTGCAAACTCATTCTTTCTTATCAATGTGCAAATATTTGTTTAAAAATATAATGAAAACATGGCACTTTTTTGAATTTCTCCCACTATGTCCTTTTTATAGGATTTGGGCCAGGTCGCAAACAATTTCCCAAATATATGCATTTCACAATGCTGTTTTCTAAAATGCAAAGTATACATTTCTTAAGAGGAACTGCATTGTGAAAACTAACGAATGGTTGTGTTTGTGTTTTAACACTTCCGTTGAAGCACATACGTATCTCCTATCACAAAGCAAAGCAAATTCTTTTCCAGCTATAGTTCAGTAGTACTATTCCCGTGTTGATTTCTTAAGGTGAGCTGAAAACAAAACTGTATCTGCCTGTACTGGCTAGATGGGTCAATGGACTGAATCAGAATAAGACCAAATTGTGATAATAAAATGGAATAGTTGACCTCCATAATGTAATGTGATTTGAGGCCTAAGGGATTGTATATCTCTTTTTTTCTCAGTGAGGCTTGACAGTGATTCTGGAATGGAAAACCGGTGGGGAGTAGAGTTAGTGGTATCACTATAAGAATGATCACAATATGATCATCTCATGTTGGAGATGGCAACATGATAGGAAAGTGCAGTATCAAAAATATCAGGAGATGTAGATGATTTCAGATTATCACTTTCTCTAGTCTATCTTTTCTCTATGGATTGTTGCTAAAGAGTAGACAATAAAATCTGTGTCTTGGTTTGGTTGAGGGGGTCAGCAGGGTATACATTGCTGAAACCTGGGTGGGTGAGCTTGGTAACATTAATCTGGTCCAGGTCTGTCCACTGGGTGCTTAATTCAGCATAGCTCTAAGGCAGTGCTTTCCAAACTGCCGCCGTTGGCGACACACCAACGGTGGCAGTGGCGGCGGCGCAGGGGAGTGCACAATGGTGGCACAGGGGGGCACGCGGCGGCAGCGGCGTGCATGGCGGTGGCAGCAGCATGCATGGCGGTGGCAGCAGCGGCCTCATGTTTTCCGCTAAAACGTGGAAGTGCTGATGGCGCGCCACTGCCATCGTCACTGCCGCCGCCACCGCCTTACACACCGCCGCCACGCGTGCCCCCACGCCGCCGCCGTGCACGTCCACTTCCGGGTTGTGTCGCGACACACTAAACTGTGTGTTGCGACACACTAAAGTGTCGCGACACACAGTTTGGAAAGCTATGATCTAAGGATTACTAACCACTGAATTATGTTAATCATTTGACTGAATGTGATACTTGCCATGCCACTGCCTTTACCGTCTGGAAATAGGCATATAGAAGCTTTCAAAATCCCCCAAACTGACAAACATGTAATAACTGAAAGTTTGCTTTTGAATTTAACTTTTTTTTTTAAAAGCTCATCATTAGCTTCTCAGTTCTGCTCATGTTCAAAATACAGTTATTTTTTAAAAAAGAAACAGACTAAAATTTGCAGGAAGGATGAATCAAAATGGTTGCAAATAGAAAAGGTAAACTATTCATCTGAAAAAGGTTAAAAGCAACGTTTGGGCAGCTACATCATGTAACTGAGGTGCTCAGATCCACTTTGGACATTTGTAATGTAATGCTTATGTTTTAATTAAATATCCTTACTCTGGCTTTTTGTTATGTATTTTTCTTTATATGGCATTGCATTTTTATTTATGTTCTGATAACCATCCAGTCTGGTCTTTGATAGACTCTAGCATTTTAGGTATCATCATATTTCTCATCTCATATGAATGGAATTTTGATGATTAAGGGCCTTTTAATCTGTCATATGAATTTCAGTTAGAAATCAAAAGTGAAAGAACACTAGTCTGTCCATAATATCCCTAGTCAACCTACACTTGCATCCACAAATAAGTTTCATTGAGTTCCACTTTCATATAAAGAACAGAACCCTCCAGGACTGCAAAATTAACTGCATATATCTGAACTAACTTTGAGACCTTGGTCACTTTCAGTGACAAAAGAGAAGTAGAAGCTGAGAATAAGAATTTAATCTATAAAATAATTATGAGACTGATGTTGGATTGTTCAGGCTTCTGGTTCATTATATAATAGATTTATCCTGTTTTTCCTGAAGGCTTAAATCCCAAGAAATACATTCATTTTCAATATATTAGTTTCAAAAGGCTTTCTCAACAGATCAGTAATCTCATAGACACCCATGTATGTTTGCTGTGCTCCATGGAAGCCGCATTTTAGACTATTAGTAACTTAACCATTCCTTGGATAATATCCTGAGTTTATTAATCAGGACAAGACTGTATCATAGCAAATTTAGTAATTCCCACCATGCAGCCTTCATAGGATCGTACGATAATAATGAAGATGCTGTAATAATTGGGCCAAACGCCCACTGAATGTAACACCTTCCAATTAGCATTTCACAGTATGAATTCTACCGTTAACATTAAACAACAAAGACCAAAATTGGTTATCACTCCACATAATAGAAAATTATTGATGAAGTTGGGGTTTGATTATCTGATAGTTACTTTACATTTGTGCACAAAAGAAAAAAAATGTTAAAGAAAGCACAGTTAGTACTTAATCTCTGGCTACTTCTTTGAAGATAATGAAATTGGCTTCCTGCTGCTGATTATTCATTAACAATTAATTCTTTCTCAGTGATCTGCTTCATTTTCAGCTTCTCACTACAAACATTCAATGGAATAATTACAAGTGGAAATGAAAAAGTAATTAGTGGCAGATAATGCCAACATCTGATTAAAAAAAAAACACCACAGAACAGATTAGCAATTTGGTAGCACAACTCTACTGCCTTCAGTGAGGTAATGTGATTATCCAACAACATTTCAATTCAGGCTATGATTCTCTTTTCTTGTTTCTTTCACCTCAGGTTCTGCCACATTCTGTGCCCTCTTTTAGTCATTGGAGTTCATTGCATTGATGTTGGAATTTCCTAAAGATGAGTATCAGTCAGAGAACTTTTTCATTCTCTATGACATGATAATCAAACATCCTTTCCAGGTGTTAACAATTTCAAGTCATGGAGAGGAGAAGACACACATACCAGTTCTATACACTCTACCTCTGACATCTCTGGGTTCACAGTCATGCTGACAATGTGGTACTCCTTGATTAAAAAAAAAACACAAATAGCCAAGTTACAAAAAAAAATAGATGGGGCTTTTGTGATAGGTGCCATCAAAATTTTGCTTCCCATAGAAGCCACAGAAGATGCCATAGGAAGTTTCCAGTCTTGGTCCTTTCTCACCGTGACTCCCCCAGAACCATCAAACAGCTTCTGTACAAGAAAGTTCCACAGAACATTATAGCGAATGGTTCTTGATGAATCAATTGTTTGTGAATCCTAGGGGTTGTCCTCACCCCTTCTTCTGATAGAACATTCTACACATGTTTTATGCACTGCAAAAAGAAGTGCCTCCTTTATCTGAATGGGATCCACCACTAATACATGTCACTGGGTGATCCTGTGAGAGTTAGTGAGCACCATTCTTTCCATGTAGATAGACATATAAGATCCCACTCAGCTGAATGAGCAGAAGACTTCCCTAAAATAGCAGGACTGGTTTACCACATAGAGGGAAGTCTCAATAAGACCATTCAATGACTTGACATCAGCCCTTTTTTCCTCTGGTCACTTTCTCTACTCCATAATCTTATAACTCATACAGAATATATTATATTCATATATACGGATCATACAGAACCTTATATAGTTGAGTCATGTCCCTCCTCTATCATTGTGCTTTTTATCCAAGCTAAAAGACTCCAAATGTTTTAGCTTTTCCTCTTAACAAAAGGATTGCAGCCTCTTAATCATTTTGGAGCTGTTTTAGTCCAATGTGATGCTGCTGCTGTTGGTAAAGTAAAGTCTTCTTCAGATTGAGCCTAACCTCAGATGACTTCATGGACACCACAACTATGGTGTTTTCTTTACAGCTATACAGAAATTATTTTCCATAGTTTTCTTCTGGGATGTTATATTGTTTTGACTTTCCAGTGTAGTCCACAACTCTATGAATTGTTTACGTTTTCTTCCCTGTTCTTGCCAGCATTCATATGGGAGTTATTCAGGTACAGTTAGAATGGATCATATTCTGCTTTCTGAAATGATGATGGAATTTGCCTTGCTTTTAGACCCGGGAAGGACAACCTGTCTCTGCCAGTCTTTATTAAGGCATTTTTGCCTGGGCTGGAAGCAGAAGCCCCTTCCTATCTGAATACAGAAAATGGATCCCACTGAAACACAAATCTGGCTAGCTCTGCACTTCCAAAAGCTTTTGCTGCCCATTCACTCATATTTGTAGTCCTGTATCTTTGTTCTTTAGTTTCTGTTTTCCTTATACCTAAATGTTTTCTCTTTACGGTTTCTAAGGTCACATTTCATTTGTCCATTAAGCTCCATTGTTAAATATGCAGCTGCTTGCCTTCCTTCCTGCCTGCCTGCCTGCTTGCTTGCTTGGTCATCTAACCAAGAGATAAGAAATATATCTGAAAGCAGTACCTTCAAGGAAGACATAGTGAATGTGAAACTGTTTGTAGGAAATCCTTCATCTTCAATTAATACACTGTATGCTGCAGTTCTTGTCTCACACATATCCATGTAGTAAAGTTGATCCTCCTTTGAATCAAACTCAGCTTCCGGTGCTTTACATGGATACAGAGCTCTCTGTCCAGAAGAGTGCAGTGCTAGGAACAGCTAAGACACTGCTCAGAACCCTCAAACTCACAGGCCTCTGGTAGAGGACCCAAGGTTGAGGAAGACACATACCACCCATAGGGGTGAGAAGGGAATTTTTTTATCACTAGATCAACTTTCTGGCATAGAGATTTAATTACATAAGAATGTAGATTGCTACCATTCATCTTCATCCTCCTTTTAGCTTCCCTTCAGTAAACCCATATCCTGGACTGTTCAGAAATATTTGTGGTCTTTAATTACTGCTGCCTAAGGAAGGGTGAGTGGAAGCAGGCTGGATTGCCCCCAGGGAGATGACTTGAGTCCTACTCTAGAATTAGAGGAAAGAGAAAGATGGCAGCTCTCCTGGGTCGTTGGACTCCATGCATACTAGACTACCACACAAGGAGAATCAAGATGGGTGGAAGAAAGACCGTACTTCTTCTTCCTTACAAGTCCTCTTCAACCTGGGATTAATTTCCCAACATTGGCTAGAGAGAAGACATATTTGGCACGCATATTCTAGGAATCATGGTTAGCCTATATGTGCTGCGTAGCTCTTTCCACCACTGTCACCCATTGTTTCCAATATCTAAATATGGCTTGAGTACCCGCTCTCTTTGGATTTACTCTTTTGATCATTCTGTATTTGCTTCTGGAAAATGTTTTCTGTGGTTGCTGTCTACAAGTTGTTTTAGAAAAAAGGCATTGCATTTCCAACATTTATCCTAGGAATAAAAATTTCCAAAGGGCAATAGGGCATGAGTGTGCGGCATTAACAGTATGTTGCAAGATTAATAGCTGAAGAAAACTAATGAATTTTCCCCCTGAATACTCATGAACAAAGCTTATTAGGTACCAAGCCAATTCTGAACAAGAGTATTGTTATTTGCTAATGACTTTCATCCATGAACATGTTAAGACTAGTTCCCATTGCTGCTAACTGTACAAAATTAATATCAGTATCTCTGTGAGGGGAAGAAAGACAGAACATTTTCTGTGAAGTAGTTTTCTTGTAATTTGATTAAAAGAGAAGTGTTGAAATAGATGGAAAAATAAAAGAAAATAATGTTATGGTGGAACTGTGCAGCAGGAGGCAAATTGTGCCCCTAATGGTGCACAATTATAATGTGACTCCAACTCCCATTATTTTTCACTATTGGACATGCTGATTGGGAGTTGTTATTGTTATTTTTATTATTAGTTTTGTTGTTGTTATTATTATGGAGAAAATCTATGTGATCGCTAAGAGTCGACAACAACTTTATGGCACATAATCAAACAAAGAGAGAGAGAGAGAGAGAACAGTAAAGAGAAATCCCTATTTGCCGTATTCCAAAACCCCCACAACCAGCAAGGGCTACATAAGCACCAACATAACTCCAAGGCCTGGGAGAACAACCAAATTTTTAAAGGCTCCTGAAAAATCACAATGGTGGGAGGTACACAGACCTATTTTTGGAGTTCAGTAATAACAGAGGGCCATAGGTTGGTTATTCAGCCCTAGCTTAAAGAATGAGATGGAAGCCCAAGTTCTCCCCTTCCAATTTCATCTCATTCACAAACATTTTAGGTAGCCACAAATATTCAGCCTGTAAGGGAATTCTTGGAGTCTGAGAAGGAAAAGGGAGTATGTCAAAGTAAGAGCAGATGGATGTTTCAATCTTATCTGGTAAAAGAGCAGTTAGCCCTCCAGTTAAACTGCTGGAATCAGTTTAATCTGGAAAAAAAGTTAAAATGATTCACAGAGACCCTGCCCTAATGAATTCACCAATAAATGGAGGGTGGAGTTTTGGTTGATCAGTTTCAGTTTCAAAACTCTGTATCTCTGCCCCTTTTTTCCTAGCATTAAGCCTGATTAACGAAACTGTACGAATCTTGCTTCCCAGGTCATGCATTGCTGTTTTCAATGAGCCAGACCCTTCACAGGACACTATTTAAAAACTGTTTATTGTTATAATTAAGGATATAAGATGCTGAATAAGATCAAAGATTAATCAGATCCAACATCCTGTTTCCCACAGTCACCAACCAGATGTGTATAGAAAGCCAACAAGCAGCAGATGAATTACAGTCACTCTCATTTGTCTCCTTATAGTGTTGTAATTCAGAACTATTCTGGTTCCTGATCTTGAAAACTGGATTTCAGACCCACATTCCAGACAGTTCTAGGGACATTATCATCTATGTGTTTTGTGCAATTATTACATTTGAAAGTTTAGGCGAAAACAGAACTGCATATTATGGGAAATCCATCACATTACAAATGGCTGTGTTTGCAGATACAGTCATGTGTATATGAAGCTGAATTATTGGAGCAAAGCCAAAGTGAAGAATGTAGACCAAAATAGCTTACTGGGTGCTGGCCATTTACATGCACGTTACTAGATTTTAGTTGTTGTTTTTTTAAACAAAGGAGAAATGTAATAATGCAACAGGAAACAAATATATCTGAAAGTAACAACCATATTTTTACTACGTAAGTATTTATGTCAGATTCTATCATGAGATAAAGTTTCCAGCCAGGACATTATTTTGGTAAACAAAATTGTACAGACATTCCCATAAATGCAAACTGCATTACAAAATTCAAAAAAACAAGGATTTAGTGCACATCGGTTTTCTGGTTCACCTTCTGCAGTGCTTTCCAAACTCCCGCCGTTGGCGACACACCAACGGCAGCAGCAGTGGCACGGTGGTGCGCGCGGCAGCGGCATGCACGGCGGCGGTGCGGGGGCACGCACGGGGGTGGCGGCGTGCACGGCGGCGGCCTCGTGTTTTGCAGTAAAACCCGGAAGCGCTGATGGCGCGCCACTGCCGTCGCCACTGCCGCTGCCACCATGCACACTGCCGACGGCGACGCACCATCGCCACTTCCGGGTTGTGTCGTGACACACAGTTTGGAAAGCACTGACCTACTGTATAAGTGTGGGAAGTTTAGATTTAGCAAATCCTGCAAAAACTTAAATGGAATCAACGGATCCTCTAGAATATTTTGACATGCAAATGGGTCCTCTGCCATCAAATAATAGTCATTAACATTTCGATAAAGTTAATGATTTGCTCTCCCTATTCTATTTCATAATGTTTTCCCATCAGTTTAATTATGGAAGGCTGATGATGACTATTTTTAAATTGTACTTCTATCTTGCCCTTCCTCCAAGGCAATGCACAATACCATCACTCAACTTTGTTGGGGTTAGGTTAGGCTCTACCCATGTTGATCCTTTGCATTTCATTGTGGAGCCTCAGTTCACAGTGAGTATTCACTGCCTTGTACTAGATTAAGGGCTGGGCCAAGATATGTTTCTGTCTGAGGCAGGAAACAAATGGACATCTTGAAAATCAAGATCATGCAAGATGATGATGAGGGTGGTGGTGGTTATAACAATAACAACCATCAATGTGTTATCCAGTCATTAGCCCAGTAACTACCACTTTTTTAATGACAAAACACATACACAAAATCAATGACATGGGAGAAATAGGATTATGGCAGCAAAACCCTACCACCAGCATTTGTTGGCTGCAGAGTTCCAGTGCATCAGGTATAGACAACTTAACTACAGTTTCCACCATCCCCATCATTAGCCATGCATCCTAGGCATCTCAGCATGTAATCCAAGAACTTCTGGAGTGCTAAAGGTTGTCACACTTTTACAAACCCTTTACATAAAGCCACAGACCTGTTTTATATGGAGACCATACATTTATAAGGAGAGTGCTGTTCGTAGCCCTCCTCTGCTCTGGAATGCGTTCCCTCCCGATATTTGGGAGGCAATTGCTAGATCATCTTTTAGGCACCTAGTACAAACTTAGCTCTTCAACCAGACTTCCTGGTAGGAATGTTGGAAGACATTTTCCTTTCTGCCCTCCTTTTCAGTAAATGTTTTTTGAACATTGTTTTATATTTATCGTTTTCATTGTGCACACTTCAAGATGCTTTGGCATATGAAGTGGTATAGAAATATATCAAATAAATTTAAAAATGTACCCATGTAGCATAAGTTGAGATTTACTACTTTGACCCTCACCTACCACATACCGTTTTTATCTGAATAGCACTATGTTTTCTGCTCAGAGTGGCAACATTTGACCAGTGGAGTGTTTTCTTAGCCAATCTTAAATCATATGCAAAGAAAGCTGTAGAGTGCTTAGCCTTGATAGAGTAGTACTTTCAAATCGCAAACACCTTCCCCCAAGTGGGAATTCCTACCAGGCTCTTGCATTCTCTCTCTCTCTCTCTCTCTCTCTCTCTCTCTCTCTCTCTCTCTCTCTCTCTCTCTCTCTCTCTCTCTCTCTCTCTCTCACGCACACCAGTGGTCAATTATACATACAAAAACATAGATCAATTTTTAGGGGAGGGACGGTTGAACATCTTCAGTAAATAGGCATGGAGTATTAACTCTTAGGGAGAGAGAAATCGGGATGGCGCAGAGTTTTCTGGTGACTTGCTGGGCTGCCCGACTCATGGAACATGAGCATTAAGGTGAAGATCCCATTTGTTTTGAAAAGACTTCACACTTGTACATTTTATCAGGGATTAACAGCTTGCTAGACAGTGGATAGAATCTGAGCTATAGGAGTTGGATGTTGGGGGAATAAAACCGTGCCTGTTCTGATAACATGCCCTCATGGTGAGGAAGGCTGTTAGCGTAACTGTGGTTTGTGCAACCCAAGGCACAATTCATGGTAACGGTTGCTTATCTCTGGAGGGCACGAGCAAAGGAACTCAAGTCCTGCACGCTGGGCTAGGAAGACACCTGCAACTGAAGCAGGCCTGCCTGCTTAGCTGTTACCTTCCCCCAGAGCTTGAGGCCGTTTCCTTTTTAGCTTAGAGGCAAAGGGCTGTCATCTCCTAGAAAACAAATGGCAACATTTGACTGATGGCTCACATAACCAAACCACAAAGATGAAAGCTTCCCTTTACAGACCATCCGCCAAACCCTACTTTAACTGTAAACAGAAAAGTAGCATTCGTTAAGTCTGATCCATTCCTTCACCTCTCGTCTGTGACATTCTAATTCAGAGGTATCCCTGTATCAAGCAGAACAGTCTAACAGGGGGCCAAAATCAGTCCTCCTGTTTCCTTGAATAGTCTGTTTTTCTACCTTATTCTGAAGGTGTTCTAGATTTTTTTTGGGGGGTGGGGGTGGGGGTGGAGTTTTTCTGCTTGCTTTTTTGTTTGTTTGAGGAGTCTCACCATCACACTGCACTTCCCTGGCTCCTCTCACTTCCTGACCTGGAGGAATCTCATGAGGAGTATTCGCTCATGAGATGTGTGTTTGGATTCCAAGAAGACCACTGAAGAGATGAACAGGCCCCTCGACACTTATCATTTCATTGAAGTGTTCTTTTCCTTAAAAAATACAAACAAACCAAGGGCAGTTCAAATGCTCAATAATTGAACAGGAATAGTTGAATAAATTGCACAGTAAATTTTTAGCCCACTACTAGCTCTGTTTGGATTCCAGGTATGCACATTTACTTAGAAAAAAAAGAAGCCCAATAAATAAATAAATAAATAAACAAACAAACAGTGATAAATGTTTACCAAATTTTGTCAGTGAGGGTCTTGGGAATGCACAGATAAAAAATTAAATCAGTCAATCAATCTATCTATCAATCCCTACTTATTTAAGCCTCTCATCAAAACCGTGAAACAGAACTTAGTGTACCAGTTAGAGGACTGACATTATGAATTTTCCTAGGGCCCAGATCACTTCTGGCTGCAAGGAGGATAGGAAGACTCACCACATTATAATCTGACATCCTTCATAAACCCACTTAGAAATACGGCTGTGTAGCAAATGCTCAAGAGTGCACCAAGAGCTTTTTCGGATAGTATGACTGACAGCATGATGTTTGAAAAAACTAACTGGACAATATGATTAATGTGATTACAGGCCATGGGCAGGCGGGGGGGGGGGGGTGCTACGGAGCGGGCTCCTTGGGGAAAAAAGTGGAGGGAGTGACTTACTGGAGCAACTTGTGACCTTCCCTGCTGGCTTCCCCATTGACTTTGTTTATGGGAAGCTGGCACAGAAGGTGGCAAATGGCTATTTATTTATTTATTTATTTAAAAGATTTGGCCGCCCATCTTAAACAAATCTGGGCAATCACATGATTGTGGCTCGCTGCGACATCATAATTGCAAGTTGAGCACCTGAGCGCCTGGATCATGATCACATGACCACAGGGGTGCTACCACGGCTGGAACTTCGAGGAGCGGTTGTAAGTCCATTTTTCAGTGCCGTTGTAACTTTGAATGGTCGCTGAACAAATGGACGTAAGCCAAGGACTACCTGTACAGAACTCTATCTCTTTGCTGCTGTCTAGTGGTCATGCAAATATTTGCAGCCCAGATCTGATAGCCTGGCTCCTGAGTGCTGGAACCCACTCTAGTTTTTGGTTTCCTGTTGTTTTTCCTGTTGCTCCCCCCTCAACTTTCCTTTTACTCCACATGTGCAGGGGAAGGAAGGCATAAAAAGGAAAGTTTGCTTTACACATGGATGCTCCCTGAATTACTGAGAAAAGTCAGCCCCAACTTGGGGACCCTTAAAGTGTGCTGGCTGGGAAATTCTGGGAGCTGAAATCCACACATCTGGAGGGCACCCAAGTTGGGAAAGGCTGATTTAGAATGTATATTATTTGAGTGTTGAGGTTTAACCTATTTTTTAATGTATTGGAAATATGATGTTGCTAAGTATTATTTAAAGTAATAATACATTATCCAGGATATTAGTTGGGGGATGAACTCATAGTTCCTTCTTCACATGGAAAGGGTGATTTTACAAAATGTTTTCCATAAAGACATCACTACTCAGCCCACTGTATGCTTAGCAAATAAACTACAGGTAGTCCTCACTTAGCAACCACAATTGAGACCGACAACTCTGTCGCAAAGCACCACAGTGGCTAAGCGGAAAATCACATGACCATGATGGGTTTATGACATCACTTCCAATTGGTCATTAAGCGAACCACCACGGTCATTAAATGAGACATTACGTGACCATGACCTGTGATTTTACTTCTGCATTCTCCATTAACTCTGTTTGTCAGAAGCCAGTTATGAAGCATGCAAATGGCGATCATGTGACCACAGGATGCTGCCACAGTCGTAAATGTGAGGATTGGTCATGAAGCTGTTTTGTTTACACCATTGTAACTTCGAACAGTTGCTAAATGAGACAGTTGGTAAGTGAGGACTACCTGTACTTCCTCTTGAAAGCCATATAATCTTTCGAAATTACATGTAAACAATGCAACATACTGTCACATATCTGAAAACAGACACGGAATTTAGACAAGGATGTTACTCCAGAATTCTTATGTGTAGCTTGAGACTTTTCTGTCTATCTCTCTCTCTCACAAAACTAAGCAAGCAGTATGTATTACTTATTATTATTATTATTTACTTGTATTACATTGTTATTGTGTTTTTACTGTAAACCGCCCAGAGTCCCTCCCAGAGGGGAGATGTGCGGTGATAAATTTGATAAATAAATAAATGTGCTAAAAATATAGTTAGGACAAAGTTAGCAGTAAATTACCCCAGTATTAAGAGTTTGAGGCAAAGCTACCTGGCCTTTGACCTCTGTGCATTCATATAACAGCATCTCCAGAGGTAAGTGAGAACAAGTTCTGAGGAATGTGAAGAGTTGCAAATACCCTTAGAGCTGCAGGGGAAATGAATTCAGCTCACATTCGTGCTCTTGCTTGTGCCCAGGTACCTCTTCTGAATTACTTACTCTAGCTTCATCTTAGCCGTGTTGATAGTTCCCTTAAACCATGTCTGTTGGATCAGCTGCTGCTATTAAGGGAAGATGTTACAGCACAGCAGCAGCAGAACATAAATTGTGCGGTGTTGCGGTGTTGAACTGAAGGTATTTCTCTTCCCTGTTTCCTAGGACAGGAATTAGGCAAGGCCTGATACCAACTGGCACCCAATTACACTTACTGTATGTAGAAAGTACCATAAATAATGCATAAAAGATCACCCGGGATAATATTCTTCCTACCCATTCTGCTCATTCTCCCCTTCCAATCTGGCTGTTTTGTCAGATTTTCATATATTTTATTTTCAGTTGCAATTTGGGCTTAAAGCAAGCACTTTCGATACACCTTAAGCAAGGTTAGCAAAAAGAAGCTCTGGGAATCTTCAGGCTGATTCAAAATGGCATGAGCTATTGAAATGTTATCTCCCAACATATATTTGGGAAGATATTTGGTAAATGTTCACCTCTTGATTTTTGGAATGCCAAGGATTTATTTTATAAACAGGTAAGGTCATTTCTTTGCATCCAGCAGAAACATAAAATAGGGGTCAGTTGTGTAGTTCCTTCCTACCCAAAACCTTACTAGCCAGACTCATATACTTGGTCCTGCTACATGTGAGGGAATGAAGCTGGGGTTGCTGTCTGCATTTGGGAAAAGCAGCTGCAGCCAGGCACAAATGCTTCCCACCCTCACTTCCCCAAGGACAAGCTCAGTTCATCCCTTCTCCCAAAGGGCAATAAACGTTTCCAGCCCCAGAAACTTGAGAGGAGATGGTCTCATTCATTCATTCATTCATTCATTCATTCATTCATTCATTCATTCATTCATTCATTCATTCCCCCCTCACAGTTTACTCACAAGCATCCATCCCGGTGTTTCAGATGTTGAGCCATACCCTGGCGTTTTTAGGAACGTGCCGACATCCATAGGCAGCCTCACCCCACCCAGGCCCTCAGTGGGTATGGGTGTGAAGGAGAGAAAAGGAAGAAGACAACAAGCAGACAAGGAAGCAGAAAGTGACATCTGGAATGTACAACTATTACGGGCAAGCAAGAGAGCTATCAGTCAACTGCCAGGACCACAAGCTATGGTAAGAAGCCCATTGTGGTGTGATTCCTGCCCAGAGCTTGGCTTAGAGCTTGGCCTGGAGCCTGGTAGCAACCAGAAGAGGAGCAACCACACTGAGGCAGCACCTAATCCCAACAACAAGTGAAAGAACTTTTGGAGGGAGGCAAAGGTTGCATGCCACTTTACAAACTTTAAGACTTTTATTTGTTATAAGGACTAACCATCAAAGACTTATTTACATGGCTACATCAACTTGCAAAGCCTAGGAGGGTGGAGTTAACCCAGGGCAACAGCCTATTATTGGGAAAGGGTGCGCTACAATAAAGCATTTTATACAGTTATCTTCTACACTGTGGTGTGTCCAGTCCTTGGAAAAGAAAGAACCCTCACATTATACAGTATATTGAGAGCCAGTTTGCTCTAGTGGTTAAGGCAATGGGCTAGAAACCAGGAGACTGAGAGTTCTAGTCCCTCCTCAGGCATGAAAGCCGGCTGGGTGACCTTGGGCCAGTCACTCTCTCTCAGCCCTAGGAAGGAGCCAATGGCAAACCAGGAGACTTAGAGTTCTAGTCCCGCCTCAGGTATGAAAGCCGGCTGGGTGACCTTGGGCCAGTCACTCTCTCTCTCAGCCCTAGGAAGGAGCCAATGGCAAACCAGGAGACTGAGAGTTCTAGTCCCGCCTCAGGCATGAAAGCCGGCTGGGTGACCTTGGGCCAGTCACTCTCTCTCAGCCCTAGGAAGGAGCCAATAGCAAACCAGGAGACTGAAAGTTCTAGTCCCGCCTCAAGCATGAAAGCCGGCTGGGTGACCTTGGGCCAGTCACTCTCTCTCTCAGCCCTAGGAAGGAGCCAATGGCAAACCAGGAGACAGAGTTCTAGTCCCGCCTCAGGTATGAAAGCCGGCTGGGTGGCCTTGGGCCAGTCACTCTGTCTCTCAGCCAAAGGAAGGAGCCAATGGCAAACCAGGAGACTGAGAGTTCTAGTCCTGCCTTAGGCACGAAAGCCAGCTGGGTGACCTTGGGCCAGTCACTCTCTCTCTCAGCCCTAGGAAGGAGCCAATGGCAAACCAGGAGACTGAGAGTTCTAGTCCTGCCTCAGGCATGAAAGCCGGCTGGGTGACCTTGGGCCAGTCACTCTCTCTCTCAGCCCTAGGAAGGAGCCAATGGCAAACCAGGAGACAGAGTTCTAGTCCTGCCTCAGGTATGAAAGCTGGCTGGGTGACCTTGGGCCAGTCACACTGTCTCTCAGCCATAGGAAGGAGCCAATGGCAAACCAGGAGACTGAGAGTTCTAGTCCCGCCTTAGGCACGAAAGCCAGCTGGGTGACCTTGGGCCAGTCACTCTCTCTCAGCCCAACTCACCTCACAGGGTGGTTGTTGGGGGGGGGGAAATAGGAAGGAGTGTTAGGTATGTTCGTCACCTTGAGTTATTTATAAAAGTAATAAAGGCGGGATAATAAATAAATAACCTTAATATACTCATTCTGAAAGTTGCATTCTGTTATTGCACAGGAAGGCACAGTTGAGGGTGTATCACTTTGTGAGTGACTCAGTGTGAAAATATGAGCCAGTAGTTATTGTGGAATAATTGGCAATACCAGGACTTGGTCTTCTATATGTTGTAATTGTAAATTATGTCAGAGAACTAGGTCTTCATACTTCAAACTGCCCAAATATCACTTTATTCTAATGGATAGAATCTTGAAAAGGCAATGCAATATTTAACTGAAACCTTAATCAGCAGTTTGCAATGCCAAAACAACAACAACAACAACAACAACAACTGTACGTCTAAACTAAAAAACTAAATGCATTTTTCCTTACAGAATTTTATGGTTTTTCAAAAGAATAATGTTTTTTAAGGTTATCTGAATTACAAAGAATAAATGTGTTTCTTCTCTACTGAAGTTATTTTGATAAAAACATTTGCAGGATCCTTGTTTCATCATTGGCGATCACTCGTAGCCGAGTAAGATTGTCTTCCAAAGGTAAAATTTTAACGGTGGATCCGTAAGTGGCTATAAAGGCCAATTCTGGATCCGCACAACCTCCCACAATGAGGGCACAATGAGGTTTCCTTGTTTAGAAAGAAAGTGAAAAGATACTTTGGGTCCTTTGGCTTGCCTGGCAATGGGTAGGTGTGACTATCCTCTGGTTTCTGGCTTGTTGCCAGGTTTCAGGCAGGTGTCATGGTCAAAAACAAAAAATTGGGAGAAAACCTGGCTGTTGATGCAAAGTAGAGTTGACAGCCTCAGCAGTGCAGCCTTCTGGCTAGGGTCTCTGCCAAGGCCCAAATGGCCCAAATGGCTTTTGTATATGGATTCGTATCTGTTCCACACTCTGCTCACCACACCAGCTCCCTGCTGGGGAGCCCTTCCTACCCACTGCTAGCCTCTCCGGCTGTTCCCCTGTCCTCTGGCCCTAAAGCAAGGGACACACTTGCCCTGCAGCTCTCAGTGTGTGGAAGCAGGAGCACAGATAGAGACATGGAGTAATAGCAACATGATAGCAGTGATGGCACCAACATTGGGTTTGCCCTGACTGGCCATAGTAGGTTGTGGTGTGATTGGCCTAGATAGACAGCCAGCCAGCCAGCCAGCCAGCCAGCCAGCCAGCCAGCCCGTGACACCTTAACAGTGTGCAAGGTTTTCAGACTCTCAGACTATCAAATTAAAACTACTGTACTATAAATGAGCCACATACACACAACTGTGCTAAATTCTTTCCCCGAAGTATGCTGGCCATGTGTCTCAGAGGGTTGCCTTGGTTTGAAAGCTTGCTAGAGGAGAGGCCTTAGTGCTGAAGTTTGTTTGAAATACCATACTGTATATGCTTGAAAGAAAGACAACCCTAAATTTAATTCCTCCCCAAAAGAAGAAAGGGGGTGGGTGGGATTGTATGTTTCCTTCTATTGATAACCCTCCCATTTTAAAGGAAATGTATCTGAGCTCCCGCACTAGCCCCAGCTCTTGCCAACCTAGCAATTCGAAAGCAAATGCAAGTAGATAAATAGGTACCACTTCGGTGGGATGGTAACAGCGTTCCGCATGCGTCATGCCGGCCACATGACCGTGGAAGCGTCTTCGGACAACGCTGGTTCTTTGGCTAACAAACGGAGATGAGCACCGGCCCCTAGAGTCGGACATGACTGCACGACTGTGAGGGGGGAACCTTTACTTTTATATTTTAGGGGAGAAATAGTCTTTCAAGTAATACAGAATATAGAGAGCCATCACGTTGCTTATTTCCAAGGCTCTTATTGCCTCTCTCCAATGCTCCTTGCCATTAATTCTTATATTTTTTCTTTGTACAAACTTGAATCTACCATGCAAATATCAATCAGGCCAACATCTAATTTTGTTCCCCCCACTCCCAAAAAATGGATGATTAAAAGAGTCTATAACTTTAGGAATTTGCAAGTTATGTGCAATACCAAGCTGCTGATGTATTTAGAAATACTTCCATATTTCTCAAAGGATCATTGCTGACTGTGATAGCATTATTGTTACTGTCTGGCCATTCTACTGCTGGGTTTTAAAAGTCATTTTAATTGGCTTTTTCAGATGGGAAGGGAAAAAAACAATGAAAGGGCATATATTTGCTTGCCTCTGTTGGTTTTTAATCCAGTAAAATGTTATCCAAAATACTGAAGAGGCAATATTAGATAGCTAAGCTTCAGAGTCTCTGAGCAGAAGCTGTTGTGTTATCATCAATCTGGAAAAGATTAATTATCTGGATTTAGAACGGAGTTGCTTCTATGGAACTATCTGAGCTCATTACATGTAACCTTTCCGAACTGCCGTATTGTAGCTTTCACAGGCCTTCTAATGCTGCTGGAATGCCAAATTAGATTTGTGAGATTAAAGATTGGGGCTAAGGAAGGAAGTATGTGAGTGATTGCAGAAAGATTGAAAATGTGTAAGTCTGCAGTCTCCAAAATGGCTGGCATTTCTGAAGTGACCAATAAATTGAGGCCCTTTCCCCCTCTAAAGATTTGGAAAGATAATGCCAAGGTCACAAAAGTGCTCTTAGGGATCCAGGGCAGTTTTTTAGACTGGGACATGATTTGGCACTTACAGAATATAAACTGTAGTTGCATGTTTGCCCATAAGTAGTGGTATATGTTTTATTAGGCCAACCTTGATGCTGAACAACTCTCGGGCCATTCCAAGCCTAATGATAGCTGTATAACTCATTTCTCTGAATGATGAGCTGTTGGTTTGGCTCAAATGTTTGGTTTCTGTTGGAAAGAATACAGTAGAAATACAAAGCTTACTTGCCTTTTTATATACTTATTTCTAAAAAACGCAAGTTGAGCAGAGATGATGGCCCACATCACATCACTAGGCAGGCAGTACAAAGCAGCTAAGTTGAATCTTAGTAACTTCATGGACATGTAATGTAATGTTATTGGCAGCGCTGGAAATGGTTTTACACCATTTACTACCTTCCTCTGGGATTTAGTGTATTTATTCCTTGGCCAGTCTAGCTTTCAGCCCCAGTGTTTCCTAGTGGTCTTGCATTCAAGTACTAACCAGATCCAACTTGCTTAGCTGTTTTTAGATCAGCTAACCTTTAAACCTTAATTTTTAAACCACAGTGGCTGGGTTCACTGAACAGCCTAAACTAAAACCCAGCAAACCACATGTGGCTAAATGTGATCATCTTCCTGCTGATCAATAGAAAAATGCAAAACAGTCCCTTATTCCCTGAGCTATGGCAGCTCCTGAAGTAACAGAAATCTCCTCACTCCATCCCACACAGAAAGGGAAAAAATAATTGGCTAGTCCTTCCCTCTCAGTGTTTTTAGTACATACTTTGTGCACTCAGCTGGCCATTTTGCAAAATGAAATGTGAGATTTTGATAAGGGGGGAAAGGTACCTGGCTATCAAATCATCGTTCTCCCTACGTACAAAGTTCTACTGAAAAAACATGATAGCCTGACACCATAATCTTAAGCCAACTACTTTTCTCAAGAGCTGCACTCATGGTTGTAGTTTGCAAAGGATAGCTGGGAAAGTAACACAATGTCTTGCTTGAGCTGGAAGGGAGGGTGCCTGCTGCTTGTATAACCAGGGAAAATCAAGTAATTTCAGGCAATTTGTTCCAAGCATTGTGAAACTGATTAGAAACTCACCAAAATGATTATGATCAGGTTCACTAATAAGGTTTCCTGTGAGATACAGAATTTATGTAGTAGGAAGCAGGGTGAAGCCAAACTTCCTGCAAATCAGAAAATGGCTTGTCCCAAGCTCTACAGAACTCCAGCGTTGCAAATTGCAAAACACACGTTTTGTCATTTGAGCTGTGCTGCCAGCAGCCTAGCAAAAAATCAACTCTGGTGTCCCCCAAAAACTGATGGGGGAGGAAATGGTCCACCGCTGCTAGAGGGACAGAAATGCTGCACATGAAGGGGCCCTTATATAAAGCAGATGAATCTGGTACCTGTTTCCATCAAGTCCATCTTTGGCACATTTTCTAATTTTGAGAAACCGATTTTCTGTTAGTGGCATTCCACTCTCTCAGTTCATTTGTCCTTTGGCTTCTCCAGGCTGTCCACCAGCACTTCACCCTGTCAAAGTCTGTCTTTTGAAAAAGGAATTGACTTTGGATTCAAAGTGATCTGGCCAACAGTTAGACATCTATGAGCTTTACTTGGTGGCAGGAAATGCACAGAATCTCTCAATATTCGGATGATTTAAATTAATTGCTGCTAGAAATTCACCAGAGGCACATAAATAGTAATAGAAAAAAATATGTATTCTGTCCATAGATTCTCTCTCTCTCTCTCTAACATATCTCAAAACATCTCTCATAGGGTGTAAAAAGGTACAATTATGCCCGTACACTCCTTTGTTATTTATGAACCTTTGTTTTGTAATAGCAAAACCCTCAAACCAACAGTATACCAAACTCCACCCACCTGGGCAATGCCACTGCCACCCAAAGTAAACATGTTTTACAGGAGCTGCAAGTTTCACCGAGTTAGAATAACAGCTCCCCACCACCACCACCAGCAACAGCCTTTCCAAGCCCAAATGGCCCTGCTAGGTAGAAGTGATGGGAGTTGCAGTCCAACATTATTTGGCAGGAACCAGGTTGCAGGAGGCAGAGAGAGGCCAACTTCACTGCAATCCATCTTCACTGCAGTTCTGGTGTTATGTGGAAAGTCGGGATCAATCTTCACAGACTATAAAAATGTCACTGTAGGACTCCAAGAATCAGGGGTGCTAAAGGATTATTCCCCAGAGATCTAAACGATGTGCCCAAGAAACTGGAGATTCTACATGGTGAGCCACTGCAAGACCCTTTTTACCTAAGACAACACACATTTTCCATACCAGCCTGCTCTTCTGTCTTTTTCCTCTTAGGGAATGCTCAGAAATTGTGGTTGTTTTTTTTTCCTGGTATGCTGAAAATGCACGAAGAAGGGGGTTGTTTCATCGAAGCAGAGAATATCAAGGGATGGAAAGTGATGGTGCTCTGTATTATCTACTCCTCTCGCTGAGATACATAGGAATGCTCCTTCCTCAAGCATTCCTTTTAGATAAGCTCCTATCTCCTGGTTTATTAACAGCCAGCAGAGAGATCAAGTTCACCAAGCCAGAAGGGCATGTAGGATAGGGAATAAGCAAATAATCCACCCTTCACTCTAAGGTCATGATCAGGATCCTGTCTGTCAGTCTTGTCATGGATATGGTTAACATCAGCCATCAATTCTCCTTCTTCTGAGGCCAGGTCCATGCTTTTGAAGAACTTGCCATAGAGGCTGGGGGATCCAGAGTGATATTTTCACTCAGGCCTTGTACAGTAGATTCTATGGTGTTTCTGCTGTTCACCTTGTGATTTTAATAAGGGGATTGGATATTCTTTTATTTTTGAAGGCTGGTCTGTGCTGATGACATATTTGCTGATTCTAAAGTATGGTGCATATACTGATCATGGGGCAATGGAATTTACTTGGAATTTACTTCTGAGTAAACTCTTAAAAGTATTTGACCTGGCCTTTTGAGCAACAGCAGGATCTAGCCAGCCTATTCATGTTCCATAATGCCTCTGTTCTGGTGTCTTCCTGGAATGTTGTGGGGAACTGGCAACTTTGAACAATGCTATCTCAGTCAACTAGACTTAACAGGAGCCATTGATAGAGGATTAAACTCTGGAGGTATGTGTTTGCACAAATGTGTCACTAATTCATGGTGAATTGGTGCTGATCCAGGATTTGCACAGCACACTGAAATGTGAACTCAACACACTTCTGGGTTCACACAAACAAGCCAACCATATTTTAACTGAATGTACAGTAAGTCTAACTTGTGAGTACAAGTTAAGGTGTTGAAAGACTCACAAAAGTTTCATTACAGTCTGGGAAATTCAGTATCTGCTCCATCATTTTATAATTCCCAAATGGCATAGCCAGGTACAATATTTTGTGAATCAATTTAGAACTTTTGTGGTGGCGGGAGGGAGAACCTCTTCTACGTATTCCATGATAATAGTCATAGTTTGTGTAATCCTTGTTTGTTTCAAGCTCTGGGGAGTTTGCATACCATTGAATCTTGCTATTACTCATTAGATAACTACAGTATTAAAACGATAGCTATTAATCAGAAGAAAAGTATTTGTCAATGTGATTCTGTAAAGTAACTGATAAAAACCTTGTTTTTACTGCAGGCATGGTTCATCTTCACTCATCCTTTATAAATGTAAACATTTTTGCTAGCTCCTTATCTAAGCTTCTATTTAATACTCTGACTGACTGATTGATTGATTGATTAGCTTGCATGCTGCCTCAGAGAATATTCTAGCAGTAAATGTAAAGTAGGGGAAAAAGATTGTTCCAAGCTCAAAGTAAATCAGCCAATTCAGAGTATCCTTTCAGAATGATTTGAATGTAATGTATTTTGATGGAACACAATGGAAAAAGTTGTGTAGCTTTAAGTATTCTGTATTAGACAGCAATAGAAACTTTAAACAACCCTTTGTTTCCTCAGTGGTCATCTCAGGACCACAAAAATAGGTGGTGAACATTGCCTACTGCCCAACCTACATTAAAAAAAATTGGCCAATGGGTTTATTTTAAATAAATAAATGGTTTTTAAAATCCCATAGCAAACAATTGAAACAATTGAAGCACATTGTCATCCAAGAGTCCTGTCTGTACAAACCCAGCCCAGTGAAGAAATGATAGCAATGGATTAGTTTCAGGAACACAGTCCATGAGCAACAGAACAATAAAAATATACTTCTTTGGCTATTGCCTTGAGACAGTTTCCTAATATTTGTGAACACTACAAGGAAAACAGCTGTCAATTAAAGCCCAAACAACTATTCGATTTTGCAAACTGAGTGGAAAAAAAGTATAGCCCATAGAGATAGCAACATTACTTTATATTCCACAAATTCTGACTTTCGCATAGCAAAGTATCTAAAACAACAATCAATTCAGCTACCAGGCATCCCATAATCCATTTCTTACCTTCAAAATAGCTCTTAATATAGAATACCCATTACTAGCCATTCTACACGTGCAGCCTTTCACACTTGGAACATTTTGCACACTTTTTCCCTTAAATACTTGTTCTTTGTAACTGAATGTCCAAGAAATCATGTCTGTGGCAAACTTTTAGTCATAAGCAAACTCAGAGTGAGACGTGACAATGAGAAATTCAAACAATGAGTAAAGAAAGTGAACTGTTAAGATTAAGAACATAAGAGATGACCCATTAGTGTGGCCTTTCCAGGGCAATATATGAGTGATGGAAAGAATGCAAGAACCTTAAGTTTTACTCTTAATTTTACTGCAAGTGTTTCAATTAGCTATATTTTTTTTAGCAGTTTCTCATCTTGTTCCTTTAACAACCATTTGACATTAATATTTGCTAATGGTAGCTTTCCTTTATGTCTCTCCCTCCTCTCATGCTTGGAAGGTGGGACAATTTTTGAGCTGAAGGAGACTACACATCCATTGAACATTTGAAGATTAGTTCAGGATGGCAGTAGGGAAAAAAATAAACACAATTCTTCTGGGAGAGGAGAATAATATCTGTCTAGCATTACCCCTTTAAAAAAAGACTGCAGAGAATATTCTATGCAAAGAATTTGTCATGATTGTAAGCACTCTGACTTCTTAAAAGATTGGAGATCCCTCAGCCACCTTTGTCCACCCTATCCAGACTGCTAAAGTGGTCTCCATAATTTTTCCGTTTTAAGTCAGGGAGGGGGATGCAGAACTGGAAAACTACTCTGCCAAAGTGAGCAGCAAAATGAGCATCCATATTTCTGTGGTCTAAGGAAACACCAAGGCTAAGCACCATCATTTTATTTCGTAGACCTGGGTCTCTGGCCCCTGCTTTTCAACTACTGGAGTGACAATATTTAATGCCACTTTCCTAATACTGTATTGTGGGGCTTCAATGATAAACCCAGGCTGAAGGTTTCCATGATCTGGAGTAGGAGTCCTTTAGGGCTTCACTATCGAGTAAGATACTAAATGATGGATCTATGAGGATGGGGTGACACTGCAGACATAGATTCAATTACTGTAGGACACCCAGGTTCTCTGATGTCCTATGGTTACTAAGCCATAAGATATCCTTTCTTTTTCATTATTTTTTCATTATTATTTAAATTTATATGACCGCCCATCTCCCCCAACGGGGGACTTTTGCATGATGATAGTCTACCAAGTATGCAATTTGAATTTGGGAAAAGAGCCTCCTTTTTGTATTTATTAAGTCAGCCACACCTAAGTTTGTAAATAAATATTTACAAATATTAAGTCTTAATATTTAGTAGCAAATATTTTACACACCTAAGTTTGTAAATAAATATACAAACATTTGGACAATTTATAATTTGTCTCTTTCTTTGCAATACAGTAGCTGCAGAATCTTTATTGGCAGATTTCTGAAGATCAAACTGCTCACAGAGGCTAACAGTCCTTTTGTTCTTATTCATATGACAATTCAACATGTACCCAACAGTGAATTCCATACAGATCAATTGGATTTTTTTCTACCAGAGAACAGGAGCAATGCTTGTGCATTTTAATGCCTCAGGTGAGGTGTAATATCTTGACCAGCCCTGTGAACATATATTGTCCTCTTTCACCCAGTAAAATGTCTTGAACTGGACATGGGTCCAAACATTTCTATGGTGTATTTCATGAGATGAATGGCTCAACTACTTGAAAAAGTAGTACTTGAAAAAAAAGTACTTGAAAAAGTAGTTGAGAGGGTTACGTACCTCCATCTGTTGGTTACACTGGAAATTCATGACAGAAGTTCAAAAACATCTACTGTATAGGGAATGAGATGAACCTAGAGACATACTGCTGAATAATGGATTCAGCACATTACATTTTGCTTCAAATAGTATCTACCACCACATCAGGTTTGAAGAACTATAGGGTTAAAAGGAAGAAAAATTAAATTATGCAGCCACTCTTTCCAGTAATTTGGAATTTCTCCCCATGGTAAATGTATTAGGACATTGTCCACAATAGTTTTCAATATGCCAAATTGATGACTATCCAGAGGCTTTCCTGGGATGCTGGTTGACACTACAGCTAGGTAACTCTGCCAGGAGGATTTTCCAGATGTTCATTTCCTTAATTTAGCTTTTCAACTTGTAGTTATACCCACCTGCCTACTTTATATCATTTTCCTTCTTCGTAGTGACATCAATATCTTTTGATCACCTTTATCCAAGGTACGGATGCTAGTAAACATTCTGTTTGTCTCAAGTGAACATTTAAATGCTAACTTATGCATGATGATATTGTAATTGCACAGGCAACCTGCAAACATGAAATTGCCCACAATAGAACTAGTTTGATAGTGGTTCACATAAATCTGTGTGAATCTTTTCAGCAAGGTTTTATCTTCTGGTTGGAAATACAGGTTGAGTGAAAGAAAATTTAAAGGTTCCTCTGTGATTTTATTATGTGCATACAAGGCCTCTGTTTACACAACACACTGAACCATGTTTTTGTCTAGCACATTGTGTGAAACCAGCCCATGAGGGTAGTTTTATAGTTCAATGTGCCATGTGAACCCAGAAAACTGGTTCAAGTAAATCATGATCAGATAACCAGGCATAAGTATGTCAAACGTACATAGACATTGTAGGGCCCACATCCATTCAGCAGATACCTCCCAAATTGGTTCTGACATGTACCCAGAGTTACACTGTGTGTAGATAAATAGGGAGGGAATATAACTGTGAATAGGACATGCTTCTTCACATTGAGTAGTTCCCAGTTCAGTCCCTGTCCTGGCACTTTCAAGTAGCTCTGAGAACAGAGTTACTGTTTAATAGTAGTTGGCAACAGTTTTCTCCCCAGGATCCCATCTGGAGATTTTAACTCCTTGAGGTTATGTCCCTAATATTTAGTAGCAAAATGGCTGAATTTCAGCAATGGCATTTCAGGCCATTTCTCAGTGGTCTGCCTCATAGAGGCCTCCTGCTCCCATTCCCACCTTTAAAACCCTCTGAAGTGTCAAATTTGGGCTAAAAAACCCAGCTACTATATGTTCTTTTCAGTATGTCACTGTATCACTGGATGGTCTCCTGTGGCTCTCCAGAAGATTGGATACCTGAGTTGAAGCCTCCCACCATTCAGAACTGTAGGATTCCTGATTTAAAGGGGCCAATTGTCTGTGTTGGTCTAAGGCAATTCTCTCTTTTTCCCCCAGTTTTCTTTGCTGTTGGAAAACATTCTTTGTGAGCAAAGGAGCTCTGCCTTCTTCAACTTTATTCTAATTGGCAGGGCATACAAAAATTAGAAAGGCCCTACCTATGCTACATTGTGTTGGCCATCAAGACCCTCTCTGTCTTGCCCATCCATGTGTACCAGTGAGGCATGCTCAGAGCTGAATGTTCAAGAATAATTGTGGATTCATATTTTGTTTAACTTCAACCATTTTGTTGAAGTAAAGGTCTTCCTTTGTAGTTATTTGCAGCCTGGCAGCTTGAATTTTCATTTTGTCATGACGGAGAGTTCTGACAAAACGTGGTCCACTGGAGGTGGGAATGGCAAACCACTCCGGTATCCTTGCCAAGAAAACCCATGGACAGTATCAAAAGGCTAAAGGTTATGACGCTGGAAGATGAGCCCCTCAGGTCGGAAGGTGTCCAATATGCTACTGGGGAAGAGTGGAGGGCAATTCCGAGTAGCTCCAGAAAGAGTGAAGCGGCTGGGCCAAAGCCGAAAGGACGCTCAGTTGTGGATGTGTCTGGAAGTGGAAGGAAAGTCCGATGCTGTAAAGAACAATGTTGCATAGGGACCTGGAATGTAAAATCAATGAATCAAGGTAAGCTGGATGTGGTCAAACATGAGATGACAAGATTGAACATCGACATATTGGGAATCAGCGAACTAAAATGGACAGGAATGGGTGAATTTAATTCAGGAGACCATTATATATACTACTGTGGGCAAGAATCCCTTAGAAGAAATGGAGTAGCTCTCATAGTCAATAAAAGAGTGGGAAAGGCAGTACTGGGGTACAACCTCAAAAACAACAGAATGCTTTCAGTTCGAATCCAAGGCAAACCATTCAACATCACAGTTATCCAAGTCTATGCCCCAACCACTGATGCCGAAGAAGCTGAAGTTGACCTGTTCTATGAAGACCTACAACACCTTCTACAACTAACACCAAAAAAAGATGTCCTTTTCATCATAGGGGACTGGAATGCTAAAGTAGGAAGTCAAAAAATAACCGGAATAACAGGCAAGTTCGGCCTCGGAGTACAAAATGAAGCAGGGCAAAGGCTAATAGAGTTTTGTCAAGAGAACAAGCTGGTCATAGCAAACACTCTTTTCCAACAACACAAGAGACGACTCTACACATGGACATCACCAGATGGTCAATACCGAAATCAGATTGATTATATACTTTGCAGCCAAAGATGGAGAAGCTCTATACAATCAGCAAAAACAAGACCTGGAGTTGACTGTGGCTCAGATCATGAGCTTCTTATCGCAAAATTTAGGCTTAAATTGAAGAATGTAGGGAAAACTACTAGACCACTCAGGTATGACCTAAATCATATCCCTTATGAATATACAGTGGAGGTGAAGAATAGATTTAAAGGATTTGATCTGGTAGACAGAGTGCCTGAAGAACTATGGATGGAGGTTCATAACATTGTACAGGAGGCAGCAACTAAAACCATCCCAAAGAAAAAGAAATGCAAGAAAGCAAAGTGGCTGACTGATGAAGCTTTACAAATAGCTGAGGAAAGAAGGGAAGCAAAAGGCAAGGGAGAAAGGGAAAGATATAAACAACTGAATGCAGATTTCCAGAGAATAGCAAGGAGAGATAAGAAGGCCTTCTTAAATGAACAATACAAAGAAATTGAGGAAAACAATAGAATGGGGAAGACTAGAGATCTCTTCAAGAAAATCGGAGATATCAAGGGAACGTTTTGTGCAAAGATGGGCATGATAAAGGACAAAAAAGGCAGGGACCTAACAGAAGTAGAAGAGATTAAGAAGACGTGGCAAGAATACACAGAAGAACTATACAAGAAAGATCTTAATATCCCTGATAAATACGATGGTGTGGTCACTGACCTTGAGCCGGACATCCTAGAGAGTGAAGTCAAGTGGGCCTTAGGAAGCATTACTAACAACAAAGCTAGCGGAGAAGACAGTATCCCAGCTGAGCTATTTAAAATCCTAAAAGATGATGCTGTTAAAGTGCTGCACTCAATATGCCAACAAATTTGGAAAACTCAACAGCGGCCACAGGATTGGAAAAGGTCAGTTTACGTTCCAATTCCAAAGAAGGGCAATGCCAAAGAATGTTCAAACTACCGTACAATTGCGCTCATTTCACATGCTAGCAAGGTTATGCTCAAAATCCTACAAGCTAGGCTTCAGCAGTATGTGAACCGAGAACTACCAGAAGTGCAAGCTGGGTTTCAAAGAGGCAGAGGAACTAGAGATCAGATTGCCAACATTCGCTGGATCATGGAAAAAGCAAGAGAGTTCCAGAAAGACATCTACTTCTGCTTCATTGACTACGCTAAAGCCTTTGATTGTGTGGATCACAACAAACTGTGGCAAAGTCTTAAAGAGATGGGAGTACCAGACCACCTTACCTGTCTCCTGAGAAACCTGTATGTGGGTCAAGAAGCAACAGTTAGAACCGGACATGGAACAACTGATTGGTTCAAAATTGGGAAAGGAGTACGACAAGGCTGTATATTATCACCCTGCTTATTCGACTTATACGCAGAGTACGTCATGAGAAATGCCGGGCTGGATGAATCACAAGCCAGAGTTAAGATTGCCAGGAGAAATATCAACAACCTTAGATATGCAGACAATACCACCCTAATGGCAGAAAGTGAAGAGGAACTAAAGAGCCTCTTGATGAGGGTGAAAGAGGAGAGTGCAAAAGCTGGCTTGAAACTCAACATTAAAAAAACCCAGATCATGGCATCTGGTCCCATCACTTCCTGGCAAATAGAAGGGGAAGAAATGGAAGCAGTGACAGATTTTATTTTCTTGGGCTCCAAGATCACCGCAGACGGTGACTGCAGCCATGAAATTAAAAGACGCTTGCTCCTTGGGAGGAAAGCTATGGCAAACCTAGACAGCATATTAAAAAGCAGAGACATCACCTTGCCGACAAAGGTCCGTATAGTTAAAGCTATGGTTTTCCCAGTAGTAATGTATGGCTGTGAGAGTTGGACCATAAGGAAGGCTGAGCGCCGAAGAATTGATGCTTTCGAACTGTGGTGCTGGAGAAGACTCTTAAGAGTCCCTTGGACTGCAAGGAGGTCAAATCAGTCAATCCTAAAGGAAATCAACCCTGACTGCTCATTGGAAGGACAGATGCTGAAGCTGAAGCTCAAATACTTTGGCCACCTAATGCGAAGAGAGGACTCACTTGAAAAGACCCTGATGCTGGGAAAGACTGAGGGCAAAAGGAGAAGGGGACGGCAGAGGATGAGATGGTTAGATAGCATCACCGATGTAATGAACATGAATTTGAGTAAACTCCGAGAGACAGTGGAGGACAGGAAGGCCTGGCGTGCTATGGTCCATGGGGTCACGAAGAGTCGGACACGACTAAACGACTGAACAACAACAACAAGCTTCAATTTTAGCCTCTATCCCCATGACGCAGGCCTCATCTGGCCCTATGATTTAAGCAGCATTACCCCACTGTTTCCTGTACCACAAAATTTTTTAAAATGAGACAATATATAGGATTGTCTCACTTTAATGATGAGACAAGACAATGTTAGCAGCTCTTTCTCTCCCCAGACCAAGTATTGAAAAGAAGTCTATGGGGAGATGTATTAGCAGCCTTTTCAAATATCTGGTATAGAGGAAGATCTGGGCTAAATACCATGAGAAACTTCCTAATAGTCACAGGCTTCCCATGAAGATGGCAGGTTCTCTTTCACTGGATGTTTATGCAAAGACTCTCTCAGTGATACTGTAGCTGCAGCCTGCATTATAACTGCCTGGAGCTGTCCTGAAAATTGGGAGAAATCAGCATTCCCAGCTTGGTCTCCTCTAAAATGTATTGGGAATTCTGAGAGTTGGAACTCCAAAGATATCTGGAAGTACTAGTTTTGGGGCAGCTGGCTGAGGTGATTTCAAATTCCTATCAATCTCTATAATTGTATAGGTAGACTCTGCTGAAAAAGAGAATTGTATAGGTAGACTGCTGAAAAAGAGAAGGTCCCAAGTCAGCTTCATGGCTGGCAAATCTGGGTCATTGCTGCCAGAGATCAACAGTGGATCTTTAAAAGCTGTTAAAAAAAACCATGACATATTTAAGGCTATGATACACTTGGGCCAACTCTACTATTAGGCAGAATGAAATGGTCACCTGTCAGCCTTGCAAGGTAGTCCAGACAAGAAGCACACCAGGCGTACTAGCTTTATTGTAAGGCTACATTAACAGAATCTTGCAAGTCTGAAAGTACATCTCTTCCCCTTTACAGTCCAAGAAACTAGGGAGGGTCCCTTCTGAGACGTTTGCCATGCCCCCATTCCTTCTGCAGGCTCACTGCCTCTTATCTGACTGTTCCCTAGTCTGCAGCTCTTCCTTCTGTCTCCCAAGGTCATTCCCACACACCATTACATCACCTCAGCCTCCTGGCAGTTCTTCCAAAGTTTTCCAACTATTCCCGTTAGAGAACACAGCTTGTTAAGGATCACCTAAATCTTTTTAGCTCCAGCTTCCAGTGGAGGACAATATCTCACTGCCAGGGACAGACTAAACTGAATTGCCAACCTGGTCATTTTCTGCATAAGTTGGGCTGGGAGTCCATCTTGGCCATGGCCCCTGGCAGCAAAATATCTTGAGCCAGCCCATTAATATTAACTCCAATTGCTCCTGAAGCATACAGATTAGCTGCAGTGAGTTGAAACAACATCAGTATGATTACTTCCAAGTAAAGGTGCTGAGCTCTTTTCTAATTCCATCAAAGCCACTTAGCCAGTACGAACGGAACAAGGTACTTGCAGGGTCCAGCACCATTGCTTTTCTCTGTTCTCCCTCTAGGAAAGATGTCACACCAGCTGCCCTTGAAGATGGCAAGATTGGCTAGCAGTCAGCGTGACAGAAGGAGATCGGTGCAGCGGAAAATTGTATAATGGGCTAAAAAATGAAAGGACTGCAGGAAGCCCATCACAACTGGCTCCTCCCATCAGAAAACAAAGTATGGCAAGTACAGGTAAAAGGTATTGTTTGCATTTTAGTGTTTATACCAATAAATATGCAAAAGACTTTTATTATTAAGAATAGTCATGTTAACCTCACTGGTAAAATTCAGAGCTGGGCAGGAATTTTTCATAAGAAAAGTGTTACACCAAGTGGTTCATTGCAAGAAAGCCTTCTCAAAAGTCTGCAAAAGATTACTTCTCTCTGTTCAGGCCTCTCAACATAGGAACAATTTAGCAGACACTTTAAGAGGCACTACTCTGCCATTACCAAAAACAGAGGTTTGTCTCTGCATCACAGTAATTATAATCTGGCTTTAAAGTGACATTAAAATCAGATTATAATTACTATTATTATTGTATTCATACCCTGCCTTTTTGTTTATCAACAAAGTGGCTTACAATATAAAAACATAGAATATAAACATTTAAAAAGATGCAATCAAAGTGAAAATTTAAAAAATGAAATCAATGTAATTACAGTAGAAGAGGCAAGAAGCATTATCTGTAAATACTTAGAAGATGGAAACAGATATGGAAAAACAAGAAATATCTTCCAAAAGATCTCTGAACTTAAAAGTCCCAGTCTCAAATTGGTATGCTAAAGGATGCCAATGGACAGATAGTAATTGATTCCAAGAAGATCAAACAAAGATGGAAGGAGTATACTGAAATTCTGTACAGTAGAGAAGTCAACATTCAAGACACTTCAGAAGAAATTCCCTAGTTAGAAGAAACTCTAATATTAGAAGATGGAGTTAGATTAGCACTTCAGTCATTACCAACTCAGAAAGACATAGGGATTGACAGAATATCTACAGAAATATGGTAAGCAACATAAAAAAAATCAGGACGGTTCTAACAAAGCTATGACAGCAAATGTGGAGAATGACATAGTAGCTAAGAGATTGGAAAAGGGCAATCTATATACTAATTCCAAAGAAAGAGTACGCAAACTATTGTACAACATCCTTAATTTCACACATTGGAATAATAATGCTTAGGATCATCTAATGCAGATTAGAGCCATACATGGAAATGTAGATGCCAGATTTCAAGCTGGTTTTAGAAAAGCCAGAGAAACATGAGACACTATTACTGATGCACACTGGATAATTGAGAAAGCCAAAGAATATCAAAAAGAATTCAATATGTGCTTAATTGATTATAGAAAAGCCTTCGATTGTGTCGATCATATTGTTATGGAATGTTCTTTAAAAAATGGGAATCCCAGAACATCGCATTGTCCTCATGCAAAACCTATATACATGTCAGGAAGTCACAGTCTGGACAGAACATGGTGAAACAGACTGGCTTCTGGTTGACAATGGAGTGAGACCAGGCTGTATAATCTCTCCTTATATATTGAACCTATATATGGAATATATATTCAGGGAATCTGAATTGGAAGATGAACGTGATTTCAAAATTGGAGGAAGAAACATCAATAACCTGTGCTGTGCTGATGACACTGCCCTGATAGCTGAAAATGCAAATGATCTGGAAATTCTAATAATGAATGTCAAGGAGCACGACACAGCTAAAAAAATGGGACAAAGTTTACGTATAAAGATCACCAAAGTGAGGACAAAAGGTACAGCAACCAGTCTCCGAATTCATATTGAACATATTAAAGTGGTGGATAGCTTCTAGTTTTTAGGATCAACTATCAACAGCAAAGGATCCAGCAATCAGGAAACACATCACAGACTAGCACATGGTAGAGTAGCAATGAAAGCTTTGGAAAAGATATTCAGATGCCATGATGTGTCTATACAGGTAGTCCTCGGTTAATGACCACTTGTTCAGCAACTGTTCAAAGTTGTGATGGTGCTGAACAAGTGGTACTTTCAACCGGTCCTCAAAGTTCCAGCAGTTGCACCACTTCTGCGGTCACATGATTGCAATCTGGGCACTTGGCAACTGGCTCACACTTAAGATGGTTGCAGCGTCCCACAGTCATGTGATTGCCATTTGCAACCTTCCCTGCTAGCTTCCCACAAGCAAAGGCAGTGGGGAAGCTGGCAAGGAAGGTTGCAAGTTGCTCCTGCTGCTTTTTCTCCCGAGGAGCCCTGCTACAGAGTATGAGATCCCAGGGATCTCGTACTCTGTAGCACGTACTTGCACTGCAGCACCCCCCTGCCTCTCTCTGTAGTACTCACCCACCCTCTGGCCTGCTTGCGAGCCACCTGGTACTTGCAACTTCCAGCTGGCTTCTCCATTGACTTTGCTTGTGGGAAGCTGGCAGGAAGTCGCAATCACGTGAGGTCCTCAATGAACAACCCACAATTTTTGCTTAACAATGGCAATGGGAACTTCTGGGATTGCCATCACTAAGCGATGCGATCATGTGACACTGCACTTTATGACTGCATCACACAGTGACAGAAATTTTGGTCCCGATTACCGTAGTTAAGCAAGGACTACCTGTACCTAAAGTAAAGGTAAAGGTTCCCCCCGCACATTTGTGCAGTCTTGTCCGACTCTAGAGGCCGGTGCTCATCTCCATTTGTTAGCCGAAGAGCCAGCGTTGTCCGAAGACGCTCCACGGTCATGTGGCCGGCATGACGCGCATGGAATGCTGTTACCTTCCCACGGAAGTGGTACCTATTTATCTACTTGCATTTGCATGCTTTCAAATTGCTAGGTTGGCAAGAGCTGGGGTGAGTGCGGGAGCTTGTAATGAAGTTATATATTGAATATGTGGTGAGTTTTGTTGTTCAGTTTATATGTATATAGATGTATAAAATCATAGTTTGATAGAACCAGATAGTGAGCTATGCTTGTCCTGTTCATGAACTCACTAGAGTATTCACATTGCTGTTATGCATAAATTGAGGATCAACAACAGATAACAATTGGAACAGATAACAGTTGGAACAAGAGAGAACGTAACAGATACGTGGGTGTAAGGAGAATATGGAATAAGGGAGAACGTACTGAACAAAAATTGCAAGGTCGGAACAAACACTCAACTGGCTGTGACGTATACAGTTTTGACACTGGCTGTGACGTATACAGTTTTGACACTGACTGTGACGTAAATCAGCTATAAAAGAAGGATGACCTGCAATTGAAACTTTAGAGGTGCGAGACTCTCCAACGGGAGCAGGGGACACCCTGAATGTCTGACTCTCAGCCCACTCTGATACATTTGGTCAACTGTTAGAAGTGGGATGTAAGTATCTAGTAAGATGCTGGTTCTGTAACTGTTGTATCTTGAGATACTGGTTCTGTAAAAACTTTGGTCCTGTAACTGTTGTAAGTATCAATGAGATACTGTTAAGAAAGCCTGAAAAGGTGAAAACTTTGGTCCTGTAACTAGATAATTGGTGTGAGTATCTTGAGATACTGGTTCTGTAACTGTTGTGAGTATCTTGAGATACTGGTTCTGAAAAAACTTTGGTCCTGTAACTATTGTTAGTATCAATGAGATACTGTTAAGAAAGCTGAAAAGGTGAATGCAAATAGCAACTTGAATAACCTAGTGAGGCATAATTATTTATATTAAGTTGATGGTTAACCTAATGTATTATTATAATAAGTTTTAGAAGATCTTGTAATTTTATTCTATCTATTTATTATTTCCTAATTGTAACTAACTAACTGCTTTGCTTTCTGTCTGAATATTATTTCCTAATTGTAAATACCTGCTTTGCTTTTTGTCCGAATAACACAAGAATAAAAGAACTATTATTGAACTTTACATGGAGTAAGTTGTACTCATTAAAGTGGATTTTATGACAAGCTCACTCCGTCACGCGGGGCTAGGGATTCGAACCTCCGAGCTTGCGATCTTCCGATCGACAAGCCTGGCGTCTTTGCTGGAATAAAGGAAACAAATGTAAATCTTAAAATTTTATTGCTATCTTCACTATACATCTTGTGTTATCTATAGTATATCACATCCCCGTACCTTTGCAGAAGTCTGCCTATTCATTTTACATCTTTCTCCATGGATGACTTCTTTGTAATAACTTAGGGAAAAAATGCTTCTGGGAGGAATTAATCTAATGATTAAGTATTTAGCTCATTCTCTTGCATCTTCATTCTTGGTATAGGTATATGCACTGTTTCCACTATGCTGGTTTTGTTCCACAGTTATTGACACAGATCTGCTAGTCCTTTAATGGTCTCTTTTCCCTCAGCTTTAAACAATTTAGTGGATATTTCATCTGCACCTGGTGCTTTTCTATTTGACATCTGGTCTATTGTCTGTTATACCTCACTTTCTAGTGGAATTGGTCCTAAACATGCTATCTGCAAATGCTTTTATCTTTAATTGCGTTTGTAAATAGTTTCATTCCAATCTCTCCATCTTTTTTAAATCTCATTTGCTTCTATCAGATCTCTTGCATATTGTTCTTGGATATTCTTACCACAGCTGTAAATTTGTTCGGTGATTTCTCTGATCTTAAAAAGACCTCAGATTTTCCTTTTCTTCTGATATTCCTCATTTGTTGACATTCTTGATTGAGATATATTTCCTTGTCCTTTTTTGTCTAATGCTGAAAATCTGCATCCAATCATTGTACATACTTTTTGTTGCCCAATACTTTTGTTTCTCTGGCTATTATAACAGTTTGTTCTGAAAGGCACTTGGGTCTTTCTCCTCAGAAATTGTGAAAATATCTTTTCTGGTTTGGTTCTTATGTCTCTTATTTCCTCCCATACTGTAGCTCCTGTAGTTTACTTTTCTGTAAATTAAGCTTACTAAATCTATTTCTTACACTGATTCTACATTCCTCAGTTCATATCTTTCTGGCACAGCTACTCACACTGATTTTCTAAATTTTCACTCATATATTTGACACTAATCTTTATCTATTCCATAGTCTCCATCTGTAAGTGTCCTGGCTGATTAGTTTGCATTTCTCCATCTTCTGTTTTGCATTACATAGTTTATTTGATTTGTCCATCTAGTAATATCCACATGTATTATAGGAGGAGGAAGGAGTACTAGGTATGGTTGCTACCTTGAGTTATTTATAAAAATAATAAAGGTGGGATAAAAAATCTTTTAAAAAATGTTGCTTGAAGCAACTGTTGTAAAAAAGAAAAAGTAAATGGCTGTTTTCTCAAAACTCTGTTAGCCCATCTTCTGCATTGTTCACCCAATCCAAGCCTTCCTACAATTCCAGGTTCTGCCTTTTCCCCAAATTTTGCATATCAATGACCTTTGAGTAGTACTATGCCCTTTCCAGAGAATGCATTTAACACCTCTTACTATTTGTTGTAGAATTCCTTGGTGTCTTCCTCTTGTTTCATCTGTAGCAAGTATACATACTCATATAATACTGATGTTTACTGAATATCAGCAAATTCTAATAGATACTGTCTTAGTGTTTACTGGGTTATGGCCAAGCATTCATATATCCCAACCCTAAATGTTCTAAAAAATAACTTTCCAGCTTGGTCTCTTTATATTCTTTTATTTTTAAGACACTTGGATTTAGATAAAACAGTAGCCAATAACATGATAGCAATTATTCATGGATTTGATTTTTTTCAAAGTTACAACATATCAAAACAATCTGGCAATTTATGCTATTTATTATTCAGATTGCAAGCTATTTATGTCTACTTAGAAATCCCACTGAATTTCTGGATGTCCGGTGGGGACAATGGTGGATTGAGCAGGTTTTTTCCGCTGTCTGCGGACTGACTTGTCAGAGTGGCTTTTTTTCTTTTGCTCAGGCAGGCTTCCTTGGAGCCCAGAAGCGTTCTCTGGATTAAGGAGAACCCCAGGAATCACCCCATGTGTTCTCCAGACGGCTGGTCACAGCCAGAAGACTGCAAAACGGCGTTTCACGATCGACTGGTAAGCGATCAGCTGGGAGGCGGGGCCGTTATCTTCTTCCCAAGCCGCTCTGAAGCCAAAACGGACCTTAAATCTGCCCACCGCATTTCTACAGCACTATGTTGTTGTTTTTTAATTTTATTTATTTATTTATTTATGTAGAGGCTTTCTACAACAAAGAAATGCGAAATCTCTTGGTGACTCTCATTATTTTTGAAAATTATTAACGGTAATTTGGCTTTTTATATATAATTTGTCAAATGGAGATTTAAAGAATTTTGGTTTTTTTATTGCTTTTTTATTAAATTGATTTTTGAGGAATATAAAACTTTCTCTTCTTCGTTGAATCTGCGGATTGGAGTTCTGATCTATTTGCTTTCACTTTCCCATGGGAATGCTGTTTGTTATTACTTTTTATTTTCCTGATTGGCCACACCGGAGATAAAAAGGCTGGAGAGAGTTTTCAGTTACAGCGTTAATGACTTTACCTTCCTGAGGTACTAGTGGGTGCCATAATCTATCTTACTGTTAAGAAATATGGAGGAAATTAATTTGATATTTAAAGATCTCTACAATGCTGTTATTCAAGTCTTGGAGCATTTCTCAGAATTTGTGGAGTCCAAATTGAAGAGAAACTGATAAGGCTGAAAACTACCTTAAGAGTAAAGTGGTTTCTCCAAAGAAAAAGATGAGAATTGGTGACTTACGTTTAAATAGTCAAAGGAAAATTGATCAATTTTCAATGTGTTGTTTCTTGATTTTGGACAAATATTTGGGCTTTTTAAAGCAGGTTGTAGAATTTGAAATTGACAAGAAGAAAGCTCAGAAACTTATTTACTGGGAATTATCGACATGAAGATGAACAAGGAACAAAAAAAACTATTATACCATTTGACTACAGCGGCGAGGATTATTTTCGCAAAACACTGGAAAGAAGAAGCCACCCCCTCAATAGAAGAATGGATAATCAAAACGATGGAAATAGCACAGATGGACAGACTGACAATTTTAATAAAACAAAAAGAACTGGGAGATTATGAACTTATATGGAACCCATTTATAGAATTTTTGCAAAAAGAATATGAAATAAAACTATTGTAATGGAAAAATATTAGAAGAGATAAAAAAGATAATATATTAGAATATATGTACTAGAATGCAAGAACAAATGAAAGGTTTAAAATAAAATAAGAGTTAAGATATTTATATATTAAAGAAACATTAATAAAAAGAGGAATACAATAGAAATATAGTAAAAATTAAAACTAAAAGTAAGAAGCTATCTTCAAGAAAGAAACAGGAAGTCGTTTTAAATTAATTGTTTCACGTGATGTGTTGTTAGAAGGATTTTGTTATATAGGATTATTTAGTTTTGAATGTATGTTTATTAAGTTTGTTATGTACTTTGTTATTCATTTTTATGTTGTTGATGTTGTTGATGTCTTTGTTTGTTTGTTTGTTTTCTTTTAATAATAAAATTACTTTTTTTAAAAAAAAAGAAAGAAAGCTCTGTACATAATACTGAGACATGTAAATGCCTTGGTTTACTTTGAAGTGGGATAATTGTCTAAATGTGTTTATCAGGATGGTTTCTTAAAGGTTTGGATAAATGGTTATGCTGTTTTGAATATTCTTACATTTTTGGTAAATGCCTAGGTTATTGTTTAAATGTGGTTATCAGGATGGTTTTTTAAGGGTTTAGATCAGGGCTTTTCAAAGTTTTCCCGTGGCGACACACCAACCGCCGTTGGTGTGTTGCTGCGGGAAAACCCGGAAGTGCCGCTGTTGCGGCAGCGCGCAAAAACCCAGAAGCGCTGCTGCCGCTTTCGGTTTTTGCACACCGCCATTGGTGTGTCGCCGCAGGAAAACCCAGAAACGCTGATGATGATCAGCGCTTCCGGGTTGTGTGGCGACACACCAGACTGTGTGTGGTGACACACTTTTGTGTCTCGACACACAGTTTGGAAAGCTCTGGTTTAGATAAATGTTTATGCTGTTTGGATAATTTTTATATTTTTGGTTAATGTTAGTTTAGTTGGCAGATAGGAGCAAATTATAGTGAAAAAGTGTAGTGTTTGTTACTATATTAGGTTCCAAATTATGTTTGAAGGGTTTTATATGTTTTCTTTAATTGGGAGGGTAACTTTGTTTTAGAAGGGAATGTAATGAGAATCTAAATGCTTTATAGAAATAATGTTTACTATAATATGAATTGGAGTAAGAGATTGATATTGATTTATGTATCTTTGTTATAGAAAGTCGAAAGTAACTTTGTAGTAGTTCGTTTTCTGTTTTTTTACACCTTTTTGTTCTGTTTCTTTTTCTTTGTAGGCTTCTTTGTTTCAATCTTTTTAGCTTTTGTGTATATTTTGAAAATGCTTTAATAAAGTTTTCTAAAAGAGAAATCGCACTGAATTTCTGTGAAACTTACTCCTTATGAATCTAATTCTGGATCTGAGCTTAACAGTAAACTCTGTCAATCTCACTGGAAATTATTTATTTACTTATTTATTCATTGGCCACCCAACTCCAATGGACTCTCATGGGATTAGACTGACTTTTTGCAGCTTCCCTCTTACAGCTGTTTTACTGATCACATTTATAGCCTTCCCCATATGGGGTTTGAGCTGTATGCATGATACTCTCCCCACCCCCTAATTCAGAGCTTTCCAAACTTTTCATGTTGGTGACACACTTTTTAGACATGCATCATTTCACGAAACAGTAATTCAGTTTTACTAGCAAACCGGAGGTTAAAGTAACTAACTTATAAGACATATGGACGCATACCTCTTAAATAGCGAAATTTATGGGGACACAACGTATCTCATGAAAACAGAGTTCCCCTTTACAGCAGGGCAAGGCTTGGACAGAGCTCCCCTCTTACAGCAGGGCACAAGGCAGGCACTAGGACCTGCGCGGAATCCTGGCAGGGCTTGGAGGCAGCAGCAGCGAGGCGCTTGAGGCTCTGAGCGTCGGACTCAGAGGTTTCTCGTTACGTTCGTGCGACACACCTACACACTGCAGCCGACACACTAATGTGTCATGACACACAGTTTGGAAAGCTCTGCCCTAATTTATTTCTTCAACCCTGTAAAGCAGTTCTGGCTGCAAGAAGATGGTTGAACATACTTACCTGCTGAATTTTATCTCATGGTAAATTTGAACCCAGATTGGCAACCTTTTCAAGTACCAAGCGCAGTGATGAAATTTTGCATGGTAGAGCAGACACACACATAAAAGCAAGATTTAAAAAAATCTCTGAAACCTTATAAAATTTGGCAGTCTCATGAGATTTCAGCATTTTTAATAATACATAAACACAATTCAGGTTTATTTCCTTTTGGAGTTCTATGCGTGTCACCGGTGGGTGGAAGTTCATTGTACCATGGCAGCCCTGGGCACCACAATCCTTTTTGTGCTGGAATTCAACAATCACTGTGCAATGTAAGCTATTTTATTGAGTGATAAGTCAAGTAACCCCATCTATAGGTCTTTGTATAGCATTGGTTCCCAGCTGTCAGGGATTCTGTTGGTGAAATTCAACAATTTTTTTGTGGGAAAAGCTTGGGATTTACTCTCTTACATTTTAGGAACTACATCTATCTAAACATGTTTAATTTTAAAATATATATTAAAGAAATCTCATTCTTCCAGTTGGAAATCAACAATCCCTCCATATAAACAATTAATTTAATACACACCATCATTTGTTCATCATATCTGCTAGTCTCTAGCACTGCTGTCCCAGCTGATTCCTTTAGTGTCGGAACCAAATGAATGAGTTGCTATAAAGTCCACAGAAGGAGCTCAGCCAGCACTGCCAAAAAGCGAGCTCTTAAACAATGGTGTGTTCATTGCATATCCATGGTTAATTGAAGATTCACTCAGTTAAACCATAGTTTGTACAACACACCATAAAACTAACATCACAGGCTGGCTTCACCCAATACATTAAGCTAAAATACACTAATTTGTGGTTCAGTGTGTTGTATTTACACAGCCAGTGGGGCAGGGAAATTCATCAAATCAAACCTTCAAGAATAGAGATTATATCTCAAATTGTACTGCTATATTTACTTGTCTTCCTATATTTTTTACATTGTATTTTAACTATATATGTTGAAATTGAATGAAGTTCTTATTAGACTTTAAAAAAAAAGAATAGCAGTGGGGGATTAGTCCCATTGTTTCACCACAGCCATGTAGTTACAGCATACCATATAGCCCAAATAAGGCAAAATAATTTGCATTTCCTATCACAGTGAATCTATGAACCTGGCTGGGTATTTCCCCATGCTTGAATGCAGTATGTAAGGCAGGTTTACTTTAGAAACAGAGTTTTAATTTTGTTGTGTTTTCAGAACTCTTTGACATTGCATCCTTTGCTTTTTCCTGATGGGAACAACAGAAAATGGCAGGGGGGGAATGGTGTAATGCTATGTCCAACGCCTCATGTCAGCAGATTATCTCCGCCACCAGCTAATGTGAAGAAATATTTTTAAATCCTGTGATAATTTTGTGTGTGTGTGTGTGGAGGTGCATTCACACTAATTGGGAAGAATTAGAACTTTAATGGGGGAGAAGGAAAACCAGAAGGAAGTGTGAGAAAACAGTGACAAGGCTCTTTGCTTATTAATCATGATTTGATGCATACACAGAAGCCAAGCATTTACTATCTTTTTAAAGCTAGAAAGCAAATTTACTGCAGACTTGTCTCAAAGCTTTTTCATTTTTAATGTTATAGAATTTTATCTTGGTTCAGCTTGAACTAAAAATGTTGGCCAAGTAGTTACAACTTCCAGAATATATAAAAATCTTGAGCCTTATCCTCCCCACTTCAGGCATGGGAATACCTTGCCAAGTTCTTAATCTTATAAGGAAAACATACATAGCAGTTATTGGCTAAATGGAGAAAATTGTTTCTCCTACCCCTGTTCCAACCAGCTTGCCTGTTGAAGAAAAGTTCTGGAAACATGCTATGATTTTGTATAATAGTATTTCATATTGCCTCTATGGATTTTGCATTTTCCCCCCATGGGAAAACATGGCCATTGTTACTTTTTTGAGAAATTTGGCTGTTGTAAAATTCAGCCTGAATAGCCATGATCCATACTTCCTGAATGCATATTTGGGCTGGAGCAAGCAGGCTTACAATCTAAAAATATAAGAGATGGGGGGGGGAATACCCTCAGCTACTACAGAACTATAGTTTATACTTTGTATTCTCTTTGACAGTGGACCATACAAGACTATCTCAATAGCATCCCTCTGTGTTTCCCATTCAGGACATTCTCCTGCTGAAGTGAAGAATATTCAGTCACTCCTACTTCCACTGTAAGAGAAGTGCCACACTGAAGAAAGATAATTAAGGGAAAAAATATGTTGATGAAGATTCTCAGTCATCCAGATGGAATTGTCTGTAGGTTGAGTCATGGCAACTGGATTTATTTCTTTTGGTTGAAGCTACTTGGACAGGCAGCGAAACATTTCAACCAAAAGAAAGAAATCCAGCTGCCATGACTCAACCTACAGATAATTAAGGGAAACTTTCAATACTGGAGAATGATGTGGAAGAGGTTTTTGATTTCCAGATCTTTTAGAGCAAGGAACAGCCCTGGAATTTTGAAGAGGATAGTCTCACTTCCTGATACTGGTCAGGTCTGAACAAGCCTCTTTGCCCCATCATCAGAACTTGTTGGCAACCATTTCTTGAGGGTAGGAAATGACAATGTCATCCTCTATGAATGTCCCACTGACTCTGAAAGCAACCTCCATGCACATTTCCCTGCTCACTTTCAAAAGTACACTTTGCCTCTATGTTGGCTTGAGGGCGCCTGTCCATTTGGGCTAGAGCACTTTCAGTTTGCTACAATACTGAGATATAAAAGAAGTCCTTTGTTCCACAAGTCTTAATTGATAAACTTGTAGACTTTGTACTAAGACTATAGCGTTAACTCCATTTATCTGGATATGAAATAAGTCTGTCCAGATAAATAGGCAGGTTTATGTCTTGCTTTGATTACATCCATATTGAACACAGTGGCCTTTAGATCTGAACAACACACTAAAGGCTGTCTTCTGAATCATATGTTACAGACAATGCAGTGTCCATGGCCACACTGTGCTCCAGGCAGCTTTACAACTCTTGTTATATTAACTTGCCTTCCAGTCTTCTCTTCTATACTTAGGAATGAGCACCAGGAACAGTAGCAAGAAGAAGGTGGACTTCCTCAGGACTAGGGCCCAATGTGGGCATCTAGCCCAAGAGTTTCCCCAAACTTGCAAACCAGTGAGATGGCATCCAATCAAATATTTTGCCTGATTTCTTTAGTGCTCCTGGCATTCCTCACCACTGGGGATGGTAGAGTTCAGCAACAGCTGGAAATCCGTAAGCTCCCAACTTGTGTGGGAGTGCTTTAGTGCTGCTATGCTCTGCAATACCTATTGAATTAGATATTTAAATTCCTATTTAACTGCAGTATTTATTTATTTATTTATTTATTTATTTATTTTCTATCCCGCCTTTATTATTTTTATAAGTAACTCAAGGTGGCGAACATACCAAATACTCCTTCCTCCTCCTGTTTTCCCCACAACAGCAACCCTGTGGGGTGAGTTGGGCTGAGAGAGAGTGTCTGGCCCAAGGTCACCCAGCCGGCTTCCATGCCTAAGGCGGGACTAGAACTCACAGACTCCTGGTTTCTAGCCCATTGCCTTAACCACTAGACCAAACTGGCTGTTTTACCAGAAATTTTTACCAGTTATTGTAACATTGCCATGCCTATTTGACTAGATATATTAGAATAAAAAATGTGCATGAATGAGTGTTGATTTGAATAATCACAAATTAAGATTCTGTAATGTTACCTTTAACTCTCCCTTTGCTTTTTTTCAGTGACAGAGGCCATCTTCATGCTTCTTTAAGGCAGCAGACAGTTTTCAGACATCTGTAGATTATCAAGCTGGAGTGTGAACTGAATCTAGGTGTTGTATTTAGGTGTTTCTTATCACAGTTTTGCTAAGAAAAACATGAAGATTGTTGAAGCAATGACCACTACAAAGGAACACACTTTCAATGGGTCTACAATGGGGAGGGTTTTTTTTTCATGCTAGGAAATTAATTTTGCAACTTGGCTTGATGTTAAACTATGTTCTCTTTGCACATTTATTAGATTCCTGCAAGTTTTTAAAAATTGAACTTCAATTTAAGCAAAAGTAAATAATCTTTAAAATAAGGCTAATTGGGGGGGAGTTTCTATGAAGAAAATTGAAGCAATTATAGATCTAGCATTCAATTAAATTAGTCACATCTTAGTTGCATGGAAATCAGTGGCATGGTTAACTGAAATCCCATGGATCCCCTTAGGGTGGAGTGAGGGCAAACAGTTTTAGTGCTTCTGGGACTGGGAAAAGCGTTATGGGATGGTGGCATCAAGACAAAAATAGAAGGGCCCTGTTTTTTCTAAATTGGCATTCCTAGTTGTAAATTAGCATATGCACCATTTTTCTTGCTGACATATTTTCTCATTTTGGGTCCTGTGTAAAGAGCCCTCCTGTGAGAGCAGATCCTGTTTTCTTAATATGTAAGAAAAGGTTTTGCTTTGAATATAAACTCAATTAATTCATCTCTAGAAATCAGAGCAGCAAAGCCTTTCTCCAAGATCCTGGGAGGGAGGCTTTGTAAGTCCCCCCATGGTCCATTATGCATTGTAAATCTAATTTACTGGAACTCATAGTAACAACTGTCACATCTAAAAGGGGACTTGGGGTTAATGGAACCATTTGGGAAGCAATAGTGGATAGACATGGACTTGCTTTGTGCTCAGAGTTGCCTCAAACCCTCTTCAAAGTTTCATTGAACCTCACTTCCATTAGGGAAAGTCTGAAAATATCAAAAACACCAAATAACGTTATGGGATTGATGGTCCATTTGTTTGTTTTCTTGGCAATCCATGATATTCTCAGGAACCTTCTCCAACACCAAAGCTCAAAAGCATCAGCATTTCTTTCTATCCTACTTCTTCAAAGTCCAACTTTCGCTTCCATAGAGTGTCCAAGGGAAAACCATTGCCTGAATAATTCTGAACTTTGTAAGTATAGACACATCACAGCATCTGAATATCTTTCCCAAGGCCTTCATTACTAAGCCTACCAAATGCTAGTCTGCAATGCATTTCTTGACTACTGGCTTCCTAAATATCACGGTCTCATTGATGCATAATGCTAAGCAATAAAGAGATCAAACCACATTATCTCTTATAGTTATGAGTGAAGTACCCTTTCAGTCAGATCTTAATTTGACCGAAGCTAGCCTCAGAACCCTGGCATATTAGTGGCATGAATATTGGGAGTATTTTTCTGGAAGAGACTGTTTGCTTCTAAAATGTATTTCTCTCACTAATGAGCACCTGAAGATTGCATTTTAATAGCAAATAGAACCAATCGTCCTAAAATAGGATAACAGAGCATGGCTTTCATGCCATTTTGATTAAGATGTTGCTTATATTCTCTGATTTTAAACAAGGTGGAATTCAATGGTTGGCAAATTTTACCATTGTTGTGAGCCACCCAGAGTTGTGTTTTAAGATGGATGGCCGTACAAATCTTTTAAATAAATAAATGAAATTATGATTAGCAGATAAGTACTGTGTATGTCTGTGCTCAGAAGTAAATCTTCTAAGTTCAATAACTCCCATTAAATTCAACAAAGCTTACTCCCATCTAGTTGGATATTCAACTGTAGCCAAATTGCATTCTAATCAATACAAATAAAGTTCAAGCTTAAATGTACAAGGCTGCCATCATAAACTTACTCATTAGGAGATAATTTCCTGTTGGAGTTACAATTAAGTAAAAATAGCTAGAATTGAGCTCCTAGAGTTGGCTATTTGAACAAGATTTAATTAAGAGAATAATACCCAGTATACAGTAATATGACAGAGTGAGCTCCCGCACTAGCCCCAGCTCTTGCCAACCTAGCAATTCGAAAGCATGCAAATGCAAGTAGATGAATAGGTACCACTTCTGTGGGTAGGTAACAGCGTTCCACGTGCGTCATGCCAGCCACATGACCGTGGAAGCGTCTTTGGACAATGCTGGCTCTTCGGCTAACAAATGGAGATGAGCACCGGCCCCTAGAGTTGGACACGACTGCACAAATGTGCAGGGAAAACCTTTACCTTTATTTTTTATACAGTAATATGATCTTACAACACTGATTCTGAGTTATTCTCTCAAAATATAAGTTGGTGCCTGATCTTTGTTTTACTGAGGCATGTTACATGCAATGTACATAATGTTTATTACTATTGCATTCACTTCATGATTTTATATCCCATTTGATGCATGGCATCGCTAAATAGGCTTAGCTAGAAATGTTGTTTATATATTTGCATACCCCATACCCTACCATGACATTTCCTTTGGTTGTTCCTATTTGTGCATAAAATGGAATGTTAAATATTATCACCATGCTATTTTTAAGGGGAAAAAATCATGCAAGGTAATTTATACTATGTGCACAATAGATCTCATGAAATTTTATGAGTTGCAGTGCTTACTTTAGATTTAGTTTTCTTTGAATGGGATCACTGGAGACTCATTTGCATTCATTGACAAATATAAACAGATTGAGCACTAATGAAGATATGCAACATTTACATCTAAAAAGATCTTCTGAAGCTCTATTTAGGTCCCTAGTATTGTCTGCATCTTCCCAGTCTCTCCTTTGCCTTTTTCAAACCTGCAGGGAGAATTTACCTCACAGCCAGATTAGTCATGCAGTGGTTATAATAAGGCCAATATCTCTGCTTCAATTGTAGATAATGGCTTGTAAGGCTGCAGTGTTGGTGTCTGATTGGGTGTATCATCATCCAATTAGTAGGAAAGACACAATACCTACACCCTCTCACCCAATAAATAGTTGAAGTATGTTGTTTGCTATGATAATAATGAGTATGGCAATGAGGAAGGTGGTGTTTGATAAATTTGTTAATATTGGGTTTGGCTGATATATATCATATTGAGAATGCTACGACTGACCATGTGATGAATAAGGCGATTGGGATAAAGATTAATGAAAATGTGTCGAGGATGAAGCTGATGTTGATGTTTACTGTTGTTATGTTAATGACTGGGGGGATGTGATAGTGCAGTTTCATTTTCATTGTTCAATACAGAGCTTTCCAAACTGTGTGTCGCGACACAAAAGTGTATCGCCACACACAGTCTGGTGTGTCGCCACACAACCCAGAAGCGCTGATCATCATCAGCGCTTCCGGGTTTTTTCGCGGCGACACACCAACGGCGGCGCGCAAAAACCCGAAAGCGGCAGCAGCGCTTCCGGGTTTTTGCACGCTGCCGCAACGGCGGCACTTCCGGGTTTTCCCGCGGCGACACACCAATGGGAAAAACTTTGTAAAGCCCTGGTTTAATAGGAGGCTGAGTGGGGTTAGGCTAATAATGAATGTGATTATTAGACTGTTTTTATGTCAGTAATCAAGAGAGTAAGTGAGGACCATTCGGTCATCATCCAGAGACATCAAGATCATATTTGGCCAGATCTCTCTGTCTTTTAAGCAATTTTCTCACATAAATCACTGCTTTAACTGGATCCCTGAAAGACTCTGCATATCGACTTCAAATCTCATGACAATAGATTAATTAGGTGCTGTTGTGTTCATTTCCTGGTGACATGGACAGATGTTCATCATCTCAACCTGTCCCTAGTAATAAGCTTGCTGCTTTTCTAAGGACGTTCCACTAATCTCTTTTCATCCACAGTACCCACTGTCCTCCTTTCTTCCCATTTCCTAAACCTTATCAAACATCATTATTTTTTCAAATCCATCCCATGCTCCAATCACATGCCCAAAGTATGTGAGTTTCTACTTGCCCCAAGGGAGCTCACCCTTTAGTTGATCCAGGATAGATTTGATACATCTTGCATTCCATTAGACACTTAGTAATGGTCTCTAAACCCACAATTCAGAGGTGTCTATCTTCCTTCTCTCACTTTTTCTCTTTCACAGTCATATATTACTTTGAATAAAAAATAGATAACATTGCTTCAAAATTCTGAAGGATACTGAAATGTCCTTATCTTGCATGATCTTTTCTAAGTCTTTGTCTTCCTCCCAAGAATTAATTTCCTCTTTATTTCCCCGCCCCATCTTGATCTATTCCTCAGCCTAAGAAAACAAACTTCTATTATTTTTACTTTGTCCCCATCCACTGTAAATTCACTAAGCATGCAGGCTGACGTTACCTTTATCCTATTAATCCTTATATTAACCAATTTTTTCACTTCCCATTTGTTACTTTCAGAATGCAGTCCTCTAATTCTTCTTTACTTTTGGCTAACAAAATGGTGGTAACTCATGTCTGATAAAGTTTTAACCTCCCATTTTGATTCCTGCTGTCATCACTTCTAATCCTGCCATGTTTTTATCTGCTGTGCAAGTTAAACAGATCTGGGGACAATATGCCTCCTTCTATCACTCCCTCCCCTGTAGTCTGTTTCTCCAAATTCAATTCTTACAGTAGCTTCTTATTCACTGGGGGGAAAAAATCCTCAGAAGGATGATCAAAAGGGGCATTGCTATTTTTATTTATTTTACATATTCATTCAACTTATATCCTACTTTTTTCAGTACCATCTAATATCAGCTTTGCCCAGTGTTGTGCTTTCCGGATGTCTTGAACTATAATTCCCAGCATAGAGACTGGGAATTCGGGGGATGGGGGGTGTAGTCCAGCAAATCTGGAGGGAGCCAGGCTGGGGAAGGCTGATGTAGATTCAAGGTGCCGGATTAAAGCAAAAACCAAACTACCCACTAACACTTAATAATAAACAATAGCCTTGGGATGCCTCCCTGCATCTGAATAATATTGGCTGTACTTTGTTCAGCAAATGTGTGAGTGGTAAAAGAAGCAGATGGCTGAAGAAGTTGGTGAATATGGAGATAATTTGACATGGAGTTTTTATTAGGGCATTTTATGTTAAACAGAAACATTTAAATTGAACAGAATTTAGGAAACTGGAAAGTCACTCACAGGCTAATAAGTTCAATCTGTTCCAGCCAGTGGGTGCCTTATGAACAAGGCTGAAGCTGAAACCTGAGCCTTGGTGACATTTTTATAGCTCTAAAGAAGATAGCTGCAGTTACTCAAACCCAAAGAAGAGGAATACATGTCAGGATCCCTGAAAGGAGCATCCTTTGGCAAAGAAGTCATCCAGCCACAGGTGCTGGTGACATACATAGAATTGGCAGAAACCTTTTAGGTTACTGAGTCCAACATCCAGCTGGGCACAGAAATCCACATTAAAGCATCCACGACAGATGGCTCTCCGGCCTTTCCTCGAACATGTCCAGTGAATCAGAATTCACCACCTCTGGAGGAAAGTTGGTTCCATAGTCAAACTGCTCTGCTAATTTTTTTTTTCTGACACTGAACTGGAATCTGTCCTCCTGCAGCTTAAATCCATTATTCCGTGTCATACATTCCAGAATGAGAGAGAACAGAACTTGGCCTTCTTCCTTGTGACATCTTTCCAGGTATTTGAAGAACGCAAGCATGTTCTCCCTTCGTCTTCTCAAGGCTCAACATATTCAATTGTTTGGGAAAACGAATATCCCCTACTCAAAGAAGAAGGAGCCGAAATGGGAATTAAATATGTCTCCCTTTTCCTTGTTACCTGTTAGCATTTTGCCATCCTTCACTGAGGGGCGTGGTGGCTCAGCGGGTAAGACGCCAGGCTTGTCGATCGGAAGATCGGAGGTTCGAATCCCTAGCCCCGCGTGACGGAGTGATCTCCCGCACTAGCCCCAGCAATTGCCAACCTAGCAATTCGAAAGCATGCAGATGCAAGTAGATTAATAGGTACCACTTCGGTGGGTAGGTAACAGCGTTCCGTGTGTGTCATGCCGGCCACATGACCGTGGAAGCATCTACGGACAGCGCTGGCTCTTCGGCTAACAAACAGAGATGAGCACCGGCCCCTAGAGTCGGACACGACTGCACAAATGTGTGGGGGGAACCTTTACCTTTACTTTTTATCCTTCACTGAGCAGCTGGTATACAGATTCTTTTCTGTAACGGATTTCACACACCCTCCAGTTGCCACTGCATCTTCCTGGCTGAAGGGGGGAAAAGACTATTTTAACAGCTAAGGATGACTGAAGTCTATCTCACTCAAGGGCTGGGGACAAAGTAAAGGTAATGTGATGGGGAGATGGCAGAAAAGAGATGTGACTAGGACATGTTTGTACTGTGGTACAAGAGGGCAGAATTTTAATCCTGCTGTTCTTCCTTTTTAACAGAAATAAGAACAAACAAAATCCTCCAGCACTCAGTAAGCTTATTTTGTTGTTGTTCAGTCGTTTAGTCGTGTCCGACTCTTCGTGACCTCATGAACCATAGCACGCCAGGCCTTCCTGTCCTCCACTGTCTCCCGGAGTTTGCTCAAATTCATGTTCATTGCATCGGTGATGCTCTCTAACCATCTCACCCTCTGCCGTCCCCTTCTCCTTTGGCCTTCAGTCTCTCCCAGCATCAGGATGTTTTCCAGTGAGTCCTCTCTTCGCATTAGGTGGCCAAAGTATTTCAGCTTCAGCTTCAGTATCTGTCCTTCCAATCAGCAATCAGGGTTGATTTCCTTTAGGATTGAAAGCTTATTTTACTGTCATATATTTGGCATATCAGTAAATGCGTAACTTCACATTCTGACATGGTATCCTACTGCTACCTCTGGAGTACAAATGAGATTGAACTAGGTTGCTCTTGAGTTTAAGACTGTTTATAATCTAGCCAAAATCTGGAGCTGCTTAGAATCCAAAAGCTGAGAATATACAAGAATGAAGAATCCAGCTGGGAACAGGATGTAAGCTTTGCCTAATTCTGAGAAATAGTGGCCAACACATTGCCAAATGCATGCTGTTGAGGTCAGTCTCAGAGGGGGAAGAAAGGAAGAAATGTTCTCTAAGTCCTATACCAACCACCCCCAAACGGCATACACCGATAGGCTCTTGGATTTTAAAAGCTCACCAAGGGCTATAGAAAAACACGTAGTGGGTTCACATGTTACTGTCAGCTTCTTAACACAGCCTTCCCAAGCCCAGGTCACCATTCAGGTAACTGCTACAATTCTCAGCAATGGTCCTGTTGGCTGGGGAATTCTGGGGGTTGAAGTCCACATATCTTAAAGTGGCTAAGGTTGAGAAACACTGTTGTAGACTGACACTGTTTAATTAATATCCCATCATCTGGTTGATTAAACTGAATTGCCATTAGGTGATTTGATGCCACCTCCACAAGATAGCTAAGTAGAACCACAGTAACTTTCAGTGTCTTACTGTTTCCACCTACTTCTAATAAGGAGGTACAACTGTGCAGGTTTTCTCCCATGATCTGAAAATTCCAGATAGGTTTCGTAATAGACAAATTCCTGCATGAAGTCAAATATTTTGTTTGTGATAGTAGGGAAGTGATAATATGCATGTTTTTCTGATAGAGAAGAGGGCTGCATGACATCCTGATGAAACAAATGGCTCATGGACAAGTTTATTTCAAAAAGCTGATTTAAGAAGCCTCTGATATTAGTAAGAGCCACAGTCCAAATGTCAACAGTCTGTATTTAAGGTCTGGGCAGTGGGAGTGCATCAAAGACCTTGATGTAATTAAGCAGATACTGTACTACAAGTTGAACAAGATTTTAGTGAAACAGGAAGACACTCCTTTAAGATTCCTTATTTGGTTCTTTTCCTGTTGCTAACAGTTCTTGGATAGTTGCAAAGGAGAATGGGAGAAAGGAACGAGTTATATTTGTTCTGTAACAAGGTAACCATTTATTGCCATTTCCCAGTCCTACGGACACTTTCTAGGAAGCAGATATCATTAAATATAGTGGAAATTGCTTCCAAATAAACGTGCTTTGGATAGTGTACATGAGCCAAAAGAGCTCATACAGGTAGTCCTCACTTAGCGACCACAATTGGGACCAGCAACTCCATCACTAAGCGCCACAGTTGCTAAGTGAAGCATCATGTGACTGCAACAGACTTACAACCTCACTTCCCATTCAGTTGTTAAGCGAGTCACCACAGTTGTTAAGCGAGACATCATGTGACTGTGACTTCTGATTTTACTGCTGGCTTCTCCATTGACTGCTTGTTGCAAGCCAGTTGCGAAGCGCACAAATGGCAATCGTGACCGTGGGACCCTGCAATGGTTATAAATGCCCGCCAGTTGCAAAGTACCCTAATGTCGATCATGTGACCGTGGGGACACTGTGCGGTTCATAAATGTGAGGACTGGTCTTAAAGTTACATTTTCAGCACTGTCGTAACTTTGAACAGTCACTAAATGAGGTGGTTGTTAAGTGAGGACTACCTGTACATAGTCAGGGGGTTGATCTGGTAATGACTGACCAAAGAAGAGATCCGCCATTGTGGTGAAGATAGTGAAAATGGTGTGCCAGTGAGCATCTGCAAAAAAGAGTAGTCCCATGGATGATAAGGAAATGAAGTGAAAGTGAAAGTGCCTTTAGGTAATTTCAGGGTGTGGCCATCAATGCAACGCAACACAACGCAACGGTATGCTCAGTGGAGCTCAGCAGTGCAGCACCTGCTGCCCTAAGCCAGCTAAAATCATATTTTCTGCTCAGATGTCATCAAAGGGCAAAATGTCATGAGATTATAATAATTCTGCCTGAAATCTCACAAAATCACTGAAATTTCATGCAAAAATGCTGAGACCTCGTGGGCTTTGGACAAGTGCCTCTTATGGGTAAAATTTTACAGCATTTATTACAGTAAAAATTGTAAAACTGTATACATTTTATAAAACAAATAAATGCATACATGAAATAGCTGGAATGTCACAAGATACGTATCATAAACTGTCAAGATTTTTGGCTTTTTTCCAGGGAGATGCCTCTGCTATTGCCTGAAACTTTTCAGGAGCATCCAGGCCCGGAAAATTTGCCAAGCCCTCGGATACAGCTTTGGTGGCAGCATTTCAGAAGGGACAGGACTGGAAAAAGTGTAGAAAAAGGCAACTAAAATGATCAGGGAGATAAAGCAATTCTTCAAGGAGGAAAAATGATATATTGGGATTGTTGCAGTACAGGAAAAATGCTAATTAGCAGCATATAAAATTAATTATGATGTAAAGCAGAGCTTTCCAAACTGTGTGTCGGGACACATCAGTGTGTCGGCTGCAGTGTCTGGGTGTGTCGCGGCTGCTGCTGCCTCCTGGCTTCCACGCAGGTCCTAGTGCCTGCCTTGTGCCCTGCTGTAAGAGTGTGTCGCGAAATGATGCATGTCTAAAAAGTGTGTCACCAACATGAAAAGTTTGGAAAGCTCTGATGTAAAGAGTATGGTTATAGAGACATTTTTCTACCTTTCTCATAATATCAAAACTTGAGCTAAACCAGTTTTTTAAAAATGCAGATTCAGGTCTAAAAGAAACATGTATTTCTTTGCACAATGCATATTACAATCCCTATGAAATGTGTTGATGGCCATCAGTTCTAGATTTTTTTTTAGAAAAATGGATGGAGGATAAAGCTATGGATTTCTTCATAAAATTGCCACATTCCTTTTAGGAATGTGAGGTAGTTCAGAGTGAAATATAAGATGCTAAAAGTCACCTAAGACTGATATGGCTAAAGAGATATTTGAATTTGGACCTGTTTATTCTAGGCATGTAGGCCTTTGCATGCACACATTAATGCATTGCCTAACATGGAGCTATGATTCTGCAAAACTGAAGTATTCTAGAAGTAAGTGCTGTTAAAATAATTGGGAAAAAAGCTCCCCCAAAATCTAGAATATTTTCCATCAAGCCATATGAAACAATCTCCTTAATTTCAACTGATTCAGGAACATCTATTATATAAGGAAAAGAGGGGAGCCTTCTACAGTCCATTGTATTTTCCACCCATTTTCTAGATTGCTGGTTTTTTAAGGATGCACCTTGATTTGTGTTTTTCATCTGAAAAGGTGCTGATAATTATATATGTAGCTTGGACTACAGGGCTGGCTCTAGGCAGGGTATGGTCAAAAAAGTCAAGATGGCAGCTACTATGGTATGACAGCAGCTTCACCTTTTTTTTATAACAGTCAGAGCTTTGATTGCATCGTTGTGGCAACCATCTTGATTTTTTGACCACACCTTGAGGACATTGCTGGCTCTAGGTTTTACACTTGCCCCAAATCTGCTTTTAAATAAGGTTTACAAGTATTTTTATCCTCACCCACGTGCTCTGGAGCCAAGAAGCTTGTCTTTGCTACCCTCCACTCCAATGTCCTTATTGTCCACTTTTTCCCAATGTCACAGATGTTGAGTTATGTTGTGGGGAAAAAATATGGTCACTGTCACAAAAGTAGAGCTGGCTGTTAGATGTTTTTGTTTCAATTTTTTGTGGCAACAAACCATATATCTTTTCCTTCAGAGGTTACTGGGAGGACTGAAATGATGTCAGAAAATTGCTTCTCAAACCATTAGTAAAAGAGGAGGCCAGGTAGATGGGATTCTAGGTGGATCATGAGAGCGCGTTTGGGTAAGCCTCTCCTCACGCTAAAGAGACAATCTTGTCTGATCATGCAGGAAAATGTCTGCAAACACTCCTATTTTCAGTAGGTTTGAAAGGGTTGTTTTTGCCGTCTTCTTGTGCTGTTTGGAGTGTGGCACAGAGAAATCTAATTCATAGCTTTGGTTACATTTTTAAATTAGGCTTGACAATAAAAATCAGAAAGATCAACTGTTGTGCTACAAACACTCCAGAAGAAAACTGCTAAACATAATGTATGTATGGGCTTTTCATAGCAATACAGTCTAATAAAACACAGTATATATCTTGCTAAGTAAACTAAGTTTGAATCTGATATATAACACAACTTTTCAAAGTTTCAGTCATTTCAGAAACTTGGAGTCTATCCAGGGCAGCACATAATTAATTTAGAAGCAGTCCTGGCTTTCTTATTCCTGAGACTGAAACATCTGTGGTTCTTGATTCATTAGCAGTGAAAAACAAAAATTACTCACTTGTCTCTATTTTTCCCCCCAGCACACATAACAGCACTTCCCATTTTGCAGACATGTTAGCTGTAATTTCTGAGTCTTAAATAAAAAAGATAGAATTAAAATAGACAGAAAGAGAGTTGTATAAGTTTTCATATAATTTTTCCTCCTGACTGAGGGGTCCCTAGAACAGACTGGAGCTCTCACAGTAAACTTTGGGAGAAAAATACCAAAGAACTATTTATAATTGCTGCCAGCTAATATTAATTACCAGCTGATCAAAATGTACTTCTAAGAGTGATATACAGTATTTAAGGCCAGCCCAGACTTACTTATGGAAATAGTCTAGATAGTCCTTCCCCAGTAAATTATGTTTTCTTCTCCTTTGCTTTATAATTAATGTCTTAGAGGTGATCATGTTTTTCATATATTAGAACATTGCCTGCCTTTCTGTTCTCCTTATTTCTCCTACGTCTCTGAAATAGTCAACTATCCATGAAGATATTACTATTCCATTCTATGGTCTCCTATAATGAGCTTCATCAGTACAGTACTGTTCTTTCCCATCATACTTTAAGTAGAAGAAAGCTACTGTGGGCTAGAAAATATGCAGTGAAACTAATCAAATCCTAAATATACTCTGAGGATAGGAAAGTAACACTTCTTCCCTACAAACTTTAAGAAAGTTGTTGCAAATTTCCAATCTCTCCTCAACCTTATCTTCTAATCAGGAAGTAGAACATTTTTTGGCTTCCACAAAATGTGGACTATTGGAATTTCTGTCACAGTAATAACAACTCATAGGTCAGTTCAACATTTCCTTACACGTTAGTAGGATTACCAGATCTGGGCTGAAAAAATCTGGATGAGTTTTAGATGACTGCAAAAAGTTAGAGTTTCCTCTATCTCCTTGGTATCATTCAGATTTTTGTAGCTCAGATCTTGTAGCCCTAATATTAGATAAAACATCAGATGGTCTGTGAGCACATCAGTTCTTATGTCTGGGGCATCAGAGTAAGCTCACGTATTATCTATGCATGTAGTATATACACATTCTTTTACAGTTATATTTCTATCCTCGTCTAACCACCTGGTTTGGCTTGAGATATTTTACAACTCCCACACAATGCAGACCCCCCCAAACAAATAGCCCTCCTCATCTTGAATATTAAACCACTTTAAAACCACAGTTCTTTAAAAGAGAAGTAATAAAACCATAATATGAAAAAAAAATAGGAAGATTTTGAGTGGCCTCCTCAGTCTGGTTGTTCCCAGAGGTCCATCAACCTGCATATAGGCTATTCTCTAAAATAATTCACCCCATAGGTTTCTGACTCCCAATTATGCTAGAAAATATGGTCAATGTGGGGCTTACTGGGAGCTGAAGTCCATTAGAATCAGCTCTAGAATCTGGAATGTAGAGCCGTGCCGATTCCAAGGGCCTATAACTGAAAACTAAAAGGAATTTAATTCTCTACTGTTGTGTGAGGGTAAGACACCAGGCTTGTCGATCGGAAGATCACAAGTTCGGAGGTTCGAATCCCTAGCCCCACATGACGGAGTGAGCTCCTGCACTAGCCCCAGCTCTTGCCAACCTAGCAATTTGAAAGCATGCAAATGCAAGTAGATTAACAGGTACCACTTCGGTGGGTAGGTAACAGCGTTCCGTGTGCGTCATGCCGGCCACATGACCGTGGAGGCTTCTTCGGACAACACTGGCTCTTCGGCTAACAAACGGAGATGAGCACCGGTCCCTAGAGTCGGACACGACTGCACAAATGTGTGGGGGGAACCTTTACCTTATAACTGAAAACTAAAAGGAATTTCATTCTCTACTGTTGTGTGCTACTTTTCTATGAGAGCCATCAGCTGGAAGCAGTTTAGCTCAAGTAAGCTTGAATTAGAAATTAAACCATCCATCAGATTAGCCCTGAAGGAAATGTAATAATTCTAATCTTTCTACATTACCGCTGCTTGTGAGAAAATAAAAAAAAATTGTCACAATATTAATATTAGTGACACAGTAGATAGTTCCCTGAAATCATCAGGTTTGCCTTAAATCAATCATTAGCTTTCTTGAAAAATAATTATTCCCTCTCTCTGCAATATCCCTTCTCTTTATAGCAACCTTTTAACTGTCTGAAATAAAAGAGCAGGGAAAACAATGCTTGCTTTCATAACTCCTGCAGATACGGTGGGCAGTTGTGTCATCATAGCATGTTAAATTCCATCTTATTTACATACTTAACTAGTAATTTTATGATTAGGCAATTCTTGGAAATCCATATTAAGTATATAATCAGGCACTAACTTTAGTGGTCTTGTAATTATCTTGTTAAGATAAAGTGCACTACATAATTAAACACAAGTCTAAAAATAGCACATTTTGCCTAAACACATTGTAATTAAATAAAACACAAACATCTTCATTATTTTTTTAATGCTGAAAGAAATTTGCTTCCTTTACAAGACAGTAAAGCCTTCCCTCAGAGAGTAATTTGGTTTTATGTTCATTTGCAATAGAGGTGTCAGACTGTTGTCATCACGTTTCCTCTCACGTTTCTTGTCATCCGGACGAAGACAAGAGCCAAGTTACTTGATGTTACCGGAAATCTTTGGTAGCGTATTTTCTTTTGCAGGGGAAAAGAAGAGACAGGAATGCAGACTGACTGCATGGTGGGAAGTGCCCTCTGAAGACACAAGTATCCAAGGAACATCAGGACCTTGACTTCAAGGAGGAGAGAGGAAATCCAGAAAGGAGACGGAATACAAGGCAGAAAGACACACCAATAGAAAGCCCGTCTCCCCAAACCATAGTTTATTTATCTATTTATTTATTTTGTTGTTGTACTATCCCTTTATTATTTTTATGCTGCAAAACTGCCTTTACAACATAGTCCCTGGAGCTGAAAGTGCATCAGTTCAGCTTCCCAAGCCCCAGAGAAGCTTCCCGATTGCCAAGAGCGCTATAGTCGGAACGAGTCGGTGTATAAATACATTCGGGATGAAGACAGAATGATCTTTGGAATAGGCAATGCAGCTAAGTCTGGATTCAGTGCACAGAGAGCTTCTTGAGTCCCTCCAAGTCTCCCCGAACAAAGGTCATTTCTCCACTAGCGCCTTGTGGCAAAATAAGAGTAATAAGGACAGGCTTTACATCACTGATAGCTCAGTGGTACTGTAAGGCACAATGTTTCGCTAGTGGAGAAATAAAAGAATTGGCAGTATCAGTTCTGCTTCTGACGGAAAGAGACCATACTACTGTCATTTCTATTTTTCAGTTCATGAACTGTAGCAGGAAGTCAGTTATTTCCCTTGTTCTGTTCTTTGTTTTTCTGGGAAAGTCGTTGCATGAATTGGGGAGAGATCTCTGATATATAAATAGAATGAAGGCAGTAGCATTGGCTAAAGGTCAGAGTATAATCAGTACATTATCTGACATGTGCTTCCATATAAGCACTGAGACTGCATTAACTGCGGTCAAATACTACAGATTAGATTTTAGATTAGGCACTTTTGCCATGATAATTGTTGATGAATAATCTCTTGCAGGCTTCTCAACCCAGTATCCTCCAATTGTGCTCAGATTACAGCTTTTAGGATTCCATGGCTATTGGCCAAGATGGCTGGAAGATCCATTGTAAAATACCCATATAAGGAGATGACACAGCACTGATAACTCTAGCATATAATGTTTGAATTGAGTTCTGGTTTAAAAGCACTGCTTTGATTGATCTTAGGCAAGTGATAAGAATGCTGAAAAGTGTTTTACCAACAGTAGGTATTTCATGTACAACACATACAGAAAATGCTGGGAACTGCCCTGATATTTTCATATAAACATTTCCTAATGTATATTTTACACATTAACCATATTATTAACAGACCATCAGCAAATCATTAACAAATTAATAATAATTCATATAATTAAATGTAATGCCTGACATAATAACCAACAAATCTTTCATCAGCAGATGCTAGAGTTGGTGGGCACAATATAACAATAATATAGTATAACAACAACATAGTGTTATATTTTCTTAAAGAAATACAAATCTAGCTTTAAATCTGCTTTTACAAATAATTTGAGAAGTACACGTTTTATGCAGGTGGAAAAACATGTTTTGGGAAAGGCTTTAGAGTAGATTAGTAGAGGCACAATTGTTATCTGAAATTCCTATTATTAATGCACGCACAAATATTCCACACACTATCCAATGCAGCCATAAATAAATACTTCTGTGTGAATGTTTGAGTGACAGTTACATGCTTGCCTAGCTCTTTCCTGTTGAAAGGGGTGAGATTAGTGTTTAATTTGTTGGACAAGATTCGTATTTGGAGTGCTCCGTCATAATCCAAAGTAATAAAGGCACAGTTCTGTGCATGTTTCCATGACACAAGTCCCATTGAACTGAATATAATTTTCTTGCAAGCAAAGGACCGGTCTTTTTTGGAGCAATCAGGTGTATGTTGATGCAGAAATCCTATTGAGCTGTTTAGGCTTTACTTCTGGTGCCCAGATGCCTAGGATTGCAGTCTCTGTTCCATAGATTATAAGTGGGGTGTGCTAAAACAATATGGTAGTATAGATAAGAACTTATCTTGCTACTTCTGCTGAATCCTAAGATTAAACTTCTCAGCTTCTCTTCCTGAAGTTCCTTTTGTATAAACAATGCATAGAAAGTAGCTGGGGGCTACTGCATACTCCTGGCCTTCTCTCAGCTCTTGAAAGTAGGGCTCCATCATCAATAGCTGAACCTGAATTGAGCTGAATTCAGTTCATAAACTCATTGTTTTCGTTGACCCTCATTGGAGACAATGTTTGTGATCAGCTTGTCCTGTAGCCTCATTCCTTGAACTATAGAGCTCTTGGCTTGTCTCCTGCCCTGAATTTGGACCTGTTCTTGGCTGCTCACCCCCTCTTGTTCCTTTGGCAGATCCTGGCTTTCTCTAGAATTGGGCACTGGTTAGTTCTTGGAAGATGGTTGACTGATTCTGCCACGAGCCTGACCTGCTGCTGATCTTTCCTCCTCTAAATAGGACAACCGCATTTCAGCAGATTCATGCTAACTCTGAAAAGAGGGCCTTTGGGACAGGGGCTCTCTTGTTGAGCATAGGAGTTATTTCAATCTTATTTATTATTAAATACACACACACACACTTTCCAATAATAGAAGTCAGAGCTTTCCAAACTTTTCATGTTGGTGACACACGTTTTAGACATGCATCATTTCGCGACACACTTTTACAGCAGGGCATCATTTAGTGACACACTCTTACAGCAGGGCATCATTTCGTGGCACACTCTTACAGCAGGGCATCATTTCGTGACACACTCTTACAGCAGGGCACAAGGCAGGCACTAGGACCTGCGCGGAATCCTGGCAGGACTCGGAGACAGCAGCAGCCGCGACACACCCAGACACTGCAGCCGACACACTAACGTGTCCCGACACACAGTTTGGAAAGCTCTGATATAAGTACTCAAGGTAGCTTTTCCAGGATTGGCTGGATGCTAAAGGGAGGCTTCCACTGCAACAGTATGATCCTGGAAACTGATGTCACAATTACAGCTGGGGCTTGCAGTTGAACCCCTTATATTATGGAGGATAAGGTTTGTCTTGGAGGGAATTTGCATCCCTCTTGGGATCCCCGAATCAATAAAGCAGGCCGGCATCTGGTACAACTCGCTAGGAGCTTCCTCCTTTGCATAGTCAATGGCCTGATGGCCAGCCATCCCAATGGTGAATTTACTTATTGGGGAAACTGCAGGACCAGTACTACGTTTTAACTTCCTACTGTTTATTTGACAAGGTGGTTTCATTCAATGTGATAGTAACCACTTTCCACTTCTCCTTCTGGATCTTGGCCTTTGTCCCCTACTCCCCAAATAGCCCTTCAGGGGAGCTGTCACGTACCTCTATAAATGGGTGGCTTCTCTATCCAATCAGGATGCTACATGAAAACACTGTTGCCCGGGTTAGACATGACAGTGCTGGCCATCTTACTGCAGATATCCCCAAAAGCAAAGAGACCAAACAGGGATGTATCTCGCTCCCCACCCCCGTTTCATATCTATTGAATTCTATCACAGCAGCCATAAGTAAAAGACAACTTAATCCCACCCCACCTGCCGAAAAGAGACATCTTGCTGGGCTGCTTTATGCCTTTCACTTTGGGGCGTTGACCTTAGGAGAAGTCTCTGGGCCTTGGCGGACTCTTGTAGGGAGGAAAGGCTCACCATTAATTACTCTAAAGCTAAAATTACAGTATTTTCAAAGGGACTTTAGTACCAAAATCACCACTGGCACATTGATAATGATCAGATTGACCAGGTTTCTGCCTTTAAACATCTGGGCACTGTAGTCCAGGCCTTCGGAGTCTGGCAGAAATGACCAATAACAGGACCAAGGCAATTTTCCATTCCAGGAATAATAGGCGCATTCTGGCTGCCATAAAGCTGTTGAAAGCTAAAGCTGTTTTGCAGATGCTTTCTAGCTCATAGGTGTGTATCTATAACACCCTTAAACCCTTAGAGCAGCGTTTCTCAACCTTAGCAACTTTAAGATGTCTGGACTTCCACTCCCAGAATTCCCCAGCCAGCCATGCTGGCTGGGGAATTCTGGGAGTGGAAGCCCAGACATCTTAAAGTTGCTAAGGTTGAGAAATGCTGCCTTAGAGATTATGCTGTTCAGGTTTTTGCATGCTCTTTCTCAGGTCCCATGCAGCGCCTCAAATGCATTGATCCAAGCTGAGTGAGGAATGGTCCCCCTTGAGGAAAGAGCCCGCTTTGTCACCTTTCTTACTGGCGTCAACTTTTCTTCAACTGTTCACTGGCCCAAGTAATTCTGACAACTCCCTTTCACGATGGAAGACAACGTATCTGTGGTCTCTCTCCACAGTTTCTGCTGCCTTGAGGTCTAGAGTATGCTGCAGTGCGAATCCACCAGCAAGTTTTTGATATAGCGAGGCAGATGGATCTGGGGGCTATTGGGGATCCTTATCGGTGGGTTCTTGACCAGACCCTGCTTGTACCAATAAGTACCCATTCAATCTCACCTCTGCTACGCACCACAAAGCTTTGTGCCTGGCCCACCTCAACCCCTTCCCCAGGGTGATACTGGAGGGTAGGTCCTGGAAAATCCCTTTTGTAAAAAGAGACCTCGGAATTCAAGGGAGCCTGAAACTCTTGCCCACATTTTCTTCCCTTGTCCCTTCTATGATCGTGGACGCGCTACCCTTTTAACACCCTTCATTGATACAATTCAGTTCCACTCTGAGGTAGATGCTGTACAGTCCTCCTGTGGGATCAGAATGCAACGGTTACAAATAGAGTGGCTACGTTTTTATTGGCTGCTATCTCGGTGAGAAGGAACCGCCCAGAGTTCCCTGGTATAGAGGAGATGGGCGGTGCTACAAATTTAACTAAAATAAAAAATAAAATAAAATAATAAAATAAATAAAATAAAATAATAAAATAAAATAAAATAAAATAAAATAAAATAAAATAAAATAAAATAAAATAAATAATAAAATAAAATAAAATAAAATAAAATAATAAAATAATAAAATAAAATAAAATAAAATAAATAAAATAAATAAAATAAATAAAATAAAATAAAATAAAATAAAATAAAATAAAATAAAATAAAATAAAATAAAATAAAATACTGGTTTTACCCTGATGCTGTTGATATTTAATTATCACTTCTCTTTTACTCTCCGGTTTTTCTTTTCTTTTCTTTTCTTTTCTTTTCTTTTCTTTTCTTTTCTTTTCTTTTCTTTTCTTTTTAGGCTTTTATTTTATTTCTAAATTATTTCTATCAGATTTGTACTCTTATTGTATTTTATTTCCTTTTAATTGCTTTTTTTTAAAATTGCTGGTCATTGACCCTATTTACTACTAAATGAAAAAAAAAAGGCTTTTATTCTGAAGTATAGGACTAAGCAACGCTAAGGGTTTAACACATGGGATCACGAACATAGCACCGCTTTGCAACTCCTTAAAGCAGCGGTGTCTTTTTCCAGCAATGTAGAGCAATGTATAGCTCTCTATTGCTGCTATAGGATCCTGGAAAAGTTATGTTTGGTTTAAGGCAGTGTTTCTCAACCTTGACAACTTTAAGATGTGTAGACTTCAACTCCTAGAATTCCCCAGCCAACCATGCTGGCTGGGGAATTCTGGGAGTTGAAGTCCACACATTTTAAAGTTGCCAACGTTGAGAAACACTGGTTTAAGGAGTTGCAGGCAAAACAAGCACCTTTTTGCTTTTATATCCAAAGCACTGGACAGCTCTACAAAACACCTCTTCTGAAGTTAATCCAAAGCATTTCATTGCAAAGCCAATTATTACAAGCCCTGTTTTCTTTAGGTGATCGATGTCACCAGGAAGGAAGCTGAACAGACTAACTGTATCTTCTCAGGGGAAAACATGGGTGTTGCCTCTACAGGGTGGAAAATGCTGCTGTGGTTCAGAGAGCGCTGCTACCTTGGCCTCTTTGTAGAAGCTGATTTTTAAAAAGACAACAATTATGGGAGCAGGTTACAGGGTTAAAAATATGTAATTTTAAATGGTGGACTTAACGAGCCTTAAAAGAAGCTCCTTTAGATGGCCATATAGTAGGACTGGGCACGGTTTGAAAGAGTTTCAGAAAAAGTGCTTTGGAACTCACACAAGCAGAGCAGCTCTCTGCTCTTCATTAAAGCAGCCGGTCTGTTTTGAGTCTTCTGCTGCTTTACCAATTGCATTACAGTACTTGAATGCGTGGATTCCTTAAAGCTGCAGGATCATTTTTCAGGGTCTCACTGAAGCCTGAACTGTGCTGTGCTTGCACATCTTCCAAGTCTCTCTCTGTCTCTGTCTCTGTCTCTGTCTCTGTCTCTGTCTCTGTCTCTGTCTCTGTCTCTGTCTCTCTCTCTCTCTCTTTCCCTCTCTCTCTCTCTCTCTCTCTTTCCCCCCCCTCTCTCTCTCTTTCTTTTTAAATAAAAATTTATTGAAGTTTCAGAATACAGATAAAATACAAAATATAGAAAAGATTGAAGAAAAGGCTAGAAGAAAAAAAGACAAGCTAAAAAGTGCAGAAATAGTTAGAAAGCAATACAGAAAGAGTGACTTCCGGCCTTCTCCAGCACAGATGCAAATACAATACATAACACATTAACCTCTTACTCTAAATCAAACCTTAGTAAACATTATTTCTATAAGCTATAACAACTTAATCATCAAAACCCAAAATCAAAACTTCATTTTTTTCAGATACAAGCAGAAAGTCCAGAAGCAGTTTCCACGTAGAAACAAATCCAGCCAAATTGTTTTCTCTTATCAATGCTGCCAGTTTCGCCATCTCTTCCAGTTCCATTAATTTCACCATCCATTCTTCCACTGTGGGCATTTGTGTATCCTTCCACAAGCCCTACCATATATAACTATAATAATATTAAGACATCGTTGAGGGAAACAATTATATTTAACATATAATAATAACATGTATTAACATCATATTTATATTAAAATATAACTAATTATATTTAAAACAATAATATCTGCCCCTGCATGTGCATTACTGCCACCCATCACCAGACTATAAAGACAAAGAATACATAAAATAAGAGTAGGGCTATCACATCTGGGCTACAAACATCTGGATAACCACAAGGTAGCAGTAAAGAGTTAGTTTTCTCTCTCTCTCTCTCTCTCTCTCTCTCTCTCTCTCTCTCTCTCTCTCTCTCGGTTTCCACCTCGTATTCATCCTGATTTTTACAACCTAGATATGATAGCTGGGGCAGCTGTAAGTAAAAATCCTCATTACCTCTGACATACCTACAGACCTAAATCCAACTGTTGATACTGGAGCTGGGCAAATCTCCCCTCCCCTGCAATTCTCTGGGTGGTAATTTGAGACCCGCCTTCCTGGACAGTGAGGCTCAAAATCCAGCTCTAACAATCTCCTTTGACATTAGTATTTTTGGTTGGTATACAGATATGCATACCAAAACGCTTACCGGAATTCAAGAAAGCAACAGCAACTTTCTTCTCTTGCAATCTATTATAAAAGAAGCAAACCCTATAGTGGCCCTATCCTACTCCCCCAATATTTTATTCCTAATGTAATACTACCGCTAGCTTCAGATGAGAGTGCCAGAAGCTCATTGGCTGGATCCTAGATTATATTTGTGTTTCTCGAAATAAGTCTGGGTTATTTTCAGATATTCAAGCCCATGTGAGAGAAGACAGCGATCATCAGCCGATTACAGTTTATTTTGCAGCCAGATCAGATATTAGATCATTTATGACTTATGATAAGAGGTTACTAGCCAATATTGAAATTAGGCAAAACAGAAGACTTAGGTGGCACAAGGTAGATACAAAGGCAATAACAACCTATCTAAACTCAGAGCAGGTTCAGTCTTGGAGAAATTCTATTTCAACTCCTTTTCAATGCCCAGACAAGATCTTGACACAATATGCTCTTTTGTCTAGCTCGTTGAGGAAATTTTTGATAGATAAAGTTCCTGCTAGAAATCATTCTCAAAACAGTATGAACTGGTTTGATTCTGATTGTCTACATACTAGGAAACATTTAAGGGCAGCAATGCGTATGGCCCAGAGTTATCCTAGTATAAAAAATCAATCCAAAATGCTACAAATCAGGAGGGAATATAAGAAACTTATTGTGTCCAAAAAAGCTCTTTATACAGCTAAAATATGGGCAGACTTGGAATTATCAGCAAAAGGAACTAATTCAATATTTTTTTGGAATTCCGTCTCGGGTTTATTGAAGGAACGCAATTTTCAACTTGACATTCCTATACCTGCCTCAGTCTGGGAGGATTTCTATACAAGTTTATTTACTGAGTCAAACCAAAGACCCTTGCAGGAAAGTATAATTGATCCTACTTATTTTGAAAACCTCCCTCTTTGGCCCTCAGTGTCAGTGGCAGAAGTCAAATCTATCATCCATTCCTTGAAACCCAACAAGGCTCCAGGAGAGGACTTTTTACCACCAGAACTTTTTAAAACCCATACTGACTGGTGGGCCCCATTACTTGCAGGTTTGTTTTCTTATATAAACAACACAGGATTAATTCCAGTAGGATGGGAAGTAGCAATTGTTGTCCCTATATTTAAAAAAGGAAATAGGACTGAGCCACAAAATTATAGACCAATCAGTCTTATAGGAATTGCTGCAAAAATGTATGCCAAACACCTCTTGGGCAAAATAGAGGACTGGGTAATTAGGACAAACCTCCTTGTAGAGGAACAAACTGGTTTTAGACCAGATCGCTCCACAATAGATAATTGTTTCACATTACATCATCTTATTTCAAAACAATTGGCAAATGGTAAAAAAGTGTTCGCTGCTTTTATAGATTTTACCGCAGCTTTTGATTCCATAGATAGAAACATTTTATGGAAGAAATTAATTAATTTAAATATGGAGCCCAGACTTTTATTCCTGGTAAAGGCCCTCTATTCAAATACTTATTTAAAAGTAAGAACTGGTGTAAATGGCTCTTTAACCAAAAGTATTCCTACTCATAGAGGTGTCAGGCAGGGTTGTATCTTAGCTCCAATGCTCTTCAATCTTTATATTAATGATATTCCAGGGTTTATGCGTACCGTAGATACTCACATGTTAAAAATTCATGGCATATTTGTGAATGTCCTATTATATGCAGATGATATGATTTTGATGGCACATTCACAAGTTGGCCTGAGAAGACTCCTGAAAAAGTTGAATGTCTATTGTGTTCATAACTCTTTAACTATAAATAAGTCTAAATCTAAAGTGATGGTTTTTGGTAAAAGAAAAAGGATGAAATATAAATGGCAAATAAATGGGGAGCCTATAGAACAAGTGAATTCTTTCACTTACCTAGGAGTGGTTTTTACTGATACTGGAGCCTGGGACAATCATTTCAGAAGGACCGCAGGGAGGGCTGAGGTCTGTGCCAAAAGGCTATCTAAACTGTATAATTATAAATATCCCGGCACTTTGACCCCTATTCTGAAAGTATTTAGAGCAAAAATTGTCCCAATGTTGACTTATGGTGCGGAAGTGTGGGGTCTTACAAATTCTGCTGCACTTGAATATGTTCAAACCCGCTTTTTAAGAAGTATACTGGGAGTTGATAAAAATACGTCAGCACCCGCAATTAGAGCAGAAACAGGTATCCACTCTATACATAGCCAGACAGTATCAAAGGTCTTTTCTTACTGGCAGAAGGTCCATTCAATGGACCATGATAGGCTTCCCAAATTATGCCTACTTGAACAAATGAGTTTGGATTTTACCACATCCTGGTTAAAACATCTCACTAAAGTTATTACACAATATGGATTTTCCATTCAACAGGTACTCATAACTGCACCGCAGGCAAAAGATATTTTTAAACAGCGAGCCCTGGATATCAGTGCCCAATTGGACATGGAGACATTGGCAAAAAATGGTTCATTAAAATGGTTAGCTAAGAATAAAACTATTTTTAAATTTGAAAAATACCTGTCGATGAGTCTAACACAAAATCTGAGAAGGGCCTATTCCAGGGCTAGGTTTGAATTGTTGGACTCTATGGTTAAATATGGACGTTTTCATCATTTGCCATATGATGAGAGGACTTGTGTATGTGGGGACCCAGCCATAGAAGATATTGCCCATGTTTTGTTCGACTGCAAATTATATGATTCACTTAGGATTAAATTCCTGTCTCCTTTGTTAGAAAGAACAGCACACTGGGATTCTAATCACAGATTATCTTATTTTCTTTCGGGCTCAAATACTTTTATTGTGAATAGGACTGCCAAGTTTGTAGACAAGGCAGTTCACCAGAGAGCCCATTATATGGAAAAGATTGGAGTGCCATGTAGGGGTGATGAACTCATTTGAATTCTGATTAGATATACATGTATTGTATTTATTATTATTTCAGGTTATTCAATTATCTTATTTCCTATTTTGGTGTATTTTTATCAATTTTATCAGTTAAATTGAATTGTATTGTATTCTTGTTATCTTATTTTATCTTTGATATGGTCGTAAGACTAATCAATAAAGTTGTTGCTTGTTGCTTGTTGCTTGTTGGCTGGATCCTGTGTAATGTAACCTGAGAAGCAGGGTTGCTGTGGGCAGGATGCATATGTGTGCTCTGCGCTGTGAGCCATGTCTCCAACTAAAAAAGAGCTACTGCTGTTCCGACAGAGTGCAATGGTATGCATGCATGCATGCATTTATTTATTCATTCGTCAAATTTATGTGGCCGCCCATCTCACACAAAGCGACTCTGGGTGGCATACAGTAAACCAACAATTAAAACATTCTACAAAACCAGATTAAAAACAATTGAACATGAATAAAAACAAGATTGTGAGAGGGAATGCATCAAGATGTTACATGTGATGCAGCCAGTGCATGTTGCTGTTGCAGCCTGTTGTTCCAGTGGGTTTCTATTCCCCCCAGAAATCAGTGGGTTTCTATTCCTCCCAGAAAACAGGTAGTCCTGTTATGGCAATTTTCCTTGGGAGGTGAGCAAACATACCAAAAGGTGAATGAGGACCAGTATCTGAATTGACTATGCAAGCATGAGCATTTGCAATGTGGTTTCTTTGCAATTTCCCTGAATCAAGGGCAGATTGGAGAAGGATGGACTCCTGCACCACTGACTGTAGAATGTGGGAATTTACTATGTGTGACCTTAGGCTGGCATACATTTTTGTGACCTTGTGTTGAATGAGCAGGCTTTGCATCTGGCAGATTGCTGGTCATCCCCAAAACGGAGGTGTCTAGTACCCACCCACCAGTAGAACCCTGCCAATGGGACACTCTGCTAGCAGACCATTCTGCCAGGGCGGGGGGTGTCAGGTGGCATAATGTTGTCTCACTCATAGTTCTCTTCGTCAGAGGAGTGGCCTTTGTGCCCCTTTCTGTGGCCCTTCAGCTGGCCTCCTGCAAAGATAAAGCTACTCAGGTCAAATCAAATGCAAATCAATACATTTATTGTGAATTTTCCTGATGGATAAGAATCGTGTGAAAAGGTGTTCATCAACCTTAGGAATGAAAGTGGCTGCCTCCTCTCCAGCCCCGACTCACCGCCCACATCAGTTTCCTCTCGTTCTTGCATACAGGAGTGATGGAGTGAAGAGCTCCCTGTTTTTGTTTAAACTCTGTTTTGTTTAAACTGAAAAATGTGTGACAGTTTACATTAGGGACATTAGTCCCCCTCCAGGAAAAGCTGGAATTTGGCTGTGGGAATTTTCAGTACATACCAAAAAATGATGGGGGATTGGACAGTCACAAGCACACAGGACTAGTACAGTGACAACTTTCCCACAGAACTCCGTTTAAGTATGCCGTCCCTGTGGAATATGACGAACCCATTACATTTCTAGCCCTTGTTTTCAAAACTGAAGCCCAAAATGTACAGGAAATGGGATATTCACAGATCAAAGAACATCCCTTCTATTCTGCAATCATTGCAAAGGAAAGTCTCATGGGTGGCTGTTTCCCAAATGAATAGATGACCTAGTAGAATGGAGTTTAAATAGTTGAATGAATGAAATAATATATCCCAATACCAATTTAGCTGGAATCATTGGATGCACTCATGTGGCCTTTTCACATAAAAAGATACAATTCACTGAGAAATCTATGAAGGCAAACATTAACTAGCAAAACCTTTTCAGTTCACCCCAGTACAACAATTATCCCCCAAGATCTGGTTAGGATCCCTGAACTAGGAAAATACGACTACTATCATCTTTACTTTCATGTTGCTTGGCATTCAAAAGGAAATGGATACTGTCATAAAATAAATGTGCCATTCCATTCCATTTTGACAACATAAACATTCAGTGTTACATGGTAAGAATTTGGAGGAATTTACAGTAAACCTGAGGATACTTCATAAAAATGTACATAGATACTTGGGCAAGGAATATGCAAGCTCTCCCAGGGTAATTCATTATTTTTACCCACATGATTGTTAAAGTGACTCCTCCTCTTCCCTTTCAGTTCTGTAATTCTTGACAATAAATTTGTTATAAGTAGAGCTATCAATCTGGATACCCCAAGGCAATGTCTCTTACAAGTCCATAACATGTGAATAAGGGTCTTCATGGGTTACGATGTCCGGAGAAGGCATAGTGGAGAACTTTTCCTTCTCCTACTAGAAGATCTCCAACTTCTCCTACTCATCCAAGGGAGGCATGAATGAGGTTTCTAAATAGCAAGAATTTGGTATGTACTGGAACCAGGTCTGGAAAGGAATCCTCATCTTAGAGATTTGTAAATTGAGCCTTTATGTGTGTAATTGAAGGTTATATCACATAAGCCCCATAAAACTCAAGATTTCTCTCCAAGAAAATGAAACCCAGGATAATGATTGTTCAGGTTTAAGTGAGGTGTACATTATCTAGGACAACTTCCACAGAAGTAAATAGTCCCCATTTACTTTTGTAAAAGAAGATTACAGAGGCTTCATTAGAACAATAGTTGAAATACCAGCAATCATTTGATCCACACCATTATCTTTGCTTGCTCCTTCTTCTTCTGCCTTAATCACACAGGACCATCCCTGTTTCACTAGATATCATTGGTTAAACTTCCATAACTTAGGCTGGTCTTGAAATGTGTGCCTTCCAAATGCAACTGCCATAAATTCTTAACCACCACCTCTTAACTTTAATTTGTGACTGCTTAATTTTTCTTCAGTGAAAACTTGTAATTTGCTAGCAAAATATCAACTTAGGCCACAAGGCAGGCACCTAATGTATCATGTGATTCAAGTCACCTTTTAAATAATCCAGAGATATTCCACCAGTGTTTTGTTGTTTCCTCACAATATAGCTTGATTTTTTTCTTTCTCAACTACATGAGTGGGTTTTAGCACTGACTAAATAAATGTTTTTTTGTTCCTGGCAGCTGGCTAATGATCTAAATTAATCTGGGAACTATTCATATTTTGCCTTTAATTTTTAGTATTGTAGCCATAATTATCATATTAACAAGCATGCAAAGCCATCTCCTTGAAATCCAAGGAAAATTCACACACATGTTCTTTTTCTCTCTCGCACGTATACGTTCCTATAATTTCTTCTCCCTCCCTAATTGTTACAGGAGTGTAAATACATATATCTTCTCAAGACCAATTTCCAGATGAATATAGTGTGCTTATTTGCACTTCTTAGAGGCCTGAAGAGAACCTTTTTACGCCTTTGCACCTTTTTAAAGAAAGGAAGTTCAGAATGTGTGTTGCTTCTCAGCTACCAGAAGGAGGTGTTACTCCTCTATTGACTGTCAAAATAAAAATGAAACAAATGATGTATACCAGTTCTGTCACACTTTACCATTAAATCTGATGCAGTGCGTACAAGCCTCTGCAGAGTTCACAAATTTTGGCCAACAAAAGCATGACTGGGTTATCAGGATTCATGGTGTGATATTTAACACCAAGGCTGAAATAAATGGTTATGTGCTAAAATCTATGATATGTGTCATCTCATATGATACTACAAATTTTTGAAGCCTAGTTGTTAGCTGATGACATCTGGCCTCATGTAGATTATAAGAGTTCTGTCAGTCTGATCGTGGAGGAGGTTGGCGATATAATAAGGAGCCAGGAACTTTTATGCCGATACAATCATAGTAACGTAGAGTTGGAAGGGGCCAGTTAGGTCATCAAGTCCAACCCTTGCTCAATGCAAAAACGTAAAGGGGCTCAGGATTTTGCTTGTCCATCTGTCCGTCAGCATCCATCAGCAGAAAAAGTCTCCAAAAACTGAACAGAACAGGACCAAATTTGCTGTGGGGGAAAAGTTAGCAAAACAAAAAATGAAACAATTGGGTTCAAAAATGGTCTGGATTCCCCCAAATCTCTCCACTGCCTCCCTCTTGGAGAAATGGTTGGGCTGCAACTCCGAATCAACGGCTTCATTCTAAGCCCTCCTCCATCCTGGTCACATGAGCCGGAATGGAGGGTAGACAGTCTGGCATGTGCTTCTCACTGCACACACACCCAAACACATACCCAGAACCATTGATGGGGGGGGGGAAGCAGAAACACACCCAGATATAGCATGTTACTATATTACACAGCAAAAAATACAGATGCTTCCAGTGGCCACTGCTAGTAAAAGGGCTGGTAAGAATTCAAGAAGCTGCGCTCGGCATTCTTTTTCTACCTTGTTGTTCTTGCTGAAAAACTCCTGTGGATAATTTCCAGTTTAGTTTGCACCCAGCACCTTCCCAGGCAATCCTTATATCCAGATCAGAGCAAGCACACATGCCACTCAGTTCAGCTAGCAAAAATACAGCTTGATGTTTATTTATTAAACTGGCAAAAACGGGACATTAGGTAGGCAAAAGCAGAGGGAGGGAGGGAGGGAGGAACAACAGTCAAGAATTTACATTATCTGTGTCTCTCTCTTTCCAGAGCCACTGGAAACAATACTGTGGGAATTGGCATGGACATGGGACAGTCTCAAAGGGAATAGCCTGCCATTAGGTTCTGCCATGAAATCTTCCTTCCCTTGCTCTGAGTTGGATGGTGGATACTGGACACCTGATGGTGTGGTTTTCGTTCCTTTTTCCACTTACTTTAACTCAGATGTTCTTAACAAGGCTGCTAAACTTATTGCCTTGCATTTCTGTGCAGATGTGGCTACTTTCAGTATACATGGCAGCTCTTTCTGCTCTATTGATGCCGTTCCTTTTTCTAAAAGGTTGTCCTTCAATTGCTGCATTCCTGTCCTGACCGTCATCCCAGCAGGCCTCATTTATATCTATTAAATCCTATCTGCTTTCCTGTAGTAAAACCTTCGCCTTCCTAAAATAGTTCAAGCTGACCTTATTTATTTCCTGTACTCTGAGCATTTGAGTATAAACAATGAACACCATGAACTTGATGGATTTATGTTCTTCCTCATTTTTAACCGACTGGTTTAATAAGACCCAGGAGAAACGCTGAGAAAAGCTCAGTTGAAATAAATGCAGTGGCATGTCAATTTAAGTAGAAGGAATGGGCACACTGGCTCTGCACTGAAAAGAAGCTGTAGATTGGAATCGGGAGTGGAAGAAGTTGTTTGAAGGGCAAACATTCTGAGGAACAGAAAGATGGCAGGTGGAAGTTAGAGCCAAGAAACTCATATTGGGGATAGACTGTGTTGCTTGTTCTTAATAGGGATAATTGCTAGCAAAGTCATCCTTTAGCTTGAAGTGTCATCACTTATGTTAAATGAAATTCCAACAGAGTACTGATATAGAGGTAGTCCTTGGTTAACGACCATTCATTCAGTGACTGTTCGAAGTTACGATGGTGCTGAACGTGTGGTACTTACGACTGGTCCTTGAAGTTCCGGCCGTCCCAACAGCCCCCCAGTCACGATCCAGGCACTTGGCGACGGTTGCAGCATCCCTTGGTCACATGATCACCATTTTTGACCTTCCTTGCCAGCTTCCCATAAGCAAAGTCAGTGGGGAAGCCAGCAGGAAAGGTCACAAGTCGCTCCTGCTGCCATCACTTTCTCTCCCGAGGAGCCCTGCTACGAAGTACAAGATCCTGGGGATCTTGTACTCTCTAGTGTGCGCCCGCCTGCAGCACCCACCCGCCCACACTCTGTAGCGCCCACCTGCCCGGTAGTGCTTGCGTAGTGCCACAGTACCCCTCCCCCCACCTGGCCACACTCTGTAACACTCACCTCCCAGCCGGCCTGCTTGCGAGCTGCCTAAGGAAAGGCTTGTTGTGACCGGGACATGCAACTTCCTGCCGGCTTCCCCATTGACTTTGCTTGTTGGAAGCCAGCAGGAAGTCGCAAGTCGTGGTCGTGTGAGGTCCTCGCTTAATGACAACAATGGGGACTGCTGGATATTGCACTTTATGACATCACTTAGCGACGGAAATTCTGGTCCCAATTACCCTTGTTAAGCAAGAACAACCTGTAACTACGTTGTGGGTGCCCATAGGGAGCAAGCGAGGGGGAAATAACAACACATGTGTGGTGATGTCATAATGCAAAATCCACAACTTATTTGCACCAGGTATCAGGACACAAGTACCTAATGGTGGCACTTGCTGAAGTCACCGCATGTGTGTCATTGCTTTGGCACCATTGCAATTTGATGCACACACCGCTTCAGACCACAGCTTAACTGCTTGTCCTTTCCAGATTTATCCTTTTCAACTGCTCTCCAACGGTAGTAAATCAGTATGCAACAGTTTCTGAATTTGGGTAAGAAAATTAAAAAAAAAAAGAGGTATGATGGTTAAGCTTTGTGATTTCAAATTTTACCAGGTACTGATGTCAGTTTTATCTTGTGGGAGAAGCACTAGTGTTCCCAAGAGATGAAATAATAGTATTATTTCAGTGAAATAAAATAACTACATTCAAGATAATTTTTTAATCCAGATAATGTCTTCTGATGCTGGAATGGGACTAATAGATCAATAAAACAAGATATTCCAAGTGCTGTACTTTTTCTCTGTCAAATGATGATCTCTCAATATTCAATAAAGTGTTTATTTTAACAGATGTCTATTGTTAGATGTCAACCTCCTCTTCCTCTTCTCTTTCCTCTTGGTGCTCTACAGATGCAACATGCAATAAATTCATCCCCAGCATGATATTCCATTCCTCAAGTAGACTTCTTGTGTAATTCAGAATTAATGTTATCCTGGATGGGCAGCCAATTGTCTCAAACCCTACTTGTAGCTCCCAGAGCTCAATGACCATGTGGCTGAAATCAAGGATGTAATATCCCATCTCTCTGATGTAGGAAAGCAGTGAAAAATGTGAGCCTTAAAATAGACTTCACAAACACACACACACACACACACACACACACAGAGGAGAACCTTACCACCATCACCTGCAAAATCACCTGGAATCTGTAAAATTCCATTTCTACCCTTGGGTGCGATGTCATTCCACCAATCTGCATTACCTTCCCATTTTCTACAGGCCTTGACTCTCTACCCTGCTAACAGAAGTGCAGCTTTCAAGTTACCCATCATACTGTATCTTAACAATTACAGCAATAAACTAGGTCAAATATAGCTGTATAGGTTTTTTTTCCCTTAGCGTTCTCAGAATAAACCAGATGAGGCTTATTATGGGAAGGCAAATTCAATTTAAGAGGTATAAGTGAGATTCTGTCTCTAATAGGATTGCAGCAGCTAAAGGCCGCAACTTGTTCAAAGCAAACTGAAGCAGAAAGGCATATGGAGGTGCGCTGTAGGTTTAAAATATCCATATCTGCACAGATATCCAAGGGAATGAATTTGGTGGCCTTGTTAAGGGCATCCAAGTTAAAACAAAAACAGTTCCACTGAGTGTCCATTATCTACTGTCCAACTAAGGAAAACACAGGGATGTTGTTTCCCAACGACAAATTGCAGATATTTCAATGGGATTTGATTTGGTAACAACGATGGACTTTACCTTGACAAGTGAGGTCTTTCATGGAGGGAGCCACAAGTAGATATAACAAGTAGAGATAGTAGATATAGCTTGCATTGACAAGAATCTAGCCGAAGTTAGCCCTTCGAGGTAGTCCAGACAAGAGGCACAACCAGGACCAACAGCACTCTCTTTATGGTAAGGTTACATTCAACAGAATCTTGCAAGTCTGAAAGTATTTCTCCCCTCCTCTCTTTTTAGTCTCTGGAAAACTAGGGAGGGTCCCTTCGGAAATGCTTCCCGTGCTTCTCCCCACCTGCGGACTGAGCTGCCTTTTATCAGACTGTTGCCTAGGCTGCAGGTCTTCCTCCTGTCTTCCAAGGTCATTCCCACATACTATCACACCAGTGAGGAAGACCTAGTAGAAAAAGTAGAGGTAGGGGGAACTTTGGGAGAAAGTTACCATGTATTTTTCCAATTCCTAATATTAAAGAAAACTATAAGAGAAAGTTGTCAAATGCATTCTTTGGAGGAAGCGGTCCACCTGTAGGGACTGGTCAATGATGCGTTTTTCTTGGACTTAACAGCCACTGCTGGATCTATGGGCAGGGAAGACAACCCAGTTGCAGCACAAGTCAGAGCAGGAAGCCTTGATGACAGTAACTCATTCCCTTGTCACCTCTAAACGGGATTCCTGCAATCCACTTGACATAGGGCTGCCTTCGAAGATGATTTGGAAGCCACAGTTGTTATAGAAAACAGTAGCCTGCCTCCTGGCAGGTGAGAATTGATACTGCCACATAATATCCCTTTTAAAGGCATTGCACTAGTTGCTAATAAGTTTAATTGGTATTGGTTTCACCTCAAAGTGCTGGTTTTAACCTATAAAGCCCTGTGGTTTGGCACCTAGGAATCTCCAGATCATCTCCTTAAAGATGAGCCTGCCTGTACACTCAATTGGGAGATGTTATGGGCACCTTTCCTCTAAGAGGGTAAAGGTGGGCTTTTTCTGTGGGAGCCTCTACACTCTGGAATAGCCTCCCCCTGGAGGGTCCAGAGAACATCTACCCTTCTATTTAGTTAAGTGTTAAAGCAGAGCTGTTTCAAAGGTCTTTGGGTGTCTGATTGCCCTTGGGGAAAAGAACCCTTGGTGCCTCCTTCATGACTGAGTCTTACCTGAGAGAAATGGTATCCAGTAATAGCAGCTCTCTGATTCATAATCACATGACAGGAAGCTTCCATTTAAACTGTCATTTTCATAGGTAAACACAGATCACATTTTTTAAAAAAAATTATCCCGCCTTTATTATTTTTATGAATAACTCAAGGCGAGGAACATACCTAATACTCCTTCCTCCTCCTATTTTCCCCACAACAACAACCCTGTGAGGTGGGTTGGGCTGAGAGAGAGTGATTTTAATTTAATACATTTAATACTAGCATGGCAAATTAAAAACAACTGCCCCCAGTAATGTCATCTTGCAGTGATTCTACTATAGACTAAAACCAACCACTGCAAAAATTGTATGACAAAACTCTTTCTGGATCTCATAAATAAATGAAGGCTTCCTCCAATGGAAAACAGTCTAAAACAAGTCTCTGCAAAGAGTCATCTACCTGGTTAGGCTATGGAGCCTAGATCACCCTTCTTTTTGACTTGCTGCTTTTCAAGGTATTGGCAAATATTAGTCTAGCTAATTTGGGAGGCTATACAGCTTGCAATCTTTGTTTAATACCTCATTTAATACAGATTAATAGGCATAGTAAGGCCACTATCATAAATACTAGGAACTGAACACTGGGATTTTCTTGAGAGAAGGTATGGATGGGACTGTCCTAAAGAGGGCCTATTTTCAGATTTTAGTTGAACGTTTCCATTTCATCTGATGTTTAGCTGTCCTCTCACATATCTACTACACGCAGTGTGAGAAAGGGGAATCATGTTACAGCCTTCTATATTCAGTATTTTTCATCCTCTTGCCCACTTATTATGTATTTTTCCAAACTAAAATATAACAATGCGTTTTGAAGGAGTTATCTTCGTAGTTTATTGAAAAGTACAATCATGTGGCAAGTAAAAATGACTGCATCACGACCTTGAATCAATCTTGTTTTCTGATCTCTGTACCACTAATAATATCTCATCAATTTTTGACAATTTTCCATTATTTCCTCCTACTTACTTTTCAGATCTGTTTTCTTCCCCCTTAAGTATTGTATCTGATTTTCATTATTACCTTTTAGGAGGCTATTTTTAATACACTGGAAATAAAAATATCTTTTCTATCCTTTTAGCCTACCTCTTATATTATATGGAACAATACTGTGTCATTATTCACTCTTGATATTCATTCCTGAGAATCACCTCAGTGGCCAGAACAGTTGGCTCTGCCTGTTGTTTGTGTAGACTGAATTTAACAAATAAAGTGACTACTTTATATATTCATCCAATATCCCCGTATCAATCTACAGTAATTTCTTCTGAGAATAAGGGGCACTCATTTCTATGTGGAATTTCTTTAAATGTGCTTATTTCTCTACCCTTACCACAAGAAAGGCAAAAAAAATTAACACAAAAATGTATGATAATGGAAAGGACAAGACAAGGTCACCCCCTCTCGCCTCCTCTGTTTTTATTGGCCTTGGAGCCATTGGCAAGGGAGATACTGAAAGGGAATAGAAGTTCAGGAATCAAACTAGCAAACCAGAAAGGCAAACTAAAATTATACAATGATGATGTTGTGCTCACAGTTATCCCTCCAAGGGACTCCTTGGAATCACTAATGGAACAAATACAGCAATATGGTTGGATACCAGAATATTGAATTAAGAAGAACAAGACTCAAATTATTCTGTGGAATTTATCTGAAGGGGAAAAGTAATACTTGCAGCAAACAACAGAATTTAATATCATTATTAATCTGATTGAAGCACCTGGGAATCTGCTTAATAAAATCCAATATTCATTCAAGAACAACTATTCACAGATTTGGAAAAATGAAATGGCAGATATCTTAAAATGGAAAAAGTGAAACATGTATTGGTTAGGAGGAATATCAACAATAAAAAGGAATATTCTATCAAGGATCAACTTCCTGTTTTAAATTATTCCAATAAGAATTGAAGAAAAAATATTGAATGAGTGGCAAAGACCAACAACTAACTTTATTTGATCAAATAAAAGACCAAGGATTAAATTAAGTATTTAGCAAGATATGAAAGAATGAGGTGGACTGGCTGTACCTAATCTTAAATGATATTATCAAGCCAGTTGTTTGACTTGGATTAGAGAGTGGCTGATATTGCCATAAGGGGTACCTAACTCCTAGAAGGCTTGTATAAATATCTTTGGTTGGATACAAACCAAAATGACTGTTTGATTATAAACAGTGTATTAAACTATTACTTTTAAACAAAAAGACTTTAAAAGGCTTTTTTGAAAATACTAGCAGTTAAGCAATTAAAAAGCTTTCAGGCCATCACAAATCAACTGCCTTTTTGTGGCTGCCTCACTCTGGATAACTATAGATTCATTTTCTTTTTTTCTAAAAACAAAAAAGCAAAAAACACTCTGCCTCTTTCAAATATTTGTATTGTTCTCACTTTGTTGTATTTTGTACTGGTTTTGTATTTTATTTATGTTTATTTTATTTTATTTTATTTTATTTTATTTTATTTTATTATTTTATTTTATTTTATTTTATTTTATTTTATTTTATTTTATTTTATTTTATTTTATTTTATTTATTTTATCTTATCTTATCTTATCTTATCAAATTTATACAGTGCCCATCTCACTATATTTTAACATAAAAGTAGTCCTCATTTTAGCAGCCGCTTCGCTTAACGATCAAGTTGCCAGTCCCAATTGTGCTCACTAAACGAGGACTATCTGTAAAAGAATGCCTTATAATAAACCTGGTTCACACTAATTAAACCATTATATGTGTTTATATCTGTGTTTATGGTGCTGTGTGAACCAAGCCAACTAGGATGAAAAAAACCATAACGTAACAAGATGTCAGGCTATTTATATACTGAATTGAGGGTATAAAAGAAATCCTTCAATCATTTCTGTGAGAATGGATTTGAAGATCCACCCAAACATCTGTTAAAACATAGAATCCATTAGTATCAAAACACACACACACACACACGTTTGTGAATATAGTATTTGAAAAAGAATGTTTCTGAAGGTTGCTTACAAAAAAGAGTAAATATATTTAAGAGGGAGAGCAAGTAGTCCTCGCTTACCAATGTTAACTGGGACTGGGAACTCCATTGCTAAAAAACACGGTCTTAAAACGCAATATCACATGACCACGCTGACTTACAACAGCTGTTCCGGCAGTCCCGGCAGTCCCAGTTGCCATTGTCAGGTGAATCCCACGCAGTTGCAGCATCACATGGTCACGTGATCGCCATTTGCAACCTCCTGCCGGATTCCCATTGACTTTGCTTCTTGGAAGCCAGCAGCTGAAGGTCACAAATGGCAATCACAGGACCTCATGATGCTGTGATGTCATAATAGCAAGCTGGTTGCCAAGTGCCCAAATCATGATCACGTGACCGTGGGGATGCTGCGACGGCCACAACTACGAGGACCGGTCATAAGTCCCCCTAGTACAGTGCCATCATAACTTCAAACAGTCGCTGAACGAGTGGGCATTAAATGAGGACTACCTGTACTGTAGAAATTTATAAAGCCAGCACTGGATAATAAACAAAGAATAGTATCAGAGAAACTGGCACAAAACAGGGCATCCAGGAAAATTTACCTTAAAACCTATATCCATTAGGGAGAGTTTCACAAAAAGTTTTATATAGTAAGGAAATGTCTGGTGTTTTTTTTTTAATGGATTGCAATAGCAGCCAATGAAGGGAAGAGTAAAAAAATGGCCAAAATCGGTATTCATTGTCTGGCAGTGAGTCCTCAGGGTTTCAGGGAGGGCTTTCCTCAGCCCTAGGGAAGTATTGGATGTGGGGACCTCCTGCATCTAAACACACACTTTGCCACTAAGCTATGGCCATTTCTCTGAGTTTTGACCCTCTCCAACAAGATCAAGTAGACATACCACGTAAGGGCTATAGAGAGCCAGTAGATGATAGCAAAGAGTTAATGTTTTCTGTATCTCTTTGCTGCCATTTATGGATCATCTAGACCAGTGTTTCTCAACCTTGGCAACTTTAAGATGTGTGGACTTCCAACTCCCAGAATTCCCCAGCCAGCCATCTTAAAGTTGCCAAAGTTGAGAAACACTGATCTAGACTTTTGCAGACTACATAGGGTATCCTTAAATTAGGGTATAGAATTGAATTTTTAACCCTGAAAATAACCCATGCATGCACAGAAGGACTGCTTCTGTAACGAAGTTTGGAGAAAGCGATTGAGTCTACCTTGCAAAAACAACATGAAAATCGCTTGAGAGAGAGAGAGAAATATTCCCTAGCCAGCTGCTCACGAGACTGGGTGGACAAAAAACATGACATCTTTCCCAGTGGATTTCTAACCGCCATGAAGCGTAGATGTTTGTGTAAACTCCTAGTGTGAACCATTTTTAGGTTGCTCCAGAGTAACATGGCTTCTAAAAAAAATGCAAAGGAAAAAGTGAAGTGAATTATGTTAATAAATCCACTTCCTCATGAAACTGGTTCAACTTCCCTATCTCCCAAAAAGGGTGTATATTATTTTACAACTGAAATTTAAAAATAGAATGGTTAAATACTGGTAACTTGTTTTCATTATTCTGGGAAATCATTTTGCCAAGACTTCCCATTTCTCATTGGCTTATTTCAAAAGAGAGAGAGAGAGAGAGAAAGAGAAAGGGCCTCCTGCCTATGGAGGGCAGAGAAGGAATTTTAGCATATATTAGAAAGACAGTTATGGAGTGGATGATGTCGGTGTTGAGCCTTAATTTTTTCTTTGGCACAGCTGGACAAAACCTCCATCCTGGGAACTTAATGGGATGTCTGGGAGTTGTGCCACTGAACATAGAATCTCATGGGATTTCATTTGGGTTTTGTTCTGGAGGTTTATGGTTGATATTTTGCTCTTCTGTGTTTTTATATTTGCTTTTTAATTGTAAGCCGCCCAGAGTTGTTCTGGAGTAAGACGGCCTCAAAATTGATAAATAAATTAAAGTTTAGAAGTAGATTCTCAGTTCTTAGAAGTACTTTTGTCTGATTCTGGGGAATTTACTCCTTAGTACTCCTTAGTACTCCTTAGTAAATAGGGATAAATAGGGATAAATAGGGGTGTGGTGGCTCAGCGGGTAAGACGCCAGGCTTGTCGATCGGAAGGTCGCAAGTTCAGAGGTTCGAATCCCTAGCCCTGCGTGCGGAGTGAGCTCCCGCACTCGCCCCAGCTGTTGCCAACCTAGCAATTCGAAAGCATGCAAATGCAAGTAGATAAATAGGTACCACTTCGGTGGGTAGGTAACAGCGTTCCGCGCGTGTCATGCCAGCCACATGACCGTGGAAGTGTCTTCGGACAACGCTGGCTCTTCGGCTAACAAACGGAGATGAGCACTGGCCCCTAGAGTCGGACACGACTGCACAAATGTGCAGGGGGTACCTTTACCTTTAAATAGGGATAAAGTATCCTTTAAATGGAGCTGATCATTACATAAAAAACTGCCTAATTCATATCCAAAGATACTTCAAGTACTGATAATTGAATAATTATTTTCCACTTTATGAAAAGGAGGCCATGTGTTTCCACTAACTACAATTTTTGGAAACTATAATTGAACAGCAGTTCCTGTTAACTCCATCTAGAACTATCCTGGTCAGGAATCTCTGAGAACTGCATTTGATGGAGCAAGAGACTCTAAGTTTCATGAAATGAACAGATTTATTATGCAATGGTCCATTCTACTGAAATGCGATGACATGCATGGTAGAAGTTTTCTTTTTCCAGGAATGCTGCTGGATCAAGAGTCAAACTAGGATGATGTTCCATCATGGTAGAGTGATGAGGCTTCCTTTATATAAAAGAAGTCTGCACATGGACTTGTATCACATCCAAAGTTTGGGTTTCTCTTAACGTAAGATTAACATTAGATTTTGCTCGCTTCATTTTAAATAAAAGCAGGTTTTCTCAGATTAGAAAGAAACACCTATTAATTTATTCTGATTGATGAGTCGTTTTATATTGGCTGCCTTTGCTAATTATTGATCACTGATCCGGTTCTGACAATGGCTTTAAAATGCTAAATTGACGTAAGGTCACCTTTATGTCCCATACTAATGTAACATTACTTTGAAAATTCTTATTCAATTTTATATAGCTTGTAAATCTCCTTTTTGTCCCTTTTCGCCCCCTCATTTAAATATCTGTTAAAATAAAATGAATAAAATAACTCAAATTATGAGTTTCCTTTTTTCTTTTCTTTAATTCTGGAGAGGTTTGGCACATTCAGGGTCCCAGGGAATGGCGGCACGATCTCATTTTTCAAGGGGCTCCTGGCCCCTGTCCAAACCTAAAGCCTGCAATTTAACCCGAATAGGGTCCTTTGGCAAAACTGGCAAATGCTCCATTTAGATCAAGATAATCATGATCCTCCTTTCATTTCTGAAATGCATGGGTGGACAACGCACAACAACACACACACACACTGATCCCAGAGGAAGGAAACAGGCAGTTCCCTATGACTTTTTAATGAGCCTTTGAAAAGGAATGGCAAATTTTAAACAAAATGGGGGTATTTTAAATAGGAATAATAAATCGGAAACTTACCCACTGTTCCAAAGAGAACATCACAGATTTAACATAAGCTGTTTCTCATGGGGTGAAAGAAGGAAAGGAAGTGATATATCATATAACTATACCAAGTCCTTTGGAGAAATGTATATATTTACGTAGTGACATCTGTATCATGCCTACCCTAATGGATTAGTACACTCAGTGGGAAAGAAAGACTTACAAGCCATTAGACTAAATGAAATGCTGGTTTGTTTTTTTCCAAAATTACAGGTTTTGCCCCTATTTTCTTTGAAATGTTACTTTAGTACATAGTTTTCCAAACTGTGTGTCGTGACACTTTAGTGTGTTGCAACACACAGTTTAGTGTGTCGCAACACAACCTGGAAGCGGCGGCGGGGGCGTGCACGGGGGCGGCACCGGGGCGTGTGCGGTGGCGGTGTGCACGGCGGCGGCAGTGCTTCCGCGTTTTAGCGGAAAACACGAGGCCACCGCCGCCATGCACACCGCCATGCGCCCCCACGAAGCCGCCGCCATGCACTGCCACCATGCATGCCCCCTCCGCCGCGCACGCCCCCGCTGCCACCGTTGGTGTGTCGCCAACGGCGGCAGTTTGGAAAGCACTGCTTTAGTAAAATTGTTTATATTATTTAACTCCAGTAGCGATAGCAGTACTGAAATTTTTAAGGTTTAATATACCAGCAAATAAACTGTCAGGAGCAAGAAACACAACCTTTCCCAGCCTTGGAATGACATGTTACAGATAGTCCTCACTTAGCGACCACAATTGGGACTGGTAAATCCATCGCTAAGTGCCGCAGTCGCTAAGTGGAACATCACGTGACTGCAATGGGCTTATGACATCACTTCCCCTTCGGTCATTAAGGGAAACAGGACTTATGATTTTACTTCTGCCTTCTCTGTTAACTCCGCTTGTCACAAGCCAGTTGTGAAGCACACAAATGGCAACCACGTGGCTGTGGGACATTGTGACGGTTGTAAATGTGAGGATTGGTCGCAAAGCTATTTTTTTACACCATTGTAACTTTGAATGGTCATTAAATGAGTCAGTTGGTAAGCGAGGACTATCTGTATAGGCCATATTCTGAAAACTGGCTTGGACCAGAACAAAAAATTGGGAGAAGCCAGAATAAAAACTAATTAATTTTATTTTAAATGAATAACAATTGCATTAATAAAATGAATGATTGCTCCCTTGTATTGGATAATTTCCCTTTCGGTCCCATAAGCAATCATTACCATTTGGTGGAAATTTGGAGAGGGGTTCTCGAACCACACCCAGTGCTTTGGGAAGTGCATATTGCTCTGGGGTCAGGGGTTCCTCCCCCCCCCCCCCCAGCATTTTAAGGATGACTTTAACTGTAGAAGAAGTATTCCCATGCAAGGCCCTGAAATGTCTTACATTAATTTTGGCTTTCTGTGGCCAGCCATGGCACCTTCTGAACCTGTTACTCCTTGGATTACATTCAGGATTCTGTCATTTTCCAGTATCAGTAAAAGAGGAGATAATCATTTATTACTGCGCTATTTTGAAGACACATATTCATCAACTACTTCATAGTAAAGCAGCGTTCATCACAATGTTCCAGCCAATGCACAAGTTTATGAGTCCCCAGTCTCAGCAGTGTAAGCGGCCTATTCCCAGGCAACCTGGTTTAAGATCAGCATAAATCATGGAAAAATGGAAGCAGAATGTTCGCAGCATGTTCTCCTGAAGAGTTAACATTTTCAAGTAATGAGCATTTTTAAAAGTCACAACATCAACATAAAATGGTGCCAAGCAGCTGCTGAAATGCTACACGTCAATTTTATGTCGAATCAACCACTAAACAATAGTGGATGGGTGGGAATGGAGAATAATTTTGGAGCTACAACACAGCAAAATCAAAGCCAGGAGAGGTCGGTTAAGTTCTTCATAGATGTATTCCACCAGCTCCATCTAGTGGCCAGTAGTTTCCTTTGCAATAACATAAACAGACGAGTGGATTTCTATTTTCTCAGTGGAAACGTTTCGCTCCTTATCCAAGGAGCTTCTTCAGTCTGAGCAAAGTTAGTAAGGGAATCCTAAATATGTTTCTAGGTAGCTGTGTGACCTTGCACCTGGGGCTAGGTCATGGTTATTTTGAGATGTTATTTCTAAGTCCTTTTATCATCTAAAGGAGGATCGTTAAGATCACCATGCTGCTGTTGAGCTTGCGAAATGGTCTTAATCTTCCTAGGCACAGAAGACAAAGCAGGGAGGAAGATGGGGGAAAGATTGTGCCTGAGGCCCCCACCTCTATTCAAGGAAGGATTTTCCAAGTTGGCATAAATGGATTCCTTGACCCCTCTTTCAAACCACTTATCTTCCCTGTCTAAAATGTGAACATTAATGTCCTCAAATGAGTGTCCTTTTTCCTTTAGATGAAGGTAAACTGCTGACTCTGGTCCTGTGGTGTTACTTCTCCTGTGTTGGGCCATCCTCCTGTACATAGGTTGTTTGGTTTCTCCAATGTAGAGTTCAGAGCACTCCTCACTGCACTGGATTGCATAAACTACATTGCTTTTCTTGTGTTTTGGAGTTTGATCTTTGGGGTGTACAAGCCTCTGTCTCAGTGTGTTGGTGGGTTTGAAATATACAGGTATGTGGTGTTTGCCAAATATCCATTTTATCTTTTCAGACACGCCAGCCATGTAGGGAATGACCAGGTTCTTTCGTTTACTCTGAGTCTCAGCCCTATCTGTCGCTGTTTTAGGTCTGGTAGATTTAGTTTTGGTGAAGGCCCAATTTGGATATCCACAGGCCTTCAGAGCTGTGACTTCAGAGTGACAGATAGGGCTGAGACTCAGAGTAAACGAAAGAACCTGGTCATTCCCTACATGGCTGGCGTGTCTGAAAAGATAAAATGGATATTTGGCAAACACCACATACCTGTATATTTCAAACCCACCAACACACTGAGACAGAGGCTTGTACACCCCAAAGATCAAACTCCAAAACACAAGAAAAGCAATGTAGTTTACGCAATCCAGTGCAGTGAGGAGTGCTCTGAACTCTACATTGGAGAAACCAAACAACCTTATGTACAGAAGGATGGCCCAACACAGGAGAAGTAACACCACAGGACCAGAGTCAGCAGTTTATCTTCATCTAAAGGAAAAAGGACACTCATTTGAGGACATTAATGTTCACATTTTAGACAGAGAAGATAGGTGGTTTGAGAGAGGGGTCAAGGAATCCATTTATGCCAACTTGGAAAATCCTTCCTTGAATAGAGGTGTGGGCCTCAGGCATAATCTTCCCCCATCTTCCTCCCTGCTTTGTCTTCTGTGCCTAGGAAGATTAAGACCATTTCACAAGCTCAACATCAGCATGGTGATCTTAATGATCCTCCTTTAGATGATAAAGGGACTTAGAAATAACATCTCAAAATAACCATGACCTAGCCCCAGGTTCAAGGTCACACAGCTACCTAGAAACATATTTAGGATTCCCTTACTAACTTTGCTCAGACTGAAGAAGCTCCTTGGATAAGGAGCGAAATGTTTCCACTGAGAAAATAGAAATCTAGTTGACATGATTCAAGCTACAGACAATTCCACCTAGATGACTGAGAACCTTCATAGACAGACGAGTGGATCCAACTACACAGTTAAACACATGATTCAATAAGCTTTCTATATATGCTAACATCTTGCCTGCTGAAAATTAGGGAGCACAAAATGGTATGAGATTGATTATATCATGCGCAGGGAATTGTTTTGCTCCATGTACTCAATTGTAGTGGTCTATCAAAACCATGCAGTATTAGGAACTTCCATAATAGATGACAAATTTGTTTCTTTCAAGGAAAACATGTTATAATCAGTCTTCCCCAAACTTCCAGTTATATTGGACTTCATCTTCCAGAATTTGGAGTCTTCCTCGACTGTAGAAAAGGTTAATGTAAACTTGATATTCAGAACTAAATATCAAAGTGCATTTTAGTATTGCCCCAAAGATAGACATGACTGGCAAACGTCTCTTGGTCAGTAATAGATGCCTACGTTCTCATGGATAATATTACCCAAGAAGGATCAACAATCCTCTATAGTATTTATTTATTTATTTATTTATCAAATTTATATGGCCGCCCATCTCACACAAGGTGACTCTGGGAAGCGTACAATAAAACCAACAATTAAAACATATTATAAAAACCATTTAAAACAATTTAATAATTAAACCTAAATAAGAACAAGATCACGAGAGGGTTAAAATCAGAATGTTATATGTGATGCAGCCAACACGCGGGCTCCTTGCTGCCAGGGGATCTCCAGGCCTGAGGAAAAAGCATGTTTTGAGGGCTTTCCTAAAGGCCATAAGGGTGGGGGCTAACCTCTCCTCAGGGGGGATGATGTTCCACAGGGTGGGGGCTGCAGCAGAAAAGGCCTGTCTCCTGGGTCCCGTCAGATGGAACTCCTTAGCAGGCAGGACCCACAATAAGCCTCTCCTGCTGGACCTGATGAGACGGGTAGATGTAATTGGGAAGAGGCAGTCCCTCAGATAGTGGGGCGTGGTGGCTCAGCGGGTAAGACGCCAGGCTTGTCGATCGGAAGATCGCAAGTTCGGAGGTTCGAATCCCTAGCCCTGCGTGACGGAGTGAGCTCCCGCACTCGCCCCAGCTCTTGCCAACCTAGCAATTTGAAAGCATGCAAATGCAAGTAGATGAATAGGTACCACTTCGGTGGGAAGGTGACAGCGTTCCGCGCACGTCATGCCGGCCACATGACCACGGAAGCGTCTTCGGACAACATTATACCTCAGATAACCTGGCCCCATTCCAGGTAGAGCTTTAAAGGTCCTTTATAAGCTGGTCCCATTCCTTCCTCTGTAGGAACCCTATTGAGAAGCTCCTCTTGATGGCACTGCACCATAAAGAAGACACCCACGTTGCTTCCAATCCCAGACCCCTTTTCCTAGAAATAAGTCCCACTGAATATAATCAACTTATTTTTGATTTTCTGGAGGCACAAGCAGATCCTGTGTTTTATCTGAACTGATTTGTCCTAAAAGCTTGTATCCTTCCTATGACCAGCAACAGATTCAAGGGAGCAAACAGTGGGTTTCTCCTTATGCCTAACCTCTGTGGATGGACCATAAACCACCAGCAGCTGAATTTTCAATGCCTGATAAGTTTAAAACCCATTCTTTTCTGGACAGCATAATTCATGTGTGTGCGTGTGTGCGTGTGTGCGTGTGTGCAAGTGTACATGTACATATGTGTGCACATGCACATGAAGTCCTTTTATTGCCACAAAGGCATTTTTACCTCTCATCAGGAATGCATTCAACTTAAATGTTATTTGCCTGGGGGATAAATTTCCTGGGGAATTATAAAGCTATATCATCTTGAGTCCACTGAAATAGAAGTATTTTACAATGGCCAGTCCTAATATCAGGAAGTGAGTAGTTTTCATATAAATGAAACCACAAACATCTGCATTCGACAAACTTAACGGTCTCCCTTAAAAGACAGAATAAAGAAATTCACAGATCATACCAAAACCACCCCATGTCATTCTCAGTGCTTTATTTGTGGTTGGTAGTGACTCAATATCAAAAGAAACTGTAAATATCTTTCAAATTATAACTGTTTCTGTTAAAAATACATATTAGGCCTTGCAGATCAGAATTTCAAAAGCCCAGATCTGGTAGCGTAATATTTATGCAAAATTTGTAAGTGTTGAGATAGAAATCCAAGTTTGGGCTACCTTAAGTAAATATTTTCCCAGTTTCTGGAGGCTCTTATTTGCAAAGGTCTTGTCTTAGCAGCAATTCTAAATTGGCTTTCTTGTTTTTAAAGAAGGCATCCTGAGCTATTAAGGTTATTAAGACATGCTAAATGTTTGTCAATACACGTACCTTTGAGCTGGGGATAGGTTGGAATAACTGTATTTTGGTTTGCAAGGTACTCTCACAATTAGAGATCCTAGCTTGCATAGAATAACATGAGAAAGCTAAAAGTAAAACTGCCCTTTGATTGTGCTTGTGACATGCTGGCCAAAATGTGCCCAATCTATCCAGGACTGTATATCTGACATCAACAGAGAATGCTGCATGTGGCATGGGTATGACTGGTACCCTTATGTTCCTATAAGGCTCATATTTTCCTATAATATATATTTCCTATAATACTAAAAAGTGCTGTGTAAAAACTTCAACTGACCAATGCCATGATGGTTGATGAAAGTTAATATCTACAGGTTTACCTAGTGCAGGGGTCGGCAAACTTTTTTTGCCGGGAGCCATTTTGACGTGCTCGTGCACATTTTGAAGTGCTCTAGAGCCAGGGGGCGGGGTTTGCGGGCGGGGGCCAATCGCGTGGAAGGGGGCAAGGTTTGCGAGCGGGAGCCAATCGCGTGGAAGGGGGCGGGGTTTACGGGCGGGAGCCAATCGCGTGGAAGGGGGCGGGGTTTGGGGGCAGGATCCAATCACGTGGAAGGGCTGCGCTGCGCTTGGCCGGCCGCCCCGGCCTTCACTCACCTTCCATGGCCGGTCCTTACGGGCCGCTGGCAACGCTCGTGTCCCGCTGCACCCCAGCTCTCCAAGGTCGGGGCCACCCACACAATCCGCTGCCTGCAGGGAGGGAGGCGGGGGGGAGAGGGCTGGGCGCTGGGGCGGGGACACGGGCCGCGGACGGCAGGCCAAAGGGAGATGCCAGGGCGACTGTAGCGACCGGAGGCGGCCAAGGGGAGAGCAGGCGGCTCTTCGCCACGGGCGCAGGAAGCAGCAGCCGCGAGGTGGGAGCGGAGAGCGGAAGAGGCGAGGCAGCCTCTGGCTGCTGCTTCCTGCGCCCGTGGCCTCTTCGCTGCCGCCGCCGCCCTCCTCTGCCGCTCTCCGCTTCCACCTCGCTTGCTGGAACATATTGAAGGGGAGGAAAAGGAAACATTAAGATGAACCAGGAGCTTAGCGGAGAGCGAAAGAGGTGGGCGGCGGCGGCAGCGAAGAGGCCACGGGCGCAGGAAGCAGCAGCCGGAGGCCGCCTCGCCTCTTCCGCTCTCCGCTCCCACCTCGCGGCTGCTGCTTCCTGCGCCCGTGGCCTCTTCGCTGCCGCCGCCGCTGCTCTCCGCTTCTCTGCAAAGCTCCTGGTTCATCTTAATGTTTCCTTTTCCTCCCCTTCAATATGTTCCAGCAAGCGAGGTGGAAGCAGAGAGCGGCAGAGGCAGAAAAGAGGCCACGGGCGCAGGAAGCAGCAGCCGCGAGGTGGGAGCGGAGAGCGGAAGAGGCGAGGTGGCCTCCGGCGGCTGCTTCTGCACAAGCCTCAAATGGGGATGCGCGACCCCACTGGGAGTCAGCCACGGAATACGGGCAGATCCCGGAGGCCCAACTCCCGTAGAGGCAGCCCTTCAGGCCTGTCAGGATTCAGCCGGAGCCCGTTCCGCCCCGACCGACGGGGGCAGGCCCACCCCACCTCTTCGACAGGATGTACTCCATGTTGCGGGGGAGAGGCCAACCCCGCATCTTGCAGCTGTCCGTGCTGCCACAGTAACCTGCCTCTCCCTGCTGCGCTACAGCCGACGCCCTGCGGCAGGTGATAAAACGGTTCAGCGACTAGCGAGAGAGAGACAGAATTGGGGGGGTGACGGACTTCTATACGCCATCAGCCCAGGCAGCCGCTCGCTTGCTCCGGCGCCAAGAGTGGGACTGACCTTCCGAGGACCACAAGGGAAGCTCCCCCTCAGGCGAGAGATCCGGACCTACGAGGAGAGGAGGCCTGGGGGCTGCCCCTCAGCGGCTGGCTGGGATACGACGCCCCCCCCATAGCCCCCTCCCCACCCACTGGCATAAAACAACACTCGCGGGAGAGGGAGCGAAAGGGAAGCAGCTCCCGCCCAGTTTGAAGGCCCTCCGAGTGCGCGCGAGAGTGGAAAGAGGATTTCGGAGATGCTCTTTAAACGCCCCCGCCCCGCCCCGCCCCCGAGGCTATCGCCCCAAAACTACACTCCTTAAAAGTAGCCCCCCAAGGCGGGCGGCGGCGGCAGCGAAGAGGCCACGGGCGCAGGAAGCAGTAGCCGTGAGGTGGGAGCGGAGAGCGGAAGAGGCGAGGCGGCCTCCGGCGGCTGCTTCCTGCGCCCGTGGCCTCTTCGCTGCCGCCTCTGCCGCTCTCCGCTTCCACCTCGCTTGCTGGAACATACTGAAGGGGAGGAAAAGGAAACATTAAGATGAACCAGGAGCTTTGCGGAGAAGCGGAGAGCGGAAGAGGTGGGCGGCGGCAGTGAAGAGGCCACGGGCGCAGGAAGCATCAGCCGGAGGCCGCCTCGCCTCTTCCACTCTCCGCTCCCACCTCGCGGCGGGAGAATGGGAGAACCAACTCCCATTCTCCCCAGCGTTTATTCATCCCCCCGTTCGCGATCCCTGTACAACTGAGGCAAGTGTTCGGCTCGGGGAGATGAGGATCATCTCAGCTCCAATTTTCTCGCCCCCGCCCCCGCCCCCCTTGAGTCGAGGCCACCAGGGGCTTCAAGGATTTACCTGATTGGGCTCGTGCTTTTTAGTGCGGAGTTGCATTTTCTTCCCGAGCAAGAGCTACTGGTCGGGGTCGCCTGCTTTCGGAAGGCAAAAAGCAAGGGTTCCGCGGCCGTGCCACGCTTCGTGGGGAACAGAAAGGAAAAGGAAGCCTTCCTGGGCAAACCGGGGAGCTGGGGGTCTGCATTTCACCCCGGCTGCATCCCGCTGTGTTCGAAGAGAGGAGCTACCTCGGCATCCAACTCGCACACGCAGCACAGGGAGAGCAGGGGAAGGGGGCGGGCAGGGAGCCCTCGCAGGATCTCTTGGAACCCAGACAAAGTAATGTCCCTGTTGCAGCTGCGAACGTGCGGGGGAGGGGAGGAAATCCCGGCTCCTCCACGTTCCAAACAAGAGGAGGAAACCGAGACTCGCAGTTCTTGGGCCACTTCCCCAAAGTGGGTGCGCGCGCGGGGCTCGCTCCGAGCCCGTCTCTAGTGCCACGCCACTGCCGGCGCCTTCCAATGCAGAAGCCCTCCGGTTTGCAGTCCCGGCCGCAGGCTCCTCTCCATTGCATCGCTCTCTAGCCCGCAATGTAAACCACCTACGACAGCTGCGAGAGAGCGAGGGAGGGGGACACACGGGGAGGGAGAGGTACACTGTCCAGAGCTTTGCCATTTGCTTTCAACTTTTGTGTGTCTGTCCCCCCTCCCACCTCACCGTCCTTGTCTGGAACAAGTTTACAACTCCGCTGCTGTTCCCACGCCTCAGACATAATAGCGACCGAGATGGATCTTCTCGCTGAGTTTGCATTTTTTTAAAGGAGCTCCCTGGTCTTCTCTCCCCTCCCCCTTCTTTCTGTTTAAGCCTGGAAGGTCACTGACCTCACATGGGAGGGGGGACAACCAGCAAGGGAGCGCATGTAGTGTCACAGTCCTGGCCCCCATTAGATTTGCCTTTCATCTCCCTCATTCTCACCACACACACAAGCTGCACCCCAGCCGGAGCGCCCGAGTGCCAGACAGGCAGCTCCGCCCGCGCGCCTTCCACGCGATCGGCCCGTGAGGACCGGCCAGGGAAGGCGCGCGGGCGGAGCTCCCGTCCCGCTGCACCCCAGCCGGAGCGCCCGAGTGCCAGACAGGCAGCTCCGCCCGCGCGCCTTCCACGCGATCGGCCCGTGAGGACCGGCCAGGGAAGGCGCGCGGGCGGAGCTCCCGTCCCGCTGCACCCCAGCCGGAGCGCCCGAGTGCCAGACAGGCAGCTCCGCCCGCGCGCCTTCCACGCGATCGGCCCGTGAGGACCGGCCAGGGAAGGCGTGCGGGCGGAGCTCCCGTCCCGCTGCACCCCAGCCGGAGCGCCCGAGTGCCAGACAGGCAGCTCCGCCCGCGCGCCTTCCACGCGATCGGCCCGTGAGGACCGGCCAGGGAAGGTGCACGGGCGGAGCTCCCGTCCCGCTGCACCCCAGCCGGAGCGCCCGAGTGCCAGGCAGGCAGCTCCGCCCGCACGCCTTCCCTGGCCGGTCCTCGCGGGCCGCCGGCGATGCTCCCATCCCGCTGCACCTCTCCAGCTCGTCGGCCACCCGCTGCGTCTCGGCTGTGCGGCTGGGGGGCAGCGCTGCGTCCCCCAGCCGGTGCTGCAGGTAGTCGCCCAGCAGCTGCGCTGTCTCCTCTAGCAGCGCACCCAGCATGGCGACGCTCTCCTGCCTGCCTGGCGAGCGCTTGGGGGGGCGGCGGCGGCCGTTGCAACGCGGGCGGAGGAAGAGGCGGCGGCGGCGACCAACCAACTTCCCCACCCGCCGACCTCGAAGAAGTGCTGCCCGACTCTGGAAGGCTCCCGAGGGCGGGAGGAGGAAGAATCAATCGCCCTCCTCCAGCGCCGGCCATCAGAGTTTGGGGGCGGGATCCAATCGCGTGGAAGGGGCGGGGGTGAGTTCAGCTGCAGAAGAGCCACACTCAAAGGGCCAAAGAGCCGCATCTGGCTCGCGAGCCGCCATTTCCGACCCTTGACCTAGTGCATGACCATTGCATGCAGAAGATTGCAAACTTGGCATGTAGGAGGAGAAATTGATAACCATCATTTGAAAGGAAAGGGGAAAAAAGAAGTTACACGGTGTGTTTGTGACATTAAGAGATTGGGGAGGATGTAATAGATCCTGAATGAAGGTAGCCTGATCTCATAGAGCAGAATTGATGAATACATGCCAGGAAGTGAAGGTGTAGATTTAATTATGAAGGAAAGGCTAATATATCAGAAAGTATGAACTGGTCTCATCTAGTTAATTGTAGCAACATATAAAAAGTTGACTCCACAGGCTGGTGATAGATGCATGTTATGCTCCAGTGTATGGTGATAATAGAAGAACTGGAGATGTGTTTTGGGGGAAATTGTGCAACATTCAGAATGAATACAATCGGGTGGGGGGGATTATTTTGTTAGGTGACAGGAATGGATGTGTGGGAATGAGATGTGAATGTACTGAAAAAGTGATTGGGCCAATCAGAGACCCACGAGTGAGTAAGAATGGTGAATGTAAGCATCTGCTTAGAAAAAGGTCTGTTTCAAACGTGTGGTTTAAGCATAGGTATATTCATATGTACACATGGGCAAGGAATGATTTGCTTCTGATGAAACGGTCTAATGCTGGTAGAAAAGCAGTGGGTAGCATGAGGCCTGTTGTGAGGACTTATATCTGTTACACCTAAGAAGTGAAAATGGCGGTGTATGTGAGTGAGCATGCATCTGCACACTTGGTTACATGGAAACATCGGCCCTTCGGGGTAGGAATCAGACACTGCACTCTACTTTATTGTTGTAGGGTATAATAACAGAAACCTGAAAGCCTGCTAGTTTCTCTCTGTCCTCTCTTAAACCATACAGAATTAAGGTGGAATTATTTTAAGTCTCTTTCTTACATTTACTTCCCCAAGAATGAGATTTTCTTTACTGTCTTTTTTATCTGTTAACAGCTCTAGCATTTCTTTTCTCCCTCTGCCTCCCTAAGTGAGAGTTGGGTATGTCAGGAGAAATGGAAAAGTTGACTGGGCTCCTTAAGAAGTGTGGAGTAAAACAAGAAGAGTTGGACCTCATTCAAGAATGAATGAGTGATAAATGAATGTGGATTGAATACAAAGCAAGTGACTGGTATGAAAAAAAAAAGTACATTGTGGTTTGTTTGGCCATATCAAGAGAATGAATGAGGATCGAACTGCAAAACAGATACATGAAGGAAGAGTGAAGGGATCAGAGGAAAGGGAAGGCCAAGGAAATTGTATAGTTGGATGGCATTGATGAGATCCTGAAAAAGGGAATGGTGAGAAGTTTAAAAAACAAAAGGCAGAGTATGAAGTGGCACATGGATGTGGTGGAAGGAAAGAAGAGTTGCAAGGACAGAAGGGCATGAAGAGGTATGGTTTCTGTAAAACTGTATGTTTTCATATCTCATGCCTTTAATTTCTAATTCTTCTCCTAGAATTAGGAGAGTTGCCATCCCATCAAATCTGCAGGGCACCAGGGCAGAGAGGGCTGGCTTAGTGAAAGGAATCCTAAGTAGATTTTTTATTACAGAAGCCAAATAGAAGCCAAAAAGTTAAGAGTTATTCCTTACGAAAAGCCCAGACTTATCCCCTACTCCTCCCAGACTTTTTCTTAACTCCTTGGCTTTCAGCAGTGGGGGACATTCAGGGGATAATGGACAAGAGCCTCACAATTGGTTTTTGGATATATGGATGTTTTTGGAATTGGCTGTGCCTAATGTGAGAGCCCACCCCCCCAATGCTTTTTCAGAATTTCCCACAACATTGCCTTGGCCAAAAACATTGCCTACCTCTGGGGTAGAGTCTTGGTTTGACTCAGTTAAACAACTGATGGTCTTAATTTGTCCATGCGTTGATTGGCCAACAGGTAGAGGCAACTCTTCTGTTTCAGTCACAACTGCTGATTGAACCTGCAAATGCACTTTGTACTGATTTGTTACCCCTTGCCTGCTAGGTGACCTATTGCTGTCTCTAATCCTGACCCATAGATATAACATCATTAAATTGACATCATGCTGTATCACTCTGGCACCAAATTCCTGATATCTCCTTCTTAGGTAGACAGTGGGGATCTGAAGCAATTTGCATGGCTGGGACAACGCTGAAGTAAGCGATGTAACTTATCTTTTGTCTTGTGTGTTAGTTTCAGCAGGTGGCAGCATCAGCTAGCCCTTGACTTCTTTCAGAAGCTAAGCAGGGCTGGGCCTGGTTAGTGCTTGAATGGGAGACCTGCAGAGAATTCCTGGGCTGATGCTAAACCAGAAAATTGTAAAACCACATTACTTTCATACTCTTGCCAAGAACACAATATGGGTATAATGGGTATATTCTCGAAGTCATCAGGCATCTAGTTTTCCTCATAGGAATCTGTAAATGATACCATGTTATAAGAGAGAAAAACACTCCCAGAATCTCAAAGATGAAAGAGTCAGTCAAACAATCAATCAATCTTGGTAATGGGCAGAGTCCAGCAAAGCCTGGGAAGCTCAAGCTCAAAGCATCCAAAGAGGAGTAGGAAGAAGTTTTCCCCTCTCTCAAGTGGGCTTTTAAGAGGGGAAGGATCAGCTCCATTTTGCCATTAACTTTTCCTTTCCATCACAGGCAGAAGAGCAGAGCATCTGTCTCCAGTTTGGCCCACAGTAATTTTATTACATCAACATACCTCAGTCTGGAAAGAGGTTGCAGAAACAGAAGGATTTAGTCAGATAGAGTAATGTGGAGCTAGATGTAAATTAACATTTCTTTTAAAATGTGTATTATGGATTGATCTGAGCTGCATGTTTCTTTGTATCTTCAGTCCTATTTTCTTCGAGGTAGACTGTGGGTGTGAATGTGTATTTTGCCTGGAAGATCAGCTGCAAGACTGATATTATTTCCCCTTTTTCTTTCTCCTATTGTCTTCAGTCTCAGGTAACTCCATAAACTTAATCTACATAATCAATACCCTGTAACTGTTGGTGAAACCTGTACTTTCCTTCTGACAGGGAATTTAGCCAACCACCCACACATCCCAGCCACTCTGTTAGCGAGCACAAATGAATGGAGGCGCTTCTGCTCTCTTACTCTGGAGTAAAAAAAACAGGAAGAAAATTGGCTCCTGAAAGAAAGTGGTGGTCGCAGCAACCAGATAGATCACGCACACACACATACACACGCCCAAGATTGTGGGAGGCTACAACAGTGGGAATTGTAGGAGCCCAAGGAGTCAACCCATCACACTCTAGGCACATTATATATTATATGCTGCACATTCTTTATCCATTAATTAAGCCATGTTATCTAGAAAACAGAAACAAAAAAATGTTTTATATGGTCTGTGTTGCATTTTTCCCCTTTTTCTTATCATTGCATGTAATGCCAGTGTGTGTGTGTGTGTGTGTGTGTGTGTGTGTGTGTGTGTGTTTAATATACTATAGCTATAATTTTCAGTAGGAAAAACATACAAAATTTTCAGGCTGGAGCTAGGTAACATGCCTCATCTTCTTGGCAACGATACCTGTTAAATATCCAAATAAAGTATTTTCTGCTGAATTGTTTGCAGTTCACATTAAATTCATTAGCACTGTATTTAGTATTTGAGGACAAATGATCCAGAGAAGATCATGAATCGCACTGGCTCGTTTACAGTGATGCATTGTAACAGCTTCTCATCTACAACAACCAACATTCTCATAGCTTTTGTATCAGTACAAGACCAGCAAGAGATGAAAAACAAGCCTTTAGGATGAGCATAAGAGTGAAGGAAGTTTCAGATGTAGCCCAGCGTAGAAGAATATATAGGAATGTCCTTCCCTACGCAATTCTATACAGAAAACCCTCCTTCCTTTTACCAGTGCATCATAGGTTAGTGCAGGAAGTTTTTTTTTCAGTTTTCCAGCTGCTGTATAGCTTTCAAGAACAGAACTAGTCACCACTTGCTCATTCACAATGTCCTGAAGAATTATTTATTATTTTATTTATTATTTATTGAAGAGATTTATATGGCTGCCCAACTCACCCAAGGTGACTCCAGGCAGCTTACAAAAGTAAAACCCCACATACAAAACCCACTACCCCCTCACCCCCCTGGCAGCAACGATACACTGAAACGAACCACTTGAGGGGCTCCGCATCAACCTGGGATCCCCAGGCCCCTGGCCAAGCCATGTCTTCAGCGTCTTTCGGAAGAGTATTAAGATGGGGGCCAATCTTATCTCAGAATTAGTGCTGTTTACTCAGAATTTCCTGGTCAGATGGTTTTAAAAATATTCTGTGAAGGACTCTGCTAATCAAGGGAGACAACATACAGTATTTATATCTATGTGGACTGCAGGACCTTTTGAACAAAAAAGAGGTATATTCAATACTGTCCTTTTTTATTTTGCACGGCTTATACGCCACTCCAGCTGATACCGACTCTGAGTGACTTACGTATCCCATTTTGGGGTATAATGCCTGTAATAAACAATATAATAAACAGTGTAAGACCAGAAAAAAAAGTGCAGTGCCCCAGTTACAGAAAGGAACAGCTCACAGTATTTCCATTGGTAAGGCCCGATGATAAAGCGAGGTTTTGGGGGCTTTTTACAAGCCAGCAGGGTGGAAGCAATCCAGATCTCCAGAGGGGATGTTGTTCCAAAGAAGGGGAATAGCAACAGAAAAGGCCCACCTCCGTAGCCCCCGGTGATGGCAAGCACAACCCTTGTTCTTCTGTAGTTGGTACACGAAGGAAGCACAGTAAGGCACAAATGAACTATTTTTGTCTGTTATGCCTAGAAAAACATTCCATTCCATCTTTCAAGCTAATTTGGAATGATCCATGCCCAAATTCCTCAAACCTTTGCCACTTGTTTCTCTAGAATAGTATATTTGTCCCAGGTTTCAGCCTTGGTGAAAAACCCTTATCCCCCTGATACACAGTCATTTTATTATATCAATATAATGAATAACATAGCAGTTCTAATGCATGCTTTCCAATTCAAAGAATACTGTACTGTATATCATGGTGTCTGACAGCTTTTTCTCTGGTGTGTGTGTGTGTGTTCCGCATTACTGACTCTCTCTCTCTCTCCCCCTAGAGTCAAGCCAACTTCTGGTACCTTCCAGGATGTTTTTCAGTTTCCCAGTCTAACCTATAATCCTGGGAATTTATGTCAGTCCTATATCCAAATATTAATCAGGTCTTAACCCAATTAATTTTTTCAAGATCATCCAAAGTCAACTGACATGCTGGCCAAAATGTGCCCGTTGACATTTAGAGACCACATAGATAGATTTTCTCCAATATATACAGGTGGTCCTCATTTAACGACCACAATTGGGACTGGAAACATCATGATTTTACAATCTTACTTCAGCTTTCCCTTGCTATCAGACCTGCAAAGATCATAAATGCAAGCACTGGTCGCAAAGTTACTTTTTCATCATTGTCATAACTGCAGTTGGTAAACAAGGCACTCGCTAAACGAGGACTACATATACATCCAATACCAGATACACTTCAATTCCAATGCAGTCCCTGGGAAACAATTCTAACCAGACTTCGGAGAACTGTGCTTCTTTGCTTGGAACATTTGTGATGCACTGTAATAAAGCTTTCTATGATCTTACAGTACAATTTAAAGATGAAATAGAAGGGGATATTGTACAGGTAGTCCTCGTTTAGCAACTGCCTTGTTTACCGTTCACAGTTACGATGGTGATGAAAAAGATCATAAGCACAGCTGCGGTTTCACTTAGTGACCACTTTGCTTAACGACCAAGCTGTTGGTCCCAATTGTGGTCGCTAAATGAGGACTGCCTGTATTATCAAGTTCAACAAAAATATATACCCAACAAAATGTACAGCATTCCAAAAAGAAATGCACAGATTTGAAGACTAAAAAGTCCAGACTGGGCTTGTTAATGAAAAGGTATGTGAGCAGAAAGTTCTTAAGCTGGCATCAACAAACAAATGAGCAATACTAACCAAACTTCTGTTTGAAAGCTGTAGGTGAGACATCATTACCCTGGAGTAGGGCCTCTGAAGATTTAGATAAGTACATGTGGGAGAAAGTGGTCTTTTAGTTAATCTGGTCCTAAGACCCTTAAAACAATGAACACTTCTTCTTGGTGATCACTCGTAGACGAGTAAGATTGTCTTCCAGGGGTAAAATCTTAACAATGGATCCGTAAGTGGCTGTAAAGGCCAATTCTGGATCCGCACAACCTCCCACAATGAGGGCATAGGTTTCCGGGTGGGAGACGGTTACGATGAGGGTTTGCTTGATGTGCCTTCCTCTTAGCTCGTTTCTCCCTTTCGCCCTGTACTCATGCTTCTTCAAAGTCCGTCTGGCTGCTGGAAAATACACCATTACTCATGTGTATGGCCAAATTCTGGTTGTGTGATCTTAGAGGACTCTGGGGGCCACAAAAAGGGGCTGCAGGTTGCCCACCTGCCTAAAGCAGCCGACCAACAGATGGGAAGATGGGCTTCTTTGGTAATGAGGACCTTTCCACTTACAGAAATGGGCTGAAGGGGGAAGAGGTGTAATATGTTGCATCACTCTTCCAGACTTGCTCCTGAGGATTCTTCATACCCAACCCCACTTTGATAAGGCCATACTGCCCCTCCTTGGATAAACTAAAGCACCCAGGCACCTAAACAGGCAGTTTAGCTAAAGGCAGCAGCAACAAAGCAACAGCCACATGGTGTCATCTCTTCCCTGGCATGCCAACCAGCTTTGCTTGGAAATATTGTGAAAAACAAAACCGCCAGTGAGCTGCTCCAAATGGCAAGTTTCTGAGAATTTAAAAAGGACAGCTCCCAATTGCCTCATTTCTAGTACATACAGAACAGTTTTTTAAAAACTCCCTTTAGGTCATTTTCTCAGAAAGCTGAGGGTGGCTGCTGGAATAATGCTTTCTTTATTTGCTTGCTGCCTTTTTTTATGCCACCACGCTCTGCAAGGACTCAGAGTGGTGTCCAATAAAACCACTAAGCAGCAAAACACTATGCCAACAGCATAATGCAAACCTAATAAATCCTGAAACCATCAGCCACATTGTTTATTTCTTCATAATCATGATTCCTAAGGCCATCCACTTGCTAATGATGTAAGGGCCACTTTCAAAATGTATTTTAAAACGTTTAAAGAACAAAATAAGCAACTACACAAAAGAAAAAAGAAGAAAACGAGAAAAGACATAGCGGGTGGGAAATAACATATCAGTAAATAAGCAGAAAATTTACAGTTGCCATAAATTTTAAAATTCATTAAGTCGATTAAATAATTAATTAAATATATAAAACACAAAATACCATCTTGAGAAGTAGTTGTAAGTGGCTGTGAAACTCTAAATGTTAATATTTATATTCGTCTCACCACTATTGTCATTATCTAAAAATAAATGTGCATGATCTTATGGAAAAAAAATAAAAATAAGTAAAACAATATTAAGTTCTAGCTTCCCTTCCATTGCACCTGACTCAGGATTATATCAAATTATTTATAAACATTACAAATATTTCTGTTACTATCTTTACATCAAATATTTACTATGTTTACTATCTTTACATCAAATATTTCCCCTTAAAAAAACGTACTCTAAGTATCTGAGTCTGCCTTGTTGTGTGAAAAGCCACTTAGTTCAATGGCTGTTGTGGGTCTTCCGGGCTGTGTGGCCGTGTTCTGGAAGTTGTGGTTCCTAACGTTTTGCCGGCATCTGTGGCCAGCATCTTCAGAGGGCAGGAGCACAGATAGAAGCGAAATCTCTGTGCCCAGGTAGAGTGGCAATGTTCTATTTTTAGAGCTAAATTATAGGAAATTAGGTGGGGATTTTTGTTGTGTTGAAATGTTAACGAGTGGCTGATGAGCGTGACCACCATGTTCATTGTGAGAAGTATTCCCATGTGGTTCCGATGTAAAACAAAACGAAGCATTCACACCAGGATAAAAGAACACGAAAGACACTGCAGACTACAGCAACCAGAAAAATCTTCAGTAGCTGAACATGCTCTCAAGCAAATGGGACACGAAATCCTATTTGAAAACACAGAAATACTGGACAACAGCAAAAGCCACTACACCAGATTATACAGAGAAGCCATTGAAATTCACAAACACCAGCACAGTTACAATAAAAAAGAAGAAAGTTTAAAAATTAGCAAAACCTGGCTACCAGTCCTGAAAAACACAGCCTGCAAAAGGTCAACGAACTCAGTCCAACCACCAGGACATGGGAATACTTCTCACAATGAACATGCTAATCATGCTCATCAGCCACTTGTTAACATTTCAACACAACAAAAAAACCCACCTAATCTCCTACGTTAGGAACGTTAGGAACCACAACTTCCAGAACACGGCCACACAGCCCGGAAGACCCACAACAGCCATCGAACTCCGGCCGTGAAAGCCTTTGACAATACACTTAGTTCAACATTACTCTTAATATTCTTCTTCCTGGGTACTTGACAGCCAGATTTAAACCCCCAAAGGCTCAGGAATATCTCAAATTCCACGGCCTTCATGAAGCATCATTGGCCTTCAGGGCCTCATCCGGATCCCAAGTGGAAGGCTCTTCCAAAGGGTGGGTGTGTTGGAGGAGGCTCCATGCCACAATGACGGGGCTTACGAGCCCCTTCCAAAGAACGGCAAAGCGAAAACACACCAAAGAAGCAGTATATGAAAAATGTAGCCAGAAAATAGCTAGGAAGGGTATTTCTTTTTGCCTTTTTATCCTTCCACAGTTATAAGGTCACCCCAACAAGAGCCAATAAGGCAAGCCCCTTTTCCTCCACTGACAGCCCCACTTGGCAGAGCAGACCAGGAAATCAACTCCATGGGAAGCTAAAACTGCTTTTATTGAGATTGGCTATAATAACAGAATCTTGCAAGTCTGACTGTCCCCCCCACCCCCCTTATGCTCCAATGAATCAGGCAGGTGTCTGCCTGAGCCGCTTCTCAATGTTACCTCGGGCTTAAAAAGGTTTCAGTCCCTTTTACCTAGGTAACGGTTCCTGCATATTTCTGTTCCTTACTCTATACCCTCACTCCTCCTATGCATTGGTCACTGGAGAGTTCTACTTCAGAACTAGGGAGATTTCATGAATGCTTGACAAGGGAGGAAATGGTATCTCCCTAATTTCTCCCTAACCGCCCAGGGTCCCTCCTTGTGGGGGAGATGGGCGGGATATAAATGTAATAAATAAATAAATAATAAATAATTTATTTGCCCAAGACTTTTTGATGAGGGTTGATGATCATCCCTACATCCCTACATCTACAGAACGAAGTAATGCAGCCTAAGTACAAATAAGTGACAGGGGGGTTCCTTTGCTCTCTCTGTTTGTTATTATTACTTTGATCCCACAGCATGCACCATTTAGACTCTGATTTAAGGTGGCATTGAATATTCTTAATGTGTTGCTTTGGTGGAATATATTCATCTCTTAAAAGCACAGTGAGAGGACAGATATTCTTTGCCTTCCATTGTTTTAAAACTACAGCTGTTCTACCCCTAAGCTCCCATAGCTAGATCAGTAGCACATCTGGTATCAGTAGCCAAACATGCCACACAATCAGATCAGATATCATGACGACATCAACGGAGGGCATATAAAGGGCCACTGACAATGAAGACCATGCTTTCTTGAACTGCTGTCTAGATCAGTCACATTCTGCTCTACTCTCATAGGATCTGGCATTCAGATGGTATCACATCTGAGTGAGCCTGTTTACTATCTGAATCAGCTATGGCTTTGATGCCATCTTTTTCTTCTTAGGAAGGGTGTTGCCATCATTTGATCAATTAAAAGCATGGTCCTCAGGCTAAATTAGCACTATTTCCTCAGCAATCAATTTTATTTATTTATTTATTTGTTTGTTTGTTAAAATAAATAAATAAATAAATAAATAAATAAATAAATAAATAAATAAAGAAAGAAAGAAAGAAAGAAAGAAAGAAAGAAAGAAAGAAAGAAAGTTAAATAGCTGCCTATCTACCAATGGAACTCTGGGTGGGGAACAGAAGATAAAATGTAATACACCATCAAATCAATTAAATCTGCAGGGATCCCTCTGTTCCTGGAAAGAGGACAGCTCTGAAATTTGAAATAATGCTAAAGCTGCAGCTTACCAGGCTTTGGAACAAATATGAACTGGAAGAGCAAAGGATAATTCCTTGAATTTGAAGGTCCCTCAAGCCCCTCTTATGATGACAACATTGACTGGGAGCATTCTCACAGTCTTAAAAATAACAGCTCAGTTACAGAAGATATTGGAAGGTTGTGTAGATAGTGTGTGTTCATACACACAGAAAGAGAAATGAAGAGACAATCCTGTAGATGGGAAGGCCCTGGAGTTCCACAGGTGTAAGTACAAGCAAGCTAAGAAAAGGGTTTGACACTGACTTTGTTTCAATGGAATCTTGTTTTCCCATTTGGAAAATCAACAGCACTGAAATGTTTGGGGCCCAGAAGTCAGACTTAGTTCATAATTACCTCTGTAGATACGGTCCAGGTACCGAGTCAAACCTCATTTTAAAAACCACTGTGGCAACACTAAATGCCAGAGACGTCATTACCATTCCATCAATGCCTGGAGCATAAGCAAAATTACACCCAACATCCTTCAGAGTTCTTGTTACTCTATTCATATCCCTGTTTTTTAAAAAAAGTAGCTCTTTTCACATAGATCCACTTAAGAGCTATAGGAAAACAAGAACAGATTTTGTTTTATTAGCTTTGAACTTTCAATGGTCATGGGAGCGAGGGAAGGAAGGGAGACACAAGGGCAAGACTCCATAACTAGGGTTTAATCCTGTCCCCACTGTGTGTCAGCGTTTTCATTGGACCAGGAAATGCTTTGCTGGAAAAAGGGATTGCAATAAGCACAGATTGCAGTGGGGAAGACAAAAAGTTAAAAAAAAAAAGAACAGCCATTCTGAGAATAAGTTCTAGTAAAAAGATTGCTTGTCAATATGTTTCGCCTGTAGTAAAAGTTGAAATTATTTTGAAAGTTATTTTGGTGCTTCTGGATTCTGGAAGAAAGAATCATCATGATTATGGCATTTTCAACTGCCAAAATGTTTCAGTCTTTATCCGTGTGCAGGATTTTAATGTTTGTGATGTAATGAATTTCACATTGGAATGAAGATGGAAGAGCGAAACTTAAAAAGAAAAAATGGTGAGTGTTTGCACATTTGCCAAAAAGGAGGGGCTTCATTCATAAAGTAAATTTCCCTGTGCAGCCAAAGGAAAGGAGGGTGTTGCTGTTTTGAAATTTCTCCAATATAGACCTAAAGACAAAGCATTAGGAGAATACATGATTGATCAAAGAAACGATTTCTAGAAAGCATTTCTGATTAAGGCTTCAGTGATACAGATACTTGTTTGGATTTCAATTGTATTGCAATAGAATTCAGTTTACTTATTTAGCTAGTATAGTACAGTATCTGTAGAAATATTTATCTACTTCAAGCAATGTTTGCTATAACAGAAGTAAGCTGCAAGCATTACAGTAACAATGCTTGAATGTGTCTACTGCACACAGTATATGTGTATAATTTATAGGAGTGAGTTTTGATCCAGAAGTAGGCTGACCTATTTCAGGATGGCAAAATGGGACGGGGTCTTATGTAATATTCCGTATTCATGAAAAAGAGAGGGGTCCGCCCCCCGGTCCGTGCGATTGGCTCCCGCCTGCAAACCCTGCCCCCGGTCTGCACGATTGGCTCCTGCCTGCAAACCCCGCCCCTGGTCCGCACAATTGGCTCCTGCCTGCAAACCCCGCCCCTGGTCCGCACAATTGGCTCCTGCCTGCAAACCCCGCCCCTGGTTCGCACAATTGGCTCCCGTCTGCAAACCCCGCCCCCGGTCTGCGCGATTGGCTCGGATCCTCCTTCCGTGCCATTCCCGCTGGGTTTGAAGGACAAAATTGAGATTTTTATGAAAACGACGGGACGGTTGAAAAATGCTTAAAAAACGGGACTGTCCTGTTCAAAACGGGACGTATGGTCAGCCTATCCAGAAGGCCACAGATAGGTTATCATGAGAACCCACATGATGTACTTGGCTCTTTAAGAATAGTCCAAGTTTATCCAGGCTGCTCAGCCCAGATTTCTCCACTCCACATAAGGCTGGTGTACTATGAGATTAAACTTTATTCATTTGCCTCAACCCATTCCAGAAAGCAAATATGCCAAATGTATATTTCCAAGCCCCGAAGTTGCCATGTGTGAAGACTGCCATTGTTGTATAAGGGGTTCTTTGATCTGTTAAAAAGGAATCTTTGGACAACCATACAAATCACACTCCTGGAAACTAAATGATGGGGACACAGCAAAACAATATAGCTTACAGCTTCATTTTCTTTTCCTCCTCTTGCAAAATGGAACCCAAATTCATCTTAATATTTTGAACAAGTGGGACTTTCAGGGAATATCTACTCAAAAGCCTTCAAAGCTGTTAAACTTATTTATTTATTTATTATATTTATATGGCCACCCATCTCACATGGCGTGACTCTGGGCGGCATACAAACCTTAAAAACAATTTTAAAAACATTCAGGAAGTACAAAAATTAATATTATGAAAAGGCTCAGAGAGAGCATCAGATTACAAACAATGGAGCCAAGCCATCATATCACTGTTCCCTTGTCACCTCCAGGCCTGCTGACACAACCAGGTTTTAAGGCAATTCTGGAAGGTTGGCAGAAATGGGGCCAATCTCACCTCAGGGGGGATGATGTTCCACAGCAGGAAAGGCCTGTCTCCTGGGTTCCGCCAGATTCCTTAGCAGATGGGAACTGCAACATACCTCTTCTGCCAGATCTGATGGGATGAGCAGATATAATCAGGAAGAGGCGGTCCCTCAAATAACCTGGCCCCATGCCACGAAGGGCTTTAAAGGTCAGAACCAGCACCTTGAATTGGACCTAGAAGCAAACTGGCCGAGGTTTTATTTCTGGGTCCACTCTAGAGGCACAATAACTGCCCGCACCGCCGCGTTCTGCACCAGCTGAAGCTTCCAGATACTCTTCAAGGGCAGTGTCATGGTGGGCTCAGATTTGGAGTCAGAATCTTCAGACAAAGAAGGGCAGCCAGTTTCAGAAGTGGCCTTAGATAATGAGCAGTCAGCTCCAGGGTCATCAGATGAAAGGCCACCTGAGCAGGCAGAGGAGGCGGGGCTGGACAGCAATCAGCAGAAACAGCTGCCGCCCCTCCCAATGCAAGAGCCCAGCAAGCAGAAAAAAGAGCAGAGCAAAGGAATTCAGCCAGGCTAGAGCCTCGCCCTCCTAAATGAGCCACACCAGGGCTGCTCTTTTTTAAGAAGAGCTATGAGCGGAAGTCTTTTGTTGGAAACAACTGTTTGCAAACCCAGATTCTGTGTGCCTTGCATTTGAATGCGAACCTGTGTGATTGTGACTCTGAATCCGGTCCAGCTGATGACCTCGCTGACGCTTTGGACTGTGGATTTGCCTGACTACTCTTGTGCCTGCTCCTTGGATTGTTGGACTCTTTCTTTAGGCACGTTTTGCTGGACTTGTGGGGACTTGGCTGCTTTTGCATGTGTGCGTTTGTACATAACCTTCCCTTGCTGTTTGCTATTGCTTAAAAAAACCCACCTAGTAAAAGTTTGCAATTACCTCTTTGTGTATTTGTGCGTGCTTGGCCTGAGACAGGACGGGCAGTCCCACATAGAGCACATTACAGTAGTCCACCCAGGAGGTGACCAGGGCATGAGTGACTGAGCAGAGCCTCCCAATCCAAGAATGGGCACAACTGACACACAAGACAAAGCTGTGCAAAGGCCCTCCTAGCCACGGCTGCCACCTGCTCTTCAAGCAGGAGTCAAGAATCTAGGAGGAGCCCCACGTTGTGCACCAGGTCTGTTTGGGCAGTGCAATGCCATCCAGTACCAAGTACTAAAATGGCATAGTCCAGAACTGGCAGGGCCCCAAGCCCAGAGCCACTCAGTCTTGCCAGGGTTTAGTTGAAGCCTGTTGTTCCCCATCCAACCCCCATCGCCTCCAGGCACTGGGATAAGACATCAACAGCATTGCTTAATTTGCCAGGGGCAGAGTTGTGTAATTGGGTATCATCAGCATACTGATAATACCTCACCCCATGGGGATGGATGATCTCACCCTAAAGTATCATGTCCAAAGCAACAGGCCATGTGCAATCAAAGCTGAACCACAAGCATCTGCTCTACCATTTGTAACTTTTATTGTCTTTTTATATTCTTAGGCCCATGATCCAAAATAAACCAAATTATCTGCAAATATGAAATAAAGAGACCATTATTACAATATACTTTTTATGGTTTGCTGTTGACTGGATTTTTCTTACAAATCCCCTTGATAGTCTTGCATCACATCATAGAGATAATACAGTTCTATGTGCGAAACATTTTTTTTAAAGAGGCAGTTGGACTAGCTGGCAATGTTGCCCAAATCTTAGATTGGCTATATATTTATATTTATTTATTCTGGGCTAGAAACCAGGAGACTGTGAGTTCTAGTCCCACCTTAGGCATGAAAGCCGGCTGGGTGACCTTGGGCCAGTCACTCTCTCTCTCAGCCCTAGGAAGGAGCCAATAGCAAACCAGGAGACTGTGAGTTCTAGTCCTTCCTTAGGCAGGAAAGCCGGCTGGGTGACCTTGGGCCAGTCACTCTCTCTCTCAGCCCTAGGAAGGAGCCAATAGCAAACCAGGAGACTGAGGGTTCTAGTCCCGCCTTAGGCATGAAAGCCGGCTGGGTGACCTTGGGCCAGTCACTCTCTCTCTCAGCCCTAGGAAGGAGCCAATAGCAAACCAGGAGACTGAGAGTTCTAGTCCCGCCTTAGGCATGAAAGCCGGCTGGGTGACCTTGGGCCAGTCACACTCTCAGCCCAACTCACCTCACAGGGTGGTTGTTGGGGGGAAAATAGGAGGAGGAAGGAGTATTAGGTATGTTCCCCGCCTTGAGTTATTTATAAAAATAATAAAGGTGGGATAAAAATAAACAAATGAAGTACCAGCACCTGGTTACATCTGCAATGCAAATATTTGGAATATTGCTTTTAGTGCTGATATACTTACTATATCAGTGCCACAGTTAAGTTTGTCTATGTTGAAAGATTTACACAATAAGGGGACATTCAACTGGGCCATGTTTGCCTATCTTTTTTTTTTGTTTGTTTATTCGTTCAGTCGCTTCCGACTCTTCGTGACTTCATGGACCAGCCCACGCCAGAACTTCCTGTTGGTCGTCGCCACCCCCAGCTCCCCCAAGGTCGAGTCCGTCACCTCCAGAATATCATCCATCCATCTTGCCCTTGGTCGGCCCCTCTTTCTTTTGCCTTTCACTTTCCCTAGCATCAGCATCTTCTCCAGGACATCCTGTCTTCTCATTATGTGGCCAAAGTACTTCAGTTTTGCGTTTAATATCATTCCCTCAAGTGAGCAGTCTGGCTTTATTTCCTGGAGTATGGACTGGTTTGATCTTCTTGCAGTCCAAGGCACTCTCAGAATTTTCCTCCAACACCACAGTTCAAAAGCATCTATTTTATTTATTTATTTGTAAAATTTATATCACCGCCCATCTCCCTCCGCTGGAGGGACTCTGGGCGGTTTACAATAAAATAAAATAAAATCTATCTTCCTTCGCTCAGCCTTCCTTATGGTCCAGCTCTCACAGCCATAGGTTACTATGGGGAATACCATTGCTTCAACTATGCGGACCTTTGTTGTCAGTGTGATGTCTCTGCTCTTAACTATTTTATCGAGATTTGTCATTGCTCTCCTCCCAAGAAGTAGACATCTTCTGATTTCCTGGCTGCAGTCAGCATCTGCAGTAATCTTTGTGCCTAGAAATACAAAGTCTGTCACTGCCTCCACGTTTTCTCCCTCTATTTGCTAGTTATCAATCAAGCTGGTTGCCATAAACTTGGTTTTTTTGAGGTTTAACTTCAACCCAGCTTTTGCACTTGCTTCTTTCACCTTCGTCATAAGGCTCCTCTGCTCCTCCTCATTTTCAGCCATCAAAGTGGTATCATCTGCATATCTGAGATTGTTAATGTTTCTTCCAGCGATTTTAACTCCATCCCTGGATTCATCAAGCCCAGCATGTCACATGATGTGTTCTGCGTACAGGTTGAATAGGTAGGGTGAGAGTATACAACCCTGCCGTACTCCTTTCCCAATCTTAAACCAGTCCGTTGTTCTGTGGTCTGTTCTTACCGTTGCTACTTGGTCGTTATACAGATTCCTCAGGAGGCAGACAAGATGACTTGGTATCCCCATACCACCAAGAACTTGCCACAATTTGTTATGATCCACACAGTCAAAGGCTTTAGAATAGTCAATAAAACAAAAATAGATGTTTTTCTGAAACTCCCTGGCTTTCTCCTTTATCCAGCGGATATTGGCAATTTGGTCTCTAGTTCCTCTGCCTTTTCTAAACCCAGCTTGTACTTCTGGCAATTCTCGCTCCATGAATTGCTGGATCTTGAGCATTACCTTACTGGCATGTGAAATAAGTGCCACTGTTCAATAGTTTGAACATTCTTTAGTGTTTCCCTTTTTTGGTATGGGGATATAAGTTGATTTTTTCCAATCTGATGGCCATTCTCATAGAAAACTGTCCTTTCCTGTCTGCTGTCCTACTGAACTTCAGCTGGTGTGTTAGGTGACAATTGGATCTAAGCTGGGTTGATGCCTCTGGTACAACCTTGCCTTTGCTTAGAGGAGGGAAAATATAGGAAAAGCAGAATGGAGAATGTGTTTGTGTGTGTTTGAGCCACTTTCCTGGGTGTTGTGCAAAACATGGTTATACTGACATCTAGTGGCTATCTAGTTACCTTTTTCGGACATTCCCCCTCCACCCCCAGTGTATAATTGTTCTGAGAAGGAAAGGAAGGTAGTAACTCACAGATCAGGTTCAGAAGAGGAACTTCTAAAAGTGACCCTCTGGCTTCTGACACTGACCAAAACAGCCTTAAAAAGTCCAGTTTGGTGAGCTCATGAAGCCCGGATGGAGGGTAGAGGCCGACAGAGCCACAGTCATCAAGGTGGTCTTGGGCATTGCCTCTTGCCACTCAGAAGTGAAATTAGGTCTTGTAGCAATAAGCGTTCTCTGCCAGTTTAGGAGATTCTGTAAAGTTGCAGAAGACTGCTAATTTGTAGAAAGGAAACAAAAGGGGAAAAAGGGAGGGACAGACAGAGGGAATGCCCTGCTCGGAATCCCCCTTCATGATTTCAAGGCACCAACCGCAGAGCCCTGCCATGCTGGCTGGAGGATTCTGGGAGTTGAAGTCCACTTATCAGGAGGCATCTGGGTTGGGGAAGGCCAACCTGTGGAACTGCTGAAGCTCAGAATGTCAAGGGCATCATTGGTGGAATGGAGAAGGGTGGGTTAAAAATACCAGTGGTGGGTGGAGATTTGCATCCTGAGTTTTAAAAAACCTGCCAGCACGTGATGGGGAGAAACAAAGAGGTGTGGGAGAACTGAGCTGTACGTGCCACACAGCCTGTCCTCCATCCAAGACAGCTGGCTGACTACGGGTGCAACAAAAGCCACTGTTTCATTGCCAGATTGGGTTGGCTTCTACACATTGAACTGCACGCAGGAGCAGCAAATCAAAAAGGCCAAGATAGCAGTTGAGGTAGTGTGGTTGAAGCCCTGTTATTTTTGTACATGTGTTGATGTCCCACACATATATAAAGGAGTGGGGCTTTGCTCTCTCTGCCATGATACCATCTTGACTTTTTTTGACCCCCAGCAGATCTCACTGGGCAGCAGTGAAGCTATTTTTCACCTCATGCAGCAAAATATTTTGGGCTGGCCTTGAAGCAAACTAATAGCAAATCCCATTTAATCCTATACCTGATCATGGCTATAATGCTCCATCCCTTTACTTGAGATCCAGGTGGGTGCATGTGGCCCCCAAACTGTCTCTTGTCTCTTACTTGGCCCCTTCTGACCAAATTTATTGATTAGTTTAACATCTTGCCTTTCCTTCCAGAACTCAAATTGGGTTTCCTTCTCCTATTTTTCCCCACAGCAACAACCTCCTGAACTAGGCCGGATTGAGCATTGCCAAAACAGGCTGGTAAAATGCAAGAATTGATGGAGAAAGATCTCGCTGATTGGGGTGATTTTCATGTTTTCAACTTTGCAGTCACCTTTGCTCCACAGCTGAGAAAATGAGAAAACCCAGGCAGTCACAATTACTTGTACAATGGGAGCTCTCCGGCATGAAAAGGAATACATCGACTGAAGGTGGGGCCTCTGGCTAGCAAAAGGTTGCCAAGGCCTGTTCCAGATTTTGGGGCCAGTTTATACGTTGTATCTGTTTAATATTGAGAGATTCTGGGAGACATTGTATTATATAAGCAGGTTGTTGGAATTTCAAAAGGCAAGATTACTGTGTGTGTGCAAGATGAGGCCCATGGGGGCTAGCCAGAAACAGCTAATTGGCTAGTAGTTCGGCTACTAGCACCATGACTAGTCCAGATATTTTTGGGAAGAAAAACGTGTGTGTTCAGACCTACTGCACCATTCTTGGAGACCTGACAGAAAGGGGCTTGACTATTGTGTATGTTCAGGACCGCAACTAGGGTCTGTGTCACCCGGGGCAACCATGGATTCCGCTCCCCTCCCCCATGGGTTGGTGAGGGAGGTGTTGTCATTTTGGCACATGCCCCAGTTACCCCCCACCCCCCAAGTTGCGGCCCTGTGTATGTTTCTACAAATATCTGACTTTGTGGGAACAGAGTATTAGACTAAGTAGGCCTCAGTTATGATGCAGTACAGCTCTTCTTATGCGCTTCACATTTAATGGAAGTGTGTGTGTGGGTTCCAGCATTACTCTCGGCACCAAATCCTGCTTAGTATGGAAGCTGAAATCAATGTTACTGAGCTCCCACGTATCAGACTCCACCAACACTTTAGTAGAATGAAATCATGGGCTAGAGCACCGTTTCTCAACCTTTAAGACCTGTGGACTTCAACTCCCAGAATTCCCCAGCCAGTCTAGTCCACACGTCTTAAAGTTGCCAAGGTTGAGAAACACTGGGCTAGAGTAATCAAAGTTTTAGACCAGTGCTTTCCAAACTGCCGCCGTTGGCGACACACCAACGGCGGGGGCGTGCACGGCGGTGGCCTCGTGTTTTCTGCACCGCTGTGCATGTCCACTTCCGGGTTGTGTTGCGACACACTAAACTCTCTGTTGTGACACACAGTTTGGAAAGCTATGTTTTAGACTATGCTACCTCCCCCCAACCACACAAATAACAGCAACATAGCAGGTCAAACACTTTCCACCTTAATACGCAAGGCTACAGAACCTGCAAGGGCATATCCTCCTAGCATTGTCCCCATTTTCAACTTTCAATAAAAATGCGTGCAGGAATCTATAAAATAAAATGGGTTAATAATATCCCATTGCCCAGTAGATAAGTCATCTCCCAGCATTTGGGCAAATGAGTGCAAAGTCATAGGAAGAATTGCTATATGCAGTTGTAATATTTAATATGCAGTTGAATTAAATATTAATAAAGTAAAATTTAAATAACTTTGATCATATTTGTTTTAACGATCGGTATCTTGTCTTTCAGCAGAAAAGCTCCCATAGTAGCTATTAAGCTTCCCAATATTGAAATTATGGTTGCTTTGCACAGAACTTCTCCCTTCCTTCTGGCATACCTTCAGGCACCAGATTTATGACTACACGTCACTATCCTAGGCTTTTTATTATATACCGGGGATGTATATAGATATCTCAAGGGGCGTGATGGCTCAGTGGTTAAGACGCCAGGCTTGTTATCGGAAGATTGCAAGTTCAGAGGTTCGAATCCCTAGCCCCGCGTGACGGAGTGAGCTCCTGCACTCGCCCCAGCTCTTGCCAACCTAGCAATTTGAAAGCATGCAAATGCAAGTAGATGAATAGGTACCACTTTGGTGGGATGGTAACAGAGTTCCGCGCGTGTCATGCTGGCCACATGACCGTGGAAGCATCTTCGGACAGCGCTGGCTCTTCGGCTAACAAACGGAGATGAGCACCGGCCCCTAGAGTCGGACACGAATGTGCAGGGGAAAACCTTTACCTTTTTATATACTGTAGCTATCTCAAGGTTTCATGAGGCCCCCAAATCCTTCAGTGTGGTACCCAGAAATAGGCTGGAGATTTTTTTTGTGTTTTCAGCCTTCAAACCTGTTGTGAAAAATCATTCAGTGCATAGAACATCTACAGAAAACTCTCTCTAGAAAATGATCCCACATCTGTAAGCAGAAAATGGCCCGCTCCAGAGATTGTTCACAGCATTCTTCCTTGAGAACCAGAGCTGATGTTACTGCCCATCACTCTACCACTGTGTTCCAGATCAAGGGGTGGAGACGTCAAGAAGATTAATGGAAGAACGGAAAGAAGTGATGACCTGCAGCATCTTGATAGGGTCAACTTGGCAAGGTCGTTGTGCAGCTTGCAAAAGCAGTTCAGAGTAGCCGGCATTTGATCTCCAAGCTCTCCTCTTCAGGATTAAGAGAGTACAGCATAAATGAAAGGCTGGAACCAGTTACCTTGACGCAACAAACACCTAGGGCTAGAAGAGGGCTAGAGATGGCCTCTCTGCTCTCATTGACAACCCTAGAAATACTGATTTATGGAACAGTATGTTTTTCTGGTATGCTGGGGTGTGTCCGCCCTTCAAAGCGGACCAGACTAGAAACCGAAGGCATACGGGCCAATATTACTTTTTTTATAAAGCTATAGTAACAGAATCTTGCAGGTCTGAATGCACTTCCCCCCTCCCTCCCTTTATATTCATGAGAACTAGGGAGCGTCCTGTCTGAGACGTTTTCTCAGGTTACTGCTTTGCGCCAGACTCAGGTTTATCTGACCGTTGCCTTGGTAGTGGCTCTTCTTCCTGTTTCTCAAGGTTATTCCCTCTGCCCACTACATCGAATGAAGTGAGCGATGTGATGGCTTTGTTGTGTTTGCCCTTGGCTGCTCAAGAAAGAGCTATTGCAACAGCACAAATTGTGACTGCAAATTCTCACTAGGTAAAGGTCCTAGCTTGTGCTGTCTGCTGCCCTTTGCATTGCAGCCCCTAAGTTCATAGAAGCCATCAAGGCCATCTGCAGGTGGTGTAATAGCCTAAGATGATCAAAATATGACTGGGACTTCACTGTCCTTTGAGGCGAGTTGCAGGGATCCTTAGTGTGAACACAACCCTAGGCAGATCCAGGTTTCAGATTCTCAAGAGTTTCATTGGCAGGGCCATAGAAGCAGAGTTGAAAAGGTCTTTTGGGAATCCATTCCTCCATCAAGCATACCATGCCTTTAGTGCCCATAGGACAATTGTCTATTAGAGTGGGTGACTGTGACATGGAGATGATACTGAAGTTGGTTACTGCTGCCCACTTTAGTAGTCATGCAAACCTTCAGGACAGTTCAGTTGAATGGATATACATCTAAAGGGTATATTCTGCTGCATCTCAAATTGAACAGAGTTCTCAGCATCACATAATTCTCTAATGGAGATACAACAATGCCCTTCAAAACAAACCATTCCAATTTATTATCAGTTTTGTGCAGGAGTATGATATGCAAGCACATAATGTAAGAATTAAAATTAAAGTTCTGATGTAGTACAGTTACCTTTGGGCCAACCCAAATCATATACTCACATGTCCATGAGACAATCATGGATGTAAGGGAAGTAGATCTTGTTCTGCCCAAAGCACTCTCTACACACATGGCATCACCAAACTTGGTGTTATGTAACCATTTTGGGCAAAATGAGTAAAGCCATCCATCTGATGGCTACTTGGACATGATCCCTATGCTGTTGGGTTTTTTTTTGGAAACAATATAGAAGTTGTTTGCCATTGACTTTTTCTGGGATATTCTTTGACCTCTTAGTCTAGTATCTTTCCCAGGAATTTCCTGGTGGTTTCCTACTGAATTCCTAACCAACTCTAACCATAATGATATTTTTCAGGATCAGCCAGTGTTGGCTATGTGTTCCAACCTCCTGGGTCTTGGCCAAAATTGGCTGAAACAAATAAGAAACCCTGCAGCCCACACAAGGTTTTGGGTACCGCCCCAAATCAAACAAGACATATCCAAGAGACTACCTGATGTGATACAAAAAGCTTTTTGTATACGTAGGACATTGCCAATTGTACGGCAATACAGGCCCTAAATACGTAAAAATAGCTAAAATAGGTTTTAAAAAAACCAAACCAAACGAACAGAGAAAAGGCACACGTTCTCATTTAACAACTAATTGATTTATTTAACAATACAAATTTCTTTCTACTGCTTGGTGTAAGCAGAGAAAAGCTGAGAAACAAAATTAAGTTCTTTTTAAGTTTAAATGTATACACAACCACCCCCCAATCTCTTACTTCAGTAAATATAAAATTTACAGACAGAAAAAGCAACATGAAAAGGAACAAGGTGTTGACAAACTGATGACAGGAAGGAAATCTTAGAATCAATAATATAATCTTAGTAAAGAAGGTAACGGGCGATATTGAGAAGGCATCCCATTTATATTTCAAATTTTCTGCAATCTGAAACTTCAGTGCATTAAAAAACAACACGATGTTAATTCTACTATATATTATGTGATATAAATATTTGAAAGCTTCGCAGGTCCCATATCTAATATGTGAAATATACATTTTGCCACTTTTTGTAAATTTATGGGACATGCAATATACCAATGCATTTTACCTTTCAATAGGAACCAGCAAGATCTTTGGAGTCTCTCCCTGCTTGCCAGGAAACTCTCATACTTTCTTCTCCTAACTTATAAGACAAATGTACCAAGCACGTATGACCCATAAACTCCACTCATTTCAGTGGGAATTCTGAAGATCCCCTGAAATCAATGGAGGACGACTAGCAAAGGTGCCCTATCTACTGTACCCTAACGTTGCCCCATGTATACCTTCTGTTCTCTCCTTACAGGACTAGCTATAGGCTCTGTTCTCACAGAGGTGTTAAAGGTGAATTGAGTTTATGCTGTAGACATCAGCTGGGAATCATGACTGAGTGCTTCTCCATGCAAGAAAGTTCATTCATACGCCCAGAGGGCCCAGGGCCCAGAAATCAAGAATGTGGGCGATAATGCTAGGCTGGAATGTTTTCTTTTGTTGTTGAACTTTCTGGTGGAAGAAGCTGTTTTGGGAGTGGGGCAGCAGGTAGCGTAGCCTCCTTCTAAAATTTGAGGCAGGACAGCCCAGAAATACCTTTGACACTTCCATGAGAACTAGCCAACAAGGTATAGGTCAAACAGATTGCCTCTACCAATTGCCTACTGAAGGGATTGCTCTACCAAACAGGCGTTCTGTTTTCTGAGTTTGTTTCATGATCTGAAATAGGACCTGGGCTGTTAATAAACCCTTAAAATTCCAAGTAAAAATGGCTTTGGGGTGGGAGATAAATAGGGTAGTTTGTCATTTGAGCTGTATTGCAGAACATGCTGATATGTCTCAAATGACATTGCTCTAGGCGTCATATTCTGAGGCCATAGATCTTATAGACAAACCTCACACACTTTGATGCCTCTATAATTTGTTAATACCCTGCATGATAAAAACGCTGAACTCCAGCCACAAATATACAAAAAGTACACAACTGTTTGACAGAAGTGCTTAAACAGCCCCCCCCCCCATGCACAATAGTTTTGTTGAGTTTAAGCCTAGAAGTCTGCAAAATATATAATAAGGAATTTTTGTAACATAAACACAAATTATCTTTCTGGGTGAATGGCTTGCACTGTTTGGCTGTTTGGACTACATAAATAAAGGCCTACGGTGGTCATGTAATGAAGAAAGGAATGTTAATATTTAACATGTGCTGTGGACTAAGCTATCCACGTGATGCACACTTCCCTATTTTGCCTGATGGGACAGCCAATCAGCCCTGGCAGGGAGCAGATTGTGATGGAAATCTCATTGCAAATGTAATGTTTCCATCAAGCTTTCATAACCAAAAAGTATGCAGTCTGATGATCTATCTATCATCTATCTATCTGGAAGCGTTATTATGTGCAGTCCTCACTCAGGCACCTGAACATGATGCAAGACTATTTGGAGATCCCATTCATTTCACATGGAAAGACGTGGAGAAAGGCCTTCTTCATATCTTGTGTTCAGAGTTACCAATTAGTTAAACCTGTGTTTTATATATAAAAACCGTGTTTTGTCTCAGTTGTGTTTCCCTTTAAAAAATTATTTAGTTCCAGATTAATATTTAATTTATTTATACACTGCTGCCCACATTGAGAAAAACACTCTCTTGAAGTTTTATGACACTGTTTATGACACTTAGATAAGCGAATAAGCAAATCATGCAATTGCGCTGCTTTGGAAGACAGGTTTAACATAATTCAGAAATTTAAACCTACATCTAAAGCACTGGAGCGGTGGACATCTCCTACAAATTAGAAAAGATTGGCAAGATCCCAAATTAGCTCACAGGTTTGAAACCATCTTCATTTTTATGTTACAAAAGCTGACTTGTTTATGGTAAATTACAGAGGTGGGTGGGAGACTGTGAAATCCAATAGGAATTTTGGCAATTTGCTCATTCATCCTGGAGGAGCCATAAAATAGCAACATTCCCCTGCCCACCATCAACTATACTCACAGTGGCCTTATCAGCTGTACCCTCACTGGCCAAGACTTAATTGACTAATTAAGAATAAACTGACAGTAGAGCACATGTCATGTCTCCGTCATTTGCTTGGTATCAAACAGAGAGAAGAATTGAATCACAGTTCTTAACTTCTTCAGGTTCTAATCAGATGCAGAAGTGCGGAAAAGGCTCCGAAACATTTGTTCCGGCAATCGGAGATGAACAGTTTATCAGGTTGTTGCAAGTCATCAGGTTGCTACACTTGGCAAATTGTGGTCTGCACTATTTGCCCACTGTGTCAAAGCCTTTTGTGCTGCAACGGAGAACAATTAAGCATCAGCTGCAGCTCAACAATTCTGTATTTCCTTTAAGGAAAAAACGGGGGTCAATCTACACATGAGATTAAATTTGATGCCTGCAGTTGTGTCTTTTGTTTTTCAAATGGAAAATAGCTGTTTGAGAGATTGCAGAGCCTGCAGGAGGAGTGACTTAATATTGCCTTTCATTGCGGTCTTAAAGGAAACTCTATCCCTCTCCCCAAACTATAGTAGCAACTATTAACGTTCAGGAACTCTTTTATTTTAAATCAGGAACAGTGAGGGAGGACAAGGTTAATGGAGCTTCATGCTGTGGTCCTAATTCTAGTTGGCCCTCACCACATCCTTGCACATTATCATTCTACAGATTTAGCTGAAACATTCATCTTTCTTTCTGCCTGAGAACAGATTTTCACATTTGTGGTGGATGCTACAATGTGAATTTTACAGAGATTATGATGATCATCATCTCTACCACCACCAGACTGGTTAATATTTCAAGGTAACAGTGACTTAAGATAGTGATGGGGGGGAGGGGAGAGATGGTGAGGGGAGGTATCCATCCTTTTTAAGCCTTAAGAAGTTGCCATTCTAGCTTATCTGTTTGTACACAGGTCTGTGGCTACAAATGCCAGGTTTAGCATTCTGTCAAGTTTGGCCTTAAGCAATATTGGTAGAGGCAAACTACAAATATCATAATCTGCCAGGCCTTCTGAGTGGGCCCTTCTCGCCTTATGTTAGTTTTCCACAAGGATCTGTATATAAACAGTCCTACTGGCTATGCCCACATTTTAATTTCAAATATGAAAACAGAGAAGCTCTTCCTTGGGGAACATGTTTATTGTGTTTGAGATGATACACTGGATACTCTCTGAGCTACAAGGTGGGTGGCGATGAGAGGGGACAAGGATAAAAGAAATCCTTTTCATTACAAACTGACAAAGGTAAAAGTTTTAAACATTTTTCACAACAGCATGTACCACATATCGGAAATAGATCTGGGCTTAATACAAATGACGTAATTCCTAGTAATCTACAGCTACCTTTAATAACTTCATACAGATAATGAATTAGGCTAAAATGCACTATTATATTTGGTTGACTTCAGGAACAGTATCCTTAGTTACATCACAAAATACATTTTGATATCCCAAAGAAGCAAGACTTGCAAGGAGGCATTTTAAACATAACTAATCTACAGCTACAAAGTTCTACTCTTGACAGCATTTACCTTTTGGGGAGGTGGCTGGGGAGGGGAAGGAGGGAGAGAAAGCAGGATTCCCATCTTCAAAAGGATCAAAGCAGAGAGTAGAATCAGTATAACATATACACAGAAGTCCGTATTGTAAAGGCTATAAAGTTTGGTTGCGCACGGCAAAGCTGCATCCCTGCACCTTCACGCTGCGCCGAGTAGTCAACATCGCTTATGTTGCGTATCTCTTGGTCCACTGCCTGGCTATCCTGTCATGTTCTGCTCTGTTGGTCAGGTACTGAGTAGCTATGCTTCCCACCAGAGGATCAGCTGCAAGAATTTGGCAAGGGACAACAGGAGAGAGGAAGGAAGGAAGGAAGGAAGGAAGGAAGGAAGGAAGGAAGGAAGGAAGGAAGGAAGGAAGGAAGGAAGGAAGGAAGGGAGAGGACACATTAGGAGTCATGCCCTGATGAGCAAAGGAATGAGCCAAGTTATCACAATTCATTCCACACAGTTGCCAATTAAGATAGGGAAGAGCACCCAACCCCAGTATCAGTTACCAATTCATAATTAATTAATTAATTAATTAATTAATATATATATATATATATATATATATATATATAAGGCCATCCAACTCATGGCTTTGGGTTGCATACAAATTAAAAACACAACTCCAAACAGTCCATTAATTAAAAAAAAAAGTAAGATGGCTATAACCAATGGGAACCAACCAACACATTTAACACAGTCCCATTCAGGCAGTCATACACCCCATCTAAGCCAGAGCATGGAGAAAAGTCAGGTCTTCAAGGCTCATTTATAAGAGAGCAGGGTTGAGCCGTTCAAACCTCCAGAGAAATACCGTTCCAGAGGGCAGGTGCTGTGACAGAGAAGGCATGCCCTTTAGGTCCCATCAGACGGCATTGCTTAATAGATGGGACCCAGAGCATGCTTCCTCTGTCAGATCTTACAGGATGAGCAGAAACAGAGGGAGAAATGCGGTCCCTCAGATAGCTAGGCCTTAAGCTATGAAGGGCTTTTTAGGTGACAACCAGCATCCTGCACATAGAAGCTCACTGATAAAAAGTACAGCTTGTACAGCAAAGGTGTTGCACATGGGCATACCAAAGGACTCCCACAACTGCTTGTATCACAGGATTCTGGACCAGCTGTAGCTTCTGAGTGGTCTTCAAGAGCAGCTCCATGTAGTGTGTGTTGCAATAGTCCACGTGAAAGGTGACTAAGGCATCAGTCAACACCAAATGAAACTGGCCATGGAGAAAGGAGGAAGAGAACTCGCAATCCGTGAAAGCCGCTAAGAGATCAAGGAGACCCAGGATGTCCCAGTGTCTCCATCCCAGTTCTGCCAGAGGTCATCTACAAATGCACACAAGACTTGGCAAGGGGAGCAGTGGGAAGTAGTGTTGTGATGGTTCCCCTTCTTCCTCCAGGGCTGGTTCCAGTGGATGGTGCAGTGGGGTAGAGATCTAGCCCAAGACCTCTTCTTTGTGGGGTCCCTCAGGGCTCTGTACTCTCTCCACTCCTATTTAGCATCTATATGAAGCTGCTGGGTGAGGTCATTTCCTGGCATGGGGTGAGACATCATTGGTATACCTCACAGCATGGGCCAACCAAATGATGCTGTTGGGGTTCTCTCTCAGTGCCTGGAGATTGTGAGGACCTGGATGGGGAAGAATAGGCTTCAGCTCAACCCTAGCAACACTGAATGGCTTTCGGGTCCTGGACCTGGTGATCTTCCATCTTTAGTTCTTGATGGGGTAGCACTACCCTAGACAGTACTGGTGCACAATTTGGGATTCTTCCTGGACCAGCAACTCCTACTCAAAGAGACAATAACTGTGGCCAGGAGGGTTTTTGCACAAATCTGTGGCATTCATACCCTTTCATGGATCAGGAGGCACTGCTCATAGGTAATTTCCCAGGTGAACTACTGCAATGCACTCTACATGGGGCTATCTTTGAAGGTCCCTTGGAAGCTACAACTGGTCCAGAATGCAGCAGTGTGGGCAGTTATGGGTGTACCTTGTTCCATCATTGCCCATTTACACCACTGCTCTGTGAGCCTCACTGGCTCCCAGTGCACACCTGGTGCAACTCAAGGTGCTGACTGTTGCCTATAAAATCCTACATGTGACTAGTTATTTTCAGGACTGCCTCTCTCTAGTTGTTTCTGCCCATCCCACTAGATCCAGCACAGTGGATGTGCTCTGGGTCCCATCTTATTAAACCTTAATACCATACCCCTGCAGATTTGAGGAGCCCAACCCTGCTGGCATTTTGCAAGTTCTTGAAGACTTGGATGTTCCCTTGGGCATGGGGTTTGGAGGTTAGCTGAGCCCATCATTACAAGTTTGTCTTTCTCACGATCGGAGCAGAGTTGTCTTCAGCTGCCATTACTTTTTTTATTTTGATTGTGTTCTGTTTCATGTGGTTCTAACCCTATGCGTGCTGCCCAGAGTTGCAACTGTGAGATGGGCAACACTAACTAACTAACTAACTAACTAACTAACTAACTAACTAACTAACTGAGTGGCAGTACCTTGTATTAGCTGAGCTACAGACGCAGGCCAATCATCTATTGCAGTCTTTTGCTTCTGATAAGAGATACAATCCAAGAGACAGTGCACTACTGACGGTCAGGGAGCTCTCCTTGTACACGGAAACCTAGCTTGGCCAGTTTGCCTTTTTTGTTTCAACATGCACACTCCAGTCACTCGCAATGGAGCCAAGGGTCTATTCTGCCATTTGTATCCATCAAAAACCGTCTTCGTTGAGTTGGTGCTCCTACTCATTGGAAGACACTGGAAGACTTGCAACCTTCATAAAAACCTGAATTATGGTCCTAAAACATCTGGAGAAAACCAGGCTGGGGAAGCTGATGTTAAATGTATCACAGCAGTGCGGGCATTTATAGGTTGAAAGATAACCGGAAGAAAGAGAAGCCTTTATTCACAAGCTGATCTACTGTATGTACAACCAAAACAAGCCTCCTTTTCAACATGGATTGATCTCACAGGGTTAGAGACCACTCAATTGCTCCTGTTTTCGGACATGGTAAAAACGAACGCTTTTTGTTGACAAAAATGAGGGAACTGCCTCATCTGGCTCTGCCTGCTGCACAATTAGTCATGCTTATTCTCATTAAACAGAAAAAAAGAAAGAGAAGGATACGGTCTTACCAGGGTTGCAGTCTGTCAAGAGGGAGCAAATAGACAGCAAAACCTTGGAAATAGTCAAAGCAGGGCTCCAGTTGTCTTTCAGAATATCCAGACAGATTACTCCCTGACTGTTGATGTTGCAGTGATAGATTCTAGTACGGAAAGTAACCTACAGGTAGAAGAGCAACAGGAGGGGCGGGAGAGAAAATCATTACACGCTCTTCAGGCATAGTTTGTTACCAGCCTTTTGAAACCTGTCTTGAATGATTCTCCCTCAGTGGGAGAATTTTTCTGTCGAGACCTTTCATTTTTGAAAAAATGTTTGTTTCTGATTCTGTACGCCTCATCTGAAAAGAGCCCCCCCCCCTCCTTTGCAAGCAGCTGCCTTATTCACGACGGCTATCTATGTCTCAAAGTTAAAAGCTTTATTGTGGTTTTTTTCTGGCAAGCCGGCAGCATTTTTCAATCCTGCTTTTAAAAAAACAGACTACATATGCAAACATTTGCATGCCCTTGAGAAATAGCAGTTTCATCCGTTTCTATGGGGCAGACAAGTGACACTGCAAGACTTGCGTACTTGCATACCAAGTTGGAATGCAAGGGCAGAGTTTCCGTCACGACGTCACCACACATGGCATAATTCTGTTGTCATAGCTAAAGATGCCTACGAACTCTTTGTGTGTGCATGTGTAAAATGGCACTTAGATACCCAGCTTTCATTTAAGTTTGTTGTGTATGAGATTCACAGTGAGGCACTAGCCTTTTCACTAGTTATGGTGGCTGAACTAGATCATGCTAGTGCTCTTGGCTCATCTACGTTAACCCGACAGCTTTGGAAAATAAGACCATCGCTGGATCCTCTCCAACTGTTGGCATTTATTTAGGTGAGTTTTCCACCACAGTATGAATATGCTCAAAGGACATGTTAGTAAATTCTGAATATTGCATAAACAGTCTTCAACGGTATCAGCTTCCATAGGAAACCAAATCTGACTCAACGCTGCTTTCCTGAGACTTCTAACACTCAGAAAAGTGGACTACAAGTAATGTTATTCAAAATCTTATTACAGGCACAGGGTCAGCCTGCTCAGTGTAGAGCACATACAGTACTTTGCATCAAGATGGTCTCAAGTTCAGTCTCTGACACTTCTGTGTAACTTATCTTGTTGGGGAAAAACAGCCCTCCCTGATAAGTGACAGTAGACAATGAGGCCTAGATGTGTTAATGGACTGCTTTGTTAACTAGGAACTTGTGTTTCTATAGAATATACAGTATATGGCTGAAGTTTGTTACACTTTTGTTTTGAGCCATATAATGTGGTAGCTTCAAGAAATATAATTCTGAGCGATAGGAGAATGAAACTTGGCATAGACCCCTTCTCCTTAGCTTCTTTAGCCAGGCTTGTCGATCGGAAGATCACAAGTTCGGAGGTTCAAGACCCTAGCCCTGCGTGCGGAGTGAGCTCCCGCACTAGCTCCAGCTCTTGCCAACCTAGCAATTCGAAAGCATGCAAATGCAAGTAGATGAATAGGTACCACTTCGGTGGGATGGTAACAGCGTTCCGCGCACATCATGCGGCCACATGACCGCGGAAGAGTTTTTGGACAACGCTGGCTCTTCGGCTAACAAACGGAGATGAGCACTGGCCCCTAGAGTCGGACACGACTGCACAAATGTGCGGGGGGGGGACCTTTACCTTTTACCTTAGCTTCTTTTCTTTCTCCTCTCACCTTGTATAGCTTAGCCTACTGGGGAGCCTAGCTTCTGGCTCCTTTTAAGCTAGAAGCCCCCTGCTGAATCTGAACCAGGAAACTCTGCTGTGATGTCACTCAACGATCAGGGATACTAAACCAGGATCTGAATTAATATAAACCAGAATAAAGCACTAACATGATGTGCAAGAAAAGGAGGAAGGGAGGGGAGAGGAGAGGGGGAGCATTCCACCTTAATACTTTTTACCATTAAACATTGTGGTTTGGGATGGAATACATAGTGCACCCAATTTTGCAAATCTGCAAATCTGATGCGTTGTCAGATTCCATTTGTGCCATGAATAAACCCCTGAAGAGTAGAGGACCCACTGAGCCTTGTGGCACCCTTGGGGATCCCTCTCTCTGCAAGGAATCAGGTCAAGGGCACCTCTGGACCTGCCCCCTGATTCCAGATGTTTACTACAAGCAGTAAAAGAGGGGAGTAACACTGCCAAGACGGCTTTGCATTTGAGCCTTTTACAGAGTTAGGCTATATGACAAGCTTCTTCTGAAATTGACAGGAAACCTGAAAATGCAGATTGAGATATAAAATGGGAATTAGTCTGGCTTCTTCCCACCTCCTTTTTTTCATTTTTTAAAAAAGAAAACTGAAATAAATCTTAATCTTTTGGGCATGACTAAAATAACTCTTTGGATCTTAGCCAGAATACACTACTTGTTAGACAAGTGAAGAGACAGAGAAAGAAGGGATGGGGGGGGGGGGTGTCTTGATTTCCATTGCGGGTGTTCAACAGATTAACTGGCTTAGTAAACCTAACATTTGGTCTACTTATTCAATAGCAGAATTTGAATCTTCTTCATCAAACATCTGCTGCACAGCTGCAATTTTTAAACAAACATTTATACTGGCATAAATATCTATATTATATCAGCAAGCATGGGAAATCGTAGCTTATGCTTCAGACGATGTTAAGAGCTACAATAGATTTGACATGCCTTTTTAAAAAATAATTTTCAGGAAGCAGGATTAAAAAAAAAATAAACCAGGGACATACACGCCTTTTTAAAAATTTACAATGGACTCCAATGCTGATTATACCTGCACTTTCACCAAGTGCCACATTCTACCCAATCTGGCAATTTTGAGGTATTTTAGTTCATTTACCCTGATACTATTGCTCAGGGCACTTGAATTCAACATCGGCCAAAGTGCTAATGAAATGTGGTCAAAACTGCAACTGTTGATACTTTTATCCCTTTTAGTTAAATTTCCAATACATTATTGGCTTTCAGTCCTCTTTCCACGCATATCTCCACTCTACTGGTGCATTTCTTATGCTGAAAATGAAAGTTTCAGACAGAGGGAAAGCCTGTTCCAGTTTATAGATCCAAACAGAGGGGGAGCAGGGACATACTGTAGGTCCCTGGCTCTCTGCATGGTCTTTCTCACTATCCAAAAATGTATCATATTTAAATACTGAATTATATTAAGATTTTATACAAATCTCTGCCTCCAGTTTTCTCTTGTTTGGACAATGTGTAAGTAGCTATTGTACTTAGGTAACTACAGTAAGTTCCTTTCAGTTTCTGGATTGACATTTCAGCTAGCCACACCAAGAGACCGTAGAACTTAGCTTACTTCAAATAACTCCTTTCTGTCCCTAGGAATGTTCCCATTTTCTTTACTTTGCTCAACTGTTACTTTTTAATAGCTATATAACTGCCCCAAGGTATGAAAGCTGACCCTGAGCTTTCTGCTCACAATGCACATTACACTATTGTAAAGTAGTACAAAAAATTTAATGGCATATTAATAATGTAGGGCTGGGGTAGACAACCCTAACCCTGTTCTGGAATCCCTTTCTGCCTGCAAGATCTTGCTTCTAAAATTGAATGGCAAACTACTGCATCATACACACACACACACACACACACGTATTTATACCCCGCCTATCCCCTCCCTAGACGGAGGGCTCTAGGCGGCTTACATACATTGCAATTCATATTTATACATTCAATATCATGCTGTGTGATTTTTCATACTTCTAAAAAAATGAAAATACGAAGTTCAAATAGATGTGTCAAACTCCAACAGAGGTAATTGTGTCTATTTTGCATCGAGTCAGGCTCGATCCCTGGTAAACGTATGGACAAATACTTTGCACTGTGACATATCCTTTCTTGATCTTTTTTAAAAAAAGAGTCATCCCACCTTCACCCCCACCCCCCGGCCAATGGGGAAAAGGGCTGAAAATTCAGATCCCACTGCCTCCAGTAATGCATCATGTCATTGTCAGAGATGTAAAACAGTATGTGACTTGGCTGAATGTTACAACCATGTACATTTTTAATATAATGAAGATAATCTTTCAATATGTTCAAAGTATGTAAAAATCCATGTTTTGCACTGGAGCATATGTACAAGATTGAAATGTTGAATTGTAAACAGCTGTCTAGTAAGGATATGCTATATTTATGTTTCAGCAGACTTTGAAACAACTAGGAAAAAAGCACTTATCACAGAACCACAAGTTGAAATGTTCGATAATTAAGGCAGCACTGTATCGGATGTCATGTTATTAGATAAAGCTTTGCAACTTTTGAGAGAGTATTTGTCAAATTATACACTATCAGGCAAACCAGGGCTTACACACTTCTGTTTTTCATTTTAGACTGTAAGATTACACACCTCCATTGGTTTATTGATTTATCTGATTTAGAGTAATGCTTGCAGCTTTATCTTGTGAGGACTACCATATCCTGCTTTCAAAAGACTCGGGCAAGCAAGCAGGATAGAGTGCTGGCAAGAACTGTCCCGTCTCCCTGGCATCATGCTAGTTCGGAGAAACAAGAGGATCAGAAAAAGAATAAGAGAAAATGGAACATCCGAATAAAAGAAGGATGGCATCAGAAAGATGAAATGGTTGTTTCTTCCACTTTTCTCAGTCTACTACAGCATATACCCCCCTAACAAATGGTCCTAAATACTGTCGCCCAGCTGAACTGTTTGAAATCTTGCAAGATGATGCTGTCAAGGTGATGCATGCCATATGCCAGCAAATTTGGAAAACACAAGAATGGCCATCAGATTGGAAAAAATCAACTTATCCCCATACCAAAAAAGGGAAGCACTAAAGAATGTTCAAACTATCGAACAGTGGCACTTATTTCACATGCCAGTAAGGTAATGCTCAAGATCCTGCAAGGTAGACTCCAGCAATTCATGGAGCGAGAATTGCCAGATTTACAAGCTGGGTTTAGAAAAGGCAGAGGAACTAGAGACCAAATTGCCAATATCCGCTGGATAATGGAGAAAGCCAGGGAGTTTCAGAAAAACATCTATTTTTGTTTTATTGACTATTCTAAAGCCTTTGACTGTGTGGATCATAACAAATTGTGGCAAGTTCTTGGTGGTATGGGGATACCAAGTCATCTTGTCTGCCTCCTGAGGAATCTGTATAACGACCAAGTAGCAACGGTAAGAACAGAGCACGGAACAACGGACTGGTTTAAGATTGGGAAAGGAGTACGGCAGGGCTGTATACTCTCACCCTACCTATTCAACCTGTACACAGAACACATCATGTGAGGTGCTGGGCTTGAGGAATCCAAGGCTGGAGTTAAAATCGCTGGAAGAAACATTAACAATCTCAGATATGCAGATGATACCACTTTGATGGCTGAAAGCGAGGAGGAGTTGAGGAGCCTTATGACGAAGGTGAAAGAAGCAAGTGCAAAAGCTGGGTTGAAGTTAAACCTCAAAAAAACCAAGATTATGGCAACCAGCTTGATTGATAACTGGCAAATAGATGGAGAAAAAGTGGAGGTAGTGACAGACTTTGTATTTCTAGGCACAAAGATTACTGCAGACGCTGACTGCAGCCAGGAAATCAGGAGACATCTACTTCTTGGGAGGAGAGCAATGGCAAATCTTGATAAAATAGTTAAGAGCAGAGACATCACACTGACAACAAAGGTCCGCATAGTTAAAGCAATGGTATTCCCTGTAGTAACCTATGGCTGCGAGAGCTGGACCATAAGGAAGGCTGAGCGAAGGAAGATAGATGCTTTGGACTGTGGTGTTGGAGGAAAATTCTGAGAGTGCCTTGAACTGCAAGAAGATCAAACCAGTCCATACTCCAGGAAATAAAGCCAGACTGCTCACTTGAGGGAATGATATTAAAGGCAAAACTGAAGTACTTTGGCCACATCATGAGAAGACAGGATACCCTGGAGAAGAAGCTGATGCTAGGGAAGGTGGAAGGCAAAAGGAAGAGGGGCCGACCAAGGGCAAGATGGATGGATGATATTCTGGAGGTGACAGACTCAACCATGGGTGAGCTGGGGATGGCGACGGCCGACAGGAAGCTCTGGCGTGGGCTGGTCTATGAAGTCATGAAGAGTCGGAAGCGACTGAACGAATAAACAACTGTCGCCCTTGAGAGGAAAAAAAATCTGATGTAAGACCTGAGCCATATGTGAAGAAAAGTGACTTGCACCTACAAAAAAACAGTTATAGAATGTTACCTGGTACTGTTACTACCATGAGAAGGTGCTGCTACCACCACATCTGGGTACTTTGAGCAATGAGGCATTATACTCATTTGATCATATGACTTCTTGGAATGTTTTTCTGCATGAATGCAGAAGTAATGGAAATTATACCCTCCAAATTCTACTCCTTTTGTCCAATACGTAGCAGTAGAAAAATGGGGTCTGGAGTGGCAATTTCTGATGCTCTAATATTCCCAGATCAATCCTAAAGGAAATCAACCCTGACTGCTCATTGGAAGGACAGATACTGAAGCTGAAGCTCAAATACTTTGGCCACCTAATGCGAAGAGAGGACTCACTGGAAAAGACCCTGATGCTGGGAAAGACTGAAGGCAAAAGGAGAAGGGGACGGCAGAGGATGAGATGGTTAGCTAGCATCACCAATGTAATGAACATGAATTTGAGTAAACTCCGGGAGACAGTGGAGGACAGGAAGGCCTGGCGTGCTATGGTCCATGGGGTCACGAAGAGTCGGACATGACTAAACGACTGAACAACAACCATATTCTCAGAAAATGCCCAACTCTGAATGCCTCCAGTGAGTGCTGCAGTGCCCTGAAGACAAATTAATGAGGGCCCTTTTGTATGGTCCGCAGTTTGCTAGTGATCCTGGGCTGTGCACCATGTTGGAAACCCTTCTTGCAATTGTTGCTTTTCCTGATTTTTATTTATTTATTTATTATTTGGATTTATCCCCGCCCATCTCCACCATGGTAGACTCTGGGCGGTTTAGATTGGAAGGCAATTGAAAATACTTACAAAGATACAGAAAAGATATATCCTTACCTTTGGTGGTTTAAACGGATAATCAGATGAAAATGTGATATCCAGAAAAAATACGCCACCTTCGTATACAGAACCTGGGGGACCAAGGATAGTAGATCTCCATTCATAAATGTTATCACCTTTAGGCCCAGCACTAGGGAGAAAGAGAGAGAAGAGAGAGAGAAAATGAACTTTATGACCTTTTACGATCATTATTTTTGTGAATGGCCTCTGTTGTTTATATATGGCTTGGCACTTCTTGGTGTGAAGAAACTGTCCATTATCGCTTGTGCTTCTGTCAATATATTCAACACAAGGCCCATCTTTGTCTTTTGTAACAGTTAGCTGTGTAGGCTTTTGTTCGTTGCTCTCTGTGGGCACGTGGGGCATAAACAAAACTGCCTTAATGCGCAAAGGCCACATAATTCAAAGCATACGAAGAGCATCATCCATCTCCCATATTTATAGCCTATTTCTTGTATGAGGAATTCATGATGGCGTACATAGGATTACCCAAATTTGTCCTAACAAACCCATAAAGTAGGTCAGCCTAACACACCAAGTAAGCTTCTTAGAGGAGTGAGGATCTGAACCCAGGTTTCTCCAGCAATATTCCAACAATCTCTTATGCTCAGTACCTGGATATACTGTAGAGTGAAGCTCTTAAGTAAATTCATATAAGAAAGTTTATAGATTAAAAAAAGCATATTAAGCCTTTATTATCACTTTCATATACTTTCAGCAGTAATGGTTCTTGGGCCTGCAGATAAGGGATATAATCCTAGAGTTTCTGGGTGCCCATTCCCTGGTGTAAGGTAAATAAATGGAATGACCTCTCTATGATAAGGTAACCACTATTTCTTGATCTAATACGCTTACAGTTTTATATGCAATCAGTTGCAAGTAATTTTCTGGGTTCCTACTACTTCATGTTCCCCAACTCACAAGCATTTTTTCTTTTCTATTAGCCTAATAGAATTCCTTACTATGCCTGGGAATTCTGAACTGCAATCCCACATGTCTGGAGACCCATCAAACTGGGGAAGAGACCACTACAAATATTTCCCAAAGCTCTTAAAGTTGTTCACTCACATCCTGAGAAATGTTGAAAATGAAGTCGGAAATTTGCCAATCCACAAAATGTCTCATACTCTGCCAGCTTTGCCGAAGATTTTTATTTTTAAAAATATAGACTGACAAGCCATTTTGGACTCCAATATTTATACTTTTTCTCACATACTTATGAGTAAGGAATCATTAGAGGAAAGCAGAAGTGACACAATTGTTCAAGTAAGCTTCCTCTTCAAAGGCCAGTTTAGACAGAAGAATTACAAGTGTGACTGAGAAGGAACTGAAAAGGCTATAAATAAACATTTAGATTAACACTATAAGAACTTCTGCGCTTTTATAAAGCCAGAATGTCTTGTTTCCCTTCATTCCTTTCTATTCTACACTTCTCAGAAAGAATTTCTGGCAAACATTCTACAAAAAAGCAACTTTCTTAAAAAGAAAAAGTACAATTCAAATACAAATCTTGAGTGGAAATATCAAAAATTCAGGCCGGGATATGGGACCGAGATGGCATTGATCGCGCTCTTGGATGACCTCTGGCGGGAGTGGGATGGGGGCAGTGCAACCATCCTTGCTCTTTTTGACCTCTCGGCGGCCTTCGATACCATAGATCATCGTATCCTTCTGGACCGGCTTCGGGAGTTGGGGGTGGGCGGCACTGTGCTGCGCTGGTTCTCCTCCTTCCTCTGGGGTCAGTTCCAGTCAGTGTTGGTAGGATGGGAGAGGTCCAGTCCATGGTCCCTGTGTGGGGTGCCACAGGGCTCGGTTCTTTCACCCCTCTTATTTAACATCTACATGAGGCCACTGGGTGAGGTGATCGACAGTTTGGGGTGAGGTATCATCAGTATGCTGATGATACCCAGCTTTATATCTCTTCCCCAGGCTGTCTGAGTGATGCCCTGGATGACCTATCTCAGTACCTAGAAGCTGTAGGGGCCTGGATGGGGCGCAATGGGCTTCGGCTCAACCCAAGCAAGACTGAGTGGCTTTGGGTGTTATGGCCTCCCAGTACCAAGGTTTTTCCATCTTTGGTCCTGGATGGGATGGCACTTCCCCAGATGGACCCGGTGCGCAATTTGGGGGTCCTCCTGGACTCACGGCTCCTGCTGGAAGAGCAGGTGGCAGCTGTGACTAGGAGGGCCTTTGCACACCTTCGGGTTGTGCGCCAGTTACGCTCATTCCTGGACCGGGAGGCACTACTCACTGTCACTCATGCCCTCATGACCTCCCGTTTGGACTATTGCAACGCATTCTTCATGGGGCTGCCCTTGAAGAGCATTCGGAAGCTTCAGCTGGTACAGAATGCAGCTGCCCGGGTTGTAAATAGTGTCAGCTACTTGGCACATGTAACACCACTGCTTCGGGAGCTGCATTGGTTGCCGGTGTGCTTCCGGGTGCAATTCAAGGTGCTGGTTGTCACCTTTAAAGCCCTTCATGGCTTAGGATCGGGTTACCTTGGGGACCGTCTTTTCCCAGTTGTTTCTATCCGTCCAATCCGGTCCACCAGGATGGGCATGCTCCAGGTCACATCAGCCAAGGAATGTCGTCTGGCGGGGACCAGGAGACGTGCCTTTCCTGCTGTGGCACTTGCCCTCTGGAACATCCTTCCTCCTGAGATTAGGATGGCCCTGACCCTTTTGGCTTTTTGGAAGGCCTTGAAGACCTGGCTTTGTGCCCGGGCCTGGGGCCCCGAGTGTGTGAAGGGCCCCATTTCATGGCTGTGCTAACACCAATGGCTTTTAAGATCTCTCGGCTGTATTTGTATTTATATTTAATTTTTGGTACTGTTTTTATTGTTTTTATTATTGTTCGCCGCCCGGAGTCACTGGTTTGAGATGGGCGGCTATATAAATTGAATAAATAAATAAAAAGCATAGCTGCTGCTGTTGTTATTTAAAATATAGGGCTATATCCATCTCCACAGCCAGAATTCTCCTTGTTCTCTAGCCCCTTGCAACTTCTACCCAACCACCAATCTGCTCTACAGAAGAGTTGGGAAATAGTACAAGGGTGCAAGATGGAAATGTTTCTTCCCTCTAGAGGTGGCCAAAATTGAATACAACTGGGAAGTAGGAAAAAGAGCCTGGATAAAGGTAATGGAAATTCATTTCCATATCACAGCAAGAAAATTACATTGATATTTTTTATTTATTTTATTTATATCACCGCTCCATCACCCCCAAGGGGGACTCTTATATGTCCATATAAGTCACTCAGAGCAGAGGCATCCATCACAGAGGTGGGCGATATCAAGAAAGTAAAAATGGCAGTCACAACTGTGCAATTAAAGCCACATCCCTTTTTACATGTGTTGTACATGCAACACGTATACAAAGGGGTGGGGCTTTGTTTGCACAGTCACAGCTGCCATCTGGGCTTTTTTGACACACACACCCCCTGCACACAATCTTCACTGTGAGTTGAGTTCAGCTTATTTATGGCTCCACTTTTTTACTTCTTAGTAATATTGTTTTAGACATGTTGCTTTATAGATAAGGGATTTGAGTTTCTCCATAGCTAAACTAGTAATATACAGAGAGTGATCTGGAGACAAAAATGTCTGGATTAGCACAAAAAAAAAAAAAGCAATACAGAAAATGGAACAAAAAGTACAGAGCTTGTCCCCCAGTGGGGAGAGGAGGCGGCACAGGCCCAGAGCAACAAATCCCAAAACACAGAGTGCGCCCTCCTCTGCCCCTTTATTCTGCACCCACGATTTGACCCTTTGAGGTGGTAGCAGTCTGAAGCATACCTGGTAATCTTTCAAATGGTTAACTTTTGTCTTTTAATCAGTATCCCTTTTATAACACAAGCCATGCAAATGAAGGTTAGGAAAATTCTGGCTGAGAAGAGGCTATGTAACTGATAGCATCCACAGATCAAAGCACCGTAGAATTTCTTTTTTAAATGAAAACAATAGAAAAAGTGGGAGCAACACAGAAAATATTTAAAACTGGAGCACAGGTCATCAGGTTCTCTAATTAACTCTTGACATCCATTAAGCACATAGCTCTTAATCAGCATTAGGCTTGGAAGTTAAATTTCTCTGGAACAATTCAATTTTGGCACAGGTTTCCTTAATGGCTCTTTTATAGCTTAATGCAGGGGTTTGTGCTCCTATATCATCTGTCAGTTGCCTTTCCTTCAAACACCTCTAATAGCTGGATGCAATTCAGTCAGTTTAATGAAACACTGAATTGACTTAGCAACATATTTCAGCCAAATTAATCAGTCACAATTAAGGTTACTGCCTCAAGCCGAGTGCCAAACTACCTGCTAATCATTTAGAGTCAGAACAAGGGCATCTATCAATTAAATAGTCAATCATCTAAAAGCAATAACTCCTAAGTTACTATTTACAATCATTTACTGCATTACCATTACTGTCGCTTAACATTATAAGGGTTGCTCACTGAGAGGGAGGATCTACTATAGCATTTCAGGTAGTCTGGCCCTATAGATCAGCCTTTCCCAACCTACCACTCTTCAGGTATGTGGGATTATAATTCCCATGCTGACTGGGGAGTTATGGAAATTGTAGTTTGACACATCAGTTAAGCACTAGCCTAGAGAATGTTGTTGTGGATATAGAAGGCATGTTGCAAAAACCTGATTATTCTACTAGCCCCAAACAGTGATTTTTATTGTGGCAGAATCCAGGAGGAACTGAAATATATGAAAGCATATCCAATGCAACGGTTTTTGACGGACCAATATGTAATGTTTGATTTGTATTTTTAAAGGGTAGTCTGAAGCATTCAAGGGTTTATCAAAGAAAACCATGGTGAACAAACATCTTTTCAATTACCATTGACTTATCAGATACCGAAGGTTGTCTATGGTAAAAATATCAGTTAAAACTACAAAATGTAATTTTCCCTTACATTATACAGCTACAGAACAGTATGAGTCCTGGCTAATGCCTTTATGAATTCGGGGCATTTTTGTACCACCACCACCTTTGCCCCTCAAATCTTGTGAAACAGCTTACAATCAACTAGCAAGTGATCTTATCACAACCAATCTTAAAACAGTGAGAACCCCACAGTCCTCCTTATGGAGGGCAAACCAATCAGCACCGTCCTGCTTCATGCTATATTCCTTGTTGCCTCAGCCATGGCATCATCCCCTGGTTCAATGCAAGACCAGTGCTCCAATGACTGAGCCCAAGAGCCAGGGGTTTCCCCCAATGGGAGACATCCTGCCCCCAAACTCTGTAGACTGCTGGTGCTGTAGATTGAACATTTGAAACACGACCTCTTGCCATTTCTGCCGTGCCACAATAAAGTGTGGAATCAAGGGAGAGCAGCACTGATTGTAGCACCAAATTCCTGTGTGGAATGCCATCGTTTCACCCCTGCTTCCCACACCAATCTCTGCAATGGTAGATGATTACGCAGGGCAAGCTGTTGAGAGTTCAATCAAGAGACATGGAATGAAAATAACTCCCATTCAAAGTAGAGATGGGCAACATGTGGCCAACGATGGGACCTGCAATTCAGCAAAAACTCAAAAGTGGTATGTTGCTGACCCTTGCATTCAAGCTTGGTGAAATGACACTAGATTCTATGATATGATGATGGAGCTGTCATTCAGGCTATTTCTCCATCTAGTCCAACTTTCTCTGCTATGACTGGTAGCCACTTTCCAGAAACTCAGAGAGGTCTTTCTTATAACCTTTTACTGTTTCTTTTAACTGAGATGTTAATGACTGAACCTGGAACATTTACAGCCACATTACGTGCTCCAACAAAATGCTATTGCCCCTCCATTTGGTCCGTGCCAATCTTATTTCACATTGGTAACATATGCCCTGTTTTTGTTCTTCCTTTTGAGAAGTCCAAGTGATTCCCCAGACCCATAAAATATATACCCTCATTTAAAACAGTCTGATATCGTATCATCTCAATTGATTTCATCTTCCATAAAGATTTATCTGGTAAAAACGTGCTGGAATGGGAAAGCAGAGTGAGTCTATCAATTCCATGCAAACAATGAGATGAATGGTATCCAGAAAAATCACTTTCTCTCCAAAAGGACCAAATGCATTTTGAGGCCCGACACTCTGCCTGAGATATTTTTTCAAAAAACCTTGTTTAGAGAGATAGCAACAGAGCTTAAATACATGCTGAGAATTTCTGGTTTTGGTTAACAGTTTTAGAAATTATATCTATCTACAACACCACCTCTCTGTCTCCTTTCTTCCCTGCCTCAGTCTTCAGTCCTTCTCAGCCTTCCAGACCATAAATTTCCCTCTCTTTTACCTCAGGAGAGGAAAAGGGAAATCTCACAGCAGCGACGGCAGACGGAAAGCACAAGGAGAGCCCACATGCCCAGAGTGCGTTTCCTCCATCAGAGATTTTCAGATTTCAGGCAAAGCTGGCAGAGGAGATGATGGAAGTGGGCAGTGGGGGTGGCGGCAGAGGCAGACTTGTCACTTGTCACCCCCTCCCACAACCTAGCAATGTTGGGACGGACAAGAAATACATGGAGCTGCATTCTCTATCTTCTCCTGTGGACAGTGTTGATACCCTGTTCTTTGAGGGGTGCCCCTGTGCAGAGGCTTCCGGGGAGTAGGGGAGCATCTCTTCTCCTACTCAACCACCACTGCCTCCTTCTAGGCCTCCCCTTCCTTGGCGGCATATGTGTAGCCTAGATAGGCTAGGATGACCATCCAGAGAGCATGGAACCCAAGCAGTGCCTTGTTTTGAAAGAATTCTTTGGGATAAAAACAGCAGGTGTCTGAACCAATCAGAGGCTGTCTGTGGAGATGCACAGCCAATCAAGGAGTAGAAAGAACATACCTCCTCCAAAGCAGCATCTGAGGGATCCATGACCCTTTCCTTATATTCTGATAAATTCTTTTTTTTAATACAGGGTGCTTCTTCAGCAGTTTTAACTAGTCATCACCGTTAGCCTCTGGAGGAGGAGGAGGGGATCATTCAGGGACCCTTCTGAATTGTGGGTGCTCTAGGCTACCATAGCTGTTTTAGAGTTGGCCTGGGATTACTCCCAATTCCAATCCAACCTGTCCATTTATGTATATATTTTGTTTCATAGGTGATTACATACTACAGCACAGCAATCTCTTTCTCTCGCGCATTTGATATCATTTTATCCAGACTCTTCTCCCCTTCTCTTTATTTTGCCCCAGTGATTACACTTGAGTTTATTATTTGCTTAAAAGACCTTAATCTTATAAACATGAACGCCAACTGAAGCACATCAGAGCACAGTGCAAACAGAACACATCGATCTACAGTGATTCTTAAAACAATTTTATGTTGGATAGTCAGATAATACCATCAGAACAACATCCCTAAGGTGATATAATTTGCATCCAGTATTCTGACAATTAATTTACATCATCAAAATGGCACCAACCGTGCCAAAAAAAAAAAAAAAAGTGGCAGCGCTGGGCTGCTGGTGGTGGGGAGAAATCCCAGAGTTCTCAGAAATACAAAAACATTTTAAGAAAAGGAAGAGGTCTCGGAAGAGGACCCCCCTCCCCCAAACCCACCAGACTAATGAGGCCTAAACGTGCTCAGTGACCAGAGAATGTGGGGAACAAGGAATGGAATAGTTAGCTGAGCCCATTCCTTCCTTAATCCCAAGAAGCATCCTCCTATTCTGGGTCATAGCCTTGGAGCAGACCCAGGAAGACAGCAGGCTGTGAAGAAAACTCTGAAGAACAGCTTTCCCTGTTGCTGGGCTGTATGAGATTCTTTAAAATAAAACTGATAAACCTCCAGTGCTTCGATCAGTGCAATAATGTGAACCTGACGGCAGGGCCGGGCTTACCATCTGTTTATGCAGAAAAAGAACATTTTCTTCTTACAAGAAAGACCTTGCAAAGTTCACTGAGTTGGATCCCTAGCTTCTTTTTTCCCGGATGGAAACATGCTCAAAATACATAATTTAGCCTGTGATCTTATAAAAAGTTAAAGGCTTGCACAGAAATCGTATGAGAAAACCTGCCTGCAGCCACAGCATGGCAATAATCTGGGGATCCCCAAAATATGAAGAGACTTATGACCAAGTAACGAAGCCCAAATACACAGAAATGAAATAATCCTTTATTTAATACAAGTTTTCTATCCTGTACTACCTTCAAAGCAGTATACCTGATAATAAAATCAAATCAAGCTCAATAAAAAATACAAAAGCTACTACGCAGAACCACCTTCCACCTCAAAAGTAGGGAATCTGTCTCCTCTTTATCTCCACTTCCATCTCTCTACTCTTTCTCTTTTGTCTCCCAGCTTTTAATGCAGCATTTCTCAACCCTATTCGGGAAGATGGGCGGGGAATAAATAAATAAATAAAATAAAATAAAATAAAATAAAATAAAATAAAATAAAATAAAATAAAATAAAATAAAATAAAATAAAATAAAAAAATAAAAAAATAAAAAAATAATAAAATAAAATAAAAAATAAAATAAAATAATTTTTTTTAAAAAATCTCAGCAACGTTAAGATGTGTGGACTTCAATTCCCAGAATTCCCATGCTGGCTGGGACCGCAAGCCAAAAAGAGCTTTAGCTTCTGCACTAGAATTTTGCATAGATCCAAAGGGTTGGCTGATACAAGGGCCGGTCAACAGTTCTGTAGGCTGTCCTCTGCCAGTGCCCTCTTCCATCTTTTGGCCAAGCTGCCAGGTCCATTTGGCATGGCATCTTGCTTGACCTGATGGAGAAATTGAAGGAATATAACAAGTCTCCAAGTGCACCTGCCGAATGGGATGTGCCAGGTGCAGGCAGGGTGCGAGATGATCACTATCCAGGTGAGGAAGCACTAACATGGGATAGCAGGTTCATGGTAATTAACATGTACAGTAGTCAGTGGTGCTTGCTCTGATCCTGCCATAAATGTGAGTTCACCTGGATAATCTCCTGAGAAAGAACCATGTAATATAAGAAGACTGAGTCTATTTGCCATTTTTTGCAAGGCAGAATCCAGCATAGTTTGATCTCTTATCTTCGGAGTGACACAAAAAGGGGGTACAAGCTGAGTTGAAGTCCTGAGTGGGTGGGTACTGGTGAAATTTAATGAAGGGTGTATAATAATCAGGACCCAACCTAGCATTAAAGGCATCCCCCAGTAGCACCATCGCATTTGGGCACTCCAAAAGAAGGTTGCCAACATACTGTTCTAGCTCCATCCATGCAACCTTGATTTCAGCTTTCCCTCGTAGTGGTGGAAGGTGGACATTGACAATTAGCAATGAGCCAGTACCCAGACTGAGAAGTAGAGCCATGGCCATTTGTTGTAATGGAGGGATAGGTGTAGATGATACTACAGCAGGCATAACTAAAACTTCCACAGTTGTTCAGTTTTATGAGCAGGCTTCTGATAGGATCTCCGCAAATTATGAATGATGGGGATTCTGGTTGTTCCAGAGGGCTGTTAGAGCACGAAGTAGAAGTGGGAGAATCCCCCTCAATCTCTGCAATGCAGTTCTGAGGGCCTGAATTCTTCATGGCAGCAGTGAGGGTGCAGGCAGGTTGTTCCTCTTGAGCAGCACAATCAGGTTGTTTCTCAGGGTAGGATTTTTTGTTCTGGGGAGTTAATAAAGCTATATTTATTAACGGTTTAGCCATTTTACAAGTTGCCACTAAAGATTCTCTCAGGTCATCTAGCCTTTTAATGATACCAGCCTGGTGTGAGTCCCACGGCGCACTAAAAGAGTTAATCAAGCTTCCTTCTAGAGGTTCATTAAAGGGCTCTATTGCTGTGGATTGTGCAAGTTGTGGGCAGAGACTCTGCTGATCAGGTGTCCTTGAAGGTGTCTGAGTGGGGAGTATCACATCTGTATGTTAAAGTGCCACTGCCCTCTTGGCTGAATTGAGGTAGAAATGGGCTGACTTCCTCAGAGTGGAAAACACGGATTGGGAAGATCGAAAAGGTGCTCAGGAAAGGTTTCATTTTAAAGAGCATGCTGGGGAGTGTAGGCTGCCCAAATGTCAGCAGGACCCGACTGCAACTGCCTCTAGCTGGAAGCCATTCTACCTTTTGTAAGTCCATCAGTTGTCTTTCACAGCGTAATAACTGGCTTAAGGACTGGATGACAGCTTTTTAAGATCCCCATCTACCTCTGTTTACTCTGTTATTTAAGATTTGCAGAGTTATCTGACTGGTTTGTAGGAGACATTTGCTTTTCACAAGCTTTTTGCCCTTCTGAGCTTGCCTCTCGCCTTTCTCCGTAGGATTGCTTAACCTTCTCTTTCCTTCCCTGTCATTTTCGTTCGTTAGGCTAACTTCAGGGGCGAGGTCCTCCTTCCTCTGCTGGCTGTTTGTAGGGTACAATTCAGGCACAGATCATTTGTTTTGGCAGGGTCGGCAATTTTGTTCAATTGGCTCTCAGTAAATTTTGCAAGATTCTTTGAGAGAATCTACTTTGTTTTTAACTGTAGTCAGCACATGGAAGATTGAAAGAATGATCTGTGCCGTCAGGAGAGTAGGTCTGGTTATAAAATCAAGTGCATTTACTTCTTTCAAGGATTTAAGGTTTGAGTCCTGGTCCCCTTCCTGTATGAGTCATTTGGCAGTGAGCCAACAACAGCAGTCCGTGGGGAAGGGACATCCTCTGCCGGAGAGGAGGAGAGCTCTAGAAGTTGCTGACTCTTGATCTCAGCCTGTAGGTCCCACTCTAGAGGATCATAAGTAAAGGTAAAGGTTCCCCCCGCACATTTGTGCAGTCGTGTCCGACTAGGGGCCAGTGCTCATCTCTGTTTCTTAGCCGAAGAGCCAGCGTTGTCTGAAGATGCTTCCGCGGTCATGTGGCCGGCATGACGCGCGCAGAACACTGTTACCTTCCCATTGAAGTGGTACCTATTCATCTACTTGTATTTGCATGCTTTCGCATTGCTAGGTTGGCAAGAGCTGGGGCGAGTGCGGGAGCTCACTTTGTCACGCGGGGCTAGGGATTCGAACCTCCGAACTTGCGATCTTCCGATCGACAAGCCTGGCATCTTACCCGCTGAGCCACCACGCCCCTTAGAGGATCATACCTGTTGGATAAATGAAGCAGGGTGATGTTACTTGCAGGAGAGGCTGGCTTGCTTGTGATATATCTGTCAACATCCCGTTGTTTCAGAGGCTTAGATGAAGGCTGTGTTGCAGAGGGTGTCTGCTGCCTCTCCTTCCTTTTCCCCATGACCGCAGTGCAGATATTTTTCCTATAAAAAGGACTGACCCCATAGTAGCAATAATATTAAAATAATAAAATAGTGGAAGGGGAGGCCAGTACTCTGACCTCCCCCTTTGATAGAGAAGAACTGGAAACAGCAATTCGAGATATGAGGAATGGAAAAGCTGCGGGATTGGACGACATTCATGTTGAACAAATAAAAAACTTTGGGGGTTTTGCTAAGCAATGGTTGCTGTCACTTTTTAATGTATGTGTGGCCTCAAACCGTGTTCCGAAGATCTGGAGGAAAGCCCAGGTTATTGCACTTTTGAAACCTGTAAAAGAACCGAATGACCCAAAGAATTTTTGTCCAACCTCCCTCCTTTGCCATCTTTTAAAACTCTACGAGAGAGTTTTTCTAAATAGAATGCTCCCTGCCATTGAGCCGATTCTTATCCCCCAGCAAACTGGTTTTCGGCCTGGAAAGTCCTGCACAGACCAGATACTTAATCTCGTCCAGCATATAGAGGATGGCTTTCAATCAGGTTTAATCACAGGAGCTGCTTTCGTCGATTTATCTGCTGCTTATGACACAGTTAATCATAGGAAGCTTCTCTTGAAATTATATAATATTACACGCGATTTTGCTCTGACTAAATGCATCAAGGCAATACTCGAGAATCGACGATTCTTCGTTGAATTCCAGGGAAAAAAGAGTTGGTGAAGAGTTCAGTGGCATGGTCTCCCACAGGGGAGTGTCCTTGCCCCCCTGTTATTCAATATATATACTAATGATCAACCCGTCAGTCCTGATACATTGTCTTTCATTTATGCCAACGATTTAGCACTTACTGCTCAGGGAATTAGCTTCGAGGAAGTGGAAGACAAGCTCACTTTGGCTCTTAAGAATATGTCTGAATATTATAATGAGAATGGACTAAAACCTAACCCATCAAAAACTAATGTCTGCACATTTCACCTCAAAAATAGGCAGGCCAGACGCAGGCTTGCTGTTATCTGGGATGGAGTGAGTCTCGTACATTGTGAGACGCCATGTTACCTTGGAGTAACATTGGACCGAACATTAACCTTTAAAAGACATTGTTGCAACTTAAAACAAAAGATTTCCACCTGTAATAATCTCCTCAGAAAGTTGGCTGGTACTTGGGGTGCTCATCCTACTACTCTACACACGGCCACCCTTGCATTGTGCTACTCAGCGGGAGAGTATGCCTGCCCCGTTTGGGGCCGCTCTGCGCACTCTACGCAGGTGGATAGGGCGCTTAGTGACACATACCGCATTGTTACCAGATGTTTATGCCCCATTCCACTTGATAAATTATATATCTTGGCGGGAATAGCCCTGCCAGGCATTAGGAGGAGTGTGGCACAAGGTGTGGAATATGGAAAGGTGTTACATGATCCGGCAGACCCATTATTTGACCGAGTACCTACAAAAAGATTGAAGTCAAGAAGGAGCTTCTTAGACTGCGCTGAGGAGATTGCTATTACACCTCAAACAGAACGATTAAAAAGATGGAAATCTCAAGCAAAACATCTTCATAACTGGATAGAACCGCTTGAGGAGCTGCCTGGAGGTTTGGAGGAGGAGTGGACGGTTTGGAGATGTTTGAACACTGGTTTGGCCAGAACTAAAGATAATATGGAAAAATGGGGGTTCTCCCCTGAGGGCAAGGATACTTGCTGCGAATGCAGCAATATTCAAACAACTACCCATCTTTTACAGTGCCCTTTGGGACCGACATGCACACAGAGTGACTTATTGGCTGGAAACATCTCTGCCATCAATGTGGCCCGGCATTGGGCTAGAGTTACAGTATATAAATTTTATATTTTTATTAAATGTTTTAACGTTTTAACTTTTAATTAATATTTTCCCCTTTTTTATTTCCTGCATTTCTGACACAAAACGAGATGAGTAAAAGATGAGGTTAAGGGAGGATCAAATGATCTTAAAATAGATAGTAAACTAAAATGAAAGATGGACTAAAACACTTTTAGGAGGAACTGGTTATAAGGGTTGTAACCACATTGCCATCTTTTGTCTGTCTGTCATCTATCATCTCTCTCTCATTATCTATCTATCTATCTATCTATCTATCTATCTATCTATCTATCTATCTGTGTCTGTCTGTCTGTCTGTCTGTCTGTCTGTCTGTCTGTCTGTCTGTCTGTCTGTCTGTCTATCTATCTATCTATCTATCTATCTATCTATCTATCTATCTATCTATCTATCGTGTCTGTCTGTCTGTCTGTCTGTCTGTCTGTCTGTCTGTCTGTCTGTCTGTCTGTCTATCTATCTATCTATCTATCTATCTATCTATCTATCTATCTATCTTTAAACAGCAGTTTATAAATCCTCAAGTAAATCTGACCTATGGGATTAGGTTATAAAATGCTTAAAAAGCATTTAAATGTTTGTTTGGGATTTTGAGCCTATCAAATGCCAACAATGAACCAAGTCCCATGCACTAATGCCTGTGCAATCCTATCAGTTGGGTACTGGTGCACTACTAAAAAAGAGGGCATACATCACTCAAATCAAAAGAGGCCAAAAAAGATAGGGATCTGTGGGAAAGTTTTATTGGTCAATTCAGAAAGCATGACGCTGAGAAATTCCAGACGTTGCACTAGAGTGGAGAGCAGGACAATTTCAAGAGCCCCGCTATTTCTTTTATTGTTTTTTGTTTCACGTTTAAGCCAAATTTAGACCCAAGAGCCTTTCCAAAAGAACTGTTTTCTTTAAAGGAGGACACATAGATACAATAGGCCAAATTGGTCCACTTCTGAGAGGGTGCCATTTAGGATATGATAAACAGCCAAGCAAATAGCCAAACAGTCAGAAAACAGTCTATGCCTGAAGAAGCTCTGCCTAAAGAGACTTTGAGCACTAGCCTCCTCTGTATATCCATGGGAAACCCAGTTCCTAAGAAACAGCCAATATAGCAAGGTTGTTAAAGGGTTGGACAAGGACTGGGGAAACTGCTTAGGCATAAAATAACAGCAGCAGCACTTTTGTTTAATGTGCAGGTACACCGGAGTGCAGTACAACAAAGCAAATCACAGTGCAAATCAGCTAATGCAGCAATCAAATATTACAACCACCCTCGTCTAATTTTAGGAAGAAAGTTAGTTTTTCATTGTTATAAGAAGCCATTATCTCTAGCATTCCTAGGATCACACATGTACTGTCCACACACAATTTGTCTCAGACCTCCTGAATAAAGTGACTACGGTGCATTTTGACTATGTGCATTTTTCAACCTTCAACAGAGACAAATATATTTCGCATCAACCATGGTTTTGCCTCACAGTTGCACTGTAGGTCTGAAAATACTAGAGATGGTGCTAAGATTTCTTGTCATCAACACAGAACTTACTTAATTTCTCCTTCCAAAAATGTTTTACACATTTTCCCATCTAGAAAAAGAAACGCTCAGCATTTTTCTTAAAAATAAAAATGTGTGTAAACACCCAATTTTTTTTTTTAAGTTTTGTATCTTAAGAGAAGCTTTTTACAGTAAGAAAAAGTGGAATCTCTTGGTGATTATAGTTATTTTTGGAGTTTTTTAACTATAAAAAAAAAGTTTTGGCTTTTTCCCCCATCTGGGTTATATTCAGTGCTGTAACATTGCCTTTCCGTTGTTATCTTTGTGGCTAAAGTCCAAGGTTGAAGTGTTTTTTCTCTCTACACATCTCTTATTTTAAATTTTAGGCTTTCTGTTTACTTTTTTCCACTGTCTGCTAGTATATTTTCTTTGGTTAATTTTGGATTAATTCATTAACCTCTATTTCTGTGAGTTAACTTTTTAGGGTGTGCTATAATTTACTGTTTGAACAATGGAAGAGTTTAAAGAGGATCTCAGAGAATTACGTTGTCAGCAAGAAGATATTATTTCAAAGGGCTGTCAAACCATCATACAGACTGTCTGGGACATTAGAGATGAGATTTTAGTTAAAATGAAACAACTATATGAAAATACTATGATAGAAGAAGACGACAACGTTGGAAAAGATGGTGTTTTTACTGTTGTGGGGGGAAATGGAAAACTCTCAGATGAAAACTCTGGATTGGTGTTTATGGGATTAAAATGATTGTTAACTTTAGGACTGCAAAAGGAACTGCCAAGCAGGGGAAATGTTATGACTATTTCAATCAATGTTATGGGAAAGAAGAGTATGTTATGTGGGAGTTTTTTTTCTCTTTCGCTGGAAAGTTTGTATTTTTTGAAGCTATTGGACTGTTAGATCTTTGTAAAAAAATGCTGTTGGTGTAATGATGAAATATCTGAATGCCCTGGTATATTTTGAGGAGGGGTAAAAAAATTAAGAATATTTAATTGGACTGATAATGAGGTTAACATGATTTACAGGATTTTTGATTTCTAAGACTTAAAAGATATTGACAAGTTCTGGTAATATTTTATATTGTTTTTAGGCATAATTAGGGTTAAGATTGTTAATTATATAAATAGACAATTTATAAAAATTAAGAATATTTAATTGGATTGATAAAGAGACTAATATGATTGTTTTATAGGGTTATAGATTTGTAAAACTTAAAGGATATTGATAAGATATAATGTTTTATACTGTTTTTGAGATCTAATAGGGTTAAGATTGTTTATTATAAAGGCAGGCAATTTATTTGTTTCCATAATTTGATGTTTATTGTGTAGACAGAAGTATATAGAATAGTAGTAGAAGGGGGGGGGAAATTAAATGGATTATTTTTTAAGAGGAAGGGAAGTTTGAAGTAAAAAATTAAATATATGTATGTATGTATGTATGTATGTGTGTGTATATATATATATATATATATATATATATATATATATATATAATGTAAGGGGAAGGAGCAATTGTATTAGAGATTTATATATGTGTTAATGGAGGGATTTATAGAAATAATGTGATTATGGTTTGATATAGAGGAAGGGTTTGTTTGTGGGAATTGTTGTATATTCTTGCTGTGAAAAGCTGGAAGCCACCTGTATGTATGTAACTTTCTAGAAGTTTTCTCTTTTGTGTTCTTACACTTTTAATGTTTTTTTTTGTTTGTAGTGTTTTTGTTTTTTGTAGTTTTTTATCCTTGTTGTAAAAAATAATAAAAACTTTGAAAAAAATAAAAAATAAAAATGTGTGTGTGTGTGGGAGGGTGGATGGGTGTGTGTATGTGAGGGAGGGAGAGAAATGTGACCAATAAAATGGCATGTTCAAATATACCCATAATGGGAAATTTGGTTTCAAGTGCAACTTCCTAACAAACAAAAAGAGATGTCAACAGGATGGATGAGGTTTTTTTCTCCTCACAGAACTCTTTCTCCTGATTACTGCTCAATCTCATTTGCAGGGGAGCTGTGCCAGGCCATAGGTGCTCCTCAGTGCAGAGTCACAATAAAAAACAGGTGGCCTATTGACACACCAATCTGTGATGGAAAGTAAGGATTGAGGTGAAGTCAACCTGTGGCACCAGGATCTTCTGCTGGCACACGACAGGAGGGTGCTATGGGCAGCTTTTCAAGAAAATGCTCAGCATCCAGCATTTGGGTCTCCATATGCATACAAAATTCTTCATATGGGAACTTATCTGTCAAGTTAGCAGTGGTGTGCAATGAGGGAAATCAAGACATAAGCATAGGAACCAGGGAAAATGAAACCAAGGTCTCTTTCTTATGAGAAAATCTGACCCCAAAGCATTGATAGTTCAGAGGGTTACCACCATTTGCTTCTGCAGCTGATCTCCATTGTTCTTCTTTCCTCTGATCAGAGCAAGTGATAATGTTACAGCAGCTCTCTTCAACCTGGCATCATCCAGATGTGCTGGCCTACAACTCCCAGGATTCCCAGCCAGGATGGCTGTTGCTGTGCTGATTATTATGGGAACTGTCAGTCCAAAACATCTAGCAGGCATCAGGTTGGGGAAGGCTAATATTCAAGCTGAATCCCCTCCCTTACAACTCTGGAGATGACACGGGCTGCAGTCTACTTCAATTCACATAGTACAGCGGCAGAGCAGTGTTTTGCCAATGTACCAGTTCCTGGCATTACCCAATGAAAAGATAAGGTAGCTGGTGATGCAAAAGATCTTTATCATGAGTCTCAGGAGAACCATTCCTTGGCAAAGCAGGCAGTAATAACCTAGAAGGACAACAGCCCAGACAGTTATCAGGAAGCTTCCTATGCTCGTACAATATTGAACAAAGGAGCAGCACTGTTAGGTGGAGTAGATGGGAAGAACAAGCTCAGGATCCCCTTCCCTGTATGGGGAGATGACAATGGGTGCAGGCTTAGCTTCGTTTCTTTACTGCCTCCTTAGTCAGTGTTTCTTACAGACAATGCTAATAGTCCTTCTTGGCTTCTGATTTAGCCAAGGACGACTATTCCTGGATCATGGACTGCATGCCCTCGGAATTGTGGCATTTTACCATTTATAAGCGTGACTCACACCTGGCTATTCAATGAACACCAGATAGTCCTGGGTATACTTTACACAACAGAGCACCAGCAATACTATACCATATGGATTGGTCACAATAACCCATTGTTATTAAGGGAGATCCCCAAACTGAAGGCACAATCCTGAAATGGCTTTCTTGTGACACAGTCTTATTTATTTCTGCAGAACCTATATAAGCCAAGGAGGATAAGGCAGCTATGGCTGTTACAACCCCCAGGATTCCAGATTCCACATAAAGTACTTGATTTAAATACCAAAGTGCTTAAAAGCCATTCCACTAAGCAGCATCCACATTGTTAATTAAGTTGTCACAGCAAAGTCCTGACACTGCTGCAATTTTAAATTTCCTCTGCAGGGCACAGGAAAACAGTACGTGCTTCTGCTGTGGTTCCAATTCAATTTTCTCTGTACTCCCCCTCTACACAATCTTCCTCTCCCCCCACCCCCCCACCAAATTGTTCTAGAAAGCTCCCCAACTCTCCAACCAGGTTTTCAGGGGCAGAAGGGGGGTCCAGGGGAAATCAGTAAAAGTTGCCACCTTCCTGTTCGGCTGATGGGGGCAACTATAAACAGATGTCTGTTCAGGGAAAACTCCTGCCAGACCTGAAGAAGACAACGATCAGCCTGCCCTGAATTCTTCTCATTTTGAGGAGACTGCCGAAGCACTTGTATCATTTTCTATAGCCACATATGCTGAAAGCGTGTGGTTGAAAAAAAATTAAATCAAATTGACTAAGTCCAGATTGACATATCCAGCACTGTCAGAGACCCAGATGCCTTTGCTAAAAAGCCAGATGCTGCCATTCTTCCTACAATAGCAGGCCGGGAGAACGCTAGACATCAAATGCCTTTCTCCTGCCATAATAAAAAGGGAAACTCGTGTCACCATAATGTAACCCAATCTTATATATTCTTTCAAGAGCTGTCTTAATAGATTCTGCCCTCAACTTCGGCTCATCTCCACGTTAAAGATCAAGCATGAATAACATATAAAATGAATGTGGAGGACACAGTCAGTCAAACTTTATTTCGGCCAAAGACCAGTATAGCACGAAACAACTAACAAACTGTTTAAAAGTAAAAGAGGAGGACCAAACATAGAACACAAGCTAAAAGAATAGTATAAAAATGTTATTGTCACTATTGTTACCACTGTAAACTACATCTCTAGGGCCAAAAAAAACAGAATATTATTTGTCTAAAACTGAGGCATAAAGCTAAAAATCTAAGATAGAAGTAGGTTAAAATAAAATAGAATAAAATGACATCTATCTCTATATACTTTTTTTTAAATCCATTCAATTGTGTCCGATTCTCGGAGACTGCCTGGACACGTTCCTGCAGTTTTCTTGGCAAGGTTTTTTGGAAGTGGTTGGCCATTGCCTCCTACCTAGGGCTGAGAGAAAGTGACTGGCCCAAGGTCACCCAGCTGGCTTTGTGCCTAAGGCGGGACTAGAACTCACGGTCTCCCGGTTTCTAGCCTGGTGCCTTAACCACTACCCCAAACTGGTTCTCATATACTTATTTAGTATTGTTCAAAAGTTAGGCACATGTGGAGGACATAAACAGGAAGTAATTGCACTGGATGCGTTCCTTGAGGCTTAGTACAAATAAAGGGATTAAAAAGAGCAGAAATAGTTGCTACGACCAAGGGAAAGCTATTCCAGCCATGGAAAAAAGGCACACACTTTGCCACAATGTGTCAACACCATCTCGCAAAGCCAATACAGATTCAACTCCCCCTACGGCAAGCTTAGAATAATGGATTGTCTGGGACACAATCCAGCCAGCCAGAAATTTGGTATTTTTAAAACAAGCTAATTTGCACCATACTTCGACTGCTGATTACACAATCTGCCACTTAAGAATGTTTAAGTAAAACTGTAAGAAAACCCCTCTATGATGCTAATTCCAGCCCTCTTTTAAGTTCATGGCTGTGGGTTTAATTTAAGGAATCAACATTCCATTGGCCCTTTTAGATCTTCCAGATCTCCCCCCTCCCAAATACTTCTTAAATCACTGAATCACAGAAGATAATGTTAGAAGAAACCTTGGAGATAATCTACTCCAACCCTTTGCCCAGTGGAGGAGTCCACTAATATATCACCCCTGAGAGATGGCCATCCAGGTTGTTTAATACTGGTAGACTTCTTAAAAGTTTACAAACTATATTTCTTATATAAATAGTCTGCTACGTAAACTTATGACCAATCCTGTAAAAAGAGACAATCAGTGCTTTCAAGCCCTGCTTCTATGATTTCTCCAAGCAATGGGCCAGCCGTGATCAGAACACAGTATGGCAGAGCTTTCCAAACTGTGGGTCGGGACACGTTAGTGTGTCGGCTGCAGTGTCTGGGTGTGTCGCGGCTGCTGCTGCCTCCGAGCCCTGCCAGGATTCCGCGCAGGTCCTAGTGCCTGCCTTGTGCCTGGCTGCCTCCAAACCTGCCCTGCCAGGATTCCGCGCAGGTCCTAGTGCCTGCCTTGTGCCTTGCTGCCTCCAAACCTGCCCTGCCAGGATTCCATGCAGGTCCTAGTGCCTGCCTTGTGCCTTGCTGCCTCCAAACCTGCTGTGATTCAGCGCAGGTCCTAGTGCCTGCCTTGTGCCCTGCTGCCTCCAAACCTGCCCTGCCAGGATTCCACGCAGGTCCTAGTGCCTGCCTTGTGCCTTGCTGTAAGAGTGTGTCACAAAATGATGCATGTCTAAAAAGTGTGTCACCAACATGAAAAGTTTGGAAAGCTCTGCAGTATGGAATGGAGCTTCTCCCACCACTTCTAATAGCACAAAGGGCTTTGACCAATCTTCCTTCTCCACTCATGGTTCACCCTGAAATGTCCCTCTAAAATTGGTCAAGCAGTGAAATGGGGAGAAAGGAGAGCAGCCCTTCTTTTGAAATAGGCTACAATATGGCCAATGCTCACCCCCAAATGCCCAGTTCCTTCACCTCCATAAGTAAGATATCCTCACAGGAGAGTGAGTACTCTCAAGAAATGCTTGCGGGGGGGGGGGGAGTGAATCTCCTGAGCATTATGAGAAAGAAATCTGGCAAGCAGAAGAAAGGATCCATACTGTTAAGCTGACCCTGCCTGTTGAACTGACTTCAGGGAGAGAAATGATGCTTCTGAACATACTTAGTAAGCCATAGCACAAGTGATCTCCCTATCCCAAGGATTAGGCTTCTTTCACCCTTTCCTTGCAAATGAAGAATTGATCTAAGTTGTAATCTATGTTTTAAGGGACTGGGTGTCCCATGGGTCTAGACAAAAAGAAATGGACTGTAACTTTTATTTCAAAGGAAGTTTACAATTTGACCTGCCCCTTAATACTTGCTGGTACCTAGCTCTGCTTCAATGTTCTGGACAACCAGAGGCTAAAGAGACCTTTCTCAGAGATGCTTTAGTTTGGATTCCTGCAATAACCAGGGGGATGGCGTTGACTGCATTGTCTGGCAAAACGTGAGCCCTTTTCATGCAATCAGAAACAGTGCCTAACAAAGATATGAAAGAAAGTGAGATCCACAGTTGACTGCCTCCAACCTGACTGTGTTCTTTGATTTGGCAGAAACCAATCAATGCTCACATGAAGGTCAGACGTCTGAAACCAACCAGCTGTATGACCACTCAGGACTGAAGGATAAACTGAAAGAGAGCATTAACTGGAGAATCACCAAGGTTCAGAATATATCTATATAAATGTGATGGATGGATGGATGGATGGATGGATGAATGAAATGTCAAACTTCAAAACTTATCCTAAACAGATTCCTTCCTAATCAGGTAGATCCAATGGCCAGCTTGGTCAGAGTCAACCCACAACACGAAAGTGAAGCTTGAGAAAACTGCTAATTGCAATTCAATGGTTCACCACAAGAGGGAGCTCCCAGAGATCCAACAGCTCCCAAACAGAGCAGAGCACAATTCTGCATCTCCTCCATGGCTTCCTTGTGCATCTTCAAGGGAATGAAAAAGTCTGGGATGAACAAACCACTTTTTAAAAATTTCTCCTGCACTTTCGTCTACTGTTAAATCCATCCTGCTTAAATACAAACTGTTTTTTTACTGTTGTTGCTAAGAATCAGTTCTTCTCAAAAATGAGCTGAATGAAGCATGCACCTTCCTGCACCAGACAAATTTAACACAGAACGCTACTGCCAGCATGGGGTAGCTGGGAATAGCTATGTTGTGCTTATGTGATAGGGCAGGATAGCTGTGTTGTCCATTATTATTATTATTATTATTATTATTATTATTATTATTATTATTACAATTTATTCCCCGCCCATCTCCCTTGCAAGGGACCCTTCCTTACATAATAGTGGTTAAAGATTAGGATTAATAAAGATTAGCAAAGGAGGAGGATACCCTAAAACAGCATCACTAACAGGCCTGAGTACACTTAAAAGTCTTCCAACTGGAAAGGCAAATCTGCCGGGTTCTTTTCTCCTATTTTAACAACAATTAAATTTAAAATCTCAGGTTCTTTCCATTCCATGGAAAGCTTTGGCTATTTTACTTAATCCTTAAAAAAAAAAAAGGGGGGGGGGGAAGCCAGGAACTAATCAAGCCAAGTTCTCACCCATTCCTAATGCTGGAAACTTCTAATTATTTCCTATTTCTATGGCAACATTGATAAAAAAGGAACAATCGTGGATGACAATCATCCAGTCAACCTTTTCAGCCTAAGCATGTGAACGTATTTTTGTAAGTGGGTCAACAGCATAAAAGTTAATGAATAAATGTACTATAGTAAATATAGCTACAATAAATTTAAATAAATAATAATAACATTAAATTTTCAAATACTGTGAAGCTCAATTTCTCAATTCTGAACTCAACCATTTGGATTGGTCCCTACAGGCGAATGGCTACTCCAAGAATGAAATCAGGAGAGCTATCAAACCGAAAAAACAGCACTCAACTGAAGAAAAACAGCCCCCCACAAGCAAAATATTTCTGCCCTACATTAAAGGAGTCACGGACCGCATGGAAAAACTAATGAAAAACCATAACCTCCAAACAGTCTTCAAACCCACCAGAAAAATACAACAAATGTTAAAATCAGCAAAAGGCAAAAGGGACCCCCTCACTGCTGCAGGAGTTCACCGCATACCCTGCAGCTGTGGACAAGTATACATTGGGACCACAAAACGCAGCATCCACACCAGGATAAAAGAACATGAAAGACACTGCAGACTATAGCAACCTGAAAAATCTGCAATAGCTGAACATGCTCTCAAACAAACTGGTCACCAAACCTTATTTGAAAACACAGAAATACTGGACAACACCAACAGCCACTATGTTAGACTATACAGGGAAGCCATTGAAATACATAAACACCAACACAGTTTCAATAAAAAAGAAGAACGCTTAAAGATCAGCAAAACCTGGCTGCCAGTCCTGAAAAACACAGCTTGCAAAAGGTCAATGAACTCTACTCAACCACAGAAATATACAAACAACTCACACAATAGATGTGCTAATCCCACAGGACAGCACCACACACCCCTAATCCCCACAATAAACCCTCTCCTAATCTCTTGTAAATGACCCACAGAAGACACACACCCTCTCAGCAGTTATAAACACCAGTAGGAACACACACCCTCCACTTGGGCACAGAGAGAATCTTCTAGCTGTGCTCCTGTCCTCTGAAGAAGCCAGCCACAGCGACTGGCGAAACGTTAGGAACCAAAACTGCCAGAACATGGCCACACAGCCCGGAAAACCCACAACAACCATTGTCATATAAATTAAACAAATAAAATAAATTGTATTTAAATACTTTAACCAAGCTATGTAATAGCCACTTTGAAATCTTTATTTGTAGCATGAGCATCCCACCCACTTGTAATATATACCATCACTTCACAGTGAATATTTCTTGGCTATTTAGTCATCATTTAAAATGGGCAAACAACTTTTTGGAAGTCATGGCCATGCTTAACATTTGGGCGGAAGAAGGAGATCAAAGGACATTGTACAACATGGGCAAAATGGTATTACATAGGTATGGCCAAAGTTTTATTTTTTCTTTTCCTTCTTCTGAATTTTATGGAGGAGGAGTTTTTAAAAATAAGTTTTCCTTTTAAACTACGTCAAGCCTATATGAGGACTACCACTCTGCTATTTATCACAGCTGGGAGGCTGTGAGTTGCCCAATTTGTCATTTTAAAAATAGCTTTACTTTAAAAATGCAAAACTGATCATTTCTCTCTAATATAATGTTCCATAAACCATTCCTTTTACTTTTATTTTTGTACCAAGAAATCTCATTCCCATACAAGCTCTCTAAGGAAACTCAAAAAAAGGGAAGAGGAGAGGAGAGAAAAAAATATGCGAAGTACACCAGGGCCAAGCGTGTGTGTGTTTGTGTATGGCGAAAAAAGAGAAACAGAAACCAAAGCATCAGTTAATCTTTTTACCTTAACCACCTGAATTCTCAGTAAGAGAGAGTATAACCTCAGTGGGGTGTGGGAGAGATGATGAGTAGAAAGCTAGAAGGGAAACTTTGGGTAATTAATATTGACACAGGCATACCTTTAATAAGACCTCACATATGTCAAAATTTGACATTAATAGTACCATTAAGAAAGCACAACAAAAACTTTAATGGAAAGTACTTCTGAAACTTAAAAAAAAGTAAGCTGAAGTAAACAGAATACTAAACACCTCCCAATATATCAAAATTCCAGTCATGAGATACAAACTACAAATCTAATTTTGTACTGATACCTAGAAAAATATCTAAGTTGCTATTATAAGAAATTAAAATTTGATATGGATTTTTTTTTTAAAAAAATCCTAGCAATAAAGTGATACATGGCTATATTTCCATGAGGATTGCATTTCCAATGCTGTATTCCACTAGTCTTATTGCATTTCCCCTTCCACGTTTCAAAACGTGGCTGCAACCTTGGAGGTAGAAATCTGGCACTGGATTCCCTCTTCTCCCACCTCTAGATTCTGAGGTTAACTCTTTCTGACACGCAGAAGGGAATATAGTAGGAACTGAGCAGAAAGCAGGAAGGACTTTGGATTTCTCCACCATTCCTCTAAGAACAGGGAAATTCCATTCTAGTTGTGCCGTGGGCAATGGTGCAGAGCTCCAAGGTTTCTCTCTTTCTCTCCCTACCTGGAGTGTGAGTAAGAAGACTGGGCATGCTAGCATATGCCCAGAAAGAAAAATGCTAATGCATGCACAGACTTCAGAAACAATCAACACATCCATTATTTGGCAGGTGAAGTTTCAGGAAAACCAATGTCTCTCAACCTAATTTATTTATTTTTCAAATTTATATAGGTGCCCATCTCACAAACAAGCGACTCTGGGCGGCGTACAAAGAGCTAAAAGCAATAAATACATTAAAAATATTAAAAAACCAACTAAAACAAAGAATAAAAGATGAAGGGATGTTAAAAACAAGGGAGCCACCTCACTAGTTCACCCATCCCCTGGGTCCCCAGGCCTGCTGGCATAACCAAGTCCTGAGGGATCCCTGGAAGCTCGACAGTGACGAGGCCAACCTCACCTCAGGGGGGAGAAGATTCCACACGCAGGGGCCATAGCAGAAAAGGCCTGCCGCCTAGGGCCCACCAAACGTAGCTCCCTAGGCGATGGAACCCGTAACATACCCTCTCTGCTGGATTTGTAGGACGGGCAGATGAAATCGGGGAGAGGAGGTCCCTCAAATAACCCGGTCCCATGCCATGAAAGGGAAACATAACAAACATAATTAAAAAAATATAAACAGTGACATACCTTCCAAGGTTCTTGTGAGAATTCCAACAAGAAAATCCACATGAAGTGCTCTGAATACATGCCAAGTACTGTACAAACAGTAACTACTATTATTGCTACCCATGTCACGGCAGAAGCAATTCAACCAGACAGGCTTCTGTTCGGGTGCAACAAGGGAAGTCTGCTTTGAAAGCCCTCTTTGGATAGTGGCAAATCTTTCTATTGCTTTGGCTCCCACACTGGAAGTGGGAATGAAACAAAATTTTATCCCTGTTGGAGATACTGAGGACCTTCAAGATCTTAGCCATTTATTCCATTCTCAACATATCCCCAAGAGCTAGTGCAAACATTAGTTATTGTTTGGAGGAGAAGCAATGGGGGAAAGAAAGAAAACACCCTCTTGCACACATTATCTGATTCATATGTACTATCAAAGCTTAGGAAGTGATGGTTCCTCACCTTGCTCTCTCAAAACTCCTTCAGATTACTGTTAATCTTCCAGTTTACCACAAATATTTGACTTTAAAGTTCTTATGTATTCTACAGATTCAGATCTGCTGAGATCAAAATTGGGGTGAATGAGCTAGTATGAGAGCAGGATGCATTTGGCATAATATATTCAGAATTCTGCACAAAGAAATCTCTCATACTAGGGCTTATAGGGTATATGCAAATTAAGCACATTTGCATATTGATTGCTTATATTGCACAATTTATTTTGTTTCCATTTGTTAGAGCGGGTCAAGGAAATATACTGTACAAAGACCACATTTGTTCTGATTCTCCACTGCTGGCTGTTGACATTTACTATATATTGCTAACACACTAAGCCACACCATACAGTGTGGATTAAAAAGAATTCAGAAATACAAGATTCAATCTTTTTGGAATTCTTTAGACAAACTTGTCAAAGGTCAGAAAAAATTTAACAGGAGAATTACCCACACAGAGTCACCTTGGAAACTTGCTGACAAAGCAATGCATTTCCTATCTTCTAGAAAGATTGGAATCTGTTCCTAAACAGATCTTAATGCGGACAAATTATTTGTTTCCTGGTGTGGCCATAAAAGATTAGCACAGCTTCATAGTCAAATGGCCATTTGCCAGTTTCCTGGCACTAGTAATTTCAACTATGGAGAAGTCTACTATGAATGATGGGGGGTGGCAGGGAAAATGTGATGGAAAAATTGGAAATTATTCTGCCATTCCCACCTAGCAGTTTGTACAAAGCATTGTGTAGTATTTGTAAAGTTAGTATTTTAGAATGGAACCCAGTTGGCTGTTTTGTTGCAAGGGAACAGTTAGGCATCTTCCTTGGATTAAGCTTGATTCCTGATGACTACCTGGAAACTACTAGCTAAATTTACTACCTATCTACCTTCTGAATATACAGGCTCTAAATCCAAGATATAAAACAAGATGGGTGCATTATACAAACATTATTTCCCCCCCTTTTTTTTACTTCTGTTAACTGAAGCATAAAATACCTTTAAAAACACCTTTTGGAGGTACATTGTTGTTGTTGTTCAGTCGTTTAGTCGTGTCTGACTCTTCGTGACCTCATGGACCATAGCATGCCAGGCCTTCCTGTCCTCCACTGTCTCCCGGAGTTTGCTCAAATTCATGTTCGTTACATCGGTGATGCTATCTAACCATCTCATCCTCTGCCGTCCCCTTCTCCTTTTGCCTTCAGCCTTTCCCAGCATCAGGGTCTTTTCCAGTGAGTCCTCTCTTCGCCAAAGTATTTGAGCTTCAGCTTCAGCATCTGTCCTTCCAATGAGCAGTCAGGGTTGATTTCCTTTAGGATTGACTGATTTGACCTCCTTGCAGTCCAAGGGACTCTTAAGAGTCTTCTCCAGCACCACAGTTCGAAAGCATCAATTCTTCGGCGCTCAGCCTTCCTTATGGTCCAACTCTCACAGCCATACATTACTACTGGGAAAACCATAACTTTAATTATACGGACTTTTGTTGGCAAGGTGATGTCTCTGCTTTTTAAGATGCTGTCTAGGTTTGCCATAGCTTTCCTTCCAAGGAGCAAGCGTCTTTTAATTTCATGGCTGCAGTCACCGTCTGCGGTGATCTTGGAGCCCAAGAAAATAAAATCTGTCACTGATTCCATTTCTTTCCCTTCTATTTGCCAGGAAGTGATGGGACCAGATGCCATGATCTGAGTTTTTTTAATGTTGAATTTCAAGCCAGCTTTTGCACTCTCCTCTTTCACCCTCATCAAGAGGCTCTTTAGTTCCACTTCACTTTGTGCCATTAGGGTGGTATCGTCTGCATATCTCAGGTTGTTGATATTTCTCCTGGCAATCTTAACTCCGGCTTGTGATTCATCCAGCCCGGCATTTCTCATGACGTACTCTGCGTATAAGTCGAATAAGCAGGGTGATAATATACAGCCTTGTCATACTCCTTTCCCAATTTTGAACCAATTGGTTGTTCCATGTCCGGTTCTAACTGTTGCTTCTTGACCCGCATACAGGTTTCTCATGAGACAGGTAAGGTGGTCTGGTACTCCCATCTCTTTAAGACTTTGCCACAGTTTGTTGTGATCCACACAATCAAAGGCTTTAGCGTAGTCAATGAAGCAGAAGTAGATGTTTTTCTTTTTTTATGTTTAGAGGTACATAGAAGTAAATAAAAGATTTGTTCAAGCAGATATCATAGATTTAATGCAACATGGCACATTACATATGCAGAAGGCCAAATTCAGACTAGGCCCCAGAAATATTACTATGATTGGGACCATTATGCCAAAATTGCTTGGGAATTTGGGGTTTTGTAACTAGCTTCCACTGATCAGAGCTTGAAATTGCTTACGGGAAAATCCTTTTATTAATTAAAAAAGGAAAAAATGGTATTATGAAAGTATTCATAATATCAGCAATAATCACAAACTGAACAATAAGCTAGAAAAATATTAATAGTCACCAGGAGGTATTTATTTTGTGGTTAAATTTCAAGTTGGGTAGAAGTTTTACATAAATGAATGAATGAATGAATGAATGAATGAATGAATGAATGAATGAATGAACAAACACCATTGCTAATATTAAATCTAAAAGCATCTGAGGTACACATTTAAAATAATTTTCTTCCAAATCTATTTCCTTAAAAAAACAACGCAAACCCACAAGTAACAGGAAACTACGCATTCTACTATGAGAGCAAGCCAAAACAATCTCTGGGCCTACATAACCTAGTACTAAACTCACAGTTACAATGCATACACACCTAGGGATATGGGATTGCAACATCTGGAATGCCAGTTTGGAGACGAGGAAGGTAAAGGTGTCCAGGAAGGACCAGCATTGCTGTCTTAAAGTTGATGGGAGAAGGTAGTTTCACAATAAATCTGCCTAGGAACTGACAAATAAATTACCAGATAAGATATCAACCCCTCCGATCAACCTAAAATAGACATAAACATAAGCCTGCTTTTTAAAAAAGGCTCTGTGGCAATTAATGGGAGTTATTTCTAGAGTGAATATCATTAAGACTGAGCTGTTAATCTAGTTTTATGTCATTTGGAAACTTAACATCATTAAATCCCAACCCATATTTAGAATGTGTGGTGTGTGTACACAGACACACACATATACATTTATACATTTAAAGAAAAGAAAAAAATGGAAGCTGGAAAGAATAAAACTCCAGATGTTAAATTTGCAATAGAAGCAAGCGTAGCTTTCTTTTGAATTGAGCTGGTGAACACAAAGCAACTTTTGCTTTAATTTGGAGTAAAAATTCTTGGCAAATCCAGATTTATGTATAAATTTATTACTCTTTTGCTGTACTCGGTGGGTTTTGCTTAAAATAACAAATAAGAACTGAACCAAAGGAAGGAATGCCAGCAATGCTTTTAAATCACCTTAACTGCCTAACATAATATACAAGCACTAAATAACTCTACTGAATGTGTCTGCACAAGGCTTTTTTGAGAGGAACAGTCATCCCCTTCCCTGGAAAACCTTCTGCAAAAGATCTGTTTGAACTGCAGTATTAGTATTTAGCGCAATTCCTCTACTTGGTACATGCTTATATCTAAGTATGGTACAAGACCTATTTCTTCCGCAAACCAACAATCCTGGGGGGTAGGTTGGATTGAGAGAGAGGCCCAAGGTCAGCCAGCCGGCTTCCATGCCTCAGGGGTGCAAGATTCGATAGGTCAAATTAACAGCCCTGAGAAGCATTATCACCCTTTAATTCATTTCTATGGAAATCAGACTGCACATTAGACCGAACGAGGTGGAAGTCTAGACTGGAAGACTTTTTGAATATATTACTTTTGACTACAAAAATGCTTCCCCCTGTAAAACGAACAAACCAAAAGACGTCCTTGCAAGCAGCAAGTAACATATCAGAAAGTGGGGGGAGAGCCTATTCTTAATGAGTTTGTTTACTACAGAGCTTTCCAAACTGTGTGTGGCGACACAAAAGTGTGTCGCCACACACAGTCTGGTGTGTCGCCACACAACCCGGAAGCGCTGATCATAATCAGCGCTTCTGGGTTTTCCCGCGGCGACACACCAACGGCGGCGCGCAAAAACCCGAAAGCGGCAGCAGCGCTTCCGGGTTTTTGCGCGCTGCCGCAACCGCGGCACTTCCGGGTTTTCCCGCGGCGACACACCAACGGCAGTTGGTGTGTCGCCGCAGGAAAACTTTGGAAAGCCCTGGTTTACTACATGCAGGGAGTTCATTTTTTTACATGAGAGCATGTTCACGAATGTACGTGCACTTGCAATATCTATACATTTTAGATCTCATCTACTTTGGAAACAACTGACATCCTCACTGCAAAATTCACGCGTGTGGAAGTGAGTGACAGAATCAAGCAAGGACATGCCTCCGTTTCACGATCTGTACACTTGCACGTTGTAGTGTTCCATTCTGCAGAATGTGATCAGGGTCTGCCCAAGTGTCATCGCTTTCCCATATAGTCTTGGGTCAGACAAAGTCCACGCATAAGTAATTTTCCTCCAAATGAGCCAGCTTTGAAATTTGGCATCCAGCCTTCAGAATTCTCTGGGTAAGCTGCATAATACGCAGCACCCATTCCAGTGGAATGCTCTTGGACAGTAACCCACAGACGGGCCTTCTTAGAGGAAGGATTTTTCAATGGCTTATCAATTTTTCAATGGCTTATCACTGAGGCTAAAGTCCTCTCTGGAGAAGCTTGGGGAAACACCTGGCTCGTTCTTGGGCAATCTTGAAACTCTGCCTTGTTAAGTCTCTTATGTTATATAGAATCAGGAAAAAGGTTACACTAAGAAGCAAGCTGTGTAAATATTCCAATCTGTATTTACATTTGGTAATGGTGCCTTTGCTTTCTGCACAGAGGCAGACAGTTGCCAGATTTCTAATAGGCAGAACGGGACTGTTTGACACTTATTGAGTGCCGTGTCAGAGCCGAGCTAAAATCGGCACATGGTCTCTTAGTGACATCATTCGTTGACTTGTGGTAACCTAGAAAGTGGGTCTACAGTATTATGGACTTTGCTAGCACTGCTTCCAAATTGAAGCTCTGTTGAGAATAGGACAAAGTGAACTAGGAAGGAACAGTATACATACGTGTGCTGGAATGGCCCTGTGTGGCACATGGAAAATTATTATGGCCTGGAGTTGTTGAACAGGCTGGTAAAACAAGGGCAAGTAAACAAGGGATAATGCCACATTGGCTTTAAATAGATTCTATAAGATAAAGCACAGAGAAGTAAATATGCTGAGAATAGCGCCACAAACACAGAACTACCAAAAAGGCCCTAGCAACGCAATTTAATCCTCTGCATGCACACCAAGAAATAAATGCCACTGATTTACTCCCAAATAAAACCAAAGCTATAACTTAAGGGGGGAAATGCAATAATTTGGCATTCCAGAAAATCTCCTTGCAAATATGCATCAGTTAGATTTCCATGTGCTCCAGCCACATAAAGTGTGGCTAGAGGAAGGAGGGAGAATAGATAGGGATCAGGGAGTAAAATTATCTCACTTGTATGTCTGTCTCACCCAGATGTTGTCTTCAAGGTTCTCACAGGCCAAAAGGCAGGTCAGAATGGTAAAGAATCACATCCAAATTCTTACACTATTTGATCCAAGGAAGGTACTGTCTATTTCATCATTTGGCATGACTCAGATTTGCAGCACTTCCCTGGACATAATTTTCAGTACCTTTCCCTGAACTCTGACTAGATTTATTAAACAAGCTTCAGTGGCTGGGCTTATACATTTTACACGATGCCACAATTTTTACAGCATATTATTATTTATTTATTTTCTATCCCGCCTTTATTATTTTTATAATATGTAAAGAAGCAACCTCAACTGGCTGAATTCACAAGCCACGGACTACAGCATCTTTACAAATCACAGTGGTTGAGTGATCACACTAAGTCAATACCAAGCAGGTCACATTATAGCTTAGCACAACCCAGTATCTGCAGGCCCCAGATCGAGTTGTTTCCCCAAATGTCTTGCATACATGAAAACTACTCATCTGATCAGCCAAAAGTCCCTGTTCAAAAATTGGTCAAGTATTTAAATTCTTAACTTTTACTGCCTACTCCAACTTGAGGCTCTCCAGAGGTGTTAGACTACAACTCCCATAATCCCCAGCCAGCAGAGCAAAATCTTTTTTAGATTTTGCTTTTTTAGAACCACCCCAAGGAAAACCCTATGGAATTTTTTAAAGAGAACAAAACATCAAATGAATTAATGGCTAATATTAAATTACAGTGTTAAATAATGAACAATGAACCTATCATCTATACAGGTAGTCCTCGCTTAACAACCATTCATTTAGTGATAGTTCGGACTTAAGACGGTGCTGAAAAAAACAACTTACAACCGGTCCTCACACTTATGACTGTCGCAAAATCCCTGTGGTCACATGATCACGATTTGGGCGCTTGGCAACCAGTTCACATTTATGACCATCGCAGCATCCCATGGTCACGTGATCGCCATTTTCGACTTTCCTGGCCGGCTTCTGGCAAGCAAAATCAATGGGGAACTGCGTGATTAGCTTAACAATCACATGGTTTGCTTAACACCCATGGTGATTTGCTTAATGTCTGCTGCAAAAAAGGTCGGGAACTTGGGTTGGATTCGCTTAATGACTGCTTCATTTAGCAACCAAAATTCCGGTCCCAATTGTGGTCATTAAGCGAGGACTACCTATAGTCATATTTTAAATGTAAGAAAGGTAAAGGTTCCCCCCGCACATTTGTGCAGTCGTGTCCGACTCTAGGGGCCAGTGCTCATCTCCTTTTGTTAGCCGAAGAGCCAGCGTTGTCCGAAGATGCTTCCACGGTCATGTGGCCGCATGACGCGCACGGAACGCTGTTACCTACCCACCGAAGTGGTACCTATTCATCTACTTGCATTTGCATGCTTTCGAATTGCTAGGTTGGCAAGAGCAGGAGCTAGTACGGGAGCTCACTCCGCACGCAGGGCTAGGGATTCGAACCTCCCAACTTGCGATCTTCCAATTGACAAGCCTGGCGTCTTACCCGCTGAGCCACCACACCCCCTATTTTACATGTAGCTGGGGATAAAACATGAAGGCCAACTCAGGCAACTTGAATGGTTCCTTCTTGGCTGCTATGGGTGGATGAGGCGAATGGAGACAAACTAAATGCAAAATTGCTTTAAATTAAAACAAACTATAAACAGCAACTGTAAAAGATTAAATCAATTTGTTTCCATTATCAAGTGGTTTATAGCTTTTAAACAAATTGTGTGTTTTGAGAGGATGTTGGTTCTTGCTGAGTTAAGAAGTATGAACTTCTTTCCAGTTACACCAGCTTCAGTGAATGCTTGAATATATTCAATCAGCTTTGCAAAGAAACCTGCAAACATTACCATAATTTGGAAGTTACCGATATGTGGTCCACCTAACGAAATACAGTACTGGGGCACAGGAAGCAACCATATGCAGGTCAGACTGTTTGCCTCTCCAGCCCACAATGAATGACTGTGACTTGTCATGACTTTATCCCACAGCACACATTAAAATGTGACTGGCTGTTTCGCAAGATAAAATATTGCACAAACCCAACCAGTACGGCTAGTTTATGTTCAGGCCACTGGGTTAATTCAATAAACCACGATTCAGTTAACCACAGGTTAGCATGTTGCATGGACATAGCTATTGATTCTCTGGAGTCTGGAGCTAAAATCTTTCTCATCTTTTCCTATCTAATCCATGAACTGGAGATGCCATGGACTGGATCTGGGGCCTTCTGTGCACAAAACATGTGCACTACGACTGAACAGTGGTCCCTTCCAGACATCGCCATAGTAGGCATTTGGATCACATAGTTGTCCCAGGCTTCTTTCTTCATTTCTGTCTCCTACCAACAGATTGGCTGTGTCAATGTGGCTGTTCACAAACTTGTCAGCCCCACGAGAAGTGCTTCTTAGCACACCACTGAAGAATGAGGCACTCTTGTTCTTACTGGGCCGTGCTTCCTCACCTAACTGCAGCAGAGCAGCCTGGGATTTCCCTGTCCCTACTGTATATCCACCTCTCCTAACCTGGAGCCCTAACTTTGTATGTTGGCATGCAACTTCCAGACTTCCAAACCAGATTACTTTAAATGCTGTAGGCCAGTTTCATCCAGCGGCTGCTTCTGCCCCTGCAACCTTCACAACAATGCATGTGCTGTTCCAGGAGCATCCTCACCTTGCTGTTGAGTAACCTCTGAGAGTAGAACAGTGCTCCCTCCAGCTGACCAAAGGGAATCTCAAAAAGTGGCACTTGTTTTCATGATATAAAGAATCTGGCCATTGTCCAGGGGACTGGCAAAATGGATGGGAAGGATGGGGGGATGATGGAAAGACACAATAGCATCTTGATTTTGGGACAGAATTCTGAGGACTTGAAAGGCAAGACAAGGTGGGTGGTATTATTATTATTATTATTATTATTATTATTATTATTATTATTATTATTTCAATTTGTATGGCCACCCATCTCATCTAAGCGACTTTGGGCGGCTCACAACATATAAAAACAATAAAAAAACCAGTGAAAAGCCAATATACAAATATACAGTATACAAATATAAAAACTGTCAATGATCAATTTAAAAAACAATCACGATCAGCATCAGAAGTCATTCTACATCAGCTCAATACAGCCATTTAAGAGCCCCCAGGCATGTTGGCAGAGCCATGTCTTCAGAGTCTTCCTAAAGGCCGAGAGGGTCAGTGCCAATCTAAGGGCCGGGGGATAATGCTCCACAGGGTGGACACCAGGGCAAAAAAGGCTCTCTTCCTGGGTCCTGCCAGATGACACTGTCCTGATGGGACAGGTAGATGTAACTGGGAAGAGTTGGTCCTTCAAGTAACCCGATCCCACACCTGTCCCATTTTCACCAACAGGAAACTGTTTGCCTCACAGCTCCAGAGGACTTGCTGAAAAACTATCTTTGTGGCATTTCTCTGGATCAATAGCAGAGGTGGAAGTTAATTATCTCAGCTTGTGACATTTCCCAAACCTGCACAGCATTGTGGGAACAAAAGGGCAAAGTGCAGTTCTCAAATTATAGAAGAGCTATAATTGTATCCCAACATACTTGAAGGGCACCAGGCTAGCCTAGGCGGTCAGGCAAACTTTTCCCGTTCATGAAAAGTGGGGGAAATGACCATAAACCTATTCCATTTCGAAAGCCATGAAACACTCACCCAGCCTGAAGCTTGGATTAGAGATGGAAACATTTGTAGTCTGTCAATAAGGTTGTACAAATATGACAGCCTTCCCAATATGGTGCCCTTCATGGTAAGTGATGAAAGCTCTAGTCCTAAACATCTGGAAGGTACCACTCTGAGGGGAAGCTCAGCTTGTACTTTTGTTCTAGGCAAGAAATAGTCCATCTGGAGACAGTCATTTGACTCTTGACTCTGTCCCTCATTACCTGCAATTTGAGCAAGATATGAGCATACACATCTGCCTCTTTGTAGCATTATACTCAACCTGGTTTCAAAACTGCATTTATACAAATGTTTGGATGACCTTTGGGCAGTAAAGTGAGATAGCAGCAGCAGCAGCAGATGAAACAGACACAGGTACTATACCGGAGCTTTCCAAACTTTTCATGTTGGTGACACACTTTTTAGACATGCATCATTTCGCGACACACTCTTACAGCAGGGCATCATTTCGCGACACACTCTTACAGCAGGGCACAAGGCAGGCACTAGGACCTGCACGGAATCACAGCAGGTTTGGAGGCAGCAAGGCACAAGGCAGGCACTAGGACCTGCGCAGAATCCTGGCAGGGCAGGTTTGGAGGCAGGAAGGCACAAGGCAGGCACTAGGACCTGCGCGGAATCCTGGCAGGGCAGGTTTGGAGGCAGCAAGGCACAAGGCAGGCACTAGGACCTGCGCGGAATCCTGGCAGGGCAGGTTTGGAGGCAGCAAGGCACAAGGCAGGCACTAGGACCTGCGCGGAATCACAGCAGGTTTGGAGGCAGCCAGGCACAAGGCAGGCACTAGGACCTGCGCGGAATCCTGGCAGGGCAGGTTTGGAGGCAGCAAGGCACAAGGCAGGCACTAGGACCTGCGCGGAATCCTGGCAGGGCTCGGAGGCAGCAGTCACCGCAACACACCCAGACACTGCAGCCAACACACTAACGTGTCCCGACACACAGTTTGGAAAGCTCTGTACTATACAGATCCCCCAGAATAGGTCTGTTGGTGCAACTGTGTTGTGAAAGTCTAAGAATGTCAGAGGCACTGGGCTTTTAGCAGAAACACTGGCAATTTCTTCAGGGAATTAAGCCCAGGCTGTTGGCATTTGAAGAGCAGCCAAGACTGCTGGCCACCAGCAGCAGCTTCAAGAAGTGGGTCTGAGGACACAGTACCAGGCCCAGAGCAGTTGCAGCACTGAAGAAAGGGTCTACTAGAAGCCCCCAATGTCCCACTCAACCACAGGACCTGATTGCGCATTCTACCTCCTGTGCACACAAGTGACTTTGGGGTAGGTTGGCTGAGAAAGCAATGTAGAATACAGTATGTATAGAATAGGAAACAGAGTGTAAGATAAAGGCCTTTGATTAAGAAAGAAGATAGGGCGAAGGACTGTAAGGAATAAGATACAGTGGTACAGGAATGAGAAGGTACCAGGCTAGAATCTGGGAGACCCGTGAGTTCTAGTCCCACATTAGGCACAGAGCCAGCTGGGTGACCTTGGGCCAGTCACTCTCTCTCTCAGCCCTAGGAAGGAGCCAATAGCAAACCAGGAGACTGAGAGTTCTAGCCCCACCTTAGGCACAGAGCGATCTGGGTGACCTTCAGCCAGTCACTCTCTCTCAGCCCTAGGAAGCAGGCAAGGGCAAGCCACTTCTGAGAAAATCTTGCCCAGGCAGTTGCCAGGAGTCAAGACTGACTTGAAGGCACACACATACGCACAGTACAGGAATAGAATCCTAGTGTAGGTTAAAGACTTTAAAATGTAGGAAAATTGCCTAACAACAAACTGGGGTGGACCCTCAGATGTGGGTTGAAATCTGTATTTTGTAATAATTTTTGGTAATAAAAAACAGGAGATGCCTTGCCTCCTCCTCAAGTCTATCACCCTCCCCAAATCAAACTTACAATGTTTTCAGAGAGCGCTCCATGGGAGTGGATCAAAGAATGAGATCCTTCTCACCACCCAGGGTTGTGTTTCAGTCCCATGAAGTAACTTTATTTTACATTTTATAAATAACATCATTGCCATTGTAGATCACCTGAACTCTGTTTATTTTCCTCTTCCTTCCTTGGCCACTTTTTCTTTTGTATCTTATCTGAGACATCATTTTAAATGATAAACCACATCAAGCGGTCTTACAAAAAAGGCAGTATGTAGTGCTTGTACTAAGTAAATAATTATATAAAATGTTGGTCTGCATCTAGCTCCCAATTCAAGCTTCTGCCTTAATGTCTCTCAATCATGAAGATAAGTATTATATTACAAGTTAAGCCACTATCTTTAGATAATGGTGCCAATAGCTAATAATAATTTATAGGGGTGATTAAGCTATACCATCTCATTCTGGAAAATGTAACATTCAGGAAAATACCGTATATAAATACAAACAATTAAACTGAAGCAAACAGCTGAACCGTGCAGGTTAATAACTGCCCAACAATTTATTTGTGGGTGATGGGTGTGTGTTTTTATTATAGAGTGCTTCAGCAAAACAAACAAAAGTTTGTGGTTTTAACTCCAGGAGTTATTTATTTATTCATGTCACGTATAATTAAAGCAAGCTGAAGGAATAGCCTTTGAAGCACAGGAAAAAAAAAAAGAAAAGAAAAGAAAAAGAAACGTTTTACATCTGTTTCTCCAAAAATAGCATATCAATATTGTGAAAATCCCGAAGAGTACTAAATTTCAAAGTAATATGATCTACATTAGTATGAGGGCACATTTGCCTTAAAAACACAAACAGCAGAACTGCCATGGGAGAATATACTGTTTATACAGAAAACATCTTTTAAAAATCCAATACTTCATGTCAATGTGATGTCATATGTTCATTTGTGTGGAGTAACAATAGCTAAAACCATTCAATCAGTTGTGAAAGAATTCCAGTTGTGCCAGGAAACATCTGTTCCCATGTAATAAAAGCTGACCGGAGCCAAATAGGTTAAAGGGCTTGTTACTGCCCAGATAACAATTGGATCACAGACAACAATGGAGAACAAGCTGGCCTGGAATTACCATCCTGACAAAGACAGGCCACCTAAGACAAATTAAAAGAATGTTGTCTTTTATCAAGGCCTTGGGAGTCCAGTGCAGCCACCACCCTATCATGGCACACACGGTGGAGATAAAATCTCCTGGGCGAGATCTTCTACAGTTTCTACGGTATTGCCTTTATTTTCTGAAGGGATGACTTAGCTTCCTGAAAAATGTCAGAAACTAAGGATCAGAGCTAAGTCAATTGAGCTAAGTGAAAATCTCCAGATTCAGAGGCCGTAAACTCCCAGATGCTAGAAACAGCTGACGATTGCTGTAAGAAGAGGGGGAAACAGTGCCTTACACTCTCCTCCTGGGGCACCTCCAGAAAGGCACTGACTACTACTGAAAAGACCGCCTGTGATTAGATGGGACCAGGCCTGGTCTAGCAAAGCCGGTCCTTCATGTGAAAGCATTATTAGCCTACTCCTCAGTCAAAAGGGCTGTCAGAGCAGCTTATGAGCAATCAATACAACTGAGGCAGTTCCAGGCTGCAGGCGTACCCACCCTCCAAAAGGCACTGTGCAAAAGGAAAAGGGGAGGGCGGGTCACAGAGCAAGCCCAGGCATCAGGTCCTAAACCAGTGCATAGGTCAGCGGAGGACAGGAGAAGAGACGGAGCTGGCCTTCCAAGAGGGATGCTGGAATGCCTGCAGCTTGGAGCAGGTGAGCACATACACATGCACACCTTGGTTTTGTGATGTATCTTCCCCAAGGGATACAATTTTTTTTTAACCCGTTCAATCACATCCAATTCTCAGAGACTGCCTGGACAAGTCCCTGAAGTTATTTGTATTTGTATTGCAGGCATACAAATAAGATCAAATAAATACCCTCTTTTTAGGAACTGCATATTATCCAGACTAGCAGTGACTGAGAGCTGGGAGCATGCAGGAGAAAGAAGCAGGAAATTTATCCCAAGCACTTGAGATTAAAAAAAAGATGGGGATGGGAAAGGACTCGCCATATTTTATGCAAGGATCCATGCGTGAGAGTGGATTAGTGTGTGTTTGTGTGAAAGGCCCAGCAGGTGCACACATAAGCATTAGCCTTTTATGAATAGCTCAGGGACTCTATGTTGAAGATTTCTGCGGTCTTTAGTGACTGAAAAGAGATCGGACACCTGATATACAGAAGTTGAAGCTTGGGTATGAGGTCTGAATTCATATTCTCCAGACTGTAAAATCAGTGACTTTCAATACAACGAAAGAGCCTTTCGTTTAGGCTCTTTCTATGGGCTGCAAAAATCTGGACACACTACTAGATGGCAGCAAAGGGTCAGAGTTTTCTTATCACTTTGCTGCCATCTAGTGGCCATCTGGAGTTTTTCAGCCCATATATGGCAACCTGATTGTTGCCTGCACACTTATCTCCTTGAAATGACAGGTCTACACAAAGAAGCCTTTACGAGTTCAAGTGGGAGAAGCTGCATTCAGTTCAATGGGAAGTATGCTGGCAAAGTATTGATGCCAAGAGGAGGTAAGCTTTTCAAGAGGAGTTATTATTTATTAAATATGTATACCACCTGATGCCTAATGACTCTGGATGGAGTTGAGGACTGTGTCCACACATGGGTGAATATTGGGGGGCCATGTAGTATATTGTCAGTGCATGGGATCAAACCCAAGAGTAGGGAGAGACTCCCTTTTTTCTCTCCCTTTCATTTATCCACCTCTCTTCCATTTATTTTCCTTTTTCTCTCCCTTTCATTTATCCACTTCTCTTCCACTTATTTTCTGTGTCTTCCATTTATTTTCTGTGTCTTCCATTTATTTTCTGTGTCTTCGGAATATCAGAAGATTATTGGTAATCCCCAGCTACTAATACTAAATGACGTAGCCAGCTTGGAGCGAAACAGGCTGACATCAAGACATCCAACCATTTCTACCGCTAAAGCTCTTCTAGAAGATGATTTCAATATCCACAACACGTGGAAACAACATTGGCTAAAAAACTGCCCTCCACAATGCCGAAGCTTGCCCTGCATCTTGGAAAAACCACCTGGATTTGACCAGCCCCGTGTGATATGGACAACCGTGAACCAAATTTGCACGGGTCATGGTAGATGTGCAGATGCCCTTTATAAATGGGGCAAAACAACTTCATTGAATTGTGACTGTGGGGCCGAAAAACAAACTATCCAACATATAGTGACAGAGTGTCAAAACCGAGCCTACAATGGAGACTTTGCTGGCTGTGACAACTGAAGCAAAAAACTATATTTGTAACCTAGACATACGTTTGTAATTTTCCTGTCTATATTTTATATTTTATATTTATTATGCTCTATGTTTTTTATTGTAACGCGATGTGAATGTGCCATACGATCGATAGATAGATAGATAGATAGATAGATAGATAGATAGATAGATAGATAGATAGATCGATCTCTGTCTTCCAAACACACCCCTTCTTCACAGTGAAGCACACTGCCTCACCCATCTTAGTCATAAACTGTACTGAGCAGCTATCCTGGCCATGTCAGAATTCCTGGGGAGGAAGCTTGAGTTAACTCTCCCCTCCCCCCTGATGCTCCTGAACCAGATCACCAGTTTTCCACTGCTCTTAACAGCACGAAAACAGAGATCTGGAACGCATCAGAATCTCCTGTGTGGGAGAGCATAAAGCAGCCTTTTCCAGTCCACACTCAACCATGACAGCTGCTCTTCCACTGCGAACAACAGTGACTTGGCTGTGTCAGCAGCGGGGTAGGATCACTGACCCATTCCATGTCCCCCAGAAGATGGAAAAACACATGGGAAGCAAAGGAGGGGGGCGGAGCTTAATGTGCTTTTGCAGGGTGTGGACCACACCTTACCACCTTGCTGTCTATAAGACAGTTTAGTTTCCATAAATTGCCCAATCAGAATTTTAAGACCAGTATATTATTGCTGAATAGCCCTGGTAAAGACACAGAAATGAAATAATCAACTCCACATATTAGCAGTAATATTTTCATTATGAAAAGGTGTGCCAAATAGTTTAAAGTACAGGGCAATAAAAAAGTGAAAGAGATGAATTATGTTGTGCTTATTTCCTTCCTACAGCTCCCTTTTGCCCTACTCAGCAGTGCCATAAAATGAAGAGGTTAAAGCAACATGCAAGGGAATAAACTGTTTAGCAATTCTTTTTCTTAACAGGAGTAACTAAAAGTCTCATTAAGCACAATTTTCTTTTTTCTTTTATCACAACCTTGATACATAGAAGAAATCTCTTCAAGGAAAATTTGCTCAACTTTTCAACTGAACTCAAGCCAGATGAGCAATAAATTGTGAAAATGCCCAGGGACCAGCTTTAATGAGCAGAGTGTTTGTACAGTAGTAAGGTTTGCAATAGTAAAAATCTGAGCCAATAAACAACCATTCTTTCTTCCAATCTCAAAGATTTCCTTCTCTAGTCATCTGCTAGTGATTTTTAATCATCATAGGTGACCAGATATACTCATTTTTAATTTTAAAAAGTACACCTTAAATATGAAAATTTTAAAAAGAAACTGAAATAAGAAAGGAAGGAAATAAGTGATTGTTGTTTATTCGTTCAGTCACTTCTGACTCTTCGTGTCTTCATGGACCAGCCCAAGCCAGAGCTTCCTGTTGGCCGTCACCATCCCCAGCTCCCCCACGGTTGAGTCCGTCACCTCCAGAATATCATCCATCCATCTTGCCCTTTGTTGGCCCCTCTTCCTTTTGCCTTCCACTTTCCCTAGCATCAGCATCTTCTCCAGGGTATCCCGTCTTCTCATTATGTGGCCAAAGTACTTCAGTTTTGCCTTTAATATCATTCCCTCAAGTGAGCAGTCTGGCTTTATTTCCTGGAGTATGGACTGGTTTGATCTTCTTGCAGTCCAAGGCACTCAGAATTTTCCTCCAACACCACAGCTCAAAAGCATCTATCTTCCTTCGCTCAGCCTTCCTTATGGTCCAGCTCTCGCAGCCATAGGTGCCATAAAATGAAGAAAATAAAGTAAGTGATTAGGGATCCAAAAATACTTCTCCTGTAAACCAGCTTCTAATTGTGGTGGCTGCAGATTTGGCTCTCTGAAAGACAGACTGTGTTCCTCTGAGGTCTCTGCAAAGCATGACAGCTTGGCTGCACCTTCTCTTATTGATTCATATCACCTCTAAAACCTTTGCACAAGTGAAAGCAGATCCCACAGCCATCCCTGGCAAGCCCACTCCTCTCTCAACATTTCAACCCGCACCTGATTGCCTCCGTTGCAGAGATCTCTCTTTCCACGTTTCCAGCAAAAAGCAGACAACATCCATTTCAAACTTAGTTAGAAGTGATTCAAAATAACATTCCAGGAAGTTTTATTCTGAAGTACCGCTGAAGGATTCATATGTTTGCTTGAAAGTTCATATCAAATCAGTTCGCTTTGTTGCTCCGCTTCAGCAAGGGTCCATGATAAACACAAGCCTTCGCTTTATTTTATACCCCGAGAAGCAGGCGTTTTCTTGATGCCAGGCTGACTTCAAAATCACAGGAGAAAGGCAAGAACTCGGTGGGAAGCTGCACTTAACCCTGGACACACTTCACTTGTGCCAGAAATTTAGAGTGACAGCAATGAGTTCACATTCCACTTGGCTGTAGAGCGCGGCTAGAGATCATCCCACTCCTTGTTAAGATAGGTCTCAGTTTCAACTTGTTCTTGGGTGATAGGATACGGTCACTGCAAAAATAAACTTGGATGGCTACCACGGTGATAACACTCAGTGACTACTGGGAAAGTTTCATCTTAATCTATGGGACTCATTTCAGAGTGAAAAAGTTGAGAATTGCAGCATGATGCTGAGTTTAGATTTAGCTTAAACAGATGTGGGTTCAAGGGTCAATAACATTTTAAAGTATCTCACATGGCAGGGAGATTAAAACAACATTAGGTTAATTTACTCTTCTTTCAAGCAAAAAAAAAAAAAAACCCAAAAAAACAAAACAGTACCAGCCTTTGATTGTTTGGATTTTCAGTAAGCAGATTATGCAACTACAGATGCTACTACTAAATTACAGCTGTATGGCACACAATACCTGGGACATTATCCAAGCAATGATCTTATACTCTTTTCAGTATCAGTTAAATAAATCTTTCAGCAAAATGGACTGATTTAAACCCATAATTTAAATAATGCTTTAAAAAGGGACCAAGAACTGATTTAAATCAACCCTTTCATAATGCCCAAAATTTCCCAAACAAATGTGCATTTAATTAGAGTTTTTACACTACGCAGAAACATACTTCAAAATATTTGGCCATGTATTCCAGATCTTTTTTTACTGTGGAATTATATCAAGCAAACAAGTTGTGAAATTTCTGGGTTTTTATATTAAGCATTTTGAACAATGAAAAAGAAAAAAAGAGAGAGAGAAAAGAAAGAGAGAAAAAATACAGAAAAATAAAACATGAAGTGGGGAGTCTTACCAATCTCTTCGATTGGTAAAACATGAAGTGAATAAACAGGGAATTTACAAGCATCATTGAATTAGGTTAGAGTTTTTAACAGTTCATTAATTGGTTTTAAGTACCTGAATATATTTTATCATTTTGAAAACTAGATTGTGGTTAAAATCCAAACAATATATAAATATCAACAGCAGTAGTCAGCACAATATAAATCATAAAATAAGATTAAAAGTTACACAAAATTCTATCCAAACTATTGAAAATTTATTCTGGTTAGCAGATCCTTTAGAGTTAGAATATTAAGATGTTATTTATTTATTTTATTTATTTTCTATCCCGCCTTTATTATTTTTATAAATAACTCAAGGCGGCCTAACTCAAAACATACCTAACACTCCTTCCTCCTCCTATTTTCCTCACAACAACAACCCTGTGAGGTGAGTTGGGCTGAGAGAGAGTGACTGGCCCAAAGTCACCCAGCCAACTTTCATGCCTAAGGTGGGACTAGAACTCTCAGTCTCCTGGTTTCTAGCCCGGTGCCTTAACCACTAGACCAAACTGGCTCTCTTACAGTTACAGTATATTAAGAGAAACCCAAATTTCAGATATGGTGCAAACTCATATATAGAATTACAATCTAAAAACAGTTTCCAAGTTGAGTTAAATTCTGTGTTAGTTTTACTTTTAAGATATGAAGTTATTTTGGACATCGAGGCATCCCTGTTTACTTAAGATTAGGGATCCTGATATTACTGAATTCCAGATGACGCCAAACTACAATTTCCAGTATCCTTTATCATTATACTGCCTCAGGCTTGTAGTTCAGGAACATCTGGAGGTCCACAAATGTTCTCTCCACATGGGATACTGATTTCCATAGAAGAAGAAAAAAACCACTTACTTAAATGGAAATTTATAATCAAGCAGAATCAATCAGGACCATTTGGCCTGGCCTTCAAATTCAAAAGGGGGCTCAAATTTCAGCATTTGCCATTTTCTGTACTTAGAAAACTTCAACTACTTTGCATTTTATTTTAATATGTTGTAATTAAAAAAAATCCTTATGGTTATAGATCTCAAAAACCGCAAGTGGTCCAATCCTCTTTGGCTGTCTAAAAGGGACTGCAATCAAGCATGTATGGTTCAGCCCCATGAAATTAATAGGGTTAAACCTGCCTAATGTTTGGATTCTGGATTATGACCCTACTGTAAGTGACCTGAACTTTCAGGAAGGCAGGACTGGTCATTTCTTTGCAAAACGATATTTCCCAGGATAGAAAATATCTATGCTATTTGGAAGTGAGAATAATAAATGCTAACCTAATTACTTTACTGTATATGTTTTGTTCAACCTTATTAGAAAGCTCAGATCTGTGTTGCCCCTTGACTGTATAACAGAAGGATACATATATTGACTTTGTGGGTCAGGAATATCCTGTCCTGTAAGAACATCCACCTGTGCATTGAAGAAGGAGCTGCACAAAAGGAATCAAGTGATACAATGATGGAAGAAGGAATCAATTTCCTGCACTTGCAGATACAGGACAAAGGTAGGGGTGTACAACAGGAAGAAATGGAGGCATGGTAGCCCAATCCTGCTCCTAGATAGGAGGCTGGCCAAAACCTTGGCCTTTCTAAACCACGGTTTTGAATTGTATATGAACAATTCACACCAACATGAATAGCCAATATGAGTTCACAGCACTGAATATCTCAACCAATGCCCTCGTGGACTACAAGAATTCAGAATCTCACATCATGCGCCAGATATTGGGACCAAAGTCTATCAACAGTCTGTCTAAGGATGGCCAAAATAACAGAGGAAGGGACCAGAACTGGAAAGCAGACAAAACAAGAAACCAGAAGTTCTCATCGTAACTAAATACATTCAACCCACACCTTTTTAAATAAAAAAGTTCACACACACACAAAGAATTCCCTGATTTCTATATAGCTATTAAAGACCAACAAGGGTTTTTAAAATTATTTTGGGGGGATAATCCTTCTCTCTCTCTTGAAACTTTTCTTTTTCATCTATCCATTACTTTTCTTTTCCAGTACAATTTGTGGAATGCAAGTGCTCTCCTCTTTGAAAATTCACAGTTGAGGCAGCAGGGGGAAAAGAAGAGGAAGAAAGGCGCTGTGTTCACGCTCCTTGTAATCTAAGATGGGCTGGTCGCATGGGATTGGCTTCGCATCCCTAAGGGAAAATACCAGCTGTCTTGCTTCTTCAGAACTATGCTAATAATGGCTGAGCCTGGCAACAGAGAGAGAGAGAGAGAGAGAGAGAGAGAGAACTTGCGAGGGAAAGAAGTAGCTGCCCTTTCATCTGAAAGTAATTTAGAAGAGCCACTTCTTAATGGTGACAATGATACAGATATTACCTTGAATTCTTTCTTTCTTTGCCACCTTTTCTTTCATACCTTGGAAAATATTACTTTGTTTTTTTAAACAAGAAGTAAAATTCACCCCTGGTATAAGCGTGATTAGGTATCACACTGAGAAGATTAAAAACTCAATCTAGTTATTCATCTAAGTCAGGGTTGGGGAACCTTTTTTCTGACAAGGACCATTTGGATATTTATAACTGGGGACCGGGATGGGGGTGGGGGCGGGGTTTCTGGGATTTCGGCGGACCGGGGGCCGGAGTTTGAGGGCGGGAGCCAATCAGAAGCACTGGGGACGGGGTTTGTGGGCGGGAGCCAATCGCGTGGAAGGGGTGGGGTTTGCGGGCGGGAGCCCCGTGGGCCTTATACGGCTGCGGGCCTGATGTTGCCCACCCCTGATCTAAGTCAACTGGGTCTATATACCAGCTAATTTGTTCTGACCAGCCAATACAGGGGAGAGTTTCTACTGGTTACTTGCAGATGAATACTAAGTTACTGCTTAAAACACGATTGCTCACATTCACACACTTGGAACGTGTGTCACTTTTATGTGAGATGGGAGGCTATATAAATTTGAGATATAAATAAAGAAAGTGCAACGTCAAGCTTTTCGATAGCACTCACGTGGTCAACTGTAGTGACAACTATGCACAGACAACAAAGCAGGAAAGTTGTGCAAGGATAACCTATTGTCACTGTTATAATCAGAGCTTTCCAAACGTTTCATGTTGGTGACACACTTTTTAGACATGCATCATTTCGCGACACACTCTTACAGCAGGGCACAAGGCAGTCACTAGGACCTCCACGGAATCACAGCAGGTTTGGAGGCAGCAAGGCAGAAGGCAGGCACTAGGACCTGGTGGAATCCTGGCAGGTCTCAGAGGCAGCAGCAGCAGCCGCGACACACCCAGACACTGCAGCCAACACACTAATGTGTCCCGACACACAGTTTAGAAAGCTCTGGTTATAATAATGATTTCAATAAACAAAAACTGATTAGTAGTTTGATGAACTAAGAATTCTCAGAGTTTAAATAGCATTCTTTCAGATAACTCTGGTGATTGTTGGGGATTTGGGGAATTTTTAAAGAAAAATCCTGTAACAAAGAAATTTACATAACAAAAACAGGCGCTGGGAAATTTAGACAGGTTTCTCAGTGAATATATATTGTAGCAACTATGCATATTAGGGGAAGTAGTGTACATAAACTATGTATGTTAGGGATAACTGTGATCAAACACAGTTGTGGACTGTTTTACTTATTTATTTGCACATACCTACCTACCTACCTACCTACTCACAGGTATGTACCACTGAGTTCAGTGGGCTTAGTCCCAGTAATTAAATACAGGGCTACTGCCTAAAGCTTTTGTTATATCACCACACGACACACTTCTCTTTTCAGTTGTACATAAAAAACTAATTTATATATGCAAAACAGCCTGGCAAGTAAGTCCAGAAAATTCACCAGACAGCCTTGCTCTCTTTAGGTTGATTCTTAAACCATTTTAGCCTTTTATCATGAAAAAAAAATGGTGATAAAGTTACTGGATTATCAGATTCTTTAGGCTAATAAGACAGAAGAAGAAAAAGAAAAATCAGGACAGGGAAAATGTATTTCTGGTTTAAATCGATTTTAGGAAGCAATTCTCCTCTTTCTTTTCAAAAATACAGAACACTGTAAGAGATCTCTTTTTTTTCCAGTTGACACATGTAGCCTGATGCCACAGGGATGCGTTTAGGAATAAATACCCACTGTTTTATAAATATATTTTAGGGCTGTGCACCAGCCCTAAAGTAAAAAGAGTCCACGGGCATGCATGAAACACCTGTTTGCAACTCCTTAAACTAAGGTTACCAAATCTGGGCTGCAAAATTCCAGATAACCAGTAGATGGAAAACAACTAGTTTTCTATATTTTGGGCTGCTTTCTAAGGGTGGACTGGGTTTTTGCAGCCCAGATCTGCTGGCTATAATTAAATCATCCATGTCTTTTCCTGAGACCGTGCTGTAGCTGCAGCTGCAAGACACTTGATCCTGGGAAAAGATACAGTTGCTTTAAAAATTGCAGACAAGTGTTACATGTATGTTCAGAAGCAGCTTTTCCTCTCAAATCCCAAGCATTGCGCAGTCCTTACAAGGATGCTTAGGATCACAGTTAGGAAAACTAGTGGGAGGTTCCAAATGTAAAAGAAAAAGTGCCAGCTCTATTGTTCATGTCTGGCCGCTAAAGGGTCAGTTTAAGATCAACTTAAAGGTAAAGGTTCCCCCCGTACATTTGTGCAGTCGTGTCCGACTCTAGGGGCCGGTGCTCATCTCCTTTTCTTAGCCGAAGAGCCAGCGTTGTCTGAAGACGCTTCCACGGTCATGTGGCCGGCATGACGCACGCGGAACGCTGTTACCTACCCACCAAAGTGGTACCTATTCATCTACTTGCATTTGCATGCTTTCGAATTGCTAGGTTGGCAAGAGCTGGGGCTAGTGCGGGAGCTCACTCCGTCACGCAGGACTAGGGATTCGAACCTCCGAACTTGCAATCTTCCGTCGACAAGCCTGGCGTCTTACCCGCTGAGCCACCACACCTCTATAAGATAAACTTAGCATGTATAATTAAGCTCTTCTCTTTTTGAAAGATCAAACTCAAGCCAAATGTAAGCCAGGGAGAAGAGAAACTTGATCAGCCCTGCTTAAATCATCTTGGGTATAGCAAAACTGAAGTATAGCACATAGATTTAAAAGAATGTTTTTAAAAAATTCTTATAGAAATCGATCTCAAAGGGGGTATCCATGTTAGCCTGCTTGCAGCAGAAAGGAAAGGAAAGGATCTTATGGCTTTTAAATGGCTCATATTTATAATCATATATGCTTTTCTGGATCCTGATCTACAATCAGGAAAACAGCCATTTAAAAACTTGACACACATGCAAATACAACACATCAGGAGCATCCATTCAAGGCAGCTAGTGATAATAATAAAAAGTATCCACTGTTTTCTGTGGGATGTTCATAAGTAAACCATGATTTGCAGATGAGAAGCTAACTCCCAGAATCTAAAATATTTCGCCTTCATTTAGGGCACTAATTTTCTCTTCTTTTTCTTTATCTCTTTATTTCTTTATCTTTATCTTTTTCTTTATCAAAAGCCAGCGTTGTCCGAAGATGCTTCAACGGTCATGTGGCCGCATGATGCACGTGGAATGCTGTTACCTTCCCACCGAAGTGGTACCTATTTATCCCCTTGCATTTGCATGCTTCTGAATTGCTAGGTTGGCAAGAGCTGGGGCAAGTGCGGGAGCTCACTCCATCACGCAGGGCTAGGGATTCGAACCTCCGAACTTGCGATCTTCCGATCGACAAGCCTGGTGTCTTAACTGCTGAGCCACCATGCCCCATTTTTTAGCCTTTACAGTTCCATTAAAAGGTGACCTGCAAATACAAGGGGAGGGAAAATCAAGGGACTTTAATTTCAAACATTGAATGCCCTCTAGTTAAATGAGCCTGAACAGCATTCCATGCTGTGAGAGTGAACATTAAGTCATTTTTCCCCCTCAGCCTAAACTTCATTTTTTGTTGTTGGAGGGACTGCATAAATCTGTACAAAAAAACTTGGAAAGAGTTGTTATAGCAAACCTAAGCCCCTTGATCCCAACTATTTACAAGAAGGAAGTTTAACTCCTACTCAGTACATACGGTAGTAAACAAAGAGACTGGAGGGGGCAATTGAGTTGAGAACTTGAGTAGGGCAGATATTCAGGACAGAATATAATACTTTAGAAACCAGAGAAGAAATAGGGCTATATCATTTTTTGGCTTCTGCTTTCACTTATCTGTTTGACATTCTTAATTTGTAACAGAGAACCTTCAGTGGACATTCATTCATTTGTTCGTTCGTTCACACCTCACCTTGTATCAATGTATTTCTGTGGAAATACTATCAAGAAAAAGGAACTGAGCTGAAACACTTAGAACAAACATACATTAGCTCTCTGGACACCCGCTCAACCTGACAAGCGAGTGCTTCCTTGACTCAAAGTATGATTCCCACAAAGTTGAAGGAAACCTAATGGTGGACCACTGCGGCCATTACTCCCCCCTGGCAGATTTGCAAGATGCTCGAGCACAGTCCTGCATGCTGTAGAAAAAGATACTTGACTGGGTGCTAGGGTAGGGTCGAACTGCCAGCTCATGTGACCCTTATACTGCCCTAACTGAGTGGGTTGCCAGTGCTTTTCCAAACCCCTGCATAAAGGGGTATTTTTCAGTGTTAAAGCTTATAGATCACCTGCCTGCATTTGAAGGTCACCAAGAAGCACGCCAATATGGCCTCACAAGGGAAAAGCTTGGAGACTCCGTGTGCTGTCTTAGATTTTTATTCCAGTTAGGTTTATCTTGATGGGCTCTTTGCCACCTTCCCATTCCCTAGGCTGGATGTTATCTAGTATTTCTCATTACTGTATTGTGTTATCATAAATGAATCGGGGGGGGGGGGACTACAAATAGAAGCAAAAGCATTAAAAAATCAACACAATCTCAAAAATGGTTGCAACACAATTAAAAAAAAACCTGGAAATTGTTTGATAAACAAAACAATTTCAGCAACATTGACTATATTGACTGAAAGTCTTCCTTGCCACTTTGTGGAAAAAAGACTGATTCAAATGTTCACAAATAGTACATGTCAACAATCCATTTCTGCAATTTAGGTGTAGACTTCTCCTTCCAGTGATGTATAATAATTTTTCTTATCCCCAAACTCCACAATTCTTGATATCTTGATCAATTCCAAATGCTATAATCAAGGGGGTATGATGTGTTATTTTGATTTGAATTGCCTTATTATTGTTTATATGTCGATGAAGGTTCTCAGTCATCCAGGTGGAACAGTCTGTGGCTTGAATCATGTCAACTGGATTTCTATTTTCTCAGTAGAAACGTTCCACTCCTTATCCAAGGAGCTTCTTCAGTCTGAGTAAAGTTAGTAAGGGAATCCTTAAATATGTTTCTAGGGTGGCTGTGTGACCTTGCACCTGGGGCTAGGTCATGGTTATTTTTGAGATGTTTATTTCTAAGTCCCTTTATCATCTAAAGGAGGATCATTAAGATTACCCTGCTGCTGTTGAGCTTGCGAAATGGTCTTAATCTTCCTAGGCACAGAAGACAAAGCAGGAAGGAAGATAGGGGAAAGGTTGTGCCTGAGGCCCCCACCTCTATTCAAGGAAGGATTTTCCAAGTTGGCATAAATGGATTCCTTGACCCCTCTCTCAAACCACCTATCTTCTCTGTCTAAAATGTGAACATTAATGTCCTCAAATGAGTGTCCTTTTTCCTTTAGATGAAGATAAACTGCTGACTCTGGTCCTGTGGTGTTACTTCTCCTGTGTTGGGCCATCCTCCTGTACAAAGGTTGTTTGGTTTCTCCAATGTAGAGTTCAGAGCACTCCTCACTGCACTGGATTGCATACACTACATTGCTTTCCTTGTGTTTTGGAGTTTGATCTTTGGGGTGTACAAGCCTCTGTCTCAGTGTGTTGGTGGGTTTGAAATATACAGGTATGTGGTGTTTGCCAAATATCCGTTTGATCTTTTCAGACACGCCAGCCATGTAAGGAATGACCAGGTTCTTCCGTTTACTCTGAGTCTCAGCCCTATCTGTCGCTGTTTTAGGTCTGGTAGACTTAGATTTAGTGAAGGCCCAATTTGGATATCCACAGGCCTTCAGAGCTGTTCTCAGGTGCTGATTTTCATTCTTTTTGGAATCCATGGAGGTGGGGATGGTTTCTGCTCTGCGTGATAATGTCCTGATGACTCCTAGTTTGTGCTGCAGTGGATGGTGGGAGTCAAACATCAGGTATTGATCTGTGTGTGTGGGTTTCCTGTAGATCCCTATTTCTAGCTTGCCGCCGGTCCCAATGAGGACTTCACAGTCTAGGAATGCCAGACACCAAGGGCAACAGACTGGCATTCCTAGACTGTGAAGTCCTCATTGGGACCGGCAGCAAGCTAGAAATAGGGACCTACAGGAAACCCACACACACAGATCAATACCTGATGTTTGACTCCCACCATCCACTGCAGCACAAACTAGGAGTCATCAGGACATTATCACGCAGAGCAGAAACCATGTGCAGCCTCCCCTTTCTTCTTCCATGCATGGAAGACTTGGCTGGAAGAAAAGCCACACATGGCAATCTTCCTTCACATCTACTCTAAATCATTTGGGATGAATTCAGTTTCTCTATTGGTGTGGATTTTTTAAAATAACATGAATTTGCATATAAATATATCCTTTAAAAAAGCTGAGTTACCTGTTCCTCGCTATAAAAAACCATTGCTGTGGAAAGAACATTAAAAAAAAAAACGTAATTCACAATGACAGGCTAACAGCGTTAGGTAGTAGAATACGGATTTCCCTGGTTTCCTGAAATAGCACTTGGGAAATGCTTGGCATAAATTGCTCCCAAAATCTGCTAAGTGTGCAGTGACTGTTTCCAGACATTCATCAAGTCATTTCTTTAGTCAGACTTACCAAATCTTTTGGTACGCAGCAATGAAATCAAGGACATGACAATGAAGGACTTAAGAAAATCATCTCTAGGAACTTAAGAGTAGAACATATTTTTCCTTACTTCAGCTCTTTCCAAACTTTGGTCCCTAGACCATTGGTTTGATAGGGGAAAATATAATAATAATTATAATCCTAGGTATTTATTTATTTATCTATCATTTTCAGTATTACATTATTGTTCATAATGTAACTTGCTCACAAAAATTCTTATGTAAGTATAAGATTCTCTGAATTTACATAGGGGTACTTTATATTATTAATTATTAATTTATAATATTATTTATTACTATTAAGGGGCGTGGTGGCTCAGCGGGTAAGACGCCAGGCTTGTCGATCGGAAGATTGCAAGTTCGGAGGTTCGAATCCCTAGCCCCGCGTGATGGAGTGAGCTCCCGCACTAGCTCCAGCTCTTGCCAACCTAGAAATTCGAAAGCATGCAAATGCAAGTAGATGAATAGGTACCACTTCGGTGGGAAGGAAACAGCGTTCCGCGTGTGTGTCATGCTGGCCACATGACCGTGGAAGCGTCTTTGGACAGTGCTGGCTCTTTGGCTAACAAACAGAGATGACCACCGGCCCCTAGAGTCGGACACGACTGCACAAATGTGCGGGGGGAACCTTTACCTTTTTTTTTTACTTTATACTATTAGTATGAACCTAAGCTCTGCAAATTCAGCACTTAGAATGTGGAAATCCTAAAATGGTGATCTATAAAACTTTCAGTAACAATGTAGTGAATGTACACTACTAATGTAGTGAAAGGAAATAATTTATGGAAATAATTTAATCCTTGCAACAAGAATCCTGTCAGGTAGCTTGGGCTCATATGGACATGCCCAAAATGACCCGCTTAGAATGGTCAATTGGGGTTTTGAACCTGGGACTCTCCAGTCCCCAGGCATCACATTAAAAAAAACAAGGCACACAACATGTGGGTTTTACCACCTGGACAAATATACATAGAAATAGTTGCATCTCTCTCTGGTTGGTTGTCAGAGAGGTCCTGGGGACCAGCCTGAACTTCTGCCCAGATCCTGTTCCCCACAAAGGGCAAAAATGCTTCCTATACATGAGATCAAAATAAAAGAATTAACAGGATAACCCATGAGCTCAAACTATCTTATAAAGGTATATCATTAATAGATAGATTGCCCAGATAGAGTAACAAATGTATGCCATAGAATTTGATATTCTAGAGCAGGGGTGGGTAACCTTTTTTCAGCCATGGGCCATTTTGATATTTATAACATCATTTGAGGGCCGGGGGCGGGGTTTGCAGGCGGGAGCCACTCGCGCAGAAGGGGGCGGGGTTTGTGGGCGGGAGCCTTGAAAACAATTTTGGGTGGCAAAATGTAGCTGTAGCTTGTCATACAAATGTTAAAAACAATTAACAATTAAAAGCCATACAGTACAATCCCCAGGACAGCACAGCCACTCAAGAACACAACCATTCAAGAATCGTACAGCCACTTCATGAGTTCCAGACCACTCTCTGATTCCCAGGCCAGATGGCAAAGCCAGGTCTTCAGGCCCTTCCGGAAGGCCATCAAGGGCAGGGCCAGCCTGACCTCGGGGGTAATGATATTCCATAGGGCGGGTATTATCTTACCCAGGCAATGCAGAGCAGTGAGCCAACATGGGTTTTTGTATTTGCTTAATACCCTCCCAGGAAATAAGACATAAGTTAGAAGGAACTTCTAGAGCAGATTTGGGGGTGCAGTGGAAAAGAAAGGATGCCCTGAACACAAGTCAGTTTGTGCAACACTGCATGTTGCCCAAAGTGATGGCTAATTGGAGTTTTAATTCTACCCAAACAAAAACTTTCTCAAATAGCTGAGCTTCTATTAATTATTATGGAGAGGAAAAGAACCTTTATGCAAATTCACTAGCCCTAATTTATATGTGTTGGAACAGTTACAACACTTCGGTAACATCACAGAATATAGATTTCCTGTGCACACAGAATTAAAATAAAGGCGTTTTTAAAGCAAGTAACGCAGGTAGATTAATGTATTAATTAGAGCCATGCTGAAATAGTCACCCATTTTGATTTTTTAGCACAAAATAAGCACTTTTCAGGGGACAAAATATTATATACCTACAACTTCAGTGAACCTTTTTGGTGGCTGCTTGCAGCCATTGTTTATTTTTTCTGCACAGCTTCAATCATAACTCTAAGAGCTTCTTCAACTTACAGTGATCTCAATGAACCAGAGATCATAGAGTTAATGGGACGATATCACAGCACTTTATAAGAAGTCAAGCTTGGCTTTCTAATAGCATCATTAAGAACAAAGCCATCTCTTTCAAAATGATTTTTCTCATCCTGTGTGATCATCAAGAAAGGTGCTGCTTAGTGTCCCTACCCACTGTGAGGTGATGGGGACCTAGGCCTCAGGGCAATCCTTCTCCATGGTAGCTCCAATGCCATGGAACACCTCGTCCCCAGAAACATGCCTGGCCCCCCCATTGTCAGTCTTCCACAAGGCCATCAAAATAATTCTATTTATGCAGGCTTTTGAAGAGTAGTGGTGACATGAGCTAAGTTGGGGTAGGGAAGTCCTATGCTGAAAACTGCCTAGAGTTTTGGGATAGAGATGATATACAGCAGGGGTGGGGAACCTTTTTTCTGCCAAGGGCCATTTGGATATTTATAACGGGGGACCGGGGGGTGGGGGACGGGGTTTCTGGGATTTCCGCAGACCAGGGACCAGAGTTTGCGGGTGGGAGCCAATCACAAGCACTGGGGGCGGGGTTTGCAGGAGGGAGCCAATCGCGTGGAAGGGGCGGGGTTTGCGGGAGGGAGCCCCATGGGCTTTAGGTGGGAGCTCCGCGGGCCTTATATGGCCTGCGGGCCTGACGTTGCCCACCCCTGATATACAGTCATTTGCAGTTTAACTAAATAAATCAACTCACTGAAATCTAGAAATATTTATTTTTTATTTTTTTTATTATTCAGATTTATCACCGCCCATGTCTACAGCAGTAGACTCTGGGCGGTTTACAATAATATTATAAAATATATATACATAAAAAAATATAAACAACAACTAAAACAATAACTATTTAACATGAAATCACTAAAAAGCCTGAATATAGATGTCTCCTGGGGGGGGGGGGGGTTGCTTCTTCTTCAATGGCAGTTTGTTGTACAGTGTGAGCTGACCATAGAAAAAGAAAAATTCAGCAATGATGGCAATGCATCTACAACAGGTCCCACCACATATGCCCTGCTGATGGTCTAAGAAAGTAGGAGAGCCTGCTGTATATGAGAGAAGGCAGCCCTGTAAGTTGTTTGATCCTAAATCATGGAAAACTTAAAAATACAGAATACTTTTTTTAAAAAAGTAAAAATATAATCACTGACCTTCTACAATCTGAACAGAAAATTGCCCATCACAGAATAAATCAATTTGAAGTGTAGTTTTCAAATGCAGCAAGGGATATTGTTTATAGACAACTGAACTCATTTGTAGATTGGGGTAATTTAAATGTATTTACCTGCTTTATATTACATAATGTACATTATGCAGCATGACTCACTGTGACTCTTACCTAAAGCAGAACTGAAGCACGCTGTATATATGTTTGTGCGTTTGATTTTTCAAAAAGCTGTTTTGACTAGCTCATCATCTATCTTTTGGAAATCCACTAGGCACATATCACTTGTGACAGCAATTTAATTTAAGTCTGTGGTGATGCAAACCTAGCAGACTGCTGGGCAGGAGCCAAAAGGACATCATAGAAAACTAGATACTTCCTGCATACAAATGTCATAACTTAGATATTTTGGCATATTTTCCTATTTTACTTCAAGGATATGAATCAAGTGACTTTGAGTAGAGCTCACATCTATCTTTCCTTGATACATTATGGATTATCGAAGCAGATATTATCTGACCCATAATGGTGTACTTTAGAATCTGTTCTAGGTACTCTGCCTGGAGTAGGTCCCACTGAGTTCACAAGGACAAGGATGGGTAAGTGTCCTTGGAACACTCTCTGACCTTGATTGCCAAAAACTCTGATGTGATGGAATTCTCTGACCTTGGAAATGCAAATGATGGTTTCCAAAATACTGAAGAACAACAAATGGACATTTTTGTGATAACAAATAAGTGATTAGTATCCTCACCATTCACCAAGACTCTGATAGAAAGAAGATCAAAAACAATAGGGAGACACTCCCTTAATATACTCGGGAATAAATGAGGGCCAAGCTAACTAGTTTCCAAGATTATGTAACCTAACCCCTTGCTCATTGCAATAAACCTGCCAACTCTGAATTTTTGAGAATCTTGTTTTTTTAACTGTGAACTGCTATAAAGGGCTTGACAACAGCACTATTTCCTACCATGTTAAGGCAGGCAATAAAGGAAAACTGTAGCGTAAAAGCTAAAATATGGGGCTACTAGATCTGGGCTGCAAAAATCCAGATGATCCAGATGATAGCAGCAAAACGTTATAGCTTCCTGTATTATTTTCACTTCAAACACACACATAGGTAAAAGGTAAAGGTTCCCCCCGCACATTTGTGCAGTCATGTCCGACTCTAGGGGCCGGTGCTCATCTCCATTTGTTAGCCGAAGAGCCAGCGTTGTCCGAAGACGCTTCCACGGTCATGTGGCCGCATGACGCGCACGGAACGCTGTTACCTACCCACCGAAGTGGTACCTATTCATCTACTTGCATTTGCATGCTTTCGAATTGCTAGGTTGGCAAGAGCTGGGGCTAGTGCAGGAGCTCACTCCACACGCAGGGCTAGGGATTCGAACCTCCGAACTTGCAATCTTCCGATCGACAAGCCTGGCGTCTTACCCGCTGAGCCACCACGCTCTTCAAACTTCAAACTTCACACTTCAAACACACACATACACACACACAAAGCAGTTCTTCTTAGTGTGGGATCTGCCCCCATTTTCTGGCCTCACAAAAATGTTAAGTATATCTCTTGGCCATCAAAAGGTTGCCTATCCCCACACTAAGATTTTCTATCAAGTTATCTTGTGCATTTTCAGACTTCAACCATACATAAATCCCATATGAGAAAGTCACATGTAAAAGGTTTAGCAACAGGATTCCATCTATTTTCCTATCCTTTTTGGGGGGGAGACAAGATATCTTTCTTATAGACATATAGGATAAAAATCCCATGAGTGCTACCCTTTCACTTCCTGTCTTCTTTTTATAATCATATATATTAATATCTCCCTACATAACATAGCTTCAAGCTGTAGTGGAAACTAATTCTTAAAAAAATAGAACAAACCAAACCAGTCTTTTGGTTTTAAGCTTGTGTTCCTACCTCATTAAGGATGAAGAGGATGTGAGATTTGAGAAGAAAAAAAAGAGTGTGGTACACACTTTTAGACACAGGATATTTCCAACCTTTGAAGAACATGACATGCAGCTCTACAAGGCCAGCCACTGTTGGATTGTTATTTATGAAGCACCGCAGAATAATAAGCAACTTGTGGAAAGATCTACATAACTGTTAAATGTTATAACTATTTTAGACTAAGAGTTGCTTTTTCATGCCTGTTTCCGTTCAACTAAACCCGACTGCTTCTGAATGAACTGCAAAAGTATGTGAAGATTTGGGTGTAATTTTCAATCACCTTCACTCCCATTTTTTCTGAAACCGCCCTTTCCCAAAATCAGGCATTTGGATAGGTTCCACTATATGTAGTTTGAAGAAGGTAAATAATGAATAAACCGTTGTCCCACCTATACTGGTAACTTCATTTGTGTAGGAGAGTATTTTAATTGTCCTTCCCCAATTTGCATCAGCAACTTTTTAATGGGGGCAGGAACTCATGGTCCATTTTGGTGTGAACACTGCACATTGATATGTTAACAGAAGCAGAGAGGAAATTGTAAAATTAGCACCAGTCTTGAGACCACTGGATGGAACGTAGCCCAATTATAGAAATAGCAAAAGATCGCTGTTTTGTGCAATACAAAATGAAACAGGCAAAAGAATAATGCCCTCCAGCTATGTTGGGATGCTGTACAACCCACTTGGACCCCAAATTAGAGAGGGTTGGAATAGGCTACAGGAGATTTAATCATGCCAAATGCAATCATCATGTTATGATTGAACAGAGTTAGGGACAGCTGACGTTTTGATAACAGAATAATAAGGATCCACCTGCCACTTTACTAGAAGAAAAGCAGATGCTTTAAAAGCGAGTAAGAGATTGGAGCTGATGCAGAGGAATGAGAAGTTGTTGTAGCATCTGAGCAGAAGTACTAGGCTTCCACATTCTCTGAGACATTAGTCAGCCTCCACCATATGGCAAGCCTATCATCTATCTATAGCCGTATAGGGTCTGTTTCTATTATAGGGATTCTATTGATGTGCTTTTCCATGTCACTCCAAAGGATATCCTGTAAATTTCTATGATGCCCAGCAATACAGTCTGTTCCAGTCCTTGGACCTGATTGGTCAAAAGGCTACCCCTGGATAAAAGGCAACATTTTATTGAATAGTTTTTTTTTTTTTAATATAAGCACATATACGGTATACCTTTCCTTTTAATTATCTTGCTGTTCAACCTATCATCAGTTACTCATCTGCAGCACTGACAGGATACTACTCAACTGCACTATAAAATGTAGGTGCCTCACTACGATACAATGGATACCCTGTTTTTTTAAAACTCAGGACCCATAGATCACACAAAACACCTTGCTGTGTTTGCCTATGGATAGCTTATGATCATTTGGGATTCGCCAAATATGCTACCGTATGTATCTAGCTGCCAAGAATGTAGATGACTGCAGTAGAAACATCTCCCCAAAGCTTGTGATCAGCCCAACAGAACCATCGTAAATGTAGCGTAAGTGTAACACTGGTTTGCCTGTGGGTCTCACGGAAGTTGGATATACAAGAAAGCAGAAATAACTTGAGCACCTCACAAAGTGAAGCAAATGCAGGCTCACAACACAAAGAGAGGTGTCAAAGAGGCTGTTTAATGCTGACATTAATGAATATAAAAGGCCCGAAATCTGCCCATCCTCACAGGTAATAATAATAATAATGATACTACCTTAAATGACCAAGTGCTCAAGAACAGTAGGCCACTATCCAAGAAAGAAGCCTAAATACTTAGGGCCCAGGCTTGGATTTCATTTCAAACATTTTCAAAATATTGTTTTAGCTTGGTGTAATAGACCTCTGTAAGATCTGACACATCGCAAACACAGAGCTTCAATTAAGCAATTGGCAAGCAGCCAGGCACAGATAAAGGCCCAGCCTGTCATTCGCTAGATAATATATATGGCTATTTTGGCAGGCAAAATTGAATGTGATAATTGAGCCAGGACATATTAAAAAGACACATGCTTTCTAAGGCAAAGCATTCTGGAGTTCACAAACTGGATGGCACTTTTAACTAAGGCACTGCAGGACTGAACAAAGATGCTAAGATAATGATGCAATGTTGGTGGCTATAATTCACCACTACAAAAAAAAAAAAAAAACAAGCCCTCCAAACCCTGGGATGGTGTAAGGTACAGCTGAAGCACTGTACAGGGATCCTCACTTAATTTTTTAAAAATAATTTCTCTAGCTCCTGTAATTGTGACGGTAAACACAGATGCAGCAACATATGTTGAGGAATGAAATAAAAACCCATGCAGGATTGCTTGGATCCACATTAAATTAGCTGCATGAACCTACAGAGATTTGAAACTAACGTGAAAGCTTAGTCAGGGCTAAATTATTTTATTTATTTTATTATTTTATTATTTTATATTTTATTATTTTATATTTTATTTTATTTTATTTTAATTTTCTATCCTGCCTTTATTATTTTTATAAATAACTCAAGGCGCCGAACATACCTATTACTCCTTCCTCCTCCTATTTTCTCCACAACAACAACCCTGTGAGGTGAGTTGGGCTGAATGAGAGTGACTGGCCCAAGGTCACCCAGCCGGCTTTCATGCCAAAGGCGGGACTAGAACTCTCAGTCTCCTGGTTTCCCATTGGCTCCTTCCTAGGGCTGAGAGAGAGTGTGACTGGCCCAAGGTCACCCAGCTGGCTCTCATGCCAAAGGCGGCACTAGAACTCACAGTCTCCTGGTTTCTAGCCCGTTGCCTTAACCCGGAGCTTTCCAAACTGTGTGTCGGCTGCAGTGTCTGGGTGTGTCGCGGCTGCTGCTGCCTCCGAGCCCTGACAGGATTCCGCGCAGGTCCTAGTGCCTGCCTTGTGCCTTGCTGCCTCCAAACCTGCCCTGCCAGGATTCCACGCAGGTCCTAGTGCCTGCCTTGTGCCTTGCTGCCTCCAAACCTGCTGTGATTCTGCGCAGGTCCTAGTGCCTGCCTTGTGCCCTGCTGTAAGAGTGTGTCGCGAAATGATGCCCTGCTGTAAGAGTGTGTCGCGAAATGATGCATGTCTAAAAAGTGTGTCACCAACATGAAAAGTTTGGAAAGCTCTGCCTTAACCACTAGACCAAACTGGCTTTAGATCTGTCTCACTGAAAGTGAGACTTAGGGGCAGGATTGGATCAACCCATATAGGTCTCCACGTCTCATGTCCTGGACTTTGACATAATGGTTTTTCAGGGGCAGGAGACTAACTACTATTAAAATTCAGGTATTAAAACATTTTGCTTTGCTTCTAAATGCCTGTGTTTACCTGTTGCAGCTTGGCTTTAGCTTCCATACTACAAATTCTATTTGCTGTTTAAAGTAGAAATACACATGTTAGATCTGACACTCTGGATGAGGGGTTTTTTTTCAGTGCAAGGTTCAGTAGTGATTTAACCACGCAAACTCGTTCTCTCTGCAAGTACAGCACAAAACTATTCCATTATTTTTTTGGACCAGGAAATTTCTTTAGTTCTTTGTATTTTCCCATCAGATACCTTAGTTAAATTTCACTTCCACCCAAAGAGAGAAAAAGAGTGCTTCCTGGGTTTTTTCTTTACTTTCTTGCACAAAAAGATCAAATTGTGAATGGGGAGACTTGCCAGCCCCTTTTTATTCTTTCTAGTCCAATGCTGGAAAGAAATTATGCAAAGGGGCTCAAGGCTTTGTCTCTCAGCATGATAATTCTCTGAAAACAGAACTGGGCCAACTTTGACATGAGGAGAGAAGAAAACAGGCCAGATCTAGCGGGGGGGTTGCAGAGAAAAATATTCCAGAAAAAAAAATCCCTCCAATGCATCCTTATGGGAGAAGGAACCCTTGGACAGCGGCTCAGGGTGTTTCCGGATGGTCCATTTTAAGCCCCCTTCCCTCCACCCTTCCAGTCACATGACCCAGAGGGGAGCTATTATTAAAGGATTGGAAAGAATTCCAGAAACCATACTGTGCCTGGTTCTCTTAACTTGCCTCCTCTAGGTTTAAACCCTCCCTGGCTACTAACGCCACACACATGAAATCCCATACAAGGTTACAAAGAGGAAAAAACAATGGGAGAGGGAGTTAATTCTGAGTAGAAAGGCAGACAGCAGAGAAAGAGTTAAACAATCTCCATTCAGCCTCTCAAAGCTACTTTCCATCTAGGGAACAATCACTCTACAGTAATCTCATGATATGCATATAATTTGCCCCAAAATCTTCACAGAATAAATGCTTAGATACTTCACAACTGGCTTAGCTGATGATGAGAAAACCACATACACACATCCACTATATTTTTAAAATGAGAAATTGGGCAACTCACAGCCCCCCAGCCCCTTTATAGCAGCTCCAGGGGCCACAACCAATGAAAATTGATGGTGAGGTTTCCATTCATTTTGAATTGAGAAATATATAAATAGCAGAGTGGTAGTCCTTATATAGGCTTGACGTACTTTAAACGAAAAACTTATTTTTAAAAACTCCTCCCCCATAAAATTCAGAAGAAGGAAAAGAAAAAAGAAAATTTTGGCCATACCTATGTAATACCATTTTGCCCATGTTGTACAATGTCCTTTGATCTCCTTCTTCCGCCCAAATGTTAAGCATGGCCATGACTTCCAAAAAGTTGTTTGCCCATTTTAAATGATGACTAAATAGCCAAGAAATATTCACTGTGAAGTGATGGTATATATTACAAGTGGGTGGGATGCTCATGCTACAAATAAAGATTTCAAAGGGGCTACATAGCCAGTTTGGTCTAGTGGTTAAGGCAACGGGATAGAAACCAGGAGACTGAGAGTTCTAGTCCCGCCTAAGGCACGAAAGCCGGCTGGGTGACCTTGGGCCAGTCCCTGTCTCTCAGCCCTAGGAAGGAGCCAATGGGAAACCAGGAGACTGAGAGTTCTAGTCCCTCCTGAGGCATGAAAGCCGGCTGGGTGACTTTGGGCCAGTCCCTCTCAGCCCAACTCACCTCACAGGGTTGTTGTTGTGGGAAAAATAGGTGGAGGAAGGAGTATTAGGTATGTTCGCTGCCTTGAGTTATTTATAAAAATAATAAAGGCGGGATAAAAATTAAATAAATAAATATTTATTTATTTTAAGTATTAACCTTCAAACACCACAGCAACTTACATGCAGAATAAATGTGTTGCTGTTGTTGTTCAGTCGTTTAGTCGTGTCCGACTCTTCGTGACCTCATGGACCATAGCACGCCAGGCCTTCCTGTCCTCCACTGTCTCCCGGAGTTTGCTCAAATTCATGTTCATTACATTGATGATGCTATCTAACCATCTCATCCTCTGTCGTCCCCTTCTCCTTTTGCCTTCAGTCTTTCCCAGCATCAGGGTCTTTTCCAGTGAGTCCTCTCTCCGCATTAGGTGGCCAAAGTATTTGAGCTTCAGCTTCAGCATCTGTCGTTCCAATGAGCAGTCAGGGTTGATTTCCTTTAGGATTGACTGATTTGACCTCCTTGCAGTCCAAGGGACTCTCAAGAGTCTTCTCCAGCACCACAGTTCGAAAGCATAAATTCTTCGGCGCTCAGCCTTCCTTATGGTCCAACTCTCACAGCCATACATTACTACTGGAAAAACCATAGCTTTAACTATACGGACCTTTGTCGGCAAGGTGATGTCTCTGCTTTTTAAGATGCTGTCTAGGTTTACCATAGCATTCCTCCCAAGGAGCAAGCGTCTTTTAATTTCATGGCTGCAGTCACCGTCTGCGGTGATCTTGGAGCCCAAGAAAATAAAATCTGTCACTGCTTCCATTTCTTCCCCTTCTATTTGCCAGGAAGTGATGGGACCAGATGCCATGATCTGAGTTTTTTTAATGGTGAGTTTCAAGCCAGCTTTTGCACTCTCCTCTTTCACCCTCATCAAGAGGCTCTTTAGTTCCTCTTCACTTTCTGCCATTAGGGTGGTATCGTCCGCATATCTGAGGTTGTTGATATTTCTCCCGGCAATCTTAACTCCGGCTTGTGATTCATCTAGCCCGGCATTTCTCATGATGTACTCTGCATATAAGTTAAATAAGCAGGGTGATAATATACAGCCTTGTCGTACTCCTTTCCCAATTTTGAACCAATCGGTTGTTCCATGTCCGGTTCTAACTGTTCCTTCTTGACCCACATACAGGTTTCTCAGGAGACAGGTAAGGTGGTCTGGTACTCCCATCTCTTTAAGAATTTGCCACAGTTTGTTGTGATCCACACAATCAAAGGCTTTAGCGTAGTCAATGAAGCAGAAGTAGATGTTTTTCTGGAACTCTCTTGCTTTTTCCATGATCCAGCGAATGTTGGCAATCTGATCTCTAGTTCCTCTGCCTCTTTGAAACCCAGCTTGCACTTCTGGTAGTTCTCGGTTCACATACTGCTGAAGCCTAGCTTGTAGGATTTTGAGCATAACCTTGCTAGCATGTGAAATGAGTGCAATTGTACGGTAGTTTGAACATTCTTTGGCATTGCCCTTCTTTGGAATTGGAACGTAAACTGACCTTTTCCAATCCTGTGGCCACTGTTGAGTTTTCCAAATTTGTTGGCATATTGAGTGCAGCACTTTAACAGCATCATCTTTTAGGATTTTAAATAGCTCAGCTGGGATACTGTCTTCTCCGCTAGCTTTGTTGTTAGTAATGCTTCCTAAGGCCCACTTGACTTCACTCTCTAGGATGTCCGGCTCAAGGTCAGTGACCACACCATCGTATTTATCAGGGATATTAAGATCTTTCTTGTATAGTTCTTCTGTGTATTCTTGCCACCTCTTCTTAATCTCTTCTGCTTCTGTTAGGTCCCTGCCTTCTTTGTCCTTTATCATGCCCATCTTTGCACAAAACGTTCCCTTGATATCTCCGATTTTCTTGAAGAGATCTCTAGTCTTCCCCATTCTATTGTTTTCCTCGATTTCTTTGCATTGTTCATTTAAGAAGGCCTTCTTATCTCTCCTTGCTATTCTCTGGCAATCTGCATTCAGTTGGTTATATCTTTCCCTTTCTCCCTTGCCTTTTGCTTCCCTTCTTTCCTCAGCTATTTGTAAAGCCTCATCAGTCAGCCACTTTGCTTTCTTGCATTTCTTTTTCTTTGGGATGGTTTTAGTTGCTGCCTCCTGTACAATGTTACGAACCTCCATCCATAGTTCTTCAGGCACTCTGTCTACCAGATCTAATCATTTAAATCTATTCCTCACCTCTACTGTATATTCATAAGGGATATGATTTAGGTCATACCTGAGTGGTCTAGTGGTTTTCTCTACGTTCTTCAATCTAAGCCTAAATTTTGTGATAAGAAGCTCATGATCTGAGCCACAGTCAGCTCCAGGTCTTGTTTTTGCTGATTGTATAGAGCTTCTCCATCTTTGGCTGCAAAGTATATAATCAATCTGATTTCGGTATTGACCATCTGGTGATGTCCACGTGTAGAGTCGTCTCTTGTGTTGTTGGAAAAGAGTGTTTGCTATGACCAGCGTGTTCTCTTGACAAAACTCTATTAGCCTTTGCCCTGCTTCATTTTGTACTCCGAGGCCGAACTTGCCTGTTATTCCGGTTATTTCTTGGCTTCCTACTTTAGCATTCCAGTCCCCTATGATGAAAAGGACATCTTTTTTTGGTGTTAGTTCTAGAAGGTGTTGTAGGTCTTCATAGAATCGGTCAACTTCAGCTTCTTCGGCATCAGTGGTTGGGGCATAGACTTGGATAAATATATCACCAGCAGAATAAATATATCACCTAAATCAGCACTAAGAAAACAGCAGCAAAACATCCTTCAGCTTTTATTTTGTATGCTGTTCTGAGAGCCCACTTTCTCCCTGCATAATTTTATTAATTCAAGGATACAGTGATGAACCAATGTGCTAGATAAAAACAAGGTTTTAAGTTAATGCCAGATAGTTTTGTAAAGACTCACTGTTATTACGGTTAGTCAAATCTGCTTGTTGGGTTAGATGAGTTTCCTTCTAGAAGAAGGAACAAGTTAGAAGCTTTTACTCATAATTCTAATGTAAAGAAAAATAGGCTACAGAATATGGTGTGGTAGTTATGCTTTTGAACTGTGGTGTTGGAGGAAAATTCTGAGAGTGCCTTGGACTGCAAGAAGACCAAACCAGTCCATACTCCAGGAAATAAAGCCAGACTGCTCACTTGGGGGAATGATATTAAAGGCAAAACTGGAGTACTTTGGCCACATACTGTAATGAGAAGACAGGATACCCTGGAGAAGATGCTGATGCTAGGGAAAGTGGAAGGCAAAAGGAAGAGGGGCCGACCAAGGGCAAGATGGATGGATGATATTCTGGAGGTGACAGACTCGACCGTGGGGGAGCTGGGGATGGCGACAGCCGACAGGAAGCTCTGGCGTGGGCTGGTCCATGAAGTCACGAAGAGTCGGAAGCGACTGAACGAATAAACAACAACAAAGTTATAAAACAGCACCACGAGGAAACAAAAAGGATACACTTTGTTCTGACAACTGGAGGCTGAAATTGTGCTAGATGAAGTGAAGCCACCATGATGTGAGCCAATGTGGGTGGCATTCTGAACCTCCAACGTGTCATGAACACGCACCCAGACTCCTAAGTTGCTTACCCTTTTCTGGAAGAGATGCAAATTACATCTTTGAAATATCTGGAACTCCAAATATTAAGGTATCAACATTGTAGCTTCATAAGGTTAGTCATCTCTTTCCAGTCACAGCATCTTCCACTTCCTGACCATTCAGGAAAAAAAAACCCAAAACAAAACAACAACAAAAACTGAACAAAACTTTACCTGCTTTCAGACATCAACTGATTAGGTTCACACCAAATTAAGTTATGGTTTGTTTTAACAACAGTCTGCTGAACAAACTAGAGTGCACTGCTTTATAGTGCTTGCTTAGCCATAAACATGGTTTACAAACATTGCGTTCCTCTAAAACACTATGCCAAAAGCAAACAATCTACATTTATGTTTAGCACAATGTGTAAAATCAGAATGTGTATCACCCCAGGCTGTAGGTTTCAAATAAAAAACCTTTTTGCATAAAACATGCACAAGCACACACACACTGGACTCTTTCTCCAAATAATTTATGACCCGTGGAGTCCTTAGTACTCTATGAAGTGATGGTGTGGTTTTCTCCTTGGTAGCTCCTTGACTAGGTATTGTTTTTTGCTTGATTGTTTATCTGCTTGATTTCACACCCCCACCAACACTGGCAGGGCAAGCTACTGCATATAAACAGGGAGCAACCCCCACACTCACTCTCACGGATGATGTTACCTAGTCAGGTAATGAAACGTCTGCAAGCAAACAACCAAGCTCAGAGAGCACCAAGGACTCCACAGTTCAACCCTGAGGTACAGATACTCTCTTCTATTGGAATTTATGGTCCATACGTTGTCACTTTTTTTTCCATCAGAGTACCAAAACTATGTGCAGGAGAAAAATATGACATTGGTTAAGACAAGCAAAATATCCCCTAAGTAACCTTTCCAAGGACCTGTAAAACAAGGTCAGAAGGCCAAAGAATGTCAATAAAGCTATGATAAGATACTAGGAAGAGAGCATAGGCTCTGGCAGGCAAGGTCAGCATAAGATAAAACCATAAAAGTAACTCTCTAGAAAGAAATCCTGTTCATGAGAATAGACTTTATTCTTTCAATCTACCATTGTTTTTGTAGTTCTACCCCATTACCTCAGATTCCACCACATATCTAACCTCACTAACTAATGTACCAATGTCACCTATGCTTGGCCTAATCTTGTTGGTAAATCATATGTATATTCTAATTTCCATAACTCTATAGCATCTCTGCCCCTTTTTAGATTTGCTCTTTCTGCCTCTGGTACTGTACTGTAATAAATAACATGTGCTTCAGCTAAATTGTGTACAGATTCTTTTTTTTCAATGAACTCGGAGGGGAATTTGTGAGAGAAATTTCTCCTACGTAGAAACCGTAACACTGAAAGAGGATATTTTTCAAGATACCAATTCTGCATTCTATATAAATATCTTATACCAGTAGATGTACAAAGCAATTTCTGTCAGAGATATTGGCCATCCTTCCTGACAAAGATGAAGTCACACATGTCATGATGCCACCGTGCAAATAATGTGAATTAAGTAGTTTGTCAGTTGTACCATGCAGTTTGCAACAATTAGATAATTCATGTAATTTGCATGATGACATCATTACATGCATGATACCACTTGTTCCCTTGTGTCTTCCCATGAATGCCCAATGCAACCAATACATTTGCAACAGGAAGCTGAATCCAAATTTCGCCATTATCACAGTTCCTCATCAATATTGGGTCAGTTTGATTTTGAGACCCAATGTTGTGTGGCAGCTGGTGCTAGTCTAGAACCCGGGGTCCCAGACTCAAGTCCCTCCTTCAGTTTAGCAGCACTCAGAGTCACATGGTACAGCTGCTTCTAAAGCTTTTAGTATTTCAAAGTGATGATTTAAAGTGACTGTAAGTTTAGACAGTAGATTTTAAAATGAGACTACTGCACAACTATTTGATAAGAACAGCTTCTAAGATGCTTATTAAAAAATAAAGATGGACAGCAACCAAGGGAAACAGATGTTTATGATGTTACTTAAGATGAATGTGACATTTAATTCACCAAGTTCAAACAGTTTCCATCTAAAACCCAGAACAGATTGCAAACAAAAACCATGGTAAAGCTATTTACTCCAAGCCCACGTGAGGCTGTTAAACTCACTGATATACAAAGAAATATCTTTCACTGTCAACAAAGGACAAAACAGCTGAGTCTAAACACATCATCAGATTAAATATTTTTTGGTATTAGTCTTTAGTTCCCACATGGAAATGGGAAGCTCTGAACTGCTGGAATTTAAATAACAGCTGGGAGGCAGGGGGAAAAAAACCTTCAAATCTGCATGTGGAAAATGAAGGAACAGTGGCCAGAGTCTACAAAGTTAATGGGAAAGAGCCAAGTGTTATTAGGAATCTGTGAAAATGAAAACAAGGCCTTAATAAGAACCAGGAGACATAAGATTTGCAGCTCAGAGGACAATATTTTGAATTCTTCCCACAGACTCTAGCTGTGAAGGGTATACTCACAGTGGAGCACGGATTCATTTCTGCAGTTAAGAAATGCTCAGGAAAAGCACAAGGGGAAATACATTTTCACATGCAACTATAAATAAAAGCATGCTATAAAGGTGGAAAGTGCATCACGGAAAACTGACAATGACTGTCAACTGTAGTGGCTGTTTATTTATTTTTATGATGTGTTACATTTATATTCCACTTTTTCTCCAGGAATCCAAGGCAGTGTACGAACACTTTCCCTCCAATTTCTGAGTTGGCAGAATCAAGTCCTGAGAAAAGGCGGGGGGACCCTTGAACACACAACAGCCATGGGGAAGCACCTGGCCATAATGGCAAATAAGGCTGTGCAGCGCTTTGGATTTGAAGGGGAAAATGTGACTTAGGGTGTCTGAGGGCACGCATGTAATATTTGCTGGCAAACCCATTAAAACAGCTGTGTCTTTTCCTGACCTCATGTGCTTACCCTTCACAGCTGATGCATGATCCCAAGACAAGACACATTTGGTTTAAGGTGTTGCCAACAGCTGCTACGTGTATGTTCACGCACATTCTGAATTGGATTTTTCCCTTCTAATTTAAAGCTCTGCATGCCCTAATGGCTGCAACTTTATTGGTTACAGCTTCATCAGAGGTTAGGCACAGCACAGAGTTAGTGTCCGGATCCTCTACCCCAGGGGTCCCCAACCTGTGGGCCGTGGCCTGTTAGGAAGTGGGCCGCGGGACTCTCGCCTGCAAACCCCGCCCCCGGTACGCGCAATTACCCCGCCCCTGGTGGGCGTGATTGGCTCCCGCCTGCAAACCCCGCCCCCTGGTGCACACGATTGGCTCCCACCTGCAAACCCCACCCCATCCCGGTCTGTGGAAAAATTTTCTGCCACGACTGGTCCCTGGTGCCAAAAAGGTTGGGGACCGCTGCTCTACCCACACTGTGGCCAGCCTGCTAGTTGGCCAAACAGCCCATCCTTGCACCTATGCTGGATAAACTATGTAGTGTGATGAGTTCCTCACCCTAGCCTGATATAAGTTGTTCAAAGATCAGCCATCCAACCCCCTGGCCAGGCTGTCACACTGTATTCCCACCTCTCCCACCCCTTTGATTTGCAGTGCATCTCTTGCCTGCCCAAACTTCGAATCCCCCCGATGCATATTAACAAGTTGGGACAATTAATAAATAAAATACACTTAAACAGGCAAAAACATACGTTTTAAGGATATGGGTATGTAGGAAACCCCATCACTCAAATGTGAATGTCCTTGTGGAGGCTTGGGGTGGACCAGAGTGAAGCCTGCAAGGTTCATGAGTGCCCCTCCCCCATCTGCCAGGCTCCTGGCTTCATCTTCTTCAAGTACACTGGCTGGCTTTTAAACCTAACATAACAGGAAGGTTTGCCATAGCTTCCTCAGGAGTATAGGGTCTCCATTAAGTTGCTTTGGTCTTACCATTCCCCACAACAACAATACTGTGAAGCCATTTGGGCTAACGGAGAATGAATAGCCCTAGGTAACCCAGTGAGCTTCTATGGCTGATGATGGACCACATATGTTTACTAATCTTTTATGGATATTGCCAGCAATCAATATTTCAGCCAATACAGATTGGGATCAACAGGTACTATAATATCCCATTTCCATTAACCGGTATAACGTATCTACTACACAGTGAGAATAGCTCACAAAAGGCCTACAGACTAAAAGTATGCATTAATTTGCAAACTCTAAGTGAAAGAATCAAGTTCTTTAATTGGTAAATGAAATTAGATCAGTCAGAAAATTGTAGGCCTTCTGAAGACAAAACCTCTTCAAACCTATACCAACTGGCCAGCTTACTCTGGCTTGTGCGAAATGTTAAAAAAAGAAAAATAAATTAAAATGCCATGTTAAAACTATCAAATTGTTTTAATAAATTAGTTCTTTAACTATAGTAAAGAATCTTGAACTTATTTTCAGTTATAAGACCGAACCATCTGAATGTCTTAATCCCAAGTATCTACAAGATTACTTGCACATTCTCTCACTATTCTCTTCAGGTCGTGAAAAGGTTATAATAAAGGTGGGGGGGGGGTTGATTCAGTAAAGTTTTGGAGGGAACTTCTCTCCCTTACAGCTTGGGAGAAATCACTCATCCAACTTGTCATTTGAGATGTGAGTTTTTTCAGAGGAACATAGGACTTTCTGTCCACTCATGGATAGAAAGTCCTATGGTGGGCCAGGAGTCATCCCCCCTGGACAAGAGATGCTCTGAAAATAGTGGTCCACACATTCTTATAACATCCTGTTTAGGCTACCAGAACATGTTACAAATGTGGCAACCTCTGAAACCTTCACCGATTATAATTACAAACGTGTAAAAAATTTCTGACCTCAACATGGCCGCTTCAAATGTCCCAAGTGTGGGAAACAAAGTATCTGTGCTTTGAGAGTTATGTTTTGAAACCAGAACAAAACATGCTCTTTTGTTCTGAGCATGAAATAACTCTTGGCAGGTTTTGAGTGTTCTGAGTGTCCTGAGCACTGCAACTGGGCTGTTGTTTTGTGGCTTGTGATTGAGTTGCTTTTTTCAAACTTCTTCCAGCGTAGCTAGTAACAGCAAGAAGGACCAATCCTGTCCCTGCTATCAGTTTAGCATGTGTGGGACAACGGGGGGGAGTGAAGCAGTTAAACACATGGCCAGACAGAAACAGAAAATTGTTTGCCAGTGTACACCTGCCTGATAAGTTACTGCTGTTTTTTTTTAATTGCTATGGGAAGAGTTCATGTGAGTGAGCTGGTTTGTTGAGTATATGTTCTACTCTGCTTTCTTTTTCAGCAAGCAATGCAAAGACGCATGTGTACTATTGTGCTTTCACACAAGTGTTATTATGGCTGCTCAGGCTGAGTAAAATTAAAGACTAGCAATACAGTGTTGGCTTGGTTGGTATGCGAAGCTTACACTCTGCACATTCTTGAGGCTTGTTAATATTGATCTTCAGGATTAATTTAAAAATGAAAAGGTTCTATATTAACTTGGACTGCTTTGTTGACCTTCCTCATGTGTATGTATTTCATACACGTTCTTGTGTCTTGTTGTAATGTTAAACTTACTCATGTAGTTCAGAAGCATCAGCAACTTTTTTCTTTTTTGGCCAGTAGCCACTCCTATGTGAAAGGAAAAACATCTGCAAACATCTGCTTTTCTGCAAAAAGCATCCAGTTGATTTTGCTGGGTTATGCTGGCTAGTAGGCTACAAAAGGGGGAAAATATGCACATTCTAAGTGGGTGTCCTTGCTTACAGAAAAAATGGCCATGGAGATTACCCTTTTTAAGTCAAACTATTCACAGAAATGGAAAGAAGTATAATTTGTAGTATCTGCCTATGTCAGTCCTTTGAAGTAGGCCAGGTCAGGAAACAGGCACTACATAGATTATGGGAATCCTATTTTCCTGTTGTAGGGTATAACAGAATCTTGAAAGCCTGCCAGAGTTTCTCTCTGCTGCTTATTATACCAAACACACTCAAGGCTATTTTGAGTTTCTCGCATGTTTCATTTTCCCAGGACAGAGTTGTCATTTTTCCTCCCTCATCATTCCTTCCTTAAGGCAGTCTCCACATTCTTTTATAGCCTACCTGGCGGTTTTTTTTATTTTGGGGCTGGGCTGGAAGATGTGCAAATTGAAAGAAACATTGATGAGATTAGTTACTCTCTTTGTCCTGAAATCTGTTGGTTCAGCAACACAAAAGGTTCATTTAAAGAAACTGAAGTTATTAGTTGAATAAAAAAAAATGTTGAATAACTGATTCTAAATAGAATTTCCAGTTGGTGAGAGTAAATCCTTATTGCCATTGTTTCCTATGGAGATTTATTTTAATGTTTTAACAATCATCTCCTTGGCCAAATTTCATGTAAATTTGGATGACTGATAGCATTCTCTACCTACTCTTAGAGCCCTGAGGGGTAAAATAAGGGTGCAAAAGCAGCTGCTTCAGTGTTTCCATTGCTTTCTATGGGCAGAACACTCGAAACATTTCAAGTAATTTTGTTTTGACAACACTTGGAATACAGCAGACCTATTCTAAGTTTGTTTCAAACTTGAAACAACCTACATTTTCCATGTTATGCAAACCCTTAATTACAATCAAAATTCAAAATTCAGCAGCCAGGGTTACTGGTTCACTCCTAGGATCTATTCAGGATGCTGTTTTTGAACTTCAAAGCTCTCCAAAGCTTGAGATCCAAATTCCGTAAAAATGCCTTCATATTAATCTGCCTGAAATTTTAAAATTTCTCAGAATACTACCAACATCAGAGACCAAGAAAGTGATAACAAAGGAGAGAGTTTATTTTTTCTTTTGTGTATGCCACCATAAATTGACTGTCCTTTATTTGTTTTTTATAGTAATTTTATTAAAAATTACAATTACAAAAATACAAACTAATAAAAACTAAAAAAAGAATAAAAGAAAAAAGAGAAGGTGAAGAAAAGAGAAAAAAGAAAAAGAAAAATAGAAAAGAAAAAATAAGAATATAGTAAAGAAAAATAAAAGAAATATATAAAGAAATGATTTCCCCTTTCATCACATGCATAAACCATTTTAGTAACTTACCACCTTCTCTTAAAATACAACAAATGATCTCTTCTTTCCATAACCCATCTCTTATCTATAAACAAATCCATAAAGCCTTGCCATTTCAGTCCTGATGTCAGCAAAAGTCCATTAAGGGTTACCAGAGATAATTTTGTTTATTCATTCAGTTGCTTCCGACTCTTCGAGACTTCATGGACCAGCCCACGCCAGAGCTTCCTGTCGGCCATCACCACCACCAGCTCCCCCAAGGTCGAGTCCGTCACCTCCAGAATATCATCCACCCATCTTTATTTATTTATTATTTCAATTTGTATCACCGCCCATCTCCTCTATACCAGGGACTCTGGGCGGTTGCCCTTGGTCGGCCCCTCTTCCTTTTGCCTTCCACTTTCCCTAGCACCAGCATCTTCTCCAGGGTATCCTGTCTTCTCATTATGTGGCCAAAGTACTTCAGTTTTGCTTTAATATCATTCCCTCAAGTGAGCAGTCTGGCTTTATTTCCTGGAGTATGGACTGGTTTGATCTTCTTGCAGTCCAAGGCACTCTCAGAATTTTCCTCCAACACCACAGTTCAAAAGCATCTATCTTCCTTCGCTCAGCCTTCCTTATGGTCCAGCTCTCGCAGCCATAGGTTACTACGGGGAATACCATTGCTTTAACTATGCGGACCTTTGTTGTCAGTGTGATGTCTCTGCTCTTAACTATTTTAACTATAAACCATGTTTATGGCTAAGCAAGCACTATAAAGCAGGGCACTCTAGTTTGTTCAGCAGACTGTTGTTAAAACAAACCATAACTTAATTTGGTGTGAACCTAATCAGTTGATGTCTGAAAGCAGGTAAAGTTTTATTCAGTTTTTGTTGTTGTTTTGTTTTGAGTTTTTTTTTCCTGAATGGTCAGGAAGTGGAAGATGCTGTGACTGGAAAGAGATGACTAACCTTATGAAGCTACAATGTTGATACCTTAATATTTGGAGTTCCAGATATTTCAAAGATGTAATTTGCATCTCTTCCAGAAAAGGGTAAGCAACTTAGGAGTCTGGGTGCGTGTTCATGACATGTTGGAGGTTCAGAATGCCAGCCACATTGGCTCACATCATGGTGGCTTCACTCCATCTAGCACAATTTCAGCCTCCAGTTGTCAGAACAAAGTGTATCCTTTTTGTTTCCTCGTGGTGCTGTTTTATAACTTTGTTGTTGTTTATTCATTCAGTCGCTTCCGACTCTTCGTGACTTCATGGACCAGCCCACGCCAGAGCTTCCTGTCGGCTGTCGCCATCCCCAGCTCCCCCACGGTTGAGTCCGTCACCTCCAGAATATCATCCATCCATCTTGCCCTTGGTCGGCCCCTCTTCCTTTTGCCTTCCACTTTCCCTAGCATCAGCTTCTTCTCCAGGGTATCCTGTCTTCTCATTATGTGGCCAAAGTACTCCAGTTTTGCCTTTAATATCATTCCCTCAAGTGAGCAGTCTGGCTTGATTTCCTGGAGTATGGACTGGTTTGATCTTCTTGTAATCCAAGGCACTCTCAGAATCTTCCTCCAACACCACAGTTCAAAAGCAACCAGAGATAATAACATATCTATTTTTACCTTGATCAAATAAACCTATTTTATATTCCTTCCAACAATCCTGATCTTTAGTCCCTTCAAATAATGTCTTAGAACTTGATTTCTTTTCATTTTTTCTTTGTCCCTTCTCACAAAAGTCTTCAAAGCTTTAACAAGCCTCCTTTGTAAATCCAATATAGGAAAATTATCCAGGTCACTCTCTTGGTTTGTTATTTGTATATCCCTTTTAATTATTAGGACATCAGCCACTTTCTTTTTTATGTCCAGTATAGCATCTTTTTCCAGGTCATTCTTGTAGCCTCTCATTTTAAAATCCACTTTTAAATCAGTCTCAATCTTGTCCTAACATCTTTTAAACACAGTCTATCTATAGAGGCAGACACTCCTAAAATTAACTTCTGGGTCCATTGTTCAAAAATATCCTTCAAGATGTCCAATGTTAAAATACTTTGCTTCATTCTGTATTTGTAAGTCGAGTTTAAGTGTTCTTCTCCTTTAATTGTAATCTTTAGTCCCTTCTAGTTCCATCTAGTGTCCAATTTTTAAAATCTTATCTTATTATATATTTTTTAAGAATTCAAACAAAATCATTTTCCCACAGGAAGGATTCTTTATAATTAATTCCATAATCTTATTTCAAATTTATCTGGACCCTTAGTCCATTTATAACTTTCTAAAATAAAAGTTTTAATCAGCCTTTTTCTCTTTATCCCCCCCCCCAAATTTTAAGTCCTTAAACTTGTATTTAAAACTTCTTTCGCAAAGGATTGAAGGAAACTCACCCGGTGCTGTAAAACTTGTCAATCCAAAGGTTCTTAATAGCTGAAAAGCAGTTAACAAGCAATTTCTGAAAGTGATAAGAAAAGGAAGTATGCAAACCCAGTGTCCTTTTAAAGGCTCCGACCACAGTTTGAGCAAGATCGCTATTCCCTCGGCTCCCAGAGCTCTAAACCCACTGGAGGCCGCTGTCTTGCAGTCTCCTCATGAGGAACAGCTGTATGGAGCACTTGTGGGCAATCTCAAGTCCTTTCCTTGTCCAGAGAAGTCACCGGCTCTTCATTCCACTGCGGTCGTCTTCAGTTCACCATTTCACCGCCCAGGGTCCCTCTTTGTGGGGGAGATGGGCGGTGATATAAATGTGATGAATAAATAAATAAATAAAAATTATTCCCCAGCCCAAGAAATGGAATTACCTCCCTTAGAAGACCGACCTGACTCCCACTATATAGTCTTTTTGACAGCAGGTTAAATCATTTGTATTCTCTCTAGATTTTTTTTTATATATATTTTATTGGATTTTGAATATACATAGTTAAAAGTTAGAAACAGAGAAAGAAATAGAAATACAAATCAAAAAGAAAAAGAAAAAGTGAAGTAAAGTAAAGCAAAAAAATAGAGAAAAAAGATGATACATAGAAAGTAATCCACTTCCGATTTGTCCCTGGTCACAGTAATTTACAGAATTTATCTTACATGCTAGGTCTACATATAACATTAAAAAACATTTCCTGTCTAATACATCAATCCACCTATATTTTAATCTTAAAATCCCCATACAAGCTTTGCCCCTCTTGCATTTCCCAAATAGTCCATCAATAATTTCTACTCTTTGAGAAAGTAACAATTATAACAATTTAAATTTTCTTTTAATAAACATATCAATTTATCATTTTCTACCATATCCATTTTCTATCAATCCATCAATTTTAGCAATAAAAAGTCCATATAAATCAGCCATTTATCTCTACTCCATACTTCTGTTCTATTCTATAAAATGCTTCTTGCGTTCTCCTGGTGCCTCCCTCATATCCATCTTATATTTCTCTAAAAATGTTTTAACTTTTAAAATAGAAGTTATCCTTAGCTTTTGTCCTTTAAACACCTTCTGTTCTCTAGCATACCATGAATTAACTCTAGCAACTTTATCTATTTCAAAATCCAAATCTTGTTCTTTCATTTCTAAAAATTCTCTCTAGATTTTAATGGTTTGTATTTTAAGCCCAGAAAATGTTTTATTTTAAATTATGGAAACCAAGTTTTCAGACAGCATGTTTTAACTGGTACTTGTATTATTTATATATTTATTTTAATTATTTTCTTTGTAGTTTTTTGTTGTGATCTGCAGTAAATATTATCAAGAAAGGTATTTATTTTGCAACATCAGTGGGATATTTATTATTTTCTAGTTTTCCAAGTTTATAAAATTATACTATTCAGATGTCATGATGTACTGTACCTATACCTACAAACATCAGAATGGTGCAACCCACGGAATTCCCTGTGACACTCTTTGGAAGCACATTTTGAAGGAGGAGGATAGGAAGAGGATTGATGCTTTTGAACTCTGGTGTTGCAGAAAACTCCTGAGAATATCATGGGAAGCCAAGAAAACAAACCAATGGATCATCAAAAAAAATCAACCCAGAGTTCTCATTGGAGGCACAAATAACCAGGGTCAAATAATCCTACTTTGAACACATTATGCGAAGACCTAGCTCTCTGGAAAGGGCTCTAATGCTGGGAAAAGTGGAAGAAAAGAGAAGAAGAGGACAACCAGCAGCAAGGTGGATGGACTCAGTTACAGTGGTGACGGGTGCACCATTGGAAGACCTGAAAGACCTGGTTAGGGACAGTTCGTCAAGGAGAAAATCTATCTATGTGGTCGCTAAGGGTTGACACTGACTTCATGGCACATAATCAATTTCACTTTCATTTTTAGTGAAGTTAGTTTTTAGGGTACAGGACTACTCTCTTACTAATCATAGTAATCTTTAACCAGGAAAAAGTCATGCTAAATTAGGCCATCAGAGATTGTTTTAATGCAAAGAGAATATTTTTCTGTACAAAGACTCTTAAATAACTTAGCCTGACTTGCGTAGGAATTTTTCCCAGAAAAAATTCTATACTCAAAACCTTCTAGAAAAGCTACATCACTATCCTGGAGACTGATGAGTAGATGTAAGCTAATCTGATTACCAAATATTGAAAGGCACATAATGTCTAGAATCAATTTTAGAATTAATTCCTCTACTTAAATAGTGCCAAAAGCAGACAATCAGCCTCAGAGGAAGTTGTGCCAATGGATACTCCTTTGGAATGCTACAGTTTCCACTGTTGTACCGAAATAAAATTCAGAAAGTAAGGGGCAGCTAAAAGTAAATGCAGAGCTCTAGATCACGGTTTCTCAACCAGGGATCCGTGGCACCCTAGGGTTCTGTGAGAGGTCACTAGGGGTTCCCTGAGAGATCAGGATTTATTTAAAAAATTATTTCAAATTCAGGCAACTTCACATTAAAGAGGTAAGTTTCATTCTTTATTTTTAGTTTAAGACCACTGCTAATGGATATCTACAGGCCTACACATGAAATGAATATAATAATTTTGTAACCTCTGGCCTATATTTGAGCCTGAATGTGCAGGGGTCCCTGAGGCCTGAAAAATATTTCAAAGGTTCCTCCAGGGTCAAAAGGTTGTGGAAGGCTGCTCTAGATAATACAATGCAGTCCAGAAGTCATACGAGAGGAATCTTGGAATAAATTCAGTGATGTCATACCAGTACAGAAAGCTCACAGAAAGCTGAGCTTTCTGGCCAAAGAATTCAGTGGCTGTGGATTTCAATTTTACCTTATTTTTAATTTCCAGTGTAAACCTATATCCTTTACGTCTATAGACACAATAAATGTACCAAATAAGGTTAGGCCCCAAGTAGCCAAATTTATCCCCTTCATGGATCACTGCCTTGTCGTGGCGAAGGGGCTTGCGTAACTCAATGAAGTCAGGTCAAGAAGAACAGGTCATGACGGAGAGTTCTGACAAAACGTGGTCCAAAACTGGAGCTGACTGTGGCTCAGATCATGAGCTTCTTATCGCAAAATTTAGGCTTAAATTGAAGAATGTAGAGAAAACCACTAGACCAATCAGGTATGACCTAAATCATATCCCTTATGAATATACAGTGGAGGTGAGGAATAGATTTAAAGGATTAGATCTGGTAGACAGAGTGCCTGAAGAACTATGGATGGAGGTTCGTAACATTGTACAGGAGGCAGCAAAAAAACCATCCCAAAGAAAAAGAAATGCAAGAAAGCAAAGTGGCTGACTGATGAGGCTTTACAAATAGCTGAGGAAAGAAGGGAAGCAAAAGGCAAGGGAGAAAGGGAAAGATATAAACAACTGAATGCAGAATTCCAGAGAATAGCAAGGAGAGATAAGAAGGCCTTCTTAAATGAACAATGCAAAGAAATCGAGGAAAACAATAGAATGGGGAAGACTAGAGATCTCTTCAAGAAAATCGGAGATATCAAGGGAACGTTTTGTGCAAAGATGGGCATGATAAAGGACAAAAAAGGCAGGGACCTAACAGAAGCAGAAGAGATTAAGAAGAGGTGGCAAGAATACACAGAAGAACTATACAAGAAAGATCTTAATATCCCTGATAAATACGATGGTGTGGTCACTGACCTTGAGCCAGACATCCTAGAGAGTGAAGTCAAGTGGGCCTTAGGAAGCATTACTAACAACAAAGCTAGCGGAGAAGACAGTATCCCAGCTGAGCTATTTAAAATCCTAAAAGATGATGCTGTTAAAGTGCTGCACTCAATATGCCAACAAATTTGGAAAACTCAACAGTGGCCAAAGGATTGGAAAAGGTCAGTTTACGTTCCAATTCCAAAGAAGGGCAATGCCAAAGAATGTTCAAACTACTGTACAATTGCGCTCATTTCACATGCTAGCAAGGTTATGCTCAAAATCCTACAAGCTAGGCTTCAGCAGTATGTGAACCGAGAACTACCAGAAGTGCAAGCTGGGTTTCGAAGAGGCAGAGGAACTAGTGATCAGATTGCCAACATTCGCTGGATCATGGAAAAAGCAAGAGAGTTCCAGAAAAACATCTACTTCTGCTTCATTGACTACGCTAAAGCCTTTGATTGTGTGGATCACAACAAACTGTGGCAAAGTCTTAAAGAGATGGGCGTACCAGACCACCTCACCTGTCTCCCGAGAAACCTGTATATGGGTCAAGAAGCAACAGTTAGAACCGGACATGGAACAACCGACTGGTTCAAAATTGGGAAAGGAGTACGACAAGGCTGTATATTATCACCCTGCTTATTTAACTTATATGCAGAGTACATCATGAGAAATGCCGGGCTGGATGAATCACAAGCCGGAGTTAAGATTGCCGGGAGAAATATCAACAACCTCAGATATGCAGACGATACCACCCTAATGGCAGAAAGTGAAGAGGAACTAAAGAGCCTCTTGATGAGGGTGAAAGAGGAGAGTGCAAAAGCTGGCTTGAAACTCAACATTAAAAAAACTCAGATCATGGCATCTGGTCCCATCACTTCCTGGCAAATAGAAGGGGAAGAAATGGAAGAAGTGAGAGATTTTATTTTCTTGGGCTCCAAGATCACCGCAGACGGTGACTGCAGCCATGAAATTAAAAGACGCTTGCTCCTTGGGAGGAAAGCTATGGCAAACCTAAACAGCATATTAAAAAGCAGAGACATCACCTTGCCGACAAAGGTCCGTATAGTTAAAGCTATGGTTTTTCCAGTAGTAATGTATGGCTGTGAGAGTTGGACCATAAGGAAGGCTGAGCGCCGAAGAATTGATGCTTTCGAACTGTGGTGCTGGAGAAGACTCTTGAGAGTCCCTTGGACTGCAAGGAGGTCAAACCAGTCAATCCTAAAGGAAATCAACCCTGACTGCTCATTGGAAGGACAGATGGTGAAGCTGAAGCTCTAATACTTTGGCCACCTAATGCGAAGAGAGGACTCACTGGAAAAGACCCTGATGCTGGGAAAGACTGAAGGCAAAAGGAGAAGGGGACGACAGAGGATGAGATGGTTAGATAGCATCATCAATGTAATGAACATAAATTTGAGTAAACTCCGAGAGACGGTGGAGGACAGGAAGGCCTGGCGTGCTATGGTCCATGAGGTCACGAAGAGTCGGACACGACTAAACGACTGAACAACAACAGCAACAAATTTATTACATAACTCAAGTCACCAAGGGCACTAGTTGGAACGATCTGCATCATTTCATCAGTTGTCATGAAGAGAGGGTATACAACACACCACTGTTGTCTAGCGCAGTACATTAAGGAATTAAAAATTTAGAATGCATTCTGGAGCACATTAGTCCTGTTACAGACATGGCAGGGATGAGGTTTGGAGATAAACAAGCCCTGCCAGTGCATCAAACTTCAGGGAATTCCTAAGCGTGCATTCTGACTCGCAGGCAGTGCAATAAAAGGCCTATTCTCAAGTTTTATTGGTGTCATTTTGGAACTCTGTTTTATGTTTTATGTAAGTGACACATTGTAAGCATGAGTTTTCTTTTTATAGCTGGTCTATGACCATAATAAAACATCTATCTATCGAAGCTCATTACTTATCATTTGCTGATTCAGCTACCCCTGGCAAGTTGGCCATGCATGTTACTACACAGAGAATAGATGTCCTTTATTTTAAGGACTGCCTAATCTATATTTATCCATAGGAATTGTTTATCGCTTTTCATTAAGAGACATACTGTACTTAGAGTTGTTTAACATGGTATTATTATTAAAATAATAATAAAAATAGAAAAAAGGGAAAAACAATAACAAATATACATTTAACTGTAAAAGAGAGCAATGGCTTTGAAGCAGCAGACTGTACAGGCACGTAGGTCACTGGCTCAGTTTTCTCCTTTCATGCATACATAAATACAGTTATTATTTGCAAATGTCAAGTCTATCCACATAAATTAACTCATGGACATTTTATACAAATCTGTATCATATTATTCCCCCCCCCCCCCATTAATGGCTATGCAATACCTTAGCTATCCCCACTATCACTCTATCTCCCAGTTCTACTACTACTTCTGTATTGCAAGAAATAAAACTTGTCTGTCCTGCAGGACTGGGTAAAGCAAGGGATGAGGAACTTGGCCTCTTGTGTTGTCGCTGAATTATAATGCCCAGTAGCCCCACCCAGTGGAGCCAAGAATGAGGGATGCTGGCAGTTGTAGTTTACCAAGATCTGAGGTGGGAGGAGGCTACATTCTCACTCCTGCTATAACACTTAGAGAAATAACAAAAACAAGCCCTGCTGAGTGCAAAACCCTTATATTTTTATATGCTACTACAGGTAGTCCTCACTTACCAACTGTCCATTCAGCAACTGTTCAAAGTTACGACGGGGCTGAAAAAGGAGATTCATGACCAGTCCTTGAATTTGCGGCCATTGCAGCATCCCTGCGGTCACATGATCACCATCTGCGACCTTCAAAGCCAACTTCCGACAAGCAAAGTCAATGGGGAACCTGGCAGGAAGTCTCAAGTCGCAGTCATGTGACGTCACCCTTAATGACTGCAAGTGATTCACTTAACAACCACAGCCAGAACTGACCACATAAGTCGTCATGGTCATGTGACATTTCACTTTACAACCACGTCGCTTAGCAATGGAGTTGCTGGTCCCAATTGTAGTTGGTAAGTGAGGACTACTTGTACTAGCCCCCCCACCCCCCATTTTCTCCTGTCTACATTTCTCCCTGCCTAGAATTATATTTATCAGGCACTGCCTCAAAAAACAGTTACCAGTAGTCCTCGTTTAACAACCATTCATTTAACGATGGTCCGAAGTTATGACAGCCTCGGAAAAAGTGCTTTATGACCTGTACTCACACTTACAACTGTCGCAAAACGTCACACCACCCCCGCAGTCATGTGATCTCAATTTGGGCACTTGGCAGCCGGCTCACATTTACGACCAGTTGCAGTATCCTGAGGTCACGTGATCATGATTTACATTTTTTTTTTGCCAGTTTCTGGCAAAAAACATCCATTGGGGAAGCTAGATTCACTTAACGACCATGGTGATTTTCTTAACAGCCTGTGATTCACCTAATGACCGTGGTGATTTGCTTAACGACCATCGTAAAAATTGGGTCCGGTCACATGGTGACTCACTTAACAACCACACCACTTAACAATAGGGACTGGAAAACTGGTTGTTAAACGAGGACTACTTGTACATAAGACAACTGACATTATTGAAAATTTAGCATCTATTTTAGATTAAACATGGGTTAACAGTTAACAAATATGTCTAATTCTATATTACAATTCTGCCTGAAGGTGACACAAGAAAACTGCAGTCCTTTAATGTTTTAATGTTGAACATTTTCCAACCTTCTGGCTGAAACAGCATGAAATAAAAATATTTTGAGTTCTCCTTCTCTTGCCTGTCATCTTTGGGTTCGGTGTATGCCATATTATGATTTTTACATAGAATCCATCCTTTTCCATCATGGATTGCTGCTTATCTGAGACCAGGCACCCACAATTTCTAGAAAGGCAACTGACTGATTATTTTAATAACTACCTAAATGAAATTTAATAATTTATAGGACACATACACCATAATAACTAACAGAAAAGTCTGCCCCTAACATATATGTGCTTACCTCTCAGATTCAAACATTACAGGCAACGACACTGGTCGTTTTTATTTCTATTTTCTCCGTTAGCCTCCCAGCAAACTGAACCGCCTTGATGTTTGTGTCTATGAGCAGCTTAACACAAAGCAGAGCACCAGTAAAATCCATCATCTGGAAACCTCTCTATGACCCACAGTCAAGTTGCAGTAAGGGGCTCACTGTGAGCTATGTATGCACTCCCTCCCTGCAATCTGAATTATGTATAAACAACTGGTCTAGTTACAAAAACAGTTGACTAGTAACTGCAACACACACTTTTCCTAAATGTGAAGTCTGCTTGCTTTCAAACTACCTTCCCTCTTGGGCTTCTGTATAACACTGTGGATTCTATGGACACATTCCAAACATGCGCACTTCTCTGCACTGTTCTCCTTTCCTAGAAGAGAGGTGGGCAGAAGGCAGATTGAAATCTATTGAGAGTTTTCTGTGTGATTTCCAAATCGTGACCGCCCTAATTGTTTAACAATAGCTGCAACAAAATCTTTCCCTCCCCTTGCCTGAAATTAAACTCCTGAAACAAAAGAAGCTTAAGGTGACCTGAAACAGGGATTTTGTGGGAGAGGGTGGGGGTGGAAGGCTTGAGCATTCTGTTCAGCTTTAGGACTTAACTTTTTTTTTCCTGTTCTGAAGTATAATTTCTGATCAGTATAAAAATTGGTTAAATAAACAAATAAAAACATAAATCAATAAATTCTATGCCTTATGTACCAGTCTCTGATTGGTGGATTTGGGCTTTTTAATAAAAATGAAATCAATCCCATTAGGTGGTAATGGGAGAAAATTCTCAGTTAACTTGGGGGCTGAGAACTTTCCAAGAGAATAATTATTATTCTTGGAAAGTGTTTCCATATTACCGTTTAGAGCTTCCACATTCATTATTTTTATTTTATATGATTAAGGAAATGTTGGAACAACTTTGGTTTCCAGGTAGGAAAAGGAAAGCACCTTCACCCATGTCTACAAACCCCTAGTAGGCAAATAATCCATAGCGGGGAACAAGATTTTCACGCAAAAAGTTTCAAGTCCAATCCACTGCATTACTGGGTAGACGTTTTAAGATTTGTATCTGAGTCCCTGAGAACTGCTATCTGTCAATACTAAACAAAATTCAGGTGGATAGTCAGATTCCATAAAAGATAAGCTTACTGCACTCCTGTTTCTTTGAACCCTGGCAATTGTTACTGATCTTTCTATTTCAGAATAAGAGTAGAGTAGAGTAGAGTAGAAACTCAACATTAAAAAAACCCAGATCATGGCATCTGGTCCCATCACTTCCTGGCAAATAGAAGGGGAAGAAATGGAAGCAGTGACAGATTTTATTTTCTTGGGCTCCAAGATCACCGCAGACGGTGACTGCAGCCATGAAATTAAAAGACGCTTGCTCCTTGGAAGGAAAGCTATGGCAAACCTAGACAGCATATTAAAAAGCAGAGACATCACCTTGCCGACAAAGGTCCGTATAGTTAAAGCTATGGTTTTTCCAGTAGCAATGTATGGCTGTGAGAGTTGGACCATAAGGAAGGCTGAGCGCCGAAGAATTGATGCTTTCGAGCTGTGGTGCTGGAGAAGACTCTTGAGAGTCCCTTGGACTGCAAGGAGGTCAAACCAGTCAATCCTAAAGGAAATCAACCCTGACTGCTCATTGGAAGGACAGATGCTGAAGCTGAAGCTCAAATACTTTGGCCACCTAATGAGAAGAGAGGACTCACTGGAAAAGACCCTGATGCTGGGAAAGACTGAGAGCAAAAGGAGAAGGGGACGGCAGAGGATGAGATGGTTAGATAGCATCACCGATGTAATGAACATGAATTTGAGTAAACTCCGAGAGACAGTGGAGGACAGGAAGGCCTGGCGTGCTATGGTCCATGAGGTCACGAAGAGTCGGACACGACTGAACGACTGAACAACAACAACAACAAGAGTAGAGTAGAGTAGAGTAGAGTAGAGGACAAGGACAAGGACAAGGACAAGGACAAGGACAAGGACAAGGACACGACACGATTTTTAGGAAACGACACGATTTTTTATTGGTTAAAACGACACGATTTTAGGAAACGACACGATTTTTTTATTGGTTAAAACCCTCCTACAAGGACAAGGACAAGGACAAGGACAAGGACAAGGACAAGGACAAGGACAAGGACAAGGACAAGGCATCTTGCTGCCGTTGGTGAAGGACAGAATGGTGCCCATTTTCCATCCAATGTTCAAAGCTCAACTCTAACACAAGTAACTAGATTGTCTATTCTGCTACAACAAAGGCAATACGCTACTTTTAGGGGCCCAGAACTGAGTATGTCACACCGAGCCCTGCTCTCCGGCAGAGGAGTAGTTCAAACAAATAGCTGAGATGGCAGATGCTCCCCTCCAGCATCTTCTGCCTGGAAGCACATGTTCTCCAAATTCACAGCTTAATCTATTCCACGTATGTGTGGCTCAGGCATTTTGATAATGTTCCTTTCTTGCGTTCGGAGCATCATTTCAATAGGTCCAAATAAACTACGTTCTTGCTTATAATTATTTTCCTTTAAAAAAATGAAAATAAAGCTTAACATCTTTGACTGAATTTATTTAGATCCCATATTCTCATACGGCTTATTGAACCGAATCGGGCTGTAAGGCGACTTTTGTTCAGTTGTTTCAACTCGGAGGTGAGGATTAAAAGTGTCGTTCTTTCTATCAGAATGAAGTGAGATCGTTGGCATTCTGTGTAACTGAAACTCACCAATAATAGTGTCTCTCTGTGTGTGAATGCCTTGACAACATCACAACCTGCTGCTGTTTTGCATCTTCAGTGATAGTTTCCTGAGGTCATTACGATGTCAGTTAAAACAAGAATCGTTCACATTGCAAGTACAGAAGAGCTTCCTTCTCAGAAATCATTTCCTGCAAGCAATCATCTCTTACTGAAGGCTTTACAACATTCCCAATAAAGTTCATTCCCAAAGGAAAATAACCTTTTTTCCTTTTTGCCTGGGCCTGTCTCACCTCTGATAACTGATATTACTATGCTAATATTTAAGCAAGTCGTTCTGGCATTTCCCTCAAACATAATGATGGTCAGGCGGCAAACTAGGCTGTGCATACAGCATTATCCAACAGTCCCTCAGATCTGGCACTGGGGGGGTACGTCGCTGGCTGCTCCTGTTCTTTTGCCTGGGGACTTTATTTTAGCAACAAAGACCACATCACCGTCACTGTCTCCTTTGGATAAAAGAAAGCTGGAAACCAGTCAAGCAAGGCTTCAGCGCAGGGTGCTTTTGCTAAATAAAGAGGGTTTTGTGTGCTCACGAGAGTGCCCCCCCTTTAGTGTACACATCCCAGACCCCTATTGTAGACCGCAATATTTATGAATATTCATTTCTAATGAGATGGAGGGAGAGCGCGCCAGCCAGGAACCATGCACTGAATCAAAAGCTGGAGAAAGGCACCGTGGCTTCTAAGCTTGGGCTCATGATGGAATAATACAGCCTTCCCTTGCTTGCTTGCCTGCCATTCCAACAATTCATAATGCTATATAAATTCTTCCAGCCCCAACAGAATATTACATCTGAATTTGGGATAAAACTCTGAGGATGTGTAATAAAACATTTGGATAACCATCTTCTATTTGTCTCAGCTAGGTGGCAGCATCTAGCCAACCTTGGCTAATCTCAAAAAGCTAAGTAGGGTTGCACCAAGTTTAGTACTTGGATGGGAGACTAATACAGAAACAGCCAGAGGCTAGATTGGAAAGATAAAATAACATACCAGAAGAAACCATTTCAGTACTAATCAAAGAGAATATTTGTAGCTCAGGGTTGAACTGTGGAGTCCTTGGTGCTCTCTGAGCCTTGTTGTTTTCTTGCAGACGTTTCATTGCCAGACTAGGCAACATCTTCAGTGCAAAAAGGGAGTGGGACTTGCTCTCTGTTTATATACAGTGGCTTGCCCTGCTTGTGTTGGTGGAGGTGTTGTTCTCCCCTTAGGAGTTCCTTGATTGGGCTGTTGTTTGCTGCTTGGCTGATTGACTGAGTTAATAGTTCCTTGATTAGGGTATATTCTGCTGTTTGATTGTTCCTCTGGTGCTAATCCTGGTGTTAATCTTTGCATATCTGGGTGTTGATTGCTGGCAAGGAGGTGTTCTGGTCTTTTGGCTTTTCTATTGTCTCTTATGAATGGTATGTAAATGTTGTTTACCTCTATGTGTCTGTTGATGGCTGCTTTGTCTGAGTGCCAAGCTTCCAGGAATTCTCTAGCCTTTTTTGGATTTGGCTTGGTTTAAGATGCTCACAGTTTCCCAGTTGAAAGTATGGTTGAGTAATTTGATTCCCAGAAAAATTAGAGCTAAACTTTGTTGGGTCAATTACCAGCACTGGCAATTACCAGCAGAAAACAAACCAGCTGGGCAGGCTGGCCTGATTTTTTCAGGCAAGCAAAGAACAAGATGTGACTTTCATGATATCTGAGCATGTGCAGTGATGACAATATGCAAGCCCCACCCTGCAGGAGCATCACAACACAGGCTTATAAAGAAGGAACTTGCACAGTGATGTCATTGGGAGCAAAACTTGCTTTCTTTTGCTGCAAAAACTCCTCCCTCCCTCCCTGTTATCTTCCTTGTATTAGTTTCTATGCAGCAAGACCTTGGAGCACTGACTTTTTGTACTCTGTATAGTCATGTACATAGTTGGCAGTATATAAATATATAGGCATGATCTTCATCCATTTATGCTCATTCTTATCTTTTGTAGAGAGCTACAGAAAACTTGCAAATCTTTTTAATTCAAGAATATAACAAGGTGTTTTAAAAAAAATGGGGGGGTCTACAGAATCCATGCAGGGAAGCTTCATAGTTTAGGTCCTCTGCTGGCCAGTAGAGCATATTAAAGATTACCCTCTGGAATACCAATGGAGAGGGGGCCTGAGGGCAAATTTAGATTATAGCCCCCTCACTCTGGAACTTGTCCCCAAGGATTAGGACAGCTCCCTCTTTGTTAACATTTCTGGAAGGCCATCAAGGCAATATTTCCTACTGGAGCAGACAGTGCCCTATAGTTACAGTGACCATATTTCCTTAAAAAATTAACTGTTTATGTTTATAACTTTGCTTTACAAAGGAATATTCAAGAGCAAAACCAAGATAATAAATACCAAGATAATAAATAAATAAATAAATAAATACCAAGATAATAAATAAATCGAAAGGACAGCTTTCTGAAATAAGGGACTGTGCTTTGTAATAAAGGGCATATGGTCACGATACCTACAGTCGGAGGCATCTGTTATGGAGGTATCTGGTATTAAAATAGTTGATGGTTTAGAAGTGGTTTTATACTTTTCTGACATTATTTATGGAGGTTGTTTCTTTTTTAGTTAATCGTTTTACTGGTCTTACTAAACGTAAGCCACGTGGAATCTTTGGTGAGCAGGCTTACAAGAGGATGAAATAAACAAATAAATAACCTTTAGGTCACAAAATTTCCTTCAACTTCACCACCACCACCACCACCACTGTTTTCCTATGGTTCCTTTGATACTAGTGTCATATTCTAAAACTTTATTTTTCCTAGTGAACTGTTTTGGTATTAGTTGCACACCTTGGTTACACACTGGGGGAAAAGGAGAAGTAAATACCATTCAGATTATTTTTTTAAAAAAAGCAGAGGACAGGGGAGATTCTCTTCAAAAACAAGCCCATTCTTCCCTAAATAAGATCAAAATCTTGAGGAGAAAGTTCACTTTTGCCAGGATGGTGCTTTCTGCATTCACTGTAAATCCTTAAATCAGTTCCTTGGGCCTCTTGGGATGGTATTTTGCCCTTGGAAATGTACCCAGGGAGAGAACAGAAGCAGGCCTTGGGCTCATCTGCTCACCACACTGTGGAAGGAAGCTAGCAATCATGCCAGGAAAACACTTATCTAAAAAATACATACATGCACTCAGGGTTTGCATCCGGTGGGGAGGGAGGTGGCGGTAGAGAATCTAAAGAAATAATCCCAACAAGCTTGACAAATACAGGAGTCGAAGAACACTGGGCTACTTAAAATAGCAATCCACCGTGCAATCCTATGCGGCAGCCTTCCTCAGCCTGAAACACAGGAGGCTGCTTCTCAAGCAAATCATTTCTAGGCACACTGGACTCCAGTTTGCATATTCCCCAGCAAGCAGTGGACATTTGAGATTCCTGGAGATGAAATCCAAACTTTAAACAGAACATTAGACCTGGGAAATCAATTATATTTACTGTATGTATTCAGAGTAGCCCACTTGGAAACTCTGACCAGGTTTACACAATTGAGTAACCTACCTCACATGGCTGTTTTTGAACGGGAAATATGAGGAGGGAGCACTATGTACATCGCCTTGAGTTGTACCAAAAACATGGCAGGATATCAATCAATCAATCAATCAGTCAATCAATATGATTAGTTTTGCATAATACACTAAACCAAAATAGAGCAAACCATATCATGCCTTAATACAAAGTGCACACTAGATCTATGTTTATAATTGCAACTGACAATGCAAGGTGCATTTACTGTATGTATCTGACCAGAAGTAATTCCACTTGAATTCAATGAAATTGATTTGGGAATAAATTTAGGATAGCAGCCCAAGAGGAGTAACATTGTTAAACGGTGTGTAATGCCGGCCATGGCAAATTTTCAGGGGAAAAGTTGAACAGTTTAATGTAGTTTAAAAATACTACATATCTCCATTTGGGCATGTCTCCTCCTACACTCTCATCTCAATATAATCCTATCTAAACAACCATTACATTAACCATAAATTACAATTTATCTGAGCAATACAGACATTCTTTCCCTCCAGCAACTGATCCCTGTGTACACACATTTTCAACTCACACACTCACTCAGAGCAAACCTCCAAAACAGATCCAAATCCCCCAAAATGTGAATCTACTTTTGGGAACTGAAGGGGGGTTTATTTATTTAAGCCTATTTACCCTGCCTTTTAGCCTCAGGATTCGTGAGACAGCTAATGACATTAGCAATAAAAACAAACAAAATAAGAACAAACAGCCAATTACTGTATAGATTTTTTAAAAAATCTACTACTGTGTGGATCTATTAAGGAAGAGTTAACAATAAACAAAAGTCCAGCACTTAATTTGCTCCAGGCCATCCATCAATAGGAAAGTCATCTCTTAACGATAAGCTCTGTGTGTGTGTGTGTGTGTGTAGACACACACACACACACATATCTTCCTTTCCATTTAATATTACAATGTGTGACTGTTAGATCAAAATCACCATGCATTGGGGGCAGGAGAATGCAATCTTGTATCATGCAGATGGGACCACTATGCACTTACTCAATCAAAAATGGAGAACAGAAGGACAGCTGCACACTAAATATTTAATGGAGCCATGCACGCTTCAAAAATGATTTGGAAAAAGTGCTTTAGATCTCAGGCAAGCACAGCACCTCTCTGCTATTCATAATAACAGCCTGCTACTTTCCAGGCTTCTGCTCAAGCCTGAATAAAAGATGATGATGCTTTAAAGAATCACCTTAACTTTACTGGATTCATTAAAGCAGCAGCATCTTTTTTTTTTTTTTTGCAGGCTTACATGGAAGCTTTAAAAAGATCAGGCTTCTTTAATTAATACAGAGGTGCTGTGCTCATGTTCAGGCAAGGTTTGAGGCAGAAATGAGAGCTGGCAAGAGAAATCCAGGAAGAAATCTGTATAAGTGTAACTACGTACCTGGATTTGGGGGGTGCCTTTGAGTCAGTGTTGACTCCTGACGATGGCCTGGACTAGTCCCTGGAGTTTTCTTGGCAAGATTTCTCAGAAATGGTTTGCCCTTGCCTCCTTCCTAAGGCCGAGAGAAAGTGACTGGCCCAAGGTCACACGCTGGCTTTGTGCCTAAGGCGGGACTAGAACTCACAGTCTCCCGGTTTCTAGCCCGTTGCCTTAACCACACCACCAAACTGGCTCTCCATGAACCTGGATACCAGTGTTTATTACTCTCTCAGCCAAACCCCCAATCTGCAACACGGAGGTAATAACACCGGATGAATTGCAAGATGGTGTTAAACCACTCTGAGCCTCAGCTTACATCCTTAGCTTCCAAAATTAACAGAGCACTACATTATAAAGCTGTGCTAGCCACTCTCTCAGTCAAACCTTCTCAATGTTTTATTTATGTATTTAGGTTATTTTTAGGGCATAGTCATGGGATTGGCCAAGAGCTCCCCGTTTATACAAAATTGCATCATCGACTCAGGAGGAAGCCAAGATATGGCGGAATGGAAGCTACCTATTGATACTATTAGCAGATCAATAGGTGGGTTCAATTCCCACCTTGAGCAATTCACATTGCGGGATGATTATGAAGATCAAATTGGAAGGAGAATGTTGGGTATGCTACCTGACCTCCTCATTAGAGCAACAAACAGTGCTATTTTAAAATCTCTGTAAAATAAACACATGGGTTTTTTTCCCCATACAAAATAAATTATGACTTAAGTAAGCACGTCATTTGCTGACTTTTATTTCTAGGAGGACATGCTAGTGCTCACAGATGTATTAAAATCTTGGATTTTGCCATTTATTTCAATCAGCAACTCTTGGGAGACATTTTTTTTAAAAAAAAAAAGCTTTCTCTGGGATGAACCCTGAAATACCCTATCTGCAAATGAAAGTTGTCAGTCTGTAGCCTTAACCAGCATGTTGGGCTCTCAAATAAACTGGCAGTTGGTTATCTGAATTGTACAGTACTCCCTCTCCCTCACTAGCTTCACTGATCTGCTACAAAACTCTGGCATTAACCTATGTTAGTTTTCTCCAACCTACTGCTTACATGTCTGGTAAAAGCCACTAGGACATAACCATGCAAATAACATTGAATATGTAATTTGCATCAGCTGTATCATGATGCAAATATCCTAATTCCATTCATTTGTGTAAGGACATCATGATTCACATAACATCACTTGCCCCCAAGGGGATGCCCATAAACTGGTATCTTCCAAATGTGGTGGACTGCAACTACCAGAATTCCCAACCAGATGGAAAACTGACCTACGCTGTTCTAGAGATACTCCATCTGGATTCAGTAATCTCATAAAAGAATTTACAGATTACACACAGATTTGTTTCTGAGGTCCTGAATACAGAATTTAACATGCTAAACACACACAACTTTATTGAAGCAGCTCCAGTTTTGCATGTACAAACTCATATACATACAAGAAGTCAAGCTCTTGCTGTAGACATTTTTCAAAATGAAATCTTTCATTTTTGTCAAACACTGAGAGGTCTACAAGAAAAAATATGTTTGAATCCTTCCAGAGCACTGCTAGTGAGAAACCACTTGCTGCTTTCCAAGCCTCGTCAAGTCCGCTAAATTAATAACACTCTTGAAGATACTATTAGGCAGTTAATTGCCTTAAAATTCTATTATGTTTAGTATTTTGCAGCATCACTACTACCATTAAGAACTAGCTGTTACACTGAAGGACTAAGAGGTGACAAAAAAGGAGCGATAATGACTTAAAAACAAAACAAAACAATAGGATGTTGTAACTGCTGCTGTACTCCGTGTCATCACCTTTTTTTTCCCCCTCCAATTTGCTCCTTCAAAATTAAATCACCGGGTCCCTCCCCAATATACCAATAAATCACTTTCTTATAATAGTGTTGGGTAAATAAGGGTTATCATTAGGTAAACACATCTTTAAATGGCTGCAACTCATTGATTTGCCTTCAGAAAAGATTAACTACAAAGAAAGCCACCGTCGAACCAGGCGGTCCCGCCATCAGGATTGGCAAGCTCAAAGCTCCATCAAACTAGTTTTCAAATGCCTCAGCAAAGGGAGAAGTGTAAAGACCCTTTTCCTTGAGTAGACAGCGGCATACCCTTAAGATGCCTGCATATTCCCCAGGAGACGGAGGGTCCCCCCTCTCTTCCTTTTCCCTCCCTTCCATCACCAGGCCCAAAGCATCTGGCCCTTCTGCTCTCGTAAACCCTCATTTACCCAACCCTACTACAAGGAAGTGATTTCGTTTGGTCACCTGGCTAACCCTTTCTTAGCCCAAAAGCAGCAGTTTTAATCCTAGTATACAGGCATGGGCGCAAATGGTTTGTTACTGCCAACTGGATCCTGGATGGTGTACAACTGCAAAGATAAAATCACCCTGTGATTTGACCTCCTCCTATTTTCAGAGATCTGTCTGTCTGTCTGTCTGTCTGTCTGTCTCCTTTCCCCCACTTTCTCTGTCATCACCCAGTCAAAAGTGCAAGGCAATCACCTCACTCCAGCATCACTTTTACAAGGGATGATAACGGATAAAGCGAGAGCCTTTTGCCTCTTAAAAATCACAAATGGCACCACTGAGAAACAGCCCCAGTAGTCAAGAAATGCCAAAGAGAAGAATAAACTCCCACGACAGCTGGCAGCATTATCTGGCAGCCTGTCTAAAATAAAAGGTAGTGTTAATGGCCCTCTTTATGTAATTTTTATATATACTGTGTGTGGGGGGGTATATATATGTATATATGTAGATATCAGATACCTATACAGTCAGGACTAGGTTTATTAAGAGTACTTTTCCAGGGACCGAGATTACCCTTGGATCTATCAACCTAGAAATTTGTGGGTTCACAGGCATAACTCAGGAATCTTTCAGCCCATAAGGATGTTTTATCTAAGTGTTTTGGCCTGGAGGGATTTCAATTGCTTTAGAGAGGGAAGAGATATGCTTTACCTCCCTGCATACTGCTTACTGTGTTCCTAGTAAGATTTGCATTTCCCCCAAACGTAATTAATTAGGAGAAAATAAGATAGATAGTCATAGTGCCTATCAAGGGAACATCTATTCTGGCCAAAAAGAAAAAGGCAAATCTCCCCCCCCCCTTCTGTGAAAGAACAATGTAATGAAAAGAGAAGAGGGTTCAGTTAAATTTAGCCTTTCTGAATCCCACAGATTTCACAAAAAGAACTCTAAGCATGTGCTTACTAATGCTATGAAATCAGTGGGGTTTAATAATGCTCATCCTACTAGCTTCTATCCCTTAAGGCTGTGACACAGACTTAAAAGTGTGTCAAGTATACCTCATCAAGCAGTTCAAGCATTCTCTAAAACTCCCTTCCCCTGGCTAACAGAAGCAGAATTATGCAAATAACAAATACACAAAAGTTCTTCTGCTGCATACTACTTTTGAAAAGTCCTAGAATACAGCCAAAGTCTGGATTACACTGCTACAAAATTTTGGTTTTTAGAAGAGCAAATGAACAGCCATTGTGAGATTGTCACTACCATTTTGGGCCGCTGTATACTACTGGCAGTAAATCCCTGGCACTGTTCATTTCTGTCAGAGAAATTAGATGGCTGGGATGACTAAATGCCACAGTTGTTTTCAGTAATTACTGCGAGACTGATATCATGGAGAGTGTATCTACAATCAAAGGTGATCTCAGATTTCTTTGCTTAGGAAAGCTCAAATTAACAATACCCTTGGAAATACACAGAGGGGCCTGGAGCTCTTAAGGAGACCAAGCTGGAAACGCTGAACTCCAATTCAACTTCTAAATCTCCCTGAGTTGTCCAATCAGCAGCAACGTTTTTACTTGGTAGTGAACAAAAATGTGAAAAGCCCAGTTCAAAAGGGAGGCAATGCCCACTGCTCAGCCGGATTCAAGGAATCTCTGCCTCTAGCAGAGGGCTGCCCAAGCCCTTGTAGGCCACTTGCAGCTCAGAGAAAATTGCCTCCCCCCAAAATCTGCAAAAAGCAGATGAATTTCTGTAGAAAGAAAAGGTGAAAGAACATAGAAAGCATGCCCACTAATCTTTACATCAGTGGCTAAATTTCTTAACTAACAGATGCTGGAGAAGGGGCCTGGAAAAACTGAGGTCTTTGTTGAAGTAGATCCACTTCAGCCAACAGAGCTTTGATTTTAGGACAATAATCAATATCCTCTATTACCCGCGGCCATTTTGACAGGCCTTTTCAGTGGGGTTCTGAGGTGCAGAGAGAAATTACTGGTCCTTGCCGTTTTAAAATAATGCATCTTTCACATATATTAGGCAGACAACAGGAGGGACCTGCAGATCGAGTTGGGGTCTTCTACACACTGAGCCATATTAAACCAGGTCCAAGGTGAATCCCTGGGAGACATATGCCTGATCCTTCCATTTTAGGAGAAGAAAGTTGCTTTCCCACTTGGGTATGATTTCTAAACCAAAGAATGGCACAGATTTTCTGTCAAGCTGAGTTTATCGGCTCAGTAACAAGCAAATTTAGCAACCAGCTGTCAACAAAAATGCAAAACCTCTGAATACCAGCAAGAAGGTTGTTTGCCTGTGTGTTTTGTGGGCCAAAAAGAAGAGACGATGAGAAAGAAATACACCAAGTCCAAGACAAACAGTGAATTGGAATATACTGCCACAATTTATAGCAGCAGGTTGTTTTAGTTTAGCATTTGGAGGCAACAATTTCCAAATCTCATGTTTGCCCAATAACAACAAAAGCCCACTCTGTGGCTTGAATCATGTCAACTGGATTTCTATTTTCTCAGTAGAAACGTTTCACTCCTTATCCAAGGAGCTTCTTCAGTCTGAAGAAGCTCCTTGGATAAGGAGTGAAACGTTTCTACTGAGAAAATAGAAATCCAGTTGACATGATTCAAGCCACAGACTGTTCCACCTGGATGACTGAGAACCTTCATCGACAACAAAAGCCCACCTTTTCCAAATGCTGACTGACGCCTCAACTGAGTATATCCAAACTGGGACACTGAAGAAAACTTTTATCAATAGATCTGCCAATATCAAATCAACCAGCTCTCTTATTAAAACTCCACAAATGGCCTGTCAAATTCTCTCCTCTGAGTAACCAAGACGACAATTTCATTAGATTTCTTCAGTGGGGAGAATTTTTCTTGGATGGGGCGTCTTTCTTCCACATGGGATTTTTTTAAAGGTATTTTCTTGTCTTCCTCCTGCAGCTTCTACGAGTAATAGACATTTTATTTATTATTTATTATTTAAATTTATATTACCGCCCATCTCCTCGAACGGAGGACTCTGGGCAGTTCACAATACCGTAATAAAATACAATAATAGTCAAAACATCAATAAATAAATATAAAATCCAAGAGCAAAGATGTTAATACTAAAAAGGGTTTCATGGGATCAGGATCAACCAGCCCGAGGAGGAACTGTTAGCATTCCCCTCCCATGCAAGGCGGCAGAACCAGGTCTTTAAATTTTTATGGAAGGTCGGGAGTGAAGAGACCTGCCTTAGCTCCGGGGGCAAGATGTTCCAAAGGGCGGGCGCTGTTGCAGAGAAGGCTCACCTTCTGGACCCCGCTAGGTGGAATTCTTTGATCGATGGGGTCCGTAGCATGCCCTCTCTGCATGACCAGGTGGGGCGGGTCGATGTTCTGGGGATGAGACGTTCCCTCAGGTAACCTGGTCCCATGCCATGTAGGGCTTTAAAGGTGACAACCAACACCTTGAATTGGACCCGGAAGCAAACTGGTACCCAATGGAGCTCGCGCAGCAGAGGAGTTACATGTGCCAATTTTCTGGCTCCAATAACTGTCCGCGCGGCTGCATTTTGGACCAGCTGAAGCTTCCGGATACTCTTCAAGGGTAGCCCCATGTAGAGCGCATTGCAATAGTCTATATGGGAGATGACAAGGGCGTGAGTGACTGTTCGGAGAGCATCCCGGTCCAGGAAAGGGCGTAATTGGCGCACAAGCCGAAGCTGCGCAAAGGCCCTCCATTTTAGCTTTCTTTAAGGTTGGTAGCATGATAACCATTTGCAAACTGCATGATGGCCCAGCTCTAGTCTCATCCTGAACATTGTAGAAGAATGGCAGCATCCCTTCCCCAAACTGGTGAATAATATTTAAGGAATATCTCTACATCATTTGAGAAAACTGTCTGGAGAAATTTCAGCTAAGTTCAAAGCAAAGCACCTGATGGTGCCACAAAAGCTTCAAATCTTTCTGCTAATGGGGTTAGAAAAAGGGATTGCTTCTAGGAAGCTTAACAATCAAGCTGTGGCTAAGGGCACTGTATAAAAAACCATCCACTTCAACCCGATTCCTCATTTTGAAGGAATGAAATGCTGTTTCTCTGGAGGAATGGTGCCAAGGCAGCTTCGTAAAAGTTGATTATCAGATGCACAAGAGAATATCAACCGACACATGGATCATCTACATAGCAAACCCAATGAAACCAAGAGACAGAATATACTGTCCCTCTTGTCCAGCATAGTATTAAAAGTACATGTCCATGTAACACTTGCTGGAATGTTATTAGCCACATCATAAGAACTCTGGGAATAAACTATTATAGCACTGTAAAGCCCAAAAACATAAATAGAAACTATAACAATAATCAATACATTCTTTCCAAATCCCACCATCAAAATCTCTCACCTAACACAAAGAGAGTTAGTTGTGTTGACCTCACATAACATTTCACAGCATCATAGAACAAACCCTCAAGGTCATCTCAACCAGCTCCTGAAAAAAACTGCAATGCAAGATGCAACAACTGCATACCTAAGAAATGGCCAACAGCTTTGCTTCGGCATTTCCAACAAAGGAGAGCTCTCCACTTCTGAGGTAGACAGTTGTGGGCCTCCAGAATAAGGTATCCTGCAATTTAACTGCATGCTCATAATCGAGGAAGGGTAAAAGATGAAGCTGATGAAATGGGAACCTCTGATTCTCATGCTAGAGAAAGACAGTCTGTAAACAAGAGACAGAAGGTTTTCCAGGCCAGGAAACCACATGGCCATTGACTTGAAAAGGTAGGAGGAACAGGTCCATTGTTTAAACCTGGCAACTAACAGAGGGCAGGAGTCCTGGGTTCTATTAGAGCAGGGCTTTCCAAAGTGCCGCCGCTGGCGACACACTAGTGGTGGTGGCGGTGGCGCGCGCACGGCGGCGGCGCGGGGAGGCGCACATGCGCGGCGGCATGCAGCGGCGCACGCGTGCACGGCGGCGGCACGGGGGGCGTGCGGCGGCGCGCGCACGGTGGTGGCGCAGGGGGGCGTGCGGCGGCGTGCACATGCACGGCCGCTTCCGGGTGGTGTGGCGACACACCACGCTGTGTGTGGCAACACACTTTTGTGTCGCCACACACAGTTTGGAAAGCTCTGTATTAGACAGATAACTTCTTGTGTGCATGACTTCCCAGTTCTCTGCAATCTACTGTTCTAACCTTCCTGAGTCTGCTATATATCTAGTGGGAAGAGAGTGCAATTGCCCACTTGGTACAAAGCCTTAACAAGAAATACCACAGGTGTTATTGCAATAAAATAAAGTTATCAGAAGAATACCTGGTAAGGAATAGAACCAAATCCTGACACCTGTAACAGATTATCTGGCAGAAAAACAAGGGCCTCCTGTTGTGGAATTAGAACAGCTGAATTCACAAAACTGTTTTCACATTCCATCAGAAGAGTGAATCAATCCCTAATTTCTTTTGGACATTTGAAGAGTACTTGAGTCACAAAACACCACTCCATTCTGTTATTTCTGCCCCAAATTTGATTCACTAAGCCACTGTGCTATCCAGATGCTTCCCTAAGATCCAGCAATATTACTAGCAAAAATTCAGACGTGCACTGGCTTCCATCCCAGCCAAGGTTCTCAAGTTGAATGCACAGAGGTCTTAAGGACGTGATTTGCGTACACTGGCAGGGAACAGGACTTAAATAGAGCACACACTTGGCAAACCCTCCAGTTTCTCTAACACCTAAACAGAGCTACTGTGAATTCAGAGACTGAGATTTTCCAAACATTGAAGAACTACACCCTCCACAGAGATTAGACTGGAACTCTCATTATTTATTTATTTATTTATTTATTTATTTATTTATTTATTTATTTAATTAATATGACCGTCAATCTCCCCTCATGGGGAACTCTGGGCGGTTCACAATAAATAAATTAAAATAGAATCTAAAAATATATAAAAACCACAATAATACAATACAATAAGTAATTATAAAATCCAGATGGACGAAGGCATTCATTAAAAGAAGGACATTAAAATTAGGGGATTAGCCACCCCCATGAGGAACTATCCCTTCCTCCTTCCCATGCCAGGCGGCAGAACCAGGTCTTCAGCTTTTTCCTAAAGGTCGGGAGGGAGGAAATCTGTCTCAACTCTGGGGGCAAGATGTTCCATAGAGTGGGCGCTGTCACAGAGAAGGCCCGCCTCCTAGACCCCATCAGATGGCATTCTCTAATTGATGGGGTTCGTAGCAGGCCCTCTCTGAATGACCGGGTGGGGCGGGTCGATAACATGGGGATAAGACGGTCCCTCAGGTATTCTGGTCCCATGCCATGTAGGGCTTTAAAGGTGATAACCAACACCTTGAATTGTACCCGGAAGCAAACTGGCACCCAATGCAGCTCGCGGAGCAACAGTGTTACATGTGCAGATCTTGGCGCACCCAAAACTGCCCGCGCGGCCGTATTCTGCACCAGCTGAAGCTTCCGGATAGTCTTCAAGGGTAGCCCCATGTAGAGCGCATTGCAATAATCTACATGGGAGATGACGAGAGCATGAGTGACTGTACGGAGGGCATCATCATTAACAAGATACTGCTCTGCATTAACTACATTTATTTTCTCTGAAATTATGATGCCCTGGATGCAGTTTAGATTCACACATCAACATGGGGCAATTGACTTGGAAAGCCCTCCAAGTCTTAAATGCAAAGCTGTAGATAAAGATATGAGCCCACCTGCAAGTTCCCACTTTGGTGTCTATTCTATTAAATCTTCACAACTGTCACGACTGAGACAGATGACTTGGCCGTGGAGAAGCCTGCTCTTGATGAATGTCAGCCTCAGGAAGCAATCTAGCACTCAGACTCTGCCAGCAATCATCCAGAAGAACAGATGCAGAACGAGATCGATGATAAGAGGCCTCGATTCCATGGAACACTCGGCCTGAGAACACCCAACAAACTCTGGAGAGCTAAGCAGACACACCATGCTTGGTTCCTCAAGAAACAAGAGAGGCAGTGGCCTTAATTAGACCACACCCAGCGACTGACCTATGTCAGAGCTACTGCTGTAGGCTGGCTCTCCATAGGAGCAGCTGCTCCAACCTCAACTCCATCTTCTCATGTCTCTGAATCCCATATGCTACCTGAACCTCGGTTCTTTGACACCGCACCAGCTGGCTACTCTTCTGTAGCACCTGAACTGCTGGACTGTTTCTGGACTACACTCCTGAATACTGTTTGGCTTTGAACTGTCAAGCAAGCTCTTGCTCCTTTGTAAGCAGCGCTGGCCTTGCATGCACTTGCACACACCCATGCTGGTACATGCATGCACTTGCATGCACTGGTCCTCTCCCTGCTGTTGCCTATAATTGCTTGCAAGCCAAAGTGAACTCCTTGAAACTCAAAGCTGCGTGCATGCTCAGCCTGGAACAGGACAACAGCTGTGACAATCCATTTTCAAGGTATAGCTTACAAATAATAGTCATTTTGTGCACAGAGAGATTGGAAACTAAGCAATCTTAACAGCTTGGATGCAAACTATGTTTCACTAAAAACATTAGCTACATTGTCATATTGATCTACAACTGAGGAAACCCAAGTTTAAATTCTCCATCAGCCATGAAGCTTACTACGTGAGCACTATTTCCCAGCCTAATTTCATAGGGTTGTTCTGTGGGGAAAATCAGGAAAGATGGTGCACGTTAGTCATTCGACTCCCACAGTCCTTGATGAAAAGGTGATGAATAAAAATGTTCTCATAGAGCAGGGGTGGGGAACCTTTTTTCTGCCAAGGGCCATTTGGATATTTATAACTGGGGAACGGGGGGGTGGGGGGCGGGGTTTCTGGGATTTCCGCGGACCGGGGGCCAGAGTTTGCAGGAGGGAGCCAATCACAAGCACTGGGGGGCGGGGTTTGCGGGCAGGAGCCAATCGCGTGGAAGGGGCGGGGTTTGCGGGTGGGAGCCCCGCGGGCCTTATAAGGCCCACGGGCCTGACGTTGCCCACCCCTGTCATAGAGAATAAACACAATATAGATGCTAAATAGGAAAACTGAAATGATATTGCAACTTGTTAGTCAACATAACACCTTCAGATAGCCAAGATTTTCCTTCCATATAGTGGATTTTTCCCATATTGCTTCTATATTAACTTTCACCAACCATACATGAAAACAGCACTCTAGGTCTAATTTTGCTAAATTCAACAATCCTCTTTCTTTTTAAACAAAACCGAAACAGGAAAACACAGACAGATTAAAATATACTAAAATCCATAAAACCTAACTAACAGGGGAAGAATCTACCGATTGTATTAAGGAAGAATGTATTAAGGAAGAAGAAATATACTTGAGGCTGAAGATAAACAACAAGCCACTGCTATCTTTACCTTGCCCCACTGATGTATCTCCAAAGACCTCTGCTTTGGGGTTTTTTAAAAACTGGGTTCCACAGAACTCTAGGATTCTGCAAGGATTTGAATGGACTCTCTGCAAAGAACTAAGGGGGGGGGGAACTTGAATGCACTCAGCCATCCACTCCCACCTTGACTCTTCCCTGGCTGTACACACCAGTTTGCAAGTAGTCCATTCAAGAGGTACCTGGCTACCTTTTCTTCCCAGGTTCACAGGAGCCAAACCTGCCCCCAGACTTCAACAAGCATTCCTAACTCTGCACCCTGTTCCAACCTATTCACTTTCTGTGTTGCAGACAACATTTGAATGCATGCATACACATGTCCCCAGAGAGCTTCTTAAAGGTGGCCTCCTGTGCTCATCTACATAAGCCCCACTGAGCTGTGTGGGAATTAATAAAGAAACTTAGCATTGCACTGTTCAACTGTAATGCCCTTGTGCTTTAAATCCCTTTGGAGTGGGACTTCCTCCACAGTAAACATACATTCCACATGTGTCATGCTGGCCACATGACCGTGGAAGCATCTTCGGACAATGCTGGCTCTTCGGCTAACAAACGGAGATGAGCACCGGCCCCTAGAGTCGGACACGACTGCACAAGTGTGCGGGGGGAACCTTTACCTTTACTATACTGTATGCATATTATTTCTTTTGTTTTTTATTAGGCCTAATGCATTTTTATAGTAATTTTATTAAAAATTACAATTACAACAATCAAAATACAAACTAAAAGAAAAAGAAAAAATAGAAGGTGAAGAAAAGGAAAAATAGAAAAGAAGGAAAAAGTAAGAATATAGTAAAGAAAAATATATATATAAAGAAACGATTTCCCCCTTCATCACAACAAGTATAAACAATTTTAGTAACTTATCACCTTCTCTTAAAATACAACGAATGATCTCTTCTTCCCATCTCCCATCTCTTATCTATAAACAAATCCACAAAGCCTCATCATTTCAGTCCTGATGTCAGCAAAAGTCCATTAAGAGTTACCAGAAGTAATAACATATCTATTTAACCTTGATCAAATAAACCAACTTTATATTCCTTCCTTTTACTTCTAACAACTTGATCTTTAGTCCCTTCAAATAATGTCTTAGAACTTGATTTCTTTTCATTTTTGTCCCTTCTCACAAAAGTCTTCAAAGCTTTAACAAGCCTCTTTTGTAAATCCAATATAGGAAAATTATCCAGGTCACTCTCTTGGTTTATTATTTGTATATCCCTTTTAATTATTAGGACATCAGCCACTTTCTTTTTAATGTCCAGTATAGCATCTTTTTCCAGGTCATTCTTGTAGCCTGTCATTTTAAAATCCACTTTTAAATCAGTCTCAATCTTGTCCTAACATCTTTTAAACACAGTCTATCTATAGAGGCAGACACTCTTAAAATTAACTTCTGGGTCCATTGTTCAAAAATATCCTTCAAGATGTCCAATGTTAAAATACTTTGCTTCATTCTGTATTTGTAAGTCAAGTTTAAGTGTTCTCCTTTAATTCTAATCTTTAGTCCCTTTTAGTTCCATCTAGTGTCCAATTTTTAAAATCTTATCTTATTATATATTTTTTAAAGAATTCAACAAAAGCATTTTCCCACAGGAAGGATTCTTTATAATTAATTCCATAATCTTATTTCAAATTTATCTGGACCCTTAGTTTGTTTGTAACTTTCTAAAATCAAAGTTTTAATCACCCTTTTGCTCTTTATTCAAAAAAAAAACTTTTTAAGTCCTTAAACTTGTATTTAAAATTTCTTTCGCAAAAGATTGAAGGAAACTCACCAGGTGCTGTATAACTTGTCAATCCAAAGGTTCTTAATAGCTGAAAAGCAGTTAACAAGCAATTTCTGTAAGTGATTAGAAAAGGAAGTGTGTGAACCTAGTGTCCTTTTAAAGGCTCTGACCGCAGTTTGAGCAAGATGCTCTATTCCAGGGCTTTCCAAAGTTTTTCCCTCAGCGACACACCAACCGGCGTTGGTGTGTCGCCGCGGGAAAACCCGGAAGTGCCGTCCTTGCAGCAGCGTGCAAAAACCTGGAAGCGCTGCTGCCGCTTTCAGGTTTTGCGCGCTGCAGTTGGTGTGTCGCCATGGGAAAACCCGGAAGCGCTGATGATGATCAGCGCTTCCGGGTTGTGTGGCGACACACCAGACTGTGTGTGGCGACACACTTTTGTGTCGCCACACACAGTTTGGAAAGCTCTGCTCTATTCCCTTGTCTCCCAGAGCTCTGAACCCGCAGAGACAGCTGTCTTTCAGTCTCCTCGTGAGGAGCAACTGTTTGAAGCACTTGTGGGTAATCTCCGGTCCTCTCCTTGTCCAGAGGAAGTATGGAAGAGCTGGTCTACTCGCCAGCTCTTCATTCTGCTGCGGTTGTCGGCTCTACTTTTTGCGGCGCCGTCTTCAGTCCGCCATTTCTTTCCCAGAAGTCCAGGCCTAATGAATTTTTATGTAATGTGGACTTTTTCAAGATATGGATGATTGGCTACAAACTAGTACTATAGCAAACGTACAGAATAATGTGAAAAAGAAAGAGCGAAACAAATTCCACTGCTACCGGTATTGCTGTTTCTAATGCTCTAAGTTGTGAGAAATTAAAATTCAATTTGCCTGATTTTATATTACAAACAACATTTTCTCATGTAGAACTTAATGAATTTCTGGATAAAAGTTTTTTTAAAGAATAGCCTGACATTGGCAGTCAAGCATTGAAAGATTTTACACTGTTTGCAACAACCTATCTTTGCGACAGAACCTTCTCTTTATATGCAGCAACAAAAACATCAATTGCCTCAAATATTGAACGTTTATCCAAGGAAAAGCAACCGTATCCCAGTCACTGAACACAGATTTGTTTAGTTAAAACTTTAACCTCTCAGATAATTGTGAAATTCAAGTGAGGTTTTTTTGTACATTGGAATGTTAATTTTGCATTTCCAATAAACAGCTTACTGTTGTTGTTTTTAATTGCTAGCTTTCTAACATTAGTGCTTTGCCTCTTGATTAGGGGTTCTGGGATTTTTGTTTCAACTAACAGTTTCTGCAGCCTGAAAAAAGTCTGAAGACTACTGCTCTAGTTGAACATTCTTGGGCAGGGGAAGGAGTTGGTTTTTTGTTTAATCCAGCAAAACCATCCTTACACTATTCCATTCAAAACTACTGTTCAATATTTCACACACTTTATCCAAAGTTTCAACTGAAAAAGAGAGAAAGAGAAGACAGAATTCTGAGAGAGACAGAATGGAACCATTATTCAAGCAACAATTAGTAACAGTGGTTCCAAAGCTTCAACCCAACACATATTTACCTTCTGGGTATACCATTGTACTATCTATCTATCCATACATTCATTCATCCATCCATCCTCTGTCTTTAGTGCTAAATATCTACTGCTGTTTCTTTTTATTAAGAATACATGCTTGAATTCAAATAACAAAGCTAGCAACACTGTTCTGGTAGCTAGGAAATTCTTACTACCTCCATCCACTCCCTTTCAGCATCAGTTCCATACCCTGCACACTTGAACTCATCCACATGGCTATCCTAAAACTCTTGTGGAAGGGGGAAAAAAGGAAAGGTTCCCCTGTGCAAGCACCGAGTCATGTGACCCCCTGGGGAGACGCCGCTTTCGTGACATTTTCCTGGCAGACTATAGAGCGGGGTGGTTTGCCATTGCCTTCCCCAGTCGTGATTACCTTTCCCCCAGCAAGCTGGGTACTTATTTTACCGACCTCGGAAGGATGGAAGGCTGAGTCGACCTGAGCCGGCTACCTGAGAAATCAACTTCCACTGGGATCAAACTCAGGTCGTGGGGAGTGTGTGGAAGGACTGGATATAAATAAGCATATTCTAAATACATGAAATAGTCACTGTACTAACTGAGCTAAATTAATATTTAGATTTGCTATAGGATTTAATCACTCATCGTACCCTTTACTACTGAAAGGATGGGAAATCCCATTATAGTTCTCTGTAGTAATACTTTTAGTAGCAAAAATATTATTACTATTATTATTATGTTTCTATCCCACTCTTCATATTCTAATATGAAGTACTGTACATCAAAATGACCACATAATGACATCAATACATCTAGTAAATAATCAGCAGAAATAATAAACAATAGTAATTATAATTTGCAAGAAGATTCCACTGTAATTCCAAGACTGTGCGATTTACCTACCAGCAGCATGGGGGGGGGGAGGGAAAAGAACAAAAGCAGTATTGCAGTTTTGCAATAAAAGCCCTGCTGCTTTATACCTGCATCATAACGTTTCACACCTGTATGAAAAGGGCAGAGCTTGTGGTATGACACTAATTGCATCATTGTGACAAACCCAGTAGTAAGGTCCTGCTGATACTCATGTACTCTCCCCCTCCACACACCCCAACACATCTAAAGTCTATATAAAGCGAAGACCTGTAAGCAGGAGAGTAGTGAACACTCTGGGCTGGATGGGGTTGTAATAATCTCCCTGAAGGATGAAATTCACAAAGATATTAGCTGATCCTTATTTATCAACGGAGCAGAGGGTGACTCAAAATGCTTTCAATTAGCTTGTGTGGGTGTGTCAGCTCAACACTACCTCATCTCTATAGCAGACTCCCATACTTAATGCGTCTTATATGATACGGTGTTTGAAGGCTCTTTAAGGAACTGAAATTGATCCAAAACATTGCAGCAAGATGACGACACCGTGATGCTTATACAAAGCTCTGCCAACCGTCCTGGCTCCCAGGCACGGCACAATGAACAGCTAAAGCAATTCACAACTCGCAGCCAAAGTACCTGGAAGCTTTCTGTTCATTTCAATGCAGTCTCTTCTCCTGTGGTCTCTACCATCTGAGATTCAGCGATGGAAAAGCACATCCTGCATAGTGATACTCCGAAATGTTCTCCCCCCAGGCTGATTATCTAGTGCAGGAGTACACAAAGTCTGAACTGAAGATTCTGGAACTCCTCTAAAGCCGACTTATAGTTGCAATATGAAAGGGGAAATTATGAAGTATACGGGGGGAGGTAATCATATTAAATTATGCTGACTTTAAATTAAGTTATAAATCCACTCTTCGACTCAGTGTAACCACCCACTCCTTCGATATCAATTCAGAGATATAATCCACGATAGGATAGAAAAGAATTCTGTTTACTGATACATACAAGTACAGTCCATGCAAAGCTCAGACTAACTCAAAAGGCACCAAAATTCCTTTTTACACCTCCCAGATCACACACCCCTCGTTAACCCCCACCCCTTCCATCTTTCCCCAGTTCCCATAACATTAAACTGTCAGCTTTCTGCAGGCCCCAGATGTATGGCCTTGGAGTGCTAGGAGCCGCTGTTCCCCCCTCCCCTCAGCATTGCATTCCATTCCTTATCTCTTACCTCTACCAATTATCCCACAGTCTAAGCCAGAGCTTTCCAAACTTTTCATGTTGGTGACACACATTTTAGACATGCATCATTTCACGATACACTCTTACAGCAGGGCTCAAGGCAGGCACTAGGACCTGCATGGAATCCTGGCAGGGCAGGTTTGGAGGCAGCAAGGCACAAGGCAGGCACTAGGACCTGCGCGGAATCACAGCAGGTTTGGAGGCAGCAAGGCACAAGGCAGGCACTAGAACCTGTGTGGAATCCTGGCAGGGCTCGGAGGCAGCAGCAGCCACGACACACCCAGACACTGCAGCTGACACACTAATGTGTCGCGACACACAGTTTGGAAAGCTCTGGTCTAAGCATTCTACTACTACGAACCTCTCGGCTCTCTAAGAACTACAAATCACATCTATTCCTAATAGCTTCAATTCCTAAGCTACTCTAACCTAATCTAACAGAATAACATGATACCACCTTATACTAACCCATCCTACCCTGTTCTAGCTGCATGACAGGATACCATCCTGACACTCAGTCACTTTTTGGAATGTAGCCGATGGCATATCTTTCCAAGGCCAAGCAACGTAAACTGGTGTGCACTGAGTTCTTTCTCTGAGAACGTTTAAATTTGACCGCTTTTTTCTTCACTGATCACTGGTATCTCTGCTGGTTATTCGTATGCTTTTTAAATCACCTTGCCTTCCAATTGCTTTTTCTTCAGTTTTATTGCCAATGATTTTGTTATAATTCTGAGTCTGTACAGGTCAACCTAACCATGTTTGAAATGTGGGACTACATGCCTGTAATAAGTATGGAGTAAGATGAATATGGAGTTCCCCATCTGCTCCAATGATGCTGCTCGGGCAGGATAAGGCTACAGCTCCAAATGCATGATCTGTGTGCTGCACCTTTTTCCAAATGTGCTGTATCACACTCAAGTTTTCACTTTAAAAAATCAAAGCCTGATAGGTGTAATTAAAATAAAAATAGCAAGTAGACCTTTCTAAGTGTGAAATGTAAATGCAACAAAATGGGTGAAATATAAGCAATTCTTACATGAGAATGTGAAGTGTGAATGTGAACAAAACAGAAGCTCAAACGATGACATGAAAATTGAAATCTAACAGAAATGTTGCTGGATTAGGACAAGTTAGCTCCCACAATGACAACAAATAAAAAAAAAGGCAATCCAAACTGTCAGCAAACTGCAAAATATTCGCATTCATCAGTTAAAGAGTGTTAAATGTAATTGTATTAAGGAGCAAGCAATGCTGTTTGCAATACTCATAGTCAATGAGGAAAGCTAACGTTTGCTGCACGGTAAATTATCCCCAATTACATTTAGCAGAGTGGCTCCCTAATTATACATACAAACAAAATAACGCACAGCAACCCTAAAGTAATTCAATCATTTCCTTTGCACATTAGTATCATTCTGGCACTAGAAGGAGCCAAGTTTCCTTTTACCATTTGTGATTCCGTTTCACTCGGACAATGAAAAATCACTTTGGGAAGCTCCCATCTTTGTTGAATCTCTATCACCCTAAAATGCTAAGGCTTTAAACCTGTCATTCTTAATTAAGGCAAGCTGGACTACAACTCCCATACTCCTCTCTAATATAAGACATTTGCTGGCACCAATTGGGAAAGGTTAGTTTAAGTAATTGAGACAGACTGATCCCCCCTTTTCTTTCCTCAGGAAAGAACAAGGCAAATCTTTATTCTCTTATTACAATTCTAAGCCAAGTATACTCTTGAAGACTGATTGAAGCCCTACTTTCAACTCATTTGGAAGAATGGGGGGAGAGGGGGGAAGCTGAGGCTTTTTAGATGTTGCTAAACATCAATTCCTAGTAGTCCCTGCCAGCATGACCAATGCTGAGGAATGCTGGAAGTTGTAGTTCAACAAAATCTGGAGGGCCACATATTGCAAACCCATTTGCAAACTGTCTGGCATTATTAGGAAAAAATTTGGACAATACACATACAGCAACAGACACCTGAAAATGGTGTGTGGTCATGGTGCAAAACAATGATCATGCAAACTACAAGAGAGAGCATGACAGATGACACTCTCCTCCTATTGCTCTACATTTGGGGTAGGCATGTAACAGATACTACTACAAAGGCAGAAAAGAGAAACAGCAACTTTACAATCAACTGTAAGTCAAACGTCTCCTTTTGCCCAATTCACCAGGGCAGAACTTGTAGAATCTGATCATCCTGAGCCTACTACACCCTGCTCTGCAACAGTTAGGAATCAAAGCTACTAGAAGCAACAGTGTCCCAGGTTCAAATGTCACCTTGGATATTAACTCAACAAAGAGGTCTTAGGAGAATCTCTATTCTCAGATCCCTACCATAAAACAACAATGATCACAGTCTGTCCTTATTGCTTTAAGGACTCTCTATTTGGATGTAAGGAACTTTGGTGCAGCTATGTCTCAGCAGGTGGCAACAGACCTTTTCTGGGCTTAGAAGCTAAGCTGGGTCATGCCTATCTGGATAGGAGGGCACTAAGAAATCCCAGAACTGTAGACTGGATGAAGAAGTAAAAAAAGTAAAGATCCTGGAAGAAAGCTAGAGCACATCACTCTGCTATTATTGCCCCCCAAAAATTGCAGGGATGTGTTCATGTAATAATTGAACTCAATTAAAGGGCACATTTCCCCTTCATGGATCACTGCCTTGTCGTGGCGAAGGGGCTTGCGTAACTCAATGAAGTCAGGTCAAGAAGAACAGGTCATGACGGAGAGTTCTGACAAAACGTGGTCCACTGGAGTAGGGAATGGCAAACCACTCCAGTATCCTTGCCAAGAAAACCCATGGACAGTATCAAAAGGCTAAAAGATATGACGCCGGAAGATGAGCCCCTCAGGTCGGAAGGTGTCCAAAATGCTACTGGGGAAGAGCGGAGGGCAATTCCGAGTAGCTCCAGAAAGTGTGAAACGGCTGGGCCAAAGCCGAAAGGACGCTCAGTTGTGGATGTGTCTGGAAGTGGAAGGAAAGTCCGATGCTGTAAAGAACAATATTGCATAGGAACCTGGAATGTAAGAACTATGAATCAAGGTAAGCTGGATGTGGTCAAACATGAGATGACAAGATTGAACATCGACATATTGGGAATCAGCGAACTAAAATGGACAGGAATGGGCGAATTTAATTCAGGAGACCATTATATATACTACTGTGGGCAAGAATCCCTTAGAAGAAATGGAGTAGCTCTCATAGTCAATAAAAGAGTGGGAAAGGCAGTACTGGGGTACAACCTCAAAAACGACAGAATGCTTTCAGTTCGAATCCAAGGCAAACCATTCAACATCACAGTGATCCAAGTCTATGCCCCAACCACTGATGCCAAAGAAGCTGAAGTTGACCGGTTCTATGAAGACCTACAACACCTTCTAGAACTAACACCAAAAAAAGATGTCCTTTTCATCATAGGGGACTGGAATGCTAAGGTAGGAAGTCAAAAAATAACCGGAATAACAGGCAAGTTCGGCCTCGGAGTACAAAATGAAGCAGGGCAAAGGCTAATAGAGTTTTGTCAAGAGAACACGCTGGTCATAGCAAACACTCTTTTCCAACAACACAAGAGACGACTCTACACGTGGACATCACCAGATGGTCAATACCGAAATCAGATTGATTATATACTTTGCAGCCAAAGATGGAGAAGCTCTATACAATCAGCAAAAACAAGACCTGGAGCTGACTGTGGCTCAGATCATGAGCTTCTTATTGCAAAATTTAGGCTTAAATTGAAGAACGTAGAGAAAACCACTAGACCAATCAGGTATGACCTAAATCATATCCCTTATGAATATACAGTGGAGGTGAGGAATAGATTTAAAGGATTAGATCTGGTAGACAGAGTGCCTGAAGAACTATGGATGGAGGTTCGTAACATTGTACAGGAGGCAGCAACTAAAACCATCCCAAAGAAAAAGAAATGCAAGAAAGCAAAGTGGCTGACTGATGAGGCTTTACAAATAGCTGAGGAAAGAAGGGAAGCAAAAGGCAAGGGAGAAAGGGAAAGATATAAACAACTGAATGCAGAATTCCAGAGAATAGCAAGGAGAGATAAGAAGGCCTTCTTAAATGAACAATGCAAAGAAATCGAGGAAAACAATAGAATGGGGAAGACTAGAGATCTCTTCAAAAAAATCGGAGATATCAAGGGAACGTTTTGTGCAAAGATGGGCATGATAAAGGACAAAAAAGGCAGGGACCTAACAGAAGCAGAAGAGATTAAGAAGAGGTGGCAAGAATACACAGAAGAACTATACAAGAAAGATCTTAATATCCCTGATAAATACGATGGTGTGGTCACTGACCTTGAGCCGGACATCCTAGAGAGTGAAGTCAAGTGGGCCTTAGGAAGCATTACTAACAACAAAGCTAGCGGAGAAGACAGTATCCCAGCTGAGCTATTTAAAATCCTAAAAGATGATGCTGTTAAAGTGCTGCACTCAATATGCCAACAAATTTGGAAAACTCAACAGTGGCCACAGGATTGGAAAAGGTCAGTTTACGTTCCAATTCCAAAGAAAGGCAATGCCAAAGAATGTTCAAACTACCGTACAATTGCGCTCATTTCACATGCCAGCAAGGTTATGCTCAAAATCCTACAAGCTAGGCTTCAGCAGCATGTGAACCGAGAACTACCAGAAGTGCAAGCTGGGTTTCGAAGAGGCAGAGGAACTAGAGATCAGATTGCCAACATTCGCTGGATCATGGAAAAAGCAAGAGAGTTCCAGAAAAACATCTACTTCTGCTTCATTGACTACGCTAAAGCCTTTGATTGTGTGGATCACAACAAACTGTGGCAAAGTCTTAAAGAGATGGGAGTACCAGACCACCTTACCTGTCTCCTGAGAAACCTGTATGCGGGTCAAGAAGCAACAGTTAGAACCGGACATGGAACAACCGACCGGTTCAAAATTGGGAAAGGAGTACGACAAGGCTGTATATTATCACCCTGCTTATTTAACTTATATGCAGAGTACATCATGAGAAATGCCGGGCTGGATGAATCACAAGCCGGAGTTAAGATTGCCGGGAAAAATATCAACAACCTGAGATATGCAGACGATACCACCCTAATGGCAGAAAGTGAAGAGGAACTAAAGAGCCTCTTGATGAGGGTGAAAGAGGAGAGTGCAAAAGCTGGCTTGAAACTCAACATTAAAAAAACCCAGATCATGGCATCTGGTCCCATCACTTCCTGGCAAATAGAAGGGGAAGAAATGGAAGCAGTGACAGATTTTATTTTCTTGGGCTCCAAGATCACCGCAGACGGTGACTGCAGCCATGAAATTAAAAGACGCTTGCTCCTTGGGAGGAAAGCTATGGCAAACCTAGACAGCATATTAAAAAGCAGAGACATCACCTTGCCGACAAAGGTCCGTATAGTTAAAGCTATGGTTTTTCCAGTAGCAATGTATGGCTGTGAGAGTTGGACCATAAGGAAGGCTGAGCGCCGAAGAATTGATGCTTTCGAACTGTGGTGCTGGAGAAGACTCTTGAGAGTCCCTTGGACTGCAAGGAGGTCAAACCAGTCAATCCTAAAGGAAATCAACCCTGACTGCTCATTGGAAGGACAGATGCTGAAGCTGAAGCTCAAATACTTTGGCCACCTAATGAGAAGAGAGGACTCACTGGAAAAGACCCTGATGCTGGGAAAGACTGAGGGCAAAAGGAGAAGGGGACGGCAGAGGATGAGATGGTTAGATAGCATCACCGATGTAACGAACATGAATTTGAGTAAACTCCGAGAGACAGTGGAGGACAGGAAGGCCTGGCGTGCTATGGTCCATGAGGTCACGAAGAGTCGGACACGACTGAACGACTGAACAACAACAAAAGGGCACATTTACCTTTGCATTGTTAATAATGACTATTAGAAGTCCATATATTATATTTCCAACTACAAAATGCTGTTTAATTTGCATAAGCCATTCACACATATAGATTGTGACATTTGCCAAAATACAGCCCAGGATACGGTTCCTTCCAGTTGTTGAATTCAGTTTTTGTAAGTAAAAAAATGGCTATTTACTTATTCATTTATTAAACAAATTTATATGGCCACCCAACTCACACACGGTGACTCTGGGTGGCTTACATTATTAAAATCCACAATACAAAACCCCATCAACCCCACACACCCCGCAGTGGCCACAAACACGATCAAATCAGCCAGAGCTGTTCTCCAAAAGCACATATACTTGGGAACCAGTTTCTGAAGACAAACTGCAACTTTTGAAACAAGATGTTAGAAGCTCTCAAGAGCCCTGCTGAAGCTATATACAGGAAAGCGATGGCATTCCTTAACAAAAGCAGCAACACTCACAAAAAAATACCTTTTTTATAGCAGAGTCACTTCTCTCTTCATTTTCTCTCATCCTGCAAGCAGAGAGCAATATGCATCTTGCCAAACTGATTGTATGACAGAAGAATCGAATTGTCTCCTGAAAATGGAGCACTTACGAATAAAGGTATTTGGGGCAGAGATAGTGTTCTCTCCCAAGAATGATGGGGGATAAATTTGAATATTAAAAGTATTTAGTTGTTCTTCTTTTTCTGTAAGGCTTGACAAGCAATCTTAAGACCTTACTTTATCAAGAAGCTTTATCTCTGATTCCAAAACTGGAGTCACTTTTTCTTTTTAATTGGGAAAGCCCATCCTGAGCTCCATCACCAGGAATTCAGCGAGGGGAATTCCCTGTGCCAGCTGCAACAAGGGGGGAGCTCTCAGGCGAGGCACCATTAACTGGCCTACTTATCCCGGAAGACTCACACAAAGAATTCTTTCATGCTACTCACAACCTCCTTGGGTGAAAATAGCAACCTTATTAGAGCAGAGGTATATTCGCCACTCTTGGCTCGACATAAATTTCAGGCCTGGACGTGATCCGGTGCTAGCTCTGACTCCTGCTCGCAAGAGGCTCTGCCTCAAGGAAAGGAAAGCTTATTCCCACCACTCTGCTGCCTCTCTCTACACCAAGCCATCTGCAAAGTCTAGTCCAGTTGACCCCTTCTCTGAGGCCCCTGTACCAGAGAAAGGACCCAGAGCTTGAGGAATCACGAAAAATGAATGAACAAAAAGATCCGCAAAACCAAAAAGAACTGATTCTCTGGAAGCAGAAGGAAAGGAAGAAGAGAAATTAATTTTTAAAAAGGAGATCTGCTACCGATTCTTCTTTTAGCATTCTTTTCCCCTTCTTCTACTCCTTTTCCTTTGGGGGAAAGAAAAAAGAAAACCGGTGTTCTCCCTCCATGGAGTTTTATTACGCTACAAAGTTCACCTGCCTATGCCAAAGGGTCCGTGGCGCTGCAGAGGCGCATAAGCATTACTAATCTAGTCTCCTGGATATCACTATAGAACAAAAAAAAAAAGGTGTCCCTGAGGCAAAATATCACTCATAGCCAGACTTAGATAGCATTACCCATAAATGCTCTCATTTAGTGTTTGCAGTAAAATTATCAGCCTATCCTACCTGGTCATTCCCACCACCCCCTCACTCACCCAGGATAGCCAAGAGGGATTTCAAAGAGGAAAAGTAGTTCCAAAGGGCAGCAAGTGGGGAATAACGCAACAGAAATGGTCAAAAGAAGGTGCAGCTAAGATTTTACAAAACACAAAGACAATTTTTCGGTTGAAGCCTGGTACTGTATGTTGCAGTAATCCTTACGAAAACACAGGATTACAGGGATGTCATTATTCCTCCTTTTCCAGCTGCAGAGATTGTCCAGGTGTCTAGCCCAAATCTCCCTCCCCGTGATCCAAGGCCAAAGTACAATCAGAATCTAGGAGGTCTACCCTCATAGCTCATTTTCTTTTCAATAGGTCTATGGCATCCTCTTTCACTGCTTGAAACTAAGAAGTGTGTGCCAGATTATGACTCTAAAGTGATCGACAACTGCACCAAAAGACTACAAGTGTTCCAGTTTAACTTGTGGCAGCACAAGCTTCCAAACGGCATTTGACCTGCAGCACAAAAGTAAAGGACTTAATCATCAGTTATTTTTTTTTAAAATGATAAATATTATATTTTTGGATTGAACTATTTTAAGAAGAAAATAACACACATAGACACTACTCACACTTGAACAAGGAAAGCTACAATAAGCCTCCTTGGCTTTGATAGTTCTTTCCCCAGAATCCAATTAAATAGCAGCCGTCCACAAAAATGCTGCAATATTCCTTCATGCAAGCCATGCATTCAACATAATGGTCAGTGCAAACTGTAGTACCTTATAACAAATTGATTAAGAACAAGAATCAATACAAGTATCAGCCACAACCTTGAATAACTTTATTTTCCAAACCCAACACTGAATATTTCACAAACAATTGCAATTTTGCTTAAAGCAGCACGTTACTAATTTTCTTAAGACAAAAAGCAGCATGTTCCTAATTTCCAACAAGGGGAAAAATCTCTGAACTGGCATGCAAGAACTTCTGCACAACTCTTTCACTCAAAAACTGAATTATTCACCCATGCTAGCTTAGAATTCTCCTTTGCAAAATAATCATAATCACAATAATTTACAATCTCCCCCAAAACCATAAAATTATTTCTACATTATTTTATCCTAGAATATCATCTAATCAGGAAACATATCCTCGTATTACATTTTAATTCTCTTTGAAACCAAAACATAAAGTTGGAGGGGAAAATCATGTCTTTTTTTTTCAAATGCAGGTAGTTCATGTTGTCATAAGCCTCAAATGTCCAACACCTCATAAGTCCTAAACTAAGACATCACATCTATGATCACATTACTATTTAGCTGAAACATGCACAACGCAACACTTGTTAACAAAGGCAACTATTTCCAACAAATATGACATTTACCCCATGCCACTGACAAAGCATACTGTCAAAGCATTTCATGACACTTGTTCCTCTTGCCTCTTACAATTCCTGCTTTATCTTATATTCATCTACAGATATTGCAGAACGGCACATTTCTGTTGCTGAGCAATCCTCCAATCACCTTAACTTTTTATCTGCACCTCATTCCCCACCCCACCCCCAATTGCATCAGCACCCCCAAAGGCTGGCCGGTCGGTTTCCTCATACCTGCAGTTTGGAGGTGGATCCAGGGTTATTTCGGCTAGCTCCTTCTGAATTCTGTTGGCAAAATGAGAACAGGCACAAAGCATTTGAGACAGTCGAATAAATCAGGGAATTACACTGCCCTCTACCACCATGCAGTTAAATGCAAGATTGGTTTTGCCTTCTGTAATGCTAACATGGCTGCTTCCTCTTTGTTCTCACAGGCACAACCCAAATCCCAGGACAGAGAAACTTTACAGCTTTTTCCCTTCACTGTTATGGTAAACAGACAGAACATTTACACCTCAGCCTGGCAGGAATCCCTTCAGAGATCTCTGAAAAGTGAGTCTTAGGAGTTTTCAGCCATTCTTTATAAAGGGGTTTTTTTAAAAAAAAATCTTATATGCAAATGAGACCAGGAAGGGCGGCAAGGGGAGGGAAAGAGGAAATACAAGCAGATTTCAGAATGACTTTGTACCAATAACTGAAGGAGCTACAGCCAAAAGCGATTACATAGAAAATAAGAACACTTTTTGACTGGATTTTTTTTCCTACTTCAGACAGTGAATTTTAGCACTTCAATCCACTTGATAACTATGCAGTCAAGTGATCAGAGCAAAATCTACACATAACTTTAGATGCAATTTTTCCCGCTTCTGTTCTTTCCTCTCTCCCAATATTTATATTGAAGATTTGCTGGTAACTCTTCTCAATAAAACAAATACTGATATTATCAGTGATGGGTCCAGCCCTGATAGTGCCTCTGGACAGAAGCTATAATATGTCAGCATCAAAAATAATTTTTTATCAGTTTTATCACAGTGTAATAAAAGATATCAAAAGGACTGAGGTTCTGTCATTTATCCCAAGAACAAAATATTTTAGGGAGAGGCAAATACTGATGATTTTAAAAGTTCAGGCAATTTATGCTTTGTCGACAGAGGATTCATTACTATGATATAGTTTAGATACTTTAGACTTGTACTCTACAAGAATTTACACAAAATATGGAACTAAAAAGTGGGGCTAAAATTTCAAAACACCAAATAAAATATTTGGGAAACATTCAGAGTCATTTTCTCCACAACAAACATATTGTACAAATACTTTGTGAGAGCAGCTTGCAAGTTACTTCAAATGCATCTGAAGTTATTTTTTAAAAAAGATTAATACCCTATTTTTTCAAAAGATTTACTGTAACCATTTTATTTCCAATTTTGTTCAATTTACTATGCAAAGTGAGAAGTTGGTAAAAGCTAATATTGCTCTCCAATAATGTGCGCAGAGCTTAAAATACAATGCAACATGTCAAGATTCCTAATGAAAGTCTACGTTATGGTAGCAGTACATTTTGCCACAAACATACTGGCCCACTTAATGTTGAAACTACTACTTCTTTTAACGAAAATGGCTTGCACTTTCAAACTTCTTTGATGCCATTTGACAGATAGACTACTGGATAAACCGCCCAGAGTCCCCAGGTGTGGAGGAGATGGCCAGTGATACAAATTTAAATAATAAAATAAATAAATAATGTAATGTGGATTCCTAGCTGAAACAGAGCTTCAGGAAAAGGGATTACTCAGTTATCTCCAAAGAGGCAAGGTTCAAGGTATTTCAAGCTTGTCCAACTCAGATGGCTATTCAAGAAAATTAAAAGCATAGGTGCTTCTTGAAAGCAAAGCTATGAGAAAGCAGATATATATATACAGATACTGATTATTGTTCACTTAGGGACAACCTATAAAAGGTTCTCAAGTTTTTGAAACTTCACAGATAAAAGGAAAGTCAATCACTTGTTGGACCACAAAGGTAAGAGACAGTCTAGTTAACAGCCCTTCTTGCATTTCAATTACATGCAAAAAAACCCACCCCATCCAGGTTCGAGTAGTAAGTTGACCTGCAGGGAAGCTCTAAAAGAAACAACAGCCACAGAATTCATATGACTTGCAAAGCGTTCTTCTTTCAGAGCATCCAAAGAAAGTCAACTGAAAAAGCGGCCAATGAAAGGGTCCTCTCATTACTCCAGGGTGCCCCCCTTACAAAACAGCTAAAAGGTGGCAATCTAGATGTGGGCTTCCTTGCCTGAATGAACACATGCATCAACAAGGTGTCACTCATGCAAAAAAAGGGAGATGGTTTACACATGGGCCAAGTGGGCCAAACCAGAGCCCAGCAGATGGCAAGAGGACCATCTTCCTGGGGTGCATTTCAACCCACATCTGCTTTCTGTAGTAGCGGGAGTTCTCAGGTGAAGAACCTGCCTACGCAACCCCCCATCTTCAACCTGGCAAATGGGTGGGGTGAACGGATCCCAAAGAGATCTGAGCAAGAGGCCCGGCAGTAACCAGATTCTGACCCTGAAGCCATCTCTTATTACAGGCCTTGTCATCGAAGAATAAAGTTTGCCCCTTTACAATAAGTGCCTTCTCATCAGGAGGGGCTTCTCTCCTGCTCCCTTCCCCCCCCCCCCAGAGAGAGAAAGAGAAAGGGAGGAAGGAAGGAAGGAAGGAAGCAATGTTTCAGGTGTTTGGAGCTATTACCTTTTAGCACTAGTAGATAGCTTAGCAGTAGTTTTGCTGGAGAGTTTGGTATTTTTCTTCTGCTGTGTTGCAGAAGGTTTCCTTTCTTCCTGTTCCTCAGGCTCAGGTGCTGGCGGGTCCCTCTGATCTGCGTCTGAACTACCACTGCTGGTACTTGGGCTTTCATCATCTGACCTTTGTCTATCACTGGACATCTTGGGAAGCATTGGGGGAAGGGGCAGAAGGAAGGGAATGGGACAAAAGAAGATCAGTTAACTAAGTGGAGTGCAATCCACTCAACGCCCTATCATTCCGAGCGGAATTATTCCAGACCCCTTACAACTAAATGGTTGAACAATTCTTTTAAAAGTTTCAGTTTCACGTTATAGAGCAACAGTTACCCTGTTTATGGATGGCACGATTTGAAGGAAGGAAAGAAGGAAGGAAGGAGAGAGGGAGGGAGGGAGGGATCTCAGTTTTTAAATATATATTACTCTATTTTCAAATTTCAATTCATTTTACAGGCTCAGCTCCACAATTCTTCAGACAGTACGTCAATCATCTACTTTTTAAAGGCGTGAGGCAAATTTAGCAAAGTGTTCAAGCAATAAGCATTAATAACTCATGACACGCTGTAAAGATTGCCCCCTTTTTTTTAAACTCACAAATGCCCTGCAAATATTTACACTGGAGCAGAAGGGGTCAAGACAACCATATTCTCCTCCTCCCAATATATTGCCAATAACAATACTTGAGCTGTTATACAAATGGGGAGGCCCAAACCAAACCAATAAATGACCCACTCCCTCTTGTCTCCTTGTATTTAAATAGCTGGAAAGGATTTGCTATTTCAGACTCCAATGTTTTTCTCTCAGTCAGAAATCAGCCAGCTCGGGTTCTGTTGGCACGGACATCAGCAAGAATTACATTTGGTCACTACAGAGTAGGCTGGAAATGGGGGTGGAGGGAAAGAGAAAGAAAGAAAGAAAGAAGAAGAAGAGGAGGAGGAAGAGGAGGAAGAAGAAGAGAAGAAGCATAATTCAAACTGCACCTTCTGGAAAGCTTTCAACGCCACCGAGTCTTGATCAGTTTCTACAAAACAGACCGACATATTTTTTCCTGCCCCCTCTTTAAAAAAAAATCCAGGAAAGATGAAATTGGGGATGGGAGGCGGTTGGATATTTGTATTGTATAATTAAAAAACGAAAAAGAAAGAAGGATGGTCCTCGTCAAAAATTGCAGCAGCAGGGCAGAAACTGAAGCTTTGCCCTTCTTCTCTCTCTCTCTCTCTCTGCCTCACACACACATACAAACAGACACACATACAGCCGTTGTCGTCGGCGTCGCCGTCCCCCCCCCCGCCGCCCCCTCCTTCTCCTCCTCCTCCCCCTCCCCTCCTCCTCTTGGCTCTGTAGGGAGAGCCGATCTCCCAGCCAGGAGGTATGGAGAGGCTGTTATGGTAGGAAGCTTTCCACCACGACCAGTGTGGTGTGTGCGCACCAAGTGAGGCGTGAACTCAGTCCGGTTCCTCTGGCTCTCCTGACCACCGCCAGGCAGCGAGCGCTGAAAACAAGAACAAAGCTCCCTCTACCAATCTCTCTCTTTCGCTCCCCCCGCTCCCCCTCCTCTCTCCTCCCCCCACCATGCTCGCCCAGGCTCCTGATGCAGCCACCTAACCCTTTTCTCCTTTACCTTCGCAGGCGTCCTGTCCCGATGTTAGATCGGAGGGGAGGGATGGAGGGGGGAGGGAAGGGGATAAAATGTCCTTGGAGGGGATGGAAGCAGCCGGGGGGGAAATAAAGCAGCAGAGGACGCTCTGTGGCCGGGCAGTGTGGAACATTGAGAGTCGGAGCGGGGGGGTGGGGGGAGAGTGAGTGAGAAAGGGGGAGGCGCAGTAGGCTCGACGGCCGGAGGGTGGCGCTGCCGAGGCCTCCTTTTTTCCCCTCCTCCAAGCGACTCCCGCGGTGGGGCAGGGGGTAACGTGGACCCGAGATCGAGTACTCCCCCTCTCTCGAGGAATAGGCCGGATGGAACGAAGGAAGAATCGAACGTTCTACCGCCTCCGCCCCCGTGTGTCGCTACGTTCGGTTTCAGAACCTTGCAGTCAGCAAAGTTCCAAATGGAGGGGGGGAGGCAGGGAGGGGGACGGCGCTCGCTCCCTTTACTGCCTGACAGAGCGCGCCCCCCTGTGGGCTGGGGCGCGCGCACGCGCTCTCTTTACCTTTGCAGGGTGCGTGCTTTCCCCAGTGGACAAAATGTGCTTGGACGGATCTCAAGTTTGCACCCTGGTCCTTGCCCGAGCAACGGCTCTTCAGCTATCCCATCGCAAACACTTTTTTTTCTCACCATGTGTAGCCAGCGGTGGCAGCTTGGGGGGGGGGGGGAGGGAGAGGAGACATAGGGATATTGCCGGTGGCAGTAAAGAGCGAAATCGTGAATCTGTTGTTGTGAGTTGACAGCTGTCTTGCAGTTGCAATTAAATTGATTTGGGAGGAATTAGCTGTTTCTGGGTCTCTCTCAGTCTATCCACAGGATAGGAATGGAGATTATTGCTAATCTGATCTGATCCAGGGGAAAGAAATGAGTTCAGGTGGGTTAGTAGATTGCCCAACCTGCTGGAAAACAAACCTAGCCGCTGTATATACTGCTGGGCCAGAGTTAGCCAATTACCCTGCTGGGATGTGCCATGAAACAAAACCAAGCAACTAATTGAAAATGTCAGAACAATGCTCTAAGTGAGATGTCTTTCATGCTAATGTCAGATTTGGGAGATATTGATTGGGGAGTTCATTGAATAAAACTGTTGTCAGGTTTGTCCAACCAGCACAATATTGTGGGTGGAAAGCCTAACACCTGCTCCACCCAGTCCAGTGTGGCCCTTCGCCACACACACACAAAGCAATGCTCTCTTCCTCACACCTTCCATCTCTGCCCCAAGCAGCTACAAAATATGCCCCCAGAATTGAAGCAAAAGATTGAAACCTGAGCTGAGGTTTCAGCAGCTTCATCGGAAAGTGTCTCAGAAAAGCTCTTCCTACAGTCTCCTGCCACAAGACTGAACTTCAGCTTCTTTTTTAGACTATAGCAATTCAAAGAAACATGGAAAAAATTGTATACCTCCAGGAATCAGCAGTGAAGGTTGCAGTGTGCAGATCTGATAAATAAAATAAGAATGTGTCTGTTTGCTAGGCCAAAGCAAGAGAGCCTGCATACCACAACCTACAGAATTAGCTCCTCATTTGCCACAACTTTTCCTAGGCTTCCGCCTGTTCCTCCTGTATTATTTATTTGTTAGATTTCATCCCTGCCTTTTCATTGAGGAACCCAAGATGGCATTCATAGTGCTCCCCCCTCCTTCCAGTTTTTCTTTTCTGTAGGAAAATGAGAAGGTAGAACACAAGTATTGCAGTCTAGGCTGACCCTAGCTGAAGAGGAATTCTTGCCTTGAATGAGGCTCCCATCCCCCCCCCCCCATTTAAAATTAAGATATGTTTAGGAAGAAGCAGGAAACTGCAATGGAAACGAGTGACAGCGTTGCTGGTTTTACTGTAGTTGGAAGACTGCACGTCAGTGTTGGTTGGGAAGCTTATATATGCCGTTCACAACTCTCTGAAAAAAAGCTTTGAAATGCCTGGGCTAGAGGACAATGCCTATGGCTACTCTTCCCCAAGTTCCAGCTCATGTGCTCCTCTTCCAATTTGCCCTGCAGATTTCTCTTCCTCCAGGTTCCTGGCCCTGAAGCTCCTGGTATTGGGCAAAAGAGCACCCTTCCCTCTTCAGCATCCCTGTTGATTAAAGGCTGGGTCTGATGTGAAGAACACTCATGCCATGTGCAAATATTCCCAAGGGCAAGAATAATTCAGCAGTGGAACCACAGCCAATGCAGGGAAGCAATTCAGCTGTTGGAGGGAGATGGGAAAGAGCCAGGGACAAATCTCCACTCAACCACAGAGCTTCCTGGGAGATGCTGAGCCAGTGGCTCTTCCTGTCTGCCCAATCTACTTCACAGGGCTGTTATGGGGAGGACCTCCCCATGTAAGCCTCCTTGAGATCCAGACAAAAAGGAAAGATGTAAAGGAAATAAATACGTTCCTTGCAAGGTGGTGGGATTCTCTATGCTGGATACCTATAGCAGGGATGGAACTAGGGTCTGTGTCACCCGGGGCAAACATGGATTCTGCACCCCCCATGGGTTATTTTGTTATTTTGGTGCCCCCTGGGCATCATTTTGGTGCACCCCCCAGCGCGGCACCCGGGGAACATGCCCCGCTTGCCTCCCCCACCCCAGTTGCGGCCCTGACCTATAGACAGGCTGGATACACGTTTGCTGCGAAACTTCCGTTTGGATCCTCCGGTGAGCAGAGGGTTGGATTCAATGGCTTAAATAGCTCCTTCCAGCTCTATGGCCCTGTTTACACAGCATGTTTAATAGTGGGGGGGGGGGGGGGGGAAACAGAGGAGATTAAGTGCTGTGTTTTAACCTACTCTTCCCATTAACTGCATAGCAACAAAAGTCCTATAGCACCCTTGCCAAACTAGCCCATGAGTTTTAAAAAAACATATATTTTAAATATAATTCAGTTGAAAGTTTCACATTTTAATTTGAAAGGCTATATCACCTTCCAATTGCACCCCCTTTTAGCTTACATTTAATGAATGTTATGACAGGATCACAAGCACTGAAACTGTCATGTGAGAGTATTGAAAATATGCTGCTTTTCCTGGAACCAGGCATTGGATTGAGAAAATGAGCTAAAGTGGGGTAAAACTGCCCCGATGGCAAAATGAGATTATTGCGGATTACTTCAGCCAAGAATTTCCTTCCCAGTTACCCATAAGCTAAAGTATTCCACTAAAGAATTGGGAACCTGTCTCCTTTTTCATTTTAATTACTAGCCCATCTCACCCCTATCCAAGGAGACTCCCCTCCCAATTAAGTTCATTCATGCTTCCATTCCCTATATGTGAGTGTGTGTGTGTGTGTGTGTGTGTGTGATACTGACCTGTATCCTTCCAGATGTTATTGAAATACAGCCGTCCCAGCCAGTGTAACCAATGAGGAATAATGGGAACTGTGCTTAAAGAATGTCTGAAGGACACCAACTTACTCATTTCAGATGCTTAAAGAGAAAGCACACAGGAGTGATCAGTTGCACGTCCTCAACCAATGTAGCTGAATGCTTAATGTGAACTGAGGCTGTGTATTTATAGGGTTTATAGGCTTATACATGTACAGGCACAGATCCTGATTCATACCAAGCTTCCAATATGTGGATTAGAAGGTGATGGTGTAGTCATGTATGCTTCATGCTTTGTGAATTCAAATCTTGTGTATACCATTTCTAAGTTATTCCAGCCATTTACCCTTGATGACACTATAGGCTTTTATTCTCTGACACAGGTCACACTTAACTGTGTCTCTTAAAGTCCTAGCAACTGCGTGCTCACAATATGCTAAGCCTGACTAGTTTTAATCTTGTCTGGTGTGTGTATGTGGCTTAGCATGTCATATGAACCCAGCTTCTTTGGGAAGTTTATAGCTCAGATATTGGGTTAATTCAGGAACATGGGTACTTCTATTTATTTAATTCAATCTAGGCACTGCCTGACTCCAGCTGAGTGGTTTATAAATAATAACATAAAAACTAATACAGTTTGCTCTAAGAACCCAGCTAATCTGTTTTTCTGCACCCATAAGAGGTAACAAATCTAGTGTGTTTTAAATGAAGCCTTGATCATTTCAGCAGTTGTCGGTCTTTTCAACTCATGTTAGTCTCTGTCTATAAATAGTTCAAGGACTGAAAAGAACTCAAAGGTTGTTAGCACAGGGCAGCAGATTGTCTTATAAAATTGCACTGGGAAGCAGATCATAATTATTAACATCATCCTTTTTCCCAGGATCAACTTCAGGAGCTGGTTTCTTTGGGCGGCTGCCAAGAGCCTACCTCTACAAGGGGGCTCTCATGTCAACACAGAAGAACCTTCTTGGGTGACTCGTCCTTCCAGCTGGCTTGTTCTGAGCAAGTGAGCAGCGATAGGAGCAAATACTGTAAGAGAATTAGCAGCCTCCATTTGAAATGCCCTCCGCTTTGGCCTTCGACCCCAAGGAGGGTTCATACCTCATGCCTTGCAAGTCTAAAGTCCCAGATTCAGTCCAAGAATGACAAGATAAAGCTGGAATCTTGGAAAACTGTGGTGCAAACAGTTCTGAGCTAGATTGGCCAGTGGTCTGCTTCCTTTGTTCCTAAGCTGTAAAAAGGAGGTGAACAGTGAGGAAAAGTGATCTTCCAAAGCCATCTTGCCCAGCTCCCTTGCAAAGACATCTAGACTCAGTCTAGATGAGCAGAAATTTCAACTCAGGGTTCTGTGTACCAAGCTGAGATTTTAACCCAAGCCTCCTCTGTCTAATGATGGCGGTGTTCTAAAGTCAATTAAGATGAATGAAATATTAATTTTGATAATGAAGTAATGGGACATTGCTAGCCTTACAAAAGTATGGCTAATGAATTATGGAGCAATAAGGAAATGTGCAGTTTGTGCTGGGTGGTAGTAGGAATCACAAAATGTCACCAAGAGAATTGTGCTATTAGTCATGATGGAAAATCGTTTCCTTCCTTTCTAGTCATGCATTCAGCATTCTGATTATCATGGCTTTGATATACAATGTAGCCTGATAATAAGCATCTTTAGCAATCTATCTGTTTGAAGAAGTGCATGACAATATTTGGAATTGTCTCTGTTTTCGCTGTTATTCTTTGTGTATCTTTATTCCTCTTATCTTCTAGATAATAGATAGGCTCAGATACCACTGGTGTCTACAAATGTGCCATTACAGGCCAACAAGTAGGGCCAGTAGTATAGCGTTTGGGCTCCAGCTACCCAGCTGTGCTAGAGGCATCCATGGAGGGAGGGGGGGGGGCAAGTGGATGAAACGTGTTGCAACATTGGAATATAAACTCTTCCCCTTACATCTTTATAGGCAATGTTACAACACAGATACAGAATGGTGTAGTTTATGTCCTGACATTTTGTCATTTTGGTGTCATTGTGGTTAGGAATGGATGCTTATATGCCCCTTTTCAACTGCTCCATTTTATTCTCCTACTTTTCTATTCCCCCCACCCCTCCACAAAATTAAATTTCTCTTCTCAAACTCTTATGACAATTTGATTTAAGTGTAGGCATGTATGTATTGTGGTACCTTGCAAACTTAGTTTTTATTTGGGGTGTGGGCAGGTGCCCCTATGGCTATACCAGTATGGGAAAAGCTGGTGAAAGATGAAGGGCAAGGCCAATCAAGCATAGGTGAGGGCCTTTATTAGGACTTGCCATGTGGTGATAAGCATGGCAAAGCAAGCTCACTTCTACTCTCTAATTGTGTCAGCCCTCCCAGTTAGACCAGACAGGAAACACGACCAGATGAGCTAATTCTACTTTATTATTTATTAACACAATCTTGCAGGTCTGAAAGTACAAATCTCCCGCTGTCTCTTTTTACAGCCTGATCAATTAGGGCGGATCCTTCCTAAGTTTCTTTATCTTCCCGTTATGCAGCTGTGGGCTCCTCCCTCTTTTATCTGATCATTCCCTAGGCGGCATCTCTTCCTCTCGTCCCTCAAGGTTATTCCCATATACCATTACATATTGCATCTATGGATAGCAGGTCATATGTCCTATTTAGGGTAATCAGGACCCTTCAGGCTAAGGGCTGCTGTGAGGAATATTCTTGGCATTGGTCAGATAAAGCTGCTCGACTTCACTTGGAGTTGGACGCAGGCTGGGCAGGTTCTATGGAAGTGACCAAAGGATGTCTGTGCTTGGTTATCTGGAAAGAGTTTGAATTGGTTACTCCCAAGGAAGTGGACAAGGTCTCACTGCTGAGACTTCTGCCACTTGTATTCTGGACCTGTGCCCCTCCTGGTTGGTTAAGGCCTTCCTGGAGGTGGTTGGTTCCTTTTTTAAAAAAATATAATTTTATTGTAAGTTTTAAAAACAAGTGTAAAAATTAATGCAAACTAAAATAGAATAAGAAAGAAAAAGGAAGAAATAAAAGAGAAAGCTAAAGTGGAGCCAGTTTAGTCTAGTGGTTAAGGTGCTGGGCTAGGAACCAAGTTCTAGTCCTGCCTTAGGCACGAAAGCCGGCTGGGTGACCTTGGGCCAGTCACTCTCTCTCAGCCCAACTCACCTCACAGGGTGGTTGTTGTGGGGAAAATAGGAGGAGGAAAGAGTATTAGGTATGTTCGCCGCCTTGAGTTATTTATAAAAAAAATAATTAAAGGTGAGATAGAAAATAAATAAATAAATAAAATAAATAATAAAATATTTGAGCCTGAATGTGCAAGCATTCCCTGAGGCCTGAAAAATATTTCAAGGGTTCCTCCAGGGTCAAAAGGTTGAGGAAGGCTGATCTATCCTATCTAATCTTCAAAACCATAGATCATAAGTTATTTTTTTTCTGTTTTATGCAAAAAGTGCATAAGGGGTTTCCAATCAGCAATAAACATATATATTGTCTTTTCTCTAACCCAGGATTTCCAAACTGTGTGTTGCGACACAGTACTGTGTCGCCTGGGGGCCACAAGTGTGTCACGCGACAACCCGGAAGCGCTGATGGTGCACCGCTGCTGCCGCTCGCAGCAGCGCGCACAGCAGCAGCGGCGGCGGCGGGCCATCGGTGCTTCCGGGTTGTCGCGCGACACACCAGGACGCCGCTGCTGCCGCCACCGCCACAGCGCACAAAAACCCGAAAGCGCAGCGGCAACCCAGAAGCACCGCCACCGGCGCTTCTGGGGTTTTGCGCACTGGCCGTTGGTGTGTCGCCAACAGCAAAAGTTTGGAAAGCCCTGCTCTAACCAAACAGGTCAATTTGGCCATCTCAGCAAGTTCTATCATCTTTACCAACCATTCGTCCATTGTAGGTATTGCCAGATCTTTCCATCTTTGTTCGTATAATAATCTCACTGCGGTTATCATATACAAAAACAAAAAACCATGCCTTTTTTCCAACTGTTTATCCATCAGGCCCAAGAGGAAAGTTCTGGTTTCAGTTGTACATTAATCTTTAAAATCCTGAATCAGTGCATGCATTTGAATCCAAAATCCTCTAGCTTTTTTGCACGTCAACCAAGCATAAGAAAATGACCCTTCTTGTTCACATTTCCAACATAGATTTGAAGTGCCTTCATACATTCTAGATACTTTTTCTGGTGTCATATACCAATGTTACATCATTGTATAAAAGTTCTCTTTAAGATTATAACATAGTGTAAATTATGGTTGGTAAATTATGGAGGTGGTTGGTTCCAAGCAGTTCATAATGCCTCATTGGGAAGGGGTGGTGCCACCTGCCTTGAAGAAGGCGGTGGTACATCCCCTTCTCAAGAGGCCATCTTTGGACCCAACAGTGTTGGACAACTTTCATCCAGTTTCGGACATCCGCTTTATAGAAAAGATTATTGAGAGGGTGGTAGGCACTCAGCTTCCAAGTGCCCTGGATGAAGTGGATTATCTGGACCCTTTTCAGTTAGAGTTCAAGCCAATCTACAGCACTGAGACAAAATTGGTTACAATTGTGGATGACATGTAGAGGGCTTGAGATGGGGGGTGGTGCATCTGTCCTAGCCCTCCTGGATCTCTCAGCAGCGTTCAATACCATTGACCATGGTATCCTTCTGGACCGGCTCTGGGGACTGGGAGTGGGGGGCACTGTTTTGCAGTGATTCTCCTTCTTCCTCCTTGGCTGGTTCCAGTAGATATGGAGGGGGGGGAAGGTTGAGCCCTAGGTCCCTGCAATGTAGAGTGTCTCAGGGCTTGGGTCTCTTGCCCCTCCTCTTTAACAGCTACATGAGACCATTGGGGGAGGTCATCAGTATGCTGATGATGCACATCTCCACCCCTGGCTGACCAAGCAATGCTGTCTCGGTGTTGGCTCAGTGCCTGGAGAGTGTAAGGGCCTCAATGGGGAGGAACCAACTCTAACTCAATCCTAGCAAGATAGAGTGGCTGTAGGTTTTTGGTCCCCCTGTTTCTGGTGAAGTGTCATCTCTGACTCTGGTTGGGCTGACTCTGACTCTAGCTGCTGCACAATTTGGGGGTTCTCCTGGACTCGCGGCTCCTGTTTGAGGAGCAGATGGCAGCTCTGGCCAGGGGGTCTTCACACAGATTCATCTCATGCACCAATTGTACCAACTGCTGGACTGGGAAGCCTTGAGTGAATCACAGTCACTTTCCAGTCAGATTACTACAACGCGTTCTACATGAGGCTGCCCTTGAAGACCATCCAGCAATTACAAGTGGTACAGAATGCAGTGGCACATGAAATTCTAGACATTCCATGGTTCACCCATATTACTCTGTTGCTGCATGAGCTGTACCAGCTTCCACTTTCTTTCTGGGTGCAATTCAAGGTGCTGGTTATCACTTTTAAAGCCCTGAGTGGCATGGGGCCAGGTTATCTGTAGGACTGCTTCTCCCTGAGAGTATCTGTCCACTCCACCAGGTCTGATAGTGTGGATACCCTCCAGGTCCCTTCCGTTAAATGCTGCCATCTCACAGGACCTAGGAAGCCTACCTTCTCTGTGGCAGACCTTGAAGATCTGGCTCATCCTGCAAGCATTGGGGTAGGGTAAGGCTGGACCCAGTACAGCTCAATGGGGAGGTGTGGGGAGGTGTGGGGTGTGGAGTGCCAAGAATTTCTGTTATGGTTTTTATGTTTTTACTGTTGTCATGTGAGTCCCCCAGGGTTACATAAAATGGGTGGCTAAATAAATAAAGAAATAAAGAAATAAAGAAATAAATACCTATTATTGGTATGTATGTATTTATTTATTTATACAATTTATATAGCTGCCCATCTCACAAACAAGCAACTCTGGGAGGCATACAAAGGAGTATTTATAATGATTATCTCATTTTAGAATGATGGTGAATTTATTTCATATTTTTTTTAGAAATAAAACTGAAACTACTACCAAACTATTGGTGGGAAAAGGAAGCATGAGGGGCAAAGTGGACAGGCCATGGTAGAGCATGGATTAAATAAATCAATAATTTCAATGAAAGAATAACTATAATTAATCTGTCATATTGAATTGGATCCTGACTCAGTCATACTCAGAGCACATACACCAACATTAACAGGATTTCAGTTTCTCACAAATAACATAATACTGTAAATCTGTTTTCAGTATTAAAATGGGCCTGCTCTTTTTGTTGTTGTTTATTCGTCCAGTCGTTTCCGACTCTTCGTGACTTCATGGACCAGCCCACGCCAGAGCTTCCTGTCGGCCGTCACCATCCCTAGCTCCCCCACGGTTGAGTCCGTCACCTCCAGAATATCATCCATCCACCTTGCCCTTGGTTGGCCCCTCTTCCTTTTGCCTTCCACTTTCCCTAGCATCAGCTTCTTCTCCAGGGTATCCTGTCTTCTCATGATGTGGCCAAAGTACTTCAGTTTTCCCTTTAATATCATTCCCTCAAGTGAGCAGTCTGGCTTTATTTCCTGGAGTATGGACTGGTTTGATCTTCTTGCAGTCCAAGGCACTCTCAGAATTTTCCTCCAACACCACAGTTCAAAACCATCTATCTTCCTTCGTTCAGCCTTCCTTATGGTCCAGCTCTCACAGCCATAGGTTACTACAGGGAATACCATTGCTTTAACTATGCGGACCTTTGTTGTCAGTGTGATGTCTCTTCTCTTAACTATTTTACTAAGATTTGCCATTGCTCTTCTCCCAAGAAGTAGACGTCTTCTGATTTCCTGGCTGCAGTCAGCGTCTGCAGTAATCTTTGCGCCTAGAAATACAAAGTCTGTCACTGCCTCCACGTTTTCTCCATCTATTTGCCAGTTATCAATCAAGCTGGTTGCCATAATCTTGGTGGGCCTGCTCTAACCCTGACTAAATTTGCATCCAACACATTCCCAGGTAGAATGCTATCCAAAAGGAGTTTGTCCCATTTCCTCCAACAGAACGGTAGCCATACTGGCAACTCAGAGAAAACAAGAGTACTGGGGTTTAATATTTGTTGAAAAGCTGAATTTCTGAAAAAAAGCAAATAGTTAATAGAGACCTTCTTTGGAGCTGTTGCACTTTATGGCAGTTCTTTCAAGTAGAGATTCTCCAGAACGTTCCCTGAAATGATGATTGAAGGACTGGGTTAATATTTCAATATTTCATTTTCTTGCTCCCAGCTCCACAATATTTAAACAGCACACTGTTTTGCTAGCTTAAGCATGCATAAAATGAGGAAGGATGTAAAGATAGCTTCCATCCAAAGATCAGTTTGAAGCAAATTAGGACGTTTGTGCAGAGCACAACCTTCAAACTTTCAAGGGAAACCAAAAGAATCGAAGACTAAAAACGCTTTTATAAGGTGTCTGCACATTTTAGGTTGTTTGAAAGTTCATTTTAAAACTACCTGAGGACCCTGAGAGTAAACCATCAGAAGTTCAATAAGACATGCAAAATTCTGGGGAGGGGGTGGCGGAAGAAACAAACCTTGTCACAAAGCTCTAGAAAAAGTGCCAGTGTAGGCATAAAATACCATTTTTATCAGATTATCAGACACTGCAAGCTAAATTGAAGAAATGTATTTCCTACGATGATGAAATGCCTATTTTGAAAAATGAAACACCATTTCAATAATTTTGCCATAAATCATTCACACTTCAGACCAAGGGAGGTACTTATATCTGGATTCAAAAGGTTCTCCGGTAAACAGGCAGTCAGCCTGCAAGCACTAAGAGTTTCGACCAGATAAGGCTGGCTGATTTGATTTGATTTGATTTGATTTAAATTTTTAGAAGATCCTGGGAGCAAAAAATTAGATGGGGGACAGTCAATATTCTCATTTTCCCCTCCTCCAAAAGTTACCTGAATCTAGCAAAGCCCTTGAGAATGGTGTACATGGATGAACTCTCAAGTGTCTGGGGAGAAAGGGGGGTTGGTTGTTAAAATGCAACTGGCCGTCCCTTATCCCTAGCTTAGATACAACTGGGATAGTCAGGAACTCATGATGGTTCCACTCCTTGAAGGTTAACATGATCGTCCACCACCCTGTAGATAAATAAGAGAGGATGGGCCTCTGTTTGAAGAAGTGTCAAAAGACCACTAGTCTTTCTCTTAAAAAGTACCAGTTGAAAAATCCAACCCCCATTTAAACATAAAGAAGCACAAATGAGAAAACTGCCCACCCTTGAAGTTGCCCATCCAAAGGGAACAGCAAGCAGGCCCAAAGGTGAGTTGAGTGATATTCATTCATTCATTCATTCATTCATTCATTCATTCATTCATTCATTCACTCACTCACTCACTCACTCACTCACTCACTCACTCACTCACTATCAAATTTCTGGATGGCCTGACATATACCAAAATGGTAAAATCAACAATAAAACCAAATAGTTAGCATCACCTAGAGGGAACAGTAATCAAATTCCACCCCCACCCTTCCAGCAGAGACATAAACAGACAACTACACTAACCCAAGGCTTGGGAGAAGAGCCATGGTTTGGATGTTCTTTTAAAAGTCAGCAAGGTAGGGGTCATATGAATCTCCAGAGGGACACTGTTCCAGAGGGCAGGCCTGCTTTCTGGGTCTGATTAGATGACATTGTTTAATCAATGGGACCCAGAACTCTGTCAGATCTTACAAGATAGGCAAAACCCACAGGAGACACAAGGTTCCTTAAATAACTAGGCCTTAAGCCATATAGGACTTTACCAGTGATAACCAACACCTTGAATTGCACCCAGAAGGTAACTAGTAACTTACTGCAGCTCACGAAGCATGGGTGTAACACAGGTATGGTGTTGCCTGCCCATCACTGCTTGTGCTGCTGCATTCTGGACCAGCTATAGCTTCCAGATAGTTTTCAAGCGTTGCCCCATATAGAGCTTATTGCAATAGTCCATCCACAAGGCAACCATAAGAATATCATTACTGTAAAAAAAGGAGATCAATTGAATTAAATCCAAGATGGTGACCGGGAGCAGTCGCTAATCGCTGCTCTGGGGGAGAGGATCCTGGTCTCCTTGAACCCTGCTTCCCACCCCCATTTTTTGTCAGCTGGGGGTTTTGGGTAAGAGATTTTGTGGGTTCCTCAGCTTTTAACATCTTTGCAGACACGTTGGAGACAACTGGACCCCCCCGGGTGGAGCGGCAGACCACAGCGGGCTTTTGCAGCAGCGGCGGATTTCAACGTGCTTCTCTTGTGGTCCCTACTGTGGACCCTGGTGGACCCCCTTCAGTCCTCGGTGGACCCCAATGAGCCCCTATTACCTTGGGCTGAGACAGCTGGACCCTCCGGGTGGAGTGGTGAAGCGGCGGGGCGGCGGAGTGACGGAGTGCGGTGGGCCCTTTGCGGCAGCGGCAGACTCCGGCAGGCATTTGTGGCATGTTTCTCCCGTTGTCTCTGCAGACCCTGGCGGACCCCCTGCAGTTCTCAGTGGACCCCGGTGAGCCCTACAGATGCCGGCATACCCTGGTGGCCTTGATAGACCTTGGCATCTTCGGCAGGGTGGAAGACCGCAACGAGCCTCTGAGTGGAGCGGTGGAGCGCGGAGGGCCTTGGGGCGGCAGCGGACTCCGACAGACCTCCGGTGGGCCTCAGTGGTCTTTGACGATCTGTGGAGGGTGTTTTCCGGACCCCTTGTCCATGGACTGGGGGGTGATGGACTTAGGTAGGATGACGGGTCCCTGTGTGGAGGACCGGCCCTGTGAACGCGGCGAGTCCCAGTGTTGTGGAGCGGAACTCAGTGGCACAGCGGACACCCCCATGGATTTTAACAACTTTTAATAACAGAGAGAAGTGAGTTTGGGAGTGGAGGATTGACCACTTCCCTCCATCTACTTAGAGGTGGCGGAGAGTTATTGGGGTCCCCTTGCTGTGAGTGTGGTGCTCCCCCTGGGTGTGAGAGACTTGGGGGGAATCCAGGATTGTGTGATGTAAGAGTGCCCACCCCTGAGTGAGAGACAGGTGGTGGGCAGGAATGGATGGTGCCCCCTGCAACCAGTGAGAGAGGCTGAGGGGGGGCACAGTGGGTGTTTAGGGGGTGGTTGGCCCCTAACAGTGCCGGGAGTGGGAGCTGGTGCGCTGGGGGGCCCACCATCACAGTATGGGAGGATGTGTGCATGGGGGAGGGGACCCTTGTTTCAACCCAGGGTTTTCGGAGGTCCGGGAGTGGAGGCTACTGGGCCTGGAATCTCTGGGGGCTGTGGGGCGGGTTGCCCCATCGAGGTGGTGATGGGCCAGGGATGTTATAATGGGAACCAGAGGGCAGGCCATCTCTGGGGAAGATGCCCCCAGTGTTTGATACCGGTGGCGTGTTCCAGCCCTCTGGGTTCAGACCCAGGCCTGGGGCAGCAGATCCTCGAGTGCCCTGGTCTCCGGCTGCTGCTTCTCAATGCCAGGTCTGTTAACAACAAGGCCCCCCTCATATGTGACTTGATCACGGAGGAGGGGGCAGACCTGGCGTGTATCACTGAGACTTGGCTGGGCCCTGAAGCGGGGGTAGCCCTCTCAGAAATGTGCCTGGCCGGGTTTCAGGTATGGCACCAGCTGAGACACTGGGGTAGGGGAGGAGGGGTGGCGGTTGTCAGCCGAGAGTCTCTAGTGGCCTTCTAGTGCTTCTAGCAGCTTCTAGTGCTGCTCCACAAGTGGCCAGTTGTGAGACCCTGTTTTTCAAGTTGGGTTCCCAAGAGCAGTTGGGAGTGTTGCTGCTGTACCAGCCTCCCTGCTGCGTAGCAAACTCCCTGCCCGAGCTGCTTGAGGCTGTCTCAGGGCTGGCGGTGGAGTTCCCCAGGCTTATGGTTCTGGGGGACTTCAAACTGCCACCCCTGGGACATACCTCAGAGGCGGCTCGGGAGTTCATGGCTACCATGGCAGCCATGGGCCTGTTCCAAATTATTTGGGACCCAACTTGAGACAGTGGCCTCACCCCAGACTTGGTTTTCTTGTTGGAGCAGTGGCAATGTGATCTGAGGGGACAGTTAGATCTGTCCCCATTGTCATGGTCTGATCATGCCCTGGTTGCCCTGAGATTCTCCTATGCTGCCCCACTCCGCAGGGAGGCAGGACCCACTCGATTGGTTCACCCCCGGCGACTAATGGACGCGATGGGGTTTCAGAAGGAGCTGGGGGTTATATCCGAGGATCTGCTGCACGGTCCAGCAGAGGTCCTGGCCGCAGCCTGGAATAGGGAGGCGGCCGGGGCCTTGGACAGGATCGCACCTGTGCGGCCTCTCTTGCCCCATTTGAACCCGACACTCCCCATGGTTCATGGAGAGATTAAGGGTTTTGAAGAGGGTTAAGAGATGTCTAGAGCATTGCTGGAGAAAGACAAAGACTGAATCCGACTGAACACAAGCTAGAGCCACTGTTAAGGCCTACCTTGTGGCAGTAAGAGTGGTGAAATGTCAATATTTCTCCGCTCTTATTGCATCCGCAGAATGCCGCCCAACGGCCCCATTTAAGATTACTCGATCTCTCTTAGGTAAGGTGGGGTCAGTGACCCACCTACAGGGCGGTGCGGAGGAGTTTTCTGAGCATCTGCAGGATAAAATCATTCAGATTCATTCCGAGTTGGACTCTAAGCGTGAAGCACAGTCTGGGGAGATACCAAGGGAATGTATTTACCCTGTTATCTGGGAACAGTTTGATCCTGTTGGACCTAAGGAAGTGGACAGGATCCTCTGGGTTGTAAAGGCCACCACGTGTCATCTAGACCCACGCACTTCCTGGCTGATGAAGGCAGCCTGGGAGGTGACATGTGGTTGGGTCCAGGTGATGGTTAATACATCCTTGAGAGAGGGGATGTTTCCGGCTGCCTTCAAGGAGGTACTGGTGCACCCCCTCCTCAAGAAACCATCACTGGACCCTACTGTGTTGGACAATTTTCATCCTGTCTCCCACCTCCCCTTTTTTTGGGAAGGTGGTTGAGAAAGTGGTGGCGTTACAACTCCAGAGGATTCTGGATGACACGGATTATCTAGACCCCTTTCAGTCAGGTTTCAGGCCGGGATATGGGACAGAGACTGCATTGGTCACGCTTATGGATGATCTCTGGCGGGAGCGGGATGGAGGGAGTGCATCCATCCTGGCTCTTCTTGACCTCTCAGAGGCTTTCAATACCATCGACCATGGTATCCTTTTGGGGCGGCTCAGGGAGTTGGGGTGGGTGGCGTAGTTTTGTGCTGGTTCACCTCCTTCCTCCAAAGCCGATCCCAATCAGTGGTAATAGGAGATGAGAGATCCGACCCTCGGCCTCTACTTTGTGGGGTGCCGCAGGGTTCTGTTCTCTCCCCTTTCCTGTTTAATATCTACATGAAACCACTGGGTGAGATCATCCATCACCAAAGGATGAGGTATCATCAATATGCCAATGATACTCAATTATATATCTCCATCCCGGGTGAGCTAAGTGATGCGGTGGCTGTTAGACGGAGTGCGTGCATGCATGCATGCGTATGCACATCCACTTTGTCCGGCAAGCCGTGGGTAGGTTAGGGTCCCGTTTTCGTCTCAAGGAAATATGGTCAGCCTACATAGAGTCCTATTTTAAACATGATCTTATTGCCCCTTGGATTTTATATTTAACTTATTTTTACTTGTATAGTGTTTGTATCATATTGTATTGTATTTTATGCATTTTAATTGCTGATTTGACTGTAAACTGCCCAGAGTCCCCCCTTCGGGGGAGATGGGCAGTGATAGAAATTGGAAAAATAAAAAAAATAAAAATTAGGATTTTGATGATGTACATTTACAAATGATCTCTATCATTTTAAATACTGATACATTCTCAGTTTTATATCTCAACTCTGGGCCAGCCAAGCAATGCTGTTGAAGTCATGTCCCAGTGCCTGGAAGCTATGAAGTTTTGGATGGAGAGGAACAAGCTCAGGCTCAACCCTAGCAACACTGAGTACTTGTGGGTATTTGGGCCCTCTGGTGCTGGGGATCTCCCATCTTTGGCTGGAATCGGTTGCTTTTCCCCATTTGGGCCTGGTGTGCAATCTGAGGGTCTTCTAGATTCACAGCTCCTACCTGAAGAGCAGATGGCAGCTGTGGCCAGGAGGGCTTTTGCACAGGTTCCCCTTATCTACCTGTTGCACCCTTTTGAGGACCAGGAGGCTCTTCTTATGGTCACTCATGTCTTGGTTGCCTCATGGATAGACTATTGCAATATGTTTTATATGGGGCTACCCTTGAAAACTATTTGGAAGCTATAGCTGGTCCAGAATGCAGCAGCACAAGCAGTGATGGGCAGGCTACACCACTGTGTTGGATTACAACTCCCACCATCCCAGCCTGCAGGACCAGCTTGGGCTGGGAGCATTTGTGCAGCCAGCCTCCCCCCTTCCACTACCTACAATAACCATGATTAATGCAGCAGAGTTGTTGTAAGGATATCTGAATCCATGCTTGCAGAGCTCTTCAGAAACTAAAGTTCAGTTTAAATGATTACGATGATTATGCAGAGTATTGTAAAAATTATCCAGCAAGAACATTATATCCATCCCCCTGCCTGCTCTGAATGTCTTTAATGTTTCTGCAGCTCATAATGAGCTGCCCCCCTTCGTTAACACAAAATAAAGAGAAAAGGAGAGGCATACCCACTTTCCAGGTGAATTTAAAGCCACAGAAAAGGAAACCAGCTGTGTACTGGGAAAGCATAAGAGAGACATTCCACTCTTCCTCCCATTTTGATTTTTCCCCCCAAGCTGTTGGTTTATGTTCTATAGTAGCTGCACTTGAAGGTTGCGTATATTTCCACCCTCGTTGGTTTTTCTGGTTCTTTTTTCTTCAATAATTAGTTGGATAGTTAGTACTTTTGCAAACCTCATGGTTGCCTTGTACATGCTGATATTTCCCTCTTATTCCTCAGTCCCCCTATTGTAGCCATAATGCTATCTGCACTCACCACTGGAGCTTACTATTAGAAAGGAGGAGACAGGAGGAGAAAGGAGATATTACCAGCCAAGAATTCTCAAACCTAGAGGTACCTCATCCTCCTAAAATGATGAATGAATTTGTGTGATTCCATCATCGTGGATAAAAGTAATGATCGAATGGGCTGGGCAAGAAATATACCACTTACTTGTAGTAATCAGATGTTAATCTCTATATCACAGGCATTCTCAACCTTTGCACAGGCGAAGGAAAGTGCAATGCCAGAGGGAACTTTGGTAGACATCCACTTTGCCTGCATGAGCCTGATCAGGGTTCAGAATGGTGATACCCCCACCTCTAAGTTTCACATAACCCGCTGCAACTCTCCTGCAACCCACAGTTTGAGACCCTCATCATCAAATCTACTCTACTTCCATAGAGCGCAGCACAGGGAAGAAGATCCTCTCCACTCTTTCCTCCTCACAACAATCCTGGAGGAGTAACTTAAATTGATGGAAGATGCCTGGACTACTGAGAGTCAATGACTTGAGCCTCATTTCACTTGTGCTGGTAGGCTAAGGGCAGGTACAAAGGTACGTGTAGTTTTTAATAAGGTAAAGGTTCCCCCCGCACATTTGTGCAGTCGTGTCCGACTCTAGGGGCCGGTGCTCATCTCCGTTTGTTAGCCGAAGAGCCAGCGTTGTCCGAAGACGCTTCCATGGTCATGTGGCCGCATGACACGCGCGGAACGCTGTTACCATCCCACTGAAGTGGTACCTATTCATCTACTTGCATTTGCATGCTTTCGAATTGCTAGGTTGGCAAGAGCTGGAGCTACTGCGGGAGCTCACTCCGCACGCAGGGCTAGGGATTCGAACCTCTGAACTTGCGACCTTCCGATCGACAAGCCTGGCATCTTACCCGCTGAGCCACCACGCCTTTTTAATACAGTTTTTAATACAGTTAATACAGTTTTAATACAGTATTTAATACAGGGCTGTTAAGAATAGGCAGCTTTTAATTCTCCCCAAAACCAGTTTACAGCCTGTGTCAATGCTGGTAGTAATAGCTGCTGTTTTTCATTTGTCTGTTTTTCTTGTTTTTATGTTTTAGTGCTATTATTTCGCTTTTTTAAAAAAAATCTCACTTCGTCATTATATTTATAACCCATCTTTCCTCTAGGAGCTCAAGATTGCATCCATAACCCACCCTCTCCAATTTCTCCCCAGAGAAGCCCTGTGAGCTAGGATGGATAGAGAGATGGCATAATATAATTATTTATTCATTTGTTACTGACTGTTTGCTATATGTATCACCATGCTGCCTAATTTATACATTGGTTGTATTTAAATCCCAACTATCTTTCAGGAGCTCAAGACAGCACACACATTATGCCCTTCTTCTATTTTTCTCCAGAACAACCCTCTGAGGCAGATTGGACTAGGAGATAGCCCAAAATCACACAGTGAGTTTCCATGGCTGAGGATGGACTTGGACTCGGATCTTCTCAACCCTAGTCTAGTATCTTAAGCACCACTTCATCCTGGCTGCTGCTGTTAGCCAGCTGCAGACCAAACTTGATATTTTGTGAAGGATTTAATAAGGGTGTGACAAAGCGAGAATGGGAGTATTGTTTAAAACTGTGTCCAATGTGAAGTCAAGCTGAATCTTAAGAATGTCTCAATGTTGTGGATGTTCCTCACGTTCCCTTTTTGCTAATGGCTTTCTCCTCTTTTGTTCATATAGTCACATCACGATGCTTAAGAGCATTGAAAAATGGTTGAAAAGCTATGCGTTCCTAGTTGTGGTAGGTATTTAGAGCATAATGTATGATTACTGCATGAACATATTTTGACCAAAGTTCTGGTATAAAACAGATGGCGATTCCAGATCCAGTCCCTGCCATTGCCTGTTAGCAGAATAATGAAAGAGGGAGGGAGGGAGGGAGGGAGGGAGGGAGGGAGGGAGGGAGAGAGAGAGAGAGAGAGAGAGGAAGGAAGGAAGGAAGGAAGGAAGGAAGGAAGGAAGGAAGGAAGGAAGGAAGGAAGGAAGGAAGTCCTAACTCACTGCTTGTACTAAGGCATGCTGTAGAAAACCCCTAGCATAAACAGTATTTTGAATGATGAGCAACTTGGGCATAATTAGTAAGAAAGATGCAGGACAATTGCAGAAACCTATCAGTCAGCAGATCAAGTCTTCCATTATGCTGCTACTGATGGTGCCAAGTCAGACTTGGGAAATGTCAGAATTAAGCATTTGGAATTTTATTTGATAAAAGGTGAAAATTAATGATACAAACTGTGTTGCAATTTAACCAACTCACCACTCTGCAGGAATTCAAATATAGCATATTTGTGACATGCATCCATTATTAAGGGTTTTTTTAAAAATTATTATTAATCTTTGAGGCAGTTGTATATCTCAAAGCATTAAGAATTAGATTAATAATGTTTATTTAAATAATTTATATCCCACCTGATTCCACAGACTCCAAGCATCTTACATTAAATATCATAAAGATACAATAACATAATAAACTAAAATGATCAGCATCATTGAAAATGATATAATGTGACATCCCAGAAGCCTGACAAAACTGCAGCATTTTGGTGGCCACTTGGATTTGGGGGTTAGAGAGTTTCGGGGTGACAGAAAAAGCCTGCGGACCATGCTTCCTGAGCTGATTGCACAGGCTGGACAGAAAACTATCCCATGGGCAACACAGGCCAAGCCATATGGGTGTAACATGCTCTCACCCACAACTGAAGTTTCCAGGAAGTCTTCAAAGGCAGCCAGCCCCAGCTAGAAGACCCTGCAACAATTCAATCTGGGGTTAATGAGGACACGAGTGATTGTTGCCAGGATCTCCTGCTCTAAAAAGAGTTACAACTGGCATACCAACCAAAAGTTCCTCTGGCTACAACCTCCACATTCTGATCAAGCAAAGTCATGAATCCAGGAGCACATCCAAATCATCAACCAGACCTACTTCTTCAAAGGGAGCATAAGCCAGCCTACCACCAACTCTGATAACTCTGGATGAACAACTCCATTTTGCTGGGTGATGTCAGGCAACAAATCGGTTGGTTAATTCCTGTAGCAACCAATGGATCAACATTCGGTTGATCCGAAAAAGCAGACCCTGCACCTGTGGGGAAAATGCTAGGAAATAAAAAAAACCATTTTGCTCAGATTCAATTTCAACTTGTTTCATCCCATCTAACCCCTAACTGTTTCCAGACATCAAATTAGAACACCCACTGCATCTCCTGAGATATATAATTGGGTATCATCGGCTTGCAAACCCATGGTTAACCTCTCATAGTGACTTAATATAGAACTGAGCCCTATGACACCCATAAGGAATGGCAAGGGGCTTGATTGCTCATTCCGCAATTCCACCATCTGGAATTGCCTCCTCAGGCTGGAATGGAACCTCCTCCCCATTCCCAGCCCTCACAGGCAGTCCAGAAATATGCCATGGTCAATCATCTCAAATGCCACTGAATGATCAAACAAAACAAGATACCATACTCCCTGCTCCAGATTCTAACAGAGGTCATTCATAAGAGCAAGCAGTGCAGTTTCAGTCCCATGCCTGGGTCCAAAAGCTGACTGAAAGAGATCTAGATGATCTACTTCCCCTAGGATTCTTGTAGCTGCAGTCCCACCACCTTCTCCAAAACCTTCCCCAAGAAAGGAAGGTTGAAAGGAAGATCAAGGAGAAGTTATCCAATAGGTTGGATCTAGAGAGGCTTCTTCAAGAAGCGATGCACCACCACCTCCTTTAAGGCAGCAGTTACAACCCCTTCCAATAGAAGAGGATACTGTATATGTAGCTCAGGGTTGAACTGTGGAATCCTTGGTGCTCTCTGAGCTTGGTTATTTGCTTGCACTGATTATGTTACCTAGTTGGGTAATGAAACGTCTGCAAGCAAACAACCAAGCTCAGAGAGCACCAAGGACTCCACAACCCCTTCCCTCATGAATCCAGCTGCATGCACCACTTCTAGCCACCCTAAGGAGACAGGTAGAATATAGTCCAACCAGCAAGTGGCAGAGCATATGTTACTAACCACCTTGCCCACGTATTTGGAGGACACAAAACCAATAGAATCCCAGAAAATATTGCAAGAAGTTGCCCTAGTTACCCCACTTGTTCCTGTCAATGTGCAGTCTAAGTCAAAACAAATACAAGTAATTTTATTTGCAAGATACCCTAAGAACATTTCACAGGATTCTGAAAGGTGGTCATCCCACCCGTACTTCACCAACAGGGTCACCTTAAATTGTGTCATCAGCACAGTATGATACTTTGCTACCCTCATTAACACAGTGTAGGCCAAACCTGGAATTACCCTTGTGTTTGAATATTCATATTCAAATCACATTTGTTGTAAGCCTCCCAGAGTTGTGTTTAAGATGGGCAGCCCTACAAATCTTTTAAATAAATAAAAATAAATGAATAAATAATCCTATATATTCTGCCACCTATATATTCTGTCACTTTATATCCTGGGACTTCTCAGTAAACCATTATCCCCTTCTGTGCCCCCTCCCCCCCAAATCTGTAGTCTGAGATGGGTTGAATGCCACATTTTCAAAGTTATTTTAAAAGTAGGATATCCTATATTACTATGATGGTTGGAATAAGCATAGTTCAGCACTCAGATTGGTAGCAGTTATATCAATCCTTTTCAGCTATGTTGAGGTAGAGATTAAATTCATCCAGGTGGAAGACTTATTTTAGCTTTCTTTCGTGTGATATGAAGTAAATTCCATTTGTAGTCTGACACATCTGATGGAGGTACATGCATTTACATGCTGCACATGCTATGGGAATCTACTGCCAGTCATTGCTTCCCATATGCAATGAAACTAGCACACATGCATTCAGCATACATGATTAATTACCCCCAGGATTTCAGCACTTTGTGGCGCTGAAGCATCTGTCTGCAAAGCAGTAATATGAATCCTCCATAATGTGCCTGGATTTCAATTTATCATTTCATTTTAAGTCATCTTTTGGGGAAAGCTTGCACCACCTTATCACATGGGCTGGAAATGGGTGCCAGGGCAGACACGAAGCAATTCTTATCCTGCAAAAAGAAAATATTTTTTAAAAGTCAAACTCTCATGAGCTTGCAAAATCTCACAGGTATTTAGTGAACTTATGAGATGTATTTGGGGTATTTTTGGAGGGGAGGGGAGGAGAGTTAGTGCCATAAACTGTTGCCAATCCCTGCCTTATTATTTAGCCCAGCTGGCTTGAATTGAGAAAGAAGAGAAGTCCAAGTGGATATAAATGAGTTGTATGCATTGGTCCTAACAGATGATTAACAGGATCTGTTTTCTCTGGCAAATACTCCAGTTCCCCATCCAGAGAGCCTTGAAATTATGGAAGACAAAAAGGTCTGATCTAAAGATTCCCTTTGGCCTTGGTGGTGCTTTAAGTATACCAAAATATAGATAAAATATAGATAGTATCTGTGGGAGATTAAAAAGTGGGGATCTCAGACTGCATTGCCTGCCCTACTTTATAGACAAACCCAGATTTTTTTTATTATACTTTTTAAAAAGCTAATGGAATAGAGGTTAATTGAAAAGTCTATGCTTGATGTGATTTTTCCAGCCCTTTGCACTGAACTGGCATAAATTTGTAATAGGACCCAGCTGATTAAACACATGCTTACGTACATCAACTAATATTTACCTTAATTACTTATTTGAAATATTCAATTCCAGAAAGTTTTTCTCCACTGAAACTAGGCTGGAAGATGTTCTTCATTTCTCAAGTTGCTCAATGAAAAACCATCTTCTTGAAAAGACATTGGAATGTCACATTCAAGCTGGTTTACTTTGAAGCAGTAGCATACAACTCTACACCCTACACATGCCAGCGAGGGAGAGTAAATTTCTTGTTCTTCTCTTTCTTGCAAGAAAAAGTCCTAGCAGGGGAAAAAAAATCCACAACTGAAGTGTTGAGGGTTGCATATCTGGAAACCAAAGATAACTTGGACTGCTGGTATAAAGAGGTTACCTCCCTAGTGAGTTTTCATACTGTACAGCAAACATCTTCCTGTTGGCAAACACTGCCAGAGATGATCACCAGGACTGAAGGAAGGGTAGCATTGCCAGAAAGGGGGAGAAAAAAGGGCATTGCTTTCCAAAAAATGTGCAAAATCCAATTGATATGTTAAGAGACACATTTTGAAGTAATCTCTAGGGCTGGACAGTGCCTTGGATCTGAGTGCAAAAAAAGTGCCTTGGAGAGGCACAACTGTAGCACTTGTGTACAATTCTTAAAGGCAGCAGCACTTTCCTGGGGTTGCCTGTCTGCCTTCTGTCCCTGAGAAAAAAACCCATTTGGTTCAAGGAACTGCAGCCTAATGACACCAGAATTTACATAAAATATATCTCCTCACAGGGAAGAAGGCCCCATGTCCAAGTGACCTTTAAACATACATATCCAGTCTATTCATTTGATGCCAAAGTTTGGTGGGCAAAATCCAAGTCACTTCTTTCCCTTCTTAATTTCCTTTCCTCAGAAATTCTTCTTCTAATAAAGGTAGTCCTTGAATGGAAGAGTATCTTCTGATGACCATCCCAATAGAAGATGATTGCCCACAAAGTGGAACTCATGGCCACCCCATTTGAATCTGTGGAAGAAAGAATCAGATACGCTCATATAATGCATGCAGCACTTTGACTTGATTCAATGAAAGAAACCTGGAACACATGACTGTTTATTACACAATTGCAAATTAAATTTGCACAGGCACTGAGATAAGCCAAAGAAATGTAACATATGTTATTCATTCATTCACTGCATTGTCAAATCACTCTGCCGTCAGAGTTCTCTAGGCATTGTACAAATAAAGCAAAACACAAAAACGCAGAACAATCATCAAGCAGTTCTCTGTGTTCTTCAGATGTATTGGGACTACAACTCCCAGAATGCCCAGCTAGCATGCTAGTTGAGGATTCTTGGAGCGGCAGTTCTGACACATCTGGAGGAGGCCAGACTGAAGAAGGTTGCAATAAACAGTCAGATCACCTGGCTCTAAACTGACCCAGTGAGATGGAGAAACAGATCCCTTAACAGTGTTTCTCAACCTTGGCAACTTTAAGGTGTGTGGACTTCAACTCCCAGAGTTCCCCAGCCAGCTTGGGGTGGCCATGAGTTCCACTTTGCTGGCTGGGGAGTTCTGGGAGTTGAAGTCCACACACTTTAAAGTTGCCAAGGTTCAGAAACACTGCCTTAACATGTTGAGGCCAAAGCCTTCCATGAATCTATTAGATGTCTAAAGAAAAAATACATGTTGAACTTTGGTCCACTTCCAAATCCTACTTTGCATTTAAAAGCTTCCTTTGGGTCTTGTTTCCTCAGGTACAGGACTATTTCCCCATAATTGGTCTTGTGCTTAGCTTACTCAAAGGCAGTCATGTGCACTGGATAGGTTTTCATCCCATTTCGTCATGCATGCATCCACAGCAATAATTCCAGAAGCCAACCCACGAAGGCAGACTTTTAGCTCTTAGAGAACAATTGAAGCTATTCTTCGCTTCTCTTCACAGCTAGCTATAGTGAATTGCTCCATTAGCTCAGCTGATCAGGCTTTGAAGAAAAAAATGTAAATGCAGAGCTCCTTTGTTTTAGGATACAACTGTATATTTGAGGGTAGACAAAAGAAGATGGTTCTTGAGTCTTTTAAAGGATGAGAGTGGGAGAGAGGGAGAAAAAGAATTTTGTTCAACAGGACCCTTGAGAGTAAGGGTAAGAAACATAAAACAGGATCCAGCCAAAATCAAGCGCTGTACGTCAGGGGGTGATTTAAGCCTGAGTTTTAGAAAGTCTACTGAATACTGTTTATCCTCAGAACACATACAGTAGTTCCAAAGTTGTGAAACTGTCCTCCTTTGATGTTTTTTGAGTGATATTTTACATTCCATGCATTTAACGTACTGTAGCAGTCAGCTTCAGATGCAGATCTATATCCACTTGAGCTTTTTTCAAATATTACCATCTAATTGGCATTGCTCCAGAAACAGGGGGCACTGGCTTCAATAGACACTGCATCTGTAGTCCCAGCAATATAATGTTGAATTGTCATTCATGCACTGTGAAGTAGTGATAGCAATATTTCATTCTCTATTATTAAAGCGGAGACTGCCAGCACATAAATGGCTTCAATAACAAACATCTTCCCAGTGGCAATAGTCAAGGAACAGTAATACAATAATGCATTACTGACAGCAGCCAATTAGCCTTAGCATGATTGTGATCTATTAAAATCAATGGGAGTTGTAGATTCATTGCACCCCTTCACCAATGCATCATCAGTGTGACAATGGCAACTCTCTCTTTAATAATTGTAACCCATTACTCTTAAAATGGTCCAAGAACTCATACCAGTTCACTGATTTTACAGCAGGGATCAGCAAAATGTTTGGGTCCTGAATATGATGGTGGAAACTCATGTAGGACCTGGACCCTCAAATCTCTTGTATTCTTATTCCAAGATCTAATGAGAGTTTGTGCAAGAACATTAAAATCTTGGAAGGTCTCACAAGAGATTTTGGTGTCCTTGTATAAGATCTCATGATGCCTTGAGTGCATCTACTGTACTGAAATTTCTGAAGATTTGGCAATCTCAGATGATGACAACAGTGGTGAATGATATTTTAATTTGAGGAATTGCTTATGCCCTTTGAAATGTTCTGACTCTCTTGGGCACTATGTTGTTAATCCCAGTTTGATGTCAGTCCTGTAAAGTAGGATGGTATTACTTGTTGTCTGTGTATCATGGAAAACCAGCAACTGAAACTGAGTATTGAAGTTTATTAAAGGCCACCTAGAATATACATGAACAGAGCCAGTTTTGCGTAGTGGTTAAAACACTGGGCTAGAAACTGGGAGACTGTGAGTTCGAGTCCCGCCTTAGGCACAAAGCCAGCTGGGTGACCTCTCAGCCCTAGGAAGCAGACAATGGCAAACCACTTCCAAAATCTTGCCAAGAAAACTGCAGAGACTAGTCCAGGCAGTCGCCAGGAGTCAACAATGATTCAAAGGCACACACACAAAAAAGAATATTCATGAAGGTTTGAATCAGATCCTTTCCAGCTCACAGGACATTCTAGCTATCACAGTACAGCAGTGACTCCGACAAAGCTTGCAAATCACTGGCTTATATGTAATGCAATTTTCTTCTGCTCATAACATCAGCCTTTATTTATGAGAAATTACTCTGTAACTTCTGATGAGACACATTTCAAGTTGATGTCCTATTTCTGCACCTGCACAACAAGCATTAAACAGGCCAGGCTACTGATGCTGGTAGCTACTGTTATGCATATTCAGGATTTCATTGATTTAACCCTTTACCAAGATGAGCAATCACCTTTTCTTCCTAGGAGCCCATTTTAGTTCAATTTTGACATCCCTATTGCTGGGAATGATGGCTTCCCAATCCTAATTTGATTGCTCTTTCCTACAGTTTTATTTTCAAACAGAATTGCTTTGCTGTCGTGTTCTCTTTGGGGCTATTCAGTCAATAGTTGTATTGCTTGAACTGTAGGTAATAACAGAAAAACCTGAGTTCTAGAATAGATTTTGAATAAAACAGCATATATCAGATTTCCCCAGATTGATACCCTCAAGAAGAGTTACAACCCTCTATCTCATACAATTATGACTACAACTTCCAGAATTCCAAGTTGTTGGGCTACTGGCAAGGATTTTTGGAGTTGACATCTCAATATATCTGGAAGGCACAAGACTTAAGAAGACTAGTTACCTAGTTTCCTGCTGCTTAGCATTATAAGCCCCCTTGTCAGTCATTGGCAACTTCCCTTTAACAAACTAGAAGTCAATTTTCAGTTGGTTAGCCTCAAAGTCAAAATAAGAAATGAGTTAATAAGTTATGCATTTGCCTCCTTCTAAAGATAGCCCTGAAATAAAAGTTGGGGAACAAATCATCTTACATTATACGTCATTACAGTCTCCTGTATTTTTGCAAAGACCCTTCCAATGGGGTACTCCTACAGTATAATCAAAGATCTCCAGCAGTGACTAAAGGAGACCTGAATCGATAAGAGGCAGCATTTTAATGTTCTATATTACACCCAATGCACTGTGGGAAACTAAACCAGCAATATCAGATGCCCTTCACTGATCATAGTTTCGGTCAATAGAAATAAAATTCTACTTCTCTGCTACAGAAAGATTATGGACTCCTATTAAGAGTTTCTTTTTAACAAGCCAACGCAGCACACTGTGCTCTGGTTACTACAGTATCTACTACAACATTCAAGGGGTCATGAACACAAAAATCTATGGCAAACGTCCAAAGTACCTGATCGGGAAATGAAATGTTCTCCAGGGATTCAGATGAGGGTCTTTCCTAGATCTTATTTAGAGATCCTGTGGGATTGAACTTGAGATCTTCAGATGCGAAGCAGGTGGTCTGCCATGCACGCACTGAGCTCAACACTTTTGCTTAAACCTCTTATACTTAAACCTCTATAATACTCTGATGGGGAAGCAATGATGGAATAGCTATCATTTTTATCATTATTATCATTTTTGCAGTATTTTGTGCACAATTTTTCTATCCTTCAAAAGGAAAGGTCCATTGATTAATGCCAAATAGATACATTTCCAGTTTTAAAATGAAGCCATTCAGGATAATACAATTTAGGAGGGGCAGGAAAAAACCTAAATGGATAAATATATATGTGGGAGAAAAACTCCATTTCCAACTGTTTATTATTTTGGATAAGCCATGGAGACCTTACATTACAATGTGTAAATCTTTTCAACTCTGAGGATTATTGATGCAAAGAAAATCATAATGGCCCCCTTTGGAGTTCTTATAGTCATTCATATTCATCCATGATTTGCACATATATAAAAAGAACGTCAGTGCTGGGGAAAATGTGTTAGTTTAAAAAGCCTACAGGTGTATATCTATAACTTCAGTAATTATCATTTTACATTTTGGTCTTTAAAGAAAGGCATCACTTTCAATTTAATAAGGTAACTTTAATTGTCATCACGCAGGAATATAGAAGAAATCTTTCTTTTTCAGCTTCGATTTCTGAGGCATGGAATGTAATTGATAAAAGGCTTTTGGTGCCTTTTTTATGGTTGCCTAAGATAAATTGCAGTCCCATCTTTCAAAACTGTTGGAATGGCATATACTGTATTGGAAAGGCGAGCTTGCCTTTACCTACTGCATCGGTATCTGTGATGCACCTATAAGATAGGATCTTATTAAAGGTTTGAAAACATGCCACCTGATTCATATCTGATTATACCAGGATGCAGAAGTTATTCCTCAGGCCATTGATTTAGCAAAAATAGTCATTGTCTGCCAGCAAACCAAAAAAAAAAAAAAAACCCAACTCACCATAATTCCACACAGGTTTGGAAGAAGCTTGGCACATTTCAGAATTATTCTAATGAACACCTAGGAGGATTGATGTTTGCATTTGCACATCCCCCCCCCCAATTATGAGGATAAGAAATAATCTTCAAGCAGGCAAAGCTGGATTCTGCAATCATGCAATGGGATTTAGCTCTTCACTTCTCCCTTGCAGCCCCACACCTTCAAAATATCCTCTGAAAGGCCTCTCAAACAATACGTGTTATATACTGTAGGACTGTTAAGGACTGTGAGCCAGTTTGTGTAGTGGTGAAGGAGCTGGCCTAGAAAGCAGGAGACCATGAAAAGCCGGCTGGGTGACCTTGGGCTGGTCACTCTCACTCAGCCCAACCCACCTCACAGAGTGGTCGTTGTGGGGAAAATGGGAGAAGGAAGGAGTATTAGGTATGTTGACAGTATATTAAAAAGCTGGGATAAAAATATAAATATAAATAATAATAATAATAATAATAATAATAATAATAATAATAATAATATAGAAATATGACCCTTTGTGGATTCCTTTTGCAAGTTCTATGTGGCAAAACAGCATCCATCCGGGGCAGTATCTTTCAGATGCCATGGGAAATTAGGTCCCAAGAAAAGAGATGGTTCTCTCTAGTTCATATGAATCATATCCATTTAGTTTATTTATCTAACTTATATCACCGCCCATCTCCCCCTTCAGAGGGGACTCTGGGCGGTTTACACAAAGTTAACAATTAAAACATATAAAAACATATAAAATACAGTACATAATATATATCTATATAAATTAATTAAATATATAAAACCCAAGAGGCTCTGATGTTAAGTTTAAAAGAACTCTACGGAGCAAGCCATCCCCAAGAGGAGCTATTACTCCTCCCATCCCAAGCGAGGTGGCAGAGCCGGGTCTTCAGTTGTTTTCGGAAGGTCATAAGTGTGGGGGCTTGCCTCACCTCCAGGGGCAGAATATTCCAGAGGGCGGGTGCCACTGCAGAGAAGGCCCGCCTCCTGGACCCCATCAGATGGAATTCTCTTGTAGACGGGGTCCGTAGCAAGCCCTCTCTGCATAACCGAGTGGGCCGGGTCGATGCTCTGGGCATGAGACGTTCCCTCAGGTAACCTGGTCCCATGCCATGTAGGGCTTTAAAGGTGACAACCAACACCTTGAATTGGACTCGGAAGCAAACTGGTAACCAATGCAGCTCGCGCAGCAGAGGTGTCACATGTGCCGATCTTGGGGCACCCATAACTGCGCGCGCAGCCGCATTCTGGACCAGTTGAAGCTTCCGGATACTCTTCAAGCCCCATGTAGAGTGCATTGCAATAGTCTATATGGGAGATGACCAGGGCATGAGTGACTGTACGGAGGGCGTCTCGGTCCAGGAAAGGGCGTAGCTGGCGTACAACTCGAAGTTGCACAAACGCCCTTCTGGCCACGACTGCCACCTGCTCTTCAAGCAGGAGTCGCGAGTCCAGAAGGACACCCAGGTTTCGCACTGTGTCTGAACGGGGTAGTGCCACCCCGTCCAGATCTAAAGATGACAACTCCATGGATCTCGAGGCACCATCAATCCACAGCCACTCCGTCTTACCAGGGTTCAGCTGAAGCCTGTTGTTCCCCATCCAGGCCCCTACAGCCTTCAGACACTGAGAAAAGGCAGCCACTCCATCACTTAACTCACCCGGGATGGAGATATATAGTTGAGTATTATCAGCGTATTGATGATACCTCATCCCGTGTTGGCGGATGATCTCACCCAGCGGTTTCATGTAGATATTAAACAGGAGAGGGGAGAGAACCAAACCCTGCGGCACCCCACAAAGTAGAGGCCGAGGGTCGGATCTCTCATCTCCTATTACCACTGATTGGGATCGGCTTTGGAGGAAGGAGGTGAACCAGTGCAAAACCATGCCACCCACCCCCAACCCCCTAAGCCATCCCAAAAGGATACCATGGTCGATGGTATCGAAAGCCACTGAGAGGTCAAGAAGAGCCAGGATGGATGCACTGCCTCCATCCCGCGCCCGCCAGAGATCATCAGTAAGTGCGACCAATGCAGTTTCTACCCCATATCCCGGCCTGAACCCTGACTGAAAGGGGTCTAGATAATCCGTATCATCCAGAATCCTCTGGAGCTGCAATGCCACCACTTTCTCAACCACCTTCCCAAAAAAAGGGGAGGTGGGAGACAGGATGAAAATTGTCCAACACAGTAGGGTCCAGTGATGGTTTCTTGAGGAGGGGTGCACGAGCGCCTCCTTAAAAGCAGCCGGAAACACTCCCTCTCCCAAGGATGTAGTAACCATCGCATGGACCCAACCACATGTCACCTCCCTGGCTGCTTTCACCAGCCAGGAGGGGCATGGGTCAAGATGACAAGTAGTGGCCCTTACAGTCTGGAGGATCCTGTCCACTTCCTCAGGCCCAACAGGATCAAACCGTTCCCAGATAACTGGGCACAGACGTTCCCTTGGCATCTCCCCAGACCATGCATCACACTTGGAGTCCAACTTAGAACGAATCCGAGCGATTTTATCTGTCAGATGCTCTGAAAATTCCTCCGCATGGCCCTGAAGGTGGGTCACCGGTCCCACCTTACCTAGGAGAGATCGAGTAATCCTAAACAGGGCTGTCAGGCGGCATTCTGCGGATGCAATAAGAGCGGAGAAATATTGACGTTTCACCACTCTTACCGCCACAAAGTAGGCCTTAACCGCGGCTCTAGCTTGTGTTCGGTCGGATTCGGTCTTTGTCTTTCTCCAGCGGCACTCTAGACGTCTCTTAACCCTCTTCAGCACCCTCAATCCCTCCGTAAACCACGGGGAATATCGGGTCGGATGGGACAAGAGAGGCCGCATAGGCGCGATCCTGTCCAAGGCCCCAGCCGCTTTCTTATTCCAGGCTGCGGCCAGGACCTCCACTGGACTGTGCAGTAGATCCTAGGGTATAACCCCCAGCTCCCTCTGACACCCTATCGGGTCCATTAGTTGCCGGGGGCGGACCAATCGAATGGGTCCAGCCTCCCTGCGGAGTGGGGCAGCATATGAGAATCTCAGGGTCCCCAGGGCATGATCTGACCATGACAGCGGGGAAAGATGTAACTCTCCCCCCAGATCACTTTGCCACTGCTCCGACAGGAAAACCAAGTCCGGAGTGAGACCACTGTCTCGAGTCGGGTCCTGAATAATCTGAACCAGGCCCATGGCTGCCATGGTAGCCATGAACTCCCGAGCTGCCTCCGAGGCACGTCCCAGGGACGGCAGATTGAAATTCCCCAGAACCATAAGTCTGGGGAATTCCACCGCCAACCCCGAAACAGCCTCAAGCAGCTCAGGTAGGGAGGTTGCTACGCAGCAGGGAGGCTGGTACAGCAGCAACACTCCCAACTGCTCTCGGGAACCCAACTTGAAAAACAGGGTCTCACATCCGAACTCACATAGTTCATATGGAGCATCTCCAGTGGAGCTGAAGAGAGTAGGCATTAGCCAGTAGGGGTCCTTCTTAATTCTAGCAGTGATTGCCCCTAACCATAGACTAGCCACTATCTGACCACATGCCTTGCAATTTGAGAAACCGGGGAGGAGAGGTTGAAAAAAAATGGCAAGAAGGGCTGTGAATGTAACTTCCCCCATACTTTCTGCTAGTTGTCAAAGTACTCTGCTATTGGAGTGCTCCATTGAAGCAATAGGATTGATCTGCCTGCCACAATAAGGGTGTAATAATTTTGGCGATCTTTCAGGTGTCACAAGCAACTTTGCTCTTTTCGTTGCAACAGATTAACACAGTTAACATTTTGGAATCAGCTACTAGGCTATCCCAGCAACTATGAAGCTGACTTAAATACAAATGTGCCTCGCATGGTCATGTTCCATTAGAGCAGCATGAGAAACAGGGAAAAGAGGGAAATGGGGGGGGGGGGAGGAGAGAGAGAGAGAGAGAGAGAGAGAGAGAGAATACTGACAACAGCAGAAGCAGAGGTGCCAAGTGCAGCCATGGGAGAAGCAGACTGCTGCAGCAGGGAGCGCCAGTGAGTGAAACGCATGGAGTTTGTCAGCTCCTTTCCCCATCGAATTCTAGCTCTGGCTCTGACATTCATAAGGCTCTTTGTCAAGGGCTTCTGGATTTCCTTACAGCTTCTCTCATACACACTACGTAATTTGGGGCCGCTGCTGGACGTCTTCACGCGGAGGCTAGAGAGACCTTGTTTGGGAACACTTTCATTTTGGATTCCTACAAGGAAGGGAGTGGATGTGATGGGCTAAGGGCTTATCCTCGCATCCCCCATCTGTAGGGGACAACTGCTTTGATACGCCATGTGCTCTTGATGTTTCATTTCTCTTATCTGCAAAAAAGCCACCTCTTAGCTGCTCCAGTGTTAAAGTAGCGTTTTCCCTCTTCTCCCAACATGGATACTACCCAGTACACTTCATCTACAATGTGGCTGATCTGGGAACTGACCAATTCCTGCTAGCCACTTTAGGCTGTTGCAGACATGCCCGCTTTCCTCTGGTCTATAGCATTGCTCCCCATGGCCATCTAGGCTTGGGCTGCAGCCAGATCCCTGGCTTCTTCAGAGGCAGCTGTCCATGCAATGTATGGCTGGTACTTTTCAAAGTGGTTGAGAGATTTTACACATGCTCTGCAGATACATGGGTTTAGCACTCCTTTGAGAGAACACAAGGGCTGTGTTTAAGAAACCAAAATAAGTTGGGAAAGAGACCTGGCTCTGGCCAGCTATAAGTTGCTGGTTGGGTCACCAACGAGCACATTACGGCTGTACTGCTTTCAAGGGATTTTGCATGGCCATACTTCTAAGTCTTTTTATTACTTGGGGGTAAGATGTACCATTTTGCTACTCCACAGGCTCCTTCTAAGTGCCCCACCTTGCCACTACTACTACCATTTCCTTGCAATACTAGTCAAGGATGGAGCTCATTTGTTAATACTTCATCATCCAACCTCCTCTGCAAAACCTAATACTGTTTCAGACTGCTAGAGCCCTATTCAGAAATAGCCTACCTGATGGGCCCCAAGCATACAGCACCTCCATTCCTGTGACCTGTTGGGCCACTTGACAGGTAGGTAAACCTGTCATTCAAAGGTAAAGTAAAGGTAAAGGTTCCCCCCGCACAGTTGTGCAGTCGTGTCCGACTCTAGGGGCCGGTGCTCATCTCCGTTTGTTAGCCGAAGAGCCAGCGTTGTCCGAAGACGCTTCCACGGTCATGTGGCCGCATGACGCGCGTGGAACGCTGTTACCTACCCACCGAAGTGGTACCTATTCATCTACTTGCATTTGCATGCTTTCGAATTGCTAGGTTGGCAAGAGCTGGAGCTAGTGCGGGAGCTCACTCCACACGCAGGGCTAGGGACCCACCTATACTCACCCAGCCCCGCCCCAAACACCTGTTAAGGAATGTGACTGGTGGCTGCTTATTCCAGCTGGCAGCTGGTGCTGTTTGGGAGGAAAACAAAGCCAGGAGAATCCACCAATAAGGAGAACACCATTCAGTGACCTCATTGCTAAGGAAGGATAGGGCTCAACCTTTGGGGCAGCCCATTCTAAGGCCAGCATATTTTTCTGCTGGCCCAAGAATTAGTGACTATCTTTAATGTAGTTGTCCGGCTGTGCCCTAAATGGCTCCCTTCAACTCTACAACTTGATGATTAGCAAGCTAGTTCTGCAAAGCCCTATTGAGTTTTTTCTTTACTGATCTCAGTTCAATATTTCTTTACCAGAGTTCACACTCTTTAGACCAGAGGTCAGGAACTGGGACTCTCCAAATCCTGCTGAATTTCAACTCTTCACATCCTTCCCCATTGAGGGATTAACATTAACACTGATGCTCAGTAGGCCATAGCAAGTTTAGGCTCAGCAGCATCGGATTCCTGGTCCTTGCCCTGCAGCGTTGAATGTTACAGGACTGTATAGCACATGGGTGTCCAACCTTTTGGCTTCCCTGGGCCACATTGAGTGAAGAGGAATTGTCTTGGGCCACACATAAAATATATAATATAGTTAATGCAGATAAGTAATAAAACTTCATTTATTTTTTATATGTTTTATTATAAAATTTTAAAAAAGAGGGCAACATAAAACTAGTGGGATATTTGACCTTGTTTTTGTGAAACTAATGCATCAATGTCTGGTTCGATGAAAGTGGTTGCAATTCTCAGTGGGTTCTCAAGGTGCTCGTCAGCTTTTACCTGGGAGAACCATCACCCATTGACGACTGATGCTAACGGCACGTTTTTCTGCCAGAGCCGCTGGCGGCCTCCCCTTCCCGCTCGGCATCTCTGCTCTGCTCCGAGCGGCAGCCTCCGCCAATCTTTGCCTACTAACTACAGATGCATTAATGGTAGAGCGGCGGACTCCGCTTGGCTTGCGAGTCAAGTTGCAAAACTGACTTCGGCAGCTGCTCGCAAACCGGTGGAAGGCCGCTACCTGCCTGCATGGGAAGCCGAGAGGAGAAGCGGATGCTCTACGCAGGAGGTGATGTAACTACCCTGAGCTTTGTTACTGTCTCAAATGTACCGGGATTGTCTATTTTTGGCGTGGGCCTGGCTGCAAAACAGAAGAAAGAGAGAACGGCAAGCAAAAAATCGCAAAATAATGTTAAAAGTTTACGATTTTGGGGGGGCACATTACTAGCTGTTCAGGGCCGCGGGTTGGACATGCCTGGTATAGCACCTTTCATTGGAGCAGCCCCACTTTTTTCAGGCTTCTGTGTGAGCCTATAAAAAGATGGTGCTGCTTTAAAAGACATTTAATTTTAATAAGTGGATTCCTTAAAGCAATGACATCTCTTTCTCAAGCTTGTGCAGAAGCTGAAAGAAAGACTATTTTAATGAATAGCAGAGAGATGCTGCACTTTTCTAAACCTCCTTTGAAGGGCACAACCCTAGAATAATATACAGTATATCTCTTTTGCATTATGTTTAGTTGTATCTTGGTATCCATACATAAATGTAGCATTTCACTTTGCAATTATGCCAGGAAGGAAGGAAGGAAGGAAGATCTCATAGCATATTTTATGGTTTGTGATTCTATAAGTTTTTTATACTTGTATGTTCATGTCTTTTTATAGTTTTAGGTAATTCCTTATGGTACAAATGCAGTTATAAAAGCTGAAGTCAGTAAATGCATTCAGATGCTTCAAGAGAGAGAGAGAGAGACTAGACAATAAAGCCAACTGTTTCCCACTCACACACAAGACAGATGGACAATAAGCCCCAATCAAAGTTGTATATATTTTCCACAAAAATCAACTTTCCTAAAACAGATGTTGATCCCCAATTGCAGAGAAAGTCAGAATCCTTCAGTTTTATATATCTAGAAGCTATTTTATTATTTTAAGATTTGTTATTTCTTAGGGTGGTGAAAAACAGTCAAAAGTGGTCAGCGATGCTTTACAGTATACTGGAGCACAAATAAAGCCTTTCTCTTGAAATTGTCAAAGCAGCAGCATTTTCTGTCCGACTGGTGCAGCTGCTTTGAAAGTTGCTCCCAGCAGTCTTTGTGTGTGTGCGTGCGTGCACAGCCACTGCCAAGGCAGACACAATGGGGACAGCTTTCAAAGCTATGGTGCAGCCTGGCAAATGACACAGCTACTTCAACAGTTCAAAGGCAGGTATATTGTTTGTATTCCAACATGTTGCAAAACACTTATTTCAAGTGTTTTCTACAAGCTCTGTTCCAGCAAAGCTCTGATTTAATGGACATCAATGCAATGCACTTAGGATACGACAGGAATTGTAGTCCAAACCATTAGGAGGACATGACGTTACCCCCTCTGCCCTACATCTAGAAGAGAATGCAGTCTGTTTCAGATACAACAGGAGTTTAGGTGGAACCATTAAAAATAGCAGATGCAAAATCCAGCTCCTACCAAGTTATGGGAGAAATAGGAAACTCAGAAAGCAAGACAAAGCATAACAAGGCAAAGCTTGGTGAATGCAAGCCAAGGATCAGTCTTGATCAGGAAACCACAAATCAGGAAGTTCATTTGCTGCTCAAAAATAGCCTGCCATTATAATTCCCCCCCAGCGGCTCATAAGACAAACCATTGCCAGGAGCTACATTCTAAGGCAGATTAGAAGACTGTATCTGTATAAGTAGACAGAATCTAATAAGTTGGTAAAGTTTTTAAACTTTATTTGATTTATAAGTAAATCAGACTTAGGAGAACTGAAGGAACAGGAAAACAGATGTTTTCAGATGGCAAAGCATATCAAGATAATCTTGAAAGCAAAATTATACTCAACAAGAAGCTTGACATTGCTTGCTAGGAAATATGCAGAAAGAGCAATTAATTAGAGGAACTAATTAATTCCTAGAAAGTCCATGCTTTCTAGGTGACCTCTTATTATATTCCTATGGAAAAATGAACATAAATAAACATATAATTTATACCTTGGTTTGATCTTTGGCATTGCTGTTCAACAGACCAAACTGGGATCCTGATGAGACATACCTTTCTTATACATGCCTCACCAACTCTGTTCAGGCATTATGTCTTAACAAAGCACAGAGTTGGACAATACATTTATTTTTATTTTTCCAATTTCTATCACCGCCCATCTCCCCCAAAAAGGGGGACTCTGGGCGGTTTACAATAAAATTAACATTAAAACTATAAGCACATAAAATACAATACAAACAACCAGTATAAATAGAGAATTAAATTAGATATAAAATCCAAGTAGCAATAAGATCTCATCTAATGAGGAGGGCTCTATGGCGCCAGCCACCCCCAGTAGAAACTATTGCCCTTCCCATTCCAGGCGAGGCGGCAGAACCAGATCTTCAAATTCTTCCGGGAGGCTGGGAGCGAAAGGGCCCGCCTCACCTCCAGGGGCAGAATGTTCCAGAGGGTGGGTGCCACTGCAGAGAAGGTTCATCTCCTGGACCCCACCAGGTGGAATTCCCTTACCGATGGGGTCCGTAGCATGCCCTCTCTGCATGACCGGGTGGGACAGTTCGATGTTATGGGGATGAGATGGTCCCTCAGGTAACCCCATCCAGAACTAAAGATGACAACTTCCCGGATCCAGAGGAGCCATCAACCCACAGCCACTCCATCTTACCAGGGTTCAGCCGAAGCCTGTTGTTCCCCATCCAGACCCCGACAGCCCCCAGGCACTGAGAAAGGGCAGTTATCGCATCACTTACCTCACCCGGGATGGAGATATATAATTGAATATCATTGGCATATTGATGATACCTCATCCCGTGGTGATGGTTCATCTCACCCAGAGGTTTCATGTAGATGTTAAATAGGAGAGGGGAGAGAACCAAACCCTGCAGCACCCCACACAGGAGGGGTTGAGGGTCAGATCTCTCATCTCCTATCACCACCGATTGGGAGCGGCCCTGGAGGAAGGAGGTGAACCAGCACAAAACTACGCCACCCACCCCAACCCCCTGAGCCGCCCCAAAAGGATACCATGGTCGATGGTATTGAAAGCCGCTGAGAGGTTGAGAAGAGCCAGGATGGATGCACTCCCTCCATCCTGCTCCTGCCAGAGATCATCCATAAGCGTGACCGATGCAGTCTCTGTCCCATATCCCGGCCTGAAACCTGACTGAAAGGGGTCTAGGTAATCCGTGTCATCCAGAATCCTCTGGAGTTGTAACGCCACCACTTTCTCAACCACCTTCCCAAAAAAAGGGGAGGTGGGAGACAGGAGGAAAATTGTCCAACACAGTAGGGTCCAGTGATGGTTTCTTGAGGAGGGGGTGCACCAGCACCTCCTTGAAGGCAGCCGGAAACATCCCCTCTCTCAAGGATGTATTAACCATCGCATGGACCCAACCACATGTCACCTCCCTGGCTGTTTTCACTAGCCAGGAAGGGTATGACAAGATGACAAGATGACAAGTAGTGGCCCTTACAGTCTGGAGGATCCTGTCCACTTCCTCAGGCCCAACAGGATCAAACCGTTCCCAGATAACTGGGCACAGACGTTCCCTTGGCATCTCCCCATACCATGCATCACGCTTGGAGTCCAACTTAGAACAAATCCGAGTGATTTTATCCATCAGATGCTCTGAAAATTCCTCCGCATGGCCCTGAAGGTGGGTCACCGGTCCCACCTTACCTAGGAGAGATCGAGTAATCTTAAACGGGGCCATCAGGCGGCATTCTGCGGATGCAATAAGAGCGGAGAAATATTGACATTTCACCACTCTTACTGCCACAAGGTAGGCCTTAACAGTGGCTCTAGCTTGTGTTCAGTCGGATTCAGTCTTTGTCTTTCTCCAGCAATGCTCTAGACATCTCTTAACCCTCTTCAAAACCCTTAATCTCTCCATGAACCATGGGGAGTGTCGGGTTCAAATGGGGCAAGAGAGGCCGCACAGGTGCGATCCTGTCCAAGGCCCCGGCCGCCTCCCTATTCCAGGCTGCGGCCAGGACCTCCACTGGACCGTGCAGCAGATCCTCAGGTATAACCCCCAGCTCCTTCTGAAACCTCATCGCGTCCATTAGTCGCCGGGGGTGAACCAATCGAGTGGGTCCTGCCTCCCTGCGGAGTGGGGCAGCACAAGAGAATCTCAGGGCCACCAGGGCGTGATCTGATCATGACAATGGGGACAGATCTAACTCTCCCCTCAGATCACATTGCCACTGCTCCGACAAGAAAACCAAGTCACAATACATGCTGTCCTTAACCCAGCAATTCCCATCTCTACTCATTCAATTTGTTTTCTATTCTTTCTTTCAGTGAAGGAAATCTAAAGGGAAGGTCTCTGGATGTGTGCTGAAAACTTCTGTGAGATCAGGAATACTGATAATATTGACAATGATAGTAACCGTGATGACTGATAGATTTTAACTCATAATACTTGCCTTTCATGGAGAAAATCTATCTATGTGGTCACTAGGAGTCAAAAACGACTTGATGGCACATAATCAATCAATCACTTAGAAAAATATCCAACCTGGTTATATGTTTCTTACTAGAAAGTAGAATGCAATAACAGAATATGAAATCAGAACTCATTCTTTTTCTTTAGCCAAAGATTAGTCCTTATTCACTATTCAGTTTTACAAACTACTGAAACGCCTCACAGGTGGTAAAAACCAAGACCTGGTTCAGATGCTGCATTTTTTTTACTTGTTAGCCACTCAGCCATCATAACATATAGTGAGATGGGCAGTGTATACATTTGATCAATCAATCAATCAATCAATCAATCAATCTAAATACATTAAGACATTTCTTTTATTGTGCTTTATTCAATGTATCACAATAGATGTGTTTAGACAATATGCAAAGTGGAAACCAGAGAAGCCATATTATAGTTGAGCAAGATGTATAAATCCAGTCATTGTGGAATCTGCTGTTTCTGACTGGTCAATTTTTAACTGGATCGGTTCATTTTGATTGTTATTCTTAGTGCTTATATTTTAGAGCTTATATCTTAAATCCTTTTGCAAGCAACTTAGAATATATATACATCTGACACCCCACATATACATATTGTGTATGTACATGTGTGTGCATCTCCATCCTTAAAATATGCAGTCTTAATCTCCCGCTGCACTGCACAAATTGTTTAAACTATTTCAACACCATCAGTTTTTAATTTTTTGGGGTTCTTGAAACCACATTAAAGCCGCAACTGGGTGAGCGTACGCACACGTTCTCCTTTTTTTTTTTTACTAAGCAAATTTGTATGTGGCATCTATGAATATCTGAATACTTTTATTAACAAAAGAAACTAAGACTATGATTACCTTTACCCAGAAGTAAGTTCCAGGGAACCTGGCACGAAATAGGCTGTTTGCTGTAATAATTTTGTAAGGCATTTTTCCTTTCCTTCCTTTCCTTTTAGCATTACAAAAAATGCACACTGACAAGTCAAAGAGATTATACCTAAAATGTTACAGCTTAAATTTTTCTGCAGTTTCTAAGGAGAATTTCTCCAAAAATTTAAAGCATAAAACACTACAGACAGAGAGTGTGTCTTCAGTGTTTAGAATTGCCATGGCAACATTATAATAGCATCTTATTATACAAAGATGCCTAAATGTGCTTGAGAAAAGTTATACAATAATTAAATATAATGTAGTCTTTGGTGCCAAGCCTAAAAACTGAAAATCTGAGCAAAGCGAGATGTTGGAATTCAAGGCAGTTCTTTGACTTAGTAATTTCCTTCCTGCAGCCCGTAGCATGATTTGATCTGCCATAAAATTATTTAATATACTGATGCAGATATTTCAAGATATTTCAGAGAAAGGAGTTTTTGTTTTCATCCCCTCAAGACCTCACTTTATTCTGAATGATGCATTCAATATTGATAGACTCTTCCTTATTATAGATGCTCAAATAGTTTCACTACTTTTTCTGTTGCTTGGCTGGCTGCTTGTTGTTTATTAAAATCTAAGTTAAAATATGGTTTTCCTTATCTTTACTGATGGCTTGGCCTCTTATTATGTAGTACTCAAAAGATACTCAGCTATCATGTAGGTTTCATTAGAAAGATTTTAGAATGACGTTCATGGAGTATTTTTGAAAAATTACAACACCTTACAACAAAATTTAACTGTTGAGCAGCGGGATCCTAAATTGGAGGGAAAGGGTTTTTTACCACCCCAAAATGGGATTTATTCATTGAGAGTACATTCCCTCCAACTATGAAGTAAAACTTTTCAATTTGATTTCCACTCATTTTTTACACCTAGTTCACCTTCTTGAAATTGATCTCCAGTTTTGTCAGTATAAAACTATGATGTTTCTTAACTTCTATTCTCTGCCTAAGAGGGTACATGTGTTGGGTAGATGACAATCCAGGTAATTGCTGGATTATATAATTTCCAAAACTGAAGGATCAGTGAGGTTTTGACCCACATGAAATCTGAAATCTACAGTATGTAGAACCAACTTGAACCAAATCAAATCCCACATTTGCTTACATAGGAATAAGTTCCATTTAATTAAATAGGATTGGGCTGTTAGTTTGCTATCTGCTGTGTTTCATTTTAAGACAACAATATTATTACATTGTTTTTTCCTACTTCTCTCTCTTCCCCCTGCCTCTTGGGTTGATATCCAGGTTAACGAAGAGTTAACTTGAAAATTCAAATACTTGCTCATAGTTTCCTGATGTTTTGGTTGTTTCATATAAAATATTGTTCAACCATGGGTCTTGGAACATTACAACATTCTGAAACCATGCTTCCAACACTGAGTTTGTATGCTTCGTTTGACATATAAAGAGAGCATTTTCCACTGACGTTGCTTAAAGGAGAGCACCATGTCAATATCACCTTCCGCAAAGGAATGGCAGGATCCCAGGATCTTATTTCCTTTCTATTAGAAACAGGATCCAACTTGGTACAAATGAAATGGACTTAGAACTAAAGGATTCTGGGCCCAGGCATTGCTTTAAGTAATCAATTACACCCAAATCTTATCCCAATGTTTCCTTCTTTTAACAGTATAAATTAGGCTGATGTGTTGTTATTCAACAATTTGGAATCATACATCTATGCTGGCCTATGGTAAATCATCCACAAAAACCTCTCAGGCTATCTGCTGTCTTCAGGTGTATGGCACGGTCCCAGCCACTGAAGGAGTCTGACAATGTCCTTGCTGGCAGGGGAGCTGCAGTACATGTAGATACACCTATGTTCTTCACAGGGGCTGGTAACATTTTCAGGCCTGGATCGACATTTTTTATTTTTAAAAAACTTTTTTGTCCATGGTAGAGGGCGTGTTAGTGATACAGTAATGTAGTGATGTAGCGGGGAGGGGCTGAAATTTCCAGCCTTGGTTTTCTGAGGGGGAACAGGCTGGGTTTTTAGAGGAGGGTATAATAGAACCTTTTTAGGATCAGAAATTAAGGGGCGCGGTGGCTCAGCGGGTAAGAGGCCAGGCTTGTTGATCAGAAGGTCGCAAGTTCGGAGGTTCGAATCCCTAGCCCTGCGTGCGGAGTGAGCTTCCGCACTAGCTCCAGCTCTTGCCAACCTAGCAGTTCGAAAGCATGCACATGCAAGTAGATGAATAGGTACCACTTTGGTGGGTAGGTAACAGCGTTCCGCGTGCGTCATGCCGGCCACATGACCGTGGAAGCGTCTTTGGACAACGCTGGCTCTTCGGCTAACAAACGGAGATGAGCACCGGCCCCTAGAGTCGGACACGACTGCACAAATGTGCGGGGGGAACCTTTACCTTTACCTTTAGGATCAGTGGTCAATCAAAATGGTGAATGTAGCCAAGAAATTAAACGCCGAATCATGCTGGCTCGTACAGCAATGATGAGTATGAATCAAATTTGGAAAAGCAACAATGTCAGTTTGACGACTAAGTGTAGACTAGTCTGCACTATCGTGTTCCCCATAACTACTTATGGCTGTGAACGTTGGACGATGAAAAAGTTGGATAGAAGGAAAATTGATTCTTTTGAACTATGGTGTTGGAGGAGGCTCTTGCGAATCCCTTGGACTGCAAAGTTAATGAATAAAGAAGTGTTGAAGCGCATAAAACCGGACATGTCACTAGAAGGAAAAATAACAAAACTTAGACTTAGTTACTTCGGTCATGTCATGAGATCAACATCGTTGGAGAAAGACGTTATGCTTGGAACGGTCAGTGGCAAAAGATGACGAGGATGCCAAATAATGTGCTGGTTGGATGTCATCAAAGCAGACACAGGCCAAAATTTAAAGCAACTGAAAGAAGCTGTACAAGATCGGAAATCATGGAGAGAGCTGGCTTATGGAATCGCCAAGGGTCGGATACGACTGAATGGATAATTGAAATTCAAATAATAGAAAATGATGAAGCCTAGTAGAAGCTTAATCCTACCATTTTCAGCCTTCTTGGTTCCCTCCCCCTTGCCCAAAATGACCCCACCCAAACTTAACATTTTGGTTTGGGGGCCATGAGGTGAGGCAATACCCCGCCTCTAGGCCACGAACGCCCATCCCTGTCTTAAAATGGTTAAAGAGTCATTGGGCGCCATCAGATGGATTCGAGTATTTGTAACAAGAGACAGACGACTAAACTATGACAAACAAGGAGGTTTCCTTGGCTGGGGGCAACCACCACCATTTTCTGTCAATTTGTTCTCAACATGTCTGCCAAATCAAATGCTTCTGGGCCATCTGATTCCACTTTCGATAAGATTCCCAGGGCCTGGGAATTATTTCACTGTTCTCTCTGATGTGCTGCCCATATGTTTCTCTTCACTCTTGTTCTGTAGTCTATTTCAGCTATTTCAACATAGTTCTCCTAAATGAGATTAGTTGTGCTGTGAATTCTTTGTGGCATAATGTTCTTTATTGTTTATTTTTAATTAGCCTGTTTGTTTGTTTAACCATCATCATAAGGCAATTTGGGAATGTGTGCATTTTATAACCAGAAGATGCTCATTTCTAAAATTGCATTTTTTTAGTATGTTTTTAAAACTGAAATACACCAGTACTACAGGTAGTCCTTGCTTAACAACCACAATATGGACTGGAAAATTTGTTGTTAAGCGAGGCATCACATGACTGCACCCGTTTTGCGACATTTTTTGCAGCAGTTGTTAAGTGAATCACCTTGGTCATTAAGTGAATCATGTGATTTCCCTATTGATTCTGCTTGTCGGAAGCCAGCTGGGAAGGTTGCAAATGGCGATCACGTGACCCCAGGACACTGCAACCATCATAAATACATGCCGGTTGCCAAGTGCCTGAATTTTGATCATGTGACTACGGGGACACTGCAACAGTCATAAGTGCGAATACCGGTCGTAAGTCACTTTTTTCAGTGCTGTCGTAACATCAAACAGTCACTAAACAAATGGTCGTTAAGCAAGGACTACCTGTATTTAGCTTTTTGTTTGTTTATTTATTAGCCTGGAACCCGTCTTCTACATGGGATCATAGTTAGGTCATTTTCCAATACTTTGGCAAAAGGAAGCCCTGTGAGTTGGGCTCCTCTCAGCTGGCGAAGACTATCCCAAAGGAAGCAGCATCGATCTCTGCCCATTTTAGTTGGCATAAAAAGTAAAGCAAGGGAGGCAAGGGAAAGAAACAGAAGGTGCCAGCTTGCACATAGAGCAGAAGAGCAAATGTGCTGCTTGCCGATCTCAGTCAGGTCCTATAGATGCTCCCCTAGGCTGTAATGGGCAGTAAGAATAACCTTGAGGAACAGGAGGAAGAGCCTCAACCAAGGTAATGGTCAGATAATACAAACAATGCAAGAAAGTACATAGAAATGGGCAGAGTCTATATTATAGATTTTCACTGGAAATGTTTAAAGCATTATTAAATCCGTATTTTAATGAACTCGTTCTACTTTCTATGACACACCACAATATGTATGAGCAAAAGGTTTGTTTGCATACCTTTATGTCTCCTTTATCATTTTAGCTGATGACCAAAACATGCACTATTCCAAACTTGGAATCGCAAATTGGGACCTGAAATGTAGCAAAATCACCCCTAGCATTGGGGACTACTAGTCAGATTATTTTTTAAATTGCTAATTCTAAACCTATTTTTGTATTAAATAGATGTGAAATTACTGTAGTTAAGGAGTGTAGATATTCTTCTGACAATGCCTGTGTAGTGGGAAATATTTATTGAATTGTTGATTTTCTTTAACCTGAAAGAAACTCGGGGGGGGGGGGGTAATTTTTGTCAGATGTGATGCTGTATTTTATTCTGATATTTATTTTGACAGCTATCACAGGCTGCTTTGGATGCCATACTGTATATATGTCCAGGTTCTCACAGTAATTGGAGGCTGCAGACACAACTTTAGTATGGCCAGCAAGTTGCAACTCTTATTTATGTGTGAAAGAGTGGCATGAACATATTTTTACTGCATTCACCACATCAGATACATCTGTTTTCTACAAATGATAGCAGTTTAGGTAGAAAATGTATACATTGAAATAATGTTTGGGGAACTGATTAATGCAGATTATTAAATACTTGGCAAATCCCACAAACAGATTTAGCCTTATAAAAAGTTCATTTGCACTCAGAATTGAATGCAAAGACTTGAAAGATATTGACAATATTTGCATGGTTTGTTTACATGGGAATTTTATCTACAGTGATGAAGCACCATATGAATAATAAAAAAGAGTGTCTCAGGCAACAGAGGTGTCACAGTAAAATCTGCCTGTTTTGCATTAGGACAGCAAGAACAATCACAGCAACAGGAATTTGGGCAGGAGAAGACTATTTTCAAATCATATGGAGTTAACTGCATCGCTGTAATTTCTTTTTTCTGTGTAAACTTTTAAGAGAGAAAACCCTTTCGTATCTTTTGGAGAAGTTACAACGTTCTAGAAAAAGGCACTGTAAGGATTATACAAGCCAAAATTCTTCTGGCTTATAAATCTGCAAATTAAATAGGCTAATTGATAACCACTGAAAAATATCAAAATGAGATCTAATCCGCATATTCATTCTCTTCATTATTTAGTCTTGATTTTTCATTTCAGAATTACAGGGGAGAAGGCAAAGTACAAATCTCTTTCATAGTAATGTCATATTTTCCCATTAATCATCTCAGTCAATCCTCCAGCTGTAGAAGCTTTGGGCAATATTAGGCTGCTAATAGATGTCAGTCACTTATGAATGCAAACACAGGATGTGCTATTTCATGAACCATGCTAAACTATCACTTGATACATTGTGGGTGGATTATAAACTATAGATTACAACTCATACATTGTGGCATGGTGGATTATAAACTATAGATTACAACTCAGCATGCTGTCTTAACCCAGATTATTATGGCTAATCCAACAAATCTCAGTTAAACAAAAGATGGGTTAGCATGATACATGAGTTCAGTCAACAAGAAATAGAAAAAGTAAAAGAGAGATGGGGAAAAACTCAGGATATCAGCTGATAGCCAGAGTTCCCAATAGTATGATAGTAACTAGAAGAAAACAAAGGTCATCTCTGAAATGCTGAGGGAGGATGTTCCAAAGAAGCATTTCCTTATCCTGCCCTCACTAAATAGCACCAAATTAAGATACTGTAAACTTCTATTCATTCCACATTGTGCAGTACACTAACCTTTTTTATATTTCACATTGATTATTGATTATGTGCCATCAAGTTGTTTTCAACTCCTAGTGACCCCATAGATTGCATGCTCATTCATAGTTTATCACAGTTTATCATTTAGCCTAGATTCACATACTCATTTGCAAATTGGAACACATTCTTTATTTGTTTCTTGTATTGATATCTTGACTTTCCTCGAAGAGCTGAAGACAGTATACGCAGTGATCTTCAATTTTTTTGCGCCACAACAACCACCCCATGCAGGAAGTTGGGTTGAGAGAAAGTGACTGGCTGGAATCACCCAGTGCCTTTTGATGGCTGAGAATAAATTTGAAGCTGGCCCCAGATCCAATACTTTGCCCACTACACCACACTGGCTCCGAATTTTGAAATGCATTTCTCAGCATGACCAGTGAAAGAAATGCATGCTTATTCCGGACACTCCTTCCAAGAAGAGGGGGAGAATCCATCTTTAGGCAGAGAGCTCTGCTCTTGAAATAGCCTTGCAAGAAGCTTTTCGGCCCTTTCCGTGCCATATTCTGAGAACTGTAGTCCCCCAACTTCTGAAGGTGCCAGGCTGAAGAAAGGTATCCTCCATATTTTAATATAAATTGTAATGTAAATCTACAATAATGTTGGCTCATGGAGATCTTCCAAGGCAAAGAACAGCTAAGGCAAAGCAAAATAACCCTGTGACCGCAATAAGAGATTCATTTAAAACCCAGGGTAAACCGCCTTCCCGAAGCATCTTTATCTTTTGCACTCAGATGCAAAGTTCATGGCAAGTTAGACGTTCTGATACCCAAAGTAAGAGACAAGCCACCCGCTTTATAATATTCCATATAGCACAGAAAATTACTTTGACTCTGGTGCCGTCTGTATTATTTTGAAAATATGTTCACAATAATATTATATTTCCATGCTGGTAAATCAATGGGAGTTCTTGGCAGTAACAGTATTTAGAAAATAATAGGATTTACAAATAGCCGCCAATTTGTTTTCTATTGCCAGGGTATGTGTGTTTCATTCCTGTCTTTGTTCTCTTTAGAGCTTCTTTGTGGATATTTCTGGGACTTTTTTCTCTCTCTCAAGTGTTTAGAAACAACCAAACATCAGAACACAAAGATGCTTGGGTGTTTTTTTTCTCTCTCTCTCTCTCTCTCTCTCTCTCTCTCTCTCTCTCTCTCTCTCTCTCTCTCTCTCTCTCTCTTTCTCTCTCTCTCATGTCCATTTACCAGCACCACACCTGCAAGAGAACAAGAGCTACAGACTGCTTTCCAAAGCAAATGGCACCTCTTCTCCCACTTCCTATTGTGCAGAATAATCACAGAAGGCTGTTTTAAGAAAATGGATCAAAAGTGAGGCATACCATTCATCACGTTCAGACATGAGGGATGCATCGGGAATAGCAGGTGGTCGGTAGAACCCGGGAGATCTTGTAAGCTAAGCAAGGCGTTTCTCAGGATTGAGTCCAGTCATTATGTGGATGGGAGACGGTCAAGGAAAACCAGAGTTGTAGACTGGGACCTCGACAAACACCTCAAAAGAAGGCAAAGACAGGCCACAGTGCTGTTGATGCCAAGCATGGTTCATTGAGCTTGACTTGCAGGCATCTTTATTTTACAGGTGGCAAGATAAGATGAAATTCAAGTCCTTTCAGACCTGCCCCAAGGATCTCTGCAATATGTATTGACCAATGTTATTGACAGCCTGCCACGTCTCACGATGAAGCTGACTAAAACAATGCCTCTCACCCCGAGACACGTCTCTCTACAATCCGAAACACAGATCATCCACTCCAATGTTTTGATGTGAGTTGACAAATCAATGCATACCCCAGTGGTGCTTGCAGGAATACTGGCAATGGAAACATTTCGTTTTTTAACTCACATTCTTTGCCTTTGTTCTGGGGACTTGCTGTGAAATACCCTGGGTAAGGGCAATTCTGGCCACGAAGCCCTACAAGCGATGGAGTCCTTTGCTGGAAAGCAGCACATTCTGGAAGCTTCTCTAGACAGAGCCTGACGTTACAGTAACATTACATCAGCTCCCGTATCGGTTTTCTATCACATTGCACGGTCATTTATTTGCAAAGACTTTTCCAATGATTTGGCAAAGTCACTGGGACACACCACTGAGTCCAAAGAGAAATGCTTGTTTTTGCTGCTCAACTTGGCAACTTCTTTCGCTCTCAACAAGCAGCAGCAAAGTGACCTACTTTCCTACATTTGGGGCATTCAGCAGTCTTAGCACGAGATTCTGCCCTCTAGGAGTGCCCTTGCCCAGAACAAGCCCATGTGAGCCCTTGAGGAGGCAAAGTCTGCCTGGCCTGGTTTTCTGCCTGTTTTCCTCTGTAGGCTTGTTTGGATGACCGGGGCCATTAAGGCTCCTTAGTCCCATCCTGGCCCTCCATCAGAGTTTCTTATCACCTGCACAGCTCTTTCTTAGATTACAGTAAAGCAGCTGCTATCTTTACATTTGGGAGAAAGCCTTGTTCAAAATGCCCACAGCGAGTCGGTCCCCGATGTTTCAATTCTGTTCAGTTTCTCATCCAGCTGCTCCGCACAGACCTCAGCGGATGTCCCAGGCTTCTCTGTCCTGGGGTGAAAACCAGCTCAGATCATTTTTCCTTGGCCACAAACTATTCATCAGTTTTTCCTAGCACAAGCAGATAGTTAACCTTATCTACAGCGGCAGCAAAGTTGAAAGATTTAAAGATGTGCTCTGCCAGTAGCCCAATGGCATAAATGGGGGGGCACACCCCCCCCCCCCGACACATCCATCCTCCTCCTGTTACACAGTTCTGTAGCAGGAGAACCTCGGCCTGCAGTTAGGGTTTCCAGCAGGCAAGCTATAAGCAAAGGGCATGGGGGAGGGGGGAGGATTTTGTCATAAAAAGTAACCACCAACACAGGCAGGACAAGCCAGGGTATATAAACAGAGAGCAAGTCCCACTCCCTTTTCGCACTGAAGATGTTGCCTAGCCTGGCAATGAAACGTCTGCAAGAAAGCAACAAGGCTCAGAGAGCACCATAGACTCCACAGTTCAACCCTGAGCTACAAATATTCTCTTCGATAAAGACTCCCTTAAGTCAAGCTCAACCTTGAATTACTGCTTGGAGTCATCCATATAGTTTCCTTGACAATCATTCAGAAATGGTTTGCCATTGTCTTCTTCCAGAATCTTTTTTTTAAACTTTGCAGTATAGCCTATGGTCTCAAGATTTCCTGGTGGTCTCCCATCCAGTTACCAGATCTGACCCTGCTTCTATTTTAGCAATGTCAATGAAGATCATTTAAGAGCTGCCACCTGCTAAGACTCCAAAACTGCAGGACTTCAGGTTTCAAATGGAAGCTTCTCCTTACAGTCAGGAATCTCCAAGGTTGCAAAGTGGTGCAATAATAACATTACAGAAACTGTTTACAGTCTTTAGTCTGTTTCTCCTAATAAAATCCTCCCTCCCCATTAACTCCCACTTCTGCCCGTTGCATTCTTCTATCCACTGATTAGGATTACACCTAGGCTTACCATATACCTAGTTAAAATAAATGAAGAAAAAAAAATAACACCCAGGTCTGACTTGGATTTTCCCTATTTTGAGCTCTGATTTGGGCATCTGACTACAAAAAAGCCGGGGGAAGTTGGGCTGTGCAGGAAGGTGCTTTAAGATCAGGTAAAACACCCGATTCTGCCCCACATCCAAAGCCTCTGTGGGCTCCTCCTCCTCTCTCACTTACTGCAGCGTGAAGATACTTGCTAACCACTTTTTGAGGGTCTTACCTTTATGATGTCACCTCCGTCTCATCCACAACCCACTGCACAGCATCTTTAGTTGTTCCACTGTTCAGATGGCGTTTTCCCTCTTCTTCCAATACAAATCTTCCTTATGAACAATCTGCAATGCTTCAGTGTTGACGCTGGCAATGAGGCAGTGCAACACAGGAATTTGGTCTTTTAAGTCTGCTGGCTGGCAGGTCTGAGCATGGCATCTATTGGATGGCAGCAGCCTGCCAGCAAGGAGGCTGCTGATAGGCCAGTGCCACTCCCAGGATGTGTAATGGTATGTGGAAATGACCTTGGGAGACGGGGAAGAGCTGTAGCCAGGGCAATGGTCGAATAAGCGGCAGCTAAGCCCGCAGATGGAATGGGGGCGTGGCAAACGTCTCAGAAGGGACCCTCCCTAGTTCCTTGGACTGTAAAGGCAAGTGGGGGAGAGATGTACTTTCAGACTTGCAAGATTAATGTAACCTTACAATAGAGCTGGTACTTCTGGGTGTGCTTCTTGTCTGGACTACCTCGCAAGGTTGACAGGATGCCCCATTCCTGCCCCTCAGCCCTGCCCCTTGCCCCGGGAGCTCAGCTGAGGCTCGGGTTGGGCAACCTGCCTATCCATTCATAGCTTGCAGGCCATACAAAAAGAGATGTCAAGCTGGATTTGGCCTGCGGGCTCTAGTTTGCCAACTCCTGTCCTAGAGAATTAACTATTATTCATTAAAGGGAAGAACCAATTTGGGAAGTTGCTTTCCCTGCTCTCTTCGATCATGAGTGATAGCCTTTGGTGGATCATCAGCCCATTCTGAAATGAAAGAGCCCTTCCATCTGAGGAAGGGCAAGTTTGATGGCAAGCCATGAACCTTTGGTCTCGATTGGTACAATGAGCAGGAGAACATTGCAAATGAATACTGCAGGCAGAAATTAATCCTGAGCTGAAATCCACCCTTCTTCTTCTTTTTCCTGGAAAATTGGCTTTTCTTTTTCTCTTTCTCTCCCTCAGGAAGCTTTTCCAACTTTTCACAGCCCTTTTGAAACTACTTAACTGTAACAAGGTGGTGGCAGATGTGGCTGGTGATTTCTGTTCCCCATCTCTCTGTCACTCTCTTGCTTTCTTGACTGCCCATCTTCCTCAGTTCTCTCTTGACAGCTTCCCTTGGGATTATATTGAAGTGCGGGGAGCCTGGGACACTGCAAAAGGCTGGAGGGAAGATTGCACAGTGGAAGAGAAGCTATCCACACAGAACAGAGCCATCCCGTAATTAAGGTAGATGCTACACCCCACACCCCACCCATGAAAAAGGTTCTTCCTCGAACATTCTTGAAAAGCAATTTCTTTTCCATCAAATGTGATGCGAACCGTCAGGAAGATGGCTGAAAAAGTGCTCAAAATAGCAGCTGCAGCAGAAATAAACATTTCTGGGTTTGGAAAGCATTCTGTGCACGAGGACAAAAGAATATGTGCCCAATGCTCCTTTGCATCTAATGCTTCCATTCCCCCCCAATCACCCGGAGGTTTTGTTCTATGATCAAGTATGCCCACCTAGCCTAGGAAAAAATCCATTAAGTGATGCTGCCTTGAATGTGAGCACATCTGAGGAGGATGGGTCTCTCTCTTCCTTGCGAGCTGGAATGTTTTAGATTCCAGGCAAAGCTGTAATTTGGATGTGTCCTTATGGTCCCAATGCATGCCTCAGTTTGGGTGTATGTGTCAGGGAGAAGTAAGTCATTGACAGTATAGCTGAATCCTCACATTATGCTGAGCACCAGTGTGGTTTGCCTGTCTATGACTTCCTAAGACTTTGTGATTTATAAACCATGGATTAAAGCTTACTGCATCAGGAAAACCACTAGCCAATTGTGGTGGTCAGGGAACCATGGGTCAGGGTGAAGTAAGTGTTGCAGTCGACACCCTGTCTCAGTGCCTGGGGGCTGTAGGGGCCTGGATGGGGAACAACAACAGGCTTCAACTTAACCCTGGTAAGACGGAGTGGCTGTGGATTGATGGCCTCTCGGCTTCCAGGAAGTTGTCATCTTTAACTCTGGATGGGGTGGCACTGCCCCGTTCAGATTCAGTGCGAAACTTGGGAGTCCTCCTGGACTCACGACTCCTGATCAAAGAGCAGGTGGCAGTCGTGGCCAGGAGGGCCTTTGCACAGCTTTGGGTTGTGTGCCAGTTGCGCCCCTACCTGGATCGAGAGGCCCTCCGAACAGTCACTCATGCCCTTGTCATCTCCCATATAGATTATTGTAATGCGCTCTACATGGGGCTACCCTTGAAGAGTATCCAGAAGCTTCAGCTGGTCCAGAATGCAGCCGCACAGGTGCTATAAGATCAGCACATGTAACACCACTGCTCCGCAAGCTGCATTGGGTACCAGTTTGCTTCCGGGTCCAATTCAAGGTGTTTGTTATCACCTTTAAAGCCCTACATGGCATGGGGCCAGGGTACCTGAGGGACTGTCTCATCCCGACCACATCTACCCGCCCCACCCGTGCATGCAGGGAGGGCATGCTTCGGACCCCATCAATAAAAGAATTTCATCTAGCAGGGTCCAGGAGGCATGCCTTCTCTGCAATAGCACCCGCCCTGTGGAATATCCTGCCCCCAGAGGTGAGGCGGGCGCCCTCGCTCCTGGCCTTCCGGAGGTCTTTAAAGACCTGGTTCTGCCACCTTGCTTGGGACGAAGGAAGTAATAGTTCCTCCTGGGGGTGGTTAGCTTAGTAATATCCTCCTTTTAAGATCTCACCATCCTCTGGATTTTTTCTATTTATTATTATATTGTATTTTAAGATGCATAGGTTTTAATTTTAATATTATTATTGTAAACCGCCCAGAGTCTACTGCTGTAGAGATGGGCGGTGATAAATTTGAATAATAAATAGATATATGCACTCCATTAGTTAATATGTGTGTGTGGTTAGGGGAGAGAACAGACTCCCTTCAAGCATATTCCAAACCACCTTCACTGAAATTTCAGCCTGCATTTTCCAAAACCTGTTATTATCTACATATCACTTAACTGCCCCTATTTACCATTGCTCTGGTTGACAAGTACAAAGTCCTGGAATGATCTAATGCAGAGTTTCTCAACCTTAGCAACTTTAAAATGTGTGGACTTCAACTCCCAGAATTCCCTAGGCAGCATGCTGCCTGGGGAATTCTGGGAGTTGAAGTCCACACATCTTAAAGTTGCTAAGGTTGAGAGACACTGATCTAATGGTTGGCAGTTTTTAAAATACATATATATTAAAATTCTGTAATACATTAATGTCAATTTAAATACATCAAGCGATTCCTACCTACATATTTGCTGCTCTGCACTCCCTTTGTTCGTTCTCAGTCTTCCCTCCAATTGTCTCCCACCTTTGTAAAATGTCATAAACTTAATACAGGCATATTTCTCCTAGAAAGTAGTCTTGCTAAGGAAACCTGATGCCATTTTTCCTCCCAAATTGTAAAACAGGAACTCAGTATCTGCAGCTTATGGAACATCTGCAGAGGTTGAACAAATGATTCGATCTCCTCTTTTTCTCCTTGCCCTGCTACTGATCTCGATTGGCTTTTAGATTGATCTAACCAAATCATGGGACTCAGCTGAGGTCCTTCATCATGACACTGAAATAGTTTTTTTGTGCTCTTTTTGGGGGTGGGAGGGGAGAGAGAGAGAAGGATTCATTTAAAATGGATTTTTCTTGAAACCACAACAAACAAGTGGTCCCACCTCCAACTGTATGTGATTGAAGACTCTTGGCAGGTATTTTAGGAAAACAGCTCCTGCATCTCTTTTGACACCAGAATATCTCTCTGCTTTTGAAAGTAATTTGTCACTGTTTCAAAGATCTCTTTTATGCTCCAGTGAAAGCTATTCATACTCTGGAAAAGATTATCATTCCCAATGTAAGGGTTTAATATCTTCTGCAGGATGGTCTAACTGAAAAGGAAGATTGTCTTTTTCCTCAGTTGTAGGGAAATACAGAGAATGGGATAAAAGTGTTGACAATCAGTAACCGGCAGACCAGATTATATTTTAGTTTTGCATTGGAGAACACTGAGTTTTTAAAAACAGCTTAAATGTAATGTTAGAGAAGGAGGAGGGATAAGTTTGTTTGCTGTAAAGAAGATCGGAAGTTGCTTCTTTAATTATCTTTTTCTTTTTTTTTTCTTTATCTGTATTGTCTCCCACACTTTTTCTTCTCTCTTTTTCTCTTTTCCCCTTTTCCTAACTTTCCTTTATATCTGTTTTCATGTTCATCTTTTACTCAATAACAATATTCAATAACAATTATATTAAAAAAAGAAGTATTAGCTTGTGTTTTTTTTAAAAAAAAAGTCCTAAAGCTACTTTCAAAATTTGAGAACCAAGCAATATATTTCAATGAACAAGAGTTGCAGTCCTGAACTGGGAAGAATAACGGAGTAATATTTTGGTATGATAGAACTAGATAGCCTTTACTGTGGGTTTAATGGACTGTGTGGCACCTCAAGTGAACACGGCAGCTGTTTAAGAAGCAGGCAACCCAGTCATTGTAATTTGTAAAGTTGTGTTTATTGCTTGTCAATATGTATTACCATTACAGCTGGTTCAACAAAGGAAGTTGAATTACTCTGGCTGCTAAATAGACATAAATATTTGTTTGTTACTTATTTATGAATCACGCCTCAGCCTATTTAGATTTGTTAGATTTATACCCTGATTTTCCTTCAGGAACTTAATAGTACTCCCTCCTCCTTTTTTCCCCCTGTCACAACAACAATTCTGTGAAGTAGGTTGGGCTGATAGAGAGTGACTGGGCAAAGTCACCAATGGCTGTGGGTAGACCAAAAGCTGGCCTTCTCTGTTCCTGGTCCAAGACCTTAACCCAGTGCTTTCCAAACTGCCGCCGTTGGCGACACACCAACGGCGGCAGCAGCGGTGGCGCGGTGGCGCGCACGGTGGCCTCGTATTTTCCGCTAAAACACAGAAGCGCTGATGGCGCGCCGCTTCTGTCGTCACTGCTGCCGCTGTGCACACCGGCGCTACACACGCCCCCACACCGCTGCCGTGCACACCGCCGCTGCTTCCGGGTTCTTTCGTGACACACTAAACTGTGTGTTGCGACACACTAAAGTGTTGCGACACACTGTTTGGAAAGCTATGCCTTAACCCATTGCTTCCCAAACTTTTTCCTTCATTACCCAAAACCGCTTCTCAGAAAGTCCTTTTTACCCAATGTAGGTAAAACACTTTAAGTCAATTTAATGGGCTCGTGTGTCATTACCCAAAGAAAAACCACTTTTACCCAATTTTGGGTAATTTACCCAGGTTTGAGTAGCACTGCCTTAACCACTATACAGTACCACACTGGCTAATATCACAATCAAATAAAACAATATGTAGATGCCCTCTCCTGAGCATACAAAATTTAGGTGAACTGTTTCTTTCAACTTTCTTGCAACCTGTAGGTGGGTGTGAAAAATGGAACCCACTTTTCTTGAATTTGTATCATATGTCTTGTGTTCCTGATGAAGGGTTCTGAAGCCAATTTTCTAAAAAGCAATCCAGAACATTTTTCAGTGCTGTGGTTTTAAGTGATGAGGCCATAGCAAGAAAAGCACTGAAATACAAAATAACTATTAGTACAATAAACAATCCAGGAGTTCACATAAGACTTTCAAATGATGCCGAAAACAGAGTAAACAATAAAAACTATGTATTAAATACAATTCTTGAAGACAGCTAATGTATCAAGTACACTTCAGCAAGTTGGTAATGTTCCTAGCAAGCAATGCAAATTCAACCTCATGTGTTATGAATTATTTAAAAGCAAGGCTGTGTATAGCTCCCCACCACAAACATGCAGGATCCCACCATGCTCTGAATGCTAATTGCACAGTAAATGCACAGAGCCGATTTTTATGGGACACCTAACATGCATTTCAAGTGAAATGATTAAATGCAGTGTGCAAAATGATAAAAGTACAGTCTAATGCTTGAATAATGGTTCTGTAATGTGAGTAGCAAACAAGGTATAGACAGCCAAAGCTTGGCTGTCATAACCATGATTGGGACCATGTTTGCCTAATGAAGAATTCAAGGTTGCTACCATCAGTTCTTGGGGTAGCTTTGAAAACTCTTTAAGGTTGTTCTATATATAGGTCAGTCTCTCTATGGACTGATTGATTGCAAGTATTTATTTGCAAGTAGGTTGTATAAGCTATTTATCAGATGTACAGCAAGCCTTTCATATGTATCTCTAAAGCACACTTATAACCAGCTGTAATTCTACAATATGACCCAAAAGTTCATCAGGATTCATTCCTCAGTCTGACTTCCTTGTCTGTCAATTAAATACAGCATACTTGGTGTTGAATTTGAAGTCCAATCAGCTTTAACCAGAAGGGTCAATGCTAAGGGATGATAAGAGTTGTAGCCTAATAACCACAAAGAGTTGTGGTTCAATATTTATGGGCACTGGTGGTTGTGGGGGAGTAATCATGTTTTCCACCTTTTAAAGAGAGAGGCTCCCAAAAAAGATGGACTGTAGGCTGGAAAAGCCTTTGGTGCTGCCCTACCTTTGGTGACTCTAAACCGAGGAATTGTTTAGTGGATAGCTGCAGCAGTATCTGATTAGCACATGGCCATGTGGAGCTGATGCCTTTTACATTTTCCATAGTGCCCCCATAATGTTGTGGGATGCTACACTAAGGAAGTATTGTGAAACATTTACCATATAGAGATATCCATCCATCCATCTTTTAAAAGGTTTCTCTTTAAAAGGTAATTGCAACTTCTGTTATAGAACTTCAATATGCTGATGATAACGTAGTCTGTGCACACTCCGAGGAAGATCTTCAAACTATCCTAAACATCTTTGCAGAAGCATATGAAAAACTCGGCCTCTCGATTAACATTAAAAAAACCAAAGTGCTTTACCAGCAAGTTCGAACCAATCCCTCTGCAGCGCCATCAATCCAGCTTAAAGGTGTGTCACTAGAAAATGTTGATCACTTTTCTTATCTCGGCAGCCATCTATCTACAAAAGCCGACATCGAGGCTGAAATTCAGCATCGCCTGAGCTCTGCGAGTGTAGCTTTCTCCCGAATGAAGCGTAGAGTGTTTGAGGATCAGGACATTCGCAGGGAGACCAAAATGCTTGTTTACAAAGCCATTGTACTACCAACCCTTCTGTACGCCTGTGAAACATGGACCCTCTACAAACGCCACCTCCAACTTCTTGAAAGATTCCATCAACGCTGCCTCCGAAAAATTCTGCAAATTACTTGGGAAGATAGGCGGACTAATGTTAGCGTATTAGAAGAAGCGAAAACCACCAGCATTGAAACAATGATCATCCAACATCAACTTCGCTGGACCGGTCATGTTGTTCGAATGCCTGACCATCGTCTTCCAAAGCAGCTACTTTACTCCCAACTTAAGAATGGAAAACGGGATATTGGTGGACAGCAAAAGAGATTCAAAGATACTCTCAAAGCTAATTTAAAAAAATGTAATATCAGCATTGAGAACTGGGAAGCCCTAACTCATGAGCGTTTCAATTGGAGGTCATCCTTTATTAATGGCGCCATGGACTTTGAAGAAGCACGAGTACAGGGCGAAAGGGAGAAAAGAGCTAAAAGGAAGGCACGTCAGGCAAACCCTCATCATGACCGTCTCCCACCCGGAAACCTATGCCCTCATTGTGGGAGGTTGTGCGGATCCAGAATTGGCCTTTATAGCCACTTACGGATCCACCGTTAAAATTTTACCTTTGGAAGACAATCTTACTCGGCTATGAGTGATCGCCAATGAATGAATGAAATGAATGAATGAATATAGAGATATCCATTCATCCATCCATCCATCCATCCATCCATCCATCCATCTCTCTCCCTCTCTCCCTCTCTCTCTCTCATCTACCTACCTACTGTATCTATCTACCTTAACTCTGTCATCTATCTATCTATCTATCTATCTATCTATCTATCTATCATCTATCTATCTATCATCTAATCTACGTACCTACTGCATCCATCCATCCATCCATCCATCCATCCATCCATCCATCCATCCATCCATCATCTGTCTGTCTGTCTGTCTGTCTGTCTGTCTGTCTGTCTGTCTATCTATCTATCTATCTATCTATCTATCTATCTATCTATCTATCTATCTGCACTTGTACAAAATTGGACTTGGGGTCAAGAAAATAGATACCATATTGAGAAAATAGATGCAGATGTTTTCCTCTCTGCTTCAGGAAACTAGAATGTGGAACCCTCTGACAAAATCTATCTATAATATCAGAATGGTTACCTCTTTACGTTAGAAACATGGTGTTTGCATGACACACTGAACCACAAAGCAGTCCAGTGAGTTGTGTGAATGCTTTGTGTGGTGTTGTAGGAACCCAGAAAATAGGGTTAATAGAGTAAATCCTGGTTCAGCTAGGTAATGTTATATAAGCCCTTATTTATGGTTTTCATTGCCTCAGGATGTGGTAAGGGTCAAACAGCTTTAAAAGGGCATTAGACAAAATCATGAAAGATATGCTTGTCAACAGCTATTAATCATGACAATGGCAACACCAGGTTCAGAGGCAGGTTACCATTAAATACCAGTTGCTAAGAGACAACTGTTGTAGATTCCTTGGAGACATCTAGTTAGTTGCTGCCAGAAGCAAAAATCTGGATGTGGTCCCACAAGGTTCATGTGAGGTTCTTAATGGGGTTCCTTGTTCTGAATAATCAACATTTCTGCAGAGAATCTGAGCTTGCCTGGTCCTGCTCCTTATAAGAGCCTGTTCTGTGTTTGCCCTGGGTTCCTTTCAGGGCCATCCGGTTTCCATAGTTCTCATCCTGGCCAAATGAATGACTCAGTTCCATTCCAGAAAAAGCTCTTCTTCTGCCATTGAAGAATGTAATCTTCCCCCTTGGTTGATTGATTTATAGTCTTAGTAGGCAAACATTCATCATATGGCCACTTGGCTTCCCAGAAAAAGAGGAGAAATGGATGGCACATGTAAGTCCAGCAAAAGTCTTTTTTTTTTTTTTTGGGTGGATGTGCATGTTTGGATCTGATCTTACAAATGAAAGTTTATGGGACTCTGATCTCTACATACCACATCAAGTGCAATTGTCAAGTGGGAATAGCCATAGTATGGAAAGAGTCTTTTGTATGTCCAATACTGTATGGCCCGTGCATTGGCTAGCTGAGTGGAAATTAAAGACATTGATTCTCACAAGACACTCTTGGCAACTGTGCTTCCTGATCTACGCTGAGCCAATTGACCTAAACTGTTTGGAGGAGTAGGCTGCCCCTCAGTGGTTCAAAGGAAAAGGACATGCTTGCTGCATTATTGTGGAAGGACCATCCACTAACATTTGGGGGAATCCATTGATAGGTGCATTGAATTTCAGGTTTTATCCACAGCCTTAACAGTTCAGTAGGCATTCACTGTAAATGGTCAGTTTGGTCTAGTGGTTAAGGCACCAGGCTAGAAACCAGGAGAGTGAGAGTTCTAGTCCCGCCTTAGGCATGAAAGCCGGCCGGGTGACCTTGGGCCAGTCACTCTCTCTCAGTCCTAGGAAGGAACCAATGGCAAACCAGGAGACTGAGAGTTCTAGTCCTGCCTGAGGCATGAAAGCTGGCTGGGTGACCTTGGGCCAGTCACTCTCTCTCTCAGCCCTAGGAAGGAGCCAATGGCAAACCAGGAGACTGAGAGTTCTAGTCCCGCCTTAGGCATGAAAGCTGGCTGGGTGACCTTGGGCCGGTCACTCTCTCTCTCAGCCCTAGGAAGGAGCCAATGGGAAACCAGGAGACTGAGAGTTCTAGTCCCGCCTTAGGTATGAAAGCCGGCTGGGTGACCTTGGGCCAGTCACTCTCTCTCTCAGCCCTAGGAAGGAGCCAATGGCAAACCAGGAGACTGAGAGTTCTAGTCCCGCCTTAGGTATGAAAGCCGGCTGGGTGACCTTGGGCCAGTCACTCTCTCTCAGCCCAACTCACCTCACAGGGTTGTTGTTGTGGGGAAAATAGGAGGACGAAGGAGTATTAGGTATGTTCCCCGCCTTGAGTAATTTATATAATATAATAAAGGCGGGATAAAAAAAAAATCTGAAAAAAACCCTAGTTAAAGCAGAGCAAACTTCAATATGACTGGAGCAAACCAAACCAGGTAAAGTAAATTGCATCCATTTATCCCAACTATAATGTTTTAGTTGCAAGTTGCTATCCCAAAAATAATAATTCACCAAAAATGATGCTGCTTAAAATTACATGAATCATGAGTGTTGTTGCAATTTCTGTAGTAACTTTACAGGAAGGTGCCTTATATTAAGTTAGACTATTTGTGCATCATACCCAGGAGCAGCTCTGAGCAGAGTTCTTCTACTTCACCATCTTCTCCTGTTCTTCCTCTTTTAAATAGAGATATCAGATATTGAGCCTACAACCTTCTTTATGCATAGCATATGCATTACTTCAAAAGCATAGTATTTTGTTACTACAGTCTGTCACCAGACCTCAGCTGCTCCCTCCCCATGCTCAAGAACAGAAGAACTAGTGGAAATACTCATAGGCATTTTTCATATTTTCTCTGAAAGTAAAATTGCAGAAATAATGCATTACATAACTAACAATTTGCTGGCCTTTCATCCCATCCCAAATCAACCGCAGTAGGTACATTGGCTGTCATGCTCTGCCTAATGGTAGAGTTGGGCCTGCATTTGGTCTATTTCAGCTTTTTGATTCAATCACTCCTTTCAGAAGGACTGCCCAAATTCCCCTTCCACTTGTTTGTGAATTTCAATAATATCTATTCATATTTGAAGGAGTCTCACAGTTTCACATTTTTATCAATGTTATTTCTCCTCACTTCTCCACACTATAGTGCTCTTGTTTTGACAGATGAAGACAGCTGAAGCAGTTGAAAAGTCATTGTAAAAAGAGTTATGTTATCTGTCAGGCTAAAACCTCTAATCTCGTTGTTCATCACTCATGTATTTCCTATCCAGTAACACACAGCCAGAGAGTCAATCACAATTGTTTGAGAAAACGCCTGTCTTTGGCTTGACTGTTAACCTCCTGCAAGATATCACCGTTTTGTTTTGTCTTATTTTTGGATTTCTAATGCTTGGAAGGGATGGGAGGGAGAAGAGAGGAGAGGAGAGGACCAAAAGAGATGAACTTCCAAAAAGAGATGATGATGATGATGATGAGGCGATTAGAGTCTGAATTTAAATGAATGTTAAAGCTTTCTTGCACTTCCTGTGCAATGAAGAGCACAGCTACATTGTATCCTTCTAAAAGCTTTTTTAAAAAAGACATGAAATACATTTTCATATTTTAAAATATCTGGAGGTGTGTGTGTGTGTGTGTGTGTGTGTCTGCATACATATAATAAAAGCCCATGGATTAAAGGTCATTGAAAATGAGATTTATTTTCAGTCTTGGAATGATCTATAAAATATTTAAAAACATGTTTTCAGTATGACAGGTGATGGGTGTTCAACTATCATCAGGAGAGCTGCATATGCAGACATTTGGCATCTCTTATTTGCAACCACAAAAACATTTTCCTTTTGCACTGAAAAATCCAGTGAATGTTATTTTTCATTATGTTTTGGCAAGCCACCTTTGCAGAAATGCTATTGCAGGTAAATAAACACAGTAGCTATTAAAAGTACAGTATGAGTAGAAGGTGCTAAGCTCTATGAATGTAGAACAGGAAAAATAAGCAATACACACCTATAACACACAAACACACCCCAATCGGTTTTGTTTCAACAAAGATTACAGGGATTGTTTTTATGCCTGACAAATATTTTCCCAGGTTAATTCTTAACTTACTCATTAACTGACTACCCCTAATGATGTGCATTTTCAGCTATGTCTTTCTGACCTATTGAACAAAGTGCAAGAACCTACATTGTAGTAAACAAATACTATTTGTATCCAAGTTAGAGTTTGTGCCAGGATGCACCCAAGAGGGCATTCTCTAACACTTTCTTCACACTGTAGTCACCTGTACAAATAAGAGGGCTCTTCTGAAGACAGGCTTAGAAGTGCTAAGGAAAGGGCCATCTAAAAAAAATGGAAAGGAATCAGGCATCATTCTAATAATACCCATTTCTCATGGTGGCTTCATAGGCAGATTTGCTGGGCTAATTTACAATGTGACAACGTGCGTCAATAAACGGTTTAAAAAGATTTGCCTCACAGCACGTATTTGTTGCTGTGAAAGAAGAAGACGCTACAATTCCTGATATGTGATTTAGAGCTGTGACCATATTTATTTGGCAGTAAGACCTTGTGAGCTTGCAGATTTAGGCCTCCACGTTTCCTGCTATGAATGTCTGGCAAGCGTGGCCTGAGGATTAAGCCACACATGGATAGCAGGACAGAATGTTGAAGCTTTCAGGGAAACCAAGCATCTCCTGCCGGATTCAATCTGTGCAGAGGACAAAAAACAGGTAGGACAGATTTCAGTCTTTCATGTTCTCTCTCCATAGAGAAGCTCTGAAATGCAGGAAGGAGGACAGATGGGCATATGGCAGAAGAAGCCTAAATGTAAAAAAAAAAAAAACAAACAAAAATAAAATAAAATCTGAGATTAAGACTTGGAACTTTTGTTCATATTAGCATAGCTTTTGTTGTTGGTCTGGTTTTGTGAGATACAGAAAGATAGTAACCTGGGAACATATGATCTTTTTGCATATTAGGAGTTGCGGGGGGGGGGGGGGAACACCCAAGATATTTGGCGGGAAGGATGTATATTAAAATGGTTTAAATGTACATCCCCAAAATATGAAGTGTGAATGTGACAAAATGCATGTAAAAAATAGGTGTCTTGATTAGGCAGTCAATGTTACCTTCAGCCGTCTCTTCAGCATACACACTCCAAGGAAAAATCTGTGGTGTAATGTCCAAAATAGCCTTCAGACATTGCTTCTTACTTTGCAGTGTGATGCTGTACCTTTTCCAGACTTTTACATGAGATAGTTTTCCTTTTTTAAAAAGTTATATTTATTAAGAATTTTTCATAGAGTGAAAGACAAAAAAGAAAAGAAAGAAAGAAAGAAAGAAAGAAAGAAAGAAAGAAAGAAAGAAAGAAAGAAAGGAAAAAAGAGAAGAAAAAACTAAACTTAAGAAATATAATGACTTCCGACCTTCTTTTCAGCAGATAGTTACAATCTCATAGTCCTTCCTCCCTCTTAGATATTATACAAGTCCCTTCAGCCCCTAATTTAATCTACATCTTTCTTAATCTTCACACCCATAAACCATCACGTCATTTCTTTCTTCTTTCAGCAAATATCATATAAGGCTTCCAGTCTTTCAGAAAAGTTTTTGTTGTTTTTTCCCTGACCAGACAGGTCAGTTTTGCCATTTCTATGAATTCTGACATTTTCATAATCCATTCCTTCACTGTGGGGATTTTGTTGTTCTTCCATCATTGTGCATATAATGATCTTGCTGCAGTTACCATATACAAGAGCAGTCTACCATACACGAGACAGTTTTCTCATGCACGCCAGCAGTCAACTTTGGAAGATAAGCAATCATAAGCAAGAAAGATCTTTCTAGTGTATGCAAGGGGCTGCTGTGTTACTTCTGTATCATCTCAATCACCCATTACACATTTCAGATTACAGTATCCAGTACTGGATCCAGAGCATTCAGTATTATTGGATATTAATGTCAGAGTATTAATGTATCCAGAGAGCCAGTTTGGTGTAGGCACTGGGCTAGAAGGCACTGGGCTAGAAAACGGGAGACCGTGAGTTCTAGTCCCACCTTAGGCACAAAGCCAGCTGGATGACCTTGGGCCAGTCACTTTCACAGTCATTTTCAGCCCTAGGAAGAAGGCAATGGCAAACCACTTCCGAAAAACCTTGCCAAGAAAACTGCAGGGACTTGTCCATGCAGTCTCCAAGAATCAGACATGATTGAAAGGATTAAAAAAAATTAATGTATCCAGCCCTTTCCCCCCAAAATTCAGAAAAGGTACAATCTTGGTTAGATGAGGTCAATAGCCTGCTTGCCTGACCTACCCAATTATCTTGGCATGGATGGGTAGAGGCTTAAACATGAGTTCCCTGAATCAAAAATCATACCATCATGCCACAATGGCTCGAGAGCTTGATCTACCAAGCTTATTTGTTATTATTTTACCCAGGTTAGGTGAACAAGCTTTTCTTATTAGCTTCTTAGCTATGCCTTTTTCAACTCCTGGACACACACTAAAACATGAACTTTGAACTTTGTTCCCATTCAGATTAGTAGGAAAGGGAGGGAGTTCTAGCCAATCTGTTGGATTCAGGTGGTCAGTTGAATTTAGGAGCCATGGAAATAAGTCACATCAGTCAGTCCCATTGATTTCAATGAGAACCAAGTGCAAATCACTAATGGTGTGTGGCTATTCAAATATTAGGCTCATGGAGTTCAGTGGGATTTGTTTCCAGGTACCCCTCCATATACAGATGGGTTGGAACCTGGACAAAAATTATCCAGCACTGTTGGGTCCAAGGATGGCTTCTTGAGAAGGGGAGGGACCATTGTCTCTTTCAAAGCAAGTGGAATCTTCCCATCCTGCAAAAAACCATTCACCACAGCTTGGATCCAACCACATGTCACCTCTCAGGAAGCTTAACCAGTCAGGAGGGTCATGGATCTAAGACACAGGTGTCCAAACTCACAGCCCCAAGGATCCTGTGTGCTTCCTCAGGACCAACAGGATGGAACTCTTCCCAGACAACTGAGCAAGGCTGTATTTGATAGGATGTACGCTGGCTTATAGGGAAAAAATCAAGGCTATATTCTAATATGCTGTGTCAACATCACAATATGTAAATGGACATCTGTTTCACGCTACGCAACCAGAAAACATACCACACGTAAACATTCTGGCCTAGCTGTGGGTGCATACATTAGATCACAGTTCACAAACTCCTCCTGTGAAACAAATCCCTGGGCAACAAAGCTGGCTTTACACTGCAGAGTAATATCAGGAAGAAATATCTTTCTGAACACTCATCTGGAACCTACAGCTTACTAACACAAAGGACAGGTTGGTTACTTTTAACACTTCACCAAAACTCAAACTGACTAGCCATAGCTGTGTTCCAATGTTCTTCTTGCCTCTCAAAAGGCAGGAGCAACATGTCTTGAAAAGACTGGGTTTTTTTCAGGCAACTTTACACACTGTCACCTGCTAAATCACAAATCTGTCAGGCTTCACACCCTGGAATAAGAGGACCCATGAGGAATAACCACTGTACTTCCTCATCACCGTCTTCTTTCCACTACCTGACTCCCTCTCCAGGCCCTGTACCTGCCCAGGTGAGATTTCCACTCCTTCACCTGAGGGGCCCTTTTAACACACTAAGAGACTGGGGAACAGAAGAAACCTGAACTGGTTTTTGCCCATCTACTGAAGCATGGACAGTAGGTTTTAACACTAGCAATGCAGCAACACTTCTGCAACCTTAGTATACAACTTTTCCCAACCAGTAGGCTGCTTAAAAATAAAGCACTTCTGGAGATTTGGATTTGACCACGACCTAATGAAACAATGATAAGCCTTGGATTTTTAATCAACAACCAACAACCAACAACCTGAAGCACTGTGCTTATGGTTGGTTCTTCCTTTGCTGTGACCTGGGGATGTGAACACATGCAAATGTTCCACAGACATGCAGGTACATCAGTGAAGGGTGCTTGCCATACCAAAGAAAAATAATGAACTTCTTTTTACAGTTGAATTCTACAACCTGTTAGTTAGAAACACACACTGCAGTCAAGGTAGCCTCTCCCCAGACATGGGATGGCACCTGAGCAACTAACATCAGGCTATTGTTAATGGTATTCACAACACCAACACTCAGCTAGAATTCCAACATTGGCAAGTCTTTGGGAGAATACTTTCCTACAAAGCCAATTCTGGAACACGTGGCTCAGGAACTCTCCACTACAATCAGACTGGAACTGACCTACTATATAACCATATTTTCTTCCTACTATTGCTACATACACTTCAAAGCGAGCACAGACCTTCACTTTAGACTTCAACAAGTAGCAACAACACAAACAGGTATGATCATCAACCAGAAGGAACATGAAACTCGCACCCCACCATTACTTGGGACATGGGGGCTAACTAGATCTCTATGAACCAACTGAAATGGTCTAGTTAACACTCTGTCACTTTGCCTAGCAACAGATACAGTCCTGATATTAGATTGTTTACACACAGTTTACACACAACACAAACAAGAAACTTTTGCACATTTCCTGGGTTCTAACTCAGAATGCATTTGGCTATCTGAGACACACTCTCCCATCCTGGGATACCCCAGTACTTTGTGAAAACTTTATGGATGCATTTATGATGTGGGGAAACATTAAACACACAATGTCCTGTCCACACAATCTCCTTCTTAGGAAGCATCTCACACACTTGTTTTTACAGTTTTTCTCTAACACACTCAGCCTCTAACACTCTTAGTTTCACATTTCTCAATGAAAACATCCAGCACCTTTGAACACAACAAGTACACTCAGACTTGACCAGGGCTGGAACACTGAGGAGAGAAAAACAAGTGTATACATACACATTTCACACACTTATCACAGAAATATCAGCTAAAATAAATTGCTGAACTCAAGGCTGCAAGCTGAATTCAACAAACAAGTCTCTGGAGAAATGTTTACATACAGCAGTCGGCAGAGTAGAAAACTTGGATTCGTTGTCTAGCTGACTTCTGGCTTCTGGCTTCCCCTCCCTTCGTAAATCAGGCCTCTTGTGCACAGACAGCATCCGCTGGACGATACGGCAGGGAACAGCCTTCCAGAATCACAGCAAATGTAGATTCCATTCCAGGTTTCACTTCAGCTGGAACGCTCTGTTTGGAAATCTCAGGAACAACAACAACAGATGGCTTCTGGAGGTGGCTTGTAAAATAATCCACAGGAAGGTCGCAGGGAGATAGCGTCTTTGCTTTCTTGACCAGTAGCTCGAAACTGCTGTCCAAGCTTGACAAAATCACGCATGCTTTTTCATACTCCCAGAAAAACATGCCTTCTTGTTCAAATGCAGCAAACAAAGTCTTGAGCTCACCAAGGTGGGTCATCACAGTCTCAGCTGGGTTGCAGCTTCAAACTATAAAGCTGTCTTAGTAGTCCACCAAGGGCAACAGAGTTTTACTTTGTATTGCCTCCCAGCACTCATTACACAGTCCTTGAGTGGCTGATATAATTCCATTCAGAGGATTTGAGTCCCAAAAGCAAAAAAGCTATAAGCACGGTCCAAACACGCTTGTACTTCTTCAGAGGGATCCTCTGGAGGTGGATTTGCCACATACTGCCACAAATCTTCTGGCAAAAAGAATGATTTCATCTCCACACACCAGGTCAGATAGTTTGTGCCATCTAAAGGCTCAAATGGCAGACTGACCAAACTCTGTTCAGCCATTGCTGACCACTCAAAGAAAACATGTTTACTCTGAAATCAGCCTCTAAAAACAAACTCCCTTTTACAGCCAGGGACAACGCAGCAAAGAAAACACAATTTTCTCTCTGGGCCCATAACCTGATAGGATGTATGCTGGCTTATAGGGAAAAAATCAAGGCTTGAGAATAAACCAGACAGAGTGCAGCGTTTAGGGCTAAAAGTGTTTACTCGTAGCGTAAGGCAATAAATGCATATATAGTTAAGGCAGTCAATGCAAATGTTACATTATTGCAATAAGGAAAAACAAAAAACAAACTTATAAGCAGAGATACATGTACTGATCCCAGGGCCAGAGCTCATGCCATGGCCTATACCCAAAGCCAGGCATAACGACGCACTGCCCAGTCCGCAGAAGTAGAATACACATGAAGAACTACATGGCTAAAGACACAAAAAGTCAAGAAGCATAGAACACCATTTTGCATGGTTAGATATTCAGTTCTTCCAGCTCTCTGATTGGCTGGAAGTTAGGTGTGACACACACCAGGCCTAAAGCATAGGCTATAGTACAGGGTGGCAGTGCTGCATCTAAGCAAGCACGTGATCTCCCCCTCCCTGTTCTCCCAGGGCTTCCCACGAAGGCTTCAGGGGGAATTGTTCTCATGGGAAGGTCCCATTGCTTGTGTAGGCACTAGCCATAACAATACACACGTGGTACCTTCTCTTCTAATATCTAATGAAGAGATGTAAACAAAGCCATTCAAAGTTATGGGAAGGCTTTTTGTTATCTAGCCACCTGGCGTCACGTCATCATGAAACACTTTTCTCTGTACAGAAAATATTTGCCAATTTCATACGAGAAATCTGACAATTTCATCTCTCAGAGTCCCTCTGAAAACCAAAGGAACCTCCAGGATGCATGAATGCAGAGAGTCCACACAGGCATGATCTGATCCAAGGCTGTCTCACCTGCTCCTTCCAAGCTGCAACTAAGACCTTGGATGGGCCATGCAACAATTTCAGGAGCAACTCTAAGCTCCCTCTGAAACCTAACTGGGTCCATCAATCACCCAGGGTGGAGCTATCAAATAGGCCCTTCCTCTTTGCAGAGAAGGTTAGCTACAGAAAATTCCATAGGTCGCCATAGTGGCTGTGAACTCCTGAGCCACCTCTGACTCCTGGACCAGAAAAGGCAGCTTTCCCAGGGCCATAAGCCTGGGAAACTCCACTACCAAGAGAGTCAAGGGGGACAGGCAGCTGCTATGCAGCAGGGAGCTGATACAGTAGTATCACTCCCTTCTGATCCCTCCAGCCCAATTTCACAACCAACGTCTCACATCTGGCTATGTCCAGTGCAGCACACCTAAAAGCCACCGGACATTTCCAGACAACAATAGCCATGCACCTCTCTCCTGTCCTGGGATCACAGCTGATGCCACACTCCAGGGGGGCACATTTCCCAGAGCCCCCCCCAATGCTGAACTGGGTTTTGGTAATGCAGACTACATTGGTGTTCTCTTCCATGACTAAATCATGAATGAGGTGAGTCTTAATGCAAGCCAACCTTGCACTTAGCAGCAGCAGACAGAGACTGGACCACTGAAGCTCTGAAGACCAGGGCTTAGGGCTGAGTGTAGGGGGCTGGAATGCCCTATCAGTACTAAACACTGAAGCTGCCTTCCCCAGAATGGTCCGCGTCCGCAATTTTCTGCTGTATTTCCCCATACCTGTCACCACCATGATGTCTTTGCCTGTACTCCTGTACCACATCCAATCCTCCTGACCCTTGCCCTAGGTCAAAAGAGCTATTCCTAGGTCAAAAGAGCCCCATCATCACCCTCACACACAATGAAAAAAAAGTTAATCCAAACAAGTTAATTCTAAATTTCCTTGGAGTACAGGTAGTCCTCGTTTAGCGACCACAATTGGGACCAGCAACTCCATCGCTAAGTGAAGCAGTTGCTAAGTGGGAAATCACATGACTGCAACTGTGCTTTCCTTTTCCCCACTCCCCCACCCTTTGGAATGCTCACCCTCAGGCACTGAGATAGCTGGCTTGAAACTGATAAGACTAATCAGTTTCACACCTTGGCTTTTGTTTGCCTCCTAAACACGCCCCCACCCTTTGGAATGTTCACTCCAGTGCTGGAATAATTAGAAACAAGGGAATTAATGTTTGTATTTACACTTATTGGAGAGGGATTACAAGAGAGTAAGCAGGCACACAATGGGGAATACAGATCGAAAGCAATGCAATGGTGCTGGCAGCCCTGAGTGCACTGTGCTAACAGCCCAGTGTATTCCCCATTGTGTGCCTCCTTACTCTCTTGTAATCCCTTTCTCTCAAATCTCTTTGCTCTGCAAGGAGAGAAAAAAAGAAAAACAACAGGTCAGGCACAGGACGACACGCACTGATTGTAATGGTGATGATGTGACTGAGGGACACTGCGAAAGTTGTAAATACAGGCTTTGGTTGTAAAGTTATGTTTTCAGCACCGTCGTAATTTTGAACAGTCACTGAATGAGGCAATCAGTAAGCGAGGACTACCTGTACTTTCCATTTTTCATTTCAGAATAATTTTACTGAGTTAAGAAGAAACATTGGAAATGGTAATGAGGAAAACCCCACCCCAGCAAGATCATCATCATCATCATCATCATCATCATCATCATCATCATCATCAAAGTTACAGCTCCTTCTTCTCTCCACTACCTTCTGTGCAGATCAGTGGAGATACTATCTCAAGTAACTTCCATTGGAGGAAAAGAAAGATTGCACCCCTGAAAACACACTCTTGCCTCAACCAAAGATGGCCGGTGTGGGTGAGCTTCCCCGCCCCAGTCTGCAGCCTTTCTCTCCTTCTCTGCAGTCACCGTGATAGTATCTGCATAGTACAAAGAAAGGCTGCAGATGTGAAAGCAGCTGGAAGCAGAAAAGCCCACCTTTGCCAAGGACCCTTGGAACAGCTTGCAGGAGAAGCAGCTTCCTTTTCTCAGCCATTTTCCTAATTGAAATCAGAAACAAAAACTCTCAATCCAAATGCACAAAGATATTACCACCAGAAGGAAACGAAACCAGAAATGAACCTTTTCCCCAGTGCTCATCCCTAGTGCAAATATGATTAAATGCCAGGCTGGTATCCTGCACATCTCAAATGTATAGGTCTGCCTCAGGGGAGATTTGTCAACAAGCCAAGCTTGGAGATAGCAGGTGTTTCTATAAACTCTAAATCTGAGAAAGAGTGCCGTTTTCATATCAAGAGTTGGACAATTCCCCTGAAGAACTGCAATTCACAATTATTTTGGGTATTGTCTTGGCATGAAACCATTTTTGCATTCAAGGGTACTTGCCTTTTCAGTCTGTCAGAAATCCACAGCAACTGTGTCATTATGGGGGGGGGGGGAGAGAGAGAGAAATAAGCATTGTTGCACAAAGCCCGTGATGGTACCTCCAAACAATCAACGATTCTTTGAAAAGTGCCCTGCTTCACTTCTCACCCTGCAGTTAATTGGAAGTGCACACTTTTCAAATTCACATGTCCTAATGACCATAGCATGGCACTCATTTGAATAAATTAGGAAAGGAGTAGTTGGTTAGAAAAGTCTGGAACTCAGTACTCAAATTATGTGGATGGATATTACAATAAAGAATAAGGCAGGATGTCCCCTGCCTTTTCCAGCTGTTTTTGGCTCACTGTGTATTAATCATGGACCCTTGAAATACCTGTGTTCTTACTAAAGCATGCTAAGCAACTTTCAGGGCATCATTGGCTCTGCCATGGATAAATGAATCCAGCAATGAAAACACTTCTGGTGCAAATTAGTCAAGAAAAGGATTTACAATCTACTTTTTCTTTGTTTGTTAAACCCCTCAATGTTAAATGGAAACATACTGTAATTGTACGGCTTGTTTTTTTAATCATTAAAGGCATTGTTAGTATTTAAAGAGAAGAAAAGAAAATCGTTCACAAGTCAAGCATGACTCCTGGTGGCAATATAGAAGTGGTTTGCCACTGCCTTCTTCTGGGATGCTCATTTGATTTCCCAGTCTAATCTTTAGCTCTGCCATCTAACTTCTAACCAGGTCCAACCTTGATTAGCTTCTGAACTAAGCAGGGCTCTAGGGAGCAATCGGGTTTGTTGTTGCAGTACCAGCCTCTCTTCTGGTACTAAGCTGCTAAATTCCATGGCTGGATTGGCAGTAGGGTCCCCAAGGCTTATGCTCCTTGGGGATTTTAATTTCCACTTGGGAGATGTTGAGTTGGGCACAGCTCAGGAGTTCATGTCCACCATGGTGACCATGGACTCGGCCCAAGTAATTGAGAGCCCAACACAGACTGGAAATCACATCTACAGTAGATCTGGTTTTTATCTCAGGGCAGTTGCAACATGATCTGGGTGTGCAGGACATTACTACCAGGCCATTGCCTCAGACAGAACACTCTCTGGTTGCTTTTCTGCTTAATAGTGTCACCCCCTCCCATAAGGAGGTAGGACCAATTAGACCAGTCTGTCCCAGGTGACCCCGAGGGGTTCCAGAGGGAGCTTGAGGTTTTCCCAAGGATCTGATGGGTGGTTCGACTGGGGCTTTGGTCACTGCCTGGAATGGACATGGGATGAGGACCTTGGACCAGACTGCTCCTATGTGACCTCTCTCTGTTCATGGATTTGATTGGGTTTGATTGGTTTGCTGAAGAACTTTGGAAGAGGAAACATCAGAAGAATCCAACTAAGCACAAGTAAGAGCCATATTAGGCATTACATTGTGGTGACAACACCAGCAAAATGGAGCTATTTTTCTGCTCTTATTACTGTATGTCTACAGAGAGCTGTCCAGAAGCCCTTTTGAGGGTGACGTGTTCCTTGCTGGCGAGGGATGAACCACAGGACCAACTGCAAGGCCATCGTGAGGAATATTCTAGGCATCTGGTGAATAAAGTCACTTGTATTCACTTGGAGATGGACTCTAACTGGGCAAGTCCTGTTGAGGTGTTGGAAACCAGGTCTTGTGTGGTTAGCTGGGATGCGTTTCAGCCTGCAGCTCCTGAGAAGGTAGACAGGACCCTCAGGTCTGCTAATCCAACCACCTGTTTATTAGATCCACACCCTCCTGGTTGGTGAAGGATATTGGGAGGTGATGTGTGCTTGGGCCCATGCAATAGTATCTGTTTTGTTAAGGGAGGGGGTGACCTTGGCTTCCTTGAAAGGGGAGGGAGTGCACTCCCTCCTCAATAAGCTATCACTGGGACCAATAATTCTGGACAATGTTCATCCAGACTCTAATCTCCCTTTTTTAGGGAAGGTTGTTGAGAAGCTGGTGGGACTGTGGCTTCCGAGGGCCCTGGAAGAAACCTAGAAATCTAGATTATTTCCAGTCATATTTCAGACTGAGACATAGTACTGAGATAGAATTGCTCATTCTTGTTGATGACCTCTGACCTGGTTCTCCTTGATCTCTCAGTAGCGTTTGATACCATTGACTATTGTATCCTTCTGGACTGCCTAAGGTGTTGTGGGGGGCATGCTGTTGCAGTGATTCTCTTATTTCTCTGTGGTCAGGTCCAGTCAGTGTTGGCACCAGCATAGGGACAGAGGCTGAGGCCTTAGGACTAAACATTCTCACCCCTCCAGTTTAACATCTACATGAGTTTGCTGGAGGAGATAATCCATCAGTTTGGGGTTAGGCACCATCAGTACGCCGATGATACCCACTTGTATATCTCATGTTAACATGGCTGACTAGGTGATGCTGTCAAGCTTTTGTCATCCTGCCTAGAGGCTGTGGGTGTCTGGATGGAGAGGAACAGATTCAATCTCAGTTCCTACAAGCCCGAGTGGCTGTGGGTATTTGGACCACCCAGGCCCAGAAATGTTTCACCTTTAATCCTGAATAGGGTTGCATTTCCACCTTTGGGACTGGCACACAATTTGGAGGTCTTGGATTCACAGCTCCTACTCAAGAAGCAGGTGGCAGCTGTGGGCAGGAAGGCCTTTGCACAAATTCATATTGTATGCCAATTGCGCCCTTACTTGGCCAGGGGCTTTTCATGCTTTGGTCACCTTGTGCGTAAATTATTGCAATGTGCTATTGCAATGTAGGGGGCATGATGGCTCAGCAGTTAAGATGCCAGGCTTGTCGATCGGAAGGTTGCAAGTTCGGAGGTTCGAGACCCGAGTGCCATGTGATGGAGTGAGCTCCTGCACTCGCCCCAGCTCTTGCCAACCTAGCAATTTATTTATTTATTTATTTATTTATTTATATTTCTAACTTATATCACTTGAAAGCATGCAAATGCAAGTAGATAAATAGGTACCACTTCGGTGGGTAGGTAACAGCGTTCCGTGCGCGTCATGCCGGCTACATGACCGCGGAAGCATCTTCGGACAACGCTGGCTCTTTGGCTAACAAATGGAGATGAGCACCAGCCCCTAGAGTCGGACACAATTGTGTGGGGGAACCTTTACCTTTTTACCTTTTGCTATTGCAATGTGTTCTACTCAGGACTGTCCCCAAAAACCACTTGGAATCTGCAGCTGGTCCAGAATGCAGCAGCACAGACAGTTATGGGCATGCAATGGCCGGTAACACCTCTGCTTCGTGAGCTGCACAAGTTGCCAATAGGCTTCTGGAAGCAGTTCAAGGTGCTGTTCATTACCTATAAAGCCCCTCATGGCATAGGGCCTGGTTATCTGATGGACTGCCTGTCTTCTGAAATTTCTGCCTGTCCTGTTCGATCAGGCAAAGTTGGCATGGTCCAGGTCCCATCCATTAAACTGTGTCATCTGATAGGACCCAGGAGGGCAGTGCTGCCCTCTGGAAAAAGATCCCCCAGTCATTTGTTTTGATCTCTATCCTGACCTTGTTTAAAAGAGCCTTTAAAACCTGGCTCTTCCTCCAGGCCTTGAGCTAGAGTAGGTGGCAGCCCTTTGGGTTTTGTATGGCTCTTATTAGAGATTGGTGGTTTTTCCCCCCCAGATATCTGTGTTGTTCTTTTGTCTGCATTTTCATTTTTTTTAAATATCATATGGCACCAAGGGTTGCAATGGAGTTGGACAGCGTTATACATTTAATCAACAGATAAACCCAGAGAAAATTGACAAGGTGCTGCTACCTGCTGAAAGAAAGGAATATTTGGAAAAAAAAACATACTCCTAAGAAACCTATGGAAAACAAGAATGTACAGAATGGCAGTTTGGCCAATGTGGTCCTCCTAATGTAGATGCTTTTCATGCAGCTGCAGCAGCTGCACCTTCTAGCTGCACCTGCTTCTCAAAATCTTGATTGACTACCCAATATCACAGTAGTCCAAGTTCATTAACCTCTGAAAGTTCTCAAATCTTCAGGATGTCATATATCAGTCCATTGTCTATGAGATATATTAGATATAGCCATGTTATCAGCCTGGAATGGGAGAACCTTTGGTGGTCAGGGCTTATATTTAATAGGATGAGGACCGCACTGAGTGAGGTGATGATGTAAAGTAGATGGGGCTGTGTTACAGACGGGGGCAGCACTGGGATTTTATGCATTTTTCCTAGATTTGAGGAGTAAAGTTGAGGTGGTCCTTGTGTTCCCTATGATAACCTTATATTGTAGGAAATTAGTAAAGGTAAAGGTTCCCCCCACACATTTGTGCAGTTGTGTCCGACTCTAGGGGCCGGTGCTCATCTCCGTTTGTTAGCCGAAGAGCCAGCGTTGTCCGAAGACACTTCCGCGGTCATGTGGCCGGCATGATGCGCGTGGAACGCTGTTACCTTCCCACCGAAGTGGTACCTGTTTATCTACTTGCATTTGCATGCTTTCAAATTGCTAGGTTGGCAACAGCTGGGGCGAGTGCGAAAGCTCACTCGGTCACGCGGGGCTAGGGATTCGAACCTCCGAACTTGCGATCTTCTGATCGACAAGCCTGGCGTCTTACCCGCTGAGCCACCACGCCCCAATATTTGACATTCTGGTTGGTGGGGGATCCAGGAACAGCAAAAACAGGGAGGACGGCTCAGAGTCCAATCTGGCCCTGCAGCTTTAGATTGTTCACTTCTGTTATAAAAAGATGCTAAAGCCTTTATGTTTAAAATGAGAAGGTTTTTTAAATGGTTCGTCTTTATAGAGCTTGAATCTCCTATTGCTAATAAAATTTATATCACCAATTCCAGGATCCTGGATTTCTAGCATTAGGTAGAAATTCATTAGATATACTTGTAGAAAGTGAATGTGAATTGATTGAAGATTTATTGAATTTCTGCCATGTTTCAATAAGAGATGGAATTTGGGGGCAACAGCATACTTTGTTGAGATTCATCAGGGGCATTTCAGTCAAGTGATTCAAGAATTTCTTGTTGCTGAATGCCTACCCGGGTGCAAAAAAATTCACTTTGAGAGCACTATAAATAGAAAAGTGGGATAAAAACATTTCAGATACATGTTAATGTTTATTTACTTTTTAAATAAATTCTTCACCAGCCCAATGCTGTACTTATAGGCCAAAGTAAACTAATCTGTAAAACCATCATAATATACAAGATTGAATAAGAGATATTTGAGTCATTTGTGGAGTGGGATGTAAGATAACACCAATTATCTTTAACAGTAATTTCTTTTCTTTTTTTTCAAAATGGAGATGAAGTAAATGTTGTGAGCATCTTAAATCTCTAATCCTAAACCAAAGGGCTTTTGATCACTGATAGTAATAATAAACTGTAATGACAAATGATTTTCCTTAAATACCCAACTTAATTGCATCTAGTAGCAAGAAGGTAGGATCAGTAACCTTAAAACAGCCCCAAGATTTTAAGAAGTACAAAATTAATCTTTTTGGGGTAGAGGCCGGGGAGGGGAATAATCTGCCACTTCTGAGAAGTTCCCCATATCACACACTTTAGTATCACACATCAAGTAAGAAAATCCAGAGCCTGGAGCTGTCCATAATGGGTCTTTATATTCTCAATGGCTCCCATTATACTATTCTAGGAGACAAAATACACAGAGTGCCATTGAAGAGACAAAGTTGATAGAGCAAAATCTACTCCTTGTAAAACACTGAATTAACCAAAATGTGGGGGAAAGGTTGTCTTCATCTTAATAGTATTCCTGAAATAAAGAGTGTCCATCATAGCATGCTAGTTAATATAAAGGAGGTACAGTACTGCATAAAGTTACTTCAAGGTTTGACCAGAAATATAGGCTTTCATGTTTTAAGCATAATGGCCAGTACTATCACTACATACCAACATATACAAGGAGGAGCTGATATGTGCTTTGATCTCCCTGGTACTGGACTGGCTGAACCAGAGGGTGGTCAGGAATCTGGAAAATGCCACTTATCATGAGAATTCACAAGTAGCAATGCAGAAGTGGAAGAATGTATTTTAGTTATGATCTAATATTGAAGCATATTAGGTATACTAACCTACACTAATGTGACTATGCAGCCTTTGTAAAACAGGAGGGTAGTAATATACCTTCCTAGTAGCTCTAGTGAAAACACAGGTGTCTCTTTGTGTGCAAAAGGGACAGATATATTGCCTGAGTAATTTCCTGGGTAACAGTTGCTAACCAGGTCCTATTGACCACTGAGGGTGGTTTGCTCATGAGAGACAAAAGTACTAACTGGGACCGAGAGCTGACGGGTCTAACGATTTTGTTCAATTCAGAAAGTACTTGGTCAAATGCACGAATTAATTTCCCTGTTTTTCGTGAAACTAGTTCAGCAAATCTGAGGGCAGTCTCACACTTACCATCATTTTCACTCTCCAAAGCTGCAGAAGCCCTTGAGTGATCTGTGATTGTTTCGCTTCTGCTGACTTGAAATTCTGAAAACAAGGTGTGAAAATCATTGCCCCACTCCAAGTTGCTGCAGGTCCTGTAACAAAACAATACCTCCCCCAACTTCAAAAAAAGAGAGTTGAAAATGAAAATGAAAAATGTAGCCTAAAGAGAATGGGGGCGGGGGGGGGGGAGAGAGAGAGAGAAGGGGGAGGGAGGGGGGGAGGGAGGGAGAGAGAGAGAGAGAGAGAGAGAGAGAGAGAAACAAAGCATTTGTCAATGTTATGTCTGCTCCTTTTATCCAGATTCCTGGAGAAAGGAGGATCTACAAAGCCCTCAAGCTTTCCCCTCCAGGGGCTAAACCTCTGATGCTCAGGAGCACGAGGAAGAGGAGAAAGAGAATGAGATAATCCAAACTAATAATTCTATTCAACTCTCTAACAGCACTGACTGTGTATACATAAAAATCTGGAGCCTCATTCAAATTGGCATCGACTCCTCCTGTGGAAAGGCCCTGGATAAGCTAATGCCCCACATGAAACATCTGCAGAAGAAACCTTGAGATGTGTGAAGAAGGGAAAAGGTTTGTGTGTGCAGCAGAAAGGGAATTAAAAACATAGGGCCATATTTTTCACATGAAAGAATGAGGGGCATTAGCAGAAATATAATGCCAGATTCATCTGTTAGCTTCTCTAGAATAATCACTCAATCCATTATTGCTTGCAGAAACCTTTGCTGGTGGGTATTTTTAGAAAGTGTAAAAATATTTCTTGGAGCGCATGTTCGTTAAGATTTCATCGCTTGTCAATAAACGAGGCATTCTCACATGAAATGTAAAGTGTTCTACATTACACAGGTTCTGAAAATGTGAACAGAGTGATTTGAAATGCACACGTGCTAAGTCACAACAGAAAAATGGGCATGGAGCTGTGTGAGAATGAGAAATGGTGGTAAGAGAAAGAAAAAGTTGTGTGTGATATATTTCATGCCCAGTCCCTGCTCCAAATATTGAGGTGAATGGAAGTGAAGATAAAAGTAGAACTTGTGCATTCCTCCAGCAGTAGAAATTTACGGCAATGGCCTGCGGCAAGCGAAGATTTTGTCAGAATAATGGACCATGCAGTATGACCTCATAGTACAAGCTCTGCCCCTTACATATTTGTGGGTGATGTTGTGGTGATCTTTGCAAAAGCTACTGGAATAGTCAGGTGAGATTTCGGCACAGGGGCTTCCCTAACTTTTGCATGTGCTAGGGGAGAAAAAGAGGCGGTGAAAGAACAGAAAACAACATGTTATCTCTGCCTTGAGGGGGCAAATCGCATACCGCACTGAGTCTAATCGAAGCCATCTCACAAAGACCTACTATGAGGCCAAGTAAGGCTCTCTTGCCCCTCAATTCATTGTTTAAATAAATACTGTATATTTTGCATATGACTGCATGCATTCAAGTACAGTACAGAGATGAACAATTTCCAGAAACATATATAATCCCAGCATGTTTTGCATTAACATTTATCTCTTCAGCTAAGAATATTCTAAAAAATAAACAATGATGTACAGTAAGAATCATACAGAGAGGATTGAGGGAATGACATATTACTGGATGTCTATGAAGGTTCTCAGTCATCCAGGTGGAATTGTCTGTAGCTTGAATCATGTCAACTGGATTTCTATTTTCTCCGTGGAAACGTTTCGCTCCTTATCCAAGGAGCTTCTTCAGTCTGAGCAAAGTTGGTAAGGGAATCCTAAATATGTTCCTAGGTAGCTGTGTGACCTTACACCTGGGGCTAGGTCATGGTTATATTGAGATGTAATTTTTAAGTCCTTTTATCATCTAAAGGAGGGTCGTTAAAATCACCATGCTGCTGTTGAGCTTCTGAAATGGTCTTAATCTTCCTAGGCACAGAAGACAAAACGGGGAGGAAGATGGGGGAGAGTTTGTGCCTGAGGCCCCCACCTCTATTCAAGGAAGGATTTTCCAAGTTGGCATAAATGGATTCCTTGACCCCTCTCTCAAACCACCTATCTTCTCTGTCTAAAATGTGAACATTAATGTCCTCAAATGAGTGTCCTTTTTCTTTTAGATGAAGATAAACTGCTGACTCTGGTCCTGTGGTGTTACTTCTCCTGTGTTGGGCCATCCTCCTGTACATAGGTTGTTTGGTTGTACAGGAGGATGGCCCAACACAGGAGAAATAACACCACAGGACCAGAGTCAGCAGTTTATCTTCATCTAAAAGAAAAAGGACACTCATTTGAGGACATTAATGTTCACATTTTAGACAGAGAAGATAGGTGGTTTGAGAGAGGGGTCAAGGAATCCATTTATGCCAACTTGGAAAATCCTTCCTTGAATAGAGGTGGGGGCCTCAGGGACAATCTTTCTCCCATCTTTCTCCCGGCTCTGTCTTCTGTGCCTAGGAAGATTAAGACCATTTCACAAGCTCAACAGCAGCATGGTGATCTTAACGATCCTCCTTTAGATGATAAAGGGACTTAGAAATAAACATCTCAATATAACCATGACCTAGCCCCAGGTGCAAGGTCACACAGCTACCTAGAAACATATTTAGGATTCCCTTACCAACTTTGCTCAGACTGAAGAAGCTCCTTGGATAAGGAGCGAAACGTTTCCACTGAGAAAATAGAAATCCAGTTGACATGATTCAAGCTACAGACATATTACTGGATGTGTTTTTGACTGAGAGGCTAATACTCATTGGCCTGGTCTGGGCTAAGCCCTGCCTGCTTCTCTTTCTTTGTTTTTCACTTCTGCACTTCTGGTTGATCTCGGGCTGTAGCTCTGCTCTACAAGTGAAAGGTCACAGAGATGGATTTTCTTGCATGTTATGGGATTTTTTCTCTCTCCCTATGATGTGACCAGCAAGTCAACCCAGACAAATTATGGCTGGTTGCCTTTATAGTTGGATCCCCCAGAATTCTAGGCACTGCACACAAATGTTTCTAATTTTCTTTTCTTTTTTAAGTAGGGAGCAAGCTGAGAATTGCTGAACAGCTGAATGGAATGGTTGGCTTCCGTCCTTGTAGATCAGAGGTCCTTGATGTATCCCAGCTATGTATGGTTCCTCAAATCTTGGGCATGGCCTCCAAGACTGCTCCCAATGTTGCTAGAATGTTAAATGTGGTAGAATTGGGAAATTTTAAAACATACTGTATGATGAATAGTTCTATTAACAGTATCTATTTAAATGCACATAAATCATTTCCTTGGTACCACTTTTTTCCCCACCTTGGCCCTCAGAAGTCAAATGAGGTGCTCCTCAAGGAAAGAGTTATTCCTCCCTGTTTAATTTTAATGGTGAACAACTGGTGGCCCCCAGGTGATGCAGAACTGCAGCTCCCAGATCATTCAACACTGACTAGAAAGGTTGGCACTGCTGGGAATTGCTGTTCAGTGATATTTGGAAGGTCACAGATCAATGCCCTGAGTCATAAAAATGGCACCAAAGTGTTCTGAGTCAACTTCCTCGTTTCTTAATAGTCCAACATGCTGCTGGAAGAATTGCAAGAACAGTGAAGCCTATGAACAGCTCAGCAGTCTTCTCCCCACTCTGTTGGAGCAGAAGTCAAGCTCTTTGCAGAGATTTGGGAATCCCAGCCTTAACGCCTAATCCTGGCTATAATATCCCAGATTTCCCCAGTCCTATTTCTCTTTTAATGAGGAGGGTTGTTTTCATTTTCAATCAATGAAACATTAAGCAAAGCAAGTGGCATCCTTAATCATGAAAGCATCACTTGCACTAATTTATGATACTTACATTTCAAGCACTATCACAAAATTGCTGGCATTTAGGGAGGGATCATTCCAGGTAGAGAAAGTGATCTATCAGGCAGCCTGTTTCCATTAAAGCATTTTGACAGCTGCAGTAATTAAACTTTTCCACAGGTGCAAGGAAGGGCCTTAAATGCCCCTCTGGCTATGGTGCTACCCAGGTTTTTCCCATGAAAGCAACAACAACAACATAGCAACACAGGAGAAGGCTGAGAATTTTGTAGTTGCAACCTTCCACTTGAGTGTTGGAATATTAAGCCGTATTTGAGTTTTTCCTTGGATGGCCATGAAAAATTAATTTGGAAGCGAGGCAGAGAAAAACTTGGCAGCTACTTGCAATATTCCAGTTCTATTATATGAAGCCTAAATCACCCAACAAGCTTAGCCTTTGTGCTAATCTAGGGGTCCCCCCCCTTACCCCACCTCTTGCTTTGGCCCAACTTTACTCACTGGCTTACCAGTGCTGGCCGGAGATTTTGGGAGTTGAAGTCCATCACATTTGCAGGACATCAAATGGCAGCCCCATTAGGTAGAGCAGACCAGGAAATCAACTCCATAGGAAGGCTAGAACTACTTTTATTGAGATTGGCTATAATTACAGAATCTTGCAAACCTAATTATGCTGTATCTTCTCCTTCTTATACTCCAGTGAATAAGGGAGGTGTCTGCCTGAGTTCCTTCCAAATGTTATCTTGTTGTTCTGGACTGAAGAAATGTTTCAGCCCCTTTTGCCTAGGTAATGGTCCTTGCATTTTCCATCAAGGTCACCTTCCTTACTCTCTACAACAGAGCTTTCCAAACTGTGTGTCGCAACACAAAAGTGTGTCGCCACACACAGCGTGGTGTGTCACCACACCACCCGGAAGCGGCAGCGCGCGCATGCACGGCGGCAGCGGTAGCGGTGTGGGATCAGTGCTTCCGTGTTTTAGCGGAGGCTGCCACCACTGCCGTGCACGCGTGTGCGCACCGCCGCACACACCCCCGTGCCGCCGCCATGCGCGCACGTGCCACCGCTGCGCTGCCACCGCCACCACCACTGGTGTGTCGCCAGCGGCGGCACTTTGGAAAGCCCTGCTCTACAACAACTAAAAGAGCTCTTCTACGATGAGTCCCGGCTTGTTATCATGAAGATGGCTGGATGATCCATAGTTTGTGTGCCTTCAAGTCAATCTTGACTCCTGACTACATAGGCAAGTCTATGCAATTTTCTAGGCAACGTTTAAAAAAATGGGGGCTGGGAGAGAATGACCAGCCTGAAGTCACCCAGCTGGTTTCCAGGCCTAAGGCAGGATTAGAACTCCAGTTTGCTCACTCCTAATCCAGTGCCCTAACCATTAGACCAAACTGCCTCTTACACAAATGTATAGATCCCTTATTGTAATCATGGAACTATATAATGATGATTACATACCTTTGCTATTTATCTCATTCACCACCTACCCTTAGTTTTGAGTCATCTGAGATTTTGCAGGAGCTAAGACATTTTTGTATTCCTTCAGAGGTTTTTAGACTTGAGGCACTAGGCCAGTTGTACTAATTGCATCCGGTTGATCCCATCCTGTCAAGGAGCCATTAGACACACCTTAAGAGCTAAAAATTTAGGAGTGTTGGAGTTCTTTGAGGAAATTGGTGTCATCAGATGTCAGCTTTGGGAGGGAGGCACACACCTCTTTTCCAGAATCCCAAAGGTATGAAATAATATGTAAAAAACTGAATAGCCACAGAAAGCTCAAAGGTTCCATACTCGACCATCAATCAACATCAGATAGCAACCAATAACACTGGAATTTGAGGGAAAGGAGGAGGATACAAGACAATTGATTGATAATGATGCTTGACAATGCAACACATGAAATTTCAGATCTGATGTGACATTGTGATGAGTTCCATAGGTGAGCATATCACTTTAAAATTCCAACTACTTTGTTTCTCATTGTGACAGAAAGCATCCTACATTCCTTACCTACATCAGTGGAATTTAGACCCAGGAAAAGTCATAAACTGAAAGGTGTTAGAATTGTCATCCCTTTGTTGATTTGTAGACAGGCAAACAGGAAAGAGAAAAGTTGCTGAAGGTGACACTGCACACATATTCCAGATGTCTGGACCACCATTTTATCTATGTAAAACTATCTCAGCAAAATATTCATATTATTGTCTGACATAATAATATTTCATGGCCTGAGAGATAAGATGTTGTTATCTCAAGTTATCTGCTGATAAACACCCATCAAATTTAAGACAGGAACAATTAAGTAAATGTACGTTTAGGAAGAGTATAAAAGGGGAAGTTTGTGCTAAAGCCACTTCAGCCATCTGCCCAGTTTTTTTCTTTCTTTGTGTGGGGTTGAGCACATACTGTAAAAACTTTGCCACAAAAAGATTGTGTGAATGTTGTGCCATGCTAAATCAACTTTGTAATCTTTTGATATACAGTACTTACTTTAGCCTGTAATGGAATTGTATTGTAGTCAAAAGAGAGAAAGATATTTTTTGACTCGGAGAATGATTTGAAGATAACTGTGTGCTTAGGACCCCAGAGAAATATATTTCTCCAAAGAAATTTCACAGTACAGATAGTCCTTGTTTAGCAACTGCCTCGTTTAGTGACTGTTGCCAGTTATGACGGTGATGAAAAAGACCGTTGTCAGTTATGACAGAGATGCAACTAATCCTCACATTTATGACCTTCGCAGGTCTGTAAAGCAAAGGAAAGCTGAAGTAAGATCATAAGCACAGTTGCAGTTTCACTTAGCGACTGCTTCGCTTAGCAACCAAGTTGCTGGTCCCAATTGTGGTCACTAAATGAGGACTGCCCGTATACTTCAAAAACTCTAAGTCGGTTCAGGACCTATGAAGCTTAACTAAAACTGAGGCATACAAGTAGTAGAGAAAACACTCACTTAACAATCAGCATGCCACTCCTTTTGGTATAACCCCAGATGCTTGGCTAGTCCTGAGTAAAATAATCTATTTCCACTCCCCAAAAAAGCAACTGTGTGAGTTCAGCAGCTGTCCCAGTCTGAAATGAAACAGCAGCTCCTTTTTCTGTTTTGACCAGAATGGTTCAGTATGAGAATATTCCATTGCTAAAGTGCAAGGTTGAGAATATGTTATAGGACTGAAAAGGACTGAAAGGCCCAGTAAAACAGGTTTTCCACAAGAATGAGTGAAATTTTGAGGCAAAGCATGCTGGGAGCTTTGGGATCTTATTTCAAATCTAATATAGACATAAAATCAAATATAATCACTATCAATGTTATATCAGATATAAAGAAATATACTTTGGGGAATGCAAACAGATGGAGGGGATTAAGAAGAGATGGGTAAAAGAAATGTTTCATTTCTTGCAGGGAAGTGCTTTTGATCATGCTTGAAGGCTCTTCTGGCAAAACTAGTTGAAAAGACTGTGTGAAAAGAGGGCTTTCTTAAATAAAAAATGAATATAAATAGTGCTTTTCTACCCATTTTGAACCAACTACTTAAAATTCTACTTGGAAAATTATGCAAAAAGGAAGGAAATGGGGCACAGAGCTTGTAACTGGTGATTGGTTTGGTGGAAAAATAAATATTTCAGCATCTGGGGAAGCTGAAAATGGAAAAGAATGTGTTTTCTTTGAAATTCACATAATTGTAGCCCTGTTTGAAATAATAAGGCTCCAGATCAATGGCTCTGAAACTATCCTCTTGGATTCTTGAAAGGTAAAAATGACCAGTTGGAATTCAGAATAGATTCTTCTCGGTGGTGAAATTGTGATCATGGAAATCTCTCCTCAGAAAAGGTTGGGCCCCTTGCAACCTGATTTTGTTCAACAGCTTACAATTGTGGTGTTAATCAGGGGCATCTGCAGAGGGAATAAAAAAAGCCAAGATGGGGATACAACTGTGTGATTGAGGGTCTGCCCATTTTTTGTTTGTGTTGCATACGTGACACATGTTAGAAAAGGACAGATAATTTATCTATTTACAGGTAGTCCTCGTTTAGCAACTGCCTTGTTTAGTGACCATTCACAGTTTATTTAATTTATTTATTTAATTTTTATCCCACCTTTATTATTTTTTATAAATAACTCAAGGCGGTGAACATACCTAATACTCCTTCCTCCTCCTATTTCCCCCACAACAACAACCATGTGAGGTGAGTTGAGCTGACAGAGAGTGACTGGCCCAAGGTCACCCAGCCAGCTTTTATGCCTAAGGCGGGACTAGAACTCTCAGTCTCCTGGTTTCCCATTGGCTCCTTCCTAGGGCTGAGAGAGAGAGTGACTGGCCCAAGGTCACCCAGCCAGCTTTTATGCCTAAGGCGGGACTAGAACTCTCAGTCTCCTGGTTTCCCATTGGCTCCTTCCTAGGGCTGAGAGAGAGAGTGACTGGCCCAAGGTCACCCAGCCAGCTTTCATGCCTAAGGTGGGACTAGAACTCTCAGTCTCCTGGTTTCTAGCCCAGCACCTTAACCACTAGACCAAACTGGCTCAGTTACGGTGGTGATGAAAAAGTAACTTTGCAACCAGTCCTCACATTTACGACCTTTGCAGGTCTGTAAAGCAAAGGAAAGCTGAAGTAAGATCATAAGCACAGTCGTGGTTTCACTTAGCAACCACTTTGTTTAACAACCGAGTTGCCAGTCCCAATATTGGTTGCTAAACAAGGGCTGTCCATCTCAGTATGTGACTCTGGGTGGCTAACAACAGTTAAGAACAAGAACAGTAATGCAATAAATAAAGACAAATGTATACAATGCGATCCTGCTGAGGTCTGACTCAGAAACCTCCAAATTGTTGAACTATCTTACAAATTAGGCTCACCCAACATCTGGCCCAAGGCTTTAAGACCAGGTCTTTATAAGGCTTTGAGGAAGGCCAACAGGCAGGGGCCATCCAGATTTCAGAGGGAATGTTTCATAGGGCAGGAACCATGACAAAGAAGGCATGACTCCTGGGTACCATTAGGTGACGCTGCTTCATAGAAGGGACCTGGAGCATGCATCTGGTAGGACCGGCAGAAACAATTGGAGACAGGCAGTCCTGCAAATAAACTTGTTCTGTGTAATGAAAGGCTTTATTATAGGTGTTAGTCAGCACCTTGAATTGCACCTGGAAGCCTACTGGCAGCCAGTGCAGCTCATGAAACAGTGGTGTTACGTGGGCATACTGCAGTGCACCCAAACTGCCTGTGCCACTGCATTCTGGGCCAGCTGAAGCTTCCAAATACCCCTCAAGGGCAGCCCCATGTACAGCACATTACAGTAGTCCAACTGGTGGTGACTAAGGCATGAGTGACCATCAGCAGGGCCTTCCAGTCTAAAAGGCACAGTTGGTGCACAAAATGGATTTGTGCAAAGACCCTCTTGACCATGGCTGCCACCTGCTTTTTGAGCAGGAGCCATGAGTCCAAAACATCCCCCAAGTTGTGCACTGACTCGGTCTGGGGAAGTGCAATCCCATTCAGAGTTAAAGATAAAAAGTCTCCAATTCCAGGAGGCCCCAACACCCACAGCCACTCAGTCTTCGGGTTCAGCCAAAGACCATACTTTCCCATTCAGACCCCTGCAGCCTCCAATTGCTAGGAATGAAGCTTGATGGCATCACCTGGTTGCCCGGGGCAAGATATATAGGTAAAGGTAAAGTTTCCCCCCGCACATTTGTGCAGTCGTGTCTGACTTTAGGGGCTGGTGCTCACCTCCGTTTGTTAGCCGAAGAGCCAGCGTTGTCCGAAGACGGTTCCACGGTCATGTGGCCGGCATGACGCGCGCGGATCGCTGTTACCTACCCACCAAAGTGGTACCTATTCATCTACTTGCATTTGCATGCTTTCAAATTGCTAGGTGGGCAAGAGCTGGGGCTAGTGCGGGAGCTCACTCCGTCACGCGGGACTAGGGATTCGAACCTCCGAACTTGCGATCTTCCGATCGACAAGCCTGGCGTCTTACCCACTGAGCCACCACGCCCCTATAAGATATATAGTTGTATGTTATCAGCATACTGATGACGTCTCACCTGTGTTGATGGATGACATCACCCGGCAGTTTCTTGTAGATGTTGAATAGGTGTGGGGAGAGGATAAAGTACCCCACAAAGAAGGCTTTGGGGCTAGACTTCTCCCTGCTCCCCAAACTCTGACTGGGACCCACCCTGGTGAATGGAAGAGAACCACTGTAACATCATGCCTCTCACTCTCAAAAACCTGGGCTGGACTATAAGCCGTTGATAGAGCCAGAATAGATGCATTACCTTCATCCCAGTCCACACAGAGGTCATCAACAAGTACAACCAATGTTGTCTCAGTACCGTAACCAGGCCTGAAAATCAACCGAAAGTGTCCAGTTAATTCATTTCCTCCAGGGCCATCTGCAGCTGCAGGCCAGCTACCTTCTTATCAACCTTCCCTTTTTAGGGAAGGTTGATAAGAAGGTAGCTGGCCTGCAGCTGCAGATGGCCCTGGAGGAAATGAATTAAAAAGGGAAGGTTGGAAACTGGATGAAAATTGTCCAGTTCTATTGGATGCAGTGATGGTTTCTTGAGGAGGGTGCAGATCACTGCCTCTTGCAGAACTGGAGGAACCACCTCCTCAAGGAAGCATTCACCATTACATGGACCCAATCATATGTCACCTCCCAGGAGGCCTTAACCAGCCAACTTGGACATGGATCTCAAAAACAGGTGACTGAGCTCACAGCTCCAAAAGCCCAATCTGCTTCATCAGAAACAACAGGTTTAAACTGTTCCCAGATAACTGGGCAAGACTACTCTTCAGGCAACTCTATAGGACCTGCACAGCCAGAGTCCAGCTCTGAGATAATCCGAGCAACTTTAATCCATCAGCATAGTCCTCACAATGGCCCTGTAGATGAATCCTTGGCTCCTCCTTACTCAGAAGGGACCATGTCACCCCAAACAGGGCTGGTGGCCTGCTCTCCATGGATGCAGTAAGGGTGGAAAAATAATTACACTTCACCTCCTTTATCACAACAAGGTAATCTTTAAGGAAGGCTCATCCGTGCTTTGTTGGGTTTGCTTTTCAGCATCTGTTATGCTGCTTCATCATCTGGAGCTCCTCTAAAAAACATGCACAGAGAGTCTGCACAGTGTTGCCCCCTCATTCCAAGCAGCGACTAAGGCTTTGGCTACACCAGGCAAGACAGCCCCAGGAGAAACCCCAAGTTCCTTCTGAAACGCAATAGGGGTCATCAGCCTGGGGTGAACTGATTGTAAAACTTCTCTCCCTGCAGCAAGGGGCAGCCCCAGAGGCTTACAGGGAGTGATCTGTCCAGGACAAGGGACTGATGGTAACATCCTCCAATTCCATCTCATTTGCCACTAAAAGGTAAAGGTAAAGGTTTCCCCATGCACAGTCATGTCCGACTCTAGGGGCCGGTGCTCATCTCCGTTTCTTAGCCGAAGAGCCAGCGCTGTCCGAAGATGCTTCCGTGGTCATGTGGCCATCAAGACGCGCGAAACGCTGCTACCTTCCCACCGAAGTGGTACCTATTAATCTACTTGCATTTGCATGCTTTCGAATTGCTAGGTTGGCAAGAGCTGGGGCGAGTGCGGGAGCTCACTCCGTCACGCGGCGCTCGGGTCTCGAACTGCTGACCTTCCGACTGACAAGCCTGGAGTCTTAACCACTGAGCCATCGTGGCCCCTTATTTTTGCCACTATCCTTTGCCACTATCCTGATTAAAAAAAAAAACAGATCTAAAGTGTGATCCCTAGCCTAACTTGGGTCAGGTCCTTGGCTGCCATGGTGGTGATGAATTCCTGAGGTGCCTCTGAGTTTGCATGCAAGGAAGGAAGGAAGGTTAAAGTCCCCTAGCACCATAAGACTGGGGAACTCTACCACCAACCTGGACACAGCCTCAAGCATCTCAGGTAGGGAGGTTGCTATGCAGCAAGGAAACTGGCACACTAGCAACAACCCCTTCTGATCCCTACAGCCCAACTTCACATCTGGTCTCACACCTGACTTTCTGAAGAACAGCACCCCAAAAGCCACCAGGGATTCTTGGTTGACAATAGCTATACTCCTGTCCCGGCACAGTTGTGGCTGCCATCTTGACGTTTTTTTGACACACCCTGTGGATGTCCCTATTGTAAATAAATATATTTTGATCTTGACAAATATTTTTAATTGATATACAGATGAACTGTGAAGTTTTTTTTTAATCATTTTGTATTGATATTTTTAAAATCCATTCAATCGTGTCCAATTCTCAGAGACTGCCTGGACAAGTCCCTGCAGTTTTCTTGGCAAGGTTTTTCAGAAGTGGTTTGCCATTGCCTGCTTCCTAGGGCTGAGAGAAAGTGACTGGCCCAAGGTCACCCAGCTGGCTTCGCTCCTAAGGCGGGACTAGAACTCCCGGTCTTCCGGTTTCTAGCCTGGGGCCTTCACCACTACACCACACTGGCTCTTGTATCGCTTTTACAGGCAGTTATTTGTACTGTAATCTTCTTCCATATGCTGGTCTGATTGCTGTCTCCACCTGTAGTAATTAATTCACTGAAATAAGAAGGATCTCAGACTGTCAGCCAGAAGAGCTGGAGGGTATTGCCTACATCGATCTGGCTCTCTTCATCAGACAGGCACTGCTGGAGCATTGCTGTTGCTTCCTCCAAGCCCACAGAGAGGAGAGGAGAGGAGAGGAGAGGAGAGGAGAGGAGAGGAGAGGAGAGGAGAGGAGAGGAGAGGAGAGGAGAGGAGAGGAGAGGGTGAAAGCTGTAGGAGTGAGAGACTCCCGTGAACTGCTCACTTCCACATAGTATGAAATGCACCCTCTAATGCTCTAATGCTCTAGGGGCTAAACCTATAGGGAGGAGTGACCATCTCATATTCTGGTCTCCACTCTCGCCATCCAGCCTCCATGCATAAAATTGCATTAGAGACCCAATGGGGGACTTGGAAAATTGCTCCTAGCAGTTCAGACTGAACAAGCTCCAGCGGTGCAAAGTGGGGAAATGGTCCCAGCTGTACACCATACAATAGTTGTGTAAGGGGCTAGGTTTCAACTAGCTTGATAGCTGCAGGTATATCTTGACCTACCCCACCCCACCCCAGCTACTCCCGAACAACAAAATCTTATAGCAGTACAAGCCAGGAGAAGCCCGACATGCCTCTTGTGCCTCTTGTGCTGTTGGAAGAAGATGAAGAATACGTCTGATCAGTAATACAAGTCTACACTGTGGGTATGAGGGCAGCAAAGCATCAGTTCTTCTCTGCCCTTATTGCATCAGCAGAATAACATCCAGCAGCTTTGTTTAATGTGCTCCTCTCTCTAGCTGGGGAGGGCAAAAGGGAATAGTGACTTGTTTCCTGGGCATTTTGTGAATAAAATTACTCACTCTCAGAGCTGGATCCAACATGGGCAGAATCCACTGAACTGGCTGGGGCAGCATCCTGCAAGATTGTCTGTGCTTTGGTTGCACTTATGGACTCTGAGGAAATGGGGCAGGATCCTCTGTGGCATGAGTGCTGCCACATTTGCATTGCATCTCATCTGGCTTATATAATCCACCAGGGAGAAAGCAGGTCCATGGATTTGAGGAGCAGTGACTGTTTCATTAAGGGAATGAGTTGTGCCAGCTGTCTTGAAATAGTGATGATATGCCCCCTCCTGAAGAGGTCATCCCTCAACCCAAATGGTTTTGGGCAATTACTGCTGTGTCACCAACCTTCTCTTTCTCAGGAAGATCCTGGAGAACACTGTAAGCATTCAGTGACAGAGAGTCCTGGATGAAGCAGATGATCTGGACATTTTGCAGTCAGGATACAGGTCTGCACATGAGGCAGAAACTGCATTGATTGCCTTCATGGATGACCTGCAATGGTACCTTGGTGGAGGGAGTGTGGCCTTCTTGGTCCTGTTGGATCTCACAGCTATCTTAAGTATCATCAGCTAGGTATCCTTCTGGACTGCCTATATGGATTAGGGGTTGGGGCACTGTGCAATTGTGGTATTGCCCCTTCCTTAGAGGGCAGTTCCAGTCAGGGTGGGAGGAATGAAGAGTCAGAACCTGCCACCCTTTTGTGAGATGCCTTAGGGCTCAGTCCTATCTTCCATCTCATTTCACACCTATATGACATTGTTGAGAGAGATCATCCATTGATTTGGAGTGAGATATCATCAACACTGATACCCAGATATGTATCTCCACCTTGGACTGAGCAGAAGATGCAGTGGAAGTCCTTGCCTGATGTCTAGAATCTGCAAGGAGCTGGATGTGATGAAACAAGCCCAGATTGAATCCCAACAAGACAGAGTCTCTGATTAGAAATCAGGTATTTCCATGGTGGTTCTAACATTGACTCTGGCTAGGGTTGCACTTCTCATGGAGGAGAGGCTCATAATCTGGGGGCATTCCTGGAGTCATGGCTTCTGCTTGGGTGGCACATGGAGGCAAGGTACACTCATGTTCTCATCACTTTGCACTGGATTACTGAAATGTGCTGGGGCTCCTTTTGAAGATTACTTAGAGTGTGGCTGCCTGCTGGCTGATGGGTGAAGGCCATTATTGCAAGTCTGTATCGATGGCCGATAGGTTTCTGGAAACAATTCAAGCTGCTGATTATTACCTTCAAAGCCCTTTATAGCTCAGATCCTAGGTCTGCGAGGGATTATCTGCTCCAGCTAGAATTTGCCCATTCTTTGTGTGCAAGGTGGGATTGTTGGGAATGTCCAGCCATCAAGAAGTGAAGGGAGTGAGAGTCCAGAAGAACCAGGCCTTCTCTGTAGTGGCCCCAGCTCTATAGGACAATTTGCTCCCTGAAGTCAGGATGGCACCTACTCTTTTCACCTCTGGGAAAGAAATTAAAATGATTCTTTTCTGTAGAGCATATGAAAACTTGGTTATTGGCCAAGAAGGTAGGAGCTGTTTTTTTCTCTGTGCTGTTTTTAGTGGTTACATTTTTAGAATGTGTGGTTTTATTATGCATTTTAGCTCTAAGCCAGCCAGAGTCTATGATTGGGGCAGCAGATAAATTATGTAAAATAAATAATTTTGTGGCGCCAGCCTTCCTCTGCCATAAATTCACTAGCTGGCATTAGGCAAGCTAATCTCCCTCAGATTCAGTCTTCCCAATTTGCAACATGGTGGATAATAATACCCAGCTACCTTAAAAACTAGTTGTAAGGCTTATGGCATAATAAGATATGTAAGGTATTTAAAACAGTTGGCTAATGTTCAACTCTGAACTTAATTATCTTATGTCCTTTAGATTGCTATGCATATTACTGCTTTCCCCTCCTCCACTACCAAATATTTATTCTTTATTTTTAAAAATGGTTCTATAGTCTTGCAGTGTTAGAGGAAAAAAATAAAACTTGGAAAAAATACTCCAGGTAAATGTGGTTTTGCATTTTAAATTTATTTAAATCAGGGCATCATCATGATAACAGGAATACAACAGAGTTTCCTCTGGTGGTGCTGATGGTATATACTTTTACTTGGCGATTAGTAAGTGCCATTTGTTGGAAGAAAAAGAGAAACATCTGTTTTAAAGCAAAAGCAATAAGAGGGATATTGGTAGCTATTGATACAACAGCTATAGATGCCAGTAGCAAATACCTTTTTACAAAATGCAGAACACTGCAGAATGTTACATCAAATTTAGTGCCACTAGCCTGTCCAGGAAGTGATGCTGGGCCTGTTTATGGCTGAGTCATTTAGCCTCGCTCCCCGAAATGCAGGAACTTTGAATTTGGTGGTTCAAACAATCTTTTTTGGGAGGGTGCCTTTGAGTCAGTTTTGACTCCTGGGACTGCCTGGACTAGCCCCTGCAGTTTCTCAACAATATTTGTCAGAAGTGGTTTGCCCTTGCCTCCTTCTGAGGGCTGAGAGAAGAGACTGGCCCAAGGTCACCCAGCTGGCTTGGTGCCTAAGGCAGGACTAGGACTCACGGCCTCCCAGTTTCTAGCCTGCTGCCTTAACCACTATGCCAAACTGGCTCTTTATCCTCTTTATCCAGGGAATGAAATCAGTTAGGTCACTGGTCCCAGAATGATTGCGCTGGCATTCCACAGGAAACATGCAGGTTTTCCTTGGGAACCAAGCCTATCTGGGTTTCTGTCAAAGCAAAGAGTTTGAAAAATGTATCCCCCGAAAAAGAGCTGGTGAGAGAAGGAGCAGGCGAGTTTGCCAATACATATTAGGGGAATCGTGACAAGGTGGAAAGCAAAGCAGAAGGAAAAAGAGCATTTATCCAATTTCATGCTTTTAAGACGCCTTGTATTTTTAAATGTACCACCTTGGTCCTCGGTTCCACTTGAGGATTTCATTGCCACTTTGTTAGATGTTCTTTTCCCATTACCTGAGATACAGGAATGGCTTTCAGCAGCACTGGAACGGCCCAGCAAGCACCCTTTACTCCATTGGATGTATAAAATCTACGTTTGGAAAATGGCGCGCCCACAGTTGAGACTTGGTGCAGAAAGCAGCTATGTCCTCCCACCGAAGCACAACCAGGTACCCTGCTAGGAATGGGACTGTCACTTAGACTTGATTTCCTTCTCCTTTTAAGTTCCCATGGAGGCTGTGCCCATCTGACATTCAATCAGTCGGCATTTTCCCATTTCGAGACCGACGCTATAGGCTCCGGGCCAGCTAGACAGGCAGGACCCGGGAGTCTCAATGCAGGAATGAGATGGGAGGGCCAGGAGGAGAGGCTTAGATCTGTTAGTTAGTCCCTGTGGAACCATTTGGGTCAAGAGAGATCAGGGCCGCAACTGGGGGGGGGCAAGGGGGGCATGTGCCCTGGGCGCCACACTGGGGGTGCACCAAAATGACAAAATAACCATGGGGGTGTGTGGAATCCATGTTTGCCCTGGGTGACACAGACCCTAGTTCCATCCCTGAGAGAGATGGACTGCGCTTGAGCTAAAAGGAACCCGCTGCTGGTGCAGATAGCATCAAAAAGTTGGTGGAGCCGCTTTTGAACTGCTCCAGGAAGAAAGCCAGCAGGTGCTAGGTAGGATCTGATATGGCACAGTGTAAATATTTATACTAGAAGGGAGAGGGTTGATCTTGGAAGTGGATTAGTGGGTGGACATGACAGCCAAGAGACAAAAAGATCATGAAAAAAAGGCGACAGCAACATTTGAAATAGGACATGACCCGCAGGTATTTCTACTCCATTGCTAGAGATCTCCAAGCCAAGATGGGCATTTAGAGTGCTTGGCTATGAATGTATATCCATTAATACATATAACAGAATATTATAGAAATATTCTGTATTTCTATATAAGTATAATAGAAACTCGATGAAAGAGGGAGTCAGTGAGATACTGTATGATCATTCCTGGATACAAACTCTATAGAAAGAACAGAGAAAAGCACACTGCAGGAGGCATTGTCAGGATTGCCTGGGGGTGGGGGGCTGTCAAAAAGTCAAGATGGCAGCTCTAAATGTGCATTTGAAACCCCATCCTTTTTTAAAAAATGTGTCACACATGCAATGCATGTAAGAAAAAGGGTGAGCTTCAATTGCCTGGCCATGGCTGCTATCTTGATTGCTTTAACTCTCCCCCATGGACGCCCCTGGGTATCGCTCTTTACCTTCAAGAAGGTAGAAGATGTCATATGCTAGACAATATTGGAAGACTGGATTCCTTCCCAGAATCAATATGGGTCGCACTTTTTGCTAGGAACCCAAATAGTATCCAGGGATCTGCTGTTGCACCTGGTCACAGTGCTGAGGGTGCTCTTATCAGTCCTTCGGGAGAGGTCTCCCCAAGAAATACTGGAACTCTACTTTATTAGGGTAACAGACTCTTGAAAGCCTGACAGTGTTTTCTCTTTCCTCCCTCTTATACCAAAGAGAGTCACGTCACTTTCAGTTTCTTTCTAATGACTTCTTCCTTTCCTGGGCTTAATTCATGTTTTGCTAATGGTCTCTGTGTACCCGTAATGGTCTGTGAGAATGTCCTTGAGAGACAGGAGGAGGAGGAGGAGCCGCAGACTAGGCAATGGTCAGATAAGAGGCAGCTGAGCCCGCAGAAGGAATGGGGGCGTGGCAAACATCTCAGCAGCTTTCAGCCCAGTTTCTTGGACTGTAAAGGTGAGAGGGGAGAGATGTCCTTTCAGACTTGCAAGACTGATGTCAGCCCTTTGAGGTAGTTCAGACAAGAAGCACCAACCATGGGTATTAACACTACCTTTATTGTAAGGTTACAGTAACAGTAAGAGAATCTTGCAAGTCTGAAAAGACATTCCTCCTCCACCTCCTCCTCCTCCTCCTCCTCCTCCTCCTGCTGTCTCTCAAGGACATTTTCACAAACCATTACAATACCTTCTCCAAGGTCATATCTGTGGTTCTCCACAGGTTTTGAGATGGCAGAAGAAAACATGGAGGCACACAAAAGAGAAGTGGCAATAATAGTGGGGACTTTGGTTATCCTTAGGTGGGCTGGGGACATTCATGCTCAGACCATAACAAAGAAACCAATGTTTTAGATACTCTCAAGGACTGTGTCTTAGAATAGCTAAGCCTTGGAACCAAGCAGAGGGGAGGCAACCCAAAATTCCATCCTAAATGTTCCGGAACCCATGAGAACCAGTGACCCTAATGCTGTGACACTTAGTATACATTCTAATGGGAAATTTCCAGCAGAGTCCGACAGTCTCATTTGATTACAGAAGGGGAAACTCTTAAAAAATGAGGGACTGGTGAAAAAGAGATTGAAAGGGGAAGCCAAGAAGGCCACATCTCTCCACTTGGAGGTTATTTAAAACCACAGTAATTAAAGCTCAAGAGTAATGTCTTCCACAGTGTAAGAAAGGCTCAGCCAAGTTCAGAAAGAGGACAGCTGTCTAGTAGTATCCAGAATGCTGTAAAAATTAAGAAGGCTTCCTTCAAGAAATGGGAGGCCTATGCTAAGAAAGAGAACAAGAGCGAGCACAAACTCTGGCAATTGTAAGGTGATAATAAGGAATGCGGAGGAGGAGGAGGAGGAGGAGGAGGAGGAGGAGGAGGAGGAGGAGGAGGAGGAGGAGGAGGAGGGTAAAACATAGCAAGGAAACCAGTAAGAACATCTTTAAACATATTAGAAGCAGAAAACTGGTCAGGGAAGCCATTAGATGACAAAGGAGTGAAAGAGATGCACAAAAGAATTACAAAATTGCAGAGAAATTGAATGAATTATTTGCACCTGTCTTGGACAGCCAAGGAAACAAACCAATGGATCATCAAACAAATTGACCCAGAGTTCTCACTCAAGGCACAAGTGACCAGGCTCAAATTATCCTACTTTTCTCTTGAAAAGCCTCTATTGCTGGGAAAGGTGGAAGGAAAGAGAAGAAGAGGATGACCAGCAGCAAGGTGGATGGACTCAGTTACAGTGGTGATGAAGGCACTTCGGAAGACCTGAAAGACCAGGTTAGGGATAGATTGTCATGGAGAAAATCTATCTATGTGGCCACTAGGAGTAAAAAACGACTTGATGGCACATAATCAATCAATCAATTACTACAGAAGATATAAGACAAATACTTGGGTCTATTCTGACTTTCTCAGGGAATCAGAACAACTAAAGCTTTAGTACCAAGAGACATCTTGAAAAACTGTACATTAACACACCTTCAGGTTCTCATGGCATCCACCCACAAGTTCTTAAAGAACTTCTTATACCGTTTATAAACACACCACAAAACCATTGAGTGAAGGATGAGAGCCCTCTGAATAAATTATTTGCTTTGGCTGCAGCCAACAAACCACTCCCTAATCTCTGTAGCTGTTATATGAATGTTGGATGTGTTGTCCAGAATTTATTTATTAATTTATTTATTAAATTTCTATGACCGCCCATCTCCCCCTCAAGGAGGGACTCTGGGTGGTTTACAACCATAACAACATCATTAAAATACAATAAATATAACAATAAAAATATAAATACAATAAAATCCAAGTGGCAGGTGGTTCTTACAGTGAAGCTAAAATATTTGAAATATTTGAGGCGGCTCTAAGAGATCAGCCATCCCCAAGCGTGACCACTTTCCTTCTTGCCCCAGGCGAGATCACAGAGCCAAGTTTTTAATTTTTTCCTGAAGTCCAGGAGTGAAGGGGCCTGTCTTATCTCTGGGGGGAGGATGTTCCATAGGGCAGGTGCCGCTGCAGAGAAGGCTCGCCTCCGAGACCCCGCTAGATGGAATTCTTTCATAGAGGGGGTCCGCAGCATGCCCTCTCTGCAAGATCGGGTGGGACAGGACGATGTAATGGAGATGACGCGGTCCCTCAGATAATTTAGCAAGTTCCACATGGATTTTTATTCTGCAGGGTAACTATCTATACTTTTGGCATGTGACTACTCCTAAAATATGCTTTATTTAAATGCAAATAACCTTAGCATACCTTTTTGTATACATTTTTCCAAAATATATTTTTCCATGTGCATTTCACTCTCCTGCCCTCTTTAAATATATATGCTGCATTTTGCGTGCAATGTTTCCAGATAAAGGCTATTTCTTACTGCCGGGTCCCATAGGTTTGCTGCTGCTGTCCATGTCACGGCTGAGTCCGTGTAAATGGATCAGAGTATTTCATGTAAAAAGAAACCTGGGATGGAGGGACAGCCCTTTTGCAGCCAAAGGAGTTTGTGCTGCTATTTAATAGCTGTGCTCCAAAACCTGAGCACAAACAGATATTAAGTTTGGTGAGAGCTGCCTGAATTATATATATGCATAGCTATTATATTATTTACAAATGGTCAGGAGCTTAGGAGAAGCTCCCATTATCTGTTGAACACTTAACATTTCCCCTCTTGTGACATATTACAGACGGCTTTCTAAGCTCTCCCAGCTGCAAAAGCACTTTGGACTGGGCTTCTGTTGAGATGATTCCCCAGGAAGAACTAGCTTCAGGGGTGTCGGCAGGATGTGGTCAAAAAAGTCAAGATGGCAGCCACAATGGTGCAATTGAAGCTCCCCCAATTTATATGTGATGCACATAAAAATTGCATGGAGCTTTGTTTGTACCGTCATGGCCACCAAGTTGCCTTTTTTGACCACACCCTGCTGACACCCCTGACTAGTTTCATCATTTTCTAGATCCTGCTATAAGCTGAGAATTATATCAATGTTACTGATTTGGGGGAAATGAAAGTATTAATTTAGAACTGTCTGTAGAAATATGCAAAACTCCTTAACTCCTGGTCAGCTCCTGGTGATTCCATGGATACACCTGGTGATTTCATGGATATTTTCATGGCAACTATATGGAAGTGATTTGTCATTGCCTTTTGGAAATGTTTTCCACGTTCCAATCTTGAAATTTCCTGGTGGTCTCCCATCCAAGGACTAACTAGCTCTGAAAAGCTGAAAACCAGCTTTTTCAAGATCAGCCAGATCTTAAGCTGCCACGTCTCTATGTCAGCTATGTGCCATAGTTAGGGATATTTTTATGCCTTATTCTCTTTTGAAAAAAAATCAGAAAAATCTGCATTCATTGTCACTCACAACAGTTTTTTATGAAACTTTCCTTCAAGCTACACAAGCAGTCTGCAAGCGTCTTTCTGATTTTAGTTTACATTTTCTTCTCCCAGTAGACATGCATAAATGCAACTACCTCTATACATTTTAAATGCACCCCTGCCAAATGCACATTCTTTTGGATACATATTTCTGCAATATACATTTGGGTGTGTCTCTGTGAATTTTTGAGCAGAGAATGCAACATGCTTGCTGATCTCATTCAATGTTACCAGGCCAGGCAGTAGCAGAGGTCACATGGCAGATCTCAATGAAATATGTGGCGACTTTGTATATCTTTAGATCCATCTATTTTCACTCATATACATAGACCTAAACATTCATAATATTGCCATCACTACCACAGAAATAATGTTTGCTGTTGTGTGCATTTGTTGAGGATATTTATTATATCAGACTTCAATCAAAGGGCTCTAAGAATAGCTAACCAATTTAAAGATTCAAAAGCAACAAAGCAATAGTAAAATCAATATCCTAAAAATGAAGAGAACAGTTGGATCTTATCAGATGTGTGTGAAGGTGAAGGTTCCCCCTGCACATTTGTGCAGTCGTGTCCGACTCTAGGGGCCGGTGCTCATCTCCGTATGTTAGCCGAAGAGCCAGCGCTGTCCGAAGACGCTTCCGCGGTCATGTGGCCGCATGATGCTCGTGGAACGCTGTTACCATCCCACGGAAGTGGTACCTATTCATCTACTTGCATTTGCATGCTTTCGAATTGCTAGGTTGGCAAGAGCTGGGGCGAGTGTGGGAGCTCACTCCGTCACGCGGGGCTAGGGATTTGAACCTCCGAACCTGCGATCTTCCGATCAACAAGCCTGGTGTCTTACCCGCTGAGCCACCACGCCCCTCTTATCAGATGTAGAGCAGGTTAAAAGCACAAGTCTATAATCCTAAGCTACATAGTACTACAGAGCAAACACTGCTCAGCCCAGCAGACAGACGTGCACAGAATTGTTTTGCGCAAGAATTTTAAAAATAAAGATCCCTGAAAGCGTTGGTAAATTATTGCTCTTGAAACCAGAAAGATAAAGTTTTTCTGGAGGGCTTGTTCCAAAATTGAGGCATCTTAACTGAATCACTACCGTTATTATGAAAAGACTAATATTGCTTTCAGATAATAAAGACTTTTTGTTGAACCAGATTTTTAAGAAGCATGCTTGTGAAAATATCCAAGATCGTCTTGCCCCAAAGAATTGCATTTTAAGAGTATTCACTGTATTATTATTTTATATACTTCAGGGGCTGACAGTGTGCTGCTCATGAGAGCCAGAAAATCTGCCAGATCCTCAGACGACATCCTCAGCTGATTCCAGATGAAAAAGTTCTAATAATCATCACAATCTTGAGTGAACTCACCCAAACCAGTTTCAGATCTTTAGTGCAACGTCTTTTCTGATTTCAATGAGATCATCAGATTTTGGCAATTTCATTTGAACATTTTCTCTGAGTGGGAGCTGCCCAGATCATCATGTGGAATCACACAAGGGTGCCCAAGATCAGCAAAGATTGCTCACTGCTAATATACCTCATCATGAACAAGAGCTAGAAATGTTTCCAGGGAGTGATCATGTTTGTATTGAAACACAAGCTGGTGGAAGAGTCGAGTAGTCAGATTTCCAGAATTATGTCAGAAAGTCTAGTTGTGTTAAAGTTTACTCTCCACCCACCTCTATCCTTTGACAGAGACATCCTTCATTTGCCTTTTTGGCCTGCTCTGCTTCCATTTCTGCTCTAGGGATATCGAATCTTGGCTACAAGGATCCGTAGACACCACGAGAGGGCAGCACAGAGATACACAACATAACACTAAAATCCCTTGCTGCCCTCTAGCAATCATCTGGATATCTGCAGGCCAAATCTGGTAACCTGACTAAAAAAAAAAAAGCAAAAAATTCTCTCATATCTGTGAAGGGGGAAAGAAGGGGGAAACAAACAGAAAAAATTGTCTATGTGAAAGAGTGTGTTGTTTCTGTGATGGGAAAAAAAAGCAGAGAAAGCTGTGTGGGTGGGTCAGAGAAAAACATGTTTTTATTTACAATGACTTTACAAGGAGAGGAGCATTGTAGCATTTTGCTCAGAGTCCCAAGGACAATTTTTGGTAAAATTGTTAGCTAGCAAATCCAGAATGCCAAAGCAAAATACATTGTTTTATTCAGAACAGTCAAAAAAGTAGGAAAGATGACCATCCCACATTCTGCATTCTTGACATCATCAGCAGCAAGGGAAGATCATTCTTCAACATTTTGTGGGACAACAGGAAGTGCCAGGAAATTGCATAAATATCAGTACTAGTCTGTACAGGTTTGCTTCAATGTTACTCATAGTTTCACTTTTTTCTTACCCGCTGAGCCACCACGCCCCCTAATAGCTCCTTCCTGACCATTGCAAAGTTCACCTTTCCTGGTGACAGGGATGTGGGCCAGCATATTCCCAGCCTAACACACAGGTCAGAAGAATAAAGTTCTACAGGTAATCCTTGTTTAGCAACTGCTTCATGAAGTGACCGTTTGCAGTTACGATGGTGATGAAAAAGTAACTTTGCGACCAATCCTTGCATTTACGACCTTCACAGGAATGAAAACTCAGTGGTCTGAATGAAAAATAAATGTTTTTCTCTTGTTAGCACAGAATTAGTTGTTAGTGTTGGCTGGGTCAAAGAAAGATCAACAAAGAGGGAAGGAGAATGCCTCTGCTTGGAAAGATACCTTGCAGCCAATTATGATTCAGGTAAGAAAGGGGCGTGGTGGCTCAGCGGGTAAGACGCCAGGCTTGTTGATCGGAAGATTGCAAGTCCGGAGGTTCGAATCCCTAGCCCTGCGTGCGGAGTGAGCTCCCGCACTCGCCCCAGCTGTTGCCAACCTAGCAATTCGAAAGCATGCAAATGCAAGTAGATAAATAGGTACCACTTCGGTGGGTAGGTAACAGCGTTCCACACGTGTCATGAGGCCACATGACTGTGGAAGCGTCTTCGGACAACGCTGGCTGTTCGGCTAACAAACGGAGATGAGCACTGGCCCCTAGAGTCGGACACGACTGCACAAATGTGCGGGGGGAACCTTTACCTTTACGTACGAAAACATTGCAAAAGCAGAAAACCTTGAAAAGAAAAGAATGAGAGAGCTGTGAGTATAATTTCTGGTATTTCAGTTCCTGCTAAGTGTTCGTTCAACTGCTAGCATAGAAGTCTACAGGAATTTATTATTTTTATTATTTTTATTTATTATTATTATTTTTATCCCATGTTTATTATTTTTAGAAATAACTCAAGGCAGTGAACATAACTAATACTCCTTCCTCCTATTTTCCCCACAACAACAACCCTGTGAGGTGAGTTGGGCTGAGAGAGAGTGACTGGCCCAAGGTCACCCAGCCGGCTTTCATGCCTAAGGCAGGACTAGAACTCTCAGTCTCCAGGCCTTCCTAGGGCTGAGAGAGAGAGGGACTGGCCCAAGGTCACCAAGCTGGCTTTCATGCCTAAGGCGGGACTAGAACTCTCAGTCTCCTGGTTTCCCATTGGCTCCTTCCTAGGGCTGAGAGAGAGTGTGACTGGCCCAATGTCACCCAGCTGGCTTTCATGCCTAAGGCGGGACTAGAACTCTCAGTCGCCTGGTTTCTAGCCCAGCACCTTAACCAAGGGAGTGGGGAAAGTATGCACACATACACATGCACACACATACACAACAGGTGAAAAGAAAAATTAAACACACAAAATAAATGTTTCATCTTTAAATCATTTCCCCCTTTTTCAAAAGTTGTATTATTTTCTGCTGTAAAAAGTTGCTCTTTATAAACTTCAGAATGCAACATTGACTTTCCCAGGGTTAAATTTCTCAGTTAAATTTTAAAGTATTGGACAGCCAGATGGCCCAGAAGAGTAAAATATTTATGACAGAGAGATGGAGATGAAAATCTGGCCATCTCTCTTTCTCTATCAACCCCTCAGAAATGCTCCTGCTTCAGAGCTCGGGGCAAACATTGCTCAGCTGCAGCACGTTAGCCCTATCCCAAATAGAAATAGCTGAATCGATCAACTGCAGATTCCCCCAATTTCTCATCAATGTAAATTTATCAATTTCAATTCCTCAGTTTGTTGCTGAAGGAGAGGGGTAAATTAATTGTCAGTGTTGATTAATCCTGTTTCCATATTAGATTTAGATTTTTTTTTAAAAAAACCACCGTACTCTAAAATTCATAGTTAACTCTTGTGCATATTTCTCCTACTATGTAGGTTTGTTTTGGTTTTACCTAAACCTTTATTTTTTTGTTCAGGCTTTCCCCTAATAAATTATCTCCAATTAGTTAAGAGCATTGCAACATTTGGAGAAGGATGAAACTCAGAAGTTGAGTTTCAGGCCATGCCCTACTTTGAAAATACAAAATTAAGCAAGTTTGCATCAGAGTGTGCAACAAACACATTTATTGCCCATTGCTAGTAATTATTATCTTGCTATTTTTAATCCTCATCTATATGCTGCCTAGAGTTGCCGCCATGACTGAGGTGGCATAAAAGGTAAAGGTAAAGGTTTCCCCTGCACAGTCATGTCCGACTCTAGGGGCCGGTGCTCATCTCCGTTTGTTAGCCGAAGAGCCAGCGTTGTCCGAAGACGCTTCCATGGTCATGTGGCCGGCATGACGTGCGCGGAATGCTGTTACCATCCCACCGAAGTGGTACCTATTCATCTACTTGCATTTGCATGCTTTCGAATTGCTAGGTTGGCAAGAGCTGGGGCGAGTGCAGGAGCTCACTCCACACGCAGGGCTAGGGATTCGAACCTCCGAACTTGCGATCTTCCGATCGACAAGCCTGGCGTCTTACCCGCTGAGCCACCACGCCCCACAGAGGTGGCATACCAGTTGACAAATAAATAAGAAAGTATCTTACAAAGGGGGTTGCTCTCACCACCCGCAAAGGAAGTTCACTTCCCACACAAGATGGGCCTAACCATTCTGAAATCTGGCAGGAGACCCCTATTTCATCAGCCATCCACAGGAGCGAAGGCCCTCTCTTCTCAGTAACATGGTAGGTGGGTGAGTTTTCTGCCAACTCTTAACAATTCAGAGAATATATGAAGGAGTTTATATACTGGTTTTAGTTTCTCCCCACCCTTTGTTTCAGGCAGCACCTGATATGCTTGCTCTGCCTAAACCTGAGCTGCTCACTTGTGATGACATACGAAACATTCACAGCTTACCTTGCACTTAGCTAAACAATGTGTGTCTCACAGATGACTCAAAAGGCCACTGCCGAGTCTCATTCAAGCATAATGAAGCATGAAATGCTGTTTTGAAATTAAATTTACATCAGTGGTAGGGGAAAAGAGGGGGGGGGGTTCAAAACAACAACAATAATAATACTTAATAGTGAAATCATGGCACAATACCACAGAATATATAAAATCCAGGGTTATTAGCCGCAAGCCAGCACACAGTTAAATCCTTTACTTGATTTCCAATTTATACAGCTCTTCTATATACAGAAGGAAACATGTCAACAAATGCATATGTGTGTTCATGTATCATCCCCTCCATATCTGTATTGACAGAATAGCCTGAAGAACCTGGTCATCTTCTGCACTGGAGTGATACATTTTGTTCCCAATACGTTTTGAATAGAACTTTTGCCAGGATAATTGCTTTATGAGCAAGGAATGCAGACTTACCTGCTTAGGCTTTGAACAAACATGGTCCAAAGGCACCATCATGACTCAACAGAGAAGACAACATCCCTGCTCGAAACCATGTGGAAAAATGGTGGCTGATGGAAACATATTATGTAACTGCTTTATACTGTAAGTATTTCTTCCCCTGGTATCCAGATTGACTGATTGATTGATTGATACCTTCAAGTCAGTGTTGACTCCTGGCGACTGCCTGGACAAGTCCCTGCAGTTTTCTTGGCAAGATTTCAGAAGTGGTTTGCCATTGCCTCCTTCCCAGGGCTGAGAGAGAGGGACTGGCCCAAGGTCGCCCAGATGGCTTTGTGCCTCAGGCGGGACTAGAACTCACAGTCTCCTTGTTTCTAGGCCAGCACCTTAACCACCACACCAAACTGCTATCAGAATGGATTCCAGAAATGCATCAGGAAAAATGGGAATTTCATTTTCCCACAGAGATGCTGCAGAATAACAAGGTACAGAAGGATGAGGAAGAAAGGCATCTCAAGTTCCATTCTTTCATTTACAGTATCTTACATTTATAGCTTATCTTTCCTTTGGAAGTTTGAGTACAGAGCGGGTTCATTGCATTTTATCTCAACAACAACCCTGTGACGTAGGCTGGGCTGAGAGACACCAACTGGCACGAAGACACCCAGCAAATCTTGTGGTCAAGTAAGAACCCATGTAGTGTTGTAGTTAAGCTGTTGCTAGGATCAGGAGATCCAGGTTCAGTCCACCCTCAGCCATGTAAACTCACTGGGTGACTTGGAGCTAGTTACTCTTTCTCAGCCCAGCCTACCTCACAAGGTTGATGTTGTGAGGAAAAACAGGAGGAGCACTATGTACATCACTTTGAACTCCCAAACCAGATATAAATCAAATAAACTTGAACACGAGTCTCCCCAGTCCTTGTAGTATTAGGAGAGGTCTGCTTTTTCAGTTTTTCACTGTCTATATTGTTCATTTCAAGAATCAGCCTGGTGACGAGGCTGAATTTTTCTCCCATGCTATCATGACTTTTAATGAAGAATGTATCATTGGCAAAGTCAGGACAGCAAAGATATCAATCAGTTTAGGCATTCATAAGTCAGTGTTGATATTGATGCTGCTGAAGAAAAAGAAAAAAAACAGACCAAACCTATGGATATCCCCGTATATAAGCAAGAGGGATATTTTGCAATAAATTTGGGGATTACACTGACTTGCTATACAGAAAGCCTCCACTGATGGGAAATATTTGGCTTATGACTCTAGCTTTAAAAGGAATTCCAATAAATTCCAGGATCCAATCTTTTGGAGTGATGCATCTGCTCTTTTCTTGCAGCCTTCTGCAATGCCTCTGGTTGGCCCCTGTACGATTCAAGATACTGGATAAAATAACCTTTAACCTGATCCAGAAGAGCTTTTAAGCTTGGGAGAGGGAAGCAGCAAATGATAATGTGTGTTGGGAAGCCATTCCCTGTGACTCAGAGGTAGAGTAGGCGGTCACAAACCTACAACCCTCCTCTTCAGCCTCAGAATCCCTGCAAGGTTAGCCTCAGTCTTCCTGTCTTTGTATACAGGGGCACCCAGGGAGGGTGGTCAAGGAAGTTGAGATGGTGGCTGCAATGCACATTTTAAAAGGGGCAGGGCTTTTATCACATGGTTGAGGCTACCATCTTGGCTTTTTTGACCCTCCTCTGCAGGTGCTCCTGATAGTACACAAAATGTTCCATTTCTTGCATAGCTCCTTGGTTGTGGGTGTGGCCAATGGCTGAGGAATCATGGGAGTGAGGGAATTCCCATGTAGAGGTTGGGGAAGGCTAATGTGTGGCCCTTCTCTACTATATGAAATGACCCAAATTTGAGCACTTGGCTATATGAAAGCAGGCTTCCTTTCTGGTCTTATACCTGGCTGAGAGTGACTGAAAGGAGCTTGGATTATGTCCTGTCCTCTGTGGTATAGGACAGGGGTCCCCAACCTGTGGGCCGTGGCCCACTAGTGGGCTGCGGCCTGTTAGGAAGTGGGCCGCACAGCAGGTGAGAGGTGGTGGTCCGCGTGATTGGCTCCTGCCTGCAAACCCCGCCCCCGTCCGCATGATTGGCTCCCGCCTGCAAACCCCGCTCCCAGTCTACGCGATTAGCTCCCGCCTGCAAAACCCCCCCCCCCCCGGTTTGTGCGATTGGCTCCCGCCTGCAAACCCCGCCCCCCTGGTCCGTGGAAAAATTGTCTTCCACAACCGGTCCCTGATGCCAAAAAGGTTGGGTACCCCTGGTATAGGCCACAAACAACACTAGGACTCTAGTCTTCCCATTGACATATTTGCACTGCTTTGCCAACTGCTGATGTTACCATACCTTTGGATGGCCACAGACTCCATTTAACATGGGTGTGTGTATGTTGAGGATGTAGTGTGGGTATGGCTGACACACATATAAAGATGCAGTTGATTTGGGGAAACGTTTGAAAAAACGTTTAACGTAAATAGTTTTAAAACGTTGTTTTTTAACTATTCTACGAATATTTTAGGGATCGCCCCACAATGTTCATGCTTCCCACTACAAAATGGCAGGAAAGCATGTTGTCAGTATTCAGGGAGGTGGCTTGAAAAGGCTGCAGGTTGTCCCCTATTGCAGAAAGTGTTCTGGTTAAGGCAGCCAGATATTGTTTTGGAACCTGGAGTTTTATAACCTTAATGATTTTCCCTGCCCCAAGACTCCTGCAGGTTGAACTAGGGAATTGTTGTTGTTGTTCAGTCGTTTAGTCGTGTCCGACTCTTCGTGACCTCATGGACCATAGCACGCCAGGCCTTCCTGTCCTCCACTGTCTCTTGGAGTTTACTCAAATTCATGTTCATTACATCGGTGATGCTATCTAACCATCTCATCCTCTGCTGTCCCCTTCTCTTTTGCCTTCAGTCTTTCCCAGCATCAGGGTCTTTTCCAGTGAGTCCTCTCTTCGCATTAGGTGGCCAAAGTATTTGAGCTTCAGCTTCAGTATCTGTCCTTCCAATGAGCAGTCAGGGTTGATTTCCTTTAGGATTGACTGGTTTGACCTCCTTGCAGTCCAAGGGACTCTCAAGAGTCTTCTCCAGCACCACAGTTTGAAAGCATCAATTCTTCGGCGCTCAGCCTTCCTTATGGTCCAACTCTCACAGCCATACATTACTACTGGAAAAACCATAGCTTTAACTATACGGACCTTTGTCGGCAAGGTGATGTCTCTGCTTTTTAATATGCTGTCTAGGTTTGCCATAGCTTTCCTCCCAAGGAGCAAGCGTCTTTTAATTTCATGGCTGCAGTCACCGTCTGCGGTGATCTTGGAGCCCAAGAAAATAAAATCTGTCACTGCTTCCATTTCTTCCCCTTCTATTTGCCAGGAAGTGATGGGACCAGATGCCATGATCTGGGTTTTTTTAATGTTGAGTTTCAAGCCAGCTTTTGCACTCTCCTCTTTCACCCTCATCAAGAGGCTCTTTAGTTCCTCTTCACTTTCTGCCATTAGGGTGGTATTGTCTGCATATCTAAGGTTGTTGATATTTCTCCTGGCAATCTTAACTCTGGCTTGTGATTCATCCAGCCCGGCATTTCTCATGACGTACTCTGCGTATAAGTCGAATAAGCAGGGTGATAATATACAGCCTTGTCGTACTCCTTTCCCAATTTTGAACCAATCAGTTGTTCCATGTCCGGTTCTAACTGTTGCTTCTTGACCCACATACAGGTTTCTCAGGAGACAGGTAAGGTGGTCTGGTACTCCCATCTCTTTAAGACTTTGCCACAGTTTGTTGTGATCCACACAATCAAAGGCTTTAGCGTAGTCAATGAAGCAGAAGTAGATGTTTTTCTGGAACTCTCTTGCTTTTTCCATGATCCAGCGAATGTTGGCAATCTGATCTCTAGTTCCTCTGCCTCTTCGAAACCCAGCTTGCACTTCTGGTAGTTCTTGGTTCACATACTGCTGAAGCCTAGCTTGTAGGATTTTGAGCATAACCTTGCTAGCATGTGAAATGAGCTCAATTGTATGGTAGTTTGAACATTCTTTGGCATTGCCTTTCTTTGGAATTGGAACGTAAACTGACCTTTTCCAATCCTGTGGCCACTGTTGAGTTTTCCAAATTTGTTGGCATATTGAGTGCAGCACTTTAACAGCATCATCTTTTAGGATTTTAAATAGCTCAGCTGGGATACTGTCTTCTCCGCTAGCTTTGTTGTTAGTAATGCTTCCTAAGGCCCACTTGACTTCACTCTCTAGGATGTCCGGCTCAAGGTCAGTGACCACACCATCGTATTTATCAGGGATATTAAGATCTTTCTTGTATAGTTCTTCTGTGTATTCTTGCCACCTCTTCTTAATCTCTTCTGCTTCTGTTAGGTCCCTGCCTTTTTTGTCCTTTATCATGCCCATCTTTGCACAAAACGTTCCCTTGATACCTCTGATTTTCTTGAAGAGATCTCTAGTCTTCCCCATTCTATTGTTTTCCTCGATTTCTTTGCATTGTTCATTTAAGAAGGCCTTCTTATCTCTCCTTGCTATTCTCTGGAATTCTGCATTCAGTTGTTTATATCTTTCCCTTTCTCCCTTGCCTTTTGCTTCCCTTCTTTCCTCAGCTATTTGTAAAGTCTCATCAGTCAGCCACTTTGCTTTCTTGCATTTCTTTTTCTTTGGGATGGTTTTAGCTGCTGCCTCCTGTACAATGTTACGAACCTCCATCCATAGTTCTTCAGGCACTCTGTCTACCAGATCTAATCCTTTAAATCTATTCCTCACTTCCACTGTATATTCATAAGGGATATGATTTAGGTCATACCTGATTGGTCTAGTGGTTTTCTCTACGTTCTTCAATTTAAGCCTAAATTTTGCGATAAGAAGCTCATGATCTGAGCCACAGTCAGCTCCAGGTCTTGTTTTTGCTGATTGTATAGAGCTTCTCCATCTTTGGCTGCAAAGTATATAATCAATCTGATTTTGGTATTGACCATCTGGTGATGTCCATGTGTAGAGTCGTCTCTTGTGTTGTTGGAAAAGAGTGTTTGCTATGACCAGCGTGTTCTCTTGACAAAACTCTATTAGCCTTTGCCCTGCTTCATTTTGTACTCCGAGGCCGAACTTGCCTGTTATTCCGGTTATTTTTTGACTTCCTACTTTAGCGTTCCAGTCCCCTATGATGAAAAGGACATCTTTTTTTGGTGTTAGTTCTAGAAGGTGTTGTAGGTCTTCATAGAACTGGTCAACTTCAGCCTCTTCGGCATCAGTGGTTGGGGCATAGACTTGGATCACTGTGATGTTGAATACGCCATCAATCCAGCTTAAAGGTGTGTCACTAGAAAATGTCGATCACTTTTCTTATCTCGGCAGCCATCTATCTACAAAAGCCGACATCGACGCTGAAATTCAGCATCGCCTGAGCTCTGCGAGTGTAGCTTTCTCCCGAATGAAGCGTAGAGTGTTTGAGGATCGGGACATTCGCAGGGAGACCAAAATGCTTGTTTACAAAGCCATTGTACTACCAACCCTTCTGTACGCCTGTGAAACATGGACCCTCTACAAACGCCACCTCCAACTTCTTGAAAGATTCCATCAACGCTGCCTCCGAAAAATTCTGCAAATTACTTGGGAAGATAGGCGGACTAATGTTAGCGTATTAGAAGAAGCGAAAACCACCAGCATTGAAACAATGATCATCCAACATCAACTTCGCTGGACCGGTCATGTTGTTCGAATGCCTGACCATCATCTTCCAAAGCAGCTACTTTACTCCCAACTTAAGAATGGAAAACGGAATATTGGTGGACAGCAAAAGAGATTCAAAGATACTCTCAAAGCTAATTTTAAAAAATGTAATATCAGCATTGAGAACTGGGAAGCCCTAACTCATGAGCGTTTCAATTGGAGGTCAGCCTTTATTAATGGCGCTATGGACTTTGAAGAAGCACGAGTACAGGGCGAAAGGGAGAAATGAGCTAAAAGGAAGGCACGTCAGGCAAACCCTCATCATGACCGTCTCCCACCCGGAAACCTATGCCCCCACTGTGGGAGGTTGTGCGGATCCAGAATTGGCCTTTATAGCCACTTACGGATCCACCGTTAAAATTTTACCTTTGGAAGACAATCTTACTCGGCTACGAGTGATCGCCAATGAATGAATGAATGATGTTGAATGGTTTGCCTTGGATTCGAACTAGGGAATTAGTCTCCTTCAATACAGGGGATCTGGACTAGCATGTCAAGCATTGCACTAATAAAAGGACCCATTAAGGTAGGAATGAGAGAATTAAAATGTCTAATTGTTCTCTGAACCAAGGTGAAGCCATTTGCAGAAAGAAACATTTTGAAGCTGGAAAAGGGAGGGAGACTGATCAAGGACAACTAAGCTGGAATGTGCTCCAGATATGAAAGTTCCTTTTTTTTAGTGCTCGGGACATGGGGAATAAGGGAGGGGGTGAAGAAAGGGGGGGGGGTTAGGCATTCGGGGATTTGTAAACGGCCGGTGTAGGAGTGAAAGTTGTATAAACATGCAGGCTATGATGAATAGGCGTGCTTTCTAATCACCCCAATTTGAGGGAGGTTGGGAGAGCTGCCAGCTTTTGCAAAGCGCTTTAATAAATTGGTTTGTTTGCTGCTAGCCGTTGTGTCTGGATTTTATTGTGGGTCAGTAAATCTCACAGGAATAAGCTCACTCCATCCTGAAGATTTTAAATGGACCCCCCATTTAATATTAACATGTCCAACCAAACAGATCTGTAGGTAGATCCAGTATTTCCATGGATGCCAGACACTCTTGGTCACCACTGTCTCCTGCTAATATTTCCTCAGAATTTCCTCAGAAGAAGAACTGTCCTCTGCTGCCCAGATGAACTGTTTCCTGAACGTATTACCGCTCCCACTGCCAGGATTGAATGCAGCTGCTCATTTGAAAGAGGTGGCGCACCCACTTCAGGGAGCGTTGCTTCCTTGGCAAGTCTGGGGAAGCACAGGACAAAACTCCAATTGCAATTAGAAGAATTAAACATTCCAGGATTTCCCTTTTTGATTCCTGTCTGTCACTCCAGAGGTGGTGGAACTGCCCACCACTTCCTGGAAGAGGAATGCTGAATGCAGAAAAGCCTTAACGCCAGAGGCAACGAAAGACCAGGATTTGCTCTGGACCAAGACATTGGTCTCTGCATGTTGTGTGGCACCAAATCAGAAGGAATGTTCTTCTGTAAGACCTGTTGCATGGCAGATACATATACAAAGTGGTGGGCTTTATTTCTTACAAAAGTGGATGCATTTATGGTGATGTGCCGGATGGAGAAAGCAGACTTTTCATTCAGTTCTGCTTTATTCTCTCTGATTGACTGTTTTCACATGGTAGACTCTTTTTATTTAACGAAGAAGTGCCCAATTGTGGCTGGAATGCCGGAAATAACCAAAAAAAGTCTTAACAGGGGCTTCCTACAGAAACAAAGACTGATCATAGAATATGTGTTTGTTTATTACAGGAAAGGTGACCTGATGCACTGCAGATATTTTGGAGAGTAGCTCCTACCATCTTTTGCTGTCAGCTGGATCCGACGGGAACCAAAATCCAAAACACCTGGAGGACACAGTATTAGGTTTTCCATCTCTAATTCAAATGATTATCTGGCATTAGCCTCAGCCTTCACACTTATGTTTTTAAATTAAACTCAGCCTTCCCATTTCCAGTCTTCACCTCCTTACATATTGATTTGATTACTGCACTGCACAGGTACACCAGGCTGGACTTTACCCCAGGGTGCATCGGATTAACTCAGGTTTAAATAGCTGTGCGGTCGGCCTAGTGTAGACAGAGGATAGCACAGTACCTCATATTAATTGAAAGCTAACATTCTGAATCATGCAGAGAACTTGCATCCGGACTCTGAGCAAATTTGAGACCCAGTTGGTCCATTGATGGGAATGGGAGAAGAGAAAGTATATCTGAGTGAGAAAGAGCTCTGCAATCATTGGCTATTTTTGTCCCCTCCCCTTTTACAGAGCTGCTCAATGGGACCAGCAGCAGGGACCTTGCTTTATAAGAATGAAACCATCTGAGGCGTGGGGGGATAGAATACAGTCTCCTTGATTTTTTCCTATTCCTAGCCACCAAACAAAGAAGGCAAGCAATGCATTATAGCCGTAATAGATACTTAAAAGCTGCATTTGCAGCTGATTATTAGAAGATCCTTAGAATATTAAGAAGAGGTTTCCAGGTTTTCATGCTTTTCTTTCCCAACTCTCTCTCTCTCCATTTGTGGCATTGTCTTTTTAGATTATAAACCCACAGGGCCTTGGCTGAAGTGCAAGATAGAAATGATTTACATCCAGGTAACCATATTGTCAGTTAAACTTCTGAGTGAAGGGAGTCAGTGATAGAGTTTATAGAGATGTGTAATAGAGCTTATAGAGATTTACAACACCACCCAAAATTTTTGCTAAAACTAAGTCTCCTTTAAGAGCTTGACTCCTGGGGATTCATGTGGATACATCTTGTGGATTGCCATTTCCTTCTTCTGGGATTTCCTTTTATCTCTCAGTCTGGTTGACAGCATTATGATTCCCTGATTGCCTCCCATCCAAGTACTAACCAAGCTTCATCCTGCTTAGCCTGCAAGCAGACAAGGTTGGCATAATGGCTGACTGGGGACCATAAAAGTGGATTGGATAGGTTGGCGAATGAATGGCTGATAGGAGTGATGTCTACTACAGGTGTAGATGTTAAGTAACAGACTTCTACTCCCATTCTGACCAAAGGCTCTTGGCATGGTGGGCCAAGGGAGTAAGCTTTCCATGTCATGCATACAAACCGTGCTCCTCATTTATGGGCGGCAGGCTCTCCAAGGGTTTGCATAAGATAGTGCCTGTATATTATGGCATGGGGCAGGAGAAAATTTGGTTGCACGCTGGCTTTCTTGGCCCCTAGCAAGATGAGCCCAGAGAGGAGGAGGCTGCTGCAAATAATTAGCAGCTTGTGCAGCCACACACCCATAGTTCCATAGTGGGAGACTCAAAGGTCTCTCTAGAAGCTGTCAGTCCTTGGATCTCTTGACATTCATGATCATGACATTTGCTTATCTTTTGGAGTTCAGGTCTGGGTTTCATCTGCTTGACTTAGAGATAATGAAAGAGAAATAAACTCAGAGCCTGATCCTCACCTAGTTAGCACATGGAGATTTGTGGGGTAGAGCCATGAATTTGCTTATCGTACTCAGTCATGTGGCTGACATCTGAATGACAAATCAAGAATGAAACTTGTTTGCTTTGATGAATGGCACCTGGATAGGAAAGCAAAAGGCATATGGTTCTGCCACCTTGCTTGGGACAAAGGAAGTAATAGTTCCTCCTGGGGGTGGTTGGCTTAGTGGTGTCCTCCTTTTAAGATCTTACCATCATTTGGATTTTTACTATTTATTATTGGATGTATTTTAAGATTTATAGGTTTTTAGTTTTAATATTTTATTGTAAACCGCCCAGAGTCTACTTTGTAGAGATGGGCGGTGATAAATTTGACAAACAAACAAACAAACAAATAAATAAATAAAATATGTGCTAATGCCATCTTCCCACAAGCACTGCCCATCCCATTGATTGTCAAAAACACAGCTTCTGCTTTACCAAAGGAAATGCACAGTAAGTGTGGTGTGGTGGGTAAGGCGTTGGATGAAGACTCGGGTTCAAGTCTGTCTTCACCATGGGAGCTCCAAAAATGGCTTTGGGCCAGTCTCTTTCTCAGCCCAGTCTACCTCACAGAGTTCTTGCGGGGAAAAATTGGGGGACGGAATGCCCTGCATACCGCCTTGAGTTCCTGGAGGAAAGGGGGGATTAGATTTAAATAAATAAATAAATAAATTCTGCAAAGTAAGAGATCCATAAGCAACCTCTAAAATGCTGAAAGCAACTTCTTAGAGCTAGCCTTGCTATTAGATTTATAACCTGACTTTCTTCTGGGAACCGAAGGCTGCACACCCTGAAGTCTTCCTTTACGTTATCCACGAAAGAATCATGCTATGGAGAAGGCTAGGCTGAAAGAGAGCAGCAGACCCCAAGTTTCCCAGGGAACTCTGTGATCAGTGGGGGACTTGACCTTGGAACTTGTCAGTCTCAGCTCAGTATTTTGACCATTAAACAATATCAACCTACGGAACTCGTTTTCACTTTTCTGAGATGCTCTCTAGTCCTCGGTAAATACACGGAATGGGCCTTTTCAGCAGCGGCTCTTCTCCTTTGGAACTACCTGCTCTAAACTGAGTGGGAAGCTGTCAGTTAGTTGATTGAACTTAAAATTAACCATAAGTAAAAATAATTAAATACAGTCCAGATTATTATTCCCCATATAATTATTTTTTCTTCCATGATTAAAAACTAACTTTTGTAAAGTCCTTTTTAACTTATTTATTAATACTTTATTTATTTATTACTGCTACAACAGTAGCATTTGCTGTATCCATGAGCAGGCTGCACTAAACTTCAGAAGAAATCCCTGTCTGCACTGTTGAACCCATGATGACTCATTCACATAGGCTAGTCACCACTAATTACCAAATCAGACAGTAATTAACATGCATCTGCAACCCACCCTTGAAGACATGTTCCTCAGAAACCAAGCTGGAGAAATAAAACGACTATAATAGATTGCAGCCTCCATACATACTATTCCACAGCACATCACAAGGCACAGAACATGCTGCGATGGGCCAGGGACCTTGGAGAACATCTTCACATAGGGAACCCATCACGATCCAGATGTATCCAGCTGCACAACGACTCCCAGCAGCCCCAGCCAGAATGGCAGTGGAAGGAGAGTGGAAGAAAATCAGCATCCAGAGGGCCCAGGGCTGGATTAGAGCCAACTGATGTCCTAAATACAGCCCAACAGTGGTGCCCCTGGGCCCTTCCATTGCTTAACTGACAAGACATAGACTCAGTAAGTGATGAAGGTGGAATAAGAGATTAGACATTCAGTTTCTTCCAGTTCTTCCACAAGTATATTAAATATAAACTAAAAAAAATAACACTAAATAGCAGTAAGCAATACAGGTAGTCCTTGCTTAACGACAGTAATTGAGACCAGAATTTCTGTCGCTAAGCAATGTGGTCATAAAGTGTGATGTCACATGACTGCAACGCTTAGCGATGGCAATCCCAGCAGTCCCTGTTGCCATCGTTAAGCAAGGATCGCAGGTCAATAAGCGAGGACCTCACATGACCATGACCATGACTTGTGACTTCCTGCTGGCTTTCAGCAAGCAAAGTCAATGGGGAAGCCGGCAGGAAGTTGCAAGTCCCAGTCATGACAAGCCTTTCCTTAGGTGGCTTGCAAGCAGGCCGATGGGCAGGTGAGTGCTATGGAGTGCAGCTGGGTGTGGGGGGCGCTGCAGCACCACACAAATGCAGGTGGGCAGATGTGTGTGTGCTACAGAGTGCAGGCGTGGGGGTGCTGTGGGCAGGCACACACTACAGAGTATGAGATCCCTGGGAGAAAAAGTGGCGGAAGCGACTTACTGGAGCAACTTGTGACCTTCCCTGCCGGCTTCCCCATTGACATTGCTTGTGGGAAGCCAGCAGGGAAGGTTGCAAATGGCGATCACATGACTATGGGATGCTGAAACTGTTGTAACTGCGAGCCAGTTGCCAAGGACCCGGATCGTGATCATGTGACCACGGGAGTGCTGGGATGGCTGGAACTTCAAGGACCAGTCATAAGTATCATTCATTCAGCACCGTCACAACTTCGAACGGTGGCTGAATGAGTGGTTGTTTTTATTTTTTTATTTATTTATCAAATTTCATCACTGCCCATCTCCCTCAAAAGAGGGACTCTGGGCGGTTTACAGTAAAGCTAAAAATATATTAAAATACAATAAAAACAAGATATCTTAAGTACAAATATAAATATAAATATAAATATAAATATAAAATAGAATCCAGAATGGCAATATTAAAAGTTCTAATTTAAATTCATAAGTGCACGGGAGCCACTTTAGAGCCACTTTAGAGCCCCAGGATTGACTACCCCCCTTCCTGCCCCAAGCGAGGTGGCAGAGCCAGGTCTTTAACCCTTTCCAGAAGGCCAGGAGAGAGGGGGCCTGCCTCACCTCTGGGGGCAAGATATTCCACAGGGCGGGGTCCACGGCAGAGAAGGCTCTCTTCTTGGGCCCCGCCAATCAACAATCTCTCATGGATGGGGTCCGCAACATGCCTTCTCTGCCTGACTGGGTGGGACGGGTCGATGTAATGGGGGTGAGGCGGTCCCTCAGGTAACCTGGCCCCATGCCATGTAGGGCTTTAAAGGTGATAACCAACACCTTGAATTGGACCCGGAAGCAAACTGGCACCCAATACAGCTCCCGCAGCAAAGGTGTTATGCGTGCCATCCTCAGGGCACCCAAGCCTGCTTGTGCGGCCGCATTCTGAACCAGCTGTAGCTTCCAGATACTCTTCAAGGGTAGCCCCATGTAGAGCCCTTGGTTGTTAACCAAGGACTACCTGTACAAGCAAATTATTTACTTAGAACTAGAGCAACAGGAAAAAAATGCTAATTTTCAACACTTTTTAATGCCTTTTTAAATAAAATTATTATAAGGGAAAATGCAAATAGAAAAGTTTATTGAAAACTGAAGCCGAGCATGAAAGAGTTAAGGGCATGAGAGCTGGGGAGAAAAACTCTGTGGTGCCCCCCTTCCCTTGGTGCCCTAAGCGTTGCTTAATGGTTAATCCAGGGCTGGGAGGACCCCAGATTCTTCACTCTCTTGGGCGAGTTCCACTCAGTTATCCATTCATTACAGATTTTTCCACACTGCGAGTCATAAGAAGGAAGAGCTTTCTCTAGCATGACAGTTACAGTATTTTCAATAATTTCTCCCCCTCTGCCTCTTTCATACACATGCCATTCATGAAACATTTATGGGGACATTTAGGTAGCACACATTTATCGCTCTGATTCCCCACCATGCATTACAGTCTAGACTTCTTCCCCTCCAAAACCCTCTGACTGTCTCAGTTTGTTTTAAATGTCTGCCTCATTTCAATTGCACGCTCCTTTCTCAAATCACTGGGACCCGAGAAGTGTAGAAATACTTCTGTCATTCTTTTCCTTTTATTCCAGTGCATCACTTACCAATAATAAAAAATGAGGCCAAGTTCTAAAGAGATGCTATTTTTATCTTTATGAGATGGCTCCCCCATGGAACGCAAAGCCGCCGTGTGTCACTAGGGACCCCTTCCCCTTTCTCCTCCCAAAATTCCTGGGAGACAGGATAGGCTGAAATATCGGAAACTGATGGAAATTAACACTGTGACCTTCATGACACAGAGAGGGGGATTTGAACCTCTCTTCCCCACTCTAGTCAAACCACCACCCTCTGCACTGGCTCACCCCAACTGGAAAAGGCCCGTCTTAGTAGTCTCTTTCGACCAATGCCCTCTTCAGAATGTTTTACATACCTGAATAATAGAAATAGAAGCCTCTTTCCATTTACACTTTGCAGAAATAGTTCCTCTAAGGATGGAACTGAATTTGTATGGCCTTCTTCCAGCATATCCTGTCATGTTCTACGGAAGAAGCTACTGAGTAGGGATGTGCAACACCTCAGCCTTCCAGCCTCAAAGAAGCCTCTCTGAATGTTCTCAGCACGAAACAAAGTTTCGTTTTGAGACTGGAACAAAGGAGCACAAGACAAAACTGGGCGGGTTTGAGACACCCGGCACTGAGCACTGCCGCTGTGCCGAGCACCATGGTTGGGCTGTTGTTTCGTGGCTTGTGATGGAGCTGCTTTTTCTGATCTTCTCCCAGCCTGGTCAGGACAGATGCAAGGTCCCTGCTGCTATTCATTGAGCGTGAATGGCCAGACAGAATGGCTTCGAGCTGCCATCTTGCCAGTTTTGTTACAAAAAACTTTGCTATGGCGAGTTCCCGTAGGTGGTTAGGGAAGGTTTTGTGGGAGTTGTGCTATGCTCTATTGTGCAGACAGGTAACACAAGGTCCATGTGTGTACCAGGTCATTTTATACAGTTGACGCTAACACTGCCAAGGTTGTGGATGTACAATAGATATAAAGACTACTAGTCCAAAATTGGTTTGATTAGGTTCTACAAAATCTACATTTGTGCATGCCCTCCTGTCTTCCTCTTGTCCTGTTAGTATTATTCATGCAATTAAGAAGCACCAGCAGCCCCATTTTAATTTTTGCAGCCCGCAACTTACGTGCACGCATAACCTTCACTTGATTTTACTGGGCTTGTGCTCAGCAGGCAGGTTGCAAACAAACAAACAAACAAACAAACAAATCCTACAGAATATTGCCAAGCAGCTGATTTTTTTTTTAAAAAAACAGAACATTAAGGAAACCTCCTATGGGATCAGAGATACGTTAATTGAAATGTTAAGGGGTTTAGCTACCTTCTTTGTCCTATCCTCGATTTGGCTGAGTGGCCCAGAGGGTTTCTTAAAGAAACAGAAAAAAAGATCTGTGTGAGAAATACCTAGTTTTAGTATGACATCACAGTGCCCCCTAAAGCTTCTGATAAATTAACCCCATGCTGAGAGGCTTGAATAAATGGAAATGGCTTCCTGCCCCTCCCCAAACTGTTTTCCATGTAATCCCATTTCTACAGTGTGTAGCTACAAGGTATGGAAATCAACTTTCCCCCAAAGGTTAGGTAGCTCTAGCTACTAAATAATTTCTAGATTTGTTGTCTAGACAAAGGACAGCAGTGAGGGAGCATTGGCTGGACTGGACAAATCAATAGCCAGCCTCCCCAAAGAGGTGTCTTTCAGTTCTCCTCCACTGTCTATACTTTGAAATTAGTACATGATAGAACTCAGGGTGGAGACTAGCAGCAATAGGAGACCTAGATAAACTTTCTCCAACAAAGCCTGAACAAGGATGCTGAAATCCAAGATCGTAGTGAAGGAGATCATAAGTAACTGGTTTAGAAAGGCTGATGGTATTGTGTTTGGAATTCTGTATGTTCCTTTGATGGATGTCTTACCTGAATCTCCCCTTCTTTCATTTCTATATATGCACTATTGGCTTCATTGGTTGAATGAAGGAATTTCTCATTAAAACCTTGCCCATGTACAACACTACATAATTACAAAGCCACCTTTTGTGTTAAGGATTGACACAAGATTTGTTAAATTCTACATTTCTGAGCTTTGGGCAGAAAAATCCAAAATACCTACCCTTCCAAAAAAACCCCAAACTTCTTTTTTACCCCTGGGCTGGGATTGTCCTTAGTAAAAGGCTAAATATTTCCCAACCAGCCAGATTGATGACAGTCTCTCTTTTATTAAAGAACTCTTGGAAAAAGAAATGTGTCAATCAGGTTTTAACTTAGAGTTCTTTCAATAACAATCTCTGTCTGTTCTTTTTGTTGAGAAAAAGGTGGGCTGTTTGATAATACTGTGTGTTCTAATTTAAGCAGATGTTTCATCAGGTGAAAGCAGAGCTGCGTTCCCATTGCTTCTTATGGGGATCCATTTTTTATTTAAACACTTTAAAAAATCATGCCCTCAGCCATAATTTCTGCAATTTGGGTAACAGGTAGCACTCAGCGTAGATTACCACCACACCTACTCTTGCTACCCTGGAGTGAAAAGTCAATAAATGTCAAGTGGAGCTGCTTATTCCAAACTCAAAACTAAAGTCATTTTCTATATCATGCATATCCTGGCTAACAATCACAACGCAGCCACACAAGCTGATAGCCCCATCAGGAGCTCCCCATAAACACCTTACTTCAGTAAAATCAAGAGATGAAGCCTTTATATTTCTCTCCATTCCCAGATTCCCTCTCTCCCTCCCTCCCTTCCTTCCTCCCTCCGGCCCTTCCTTCCTTAATGAGTAGAAAATCTCAAAAATGCAGGTTTTTCTCCTTCTCCTCTCTCCCAATTCCCTCCAAGATCATTGAGGATGGTAATTGGAGCAGGTGCAGCAGAGGGAATTTAACCCTTCCTTAAGACAATTCCTTTTCTGAAGCTGGTATTTGCACTGGTAAGGAATCTCCCATCGACACCAATGGCGAAAGAGTAAAGGGTTGAATTTCCTCAGCCACAGCAATTCTGCTCTCATTAATTACCAAGCCTCTTCCAACTGATCCCATTTGCATTTGAAAAACCTGCCCATTAAACGCAATTAACTCTCTTCTCTTTCTGCCATCCCTGAGTCCTTCAGAGCTCTCATTCTCACTCCTCTCTTTTTTTCTGGCTCCTTTTCCAGCTGGCTTTTTAAATGACTCTCTCCATCAGTCACTCACTGGCTGTATTTGCATGACACACAGATTGTTATCTTAACCCATGTTTTATTTGGCTAACCCTTTTGCTTGGGTTCAAATGACATGCTGCACCATAAATTAACCATACAGGCTGGGTTTTCACAGCATGCTGGGCTATAATATGGTCCGCTGGTTTGCAATTCAATGTGCTGCGCAAGCACAGCTGCACTTAGCCTGCCTGCCATTCCAACACATTCGGTCGCAGCTATAGAAAAGGTTCTAGATACAACAGAAAGGACAATGACATCTAGGATGCTCTGTGGGTTGTGAATGAGTGCATTCATGATTTTGAAGAGAAGGTGACCCATGAGCCAATTGACATAAGAAAGAATTGCTGCAAAATGGACAGGATGAATAGGAATTTGGCATTAAGAAATGGAACCATGGACAATGTATTGTCGAAGGCTTTCACGGCCGGAGTTCGATGGCTGTTGTGGGTCTTCCGGGCTGTGTGGCCGTGTTCTGGAAGTTGTGGTTCCTAACGTTTCGCCAGCATCTGTGGCCGGCATCTTCAGAGGGCAGGAGCACAGAAAAATGCCCTCTGAAGATGCCGGCCACAGATGCTGACGAAACGTTAGGAACCACAACTTCCAGAACATGGCCACACAGCCTGGAAGACCCACAACAGCCATCAAACCATGGACAACTTCCTTTCAAAACAATAAGTAATTGTGATCTCCAATAACTAAGAGTTTGGGAGGAAATTCTGAATCGGAGCAAGGACAATGAGCACCATGGAACCACTAGAGAGATTCAGTAGAAAGAGGAAGGACCTTGGAACCCTAATCCAGACATGCCAATCCTGAGTCCTGAAGCAGCTAGAGCCCCCAACAAAACCTTGGGTGAATCCCCCCCAGAGCTGTTTCAGAAATTACCATCCAACTCTATTTTTTAATGTGGTAGAGCTATTAAATACATGCTGAGTAATCGTCTTAGCTGAACTAATTTAGATTAATTATCATGCATAATTATGATGGAAACAAATTCAGTTTTTGCCCTGCCCTATCCATTCCTTTGATCTAGCCTCCCTCTCTCTTTTGTACTGGCTTAGTCGTCTCCCTCTGAGAGCCAGTTTGGTGTAGTGGTTAAGGCATCAGGCTAGAACCCAGGAGACTGAGAGTTCAAGTCCTGCCTTGGGTACAAAGCCAGCTGGGTGACCTTGGGCCAGTCACTCTCCCTCAGCCCGAGGAAGGAGGCAAGGGCAAACCACTTCCTAACAACCTTGCCAAGAAAACTGCAGGGACTAGTCCAGGCAGTGACCAGGAGTCATGACTGATTTGAAGGCACAAAATAAATAAATAAATAAATAAATAAATAAATAAACAAACAAACAAACAAACAAACAAACAAAGCCCTCCCCCTACTGCATTTTAAAGTCCAACCTCTGAAAGATCACTCAACAGTCCACAGATTAACCAAAAGCAAGAAGTCTTGGCTTCAGCCCCCAATTGGCCCTCCTGCTCCTGGCTGTTGCTAATTCATTTACCTTATTCTGGGTCCCTTCCACAAGGCGTAACTCAGGGACAGATACAGGAATAGGAAGAAATGGGGGAGGGGGAGGGGCAGACAGTGGGTCCCAAGTTCAGGCATGGACTTTGTCAGATGGCTGACATCTAGCCCTATTGTTGACCAGGTATCCCTGGGGGGGGGGGGGAGGAATCAAGATGGCAGGCATACCTTTGCAGTCAGAGCATCACCCTTTTGTACATGCATCAGTGTTGAATGCATGTACGAAGTAGAGGGGGGGTCTCAAATGGGCAGTTGTTCCAACTTGGCTCCCCCTCCAGATGTGCCTGAATTCTGTTGTTCCATGCTTTTCTTGCAGACACTTCAGAACCCTTGTCGTTTATTCATTCATTTGATCATATCTTGATTTGATTTCTATCTTGCCTTTCCCTCAACAGGGCGTACAGAGTGCTCTCTCCTCCTATTTTTCCCAGAACTACCCTATGAGTCAGGTTAAAGGTAAAGGTCCCCCCCGCACATTTTGTGCAGTCGTGTCCGACTCTAGGGTCCGGTGCTCATCTCCGTTTGTTAGCCGAAGAGCCAGCGTTGTCCAAAGATGCTTCCATGGTCATGTGGCCACATGATGCACGCGGAACGCTGTTACCATCCCACCGAAGTGGTACCTATTCATCTACTTGCGTTTGCATGCTTTCAAATTGCTAGGTTGGCAAGAGCTGGGGCGAGTGCGGGAGCTCACTCTGTCACGCAGGGCTAGGGATTCGAACCTCCAAACTTGCGATCTTCCAATCGACAAGCCTGGCATCTTACCCGCTGAGCCACCGCGCCCCTTATGAGTCAGGTTGGGCTCTCTCTAAGCCCAACCAGGGAGCTACCATGGCTGAGGGTAGACTACAACTGGGGTCTCAGCCCTCCACAGCTCACCCCTCTGCAACAATACTTCCATTTAAAGTACAGTAGTGCCTGCAGAGACAAATCCAACTGAACTGGCAGGGTATGTCCAAATATAGAGGCCCATAGACAAAATGTCTTCAGGTAAGCCCCTTCTTCCTGGGAGGGGGGGTGTCAGTGTTCTAAGCGGTGCTATACAAGTATTGCACCATTTTTAGTTTTCCCACAATGCCCTGGAGCAATGCACTGTTGGGTCATTGTGGGGAATTAAAATAGCAACCAGAGGTAGCCATCTGAGTTGCTTGGAGTAGTGGGCTGGAAAGCATATTTCGAAGAGGAACCCAGGGCAGGCACCGGGGCTCTCACAACTAGCCACAGCTGCCACATATTGTTATATACATAAATACATACCTACTAGCACTGACCCAAGAACACACGAAGAGCTTTTTTGGTCAAGAAAAGGGTCAAGGGCCCATCTAGAATAGCATCAGTCAAGCTACACATAATCCCAGTTCCCATGCTCTCAAGTCTTGAAATGAATTGCAGTAAAACTGAAATTGATTAAAATAGAATAATGAAATACAATGAATAAAAACAATGTAAAAACATACTCACTAAAAAGGAAAGCAAAAGAAAAGGAAATATTTCCTCTGTATCATTTCTTGCAGGGAAGCCCTGGGTAAAGGAATAGGCTTTGCACACTGGAAGGACAAAATGGTTGGCATCTCCAAATTTCAGGGGAAAGCTTTCCAGAGAAGGGGCCACCATACAGAAGGTCCACCTCCCCTGGAAGTAACCCCAAGATGACATTCACCGCAGGGCGTCTCCTGAAACTCTTAATGCCTGACCAAGTCTGTAAAGGCAAAGGCCATTTCTCAGCAGCCCCATATGTCAGAACACAACCTGGAAGCTGGCTTGGGAGCTAACTGGCAGACAGAGCTGCTGCTTCACCAGCACTGTAACTGGCAAATAGAGAGGTGCCCCACTCAGCCACACAGTCCCTACATTCAGCACCCCAAAATTCCAAGCCAAGGGCGGCGAGAGAATGGGAATGTTCCTGCTTTTTCCATTGCCCTCCCAGTGGTCAGTGGCCTGGCCCTTGTGTCCATCATGTGCTCTGTATGATTGAGAACTCTGAATGCACCAAGCTCAGATGATCTACATCAGAGCTTTCCAAACTGTGTGTCGGGACACGTTAGTGTGTCGGCTGCAGTGTCTGGGTTTGTCGCCGCTGCTGCCTCCAAACCTGCCCTGCCAGGATTCCATGCAGGTCCTAGTGCCTGCCTTGTGCCCTGCGGTAAGAGTGTGTCGCGAAATGATGCATGTCTAAAAAGTGTGTCACCAACATGAAAAGTTTGGAAAGCTCTGATCTACAGGTTGGCTTCAAGGAACCAGAGGGTCAGAACGTACAATTAAGAATGCTTTGGGCCTGAGCACTCAAGTCAGAAAAGAGAACAGCTAGTTCACACAAGCAAATGTTCCCCCTCTCTTTTCCTCCCCTCACCCCTTCATGAAGTGATATACTTGGGAACAAAATTATCTAGAAAAAATAAATAGGAATTAGCTGCTTACATAGGAATAAGGGTAATCATTTTCTGTAGTGCTGATCTTAGCACACATATTAACATGATAATAGATTCAAGTGTAATTATATTATTAAGTGCTGTGTGCAAATGCAACCCGCAGGGGGAAAAAATGACCAGAGCTCACATTTTCCATCATCAAAAAAATCATGCAGATGCCTTTGTTTTAAATCTCTGGTAAATCCAGATCACACAGGGAGATGATATACTAACCCTCATCTAGTTCAAGACAGAAATAATATTAAATTGGATTTGGAATTTAATTTACAGAAATACTTAAGCTAGCAAAACATGATTTATTGGTCCACGTTAGAGAGTTTACTGCCAAATCTTGTTGAATTAAGATGACAATAAAGTGGCTGAGCTGATACAATATGCTCCTGAGTGAAAAACATGTCCGCAGAAGTGGCACAATTTCACGTAGCGGATTTTGATAAGCTTTCAGAACCGTACACTTCTTGAAATACAAGGACTTCTAAAGAGGTAAAGCAGCAATTTTATTGCAGGAAAAAAAATGCACGTTTGATAACCTTACAATTTAATGCAGGGGTCTCTGCAGGGTGTCACACATAAAAAACAGGTGGAGTTTCAATTGCACCCTTGTAGCCACCATCTTGACTTTTTTTATCACTGTGAGGGGGTTCTTTTGGGAAATTGTACACACCACCAACAAAGAGATTGTTGTTATCTTCCCTCTGTTCCCAGGGAAGCTGTTATTATATAAAGAGTTTAACAAACCTATTTCCTAACCTCTAACTTCTTATCACTAAATCTATATACTATGCTATACTATACTTATGCTAAAGTATATGTGGCTATCTAATTCCTGAAGAGTCTTATAAACAGCTCTTTTCTCTTTGAGCTGCAAGTAAGTCTTTCAACACCATTTAGCCTCCTTGAAGTTAATTAGCTTCTGTTGCTTTCAGCTGCTGTTGTGAATGCTGCTGAAGCATTGGCCTTGTCAGCCTTGCGAGGTAGACCAGACAGGAAACATGGCCAGATGAGCTAATTCTCCTTTATTGTAAGGTTACATTAACAGAATCTTGCAAGTCTGAAAATACATTTCTCCCCATCACCTTTTAGCCCAAGAAACTAGGGAGGGTCCTTTCTGAGCCACTTGCCCCGTCTTCATTCCTACTGTGGGCAAAGCTGCCTTTTATCTAACCGTTCCCTTGGCTGTGGCTGTTCCTCCTGTCTCCCAAGGTCGTTCCCACATACCATGACAGGCCTTGCCAAGCCTTTCAGCCTGTGTTGGGGCAGGGGGAGGAAGGTGCCTGGCAATACTTTGATCGCAAGGGAAACTTCTAAGCCCTCAATACACAAAAATCTGCAGAAGAGCTGGGCACATGGTACATGGTGTGCATGCGTGCCCTTGTTCAAATCAATTTAACCATCACATACAGTAGATAGGCTGAACACCTACAGAAGGCTATGTATATGCTCATGCATGCACACCCACGCTATAATTGTAAGTCCTTAACATTCCACAAAACCTTTTGTGGTTGGCACGATAACATCACTATTGTAGAATCAATATCACTACAGGAACTGGAAACTGGATTTTTGCCAGCCCTTACCCAAGGAGTCCATAATGTAGTTAATTATTTGCAAAACCTAATCCAAATATTTTCTTCTTGTTTCTCTGCCTTACCATGTCCTAGGAAGCTTCTATCAAGATTAACATTTGACTCGTGGAATCCTTATTGCCACAAATAAGGCATGAGTTGATGGGATACTAGGGAGAAACCTACACATAATCACCTCTGTTTCTTTTCCAAATCACCAAGGACAGCCTGCTAGAGGACTTAGCAACGTTGTTTTCATGGTCACAGCTCAGCTGCTGGCTCTGAGACGAGTGCCAGGAGGCTGTTTTTACACCTTACTTACAAAGGACACTACAAAGCTCTATAAAACAAACACAAATTATGCAGCTCTAGCTGTCTCTGAAGTACCAATCGAAGATGCTATGGACTATGCTATGTCTCTGAAGTGTCCACAAGCAACACAATCTTTTACAATAGAAAAAAATGCATGGTTTATTTTGAACAATTCAGAAAAGAGGATGCAGTAGTAGACCCTCTGCAAACATAGGAGTTGAAGCCAGCAGAGGAAGGAGAAGAAGAAGAAGGCTCCTGTCCTGTCCTATCCTGACTGGGATATTCCTTCACTCTTCTCTGGCTGTGGTCACAACAACATACTGAACCACAAGGTAGCCACCACATTTTAGCCTGGCATCTTCTGAGGTTAATTTTTTACTTAGCATGTTGTGTGAATACAGCCAATGAGATGCAGGCAAGTCAGCCATGGGTAAGTGTGCTGTGCAAACACAGACTTGCATCGTTCACATCATGGTGTTCCCTGCTTCTTCTTGAACCATCTCCTCTGGTCTGGCTTTCACTTGGGATACAATTTGGTATTCTTCAGGCCATATTCTTTTCTCATCCAAAATTATCCTAAGGAGCAGCTTTCAGAGTTTCCTAATCTGCTCTTTATCTTCATCGCCACCACTTTTCCAAATCAGCTACTGCTGTTATGTGAGGAAGGCGGGTCAAGACCCCGTGCCAAGGAGGTGGCACAGGAAATTCACTTTGTTTCATTGTGATAGCAACGGCAAAGTCACAGATCTTTAGAGTGCCATTGGCTCCGTACAGCCTGGCCAGCCCAGTTACTTGGTGCAGTAAACAACTGATTGGGCCACTTTAATCTTTTAGAACAGCAAACATAATTCCAACTTTGCCCAAATCCATTCTAGAAGGCACCATCTTGTTAAGCTATGGAAGGCACACAGTTTGCTATGCATTCAACTCACACTATTTCTTTACTCACTCCAAGAGGTCAAAGAGAGCCCAGCATAATTGCTTAAGAAGAAGAAGAGCTGGCCAGATTCATGCATGTGTGAAGACACACTAAGACTTTGGTTCTGAAATGCTGCAACGGTAGATAGATCATGTTTGAAGGATTTGCAAGACTAGTTCACCTTGTCTTGCCCGGTATAATGTCCATAGCAGATTCCTTGATCCGAAATGAAGTCTGAGAAAACCTTAGGCCTATTGTAGCAGATATGGTCCATCCCAGGATTTATTCCAGTACGTCAAGGCAAAGTCTGTTGATGGCTGTTTGCAAGCAAGGAAAGACTGAAAAAAGCCGCATCTTCTAAGCTTGAAATGAGGCCAAATATTAGAAGAATTTCTAAGAATCCTTAGCCTATGAATATTACACATTGCTCTCCTGAGCTGGAGAAGAAGCATTAATAATCATTTAGCTTTGATGAACCTGCATATTATCTTTGCCCGCTGGAGCCATTTGCAGATGTACTATATTCAGAGCATAATCAGAGGATGCTGCTGCTGCTGTTTCTGTCTTTTGCTCCCCCCGTCTGGGGAAAATAAGGCCAGGTAACCCACTCCAGCCTCATCTTCCCATGTTGGCTACAGAAAGAAGGAAAAACTGTGTTTTTAATCGGCATTGCAACCCAGATGGACGGAGGGCCAAACACCATCGTTCATTAGCAGGACAGTGTGATGTAGACTATAGCTTTCAAGGAGATTGATTTGGGTCTTACATATCTATTGGTTGTTCTTAGTTCTGAACCACCAGCTTTAACTAGCTGGAGAAGGGAGCTTACTTACTTACTTACTTACTTACTTAAAAGATTTGTATGGCCGCCCATCTTGAAACAACTCTGGGCGGCTCACAACAACAGTAAAACTACAAAACCCATAAAACCATACTATGTGAATTCACAGGTAATTTTTTTCCTGCTTTCTAGTTTCTACCACTTTTTCAGAACCCTGAATTCTAAATAATTATGATTATTAGTCTCCAAACCTCTAACAAGATTTCAGGCCTGACCATATTTATTATTTGCTATTAGTTCAAATGTATTTATATCCCATTTCTAATGTACCTGAGGACGTTAGCGATCACGTCCAAATGATAAAGTAAGACTATTTTCTGTCTCTCTTATAATATTTTATCATCATCTCACTCAGACTACAGCTTGCAACCTAATAGATACTCGTTCATAATTAACCAACTGATCGATGGGAAAAGGGAGGCATCTTTTCCTAAGCTAACAAAACCACCATTCATTTACCGGGAGCCTATCAAAGAACAAATGGATTGTTAAACTAAATCACATCAACAGGTCTACATGGTTAACAAAAGCCAGAGGGGGAATTATTATATGTCAGATTTCAACATGAATGCTCATTTTTCATAATTATTCTTCTCTTTTCTATTGTGCGGATACGCTCCTACACAGAGAAGAATATGTGTTTCTTGTTAGTGCTATGCAATTCTGTGAAAGAGTTGTCAAACATTACACATTCTGTGTCTACCAGCGTGCAGAAAAGGACAAGAGCCTAACCTCTTACCATGGCAGATGTCTGATTGTTGTTGTTGTTGTTGTTGTTGTTGTTGTTGTTGTTATTATTATTATTATTATTATTATTATTATTATTTCATTATTATTGCTTATATGGGCAACTATGGAGCTGTTCTCTCCCTTCACCCATTTCCTCTTCTGAACTTAATGAAAATATTTCCAGCATTTATATGAAATATTCTTCACCACACAGAACTACTGGTACCACAAGTAGCATATGAAGATATTTATACCCCGCCTATCCCCTCCCTAATGGAGGACACTAGGCGGCTTACAAGCATATATATATATATATATATATATATATATATATATATATATATACACACACACACACACACACACACACACACACACAAGTTATACAATTCACCATTTTAACCGCGCGTGAGGGGAGGGGGTAAGGGAACCGACTCTTTCAGGCTCTGGACTACAATTCCCAGGATGCCTTGAGCTGGCTGCTGACGTCCTGTAGCTGTTACATCCGGGTCCGTCGTCACTGCCGCCATTCAATCTTCCTCCGATCCTTTCCTCCGGTGGTGCCGACTTCCCGACAGGACACCAGCAAATTAGCCCACTTAAGGTGGTACCCATTTATCTACTTGCAAAGCTTTCGAACTGTTGGGTTGACAGGAGCTGGGACTAGCAACGAGAGCTCACCTCGTTGCGCGGGGTTCGAACTGCAGACCTTCTGATCTGCAGCCTACAGCTCAGCAGTTTAACCTGTTGAGCCACCGTGTCCCTTAATAATAATATTATTATTATTATTATTATTATTATTATTATTATTATTATTATTATCATCCCAAAATAGTCCATTGCAAAATGAAATCAATCCACTGCAGAATGAAGGCCTCTTCATTGAAGGTTGTGGATCAATCTACCATGTTGGTCCCGTTAAGGTTGGTAGATAGATGTTTTTCGACTTCCCAATCTAGGGCTGAAAGAAAGTGACTAACCGAAAGTCACCCATCCAGCTTGCATGCCTAAGGGTAGATTAGAACTTGGGTTTCTCTGCTCCTAGACTAGTACTTTAACAAGTGCCCCACACTGGCTCTCATATATGTGCACATGTCATAGACCCTCTTTTTGTAATGATTTGGCAGTTCTTAGCTGCAATGCAAATATACAGCATTGTTCATATTCAGGACTTCCTATATACTGTATATTAAGCCTTGAATATGAACAATACCCCAGCTGAAAACAACACAATTTCATTTATACATGAAGTAACATTATTTTCAACATGGTTATTTTTTAAACCAATTTCTGGTGGATTGAAAATGAAAAATGAGAAGCTGCTGTATCTATTAGTTATTGCAACTTACACAAGCTATTCTCTACATCTACTCCCTTTGTTGGCTAGGCTGGACTACAGACATGAATGTTCACAATATCTGAACTGCTACATTCATTGTTCTAAAGAGGTGACCCCAGCTATGGATGGAGATTCATTGCTAGCAATACTGATAATTGCTTTCTATATAGAGATCCATTTCTTGCCATTCAGATCTTCCTCTGCTTCAAAACACTGGGTTATTCTGTGAGGCACTACTTAATGATGGAGGTTGGGTTATGCATGCAGAATGTCACAATTTCCCCCAGTATTGACCCAACCCAGACTGGGTATTCAGAAGTTGCTACTTCAGAAGAATTACTTTAATGTAATGCCCTGCTGGATAGGACCAAAAGGCTATCTTGTAAGGATATACAAGTCCTTCAGAACAGGATCTGGGGTAATTTAATTGTTTGAGGCAGTGATGGAGTAAATAAACATGCTAACATTGGGATACAGGTTACAAAAATATTTAATGATGATCTCTTTTAGAAAACTCAAGGTTCTTCCACACTGTAGCCTGAAATTGCTTTTCTCCATTGCACAAGCTGGCTGGACAGTCAGCCAGTATAAAGCCCTACTGTCATGCTGAAATGCTGTCAGTGCCTTTCAGTCTTGGCAATGAAGCCAGGAGACCTGCTGTCAATGATGGGCTGCTTAACACCACCTAAAAAATGGATACCTGGACTCCTCTTCTCCTCCATTCATGCTGGCAAGAGAGGTGGGAGAAGAGATCCATCTCCTTCTTTCCCCTGCTTCTTCTGCCACTATGCCTGGAGAAGTGGAGGGGAAGTGGGACTTTTGGGGGCAGCTCTCTGATCTCATGGAGTGAGCCTTCTGTGGGATTGAGAACTGGCACCAAGAGAGCTGCTTTCCTTCTTCTCCCCCCAGTCTGGACCTCCCTATGCCACTGCCAGTTGGTATCTTCTGACCAATGCTCTGTGCTTCTTTTAGCAAGAGTTCAGTTGATACTTCTAAAGTGCTCTGCCACTCAAGGACTGCTGCTGTGACCAACACCACTCTCTACTGCCACCTGGTCCACCCATGCTGCTACTGCTGTTATTGGTGTTCCTTGGCCTCTTAGGACTTCAGCTGCTGGGATGACCCTCCTTGGGTCTTCTCCAACCCTCCCTCTTCAGCTCTTCTCCTTCACTGCCTCTCCTGTGCTTCTTGTGATAAAGTAGGCCAAAATCACTCCCTGCTGAAGCCAGCAGCACAGCAATTGTGCAGAACCCATTGTGGGGGAAACTCATATGGTGAGGTATGTAGTACTAGACACACTAATATTAGAAAGCTTTCCATGAAAGAACAAAGAGGTTGCTGTTATGGCTTGATACATACTGGATTTTGCATCAACACCAAGGAATGTGCAAACAGGTGTGGGACTGTGCAGCCCAAGGCCTGCTATGTTCGAAATCTTGCTGCAAAATTCTGGCTTGTTGGAAGGCCCCCTTGTCTGGACCCCTCCATTTTGCTGCACAGCTGTCTTCCCCAGTAACCCATGCTAGGGCTCAGTCAACCTCACAGTGGAAGGTATGGATGAGGAATGAGTGTCATCTTTGTTAATTTGCTTGGAATCAATGAAGCTTTATTGTTGGTGAATTTTGTGTCTTTGCTTTGTGTCTTTGTAAAAGATCTGGTTACCTCTCCCTAGAAGGTAGTTGTCCCTCCATGCTGGCTGGGTGACCGCCATTAACCTGGTAATTGGAGATCACAAAGGCTTTCTGCAGTAGTTTGGAGCTAAATTCAAATATAACACCTCTGAGATCTTCTTTCAGGGTCTTCAGTTGTTCTCCTTCTCCAGCTCTCCTCCCACACTGCTTTTTCTCTTCCTTCTTCTAATTCAAATGACAATATCCTGAAGATCTGAGGGAGCTCTCTTTCAAAAGCTGGCCCACTGTGCTTTGGGTGCAGAGTCCTGAAAAGGAACACATGGGAAGAGGGGAGCAGGCATTTTCACCATTGAGGATCCATCCTTCCACAGGTTCTTTATTTCTTTAACCGCAGAACAGCTTTGCAGAGATTCATTTGGCTCCCACACAAATGATGTTCCGCGAGGCATTGAAAACCTGGCTATTTACCCAGGCCTTGGGACAGGGTGGTGGTAAACCCTTGTAAGATTTTGTTTGGTGTGTTCTGGTTCTGTTTTATATGGTTGTTCTGCTTGTTCCTATCATTTCTTCCTTTCCATTGTTTTGGGTTTTTTTTATTGTGTACAGTGCCCAGAGTCATCTAGAATTGGGCATTTTTAAATCCATGCACATAAGTTAATTAATTGATTGATTTTAGAACTTACCTATAGTTTTCCTATCTCCTGCCAGGGAAGCTGTCTGCTAGTGTTCAGCAATCACACAGCCAAAATTGGCACGCCAATTGCAGGAGGCTCTATGAGCCATAAAAAGGGACTTTGATGACTGTGTGTGGCCCTGACACCGCAAGTTGCTTCCCCTACTTTACCTACTCCCCACCCCCAGTTTGTCGAAGAAAAAAATCAGAAATGCATACAATACTCATTTTGTTGGGCAACTCTACTGATGGCCCAAGACGCTGTTTTTATAAGTTGCTTTTGCATTACGTATAGATAATGGATACATCCCTTTCTTTAAGGTGGTTGGGATGGCAGGCATGAAGTATCTCAGCCACTTTATAACAACTTAATAAAGATATTTTAATTATAAAATATCTTCAGCACATGAAGAAGTAGGTTGGAGAGAGATATAACAACTGGTCCAAGTAACCAAGGAGGCTGAAGGCTGACCCTCAAGTCCCTGGGATTCTAGACTAATTCTTTTACCAACTTACCCTTCACCTCTCTCCCCATTTCTCAAATTAATTGCATGTTAAAAAGGGGGGAAATCCATTAAAAATACATTTGCCTTTTAAATTACAGTAAAGGCTTCCTGGAAGCATGCCAGTACAGCAGCTATGATGCTTATTTGCTTTCTATTTTGGTAAACATTTGCTGCTATTTTTGCCATTCATTTATATGGAAATAGGCAATTCAGTTAATATTAGTGTAGCTTGTAATTTAATCACTTTGGCCGCTGAATCTTTTCAGGCTTACCAAGAGGTCATTTCACTTGAATAGCAGAACCAATTCCACTCCCTTTTTAAGCAGTGCGATTTTAGATTGTTACTCCAGGACCTTTGCTCATTTCTTCACAATTTGTGGAAAACTGGGTGTTTGCCCAATTTTCTGGGAGGAGAGCTGGGACGTCTGCTTCCGTGTATTCTCTTGTTATTTAACAATTTTTTTTGTGTAGGCAAATGTGTGGGTGGGGCCGTATGAAAAGATGTGTGCCTAAAATGTGACAAGATCATATATATAGGCAGCAGATGTCCTGACGTCATTTAATCAGCCACAGTCCAGTGTACAGTTGTGGAGGCTTCAGTCTTGTTGATAACTAAAGGATCCAAACATTACAGTGGAGGCCTTGAGCTATGCAAAACAGAACACAAGTCAATTGCTGACTTGTGCCCCTCCAGACATTGCAAATGAGCCACCTTGAGAGAACTCAGGGCCACTCTTGCCTCTTTGCAGAAGATACAGCAGCTCTTGGGGAAAGGAACCCACAGAAACGTTCTCTACAATGTGTTAGGCTGGATGCAGAGAACGTTTCAGTAGAGCATGTGCCTTTTTTTTTATGCATTACATACAGTCTCAAATTATTCCCAAACTGCCCTGTAAATTTCATGAGCCTCTCAGCCTCATCTAGGATAAATGTAGGGAATAGAAGTAACTGAGGATGTCTGGAGGAAAATTCGTAGAGGTCCCTCAGTGTAATTCAGGCTGAGGACTGCAGTGTTGGAAAGTACTTTTGTACTCACAAGCTGCCTGCACCTATACATCTATTGACCACGACAAGCAAATAGATATAGAAAGAGGAAGCAGGGGAACTCTGCACTTTTATCTCTCTTCTGTGTCTAAACTGTTTTGCATATCTCTATGTTTCCTGCCTCTTTTTGACTTGGCTGATGTTCTCAGGGCTTTCATCATTTCTCTCCTCTCTCAGTTCAATTCTCCTTTACTTCTGACTCTGCCCTGTACAGTTCAGGTTCTCACCAGATTCATTCTCTCTCCATAATGGGGGAGAATACACTAAAGGGTCTTAGGTGTAGAGTGACCGAAGCAACTTAGGTTTTCCAATCACCATGCTATTTCCTAAATAGCCTATCTTTATTTTTTTATGTGCAAGCACCAAATTCAAGAATACTTTCTTTAAAAAACTATACTCCGAATTTCAGTGTTCCTCTCTCCATGCTTTCTCTACCTGCTACCTTACCTGCAGTCTCTGAGAAAACTTAACTCTAGGTACCCTTTCTTTTCAAATATCTATGACATACATCAAAATGCAAGTATTCCCATGCTACGAAAAAACAAAAAACTACAAAAGAGAAAAAAGAACTAAAAAGGTGTGAAAACACAAGAGAATTTTTTTTTCAAAATTACAGAAAGAAGTGACTTCCAACTTTTAACAGCAAGGATATACAAAAAATTTCCATAATCAATCTTTTACTCTTACTCTATTAAACCAAAACCACATTATTTCTATAAATCATTCCACTTTAGCACATTATAAAAATCACTAAGTACAGTTACTCCCCCCTTATATTAAAATAAAAAAAAATCATATAAACCTCCTAAACAACTTCCCCCCAAAAAAGATAACACTTATTTAATTATTCCCATCCTACTACTATTCTATACATTTCTGTCTACGATAACAAAAATCCAACTAAAAAGCACATAAATGGTCTGCCATTATACTTAATAGTACAACGGTTTTAATAATCTTAATCTTAATAAACCCAAAAAACAAAAACAATTCAAAACAGTAGCCATAAATCAAATCCTTAAAACCATCCAAATCCTTAAAAACAAATAACATCAGTCGAACCCTTAAATCAATCCAGATAAACATTCTTTGACCCAGGGGTCTGCAACCTGTGGTCCAGGGCCCACTGGTGGGCCATGGGCTGTTAGGAAGTGGGCCGCAGATTAAGCCGGAGCAGCTAATTGGTGGGGACCTATCAGCGCGCAGCAAAGAAGGGCGGAGGCGGGCCGAGCACCCCCGCCAATCAGCCTCCCCTCGTGGCGGTAGCGTGTGTGCGCACGTGCGGCAAGGCTTTTTGCCTCCCTGCCGCTCAGTGCGTTTTTTTAGCGGCACTGAGGGCATTTTCAGGGTCCCTGGAACCTGCCCTTTCGAAGGGGCACCCTGGCGTGGACTATTCCTCCCCTCCACCCCGGGGTGGAAAATCTCTGTGCCGATCAGCTGTGCAGCGGGGAAGCAGAGGCGTGCCGGAGTGCTGATCAGCTGTGCAGCGGGGAAGCAGAGGCGTGCCAGAGCTACCCGGTAGGGGCTAAAAAAACTGTGGGGAGCAAAAGTGGGGGGGGGAATCCACCCTGCACCCCACCAGGGTGCCCCTTCGAAAGGGCAGGCTCCGGGGACCCCGAAAATGCCCTTGGTGCCAGGAAAAAATGCTGCATGGAGCTGCAGGCCTGCAAACCCCGCCCCACATCTGTCTGATTGGCTGCCACCCACAAACCCCAGCCCCCAGTCCTTGGAAAATTTTTTCCAAGGGAAGTGGTCCCTGGTGCCAAAAAGGTTGCCAACCCCTGCTTTAACCCTTATCCCACTTCAAAATAAACCAAAGCATTTACATATCCCCACAATGTGCACAGAGCTTTTCTCTTGAAAAAAATCAAACAGCCCAACTGCCCCCATCAAAAATCCCAGCTTCTCTTCAAACCCCTCCCCCACACACACACATAATGACCCCTTCTTTTCCACGGCATTCCACCAGAAAGTCAATTTCACTTATTGCTTGCAGATGTCTCTCTCCCTTAAATTTCTCCAACTTCACTATCCAATCTTCATCCAGCATCTCAATAGAAATCCCAATCTCACTCTTAGAAGAAACATTTCTATCACTGTTGAATTCCTGTTTCATCCACCACATCTCCAACCTGATGGCACATTTTAGACCTCATATTTTCCACAATGTCCTGAATATCTTGCATGAAAGCTTGGTAGAAGTCAGAAGAAATCTGTTTAAAATCTTGGTGGAAGTCAGAAAACATCTGTTTAAAAACTTCCATGTCTCATGCAGTATATTGTAACACCCCCTAGGAGCTTAACCAGCGAAAGTCAAATATATGGAAAAGTTCTGGAATATATTTACACAAGCAAAAGTGACATAGGCAGACAGTTCTCATGGGAAAATAGAAACAGAAAGCTGAAGGTTCAAATCAGCCAATTCAACATGTAGGCAAATGCTAATATCTTCAAATTTAGTACAAAAATAATAACAGGAAGACAATTGTTTACTCTCAATCCTCCTTTATATTTGGAAGGAAAACGAAGTCCAAAACTTAAAAAAGAATTTTTAAAAAAGTAATCCCAAAAATAACGATAAGCACCAAGAGAGTCAGCTTCTCCTTGCTGTAGAAAGCCTCTCTTAGGTTATGCATACTTAAAAAACAACAACATAAATTTAGTGATTTAGAAATGGGGTGGCTGGTCTTAGTGTCCCTTTAAGGCTACAGCGTGGCTTGGAAAATGATGATGGCCCTGCCTCCCAGCTAGTTCTTACCAATCGAATGCGAAACACTGTTTGCGATCTTCTGGCTGCAAGCAGCTGTCTGAAGGACAGATGGGATGGTCCCAGGTGTTCTCCTTTGTCCGGATAACATTCCTGGGCTTCAGGAAAACCTGCCTGAGCCCAAAAAATATTGCCGCGTTGTCAGCTCTGCCCGCTGAGCCCACGGGCACAGTTGCTTAGTCTGCCATGTCCCCACTGGAAGCCCCACTATCTTGACTGATTTATCAAGTCATGCCATCAAGTTGTTTTTGACTCCTAGCGACCACTTAAATAAATTTTCTCCATGACGATTCACCCCTAACCTGGTCTTTCAGGTCTTCCAGTGGCGCATTCATAATCACTGTAGCTGAGTCCATCCAACTTGCTGTTGGTTGTCTTCTTCTTCTCTTTCCTTCCACCTTTCCCAGCATTGGAAACTTTTCCAGAGATCTAGGTCTTTCCATAATGCGTCCAAAGTACGATAATTGGAACCTGGTCATTTGTGCCTTGAGTGAGAACTCTGAGTTGATTTGTTTGACGATCCACTGGTTTGTTTTCTTGGCTGTCCATGGTATTCTCAGGAGTTTTCTGCAATACCAAAGTTCAAAAGCATAAATACTCTTCTTATCCTACTTCTTCGAGGTCCATCTTTTGCTTCCATAGAATGTCACAGGGAATACCATGGCTTGCACAAGTCTGATCTTTGTAGGTATAGTCACATCACAGCATCTGAATATATTTTCTAAGACCTTCATGGATGTTCTACCAAGTGCTAGTCTGCGGCATATTTCTTGACTGCTTGTTCCTTTATTGTTGATGGTGGATCATAAAATGTAGAAGCTATCCACCACTTTGATATCTTCATTGTCATTTCTAAGACTGATTGTTCTACCTGTTGTCATTAGATTGATCTCCTTTATATTTAATCTTAGTCCCATGTTTTCCACTGTGTTCCCACACTGTCTTACAAACATTTTAAAACCCACATCTAACTGAAATCTGAACTAAAAACAGAAGCATACATTTATCATAAAACAACAAATTAAATATACAATTAAATGCAATAAAACAGCAGCAAGGCAGTCAGAAATAAGAGTTTAAAAGCTCCACTGTGACATAAATAATAATTTAAAAATCAACATTCAAAGGCCTGCAAGAATAGAAATGGCTTTAACTGGCACTGTAAAAACAATAAAGCTGGCAACAACTGTTCCTCTCTGGTGATCTCTCAGGCTCGGCCTGAAAACCCAGCTGGATCTTCAGTAGATGCCCATGAGTCCTTTTCACATCTTGTGTACTTTGCTGCAATCTTTTCAGCTGCAGATTTGCTCTGCAGATAAGTCTCTTTATTTCCCCTTCCCCCGCTTTGGAGAGTGTGGCTTTGGATTTGCTGAAGGCACACCTAAATGTTTGTGGTGCCTGCCCATTTATCTTGTTCTCTCTGTATAGCTTCTTCCAGAGCATCAAGCAATCATTTCGCTTCTTGGCCAGTCTTCCATCGCTGATTTGGATGAATCCTTGCTCTCAATCCTAGTGTAGGAGGACAGCAGCAGCAGAGTGCTTGAATAACAACAGCAGTGATGGATGTGGTTTAATTGGATTGCTCAGGGCTCAGAAAGAAATGTGGAAACCAGTGCCCATAATTAGTTGAGGAATTTTCAGGGAGGGAGTTTGAATGATGCTTGATTCCTGGGAATTTTGTACTTTATACAAGAAATGGGTCTTCAAATATACCAGATTCAGAAATGGGTACAAGTTTACTGGGGACTCCATTCCAGAAAGGACTAGAAAAAAAGTAGGAGGCATTACTTGTCTTAATGCATATCGATCATTTGCTGCACATGCTCACTCCCAGACACTGTAATATTTTTTTCTTGCCTTCAAATCAGTGTTGACTCCTGGCAACTGCCTGGACAAGTCCCTGCAATTTTCTTGGAAGTAGTTTGCCATTGCCTGCTTCCTAGGATTGGCTCAAAGCCACCCAGCTGACTTTGTGCCTAAGGCAGGACTAGATCTCACAGTCTTCCAATTTCTAGCCGGATGACTTAACCACTACACAAAACTGGATCTTAGCTCTGCCTTTTATGTGTAAATATATATAGAGAGAGGGAGAGGGAGAAGGATATATATATATATATATATATATATATATATATATATATATCCCTCTCCCTCTCCTCACCAAGTTATGATGTGCAACACCAACCCAGCTGAAGAGCAGCTAGTGAGTACATCTATTTTAAAACACTACACTTCAGAGAACAAATGCAGCAGGAAATGTGTAGTCTTCCTTCTCTGATCGACCCTCCGGCCCCATCCCTTTTTAATACTCCTAAAATTGGAGGGCAGAATAATCATATACAATCCCTCTTCTTGGGAAAACTGACCAAGTGTTATTAAATTCATTAGCACACAATTTACAAGTGCTCTATATGTAAGCCAATACAATTACACACTGCATTATCCATAAATCAAGGTGCAACTTCCTGTGCACTGCTAGGTAATTGTTTTCTTATGGATTAAAGTTTATTCCTTTCTCATTAAAAAGGGAAGAGTCAGTAAACAATCTCGTGGCACGGTTCTGGGCCAGAAAGGCTGGGTACAAATGCCTTGATAGCTACCTTAAAATAAGCAAAAAAAACTTGCACAGTTAATGAAATTGGAGTATTTCAGTTTGCAGCACCTACAAAGTAAATATTAGTATATGGTATTACATGTTTTAGACAATGATATGGCAAAGTTAAAATCATCTCAAGTGTCTGAGTAGGCACAATGAGCAAAGGTAGATATGAGATAGAACTAGATTTTGCTCCTACTTAGCATTCATAGAAGTAAATGATATGTATTGAAATGTTCACGAGGGCAACAACGATTTACAGAAAAATGACGATGGGTCACCACTTCTGGGACTGTTAAGCATAGAAACATGAATATAGATACGTATGGGTGCTTTCATTATTGTCCAACGTACTTTTGTTTTGGCAAGTGCATGACATTATTCAAAACACAGAATAGACTAAGACTCTTTGTTTCCCCATGCCATTTTCCAAGGAAAAAACCCCTTTCAGACTAATTTGCATTTTCAAAGGAAGCCCCCATGGGGTTCTTTGGAATAGCACTCTCAGCAAGGAGTTTTCATCATTATATGGGCAGGGGAAAAATAGAATTTGATTCTCCACACACACACCCCTTCATCCCCCTTCCTTGGCGTAATCCCAAGGTAGTTCAGGCTTCCCCGCAGGCCTCGGCTGGCTATTTACACAACGGACAACAGATTCATTAGCTGCATCCAGGCAATTAACACTGTGTCCCGTGAGATGAGCATAAGATTAGATTGATAGGCAGAAAATGCAGAAGCTGTCCACAAAGGGACATGCTTCTTCGCACAACTCATAAGAGGCATGAGAAAAGAAAGGACAAAAAATGACTCAAAATCCAAAGTGGTAAAAAGTAGATGAGAAGGCTACTTCTTGTAGCCTTGTAACCACTGCTTTCAATGGAGACCACACCTGCTCAAAAACATCTGTTGTGGCTGAGCCTTTAATAATCTCAAATTGACATGTAATTCTCTGTGCAAGGGCTATATTCCACACCTTAGCATACTAAAAAGTCTTTGACAGACTTGAAGGGTCTTTCTAACATTTAGCTGCAACAAAAAGGAGAACAGTTTTTTGGGTTTAATATTTCCATTACAGTCCTCATAAATATCCAATAAACATAATTCAGGTGAAAATACAAGTGGTTCTGCCATTATAGCAGCAACAGCATTTTGGATTTCCTGCCAAAACCTAGCAATGAAAGAATCTCTCAGCCCAACTCACCTCACAGGGTTGTTGTTGTGGGGAAAATAGGAGGAGGAAGGAGTATCAGGTATGTTCGCCACCTTGAGTTATTTATAAAAAATAATAAGGGCGGGATGAAAACAAATAAATAAATAAACAAACAAACAAACAAATAAATAAATATTCCCACCACATATGCATTTACTGTATGTGCCTTGGCAGCAATTCTAGCAGGTAGATGGTCCATTCTCAATACAGGCTGATTGCAAGGGAATTCTCTACTATCTATGCTGAAGTTTGGAAGAATTTTCTAGAGTCTTAGCAGAGGAGCGATGGGAACAAATGGAGCTCCAGTCCTGGTCTAAGAAAGAAAACCTCAAATCAGCTTCCCAGCATTGTTGTAACCCATTCAGTGGGCCTGATTCCATACCAGTTAAAACTGAATATTTCTTAGACACAATACGTTTCCCCATCAAAGCCCCAGTAGCAAACAGTGGTTCAAAATTGGCCATTTGTCCAGTTGCAGCAGTCTTAATGGCTGATATTGTAACACAGTTGCTTATGGCAGGGATGATTAGCCATTTGTTGAAAGAGAGGTCCATAAGTGCAATCATTTGATCTATATCGGACCATTTGTTCTTAGAAGTTCTTCAGGCAGAAGTATCCTCCACCTTTAAGTCTAGCTAGCCTTGCTTGTGACAAGACTCTGGTCTGGATGTTTATCAATAGGTGTCAAGGGGATACTGGTAGCATTAATTTATATTGGTATGGGACCCATGTGGTCAAAGTACATTTTAAAAAGTCTTTGAACTTTTTTTTCAAAGGAGAAGGGAGGCTCTGATAGATGGAATGGAGCGTTCACTTATTTAGTAGTGAGATAACACACACACACACGTGTGTGTGTGCATATTCTGTCATTCTATAGGCATCTCTGCAACCCCCCTGGCTTCCCACACTTTAATTCAATCCCAAGGGAAGCCGTCAAGAGGGCTTTTGGGGGGATTGGGACACCTAGACAGCTTCATTGAGAATGACGGAAAGAAGTGTAACAGAAAACAACTAGCAGCTATAGCATCAATTGCCACCTCCGACAATAAAGCAGGCTCCAAACCACGCTCAGGAGAAATTTAAAGGATGCTCTCAATCTCCTGGAAAATGTAGAAAAAGAGAATCCTCTTTTGCAGGGGGAAAAAACTTCCCAAGAATTTCAAGGCAGATTTTAGCACAGCGTTACCTTTGCTTATTTTGCACCTCTACAAACCTATTTCCTCTCATTCAAGGATATGCAAAAGGTGAAGCTGACTTTTCTCTTTACTTTCGGCCTCTCTCTTCTAGCCTCTCCCAACCTGGAACCTCCCGGTGTGTTGTGTTATGACTACATTCACGTAACTCCCACCCAGGACTTTGGAAGCTGCAGTCCCAACACGTTCTGAATAGACCTGGCTGGGGAAGAGAGCAGCGGAGGCACACCGTCCAAAGCATCCTATGCCGCATACAGTGTTGCCAGGTTCTGTACAGCAGCGCTCAAAATTGGTCGGACATGATAGGATGTACACTGGCTTATAGGGAAAAATCAAGGCTTGAAAGAAAACAAACAGAGTGCAGCTTGTAAAAGCTATAAAATCTTTACTTGTGATAAAAGCAAAGTTGAATATACATGGTACAGCATTGCAAAAGGAAAAACAAACTTACAAGCAGAGTTTCGTGTATTGTTTCCATTGACAGACATGAAGGGGCTCATGCCATGGCCTACACACACAGCCAGGCATAGCTATGCACTTCCCAGTCTTCAGAAGTAGAACACACAAACGAACATGGCTAAAAGACTGGACAGAAGTCAAGAAGCATAGAACACCATTTTGCATGGTTAGATATTCAGTTCTTCCAGCTTTCTGATTGGCTGGAAGTTAGGTGTGACACACACCAGGCCTAAAGCATAGGCCATAGCACATAGCATGACCTGCTATTGGGTGGCAGTGCTGCATCTAAGCAAGCATGTGATCCCCCCCTCCCTTGCTCTACACAGAGCAAAGCTTCCCACAGAAGGAATCAGGAGGACTTGTTCCCATGCAAACTAGCCAAAACAATACACACGTGACAGTTGTTATCTGGCCACCTGGCATCACGTCACTATGAGAAACTTTTGCTTCGTATAGAAAACAATTTCCTAATTTCATACGAGAAATCTGACACCCCTCCCAAATTGCTTTCGGCACACACTGTAGCAATGGGATTTTCAAAGCTGTAAAATACATTTTTACAGAAACAGAAAAAACATGGTTAGTACATGTATTAATCACACTGTTCAAGTTTCAGTTTTTACAACCAATAGTCATCAAAACTAGAAATGGTTTAAAAACACTTGTTACACATATGTATTGCACAATATACACTTTATGCGATGTTCTGTTCAGATACATACAAATACATCAAATACAAATTATGTAGTAGTAGAAAACAGTAAATAGAAACAGAAAAATCGCCCACAGACGTTCTGTCCCCTCCTTTGCAAAAATGCAGCTGACATAGATAAGCAGAAATTCCAAACTTGTTAGCTGCTTCTGTTTGAGGCAAAGGCTTGTTTTGATTTTTAAGAAAAACCGCAGAAGTTTTCAACCCTTGCCAGCCTCGCATAGATGGCTAAACCATTTTGCAGGCTTGGTATTTTATCTGGGCAAACTAGGTAAACTAAATTAGGGTGTATCCACTGTGTTACTGCAGAGTGATATACAACAAATTAAGGATAAGCTTCCTTTACACAAACGACACTCTGTAGGAAATCAAGAACCATAGGATTCTCTATTCTGAGCTCTAGAAACTTCACTACCAAGATAAATGTTTGAATTTGTGCCTAATTCCTTCAGCTGGAAATACTGCCTCAGCTGACTGACAAATTCTTATACAAGGTGTAAAGATTCAGTTGCTAAGCAGAAAACAACTACATAAGTAAGAAGTACTATACATACTTCTACAACCTCTTATGTACACACAGAAAACAGCACGTGACTGTTCTACACATCCCAGTTTTTGTCAGAATTTGCACCTTTGCACTGATGCTATCAATGACTGGCCTGCTTTAAGATCCATAAAGCACCCTGTGAAGTCAATGGACTTTCTGGGAATTGTCACACATGTATAGCCAAAGGCTTGCCTTACACACACTGTTTCAGGGAGATCTACAGTATATTCAAATATGCTGTGTCAACATCACAATATGTAAATGGACACCTGTTTCACACTACGCAACCAGAAAACGTACCACACGTAAACATTCTGGCCTAGCTGTGGGTGCATACATTAGATCACAGTTCACAAACTCCTCTTGTGAAACAAATCCCTGGGCAACAAAGCTGGCTTTACATTGCAGAGTATTATCAGGAAGAAATGTCTTTCTGAACACCCATCTTGAATCCACAGCTTACTAAAACAAAGGACAGGTTGGTTACTTTTAACACTTCACCAAAACTCTCAAACTGACTATCCTCAGCTGTGTTCTAATGTACTTGCCTCTCAACAGGTGGGAGCAACACGTCTTGAAAAGACTGGTTTTTTTTCAGGCAACTTGACACACTGTCACCTGCTAAATCACAAATCTGTCAGGCTTCACACCCTTTGTGGAATAAGAGGACCCATGAGGAATGGCCACTGTGCTTTCCCCATTGCCGTCTTCTTTTCTTTCCACTACCTGACTCCCTCTCCAGGCCCTGCAGGAGACTGGGGAACAGAAGAAACCTGAACTGGTGTTTGCCCATCTACTGAAGTATGGACAGTAGGTTTTACACTAGCAATGCAGCAACACTTCTGCAACATTAGCATGTAACCTTTCCCAACCAGTAGGCTGCTTAAAAATAAAGCACTTCTGGAGATTTGGATTTGACCATGGCCTAATGAAACAACGATAAGCCTTGGATTTTAACCAACAACCAACAACCAACAACCTGAAGCACTGTGCTTTTGGTTGGTTCTTCCTTCGCTGTGACCTGGGGATGTGAACACATACAAATGTTCCACAGACATGCAGGTACTTCAGTGAAGGGCGCTTGCCAAACAAAAGAAAAATAATGAACTTCTTTTTACAGTTGAATTCTACAAGCTGTTAGTTAGAAAACACACTGCAATCACGGTAGCCTCTCCCCAGACATGGGATGGCACCTGAGCAACTAACATCAGGCTATTGTTAATGGTATTCACAACACCAACACTCAGCTAGAATTCCAACATTGGCAAGTCTTTGGGAGAATACATTCCTGCAAAGCCAGTTCTGAAACACATGGCTCAGGCACTCTCCACTACAATCAGACTGGAACTGACCTACTAGATAACCATATTTTCTTCCTACTATTGCTACATACACTTCAAAGCGAGCACAGACCTTCGCTTTAGACTTCAACAAGTAGCAACAACACAAACAGGTATGATCATCAACCAGAAGGAACATGAAACTTGCACCCCACCATTACTTGGGACATGGGGGCTAACTAGATCTCTATGAACCAACTGAAATGGTCTAGTTAACACTCTGTCACTTTGCCTAGCAACAGATACAGTCCTGATATTAGATTGTTTACACACAGTTTACACACAACACAAACAAGAAACTTTTGCACATTTCCTGGGTTCTAACTCAGAATGCATTTGGCTATCTGAGACACACTCTCCCATCCCGGGATACCCCAGTACTTTGTGAAAACTTTATGGATGCATTTATGATGTGGGGAAACATTAAACACACAATGTCCTGTCCACACAATCTCCTTCTTAGGAAGCATCTCACACACTTGATTTTACATTTTTTCTCTATAACACACTCAGCCTCTAACACACTCAGGTTCATATTTCTCAATGAAAACATCCGGCACCTTTGAACACAACAAGTACACTCAGACCTGACCAGGGCTGGAACACTGAGGAGAGAAAAACAAGTGTACACATACACATTTCACACACTTATCACAGAAATATCAGCTAAAATAACTTGCTGAACTCAAGGCTGCAAGCCGAATTCAACAAACAAGTCTCTGAATACATACAGCAGTCGGCAGAGTAGAAAACTTGGATTCGTTGTTTAGCTGACTTCTGGCGTCTGGCTTCCCCTCCCTTCGTACATCAGGCCTCTTGTGCACTGACAGCATCCGCTGGACGATGGCAGGGAACAGCCTTCCAGAATCACAGCAAATGTAGATTCCATTCCAGGTTTCACTTCAGCTGGAACGCTCTGTTTGGAAATCTCAGGAACAACAATAACAGATGGCTTCTGGAGGTGGCTTGTAAAATAATCCACAGGAAGGTCGCAGGGAGATAGCGTCTTTGCTTTCTCGACCAATAGCTCGAAACTGCTGTCCAAGCTTGGCAAAATCATGCACGCTTTTTCATACTTCCCCCCCCCCCCAAAAAAAAACATGCCTTCTTGTTCAAATGCAGCAAACAAAGTCTTGAGCTCACCAAGGTGGGTCATCACAGTCTCAGCCTGGTTGAAGCTTCAAACTATAAAGCTGTCTTAGTAGACCACCAAGGGCAACAGAGTTCTACTTTGTATAGCCTCCCAGCACTCATTACACAGTCCTTGAGTTGCTGAGATAATTCCGTTCAGAGGAGTCGATTCCCAAAAGCAAAAAAGCTGTAAGCACGGTCCAAACACGCTTGCACTTCTTCGGAGGGATCCTCTGGAGGTGGATTTGCCACATACTGCCACAAATCTTCTGGCAAAAAGAGCGATTTCATCTCCACACACCAGGTCAGATAGTTTGTGCCATCTAAAGGCTCAAATGGCAGACTGACCAGACTCTGTTCAGCCATTGCTGACTACTCAAAGAAAACATGTTTACTCTGAAATCAGCCTCTAAAAACAAATTCCCTTTTACAGCCAGGTCCAATGCAGCAAAGAAAACACAGATTTCTCTCTGGGCAACATAACCTGATAGGATGTACGCTGGCTTATAGGGAAAAAATCAAGGCTTGAGAATAAACCAGACAGAGTGCAGCGTTTAGGGCTAAAAGTGTTTACTTGTAGCATAAGGCAATAAATGCATATATAATTAAGGCAATAAATGCAAATGTTACATTATTGCAATAAGGAAAAACAAAAACAAACTTATAAGCAGAGATCCATGTATTGATCCCAGGGCCAGAGCTCATGCCACGGCCTATACCCAAAGCCAGGCATAACTACGCACTGCCCAGTCCGCAGAAGTAGAATACACGTGAAGAACTACATGGCTAAAGACACAAAAAGTCAAGAAGCATAGAACACCATTTTGCATGGTTAGATATTCAGTTCTTCCAGCTTTCTGATTGGCTGGAGGTTAGGTGTGACACACACCAGGCCTTTGTGTAGGCCATAGCACAAGGTTAGGCTGACCATATTTCCTTGAGACAAAAACGGGACATTGGGATGGCAAAATGGGACGGGGTCTTATGTAATATTCCGTATTCATGAAAAAGACAGGGGTCTCCGCCCCCCGGTCCACGCGATTGGCTCCTGCCTGCAAACCCTGCCCCTGGTCCACACGATTGGCTCCTGCCTGAAAACCCCGCCCCCGGTCTGCGCAATTGGCTCCCGCCTGCAAACCCTGCCCCCCATCCACGCGGACTGTCCCGTTCAAAACGGGACGTATGGTCAGCCTACACAAGGCGGCAGTGCTGCATCTAAGCAAGCACGTGATCTCCCCCTCCCTGGTCTCCCAGGACTTCCCACGAAGGCTTCAGGGGGAATTGTTCTCATGGGAAGGTTTAGAAACTAGATGTAAACAATTCATATCTAATGGAGATGTAAGCAAAGCCATTCAAAGTTATGGGAAGGCTTTTTGTTATCTAGCCACCTGGCGTTACGTCATCATGAGACACTTTTCTCCGTACAGAAAATAATTTGCCAATTTCATACGAGAAATCTGACAGATGAGACGGTCCCTCAGGTAGCCTGGCCCCATGCCATGTAGGGCTTTAAAGGTGATAACCAACACCTTGAATTGGACCCGGAAGCACACGGGTACCCAGTGCAACTGTCGCAGCAGAGGTCTCACATGTGCTGATCTTGGGGCACTAATAACTGCGCGTGCAGCTGCATTCTGGACCAGTTGAAGCTTCCGGATACTCAAGGGTAGCCCCATGTAGAGCGCATTGCAATAGTCTATGTGGGAGATGACCAGGGCATGAGTGACTGTACGGAGGGCATCCTGATCCAGGAAAGGGTGTAACTGGCGCACAACGTGAAGTTGTGCAAAAGCCCTTCTGGCCACGGCGGCCACCTGCTCTTTGAGCAGGAGCCGTGAGTCCAGAAGAACCCCCAGATTCTGCACTTGGTCTGAATGGGGTAGTGCAACCCCATCCAGAACTAAAGATGATAACTTCCTGGATCCACAGGAGCCGTCAATCCACAGCCACTCTGTCTTACCAGGGTTCAGTCGAAGCATGTTGTTCCCCATCCAGACCCCCACAGCCTTGCTATATCAGATTAGATAGCATAATATAATATTTTTAAGGTGGAAAAATTAAAAAAATGATTATGCATGAGTTAACATATTACACTGCTCCACAGAAGACAACATCTATCTCTGACCTGAACATATTGCCATGTTATATTTTGTTTTCTGGGTCACTGTGAGCCTTATGTCCAATACCCACAGCCAAATGTTCACTGCAAAAGATAGATTATCTTTTCATTTATGAGATATTTTTGCTGGCTAGAATGCTAAAAATCTCCATTTCCTTTTCCTTTTACAATTCAGTAATCACTCTTAAGGAGTCATGATGTCATATGCATTGGAGTGGAGCCAAGATATAAAAGAGGTTGCACAGCTTGAGTTAAGCAATTTTGAATTAAGTAACTGTCGTGTCTGGAAAGAAATATTAGAGGGCTTCATAAATTCAATGGGAAGTATTTCTGAAATAAAAAACAGATTATAACCGTACAGTGTACAGCTTGTTGCCCATATGTGTATGTGTGTGTATACACACACACACACACACACATATATATATATATATATCACACATACATATACATAAACCCCATGACCTCAAATCTTTGACTGTTTTGAGTGAATTATTACAAATATATACAACTTTTTAATATATTTAATTTATTTTACCAGTACAGACACCCAGTAAATAAATAAATGATCAGCAGCACTAATGGCTGAAGAAAATTATTCAGGTTTATAGATGAAGATTTGATAGTACTACGCTAAGGCATGCAAGAGGGTATTTAGTAACAATTTCTTCATTTTGATGCTGCCATATAGCTAAGAGACATACTATGTGGTTCTTAAATTTCTGCTTGCATCCATTTTCAACTCATTACATCAGGGGCAATCAATCAATCACTCTATTTTATATTGGTCACAGCCCAGCATAGAACTAATAACAAAACAATTACATTAAAATAGAAATAAAAATAAAAAGTCATATTGATAGAATAAAATAAGGTAAAGATAAAATTATTAATGTAAAATTACAGAATCCAGGAATGAAAATGCAAAAGGATCCTATAAAATTACAATTAATTTTACAATGAATAATCTAAATGCTATGAATAACTAGGATAGAAAACTATAAAAGGACATAAGTAATACTAGAATTTATAAAACTGTGGGAAAATATTGCAGTCATACCAACAATTCATGTCTTGCTGTATAAGGACATGAAGGGGGCGGAGGCTCGCAGAGACTTCCTGAGCAACTTCCTCAAGAGAGAACTCTGTGAGATCACTTCCCTCTCTCTCTCTCTCTCTCTCTCCTCCCTCCCTCCCTCCCTCCCTCCCTCCCTCCCTCCTCTCTCTCTCTCTCTCTCTCTCTCTCTCTCTCTCTCTCTCTCTCTCTCTCTCTCTCTCTCTCTCTCTCTCTCCATGCATTCGAAGTGAAAGCAGCACGTTCAAGCTTAGATATTCTGTTTTTGTAACTTAGTATGTTTTAAACCTGCCTTGACTCTACTACAGCAACTGTTGTTTTTGAGACCTAAATTATGTGAGTAAACATTACTTTTATTTCTTCACAAAACTGTGTGATTGTTGTTTTAAGAGGGATAAAAAGGGGTAATACCAGGAAAATCCAGTCTGCTTCACACATCCTGGATTATTGTTTTCTAGAAGGTTAAACCAACCTTGTCTCAAGCTTCCAATTTTTTATGCTGCTAGGGATGGTACTCTGCTAATCTCACTCACGTGAGAAAGGAAGGATAATAACTAAACAATATATCCTCTCCTAGTACTTAATCTCATCCCCAAGAAAAACACTACAAGAATGTAAAGCTATGCTAACTTATATTAGGTCTAATACTTGCTTAAGCCCTGCTACGGTTTGTTGGGATTAAGACAATTATTGCCCAACCGATTATAACAAAGAAATAGCAAAATAAAACATAGAATGGTATGTGTATATTTAAAAGGAGAAGGGGGGAGGGAGGGGGAAGAAGGAAAGGGGGAAAAAAAGGAAGAGAAAATACATTGAGTTATGGAAGCCTAGTCAAGGTTCAGCATCAATTCACTTGGAGGAGTTGTTTATGTTTCATCATAGCTCTAACACAGAACCAGGCTACATTGTCTGAAATCCCTGCCCCCTGGTCAGCTAGCAAGAGACTGAGGCAGTGTTTCTCAACCTTAACAACTTTAAGATGTGTGGATTTCAACTCCCAGAATTCCCCAGCCAGCATGGGGATATATTCTCCACATAATTAACTGTTCTGCATTTTACAAGTTGTCAACATGTAACGTCTGTGCAGAAAAACCCATCAACATATAGAGATCGGGAGTGCAGTAGCCCTGTGTGATCTTGCTCCCCATTCAGTATCCCTTTTGGGGCACTTCAGTTGGGTTGTCATCATTAGACAAAACGAAATGTATTGCACCGTTGAAGTTCCTCCAACTTGTCTTTTGGGGGCTACAGATGTTTCATTACTGTACCATACTAAGTAATCAGTGCAGGAGACGTTAGTGTTGGTTGGTAGGAATTATATAACCTTCTGTCTTGCCTGCTTGGTGTGTGCTTGGAAGGGGTACTCCTGCTGGGGTAAAGATGTTGTTTTGTAAGTGATTGATGCCTTGTTGGTAGATTATTTGGCTGATAAAGTAGTGGTGCTGTCTTATCTGTGTTGGTTGCTTCTTGTGTGATCTGTGGTGCTGACAGCTATGTTACAAGGTGGCTCATTGGAAGGGAATTGTCTTGTCCTGTGATTGGTGAACTGTAGCTGTTTTTTAGATTTTAAGTTGATAAGGAGATAGCTCTAGTTTACCTGGCTGTAGGCTGATTACCCTCTTGATGAGGGTGAAAGAGGAGAGTGCAAAAGCTGGCTTGAAACTCAACATTAAAAAAACTCAGATCATGGCATCTGGTCCCATCACTTCCTGGCAAATAGAAGGGGAAGAAATGGAAGCAGTGACAGATTTTATTTTCTTCGGCTCCAAGATCACCGCAGACGGTGACTGCAGCCATGAAATTAAAAGACGCTTGCTCCTTGGGAAGAAAGCTATGGCAAACCTAGACAGCATATTAAAAAGCAGAGACATCACCTTGCCGACAAAGGTCCGTATAATTAAAGCTATGGTTTTCCCGGTAGTAATGTATGGCTGTGAGAGTTGGACCATAAGGAAGGCTGAGCGCCAAAGAATTGATGCTTTCGAACTGTGGTGCTGGAGAAGACTCTTAAGAGTCCCTTGGACTGCAAGGAGGTCAAATCAGTCAATCCTAAAGGAAATCAACCCTGACTGCTCATTGGAAGGACAGATGCTGAAGATGAAGCTCAAATACTTTGGCCACATAATGCGAAGAGAGGACTCACTGGAAAAGACCCTGATGCTGGGAAAGACTGAAGGCAAAAGGAGAAGGGGACGGCAGAGGATGAGATGGTTAGATAGCATCACCGATGTAACGAACATGAATTTGAGTAAACTCCGGGAGGCAGTGGAGGACAGGAAGGCCTGGTGTGCTATGGTCCATGAGGTCACGAAGAGTCGGACACGACTAAACGACTGAACAACAACAACAAGGCTGATTACTTTGTGATGAAAGAAATGTTATGTGTTGAGCAGATGCACTTATGTTGGGTCTTTGGTTAGATCTTTGATAGGTCCATACATAGTGTTTAAGTCTAAATGTCTTTTGATGCTGCTGGATCAGAATGCCATGTTCCTAAGAATTCTCTTGCATTTTTCAATTGGCTTGTTCAAAGATCAGCATGGTTTCCCAGTTGAAGTTATGCCTGAAGTTGTCTGTGTGAAGGAAGAATAGTGAAGTCATACTGACTGTCTTTTAAAAAGAAATGTCTTTTTTAAAAAGTTCCAGTTCTTATAAGATTGATTAATAAATAAAAATAATACATTATAATATTGTGTATAAAATCATTTATACTGTTTTCAGAATATGGCCATTTTTGGATAATCAGAATGAAATCCCAATTTGGGCTTAGTCACTGAAACAAGAGTCATTCTCCTAGCAGACGTCGCTTAACAAAATGCTTCAAATCTCCATTGTTAGATAAGAATCGGGGGATTTTATTTTAGCACTTTCTGTTCATATTTCATCAGTGAATGAAATCACAGCTTGCTATACTGTGATTTATAAGCTGCATGTGGCTGTATAACACAAATGTACACATATAAAGTTTTGCTTGAGGTATGCTACCACCTGAAATATATGCATGAATTTTTAACCAGGGACATCTTTCACTATCATTCGCTTTAATTGAATAATTTCTTTCAGATTTTTCTATTAAAGATTACTCCAGGGAGGCTTTGATTTTTCTATATTTAATTCATACCCAATTGAGTTGCTTTAGTACTAAAGGCAAAATTAATCAAAGTGAACTTTTAATATATAGAGAACCAATTACATCATTTACTACCAAACTCCCAGTGATGTACTGAATAGTTGTAATATTAGTAATAATAATGGTGTCAGGTTATCTGTTTTTAATCCAATCCCAATTCTGTTTCCCCCCTCAACCCCTCTACCTCCAATTCATCATACATTGCATCTTATTTATTTATTTTCTATCCCACGTTTATTATTTTTATAAATAACTCAAGGCAGCGAACATACCAAATACTCCTTCCTCCTCCTATTTTCCCCACAACCACCACCCTGTGAGGTGAGTTGGGCTGAGAGAGAGTGACTGGCCCAAGGTCACCCAGCCGGTTTTCATGCCTAAGGCGGGACTAGAACTCACAGACTCCTGGTTTCTAGCCCATTGCCTTAACCACTAGACCAAACTGGCTCTCTGCTCGGGTGGGCATAGAAGTTACTGTATTTGAACTGTGCAGCAAGGTAGTGGTGTAAATGCTTGATTTTAGACTCTGGATTTTTAGTCTTATGGGAACTGAGTGGAGTCCTGGATTTCTATCTCAACTCCTGAAATCCTGCCCTGATGGTAGTAGGAATAGATTAGGCCTTCAAAACTCTATTAAACTGCCAGCAAAAGATGGAATGGATCTTTGTTGATCTAGGGAAGGGATTACAGCCATTGGGAATAAACTGCAGGAAGTAGATATTGGGTAAAAATTAGAAGAAACGTCCTAATGGTGAAAGTTGTTAAATGGTAGGCACTTTGCTGGAAGTATTTAAGCAGATGTTAGAGCAGAGCTTTCCAAACTTTTTATTGATTGATTGATTGATCACATTTATATCCCGCCCATCTCCCTCACAAGGAGGGACCCTGGGCGGTTCACAATAAAAAGTTTAAAATAAAATAAAAAATCCATAAATAGCACTAATAAGCAGTAAAAATACCTAATTATAGTCCGATCCAAGCAATGGTAGATCTTACTTATCCCATGGGCCGGTAAGGCTGGTCAAGGCAGATCTAAGAGACCAGCCACCCCAAGTCTGGCTATTTCCCTCCCTTCCCCAAGCATGGTGGCAAAACTAGGTCTTTAGGTTTTTTCTAAAGTCCAGGAGAGAGGGGGCCGATCTTATTTCAGGGGGAAGAATATTCCAGAGGGCGGGGACTACTGCAGAGAAGGCACGCCTCCTGGACCCCGTCATATGGAACTCTCTTACAGATGGGGCTCGTAGCATGCCCTCTCTGCATGACCGGGTGGGATGGGTTGATGTGACAGGGATGAGACGGTCCCTCAGGTAACCTGGTCCCATGCCATGTAGGGCTTTAAAGGTGATAACCAACACCTTGAATTGAATCCGGAAGCAAACTGGCACCCAATGCAGCTCGCGGAGCAAAGGTGTTATGTGTGCTGATCTTGAGGCACCTAAAATCGCCCACGCGGCTGCATTCTGATCCAGCTGAAGCCTCCGGACGCTCTTCAAGGGTAGCCCCATGTAGAGCGCATTACAATAGTCTATATGGGAGATGACCAGGGCGTGAGTGACCGTTCGAAGGGCCTCTCACCCTTCATGTTTTTCATGTTGGTGACACACTTTTTAGACATGCATCATTCTACAACACAGTAATTCAGTTTTACTAGCAAACCGGAGGTTAAACTAACCCCTTATAAGAGATACAGACACATGTATAAATTGTAATAGCAAATTGTACGGGGACACAACATATCTCATGAAAACCTTTCATTTATATTTTTAAAAGTATATGATTTGTAAGATAACATACATTTCCAAGATTGTTGTCATTTATGAGTAACAATATGTAAATATGTGCAAGAATTAAAAAAAATTGAATAACACCAATAACTACCTACCATTTTAATAAGATGTTTGAGGTTGATGGGATGAACACAGCTTTTGAATATTTGGTGGAATATTAGATAAAGACACTCGCATTTCATCATCAAGCATTTTTAAGCTTCCATGTTTCAGTGTCTTTAAGTTTGTCATCGTTGAAAAGGATACTTCACAAATGTATGTAGTAGAAAACCGCAGAAGAATTTTTAATGCGTTTTTACCTATGTTTGGATGCATTTTTGAAACGCGAATCCAAAAGCTGTCTAAGTGACCCTCTTCATACATCATTAACAAACTTCGATCATTTTTTATTTCAGCTAATTCTTCTTCAATAAGTGAAAAGTTCCTCGTTGCAGTTGAAAGAAATGGATTTCTGATCCAATCATAGTCTTGGACTTCAACGTTTGGGAAGTAATGATGAACTTTCTCTCCAAGCAATATTAAATAGTCAACAATTAGCGAGCTGATATCACATTTTAGCTCACACTCAGCAGTTTTGGAAAACATTTCAAAATTTCCTTCTTTCACTTTCCTTTTCCAAATTGCTATTTTGACTTTCATAGCACAAATTTTATCTACCACTGTTAAGATATTTTCTCCTTTTCCTTGCATACTGGTGTTTATTTTATTCAAATGTTCAAATATGTCAGCAAGATATGCCAATTTTGTGCACCAAAGTTTGTTTTGAATTAGATCGCAGAATTCATTTTGCTGATTTTCCTCAAAAAGTTTAAGCACCATTTCCCTCAATTCGTATACACAACAAAGCACTCGACCTCTTGAGAGCCAACGAATCTCTGTGTGTAGTAGAAGCTTTCTAAACCTTGCCCCCATTTCTTCACAAATATAAGCAAATAATCTTGATTTAAGAGGTCTACTTTTAATGTAATTGACCATTTGAACCACTTTGTCCATAACTTTTCTTAATTCATTTCCAATGGTTTGTGTGACTAGTGCTTCGCGATGTAAAAAGCAATGAGTAATTATAATATTTTCATTCTCTTTCTTTGCTAAAGCTATAAAACCTTTTGTTGAACCAACCATTGAGGGTGCGCCATCTGTGCATATTCCTACGCAATTTAACCATTGCAAATTATTTTTCTTCATGAAGCAATCTAAAGTTTTAAATATATCTTCACCTCTAGTTATTATTGGAAGTTCTAGACAACACAAGAATTGCTCAATAATTCTGTCAGTATGAACGAAACATATAAAAACCAATAATTGTGCTAACCCACTGACATCTGTTGATTTGTCTAATTGCAATGTAAATATCATATTATTGTCTTGAAAAATACCCTTCATTTGCAGCTTAATGTCATCAGACATGTCTTGAATACGTCTTCCAAAAGTATTATCTGCCAAATTTTATTAACTTCTCTCTCAAACTCGAGCCCAAACATTGTTCGAACAATAGCACAGCAAGATTCCTTTATGGTGGTTTCAGCAATAGTGTGTGGGTCCTTGTTTTTGGCAATTATTTGAGCAACCAAGTAACTTGCCTTTTGAGCTTTCTCTGGTGTCTTCATTCTCTTTGTGAATGATGCAGACTGCTTCTTTATAGATTTTGAAAGCTCAATAAAATATTCTACTGGTTTTCCTGACAAATGACTGTGTTTTGAGGCAGGATTCGGTGACAGACAGCGGAGGAGGCGCGGGACGACGGCATTGGAAGTCAGGCAGAATCGGGAAGGCAGTCTCTCGAATGGCGGTAGGTGGAGAAGACGCAGGAAGGCAGAGTTGAGCGGTGAGCTGGGGTGGCAAGGCGGTCTCGGAGGCGGCGGTCAGTAGAGAAGGCACAGGGGGGTAAGGTTGCATGCTGGGCTGGGGTGGCAAGGCGGTCTTGGAGGCAGCGGTCAGCAGAGAAGGTGCAGGGGGGTAAGGTTGCATGGTGGGCTGGGGCGGCAAGGTGGGTTCGGAGGCGGTGGTAGGGAGAAGACGGAGGGAGGGTGGATTCAGCGGAGGAGGAAGGAGGATCCAAGGTGTCTTCAGTTTTTGCTTCGGCTGGAGGCTTGATAAAGGAGGCTGGTGAACGGTTGTCCCCGACAACACGTTCCTCTGCCGGCCGTCTTTTTATTCTTTTTTCTTCCCGCCATTTCAGGGTGGGAACCAATCGGGCTGCCTTTTGAATGGCGCGCTTTTGTAACCTCCCTTCCACAGTGCTGATAGGCCGTAATGAATCCACCTCCTGATTCCCGCCAATCAGCTGTTCCTGACCTTCCCATGCTAGGTTTCCCGCCGGCAAGGGTTCCGTTGCAGTTTTTCCCGCATTACTGTCATTGCTGCTGAGCTCTCCCTCCTCCAAGTCCAAGTCAGAGTGCACTCTGACAGCGGCGGTGATGGCAACTCACGCCTCTGACCAATCAGCTGCTTTTCTTCTTCCCTCGACCACGCGACACACCTACACACTGCAGACGACACACCAACATGTCGCGACACACAGTTTAGAAAGCCCTGTGTTAGAGAGTCATTTGTTAGAGATGCAGCCTACATTGGACTAGATGACCTTTCCAACTCATGGGATTCTATGATGCAGAGTTATTTTGTGAATTTGAAACAAAGATTCAAATCCAAATCTCCAGTCCTGGTCAAAGACCAACTCTCTACAAATAATTTTGGTCTAATTAAATCTCAGATAATTATCTGTACAATGGAATATCCCAATGCATACACAACATTTAATTGTCTTGGGAATATTTAAATGCATTATCCCTTTGTTCCTGAATAATTTAATATATTTTCAAGATTGTACTTCATTTTGAGTGATCTCTCTTTGTAATGGTTAATCTGGGTAACAGAAAGAGTCTCTTCAATTACTGTTTACTGCCATTTATATAATACTTCTGCAACATCAATTAGTATCAGCAAGAACATGTAATTTAAAAATGTATTATAATAATCCAACAAAAATATGGTGTATAATTCTCCTTAGAAAACTAGCTAATCGATAAATTATTCCAAACACTAGGAGAACTTTCAGAGCATTAGCTATATACAGCTAGCAAATCAGGGTGCATTTATCTTGCTGGGATTTTATGTCTTAATTTTACACCTAATCAAGATAAGGTTAGAAAAACTATTATGCTAACCATGCCAAAAGCATCAGTCTTCCTTTAACTATTGTAGGAGGAAGAGATGCATCCAATATTTACTTTTTTATTCTTTCTACAACAGTTAATGTATATGGCAGCAAGTTAATATGGAGAAATGAGAACAGAGTCATTCATAGGAAGCCATAAGCTGCTGAAGGTGGAGGTGAAGCTAGAGAAGGCAATAATATCCCTACAATCAAGTTGGCTTGTACCACACATGGCCATTTTTTAAATCTCAAGTTCTTTCTCCCCATTTAATGATCAAATTTGCAAAATATGTTAAGTGCACAGCAGTACTAACAATAATCAATAGTCTCTTTATGTGACTCAGAATATCTCTATATTATTACTCTCACCCACCCACCAAAACTGAACAGCCTATACAGTATTTGCTGTCATTGACATTCAGCAAAACTTCACACATTTTATGCAGAGCTGGATTTTTCCCCCATAGTCACCTTCAATCTCAACTCAGCATGGCTGCTCTGAAGTTTATTCAGCCTAGCCAAATGATGCTGGTCTCGAGATCAGTCTTGAGTCTGTTTGCTACTCAAAATAGTATTTCCCTATCAGCTGTACCTCTTCGGCTTGTACCAGGGTGATTAACACTCAACTTCAAGCATTGTCTATGAAGGTTCTCAGTCATCCAGGTGGAATTGTCTGTAGCTTGAATCATGTCAACTGGATTTCTATTTTCTCAATGGAAACGTTTCGCTCCTTATCCAAGGAGCTTCTTCAGTCTGAGCAAAGTTGGTAAGGGAATCCTAAATATGTTTCTAGGTAGCTGTGTGAACATATTTAGGATTCCCTTACCAACTTTGCTCAGACTGAAGAAGCTCCTTGGATAAGGAGCGAAACGTTTCCACTGAGAAAATAGAAATCCAGTTGACATGATTCAAGCTACAAACTTCAAGCATTATTTTCAGGAGCCAAGGGCTTGAGGAATGCAACCATAACATCATACAAAGAGGTAAAATCAGGCTTCTCCCTGGCTTTAAAAAGTTTGATGGTCTCTTCTGAATCAAACTTAACTCCTCCTCCTAACTTCATGAAGTTTCCCTGCAGTTCCCTTGGCAACCATCAGGAAAGGGCTTGCCACCACCTTCACCTGGGATGGTTTTTGCAACTTCCTAACAAAGCCTAGGGGCATGGTGGCTCAGTGGTTAAGACGCCAGGCTTGTTGATCGGAAGGTCGCAAGTTCGGAGGTTCAAGACCCTAGGCCCGTGTGACAGAGTGAGCTCCCGCACTCGCCCCAGCTCTTGCCAACCTAGCAATTCGAAAGCATGCAAATGCAAGTAGATAAATAGGTACCACTTTGGTGGGAAGGTAACAGCATTTCGTGCGCATCATGTCGGCCACATGACCGCAGAAGCATCTTCGGACAACGCTGGCTCTTCGGCTAACAAACGGAGATGAGCACCGGCCCCTAGAGTCAGATACGACTGTGTGGGGAACCTTTACTTTTAATGAAGCCTACCAGCCAGATGTTGCCACCCACTGAAGGTGGGGATCGCCTACCCAAACACTTAGCGCACCATATTTCCTTAGTTTCCTCAAAACAATCAGAAGGAAATGACACTGCTGATTTGGGGCATTTGCTGCCATATTTCAATGGGGAGTTCTGGAGTCTTTAAAAAGCAAGAGTTTGGGGCTACGTGTGGTGCACAGACCACAGAGAGCCAGGTTGTTCATCCTGGAGGGTTTTAGGCCCAATTCTCATTGAGTTGACAAGTCCTCCACTTCACGTTTCTGTGGGAGGCCACCAGGACCAAGTAGCTCCCATGAGGGATCAGCAGAAAATACCCAGGCTGGAGTCCTTTTCTCACAAACTATCTTCCTCTATGGAGTCATTATTATGTTGTCCCCAAAGTGCTTCCAATCAGCTGATTTTCTCACATGCATACCAACCACCTGAAATGGAAGAGCCTAGAAGGTGGTTTATCATCTTAATGAAAGTTTAGCCCTTAATCTCAAACACCTAATCCCATCACCAAGAATTAGGCTGTTACTATGTACCATTACTCATACAACCAAGCTTATAGCTCTAGTGATTCTGGCAACGGCAGAAAAGGCCTCATTTTACATTACAGAAAATGGTTAATGTTCTGTGACAGTAAGATGCCTTCGTAGAACAAACTGTAGTTATAGTACATGGGCAAAGGAATACATTGTTGGGGTTTGTATATACCCAGGAATTTACAGATAGATAAATTATACTGGAGAGGCTTGATATCTAGATGAGAGGGGAATTATTCTGCAAGTCACCCAATTAGCAGCCATTGTTGTAGGGATGATGTGGCAGTGATGACTCATACTACAGGTGCTATCATTTAGTTGGGTGTGGCAGATGATGAGAGTGACCTATAATGTGATTGGTCAGTTTATGTATATAAGCAGAGCAGATCTGGTGTTCTTTCTTCTCGTTGCTGCTAAACTTCTCATCGCTGTATTCCGTCTCGTTGCTGTATCATTTGTTACTGCTGTTGGATGTATTTTGGACTACGTATGTATTAGGGTGACCACACGTCCCATTTTGAACGGGACAGTCCCGTTATTTTAGCATTTTTCAACCGTCCCGTCGTTTTGATCAAAATCTCAATTTTGTCCCTTTTTTAAACCCGGCGGGAAGGAGGACAGGAAGACAGGAAGGAGGACTGGAGCCGGGCTTGCCATTGGAGGCAGCCCGGAAGAGGCCCTATCAGCGCGGCAACTGGAAGCCCAGTTGCCACGTGCGAGCCCAGCAGCAGAAACAGCACCACAGTCCAGGTTCCTGCCTCCTTACCTGATCCTGAGATTGTCTGCCCAGCAGTGGTGAGGCCAGGGAAAGCAGGCACGGGAAGGTTGTGGAAAGAGGGTGCGTGTGTGTGTGCGCGCGAGCAGATTACTTGCTCAGTGTAATCGTGAACACACACAGAGACACACGCACCCCACACCCTCTTTCTCCAGCCTCCCCATGACCAAATGCACCCGCACCTGTTGCAGGGAGGCTGGAGAAAGAGGGTGTGGGGTGTGTGCGTGTGTGTGTGCGTGCACGGATTACTTGCTCAGCGTAATCGTGCACACACACAGAGAGACACACGCACCCCACACCCACTTTCTCCAGCCTCCCCATGACCAAATGCACCCGCACCTGTTGCAGGGAGGCTGGAGAAAGAGGGTGTGGGGTGCGTGCGTGTGTGTGTGCGCGCGCGCGCGCGGATTACTTGCTCAGCGTAATCGCGCACACACACACGCACGCACCCCACACCCTCTTTCTCCAGCCTCCCTGCAACAGGTGCGGGTGCATTTGGTCATGGGGAGGCTGGAGAAAGAGGGTGTGGGGTGCGTGTGTCTGTCTGTGTGTGCATCTGATCGGGCTTGGCCAAGGGAGGAGAGTTGGGCCGCTGAGCAGGAGAAGCCGGCTGCTTCACCCACACCACTCTGCCCCTTGCTGTCCGCTGAAGCTCCCCAGGGTGGCCTCTCCTGCTCGGTGGCCTGACAACTCTCCTCCCTTGGCCAAGCCCGATCAGATGCACACACACACACACACTCACAGGACAGACTGCCCTGGCAGGATCTGGCCATGCTGGGGGGCTTCAGCGGGTGGCGAGGGGCGGAGTGGTGTGGCTGAAGCCTCCCAGCATGGCCGGCTCCTGCCGAGGGCAGTCTGTCCTGTGAGAGTGTGTGTGTCTGTGCATCTGATCAGGCTTGGCCAAGGGAGGAGAGTTGTCGGGCCGCCGAGCAGGAGAAGCAGGAGCCGGCCACCCTGGGGAGCTTCAGCGGGCAGCAGGGGGCGGAGTGGTGTGGCTGAAGCAGCCGAGCGCAGCCGGCTCCTCCTGCTTCTCCTGCTCTGCGGTGGTGGCAGCAGCAGCGACTCTCCTCCCTCCCTCGGCCAAGCCCGGGGGGGATGGGGCAGTGGTGGGCCTCCATCCCCTTCATCCCCGCCCCTTGTTCCCCGGCCGATGACGGTGCTGTGTGCACAGTGTGTGTACTCTGGCCTCCCCCAAACATACCAGCTCTGCCGCACCATTTACTGCTAGAAGAAAATAAAAAATAAAATCCGAGCCAATCACGCTGATGGGGGCGGGGTTTGCAGGCGGGAGCCAATCGTGTGGGGCGGGGGCGGGGTTTGCAGGTGGGAGCCAATTGCATGGACTGGGGGGCGGGGTTTGGAGGCCGGTATGGTGGCATAAGACCCTGTCCCGTTTTGCCATCCCAAAAGTCCAGTTTTTGTCTGATCAGTTTTTGTCTGGTCAGCCTAGTATGTATATAAAGTAAATAGGCTATTTAATCTCTGCTTGAGCGTCTATTTACTGCATAGAACGTGGATCACTGGTGTCCTGGAAAAAGGAGCAGGCCGCTCCACGGTGCACACTCTGACAGGTTTCGGGCCCAGAAGTGGAACGTGTGCAGCTGGTATGCTGGCATGGCTGTGAGGACTTTGGAAGCCTATCCAGGAGTCGTGTGGGCGAATTTGGAGCTTTTGCAGGTTCCGTGCCTGGCTGTGTATTTTTCCCAGGCCTGTTTGCAGCTGAAGGACATTCTGATAAAGTCTGTGCTATTTATTCATCGGTGTCTGCCCAGGAGGGGCTGAGGAGGATGAGCACAGTGAAAATGCAATCTACAGTTGGAGGTGGTTTTCCTATGGAACGGCTGAATGACACCAATTATCTGTCGTGGGCGTACAAGATGGAACTCACTCGCTGGATCGTCACCTTGTTGTGGTGAGTGGGCTTGTGTGTTCCCAATGAACCCTGTGAGCGAAGCCGTCAGGAGTCATGTACTCCTGGTAGGGTCACCCATGGCGGTAAGGTCCAGGGGGAGGAACCAGACAAAGAACGATCCAAGAAAGTCCTCAAAGGCAGAACAGGCGGATGATAACAAGGTGTATGTAGCTTGAATCATGTCAACTGGATTTCTGTTTTCTCAGTGGAAACGTTTCGCTCCTTATCCAAGGAGCTTCTTCAGTCTGAGTAAAGTTAGTAAGGGAATCCTTAAATATGTTTCTAGGGTGGCTGTGTGACCTTGCACCTGGGGCTAGGTCATGGTTATTTTGAGATGTTTATTTCTAAGTCCCTTTATCATCTAAAGGAGGATCGTTAAGATTACCCTGCTGCTGTTGAGCTTGCAAAATGGTCTTAATCTTCCTAGGCACAGAAGACAAAGCAGGAAGGAAGATAGGGGAAAGGTTGTGCCTGAGGCCCCCACCTCTATTCAAGGAAGGATTTTCCAAGTTGGCATAAATGGATTCCTTGACCCCTCTCTCAAACCACCTATCTTCTCTGTCTAAAATGTGAACATTAATGTCCTCAAATTATTAATTAATTTAAAGACATTAATTAAATTAATTAATTAATTAATTAATTAAAGACATTAATGTCTTCTGTGCCTAGGAAGATTAAGACCATTTTGCAAGCTCAACAGCAGCAGGGTAATCTTAACGATCCTCCTTTAGATTATAAAGGGACTTAGAAATAAACATCTCAAAATAACCATGACCTAGCCCCAGGTGCAAGGTCACACAGCCACCCTAGAAACATATTTAAGGATTCCCTTACTAACTTCACTCAGACTGAAGAAGCTCCTTGGATAAGGAGCGAAACGTTTCCACTGAGAAAATAGAAATCCAGTTGACATGATTCAAGCTACAGACAATTCCACCTGGATGACTGAGAACCTTCATAGACATAACAAGGTGTATTGTTACAATGGCTGCGAAGGCGGATGAAGGCTGCAGCAGACAAAAGGTCACCAATCGTCATGGTATCCATGCCATTGGATTAGAGCCTTTTTCTGTGAAGGTTGTGTGCTGATCATTGTGCACCGATCTCCACACATAAAACAAATTCACGCACAGGCGTCTTCCAACCACACCAAACCCAAAACAACCAAAAGTCCCATGGCGATTGACGAATGGCAATGGGGGCAGGACTGTGAAATCCGGAAGCTCCTAGTCATGGACCAGCACATGGGTGGTGGATACGGATTCAGTCGCCCTGACTCAAGGATCGAGGCAGTTGAGTAGTTTGGCAGCTGTATCCACGACTGAGCAGCCCTATTTAGGATCCACTCTGCTCACCCCATATGGGGAGGGGGCTAGAAAAGGTGCCCTAAACATAGTCTGCCTCATTTTCTCCCTGACTGGATTACCGTGACCAGTGGGGTCACCATCTAGCGGTCGTAAAAAACACATGAATTTTGGAACATGGAATATACGGACACTGCAAGACAATATGGATAGTGAACGACCTGAACGTAGGACTGCCATTATTGCAAGGGAGCTGAGACGTTTTAATATTGATATAGCAGCACTCCAAGAAACTCGAAGAGCAGGAGAAGGACAGTTGAAGGAAGAAAAAGGAGGTTATACCTTCTTTTGGAAAGGACTGCCTGAACAAGAACGACGAATACATGGGGTAGGCTTTGCTATCAAAAACAACCTTGTGAAGCTCTTGTCAGAAGTTCCCACTGGGATTAACGAACGACTCTCAACTCTCCGAATAAAACTCGCCAAAAACCAACAGGCAACTATCCTAAGTGCTTACGCACCAACACTAGATGCAGATGAGGATATCAAGGAAAAATTTTATACCCAGCTGGACACCATCTTATCAGAGATACCAAAGGAGGATAAAATTATCCTCCTGGGCGATTTCAATGCAAGAGTTGGGTGTGACTTTGATTTGTGGCCAGGGATCATTGGGAAAGAAGGAGTTGACAACAGCAATATGAATGGAATCTTACTTCTGACTAAATGTGCAGAGCATAACCTTGTCATTACTAACACACTCTTTCGCCAGAAAAATAAATTTAAAACATCATGGAAGCACCCACGGTCGAAGCACTGGCATCTCTTAGATTATGTAATTGTCCGTGCTAGAGATCGCTGTGATGTACTTCTCACCAGAGCCATGACGAGCGCCGATGACTGCTGGACAGACCATTGATTAATTCGATCCACGATTTGGATGATGAGGACGTTATTTTGCAGAATGAGAGAGCATTGGCAAGCATAATTTTATGCCTGGAGGACAGCCAATTATGTTATGTTAGAGATTTCCAGTTAGCCAGTGGGTGTTGGGAAGCTTTAAGAAATGTTTATCTTAGAAGCACACCATTATGCAAGGTTATGTTGACAAGAAAGCTTTATCATGCTAAATTACATGACAGTGGGAGTATTCTTGAACATTTGCATTATATGACTGGTTTGTTCCTCGAATTAGCACAGAGAGATATGCAGTTCTCAGAAGCGCATAAAGTTTATGTAATTCTCAGTTCTCTAAATGAAACATGGGATAATTTATCTACCAGTTTCGGGTCTTTATCTGAGAGCGATTTGACCGTAAATTATTTAACTGGGAGACTTCTGGAGGAGGAACAAAGGAGGAAAGATTATAACATAATTAAGCCAAAGCAGAGCAGTATGTCTGTTAAGGAATGTTATTCTTGTAACACTGATAAAGTATTATCTATGAAACGTTGTTTTCTCTGTGGTTCTGAAAAACATTTGCAAAAGAACTGTAATGTTGCATGGAAGGCAAAAGTCAATCCGGGGATTGCCAAGCAACGAAGTACTGTCCAGCTGTCGGTGATTAATTCTACAGGAAGGAATTTAAAGGAGGCGTGGCTCCTTGACATTGGAGCTAGCGAAAATATCGCCAATGACAGGCAGATGTTTAAAAGGTTTATGCAGGCTGAACGGGACCATGTTAGCCTGGCAAATGGAAGTTTTGCATCTGTTACTGGCAGAGGGTTTGTGTTTGTACCTAGTTTGAATATTGAATTATCTATGCTATGTGTACCAGACCTAGAGTACAATATCCTAAGTGTTTCTCAGTTGGATAAACAGGGATATGATGTAAGGTTTGGGAAGGGTGAATGCATTATTATGAAGAATAATCATGTCTGTGGTAAGGGTGTATTACAAAACAGTTTGTATGAGATGAAACCCAAGACCCATGATCTAACCCATGATGTAGCAATGATCAACAAACCAAACCATGATTCATGTGAACATTTGTGGCATAGACGGTTGGGGCATCCAAGTTTCAAAGTGGTTGAAAAGATGTCTGAAGCAAGTTCTGGAATGGATTTGAAACCGTGCCAAGCTTATCTGGATTGCACGGCATGTAAGGTTGCTAAGTCAAAGGTGTATCCTGTAAGCAAATTTAGTGATAGAAAGTCACATAAATGTTTTGAATTAGTTCATGCTGACCTAATTGGCCCATTACCAGCCACATTAGGTGGTGCTAAATATGTTTTAGTCATTGTGGATGATTTCACCAGATTCGGGTTCTGTTACCTATTGAAAGCTAAAAGCCAAACATTTGATAAGTTCAGAAATTGGGTGCAGTTTGTGGAACGTAGATATAGCACAAAGGTGTGTAGTTTGCAGACTGACTGGGGAACTGAGTTTATGAGTGGCAGTTTTCAGCAATGGCTCAGTAGGAGGGGCATTGCGCACAGGAGAACCAATCTGCATAGTTCAGCTGAGAATGGCATGGCGGAACGAAGAAATTTAGCATTACAGACAGTAAAGGATTCACTGTTAGCTGACTCAGGGTTATCTAGAGGATACTGGGGAGAAGCTATACTGACTGCTAATTATTTAATTAACAGGTTATGGAGTGTGTCTGTAAATCAAACACCATATTATATTTTGTATGGCAAGAAGCCATCATTAGCTCATTTGAAGGTGTTTGGGTGCACAGCCTATGTTCACGTGCATAAGGAAGTACGTAGGAAGGGTCAGGAAAAGCACAGAAAATGGTTTTTGTGGGGTATGAGCCAGGAACCAAGGGATATAGGTTCACTGATGGCAGAAGACTTGTTATTTCTAGATCAGCAAGTTTCAGCAAGCATAGCAATTGGCAGAAGTTACACGGAGGGAGTGAGGTTTTTCTTCCTGGTCAGGAACAATTCGAGCTAGCAGAGCGGCGAGAGTCCAGAAATGTGATTAAGGATGAAGAGGAATTAACTCCTAGTGTGCCAATAAATCAGGATGCTACTGTATTGCACAGATCTGAAAGAGTTAACAAGGGCATATCACCTCAACGTTACACACCAGGTGATGTTAAAGTGTGTTTTGTTAATTATGAACCTTGTAGTTATAAAGAGGTATTGGAGTTGTCACCACAAGAGCAGAAAAAGTGGAAAGCTGCTATGGATGTGGAAATGAATGCCATTAATTCCCATAAGGTGTTTAAATCTACCAGGCTGCCTGAGGGGCATAGGGCAGTAGGTTGTAGGTGGGTTTATAAGAAGAAGACCTTAGTCAATGGTGATATTCAGTATAAGGCTAGGCTTGTAGCACAAGGGTTTTCCCAGATTAAGAATCAGATTTATGATGAGGTTTTTGCACCAACGCTAAGAGGGGAGACATTCAGATTTGCCTTAGCAATGGCAGCAGCTGGGAATTGTGTAGTGAACCATTATGATATCACCACAGCATATCTGCATGCTGATTTGAGGGAAGAAATTTATATGACTGAAGCTCCGGTATATGAATCTAATGATGCAGTTAGAGTGTACAAGTTGCAGAAAGCATTGTATGGACTCAGGCAATCGGCACGTTGCTGGAATCTGCGATTAGATGAGGCATTGCAAAGAATGGGGTTTAAGTGTAGCAAGGCTGACCCATGTCTGTATATAAAGCAATGTGATAATGATGAACAGGTGTTGCTTTTGATCTTTGTAGACGATTTGTTTTATAGCGAAAGATCAAAGGAGGGTAATTGAATTTACTGAAAAACTGAAGCAACAATTTGATGTTAAAGATCTGGGAGAGATTAGAAATTACCTAGGTGTAGGTATTCAGAAGGTTGATGGGGGTTACGTTCTAGAGCAGTGGAAGAAAATTGAACAGCTGCTAAGAGACAATATGGAACATTGCAAGGAGGTTCCTACCCCGATGACAACTGATTTTGTTAAGACAGAGGCTGGAGATGATGACCAAACTTCATGTAATCAAGAACACTATCAATCAATAATTGGAAGTTTATTGTACTTAGCACAATGGTCGCGTCCCGATATCGGGAATGCGGTGAATGTACTGAGTAGGTACGTTGTACAACCTACCCAGAGGCATTGGAAAGGTATTAAACGTGTGTTTGGATATCTTAAAGGGACTATTAATAAGTGTTTGTTAATAAAACCTTGTAAACCATTGGAATTGAAATGCTATGTAGATAGTGATTGGGGTAATGATGTACATGATAGGAAATCAATGACAGGATTGATAATTATGTTTGGTGACACCTTGGTGGGGTGGAGGTCTCGGAAACAGAGTTCTGTTGCCGTATCTACTGCAGAGGCAGAGTACGCTGCACTATCTGACCTGGAGAACAGTTAAGAGGGGATTTGCATTGCCATTGGCCACAAGTTGGCTTGGAACATCCACAGAAATCTTCTTCCACTGCATCATAAATCTCACAATGCATCTTATTTTGCAGTTTCCCTGAACTCTGTGCCCACAGATCTATGACAATAAAACAAATCAATCAACTCTTTATTATGGTCATGGACCAGCATAAGGAAGGTGGGGTACTGTCATTAAAAAGGCATAAAGGATATATCAAGAGTAAAAATAAAAATATCAAAAAAATATGAAAAGCTAGATATATAAAAGATATATGAATTAAAAACTAAAAGTATATTTAAAAAGTGAGATTCTAAAAGAAACTTACAGAAGTGGAAGGAGCATCAGATGGGTGTAAGCAGTGTTTCTCAGCCTTGGCAACTTTAAGATGTGTGGACTTCAACTCCCAGAATTCCCCAGCCAGTTATGAGTTGAAGTCTACAGATCTTAAAGTTGCCCAGGTTGAGAAACACTGGATGTAGGGAAGCATAAAAGGTTAGTATGGAAGACTATATCAAGTTACAATGCACTCTAATATGGTGAACTAGGTGCTCATTAAATCTAGCTTATAGTACAGGCCATAATCCGACAAATATTGAGCACTGCTGCCCAGAACCTGGCAACATTGCATGTTATAGAAGGGTTAGTATTTGAAAGCAAAGGGTGGTGTAAAACTGTCCTGTGCACCCTTGGTATTTATGCTGTAATGGTGAGATGAGGCTAGTACGAATGTCTTTAGTACGAATGTCTGTAGTACATCCACTGGGGAAGCACATATTTCTGTGTGTCCAGAGGCACTGGGACATTGTCTCTCCCAGTAAGATGTCTTCCTGTATCAGCCTTCAAGAACAGCTGAGACAAGGGATGGCAATCAATTACCATTTTTTCTCATCGCTGTGTAGCTTCCTGATTGGAACAATAATGATTAATGTTGCTTTATTACATCTGGGGACTTGACAGACCTTAACGTATGCATCTCTTTCTTGTTTGGGCTTTTGCTGAAGGACTGCAATTTTCAATCAATTCTTCTTATTAAAAAACTCACCAGAACTTTAGGGAATCATGACAGCATCAGGGAAAATCACAATAAATAAACAAAAAGGATGACACGGAAGCAATAATAGGATTTACTTTTTTTGCCCACAGTTACTTGAAAATGGAATGCACTTGCCAATCAGACAACTTAGCAAGTCATAGGGTAGGAACCCCAAAACACTCACCTGAAAGTACATTTTTAATTTATTGGGGTATAACAGTTTGTAAACCAAGTGCAGTGCCAGATTTAGGCATAAGTTAAACAAGCTACAGCTTAGGGCCTCACAATCCGCAGGGCAATCCACAGAGCCGCACAAAAATTTAGCTTTTTTTTTTTTGCTTTTAGAATTTTATGTGGCTTTTATGTGACTAGTTTTTTAAATCTTACATAGCAAATTATTATGGGTAGTTTTAAAATGGCTTTATATGTAATTAAAAGGCATATTTATGTTTTCCATTTTTTTGTGGTGGTACCCATTTTCCTGTTTTGGTATGCACCTTTGTGAGACTTTCTGGTGTAACTTTTTAACAAGGGGCCTCCAAGCTTTATATAGCGTAGGGCCTCACCAAGTCTAAATCTAGCACTGACCAAGTGTGTTTGCCAAGAGAGTAAGTATCTTAATTTCCCTATTAATACCAATGTCAGCAATATGGCTCAACGGATAAGACGCCAGGCTTGTCGATCGGAAGATCGCACATTCAGAGGTTCGAGACCCTAGTCCCGCGTGACGGAGTGAGCTCCTGCACTAGCCCCAGCTCTTGCCCACCTAGCAATTCGAAAGCATGCAAATGCAAGTAGATTAATAGGTACCACTTCGGTGGGTAGGTAACAGCATTCTGCATGTGTCATGCCGGCCACATGACCGTGGAAGCGTCTTCGGACAACGCTGGCTCTTCGGCTAACAAACGGAGATGAGCACCGGCCCCTAGAGTCGGACACGACTGCACAAATGTGCATGGGGAACCTTTACCTTTTACAGCAATATGGGGCATTTTATGGTAGCTTTCCTGGGCCCAAGAATGGAATCGAACTGTTAAGAAGGACAAGAACTGCAGATAAGTATTGATCACTTTTCAAGTGTTCTGAGCAAATCACAAACAACCTTTTTTAACAAGGGGAGAATGAGGCAAACAAATTCTTGAGGATGATAAGTATTGCTATCCCAAGACTGACTAACTAGAGAGCCAGTTAAGTGCTCAGTTGTGATTTATACCTATGGTCAAGATTGATTTTTAAACATCTATGTTGAGACTACGCTTCTTGTACTTAAAAGCAGGACTACTGCCTGGCTCACAAAGACAAGTCTGATCACTGCCCACTCCATTTGACAAGTCTGATCTGGATTCATCTGGGTAAGTAAGGCATCTCCATTGATAACCAAGAGGCTGGATAAACCTAAACATTGTTATTTTATCTGTTTATTTCATTTTTAAAATATGAGTATGTGAGAGCAAGACAGAAATCAGGGATAAAAGTCTGCTGGGAAGTTATTGTGTTTGATTTGGAACCTTCTTCATTGGTGGTGACTAAAGGCTAAATCCATAGGACGGTTGGTGTCACAACGTTCCTCTACCCTAGTTCCTTCATCAAGAGCTAAAGTCCAGAAAAGTCTACCTAGATCTTTGCCTGGAAGAGTGTATGCTCTATAGCAGGGGTCTCCAACCTGTGGGCCGCGGCCTGATAGGAAGTGGGCTGCACAGCAGGTGAGCGGTGGTGGTCCACGCGATTGGCTCCCGCCTGCAAACCCTGCCCCCCGCCCACATGATTGGCTCTTGCCTGCAAACCCCACCCCCGGTCTGCGAGATTGGCTCCTGCCTGCAAACCCTGCCCCCCCGGTCCACGTGATTGGCTCCCACCTGCAAACCCCCCCCCTGGCCCGTGGGAAAATTGTCTTCCATGACCGGTCCCTGGTGCCAAAAAGGTTGGGTACCTCTGCTCTATAGTCACAAAATCCTAGCTTCAGTTTCTGGATCATGTAGCAGGAAAAAAAGGGAATCCAGTAGAAGCAACAATGTTATCACATGTATCATGACATCACAAATGAAGCAAATTATGTAATTTGTGTCACTTGCATCATGACATTATGACAGAGATTAAGTATAATATAATTATTCACATTGCATGCACAATAATGGCATATCATTTGTAATATCACCTCCTCCCCCTACAGACACCTATGCCTGTGGCCCTCCAGTTAGCACTGAACTAGCATTCATACCAACCCTGACCACTGGCTGATCAAGCAGGAGCATCCTGGGTGCGACTAATTATGTGAAAGACTTCATCTGAAGGCTCCGGGGAGCCTTTTCCAGTGTAGAAGAGTTTGCACTGGTACACATTCAAATTATGGATTAGTCTGACCTGGCATAAGGCATCTGATTACGATCAGAACCTAGAATGCACATAGGCACTTGTGAAACTTTATTTCTAACTGAGGCATGTGACAGCTGGTCACATTTCATGTTTGCTATGGAGAATCCTCCATTAAAGCCTAGCCTTGCATTGCTACGCCTTGGCAGGTGTGCACAACGTGAGAGCCATAGGCAGCCCAGAATTCATGGAAAAATTGCCATTGTTAATGTCAGTAGGGAAGAATTAGTAGGCATACTGGGGGATGATATGATTAGATTAGATTAGATTAGATTAGATTAGATTAGATTAGATTAAAATTTAGTTTTATCCCAGCCCTATCTATTTCGGGGAGTGTCACCCCCAACACATCATTCAAAGCCAAGTATGTGCTCAAATAATAATAATAATAATAATAATAATAATAATAATAATAATAAAAAGTTGTGCGTCACAAAGCTAAGAAAGGACATACCACCGCATGTTTCTGAAGTTCTGAATCTCCCCAGTTTTGGCCACAGCTTTCACTTCATTTTCTCTTTGTATTTCTCTTACACTTTCTGAGTATAAATTGGAGTATAATATTCCATAGAATGGGGGGACATATATTTGGGAAGGTGGGGGGGTGGGCAGGAGGAAGAGAAGAGGCAGGTTCTCCAGCTTCTTTTCTCCACATGTATCTTCTACAGTTTATGTCTTGAAGCTGCAGTAATGCAAATAAATAAATGAATAATAGAGGACTAATCAACATTATTTCTAATTCATGAAGGAGAAACAGATTGGATGAGATAATCTTTGGAGCCCAATGCCAGATGGACTACCCTGCTTTAGGGGACATGATATGTATTTGCAGTAGCTGGTTTCCTGTCAGAAAAAGATTTTGCAGAAGCAATGTGAAAGAAATGTAGCTCCCTAAAGTATTGTTTAAATCAGATTTAGGTACTTGACCACCTTGTGCTCCTGTTGATATTTCTTTGAAAACGAAAACTGACTTATTGTTCAGCAACAGTACATCACAGAGTAGAAAATGCCACATCAAGCACTATCAAGTATTTCCAAACAACTGCATTCGCACAACACACTTAACCAGGTTAAAGATATAGCTACTGCATTTGCATAATATGCTTGGTTTAGTTAATATTAAACTTGGGGTTTTTTAAATTAATTTATGGTTCAGTGTATTGTATGATTTCAGAAAATAGGTTAATTCAATAAACAGATTAAATGTAGTATGTAAATAAAGCCATTGGCCCTGTTCCCATAACATGCTTAACTAGTTACATGGTGTGTTATAGAAACACCAAGAAGGGTGGCCCAGTCAGCTAACCTCTAGAGATTTAAATTTAATCCAAAACAAACCAAAGCTTCCATGGGGCTAGTTCTCACCATGCAATGAACAGGGATGGGAACACCTAAACTCTTTCAACTGAGTCATTTTGACATCTAGTCCTTCAAAAGAAGGAGGAGGAGGGGAAGGGAAGGAGGAAGAGGAGGAGGAGGGGAAGGCATTGTTCTTGTTGGAGGCAAAGAGCAGTTGGGGAAGCAAGCCTCTGTATTATAGAACAGTAGTCCTCGCTTAGCGACCACAATTGGGACCAGCAACTCCATCGCTAAGCACAGCCAATGCTGAGCAGAAAATCATGTAACTGCAATGGGCTTACAACCTCACTTCCCCTTCAGACATTAAGCAAAGCACTGCGGTTGTTAAATGAAACATCATGTGACTGTGACTTAAGATTTTACTTCTGCCTTCTCTATTAACTCTACTTGTCACACGCTGGTTGTGAAGCAGGCAAATGACGATCATGTGATTGCGGGATGCTGCGACAGTCATAAATGTACACCAGTTGCGAAGTGGCCAAATGGCGATCATGTGACCGCAGGGTGCTGTGCAGTCGTAAATGCAAGGATTGGTCGCAAAACCATTTTTTTACACTGTTGTAACTTTGAACGGTCGCTACATGAGGCAGTCGGCAAGTGAGGGCTACCTGTATAGAATGTATCTCCAACATTCCAGCTTCAGTGGTGAAGCCATGCTCATTCCCACCTGCCTAGCCAATGGGGAAGGGGTTGGCAATGTTTTGAAGCCTTGCCAGTAGTCTCCTTAGAGTTCTTAGAGTTATTTTCCTCTCTCTCTCTCTTTCTCAAATGTTGATATTTGCTTACAATATAGAACGATGTCCTCTGAAATTAATTCCAGGACAAAATTTTGCATTTCAAACCAAAAAGAAAAGGGCAAAACAAATCATGTTCAGACTCTGTGGGATTCAAGTTAGATGTGTCTATTTAAATCTTACCAGTTTCATTGGTTCTGCTCTAATAAATCCAGACCCCGCCTATAGATTATAATGGGATATTTGCCAAGGCAAATTTTAATGCACCCTAGTCTACAGTTTCAATTGGAAACCCAAATTTGAAGGTGTGGAAGAATGATGACAAATATAATTTTGGAATACTTACCTGAATTGAGAATTTCTGAAAACTAGGACTTTCGTGTTGCAGAACATAGATGATGCCAGCCAAAATAGGAAGGTTGTCTTCTATATGGTGCTCAAGTGGGAATCTATGCCAAGAATAGCACATTAGAACCAGTACAAATCAAAATGTGAGACTTGTCTCACTGTCCTTCAATGCTGGGGGCGGGGTAGGTGTGTGTGTAGCAAATTCCTTAATCATGCTGGAGACAGGGTTGCCTAGAATGAAGTATCAGCTTGGAAGCTGATGGTTAATTACTGGCTAAAGATCCAGTTTTTCTCAACAGATGTATTGTTGATTTTTACAATTCAAACTGGAAAGTTGCAGTTGAACAAAAAGTAGCACCCTATGGACTATCAGCAGCATTATTAACGTCTCTGGGATATGAACAGGCCAAACATTCACTCAAAGTTTAAACATCACAGAGCATCAGGTTATCACAATGCAACAGAATTTGGGTTGCAAAGGGTACTTGGGAACCTGCAAAGTATTTAAATACTCATACCTTCCCTGGGACAAAAAATGTTTTTTTTAGGGCCAGACATAACCTCCTTCCCTCTGAACGTCTGCAAAGTACGCACCCTAAAACCCCACTAGCCAAACATACCCGCTCCCGGGCAGATCTGGGGCGATCGGAACAATCCACTGGGTGCGATTTTATTGTAACTCAAATAGGCGCACGTGGAATATTTATATCTTACCCTTGATGTATCAATACTCATAAGAACAGATAATTATTACATGAACCTCCTTCTCACGGATAGGAAATCTTCTATCACCTGTACAATAGCTAAATTTTGTGTTATTGCAATGAAAATATGGCAACAGCTGACACAAGGACGAACACCCCCCCCCCCTTTATTAAGTTGTTATGTAAACCGCTGACCATTGTTTGAAATAACTAAATTGCTGTTGGGAAGGTTACCAGTCAATTTCCTTGAGATGAGCGATCCTCCCCCCCCCCCCCCCCCCCGTGGTCTAAGATGTTTGCAAGAAATTACTAAACAATTCCCTCCGTTGTGGTCAATCCTGGCTGCTAAATTTGAACTTTATGGGAAGGTGTTATCTGAAGAGGGCTATTGAGCAGGGTTTCCGAATGGCTCCCTGGCCAGATTCTTAAAAGGCAGTCCTTCATTTACTTTGGCACGTAGAGATGGCCTTATTTAAAAATCGAGGGAGTGAGCAGAAGCAGCCAGCATCTTGCCCTGAAGTCTGTCAGGTGTCTGACTACGCAATTTATTATTGAAGTGAGAAATATTTTGCCTCTGGGAGCAACAGTGTTGGCTTCACAGACATGCTGTGTTATGTGGATCTCTGCCTTTGGCAAGAAAAGAACAGTTCACCGTCAATGGAGGCTGAAGCCTCTCACTTTGGAGAGCAACTCGGGTGGGAAAGGAAGGAAAACGTCAGGGAGCTGCAGTTCCAACAGCTGCCTTCCTCGTGCCCTTGATTAGGATTTCCTTCTGTCGGGACATGAATCACCTCTGAGGGATGTTTAATAACATCTGGCTGGCTTTGTTTTAAGGAAGGGATTCTTTTTCATTTTTACACTGTGATTTTATAGTTTTCAAAAACGGTATATATCTCTCTGAAGATGCAGGTGAGCAGGCGAGTGGTTTATTGATTTGTTCATACAGTAGTGTAAATAGGAAGCAGGCTAGGTCTGGAAAGCTAGGGTGCATTTTTAATATATTATTATTATTATTATTATTATTGTATTAATATTTTCAGTGGAGTGGCAGGCAATGAGGCAGAAACATCAGGATGTTATGCATATGGGTTGGGGTGGAATTTTCAATTTTTTTTAAAGGAAAGTAGGCTGTTCTTTTGGTTTGTTTAATTGTTTATGTATGCAGAGGCTTGCATACTGTTTCCATCTATTTTTATGGTGAAAAGCATTCCTCAGCAGTTTACCACCAACATTCAGGTGGACGGTCTAGAGATCACAAACAATAGGATTTAAAACAGCCGGTGTCTCTTGGATCATGCATTACCCCTTCCTACTTTAAACCCATGAATAATAAAATATCACAAATCAGTTTGATTCAATATTTGGAGTTGACAGGGAGAATCCCACTCATCAAAGTCCAGATTGGTCATGCAGACCCACTGCCAGGCTAGTTCAAAGGACAAAGATCTTGTGGGAGAGCCATGCATAGCCTATTTTTCAGAGGACAGTCCTCCACTTCAAAGATTGATTTTGGGCGATCCAGTTTAAAGACAAAGAAGCAGGGCTGGCCACAACTTTTTAAATCAAACCATTTTGAATTTGAAACACAATTTACAAGTACAAGCACCCTATTTTAAATGCAAAACATCTGTCTCCAGTGCAAAATTAAGCATTTTGGAAGTGATTTGACATGGGAACAGTCTTGAAGTCGAAACAAAAATAGTTTTAGGTGGTTCCTTGGCTGCCATCTTCCCTGCTAGGGTGAGATGATACTGTGCATTTCTAGTTCAATTACAATGTTTATTTCAGAATATGCATCTATACCTCTCAATTAGCATATGCACATTACATGCAAATCGGTGTCCTCTGAGCTGCTTAAAATTTAAGGTCTTGGAACACTTGATAGCCTCTGTGTTTGCCTTTTTTTTTAAAAGAAAAAAATATGTCTTTCCTTTCCTCCACCAACATTCAGTGATGATTCTGCCCATCCTGCATTATTAGACTATGAAGGAGAAATGGGAAAAAAATGGGGTACTAGTTGTACATTTGGCACTTGAATAAGAACTGCTTTGTTCAACATAATAAGTAGGTGATGATCAGAATTCATGCTACTTGGGAGGAGATGCCAGAATGAAAAATATACTTAGGATTTATTTAAAAATGGAATGCATGTCACTGAAATAGCTATTCTTTTCACCAGCTCCACAGAAGTACTCATGTTTTCCTTGTCATTCCTGCAAATTTCATTAAAAAGGAGGTAATTTAAATACTTGGAGGAGATAATTTAAATACATGCAGTATTTGAGCCAGTTTGGTCTAGTGGTTAGGGCAACGGGCTAGAAACCAGGAGACTTTGAGTTCTAGTCCCGCCTTAGACATGAAAGCCGGCTGGGTGACCTTGGGCCTGTCTCTCAGCCCTAGGAAGGAGCCAATGGGAAACCAGGAGCCTGAGAGTTCTAGTCCTGCCTTAGGCACAAACACCGGCTGGGTGACCTTGGGCCTGTCTCTCAGCCCTAGGAAGGAGCCAATAGCAAGCCAGGAGACTGAGAGTTCTAGTCCTGCCTTAGGCACGAAAGCCGGCTGGGTGACCTTGGGCCAGTCACTCTCTCTCTCAGCCCTAGGAAGGAGCCAATGGCAAACCAGGAGAATGAGAGTTCTAGTCGCGCCTTAGGCACGAAAGCCGGCTGGGTGACCTTGGGCCAGTCACACTCTCTCTCAGCCCTAGGAAGGAGCCAATAGCAAGCCAGGAGACTGAGAGTTCTAGTCCCGCCTTAGGCACGAAAGCCGGCTGGGTGACCTTGGGCCAGTCACTCTCTCTCTCAGCCCTAGGAAGGAGCCAATAGCAAACCAGGAGACTGAGAGTTCTAGTCCTGCCTTAGGCACGAAAGCCAGCTGGGTGACCTTGGGCCAGTCACTCTCTCTCTCAGCCCTAGGAAGGAGCCAATGACAAACCAGGAGACTGAGAGTTCTAGTCCCGCCTTAGGCATGAAAGCCGGCTGGGTGACCTTGGGCCAGTCACTCTCTCTCTCAGCCCTAGGAAGGAGCCAATAGCGAGCCAGGAGACTGAGAGTTCTAGTCCCACCTTAGGCACGAAAGCCGGCTGGGTGACCTTGGGCCAGTCACACTCTCAGCCCTAGGAAGGAGCCAATGGCAAACCAGGAGACTGAGAGTTCTAGTCCCGCCTTAGGCACGAAAGCCGGCTGGGTGACCTTGGGCCAGTCACACTCTCTCTCAGCCCTAGGAAGGAGCCAATAGCAAACCAGGAGACTGAGAGTTCTAGTCCTGCCTTAGGCACGAAAGCCAGCTGGGTGACCTTGGGCCAGTCACTCTCTCTCTCAGCCCTAGGAAGGAGCCAATAGCAAACCAGGAGACTGAGAGTTCTAGTCCCGCCTTAGGCATGAAAGCCGGCTGGGTGAACTTGGGCCAGTCACTCTCTCTCTCAGTCCAACTCACCTCACAGGGTTGTTGTTGTGGGGAAAATAGGAGGAGGAAGGAGTGTTAGGTATGTTAGCCGCCTTGAGTTATTTATAAAAATAATAAAGGTGGGATAGAAAATAAATTAAATAAATAAATAAATAAATAAATAAATAAATACACACACACACACACACACACACACACACACACACACGTCATATTCAGTAGATTCAAAGGTGTTCCACATTTTTTGCTCTGGACCATAACCATAACTTAATATCTACGTCAGTGGGAGGATATTATCAGTGAAAATCATATGAGTCAAATCAAGTTAAAATAGTTTGAGAAATGTTTTGGATTCAGCCCTGGTTTTTGAGTAAAGCATGCAGAGGTCCAAATTTTGGAAACTGGTTAAAGAAATGTTTTTTGAAGGTTTGCATTTCAACTTTCAGAGGCATAGCTGTGCTATAGATTATTGCAGCAATAACTTAAATGTTGTGGCTGGAGTTCAGTTAATATTCTGATACATTTAGAATTCAGTTTAGCATTTTTTTTCCAAACATAGGTCTAAGCCAGGGGTCGGCAAACTTTTTATGCCGGGAGCCATTTTGACATGCTCGTGCACATTTTGAAATGCTAGAGAGCCAGGGGGCGGGGTTTGCGGGTGGGGGCCAATCACGTGGAAGGGGGCAGGGTTTGCGGGCGGGAGACGGCGTCCACCCGGCCCAGCTGCCCGGGGTCCAGGGAGATCAGCTCCGGCGGGATCTGTGGCGAAGAGCGGCTGTGGGGGGGGGGGGGCGGGCGGCGACGACAAGCGACGCGCTTCAGGCTTTCAGCGCTGGAAGGAGGCCCGCCTTCCAGTGCTGAAAGCCTGAAGCGCGCCGCTTGTCGTCGCCGCCCGACCCCCCCCACGGCCGCTCTTCGCCCGCCCGCGTTGAACAAAGAAGATGATGGAGGGTGGGAAACGAGGCCTGCCCGCTTACCTGCCTGCCTCCCTCCCTCCGCGAGGCCCCCGCTGCCTTCCCGGGGTCCAAGCCGGATCGGGGGCCTCGCGGAGAGAGGCAGGCAGGCAGGTAACCGGGCAGCCCTGGCCTCCGCCGCCGGGCCCGCCCCCCTCGGCCGCTTCCGCCCGCCCGCGTTGAAGAAACAAGATGATGGAGGGTGGGAAACGAGGCCTGCCCGCTTACCTGCCTGCCTGCCTCCCTCCGCGAGGCCCCCCACTGCCTTCCCGGGGTCCAAGCCGGATCGGGGGCCTCGCGGAGAGAGGCAGGCAGGCAGGTAAGCGGGCAGCCCTGGCCTCCGCCGCCGGGCCCGCCCCCCTTGGCCGCTTCCGCCCGCCCGCGTTGAAGAAAGAAGATGATGGAGGGTGGGAAACGAGGCCTGCCCGCTTACCTGCCTGCTTGCCTCCCTCCGCGAGGCCCTCCGCTGCCTTCCCGGGGTCCAAGCCGGATCGGGGGCCTCGCGGAGAGAAGCAGGCAGGCAGGTAAGCGGGCAGCCCTGGCCTCCGCCGCCGGGCCCGCCCCCCTCGGCCGCTTCCGCCTGCCCGCGTTGAAGGAAGAAGACGATGGAGGGTGGGAAACGAGGCCTGCCCGCTTACCTGCCTGCTTGCCTCCCTCCGCGAGGCCCTCCGCTGCCTTCCCGGGGTCCAAGCCGGATCTGGGGCCTCGCGGAGAAAGGCAGGCAGGCAGGTAAGCGGGCAGCCCTGGCCTCCGCCGCCGGGCCCGCCCCCCTCGGCCGCTTCCGCCCGCCCGGGTTGAAGAAAGAAGATGATGGAGGGTGGGAAACGAGGCCTGCCCGCTTACCTGCCTGCTTGCCTCGCTCCGCGAGGCCCCCCGCTGCCTTCCCGGGGTCCAAGTCGGATCGGGGGCCTCGCGGAGAGAGGCAGGCAGGCAGGTAAGCGGGCAGCCCTGGCCTCCGCCGCCGGGCCCGCCCCCCTCGGCCGCTTCCGCCCGCCCGGGTTGAAGAAAGAAGATGATGGAGGGTGGGAAACGAGGCCTGCCCGCTTACCTGCCTGCTTGCCTCCCTCCGCGAGGCCCTCCGCTGCCTTCCCGGGGTCCAAGCCGGATCGGGGGCCTCGCGGAGAGAAGCAGGCAGGCAGGTAAGCGGGCAGCCCTGGCCTCCGCCGCCGGGCCCGCCCCCCTCGGCCGCTTCCGCCTGCCCGCGTTGAAGGAAGAAGACGATGGAGGGTGGGAAACGAGGCCTGCCCGCTTACCTGCCTGCTTGCCTCCCTCCGCGAGGCCCTCCGCTGCCTTCCCGGGGTCCAAGCCGGATCTGGGGCCTCGCGGAGAAAGGCAGGCAGGCAGGTAAGCGGGCAGCCCTGGCCTCCGCCGCCGGGCCCGCCCCCCTCGGCCGCTTCCGCCCGCCCGGGTTGAAGAAAGAAGATGATGGAGGGTGGGAAACGAGGCCTGCCCGCTTACCTGCCTGCTTGCCTCGCTCCGCGAGGCCCCCCGCTGCCTTCCCGGGGTCCAAGTCGGATCGGGGGCCTCGCGGAGAGAGGCAGGCAGGCAGGTAAGCGGGCAGCCCTGGCCTCCGCCGCCGGGCCCGCCCCCCTCGGCCGCTTCCGCCCGCCCGGGTTGAAGAAAGAAGATGATGAAGGGTGGGAAACGAGGCCTGCCCGCTTACCTGCCTGCTTGCCTCGCTCCGCGAGGCCCCCCGCTGCCTTCCCGGGGTCCAAGTCGGATCAGGGGCCTCGCGGAGAGAGGCAGGCAGGCAGGTAAGCGGGCAGCCCTGGCCTCCGCCGCCGGGCCCGCCCCCCTCGGCCGCTTCCACCCGCCCGCCCGCGTTGAGCGAAGATAATGATGGGGGGCGGGAAACGAGGCCTGCCCGCTTACCTGCCTGCTTGCCTCCCTCCGCGCAGGGGCTGCTGCGGCTGGAGATGGCGCTGCCTCCCTGCTGCGCCGGGCCTCGCTCAGTGCGAGAGCCAGGGGGCGGGATTTGCGGGCGGGGGCCTATCACGTGGAAGGGGCGGGGGTGAGTTCAGCTGCGGAAGAGCCACACTCAAGGGGCCAAAGAGCCGCATCTGGCTCGCAAGCCGCCATTTCCGACCCTTGGTCTAAGCAATCTTAAAACAGCATCATGGAAATTCAGTGACAACCCCGCCCCCAGCAATGACAAAGTGATTTCCCACAATTTCAGGCAAAAAAAAAAAAAAAAAGAGGGAGGAAATGGGCACATTAAAAACCCAGTAGATTTAACATACCCTTTTTAATATTAACAAAAAATCTCCAGAAATTATTTTAAAGGGCCACAAAATTTGGCCCTGTCCCCTCTAGTGATGTCATTACATCACCACCATTGTTCTTGTCCTTGGCTCCCAGAAATTGAATTTTTTTTCCTGATATATCACTAGAAGAAAGTCAAGAAATTGCCCAAAGGTCTTTAATATAGCTTTTATAACTGCTAATAACTCCTGAAGGATGATCTACCTGGAGGTGCTGGGATGTGAACCCAGCGCTTGGCAGGGTTTCTTGAAAGTAAAACACATGTGCACATTGAGAAAGTTTTGCAGTGTCTGAACTGAAATTCAGTCATTGAAAATTAAGATATGGATGACATGATTCACCTTTCAGGGCTCTGGAAATTACCTGCTTCCCATATGCTCTACAAACACATTTGCAATTAAAGCTAATATTACAAAGACATCATGCATTTACAGGATCCTCTCGTCCAAAGAAAACGTAACCTGGTAGTTTTGTTCCTGAAAATTCTCATCATTCAGGAAGAACATATCATTATGTTTTTTTTTTAATTTATTCTATTTAGCAATTCATATCCCACCCTTTCACCTGAAGACATGCAAGGTATTAGGAAACAAGGCAGTTTTCAAATACCCGAAAGGAAGGCATGCAAAAAATAAAGGACTAGAATCAATGGATAGATTTGGTGGGGAAGTCCAATTTTGACTAAAATATTAGGAGACAGTTCCTAATGGCAAAACCTTTTTGACAATGGAATATACTGCCTTAAGATGTAGTGGGTCCTCCTTTGCTGGCAGATTGTGCATTGGTTAGGAATTCGAATCAGATGCCTGACAAGATCCTTTCCAACTCTTTTGTTCTTTGACAAAAATGAGGTCTCATGATTGTCCATTGATTCATTCTATTATCTGGAATGATGCTAACTTCAAATTCTTAGGCTACAACCTTGCATACCCTTAAGAATGTTCCTCTCCAATTAAGTCAGCTGGATTTTAAATGTACTTAAGATTGTATTGTGAATTCCAGGTTTAATTATTTTCAAAGGACTTCTCTGGAGGTATAGAAAATATTATCAAGGATTGAACATGTAGCACTTAGCTACATAAAAGCAGGGACATGGGGAAAGTATTGCAAACTCTAGCAATATGTTAAGAATCCATCAAAATGCACTGTCAAAACTTTGTTTTGAAATATGGCTGGCAAGCAATCTGTTGTTCAGTAATCACAAACAATTTAGATTAAGATGTGATGCTACCTCTGTTCTGATGCTTTTCTGAAAGCCACCTAAATTATGAATTACTGACATCATAATAACTTCCCCTCCCAACAGATTTGCATTCTTCTTCCTAAATAATATAGAAGGAAAATTGATTCTTTTGAACTATGGTGTTGGAGGAGGCTCTTGCGAATCCCTTGGACTGCAAAGATAATGAATAAAGAAGTGTTGAAGCACATAAAACCGGACATGTCACTAAGAGGAAATATAACAAAACTTAGACTTAGTTACTTTGGTCATGTCATGAGATCAACATCGTTGGCGAAAGACGTTCTGCTTGGAACAGTCAGTGGCAAAAGATGACGAGGGCGCCAAATAACGCGCTGGTTGGATGTAATCAAAGCAGACACAGGCCAAAATTTAAAGCAACTGAAAGAAGCTGTACAAGATCGGAAATCATGGAGAGAGCTGGCTTATGGAATCGCCAAGGGTCGGATACAACTGAATGGATAATTCGATTCGATTCCTAAATAATATTAATTTTAAATTACATATAAAAATTAGGGTATTGATGATCATGGAAGTACCCCTACACAGTAAGTCATTTTCTTCTGCTTCACAATTATGAGTGGAATAGCTTTGGGTAATTGGTGGTGCCCATTTGTTAATTTAAGGGTGCAGTTTCTAAAATACGCTTCACGTGCAGTCATGTAGTTTCTGGACTGCAGTTATGAAATGTGAATTGCTCTCTGTAAACTAATTTTTTAATTCAACTCATCACTCTCAAGGTTAGCACTATTTGTCAGGCATCAGCAGAAAAGCTGAAGGATCCATTCATACGGGACCACGACAGATCCTTCTTGCTTACAGTTTCCTTTAAGTCATCTTAAGAGAGCTGGCACTGCCATGAGATGGCCCCCTTATATTTCAATAGTACAAGCTGCTACAAAAAGCCAATGGCTTCTTTTCTTCTAGTCACTTAGACACCTCACTCCTTCCTCATTTGTCAACTGTGATGTTTTAATCTTGGCTCACCTTTGAATTCCATGGACACAGAGGTCCTGGATTACAGAAGGAGAAATTAAAAGAGTGGCATTTTCTTTACCTGCTATTAGTATGAAACATAACCCTGTGAAGTTGGAAGTTTGGATGGAAAAGGCTGAATGGAGCCAGAAGGGCTAATAGAGAAAGCCTTCCCAGTGTTGCCAAATACCTTCCTTTGTCTAGAGAGATTTGCTGCTTGCTCTTGCCAGTTGGTCTCTGCATCTACAAATGCGAGGAGACCATGGAAACCACAGTGGCTCTCCTCCCTCTCGCCTGAGGAGGATGCAGCCTGGTGTCGAGGAGTAGGAGATGGCCTTGAAGAAGGAATTCAACAGCCATTATGTAAAGATCAACCTAGTCTGGATAGAAAGGAGGGAGATGAGAAAAAGACATAAGATTGCTCCAATTTGATTTTCTTCAGTGTAAGAAGGGAGAGAGAGAATCCCAGCCAGGTCTTCAAGATTCTGTTATTAATTAATTGATTATGTACCATCAAGCTGGTGTCAACTCTTAGTGACCACATATATAGATTTTCTCCAGAAAGATCTGTCCCCAATCTGGTCATTTAGGGGTTCCAACAGTGCACCCATTGGCACTGTAATTGTGTCTACCCACCTTGCTGCCGGTTGTCCTCTTCTTCTCTTTCCCTCCATCTTTCCCAGCATTAGAACCTTCTCCAGAGAGCTAGGTCTTTGCATAATGTGTCCGAAGTAGGATATTTATTTTATTTTATTTTATTTTATTTTATTTTATTTTATTTTATTTTATTTTATTTTATTTTATTTTATTTTATTTTATTTTATTTATTTTATTTTATTTTATTTTATTTTTTTATTTATTATTTTATTTTATTATTTATTTTATTTTATTTTATTTTATTTTTTATTTATTATTTTATTTTATTATTTATTTTATTTTATTTTATTTTATTATTTATTTTAATTTAATTTAATTTATTTTAATTTAATTTAATTATTTTATTTTATTTTATTTTATTATTTTATTTTATTATTTTATTTTATTTTATTTTATTCTTTTATTCTTTTCTTTTATTATTTTTTATTCTTTTCTTTTATTCTTTTCTTTTATTTTCTTTTATTTATTATTTTATTATTTTCTTTTATTTTCTTTTTTTTTCCTTTGTTATTTCTTTTATTTTATTATTTTATTTTATTTTAATTTTATTTTATTTTATTTTATTATTTTAATTTTAATTATTTTAATTTTAATTATTTTAATTTTAATTTTAATTTTAATTTTAATTTTAATTAATTTATTTTTCAAATTTTGCCACCGCCCATCTCCCCCAAGAAGAGGGACTCTGGGCGGTTTACAATGACACACACATTAAAACAATAAGCATAAATAACATCTAAAATATAAATACAAAATTACCAAATATAAATATAAAGTAAAAATAAATATAAAATCCCAGTGGCCATAAAAGTTCTAATTCAGTGAGGAGAGCTCTAAGGCGCCAGCCATCCCCAAGAATCACTACTCCCCTTCCCGCCCCAGGCGAGACAGCAGAGCCAAGTCTTCAGGTTCTTCCGGAAGGCCAGGAGCGATGGGGCCTGTCTCACCTCTGGGGGCAGAGTGTTCCAGAGGGCAGGAGCCACTGCAGAGAAGGCCCACTTCCTGGACCCCAGCAAGTGAAATTCTCTTATAGACGTGGATCTGACGTGGATTTCAGCTGTCTGCCTGGGACATGTAGCTGTACCTCTACTTAAATAAAGCAACATATTTTTAAAGCAAACCTGTTTTTTTGCAGCCACAAGAATGCTTTCCTAGCCACCAGCCCACTTCCAACTAATTTGTGTGACATGGCCCTGCCGACTTGGTGTGCTACATCCACTCTGATTCTCTTTTTCCACCAGAATGTTGAAGCTGGCCCCTGGTCAGCCAAATATTGCTTATCCTTGTTTAAACTCAGAAGTGGCTAGGAAGGTCTTCAGGGCTGGATGCAGGCTCAAATCATATTTATGAGGCTGTCAGATAAAGCCTCCCATTAGGATGAAAGAAATAGGAAATGTGTGAAAACTGTATTGTAAATCTTAAAATAGGCATTTTGCCATTAAAAAGAAAAATTCTCAAAAACAAATGCACACATACACAACACTCAAAAGAGCCCCAGATACAAGAAATAGTTATTCCAGGAATGTGCTTTATCGTTGTAGGGTATTACTATATAACAGGATCTTGAAAGCCAGTCAGAGTTCCTCTCTACTACATCTTATACCAAACACAACCCAGGAGGGATATTTTGACACACTTTCCTCTTTCTCAGGACCGAGCAATCTTTTCTCAAATGCCCCACTTAATGGTCTGCTCATTCCTTCCCTGCTCCCAAGGCCAAGTCTACATTCCTTCACAATAGAAGTTGTGGCTGCACCCACCTTGAGACCCTTAATTCCTACCAAATGTTATATACAGACCTTGATCATAAAACTGTTTTAACTGCTGTACTGGGCATTTGGGTAATTGGCAGAGAAGACTGGCTCCTTGTATGATTCCTTCTTCAGGAAAAGGCAAACATTTGCTCAAATTAAGCTCAGCACCTAGCGACTACATAGATACATGGGTGTTTCTTTTTAGTACCAATACAGAAGTCGTTTGCCACTACCTTTTTCTAGGACAGGGCTTTCCAAACTGTGTGTCGCCTGGGGGCCCCAAGTGTGTCGCGTGACAACCTGGAAGCGCTGGTGAAAATGTCCTCGGTTCTGGCAAGGAGGCGAAAATCGCACGCGCACACTGCTGGGCCGCCCAGGGTGGAAATTCTCTACACCAATCAGCTGTGCGCCGGGAAGCCTGGCAGCCTGCGTGCACGATTTTCGCCTTCCTGCCAGAACCGAGGGCATTTTCGGGGTCCCCGGAGCGTGCCCTTTTGAAGGGGCAGCAGCAGCAGCGGCGTCCTGGAACCTGGAAGCACTGATGGCCCGCCGCCGCTGCTGCTGCTGCCCCTTCGAAAGGGCAGGCTCTGGGGACCCCAAAAACGTCCTCGGCTCCGGCAGGGAGACAAAAAGCCCTGCCACGCATGCATGGTGCTGGGCTTCCCAGCGCACAGCTGATCAGCGTGGGGGGGGGCGGAGTGGAAATTCTCTGTGCCGATCAGCTGTGAGCCGGGAAGCCCAGCAGTGTGTGTGCACACGGGCGGCGAGGCTTTTCGCCTCCCTGCTGGAGCCGAGGGCATTTTTGGGGTCCCTGGAGCCTGCCCTTTCGAAGGGGCAGCCGCTGCTGCCGCCGTGACAACCTGGAAGCACCGCCGCCGGCGTTTCCGGGTTTTTGTGGGCCAGCCGTTGGTGTGTTGCCAACGGCAAAAGTTTGGAAAGCCCTGTTCTAGGATGTTTTTGAAGGGGTCTCCAATTCAAGTACTAACCAGGTCAAAGCCTACTTAGCTTCTTTGAGATGAGCCAAGGTCAGCTATGGGCATCTGATGGAGTCTTGCAATTATCTGCAGTAAAGTAGGAAAAGGCTGGTGTAACCTGAGAGGGAAGGAAGGAGTCAAAAATTAAATTTAAACAGTCACTCAATCAGTGGACAGGTAGATTCTGTTTGTTTTCTTTCAGAGTAATATGTAGCATTTGAAACTGTTTATTCTGCTGTCTTAGGGACCAGGGTTTGACTGGCTGCAAAAAAATGGAAGCTTGAAAAAGTTTGAATATATCTATATTTTATGGTGGGGATGTATAATTTTTAAATATTTTATTGCTTTGTTGGATATGAACAAAGTCAGAGAAGTTACAGATTCATACTAGGTGATAAATTAATCATTTGCAAAAGCACTTCTTTTGCTGAGCAAAACTGGGGAAAAATAAATTCCAGTTCTTCAGTTGAATCAACACCAAGGGAACAGCAAGGATTTGCTGATGGTGGTCTGCTTAGGCCAAGGGTCGGAAATGGCGGCTCGCAAGCCAGATGCGGCTCTTTGGCCCCTTGAGTGTGGCTCTTCCGCAGCTGAACTCACCCCCGCCCCTTCCATGCAATTGGCCCCCGCCCGCAAACCCCGCCCCCTGGCTCTCGCACTGAGCGAGGCCCGGCACGGCAGGGAGGCGCTGCTGGCCCGGGACGCGGCGCTGTCGGAGGTGGCGTAGGAGCGGCTGCAGGGGCTGCTGCGGCTGGAGATGGCGCTGCTCCGTGGCATCCAGGTGCTGGGCGAGGGCGCGGGCCCGGGACGCGAGCGGCACGGCGGCGCAGGGCGAAGAGCCGCCTGCTCTCCCCTTGGCCGCCTCCGGTCCGAGCCTGGCTCGGCTCCCCCGGCCGCCGCAGGGCTCGGGTTAGCGGGGGAGAGGACGCCGAACGGCGGGGTGGGGGGATTGATGGGGCGGGAGGGTGCACCCAGAAGGCCTCCCGCGGCCGCTTCTCCAAGGCGGGTTGCAGAGCGCGCGGGAACGCCTGGTCCCTCCGCTCCCTCCAGCTCCGCCACCAGCCCCAGCAGCGCCGCCCGCCCCATCCTGCCGCCCGGCAAACCTCCGCCGGCTCTGTCCCCCCGCCACCACCGCCCCGGCCAGGCCCCCTGCGCCGCCCTGCCGCTCGCGTCCCGGGCCTGCGCCCTCACCCAGCACCTGGATGCCGCGGAGCAGCGCCATCTCCAGCCGCAGCAGCCCCTGCAGCCGCTCCTGCACCGCCTCCGACAGCGCCGCGTCCCGGGCCAGCAGCGCCTCCCTGCTGCGCCGGGCCTCGCAGAGACGGGCCTGAAGGGGCACAGAGGCCGGAGAGGGAGCCCCTCCGTCTCCCCTTCTCTCCCTGCCTCGCCCGCTCGCAGGGAAGGAGGCACGTGTCCTGCCCGGTGAAGAGGGCGCAGCCTTCCGCTCTCCTGCGCCCCAGGTTTTGAGCCGGGCAGAGCGGAGAAGTTGCCCACGGCAGCCGCTCTAGGAGCCGGCCAACCTCCGCCGCTGGTTCCCAGGGCTTCCCCTTGGACGGGGAGTTCCCTCCCGCCACCCCCCTCAGAGAGAAGGGCCTGAATGGGCGCAGAGGCCGGAGAGGGAGCCCCTCCGTCTCCCCTTCTCTCCGTGCCTCGCCCGCCCGCAGGGAAGGAGGCGCAGGTCCCGCCCTGGCGGAGAAAGAGCTGCCACCCTCCGGCCGGCAGGACGGGCGCGGGAGAGTGGAAGGCTGCGCCCTCTCCACCGGGCGGGACCCGCGCCTCCTTCCCTGCGGGCGGGCGAGGCAGGGAGAGAAGGGGAGACGGAGGGGCCATTAGAAAGAAGCACAGCCTGCTGAGTGAGGTGGGGGGGAGGGCCATTAGACGGGGGAGATGGAGGGCCATTAGAAAGAAGCACAGCCTGCTGAGTGAGGTGGGGGGGAGCCATTGCATTGCAGGGCGCCCGGAAGCAACAGGTGCAGAGATGGGTGGCTGTGAGGGAGGCAGCCCAGCCTTTACCAGTGCAGGGTGATCTGCAAAGCGTGCAATGGCTTTATGAGATGGAAGATCTTAAAGGGACTCTCCCATGGGTTTAGTTATATTTATGTTTTCATGTTTTTTTTTAAGGTTTATTTTAGTTCTGTTTTGTTGCATGCCGCCCAGAGTCCCACTGGGGAGATGGGCGGGTATATAAAAAAATAAATAGAGAGATAGAGAGATAGAGCGTTAGGCTGGAAGGGCTCCCTCCCAACCCCGGGGGAGGGGGCTCAGGGCCCCTTTTCCAAACCCAGGGGGAGGCAGGCGGGCAGCACCCAGCCCAGAAATGCCCCCCTGCTTCCCCACCGGAGCAGGACCCCCGACCACCCAGGCTGTGAGATCCGGGAGGGACTTGCCTCTTCCAGCACACGCATCATCCTGCTCCTGGGTCCGGGCCTGGGGGCCACTGGGGGACGGCTGGGTCCTGAAGAAGTGGGGGGTGGACAGGTTAGTCTATGGAGTGTTTCTTAAACTTTTTTCCCTTCCCCCTTTTAAACATGACGGAGGACCCCCAAAGAGCTTTTTGTTTTGTCTTGAAGCACAGTTCTAAGGAATAAGACATTTTGCAATGTGGACGACTCGGCAGGAATCCCCGCAGTCCCCCCTCACCCGCGTGCGTCCCATTTCTTGTCAGCCCGTCCTCCCTGCCTTTGGACAGCTGGTGCCTCAGGGAATGCCGAGTGCGCCCCACCCTGAGGGGCTGGCTTTCTCCTTGCGGGGAGCCACCGCCGTGGCCACGCTTTGTTTGTGGAGGCTCCCCCCTTCCCAAAAACCCACCCGGCGGCTCCTCCGCATCTCCTGGGAGCGGAGGGAGGGAGCGAGGCCCCGAGTAGGCCGAGCCCCTGGCGTCCTGCCGGCCGGAGAGTGGCAGCTCTTTCTCCGCCACTCCCGGTGGGGCGGCCGGGCCAGGTTCGCGGAGCCGCTGGCTGCGCCCCCTCCCTCCGTGAGCCCTTCGTGAGCCCCCCGCCCCCTTCCACGTGATTGGCTCCCGCCCGCAAACCCCGCCCCCTTCCACGTGATTGGTTCCCGCCCGCAAAACCCGCCCCCTTCCATGCGATTGGCTCCCGCCCGCAAACCCCGCCCCCTTCCACGCGATTGGCCCCCACCCGCAAACCCCGCCCCCTGGCTCTCGAGCATTTCAAAATGTGCACGAGCATGCCAAAATGGCTCCCAGGATAAAAAGTTTGCCGACCCCTGGCTTAGGCTGACCATGTTTCCTTGAGAGAAAAATGGGACCCTTTTCCTTTACCTTACCCACTGCTCACCGGACAAAGTGGGTGTGCGGACGTGCGGGTATGTGTGCGTGCGTGCGGGTGCGCGTGCGTGCGTGCGTGTGTGCGTGCGGGCATGCGTGTGGGTGTTCACAGTGGGAACTTTCAAAAATGGGACAAAATGGATATTTTTCTTAAAATGACGGGACGGTCAGGAATTGTTTAAATAATGGGACTGTCCCATTCAAAACAGGATGTATGGTCAGCCTAGGTCTGCTAGATTCTTCGCCTAGTGAAATCAACAAACAAGAGGAGCAAGCTGAACTGTCTGAGACAGAGGCTTTTCAGGAAAAAGGTGGGAATCAGAATGTTAGTCCTGTCCTACCTCGCAGGTCTCAGAGAACTAATAAAGGTATTCCTCTTAAACGTTTTGAGGTGGATGTAGTTAAAGCTTTCCACATTTACACTGAACCTGAAACTATTCAGCAAATAAATGAAATGCCACCTGAAATTGCTAAATGCTGGCATGAAGCAATGCAGCAAGAATTAGCTTCTTTGAAAGAAAATAAAACCTGGAAATTAGTTAATCTTCCTCCCAATGCACACTGTCTGGGTTGTAGGTGGGTTTTCAAACTAAAAAAAGACGCAAGTGGAAAAATTAAAAAATATAAAGCAAGGTTGGTTGTTAAAGGTTTTTCTCAAAGAAAAGATTTGGATTTTGATAAAACTTTTGCTCCAGTTACAAAGGGTGAATCAATTAGGTTGTTGTTGAAAGTTGCTGCAATGAAAGCAATGTCAGTTTATCACTATGATATTCAAACTGCATTTCTGTATGGTCAGTTAGATCAGAAATTATACATGCAACAACCTCCTGGTTATGAGCAAGGTAACAATCTCGTATGTGAACTGCATAAGTCAATTTATGATTTAAAACAAGCAGCACGCTGCTGGAACATTAAACTAGATGAAACTCTACAGAAATTTGGTTTTGTTAAAGGGAAAGCAGATTCTTGTGTCTATGTCAAGAAAGACAAACAAGGTTTCATGTATTTATGCTCATATGTTGATGATTTATTACTGCTTACATCATCAGATGAACAAAAACTTGGTTTTGAGGTTTGTATGAAAAACAATTTCACATTGAAAAGTCTTGGGAAAGTTAATAATTACTTAGGCTTGGAAATACACAGAGAAGCAGATGGTAGTTTTCTGTTAAGCCAAAAGAGTAAAATTCAGAAACTCCTAGAGGAATTTAACATGCAGGAATGCAAATCTGTCTCTACCCCCATGCTTCCTGAATTTCAAAAGGAGGAGGGAGAGGCTGAGTCATCTGATGCAGATGGGTTTAGATCTGCCATTGGAAGCTTACTATACATTGCAAATCATTCTCGCCCAGATATAGCAAATACTGTGTCAAGTTTAAGTAGACATGTAGAGAGGCCTACGTCTGTTGCGAGAGCAGGACTCAAAAGGCTTTTTCGTTACTTGCAAGGAACTAAGAATTACTGTCTGAAGCTGTCTGCTTCTGGATCAGGGGCAAAATTAGAAACGTGGGCTGATTCAGATTGGGCAGGAGATCTTAAAGAATGAAAGTCCACATCTGGAGCTGTAATACAGTTTGCTGGATCTACAATAGCGTGGTATTCTAGAAAGCAAACAATAGTGGCTCTGTCAATGGCTGAAGCTGAATTTTACAGTTTAGCTCAACTCTGTAATGTAATTACTTGGTTCAAACAGCTTTTAAAAGATATAGGTATGGAATTACAACAACCTGTAGTTGTTTATGAAGATAACCAAGTTTGTATTTGTATGGCACAATCTGAAGGTTGCAGACATAGAAGTAAACATATAGACATTCGTTTTCATCATGTCAAGGATTTTATTGCCAAAGGGGAGATCATTTTAAAATATTGTGATACAAAATATATGATTGCAGATTGTCTGACAAAACCTTTTGCTGCAGTCAAACATAAGGAATTTACTGAAACAATAGGTTTGGTTTCTCATTCCTTAGTATAAAAAAAAGGGAGTGTTGGTATTTGTTTTTTATTACTCAAACAAATGACAAATCTCACAGACACCAGTTAATTGATTGGCAGGGTCAAACAGTCAGGCTTCCATTGTTTCCCAGGTTGTAAAGATTAAAAGGTCAGATAGGTTAAATATTGGTAACCTAGATACAAATGTATATATTAGCATGTCTAACGATCTGCTCTTTGCATTCAAGCTTGCTTTCCTTGCCTGTTTGTCTGCTACTCAACCCTGTGTGTGGGGATGAGATTGAAAAATGTTTTTATATTTATATAGAGATTTTTAACTCCAGAGTTCTGGATGTTATTGTTTTGTATTCTCTGTTATATTAATACATCTATGTTTTGATAAATGCCTGGCATAATTTCTTGTTTCTCTAATGCTACTCACTTCTGCAACTCTGCACATGCTCAAGAACACACCTCCAACAGCCTTAACCACTACACCAAACTGGTTTAATGTTGAAACAAATTAAATGAGTGTTGTGAAGTAGTGTTCACGCCAAAGCTCCAAATATAAAACAAACCACATACACCTCTTTGACAGCATAAGGATATAATATGCCTGTGTTGCAATTCACGTGCTAATGGCGAGGGCTCTCTGTGTTGTTGATTTTCTTCATGTCAAAATAATTGCAGTCACACGCTGTATAGTTAATGGCTGCTTCCCAGAGTCTGTCACTTTTGCAGAAGCTCCACTGCAGTACAAAACTGCTCTTGGGGCTATGAGACAGAAGGCAACCTACTATAGCAAGAGGAGAAAGGGTTACTTTTCCCATTTTATCTATTCTGTCTCCCATGGTGTATTTTGCTGCCCCATTCCTTCCAGATATGTTGGGATACCGGCTGTCCAAACCTCCATAGAGGTGGTTGACCTTTTTGGAATTGTAATCCCCATGTACTGTATCTACAAAGCATTAGGGCAGAGCTTTCCAAACTTTTCCTGTTGGTGACACACACCAACGGCGGCGGCGGTGCTGCGGCGGCAGTGCGCAGGTGTGTCGCGTGAAACCCAGAAGCGCCACCACCGCACCATCAGCGCTTCCAGGTTTTCGCACGACACACCTGCACACCGCAGGGGACACAGTACTGTGTCGCGACACACAGTTTGGAAAGCTATGCATTAGGGGAAGCCTGGCAGATCATCAGCTGCGTTTGACTGGTTCTTGCCTCAACCCAGAAACATCTCTTAAGAGTTCTTCTCCAAGTCTTGAGTCAGGAGGAAAGTATGCCAGCATGAATTGCCCTGCCCCAGCTTCAGAGCCAAATTCTGCCTCAGGTACAAGGCTGGCAAGCAGTGCTATCCTTACACTTTTAATGTGGGACATGTTGAGGAAGGTGATTGGTGGATCCCCTTCCAGTTGCCCAAATACCAGATCTCAGGTGCGGAAGCACTCCATGCCTGTGACCTGTTATTCAACCTATCTCAGGTGTTTGAGTTAGGGAGGGGCCAACAGGGTGCCACAAAGTTGGCATAACCCTAGAATCTGTCGGCTCCTGAATTAAGAGCACCTGCATCATGCCTGGGTTGAGCTTGGGCCTTTTCATCCCAACGAGGCCCTGATGGCCTTAAGCACTTCTACTTTCATTCAATTCAGGGCAGAAAGTATAGTGGCATGTTGATGATACCTTACTTTGAGATGGCAGATGACCTCCCCCAGTGGCTTCCCATGGACATTAAACATTAAACAGGCTTCGGAACTGAAGGGCTGCATGTCCCTGATTATGAGCTCTGTTAAGAATAAGGAATAAGGAAAGGTATCACTTTGATGCCACATGCCATGAGGTGAATACCAATAAATAAAAGTATGGATGCAGCTTTCATTATCAAATAAAATGAAAGGGGGGGATCCTTTAAATCACTACTGAATCTACAGTCAAAACTTTGCAGAAAATGTAGTGGTTAAGGCATCAGGCTAGAAACCAGGAGACCTCACAGGGTGGTTGTTGTGGGGAAAATAGGAGGAGGAAGGAGTATTAGGTATGTTCGCTGCCTTGAGTTATTTATAAAAAGGTAATAAAGGTGGGATAAAAGAAATCTTAAAAAAAAAAAGCAGGAAGAATGCTATCTTTGCAGCCAGGACATTTCCACTGATAGAAATTGTTCAGGTTTTTACTGCAAGTGATCAAATGCACATAATATAATGTATCTGCAGCCTCGCTGGCGTTTCCCCTTTCCACAAGACCACAAAGGGAGACTTCGGGAAGGAGCAATTCCTTCCACCCAGCAGGCTCTCTGAGATGGGCTGCAAAGTGTGGGCTGCAGAGTGGCGGAAAGAGAGAAAACTGTAGTTTCGCCTTCCACCACCTCCAGGAATAAGAGTAAGCTCTGCAACACCAACGTGGGAAATTCAAAAGAAGTTCTCATAATTTAAAAAAAAAAATGACAAGCCTCTTTTGCGTGGGAAGGAGCTTTTGAAGAAATTGCAAGGCAGTTTCTGGCACTGTAGATTTATCTCAAGAGTGAATTGCAATATCTGATGGGTCTTGGAGGAAGAGAGGCCAGGCTTCTTCCAGCCACGCTATTTTCACCAGTGCATTCACTGCCGTTGAATAGAACGCATTTCCATCCAAGCAGGTTCTTGTGGAAACAAGCAGACCGTCTCCTTTGACTGGCAGCAGCTTTCTAAAGTGCCCAGCAGAGGCTTGAGCTTGGTTTGAATAGAGATGCCAGGGGCGGAATCTTCTGAAGGCAAAGCACGTACTTTGAACTTGGGCACTTTTTTAAAGTATGTTGGTTCTGCGGTGTGTGTCTCGCTGTTTGACTCTTGGTTTCGATACCAGATAAGAATGGAAACTCAGAAAGTGCTCCCCCTCTCCTTGACACTTGTGAGCTGATTTGTTTCCCTTTCTCGGTTGTTGGTTTGTTGGTTTCAATATGGATTTCTGTTAACAGTGGCAATGGGAAGTAGCTTATGACAAGTTAACCAGAGATTCAGACACTTTACGGGCTAATAGGTTTATTGGAGTGGAAGTGACTGGAACTCTCTTTGGGGGATGTGTGTTATTCTTAGCTGAGTTATTCTTAGCAGACACATGCATATGGGCACAGAGACACTCAAAAAGAACGAAATGCAGTGAGTAGCAGTAGATCTATCTATGTAGAACTTAAACAGTTAGGAAAAGTTAAGAAAAGAATGGCATACCACAATACCATAATCACTGTGATTCACATGTGATTCTATCTATTACAGGTAGTCCTTGGGTTATGACCACTCGTTCAGCGACCATTCAAAGTTACGACGGCGCTGAACAAGGGGGACTTACGACCGGTCTGCAAAGTTGCGGCTGTCACAGCATCCCTGTGGTAACGAGATCATGATTTGAGCGCTTGGTAACCAGCTCACACAAAAGTTGCAGCATCCCACAGCCACGTGATCACCATTTGTGACCTTCCCTGCTGGCTTCCCACAAGCAAAGTCAATGGGGAAGACGGCAGGGATCTTCCAGTTTCCCATCTAATCCAAATGACAGGAAAAACAGTGAAACATGGTTCTCCCTCTCCCCCCCTCTCCCTCCCCCCCCCTCTCTCTCTCTTTGATCCACTGGTGGATTCACCAGACTGGAAAATAATAAGAACAAGGGAAAGTTGACCAAAGAGACTCATGAAAATGGTCTATCAATTGAAATCACATGTCCTCAAAGATCTGCCCATAGAAAGGAAAGTGATTGGTGCTTGTTTTTCCAGTATGGGTGGGAGCATTAAAGAAACAGTGGAATCCACCAACTGGGGACCATGGTAAGCATGGTCCAAACAGAACCTCAGGCCACCACTCTGGCCAAATTAGAGGAAGGGTCTGAAATCCAGAAAGGGATTTCTTAAGTGGGTTTCATTTCCAGCCCGTTTACAAAGGGTTGTCTGGCCTTAGCGCAGAAAAGCCCTAAATCTGCCTGGAAAAGAATCAGTTGTGACTGATCAGTTCTAATCAGTTGTGATTCAGCTGACTTCCTTTTGAAGTATGATAACTTGGAGGTCAGCAGAAAGTACCCTGGGAGAATCAGTGAGTTGAGAGGGAAACCCGTAGCTGGAATATACTGTTTACCAAATTCCTTAACTGTTTTTCAGAGGATTATTTTACTGACCTCCCCCACCCCCAAACTACTTTAATCATTTGCTAAAGTTCAGCTAACAGCTAATGGCATGAAGCTTTCAGGCACTAAAACCAAATATAAATGTACTCTGCCATTAGTGTGAGGATTTGAAAGCTTCTGAGGACACTGAACTTTGCTAGCCTTTTACTAAAATGTTCTGCAGCAAAGGCAGAAGGCTTTTCCCATTTAGGATAAATATAGTGGAGAGGCTGATAGCCAGAGAAGTCCTTCTGAAGTCCTCTGCCTTCTGTAGTGTCTCCTCATATTGTTAAACATCATCACCATTAATGTTGTTGCTTGAAGAGGAGGAGGAGGATATTTTGCCATTCTCATGCATTTAAAATCTCCATATTATACTGCAGTTATATTTCCTCTCCCTATCCTTGGCATATTTTCAGGTCAAATTCACTTTTTCCTCCAATAGCATAAGGTATAAGGCAGTTTTCTATTATGTGATTTGAACACAAGCCAATCTCTCTAGGGGACTTCTTGGCATCTCCAAGTACAATGGGGAAAGATTCTTGCCTGAATTCTGGGAAAGCCGATAGTACTCAACTTGATGGGCCAGTATTCTCCCTTAAGCATCAACAGTCTGTTCTTCATCATCCATGCTGCAAGAAAAAAATCTTCAGGCTTCTCCTAGCCAAGAAATCTTCTAGTTCTTTGAGTAAAGTCCAGTGCTAACAGCAGATGACCGAAGTTATTCTGTAGGCTCATAAAGAACATAAAGAACTATTTCTTCCATAAAGAGAAGTGAGGGGCAGGGGAAGAAAAGTAGCATGAAAGAAAAGCAGAAAATCCCAAGGATCTTAGGTAATGATATTTCAACCTGACTCAGCAGCTGACCTCTAAATATGCTGGGTCCACAAGTCCCAGGCCTGATTTTGAGGTCTATGAGTGATGAGCAGTTGAAAGAGGATTCCTTAAGCCTCTGAAATGTTTAAAGTACCCATTTTGCCTCTTAAAGCCCTCCCAAAATGAGGAGAGAAATGCTTGGAGTTGTAGCTTAGCAGCATCTGGAAAGATCTCCCACCCCTGCTCTATGCACAGAGGTCCAGAGCTAAAATGTTACTGCTTCACATATCCATGTCAGTGAATATACTGAAGGGACACAGCTGGAATGTCGGGGGCTGGCTAAAATGCAACACAAGCCCATAGTCCCTTTCAACATACTGCCCCCATTCGAAGGAGGATATGCTTTAATGCTCTTAATTTTTTACTAAAAAAATTATTTGTCTGTCTATGCCTCCCAAAGAAGGGAAAGTGTTTTAATCAGGTGGTGAGACTGAACTGTTTTTTGTGATTAATGGTAGTTTAGTTTCTTTAGTTAAAGAACTGAGGTGGATGGGAAAGCTCAGGATGTAATGAGGAAGAAGTAGGTGGAACACAACAAATGGGAGTGAAAGGGGACAGATGTGGCCAGTGGTGGAGTTGGAGCCAGGCAATGGGTGTGCTGGTTGGAAGAGGAACAAGCAAAGCCAGCAGAAACTTCTTGTCTCAATGGATCACGTGCAATGGAAGCAGCAACAGAGTGGCAAAGATGGTGAAGTTGTGATTGGAGATGCCATGGATGGATGAATCTGTGGATGCTGCCAATTAGTCGCTAGGCATCATTTGGAGATCTATGGAGGATCAAGGAGCTGACCAGAAATGAAAACTGAAAATCCAGGCCAACATGCTTTATTTATTTGTTTACTGATATAGTAAAATACATAAAACTGCAAGATGAAGAGAAAAATAAAATTTAAAAATAAAATACATAGTAGTTATACAGTGAAACACACCTCTCTATATATCATAATGGTTAAAATAAATTAAACATAACAAGAGAGAAAAATCTAATTAACAAATAGAGAGAGAGAGGGAGAAAGAGAGAGAGCAGAATAGATGTATATAATAGTCACTGGTATAGCCATAAAGTTAATTCGGTTCTTAAGCTTATCATAAAATCAAGACTATATAGAAATATAGTGATGGAGGGGTGCATGAAGTGGGGCAGATCACAATAGAGCCAGAGCCAGTATGGTCTAGTGGTTAAGGCACCAGGCCAGAAACCAGGCGACTGAGTTCTAGTCCCACCTTAGACATGAAAGCTGGCTGGGTGACTTTGGGCCAGTCACTCTCTCTCAGCCCAACTCACCTCACAGGGTTGCTGTTGTGGGGAAAATAGGAGGAAGAAGGAGTATTAGGTATGTTCCCCATCTTGAGTTATTTATAAAAATAATAAAGGTGGGATAGAAAATAAATAAATAAATAAATAAATAAATAAATAAATGGAGATGGAGGGTAGGCCATTGCAGTGGAATCTGTGCCAAATTTCTCAGTGGCATTGTGCTTCCCCAGGGATTCAACTAGATTCTCAGCTCCTGTTGTTGCAGAAAGTACTGATAGTGGTCACTTGTGCCCTCATCACCTCTCATAGTCTATAATACTATATGGACTACTATAATGAAGTCTACATGGGACTGTCCTTGAAGACCTGGTTATCTCTGAGACTGCTTACTCCAAATAGAATCTGCCTGTCCAAGGCATGCCTACAGAGAGGTGCAGCAGAGGAGGACTCAGCATTTTCTGCACAAACTCCCCTCTTTTGGAGTGCCTTTCCATCACAAATAAAATCTATGCCTTCACTGCTGCAGTTGAGTAGGCTTTTAAAATGAGGGCTATTTCAAAGGGCATTTGGGGACCAAAGTGTTGGTTAACTGATAACTTAGGGGGTTACTAATATATATTATTAATACTGAGTGTGATGATTCGATTGGATATTATTTTGTAGCTGCTTTATGACTACTATATTTGTGGATTGTGTTTTTTTGCTGGTGAGGCATTTAGACTTGCAACGATTGAAGCAGAATAAAAATGAAAATAAATAAACACATCACTTAATAACTAACGTCTGCAACTATCACAAAAGGAATATATATTTTAGATGCAAATATCTATCATCTATCTATCTATCATCTATCTATCTATCTATCTATCTATCTATCTATCTATCTATCTATCTATCGGACATCAGAAGAACCAGAACCAGCCTTGACCATTTTCTTTGATCCAATTTATTATGGTTGTTCTAAAATTGTTACTTTTGAGTCTCACTCCCCACAAATTTCTATATTTATTTTCATCTTGTGTAATTATTATAGTCCAGAGTATTAGGCAAGTGCATGCTCATCGGAGTTGAAGCGTAAAAGGGCATTTAAAATCACACTTTTTATTTACCCTCTTTAAATTGCATTCTGGACAAGAAATAAAAATATTGTCGTTTCATCACCGAGCGATCAAGAAAATAATCGGATGATACACTGGCCAGAATACAAAGCAATATAAAACGCAGATACACATTTCCATAATTACTGTATTGTCTTACAGCATGTGAATCATAGCTCAGTTCCTTCATCCTGTCTGAAAACGGGCAATCTTGTAATAGCACCTATCGATTGTACTTATTGCATGAAATGTTAAATCAACATTGCATGTTTGACTTTATTGATTACTCAATGTAAATGATTTAAATCTAAACACAGGAGGAAAAAATACAATTCTTTAATTGTCTGAATGATTTAGATACATAGAACTATCTTCATTTCTATTGACCAAAAGAAAAATATTGTTTGGAAATTATATACATGCTATTATTACAGTATAGCACAGATGATTGCCCTATTTGATTATACCACTGAAAGCCCTGTTTTGTTCTGAGGAGATAATATTGTTCTGGATGATAGGAAAAAACATGCTCCTATCACCCAAAATATAAATAAATACTTGGATATAAACAAAAAAAGAAAAAGAACACAGAAATAATTATAATGCAGATACATACATTCTCCAAAGAAGAAACAACACATACAAAGTGCTTTAAAAAAAGTGGGGAAAAAAACAACAGGAAAAAAACAAAGTATACTATATAATTATAACAGTTACAATTCTATATATTTATACAGTATAATGTAAATATTATTCAAGTACATATATTTTGTGTAAATGAGTTATATATTTCATTATACTTGTCCATAAAAAGTCTACGACTATAGGCAATCCACTCATAGGTGGCAAGTGTAATCATGTCTTCAATCCATTGAGTGAATGGGGCCATACGTTTATCTTTCCAATGCTGCAATATCAGTTTTTTGGCCATAGTAAGGGCACGGAGAATCCATTTACATTGTATGTTAGTGTTATGTTTGTTTCAGAGCTGGAAACAGCTTCAGAAACGCTTTGGCAATTGAGAGATCAAATAAAGACGCAAAAGCTTTTTTAGCAAACATTAGATATATATTAATATAAAACAAAGATAAATATTAATATAAAACAAAGAACATAAAAATAACTACAAATTTCTCCCCCACACACACACACAGAGCCTTAGCATGACTCACAGAGATTTTGACAGAGGAAAAAGGCAGAAGAGCAGAGAACAGATTTACAAAAAAAAGATATGCTAATATATACCTTTTTGCATATAGGCCAGGACAATCATTCACCATGGTAATCCACTTAACAGACAAAGAAACTGAACTCTGAACCCAGCCGATACTTGGGAAAAACAAACAGAATGCTTTGGGAGCACAAACAGAAACTAGACTTCTTGTCTCCAGCCAGCAGAATATCTTGTTATCCAAATTCTTTTAAATCATAAAACAAAATAACAATAATCCCCTTTTTATGTTAAAAAGAACTTGGAAACAAACCCATTTTTTTCAGTGAATTCTTTGTGCCTTACAGCAGTAAGTGGTTTTGTTAAAATATCAGCTTTCATATCCTTCAAGTCACAATATTTTAATATGACCTCACCTCTGGCTATAAAATCCTTAACATGATGAAAACGAATGTCTATATGTTTTGTTTTGCTTCTGCATCCCTCAGATAAAGCCATATTAATGCAATGTTTCAAGTTTTTTGTTCCAGCAACGAGCAGCTTGTTTTAATCCATATATTGACTTGTGTAGTTCACAGACTAGATTTTTACCTTGTTCATAACCAGGAGGTTGTTGCATGTACAATTTCTGATCTAATTCACCACACAGAAATGCAGTTTGAATATCATAATGATAAACAGACATCTTTTTCATAGCAGCAACCTTCAACAACAACCTGATTGATTCACACTTTGTTACAGGAGCAAAGACTTGTATTGAAGAACAATAAGCTATAGAAACACTTTGTTAGCTTTAGACAGTGAAACAAAATGAATTTTTACAATGAGATAAATGGCAATTTGCACCAGAATCGAGGACCCATACATCAGCATTACAGTTATCAAGAACCTGTGCAATGTGAGTGGTTGTCTGAAGAACCTTCTTGCATGTTGCCACTTTCTTCTTTCCTGTCTTCCAATCTTTGTGCAACAACTCACAGTCTTTGTGCAAATGTCCTGCTGATCCACAATGAAAACAATGCTGGCTTGCCAGTGCTGTCACCTCAGCCTCTAGGTCCTTCCGTTCTCTCACTTTCTCACACTGCAGCTTTCCAGAAGAGATGGGCGTAGACTTTTCTTGTCTCCCATTCAGCAAGCAGCCATGAAGAAACAAACAATGGAGTAAGATCAGCTTCACGCATCACTTCCAAAGTACAAATCAGGGTGTCCCACAATTCATTCAGTGAGGACAAAATGATGTAGGCTTTTGTCAAAGGAGTAAATTCCATCCCTCGTTCTTGAAGCTCAACAAATAACTGCTGAATTGCATGCAGATGCTCAGGTAAACTGCCATGTTCTGATAAATATGATTTATACAGCTTTCTGGTCAGGGTAATTTACTCCCTGCAGTAGCCTTTACATATAAATTACGTAAAGCATCCCATAATTCTTTGGCAGTTTGTAATCCATGCACATTTACTAGCTGATTGTCCTCCACTCCTAAAACAATCGAAGCTCTGGCTCTCTCATCTTGACGAAGCCAGGCAGCAGTGGGGTTTGCAGGAGTTGGCTCACCTATGGGGGTCCACAGATCTTCCCTCCGTAGAAACATTTCCATTTTCAGAGCCCAACACAAATAATTTGAGTCTGAAAGACATTCAAGTGGCATACCCGAGGATTGGAACATTGCAGCACCCATGGCTCCCCTGTTCAAAAAAAATTGCAGCTTCTTCTTCAAACAGACAACAGCTTGAAAAAAACTGCAGGCAGTTGCAAGAAAAAAAACTTCACTGGTCTTTTCTTACTTGCCTTTCAAATGCAAACTATCTCTCTTTTGCTTTTCTGGGCTCATAACCTGTTAGTGTTATGTTTGTTTCAGAGCTGGAAACAGATCTCCAGAAACACTTTGGCAATTGAGAGATCAAATAAAGATGCAAAAGCTTTTTCAGCAAACATTAGATATATATTAATATAAAACAAAGAACATAAAAATAACTACAAATTTCTCCCCCCCACACACACAGAGAGAGAGAGACCCTTAGCATGACTCACAGAGATTTTGACAGAGGAAAAAGGCAGAAGAGCAAAGAACAGATTTACAAAACAAAGATATGCTAATATATACCTTTTTGAATATAGGCCAGGACAATCATTCACCATGGTAACCCACTTAACAGACAAACCCACTTAACTGAACTCTGAACCCAGCCGATACTTGAGAAAAACAAACAGAATGCCTTGGGAGCACAAACAGAAACTAGACTTCTTGTCTCCAGCTAGCAAATTCAAATTATTTTAAATCATAAAACAAAATAACAACATTGTACAGTTGTTAATTTCCATGTAATAGGTATGTAATTCAAAATAATATTATCCTCTGAAAATTTTTGTCACACAGTCAGATTTATATAATCCACTACTTTCTCCCAAAATTTAGTAAGTATAGGACATAGTAAAAACATGTGTTTTAAAGAAGCATTATTCTTATTACATCTCCAACAAAATGCTGTCTTAGACCTTTTCTATTCAAATGTAGTAGAGTCTAGTAAATTCTAAATATTTTTTTTTATAAGTCGTAGTTTAAGGTCCATTGACACTCTTGGTTAAGACACTTTCCCATTGTCTAAGCCAGAGCTTTCCAAACTGTGTGTCGCAACACATAAGTGTGTCGCCACACACAGCGTGGTGTGTCGCCACACCACCCGGAAGCGGCGGCGCATGCGTGCACAGCGGCAGCGGCGCAGGATCAGTGCTTCCGTGTTTTAGCGGAGGCTGCCGTGCCGCCGCTGTGCACACGCGTGCCGCCGCACGCCCCCCCGCGCCGCCACCACGCGCGCGCTGCCCCCACGCGCACGCCGCCGCACGCCCCCACGCGCCGCCCCCACGCGCGCGCCACCGCACGCCCCCCCACGCCACCGCTGTGCACGTGCGCCCCCCGTGCTGCCACCGTGCGCGCCCGCGCCACCACCGCGCTGCCGCCACCACCGCCACTGGTGTGTCGCCAGCGGCGGCACTTTGGAAAGCCCTGGTCTAAGCAGTATAGGAACCTCTCATTCTTTATTCCTCTCATTTCTTAGCATCAGCATATCAAATTAATTTATTAATAACAAATATCTATAAAAACTAATAGTAGGCTTTTTAGTTTTAAAGGGTTTAAGAAGTTGTTCTAGTATCTCAGGTGTCTCTGAAGCTGAAAATGCTGCTAGTCCAGACAAAGTTGGTAACAAATGTTGTAGTTGTAAATATTGCCATTGGGTTACGTCTGATGGATGATATTTATCTTTTAACACAGCATATGTTAAAAATTCATCATCATCTATCAGTTGGTGCAAAGTCAGTATCCCTGCTTCCATCTAATTTTTATATATCACCATCTTTTCCCCAATTTTTAAAGTTGGGTTTCCCCATAAAATCAATTTAGCATGGGAAAAGGGGTCAAATCTTCTTTTATTAGACATTATATTCCATAACTTTCTAACTGACACAATTGTTTCCAGAGATACTAGAGTTTTAGTGTATTTTTATCCTAATAATGTCCATCCAACCAAAGGTGCGCGCTCTCTCTCTCTCTCTCTCTCTCTCTTTATATATATATATATATATATATATATATATATATATATATACACACACATATATACATATATACATATACATATACATATAGGTAAAGGTACCCCCCGCACATTTGTGCAGTCGTGTCTGACTCTAGGGGCCGGTGCTCATCTCCGTTTGTTAGCCAAAGAGCCAGCGTTGTCCGAAGACGCTTCCACGGTCATGTGGCCGCATGACACGCGCGGAACGCTGTTACCTACCCACCGAAGTGGTACCTATTAATCTACTTGCATTTGCATGCTTTCGAATTGCTAGGTTGGCAAGAGCTGGAGCAAGTGCAGGAGCTCACTCCGCACGCAGGGCTAGGGATTCGAACCTCCGAACTTGCAATCTTCCGATCAACAAGCCTGGCGTCTTACCCGCTGAGCCACCACGCCCCATATACATATACATGTACATATACATGTACATGTACATATACATGTACATATACATATACATATACATATACATATACATATACATATACATATACATATACATATACATACATACACATACAGAACCCAGGACTGCAGCTTCGAGTCAGAGCGAGTGGCTTTGTTTTGGACCACTCAAAGAATAACATCAATGGTCCCTCGTTTTCTGACTATGCTGCAGACTTTGATTATCATCTAGATTTCCCCCCGTCTATTAGAGGTGGCAGAGGTTTGGGTCCCCTTGTTGTGAGAGTGGTATTCCCCTGGGTGTGGGAGAGCCAGGGGGAGGCCAGAACTGAATGATAGTATACAAGAGTGCCCACCCCTGAGTGAGAGACAGGTGGTGGGCAGGAGTGGATGTGGCCCCTCTGACCTGTGAGAGAGGTTGAGGAGGGGGCATAAAGAGTGTGGAGTGAGTGGTTCGGGGGTGGTTGGGTTCTCACAGCGCCGAAAGCTAACCGCTGGTGCGCTGGTGGGCCTACTGCCTCCTGAGAGTGACTGGGTACGGGAGGATGTGTGCATGGGAGAGGGGACCCTTGTTTCAATCTGGGGTTTTCGGAGGTCCGGTGGTGGAGGCAACCGGGCCTGAAAACTCTGGGGGCTATGGGGCGGGTGGTTCTATTGAGGTGGTGACGGGTCGGGGATGTTATGGCGGGAGCCGGAGGGCAGGCCATCGTTGGGGAAGACGCCCCCGGTGTTTATTACCGGTAGCGTGTTCCGGCCCTCCAGGCTCAAACCTAGGCCCTGGTCAACAGATCCTCAAGGGCCCTGGATTCCAGCTGTTGTTGCTTAATGCCAGGTCGGTTAATAACAAGGGCCCCCTCATATGTGATTTGATCACGGAGGAGGGGGCCGACCTGGCATGTATTACCGAAACCTGGCTGGGCGTAGGAGGAGGGGTTGCCCTCTCGGAGATCTGCCCGGCCGGGTTTCAAGTATGGCACCAGCCGAGACTTCGGGGTAGGGGAGGAGGGGTGGCAGTTGTTATCAGAGAGTCGATGGTAGCCTTCAGGGGCGCTGCTTCACAAGTAACCGGATGTGAGACCCTGTTTTTCAAGTTGGGTTCCCGAGAGCAGTTGGGAGTGTTGCTGCTGTACCAGCCTCCCTGCTGCGTAGCAACCTCCCTGCCTGAGCTGCTGGAGGCCATCTCGGGGTTGGCGGTGGAGTTCCCCAGGCTTATGGTTCTAGGGGACTTCAATCTGCCGTCTCTGGGACGGGCCTCGGAGGCGGCTCGGGAGTTCATGGCCACCATGGCAGCCATGGGCCTGACTCAGATTATTTGGGACCCGACTCGAGACAGTGGCCTCACTCCGGACTTGGTGTTCTTGTCGGAGCAATGGCAAGGTGATCTGGGGAGTGAGTTACATCTTTCCCCATTGTCATGGTCAGATCATGCCCTGGTGGCCCTGAGATTCTCATATGCTGCCCCACTCAGCAGGGAGGCTGGACCTATTCGATTGGTCCGCCCCCGGCGACTAATGGACCCGATAGGGTTTCAGAGGGAGCTGGGGGTTATACCCGAGGATCTTTTGCACGGTCCAGCGGAGGTCCTGGCCGCAGCCTGGAATAAGGAAGCGGCCGGGGCTTTGGACAGGATCGCGCCTGTGCGGCCTCTCTTGCCCCATTCGACCCGATATTCCCCGTGGTTCACGGAGGGATTGAGGGTTTTGAAAAGGGTTAAGAGACGTCTAGAGCGCCGCTGGAGGAAGACAAAGACCGAATCTGACCGAACACTAGAGCCGCGGTTAAGGCCTACCTGGTGGCGGTAAGAGTGGCGAAACGGCAATATTTCTCCACTCTTATTGCATCTGCAGAATGCCGCCCGTCGGCCCTGTTTAGGATTACTCGATCTCTCCTGGGTAAGGTGGGCCCAATGACCCACCTTCAGGGCCGTGCGGAGGAATTTTCGGAGCATCTGGCGGATAAAATCGCTCGGATTCGTTCTAAGCTGGACTCCAAGCGTGGTGCATGGTCTGGGGAGATGCCAAGGGAACGTCTATGCCCGGTTATCTGGGAACAGTTTGATCCTGTTGAGCCCAAGGAAGTGGACAGGATCCTCCAGACTGTAAGGGCCACTACGTGTCATCTTGACCCATGCCCTTCCTGGCTAGTGAAAGCAGCCAGTGAAGTGACATGTGGCTGGGTCCATGCGATGGTTGCTACATCCTTGGGAGAGGGAGTGTTTCCGGCTGCTTTTAAAGAGGCGCTGGTGCACCCCCTCCTCAAGAAGCCATCACTGGACCCTACAGTGTTGGACAATTTTCGTCCCGTCTCCCACCTTCCCTTTTTAGGGAAGGTGGTTGAGAAAGTCGTGGCATTACAGCTCCAGAGGATTCTGGATGATACGGATTATCTGGACCCCTTCCAGTCAGGATTCAGGCCGGGATATGGGGTAGAGACTGCATTGGTCGCACTTACAGATGATCTCTGGCGAGAGCGGGATGGAGGCAGTGCATCCATCCTGGCTCTTCTTGACCTCTCAGCGGCTTTCGATACCATCAACCATGGTATCCTTTTGGGGCGGCTCGGAGAGTTGGGGTTGGGCGGCGTAGTCTTGCGCTGGTTCGCCTCCTTCCTCCGAGACCGGTCCCAATCGGTGGTGATAGGAGATGAGAGGTCCGACCCTCGGCCCCTACTTTGTGGGGTGCCGCAGGGCTCGGTTCTCTCCCCTCTCCTATTTAATATCTACATGAAACCGCTGGGTGAGATCATCCGCCAACACGGGATGAGGTATCATCAGTATGCTGATGATACTCAACTATATATCTCCATCCCGGGTGAGTTAAGTGATGCAGTTTCTGCCGTTTCTCAGTGCCTGGAGGCTGTGGGGGTCTGGATGGGGAACAACAGGCTTCAGCTGAACCCTGGCAAGACGGAGTGGCTGTGGATTGATGGCGCCTCGGGATCCAAGGAGTTGTCATCTTTAGATCTGGACGGGGTGGCACTACCCCGTTCAGACTCAGTGCGGAATCTGGGGGTCCTTCTGAACTCACGACTCCTGCTTGAAGAGCAGGTGGCAGTCGTGGCCAGAAGGGCTTTTGTGCAACTTCGAGTTGTACGCCAGCTTCGCCCTTTCCTGAACCGAGATGCCCTCCGTACAGTCACTCATGCCCTGGTCATCTCCCATATAGACTATTGCAATGCACTCTACATGGGGCTACCCTTGAAGAATATCCGGAAGCTTCAGCTGGTCCAGAATGCGGCTGCGCGCGCAGTTATGTGTGCCCCAAGATCGGCACACGTGACACCTCTGCTGCGTGAACTGCACTGGTTACCAGTTTGCTTCCGGGTCCAATTCAAGGTGTTGGTTGTTACCTTTAAAGCCCTACATGGCATGGGACCAGGTTACCTTAGAGACCGCCTCATCCCCAGAGTATCGACCCGCCCCACCCGGTCATGCAGAGAGGGCATGCTACAGATCCCATCAGTAAAAGAATTTCATCTAGCGGGATCCAGGAGGCGTGCCTTCTCTGCCGTAGCACCCGCCCTTTGGAACATCTTGCCCCTTGAGGTGAGGCTAGCCCCCACACTCCTGACCTTCAGGAAACAACTGAAAACCTGGCTCTGCCACCTCGCCTGGGACGGGATGAGTAATAGCTCTTCCTGGAGATGGCTCGCACCATAAAGTTCAGTTCAGTTTGTAAACATCAGATACAGCCTCTTGGATTTTATATTTTTATATTTTTATATTTTTATATTTTTATATTTTTATATTTTTATATTTTTATATTTTTATATTTTTATATTTTTAATTGATTGTATAAAGTATTTTATATGTTTTTAATCGCTGACTTTATTGTAAACCGCCCAGAGTCCCCTTGTGGGGGGAGATGGGCGGTGATATAAGTTAGAAATAATAAATAATAAATAAATAAATATATGTATATGTATTTTGTTGTTTATTCGTTCAGTCGTTTCCGACTCTTCGTGACTTCATGGACCAGTCCACGCCAGAGCTTTCTGTCGGCCGTCACCATCCCCAGCTCCCCAATGGTTGAGTCCGTCACCTCCAGAATACCATCCATCCATCTTGCCCTTGGTCTGCCCCTCTTCCTTTTGCCTTCCACTTTCCCTAGCATCAGCGTCTTCTCCAGGGTATCCTGTCTTCTCATTATGTGGCCAAAGTACTTCAGTTTTGCCTTTAATATCATTCCCTCAAGTGAGCAGTCTGGCTTGATTACCTGGAGTATATGTATATGTATATGTATATGTATATTCCAAAGTTGCCCAAATTGGAAAATTAACACCAATTGTTGGTTTCCAGTATTTAATACTTGACAATAGGTAAGCATAATGATATAGCTCCAGATTCGGAAAACCGAATCCTCCCTCATTAATTGGTAGTTGCATTTTCTGTAAAGATATTTTCAGAATCGAAGAACCCCATAGAAATTTGCTAAACAAAGAATTTATTTTCTGAAAATATTTCTCAGATATCTGAACTGGGATTCCTCTCAGAATATAAATTAATCTGGGAATAATATTCATTTTGAGAGTGTTCACCTTTCCCCAGAGTAAGGTTTAATAACTCCCATCTATCAATATCTGAAGAAACGTCTCTATATAATTTATTTATTTTGCATGTTACTAATTGAGTTATATCTTTTGGTATGCACATACCTAGACATTTAATGGATTCAGTACAAATACAGAATTGATATTCCTTAAATGGATGGGTAACCAAATTTTCACCTATTGGCATCAATTCCGATTTGGACCAGTTAATAGAGTACCCTGTTATTTTACTAAAGGAATCTATTATTTGCATCAACACTGGAATAGTAGTGTGAGGTTTAGAAATAAACAAAAGAATGTCATCTGCAAATAAAACCAATTTATATTCAACTGAATTATGTACTGAATTACATAATTATGGAATTATGTAATACTCCATAGATCTCCCTATGTTGTCTAATAGCACAAGCCAAGGGTTTCGCAGATATTAAAAAGCGAGGGTGAAGGTGGACATCCTTGTCTAGTTCCTCTAAATAGTGGGAAAGTAGCTGAGAACATGCCATTAAGCTTTACTTTAGATGTGGGCGACTCATATAATATCTTAATCCATTTTATGAATTCCAAAGGAAATCCAAACCTGTTTAATACAGCAAACATGTACGGTTTATATATTTTGTCAAAAGCTTTTTCAGCATCTAATGATAAAATTAGAAATTGATCTTTGTTTTTATTCAAGTCTATTAAATCTACAAATAATCTAAAGTTGTCTGTTGCTTGCCTAGTTCTTATAAATCTTGCTTGATCATTCTTAATAACGAACAATACCACTTGCTTAATCTATTTGCTAACACTGCTGTTAAGATCTTTGTATCAACATGGATCAATAAGATTGGATGATAATTAGCACGCTGAGTGTGATCTTTACCTGCTTTTGGTATAGCTGTAATATAAACCTGATTAAATGCCACTGATAAAATTCCCTTATCAAATATCTCATCATACAGTTGACAACGTTTGGTACCTAAATATCTATAAATGTTTTATACCACTCCATAGGCTTTTGTTTTAACACCTGCCATTTTTAAGATTGTTCGTTTAATCTCTACCTCAGATAGTGGAGCAAATAAAAGTTTTTGTGTATCAGCTAAATAAGGTAGGTTAATTTTATTTAGAAAGGCCTCTATATCTTCATTTTGATACATTCTCTGGTTTGCTATATAATTCTAAATAGAATTTTAAAAATTGACAATTTATATCCATTGAAGTTTTATATACTTCATCTCTTTCACCTCTAATAATTGGAACCGTTGCCCTATCTTTCTTTTGCTTTAAGCATTAGCCAAAATCTTGCTGGGTCTTTCACCGTTCTCCCAGTATCTCTGTTGTAAACATGTTAGCATGAATTCTGTCTGCTGTGATATAGTATTTAGTTCATATTTCTTTTTCTGCATTTCTCTGTACATAGTAGATAGGCATCTAACCATCCGAGCCCATAAATGTTTCAGTTCATCTTTCAAATTGTTTTCCCTTTTATTTTTAATCTTATTATAAACAATAATTTGACCTCGGATATATGATTTATATGCTTCCCATTCAAAAATTCAGGCACTTGATGTTTCTGAGTTCAAATCAAAGTATTGTAAAGTCTCTACCTGCATTTGTTGTACAAATTCTTTATCATTCAATAAGGAGACATTGAAATAGCAATTTCTTGATACTTTGACCGGTTTCTGAAATGCACATTTCAAAGTAATTGCACTATGGTCTAAAACATAACAAATATCAATATCAATATCAATACATAACAAACATCAATATCAATAACATAACAAATATCAATATAAAAATAAAAATAAATAAATAAATAAATACTTGGATATAAATAAAGAAACGTCAGAGAGAAGACTTAGATTGGACTCTGTGTCCTGATATTTAATTTTTATCTGCCATGGAGAAGCATTCCCTAATGTGATTTCCCCACCCAGCAGCATTTTGAATGATACATGTCAGATCTTGGCTGAAAATACTTTTGCCTTGTACAATCAAGATATTTTTGCCAGAATTTATTCATGTTATCCCCACTCCTGGCAAGATAATAATTTGAGAAAGACGTGCAAATACATGAATGCTAGATCAGCCTAATATTCTATCTGGTTCAGTGTTCAGTCAACCCTTGGGGAGCCTGATTATCCAGGAAGTTCACAAACAGAATATCCACTAAAATTGACACATGACCTTTTTCTTTTAAGGGAAACATGACAGCAAAAAAAAAAAAAAAGACAAATGAAGATACAGATTTGTATAAAGTTGGCATGAGCTATTTTGTACGTAGAGAAATAAACAATTAGAAATATTTACTACATTTAAAATAAAATGCAATACTTCTCACTATGTTGAGGTAGAGCAGAGCTTTCCAAACTTTTCATGTTGGTGACACACTTTTTAGACATGCATCATTTCGCGACACACTCTTACAGCAGGGCACAAGGCAGGCACTAGGACCTGCGCAGAATCACAGCAGGTTTGGAGGCAGCAGGGCACAAGGCAGGAACTAGGACCTGCATGGAATCCTGGCAGGGCAGGTTTGGAGGCAGCAAGGCACAAAGCAGGTACTAGGACCTGCGCGGAATCACAGCAGGTTTGGAGGCAACGAGGCACAAGGCAGGCACTAGGACCTGCACGGAATCACAGCAGGTTTGGAGGCAGCAAGGCACAAGGCAGGCACTAGGACCTGCGCAGAATCACAGCAGGTTTGGAGGCAGCAAGGCTCAAGGCAGGTACTAGGACCTACGCGGAATCACAGCAGGTTTGGAGGCAAAAGGCAGGCACTAGGACCTGCACGGAATCCTGGCAGGGCGGGTTTGGAGGCAGCAAGGCTCAAGGCAGGCACTAGGACCTGTGCGGAATCACAGCAGGTTTGGAGGCAGCAAGGCACAAGGCAGGCACTAGGACCTGCGCGGAATCACAGCAGGTTTGGAGGCAGCAAGGCACAAGGCAGGCACTAGGACCTGCACAGAATCACAGCAGGTTTGGAGGCAGCAAGGCTCAAGGCAGGTACTAGGACCTGCGCGGAATCACAGCAGGTTTGGAGGCACAAGGCAGGCACTAGGACCTGCGTGGAATCACAGCAGGTTTGGAGGCAGCAAGGCACAAGGCAGGCACTAGGACCTGCATGGAATCCTGGCAGGGCAGGTTTGGAGGCAGCAAGGCACAAGGCAGGCACTAGGACCTGCGCGGAATCCTGGCAGGGCAGGTTTGGAGGCAGCAAGGCTCAAGGCAGGCACTAGGACCTGCGCGGAATCACAGCAGGTTTGGAGGCAGCAAGGCACAAGGCAGGCACTAGGATCTGCGCGGAATCCTGGCAGGGCTCGGAGGCAGCAGCAGCTGTGACACAACCAGACACTGCAGCCGACACACTAACGTGTCACGACACTCAGTTTGGAAAGTTCTGATGTAGACTGTGATGAGGTAAACAGGACTCCTGTTCCATCTACTCACCTTTGTTTTGATTCTTTGTCTTCAAACCTGACTCAGTTTGGACAGCCTTTCAAATACAAGAGATCTTCAAACTGAAGTTTGTTCTCAGGCAGATCTTCAGAAGGAGGACTATCCTCCAAGCAGAATTCCTGGCCACCCTACATAGCCTGGTTAGCAGACAATTAGCAGAGCATATAGAAAAGAGTTTTTGTGTTGGAGGATTCAAGGATCTGATCACTGATTCTTGTGCAAGTGCCCATCATTCCACTAAGGGAATCCAAGAGATGCAACCCATGTTCTAAAGCCAGGCATTGAGGAAGCATGTGAAATACAGAGGTAGAATCTGTGCTTAGGCAATCTAGCCTTCATGCATTTGATCATTATAATAAAGTTCCACTATGTGGAAGGTGCTTAAAGGTAAAGGTAAAGGTTCCCCCCGCACATTTGTGCAGTCGTGTCCGACTCTAGGGGCCGGTGCTCATCTCCATTTGTTAGCCGAAGAGCCAGCATTGTCCGAAGACGCTTCCACAGTCATGTGGCTGGCATGACGCACGCGGAATGCTGTTACCATCCCACTGAAGTGGTACCTATTAATCTACTTGCATTTGCATGCTTTCAAATTGCTAGGTTGGCAAGAGCTGGGGCTAGTGCGGGAGCTCACTCCGTCACGCGGGACTAGGGTCTCGAACCTCCAAACTTGCAACCTTCCGATCGACAAGCCTGGTGTCTTACCGCTGAGCCATCGCGCCCCTTGTGGAAAATGCTTACGTGCCCCAAATTGTACCTATGTAGACTCAGTTAAGTCCTTCTGTTCAAACTTTGGTTGAACGTGAGACATTTAGAGCCAGGGCAGCCGGCATCCTATTTCTCCCATGTGCTCATTATCCCTGGATTTCAAAGACTCACAGGGGGCTAAATTTCTCACTATCTCATACATACCTAACTCTAATTTTTCATATATTTTTTGTACAGCTTTCAACAAAGGCTGGAGGAGATAGCTAGCTACCCAAGGATGTGTACCTGCATTTGCATTTACATTTACGTTTACATGGGCTGCAGTCTCCATTACCTTTGTAAGAAGACACTGATTATATTAGGAATATTCTGGAGATTATCAACTTCATTCATCATGATAGAAAATATAATTGTGCCATTAAGATTTTGAAAAAATCTCAAATTGTATCTCGGCTCGGTAGTATGGCAGCCTATATAAAAATCCCTGAGGTTTGTCAAATAGTTATCTGGAGTGCATGCATAGGGACAGCCTGCATACCATAAGCAAGGGAAATGAATCAAAAGAGAGGTATTTCTGAGCGAATAAAGGGGTTGACTGCCATTTCCTCCTTTGCATTAATTTACGAGTTGTTTGCTAGGGATTGTTGCTGCCCTGTTAATTCCAGACACTGAAAAGAGACAAACAAGGAGAGCTGGTAGCTGCTTATGAAAACGATCTCTGTCTTGAGAGAGTGAGAGAAGGAATGATTTTTCAAATTCAGGGACAAACCATAAGGCTGATATCCTAAGCATGCTGATTAGGGAGTAAGCCTCATTGATCTCAATAGGCTTACTTCTGAATACACAGTCAAGGGCTTATGCTGTTAACAGATTGGTTGAGTCCTGTTATTCCTACTTATTTATAGATAGATCCAGGTGAAAATACAGATATCTAGATTTATTAAGGTAATATTTTATTAGGTAAAGGTAAAGGTCCCCCGCACATTTGTGCAGTCGTGTCCGACTCTAGGGGCCGGTGCTCATTTCCGTTTCTTAGCCAAAGAACCAGCGCTGTCCGAAGACGCTTCCACGGTCATGTGGCCGGCATGACGCATGCGGAACACTGTTACCATCCCACCGAAGGTGGTACCTATTAATCTACTTGCATTTGCATGCTTTCGAATTGCTGGGTTGGCAAGAGCTGGGGCTAGTGAGGGAGCTCACTCTGTTACGCAGGGCTAGGGATTCGAACCTCCAAACTTGCAACCGTCTGATCGACATGCCCCCTTAATATTTTATTAATGATCTGATTATTATAACAATACAGCCAGGTTCAATGGGATGGGGGAGCTGTTAGACATTAGTAGCCTTACCTGTTAATGTGCACCACTTTCTTATTTATTTATTTTGTGCCTTCAAATCAGTCTTGAATCCTGGTGACTGCCAGTTTTCCTGCAGTTTTCTTGGCAAGATTTTCAAAAGTGGTTTGCCATTGCCTGCTTCCTAGGGCTGAGAGAAAGGGACTGGCCCAAAGTCACCCAGCTGGCTTTGTGTCTGAGATGGGACTAGAACTCATGGTCTCCCGGTTTCTAGCTTGGTGCCTTAACCACTACACCAAACTGATTCCCCTTTCTTATTTAAATAGAAGGGGGGAAAATATATACTTGCAGCCTTATTCACTAAATTATTGGTTAATAGTGGAACGTGAAAATGAACTGGCCTTTACCAAGGCAGTGGATCTACCAACTCCAGTCAAGATGTGATATTGGTACTGCCTTGGCATAATGCACTAACACCTGGTTAACAAACTTTTCCCCCCCTCAATCATGGCTTTCCCAGCCACTTGTTTCTGTTGCACACTAAACAACCATAAACCATATACCAGCTAACTAGACTGGATTCTTACAACACACTGAGTTAAGATGTGGTCGGCTGGTGTGTGGCTCCGCCTGAGTCTCTTCATTCAGAGGAAAGTCCTCTTGTATTCAGTGGAGTTTAACTTCCAAAGAAGGAATGCACCAGTTTGAAGCTTTGGGTCTTGAAGCCTTTTCCCCTGGAATTCTACCCTAATCTACCACATTGATTGGATAAAAGCAATATAAAGGCAAATAAAACAAAGAGATTCAGTTATTACACGAGAAGTATCTGTTTGTATAAAGTTCTTCATGGAGACAGTTATACTCAGGGGAAGAGCATGTGCTTTGTAAGAAGAAAGTGTTAGCTTCAATTTATGGCATCTCCCAACAGGACTAGCACAAACGTCTCTCAGATTAGTAGTCCAGCTCAACATATAGTATGAACATATAATATCAACATCCACATTAGATTTACCATTTTGTAATTGTCATGAAGTACACATTTCTCACTGTTGTCAACTGGTGCAGTCTGAGCATAATTAAACCTGACTATCTAAGCATTCAGAGAGTTCATGCATATGATCCAGCTTGCTACGATTCTTACCGCAATCCCATGTAAGCAGATTTCTATTATTACTCCAGTTTGAAAGAGGGATGAGCTGAAGACAAAAGAATGATTTGCCTAAAGCCAGCCGCCTAATGAGGCATTTAAGCAAATGGACTTTTCATTCATACTTTTCTCTCTTTTTCAGAGTAGTTTTTATACAGTCTAATCTGAAGGGAATGAGTTCAACAGGGCTTATTCCCAGATAAGTGAGTGTAATATTACTGCTTTGTCCTCTGCATAACTCATACATATGAAGGTGTATTTGTGAACTGTAACATGATGGTTTCGATGGAAAATTACCTTTTAATGATCACAAACAAGTTTTGCTATTTATCTGGATAGCATTTTCTTGACTTGATACTCTCCAATTTTGCAATGCTTGGAAGATAGTATCACTCTTCAATTAGAAAAACATTTAGTTTGAGGTAAATTTCAGTAATAACAGTGAAACTTACTTGTGCGTGCATCGCTCAAAAAGAGTAATCAATTGCATTTTATACTATAAAGTGACTGTCTATAACTACGCTCATACAAAACATCCTAAATCAGGATCAATATATTTGACACATATTCCTAGTGTAAACACATTAGAGGTGGCAATGGCAATCTATCTACACAAGCATAGCCATTCATACCTAACTACGATTACATCAAAGTGATGAAATGTGCTTTGTTATGTCACAATGCCTTTTCATACTTGCATTGCAATGTCACAAGTCACAATGCACTTGCTATCCTTGTTCCCCTCACAGTCATCCAGCTGTGAAGTGCATTCAGAAATAACACTTCTTTGACTATATTTAATTATTAGTTAGGTTTGTTTGTTTGTTTGTTTGTTTGTTTATTAAATTTATATCACCGCCCATCTCCCTCCACCGTAGGGACTCTGGGCAGTTTACAACAAAATAATAAAAACAAAAAACATAAAATATACATAGAATATTTTATATACATAGAATATACATAGAAAAAAACATAAAATATACATAGAATAAATCAAGATGAATTTTATCTCATGTATCTGGGAGTGGCAATCTTTTGGAGCCTAAAATGCCATCACACAATGTTGTGTGATGGTTTGGATGCCCACCAGAGATGGCTGAGAAAGTTCTAAATTTCTCTCTCTCTCTCCAGCTAATTAACTTTCACTGGTTTTCTGTGTTGTTGCTCAAGATCTTGGAATCCTGCATTTTTATGTGAGAATGAAGAAATCTCATGACTTTCAGTGCTTTTTAAAATATTTGGGGGATAGGAAGGTGCCCCTTGGGGTTCTGATGGAGGCCCTGGATACTACAGAAGCTGTCTTTGTGAGCTCTTCTGTAGAAGAAGCCCTTTTTCCAGGATGCTGAACACTGTTCAGGACAGCAAAATAAAGCCCACTCTCTTCTCTAACAATAGCTGAGGCTGACAATAGTGATTTTTCTTTATTTAACTGATGCTGTTCCAAGGGGGACTTGATGGGATTCATGTAAAGACCTGTCAAACCATTTTCAGTCAGAATGAACAGCAAGGAACAAGCTACACAAGAAGGACTTGGATCAAATGTTACAGAGCAGAAAAACATCTATATTTTAATCTCATCCTTAAAGAATAGTTATATGATGCGTCCCCCAATCTGTTCATAAAAATCTAATATCTGGAAGATATAATGAAGCATTTGCATTAGGCCTACATACATATTAACCACCCAATTTTTTTGAAGAAAAAGAGAGATCACAACACTTGATATGTATTGAATTTACACATGTACAAACAGGCAGTGGCATTCATTATATGACAGAGCTGGTATGCAATTTGGGGATCCTCCTGGACTTACGGCTCCTGCTCAAGGAGCAGATGGCAACCATAGCCAGGGTAGTCTTTGCATAAATTCATCTTGTGCACTAATTCTCCCCATTCCTGGGCTGGGAGCCCTTGTTCTCAATCACTCACACCTTAATCACTCCCTTAGTGGATTACTGCAATGCACTCTACACGGCCTGCCCTTGAAGACAACCTGGAAGCGATAACTATTTCAGGATGCAGCAGTGCCTGCAGTTCTGGGTGCCCCATGTTTTGCCCATGTTACACCTTTGTTGCACAAGCTGCACTGGCTCCCAGTTTCTTTCTGGGTCCAATTCAAGGTGCTGGCTATCATCTCTAAAGCCCTGAATGGCACGGCCTCCAGTTATTTGAAGACTGTCATTCTCTGAGGGTATCTGCCCATCCTACCAAGCTGGACAGGGTGGGCATGCTCCAGGTCCCTTCCCTTAAACATTGATGTGTAGCTGTCCTGGCCCTTTGGAACAGCCTAGGAATATAGTATATGTGACAAGCAGCCATATAAGTTAAATAAATAAATAAATTCCCAGTGGCAAGGACTGTACCCTGCTTTGTTAGGTCTTATATTCTTTCCAGATGTCTGATCCACCCTATCTCCCAGCTGATAACCTGATGTTCCTGTGCGTTTTCTCCTTAGAGGTTTATCTTTGCCATAAAAGGACTTTACTTCAAATCACAGTAGGATCCAAAAATAAAATTTATTTCAGCCCCTTTTCCTCTTAGAACTTGCTTTTCTTGCTGGACTATTTTTCCCTTGCAGGTATCACCATCGTCATCATCATCTGTTCCTGGTGGTTTACTACCTGGTGATTTACAATTTCCTCAGTTGATGTTCCCTTTTATTCAATTTTCCCTCAGCAGATTGGTAGCAAAACCTTGAGACCCAACTATTTAACTGAATCTTAGCACAGCAATTTCTTTGGCCCTTATGCTCACTAATGGAGCACAGCCTACAGTATCCTTACTTATCTGGGACATCTTTCCATTGACTGAAAACGTCTGGTTCTCAAACCTCAGAATGTATGTCTAGGGACCAGTATAAAACCCACAGTAGGTCCATTCTGCCCTCAGCACAGTCTTTGCTCTCAACACAAAAATGTATTTGTCATCTGATTTAGTTCTTCAGAAAACCTAAAATACAAATCCTCCAAACAACAACAGCAACAGTAAAATCAATAAAAACCATAAATAACACCAATAATCAATAAAAATACATAATTACAGTCAGATCCAAACAATGGTAGGTCTTACTTATCCCATGAGCTGGTAGGGCTGGACGAGGCAGATCTAAGAGACCAGCCAACCCCAAGACTAGCTATTCCCCTCCCCACCCCAAGCATGGTGGCAAAACCAGGTCTTTGGGTTTTTTCTAAAGTCCAGGAGAGAGGGGGCTAATCTTATTTCAGGGGGAAGAAAGTTATGGACTCTGGGATGCCTTTATCCTGTGTCCAAACTCTATAATTATATATAATAGTTTTCTGTGACTTGGGAATGTGTGTATATAAAGCAATAAATAATAAGGGTGGGATAGAAAATAAATAAATAAAGTCAGGGTGAAAAGTCCAAATACCCTACTTGTATTCTCAGATTTTGTATCCAAACTCTGTACTGAAGTAATCATTGTAAGAAGCCAGATTAAAGGTTCCAAAGAGATGCAAAGAACTCTTCTTCAGACAAAGTGATTAAAATCCAGAACAGCACCTTGGGGAGAGAGGATGTGGTTGATGACCAAATCATAGCCATAGTAAGTCATACTCTTGAAAGGAACAAAAAGAAGCTTCATTTTTCAGGTGAAGAGATGGTGTTAGATTGTACCAGAAACTCTCTCAATTTGGGGGGGAGGAAGAAAGGAAAAAGTAATTGCTGGACCACCTTCTCATTTTGGAACTATAAAATCCAGCTTTAAGTAAGTGCATTTCAGTTCTTCTTAGGTGAGATGCATAGATTCTTCAGTGGGTGGAAAACAAAAACAGAGCCAGTAGGCAAAGTTTATATTAACAAATTGGAGATAATGTAAGGTGGCTCAGCGGGTAAGACGCCAGGCTTGCCGATTGGAAGATCGCAAGTTCGGAGGTTCGAATCCCTAGCCCTGCATGCAGAGTGAGCTCCCGCACTCCCCCAGCTCTTGCCAACCTAGCAATTCGAAAGCATGCAAATGCAAGTAGATGAATAGGTACCACTTCAGTGGGTAGGTAACAGCGTTCTGCGCGCGTCATGCGGCCACATGACCGTGGAAGCATCTTCGGACAACGCTGGCTCTTCGGCTAACAAACGGAGATGAGCACTGCCCCCTAGAGTCGGACATGACTGCACAAATGTGCGGGGGGAACCTTTACCTTTTTAAGGTGTTGAAATTGCAAATCAGCCAGCCAGAGATTGAAAGCAATCACAATTGGAAGTTTTTATGGACATCTTCCTAATGTTCAACACATTTTGTGCTGTAACCCATTCAAATTATTATATACACAACAACATGAAATCACAGCCACCAGTTCTTTAGCTGGTGTTGGCCTTCATTCTCACTGAGTTCTTCCCAAGAACCTAGGATGCTGTAATGTATCGGCGTAGTATATGTGTGGATTGTATTATTATTATTATTATTATTATTATTATTATTATTATTATTATTATTATCGCACCTTAATGTATGGGACAGCTTCATTTCTTAAACAGAACCTGTAAAGCCATTGCTGTTATATTCCCTATTGGATATCATTTTTCTGTTCAGTGTCAGGGCATTCTTCACATCTTTTGGCAGCCATGTGAGAAGATCTATGGCTCAATCCCATGTAACTCTCTATTGGCCCAGCTCCTGAGGGCCACAGCCAATCACATAGATTGTTCCCATCATTACCCTTCATCTCAACTTGGGATGGTTCCAGGAGAGGGACCTAACAAGGGGTTTTAATCATCCAGCCTTTAAATGTCACAATGAGATCCATAATTTCTTGTTATTCCTTGGACCATATTCACAGTAGTTCACAGCGGCTGATGTGAAAACCATCAACAGCTGTCGTTTACTGATGGTGAATCAGTGGCAGCATTTAAGAATCAAGGGCCATCCAATGAGCTAGAATGTTTGATCCAAATTAAGGGAAGAGCTGCTTGTCTCTGACATGGCCAAGGTCAGCTTCCACTAATTGTCAGGGTTAAAAAGAGAGGGAGAGAGAGAGAAGAATGCATTTATTTTTAACATATATACAGTATTGTACTGTAAACAGCCCAAGAACATTTTTTGATTATGGTAATATACAGATATATTAAATAAAGTCTATTAGGACTAAGGCAGTTAATAAACTGCATAAATAAATAAACACACAAAGATATAATAACATTAGGTCCCGGCTGATGGTCAGGTCCTCCACACACAGACGTTATTCACATACTATGTTCAGAATGGCTAAAGGAAGAATAGGTTGTAACCTCCCTTTTTCACAGTCAGAATTGTTGCTTTCCTACTGTTGATAGTAATTGAAACACTGTCATTCCCCAGCCCTTATTGTGAACACTGCTGCTACTAATCTATGTTTATTTATTTATTCATTTATTTGATTTGTATCCCACCTTTCATACAGGAGCTCAAGGGAGAATAAATAGGCTCCCTCCTCCTCCTTTTCCCCACAACCACCACGTAGGCTGGGCTGAGAGGGAGGGAGCGGCTCAACGTCACCCAGGGAGCTTCTCTGGCTGAGGGTGGACTTGAACCAGACCTCCATGCTTCTAGTCTGACAGCTTCACCACAGCTACGCAGTCTTAATAATGGACAGATCTAAGTGCAGCAAAGTGTTGGTTACTTAAGGTACAAACATGTGCCAAATTGCCTGGGTGTAAGTCCCATGAACTCAGTGATGCTCACTTTTGAGCAGACATGTGTAAGACTGTAATATAGGGCTCATTTTATATACTGTATGCACTCTCCAAATAATCTTTGACCGCATGGGAAAACTGATGGAAAAACACAACTTTCAAACAGTCTTCAGACCCACCAGAAAAATACAACAAATGCTAAAATCAGCAAAAGACAAAAGGGACCCCCACACCGCTGCAGGAGTATACCGCATACCATGCAGCTGTGGACAAGTATACATCGGAACCACAAAACGAAGCATTCACACCAGGATAAAAGAACATGAAAGACACTGCAGACTACAGCAACCGGAAAAATCTTCAGTAGCTGAACATGCTCTCAAGCAAACGGGACACAAAATCCTATTTGAAAACACAGAAATACTGGACAACACCAAAAGCCACTACACCAGATTATACAGAGAAGCCATTGAAATTCACAAACACCAGCACAGTTACAATAAAAAAGAAGAAAGTTTAAAAATTAGCAAAACCTGGCTACCAGTCCTGAAAAACACAGCCTGCAAAAGGTCAACGAACTCAGTCCAACCACCAGGACATGGGAATACTTCTCACAATGAACATGCTAATCACGCTCATCAGCCACTCGTTAACATTTCAACACAACAAAAAACCCCACCTAATCTCCTATAATTTAGCTCTATAAATAGAACATTGCCACTCTACCTGGGCACAGAGATTTTGCTTCTATCTGTTCTCCTGCCCTCTGAAGATGCTGGCCACAGATGTTGGCGAAACGTTAGGAACCACAACTTCCAGAACACGGCCACACAGCCCGGAAGACCCACAACAGCCAATCTTTGGCTTCATTCTGGGTTTCCAAAATTCGCCACTCAAATCTTATTTCCTTCTTCTGCTAATGAACTACTGGTGTAAAGCCATGCCAAAAATACATGTTTAAAAGGCTGGATCAATGAGCTTGTTAGTACTCAGCTGGATCTAAAAAATATCTTCCACTCTGTTGTTCCTTGAGACTTTTCTATACATTAGAATACATAGATAAACAAGATCCTAATGTTAATTTGAACTGTTCCTTAAACAGAGACTTGGTTGTGTTCCATGTCTTCATACAGACAGACAATTGAATTAATACAATCCCTAAGGAGCAATACTCCTGTCTTTCAGCTGTCTTTCCAGGGGCATATAATAAATATAACTTTAAATCTCTTTAACCAAGGGACATATTCACACGCTCAGGGTTCCCCCCCCCCTTCCTTTTATGCGCACCATTTATTCTACTGCATGCTCCTGCTCAGCAACAGAAACTTTATAAAAATTAGCACTGAACTTGGAAGACGGATAACTTGTGATCACGGCATCAGTTTTTTATGTGGTGTGAATATTTTAGTGGTTTTCATTTTTTGAAATACAAATGCATAACCTCAAAACTTACTTATAGGGCTGCTTCAGGGCAATGGAGAGGGTTCCTCAACTCCGAATAGTTGTATAGAAAAATATTTCATGTATTTATTTCTGTAATGCATATGACATGCAGTTCTAAACATTGTTTTATTTTTTATTATTATTTATTATAAATTTTAAACTGCCCAATAGCTGAAGCTCTCTGGGCAGTTTGCAATAAAACATGCTTTAAAAAATGAATAAAAACATATAATACATAATATGAACTAGGCAGCTGTAAGGCGGGCATACAAAAACTAAAACTATATCAGTTAAAATACAATTTAAAAACAGTTTAAAAGCCTGGAAAAATAGGAAAGTCTTCACATGGCACTGAAATGATGTTAGCGTGGACACTAGTCAAGCCTCTCTGGGGAGGGAATCCAATAAATAAATTAATTAATACTCAATCAAGCAATAGAAGTAAATAAATAATAAATAATATAAATAAATAAGTAAAATTAATTAATTAATAATGGGGTGCTACCACAGGAAAATTTTCTACCCCTTGAGGCCCAGCTCACCTCCTTTGGTGAGGGACCTGGAGGAGGGCCTCATTAGGCTGAGTCCTTTACAATACTTTTTTGTTTTTAATCTGTTCAATCGTGTCCGATTCCCGGAGACTGCCTGGACAAGTCCCTGCAGTTTTCTTGGCAAGGTTTTTCAGAAGTGGTTGGCCACTGCCTGTTTCCCAGGGCTGAGAGAAAGTGACTGGCCCAAGGTCACCCAGCTGGCTTCGTGCCTAAGGCGGGACTAGAACTCCCGGTCTTCCAGTTTCTAGCCTGATGCCTTAACCACTACACCAACAGGCTACATTAACAGAATCTTACAAGTCTCCCGCCCTCTGTATTTACCGCCTGAGTAGTTAGGGCGGGTCCTTCCTAAGTTTCTTTCTCTGACCATTACTCTGTTGCGGGAACCTTTCTCTTTTATCTGATCGTTCCCTAGGTGGCATCTCTCCCTCCCCCAATCTTCCAAGGCCACCCTCACATTCCATCACAATCTCCAAAGTCTTTTCAGAACAGCCAGGACTTGGTGGCTGTCCTAAATGCCCACAGGATTGGTGCTAGCCTGACCTCGGGCGGAGTCATCCTCCTAAGGGGAGGGGCAGCTACCTTGTGGTCCCTGACACACCCATCCCTCAAGGATGCTTCCCTATTAGATCTTACTGGATGGGGCAAAACCACTTGGAGAAGATGGTCAATTCAGCGTGACCAACTATCTCTGCTGAAATGATGTCTTCTGCACAACTATTCCAGATGCAGCCATGACAATGTGAAACACTGGCTAGTCCACTGGCTTTCAGCTACTTCAAATGGGGTTGCTTACAGGCATCTTTAATTATTTCCAAAATATGGCCCAAGTTCATCTTTTGATGCACTATGGCAAACCTGGAGCCATGGTATACTTGGAGCCAAATACAGGACATGTGAATGGATTCATCTAACTTACTTGCTGTGGTTGATGTGGCTGATGTAATAGTATGCTACAACCTGCCTTATTGTTTTTCAAGTGCTGTCTTCCTCTTCTAGATTCTCCTTTATTCTCAGAGGACCTGCAAATGTCCTTCTAATGACTTTGGGTCGTATGTGTGAGCTTTCTTTACTGTTGGAAGTGGAGGAGGGTGTAAACTGCAGTAGTTTTCTGTTACACTTATTTATATCACTCTGAAATCTCCTTGGCCGCATAAACTTAGTAATTTGAGAAAACTTCTTAGAAGGAATTATCTCATGACAGGTTGCCCTATGATAAAATTGGAAGCCAGGGAGGCTGAAGACCACAGAGGAGATTGCTATACTATGAAAGACAGGATCTGCACGGTCCAGCGGAGGCCCTGGCTGCTGCCTGGAATAGGGAGGGATCTGGGGCCTTGGACAGGATCGCGCCCATGCGACCTCTCTTGTCCTATCGAACCCGACACTCCCCGTTGTTTACAGAGGAGCTGAGGGTTCTGGAGAGGATTAAGAGACGTCTAGAGTGCCGCTGGAGGAAGACAAAGACCGAACCCGACTGAACACAATCTAGAGCCGCTGTTAAGGCCTACGTTGTGGCGGTAAGAGCGGCGAAACATATTTCTCCACTCTTATTGCATCCGCAGAATGCCGCCCGATGGTCCTGTTTAAGATCACCCGATCCCTTTTGGGGAAGGTGGGTTCAGAAACCCACCTACAGGGCCGTGCTGAGGAGTTTTCTGGGCATCTGCAGGATAAAATTGCTTGGATTCGTTCCAAGTTGGATGCCAGGCATGTAGCAGGGTCTGAGGAGATGCCTGGGGAGCATACATACCCAGTTATCTGGGAACAGTTTGATCCTGTTGGGCCCGAGGAAGTGGACAGAGTTCTCACGTCTGTAAATGCCACCGCTTGTCAATTAGATCCTTGTCCCTCCTGGCTGCTGAAGGCAGCTTGGAAGTGTTATGGTTTTATGTTTTTAATAGAATTTGAATCATAAGATATCCTGCTAGCTAGATATAAGAATTTAGGTCAGAAGATATTTTCTGCTAGCTTGGAAACAATGTTTTGGGTCTCAGCAGGTAAGACGCCAGGCTTGTCGATCGGAAGATCGCACGTTCAGAGGTTTGAATCCCTAGCCCCGTGTGATGGAGTGAGCTCCCGCACTAGCCCCAGCTCTTGCCAACCTAGCAATTCGAAAGCATGCAAATGCAAGTAAATGAATAGGTACCACTTTGGTGGGAAGGTAGCAGCGTTCTGCGCGCGTCATGCCGGCCACATGACCGCGGAAGCATCTTCGGACAACACTGGCTCTTCAGCTAACAAACGGAGATGAGCACCAGCCTCTAGAGTCGGACACGACTGCACAAATGTGCAAGGGGAACCTTTACCTTTAAGTCTGGCATTCCAAAGGCATTCCTTTATTTAACTTAAGTGTCAGCCAGGTAAAAAGGTCAACCTTTGTGTGTTTTTCAAACTGATAAGTTTGGTTACCATGGTAGCTCATTGTTTCAACTTTTATGTAAAAGAGTATATATTAACATACCTTTGTCTTGTAAAGTTGTTCTTTTGTTTACTGCCTTGCTATGCTTGTATCTATGCTTGTATATATATATATGTTTGCTAAAAAAAGGTTTTTTTGTCTTTATTGGTCTCTCAAATTGCTAAGCATTTCTGGAATATTTAAAACACAATAGGGAGGTGACGTGGGGGTGGGTCCAGGCGATGGTGAATTCATCCTTAGGGGAGGGAGTGTTTCCAGCGGCCTTTTAAGAGGCGCTGGTGCACCCCCCCTCAAGAAACCATCACTGGATCCCACCATTCTGGACAACTTTCTTCCAGTCTCCCACCACCCCTTATTAGGGAAGGTGGTTGAGAAAGTGGTGGCATTGCAGCTCCAGAGGATCCTGGATGAAATGGATTATCTAGACCCTTTTCAGTTGGGTTTCAGGCAGGGATATGGGATGGAAACAGCTTTGGTCGCACTTATGGGTGATCTCTGGTGAGAGCGGGATGGAGGCAGTGCATCCATCCTGGCTCTTCTTGACCTCTCATCAGCTTTCAATACCATCGACCATGGTATCCTTTTGGGTCGGCTCAGGGAGCTGGGGGTGGGCGGCGTGGCTTTGCGCTGGTTCACCTCCTTCCTCCAGAGCCGGTCCCAATCGGTGTTGATAGGGGGTGAGAAATCTGGCCCGTGGCCTCTCCCTTGTGGGGTGCCACAGGGTTCGGTACTCTCTCTGCTCCTTTTTAACATCTACATGAAACCGCTGGGTGAGATAATCCATTGCCACAGGGTGAGGTATCATAAATATGCAGATGATACGCAATTATACATCTCTATCCCGGGTGATGTAAGTGATGCTTTGACCACCCTTTTTCAGTGCCTGGAGGCTGTAGGGGTCTGGATGGGATACAACAGGCTTCAGCTGAACCCTGGTAAGATGGAGTGGCTGTGGGTTGGGGGCTCCCAGGGTTCCGGGAATTTGCCATCTTTGGCTCTGGGTGGGGTTGCACTGCCCCAGACAGATCCGGTGCAGAACCTGGAGTTTCTCCTGGACTCACGACTCCTGCTCGAGGAACAGGTGGCAGTCGTTGCCAGGGGGGCTTTTGCACAACTTTGGGTTGTGCGTCAGCTATGCCCTTTCCTGGATCAGGAGTCCCTCCAAACGGTCACTCATACCCTGACCCGCATAGAGTACTGCAATGCGATCTACATGGGGCTACCCTTGAAGAGTATCTGGAAGCTAGAGCTGGTGCAAAATGTGGCCGCGCAAGCAGTCTTAGGAGCCCCTAGAAGGGCACATATAACACCGTTGCTGCACAAGCTGCATTGGGTGCCAGTTTGCTTCCGGGTCCAATTCAAGGTGTTTATCACCTTTAAAGTCCTACATGGCAGGGCCCAGGTTATCTGAGGGACCGCCTCATCCCCATTACATCGTCCCATCCCACCTGATCTTGCAGAGAGGGCATGCTGCGGACCCCCACTATGAAAGAATTCCATCTAGCAGGGTCTCGGAGGCGGGTCTTCTCTGCAGCGGCACCTGCCCTATGGAACATCCTCCCCCCAGAGATAAGACAGGCCCCTTCACTCCTGGACTTCAGGAAAAAAATAAAAACTTGGCTCTGTGATCTCACCTGGGGCAAGAGGGAAAGTGGTCAAGCTTGGGGATGGCTGATTTCTTAGAGCCGCCTCAAATATTTTAAATACGTTCAGCTTCAGTGTATGAACCATCTACCACTTGGTTTTTATTATATTTATTGCATTTGTATTTTTATTGTATTTTAATGATGTTGTTGTGGCTGTGAACCGCCCAGAGTCCCTCCTTGGGGGGGAGATGGGCGGTCATAGAAATTTAATAAATAAATAAATAAATGCTTGTGTTAAATAAATAATCTTCACAGAGCTTTATTCTCACAGTTCTAGAAAGTATCCATTTCTAGATCCATTCAAGAGTTACAACTACACAAGGTATGCAAACTTGTAAGGAATATGGGCTTGTAAGCCTTGTATGGGCTTGTAAGCCAAACTTGTAAGGAATATGAATAATATACATCTTGATCCCTTTTTCCAGGGTCCCCAGTTCCATGTACCTTCTTCTAAATCCTACTGAAGAAGAGCTCATATTTATCCAACAAATTGAACTCTCCATACTTGCACTTTTAGACTTCCTTGTTTAACATGTAGAGATCAGGGACTACTAGAGGGTGGGGCTAATAAGCTTGGGACCAATAAATAAATAAATGTAAGTAGAACAGTAGAATTCTAAATTATCTGTAGATAATGCCTACTCAGGACTGTGTATATTCTCCCTTTATTCTTGTATGAAGGACCAACCTGTGACAACTTGTTGTGAAAAACTGGTAACACTGGAAATTCTAACATTGGAGCAGTAGATAAGGTTCTGAACAGAAACAGAGATAATGTTGCCTGGGCCTCAGGACATTAATTCCAGAGGGTTTTACACAATACTTCACTCATTACTCAAAGATGAATGGAAGTTTATTTTTTAAATTATGCAATAGGTAAAGGTAAAGGTTCCCCCCGCACATTTGTACAGTCGTGTCCAATTCTAGGGGCTGGTGCTCATCTCCGTTTGTTAGCCGAAGAGATTACTGAAGACTACAGCAACCAGAAAAATCTTCAGTAGCTGAACATGCTCTCAAGCAAACGGGACACAAAATCCTATTTGAAAACACAGAAATATTGGACAACACCAAAAGCCACTACACCAGATTATACAGGGAAGCCATTGAAATTCACAAACACCAGCACAGTTACAATAAAAAAGAAGAAAGTCTAAAAATTAGCAAAACCTGGCTACCAGTCTTGAAAAACACAGCCTGCAAAAGGTCAACGAACTCAGCTCAACCACCAGGACATGGGAATACTTCTCACAATGAACATGCTAATCACGCTCAGGAGCCACTCGTTAACATTTCAACACAACAAAAAACCCCACCTAATCTCCTATAATTTAGCTCTATAAATAGAAAACAAACATTGCCACTCTATCTGGGCACAGAGAGATTGCTTCTGTCTGTGCTCCTGCCCTCTGAAGATGCTGGCCACAGATGCTGGCGAAACGTTAGGAACCACAACTTCCAGAACACGGCAACACAGCCCGGAAGACCCACAACAGCCATCGAACTCCGGCCGTGAAAGCCTTCGACAATACAAATAAATAAATATTTACAGTATAGTTGTTTACTTTTTGAAAATGATTTGGAAAAAGTGCTTTCATGCAAACTAAGCAGCTTTCTGTTATTCATTAAAGCAGTCCATCTTTCAGGCTTCAGCACTAGCCTGAGAAAAGATGGGTCTGAGTTAAGGAGTCAACTAATGAAGTTTTTATGTGGAAGCCTGAAAAAGATGGGCTGTTTTAATGAATAGCAAAAAGAAGCTGTTATGAAGTGTAAAGCCCTTGTGAATACATTATCAAGTGTGCATAGCCCTAATTTAAACACACCTCTTGGCCACCTCATATTTAAGAACAACTTGTGCCATTCTTTCAAATGTCACCAAAATTCTCTGAATGAGAATGGAAGAAAAAAGATTTGGGAGGGGCCCAGCATTAGGCTGGTAACTGGTTTGAGTCCCAAGTTCATCATGGTCATAATGGACTGACATACTCATATTATCAGGCTCTTTGAACGATCTTTAAAGAAACCCAGAGCTTAGCCAATTCATTCAGCACTGGAATTTGTGGCTGTATACTGACCACTCAGATGGAAAACATCACAAGTGTTTAAGCATATCTCATTTATTGAATATTCAGCTTGGTTCCCATAGGGCTTCTGTGTCGAATAGGAGGCAGTATATGGCCCGATTTCCTTTGATGATGATGATGATGATGATAAAATTATTAAATAATAACTTATTAAATTATTAAATAATTTATTAAATGTATATGCCACCCAAATCCCGGCAACTTTGGGCACTATTATGTATTGATGTAACCTATACAGGAAAGACCCAACACTCTTAGCAAGAAAATGAGTATCCTGAAGCAGATCCATATAGTTCAGCATTTTATTTCTAGATGTGGTCACTCAGGAGAACATGACAAGGTGATGATAGAACCATCTTGGGAAACATGATAACACAGGACACCACCTCCAAGTTTAAATTCTGCAGGGAAGGGGAACTGAGGAGAGTCGGATTTGGGAGGTGTGGGTGGGAGGACGGGTATGAGAGAGCTTAAAGTCCTAGCCCTAAGAAAACCTGTCTCTGTCAGAGTGACAGCTTGATGAGTATCTGTTTAGTGCCAGGGAAGACAAGAATTGACAGCCTATGGATATGTTGCAATATTAAATGCCTGTTTAAGCTATTTAGCAAAAAGTTAATTTGATTCCTTGTTTTAAAAAGGTAAAGGTTCCCCCCGCAGATTTGTGCAGTTGTGTCCAATTGTAGGGGCAGGTGCTCATCTCCGTTTGTTAGCCGAAGAGCCAGCGTTGTCCGAAGACGCTTCCACGGTCATGTGGCTGGCATGACGCACGCGGAACGCTGTTACCATCCCACCGAAGTGGTACCTATTAATCTACTTGCATTTGCATGCTTTTAAATTGCTAGGTTGGCAAGAGCTGGGGCTAGTGCGGGAGCTCACTCCGTCATGCGGGGCTAGGGATTCGAACCTCCGAACTTGCGATCTTCTGATCAACAAGCCTGGTGTCTTACCCGCTGAGCCACCACGCCCCTGATTCCTTGTTTAAATGTTAGCAAAGTGACTGTACTGTTCTGTATCTTCCCCACATTCTACCTAGTCATGGTACTGAGAAATATATCAAGAAAATTGGGGAGAAAAACAAAAGAATTTCCAGAGCAGGGAAGGGTTTGGTGGTGGCAAGAAAACTGGTAAATTATTTAGGGATAGCCCTGTGTTAACAGCATTGTGTTTGAATTTTGAAGAAAGAAGAGACATTTTAAAAACTGACCTCCAAAACTGGGAGGGTATGTGATGATAATCTGACCACATCTCACATTCAAAAGTATATTTCTTTTTGCCACAGAGGTTTCATTGAGCTCTTATGGCAGATATACACTAAGCTTTTGTCTAGGAAACTATTAAATTGAAGGGGGGGGGGGGGAGAGATTGCCTGAGCACTCTATGATGGCTTGGCATAAAAAAAATCATACTTTGGTGATTTTGTGCAGTATCTCAAGAAGTTAATATTTTTCAATTAGACCGTATGAGCTTTTTATGTTCTCACATGAGATCTCATGAGATTTCAGCACTCTTTTACAAAATCTCTCAAGAGATTTCAGTGTTTAATCCTAGATCTCATGACCCATCATATAAGAATACCCAAATCTCATGAGATTGCATGATCTCATGGGATTTCAGCATTTAAAATATAATTGGGGAGGTGAGGATGCCTCTTGAAAGCCAGGGGGTATACTGATGCTTGTAACTACCCTATTGTCAATCCCTGGTCTAACCTAAAATCCATCATGACATTGTGCCTATTTTTCCATGAAGACAAGCATTTCTTGTACTAAGAGAGCCAGTTTGGTCTAGTGGTTAAGGTGCTGGGCTAGAAACCAGGAGTCTGTGAGTTCTAGTCCCGCCTTAGGCATGAAAGCCGGCTGGGTGACCTTGGGCCAATCACTCTCTTAGCCCAACTCACCTCACAGGGTTGTTGTTGTGGGGAAAATAGGAGGAGGAAGGAGTATTTGATATGTTCCCCGCCTTGAGTTATTTATAAAAATAATAAAGGCGGGATAAAAATTAAATTAATTAATTCCCCACCCTTCCACTTGCACTATAGGGCATTAAACCATACATGCAATGAAATGAAAATGGGGCATATTGTAAGACATGAGGCCATGCCTCCTCACTTCAACTATAATTTACAATGAGAGAGGGAAAGTAACTTACTCTAAGCTGCGTACATAGACAGGGTAGGTTACTAGTTGAACAGAAGATGAGTTTGTTGATGAATGGATGGCCAGAAGACAGTATCAGTTTAATGAGCTGAGAAATAAGGAGGCTGTAATTTTTATAGATTGCCATACAACTTAACACTTGCTGAGTGATACGGGAAGTTGGCTTGACAATTACAGTACATCAGAAATAAGTTAATCATTCTGTAGTAAAACTCAACTCAAAGGGGGTGAGATTTCCAGGAACACTTCATCAATATTGCAGAGTGCCATTTTGCATGATATTTTTTCTGCAATTGGCTTCATGTTTTACCTATTTAGAAAGCACTGAACCTTCTTTAGGATGGATTGCCCTTTGAAATAGCAGCACATTGTTCAGTATGATTGGTGGCTCAGCATCAAGTTGCCATGACTATGACTATATCATGTGTAGATGACATAATTGGGGGCTGGGCCTTGAGAGGTATAACTAGGGTTGAACCCAGAAAATAGGTGTAGCCACAGAAAACCGGGAGGGCTAAACTGGAGACTGGCAGGGTCAAAGCAAAAAACCTAAGCAGGATTGTAACTTAACATTTATTATGTTCAATACACAAAAGAATGAAATAAATAACTGGCCAGATGCCAGTTAAAATGTAACCAGTTACATTCATTTTGAGATACAGCTTCATAGAAAGTTGAGAAATAGTGTTATGTGGTCATGTGATGTGGGATACTTTGAGAGTTAAGCTGAAAGCATTTCAAGTCCCCATCTGACCAAAGAGGTCATCGGGTATCTTTGGATCAATCACTGTCTCTCAGTCCAATCTACCTTATACAGTTCTTTTTGTGAGGAGAAAATAAGGAGAGAACTGGGGGGGGAAAGTACTACGGAGCTGCAATAATAAAATAATTAAATGATCCAAAATTCTAAATATACATTATCCTGGTCTGCTCAGGTAACTAGATATCTTTTCTAATCAATTGCCACAGACTTTTGGTGACAAATGAGAAGAGACCTTTGAGAGATGCACCAAACCATTGGAGAAGGGGGAGGGAAGTGATCCGATTGCCTACTCCGCAGTATATTACTAAACTAAGTAAGCGTAAGCGGGAAAGAAAGATCAACAACAAAGGGAAAACAAGTAGCAGAATATGAAAAAAAAGTGAACCATTCAACAGGACTTTTTGGTGTGGAGAGAGGGTGGTGGATATTTCAGATCCACGAGAACCAAAGTGCCCAAAATTGGAACAAGAGAATACTCTGTTTAATTCAGTAAGAAACAAATAAATTAATTAACTTCAGTTGCCCTGGATTTGGGAAGGTAAAAGACCTATTCTGGCCTCATCCCTCAAGTAGGAAAGGATGAGGCCAGGGCCACTGGGAATTTGCCTACCAGAGAGAACATCTTGGCATAGGGGAGACCATCAGCCAGAGAAGAAGAGGCTGAAGGCACTTACTTACTACATCCTTGCCAGAAAGGACAGTCGGCTCTCATGATATCTGTCCTGGGACTGGAAAGCTGGTGGGCCACACCCTCTCCCCTACCAAGTATTCAAGAGACTCTCAACCGCTATTTGAGCAAGAGCACCCTAAGGAAAGATGACTTGAATTATTTACAGTAAATGCTAGCTTGTGTCTCACTGCTTCATTCTGTTCTTCTCTCTTTTTTCTTCCCTTCTTTCCTTGTGCGTCCTTGTCTTTTTAGAAAGTCAGCCTGAGGGTAGCTCCTCTCCTCCTGTTTTAATTGATATGGGTTTCTTTGGGAGAAAACAGTTGTCTGAAAAGTAGAATAAAATACACTGGAATGTAAGAATATACAGAACTACAGTACAGCTTCAGTCTTTACTTTCTGAAGCGTAATGAAACTGAGAAGTACCTTTAAAAAGAGTGCACTGTGCTTTCTGTCTGTCCTTTTAAGCAATTTGAAAATTACAGCTGGAATAACAGAAACTAAAGAAGGAGGCAATAATCCAAGTGAGAAATTGTGATTTTGACCTGAACCTCTAGAAGCTTACCAAGATATACTAGGTTGACACACATCCAAAACATCTAGAATTGAATTAGGGAAACATTTGAATATAATCTGCATCTATATTCCAGATATTTCTCTATCATGCTGTGATTTGGGAACATAAAATATTCAGTTGGTGAAACACTTTTGCAATTAATGTGCCTTTTAGTAAATGCTCAGCGTGGTCTTTGATTTGTCCAGCAAAGTTCATAAACAATATTTTACTGCAGGAATGGTATTCACAGCAAGATCATGCCTCTTTTCACAGCTGATAGGCCACAAATTTCCCTTTTCATGGAGTGATAACATGGCTACAGTGGCTGGGTGCACACATCATGCTTAACAGTGGTTTGATTCACACATATCATTAAACCATAAACTATGGTATAAAATATAATCGCTGAAGTCCCACATCATGACAAGCCAAAATCAAACATGCCAGTATATGATGTGTGAATCCAGCCCGTGGGTTCGTCACTGTTCAACACTCCTGAGACACAGAGCAGCAATGCAGGAATTCTTTGGTTGGTCATCATGGACTATAATCCAAGCTCAGTTGCTGCAGATTAACTCAGAAATGTGGCTGTTACATTCTGCATTAAACCATGAGGTAATGGAATTTAGCACATATATCCCATAATAACAAAATCTGCACTCACCTCTGTGGGTAGAATATGTACTCCATATTCCAAAATCCTACCCAGGGTATTAGTGTGCCTTGCACCCACTAGGATCCTGGCCCTTCCTGATATTATTACTGTGGTACAAAGAGATGTGCCAGCATTTATCTTTATTTTAAAACATCTCTCTGGGTGCCAGTCAGGAACATAGGCACTGTCAGAATATAAGAATACAAGTGGTTGCATCTCGGTGTCTTTTTTTTGTTTGTTTGTTCTTGGGTGGGGGGAGACAAAATAATCTGAAAACTAGATAGAGAACCAGGAAGCATCTTCACCTGTTTCCATTCTGAGAAATCAGTTTGTTTGTTTGTTTTTACTAGCTGCATGTACGCTGGCAACCATGTTGTGGAAGTGCTTATAGTATAAACTTCCAGATGCAAAATGCCCAAATCCCATAAAGTTGGAGACCCCAGAACGAATGCAAGATTTCAGCTAAAGGAATGTGTTATGAATAAAAAAAAGAAATATCAGTCCCAGTCTTTCCTCTGCCATAAACTCTCTACTGAAAAATCATATAAAGGCATCTCTTTCACCCTCTCTTTCTTTCTCTGCTAGTACATGATTAGACAATTAAGTATGAATGGAAGATAAGACAGTAAGAACATTATTTTTGCTCTCCTCTGGAACAATCCCACCAAATAGGCAGCAGACCATTTTAAAATAAATCTTTCCATTGAACACTCACACGCACACAACCTAACAGTCAGAAAACAACAGACTAACCACTGGAAGCCCATTCACAGTAAACCTGCTTAAGCAATTAGGTGACATTTTTGCTTCTTGTTGTTGTTCTGACCGAGGGTTCATTAAAGGTGAACAGTGAACAAGTGCGCTAAAGGCAGAACCATCAAATGCTGATCGGGAAGATCGCTGTGAAATAATGCTCGGCTGGTTGAATTACGGTTAGATGGGAGGCCTCTAGGGGTAACTGGCAAGCTTCAGAGAGGAGTCTGCTGGTGTGAGGAGGGACCAAAGGTACTGAATCCAGCAAGAAATATTTTCATTGATGCTTGTTAGCAGTTGAGGCTTGGCAGCAAAATAACACAACATGAAGTGTTACTTTAATTATCCTCCACCACTCTTGGCTGTGGCTTCGGAGCTACCTTGAAATCCTGACACTTCTGATGGGAAGCCTGCTGAGCTCCCCTTGTCGTTTGACACTTCTATGATTTTTTTCCAAGCGCACTAAGGGCACCAAACAAGGCGCTGATCATGACTGATGAAGGGCATCGCAAAGCTCCCTCCCTCACCTGCTCATCGGAATAATAGCACGAAAAACAATATTAAAAATACATGAGAAAGGAGGCTGATTGTAGGGCTGCAAGTCTCTACTCCAGCTGTTTAAAAACCCTTTGGGAAAAGTGGCAACTTCAGTCAGCTCCTTTAACACAGAGGGGTGGCCTGGTGGATCTAACCCCATGAATCTGCCACACAGAACATCCTAGCAAGAGGCAGATGGACCTTGAGAACGTTTGAAGGGTACACAACTACCTACAAACATACCCATCACACAATTTCCTTTTGGGGTAAGCAATATGATGCAAAGCACAGAAAAGGTCTAAAGAAGAGTAAGCCAACAAAATTAGAAATTAAAGATTAGAAAAACAAAGGGAAAGATAGCTAAAACACAGTTTACACTAATAACATTCACAATATCTCAGCCTTTTTAGCAAATTATTCTCACTTTCACATCATCTAAAGACCAGTTCATACACTGCCCTTTGTTCTTTAAACTTCTCTTTTTCAGGAACTCATCCATCACATCCAACCACAACTTTCTCTGTTCTTATCCTTCCTTTCAACCCATTCAATCTTCCTTCATGTATATGTTTGCAATTCAGTCTTCATTTATTCTCACTATATGAGCAAACCATTTCAATGTATATTTCTTTTTTAGTGGTGACTCATTCATCTCCCATTCATTCTTCACCCTATCCTATTTTACAACACACGTTTAAGAACCCCTTTCTTTCTGCATTCAACTTATTTTTTACGGTTCTGACACACTGTAGTAGTATCACTGCAGAAGCAAGGGTGAGGAGCGGGGCTTTCCAAAGTTTTTCCCGCGGCGACACACCAACCAGCGTTGGTGTGTCACCGCGGGAAAACCCGGAAGTGCGGCAGCGCGCAAAACCCGAAAGCGCAGCAGCGCTTCCGGGTTTTGCGCGCTGCAGTTGGTGTGTCGCCGCAGGAAAACCTAGAAGTGCTGATGATGATCAGCGCTTCCGGGTTGTGTGGCGACACACCAGACTGTGTGTGGCGACACACTTTTGTGTCGTGACACACAGTTTGGAAAGCTCTGGTGAGGAGTGTAGGGGTGTGGTCCACTTTTCTCTTTGCACATGTAAGGTAGATGCTTTAAAAAGGTCAGTTAACAAGCTGTTGAAATGTATATACAGTATAATCACGCTCACTTTTGAGCCTTTTGCAATTTGTATGTAATCACAATCACTTGTGACCCTTTTATCTACATCGCTACTTCTAACAATTAAGATAAAGAGAACAATATGATCTTCCTAATGGGGTGTTAGTGTGTCTGTGTGAGTGGCAGCACACTAAAAGCAATGTTTCATGTAAAAATACCTTTGGCAGAGGGTCAACTGTCTGTCCAGCTCTAGGTGTTGGACGCTAAAGACAATATCTTACTGAAAAATATCTTTGGTAGTACATGAGTCACTTTCAGGTGCACCACCAAGCCACCCCCAGGCGTGGTATTGTCCAAAGTTCCTATCCTTTGAAAAACTTTTTGAAAAGTTTTGAAATTTTACAAATTTTGAACCTGGTAAAGGTAAAGGTTCCCCACACACATTTGTGCAGTCGTGTCCGACTCTAGGGGCCGGACAAACGACTCATCTCCGTTTGTTAGCTGAAGAGGCAGCATTCCAGCATTCGAAGACGCTTCCACGGTCATGTGGCCGCATGACGCGCGCGGAACGCTGTTACCTACCCACCGAAGTGGTACCTATTCATCTACTTGCATTTGCATGCTTTCAAATTGCTAGGTTGGCAAGAGCAGGAGCTCACTATGTCACGCGGGGCTAGGGATTCGAACCTCCGAACTTGCGATCATAGACCTAAATATCTGGGAAGGTACTACACAAATAGCAGCCAACTCCAGGGTCCATCAGCTGTCGTTTCAAGGGATTCTTGACAAGATGAAGGGACATAGTCTGGAATACTTTTTTTTCTTTTTACTCTGTGGCTCTCTTAATTTGCTTAATATAATCTTTTTTGGCATTCACCCTGGTTTGGATCTATTGTTTTTGAATCCTAGAATCTATTGGCTAAGAGGTAGAAGCATGCTCTTATACAAAGCCATTTTAGCTTTCAACAAACCATTATTCCTTACAGCACAGTTTATATTACTCACTATTTTTCTACCTGCAGTTGCATATCTTAAACTTTTCCCATCCATTTTCTCTTCTTTAGTAAACGTTTTACCAAGGTATAAATATCCATCTACCTGCTCTAGTTTTTTTTGCCATTCTTGCAAAACTTATTCATTCATTTTCCCTGTCAAGCACAATTACCTTAGTCTTTGATATGCTAATTTTCTGGTCCACATGCCTCTTTGCATCATACAATCTAACTAACATTTGCTGCCAATCTTTTGAGTTATTAGCCACCACAGCATCATCTGCAGACAAAAGCACATGTCCGTTTACCTTCCCAACCACCATACCTTTAACATCACCACAAACATTTCTTATTCAGTTATCTATAACAGGGCTTTCCAAAGTGCCGCTGCTGGTGACACACCAGCAGCAGCGGCGGCAGCGTGGCGGCAGCGCGCGCGCGCACGGCGGCAGTGCAGGGGGCGTGCGGCAGCGCGCGCGCGCACGGCAGCAGCGCAGGGGGGCGTGCGGCGGTGTGCACGTGCACGGCGGCGGCAGCCTCCGCTAAAACGCGGAAGCACTGATCCCGCGCCGCTGCCGCCGTGCACACGCGCGCCGCCGCTTCCGGGTGGTGTGGCGACACACCACGCTATGTGTGGCGACACACTTTTGTGTCGCCACACACAGTTTGGAAAGCTCTGATCTATAAATACATTAAACCAAGAACAACCAAAGGGACATCTCTGTCTTACTCCCTGCTTAGGACTGAAGCATTCACTAAGCACACCATTTATTTTCACACATGCTTTATTTCCATCGTAAACTGTTTTTATAGCCTTCAGTAACCAATTTATAACTCCATACTTGTACAAAACGTTCCATAATTTAAGCCTATTCACTTTATCATATGCTCCTCTAAATCAACACATGCACAATAAATTTTTCTTCTCACATTCATACATTTCTCAATGACTTACCAAAGAGGACCTGCACATCCCTGCCTGGCATAAAGTGGCATTGCACTTCCCAAATTTTGCTCGTTGTCACCTCTGGTGCCCTTTCAGCCTGTCAAAGACCTTCCTCCTAGCTGTTGCATCCATTCTTGCTACCTTGTGCTTTTTTGAGGGGAACAGCAAAGGCATTTTCCAATTGTCAGGTGAAGACAGCTCCAATCTTCACACACATTAGACAAGTTGTGCTTGCATAAGCAAACCACACCTATATGTTAACATTTCTCCATTTATACATTTACATCTGTAGCCTGACAGTTTCCCAACATTCTCACAGCTTTTATGACTTCCTTGTCATTATTTCTTTTTTCTCAAGACACTTTTATACCATTCATTTCAATTCCACTTTTCGACATAACACTATGATTCCTGTACAACATTCTCTCACTGTAGTTTCATCCCAAATCATTTTATCACTTTTATATTAAATTCCATTCACTCTGCTGGAGGCTCCTGATTTAGCCCTCTTTACCCACTTCCAAAACAAGTTTTTATTTCCATCAAAATTACTTTGCATTTTCTCTGCCTCTTTTCACCTTGGCAATTCCTTGTTCTTAGATTCTTTGCAACTATCTTTTTCTCTAGATATGCATTATACAGTACCTCTCTCTCATCATCTTTTGAAGCACTCATTCTCTCATATGCATTTTACCTCATCCACAGTTTCTTTCATGTCATAATGACACCCACAATCCTTTTTATACTTCCCATTAATGTAACTCCACATTTTATGTGGCACTTCGTAGCATTTTTTTTACCCTGTTCCAAGCACTTCCACATCTTCTGTCCTTACAGCCACCTTCCATTCCTCTGGTTGGGAGATTAATCTTTCTGCAAATACTTTTTCATATAGGTCTTCTAATTCCACGCTTATTTTTTTTTACTTCTTTCCTTTTCTTCCATGTCCATTTCTCCCCAAGATTCATTCCTGTTACTATCTAAAATAGGACTGTCTCACATTCAGAACTTCTCATCACCCTTATATCCTTCTCTAATTCTCTCAACTTGGCCACTTGGTGTTGTAAGTTGCTATGGTTTTTAACCATAGGACATTAGGAAGGAAATAAAAAGACCAGAACACCTCCCCTCCAGCAGCCCACAGTCAGATAAGCAGGGATCAGCGCAAGACAATCAGGCAGAAAACAACACCCTAATCAAGGAACTACCAAGGAGGAAACCACACCTCCACCAAAATTGGCAGGACAAGCTACTGCATATAAACAGGCAGCAAACCTCACACTCACTCGCATTGATGATGTTACCTAGTCAGGTAATGAAATGTCTGCAAGCAAACAATCAAGCTCAGAGAGCACCAAGAACTCCACAGTTCAACCCACAGTGACAGATACTGTCTTCTATTGGAGATGCAGTACGTTACTTTGCTATACAGAAGTAAATACAGATACTTCCTATGGACCCTGCTAGTAAAAGGGCTGGTAAGAATTCAAGCAAAAGCTCTGCATGCTTTTTCTACCTTGTTTTCCTCAATATTTCCTGAATTTTCAAAAATAATGTATTTTTTTGAAGACGATGTTTAGGGCATATCCACACTGAATTTTAAGCTGCTCCTGTCCTGTGCTCGTGCTGGTTGGACTCTACGCCACCTTAAGAAAATCCTACCCAGACCAAGCCAATTTGCCAGCCACTTGCAACTATTGAGTCCAGACTGCAGGCTACCATGACACAGTTTCTCTGTTGCTGTGCTCTGCTACCTTTCTGTTCCAGGAAAGTGACAACCAATCACTCTCCTGCCTGTGAACTAATCTTCCTGAAATATATATGTTTGTGTGTGAGAGAGAGAGTGAGTGAATGCATTAAAATTGAATTTATATAGACAAAGTTAACGCATTAAAATGTGCATACATGCAGGCACAATAAGTAGCTTAAAACAATTTTGTCTTATGTCTTCTTTCTTTCTAATATCTTTTAGACCCAATCCTTACCATAAGCCCTCTGAAAGCACATTGACTATACCTGTTGCCTTGTAAATAGAAGGTTGCTGGTTCAAAACTTGGCAGAAATGTGTGTGTGTGTGTGTGTGTGTGTGTGTTTGTTTTAGTTACATTTTTCTTTCCTAAGCATTTTTCTTTTTCCTTGTGTTTTCTTTTTAAAAATCTAATTGTGTACCATTTCACCATTTTCCCAGCAACTTAAGGTAGAATGTTTTCACCCTCTGTTCCCAAATGGCCCCAATACCCTATGGCAGTGCTTTCCAAACTCTCGTGGCGGCGGCGGTGCGGGGGCATGCACGCTGCCGGCGGCGTTCACGGTGGCGGCGTGGGAGTGTGTGCGGCGGCAGCGGCAGCGGCCTCGTGTTTTGCGCTAAAACCTGGAAGCGCTGATGGCGCACCACTGCCGTCACCACCACACGCACCACTGCTGTTGCCACACGTGCCGCCGCAGGGGCGGCGGCGACACGCCATCAGCACTTCCGGGTTTTGTCACGACACACTAATGTGTTGCAACACACAGTTTGGAAAGCTATGCTATTGGGGAGTTATGGAGGACTGTTCCCATCCTCAGGTGACTGGAAAAATGGTGAAATGGTACTTTGCAAGTCCCAGACTTTCTAACTTTGTCCTGTAAGGCGTGTGTTCAAGCACCCTGATCGTTCTGGTTGCTCTCTTCTGTAATTTTTCCAGCTCTATCATATCCATTTTCAACTGTGGTAACAGAATTGTAGCCGCTATTTCAGATGCGGATATTCCATACATTTGCATTACAGTGTTGGCAGTTTTATTTCAATTTCTGCCCTAGTGACCCCTAGAATAAAAGTTGCTTTTTTCATAGCTACTTCACACGCAGTTCTCACCTTCAGTGAGTTATCTACCGTGAACCCAAACTCCCATTTCTGCTTAATTACAGGCAGCTTGTTTTACATTCATTTATATGTGAAGTTAGAAGGGTTTTTTTGCCCCATCACTTATTTAAATTGAACTGCATTTGCCATTTGATTGATCATTCATCCAGTTTAAATACGTAGCTCCTTCAGGAGTTCTTCATAATTGCTTCAGTTTTCACTATCCTTTTTTTTTATAAGAATTTTATTAGATTTAAGAGAAAGATAAAAACTACAAAAAAGAACAAAACTACAAAAAGAAAAAAGAAAAAAACTACAAAAGTGTGAAAACACAAGAGAATTTTTTTTTTACAATTACAAAAAGAGGTGACTTCTGACTTTTAACTTAAAATTTAGAAGCAATCCAAATAGATATTTTTAAACCCTTACCCCACTTCGAAATAAACCAGAGCATTTACATATCCCCACAATACACACAGAGCTTTTTTCATAGAGAAATCAAACAACCCAACTGCCGGTTTTCACTATCCTAAATAGTTTGGCATCACCCACAATCTCGGCCAGCTCCCTGCTTACTCCTAAATCAAGGTCATTTATGAAAAGTTTAAAAACACTGGTTGCAACACAGGTCCTTGAAGGATTCCACTTCTTACTCCCCTGCTATGACAACATTGCACATTTATTCCTACTCTTTGCTTCTCCTTTTTTAAAAAAAAAACTGTTAGCAATCCATAAAAGGAGAGACCTTCTTATCCCATGACCACCAAGTTTACTCAAAAACCTTTGATGAGGAAGTTTATCAAAAGCTTTTTGAAAATCCTATGTACAGTTTTAAAAGGTTCAACTCCATCCTTATAACTGTTGACATAACAGTCTAGAAGGTGGTAAAACAGGATTTACCTCTGCAGAATCTGTGCTGACTTTACTCCAGCAAGGAAGGAATATCCTATTGTGTTCCTCTGTATGCTTAGGTACTTTTTTTAATATACCATTCTACTAATCCTCCCTAAGCCCTTTTTTAAAAATTGCTTTTTTATATATATATATATATATATATGGCTGGAGTTAAAATCGCTGGAAGAAACATTAACAATCTCAGATATGCAGATGATACCACTTTGATGGCTGAAAGCGAGGAGGAGTTGAGGAGCCTTATGAGGAAGGTGAAAGAAGAAATTGCAAAAGCTGGGTTGCAGTTAAACCTCAAAAAAACCAAGATTATGGCAACCAGCTTGATTGATGACTGGCAAATAGAGGGAGAAAAAGTGGAGGCAGTGACAGACTTTGTATTTCTAGGCGCAAAGATTACTGCAGACGCTGACTGCAGCCAGGAAATCAGAAGACGTCTACTTCTTGGGAGGAGAGCAATGGCAAATCTTGATAAAATAGTTAAGAGCAGAGACATCACACTGACAACAAAGGTCCGCATAGTTAAAGCAATGGTATTCCCTGTAGTAACCTATGGCTGTGAGAGCTGGACCATAAGGAAGGCTGAGCGAAGGAAGATAGATGCTTTTGAACTGTGGTGTTGGATGAAAATTCTGAGAGTGCCTTGGACTGCAAGAAGATCAAACCAGTCCATACTCCAGGAAATAAAGCCAGACTGCTCACTTGAGGGAATGATATTAAAGGCAAAACTGAAGTACTTTGGCCACATAATGAGAAGACAGGATACCCTGGAGAAGAAGCTGATGCTAGGGAAAGTGGAAGGCAAAAGGAAGAGGGGCCGACCAAGGGCAAGATGGATGGATGGTATTCTGGAGGTGACGGACTCAACCATGGGGGAGCTGGGGATGGTGACAGCCGACAGGAAGCTCTGGCGTGGACTGGTCCATGAAGTCACGAAGAGTCGGAAACGACTGAACGAATAAACAACAAATATATATATATATATATATACAATACAAATTTAAATAAAAAATATATATATATATATATATATATATATATATATATATATTATTTAAATTTGTATTACCACCCATCTCCTCTAACCAGAGGAACCAGAGGACTCTGGGCAGTTCACAATAAAACAAGTTAAAAATATAAAATTATAATATCAATAAAATACATATCAAATCCAAGTGGAGATGTTAATAATAAGGCAGGCTTCATGGCACCAGCCACTTCCAAGAGGAACTGTTAGCATTCCCATCCCAAGCAAAGCGGCAGAACCAGGTCTTCAAGTTTTTCCGGAAGGTCGGGAGCGAAGAAACCCGCCTCAGCTCTGGGGGCAAGATATTCCAAAGGGCAGGCGCTACTTCAGAGAAGGCATGCCTCCTGGACCCCGCTTGCAGAAATTCTTTTGTCGATGGGGTTCGTAGCATGCCCTCTCTGCATGACTGAGTGGGGTGGGTCAATGTTCTGGGGATGAGACGGTCCCTCAGGTAACCTGGTCCCATGCCATGTAGGGCTTTAAAGGTGATAACCAACACCTTGAATTGGACCTGGAAGCAAACTGGTACCCAATGCAGGTCGTACAGCAGAGGTGTCACATGGGCCGATTTTACAGCACCCATAACTATCCGCGCAGCCGCATTCTGGACCAGCTGAAGCTTCCGGATACTCTTCAAGGGTAGCCCCATGTAGAGCGCATTGCAATAGTCTATATGGGAGATGACAAGGGCATGAGTGATTGTTCAGAGGGCGTCCTGGTCCAGGGATGGGCGTAACTGGCGCACAACCTGAAGTTGTGCAAAGGCCCTCCTGGCCACGACTGCCACCTGCTCTTCGAGCAGGAGTCGTGAATCCAGGAGAACCCCCAAGTTCTGCACTGGCTCTGAATGGGGCAGTGCCACCCCATCCAGCACCAAAGATGACAAGTTCCTGGAACCTGAGAGACCATCAATCCACAGCCACTCCGTCATACCAGGGTTCAGCTGAAGACTGTTGTTCCCCATCCAGACCCCGACAGCCCTGAGACAGGGAGTCGACCGCATCACTTAATTCACCCGGGATGGTGATATACAACTGAGTATCATCCGCATATTGATGATACCTCATCCCGTGGTGATGGATGATCTCGCCCAGTGGCTTCATATAGATGCTAAACAGGAGAGGAGAGAGCACCGAAACCTGCAGCACCCCACACAGGAGGGGTCGCGGGTCAGATCTCTCTTCTCGATTGGGAACGGCCCTGGAGGAAGGAGGTGAACCAGCACAAAAGTACGCCGCCCACCGCTAACTTCCTGAGCCACCCCAGAAGTATACCATGGTCGATGGTATCGAAAGCCACTGAGAGGTCAAGAAGAGCCAGGATGGATGCACTCCCTCCATCCCGCTCCCGCCAGAGATCATCCATAAGCGTGACCAATGCAGTCTCCACCCCATATCCCGGCCTGAAACCTGACTGGAAGGGGTCTAGATAATCCGTTTCCTCCAGGATCCTCTAGAGTTGCAGTGCCACCACTTTCTCAACCACCTTTCCCAAAAAGGGAAGGTGGGAGACAGGATGAAAATTGTCCAGTACGGTAGGGTCCAGGGATGATTTCTTGAGGAGGGGGTGCACCAGTGCCTCCTTAAAGGCTGCTGGGAACACCCATTCCCCCAGAGATGTATTAATCATCACCTGGACCCAGTCACACGTCACCTCCCGGGCTGATTTTACTAGCCAGGAAGGGCACAGATCTAAATGGCATGTGGTGGCCTTTACAATCCAGAGGATCCTGTCCACTTCCTCAGGTCCAACAGAATCAAACCGTCCCCAGATAACAGGGTGAGTACGTTCCCTTGGCATCTCCCCAGACTGTTCTTCACGCTTAGAGTCCAACTTAGAATGGATCTGAGCAATTTTATCCTGCAGATGCTCTGAAAACTCTTCTGAACGGCACTGTAAATGGGTCACTGATTGTACTTGACCCAAGAGAGGTCTAGTGATCTTAAACAGGGCTGTCAGATGGCATTCTGCGGACGCAATAAGAGCAGAGAAATATTCACATTTCACCGCTCTTACCGCCACAAGGTAGGCCTTAACAGCGGCTCTAGATTGTGTTCGGTCAGATTCAGTCTTCGTTTTTCTCCAGTGGCGCTCCAGACGTCTCTTCACCCTCTTCAAAACCCTCAACTCCTCCGTAAACCATGGGGAGTGATGGGTTGAGCGTGGCAAGAGAGGTCGCATAGGCGCAATCCTGTCCAAGGCCCCGGCTGCCTCCCTATTCCAGGCTGCGGCCAGGGCCTCCACTGGACCGTGCAACAGATCCTCAGGTATCACCCCCAGCTCCCTCTGAAACCTCTGAAAATATTAGTTACTTTCCAATCCCATGGGCACTGAACCAAATTTGAGAGCCACATTACATATTTTGACCAATAGAATTTGAGTTTTTTAGGTGTACGCCATCAGGATCAAGTCATTTATTACTGAGTGGTCTATAAAAATGTCCTAGACCTAGAATATCTTTGCTTATTAACTTAATTTGCTTTAGTTGTTCTGATTCCATCCTTGATAAAGTCGAGATAGACTCAAGTATCTGTCCTACAGATGTTAATTGTACAAAATGGATTCTTTTAAGCTACCTGTAGCTTAAGGATATTAAAGGCATGATATTAAAGGCAAAACTGAAGTATTTTGGCCACATAATGAGAAGACAGGATACCCTGGAGAAGATGCTGATGCTAGGGAAAGTGGAAGGCAAAAGGAAGAGGGGCCGACCAAGGGCAAGATGGATGGATGATATTCTGGAGGTGACAGACTCAACCGTGGGGGGGCTGGGAATGGCGACGGCCAACAGGAAGATCTGGTGTGGGCTGGTCCATGAAGTCACAAAGAGTCGGAAGCGACTGAACGAATAAACAACAACAACACCCTCTTCCACAGTTTTGATCTCACACTATTCTCCCTACTCCTGAATGTCTTATTCTATTAACCACAGTTTCCAATTGATTGACAGAGAAGAGCATTTGAAATCATCCGAGCTTTCTATAGATACTAAAAGGTAATTTCTCTGTTTATTTTGGTACATGGGATTGTCCTGGAAACTCAAGTGTTTGATGGCTTTATTTTATTTTATTTTTATTATTTTATTATTTTGAAATTTTGAAATTTTATATGGCCATCCATCTTCCAAAGCAACTTGCAACACAGACTGCCATATTGGACTCAGAGCCTGGGAAAGAAGATGTCACTTAGCAAAACATTAAAAGTGCAGAACATCTGCCCATTGTTCCTTTATCAGGGAAAAGGGGTAGCTAACTCCCCAGTGAATCAACTGGTGGTTAGCAAGATCAAGAAAGCTCTGCTCTAACAGAACCAAGAGATGAATTGGGCACTAAGTAAACATATCCAGTTGTCAAGATGTCTGTAACCCAGGCCTGCCCAACTTGTAGAGGGGAAAGACCCACATTGATAAATTAAAAATAATCAGACTTCTGGTGGGAAAATGTCAAACTGAACAACCTTGCCCGCGAGCTCTGTGGGCAGAGTTGGCATCGTGGCATTTTTTCGGGCACAGGCAGGCTTTTCCTGTATCCTAAAACATTTTTCTGGAGTAAGGAAAACACTGGGAATTGACCCATTTGTCCTCCAGGCGGTGAGTTGTAGCCAGGAGAGCATGGACAGCGTGCACCATCAAACAGTAAGACTTCACCGGGAGGCTGGGATTTCACCTTTTTCCGAGCCGCATTGCAGCCTCTTAAAGGGGCAGCATAAGTTCTGCCTTCCCATTTCTAAAGCACCAATTTAGCTTTTAAGTTTTATACCCTAAGCAAAGCTTTTTACAGTAAGAAGAAGCGAAATCTCTTGGTGATTATCATTATTTTTGGGTTATATTTTTAATTTACTTAAAAAAAATTGGCTTGTTTTCCCATCTAAAGTGTAAGGAGGGCTGAAAAAACATAATTACCTATCCGTTACTATTTCTTGTAATAAATTTGAAGGATGGATTGTTTTCCTACACGTTGGATTTGATGTTTTAAATGTTTAAATGTTTTAAATTTTTAGCTTTCTGTTCACTTTCTCTGGGACTTGTTTGCTAGTATACTTTCTTTTGTCAATTTCAGATGGAAATTTTTCATTAAGTCATTAACTTTTATTTCTGTGAGTTTTATCTTTGTGAGTTAACTATTTAGGGGGCACCTTGGTTTGCTGCCTGAAGTATGGAAGATTTTAAAGAAGATTTCTTAGAATTCCATTCTGAGCGTAAACAGACTTTTAAAGAAATCCTTTCAGAGTGTTGTCAAGCTGTTTTGCAGAGTGTTCGGGACATTGGAGAAGAGATTGTTGTTAAATGTGTCATCTGGCTGGAAATGCTATGATGGAAAATGAAGATTTTGGTAAAGATGGGGACTTAGTTGCTGTTACTGAGATTGAAGTAATGCAAGCTGAAGATCGTGGTTTGGTGCTGAAGTGGTTAAAATGGCAGTCTGAGTTTAAAACTGCACAAGGACTTGCTACACTGGGGAAATGTTATGACTATCTGAATCAGTGTTATGGGAAAGAAGACAATATGATGTGTGGGAGTTTTTTTTCTGCTGAGAAGTCTGTATCTCTGGAGCCAGTTGGATTGTAGGATTTTTATATTAAAAAATGCCTTTTGTGTAATGGGGAAATATGTAAATGCTCTGGTATATTTTGAGGAGGGATAAAAAATTAAGAATGTGTAATTGGACTGACAATGAGGTTATCATGATGTCATTTTTTAAAATGATTTGGACTAAGATTTACAGGATTTTTTATTTGTAAGATTTAAAAGTTATGGATAAGATATAATAATATTTTATATTGTTTTTAGGTTTAATAGAGTTAAGGTTGTTGTAGTTTTTATTAATTATAAAGGCAGACAATTTATTTGTTTTTATAATTTGATGTTTATTATAGTAGACAGAAACATACAGAATAGTGGTAGGAAGGAAATAATTAAATGGATGATGTTTTATGGAGGAGGGAAGCTGAATTAGAAATTTATGTATATATACTTTCTTTTTTATATAAGGGGAAGGAGCAATTGTATTAGTGATTTGTATACGTGTTAAGGGAAGGATTTATAGAAATGATGTGATCTTGGTTTGATATAGAGAAAGGGTTTGATTATGGTAACTGTTGTATATTCCTGCTGTTTGTCCTGTTCTGACTAAGACTGACACGGAAGCATTATTGAAATAACTTTATTTACAAGATACACAAGCCGCCCAGTTTACACAGTCCTCTTCTTCTTCTACAGGCTGGAGAGCAGCGAGTTCGGGCAATACTCCTGGCCAGACAGGAAGGAGCCGAGAGGGGGCGGGCTCTGTAGCAGAATCTGCAGCCGGCGGCGAAACGGAGGTGACAGGCAAGGTGTCCGCGGGCGTGGAGTTGGCTGGGCTGTCGGGGCTGGGGTTAGACCGGGGCCTGACAAAAGCAACCCACTGGTGGCCGGCGTCAGCTGGGCTTGACTGCTGATCTGGGCTGGTGGAAGTCTGGGTAGACCGGGGCCCGACAAAGGCAGCCCACTGGTGGCCGGCGTCTGCTGGCTCCGGAGCAGTGAGCAACGGAGAGTCGGTGGCTCGGGCAGTCAGGAGAGGAGCAGGCAAGGTGGTGGTGCTTACCCCAACGCTGGTTTCTTCCTCAGGTAACAAAGACGGAGGCGCAGCAAGCGGACAAGGTTCGGGTACGAGGCTTGGCACGGAAGCAAGGTAAGGCTTGGGTCCGAGGCTTGGCGCGGTGGCGGGGCAAGGCATGACATCCGGGTCTGGCGCGGCAACAAGGCTAGGCTCGTTCACGGGGTCCGGGACTGTGGTAAGGCAGGGCTCTAGAGTGAGGTTCAGGGTAGCCGTGAGGCGAGGCTCGGGAGCAGGGTCCAGCACGGATTTTAGAGACCTCAGCGTAGAACTGTGAGAACGGTTAGAACGGTTGTCTCCGGCACCTGAGGTAAGTCGCGCCGGCTTTTTATTCCGTTTTTCGCACCTTGGGAGAGCGGGGCCCAATCGGGCTTCGCGTTGCTCTGCCCACATCTCTGCTCTCCTTTGGCGCACGCTGATTGGCGGAGGCGTCTTTCTTTCAGAGTCCCTGCCAATCAGCGTTTCTGGATCTCCGGTTGGTTTCACGCCAATCCTGTCGTCTCCCGTGATTGGCTCTTCCTCCTCCTCTGAGCCCAGCATGTCGGCCGGCATCCAGGTAAGTGCAGGGACTCTCACACTATCCCCCCCCCCCGCAGGACCTTCCTCCCCCCGGCTTTGTGGTCTGGGTTTATCTGGGTATTGTCGATGGAATTGTTGTACCCGTAACGGTGCATGGACGTCTACAGCATCTTCCCAGGAGTACTCATCTGGGCCGTAACCATCCAGTCTATTAGATACTGGAGATGGCCGCGACGTTTGTGTGAGTCCAGGATGCGAGCAACCTCGTATTTGGTCTCTCCTTGGATGATGACAGGAGGAGGTGGTGTCTTCCTGGTTCTGAGCGGGCTGTCAGCTGAAACATGGACCAGCAAGGATCTGTGGAACACAGGGTGTATGCGCATGTGTCCCGGAAGGGTCAATCGGAAAGCAACTGGATTGACTACAGCTTCCACTGGGAATGGTCCCAGGAACTGGTGGTCCAGCTTCCGAGATGGTCGTGCAGAGGATAGGTGTCTTGTTGACAACCAGACCATATCACCAACCTTTAGTGGGGGTCCCGTCTTCCGGTGGCGGTCGGCGAAGCATTTGTAGTCCTCCTTAGCCCTTTCCAACTGGTCTTTAAGCACTTCGTGGCTGGCCTGTAGTTCTTGGAGGAACTGATTTGCGGCTGGCACTGCTGAGTCCGGCGCAGTGAGAGGAAACAATCGCGGGTGGAACCCATAATTTGCAGCGAAGGGGGCCATCTGGGTCGAAGAGTATTGTGCGTTGTTGTACGCGAACTCCGCCAAGGCTAGGAGGTCTGCCCAATTGTCCTGTTGGTAGTTCACGTAACAGCGCAGGTACTGCTCCAGGATGGTGTTCACCCTTTCCGTTCCTCCGTCCGATTGTGGATGAAATGCGGTGGATAAGTGTCTCTGGATTCCTAGATTCTGGAGGAGTGCCTTCCAGAAACGGGCGGTGAACTGCGAGCCACGGTCTGACACCACACTCTTCGCTATGCCATGCAGTTTGAAAATGTTTTTGATATATAGGCGTGCCGTCTCTTGGGCCGTGGGCAAGCCCTTACACGCGATGAAGTGGGCCATCTTCGTCATGGAGTCTACCACTACCAGAATAGTAGTGGCGTCCTGGGACTTGGGAAGGTCGGTGATGAAGTCCATAGAGATAGCCTCCCATGGTTGTTCAGAAGTGGGTAGGGGCATTAGGAGACCAGCAGGCTTGTCCGTTTGATTTTTTGCCCTGCGACAGTCTGGGCAAGAGAATACATATTGTTTCATGTCATCCCGTATGCGCGGCCACCAAAACTCCCGGGAGACCAGGTTCAGTGTTTTAAAGAACCCGAAATGGCCGGCGGCCGGGTTGTCATGGCATAGTTGCAGGATCAGTTTGCGGAGTTCCCCCGGGGGTACGTAGTAGCGGCCTCGGAAGCAGAGTGTCTCATGATTACATGTCCACTGATCGGTCTGACCGACGGGAAGGTGTGCCAGCTCTTGTCTCTTTTTCCTTGCCCAGGGGTCGGCTCTTTGTTCTTCTCGAATCCGTTGGCTTAGGTCACCCTGTACGGTGATGGCAGCAAACCGCTCCGGAGGGATGACAGGTTGAGGCGGTGCTGGAGCCTCTAAGTGATCATATTCAGGTTTTCTTGAAAGTGCGTCTGCCCGTTGGTTCTGGCCTCTCGGAATGTAAGTAACCCTGAAGTCGAACCGGGAGAAGAACAGGGACCATCGTATTTGCCGCTGGTTCAAGGTCCTGGCAGTCTTTAGATGTTCCAGGTTGCGGTGGTCGGTTCTTACTTCCACGGGGTGTCGCACCCCTTCCAAATGGTGCCTCCATGTCTCGAATGCCACCTTAATGGCCAGGAGCTCCTTGTCCCAGATGGTATAAGCCTTCTCTGCCAGGGCGAGCTTCCGGGAATGGTAAGCACAAGGGCAAAGGGTGCCGGTCTGGGTGTCGGCCTGGAGTAAAATGGTGCCGACGGCTACATCAGATGCGTCTGTTTCTACAATGAATGGCTGGAACGGGTCTGGGTGCCTGAGTATAGGCTCCGTGGTAAAGGCTAGTTTGAGCCTATCGAAATCGCGTTGTTCCATGTCTCCCCAATGAAACATGGTCTTCTTCCGGAGCAGGTTTGATAAGGGTGTGGTCAGTCCTGTGAATTGAGGAATGAAATTCCGATAGTAATTAGCAAACCCGAGCAGTCGTTGGACATTCTTGGCCCGACGTGGAGGCTGCCAAGTTTGCAATGCCTCCACCTTGCCTGGTTCCATGGCTATGCCGGTGGCAGAGATTCGGTGTCCCAGGAACTCTACGGTTTCTCAGGCAAATTGGCACTTCTCCAGCTTGGCGTATAGATGGTGCTCTCGCAGCTGTTGCAGTACTGTTCTGACCTGCTGTTCATGGTCGCTTGAAGAGGAAGAAAAGATCAGAATGTCATCTAGGTAGATTATCAGGTACTGGTCCAGGAGATCCTTGAATATGTCATTCATGAAATGCATGAAGACAGCAGGGGCGTTTGATAATCCAAATGGAACGACCGTAAATTCGTAATGGCCGTAACGAGTGTGGAATGCGGTCTTCCACTCATCGCCCTGTCAGATACGGACCAGGTTATAGGCCCCCCTCAGGTCCAACTTCGTGAATAGGCGAGCATTGCGGAGTTGCTCCAGGAGCTCTGGTATCAGTGGCAGGGGGGTACCGGTTCTTGACCGTGATCTCATTCAACTTCCGGTAGTCACAACACATCCTAAGCTCACCTGATTTCTTTTTGACAAACAACACAGGGGCAGCCATCAGAGAGGTAGAGGGTCGGATGAATCCCCTCCTAAGGTTGGTGTCAATGAAGTCTTTAAGGGCTGCTTGCTCCGGTTCTGATAGGGAGTATATCCGGCCTACTGGAAGCCTTGCGCCTGGAATCAGGTCGATGGAGCAGTCGTAAGGCCGGTGTGGAGGAAGTTGGTCCGCCTCCTTTTCATCAAACATGTCTGCGTAGTCCCGGAATTGTGCGGGAAGCTGGGGTCTTGGGGTGACCAGTTGTAACGCGGCAAGAGTTTTGCTGACATGGGTGACGCAACTAGGGTGAGAGAATACGACCTTCCCCGTTGTCCAGGTGATTTGTGGTTCGTGCATCTGGAGCCACACTAATCCCAGTACGAGGGGGCAGTGGGGAGAAGTGACCACGTAAAACTCTAGCCACTCCTGGTGGTCTCCCACACACATTAGTATACGCTGGGTGGCGGTGGTTACCGGACCGGACCGGAGCGTGCGGCCATCGATGGTCTCGACCACCAGCGGAGGATGCACCTTGCGTTGGGGAATTCCCCACTTCTCGGCGAGCCCAACGTCCATGAAGTTAAAAGTAGCCCCCGAGTCTATCATGGCTTGGGCCCTTAGTGTAGGGTCCGTCGGCACCTGGAGTGTGACGGCGATGGAGAGGTGCTTGGGAGGAGCTGGAATGGGCAATGGTGACTGGCTGGATGCCAGCTCGGCCCAACCTAACTGCCCATTTAGGCCGAGCCGAGTCTGTTTCCCAACAAGGATGCTACTGGAGACTTGGCGGGGCAATTTGCAGCACGGTGACCCGCTCCCCCGCAATACAGGCATAAGCCCTCCCGGCGACGACGGTCCTTCTCGGTAGGCGTGAGGCGGGGTCTGGTGCCCCCCAACTGCATCGGCTCCTCGATGGCTCGGGAACGGGGAACGAAGGGTGGAGGCTGGGCGAAGCGCCTCCTTGACCTCCGTTGCTGTAACCGTCCATCGATCTGCAGGCACAGATGGGTCAGGTCTGGGAGGTTTCTGGGGCACTCGGTCCTGGCTAGTTCATCAAGTAGCTCTGACGATAGTCCTTCCTGGAAATGGTCTACCAGGGCCGGTTCGTTCCAATCCAGGTCTTGCACTAGCAGCCTGAAGTCACTGATATATTCAGCTACCAGCCTGGCCCCCTGTCGCAATTCCTTTATCTGCCTGACGGCAGTTTGGACCTTGACCGGGTCCACATACATTGCCCGAAGTTAATTGCAAAACCCACCATAGTTATCTAGGAGCAGGTCTTGTTGGATTATCAGCAGAGAGACCCACTTTGCAGCAGAACCCGATAGTAGGCTGGCCACAAAGCCCACCTTGTGACGGTCTGTTGGGAACTCCTCTGGGCGGAGGCTCTGATAGAGCTGACATTGTGCCAGGAAGGTCGGGAACTTGGCAACGGTACCATCAAACTTCTCTGGTACTTGCACCGGGCATTTGGTTCTCTGGCTGACGACTGGTGCAACAGCCGCCTGTTGTCCTTGCAGCTGGGTCACTTGTGTGCTCAAGTGGGCGATCATTTGACTCGGTTGTTCTGGTCGCTGAGTTGGGCGACCTGCTGGGATAGCTGTGCATTTTCCATTGACAGCTGTTCATCCATGGCTTCTTATGTGTCAGGGCGACAGGTAACACCAGGAAATAATGCTTCCTTCCTTCCCCGTGGAAGTTTGGCCGGAGACAATCTGTCCTGTTCCGACTAAGACTGACACGGAAGCGTTATTGAAATAACTTTATTTAAAAGATATACAAGCCGCCCAGTTTACACAGTCCTCTTCTTCTTCTACAGGCTGGAGAGCAGCGAGTTTGGGCAATACTCCTGGCCAGGCAGGAAGGAGCTGAGAGGGGACGGGCTCTGTAGCAGAGTCTGCAGCCGGCGGCAAAACGGAGGTGACAGGCAAGGTGTCTGCGGGCGTGGAGTTGGCTGGGCTGTCGAGGCTGGGTTGCTTTTGTCGGGCCCCGGTCTAACCCCAGACCGGGGCCCAACAAAAGCAACCCACTGGTGGCCGGCGTCAGCTGGGCTTGACTGCTGATCTGGGCTGGTGGAAGTCTGGGTAGACCGGGGCCCGACAAAGGCAGCCCACTGGTGGCCGGCGTCTGCTGGCTCCGGAGCGGCGAGCAACGGAGAGTCGGTGGCTCGGGCAGTCAGGAGAGGAGCAGGCAAGGTGGTGGTGCTTACCCCGATGCTGGTTTCTTCCACAGGTAACAAGGACGGAGGCGCGGCAAGCGGACAAGGTTCGGGTACGAGGCTTGGCACGGAAGCAAGGTAAGGCTTGGGTCCGAGGCTTGGCGCGGTGGCCGGGCAAGGCATGGAATCCAGGTCTGGCGCAGCAACAAGGCTAGGCTCGTTCACGGGGTCCGGGACTGTGGTAAGGCAGGGCTCTAGAGTGAGGTTCAGGGCGGCCGTGAGGCGAGGCTCGGGAGCAGGGTCCAGCACGGAGTTTAGAGACCTCAGCGTAGAACTGTGAGAACGGTTAGAACTGTTGTCTCCGGCACCTGAGGTAAATCGCGCTGGCTTTTTATTCCGTTTTTCGCGCCTTGGGAGTTCGGGGCCCAATCGGGCTTCGCGTTGCTCTGCCCGCCTCTCTGCTCTCCTTTGGCGCGCGCTGATTGGCGGAGGCGTCTTTCTTTCAGAGTCCCTGCCAATCAGCGTTTCCAGATCTCCGGTTGGTTTCGCGCCAATCCTGTCGTCTCCTGTGATTAGCTCTTCCTCCTCCTCCGAGCCCAGCATGTTGGCCAGCATCCAGGTAAGTGCAGGGACTCTCACACTGTTGAAAGTTGGAAGTCACCGTATGTAATCTTTCAAAATTCTTTTTTCCTGTGTTTCACACTTTTTAGGGTTTTTTTGTTTTTTGGTTGTAGTTTTTTGTTTTTCTGTAGTTTTTATCTTTGTTTCAAATATAATAAAAAACTTTACCAAAAACGAAAAGAAAACAATAGAAGGGTTTCAGGAAATCGGGGGGAAAAAAGATAAATTAAATATAATCCTGGGCCACAAAGGAATAGTTGGCACGGCCATCAGCTTTTCAATGGATAGCAGCGCAGCAGCGGCAATGGAGCTAACGGTGTCGGGGAGACATTGGAGGTGCTCAGCAGCTTGCCTTTCAGGGCAGTGGCAGCTGCGTAGCAACTTTTGGCAGCAGTGGATGGACTGAGTTTTCAGAAATGCGGGTGGGCCACGCAAGGCTGTATGTTGTGCAGGCCTGCTGTAACCTATTCCTTTTCCTTTCAAACAATCTGGTTAAAGAAGACTCTTGCCGTTTGGTTTTAAGGAGCTGCTCAGGGCTTGAAGGTGGCTGCCAAGCTTCTTCTTTTTGTTCAGCTCAGCCCCTTTGGGGGTAATAAGCCAGGAGTGAACCAGTGGTTGCCTAATTTAGGAACCCCCCTGGTCAGGGTTTCAATGCCCAGATGGAAGGCTCAGTCCTAGCCCCTCTTCTCTGCTTCTTCCATTAGTTCAAATGTCTTACTATTGTTTCCCATTTCCTCTTGCCTTCCGTTGCTGGTCTCTGGCTTCTCTCCTACTTCATAATCCTGCAATTATATAACATCATTTGGGTGCAATTCTTTTAAGGCAGCTTTGGGCTAATAAATGCCAGCACATTTAGATGACTGACAGTGAATTTCTCCAGAGGAAGTATATTCACACAGAATTAGTAGAGGGGGGATTACTACAATTGGCCAACAATAAATTTAATTCTGAACCATGCTACCTATCCAGCAATTAATTGAAAATAAAGCTGATATACTGTATATTGCTTAGTACATCAGCCTGGTAATAATCTAGCTGTATACCAAACGGCATACTTTCTCATTAAAAAAAAAATTGAAACTGTCTCAAGGCAGTTGAGACTTTAATTTTATAAGAAAGTGGAACTACGTTAATATTATGGCATGCAAGGAGATGAAATACAGGTGCAACTGAAAAATTATCCCATCAAATGTGCCCATGAGGGCAAAAGGCAGAAATTAAGAAGTTATTCAGACAAAGTGTTTCCATAATATAAGTCGCTAGCTAGTAAATTTGAATTGTTAAGCTTTTTAAAATATTGATAATGGAATGCAGGAACACATTGTAAAGCAATGTTGAAACCTTGTGTGACTTACAGTATTCTTAGGTTCTCACACTGACTTATTTTTGTCTTCTCTCTTTTCATTTTTCTTTTATATATGTGTCTATTCATTATATATTGTAAAGTGTAACTTTACTTATATAGGGATATAATGCATGAACTCTTTCTGGGACTGTTTTGCTATTCAGGCTGTTATATCGTAAACATCTTTTATATAGGTTCATATATCTTATGCATTGTCCAGCCTAGCCTGGTTGTTAGAGCTGACAGAGAAATGTAGCAGGAAATGTGCAGCATTTAATATCAGATTTGCTTCTCTGAAACTGGCAATGATGTTAGTAACTTTTCCTACATGCCGTTTAAAAGAAGACAGCTCCTAATTGAATGAACTGTGACTCGAAGTGTTTGCAGTCCTTTAATAATTCATGGAACGTTGCGTGCTGTAAAATATCAGTTTAGTGGAAATGATTCAAAGAGAAATAAACCATCAGTGCTTTGTGCAATCCAGAATAAATTGCCTCTCTTTTGAGCTTTGATGGTCAGCAGTTTAAAAAAATGATAAATTCAACATGTGTTTCTTCTAGGGAGGTTTTTTTTGGTGCTCTTGACTAATTTGTTAAAATAAGGGCCTTCATAATACAATTTAATCTGTGTGGATTTTTTAGTCCACCCTTTCTCTGAAGCCTTAAAGGAAAGAAAAAAGATACATGTAAGCTTAAATTATAAGAAAACAAAAAAGTCTTAAGGAGCCAGTAAGTAAAAGGGAAAGGCACTATTTGCTGTTGTCAGCCCCTTGACACAATCCAGACTGCTGCATATGGTCTCTGAATACCTGGAGAATTTTAATGTCCTTTATAAAAGAACTTTTGGTTACGATTACTGCCACCTATTTGCAGCAAATGAGTCAACTTATGAAACTTATGTACCAAATAATAAGGGCATATGCACACATCACAATTAAACTGATATACTGTAGTAGCTTCAGGCCTTTGAAAGAGAGCCAGTGAGGTACTGTCATGACTTTGGACCAGGGAGACTTAGGTTCAAGTTCCACCTCAGCCCGGAAAGTTCACTGAGGGACTTCGTCTGATATTGTCTCTTAGTCTGCCTGACCTCATACAACTGTTGCACTGATAAAACTGGCCATGAGTATGTTATATAGGCCATCTTAAACTCCTCGAGGAAAGGTGGGATATAACTCTAATAAATGAATAAATAAAAATACATTCGGGGAGGGGGGGATAAATCTCACTGAACTCGAGAGGACTTATTTCTGAGTTAAACTGTATAGGAGTGCAATAATCTTTCCCTTCACTTTAGTAGTTTCTGGGACATTGACAGAACTATATTTCCCAGGATTCTCCAAGAGGTCACTTTTAGAATGTGCATACAGAGTATGATTTAGTTCAGTGGTTCTCAAAGTGTGGTCTGGGGGCCCCTGAGACACTTTCAGGGGGTCTGCCAAGTCAAACCAATAAATGTTTTAACATTTCTCAGTTTTAATTTCTAATACAGTAAATATTGATAGATATAACCCACATAACCCAAAGCTCTTGGAGTCCTCAATCATTTTTAAGAATGTAAAGGGGTCCTGAGACCAAAATGTTTGAGACCCACTGATTTAGTTTATGGTCGTCGACTAGGTAACCCCAAGTTTAGAGAGATGCAAACAAGCAAATTAGGCAGAGAAGCCCACAAGTGTAGGTGCATTTTTTTTAAGAATTGGGTTTCTTAAATCCAGATTTAAGAACTGGTTTTAATGAGGAGAATCCTGGTAATATTAGCTACTGAGAATATTACTATTTTCTGAAGGAGTTATGGAATGCAAGTTCTAACTGTGAAATTTCTTTTAATGAAAGCAATTATACCCTGTCCTGCAGTGAACAATTTTTAAAAAGGCAGAGAGACCTCAGATGAAGAATTTAAAAAGACATGACCCGGATGGGAAAGGTGGTGGGAGGGAAAGGGAAATTCTTCATGCCCATACAGACATGTCTTGTTCCTCTTCAAATAGCTCTTCCAGAAGAGCTTGGGCCAGCTGATAATAGCAACAGGGAAGAGTGATGTCCCTTCCTTTTTCTCTTCTTCATAGGGTCAGTTCTGAAGGCCTTTATTAGGAGAGAAGAAGGGATACTTCCAGTTCATAGGTCTCTGTTTATTTCAGAAGTCAGCAGCAACCTTCGTAGGCCCCAGGTGGCCTAAACCATTCCCCCAAACTCCAAATCATGTAAGGTCCATGTCTTGGAGTTTCTTGGAGTGAGACACTGCAACCTCACAAGACCAGAAGTTCCCATGTGATTTGGGACAGGTCTGGGGAAGGAGGAATAACCTATGGCATGGAAAGGTAATGGACCCTTCTACTAAGGAGCTACTACAGTATCTGTCAATGTCTCCCTTTACCTGCTCATTGGAACGTATGTGTAAAGAAGGAAAAAAGCAAGGAATTGCCATCTCTACTAACTGCTGCTGCCATCAGCTGAGTCGAGGGCTTTGTCTCAGTGGCCATCAGGATCAACCATCTCTGAAGAAGAACAATAGGATTATCAGCTGGAGGGGGAATCAAATATGAGGTAGCATCTTTGAAGTGGTGTCTCTGCACACTGCTGCGGGGGGGGGGGGAGGGGGGACATTCAAGAGGACCTTGAAAAGGTTGCCAATTTCTGGAATAGTAAAGTCAACTTTGAATCAGGCACATCCATGTAGTTTTCTGGCAGCCATATGGAAGCATTTTGTCACTTGTCTTCTTCCAGGGTGTTTTTGCTTTTTACTTCCCAGTATTCCTGGAAAAATAAGTTTCACCTAAAAATGTAGGGTTTATTAATGGAAAATGGCCATCCCAAAAGACTTTGTCCAAGTCTTGATTACCCCATTAATTTTGATACAAGGCTAACTAAAAGCCTATAACAACCAAGACAGGTGGTAATAACCAATTTTGTTCAATCATTCATAGGGATCCAATTTGCTAAAGCCTTCCATTAGGTCAAGATCTGATATTTAATTAATATAGTGTGGAATGGAAATTTCTGTGGCCAGTAAAATTAAGCTTTTGTTTAAATTCAGGGTATGTAAGCCTTGTAAACCGTTAAAAGAAAGTGAATTTTGCAAACTTTGTAACCAAATAAGTGTGTCGTGATAGGCTGTTACCCACCTCACCAGATTAGCTGATGAAGGATTGGGAGGAGAATGTAGGGTATATTAACCACGCCTTTGGCTTCTGTAAGGGTGTGTCTCTCTTGCGAGGGAACACCACGCTTTGCAAACCGTTTCTATTACTGAATTACATAAACTCTGTTTCTTTTTACCGAACTCTGTGTGTGAAACTTTCTTAAAATTTCCAGCCGACAATAGTAATGTAATATTAAGCCTCACTTATGTCCTCAAACCATGTTATTTAAAATGGTCCTTACCTGTATAGCAACTCTTAGGGCCCACGTCAATGGCACCATATTTAAGCAAAATACAGAGGATACAGAGTGAGGTAAATTCCATAGTATAACATGCATTTTGATAAAGCAGCAGTTCTTAAAGTGTGGTCTGGGAACCCCTGAGGGTCCCCAAGACCCATTCAGGGGGTCTGCAAAGTCAAATAAGTATTTTAAAAATTCTCAGATTTAATTTCTAATACAGTAAATATTGATAGATATAACCCACATAAACCAAAGCTCTTTGGGGTCCTCAATCATTTTTAAAATGTCCTGAGACCAAAATATTTGAGAACCGCTATGATCAAGGGTTGTACGTACTTCAATTCTCCTCACATTCTAAAATGAATTTTAAAAATTAGCTGCATTAGTAGCTCAAGATGCTAATTGGCTGGTTAGAAATGGCATCATAAACCTACTTCACCAAAATGTATTTATTTTTCAGCAATAGCCTTACAATTAAAGGGAACAAATGTTTCGGCATTGAGTGGACTGGAAATTAAAAGGCTTCTGTGCATCTGTTATTTTAAGTGCAGTGGACATAATATTGAAAGACGGAGAAGGAAAAAGCTAACAATTGGGTGGAAGGGGGACTAGATTAAAATGGCTGGACAGACAGAGGAAAAGATTAATAGTGGGAAAGGAGTACAAAACAATCATCTAACTATCTAAATTAGAGGTTCTTAATCTTTGCCATGAGCTCCTACAATGATGAATGAATTTGTGTGCCCCAATCCATGAATAAAACTAATGATTTAATTGGGGTTAGGTCTGGAAAAGAAAGAAATATATGACCATTTGTAATATTTAAAAGTTAATCTATACATCAAATAAAACAATGTTATAATCTTGCATTTTTACAAAATAAAAAGCTTTTCATTGGAAATAAATAGAACAGTCCATTTTAAAACCATATTTATAATGGAAAGAATGAACTTACTTAGCTTTGAATACTTCCTGAAATCTGGGTTTTGTTTCTGAGACAGACACTCTTCTTTCTTGTCCCCTTTTTACTTTGGATCTATATTTGCTTTTCTAGCAGCAGGTAAGAAACTCCTGACTTTGCCATTGGCTTAGCCAGGCATAGCAGGAGCGAATACTGGCAGCAACCCAGCTTTGTATGCACAAGACCACCCCCTTCCCTCAAATTGTGACCCTCTTCAAATGTATTAATGGTCCTCTGGAGGGTCACAACCCACAGTCTGAGAACTCTTCATCTAGATTAAACATGTTTGGGTTCATGCTGAGAAGCTACTTTAAAACACCCAAGGGATGCAAAAGAGAAAGTCCCATAAAAATCTATGAAACAAGTTATTGTATCTGTGCCTAGCCTCCTGGGCATCCTCGCCCCATGAAAGGAAAAAAACCCTTAAAAATTAACAGCAAAGAGCTCCTGATATATCTAATCCAACTCTTAAATGGTATAAACCATTGGAGAAGTTCTGCTAATGCAAATTTTAAAGCAGATTATTTTTCTTATGCCTACTGAATGCTACAGGACATGCACTGGGTAGTAAACAATCCTACAGTGTTGCCTAATGGCATTTCACCCATCTAGTAACTTTTTCTGCTCTTACAGCCTTAAGGGTCCTCAAACTTGAAGCCCATTCAGCAGTCTGTTAGAACTACTGAAATGGAGCAGAGCTGCTAAACTTGTGTGCAGAAAAAGAATATTGTTTAAAAACAGAGCCCACAAGCATATTAGAGAGATCCAGGTTAGTCTTACACCTTTAGCCCACCCAAGCATAAAGAAATGCACACTTAGACATGGCAGATATGAAAAGTAAGTACAAAAGAGTCCTTACGTTTATTCATTGCAGGTACAGCATTTTTGGTAGATAAATGATGTTCCATTTCTTCTTCCTGTTCCCTAAACTTAATACCTCTTGCCCTGCTTGCTGCAAGAGATGCGTGTAGAAATGGGGAAAAATCTCCTAGGCCCATCCATGGCCTAGGATGGGGCAGCACACAGCCATGTGCTTGCTCCCATTCCAAGGAGGAAAGAGAGAGAAGAATGAGGCCTAGCACATGGCCTCTCTCCATGGAGAGGAGCAGCCATGTGCTGCTTCCTCCTCATGGAAGAAAGAATGCAGAGAGAGAGAAGAGGAAGTGGGAGTGACCACACACAGCTTCCTCAAAAGCATGGAGAGCTTGCATCCTAGAGCAGCCATCCATATGCTGATGAGGCATGCTGGATTTGCCAGGATCTCCAACAGCCCTTCTCAAATCATGCATGCATCATGCCTACACGAGATTTAACTCACTACGTAGGCCTTGGTAGACAACCCTCACAAGTGGTTTTGTGAGGATGTCTGCGATCATCCTCTCTGAGAGACAATACTCCAAATGTATCAGTCCTGTCTCCTGTGCCTCTCTAATTATGTGGTAGCGAACATCCATGTGTTTGGTCCACCCTCCTACCTTCTGTGACAGAGAGAGTCTTATACAACTTTGGTTGTCCTCAAAGACTCTTATTGGAGCAGGAACACTGACCCCCAGATCCTCAAGTAAATACTTGAGCCATTGCACCTCTGCACATGTCTCAGCTGCTGAGACATACTCTGCTTCAGTTGTTTAGTGTGCCAAAATAGCCTGCTTGCGACTAGCCCAGCTCACAGCCCCTCCCCCAAAGAAAAACACATTCCCACTAGTGGATTTGCGATCAGATACATCCTCTGCCCAATCTGCATCGGTGTACCCCACTAGTTCAGGAGAATCAGTTGCTGGCAGCTTAAGCTTCAGGTCTGCAGTCCCCTTCAGGTATCTTGCCACCTGCTTAATGCCTGTCCAGTCCCTTTGGGTGGGTGCGCTGGTCTTTCTGCAGAGAATCCCCACTGCAGTTGAAATATCTGGCCTTGTTGTGGTGGACAGATATAACAGCTTCCCAATGGCCTCTCTGTAGCCATTGTTCTGAGGCAACAGTTCACTAGTGTCCTTGACTTTGTGAAAGTCTGCTTCCATAGGAGTTGGAACTGTGTTTGCATTTTCCAGTCCCAGGCACTCCAATAATTCTAAAATCTTTTGCCTCTGAGGAGAAAACTTCCATCCTCTTCTCTGTCAATTTGTATCCTCAAGTAGTAGGTTGCCTTCCCAAGACATTTCACCTCTACTTCAGTGTTCAAATTGGACACAATTTCCTCATAACTGAGAATCAAATCATCCACAAATGTCAGAATGAACATGTCTCTGCCATTCTTGTGTCGTGTGTAGAGGCAGGGATCAGCTTTGCCCTGAGTGAAACCTTGCTCTATTAGCATCTGGTTTAGTTTCACATTCCAGGCCTTTGCTGCTTGTTTAAGCCCATAGATCCACTTCTGAAGCCTGCACACTAAATGCCAGTTCTTTGGATCAGTGAAGCCTTCAGGTTGTTGCATATACAACTCCTCCTGAATTTCTCCATGCAAGAACGCTGTTTTAATATCTATATGTTCCACTTGCATGTTTCTGCTTGCAGCTAGACTCAGAAGAAGTCGAATGGTTGTGTGGGTCACAACTGGCGCAAAAGTCTGGTCATAATCGTCCCCATACTTTTGTGAATAGCCCTTGGCTACCAGTCTAGCTTTATACCTTTGGACCTCTCCTTTCTCATTTTGTTTGGCCTTAAAGACCCATTTGGAACCAATGGCCTTTTTGCCAACAGGTAACTTTGTGAGTGTCCAAGTGTTGTTGTGTTGCAGAGCCTCAAATTCTTCTTGAGCTGTTCTCCTCCACTTACTTGCTTCAGCTGGTGGCAGCTGTTGCACTTCCTTCCATGATGCAGGCTCTTTTGGCAATGCCACTCCTGTGAGGTAGGACAGTCACTTGGCTGGAACTCCTTGTTGGGTCGCGATGAGCACCTCAGGTCCAGAACAGAACTCAGGTCTGGATGATGCTGCATCTCTGCCTCTTCTGTTCCTCCTGGTTCCTCATCATCTGACTCAGGCGGAGTCTCCGGCTTGATGTCCTCTCTCTGGGCTTGCCTGCTCGCTGCAACTGGAAACACTGAGTGAGGTACTTTGAACAGGTCATCATCACCTCCCCCTTCTGTAGAGCTATTGGTTGGAGGATTCTGATTTGGCTCTGTCTCATGAAAATGCCCCACTCTGCAAGTTTGGATTGAGCCAGTCTTGGGACCTGAAACTCTTTCTCCCTTGCTTCCCGGTGGGCACCCCAACAAGATGCCTTCCTTTGTTTGGGAATCTAATTTGAATCTTTTCTTTGTTGGAACGTGGGTGTAGGTAGCTGTCATTGTTAGATGTCTGCTACCCCCAACAGATGCTTGGATTGGCCCACACAGCTTGGTGTGAATTGGCTCCAGAGGCTGTTTAGAGCACCTGGTGCTTTGCTTTGGAATTGCAGGCCTTGTGGAATTTCCCTGTGTGTAGGTTCTGTGCCTTACAACAGCCTTACCACAGTCCTTGGTTTCCAAATTGCTTTCCAATCCATTTTTCTTCATTTGAAGAGTTGCACTTGAATTTCTTTGTCCCAGTTGTCTGTGCCAGAGGATGGCGCTCTCATCCTCCTTTTCTTGGTGACTAGCCACACATGCTAGGTCTGGCCTCTCACAACTGAGAAAGATTAAACCTTGATCTAGGTATCCTGTTAGAAAGACCCTCTTGGTTCATTATCTCACATTTATTACCTTTGAAACGAATGGTGTGGCCTTTCTTCATGAGTGCAGACGTGCTTATCATATTCAGGCTCAATGCTGGAACATACAAAACATTAGTAGCAATTAAGTCCTTCTGGGTGGTGCCATTTCCACACCTTATGAGAGCATGACCCTCTCCTTCCACAGGGATTGTGGTTCCATCTGCTAGGCCAATTCCTTCCTTTGAACTTGGGTTCAAATCAATGAAGAGAGAAGAATCATTAAACATATGCACAGTACAGCCACTGTCTATTATGAAAGATGAGCATAAATATAAATATAAATATAAATATAAATATTAATATAAATAATATAAATAATATAAATAATATAAATATAAATATAAATATAAATATAAATATAAATATAAATATAAATATAAATATAAATATAAATATATGGCATGTCAAGGGCTATAATCCAACACCACATGGTGCCAGAAGGCATTGAGGGGGTTGGCTATTTAAGGGGTGAAACAGTGCCTTATTCACCTGCAAGTAATACAGCTCTCATTTTACTGCTACGCCCCCCTAGCTTCCCAAATGGGAAAAAAAGTCTAGGAAACTTTAGGGCCCACCCACTCCGGAAGTTGCAAAAAGGCCTAACTTATTGTCTCTATGGTCTAAATATTGACAGCAAATGAAGCAAGAGGGAGAAGGAAAGGATAAAATGAAAGAAGTGCCAACGACGATATATTGTACTTGAGAGGACACACATCGACCATTTCAGCAGCCGGTCTAAAAGGTTTTTCAGGGCAGACTGCATGCCAAGGAACAAACTCTCATTCAACAGTGCAGATGAATGCCTCTGAGGTCTGATGAGAACCTTTGCCTTCCTAATAATTTTTTTTTAAAGGGATGCCAGTAACTCCAATAAGCTATCCAGGTTTTGTGCGTCCCAACGTTTGCCCAGCCAGATGTGAAAGCAGGACATGGAATGGAGAAAGCGATTAGATGCTCAAAAGACAGTTCTAAGCATGAGCAACATCAAGGGAAATGAAACTTCAGCTTTACACTGACATTCAATATTTTCTGGTATAGATCTATTATTTCACTACTTGCTTCCAGTCCAATGACTGTTTTTTTCCCATTTCTTTTAGAGTAATAAGAAATAAATTCAAACACAGGCTTGTAAAATCCCTTTTGGGATTGTGCTCATTAAAAAAAAAACACCTTGGAATTTGATTCTTGTGTTTGGAGAAGGAAAATAATATTTGAACCAAAACAGTTGTCAAAATATGTAATAACTCCCCCAGTCAACTTGGGGTGGGGGTATGTGTTTTTATTCCCAACCCATTTTATTTAAATTGTTTTTTTTTCTGAAATTAGCAAACAGAAATAAAGACAGCTGCTATTTAAACATGTGTATTTGAATAGCTACACAAATTCAGAGAATAAACAGTACACAATTATCCACATTATCTAATATCTTAAGCCTTATCTATACAGGTGGCCCTCATTATCTGTGTTCATGTTATCTATGGGTTGCATATCCATGGTTGGAAAACATAGATAAGACCTTGTTAACTGCAGAAACAGATCCCATGTACTGTATCTAGCTTTGAAGTGTATTTTATGTAGTGCAAAATGTGCACTATACCATGTGTAAAATGGCAGACAAGCTTTTGTGTATGTGATATCTCTGTTTCTATCTTTTATTATATTACATGCAGTACATCATGCATTACCTTGTTATCCACAGTTTTGTTATCAATGCTTGTTCAGATAACAACTGGAACAGAGCCTCCACAAATAACAGCCACCACTTTACATGCAACACAATAGTACACATGAGGCCCCTAAGGTTGGGAACACGGCACTCAGCCTTTCCATGTCTTGCTGGGGGCAGGACCAAGACAACAGAGAGGATATAGTTGGGACAGAAACCAAATGCAATTAAAATGGGAGGAAGACTAAGGGCAATTTCGCATTGGAGTCTAAACTGTTTGTCTCCCATGCTGCTTCCAGCTGTTCCTTAAGCCAACCTCAGAAATTCCAATCCAGATCGCAGTGCAAGCAGGCTGGGCTGGTGCTCAGTCCAGATACGGCCACCACAACACCCGATTAGTTGTTCCCCTTCTTCTTGCCCTCCACTCCCCCGCCACCATGCAGGGAATGCAGGCCTTTCTGGCTGATTCCTGTGTGGACCAGTCTACCAGTGGCTGCCTTTTCCTTTCAGGGACTGCTTCCACCTCCCCAGCTCCCATGCCTTTCCTTTGCTTCCCCAGATGTTTGCACCCATCAATGCCTTCACCAATAATGCCCGACATTATTTTCTTTGACACTAACGCAACCACTTTCTTTTTTTCCCATATGGTGCTGTTGGTGCTCTGATGCTGCAATAATCAAAACAACGGGGGAGAGATTCTTCTGTCGGTCCATGGAAAACTTGCAGCGAGACATAACTGATAGGTCAGCATCATAGAAATAACGTTTCAGTGCCCCTACATTGCAGCTGAAAGCTTGGGGGAAAATAAAGAGGGGAGGGGAGGGAAGCTGTGGGCAGGGGGTGGGAGTGCAAGGGGAGTATGCTTCACCCTGTCTGGGCAGAGGCCCAAAGGATGCCCACTGGGAGAGGGAAGGGTTGTCTGAAACATGAGCTTCTCAGCTTGAGGATAGTTCACTGACTGAATGGGGCAACCTGGATCAACTGCAAGATTATTTTAAAAGCTGCAGCTGCTGATCTGCAGAGAACAGAGCAGAATGAAAGGGCTGTACAGGCCAGTGACCAGCCGCTGGAGGGGAGGGGCCTTGCCAGGCACCGCAGCCGATCGGACCCTGGGCTGATCAGAAGGCAGCACTGGAGACCATCTGCTCTGAGGGATTTAAGGCAGCTCTGGGCGGAAAACAGCCATTTTGAATCAAATCTGGAAAACGCAGGCACAGCGTGCACTTGCAATGAGTTGGAAGTGGGAGAAGGATGTTGTGGATGGCCCATATTGGCATGCAGAAAGTGGGGATCTTCTCTGAGACTCTGTGCTGGTAGCTGAAGGAGGTAGCTGGTTTGTGTTTATTTGCTGCCCTGCCCCTCCCTACTACATAAAATATTAGGATGATAATTAGATTAAAGCAGACTGGCAAATGAAATTAATGTATTCGTGTCATTAGAGGTATAAATACTAAATTATCTCTTTGTATGGTGCGGCCATACAAAGGAGACTGGAATGCTAAGGTGGGTAGTCAAACGACACCTGGAATTACAGGCAAGCATGGTCTAGGAGAACAAAATGAAGCGGGACATAGGCTGATAGAATTTTGCCAAGACAACTCACTGTGCATAACAAACACTCTCTTCCAGCAACCTAAAAGACGACTTTATACATGGACTTCACCAGATGGTCAACACCGAAATCAGATTGACTACATCCTTTGCAGCCAAAGGTGGCGGACATCTATACAGTTGGTAAACACAAGACCTGGAGTCTGTAGCTTGAATCATGTCAACTGGATTTCTATTTTCTCAGTGGAAACGTTTCGCTCCTTATCCAAGGAGCTTCTTCAGTCTGAGCAAAGTTGGTAAGGGAATCCTAAATATGTTTCTAGGTAGCTGTGTGACCTTACACCTGGGGGCATGGTTATATTGATATGTTATTTTAAGTCCTTTTATTATCTAAAGGAGGATCGTTAAGATCACCATGCTGCTGTTGAGCTTGTGAAATGGTCTTAATCTTCCTAGGCACAGAAGACAGAGCCGGGAGAAAGATGGGAGAAAGATTGTGCCTGAGGCCCCCACCTCTATTCAAGGAAGGATTTTCCAAGTTGGCATAAATGGATTCCTTGACCCCTCTCTCAAACCACCTATCTTCTCTGTCTAAAATGTGAACATTAATGTCCTCAAATGAGTGTCCTTTTTCCTTTAAATGAAGATAAACTGCTGACTCTGGTCCTGTGGTGTTACTTCTCCTGTGTTGGGCCATCCTCCTGTACAAAAGTTGTTTGGTTTCTCCACAAACACAGGAGAAGTAACACCACAGGACCAGAGTCAGCAGTTTATCTTCATTTAAAGGAAAAAGGACACTCATTTGAGGACATTAATGTTCACATTTTAGACAGAGAAGATAGGTGGTTTGAGAGAGGGGTCAAGGAATCCATTTATGCCAACTTGGAAAATCCTTCCTTGAATAGAGGTGGGGGCCTCAGGGACAATCTTTCTCCCATCTTTCTCCCGGCTCTGTCTTCTGTGCCTAGGAAGATTAAGACCATTTCACAAGCTCAACAGCAGCATGGTGATCTTAACGATCCTCCTTTAGATAATAAAAGGACTTAAAATAACATCTCAATATAACCATGCCCTCAGGTGTAAGGTCACACAGCTACCTAGAAACATATTTAGGATTCCCTTACCAACTTTGCTCAGACTGAAGAAGCTCCTTGGATAAGGAGCGAAACGTTTCCACTGAGAAAATAGAAATCCAGTTGACATGATTCAAGCTACAGACAATTCCACCTGGATGACTGAGAACCTTCATAGACACAAGACCTGGAGCTGACTGTAGTTCAGATCACGAACTTCTTATTGCACAATTTAGAATCAGACTAAAGAGAATAGGGAAGACCCACAGATCAGTTAGATATGAACTCACTAACATTCCTAATGAATATGCAGTGGAGGTGAAGAATAGATTTAAGGGACTAGATTTAGTAGATAGGGTCCCGGAAGAACTATGGACAGAAGTTTGCAACATTGTTCAGGAGGCAGCAACAAAAAACGTCCCAAAGAAAAAGAAAACCAAGAAGGCAAGATGGCTGTCTGCTGAGACACTGGAAGTAGCCCAAGAAAGAAGGAAAGCAAAAGGCAACAGTGATAGGGGGAGATATGCCCAATTAAATGCAAAATTCCAGAGGTTAGCCAGAAGAGATAAGGAATTATTTTTAAACAAGCAATGCGCGGAAGTGGAAGAAGATAATAGAATAGGAAGGACAAGAGACCTCTTCCAGAAAATTAGAAACATCGGAGGTACTGTAAATTCCAGGCAAAAATGGGTATGATCAAAAACAAAGATGGCAAGGATCTAACAGAAGCAGAAGAGATCAAGAAAAGGTGGCACGAATATACGGAAGATCTGTACAGGAAGGATAATAATATCGGGGATAGCTTTGACAGTGTGGTCAGTGAGTTAGAGCCAGACATCCTGAAGAGTGAGGTTGAATGGGCCTTAAGAAGCATTGCTAATAACAAGGCAGCAGGAGATGACGGTATCCCAGCTGAACTGTTTAAAATCTTGCAAGATGATGCTGTCAAGGTGATGCATGCCATATGCCAGCAAATTTGGAGAACACAGATTCCATCAGATTGGAAAAAATCAACTTATATCCCCATACCAAAAAAGGGAAACACTAAAGAATGTTCAAACTATCGAACATTGGCACTTATTTCACATGCCAGTAAGGTAATGCTCAAGATCTTGCAAGGTAGACTCCAGCAATTTATGGAGCGAGAATTGCCAGAAGTACAAGCTGGGTTTAGAAAAGGCAGAGGAACTAGAGACCAAATTGCCAATATCCTCTGGATAATGGAGAAAGCCAGGGAGTTTCAGAAAAACATCTATTTTTGTTTTATTGACTATTCTAAAGCCTTTGACTGTGTGGATCATAACAAATTGTGGCAAGTTCTTGGTGGTATGGGGATACCAATTCATCTTGTCTGCCTCCTGAAGAATCTATATAACGACCAAGTAGCAACGGTAAGAACAGAGCATGGAACAACGGACTGGTTTAAGATTGGGAAAGGAGTACGGCAGGGTTGTATACTCTCACCCTACCTATTCAACCTGTACGCAGAACACATCATGCGACATGCTGGGCTTGAGGAATCCAAGGCTGGAGTTAAAATCGCTGGAAGAAACATTAACAATCTCAGATATGCAGATGATACCACTTTAATGGCTGAAAGCGAGGAGGAGTTGAGGAGCCTTATGACGAAGGTGAAAGAAGAAAGTGCAAAAGCTGGGTTGCAGTTAAACCTCAAAAAAACCAAGATTATGGCAACCAGCTTGATTGATGACTGGCAAATAGAGGGAGAAAAAGTGGAGGCAGTGACAGACTTTGTATTTCTAGGCACAAAGATTACTGCAGACGCTGACTGCAGTCAGGAAATCAGAAGACGTCTACTTCTTGGGAGGAGAGCAATGACAAATCTTGATAAAATAGTTAAGAGCAGAGATATCACACTGACAACAAAGATCCGCATAGTTAAAGCAATGGTGTTCCCTGTAGTAACCTATGGCTGCGAGAGCTGGACCATAAGGAAGGCTGAGCGAAGGAAGATAGATGCTTTTGAACTGTGGTGTTGGATGAAAATTCTGAGAGTGCCTTGGACTTCAAGAAAATCAAACCAGTCCATACTCCAGGAAATAAAACCAGACTGCTCACTTGAGGGAATGATATTAAAGGCAAAACTGAAGTACTTTGGCCACATAATGAGAAGACAGGATACCCTGGAGAGGATGCTGATGCTAGGGAAAGTGGAAGGCAAAAGGAAGAGGGGCCGACCAAGGGCAAGATGGATGGATGATATTCTGGAGGTGACGGACTCGACTGTGGGGGAGCTGGGGATGGCGACAGCTGACAGGAAGCTCTGGCGTGGGCTTGTCCATGAAGTCACGAAGAGTCGGAAGCGACTGAATGAATAAACAACAAAAATGGTGCGGCCACCGTATATGGAGTTATTTTGAGTTGCTTTGAATACTAATAAACTTATTTCTGACTCAGCCAATTAGAGGTTTCAATTGGTTCCTGGCTTGGGAAACAAATGGGAAGATTTCCACCTTCTAACAGTAGGTTGGTGCAAGATAACACCTGTGGAGCCTCGTTTTGGTTACACACACTTGGATAATTAGGAATAGTAAAGGCATTTGGAAAGCAGCTTAGATTTGCATTGGCTCTGGGTCTCCCTCTAGAATCACAAGTAGTGGAGCTATGTACAGTTCATTACTCTAGAGCAGTGGTTCTCAAAGTGTGGTCTGGGGACCCCTGGGGACCCCCAAGACCCTTTCATGGGTTCTGCAAAGTCAAATAAACAAATATTTTAAAATTTCTCAGTTTTAATTTCCAATACAGTAAATATCAACAGATATAAACCATATAAACCAAAGCTCTTTGGGGTCCTCAATCATATTTAAGAATGTAAAGGGATCTTGAGACCAAAATGTTTGAGAACCGCTGCTCTAGAGGCAGAAGGGAAGTGTTGTGTTAAACTTGAAGCATGTAAAAGTTCAAGATGCTCTGAAACTGCCTGTTACTCTCTGGGAAGCATGAATTTCAAGTTGAAATTGGCCCTTGGGGAAAAAGAGTCCTCTTGTATCTTCCATGATGGGAAAAAAGCAGGTTGCTGGGTATTATAGCAGTGAAATACAATCCCCCTCCTTAGGAAAAGAGACACTCTCAGAAGGGAAGGGAGCAAGGTTCTTCATACTTGGAAGTAGGCCTTCCCTTAGAAAACCCCAGAGCATGAGAAATTCAAAGATCCTCTTTACTTCTGGTCGAGACCTGTGTCCACATAGAGAAAGGAATTATAGCAAGCCTAATCTGATTTCAGAAGGTGAGGATACAAAACCTTCGCTATAGAAGAAGAACAGCCTACACTGGAGTAGGTCCCAGACTTAACCCAGAACTAGGTCCCAGCCAGCACAGCAGCATAGTAGAGATTTCCAGTGGACTCTGTCCCCATGAGGCTTAAGAGCAGTAATGTTCCCTCTCAACTTAGTAGAGATTCTTACACCCCAGACCTAGCCCTAAGGAAGCTCTCAGCAGGAATACAATAGTTAGATCTTATTCTGCTCGTGATCATGACCCAGGCAAAAATAATCTCCACTGACTATAGCCATCATCTCCCAAGAGGACGATTATTACTGTTATATCATGGAATACAGCAATTTAAATTAATTGTATATTGTATTTTAAATGTAGTGCTGATTAATTAAATGTAAACACGATTACTCCCCATGCAGTTAACTATTAACCTCTCATGTGGCATTAAAATTACAACTTTGCGCCAAAGTCTGGCGGTTGTGCTAAAGGGTTCCACACAGTCCTGGCACTGTAAGCTGCATATTACCTTTGTTCAAGACTCTGCTTCAGCCTTCCCTGGCCTTGAAGGGGGCTTTGGGACTGAAAGGGGCAGCAGGCATGCATGGGTTTCTAGGAGAGGTTGCCGGCCTGTGTGCTCCCGTCCCCTAAGCCAGCGTTTCTCACCCTTAGCAACTTTAAGATGGGTGGACTTCAACTCCCAGAACTCCTCAGCCAGTAAGCTGAACTGAAGTATAGAAACTGGAGCAGTTTTCAACCACCATTTTTTATAAAAACAAAGCAATTGCACAGGTATGTCGATGAAGGTTCTCAGTCATCCAGGTGGAACAGTCTGTGGCTTGAATCATGTCAACTGGATTTCTATTTTCTCAGTAGAAACGTTTCACTCCTTATCCAAGGAGCTTCTTCAGTCTGGAGCTTCTTCAGACTGAAGAAGCTCCTTGGATAAGGAGTGAAACGTTTCTACTGAGAAAATAGAAATCCAGTTGACATGATTCAAGCCACAAATTGCACAGGTATTTTGCCATTTTGGTGCGGTTTGGAGGCTGGGAGGCTTCAATCCATAGGTTACTCACCCATGTATTATACGGATAGAAGCCTGATAGAACCGCTCTACAAATCTGTCTCTGCAGAACATTTTAGAATCAATGTTGTTGTAAGAACAAAAACTGTGTTTAAAACGAAGAGGAAATGTTGAAAATAAGCTAATGTTGACCCTAGCTCTGAAAAACTTAAATCTCACCACATACAATATTTCCTTATTCATTTCTTGAATTTGTTATACCATCAATTATCAAAGTACCATAGTTTTACAGTAAAAACATAAAGCTGGAGATTAAACCAGAGGAATTAAAATCAACATCCAAATAAGAATAACCCAGCATTTAACATTTGTTTAAACAGGTCTGTTTAAAGGCTCTTAAAGGAGCCAACCAGGAAGACAATCCATTCAGCTCAGCACGGAGTAGATTCCAGAGACCCAAGATGGTCAAATGTCGTTTGATGACTTTTTATCATCGTATCCATTGGTTGATCAAATTTCTATTTTATATAATACAGTAAAACCTCAGTTTAACAGACCTCAACTTAGTAGACTTTGGATACATTTCTACCTGGACATCCCTCTGAAATAAATCACAACTCTCTTGCATCCAGAGTAGTTTAGAAAAGGCACTTAAATTAACATTTATTTTACCTTAATGTTCTGACATCTGCAGCAATATACAACACTTGTTGTCAGTTTTGCATCATTATGCAAATTGCATCATTTATGTCACTTGCCTAATGATGTCATTACAGATATAATATGAATTGATGCCAATAATGTACTTACAGGAGCAACAGGCATTTCAGAATAACAGATATTCCTTTCCCCCAATTAGTCTCTTAAAACACGGTTTTACTGTAATTTTAAATTTTAGAGAAAGAAGGAATGCTGAGATGCTTAAGCAGAATTTCAGCCATCTCTTCTGCATATGTTTGCATTATCTCTGTGTTTTTAAAATAAGAATTTAATACTCTTTTGGGTAAAATATAAAACTCTGGGTTAACTTATATTACATTCAAAGAATTCCCTTGCATGTCTCTGTTCTAGTTAAGCCATTAGTTAACAGGATGCGGATATACATAAGAGGTTTTTTAAAGTATACCATCAAACTTCCCTTGAGATTAATCTCTTGGGATCTAAAAGCCATTGCATTTATATTTAAATACAAGGCGGGGGGGGGTCCGACTTGAGGACTGTGCCTGCCTTTTTAAGCTTCCCTCAAATTAAAACAATATGAAAGATAGCAATATATGGGAATATATACTAGGACAGAAATAGTCCCAGGAAGAAGGGACGTAAACCCTGCCCTGTCGAGTTGAAGAGCTGAATCTAACCAGTTACTGGCCAACCAGACTCTTTCTTCAGGGAAGGGGGGAAGCTACTGAAACTAACAAATATAGGGAAACTAATAAACAACAGCAGCACAGTTTATCCTCCCTCATTCTTCTGGACCCTGTACTGGCGGAAAGTGGGACCGCTTCATCTTAACGTTAAGGTACATTTCAGAATATGATGAAAGTGGAATAAGGTAAATAAATCACAGACTCATCACAGACCCAATGCATGGGGGGGGTGTGCCACAAACCTGTGCAAGGCTGTCGGACCAATTAGATTAGTCTACCCAAGTAGTGTGATGGATCCAACTGGTTTACTCAAAGAGTTTACCAGCCATCTGGAGGGTGGTTCTATGGAAAGCCTAGCCAGTCTTTGGGATGTGGAAGCAGCAAGGGCCCTTGATAGGATTGCTCCCAAGTGGCTTTTCCCTTAATACTGATCCTGGGAAGCTCAGTGATTCTGAGGACCTCAGGAGCATCAGAGGAGTGTTGCAGGCAGAAGAGGAGGAGCAAATCCAACTGGACATGGGTTCAGGCCCAAATTCAGACCATACATCATGGCAGGGGGGAGGGAGAGAAAATTACTTTTCTGTCCTTATTATGTCTCCAGAATTCCATGTGACAACTCTTTTTAAAGTGATCTTTAAATCCAATCTTTTACAGAAGGGTTGTCTGGAAGAGACACAAACTGCTATGAGTTATTAGCAGAGCACTTTGCAGATAAAATCAGCAAAACAAATGGATCTGTTTGGAGTTAGAAATCAGCTGGACAGAAGGTAATATCTAGGGATGTTATCTGGGAAGAGTTTGAACTTGTTAATCCTGAGGCAGTGGATAGAGTCCTTGGTGAGATTATACTAAGTAACTAAGAGAGAGTAATAAACAGTGAAGTCCAGTAAAACAAACATACATACATACATACATACATACATACATACATACATACATACATGGAATACTAAGTAAGTGTGGGACAGTGTAGGAGCAAATTTTTCTGAGTGTTATCATCAATAAATGGTTGTCAAATTCTATTGAACCAATAAAAGTTTTTATATCTCAACTGTGTTGCCTATCTTCTGGAGAAGGTACAGTTGGAAGTTTCTGATTCTTGGCTTGTTTGATTTTCATTGCTGAGAGCAGATAGGTTAATTCAGTAAATTTTACAGGTATATAAGGTTTTATGATATTTAACAGGAAAATAATGGGATGGTAATTAAAATGCAAGACTAAAATTGTTGCATCTTTAGTTGTATATCACTTTCCAAAATTGTTGAGCATTTTTACTTTACAAATCATAAAAACTTCCCACTTCTTTATTACAACAAACTTTTGAATATTTGAGATCCATTTTAGCAATCATAACTAATAAACATCTAGACTGTTACATGACAACATTTTAGAATTCTGTTAAGGTTGTTAATCCTCCACATTTCTGTATTTACTTCTGTACTATAGTGCTAAGCTATAAATATGGAAACCAATCAGGAGTTTTGTTCCATTCTTGAATTATCTTTTCATATGATTTTATGCTGGTTTTATTTACCACCAAATCTTGTAATCTCTAAGAATTGTGAAGCTTGCATTGACCAAATCTTATTCCACAGTCTTCTTAAAAATTAATGTTTTTTATTGTTAACAATGGGTGACAATTTAGAACTGAGTCTCTTCTTGTACTTATTCCATATTTTATTAAATTATTCATATTATTATGTTCTTTTATTCTTGAATCCCATCTGCTTGTTTCAATCAGTAAGAAATTATGTAATCCAACTAGTAAATCCTCTCCTTCCAGAGAGGCAATTTGTCAACAAGGTATCTTGCTGGATCTTTTGGCAGCCATTGATGTTATTGGCCATGGTATCTTCCTGAACTGCCTGCAAGTGTTGGGAGTTGGAGGTACCATTCTTTGATGGTTCATTCCTCCCTGATTGGGCAATTCTAGTTAGTTGTTTGGGGGAGGAGAAGTCAACCCCTTAGACTCTCCAATATGAAGTATCTCAGGGCCCAACTCCCTCCCTCACCTTTGTTAATAACTACATGAAGCTATTGAAGAGGTTATCCAGTGCTTGGGGTCCAGTATTATTAATATGCTGACAATAACCAGTTATACATTTCCACCCCAGGCATCAGGAGATGCAATGGAAGTCTTGTCCTGGTGTGTGGAGGTTGCAAGGAGCAGGTTGAGACCCAACAGTTACAAGACAGAACAGCTGTGGATTCAGAAGCTGACTGACCAATTTTAGTTCTGGATAGAAAATGTGCTCCCCCCAAAAGGGCTGATGTGAACTCTGGGCTTCTCCTGGACTCTTAGCTCCTGCTAGAACAGCAGGTAGAAGCTGTGACCTGAGTGGTCTTTGCCCAGCTTCGGCTGGTGCACTTCCTGGAGCAGAAGCACTAATTGTACTCACTCATGCTCTCACCACCTCATGGGTGGATTGTTGTAATGTACTATATGTGGGATTGCCCTTGAAGACCCCCTTCAAGGTAAGTGCAACTAGGGCAGAAAGGGGCAGCTTACATGCTAACTGGAACAATCCAATATTACAGTAGCTGGGTTGGTTGCCAGTTTGTTTCCAGGTGCAGTTGAAGGTGCTGTGATCATGACTTGGGTCCTGGCCTTCTCTGACACTGCTTCCTCCAAAGAGAATCTCTCCATCTAAGGTGTGCCTGTAGAGAGTGCTAGCTAAGAGTTCCCGCTTTTCAAGAGAGGATTCAGCCAAGCATTCTCTGCAGGAGCTCCCCTCCTGCAGAATGCCCTCCCATCAGATATAAAATCTGTGCCCTGACTTTTAATCCTTAGGAATCTTTTTAAAAACTGTCTTTTTCAACATGCATTTTGGAACATGCATTTCAACTGGAACAGGCAGACATAATGTGAGAATGGGATGGGGTTATCTCTATCTCTATCTCTCTATCATCTCTATCATATTTGTCTGATTATCTATGTTCCTATTGTTTTATGATTACAATTATAGGTTGTATTTTCATTGTTTTATATATTTGATACTTCTCACAATTACTGTTCTACTGTATGACATATTTGCATGTTGCTGCTGATGAGCCGCTCAGAGTCCAAATGATTGGTGTGGCATAAAAGCATTGATAATTCCAGTCTGTATGTTCCATGGAGTGTAGCTGTTCTTGCAGAAACGAATTCCATCCAGGCAGGGAGTGACGCTTCCACCATCGAGATACCCCTCTTTCCCTAGGATCTGGATGGAGCAGAGCAGGAGATGCCTGTCCCCCAGAGCTAGCTTATACTGTAAATAAACTGCTCCGCTTTCCTTTTTCAATCAGGGTGATCAGGCCAAGTGGATTTGGTATATGTACAAACCCAACACTGCGCAACAATGAATAAAAGATGTTTATTTTAATAAACACAACAAAACAGCTCTTTGAGGAATAAGATATAAAGCCCTAGATCTACAACCTAGCAATCTTTAATCAACCAACAGACAGAAAGCAAAACAAGATGGAGAGAAAACATGAGCAAATATAAAACGGTGCAACTAAGCAAAGCAGCACTGAAAAGAATAGAACACCTTGGGGGGTTCCACCTATGCTTTTCCTATCAACTTTTTCCTACTCCCAGGGCTTTGGGGCAGAAATCTTCAGGTCTGGTCTGGAAAAATCTCCTCCTACAGTCTTCACTGCTTCCAGAACTTGCAGCCAACAACAGACTTGGAAAAAGGAAACTTCCAGCTGCCTCTCCCAGCCTGAAGTGCCCCACCCGCCTTGCTTCTCACTGGAAGAGGATCATGGCTGTTAAAGCAGGGGATGCCTAGAGTTGCCTTCTAATCTGGAGGGCCCAGAATCCACTCAAATCCACACATATATAAATTTTAAAAGCCTGAGAATTAGAACACAGTCCTATCATAGCCAAACCGCTGGAACAGGTTGTGTAGTAGTCCCCTAACATCTTCTTCATATTGTGGGGAATTACAGTTTTATAGACCTACAGTACAATTCAATTTAAATTTAGATATAGGTTAAACATAATCATCACTGAATTTTGGCTTTGTCCTCTTTGTCCTAGTCCCAATGCTTCTCTGAAGCGTGCCCTGCAGCATACCACTCAAACCCACTTAACCAGAAAAAAAAGCTGGGATCATCTTTCCCAGGCCTAACTGAACACTGCCTCTCCACTCAGTGGGATGAGCTGTGATGAATAAAGGTCCGCTGCGTTCATTCAGATACTTTTGTTTGCAGGATCAGGCTTCAATGACTGGCATTCTTCCAACCAAATCTTTCCCCCCCCCCCCCTAAGACTTATAATAAATACATGGATATCATCTGGATAGTTTTCACCAAAATATTTCTCCTGGTATAATCAGTCCTGGCTTGTGCTCAGGGTCTAGATCATAGCTATCCAAACTGTGTGTCGCGACACATTAGTGCGCAGCGGCAGTGTGCACGGCAGCGGCGCGCCATCAGCACTTCCGGGTTTTAGCGCGACACACAAGGCCGCCGCTGCCGCTGCTGCCACCACCACACACACTGCCGCGCCACCGCCACCGCAGCTGTTGGTGTGTTGCCAACAGCGGGACTTTGGAAAGCACTGGTCTAGATCATAACATGCACAGTAGAATTTGAAGTGCTAGTCTCATCTCATCTCATCATCTCATCTCATCCCATCTCATCTCATCTCATCAGCAATTTAACAACCCATTTGCAAAGCTCTTGTAACATTATAATGGGTCCCGATAGTTTTTCTAACCAGTTTATCTTTGTATGAAACAAACATAAATATACTCACTGACAAGCTATTATAGGTGAAAATAAAACATGTAGACATTTCCATTAGTCGGTTTACTGGAAAACATCAGTGTACAACTATTATGAGAAGGAAAGTTTACCCATTTTACATGATTATGAGATCTATCAAGTACAACAGAAAGTAAATATACTGAGTTTTGGGGTCAGTTCAGGAAACACTTTCTATCTGCATTATTACTAAATGGCAGTCAGATTATTCAGAGACAAAATAATAGATAGCAAGCAATATTTCTGTTTTATTTGCAGGACACAATGATCAATTAATTTCCAAGGTTTTAAAAAAAACTTACTATATCAGGACAAAAAGGAATAATGAATTCCAGTGTTTTAGGGTTTTATCCTTTCACATTAACAGCAGGTTGCTCTGATAACAGTGAAATGAGCTTCTTGTGATCTTAAAATGAAGTTAAAATGAAATTAATAAACAAAGTTAATAAACAGAAACTTTTAATTGTATGTTGGGTATTGCAGAGAATGTTTAATAAGTTTTGCTGATGGATTCCTACTTTTTGAAAGTATGATTTGTTGAAACACTTCTTCATAGATCCTGGGCTTTCCCATTATTGTTCTATTTGGCCTGAAATTTGCAGGATTGTTAATACGATTCTACAATCATTATTGTTCAGAATTTGGTATTCATGTATTTTTGAAAGAAAAAGAAAATAATTATAGTGAAGAAAAGGAGAGTAAAATAATACCAATATGGTACTGGAGAAAAGATTAGACTTCCCCCATCTCATGCCCATCAGTGCCCATTTTGATTGGACCTTCAATTGTTTTGCAACTAAACATAAATATCAGAAGTGAAATAAAAATCTGACATATTGACTAGTTTATATCACTGACATTTTGAATCTATCATATCAAGAATTATGCACATTTTGAGTATGGAGTGCTTCATTTTACAGTCATGGAAAGGCAAGACCATCCCTGATTTGCTATGCAGTGAATAGTTGCTGGATTCCATGGCCACAGAAACTAGGACCAGAAATCATAGATACTAGCTGCAGCTACCTAGATTTCATTTAAATCTAAATAAATAAGAAAAATAAGAAAAAATCATTCTGTCAGTAAATTCTGTACAACAGTGGAACAGTATACCTATGGAGGTTGTGGGTTCGCCATCTTTGGGGATGTTTAAGTAGAGGCTTCAGAGCCAGTCCTCATGTATGGTTTAATTGATTTTTCTACACATTGCAGAGTCGTACAAGATGATCTTTGTGGTCCCTTCCAACTGTACAGTTCTATGATTCTGTAACTTTACATTGCCTTTGTTTAACAGACAGCAAGAAAAGGACTTTCAAGTTATTAAATTTGATTTCATATGAGGTTGAAAAGTATTAAATAATTATATACAATTATTCAATATACTTGCACTGAAGTGGAGATTTTTTTCCCTTTTTTTAAAGGTTTATTTCTCAAATTTAATAAAGGGGGGGAAGTACGATGTTTACGAAGTACTGTTCCAAAGGCTTATTCCAGTTGGGCACTATATTAAACCAGTCAGTCAGTGAATCAATCCTTATTTTGATATATAACTGACATACTGTACAGATATGTACAGTATCTGGTGTGATGCTCAGTTCATGAGCCCTGGGTTATAATGACAGAGACAGGCTTTATGGCCTCCCCATCAAAATGACATTTCTGTCCCGTATTAAGTTCCGGTAGTTGTGCATCTCCTTAGTCCCCCACAGCACCTCTGACTATCAGCATGCCTGGGCCCAGACTGGAAGGAAGGGAGCAGGGAAGAGTCCCCTTGCATTCACCTACTGGATGCGCTGAACAAGAAAATACATTCTGGACAGTGGCACCTCAAGGCCATTTTCATCCTAGTGACTTAAAGCATCTTGAGAACATCACCCGGCCATTGTTGAAGTGATATAAAGCCTATCTTCATTACTGTTATTTTGGCACAACAATGTTTGGATGACTCTAGAAGACACTAACTCACTAGTGGGAAATAATTGAAGAGACTGTTTCCCCTGGTTCCAATTTTAAGTGGAGGCTCTGTCTCGAAATCCTATAAAAAGTTTGAATCTACAAGGAAGGGGAAAATAAACCCTTAGATCAGAGCTTTCCAAACTTTTCATGTTGGTGACACACTTTTTAGACATGCATCATTTCACGATAGACTCTTACAGCAGGGCACAAGGCAGGCACTAGGACCTGCACGGAATCACAGCAGGTTTGGAGGCAGCAGGGCACAAGGCAGGCACTAGGACCTGCACGGAATCACAGCAGGTTTGGAGGCAGCCAGGCACAAGGCAGGCACTAGGACCTGCGCGGATTCCTGGCAGGGCTCAGAGGCAGCAGCAGCCGCGACACACCCAGACACTGCAGCCGACACACTAACATGTCCCGACACACAGTTTGGAAAGCTATGCCTTAGATGACCCTGGAGAAACTATGCAAAGACGGTTACAAAAACAAAAACATGCTTTAACCTGGGAAAGAGGAAAATATAAATCAGAAACTCAAACTGGCTACACCCTAACTCCCTGGGGTATAAGAGGGAGGGAAGGGAAAACACAGTCAGGCTTTCAAGATTCTCTTACTAGAGCCTGTCTCCATACAGATGAGTTCTAGTTCTAGTCAAACTTGTGGAATCAGTTTCCTGACCTGGCTTACATTGAAGGGCTGACACATTAGCTATCCAGTAACCCTCAAAGGGCAAGGACTAGTTCAGGCGAATATTTCCTCTATCTCACTGTTATTTTCTTACTGACAATTGTTCACTGAATGGCCCAAGAAGATGATAAACCAAGCAAGATGTTGATGTCTCTTTTAGGATCAGTGAGCACAAAACTTTGGTTTCATTAGGCTAAGGCAGAGACAATGGTGGCAGTTGCAAGTTTTAACTCATGTGTGTCCCAACTAACCCAAAGCCATAGTTACTATTATTCCCACTCACCCACCCAAATTGTAGAACTGAAAAAAAAAGTACAGAAAAAAATTCAAAGGAACTGGAAAAACTCCAGGTATTTTTGGTCTTTGGGGCATGATAGACGTGACATAATACAACTTATGCATGTGGAGAAATCAGAGCAGCAGAACTTTCTCTCAATGAAGCTGAACTGGGAGACATGCAGGATAGATAAAAGGACATGTCTCTTCATCAGTTTGTACATAATTCGGGTATGGAATTCACTACTAGAAGATGTTATGAAAGCCACCTCTTGGATAACATCTAAAGCAGAGCTTTCCAAACTTTTCATGTTGGTGACACACTTTTTAGACATGCATCATTTCGCAACACACTCTTACAGCAGGGCATCATTTCGCGACACACTCTTACAGCAGGGCACAAGCCAGGCACTAGGACCTGCGTGGAATCACAGCAGGTTTGGAGGCAGCAAGGCACAAGGCAGGCACTAGGACCTGCATGGAATCCTGGCAGGGCAGGTTTGGAGGCAGCAAGGCATAAGGCAGGCACCAGGACCTGCATGGAAGCCAGGAGGCAGCAGCAGCCGCAACTAACGTGTCCCGACACACAGTTTGGAAAGCTATGATCTAAAGCATAGTTTTCCAAACTGTGTGTCGTGACGCTTTAGTGTGTCGCAACACACAGTTTAGTGTGTTGCGAAGCAGCGGTGCACGGCAGCGGCGCGGGGGCGCCCGTGGTGGTGGTGGTGTGTACGGCGGCGGCAGCAATGGCGGCAGCGGCATACTATCAACGCTTCCGTGTTTTAGCAAGGCCTCCGCCGCCACCGCCGCTGCCATACACACAGCCGCCGCCGTATACACCACCACCCCCACGCGCGCCCCCGCGCCACCACCACACATGCCCCCGCACCGCCACTGTGCACGCCCCCGCACCGCTGCCGCTGCCGCCATTGGTGTGTTGCCAAAAGCGGCAGTTTGGAAAGCACTGATCTAAAGAGAATTAGACAACATATGAAAGATAAGCCTAACCACAATACCTGTATGCATAACTCAGAAGAGCAGTTGCTGGGGACCATGGCCATGAGGATGCTACTGCACTCATATCTGGCTTGGGGGCTTCTCAGAGGCATCTGGCAAGCCTCCATGGGAAACAGGATGGTGGACTAAATAAGCCAGAGGTCTGTTCCAGAACAATTCTTCTGTTTTTTAATGGAGTAAATCTAGGCTGACCATATTTCAGGATGGCAAAACAGGACGGGGTCTTATGTAATATTCCGTATTCATGAAAAAGACAGGGGTCCCCGCCCCCCAGTCCGCGCAATTGGCTCCTGCCTGCAAACCCCGCCACCGGACCGTGTGATTGGCTCCCATCTGCAAACCCCTCCCCCCAGTCCACGCGATTGGCTCCCACCTGCAAACCCCACCCCCAGTCCGCGCTCCGGCTCGGATCCTCCTTCTGTGCCATTCCTGCCGGGTTTGAAAAATGGGACAAAATTGAGATTTTTATGAAAATGACGGGACAGTTGAAAAATGCTTAAAAAATGGGACTGTCCTGTTTAAAATGGGACGTATGGTCAGCCTAAGTAAATCCCATTCACTTCATCCTTATAACTGCTAAGAAAACTAAATCAGTGGAACTATACCACTTCATACTGTCCCCAGAGGCATTTGCAGGGGGACAAATGATGAAACATGTGTGATGCCTTTCATCAGACATCAGGACCCAACTGTGTGGTAGCATTTGCATGATGATGTCATCACATGCATGTTGCTGTTTTGATATCACAGTTTGTTGCAGATGCTGATGACCGCTGTTCATGTCCTATAATTGATTGATTTTGAGATAGTCTTTAACATCTGCTCTGAGTATGAAAACTGGTTCTTTTGATGACATGGGCAGTCTTTATGGGGGAAAAAAAGATCTCTGTAGATTATACAAAATAGAACCCTTTTATAACCTTAAGATTTTCTTTTAATGTGTGCTTGCTTCATTTTACTGAAGACAGTTCAACATACCAAATTCTAAAGATCCACTTTGAATTTAGTGGGTGGAGTGATGGTAAGCATAAGATGAAGTGCATAGTTGATTCAACCTGTTCCATTCTTCTTTGGTGAATTCACCCTCTAATATTATGGTAGTTTAATCTGTTTCTTAACACAGCTCGACATCCAAGTAGGAAAAAAATCCAAACAATATATTTCACTTGAGCCTTTCAAGTGGCCTTGCTGAAATATTTCATCTGCTCTGTAATAAGAACTATCAGGAGTTTTTGTTAAGGAAAAAGCAATCAGTCCTGACTGGATATCTATTCATCTGAAAAACAGTGTATTTCGCTTTCAATCATTTGTTCTTACAGGAAGGAAACTCTTTGATGAATAGTTTTGCTCTGTTTAAACTCTTTTATTTGTTTGATGTGGCAGGTGTCAGAATGAATATATTCTTCAAAATGAACATCAACCAAATAGAATAGATGTTCCCAAAATATAAAAACATCCAGAGTCACACTCCCATCTAATCATCTTCCAAGCAAGTCACATTCTCACTGAATAAAATTTAGTCACTGAGAAAAAAAAGACAGTTTTGACTTTCTTTTGATTACTCACATAATAATCAAAGCAAGTACGAAGTTGGAATGAGGGCTGTTTTTCAACTCCAGAAGAGTGCATACAACTGGGAATAGTTTTTAACTCACTCAAGACAGAAGGAATGTCTACAATTTGTCCAGCCCCATATTTGTAATCCTCATGACAGATTCTTTAACAATTGGTGCTTGCTTTGGTAAAGTATCTTGACAGGTGGGGGAGGGAGAGAGAATATTTGATGTAAGGACTGACAGGTATGACCACCAATAAGAATAACCAGGCTACCATTAGTTATCCCAGTGTCTTGGGGATGGCGGAGGAAACTTGTGAGAAATCCTTAGCTTAATAATTTCCTTCCCTCACAATTTCCCATTTCCTTTGCATACAAGTAAAACATATTTTGTGGAGCTCTTCTCAACTAAAAGTTTTTAAGGAAAAAGTAAGTAAATTAATCCCTTATTCCTGCCCTCAATCTCTGACAGTCAACTCAGGGAGGAGCATTTTTGCTTTGCCACCATCAATTCTCTTTGCACAAAATCCCATCAATCTATTTTCCTGCAAATTGTAGGAGATATTCCTCACTATAGGAGGAATACATTATTTCTGTAACCAAAAACATATGGGTGGTTTTTATTATTATAAAATCAGAATGTAAAAGGCTGTAATTGGGGGTGGGGGGGGGAAACTAGAACAATTTCTCTGAAATTTGGTATTTTTAATTTCTCATGGTGATCTTGAGATCCCCCTTCTTGAGAAAGATCACCCTTCTTCAGAAAAGAAGGATGATTTTTGTCCTTTACTGGTGAAAAGCAAAACAAAAATTTTAAGCATTTTTAAAAACATAGCTTAGAAGCCCCTGCAGCAATGCTGGTGGCATCTGGCTTTACTTTCTCCACTGAAAATATGCTTTCTTGTAAATTTCATCCAGTTTTCATTTTTTTTTAATTAAAAAGTAGAGTTGTTTATTTATATTTTCTCCATGCTAAGGGGAATCTGATCAATACTCCAGTATCTAGAAAATTTGGGATGGGTTATTCCCCCCAGCCCAGAAATTTGGGCTCCTTCTGATCCTTTTCCTGTTCTTGTCTTTGTCATAGAACTGCATGCAAAATTAATAATAATAATAATAATAATAATAATAATAATAATAATAATTTATTAAATGTATATGCCTCCCGACTCCCAACGATTCTGGTAACAATACCATCATCTGCATAATTGGTGCTTCTGCAAACTTTGCATATAACTCTTTGCCAAGGAAGATGGGAGAACTCCAATGGAGGAAATGCACTCCCACAATGGGTTTTTTCCTTCCCTTCCCATGTAGCAAATCCCCCCCCATCAGCTCATCTACTCCCATCTACTCCCAAGGGTCCCCCAACTCATTTTGGTTCAGTTTGATTACATGCAGGGAGAGGGCTACAGGACAGTGGAGATTTTTTTCCCATCCCCATTTCACTGAGCAGTTACTGAATTTGATTTGCAAGTACATCAACTTTTGATAACTTATGCATTAAATAAATGCATAGTAAATTAATGCATAATTAGTTAATTAACATGTGCCTGTCCATTTCTGACAAGGCTTCATCTAAAGAAAAGAGAGATGCCAATCTCTTGTGTTGTGTTGTGTTGTGTTGTGTTGATTTACAAGTCTATTTGGTAGAGGCCCACAACAGACGCAAGGGTGTTCTGTTGTGCCTTGGCTCATCAGCTTCACCGAAGCTTCCGTCTTGCTGCTCTTTGGGAGAAAAGATAGACCGAATGATCTGATCCAGCAAGATTTTTTTATGCTCTCTTATTAGCTCAGGTCCCCAGGCAATACTTATTTTGATATCTTAATTGCATCAAACTGGGAAATAATAAAAAAGCAGCTTAGCAATTGACTATGGCGACTTTTAACCACATTATGTGAAGGGTTGACTTACGAAGGTCTTACTGTAATTGACCTAAATAGTTTAAAAATCAGATTCCATGGCAATTGATTTTAAGACACATGCAGTATGGACATCTAGGCAAACGGTCTTAACCTGGGGCTTTCCTCTTGCTTTACCCTTTTGGCACAATTAAGGTAATATTTAGAAATGCTTTGAAAGAGCTGGATGCTACATAAATGAGAACTAATATTACTCATTAACTCTGATTTGTTTCACCTGAGGGGCTCACTGTAGCTCACATTTGTACCGTCTTGCCATACTGGTAATCTAAGGCGTGGGAATAAAATATTCTTTGATCTGTTCTTATTCATCCAGAAGCTTTCTGCCTGCTGTTCTTTTCTATTACACAGAGAGAGAGACAGAGAGACAGAGAGAGAGAGAGACAGAGACAGACAGACAGACAGACAGACAGACAATGAGAGAGAGAGAGAGAGAGAGAGAGAGAGAGAGAGAGCTCTTGATTTTCTTTTAATTTAGTGAACATCTTAGAGATTTTCAAGCCCTCTCCTGGTCTGAAATTTACACTGAAAATGCTTCCTTGGGTAATGAATAAGGGCTTATCTCCCTGACCTTGTGATTCTTTCCGGCCTAACAACAGGCTTTTGCTCCTTTGTCCTTTTTCTGATTGTATCTCATCATGAAAGCTTCTATTTTCTTAAACCTGCTATCACTTGAAGTCTTTTGGATTAATCCCATTTCCCCAATGATATATGGTTTTTTTCTTCTTTCAAGATTGTGGAGAGGGGAATCCTTAATTTAAAAATAATTTGGAACTAAAGCCTCCCTTGAAATAGTCTCTGTTATTTTTCTTCTTTAACAGTCAAGGGATTGAGCAGGTCTCACAGTGAAAGAAACTGGGCAAGCAGGCAACAAAGGCCTGGCATTTTAAAATGAAGTTTGAAATATTCTAATCAAAATCATCAGAATTGTGGGATAACGTCCCAGTGTTCCTAATCAGTGGTGTCAGATGTGCAGAAATGGGCAGAGGTTAGGGGTACATAAATTAAAAATAGTTGTTCAGATCAACAAATGTTCCCAAAGCAAAAAAGAGGTAATTATGAGAAGATAATATGCCCCATTTGTCATTTTCCCCAGAACTTATAAATATATAATTCTTGACTCAGCCACAGAGAGTCTCTCGCAAAATCAATTACTTGAACAAACGGCTTTGGTGCCCCCTTTTTCAAATTCTGAGCCTGTGGTTTCTGTTATTACCGTTCCCCACATAGGATATCTGTTTGCATATGTTTTGCATAATTCAAACTAATATCAGTAAGCAATGTCAAAAAACTAAAAGGATGGAAACATTACCCTATTGCAGAGTTTTTGTGAAATCAGTATCAGGATTTAAAGAAATATCCTTTCAACCAGGAGTGGGGAATCTTCAAAATTTGTTAGTCTCTCATTTGAATCAGGGTAGACCACAAGGCCAATGCTTAGGCATCATCTGGATCTGAACATACCCATCCTGTAAGATCTGGGAGAGAAGCCCTGTTGAGGGTCCCTCCTCTGAAGGGTTTCCACCTGTAAGGGCTTCTGAACAGCCCTTCTCAGTGGGGTACCGCTCCTCCTTACTAAGTTCTCAAAAAGAGGTGAAATTTTGACTCTGGAAGAGAGCATTTGGGAGATATTACATTTTCTTTTATGATCTACCTCTGCTGATTCATGCTATTGTAATATATTTTGTCATTTTTTGTTTTTAACCTCTATTTCTGTGGCATGCCATTCAAAGACATTCTGGAGTAGGGTGACATGGAAATACCAGCACTAAATCAATCAATACCTACTTTAAATGGAAGGCTCCCTTTGCAACATTACTGAGTCCTGTTTTATTTCGTGTTATGCTTAATCCAGCCATCGCCAAGGTCTCTCTGTGCCTCTGAAACTCACATCAAGTACTCTCCTTTCAGAGGAATTATGCCTTATGTCATCATATCAGGCAAGCTAAATTTAAAACATTGCCCAGTGCCGCTATCCTATGCTTGTATTCTGTCTGGATAGTGAATTATATAGATAAACAGGTACCACATGGAGCCCCAGTTGGAAAATTAACCCTCACTGTTCCTACCTCCATCCCAGCAGTGACTTACCTCTACAGTCAAGTACCTCACTGGGAATACATGAAGCTCCATCTGATGAGGTTTGGATACAGGAATCCATTCATTCATTCATTCATTCATTCATTCATTCATTCATTCATTCATTCATTCATTGCCTGCATTTATTTTCTACAACCCAAGGAGGTGTACATAATAGTCCTGCCTCCTATTTTCCCCACAACAACAACCCTGTGATGTGAGTTGGGCTGAGAGAGAGTGACTGGCCCAAGGTCACCCAGCTGGCTTTCATGCCTAAGGCGGGACTAGAACTCTCAGTCTCCTGGTTTGCCATTGGCTCCTTCCTAGGGCTGAGAGAGAGTGAGTGACTGGCCCAAGGTCACCCAGCCGGCTTTCATTCCTAAGGCGGGACTAAAACTCCTAATTTCTAGTCTAGCACCTTAATCACTCCACCAAAGTGACTCTAATTTCCTAATTCTCCTGATGCATTTGAGGCGGAAGCATTTTCTATGCATGACTTTTTGACTCAAGTTGTGTGCAATAAAATAGTCTTATAAATGCATGCCCAAGTGATAGGGTGGCTGATATTCATATGATCTCTTTTGACATTTTGAGCTCTTCACTCCAGATATTCTATAGATTTGCTTTTTTACCTTTATCCTCTTCAAAAATTACCCATTATTTACAACTCAGGCAAATACAAATAATATGCAAATTGAGATGTAAAATATTTCTTTTAAGTAAAATATTTGCTTATTGAAATACAGTATATTACAGAGAGGAGGAACAAAAAGAACAATTAGGAGTCATTAAAGGAAGTTCGGTACAAACACACCAAATTATACACTTTCGTACAAATGCAGCAATTAGAAGCTGAGCAGTCACATACAACATTTGAAAAACTTAACTCATACATCTGAATCAAACACAGGTGGACTGGTCTCAAATCAACAATATACTAGTTACTGGAGAGAGGAAATGCCAATGGACATAGAGAATGAGATATTGAGTGCAAAATACCTCCGGATCAGGCAGTCAATCTTATAAATGGTAAATCACACAATCCTTGTAAAAGGCCAGGAGACTGACTACAATCTTCTGCTCAACTTTGCCTGTGCATCCTGGTTGTTACAATAATAGTCATGTCTCCTCTGTCAAGGTGTGGGGAGAAGGGAGGTGGAACAGTTGTAGGCTCACTATGAGCAATTTTGATTATTCTTTGAAGATGAAATCAATCAGGTTTTACAGTGTTGGGACAGGTCATATGGAGGTAACCTTGGCAACTGCTTGTCAGGTCCATATGAATTATTTTCAGCTTGTAGATCTCACGAATGTGGAGAGAGGAGGTCCACCCATTGCTTTCTCACCCTTGCTTTTGCCCTTCCTGGCTGATTAAATCAGCCAGTTGACCAAGTCAAGACAGGCCCCATTATTAGAGTAGTCATCAATGCCTTCCTGAATGCGGGATGTGCTCTTGCATGTTTAAAGGAGGCAGTTATAAGATTTTTACTGAAATAGTGCTCCCTTGGCCTGGAATATCTTTTTAATAATTGATCAGCTTCAAACATTTCATTCTTTGGTAAGGTGATTAAGGAAGTGGTGGCTTTGCAGCTCCAGATGCATCTGGATGAAAGTGATTTTTTAAACCCATTTCAATCAGAGTTTATCTTGGATATGGTACTGAGATTGCTTTAGTCACTTGATGGATGACTTGAGAAACTAGTTGGGGGAATGCAGCCCTGCTAGTTCTCTTGGACCTCTCAGAGCCTTTTAATACCATCAACCATGCTATTCTTCTGGGCTACCAGATCGGGTTGGGCTTTGGGCACTGCTTTGCAGTGGTTTCAATCTTTCTTGTCCAGTTGAGCTCAGAAGGTGGTGCTGTGGGACTACTGTTCAACACCTAGGTCATTGTACTGTGGTCTTCCACAGGGTTCTCTCTTGCCTCCTAGGTTGTTTAACACAGAGCTTTCCAAACTGTGTGTCGCGACACAAAAGTGTGTCGCCACACACAGTCTGGTGTGTCGCCACACAACCCGGAAGCGCTGATCATCATCAGCGCTTCCGGCTTTTCCCGTGGCGACACACCAACAGCGGCGCGCAAAAACCGAAAGCGGCAGCAGCGCTTCCGGGTTTTTGCGTGCTGCCGCAATGGCGGCACTTCCGGGTTTTCCCGCGGCGACACACCAACGGCGGTTGGTGTGTCGCCGCGGGAAAACTTTGGAAAGCCCTGGTTTAACATCTACATGAAACCTGGGAGGTCATTTGGATCTTTGGAGTGGGCAACTATCTGATGACTCCCAGTTCTCCTACTCCCTTCCTTCTAATTCCAAGGAAACAATCAGTGTTCTTGGTTGTTGCCCAGTCTTGATAAGAGGCTGGATGAGAGACAACAAGATGCAATTAAATCCCGACAACACAGAGGTGCTATTAGTAAGGATAAAGCTGAACTCTGAGACTGAGTTGAACACTGTTCTGGATGGGATTTCACTTCCCCAAAAACTGCAGGTTCACAGTTTAGTACTCCTTGACCCCCAGCTGTCATTGTATTTGCAGGTGACAGCTGTGGCAAGAAGCAACTTTGCACAATAAGATGCCTCAAAGACCTGTGCTGGTTACCATTTGCTTACCTGGCACAATTAAGTTAGTATTGACTGAAAATGACCTCACTGCCAGAAGCTCAAAGATGGGTGTGTGGGAAAGGGCCTTCTCCTGGGTGGATCCCAGGCTACACAACGCACTTCCTAAGGATAAGCTTTGCACTCTCACTCTCCCACTATCTATTTATTTAGGTGTTTGTTTATTTAATTATTTAATTCAACTTGGGTGCCACCCGCCTCCAAATCAACTTTGGGCAGCTCACAGCATAAAAACAAAATGATAAGTATACAGTCAGAACAGAAAACATTAAACAAGATGGCAAATCTGGTCAACCATAACTAAACGTATCCTACCCCCAGCAATCCCCCTAGCCCAGAGCCTGGGAGAAGAGCCAGCCCTTTAAGGCCCCTGGAATGCCATAAGGGTGGGAACCACTTGGATATCAGAGGAGCCTCATTCCAGAGGGCAGGTACCACAGGAAGATGGTTCAAAACATTTCTCTTTTGGCAATCTTTTAACTGTGGATTATTTTAATGATAAATATTAATGTTGTTTTTCATTTTTGTTACATTTTATACTCTGGATTTTTTTTTAATTATTGTAAGCAGCCTTGAGTGTTGGAATAAACAGAAAGGCAGGGTAGAAAGTCAACAACAAGAGCAGCAACAGTTTCCAACCCATGAAGGCCACTGTCATACTGATCAGATATCTGTGAGCCTTGGCACAGCTGATTTTCCTTATTCCCAATAATCCTTCCAATGGAAGTGGAAATGGAAGCCGAGTACAGTCCCTTCCTGCAGGATCATCGTGCAATGCAATTTGAAATCCAGGGACCATTTCTTGAATAGTATTTCCTGTTATGGGCTGGAATGGAGATTGTCTTGGGGAACAGGAGCCAAATGGCCATTTGTTGCAGCCAGTCCAATCGAGAGAGCCTCAATGGTGTCACTTTCGGATAGGACACGATGGAGCGGCTCCCTAGGCGAGATTCATGGGCGGCATCTTTCTAGCAATCCCATTTCTGCAGTGGGCACAACATCTTTAAATCATCCCTGGGGGGGGGGCATGTTGTCTGTTTATTTATTTATTTATCAGCACTTGGCGCTACATTCATGGCATAAGCCATCTTGAAGAAGAACGAATGTTTAGCTCTAACATCAATTTCATCTGTGAAATGTTGGTGAGCTGCCCCGGCACCCGCAGTGTCATGCCATCTGTCTCGGCAATGGCAGTCAGAAGTGCCCATGAATTCAGGCTTTCCTGACAGGAACGCTCATGCAGGCACCATAAAGCAAAGCTGCGCATGGCCAATCAATCGGGGCACACAACTTTATATCCTGGCTCATGTGAAGAGATCTGCACACTTCAGAGGGGGGAAAATGTCATTCCTGTAGAGGGACGATGATCTGAATAAAGGTCTGAAGGAGAGTTTAATTTGAACTTGGGGTACCAGGGCAAATCAATACCACCTCTCTCTTAATAGGCTTCCTCCAGAATCATATTTATTCAGGAAATGGCCTCTCTACAACAGCTACTGGAGTGGAGGCCCGCTTTTTTTTCCTGCCCCTACAAGGCTGAGTGACTTCATGGGTATTGTTCTCAATCAGGTAAAGCTGATTTCATGGGCACCAGCTGCATGTACAGACAATATAAAAAATGGGCCATGTAGGCAGCGTGGTGGATGAATGAGAAGCGCTAGCAATGCAATGGGATGAATCATTTCCTCAGTGGTGCAAAAATGATTGTTCCCTCTCTCATCTCAATATTTCTGAAGATTGTCACAATCAGCAAGGTAGCATTAGAATAGATTGGCACTAAATAATTAAGAGGTTTTTTTTCCTTGACAGCACTATGGAAAACTATTTTCTGATTTATCATTCTGTTAGAAACTGGGGGGAAATATTTTTATCTTATTCAAACTGTCTGGCGTCCTCTTTCCTACTCCTGTGACAACATTGCCATTAACCATGTCATTGTGATAAAACTATAGGACAAATGTAACTACCCTTGTTTTCCCTATACAGATATGAATACTGAGGAAAAAAATATGTACATTCTGTGTTAGCAATTGCCAAGGAAACATTAACAATGTCAACCTACAAAAAGCTTTGATCTCAACTAGTTTTCTGCAATCTTCTTCAAGTATAACTCATGTTGGGCTGCCAACATTTTCTTCTGTTTGTCAATTTTCCTGCTTTATCTGCCTTACTTTTCAGCTCTTTATTCCAATAATCTTCATGGAATGTCACATCACAAAATGTGAACTGGTATGATTCACCAATCCGCTGGGAGCTGATATCACATTGATAGAAGGGAAACAGATTGAGAAGCTCCCAGCTATGAGAGATCCTTAAATCTTCCATAGAACAATGTCATTGGTTTCCATCAGCATTAAGGAAGCTGTTCAGTGGTAGATCACATGCTTTGCCTGAGAAGTTCCCATTTCAGTCTTCTCTGTTCCAGGTAGGATTGGAGAGCCTAGAGACTTGCTTGTAGTCACTAGAGACAAATTCATCTGTTTGTTCTACTCCCTTCCATGTTCATATAAAAGTGCATTTCAACCTGTTTTCAGCAGGAAATGCCATATTAGTCTAGTGACATGCTTGACCATACCTGCCAATGATGCTTCCAGGTGTTGCTGAACTACACTTTCCAGGGCTCCAGCTAGCCTGGGCAATGATGAAAGATACAGAAAGATGTAGTCAGTGTCATCTGTAGGTCTTCCATTCCTGCTTTAAAAGGTAAAGGTTCCCCCCGCACATTTGTGCAGTCGTGTCCAACTCTAGGGTCTGGTGCTCATCTCCGTTTGTTAGCTGAAGAGCCAGCGTTCTCCAAACATGCTTCCACGGTCATGTGGCCAGCATGTCACATGCAGAACACTCTTACCTTCCCACCGAAGTGGTACCTATTTATCTACTTGCATTTGCATGCTTTCGAATTGCTAGGTTGGCAAGAGCTGGAGCTAGTGCGGGAGCTCACTCCATCACGCGGGGCTAGGGATTCGAACCTCCGAACTTGCGATCTTCCGATTGACAAGCCTGGTGTCTTACCCGTTGAGCCACCACGCCCCCCTTCCTGCTTTAGACCCTTTTAATTTCTCTGGAGCATCTTTTCTTTTCCTTTGTCTGGTTGAACAATAAGAATAACTTCAGAGGACGCAGCCTAACCTAGAGGTAGACTGGGGAGATTACTCAAGTAGTATGGAAGAAGATACTCATTTTGACAGTGGGGTTAAGGGACCTTGAGTCAATCAAGTTAAATGCCTTTTGTTAAATTTCTTTAATTGTTTTAGAGATACTGAGTACATCTGTTTTCCCTTAAAGATGATGGAGTTGCTTCTATGAAATAGGAATATTTAAAACATCCACCCAGTTTGCTTCTTCTGGGATTCAGTTTTGGATTTTCAACCCAGAATAATTTGCAGCAGATTGAACACTAGACACAAAGATGTTTGGCCAGTGGTCAATCTCCCCCCCACACACACACACACAACTCCTTCCCATCTAGGAGATTAGATATGAAAATAAATGTAAATGCAATGTGGACAATGCAGCTTAAAAATAATTAAAAATCAGTATGCTAATATCTGTGTGGTGTGGTGTGTGGTGTGTGTGGTGTGTGGTGTGTACAAGGGGTGTGGTGGCTCAGCAGGTAAGACGCCAGGCTTGTTGACCGGAAGATCGCAAGTTTGGAGGTTCAAATCCCTAGTCCCGCGTGACGGAGTGAGCTCCCACACTAGCCCCAGCTCTTGCCAACCTAGCAATTCAAAAGCATGCAAATGTAAGTAGATAAATAGGTACCACTTCAGTGGGATGGTAACAGCATTCCATGTGCGTCATGCCGGCCACATGACCATGGAAGCATCTTCGGACAACGCTGGCTCTTCGGCTAACAAACAGAGATGAGCACTGGCCCCTAGAGTCGGACACGACTGCTCAAACGTGCAGGGGGAACCTTTACCTTTTTTTTATGCTAATATCTAGCTTAAGATAATAAGATAAGATCTTCTTACTTTTTTTCTCCAGAGCTTTCTGGACTGACTATGGGATACTATACTGAGTTCTACTAAAGTTGGCCTAATCATAGGCAAGTTGTTACTCTGCATTTGAACAAGACAAGGAAGTACAGAAAACTAGGTAAATCATCTAGAAACTAGTTTCTGATCATAGTTCAGTATCTCTGTTAACTTCAACCTTAGCTGTGGCCCACAGAACACACTAAACTTCAGCATAATATGATTTAGTGTATCGTGTGAATGTGCCCACTCTGGTTTTCGGCAGAGTCTCTAAAACCAAACCAAGGTACCTCTCCTGTTATAGCACTTTTTGAAAATCTTCATGGCTCAAAGATTCAGCATGTTAGAAGCTATTTTGAAAAACCTTTAACAAATGAATAAGCCAAGGAGAAAAATCTCAACTGGAAACCTCTTGAGTTGCTTGATGAAAAATCCTTCACATTTCTTAAATGAAATTTGAATTGAAAATCTACTTCTGACACTGTGGGTAGAACAGGGAATAAGGCCAACTCAATACCTCCAAAAGGCTAAATTAATTCCTGAATAGGTCTTGAATTTCCCTGCTGATTGCTGTAGAATTCTCAGCAACCCCAATACATGAAAATGAGTCTGGAAAAAAGGATCCTGAATTTTAATTTATGTTCTCTTTTGTAATTGGCTTTGGGTATTTCTTGCTGTATGTGCTTTCTATCAATATGCCGTAACATTTCATTCAAATTAAATCTTATAAGCACAGTGTAGCAGGCCAGAAAATATTTATAGCTCCCTTGTAGTCTCACAAATATAACACAATAATCATGTGCTTGATTATTTTCCCATAGTGTAGGTGAGATTTCTGCATGTCTTGTATATCTAGTAAACTATTTATTGAAAACTTAAGAGCTAAATATTGACTGCTAGAAACATTATTTTTCTAGGCTGATCACATTTTTAGGCTCCTAAAGCAAATCCAAAGTTATTTTTGAAATGGAAATGGGGAGATGGATGCATCACACAAATTAATTAACATTTTTTGTAAATGTAGAGTCTTCACATTTTTACAAGACATCTGTCTCAGATTCAAAAATAACTTGGAACTAGGGTAAGAGAGTGCTACTTACTGTCCTTCCCCATCATAACGGTGGGTCCCAGATCTGCAAAAATTCCTAAGAGTCAGTCTGGTATTGTAGTTAAAGAGTTGGACTGGAAGCAGGGAGGCCAAGGTTTGAGGCTCTACTCAAGCGTGGAGTTAGCTTTGAGCCAGTTAGTTTCTCTAGGTTCAACCTATCTCACAGGGTTCCTTTTTGAGGTTAAAATGAAGGATCTTCCCTATTTGTTTATATAGTTACTTAATGTTTACACCTCTGCCATCATGAGACTTTCAGCAGCATACAAACTTCCTTGAGCTCCTTAGGGAAGAACCAGGATATGAATACATATACACATATGCACATACAGTACATACATACATAATGATTTTCTAAAATATAGAAAGTTTCCTATGAATTAATTTATTAACAAATCTGATACTTTGGATCTGAGACACAAGAGACTCAGATGTGATCTATACTCCCTGGATTCATTACCGATAATAATTATCTCACAGTAATTAATTGTCTTGGGAGTGGACCACACAGAAATACAGTCTAATTGGGAATGGATTGCACTATGTTGTTTAGATTCAGCTTTCATTTGTGCTGTGTATATAATAGAGTTACATGCTGTTTTCTCTCTTCTTCTATGCATATAGCAAATGGTCTCTGCCCCATGAGAACTCATGTCATACAATAGTAGTGCTACGTGTTCATAAAGATAAGCACAGTTCCTTAAATATCAGAGTCCAACATTGCTACCCTTCTGGAATATATCATAATATTCCTACTATCTCCAACATTGCTACCCTTCTGGAATATATCATAATATTCCTACTATCTCCTCTCGCCACAATATTTTATAAATATTCTTGTTTTATAGTTGAGGCACTACGGTTGCCAGTCAATGATATACTGAGGACCACTTCATAGCCGCCATGTGAAGGCTAATGAAACTTTTACCATGGGACGGAAATCAATTAGTTCTTCTAATCACTGAGCTCCTTCTTCTGTTTATCCACCTGCTTAGCTCTGAAGGATTTACATTAACTGGAAATAGCTTTCAGATAGTGTTGAAAAAGCATCTCTCCACATAAAAGGGATAATAAACGAGGAGCATTTCAGCCTGTATGACCTGTTACCCTGTGTAAAAACAACCTGTAAGAATGAATGTCACATTTATACACCTTACAAATTGCATTATGAAAAGACATTTGAGCTTCTCTGATTTATACAGATATGCAAAGCAAAAGTATTTCAGCATATGCAAGAGCTGAATTAAAATAATGCCTCCAATGTTAAAAGTCGCCAACAGATGGCAGTACTGACACACTAGAAGCTCTGACGTGTTCCTTAGCATCTGTTCTTTCACTTCAGTTGGCAGGAAGTTGCTGTGAGAAAAGGTTGTGTTACTGCTGTTCATGTAATGGAAGCCTGCAGTGAGTACTTGTCAGCGTACTTTAAAAGCAATACGCTGTGATTGAATTATTACCCAGAAATGAAGTATTGGTCCATGGAATATCATCACAAAGCTTTACCTGCAAAACATAAATTCAAAACTCAGGCTTTGGCAGGAAAACTCAGAGTGCAACATCACAACACTCCAAACTTTGAAATAGTGACTAAGCAGAGTTTAGAAGCACTAAAAGGAAATGTTGCTATAGCATGACATACTAATGATACCTGACTCCAAATCAACAGATAACCTCATTCAGTGGCCTCATGTAGGTGTTAGAGAGATTGGGTGAGAGGGTCCAAATGTCACCTTTCAGGCAGCTTTCATAAGCCAGCTAGGGACATGGATCTAGTAAGCAGATGGTTGGTTTCAGAGTCCCAAGGACCCTGTCCACTTCCTTAGGAGTTACACTGAACTTCTAAGGAAGTTAACCACACAAGGCCATACTTCAGTTACCTTGACAGGACTTCCCCAGTCCAACTCCAAGCAAAAGTGAGTGACTTTATGCATCAGATAACTAGAATATTCCTCACCGTAGCCCAGCAAATGATGCCTCATCCCTTCCCAACAAGGAAGAGACATTTTAAACATGGCCACTGAACAGCTATCTGCGAACACAAGAAGAGTAGAAAAATAACTACTTTTTGCTACTCTTATCACCATGATGTAATCCCTAATGTGAGTTCTTATTTGCGTTCAGTTGGATTCATTCTTTGTCTTTCTAAAGTGATTCTCTAGGCATCTCTTCTGGTGCTTCATCTCCTAGAGCTGCTCAGAAAACCAAGGGACACCCCAGGATCAATGCACCGTGAAAGGCTGCTTAGGAGCATTCTGATCCAGGTCCCCTGTCGCATACCCATTCCAGACTGCGAGTATGGCCTTAGTGAAACTGCTCACAAACCCCCAAGCTCCCTCTGGAATCCATCCAGGTCCACTTCCAAAACCGCCCAGAGTCCCCTTTGGGGGAGATGGTGCAGTGATAGAAGTTGAAATATAAATAAAATAAATAAATTAGTTGCCTAAGGCGGATCTTTGTTCAACTCTTCTGAAAATCTTCCTTCTCATTTTTCCACACTTCCAAAAAAGTTCCCAATTCTGAGTCTCCCACAACACTCATACTCTTCCAGGCACCATTTTTGCATGGTATGCCTTGAATCTTGCCTCTAAGCCATAATCTAAGCCATAAGAGTCCCCCGTTTGGGGGAGATGGGCGGTCATATAAATTTAAATAATAAATAAATAATAAATAAATAATACAGTTTATTCTGGTTTGGCTTAGTGTGGTTTAGGGCTTAATGGGTTGAATGAACCAAGCTAGTTGTGGGCTAAACCATAGCCAAGCTAACCATGGGTTATTACAATGTGTGCATAGGGTTCATTTGGGTATACAGTAGTGGAATCAGGCAGTGCTGATTTCAATAGAAGCCCTGATGCCCCAGCTCCTTTTGGAACTGTACAGGGCCAAAATCAGAAGCAATCAGAGGACTTGCCTGCTCTTCCCAAGAAGGCCTGATGAATAGGAAACCTTGGGCTTCTAATCAAATACCACATCAGTGAAATTGAACATTGGCCTAGGCGATGGATTCTTTTTGCACTTGAATCTAGGTTTCCAGAAAAGGGCTACACCTCCAGCAGCCTAGGAATTTACCTATAGGGCGACTATCTCAATTTAGTAGTAAATAAGCATGAAATCAGGTTGAATGCAACTGTCACCTGATCATGCAAGGTGATAGTATCACCATAGTAAGGTAACCATGGTAAGTTGATTTCCCCTCTCCCCCAATTCTTTGCAGAATTCTTTTGCTATTTGTGAAAAGGGCAGGAAAATGATGCTTTTCTTACACACAGCAAAGAATTTTGATAACACCAGAGTTCTGATTCGCTCCTAAAGTTTAATTGATGCGACCTTTCTTCCAAAAGTTTCTATGTCTTTCAAAATTCTTCACAGAAGACCTAGCCTTCTTCCAATGGTGACACTGTAGTCCTAAGAGTTGACTTTGGTCCTGTTTGAAACTGGTTTAGATGTGGGCTTTTTAAGTTGGTAGCAATACCAGCAGGTGGCAGCACCTGACTGAGTTTGTCTAGGCTCGGAAGCTAAATTGGCTTATTCCTGATTAGTATTTGGATGGGAGACTACCAGGAAACCCCAGGGCTGTAGACTAGAGTGGGCAGTTGAAACAAATATCCTGAAAGAAGTTGTGGCCAAGTGCTTCATATTGCTGGCAAGAAAATGACACAGACTGCAGGAACACCAAGAAACTGACCTTGATTTGTATCTGGGAAGAATACAAAGAGAATTATAACCAGGCTAAAGGCCATCTCTACAGGACTGGATCATTCTGCATGCAAAGCCCCAAATGCCTCTGACGTCAAAAGAATCAAAGATCTCAATCCCTTGCTGTATCGTTGACCCAACCTAGAGAGCTACAAAGAGTGCCTGCTTGCTATTTCTATTTGCTTGCCGTTTTCTTCCCCTCCAAACCTGCCTGAATCCGAAGAAAGGGTTGCCGTGGCAGAATTCATCACGCTTGGTTTATCAGAGAGCACCCCATCACGTTGCAGCTTCGGTGAGGAATCTCAAGGCCTGGCTGACTTTGGGCCAAGGCAACTCCCTTCAGTACCCAGGAGAGAAAGCCTGCACGGTCTCCCGTCCCCGGTCTCCCGTCCCCGAAGCCACTGTAATGACAGAGTTAGTGACTGCCATCCTACTGGCTGTTGCAGCGATTTCTCCGCAGGCCTTCTAATTATGATGGTTAGCAGCTGTGCATTATTTATGGCTTCCGTGGTGATGCGCTCCATTAAAGAGAGATGCTAGCATATCTCAGTGTGCCGTGCACATGGAATTCATTGCAGCCATTTTGGGACGGAGATGTCTATATCATGTTCTGTTTCTTTTATTTAATGCTTTGTGAGAAGTACAATTCCCATTACTCTAAGGCTTACATTTCCAAAAGTATTGTTGGAATGTAAAAATGTTAAAGTTGTTTTACAGTTTATACTCAAATCCACAAGATAATCATCGTGGGGAAGGAGTGGCATCCAGAAAAAGAAGCACCTATAAGTGCATGGATTATTATTTATTTTAATTGTTTAAGGGCCTGTCTAGCTGGTTTTCAGGAAAAGTTATGAAAGAGATAAAAATACAAAATCAATATTCTTCAATATTGCTATCAATAGCTTCAGTTTAATTAGATAAGATGAACAACTAGTTCAGTGTTTCTCAATCTTGGCAACTTTAAGATGTGTGGACTTCAACTCCCAGAATTCCCCAGCCATCCTGGCTGGCTGGTGAATTCTGGGTGTTGAAGTCCACACATCTTAAAGTTGCCAAGATTGAGAAACACTGAACTAGATCTTTAAAACCCATTTAAAGGACCCAAGCAGATAATGGGAGACAGCCACATCCCCAGTGCTTATCAGTTTGCTATTTCATACTGATGTCCGCCTCTGAACGGGATGTTAGAGAGGGAATGCTGATACAGGGGCAATATATGAGTGCAGGTAGTCCTTCAGCAGCATCTGTAGTGGGAAGGGTCAATATCTGCAGGATGGCAGGTGCACCATCCTGATCCAAGCCCTGCCCTTGTGCGCACACATTGCAGATGCATAAAAAAGGGCAGGGCTTGAGTCATGATACCATGCCCACCATCTTACAGGTTTTGACCACCCCCGCCCACCCATGGAACACCAACATGGTCCTTCAAAGAGCCACATTCAAAACAAACTTCACCTGTAAAGCAAACAACAGCATTTTGATTTTGGTTTAGAAATGTGCTAGCAACCACTGCAGCTGGTACAGAATTGATGTTGTATTTTCTTTCCTTGCAAAGAAGCAAGGGGTTCCATTCAGCATTAGCTGATGCTGCTGAACCATTTTCAAGGACAGTCCCAGATAGAGCACGTGACAGAAGTCAAGATATTATCCACACATTTTGCAAGTAGGAAAGTAATGCTGAGTTTAATTAAATATTTTAATGAATAAATAAACCAAGCCCTTGGCTTCATGGTAGGCTGACTCCTACTTACAGTCATTACGGCTGTATTTTTTGCCAGCAAAGTAAAGTGGCTATGCACACACACATATGCATGCGGAGGCATGTAAGAACCTATGCTCCATTTTAATTATTGAAGAGAGTGCTTTGTGTGCCCTCCCGCATGTGGCAAACCATCTCTTTAGAAGTATTCGCACAGGTCAAATATGTGGGACGTTGCTTCTAGCATTGGGCTACTCCCAAATGGTGAATGTTAGTCTATTTCCACAAAGCTGGTCTGCATTTCCTCCTTGTCAGCTCCCAAGTAAACTTTTACTCCCAGGTAAATTTTTCTGGCAGACAAGCACTTTTGTACTGCTCAGCCTTCCAGTTCTCCATTTGGTAATGCCTTTGTTCCTACCATCTCGAAGGTCATTTGCAAACTTCTCAGTCTGCGTCTGAGCTGCAGGTCTACGCTGGCAGGGACCCCCTCTCACTCCGTGCTGCGGTTTGGCCAACGTTCCAGAACATCCTTGGCTTCTGAAGCTTCCTCAGGCTCTTCAACATAAATGAGTCCCTAGAGCAGGCCGTGTCAAGAAGCCATCAAACTTGTTCCTCTATCACTGTGTTGTTCTTTCTGCTATGAGTCAGCCCAGCAGCTTTCCTCTAGCCGAGCACATCGTTAATTTTCATATCCTAGGGTATCTTTTGCTTCAGCTCTTTTCTTTTCTTTTTTTACATTGTGATGACCCGCTAAGATGATAAATGAATCCATGCAAGCCTTCCCATGAATAAATAACTATCTAATGGCTTGTGCAGGCAAAGCAAGAATGCTGCCAAAACTCGCTCTGGCCTTTATACCTGGACAAGCCTTCCGTCTCAGCCTCCCCTTTTTACCTGGACAAGCCCTCAGCAGCGCAGGCCAAGCAGGAATCAATTTTAACGCTGCTCCTGCTTTCCGTGAGCACAGGCAAAGCCGGACAGCTGTCCATCTCACTCTGGCCTTTGATTTTGTGTCCCCCTAAGTTCCTCTTGCCCCTCCCCAGGGACGCCTGCCTTAAGTCCTAAGGATCCGCCCGATTTGTGAGTACAAAGTGTCCTTCAGATGTGCTCGACACAAATTTTGCCGATCCAGGATGCATCACGCAAGCTCTCCCTTGCAATAATGAAGTCTCGTTATCAGGGTTTTCCACCCAATTACACGGATTCCTACTCTCTGGGAAAGGAAACGGCGTTGAGTTTGTGCTCCTAAATGCAGGCAGCATTCAAGGGCAGCAGCCAGGAGATAGATAGGGGGGAAACCTGCAAAGAAGACGCTAGGTAATGAATGCCGCCGGCTTTGGACTGCCTGCATTAGAACAGCTGCGGCGAAAGAAATTCTATAATCCGGTCTAGCACTGTACTTCCATTTCAAGGTCCTCCATAAATAGTACAATAATAAATAAATAAATAAAAATGTTTGAACAAAACGGCGCTTTTCCCAAGAGAAAGGAATTGCTTCCCTTCTGCCGAACTGCCTGCAGTGACCACGGTCGTCTCTTGAGGGTGGCAGGGAGAAACAATTTTACCCAACTGTGTGTGACCTCCTGTCACTTTCTTTTGACATTTGATAAGATTATTCTTTTATGTAAGTCAACCTAATGGGAAAGGAATGCTGAGCAAGGGGAGGATAATCACACAGCTGCTATTTCAGTGCTGGTGCCAGCATTGCTGCTGTGATGGAGAGATAGGAGGGGGAAAGAAGGAAAAACAAAACAAGGGCACCCTTGGCCAGCTTGCCACAACAATAGTGTAAGCTTAAGACTCGCCCAGATCATCCTAAAGCAAGCTGAACATGCACTAAGTCTACGCATCTTTCTTAGAAAACCCTGGGGAAAATTGGAAGACCAGTTTCAGCATGGTGTTAAAAGAAACCAGATGGTAGTCTTAAATTATTTTATAGCTCTAACCTAACATTACATCGTTTGGTTTAACCTGTACTGTGCTGTGTTGAACAAACCTAAGTCTCCCTCAAGTCGGGCTTGACTCTTGGTGACATCATGGATGCATCCATGCAGTTTTCTTGGCAAGAATATGGGGGTGCTTTGCTGTTGCCATCTTCTCAATCTGGTGGTCTTCCATCTAAACACTAAGTTTTTTTATATCAGCCTGGCTCAACCAGATGCTGCCATCTAGCTATAGTGAAAGAGTAATTTGGGGATGGAGCACAAGAAATTGGCAGATGATGATCCCGGCTAGGGTTCGTAGGCATCAGGTTCACTGTACATTTTGGCTTCTCTGTTTTTTTAAGTTTTTAATCCTATTTACTGTATGGGGTGTTGTTAGTTGCATAGAGTCTTTGGGCTGAAGCAGCACATAAATTCGATTGATTGATTGATTGATTGACACACATACGCATTTCCAGCTATAATCATAATATTGGCACATGAGCAGGAAGAGCTGCGTATGCATAAAATGGAGAGTAAAATGTTTCTTTCTTAAGTGTCCTGTCTACCTATTTTATTTCTCAGAAATTTGTGGTAATTTAAAAATGGTATTTGATCAACTTCAGAGTAAACTTTAAAGACAACCCGGCATGTGGATTTACAACTCAGGATTACTTCTGACATTTGTGAACAGATAAATAAAGTAAGCACCAAAATAATTTTAAATCTCTGCCTGCAAACTGTTAATAATTTAGTTCTGACATCTTTGCTTTCAGAAGTTTCCTCCTGGGGTTTCATCTCAGTAATCAGTTGGAATCAGGAGTCCAACCTGTTCAGAATGTTAAGGAAGTACTGTAATAGGTATCAAGACAAAATGGTTGCCAACAGGATGGCCATTCACCAAAAAATTTGAATGGGGCCAGTCATAAATACTTATTTTAATATAAATGAAAGAAAATTTGCCCCCAAACTCAGAACAAAACAATGGTGAAAGTTGAACCTCCAAACATCAAATCAGCACTTGGAACTTATCCTTTTCTGCTCCCAAAGAAGCCAGCCAGCCTGCCTGCCTGCCTGCCTGCCCGTTCATTTTCTATCTCGCCTTTATTATTTTTATAAATAACTCAAGGCGGCGAATATACCTAACACTCCTTCCTCCTCCTATTTTCCCCACAACAACAACCCTGTGAGGTGAGTTGGGCTGAGAGAGAGTGACTGGCCCAAGGTCACCCAGCCGGCTTTCATGCCTAAGGCGGGACTAGAACTCACAGACTCCTGGTTTGCTATTGGCTCCTTCCTAGGGCTGAGAGTGTGAGTGACTGGCCCAAGGTCACCCAGCCGACTTTCATGCCTAAGGCAGGGCTAGAACTCTCAGTCTCCTGGTTTCCCATTGGCTCCTTCCTAGGGCTGAGAGAGAGTGTGACTGGCCCAAGGTCACCCGGCCGGCTTTCATGCCTAAGGCGGGACTAGAACTCTCAGTCTCCTGGTTTGCTATTGGCTCGTTCCTAGGGCTGAGAGAGAGTGTGACTGGCCCAAGGTCACCCAGCCGACTTTCATGCCTAAGGCGGGGCTCGAACTCTCAGTCTCCTGGTTTGCTATTGGCTCCTTCCTAGGGCTGAGAGAGAGTGTGACTGGCCCAAGGTCACCCGGCCGGCTTTCATGCCTAAGGCGGGACTAGAACTCTCAGTCTCCTGGTTTGCTATTGGCTCGTTCCTAGGGCTGAGAGAGAGTGTGACTGGCCCAAGGTCACCCAGCCGACTTTCATGCCTAAGGCGGGGCTAGAACTCTCAGTCTCCTGGTTTGCTATTGGCTCCTTCCTAGGGCTGAGAGAGAGTGTGACTGGCCCAAGGTCACCCGGCCGGCTTTCATGCCTAAGGCGGGACTAGAACTCACAGACTCCTGGTTTCTAGCCCATTGCCTTAACTAGGAGTTGCCCAAAATCTGAGTAAGTGATAAAGATGAAAAGAGAGACTCCAAACAGAACACAACTAGTTTACAATTACAGTTTTGGGATCACTCCTCTCTCACACATACCTCACATTCTCAGCACCTACGTGCATATTCCCCAAATGCATCACAAAATCCCTGGTAGACAACAAAGGTCCTAAAGGCTTTTTTCAAATGTGCTAGATGAGCCAAATGTTGGCCTCAGGGCTGGCCAATCACAAAACACCCGTCAATCAGAAGGCAAGGAAAGCACTGTGGGGCTGCTCCCCAACCACTGAATGTCTATGTCTATCTGATGGGGTCTAAGAGAACCAGTGGGATCTCTGAAGGTTTCTGCCCATTCCATCAGATCCAACAGGGTGGGCATGCTCCAGGTCCCCTCTATCAAACAGTGTCATCTTGGGGGACCGAGGAGACATAACTTGTCTGTCATGGTGGCTGCCCTGTGGAACAGGCTCCCTTCTGAGATCCAGAGGGCCCTGACCCTCTTGGGCTTCCAGAAGGCTGTAAGACCTGCTTTTTCCCTAGGTGCTAGGGACAGGATGTTAGTGGAGCCCAATATTTGTGTGTCTATTTTGTGAGTTTGTTACATGGTGCCTTGGTTTTCTTTGTACTGAATTATTTTTAACTGTGTTTGGTTATGGGGGTTCTTTTTATACTGCTTTATTTGGAATCTGATTGTCAGCTACCCAGAGTTAAGTATTTAAGATGGGCAGCCATATAAATTTTCTAAATCAATAACTATGCGGGGTCTGATTGCTTCTGCTTTTTTGCTGTGAAACGGCCATGTCAGTGTTTATATCTTTCCATATGTTAATGTATGACAGAGGAAATTAATTTGGATAAGAATGTTAGTAAATCAAATATAAAGCATTTTTAAAAAGGCATTTGGTCACAGGCCAATTAAAAATATATATATTCTAGGTGGAAGAATCTCTATATCCCAGAAATTCAGAATTACAAAGTAAACTCCCCCAGCCCGATGTTGTCTTCTTTCTCCAAAAAAGGCATTACATAGAATGACTATCTCCTATAACATGAACAAGCAAGTCAATGTAGACTTTAAGCAACATGAGAAAATAGACAAAATAAACTTTTCTTCACAAAAAAAGGAAGAGCACAACACCTCTTTAAAGCAGCTGCATCTTTTTCTTTGGCTTCCATGTGAGCTTGAAAAAAGACGTGGCTGCATTGCACTCCCCCATGTTCTAAAGCACCTCTTCCAAATCATGTTTAAGCCATGCACAGACATAATATTTATTCATACCTCTCGCGCGCCCACATACCCAGACATACACAGCTAATCAAAGCCACCAACCTCCCCACAATCAGGGGGACACCATGAATCCTACATGAATCCAAAGCCAGGGGCAAGCATATTATGCAGCTTCATCTCAGTGCCAAAGACATTAAGTTCTGAAGGCTTATTGGCTGCTTATTATGTAGGGCAGCAACCTTCCAGATCAGAATCAATAAACTAAAGGAAAGATGGATTTCCAAAATGGTTGAGAAAAGAAAATAAGCAGCTTTGTCATTTTTATTTATTTTAGAAAAGGCTAATCCATTTTTCCTAGTTTCCAAATCAAAATGCACATCCTGTAAATAAAAAGAATGTTTGTAACTGTAGAGAGCCTCCAGGTGGAAGAGTAAATGTAGTGGGTCGTATTAGTAAGATTATGGTTTGTAAGAAGCATGGGGGATGGGGGACTGCATAGCCAAGGTGGGGGTAAATGAAGAGAAAATAACAGTAGCATTGGAGAGGGGAAGGACGGTGAGAGATGGGAGCAGGCCATTCCAAGAGAAGAGAGATTGGAAACTTATTTCCATTCCCTACTTCAGGTCTTCCAATCTCACCTCAAGAGCCAGGCATCCAGACTGCTGGAAACCTCAGGGTTAGACTGGTTTTTTTGAAGACCAGGTCCATCTGCAGACAATCTAGTTTCATCCATGATGTAATTGTGCATAACATGGCAGAACCAGGTATGCATAACCAAGATCTGGCTGGACCAGGAGGGAAGAGTTCCCCTCAGTGAGATCTGGCTAGCTGCTTTGGGGGGTATTACAGTAATCTAATGCCGGGCTGGATGAATCACAAGCCGGAGTTAAGATTGCCGGGAGAAATATCAACAACCTCAGATATGCAGATGATACCACCCTAATGGCAGAAAGTGAAGAGGAACTAAAGAGCCTCTTGATGAGGTTGAAAGAGGAGAGTGCAAAAGCTGGCTTGAAACTCAACATTAAAAAAAACCCAGATCATGGCATCTGGTCCCATCACTTCCTGGCAAATAGAAGGGGAAGAAATGGAAGCAGTGACAGATTTTATTTTCTTGGGCTCCAAGATCACCGCAGACGGTGACTGCAGCCATGAAATTAAAAGACGCTTGCTCCTTGGGAGGAAAGCTATGGCAAACCTAGACAGCATATTAAAAAGCAGAGACATCACCTTGCCGACAAAGGTCCGTATAGTTAAAGCTATGGTTTTTCCAGTAGTAATGTATGGCTGTGAGAGTTGGACCATAAGGAAGGCTGAGCGCCGAAGAATTGATGCTTTCGAACTGTGGTGCTGGAGAAGACTCTTGAGAGTCCCTTGGACTGCAAGGAGGTCAAACCAGTCAATCCTAAAGGAAATCAACCCTGACTGCTCATTGGAAGGACAGATGCTGAAGCTGAAGCTCAAATACTTTGGCCACCTAATGCGAAGAGAGGACTCACTGGAAAAGACCCTGATGCTGGGAAAGACTGAAGGCAAAAGGAGAAGGGGACGGCAGAGGATGAGATGGTTAGATAGCATCACCGATGTAATGAACATGAATTTGAGTAAACTCCGAGAGACAGTGGAGGACAGGAAGGCCTGGTGTGCTATGGTCCATGAGGTCACGAAGAGTCGGACACGACTAAACGACTGAACAACAACAACAACAGTAATCTCAACCCTGGAGCAGAGGAAGGAGAGGAGTACATGTGGAGCAGGAAACCCTGGCAGACCAGGAGCATAGTTTGGCAGGTGGCTAGATGGGTGGCTGTTTTTTGGGATGCTGGGTCAGAGGGACAAATTGGGGATGTTGAGAAAAAAATGGAGATTAGATGTGAACAATCAACATAACAGATTAGTCAGCTGACCGTTCATCTCATAAATTGCAACATAGCAGGTGGCAAAAAATGTGGGAAGAAGCATTTCAGATCATTCAAAGAGACTTTGCCTTAATTAACTCATTATAAATGAGATGGGAAATTCCTCTTGCAGTTTCCAATATTCTATATATTATCCCAGACTAGCACTAAAGATACCTTACCAAAGTCTGCGTAGTTCTTGCTTCCTTGATCTTGCTCAGCTCATGAGGCTTGATACTCCTAGCTACATAGCAGCCCGCCCTCCCAAGATCCTGGATCTCATTGTGCACTCACCCAAGGCATTTTAGCCTCCCCTCTCTGGGGCCTGAAGTGGGTCAGGAATTCATGGCCACCACAATACCATCACTTGCTCAGCCTACTTTGCTGGCCACACACTAGATCTGGTCTTTAGCTTGAATCAGATGAGGTATGATCTGGTTCAGGTGGACCTATCCAGCAGTCTCTCATCAAGGACAGATCATTTCCACATGACCATGGGGCTAATCAAAGTCATCAACTTCCAAAGGCTGGGATAATTAAGATAACTCTTTGGATTAAGGATCCAGAAAGTTTCCAAATAGTGCTTGAGGAATTTCCCAGATAAATTAGGCTAGGCATCTGGTTAGCCTCTGGAGAAGAGATGCCTGGGACTTGAAGGATTGCTCCAGAATGGTCTTCCCTTGGTTTCCAAGTTGTTCCCGGAAATGAAAGCAGTGCTGGTGGAAAATGAGAAGCAAATATAACTGGATTTGACTCAGGTTTGAGCCTATTCTGTGGCGATAAGGGTGGCAAAGTAGAACTACTTATCCACCCTTATTGCATCACAGAATGTCAGCTAGTTGGAGGAAGAAACATTAATAACCTGCTCTATACTGATGACACTACCCTGATAGCCAAAGGTCCAAAGGATCTGCAAGCCCTGGTAATAAAAGTCAAGGAGCACAGTGAAAAGGACCAAACTAATGACAACAGGTAGAACAACTGACCTTAGAATTGACAGTTAAGATATCTACAGTAAGTGGTGGATAGCTTCTGCCTTTTAGGATCAACCATCAACAGTAAAGGAACAAGCAGTCAAGAAGTATGCTGCAGACTAGCACTTGGTAGAGCAGCCATGAAGGCCTTGGAAAAGGCTCAGATTCAGTCTAAGAAAGATAGAGCGGTTGTTGATTCAGAAACCAACTTGTTCTGGTGGCATTTTGCTTTCCCTGAAAGAACTGCTTGGACCTAATAGTCCTTCTGGACCCATGGCTCCTGCTAGAAGAACTGATGAAGGCCTTCGCCTAGTTGTGTGTCAGTTGTGGCCTTGCATAGAACAGGAAACACTGAAGATGATCAGCCATGCCCTTGTCACCTCACAAAGGAACAATCATGATATTGTCCACCATCGTATTGTTATAGAATCATTTTACAGTTCAAGGTGCTGGTTATTATAAAGCCCTTATGGAACCTTATAAAGCTTGGGAGCTAGATGTCTTAGAAACCCCCTATCCCAAGTACATTCTGCTTAGCCAACCGAGGTGAACAGACATCATCTAATAAATGTTCTTTCCCCTTAATTGGTATAAGAAGAGGAATCATAGAAGTAGGCATTCTCAGTGACAGCTCCTTTCCTCTGGAATGGCCCCGCTCTTACATCCTTCCAGGGAATAGTTAAAATTTAATTATTCCCAAAGGCCTTTGGAGACCAACAGCCAAAGTAAGATCTGTGTTACTGGTGATATTGCTGCTGTTATTTTGTGGTTTATTTTGTATTTTACTGTATCCTTGTATGTATTGTATTCTGATCTTATTTTTACACTGCCTACAGCCTCTGGAGTAAGGCAGGTTATAAATCTTATAAGTCTATACAGAACTATATGGGCTGGAAATAATAGAATTTTATGTGGTTCTTTTGTTTTAATTGCATTTTATACCCCCACGTTGAGCTTCTTTTAATGATTAAAAGTGAGAAACATTAAATTACAATTCTATTGATTTTTTTAAAGCAAGCCTTTGATTATTATTTCATCCAAAATTTCCACTGGTAGCTGCCTTCAAGTTGCCTGAAGGAAAATAACTTAACTTAAAAAAGAAAAAAAGAAAAGCTTTTTTTAAAAAAAGAAAAATACATTAGCAGATGCAATTGAACAAACATCTTGAATTTGCCCATCTCCTTCAATATACATAAGAAATTAAGCTATATTGATTGAGCAAGTCAATAGCAGCTAAATGCTACACATTGAGGATAACACTACAAATCTCCAGAGAGATCGCCATAGCCCATTGTAATAAAAAAAAAATCAAAGATGATCATGCCACCTGAGGCCAACGTGACATAAACTTTCATAACTACAGTCCACTTCATTAAATACATGCCAGGCTTTAACTTTGGATCCCAGCAAATCTATGGGGTGTGAGATTTATTTATTTACAGAGCCTAATAGCTACTTTTCATGTTTTAAAAATTACCAAATATTAAAAATAATCACATAATCCAGTCACAATAACTACATACCCAATTAAGATCAGCTGAAACAGATTTTTCCTGTTGTTTTGAATCCTCAGACATTGATCTAATAACATCATCAAATTTGGAAATATTGCATAAAAGGAGTTTTCAGCAAAAGTAGCCAGGACTGGGCTGTGGTCCTATAGTTAGAATGGGGCCTGGGGCTGCTACATAGAACAGTATTTCACTCCATCAACTCTTTTGTAATGCCTGTTTATTTGGATGTAATGCCTGTTTATTTGGATGGGGCAGTTCTTCAGAACACCTCTAAAAGGCAGATAGTACCTACTTCTAATCAGTCTACTTGGCAGCTTTGACTTATTTGAATGTGCAAAACCAGAGATACGGTGATCTTCCAATCAAGTCAGATCAGTTCCACCTCAATTCTTCCCTGACATGGAGTGGCATACTTCTATGGAGAGCCACAAGGCAGGGTTCCATAAAGGCAGAGTGCCCCATCAAGACAGACTGCCCACAGTCAGCACACCCCTGCTTTTTAATCTGTGGACGACCTCCTTCTAAAGAACATCTTTACAGAGATGTTGGCGAAGATGCAATGCTAAAGAACAAGAACAACAGGACAATTAAGAATTAGACAGATGCTCCTCCAGAAATACAATTGGACTCTGAAAGTCAGAGGGTGGCTATTTCACGATCACAAGCAATCTATGATTACTTAAGGCACACATGGAGAACTTTCAGCCTATGGGCCAAATATGGACCTTAGGGATCCCCCACCTGGTTGGCAAGGCTTTTGTCAACCAGCCTTTCTGTGCCCAGAACTAAAGAAAAGAAAAGCTAATTGGAGGGTGTTTTTTCTCCTTACCTCCCAAAAGTTCAGAATGGTTAACGGGGGCTTTTTAGAACTACAATAGTTGTATAGGTGGCTAGTCACAAATGGGAAAGGAAGGATCCATCTTCCCTTGCATTACCATGCCCCCTTTGTAAAACTGCTCTCAACATCACAGCCACAGTTTTTAAAAGCCTCCACTGGAGTCAGTGGTAGCTGTTCTAAAATCAAATTGCTGTGGGGTGTCTTCAGGACGTCTGTGTGTGTGCATGATAGAGCTACCACATCTGGGCTGCAAAGATCTGGACTGCCACTGGATGCCAGCAAAGGCAAGTTTTCTCTAGTTCTTTGCTGACACCTAGTGGTTGCAATCGAAGAGAATATTTGTAGCTGAACCTAGTGGTTGTCCAGATTATTGCAGCCCAGATGTGACAGCCCCAGGGAGGGTTACCGTCATGTACATCAGAACCCATGAACCTGCAGTGAGGTAGCTCTGACCTATCTAGTTTATGGTCCAGGCCAATGATGACTTGTGGCCTCAATGCAAATCTAATCTTAGACCTCAGAATTACATGTTTAGATGATTTCTGAAAGCTTAGATGCAAGCTACAAAGATCTCCAAAAATTGTCACCAAAAATTATTTTTTTTAATAAAACAAATTATTAAAGCATGATTAGAAAGTATGATTAGAAAGCATGCACAATTTAATTAAGTTTATCTGTAAATGCAATGCAGAGCTTTCCAAACTGTGTGTCGGGACACGTTAGTGTGTCGCTGCTGCTGCCTCTGAGCCCTGCCAGGATTCCATGCAGGTCCTAGTGCCTGCCTTGTGCCTGGTTGCCTCCAAATCTGCTGTGATTCCACGCAGGTCCTAGTGCCTGCCTTGTGCCCTGCTGTAAGAGTGTGTCACAAAATGATGCCCTGCTGTAAGAGTGTGTCGCAAAATGATGCATGTCTAAAAAGTGTGTCACCAACATGAAAAGTTTGGAAAGCTCTGATGCAATTAAATCAAATTCAGTTTTAAATGTGGCACCACCCACTACAGTTCAAAGCACAGCCCTTAACTTTCACACTCCTGATTTAAATAACCCGGGGGGGGGGAATGCAACAGGATCCTTGAAGAGTTAAATAACTAATGTAGGACCTCAACTTTTATGGCACCTTCAAGATTTTTTGATCTTTTTGATTCAAGAACTAACATGGTTTTCCCTGTGGCAACTTTTTCAAATGTTAATATTCTGAATGTGCTATTTTCAAATGAAGGGTTGTGATACTCATGTAACAAGTAGTTTCTGAGGCCCAATTAATATGCTGACATACCAATTTAAGGGGTTATTTTTGCAGTAGTTTTCATCTATATCATTACTTGGTGGATTCAGCTTCAAATGTTTTATACACACACACACACACACACACACACATATATATACACACACACACAGTATATACGCAACATGCATGGGAATTATAAACTGCATATCAAATATTGATATCACTAATTGTTGCTTAAGGGATTTTGTAGGGCATGCTAGAGTTGAAAGTTAATGCAGTTTAAGAGCCGACAAATTTGTCTTGCACAGAAATCTCAAGGGTTTTAATACCTTATTAAATAGGAAAGTGCAAGACACATTTCAGACATCAAATTAACATACATATACTTTTTGGAGGCGTTCTAAAGCAGTCATGTTAGCGTGTAACATCAGAGAGACAAACGTTCAGCTTTTCTTCCCAGTGCATGTGGACTATGTCAAATAGGTCAAGCAACCCAAGAATTCAGCAACTGCGAGGATGAACTCTGCAAGAAGAGAGTGCCGAACCTGGGAGTGAGCATTGGGTTCGTACGCGAACCACCCTTATGAACATTTGCAGGTAGACTGTAAGTCCATTCATTTGGAAATAAGACCCTACTGAGGTCAATGGGGCTCCCTCCCAGTCGAGGGTGTTTAGGATTTAGTTTTAGCTTTGCTCTCATTCTGCCATTTTTGCACCTTAACTAAAAGTAAAAAAGGTGTTGATATAAGGTATCAGCCCAATAAACGCTTCTCCATGCAATCAGATTGAAATGCAGAATAAGCTTTATTAAGGATACATATAAATCAAAGCATTCTCAAAGATCCGAATGATGGTTTCCCACCAAACAGTCAAACTTAGCTCTCGCCCTTTGCGCCAGTTTCTTCGCACCCATGATGTCAGTGTCCGTTGCTTTCCCACTCCATTCAAGCCCCCACCACACTTGTGCAGGTGGATGACCTTGACGCTCGCCGTAACAGTCTCTAGCAGCCTAGCGCGGCTCCTGGAATGCGCTCCCCCTCCCATCGGTTACTAGGCTGACACGCATCTCTCCAGTACATGGCAGGATTCACACTAGAACCCTGACATCAGGTGAGGTGACAAATGGACAAGGGCTACATTACACTTTCTAGGTGTCGTGAAGCAGTTACCCAAGGAACATAATATCTCCCCAGAGGTCCATGCTGCTCCCACTCTTTTGATTTTCCATTCTCCCAGGACTTGGGTTAGGATGGGGATTATACCCCTCTGCGTTTTGGTTCAGTCTCCCCGTCAGCTGTATTCTTTTCTTTGATATCTGTTGTTTTCTTTTTAATGTTTTACTTGTGAGTCACCAAGAGTCGCTGTGGAATCAGGCAGCCTCAACATTTAAATAATGTTTAACATAACATAATGTATCCACTGCCCAGTGTGTGATTTCACCTTCATTTATGCTGTACTGTAATCTAGTCATTCTAGAACGTATGTGTGGAAATCTAGGAATCAAGTGAACCGTGGAGAAAACTCAAAAGTCTTGACCTTGATGACAGTGAGAAAGATGCAGCCTTGTTTATACAGAGCTCTGAGTGTGTATTACAAACCCGTGGACCTAGAAAACCAACAGTTGGAAGTTGGAGTATATTTACCCATTCCCAGATCAACCTTTGTTCAAAGTTCATTGCCTACATTTGCAGTTATGATAATCCACTGCATCGGTTCTAATGGTGATATTAATTGAATCAGTCGTTTCATCATCTAGTATTAATTTGAGGGGTACGTTTAATGTTTTATTTGATACATTTACAACAAACAATTTTTATTTTAAAAAGAGTCAGACTTTAGTGGAAAAGCACATGTTATACTTTAAAGGGGGCCCAAACCCCAGCATCATCCAGATAGGTAGGGAAAATTCCTGCTTGAAATTTTGGAGAGCCCCTGTTTCAGCATTACTGGGACCAGACAAGCCAGCGCAACTGACAGTACACCCCAAAGATCAAACTCCAAAACACAAGGAAAGCAATGTAGTGTATGCAATCCAGTGCAGTGAGGAGTGCTCTGAACTCTACATTGGAGAAACCAAACAACCTTTGTACAGGAGGATGGCCCAACACAGGAGAAGTAACACCACAGGACCAGAGTCAGCAGTTTATCTTCATCTAAAGGAAAAAGGACACTCATTTGAGGACATTAATGTTCACATTTTAGACAGAGAAGATAGGTGGTTTGAGAGAGGGGTCAAGGAATCCATTCATGCCAACTTGGAAAATCCTTCCTTGAATAGAGGTGGGGGCCTCAGGCATAACCTTTCCCCTATCTTCCTTCCTGCTTTGTCTTCTGTGCCTAGGAAGATTAAGACCATTTCACAAGCTCAACAGCAGCAGGGTAATCTTAACGATCCTCCTTTAGATGATAAAGGGACTTAGAAACAAACATCTCAAAAATAACCATGACCTAGCCCCAGGTGCAAGGTCACACAGCCAGCCTAGAAACATATTTAAGGATTCCCTTACTAACTTTACTCAGACTGAAGAAGCTCCTTGGATAAGGAGTGAAACGTTTCCACTAAGAAAATAGAAATCCAGTTGACATGATTCAAGCCACAAACTGACAGTGTACAGTTGCCCAGTCCTGATGAAAGAACAACAGAATACTGAAAACAATATTGTCATTTTCCTAAGCTTTATTATGAACAGGGAAGCACCATCAATCACTAATGCATCATACCCTAATCTCGACTTGTCCCATAAATGAACGCTGCTGCATCCTGTTACATAAGGTTATCTAATTGGAATTTCTCACTCCTCCTAATAATGACCTTGGGAGGACGAGTGCTGATAGATACGGAGCCAAGGCAGAGTCCCTGAGAAGCCAGAAAAAAGCATCCGCTTTCCAAGAGGAAAACAAGTCATGCAGAAGTACAGACAAAATTGAACTCCCCAAACCATCAAAACCAAACAAAGGAAACATTACACCTAGCTGGCTGCAAAAAAAACCGAGCCATGAATATATTTAAATTCCAAATGGATAAGTTGTAAGGCTTTTCTATTTTAATTTTACAAAGGAATGAGAATGTGGCTCCTCCTGTTACTATTTTTGGAGGCCACCTCAAACAGCAGGAGTGCAGGATGTGATGTTCTTCAGAAAATAAGCAAATAAAAACAGTTGGAGGGAGAAGTTCCAAACGCCTTTGTTAGTGCAAGGGAACCACTGTTCCCAGAAATATTGCTATTTACAGAATCAGCATTAAGCTAAATAATGGGCTGCCCCCCATTTGTAACCAATGAAATCAGTGTGATTGTCATGCTGAGTATCCTTGCATTGTGGCAATTTTGCTCCTGGAATTCATCATACAGGGATTATTACAGGCTGGCTGCAGTGGGTATGTGATTTTCTCATTTGATAGCACATGGCTACTCATACCAGTGGTAACTGGAGAAGAACACATTCATTTATATGCTGATTATTCTTGTTTCCTGGGCTGAAATCACAAAGCATCGCTGTTTCCTTTATCTTTGCTTTCCTTTCAAACACAGCAAAATTAGGGAGAATAGCAGGACCAATTATAGAGCACCAACCAGCAACTGAAGAGACATTACAACCACAGTAAATACCAAATGAGAAGATGCCAATCCCTGGCTGATGATCGATAGCCTAAAGTACTTGCCCCCAAATGTTGTTGTTGTTGTTCATCTGTTTAAAAACTTACAGTAGCACAGAATAGAAATAAAAGAAATAGCAATTGAATTTGAATATAAGGTAAAGGTAAAGGTTTTCCCCTGCACAGTTATGTCCGACTCTAGGGGATGGTGCTCATCTCCGTTTCTTAGCCGAAGAGCCAGCGCTGTCCGAAGATGCTTCTGCGGTCATGTGGCCGGCATGACGCGCGTGGAACGCTGTTACCATCCCACCGAAGTGGTACCTATTTATCTACTTGCATTTGCATGCTTTCAAATTGCTAGGTTGGCAAGAGCTGGGGCGAGTGCGGGAGCTCACTCCGTCACGCGGCGCTCGGGTCTCGAACCGCCGACCTTCCGATTGACAAGCCTGGCGTCTTAACCACTGAGCCAAAGTACACGCATTAAAATTGAGGCAGTTCTAACTGTAAAGAAATACTGGAATATCCAGCCGATAACCACTTTGTAAGAAAACAAATAGATAAACTAGACCTTAGTAAGTGTTACATGGTTTAGAATGTATCAGTAATTACATCTAGCAAAATTAAGCAATCTACCACATAAAGGCCAAAGAAATCTGTCACCAAGGCCAGCCCAGGAGTCACATGTCACCAGTCAGAGGACCAGTACTATTTCTCAGAAGCAAAATATTATATATCCCAAGTATGACCAACACATATTACATACCAAGGGACCAAAAGACTTCAAAGAAGATGCATATCAATCACTCGGAAGACAAGACCTGTGGATTTTTAACATTCTTTATCGCAATGTTTGCTTGAAAAAGCTGTAGAAAGAAAATTATTGGGGAGGAGGGTAGATAATAAGGGCAGTGAAAAACAGGCCCAGCTTCAAAACCAGGGCTGACACAGGCATCCCAATGCAGAACAGGGCTGACCCTTGTGGCTGGAGATGTCTTTGTTTCTTCTTATTTTTGAAGCAGTTTTAGAGTGCTGGGATTATTATACATGGTCTGTTCTATTGCTTTTACTTTAAACATGTTATTTGTTACTAGCAAAGAGTACTTATTCGTAAATGGTCTAAATTTAGGCCTGGATACCCTGGAGAAGATGCTGATGCTAGGGAAAGTGGAAGGCAAAAGGAAGAGGGGCCGACCAAGGGCAAGATGGATGGATGATATTCTGGAGGTGACGGACTCGACCGTGGGGGAGCTGGGGATGGCGACGGCCGACAGGAGGCTCTGGCGTGGGCTGGTCCATGAAGTCACGAAGAGTCGGAAGCGAATGAATGAATAAACAACAACAAAAAAATGTCCATTATGTCTCAAGGTCTAGAACGGTCTAGTTGCACAAGTAGGGGTTCCATGGATATAAAGACATATTTTAGGTTTTGTATCTTATTGTTTCATATTGTTTAGTATCGCACACTGCCCAGAGGTGTGATAGAGTTGGATGGGCAATAAATCAGTAAAGGTAGATAGGCCTCTGAGGAAGATTGGGCAACATTTCTGCTGGAGGTGTAGGTGTGCACAGGGGGACAAGGGGGACAAAGGAGAAACAACCCTTTTTGTATAGTGCTGTGACATAGTGTGCATGTATGTAAGAGGCAGAGCTTCATGACATCACATTCATGATATCACATTCTTGATATTACAATGCATATTCCATCATTCTGACAAAATTGTGGTTGTTCTATATACCCCTGGTTTCCTATTTCTTTTTAAACAATGCTTCACACCTACCATGGTTATAAATGCTCAATCTTAAAAAAAGGTGCTATATGAAGAAATACCCCTTTGTTGGGTGTTTTGCTACCAATTCTCACTGAATTTGATGGAAAAGTGTTTGCTTTAGAAATTCTTTCAAACAAGGAAAGACTGACATCAAATTTCTGATGGGTAAACTGTAGTGTTCTTCCCCTTATTTAGTGATGAGGTGACGGGGGCAGGGGAGGGCGGTGAGCAGAGATGGCCCACCCATAGAGGTGAAGTAGGCAATTGTCAAGGGTGCCAAGTTAAGTAGGGCAACAAATTTTCCCTACAGTGAGAGACTAGGGCTGCCTGTGTGACTTGTCCTTCACTGTACATTCATGTCCCTAGCCAGCCTGCAGCCTAGCTCACATTCAAGGGAAAGCATCATAACAGAACTCTTCCCATTGAGGTCTTTCAGTATCAGTGTTACCGTGACCACAAAGAGGGAGTCCTGCCTTGGCAAATGCCTGGAAAATATCTCCTTCCCTTCTTGGCAAACCAATGAGAAATCCCATTTCTCTGCTCCCAGATTTGGTGGAGAATTTCAAAACACCTGTGGTGTTCAACTCTACAATCCTTAAAACAATCTACTAGAGATTAACAAAGGGAAATTTGCCCCCAGTTAAAGGCTCAGCGGGTAAGACACCAGGCTTGTCAATCGGAAGTTTGCAAGTTCGGAGGTTCGAATCCCTAGTCCCGCGTGATGGAGTGAGCTCCCACACTCACCCCAGCTCTTGCCAACCTAGCAATTTGAAAGCATGCAAATGCAAGTAGATGAATAGGTACTACTTCTGTGGGTAGGTAACAGCGTTCCGCATGCGTCATGCCGGCCACATGACCGTGGAAGCATCTTCGGACAACGCTGGCTCTTCGGCTAACAAATGGAGATGAGCACCGGCCCCTAGAGTCGGACACAACTGCACAAATGTGCAGGGGGAACCTTTACCTTTAAAGGTGTTTTAGCCTATTACTTCAAACACTACAGTGCTAGTGTCTATATGTTTAGCTGATCAATGGAGTGGGGGCATAGCTTTTCCTTTTATTTGTATTTCCCATTCCCAATATGGAGTGTGAATGGGAATTCCCATGGTGTCAACCCCACTAGGTAGACTAGACCAGGAAATCAACTCCCCAGGTAGCTAAAACTACTTTTATTGAGATTGGCTATAATAACAAATCTGGCAAGCCTGATTATGCTGCACCTCCTCCCCTTTCTTATACTTCAGTGAATCAGGGCAGTGTCTGCCTGAGCTGCTTCTGAATGCTATCTTGCTGTCCTGGGCTTAAAAAAATGTTTCAGCCCTGTATATCTCCATCAAGGTAGGCTGACCATATTTCCTTCAGACGAAAACGGGACTTTGGGGATGGCAAAACGGGACAGGGTCTTATGCCACCATGCCGGCCTCCAAACCCCGCCCCCCCAGTCCACGCAATTGGCTCCTGCCTGCAAACCCCACCCCCGCCCCACACGATTGGCTCCCGCCTGCAAACCCCGCCCCCATCAGCGCGATTGGCTCGGATTTTAATATTTTTTTCGATTTTTAAAGGTTTTGTTTTCCTTCTAGCAGTAAATGGTGCGGCAGAGCTGATGTGTTTGGGGAAGGCCGGAGCACACACACTGTGCACACAGCACTGTCATCAGCCGGGGGACAAGGGGCGGGGATGGAGGGGATGGAGGCCCACCACTGCCCCATCCCCCTCGGGCTTGGCCGAGGGAGGAAGGAGAGGCTTGGCCGAGGGAGGAAGGAGAGTAGCTGCTGCTGCTGCCGCCGCCACCGCACAGTAGAAACAGGAGCTGGCCGAGCTAGGGGACTTCAGCCACACCACTCCGCCCCTTGCCGCCTGCCAGGCTGCGGGAGCTCCCGCAGCCCGGCGGGCGGCAAGGGGCGGCATGGTGTGGCTGAAGCCCCCCAGCGCGGCCGGCTCCTGCCGAGGACGCAAGCCCACCACTGCCCCAGCCTCCTCAGACTTGGCCAAGGGAGAGAGGAGAGTTGCTACTGCTGCCGCCGCCGCACAGGAGAAGCAGGAGCTGGGCGAGCTGTTGGGCTTCAGCCACACCACTCTGCCCCTTGCCACCCGCCAGGAGCTCCTGCAGCCCGGTGGGTGGCAAGGGGCGGCGTGGTGCGGCTGAAGCCCCCCAGCGCGGCCGGCTCCTGCAGAGGACGGAGGCTCACCGCCGCCCCGACACGGATGTGTACGCGGATGTGGTTGACCAGATTGCATTTGGCCTTGAAGGGCGATTACTCTGAGCGCGCACGCACGTACACAGGGAGGAAAGTGATGTGCGCGCACGCGTGGGCGAGCGAGAGTGGCCGCTTCTTCCTTACACTCTGCACGCCTTCCGAAAACAAACACGCTGTCCTCCACCACACTCCTCTCCCTCCCCTCCCCTCTCCGAGGCTCCCCCTGGCCCTGCTTGGGGGCTTCCGAGGATCACTGCCTTTCTTCTCCTTTGCCTCTCCCCACCATTCGCTTTCGCCAAACTTGCCGCTGCCGCTGCCGCCGCCACCACCACCACTTCCTCAGCGAGGAAGGAAACGGGCGCCTCTTTCTCGCCACAACCACCCAACCGCTCACTTTAAGTTGGGAAGGAGGGGAGGGGGCGGAGGGAGGGCGGGCGATGAGGGGGATTGAAAAAAGCAAAGGAAAAAGAAGGCAGTCCAGAACAATAACGCAGGCGGTGGGAAGTGCCCAATGTGCGTCCCTCAGTCTGGGTGCGGGTCCCACTCAGGCATGGCTAGTGCCCGCCATGGAGATGCTCCAACCGCGAGGGGGAGCGGGGAGACCTGGTCCGTCCCCCTCCTCCTTTTGGCGCGCGCGGGGGGGGGGGCGTCTTCCCTGGTCTTCCCTTCACCTCTCCGCCTCGTCTGCTCATGGGTAGGATCAGGTAAGGAGGCAGGAACCGGGTGGACTGTGGTGCTGTGTCTGCTGCTGGGCTCGCACGTGGCAACTGGGTTTCCAGTTGCCGCGCTGATAGGGCCTCTTCCGGGCTGCCTCCAATGGCAAGTCCGGCTCCAGTCCTCCTTCCTGTCTTCCTGTCCTCCTTCCCGCCGGGTTTAAAAAAGGGACAAAATTGAGATTTTGATCAAAACGACGGGACGGTTGAAAAATGCTTAAATAACGGGACTGTCCCGTTCAAAACGGGACGTATGGTCAGCCTACATCAAGGTCATCTTCCTTGCTCTCCACACGTGGCCGTCGGCTTTCCATTGCTAATCTGAGTACAACAAAGGTTCCAGTCCTATGAACATTTAGATAGGAATGTGCCCCATTGAACGGAGTGATGCTTACTCCCAAATGGACACACATATGATCAGAGTGCATAAAGTGTATTGTGCAAAAAGCTTCTATAGCCATGTATATAGTCTTCCATATATACATTTCACTGGGCTTTGGTTTACAATAAACCAACCAACCAACCAACCAACCAACCAAACACCCTTTGGGATCACTGCACATCCCAAGAAAGAGATGTCCAAGCTGAGCCAGTGTCTTCCTACTTTTCATGACCTCTACATATCACCTTCACATGTCGGATACAAGGAGAGAGAGGCAGCATTGGACTATAGCAGCTGTTTGGAAAGTGCAGCTGAAAGTAAACAAATCTATCCTTCTGCTTTAGATGAACACATCTTCTCTTATGAGAACAAAAACTGCTAATATAATTTCCCCCTCTCTATGGTCTTTCTTCTCCTCCTGCTTTCTCAGTGCCAGAGACTGCAGTGTCCACACGGAAGGGGGGGCAAGTAGCCAGACAAAGCATTATGAGATAAGCCCCACCCCTTATGAATATGCACATATCACTCATTCAAAAGGGGCAGGGCTTACACTATAACACTCTATCCACCCTCTGGTTGATTTTGGCCCCTCTTTGTGGATACTGCTGCAATCTAGAGCAGCTGTCAGGGACCAGTGTCGCAACAGGGCCTTTCGGTAACACTTCAGCCCTCTTTCAAATGGCGTTTTACCCTAGCCTTCTGAGTAGCTTGGGGTGCTTGGGTCTAGCCACCATTTAATTTTCCCCAATGCTTTGGAACCATGCTCTGTGTGAGCCCTGTGGAGAAATTCAATGGCGGCTAGAGCCAGCCACCCGGTCTCGCTTGGAGGTCTTGTCAAGCATCGCTATCCATTGCCACTGACCCCATACACACCCCTGCCCCACAGAACAACAATTTGTTCAGGGCTTTAGAGGCCTGTAAGTGGCCCTGCTCTTTTCCATTAGGAGCCAGGCTGTTCTAGGCAAAAAAAAAAATGTGTTTAACACAATATTAGGAAGATTTTAGGTGCTTTCTTGCCAGGGAAAGATGGAGTCATTGGCAAGAACATTGAGCGTGGTCCAGTCATGTGCTGATAAGAGGGCTGGATGCAGGGATGGGTAACCCAGAGCCATGGGCCACATGCAGGCTCAGCATCCCTTTTTTGCAACTTCCAGAACCAGCAAAGATCACATTGCTGAAAGTCATGGCAAATTACCAAGACCATGTAATTTCCTGGCCTCCTAGAAATATAGAAAGAGAGCTAAAAATTCCCCAAATATCCACAATGGTTAAAAATAGGTTCTCTGCATTGTTGCCCTCAGAAGTCTTTTAAAAAAACACAGGAAACAAAAATGTAGCTGTGCAACCCTTAAATCGATTTTCCCTCAGTCCTGCATTTTTCTACAGGCCATTTGTAGCTCCTGGTCTTCCCTCCCTGGAGTTCCAGCAGTTGGGATAAGTGGTTGTTGGATGCTCTAAAGCAACATTCCTCAACCTCAGTAACTTGAAGATGCATGGGCTTCTCAATGCCGAGAATCCCCCCACACTGCTCTAAAGCAAAGTATGGAAGAATCCATGCCCCAAATTCACAACTCAGGATCATACTCACACTTTCCATGGAAAAGGTCCAGAGAGGACTGGGGAGGTTCTCCTGCTTCAAAACAGAGCGCATTATCACTCAGTTATCAGTGTTGAGAGAACACTGAGACAATGTGGCTGTGCAAAAGGCAATATTCTGTATTCCATAAAGAGGTCTAATGAGCAAGTTGACCAATCCCATACTGCAGAGCTTTCCAAACTGTGTGTCGGGACACGTTAGTGTGTCGGCTGCAGTGTCTGGATGTGTCATGGCTGCTGCTGCCTCAGAGCCCTGCTGTGATTCCGCGCAGGTCCTAGTGCCTGCCTTGTGCCTGGCTGCCTCCAAACCTGCCCTGCCAGGATTCCGCTCAGGTCCTAGTGCCTGCCTTGTGCCTGGCTGCCTCCAAACCTGCTGTGATTCCGCGCAGGTCCTAGTGCCTGCCTTGTGCCCTGCTGTAAGAGTGTGTCGCAAAATGATGCCCTGCTGTAAGAGTGTGTCACGAAATGATGCATGTCTAAAAAGTGTGTCACCAACATGAAAAGTTTGGAAAGCTCTGCCATACTGGTTTCTCCTCCGAAGGATTCTACAGTTGGCTCCACTCCAGCACATCCAAGAGAGCAGTTGTGGCAGCACAAATGAAACCCTGCCCCTTTTTGCATGTGCACAGGACTGCTGTCTTGACTTTTTTGAACCACCCTGGGGATGCCACTGCTCCACCCAGAAAGGGCAGAGGATTGCAGCCAGAGTATTTCTTCTGAGGCTTATATAAATTCCCTTATATTTATTATTTCTGATCTCTTCTTTCTTTGGGGCTTGAAACCAGTTGGCTGACCAGCTAAGACAGTGATAAAGTAGAAGTTTTCACCTATATTTTTAGAGGACTAGGCCCTTTGCAGAACTTCGGCTTTGGCATCCTATTTCCTTGAGGAGTGGGCTGACATTCATTTAAAAAGTATTTAAAAATTCACCAAATCAGGACTTTCACTCTCCTAAGGTCTTAAAGCAAATATGATTTTTAATGATTCACACATCCCTACAGAGTAATAACCCCACCTTAATTCAATGAGGGTTTTTTGTTTTTGCTTTCAAGTCAGTCTTGACTCCTGGCCACTACCCAGAGAAGTCTGTGAAGTTTTCTTGGCAATATTTTTGCAAGTGATTTGCCCTTGCCTGCTTCCTAGGGCTGAGACTGGCCCGAGGTCACCCACCTGGTTTTGTGCCTAAAGCAGGACTGGAACTCACAGTCTCTTGGTTTCTAGCCTGGTGCCTAAACCACTACACCAAACTGGCTTCAATAAGACTTATGTCAATGAGTTGGCATCATAGCTTTAATTTATATATATGACAGAAAATGCTGATTTCATCTTTCCATTTGCAAGTATAATTCAAGTTAGGGCTGGTTTTTAAAGTGTGCTTGCTTGCATCCCAATTTAACAGCTGTCAAATAACCTGTGGTTGATGCCTCATCTATTTTGAATAATTCAAAGGAAAGTTATGTTCTTAATTCAGTCTGTTAGCTTCTCTTTGTATTAATAAGGGGGCTGTGAGAAGAGCCCCTCCTGAAACCACCGAGTAAGCTACACCTTCCAGAAGCCTCACAAGGCTACTTGGTCAATGTCATCTCTTATGGACATCTCATGCCCACATTCCTGTTTAGCTCCTTCCCTTTGCCGGCAGTCCCAAGAGCAAGGGCATCTGCAGAGGAGGTCAAAAAAGTCAAGAGGGTGGTCATAACCATATTAATGAAGCCCTGTCCCTTTGTGATGCACATTAAAAGGGGTAGGACTTCCATTGCAGGTATCATCTTGCCTTTTTTCACCCTCCCCATAGAAGCGTCACCTGAAAAACAGCTGCCTCAACACTTCAACAGTGATGCTTTGCTTGCACCAGAGCACTGCACAAAGCACCTGTCTGAATACCTTGTTCAATCCAAACTTTTATATTAATTTCTGGATAAGGCTGGGTTAAATGGAGTTTTGTTTAAAAGACATGCAACAAAATGGTATCATGTAACCTCCCATTAGAGCCTCGTGTGGCGCAGAGTGGTAGGCGGCAGTACTGCACCCGAAACTCTCCCCACAACCTGAGTTTCATCCCAGCAGAAGTTGGCTTCTCAGGTAGCCAGCTCGGGTCGACTCAGCCTTCCATCCTTCCGAGGTTGGTAAAATGAGTACCCAGCTTGCTGGGGGAAAGGTAATCACGACTGGGGAAGGCAATGGCAAACCACCCCGCTCTATAGTCTGTCTAGAAAACGTCGGCGAAAGCGGCGTCCCTCCACAGGGTCAGTAATGACTCGGTGCTTGCACAGAGGACCAACCTCCCACCTAAAAGGAATGCTCCAGTCCAGCTTTCCACCCAGTCCTACCATGAAAGATGTCTCCTCTCAACTAAGCCCCTCATTATGGTCTTCTGTGTGCATGTATGTATGTGTGTTTCTCTGTGTGTGTGTGTGTGTGTGTGTCTTTCATTTTCCAGGAGTTGCTATACATTTCAGGCTTTCATGTTGGTTTGATTTAAACACATTATTTGGACTTCTGCAAATCTCTTCTCTTTCTGGGCTTCCTGCTGCTGTCTTGTTGTGGCTATAATGCTGTTGGCACTGACACCTGAGTTTGTGATTAGAAGGAGAGATGCCATGTCTAGCAGCCTATTCTGAGTGTTGTCTCACATTAAATCTTTACCCACCAATCAAAAGCTGGTGACAATTTCTCCTGGTTTTTTTTATCTCATTCCTACCGCTCATCACAAGAGATTGACTGGGGGTTTAGTTTTTTTTCAAGCCGTCAGCTGCCAACCTCTATCTACTCTAGCTTAGTGAGATGGCATCTAAGAAAGGAAAATGAGAGCAAGGGTGAACAAAGGCTAACATTCTTGGACCTTTGGAATGCCCAAGAGAAATTGGAAGCGGGGGGGATGATTGATCACAACGGGACAGCTTTCTCTCAACATTATAATTTTAAGATTGATTTGTTCTCTGCTGCACACTTGGACAGTGTGAAGTTAACAGGGATTCATTTTTATTTCAATACAGTATTCTGTTTGTTTGGTGATAATTGTAGCTTAGAACAATCAAAGTTAAGGATGGAGAAATGAGAGGCTGACATGAAAAGTAACAGGTTTTTTATATCCCCAGCCTGGTGAGCATTAAGCATTGGACAGAATATTGAAATGGAAATGAAATGTTCCATTACATTCATTCACCTATTCAGACAGAATCTCCAGGCTGCATATGGTGATGTCCTGCTGCATTTAGGGGCATCTTCTTCACCTATCCCCACATTCTTCAGGCCATTTGTTTCACAAGTCTCTCCTCTTCCTCCCCTCCTCCTCTTCCTCTTCCTAGCTTACTGAACTTCATGGCTCTTCCTTACTTGTCTCAAGGAGGATTATTGACTTGTGTGATTTTCCCCAGCCCTCCTCTAGCTGCTTATCCCTCAGCAACCCCTTGTGTGACCCAGCATGAGGAGATCTGCTGCATTCACACCAGGCACAACACCCGTCTTTCCCCTTCCCAACGCCTGCTGAGTTAAAGGGCCATCACCGCACCATCATCGCAACTGCTGCTCCCACTGCCAGTTCCTACCCTGCCTCTATCAACTCTGTTCCAAGTCATTGCCAGATGGTGCTGCCCTGCTTATACACGTGTAGTGTGTGATTGGCAAAGCAATCCATAGAATCTCCTCTTTGCTGCCGTCTCTCTTCAGCACGACACTAGATGGGGTAAAATGTAAATTCCAGTCCAAGCACTGCAGCAACCCTAAGGCAGATCTGTCTGCAGGATTCGGTCCATCATCTCTTAACTCCTTTGTGGGCCCTTCTTTCTACACCCTATTCCATCATAAAACTAGTAATGTGATGACCCAGATCCAGAGTGGACAAGGTGCACACTCGTACCAAGAATTCTTCTCATGGAATACTACTACACTATCTCTTGCCCCCCTCCTCACTGACTCAAGACTTTAGTGTTTTCTGAATATATTTTTTTGGTTTTTGTGCATTAGCCTAATCAAAATAGGATCTTGGGATTATATGATGTAATCATTTTGATGGATGGTGCAGGTCACTTCTGAAAGGATGGTGTCCAGCACTAAATAAATAGCTTTTTGAGCTTTTTTGCATAGATCAGATGCAAAAATTTATTCCCAGATAAATTTGCATGTGACCTATGTATTATGATTATCTCATTTTAAAAAGGACTAATTATCTCAGGTACTTTCACCTTCCTTTTTGTAGTATTTTCTGGAACTTTTCCTCTTCAATCTATTCCTACAGATAATGTTTTTATTACAGATTTGCAAAACTCCACCATCCTGAAAAAATACTTGGGAGCAGCTCTCAATGGCCAATGAAGAATATGGGGAATTGAGATGGTATATATCAGCTTGATCAGAATATAGCCTTTCTTCTTATTCCATACCCATATTCCTCTGAGTAAATTGAACTGACAATCATAAAGGGGGAGGGGAAAGCACTATTTCTTTTTCCCTTCCAGCCACTTGTCCACTCATAATGATAGCCCTAGTCCTGCTCTAACCACTTATTCCTCTTCAAATCTGTTTTGTGGTTAAAACAGAATGGGAGTACTTCCAGGTGATTCTTGTTTAGTATGATCATCCTGACTCATTCACAGACTTTTATTTAGGGACAGGATTGTACTGTCCTCCATTTAGAACCTTACCGCTTCTTCTAGCTTCTTTCTTTCAAGAGAAAAATCTAGTAAGGACAGAAAAACAGAATGCCTCCACATCATCTTTTGATTGGTTGCACTTGGAAGTCTCTGTTGGGAAGCATCCTGAATCTGACCCTTGCCTTTGGTGGTGGTGGTGGTGGTGGTGGTGATGGAAAATTGGAATGAACACAGAAGTACAGTTTGGGATTTCTGGCACTGTCAGAAATCCCAAACTGTAGCTGTAGCACAATGGAAATTCCCATTTTATGCCCACTTAAAACCAATTAGAAAATTGGGTGGCTTGTGATAGGGTTCCCCAAAGAATTGGACCTCACTGATTTGTTATGAGAATTACACCTAGATGGTGTATGCCTAGGCATGATGATGAAGGAGAAGGAGAAGGAGAAGGAACTTGCCAAATGTGACTCTACTCACCTGGACTGAACTCTGAAGAAGGATCTGCTTAAGAGTCTTAACCCCACAAGAGATACATAGGACTTGGGGCTAGGAAGCAGTTCTTCTCAGTAGTGGCACCCATGCTCTAGAACATATTTCCCCCTCCTTGTTCCCTGCAATGCCCTGAAGACTATCTAGTTCAAGCTTGGCTTTGATTTAGGAAGACTATGGATGAGCATCATCATTAATTAAATGTTATTGTATTATAATAATGTTTTTAATATTGTCATTGATATTGTGCTTCTTATACACTGCCCAGAGTCTGACTATTGGGGCAGGTTATAAAAATTATGAATGAATAAATATTATTATTGATGGTGATTCTACAGATAATTACCGTTATCATTGCCACTATCTTTGTATTAGAAGACATGATCTCACTGTGATCTAGACTGCATGCAGGCCAGCCGGACTGCATTCACATGCCATATATACAGGTGGATCAACATGCAGATGTGCACTTCCCTACATGCTGATGCAATATCACAGCATCATAAACAGAACTTTCCTTGAACATCTGCATTCCATTTACAAATAATTTCCTTTTTAACTGCTAGGGATGCTATCCGATCTTCCACGTGTGGTGCTTTTAACTTTCAGAATTGTGCTATGTTTATTTTAACAATGTGGTAAGAACAAGTAATTTGCTGTCAGTGTAATAACAGGTTCCAATTGTAAGGTCGGAGCAGCATAAGAAGCAGCACTTGTGCAATATCTAGGACCAGCTATACCTGAGCACCCAGATTTGGAAAATAAATTGAAGCCATGGATTTACTTCCATGATTAACTTGATCCCTCTAGTTTCTTAGGGGGAAAGAAAAAGGGCAAGGATAGGAAATACACAGGCTTTTAAAAATATATGTCTGTAGTAGCTGTCATAGTCGGGAGTCACATCTATTTAAAATTGCTGGTTTTCAGGGACAAGCCTCAGCCTAATTATTGTTATTTTATAAAGCAGAAAACTGGAGAGAGTATTTTAGGCTGACAAAAGGCAGCTCACTCTTTGTTTCTTCATTGTACCCTGTCGAAGTGTCCACCACTCTTCAGAATTAAAACTCACATAAAACCAATTGCAGTAGGAAACCAAAGTCAGACTTCTGGAGGCAGCAGGAAAGATTTTTGCTGCCTTCTCCAACCTGGTGCCCTCCAGATGAGTTGAGATTGCAATTCCCAGCCAGCAAAGCCAACTTGGAGAAGGTTGGTGTCATTACACCATAAATAGCCAAAAACATAAATTATCACACCCTTACTTACTTACATACATACATACATACATACATACATTTATCCCAAATATGTTATATGTATATGTAGTAAGTCAGAGCTTTCCAAACTGTGTGTCGGGACACGTTAGTGTGTCGGCTGCAGTGTCTGGGTGTGTTGCGGCTGCTGCTGCCTCCTGGCTTCCACGCAGGTCCTAGTGCCTGCCTTGTGCCTTGCTGCCTCCAAACCTGCCCTGCCAGGATTCCGCGCAGGTCCTAGTGCCTGCCTTGTGCCTTGCTGCCTCCAAAGCTGCCCTGCCAGGATTCTGCGCAGGTCCTAGTGCCTGCCTTGTGCCTTGCTGCCTCCAAAGCTGCCCTGCCAGGATTCCGCGCAGGTCCTAGTGCCTGCCTTGTGCCTTGCTGCCTCCAAACCTGCTGTGATTCCGCGCAGGTCCTAGTGCCTACTTTGTGCCTTGCTGCCTTCAAAGCTGCCCTGCCAGGATTCTGCGCAGGTCCTAGTGCCTGCCTTGTGCCTGGCTGCCTCCAAAGCTGCCCTGCCAGGATTCCGTGCAGGTCCTAGTGCCTGCCTTGTGCCTGGCTGCCTCCAAAGCTGCCCTGCCAGGATTCCGCGCAGGTCCTAGTGCCTGCCTTGTGCCTGGCTGCCTCCAAAGCTGCCCTGCCAGGATTCCGCGCAGGTCCTAGTGCCTGCCTTGTGCCTGGCTGCCTCCAAAGCTGCCCTGCCAGGATTCCACACAGGTCCTAGTGCCTGCCTTGTGCCTGGCTGCCTCCAAACCTGCTGTGATTCCGCGCAGGTCCTAGTGCCTGCCTTGTGCCTGGCTGCCTCCAAACCTGCTGTGATTCCGCGCAGGTCCTAGTGCCTGCCTTGTGCCCTGCTGTAAGAGTGTGTCGCGAAATGATGCATGTCTAAAAAGTGTGTCACCAACATGAAAAGTTTGGAAAGCTCTGTAGTAAGTATAACCCTAACAGGCTGAAAAAATCCAGATGGCAGTAGAGAGATAGAAGATGTTAAAATTTTGTTGTCATCTCATAGTTATACAGATTTTTGCTGCCCAACTACTCATAGGTATAAGAATCATTCACAGATGTCTAAAACTAAAACAGATGCTTGTTGTATTGAAACTATTTGAGGGCCTTTCTAACTAGGCTCTTAAGAATTATCTTGCTGGATAAGACAAACAGTTTGGTTTCCAAAATGATCTTCCATTTCCATAACTGATACTCCCCCAAGCATTTGCCCCCAGAATCGGATGAAGATATACAGCTTCTAGACATGGAAGTTACATGTCATGGATAATAGGCATGGAAAATAAACTAGACCCATACTGTATTCTCTCTTCCTTTTTAAATGGTTTCGAAGTCAGTGACCAGCACAGTTGTTGATGAATTGCATGAAAACAATGAAAAAGCCAGAATGGTTAATATAAAAAACGAAACAAATGGCAACAGGAAGAATACTAAAATTCTCTACAATGCTAGCACCTATTCTCAGGGGACATTGTGCAGTCTTCTTATAATGCACTTTGAGACCAAACACCAAATTTTATAGGAATTAAGAACAGATTCTCCAGTATTTGTTTGAAATTTAGAATGGGTTTACTGCAAGGCATGATTTTAAAAGATGCAAGGGCGTATGCGTATACAGTTGATGGGATTCGGTATGTTTTTCTGTTTAAAATCAGTATTAAACAAAGTATTTTTTTAATCCCCACCTCCACCCCCACCCCACCCACAGAGCTATATTTAGGTAGTAATTGGTACCTTTTGTCATGCAATTTTCTAAATTTCTAGTATCGCTCTGACTCACCTGGTATCTTACTTGCCATTTGAATGAAAAACTGCTTCTAAGTTCAGCAGTGATCTAATGGAATTAATTAATTGCTACATGGATTTTTAAAAGACCTATAATTAGCACCTTATAGGTCCTGGGGGCTCAGTTACATTTTTGAAGAAGCCCTTTTCTTTGTTCCTGCTGGAATTCTTGGAAGCTACACTAGCTAAATGGCTGTGAGCCTTTATGGGGGTGTCCACAGTTTTCCCCAAGATAATATTCCATCTGACATCAATGGTAGGATTTCAACTCGGGAGGTGGTACACGAATGTTTGCAACATGAGCTGCGCTACAGAGATGATCTAGGGCAGTGTTTCTCAAACCTGGCAACTTTAAGATGTGTGGACTTCAACTCCCAGAATTCCCCAGCCAGCATGATCTGGTGGCACATGTCAAGCATGCCTTCTTATTGTTGGAATGAACTCAGCAATTTGAATTCTAAGCTGCATTCAAAAAAGCATTTGCACATTGCTCAGTATAAGGCACAAACTCCCGACTGAGTTGCATACACACATCTAGGGAAGATGCTCACTCCAGAATTTAGAAACTGCTAACTGGCATCAAATTCACGCTTCACAAATTTAGGCATACATTTTCAACCGCTTCATATGATGTCTTAAAAATGTAGGCGAGCCTTCTCTAACCTGGTGCCCTCCAGATGTATTGGATGCCACTTCCCATAATTCCCAGCTCAGCATAACAGTAGAAGTCTAGCACATCCAGAGGGAGCCAGAATGGGCAAGAATGGTGGACGCCGTGAACCAAACCAAGTTAAGACATATATAGAATGGTGCAGCACTTAGGTACATAGGAGAAAGGGTATGCAGGGGTACTCACATAGCACCGATTTCCAACTCCTTAAAAAAGCAGCTGCATCTTCAACCAGCAGTAGCCCATTTTCAGCAAAATACATTTTTGGTTTAAGCAGTTTAACCAGATCTTCTCTGGGCACCCCAGAATGCGTTAAAGCACCATTTTGCTTCTGAACCGCTGAAATCACTGAACAACCCTACTTTTACATTTCTCAATTTTCATGGGAGAGGTTACATTTTAACACCACCAGCGAAATTAATAAATTTTAGAAGTGCTTAACTCGGATTATGCCCTTGCAGCACAATTCTGTATTTATTTATTCAGAAATCCTGTAAATTCAATGGGACTCTCTTGCTATAATGCATGTGCATAGTACTATATGAAGAGGTCTTTAGCTTTACATTTTCTGTAAAACGATGCAAACTGATCTGGAAGTGATGATAAGCACAAGATCAATATACCTCACTTCGGCCCTATGCGTAAAAATGAACAAACACTGAAGAACAATTTATTTCAGCCAGATCTATTCAACTCTGAGAGGACCCAGCAGTTGCAAAGAAGGACTTGATTATGCCACTTATATCAGCATCACATCTATTATTTTGGACTCTCCCGTTACATAGAAGTGGGAGGGTTTTATTTGTACATCTGGATATTTGCAATTTGTTTTCTGTTTCTTTTTAATTAAGGCTACCACCTCTGGACTGCAAAATCTGGATACTGTAATTAATAAATGGCAGAAAGACACACAAAACCTCTTCATTGCCATCTCATGGTTATGTGGATTTTAACAGCCCAAGTATGGAAACCCTATGCAATCCAGAGGTATAAGAATCAGTTATGGGTACAGTGACCATACGTCCTGTATTATGAAGGTTGTTGTTGTTTATTCGTTCAGTCGCTTCCGACTCTTTGTGACTTCATGGACCAGCCCACGCCAGAGCTTCCTGTCGGCCGTCGCCACCCCCAGCTCCCCCACGGTCGAGTCCGTCACCTCCAGAATATCATCCATCCATCTTGCCCTTGGTCGGCCCTTCTTCCTTTTGCCTTCCACTTTCCCTAGCATCAGCTATTATTATGAAGGACAGTCCTTTATTTCAGAAAGCTGTCCTTTAAGTTTATTTAATTTAAGTATTTATTTTCTTGGTTTTGCTCTTGAATTTTCCTTTGTAAAGCAAGGTTATAAACATAAGCAATTAATTTTTTTTATCCTTATGAACCTCTTTCAGATTTGCCCCTTTTTCAGGTTTGTCCTTTATTTTTTCCAAGAAAATATGGTCACTGTAGTTACGGGTGTTGTGGCAAACTAAAACAGACACTAGTGAAATTGTAGTCATTTGGAGCAAAATAAAAGAATTATTTTGCTGAGTTCTGTTTCCAAAATGATCTCCCATTTCCAAAACTAATTCTCCCTTATTATTTGCCCCCAGCAATGGATAAGTTACACTTCATGGATAACAGGCAAAGAAAATAGACTACACTTTCATTCTCTCTTTCTTTTTAAATGCTTTCTAAGTTATTGGCCAGGCAGAGTCAGGAGATATAATAAAACAAAATAAGTCTGAATGTTACATCCCAAAGCTTATAGCCACAGCCTTAACCTAGAATATTTTAAAGTATCTTTATATACTGTATTTGCCTTTAGATTGCCTTAATAGAGCTGCTGTTGTTTCCTTGTCTCTACAATTTAAAGGCAGAATTTTCTCAGATACTTACCATCTCACCCAGCAAAGTACTTCCTTTATGAATTCGAACTAGAAAGAAACTAACTGCTGTCTCCCTCCTTAAAGTTATTGATGATTGGGGTTTTTTTTCACATACCAAAGAGATGAAGATCATGACACAGCACAGCAGATTCCATCCCTGACCTTATCAATGGTAGCCCCATTCCTGAATGCCTCCCCAGTCAGGAATTCCTGAAAACACACATACATACATTCATTCATTCATTCATTCATTCATTCATTCATTCATTCATTCATACATTGCACCAAGCAAAGGTGTTTCTCTTACCTCAGGCATTTAATCAATACGTGTACTTATTTTAATAAAGACAATGCTCAGAAACGGTTTAATTATTTTGGCTGCTCCTTTCAGTGCTTTCCCCTTTTATTGTTCATATCGGCATGTATTTTAATTATTCTGTTTAATTGTGCATTTTAATTATGGCTCTGAATTTTATTTTGAGAGTTTAGCAGGGCGTACACTGCCTAGGAAAACATGGTATTGAACAATGACTTGAAGGTTTTTTTAAAAAATAAATGTCTCAGGCCAGTTATGTTGGAAAGCAGGGGGAAGGGGCCATTCCAGGGCGGCCTGCGAGGTAAGGGTTAAATTGTAGTTAAGTAATTTTATAATTATTCTGTCAGCTGCTCACCATTTGTCCCCGGCACACAAGGGCCTGAATTTGCAAAGGGACTCTCCATTTTGCCAAGAGGACGGAGGGCCCTGAATACATCACTGTAACACACATACCTGGCTTTCTTAGCTCCTAGTTCTCTTACTACGTCCTTTTCCTAGATTAAGAGGCCTTACCTCGTTAAGCACCAGATGCTCAGTCTTGTTTCCTCTTGCAGTTTGCTGGGTGCAATTTTCTGTTTCAGTAAGGGTTGTTCAATCTGGTGACTTTAGGCAACAGTTTATTTCTCCTCTCACCCATTCCTGCTAACAGACTTGGAGGTTTGATTGCACCTGCTATAAGCTTAAGCGCTTCCCATGTGTTCAGGCTTATAAGAGGTGTAGCCCATGATGTCTAAAATGCAAGGTTATACATTATAGAGCTGGATGGATCAGATGCATCGGATTATGCCATAGCTTCCTAACTTTGTCTCAGTGTCAGAGGCCCTGGATGTTCAAGGCAGGGTCTGAGATCTGCTCTTTCTACTTGGACAACCCGCATCATTGGTTACAAATGACGCCTCAAATGATTGCAATGGTGAGGGGGATTCGTACTGCTGTAATTTTCTAAGAAGCTGCAAAAACACTGTGATGAAAGTAAACCAGTTGGATTTGGGTTGGCTCGGCAGGAAGGAGCAATTGCTTGTTATCTTGCAACCTGGGTGGTAAATCCCAGTTTGAAAGAACAGGGGAAAGTGTGGCTTAAAGGGGTCTGTTGGTGTAGAAAGAGAGACCAGGAAAACATGAAAATATAGAAAAGTGCAGTTTGGATGCCTTAGTAATGGGGGCAGTGTCATCTGGGTCTGTAAAGCAGAAAGGCAGGATGGCGGACATCACTGCACAATCAAAATTCCACCCTTTTTTTATGTGCATTGCATGCGCGGCATGCGTGAAAAAGGGCAGAGCTTTTTTATATATAAGAATTTTATTAAGTTTCAGCAAAAAAGGGGGGGCAGAGCTTCACTCGCATGGTTGCGATGCCATGTTGACTTTTTCTATTCACCCATCCCCACCGCTCCCGCCGCCCACAGCCACCCCTGGAATACCAGTGAAGTGTACAGTATATTTTATTTATTTATTTATTTATTCGATTTATCACCGCCCAACTCCCTCAGAGGGACTCTGGGCCGTTTACAATCCAACACAATTAATTCTAATACAAATATGAATAAAATTAGAAAAACATTAAAATAAGTGTGGAATGGAAATTTCTGTGGCCAGTAAAATTAAGCTTTTGTTTAAATTCAGGGTATGTGAACCTTGTAAACCGTTAAAAGAAATTGAATTTTGCAAACTTTGTAACCAAATAAGTGTCGTGATAGGCTGTTACCCACCTCACCAGATTAGCTGATGAAGGATTGGGAGGAGAATGTAGGGTATATTAACCACGCCTTTGGCTTCTGTAAGGGTGTGTCTCTCTTGCGAGGGAACACCACGCTTTGCAAACCGTTTCTATTACTGAATTACATAAACTCTGTTTCTTTTTACCGAACTCTGTGTGTGAAACTTTCTTAAAATTTCCAGCCGACAGAAGCAATTCAAAATTACAATAAATATAATAAAATCAAGATGGTAGTATCTTCCTTAAAACAATGGAAACGGCATTCTAGGGCCATCCTAAGTTATTAGCCATCCCCAAGAGTATATACTCTTCTTCCCGCCCCAGGCCTGTTGGCAGAACCAGGTCTTGAGTTTTTTCCGGAAGTCCAGGAGCGAGGGGGACTGTCTTAACTCCGAGGGGAGAATATTCCACAGAGCAGGCGCTACTGCAGAGAAGGCATGCTTCCGTGACCCCGTTAGATGGAATTCTTTGACCGATGGGGTCCGTAGCATGCCCTCTCTGCATGACCGGATGGGACGGGACGATGTAATGGGGACAAGACGGTCCCTTAGGTAACCTGGTCCCATGCCATGAAGGGCTTTAAAGGTCATAACCAACAACATATCCGAGCAACTCCCATGAGCCACTTGGTTTAGCTCTGTCAGAGCACAGTTGTTATTGAAGAGAAACTCAGGGGGTTGATATACTTCTGTTGGGAAGGTATAAAAGAATTATGACTTTGGTCACCTTGCATAAGGTAAATTGAATTAATATGCCAGGATGGGGATTCAGTTTCCATATTCCTGGTATTGTTTGGGTTTTTTAATTATTATTTGCTTTGTTACTGCAGGCCTCTGATGTCAAGCTACAAATCCTAATTTACCAGTTGTCATTATCCTGTTTACTGTGACTGGATTACCTATTTTCTTAGAAGCCGAAGAGGTATTTGAATGGAATGGAAAACAAAATCTGATGAGGACAGTCGTTGAGTTTAAATTGTTTGAATTTAGGATCATGTATGTTTAATTGCATGTATACTGTATGTAACCTGTCAAATAGCAAATAAATTAATATGAAAATACAAATATATCCAACAGTATGAAAATTCTCTAATGTCCAACACTTCCCCTCCCATGCCACTCTTTAGACCCACCTGAGCAACTCTGAAGCCTGTGCCTTCAGATTTGCTATGATTCCAAATTTGGAGGAATATACACATCTTTATCTAGCAATAGAGTGCAGAGCACATTCCAGCTGCAAGAGTTTGGGTACATTCAGGGCTGTCAATAACATCAAGATGGTGGTTCCAACAATGCAATCAAAGCCCCACCCCTTTTGTGTGGGCATTAATCTCACATGCATGCACAAAGGTGGCAGAACTTCAATGGCATGCTCATAAACACCATCTTGACCCTTTTGACCCCCACCCCCACACCCCTCTAATGCATTGCAATAAGAACCCAGCATACCGAAGCAGGCTGATTTTTATAGCTATGTCAGTTCTATTCCTAGGAAGTAGGTGTGGCTGACCAAACATAACTGCTTTAAAGTATTGAACATCAGTGAAATCACAGATAACCGCCCAAAAGTACCTTAGTATAAAACACACCCTCTTTTCTCTCCCAATCAACCGTCACTTTTTCAATTTTCCACCCACTTTCCCTCCAATAACCATGCAAAATATGGTGTATTTTCAACCCCCACTACTAGTTAGGGTTTCTTTCTTTAGTTTTACATACAAGTTGCTGAGTAGTAGTAGTAGTAGTAGTAGTAGTAAACTTTCTTGCAATCATTGACTGATTCAAAAACAAAAAGAAAATGAATTCTGAGAAAGCAAATAAAAACTGTAGCAAAACTTAATAATTATAAATGTGGATGTGGTCAAAGTGTGGCATATTTTACAAGCACAAAACAAAACTTAGCCAAGTTTGCAGAGATGAAATCACACTGAACAGACAGTAGTAAGGTAAAGGTAAAGGTTTCCCCTGCACAGTTGTGTCCGACTCTAGGGGCCGGTGCTCATCTCCGTTTCTTAGCCGAAGAGCCAGCGTTGTCCGAAGACGCTTCCACGGTCATGTGGCCGGCATGATGCGCACGGAACGCTGTTACCTTCCCACCGAAGTGGTACCTGTTCATCTACTTGCATTTGCATGCTTTCGAATTGCTAGGTTGTTACTGAACAGACAGTAAGAACTGTAAATAAAATGGATCCAGGTTGTCTGTTAATCTGACTAGATGGGGAGCTTTGAGCTGCAACTGGGCATCTTTATCATAAGGACAAGATAGGAAAATGTGGGTTAATGTTTCAAGTACTCCTTCACCACTGAAGCAAAGTCTTTGTTCAACTAGGATGCCTCATAATTTCCCCTTTAAAACAGCTGGTTTAGTTACATTCCCACAGGAATCAAATTGGGCAGAGGTTTCACATATATTCTGTATCTTATCTCTTTGCTATTGCAGTCTTACATTTTACCTGGTAAATAAATTTCTCTTTTATGCTTTACTGAAGAGAAATGTGTGAGTAACTTGATTTAAACCCACTTCTCCACTTCTAGCACAAGTGAAAGAGAAGAGAGTTATGCAATTTCTCTTGGAGAAACTAGACAGTAAACCTAAATAAAGTGATCTTTAAAGCTGGCAGCTAATTAGAAAGGTATATTATAAAGAAATGTTTCCCCATTCCTACCTCAAATACACAGAACATAATAAACTACCAGAAGAACCCAAACTAAAATGGATTTAGTTGAATTACAAGGAATTAACGTCAAAGATGTGTTACTTTACATCATTTTGTAAAAGCAATATAGCTGCTTTCAGGGGGCAGAAATAACTCCAGTGATTAGTGAATGTTGGCTGGAATGGAATCCCTTCCATCTGGGTCTTGAGGTATAAATGGAGAACATTAATTAGGTCACCCAAAGTATTTCTTTTGTGCAGCAGATTAGGATAGTAGAAGAGGTCATTCGTTAAGGATTCAGGCACTTTACAGCCTTCCTTTGGTGTGATACAGGAGCAATGTCATGGCCTCAACTTGATTACCATTCCACATTATATGTCTATGAAGGTTCTCAGTCATCCAGGTGGAATTGTCTGTAGCTTGAATCATGTCAACTGGATTTCTATTTTCTTAGTGGAAACGTTTCGCTCCTTATCCAAGGAGCTTCTTCAGTCTGAGCAAAGTTTGCTCAGACTGAAGAAGCTCCTTGGATAAGGAGCGAAACGTTTCCACTAAGAAAATAGAAATCCAGTTGACATGATTCAAGCTACAGACAATTCCACATTATAGTTGTGCTTTACCCACTGAAAAGGAATCTCTATTGGTGATGTTGATGTGCTCCAGGTCAGGTCTCAGGTTGCCTCCAATTATTATTTAAACACAGGTTTACCTCGCAATTTTTGAATGCCGGTTTAGATATTGATAGGCTCTGAATTTCCAAGTAATCACTTTTAAAAGCAACTGGGTATTCAGCAGTCTCTCCACTGACCGTCTTCAGTCAAATGCCTTTTGATCTAATACACCCAGTCATTCCAAGCATCAATCTTTTAAAGACTGGTAACCCCTTGTAAGTATCGTAAAGATTTGATTAATCAAGTCTTTGATAAACAGAACAAGACAAGCATGGCCATATTGTGCCATTAATTCAATAGCCCATGAGGTCCCCTAGAAGAATCAATATCTCAATTTGCTATGAATAGATGGAGGAGGAACACATGTCGCTGGATTCTCCAGTACAATATAAGTAATAAGAATCTGGCAATAAAGACTTTAAAAATACGTTTAAAAGCGCGTGCACACACACTGGGAACTGCAGATGCTTAGGTTTACCCTGCAGGTGTACAGAAGAAGCAAGATTGTCCCATAAATAAAACTGTCAGAAGGTACAGTAGATCTGGCACAATGATATCTCTTCTGATTAGCTGACTATAACCTCCTGTACATGGAGCTGCTCTTAAAAATTGCCACTTCAAAGGAGTGGTGGCCAGATACTTCACTTATCCTTTTTATGCCAGTCTTATATCACCTGCACTGGCATCAAATTCATTTCTGGCCTAAATAGTTATTGGCCAGAATATTTGAAAGGCTATAACTTCCCATAAGCATCTTCCAAATTTACCTTTGAAGTTTCATTCATCAAGTCATTCATTCATTGGATTTATATTACCGCCCATCTTCTCCACAAGGAGAACTCTGGGCGGTTCACAACCAAACCATCATTAAAATACAAAGCGGTCCTAAAACAAATATATAAAATATAAAATATCATTAAAATTCTTAAACAATATAAATAGAATAATATGGAATAAAATCAAGATGGCTACAGTTCTTCTCAAATTCTGAGCATAAGGGCCGCTCTCCATCTGTGCTAGGGTGCTAGCCATCCCCAAGAATGACTATTTCCCCTCCTGTCCCAGGCTTGGTGGCAAAACCAGGTTTTCAGTTTTTTTCTGAAGTCCAGGAGTGCGGGGGCCTGTCTCACCCCTGGGTGAAGGATGTTCCAGAGGTCGGGAGCAACTGCAGAGAAGGCACGCTTCCGAGACCCTGCTAGGTGGAATTCTTTTACGGAAGGGATCCGTAACATGCCCTCTCTGCATGATCGGGTGGGACGGGTCGATGTAATAGGGATTATCATATGTATTATCATAAGGGTTACCAGTTCTGGGCAATCTGGACCCACTGCAGCACTCAACCTAGTTATATTTTCACCCCCTGGAAGTTTGCTTGCTGAGGACATAAGACAGCAGGGCAGGATTGTGCCGTCACGATGCAAGCTCCACCCCTTTCATACATGCATGCAATGTCATGACACCCATACCAGATGGGCAGAGTTGACATCACAGGGCTGCTTTTCTCATTTGACACACACACACACACCCATGAACACCTCTGGAAGACTGACCAGGGGTTTAATTTTGCAGCCGTAACTTCGTTATGAGAGTTGCCCGATCCCTAAAAGGACTCAGATAAACAGGGGAAACAGTTTCGCTTGTAAAGGTTTCTATGAGTGAAGGTTTTTAACTGCTCCTTTTGATGCGAAAGCACTGGTTTTAATCTGCTGTTGTTTGGTGCTGTGCTTTTATTGCTAAGCCGGTGGAATGTTGGAAAGCAATTATGTCTATCTGCCTGTTGGCCAGCATGAATTGCAGAGATATCCTAAATGTGTTGATTCAAAACTACACTCCATTGAGTTGAAACAGGCTTAAATACAGGTAAGTGCACAGAAGATTATACCATTACTGTATTACTGATCCTGTTCAGATCTGAACCTGTTTTAGCTTGGTATTTTGTTACGCTGCTATGCCCTGCAACGTTGCCATTTTTTCCCCCACTGGTATGAACTATTTTTATTCTTGTCAACACAACAAGATGTTGGGAAGAAATTATGTAAGGGGGCTCTGGACTCTGTCTATCAGCACAATTATGCCTCAGAAAGAGAGCAGAAGAGGACTAAATCTGTGGGAGGGGAAGGAGGGGGAAGCCACCAGAAGAAAGATCAAGTTAAAAATGGGCCAGTTCAGGCCAGGGGCTGAAATGGAAACAAACCAACCAACCCAAATTTCCCAAGTACATCCCTATGGGAAAAGCATCTGGCAACAGCTCGGAATGATGATGACTGTTCCATTCTAAGCTCCCTTCCCTCCCAGCTCCCAGTCCGGAGTGGACCAAATATAGCCCACCCCATGGTTCCCTGTCCACCAGGGCCAGATTAAGGCCAACCAATGCCCTAAGCACAGCCCAACAATAGTGCCCCTCATTGAAAGCAAAACTCTGACACCCTGAAATGTGATATCTGATGACACCTTCACAAACTTTTAAACTTTAGTCCCTCACCATGCCAAAGAAAACATTTTTAACAATGTAGATTAAAGTCTAGCACGGCAAATAAGGACAATTACAAAAAAAATCCAACTAAAGAGGAGTGTGGCAGTGAAGATGTTAAGGGCATGAGAGCTAGGGGGGGAAACTTTATGGTGCCCCCTTCCCTTGGTGCCTAAGCATGTGCTTATTTTGCTTAATGTTTAATCCAGGGCTGCTGTGCTCACATACACACACATATGGTCAAGGGGTTGGTCATGGGGTTAGAAAGGGGTTGGTCATGCTTTCCTGCTTTGTTGTTCTAGTCTTCGTTTTGTTTTCTTCTATTATGTCAACTGCTTCAGGAGCCCTTGTTAGGACAAAACTTGATATAACAATGATTTACATAAATCATAACTGCATGTTATTGTTATCTTCCAGACAAATTCTTGTGGGGCATAGGGGGATACTCCTTTTAAAGAGCACCAGAATTCAAATCATCCGAGATTACACATGCTCTATGGGGAGAACTGAGAGGCAGGACAGATTCTTTATATGGAGAAAATCTCAAACTGAGCTCCTCATCGTTTTAGTTCTCTGTGGACCTCCAAATGTGGCTGAAGGAAAGAAAGCCTTTAGATATTCAGCAGTTGAGAGGAATGCTAGGAATTAAAACACAGAAACATCTGGAGGGCCAATGGATCTTCATCCCCAGTGTAAAAACGTTCAAAACAGACCTAAAAATCCTGTTGTTGCTGGGAGTGGAAACAGATATGAATCCATGAGCAGATCCGGGATTGTCATATAGATACATGTCCCCATACCTCATTTAGCATGGACACTGAAAAACCTGTGGGAGCTCTTTCCTTTCTTAATCTATTTTCCCAAGCTCATGGAAACTTTCTAAATTGATACTCTATCAATTTTCAGAGATGTTCTGAGTTCTCCATTCCTCAGTTAGTTCTTTGAAGCCATACGCCAAGCGTGTTGAGATTAGGAAGTCACCACTGGGCCCCGCCTTCGTCCCCCCTCCCCGCCCCCTCAAGAAAATGCTTCTAGTTAGAAAGAAAAGGGAGATCTTTGGCAGGGAATTCTTCTGCCCTCTTGTGGCATTTAGCAGCTGCATCCTGAATTTGTCTGGGTTTTTTGTTTAAACCTTTTAATGAAATTAATGTTTTTGTTATTATACAGCCATGCTTGAAATGTGGGGGATTCACCAGATGCTTTTAGTTATTTTTTTTATTTTTCAATGACTCACAAAAGGGTGGGTTTGAGTCTGTTGTGATAGGGAAATAACGTCTGCAGTGCCTGCTGTGGAGTCTTTATTTATTTATTTCTGGTTTTTATTGGTTTGGTTTTTTTTCCCCTTTTTCTTTTCCATAGACTCTTGGGTTACAATCCTGATATTAATAAAATGTGCAATTATACTTTCAAGTCAGCAACTGCTGCAAAATTAAAACCATTAAGATGAAAATCCAAGAAACAACCAACAGATAAGCAAAGAAACATCAGGGGTGTCTGCAGAGTATGGTTGAAAAAAACCCAAAGATGGCAGCCACAATGGTACAACTGAAGCTCCGCCCATTTCATGGCTGCTATTTTGACTTTTTTTTAACACACCCTGCGGACACCCCAGATAGCATTAAAAAAAGACCCTTTTTAAGGAGTTCCTTTTGAATAAATTCATAAGGATGGACCCTCTACAAACGCCACCTCTAACTTCTTGAAAGATTCCATCAACGCTGCCTCCGAAAAATTCTGCAAATTACTTGGGAAGATAGGCAGACTAATGTTAGCATATTAGAAGAAGTGAAAACCACCAGCATTGAAACAATGATCATCCAACATCAACTTCGCTGGACCGACCATGTTGTTCGAATGCCTGACCATCGTCTTCCAAAGCAGCTACTTTACTCCCAACTTAAGAATGGAAAACGGAATATTGGTGGACAGCAAAAGAGATTCAAAGACACTCTCAAAGCTAATTTTAAAAAATGTAATATCAGCATTGAGAACTGGGAAGCCCTAACTCATGAGCGTTTCAATTGGAGGTCATCCTTTATTAAAGGCGCTATGGACTTTGAAGAAGCACGAGTACAGGGCGAAAGGGAAAAAAGAGCTAAAAGGAAGGCACGTCAAGCAAACTGTCATCGTGACCATCTCCCACCCGGAAACCTATGCTCTCATTGTGGGAGGTTGTGCGGATCCAGAATTGGCCTTTACAGCCACTTACGAATCCACTGTTAGAATTTTACCCTTGGAAGACAATCTTACTCGGCTACGAGTGATCGCCAATGAATGAATGAATGATTTAATTTGATCAGGGACAGTAAGAGAAAGGGGTCACATAACCAGCCAGCTATCTCCCAATGGTTATGGTTCTAGTCATGTGCCATTTTTTCCACGAATCTGAGTGAGATTATTCCAATATAAATAATAATGGATTATTTATGCATTATGCAAAATTGTGCGCTTAAGCCTGCCCTCCGGTAGAGAGCAAAGAAGATAACCTTGACGGATATATGCAAGAACTGTTACCTAGGCAAAAGAATCTGAAACATTTTTTTAAGTCCAGAGAAACAAGGTAACATTTGGAAGTGGCTCAGACAGACACCTCCCTGATTCACTGGAGTACAAGGGGAGGGGAGGTACAGCACGATCAGACTTACAAGATTCTATTTTTATAGCCTATCTCAATAAAATTAGTTTTAGCCTACCTATGAAGTTGATTTCCTGGTCTGGTCTACTAGTGGGACTGACATTTCCTCTGTCAAGGAGTAAATAACCTGTCCCACCTGATCATGCAGAGAGGGCATGCTGTGGACCCCATCTACAAGAAAGTTCCATCTGGCAGGGTCCAGGAGGCATGCCTTCTCTGCAGTAGCTCCCGCCCTGTGGAACAACTTGCCCCCAGAGGTGAGATTAGCCCCTTCGCTCCTGACCTTCCAGAGGAACCTGAAAACTTGGTTCTGCCGCCTTGCTTGGGGCCAAGGAAGAAGTAGTCACTCTTGGGGATGGCTAATACTTTAGAGAGCCCCTCTCCTACATTGGACTGAGTTAGATCTTTTTATTATTCTTGGATTTTAATCTTGTTTTATAACCTAGTAATTTTATATTGTATGTATATTTTATGTTTTTTGTTTTATTATCTTGTTGTAAACCGCCCAGAGTCCCTCCAGTGGAGGGAGATGGGCGGTGATATAAGTCTGATTAATAAATAAATAAATAAATTTTAAAAAAGATCACTTATTCATTGTTATTGTTGTTGTTTTGAAAAGGGCTGCAGTTTAGCACTATATCTGAAACCAAAATAGTGGTAAATATTAACTAGGGTTATTGAAACAATTCAACTCCATATTAATATTATAATATAATATAATATAATATAATATAATAATTAATATATAATTAACTAAGATGACATATACTGTTTCAGAAAGACATCAACACAAACCAGAGTTTGTCTAAGCTAGATACAGGACTAAACTACAGGGAACTAAAAACTGAAACAAAAGCTTTCAATTCCATCCTCAAAACTGCTCTGATGGAAAGAGCAAAGGCCAACGCTTGTTAATGTAATGATAATCCATAGTTTCTTGAAATGCAGTCAGAAGCTTTAATCTCCAGAGCCCAGAGACTTCTGGAGATTTCATTGGTGTTTATGTAGCGCTCTGGTGAGTTAAGTGTAAGGACCATGGATCCAGTCTCTGGCAGATGACATGCCTGTTAGTATGTTAGCATTTATAAGTAATTAGTTCAATTTTAAAGAGGTTTCTGTAACTTCTGTTGATTTTATGAATCTCTCTTGGTTTTGAGTTCAAGTTCTTAATCGTATTGCAAACTGGGAATCAATGAAGCAAGGGGAAAGGGAAGAGTGACCATTTGTACTATCATGATTTCCCTGCTTATCACCATAATATTATGTTGTCATTATTTCCTCAGTCGCTTTAATGCACATGTCAAAACTGTGTTGCAGAATGAATGGTTAAATGTCTCCCTTTGTCAAAGATGCATTGCTCCCAATGATGCATTGACATCCGATTAGAGTTCATACAGAAAGGTTGACATGAGTTTTACAGGGTATTCATTAGTCCCCCTAGAGAATTCCATCACACTGTGGGCTGCCGGTGTTAAATGAAACAAGAAAGGGATTTTATCTGTCAAGACTATAATTTAGAGTTCCATGGCTATCACTGAAAGATGATAGCATATCCATAGAGGTGTATTTTAAACATAAGCAATAATGCATTCCAATCGAAGAGAATATTTGTAACTCAGGGTTGAACTGTGGAGTCCTTGGTGCTTTCTGAGCCTTGTTGTTTTCTTGCAGCAACCCAGAACACCAGAAAAAGGAAACAGATCATCGATACAGCATCTTCCAGCAAAATGGATACCCACGCAACTTTATCAAAAAGTGCCTGACCACCCAAACCACTACAACACAACCAACAGAAGCTATGAAAAGGATAACACTGCCATACATCAGAAACATCTCAGAAACTACCAATAGACTGTTACAACCACATGGCATCACCATAGCACATAAACCAACCAAAACCCTTCAGAACATCTTAAGTAACCCAAAAGACCCAGTAGCCCAAGAAGAAAAAACAGGAGTTATCTACAAGATACAGTGTAAGGACTGTAGCAGCCACTATGTAGGACAGACGGACAGAAGACTAGCAGAGCACATCCACGAACACCAACTAGCAGTCAGAAGACACGATGAAAACTCCTTAATCTCACAACACATGGACAGACCTAACCATACTTTCAACTGGGAAACTGTGAGCATCTTAAACCAAGCCAAATCCAAGAATGCTAGGGAATTCCTGGAAGCTTGGCACTCAGACAAAGCAGCCATCAACAGACACATAAACAACATTTACGTACCATTCATAAGAGACAACAGAAAAGCCAAAAGACCAGAACACCTCCTTGTCAGCAATCAACACCCAGATAAGCAAAGATTAACACCAGGATTAACACCAGAGGAACAATCAAACAGCACAATATACCCTAATCAAGGAACTATTAACTCAGTCAACCAACCAAGCAGCAAACAACAGCCCAATCAAGGAACTCCTAAGGGGAGAACAACACCTCCACCAACACAAGCAGGACAAACCATGGTATATAAACTATATAAACAGAGAGCAAGTCCCACTCCCATTTTGCACTGAAGATGTTGCCTAGTCTGCCAATGAAATGTCTGCAAGAAAACAACAAGGCTCAGAGAGCACCAAGGACTCCACAATAATGCATTCATTTTACTTCACCTTGTTGAACTATATAGTTCTCACCTTCTCTTAGTCCTTGGTTTTCTTAGTCTTTCCCTTAGGCACTTAACTAAACTTGTGTACATGAAGAAAAACACCCTTGAATGTTCATTAGCTGATGAATGCTAATATTCACGTGAGAATGCTAAAATCAGGGTTCATCTTATTTTGTGAATTATAAGCATGCACACACACTTTCAGGACATTTAGAAATAAATGCAGGGGCCTGCCTTGTAGTGACTGTCAGTATTCACCAGTTAATTTCAGATGCTGGACCTCACATACTGTAATAGTAAATACTCAATGTAACATCTGGCTAGATTGAGACAGCCATTTTAGTACCCGTGCTTCTTCCATCCAGACTAGCTCTACGGTAAATTGTTTCTCAACTCTTGGTAGAACGTTCCAGATGCCTCCAAAGGGAGATCTCGCATCCTGAGGTAGCTGCTTCTTCTGAACCATCTTTCCAAGCAGTAAAGAGGATTCTAATCATAATTCATGTGGATGAATCGGTGTTTGCTCACGGGCTGCAGCAAAAGTGCCATTTCAGAGAGCAATTTAATAAAGCCTCTTGGCAAACGATAGGAATGCTGCCCAAAGCAACCAAGCTCGTCTCCTGCAATCCATGGTGAAGCAGGCTTCAATGTATGTACCAAAATAAACCTAGCTTTCTCAGCTTGTTTCTACACTTTTCTCAATTTGAGCATTGTTAAAAATTAAAGGGCTGCATCTTTTTATTACTTTGCTTTTGAGCATAAAGAAATTGGCAATGCCAAATGAATGCCTGTCATTTTTAAATGGGGAAACAGAAACTGTAGCCTGTATCTTTGAAAATTAAAACATGCTTGTTTTCTTTTTGAAAAAAAAGTGCGAAATCTTGTGTGTACATTCCTCGTGGCAAATTGGGCAATTCTTCTTTCTCTGAGTCCCAACACTGGTTTATCCTTTGTTTGATGAACCCAAACTGCTAGCCAGGCGCATTTTCCCGGGACAAATGACTGAGCCAGCTGCACCAGCTGGACTGGTTAGAGCACAAATGTACAGCTGGAAGTGCTAAATAAGATCAGCTGGAGGAGAAGAAATACCAGCGGCCAAGCCTTCAGACGATTCTGTCGGGGGGGGGGGGGAACAGATTCATTTAATTGTTACCAAATATTTATTGTGACAGGCACACAATGGGATGGATGGCACACAAAATGGCTGGATTCACAAAGGAGGGAGAGAGCAAGAGGCTGTATGATTCGGAATAATGCAATTGATTTTACTCTTCCAACTCTGTTGCTGTCAGATTTCTTATACTATATGATATTGGTAAATTGGATTTCTTTTCAATGCAAAAGTGTTTTGGCAAATTGCATCTTTTACAAAGCAAAGCAAAGCATTCTCACGATGACGTGAATGCCAGGTGGCTGGACAACAGAGAAGCCTTGGCGTTGTTTACGTCCTCATGAGATAAGGAGCGAGAAGGTACCATTATTATGGCTAGCAATGGATCTTCCCATGAGAGATATCCTCCTGATGTCCTTCCGTGGGAAGACTTGCCAAGGCCCCCCTGAGCAAGAAGGAGGGGGAAACTCATGCTATGTGCTTTAGGCCTAATGTTTTGAGGCCTAGTGTGCGTGTCACAGCTAACTTCCAGCCAATCAGAATGCTAGAAGAACTGAATATACAACCATGCAAAATGGTGTTCTATGTCTTCTTGATGTCTAGTGTCTCTTAGCCATGTAGTTCTTCACGTGTTCACTTCCCGTGGACTGGGCAGAGTGAGCTATGCCTGGCTTTGGGTATAGGCCATGGCAGGACCTCTGGCCCTGGGATCAATACACGGAACTCTGCTTATAAGTTCTAGTTTTGTTTTTCCTTTTACAATGATGTATCCTGTATATTCATCTTTTTCATTATTGCGATAATGTGATTGTATCTGCATTATTGCCCTATGCTAAACAGTAAACACTGTTGGCCCTAAGAAGCTGCATTCTTGTCTGTTTATTCTCAAGCCTCAGTTTTTCCCCTTTAAGCCAGCATATACCCCATCAGGTTATGGTTGCCCAGAGAGAAATTTGCGTTTTCTTTGCTGCGTTGGACCTGGCTGTGAAAGGGAGTTTGTTTTTAGAGGCTGATTTTGGAATAAACATGTTTTCTTTGAGTGGTCAGCAATGGCTGAACAGTGTCTGGTCAGTCTGCCATTTGAGGCTTTAGATGGCACAAACTATCTGACCTGGTGTGTGGAGATGGAATCATCCTTTTTGCAAGAAGAAGATTTGTGGCAGTAAGTGGCAAATCCACTTCCAGGGGATCCCTGGAGGATTCGGAGAGAATCTCTCTGAAGAAGTGCAAGCATGTTTGGACTGTGCTTCTGGCGTTTTTGCTTTTGGGACTCAACTCCTCTGAATGGAATTATTTCAGCAACTCAGGGACTGAGAAATGGGTGCTGAGAGCTGTTGGAGCCTTTGATACACAGTGGAGCTCTGTTGCCCTTGGTGGTCTATTAAGACAGCTTTATGGTTTGAAGCTGCAACCGGTGAGACTGTGATGACCCACCTTGGTGAGTACAAGACTTTGTTTGCTGCATTTGAACAAGAAGGCATATTTTTCTGAGGCTGTGAAAAGCATGCGTGATTTTGGCAAGCCTGGAGCTACTGGTCGAGAAAGCAACATTATTGTACAAGCCACTTCTAGAAGCTGCATTGCAAGTCATCTGTTCCTGTTCCTATGATTTGCAAACAGCATTCCAGCTGAAGTAAAACCTGGTATGGAATTTACATTTGTCGTGGTTTGCTGTGATTCTACAAAGCTGTTCCCTGCCCCGATGTCCAGCGGACACAAGACGCCTGATTTACGAAGGGAGGGGAAGCCAGATGCCAGGAGTCAGCTGAGCAACGAATCCAAGTTTTCTGCTCTACCGGCTGCTGTTGTGTAAGCATTTCTCTACAGAGACTCTGTTTTTGAATTCAGCTCGCTGTAAAGTTTGTAAACATGGACGTTATTGTTACAAATTTCAGCCTTGAGTTCAGCAAGTAATTTTAGCTGATATTTCTGTGTAAGAAATGTGTATGTGTACACTTGTTGTTTTTCTCTCCTCAGTGTTCCAGCCCTGGTAAAGTCTGAGTGTACTAGGTGCTGAATGTTTCATTGCGATATGAAACTGCTTGTGTTGAGGCTGAGTGTGTTAGAGACAAACCTGTAAAATCAAGTGTGTGAGATGCTGTGGAGATTGTGTGGACAGGACATTGTGTGTTTAATGTTCCCCACATCATAAATGCATCCATAAAGTTTTCACAAAGTACTGGGGTATCCCGGGATGGGAGAGTGTGTCTCAGATAGCCAAATGCATTCTGAGTTAGAACCCAGGAAACGTGCAAAAGTTTCTTGATTGTGTAAACTGTGTGTAAACAATCTAAAATCAGGACTGTGTCTGTTGCTAGGCAAAGTGACAGAGTGTTAACTAGACCATTTCAGTTGGTTCATAGAGATCTAGTTAGCCCCCATGTCCCAAGTAATGGTGGGGTGCGAGTTTCATGTTTCTTCTGGTTGATGATCATACCTGCTTGTGTTGTTGCTACTTGTTGAAGTCTAAAGCGAAGGTCTGTGCTCGCTTTGAAGTGTATGTAGCAATGGTAGGATGAAAATATGGTCAGTTTCAATCAGATTGTAGTGGAGTGTTCTTGAGCCATGTGTTCCAGAATTGGCTTTGCAGGAACGTATTCTCCCAAAGACTTGCCAATGTTGGAATTCTAGCTGAGTATTGGTGTTGTGAATACCATTAAAAATAGCCTGCTGTTAGTTGCTCAAGTGCCATCCCATGTCTGGGGAGAGGCTGCCTTGGTTGCAGTGTGTTTTCTAACTAACAGAGTGTAGAATTCAACTGTAAAAAGAAATTGTTTTTCTTTGGTATGGCAAGCGCCCTTCACTGAAGTACCTGCATGTCTGTGAAACATTTGCATGTGTTCACAACTCCAGGTCACAGAGAAGGAAGAACCAAGGAAGCACAGTGCTTCAGGTTGTTGGTTGTTGGTTGTTGATTAAAATCCAAGGCTTATCGGTGTTTCATTAAGCCATGGTCGAATCCAAATCTCCAGAAGTGCTTTATGTTTAAGCAGCCTACTGGTTTGGAAAGGTTGTATGCTAAGGTTGCAGAATTGCTGCATTGCTAGTGTAAACCCACTGTCCATGGGTTCAGTAGATGGGCAAAAACCAGTTTAGGTTTCTTCTGTTCCCCAGTCTCCGAGTGTGAAAAGGGCCCCTCAGGTGAAGGAGTGGAAATTTCACCTGAGCAGTTGCAGGGCCTGGAGGGGGAGTCAGGTATTAGGAAAAGAGACGGTGATGGAGGAAGCACAGTGGTCATTCCTCATGGGTCTTCTTATTCCAGGGTGTGAAGCCTGACAGATTTGAGAGTTAGCAGGTGACAGTGTGTCAAGTCACCTGAGAAAACCCAGTCTTTGCTAGATGTGTTGCTCCTGCCTTTGAGAGGCATGAAGAACGTTGGAACACAGCTGTGGATAGTCAGTTTGAGTTTTGGTGAAGTGTTAACAGTAACCACCCTATCCTTTGTTTTAGTAAGCTGTAGGTTCCAGATGAGTGTTCAGAAAGACATTTCTTTCTGATAATACTCTGCAGTGTAAAGCCAGTGTTGCCCAGGGATTTGTTTCACAAGAAGGAGTTTGTGAACTGTGGATCTAGTGTATGCACCCACAGCTAGGCCAGAATATTTACGTGTGGTGCGTTTTCTGGTTGCGTAGCGTGGAAACAGGTGTCCATTTACATATTGTGATGTTGGCACAGAATATTTGAATGTAGATCTCCCTGAAACGGTGTGTGTAAGGCAAGCATTTTGGCTCTACATGTGTGGCAGTTCCCAAACAATTCATTGACTTAACAGGGTGCTTTATGGATTTTAAAGCAGGCCAGTCATTGATAGCATGGTGCAGATGCTAACTGAGATGTGAGAACAGTCACGTGCTGTTTTCTGTGGTACATAAGAAAATGTAGAAGTTTGTGTAGGACTTCTTACTTATGTAGTTGTTTTCTGCTTAGAAACTGAAGTTTTCCACCTTGTATAAGAATTTGTCAGTCAGCTGAAATAGAATTGCCAGCTGAGGAAGTTCAGCACAAATTCAAACATTTATCCTGGTGTTGAAGTTACAAGAGCCCAGAACAGAGATGGTTCTTGGTTTCCTACAGAGTGTCATTTGTGTAAAGAAAGCTTATCCTTAATTTATTGTACAGTATATCACTCTGCAGAACGCAGTTGCCCTGAATTAGTGTTGCCCAAGTAAAAATACCAAGCTGCGGTTTTTTCTTAAAATCAGCTAACAGCATGCAACAGGATTGGAATTCCTTATCTATGCTGGCTGCGATTTTTGCAAAGGAGGGGACAGAGCATTTGCGGGCAATGTTTTTCTGTTTCTCTGTACTGTTTCTGTTCCTGCATAATTTGTATTTGATGTATCTGTATGTTTCTGAATAAAACATTGCATGAAGTGTATATTGTGCATTATACATATGTGTAACAAGTGTTTTTAAACCATTTTCTAGTGTTGATGACTATTGGTTGTAAAAACTGTAACTTGAATAGTGTGATTATTACATGCATTAACCTTTGTTGTTTCTGTTTCTGTACAAATGTATTTTAAAGCTTTGAACAACTTCCATCATTGTTTGCATTGTGTCGAAATCCAATGTGGAGGGGTGTCAGATTTCTTATACTATATGATATTGGTAAATTGGATTTCTTTTCAATGCAAAAGTGTTTTGGCAAATTGCATCTTTTACAAAGCAAAGCAAAGCATTCTCACGATGACGTGAATGCCAGGTGGCTGGACAACAGAGAAGCTTTGGCGTTGTTTACGTCCTCATGAGATAAGGAGCGAGAAGGTACCATTATTATGGCTAGCAATGGATCTTCCCATGAGAGATATCCTCCTGATGTCCTTCCGTGGGAAGACTTGCCAAGGCCCCCCTGAGCAAGAAGGAGGGGGAAACTCATGCTATGTGCTTTAGGCCTAATGTTTTGAGGCCTAGTGTGCGTGTCACAGCTAACTTCCAGCCAATCAGAATGCTAGAAGAACTGAATATACAACCATGCAAAATGGTGTTCTATGTCTTCTTGATGTCTAGTGTCTCTTAGCCATGTAGTTCTTCACGTGTTCACTTCCCGTGGACTGGGCAGAGTGAGCTATGCCTGGCTTTGGGTATAGGCCATGGCAGGACCTCTGGCCCTGGGATCAATACACGGAACTCTGCTTATAAGTTCTAGTTTTGTTTTTCCTTTTACAATGATGTATCCTGTATATTCATCTTTTTCATTATTGCGATAATGTGATTGTATCTGCATTATTGCCCTATGCTAAACAGTAAACACTGTTGGCCCTAAGAAGCTGCATTCTTGTCTGTTTATTCTCAAGCCTCAGTTTTTCCCCTTTAAGCCAGCATATACCCCATCAGTTGCTTGTCGTTTTAATCTGTTTTATAATCTCTTTGTCCACATGGGGTTCAAAACAGAATCGCTAAAACATCTTGGGAGGTATCTGAGGTCATTTCACTGTTTGAGATGCAAAAATTGCACACAGCTGATTAAGACGCAAGTCAGAGATCGACAAACCTGTAGTCCTGACCTCCCCCTTTTTTTTCAGCTCTCACCATCATCTGAAATTGCAATGCCAAGGTACAATTTCCCACTGATTTTTGTTGGAAAAGGCTTAACCCATTGAAAAAAGCCAAGCAGATACACACAGAATCCCTCAAAATCCAAGCACTGCCCACAATTGCAGTTCTGTAATGGTCTCTAAATAAAAAACAACAACATATGGCCTCTATCATGAAAAACTGGCCTGCCTGGTATAAATCAATAATCTAACCACTATGCTATTATGAGATGTCAAGAAAGGAGATGACCTCTTCTCTAAAACTTAGTAAGGATATGGGTGCTGAGACGGCATGTGCTTTAGTGTCTCTTTACATCTCTGTGGCTGCAGACAAAGTCATTTTCAGGCATGATTTCCAGCACCACTTTGAGACCAGCTCATGAAGAAAAGAGCCCATGGAATCAGAAGGGCTAGTAACATAATTCCAGGAGTCCTGGAATCCCCAGATTAAGCCTGGCCCAAGTCTGAGACCTTTCACTGAGGACACGTAATCAAGGGACCAACATCTTGCCCACTTGGCTGCCTGTAGACTCCATCACTGGTCCTTGTCAAAAAAGAATGTCTTAAGTGCCAGTTAGAAAAAAAACATGTTGAAATGATTTATAACAATGTCCATTTTATTTAATTTTTTTAACAAAGTTGTTTCCTTGTTATTTTTACTTCATTTTATAGCTCCAAAACATAGTCTGATGTCTTTTTTCCATAAACTGTTTTTCTAAAGGGGCTCCTACTTGCTGATTTTTTATGTTCTCTAAACGTTCCCCAATCCTGACCTTCAGAGCTCTAATAATCTTACTAGAAAAAAATGGGGACATTATGATATTATGTGTGCTACTATACATAATAAAATATTGTTAGTAGGGTTGTGCAAAATTTGTCGATCCAATCCTGGTTCAGAACACTATGTCTAGTTCTGAGGATTTGCTTCTAGAAACCACCAAACTATCCCTGGAATAGCATGGTCTGGAGTTCTGGAGTTTTCTGAAATATTTCATACTGGGACTGATGAATGCTGCATATCCCTTCTCATAAGCAATGTCTTTGTCCATCCATTGCATTAATGAAAAAACTCATTTTAAGGTATACTTGCAGTAAATACCAAGATCACAAGGGAAATGGCATTATAGATGGGGAAGTCCAGTTCATAGTTCTATTTTGTCCTTGGATATTGCTTGCATTCAAGTCACTTATAACAAGAACATGGTTCAGATTCTTAGATCTTCTATATGGTGTGTCACATCCTGATATATTTCTAAGCAGTCTGCAATATCTTTTTATGCTAGTCTGCAAAAAAAATCATTGTATATCAAGATGTCAATATACATGTCATCCAGTCACTCTGTTTTTTGTTCATGAGCTATAAGAGGTTCTTCATAGGTCCTTCTCTGAGCTTTTCTGACATTGGTATTCACCATTGAGATTGATATCTTCTCAACCATTGTTTATTTAAAATCTTAGATTTGAATTGAAAATCTGCCTCCAAAAAGCAATTACATCTGACTCTTAGAAATTGTCCTAAATGGTAAATTATTTCAGACTTGATTAGGAGAACTGCCTTATTTAAGTAATGAGTCCTTGTTTATTGTTGATTTTTATAAAAAGCAGTTTCTAAATAATTGTTTGCTTAAACCCTCCTGGGTCCAAAAAAGTAATCTGATTCTCATATTACAGTATATATCGAACTATATTGGTATCCTAGTTGTTCAACCATGAATAAAATACTTTTAAACTTTCATAATAGTCTTTCCAGTAGCAAAGACACCATCAGTATATCTCCACCACCCTCCTAAATGTGTTTGGTAGGAATAGTGGTGGAAGATACATGCTATTCTTCAAAAACAGCCCATAAATAAATTGGCTAGCTCGGGATCCATGGCAACACCTTTGATTTGCCAATACTTATTTTCAAAGCAAAGATAATTCTTGAACAACACTGTTTTTGCTAATGATTATAAAAATGAGTTGGAGGGTATTTTCTCATTTATTCGGAGTGAAAACCATCACTTCCAAAGCCTTATCTGGAGGTATCCTGGTGTACAAATAATGTATGTCAAGAAATACTAATTTATCTTTGTTCTTAATGAGGAGAGATTAGGGTTTATGAATTAAATCAGTAGAGTTTCCTATGGACAAAGAAGTGAAAGAGAAAAGATTTTGGAAAAGAATCAACTTATTGAGATAGAAGCTCTCTGAGATGAGTCCCATTGAACTCATTGGGATTTACTCTCAACAGCACACATAAGACTGTATTCTGTAACTCTTATATTGCTGATATAAATATATAAAGCCCTCCTTTGATCTATTCATGAGGAGGAGGCAAAATGCACCTGGTCTCTTCCAGGTTGTGCATGAGCAAAATCAAGTGGTTGCTCTCACAATTGCAAATTAAGGGTTAATTCAGTGTTCAACTGCAAGTTCAAAAAGCCTTGTTTCAGCCAGATGTCAGCACCTACATAAGCATCCATGGGAAGAGTACAAAGAGGGGACAAATTACAAAATATACCTTATATTGTCACAAACCCATCTCCACACCTTTTGTACCTGTTTCATGACATTGCACATAAGAACATAATAGATGGAGCTAGTATTGTGAAATTATGCTTCGTGTTTTGGCTTACTGCAGATGTCCTTGAGAACCTAGTTGACCTGGCTGATCTTGAAAACCTAAGCAGGGTTGGATTGGCTGGTTTTAAGTTAGGAAACCATCAGGAAATCCCATGGTTAGAGTAGGAAGTAAAAAAAAAGCCCTGGAAGAAAATAATAATGAACAATCTCTGTATTGTAGCAAGAAAACTACATGGAGATGAAGTCACCAGGAGTCAAACTTAACTTGGAGACTTTACCTTTACATTTTTAAGCACCATGTTGGAAGAGCTGCTGGAAATCCATACTATGATCCCCTATCATTAATTTCAGAGCAACCCCAGAGAGTCTAGTTGGATTGAAGTTGCAGTATTATTTTGGAGCAGGGGAGAGGGTTGGTGGTAGACAGGAAGTATTAGCCTTTTCTTCCAGTGCAATCTTCCTGATCTCAATTTCTCCTTCCACCAGGGCAACCCTGGTTCTGCACAACCTCTCCACAGTCATGGTGGAAATACCAGTACATCCTTTGCTATATAGCCAACATCGATGAATTGGATGGATCAGGATGGCCCTGGTAGTGTGTTGCATAACATGCCAACTCCTTCCTGCCATGTGGCACCCAGTCCAGTGCTGGGGTCCATTTCAGCTCTTCCCCTAATACCTGTCTTTCCCTTGAGTTCTCCAACACTCCTTTCCCCAAATGACCAAAAAATGCACCAGAATAGAGATTAGTATATTGGACTAAAGTTGGGAAGCTCAGTTTCAAATACTCACCCATGAGTTTTACTGGGTGACTGCAAGCCAGTCATATCTGTCAGCCTAACCTACTTCATCGAATTGTTGTAAAGATAACATTGAGATGTGTTAATCTGCATTGCCTTGAGGCCCTGAAGAAAAGGCATGTTATCAGTGCAATAGGTACACAAAAATAATCTTCAGGAAAGCAGATGGGTAGGCAGACACCAACTTGTGATGATGAAGGGGAGGAAATGTAGTTTTGATTGAGAAAATGGGATTAAGAAATCATTTTTCTTTGCTATTCTGTCAAAGAGATTGTTGTTTGCTTCATGGCTGTGTTGAAAATAAATTAAGAGAGCAGCTGATTTGATTTTTAAAAAATCTCTAGCGAGCCTCATGTGTGTCCATCAGAAAAAGAGACTTGAAATTTGAGCCCCCTACAAAAGTCTGTTTGAGAATAAGCCCCACTGAGTTCAGGGAGTCTTATTCCTAAATAATATGTGGCACAATATTTTCCTTTCAATATACAAACAAACAAACAAACAAACAAGAGATTGATGGACATGTAAGATCAGTGCAAATTCTGGAAAGTGTCAAATAACATTTGTTTGCTTATTTATTAGGCTTTCACTGGCTATCAACATATCTTGGTAGTTTAAGAAATGCATTTGCACTACAACCCTAAACATGTTCAGAAGCTAATCTGATTGATTTTAATCAACTAAGTAACTGAAGTATATATCTAGCATGTATGGAAATCTATGACCCCCTATGGCCTGTAGCCCATCTCATCTCCCATTAATGGCTGGTAGTAACTGAGCAACAGCTGGAGACTCACAGGTCCCTTACATTTGGTGTCCAGGATGGTAGCTTTGATGCTGGGCATGCTAACATTTTCTCTTTCACTCCCAATACTTTGTATGGGGGGGCTCCTTCCTTCCTTCCTTCCTTCCTTCCTTCCTTCCTTCCTTCCTTCCTTCCTTCCTTCCTTCCTTCCTTCCTTCCTTCCTTCTCTCTGTCTCTTTCATGTGAATGTGAATGTGAATGTGAATAGCAGAAATCACCAAACAAGTAAGTGGTGCTATCTGTATCTAAACATTGGTTGCATTGTCTAGAATTGCCTGACTTACAGACTATTGATTTTCTTAACATACATGTGGAGAGAGACAGACAGACAGACAGACAGACCAAAAATAATCTCCTTTATAAGCAAGATCAACCTTTTTTTGAGCATATATGTAAGCAATTCATGTTGGGCAAGAGAGGCACTCTTTGGGCAGGTGATCAAAATAAAAAAAATGCCAAATTCAGTGTCCATGTCAGTGTTTTGCTTGCCTCTGGGGAAAGAAAAGCAAGATAAGAGAAGTTTATGTTGTGCTGTCAATCTTCCTTTGGGTAAAGCAAAAGGAATCAGCTTCATTCTGGACATGATTAAAAGTCAACCATCTATGCAGCCTGGCTTAGAACATTACTTACACAGACCTAAGTAGAAAGCCTCAACACAGGTTTGTGTTGGCACATAGATTGGATGATATCCCAGACAAGCTGGCTAGTTAATTAAGATTTATTCAGAAGGTCTAGTCCAACTACTAATAGAGATGAGATGATGGGTCTAGAAGAGAAGGCCTTTTCAGTTGTGGTGCTCTGTCTTTTTAAAGACAATATTGTTGATCCTCCTAAATTTCTTAATAGCTTCCAGTATTTGTTCGATTGTTTGTTTGTTTTCTGTGCTGAAGCACCTTGAAGCAGTTCACAATAAAATAACAATAAAATGCATTGTACAGCAATACACTAAAGCGATACAAAACAATATGCAGTAAAAAATACTCACTAAAACAAATGCTGAAAAAAGAAGGGGGGAAAGACATTATTCCAACACTCTAATCAGGAAGGCCTGGAAGTGAGTTTTCAACTGGCACCTGAAAGCTCGGTGCTTCCTGGATTTCTTGGGTCAGGGGCGTATGGACACCACCACAAAAAAGACCTGCTGCCAAGCAGCTGCCAATGGTTCTCAGTACATGGAGCAAGACTTCTGCAACAAAGCAGAGCTAAGGGTAAAGTGACAATAAGCCCTTCACCACCCTAAAGACCTCCGCTGGACAACTACTTGAGGCTGCAATGGAGGCTGAAAAATAAGCATTCTTTGCAGCTTTTATCATACAATAGGCAAGATTCTATGCTCTAAGGCAGGGGTCCCCAACCTGTGGGCCGCACAGCAGGTGAGTGGTGGTGGTCCACACGATTGGCTCCCGCCTGCAAACCCCGCCCCCCATCTGCGCGATTGGCTCCCGCTTGCAAACCCCGCCCCCAGTCCGCACAATTGGCTCCCGCCTGCAAACCCCGCCCCCCCGGTCCATGGAAAAATTGTCCTACCCAACCAGTCCCTGGTGCCAAAAAGGTTGGGTACCCCTGCCCTAAGGCATATTTGATCAGGCTCTTGATGAATCTTACACCACTTGTTCTCTAGCATCTCCTGGCTCCACAATGCTAGAGAGGGCACTTAGGGACAACTGCATCAGTGGTCCATTCTGTTTCCTCTTTCCAAAGACCACTAGCAGGATCACCAGCCCTGGGTTCTGGAAATTCCCCCCAAACATTCAAAAATTCAACTGACTGCATTAGTTTCAAAAAGTGGACCATTTTAATGGGTTCCCCCATCCCTGGGCAAGATGCAATGAGATCAAAATTACTACTTTGAAGTCTGTCTATGACAGAGAGATAACTTTAACTTTCCTGCAATATCCCGACAAGCTACCAATTAATGATATGCCCTACCCTACATGTTGGTCCAGGAAGGGAACCTTGGCTATCGTAGAAGCCATGAAATCCTGAGCAGACCCTGCTAACAGAGCCGGAGCATAAAGGTTGAAATCCCCTGATCTGCTCTCATTATCCAATGGGGGTAGCAGAGAGTACTTCAGATGTAGCTCTCTCTTTTTTTCCCCAAATTTTATTAGAATTTTAAATACAGATAGTTAAAAGGGTGAAAATGAAAAAGAAATAGAAATACAAATCAAAGAGAGAAGTAAAAGTGTATAGAAAAGTAAAGAAAAAAAGAAAAAAATAAGGCATAGATATAGTCAACTTCCGATTTATCTCTGCTCTTAGTAATTTAAAAAAAATTTCTTACATGCTAGCTCTATATATAACATACAAAAACATTTCCTGTCTAATATATCAATTTATATATATTTTAGTCTTCAAAACCCCAAATAAGCTTTGCTCCACCTGCATGTTGCAAATAGTCCAATAATGGTTTCCATTCTTTAAGATAGTAACAGTTTGAGTTTTCTTTTAATAAGCATGTCAATTTGCCATTTTCTGCCATATCCATCAGTTTTAACATCCAATCTTGTATCGTAGGTAGAATCTGGTTTTTCCAATTTTGCGCATATACAAGTCGTGCTGCAGTAATCATATATTGCATAATTCTTACAAATTGTTTTCCCATTTGTTCTTCCCATATTCCCAATAAAAATAATTCCGGTTTAAATGGGACTCAAATTTGTAAAATATTTTGCATTAGTGAATGTATCTGAGTCCAAAACTTCTTTGCAATTTCACATGTCCACCACATATGATAAAAAGACCCCTCTTTTTTTTTTTACATTTCCAACACAAGTTGGAAACATTCCCATACATTTTGGCAAGTTTTTGTGGAGTCATATACCATCTATACATCATCTTATAAAAGTTTTCCTTCAAATTATAGCACAAAGTTAATTTTAACCCTTTGTTCCACATATCTTCCCATTGCTGCATTTGTATATTATGTCCAATATTTTTTGCCCATTTTATCATACAATCTTTGACTTGTTCCTCTACCATTTCTCCTTTTAACAGTAATTTATACATTTTAGCAATTAAATGGTCATCTGTCTCACATAATTGTTTCTTGAATTCCGATTTAGTTTGTTCAAATTCAATTTTTTTTAATCTAATTTAAATTTTTCTACAAGTTGCATATATGAAAGCCACTGGAATGTATATCCTTCTAGAGCAAGTTCTTCTTTTGTTTTAATTATATATTGTCCTTGTTCTTTCTTTAAAAGGTCTTTGTAAGTCAGCCATTTATCTTTATTTCTTACTTCTGTTCTATGAAATGCTTCTTGCATGGAAATCCATAAAGGTCTTTTATAACACAAAGTTTGTTTATATTTATTCCAAATTCTTAACAATTATCTTCTAATATAATGGTTTTTAAAGTCCACATTAACTTTTACTATATCGTACCACATATATCCATGCCATCCATATCTTAATTCATGACCCTCCAAATTCAATAATTTTTCATTTTTCAAAGTTATCCATTCTTTAATCCATACCAAGCAACAGGCAGCATAATATAGCTTCAAATCCGGTAAACCTAGTCCACCTCTTTCTTTTGAGTCTTGCAAGACTTTATATTTTATTCTTGGTTTCTTTCCTTGCCAAATAAATCTGGAAATATCTCGTTGCCATTGTTTAAAAGGTTCTTCTGATGCTAATATAGGTAGTGTTTGAAAAAGATATAAAATTCATGGCAAAATGTTCATTTTAATTACTGAGATTCTACCTAACAATGATAGTTGTAGTTTTTTCCATTGATCCAAATCTTTTTTAACATCTATCCAGAATGGAATATAATTATTCTTAAACAACTTAACATTTTTAGATGTCAAATATACTCCCAAATATTTTACTTTTTCTTCTATTGAATATCCCGTTATTTCTTTCAATTTCTCTTGTTGATGGTGATCCATATTTTTAGTCAAAATTTTAGTTTTCTGTAAATTCACTTTAAACCCTGCTAACGACCCAAAGACTTTTAATTTCTGTATCAATAATTCAATTCCATCTAGTGGATTCTCCAAAGTAATGACTAAGTCGTCAGCAAAGGCTCTCAGTTTATAAACTTCTTTTTTAACTCTAATACCATGAATACCATTATCTTGTCTAATATCTCTAAGTAACACCTCTAGTACCAATATAAACAAAAGTGGAGATAATGGACAACCTTGTCTTGTACCTTTTTGAATTTCACATGGTTTACTAAATTCTCCATTAACAATTATTTTTGCAAATTGGGGAGTATATATTGATTTAATCCACTTAATAAAATTTCCTCCAAAATTCATATTTTCCAATACCTTAAACATAAATGGCCAATTTAAATTGTCAAAAGCTTTTTCGGCTTCTATAAATATCAAAGCCGCTTGTTTTTCATAATGTTGTTCCAAGTATTCCAATTTTGTTGTTTATTCATTCAGTCGCTTCCGACTCTTCGTGACTTCATGGACCAGCCCACGCCAGAGCTTCCGGTCGGCTGTCACCATCCCCAGCTCCCCCATGGTTGAGTCCGTCACCTCCAGAATATCATCCATCCATCTTGCCCTTGGTCGGCCCCTCTTCCTTTTGCCTTCCACTTTCCCTAGCATCAGCTTCTTCTCCAGGGTATCCTGTCTTCTCATGATGTGGCCAAAGTACTTCAGTTTTGCCTTTAATATCATTCCCTCAAGTGAGCAGTCTGGCTTGATTTCCTGGAGTATGGACTGGTTTGATCTTCTTGCAGTCCAAGGCACTCTCAGAATTTTCCTCCAACACCACAGTTCAAAAGCATCTATCTTCCTTCGCTCAGCCTTCCTTATGGTCCAGCTCTCGCAGCCATAGGTTACTACAGGGAATACCATTGCTTTAACTATGCGGACCTTTGTTGTCAGTGTGATGTCTCTGCTCTTAACTATTTTATCAAGATTTGCCATTGCATTCCTCCCAAGAAGTAGACGTCTGCGGATTTCCTGGCTGCAGTCAGCATCTGCAGTAATCTTTGCGCCTAGAAATACAAAGTCTGTCACTGCCTCCACTTTTTCTCCCTCTATTTTCCAGTTATCAATCAAGCTGGTTGCCATAATCTTGGTTTTTTTGAGGTTTAACTGCAACCCAGCTTTTGCACTTTCTTCTTTCACCTTCGTCATAAGGCTCCTCAACTCCTCCTCGCTTTCAGCCATCAAAGTGGTATCATCTGCATATCTAAGATTGTTAATGTTTCTTCCAGTGATTTTAACTCCAGCCTTGGATTCCTCAAGCCCAGCACATCGCATGATGTGTTCTGCATACAGGTTGAATAGGTAGGGTGAGAGTATACAGCCCTGCCGTACTCCTTTCCCAATCTTAAACCAGTCCGTTGTTCCGTGCTCTGTTCTTACCGTTGCTACTTGGTCGTTATACAGATTCCTCAGGAGGCAGACAAGATGACTTGGTATCCCCATACCACCAAGAACTTGCCACAATTTGTTATGATCCACACAGTCAAAGGCTTTTATTGACACAGTCAATAAAACAAAAATAGATGTTTTTCTGAAACTCCCTGGCTTTCTCCATTATCCAGCGGATATTGGCAATTTGGTCTCTAGTTCCTCTGCCTTTTCTAAACCCAGCTTGTACATCTGGCAATTCTCGCTCCATGAATTGCTGGAGTCTACCTTGCAAGATCTTGAGCATTACCTTACTGGCATGTGAAATAAGTGCCACTGTTCAATAGTTTGAACATTCTTTAGTGCTTCCCTTTTTTGGTATGGGGATATAAGTTGATTTTTTCCAATCTGATGGCCATTCTTGTGTTTTCCAAATTTGCTGGCATATGGCATGCATCACCTTGACAGCATCATCTTGCAAGATTTTAAACAGCTCAGCTGGGATACCGTCGTCTCCTGCTGCCTTGTTTTTAGCAATGCTTCTTAAGGCCCATTCAACCTCACTCTTCAGGATGTCTGGCTCTAACTCACTGACCACACCGTCAAAGCTATCTCCAATATTATTATCTTTCCTATACAGATCTTCCGTATATTCTTGCCACCTTTTCTTGATCTCTTCTGCTTCTGTTAGGTCCTTACCATCTTTGTTTTTGATCATACCCATTTTTGCCTGGAATTTTCCTCCGATGTTTCTAATTTTCTGGAAGAGGTTTCTTGTCCTTCCTATTCTATTGTCTTCTTCCACTTCCGCACATTGCTTGTTTAAAAATAATTCCTTATCTCTTCTGGCTAACCTCTGGAATTTTGCATTGAATTGGGCATATCTCCCCCTATCACTGTTGCCTTTTGCTTTCCTTCTTTCTTGGGCTACTTCCAGTGTCTCAGCAGACAGCCATCTTGCCTTCTTGATTTTCTTTTTCTTTGGGACGTTTTTTGTTGCCGCCTCCTGAACAATGTTGCGAACTTCTGTCCATAGTTCTTCTGGGACTCTATCTACTAAATCTAGTCCCTTAAATCTATTCTTCACCTCCACTGCATATTCCTTAGGAATATTAGTGAGCTCATATCTAACTGATCTGTGGGTCTTCCCTATTCTCTTTAGTCTGATTCTAAATTTTGCAATAAGAAGTTCGTGATCTGAACTACAGTCAGCTCCAGGTCTTGTTTTTACCGACTGTATAGATGTCCGCCACCTTTGGCTGCAAAGGATGTAGTCAATCTGATTTCGGTGTCGACCATCTGGTGAAGTCCATGTATAAAGTCGTCTTTTAGGTTGTTGGAAGAGAGTGTTTGTTATGCACAGTGAGTTGTCTTGGCAAAATTCTATCAGCCTATGTCCTGCTTCATTTTGTTCTCCCAGACCATGCTTGCCTGTAATTCCAGGTGTCGTCTGACTACCCACCTTAGCATTCCAGTCTCCTGTAATGAAAATAACATCTCGTTTTGGTGTATTATCCAGTAGGTGCTGCAGATCCTCATAGAACTGATCTACTTCTGCTTCTTCAGCATCTGTGGTTGGGGCGTATATTTGGATCACTGTGATGTTAAATGGCTTACCCTGAATTCGAATTGAGATCATTCTATCGTTTTTTGGATTGTATCCAAGCACTGCTTTAGCCACTTTATTATTAATTATGAAGGCTACTCCATTTCTTCTGTGGTCCTCTTGTCCACAGTAGTAGATCTGGTGGTCATCTGATGTGAAGTGGCCCATCCCAGTCCATTTCAGTTCACTGACACCTAAAATGTCTATATTTAATCTTGACATCTCACCAATAACCACATCCAATTTGCCCTGGCTCATAGATCTTACATTCCAGGTTCCTATGGTGTGTTGATCTTTAGAACATCGGATTCGTCGTTCACCACCAGCACCGTCGGCCGCTAGCCGTCCTTTCGGCTTTGAGCTAGCTGCGTCATCACATCTGGGGCTAGTTGAACGTATCCTTTGTTCCTCCCCAGTAGCATTTTGACCATCTTCCGACCTGGGAGTCCCATCTTCCAATGGTATACCGACATATCTCTGGTTGTACTGATCCATTTAGTTTTCACGGCAAGAATACTGGGGTGGGTTGCCATTACCTTCCCCAGGGATCGTATTTAGTCTGACCTCTCTGCCATGGTTTCAATGAGGTGCTCAAGCTCCAGCACCACGACAAGGTAACGATCTCCTTTGCTGGAGAGTATTCCAATACATCTAATATATTTTGGACATTGTCTCGGATTTGTCTCTTAGGTAAAAAACCAGCTTGATCTTAATGAATAAAGTTCTTAAGAATATTTTTCATTCTTTCTGACAATATGGTTGTAAATATCTTATAATAATTATTCAATAAAGATATTGGTCTATAATTCTTAGTTAAAGTCAAATCTTGTTGTTCTTTAGGAATCAATGTTATGTGCGCTTCTTTCCAAGTCTCTGGCATGTTTCCTGTTTCCAGAATCGAATTCATAGTATTCTGTAAGAGTAAACATAGTTCATCCTCGAAGCATTTATAATAGGCTGCTGACAGGCCGTCAGGTCCAGGTGCTTTTCCACTGCTGATTTTCTTGAAGGCCTTTACCATTTCTTCTGTTGTTATCGGGTTATTTAGTATTACTCTTTGTTGGTCATTAAGAACAGTTAGCTTTTGTTTACACAGATATTCATCAATATCAACTAGATTAACATCTTGTTTTTTTATATAGTTTTGAATAATAATCATGAAAGGCTTCTTGTATGTCTATATTATTCACCAAAATTTTCCCTTCATGTTGTATATTAACAATTGAATTCTTTTGTCTTTGTTTCCTCAATTTATAAGCTAACCATCTCCCTGGTTTATTTACATGTTCAAAGTATTTTTGCCTTGTAAATTTCATTTGGGTTTCTATTTCTTGTGTCAATATCATTGATATTTGTTTTTGTAGAAATTTAATTTGAGTAAGCAAAGTGTCATCCATTGGTTTATCTCTTAAACATAACTCTTTGCTTTTAATTTCATCTAAAATCAATTGTATTCTCCCTTGTTTCTTTCTCCTCGTTTGAGCATTATATTGGATAAAATAACCCCTCATATATGCTTTACTGGCATCCCATACATGTCTATGAAGGTTCTCAGTCATCCAGGTGGAATTGTCTGTAGCTTGAATCATGTCAACTGGATTTCTATTTTCTCAGTGGAAAGGAGCGAAACGTTTCCACTGAGAAAATAGAAATCCAGTTGACATGATTCAAGCTACAGGCATCCCATACAGTTTGTATATTCGTGCCTTTGTTTAAATTCAATTGAAAATATTCTCTTAACCTTTTTTTACATATGTCAACTATATCATTTTTCCGAAAGATTGATGTAGCTCTCAACTCACAGGGCTATGTGAGAAGAGGTCCGGCAGGAGGGGCATGTAATGGGCCCCGTCTGCTAAAGAGTTTCATCTGACAGGATCCAGGAGGCGGGCCTTTTCTGCTGTGGTTCCCACCCTCTGGAACATCATTCCCTCCTGAGGTAGATTAGCCCCGACCCTATTGGGATTTAGGGAATCCCTCAAAACCTGGTTCTTCGAAAAGGATTGGGGATCCTAGGGAAATAGGAAGCCCGCAAGGTGGCTACTTTGTGTGTAGGATGCTGGTCCATTCTCCTGTGGTCCTATTGATAACTATGTTGGCATTGTTTTAAATTTATTTATTTTATTTATTTATATTTCAACTTCTATCACCGCACCATCTCCCCCAAAGGGGACTCTGGGCGGTTTGGCTATTGTAGACGTAGGGCGGTTTCAAAATTGTTTGAATTGTTGTATTATACAGCTGTTTTACATTTGTTTTACCTGATTGTTTTATCGTATGCCGCCCAGAGTCGCATCCGTAAGATGGGCGGCTTAATTAATTAATTAATTAATTAATTAATATAAAGAGATTGCAGCAAATATGGGGTCCTAAGCCATGCAGGGAAGCACCAGCTGGTTGAATTGAGTCTGAGAGCAATCAGGGAGCCAATGGAGTATTTCAAAATAGAATATCATCACCTCTTCTCTCCCTACTAGCAATTTGGCAGCTGCATTCAGAACAAATAAGGCCTATTTCCAAAGGTAGGCCCACATTACAATAATCCAACCTAGAAGTTACTAAAACAGTGAATAATCAAGACCAGATGGTATCATGAGCACTTTTAGCAGAAACACACAACACTTGTTGGGATGTTCAAGGATAATTGTGATTACCCCTAGTCTTTTCAAATGCAGATGGGTCCTTTTTAAAGTAAGATATGCCAGCCTTGAAAAAATGTCCTGATGTATTTGGGGTATCCCTGGAGATTCTCCTGGTATTCTTAGAATCATAGTTTCCCCACTTGTAGAAATGGGTGGGTTTTTTCCTGTTTTCTTTTCTTTTTCTTTTCTTTTTCAGCCTTAACAGCTGAAGCTTTTGACAAGTAGAGAAACTAGCAGAGGGGGAGAAAATTGCCTAGCTAAAAAGATTAAACTGCATAAGCAGCTGGTCTAGAAAGGAGGAGTAAATTATGGGGCACGGACATCTGTACTCCAGTTAAACTACTAAACCAAATGCAAACATAGTATCGTCTAAAAAGAAAAAAAATCTATATGAACAGCAGTGAAGAAAGTCAAATATGCACTTGCTGAATACACAATAGAGGTTTCTTTCCTATGGATTCCTGTAGGAATACAATTAAACAAATAAAATACCTATACTGTACTCGGAGGTTCTTCTGAATCTTAACGGTGGCACATTCCCCCATGAAATGTGAAAGGCATGTAGGAAAAACCTGTTCAACACATTTCTGAAGCTTCTTAGCTGCTTTTCCTAAACACTTGTCACCCTCTGGAAAGTAACTAAATTTATTTCTTTATTTCAATATGACCTTTTATTTGAAATAAATGTTAAAAACACAAGTAGTGAAAAGGAAGGGCACACGTAAAAATACAAGACAAGAACAAAGTGATCTGATCTTTTGAGGCCAGTTGTCTAAAACGACCAGAGCTTCTAAAGAATCTGAACTCACCTCACAATTGAATTCACCCTGGCAAAATGTGGGGTGGGGAGAGGCCGTGTTCTTTCCTTCTCCCCTTTCTTTCTTTTCCCTCAGTGGGAAATGAGCTTTCTGGAGTAGCTTTCTCACCTTTTTGGAGCTGGGTTGGGAACATAGGGGAGTTGCAGCCTATCCCAACATGTCCATGGAAAGACAGGCCCATTTCTCACAACTGATGAAAGCTAAGGGCTGTAGAGTTTTCCATAGGTACTTGGAGGAATATCTGAGGCCTGCGCTCATCCTCAGTTTCAAAAATGAGCCATCAGAGAGGTAGATCCAAAAGTCCTGATCCTGGGGTGCCCCTTAGTCATAGCCTAAGACAGTGTTTCTCAACCTTGGCCACTTTAAGATGGGTGGACCTTGACTCCCAGAATTCCCTAGCCAGCTATGGATTCTGGGAGTTGAAGTCCACTCATCTTAAAGTGGCCAAGGTTGAGAAACACTGGCCTAAGGGAACAAATACATACCCTTAATATTAGGCTGACCATATTTCCTTGAGACAACAACGGGACATTGGGATGGCAAAACGGGAGGGGGTCTTATGTAATATTCCGTATTCATGAAAAAGACAGGGGTCCCCGCCCCCCGGTCCGTGCGATTGGCTCCCGCCTGCAAACCCCACCCCCGGTCCGTGCGATTGGCTCCCGCCTGCAAACCCCACCCCCCGGTCTGCACGATTGGCTCCCGCCTGCAAATCCCGCCCCTGGTCCGCCCTCCTCTCCACCTCTCCACCTCTCCGCCCTCCTTTGCCACACGCTGATAGGCGGGAGGGCTTCCTCTTGCGGGCTGCCTCCAATCAGCAGCTCCGGCTCGGATCCTCCTTCCGCACCATTCCCGCTGGGTTTAAGAAATGGGACAAAATTGAGATTTTTATCAAAACAACGGTATGGTTGAAAAATGCTAAAAAAACGGGACTGTCCCATTCAAAACGGGACTTATGGTCAGCCTACTTAATATAGACCTTAGCATATTATGAATATGTTAGAAAAACAACTAAGGAGAAGCTCCCTAACAGAGGTTGGATATATATATAAGATTGGAGACAGGGAGACCAACATATATCCAATAATAGTCATATTTCCATCTGTCAGTGGAAATTGTTATGCGATAACATCTTTTTTTAAAAAAAATCTGGAGTCCTTGCTTGTTGAATTTACAGAGTAATTTTAGGCATACTGATCATGGTCCCCAAATGTTATCAATCCCTGCTGTTTTGAAAGCTGCTTGGGTGATTTCCAGTGAGATGCAATATACTAATTTGCTGCTTAACAAGCTCTTTATCCTTTGCAAAAGTGCATATAGTACTCTTAACAAGAACAAAGAGTGTTGCAATATTTTAAAGACTCATTTATTACCACCTAGGCTTTCAGGATTCATAACATAAAAATTTACCATGTGCATGGCTTACCATGGTGTGAGAACCGTACACATATTGTGGTCTAATAAATAAACCATGGTTTAGCAGCTGACTGGGCCTTCAGGGTGAAAGGTGGGAGGTCTCAGCCTCCTCTCCCAGAAGTCCCTTGGCACTGCCTGCCCTTTGGCCCCACCCACCTGCAATAGCATAGCTGTATGGTAGTTCTGATGTCAAACTTTGGACAACCAATTGCACTCCAACAGCAAGATTTTATAGCCACTTGATCAACAGGAATAAGGTGGCATGAGATTACAATTAAATACCTTCACTTTTAGGACCCCATTTGTTTGAATTTGCCATGGGAAGTTTATGAAATTCTGTTTCCTTGAAAAACTGACCCAGACAAGCAAAAGTGGCCATGTTGAGATGGGAGAGTGATAAATCAATTAATAACCAAAACAAGACAAACACATCAAGTTGTACCCAGTGAAGTTTCTCCTCAAATGAAGACTCTTTGATCTAGCAAAGTCTTCTACCAGCGGAACAGAAACAGAACTGATTTCTACAACTCCATTCCCTGCTTGGAGTCGAGATCCTCCCAAATCTTCTCAACAACTCAATTTGAAATGGAACTCTGTATAAATGATGAACATGTTATTACAAAGATGCATAAAATGTTGTTACAGATGAATTTAGAAGATGAACAAGTTAAAGAATGTATGATTGAATGGGCTAAGAACTTTGGATATAATATTATGTTGGAGCAATGGAAGAACATGTGGAACAAAGGTTTGAAATTTACTTTGAATTATAATTTAAAAGAGAATTTTTATAAAATGATGTATCGGTGGTATTTAACTCGTGATAAGTTGTCAAAAATGTATAAAGGAGTAACAAATGTTTGTTGGAAATGTTTACAGGGTGAAGGAACCTTTTACAATCTTTGGTGGACTTGTGAGAAGGCTGAAAAATTCTGGGATCAAATATGTGTTAATATTCAAAAGATCCTTAAAGTGGACTTACAAAAAACCCCAGAACTGTTTCTCTTGGAACTGATGGAGAAGCAGCTCAAGAAACAACATGGGACTTTGCTTTTATACATGATTACAGCAAAGGAGATCGTTACCTTGTCGTGGTGCTGGAGCTTGAGCACCTCAATGAAACCATGAGCTAAACCGTGAAGGGACACCCAAGACGGGAAGGTCGTGGCAGAGAGGTCAGACTAAATACGATCCCTGGGGAAGGTAATGGCAACCCACCCCAGTATTCTTGCCATGAAAACTAAATGGATCAGTACAACCAAAGATATGTCGGTATACCATCGGAAGATGGGACTCCCAGGTCGGAAGATGGTCAAAATGCTACTGGGGAGGAACAGAGGATACGTTCAACTAGCCCCAGATGTGATGACGCAGCTAGCTCAAAGCCGAAAGGACGGCTAGCGGCCGACGGTGCTGGTGGTGAACGACGAATCCGATGTTCTAAAGATCAACACACCATAGGAACCTGGAATGTAAGATCTATGAGCCAGGGCAAATTGGATGTGGTTATTGGTGAGATGTCAAGATTAAATATAGACATTTTAGGTGTCAGTGAACTGAAATGGACTGCAATGGGCCACTTCACATCAGATGACCACCAGATCTACTACTGTGGACAAGAGGACCACAGAAGAAATGGAGTAGCCTTCATAATTAATAATAAAGTGGCTAAAGCAGTGCTTGGATACAATCCAAAAAACGATAGAATGATCTCAATTCGAATTCAGGGTAAGCCATTTAACATCACAGTGATCCAAATATACGCCCCAACCACAGATGCTGAAGAAGCAGAAGTAGATCAGTTCTATGAGGATCTGCAGCACCTACTAGATAATACACCAAAAAGAGATGTTATTTTCATTACAGGAGACTGGAATGCTAAGGTGGGTAGTCAGACGACACCTGGAATTACAGGCAAGCATGGTCTGGGAGAACAAAATGAAGCAGGACATAGGCTGATAGAATTTTGCCAAGACAACTCACTGTGCATAACAAACACTCTCTTCCAACAACCTAAAAGACGACTTTATACATGGACTTCACCAGATGGTCGACACCGAAATCAGATTGACTACATCCTTTGCAGCCAAAGGTGGCGGACATCTATACAGTCGGTAAAAACAAGACCTGGAGCTGACTGTAGTTCAGATCACGAACTTCTTATTGCAAAATTTAGAATCAGACTAAAGAGAATAGGGAAGACCCACAGATCAGTTAGATATGAGCTCACTAATATTCCTAAGGAATATGCAGTGGAGGTGAAGAATAGATTTAAGGGACTAGAGTTAGTAGATAGGGTCCCAGAAGAACTATGGACAGAAGTTCGCAACATTGTTCAGGAGGCGGCAACAAAAAACGTCGCAAAGAAAAAGAAAACCAAGAAGGCAAGATGGCTGTCTGCTGAAACACTGGAAGTAGCCCAAGAAAGAAGGAAAGCAAAAGGCAACAGTGATAGGGGGAGATATGCCCAATTAAATGCAAAATTCCAGAGGTTAGCCAGAAGAGATAAGGAATTATTTTTAAACAAGCAATGTGCGGAAGTGGAAGAAGACAATAGAATAGGAAGGACAAGAAACCTCTTCCAGAAAATTAGAAACATCGGAGGAAAATTCCAGGCAAAAATGGGTATGATCAAAAACAAAGATGGTAAGGACCTAACAGAAGCAGAAGAGATCAAGAAAAGGTGGCAAGAATATACGGAAGATCTGTATAGGAAGGATAATAATATTGGAGATAGCTTTGACGGTGTGGTCAGTGAGTTAGAGCCAGACATCCTGAAGAGTGAGGTTGAATGGGCCTTAAGAAGCATTGCTAATAACAAGGCAGCAGGAGACGATGGTATCCCAGCTGAACTGTTTAAAATCTTGCAAGATGATGCTGTCAAGGTGATGCATGCCATATGCCAGCAAATTTGGAAAACACAAGAATGGCCATCAGATTGGAAAAAATCAACTTATATCCCCATACCAAAAAAGGGAAGCACTAAAGAATGTTCAAACTATCGAACAGTGGCACTTATTTCACATGCCAGTAAGGTAATGCTCAAGATCTTGCAAGGTAGACTCCAGCAATTCATGGAGCGAGAATTGCCAGATGTACAAGCTGGGTTTAGAAAAGGCAGAGGAACTAGAGACCAAATTGCCAATATCCGCTGGATAATGGAGAAAGCCAGGGAATTTCAGAAAAACATCTATTTCTGTTTTATTGACTATTCTAAAGCCTTTGACTGTGTGGATCATAACAAATTGTGGCAAGTTCTTGGTGGTATGGGGATACCAAGTCATCTTGTCTGCCTCCTGAGGAATCTGTATAACGACCAAGTAGCAACGGTAAGAACAGAGCACGGAACAACGGACTGGTTTAAGATTGGGAAAGGAGTACAGCAGGGTTGTATACTCTCACCCTACCTATTCAACCTGTACGCAGAACACATCATGCGACATGCTGGGCTTGATGAATCCAAGGCTGGAGTTAAAATTGCTGGAAGAAACATTAACAATCTCAGATATGCAGATGATACCACTTTGATGGCTGAAAGCGAGGAGGAGTTGAGGAGCCTTATGACGAAGGTGAAAGAAGAAAGTGCAAAAGCTGGGTTGCAGTTAAACCTCAAAAAAACCAAGATTATGGCAACGAGCTTGATTGATGACTGGCAAATAGAGGGAGAAAAAGTGGAGGCAGTGACAGACTTTGTATTTCTAGGCGCAAAGATTACTGCAGACGCTGACTGCAGCCAGGAAATCAGAAGACGTCTACTTCTTGGGAGGAGAGCAATGGCAAATCTTGATAAAATAGTTAAGAGCAGAGACATCACACTGACAACAAAGGTCCGCATAGTTAAAGCAATGGTATTCCCTGTAGTAACCTATGGCTGTGAGAGCTGGACCATAAGGAAGGCTGAGCGAAGGAAGATAGATGCTTTTGAACTGTGGTGTTGGAGGAAAATTCTGAGAGTGCCTTGGACTGCAAGAAGATCAAACCAGTCCATACTCCAGGAAATCAAGCCAGACTGCTCACTTGAGGGAATGATATTAAAGGCAAAACTGAAGTACTTTGGCCACATAATGAGAAGACAGGATACCCTGGAGAAGAAGCTGATGCTAGGAAAAGTGGAAGGCAAAAGGAAGAGGGGCCGACCAAGGGCAAGATGGATGGATGATATTCTGGAGGTGACAGACTCAACCATTGGGGAGCTGGGGATGGTGACGGCCGACAGAAAGCTCTGGCGTGGACTGGTCCATGAAGTCACGAAGAGTCGGAAACGACTGAACGAATAAACAACAACACAGCAGCAAGACATTTATATGCCACAGAGATGGAAAGATCCACAAATCCCTACAGTGGAGGAATGGATGTTTAAACTGACGGAGCTGGCCCAGATGGCCAAGTTAACAGCATTGATAAGAGAAAATACTGTGTCTGAATTTGTCTCTATTTGGCAACCATTTTTAGACTATTTCCTTGTGTCAGAAAAAAATGAAGTTTTGATTTTGGGTTTTGACAATTAAATGTTTTGATTTGATAGAAATAATGTTACTTAGGTTTAACTAATGGTAAGAGATTATATTTGTAAATGCATTTATATCTGTATTGGATAAGGTTGGAAGTGACTTTCTGTTTCTGTTTTCTTCCTATCTCTGCATTTTTATAGTTTTTCTTTTTTCTTTAATTCTGTACTCTATCTTTTCTATAGTCTACATTTTGTATTTTAACTATACTCTGAAAATTAATAAAGTTCTTTAAAAAAAGAAAGAAAGAGAGATCCTCCCAAATCTTCTCCAGAAGATGCGGGACTTCCAGGCGAGAAAGGGTGATCAGCAGAAATGCAGCATGGAAGACCGCATTGACAGACATCATTGCCCTGTTTTAAATTTTCATTAAACTTTTAAAACTTCGCATGTGTTTAAAGTATGCCTTATACCTGAAATAAATGTAGCATTAAATGTAGCGTTTGCCTGGGAGGGAAATGCCAACAGTTCCTCTTGGGGATGGCTGGCCCCTTGAAGCCTCCCAGTGTCTTATTTTAACATTCTTTCCTTGGAATTCGTATTTTCTATTGATGTAATTTTATATATTTTTAACTCTATTTTATTGTGCACCACCCTGGGGGAGTTGGGGGAGATGGGCGGTAATATAAATCTAATAAAATAAATAAATAAATAAATAAATTACATGTTTCCAATTTATCCTTTTTAACCTCTCTTCTGCTCTTAATTCTGCTCCATGTGATAGTGAAAATAAATTACTTATTAAAAGTTTCAAATAGATATGTTTCAAACTTTTAATAAATAATTATTATTCATAATTAATGTGCTATTATAAATTATTATTAAAAGAAAATTAATAATAATAAATAACATCTATTTTTATTTATTTATTGTGATGTATACCTGCCTTTCTGCTTATGCAAGTACTGTTTAATTTAAAGTAAAATTCAAAATATAAAGCATGGTAGAAAACTCACAACAATTAAAATCAAAATTAAAGATCAGTACAGTTGAAATCTGTTAGCAGTGAAAAGCTTAGCGCCATCTCCAGTGGGTATAATTTTTCACATCATCACCAGCTGTCCACAAAACTAAATTTACTTTAAAAATCTCCAACTACCTTGCTTAAATCACTTCTTCACACTCTTTTTCTTAATGTTTGCCATCTGTTAATTTCACCTGGGCTAACGCAAGATAATCTTGTAATTCATGCTTAATACAATCACCACCTTTGGGTCATTTATTCAAAAGATTTCTTTTTGTATGCTTCACGTCATGGAATTTTTCCTTCATCTTCCAAGAAGGAGCATTTCATTTTCTAAAAAAGACATTCTACGGTGTGTAAGGAAACTAATTTCAAGGTGTTACCACCCTCCAGGGCTTCAAGGAAGAGTAACAGCATTTAGTTAGCACAGCTGAAGAGTGGGAATTTAGAAGAATTCCCAGACTATAAGAAAAAATAGACTCTTGTTCGGTTAGTGTAATTTGTTGCTGTGTTTCTCCAAGCAGCAATGTTACTTCCCCCCCCCCCCCCTCTCCTTGGGCTCTTCTGGTTTCCCATTCATCTCATTTCCTTTAGGTAAAGTTCAGCTTTGATTTATTTGATCGTATTTTCTCCTCCTAGACTTCTTACAAAATACAGCATATTGAATAAACTGAAAAACATATTCACAGCGGGTTATAGATTCTTGGTAACAACCATTTTGTTATGTTGTTGTTCAAAGTCCGATGATTTCATAAATAGATCTATTGACTGAATCTCCTACAAATGTTTCCGGCAGCATTTAAAGCTCAGGAGTAAATCACTGCCCATTACCACACAGTTAATCATGGTCAGGCCCTTTGAATTTGAGTAATTTGAACATTGATTTATTCCTTTGAGGACTCTGCCATATATCCTAAAGCTACGTAGTACAATATGCCGTAATCTGCCTACCTGAGAACCACTTCCCAACTTTCTCCCCTTTTGCAGTTCTCCAACCATCCATGCTCAGAATGTATATAGCAAACCAAAATAGAACAGGTTGATTGGTCTGGTGGATACAAGCTCTAAATTTGGGGAAACCTAAGAAATGTCATTAAGGCGGGATTAAGGCAATATGGTGCTGTTCAGTGCCTTTGTAACTACAGTTACTTCAATCCCTTGCCACTGGTCATGTTAATTGGGGTGGATGGAAGTTGGAGAGCACCTGGAGGGCACATATTACCTGTCCTTGGGCTGATGCATGGCTAACCAATCCAGGTTCTAGAGTGGGTACAGGGAATAGAGAATCCTTTAGGAGATGTTGTTTGTTTGTGTGGGCTAAAAGCTGCTTCATTCCTGAAACTCCAAACAGGGTAAAAGGTAAAGGTTCCCCCCATACATTTGTGCAGTCGTGTCCGACTCTAGGGGCCGGTGCTCATCTCCGTTTCTTAGCCGAAGTGTCAGCGTTGTCCGAAGTCACTTCCACGGTCATGTGGCTGGCATGACGCACGCGGAACGCTGTTACCTACCCCCCAAAGTGGTACCTATTCATCTACTTGCATTTGCATGCTTTCGAATTGCTAGGTTGGCAAGAGCTGGGGCGAGTGCGGGAGCTCACTCCGTCACGCGGGGCTAGGGATTTGAACCTCCGAACTTGCGACCTTCCGATCGACAAGCCTGGCGTCTTACCCACTGAGCCACCACGCCCCCAAACAGGGAACAGTCCCCAATACAGGATTTCAGATGGGCTCTGGTAGATCACCAGTGGATGGCACACTCTGGCCATGTTTATGTATCTGCTCACAGTAGGTAGGTCTAGGAGGCCATCCATCTCTTTTATATTCCTCAATTACTTGGAGCAATGTTCTATCAGGGGATATGGGACGTGGCGGAAAACGTGATTGGCTCCTCAGCCCTTGCTACATATGCCAGGTAGACTTGCAGTCAGAAGGAGTGATTGGGAGACACACATTTCAAGCTGCTCTCCTTGTGAGTGCCTCTCTTATCTACCACAAAATGGTCCTGGTACAATTTACTGTCTAAATTCAATGGTTGAATAGTCTTTCTCAGTATGATACACGATTAAATGTATTTCCTTGTGGGGAGCTGGGAGAGGAGTGGAGTTAACCCTAGGAGTTAACCCTAGTCCAACAAATTCATTTTAAAGGGAGGGAGGGCAGAATTATGCCATTACTTTTTTATAACCTTCAACTATTTGACAAGTTTGACCAGACACAGAAACTCTCAAAGAGGTTGTTCTGAGATAGCCTTCCATCATCTGATGTCCTCCGCTAAATGCACTGGGATTATAAATCTAAACTCCCAGCCAGTGTGGCTAACTAAACTGGAAGGCACCTGACTGAGAAAGATGTTCTGATATTTTGCTGTCTTGAAGAATGTGCATCTTAAAAGAAGGGGTTATTTTATTTCCAGGTAAGATGATTCACCTTATATCAATCCAGCATGAGAGTGTTAAACCCTTGACTACTGAAAGCCTGCCTCCGGTCAAGGTTAGCAGTTGCATAATAACTGTGTATTAATACGTGTAAAACAAACAAAGAATCTCTTCGATTGGTACAAACGAAGAAGCTTGCAGTTACACAACATCTGTAGGTTGCAGTTTTATGTGTTTTGCATTCATCATAACTGGGACAATATTTACGAATCAAAAGATTTATTCCACCTTTCTCTCCTTAATGTTTTTTCCTGAAACACAGGAGGGTTACAAGAAGGAAATGTCACTGGTTACATCCACACAACATGGCATGCCATCAAGTGGTTGGCTGGTTTGCTTGCTTGTTTTTGGCATAATATGTTCCTAAGGGAGGTAGGCCAGGAGTAGAAAGAATAGATACCTGGATTGCCTCCACAAAACAAAGCACTCCAGATGCCAGGGACTACAAGTCCCATCATCCCCATCCAGCATGCTCTCCAGGGGAATATAGTCCCACACACATGGAGGCTATCAGATGGGGACAATGTAAGCTCTGCAGCTGTTTTGGAAAGATAGCATAACATTCCAATGCTATTCACATCAGTTCCCAGCAAATTGGCTCTACTTGCTTTGATAAATAATTGAATCTTATTTAATTATAGATTAAATCCATCTACAAACACTTCATTAATAAATAAAGCACTCTTGTATAAACTACTTTGAACTAATAAGTTGTATGTTTTTCACTCTGCAGAAATACTAGACGGTGGGCATACATCTCTATAAAGCTTGGCAAATCTTATATCAGACTGGGATTATTGAAATGTATTGCAAAACAAAAAAGCAAGCATCCTTGTTCATTTTCCACAGTGCAGCCCTTCTGCAGTGCACAAGGTTGGCAGAATTACATTCTTGCCTCCCCCGCGCACACCCTCTGACTCTATGGCCAAGGGAGGGGGGCAATCCAAACATTAAATTCATCTAAAGAGAGAGAAAGAATGTGCACAGAAATTATCCACGAGGCACAATAGCAATCAGGATCAGAGAAGGAATGGGGAGAGAATTTGCCTTTGCCCCATTCCCACCCCTTTGATGTGTTGCTAAGAAAAATTCTCCTCTGAACCTCGTATTTGCACGGGGAAAATCCTGTGATGTCAGTGAGAGAGTCATTTGACCAGTCATTTGTAGAAGTGAGCTATTAAACTCCCCGCAAATTAAGAACCAAGTTGCTTTCTAGTGCAGAATACCAGCAACAACAGTGTGTGTTTATATGTGTGAGGTGGGAAGCAAAAGTACAGGTTTCTTTAGGAAAGAAAACTGATCCATAGCAAAGGGGTAGAAAACCAGGGTCAGTTTAAGAGGGCCAATCCCTAGTGCAGGTCCTACCTCGAGGCAGCAAGTAAAGCAGTGGCCACAAGCAGTGGATGCTTGGAGGCGAGGATCTGAATCAGTGTGGGGAAGGGCAGAGCTGTGGGTCTTATGCAGTTGGTCCTATCATCTCCTAAACTGTTCTCTGATTGGTGGAGGAGGCTGAAATATAATTTGGAAACATAACTCTAGTCTTGCCATCTTTGAAATATAATTCAGTCAATTTTTGTATTCGGGCAGGAAGCGGGGTGGGTACCATGTTGAACTTCAGACAAACAAACAATTCTTTATTACGGTCATAGACCAGCATAAGGAGGATAGAACATACAAATGAGTTTTAAAATATAAAGCTAAAACACAGGTCTAGAGGGAGAGAAAAAAGGGGGGTGAAGGCATTAGGTAAATATAGAGGAGCATAGGGTTAGTGTAACTGGAAATGCATTACTCTAGTAAATTAAAATTGAAGGCTAGTTTGTAATACCCATCATCATCCGGCAAATTTTAAGCGCTGCCGCACAGAATCTGGCGACATTGTATGTTGTGGTAGGGTTGATGTCTGACAGCAGCAGGGAGGTATAAAATTGTCCTGAGCGCCCTGGATATTTGTACAACAATGGTGTAATGAGACTAGTTCGAATGTCTCTATAAAACAGGCACTGAAGGAGCACATGCTCTGTTGTTTCTATGTGGCCAGAGTCACAGGGGCACTGTCTCTCCTGATAAGGGATCTTTCGATATCGGCCTTCGAGGACAGCAGATGGGAGGGCATGATGTCGTGCCAATGTAAAAGCTCTCCGATGGTTGGGTACCTCTAGTTTAGATAGGAATAACATGGGGGAGGCACAATACCTACTGGATTCATTGGCAATAAAGGTTGGGGAGCTGGCTAGATCCATTGGCAATAAAGGTTGGGGAGCTGGCTAGATCCATTTGGTGTTCTGTGTCTATTACCCGTTGTTTGATGAGTGCTTTGGCCTGATCGTAACCCATGCTGAGTAGCAGCCCTGGAGAGAAGCCCAGGGATGAGATTTTGTTTGTCACTGCTTGTTTCCATTTGAATTGGAAGTCATCGCTCAAAGTTAATGGGGCAAGGCCAAGGGGAAAAAGGGATAGTCTGAGCCAATAATTGAGTATGACCACCCACACCCTTGCCTCTATTTTCATGAATCCTGTCTCTAGTCTCAGGGTGGCATTAGAGACGCATTTTGGTACTTGAAGGGCCGATCTTGAGAATTTTGATTGCACAAGTTCTAATGGAGTAAAGTTGGAGAAGGGGCCTAGTTGGGCTCCATACAGGAGTTGTGCTACTGGCTTGGCTTCAAATAGTTTGAGTGCTGCAGGTATGAAGTGGCCACCCCTTGACTTGAGATATTTTAAAATGGCATTTGAGCTCCTTTGTGCAATCTCAGCTACGTAGTCCCCATGGGCTTTTCTGCTATTGTCAGAATGGAGGACTACTCCCAGATATTTGAAACATGGGACCTGCTCAATTTTATGGCCATCTATGTTCCAGGAGTGTCTCTTGGGTCTTTTGGCAAATGTCATGATTTTGGTTTTCTGGTAGTTGAGTTGCAGCTGGTCTTCGTTGCAATAGTGTGTTAATGCTCTCAGTGCTCTTTTAAGGCCAATAGGTGTTCTTGACAATAGTGCTGCATCATCTGCATAGAGTAGAGTGAAAATATGTCTTCCCACAAGTTTTGGGGGGTGAAAGTCCATGCTGTGAAGATGGTCCACCATGGAATTGATGTAAAAGTTAAATAAGAGTGGGGCCAGGATGCATCCTTGCTTGACGCCTTTTTCGGTTTCAACGGCATTGGTGAGGTGGCCCTGGGGGTTACATCTTATTTTAAGTGAGGTCCCTTCATGGAGCATGAAGTAGAGTAGCCGTCGGTCAATTGAAGAGGCCTCCAGTTTTCCCCATAACTTGACTCTGGAAATGGAGTCAAAGGCTGCTTTAAAGTCTATGAAGGTGGCATATAGGGAGGTTGTGTTATGGGAGGAATATTTTTCTATTAGGTGTTGTAATACTAGGCACTGATCTATGGTGGATCGGCCTTCCCTAAAGCCGGCTTGCTCTTCGGCAAGTATGTTTTCTTGTTCCATCCAGATCTGGAGTTTCCATTGCAAATGTCTTGCATATAGTTTGCTGATTGTGTTGAGGAGGCTGATTGGTCTGTAATTTGCAGGGTCATCCTTTTTCCCTTTCTTTTTGTAAATGGGGACAATGATTGCAAGCCCCCAATCCTTGGGAATTTGACCATAGTTGTCAATGCAGGTGAAAAGTGATGCTAGTGTGGGGGTCCAGAAATCCAAATTGTTTTTAATGACCTCTGATGGGATTAGATCTTCTCCAATGTTGAACTTCGCATCAGGCAGTGCAATGATTTGGTCACCTGAAGCTAAGTATAGCATTATTTCTTACAACGTGTCAGATTAGTGGAACCTGGGGGTAATCCTGACACAATGCTAGCCCACCCTTAAACATACTTATTCTAGTCCAGGGATAGGCCATCTATTGCCCTCCAGATGTTTAGGATTACCCAGCCAGCAACATGGCTAACAATCAAGGTTTGTGGCACTTGTGATCCAAAATATAGTAAGGGCCAGATTGCTTCTAGCCTGGCATCAGTCCCACTTGATTTCAGAGGTAAGTATAGGAATCTTACAGGCTTTGAAGTTCAACTGATTTTTCTATAGGAATTATAGACATACCTGACTCTCCCCAATTGATATCCAGAGCTTTAAAGCGGTTCTGCTCATCTGGATCGTATTTTTTATCATTTATGTCAGCTTCCATTATTTTATTGTCTCTCTGAATTTCTTTTAAAAGGTCTTGTATACCTTGATTCTATGTGGTGTCGGTATTATGCTTTTCTTGCAGATCTACAATAGCTTATAGCTGGATCAATACATTTTTGATCTTGCTTATTTGTATTATTCTAAACTGATGCCTATCCTTGTTCTGGTTATGTATCAGCAGGGTGGAATAAATCTGGCAAGTCCAGTTTCAGTCATTTTCTTATTTTTCAAACCTCATGTTCATTTCTAACCTTGTTCACATCTTTCTGCATTTTTTAAAAAGTTTGCTTGAAAGTTATACATTTTTGTTGTATTTCTTCTAATACCTTTTTGCAGTATATTTCCTAGCTTTGTGTTGTTTGGCATATTAATTTCACCAAAATATGCCTCTTGTGCAGATTTTCCCTATTTTTTTTGCACCTTTTTTCTGACTGTCAAAACTGATATCACTCAACATTGATAAAATTATGAGCGCTGCATTTCAGCTTTGCATACAGGTTACGAAGTGCAAAGTAGGTATCTGAACAAGTACCTGCCCCATCCCTTCATTTCCAGTTTTAAAATGGCAAGCACATAATTTGCACGGCTTGTGGAAACTCTCTGTGAGGGAGATAATCGCACTGATTTCTTCCACCCATCTAAACAGCATTTTGTGTGATTTTGGTTGGAGGTAGAGGGGTGTCCCTGAAGCATGCAGCACTAATGTTATTGCACTCACTAATATGTTTTTGATATGGCGCACTTTTTCAAACATGGAAATGTTGTTTAAATGCTTCCCAGTGACAGAAAACAGAATTAGGTTCCCATGTATCATCGTAAGAAAAGTGTACAAAACAAAGTAAGCCATTTGTTTCGTATAACTTGTGTCAGTTTGTGTAACATGATGACAAAAGACTCTGGCATTAAAAAAATACTTTGGATCACTTTTATATATTTCAATCCATTTTGCCTGAATACAAAGAATAACCTTTCCAATAATACCGAAGCTGCAAACACCAAACCATTAAATTGACAGTGTGATTTATCCCACTTCACGCTGCTTTAGAAGCAGCGAATATCAGCCTTGCAAGTCTTTTTTCTGCTTAAAAGAATTGTAAGGAATGTACCTCTTGCTATTATTTATATTGATAAAAGCCACAGCACAATCTCTCATTCCTCACCTTAATTCACTTTTCACAGCATATGTGCAACTGGGATTCGGGTGTTTCAGAAAGGGATGGCAGCATTTTTCATGCCCTGAAACATCAAATGCCTCTCTTGCATTGGGGGAAGGAGGAGGCATTGAGGGCTTGATCTGATCTATGGTCAAAACAGGAACGTATCATGATGATAAGGAGATAGGGAGACCCAGAAATCTCACCCCTCGACTTCTATCAGATTTAATCCAATCATATACTGTGGATAGGCTGACCACATTTCCTTCAGACAAAAACGGGACTTTTGGGATAGCAAAATGGGACAGGGTCTTATGCCACTATGCCGGCCTCCAAACCCCGCCCCCCAGTCCACGCAATTGGCTCCCACCTGCAAACCCTGCCCCCACCCCACACGATTGGCTCCCGCCTGCAAACCCCACCCCCATCAGCGTGATTGGCTCGAATTTTAATTTTTTTTCCCGATTTTTAAAGGTTTTTTTTTTCTTCTAGCAGTAAATGGTGCGGCAGAGCTAGTGTGTTTGGGGGAGGCCGGAGTACACACACTGTGCACACAGCACCGTCATCGGCCGGGGAACAAGGGGCGGGGATGGAGGGGATGGAGGCCCACCACTGCCCCATCCCCCTCGGGCTTGGCCGAGGGAGGGAGGAGAGTCGCTGCTGCTGCAACCACCGCAGAGCAGGAGAAGCAGGAGGAGCCGGCTGCGCTCGGCTGCTTCAGCCACACCACTCTGCCCCTTGCTGCCCGCTGAAGCTCCCCAGGGTGGCTGGCTCCTGCTTCTCCTGCTCGGCGGCCCAACAACTCTCCTCCCTTGGCCAAGCCCGATCAGATGCACATACACACACTCACAGGACAGACTGCCCATGGCAGGAGCCGGCCACGCTGGGAGGCTTCAGCCACACCACTCCGCCCCTCGCCGCCCTCTGAAGCCCTCCAGCGTGGCCGGGTCCTGCTGAGGGCAGTCTGTCCTGTGAGTGTGTGCGTGTGTGCATCTGATTGGGCTTGGCCGAGGGAGGAGAGTTGTCGACCACTCCGCCCCTCGCCGCCCACTGAAGCCCTCCAGCGCGGCCGGGTCCTGCCGAGGGCAGTCTGTCCTGTGAGTGTGTGAGTGTGTGTGTGTGCATCTGATCGGGCTTGGCCAAGGGAGGAGAGTTGTTGCCGCTGCCACTGACGAGCAGGAGAAGCAGGAACTGGCCGCGCTGGGGGGCTTCAGCCACACCACTCCTCCACTTGCTGCCCGCTGAAGCTCCCCAGGGTGGCCGGCTCCTGCTTCTCCTGCTCGGCAGCCCGACAACTCTCCTCGCTCGGCCAAGCCCGATCAGATGCACATACACACACTCACACACTCACAGGACAGACTGCCCTTGGCAGGAATCGGCTGTGCTGGGAGGCTTCAGCCACACCACTCCGCCCCTCACCACCCGCTGAAGCCCCCCAGCATGGCCAGCTCCTGCCAGGGCAGTCTGTCCTGTGAGTGTGTGTGTGTGTGTGTGTGCATCTGATCGGGCTTGGCCGAGCGAGGAGAGTTGTCGACCACTCCGCCCCTTGCTGCCCGCAGAAGCTCCCCAGGGTGGCCGGCTCCTGCTTCTCCTGCTCAGCGGCCCGACAACTCTCCTCCCTTGGCCAAGCCCGATCAGATGCACACACACACACACATACACACACACACGCACCCCACACCCTCTTTCTCCAGCCTCCCCATGACCAAATGCACCCGTACCTGTTGCAGGGAGTCTGGAGAAAGAGGGTGTGGGGTTTGTGCGTGTGTGTGTGTGCGCGCGATTATGCTGAGCAAGTAATCCACGCACATGCACACACATACACACACATGCACGCACCCCACACCCTCTTTCTCCAGACTCCCTGCAACAGGTGAGGGTGCATTTGGTCATGGGAAGGCTGGAGAAAGAGGGTGTGGGGTGCGTGTGTGTGTGTGTGTGTGATTACTCTGAGCAAGTAATCTGCGCGCACGTGCACACACACACACACACACACACCCTCTTCCCACAACCTTCCCGTGCCTGCTTTCCCTGGCCTCACCACTGCTGGGCAGACAATCTCAGGATCAGGTAAGGAGGCAGGAACCTGGACTGTGGTGCTGCTTCTGCTGCTGGGCTCCCACGTGGCAACTGGGCTCCCAGTTGCCGCGCTGATAGGGCCTCTTCCAGGCTGCCTCCAATGGCAAGTCCGGCTCCAGTCCTCCTTCCTGTCTTCCTGTCCTCCTTCCCGCCGGGTTTAAAAAAGGGACAAAATTGAGATTTTGATCAAAACGACGGGACGGTTGAAAAATGCTAAAATAACGGGACTGTCCCGTTCAAAACGGGACGTATGGTCACCCTAACTGTGGAGCTTTTTTAACGCAATAACTAAATTGCTTGTCCCCAAATAGTGAAGACCAGCACTACCCTATCCCACCCTCCCACCCAATAGTAGCACTAGCAGTCTTCTCTATGGATCATCTATTTCTGAGCACTTTTCTCCACAACTGTGGACTGATGCCAGAAAAGGGCAAAGGGCATGGCAAGACAATAAATCAGAGCTTTCCAAACTGTGTGTCGCTACACGTTAGTGTGTCGGCTGCAGTGTCTGGGTGTGTCAAGGCTGCTGCTGCCTCTGAGTCCTGCCAGGATTCCACGCAGGTCCTAGTGCAGAGCTTTCCAAACTGTGTGTCGCGACACAAAAGTGTGTCGCCACACACAGTCTGGTGTGTCGCCACACAACCCGGAAGCGCTGATCATCATCAGTGCTTCTGGGTTTTCCCACAGCGACACACCAACTGCAGTGCGCAAAACCCAAAAGCAGCAGCAGCGCTTCCGGGTTTTTGCGCGCTGCCGCACTTCCGGGTTTTCCCGCGGCGACACACCAACGCCGGTTGGTGTGTCGCCGCGGGAAAAACTTTGGAAAGCCCTGTCCTAGTGCCTGCCTTGTGCCTTGCTGCCTCCAAACCTGCTGTGATTCTGCACAGGTCCTAGTGCCTGCCTTGTGCCCTGCTGTAAGAGTGTGTTGCGAAATGATGCCCTGCTGTAAGAGTGTGTCACGAAATGATACATGTCTAAAAAGTGTGTCACCAACATGAAAAGTCTGGAAAGCTCTGCAATAAATGGTTAAAGGGTGGAAGGTCTATTGCATCTTCTGGTGTTATAGATGAATCTCCAAAGTTCACTGTCTTTTCCTCTGCATCATTTGTTCATGGACGCCAATTTGGGATAGTGGTTAACACACTGGACTTGGCCATTAAAGTCACTGGACTACAGTTTAACATACTTCACAGGGTTGTGGGAAGAGAATATGGAGGGACGAGGACAAAATATTTCAGCTCCACACTCTCCAATTATGTCATCACATAATTCCCAGCCCCCTATAGGCTTCAGAGGTAATGATAGTTTTTAACTAAAAGGGCTGAGTTGGCAAAGGTTGACCATCCATCTTACAAAGCCATAAGACTTGGATTTTGGTAAGGATCTGGTTGCTTCAATAGTTTTCAGATTGTTTTTATAAAAATATTTTCTATTTTATTTTATGAATTGATTTTATGGTGATTCTTTTCAATATTGCACATCGGAGAAAATAGTCTATACATGTCTTAAATAAATGCACAGAGATCTTTAGACTTGGCTTCTCAACAAATACGGCACAGTGAGTGCGCTAGAAACCACCACTTGGTCTCTTTGGGATCTCTTCCTCATTTCCTATGTATCTCTATTTCTTACTACTGATGTCTCAACACAGATATTTCCCATTCTCTGTCTCTTTAGGACCAAACCAGAAAGTGTCAGAGTCCAGTTTGACTCTGGCTCTGAGGAAAATGAAACCAATCAGAGAAACGAAATTTACCCTGCAGCAACCGACAAGAACTCGTGATGAACAGATGAAGGTTCAAAAGTGCAACACTCGTGATCAGTCTCATGATGGACAGGTGCAAGACTCAGAGACGCCAGAGGAGCAGGTGCAGAGCAATGGACCTGGGAATGACCCAGCAGCGCGGGAGAATCCTGAGCAGCTGATTGGTGCTCCTGACTTACTTCCTAGTTCAGCACCAATCAGCGCGAGAAAGAGGCGGGCAGAAAAGCGCGCCAAACAGAGGGAGTCCCAATTGGCTCCCAAGGAGAGAAGGCGCGCTGAAAACAAGATAAAAGGGCGAAAGAGCAAGCACCAAATCACCGGAGACAAACATTATACTGACCTAAAAGTGTCTTCAAGAGAAGCCCAGCCAAATTTGTCTTTGAAGTCCTGTCCTGTCACTGCTGTAGAATTGGAGCCAGATCTTCAACACATTTCTGAATTGACCCCAGCTGCAAAAGAAGCCCAGTTCGCTTCAGCATCAATAGGGGTCAGAACGTTAGCTTGTAGTTCTTCAGAAAACCCCAGCAGGAGAGCTTCAGTTGTTTTGGGTGTTTGTCAGCTGGCGTCTACGGCTTCACAGCATTTGCCAGCCTTGGCAAGGCAACATTCCGCCGCTACAGCTAAGTACCTTGCTCAACCCTGTGCGTCTTGTCACGTCGATCTTGGGTCGCCACGTTCTGTTTTTGGACGGCTTTCTAGTTTATCGTACCCTGACCTGCCTGGCTTAAAGGCAGCGTTGCCTAGTGATAGTAGTTTAGTCTGCCTTGCAGCTCCCATTCCATTCCTTGTGGTTCCAGTCCAGTCTGCCCTGCAGTTCCAGTCCAGTGTCCCAGAGGTTCCAGTCCAGTCTGCCTTGCAGTTCCAGCCCAGTGTCCCAGAGGAATCAGTCCAGCCTGCCTTGCAGATCCAGTCTAATCTTTTAGAGCGTCCAGCCTGTCCAGAGAATCCAGTCCAGTTATCCTGAGAATTCAGAACTTCATCCCTTCTATCCTGCAATTCTAGTTCCAGAGGATTTGGTCCAGCCTTGTCAGCATTGACCCCAGTAATCCAAGACCTAACCTTGAGTCTCCTAGTCAACCTTATCTACCAGAACTGTTGCTCTACTTGTTGCTGAACTTCAGTTGTGTTATCGCATAGCTGCCTACTTCCAAGCACTCTTCAGTTGTATTAATGGTCTCCTACTTGTAAATAGTTTTTATATAATAAAACTATTTCTATAAAGTTCTGGTGGTCATACACCAAACAGAACAGAAAGGGAGGAAATTTATATTTATTTGTTTAACTTATATTCCACCTTTCCTTCAAAATTGACAATCAAATGTTTAAAATGCGTCTCATACAAAACAACTCGTGTTGAAGGTGAGAATAACCTTGGGTGACAAGAGGAAGAGCTGCAGCCAGAGCAATAGTCTGAGAAGTGACATCTGAGACCAAAGGAGGGATGGGTTGGAGAAAGCATCTCAGAAGGGACCTTCCCTAGTTCTCTGGAAAGTAAAGGCAGGGGAGGGGGGAAGCACTTTCAGACTTGCTTGTAACCTTACAATAACCTTACTACTCATGATTTTGGTTTCTTGTCTGGACTACTTCAAAGGGCTGACAGTGTCAGAGCATATGGTTTGCATACCCAAAACAGATCAGGTAGATAGTATGAAAATTCTGGAGATCTGCTGAAAATCAAAGCTGACAATATTTGGTTTGCTATAAAACAGATTCCTATCTTTTCTGCACATACCTCATCTTGGGCAACTGTTTAAAGAGCAAAATGTCTTGGGTGACTCTGAATGCTTTCAAAACCTCTGTAGATTCAACTGGTTTTGAGTTTCATAGGAACAACCCGCCAGGGATTGGACTTATTCATCATTCCTGATGTTCATTTTTTTAAAAATAGATCCATGAGGTATATAGTTAATTCGGTTTTGACAATCACCCAATTTGTTCCTGTCATCATTTTATTCAGTGTCCTACTTTTGGAAAAGAGGGTGGAATGGTGGTAAAAGAGAACCACGTCTTTCTAACACTTCTCAGTTCTGCTGCTGTTGACCATCAGCTTCTCTTATTTACTCTGTTCTTCCAATGGGAGACAGAAGAAACTGTTGATCTTCCCTTTTTTATGGTTCTTAGCTTCTGACAGTAGAAACATTAAGTGCAGTTGCCTGGGGCTTCTTCCATGTGAAATTAAGAGCATGCAAGGCACATTGAGAACCCAGATACTCAGATGTGCCTCCACATGTTTATATAAGGATGGGCTTTTATTTGGTCTTACTTATCTCTCAATCTATTCAGAAAAATGAGCTTGTTCAGGCTCATTGCATGGAACCGTAATGTCTTTGCCCTTTAGGCTGCCTTTGGCTAGTTTTTGCTACATAAGCAGAAAGCATCATTCTGAAAAGATATGCCTATTTTTTATGTCAACTAAATAATAAGGTGGATACAAAATTAAATAAAAAGGCTTGGAGCAACATGTCAGCATGTGATGTTAATACTGAGGGTCTCCTGATTTTTACTATCCAGTGGGCCTCTTTCAGGCAAAACTTATTCAAGCGTTCATAGAATTAACAATATGGCTGTGTCCACACAACACATTTAACCAGATCAGTTAAATATATTGGTAGAATAAGTACAAAGTGCAAAGCTTGGTCAGTATTGATTTGATTTGATTTGATTTGATTTGATTTGATTTGATTTGATTTGATTTGATTTGATTTGATTTGATTTGATTTGATTTGATTTGATTTGATTTGATTTGATTTGATTTGATTTCTATGGCCACCCATCTCAGCAAGTGACTCTTAATCATTTACCTTGATTAAGTTTTTTTAGTCTTAAGGTAAAGGTTCCCCACACACATTTGTGCAGTCGTGTCCGACTCTAGGGGCCGGTGCTCATCTCCGTTTGTTAGCCGAAGAACCAGCGTTGTCCGAAGACGCTTCTGCGGTCATGTGGCCAGCATGACACACGCAGAACGCTGTTACCTACCCACCGAAGTGGTACCTATTCATCTACTTTCATCTGCATGCTTTCAAATTGCTAGGTTGGCAAGAGCTGGGGCTAGTGCGGGAGCTCACTCCGTCACACGGGGCTAGGGATTCGAACCTCCGAACTTGCGATCTTCCGACCAACAAGCCTGGCGTCTTACCCACTGAGCCACCACACCCCTTTAGTCTTACTGGTTGCTTAATTTATGGCTCAATCTATTGTGTAAACCCATAAAATGGATTAATTTGGTAATCAAGTTAAGCATGTTGTAGAAACACAGCCAATCAATGAGTAGAAAACCTACCCATGGAATGGTTACATTTTCATTTGAATCTTTCAGGGTTTATTTGAAGTGACCAGTTATGATCAGCTTATTAACACAGCTGCTTCAGAAGGCATGAGAGGCAGCTATTAGAGCCAGGGACCTCTTAAAGGTTGAGTTCGCCAAATATATCCAATGAAAAAAAATGGTATTATAAGAGGGGGAAAGGACTTTGTGTTTTAGGATCCAGAACTTACTGTTGTATCATCTTGTATCCTTTGCGAGTTGGGCTTAGTTGTGGAGGGAAAAGCCAAGGTGACCTCAGCTGACCCAGGAACAGAGGGAGAGTGAATTGAAGAAAGGAGATTTAAATTTTTATCCCCTTGACCTTGAAGAACAATTCTGGGGGAATCTGAACTCAATAGTGAAAATTGTCCCAGTTTACTTCCTAAAAAGTAAGACCCTGAAAATGTGGCTTTACCAACATGCATGGAGACCCAGGAGTGTAATAGAGCCTGTGCAGTGGCTGTATTGATTGTTATTGATGGATGGTAGACAACCTCAGCTATGGATTTTGTTGTATGGTTTATATGATGTGTGTATGTATTATTCTTGCATTGTTGTATTGTTTTGATGTTTTATATTGTTTTTTGTTTGTGAGCCGCCCAGAGTCATATACTTGAGATGGGTGGTTATATAAATTGAGTAAATAAATAACTGTATTCAAACTGAATAGCAAAAATATAACAAGTTGGGATTTGCACATAAAGCAAGATTGACTTAGGACTGAACGGTACCCTTCGGGCAATGAGCCAACCTGATTTGAACAGCTTCAGGTAGGACCCACTTGGAGGCTTCATCCAAATCAAACTGCCTTATGGAGAGAAATAAAAAATGTCATTATGTTCTCACTTTTTGACAGGTTTGTATAAAATGTTCAGGCAGAGCAGACAGTTCAGACTCAGTGAAATCTACTGAATGTCAGATAAATAGGAATAACATTTTTATTTCTTTGAGACTAGGATGAAACTTGCAGGTGCCATTTCTCTTGAAGGGGTGAAGCCTGCCAAATTTCAGGCAGAAAGGGATGAGAGTTTTGTGCAAGGGAAGTCTTTGAAGTTTGGAAGATTTATTTATTTATTTATATAGCAAATTTATAGATGAGGGACATCTGGGCTTCCTTCTCTATAGGCAACTAGTATGAAAACGACAGGCCTCAGAAAAGGGCCTTTAGAAAGTAACCTGCGTGTGGGAATAATAATAATAATAATAATAATAATAATAATAAGAATAAGAATAAGAATAAGAATAAGAATAAGAATAAGAATAAGAATAAGAATAAGAATAAGAATAAGAATAAGAATAACAACAACATTATTATTATTATTATTATTATTTAATAATGAATTAAATTTAAATTTAATAAATAATTAAATAGTAATGCTATTAACAATCATATAACATAATAATTAAATTAATAAAAATAAATAAATTTAATTTAATTTTTAAAAAAAATTTTAATAGTAAATACATAATTTAAAAAGGCTTTGGGGGGACATTCACTTTACTTCCTTTGTATGGAAGGTGCAGATGATGATAAGTTTCACTTGCAACCACTTCTTCTCTCTTTTATTTCATTACCAAAGAGTCGCTTTGGTGAGATGGGTGGTGAAGAAATGTGAGGAATAAAATAAATGAAAAAATAAAAATGGAAATATCTCCATTAAGACCTTAGCAGCCACTCATCTGGAAGCACCCCCAAACAGAGGCGTCCCCAAGAAAAGTCAAGGGAGGCAAATGGCAAAAGCAGCATTTTGCCAGTGCGGTACAAGCTCCACCTGTTTTGCATGTGTAAAGTGTTGTTAAAATTATATTTTATCAAAAGTTATTTTTTAATATAGATTATTTAGATCTGCTTCCCCCAACCCTGGACATCCTGCAGCTATGTGGACTACATCTCCCAGAATTCCACAACCAGCATGACCACACTGAGAATTCTGTGGTTTGAAATCTACATTTAGTGGGCATTCAGCTTGGGGATGGCTGATTTAAATTATCACAATGACCTACTTTGAAGATTATGATCACAAGGCAGGAAAGACAAGACATGAGGTAGGAACTCAGTCTGTATTTATCTAAAAATCTTCCTCTGCATCAGTTGACCCAGGAAGATTCTATGGCCACTTAGAATTATTGACCTACAAACTAAAAACTAAACAGAGAGCCAACAAACTATGTTTCTTTTACTGAAATTCTGTGAGACTGGTTAAAAAATGGAAATAAAATTTTTATATTAAATTCCTTATTCAATATTTTTCTATGAGGGATAATGGTTCTTATTAATTCATTTTAAGTCTAACAAAAAGGAGGAGAACATTCTGTATTAAATTCAAGATTCTTAGCGAGAAAAACACATACAGTACAATGTTCCACTTTACCAGTGATTGTTATAAAATGATCCCTGTTGACTGATTGTACCCAGAAGCTGGTTTCACTTTCTTTATAAGAGAGTTAGAAAGCATTTTGAAAGCCTTATACCTCAATGGGTTATATTTCTTAGCTACATTATTCATTGATTTTTTTAAAAAAAATTATCTGCCTTTTCATTCTCTAGGCAAGGAACATGGTGTTGCATTCTGACAGCTGAAAACAAGTTGTATCTCATGTGATATAACATGTCTGAAAGAGTAAGGGAAAAATCAATTAAAGCAAATACCTGCTGCTTTCACTCCTGATAGCAAAAATATCAAATTATCTCAGGTGTGAAAATAGAGAACAGAATTGCAACTGGTCATGTTATCTGTGTAATTCAGCTACTCCTTTATTTTTAAAAAAGGCCTTGAAGGACTATGGCATTTATGAATCGCCTGTCTGGAGCGAGGTTTTCCAATATGTGTCTCAATACAAGCAGCCCACCAACTCTCAGACAACAATCTGTTAAACAAACAAACAAACAAACAAACAAACAAACAAATAAATAAAAATGTATGAATAAGTCTGAAGCAAGCAAATGGAGTGAGAAAGGGATATTTCAAACTGTGGTTTGAGGTGTGTATACAGAAATACAACTCAAGAACAGGCTCCTGGATGTCCTGAGAATGCAGCTCCCTGAAGTCCAAACCAGATTAGCCAAGCTGGGTGAGCATTCCAGAGCTTCCAATCCAACATATTCAGAGGCCATAAATACACAGAATGAAGAGGCTTGGTTCACAAATCTCCCTAAAGATAGTTTGCTTAACTATATTGTCTAAATTCACGTAACATGCTAAGTTCATGCAACATACTAAGCCATTCTGAGTTTTGTTTGACTGGATTAGCAGTTTAGATGGATCTAGCCAGAATCTTGGCAGAAGACCTTGTGTTGCACTGATTTGAAAAGTTGCACAATGTCGCAGGTTGTGGGTGAGGTTCTTGGGACTGAATAGACAAAACCACAGTACACAAGAACTGGCTTTTGAACTAGTTCAACATTTTTCTTGATTCATTAACTTTGCAAGATAGAAAAGCTTCAGTTTCTCTAATAGAATTACTTTTACAGCTAGAAACTAAGTAAGCAAATAGTAAAAACATAAAAGCAAACAGATCTTCAGATCCCCTCTTTCCCTTCTCCTGGTGTCTGACATAAAAAGATTAGAATGTAGTAAAAGCCATAAATCAACTGTTGCCATTCAACAATTTCCCTGCCTGCAAAAGTAATACTCTATTACCATGTATTACCGTGTATGTCTATCCAACTATTTCTAAGTGGGTATAGCAAAAATAGTAGGATTTTGCTATATCTTCAGTAATTCTTATCTCCATAATAATGAGATCACTGGCTATTTTTTGGATAATGAGGAAGTTGCTCTCTAAGAAAGAAAAACACATTGTAGTACAAGACCTTGGAGTTAAAAGTTGATGAAAACATTACATATTTTTAGCATGATTGTTGTAGTTACTTAATTTTTTAAAAAAAAAAACAGAATAGAGGTTTAATCCCTTAGCCAGATCAGCCCCTTAAATACTGTGATGCTTGTTAAAAAAAATCAGCCTAGGAATAGTAAGAATAGTAAAAAAAACATTAAGCAAGTAATAATACATTTCACTAACTCCTACAAATAGACTAACCATATTTATTTATTTTATTTATTTTTCAACTTCTATCACCGCACCATCTCCCCCAAAGGGGACTCTGGGCGGTTATTATATTAATAGCAAGTTTCATTTACTGAATCCAGATAGCAAGAATGTTGAGGTCTACTGCATACAACATAAAATTTTTGGCACAGATGTAGAAACTGTCTGAACCCTGCATGTAAACAGGGTCCCTGCTAGGGGAGATGGGCAGTAATATAAATTTAATAAAAATAAATAAATAAAATAAACACAGAAATGTTTTGTTGCATGGCAGTACAGCAGAAAGGTAACTGCAAATAATACAGCTTCCCCATACATGCATTTATTGGGCACCTTGCAACTGATGTGATTTTTGTCTACTTAAGTGATTTCAAACAGAGCACGGATTTGCAAATATTTTGAGCCAAGTCACCTTCCAAAATCTGGGCAGAGCTTGTAGAAAAAATGGGTGGGCCCAGTTCAAAATCGAGAAGTAATTTAATTGTAATTAAAATAAATTAATTGAACTGAATGACTATGGTGGTTCCCATGTATTTGGCCATTTTCCCCTTTAGCGCCTTCAAACATTACAGTTCAGCAACAAGTTTGGGAGGGGGTCCGTGGAGATGCTTAAGGCTTTATGGGACTAGATGTGACCTGGGGACCTCTATCATGTGCCCCTGATGTGTTGCTGAAGATCCTCCCTTGCCCTAACAGATCTTAGGCCCCCTTCATATGATTCCTGGGCAACAATTCAGGACTTACTGGGGAGGAAGAGAAGTATGCCCCTCTTTCACCAAACATCCAGCCCTTGGGACATAGGTCTCCTGTTTGGCAGCATCCACTGGGTGGCTAAGAATCAGGCTGTGAGGTGTGCCCCGGGCAGAAAGTAATCCAAGACTGGCATTGCCAAATGTATGTCTATCACTTCAGTGAAAACAAGATCTTAGTTAAAGGGGTAAGAGTTGGGGGCTTTAATGCCTTCAGTCTGGAAGCCACATTGACACAGCCATTGGCCCATGTTCAGTGCTAGTTCTCTTCCATCAGGTCTTTTCATCAATAGTTGAACATGTAGGCATCATATAACCAATGCTTATGTATTTGTATTGCTTCTGCAGATTGTTGGAGGTTGTTGGGACTATCCTGGGATCACTTTACAACTGAGGGTGTGAAATGTACAAATAAATAAAGATTTGTAAAGGGTCTGAGTATATGTAGCACAAGCAAGGTGATTTTTAAAAAGCTAAGCAAGATTGGATTGGCTGGGTACTTGGATGGGAGATTATCAAGGAATCCCAGGGTTGTTGGCTAGAGTGAGAAGTCAAAAAACATCCTAGAAGAAGTCAATGGCAAATCACTTACATCCGTTGACAAGAAAATGGGATGGTTCTGTCTGTGAAGTCCCCAGAAGTTGAGCTTGCCTGGAGATCAACTCTACTTATATTACTTCATTTGATACACACAAATACATGCGCGTGTGCACACACACACACACACACACAGAGAGAAAGAGAGAGAGGGAAGAGCTGTCATCCAGCATCATGGCTAGCTGGCAAGGGAGGTTTAATCATTCCCTCCCCAGCCCCTTTCTCCCTAAAAACAATTCACCCTGTGCACAAGAGTGTACAAAAGGGCAATAGAGAAAATTCCCATCCATGTCAACCAGAGTTAGAGTTAGGCAGCCTCCATTAGCAAAGCATTTCCATTTTTCATTTAAGAATTCTAGTTACACTTCAGGAGTTTTTTTGTGTATAACATGTTGTTCGTACACATGTTAAGTTTCACCTCATATAAAATAGAGACTGAGGGGTAATCGGGGCTATAAATCAGTTCTGGTTCCTTTGGATAATTTCCAGGGAAAGCAATAGTTGTTGGAGACTGCTATAGAAGTTAGGATTCAGCTGCCAGTAGTTTAACTGCAAGCCACTCAAGCAGGCAGTGGTGTGATGAAGTGTGAGAGGAGAGCCTTATCTTAGACAGACGATATCTCAGTGTCACAAAGGTTCTCAGTGGGGACCTATTAAAATGAATGATTAAAATTTTAATTTGTAAGATTTGATCTTTTCTTTCCCTCCTCTCCAGTAGAGTCTTCCATCACTAATCTTACCTAACTTTGATATACTGATGTGTGCCACTCTAAAACACAAAGGGTCACATTTTTATTAGCACAGCTGGCATGTAACAGCCAAGAGAGATTGAAATGTTCCCTCTTCTTGCTGTGCAAGAGGAATCATATTATTTGAATGATTATCTAAAACTCTTCGTTGTATTACTAGGCTGTTTGTCCCTGCAATGTCCCACACCAGGAGAACAGAATGAAAATTAAATTCCTGTTTTAAATGTATCAGTGTCTAATCATCGTACCATCTGGGGAGAGTCCCTGGGTTTGGCTGCCTGGATCATTAGGTTCGGTTGTATTATTCTGTTCTCCAAGTGTGCCTTCTCTGATCGTTTTGTAATGGCATGGGATGGCTGCTACAAGGTCGTGGGAAAATTGCAAAATTACTTTCACCTATCTTGCCTCTTTTCACCCATCCTTTCGATGGCAGGAGTCATTCCAAAGCAACTAATAGGTCACAGGCTTCAATTTGGACAACAGAATTGTACGCTGGGCCTGGTATCTTTGAGCAGGAATTCTGGCTTTGCTTCTTTGCTTTGCTGAGCTGCCTTCACAAATGGTGGTGGGTCAGATAACAGGTCAGTGGTGGGTGACCTCTTAGAGAGACAATCCTAATTTGAGATTAGTGTTGACAGAGGGGTTGTGTTTCTGTTGCATGATTATATATTCTGATTCAATACGAAAGGCACCAACCAAGCTGCCTGCTAGTCCAGCACTCTGGAAAACTTAAATAAAGCCACCCATCACCAGACCCTCAGAAGGTGTTTTCGGGGACAAAGAGGCCACCAGCACATGCCACCCAATATCCTTAGAATCCAACATAATGTGTAGTGATTACTCAGCCAAATTAAGAGTAAAGCTATCTGTTTACAAGCTCTTTAAAACATTACCAAAAAGTAATGACACCCATGGGGAATATGGCATAAGAGTTTTGTGCTTTTAAGGAGAGTTGTTAGTCAGCAGAGGCCAGTTAGGCAGCTGCCCCTAATATGTCTAATTTATATTCTATATATGGGCAACATCCTTTTCTGTGGGAGCATAGTGTGATTGCTAGGTGTGCCTGGCTGTCTTCCTGTGAAGAAAAGGACTTGTTTTGCCACCTGAACTGACTCAGCTGTGGACCTCGGACTGAAGATAGAGCCATTTGTTTCAAATAAAGCTGGATTTTGTTCATTTTTAAACAGTTCTCCATATTCAAATTGGGATGGGAAGCTTATGGTCCACCACATAATCTGGGATCTATAGCTCTCCTACTTATGTGTTACATAAATTTCTGTAACACAGTTGGGAATTCATATCACATTTTGGCTGATCTTCATTCCGGAGCTCAGATGAGCACAAAACATATTTAATTAAAACCTGGTTCATTTGACAAATTGGAATATGAAAATAATAGCTGCATTACGATGAAGGGCAGAGACAAGCCTGGGACCCTCCAGATGTTCCTGTACTACCAAATCAGAGCAACCCAGTAAAGCACAGCCAATGATGAAGAATGTCAAGAGATGTAATTCAGCAACTCTGCAAAGACCACAGGTTTCCTACTCAAGATTAAGAATAATCATAGTGAAGAATCAACTGCCATGCAATTGTCATTTATATAATCTCAGCCTGTTCTAGGAAGGGGCATCATACCAAGTCTTGCGTCATTGATCCACATAGCTCAACACATTCAACAAGGTGGGCATTGGGTCTCCAAACCTCTTTTTGTACCCTACAGAGACTCCTACAACCAGACCTCTGAAAATTGGTACCCAGTTTTTCTGTTGGTGGCTGGGGAAAAATGGGAAAAACAACTCTGCCCACTTATATGATGAAGCATACCCACTTTACATTACTGTCTCATCCACTGCTATACTCAGCACTATAAAAACCTGCTACAAGGAGACAGCATAGTTCCGGTCTATGCAATGTTGCCTGCCCCTTATCTATACTCTCTAATAGTGGATCTTTAGCATCCCAGAGGAGAGGTCTTCCTCATCTTACCTTGAGATGCCAGGAAAATGCTGCATAGAAACCATAGGCATTCCACCCACCTTCCTATAGCTGGGTGGGATGTAGGGTGAGCCCAGGCAGGCAAATGCAAGATCAGAACAATTAAAGGTCAACAATTAAAGGTCAACAATTAAAGGTCTCCTTCGATGTGTCCTCCCTTTTCACCAGCATCCCCACCACTCATGCTCTATCCGCTGTCAGGAAGAGACTAGAAGAGGACAGCACCCTGGAAAGGAGAAGCCATCTCAACCCAAACCAGATCTGCCATCTTCTGGACCTGTGTCTTAACACCACTTATTTCACATACAGAGGTGACTTTTACAGACAAAAACACGGCTGTGCCATGGGTTCTCCTGTGTCACCCATTGTGGCCAATTTATACATGGAAGAAGTGGAGAAGAAAGCACTCAACACATTTCAGGGAACGGTGCCCACCCACTGGTTCAGGTATGTGGATGACACCTGGGTTAAAATCAAGGCCCAGGAAGTACAGGCCTTCACGGACCATATAAACACCATAGATGCCAACATTAACTTCACCAGAGAAGACACCAAGGACAACAGACTGGCATTCCTAGACTGTGAAGTCCTCATTGGGACCGGTGGCAAGCTAGAAATAGGGATCTATAGGAAACCCCCACACACAGATCAATATCTGATGTTTGACTCCCACCATCCACTACAGCACAAACTAGGAGTCATCAGGACATTGTCACACAGAGCAGAAACCATCCCCACCTCCATGGATTCCAAAAAGAATGAAAATCAGCACCTGAGAACAGCTCTGAAGGCCTGTGGATATCCAAACTGGGCCTTCACTAAATCTAAGTCTACCAGACCTAAAACAGCGACAGACAGGGCTAAGACTCAGAGTAAATGGAAGAACCTGGTCATTCCTTACATGGCTGGCGTGTCTGAAAAGATAAAAAGGATATTTGGCAAACACCACATACCTGTATATTTCAAACCCACCAACACACTGAGACAGAGGCTTGTACACCCCAAAGATCAAACTCCAAAACACAAGAAAAGCAATGTAGTGTATGCAATCCAGTGCAGTGAGGAGTGCTCTGAGCTCTACATTGGAGAAACCAAACAACCTTTGTACAGGAGGATGGCCCAACACAGGAGGAGCAACACCACAGGACCAGAGTCAGCAGTTTACCTTCATCTAAAGGAAAAAGGACACTCATTTGAGGACATTAATGTTCACATTTTAGAAAGGGAAGATAAGTGGTTTGAAAGAGGGGTCAAGGAATCCATTTATGCCAACTTGGAAAATCCTTCTTTGAATAGAGGTGGGGGCCTCAGGCACAATCTTTCCCCTATTTTCCTTCCTGCTTTGTCTTCTATGCCTAGGAAGATTAAGACCATTTCGCAATCTCAACAACAGCAAGGTAATCTTAACGATCCTCCTTTGGATGATAAAGGGACTTAGAAATAAACATCTCAAATAACCATGACCTAGCCCCAGGGGCAAGGTCACACAGCCACCCTAGAAACATATTTAAGGATTCTCTTACAAACTTTGCTCAGACTGAAGAAGCTTCTTGGATAAGGAGCGAAACGTTTCCACTGAGAAAATAGAAATCCAGTTGACATGATTCAAGCTACAGACAATTCCACCTGGATGACTGAGAACCTTCATCGACATATCATATTGGGTCTTTTTTTTTACATTTTATTATTTTATTTATTTATTTATTTTATGCATACACAATTAACAAAACAATATTTCAACTTAAAAAAATAGAAAAGAGACCAACTCAGACAAACTGAACATACAAGCCAAGCGAGAAAAGAGAAGAGAAAAAAAATCTACCTTATATTTCATACTTAGCAATAGTCACTGGTTTGCAATTGCTTGATTGCTTGATTATGTGCCATCAAGTCATTTTCGACTCCTAGTGACCACATAGATAGATCTTCTCCATGACAATCTATCCCTAACCTGGTCTTTCAGGTCTTCCAATGGTGCACCCATCGCCACTGTAACTGAGTCCATCCATCTGGCTGCTGGTCCTCCTCTTTCCTTTCACCTTTCCCAGCATCAGAGCCTTTTCCAGAGAGCTGAGTCTTCAGATAATGTGTCCAAATACACTACTATAATATGAACAGTACAAAATATTATTGTAAAATATCACAACATCTTTGCCACATATTGTTGTATTCTTTGATTAGTACAGAATATTGTCTTTTCCACAACAGATAGATCACACATTTCTGACAACCATTTCTTAACATCTGGAATAATATCACATTTCAAATTTCTCAATATGATTCTTTTAGCCAATTCCCATGCTTGATACAACCATAATTCCTGATAAATATTCAAATTCCAAAGCTTTGGTATACACTTCAAAATTACATTAACATCTTTAACTTTTAAATATTTCCCATTAATCTGCTTATATACATTAATACACTATCCCAAAAGGATCACATGACTATATCATATGGGTCAGTGAACTGTCAAATTTTTTACATCTCCAGCATAGAAAATCTGATGTCCATTCTTTCAAATACATTCTTTGGGGATCCCAGTACACCCTAAATACTGGTATCCCTTCTCTCAGAAATGCAAAGAGAGAAGGGATCTGATTTTTTCTTTTTCCATCTTCCTCTCTAGGGGAAGGTAGACATGGTGGTGGGGCAGCTTGAATTGAACTATTAGGCTGAACTGTTTGGATCTTTTGCTTTAGAATTTTCTGTTGTGGGTAATGAATGACTTAATTAAACAAACTTGAATTGACTTTACTGTTTGGTTTGTTACCAAATTTAAAACTCAGCCAAGCATATTTCCATAGCTTCAGTGAGAAATCATTTGCCCAGACTTTGTATCCCTTTCCAGCTCCAATAATATCATCATCCATCATTCCTCCTAATTCTGAAAATGAACTTTTTGGTCCTATGCTTCAATAAAGCACCAAGTCAGGATCCCTGAGAAGACTGGGGGCTCTACATATATGGGATATTTCCAAATAAAAATATTATTTTCATCCCCTGAAAAGGAGAAACCTTAAAATGAGTTACCGGAAAACTAACAAACAAAAAAACCCAGGGTTTACAGGATCTAACATGCTAATTGCCTTGAGAAACTAGGGAAATATTAAAAGCAACTTGTAAAAGTATAGAAATTGGAAAGATGGGAAGAGATGCAACATTTCAACACATAACAACAACATCAACCACTTTGCCTTCTAGTTACAGAAAAGTCTTGCAGATGTATGACAAGTTGTCATAAAAAACAGATGTCTAAAAAAGAAAGTTGAAGCCTAATGCTGAATAATATTGGCAATAGAAACTGGCCTCTATGTCTTATCTTTAATATGATTGATGTATATGAATTGGTGGTTCTACCCTAGTATAGTGAGACCCTTCACAAGAGGGAAAAGGACATGCTATAGCCCATGTTAGTCTTTTCCTGCATTCTTCGGCACGCTTTAGCTATAAACCACACAGGACGGTGGTTCAACTGTTGAACTGGAACCTTTAGCTAAAACACACGCACACCACACACAAACAAAGCATGGGAGAGAAATAAACAAAGACATCAATGCTGCTAGGAATGTATGAATTAGATCTAAGAAGTCAACCATCTCTATTAGACCTCAGGGCAGGAGAACCCTTATCTAAGACTTATCCATTATGCCAAATCAGAAAGTGACTTGCTTGATTTGGTATTGGGAGTTGTGTGAACTCTGCCATTGTTGCTTGCAGCTCTGAATTTCGGCCTTAAATTGGTGTGACCCCAGCCAGTGGTGATTTGTTCAACAAAAATGGGTACATCAAGCCACAGCTTAGCACACTATATGATCCCAGCCAGTCAGTGAGCACTTTCTGTAACTTAATTGCTTCATCCACTTCCGACACATTCCTCGAGCAGCCAGGAGACCCATTTTTACAACTTGGCATCTCCGGCATCTCTGCTAGAAATATGTAAATTCATTCTGTCCCTATTGATAAAAAATACTTCTTCGAACATCGTGACAGCCATCAATTTGCATATGGAACATAAAGCTACCGATGTCTCCTAGTCATGTACAGTAGTTCTCAGGCCCACCGGTTGCTGGGCATGGCCCATCGTAAGGCCACGGGATGCCAGGCTAGGTGAACCTGCCGTTTCATCCAGTTTAATGAGTTATTCTCTTGCGACGATCTCACTGCATGGGCAAGCTTTTTTATCACCATGCAGCAGACAGAGGGCTGTGTCTGAGAAAGAAATGCTTGCTTTAGTGCACCTGGAGAGCTTGTGAGGCTAGGACAGTCCACGTGGGGCTTCCTGATGCTGCATTGCCCTTGGAATCAGCCATGAGTACCCTAGACAGGAGAGCTCTAAGGCAGCAGCTTCTCAAATAACTTCCATTATTCAGCCGTTCGTTGCCTGGTGTCATTTTCCTCCCCAATCTCAAGTTATTTCTGTTCATGGCATTAAAAACACCCTCTTCTCTGACTGAGATTGCCTCCAAGGTCTACTGCTCCTAAAATAATAGGCTATTCGGAGTTTGTCTGTCCTTTTTCTCATCCCTCAGCAGATCTTTGGAAAGCTGCCCTGCCTCTCAAGCCTTGTGCAATTCAACAGCAGAGTTCCTACCCAGCTGTGCCAGCTATTGCTTTCCTGCCTTCAAAACCAAATGTGCCACCCACTGCATTTCCAGTTTTTCAGGTTACGTTTTTCAAGTATAGCTTTCTCTAACCTGCTTTCCCCAGTTCTATGGGACTGAAGACTGTGGATCTTCAGTCCGTAATTCAAGTCCTTCGTTTCTTTATCTTCTGAGAGTTTTTTTGCCTTTCAGCACTCCTGGTCCACACTTTGGAATTTATATAAAATCTAGGAATTGTTAATATGCAGAGTGTCTGTGATCCTCTATTTCCAGCAGCACCTGCATCAAAAGAGCTTAGAATTGTTCATGTGCTCACAGTACTTTCCCACAGTGCTTTCTGAGCTTTGTTTGACTAGTACTAGTGGTGATGACAGTGGATAATGTAGAACTGTAATAATTTGTACTGTTTATGCTAGATAGAACAGTAGACCCATCTTACAGATAGACAGAAACAGGTAGCTCCATTAGAGAGAACACTGTCAATTTATAGAGTGCATTCACTAGTTACCATTGCATATTATGTGCTCTACAGAAGTATATCCTGTGCCAGGATAAAAGCTTAAATGAAACCAGGGCTCAGCTCTTGCATCTGTTTTGATTTTGAGTGCCAAGGCTCAGACCCTGATCACTTTGAAATGATCATAAAAGGAGGAGAGCAAGCTGTTGCATACGTGCAGACTAAATTCTCCACATCGCTGAGTAACAATTAGTATCCTGACATATTTAAGACATTACCAAGAAATTATCTGTGATGCGATAGATCAAGAGGGCAAACTAGAGAAATTGATAATAATTTTGAATGAAATAAAATACAAGATCCTTGAAAAGTGTGCCTGCGTTCCCTGCAATTTAATTGCTTCCTGCAATTTTTCCCCTATTTTTTTAGAAGAATTTTATTATGTTTAAAGCAAAGATAAAAACTACAAAAAAGAAAAAAAAGAAAAAGTGGAAAAACAGACTGCTATAGATTTCTTTAAAAAATCTTTTTTCATTCTGTCTCTCTCAATTTTTCCCCTACTAGTTTTAAGGTTAAAGAGTAAGCAAATATTGTCTAATTGTATCCAATGTCCCTAACCCTAAATGATATTTGATCCTGATCCATTATTTCAGTACTGGATATATGGCAGTATTTGCTAAGTGACATCTAATGATATGAGAAAATTAACAGTATCTGAAACATGGAGTGTGGCTGAGAATTTATGAGATTGAATAGTTGGTGCCTGCCCAAGTTTAAAGATGCCCAAAAGTTTGAAGCATTTACGAGAACAAATTTCATATTCACAATCTGAATGAATATGGATGTTTAGTAATCATAAGAAAACTGTTGTCCCGTGTTATGTTTAAAAGTATTTTCTTCATCAGGATCTCCAGCAGCAGACCAAACCCGCTATTCACTTTCAATTATGCATTTCGTATTTCAGAATGCATCCAGAGTAGCAGTTCCATCGGACAATTCTTAATCTGACTAGAGACACACACCCCTCCTCCTCCAGCAAAGTTCATCTTAATCCTGCAGCTTTTGCATTTGAAAGGATTAGAAGCATTTTTTGCAAGCTGTTTTAAAAAATGCAAAGCTGTGGTGGGGAAAACAAAGCCGTAACCAGGAAGAGAGGGAAGATATTTATTTCTAGAAATTGCTGCCACCTTGTGGAAAGTACGCTTTATCCCAGGTGGCCCTTTTCTCCCTTGAGAAATGATGGCAGAATTCATTTAATCCCTGCCAAGTACAGAGTGTTCAGCTTTAAGGATGAGCTGCGCTGATGTAATTGCTTAGCCTGTCCATGATAAGGAACAATGTTCACGAAACCCTTCCCACTAAGACGAAGGATAAAACTGTGTTCTGTTCCTTTCTGCTGTCCCATTGGATCTGACAGTATTTTCACCTAAAACATTTTAAAACACTCTTGTGTTCCCCTGATGGCATTTGTCTAGTGTAAGATGGCTGCTCATTGGGGAAAGAATGTGGAAGATAATGCAATCACCCATCCCAGTCAGAAGAGGTTTTGCAGTTGCTTGACAGGAAGCGGCAACACACACACACACACACACACACACACACACACAGAGAGAGAGAGAGAGAGAGAGAGAGAGAGAGAGCTTTTGCTGCTTGTGTATAAATACCAGGAGAAAGGAAAATGATTGAAGAAACTCAGTCCTCCTTCTGTTCACTGAGTAAACAATGCAATGCCTTTCAAAAGCCATTACTATTGCAAAAGAACAGGAAAGTATGGGAATGACTGTTTTGCATATTACTTTTTTAAGATATACATGTGAGGCTGGAGACAGCTCTTATTTTTCCAGAGAATCAAGGATTTTTTTTAAAAAAATATGCATCATTCAATCCTTTAAAGTATCACTGAATCACCTGATAACCACACGATTCACAATCAATAGCACTTAGAAAGTGCAGGTAGTCCTCGCTTAATGACCATTTGTTCAGAGACCATTTGAAATTACAGTGGCACTGAACGAATGGTATTTTATTTTATTTTATTTTATTTTATTTTATTTTATTTTATTTTATTTTATTTTATTTTATTATTTTTTTATTTTATTTTATTTTATTTTATTTTATTTTATTTTATTTTATTTTATTTTATTTTATTTTATTTTATTTTATTTTATTTTATTTTATTATATATTATTTTATCTTATTTTCTATCCCGCCTTTATTATTTTTATAAATAACTCAAGGCGGCAAACATACCAAATACTCCTTCCTCCTCCTATTTCCCCCACAACAACCACCCTGTGAGGTGAGTTGGGCTGAGAGAGAGTGACTGGCCCAAGGTCACCCAGCCGGCTTTCATGCCTAAGGTGGGACTAGAACTCACAGACTCCTGGTTTCTAGCCCATTGCCTTAATCACTACACCAAACTTATGCCCAGTCCCCAAATTTACGGCCGTTGCAGCGCCCCCATGGTCACATGTTCAAAATATGGGTGCCAGGCAGCCCGCCCTCACTTATGACTGCAGGGGCACTTCATCTCCCCCCATCTCTGCCATTTTGGCCACCCTGTACAGCGGCACTCCTCGGTGGCAGTGGCGGCACTGGCAGCACTGGGCCTTCAGCAGTCTCAGCCCTTTGCTTCAGCCCCACCACCACCACTGAGGAGTGCCACCTCAAGCCCATGCTGCAGCCAGCCACCCCAGTGCAAAGGCCTAGCTGCCCCTGCCACCCTGCACTCTGCCGGACCTTCCGCATCCAGCTGACCTTCACCAACGAGGCAGCAGCAGAAGAAGATGGCGAAGGTAATCTGGGTGCGGCAGGTCTGCTGGAGCACAGAGCAGTGGGGGTAGCTGGGGCTTTGTGCTGTGGCACTGGTGTGGCCGCCACCACCACCACCCGGGCTCTACTTCATCCCCAGTGTTGCTGGCACCGCCACCGTCACCGAGGAGTGCCACTGTGCAGGGTGGCCAAAAGGGCAGTGATGGGGAGGGAGATAGGTGGTGGGGGAGTTCAAGAGGAGGCAGTCCCTTACCTTACCGAGCTCAGGGCTGGGAGGGACCAAGCCAGGAATGGCTTGGATCGGGATAGGTCCTCACCTAATGACCGGTGGGATTCAGTTAACAATGGCAATGGGGACTGCCGGGATTTCCGTCACTAAGCAATGTGGTCACATGACATCGTGCTTTATGACCACATCACTTAGCAATGGAAATTCTGTTTCCAATTACAATCATTAACCGAGGACTACCTGTATGACTTCTAGGACAGTGACACTGAATAACCCATCCCTAGTCTTTCTCCACTTGATTTTCTGTCTTGAAGACTCACCTAGACCCCAAGAGGTACCTCTATCCATTGGTTCCTTGGAGGAAATTCTAGGCTTGACAGAATAGAAGACAAGTAACACTCCCTAACTCATCTGTGATATCTCCAACCCTCACTACCTAGGAGATGTTTGTACTTATAATAAGATAAGGCAGCCTTTTTATAGTCAGCTATAGACCTTGAAAGAGTGGCACTTCCAGCAAGCCACTCAACTGCTCCTGTTGGAATACTGTATCTTGCCTGCAAGATTGCTATCCATGGTCCTGAACCCTCACCCTTTTGTTTACCTCAAGAAGAAAAGGCACCCCTGAAAAATGAAATTGCAAATCATTTCTGTAAAGCTGCCAAGGGAACTGCATGGTTGCGGAGACCAGGAATTGAGTTTGACTCAAGGGCATCTTTAACTTTTCATACTAATTAAAACCCTGTAATGACCTCCATTGGAGGTATTGATGGAACTGGATAATATGTAATATACAATATTGTTTACACATTTGCCTGAGGGTAATGAGAAGATGAGGTATTTGTCAGCTCCTAGTTGGATTCTGAACCCAGTTCAAAAGCTGGATTTACCACTGTAAAGCTCTTAATAGCTTGGGACCAGTTACATCAGATGACATTCTCTCATATATTTGGGGGAGATGGCCGGTGATAGAAATATGAATGAATGAATGAATGAATGAATGAATGAATGAATGAATGAATGATAAATAAATAAATAAATAAAATATATACCTACCCCAACACCGATGCGATACAAAAACTGCTTCCGTAAATGAAGTAAACTGCTCTGGCTTTCCTAGCAAATTAAATGAAATTAATATAGCTATCAGGAAAAAAACCTTCTTGGTTATGTAAATGTGATTTTGAAGGCATTTCCTTGTGAGTGGTTGACTGGATCCTTCTTTATAGTCAGTTCTATGTCAACTGAAGAATTTTTAATATTATTTTCCTAAGCTGGGTTTTTTAGTGTACTCTATGTGATTTTTATTTATTTATTTTATTTAGATTGAATGAACACCAGACTCCAAATTACTCTGAGAGCTTTACGTTATAAATGTATTTACATTACATTTACATTATAAAAGACCTAGAAGAATAAAATAAAAGAACAAAGAGATGTGCATCCAGAAAAAAGAAGAAACATACAAAACAAAACCAAATCTTATGGGGGCTCACCTTAAAGTAGCCTTAAAGTAGCCTTTATTAGGGACTTCCAGGGAAGAAATGGTGAACTAAAGACAGCTCCGCTAAAAGCAGAGCCAATGACTATGGCAGAATGAAGAGCCAGTGAGTAGACCAGCTCTTCCATACTTCCTCTCTGGACAAGGAGAGGACTGGAGATCACCCACAAGTGCTTCATACAGTTGCTCCTCGCGAGGAGACTACAAGACAGCAGTCTCTGGCAGGTTTAGAGCTCTGGGAGATGGGGGAATAGCCATCTTGCTCAAACTGCAATCAGCACCTGTAAAAGGACACTGAGTTTACATACTTCCTTTTCTAATCACTTTCAGAAATTGCTTGTTAACTGATTTTCAGCTATTAGGAAACTTTGGATCGACACGTTTTACAGCACCGGGTAAGTTTCCATCAATCCTTAGCAAAAGAAGTTTTAAATACTGTACAAGTTTAAGGACTTAATTGTTTTTCTTTTGGAATAAACAGCAAAAGGGTGATTAGAACTTTGATTTTGGAAAATTACAGATGGACTAAGGGTCCGGATGGATTTGAAATAAGATTCTGGTATTAATTATAAGAATCCTTCCCATGGGAAAATGCTTTGTTTTGAATTCTCTTTAAAAAAACATGATAGGATGAGACTTTGAAGGTTGGACACTAGACAAAACCAGAAGAAAGAAAAAATGAAAAAAAATCAAGTTCTAGGACATTATTTGAAGGGACTAAAGATCAAGATTGTTAGAAGTAAAAGGAAGGAGTATAAAGTTGGTTTATTTGATCAAGGTAAAAATAGATACGTTGTTATCTCTGGGAACCCTTAATGGACTTTTGTTGATATGGACTGACACAATGAGGCTTTAAGGATTTGTTTGTAGATAAGAGATGGGATATGGAAAGAAGAGATCATTTGTGTATTTTAAGATAAGGTTATAAGTTACTAAAACCGCGTTCATAGCCTGATCAAAAAGGCACATCTGCCGCCCCCTTAATTTCTTTCTAAAAATTTCATCAACTTCCAAAAGAAGGGGAAAAAGAGACTATTTGAACAGTGAAAAAGAAACTACTTCTCGGTGAGATAATTACTATTTTGAGATACTTCTGAGAACGGGACTTATTTAATTATTTTGAACGGCCATATTTGTATGATTTCTTATTCATGGTTTGTTTTGCACTGTGCCTAATTCTATATTTCTTATTCATGCTTTGTTTTGCTCTGTGTGTACCAAATTGTGATTTACTTTAAAACTAATTAACCAAAATATCTTAAAAATGAATACAAGGAGACAGATTAGGAGGGGATCAGAAACGGGTGAAGGAGAATGATTAAAAGCTATGTTTGAGGATTTTACAATGAAAACAACTCAAAATATTACCCAAAATGTAACACACTTGTTGGAGGAAAAACTAGATGGCTTTGAGAAGAGACTAGACCAAAAATTAGGAAGGATGGACAAAAGAATAAAAGTAGAAATCCAAAAAGTCAGTGACAGAGTTGACAAACTAGAAACTGACAAAGACAGTGAATTAGACAGATTAGATTTATTGGAGTTGAAAGAGAAAGAACACTGTCTCAGAGGCGTATTAGAAAAGAAAGAAGATGAAATTAAAGAAATAATAGTTCAAATCTTAGCAAATCTGGTTGGCTGTGAAGAGGAGAAAATGGAAGAAGATACAGAAAAAATGTTTCGGGTTAACTCTAAATATGCTAGCATTCACCAGAAGCCTAGAGATATCATAATTGAATTTTCAAGAAAAAAGATGAGAGATTTGATATTGCAGGCATCCTTTGATTAAAAAAATCAATATTGAGGGGGAGGATATTATAGTACTAAAAGAAATCCCACTGAGAATCCTAAAAAGAAGGAAAGATTATACCTTCCTCACAGGTGTACTAAAAAGAAACAAAATTCCCTTTAGATGGGAGAGGCTAGAGGGAGTCAGCTTCACCTTCCAATGAGATAGATATAAACTTAACTCAATTCAGAAAGCCAAGGAATTCTTAAAGAAACATAAAAAAGACATAGAACAAGTTAAAGATAGGAAAGAAAGTAAAGAAAAAGAATTAATCAGAGAGGAAGCAGCAACAAGTTCTAAAGAATTTGAGGTTCCCTTAATAAATGAATGAATTAAAATGTGTATCCTGGAACATCAAAGGAGCTAACACTCCAGCAAAAAGGGAAAAAATCTTCCACTATTTGAGTAAATTAAAACAAGATGTAATTTGTATCCAATAAACCCATATTAGGAAAAAAGATGTTAAATATCTGTCAAATAAAAATCTAGGAAATGAATTTGTAGCTGCAAATGAAAAAAATAATAAATGGAATTGTGTTATATGTGAAGCCATACTTAAAACCCAAGTTATTACTTACTGATGTGAATGGTAGATATATTGTAATTGAAATAGAAAAACAAGAATCCAAAATGATAATAGTAGAACTATACACTCCTAATGACAATCGAAATAAATTCTATAAGGACTTATTAAATGAATTATCAGCCTTCTCATATAATAGTTGGCTCATGATGGGAGATTGGAACGGGGTCACCACACCAACCATTGATAGAAAATCAGAACAAATTAAAAGTACACAAGGGAAGCTGCCTCAATCTTTTTTTGATTTAATGGACAACCTGGCTCTTGTTGATTCCTGGAGACACAAAAATGGCTTAGCGAAAGACTATACGTTTTACTCAGACAGATTTAAATCTTTCTCCAGGATTGACATGATTTGGCTATCCCTAAATTTAGCAAACAAAAATTTTAAATGTAAAGATTCTCCCAAAGGAGAATTAATAGAGGATTGTAAAAAAAACTAAAGGAATTTTTTGAACTTGATTTAAACAATGAAGTGAATATTGGAACGGTTTGCGACACTAGTAAAGCTTTTATGAGAGGATATTTTATGTACCTAAATAGGTTATTAAAAAAAAATCCCAACAAAAATTACAAACAGTCCTAGATCAAATTAAAACAAAAGAAAGAGAACTTCAAGAAAAACCATCTGATGACAGAATAACCCACCAAATTAAATTATTACAACAAGTTAAAATATTAACAACAAATGAAATTGAAAGAAAATTGAGATATGCCAAACAGAGAAACTTTGAATTTGCAAACAAAACTGGCAGATGGCTGGCATACAAATTAAGGAAGGATAAAGAAAAAAAAACAATTATTAAAATTTGAGAAAACAATGTTGATCTAGTAGATAATAATAAAATCAAAAGTGCATTCCATACTTTCTTTACAAATTTATATAAAATACAAGAAATCTCAACCGATAAAATTAATGAATACTTGCTAAAACATAGTCTTTCAAAACTGTCATATAAGCATGAAATTTTAGAAGTGATTAAAAAATTGAAAATAGGGAAAGCACCGGGATCTGATGGTTTTTCAGCAGGTTATTATAAATGTTTTAAAGAACAAATTATCTTACCATTCAAAGAATTACTAAATTCGATTTTGACTGGAATGATAATACCAATCAAAGAGAATATTTGTAGCTCAGGGTTGAACTGTGGAGTCCTTGGTGCTCTCTGAGCCTTGTTGTTTTCTTGCAGACGTTTCATTGCCAGGCTAGGCAACATCTTCAGTGCGAAAAGGAAGTGGGACTTGCTCTCTGTTTATGTACCATGGCTTGTCCTGCTTGTGTTGGTGGAGGTGTTGTTCTCTCCTTAGAAGTTCCTTGACTGGGCTGTTGTTTGCTAATTGGTTGATTTACTGAGTTAATAGTTCCTTGATTAGGGTATATTGTGCTGTTTGATTGTTCCTCTGGTGCTAATCTTGGTGTTAATCTTTGCATATCTGGGTGATGATTGCTGGCAAGGTGGTGCTCTGGTCTTCTGGCTTTTCTATTGTCTCTTATGAATGGTATGTAAATGTTGTTTACCTCTATGTGTCTGTTGATGGCTGCTTTGTCTGAGTGCCAAGATTCCAGGAATTTTCTGGCATTTTTGGACTTGGCCTGGTTTAAGATGCTCACAGTTCCCCAGTTGAAAGTATGGTTAAGTTTGTCCATGTGTTGTGAGATTAAGGAGTTGTAAGATTAAGGAATGATAATACCAAAGACATGGACAGAAGCAAGTATTATATTAATCCCAAAAGAAGGACAAGATCCGACACTTTGTAAAAATTATAGGCTCATATCTTTACTGAATAATGATTATAAGATATTTACATTAATTTTAACAGAAAGACTAAAAATAGTGCTCCAAGAAATTATTGAACAGGACCAAAGTGGCTTCTTATCTAGACACATAAAAAACAACATAAGGATCATGTTAGACGTAATAGAGTATGCTCAAATTCACAATGAAAACCGATTTATTTTGTTATTTTTAGATGCGGAAAAAGCTTTCGATAATCTAAATTGGAATTTCATGCTTAAGATTTTAGAAAATATGGATTTTGGAGATTTATTCATAAAAGCAGTAAAATCAATTTATACATCCCAAAAAGCTAAAATTATAGTAAACAAAGAAACAACACAAGAATGTAAAATTGAGAAAGGTACGAGACAAGGTTGCCCTTTATCTCCATTGTTATTTATTTTAGTACTTGAAGTTCTTATTAGAGACATTAGAAATGACAGACAAATAGAAGGTGTAAAGATAAAACAAGAACATTTTAAATTAAGAGCTTTTGCAGATGATTTAGTCATTATTATGCAGAACCTGCTAAAATCAATTGATTGCTTGTTGGAAATCCTCCCCTTTCTTTGGCATCTTGTAGTACTTTGAACTTTATTCTCGGTTTTTTCCCTTGCCAGATGAATTTCAATAAGTCCTTTTGCCATATTTTAAAAGTATTATATATTAGTATTGGTTTGGTTTGGAATAGAAATAGTATTCTGGGTAATATATTCATTTTAATTGTGGAAATTCTCCCCATTAGAGAGAGATGTAGTTTTTCCCATCTTGACCAGTCTTGTTTTACTTCATTCCATACTTTCAAGTAATTATTTTGAAATAGGTCGTTGTTTTTTGTTGCAATTTCTACTCCCAACTATTTATTCTTTTAACGTTTTTGAAGCCTGTCTTATTTTCTAAAGTATCTTGACTGTATTGTGTCATATTTAAGTTTATCATTTTCGTTTTCTGATTATTTATTTTGAAGCCTGCTAATTTCCCAAATTCTTGCAATTTTTCCAACAAGCAATCAATTGATTTTATGTTTTTTATGTGTCTTTTGGGTAAGAAGCCACTTTGGTCCTGTTCAATAATTTCTTGGAGCACTATTTTTAGTCTTTCTGTTAAAATTAATGTAAATATCTTATAATCATTATTCAATTTAAATAACCAAATATATCTGATAAGTTAGATCAGGACTTTCCAAACTTTTCACGTTGGCGACACACCAACGGCGGCGCGTGAAAACCCGGAAGTGCCGCTGCTGCGGCAGTGTGCGAAAACCCGGAAGTGCCGCAGCAGCGGCGGTGCATGAAAACCTGGAAGTGCCGCAGCTGTGGCGGTGCGTGAAAACCTGGAAGCGCTGCGGCAGTGCGAGAAAACCCGGAAGCGCTGATGGACCACTGCTGCCACTGCTGCTGCCACTGCGCACGCTGCCGCACCATCAGCACTTCCGGGTTTTCGCGCAACACACCTAGGCCCCGCAGGCGACACAGTACTGTGTCGCGTCACACAGTTTGGAAAGCTATCAATTAGATGCTTATCAACAATCAAGAAGCAGCAATAATACAGTATAATGCAATTTAGATGAACAGATGCATTTAAATTTGGACTTAAGAGGTTAACCTTTAAACCTGCCAATAGAATTTATTCTGCCCCCAAGCCCTCAGAATTGGAGAGGAGTATATGGGGTGTATATTTACAATATGCATAGAAGAAGCAAGTGGGGGAAATCCTTGTTGTATGAATGGAAAGCTATCCCTACTGAATCCAGTGTTCATTTTGTCCAACAGTGGCTTTCTGGAAACCCAGGTAGAGGATCTTTACTACAAAGCTGGGAACACAGGAATTGAGTCTTGGGATTTCTGTCTGCACTGTGTGCACTTTACCACTGAGCAATTGTCATTCTTGTTAAGGCTGCTAGGTTGTAAGCAGTTAGGCTGTTATGGGTGTTAACTGGCAATGTGTCTGTCCAAGCTGGAGTAAGCAACAGGAACTTAACATGACAGCCCATTATTTGGAGCCAAAGTTGGTAGCCAAGCTTTTACACATTGTGAGCAAGAGAAAAAACAGTACCCATAAACTGTCATATGAATGCAGGAAGTTTTTAGCACTATGCAAGAAAATCAAACTGCAAATAAAATCTGCATCAGTGCAGACCCCAGGAGGTCATCAGCACAAGTTCAAGGCAAGCCAGTTCAAACTTAAACCTATAGCAATCACAGAAGCCTGGCCATAGGAGTGAGAAGAGTCAATATGAAGACAAAATAAGGCAATCTAAGGATCAGAAGGTGTAGTAAATCCAATCTGATGGCAAGAGCTCAAGAGAAATAGGAGCATTGGTCAAGAGATGAACAGTGGTTTCCATCAAAGTGGAAATCTGTTAGACTCTCGTCATATACTGTACTGTTAAACTCTACACTCAGTCTAAAAGTTTGGGAAAGCGGCTATCATAACTTTCTAAGAAGTGCAGGGACATTTTTGCTCTGCTGTTATATTGCAATCAAGATCAAAGTACTGAAAACAATGTTCTTTCCAGTGATAATGCCTGGCTGTGAAAGCTGAACAGTGAGAGAGAAGGAAGATAGATGACTTCAGAATATGAGTTTGGAGACATTAAGAGTACTATAGACTGCAAAAAAAAATCAATCAGACCAAATAAAGACTGACTCCTTCCATGAGCAGTGATCGGCAAATAGAAACTCCTATATTTTCAATATGTGATGTCAGCAGATAAAAGCCTAGAAAAAACACTATACTTGGCAAGGTTGAGGGAACTAGAAGAAAAGAAAGAAAATAATTAAGTGAATATCCGGAATCCAGGAGATTACACCAGTGTCCTTGGAAGAGCTAAAACATATTACTAGAATCAAGTCAAGATATAAAGCTTTTGTCCATACTGAACCCACCTAGATGGCACCTAACCAGAATTTGCTATCTGATTTTTAAACCCTGCATTTGGCCAAGCTTTGCTAACTTCTCATTATATCAGTATGTGTTAGATTTTGCTCATTAGCAGAAGTATCTGCCTCTGCTAGTTGAGAGTCACATGCTCACCCACCACAAACTGACAGCCCATGAGGTTCATATCTTCCTCCTCCAACCTGGAGGAATCCCTGACTTGGTCCCAGATTCAATACCACTGATAGGAAGAATTGGTTTCCATCAGAACAACCAGTCAGAGCAGGGAGTAGAGGACTGCATGAATCATTGGTCTGGCTCCATCTAGGGCAATTCCTTATTTAATCTGAAAGATGCAAGAGATACAACACCCCCACCAACACAGGCAGGACAAGCCAGGGTATATAAACAGAGAGCAAGTCCCACTCCCTTTTCGCACTGAAGATGTCACCTAGCCTGGCAATGAAATGTCTGCAAGAAAACAACAAGGCTCAGAGAGCACCAAGGACTCCACAGATGCAAGAGAAACACAAGGGGATACTGGAATCAAAAATGTATCCAGATCCCATCCACTACATTATCTCCCTTTCTTTATGCTGTGGTGCAAGAGGAGGATGAGTGGACTAAGGTTAGGTACCTGTGGACTGAATGGCCAGAGAAGATCATGTATTTGTTGTACTGATTCATGATGTATCTATGTTTTTGTTGTTATGCTTTGTTATTTACTCCCTTGTAAGCCACCTAAAGTCATTTGATGAGGTGGCATACAAATATGCTAAATAAATAAATATTGTTTCAGCTGAAGACTACATTATTTCAAAGCCAATCTCTTAGAAGTGTTGTGGCAGGTGGGCTGAAGAAAGTACAGGTGCAGGCAGCGCCAGAAATGTATATTTCATTCTGATTTTGACCCCTTTTTTCCCCTGAAACTCCTCTTTCTGTTTTCCAAGCAGCAGAGAACAGATACATGTGTGCTACTGGATATCTGTTTCTTTCATAGAGGACTATATGAAATTAAAAGAGGAACAGAGGTCAACCTTTCCTGTTTTAGGTGGACATGGCAGTGAATGGTTTTTTTAAAAAAATTCCCCCAGTGACCTAGCATTTATTTTCAGATATACTCATTAAAGTGACCTTGAGTTGCCCTAATAAAAATCTTATGTATCATCCTAATACGGATTTTGGATTTTTAAAAAAATGGTCAGCATTTTGCTCATTCTGCATATGGTTTTCTCAACAAGCTTTTAACTATCTCCCACAGCTGTAAGGCTCTTTAATTAGAGAAAGTCAATAGACAAACATGTGGTTAAAAGGGCATTTTTCAGAAGTTTATCACACCAATATGTCTGAGTGTGACGTTACCAGATGTCATACAACTGTTCTTTCATGAAATCCTTCTCTTGGTCTAAGGTTGATATGTTGTAAAGGGGAAGCTCACTAGGGCTGCATTCAAACAGACAGCTTCTACTGCTCCCAATCAAAAGTGCTTATGGAGATAGACAAGGATTAGCTGTGAGGCAAGAATTAGGTTGTCTAATGGTGTTAAATATATTCAGTCTCTGGAAGTACAATTCTTCTGCTGATTCTGGTGTCCTTTATGCTTCCATAGATCAAATGGGAAGATCACCATAGTGATCTAAGTATCACTTTTTGTAGATACACACTATCTGAACTCCTCCAAATTTCCAAATCGTAAGTGTCTGGATCATGGATGATCTGCTTCAACAAGGCGATATCTGCTTTGTGGTTCCTGTGCATGTATAGATGCTGCTGTTGCCAAATAAAAGGAGAGAATGCAGCAGCTCTGCTGAATATAAGTAGGATGAGCCCTCGCTTTGCATAGGCACTCAACTTTGCTCAGATAGCCAACACACAAAGTAAGGAACCTATTCAAGATCTGCACAACCCTACTGATTGTAAACCGAGATTCAGAATAATTCATATCCAAATTTCTGAATCTTTCTAAATCAACCTGATTTGGTGCTAGATATGGAATTTGGCTGACTCGGATGCACACCCTACTTAAAACTGTCACTAAATCCCTGCCCAGTCTAATCAAGTTTCAGTCCAATGAAAAAGTTTTTCAAGTTTTGAAAGCTTTCCTCCAAATGAATATTAAAAATTAGATTTCAGTTCCACTGACTGCTTCTCATGGTTATCTGAATGGTCAATAAATAATCATTATGTGCCTGAACTGTTAGGTCAGCAATGAAAATGCCATTTTCTGATGTTGCAGCACCATCTATTGGAAATTCTGACATTGTAATGACACCAAGAATGCACAGTTTTCAAATCAATTATGATTCTATAAAATCTCAAATTATATATCTATGAAGGTTCTCAGTCATCCAGGTGGAATTGTCTGTAGCTTGAATCATGTCAACTGGATTTCTATTTTCTTAGTGGAAACGTTTCGCTCCTTATCCAAGGAGCTTCTTCAGTCTGAGCAACGTTTCCACTAAGAAAATAGAAATCCAGTTGACATGATTCAAGCTACAGACAATTCCACCTGGATGACTGAGAACTTTGCTCAGACTGAAGAAGCTCCTTGGATAAGGAGCGAAACGTTTCCACTAAGAAAATAGAAATCCAGTTGACATGATTCAAGCTACAGACTCAAATTATATACTAAAAAAACCCCCAATAAGAACTTTCCTCCTTATCATAAAGTCAACAGAAACACACTTGCAAAAACATGAAAAAATAATGGTGGGCGGAATATTAATTTGCCCACATATTTTCTCAGGACCATTGGTGGAAGAAAGCATTTGGTGCTTTTCCAGAGCTGTACTGGGGCAAATCAGGGATGGGAGAAAAAAGTGAAATGAAGCATGTTGAAAAAGGGCAGGGTTTAATGGGTGGGTAGGATGACCATATTTCCTTGAGACAAAAACGGGACAAGAGGAACCAAGAGCCAGAAGTAGCTGGAGCGGCGCGAAAGAGCCAGAGCAGCTGATTGGAGGGAACCCGGAAGAGTAATCGCCTCTGCCTATCAGCGCGCGGCAAAGGAGGTGGGAGAGGCGGGCAAGCAGCACGATAGGCGGAGGCGATTCCTCTTCCGGGTTCCCTCCAATCAGCTGCTCTGGCTCTTTCGCACCACTCCAGCTACTTCCGGCTCTTGGTTCCGTCAGCAGCAGCGGCCAGAACTGGCGCGGAGTTCGGCCTAGAGGCAGTGGCGTGACTTGAATCGGTCCAGGACCTCCACGTGGCGGGAGAGTGGTGATCTTCAGGACGCGCAGGCAGCGGATAGGTTCGGTTGTCTCCAGCAACTCCTACCAGCTGCACTGGCTCTTTTATTCTTTGAATTTCATGCCGTTTGCGCATGCTGGCCAATCAGGCTTCACGCTGCTCGGCCCGCCTCTCTCTCTCCTTTGCTTTGCCGCGCACTGATAGGTGGGAGGGCGTCTTCTTCCGGGCTGCCTCCTATCGGCAGCTCCGGCTCGGGTCCTCCTTGAGCGCCCTGCCCGCCTCTTCCTGTGGTCAGCTCATCTTCCTCTCCTTCTGAATCCGATTCTGGCATGTGACGGGGGCAGGTACATGCCTCGCAGGCTTGTACCTGACATCCTGACAGGTCTTTTAAAAAACGGGACAAAATTGATTTTTATATTAAAATGATGGGACGGTCCGGAAATGTTAAAAAAACGGGACTGTCTCATTCAAAATGGGACGTATGGTCAGCCTATGGGTGGGGATCTGATTCCCTTCCCTTCTATATGAGTAGCAATCTCTTGTTCTTGCCTGGGCCCATAACCTTTAAAGCCAATAGCTTGCAGTTTGGCTGCTAAACAAAACTTTGGCTTCTGCAAAATGGCAGTGGTACCATCAAGCAATTCAGAATAATCACAACTTACTAAGAATAACTCCTTTGCTTCTAACTTGTAAAAATTACTCTGGTAGAAAACAGACACCAAGAAAGACACATAAACCACTATGATGGTGTGCATTCCCATGCATGAGTAAAAGAATGCTTGGAAACAAACCAAGTAGAGCTTGGCTGCCAATTCCTTGTAGCCATCACATTCCAAATTTGATAGTGCCAGAGGAAAGGTATAAAATATCAGGGGATCTCAGTTCAGGAGTTTGATGCTGGCTTAGTGATTGGAAAGTTTGTGAATGGAAAAATCTAACCTGCAGCCCTGTGTTCTAAAATATAATGGATGGCTTTTTCAAGGACTCTGATTACACCAGAGAAGCTTCCCCACTGATTTGTGGCTAATTTAGATGCAGCTCCTCCTATATGTAATTGTCCCTTAGAAAGACACAGTGGCTGTAATGCAGGCTACTGCAGCTCCCATCAGTGCTCTTGGTTATGTGCTGATGACAATTGGGTCTGTATCAGATCTGTATAATGGATGATCTACCAAGGCAAATATGTATGCCAGCCTTGCTGAGTGCCAAAACCTCCCTCTGTTTTTACACTGCAGTGCAGGCAGCAAAATCAGGAGGGTTATTAAGCTCCATGTGGGTGACATAGAGGGAATAGGCCATGATAGATGTGGCAGGTCACATATTATTTAGGACTTATCTTTATGGCTCAGGACTGTTCAGTGGCATGGCATGCAGGAAGTGTCAAGCATAAATCGACCTTGACTCTGGATGACAGTATGTGTTTCTTCGTCCCAGATTGCTGTTTTGCAGGAACCAATTCTAATCACTGTTAGGTTTCCTGCTATAGTCAGAGAGACAGAATTAAACTTCAGTAGCATTTCAGGATAATAACATCCCACCAGTAACTTTACTTTTTTTTTTCCTTCTACCTTTTTTTAATCAGAACTCAAAAGTAATGCCAGATGGAATCCTGGCGCTTTTTGTTTGTACAATTCTTTACTCCCTATGGAAAAAATCTTTTTTTCCTACCTTTTTTGCAGGGAGTGAAGAACTAGAAAATGTTTCAGGGAGAGGAAGGTTTCCTTCCCTTTAGTTTTTTTCTACTTTTTAGAAGAGTCCCTGTGCTTGTTCACTCAAAGCAGTGGATAGACACAATCTTCACTTTCCATCTTCTTCCTCCTCCAAGTAAGACTCATCTGAGTAGAACTATATTATGACCTGACCACTGTATGGTCAGATGATAATTCCTGGAAACGGGACTGGCCTACAACCTTCTGGCACCTGAGATAAGGAGCTGAAATAATGCTCCCACGCCCCCTTATTTCAACAAAACCGTGACAGGCCTTAATTCTGCCATCTTCCAATTCTAGTCCACTCATAGTACTACTTAGCTACCTACCTCAATATACTGTAGAGGAACTTAAATTTAAAATGCCATGTTCAGAAATGTTCAGCAATTCAAACACCTGAACAGCAAGTGTAACTTTTCCTGTCTGCCTAGCCTACATTAGCATTTTTCTCTGTTTGAATGATTAAGATGGTGCTTTCTGTGACTTCTTCATTGCAAAGCTCCTTTGCTCCTGAGATGGCTGCAAGACCAACTAGCCTCTCGTGTGTTATTGTGTTATTGTTGAGTATGGATGCATTTTTCAATTAACTTCAGCTGGGAGAAGCTGTGTTCTCCACTGGCAATTCTTATATGAAGAGTTAAAAGTATCCAATAGAAAAAAAAAAGTATGTAGCTTAGAGTTCAACTGTTGGGTTCTTGCTCTTCTTTGATTGTGGTTGTTTTCTTGCAGACATTTCATTACCAGGCTACATATCCATCATCATCATCATCATTGATAATCAAACTGTCTTCTTCTTTGGTGACTCTTATATTGTTGAATGGGTGGGGAATACAGCTTCAGTGTTAAGTTCCTCAGCTAATCGTTATGCACTCTTTGGAACAATTTCTAATCTCTGATCTAACTGTTAAGACTGAAAGACTAACTTTGCTTTGATTTGTCTATTTGTTTCATTGCTCGATATATATCCAGCTCAACACTTGGGACTTTCTTGCTTATAACATTTATTTCAAACAGTAAGATATACCACAACTCTAAGCCACACAGAAAACTGAGGATAAGTATGTTTCCAGTTATTCCATCTTCTCCTGCCACTGTTCCTGTATGAATAGTTCCTGTCAAAACATTATCTTCCATAATAGCAACTATAGCATCATCTATCTTCCCAAAGTGGTGTTGGATAGGTTCCACTCAACTTTCTCATTGTGTAGCACTCATTAGTTTCAGTGTCAAGGGGGATGTTCTTTCCAAATTTGCTATCAGTGAGTTGATGCTGAGAAAAATACATATGTAATGCTGCTGAAATACCAGGTTAAATGAATGGGGCAAAAAAGTTCCTCTGTTCCTTCCCTTCATGTTGATATCATTATTACAGCACTCAGGCCAACTATTGCAATTCCCATTATCTTCCAGATTGTTAAGAAACCTAAGCACACTTGTCATAGTAGCTCCAGCAGGAAACAGGAACTTCCCCCAAAAGCTGGTGTTCATCAGTCCAGACTCTTGAGGAGCTAGAGTGGTGTACCAGAGGCTCCTCCTCTTCCTCCTTTCTCTCCATGAAGCTCTTGCTGTCTTCTCTTCCTCTTCTCACCTCTTCTGTGGCTGTCCCTTGAGTCCTCCTTCCTCCAGAACAGCACTCCACCATCTCTGTGCCCCTAGAGCAGAGAGAATACTAATGCCAGCAGCAGAAGCCATCTTCAACATTCTGGGTTTTCCCACCCCACATCCGGGCACTAGCTGTGAGCAAGTGTGAGGTGGCCTCTTCTTCTCTGCTGCAATGAATTCCAAAATGCATTTGTACTTCCCTTCCCAATCCTCCATCCCAGCCTTCGTGAACAGAGTGAATTAAAGGGAACTGACAAGTTTGGCACAGATGAAGTTAGAATGCAGATTTAGCAAAGAACCCAACCTGTACCGCAGCTTCCTTATTATTTATTTATTTATTTATTTATTTATTTATTTATTTATTTTTCCAATTTCTATCACTGCCCATCTCCCCCAGAAAGACATTGAATTACAGAGTGATAGTCACAGTGAAGCACTGGTGAGGCAGAAAAGACAAAAGATCTATGGCAGTCAGTGAATGTCACTTGTCTTCCATATCCTCCATTTTAGCTATTACCATTTTTAAGAACTGGAGTAAAGGTAAAGTTTCCCCCCGCACATTTGTGCAGTCGTGTCCGACTCTAGGGGCCGGTGCTCATCTCCGTTTGTTAGCCGAAGAGCCACATAGGCATAATATACAGCTAGTGTTTTTACAGTTTCTTAATGCCTAACAGAACACTTAACACTTAACACACTAACAGAACACTTGCACCCCTCTACTGTCTACCATAGGGTTTCTCAGCCAGGGTTCCGTGGCACCCTAGGGTTCCGTGAGAGGTCACTAGGGGTTCCCTGGGAGTTCATGATTTATTTATAAAATTATTTCAAATTTGGGCAACTTCACATTAAAGAGGTAAGTTTCATTCTTTATTTTTAGTTTAGGAACATGGTTAATTATTATATACAGACCTACACATGAAAGGAAAATAATAATTTTGTAACTTCTGGCCTATATTTGAGCTTGAATGTGCAGGGGTTCCCCCCAGGCCTGAAAAATATTTCAAGGGTTCCTCCAGGGTCAAAAGGTTGAGAAAGGCTGGTCTACCAAGATAGAGCAAAAGTAGAAAGCGGAAAGCAGAAGGGATAAAGGTGGGGCAAAGTCTGCAGCAAATGACTGTTCACACAAAAATCCCTCAGTGATGGGCTGCGGCACTGAGTCCATGCAATTACTTTTCTATGTAATTACACTGACAATTGAAAAATACCACACAGAATATACACTATGTAAAAATAGAGAAATCCCCCCCTCCGACAAGGAGGGGTAGAAGTCATGTAAAACTCCATACATGGGGGCATGACATTATGTAACATCTGTATCTCTCTGCTCTGAGAGCTTAAGGGAAGGTGGACTGTATATACCACTCTGAGAGCTTCTTTCCTATGCAAATGTCTTTCCTATGTAAATCTTTCAGTGCAGATCCAACACTGCAAACAGAATGTTCATATCACATTTGGAACAAGGCTTTTCAGTGAAGAGAGAAGGTGGCCAGACGTAAGAGGAATGAAAGTCTAGGAAGAGGGACTGATGTTTGTTCATTATTTCAGAAGGTTGCATACCATTTATGTCCAGCTGAAAGATGAACCTGGGTGCATGTCCTAGGTCTTAACTTTCCATAAACTAAGCACAGATATTTTCCAGGATTTTCCAACATCACACAGAATGATTATATCAAATAGTCATTCAGAATTACCTCAAATTTCCTATTTTTCATCTCAGTGAAAAAGCTTCCCACAAATAAATTTAGGGAAAATTTGTGGGCTCTACCTTGTGTATGTTTACTTTGATGAGCTCAGTTGGACCCATGACATAAGAATCATTCAGAGAAATTCTCACAGTAATAATCTATCCTGAGATCCTGTATTTGATTGGGTAAAGAGAAGGATTAAAATAGTCTTAAAGAGTTTCATTTACAGAGACAAATTAAATGAAATGAAATATCCATTCTAGAGCAGTATTTTGATACCATAATGGTCAACCATATACCTCTGGGAAGCACTTGAGGGCAGTATTTCTTCAAAAACATGAATTATTTCCCCTCAGATGTGTTTTATTTTTACAGTATATAGAAAAAAGCTAGGTAGTAGGGAGGCTGAGAGAGAAAGAGAGAAGGGCTGGACAAAGATTAACTATTTTATCAAGATGCTCCCTGATTTAGCCATTTGTGGTACAACTGTCCAAAAGTGGCTCTATTACTATTCTGTATCCAAAAACTGTTAAGAAGCATTTTATAATAGTTTGTTGGCCATCTTAATGATTCAAGTTGGGAGAGGAAGTGTAGGTTATGAATATTTTAATCAACAAACTACCCAGAAAGGACGTATCAACTCAGGAGATGTAGCTGGGTAACTTTCCACATTGTTCTGCCCTTTTCCTCCCCACTGACATTTCAATTTTCTCTCTCATTCATTCATTCATTCATTGGCGATCACTCGTAGCCGAGTAAGATTGTCTTCCAAAGGTAAAATTTTAACGGTGGATCCGTAAGTGGCTATAAAGGCCAATTCTGGATCCGCACAACCTCCCACAATGAGGGCATAGGTTTCCAGGTTTCAAAAGAGGGAAATATTTCTGCATCTTACCTGCAGGCCAGGCCAGAGAAAGATGTTCAGAACAATGAAGTATGTTTTAGCACCTGGAGATATTACATTTCCTGGAGCCTGCACCTTGGTTACTCAACTCCATACAGTATATTCCCAAGGCTATAGATCAGTGTTTCTCAACCTTGGCATCTTTAAGATGTGTGGACTTCAACTCCCAGAATTCCCCAGCCAGCAAGGCTGGCTGGGGGATTCTGGGAGTTGAAGTTCACACATCTTAAAGGTGCCAAGGTTGAGAAACACTGCTATAGACAGTGAGAGAGAAGTCTCTGGTGGGACTCGCCTCCTTGTTGCTATCACTGGTATATTAAATCTACTATCGAGTAAGCAAGAATAGTTGACAGCTTGAGGGATGGCTTCAACATTTCCACTGCATTTCATAAAGAAACAAAAGAAAAAAATTGACAAGACATATTATAAGATAGTCTTCTAAAAATTTGGAACGTTCTGAGAATAAGGGTAAGTCCAGTGATTTCGCCATTAGCATCACTGTCAAATGTTTTTTTTATTTCAAGGATAACTACGGTAAGAAAGATTTAATCACATTCCAATATGGTATATCCAAATTCAGAAAACAGATTGAAGACACAGCAAGAATTGCTTAATGAAGGTAGGAGCTTACCATGGTTAATGTACCAACAAATTCTAGAAGAATAAAAAGTGATTTCAAGAAAGAATGAGGCACCTTGACAAAGATGACAGAATTTGAAACACTTATACATAATCAAGGTCGTATATTAGGATGCATATATAAACTGTTATTGAAATATGATATAGACACAGAACGAATGAAATACTGCATGAAAAAATGGATGCAAAACTTTGATGAAGTAACTACAGTAGAACAATGGGAAGACTTATGGAAACAAATCAATTAAGTTCATTCCAAACTACAATTTGAGGGAAAATTTGTACAAAATGTTTTATAGATGGTATATACCCCCATCAATGATTAACACGATGGACAACTCAAACAATGACAAATGCTGGAAATGTCATTATAAAGAAGAAACATTTTACCACATGTGGTGGTTATGTGGGGAAAAAAACACACCAAAAGTATTGGAAGGAAATACACCAAAACATTCAGAGAATTTTAAAAATAAAATTTGAACTGAAACAACAATTATTTTTATTAGGAATAATTCCAGAGGGTATAAATAAAAAGTATCACAATCTGCTAAGATACATGCTGACAGCGGCAATAACCAATTTAGCACAACATTGCAAAAGTGAAACCCTGCCGACAATACAAGAATGGGAGATCAGAGTCAGAGAATATGCAGCGTTGGCAAAACTGACCGTAAATATTTGTAACAGAAGTTTAACTAATTTCAAGCAAGAATGGCTCCCTTACATACAATATACCACGCAGCACGGCAGGTTTAGACATTTGGAATGTAGTTTTTAAGAAAAAGAGTTAAGAGATTAATTTAAAAATATCAAATGAAATGATTTAAATAAATATAAGCAACGATCTCCAATATTTCAAAAAAAAAGTATAAAAACTTGAGTAGCAATTAGTGACTTGGGACAATGGAAGGAAAGGGGAAAATGAGCTATCAAAAATTCCTCTATGATGTTGTTTATATTTTACTTCGTTTTACTTTGTTTCAGTATCTCCCTTTTCTGTATCTATACTCTTTATTCTTTATTACCAGCTTGAAGAATGCAAAGTGACTATATGTTTATAATAAAGTTTCATATTAAAAACAAAAAACAAAAATACCCACCCCTCAAAAAAAAAACCAACTCCATGGATTTACACTAATGGGCTTCCAAAGCCCCAGAAGACAAAATGTGCTTTGCAATCCAAACTCTGCCCCTTTTGTACATGCACTGCGTCACATTACATGCAAGTATGTAAGAGGCAAAGATTGCATTGTGATGTCATGATGCACGTTTTACCATTCTAATGAAATTGTGCCTTGCTCTGGACAGGTCCGGTCCCACTCTTGTTACAGACTGAGTGCTGAGCTTTCCAATCTATGAAACTGGATTGGTAACCATTATGTTCTTTTCCAGTTTTGGGTGGAAATGACATTATGCTGAGCTCCATCTAAAGCTGAGGGGGTGACTTAAAAATAAGAGAAGAAGCAAGTACAACAGTGGCAGTGGCTAAATGTGGTTTCAGGATCAGTTATTGGACACAACAACCCAAAATTCTGAACACATCCTGTATAATTATTTTACAGATTGCACAACCCTAAATTAACTAAATCAATAATCTATATTAATTTGTTGTAAATTCATTTATGCAGCAAACTGAGAAGCAAGCTCCATTGACCTCATTACACTTACTCAGAAGTAGGTCACTTGTTTCAGTGGAGATTGCTCCCAAATAAATGTTCACATAACTGACCCAGCAGTGCATCACTCTATATCAGCGTTTCTTAACCAGGGTTCCGTGGCACCCGAGGGTTCCGCGAGAGGTCACTAGGGGTTCCCTAGATCACAATTTATTTAAAAAATTATTTCAAATTCGGGCAACTTCACATTAAAGAGGTAAGTTTCATTCTTTATTTTTAGTTTAGGAACACTGTTAATTATTATATACAGGCCTACATATGAAAGGAAAATAATAATTTTGTAACTTCTGGCCTATATTTGAGCCTGAATGTGCAGGGGTTCCCCAAGGCCTGAAAAACATTTCAAGGGTTCCTCCAGGGTCAAAAGGTTGAGAAAGGCTGGTCTAGATAATCAAAATAGTGATTGTTCAATATGGTCACTTCCTGTAAAAGTGGACAATTGTACCCTCTCTTATCTTTGAACAAGCCAACTGAACTCAGAGTCTTCTCAACTTCTGAGTAGACCATGTCTAGTAGATTGTCTGTTACTGTTTTGCATAGTGTTTGCAGGGCATCCAGAGAATGCTCTGAAAGTGCATACCATTGTTTTATTTCAGAAGCAGGTTCTCTGTGTTATTTGACTGGCCTTTTCAGAACAGCAGTGTAACAAACCAATACTGTAATTTCTGCTGAAGCAGACTAAATTTGCTTACAGAAGAACAGAAGTAGAGGTGTTAGGATCTGAGAAACCATGGGCCACAGACCTTGGCCTGGAAAACACCCTGCTCTAGTGTTTCCCATAATGCAACGCTGCTAGAACTCCACTGAACCAAAGATTACGCTTGAACCAAAAGAGTGTTAACCCAGGGATGACCCTGAGAGGGGCTTTGCCTCAGCAAACCCCAAAGAATTCTGCATAGCAATATTAGGTGCTACAAAGTAATTCTACCTCCCTTTAGAATGCATACCAGCTTGGAGCTCTCCCTATCTGCTCAGCGTCTTCTTCCTGACAAGCTAACACGTTCACCTGACTTCCTTGTAATAAATCCTTTGTTCTATCCTCCCCAAGATGTGAATATCCAAAGACTTGATTTTATGACTCTGACCTCTGTAATTTAGTATGCTTGTGTAACCCAATGTCCCTGTAAGTGTTACTATTATCTCTGTAAGATGCAAGTATTAATCTCATAGAACAAATGGTGTGAATGTTCCCAAGCTCCATTCTTTGTAACTATGTTGATGACCCACGTCACCCCCTTGACCTGGTGAGTCCCAGAACCCTTCGGCTCTGGGAGGGACCCTGGTCCCCAAAAACCAACCAATCCCAGGGAATGGTCATCAGAAACCTCACCCACATATGGGCATACCATCATCATCCTCATTTCCTGTTTGTATTTGCTGTATAAAAGCTTGTGCACTCCTGAACTCTGGATGGCTTTTCCACTCAGAGATCACCTGCGCGTGGTATCTGTAGGATAGCCATCCGGCAACCTTTGCTTGGCCAAATAAATCTTGCTGATCTCCGTTCCCAAAGTCTCTGTTGTAATTTGGCTCCTTTGGAAAGTGCATGGTAAGTTTTTGGTGCATAACAGAGGTCTGGCTGAGTAAAACTGCTTTTCTCTGGGGACTGAGGGAAGATTAATACTTTCACATTATAAATATTTCACACATAACAATATGTGCAAACGGCTGACAGCATTAATTCTTCAGACAACTCTTGATTGAAAAAATAATATATGCCGTCCTCTACCAGGGAATGCAACAATTTGGAGACATTTTTTGGCCTTAAAAACAAAACAAAAGCTTTAACACCTGTTTCCCTTACTCCCCCTAAAAGAACCCCTCAGTGAAAGAAGAGCCAAAATATTAGCCTTACCAATTTGGGTGACATTGCCATGTCACTTCCCAGCTCCCTGTGGGCTTCTGAAGATTTTTTAAAAAACCAGTGTGATGTGGCTGAAAAAAGCTGCCTGTTCCTTCCTAATATGTATGTCATGCCCTAGATTTGCTTTTCTTTGTTAAACATTTAGTCTTGTATTAATTCAAGAGGGAAAGGCTCACTGATATTGTTAAGCTGCTCTTTAAGCAAGATAAAAATGCCAGAAAGGAAGGCTGTCCTTGCCTTAACCTAGTTTTATCTGCTGAATCATCATCCCCAGCCTTTTCCTCAGAAGAAAAAAGGAACTCAAGACATAAAGCTGATTTATTTCTAACTTGATCTCAGTTCTGTTCAGAAATTTTGCCAAAGGCTGACTTGGAACTTCCCTTCCCTATGCAGGGAGGAAAACAGTAATTTTATCTTTCACGGGGATGATAAAAGCTCTACGCAAGTTTAAAAAATGCATTTGGAGAACTGCAAAAAGATTCCACTAGGAAAAATATTTGTTTTTAAAAGTGGTAATGGCTCATGAATGGAGCAATAAAATAGAATGAGCTCTGGCAAGATTTCCAAGGCTGTATATCTTCTACGCACACACCTGGGAGGGAGACCAAATGAAGTCAGTGGTACTTACTTTTGAGTAGACGTGCATATACTTGTATTAGGTAAAGGTAAAGTTTTTCCCCTGCACAGTCGTGTCCGACTCTAGGGGCCGGTGCTCATCTCCATTTCTTAGCCGAAGAGCCAAAGTTGTCCAAAGACGCTTCCGCGGTCATGCGGCCGGCATGACGCACGCGGAACGCTGTTACCATCCCACCGAAGTGGTACCTATTCATCTACTTGCATTTGCATGCTTTCGAATTGCTAGGTTGTCAAGAGCTGGGGCTAGTGCGGGAGCTCACTCCGTCAAGTGGCACTCAGGTCTCAAACTGCCGACCTTCCGATCAACAAGCCTGGCATCTTAACCACTGAGCCATCGCGCCCTATAATATGTTTGTATTATAAAGTACATTTTTGAAATTTTTACTCAGTTATGTGATAAAGCATTTTGACAAGGGTGACACTCGTCATAAGCTTTCTGAAATAGTGCACGATTATGAGAATCAATAACTTCATTTTGAATATTTGTATCTCAGTGTATGTGTTTGTGTGCATAAGCATCGGCACACAGAGATACATAACTCTTTCACAAATATTCTTTCACAAAAGTATTTTACCAATTTTATTAAAACATAACAACATTAGTTCTAAAAACAGTACAGTAATAACACAGCCTTGGAATTTTTTACATCCTCACCCTGGTTTTTTATGCATTTCCTCTTAAAACGTTCGCAGAAGCTTTTAAATATAAAAGAGCACTGTAGAGTCTATAAGAGATTAAGACAGTATACATCTGATCCTGTAAGAATGATCAAACTTCATTTGCATTCCTTTAGTCTGACTAAGCAACATCTATTTGCGGGGGGGATCAAAATCAACAAAATGGCAGTGAAGTTTTGCAATACAAGCGTCATATCTTTTGAACATGTGACATCAACACCCATACAAAAGGGGCAGGGCTTGAATTGCAACACTTCATCTGCCAACTTGCCAATTTTGGCCTTCCCGTGGATGCCACTGATCTAGTTTGCCAATCGCCCAAGTTCAAATACAGTCACAATACTGAACTGAGAGAAAACAAAACAAAATCAAACTGTATGAACTTGCTGTCCACCACCATCTCCCTTTTTAGCCATCTGCTGGCAAACTGAAAAGGCTTTTAAGCTTTTAGCTTTTCCTTACAATGAAATACTCTATCGCTTTGGATTACCATTTTCTTCCTTTTTATGCATAGTTGTCTGTTCCAAACCAGTGACACCAAAATGTTAAATCATGCATTGTGACATCACAATACAAACTCTACCTTTTTGTACTTTTCAGATATTTCATCACATGCTCCCCCTTGCCCCCTCCCCAGGCACCTATATTCTTAGAATAAGCACTATAGGAGCCTTTTTTATAACTGATGATTATTGTAATTCTGCATCTCTTTGCCTAAGGATAGCTCAACTGAGTATGGCTTAGAGCAGTGCTTTCCAAAGTCCTGCCGTTGGTGACACACCAATGGTGGTGGCGGCGGCAGGCGCGGCAGCGGTGTCGGTGTGCACAGTGGCGGCGGCCTCGTGTGTCACGCTAAAACCCGGAAGTGCTGATGGTGCGCCGCTGCCGCCACCACCACACGCACCACTGCTGCCACGCGCACCGCCGCAGGGGCAGTGGCGACTCACAATCAGCACTTCCGGGTTTTGTCACGACACACTAATGTGTCGTGACACACAGTTTGGAAAGCTATGGCTTAGAGACAGGTGCTGAAAACCATTTATCTGGCCTATGAACACCATATAGTTTCCAAGTGATGGTGATGGTAGTAATAATAGTTATATCATTCTTAAAAAGCTATTGCAGAACCAAGCATGGCTTCTGTACATATATTTCATCTCTTTAGGCAAATCCCATAGGTGCCTTGACTGAAACCTTACGGACATTCCCTTGTATGCTATACTAACATTTATATAGGAAGAATAAAAAGCGAAAGGTTCCCCCCGCACATGTGTGCAGACGTGTCTGACTATAGGGGCCAGTGCTCATATCCATTTGTTAGCTGAAGAGCCAGCGTTGTCTGAAGACGCTTCCACGGTGATGTGGCCAGCATGATGCATGCAGAACGTTGTTACCTGCCCACCGAAGTGGTACCTATTCATACCTATTCATCTACTTCCATTTGCATGCTTTCGAATTGATAGGTTGGCAAGAGCTGGGGCAAGTGCGGGAGCTCACTCCGTCATGCGGGACTAGGGATTCGAACCTCCGAACTTGCAATCTTCCGATCCACAAGCCTGGCGTCTTACCCGCTGAGCCACCACGCCCCTTATATAGGAAGAATGGGTTTGTGTAATTAATATATTATCAATTTCAAGACAAGGTATTGACTCAATTAACTCAAAGGTCTCCAATTTTTTGGGTTGATGAACACATGTAGAACTTCAAGAACATGCCATTAGTCTAAAATAGCACAGATCTGGTTGACAATGCAAAAATTCAAAAAGCATTCCAAAACTATTTATCTAAATTATATGAAAAACAAGAAATCGCAACAGAGAAAATAGATGGATATTTGATGAAACACAAGATTATTAAATTATGGCTGTTGTGGGTCTTCCAGGCTGTGTGGCTGTGAACATGAAACTCATGGCCGTGAAAGCCTTCGACAATACATTATTAAATTAACTCCCAATCAGAAACTAACTCTTAATGGGGCTATATCAACGCAAGAAATTGTAGATGCAATTTAAAAAATGAAATCAGGAAAAGCCCCAGGACCAGATGGATTTACAGCAGGATATTACAAATGCTTTATCGATCAAATTATCTCCCCATTTAAAGAATTGGCAAATTTGATTCTGAACGGAAGATTAATACCTAAATCATGGACGGAAGCTAACATTATTTTAATTCCTAAAGAAGGTCAAGATACATCACTCAGCCAAAATTACAGACCTATATCACTATTAAATAATGACTATAAACTATTTACATTAATTCTAACAGAAAGATTAAAAAGAGTTATGCAGGAAATCATTAAACAAGAACAAAGTGGTTTTCTTCCGAAAAGACAAATAAAAGACAATATTAGAAATATTTTAGACGTAATAGAACATGCCCAGACTCACAATGAAAAAGAAATAACCCTACTATTCCTAGATGCAGAAAAAGCGTTTGATAATTTGAATTGGGATTTTTGTTAGAGTTATTCTATGTAGAATTCATACGAATGGATTCCTTCACTGTGATATTCTTTAGCTGGTAAAGACGGTATTTTTCCATACAGTGTTCACAAAACATTCCACCAGTAAACACCAGGTGCGACCTTCGTCGTAGCCAAAACATAGTGATATCAGTCCAAAATACCTTATCTCATGGGAACCGCTTTCCCGGAGGGGAGACAATGTGCAACACTGCCATCTCATGGCGATTTATAGTAAGTACAACTGTTTAATGCATTGTCAGTTTGAAAATGTTCTGACCCACATATAGCCAATCAGAATGCTGAAACAAGTGTATATCTCAGCTATGAACTATGGGTCTATACTCTTCTCTCTTTTTCTTGACTTTTATCTGTCCTGTTGCCATGTACTCTGTTACTGAACTGTAACTATGCCTGGCCTTTGTATGGGCCATGATTTTTCCTCACATCTGCTGATGGAACTCTACGTATGCTTTGTTGTTTTTTCCTTTTGCAAGAATGTACTATATCCATAATTGCCTTATGCTACAATAAAATATTGTTAGCCCTCACGCTGCACTCTGTTTGGATTACTCTGCGCCTGGAACCCCATTAAGCCAGCAATATCCCACAGGTTATGGGCCCAGTCTGGATGGTGCGCTGTGCGCTGTGCTGGATCTGGCTGTAACAAGGGGGTTTGTTTTTGAGGCTGCATTTTAGAGTAACCGTGTTTTTCTTTGAGTGGTCAGCATGGCTGCTACAGGGCTAACTAGTCTGCCTTTTGAGCGCTTGAATGGCACAAACTATCGGACCTGGTGTGTGAAGATCAAGTCTTTCTTCCTAAAAGGTTTGTGGAAGTATGTGAAAGACCCACCTCCAGCTGGTCCCATTACTGAGGAAGTGCAGTTGTGTTTGGATCGTGCTTATGGCAGTTTGATTCTGGGACTGGAATCATCTCAGTTACTACATATCAACAATCTAGACACTGCACATGCATGTTGGGAGGCTCTCAAAGCCCTTTATTCCAAGCAAACCTCTGTTGCCATTGTTGGTCTATCACGTCAGCTTTACAATCTGAAGCTGCAGCCTGGTGGAAACGTGATGACCCACCTCCATAAACTCAAGACTTTGTTTCTTGAACTTGAGGAGCGGGATGTTGTGGTCCCAGATACCCAGAGAGCTTGTATTATATTGTCAAGCTTGGACAATAGCTTTGACATGCTCATCGAGGCAACTCAGACGTTGAGGCCCTAAGACCTTACTGTGGATTATCTTACAAATCGGCTGCAAGAAATCCAGCAAGCTCGTGACCTGGAGAGGATGCAGGGTAAGCCATCTGTTGCTGTTCCTGAGGCTTCTAAACAGCATTTTCCTGCTGGAACAGAAGCTGCCTGTGCTGTAAGGAGATGCTACCGGTGCAACTCGACCCAACACTTCTTGAAAGACTGTCCCCAGCCACCTCGCCCGGCGGGTAGTGCCAGTGGAAAGAGGTTTGTGCGAAAGAAGGGGAAACAACCGCCTAGACAACGTACCCAAGTGTCTGCTCTGCTCACGGCTGTGAGTAAACGATCTCCAGAGACTTGGCTCTTGGACTCGGCTTGTAGCCAAATCATTGTAAACAATGAACAGTTGTTGTTAACAAATAGCAAGCCTAAAATCCAACAGGTTGCTCTAGCTGATGGATCCATGGCTGATGTGTCCTTTCAGGGTGAAGTATACATTCCTTGTTTGGGGATAAGTGTGCAAAATGTGTTGTGTGTTCCTACACTTGATTTTTCCCTCCTCAGCGTTCCAGCCCTGGTGAAGTCTGGATATACTGTTGTGTTCAAGGGTACTGGATGTTCTATTGAAAAAGATGGAATTGAATGTGCTAGGGGGGATTAGTGAATCAGTTGTATGAAATGCTTCCTAAACAGGGGATTGTGTCAGGAAATTGTGTTTCCAATGTTCCCCCACATAATAAATGCATCCACTACTATCACAGAGTTCTAGGACATCCCGGGTGGGGAAGTTTATCCCAAATGGCCAAGGTGTATCCTGAGCTAGGATCTAAAAAGTGTGATGACTTTCTTGATTGTACTGTGTGCAAACAATCTAAGATCAAGGCTGCACCTGTTGCTAGGAAAAGTGACAGAGTGTCAACTAGGCCTTTTCAGTTGGTTCATGGAGACCTAGCTGGCCCCAATGCTCCTAGTGAAGGAGGGGCACGTTTCATGTTTCTTCTGGTGGATGACCATACTTGCTTTACGTTTTGTTATTTGCTCAAATCTAAAGCGGAGGCCTTTGCTCGCTTTAAGGAGTTTGTTGCAATGGTGGAGAGAAACTATGGTTATCAGGTAGGTCAGTTTCAATCTGATCGTGGTGGAGAGTTCCTAAGCCATGAGTTCCAGAATTGGCTTTGTAGGAAAGGAATCTCCCATAGACTTGCCAATGTTGGTGTTCCAGCTGAGAATGGAATAGCAGAAAGGAAGATTGGTGTTGTTAATACCATTAAAAATAGCCTGATGTTAGATGCCCAGGTGCCAGCCCGTTTTTGGGGTGAGGCTACCATGACTGCAGTGTATCTAACCAACAGGGTGTGGAATTCAGCTGTAGATGAAGTTCCTTATTTCCTTTTGTTTGGCAAGCGCCCTTCGCTGAAGCACCTGCGTGTTTTTGGAACATTTGCATATGTTCACATCCCTAAGTCTCAGTGAAGGAAGAACCAGCCAAAAGCACAACGCTTAAGGTTTGTTGGTTATTCATCAAGATCTAAGGGTTACCGTTTTTCTGCAGGCTATGGTCAAGTGGTAGTCTCCAGAAGTGCTAATTTTGAGCACCCTACTGGTTGGGATAGGTTGAATGCTAGTTCAGAGGTGTTGCAATCTAGTGTACAGCCAACTGTCCATGCTCCTGTGGCTGGTCAACAACCAGTTCAGCTGCCTTCTGTTTCCCAGGCTCCTAGTGTGGTGAGAAGGTCCCCTCAGGTGAAGGAAGAGGAAATTTCACCTGAGCAGGTTCAGGACCTGAAGGGGGAATCTGGTAGTGAAAAGACAGAGGACAGTGATGAGGAAGAGGCAGTGGTCATTCCTCGTAGGTCTGCACGTTCCACAAAGGGTGTGAAGCCTGACAGGTTTGTGATTCAGCAGGTGAGAGTGTGTCAGATTACCTGTGAACCTCAGTCATTCCAGGAGATGTTGCTCCTGCCTGTGGAAGAGCAGGAGAAATGGAACACAGCGATGGATAAGGAGTTTGAGGCATTAGTGAGTCAAAAGGTGTTTGAAGTCACTGACTTGCCCCCATCCCAGAAAGCTGTAGGTTCCAGATGGGTATTCAGGAAGAAGCTTCTTCCTGATAACACAGTGCATTACAAAGCCAGGCTTGTTGCTCAGGGATTTTCACAAGAGAGGTTTTTGAACTATGATCTCACATATGCACCCACAGCTAGACCAGAGTCTTTACGTATGGTACTTTCTCTGGCTGCACAGCGTGAACTGGTTGTCCATCATTTTGATGTTGACACAGCATATTTGAATGCAGAGCTCCCTGAGACAGTGTACATGAAGCGGGCTCCTGGCTATGTTTGTGACAATTCCCAGAAAGTGTACAGACTACGCAAGGCGCTTTATGGGTTAAAGCAGGCCAGTCGTTGTTGGCATCAGTGCTTAGATTCAGTTTTAACGGAACTAGGGTTTAAAAAGTCAGTTGCTGATCCCTGTGTGTACATTAGAGTTTCTGGAAGTAGCTATACAGTGCTGCTAACGTATGTGGACGATTTTTGCCTAGCAACTGGTTCTTTGCACCTTGTACAAGAGTTTGCCACACAGCTAAGACAGTACTTTCAGTTGAAAGACCTAGGCGAACTGAAATATTTGGGTGTTGAAGTTACTAGATCTCAGAGTGGTGAGTTTTATCTGAGTCAGAAGAGAAAAATTGTTCAATTGTTAAGTCAGCTTGAGATGTCAAATGCAAAACCTACCAGAACGCCTATGACTCTTGATTTCCTAAAGGGTGACACGTGTGAGGAACCTTGTCCTCAACCTGAGTTATATCACTCTGCTGTAGGAAGCTTGCTACACTTAACACAATGGACACATCCTGACTTAGCTTACACAGTTGGAGTGCTCAGTCGTAAAGTTGCCAAACCGTCTATGCGAGATTGGCAAGGGTTAAAAAGAGTTCTGATAACGTCAGCCCGCCCCACCCGTGCGTGCAGAGGAGGCATGCTTCGGACCCCCTCAACAAGAGAATTCCATCTAGCAGGGTCCAGGAGGCGTGCTTTCTCTGCGATAGCCCCCGCCTTATGGAACATCTTGCCCCCGGAGGTGAGACTGGCCCCTTCACTCCTGGCCTTTCGGAAGGCCCTTAAGACCTGGCTCTGCCGCCTGGCCTGGGACAACAGAGGTGGTAGTGCCTCCTGGGGTTGGCTGGCCCCGTAGCAATAAGACCTATGCTACGGTCTCCAATCCATCTGGGATTCTATTTTATTTTATTTTATATTTGATTTATTTTTATACATTTTCTACTTTGTATGGTTTTAAATATTTTAAATTTTTAAGTCTTAATTATTGTAACCCGCCCAGAGTCCCTTGTATGGGAGATGGGCGGGGAATAAATAAAATAAATTAAATAAATAAATAAATAAATAAATAAATCTCGAAGGCACAGCAGATCTCTGTCTTAAAGTGTCCACTACTAAGTCTGAAATGCCTGTGATTTATGTTGATAGCTCCTTTGCAGAAGAGGGAGATAGAAAATCTGTGAGTGGATTTGTCTGCCTGTTTGCCAACACAGCCGTTGCTTGGCGGGCAAGAAAACAAAATGCAATCACAGTTTCAACTAGCGAGGCAGAATATAGTGCCCTCAGTGAGGCAGTAAATGAACTACATTGGTGTAAACAACTATTCCAAGATCTCACCGTAAACATTAAATTACCGTTTACAGTTTATGAAGACTCACAATCATGCATTGCACTTGCTCTATCTGAAAATGTGAGAGGCCGCACAAAGTATGTCGATGTGAAGTTTCAGAATGTAAGACATGCAATTCAGGAAGGGTTTATCCAATTGGAATATTGTCCTTCTGAACTGAATGTGGCAGATGTGTTCACAAAAGCTTTGCCTTTTGAAAAACATGCAACCATGGTTACAAGATTGGGACTGGAGCAAATGTGTTTGGAATAAATCATTTGTGTCTCTGTGTTCTTGCAAAATGACAGTTTTCGCTCCCCAAAATGTTTCGAAATCCATTCGGAAGGGGTGTTAGAGTTATTCTATGTAGAATTCATACGAATGGATTCCTTCACTGTGATATTCTTTAGCTGGTAAAGACAGTATTTTTCCATACAGTGTTCATAAAACATTCCACCAGTAAACACCAGGTGCGACCTTCGTCGTAGCCAAAACATAGTGATATCAGTCCAAAATACCTTGTCTCATGGGAACCGCTTTCCCGGAGGGGAGACAATGTGCAACACTGCCATCTCATGGCGATTTATAGTAAGTACAACTGTTTAATGCATTGTCAGTTTGAAAATGTCCTGACCCACATATAGCCAATCAGAATGCTGAAACAAGTGTATATCTCAGCTATGAACTATGGGTCTATACTCTTCTCTCTTTTTCTTGACTTTTATCTGTCCTGTTGCCATGTACTCTGTTACTGAACTGTAACTATGCCTGGCCTTTGTATGGGCCAAGATTTTTCCTCACATCTGCTGATGGAACTCTACGTATGCTTTGTTGTTTTTTCCTTTTGCAATAATGTACTATATCCATTATTGCCTTATGCTACAATAAAATATTGTTAGCCCTCACGCTGCACTCTGTTTGGATTACTCTGCACCTGGAACCCCATTAAGCCAGCAATATCCCACAATTTTATGCTCAAAACTTTAGAATATATGGAATTCGGTACTCCCTTTAAAACAGCAGTAAAAGCAATATATACAACTCAGAAAGCGAAAATTATAGTTAATTATGAATATACAAAAGTATTTAAAATTGAAAAAGGAACAAGGCAAGGATGTCCACTTTCACCTTTATTATTTATATTAATATTGGAAATTCTTCTCAATGACATTAGAGATGAAGAAAAAATAGAAGGGATTAAGATTAAAAAAGAAAACTTCAAATTAACAACTTTTGCTGACGACATAGCACTAACAATACAAAATCCAATAAAATCTATTCAATATTTAATGAAAAACATACAAGAATTCGGAAAATTGGCAGGTCTTAAAATAAATAAACATAAAACAAAAATGATAAATATAAATATGAATCAAAAAAATCAAGAAACATTAGAAAACAAAACAGGATTTAAAAACGTAAAGAATACAAAATATTTAGGAATAATAGTGTCTGCAAAAAATAATGACTTATTTCAAAACAATTATGTAAAACTTTGGAAGGAGATCAAACAAGACTTGGAAAGATGGGGAAAACTACATTTATCTTTGATGGGAAAGATCTCAACAAGCAAAATGAATGTATTACCTAGATTACTATTTTTATTCCAAACAATACCAATATTAATTACAGACAATACCTTTCATTTATGGCAAAAAGACTTATCAAAATTCATATGGCAAGGAAAAAAGCCAAGAATAAAATATACACTATTACAAGATTCCAAAGAAAGGGGAGGATTAGGACTCCCGGATTTAAAATTATATCATGAAGCATGTAGTCTTATGTGGATAAAAGAATGGGCTACATTAGAAAATTATAAATTGCTACTTTTGGAAGGTCACGATTTAAAATTTGGCTGGCATGCCTATCTCTGGTACGATAAAATTAAAGTAAACAGAATATTTAATAATCATTGTATAAGAAGAGCCCTAATAAAAACATGGAATAAATATAAGAAAAGACTATTACCAAATACTGTATACCTTTTTGGCTATCCTCCCAAGAAGCATTCACTAGAAAAGAAAGTTCCGATAGATGCAAATGGTTTAGATACAAAGATTTAATACATTATGAAGGAGACAGATTAGAAATAAAAACAAGAGAAGAATTGGGGGGAAAAAAACGACTACCAATGTAACTGGTTTATATACCTACAATTAAAAGAGCAATTCAAATTAGATAAAAAAATATATAAATTCATAAAAGAACCAACGTGGCTAGAAAATCAATTATTTTCCAGTAATGATCATACTATAATGAAATTTTACAAAATGTTACTACAAATAAAATTAGAAGATGAACAAACTAAAGAATGTATGATAAATTGGGCTAGAAATTTTGGTTACAATATTATGTATGATCAATGGGAAAAAATGTGGACAAAAGGACTAAAATTTACATTAAATTATAATTTGAAAGAAATTTTTTACAAAATGATGTACCGTTGGTATATAACTCCAGATAAATTATCAAAAATGTACAAAAATGTATCAAATAAATGTTGGAAATGTAAAAAAGAAAAAGGAACATTTTATCATCTATGGTGGACGTGCAAGAAAGCAAAGAAATATTAGGAACTAATACATGAAACTATTAAAAAAATTATATTAATGGACATACAAATTAAACCTGAATTATATCTACTGGGCCTTATGGATGACGAACTGGGAAAAAAATATGGAAAACTTTTATTATATATGATTACGGCAGCCAGACTTACATATGCTCAAAGATGGAAAGAAGAATGCATCCCAACAATAGAAGATTGGATTACAAAAACAATGGACCTTGCACAGATGGCAAAATTAACAGAAATGTTAAATGATAAAAATATGGACCAATTTAAAAATGATTGGCAACCCTTTCTTGTCTACATGATAAATATACAAAAAAACAACTTAATAAATATAAGATTTAACGATTAACTATATTAGAAATAGAAATGTAACAAAAAGTAACTAAGACAAGTAATTAAGAAATTGTATAGATATACTAGTCACAGTAAAGATAGTCTGGAATCGGACCCCTATTTTTTTTTTGTATATGTATGTATATATGTTTTATGTGTATGTATATATGTTGTATGCGTATGTGCATATGTTGTATGTTGAAACAGTTTTATACAATAAAGCTTTTTTTTCAAAAAAAAAAAAAAAGAACATGCCATTGGTCTCAGAACATGGCTATCTAACCTTCCCCAAGAGTGCCCATCCTGGAGACACTCCTAGTACGCCTGTATAACTTAGTCCTTTTCCTGAATAGATGAACACACTTCCAAACAAAACACTGGGCTGGAGTCACTCCCATTTCTATTTTGATCCTAGAGAAATTTTGGGAAATAAAGATGTTGCTGGAGAGTAGCACATTGCCTCACAAGCATACCAACTTCCCATTTCTTTTTAATCCAAATATATATATATATATATATATATATATATATATATATATATATTCAATAAATAAAGTTGGGCATGGCAGAGAACCTAACGAGTGCCACGAGAAGACTGGTGTCCTTGGGTACCATGCTGGTTACTTTTACGTCAGTCATAGTTACTGCTCTGTTGCAATCTAGTTTGAAAATGTTAATTCCATTTCTCACTAATGTTGGGTGGATTGTCAGGCAGTGTGATATATTTCACCCATCAGCTCTTCTCAGGACATGAGCTTCCTTTACTGATGGCTAGATGCCTATGTAGTGGAGAGCCCCTGCCCTCAGTGTGTTGCAAGACAAGGACATATTGGTGGACAGCAAAAGAGATTCAAAGATACTCTCAAAGCTAATTTTAAAAAAATGTAATATCAGCATTGAGAACTGGGAAGCCCTAACTCATGAGCGTTTCAATTGGAGGTCAGACTTTATTAATGGCGCTATGGACTTTGAAGAAGCACGAGTACAGGGCGAAAGGGAGAAAAGAGCTAAAAGGAAGGCACGTCAGGCAAACCCTCATCATGACAGTCTCCCACCCGGAAACCTATGCCCTCATTGTGGGAGGTTGTGCGGATCCAGAATTGGCCTTTATAGCCACATACGGATCCACCGTTAAAATTTTACCTTTGGAAGACAATCTTACTCAGCTACGAGTGATTGCCAATGAATGATGATGCAAGACAAGGAATGCAGTATTGCAGCATGACGGCACTTGCCTGGAGCCTCGGGTAAAGCAAGTAATTGTTTGCAATGTCCAAATTCACACTAGTCTCTACATGTTTATTCTTTTGACCGCTCTACTTGATAGCATAAAATTGCAAAAGTTTTGACCAAAGCATTTTAAACTTTACACATCTGTTCTCTTTTGTTCATTGTGGTTTGATTGAAATAGGCTTTCTTCAATGAAAGGCAGACCCAATCTGATAGCTTGGGCTGAAAAGTCCCCACAGGCAGAATAGTAGGATAGAAGTTATAATAAAAGTAATTTATTTATTTATTTATTTACCCCGGCTTTATTATTTTTATAAATAACTCAAGGCGGCAAACAAACCTAATACTCCTTCCTCCTCCTATTTTCCCCACAACAACAACCCTGTGAGGTGGGTTGTGCTGAGAGAGAGTGACTGGCCCAAGGTCACCCAGCCGGCTTTCCTGCCTAAGGCGTGACTAGAACTCACAGACTCCTGGTTTCTAGCCCAGCTCCTTAACCACTAGACCAAACCGGCTCTGTAATTAATCTTAAGTTAAATGGAGAAACAATTGTCAAGCCTGTGGGAATTTGCCACATCTAAATCCACTCTGTAGCGCACCATATTGACCTCCCAGCCATCTCCCAAATGACATGTGAAGTCTTCTAGCTCTACTCAACTTAATACAGTACCCTGTCCTTGGCTAACACAAATTTGGCCTGTCGAAAATCCAAGTATCTGAAAATCAGTAGTCACTCAAAACAAAGGAGCATTGCTGTTCTGGAAGAAGACATATGCTGGAAGAGACCACACCTGACATTGCTCTGGCAAAGGAGATCTTCACTTGCTCTTTCCCTTCCTTTACATGATGCTGGAGAAGCATCAATATGACAGCACCATCACTTAAGATCCTTATTGTGAACTAATCTTATTTAACAGATAGGCTAAACTACATTTGCACAACCCTGAAGCAAAATTATTGATATCTGCTTATTCATTTACAGTCTTTACAACATTCTTTGCAATCAACTAAGGCAAAGTATTTTCCCTTGCAAATTTGCAGAGCTGTGCCTTCCCTGTCAGCCAGCCAAATGCAATTTTAAAATGGCACAGGTGTACACTTTTTATTTTTAAAAATGCACAAGTCAATTCTACCTTCAATTAAGGTAAACGTAAAAATGCCCTCGAGTCAAGTTTGACTCCTGATGACCACATCCATGCAGTTTTCTTTGCAGTGTTACCAAAGTGCTCAGGCACTGCCTTCTTCTGGAATTTTGTTTGACCACATATATTGGGGTGAAGGCCCTCTTCTGAAATGTCAGTAGAACAATCCTGGCATAAGATCAGCAGAAAACAGAAACACTGGGATGAGATGAGTCAACAAACCGAAGATAATAAAATGGTTAATTCCTGATTCAAAATTATGGCATTACCCATCTCACAGTCATCAAGGCCGTAAGAGTGCTCTAATAGTTCATCAAGGACAAGGAAAGACATTTTGTTTCATTTCCAATTTATTTTTTAAAAAACGCTGAGATGCAATGTAGCAGGAACACCATTTATTTTCTCTTAACAGAATGCTGCTGGGTTTTTAATCTGTTCCAAAAACACTGGGCTTTGCTGAAGAACTAAATGTCCTGTCAGTGTATTTCATCTTTCCTAACTCAGTAATGGGTGATAATGCCAAACACAAATTAATACAACAAGATTTAAATAGGTTATTCCAGCAAACTTGGCAAATTCTGTGTTGAGGCATTTCTAAAATTCCCCTTCCACAAAGAGCATGGCCATGAGATATCAAAGCAATTTTTTAAGTAACACAATTAAGCAGCATTGGACCTGATGATGTCAAACACATAAGGGTAACTCAGAGCCATAGAACACACGGAGCCTTCTGTCACTTTCTGATCAGCTCACCCAGAAGCACATCTTCATTTCCTAGCAATCAAGTTGTTGGGAAATAGCCATCTTTATTTCCACCACTGGGAAGGGGTGAGGTAAAGTCCTCTCCTGCCCAGCAGTCTTAATCAAGATACTATTTCCTTGCCGTTAGTAACACCTATCTTGTATGCAATAGCGATTGCTTGTTGGGGAGGGATTAAGACTGGGTCCCAAGAAGCTCATCAGGGGGGTGGGGGCAGTCTAGAGTCATTCCCAATAAATGTTCACCATCAGGATAAGTATAGGTCCCACTAGGTAAATCAGACCAGGAAATCAGCTCCACAGGTGGGCTAAAGCTACTTGTATAGAGAGTGGCTATAATAATAAAATTTTGCAAGTCTGATTGCATTGTTCCTCCTCCTCCTCCTCCTCCTCCTCCTCCTCCTCCTCCTCCTCCTCCTCCTTATACTTCAGTGAATTAGGGAGGCATTTGATCATCAGCAATAATTATCAGGTAAAATAGCTTTCTTCCTCACAGTGATCTGTGTGTGCAGGAGAGACAACATATTTATTTATTTATTTTATTTTATTTATCCCGTCTTAATTATTTTTTATAAATAACTCAAGGCAACGAACATACCTAATACTCCTTCCTCCTCCTATTTCCCCCACAACAACAACCCTGTGAGGTGAGTTGGGCTGAGAGAGAGGGACTGGCCCAAGGTCACCCAGCCGGCTTTCATGCCTAAGGCGGGACTAGAACTCACAGACTCCTGGTTTCTAGCCCGTTCCCTTAACCACTAGACCAAACTGGCTGTATGTACACTATGGTCCTGCTTACAACTCACACCTATTTATTTTGCACTAAGAACAACACTGGCTCTTTATACCTGGCAAAATCAAGAATGACTGATGACTGGCAGGGAACAGCAGTCTTTCCTTCCTGCCCTCTTCCTCTGTGCAGCAGATGGAGAAGAAAAGGAGATGATACATTTAGCTAGAAAGTACTTGGGGCCAAGAGCAACAAGGCACATCCACAGGGTGGAAGAAGCATAAGCATATATAAGCATATATAAGCTCTGTTATACTGTATAAACAGCGACAACTAGCAGGAACGCTAGCAGGATGTAGTAAGAGTAACAATTTGGATGGGAAATGTGACTGCCTAAAGGGAAATGCTACATGCCCAAGGATAGTGATGTGACTTGGCAAGTAATGGTCCCAGGCAATAAGCATGCCACAGGTAAAGGGCAGCTGTTCCCCCAGTGGCAGCTAAAAGTGGAATAGTGAAGGGGGGGGGGGAGAAATACATTTGTATAGAAATGTTATCAACGGCTGAGAACAAGCATCTGCTAGCCCTCAACAGACTTTAGATGGTCAGCGGATGCAACAAATGTCTGGGTCAGGCCTGAAGACTGCAGCCTAGTATGTTACAACCTCATATGAAGCAGGAAAGCTTGTGGATGCTGCCAAAGAGATGGCAAATTCAGTGGACAAGTAAGTATATATTAATCTGGAAATTGATAAGAATATATTATTCTGGAAATAATAGTAGCAGTAGTAGTATATTATTATATTATATTATATTATATTATATTATATTATATTATATTATATTATATTATTATATTATATTATATTATATTATATTATATTATATTATATTATATTATATTATATTATATTATATTATATTATAATAGAGAAGATGCTGATGCTAGGGAAAGTGGAAGGCAAAAGGAAGAGGGGCCGACCAAGGGCAAGATGGATGGATGATGTTCTGGAGGTGACAGACTCGACCTTGGAGGAGCTGGGGGTGGCGACGGCCGACAGGAAGCTCTGGCATGGGCTGGTCCATGAAGTCACGAAGAGTCGGAAGCGACTGAATGAATAAACAACAATATACATGATAATAGAGTGGTAATAATGATCAAGAAGAAAATCTAAGTATCAGTCTTAAATTTATATCAGAATCATATATCATAAAGTTACAATTAGCAACACACCCTGTTAATATTAAATATTAACATTATCCAGATTTATGACCTTATATCAGATAACGGTGAGAACAGAATATTCAAATTTTATGAAAAGATTAAAATCATGCTACAATTAATAAAACAGACTCAGTGCATTTAAACAACATATCAAAGACCTGGAAGCCTAACAACACCAATCTGCTCTAGCTAAGAATGTTTTTCTGAGCAGTCAAGCCCCTTTTTACAAACCACATAACTGTTTCCAAATTCCAAAGAGCACTAACTTTAGCACGCTTCAATGCTCTCCCCACAGCACTTTTGGAGGGCTGATACAAAAAAGTCCCCTATGAGCTGAGACTGTGCCCCTGCGGACAAGAGGCTGTTGAAAGTACAGCTCATGTCCTGCTATACTGTACCCTCTATAACAGGGCTTTCCAAAGTGCCGCCACTGGCGACGCACCCAGCGGCGGCGGCGGCGACACGCGCGCGCACGGCGACGGCACGGGGGGGCGTGCGGAGGCGCGTGTGGGGCGCCGGCACGGGGGAGCGCGTGGCGGCACGTGCGCGCACGGTGGCGGCGCGTGAGGGGCGTGCGGCGGCGCGCGCGTGCATGGCGGCCGCCGTGCACGCGCGCGCCGCCGCTTCCGGGTGGTGTGGCGACACACCACGCTGTGTGTGGCAACACACTTTTGTGTCGCGACACACAGTTTGGAAAGCTCTGCAGTAGATCATAGAGCAGGGCTTTCCAAAGTGCCGCCGCTGGCGACACACCCAGTGGCGGCAGCGGCGGCAGCGACACGCGCGCGCACGGCGACGGCGCGGGGGACGTGCGGAGGTGCGCGCGGGGCGGCGGCACGGGGAACGCGTGGCGGCGCGTGCGTGCACGGTGGCGGCGCGGGAGGGGCGTGCGGCGGCGCGCGTGTGCATGGCGGCCGCCGTGCACGCGCGCGCCGCTGCTTCCAGGTGGTGTGGCGACACACCACGCCGTGTGTGGTGACACACTTTTGTGTCGCGACACACAGTTTGGAAAGCTCTGCTCTATAAGGACTCAAGGACCCACCTTATAACTCCTACCTGGTAAAATACCCGGGAAATTCTGATCTTTTTTATGTACAGTATGGTTGTTGTTATCAGATCAGTATGATTCAGTCTCCTTGAACATAGTTAAATTTTGTTATACTGCCGGTAAAATTAGGCAGACTTTGATTATCCACTGACGAACCCACCACCAATTGTAATATTTTATCTTGTTTTGTTTTTACTTTATTTTTATTTTTAATGCGTTTTTCTTTGCATTTCTGGTCAGTGACCATAATAAAAATATTCATTCAAAGAAATCTTCTTAATGAGAGGTTTCAGAACAAATTTGGGAAAGGATAAAAATGGAGATCAGATGAACACTTCTTAGATATTAGAAATTAACATGATGACCATCTAGTACAGGGCTTTCCAAAGTGCCGCCGCTGGCGAGACGCCAGCGGCGGTGGCGGCGGCACAGCGGCGCGCGCGGGTGGCGGCAACACGGAAGGGTGTGGTGTGCGGCGGCGCACGCGCGTGGCGGCAACACAGGAGAGCGTGCGGCGGCGCGGGGGCGTGCGGCGGCGCGTGCGTGCATGGCGGCGCTGGCTGCCGCTGCCACCGTGCACGTGCGCGCCGCCGCTTCCAGGTGGTGTGGCGACACACCACGCTGTGTGTGGCGACACACTTTTGTGTCGCGACACACAGTTTGGAAAGCTCTGATCTAGTACAATTCTGCAAAGAAGAACAATATGTAATTACCAATACTTTATATAACTTACCATCTAGGAGACTATATACCTGGGGATCACATGCAGATATGTTTGGGGTCAAAATATAACTGGTTTGAAATTGTTCCTCCTATTATTACATTGACTTGAAGATTGTGGTATGTTATTTCTAGATAATAGCTTTTTGATCCTTTTTCTCATGCTAAGTTGACACTATGGGGCAATCCAGATCTCAGAATTAATTAAAAATGTGTTCTATACAAAATTTGGATGGAAGCTTGGATTTATACTTTGACTCAATTAGTAGAAGAAATGATTTTTTTAAAAATATATTTTCCCCTTTAAAGAACAAATATTGCCTACCTACAAAAGCTCAGTGGCTGTGTTTCCAATTATGACATTGACTGACCTGCGGCATTTTCAGCCTTGGGATCTATCAGTAGTAATTAATAAATTAATAAATTCTATGACATGTGGAATGACAATATAGATCCACATCATAATTATGCAGATGCAGATATAGGACCTAATATATGTACAAAAAGAGCAATACATGGAATTAAAACACTGAAAAATGGCAAGGGAGTAGAACCTGATAGCATCTGTGGAGAAATATTAAAGCTAATGAATACAATTGGCATAGACATTTTAACAAAAGTATTCAATGTAATCTATGATGCAGGGTTTATTCCATGTGATTGGCTAATATCTATGTTTATTATTTTATCTAAAACAAGCAATGTGAAGAAATAATTCAATCAGAAGAAAATAATGATAAAGATTATCAGTTACAAGTAAAATCCTTGAACCAAATATTATGTTAACAGGAAAACAAGTGCAAAGGATGTGACAGTATAAATATCTGGGGCATATTTTGGATGATAGATGGGATCATAGCACGGAAAGAAGAAATAGAACAGGCGAGAGTAGCAATAATAATAATAATAATAATAATAATAATAATAATTATTATTATTATTATTATTATTTAGGTCCCATAGTAAGAAATATCAACTACTTCAATCCAAAGAAAGAGTCAGGGGAAATGCAGTGCTGGAAGACAATGCATTGCCTGGTTGGCAAATCTATCTATATACTTTGGCAAATACAGTATCCCTCTTTTGTACACTAACATCAAAAGCCCTGATAGCTGCTATAAAAAGTCCTGATAGTTGCTAACCTCCCGTAGAAGACTAAAAGAAGTAGTACTGCTGTGAGTGGAACAGGCAGTTCTCAGCAGAAGGAAGACATTGTCAAGAGAGGATGACAGGCTTTTCCTGTGGCTCTTAATTATTACATAATATAAATATTACTGCATATGGAATGTATCCTGTCCTTTTTTGGTGTTCCGCAGTGGAATCTTTTATAATAGGGGGATGACAGGGGAAGTAGATGAGGAGACGAAGGGTTAAGTTGGCAGGGGTGCCCTCTCTGCCAGGCCTAAGTGACAAAACTATTAGCCTTAGCCTAAAAAACAGACTAGGCTTTGAGTTCAACAAATCAAAGATCTGCCTAATATTGAACAGCCCTATTTCTTGGCCTGTGTTGTTGTGCTTCTCCTTTTTTGCCTTTTTGGAGAGGTCTTATTAGAATAAAACTTTGTTAGCCTGACTTGGTAAGAGTCATCTTCTTTCAGGAGTTTGTCTCCATCTGCCAGTTGCCAGGAGTAGGAGGGGAGTCTGTTTGCATTTTTTATAATAGCAATAACAACAATAACATCAGTATCATTATTTCAATTTTAAGGCCATTCAGCATGCAATTCTGGGAAGTATACAAAGAGTTAAAAACATCAAATTACAAATATCGTATCATGAAACATACTGTGCTGGGGACAAATAACTCCCATTACCCACATTTAGACACATTCACACAATAACTGGGCACTGTACCTGAGAAAAGAACTGGGTCAGCAGGGTCAGGGTGGTCCAGATCTTGGTGGGGGGATGCTGTTCCATGGGACAGACATGGTAACAAAGAAGGCACACCTCCTGGGTCCCATAAGACGCTATTGTTTTACTGATGGGATCCAGGAGTTCTCCCCTTTTATTATCCTCTTCAAAGGGTTATGGGCCCAGATTTTGTAGAAAGAGGTTTTGTTTTTAAACAGCAGGAATTTTTCCTTTTTGCCTTGTTTTGTTTTTGAGTAGAAATTTTCTTTTTTGCTGGTTTTGCATGAGCTTTGTTGTTTTTGAGAGAATACTCAATCTAGCTACTGAGGAGGTTTCTTACACAAGGAAGTTAGCCAGAAAGTATAAAGGGAAGAAAAAAAAATTCTCTTTGAAGTGATTTTTAAATCCTTTTTTTTGCTTAGACAAGGTGGCCAGTGTACTTCTGCCTCACAATCCAGTGTTTTTAAACTAAAACCCGGAGAGTTTTATCCCTGGAAGATATGGGTGGAAAGGCAGCAAGGATTTTGAATCTACATAATATTTTGAACGAAGATCTTCCAAGTCCAGATTCAGAAGGCTATGAAAACTGGGTAGCCAATGATCTTAAGCTCCAAGGCTTGATCATGAATTCCTTGAATGCACAAATGCTGGTACAAATCCAGCACAGAGAAAATGCAAAAGGGATGATGGAGGAACTGTTTAAACTCTATGGGGAAGGAGGTGATTCCCAAGTTATTAATCTGGTGAGGGAATTATCCAACATAAAGCTCCAACCAAATGGAGATATAGATGAGCATATTTCCAAAATTCAGTCATTACTGCACAAGCTTGCTTGCAATGATGTGATTTTGAATAATAGGATTCAAGCAGGATTTCTATTGGGATCTCTGCCTCAAAATTTCTAAAGTTTTGCTGCCAGCTACAAGGGATGCAGACACCCCCTATCAGACCTGATTCAAGAATTAAGGTCTGAGCATAGCAGAAAGGCCTCCTATAGATATTCCAAGCAGGACCATCATGAGGCAGGCTATTTCACAAAGGCGCTTCAGGGCAAAGATGGCAGTCTGCAGCAGAGGAGCCTTTCAATAACAAAGAGGCCCATCAAGTGCCATTTTTGTGGCAAGAATGGTCACTTAAAGAAAGATTGTTGGGTCAGGAAGGCAGATCAGAAAAACAACAAAGAGAAAGCTCCAGATGCAAGTCTTCTTGCATTTTCAGCCATAAATAAAAGTTGCTCTTCTTTCATAATAGACAGCGGCTGCACTGTGTATATGATGAATGACCCATCTTTCTTCATCGATTTGAACCCAAGTTCAAAGGGAGGAATTGGCTTAGCAGATGGAACCACAATCCCTGTGGAAGGAGAGGGCCGTGCTCTCCTAAGGTGCGGAAATGTCACCACCCAGAAGGATTTAATTGCTACTAACATTTTATATGTTCCAGCTTTGAGTTTGAATTTGATAAGCGCATCTGCACTGATGAAGAAAGGCCACACTATTCGATTTAAAGGTAACACTTGTGAAATAATGGATCAAAGAGGTGTCTTTCTAACAGGATACCTAGATCAAGGTTTAATTTTTCTCAATTGTGAGAGGCCAGACATGGCATGCGTGGCCAGTCACCGAGGAAAGGAGGACGACAGCGCCACCCTCTGGCACAGACGATTTGGACATAGAGATTTAAATGCAATTCTTCAAATGAAGAAAGATGGATTGGCAAGCAGTTTGGAAATCAAAGACTGTGGAAAGACTGTTGCAAAGTACAAAACATGCATTCAGGGAAAAGCCACAAGGCCTGCAATTCCAAAACAAAGCTCCAGGCGCTCTAAACAGCCCCTGGAGCTAATTCACACTGATCTGTGTGGGCCAATCCAAGCATCTGTTGGGGGTAGCAGACATATAGCAATGACATCTACCTACACCCACAATCCAACAGAGAAAAGAATCAAATTAGATTTCCAAGCAAAGGAAGGAATCTTGTTGGGGTGCCCACCGGGAAGCAAGGGAGATAGAGTTCCAGATCCCAAGACTGGCTCAATCCAAACTTGCAGAGTGGGGCATTTTGATGCAAGAGAGCCAAATCAAACTCCTCTAACCAATAGCTCTACAGAAGGGGGAGGTGATGATCACCTGTTCAAAGTACCTCACCCAGTGTTTCCAGATGCAGCGAGCAGGCAAGCCCAGAGAGAGGACATTGAGCCAGAGACTCCGCCTGAGCCAGACGATGAGGAACCAGGAGGAACAGAAGAGGCAGAGATGCAGCATCATCCAGACCTGAGTCCTGTTCTGGACCTGAGGCACTCATCGCGACCCAACAAGGGAGTTACAGCCAAGCAACTGTCCTACCTCGCAGGAGTGGCATTGCCGAAAGAGCCTGCATCATGGAAGGAAGTGCAACAGCTGCCACCAGCTGAAGCAAGTAAGTGGAGAGCAGCAGCACAAGAGGAATTTGAGGCTCTGCAACACAACAACACCTGGACACTCACAAAGTTACCTGTTGGCAAAAAGGCCATTGGTTGCAAATGGGTCTTTAAGGCCAAACAGAATGAGAAGGGAGAGGTCCAAAGATACAAAGCTAGACTGGTTGTTGTTGTTGTTCAGTTGTTTAGTCGTGTCCGACTCTTCGTGACCTCATGGACCATAGCACGCCAGGCCTTCCTGTCCTCCACTGTCTCCCGGAGTTTACTCAAATTCATATTCGTTACATCGGTGATGCTATCTAACCATCTCATCCTCTGCCGTCCCCTTCTCCTTTTGCCTTCAGTCTTTCCCAGCATCAGGGTCTTTTCAAGTGAGTCATCTCTTCGCATTAGGTGGCCAAAGTATTTGAGCTTCAGCTTCAGTATCTGTCCTTCCAATGAGCAGTCAGGGTTGATTTCTTTTAGGATTGACTGATTTGACCTCCTTGCAGTCCAAGGGACTCTTAAGAGTCTTCTCCAGCACCACAGTTTGAAAGCATCAATTCTTCGGCGCTCAGCCTTCCTTATGGTCCAACTCTCACAGCCATACATTACTACTGGAAAAACCATAGCTTTAACTATACGGACCTTTGTCGGCAAGGTGATGTCTCTGCTTTTTAATATGCTGTCTAGGTTTGCCATAGCTTTCCTCCCAAGGAGCAAGCGTCTTTTAATTTCATGGCTGCAGTCACCGTCTGCGGTGATCTTGGAGCCCAAGAAAATAAAATCTGTCACTGCTTCCATTTCTTCCCCTTCTATTTGCCAGGAAGTGATGGGACCAGATGCCATGATCTGAGTTTTTTTAATGTTGAGTTTCAAGCCAGCTTTTGCACTCTCCTCTTTCACCCTCATCAAGAGGCTCTTTAGTTCCTCTTCACTTTCTGCCATTAGGGTGGTATCGTCTGCATATCTGAGGTTGTTGATATTTCTCCCGGCAATCTTAACTCCGGCTTGTGATTCATCCAGCCCGGCATTTCTCATGATGTACTCTGCATATAAGTAAAATAAGCAGGGTGATAATATACAGCCTTGTCGTACTCCTTTCCCAATTTTGAACCAATCGGTTGTTCCATGTCCGGTTCTAACTGTTGCTTCTTGACCCGCATACAGGTTTCTCAGGAGACAGGTAAGGTGGTCTGGTACTCCCATCTCTTTAAGACTTTGCCACAGTTTGTTGTGATCCACACAATCAAAGGCTTTAGCGTAGTCAATGAAGCAGAAGTAGATGTTTTTCTGGAACTCTCTTGCTTTTTCCATGATCCAGCGAATGTTGGCAATCTGATCTCTAGTTCCTCTGCCTCTTTGAAACCCAGCTTGCACTTCTGGTAGTTCTTGGTTCACATACTGCTGAAGCCTAGCTTGTAGGATTTTGAGCATAACCTTGCTAGCATGTGAAATGAGCACAATTGTACAATAGTTTGAACATTCTTTGGCATTGCCCTTCTTCGGAATTGGAACGTAAACTGACCTTTTCCAATCCTGTGGCCACTGTTGAGTTTTCCAAATTTGTTGGCATATTGAGTGCAGCACTTTAACAGCATCATCTTTTAGGATTTTAAATAGCTCAGCTGGGATACTGTCTTCTCCGCTAGCTTTGTTGTTAGTAATGCTTCCTAAGGCCCACTTGACTTCACTCTCTAGGATGTCCGGCTCAAGGTCAGTGACCACACCATCGTATTTATCAGGGATATTAAGATTTTTCTTGTATAGTTCTTCTGTGTATTCTTGCCATCTCTTCTTAATCTCTTCTGCTTCTGTTAGGTCCCTGCCTTTTTTGTCCTTTATCATGCCCATCTTTGCACAAAAACGTTCCCTTGATATCTCCGATTTTCTTGAAGAGATCTCTAGTCTTCCCCATTCTATTGTTTTCCTCGATTTCTTTGCATTGTTCATTTAAGAAGGCCTTCTTATCTCTCCTTGCTATTCTCTGGAAATCTGCATTCAGTTGGTTATATCTTTCCCTTTCTCCCTTGCCTTTTGCTTCCCTTCTTTCCTCAGCTATTTGTAAAGCTTCATCAGTCAGCCACTTTGCTTTCTTGCATTTCTTTTTCTTTGGGATGGTTTTAGTTGCTGCCTCCTGTACAATGTTACGAACCTCCATCCATAGTTCTTCAGGCACTCTGTCTACCAGATCTAATCCTTTAAATTTATTCCTCACCTCCACTGTATATTCATAAGGGATATGATTTAGGTCATACCTGAGTGGTCTAGTGGTTTTCTCTACGTTCTTCAATTTAAGCCTAAATTTTGCGATAAGAAGCTCATGATCTGAGCCACAGTCAGCTCCAGGTCTTGTTTTTGCTGATTGTATAGAGCTTCTCCATCTTTGGCTGCAAAGTATATAATCAATCTGATTTCGGTATTGACCATCTGGTGATGTCCATGTGTAGAGTCGTCTCTTGTGTTGTTGGAAAAGAGTGTTTGCTATGACCAGCATGTTCTCTTGACAAAACTCTATTAGCCTTTGCCCTGCATCATTTTGTACTCCGAGGCCGAACTTGCCTGTTATTCCGGTTATTTTTTGACTTCCTACTTTAGCATTCCAGTCCCCTATGATGAAAAGGGCATCTTTTTTTGGTGTTAGTTCTAGAAGGTGTTGTAGGTCTTCATAGAACCGGTCAACTTCAGCTTCTTTGGCATCAGTGGTTGGGGCATAGACTTGGATTATTCTGATGTTGAATGGTTTGCCTTGGATTCGAACTGAAAGCATTCTGTCGTTTTTGAGGTTGTACCCCAGTACTGCCTTTCCCACTCTTTTATTGACTATGAGAGCTACTCCATTTCTTCTAAGGGATTCTTGCCCACAGTAGTATATATAATGGTCTCCTGAATTAAATTCACCCATTCCTGTCCATTTTAGTTCGCTGATTCCCAAGATGTCGATGTTCTATCTTGTCATCTCATGTTTGAGCACATCCAACTTACCTTGATTCATTGATCTTACATTCCAGGTTCCTATGCAATACTGTTCTTTACAGCATCAGACTTTCCTTCCACTTCCAGACACATCCACAACTGAGCGTCCTTTCGGCTTTGGCCCAGCCGCTTCACTCTTTCTGGAGCTACTCGGAATTGCCTTCTGCTCTTCCCCAGTAGCATATTGGACACCTTCAGACCTGAGGGGCTCATCTTCCGGCGTCATATCTTTTAGCCTTTTGATACTGTCCATGGGTTTTCTTGGCAAGGATACTGGAGTGGTTTGCCATTCCCTCCTCCAGTGGACCACGTTTTGTCAGAACTCTCCGTCATGACCTGTCTGTCTTGACTTGACTTCATTGAGTTGCGCAAGTCCCTTCACCACGACAAGGCAGTGATCCATGAAGGGGAGACTGGTATCCAAGGGCTATTAAAAAAAGTATGGGGAAGATTATGACCAGACTTTTGCACCAGTTGTGACCCACACAATTTGACTTCTTTTAAGTCTAGCAGCCAGTAGGAACATGCAAGTTGAGCATATTGACATCAAGACAGCGTTCTTGCATGGTGAAATTCAGGAGGAGTTGTACATGCAACAAACTGAAGGGTTCACTGATCCAAAGAACAGACATTTAGTGTGTAAGTTTCAGAAGGGGATCTATAGGCTGAAACAAGCAGCATGGGCCTGGAATGTGAAATTAAACCATATGCTAATAAAGCAAGGTTTCACTCAGGGCAAAGCTGATCCCTGCCTTTACACACGACACAAGAATGGCAGAGACATATTCATTCTGACATATGTGGATGATTTGATTCTCTGTTATGAGGATCAAAGGGACATTGATGAAATTGTATCCAATTTGAACACAGAAGTAGAGGTGAAACGTCTTGGGAAGGCAAGCCACTACTTGGGGATACAAATTGACAGAGAAGAGGATGGAAGTTTTCTCCTCAGTCAGAGACAAAATATTCTAGAGTTGTTGGAGAGTCTGGGGCTGGAAGATACAAACACAGTGCCCACTCCAATGTAAACAGACTTTCACAAAGTCAAGGACACTAGTGAACTGTTGCCTCAGAACAATGGCTACAGAGAGGCCATTGGGAAGCTGTTATATCTGTCAACCACAACAAGGCCAGATATTTCAACTGCAGTGGGGATCCTCTGCAGAAAGACCACCACACCCACCCAAAGGGACTGGACAGGCATTAAGCGAGTGGCAAGATACCTGAAGGGGACTGCAGACCTGAAGCTTAAGCTGCCAGCAACTGATTCCCCTCAACTAGTGGGATACACCGCTGCAGATTGGGCAGAGTATGTAACTGATCATAAATCCACTAGTGGGAGTGTGTTTTTCTTTGGGGGAGGGGCTGTGAGCTGGGCAAGTCGCAAGCAGACTATAGTAGCACGATCAAGCACTGAAGCAGAGTATGTCTCAGCAGCTGAGACATGCGATCAGGTGCAATGGCTCAAGTATTAACTTGAGGTTTGGGGGGTTAGTGATCCTGCTCCAATAAGAGTCTTTGAGGACAACCAAAGTTGTATAAGACTCTCTCTATCAAAGAAGGTGGGAGGGCGGAAAAAGCACATGGATGTTCGCTACCACATGATTAGAGAGGCACAGGAGACAGGACTAATACATTTGCAGTATTGTCCCTCAGAGAGGATGATTGCAAACTTCCTTACAAGGCCACTTGCAAAGGGTGTCTACCAAGGCCTACGAAGTGGGTTAAATCTTGTGTAGGCATTTGATTTGAGAAGGGGTGTTGGAAATTCAGCAAATCAACATGCCTCATTTGCATGTAGATGAGTTCATCCCACGATGCAATTCTCTGTGTCTTTGAGGAAGTTGTTTAGTTGCCACTACCACTTCCTCCTTCTCCCTTCATAGTCAGCTCTCTCTTTATTCTTCCACCGGAGAAGAAGGACCATGCGGCTGCTGGTCCTTCCATGTAGAGGCCATGTGCTAGGCCTCAACTCTCCATCTTAGGCCATGGATGGGCCTAGGAGATTTTTTCCCCTTTTTCTCCATGCAGCCTTGGCAGCAACATAGGGCCAGGGGTCTAGGGAACCAAAGAAGAATCATTTCTCAACAAAATGGATGTAACTGGACCAATAAACGTAAGAACTCTTTTGTACTTACTTTTTGAACCTGAAATGTCTAAGCATGTGATTCTTTATGCTTGGGTGGGCTATGTGTGTAAGATTAATAACCTGTATCTCTCTAACGTGCTCACAGGCTCTGTTTTTAAACAATATTCTTTTTCTGTGCATGAGCTTATACTACGTTAAGCTCTGCTCCATTCACTGGTTCTAACAGGCCACTGAATGATCTTCATACACAATGCCTTATGTGGCTGAACTTGGAGCGGAAAGATTTATTTGCAAAATGTTCCTGCTGCCACAGATGACATTTTGCAAAGAAATCTTTCTGCTTTCTCCTTTGTTTTGATCTGTATTTCCAGAGATATTTTTCTTATACTGCGCCATTTTTGGTCTTGGCTTTCAAACATAAAATGCAAGACACAGGCTCCTTCTGACAAAAGAGCCAACTGCTTAATCAGCAAAATTGATTTATAGATATAGCATCCAAGGAGATAAGTGCTATATTTCCTCCTATGAGTTAGGTGTTACGACAATTAGGGCTTGCCTATGAGTACTGAACTGTGACAATTTCATCAACATCTCACTGGGTTCACATGAAAATGCTAATTAGCTACACAGGATATTCACTAAAGACAAAAGATGTCTGAAAAAAAGGTATTGTAACATAGAGTCTTATAATGTTACTTTATTGTCATCTTCTTATATACCTGCTGCTTTTTATATATATTTCAGAGGTTATTCAAGTTTTTTTTAGTAACCTTTTAGCTGTTGAATAAGAAATATAAATGACAAAGAATAAAAGCATGAAACCCGCAAATTTCCATAGTCTAGTATGGAACTACTAGTATTTACCAATTTCACACAACAATTGTACAAGACAAAGTATCTTCATTTCACCCATGGAAACTAAACATCTTTGAAACTAAATCTGTAATCCTTTGTAGCTTAAATGAGAATTAGGTTCTACTGAAGACAATGGGTCTTACTGTGTAAACATCCCTAGGAATTCACCATTCTGGGCTCAGTGAGCTCCCAATTACTTAGAAATGAGTCCTCTTGATATGACCAGGATTATTTCTACTGGGAATATCAGAAGAACAAATAGGAAAACAATTTACAAGTATTATGCAATACATGACTACAGCTGCGAGACTTGTATATGCACAAAATTGGAAAAATCAGACCACACCTACAATACAAGACTGGATGTTAAAATTGATGGACATGGCAGAAAATGATAAATTGACATGTTTATTAAAAGAAAATTCAAATTATTACTTTATAAAAGAGTGGAAACCATTAATGGACTATTTGCAAAATGCAGGAGGGGCAAAGCTTATATGGGGATTTGAAGATTAATATATATATATATATATATATATATATATATATATATATATAAATTGATATATTAGACAAGAAATGTTTTTGCAATGTTATAAATAGACCTAGCATGTAAGATTAATTTTTTAATATACTATGACCAGGGATAAATCGGAAGTTGACTAATTTCTATGTTTTATCTTTTTCTTTTTTTCTTTACTTTACTACACCCTTTTTCTTCTTTCTTTGATTTGTATTTCTATTTCTTTTTCCATTTCTAACTTTTATCTATGTATATTGAAAACTCAATAAAATATATTTAAAAAAAATATATGACCAGGACTTACTACCAAATGGACACGTTAATCATAAGCTTTTCTCAAACTTTCAAAATCCAATAAATCAAATACTTACTGGATTCACAAAAACTATCATAGCCAGGTTCATCCATGGGACAAAAATCCAAAATCTATAGCTGGGAAATCCCTTTATTAAGGATTGACCAAAATGTCACAAAAGAAATCTGTAAAATTCTTCATTAGGCAGCATACAACAAACAGAGAGCATTGTAACATCTTTCCTGATCTCAAATGCGTGTGTACTCTTTCAGATCTTCTATGAATTTTGGATTATTGAAAACAGATCAGTATTTTGGTCGCCCTTAAAATTTGTTTGAGACAGCCATTCCTTTTCTCTTGCTAGAAATATATGAAAGATTATTGACTATTGACTGTCCACTTACCATAATATACGTGTTAAAATTGGTATTTCACGCTGGTTATAATTTCTGGCCCGTGCAAAAATGTACGCAAGGCGGCAGAAATTCAACAAGTGAAATGTTGCTCCTTCTCTTTTCTTAAGTCCTTTGGTGGTAAAAACTGTATCAGATGTCTGCCTGTATTATATAATCATTAAGAAAACCCATGTTTCTGCCAGAGAGGGAAGGAAAGTGGAAGAAGGGGAGAGGAAAAATAACTTATTCTGAATGTCTTTGGGCTCCACAGGTACTTCTATTTCAAGTTCATCATAAAAGTACTCCGAAAACTCTTTGCCGCTTCTTGACAGCGCAAGGCAAAGGTATCGAACACAAGGAACGCTGGGAAATGTAGTGAATCCGTGCTTGGTAGCCTGGAACGCCGGAAGCTGCAGTTAGGTAAGAGAGACACCATTGTTTGGGTGACGTCAGTCACATTTCTCTTAACCCCTTCATTCCCAACGTTGACTGCGTGGACTTAACATAAGCAATAATTCAGGGAGGAGAAAAAGGAAGTCCTGCCTTTTGTCTTGTCTCTAATTGGAGGACGAGTAAGCGGAAGTCGTGTCATTCCTGTAAGCGGGCATACCGTGTGGTGGGACTTGGTGGCGGAGGTAAGTTATGAGGCTGGCTGCCGTGGGGAGCGAGCTTTCTGACGTCGTCCCCTCTCAGCCAGAACTTTCGCTTCTTCTTCGTTCTGAGCCCACTTCGATCGCCGGGGTGGGAGGAGGGCAGGAGCGGGAGCGATGGGCGACGAGCGTGGCCGAAGCTTCGGCTTCCCGGCTGGCGGAGCGATCCGAGGGAGCTTCCCCGCCACCCGCAGCTACTCAAAATCGGTGCTCGTGGGAAGCGACTCACTACTTCCTTCCAACACGTGTAGTGTGTGCATGTCTGAACGCGACTGTAATCTCGTTTTCCCCGCCTGAAGTCTGGCTCTGTGGGAAGTGCCATGAGGTGCCTATTGCTGTTCCAGCACCTCCGCTTCCTATGCCTCCCCTCCCTCCCTCGTCCTCCGCGGAGAAGGGGATCCGATAAAAGCCTTGCCAGTTCACAGAAGCCTTTTTTTTTTTTTTACTATCCTTCACAATACATTGTTTACCTTGGCAGTATTTTGGGCTTTTCATTTTGTCATGAGACTTAGAGACAACATGAGGCCGACTTTAAGATTTCTGTTAAATGGAGAGCTGTCTGGGTTTTATTTATGTAAAGGTTGCTGTGGGGCGATTTATCATTTTCAGTTGCTGTATGTTGAGGACATGGGTTGCATATCGATTTTGTGAAATGTGGGGAAGGATGTTTTAATCAGGGAAAGCAGATAGGTCTAAAATTAGTCACATTTTTCTTACATCCCATTCATTTTGGTCTCATGAGTGGATACTGACCACCACCATCAAACACACCACAACCAACTTCAACATACAGGTAGTCCTCGGTTAACAACGGTAATTAGGACTGGGAACTCCATTGCTAAGTGAAGCGGTTGTAAAGCGCGACATCACGTGACTCTGCTGACTTACAATGGCAGTTCCAGTTGCGGTTGTCAGGCAAATCCCACATGGTCATTAGGCACGACATCACATGATTGCCATTTGTGACCTGCTGGCTTCCCTGTTGACTGCTTGTTGGAAGCCGGCAGTGAAGGTTGCAAATGGGGATCACATGATTGCGGGACACTGTGACAATTGTAATTGCGAGCCGGTTGCCAAGCACCCGAATTGCGATCATGTGATCGCGAGACACTGATGGCTGTAACTTCGAGGACTAGCCATGTCTCCTCATTCAGCGCCATCATAACTTCGAACAGTCGCTGAATGAATGGTTGTTAACTGAGGACTACCTGTACACAGTCTTAAAAGCACTAAAACTAATTTTATCTTACTTTTTGAAAATCAGCAGAAACTGAGGAGAGGATGTAGGAATCATTTAAGAATATTCATGGGCTGTAGGTTTTATGCCCATGTGTTAAAGTGTATGCTTTCCTGTGCCATATTTTGGGGTGATATATAAATGAATCAGATAAATGTAACTTCAGTTCCCATAATGCTGTAGCGACATTTCTGTTTAACTTTAGTCACTTTAATCTTTTTCTAGATGGAGTCTTGCTGCTTTATAATACTGCAGGACTGATTCTTAAAGGAAGTAGCATCAGGAATATGGCTTGATCTTTTCAATACCGTATCCACTTTATTATGAAATGAAAGATACATGATTTTATTACCCAGCCTACCAAGGTGCCAAGAGAAGAGGTACAGGGACCCAGATGGACAATTTACAGGTTGCATTCAGTCCTTGGCCATTCTCTGTGCTTCCTCTGTCACCATTAACAATGGGAAAAAAACAATGGGATAATGAAGGGAGGGGAGTTTAAAGCCTCTCTTCTCCTTTCCCCTGTGAACTTGCATGTCTGTGGGTATGTAGGATGGAGCAAGAAAGAAAATGGATGTGGTTAGTATATGCATCCTGCCTCCCCACAACCCTGTCCACCATTGTTTCCCATAAAAGCCTACAGTTCAGTATGGCCCTTCCAATCTAAAAAAAATGTTCGTCTCCATCACAGAATTTGCTGACAGTCCTATTTGGGAAAGAATGCAGTCTTAAGAGATTGTCCTACAAAATTAACTGGAGATGATAATTGATCACATACTGTATATCAGCTTGACGTATAATGCAATAAATAATACTAATAAAGCAGCGGTCCCCAACCTTTTTGGCACTAGGGACCGCTTTCGTGGAAGACAATTTTTCCACGGCCCGGGGGGGGGATGGTTGCCACGCATGGACTGAAATAAGTGTCGGATTCTGACTTCTCATAAGGAGCACGCAACCTAGATCCCTCGCATGCGCAGTTTACAGTAGGGCTCACGCTCCTATGAGAATCTAATGCCGCTGATCTGACAGGAGGCGGAGCTCTGGCGGTAATGTGAGCGATGGGGAGCGGCTGTAAATGCAGATGAACCTTCGCTCGCTCGCCCACCGTTCACCTCCTGCTGTGTGGCCTGGTTCCTAACAGGCCACGGACCGGTACCGGTCCATGGCCCGGGGCTTGGGGACCCCTGTAATAAAGTACTTACAGTTGAAAAAGCATGTTAAATTCATAATTTATAATGATAATGCAAACTTAGAGTCTTACCTTGAAAAAAGTTATGACAGGCATGAGGAAGGGGTGAGGCTGCAGAGTAATGGGGACAATGATGGAAGAGGAGGAGGAGGAGATGTGGATGCAGGCTTTGTATGAAATGTGATCATACCAGAACTGCAGCGCCGTGGTGCAACTTTTGTCTCATTCTTGGGTGTTTGCACCTAGTGTCTGTTGTTTTGTCATCTTCCTTCTTTCATAAAGAAGTTGCCTATATGGCTCCGAACAAGATTGAATTCCATAGACTACTTTTCCGTTCCTTTCTCCATTATAAGCGGGCAATTTCGGGTGCACCAAGCAGCACATATAACACCTTTGCTTCACGAGCTGCATTGGGTGCCGGTTTGCTTCCAGGTCCAATTCAAGGTGTTGGTTATTACCTTTAAAGCCCTACATGGCATGGGACCAGGATACCTGAGGGACCGTCTTATCCCCATATCATCGACCCGCCCCACCCGATCATTCAGAGAGGGCCTGCTACGGACCCCATCAATAAGAGAATTTCATCTAGCGGGGTTCAGGAGGCGGGCCTTCTTTGTAGTGGCTCCCGCCCTCTGGAATATCTTGCCCCGAGAGTTGAGACAGGTTTCCTCCCAACCTTTAGGAAAGATCTGAAAACCTGGTTCTGCCGCCTGCTCCTTCTGGGGGTGGTTAATACCATAATGTCCTTCCTAGTATTTAAGATCAACTCACCAGATTGGATTTTACATTTATTTATATTATGTTAAAAATTTGTAATTTTATATTTATATTTTAACCTTGGTTTTATTGTAAACCGCCCAGAGTCCCCCGTTGGGGGAGTTGGGCGGTCATATAAATTCAATAAATAAATAAATAAATGTTATCTTCTAGCCCAGAGCTTTCCAAACTGTGTGTCGCGACACAAAAGTGTATCGCCACACACAGTCTGGTGTGTCGCCACACAACCCGGAAGCACTGATCATCATCAGCGCTTCCGGGTTTCCCCACGGCGACACACCAACGGCGGCACGCAAAAACCCGAAAGCGGCAGCAGCGCTTCTGGGTTTTTGCACACTGCCGCAACGGCGGCACTTCCGGGTTTTCCCGCGGCAACACACCAACGGCAGTTGGTGTGTCGCCGCGGGAAAACTTTGGAAAGCCCTGTTCTAGCCATTGCAAGTTTTCTAAAATTCACTCAGAACTGAAGATTTTTGAAGGGGATTTTTAAAGATTTTATAGTGGCTTGCTCAACTCTTCTTCCTCACCTTCCACTTGCCCCTCAGCAGCAAGTTTTGCAGGTCTTTTGCTGAAAGTTCCCTGCATGGGACTGAAACCACTCATCTAAGTTCTCTTCTTCCACTTCGTTGAACCCAGCCTGCTTTTGTGAGAGCAATACAGTTTGCTTTTATTTTGGGAAGCTCTTTTATAGCATCAAAGCCTTTAAAATTGCAGATGGAGCCCCCAAACACCATGCAAACAGTTTTGTATCTTCATTCCAGGCAATAATCTAAATTACATACATTATGTTGAATCACTTCCAAAATTCAAGACCTGTTTGTATATCCTCACCTTGAGTCACTGCAATCAACATCTTAAAGGTACAGCTTGAATAATAGTGTTTAAAGGCAGAAGTAATTTTTTGATCGAGGGGCTGGATAAGAGAGGTTGAGGACTTTATATTTGGTGAGAGCTCAGCAAGGATCAGAAGATAATTCGGTGCATTGTCCAAAGCAGTTAGAATCTTAAAATCCAAATTTTTGCTCATGCTGTGGTTTCTAAACTTATTCTCAAACCCATTGAGTAGAAAATCACTGAAGATCTGCCCTGTTATCCAAGGGTAGCCCTTATGATCCCTTTTAAGGTTTAGGGATTGGCAGCATGATGAACAACAATAGGCTTCGGTTTCAGGTCGCCACTTGCATTTGCTTCCAACATTACAGTCAGTCTATCCTTGGTAACCTCTACCAAGGGAAAACAATATCACAGTTGATATATAGGGCCCCAATTTGGGGTTTTAGTAAATTAGATGAATTAGAAGTGGTTCAAAACCTTACCCTCATGTGTACCAGCGGCAGTGTTGAGATTAGAAGTCGGCCTCCCATCGATTAATATAAGAGTAAAGAAGGCAATAATTTTATATTATCGGAAGTTAGTTCTCATGCCAAATAACTATCTGGCAAAAAAATGCCTTTACAACCAAGTTAATAATAACAGATGGGCGATCCTGTGCCAAAAACTATTCTCTAAATTAGCTCTAGATTAGGAACTATTTAATGACACAAATTATCATACGCTATTGAGGGACTATTTCTTTTTTAAAGATTTTAGTCTGGACAGCGATCAGGTATGCAAGCTTAGGTTGGCCAAGTGGTACCATCTTTTTAAAAATGGACAAGGAATGTCATATTACTTACATTCTCCCATATCCCAGTCCCTGAGACAAGCTTTCACAGAGCTTCGTTTTCAAACAATGCCAACAGCATATTTAGATGGAAGATATAAAGGGTTACCAATTACACACTGTTCATGCATTTGTAATTCCCTACAGGTGGAAGACCTGACCCATTGCCTATTATATTGCAGATTATACCAAGAACCAAGAGCTAGATTTATCACGCCTTTGCTAAATCAATTGAATCAGACAAATTTGGGGAAAATATATGTTTCTTGTTGTCTGATAAAAATGAGTATGTAACAAATCAAGTTGCATTGTTCACAATGGCTGCAAGAAAGATACGGAAGCAAATGTTGATAAATAATACTGTAAATACTAGGGGGGCAGGACTGATTTGATATGGATTGCTGTAATTTTAAATGAATTTTGCTAAAACCTATGGTTGCAGATAAACTATTGATGGATCCTTGTTAACCTTGCATCCTGGGGCTCGTTTTTCCTCCCTTGAGATATAAGTTTGTGATAGCATTCTTCTTCCAATAAAGGCCAGTTTCAACATTGAAAATCTGATCTAATGTGTAGCCGCCTTGCTCAAATAATTTTTTTATTACTGGGGGAAATGCCTTTGCTGCTGCTTCATCTGTACTTGCTGCTTCTCCTGACAATTTCACATTGTGGAAAGAGCAACAGTTCTTGAAATTATTCAGCTAAGCACTATGGCAGGTAAGGAAGGCACTTCTTTGGGACTTTCAGCTTTTTTCCTGAGGTCTTCATATATTGCTAATGGTTTCTCTTTTATCATGAGAAAATTTGCCCCTGATAGCTTCTTCATCTGGTCTTCAATCCAAACGCTTAACAGATGTTCTATCTCTTCCAACTCTTTGTCTTGTTCTAATAGACCAAGGGTCGGAAATTTTATTTATTTATTTATTTATTTATTTATTTATTTATTATTTAGATTTATCCCCGCCCATCTCTGCCATGGCAGACTCTGGGCGGTTTACAATCAAAATATAAACGATAAAACCTAGACATTTAAAACTACTATAAAAATAAAAAACAGAAATCCAGAAGATGGTCTGTTCTTACAAGGAGGAAACCACTAAACCAACCACTCCCAGGAGGAACTGTCCTTTCCTTCACTCCAGGCAAGGCGGCAGAGCCAGGTCTTCAAGGACTTCCTAAAGGCTAGGAGCGAGGGTGCCAGTCTCACCTCAGGGGGCAAGTTATCCCACAGGGCGGGTGCTACTACAGAGAAGGCACGCCTCCTGGACCCCGCCAGATGGAATTCTTTTAATGAAGGGATCTGAAGCATGCCCTCCCTGCATGATCGGGAGGGGCGGGCGGACATGGTCAGGACAAGACGGTCCCTCAGATACCCTGGTCCCATGCCATGTAGGGCTTTAAAGGTAATAACCAACACCTTGAATTGGATCCGGAAGCAAACTGGTACCCAATGCAGCTCACGGAGTAGCGGTGTTACATGTGCGGATCTCCTAGCACCCAGAACTACCCGTGCAGCCGCATTCTGGACCAGCTGAAGCTTCTGGATACTCTTCAAGGGTAGCCCCATGTAGAGCGCGTTACAATAATCTATATGGGAGATGACAAGGGCATGAGTGACTGTTCGGAGGGCCTCCTGATCCAGGAAGGGGCGCAACTGGCGCACAACCCGAAGCTGTGCAAAGGCCCTCCTGGCCACGACTGCCACCTGCTCCTCGAGCAGGAGTCGTGAGTCCAAGAGGACCCCCAAGTTCCGTACTGAATCTGAACGGGGTAGTGCAACCCCATCCAGAGTTAAAGATGACAACTTCCTGGAAATCGAGAGGCCATCAATCCACAGCCACTCCGTCGGAAATGGCGGCTCGCGAGCCACATGCGGCTCTTTGGCCCCTTGAATGTGGCTCTTCCGCAGCTGAACTCACCCCCGCCCCTTCCATGCGATTGGGTCCCGCCCCCAAACTCTTACGCACTCTCGCTCTCCAAGGCCGGGGCCACCCGCAGCCGCCCACACCTCGCGCACAGCCCGCGGGGCTCTCTGCCGCTCCCTTCGACGGAGGAGGGACCGACGTGCCTTGGGAGCTGCTGCTGCTGCTGCTGCTGGCGGCATGTCTGGGCGAGGCGCGCGGGTGGAGCTGCCTGCCTGGCACTCGGGCGCTCCGGCTGGGGTGCAGCGGGACGCGAGCGTCGCCAGCGGCCCGCGAGGACCGGCCAGGGAAGGCGCGCAGGCGGAGCTCCCGTCCCGCTGTACCCCAGTCGGAGTGCCCGAGTGCCAGGCGGGCAGCTCCGCCCGCGTGCCTTCCCTGGCCGGTCCTCACGGGCCGCCAGCGACGCTCCCGTCCCGCTGCACCCCAGCCGGAGCGCCCGAGTGCCAGGTAGGCAGCTCCGCCCGCGCACCTCGCCCAGACATGCCGCCAGCAGCAGCAGCAGCAGCTCCCAAGGCACGCCGGTCCCTCCTCCGTCGAAGGGAGCGGCAGAGAGCCCCACGGGCTGTCCGGCTTACTCGGACCCCGGGGAGAGGGCCGTCCGCCCGCCCCGTCGAAGAGAGCGACGCGCCGAGGGAACCGCTGCGACAAGTGAAAGCTGGCGGGCGGGCGTGCTCCCCTGCCTGCCCGTGCCTAGAGAGTGCAGCCGGGCTGGGTGCCCAATCCCGAGAGGCGGCCAGGGCGCCGCTGAGCCGACGGGTCTGCGCCGTCGCTCTGCCGCCGCCCCGCGCTCGTCCTCCCGCTCTTCCCAGGGGGCTGCATTCTGGCGAGCAGCTGCGCTTGGCCAGGAGGCGGGGGTCCCGAGCGGCGGAGCCCAGGAGCAGCAGGGCCCGGCCGCGGCGTTTTCTCACCACCACCCCAGCCGTGGCTGTTCCCAGCTAGTGCCTAAATCACCCCCCCCAGGCTAAATCACCCCGCCAGGCCTTCCCTCTATACTCCCAAGGCTTCTTCCCCCCTTCATCTTCCCTCCATACTCCCCAAGACACCGCGGGCTCAGGTTATTTAACGTCGCTCCACTCCTCTAGCTCTCTTCCCCATGAACCAGTGTGCGCGCTTCCCAATTCCCTCCCTCCGCTTTCCAAATCCCTACGTTGGCAGCGGGCATGGTGTGCATGGCTGCGGGCACTGCAGTGGGCGTGGTGGGCCCTAAGTGTGCACGATTGGCTCCTGCCCGCAAACCCCGACCCCTTCTATGTGATTGGCCCCCGCCCGCAAACCCCACCCCCTTCCATGCGATTGGCTCCCACCCTCAAACCCCGCCTCCTGGCCCTTGAGCATGTCAAAATGCCCTCGAGCATGTCAAAATGGCTCCTGGCATAAAAAAGTTTGCCGACCCCTGTAATAGGCTTTCTAGACTTTTCCTTGTTCCTGCTAAAAAAAACCTTGCTTTTATATTTTTAGCATTTCTTCTGGTTGCCCATGATGTCACTTCATTTAGGCTGGAAACGTGTACAGTGTCGCATGTTCTTTCGTTTCTTTCAAAGTACTGAAAATTTCAAACTTTTCTTCAGTCTAATAAAGCTTTTCTTTTTCTTTCTCCACTTGAAATGTTATCACCAGCATGCTTCGTTTGCACATTCTTTTCAGCTAGTATAGAGATTTGTTGGGGAGGGGGAAGCACACTTAAGCAGTAATAATGACAAAAAAACCTGAGAGAGGTGCACTAGATACTAACAGAGTAGTGCATGTATGGCAGATGTACTGACTCGAGTGGGCAGAAAACAAAGCAGCAAGCCATTGCATTCAGTTGGGTAGTGCTTGCTACATTCACATACCGTTTCTCAACAGTGCAAAATTGAAACTCAGGAAACTCATGCCAAAGCGAAAACGCTTCGTGTTATACACACATTGTTCCCTTATTTATCAATCATATATGAGCAAATTCTTGCGTATGAACATGTGCTACATGAGAACTACTCTGTGAAAACTCGGATAAGGATAGCTTAAACTAGTCAAATTAATTAACTGCAAAGCAGATAATTTTACTGTTGACAGCAATATTAGCTTATGGCTGCTTTGATTTTGTGTTAGCAATATCAGCAAGCCTCCTTTGTTTTCTCTATAGATGAACTGTTTTTGCTGCAAGAATAACAATAAAATTCCACATTGATTTTGGAACGCTCACATTAGAGATTCAGGGTTTAAAGTGGAAGAAAAAGAGGGAATGAAGAGTGGAGTAGCACAAATGAATGTAAGTATTTTTAAAAAGGTAATATTAAAAGGCTGTAAAGCTTTGGAAGTTTTTAGGAAACCCCCATTTCTTAATACAGAAGTTACGGGTTGCTTGCCAGAGTTATGGCAGGGATGGCAGAGGAGCAGCAGCAGCGGCAGATAATTCCTGCTATAGAAAATTTAATGAATCCAGCAAATCCACCTTACTGGTATTTTGAAGGGCTCTGAAGATGTGGCTCTTCGCCCAGGCTTTTGGGGAGGACGATTGGCGCCCTTTTTCTTCCTTTTTCTTGTTTCCATCCAGAACAATTATTTTCTCTACCATCTTTGTTTGTTTGTGTTTTGTTTTTAAATGTTTTTAACAATTTGTAAACCACCCAGAGTCACTGAGAGTCAGGAGGTATATACATTTAATACATTATTGTTATTGTTATTATTATATCATTAAAACTTTAAAGAGAGGGCATGTGAGTAGGGTATTGGAGGAGGGCTATGCTAGGTCAGACCATTTCACTCAGCTTTATCTATGATGACTGGCAGGGACTGTCAAGGATTTCAACCAAAATTTTCTCAGTCGTATCTGGAGACTACAGGAATTGAACCTGGGACTTTTTGCATGAAAAGCATGTGTTCTGCAACTGTACGTGTAGCAAAAGTATGCATTCATGCCTAACGGAGGACTAGAACTCCCCGTTTCCCAGTTTCTAGTCCAGCCCCTTAGCCACTAGACTAAACTTCTCCCTACATCTATGGATGTTTCCAAGATACAAGTCTCATGTGGAAAGCAATTTGAGTCTGTGGAAGTAGACAAGATATGATTGAAGCCCACATACCAAATTTCATCTGAAAAGGAATGTATACTTATTTGTACCTGCTATATAATAAATATTTTGTTGGGAGCAGTTATGGTTTATAGCCAGTATGGTCTAGTGGTTAAGGCAACGGGCTAGAAACCAGGAGACTGTGAGTTCTAGTCCCGCCTTAGGCATGAAAGCCGGCTGGGTGACCTTGGGCCAGTCACTCTCTCTCAGCCCAACTCACCTCACAGGGTGGTGGTTGAGGGGAAAATAGGAGGAGGAAGGAGTAATAAGCATGTTCCCCGCCTTGAATTATTTATAAAAATAATAAAGGGATAGAAAACAAACAAACAAATAAATAAATGTAGTTGTAACTACTTGGTAGTTAGCTAACTGTGCAAATTTTACCAATGTCAAATATTGTCAAATGCCTTATTTTATTTACTAAAATATTTGTAGCTTGGCCATTACCTTAAGGAGTTGGTTACAATCCATACATTTTATAAAGTAGAATAATAAAATGAAGTAAAAACAAATAGCATAAAATTTAACATAGTAATATTGTTTATTATTATTATTATTATTATTATTATTATTCCAGTTCCCATTAAAGAATCACAAAGCAGTTTACAATAAAATGTAATACAATAATAGAAAGGCATAGATTTTTACAAAACAAAGCAAGGCAAGTCCTTAAAATAGCTGGTTTCTCAGTGCAACATTAACACGTTTTATAAGGGTTGCAAGTAAAGTGTGGGGCTGCAGATAGAAGTGAAAAACAGTTGCATTTGTTCTTTGTGAGTTGGTAGATTTTTGCATTTCAGTTCTCTAATTTTATATTGATTATGTGAAATTTAAATGCTTTTATGTTTTAAAGTCTGGATCTAGCTGTGAAAGGAAGGAAGCTTACAATCCTCGCCAGAGAAGTGCCTCCCCAGAAGACAGGTAAAATGTCTTTCTTTTTGTAAGGAATGCAATGAAAACTCAATATAAATAATAATGCATTGTAATGGGGGGAGGAGGGGAGGGGATTTCTCTTATAAGATTTGTGGATTTCCCTACAAGATAAAAAGTATTTCTATAATGGTCTTTATGGGCAAGCTGTAAACATGAGAAACAGATTGTTAGTTGAAGTGGCAAATACTGTTTACCTGAAAGGACACTTTTAATTATCCTAAAAGAGGATTAGTCGTTTTAGATTTGCTGCGAATCTGGTAGTGGAAACATGTTAGTTAGTTAGTTAGTTAGTTAGTTAGTTAGTTAGTTAGTTAGTGAAATTCAGCATCGCCTGAGCTCTGCGAGTGTAGCTTTCTCCCGAATGAAGCGTAGAGTGTTTGAGGATTGGGACATTCGCAGGGAGACCAAAATGCTTGTTTACAAAGCCATTCTACTACCAACCCTTCTGTACGCCTGTGAAACATGGACCCTCTACAAACGCCACCTCCAACTTCTTGAAAGATTCCATCAACGCTGCCTCCGAAAAATTCTGCAAATTACTTGGGAAGATAGGCGGACTAATGCTAGCGTATTAGAAGAAGCGAAAACCACCAGCATTGAAACAATGATCATCCAACATCAACTTCGCTGGACCGGTCATGTTGTTCGAATGCCTGACCATCGTCTTCCAAAGCAGCTACTTTACTCCCAACTTAAGAATGGAAAACGGAATATTGGTGGACAGCAAAAGAGATTCAAAGATACTCTCAAAGCTAATTTAAAAAAATGTAATATCAGCATTGAGAACTGGGAAGCCCTAACTCATGAGCGTTTCAATTGGAGGTCATCCTTTATTAATGGCGCTATGGACTTTGAAGAAGCACGAGTACAGGGCGAAAAGGAGAAAAGAGCTAAAAGGAAGGCACGTCAGGCAAACCCTCATCATGACCGTCTCCCACCCGGAAACCTATGCCCTCATTGTGGGAGGTTGTGCGGATCCAGAATTGGCCTTTATAGCCACTTACGGATCCACCGTTAAAATTTTACCTTTGGAAGACAGTCTTACTCGGCTACGAGTGATCGCCAATGATTCTAGAGGTGATGGACTCAACTGTGGGGGAGCTGGGGATTGTGACGGCCGACAGGAAGGTCTGGCGTGGGCTGGTCCATGAAGTCACGAAGAGTCGGAAGCGACTGAACGAATAAACAACATAGAGGGAAATGTGTATGAACATCATATATGTTAGATATGAATATCCATTTATGAATGTCCTTTATTCCTTCACCTCTTTCCCTATCATAATCAAGAGGATACCTATTTTGAAAGGATTTGGATAGCAGTAGCAAGTATGAGAAGGGGTGGATTATGATCCCTTAGTAGAATTGAGGAACCAAGGAGTGGTTCAAGGACATACATAAACACAGAGACTTCAGTGCTTAATTAGTAAAAATATTATCAACTTTTTTCTTACTGCTTTTGCATACGAAGTAAAGCTATCCTCAGTTTTTACTTGTTCTGTGCTATACAAAGTTTACAGCTGAGGAACATTTGGAACAAGTTATTTGACTTCCGAAGTTACACAACCCACTATTTATTTATTTATGCATGCATGCATGCATGCATGCGTGCCTTCAAGTCAGCATTGACTCCTGGCGACTGCCTGACTAGTCCCTGCAGTTTTCTTGGCGAGATTTTCAGAAGTGGTTTGCCACTGCCTGCTTCCTAGGGCTGAGAGAGAGTGACTGGCCCAAGGTCACCCAGCTGGCTTTGTGCCTACAGTGGGACTAGAACTTGTGGTCTCACAGTTTCTAACCTGTTGCCTTTAACCACTACACCAAACTGGCTCTCCACAAATACTATGATGTGTGGAGTCTATAGTGCTCTCTGAGCCTTGTTGTTTTCTTGCAGACGTTTCATTGCCAGGCTAGGCAACATCTTCAGTGCGAAAAGGAAGTGGGACTTGCTCTCTGTTTATATACCATGGCTTCTCCTGCTTGTGTTGGTGGGGGTGTTGTTCTCTCCTTGGTAGTACCTTGATTGGGTTGTTTGCTGCTTGGTTGATTGACTGAGTTAATAGTTCCTTGATTAGGGTCTATTGTGTTTGATTGCTCCTCTGCTGCTAATCACTCTGCTGCTAAACCACCATCACAGGCAGGACAAGCCAGGGTATATAAGCAGAGAGCCAGTTCCACTCCCTTTTCGCACTGAAGATGTTGCCTAGCCTGGCAATGAAACGTCTGCAAGAAAACAACAAGGCTCAGAGAGCATCATGGACTCCACAGTTCAACCCTGAGCTACAAATATTATCTTCGATTGGTAATACTATGATGTGTTTAAAAATAATTGCTAACAAAGTTTTGCCCTTAATCCAGGAATAAGTTCATGGAGCGTAAGAGGTCTCAATCACCCCAAAGCAAAGGTCATTTGGAACATAGAAGACCTGACAGAGAACATTCAGGAAAGGGGCATTACGATGACAGATACACAGAACCAAGGTGAATGTCAAATGCTACCCAAAAATCTGAACTTTGCATTGTTTAGCTGCTGGTGTGTTTGTGTAATTTTTGTAGGGTTTGTTGATTTGGATTTTGCTTAAAATAAGTCTTAGAACTGATTAATGGTAATTATTGGCATCATAGTTAAAATTTACTTTTTCTTTCTTTTGTCCTTTGAACCTGTAATATGTAGATATTTTTTTTTTTAATTTCAGAGGGAGAGAAAGACAGGAAAGAGAGAGAGAATCTGATTGGAAGAAGCATAGGACGTCCCGGTCATCCGATAGAAAAAATGATATGGAGAAATCAGCAGTACAGAGCTCTCTTTCTCATGAGGAGCCCCCTCCAAAGAAGAAGAAAGAGGAGGTGGATCCAATCCTTACCCGCACTGGAGGTGCATACATTCCTCCAGCAAAGCTCAGGATGATGCAGGCACAAATCACTGATAAAAATAGGTATGTCATATGTCATATTTATATTTTAAATTATATTTTATACAAATTAAATTAAATTAAACTTTTATATTTTAAGTTAACTGAAAGTCTATTAACAAAAACTTGATTTTTTAACAATATTATGCTCAAATAATAGAGAAGGCATGGAACCAGGAATACAGAAAGGTGCAAGTTGACATGTGGTAGAAAAATCCTAGTTGTGTGGAAGTGGAGGAGCCCTTTTTGGCTTTTCTTATCAGAAATGTGAATAAGACTGCTGTAGCTTTATTTAGAAAAAGCTTCGAAGATTGGGGTTTAGTCTCAATTTTTCAGGCTCAGATGGCTGAGTAATTATTATTGTGACTGTCTCATGTAGGAATAAATAGTGTTCCTTAATGAGAAGCCCAAATTTTTCTGCTGGGTGAGATAAAATCTGAAGCTAGCCTTGTCCTTCCTGATTTTGTCCATTGACGATAGTTGATAATACCTTTCTTTGCCAAATACAAATCACTGTTAGGTGTTTATTAACAATATTGCTTGGTGTAGCAGCTCCGCTTAAAGTCTTTTGCTTTTGTAAAACCAAAGTGAGAGAAGACTGATGTGTCACCGAGTTTAATGCTCCAGCTGACTAAGCTATCCCTTTTTCTCTAGTTCTTTGCTTTTTGCCCATTGGTAAATTTGTGTATTTTGAAAACAGCTTAGCCTATCAAAGAATGAGCTGGGAAGCACTGAAGAAGTCCATCAATGGTCTCATCAACAAGGTGAATGTTTCAAACATTGAAAATATTATACATGAACTTCTTCAAGAAAACATTGTGAGAGGCAGGTAAGCATAAAATATGTAAACAATATTTATACTGCTCAGTTTAAATACGTGAAATATAGATGAATGCATATGAAATAATATTAGGGATGCGGAAAATGTGGGATATGCCACTTTGGGACATGGATGGTGGCTGAAGGTAGGGAGGGAAAGGACAATGGAAAGTTCTGCTAATTACAATGGATATTTTCTGATCCATACTCATGAACATAGCTGTGATCATTAGAATGAATGGAAGTAAGTATAAGATGGTAATATAATCCTGTATATGTATTGTCTATCATATTTGATATTACATTATAATTTGCAGTATGGCTTACTTCATAAACTGCAAGTAAGTATACTGCAATAAGTACAATATGTTTATGAGTGGGTATAATATATTATTAGAAAGAGAAGCCTTTTAATATGGTCACCTTACAGCATAGTTAATTGGAGTTTGTGTTAAAAATATTTAAAACATCTTGCTTACATGATAGTTCACAAAAGCTTTCAATGAAGATGGTGCATTAATATACATAAAGGGAAGGTTTGATTACTGCTGCTGTATGGAATATCTAAGGCAGGGTGTAAAAGGAAGACCGATGTTTAAGGATACAGAAAAATGGTCTAACGAAACAGAAAATAATAAAATGCTAATTAGTATTTATCAAACAATAGTGCAGTGCGAGATATTCAGTTCTCTCCAATGAAGTATCATAGTCTTTAACTATAGTGATTTTGACTATATAAATAAATAAAATAACATGTTAATAAATAATTTTAATAAATAAAATAAATAAATAAAATTATTTTAATGAATACAATTATATATTATACACACAGAGATGCATGCACACACTGATGTAACACACGCCACACAGGAATGGAAGAGTTAGATTGTCATCTTCTCCCTCTTAGTTCTCCTGTGCTATGATCATAATCACTTGTAACCTGAGAATGTGTTCAACTAATCTTTCTCCCCAAAAATTGAACTTAAGCCCAGAGCTACTTAAAGCATGGATAGAATCCAAAACACTATTTTTCAAAAGGTTAAATTTGATTGAATGTGATTACATTTGTTATTGTTGTTCTTTAGGAGAGGTGCAGATAGGAATATACAGTAGCAACAACAAAATGACTCCCATACCTATTCCACAAATAAAGGTCTAACCATGAACTAGTTTGAATGGAGATGGAAGGATTGTGAGTGCCATCGAACAGTAGTGCTCAAAATCAAACAGTTCTGGATTCGCTTCTTTAATTCTAAGTGTTGTTTTATGCACCGACTCCATTTTGCTAATCTCATGGTGTTCAAATAAAAAGTGGTGAAGTCTGTCTGATTATGTTCATGAGCCCTTCAGTTTATTGTATTAGTAGTTACACAGTGCTCAATCATTTACACTCTTGCTCTGTCCTTCCATCCTGATAAGCTGTTGGGGAAATGAGTTTTCCATCAGCATTCTGCTTGGAGACAGGAGTAAGCAACAGCCTCCGATGGATTCCTAATCCACAAATATCCTCTTCTGGTGTGCTTCTTCAAAGTGCTTAATTGAAACACAGACTGTCAGCAAATATCTTTATAGCTGAATTAGGAGACAAAATATACTTGTTGAACTTAATTTACTTTTGTACCTTAATACGTTGATGACTTTGTACGTTGATGACCTTCAGCTTGCATTGATAAGTTTGTATGGGCTGTAGTTCTGCCATTTTTCCTGATGGATTTAGGCAGCAGAGTTATCATTTCTTATTCTGTAAAGCACAAGGGTAGTAATTTGTTGTTTTAATTACCTTTCATTTCAACTGTTTTAAATTGATTTTCTTCCGTGGAATGGCATTGCCTTTTTTTCCAGTGGTGTAACTCTATTTGGTCTTCGCTAGGACTGTATAACTAAAAAATGCAGTAGCTTTGGTAGAAACTTGTGCTGCTAAATGGAAACATGAATGTCCGCTTGATATATGAGAGAGCAGGACCATGGGATTTGGGAATTATGTATAATAAAGTTTATTTATCATTTTGCTTACAGTTGGTGTTAACTATTCCTTTCTGAAACACTGTTGGAAATTAATCTGGTTACTCCAGATCTAATATCACAATATAAACTTACCCCATGAAGAATAGCAGAGCAGATGGAAAACCTAAAATTGTCATAGTGAATATCATATATTAGGTACTTTGATAATAGAATGTAGTGGAGAAGAGCCACTGATTATCTTCAAGCTACTGTATATGCTTCCATATAATTCATGGGAGCTTTGTAAAAGATTAAGTCCAAATTTAGATGCATTGAGTGGTATTAGTAGAAGTGGATTTCTCTACCTACTTCTTCCCAGAGCACCCCTTTCAGACCCTCTCTCCCCCACCAAAAAAATACTGCAAAGGGGTTTTCAGCAGGGGAGCTGCTGAATGGATAAGCTGATGGGGGGTGGGTGGAATTTCCATACAGGGAAATCTACTCAGTCAAGTGAGACTCAGTCTCTGTGCAAACTTTTCAAGGAGTTGGAGGCACTACTAAAGTTAGGGAAGTCCCTTTTCCATGTGCCTTGTTGCTTGCATTTAAATTTTGACTAAGTTTTATTTTTTGAAAGGGTCTTTATGTCTCTGTTCTCGTTTACAGAGGATTACTAGCAAGATCAATTTTGCAGGCCCAGAGTGCTTCACCTATCTTCACTCATGTATATGCAGCAGTTGTAGCCATCATCAATTCCAAGTTTCCAAATATTGGGGAATTGATTCTCAAGAGGCTCATTTTAAATTTTCGCAAGGGATACAGAAGAAATGATAAGGTATGGAAACAGCTATTGAACAGGTTAATTGAATAAGATTGACTCGATTAATGTCTTTATATTTTGAGCTGTCGTAGGGAAATATGCTCAGTGAGACTTATTTCTTCTTTAATGTATTAATGAGTACAAGGTATGTAGTCATGAGGAGATCACAGAGAAGAAAAGGCCATGTAAGATTAGGTTTTTCCAGGAATAACTATAAATGAAAACTCAGATGTATTTTAATGTCTACACTTACTTAGAAATTAAGAATAACTTTATTATAAGAAAAACAAAATGCTTTATGTACAACTGAATTGAAAATTTCAATTATATCAAATTCCACCCCTTCCTGATTCATTCTTCTTTTATTTACTGTCGCCTTGCATGATTGCGGTTAGAGTTGCAGATGGAGCACATATACTATGACTTTAGGATTATTTCCCTAAAGCAGTCTAAAGGTAAAGGTAAAGGTTCCCCCTGCACATTTGTGCAGTCGTGTCCGACTCTAGGGGCCGGTGCTCATCTCCGTTTGTTAGCCGAAGAGCCAGCGTTGTCCGAAGACGCTTCCACGGTCATGTGGCCGCATGACACGCGCGGAACGCTGTTACCTACCCACCGAAGTGGTACCTATTAATCTACTTGCATTTGCATGCTTTCGAATTGCTAGGTTGGCAAGAGCTGGAGCTAGTGCGAGAGCTCACTCCGCATGCAAGGCTAGGGATTCAAACCTCTGAACTTGCGATCTTCCAGTCGACAAGCCTGGCGTCTTACCCGCTGAGCCACCACGTCCCTATCTATCTATAGTTTATTTTTTACACCATTTGCACACCATATTAAGCCAAAAACAGACAAACCATATTATGGCTTAGTGAGGTTTCTCAGCCAAGCCTTACTGTGTAATACAGTTTCTAAACTGACTGTAGATTTAAACATGGTTCAAGTAGGCCCACCAACTACACCGACTGGTTTTATTGGGTCTGAGTTAGGCCTGCAGAAGATGGCTGCTGGTAAATATTTCTTGTCTCTTTTCCAATAAAACTAGTAAGGGACAGGCAATGTCTCCTTTTTTAAAGTGGTAAAATGTTAAATACTTCTGTGAGCTATCTGAATCCTTTCATGCTGGGATGGGCAACTTGTCACCTGTATACTCCCTTCTTTGTGTCCTTTGCAGTCTCCTCTGATCTTGATTGCTGAAGAATGACTGTGTGATTTCTCATCATTTTGAAATACTAAATACATGAAAATGAATATAAGCCTTAAAGTTGGTCAGAGTAAAAAACAAGAACAGTCCCCCAAACATGTCCCAAACGAGTTACTCCCATATGTACGATGTGGCCCTACCTGCTTTATGACCTTGCAGCATCCCCAAACATTAAGTGTGGTGTAGCCCTCATGCTTCGGAAGGTGGTTCATCCTGGCATAATGATAGTAAAATAAAGGAACAGGAAGCAGGCCTTCTCTGCAGTAGCCCCCGCCCTCTGGAACACTCTGCCCCCAGATCGCTCCTGGCCTTCCGGAAGAACCTGAACCCTTGGCTCGGCCGTCTTGCTTGGGGCGGGAAAGGGAATAGTTATTCTTGGGGGTGGCTGGCGCCTTAGAGCTCTCCTCCCTCGCTGATTTAGATCTTTTTTAGCCACTTGTTTTTTATATTTATACTTACTTTTATATTTATATTTGGAAATAGTGTATTTATATTTTAGATGTTTTTATCTCTACTGTTTTAAAGTGTCTGCTATTGTAAACTGTCCAGAGTCCCCCTTTGCTGGGGGAGATGGGCGGTGGCAAAATTTGAAAAAAATAAAAGTATAACTTTGTGTTTTGTTTTGCAGCAACTTTGCCTGACAGCTTCCAAGTTTGTTGCGCATCTTATGAATCAGAATGTGGTAAGCTATCCTGCATTAGGGACATCATATTCTAGCTTTTGATACTTACAGTATAATCTTCCCTCAAATACCAAAAAAATGAGGTTTTGTGGTTACATACTGATGTTTTATACAGGAGCTCATTATCCATCTAGATTACTTCTTGTCCCCATTTGTAATACACTAAACTCACCTGAATAGTGAAATCATGTCAGAATCAGAACCAGAATTAGTGAGACCTAGGCATTATGCATTTGCACTCAGTCGTCAAACATATTCAGGTAGCTTTCCTGAGAAAGTGATTGATGAAGCAGTTAGGCTTTCTAATATTTATATTTGAGATGGGAGTTTCATATTTTAAGATTGTAAATTTAATTAACTTTTATCTACTAATGTCACAGAATTAGGACTTTCTCAGATGTGGGCAGTAGCTATTTACTAGATGTGGATTTTTTAGGATGCTGTTTAACAAAAAAAAACCAATGAATATCCTCAGCTTATTAAGTTTTATGATTAGACTACAGATAGTCCTCGCTTAACAACCACAATTCACAATTGGGTGAAGGGACGCCTAAGACAGGAAAGTCATGGCAGAAAGGTCAGACTAAATACGATCCCTGGGGAAGGTAATGGCAACCCACCCCAGTATTCTTGCCGTGAAAACTAAATGGATCAGTACAGCCAGAGATATGTCGTGGGCTGGTCCATGAAGTCACAAAGAGTCAGAAACGACTGAACGAATAAACAACAATCACAATTGGGACCAGCAGGTCCATTGCTAAGTGATGCAATCATTAAAGAGACATCATGTGACTGCAACAGGCTTATAACCTCACTTCCGCTGTGGTTGTTAAGCAAATCACCCACAGTCGTTAAGGAAGACATCATGTGACCGCGACTTGCGATTTTAGTGCTGGCTTCTCCATTGACTGCTTGTTGGAAGCCGGCTGTGAAGCACACAAATGGCGATGATGTATGGGACACTGCGACAATCGTAATCACCCGCCGCTTGTGAAGCGCCCGAATCTCGATCACTGACTATGGAGATGCTGTGACTGTCGTAAGTGTGAGGACCGGCCATAAAGTTACAGGTAGTCCTCGACTTACAACCATTCATTCAGTTACTGTTCAAAGTTACAACAGTGCTGAATGAATGGTGGTTATGACCGGTCCTCAGAGTTTCGGCTGTCCCAGCACCCCCGCCGTCACGTGATTGCGATCTGGGAGCTTGGCAACTGGCTCGCAGTTATGACCGGTTGCAGCACCCTGTGATCACATGATTGCCATTTGCGACCTTCTGTGCTGGCTTCCCCAGAAAGTCAATGGGGAAGCTGGCAGGGAAGGTTGCAAGTCTCTGTGGTAAGTCTCCCCCACCGGCACACCCTCCCCCAGCCCCTTTGTGCTTGTGCCGGCCACTCAAGCACCCCCGTGCACCCTCCCCAAGCCTCGCCACGCCTCCCTCGCACCCTCGTGCATCCTCCCTGAGCCTCACCGCACCTCCCTCGCACCCTCGTGCTGTCCCACACCTGGCCGCAGCCACCTACTTTGCCTGCCAGCCTGCTTGTGAGCTGCCTGGGACTTGCAACTTCCTGCCGGCTTCCCCACTGACTTGGTTGTGGGAAGCCAGCAGGAAGTTGTCTCACCTGACTGGGATTCAGTTAATGACGGCAACCGGGACTGCAGGGATTGTCATTGCTAAGCGATGCGGTTGTGCTTTACGACCGCATCACTTAGCGACGGAAATTCCAGTCCGAATTGCCATGGTAAGTCGAGGACTGCCTGTACTTTTTCAGCGCCATCATAACTTCGAACAGTCGCTAAACAGGGCAGTTAAGCAAGGACTACCTGTATAGCTTTCCTTCCATACAAGCCAATGGGCGCAATTTAGAGCAGGATAGGCAGCTGGAGGCAGACTGCTTAACCTTGTTTCGAGGGTTCCTAATCAGGACTCCTTATGACCCTTTCAGTAAGTATAGAGGTTTACTTTTTCCTGGGTTAAAGCATGGGCCCCTCTATTTTGGAGTGAACCCCAAAGAGGTTCTGCCGCCATTTTCCGTTATATTTCCCAACTGCATGCAAATAGTTGTGCAAAGGCGAAATGCATAGTAGAAGGGCTGCTGAAGCTTAGCTTGAATTGGAGTGAGTCTTTCTAGCTGACTGTTCAAGTTTTGTTTCAAACAGTACCCCTTGCTAATTGCCTGATCTAGAGAATTACTTTAGGCATATCCAGTTGGACCTGGCTTTGAACTTTAAATACTTCCGACTGCTCTGCTGTTGGTGGGGTGGGATGTCTTAAAATCAGCATGTGCTGCACTGATCTCATTGCACTTCTTCTTGCAGTGGTGGTATATTTTATCAACTATTTTAAATATCTGGTTTGTATTAATACTTGTGTTGTTTTCCTGTCAGGCTCATGAAGTTTTATGTTTGGAAATGCTCACGTTGCTCCTGGAAAGACCTACAGATGATAGTATTGAAGTAGCAATTGGGTTTCTAAAGGACTGTGGCCTCAAGTTAACTGAAGTGTCTCCTAGAGGTATTAACGGTAGGTACAGACTCCTGATACCTTCCTCCCTCATTCCTCCAGTTACCTGAATTAGCAGTCCCCATCTAACTGTTTTTACACCACAGCCATCTTTGACCGCCTTCGCCATGTCCTTCATGAATCTGAAACTGACAAGCGAGTTCAGTATATGATTGAAGTCATGTTTGCTGTGCGGAAAGATGGATTCAAAGATCACCCGGTAATTCCAGATGGACTTGACCTTGTGGAGGAGGAGGATCAATTTACCCACATGTTACCTTTGGAAGATGAATATAATCCAGACGACATTCTCAGTAAGTATGATTTCAAAATCAACATTATGTTTGTACGATTTGGAATTGTGTAGGAAGCACTTAGCCAACCTAGCAATTCGAAAGCATGCAAATGCAAGTAGATTAATAGGTACCACTTTGGTGGGGTGGTAACAGCGTTCCGTGCGTGTCATGCCGGTCACATGACCGCGGAAGCGTCTTCGGACAACGCTGGCTCTTCGGCTAACAAACGGAGATGAGCACCGGCCCCTAGAGTCGGACACGACTGCACAAATGTGCCGGGGGGGGGGGGAACCTTTACTTTTTACTTAGGAAGCACTTAGCATAATTTCAGTGGTTTTCTTTTCTCCTTTCGGGCAGATGTGTTCAAAATGGACCCTGATTTTATGGAAAATGAAGAGAAGTACAAAGCTCTGAAAAAAGGTATGTGGCTCAAGTTCTTAATTGTGCATAGCTGTTTATTTCTAATGCACTTCTGTGTCCTAAATTCTGCTGACTCAATCAAATCTATTAACTTGAATTTCTTTTTTGTAATGTAGAAATTCTTGACGGAGGTGACAGTGACTCAGAAGCTGGTCAGGATGCTGGAAGTAGTGAAGAGGAGGATGAGGAAGAAAGAGAGGAGGAAGATGAGGATGAAGAAGGTAAGGGTTCCATTTAAACTAAATGCGGTAAATTACTCAGAGTTGGGGGTAATATTGTGTGGAAGGACAATAAATCTAACTTCGATTTATATTAAAATACAGTTTCTTTTTAATGTGTTATCATTGGGGAGTGAATGTATATGAACAGCGTAGGCCTTTTATGTTGTGCTCAGTCAAATGTACTGACTTAGCAAAGCAAAGGTGAATGTAGAGACACTTTTAAAATAGTAAAGGGTGATTTAGTTATACTTACTACTCTTAAATCAGAGCATGTTCATAATTGTGTATGGTTCAAAGCTTTTGTAAAGTTTGCTCATTTGGATCTAAAAACATTTTTTTAAAAAATTGCCCCCTGTGCCTAATCAGTCTGCTTTTGAAAATCTTGACTTCATGTTTCTGCTGGAAAAACAATATTGATGTTCAAGACAGATGCCCAGTGCTGTCTTGGTCAATTGGAACTAACATACTGTATATGCATTTTATTTCACTTTTGCATCCCAGCTTTTAGATCCTTCAAATGTAAACATTAGCTTTTTTGTCGATGAAGGTTCTCAGTCATCCAGGTGGAACAGTCTGTGGCTTGAATCATGTCAACTGGATTTCTATTTTCTCAGTAGAAACGTTTCACTCCTTATCCAAGGAGCTTCTTGACTTCTTCAGTCTCAGACTGAAGAAGCTCCTTGGATAAGGAGTGAAACGTTTCTACTGAGAAAATAGAAATCCAGTTGACATGATTCAAGCCACAGACCATTAGCTTTTTTCTTCTCACCTGCTTCTGTCATTGTCAAAAATATGTACTTTTTGTTTTAAATTTCCTGTTGTGTATTAATTTTCATTATAATGCTAAAAAACAGTTTTATAGAGAAGTATGGTATTTTTTGTTGGGTTTTTAATGTGTCTGGGCCAAATGTTAATATTTAGTATAATGTGCATCAGCCAGCCTTTTAAACCCACGAGATCCACAGAATTTACTAAAAGAATTAAGGTTTGCTTAAATAATGTCCCTTGAAATCGAGTTTTAAAACTTTTATCTTAGACTGAATTGTGTCCATTACTAACACTTAACTTTCTTTCAAAGTATGGGGGTAGATGTTGTTTTGCATATATTAGCCCTCATGGTTGACAAATAAAGCAGCTTAGCATGTTTTGACAGTCTGCAGCTGATATCTTTAAAAATATTGAAACAGCAGAAAATGGTTATACGGAAATACAAGAACACATCGAGGTGGATTCTGAGCATTTGCAGATTCTGAAGGATATTGTTTCTTAAGCAGTGTTGTAGAAAAACATTTTTTTCAAGCAAAAAAAAACCAATAATTGCTGCAGCCTGTCAGCATGAAGAGTGCTCATATAAACACTCTGGGCATTTATTCGTTTTAGAACAGCTTATTTAGTTATACATCGGACCATGATGAAATCTTACTTGCTGTTCTATTGCAGTTGTTATGCATGGTATTCTTAGAGGCGTAGGAGAATCCCCCCCCCCCACCTTTGAAATCTCACAGAAATTCCCTTGATCATTTCAGCACCGAGCCAGATTGAAAGCTCATTGTTTCCATATGAAATTAATGCAACAATCTTTGTGCACAAAGGAAGCAGCAGCTCTGCATCATAATATGGTGGTCTCTAATATCAGGACATTAGAATATATTCCTCCCCCTGAAATAGTAAATGCACAAAAGCTGTACACTGAACTGGTATCACTGTAAAAGCAGCTATTTTTCTCACATAATTTTTTAAGGCAAAGATAATGCCTTTGGTCTGAGGTTGCCTCCTTTCAGAATGTTTAAAAGTTCCATCGATAGGATTACCTACCACCGTCTGTATCCTGGAGAAGCCATCCCCTGCATCTACGGACTTCCTAAGATCCACAAGGAAGGAACACCCCTCCGACCCATAGTCAGCAGCATTAATTCGGTAACATACAACATTGCCAAACACCTCTCTACCATACTAGCACCTCTAGTTGGACACTCTGAACACCACATCCACAATTCGGAAGAATTTGTTTCCAAAGCAAAGATCCTGAAACTGGATACAGATGAAACTATGGTCTCCTTCGATGTGTCCTCCCTTTTCACCAGCATCCCCACCACTCATGCTCTATCCGCTGTCAGGAAGAGACTAGAAGAGGACAGCACCCTTGAAAGGAGAAACCATCTGAACCCAAACCAGATCTGCCATCTTCTGGACCTGTGTCTTAACACCACTTATTTCTCATACAGAGGTGACTTTTACAGACAAAAACACGGCTGTGCCATGGGTTCTCCTGTGTCACCCATTGTGGCCAATTTATACATGGAAGAAGCGGAGAAGAAAGCACTCAACACATTCCAGGGAACGGTGCCCACCCACTGGTTTAGGTATGTGGATGACACCTGGGTCAAAATCAAGGCCCAGGAAGTACAGGCCTTCACGGACCATATAAACACTATAGATGCCAACATTAGGTTCACCAGAGAAGACACCAAGGACAACAGACTGGCATTCCTAGACTGTGAAGTCCTCATTGGGACCGGTGGCAAGCTAGAAATAGGGATCTACAGGAAACCCCCACACACAGATCAATATCTGATGTTTGACTCCCACCATCCACTGCAGCACAAACTAGGAGTCATCAGGACATTGTCACACAGAGCAGAAACCATCCCCACCTCCATGGATTCCAAAAAGAATGAAAATCAGCACCTGAGAACAGCTCTGAAGGCCTGTGGATATCCAGATTGGGCCTTCACTAAATCTAAGTCTACCAGACCTAAAACAGCGACAGACAAGGCTGAGACTCAGAGTAAACGGAAGAACCTGGTCATTCCTTACATGGCTGGCGTGTCTGAAAAGATAAAACGGATATTTGGCAAACACCACATACCTGTATATTTCAAACCCACCAACACACTGAGACAGAGGCTTGTACACCCCAAATATCAAACTCCAAAACATAAGAAAAGCAATGTAGTTTATGCAATTCAGTGCAGTGAGGAGTGCTCTGAACTCTACATTGGAGAAACCAAACAACCTTTGTACAGGAGGATGGCCCAACACAGGAGAAGTAACACCACAGGACCAGAGTCAGCAGTTTATCTTCCTCTAAAGGAAAAAGGACACTCATTTGAGGACATTAATGTCCACATTTTAGACAGAGAAGATAGGTGGTTTGAGAGAGGGGTCAAGGAATCCATTTATGCCAACTTGGAAAATCCTTCCTTGAATAGAGGTGGGGGCCTCAGGCACAATCTTTCCCCTATTTTCCTTCCTGCTTTGTCTTCTGTGCCTAGGAAGATTAAGACCATTTCGCAATCTCAACAACAGCAAGGTAATCTTAACGATCCTCCTTTGGATGATAAAGGGACTTAGAAATAAACATCTCAAATAACCATGACCTAGCCCCAGGTGCAAGGTCACACAGCCACCCTAGAAACATATCTAAGGATTCCCTTACTAACTTTGCTCAGACTGAAGAAGCTCCTTGGATAAGGAGCGAAACGTTTCCACTGAGAAAATAGAAATCCAGTTGACATGATTCAAGCTACAGACAATTCCCATAATATTATTCCCAAATAATATTCCCATCAAATATTATCCAGGCCCACCCCTGCTTGGCTTCCAAGTTCAGTTATTTTTCATGAATAATGCATTTATTCTGAACAATGATATCTGAAATAATGTGTCTGCAACACTATGCAATTTTATTTTTCCTGAATGGTTTATCCTAATTTTTTGTTTATTTCCCTTAATTTATCAAGGACAAAAAGTTACCATCCACGACAAAACGGAAATTAACTTGGTTTCCTTCCGGCGAACCATTTACCTTGCAATTCAGTCGAGGTAAAATGAAATATTACTCTCAGTTGAAATGTGACACCTGTTATAGCATAAACCACAGGCACTTTTGCAAGCTAGCACCCTAGATGACAGCTCGCAAAATGTTAGCTTCAATCTGTAGCACTTGTATATTTTACTGTATTTTTAGGAATGCATTTCAAAAGTATCTCTTACCAAACTGATTCCCTTCAAATTTGTTGGACTGCAACTCTTATAATTCCTGTCATTGAAGAGTTGCAGGCACATACACCTGTCAAGCAACAAATTGAGGAAGAATTCTCAATTTTAATCAATTAAATTTTAATTAAGAAGATTCATACATTTAAAATGGGTATATCTGCACTTGTAGAATAAAAGAAAATGGCATAGAACTGAAGATATTTGCAAATGTTTTTATTGTCCTCTTTACATCAAACTGTTATTCTATGAAATTACACTGTGGAAACAGCCTGTGTTCTAATTTGTTTACTTACTAGACTTGGTACATGTCTGTTTAATATGAGGTTACAGTAATAATGACTCATAAATGAGAATCATCTTGTTTTTAGTCTGTCTGAAAATCTATTGGTTTTGGCTGCAGCTCATGAAAAAATTAATAGCTAAAATATAATTATTTTTCAACAGAAATGTATGTAGCTATTAAACTCTTTATGCTTTTTAATGAAATGTCAGTCTGAAGAGAATTCGTAGATTTATAACATTTTATTTATTTATTTATTTATTTTCTATCCCGCCTTTATTATTTTTATAAATAACTCAAGGCAGCAAACATAACCTAATACTCCTTCCTCCTCCTCCTATTTCCCCCACAACCACCACCCTGTGAGGTGAGTTGGTCTGAGAGAGAGTGACTGGCCCAAGGTCACCCAGCCGGCTTTCATGCCTCAGGCGGGACTAGAACTCTCAGTCTCCTGGTTTCCCATTGGCTCCTTCCTAGGGCTGAGAGAGAGAGTGACTGGCCCAAGGTCACCCAGCCGGCTTTCCTGCCTAAAGCAGGACTAGAACTCACAGACTCCTGGTTTCCCATTGGCTCCTTCCTAGGGCTGAGAGAGAGAGTGACTGGCCCAAGGTCACCCAGCCGGCTTTCCTGCCTAAAGCAGGACTAGAACTCTCAGTCTCCTGGTTTCCCATTGGCTCCTTCCTAGGGCTGAGAGAGAGAGTGACTGGCCCAAGGTCACCCAGCCGGCTTTCCTGCCTAAAGCAGGACTAGAACTCACAGACTCCTGGTTTCTAGCCCAACACCTTAACCACTAGACCAAACTGGCTCTTCAAGTCCTCCCTTAACCATGAAGCTCCATTTATTTATTTAATTTTCTATCCTGCCTTTATTATTATTTTTTTATAAATAATTCAAGGCAGGGAACATACCTAATACTCCTTCCTCCTCCTATTTTCCCCACAACAACAACCCTGTGAGGTGAGTTGGGCTGAGAGAGAGTGACTGGCCCAAGGTCACCCAGCTGGCTTTCATTGGAATGTAGAGGTCTTAATTCGCCTTTGCCTAACAGTAGTTGAAACCAGCATGGCTTTGATATTACACCAAAGTGTCTTTGAGGCTTTGTGAGAAGTTTTTACCATATTAGGGATGAAAGTTAGTTATGGACAGATAAATGTATATTTTCTCTCTCTCTGTGTTTCTCTAGTTTGGATTTTGAGGAATGTGCTCACAAACTGCTGAAGATGGACTTTCCTGAAAGCCAAACAGTAAGTCTTAATTAGTTTTTTTTTCCTTTTCCATTCCTTAAAGAGTTTTTTTTTTTAAATCAGTTATTGACACAATCGTATTTTACATAGTATAGCAGCTGATGCCTAGCACAGGGGTTCTCCAACAGTGAGTTATGTCCCCTGGGCGTGTCATGAGCAAATTTGAGGGGGGGGGTGTCTCAAAAAGAAGAATCCTTAGGAGATGGAAAAATACTCTGACTCCAGATATTAAGGATTGGATTTTGGAGGTGTGTAATCTAGCCATTTTTGAGAAAATTATATGTTCCGTTGATCAGAAAATGTCATGTTATCTCTCCCTTTGAAAGAAATTCTTAGATGGGCTTGGGGAACATTGAAAGCTTAGTTTCCCTTTTTAAAATCAGGTGATTTGGGAATATATTTGTAATTACAGATTTTTAAAATCTTTCTATGTTTTTATTTGTTGTGCTATGTTTTTTTCCCTTTTTTCTTTCTGGGTAGTAAATTGTTCATTTCTATTTTATGTATGTTTGTTTGAAAATGGATTAATAAACATTTTAAAAACCCATCTGGTGTGCACCCCCTGATAAAATCTGCTTGTGATTCTCCATACCGGGAGGCTAACGGCGCAGGGGCATGCAGATTATCTTTCTCTGCTGCGGCGCTTGCTATGGACAGCCTTCCCCTTGTGGCCCGGTTATCCCCTCCCCTTATGGCCTTCTAGAAATTCACGGAAACTACTTTTCTGGAAGGCATTAGGGGAACAATGAGTGGGTGATCTCTGAGTAGTTGCATTACTGTTAGTTTCGTTTTGGTTTTCTGTTGCTTCATTGTTGAAAACCACTGGGAGTCTGTGTAGATTACCACAGTGAATCAAAAAGTGCTGTGTTCCGGGCTGAGTCAGCTTTGGAAGCTCGTGGGAGCAGCTTCAGAGGCAGTTGAGGGAGCCCCTGGCCCCAGGAGCAAGGTCTGACAGAAATCCAGCTTTGGGTGCAGCAGCTCTCTTAAAGCACAGCCTGACAATTTTATTCATAGGGTGGTCAAACAAATTTATTAATTTATCAATAAATTTATTGATAAATAAATAATAAATTAATTTATTAATTTGAACACACCACATGCATAGGTTTCACAATTCATAAATTATGATTAACATGTCTATTATTATTATTGTTGTTGTTGTTGTTGCCAGTTTGGTGTAGCAGTTAAGGTGCATAAAAGCGGCTGGGCGACTTTGGGCCAGGCACTCTCTCTCAGCCCAACTCACCTCACAGGGTTGTTGCTGTGGGGAAAATAGGAGGAGGAAGGAGTATTAGGAATGTTCGCCTAATATATATAAAATATATATGTCTGCTTGACTTACATATAAAAAAAGCCAGGATAAAATAATAACAACAATAACAACAAGTCAAGTACTTACTGTCAAAAGAGCCAGTATAGTATAGTGGTTAAGGCACAAAGCTTGAAACCAGGAGGCCTTGAGTTCTAGTCCCGTCTTAGGCACAAAGCTAGCTGGGTGACCTTGGGCCAGTCATTCCCCCTCAGCCCTAGGAAGCAGGCAAGGGCAAACCACTTCCAAAATCGTGCCAAGAAAACTGCAGGGACTAGTTCAGGCAGTGCCCAGGAGTCAACACTGACTCGAAGGCGCACGAACACATGTCACGTACTAGATAATACAGTTAGTAGAGTTGTTGATTTTCCATTTTTTTCCAGAAACATGCTCTCCAGATAGAATGTATATAGTAGATATTTGCTTTGCACAGATTTTTCTAACACATGAAAAAAACTGAAGTTGAGCAATTTTAGTTCTGAGAATATATTTCTAGAAATTGCATTACGTAAGTGTATACCTGTGCTCATATTTTGCTGACGCTATTGTTAAATGTTTCCACCAATCTCCTGCCAACCTAGAACAAGTTTGTATAACTTTCCAAAAAGTAATGGCTGGGGCTAGGGTTGAAACTAAATTTAATTTCATTTGTATTAAACTTAATCTTAACAGATATTTATTTTTAATGATTCTCCACTCTTCTATTTATTAGTTTTCCCTTTCTGTCAATTAAAAATTGTGGCTTTGGAAATTTCAGGGGAATGTATCCAAAAGAGAGTCATGAAGAAAGCTAGAACTTTTAACCTTTTCCTGTCAAAAGGAAATGTGTACTTTCACCCCACCTTTCTAGTAGCACAAGGAAAACAGGCTTATGCCTGAACCGGAAGCTTGCAAGGACTGTTTGACACCAGTGTCTCCCAATCTTGACAACTTCCAGATGTGTGTACATCAACTCCCAGAATTCTCAGCAATGGCCATGCTGACTGGAGGATTTTGGGACCTGAAGTCTACAGATCAGAGGGGCACCCAGGTTGGGAAATCTTGTCTGTAGACTATCTGCATGTGCATAGTAATAGAGGAGGGTGAAGGAAGCACAGCGCTTCCTGAGGCCTGAATCCTTCACGAGTCAGGGATTACTAGTTTGTGCTGTGTGAAGAAGCCTTGAGCCCTTGCTCCCCTTCCATCTCTTGCAGCACAGCCACAAAGCGAGGGAAGGAATAGGAAGCACCTGCTTTTTGCTACAGGTTGCACCTTTCAGTGATAGAATTCAACTGCGGTTTGTTGAAAGAAAGAAAAAAAGACCAGGGAGCTGATAATTTCAGTCTCACAGCTCTGTTGGAGGAAGGAATTTATGAACACATGCCTCCCGGTTTTCACATAGCATTGAAATCATAGTTTAGCATTACATCCAGAAACAAGCCACTCCGTGTGATTATCCGCTCATTTGAAATATTTATCATGATACTCTTCTCTATTCCATTTCTGCCTAAACGAGTCTAATCACCACCTTTATTCCAGTATAAACATGATCTTGTCTCCCACAAAGTAGTCCCTGTCATTTACCGTGTAATAAGTACCTAGCAAAAGGGCACCTTTTGGGGTGTATCCTCAGGAAGAGTTTGCCTTGAGCGTAGCCATTGATGTTGTGTTTTCCTGACTAGACATAGACAGCAGCGGGGTACCCATTGAAGGCGCTTATTCTTTGGACAAACTTGAGCAGTGTACTAAGCCAGTGCTCCCCATCCTGGGTGCCCTCCAGAGCTTTCAGCAATGGCCATGTTTGCTCAGAATTCTGGGACTTGAAGTCCATACATCTGGAAGGCGCCAGGTTAGGGAAAGCTGCATTTTGTTTGTTTGTTTGTTTGTTTCTCATATTTCTGCATCACCCATCTCACAAGCGACTCTGGGCGGTTTACAATTCAGCATTTTGTGCTTGTGCCGAAGCTTGTCAACCAAGCTGGGAAATGGTTCCACTTTTGTTTAACGTGGAGATTCTTAACTGCAGTCTAAATCCATGGTTTTTCCTATGGTTATTTACCTTAACAGTGTCTCTGATAACAGAAGAGTTTGTTCTCGCTTCTAACTTCTGGACATAGAACCTGCTGCTAAGACTAGCTATAGAATTGAGTCTTTTCGGCAGCATTTATCTCTATTTGCTGAACTTTTTCACCCCTGCAAGCATGCAGGGGTTTGTGATTTTTTTTAAAGTAGTTTGGGGAATATTCCTGCTCCCACTGCACATGATAGCTCCTGTCCTGATTAACTGATTATGCATTTGTATGTATGTATGTGTGTGTGAGTGGAAAACAGGGCCAAGTAGGTGGCCAATCTGCAGGTGGCTATGATAGTGGTTTAGAAAGAGGAAAATGTGTGTGCTCATATGGTAAGTTTTATATATGAGCATTTGAGTTTAAATCTTTTATCCATTGTTAATATTAAGCCAGACTTAGTTTGTTGTACGAACACACCCTCTATATCTTGTAGTGATAGAGTTAGAAGGCTGTGAAGAAGTCTGGGTAGGCTAAGATTAATTTCTGAGATATGTGCTTTACTTAAGGTTTTATTGCATAACGAAGCTGTGCTAAGACAGTATGAGAAGGAGATCTATTGATTCATTGATTTGATTTATATCCTGCCTTTCATTCAGGAGATCAAGGTGGCTGACATAGCACAGCCTCCTCCCACTTTCCCCACAGCAAGGTAGGCTAGACTGAGATTGTGTGACTGGCTCAAAGGCACCCAGGGTGCTTCCGAAGGAGGAACAAATAGATGAAAGAAGCAAGCTTCAGGATTTTATCCTAAACGTTTGTTTCGTGTGTGTGTGTGTGTGTGTGTGTATGTGTGTGTGTGTGTGTTTTAGATGCATGTTTTTTGAATCAGCTAGATATATATTTTAGATAATGGAATTACACCAGTATTCAATTAGCTGTTTAAATGAACAGAGACCAGAAAGTAGGCTTATGAACAAGGCACTCAGTACAGTTTGGGGGCCTGATAGATTGTACAGAAATTGGGCCTTTTGCTAATTCATCACCCATCCTGGGCCAACATTTTAAAAGCCTTGTTGCATTATTCATGCTGATAATTTAATGTCTGCTTTAGCCTTTATCTGTTTTTCTGTTCCTTTCAGAGGCTGCAAACTTACATACATGGTTTCATTAGAACTTCCAGCATTTACTGAATAAAGGGAGACAGAAGAAAAGTTCACAGGAATATGAAAAGGGATACTATTTGGTCATTTACCTCCCCCTGCCCTCCCCGCCCCCCATACTCCAGAATTTTGCAAAGTTGCCAGATTTGAAAACACTTGGGTATAAAAACAGTTTTGATACTGCTATTTAAATCCATGTGTCTCTGTGCACAAAATATAGCCTGGTATACTATAATACGGGAATGTTCCATGATTCCAAAACTAAAGGGTTTACTTTAACCAGTGGGGGGGGGGGGGGCGCAGACATTTTTAGCCAATTATCCTGCAGTCCTTTTCACTCTTAAAAAAGTTGCACGAAGTATTTTGCTTTCAATTCTGCAACATTTATTTATTAATAGTACTTTCCTATTGAATTAGTAAAATTATAGGCCTAAATTGCAGCTGTAGGGAAAGGGATGGTAGCTCGCTTCTTCACTAAATTAATTAATCTAGAATAAGCCTCAAACTAGGAAATAATTTATTGATTTAAAGTCAGTAAATTTATTGCCTTTAAGTCAAATAGAACACTCTGAGAAAATGGTCAGCAGAAATAAACAGGTGACAGTCCCAGGGGCAGCAGAATAGCAGTGTCATCAAAATTACCTGAGCGTATGGAATTTAACACATTTCCACTTTTAATCTGAGGCATATCCTTGATGTTTACAGAAAGGAAAAGAGAAGAGGGGGAATCTGATGATAAAAACCCTTGGATTAAGTAGAAGGAAGTCATGGTTAAATCCTGAAGGAGGAACTTTAGAAATGGCAAAGAATCTGCAGTATAAAATCTGTGCTTTTCTGTCTTTGCTCTTCAGAGACAGAAATTTCATTAGCTGTTTCTTCACCAACTGCTTTAAAGTGATGAAGCATCTGTATTACTGAGAGGGTCTCACTGGAGATAAAGTTTGCCCAAAGGGTGTTAAGGTTGCCGTTGGGGAACTACAGCTTCACAAATAATTGTGTGACCCCTCTGGATGTATTTATTTGCGCATGCAGGGGAGTGGGGTGTTTATTAAGGGAGCTGCATATGGCCCAATATAGATGCATTGCTCCCCATCTTTGACTTTGGGCAAATACCATCATTCAACAGGTTTCCAGGTTTCCCTGAGCAGAGTTAAGGGCTCATAGAGGGATCTAGTTAGCATTAACCATAGTGAAGCAGTAGAGTCAGTGATTGAATTTTGGCCTTGCCAACTTAACAATATTTTGCTTTTCTTGTCAGATAGCTCAGTTGTGCACTCTTCAACACTATCAAAGCCTTCACTGCCTCTTTCTCTAACTTCGCAACATACAGTTTTCATGGCAGTGCTAATAGAGAAGTTACGTTTTCTGTGTTCCTGTATTTGGAGCAATCCAAAAGCATGCAAATGCAAGTAAATAAATAGGTACCACTTCGGTGGGAAGGTAACAGCGTTCCGCACGCGTCATGCCAGCCACATGACCGCGGAAGCGTCTTCGGACAGCGCTGGCTCTTCAGCTAACAAACGGAGATGAGCACCGGGCCCTAGAGTCGGACACGACTGTGCAGGGGAAAACCTTTACCTTTTATTGCCTTACAAGAGTGGCAATTCAGTGGAAATTGTGTTTTGTCTCACTGGTGGTGTGTTTGGAAAAGATAGGGGATGGAAGTAATGTCTCCTGTTGTTTCTGATGTCTTGGAAACCTCCCTGGAAGTGAGGTAAAAGCCCACCTCTCTCTCATGCTTTCTAATACAGAAAGCAGGGCAGGAGGAAGAAGTACGAAGGATATTAAGAACACTCTGAAGAATATTAGGGGGAAAAGTCTCGTCTGCAATACAAGTGAGAACCTTTGGGGAGTTCCTCAGCATTGACCCAGCTGAGTGAAATTATTGTTGCCCAGATCTTGGTCAGTAATCGGTGTTCTCTTTATTTGCATCACAAAATGTTCAGTGCATCTTGAAAAATCTATTTTTCCTTTTTGCTGTTTAATTTTAAAGAAACCTTAGGCTGGAGTAGATTTTCAGTAGCCATAGAAAGTGTACTTGGCTATTTAGCTCCTGGTACCTTGATTAGTAATGTCTGAATACATTTTTATTTATTTATTATTTAAATTTGTATTACCGCCCATCTCCCCCAACCCCAATCATTCAACATAACTATATTCAAATCTGCATCATCATATATGCTGGCTTTAAAATTTGATATATAGATGTTTTATTTTCTTCTTTTTAATGTAAACTGCCAGTAAGTCCAGACAGCATATGTAGGATTCAGTCATAAGAGTTGAACAAGTGAACCAGAAGTTGCAATTAATCTTTGGAACTGCAGTGCATCGCTAATGCAACTCTATGACTCCTAGCACATTATTTGTACAAAATAATGGGGAGCGAGACACTCAGATCAAAACTTGCCTATTTTGAATAAGCCAGTGAGAGTGACTTTATAAGCAAATCTGTTTTCCCGCACATGATTACTCAAGATATTCTGCTAGAAATCACGGGTAATATTTAATTAAAATGTTAAAATATTTAATTACTTTAACCTCTGGGGGATATTATAATGCGGTAACTGCTGTTCAGGGAGCAAAAAGTAATTTGTTCTTCAAGTCATGCTGACTTCATTAGCAACAGCATCAGCACTTTGCCCTGTTTTATTACATAAAATCTGATTGACTGCAATATTTCTCCAGTAGAAAATATACAAGTAAATACATATTTTAATATATTGAATTAATGTAAAATACTACAAAGACTCTGGTAGTTAGCCCTTTCTTACCATTAAGCAAACAGAAAACTTTGAATATTTATTTATGAGTGTTTTAACTGATCATGATGGCTGATCAAGCACACATTCTGCTGGATAGAAAATTTTAAAAAAACATTTGTCTTATGGGTGAGAAATTGGATATTTTTCATCTCTCTAACAGCAACTTTTCATGTTGAAAGTTAAGTGCATTCAGAGGGTTTCATGGCCCTTATATGTCAAATTTATTTATATTTTTAATGTAAGACATGGTTTTTAATTTCTGCATTATTACCATACTATTGCTGTAATAATTTTTTAATTGAAAGCATTTTATTTCATTTATACCATTTTCCTCCTTGTGACAGAAAGAACTGTGCAACATGATACTTGACTGTTGTGCTCAGCAAAGAACATATGAGAAATTCTTTGGTTTACTAGCTGGGGTGAGTTGCTTTCTTTACAAATTCCATATCCCTAGCCATGTCTTTCAGTCTCTCATAAAGAGGACTCATTTGCAAAAGTGCTTTCAGTATCAACTGTAAGCTTTCGTTTGTGACTTAGCTGTTGTATTCAGAAACATGAAGCAGATAGGCTGGCACCATGAATGTGCATGATTTATTAACATTGTGAAATAGTTCCAAATAGGTTGAGGAAAAGTAGCATCTTCCCAGATGTTTTTTGTATATGGAACTATGAGCATGGGATTTCTGTATATGTCACTTCCAAGGGGATTCCCACCTTCCGGTGTGATTCCCACATTGGAGGCCTAGTAGCTTCAATGACCATGAGAGCAATGCTGGCTGGAGTGGGAGTTTGTGGTAGGATCATCTTTGGCAGTGAGGTCAAAAGGGAGAAGTGAAGCTAAAGGTAACCCACAAGAACGCCTATGCTGATGTAAGGGAAGCCAGCCAACCTAAGAGAAGTGATTCCAGCTTTGCTAAAGTGATGGTCTTTCCAGTGGTAATATACAGCTGTTAAAGCTGAACACTGAGGAAGAGTGAGAGAAAGAACATAGACACCTTCTAATTGTCAATTTGGAGAGAGTGAAAAAAAATCAGTCAGTCCTAAGCCAAATACCGACTGCTTCCTTGAGGTGGTAGTCAGCAAGCCGAAACTCATATACTTTGTGATGCGCACAGATGATGGCCTAGAAAAACTTCTTTGCCTGGCAATGTTGATGGAAGTAGAAGGGGAAGGCAGTGGAAAAGATGGTTGGATGGAACAAGAAGATCACTGGAATGTCCTCTCTGCTCCCTGAAATTCTCCAGCTATCTATTGGTTAAATTGTCTTCCTTTTACGTTTAGTCGTCTTTAGAACCAAACCAGTATTTGAAAAATAGTTTTCTTTTTCTTAGTCCTAGCACACTTCTGAATTCAGGTTTTTTTTCTAATTTGTTTTTCTTCATTGTGTTTTTATTTTATATTTAGCGCTTCTGTATGTTGAAAAAAGAATACATGGAGTCATTTGAAGCCATTTTCAAAGAGCAGTATGATACTATACATCGGTTGGAAACAAACAAATTGAGGAATGTTGCCAAGATGTTTGCTCATCTTTTATACACAGATTCACTTCCATGGAGTGTATGTTGCAAACGTTTGTAGCCTCGCACTATGCATTGGGTTTTTGATAACAGGGGTGACTTTTTTTTTGCTTTGAACTCCTACAGATGTAAGTAGAATCAGTTAAAATACATATTGTGAGTGAAGAATCTCATTGACTTTCACTCTGACAAGGGGCATGAGTGCTTTGAAGGAGAGGATTTCACTTGAATGTAGGAAAAATTTAGATAGCTTGTTTGCTTGGAATCCAGACTTGGATTTTAAATGAACTGAAAATGTCAAGTTTTTTAAAGATGGCCACTACATTACCCAATATTTACCACAGGGAATATGCTACAGTTCAAGGAAAATCAAAATTCATCAGGGAACAAAGGAAAAATTAGTTTATTTTAAAGAGGAAAATGATATTTGGCATTTAGTTATCATTTCTGTTTGTAGGTCCTTGAATGCATATCTCTAAGTGAAGAGACTACAACATCATCCAGTAGGATTTTTGTTAAAATATTTTTCCAAGAGCTTAGTGAATATATGGGACTTCCTAACCTTAATGCAAGGTTGAAAGATGAGTAAGTAACAAATCATATTGTAAATTACTTTTATAATACCTTGTTTAAGACCATTTCTGTATATTCTTATTAGATCTGTTAACATTGAAGTTGATAAGTAACACTCAGTTCTCAGAGTGAGTTAGCATATCTTAATAAAAGGTAAAGTTATGTTATATTTTTATTTAAGAATATTTTATTGTATTTTATTGTTTTATTGTATTTTAACAATTGTTTATTCGCCCAGAGTCACTCTTTGAGTGAGATGGGCGGTGACTAAATTTGAAATATAAATAAATAAATAGATAAATAAACAAACAAACAAACAAACAAAGAGCCAGTTTGGTCTAGTGCAGAGCTTTCCAAACTGTGTGTCGCGACACATCATCATCAGCGCTTCCGGGTTTTCCCGCGGCAACACACCAACGGTGGTGTGCAAAAACCCGAAAGCGGCAGCAGCACTTCCGGGTTTTTGCATGCTGCTGCAATGGTGGCACTTCCGGGTTTTCCCGCGGTGACACACCAACGGCGGTTGGAGTGTCGCCGCGGGAAAACTTTGGAAAGCCCTGGTCTAGTGGTTAAGGCAATGGACTAGAAACCAGGAGTCTGTGAGTTCTAGTCCCGCCTTAGGCATGAAAGCTGGCTGGGTGACCTTGGGCCAGTCACTCTCTCTCAGCCCAACTCACCTAACAGGGTTGTTGTGGGGAAAATAGGAGGAGGAAGGAGTATTAGATATGCTCGCCACCTTGAGTTATTTATAAAAATAATAAAGGCAGGATATAAAATAAATGAACAAACTCTCCCTTAAACTCCTAATAACTTACATGGATATGCCCATGTTGTTTTCTTTGGCAACAGCTTGGAAGGAATTTGACATTGCCTTCTTCTGGGATTTTGTTTTCAACTTTCAGTCTGTTGTACAGCCCTTGGAATTTCTGGTGTTTTCCCATCCAAGTATTAACCCTGCTTGCTTTAATGAGATCAGCAAAGGCAATGTTTCTCAAACTTCAGCAACATTAAGATGTGTGGACTTCAACTCCCAGAATTCCCCCAAGCAGCATGCTGCTTGGGGGAATTCTGGGAGTTGAAGTCCCCACATCTTAATGTTGCTGAAGTTTGAGAAACACTGAGCTAAGATAAAAGTAAATTATGTCAACTGCTGTGACATATTGTAATGCTGTGGCAGTAAGTATAACTCTACCTGTGTACTATAAAGGTAAAGGTTCCCCCCGCACATTTGTGCAGTTGTGTCTGACTCTAGGGGCCGGTGCTCATCTCCGTTTGGTAGCCGAAGAGCCAGCGTTGTCCGAAGACGCTTCCACGGTCATGGGGCCGGCATGATGCACGCGGAATGCTGTTTCCTACCCACCGAAGTGGTACCTATTTATCTACTTGCATTTGCATGCTTTCGAATTGCTAGGTTGGTAAGAGCTGGGGCTAGTGCGGGAGCTCAATCCATCACGCGGGGCTAGGGTCTCGAACCTCCGAACTTGCGATCGACAAGCCTGGCGTCTTACCTGCTGAGCCACCACGCCCTCACCTGTGTACTATAGATTCCAGTAAAAAGAGGTGGCTTTTGCTTCTCTTACAACTCTTCCCCCAGTCATTTACAGAAGGGGGAGGGTTGTCCCCACTTCTCCCCTCATTTCTCTTCTTCTGTTTCAGGCACTACCTGTCATCTCCATGCACCATCACTAGTCCTTTTGTTTTCTTATTGGGTGGCAGTTGCAAGTCTTGCATGGCACCACATAGGGACATGTGGGATCATCTCTAAGTAACGTGATTAGGTTCTCGTGGCTGCTGATTTGAAAGAAAAGTAGGGGAGGTGACTACTAGTAGAGATAATTTCTTCAAGATCTCTGAACATGTGCTTTGGAGATTGTCCTATTTGTTTGGGGCTGCGAGGAGCAAGGAATGATGTGCCCATCCAATGCTCATTCACTATTATTGTGATTGGCTTATTTTGAGGAAGACAACATGAGCAGTTTTGCAGCTTTCTCTCCTTCCTGGGGAAAAGGAAGCGAGCAGAACACTGAGTTTAAATAGTCTTGTGCTTTGCTTAGTTTGAGTGGGATGTATGAAGGACAAGAAGCAACAGGAGCAATGTGAAGGTTTTTTTTTAAAGGGGGGGTAGCTGAGAATGACAATTGGCTAGATTGGTGGGTCTGCAAAAATCTGGGTGACCGCTGAATTTTTTAAAATCTCTTTGCTGTCATCTAGTGGTCATCTGGAGTTTTGCATCCATATGGCAGCCCTAACAATTAGATGCCAGCTGGGTGACCCTGGACCAGTCACTTTCTCTCAGCCCTAGGGATAGGGACCTTGGTGGCTCAGTGGTTAAGACGCGGTTAAGAGTCAGAAGCCATTAAGGCTGAAAACTCGGCTCCCCTGCAATTAGTAAAATCAGTCCCAGCTTCTGTCAACCTAGCAGTTCAAAAGCATGCAAATGCGAGTAGATGAATTAGGTACCACTTCGGTGGGAAAAATCACAGGGACTTGAAAGGAGCCTCCTTGGGCATCCCTGGGCAACAGTGATGTCACCGGCAAATCCTTTCACTACAGAAGCGAAAGCTTGTGACACGAAACAACAACAACAACAACAGCCCTAGGGATAAGGTAGTGGCAAACCACTTCTGAAAAACCTTGCCAAGAAAACTGCAAGGATTTGTCCAGGCAGTCGTCAGGAGTCAACACTGACTCGAAGACACGCTAGGAGTGGAGAAATAGTGATAAAAATGAAACAGCTATGGCTGTTGTGGGTCTTCCGGGCTGTGTGACCGTGTTCTGGAAACAGCTATGATTTGTTCCAGAAAGGAAGCTAAGGAATAGAAATGCCAGCAGAAAAGTTGATCTTATTTCATAATAGTAAGACAGTGCCAGCTGCAAGTATTTGTAAGATGGGTTGAAAGAATGTCAGTCCAATATGATTTTTCAAAATTTAAGCATTGTAACCAGAGTTTTTACAGAGTTTTTACAGTTTTTACAGAAAACTTTTTCATTATTTTTAACAGTTTTCTGCTGCCTTCCAAATCAGAAAGGATTTGGTTTTAGAATTTCTAATCTCTAGAAATGTAAATGTAAATTATGTATTCATAAAGGCAAATTACCCGAGTGAGGTTGCTATTTTTGTGGCAGACTTTGATCCTAGGAAAGCCACTGATCCATAGTTCCTTCAGTGGTGGTCTGTGTTCCAAACAATATATTTAGGAATTCTTTCCTATTTCTCTCCTGTCAACATAGACTAAATTATGTTTCCTTAAGGCAAAGGGGCAAAGTAAAACCTAACACAGGGTAAAGGTTTGCCTTCCCTCTCCAAATACCAGCCTTCATCTTGCCAGCCATCATTATTCCAGTGTTGTCTAGATTTCTGGTTTGCCCTTCTCTAGGACCAGAGAGTGAATAAGCCCTGACACAGCAGGACTTTATAGTAGCATCATCTTTAATTAATTGATGAATGGGTTATGTTTACCACTGATTTGGTATTAGATAAAGAGCAGCAAATTAATCCTTCAATATCTTGGGAAGTATGAGAGACATCAAGCCTACTTCATTCTCCCCCTCTCCCCCAATCCTCATACCATCTTCTCCCACCATGACGTGGTGGCTTTTCTATATTTACCAGTATTGTCCTAAGACCTTATGTGGCATAAGTCTCAGTCTAATTTTAGATTGCTTAAATGGAGTTTTGTATCATGTGTCTAAGATATTTTAGAAAAAGTAAAGCTAATTTTATTTAGCATAATACAACTTTTAAAAATTTAAAAGCATTAATATAGCTTTTCTCAAAGTAGAGCAGCTATCAGAGGACTTTAAAGACTTGTTTCAGTAAAAAGTAAATTGAAGAATGGTGTTTCTCAACCTTGGCAACTTTAAGATGTGTGGACTTCAACTCCCAGAATTCCCCAGAAGCATAGATCAATTGCTTCTTCATGAACATGTATTCATTACTGTAGATGGACAGCAGCCTAGTCACAAAACATCTCTTGAGAAAGCTGATATATTAATTAACCTAACATCACTAACCCTAGGAAGAAAAAGCTCAACACACTGATCCTCTGCATGGAGCCAAGAACATTTTTTGCTTCATGCAAAAATTTATACCGTATGTCCTTTTCACTTTGAAACTAACAAAATTGATACATGTTGTGGATCCTTCTGGGCGAAACATGGACAGGCCAAAGCAAAACCCAGATTGTTGAGGTTGATACAGCTTGCAGCTGCGGCAGAACTGCCTCACTCTGTCTTCTGTGTGGCATGTACACCATATATGATCTTCCCCATGCCGCCTTCTGCGTTTCCTCCCCTTAGCCACTGCCATACTGATTTTCAGGCATTGCATGTCCACCCAGCCCTCCCCACCCCATCTTCCACATACCTTTCTTCCCTGTTCCTTGCACCCACATGCTGGACCCCCCACACACACACACATGCACATACACATCCCTCTGCTTCCTTCCTTGGACCATACTTTCCTGCCACTAGTTGTCTTAGATCTTTGTTTAATGTATTTTTAAAAAAAATATTTGGATTGTTTTCGTTCAAAATGTATGTACCTGATAAACTGTGTATTTATTGATGGTTGTTGTGGGTCTTCCGGGCTGTGTGGCCGTGTTCTGGAAGTTGTGGTTCCTAACGTTTCGCCAGCATCTGTGGCCAGCATCTTCAGAGGGCAGGAGCACAGACAGAAGCGCTCTTTCTGTGCTCAGGTATAATGTGCTCAGGTAGAATACATTGTGTATTTATTGACGAAACTTAACTTCCCATCCATTCTGCCTAGTGAAGGATTTTTAATGTAGTAAGGTACAGATTTCTGTTGTTGCAACTCTTGTGTAAATTAAGCTGATCTTTTTAAATATTTCTAAACAGATCAAAATATTGTTTATGTGGGCAGCATTTGAAATTCTCATCTGAGGAATGATTGCTATGTTTGGTTTTTAACAGAACCCTGCAACCGTTCTTTGAAGGATTATTACCACGAGATAATCCAAGAAATACTAGATTTGCAATCAATTTCTTCACTTCAATTGGTCTTGGAGGACTGACGTAAGGAAAAAAATATTTTATTTTATTTTATTTACGTACATACATATTTAAGTAGTTCCTGTGAATCTGTCACATAGTAGGATCTGACCATATGTATGTTAGGGAGTGAAAATATATTCAGACTTTGCCTCTAGTGTCCCCAAGATATCCATGGGAGACAAATGCACAAGCAAGGCCTATGAATTTGAAATCCAGTGCATCTGTGCACAATTCTGTGAGATCAATATCCCAACAGAAATCTGAGAATTGAAAGTGTTATCTTATTCTCCATGTGTTGGTTCTGTTCAAACACTGTTACTAACGTGGGCAACTTTTCCATCATTGGAGGCTGCTTATGCTGTCTTTTTTCAGTCCCCAAAACCATATTAGGAGCGAGGAGGAATTGCAATTTTCTGCAGGTTTTATTCCTGAGTGGGTAGTAATATTACTCTTAAGGTTTAAAGGCAAAAAAACTGAAGCATTAAAGTCCCCAAAGATTAAAATACTGAAAAACCACACGGCTGATTCTCAGTTATGTTATCAGTCTTAGGTAGACATCTGTTCTCACTAGACATGTGAGTCTGAGGAGAAGGTATCACGCAAGCCAATTTACATGTTGGTATTGACTCCAAGATCTCAACAAGAAATTTAATTCTGGATGGAGTTGTATTGACAGGGATTGGTAAAGTAATTCCTTATCAATTCAATGAGATTTTTTTTTTTTTAAAAAAAAGGCTAAATCTTGAAATACAAGGGAGGGTACGACTCAACAACCATTAAGTTATTTTTGTATATTTTGTTAAATTTGCTTAATAGGGATGAACTACGGGAGCACCTGAAAAATGCACCAAAAATAATAATGACACAGAAGCAAGATGTAGAGTCGTCTGACTCATCTTCAGAATCGGATGCATCTGATTCGGATGAGGACACCAGCAGCAGTGAGACCTCAGGATCCTCTAGTGGGAGTGAGTCCGCTTCTGACAGTAGGCACAGCAGTGACTCAGGTAAAGTCCCATCTTCAGTCCATCGTTTCCCTTAGCGATGGGCCATTTGTTCATGTACAGTAGACTTCCTTGTTGCTTGAAGGTAATTTTAGATGTCTGAAATCTGCAAACATTGCAAAATAATAAATTGCCTGACTAAAAACACAGTGGATGGTACATATAAATCTTTTCAGAAACGTCAGGATACGTTTAGGTTCCGTGTCAGAAGCTTTCGCTTCTGTAGTGAAAGGATTTGCCGGTGACATCACCGTTGCCCGGGGGACGCCCAAGGAGGCTCCTTTCATGTCCCTGTGATTTTTCCCACTGAAGTGGTACCTAATTTAATCTACTCGCATTTGCATGCTTTTGAACTGCTAGGTTGGCAGGAGCTGGGACTGATTTTTTTAATAATTGCCGGGAGCTTACTCCGGCACGCAGCTCACGCTCGGGTTTCGAACTGCCAAGCTTTCAGCCTTAATGGCTTCTGACTCAGCGTCTTAACCACTGACCCACCGCGGTCTACATTTAGGGCATAGCTTTCCAAACTGTGTGTCGCAACACTTTAGTGCAGGGCTTTCCAAAGTTTTCCCGCGGCGACACACCAACCGCCGTTGGTTTGTCGCCGCGGGAAAACCTGGAAGTGCCGCCGTTGCAGCAGCACGCAAAAACCTGGAAGCGCTGCTACCACTTTCGATTTTTGCACGCCGCCGTTGGTGTTTCGCCGCGGGAAAACCCGGAAGCGCTGATGATGATCATCGCTTCCGGGTTGTGTGGCGACACACCAGACTGTGACACACAGTTTGGAAAGCTCTGCTTTAGTGTGTCGCGACACACAGTTTAGTGTGTCGCGACACAACCCGGAAGTGGATGTGCACGGCGGTGGCGTGCACGGCGGCGGTGGCATGTGCGGCGTCAGCGGCGCGCCATCAGTGCTTCTGCGTTTTAGCGGAAAACACGAGGCCGCCGTGCACGCCCCCACGCGCGTCGCCGCCGCTGCCGCCGTTGGTGTGTCGCCAACAGCGGCAATTTGGAAATTACTGGTTTAGGTAGAAATGTTATTCCATACAATGGTTTATTATTCTAGACCTATGGAATTTAGATTAACCAGACCACCTCTTTGAAGCCTGTTCTATCACCCTCATTTCAGTTAGAGGATTATGAGTTTTCGTATGTCAGGTTGTTAATTTCAAAGTACAAAATGCATATGGAAGGCAAGAAGTCTTGAAAAACAAGTCCTTTTCTTTAAAAAAAAGCAATAAGGGGGATGTGGAGACTGATGTGATAGAGGCAACAAGGAGATGAAGTAACTAATTTTCCCATGTAGCAGAATCTACACATATTTACAGTAAGTCATTGAGTCAATTCATTTGGGCTTATTCCCTAACTCAAATACTTACAGTAAGTATTTTGGAACTGCAGCCTTACTCTACTTGTTTGGCATGGTTAGCTGGAGAGAACTCTGATATGATCCATTCTCTTGATTTGTTCCCACAATTGCTGATTTACTGCAATCCCAGACTGATAGATAGATACTTTATTGATTTAGTCTTTTGACCATATCAAGTATGAAAGAAGATAAAATAAAAAGCTATTATAAACATACAAGTAAATATGAGTAAATACAAATAAAACTATAGTACAAATTCATATCAAACCATCACCCCTACAGTCAACTCCAATCTGGTCTATGTAATCTGTCCTCTTTAGGATTGCCTTTGATATGAAGAGTGCAGTCTTGCTAGTAATGAGCTGGTTCTTACCCTGTAAAAAATAAGAAAGTTTCTGCTGGCTGCTCCAGTATTTTTTGTTTTTTAAATATAAATCTAAGTGGACAGTCCTTTCTACAGAATATAATTTGCAATCAAATAAGATATGTGCAGTATCTTCAACAGCTGGGGCAGCACAAATACATAATCTGTCTTCATAAGGAACTCCTTGGAACCTCCCATATCTTACCATAGAGTCTAATTGATCGAAACGAGCTCTAGTAAAAGCTCTTCTGAGATGTTGGGGCAAGAAAGTTGTTAAATACTTTTCTAGTTGAAAGACTGATTTGTGTTGGGCCAGCCACTTCAAGGCCTTAGCATGTTTAAGGGATGCTATATCCTCTTGTGCAGCCACATCCAAAACCCTTTGTTTGAAGCTTTTCTTAGCCTTCAAACCTAATTGGGCTGGAAAATGAATTGAAAATCCATATTGCGAGATGGTATTGGTAAGTCGGACCGCCCAAGCACGAGGAGGCATATTATGCATCTGCTGTTGAAGACAAAGCTTGGGTAATCTGTCTGAATCCATGGATAGGATCTTCAGCCAGTAATTAAATACTTTAGTTACCGAGTGGCTTTGTATGGGGCGTATACCTAACTCTGCTCTTACTGCTCGAGTTGGAGTTGACTTGTCCACCCCCAAGATGCATTTCAGAAAAGAGGACTGTATCTGTTCAAACAAAGGGACATTTAGGTGACCCCACAATTCTGCACCATATGTGATCATTGGGACTATTTTACAGTTATATACCTTTATTATTGGGGTTAATGATCCTGGGTAGCTATGGTTGATAAGCTGCCTTATGGCGTTGGCACAGGCTGTAGCCTTTAGGGAACTCCTCTTGAAATGAGGGAGCCATGATCCTGTTTCGGTAAAAACAATCCCTAGATATAAATAGGACTTAACCTGGTCTATATGTTCCCTGTCCAGGGTCCAGTTATACCTGATCCTCCTCTTCCCAAAAACAACTACCTTAGTCTTAGATTTGTTGATGGACAGGTAGTTAAATGTACAATACATACTAATCCTGCAATCTGAAATTCACTTCCTTTTCATCTTCTTTAAAAACACTCACATACACCCCAAGCAAGTGATAACATCTTTTGGGATTATGGAAAAACAATACATTCAACATTTTAAGCTGTTTTGTAGTGAGATACGAATCTGCTAAAGTATACATGATGAAAACACCATAGTAAAGCCCCTCAGGAGTTGGTAAAATGGAATGAGCTTTATTTAGTTGCCTCTCTTATTAATTAAAGATATAATGCAGCTCTTTTTCTTGTATGTATGTGGTTCAGTAGAAAATATTAATGGTTATGCATAGGTTAGTGTAGTGAAGCCCAGTGCAATACATCTTATTTTACGTTTTATTACATTTTTTCCTGCTCTGCTAAGATTTATTACTTGACAGCATGGTACTTACAAATTTCCATCTTATATTTACTATTTGGGGGGCAAATTGTTCTGCTCATTTTTTTTCAGTTTCTTAAAATGAAATATAATGAATTTGTTACTTTACTGGTAGACCATTCTGGAGCATATCTGCAGTTAATTGTGGGAGCAGATGATAGCCCAGCATGAGTTTCTGCACTGAAGAAGCATTTCAAGTAAATTGGCTATATGGGTGGGCTTAAGAGCAAAAGTACAGGTAGTCCTTGACTTATGATGGCAATTGGGACCGGAATTTCTGTTGCTAAGTGATGCGGTCGTAAAGTGCGACCCCATCGCTTAGCAACGGCAATCCCTGCAGTCCCGGTTGCCATTGTTAACCAAATCCCATGGTCGTTGGGTGAGGCAACTTCCTGCCGGCTTCCCACAACCAAAGCCAGTGGGGAAGCCACAGGCATTTGCAAGTCCCAGGCCGGCAGGCATGTAAATGGGGGTCAGGGAGGGTGAGCAAGGATGCAAGGGGGTACATGAGAGGGTCGGGGAGCGTGCAAGGGGGTATGTGAGAGGCATGGTATTGGCCAGGTCAGAGGGTGCGTGAGGGTGCATGAGGGTGGCACGGCGAGGATCGGGGAGGGTGCACAGGGGAGCATGAGTGGCTGGTGTGAGCACAGAGCGCAGAAGGGAAGGTTGCAAATTGCAATAATGAGATCGCGGGGCGCTGTAACCAGTTGTAAGTGCGAACCAGTTGCCAAGTGCCCAGATCATGATCACATGACTGGGGGTGCTGGGACAGCCGGAACTCCGAGGAATGGTCATAACCACCATTCATTCAGCGCCGTTGTAACTTTGAACAGTCGCTGAACAAATGGTTGTAGGTCAAAGACTACCTGTATTTTAATTCACCAGTATAGAAAAGATGAAGAATGCATGGAAAGAAGCTGTGTATAATTAAGTGGCAGGTTAGCTTTATGTTGCTATTACTAGGCATCTAATGTGCTAAATAGCTAAAGTGATGCATCAGGGTCAAGGATGTGGCATTTTATCCGAAAGCCCGATGGCTCATGCATAGACAGCTGCAGCTAGATAGCAACCAAAGAAGTAATACCTTGGTGACTAATGTACTGAGTTTGCTAGTGGAGTTATATTTGTTTTTAATCTAATATTTTCTTTAATTTTTTTCTTTTCCCATTGAAGAAAAAAAAACCTCTTCAGTGAGGCATTTGATGGTCTCAGCACAGTGTTTGCCTTTTTTTTTTTTTTTTTGCAGATTGTAAGCAGAAATGTTGCCAAAATAATTCAGCATTATTGCTTGATGGAGTGGATCAAACAGTAGAAATGGTCTACTTATTTCCAAAATAGCATTCGAACAGTGCTTTTTCATTTCTGTGTAATTCAACAACAATGAGGATATCACAGTATTTCAGAGGGGGGTTCTTTAGAATATTTGAAGAAGGCCTGTGTTGGGTTTTTTAACTGTTCTGGTTATACAGTATGACCTATCAAACAGAGATAATTATACTAGAGTTCATTATTTCATTTTCAGCAATTGTGAAATCTCACGTGCATAAGCAAAGTCCAATTATCATCATCATTCTATCATATTTAGAAAGTTTTCAGCCTTCAGTTAACTATATCTCATGTACTAATATCCTTTAAAGAATATTTTTAGATGGATTCAGTTCTAGTTTTCTAGTACTGAAAATAAGAGGATAATCTAATTATTTTATTTGAGGCAAACTCTTAATAAAGCATATCATCAAAGTACAAAGTATATCGACAAAAATAGCAAATCTTTAGCAAAAGGAATTGTTGAAGGTATTCCAAAGTGTCTTTTATTATCAAAGAGTTCAGGTTTTAATAGTTTTAACCTTTCATTGATGTCCCAGATTTCATGCCAAGTTCTGAACAGGCTGGCGCACAGGAGTGTTGTACTTCAACATGGTATATAAACTCGATATCCTCACAGCCAAGCTACACAAATCTGTTTTGGTGTAGAATCCATATTATATAATTATCTTCTATGTAATTCAGCTGTCCTGTCAGATGAGATCACAGTATCTGATTCTTGCTGTTACTAAAATAGAAGTATTTTTAAAATAGAAGAAATTTGGCGTAAACTATTTTTAGTGGTATTTCAGTATTTTTATTTGGTATGCGAAAGCCAGTTTGGTGTGGTGTTTAAGGCACCAGGCTAGAAAGTGGGAGACTGTGAGTTCTAGTCCCGCCTTAGGCACGAAGCCAGCTGGGTGACCTTGGGCCAGTCCCTCTCTCTCAGCCCTAGGAAGCACACAATGGCAAACCACTTCCGAAAAACCTTGCCAAGAAAACTGCAGGGGCTTGTCCAGGCAGATTTAAAAAAAAATTGGTATGCACTTATATCTAAGCATAATACAAGACCAGGGGGCGCGATGGCTCAGCGGGTAAGACGTCAGGCTTGTCGATCGGAAGATCGCAAGTTCGGAGGTTCGAATCCCTAGCCCCGCATGATGGAGTGAGCTCCCACACTCGCCCCAGCTCTTGCCAACCTAGCAATTCGAAAGCATGCAAGTAGATTAATAAGTACCACTTCGGTGGGAAGGTAACAGCGTTCCGCGTGTGTCATGCCGGCCACATGACCGTGGAAGCGTCTTCGGACAATGCTGGCTCTTCGGCTAACAAATGGAGATGAGCACCGGCCCCTAGAGTCGGACACGACTGTGTGGGGAAACCTTTACCTTTAGTACAAGACCTATTGTTGCTCCACAGCAGCAACCCTGTAAGATAGGTTGGGCTGAGAGAGAATAACTACCCCATACTCATTCAGTAACCTTCCATGGCTGTGGATAGGCTAGAACCTGGTTCTCTCTGCTCCTACTCCTACTCCTACTCCAACAGCTTAACCACTACACCATGCTGGTTCTCTGTAAAATAACAAATAGATAACAAATATACAAATAGACCCCTTAGACACCTCCCAGTTGGACTATTGCAACATGTTCTACCTGGGGCTGCCCTTGAAAACAATTTGAAAGCTTCAGCTGGTCCAAAATTCAGTGGCACATGTAATATTGGGCACACTATGTAACACCACTGTTACGTGAGAAGCACTGACTCCCAGTAGGCTCCTGGCTGCAATTCAAGGTGTGTGTTGTCACCTTTAAAACCCTACATGGCATTGTGGGACCACCTCTCCCTGATGGTTTTTGCCCATCCCACCAGATCTAGAAGAGAAGGGATGCTTCAGGTCCTCTCTGTGAGGCAGTGTCACCTGATGAGTCCTAGGAAGAGTGCCTTCACTATCATGGAAGGCCATGAAGACCTGGTTTGTCCCCTGGCATTGAGGCCAGGGTGTTAGTTTCTGGATTTCTGGTGTGGATGTATGATGGGAGTGTTTTTTGACATTTTTAATTAGAAGTCCTTGACCTGGTTTTGAGCATGTGTTTTACGATTGTTGAATTTTTTTTACGTTTGTTGGTTGCCCAGAGTTTCTTTGGATAGATGGGCAGCCTTATAAATTTAATTAATAAATAATTTTTATTTATTTATTTATTTATCAAATTTTTATCACCGCCCATCTCCCCCTCAAGGAGGTACCCTGGGCGGTTAAATAAATAAATGTCTAAATATGTATATGTTTTACAAAACCTATCTTTTAATTATCAGTTAAAAGCAAGTTTTAATTTAGGAGTTATACTCCTTAATACTAGGACTATGCAAAGGACATCCATATGAACAAAGCACTCTATTTGAAACAGGAAAGCAGCTACGTCCTTTGCAAGACTTGGGCAGCTGTTTTGAAAACTGTCCCCATTTGTCTCCATGTGTGTACACCAGCAACACTTCTGTTTGGACTGCCAGCATACATGCAGAAACAGCTGGAGATAGCTTTTGAAGCAGCTGTGCAAGTCTTGCAAAGAATGCAGCTGCTTCAGAAAGAAGTGCTTTGTTTGCAACTCTTTGGAATGCTTTTCATAACCCTTCTTAATACAATTTATTTCATCCATTAATTGGTAATCTGAATTTTCAATCTACTTTTGACCTTGAATGATTGATTACACATTAGATTGATTTTTGACCACAAGCATTAAATTTCACAACTCATCTTTCAAGTAACACTTTGACACTCTTTGTTTAATAAACAATATCCAGACTAACCTGTGAATCACGTTTTATATTGTTACCTAAAATTCATTGCAGACTCTTCAATACACTGTCCATTTAACCCTTTAATACAAAATGGTTGATTATTTCTCGTTAAGCTTTTTCCATTTCTCTTCACTTGGCATTCTGTGGCAAAACATCCTATATTTCTTCAGGAGGAGCAACTTAGCAATTTTTTCCCTAGCAATTCTAATAAATTATTCATTTAGAATCTGGAACATATTTTATAGCATAAGTCAAGGCATCATGCTATAAAACACCTATCATTCACTGGTATTGCTTTTAAACTCTTGCAACCTTTTGTAAAGGGGAATGTTGGGTTTTATGCTTTAATGGAGAATGAAAGTTGACATGTGTCTAATACAAGTCATTTAGATGGATTTCTTTTTTGAGATTCCAGTGTCCCCAAACGTAAAGACCTGTGATAGATGGACATTGGGGAAGAGGGAGGAGAACTAATAGGAGACATGACTTGAAAACCCACCTGGCTTTTGAAGGCCTTTGCTGCTATAGCCCGCCAAAGCTGCCCATCCCTGTGTAGTGTGGCCTCTACATTTGTGTCCACCATTGCTCTAGCTACTGTTGTGGCAGATGCTACTTCTGCTGCTGTCCCTCCACCCAGATGAAGTGTGCTGGAGGGTTGGCTGCTGAGACCTGTAAGTGCTGTGTCTGAATGCAGAGGCTAGAGTCCCCACTTCTGGATACTGAGAAGAGTTCCACAGAGGAGCAACAAAGAAAAGCTGGGGAAGAGTGAGATTTGAAGGGGGTGCTGGAGGGATTTGGATCCAAACTATGTTGAGATTTCTTCCTCTTCTACAGGACGACTTTTCTGCTTCTCTTCAGCAGTATCCATGCCTTCCTGGAAGCCCACTAAAGTCCATTTGGCCTCACCTTCTGCCCAAATTCTGCACTTCTAAGAGGACATTTTTCTTGTTACCTAACAGAAGGCAGCAGTAGGAAGAACAACAAGCTTTCAGGGATGTGCTTGCATAGTTACCTTTTTGCCCCAGGACTGAATCTACTTGGCATATTATTGCTAATGATGAGTTAATTCTACAGGTAGTCCTTGCTTACTGACCACTTGTTCAGTGATCGTTCGAAGTTGCGACAGCGCTGAATGAGTGGTACTTATGACCGGTCCTCAAAGTTCTGGCTGTCGCACCACTCCCGCGGCCACGTGATCATGATTTGGGCGCTTGGCAACCAGCTCACACAACGGTTGCAGCGCCCTGCAGTCACATGATCACCATTTGTGACCTTCCCTGCCAGCTTCCCACAAGCAAAGTCAAAGGGGAAGCCAACAGGGAAGGTCACTCTGGTAAGTCCCCCCGGCCTCCCTTCGCTCATGCTGAGTCGCACCCTGCTTTCCCCAGCTTCCCTGTACTAGCGCAGTGCCCTGCTTCCCCAGCCTCCCTTTGCTCGCCTGGCGTGGTGCCCTCCTTCCCCCAGCATCCCTTCGCTCATGTGGCACTGCACCCTGCTTCCCCCGGAGTCCTTTCACTCGCATGGCGCTGCACCATTTCCCCCAGCCTCCCTTCGCTTGCACACAGCCTGCGCCAGGCCTCCCCCAGCCTCCCCCACCCCACCATGGCATCCCCCATGGCACCCCCGTACTCCTAACCTGGGACTTCTGCTGCTTCCCAGTTAACAACCTGCACATCTTGGGGTTATGACGGCAACCGGGACTGCCGGGATTGTTGTCACTAAGTGAAGTGGTCATGTGATGTCACGCTTTAGAACTGCATCGCTTAGCAATGGCAATCCCGGTCCCAATTGCCATCGTAACCCGAGGACTGCCTGTATATACCTGTACAGCTGATCTTTAAAACTCAGTTTTAAAGTTGCATATTCTTACTGGGGTATTAATAACATTCATTCATTCATTCCTCTAGGATACAAACATGCTTTTCTTGCTGAATGCGAATGTCAGATTGTCTTGTAGGCTTTCCAGCTTTCATATAAAATTTTGTTTATAGGGTAACAGTGTTAATCTAAATGTATTGCAGTAAAAACAACAGATTCACAGCACCCTATAGCAAGGAAATTTTTATGTATAAGTTTTTCTGGGTAAAAGCCACTTGCATGAATAGTTGCCTTAAGCTACGGGAATGAAGCCATGTGGTTGGGCTGGAGATTGGAAGCAACAAAATTTTGAAGGTACAACAGGATTATTTGTTGTTCATGCTAATTGTTTTTCTTTGCATACCTGCATCTTAGAAGAAAATCAAAACACAGATGGTACTAAAATGGCAAGATTTTAATTTAGTTGAATGATGTTATAGATATTGGGGTTCATTGGTCATATTTCCTAATCTGTGTATTTTACACACACAAATGTCAAATTTCAAAATCAATAGTAATGAAATTAAGGTTGGCATTTCTAAGAGAAATGCAGATGGTGTGCAAGACCAATCATTCATGGGAAATAAAGACATCTACAGTCAGAAAAGCTTTGAATAATAATTTATGCAGTGAGATTGCTCATACGGCCTCACAGGGTGAGCAGAAAACATTTCAGGTTATGCAGGTGAGATATCACATCTCTTTCTCCTGTAGTTTTCTCCATTTCTTGAGAGCAATTAATCGGTCCTTTCTACCTATCCCACTTTGAGGGTTTTGAATACAAGCAACATGATTTAACAAATGAAAATTTTAACCTTGTTGTTTTCTTGCAGACGTTTCATTGCCAGACTAGGCAACATCTTCAGTGCGAAAAGGGAGTGGGACTTGCTCTCTGTTTATATGCCCTGGCTTGTCCTGCCTGTGTTGGTGGGGGTGTTGTTCTCTCCTTGGTAGTTCCTCGGTTGGGCTGTTGTTTGCTGCTTGGTTGATTGACTGAGTTAAAGCCTTATGTTTTTTCTTTCAGATAAGAAAAAGTCTCAAAAAAAGAAAAATTCAGATAAAAGTACCAGGAGAAAACAAGAGAATAAAAAGAAGAAACTTGAAAAGGAAAAAGAAAGGAGGCAGCCTGAGAGGGAAAACGGTGCTGCAAGAAACTCGGAGAGGAGTGCTGACAGAAGCTCCAGTAGGAGAGAGGAAGCATCTTATGATAGAGATTACTCCAATGATAGAAATAACTACCGGAGTGGAAAGGAGAGGGATCGAGAAAGAAATGTACCTGTAGACAGCAAAACCAGCCATTCTAAAAAGAAAGAAAGAAGACATTCTTTTTCTGAGGATGAAGGGAGGGACAGACGTCATACAAGGGACAGCAAACTCCGTGGAGGAAAGAAGGACAGGTCAACGTCCAGAGAGCGGCCTCACCATTATCCCAGCCCCAGAGATGCTGAGGAAAACAGCCAACATTCAAACCAGTTTAAAGAGTTAAGGAAAGACGAAGGCAGGAGAAGGCACAGGAATGCTTCCCCATCCAGGCACAAGTGACTCGAGAAGCTAGGGATTTAAATGCCGCCTTGCAATTTGAACTGCTTTTTTACAGCTTACTAAACAGTTTTTTAAAGAGAAACCCTTTGTACAAAATTCTCCTCAACAGCAATGGACCTTCTAATCACTTAATTGTTGGAGCTTTCTGCTAAGCTGCTGCTTAGAAGACTTTGAATCCAAGAGGAATTAAAGCCCAGTTATTTTGCCAATAAAACAGTTAAACGCTGCTTTCACTGGGGTATTAGTGTGCTGTAAATATTTCTTCTTTAAATTTTTGTTTTTGTTCTCTGGAAGTGCTAAACATTCCTTCCTTTTCATCTTTTGGATGATTTTCAGATTTCAGTACAGATTAAAGTTTCATTTCAGAAATAACATCTGTGGGGTTTTTTGTGAATTTCAGACTAACATGGCAGTCTTTTGAATTTGACAATAAAAAATAGATCGCTGTTTGGAAATGAAAGCTTTACCAATATCTGTCATGGTGTATTGATCACATCTAATGCTGTACATACTTAAGGATAAGCCCATCTGCGGATAAGCAGATCCTCAAATTTTTAACCAAAATGCTGTGAAAAATCTGCCAACCACGGATAAGCCAATTGTGAAAATTAAAACATACAAAAATTTTGAGGGTCGGCTTATCCACAGGTGGCACATTTTCATGGTATTTTGGTTAAAAATTCAAGGGTTGGCTTATCCGCATATGGGCTTCTACACAAGTATATATGGTAATCTTCATTTGTGGAAGGGACCAAGTTACAAAAAAAAGTCTTTTTCATCAGAATTTGGAGAAAGAACCATCAAACAAATCAGCGTAAAGAACAAGGTTGATGAATCATATATACTCTAGATGGGAGCAGTTGTGAATACACAACAGTAATAAGTTGGTCCTTGTGGCTTATAGAAGTTATGCTTCTCTTTAGAATTTAAAATTCTGAAGCTCAAAAAATAAAAATGTTAAAATTCTCTTCTTGGTGACTGAAAAAGGTCCTTATTATAAAAGCTGAAGTTGAATAAGAACTCATGTGACTAGATTGCTGGACACTGCTTTGATGATTTAATCATCAAAGAAGATTATTTTTTAAAAAACATATTCAATTCAGGGCACATGTATGTTTTCACTTCTACTGAAAAATATATAATTCTGGTAAGAACTGTAGTTGGTGTTTTTAAATTACTGCCATTCAGGGTTTGATATGAACAGTACTTTCATCAAATCTCTGCATCACAAATTGTTTTAAAATGCTTTTGTTAATGGGACAGATGAGAGTTATCTGTTGCATCAAAATCAAATACATAAAAGCAATGCAAAACTTGTTTTCAATTAGACATGTAAATAATACCATTGTTTAATAATTTCCATGAATAATTGTTAGTAAAGGAACATATGGGTGATCTATATAATTTAGGGCATTGTAGGAACAGAGCCATTTTAGTCTATGGTAGCAAAAAATTAGGAGTCTGGTAGCATCTCTTGTAACATTTTTTATTAGAAGACAGTTTTTTTGAGTTGCAAGGCACTTCATCAGATGCATAGAATGCCATCTATGCATCTGATGAAATGAGCTGCAGCTCACAAAAGCTTATGACTTCTAATACAATTTGTTAATTGGAAAAGGTGCTACCAGACTCTTTCTATGTAATTTAAGTATGGCTGTTGTGGGTCTTCCGGGCTGTGTGGCCGTGTTCTGGAAGTTGTGGTTCCTAACGTTTCGCCAGCATCTGTGGCCAGCATCTTCAGAGGGCAGGAGCACAGAAAGAAGCAAAATCTCTGTGCCCAGGTAGAGTGGCAATGTTCTATTTATAGAGCTAAATTATAGGAGATTAGGTGGGGTTTTTTGTTGTGTTGAAATGTTAACAAGTGACTGATGAGCGTGAATAGCATGTTCATTGTGAGAAGTATTCCCATGTCCTGGTGGTTGGACTGAGTTCGTTGACCTTTTGCAGGCTGTGTTTTTCAGGACTGGTAGCCAGGTTTTGCTAATTTTTAAACTTTCTTCTTTTTTATTGTAACTGTGCTGGTGTTTGTGAATTTCAATGGCTTCTCTGTATAATCTGGTGTAGTGGCTTTTGGTGTTGTCCAGTATTTCTGTGTTTTCAAATAGGATTTTGTGTCCCGTTTGCTTGAGAGCATGTTCAGCTACTGAAGATTTTTCCGGTTGCTGTAGTCTGCAGTGTCTTTCATGTTCTTTTATCCTGGTGTGAATGCTTCGTTTTGTGGTTCCGATGTATACTTGTCCACAGCTGCATGGTATGCGGTATACTCCTGCAGCGGTGTGGGGGTCCCTTTTGTCTTTTGCTGATTTTAGCATTTGTTGTATTTTTCTGGTGGGTCTGAAGACTGTTTGAAAGTTGTGTTTTTCCATCAGTTTTCCATGCGGTCAGTGACTCCTTTGATGTAGGGCAGGAATACTTTGTTTGTGGGGGGCTGTTTTTCTTCAGTTGGATATTGTTTTCTTGGTTTGATGGCTCTTTTTATTTCATTCTTGGAATAGCCATTTGCCTGTAGGACCCAATTCAGATGGTTAAGTTCATTGTTGAGAAATTGGGTTTCACAGTTTCGATTAGCACGATCCACCAAGGTTTTGATCATGCCTCTCTTTTGTCGTGGGTGGTGATTGGAATTTTTGTGTAGATATCGGTCCGTATGGGTGGGTTTTCTGTATACTTTGTGTCCTAGTTTGAGGTCCGGATTGCGTATGACCAGCGTATCTAAAAATGGAAGTTTGCCATCAGTTTCTTTTTCCATAGTGAATTGTATATTGGGGTGGATGCCGTTTAGGTGGTCCAGAAATTTCTCCAGTTCTTCTTCAGTATGACTCCAAATTGCGAAGGTGTCATCCACGAACCGGAACCAGACTGTTGGTGTAATAGGTGCCGATTCCAAAGCCTGTTTTTCAAAGTGTTCCATGTAAAAGTTTGCTATGACTGGGCTCAGGGGGCTTCCCATGGCAACGCCATCCATCTGTTCGTAGAACTCATTCTCCCATTCTCATTCTCCCACCGAACAGATGGATGGCGTTGCCATGGGAAGCCCCCTGAGCCCAGTCATAGCAAACTTTTACATGGAACACTTTGAAAAACAGGCTTTGGAATCGGCACCCATTACACCAACAGTCTGGTTCCGGTTCGTGGATGACACCTTCGCAATTTGGAGTCATACTGAAGAAGAACTGGAGAAATTTCTGGACCACCTAAACGGCATCCACCCCAATATACAATTCACTATGGAAAAAGAAACTGATGGCAAACTTCCATTTTTAGATACGCTGGTCATACGCAATCCGGACCTCAAACTAGGACACAAAGTATACAGAAAACCCACCCATACGGACCGATAACTACACAAAAATTCCAATCACCACCCACGACAAAAGAGAGGCATGATCAAAACCTTGGTGGATCGTGCTAATCGAAACTGTGAAACCCAATTTCTCAACAATGAACTTAACCATCTGAATTGGGTCCTACAGGCAAATGGCTATTCCAAGAATGAAATAAAAAGAGCCATCAAACCAAGAAAACAACATCCAACTGAAGAAAAACAGCCCCCCACAAACAAAGTATTCCTGCCCTACATCAAAGGAGTCACTGACCGCATGGGAAAACTGATGGAAAAACACAACTTTCAAACAGTCTTCAGACCCACCAGAAAAATACAACAAATGCTAAAATCAGCAAAAGACAAAAGGGACCCCCGCACCGCTGCAGGAGTATACCGCATACCATGCAGCTGTGGACAAGTATACATTGGAACCACAAAACGAAGCATTCACACCAGGATAAAAGAACATGAAAGACACTGCAGACTACAGCAACCGGAAAAATCTTCAGTAGCTGAACATGCTCTCAAGCAAACGGGACACAAAATCCTATTTGAAAACACAGAAATACTGGACAACACCAAAAGCCACTACACCAGATTATACAGAGAAGCCATTGAAATTCACAAACACCAGCACAGTTACAATAAAAAAGAAGAAAGTTTAAAAATTAGCAAAACCTGGCTACCAGTCCTGAAAAACACAGCCTGCAAAAGGTCAACGAACTCAGTCCAACCACCAGGACATGGGAATACTTCTCACAATGAACATGCTAATCACGCTCATCAGCCACTCGTTAACATTTCAACACAACAAAAAACCCCACCTAATCTCCTATAATTTAGCTCTATAAATAGAACATTGCCACTCTACCTGGGCACAGAGATTTTGCTTCTATCTCTGCTCCTGCCCTCTGAAGATGCTGGCCACAGATGCTGGCGAAACGTTAGGAACCACAACTTCCAGAACACGGCCACACAGCCCGGAAGACCCACAACAGCCATTGAACTCCGGCCGTGAAAGCCTTCGACAATACATTAATTTAAGTATCATTGAGGATAACACAGCAAAAAGCTATATTTGAAATAGATGACTACAAAAATTAGTTTACTTTATCATCCGTAAATACAAATTGGTACTCCTCAGATATATTATTTTTGTTCCTTAGCTTTTGAATTGTTTTCATTCATTTAAAGCCACTGAATCATGTCACAAAGAAAGATCTGTTTGGGAGGACAGAAGGGAATTTTGCCCCTTCCCTCTATGCCGGAGTGGGATACTTGCAGCCTGAGATCCAGATTCACTCTCCAGATTTGGAATCCCTCCAAGACCAGGCCTACATCATTTACGGAAAGCAAGTACAGAGAGCTGGAAAGAGCTATGAAAAAATATGAAAGATAATTGGGGAAATGGGTAAACATGGTTTCACCTACCTATCCTTTCAATGAGAATTTCTCCCATATCTCAGTCCGTATGGTCGCACGTGCAAAACTTAAGAACATAAAACATTAACCTTTTATTCTGTTGGATCATGGAACAGTCCACCCATTTTGAATCTGACAGAAACAGAACATTTTTGAAAGGGTTCAAACCAAAACACATTTTCTCCTTCATACACCACCACCACTGACAACAAAGAAACACAGACATTTGGGTTCCAGCCACTCGTCTTCTCAGTGCTTCAGAGCTGTTTGGTTTTGCTGCCACAAACTGACCCAGCTGTCTTTATGAAACTGGAATGAATGTCACACAAATCAATGCAAGACACAGACCAAGACCTAGGATTTGACTACTTTAGCAGCCTCTGCGCTGTTCAACCTGCCCAGGTTGTTTGTCTTAAACTGTCGCATCCACACCACATCTATTTTGGAAACTGCTTCTGTTTTTTAGTTACCTTGGAGGATTCTCTTGAAGAAGCAGTCCAAATCCAGCCTCTTGAGTGTCAGTTCTATATTTGTCAAAATATTTCCTATTTCCCCTGCCCCATATTTATTTTAGATTTTTAAAAAATTGTATTTCTCTCTACATAATATTTTTTTAAGTTGGAGATGAGTGTGCTTATTGTTATCCCCTTGTTTTAATCTTTATTAAAATTATGAATTAATTTTAAAATAACTTTTGGGTACTTTATAAATGACTAATAATGGATTTCAATCCCTGCTGTCCATGAGCTAATGGAGCTGCAACTCTTAGTGGAACAAATCCTTTACTGGCCTGCAATTTGCACATCTCCCAACTTTCCTCTGGAGCCCTGGCAGTCCACCTTAAGGAAAACACTTTTCTTTTGGAACTACTAACTTTCCACTTGAAACGCAGAACTTTCTTGTCCCTGAAGACCTCCAAAGCAAAGTATTTCCATGCAATTGGAGACTTAAAAAGTGCTTTAAACACGTTCTGGTTTCTGCTTGAGAATGTCCAATATTCAGTCTCCATTATACTTAATTCCCTTTGCAAAGCCACACTTAGAATGTTTTGTTAAAATTAAAAATTTAATAGAAGTTTTCTCAGTTCATAACCCTGAGCGTTCTAGTGTTCATCTTTTCTGAGCTAATTATATTCATTTAATTAAAAGGATGGTAGGATTGTCACCTTAGGTAAGCTTTGTTAGTTAATACAGTGATTTGTCACTGGATTTCTTTTTCTACATCTGTGAATCTGGTAGATTTCTGGTGTACATTTCAGATTTTTGCTCTGCTTCAGCTTTTGGATAATTCCCTCCACTCCAACAGCAATTGTCATTATCCTAACCATGACAGATTAAGGCATTTCTTGTCTATTGTCAGGAAGAATCCAGTCACTGCCTTGATGCCAGAATAGAGATAGTGATTACCTTCATATACTTGATTGACTGGATTTATGCTTGACACAAATTGAGAACGCTGTCAGCAAGACATGCATCCTACTAAGCATGATGTACTGAACGAACAACAATGGACTGAGCTTGTATAACATGCTATATCACAGATTCTGGGTTACAAACTTCAGTTTGCAGATAGAATCCAAACCCAAACAAGCTACATTATCACTTGGTGCAATGTGTGATGCAGCCTATGTCTGCATGTTCTTTAAAATGTTGAAGCTGAGTGTAGGAGGTACACAATTTATCCATAAAAAAGACTTGTAGTACAGTATTTTATCATAACCATTTATGGTCCATTTGTGGCTCAGTATGTTATTTAATCTTTTAAAAATGAATACGGAAACAAACTTTCCATTAAAAAAAAATTAGCAAGCTTCTCATCTCATCAAACTAACTTCCATCTCACTTTTTCTTGAATCAGCTTATTTTATTTATTTTATTTATTCAATTTATATAGCTGCCCATCTCAAACCAGTGACTCTGGGCGGCTAACAGTCATAAAAGCAGTCAAACAGTTAAAACAGAACAAAAGAAATTAAATACAAATAGCAGCCAAGAGATATTAAAATCTGTCGGTGTCAGCACAACCAGTATTTTTATTTATCCACCTTGCCTCCCACCAACTAACTGTTTCAATGTGAGTGACTACACCCACGTGCCATGACTCAGCTGTGTTCAACTGTGTGTCAGCTGCTGTTAATATAAATTCAAATATATTATACTGGTTTCAATTAAAATATATTACTTCTTTTTCAATATGCATGATTTGTGCATCACACCAAATTATATGCAAATTAATTCTTCATGATTTTTTTTTCTTTTGGGGTAACTAACTGACAACTCTAACCCCAAAATTTAGGTTGTATCCTATAACCAAAGTATCTGTGAAAATGCCATTTAAATCACATTTCTGTTTATAAATTGTTTTTGAAGAAAATAATAAGTGTTCCTGTGAACTGATACAACATTGGCTAAAATTTAGCTTAGTCCCAACATAGTCTTAAGGGGCGTGGTGGCTCAGCGGGTAAGATGCCAGGCTTGTCGATCGGAAGGTCGCAAGTTCGGAGGTTCGAATCCCTAGCCCTGCGTGATGGAGTGAGCTCCTGCACTCACCCCAGCTCTTGCCAACCTAGCAATTCGAAAGCATGCAAATGCAAGTAGATGAATAGGTACCACTTCAGTGGGTAGGTAACAGCATTCCGCGCATGTCATGCCGGCCACATGACCGTGGAAGCGTCTTCGGACAACACTGGCTCTTCGGCTAACAAATGGAGATGAGCACTGGCCCCTAGAGTCAGATATGACTGCACAAATGTGTGGGGGGAACCTTTACCTTTACCATAGTCTTACTTCTGAATTAAATAAATGTGACTTGGATACTTACTTTGCTGAACTATCTCTGTGCTGTTGTATGGATTATAAAAATTATATATCCTAAATAGGATGCCTGGAAGTGAGTTCAATCTGGTTAAGTGAATATAACCCTGCACCTGACTGTAAACTGTTCTCTAGATGGAAGTCTCTTTGTTCTCCATGACCTTTTTTTCCCAATGAAAACTTCAAATGGAATTAAACATTTCCCCATAGCCTCATCTAAACACTGTTCTAAAAAGGCCCAACCATGGATTTTGATGATTTTGCACCATGGATTAGTATGGCTATTTTTGTTTCTGAATGACTTGAGGTAAGCAAAAGAACTCCTGAACATGGGAAATCATTTTTTGCATTATGTGAATGAATAATTACTCTTACACAAATATATACACATACATGCATACATATACATACACACAGTGAACATTTATGGGATGTTGGGTTCCCCAACGTCATTTATAACTCAAAAGAGTTGGAATATTATGTAGATACTCTTCATATTTAAGAATATAGGATATTGTATTCTACTTTTATATCAAGGAAACTTGCTAAATACAGATTCCTATAATATGAGAGTTTGGGTTAACCAAAATTAAGGAATTATGTTAAATGTTCTTACTAGTCAGAGAATCAAGCAGAATGATGTAAAGTTTTATACTGATTCAGGCTGCAATTTTATACCCCCTTACCTTGGATTTGGGGATTAGGGATTAACTCTGTGCATATGTGTATAGAAGTGCTGTTTTAATGCTTTGTAACATTGACTTTTTGCACAATATATATTTGACTTTCAGAGACTTTCTCCTACATTGCTCTATTTTTATACCCTGTCCAAGAATAAGATTAGAGTAAGTTAATTGGAGCTGAATGCAAACATCAAGAGGGGTCTTAGCCTTCAATATACCCGTGGCAGTGTATGCCACATTCTGCAGTCTGCAGTCTGCCTTCCTTGATTATAAATGTGGCAGAGGGAAATTATTGGTTTGCATATAAAGGACAGAAAATTATAACTAGAAGTTACTTCATTCTGTGGGCCTGTATAATCTAAATGATTTGGTTTTACACTATTTATAGCAAATCTTATTTCCATATATGCAATGCTGGGGATATGTATATACTGTATACACACACATATGAAACAGGCACATAGGGAATGAGAAATCTTTGAAGTATGGTATGGTCTGCCCTAGTTGAACTGACCATTTTTCAACGACATCTGCACAGTCACTGTTAATTTATAAAATTGTTATGAAATTGCCTTTCTGAAGAACAAGATTAATGCCAATTTTACCTCTGGTTGGGACTTTCAAAATCAATTTCTCACTTCTTCAGGACCTAATGTATCACCAAGACCTGGCTGGGCCCAGAAGGGGGTGGTGGCCCTTTCGGAGATATGCCCAGCTGGGTTTTGGGTGTGGCATCAGCCGAGACCCTGGGGCAGGGGTGGAGTTGAGCCATTGTCATCCCGGAATCGCTTACGGCCTTCAGGGGCGCTATGTTCATTAAGTTGGGCTCTAGGGATCAGTTGGGATTGTTGCTGTTGTACCTGCCTCTCTGCTGCGTAGTAATCTCCCTGCCTGAACTCGACTCCATCTCTGGGTTGGCAGTGGAGTTCCCCAGACCTATGGTCTTGGGGGACTTCAATCTGCCTTCTCTGGGAGTGGGGTCTGAGGCGGCTCAGGAGTTCATGGCCACCATGACGTCCCTGGGCCTATCCCAGGTCATCCAGAGCCTGACATGGGATAGTGGTCACACACCGGATCTGGTGTTCCTGTCACAGCAGTGGCTATGTGATCTGAAATTGGGGGAACCTTTGGTGTCCCCCTTGTCATGGTCAGATCATGCAGGGAGGCTAGACCCATTAGATAGGTCCATCCCAGGCAACTGATGGACCCGGATGGGTTTCAGAGGGAGCTGGGGGTTGTTCTTGCTGGTCTGCTGCATGGTCCTTCTGAAACCTTGGTCACCGCTTGGAATAAGAGGGCAGCTGAGGCTTTGGATCAGATCACGCCTATGCGACCTTTCCCCTCTCGTGGATCCCATCACTCCTTGTGGCTCACGGAGGAGCTAAGGGAGATGAAACGAGAGAAGAGACATCTACAGCGTTGCTGGCGTTCTACAGGGGACAAACGTGACCAGACACAGGTTAGAGCTGCTATTAAGACCTTACTGCTTGTGGCGGTAAGGGCGGCGAAGCATCAGTACTTCTCCAGCCTTATTGCATCTGTGGATAGCTGTCCTGCGGCCCTGTTTTGGGTGACACATGCCCTCTTGGGTAGAGGAGGCTCTGAAAACCCCTTGGAGAGGCATGTGGAAGAATTTGTTCAGCATCTGTCAAAGTTGCTCGAATTCACTGACAGTTGGACACTGGCCTTGTTGCAGCTCTGGGGGAGCTGCTTAGGGAGGAGTCTTGCCCGGTTATTTGGGAATGGCTTGAACCTGTTGGGCCTGATGAAATGGACAGGGTCCTTAGGACTGTGAGCTCAGCCATCTGCTCTTTAGATCCATGCCCCTCCTGGCTTGTTAAAGCAGCCTGGGGGGTGTTGTGTGAGTGGGTTCTAGTGGTGGTGAATTCTTCTTTGAGTGAGGGGGTTGTTCCTTTACTCTTAAGGAGGCCTTGGTTCGCCCCCTCCTCAAGAAACCATCACTGGGCCCCACTATACTGGACAATTTTCATCAAGTATCTAACCTCCCCTTTCTGGGGAAGGTGGTTGAGAAGGTGGTTGTTCAACAGCTGCAGAAGACCTTGGATGAAGTGGATTATCTGGATCCTTTTCAGTCAGGATTCAGACCTGGGTATGGGACAGAAATGGCATTGGTCATGCTTTTGGATGATCTCTGGCTTGGGCAGGGTGGGGTTGTGCATTCATCCTTGCCCTACTTGACCTCTTGGCGGCTTTCAATACCATCGAGCATACCCTTGGGCAGCACGGTGGTGTACTGATTTGCCTCCTTTCTCCAGGGATGATTCAAGTCGGTGGTGATTGGGGGGCAGAGATCCTACCCTCGGCTCCTACTGTGTGGGGTGCCACAGGGGTCGATGCTCTCTCCACTCCTATTTAACATCTACATGAGGCTCATCCGTCTCAGTACGCTGATGATACCCAATTATTCATCTCTGCCCCTGGTGAATTAAGTGATACTGTTGATGTCCTATCCCGGTGCCTGGAGGCTATGGGGGTCTAGATGGGGAACAACAGGCTTCAACTGAACCCTGGCAAGACTGAGTGGCTCTGGGTTTTGGGGCCTGCCGATTCCGTGCGCAATCTGGGGGTCCTCCTAGACTCACGACTCCCGCTCAAAGAGCAGGTGGCAGTTGTCACTAGGAGGGCCTTTGCTCAACTTCATATTGTACATCAGTTGCACCTGTTTCTAGATCGAGGGGCTCTACTCATGGTCACTCATGCCCTAGTCACCTCCTGGTTGGACTACTGTAAGGCACTCTACATGGGGCTGCCCTTGAAGAATATCCAGAAGCTTCAGCTGGTGCAAAATGCAGTGGTGTGGGCAGTTATGTGTGTTTCTAGAAGAACACACATTATACCTCTGCTCCGCAAGCTGCATTGGTTGCCAGTCTGTTGCCGGGTCCAATTCAAGGTGCTGTTTTTGACCTTTAATGGCATGGGACTGGGTTATCTGAGAGACACCTTTCCCCGATTACATCTGCCCATCCCACCAGATCCAGCAGAGAGGGCATGCCGCGCGTCCTGTCAGCTAGCAAACTACATTTGGCAGGTCCTAGGTGGTCCTTTTTTGCCATGGCACCCACTTTAGGGAATATTCTCTCCCCTGAAGGGCTTCATCCCTTTTGACTTTCCGAGAGTCCCTCAAAACCTGGTTGTGCCGTCAGTCCTGGGGACCCTAGGGGACTGGTGAAATATTGAGGTGGCTCCATTGTTATTAACATCTGCTTTTCACCCAATATTTTTCTTTTTTAGCTTTGTGTTTTTTTATAGTTTTAAAGATAACAACAACAACAACTGTTTTGTATATATTGTTTTTTAGCTCTGTTCTATGCCACCCAGAGTCATTTGTTTGTGAGATGGGCAGATAGATAGATGATAGATAGATGATAGATGATAGATAGATAGATAGATAGATAGATAGATAGATAGATAGATAGATAGATAGATAGATAGATAGATAGATAGATGATAGATAGATGTGGAGTCCTTGGTGCTCTCTGAGCCTTGTTGTTTTCTTGCAGATGTTTAATTGCCAGGCTAGGCAACATCTTCAGTGTGAAAAGGGAGTGGGACTTGCTCTCTGTTTATATACCATGGCTTGTCCTGCCTGTGTTGGTGGGGGTGTTGTACTCTCCCTGGTAGTTCCTTGATTGGGTTGTTGAAGCTGAAGCTCAAATACTTTGGCCACCTAATGCGAAAAGAGGACTCACTGGAAAAGACCCTGATGCTGGGAAAGACTGAAGGCAAAAGGAGAAGGGGACGGCAGAGGATGAGATGGTTAGATAGCATCACCGATGTAATGAACATGAATTTGAGTAAACTCCGAGAGACAGTGGAGGACAGGAAGGCCTGGCGTGCTATGGTCCATGAGGTCACAAAGAGTTGGACATGACTAAATGACTGAACAACAACAAATATAAAAATAGCAGTCTTATTGTATCTTGTGCTTCAGCCTTGCAATCCTAAACTCTGTTTCATACCTCTCAGATGCTTAAGAACTGCTAGATACTTAGCTAATGGTCTCTTATACATAGTTTACTTGGTAGAAGCCAATAAACAATTCTATTTACAGTAACTAACAGAATGATTCATGTAAAAATGCAGAATTCCAGCATTTTTGCCCCATACAGTTAAGGGCTCAGTTGGTTTAGTTTCTATTTACTGAACCCAAATTTTAAATATTATGGGACTATGTTCTTTTCTGCCCAATCATTTAGCTTTTCTGCCCAATCATTTAGCTTTTAAATGGGAAAATTGTCTTACATTCACAGAGAATCTAGTAATAGTTTTTTCTGAGTAATCTTCCTTTGGGGTGGCCACAATCATCCAAATTCAGCTCATCTTTCTTTCGAGTGACTGTGTGTCAGAATGCATTTAGCAAGACAGCAGTGTGTTGGAATTTTTAAAAAACAACCTTTTAAAAGTACAGATACAAATAGTATAAATATCTACTTCAGAGCTTTCCAAACTGTGTGTCGGGACACGTTAGTGTGTCGGCTGTAGTGTCTGGGTGTGTCGCGGCTGCTGCTGCCTCCAAGCCTTGCCAGGATTCCACACAGGTCCTAGTGCCTGCCTTGTGCCTCCAAACTTGCTCTGCCACAATTCTGTGCAGGTCCTAGTGCCTGCCTTGTGCCCTGCTGTAAGAGCGTGTCGCGAAATGATGCCCTGCTGTAAGAGTGTGTTGCGAAACAATGCATGTCTAAAAAGTGTGTCACCAACATGAAAAGTTTGGAAAGCTCTGATCTACTTATTAACTCTGAAACAAACTCCAGAAGTCATGCAACATCATATTAATTCAGCTTAGAATTCAGTTTTCTTTTACTGATGCCAAAGATGCTGAATGGTGCATTTATAGCAAAATATGTATGAGACTGAGAAGTGTATAAGGATATTATCCCAAATCTATTGAAGTTCAATGTTTTGTGGGTCACAACACCTTTTATTGCCTTTCATTTTTACGGTGCCATACTTCTTTATTGAGACTAGCTCTTCCTCATAAGAAAGGCTGTTTCCCTTCCAAATCTTCATTAACTTGGTTATTAACTTGCTGGGCTAGAAAAAATGAAGAGGCACAGTATTCAACCCAAACAGCTTTTGATTCTGAACTTCTAGTTGTGACATGCCACCTGCAGATTTCCAGAAACCCAGAATGCTGTTATTGTCCCAATCAAATATCTTGCATGATGGGTGAGCTAACTCTTTCAACATATCTTTCTGCCAAGTCCCTCCTTCCTTCCTTCCTTCCTTCCTTCCTTCCTTCCTTCCTTCCTTCCTTCCTTCCTTCCTTCCTTCCTTCCTTCCCTCCCTCCCTCCCTCCCTCCCTCCCTCCCTCCCTCCCTCCCTCCCTCCGCACCACCTGACTCCAAACCAACTCTGGAGGCTTACAAAATAATAAGCAATAAAAACACAAAACAAAACAAGGTGGGGTCTGGTCGCTCAATACAAAAATATAGACAAAAACACATTTAACAAGGGGCTCCATCCATCTCAACCCAAGGCCTGGGAGAACAGTCATGTCTTCAGGGCTTTATGGAATGCCAGCAGGGTGGGAGCTACACGATTTCTGGAGGGCAGACACTGTGCCAGAGGAGGCATACTTACTGGGTCCTGATAGATGGCACAGTTTAACCAAAGGAACCAGGAGCACACTAACTCTTTCAGCACGTACCGGCTGGGCAGAAACCATGGGAGATAGGTTTTATACCCCATCCCATCCCACTACAACAGTAGAGTTCTTGTAGATTAACACCCTGCTCTGAGTGCCTTGGAAGAGCTGTATATCTAAATGTTATAAATCAATTATTCTCCTTTTCTCTTACTTTTGTTTTTTTAATTAATATTTTAAATTATTATGGTTGCTGGTTTAAAGAAATCAGTACACCAGAAGCAGGCCCAATAAATACAGATCTTCAGCAGGCAGTGAATGCTTGCAAACAGCTTGATGACTATATATGTATGTATTCCTGCTCCAGGTGTGGTGGTTGTGCATGTGTACAGTCTCTAGCGCATGTGGGATTCAGTTTGGAGGGTATATTGTGAACTACTCATACAACTAATGGGGGGGTACCTAACTAGCTCTGCAATCAGAATTGTTTTAGTCCTCTGATTTGACCTTGTATATCAGAATGTTGATAGTCCATATTTGCTCTCACATTGGAGGGAATGTATTCAGACCCATGGCTGATCTAAATTTCTCTCCCAGGGTGGGGGCACTGCAGAGGTCTGGGAGAACTTCAGACTCTGTGAATCTGAACTCCTTGCATCCTCTCTTTGCACAGCCCTTTTGTGCCTTTCTGACCTCAGGATTTGCTATCCTTGGGAAGAGTCAGTGAGGGAGACACAGGGCTCATCTTCATGTCCCTTAACGACAGCACAAATATGCCTCAGTAACCAGATGTTATGTCATGTCCTTGTGATGTTGCCTCCCTCTCATCCCCAGCCCACAGCTGAGGCAGTTTAACCTTATATTTAGCTGTGGCTGTTCTAAAGTAGCATTGTCCTCCTCCCCCAACATGAATTTTGTTGTAGACACGATCAAGCATGCTTCATCGATGATCTACTTGATGACATGGTCAAAGGTTGGGATCTGCCCAGTTCATATTGGTCATGTTGGGCTGCTGCAAACAGATCTTCTCTTTTCCATTCTCAGGGCACTGCCCTGAATGGCCATTTTTGCATGGACTGCAGGAAAGACCAAATACCAACTTTTCATGGAGACTTTGGTGCATAATGCCTGGCCAGAGCTTTCCAAAGTGCTTGTCAGATCTTGCACAAGGTCCTTATAAAAACAGGTTTAGTACTCTTTGAAAAGAGTGTTAGTTTTTTCAAACATGGATCTAACACTTTTCTGAAAAAGTGCAAGAGCTGTGTTTAAAAAATAGGGCTAGCACTCTCTGGAGCATGCTAATCCTGTTCTGCACCAAAAGTCAATTTAAACCAGAAAAGATTATCTGGGTTTTGCCAGCTGTTTGTTGCTTGTTCTGTCACCCTTGGAAACATTAAAGTTTTTCTGTTGCTTCTGCCAATGAGAGGTCTTACGTAGTTGATTTTTAAAAAACTGATTATGCCACTTGTATAATTTCTGAGGATTGTGTGTGAACACTACAACTGCCAACACTCACAGGACCAGTATTATACAGCTGCAGTCCCAGCAGCCATTTGCGATGGCTTATGTCACTCTTGGGGGTAATGAAAGCCCCATTTTGCTTACTCCATTCTGGCTTTGGCAGCGCTAGGTGCTGTGCTGGTGGCTGTTGTTACTAGGCATGGGCCAACTACAACTGTGCAGTTTTGCACCTCTGCTCTAGCAAGTGGATTCTCCATGGTCCCTCAGTTCAACATCCCTCATTATTCTTAGAATTCTGCACTGAGGAAGAGCAAGGCCACTGCATCCACCCTGATGTTGTGTTATAGAGTTACGTTGTGTTATGATGTGTTATAGTGTTGCACAACCATGGCTCCTCTTGTTTCCCACATTAAATTAGTAGAACTGTGCTCTTCCCTGCTCTTCTTTGTGGGAAGCCTGGAGAAGCACTGAGTTCAAAAATAGGAAGTGGGGAGGTGCCAGGATAAAAGGAAATCAGAGATCAGTAGTAACAGAGGGCAAACCTGGGGGAGAAATGGTTGCAGGGGAAGCTGGCCCATGAGCAGAGGGAAAGGGGTGTGCCCTAACTGCCCAACATGTCCAAAATACAGGTAACCTCATCTCCATGGTAATGGGTGTCAAAACATTCTAAATTTTACACACCTTGAAGCTGTGGCAGGACACAGGGCCAGATTAATGGGGCAATTGCCCTTATTCCAACACACAAAATGACAGCAGCAGGCTACTTAAATCATGCACTAAGCACAAAATCAGCCCAACTTCATTTGACCAAGGGGGTCAAATGATATAAACTGCAAGTGGGTAAAGGGCCTAAGAGGTTGTGATTTGGGCAAGGCTGTCAGTGTCCTTTATAACAAATGCTCTTTTTTTCTCTTTTACTTCTGCATTCACAATATTCAGGTGTAGGGGATACAATGATTGAGATCACTGTGCCTCATTTAGAAGAAATCAAAGATCAATATTTTCACATAAACTTTTAAGCAAGAGGGACTTTCATGTCTTGTTATTAATGGAACTATAAACAGCATGTGATGTGTTTGTTCATGCTATTAAATAAAACTAGTTTTCCAAGAGCACAGATTGAAGTACAATGGAAGTGTTATCCAATCAGTGCTAAAGTGCTTTTCTTTTCTGTTTTGGAGTAGCAACAAAAATAGATTAAGCGCGGTGTTTTTCTGCCACTTAGAACCACATCTTCTAGACAGCCCAAGTATTTGTCTGGCTAGTTTAATTCCAGTTCAACTTCTGATTGTGTTCCACTCTGTGTCTTGTTTAGCATAGTCCCCTGACTTTACTTCAAAGGACATTTGCAAAAACAATTACTCTCCTCAAAGATCTTCGCTCTTTTGTATATATGAAAACATGATCGTATTACAAGTAGGGAAAAAAAAACCACCCTCTTACTCTAGGCAGGAAGTAGATAAATTTTTAACTTCATGGACTCTGAAATATCTTGAATAGTTCCTTGAAAGGAAAAAAGTATAAAACCAATCTTATTTATTTAAAATATTTAAATGCTGCTTTTCTAAAATAGTTCTAATATCCAAAGCATTCTATAGCACCATCAGTAGCAATTTGTTGTTGTTGTTGTTCAGTCGTTTAGTCGTGTCCGACTCTTCGTGACCTCATGGACCATAGCACGCCAGGCCTTCCTGTCCTCCACTGTCTCCCGGAGTTTACTCAAATTCATGTACATTACATCGGTGATGCTATCTAACCATCTCATCCTCTGCCGTCCCCTTCTCCTTTTGCCTTCACCCCCAAATAATTATTGACACATGGCAAAACAAAACTAGCAGTAAAGCAGGCCAAATTCATACACAGTTATCCAAACAACAAAAAGGCAACAAGAAAAGAACATTAAGCAGCCATTCATCATCCAGCAAAAAGGCCTTTGGCCATGACAATTGAACTTGATTAGGTAGGTGTTCCATGACAAGATGAAAAGATCTTGGGTTATATATTAAGAACCATGCTAGAAGCTTATAGAATTCTCATTTTTTTCTCCTGCTCTCCATGGGAGATTAGAAGACCATCATGAAAAGCATGGGCAATGTAGGCTGTAATGGGAAGAGGGAAATCCAAATCACACAGAGGCAGAGGGATACTACATTTTTGCATGTCATACAAATAATTTGTGCAGCAATGGTTTAGGATCAAATCAGAGTTGTAACATGTCTTCAAGACCAATCTTTTCCCTACTGAAACCCTCCAGATGGGTTGGGACTCCAGTGGCAGAGTTGCCAACCAAGCATAGTTTCACAGAAGTCAGTGCAATGCAACTGATTCCAAGCAAATATGACAATCAAGCTAGTCTGTTGTGTTTCTTTAAGTACTTGGATTTATAAAAGCTTTGTCATTCAATATACTACACTAGTTATATTTTCCTCTCAGTATATTTCTGTGCCCTGCTCTCCCTTTCAACTTTTCATCATCTGTTGCAGAAAGTATAACCAAAATGCTATATTTATTATGTGATGATTTAAAATGCTTTTTAATGTAATGTAAATAAGAGCCAAGTATTTTCTGAACAGGTCTTACTATGTTGCACCTGTGATTTAGAGAATCAAGCTGACATGGACTTCAGAGAAGTTTTAAGATGTTATCTAGTGGCTTCTTGAAAATGTGAAAGCTCCACTAAAGTAAACGTATACAGGACTGGGCAGCATGTAAAAAAGAATTTTGTTAACCTCCTTAAACATTACTTTTGTCAGACATCATTTTGAACCACAGGCATTCTTAGAAGCATCGGAAAATATTGATGGTAGTTGTTCTGTCCTACAACCTCTACTTTTGCCAAGAGAAACGTTATTGGTGAAAACAGTGTATTTTCTTATTCTTCCTTATTCTGAGTAATCTTTGAAACATCTGCTCCATCATTTGCCTTGGATATAAGCCACTTTACTGTAAAATCATGCTATGCTCTCTTCCATTACCATTAATATTTTGAAGTGTTTTAGCAGGCTTGCTGTTCATTCATTTAGGATTTCTTTGAAGGATCATAACATTAGTGAAAATGATATGAAACAGAGCAAACACAGGGCCCAATTCAATTAAAATCAACCACATTGGAGTTCAACCTTTTTCATTTGGGAGTTAAACAGCAAGTTCTTTGCTCTTTGTTTCCTGAAAAACAACCAGCATTGGAGCAGGCCCTTAGTTAACCTGATGGCAAATATTTTTTTGTTTTTTAATCTTGTTAATTTTACTTATCGCAGTTGCCAGAGAACATCCCGAGTGTTTAAGCAAGATGTGTTCAAAATCTGAAATATTGCAGCTCCCTGACATTCCTTATATGAACTGAACACAGGATGTCTCAATAAAATGTCTTTATTGAGTGGCATGGCTCTCAGGCATTTTATTTAGAAGTTTTTCCAAGCCATTATGTAGAGATAGCAGGAACAAAGTATGCAAAACATAAGCGTTACCTCCAAACCTTTCCAAAATCATATTGAATATACAAGGGTTTTCTCAAGGCCTCTGCCTCCAAGACTGTCAACATGTTCAGCCGAGCATGATTTAGTAAATCAAATACATTTCTTTGTTGTTGCTTTAATAATCTTTAAGTATAATAACCTTAATATAATTTTATTTCCTGTTGACATGTTAGTGATGTGGATCCTGAAAGTGTTGCTAGCTCAGCCTGGGTGTCTTTGTAGAAACAGTAACAACAAAAAATGGTGAATGTGGATGGTGCCCCATTTTCATCTGAAAAACTGACCTTTGGTTTTCTATAATAGTGCCCAAATCTGAGGAAGTGAAGATGTCTGCTTTGGATTTTCTAATGGAGGGCCAGGCCCAAACTGCAGTTAGTTGTGTGGACTGTCCACAAGAGAGGTGTGTGCTACAAGCATGTAGGTTCCCAGCTTCTTTCCAAAATGGGCCTCATTTTGTTCCCTAAGGCAAATGCTCACTATTCTGCTCACTCAAGGCGTGCAGATCGATAGATTTTATAAGTCTCGGTCTTTTCCAAGTCGTCAATTAATTTTCCATGAGAGCTAAGATGAGCAGCTTAAAGAGGGGTCGCTGAATCCTGACGCTAAACCTTCGGGGCTAGAGAGCGCTTCCTCAGCCACAACAACCGCTTAAGAAAAAGTTGTGGGAATGAACTATCCCACTGCAAAACGCCGCTAGGTCATCAATAGCAATTGCGGCTAAGAGTGGGAGAGGGGCGTCCCTCCGCCTCGCCATCTATCAAGACTTGTATTGTTCAAGAGTTTTTGCACGCCAACTGGGAAACAAGAAAATCCGAGCGCCCAAACTCGCGCGCGCTTCACCTGGCTGCCGAGGGTCGTTTAGGGCCACGCCGGGCGCATGCGCGCGGCGGGATGTCGTCGGCGCGTTGCTCTGGTCCAGGGCTGTGCCGCTTGGCTGGTTGTTGGAAGAGGTTCCCGCGCGCTCCGCCGCCACCTGACCGAAGAAAACTCTTGGAACGGGCGGGTGGGAGAAAACGCGCGCGCAGCCGAATGCATAGGCGCCTGTGAAGGTTCTCACTCCGGTCCCCCTCCAAAGCCGCTCGCGTGCCGCGCCTCTGCAAGGTAGGAAGCTTCGCGCGGGACGCTCGCGCGGGCGGGTGCCAAACAGAAGCCTTGGAGTTCCTCGGCGCGGCGGGTTGGGGGATGTAAAGTCTCGGTCGGCTGCGAAGTTTGAGCGGTCCTTGAGTCCTTCAGGGACTAGGCATCAGGGCGGCAGATGCGGCTTCTTGCCGGCCAGCCTGCGGCATGGAGGCACCACGACCCGAGGCGAGGCGGCTCTCCAAAAGAGCCGCTTGTCAATTCAGGCGCCGATTTGTACTCTGGCCTGGCAGGGCGTCTTGAGGCTGAGAAAAGAGCGAGCGATGAGATGCTCGAAGCAGCGAGCGAGCCAAGCAGCATCTCGGAGGCAGCAGCAGGTTTGCTGAAGAGGCGAGCTTTTCGATCCAGGCTGCTGGCCGCGCGTTTGGGTGGCGTTGTTGTGGGTACGCTGAGGTGCGGGGCATCTTCCTTTCGAAACAAACTGCTGTGCTGTGGGGAAAGCCGCTTCCCTCGGTTGCTCCTGTATAGCCTCCCGTGTTAGAGCCGGGCTTGTAGCTGACTGAAATAGAGTGCAGATTCACAGCGTGCAGGCACAAGCTTTACATTCTCCTCCCTCAGGATCTCCTTCAGTTCAATTTCGATATTGCAGACAGATGTGAGACTGTGGAAAAGCCATTTTCTTTAAGTAGGTCAAGTCTTTAGGAGTACCCGCAAACTACCTGTGTCCTTGAAAAGTATGAGAAAACAAATGTCTTTTCCTCACCCCCGAGTTAAACAGCTATCCACCAGTGCTTGAGCTGGCAAACTATACTAGCATACATTTGCTTCCCCAACTGGTGATCCACTTCCTGCCACAACAGCCACAATGCCAGCAAGTGGTGCTGCCCTTATTTGCAGAGTACAGGCCATGGATTGCTGGCTTCCCCCCACCCCTTCCTTTCCCTTCCTGGATTCCAACTGTCACCAGCCAGTGGGAAAATATCACCAGTCACTCTCCTTAATCTGAGATGGAACTGGAGTGCATGTGCATTTTGACAGATGGCTGGACTGGTTGGTTTAGCCATCTGTTAGAACTTGCTCTGGTTTTGTTTAAGAGTTTTACATGGGTACATTCTTCTGGAATAGGATTATTCTAGAATAACAGCACTATTCTTGGATAGTTCTCTCTTCTGGAATACTGGTAAATGTGTCCAAAATGAGTCCAACTATCACTGATGGGTTTGTGTTGAACATGGATTTAGCACTATACCAGAAGAGCACTAAACCCATGTTCAGAAAGAATCCCAAATGACAGCTGGCAGACACAGAGATGGGCTATGAAGCAGCAGATAAAACTGGTGCTGGCTGTTTCTCTCCTACTTCACAAAACCAGTTCCAACCCAGTTCTGCCACCTCTGGTCAGCTGCTGTGTTCAGATCTTTGAATTGGGGATCAGCTTAGAGACCTGACAAGTATAAAAGGAAAGCCCAGTTTGAAAGGTCCAGATTCTACCACTGCCCAAAACAGAATAGGAGAGAGGGGGCATGCTTGTCCTGGCCTAAAGTGGCCAGTGAAGGGGAAGAAATGGAAGCAGTGACAGATTTTATTTTCTTGGGCTCCAAGATCACCGCAGACGGTGACTGCAGCCATGAAATTAAAAGACGCTTGCTCCTTGGGAGGAAAGCTATGGCAAACCTAGACAGCATATTAAAAAGCAGAGACATCACCTTGCCGACAAAGGTCCGTATAGTTAAAGCTATGGTTTTTCCATGGGCGTGGTGGCTCAGCGGGTAAGACGCCAGGCTTGTCGATCGGAAGATCGCAAGTTCGGAGGTTCGAATCCCTAGCCCTGCGTGCGGAGTGAGCTCCCGCACTCGCCCCAGCTCTTGCCAACCTAGCAATTCGAAAGCATGCAAATGCAAGTAGATGAATAGGTACCACTTCGGTGGGTAGGTAACAGCGTTCCATGCGTGTCATGCGGCCACATGACCGTGGAAGCGTCTTTGGACAACGCTGGCTCTTTGGCTAACAAACGGAGATGAGCACCGGCCCCTAGAGTCGGACACGACTGCACAGATGTGCGGGGGGAACCTTTACCTTTTTAATGTATGGCTGTGAGAGTTGGACCATAAGGAAGGCTGAGCACTGAAGAATTGATGCTTTCCAGCTGTGGTGCTGGAGAAGGCTCTTGAGAGTCCCTTGGACTGCAAGGAGGTCAAACCAGTCAATCCTAAAGGAAATCAACCCTGACTGCTCATTGGAAGGACAGATGCTGAAGCTGAAGCTCAAATACTTTGGCCACCTAATGCAAAGAGAGGACTCACTGGAAAAGACCCTGATGCTGGGAAAGACTGAAGGCAAAAGGAGAAGGGGACGGCAGAGGATGAGATGGTTAGATAGCATCACCGATGTAATGAACATGAATTTGAGTAAACTCCGGGAAACAGTGGAGGATAGGAAGCCCTGGCATGCTATGGTCCATGAGGTCACGAAGAGTCAGACACGACTAAACGACTGAAGAACGAAGTGGCCAGTAGGATGATTCCATCCCATGGGGGTCACCTGACTGCCATACCAACCAAATAGTCTGTGAAGCTGGTCAGGTTGCACCCATGGCAAAATGTTGTGGTTTGTCGCTAGCTTAAAAGGGAAAATACTGCTTAAACATAACAGCTAAGGATGTCTTTAGATGTTGGTTTGGGATGAGATGAAAGTACTGTAATAACATGAGAATATGACAGAAGAAAGAGGTTGCTGGGGCATATTTGTGCCATGGTTACGTGCAAGTGGTGATGGGCCCTTAGATTTAAAACTCATTACTTGGAGAAGTACTGTAGGCTTTGGTCTTCATGTTGAAAGAGATAAGGCTTTAATTGTTCTCTTGGCTTCACTTAACTCTGTTGCTTTTTAAAATGCTCTGGTATTTCTTGCAAAGGAGAATTTCCTCAGCAGTGAGGAATCACCCTGCTTGAAGAAATCATCCTTGATTTGATTACAGAGCAGAGGAGTGCATATATGTGCATGTGGTCCAAAGGTTTTACCTAGGCCAGGTCTTCAAATCACAGGGCATGCAACAAGGATGTATAACACATTTTCATTTGGTATGGATTTGAGTTCAAAAACAGTGTTTTCAAGTTCAAAATGGCTCCTAAGCTTGAAACGTCCTCATTTTGAGCTCAAAACACCTGTTTTGAATTTAGACGAGAGCGGTATCAAGCTTGAAACACTTCTGGTAAGGTAGGAACAGCCTATTGCAAATGTGAGACATTTTCAGTTAGAAACATTTTGCATACTTCTAACACAATCCTCGAGGAACATTCTTGAAAGTTAGTCTAGGTATTCCAGTGTTCTAAGCTTTCAAATTCATGAGGCATAATGGCAAATAAAAGTATGAATCTTAGAGCTGTATGCAGTATCCAAAATGGGTAGTTTAATGCCAACAGGAAATTAGAGAAATATGAGCGTTTTGGAAATACATCTTGCACAAGCTTTTATTTAAGGGTTAAATAAAAGGGTGAAAAAGTGGGTGCTTGTTGAGGACTATCGCTCTGATATGTGTGTGTGAACATGACTGTAAGACCTTTGTAAAACAACTGAAGCAGCAATTAACTTGTGTAGGATTATTCTGCGATGATGCTTTTAAATGTTCTAAAATCCACGAATTCATAAATAGCACCAGAATAAAGCTATTTTCCCGATTTGGAACCGTGCTGTTAAGGAAAGCCTGAAGGAGGATTTGTAACCTTATAATAAATTCAATAGAGTGAATGTGGGCAGCCACCCATTTGTTGACAAAAAGTTCAAGATAAATTTAGAAATGATTTCTATTGTTGTAACTGATACATATTTTATTTTGAATTATGTTTGATGTCACATGATTTATGAATAGGGGAAGTAGAGGTAAAATAAACTATTTATCAAGACAATTTTATGCAGGTATTTTTAGATGAGTTTACTGAATTATCTCTATCATCTATCTATCTATCTATCTATCTATCTATCTATCTATCTATCTATCTATCTATCTATCTATCTCTATCGTGACGTGGCCTACTGAATTCAATGTTAATTTTATAAATTTTATATATGTATAAACTAAACATTAAACATAGAATTGCAGAGTCAGTAATGCTAGGAAACAGTGTAGAATTCTCAGGTTGAATGCTGTGGGACTGAAAGGAATGCTCTGGATGAGAAGCTCAAATCATGGGATAAAAGGTATTACAGCATGCTGTCCCTGGATCCCTGCTTAGAAAACATCTGGCTAGTAAACAATTATAGCACATGGTCTTCCGGACATCACTTTAGTTAATTGCTCAAACAAAAAGTAAGTGTAAATGCTCTTCTCTCTTTTAGTTAATAAAATTCCTTTAAAGTTACAAATATGTAAGGAGATGTTCAGTAACATGCTGAGCATTTCCCATTCTTTAGCTAGTATATTTATTTAAATGCTGTATGAATGCTGAGCCCATCCATTATGATTATTTTTATTTATGTTTCAAAGATGCATAACTTTGATAATGAAAGGTATAGGTTTGCAAGAAGAAATGGAGAATTTAAATAGCAGTGTGATGGAACTATCTTTAAATAGGGGGGAAAAGCTAACTAATCACATAGTAATGTATTTCATATAAACAAGGTCAGGCAAAAGTTAGTAAGATAGCTGTCTGAAAATATAACCTTACCAGAATGAAGACTTAAGCAAATTAAATTGAAAAAGTGCATTGATCACTATTATGATCAAATAAGCTACTTGTATCTAGTTGATGCTCCACGTTGAGTTGTTGGAGATGGAAGTATGGAAAATGGTAAATAGCATATACAGTACATACTTGTGTAGATCAAATGTTGGCTTGTTATTGTTTCTATAAACATTTGTTCTTGACTTGAAGCAAGTTAACAGTATTTATGTGTTACACACATATAATTGACTGGGCTGAAGATGGTACTGTACAAGATTCCCCTTAAATGTTCAACTTCTGCTGAAGAAATAATTTGTGGCATTTTCCTCCTATATTTCAATAGTGGTGGGCTGCCTTTTATAATATTTTTTTTCTTTTCTGTGTCCTATATAAGAAATAGGTAGTTTATTGCTATATATTTTTGAACATGAAGCTTACAAAAAATATAATAAGTCCCTATTGCAAACTACAAAATGAATGTGCAAAATGAGTATTTTTCTACTTCATCTATAAAATAGGTAAAGGTAAAGGTTCACCCCGCACATTTGTGCAGTCGTGTCCGACTCTAGGGGCCGGTGCTCATCTCCGTTTGTTAGCCGAAGAGCCAGGGTTGTCCAAAGACGCTTCCACGGTCATGTGGCCGGCATGACACGCGCGGAACGCTGTTACCTACCCACCGAAGTGGTACCTATTAATCTACTTGCATTTGCATGCTTTCAAATTGCTAGGTTGGCAAGAGCTGGAGCTAGTGCGGGAGCTCACTCCACACGCAGGGCTAGGGATTCAAACCTCCGAACTTGCAATCTTCCGATCGACAAGCCTGGCGTCTTACCCGCTGAGCCACCACGCCCCTCCATCTATAAAATAGAAGAGGCAAATTGACTGCATTCCTTAGAACAGAGCTTTCCAAACTGTGTGTCGGGACACGTTAGTGTGTCGGCTGCAGTGTCTGGGTGTGTCATGGCTGCTGCTGCCTCCAAGCCCTGCCAGGATTCCACGCAGGTCCTAGTGCCTGCCTTGTGCCTTGCTGCCTCCAAACCTGCCCTGCCAGGATTCCGCGCAGGTCCTAGCGCCTGCCTTGCACCCTGCTGTAAGAGTGTGTTGCGAAATGATGCCCTGCCGTAAGAGGGTGTCGCGAAATGATGCATGTCTAAAAAGTGTGTCACCAACATGAAAAGTTTGGAAAGCTCTGCCTTAGAATGCTTCAGCTAGATATGCAAATTAAAGGCTACTTTTTTTCAGTAATATTTCCTTAAAATAGTTTGGAAAGAAAGCCCACCAATTGTTTGAAATGTATTCTAAAAGTATGAGAGAAATACAAAGGAGCGTGTGCATGAAAATGGTGCTGGAACTGTGACACCTTTCTTTTCTTCTGAATAAATAACACTGGGCTGATCTTTGCAACCTAATGGGAGTATGTTAGGAATCTTAGTGATCGCCAAGAAGAAGAGTGTTAGGAATCATCATCTACTGAACCTTTGTACCTAGTTACATGCTAGCATTAGCTAATTTCTCCAAGACACATTTTAAAGTGGTACTTGCATAATTACATTATAAAACTATATGTTATTCAAAACGAATATGTTTACTAAAGTAAGGATGGTTACACTGGTGCGAAATATAGTAATTCTAAGTTAGAAAAAATATGATAGCATATTATTTTGTCTTCAAACTTGAATTTAAGTTATCTAAAACAGCATCTTTTCTTCTCTCTAGCTATTTTCTTATTTTTGAGTTAGAGAGAAAAGAGATCTTGTGGAGGTATGCATAAAAATGCATATTAGAGAAAAAGTTCAGAACTAAATGACATAGTGTGACTGGGAATTCATGTTTAATTGCAATCAATATACTTCATCTTTAGAAAGGTAACAAACCTAAAACTAGTCTTACACTTTAAAAAAAATAAAAATGTAAAAATATGTCATAGTTCCACTTTCATGAATCCACTTTCTGGATTCCATCCAACATCATCACTCAGTTTCGATTCACAATGGCACTTCTCCCTATCTTACCTTCTGCACCACACTGTACACTCCCCAAATTTGCTCTATAAGCTCATCCAAACCCTTTTGTCTACATTTTTGACATACCCAGAAGGCTTCACAGGAAATTTGTTCTCTCAACAGTTGGCAGATGGACATCCTTGGATTCCAAACATTAAAGATGGCTTTGCCAGGAGTGTGCAGGTAACAAATTCAGTAAATTAATCATAAAAATTTATAAACTGATTTTTAATATAAAATTGTTAGTGGCTAACAATAAAAATACATAAAATGTAAAATAGTAATAAAATACATCCAAAAGAATTTAATGAACTTACTCTTGTGAATTCATCTGGATCAGTAAAAGTTCCCTGTGAAAGAATTGGCAGGTAGGAGGGAGCAAGCCATGAGTAACTTCATATGGCAAAATCAGAAGCATGAAATTATGCTTAGATATCCAAGAAATTCTGGAGACAATCTCACCAGTTTCAGATAATTCAGTTTTAAAAAGTACTCATCAATCTTTCTTCCAGTAACAAAGTAAAGTTTGAGAAAACTTGTAAACTATATTTGCTCAGACAATGGAGGATACAAACTATCATCAAGAAGTCTTAGAATTACTATCTCTATGAAGGCTTTTCCCCATTCTATATATATGTAGTCACTGCACACACTGTCATGGGGGGTTCGGGCTCGGAGTCAGAGTCAGAGTCAGACGACGAGGACGGGCGGCCAGCCTCTGACATAGAGATGGAGGGCGAGCAGACAGATCTAGATAAAAGGCCGCCTGAGCAGTCAGAGGCGGCGGGGCTGGTCAGCGAGCAGCAGGCACTGGCGCCGCTGATTACTGAGGATGAAGACTCAGAGCTGCCGCCCCCTCCCAGTGCTCAAGAAAGGAGAGCGGAACGGAGAGAGGAACAGCGGAGGTCGGCGAGGTTACGCGCGAGAAGCAGCCCCGCCCTCCTAAATGAGATCCACCCGGGTCTGCCTCTATAAAAAGGGAGCTGCAAGCCCAGACCATTTGTTGGGGACAACCGTCTGCTTACTGGACTCCATGTGCCTGGATTTCTGATAGGAAAACCTCATGACCTGACTCTTGACTCTTGGACTAAGCATGTTTTGAGCGTGAAACTCCCTTAAGGCAAGCTCGTGGGACTTTTGGGGCTTGTTTTTGTAGAGTGTGTGCATTTGTGCTCACACTCCCTTGCTGCCTGTTCATTACCTCACAAGTTTAGCTCACAAGTTTCTCAGCAGAGTTTTCAACTGCCTCCCTGGTGTATTGTGTGTGATTGGGCTTGGACAGGACATGCACTTGCAATTTTTGCTGCTCTGAAATGTGTACCTTTTTATACATATAATGCCAGATTTTCATTCTTGATTGGCATGGCCACTCCCAAAGTATTGAAAACAAGAATATTGCTGAGTGATGGCAGCGTACTGGTAATTTTTCGGTAGCTCCCTCACTGTAGTTTTGGCACTCCATAGGCCAGAGCTTTCCAAACTGTGTGTCGCCTGTGGGGCCCAGATGTGTCGCGTCAAAACCCAAAAGCCATCAGCGCTTCTGGGTTTTCCCGTGGCAACACACCAACGGCGGCACACAAAAAATGAAAGCGGCAGCAGCGCTTCCGGGTTTTTGCGCACTGCTGCAATGGCGGCACTTCCGGGTTTTCCCGCGGTGACACACCAACGGCGGTTGGTGTGTCGCCACAGGAAAACTTTGGAAAGCCCTGCCATAGGCATTCCATAGGATGTCTCCAACCATCTAGTAATAGGAGCTTTGTCAATGAGGTGAGATGAGCTGAATAATGGAGGGTTTACCAGTGGTGTTATCCAAATAGTTTTGGATATTATAGAATATCTACAACATCATAACAAACATCAAGTGGCTCTTATCTTTCTAGATGCAGAGAAAGCCGTCAATGATTTGAACTGGACTTTTATGTTTAAAGTTCTAGAAAATATGGACTTTGGAGAACATTTTATTCATGACTGGAAGGGATTCTTGACTTGTTCCATTCTACCTCCTAGCTCTTGAGATGTTGCCATAATGAGGAGCCCAAATGCAGAATTCATGTCAGTGTTTGGAAGCTTGGAAAGTAATGGAGGTTTGTCACTGTGGCAAACTCAGAAATGGTAGATATTCATTCTCTTCGATTTGTGTGAAAAGGGGGAAATGGATATGTGGAGCATTCAGTTATTAGCTGATTTGGGAGTTCTGACTAGCTGACAATTTTCTGGGTCAGCTATTGGCTGGGAAAAGCAAGTGGTGATTCACTAGTGGTGTTGTGTGAGACATACAGATATATAAATGTGCCCATGCCGTAGCATCCTGATGTCTAAATCCGCCCAGAGTCCCCTAACCACCCAGAGTCCCCTCCGGAATGGGGGGAGATGGGCGGTGATATAAGTTGGAAAGATAGATAGATAGATAGATAGATAGATAGATAGAAGATAGATAGATAGATAGATAGATAGATAGATAGATAGATAGATCTGAAAATAGTCAAATACTCTGGGTCAATCTTGGATGCATTTTAACCTGTATTCAGAACTGAAGAGCTACCCATCTGGAAGACCCTACCATATACGTAGACCTGAATCACTATCTTGTACAATAGCGGTGGAGAATAGGCTCTATCCAGAGGGTTGGGTCATTCTCTACTTCACCTGATGGCACGTGGAGGATGTCAGTACTTGGAGGAACATAATGCCAAAGCCAATCCATTAATGTTATGAAACTCACAGGAATCTATTGCTTCCGGGTCTAGGGCTGTTTTAAAGTGATTGGGCACTTGAGTTCATTCCCCATCTCCTTCCCTAGGATGCTCTGAGTGCCTTAATCCTACAGTTCTTAGCTTTTCTTCACTGATTGCCTTGAAGTCATGGCCATTGTGTTGATTTCACTACCTCCTTGCCCCTCTGTTGTGGGAAAGATGAAGGCAGTACAAAGCCCCATGAGTTGCTGCTTTGGGATATTTCTAGTGATTGTTTTTCACTGAGGGTGAAGAGAGGAAAGTTTGGGGGAGATGAAAGAAAGGACTCACTTGAAGCCCCATGGCCAGATGGGAAGGTTTACTAGACTATATTCACTTTGGAGACAACTTTCCCGTCCTAGTTCTATGAGGTACCTGGTTGAAATGAAATGAAATTAAATTAAATGTATTATTCCAGAGGTAGCAGTTACATAATTACCAAATACCTTCACCAATATCAGCAATGCCTTTTCAGGAGGTGTCAGTTTGATTTCACAATGACTTTTGTTTGCTTGTTTTCAGCCAGGTGAGCATAGAATAGATGTTTTAGTTATGATACAGAAGGAGGCATTTCATTATAGAATCATTCATTCCACCTTGGGGTGCTATAAAAGGATTCTCATTGCCATGTGAGAATGTAATGACTTTACTTGGCAAAGAGAAAATTGATCTGGAACTAATCTTTTCATTTTTTCTGACTTGGCTGTGCTTATGAATAATATTTAAAATGTAACTGTATATAAGTTTTCCTAAATTATTTTAAAGACAATCCAGAGGGAAGCACAGCCATGCTGAACTTTCTCCCAGTGAATTTGTTGAATTTAAAAAGTGCTTTTGCTGCATCACTCTCCATCTATTTGCAATTAAACCAAAATTGGAAGAAGTTGCACTGAGATATGTCTGTAGCTTGAATCATGTCAACTGGATTTCTATTTTCTCCATGGAAACGTTTCGCTCCTTATCCAAGGAGCTTCTTCAGTCTGAGCAAAGTTGGTAAGGGAATCCTAAATATGTTTCTAGGTAGCTGTGTGACCTTACACCTGGGGCTAGGTCATGGTTATATTGAGATGTTATTTTTAAGTCCTTTTATCATTTAAAGGAGGATTGTTAAGATCACCATGCTGCTGTTGAGCTTGTGAAATGGTCTTAATCTTCCTAGGCACAGAAGACAATGCGGGGAGGAAGATGGGGGAAAGATTGTGCCTGAGGCCCCCACCTCTATTCAAGGAAGGATTTTCCAAGTTGGCATAAATGGATTCCTTGACCCCTCTCTCAAACCACCTATCTTCTCTGTCTGCACTGAGATACTTAATTTTGTTTGCCTGAGCATAATAAAATTGCATTCAAACCTAATTCTTGTCTAAAGTGGATCCCTTTGGCAGTTGTGAAGGAATTTTTTCTTTAAAAAATAGGAAAATATATCAATTCTAATTTCATTGTACTTAAGGTAAAGGACATTAATGAACATATGAGGACAAAATAAGGTAGCAGTAACTAAGCAAAAGATAAAGTGGAATTTATGATAATACCTAATACATCAGCACTTTTTCTGAAATGTTATATTAGATAGGTAAATTTTCTAGTTTTCCAAAGAACACTCTCTACTTCTGAATCCTAAAACTAATTGATCAAGTCCACCAAACTTCATATTTTTATTAACTGTTTTCCTGTGGCTTTTTTTAATAAGAATTTTTGCCATGTGGTTGTCTAATCTCAAAAAGAATGCAGTTGATAGAACTTCTAGCGCACAGTTCTTAACAGAAATGTTCAACATTCTGCACAGAACTGATTTTTCTAATGCATTAGCTGAAAAACTTGACCATGCCTCCTCCTATAAATGACATATTCATTTACATGTTAAAAATGCATTAGAGAACCTGAGCTGCTGAGGTTTGTAGACACACCATCCTTGTAAACCAATCTGAGCATGTCTGTAGCTTGAATCATGTCAACTGGATTTCTATTTTCTCCGTGGAAACGTTTCGCTCCTTATCCAAGGAGCTTCTTCAGAAGCTCCTTGGATAAGGAGCGAAACGTTTCCACGGAGAAAATAGAAATCCAGTTGACATGATTCAAGCTACAGACAATTCCACCTGGATGACTGAAAACCTTCATAGACAATCTGAGCATGGCAATTCTAGCAATTACTAGTATTGTTCTTTTTATAACAGTATTGTTATACTGTCAGAATAACTTCTCATTGTGTCAAGTATTTTGTTAATGCCTCAGGCACTTCAGACTACTGCTCTTCAAAGGTGTTTAATATGTTTTGTTGACACAGCCAAACTATAGCAGTTTCTGGACAATAGCACAGCCAGTTGAGCATTCAGTTGGCTATCCCTAATCTCTGCTGCTATATTACACTTCCATTATTCAATGTTTCAGAATATTTCAGAGTAGGATACTATGGTAACATATAGGATAAATTCTGCTGATATAATGAGACTTCCCTCTTTCCATGCCCTCCCATATTCTTCTTCCCCCCCAATCTAGAAATTAACAGTCAATTCTGTGCAGTGGATTTTGAGGGCATGTAGAAAAAGGAACTTTGACTTCATCATTCCTCTGATGGAAGCAGTTCCATCAGCTAAATATTTAATTGGATTCCACCTAACATCTGTTAAATATCTATACAGAGCAGGATGGGCAAGTTTCCTTTGGTTGGGGGCCACACTGTAATTTTTAGAATATGCAGTGCAGTTTCTGAGGAATGCTGGGAGGTTAGGGTAATACAATGATGTCAGCAGAGTGAATGAAACTGAAATTTTCAGGTCACTGGTAATTTCAAGAAGATATTTAGAATAAGGGCATTATGCCTATCAGAGACTTAACACATCTATTTTATTTTAAAAATAATAAAGAATCAGGTCACTGAAAATCACCATTTTGTTGTTGAATTTTGGCAGTTTGGTTTTTGGTATGCTTGTTTCCTGCTACAGTATGCTTTCCTTCAAGTGCCAATAGTCCTTGTTAAGTCCTTGTTTAACATCCACTTGTTCAGTGAGCATTCGAAGTTATGACGGCACTGAACGAGGTGTACTTATGACCGGTCCTCATAGTTGTGGCCATTGCAGTGTCCCTGCGGTCATGTGATCGCGATTCAGGTACTTGGTAACTGGCTTGCAATTACAACTCGCAGTGTCTTGCAGTCACATGATCGCCATTTGCGACCTTCACTGCTGGCTTCCGACAAGCAAAGTCAATGGGGAAGCCAGCAGGAAAATGCAAATGGTGATCACGTGACCACGGAACACTGTGACCATGCAGGATTTGCCTAATGATGGCAACTGAGACTGCTGGAACTGCCATCATAATTCAGCGCGGCCACGTGGCATCACACCTTACGACTGCATCGCTTAGCGATGGAGTTCCCGGTCTCTATTACCATCTGTAAGCGAGAACTACTTGTAAAAAAACTTTAAAAAAAAAACTTTTTAAAACCTTTTTTAAACTGTCCAAAGTGGCTACTCAAGGAAAGTTGGGAGCAAAGCCCAGAGTGATTTTTGATAGCCTTCTGGCTTTACTTGTGCAAGCTTGATAAGGATTTTGCAGCAAAGCAGGAGCACTGTCCAAACTTGTCCAGCTTTGTGTGTGTGTGTGTGTGTGTGTGTGTGTGTGTGTGTGTGTTTCCCACAAATTCATTTAATATATTGCTAAGTTTGAGAGCCCTTGGTGCAGACTAATCAATTATTCAATGTTAATCTCATAGATAGCATAGCATAACTTTAGCACGTCTTCCTTTTAATTATACTTTAGGACACAAACTAGTCTATGCCCTGCATGAAAAAATGCAGAATATCTCCCCATGTATAAGAGGGAGGTTGATGACCAGTGGATCTGGTAGGGGAATTCTCTTTCAGAAGAGTACTTACAAGACGTAGCTATGGCTATAGACAGAATTTTCCGTGTGTGTGTGTGTGTGTGTGTGTGTGTGTGTTATTTAGGAGATGTTCTGAAATTTTCAGTATATTTTAAGATAAAAATTATGTAGACAACTTGGTTCACTTTGGCTGTATTCACACAACAGTCTTAACCAGATCAGGAAAGACCTAGTAAAAGCATAAATATAAGATGTTGGGTTTGGTTACTGTTCAGCTTCGTTAGGGGCTTTTATGGCTTAGTGTGTTGTAAAACCTCAGCCCTTTTGGTTGGTTTACAGTTCAGTATATTGTGAAAACTCAGAAAATGAGTTCGTTCAGTAATCAGACTAAATGTGCAAATGCAGCCTTTAGATTTCTTTGTAAGACTTAATGTACGTATTGTTTGGCACATTAGATGATTGATCATAATAGTTTTCCTTTTTAATATCTGGGACAGTCCTCTATGACTGCCAATTCATATGATGGGACATGTTTACTGTATCTGTTTTGCTCACTCTGATTTCCCCTTTCCCTGCTCCCTCTCCTTCTTGTTCCAGTTCTCAGTTTCCCTCCTCTAAAGTAGTAATGGTATTGATCACATTACTGATCTATGTGGCTTGGCTTACCTTGAGATGCAGAGCCTAGTTCCAAGTCATCAGATGCCAAGATTTTAACACTTTATGGTTTAATGAAAGTATAGCCTGCTTTTCAACTAAGGGCATACCTGTACTTACCATTTAAGCTGATTCTATCCTGCGCTCATGACTCTTAAGTCTAAATCTGTTTAAGAAAATCGTATCTGGATGGAGAGACTTGCAAAATGTTCATTCCAGATTGCAGGCTACCATATCCTCCCATTGGACGGTTCACCTTCTACTGTCCCCTCCCACTGTTCTATTCCAGGAAAGTAATTGCCAATAACACAGAAGGATCCTGTGGACACATATGCACACACACATGCATACACACACACTACATACATACATATACACACAAACACACAATGTAAAGTTAAATTTATATATACAAAATTAAAGCATCAAAATGGACATATGCATATGCAGGCACAGAAACTAGCTTTAAAATAAACATTCCTTTCTTGCCAGGTGTTTTGAACTCCAGCAACATCTATACTGTATCTTCCCTTTACCATCAGCTCTAAAATAACACAGTGGCTAAGAGTTCTACTTACTATATAAGGTATTAGCAGTTTGAAACCTACCAGCTTTTTAAAAAATTACTTATTATTTCCCTAGTTAACTACATGTTTTTTAAGTGCACAGTTACGCTGTTTCATTGTTGCTCCAATGAGTGTGGTAAAAAGGTTTCACACAGTGAAACCACAAGTAAATAGAAAGCCAGCAACCTCTTACACTGTAGGCAAAAGTCTTAGCCACTGTGCCATTTTAGTGCTGATGGTGAAGGGAAAATCTTAGAAGCTCTGAGAAGTGCAACTAGTGCTTCAGTTGAGGGGTATTTTTCCCTTTATGAAGCAGCCAATGAACTGCTGGTTTTAGCCTGTAAGGAAGTAAAGCGCTCCAGCTGAAATGGATAAGAGTGCAACATAAGAGGAAAATTATGCTTTCAAACTGCAACATGAAAACATACTTGGAGGTTGACTTTGCAATGGGAGGAAAGTGAATAAAGGCTGACATTGTCTGTTTCTGCTCTGAAAATGGTTGCGGTCCCATAGCAGCAACAGGGCATTTAGGCTGTGCAGATAAACCTTGACATTGGAGTGAGTATGTATGTATGTATGTATGTATGTATGTATGGTGTCTAATTTGTTTTTGTCAAAAATATAAAACTAGGTTATTTTATTTTAAGGTAAAGGTTCCCCCCGCACATTTGTGCAGTCGTGTCCGACTCTAGGGGCTGGTGCTCATCTCCGTTTGTTAACCGAAGAGCCAGCGTTGCCCGAAGATGCTTTATTTTATTATAATTAAAATAAAATTTATTTTATTTTATTATAAATTCAAACTATACTGGAATGTTTTTCTCTGTAACAAGAAGCTGGTTCTGAATTCTGATGTTTTTGCAGTGAAAACCCATGTTTTTATTTGTGCCCTTTGTTTATTAAAATACTTTGCACAGAAAATAACCTGCTTGAACATTCTTCTTGCAATGAAGCATTTTCTGTAAAACACTGTACATTTTTGGTTATTGTTTTGAAGTAATGCAATACAAAATTATATGCTTAGCTGACCCTTTAATTAGTTCTCATTCTGTCTTACATGATTTATAGCTTTACAGTTCCTATGTTAGAAAATGATATACGGCTTAATGAACGGTAAACCGAGAATGAGTTCTCAACTCCAATTAACTGGAGATGCTATAGGAGAAAGAAGAAAAAGGTAGCATCTCCTGCAGAGAGGTTCAGCCTTTAGTGTTTTCTGGTTTGAAATTTCTGAGTTTTCTAAGCTCCAAAATTCAGACTGCTTTTCTATTTTCAGCTTATATAAATGAAAAAACCAACAACTTCTACAAAGACAAAAGGTATCCCTAAGTTCTAGTTGGATCTACCAGTGATCCAGAAGATCATAGTGATCATACTGGAATCTAGAGCTCAAGATTAGACTGAAATGCAAGATGGCACAATAGTACACCAAGTATGCAGGGCCACTGCCAATCAGTATGGACAAAAGTAAACTAGGCAAGCCAATTACGATTCAGTATTTAAGACAGCTTCCTGTATACCTAAATTATCTGATAGCTGATGGAAATTGTAAATAATTCCTCAGCTGTACATATGCGACCTCTACCAAAAAAGGCTGGGTGAAGTGAAAGATAAATGATAGATTTGTGATGCATTGTGGCATAAACTGCACTGAGGAGATGCTTTTCAAACAAGGTTCTTTTGTTCTGGCTTAAGTCTTATGCACATAAATGGCTTCCTGATGGTTTAGACTAGAGGATGTATTCCTGTTACTCCATCAACAGATGCTGTTGAAGCCCTGATTGACTTCTGGATTGAAGAAATGGTGTGGGCAATTAGTACAGTGGCTCTTAAAAGTTTGTGAACCCTTTTGAATTTTCAATATTTCTGCATTAATATGACCCAAACCATGATCTGTTCTCCACACAAGTCCTAAAACTAGATAAAGAGAATCCAGTTAAACAAATGAGTCAAAAACATTATACTAGTTCATTTATTTATTGAGGAAAATGATCCAAAGCTACATATTTGTGTGTGGCAAAAGTATGTGAACCTTGGCTTTCAATAACTGGTGAGCCCCCCTTGAGCAGCAATAACTGCAATTAAACATTTCTGATAACTATTGATCAGTCCTCAACATTGGCTTGGAGGAATTTTAGCCCATTCCTCCTTACGGAACAGCTTCAACTCAGGGATGTTGGTGGGCTTCCTTTTTTTTGCCCCCTTGCAGGTTGGAGAGATTCCTTAATCAAACTATCTCTTCCTGAGCTGCTTTTCTCTGCTGCGCAGCACCTCCCTAAAAAGTGCTAACCGCAAGTTAATTAGCTCAGCTCTGTGACCTTAAGTAGTTGTTTAGAACAGGACTCCCCAACCTGTGGGCCACGGCCCACTAGTGGGCCGTGGCCTGTTAGGAAGTGGGCCACACAGCAGGTGAGCGGTGGTGGTCCACGCAATTGGCTCCCGTCTGCAAACCCCGCCCCCCATTTGCACGATTGGCTCCCACCTGCAAACCCCGCCCCCCATCTGCGTGATTGGGTCCCACCTGCAAACCCCGCCCCCTAGTCCGCGTGACTGGCTCCCGCCTGAAAACCCCCCCCCCCCGGTCCGTGGAAAAATTGCCTTCCACGACCAGTCCCTGGTGCCAAAAAGGTTGGGTACCCCTGGTTTAGAACCCTCCCAGGCTTACAGCTGCTACATGAAACTGACCAGACCTTCATCAGTTTCACACTGAAGAATTTTGCTGTTGTAAATGCCTGCATTGGTTGGAAAATGAATTTTTTATTTTTTATTTATTTATTTATTTATTATTTCCATTTATTCCCCACCCATCTCCCCTGCAAGGGACTCTGGGCGGGTTACAACAATTGAAAGTTTAAAAACTATACAAATAACAGTATCTAAAAATACATCCAATAATAAAATACATGAAATCCAAGATGGATTGGGGACCGTAGGATAGATCGTATTACTACGGGGCCAGCCAACCCCAGGAGGCACTACCGCCTCTGTCGTCCCAGGCCCGGCGGCATTATTATTACCATCATATTTGCGAATGGTTGCTATCCGAAGCAGTTGCTAAATGAGGACTACCTGTATATGATTCCTTAGTGCCTTCACTCATGGAATAGACTCAAATGAGCACCTAGGTTTTCAAGGGACCTAGTGAAGATGAAATAATCACTAGGCTGACAGAGCAAAATCAGCAGAAAAGTTAGAAACAGTTCTTACCAAATAAAGGTTCAAGTGCATTTGATGGTCAGGTTCATGGTAATGATGTAAAAAAAATTAGTCTTCTCTACCAGTTTTGCATTTGTATAGTCATCCATTTGAGTTTTTTCAAATGGCCAGAGACATTCTTGCCATGAGGAAAAGACAATATAAGCCACCATAGTCCATTGCAGTCAATTAGACCAAAGGGTTAATGTTGACCTCTGGGCAGTTATAACTTTTGGTTAATAATGCCTGAACATGTGGATAGATTGAGGCAAAAGGTTATTTTTCCATGGCTAGGCACTGCTTAAATAAATCCTCCCTAATCCCCAACTTGATCTGAAAAACCTAAGGCTCAATTTGAATGATGTGAAACAAGCAGCCCTCAATAATAAAACATGAAAAACTATTATAAGAAACATCTGTAGTCCAGTGACACCCACGGCAATGTACTGGCTTTAAGTCGATCCTGCCCAGATGCTCATTAAGGAAACAAAGAACAATCCCAACTATGTACCACTTTTCCATTCTTAATTAAGATACTGAAATAGGGGGTGATGGCTTGGTTCTCAGGATTTCTGGATAATATATATTATATAGCTTTATCTCAGTCTGGCTTCAAACCAAACCTGAATGTGGGACAGAGACTGAATTGGGTGGATGACCAATACAGTGGCAAAGTCTATGTTAATTCTGTTGGATTTCCTGCAGGTTTTAGTACAATTAAACATGGTATTCTTCTGAATTACCTGTCTAGAATGGTGTATTTTATAATGACTCTTTCTTGGAAGGCTGAGTGAAAGTGCTGCTTGGAGACTCATTTTCTTCAGGTCCAGGTCCCCTCTATTAAGCAACGTCATCTGATGGGACCTAAGAGACAGGATATTTCTGTCATGTTGCCTGCCCTGTGGAACAGCCTCCCCACTGAGATCCATGGGGCCCCAACTCTCCTGACCTTACAGAAGGCTGTGAAGACTGGCTGCTCCGCTCAGCATTGGGTTAAGATGTTAGTTGAGCCCAATATAGTTATGGCTGTGTTGTATGATTGTTATGATGATATTGGCTATTATACATGGCATAGGGGCTGGTTACTTGAGGAAACACCTGTCTCCCATAGTATTTGCCTGACCAGTTCGATCTGGCAGGGTTGGCGCACTCCGGGTCCATCAATTAAATAATGCCATCTGTCTGGACCCCAGAAGCATGCTTTCTCTGTAGCAGTGCCTGCCCTCTGGAATGAGGTTCCCTCCAAAAAACAAATGACCTCCACCCTACTAGTATTTTGAAGGGCCTTAAAGACCTGGCTCTTCGCCCAGGTCTTTGGAGAGGATGACTGATGCCCCTTACTTCCTTTCTGTTCCCCTCTGGGTTTACAGGTAGTCCTCGCTTAACAACCATTTGTTTAGTGACCGTCCGGAGTTATGACAGCACTGAAAAAACCAACTTACGACTGTTCCTTGCACTTACGACCGTCACAGTGTTCCCCTGCGGTCACGTGATCACAATTTGGCTGCTTGGCAACCATCGCACATTTATGATGGTTGCAGCATCCTGCGGTCACGTGATTGCCATTTTTTGACCTTCCCAGCTGGCTTCCGATAAGCAAAATCAATAGGGAACTGCATGATTTGCTTAACCACTGTGGTGATTTGCTTAATGATCGCCACAAAAATGGTTGTAAAATCAGGTCTGGATTCGCTTAACGACTGCATCACCCAAATTCCAGTCCCAATTGTGATAATTAAGCGAGGACTACTGTATTTTCTTGCCATCATTGTTCTTTTGTCTTGTGTTATTTTTGTGTTGTTCTTTCTTTTTAAATGTTTTAACAATTATAGACCACCCAGAGTTGCTGGGAGTCAGGCGGCATATAGATTTAATAAATTATTACTATTATCATTAGGTTATTTTATATATATATATCCCTAACCCTAACCCTAAAAATGTCAGATCTCCCATGATAATTTGTTAGTTGCTCCCTGTCTGGACAACTATAGCATGGTTGGCATGGACTGTCTTTGAAACATCAATGAGTCTAGACTGCTCTAGCTAGATTATTAATTGGACCAGTAAGAGGGAGCATGTTCATCCATTAATACAACACCTTCACTGGTTTCTTGTCAGCTTCCTTGCAAATTTCTAAATTTTGATTATAACTTATAAGGTCATATATAACACAGACCCAGACTATTGGAAAATTCACTTTCTAGCATATGAGGTTGTCCAGACCCTTTTCTTGGTTCTGCACCATTGGAGGAATGTTTAGTATGAGTATGAGACAGGCCTCTTGGGTGAACTGTTCTCAGATTTTTTAGATCCTTGCTAAAGGAGATTAGACTATTGTCCTCTTGGTTGTCTTTTCATCAACAGGCCAAACTATATTTATTTAGGAGGCATTTGATCTTAAGCTGATTTGTCTGCTGAGCAGAATTTTAACTGTGTGTTGGTTTTTTTCTTTTTATTTATGTATGTGTGTTTGTGTATGCATATATAAAAAGCATTTTGAATTTATGCTCTCTTTTACCTTTATTTTTACTATATTTACTACTTTGAGTGCCATTTTTGGCAGAAAGTTGGGGTATACATTCAATAAATAATTAAACAAGTTGTCTAATTCTCCAAGATGGATGTAGCACTCTGTATATATACAGAGCTAAACAATCAGTTTAAAATGCACCAAATGTAAAGCTGACACCAGAGAAGAGGAAACTAATAGTGCTTTTGTTCTTGTATTGGTCCAACAGTGTGCAAATTATCCTAGAAATTACAGGGCTTTCCTTTTTGATAAGTAAGCTAAATACACTGCATGATCAAAGCAGATATTTTGCTTATTGTAGGAGGATGAAAGATGCAGACACCAATAAACAGAATTAAACAGGCACAGCTTTATTGAAAGTTAGCTAAATAGGTTGCATGGTCAAAGCTGCCATTTTGCTTTCTATTGCAATACATTTCAGAAACGTTGAATATGATTACTGCTCTTTTGCATGAGAAGTACTGTATATGAATTGGCACATTTCTCTAGCATAATAATGTTCTGTGTGTGTGTAAAGAAACCATAAGTTTTTACTTGGTAGCTTGAAACACAGAAAGAGGAAGCATTCTTACTTACTTGCTAAAAAAGAAAGATAACATATGAAACCGTTTTGCACTTTGATATGCTGCTGTATCTGAAGCAGTAGTTTCCCTGTCTTTTCTCACTAAATCATCAAACCCCTTGTTTGTCACCATCCAATAAAAGCCAGCAATCTATTTTTTTCCTGTGTTCAATGGTACAAAAATATAAGTTGATACTGACATCACGCAAATGTGCCACAAAATTCAAAGAATCCTATATTCACCCAAGGTGGTTTGTGAAACAGATGACATACTGAATATGTAATATGTATCAAATGTAATCATTTCGCTTCCCACCCAAGGAATGCGTGCAGTACTCTTGGAGACCACAAGTAGGGAACCGTTGCCTTAGGCCAAGGGTCGGAAATGGCGGCTCGCGAGCCAGATGCGGCTCTTTGGCCCCTTGAGTGTGGCTCTTCTGCAGCTGAACTCACCCCCGCCCCTTCCACGTGATAGGCCCCCGCCCGCAAACCCTGCCCCCTGGCTCTCGCACTGAGCGAGGCCCGGCGCGGCAGGGAGGCAGCGCCATCTCCAGCCGCAGCAGCCCCTGCGCAGAGAGAGGCAAGCAGGCAGGTAAGCGGGCAGGCCTCGTTTCCCACCCCCATCATCATCTTCGTTCAACGCGGGCGGGCGGAAGCGGCCGAGGGGGGCGGGCCCGGCGGCGGAGGCCAGGGCTGCCCACTTACCTGCCTGCCTGCCTCTCTCCGCGAGGCCCCCGATCTGGCTTGGACCCCGGGAAGGCAGCGGGGGGCCTCGCGGAGGGAGGCAAGCAGGCAGGTAAGGGGGCAGGCATCGTTTCCCGCCCCCCATCATCTTCTTCGTTCAACGCGGGCGGAAGCGGCCAAGGGGGGCGGGCCCGGCGGTGGAGGCCAGGGCTGCCCGCTTACCTGCCTGCCTGCCTCTCTCCGCGAGGCCCCCGATCCGGCTTGGACCCCGGGAAGGCAGCGGGGGGCCTCGCGGAGGGAGGCAAGCAGGCAGGTAAGTGGGCAGGCATCGTTTCCCGCCCCCCATCATCTTCTTCGTTCAACGCGGGCGGGCGGAAGCGGCCGAGGGGGGCGGGCCCGGCGGCGGAGGCCAGGGCTGCCCGCTTACCTGCCTGCCTGCCTCTCTCCGCGAAGCGCCCGATCCGGCTTGGACCCCGGGAAGGCAGCGGGGGGCCTCGCGGAGGGAGGCAAGCAGGCAGGTAAGCGGGCAGGCCTCGTTTCCCACCCCCATCATCATCTTCGTTCAACGCGGGCGGGCGAAGAGCAGCCGTGGGGGGGGCGGGCGGCGATGACAAGCGGCGCGCTTCAGGCTTTCAGCGCTGGAAGGCGGCCCGGGCCTCCTTCCAGCGCGCCTGGGCCTCGCGGAGGGAGGCAAGCCCAGCTGCCCAGGGTCCAGGGAGATCAGCTCCGGCGGGATCTGTGGCGAAGAGCGGCCGTGGGGGGGGGCGGGCGGCGACGACAAGCGGCGCGCTTCAGGCTTTCAGCGCTGGAAGGCCTCCAGCGCTGAAAGCCTGAAGCGCGCTGCTTGTCGTCGCCGCCCGCCCCCCCCACGGCCGCTCTTCGCCACAGATCCCGCCGGAGCTGATCTCCCTGGACCCCGGGCAGCTGGGCCGGGTGGACGCCGTCTCCCGCCCGCAAACCCCGCCCCCTTCCACGCGAATGGCCCCTGCCCGCAAACCCCGCCCCCTTCCACATGATTGGCCCCCGCCCGCAAACCCCACCCCCTGGCTCTCTAGCATTTCAAAATGTGCACGAGCATGTCAAAATGGCTCCCGGCATAAAAAGTTTGCCGACCCCTGCCTTAGGCTGAAACAGATGTACCCAGCACACCATTTCCATTTAAAAACTGTCTTTCCTTTCTCCATGGCCATACACCACTTAATACATTGCCTTTTGTTTTGTTTTTAAACTTTTCACTCACTTTTTTAGGATCTCATCTACTCCATCCAACCATGACTTTTCAGTCGTCTTGCTGTCAACCTATTCACTTCTCATCCATATATTTGTTCTGCAATTTGATCCTCATTCCTTCTCTCCACATGACCAATCCACCTCAACATACTTCTTTTGTTCAGGTGCTCCTCTGGTTATGACCACTTGTTCAGTGACCGTTCAGACATGCAATGGTGCTGAACAAGGGGGACATATGAGGGGTCCTCAGAGTTCTGGCCGTTGCAGCATCCCCATAGTCATGTGATCGCGATTTCCAATGTTCCCTACTGGCTTCCCACAAGCAAAGTCAGTGGGGAAGCTGGTAGGAAGTCGGAGGTTGTGGTCACGTGAGGTCCTCACTTAACGACCCACACGGTCCTCGCTTAACAACAGCAACTTTTTTCCATGTCCACTCCTGACATTCTCAAGTAGTGATCGATCCCACATTCAGAACCTCTCATACCCTTATGTTTTTCAGTCTCAGTATTTCATAATAAACAATAAAATCAATCAACCTTTTAGATTAATTTATTTTCCATGCATATGCATGAATGAAAAAACATGTATTCACATACTGTATATTGTGCACTCAAAACAAGCCATGTACAGTATTCTAAACAGATATATATTTTTCTAAGTGGATACTTAAGATTCATCATTTTAATTCATTCTTTTAGCCCCTAATGGCCCAATCACTTTCTGCACTTTCTTAACTCATTTCCATCTATCCATTTATATCACATGACAGAATATTTTTCCCTGGATTGCATTCATTCAGAATATTGCATAGGTTTCTCCTAAAACTCAGAACTGGTTCATTATCAGCATTCGCTGGAATGTACAGTAATATGCATCTGTTACAAACCTCTGAATCCCTACATTCTTATGCATCCACAACCATTTAGATGACAACAGTTCATGTTATCACTTTCATTCATAATTAAACCTACATATTCACTTCCCTGCATGTGTTCACCAACTTCACTTTACCAGATCTAATCATCTTCATTTATATTTATTACATCCTTCCCTTTTTGTGTCTTTCAGAAACACACAATATGTCTATTTCCATTTCATTCATTTAATAATTTGTTCTCAAATTTTGCAGCACCATGACCTAGGGGCATCTGCAAGGGTGGGGTATGAAGGTGGATGGCAATGAGCCATCAAAGCCCCCCCTTCCCTTTCATATATATTGCATATGTGATGCATATAAAAAGGAGTGGGTCTTCAATTGCAATGCCATGGCCACCATCTTAAACTGTTTGACCCATCCCTGCAGATTTCCCTGACATGACCCCTAAAATGGTAATGCATTTGTGTGATTAATGATTTTACTGGTGTTACAGCTGGGCAAGAAATAAATGTACCACTTTTAATCATTCGATTAAAATTCTTTGTATCACAGGGTTTATCAAACATTGCTGCATAATAACTGCCCTGTGCGGGCTTCTCCTATCCTGAGAACAAATTTTGACAGTGCTCCTCTTTGCCCAAACAAGCTTGATCAGTTTTTTTTTAAAATGTGAGTTCTCCCTATGTTGCTTGTGACCCACCCCCCATGTCCCAACCCACATTTTAAAAAGTTCTACACTAATTCATGCTCTTTCCCACTTATATTTCAAGTCACAGTCTTCCATATGCCTTGGTCATTAACCCATAGATAATTATTTGTAATGGTTTTTAGTAAGATAGTGAAGGTGTAAACTAGGTTACCAGTCTGTCATTCCCATGCCACACAAAGCATTCCTTACTAATAGTATGGATACTATCAGTCAGTTTTGACAGTTTGGCCAATTTGGCAGTTTGCCACAAGCTCAAACCAAAGCCCTATTTGTCCAAAGCATGCTTGGTTTTCTATGCAAACTAAGGTCTACAGTCTAAAGATTAAACCTTGTAAGCGAATATAATGTTGCTTGCATTTTACCAACCACAAGATACTGCAGTACAGTGACAGGCACTCAGAATATCTTAAACTGATAATTAATTTAATTTATTTTATTTCATGGTGTTTTGGTTAAAAATTTGAGGGTCTGCTTATCTGTGGATGGGCGTACTTATATGGGAAATACTGGTACTTTAAAAAGGATTGCTGTATATATTCACGGATAAGCCCATCAGCGGATAAGCCGAACCGAAGTTTTGGGGTGCATTTTGGCACCTAAAATTCTCGGCTTATCCGTGAGTATATACGGTGGTGGTTGTTGCTGTTGTTGTTGTTCAGTCGTTAAGTCGTGTCCAACTCTTCGTGACCCCATGGACCATAGCACGCCAGGCCTTCCTGTCGTCCACTGCCTCCCGGAGTTTACTCAAATTCATGTTCGAATTCATGTTCATTACATTGGTGATGCTATCTAACCATCTCATCCTCTGCCGTCCCCTTCTCCTTTTGCCTTCAGTCTTTCCCAGCATCAGGGTCTTTTCCAGTGAGTCCTCTCTTCGCATTAGGTAGCCAGAGTATTTGAGCTTCAGCTTCACTATCTGTCCTTCCAACGAGCAGTCAGGTTTGATTTCCTTTAGGATTGACTGATTTGACCTCCTTGCAGTCCAACAGTGCAGAACATTTTGGAATTTAAATTTGGAATAAACCCACAACTTTTCTTATTAGGTATAATCTCAGAAAAAATCAACAAGAAACATCATAATTTAATGAGAAATATGCTTACAGCAGTGTGAATAAATTTTGCTCAACACTGGAAGAAAGATACAGTTCTGACAATATCTGATTGGAGAACTGAACTTAAACTTGGAGAATATGCTGCAATGGAAAAACTTACACTTTATATACACAACATAAATCTAACCAAATTTAAGGAAGAATGGTTCCCATACATACAATACGTCACACAGCATGGCAAATATAATCAGAGTCTGGTTTCTAAAGGGGCTTAAATGTCTCCAATATGGCAAATTAGCAGGTGTACAAAAAGGGGGAAGTTAGAAACCCAATAGTTCTTTTTCTTTTTTCTTTCTTTTTTCCTTTTCTTTCTGTTTAACTATTTTTTGGTATTTTAATTTTTGTTAAATATGATCTGCTTCTCTATTTTTTCTTTTTATTATCATGTTAAATAAATAAATAAATAAATAAATAAATAAATAAATAATAAATAAATAAATAAATAAATAAATATATATATAATTTCCAACTTATATCACCGCCCATCTCCCCCCACAAGGGGACTCTGGGCGGTTTACAATCAAGTTAGTACTCCCTCTCTCTCTCTCTCTATATATATATATATATATATAGAGAGAGAGAGAGAGATAACAATTATACAATAGAGATTTCAATACTAAGCAATCAGCTCGAGACCAAAACCTATATTGTATAACAAACATTTTGAGCAGAAGTTTCTTCTTTCTAATCTTATACTCAATTTTGTATGAAAAAGTCAAATGATTTTATGCTTATAATATCAATATCCTAAATTGTAATTAATATTGATAGAATATGTTTTTCTTTTTTCTCTACTTCCAGTACTCCAAGTTATCTAAACAATAAAATGTTAATAACTTTAATTAATACTGTGCAAGTATTGTATTGAAAAAATATAATGTATCAAGATTTATAACAATATAATAAAAAGGAAAAATATTAGAAGAAAAAATAAAAACAAAATTAATTATGAAAAAAGTTAATTATGAAAAAATATTTAAAAATATGCTGAAATTTTGCAAGATTCTTGCCACTTTTTAAAAGTTTCTGTTTATTTTGAAGATCCTGGATGTCATCTGAGGATGTTGTAGTGACATGATGTTGCATTACCATTTTCGTGTCACTTCTGTGCCTGGCATTTGGAAATACAAATCAATCACACATCTTAAATAATGTTAGATCTCATGTTGTACTCTTTTGAGATTTCACCTGTTTAATTAAAATGAAATGATTACATAATCCGTGGAAGACTTTTTTAATGCAAATGCTAGTACTATAAGAGAGGGGTGAATTTTTTGTTGTTAATTTCTGACCCGGGATTAGCAGACATGACAAAATAGACACTACTGCTTTATATGCTGGATCCTGTTCTATATATTACACCAATATCATATATACCATCATATTAATAAAGTATTAATAAATGAAGGTAATACTTCATTAATAATGACTGCTCCTGAGTATATTCTTTTCTTTTAATATAGAGCAGTTGTAGCAAAGATGTGCATATCAGCCACTTAAGCATGAACTAAATTCTCTGAGTCTGAATGACAGAATTCTGAAGGATTAAATTTAAATTCTGAGGGATTAAGGCAAATACTTTATTTTAGGACAGAATGATAGTAATACAGAATTACTGTATACAAATTAATATTCATGATATATTTAAGGCAAATTAATATTTATTGATACATGAATAAAGAAAAACTGTATCTCTAGCAGAGACCAATCAGGGGTTTTCCAGAGATCCAGAAAAAGGGAATGAAAGCCTTAGCAAACAGGGCAGAACCCTTTCTTATGCATTTTTGTCATTTTGCCCACTAATTTATCTAAAATAAAGAAATAAAAAATGTTATATTTAAGCTGAACATTTGAAAAGGAGAAAATATGCTATTTAAGAGGTCACTTCCAATACATTTCAGTAATTTAACTATATAAAGTTCATCCATATGTATTTAAGCAAGTATTTTACTTATTATCTGTCTGCCTGTCTATCTATCTGCTTTTTCCTAACCCTAGCAGAGACTTAGACTGTTTCTAATTGGATTGTCTCTAAAATTCGATATCAAATGAAAAAAAGATTTGGGGCTATACCAAACTTTGGTGGGGGCATGGGGCGGGTTGCCCCTCCATGTGTCAAGCAGAAGAGGAAAGAGAGAAAGAAGAACATTAAAGACCTGGTTTTGCCGTCTTGCCTGGGAGGGAAACGCCAACAGTTCCTCTTGGGGATGGCTGGTCCCTTGAAGCCTCCCAGTATCTTATTTTTAGCATTTTACCCTTGGAACTCATATTATGTACTGTTGTAATTTTATATTTCTTTTAATTCTATTTTATTGTGCACTGCCCAGGGTCCCCGCTGGGGGAGATGGGCGGTAATATAAATTTAATAAATAAAATAAACATTAAAAATCTCAAAAAATAGTATATTCTCTTTCCTGAAGGTCTCCACACTCTTCCATCCAAGAGCACAGGCCTTAGGTGGTCTTATTGATTGAAATAATTGAGATAATATTTTCATTTTGCAAAATGCTGTTTCCTCCGGCCAACCTAGCAGTTCGAAAACACGTAAAAATGCAAGTAGATAAATAGGTACCACTCTGGTGGGAAGGTAACAGCGTTCCGTGCACCTTGGCATTTAGTCATGCTGGCCACATGACCACGGAAGCGTCTATGGACAATGCTGGCTCCCTCGGCCGAGAATCGGAGATGAGCGCCACCCCCTAGAGCCGGATACGACTGGAAGGGGAAACCTTACCTTACTAAAATGCTGTTTCAGTATTCCTTCCTTCAAATTGCTTGCTTTTTAGCTATACAGGATCAGTCTACATTTTTGTGATTCTGCAAATTCACTTTCCCAATGAAACAGGATACATGTTCCAACTACTTAAATGCATTTTAGATACAGCCCCCTAAGTGTATACCTTTTAGCTATAAACATGCAACCACTCTGGTACTGCAGTACTTTTATATTTTTTACTTCTCATCTTTGGTCTAAAGTTACTGAAAAGTCTCTGTTGTAAAATAATTTGACTATTGATAAGCATGGAGCCTGGGGAAGTTAATGCGTTTTTATTCTTCAAATGCAGCTGAGTTAAAAATGTGTGTATATACTTTGCTTGTAAGCCATTTATTGTGAAAGAAACATTGCACTTATTTTGCTAAGTGTGAAATAAACTTGATTAGAGTTAATATAAAGCAAATGTAATTTTAAAAGACAGCGTCTCTACTGCAGTTTGTTCTGTAGTGCTTGCAGCATTTGCAAAAGTGCACACTCACATTGTGGTTTTGTTCAGAAACATCAAGCTAGGACATTAACTTTATAATATCATTAGCACAATCATGATGAAAAATGCATTCATGTGTCTGTCAAAAAAAAACAACGAAAAATAGGAAACTCTGCTTTCGGACTCTTAAGGATTAGGGTTTCTTTGTCCTCATAAAGACACAAATCATCTACATTAGAAGTAATCTGTATTGAGGTACAAATTATAGCACAAAATCTGATCAAGTGGGTTTAAATATCCAGGGTTGGTAAACACCATATGACCACTGATTGGTCTGTGAAGGAGTATTAACTGAAAAATAATGATGGACTTTAATCCAAATCCCCAAAGCCCAGCAACTGTAGTGCTCCTGTGGCTTCAGCCTGAAAGAAGACAGGAAACAGGGAATTAAATACATCAGCATTCTCAAAACTCAGTCTTAAGAAGAGACTGTTCTCTGTTCCCAGTCTCAAGTAAAAGTTAATTTGAATAATGTTATTGCTACTTTGGGGAGCAATGATTGGGTTTTTCCTTGTTTTCTACTGAGGCTCTCCACTGTTTAAAGTTTATCACATCTCAAAACATAGCAAAACATATGGAATTTTGTTCTGTTTCTCCCCCCTTTCAATATATATTTAATAATTAAATTACATTAATGTTTTGTGTTAAACGATTCCAAGGGCAGTGCATAAAATAACATCTTTGGAGCAGTGCAGTACGTAAAATCACATAATCCCTAGATCAGTGCTTTCCAAACTGTGTGTCGCGACACATTAGTGTGTCGCGACAAAACCCAAAAGTGCTGATGGCACGTCGCCGCCGCCCCTGTGGAGTGCGCGGCGGCAGCAGCGACGGCAGCAGTGCACCATCAGCGCTTCCGGGTTTTAGCGCAAAACACGAGGCTGCTGCCGCCGTGCACACCCCCGCGCGTGCCCCTGTGCCGCCGCTGCCGTTGGTGTGTCGCCAACGGCGGGAGTTTGGAAAGCACTGCCCTAGATATAGGTTTTTTTTAAAGAGATCCATTGCAGCCTGCAACCATTTTTTATTTTGAAATCATGGTTTATTTAGTTGTTTTTTAAGATTTGGAATAGTGCTTAAAACTAGTTCTAGAGAAAGCTGATCTTTGCTCTTCTGAACACCAATTAACTGGTGCTAATTATATCTCTCCTCATCTATCAAACAGTTTTGCCACTAATACTAAATAAATTAAATACATTTGTTTTGTAATATAAGTTGGAGGAATTTACATACATATTAATGTAAGTAGTACTTAAAAAAAAGTATAAAGCTGCTTATTCTTTCCTGTCATATCTATGTTAGGAAACCTTAATTAGCCAAGGGTATATTTCCTTTTGTTGTTTTTGTTTCTGTTATTATTATTATTAACATTTTAAAATACTTGAAATATTTCAGGTGTCATTTGTTAAGTTCAAAAATCATTTTATAAAAAGAACAACACATTTTTTCCCCAGAAATGCCGTACAGGTAGTCCTCTCTTAACGACCCTAATTGGGACTGGAGTTTCCATTGCTAAGTGAAGCAGTCATTAGGTGAAACATCATGTGAGTGCACTGCTTAGCGATGGCAGTCCCAGTAGTCCCGGTTGCGGTTGTTAGGCCAGGGCCATGCTGTAGTTCATGCTTCTTCTGCCCTGCTGCACTCGCCTCCGTTTCAACTCCCCCCACCTGCCTAGTTCTCCCTATCTCTGTCCTTTTGGCCACCCTGCACTCTGCTGCCGCCTACGCCTGCCGCCCCCTGCCACCCCAGCTGACACTCACCATCTTCTGTTGCTGCTGCTGCTGAGGTGCGCCTGGCCAAGGCAGCTGCTGGCCTCTGTGCAGCCTCGCAAGGCTTTGGGGTGGCCACGCGGAGGCCTCGCAAGTCTTCGGTGAGGCCGCACGGAGACTTCAGGGAGGCCTTGTGAGGCTTTGGAGAGGCTGCACGGAGGCCTTTTGAGGGCCTCGCAAAGGGCCAGCAGCTTCCTTGGCTGAGTGTACCTCGTCAGGAGGGAGGAAGAAGACAGTGAAGGTCAGCTGGGGGTGGCAGGGGTAGGTGGCGGAGTGCAGGGCGACCAAAAGGGCAGAGATGGGGGGGGGAGATAGGCGGGTGGGGGGAGTTGAAGTGCACGCTGCAGTTGTAAATGCATGCAGGCTGCCAAGCACTTGAATTTTGATCATGTGACCACAGGCGCACTGCAATGGCCATAATGTCAAGGACCGGTCATAACTACTGTTCGTTCAGAGCTGTTGGAACTTCGAACGGTCACTGACTGAATTAAGTGAGGGCTACCTGTATCTTAAAGACTAAGCTTGGTCCAGTTGTTACTGGTTTACACAGGATTGGGAATAGAACTGCTAGAATAGCTAAGGGAAAAATCACTCTGAACATTTTACTTGTCTTTTTAGGAATATAAAAGCCCTCCAAATTCAGGCCACAAGTCTGTCAACTTTTAAGAACTTGCAGGAGCATGTGCAGAGCACCTCCCTTTGAATCATTAAAACAACTGCATCTTTTTCCAGCCTCATGTGGCTATTTCATAAACTGCTTCCAGTTGTCTCTGCAGGTGGCCATGTTAACAATGCTGTCTATCAGTCCTTGAGCTGGCATAAAAATATGCTGGCCAAAAAAAAATTGCTGCCCCAGTTGCGAAGCCCTGCTCTGCCATGGTAATAAGGATGGAGACTGGTGCTTTCCATACAGTACTTATTCAGTGTGGGAGAAGTTAAGGAATGTGACTGATGGATTCTCATTTCCCCTTCTATCATCTGTTGCCTGTCAGCAGGAAAACAACCACCAATTGTTCTCCCTAAAATGGAATAGAGTGGGGTTGGGAAAATTTGGGCAGGTACTTTGAATGGAGCTACTCCAGTTTTTTAAAGTATGGCTCTAATAATCTTTCAAAAGCTCATTAAACTTGTGATTATAAGGAACCCACATAAGACCTGGCTGGTTTTGGAAATGGCTAGCCAGCCATTACATAGGCTGATGACTTTGCAGAAACCAGAACTTCACTTTCTCCTGCAGCCCAAACCAAAACATTTCCCAGTGTGCCCCAGCAGTCTAAAGTGGCTGGCAGGGTTGACTGTGACTGTATCCATAACCATATTGTTGATGAAGCATGCTAGATTATATCCACAGCAAAAATTGTGTTAGGAGAAGAAGAAAGAGGAAAAACACTGCTTTAAAACTGGGACAGCTGAATATGCGTTTAAACTGTCTTTCGGATAAGTTGAAGGCAATGTCAACGAGGACATGGCATTAAAAATACAGCTACCCTAAGCCACTTCTTCTTTTCCCAGGCCAAATTCATGTTTTACTAATGCAGAGCTTTCCAAACTGTGTGTCGGGACACGTTAGTGTGTTGGCTGCAGTGTCTGGGTGTGTCATGGCTGCTGCTGCCTCCGAGCCCTGCGAGGATTCCATGCAGGTCCTAGTGCCTGCCTTGTGCCTTGCTGCCTCCAAACCTGCCCTGCCAGGATTCCGCGCAGGTCCTAGTGCCTGCCTTGTGCCCTGCTGTAAGAGTGTGTCGCGTAATGATGCATGTCTAAAAAGTGTGTCACCAACATGAAAAGTTTGGAAAGCTCTGTACTAATGGTTGCTGCATATCTTCTCCCAGGACATCTCTGTGCTCCTCTACATTCTGCTCTGGGAACTAAAGATTATACTTGTGTTAGGCTGACCACACGTCCCGTTTTGAATGATACAGTCCCGTTATTTTAACATTTTTGAACCGTACTGTCTTTTTGAGAAAAATCTCAGTTTTGTCCCGTTTTTGGAGGCAGTCCGGAAAAGGAAGCCCTCCCGCCTATAAGCGTGCGGCAGTGGAGAGGCAGGCTGAGCAACATGAGGCCCGATTGGCCAAGACGCACAAACGCAGCCCGGCGGGCAGCAAGGGGTGCAGTGGTGCGGCTGAATCCCCCCAGCGCGGCCGGCTCCTGCTTCTCCTGCACGGTGGTGGAGGTGGTGGCTGCAGTTACTCTCCTTCCTTGGCCAAGCCTGAGGGGGCCAGGGTGGTGGCGGGACTCCGTCCTCGGCAGGAGCCGGCCGTGCTGGGGGGGTTCAGCCGCACCACGCCGCCCCTTGCCGCCCATAGGGCTGCGGGAGCTCTACGTCTACCTAAATTTTTGTATGAGTTCTGTCACTGAAGAATAATTGTTAACTCAATATGTTCATGTAATAAAACTTTTTCATTTTAATGAAAACAAGAATCTTTTTATATAAACAGTAATCTGTTTAAACAGGGGTACCCAACCTTTTTGGCACAAGGGACTGGTTTTGTGGAAGACAATTTTTCCATGGATCGGGGGGGGGGGGGGCGGGGTTTGCAGGCAGGAGCCAATTGTGTGGACCAGGGGGTGGGGTTTGCAGGCAGGAGCCAATTGTGTGGACCAGGGGGCGGGGTTTTCAGGCAGGAGCCAATCGCGTGGACTGGGGGGCGGGGTTTGCAGGTGGGAGCCAATCACGCAGACTGGGGGGCGGGTTTCAGAGACCAGCATGGTGGCATAAGACCCCATCTCTTTTTGCCTTCCCATTGTCCCCTTTTTGTCTCAAGGAAATATGGTCAGCCTAACTTGTGTCTATGAAGTTTGGTCTTGTGGGAAAGGGGAAGGAGTGACTGTGATTTTTGTTCAAACTTGGGCTTTTGGAAGACACCCGCCCCCCAACCTCCCAGTTACATCTTTGACTATTACTACATAAAGTAGCACTGGCTTCTTTAGCAATGATTCTTACCAAGTGCCTTCTATTTTATCATCCTCCTGGACCCATTTCACAATTATTTCTGAAACGTTTTTCAACAGAGCTTTGTTTTCTTATGCCATGCTGTCCTACACAGCTTTGTTGAGACTTCAATATTCATACTGATTCCTCACCAGCTGCACAGGATTTTTGCCCTGTCCTGTCAGTGATAGTCTCTCTATTCTTCCCACTCCTCCCACTCATTTTGGTATATGTGTATGTGTGTTTAGATTTGGCACTATTTTCAGTGATTAAACTTCTCTGGACTTGGTTTTGCCCCTGGGTTGTTGGATCATTCCTTGGCTATCTTTACTTTGGAGTAAAGACTTGACTTGACTTCACTCAGCTTCCATTTTGTGCATCACTTCCTATGCTGTAGAGTCTTTTATTGCTGATTCTTTGGCTGACTAGTTGATTACTGTTGCTGGATCAGGTTGCTCCTGGCTGCTAAGAAGTACTGTGGGCCACGATCACATGGCCATAGATGTCTGCAGCACTGAGGATAGCATGAGTCCTGACAACACAGCCAAAAGCACCTGGGAGAGGGCTCCCTCTTCCCAGACAGTGGATTGCACATAGAATAACCTTAGATAATTATTGTCATCATCAGTGAGGGCAAAGCAGGCTTTGTTTCAGACTACCATTCAGTTTCAGGCCAGGGAAATTTCTCCAGCTTTTTTCTACCTTTCGTTCTCTGTTAGTACCATCTGCTACTGAACTGGAGAATATGCTGTTTCCCAGTTCCTCTCTTTCATCTAGGGATAATATTTTTCTGTAATATAGTGACAAATATTGTTCAGGCATTACTTTCCACTAGCTTTCCTCTGCTATCCTTTTTATCTTTGGCTCCCTCTGCCTTTAAATTTACAGTATCTCTGTTGTGGAAGAAGAGGTTGGACAAACCATGGAGTGATCTCTTTGTACTACTTTCCCTGCTGACAACTTTCCTTCTTTCCTTTATCCTATTCTTCTGTCCGTTTTTCTGTCCTTTATTACCTACCTGGTGAACTGTTCTTTAATTGCAGGCAGTTTTCTAGATGCTTTTAAGTATGCTCTTCGTCTTTTGTTGAAGAAAGCCAACTTGAATTCCTCTTAATCTTCAGGTTACCAGCCTCTGCTTCCTTTTTTATCTGGAGTCCTTAGGAGAGTTGTCTCTCTCAATTGATTCTTTATTTGTTTTCTAATAGTCTTCTCTATCCTTATCAGTCAGGATGTCAGGCAGGCCATTCAACACACTTCCTCAAATTCTGAATGACATTTTGGTGACCCAACACATCATGCTAGTCTTTTGGACCTGACAGTAGCATTTGACACATTTGACATCATATATTACTGTTTCAGTTATGAACCCCAGGATATAACCTGGTGTGCAGTTGGTGGGTTCAGATATTTTTTGTTGACTTGTGCCACTGCAGTATTGCACAGTGGATAAATTCCTGGGAATTTCCCCTTACTGCTGGTGTCCTAACTCCAGGGTTATTTCAGCTTCAGTAGTCCTAGTGGAGAGGCCAGGAGTATCTTATGAAGCAGCCACACTGGAAAAAGATGCAGCTGTTGTAATGATTTGCAGAGAGATGTTTTGCTATATGCTTTCCTATACCAACAAAACTCCATTCCAGAAATTTGCAAGCATGTCACTTACTCATCTCCAGCAACTGGTCTTCAGAGGTACATTATCTCTAGATATGGAGGTTTCGTTTAGCCTTTAGGCTAATCACCATACATAGACTGACCTATTTATGAATCTGAATAGTGACCATTGTACTTTGTAATTACAAAGTATTTAATTAAGTAGTGATAAATTAGAATTAAACATCTTTTATCTCATAAAAACAATTGTGGCATTATTTAATCAATGCATTAGGGATGTGCATAGCCCTTTTCTTAAATCTAAAAGGCTACTAATGCACTTCACAAAAATAGAAACATTATTCTTCACCTTGGAAGTGTAATAAAGCAGCAGGACAACTGCAGAAGGCAATCATTTGCTTTGCACCAAGATTCATGGAGGAATAACCATTTCTGTGCAGAAGACACATTCCCCATAGATCCTCTGACTTCTGTCCAAGCAAATAACAAAGCTCTGCATTCTGTGCCTTGCTTCCCCAATCTGGGCATCAGTTTGCTTAAAAATGTTATTTTTAATGCTCTCCAGATCAGTTGGGATTACAGTTCTCGGAATTTCTAGGGAATCATATTAAGGAAAGCTATTAGAGAAGATACGGTTAGAGAATGAAACTAAGGGCAAACGAAGATGCAATACCAGAGTTGTATGGGGAATCTGGTTCCCACTGAATGGTTGAAAGGTGATAATCTTACCATATTTTAACAGAAGAATTGTGTGTGGAAATGCTTAATTGTCACCCATAATCTCTGCCACATTTTTCACACTGCTTTGCAGGTTTCTGTCGTGACTGGAATTCTCAAGCCCATTTCTATTACTGAAGATCTAGTTTGAACACAAAATTCAGGAGCCACTGAATGTAGCCATTTTATGTTTTTCAGCATTAAATGTTTCATTATTTGGTTACATTTTGTATTCTGGTGGAAGTCACGTTCTAGGGTGGTATACTTACATTTGTTTGCATCTGACAAATGTTTTATTTGTGCTCCATCTGGTCGATGTGTTTGTTTTGTCAACAGAATAGTAATTTAATAAAGAGCAGAACTTCAACTGAGCCATTTAATTTCTATTACATTTTTCTGTACATGCTTATTCTATATTTATAAATAAATAATAAATAAAATTGCAGAGAATTTAATAACTGCAAGTTGTAAAAAATTCTGCACAGTATTTACAAGGCTCGAGTTGAACTATTTGTATTTCCTTAAAGGTCTACATATTTTTTAGAATACTCTGTATAAAAATTCTAAGTTTCAAATAAAAAACACCAAAGAATTAGCAAGGTCTGAGGGATTGTTTGTTTGTTTTTAATTATGCTTCCTTTTTATCCACTCCCTACCCTTCTTCAGCCAAATCTGCCATTATTTCCTCTGTATGGAAAAAAGCCTCATTCTCCAAACATTCAGATGCTTTGGAAGCATTTGTCACCTTTTACTCCTCTTTCTCCTTCTCCTTCCCCCAGCTTTTTTACTTTACTGTATTTATGCCTTGACAACTAAAGCTGAAGTCCCAAATATTGGATATTAAGTAAATTTGTTGATGGATTTACCTCTCGTCTTTTATACACTTTCCCAGGGTTTTAATCAACAGGCTAAGAACAATAATGTAATTAAAAATGTAGCAAAAAACAACTGATACAGAAACATGGATGATGAAACATCTTCAGGCATAAAACTTGCCATTTAAAATACCTTTGCTTGAAGTAGACTGGGGAGACTGTTATCTGTCAGTCTGTTATCTGGGGAGACAATGATCTGAGGGCCACCACTGAAAAAGCATGCTATCTGCATCCAATGTGAAGAAGGGCCTACTTCAGTGGAAGAGTAGATGCAGGTACCTAAAGGTAAAGGTAAAGGTAAAGGTAAAGGTAAAGGTTTTCCCCTGCACAGTCATGTCCGACTCTAGGGACCGGTGCTCATCTCCGTTTGTTAGCCGAAGACCCAGCGCTGTCTGAAGACGCTTCCGCGGTCATGTGGCCGGCATGACGCACACGGAACGCTGTTACCATCCCACCGAAGTGGTACCTATTAATCTACTTGCATTTGCATGCTTTTGAACTGCTAGGTCGGCAAGAGCTGGAGCTAGTGCGGGAGCTCACTCCGCACGCAGGGCTAGGGATTCGAACCTCCGAACTTGCGATCTTCCGATCGACAAGCCTGGCATCTTACCTGCAGGTACCTAAACAACACTAAACAACCAGAAACCCCTGTTGATTTTCTGAAGCTCAAATGCTCTCTGGGATGATACTGAGGTTCAAACCCTTCCTACAAAATCTAGCATAAAAGCAGATTGTCTGCATTCAGTCTCTGTACTAAATATTTTTTTTTCACCTGTGATGACATAATACAATCCTGCATTTGAACACACATTACTTCCAAGTATTAGGGAAGTATTTCAGATGAGCTAAGATGTGTTTGTTGCATTATAAACCAAGAAGCAAAATTCTGTCAACAAATTATATCCTAGGAGGGCTGTTTTTTTGTGCATAATGACTATTAAGTAAAGAAATAGCACAGAAGTCATCAATTTGCTTCTGAAAAGCAGAGGCAGCCGTTTCCAGACTTCAGTATTACTATCCATTGGGAATAAAGGGTGCTTTTTAATCATTTTTTTTAAAAAAAACCTACAAAGAGAATAACTGCAGTTCTTGTTAAATGTACATTGTGAAACGTGTCAAAGTGCATGGCTTTAATCTATAAAGAGTACAGATCTTAATTATCACATGTCACATAATTCAGTTTTCTCTGGTAGAGTACTGTTTGTTAAACAGTACTGTTTGTTATTTATATTATATTACAGTTCCCAAATTTAGGAGAGCCCTATCACAAGCCGGACTGAATACCCTCCCCACAGCTGTTTTGGAGGTGAAATATAAGAAAATCCTATATGAAACCCATCTCTGCCCCTGTGACACGGGTGCTATAGAGACCACGGCCCATGTTCTCTTGTATTGTCAGTTTTACAGGGACATTTGCCACCAGCTGATTATCCCCCTTCTGTTTAAATTCCCAGGGCACTCTGATAATTTTTACTTATGTTATCTGTTAAACAACAAAGATAAATGTATTTCTTTGAAAGTAGCAAAATTCTGCTACATTATGTGTAAGCTTCGCCTACAAATGGTTGTTAACAGTTACTGATACTAGGGGATAACTTTGTTTTATAGAATGTATTTTATTGGTCAATGACCAAAATAAAGTTCCTTCCTTCCTTCCTTCCTTCCTTCCTTCCTTCCTTCCTTCCTTCCTTCCTTCCATCCATCCATCCATCCATCCATCCATCCATCCATCCATCCATCTATCGCTTGCTGGAATTCAACTTTGCATGTTCTGGATTCCTGCATCTATAAACCCACTGAACGCTGGGACAATGGATGTAGAGATAATCAGAGGAACCCTGTACATCTTAATCTCTTTCCTTGCCTAAAAGACTTATTTTGCATGTCTCTACATAACATGCCTTCTTTTGGTTAGATTGATATTCTTAGGGCTTTTGTCACTTCTATATCCTCTCAGTTCAGTTCTTTCTATTCTGATTCTGACCTGTGCAGTGTAGGATTTTATCTGACTCACTATTTCTTCATAATAGAGGAAAGCTCATATGTAACCTAGGTTTTGCTATCACCGTGTTATTTTCTAAATAAAAGGCTATCTTTATTATTTTTTAATGTAAGCATCAGCCTCAAGAATAGTTTCTAATAAAAGTTACATTCCTAACTTCAGTGTTTTTTTCTCCATGCAGTCTTCCTGCTGTCTGAAGCTATCTGCTATCTAACAGGGTAAAGAATCATACCCTTCTCATATAACATAGGAAATATTTTTACCACTTCCTTGAGGAAAATAACAAGCCCTCAAGTGTTGTTGTCAGCACTGCTGGACTTTGTGCACACTAGGTGTTCTGAATATCCTGCTTACTGTGGTAGCCCAGTGGAACTTGTTGCCCCGGATGGTTCAAACCATATGTTTCTACAGATCTGTTTATTTCTCATGATATGATACATAGGCTATCAGGGAAGATGCATAACATTTGTTTAGTGTTGGATACAGAATAATAAATCTGTAATGTCTTCACAACATTACAAGGGAGCTGAGCAATCGCTTGTAAAGTGTAAATAAAGCGAGTTTTGAATGCTCCAAATTCCCAAACAAAAGACTGCAGGGAAACACAGAGTTGGCATATAATCTGTATTCTCTAGATCAGAGCTTTCCAAACTTTTCATGTTGGTGACACACTTTTTAGACATGCATCATTTCGCGACGCCCTCTTACAGCAGGGCATCATTTCGCGACACACTCTTACAGCAGGGCACAAGGCAGGCACTAGGACCTGCGTGGAATCCTGGCAGGGCAGGTTTGGAGGCAGCCAGGCACAAGGCAGGCACTAGGACCTGCGCGGAATCCTGGCAGGGCTCGGAGGCAGCAGCAGCCATGACACACCCAGACACTGCAGTCGACACACTAATGAGTCCCGACACACAGTTTGGAAAGCTTTGCTCTAGATAATTCCAGCCAGTTCATCAAAGTAAAAGAAGTCAGAGAGCACAGCTGTTGAAGTTTTACAACCAAACCAACCTGATGTCCTCAAGATGTGCTAGACTCCTGTAAGTCCCATCCAGCAATTTTGTTACTATATATTAAAAAAGAAGTTATTCAAGAGCCAATAAGAAGTTTAAACCACAGAGTTTGGTGGCACCTATAAAGGTCAACAAATTTATTATAGTATAATTTTTCATCTGCATCTGTGAACCACAAGAGCTTGTGCTGTAATAAATTTATTAGTCCTGAAGACTAATTTGTTTTTACTCCAAAAGATTATTGCTGCTAACTCTTTGGAAATTATTAGGAAAATTAAAGAGAGTTTTAGTGCTTTGGTAGGTCATCTGACACGCTCCAGATGTTTTGGATTCCTCAGCTCAGTTAGCATGGCCAATGGCAAAGTCTTGTGAGAATCGTAATCAAAACTTTTTAAGACAGATGAACAGGCAAGGGGCTAGGAAAGATCAGGCAGGAGTTGGAGGATGAAGTAAGGGAGTGTATGTAAAAGTTGGGGACTGAGGCCTTTGTCAGATTTCTTATACTATATGATATTGGTAAATTGGATTTCTTTTCAATGCAAAAGTGTTTTGGCAAATTGCATCTTTTACAAAGCAAAGCAAAGCCTTCTCATGATGACGTGAATGCCAGGTGGCTGGACAACAGAGAAGCCTTGGCGTTGTTTACGTCCTCATGAGATAAGGAGCGAGAAGGTACCATTATTATGGCTAGCAATGGAAATCTTCCCATGAGAAGATATCCTCCTGATGTCCTTCCGCTGCGAAGACTTGCCAAGGCCCCCCTGAGCAAGCGAGGGAGGGGGGAAATCACGTGCTCGCTTAGATGCAGCACTGCCATCCAATAGCAGCACATGCTGTGTGCTTTGAGGCCTAGTGTGTGTAACAGCTAACTTCCAGCCAATCAGAATGCTAGAAGAACTGAATATACAACCATGCAAAATGGTGTTATGTCTTCTTGATTTCTAGTGTCTCTTAGCTATGTAGTTCTTCACGTGTTCACTTCCTGTGGACTGGGCAGAGTGAGCTATGCCTGGCTTTGGGTATAGGCCATGGCAGGAACTCTGGCCCTGGGATCAATACACGGAACTCTGCTTATAAGTTTGTTTTGTTTTTCCTTTTACAATGATGTATCCTGTATATTCATCTTTTGCATTTTTGCGATAATGTACTGTATCTGCATTATTGCCCTATGCTAAACAGTAAACACTGTTGGCCCTAACAAGCTGCATTCTTGTCTGTTTATTCTCAAGCCTCAGGTTTTTCCCCTTTAAGCCAGCATATACCCCATCAGGTTATGGTTGCCCAGAGAGAAATTTGCGTTTTCTTTGCTGCGTTGGACCTGGCTGTGAAAGGGAGTTTGTTTTTAGAGGCTGATTTCGGAATAAACATGTTTTCTTTGAGTGGTCAGAAATGGCTGAACAGTGTCTGGTCAGTCTGCCGTTTGAGGCTTTAGATGGCACAAACTATCTGACCTGGTGTGTGGAGATGGAATCATTCTTTTTGCAAGAAGAAGAGTTGTGGCAGTAAGTGGCAAATCCACTTCCAGAGATCCCTGGAGGATTCAGAGGGTTCTCTCTGAAGAAGTGCAAGCATGTTTGGACTGTGCTTATGGCATTTTTGCTTTTGGGACTCAACTCCTCTGAATGGAATTATATCAGCTACTCCAGAACTGAGAAATGGGTGCTGAGAGCTGTTGGAGCCTTTAATACACAGTGGAGCTCTGTTGCCCTTGGTGGTCTATTAAGACAGCTTTATGGTTTGAAGCTGCAACCGGTGAGACTGTGATGACCCACCTTGGTGAGTTCAAGACTTTGTTTGCTGCAGTTTTGAGTTCAAAACTTTGTTAGCTGCATTTGAACGAGAAGGCTTGTTTTCCTGGCACTGTGAAAAAGCGTGCATGATTTTTGTCAAGCCTGGAGCTACAAGCCACTTCCAGGAGCCGTCTGAGAGTGTTCCAGCTGCAGTAAAACCTGGGATGGAATTTACAATAGCCGTGTTTTGGTGTGCTGCTTCTCAGAAACTTTCTACAAGGCTGTTCCCTGCCCCGATGTCCAGCGGATGCAATAGGCCTGATTTACGAAGGGAGGGGACGCCAGATACCAGGAGTCAGCTGAACAACGAATCCAAGTTTTCTGCTCTACCGGCTGCTGTTGTGTAAGCATTTCTCTACAGAGACTCTGTTTTTGAATTCGGCTCGCTGTAAAGTTTGTAAACATGGACGGTTATTGTTACAAATTTCAGCCTTGAGTTCAGCAAGTAATTTTAGCTGATATTTCTGTGTAAGAATGTATATGTGTACACTTGTTGTTTTTCCTCTCCTCAGTGTTCCAGCCCTGGTCAAGTCTGAATGTACTTGGTGCTGAATGTTTCATTGCGATATGAAACTGCATGTGGCTGAGTGTGTTAGAGACAAACCTGTAAAATCAAGTGTGTGAGATGCTGTGGAGATTGTGTGGACAGGACATTGTGTGTTTAATGTTCCCCACATCATGAATGCATCCATAAAGTTTTCACAAAGTACTGGGGTATCCCGGGATGGGAAAGTGTGTCTCAGATAGCCAAATGCATTCTGAGTTAGAACCCAGGAAATGTGCAAAAGTTCCTTGATTGTGTTGTGTGTAAACAATCTAAAATCAGGACTGTGTCTGTTGCTAGGCAAAGTGACAGAGTGTTAACTAGACCATTTTAGTTGGTTCATAGAAATCTAGTTAGCCCCCATGTCCCAAGTAATGGTGGGGTGTGAGTTTCATGTTCCTTCTGGTTGATGATCATACCTGCTTGTGTTGTTGCTACTTGTTGAAGTCTAAAGCGAAGGTCTGTACTCGCTTTGAAGTGTATGTAGCAATGGTAGGATGAAAATAAGGTCAGTTCCAGTCTGCTTGTAGTGGAGTGTTCTTGAGCCATTTGTTCCAGAATTGGCTTTGTAGGAAAGTATTCTCCCAAAGACTTGCCAATGTTGGAATTCTTGCTGAGTGTTGGTGTTGTGAATACCATTAAAAATAGCCTGCTGTTAGTTGCTCAGGTGCCATCCCATGTCTGGGGAGAGGCTGCCTTGATTGCAGTGTGGTTTCTAACTAACAGAGTGTAGAATTCAACTGTAAAAAAAAGTTAGTTTTTCTTTGGTATGGCAAGCGCCCTTCACTGAAGTGCCTGCATGTCTGTGAAACATTTGCGTGTGTTCACAACCCCAGGTCACAGAGAAGGAAGAACCAAGGAAGCAGAGTGCTTCAGGTTGTTGGTTGTTGGTTGTTGATTAAAATCCAAGGTTTATCGTTGTTTCATTAAGCCATGGTCAAATCCAAATCTCCAGAAGTGCTTTATGTTTAAGCAGCCTACTGGTTGGGAAAGGTTGTCTGCTAAGGTTGCAGAAGTGTTGCTGCATTGCTAGTGTAAACCCACTGTCCATGGTTCAGTAGATGGGCAAAAACCAGTTCAGGTTTCTTCTGTTCCCCAGTCTCAGAGTGTGAAAAGGGCCCCTCAGGTGAAGGGAGTGGAAATTTCACCTGAGTAGTTGCAGGGCCTGGAGGGGGAGTCAGGTAGTGGAAGGAAAGAGACGGTGATGAGGATGTACAGTGGTCATTCCTCATGGGTCCTCTTATTCCAGGGTGTGAAGCCTGACAGATTTGTGATTTAGCAGGTGACAGTGTGTCAAGTTGCCTGAAAGAAAACCCAGTCTTTGCTAGATGTGTTGCTCCTGCCTTTGAGAGGCAAGGAGAACGTTGGAACACAGCTGTGGATAGTCAGTTCGAGTTTTGGTGAAGTGTTGACAGTAACCAACCTATCCTTTGTTTTAGTAAGCTGTAGGTTCCAGATGAGTGTTCAGAAAGACATTTCTTTCTGATAATACTCTGCAGTGTAAAACCAGTGTTGCCCAGGGATTTGTTGCACAAAAGGAGTTTGTGAACTGTGAATCTAATGTATGCACCCACAGCTAGGCCAGAATATTTACGTGTGGTGCGTTTTCTGGTTGCGTAGCGTGGAAACAGGTGTCCATTTACATATTGTGATGTTGGCACAGCATATTTAAATGTAGATCTCCCTGAAACAGTGTGTGTAAGGCAAGCGTTGTGGCTCTACGTGTGTGGCAGTTCCCAAACAATTCATTGACTTAACAGGGTGCTTTATGGATTTTAAAGCAGGCCAGTCATTGATAGCATGGTGCAGATGCTAACTGGGATGTGAGAACAGTCCCGTGCTGTTTTCTATGTGTACATAAGAAAGTGTAGAAGTTTGTGTAGGACTTCGTACTTATGTGAGTTGTTTTCTGCTTAGAAACTGAAGTTTTCCACCTTGAATAAGAATTTGTCAGTCAGCTGAGGTAGTAAGTGCCAGCTGAGGAAGTTCAGCACAAATTCAAACATTTATCTTGGTGTTGAAGTTACAAAAGCCCAGAACAGAGATAGTTCTTGAGAGTGTCAAATGACAGAGTGTTACAGAGTGTCATTTGTGTAAAGGGAAGCTTATCCTTAATTTGTTGTACAGTTTATCACTCTACAGTAATGCAGTGGACATGCCCTGAGTTAGTTTTGCCCAGGTAGGGTACCAAGCTTGCAAAATGATTTGGCCCTAAAAAAAAAAAAAAAAAAAAAAAATCCTGCGGCAGGATTGGAATTCCTTATCTATGCTGGCTGCGATTTTTGCAAAGGAGGGGACAGAACATTTGAGGGCAATGTTTGTCTGTTTCTCTTTGCCTGTGTTTCTGTTCCTGCATAAGTTGTATTATTATGTATTTGTATGTATCTGAATAAAACATTGCATGAAGATGTATATTGTGCATTATACATATGTGTAACAAGTGTTTTTAAACCATTTTCTAGTGTTTATACTATTGGTTGTAAAAACTGTAACTTGAATAGTGTGATTATTACATGCATTAACCTTTGTTGTTTCTGTTTCTGTACAAATGTATTTTAAAGCTTTGAACAACTTCCATCATTGTTTGCATTGTGTCGAAATCCAATGTGGAGGGGTGTCAGATTTCTTATACTATATGATATTGGTAAATTGGATTTCTTTTCAATGCAAAAGTGTTTTGGCAAATTGCATCTTTTACAAAGCAAAGCAAAGCCTTCTCATGATGACGTGAATGCCAGGTGGCTGGACAACAGAGAAGCCTTGGCGTTGTTTACGTCCTCATGAGATAAGGAGCGAGAAGGTACCATTATTATGGCTAGCAATGGAAATCTTCCCATGAGAAGATATCCTCCTGATGTCCTTCCGCTGCGAAGACTTGCCAAGGCCCCCCTGAGCAAGCGAGGGAGGGGGGAAATCACGTGCTCGCTTAGATGCAGCACTGCCATCCAATAGCAGCACATGCTGTGTGCTTTGAGGCCTAGTGTGTGTAACAGCTAACTTCCAGCCAATCAGAATGCTAGAAGAACTGAATATACAACCATGCAAAATGGTGTTATGTCTTCTTGATTTCTAGTGTCTCTTAGCTATGTAGTTCTTCACGTGTTCACTTCCTGTGGACTGGGCAGAGTGAGCTATGCCTGGCTTTGGGTATAGGCCATGGCAGGAACTCTGGCCCTGGGATCAATACACGGAACTCTGCTTATAAGTTTGTTTTGTTTTTCCTTTTACAATGATGTATCCTGTATATTCATCTTTTGCATTTTTGCGATAATGTACTGTATCTGCATTATTGCCCTATGCTAAACAGTAAACACTGTTGGCCCTAACAAGCTGCATTCTTGTCTGTTTATTCTCAAGCCTCAGGTTTTTCCCCTTTAAGCCAGCATATACCCCATCAGCCTTGTGGTACATTATAGGCTATATATAGTTCACCTCAACAGGCTGTATACAGCTAGTGAGGTTCAGAGAGTTGAAAAGGAATACAGTATTTGATCAAGTGGGAATTACTATCCTTTAAAAATCTATAGTAGAGAGGAGCAGCCATGGCCCCTAGATACCTAAACTCATAAATTAATTCAAATTAGTGTTAGATCAGTCTGAATTGGAACAAAGCATCATAGGCTACATCATAGCTTTCCAAACTGTGTGTCGTGACACTTTAGTGTGTCGCAACACACAGTTTAGTGTGTCGCGAAACAAGCCGGAAGCGGTGGCGGGGGCATGCATGGCGGCGGTGCGGGGGCGTGTGTGGCGGTGGCGGTGTGCATGGCGGCAGTGACAGCGACGACGGCAGCGGCGTGCCATCAGCACTTCCATGTTTTAGTGAGGCTGCTGTGCACGCTGCCGCTGCGCGCACCCCCGCACCGCCACCATGCACGCCCGCGCCACCGCATGCACCCCCGCGCCGCCACCACTGCCGCCGTTGGTGTGTCACCAACGGCGGCAGTTTGGAAAGCACTGGGCTACATGGTAAATATTTGCCTTCTTTAGTGCATGAATAGGCAACCTGGCCTACTTCAAAAATTTTGCACTAAGCTCCCACAACCATGTGGCACTGTTTGTATCACTCAGGACTAATAGGAATTGAAATTCAAAACACCTGTAGGGCATTCTTGCATTAGTTTGTCAACCATCCTATTAAACCAAAGTGAATCAGTGTCAGCTTTGCTCATAAGTTCTTAACTTGAAAGTTTCTATGTCCTTCCTATTGTGAAAAAAATAGTAGTCCACTATTACGTATATCAACCAAAGCAATGGAGATTTGAAGCAAAGTTTTCGGCAGATTTAATACAGGAACAAATCATGTAATGGATTTTCCTAATTTTCCAGAAGACATTACCATTACACAGTTTTTTTTGGGGGGAGTGCTTTAAATTACCACGTTAAGGCAGAGGATTTATTTGAGCCAACTGTGATCACTGAGAATTTGACCTCAGACCTTTTTATGAGGGTGGATGAGCAAGTTGCTGGCACCATTATCCTTATGAATTAAAAGTTACTTGGTAACAAAGATGGGCAAGCACTTAATCTGATTAGCTGAAATGTTATATCATGCCTTTCAGGGACTTATAGCATTTAAAGCTCCTTAACAGATGGGCTGCTGTCTAGGCATCATATAGCTTCCATTATTATAAATTGCTGAAACTGATCATTTACGATTATTATATTGCTTGGACTTCCATCATGCATTTCAGTATTCTTAGTATTTCTTGGTGCTTTTAACTTCCTGATTTTGAATGTTCCTGATACTCTCTACATGGCATAGGACCAGGCTATTTAAAGGGCTGCCTGTTTCCAATTGTTTCTGCTTCCCCCACCAGACCTAACTGGGAGGACATGCTCTAGGGCCCTTCCATAAAGCAATGTCACCTTGCTAAACTCAGGAGCCATGCCTTCTCTGTTGCAGTGCCTGCCCTGTGGAACAGCATCCCTCTGGAGTTCCAAATCGCCCAGCCTTGTTAGCCTTTCCTAAGGCTTTAAAGGCCTGGCTGTTCCCCCAGGCATTTGGGTTGGGAGGGTGAGTGAGCTCTGCTGGCTGGTTGCTTTTTATTGTTCTTTTAAGTAATTGAAATTATATCTGTGACCTCAGACATTTGTTATTTGGATTGTTGTCTTGTCTTGTTGGTTGCCTTGTACACTGCCCAGAGTCATTGCCATGAGATGGGTGCCTATATAAATAAATAATAACAATAAATATTTTTTTTAAAAAAATAACTCTCCTTTCTCCTCCTGCATGCACTCACCCATCCATATGTGTACTGTAGGGGTTCTGAAATGCTAGTAACAGAAAAATCCCATGCAGTGTTTATCTAGATTTAGCAGAGTGGAAGCATCCGGCAGCTTGCAGAAAGGCTTAATTAAGTTCAGAGTAAAATAAACACTCTCCACACATTAGTTGGTGTAAAAGAGAAATAAAGATAGCTTACATTTATTGTAGATCTTGATACAAAGCAGTTTCATTGTAGAAACTGTCCTGTGCATGTAAGCAAGAAGTTCTGACGAAGCCTACAATCTTCTAAATGTAGACAACCTGAATGGAAGTAAGAAAAGCCACGAGGAGGAGAGAGGATTCCCTCCTGCCTCATGCAGGCCCATGGAGAAAAAAAGAAAGAGGAAACAGGAAACTGGGATTCAAGCCCCTCCCACACAAAGCAGCAAAGCTAGGTTGCAGCAGAGCTGCCCCCCTTGTGTTTGTGTGAGACAGGCTTGGTTGAAACCCCATATTTCCAACACTCCTTCTTTTCAACCTTGCATGTCTCTGTATCCCACAAGATTTAATTTTTCTCTCAGTTCCTGATAACTGGTTCTCGACAACGGCTTCGTGAAGATGTCTGCTGTCATGTTTCCTGTGGGACAGTAGTCTAGTTTGACTAACCCTTGATGTTGCAGCTCTCTCACCACATGATGCTTTACATCAGTCCTTTCCAAACTCCCGCCATTGGCGACACACCAATGGCAGCGGCGGCGTATTCTCCAAGTTTAAGTTCCCAATCAGGTATTGTCGGTACTATGTATTTTTGTTGTCCAAAGTTTGTCCTTACAGCTGTGAGCATGTAACTTAATAAATTATAGTATTTTTATTGAAATGTTCTGGAATTATACCTAGTGAAAAGAATTGTGGTTTCATTTCGAATTTGATTTTTAAAATTATCTAAATGGTGCTGTGTAGGTCATTCCAATACTTTTGGGGATTTTTTGCATGACCACCACATGTGGTAGAATGTTCCTTTCCAACATCTATTTCTGTATGATTTGTCTATTTTGGCAGTTATTGATGGACTTGTATGCCATCTGTAAAACATTTTATATCTATTTTCTCTTAAATTATAGCTTGGGGTAAATTTTATAGATTTGTTCCATAGTTCTTCCCATTGTTGTTCTGGGTCTATTTCTTTAAAATTTTGCATCCAATTTATCATACATTTTTAAATTTGTTTTGTCTCCTTATCATATATAAGTAGGAGTTTATGTATACGCCCTAATAGGTAGCCTTGATTCTGCATGAGCATTTCAGATTCTGTCATTTCTAAGGTCAGATTTTATTCTTCCAGCAATCTGTAGGTATATCAACCATGGTATGTTTTGGCCTTCGCTAAGTTTCTTGTTGTGTCTTTATTCGCGGGGTCTGGGTGGAACATATTTGCATATGTAATTATACTTTTCTTACTGTAATTATCTCCAACATGAAAAGCATATAGGGGAGAAGCTAACGGTGAAATTACTGACTTATTTTCCTCGTGAATTTCCATACTTTATCTAGCTTTGTCTTATAAGCTATCTTTTAGGGCTTTGTCCTCTTTTGTACCATAAGTATCTATGGAGCCCGTTAGCTAGGCTAGCTCCTTCCAATACTGACATTCTACTGTTCAGGAATTTAATCCACTCTGTTAATCACAATAAAGAGCTTTGAGGTTTGGAAGAGCAAGACTATTTCTGTCTTTTGATTCTTGTAAAAATTTGAGTTTAACTCTGGGCTTTTTTCCACTCCATATAAATTTGCTAACAGATTCTTGCAATATTTTTTCTGAAATTGGAATTGGTGCTATTTGAAACAGATCGTTTATCTTGGGTAATACATTAATTTTAATTATTTCAATTTATCCTAACCAAGAAGGCTTTAAAATTTTTCCACCTTTCAAGATCTCTTTGGATTTCTTGTAATAATTTGTCATAATTGTTTTGGTACATTATTGATTTTTACCTATCAAATGCAAATGAAGATATTTCACTGAGTGTATTATCTGACAGCCAGATTCTTTCCACAAGAAATCATCTTCTTGTGTTAAGTGTTTGGTGATTACCTTTGTTTTTTGGACATTGATTTTGTATCTGGAGAATTCTCCAAAGGTGTAGATTGTTTTCATCAACTGTGTTATTGCCCCTTGTGGTTCTGTGATTGTTAATACTACATCATCTGCATAACATTTAAGCTTGTATTCCTTTCCATGGATTTTGAGACCGGGTGTTTTTCGTCACCTTGAATCTTTTCTGCCAATATTTCTAAAGCAATCATAAATAATAGGGGAGAAAGTGGGCATCCTTGCCTTGTGCCTTTACTTATTTGGAAATCTGCAGAGTGCTCCATTGGCCATGATTTTTGCTGTTTATTTATTTATCAAATTTATATGGCCGCCCATCTCACAAGAAGCAACTCTTGGTGGCATACAGCAAAAAATATAAAAACAATAAACATGTCAAAAGCAGTCAAATTAAAAAGTTAAAAGGGAAAAAAAGCATGCTGTCGATATGTGCTTTTGACCCAGTCTTTGAACTATTCTCTGGGATTTATTTTGTTCAGTACTGCCAATAGAAATGGCCACTACCGGTTGTCAAAGACTTTTTCTGCACCTAGAAAAATTAGTGCTGCTTTCTTTATTGATATGTTTTATTATGTTAATTATAAATCTGCTGTTATCCTTGATGTTCTTCTTCAGAATATAATCTGTTTGGTTGATGTATCTTATGTCTGAGACACATTTCTTTTGAAGTTCAGCTAGTATTGTTGTAAAACTTTTATAGTCTCCATTCAACAAAGAAATTAGTCTAAAGTATATTACTGTGGTTTCTCCCGATCATTCCCTTCTTTGTAAAACAAAGTTATCTATACCTTTCCCCATGTTGGTGTTATTGCCTATGACTCTTTAATTTCATTTTTCATTTCGTTATGAGCCAATCTGGACCTGGTGCTTTCCCAAGTTTGATTTGTTTTATTGCCTCTTTTGTTTCTTGGATAGTTATAGGTTTGTAGTATCTGTAGATAGTTAGCATTTGTCTATGTTGATTATTACATTCTTTAATAACAGACTTTTCAATGTATTTGTTTATGGCAGCTTCATCAATGTTAGCCATGGAATATCATTCTTTTATTTTTAAAAGCTGCCAATTTTTCTATGGTTTCTGATCTTGAATGTAACAATTAGATGCCTTTCTTACTGATATTGTCTGTGTTTCTTTTCTTTTTTTTACTGATAGGCTAAGAATTTTCCTGGTTTGTTTGAATGTTCAAATTTCTTTTGTTTTGCAAATTTTATTTTCTTTTGTAATTCTTCCATTTCTAGTAAGTTTAATTGTTGTTTAGCTTTTTGCAGTTCTTTCATCAGTTGTCTTTTTGGGTTAATTTTATGCATTTGTTCTTATTTTAGCATCTAGTTGTTCTTTCCATTTATTATATGCTCTTTTTTGTTTTGCTGTTAGTTTAATAAAGAGACACTTCATATATGCTTTACTTGCTTCATAAATGACGTAGATGAGGGTATAGAAGGGCTGCCCATCAATTCTGCAGACAAATAAGAGTGGGGAGGATTGCTAACACTTCAGAAGATGAGTTCTAGGTTCGAAAGGATCTTGACAGACTTGAACATTGGCCCTATCTAGCAGTATGTAGTTCAGTGGTGAGAAGTGCACAGGTACAATATAGACAGTACCTTGGTCAACAGTAATACTTGTAAGAAGGATCTGAGCATCCAGGTAAACCACAGATTACGCAAGAGCCCGCAATATGTTTCAGCTGCGAAAAGAGCCAATATAGTATTCAGTTCCATCAACAGAGGTATAGTGTCAAGATCACAGTGATAATTCTGCTCTATGCTGCACTAGTCAGACTGCATCTAGAATACTGTGTCAAGTTCTGGTTGCCACAATATAAGAATGATGCCAAGAATCTAGAAAGAATACAGAGAAGGACAGCAAAGATGGTGAGAGGCTTGGAGGCTAACTCCTATGCAGAACAACTAAATGAATTGGATATGTTTAGCCAAAGGAAGAGAAAGCTAAAGGAAGGCATTAAATAAATAAAGGAAGGGAGCCAGTTTGGTGTAGTGGTTAAGGCTCCAGGCTAGAAACCAGGGGACTGAGAGTTCTAGTCCCGCCTTAGGCATGAAAGCCAGCTGGGTGACCTTGGGCCAGTCACTCTCTCTCAGCCCAACTCACCTCAAAGGGTTGTTGTGGGGAAAATATGCAGCCGCGTGGACAGTTATGGGTGCTGTAAGATCGGCCCACGTAACACCCCTGCTGCGCGAGCTGCATTGGGTACCAGTTTGCTTCCGGGTCCAATTCAAGGTGTTGGTTATCACCTTTAAAGCCCTACATGGCATGAGGCCAGGGTATCTGAGGGACCGTCTCATCCCGATAACATCGACCCGCCCCACCCGCTCATGCAGAGAGGGCATGCTATGGGCCCCATCGGCAAAAGAATTCCATCTAGCGGGGTCCAGGAGGCATGCCTTCTCTGCAGTAGCACCTGCCCTTTGGAATATCTTGCCCCTGGAGCTGAGGCAAGTTTCTTCGCTCCCGACCTTCCAGAAAAATTTGAAGACCTGGTTCTGCCACCTTGCTTGGGATGGGAATGCCAATAGTTCCTCGTGGGAGTGGCTGGTGCCATGAAACCCACCTTATTATTAACATCTTTCTATTTGGATTTTATATGTAATTTATTGATGTTGTAATTTTATATTTTTAACTTGTTTTGTTGTGAACCGCCCAGAGTTCCCTGGTTGGAGGAGATGGGCAGTAATACAAATTTAAATAATAAATAAATAAATAAATAAAATAGGAGGAGGAAGGAGTATTAGGTATGTTTGCCGCCTTGAGTTATTTATAAAAATAATAAAGGGATAGAAAATAAATAAAGTAAATAAATAAATAAATAAAATCATAGTAGTCTCCCAAGGGCTGTCACAGGGAAGAGGGTGTTGATTTGTTGCCTGTAGTGCTCAAGGGTAGGACAAGATCCAGTGGGTGAAAGGTTTACAGAGGGAGATACAAACTTGAAATAAGGAGGAATTTCCTGACTGGGAGAGCTATTAAATGGTGGAACAGCCTCCTCTGTCACTGGAAGTTTTCAGGTTTTAAAGCAAAGGTTAGGCAGCCAGTTGCCTGGGATTATAGGAGGATCTCTGTGATGGGCAGGGGTTGGACTAGAAGACATCCAAGATACCTTCCAGTCCTATAATTCTGGAATTCATTCATCACCATTCTTGACCTATCTCTTGTTTTACCATGACACTTCTTAAGTACCTTATTCCCACTACATTAAATTGTTGTTTTTTTGTTTCTTTTGGCATACTCAGTTTCTCTTCCATGTTACAAAGTGGGCAGAAGTGTGTCCTTATGCACAGCCATTTTCACATCTTTCAACAGACATTCCTCAAAACAGATCTCATGTAACTCCACTACCTGTCTAGCATCATTATCATCATCACAAGCTTTCCTTGTATGTTTGTCCATTAAGTACATCAAACCACTAAGGAAAAACAATACACTCTTGTAATGTATTCCTATTTAAAAGCAATTGAGAGTTTCAAGAAAGAAATTTGCCAGAAATTCTATTTACCAAGGAGAGTACAACACCCGCACCAACACAGGCAGGACAAGCCAGGGTATGTAAACAGAGCGCAAGTCCCACTCCCTTTTTGCACTGAAGATGTTACCTAACCTGGCAATGAAACGTCTGCAAGAAAACAACAAGGCTCAGAGAGCGCCAAGGACTCCACAAAATTCTATTTAGTTAGGAAAAAGCAAGTAAATTTTGAACAATCAAATTAGGGGAAATAAACATTTTGAATGTTCAAAGTGTTCTACTGGATGGGTCAAATCCAGTAGAATGTTTCCATGGGCATAACTAGAAACTGGAAGAAGCAGGTTCCCTCCTGCAACATCCCCCACATCCACAGAATCTGCTCTGGAAGTTTCCCACTTCTCTGGAGCTGATTTTGAAGACAGAAAAATAATATTGTGCAAGCAGAAACCTGTTGTCATAATTTTTTTTAGTTGGGTTTTTAAGCATACGTAGTGTTTTAAGGCAGTAGGGAGGTGCTGGTGCTGGTGCTATTGATTGTTTTCCTCGTAATCTCTCTCTCCCATCATCCTGCAGCCTCCCCAGCTGCCTCTGCTTCCTTCGTTCTATCTTCTCTTGACAATTTAATGAAGTGTGAGCAGCCAGGAAAGCTGAGAACCACTGGGGAAATGGATGTACAAGGAGAGAGGATGGCTCTGTGCATACTCCAGTATGAGTTAACTTAGTAGGAAAACCTTGCTCTCTGCCCATGAGAATTTTACTGATTCTTTCTTCTCCCAGAAATATGTATGTATGTACGTATGTATGATGATTATATACACACATACATAAACACACCATTTCTTGTTCTATCATATTGAATGAGAATGGTAAAAAAAAAGTACAAAAGAGTATTTCAGCATTATTTTGAAACATCTGTGTGATATTAGGAAATATTTAGTTTGGAAATATGTCTGCTTTACTTTTATGGTGCTGCTCTTACAACATTCAAAGCACAAATCCTATGCTGCATTAAAGTCAAAGCAAACATTTTTGACAGCTGATCATGGGTATTCATATAATATATAGTGCTTGGTCCTGAAATTTAATTGATGCTCCTACAGTTTTCAACAGTGGGTATTAATGTTATAAGAAATTGTATATATGTTTATTTCTATAGAGGAAAATTCATAAAAATACAATCAATTGGAAAGAAGGGATGAATGTTTCCATCAGTTGTCAATTATAGTCAACTATTACATACATCCACATTTAAAAGTAAAAAGAAAAAGAGGGAAGAAAAGAAATTGGACCATCATATTATATTTTCATACTGGTAAAAAAAGAAAAAGAAATTTCCATCTGAAAGGTAATTGCTGAAATAAGGTAATGAGGACTGCAGTTTGCAAAAATGTGGATTAGTTTTTATTTACTGGTGAACTATAGCTTGTGTCATAAGCCTTTATATTTCTGCATGAACAGCAGTCTGCAGAATTATTAACAGTGCTAGCTGTATAATTTTTATTATTAGCCAAATTGAATCATTTAGAGTGCAGCATATAATAAAGCAATGTCTTCTGAAGATGCTGACTAAAATGCTGACTAAAATGATACTTCTTCATTTGGTTTTCAGCCTCAATATGTTCTCTCTCCCTCCCTCCCTCTTTCTCTCTCTCTCTTTCTCTCCCTTTGTAGACATGAAGCATCCAGTAAGTCCTGACCACATGGCTGGAGATAAAAGTATGAATCCATCAGCAGTTCGAAGGGACTTTGAAGATAAAGGACTGAGATATGATAGGCCAGACTATCGATTAAGTAAAGCGAAAAAGAAGATGATATTTTCCTTTTGTGATGTGTGCAATATTCAGCTGAACTCAGCAGCACAAGCTCAGCTTCATTACCATGGGAAGTCTCATCTGAAAAGAGTAAAACAGCTGAATAATGGGAAGATACCTACAAATACAAACAGTTTGTTTGCAAGTTCCAGCACAGGTGGTACTATTATTATTGTTGTTATTGTTTGATACTTATACAAACACCCACCATCCCTTTATGTTTCAAGGGTCAGGAATATTGCCAAGTTGCACTATTTTGCCTGGTCCCAATCCCATTGTTGGAATGTTGCTGTTCCTCAGTTCTCTAGTTATCACTATTTCTCTCAATCCCTGGATAGTTGGTGCACATTTGTTTTCCATGATAGCTGGGTATAGTGAGTTTAATACATTACAGCAGGCTGGACAACTTTTTCCAGCTTAGGGCCGCGCTATGTCTTTCTGTAGGGAGTCTGGCTGCTGATGCTATGATGTCACTGGAGAGGACAGGACTAACTTTTTCAGATCTTATATTTATTTGTGGGTGAGGGGGTTAAATGGCAATAGGTTTAAGGCATCTATTGTGCACATGCAACCTCCTTCAAGACCACTGGTAGCATCCCCTCCCTCAATGAGACATTAACAGTCTCCTGGATCCAGGAATTACTTCCCTCATTGTGGCCTGAAGGAACCAGGAGGGGCAGGATCCAGCCCACAGGTGACAGAAGATGTCTTAGCACATTATTTGCTTCATGGGAGGTTCCAGGCTGCAAGAAATCCAGGTGACTAAGCAAGATGATGCCCCAATCAATATCCTGAATCCTGCCCACATGGAGACAAGAAGTGAATATGGGTGGCTTTGTCAGCCAAATGCTGTTCTAATTGATAATAGCAAATGGGGGTGGGGTAGGGGGCTCTTGATGTTTGTTGTTTCCTAACAGGGCTTTGATCATCTGAAACACAGCTGCAGAACAGCAACTCACTAATGCAATAATAGAGGAGAAATAATAGTGTTTCACATCTCTTATTGCCACTGAGTAGTCCTGAATCAGGCATATATTCATGCTCAGATTCACTTCTTGTTTTTCTCCACCAGTGCTCTAGCATCACTTCTGTCATTTCATCTCCCACAGGCTTTCAGTAAACCAAGGAGCCATTTGCAATTTGCTGACAGAGAGGCCAAGGGCCCAGGTCACCTCACAATGCAGATAGTGAACCAGTCCCTCAACATATTCACCACCAGATTGTCAGGAAATTCCCCAAGCACCTGCTGGAAGCCATCAGGATTCATGAGGTGCCTGGGGCAAACCACTGAAATAGGTTTGGCCCCAATAGAGGTCCTGGATGTCAGTCAATTACATGTGGACAAGGAAGTGATCTGACCATGGTGGTAATCCCCCCATCCAGATCACATAACAACTGCTCTGAAGCAAAGGCAAGGTTCCAAGTGTGTCCACCTACATATGTTGGGCCTGAGATCCCCCGAGAAAAGCCCATGGCTGCTATAGAAGCCATGTACTCCTGAGCTTAATTTGACCTGGCACTCGTAACATGGAGGTTGAAGTCCCCCAACATCAAAAGGCAGGGGGATCCACCACCAGTTCAGCAACCTGGTCTAGAAGCCCAGAGAGGATTAAACTACCCCCCGCCCCACTGCCAGCCATGGCCTTGAGGCTGATGCAGGACCTGAAACCCAGCCAGGCAGATTTCAGAGATAGCAATATCCCCACTCATGCCCAGGCAGGTCTTGGTAATACAAGCCAGGTAATACTGAGTAATACTAAGTAATACAAATATTACTAAGTAATATTAAGTACTTAATTACGAAGTAATTACAAAGTACTATATTAATATAGTACTACTTAGTAACACTAAGGCTAAAGGCCAAAACTTTTTAATGAATAGGATGCTGGTTTTAATTTTGCTTCTTAGTAGTTGCAATGCTTCTGGCTCAAATTCTAGTGTCTAAGATGCAAACAATTGATGGATCCCTGGATCCCTTAAGATACGTAGATATCAAATCTACAGCCTGGCAACATCCCTTTGTAGCTCTTAGAATCCTCATCCCAAAGTAAATTGGATTCTTATTTTGCATTTTTCAGGGGAATTAAGATCAAAATTGGTGCATTAAGCCTTGCAGATGCTTAATTGCACCCATTTCACCCCTTAAAACTCTGTCTCTTAGAATGAGCCTTGGTCCACTCTGTCATCTCTTTCTCTTTTTTCTTGCTGAATTTGTTTTACTCTAATAGAAGCAAATATATATATAGCTCAGGGTTGAACTGTGGAGTCCTTGGTGTTCTTTGAGCTTGGTTTTCTTGACGTTTCGGTACCCGACTAGGTAACATCTTCAGTGCTAGAAGGGAGTGGGGTTTGCTCTGTTTATATACAGTCGCTTGCCCTGTCAGTGTTGCTGGGGTGTTGTTTTTTCCTTGGTAGTTCCTTGATTAGGGTATTGCTTGCTGTTTGATTGTTTGTCTGGGTTGGTAGTTCCTTGATTGGGGTATTGTTTACTGCTTGTTTGTCTGGTGTTAATCCCTGCTTATCTGGGTGTTGATTGCTGGCAAGGAGGTGTTCTGGTCTTTTTGTTTCCTTTTGAGCTTTTTTATTGTCTCTTTTGAATAGTATGTAAATGTTGTTAATGTTGTAAATCTCTATGTGCCTGTTGATGGCTGACTTGTCTGAATACCAAACTTCCAGGAATTCCCTCATGTTTTTGGATTTAGCTTGGTCTAGGATGCTGACAGTTGCCCAGTTGAAACTATGGTTGAGTCCTGTCCATGTGTTGTGAGATTAAGGAGTTTTCATCGTGCCTTCTGACTGCTAGTTGCTGTTCATTGTTTTACTCTTCCAGCAACATAAGGACTGAAAGAATGCCATATAGGTGGATTGGTGCCAGCCAGGTCTGCAGGATCCAAAGTTGTGATGCAAACTCTGCCCCTTTTTGTAGATACACATTATTGTGATGCAAGCTTCATTCCTTTCATATTTGTATGCAGTATCACAATGCATGTACGAAAGGGGAAGTGCTTGTGTCACAATGGTGTAACTCCGCTTTTGTCATTTGTCCTCCCTCCCCTTGTCCCTTCCTATACACACCTCTGATTGTTGCAGTGGGTAACAGGTCCCAACTTAATCCAGGAAGAGAAGGGGTGGTATAATTGCAGATATGGCACAGATGTTTTTTGATTCCTACCTTGGCTTTTTATGTAAGGTAGGAAATGAAAGGATTCCTCCCAAAGTGTCGGTGCCAATTATATATGAAAACATGGATGACTGTTTTATTTCAATATCACCAATACATTGATGATTTAATTTAGGCAGCGAGTTACTATATATGTTTGTTTAGATTTGCAAACCAGCAGGCAGAGCCACATTTAATCTTACCTTATTCTGTTTGTTTTCTTCAATAATGTCATGGCATTTAAGCTTAGTAGAAGAGATTTTCTTTTTAAGTCTACTTCTTCCAAATGACTTCATGGACTAATCCATCTAGTTTTTTTAGCAATATGAAAGGTGTTGGCTGTTTATTTCTTCCAGAATATTTTTACTTCCTAAACTAGCCTACAATCCTGGGATTTCCCATCCATGGTCTGACCCTGTTTAGGATTTTTAGTTTAGCCAAGTCCACTAGCTCAGCAGTATAAGGCAGGGCTTTCCAAAGTGCTGCCGCTGGTGACACACCAGCGGCGGCAGCGGGAGCGGGGGGGGGGCGTGCGGCGGCGCGGGGGCGTGCGGCGGTGTGCGGCGGCGCGGGGGTGTGCGGCGGCGCGGGGGTGTGCGGCGGCGCGGGGGTGTGCGGCGGCGTGCACGCTCATGGCGGCCGCCATGCACGCGTGCGCCGCCGCTTCCGGGTGGTGTAGCGACACACCACGCTGTGTGTGGCAACACACTTTTGTGTCGCGACACACAGTTTGGAAAGCTCTGGTATTTTCACTAACAAGTCAGTATGAACTAGTGAGAATCAGATTTAAAGTTCAGCCTTTCAGTAGCTATACATGCATCCTTAGTAAAGTCTTCCTCAGTTTTTAAAAGCTGATCTTTTAAAGAGCTGAATTAAAATAAATCTAATAATATTCAGTGTCCTGTGAGATAAAGGAAAGATAGCAAATTTAAATTTCCTTAATTTAGTTATTAATTTGTCAAAGATACAGTATGCCTTTTCTGCAAGAGCACAACTTGACATACATAGGCTCCTCTCCCCCAATTTTTCACACAACGAAAGCTCTCTGGGGTGGTTTGGGTTGAGAGATGTGATTGGCCCAGAGTCACCCAATTAGCTTCCATGGCTGAGGATGGACTGGAACCTGGACCTGGCCCCAATAATTAAACCACTAAACCACAATTCTTTTTTTTTCAATTTTGGCCATATAATAGAGGAAGAATAAAGTGCCTCTTTTCTTTCAAAAAGATGCAGAGTGCGCTGAGATCCCATTTTCTTTTTAAATATAACCCTTTGGAGGTCACCTTTCATAAAAATAATATCCATCAACCATTCTTATATTAAGACAGATGGGAAAGTGTCTCTGTCCTTAAGAAATACTATCTAGAGGAGACAGAAGTAGCTGCTTTTGAATGGCTTTTGCTGGTACAGCAAAGTGTTAACGAAGTGATAGATTTAAACTCTCATCTCAAGGGAACTTGCTTGTTTTCATAGCTATGAAGGGTTTGCCCATTTACCCTTTGGAAGTTTCATTTTCTCTATACTTTTTTCTTATAAATGTTTGTCACTTTCTAAAATATTCTCTACATCCATCTATTTTTGTTTGGTGGCACTGATAAGACACCTAAAGATCATAATTGTAGGCATTCAGTCTAAGACAAGTAAAATTGAGATAAATAGAAATAGGTGGTCTTGTTTCAATATTATATTTGATAAAAAATGACATATAACACTGGCTCCCTGCTAATTAATTAAGAGCCAGACTGCTCACTTCATCGCCCCTTCCTACAGCAAACATTCTTCCCCTTTTAGCCAAGGATAAGTAGCACTGATAATAAATTTTACATGGATTTGGCTCTGAGATATTTTTTATCTCATCTTGCTGGAAAAATGTTCAAGATGACCAACAACTTAAAAGTGGTAGAAGCAAAAACAATAACATTATTAAAAAGTTAAATTAAGAACTAGAACAGAAGAGTATTTATTGTGGTCCATGACCAGTCAAATCACAATCAATAGAAGAATGACCCAAGTCAGAATATTGTCTCAAAAGACAGCATTCTTTTAAAGCTATTGATGAGCATCAATGGGAGCCAAGCATATCTTAGTGCCAGTGACATTCCTCGTCAGCTCTGCAATAGAAAAAAGTTCCGTCTTTTCTGACCCCATTGCCAGACATCAAAACACCAGGAAGATGTACTAATAGATCAGATACGGATAGACTCTGAAGACTAGACATTTAATGGAGGTGGTGGTTAAGACACTCAGATCCCAGGTTATTTGGGACTTTAAGGGTTAAAAAAAGCTATGGGCTTGCTGTATGCAGATATTCCCCATACCTAAAACTTGGAGACACATTGGTACCCAACATAGGAGATGCAGATCTGTTCTGTATGTTCCGATTAGTATCCTAGCTTAGTGATCTAAGGTTTCCCATAATATAGAATAGAAATCCATTTCAGATCAAATCAGATTTATAGAAATATTGGATAAATGCTTTAATTGGTGTTCATAACGATGCTGCAGTTACAGTAAGAGCTATAGCTCAGTGGTAAATATTTCACATGTCAAAATCTCCAGGGTCACTTCTTGGCATCTCGAGATAAAACAAAAAAAGATTCCTATTTGAAGCTGAGATTTGCTGCCAGTTAATGGAGGCAACACTGAAATAAGTTGAATACAGTAACTTGGTATCCACATAACCATATCTAAGTCATGCTTCCTTGATTAAACCAGACTTTGCTGGGTTTGCATAGCAAGCTAAGCCATAAACCACAGCTTACCAACCACATTGGCTGGGTTCACCCAGCACACTAAGCCAGAGGCAGATAAGCTATTTTATGGTTTAAGACAATATATGAATTGTCTAATTACTATAAGGCAGCTATTTACTAGGACTTTGCAGCCTCCAGATTTGATTCTAAAGCATGCTTTCAAATGTGGAGGAGCGTGAATATAGTAACTGCGTGCAACTCTTCACTGCTTTGTATGTTTTGCCTGCTTGTATGTTTTGCCTGCTTGTATGTTTTGCCAGGATTCCCTGCAGCTCCAGAAGTGTCAGCCCTTCAAGGTAGACCAGATCAGAAAACAAACACTTCAGCAAATACTAGCACTCTCCTTTATTGATACAAGCTATAGTAGCAGATTCTTGAAAGCCTGACAGCATTTTTCCTTCCTTCCCTCCCTCTTATACCAAAGAGTTTCTTTCTCACCCCTCTCTGCTTTCCCAGGCTAATATGGTTGATGCATATTTCCTTCAAGACCATCTCCATACTTCTTTACAAGAAGGGAGCAGTGTGATCCTGAGAAAAGGCAGGGCTGCCTTAAAAAGTTGCTGACAGGTGCTGCATGTGCACTCTTGCCTACTCCAAAGCACCTTTCTGAAACCAAATGAAAAGCATTGAAGAGCCGTGCTATCTCTATTCCGATTAATTTTTTATTTGGCGAGGGGATCTTGGTTGCAGAGAAGTTCTGGGGAATGTGCTAAATAGGGAGACAACACTACACATCGGGAAACATATTGATGCATGAATGATATTGCTTGTAATTAAACTAGCAGCTATTTTACAATGCATTCCCGCCATCCCTTACCAATTGCCCTCCAGGAGGTATGGTGGTTGGGGATTCTGGGAATTGCAATCCCAACAGATGTGGAAGGCACCAGGTTAAGTAAAGCTGATACACAGTTTCATTTGAGCTATACATGCATACTGCTTTCTGAATCACACACATTCATTTAATTAAAACTGTTAATAATAGCGTGAGCTTTTCAGTTCCTGGCTCAGGTTTCAGCTCAGCAGCAAACACTCTAAATAGTTTTACTCTGCATCCCAAAAAGGGTTATGGAGGAGCAAAACGATGGATTTACTGTCTCAGTCCAGGCCCTGCAACAAGAAGTCGCAGTGAGATGGATGATTTGACAGGTCTGTTAGGCCAAGAGTTCTTCTCATTTCAAATTTCTCTACCCTTTACTGAAAAAAACGGGGCGAGAATTAGCTCTGTTAGTACCACCCTTGAATGGTGGTGGCCTTTTCTCTGGTGGCCCTCCTTCTTTTGAAGACCCTTTCCCCAGAGGTACTTATGAATGACCCTTATCCACATCCCATGTTACAAGCAGGTAAAAGCCACTTTACACCCATGAATCTTTGGCTTGGGCTGACTATTTGGGGCATCCATTATCATAGGAATGAATGACTAGTGACGGATTATTTTATATATGATTGTATTATTATACTTTGGCTATTGGGTGGCTCATAATTGATGAGCCACCCAGAGTCCATCAGGATTGGGGTGGGGATATAAGCATTGCTCAATCAGTAAAATTGAAGAACAGCACAGGAGGATGCTCACAGACCTTTTTCTTGGAAATGGAGTGGTGCTGGAACTAACTCTAGGCATATCTCCCCTGTGCAAATCTTCTGCAAAGATTTACAGTATCAAAAAGCGTAGAGTGTTTGAGGATCGGGACATTCGCAGGGAGACCAAAATGCTTGTTTACAAAGCCATTCTACTACCAACCCTTCTGTACGCCTGTGAAACATGGACCCTCTACAAACGCCACCTCCAACTTCTTGAAAGATTCCATCAACGCTGCCTCCGAAAAATTCTGCAAATTACTTGGGAAGATAGGCGGACTAATGTTAGCGTATTAGAAGAAGCGAAAACCACCAGCATTGAAACAATGATCATCCGACTCCAGGCTTGGCTGCCAGCTCGACCGGTCAGGTTTCTCAGAGAGCTGAGAACTGACTGAATTTTCCTTGCTTGCAGTGGATTGCAGAAGTTGTGGACCACTGAAGTTTTTTCCCCTGAAGAAGGGGAAACCAGAAGATTGCTCGTGGGGCCATTGGAATTGCCTACCCTTGTTTTTTCTGTAGTTTCCACCGCGGGAAAAGCAGGGTAAGTGCAAGGGAAATGGCCGAGAGATATCTGGCTCTCGCAGGGAAAACAAGTCTCTTTGAAGAGACACAAGAGCGCACAGCCGCTTTTAGATCACTTTAGGAATTTTTTTTTTAGATTAGAATATTTTTGGAATCTAAGATCTATCTTTTGGACTTTGTTTAAAATGTTGGCTAATTTTGTGCTTTCTTTGCTATAACTGATTCTGGTGGAAGTTTGATGGATTCTACATTTGCAACATAATGAAACGTGTATTTTTTTTTTACCTTTCTTTTGTATTAGAGGGATTTAAGAGACTTTGTTTGTAATTCTTCGCTTGATAAACTAATTGACAATCTATTTTTTGAGAAACTGTTTGTTTGGATTAAGCAGCCTGCAACTTGAAGAACAAAAACGCAGGGGAACGTTTGTAAATTCCTTTTCTCTTTTTCTCTCTATATTCCTATAGAGTGGATTTTGTTTCACTTGGAATGTATTTTTTATTTCTCCTTTTATAAACTCTTTGAAATATAGCTCCCTCCTGTATTTTGGATTATTGGAATATTTTTTTTAATTTTATTTGATAGACTTTGCTGGTAATATTCCATGAACAGACCAACTATTGTTTTGACTAGAAAAATCTGAAGGTCATAGAAGCGGGATGGTTTTCGCAGCTGCAATTCAACTTCTTTCAGGGATTAGAAGGTCACTGGAATTATTATTGATATCTTTGCAAGACCAAGAGAAAGAAAAACAAAAAATAGAATCTGAAACAGGAAAGAAAAACGTTTTTGAAATAGAAGAGAAACAGGAGGAGGGAATTTTAAATATATTAGTCCAGAAAAATATTCGGAAGGCTGTATATTATAATTCTGGTATAAAAATCTTATGGTTGTGGAGACAGGGAGAAAATTTGAGTATGCAATTAGTTAGATACTGTGAAATATGTGGAAAGGGAGAGAAAATTGCTCTGATACTCTACATGAGACATAGAAAAAAGCAGGCTGTATATTGTAAACTTGACTTTGCATATTGTGAATTTGGCATAACCTAAACACAAGATTCAGTATCATGACTGGGATACAAGGTTAATGAAAACAAGGATTTGGATTGTATATTTGCGAACTTGCCATTGACTATAAGTGATATTTTAAATGTAAAACATAAGGCTAAACACAATATAAGCTGACATTATAGATTATTGTTTAAGATAATGATATGACGAGATGGTGTATATTGCGAATTTGCCATTGAGTATTGCGATTTTGGCATAACCTAAACAGAAGATAACAGAAACTGTATGGATATATAAAGATTAATGAAAACATGGGCTTGGATTGTATATGAGAAACTGTATGGATATGTAAAAAAGTGATATTCTAAATGTAAGATATAAGGCTAAATATAAACATAAGTTGATATTATAGATTATTGTTTTTTTTTGGATGATGAGATGTAATTAGAATGATGGTTATTACACGATGACATCATGTATGAATATATATGTATGAATATTATAAAAATTGGTACATTAGGTATTAGGTTAAGCGATATGATAGGTTATGTATTTAGTTTAAATGGATACTATCACAAGAAGTGGAAATTATAGATGGAAATATGTTAGGTTATGTACTAGTGGAATATATAAACATAATATGAATAGAATATATTGTAGTTTATTAGAAGTAAATAAGGCTTTTATTTGTTATACTAATTGGACTTTATGGAAGAGATAAAAATGCATTAATGAACATTTAACATTTAATTACTACTTCAAGGAGTGGAAGCCAAAGATGGATTATTGGGGGATAGCAAGAAAGGTGAAACTCATATGAAGATCAGAAGATTGGATTATAGAAATCAAAAGGCACATGACAAAGAAAAGTTCCTGTGTATTGTATGAAAGACTGACATTTAAAATTAATTATTGTATTTTAAGTTCAAAGATAGATTGGAGGGCATCTATTTTCTATACTTTCTTTGTTTATTATTTCTTGACTTCACTTTTTCTTTACCTTTTCTTTATTTTGTATTTCTATTTCTATTTCTCTTTTCTATTCTAACTTTTAATATGTATTGTAAAACTTAATAAAATTATTATAAAAAAAAAGAAAAGAAACAATGATCATCCAACATCAACTTCGCTGGACCGGTCATGTTGTTCGAATGCCTGACCATCGTCTTCCAAAGCAGCTACTTTACTCCCAACTTAAGAATGGAAAACGGAATATTGGTGGACAGCAAAAGAGATTCAAAGATACTCTCAAAGCTAATTTAAAAAAATGTAATATCAGCATTGAGAACTGGGAAGCCCTAACTCATGAGCGTTTCAATTGGAGGTCAGCCTTTATTAATGGCGCTATGGACTTTGAAGAAGCACGAGTACAGGGCGAAAGGGAGAAAAGAGCTAAAAGGAAGGCACGTCAGGCAAACCCTCATCATGACCGTCTCCCACCCGGAAACCTATGCCCTCATTGTGGGAGGTTGTGCGGTTCCAGAATTGGCCTTTATAGCCACTTACGGATCCACTGTTAAAATTTTACCTTTGGAAGACAATCTTACTCGGCTACGAGTGATCACCAATGATTATATATATGATTGTATTATTATACTTTGGCTATTGCTTTCATAATTGATGAGCCACCCAGAGTCCATCGGGATTGGGGTGGGGATATAAGCATTGCTCAATCAGTAAAATTGAAGAACAGCACAGGAGGATGCTCACAGTCCTTTTTCTTGGAAATGGAGTGGTGCTGGAACTAACTCTAGGCATATCTCCCCTGTGCACTGCCGAGATTTCACCCTTGCCGTCTCTGGTGCTTGCAAGTTTTCTACTCCCTGGGAACACCACACAAGATTCTCACATAGCCTCGTTAGCCAGATTTGTTGAAAGGAAAATGTTAGGTTACATAATCTTGGAAACTGGCTGTGAGTACCCCATTTATTAAGGACAGTAAAGCAGGGCCCATCCTCTTTCTAATAGCCTCATGACCCTAGGGCAGGGCTTTCCAAACTTTTCATGTTGGCGGCACACCAACGGCGGCGCGCGAAAACCTGGAAGCGCTGCCGTTGTGGCGGCGCACAAAAACCTGGAGGCGCCGCCGCCGCTTCCAGGTTTTTGTGCGCCACGGCCGCGGCACTTCCGGGTTTCCGCGCGTCGCTGCAGCGCTTTTGGGTTTTCGCGCGCAGTGGCGGCATCCTGGTGTGCTGCGCTTCCACGTGCACGGCGGCAGGCCATCAGCGCTTCCGGGTTTTCACGCGACACACCTGGGCCCTGCAGGTGACACAGTACTGTGTCACGACACCGTTTGGAAAGCTATGCCCTAGGGAGATGGTGTTGCCCATTTTCATGAAAAAGAAGGAATGTACAGCTATTCTGGCCCTGCATTTTATTTTTTTATTTTTATTTTTATTTATTTTATTTATTTTATTATTTTATTTTATTTTATTATTTTATTTTTTATTTTTTATTATTTTATTTTATTTTATTTTTTATTATTTTATTTTATTTTATTTATTTTATTATTTATCAGTGCATTAATTCTTGACTCTTGGCGACTGCCTGGACTAGTCCCTGCAGTTTTCTTGGCAAGGTTTCGGAAGTGGTTTGCCATTGCCTTCTTCCTAGGGCTGAGAGAAAGTGACTGGCCCAAGGTCACCCAGCTACTCTGCTGACATCAGTGACAGATTGATGGTGGAGAGCAAGGATATGGTGCTTTTTTTCAGGCAGCATTCAATTCATAGTGACCTAAGACATTGAACACTACAAATACCACATCTTCCATGCTGAGGAAAAACTGGAATATGGATTTAGGTAGCTGCACAAGAATTGTCAGAACAAGTTATGATGATTTATGGCAATGAAGCCTATTGAAGACTTGGATTTTTGTACGTAAAGTTCAGTAACATCTGTGAGTTCATTGTTAGCCGGTGGCCTTTGCGGCATTTTCATATGTTATGAAATCATGATTCATTCCTGATCTGGCAGTGTTCAATTCATATGTGCTGAAATCATGGTTGGTCACCTACCTTTTTGGTTAGTCTTTCGATAATGATGCAGGGAAACATTAAATGGTGACAAATACAGGCTATAATACAAAAAAAGAAATAGGAAAAAGGAAAAACTTCCTTAAAAAGAGAGAAAATGCAGTTCTGAAGTTAATCTGCAGTCATTAAGTTTAAAAAGTGCATCAGATAACAATAATTGTATTTTTGTATTTATTATTTATTATCAATAGGAAAAAAATCATTCCAGTGATGCATTTGTGCATTTAACTAGTTTATGTTTTGTTTTAAAATATCCACAAGATGTCACTGCGAGCATTGATACAAAGATTGTTTTTAGCAGATTCACTTACCCATTCTTCATGGCATTAGTTGGTGTATTTCTCCCTCTGTCTCTTCTCTTAATGATTATTTGAAGAAAACAGAGGTATAATTCCAGCTGTGACCTATTTTACCTATCCTTTTCTTCTTTATTTCCTTCTATCATTGACACTACTAGGACTTTTAACTTCAGATACACAGAGCAGGGGAATTTAAATTTTTGTTACATTTTATAAAACATGGACACATTGTTTACAAAGTTATTTATAATTTACTTTCACATGTGCCTAATCTCTCTTTCTTACTTGGTATAAAAATGGGAGGGACTGCTTAATCTACAAAACTACTGTACAAGGAAACTCTGGTGTTTGTTTAGGTAATGAAAGTTGATACATTTATGTAAATGAAACAATAAATAAGGCCATGGTATCGCTGCATTTTATAATCCCCCCTTTTTGCTAGTCTGTATTACTATTAACAGGACAGCTTCAGTCATAAAAAAAACAGAGAAGTTATTATCAAGTCCCATTTGACTGGGACTTCTGATATAAGTGGTTAGCTTAGGGGACAACTATGCCATGTGAACATAGCCAGCATCCTATATATAAACTCAGTTACAGAAAAACAGGAGACAGACGGCATAACTATAAAGTTGCTTGATGGCATGCTTATAGGCATCTCAGTTAAATTGGAAGCAGCCAAAGGATTTTCTACTGGTTTTCTCCCCCCCCCCACAACAAAGTATATCAGTGTATTTATATCAGTTGCCCATCTCTGTTTCATCCATCTTGTTGGGGGGGGGGGGTTGCGAACAGAGTTCCACCAAGCAAACAGAGTTCTTAGAGAATCCCTACAGTGCCTCCATTAACCCTGTCATCTCTGTTTGTGTAACACAGTTGCTCATGGGAGTTAGCTTACCTCTCAAACCTTGGGCTATTTTGGACTAAAAATAACTCCCCCTCCTTTGTTGATTGGATCTATATGTTTGTCCAATATTCTAGCCTCACCCCTGACCCACTTAATGTGTTATGCAGACAGGGCCACTGAATTACAAACTAGCCAACCACAGCCTACTGTTTTATGAAAACCCAGCCTTTAGTTTATGGTTTACTGTATCATATCAACCCTGAAAACTGGGTTGAGTAAATCATGATAAGGTTACCCATGGTTAACAGTGTTACATAACCACAGTCTCTATTGAAGCATTATTGCCTTAAAGATGTGACTTTTCTTTCCCAATCACTCAAGAAATCAATTCTCCCCTTCCACTCTCCAGTATATTTGAATATTATCCCAGTGATTTTTCCTCTTTAAGAAATATGAAAAATCATCCAGTTTACAATCAACATTATCCAGCAATTTAGAAGCAAGTGTTAAAACACTCATTTCAGTTCATGTTTTATTAGAATGACAAAAAAACGTGTGACCGTTTGTACCTAAAATAATAAGTTTTTGTGATATTAAATGATTAAAAGGCTCATTTACATAATTACCATTGGTAATGAGTTTTAAAAATTTGGGTTTAATCTTTAAACTAGATGCACTACAAAATATCTTGTAAGTATTATTAGTATTAGTATTAGTTATTTGGTATTAGCTATTTTTTTAGAGTCTGTGACATTCAGTAACCTAAGATTTTCTGTAGAATTAGCTGTAACAGCCTCTGATTAAGGAAAGCAGTATCAAAGTATTGCTAGTAGTAGTACTTTTATTTGGCATCCTGAATAGTTTTTATGTTTAAGGATTTGAATAAGCAAACGGAATTTCCCCTTGCTAAGCTGGTAATAGTAAATGTCATGGCTTGAATATGTCTTGTTTATTGCTGTTACTTAAATAACTGGTAAAAGTTTATTTTGTTTTACTCTAAAGTAATTGTGTAAGGAAAACGCTTATCTCTTGAAATGTGAAGATCAGATATTTACCTGTAAAGTAGAGCTATCTGATCTGGTCTGTAAAAATCCAGGTGGACTATTAGACAGCAGCAAAGAGACACCGAAATTTCTAACTCTTTTTTACCATCTAGAAGTCATTCAGATTTTTGCAGGCCAGAACTAGTAGCCCTATTATAAAGACCAATATATCCATTTAGTAGATAAGAAAACAGTCAGGTGTGAAAGAAAGTTGCCTGCCTTGTAACCCAGTTATGGCTTTCTACCCGAGAAAGCCACACATATTTCTTGAAGGTTCTTGATGATCATCAATAGTAGGGGATGGAAACAGTGATAGCTGATTTTGTAGTTGTAGGGTGAGTGTACCTTCTTTCTGTCTCCACTGACACTTCCTACACATACCAGTGACTCAGATGCTGACTGAGTTGTGATCTTGACTCTACTTCTGCGGATTTTTGCTTTTTTCAAAGTATTCAGTGTATTGTAAGTGTGTCCTTTTTCTTTTTACATGCATTATTATAAATTTTTCTAAACCACCCAGAGTCCCCTATTTGGGGAGATGGGCGGGGATAAATTAATTAAATAAATAAATAAATAAATAAATAAATAAATAAAAATATTTTTATTTAAGAATACTGTTTTTATTGTATTTTAACCTGTATTTTTTAAGGGGGCGCGATGGCTCAGTGGTTAAGACGCCAGACTTGTCAATCGGAAGGTCAGCGGTTTGAGACCCGAGCACTTCGTGATGGAGTGAGCTCCCGCACTCACCCCAGCTCTTGCCAACCTAGCAATTCGAAAACATGCAAATGCAAGTAGATAAATGGGTACCACTTCGGTGGGATGGTAACAGCGTTCTGCGTGCGTCATGCCGACCACATGACCGCGGAAGTGTCTTTGAACAGCGCTGGCTCTTCGGCTAAGAAACGGAGATGAGCACCGGCCCCTAGAGTTGGATACGACTGTGCAGGGGGAAACCTTTACCTTTACCTTAACCTGTATTTATCTTAGTTTTATTGTAAACCGCCCAGAGTTGCTCATTGAGTGAGATGGGCGGTGATGAAATTTAAAATATAAATAAATATAGATTAGAAGTGCAATCAGCCAAGATTCTGTTTAAATTCTGTGATTTGAGATTTAAAGAAAATTGTAGGTTCAGATAGATTTAAGACACAGTTCAATAAATGATTTGATGATAAATTATAATGGGGAAATATCAAACAAATCTGTTGCAGCTTCATTATTTGATAGAACTGAATAAAACAGCAGGAATGATAGATCCTTTAGACATAACCCTGGAAAGTTTTGGCTGAGTAGTATTAAGGATTTCATTATGATTTTTTTTTTGAAATATCCTCATACTTTCCTTTTAAAATAGAGATAGCAGGGACAAAGAAGGAACAGCACAGTTACCTCCAAAATGTCCATTAAAGAACGTTACAAAGGTTATGTGGAATCAATACAGAAAGCGTCATACGTCTGCTTACAAGTTTTAAAAAAAGCTTCAAAAAGTTTCTTAAAAATAAAGCTTATTAAGGAACAGAGTGTCTACTACCCTCTGATCATTTGCTTTTCTGGGTTGGAGAACTTCATGGCTTATTGTCAAGATTAGCCCCTTTCTGGAAATATTGCATTATGTGTTACTGGTGCAGCAATTTAAAAAAAAAAAGTCTGTGTTGTTTTTATCAATATTGCATATATAATGTCCAGTACAAAGAAATAGGCTGTATTGTACATAGTGGTCTAAGTGCAATATTTTAGACTCACTCATGCAGTGAAGAAGATTCATTCAGTGCAAGACTGGGCAGAGTCAACAAGAAAGATAATGGCTTTTTTGTTTTCATTAGAGAAATAAAAGGGGGAACTAAAACAGGTGAAGAACTGCAAACAGATTACAGAAATGACTGAGAGGCCAGACAAAAAGACAGAGAGTTTAGGAAAATGTGAATGTATAGATTTTGGGAGAGATAGAGGATCACACACCAAAAGAGCAAAAGTTCAAAAGGGAACAGCAGAATAAATCTGCCTCCCTCCAAGTCAACCTAACTAACAAATTGTAACACAAAACCAAGAGATTAAAAACAAGAAAGCAATACTACTGTATATCAAGGACTCTATAGGCAAAGTTTGTATCAATGAAAAACTCCTCATGTCAGTATCAAAAAGCCTGTTGCACCACTCAACCTGCTTCAGTTTTGTGCATAGGCGGAAGGAAAGCTGCAATGGAGTTAGAGACTGTGCAAGGCTAGAAAGTCCATCTGATATCTGAATTACATTTAAATCTTTCCAAAGTGATTGAAAGAGAGGTGATTTGGTTTGACACCTCAAATTGATTTGACTATAAAAATTCAATTCAAATGGGCCTTCAATCAAATCTCTTTTCAAATGGAATCACTTTGACACTTCATACAGCCCAAGTGTGTGTGATTTATATTCTTCTCCTATTTTGTCTTCAAAAAGTAGGTTACTGAGAGATCATCCTAAGATTACTGGTGAATGACATAGGAAAGTGAGTCTCCCTGTTCCTAATCTTTTGTTCTAATCAATGCACTGGATGCCATTTACCTTATTAATTATGCCTTCTAAGTATAAATTTTGGGGTTGCATAGGGATAACATTTTGTATACAACACCACCAGAGATCTGCCAGTCACAAAGAAGGGAAGTTTGTAGTATATGTGATGAGGGAACATGGTGAGTGTGCCACCACATATTACAGTATAATACATGGCTTTGAATTGAATGGGTGATGAACAGGGGGAAGAATGAGGATAGGGTCCCATTGAATGATGGAGCAGAGGAGAAATATGCCCTGTTGCACATTATTTTTACTGTAAACCGCCCAGAGTTCCCCTTTGGGGGAAGATGGGCGGTAATATAAATTAAATAAATAAATAAATTATTACATATGAACCATACTACATATTGCAAAAAGGTTGGCCATTCTTGCTCTATTGGAAACTTCTCTTGAGCAGAGTTCTCCAAGAGGAAATTCTGAATCCAAGCTTTATTCAGCTGTTCACAACTTAATATACAAAGTTGGGAGTTGCCTAGATCTGTCTAGTTTTATAGTTTATAATACCATTATTTCAACTATCTAAATTCACACTTCAAATTGATATACAAAGTGGAGGTTGTATTTGAGAAGAAGTATGTTTTGATGGGTAGCTGTTGCATGCATAAATCCAGTTGATTTAAGAAGCATTTAGTATCATTTAGATAGTACTGTGCATGGCACTTTAGGATTCCCTTAGCAAAAGTAGGCAAATCTCTTCCTCCTGTAGTCTAAAATACAAAGATGGGGAGGAGAAGAGAAAAAAAGGGAGAGATGAGAAAGCTGTTGGTAAATGTGGAAAACATATTTTTTTAAAAGATTGGTAAGATTTAGGAACAGTGAGTAAAAAGTTAAGCTTGGGATGAGCAATCTTTTCCAGTTTGGAGTTGCGCTTTTAGAAGGAAGATATTTTTGCCCCAGTTATGGGACATTACTGGGTGTGGAGTCCTTGGCTCAACCCTGAGCTACAAATATTCTCTTCTATTGGATTACTGGATATGTGTGATTGAAACATTTTGCCTTTTTGAGGAGTCTATAGTTTTAAAATGCTAAATGAATGCAATAAGTTGGATGCATTTATTGTGACCTTTCTAATGGGGCGGGGTAGAAGAGGAGAGACATTAAAATTTACAAGGTGCTTTTTCCCCCAGAATAAATAAGATAATGGTATATTTGAACATAGTAGAGGAGAGAGAGGAGAAAAACAGGGCAATGATTTATTAAGAATAGATAATAGATAAATCAGATCTGTTAATTTAAGGTGGCAAGTGGAGTGGTTTGATGGAGACAACTTCATCAATAAATACTGAAAGAGATGAAGTCTGGAGAAAGTAGGATAAAGTGGAATAGGAAAGCAAGACAGCTAATTAGTTTTCCTATGGAAATTAGTAATACATGAAGTAAGGAAGAGGCAGAAAAGCAGGGCTAAGTATGGCATGAAATATAGGAAGTAATTTCAGAATTAGGCCTATATTATAATGCAAGTTAGGAAGATAAAATACAGAGAAGGACAGTTGGAATTTAAATGAACAAGGGCAGTTAGAAGTTTTGATTTTTCCTTAGAATATGCTTAGCAACTTGAGGACACATGAAGATAACAAATGGAGTAAGCCAAAATACATGTCAAGTTTGCTAGATCAGTGGAGCAAGAGCTGAGAGGAGTTAAACGTAGAGAAAAAGAAGTCTAGGAAGAGGTCGGAAGTTGGAGATAAATAACGGAAATAAACTTCAAGGAAGCTATTATTAGATTGTAGGTCACAGTACAAGCAAGAAGTTGAGTGGTGCAAACAGAGTGATGGAGAGGATATATTAAAAGCGACAGCGTGATGATCAAACAAGAAAGAATTCCATGGCGGAAAGAGCTAATAGAGTACAGTTCTTAAAGATCAATGGAGTGGCCATGGCAGCAAGTGGTAGAAATAAAAATTGGGTGCCAGTGGTGGAAGTTTAACTTGAAGATGAGAGATAACTAGATTTTTCTTGAAGATTGAAGTCATGAGGGAACGACCTGGATGTGTTATGAAAGAAAGCAAAAGCTAACAACTCAGACAATATGGTAGAAAAAGCCCAGGAGAATGACATAGCAACGAAGCAGTGCCAGAGAGAATACAAAGGCACAGAATGACTGCCAAAGATTTAAGAAGCAATCTAAAGCTAAAACATACAGGTGGCCTCCAATTTCCTTTCTGTTTGTTGGTTTCTGGAAAAACAAAGAGCTCTGATATGAGAGCAGCAGTGAGGGCAGTTTCCAAAGAGAGGGCAGCTTTTGGTGTCAAAAGAAATTTGTTATAGAGTTAGCGTAACTGTTTTGTGCAAAGGCATCATGAGTTGAAGCAGCTGCAATCAATGAAAGATGGTGGATGAGTGGCTACAACAATGCTAGAGGCAACAAGGAACAGGCTGGGACAAGGAAGGAAGAGGGTGAATTGATTAGAAATCTGAGAGAACAAGAAGTAACCTACATCAAAAGAGGGTAGAGCAGAGAGTAAAATTTTTAAAGGTGCAGGTCTGGAATGTCAGATGCCTAAATTTACACAGTTAAAAATCGATAGTGTGACTCTAGGGTTTACCATGTCCATTTATGACTTTTGAAGGAAAAAATAAGCTTGCAGACTACTTTATGGCAGCAGGATATAACTGATGTTTCCTTTCTGAGCATGTGTTGTGCATTTTCATATGAGCAGGGAAAAAAACTCAGTCAACATGTCATTTTTCATTTTTAAATCAAACCCAATAATACGTATTAACATATTGGCTATGAATGCTCCCTCTCCCTGTGGAAAATTCAGATCTAATTTTAACACTCACACACTTTAGGAAGATGATTCTTCATGGTTTGAAGCTATATCTGTAGAGCCATTTCATAATAATCTGCCTTGCTTGAATCTGATCACTGCAGTTGATTCCATGCATTGATAATGAAGCCTGAAGATTGCTTGTTTCTCAGCATAAATCCATCCCAAAGACCTTCTACTTTAACAGTGCTGTTTGTGTATATTTCAGTGCAAATGAATGTGTGGAACTAAAATTGCTCTGATTTCTTTACAAATGACTCAGTATGCTTGTCCTTCCCTAAAATGCTGCCAGCGTGTAAAGGATTTTCAATGAGCAGTGCAAATAAGCCAGCAGTGGAGAAGGTTTGAAGCTGCACTACTATAACAGTTTCCTGCCATACAGATGATCAGGGCTGGAGATCCAGGTCTCTGTAGTATCCAACATACCTTTTGTTGCTGGTCACATATTGGAAGTTTTGTATTTCTAACCTGGTTTCTTTTACAAGCTGGATATTTAGCACTACAGTACCATAATGTGGAGTGGACTTCCTAGCAGAGGTGAGCAATGCTTTTTTAAAAATATAAATATTAGAGAATTCTACTAATTACAAAATGAGGTGCATTCCTATGATTCTCACATGTTTGGAAGTGGAATTTTGTTTCTCATCTATGCCAAATGAACACAAAGGCTAAAAGAACCATGGGAAAAACAGATTATTATTTTTCTGATTATAACTGATACTGCATTGCAAGTACAATTCTATGTAATGGGTTGTCTCCTCTGTGTTCCTGATGTAGTATTTATTATCAGAAGAGACTATCCTGGCAGAATAGTCATTATGCATTTCAAATACATTGACACACATCTATTGATACAGTATGACTATCTGATGATTAACTAATAAGGCTAATTAATCATCAGTGTGATTATATACTTGTGGTCAGAAAACAAACTGCAGAGCATAAAATTCTATTTAAGGAAAGCTTGACTCGAAAAGAACTATAAATGGTAAACATGCCTTACAGACAATATACTGGAGTGATGTGTGTCTGATTTTTGTCAGTATTAAAATGATATGACCTGTCAGATATGGGACAATCTCTAGTAATTTGTTTGCAATGATAACTTGTTTTATGAGAGGCATAGCATTCCTGTCACTCCTGCCTAACCACACTTTAATTAAATATGACGTTTAAATGTTGCAAATCTTTCTTTAAGACCTGAATACCTTGCTGCAAATAATCTCTGGAGTTCATATTATCAGTCCCTTAAGTTTAAAAACAACATGTCAGAGGATTAAGTTGTGTTTATGTGTCTAAAAAGTTCTCGCCAGTCATTTTAGTTTGTAAATTATTCACTAAATCTTGTTGCTTGCTTGCCTGCTTATCTTAGTTGAAATAAAACTTCTTTGGATATTTGTTTTAGGTATGGGTGGTAATATCCAGCAGGAATGAAAAACCATTTCTGGTTACAGAATGAGTAGTAACTCTGCAGTCCTTTCATGAGAACCTAAGCCATCTCGTGCCTTTTGCTGTAAATTTATTCACAAGGCAGTGTTTTTATAGCTTTCAACCCCCGAGTTACGGAAAATGTGTATGTTTGACAGAAGATTCGAGAATTTCTATTTACCAACAGTACATGTAAAGCATGGCTAACCAGCAGAAAACCTATTTGTATTTAGCCGATCTGTCTTTGCAAGTCCCAGGGCCACTATCTTGCTAGAAGCCACTGTGCTTTTGAAAGCATGAAATTAGTTTCATATACTGAGCACATGGTTTCTCATTTAGTAGTTCTTTTTATGGAAATGGCCAATTTATGGTTCACCGCCAGGACTTTTGTCTTCTGTCAAAGCTGATAGCTTCTGCTAAGGTGTCCATGGGAGATACTAAAAAATGAAAAGAGTTAAATGGAAAAGGGAGAAAACCCTAATTGGAACCAAGAAAGGTAAAATGGATTTGCAGATTTATTTCAAAATATTACTTAGATATGCTTTTTTTCTCTCTCATCAGTGCCTGAATTTGACTTGTTTTCATGAACAGTAATGAAACTTGCAAAGAACTTTACTGTATGTATGCAAAGAGTCTTTAAAATTGACTTTCAGGCTAATGAAGAACTATTCCGTCAAACTTTTCTTTATGTTAGTTTTTCAAAGGAAAGATATATAAAACTGAAATATAATTTATATTTTATGCTGAGTTGGCTCCCAAATGTAGCAGGTCTACTGTACATATAACTAAGTCTGAATTCAGTCTTCTGTTTTATCAGGCAATCAATAATATTGATCTAATGCTTCAAGGCTACAATAATCGTAGCATTCTTATTGAGAGTAAGTTCCATATGTTAATTTACATAAAACCAGGCTATACATTACAAAACAGCAAGTCAATGAATACAAATCACAAGCAATAAAAATGGTATTTCTTGCTCTATATTACACAATATATTGGTAACTTAATGTGTTACTCATAACTTTCATATATTACAGAGATATGTTAGATCAGAGCTTTCCAAACTGTGTGTCGGGAGTGTGTCGGCTGCAGTGTCTGGCTGTGTCACAGCTGCTGCTGCCTCTGAACCCTGCCAGGATTCCGCGCAGGTCCTAGTGCCTGCCTTGTGCCTGCCTGCCTCCAAACCTGCTGTGATTCCACGCAGGTCCTAGTGCCTGCCTTGTGCCCTGCTGTAAGAGTGTGTCGCGAAATGATGCATGTCTAAAAAGTGTGTCACCAACATGAAAAGTTTGGAAAGCTCTGTGTTAGATACTTGTAACCTTCAGACATGCTGGTTTTCTGTAATAGTTAATCTTATAAATATTAAGTGTAGTAGTAATTCCTGAAGAAACTTAACTTGAATCTTTTCATTTTTAATCAGTTAAATTTCTTTAATGTTGAAATAATGCAACTGTTTCAGCAAATGTTGAATGAATGTAGTTTAAGAATATGTATAGGAATTTAGCAAGAGACAGCTAGTTGGGCAAGAGAGTTCCAAACAGCTTTCTCTTTTTTTCCACCATTATAGAAAGTGTAAAATGGTCTTAGCATAATACTGAAAAGTTCAATCCACTTTACACTATATCCTTCTTTCTATGGACAAATAAAACATTTCTGCACAAAGCTTATACAGGCCTGTACGCTTTCAACTAAAACTCATAAGAGCAGTTATAGCTTACACTGAACTCTTGCAGGCTGATTAAAACAGTTGGCCTAGTTCAAATTTTGAATAATATGGTTTGTTTGATTTTGACTTAACATGAGCGCCTCAGAGTGCTGGTTTGTAAATCATGGTTTATGGCTTAGCGTGATGTTCAAACCCAGCTCATTCTGTTTAGTTTGGAAACCATGAGCATAGCTAAGCACAGTATGTAAGCCGAGTCATTTTGTTGTGTGTACAAACAAAGGTTGTTTTCCCTTTGCAGTTCCTAGATATTAGGCGAATATCATTGCTCCTATGCTGAAGTTGAGTTTCAGTCTATCTGGATGGCATCAGATTGGAGCAAGATCTAAACAATGATTCTATTTATATTGAAATTAAAGAGAAGTGCAGTGAGATGAAGACCAAACCAGATAGTTCTACACAGTCACTTGTAATATTTCTTATAATTTGGGGGCCTTGTTTCCTGAAAATTAGTTTAGGAATAAATCATGTAATGTACATGTTTAACTTCAACTGTTTTTCTACCATTTCCTCTAGATATGTTGAAATGAAAAAGAACTAGTCAATAATGAATTAAATATATGAACTGTATGAGAGTTTTTGCACACCATCACTACATCAGCCTTCCACTCTTGATCATAGCCTCTCCAGACTGCAAATGATGTTTAGTTTATCCTTAAATGGATTTGTTTGAGGAATAACATAGTGTTTCAGAACAGGAATATCTTGTATAGTGCAAAGGAAACACGAAGACAGCTTTTTTTGTTTAACATATGGAAGGAAGATTAAATACCTAGAATACACAGTATGAGAAAATTCAGATCAGAAAAAAGCTGATCTGATAAAGGCTTAATCTTCATCCCCAAACTCTGTATAAAATTGCAGCTTCAGTCAACATTTAATTCAGTGTTTCTCTTTGGTCTTTAACAGTGTTTGCCAATGCATTTTACGAAAATAAGTATCACCAGAGCTTGGGATTATTGGCAATTCAAATTTCAGAAAGGCAATTTAGTATTTACTTTCACACAGGAGATCACCAGGTGTTTTTGAAAATACAGTGTTAATCTGTTTGTGATAGAGCACATGCTTTTTCCAGATGTAAGATGCAAAATGATAATACTCAAAAGGTATACCCAGGGAAATCTAATTCCAGTTAGGGTGGACAATACTTGGCTGGATGTATTTATATTGTGACTTCATAGAAGAAAGTTTCTCTCTGTGTCTCTGTCTCTCTCATACACACATGCATAAATCTAGCACTTTTTTTGGTGATACTTGGCATTACGTTGTTTGTTTCTTGAAATTGATTATAGACGCCCATTCCAGCAGAGTCTGGGTGGCTTACAAATACAAAAACAATAAAAACAGTTAAAAACATACAACATCATGAGCAGCCCAGACTAAAACATTCAATAACAAATCAGAACAGGGCCCCCACGAACACATTCACCCCAGGCCTGAGACTAAAGCCAGTCTTAAGGGCTTTTTGGAACTCCAGGAGAGAGAACACTTTCTGTATCTCTGGGGGGATACTGTTCCAGAGGATGGGGGCTGTGACAGAGAAGGCATGCTTCCTCGGTCCCGTAAGATGACAATGTTCAATAGAAGGGGCCTGGAACATACCCACTCTGCTGGAACGTACCAGATGAGCAGAAACAATTAGAGATAGGTGGTCCTTCAGGTATTCAGGCCCTATGCCATAAAGGGCTTTATAGGTAACGACCAATACCTTGAATTGCACCTGGAAGTGGACTGGTAACCAATGCAGCTTGCGTAGCAGCGGTGACACATGGGCATACCAAGAAGCACATTACTGTCAGCCCTTCTAGGTAGATCAGACTAGGAATCCAATGTCATGTAGGTCAGTACTACTTTTATTGTAAAGCTATAGTAATAGAATCTTGCAAGTCTGAATGCACTTCCGCCCTCCCTTCCTTTATCTTTGTGAGAACTAGGGAGTGTCTTGTTTGAGACATTTACTCAGGTTACATTCCTGCCCAGACTTAGTTGTCTTTTATCTGACTATTGTCTTGGTAGTGGCTCTTCCTCCTGCCCCTCAGGGCCATTCCCACTTCACTCTACAATTACTCCTTGGGCCGCTGCATTTTGAACCAGCTGTAGCTTCTGGATGGTCTTCAAGGGCAGCCCCATGTAGAGCACATTGCAATAATCCAGTGGTGAGGTGACCAGGGCATGAGTGACTCCCTGAAAGGCCGCCTAGTCAAGGAAGGGGTGCAACTGGTGCACAAGTTTAACCTGTAAAGGTCCTCCTGGCCACAGCTGTCACTTGTTCTTTGAGCAGTAGCTGTGAGTCCAGAAGGATTCCCAAGTTGCTCACCAGTCTAGAATGGGGAAGTTCCACCCTATCCAAGACCAGTGATGGAAACATCCCTGAGTTGTGGTGGTGGTGGTGGGCAAACAGGCACAGCCACTCAGGCTTGTCAGAACTGAGCTGAAGTCTGTTCCTCCCCATCCAGACCTGAAGAGCCTCACTGGTTATTGTAATGGCTGTGTATCTTCCTTACAAATGCAGAACATCACATGTAAAACAGTAGAAGAGAATGATGCCAAATTAGTAAAATTAATTTCACTAATGGTAAATTAATACTTAATTTTGAATTATGTTTTTTCATTACATTTAAAGTAAACTAGAATTTAATTTTAAAGTCATTTTAAAATGGAGAGGATGGGAAGGTATACACAAATGTAACTATAGTCATTATTTTCTCTTCGATTGGTAGTCATTATTTTATTTGCTGGTTTGGTTTTTTAATGATTAATGCCAATACCTTAATTTGTACAGATCTTTTAGTATGTACTGTATATTGCATGATCCCTGAACCTTGTACCTCTTAGCAGCTTGATTGATTGATTATGTGCCGTCAAGCCAGTGTCTACTCTTATTGACCACATAGGTAGATTTTCTCCAGGACAATTTGTCCCCAACCTGATCTTTCAGGTCTTTGTTGGTCTATCCATGCGGTTTTCTTGGTAAAGTACAGGGGTGATTTACCATTGCCATCTCCCATGCATTATGAAGTGATGCCTTTGTCATTGTCACTAAAGTGATCATCTGCCTCCAGCATCTTCCTATATTGCTGCTGCCCAATATAGGTACCCTCTTGCTTTAACCAAGATATGGCTAACTTCAATTTTGAAGTGAATTTTGCTTGCTTTCTTGCCATAGCCATTCGGAAAGGAAATCTACCATTTGTTATTAACTGAAATCAAGAGAGCATATTCTGGAGAAATGTAGTTAACTTTAGCTGCTTGAAAAAAGAGATCCAGAGCTGTCCATCCTCAACTAGTATATTTATATTTTAATTAAACATTTTAATTAAACATTTTCCTTTGGGAAAATCTAATTCAGTTATTCTCCTTGATGGGTATCAGTTATTTTATTTTACTTTTTATTTTATTCCTTTAGTTAACTACCTTGCTGATTTTATTTTACTTTTTGTTCGACTGTTCTCAAGCAGTCCCATTAAAGGTATTTGAAGTTTCTCTGATGGTTTCCCCATGTGGGTAAATTATCTGGTTGTCATAACGCACTGTCATTTGGGCTTTTCACTGATTATTGCTCTTAAAACAAGACAACCATGTGTATCACATTTGTACCATTGTTCTGTTGAGCAAGAAAACTCTGACCCTTTTAATCATTGTAAGTGTCATTAACAAGCTACCAAGCAGTATCATTTCCTTAATAATTGCCTCTGAATGTTCATTGCAGTATACTTATTCACTCAATTTCTATGTGACCTTATGAAAATATGAAAATAGTCTAATGTAGTGTCCCCCAACCTCTTTGAGTTGGTGGACGCATCTGGAATTTTGAAAGTATATTACAGTTATTCTCATAATATGATTGCCACAGTTGGTATGGCCAGTTTCAAAATACCCATTCACTAGAATGCAGACTGGTGAGGTGATTGTTGTATATATGCAACATGCACCAGTTAATGGTGAAATTGTTCTTCTCCTGGAAGCAGAAGAAGAGGTGTTGTGATGACCTTTTTATAGATAGGCAATGATGTTCTCTCCTGTTTCCCCTCATTTCCACAAGTAACTTCTGATGCGGTGTGGTAGTAATTAGTTATGTACTTCTGTTACTTTGTCCTTCAGTAAATTGTTTGTTTAATCACCTCACATATTCCTGTATTAATTAAGTCTATCAAGTAAACGGGTATAAAATTCACTGTATAAAAAAAACACAGCTGCACTACACAGGTTGTTGCTCACCACCCATTGTAGCTTCTCAAAATGTCTCTACCACTTCAGCAGATGCCAAACCTAGACCTGGACTGCAGCCACTCACCATTTTATCTTATAAAAATGCTTTCAGGGCCTAAATTATATCCTATTTTTGGTGTTGCTTTAGACTAGAGCATACCAGCTTCCCATTTATTATCATTTATTACATTTTAAGTAAAAGCATCTTTAAAGAAATCAGGCGGATTAGGAAGCCTGGTGCCAAGGCAGATGTTGCCAGTCACATTGGTGCCCTCAGGCATTGTGTTGGAGAACCTGGGTCTACTGTAGGTTTCCAATGCAGGTTACTATTCAGCTTTCACTGCCTTTAGAGAAATTATAATGTTATATAGTAACTTCAACTATCATAGTGGGAGTTGGCAGCCTAATTTGGCTTGAAAGGTAAATTGACTTCAGGCAAATGCATCAGAGGCTATAGCAAAAATTAAGGGAGGGCAAAATATGGGCATATAGCCTCCTGGTGCAGTTTCCCTAGATTAGTCATGTAGTTTCTCATGGATGGATGCATACGTTTCATTCTTACATGAATATACACAGCCTTCCAGAAATGCCCCAGCTGCAATTATTAGGCTTTAAAATATGTCCCCCTTGAACCAATAGACTATTTTGAATCCTGTCGGAAGTGGGAATGGATTTTATGGGAGAGGATTGCAGTATTTGGGAAAAATGAAGCTTGAGGGAAAAACTAGCAAACTAGATGAGAAACTCACAGGCTTTTATGGGGAATGTTATAGGATAATAAGTTCAGAGTCTTCCTGCTCACAAGTCTGTGGTCTAAAATGTGAGTGAGCTATTTTATTTATCATCTTTTATTCTTTTATTTTATTTATGTCCACCCACTTGCCATTGCCATGAGACTCTGGGGACTGTGCGGGTTCTTTGCTTTCCAAGCGTAGCAGATCTGTCCACTGCTTTATTGCAGCACACACCTTCCCCAACAACAGGGTATTGCTCTGGGTCAACACCACCATTCTAGGACTTGCAAGTTGCTGTTGCCATGTAAATACTTCTTTAATACTCAGCCTTTTAATATTCAGCAAACAAAAGTCTCAAAATCTTTAAAGTAGCATACAACCTTTGCCTCCTTCCAAAAGTTCTTGCACTAGTTGAGATGAGGTGCTGCGTCAGTGGGGTTGTTCCTTTTCTAGTTGCTGCTGAGCTCCCAGCAAAGCTCCAGGCAGGACTCCCACCAGGATATGCTGCTCACCGTAGCTTGTGGTCCTGGCAGTTGAATGATAGTCCTCTTGCCGGCTTGTAATATTGGCACACATGCCAATAAGGTATTAGGGAACCTGTAGAAGTCTGCCTCATGTATATAGCTTGTCATAAGCAAATGTTAAAATGTTACTGTTCATATTTCTGGGGTAAATGGTTCAAAATCAATATTTTATAGAGAAGCAGCCCTCTATATCCTGGGTATATCCTATACTGCTCATATTTTTATGACTGATTATTGAATGTTCATGTTTTAGATGTTCGGAATTTCTGAACAAATAATCAGGTTTCAATTTTGTGACTGAGGATTCATCCTCAAAACTGCAATCCTATGAATATTTACTGAAAAATAAATCACATACAGTGGAGCTCACTCTCAGATAAGTGTGCATAGGATTGCAGCCTAAGTGAAAACATTGTAGTCCCCTCCCATTAAAACAGACTTTCATCATTCCCTCTGAGCGCATAATAAATTTCTCTGGCTAGTGATATATACACATATATATAGGAAATAGATCTAAGACACTATAAATTGATTGAAGGTCAGCACCCCTGTAAAAATCATTGACTTGCCTGAAGTTAACTTTATAGATTTCAACTGCAGTTAATGTGTCAACTGATGTAATGGCACAATAATAGATCACGTTTTTTTCACACCTGTTCATTGGCTAATGATTCAATCTGATGCACTTTATTTTTGTAAGTGTCTTCTCTAGCAGAGAAAGGTCTTGCATACAGGAAAAGCCACTCCAGTACCTTAAACTCTGAAAAGATGTAGGAATGATATCACACCCATGATGCTCTACTGTAGTTCCATATTCAGAAGAAGTTGTTAATAGCAATGGTGAATATGTTTTGTGAAATTTAGCTGTCCAGTTCATTGGGATGAAAAGGAAGACATTCATGATTTCTTGGGGTTCTATATTGTATTACCTAGTATTAAAGAGAATTCTGTTACACTGTCATAATTACTATCTCTACTGCAACTGAGGTTAGCTGCACCTCTGCACTTGGATCAGACCCAATCTTCTTTGGCCTTCTTTCCAAGGACTCAGTTTTTCCCCTTATTCTTACATGTTACTGTTTGGCTGATACACATTTGCATAGGAAGCCCTAGAGAGCCTTATGGGATATGTACAAAGAATGGCCTGCTGTTCCTTTCTGCCAAGTGGGCGTCAATGATTTTTGAGTAGCATAGCTGTACAAAGGAAAGTCAAGGATAAATAAGTTATCTAAGCATCTGTGGTTCTTCCTTTGTTAACAGCCTCTGTGGCTTAGGTAGATGCATCATGTATTTTCTCCAGCTGTAGTCCTGTAATAGTTTGAATCTTCTTGTTCTCTCCACACTGCCTGTCACACCAGCCCAGCCAAGAACTTATACCAAACCTTTACCATATGCTAATAAAAAGGAATAGCCATTATGTTATAACCATTATTTAGGTTTGACACCCAAAAATCTTGATAAGTACGGTATAACAATGTTTGCCAATACAAGTTATATAGTCTAATTTATATTTAAGATTCACTAACATGTCAAATAACTTGGGAAATCCTAATTTTTGAAATTATGGATCAGCTTTTGTACTGCTGCCTTATTTTCCTACCCTGAAGATCCAGATATGTACATACATTTACTGTAAATAAAATTGTTAAGATCATTCAAGGTAGGGAATCTGTGATCCTCCAGATGTTCTTCCCAGACACATCCAGACACCCAGTTTAATAGGCTTTCCTCTAGTCCACAAGGCAGCACAAAAGTGGGTTGGCAGAATTTACTCTGTCCTAAAAGCTGATTATTGGTAATCAGCTTTTAATTTACTCTGTCCTAAAAACTGCCTTGGTAATGAGACAGTGAGTGGTGCTGTCCTGAAAGTACCTTAAAGCATGGCTGGCTGGGGAATTCTGGGAGTTGAAGTCCACACAGCATAAAGTGGCTGAGGTTGAGGAACACTGCCCTTAAAGGATAGTGAGTTGTAGATTTCCTACTAGCAGGAAAAACATTCCTCAGTCTTTCTTTGTAATCTGAGCTGGGGCTGGAGGAAGAGGCAAATTTAGGCTGGAGGATTTAGTTATCTGTCAGAACCTGTCTCACCCATCTTTCTGTCACTTGCTCCACCACCCTTGTTGGGTCTATCACCTTCACCCAATCCATCACCATTTTATTGGTTGTTCCGTAGCCCTCTCTTTCCATTACCATTCCCTTTTTCCACTACATACTGTAACTTTTTTCCATTTTCATTAATACCAAAATACCACAAATTGTGTATATAGCAAGGCCTGTTTCAGGAGAAGATGGAAAACCCCTCTATAATATTGGACCAGATAAGGACAAAGATAAGTGGCTATGGGTTGGCAATGAGGCAAAAGCTACACTGTGAGGACTTGTTAATAAAATCGCAAGTCATGGTCACATAATGTCTCACTTAACAACCATGGGTGATTCGCTTAACGGCTGCAGCAGAACTGATATAAGTCCAATGCAGTCATGTGATGTTTTGCTTAACAACTGCATTGCTTACGACACAGTTGCTGGTCCCAATTGTGGTAGTTAAGTGAGGACTACATGTAGTGAGGGATAATGGGAGTTATAATTTAAGAACAATCAAAGGTGTGCAGATTCCACTTCTCTGATTTATGCAATAGAAAAGTTAAGAGAGAGAACTAAAATAATTTATTTTTTCTTTGTACCTACAGTACCTGTTCAAAGCTCCTTTGCAAATGGTAGTATATAGTATAATTTGCTATCATTTATTAAACTGCTTTAGCTGATCTTTGTCATACACATGCATTTGTTTCCATGGAATATCTCTTTTCCTTTTTCTGTCTGTTTTGGATTCATGTAAACTAAACCATACTTCTCTGAAAACTTGCCTAAAATAAAACACAGGATAGTGAACAGTTACATTTATCACAGATATCAGCAGTATTAGGTGTGTGTCCCTAGGCTTTGTACTGAAAGTAGTTCTGTGGGTGCAGTTTTTCAGTTGTACTATTATGGCAATCTTCCAAATCCAGAAATTGAAAGTAAGCACTTATTATAGAGGAATGTTCTCTCCCTCTATTAATTTGGAATTGCAGTAACTTCATCTGGTCCCACACAAATCAATAATTGAGTAGTAAAATCAATTATATTAGATCACAGACAGCTTCGGGTTCATTCATTTTCTCATATAAAATATATCCATGATGTATGGCTTGGATAGCTTCTCTTTCTTTCTCTTAAAAGTTTTACATGGATGTTGAAATACTGCTCGTCATATAATTATTTATTGTGAGTGTATTTATGTCCCCAGTATACCAAAAAGCACATACACTGACTATATTTGCCCATGACAGTGAACAGTAAGAAAAGAATTGTGGCATTCTATAATCTGTGGTAGGCAAACAGCTAATGTTCCAGTCCAAGGACATTATTAGACCTTGCATAGCTGCAGTTTTTCACACACCCAGTTTTATAATGTATATGGAAATATCCTGTATATTTTCTTCAATTTTCTGTTTCAAATTGAGTTAAGGATATCAATAAGCATTAGGTAGTTCAGAAAAAAAAGTTTCCTCCAAGTGAGTTTAATGTTGTATAATAGTAGAATACTAGATTTTATACTCAGTTTTTAAAATAATTGTACTTAGAAACAATAATCAAGATTAGAATAATCCTGGGGTCTCTCAGATATTGATCCTACCTCTCTCTTGAGCACATTCTTTTCAAATTTCTGTTATTCAGATAATTTCATTATCTGCAGATTTAACACTATTTTTCTCCTTGGCAGCTGATGTACTGTATGTACTCTGCCCCCCCTCCAAAAAATCCCCCAAATCATGTATGCAGTAAATTAATAGTTCAGAAAGTTAAGTTTTAACATAGTTCTCTTGCTGGAGAATATGGGGAATTCTGTGTGCAATATTTGGAGGCAGTTTTTGTATGATAGAGGAACATTTTTAGTTCCTGTCTCCTTCATAAAGTCTAATGTTAGCCCTGTGAGGTAGTCCAGACAAGAAGCACAACCAGGAATACTAGCAATATCTTTATTGTAAGGTTACATTAACAGAATCTTGCAAGACTGAAAGTATTTCTCCCCTCCTTTCCTTTTACTCTCCGGAAAACTAGAGAGGGTCCCTTCTGAGACATTTGCCACGCCCTCCCCCCTTTTGTGGGCTGAGATATCTTTTACATGCCGGTTGTCCCATCTGCAGCTCTCTTTCCTGTCTCCCAAGGTCATTCCCACATACCATTACAGATGTGGTTTGGAATTCAGCCATTTTGGTCAGTGGTATAATCTGAATCTGCAAGGTTTAAGACACCTAACTACTTCCAGATTAAATGTTCGCTGCCACGCACTCCAGGGATATCACGGTATCGTTGGCCGCATCCCCTGGTTCTTTTGGTGACAAAAGGAAGAACTGCATAGCAACAAGAACGCTGCCCACATTTTCTTTATGATAGACATCTTTCAAGGGATTAAGTACTCTTTTGTAGCAGAAAAGTATAGTATAGTATGGTGTAAGAGTAGAAGTAGTAAGATTAGCATTTATAGCTATGAACAGGCAGAGTCCCTCACTATAAAATACTACCTTTTTTAAAAAAAAAGGAAGAGAAAGAGAAACTCATGTCAGGGTAGGCATTGACAGTGGGTCTGTTTGCTGCTGCCCTGTTTGCTCTGTCTGCCACTCTCTGATCATTTGGGGAGTCTCATGTGTGGGACTCTGGACTTCAACTCTGTAATACGTGAACAGATTCTCTGTGTGACCTGGTCTCCAGGTTGATGTTTATTTTGTCAGTGTTCTTTTCCAGTCCTATGACCAAATGTGCAAAGTACATTCTCCCTTTTAGTAAACTATGATCTACAGGTTGACCATCAGTACATAGATACTCTGTGTTTATGTCAGACACATGGAGATTGATTCATCATATGAAACCATACTAATTTGAAGATGCCATAATTTTGGTATGGATATTTTAAATCAACCATAAGCTTCCTTCCTTCTACCAGGGCAAGCACATTGAGACCCCCATGATAGGCTACAGTGTGATTAACTAGTTTGTGGTCCATTGTTTCTTACATGCATAATTAGTATCCTTCATCCTACTCCATTTCCCTTACGTTCCTCAATACCCCTAACACTACTAATAAAAAGGAGTCCATGCACAAAGGAGAAGAATGACAATTAGGTTGCTTTTCACAGAGGTAGCTGAATAGTGTGCTGTGGGAAAGAGCAAATATTTATTTCAGATCTTTCAGATTTGTTTATGCAGTATTGTTATTGGTTAATATCAGATATTTGTTGATTGATTGTCTGAGCCATAGGAATATTTTAGATCAGGGCTTTCCAAACTTTTCATGTTGGTGACACGCCTTTTAGCCATGCATAATTTCGTGACACACTAATGAGGAGTCCCCGGCCCACGTGATTGGCTGCCGGCTCCAAACCCCGCCCCCGGCCCACGTGATTGGCTGCCGGCTCCAAACCCCGCCCCCGGCCCACGTGATTGGCTGCTGGCTCCAAACCCTGCCCCTGGCCCATGTGATTAGCTGCCGGCTCCAAACCCCACCCCACGTGATTGGCTGCCGGCTCCAAATCCCACCCCCCGGCCCCCCAGTCTTGTATTGTATGTATTGTATTGTATGTAATTGTAGATCAGAGCTTTCCAAACTGTGTGTCGTGACACATTTCTGTGTCGCGGCAAGGGCCCAGGTGTGTCGCAGGGGAACCCGGAAGAGGAGGCCATGCACCACGTGCAGCCCCGCCCATCCCTTGCTGCGCCGACAGGTCCCTGCTCTGAACCCAGCTCTTCAGCTCTTGCCGCAGAAGCCAGGTAAGTTAGCAGCCCGTTAGGGCTGCAACTGGGGGGGAGGGTACAGGGACGCGACTAGGCTGCCGCGCTGGGGGGGTGCAGGGACCACGAAGTGCAGCGGCCATAGACATGGCTTTTCCTTCCCGAGAAGTGCCATCGGCCGGAAAGCTGAGAAGGGGACAGGGAGGCGGCTCCGCTGCCCGCCTCGCATGGCCCCCGCACCGTCTGCGTCTGCGGCTCCCCTTTCCCCTTGGCAGCGGCCCCAGCTAGGCAGAGGCGGGACTGGGCGGGCAGACAGGTGGCGCTCTCTGCCTCCGTGGCCTGGCCTGGCCCGCCGCTTCCTCCCATCACCTACAAGCGGAAGATGGCGGCGGTCTGACGCGCGGCTCGCAAGAGCAGAGCAGGGGCTGAGCCGAGGGAGCCTGCCGGCGGCTACGGCCCAACGAAAGGGCTCCCGGCGCAACCCAGCGCGGGCGGCGGGGACGGGGCAGAAGCAGAAGGAGAGGAGCCGCCGGCAGGAGCGCGGCACGAGGAGTGCCTCGCCAGCGCCTGCCCGGCTTCCACAGCACTTTGTCAGAGAAGGTAAGATGCCGCGCTGGCGGGCGGCCGGCTGAGAGGCAGGCGGGTGGGCAGGCAGGGGGTCGCCTGCAGCGGGCTCATCTAACCATCTTTCCTGGAGCTGCTGGGGCCGGATGGAGCAGTGTGGGACTCGGCATTGCTCCTTCCAGTGGGTGCTCCAAGCCCAGCTGTTCAGCCATCGATCAAGGATCGATCAGGCCCGGGGGCAGGGCTGGCCGAGGGGCTGGGGGGGAAGACGGCTCTCTGTTGCCTGAGACATCCTCATGCATCCTCCCCCCTCCCCCCACAATATGGCAGCAATAACAACCACAGCGACCACCACCTGCCGCGAAGGCTCTGGCAGAAATGGATCCAAGTGCGGAAAGCTCTTCTGGAGAGTGGAAAGTGCAGGATCTCCGCTCTTTCTTGGGGCTTTCCTTCTCTTTCGGGCCCTGCCTGTTATTGCTGCCATATTGTGGGGGAGGGGGGAGGATGCGTGAGGATGTCTCAGGCAACAGGGACCCGTCTTCCCCCCCAGCCCCTCGGCCAGCCCTGCCCCCGGGCCTGATCGATCCTTGATCGATGCCTGAACAGCTGGGCTTGGAGTGCCCGCTGGAAGGAGTGATGCCGAGTCCCCCACCGCTCCATCCGGCCCCAGCAGCTCCGGGAAGGATGGTCAGATGAGTCCGCTGCAGGCGACTCCCTGCCTGCCTGCCCGCCCACCCGCCTCTCAGCTGCCCGCCCGCCCGCCGGCGCGGCGTCTTACCTTCGATGAAGCGCGCTGGAAGCCGGGCAGGCGCCAGTGAGGTGCTCCTCTTGCCACGCTCCCGCCGCGCTCCCGCCGGCGGCTCCTCTCCTTCCGCCCCGTCCCCGCACCGGGAGCCCTCTCGTTGGGCCAGAGCCGTGGGTCGCGGGCCGTGCATCAGACCGCCGCCATCTTCTCGTAGGCGATGGGTGGAAGCGGCGAGAATGCCGCCTGTCCGCTTGCCCAGTCCTGCCTCTGCCTGGATGGGGTCTCCGCCAAGGGGGAGGGGGAGCCGCAGACGCGGATGGCGCGGGGGCCATGCGAGGCGGGCAGCGGAGCCACCTCCCCGTCCCTTTCTTGGCTGCCAGGCCGCTGGCACTTAAAGCTATGTCTCCGGCCGCTGCGCTTCGCGGTGCCTGCACCCCCCACCCCCACCCCGCGCGGCAGCCTATTTGCATCCCTGCACTTACCTGGCTTCTGCGGCGAGAGCTGAAGAGCTGGCTTCAGAGCAGGGACCTGTCGGCGCAGCAAGGGATGGGCGGGGCTGCACGTGGTGCATGGCCTCCTCTTCCGGGTTCCCCCGTGACACACCTGGGCCCTTGCCGCGACACAGAAATGTGTCGCGACACACAGTTTGGAAAGCTCTGTTTTAGATGGTTAAGAACTAGATAGAGTTCTTGCATATTAATAGCAAAGTTGGAAACCTGAGTATGTATGAACCCAATGATTCCATACTATCCATTTACAAGAAGGAGGTTTCAGCAGGCCCAAGGAAAAAGCAAGGTTTGCAAAACTACTTCTCCAATAAAACTTTTAAGGAAAAATAACCAGGGAGGGTCACAGTACAGCGCAGTGGGGATTAAGCAGCAAACACTAAACACTGCCTAACTGCTCTGCAGTAGGGTAGGATAAAAAACCAGGATGAAGGTAATGGAAATGTTATTTGACTAAAACCCTGAATATGAGCGATCTGCACTGCTGCATTTGAAGGCCCCAATTGTTTGAATTCACAGGGTTTTTTTTCCATCCAGTAATCCACTGTGGGTTTTGAATTATTTTTTTTTAGGTGAAGCTTTGTGATGATAGTCCATGGACTGATGCTTTGTTCTGGGTGAGCCCATGTTTCTTTGATTGTCATGAAATTCCTCATCTTCTTCTCATAGTATGACAACAACTGCTGACAAGTTTCAATTCTTGAAGCTTTCATCTCTGCCATCAGCATGCACGGAACCCTTATTGTACGAACTTTCTGATATTGAGGAACATCAGTAATGTGACACTCACATTCCTGTGAAATGCCAAGCTTGACAGCAATTTTCCTTTGAGTAATTCACCAACTGTTCTTAATCAGTTAATATTTCTCATGTGAAACCTGTCAGTTGCTGTCACAGGTTGTCCACTTTGTTCTTGATCACACATATCAGCTCTTCCCAGTTTACCATCTTTACATTTTTTGGCCTAGTGATGCACAGTATTCACATCAACACAGTCATCACCATAAATAACTAGCATTCAGTGGTGAATTTCAATTGGAGGGACTCCTTTGACAGACAATCACAGTGCATTGCTTAAAGTATACTAAAATATACCTGTAATAAGTATTTATTGCAAGCTTCCATTTCACAAATAATAGCAATACAGTATTTTCTCAGCAACTTCCCAATGCTAAAGAACACATCAGAGCTTTTAGTGCATCAGTGCTGCCATCTATTGATGATTTATAACATTGGAGACATTAAGGTAAAGTAAAGGTTCCCCCCACACATTTGTGCAGTTGTGTCCAACTCTAGGGGCCGGTGCTCATCTCCGTTTGTTAGCCGAAGAGCCAGCGTTGTCCGAAGATGCTTCCATGGTCATGTGGCTGGCATGACACACGTGGAACGCTGTTACCTACCCACCAAAGTGGTACCTATTAATCTACTTGCATTTGCATGCTTTCGAATTGCTAGGTTGGCAAGAGCTGGGGCGAGTGCGGGAGCTCACTCTGTCACGCGGGGATAGGGATTCGAACCTCTGAACTTGCGATCGACAAGCCTGGCATCTTACCCACTGAGCCACGACACCCCTTTTGGAGACATTACTTTTCATTTAACCCTCATATTTTAAAAAACAGAATACTATATTGATTATGGTTAATGTTTGTTTCCCTTCACTGTGATACTACCTTAATGATAAGTATGTTAGTCTGATCATTGATTCATATAGTATGTGTTATTACAGTGTAATGGAATATTTTTATCTCTACAACTCTCACTGAAATATAATTCAAAAGGCCATCAAGATGATTCTGTTTGAGTGGGCTTTTGAAATATGGTTTGTATTGGTCTATCTGATTCTTGGGATTCTTATATCTTTGTCATTGGTTTTTTACTAAGGCTGGGCCACTGAGTGTTTGGTGTTTGTAAATCAATTTGATTTTTTGGAGCTGGGTGGTATAGAAATAATGTGTAATAAATAATAGGTGTAACAAAATAATGACAATCATTTTAAGCCTATAAGGCTGCAGGAGTCTTTACAAGCTGTAAAGAATATAGAATATAGTCCTTGTGGTGTCTGACTCCTGACTTAGCCGACCTTGAAAGGCTGACAAAGAGAATGATGACAGGCTGTAAAGAATATAGAATATAGGCTGTAGAGAATATATATCCTATATATTCTCACCCAAGAACAAACCCAATTAAAATCAGGAAGGCTTATTTCTGAATGCTCATTATTAAGATGAGTTTATATCTTCATTTTTAGACCTGGCTAATTATGGGATTCATTTTTTACACATTCTTCTCTGGCAACATACATTTTAATTACTAATACTAGAACTTAGCAATATCACTTATCCGTTAAAACTCTTCAAACTCAAGCTTCCTGTATGTCTGTGAAGGTTCTCAGTCATCCAGGTGGAATTGTCTGTAGCTTGAATCATGTCAACTGGATTTCTATTTTCTCTGTGGAAACGTTTCGCTCCTTATCCAAGGAGCTTCTTCAGTCTGAGCAAAGTTGGTAAGGGAATCCTAAATATGTTTCTAGGTAGCTGTGTGACCTTACACCTGGGGGCATGGTTATATTGAGATGTTATTTTAAGTCCTTTTATTATCTAAAGGAGGATCGTTAAGATCACCATGCTGCTGTTGAGCTTGTGAAATGGTCTTAATCTTCCTAGGCATAGAAGACAGAGCCGGGAGAAAGATGGGAGAAAGATTGTGCCTGAGGCCCCCACCTCTATCCAAGGAAGGATTTTCCAAGTTGGCATAAATGGATTCCTTGACCCCTCTCTCAAAAAAGAAGATAGGTGGTTTGAGAGAGGGGTCAAGGAATCCATTTATGCCAACTTGGAAAATCCTTCCTTGGATAGAGGTGGGGGCCTCAGGCACAATCTTTCTCCCATCTTTCTCCCGGCTCTGTCTTCTGTGCCTAGGAAGATTAAGACCATTTCACAAGCTCAACAGCAGCATGGTGATCTTAACGATCCTCCTTTAGATAATAAAAGGACTTAAAATAACATATCAATATAACCATGCCCCCAGGTGTAAGGTCACACAGCTACCTAGAAACATATTTAGGATTCCCTTACCAACTTTGCTCAGACTGAAGAAGCTCCTTGGATAAGGAGCGAAACGTTTCCACAGAGAAAATAGAAATCCAGTTGACATGATTCAAGCTACAGTCAAGCTTCCTGTGTACATTATATAGAAAAACTTAAAATATATCTCAAGGAGTCCGTTTTGATGATCTATCAAAGGCTGATAATGCAAAAATGTTACTTGTGTGTGGACTACTCATGTGACCAGTATAAGATGGATAATTGTCACATGTTTGTTTAATAGTGGTGGAACCACAATCTTGCATGAGTTTGTGGCTGCAGTGACATTACACTCCCCTTGGAGTGTATTTGAATGGACTATCAGCAGTGTAGATGTGAATTTATTATATATGTGTTAATCATGTATTACTATATTAATAATTAATTAAACTTGTATGCCGTCCGATTCCCAACGACTCTGGGCGACTTACAACAATCAAAGAAAATAACATAAAACCAACAGAAGATGGCAAGAACAATAGACTGGATTAAATGAAGCAGGGGGTCTCACTCTCCCTCACCAAAGGCCTTTTAAAGCAATGTGTAATATTTCAAGGGTCAACAAATGAAGTGGACTTTTAGCATTCAGATAATTTGCCTTGGCAGCAATTAAACATCATCTTTATGCTTATCCCAGTTCTTACATTTCAGTCATTGAGAAAATTGCATTTGATGTGGAAAATTCTAATTTAATCCATTTTCATTTTTTAAAATGCGGACTTTTTGCTGACTGCTAAGTTGTGCTGATTTTTTTATTAGTTTATTTATTTGTGGGTATTTTTCCCTTAAAGTGTATAGGGGAAAACACTTTAAACTGGGCTTGTTAATGGTGGAGATTATATGTGTGTGTTGATCAGTACTGTACATTGTTTTCATTTTCAGACTGACTTCAGTATAAGGCTTAAACATAAACATACATAAAGCAGTGATGAAAACAAAAAGTGTTGCACTTGGACAGCTATTTTATTTATGCCATTTGATTTCTTGGGTGGGAAATAGCGTAACTCGGGTATGAGTTGATTTTCATATGCACACTATACAAATAATGATTAGATCTCTATTTTCCTCCCGTGGGAATTCATTCCCTCTTTGTCAGCCTTTCGAGGTCAGCTAAGTCAGGAATCAGACACCACAAGGACTATTGGAACTCTACTGTATTGTTGTAGAATATAAAAACAGAATCTTAAAAGCCTGACAGAGTTTCTTTCTACCCCTCTTATAGTACAGAGAATCAAGGTGGAGGTATTTTGAGTTTCTTCCTTATGCTTACTTCTTTGTCAGAGCTGAGATTTTGTTTACTCTTTCTTTTACCTGTTAAGTGATTTTGCATTCCTTTACTGTCTCCAACACTTTTTCTTTTCATGTTTAAAAATGTAAAACATCATTTCAGAATTCCTGAAAACCAAAGAACGCAAGGAGCTTTTGTCTTCCTCTAAATGAAGTGGGATTGGCATGATGCATGTTGCTGTCAGTTTTTTCTGCATTGGAGTATCTGGGTATATTCTTTTGTCTTTTAGGGACTGTAGGGAAAGCTAGATCCTGGAAAACTAGTGTGTTTTGAGGAGGGAAAGTGTTAACAGGTTGGCTTAGAAGAATAACTAAGCCGATTAGTTACTAGTTTATGTGTTGATTTATAGCAGCTGATTATATTTTATATGAACCACCTTATTTCATCTGTTGGGAATATTTTATTTATTTATTTATTATTTAAACTTATATTACCGCCCATCTCCCCCAATCGGGGGACCCTGGGTGGTTCACAATATAAATAAATAAATATGTTTGCTTTATAACTCTTTAATCCCATCACCTGTCAGAAAAGACTTTACCTTTTAATGCCTTAGCCATGTTTTCCTTGAGCTAAGATTGAGCCTTGCTAAGGGTTGCCATCAAGAGTGCTCCTCTGCCTTAAATATAAAACCTGGTCTGTAGAAGAAAGTGTGGAGCTTCACTAAGGGCTGATCTGGACACCTGTGCTTTGGACATTTGCCCATTGGAGTCATTTTGCTATGAACAGACAATAAGTTGGTGATTGTATACTGGCAGAAGAGTCTTGAGGCAGGTAGCAGGGATGTAGGAATTCAGTAATGCTACCTCAGAGAGTACCTGATCCTGCAGATATATGGAAGATGGTAGCATGTGTCCTTTGAATTGTTTCTCAGCTAATTAAGATGTGCAATAGTTTTCTCATTTTTTGATCTGTTTCTTTGATTGCTCTTAGCTTGCAAAAGCTCTGGAGTAATGCTTTGTTTACTGTATTTGCAATGTGAAACCGTACCATTTGCCTCTCTTCTTCCTTGGCTGAGCTAATAGGATTCTAGTGAAAAAAAATTGCAGGCAGATGGATTCTTACAGGTCAATGACTGAAAACGATACTGAAGAACCTGCCACAGCTGCTATATCAATAGGTGGTGGCATTATTTGCATACTATTCTTTGTTAGTTTACAAAGCCTATGAGTCTAAAACCTCCAGGAGAACAATAGAGCAGCTGTTTCTTAGAATATGCCCTTCCTTCCTTCTGTAGTAGAACCCATACAAACTTCTTCATAAAACTCCAGTAACAATAAAATGGAGTAGATAATTTTACATATATGCACGCGCGCACACACACACACACATATATAGAGAGAATCTAATATCATATACGTGCAAATATTGTACAATACAAATCTAATTATAAAATTAAAATAACATAAAATAACAATTAATTTAAGATAAAATTACCAGAAAATTAGAGGAGAAAGGGCTATAGGAATGGAGATTACTGGAAGGACCTTAGTCCATGAAGTAAAAATAAATTGACAGAAAAACTTTTTTTTTACTTTCTATTTGCACTTTTATAGCTTTTTCTTTTTTCTTTAGTTCTATTTTCTTGCTTTTCTTGCTTTTCTATTTTAGCTGTATTCTGAAAATCAATAGTTTAAACTATTAAAAAAAGTAAAAAAAAAAAAAAGTTTGGAACCCCTGTAAAATACCACTTCATTTCCCATAAAGCATTAAGGAAACAGAAGTTTATGCTAAACAAAAGGAACCAAATTTTGAAGGAAAAAAAACCCGTAAAAAGACAATCTAGAAACCCATGAACAGAACAGACTCTTACTAGGTCAGGCCAGAAGTAACTAGGATTAGCTAACTGCAGCAATTTAGACTTGGAGGAAGCCAATTAAGGATCCCTATGATGAAAAAAGTCCAGGGTACAATCTGCCCAGTTTGGGATTAGAATCAAAGGAAGTCCCTTCAGGTGACTTTTAATATAGCCCAAACATGACACCACCGAGGTATGAACAAATAAGCAAGTTGTCTCAGAAGTCAGGAATTGACATATCCAGCAGAACCCCCCCAAATGGAGACACTTTGGCCATAGCTTTAATCAATGTCCTGAGCATAAAGTGGGCATCTGTCAGAACACAGATCTCAAGATACTGAGAATCACCTGGCAGCTCTGAATAATAAAGAATAGAACAGTAGGAGGATATAAGGCATTGTGTGGCTGGAAGTTCAAGATTTCAGTCTTGCTCATATTCAGTTTCAAATTACAATTAGACATCCATGAAGGGATACCCTCAAAGCACCATGGAGGCCAGACCCTTTCATCCAAACAAGGAAAGGAGTGGTTGATCTGTGTGTCACCAGAACTTTCATAACAACCCAAACCTGAAATAAAAGCAGCTTAGTGGAATGTAGTAGAGACAGAAGTGATTTCCAGGATTGTTGCCTGCTATTCCCAGACCATGTAATTTAGGCCTCAAGGATCCTAGTGCTCCTAGTATACCAAATGCAACTTCTACTTTGATGTTCATCAAGTTCCATTTTCTCTGAAAGCACTACAGTATATAATATGGTTAAAGGTTATCTATGATAGTAATGTCCAAGCAGATTAAGCCTTCTTGACATATAGATTGAAAACAACAAATCACGGAACTGGTGGAGCAACCAACAATGCAAGTATTTATGCCATAATCTCCAAAACTGTGGGATTGGTATATTTTCCAAGTATTAATGGCAAGGTAGTCCCTATAACTGCACTGGGATCTCCATAGGTTTCTCTGGGTATGTATGTATGTATGTATGTATGTATGTATGTATGTACAGTATGTATGTATGTATGTATGCATGCATGCATGCATGCATCCATCCATCCATCCATCCATCCATCCATCCATCCATCCATCCATCCATCCATCCATCCCTTTATTATTTTTATAAATAACTCAAGGCGGCACACATACCTAATACTCCTTCCTCCTCCTATTTTCCCCACAACAGCAACCCTGTGAGGTGGGTTGTGCTGAGAGAGAGTGACTGGCCCAAGGTCACCCAGCCGGCTTTCATGCCTCAGGCGGGACTAGAACTCTCAGTCTCCTGGTTTCTAGCCCGTTGCCTTAACCACTAGACCAGAGCTTTCCAAACTGTGTGTCGCGACACAAATGTGTGTCGCCACACACAGTCTGGTGTGTCGCCACACAACCCGTTTTCCTGTGGCGACACACCAACCGCAGCGTGTAAAAACCTGAAAGCGGCAGCAGCGCTTCCGGGTTTTTGCGTGCTGCCGCAACGGCGGCACTTCCAGGTTTTCCCGCGGCGACACACCAACGGCGGTTGGTGTGTCGCCGCGGGAAAACTTTGGAAAGCCCTGCACTAGACCAAACTGGTTGTGGTTAAGTTCAGACCTTTCATTTCATTATCTTCTTGGTGGTGGTAGGCTCAAAATACAATAAGTAGGCCCTGCTCTTATTCTGCAAAGTGGAGTCCAGGACTTCTGCTTCAAGAGAATGAATGTCAAATGTGTGCAAGCCCTTAAGTGAGTGAAAGTATCTGTTTAAAAGATAAAGTCTCCTAGTTTAGCTCTTAATGACTTCATGGTCATGACCATGTAGTTTCCTGGCTATGATACAGAAGTGGTTTGCCATTGCCTTCTTCTGGGATGATTTTTTAAAAACTTTCCAGTGTAGCCTTCAGTTGGTAGTCCCTGATGGTCCCCCCTCCAAGGCTTGACTCTGCTTAGCTTTCTAGACCGGCCAGGGTTGGCTAGATGCTGCTGCCTGCCTATTTGGATCATCATTTACTGATAAAGTAACTTGTTTCGTTTACTGTGATGCAGCTGCTGATATTATTATCAGAATCAAGGTTCTCTTGATTTTAAAAAAAATATCAAGATCATATAATTAAACAATGTTAAAAATCATGTTGTTTTTGACACAGCAAATATTCTCATTTCATTTTTAGATAGATAGTTGCATTATCCTGAACCTTTTCAGTTTCTTTAATCCAGTGGTGCCTACTTTTTCAGCAGTGCACCTGGATCTCACAGCCAGCTATACCACATTACCTGAAATCTTGTAAGTGAAGAATCTGAGGATTGAAACTGCTACTTTGCAAGTGCAAAGCATCTAAGAAGGCAGCAGTCCCTGACAGTCCCTTCATTGTTCCTGTTACTTTCCTCTAAAGCAGAGCTTTCCAAACTGTGTGTCGCGACACAAAAGTGTGTCGCCACACACAGTCTGGTGTGTGTCTGCCACACAACACGGAAGCGCTGATCATCATCAGCGCTTCCGGGTTTTCCCGCGGCGACACACCAATGGCGGTTGGTGTGTCGCCGCAGGAAAACTTTGGAAAGCCCTTCTCTAAAGTATCTTTTGTCCAACACAAAAGGAACTTTTATACTTTCAGCTGAGAGTTTACCTCTCAAAAGTGCTTACTCCAATCTTTCCAAGACTAAAAAAGAACTGTTAGGACCCTTTGCTTTTGAAGGATTTAAAGTACTTGAATTGTATGATGATGAGAAATACACATCTAGGTAAATTAAACTGTAGTTATAATCTTATGCACAATTACCTAACAGTAGTCCAGGCAATTGCTAGGAGTCAAGAATTACTTGAAGGCACCCTCCTGATTTATTTATCGTATGGCACATTCACATCGCGTTACAATAAAAAACATAGAGCATAATATGAAATATAAAATATAGACAGGAAAATTACAAACATACAAATATAGTTTTTTGCTTCAGTTGTCACAGCCAGGAAATCAGCAAAGTCTCCATTGTAGGCTCGGTTTTGACACTCTGTCGCTATATGTTGGATAGTTTGTTTTTCGGCCCCACAGTCACAATTCGATGATGATGTTTTGCCCCATTTATAAAGGGCATCTGCACATCTACCATGATCCGTGCGAATTCGGTTCAAGGTTGTCCATTACGCACGGCGCTGGTCAAATCCAGGTGGTTTTTCCAAGATGCAGGGCAAGCTTCGGCATTGTGGAGGGCAATTTCCTAGCCAATATTGTTTCCACGTGTTGTGGATATTGAAATCATCTTCTAGAAGAGCTTTAGCGGTAGAAATGGCTGGATGTCTTAATGTCAGCCTGTTTCACTCCAAGCAGGCTACATCATTTAGTATTGGTAGCTGGGGATTACCAATAATCTTCCAATATACTTGAAGAAGGATGCTCTTTCGTCTTGCATCCGGCGGTGGTATATGGCTCAAAACATGCAGCCAGTATGTGGGAGTAGGTCGTATCGTCCCACTAAAGATGCACATTGACTCATGCAGTTGTGCATCGATCTTTCTAGTGTGCGGGCTATTAAGCCACACTGGGGCACAGTACTCTGCTGCTAAGTAAACCAAGCTGAGTGCGGACATTCACAGCCTATCCGCTGTCGAGCCCCAGCTGTTGCCACATAGTTTGTGTAGAATGTTGTTTCTGCTTCTCAGTTTGGCAGCAGTCTTCATCAGGTGTGCTTTATAGTAAAGTGTCCTATCCAGTGTGACCCCAAGATATTCGGGATGCATGTGCCGGTTTCCCTTAAATCTAACGTTGAGCTCTCTATGTGCTGATCTATTACAAAGGTGGAAGCATGTTACTTCTGTCTTAGTTGGATTGGGCTATTGTATAATCTATTTCCCATGAGAAGCTGTTTGTTCTTTATAATTAATTCCAAAATTTTATTGTAAAAGTTTTTATATTCCAATTTTATCAGGAGCCTTAGTCTGTTTATAACTATAAGATCAAAATGCTGTTTATTTCAGATTCTTTGAATTCTTAAGCTTATGATTAAAATTTTCTTTCATTCAGGATTGAAGGCAGAGTCTCTGGCATTTTCAAACTTGTCATTCTGAAGGTCCCCAATAGCTTAGAAGTAGTTAATGGGCAAGTTCTGAAAGTGATTAGAAAGTGAGGTTTGCAAACTTTGTGTCCTTTAAAAGTCTCTGCTGTGGTTGCGAGCAAGTTGGCTAATCCTGTCATCTCCCGGTGCTCAAACCTGCAGAAAACCACTGTCCTGCAGTCTCCTCGTGAGGAGCAGCCATCCAAAGCACATGTGGGCCATCTCCCATCCTCTCCTTTTCCGGAGAGGTTCCAAGGAACCGGTCTACTCACCACGGTCATTGGCTCCGTTTTCACAGAGCTGTCTTCAGTTCGCCATACCTCCCCCGGAAGCAAGCCACACTATCAATTAGACGTAATAATGTCCTCTCTACAAACTTGCTCAAAATCTGGATGTGGTTTTAACATAGTAGAATTATACCCTAAACACTATATTTTTTGAACATAGAGGAATAAATATTGGAATTTGAATTTCGTTCTACGTACATATTAGTAATGGATTGTTAAATAGTAAGATTTAGGTTCTGAACTATTCATCTTTTCACTTCATTTCACTGTCTGTCGATGAAGGTTCTCAGTCATCCAGGTGGAACAGTCTGTGGCTTGAATCATGTCAACTGGATTTCTATTTTCTCAGTAGAAACGTTTCACTCCTTATCCAAGGAGCTTCTTCAGTCTGAGTAAAGTTAGTAAGGGAATCCTTAAATATGTTTCTAGGGTGGCTGTGTGACCTTGCCCCTGGGGCTAGGTCATGGTTATTTTGAGATGTTTATTTCTAAGTCCCTTTATCATCTAAAGGAGGATCGTTAAGATTACCCTGCTGCTGTTGAGCTTGCGAAATGGTCTTAATCTTCCTAGGCACAGAAGACAAAGCAGGAAGGAAGATAGGGGAAAGGTTATGCCTGAGGCCCCCACCTCTGTTCAAGGAAGGATTTTCCAAGTTGGCATAAATGGATTCCTTGACCCCTCTCTCAAACCACCTATCTTCTCTGTCTAAAATGTGAACATTAATGTCCTCAAATGAGTGTCCTTTTTCCTTTAGATGAAGGTAAACTGCTGACTCTGGTCCTGTGGTGTTACTTCTCCTGTGTTGGGCCATCCTCCTGTACAAAGGTTGTTTGGTTTCTCCAATGTAGAGTTCAGAGCACTCCTCACTGCACTGGATTGCATACACTACATTGCTTTCCTTGTGTTTTGGAGTTTGATCTTTGGGGTGTACAAGCCTCTGTCTCAGTGTGTTGGTGGGTTTGAAATATACAGGTATGTGGTGTTTGCCAAATATCCGTTTTATCTTTTCAGACACGCCAGCCATGTAAGGAATGACCAGGTTCTTCCGTTTACTCTGAGTCTCAGCCCTATCTGTCGCTGTTTTAGGTCTGGTAGACTTAGATTTAGTGAAGGCCCAATTTGGATATCCACAGGCCTTCAGAGCTGTTCTCAGGTGCTGAGAACAGCTTTCACTGTCGGTCTGTTTTGTACTGGTTAAACGTTGAGATAAAATTGGCAAAACAAGCATTTGAAAACAAGTTCATTACATTCATATCTGCTAAGATTACTTACTGTATGTTAAAAAATGTTTCAGTCAGTAGATAATGTGGTGATAGGGTTCTGTTTGTGTGTTTTAGTTAAAGACTTAAATATTTTATAGAAATCATTAATAAAAATGTCTGCTACAATCCTGCGGCATAATCAGTAATGATGTCTATTATAATTGGAACAATGACTGATGATTAAACAATGGCTCCTGTATATGTTAAAACATTTTAATTGTTTGGAAATTATTAGTCTTGCTATTTTTACTCAACAGCAGCAATAAACTTATGAAGGATAGTTGTTAGAGATTTTTTTTTCTCAAGATGTGGAAATATAAGTTTTAGAGTGATAATTAACATGTAAATGGTACATTTATTTTATGGCATAATAGTAATATTTTTCTAGGCACCTTATAAACATCCTTAAATTTTTTTATTAAGTGCACTATTTGGATTCAGACATTTATTTTCTTTATGTTCAATGGAATTGTGAACCAATTAGCCATTTTAGTTTGCAATCTTTTAAATATTTGCTTGAGACTAAGTCCTTTTTTAATATGCATGTGTAGGATTGTACTGTTAATCACACATTTATTATTTATTCTTATTTATTAAATTTCTATGACCGCCCATCTCCCCCTCAAGGAGGGACTCTGGGCGGTTCACAGCCACAATAACATCATTAAAATACAATAAATTTTATTATTTATTGTATAATAATAAATAAATGTATCTCTTAATAGTCAAGTAATTGATTAAACTGCAGTCCTGTATAGAGTCAATATAACTTTAATAGAAGATATATCAGAGAAGCATGCAGTTGGATTCCATAGACTGTAGTCTATGGTACTATAGTCTTATACATGTTTACTCAAATACAAATCTCAATGGGTTCAGTGGTGAATTCTCTGAGATAAGTATTTATCAATTTATGTACTTAGTAATCAGGTTCTCCATGTTATGTATTTTATGATTTTGAAAGAATCTGGAATGTTCTGTTTTAAAAAATCAGGCTGAGAAGTTTTTTTTTCTGTTGGAGTCAGGAGGGCTCATGGTTTAACTCACTCCTCAGGAATGTTAATTACTGGTACCAATAGGTCTGGCTTGAACTGACCAATCAGAGTATTTCTTGGTGATCTGTTTCCAAATAAGTTAATTGGTGAGCTGAGTCAGGGTGGTCACATGTTAAACTTTGTCCACTCAGGTAATGCCAAGTTTTCTTGTAAAGGCTTTATATTGTAAATCTTCTTTTGTGTTCAGCTGCAGCTATGTACTATTGGTATGTAGAGCTGAAGACCTGGTTCTGCCGCCTGGCATGGGATGGAGGAAGGGATAGTTCATCATGGAGATGGCTAATCCCTTGAGTTCCCTGTCCTTCTTTAATCGAATATCCCATACATCTGGATTCATAATTTATAATTATTTTATACGGTTTGTAGTTTTTATGTATAGTTTTTAACTATGTTATCTTGTAAACCACCCAGAGTCCTGTATTCCGGGAGATGGGCGGGGATAAATTTAATAAATAAATAAATAAATAAATAAATAAATAAATAAATAAATAAATAAAGTAAATGGACCGTGTGCCAGGAGAGGCAATGGGTTAACTTTCAGTTCCTGTTCCTTTGTTTTAAAATAAAAGTACCTTTTTTCTACTGCAAATGCTCAGTTTATTTTTTGATCTCTCAATATGTTTCTATAACTCTGATCTTAAATTAATTAAAACTACAAAACTCCAGGGTTCAGGAGATCAATACCTAGGTATTGAACTCCCAAAACCTGTAGAACCCAACTACTAAGCATGTATATCAAACCTGAGCTACCTCTCTTCCAAGAAATGTCCAACAATTTTCAGTCAAAATACATATTCTACCAAAATCTCAGTATGGATATATTTTTTAGAAACCGTGAACAGGACAAGTAATTTAAAAAATAAAAGCTGCCATAGCGCTAGGTGGAAAGCTACCTTAGTATTACTTTTATATACTTTGTATTTATACTCTTTATACGCCGCCCAAAGTCGCTTGTTTGTGAGATGGGTGGCTATATAAATTTGAAAAATAAATATTCATTACAGGAGGAAAAACTACCCTCCAAAACACACACACACACACACGCCTATTGCCTTAATTATTTTTGGTTTTGCTTGACATTTTCTTTGCTAATTTGTCCATGCTGGTTACTCAACTAATACTTCGAAATATTATGTTCTATTTTCACACATTTGAAACAGCTTCCTTGGGGAAGGTGGGTGGAAATTGCACTTCCTGCCAAGAGCATCCTTCTAAAAATCAATTGCAAGTGTTCAAGTGGCCCCATTTTTTCAATTATATACCTGAATAATTTAGATTGAGAGAGGGATGAATTTCTGGTGCAACTAAAGTTGGAAAAAAAAAAACTTAATTCATTAACAGTGCTAATAAACAGGAGCCAAATGTACCAGTGAGGGAGGTTGGGATGTGTTGTCACGGTCAGGTACCTGGGAAGGCCAGGATCTCTCCGTGGGGCATATTGCCAATGTTTGGAGCTTCCTATTTTGACTGTTCCTTCTCCTTAATGTCACAGACTGTTTACCTGGCCTCTATGATTGGTAAGCAGGGAGATAGATAATCAGGAAGAGTGAATTGCAGCATTCATTTGTCTGTCCTACAAATGTATTGCAGTGAGAAAGAGGTAGACTGCCTCAGGAAGTGAAGATACCATGGGCATATTGGCCAATGACAACCAAGGACTCCTAAAAGCTGGCACTGAGACTGCAGATATTAGCAATTGTGTTATACTTAATCTGGAGTAAATTAGTTTCCGCAATGCAATAGTTCTTGTGTGTCATTAAGAATTTAAGGGAATCTGTGAGTTGAAACAATGGATGCTGCCTCAAATATCATTGAGTTTTCCTAGATCTACCCTCATCCCACTGCATCATTTGTTTGTTATCCTTGAAAAACTGTACTTGGACCTCATTGTAATCTGGAATCCTGCACATTTTAGAAGCATATATGTATGTTTCTCTTGCTCAGACATCTGTGCTTATTATATGGATGTACCATATAATAGTCAACAATATTGTGTCACTGCACAGTTCAACAGGTGGAACCACTATCTGTGTACAGTGCTTGAATGAGACTAATGAATCTTGGGAATTGGAAAGTAATGATCTCTTCTCACTGTTTTCTTATTTCTGTTCAGCATAATATGCCCTGAGCCAGGGAAGGCAAGGTGTGGGCAGACCAAATAAGCTTTCTAAAATTGCCATGTCTATGGCAACGATTAGTTAAGAGTCTAGAACCAGCCCTATCATTAGATAGTATAACTTGATCATTGGAGACAGTAGTAACAATTAGTTCTCTTCTGTTGGAGGGGCAGTATTGTGTATGCCCCAGGCCATCAAAATGAGTTGTGGTGGAAGACACTATCCCATCCTCGGCACTGAAGGAAGATTACACGTACAAGGGGCAGTTGAATTAAGACAAGGCACCATTTTTGCCAAAGGCAGGAAGGTGTCATGGTTCAGCCCTGTAGTTTTATTTTATCACTGTCAGTTCTAAGTTCTCAGATGACCTCTTTGTAGGTAGAGTGAAAAAGAGGAGGAATATGGAACACTGTATTCTTTTCTCTCTCATGTTGGTACAAAGAGTTATTTAAGGTGACAAAACTTTATAGAGATATTAATCCTGAAGAAAATACCCCAGTATTGGAGACCAGATTTCTTTCTTAATAAATTAAGGAAGGGTAGTTTTGTTTTATTATTTTATTTTATTTTATTTTATTTTATTTTATTTTATTTTATTTTATTTTATTTTATTTTATTTTATTTTATTTTATTTTATTATTTTATTTTATTTTATTTTATTTATTGCTGTTTTTTTCCATTATTGCTAGACAGATGATTCAGCAAGTAATTATTTTAGTGACTAAATCTGCTCTAGCCTTCTGAGGAAAATAGTTACTGGTTGAATTTCTGATGAAAGAAACACTTGTGCATTCATCTCTCTTGTGTGTTCATACCTGCCACAGGATACAGTCCTTTTTGGAACATTACATAAACTTCCTTATTTTAATCCATGTTTTAGTTTGGAATATGCAAACAGCACTGAAAGAGACCTTGCAGTCAGATCTGCGTCAGCAGGAAACCCAATATTTACACAATAATCAATAGAGCAGCAAGTAGAAAGGACAGCAATGACTTCTACAAGGCTTAGCTTTAAACTGGTAGAAATTAGGATCTTTTCTTACATTGTCTGGAGATTAATAAAATCCAGGATAATTTTGGAACAGGTTTATAAGAACTAAATTGGTTTAAATCCTAACAGTTCTGTTCAGAGCCACAACAGAATGCAAATTGCTTTTAGGATGAATCTCATGGGTGATCACCTGGTTTTATTTTACTATCAAACAAAAGCAGGCATTTCTAATATTGCTATTATTTCCATAACTGTTGATGCTTAGACTTTTCTAAATATTTCACAATAAGGGATAACCACATGAGAAACTATGAACCAGCTTGTGTTGCAACTCAGGTATGATAATATGGGATTTTAAAATATTCAGGAAATATATTGATTTGAGTGTGGTGAATTTTTAAAAAGTTATTGCTTGCCCTTCTAAGAGTTTGTAATCCAGGTCTATATTTGTTATGAGTCAGAGAGTAAGGCAAGAAAACTGAGCTTCGGTCCCCAGAAAGTATGCTGACACTTAGGAGAGCTGTCAGCCTCCCCTGGGGATGGGGTTTGCTACTGGCGAGTGATCCCACTGTGCTGAATCAGTATCAGCTAAAGTGCTGTCCATTTTAAATATGTTGCACTGAGGAGGAGGAGGAGGAGGAGGAGGAGGAGGAGGAGGAGGAGGAGGAGGAGGCGGCTCAAACAATATAGGGGAAGTATCTTGGTGGAATCTCAGGGACTACCCAGTCAGCACTTTCTACTCTGGTTGAGATGTAAACCTGTAGAACAGAATTCTCTCCTACACATCTACATTGCCCCTGCCCCCTACAGCCAAACATAATTCAGGAAAGAAATGATAAATACTTCCAAAACAGCCCTGTAGTTTTAAAAACATTACATATAAGCTTGTTTCAAGGGACAGGCTAAATAAGTTCTGCTGAAAGCAAAATCTTGAGGCATAGTTCAGCTAAAATATCTGATTAATTTTGGGGGTTGGAAGAATATTGTCAATAAAACCTAAGTGCATTTTCAAAAACTTATATCCCCAAAGCAGAATTTTCTTTATATCATTTCCATTGTAAAGGATATTTAAGAAATGTGTGCAGGGTTTTTTATAACATATCCAACCGCAAGCATGAGGTGCAACCCTACAAATTTCCATTCCTCTGCATGCTCATTTAGAACGGAAAGCTTGGCCACTACAAGTTGAACATAGAAAATTACAGTTGCAACAAACAGATAATTGTAATAGGGTATGACTGTGGTTGTCAATGTGCATGAATACATTTGTCACTACTAGCATTTTCTTGAATATAGTGCATCCATAAGTGGGTTAGAAGTACAATTTATGCTCATGTGTTATTCCCCATAGATGCTGATATTTCATCTTTATGGTTGTATTTATCAGAGCCTATTACCACATAAGAAATGTAAACATGCCTGAAGAAAAACATAACAAAACACATTTCTAGAACATCAGACTTATATCTTTTCTGTTTTGCATATGCATACCTGGTAAAACACAGAGAAGAACTACAGTGTTAAAACATGGCTTTTGCAGGGCAAACAACTACATCTCTTGATGATCTCTTTTTAGACCTGAATGTTATCTCCCTTGGGGTTGTTGAACAGTCATAAAATATTTGCTCACTATTTTACATGTGTTTTATACCCCATTAAGTATATAACTCGTTGGATATTTATATGAACTATGGTGTAGAATAAAGATCCAAATATTTCATAGCTTTCTTGTTTGAGCAAGCAACAAATTTTAAAGCACCAGTCATGGGGAGAGAAAGTAAGCTGCTGACTCCTTAGGAAGTAATTTTGAAAGTCTTTGTTTGGAGTCATGGTTCATTGCTAAACATATAAATAGAGGATTGATGTTTCAGGATAAGAAAAATAACCTACTGTATAGTTATTACCGAGTTAACTGGGACTTTGAAAATGTAATTATTTTCCACTGACCAAAGGAGCAGGAAGAAATATTCTACCTGTAATTCTGTTACAAGTTTAGACATCAATTGTGGGTGGCTATAACAAATTTAGGCTATGAGGACTACTGAATTACTTTGAGCAAATTGATGAAGCCTAAAAATTATAGGTGTGGCTTTTTAACTTTGCTAGCAGCAGGACAAAGTCTAGGGCAGACCTTTCCAAACTTTTCATGTTGGCGACACACTTTTCAGACATGCATCATTTCGCGACACACTCTTACAGCAGGGCATCATTTCGCGACACACTCTTACAGCAGGGCACAAGGCAGGCACTAGGACCTGCGCGGAATCACAGCAGGTTTGGAGGCAGCCAGGCACAAGGCAGGCACTAGGACCTGCGCGGAATCCTGGCAGGGCTCAGAGGCAGCAGCAGCAGCCGCGACACACCCAGACACTGCAGCCGACACACTAACGTGTCCCGACACACAGTTTGGAAACCTCTGGTCTAGGGAGAAACAAATTTTCCCCTGGTTCCTCTTTCTAGCAATACTGTGGGGTGCCTTCAGTAGCAATGTGGAATTTTAAAAAGTGATATTAGAAAAGACCCAAGGCTGACCTTTCCAAATTATGATTGCACAGACATCTCCCTGAACTCTTCCTATTTACATTGCACACATCTTGTTCCAAATTGAGAGTGTACAATTTAGAGGGTGAGGCAGCAAATCACATAACAATTCCCCACCCTCACCCCACCCATAAGGAGCCTGTCTACTTCCTGGTTCACAATATTAAATCGCAGAAAGGCATGCTTTATAGAATGCTTCAAGTTCTAAACTGTCTGGTGGATCCATGAGTAAAACAATGAGTGTCACATCGAAAATAACATCAAAAATCAAAAGGACTACAATAGTATACAACATGGAGTGAGAAAGTACTGTTACCACTTTTGCTCCCATCCAGATAAGCACTCCCATCATGGTAGATAACTACACTGCTCAAAAAAATAAAGGGAACACTGAAACAACACAATGTAAGTCCAAGTCAATCACACTTCTGTGAAATCAAACTGTCCACTTAGGTAGCAACACTGATTGACAATCAATTTCACATGCTGTTGTGCACATGGAATAGACAACAGGCGGAAAGCATAGGCAGTTAGCAAGACATCCCCAATAAAGGAGTGGATCTGCAGGTGGTGACCACAGACCACTTCTCAGTTCCTATGCTTTCTGGCTGATGGTTTGGTCACTTTTGAATGCTGGCGGTGCTTCCACTCTAGTGGTAGCATGAGACGGAGTCTACAACCCACACAAGTGGCTCAGGTAGTGCAGCTCATCCAGGATGGCACATCAATGCGAGCTGTGGCAAGAAGGTTTGCTGTGTCTGTCAGCGTAGTGTCCAGAGCATGGAGGCGCTACCAGGAGACAGGTGAGTACATCAGGAGACGTGGAGGAGGCCGTAGGAGGGCAACAACCCAGCAGCAGGACCGCTACCTCCGCCTTTGTGCAAGGAGGGACAGGAGGAGCACTGCCAGAGCCCTGCAAAATGACCTCCAGTGGGCCACAAATGTGCGTGTGGCTGCTCAAACGGTCAGAAACAGACTCCATGAGGGTGGTATGAGGGCCCGACGTCCACAGGTGGGGGTTGTGCTTACAGCCCAACACCATGCAGGACGTTTGGCATTTGCCAGAGAACACCAAGATTGGCAACTTCGCCACTGGCGCCCTGTGCTCTTCACAGATGAAAGCAGGTTCCCACTGAGCACATGTGACAGACGTGACAGGGTCTGGAGACGCCGTGGAGAACGTTCTGCTGCCTGCAACATCCTCCAGCATGACCGGTTTGGCAGTGGGTCAGTAATGGTGTGGGGTGGCATTTCTTTAGGGGGCCGCACAGCCCTCCATGTGCTCGCCAGAGGTAGCCTGACTGCCATTAGGTACCGAGATGAGATCCTCAGACCCCTTGTGAGACCATATGCTGGTGCGGTTGGCCCTGGGTTCCTCCTAATGCAAGACAATGCTAGACCTCATGTGGCTGGAGTGTGCCAGCAGTTCCTGCAAGACGAAGGCATTGATGCTATGGACTGGCACGCCCGTTCCCCAGACCTGAATCCAATTGAGCACATCTGGGACATCATGTCTCGCTCCATCCACCAACGCCACATTGCAACACAAACTGTCCAGGAGTTGGGGGATGCTTTAGTCCAGGTGTGGGAGGAGATCCCTCAGGAGACCATCCGCCACCTCATCAGGAGCATGCCCAGGCGTTGTAGGGAGGTCATACAGGCACGTGGAGGCCACACACACTACTGAGCCTCATTTTGACTTGTTTTAAGGACATTACATCAACGTTGGATCAGCCTGTAGTGTTCTTTTCCAGTTTAATTTTTGAGTGTAACTCCACATCCAGACCTCCAGGGGTTGCTTACATTTGATTTCCATTGTTTTTTGTGTGATTTTGTTGTCGGCACATTCAACTATGTAATGAACAAAGTAATTAATACGAATATTTCATTCATTCAGATCTAGGATGTCTTATTTCAGTGTTCCCTTTATTTTTTTGAGCAGCTTATTATGTGTTTGCTCATTAGCCTCTAAGGCAGCAGTTTGCCTAAAGTTTGAAGAGCTATAAATTTCTTCTTTAAATCTGGTACAAAAATATGCTCTGTAACATGACTAACTGTGGACATAATGAGGTAGTAGGAATAAAGAGTCATCTATTTGTAAGAACAGGAGCCAGTTGTTGAGGAATCAGAGACCCTTGAATATGACAGCTCAGGACATATTCTCTAATTTGTCAGTAGCAATTCCACTGCTGAGGTTTTGTGACAGGAGGCACATTTTTCCCAGGAGCCACAATCATCCATAGTGTCTTTATTTTCAACTTTGCTAACAGCTTCTTGTTCTGTTTCTCTTTACATTCTTCTTACAACCAAGTCATACATTTTTCTTCCCATTCAACTGCATTTTTAGCAGAGTTTTCCACTACCTCTCTGGCCGCATACGTGATTCATATATTCTTGTATCTCACACTTCACCTGCTCCAACTTGGCGTTCAGAGCCAGGACTGGGTCACTTATGGCATGGGAAATGGGGCACTGTCAAAAAGAGCCATCCCACCTCCTCAGCTCCCATCTGCCACATCCATCCTGTTTTTCTCAGTTGAAATTCCTCCAAAGCTTTATTCCCCTGTTTAGGAGTAACCTTCTCCATTTCTGGGCATGTGGGTTGAAATATGGATGACCATATCCTGGTTTCTTGCTACCCAGGGAAGCATGTGAACTTCCCCCATTTTGACTTCTTTCCCCCAAATAAAAGCATGCTGCAGCGCTTCGAATGCTGCTCACAGTGCCAATAACAACCAGCAATGAAAAGAAAGCCATCTTAGACAGCATGAGCAAAAGTTAATTGCATAGAATGTCCCCTAAATGCCTCTCTTGCTCTCTGTAGCATGCTTAACAAAGAGAAGAGAATTCAGAAAGCATTGTGCTGCAAAAGAAGATTCTACAAATCACTGTTCTTTTATCTTTTGGTCCATTCACTCCCATATGTTCTGGCACCCACTCCCCATGAATAGATAGCATCTCTTGCTCTGGGCAACCATGGGGTTTAAGACTTGAGCTTCCCTGTCCCATTTTTTAAAAAGGCCTTTTTTTTAACACACTAGAGTCCTCTTATTTTTATTCATTTATCTATTTGAAGCCTGTTAGGACACACACTGCCATCCATCTCCCTTGCTTTCCAGAAGAAGCACAGTGGTGAAGTTGAGGGCAGCTTGGCTATTGACAGGTAGACTTGGTCAGCAGCGGAAAGTGAAGACAGGGAATGCACACACACATTCAGTGGTTATACAAGAGAAGAGTAAGAATTCTGCCCCCAGCCCAGCCCTGTGTTCTGTAATTCTGTCTCTGATAGTCAGTGAGAGGTGTTATGTTCATTTCAGTAACAACCAGTGATTCTGATACAGGGTCTTCTAATAGAAGAGAATATATATAGCTCAGGGTTAGGCTGACCATATTTCCTTGAGGCAAAAACGGGAGTGCGGGGGGGGGGGGCGTGTGTGCAGGGGGGGAATGCATGCGTGTGGGGGCAGGGCGTGTGGGTGGGGTGTGGGTGTGTGTGGGTATGTGCACGTGCGGGGGCGGGGGCACGTGCATGCGGGGGGCGCGTGCGCAGCAACTTACAAAAACGGGACAAATTGGCTTTTTTTCTTAAAAAGACGGGACAGTCAAGAAACACACTGAGACTTGGTGTACAGGCTCTAGTGTTTTATTGTTCTACTCTGCTAGACAGAATCCAGCTAAACTAAAATGAACTAGTAATGCTCAGAGAAAGGGCCCAAGAAATTATGGCGGTGCCACCCTCTGCCTCTTATGATGAAAGCAAAGCGATTCAGTTCTGTGCATGCGTTTATCCCCCTGGAGGGAGCCCCCTCCTTCACCAGTTATCTCCCTGACACCACCTTCCCCTCCAAAAACACATTCCATCAAGTCCCCCTCCCCTCCAGTGTCCTTGTCTCCGCCCACTTTCTCATGGGAGTCCATCTCCTCCTCCGAATTCTCATGGGAACTGGGGAGTGGGGGCAGCTCTTCCATTGAAGGATCTTCAAAGGAGGATGGGCTGCTGTCGTCCAGATCTAATAATGCCTTCTGTGCAGATGGCTGTTCTTGCAAACAGCTAGAGGGTTAGAGAAGTTCTCCCCCCTCCCTCTTGGGAAATGCATGCCAGAGGTGGAGGGCTGCGGCTCAGCCTCCTCCCCTCGCTCTGCCCCCTGGGCCTCTCGCAGGGGTGAAAGTTGCCAACTTACAAACTCCTCTGCTTGGGGGTTTTCTCCTTGTTCGGTCAAGGGAGCAATTTCTGGGAGCTTGTGAGGCCTTGGCTTGTGAGGGAAAAGCTGATGGAATTTGTGCACCAGCAAAGGTGCATGTACATCTTTGGCATTTTCCCAGGACCGTTCTGTCTCTGAATACCCCTTCCAGTGTATTAAATATTGGATGCCCTGCCCTGATTTTTTAGAATCTAAAATCTCTCCTACTTCATATTCCTCCTCCCCATCTACAAGAACTGGAGGTGGGGGGGGAGAATCTGTGAGCACAAGGCACTTGGGGGGCGATTCCTTGACCAACAATGATCTGTGAAACACTGGATGGATTTTCATTGAGTCTGGTAGCTGCAAACAATAAGCCACCAGGTTTATCTACTGTAACACTGTGAAAGGGCCTACGAACTTAGAGTCCAATTTTTTAGAAGGCCTGCTAGAGGTTAAAAACTTGGTAGAGAGCCACACTTTGTCTCCCACAGTAATCGCTGGCCCTTCTTGTCTGTGTGCATCTGCAGTTCTCTTATAAGTAGCTTTGGCGTTGTCTAGCTGCTCCTTTAACAGTTCATGAGCAGCTTGTCGCTCTTTGACCAAGTTTGCAGCTGCCGGAACTGCTCCCTGTTGCGAGGAAGTGGGCGATACCCAAGGATTAAACCCATAGAGTGCTTGGAAAGGGGACATTTTGTTCGAGGAATTTATTTATTTTATTTTATTTATTTATTAAATTTATATGACCACCCAAGTCCCCCAACGGGGGACTCTGGGCAGTTCACAACAAAATCAAAGTTAAAATACAAATACAAAATTACAAATTAATAACATCACATAATGCACTGAATTGTTATAAGCAAATTCTGCCATGGGAGCAGGTCTGGCCAATTGTCCTGGCGATAATTGATGTAACATCTGAGATATTCTTGCAATATCTGATTAATTTTCTCCGCTTTTCCGTTTGTAGAAGGATGATGTAATGAGGATAAGTGTATTTGCAACCCCAATAACTGAAAAAGTGCCCCCCAGAACCTGGAAGTAAATTGACAGCCTCTGTCACTAATTATGTGATTAACCATGCCTCTATGCCTAAAGACATGGTCCAAAAGCAACTGTGCTGTTGCTTGTGCAGATGGAATGCCTTTGCAGGGAATAAAATGTGCCATTTTCCACTAACATGGAAGTAAAACCTTGGGCCGGTGGCAAGTCAGTGATGAAATCCATGGAGACGGTGTCCCAGGGCTGGGGGTGTGTGGGTTGGGGCTGTACAAGTCCTGCTGGTTTTCCTGTGATGGGTTTGGCGCATCTACAGGTGTGACAAGAGGCCACGTAAGTCTTTATGTGTGCAGCCATCTTAGGCCACCAGTAGTCTCTGAGAACTCTATGCAGGGTTTTGAAAACTCCTCCATGTCCGGCCGTTTGGCTGTTGTGACATAGCTTTAGAACCTCTTCCCCCAGAGGGATGGGAACGTAAAGCCGTCCACTATGCCAAAGAATCCCCGCATCTACCATGAATGGGGAAAGTGTTCCTTGCTGGGTCCCCTGGATGTCATCCAGCCTAGCCCTTGCATACAGGTCCTGCTGCTGCTGAGCTTTGATTCTTGCAAAGAGATCCTCCGCCTGCCTGCTGGCTGCTAAGATCTCTGTTTGGTTCCCCTCAGGAGGCCTCTCAAAATTGTGAGGTTGTAAAATTGTAGCGTGAGCACTTTGATGGGAGGCTGAAGCAACCTGAGGCTGGTGAGATAATGTATCAGCCAAACAATTCTGATTGCCAGGCAAGTAAGAGATTATGAATTGAAATGGGAGAAAAACTGGCTCCATCTGACTTGGTGTGGAGTGAGTGATCTGGTGTTTTGTAAAAGTTCTAAATTCTTATGATCTGTGCAAACTTTTACCAGAAAGGTCACCCCCCCCAGCCAGTGTCCCCACTCTTGGAAAGCTGCTTTAATTGCTAGCAATTCCTTGTTAAAAACATCATAGTTTCTCTCTGCCGGTGATAGCGTGCGAGAGAAAAAGGCACAAGGAAGCATCCCCTCCCCTTTTGGGTTCTCAGCCTGCAGAAGTACAGCTGCTATTGCAAAATTAGATGCGTCTGTATGGACAATGAATTGCCACTCTGGGTTGGGGTGTCTTAGAAGAGGTTGGAATACAAAAAGTTGCTTAAACTCTTGGAAAGCAGCCTGCTGCTGCTCACCCCAGAAGAACTTTCTCCCTTTCTTTAAGAGCTGTGAGAGGGGCCATGCCTTTTCCGCATATTTGGATATGAAATTGTGATAAAAATTTGAAAATTCTAAGAACTTCTGTACCTCCTTCACATTACAGTGAGGGTTCCAAGAGAGAATTGCCTGGACCTTTGAGGGATCCATGGCTATGCCTTCTGTGGAAATTCTGTAGCCCAGATAGTCCAATTGAGTTAAATCAAACGCACACTTCTCTAGCTTGGCAAAAAGCCTGTTTTCTCTTAGTCTTTGTAAAACATTGCGGACATGGGTTATATGAGAAGTTGCATCATCAGAAAGTATGAGTATGTCATCCAGATAAATGACTATGTACTTATCTAACAAATCTGAAAACGTGTGATTGATAAATCTGGAAAATACAGCCCCACAATTAGGCATGACCAAATATTCAAACTTACCATATCTGGTATTGAAGGCTGTCAGGTATTCATGCCCTTCCTTCATTTGGATCAGATTGTAGGCATTTCTGAGATCCAACTTTGTAAAAATGTGTTCTTTTTGTAAGCGATTGAGCAGGTCCGATATGAGAGGAAGTGGGTAGTGGTCTCTAACGGTAACTGCATTGAGTGCACTGTAGTCATGAACTGTGCGCATGGGAGTCCCCCTTCCGTCTGAGCTGAAGGCGCGTAGGGGTCTGGCTTCTTTGGTACAAAGAAGGTAGGAGCAGATGCTGGGGATGTGGACGGTCGAATGAATCCTTTCTTGAGGTTTGTATCCAAGTATTCTTTCAGGGTAGCTAGCTCTTTGGGCGACATAGGATAATGCTGGAATCGTGGCTCCTGGTTTTAGGTTGATAGTACAGTCGACATAGGATAATGCTGGAATCGTGGCTCCTGGTTTTAGGTTGATAGTACAGTCGTAAACCCTATGTGGTGGTAATGCTGTAGCCTCCTGTTCACTGAAAATATCTGTGAAGTCTACGTACTTGGTTGGCAGATGAGTCCCTCTGGTCTCCAAGACTGCTGTCATTGTTGGAGAAGGTGAGGTTGCTTGCAATTTATGGTGCTGGCAGTCTTTTGCTGGGAAGGAAATTGCTCGCAACCCAGTCCAAACAGAGGTTGTGAAGCTTTAGCCAAGGCATGCCCAGGATTATAGAAACTTGTAATGATGCTGTGACATAAAGCTGAATCCACTCAGTGTGCGCTCCAATTGTTAGCTGAATTGGCTGTGTGCATCATAGGACTGGGCCTGCTTTGAGGGGTTGACTGTCAGTGGTTTCAACTTCTATGGGACGTGGTAAATCCAGTGTTGGAATATCCATCTTTTCCACCGTTTCTACATCTATAAAGTTGGTGGTGGCACCGGAGTCAATGAGAGCCTCTAGTGCAACTTGTCGCTTGGAGCCTATGGTTACTGTGACTGGGATAAAGAAAAATGCTTGACTGGAATCTCCGGAATGAGCTCTTCTTAATTGCTGGAGGGCCTCCCTGTGGAGCTCTGGGGAGGGAGGCCGACAAAGTTTCCCTGGTTGGAAGTAGAGGCTGGGGCTGGTCACTGCTCTGCCGCTTGGTCTGGTGCTCTTGCCGAAGCTGCTTGGCCTCTGACTGGACAAGCCCTTACTATGTGAGCCGGGGCCCCACAATAAAAGCAAAGGGCTCTTTTTCGCCTTCTCTGTCTCTCAGCATCGGAAATTAGTCTTCATGATGCTCCAATTTGCATCGGCTCCTCTGCTCCTGGGTAAGCAGAAGTGGTGGTGAAAGCTGCAAATCCTGGAAGTGTCACTCTGAATCCCACTCTGCCTCTCCCTGGCCGGAGCTGCTGTAATTCTTCCAGCCTGGCATCTATCACTACGGTCAGCTGGTATAAATCCTCCAAGGTTGCTGGGGTTCCTTGCCTTACCAGCTCGGTCTTAATCTCTTCATCAAGCCCTTGTTTAAACTGATATTTTAAGGCGATCTCATTCCAGCCCGTCTCCTGCCAACAGTTTGAAATCCGCAATGTAATTTCCCACTCTCCTATTGCCTTGTCGGAGTTTTCGAATTTCCTGGCTGGCAGTGACTTCTCTGATCAGGTAATCGAAGTGGGCTCTGAAACGGTCCATAAAATTCTGGTAGTTCTTTAGAATTGGGTGGTTGGCCTCCACCATTGGGATGGACCATCTGGCAGCTGATCCTTTCAGTAGGCTTAAAATGAAGGTGACTCTGTTTCTGTCTGTTGGGAATTCAGCTGGTCGGCTGTCGAAGAGCATGGTACACTGAGTGAGGAATGTTCTTAGTTGCACAGCCTCTCCCCCAAATTTTACCAGTAAGCAGCCCTGGGACCTCAGGATGACTGGTGGGGGTGCTGCTGCTAGGCCTGGCTGCGGGGCAGCTGGAGCTGGTTGCTGTAACTGCTGCAGCATAGCTGCCTGTAGTGTATTGACCTGAACATCAACCTGCTGCTGGTGTTGTTGCAGGGCCGCCGTGAGTTGCTGGATCGCCTGTCGGAGTTCTTGTGCCTCCGAAGACATTCTTCAAACCTCCTTCTCCCTCCCTCTTTTGATGGGCGATTGGAGTTTAGCTGGATTGATGTCCTGACTTCAAGTGAAGGAAACACGCTGAGACTTGGTATACAGGCTCTAGTGTTTTATTGTTCTACTCTGCTAGACAGAATCCCGCTAAACTAAAATGAACTAGTAATGCTCAGAGAAAAGGCCCAAGAAATTAGAATGGTGCCATCCTTATGATGAAAGCAAAGCAATTCAGTACTGCGCATGCGTTTATCCCCCTGGAGGGAGCCCCCCCCCCTTCTTCACCAGTTATCTCCCTGACATTATGTGCCATCAAGTTGGTGTTGGCTTTAATGACCACATAGATGGATTTTCTCCAGGAAGATCTGTTTCCAACTTGGTCCTTCAGGTCTTCCAATGGTGCACTGCTGTAATTAAGTCCATCCACCTTGATTCTTGTCATCCTCTTCTCTTTCCTTCCACCTTTCCCAGCATTATAGACTTCTCGAGAGAGACAGGTCTTGACATAATGTGTCTAAAGTAATTTGAATCTTGTCATTTGCACCTCGAGTGAGAACTCTGGGTTGATTTGTTCAATGATCCATTTGTTTGTCTTCTTGGTTATCCATGGTATTCTCAGGAGTCTTATCCAACACCAAAGTTCAAAGGGATCAATATTCTTTCTATCCTGCTTCTTCAAAGTCCAACTTTTGCTTCCATAGAGTGTCACAGGGAAAACCTTTGCCTGCACAGTTCTGATCTTTGTAGAACTATTCCCAACATCTGAGTATCTTTTCCAAAGCCTTCATTTACCAAGTGCTAGTCTGTGACATATTTCTTGACTACTTGTTCCTTTGCTGTTGATAGTCAATCCTAAAAGGCAGAAGCTATCCACCACTTTGATATCTACATTATCAATTCTAAGGCTGGTTCTTGTACCTGTATTCATTAGTTTGATCTTCTTTACATTCAATCTTAGTCCCAATTTTTCACTCTGCTCCTTGATTTTCATTATTAGAACTTGCAGATCATTTGCATTTTCAGCTGTCAGAGTAGTGTCATCAGAGTAGCACAGATTATTGATGTTTCTTCTTCCAGTTTTAAGACCACAGTCATCTTCTTCCAATCCAACGTCCCTCTTTTAGTCGTGTCCACGCCAGGCCTTCCTGTCCTCCACTGTCACCCAGAGTTTACTCAAATTCATGTTCATTACATCGGTGATGCTATCTAGCCATCTCATCCTCTGCCGTCCCCTTCTCCTTTTGCCTTCAGTCTTTCCCAGCATCAGGGTCTTTTCCAGTGACTCCTCTCTTCGCATTAGGTGGCCAAAGTATTTGAGCTTCAGCTTCAGCATCTTTCCTTCCAATGAGCAGTCAGGGTTGATTTCCTTTAGGATTGACTGATTTGACCTCCTTGCAGTCCAAGGGACTCTCAAGAGTCTTCTCCTTCTTCTATATTTACCTTATATTATACCTTCTCCTTCTCTATATTTACCATATAGGTTGAATAAATAAGAGGAGAGTCTACAGCTTAGTCTCACTCTTTTGCCAATCTGTAACCAGACTCTCTTTGCCATGTTCTGTCCATACTATGGCTTCCTGACCTGTAGGTTTTGCATGAGGACAATGAAATGTTCTTGGATATCCATTTTTCTAAACATATTCCACAACTTGACGTGATTGACATAAAGTCCTTTCTGTAATCTCTGAAGCATGTACTTGTGGGGTGATGGTGGCTTTTGGGGTTCCAGGCTTGAAGTAATCCAAACAACGTGTTTCAAGGCTAACAATATCTTTATTGATAGCATAAGGCAATAATGGATCCAAACACAACTGCACTTCATCAGTAATAACACCAGTCGGAGGTGGGTCTTTCACATACTTCCACAAACCTTCTTTTAGGAAGAAAGACTTGATCTTCACACACCAGGTCCGATAGTTTGTGCCATGCAAACGCTCAAAAGGCAGACTAGTTAGCCCTGCAGCAGCCATGCTGACCACTCAAGAAAAACACGTTTACTCCAAAATGCAGCCTCAAAAACAAACCCCTTTGTACAGCCAGATCCAGCGCAGCAAAGAAAACGCAAATTTCTCTCTGGGCAACATAACCTGTGGGGTGATGGTGGCTTTTGGGTTTCCAGGCTTGAAGTAATCCAAACAACGTGTTTCAAGGCTAACAATATCTTTATTTATAGCATAAGGCAATAATGGATGTATGGTGCATTATTGCAAAAAGAAAAAAACAAAGCATACGCAGAGTTCCATCACCAGAATGGAAAGAAAACATCATGGTCTGTGCAAAGACCAGGCATAGTTACAGTTCAGATACAAGTACATGTAGATAGCAGTCTACATAGAAGGAGCATAGGAAAAACATAAGTGAGATGGATACCCATGGTTCATAGCTGAATTATACCCATGGTACACAATTCTGATTGGCTAGTATGGGCTAAGGTTACGTTTCAGGTTAACATTTTAGTAACAGTTGTACTTACTATAAACCGCCATGGGGTGGCGGTGTTGCACATTGGCTTTCCCTCGAGACTCTATTCTCATGGGAAAAGGACTTCTATTATCTTTGTTTTGACTAGAGAACAGCAACACCTGTTATTTATGAGCTACTTTGTTTTGGGATAGTGCTTGCAACAGAGGGACTTGGAAATTTCCACTTTCCAGGCTAGATTCATAGTGTAGAAAATGCCATTCGCTTGATGCTACATAGAACACCTTTACCAAATACTTTAACAGTACTGACCTCTTTTTGGTATTCTTTGGCTTTCTCAATTATCCTGTGTGCATCAGCAACAATGTCTCATGTTCCTCTGTCTTTTTTAAAGCCAGCTTGAACATTTGGCATCTCCCTTTCCGTGTAGGGCTCTAATCTGCATTATATTATTCTAAGCATTATTTTGCCACTGTATAAAATGAAGGTTAATGTACAATAGTTTGCACACTTAAGTCTCCTTTCTTTGGTATTGGTATATAGATTGACCTCATCCAATCTGTTGGCTACTGTGTCATTTTCCAGATTTGTTGGCATAGCCTGCTTTGAACATTTACTGATTCTTCTGTTGCTTGCCATATTTCTGTAGATATTCCATCAATTTCTGTAGCCTTTTGACTTTGTAGTGAGAGGAGCACTGATCTAACTTCATAATCCACTACTAGAGGTTCTTGGAAGTAGGGAATGTCTTCTGTTGTATCTTTATGTTGACATCTCTACTGTACAGAATTTCAGTATGCTTCTTTGTTTTTGTTTGATCTTCTTTGAAACAGTTACTGTTTGTCCACTGGCATCTTTTACCTCCTTCTGAGTTCAGAGATTTTTTGAAAGACTTTCCTTGTTTTTCCATGACTGTTTCCCTCTTCAATGTATTTAGTGACGTTGTTGTAATACTGCTTGTTGTCTCTTCTAACAGCTCTCTCAATTTTTTTGTTAAATTCCTTCCTGAGATCTTTGTTTTCTTGGCTTTGGTTTCTCTTGTCTTCTTGGCAATCTCCATGGTTTGCACTGACATCCAATTTGCTTTCTTCTGTTTCTTGATATTTTCACATTCATTCTTAACTTATTTAAATTCATTCCACAATTCTTCTGGTTCCCAGTCAATGAAATCCAGCACTTCAAAGCAAATGATGTTCTTCTTGAAAATGGTAGTATGTTCAAGATCATATTGTGGAAACTGGTTGGCTTTATTCTGCCTTAGATTAACTTGGAACTTGCACATAAGTAGTTCATGATCTGTTCCACAGTTAGCCTCTGGCCACATCTTTGTTGTTATAATACAGCTCTTCTACCACCTTCTACTAATAATATAGTCAATTTGATTTCTGTATCCCCCATCTGGTGATGTCTGTGTATGTAGGAATTATTTTTGTTGTTCAAAGAGTGTCATGGCCAGCTCAGACTCAGAAGATGAAGAGGAGCTACAGGAAGGTCATCAGCCTGAGGGGATTCAGCAGGAAGAATCACAGGCAGGGAAAGCAGCGTTGCCTAGCAACCACAGGTTATCGCTGCCCTCAGAAGACAAAGAGGTGCAGCTAACATCTCCCCCCAATGCAAGGGCTCGCCGCAAAGAGAGGAGGGCTGAACAAAGGCGCTCAGCCAGAAAGAACCCCGCCCCACCAAAGGAACAAATCCAGGTCACGCTGTCCCTATATAAGGGGAGCCGCGCACCTCACAGATCCGTTGGCGACAACTCTCCGTTTACCTCACAACAGTATTCTTCAACTCCTTAGCCTGCCTTCTCAAGTAGTGACCCTGGACCCTCATACCATGTTTGTTTGACCCTCTAGTGCCTTGTGGAGTCCTTGGTACTCTGTGAGCCTTGTTGTTTTCTTGCAGACATTTCATTGCCAGGCTAGGCAACATCTTCAGCACGAAAAGGGAGTGGGACTTGCTCTCTGTTTATATACCATGGCTTGTCCTGCTTGTGTTGGTGGAGGTATTGTTCTCTCCTTAGGAGTTCCTTGATTGGGGTGTTGTTTGCTACCTGGTTGGTTGACTGAGTTAATAGTTCCTTGATTAGGTATATTGTGCTGTTCGATTGTTCCTCTGGTGCTAATCCTGGTGTTAATCTTTGCATATCTGGGTGATGATAACAGTGGGTTAAACCTAGATCATACAGAATCATATTGTCCTCTCTTGCCTCTCCTTTGGACCAGCAGGTAAGATCATGTATGAGGACTAGTACCCTAGAATGTTGCATAAGCTAGAAATATTGGCCTCGGCTGGCCAAAAGGCAATCCCTCCGCATAATCCCCCAGGGTACAATTGTGGCAAGAATGGGACAATCTCCTTTCTTTGGCACCCGAGTCACAAACTCACGCTTAATTTTGTTCACAGGAGGCTGAAGGTGTTGCCAAGACTCAAGTCGTTCATATAAGCCATACAGTAGTGAAAAGTTCAATGAAATCACCTTATTGGTGGGTGCTAATCCACCCAGCTGCCCCCCCCCCAGTTCTCCACATGGTATTTAAGGGAGGGCAGCGGGAAACCAGTGGCCTGCCATTATGCCCTCAAGGAGCTAAAAAAAATGGGATGCAACCTGTTACAACAGCAACATTCATTGTTATTATAGCAGAATAGGAGGGAGCACAATTTATGCCAGTGTAGTGTTTGGATGAAGGGGCGCGATGACTCAGTGGTTAAGATGCCAGGCATGTCGATCAGAAGGTCGCAAGTTAGGCGGTTCGAGACCCTAGCCCCGCGTGATGGAGTGAGCTCCCGCACTAGCTCCAGCTCTTGCCAACCTAGCAATTTGAAAGCATGCAAATGCAAGTAGATGAATAGGTACCACTTCGGTGGGAAGGTAACAGTGTTCCGCGCGTGTCATGCGGCCACATGACCATGGAAGTGTCTTCGGACAATGCTGGCTCTTCGGCTAACAAACGGAGATGAGCACCGGCCCCTAGAGTCGGACACGACTGCACAAATGTGTGTGGGGAACCTTTACCTTTTTAAATTCTTGTATCAATACTGCCCATGTGCATTCTCACCCAGATTTTGTAAATAAGTCTGTTTTTATATTGCTGGTACCTACTCCATCCATCACATTCAAAGAAATCCAGACCTGCATGACTGCTCTGATCATTTTCATAGACCTGCTATGTTACGACCAAGGTGGAAGTGTGGAGTCCTTGGTGCTCTCTGAGCCTTGTTGTTTTCTTGCAGATGTTTCATTGCCAGGCTAGGCAACATCTTCAGTGCGAAAAGGGAGTGGGACTTGCTCTCTGTTTATATACCCTGGCTTGTCCTGCCTGTGTTGGTGGGGGTGTTGTTCTCTCCTTAGGAGTTCCTTGATTGGGGTGTTGTTTGCTACCTGGTTGGTTGACTGAGTTAATAGTTCCTTGATTAGGTATATTGTGCTGTTCGATTGTTCCTCTGGTGCTAATCCTGGTGTTAATCTTTGCATATCTGGGTGATGATTGCTGCCAAGGAGGTGTTCTGGTCTTCTGGCTTTTCTATTGTCTCTTATGAATGGTATGTAAATGTTGTTAACCTCTATGTGTCTGTTGATGGCTGCTTTGTCTGAGTGCCAAGCTTCCAGGAATTCTCTAGCATTTTTGGATTTGGCTTGGTTTAAGATGCTCACAGTTTCCCAGTTGAAAGTATGGTTAAGTCTGTCCATGTGTTGTGAGATTAAGGAGTTTTCATCGTGTCTTCTGACTGCTAGTTGGTGTTCGTGGATACGTTCTGCTAGTCTTCTGCCGGTCTGTCCTTCATAGTGGCTGTTACAGTCCTTACACTGTATGTTGTAGATGACTCCTGTTTTTTCTTCTTGGGCTACTGGGTCTTTTGGATTACTTACAATGTTCTGAATGGTTTTGGTTGGTTTGTGTGCTACGGTGATGCTGTGTGGTTGTAACAGTCTATTAGTAGTTTCTGAGATGTTTCTGATGTATGGCAGTGTAATCCTTTTCGTAGCTTCTGTTGGTTTTGCTGTGGTGAGTTGAGTGGTCAGGCACTTTTTGATAAAGTTGCGTGCGTATCCATTTTGCTGGAAGATGCTATATCTGTTTTCTTTTTCTGGTGTTCTGGGTTGCTGCAATGCATTTGTGCTTGTCTGAATAGTGTTCTTACACAGCTCCTCTTGTGGGAAGTTGGGTTATTGCTTTGGTAGTGCAGCACTTGGTTAGTGTGGGTAGAGTTCCGGTAGACTTGTGTTTCTAGAATGCCATCATTTCCTCTACTGATGAGGATGTCCAAGAAGGGTAGTGTGTTGTTGTTTCCTTCTTCCCTTGTGAATTTTATTCCTTTGAAGATGTTGTTGATGGTTTCATGTGTTTCTTCCATTTGATCCTTTTTTATTATGATGAAGCTGTCATCTACATACCAGATCCATACTTTGGGTTGTATGCGTGGGAGTGCTATCCTTTCTAGACGTTGCATTACAATCTTTGCTATGAGTCCTGAGAGTGGTGATCCCATAGGTGTAGCAAACAACAACCCAATCAAGGAACTCCTAAGGAGAGAACAACACCTCCCCACCAACACCTTAAAAGTTGTTAAGTGAGACATCACGTGACCGCGACGGACTATGACCTCACTTCCGCCACGGTAGTTAAGCGAATCACCCACGGATGTTAAGCAATACATCACATGACCATGACTTGCAATTTTGCTGCCAGCTTCTCCATTGTCTCTGCTTGTTGGGAGCCAATTGTGAAGCGTGCAAATGGTGATCACATGACCACAGGACACTGTGACAATCGTAAACACCTGCTGGTTGTGAAGCGCCCGAATGTTGATCACATGACTGGGGATGCTGCAACGGTTGTAAGTGTGAGGACCAGTCATAAAGTTACTTTTTCAGCACCATCGTAATTCTGAACGGTCACTAAACAGGGCAGTTGTTAAGCAAGGACTCTTTGTATTTGATTATTGGTTGTATTCTAGCCAAGTAGTGTTCTTGCTATATCCTTCCTAATTATAAAAGCAACACTGATCCTTGTCTTTCATATCCTATGTAGTAAACAGTGGGTTTTTCTGATTGAAAATGTCCAATGCCAATCCATCTCAATTTGCTGATGCCTAAGATGTCAATGTCTAGTCAGTTCAATTCATCTTTCACTGTGCTGAGTTTTCCCATGTTCATACTTCTTACTATATTGCTGTCCTCCTATATTGCTGCTGCCAATACAGGTGCCTGCTTGCTTTAGCTGGGCAGCTGGGATAACCTTCAGGCTTTGGGTGACCCTGTTGGGAATATATACTCTTGGTATTCTTCACCCATTCCTGCCAGGAACACCCCCTTCTCAATGAGGCAGCATAGCAGGACTTGCAGGGGAAATAGTTATCTCAAATTTATAAATAATAACATCTCAATGGTATCTATCATAAATCAGAACTTACAGGGGCATGAACTGTGTTATCCGGAAGCTACTAATACACTACTATCAAAATAGTAAAGTATTTGATAACACTTCTCATCTGTTTTGTTGCTTGCTGATCCACATATGGAATTTTATTTTGTTCTCACTGTAAGTCCTGATTTATACCATGAAATGTTTGAATGACAAACTTGTGTAGAGTTAATAAAGAAATGCTGTTTTAAACATTAGATTTAAAATCTAATGGATTACTGAAATACAGTTATTAAGTTTGGAGCATACATTTTCCATACTGTAATAGAAACCTTTACATTGTTCTTATGTATTAATATCTGGAATTCCACAGTGCCTGACAGATGTCAGGTTTATGAACATAATTTGATATTTCAAAGAAGTGAATTTTGTTGTTGGTTGTATTTTTTGTTGTGTTTTGTATATGTTTTCTGTGTTGTTTGGCCAGCTTCCCCATGTTGTTCATCATTTATTGTCTATTGTATTTTTTTTTATTTTGTTTTGTTATATTTTGAACTGCCTAGAGTCAGTCTGGAGTTGGGCGGCGCCTAAATCAAATAAATAAACCATACTTTTCATATAGTCGAACTTGAAAGCAAGATCCCCATTTTGAAACGTGCTTGAATTGATGTGTTCCACTTCAACTGAGATATTCATCATTAGCTAATTCAAGTGGCATCTTCATTTTAGAGAATGATGCTTTGCAACGCATTTTCAGAATCAAAGTGTTAATATTTTTTGGGAACTAGATGTGATTGATGAAATATCCATCCTATCATACCTAATGCACGAATCTTATTTTTAGCTGCTGAGAATGTTGTCAGTATATTCCTTGGCAGGTTCACTCATAGCACTATATTTTCCTGCTCTCTCCTCTACCCTTCAAAAAACACATTTCCAAAGGAGTCAGTATAAGATCACATGGGAAATATTGTTCCTTTCCTTCTTCCCTTCCTTTTTTTTCCGTTTCTCTTTTCTCTTTTCTTTCTCTTATAGGCATTTTTTTTCATTCATAGGACATTACATATAAAATTTAGGGTTTTCATTGAAAAGCAAGCAAAACTTATATTGTGGAGTCCTTGGTGCTCTCTGAGCCTTGTTGTTTTCTTGCAGACTTTTCTGCAAGAAACGTCTGAATTTATATTCTGAAAGTTATTGAACACAAAGATCAGCCTTTGGAGAACTGGTGGAAGATGGTGAGACAGATTTAAAAAAAATACAATCTAGCTAGGCATAGGGATACGTTATGCAAAGTTACTGTGTAAGCCAGTTTGGTCTAGTGGTTAAGCCAACGGGCTAGAAACCAGGAGACTGAGAGTTCTAGTCCCGCCTTAGGCATGGAAGTCGGCTGGGTGACCTTGGGCCAGTCCCTCTCTCTCTCAGCCCTAGGAAGGAGCCAATAGCAAACCAGGAGACTGAGAGTTCTAGTCCCGCCTTAGGCATGGAAGCCGGCTGGGTGACCTTGGGCCAGTCCCCCTCTCTCAGCCCAAGTCACCTCACAGAGTTGCTGTTGTGGGGAAAATAGGAGGAGGAAGGAGTATTTGGTATGTTTGCTGCCTTGAGTTATTTATAAAAAAATAATAAAGGGATAGAAAATAAATAAATAAATAAATAAATAAATAAATAAATAAATAAAATTTCCAGTTGCATGAAAACAGGAGTCTCTTTTCTCTTTTGTTAGTTGGAGGAATATCTATAGGTTTGACTGATCTTTCTTACCAGTGGGATAGTTCCTGTAGTGGGTTGTTTAGCAAACCAAAGCAATAAATACAGACAATATAAAATTAGAACATGGTTGAGTTTTTTTTCTTAAAATAAAATTCAGCTGAATTGTTTTTGCAAGCTGGATTCCTTGATGCTGCACTAAAGGTACTCACTCTTCCTATTGGGGCTATAGTTTCTAGGATAAAGTTCACTTCCGGACACTAGTATAGAGAGGAGATTGTTGTGTGAAGCGAGTGGGTGAGAAAGTGCTTCTGCCAATTTGATCCCCTCTATTGTCTTATTTAAAATGATAGTTTTATATTGTAATAGTTTGTTGTCTTGGCCAATTCATATGCCTAGTGCAGAAAATAAATGTGATTTTTTAAAATGCAGTTGAGCTATAGCCTTGGCCAGTCACCAATGCAGCAATACTGGACTTTTGTCCTTATTTATTTATTCATGCAGGTTGTCTGCTGTCTCAGTCCAAGTGGACTCTGGGCAATTTCATGTGAATAATATGTATGTGAAGAGAAGTATGAAAAATGCTGGAGACCATAAAAATGTTACCACTTAAGACTCTTACCACCTTGACTTGGTTGCTTTTCTTTATGGTAGAGAGACTGTTTTACTCTCACCACTTCCCTGGAATTTGACAGCAAATAACTGATTTAGGATGGATTTTGGAGGGGGAAAATATTGTAATTAATCACTCTGTGGTAAGTCAAAAGGTTCAAATCCTTAAGTCAAATGGAAATTTTGTCTAAACTTGTGAATTCTGTGAAATTCTGAATACTCTTAACTATTTGAATTGTTCCTTATTTTTCCTCTTTCAATTATTCTTATATTCCTATAGAAATTATGATTGAATCTCAGGTACAGGTAGTCCTCGCTTACCAACCGCTTGTTCAGCGACCGTTCGAAGTTACGACGGTGCTGAAAAAGGAGTTTTACAACCAGTCCTTTAAGTTGAGGCTGTCATAGCATCCCCGCAGTCATGTGATTGTGATTCTGGTGCTTGGCAACCAGTGCATATTTATGATAATCACAGCATCCTGCTGTGATTACCATTTGCAACCTTTATAGCTGGCTCCTGACAAGCAAAGTCAATGGGGAAGCCAGTAGGAAGTCACAAGTTGGGGTTACATGACATTGCCCTTTATGACCGTGGTGATTTGCTTAACAGACGCAGCCAAAACTGACCTTGTAAGTCGGTGTGATCATGTGATGTTTCACTTTATGACCATGTTGCTTAGTGACAGAGTTGCTGGTCCCAATTACGGTTGGTAAGTGAGGACTACCTGTATATGCAATTCAATTAGTGCTGGAATGGCTGTTATGAAGTGCTGTAACTGTAAATGTATTGGGCTGTACAGTTCATGGCAAAACAGACCTCTATGATGCTTTTCTTTTCTGCCTGTCAAGTATAACTGTAAAAACTGTAACTGTAAAAACCAACTGATTCAAAATGATATTAACTATGTTTTTTTTAAATATTGCATTTACATAGAAGTATTTTCTTTCTTCAGAGAAAAAATAAAGTTCTCCCTCTCCCACACATGGGCATGTATATACAGTAAACAGGCCAAGTCTTGCTCCTAAAGCTGGAAGTTCCCTTGTTGAATGTGGTTTTTTACCTCACAATATACTTTGTAGGTCTTGGGGATTAGAGAGAACTAAAGGTAGATCCTAATAAATCTCCCAGCACAAATAGTAAATAAAATGTATTATCTGTGTTATTGAGAGAAAGAGAAATAAATTTTAGGTCCCCTGTTTTAGACTGAAAGGATTCACTTTATGGAATTTTAATATAGTGGACAAATGCAAAAGATTTATTTTATGTTTGACCAATGGTCTGCTAGCTCACATAGAATGGATAACACAATTTTTTTAAAAAAAGCCAAACTGAAGGGGTTTTCTATCAGAATTGTATTGGTTTCATTAAACAGTATTGGTTTCGTTAAACAAATGCATCACACATGCCACGTCTGAGAAACCTGAGGAAACAGATAAGAAGTAGCTTTGACAGCCTTTTGTTGCTGGTCAGAGACTGTACCTGAATCGTTCATTTTAGCAAGAGGGTTTCTTTAGACAAGCAGGGTTCCTATTGAACAGGAACTCTCCCTCCTACGTTTCACCTTGAGCTCTAGCTCTCTTTTATAAAACAGCCCTGTTTAAGAGCGGTTTACAATAGTCTGGACTCTTCTGTTGGGTTCCTTACTTCAGTGTGTTTATTTTTGCATGTTACATTTCCTACAACTGCACCATTTTAAAACTGGGGAGGTATCACATGTTTCAGTGCCACCTCCGAAAATGTCCTTGCCTATAGAAAGTTAGAGTGTTAAGAAAACAGCCCTTCTTTTGGCAGTCTACCTTTCCCTCTTAAGGGAAGCAACCTTTTTGCAAAATAAATTTGCTCTAAGTACATGACATGGCAGATTCTATTCAGGGAATAGAGAATGCACAAGAAAATTAATTTTAAAAGAAAAAAAACCACTGAAAGGAATATTATAATTTGACAGAAGCTCCAGGGAAGATCTTTAATGTTTATTCCTTTAGCTTTCTTTTACATTTAGTCACCTCTATTTGTCACTCAACTTTTTCCCTAATGTGCTGTTTTGGTCAGATTATTAGAAAGTTTCCAGAGTTGTCTGAACTACTCTAAAACCTAAATTTAAAATGTGCTTGGTCTTCATGAGAAACATCTTGAAGGTTGTAGCGAGAGTAAAAATTCATTAAAAGAGTGGGGGGACTATTTCTTCACCATTTGAAGAGAGCCGCCAACAGAAAAATACAGAGGACAGTATAAGGCTCTGAGCCAATTACATGATACATCTGCTACTGTAGAAGCAACTGTGATGTGAAGAAGTGCCAGTATGTATAAAACACTTGAAGTTTGAGCTCATATAGATGCAGTAATTACCAGAGGCAATAAACTAGACGTAAACATACAGAGTCAAAATAAAAGTAACCTTAGACAATATTTCTAGCTGAATATTTTTATCTAGCCTTTCTGTTTTTCCAGAGAGCAATATCCCTCTGTCTCGGTTCTTCCTGGATTCCCCTCCAGATCCCTGAAAATTCTAGTCCCTTAATTTGGAGGCTTTTGGGGAGACGGAAGGTGTCCCATTTCTCTTCTCAGCCTCAATTCCCAACTTCTATCATTGTTTTAGAAAGACAAACTTTTTTTCTTTCTAGCAGAAAAGGAGAGGTTTGGGTAATCTGACTTTGTATGTGACTCAGGGCATACAAGTGTCCCCTTGTGCAGGTGTATATTCCATGTCTGAGAGGAATCTGAAACTAGGCTGAAATTCAGATGCGTCTGAATGTATGGTGACCGCTTAAAGGAAGCTGTACCTGATATCACAGTGGTGATGTAAACAATGTGGAAAGATGGTAATTTCTATGAAGCCCTACAAAATACTGAAAAACTGCACAGGTTTGAAAGTGATAAAGAAACTAGCCAAACCTTTTCCGAAGATCAGCAAGAACAATGTCAGTGTGTCGTATTTGGCCTTGTCCTCCCTACTTTGGCATTGGACCTTTCCAGTCTTCTTTTTGGTTCAGTTCTTGATCACTATACAATGGCTAGTTATATTGGGTTCTTGCTTAGCTGAAGAAAGCTTAGTTGGAGTAGGGGGTATACATGCACATATATATCGACACATCCAAAAATAAAAGCATTAAAAAAGACTATATTTATTTATTTATTTATTTTCTATCCCACGTTTATTTTTATAAATAACTCAAGGCGGCGAACATACCTAATACTCCTTCCTCCTCCTATTTTCCCCACAACAACAACCCTGTGAGGTGAGTTGGGCTGAGAGAGAGTGACTGGCCCAAGGTCATCCAGCCGGCTTTCATGCCTGAGGCGGGACTAGAACTCTCAGTCTCCTGGTTTCCAATGGCTCCTTCCTAGGGCTGAGAGAGAGTGACTGGCCCAAGGTCACCCAGTCGGCTTTCATGCCTAAGGCGGGACTAGAACTCTCAGTCTCCTGGTTTCTAGCTTGTTGCCTTAACCCAGTGCTTTCCAAACTGCCGCCGTTGGCGACACACCAACAGCGGCAGCGGCAGCGGCGCAGGGGCGGCAGCGTGCACGGTGGCGGCGGCATGCATGGCGGCGGCTGTGGCCTCGTGTTTTCCGCTAAAACCCGGAAGCACTGATGGCGCACTGCTGCCACCATACACGCCGCTGCACGTGCTCCTGCGCTGCCGCCGTGCACATCCACTTCCAGGTTTTGTTATGACACACTATAAGACTAAAGTGTCGTGACACACAGTTTTGAAAGCTACGTCTTAACCACTAGACCAAACTGGCTCTCTTTAAAAGGAAAACAAAAAGATAATATTTCAGCCATATGTGTATGCAAAGTTAAGCAATAGCAGTATTGTAAGAATGAGATGTTCATGCCTCCCACTTTCCCTCAGAGCATGCCCGAAGAAATTGGGAAATGTTCTATCCAAATTTTTAAAAAAGGATTGGAATTAATTGTTCCACCTACAGATCTCTTACTTTGACTGGTGAAGGGGAATTAAAGGTATAATAGCGGTGGAGTCTTTGGTGCTCTCTGAGCTTGGTTGTTTCCTTGCAGATGTTTCACTACCCAACTAGGTAACATCATCAGTTTCAAGTGTGGGGTTTGCTCTCTGTTTATATACAGTAGCTTGCCCTGCCCGTTTTGGTGGGGGTGTGGTTTTCTCCTTGGTAGTTCCTTGATTAGAGTATTGTTTTCTACTGGATTGTTTGCTTGGTGTTAATCCCTGCTTATCTGGGTTTTTTGTTCTTAGCTTTTTTATTGTCTCTTTTGAATGGTCTGTAAGTGTGGTTTATCTCTATGTGTCTATTGATGACTGTTTTGTCTGAATATCAAGCTTCCAGGAATTCCCTAGCATTTTTGGATTTAGCTTGGTCTAGGATGCTGACAGTTTCCCAGTTGAACTATGGTCCATGTGTTGTGAGATTAAGGAGTTTTCATCATGTCTTCTGACTGCTAGTTGTTGTTCATGGATGCACTCTGCTAGTCTTCTGCCTGTCTGTCCTACATGGACTAGAACACATCCTTTTCAGCGACAGCGCTGAAAAAACCAACTTGTGAGTGTTACTTGCACTTATGACCGTTGCAGCATTCCTACAGTAACGTGATCGTGATTTGGGCGCTTGGCAACATTTACGATGGTTGCAGCGTCCCATGGTAACGTGATCACCATTTTCGATCTTCCCAGCAAAATCAATAGGGAACCATGTGATTTGCTTAACGATCACGTGGTTTGCTTAACAACCATGTGATTCGCTTAATGACCACCACAAAAATGGTCGTAAAATCGGGTCCAGATTCTCTTAATGACTAATGTCTATGCATATATCTCTACTATGTTACATTCTCTGAATACTATGGTACTCTCTTCACATGTTTTAACCTGCCCTTCTGTTTCGCAGAGTAACCCTGTAGTAAAATAGCTCTTCAGATGTACAAATTTCTCCATTTAAAATGAAATCTCATATCCAGTTCTATCTCCTTCATGCAGCAGTGTCCTTAGCTATGAGGATGCCCAAATGATGCCATGTATACAACATCAGCATCACACAAATGCTGCCATTATGCACTTGTGTTCCAGTGTCTGAAACAAGTATGTGAGTTGTAACGTTTGTGTGATGACATTATATACATGTTGTAATTTGTCCCCCTCATGCCCCTGCAGGCATCCATGTCTTGATGCCTCCACATATCCATCACAATCTGTTGAGACACAAGCATGCAAGAAAAAAGTGTGAATGCTTCAGTCCCACAATGAAAGAAAGGAATTGTTTTTGAGCCAAATACATTGTGAATTCTTGCTTGAACAACTGATTCCAGTCTTTATTTCTTCACTGTTGCCAATATTCTGATGAAATAAAATATTTAATGCATATGGTAGTAAACTATTCAAGAACTCATAGCATCCCATGCAGTATGAGATAAATTCAAACTTTTCTAACAAAATGTTTTAATAAGGCGAACCATTTAAAAGTATGACAAGGATTTAGGCAGAGATAGGCAATTTATGATACGTTGAGAAACACGAATGTCTTGAACTTGCACTCAGTATATTTTGCATAACCTTGTGTGACTGAATTATATGTATAATGACTTGTGCAAAGCTACTGGGTTAATAGTTCGTGCTGGGAAATTGAGCCTTCCAATAAGGTAAAACTACCAAATCCTGACATAGTTAAATTCAATGAGTTCAAAACTGTAAGACATACTTTCTGTCTCATTATAATGTGAATTTAGACAGCATAATTATTTTGCTTCATACAGTATGTATTCTATAGCTCTAAGAACTTGCAGTTGCTGTCTTTTTTCCTTACAGCTGGGGATTAAAGACTTGCACCATTTAAAAGATTTCAGGGGGCAATTCAAGAATTCTGAATTTTACCAGAATTAGTCAAAACTTTTCCTGTGCTCCTAGGAATTTAGAGAAAGTAAGTGTGATCTAATCTGTCCACAGGTAACACCTGTAGCTTCTTGGTGACTGGTTCTGTAGGAGAAGTACAATGTGTTTTGATCCTTTTTGTCATGAAAATTGGTTCTAGATAATTTGACACTTTTTCCATACAGTCTGAATCTCAGGGCTGGATCACTTGATGAGCCTAATATCAGTCACTTCCATGAGACAGTGTGGTGCACAGATACATGTAGTTCTAGAATCAGGGAGGTCCAGTTTCAGACCCTTAGCCAACTGCAAACTCACTGGGTGATGTTTGTCCATTCCCAGGTCTACACCAGATGATAATGCAATATGCTTGGTTTTGGCATAGTACATTGTGTGAACCCTGAAGTTGTGGTTTGTAGCCATATAGCTTAAAATATTTTGCAAACCCAACCAGTTATGAAGAATAAAGCATGATGTAACAATCCCTGACTTAATAAGCCATAGTGGTGGTATCACATGTTGTGTGAGCCCAGCCACTCTAACCTACCTCATAAGGTTATTGTGACAATAAAATGGGTGAAGGAAACTTTCTGGAGAATAGTAGGATAAAAGTAGTTAATTATGTTTGAATGACCCATTAATATCTATAAGGGTGAGCATGATATGTTCAACAAAATATTGGAAAATACTCATAATGAAATGGTTTTTCGGTTATCCATCTGATTATTTATCAGCCAGCTTATCTCTTTTCTATGTAATAATAATCTGTGATGCAGGAAAATCACTCTTTGTCTCGTCTGTTGTCTCCATAACAACAGAGAGTTTTTACAACAGAAGAATAGCCACTGAGGTTGTTACCCAAAAATCTCATGTTCAAGTTATTGTTGATAGCAACACAACAAATGCCAGGACAAGGCTTACAAGGAGACAATAATAGGCACTGCACAGGTGTGTGAGTTATTTCATGTGATGCTTTTATAGTGGAAAACATACCAGAGAATAAAGGCACATGACCCTGATATTAATGCAAATTATATATGAAAATGAGTTTTTAGGTACAACAAGAAACTGTTATGTAACTTCTGTAATAGAATAAATTGAGCAGCTTTTGCTGTAAGCAGTGTATTCCCCTTTAGAATAAGATATAATAATATAATAAGATATAAGATATAAGAACTATGTGGATAGAAGACATCAAGTATACAAGTTCAGAAAAAAAGAGATAATGAGCATGAGCCTTGGTGTGGCCATGAGAAGTGACTACATTAATAAAAAAAACTATTATTATAAAAATTGTTGCTCATTTTTAATGTCACCTTGATAAGTGCACAGAATATAGGCCAAATAATGAGCAGTTTCTTAGAAACCTAAATCATCTTAAACATGAAATTCATATTAGGTGAAATACTTATTTTTCTTTTGCTCCTATTACAAGCAAATATAATACATAATTAGTAGCCTGATATATGAGCAACTTTAAAAAAAAATTTTCCTAGAACAGAATTCCAAAGTTCTCTCTCTCTCTTAGCCAGCTTAATTTATAAACATTATTCCTAGTTGTGTTTGCAACCTTCTGGCAAATTAAAAGGGGAATAGAGTTCTGTTTAAGCTTCTGTTTCCCATGATTAATCCTTGTGTTTAGGGTTTTCCCTCTCAGTAGGTCACGGTTTCATGGGATGAACTTTTGACTTTCCTGTGAGCATCAGCCTCTAACTAAAAACAATGACTTTACATCTCCAAAATATTATAACCCGGCTGAATAGTAGTATTATTGCACCAGCTTTGGGAAACATCTGACCACATGACTGGCTTTAGAAAACAAATAGATGTAGAGATAGAGATAGAGATAGAGATAGAGATAGAGATAGAGATAGAGATAGAGATAGAGATAGAGATAGAGATAGAGATAGAGATAGAGATAGAGATAGAGATAGAGAAGTAAATATAGGTAATATAGAGATACAGATGTAATCTCCAAAAAGTGTGTGTGTAAATAAAAGACCAAACCTCTCCAGATCTTTAGTTATCCAGTGCATCTGCCTGCCATACAACCTCCAATTAACCCTGACGTAATATACAAAGCATGTTGCTTTAGTTCATGTGATGAAGGGAAGCTATTATTTGGCAAAGTATCACCCTCGAAGGCTTATTTTCCAGTGCAGCCTAGTACATAATGCAGCCAAATGCAGAACACCTTATTTTCAGCTGCTTCCATGCTGTGTTCATCTTGGTTTTGTGGATGATTACAGCAATAGCATTTTCAAGGTACCTCTAAACGAAAGGTGTATCTGACAATTCATAAATTTCCATTCTTGTTGCCCAGTTCCACTTTGTCTTACAGAAAGATGTGAAGAATTGGAAGGTAATACTAGAGGTGAGTCTGTTTCTTTAAGATTTATTTTATCCAGGTGAGGTATCTTTTTTTTTTCTTAAACTCCGTAAATAGTTTATATATTGTATATAAACTGGGGAAATGCTTATATTCAGCAAAGTTAAAAGAATTGGAGGAATTTTTGTGATGGCATAGTTAACTCAGCAAATTGATGATTATATTTTCTCCATAAGGAAAAAGGAGTAACCAGCACTAGATTTATTTCTAATAAACAGTGCTAATATGTATTGCTGGTCCAGTTTTGTTGCAATTGAGTATGCATATCGTTCATTTTATGTGGATGGACATATACTAAAGAGACTGGAGATCCTACCATTACATATGTGATGTTTTCTTTTTCTTTTTTGTCATTTTGTAACATACAAAATAATCCTCTACTAAACCATCTTTGAAAAAACTAATTCTAGTGTTTAGGAGGATTTTTTTTTCCAGCAGAAAAAAATATCCTCACCTAAATTGTTATACAGTTGCTATTTAGTCATAATATTAATATTGTTGTTGTTATTTATTAAATTTGTATACCACCCAACCCCCAATGACTTTTATGTTCCATATCAGTACCAAATTAAACTTTATCCACATCAGTATGACTTTTATGTTCCATATCAGTACCAAATTAAACTTTATCCACATCAGTAATTCTTTTAAAAATTTTTGCCATTTTCCGGCAAAAAATGCCCATTGGGGAAGCTGTATTCACTTAACAACCGCTGTGATTTGCTTAACAACTGTGGTGATTCACTTAACGACCGCCATATAAATGGTCGTAAAATTGGGTCCGGTCATGTGGTGCATGTGGACTTACAACTGCACTGACTTACAAGGGAAATTCCGGCCCCAATTGTGGTTATAAGTTGAGGACTACCTGTAGGCAATTTCTGAAAGTGATTAGAAAGTGAGGTTTGTGAACTTAGTGTCCTTTAAAAGGCTCCACCGCAGTTGCGAGCAAGATGGCTGATCCCATCATCTCCTGGCACTCAAACCCACAGAAAACCACTGTCCTGCAGTCTCCTTGCGAGGAGCAGCCATCTGGAGTATACTGTATGTGGGCAGTCTCCTGTCCTTCCTTTTCCAGAGAGGTTCCAAGGAACCAGTCTACTCACCAGTTCCTTGGTCTTTGCCATGGTTGTCAGCTCCACTTTCTCAGAGCCATCTTTAGTTCACCATACCATCCCCTGGAAGTCAAGATTAAAAGGAAACTTATCTTGTCTTTGGGAATCACGCTATGAGATTTAGCAACAAAGACAGAACTCATCTCCAGGTACTTAAACACTAAACAAGTTTCACTAAACACAGGGGTGTTTAGGGGCAGGGTTGACTTCCAAAAAGGTGAATCCAGATTGACCAACCAATAGATTGGCCAGGTGATTTTTTCTGGACCTAATTAGCATATGGTTAGCCACAGAAATGGAGTATGTATACATATAGATGTTGGTCTGGCTATGTCTGGACATTTCTTTTGTTGACCTCATTCATCATCCCCTGTTCTACATCCAAGTATTAACCAAATAGAAGAAGAGAGACTCGTTTAGAAGGTATGGTGGGATAGTCCTGCTATGAAATCAGCAAGGATCACCTGCAGTCTAGCTCCACTTCTCCTTTCCTATTGGCAAGTTGGATATCATATTGAATAGCATCAGTGTTGAGCTTCTTATCTGCAATTACAAAATGTCAATATTTCTCTGCTCTTATTGCATCCGCAGAATGCCGCCTGACGGCCCTGTTTAACATCACCCGATCTCTTTTGGGGAAGGTGGATTTAGAAACCCACCTACAGGACCGTGCTGAGGAGTTTTCTGGGCATCTGGAGGATAAAATCGCTTGGAATTGTTCCAAGTTGGATGCCAAGCATGTAGCAGGGTCTGGGGAGATGCCTAGGGACCGTACTTACCCAGTTATCTGGGAACAGTTTGATCCTGTTGGGCCTGAGGAAGTGGGCAGGGTTCTCGGGTCTATAAACGCCACCACTTGTCAACTAGATCTCTGTCCCTCCTCGCTGGTGAAGGCAGCTTGGGAGGTGATGTGTGGGTGGGTCCAGGCGATGGTGAATTCATCCTTAGGGGAGGGATGATCGTTAGGGATCCCACCATTCTGGACAATTTTCGTCCAATCTCCCACCTTCCCTCTTTAGGGAAGGTGGTTGAGAAAGTGGTGGCGTTGCAGCTCCAGAGGATCCTGGATGAAACGGATTATCTGGACCCTTTTCAGTTGGGTTTCAGGCCCAGATATGGGACAGAAACAGCTTTTGTTGTGCTTATGGATGATCTCTGGCAGGAGCGGGACGGGGGCAGTGCATTCATCCTGGCTCTTCTTGACCTCTCAGTGACTTTTGATACCATCGACCATGGTATCCTTTCGGGTCGGCTCGGGGAGTTGGGGGTAGGTGGCATAATTTTGCACTGGTTCACCTCCTTCCTCCAGGGCCGGTCCGAATCGGTGTTGATAGGGAGCGAGAGATCCGACCCATGGCCCCTCCTTTGTGGGGTGCCGCAGGGTTCGGTACTCTCTCTGCTCCTCTTTAACATCTACATGAAACCGCTGGGTGAGATCATCCATTGTCATGGGGTGAGGTATCATCAATACGCTGATGATACTCAATTATACATCTCCATCTTCGGGTGACATAAGTGATGCTGTGATCACCCTTTCTCGGTGCCTGGAGGCTGTAGGGGTCTGGATAGGGAACAACAGGCTTCAGCTGAACCCTGGTAAGATGGAGTGGCTGTGGGTTGGGGGCTCCTGGGTATACGGGAATTTACCATCTTTGGCTCTGGATGGGATTGCACTGCCCCAGACAGATCCGGTGCAGAACCTGGGGTTTCTCCTGGAGTCTCAACTCCTGCTCAAAGAGCAGGTGGCAGTCGTGGCCAGGGGAGCCTTTGCACAACTTAGTGTTGTGCGCCAGCTATGCCCCTTCCTGGATCGGGAGTCCCTCCGAACAGTCACTCGTGCCCTAGTCATCTCCCACATAGATTACTGCAATGCGCTCTACATGGGGCTACCCTTGAAGAATATCCGGAAGCTACAGCTGGTGCAGAATGTGGCCACACTAGCAGTCTTAGGAGCCCCAAGGAGGACACTTATAACACCTTTGCTGCGCGAGCTGCATTGGGTGCCAGTTTGCTTCCGGGTCCAATTCAAGGTGTTGGTTATCACCTTGAAAGCCCTACATGGCATGGGTCCAGGTTACCTGAGGAACCGCCTCACCCCCGCTACATCGACCCATCCCACCCGGTCAGGCAGAGAGGGCATGTTATGGACCCTGTCCATGAGTGATTGCCGATTGGCAGGGTCCAGGAGGAGGGCCTTCTCTGCCATGGCACCCGCCCTTTGGAATAAGTTACCCCCGGAAGTGAGGCAGGCCCCCACTCTCCCAGCCTTCCGGAAGGGGGTTAAGACATGGTTGTGCCACCTTGCTTAGGGTGGGAGGAAGGATAGCCATTCATGGGGGTGGTTGGCACCATGATGGTGCCAAGGATAAGATCTTTATTTGCCATCTTGAATTTTATATTTTGTATTTTTATATTTGTATCTGTATCTGTATTTATATTTATATTTATACTGTATTGTTTTTAGTGATATGTCATTTTTATCATCTGTAAGCTGCCCAGAGTCGTCGTATGCGAGATGGGCGGTAGAGAAATATGATTGATTGATTGATTGATAGATAGATAGATAGATAGATAGATAGATAGATAGATGATAGATAGATAACCTAATATCAGATTTATGTCCATGAAATGTATATACATTATAATTAATAAGAAAATATAGTTCATAAATCACATGAACACTGAAGGGCAGCATACCAATCCCTATGGCATTACCATATCTTCAACTTTCCATAACAAGAATAAAATGTTCTTTGATGTTTGTACCCTTTTTCATGTGAATCATATTTAAGCCCCTCCGAGGTCCAATTCGGTAAAAATGTATGCTTTCTGGAGCCCTTCCAAAAGTTCAGAAATGAGGAAAGAATGTAGTAATCCCCACTAGTAACAGTTTGGGAGCTAGTAATCACAGGCTGCATGTAGGCAACTATCCTTCTCTGCAAAAAAGTTAGAAGTGATAACAGTTGAGGAGCAATGGTGGTTAAAGCTTTTCTGTAAATTCTTGTTAATTCCCTCCTTCAGGCAGATTAACTCTATATTTGACATTGCACAGCGGCATTTTGCAGGAATCTGGGCTCCAGGGATATGATTGTGCTGCCACAGGATTGATGGGGGCAGGTCTATGCTTCCTCTTTTCCAAACACATCTTCAGAACCTGCATTTTTAGCAGGCAAGATAAAAGGGTGCACTAGCTGAGGGGTGATAAACAGTTCTCTGAAGTCTGGGAACTGTTCTTATCCTGCTAACTTCATTAGTAACCTAACCAGTGGTTTTGTCTGAAAACTCTGTTGCCAGGTTTTTTTGTAATATGTTCTGAGAGAGCACTGTTGGCCACAATGCAGCAGTTCAGGGACCATTTCTGGCCCGCAGGCTCCCCTCCGCTGATACACTGTGCGAGGTGTAAGTAAGAATAGGCGTTAATTCTTAAGTATTACAATTTGCTGTTTCATTATGGAGTGCTATATGTCATGTGAAGGATCAGGTTAAATAGTTGCTGATACTTGCCAAGAGGGTCAAGGTGATACTGTTGTTACCTGCAGCTGGTTCAGATCATAAATGTGTCATTAAATATTACTTTATTCCTTTGACCCTTTAATAATTCTTGCAGTAAAAAAAAGTCATGTTTGCCTAATGAAACAGGGTGGGATATTAGCTAAAAGATTTTTTAAATTAAGATTTGCTGTATACATTAAACCACTATTTTGAAGTGTTCGTGAATATAAGATATTATCATTTAATTTCATACCTGCCAACACATCAGTATCAGAAACAAGGACGTAATTATTTTAATTTCCTGCCTGTTGCACAGCATGCAAAAGCATTTTGTTCCTTTCCCATTTTCCCCACTGCATTTTCCATTCTGTCTGTCAAACCCTAGGGCAGTGTTTCCCAACCTCAGCAACTTTAAGATGTGTGGACTCCCATGCTGGCTGGGAAATTCTGGGAGATGAAGTCCACACATCTTAAAGTTGCTGATGTTGGGAAACACTGCCCTAGAGAGACAGACCTCATGAAAACAGACATTAATAACTGATGTTATTATGATGGAGTAACTCCACTTCTGTCATGGCTAGGCGAAGAATGATGCTGAGCCCCAGAGATAAGCTTTGGATCTTTATTCTCTACCTTACACAGAATCTTACCAAATTAAGCCACCAGAACAGTTCACTGGGGAAAAACCCCAAGCAAGCTAAGGCGGGCCCTGTCAGTGTATGTAAAGAAAAATATATTATTCTTGGGATTTTACTGGTCTGACAAGGACGTGCAAATGAGATAATGGCTAGCAGCTGAGACTAATTAACTCAGGTGTTGGCTGAGCTCACCAACCTTGAGAGGTAATTGAGGTAATTGACTGCTGCTAATTAACTGCACCTGTATCTGGGTATGAGTAAGCAGAACTATGTGTATATATACCATGGATGTGAAACATGGTGTGGGGTAGTTTTTGTATGGAGTTGGTTGAGGAGTGTACTTGTAAATATTGTGTGTTGTATAGTAAAGGTCTGTATATATTTGAAACAACAGACTCTGTAGTTTATTACAGTAGCAGACAAGCAGATTTCTTTCTCAGCAGCAGTGGACGGTGCAACGCTCTATGCACTCTGACAGGCCCGGCCTGATTCTCTTGAATGGCTGCCCAAGGTCTTCTGTGCTATGAAAGTGCTTCTCACCCTGGAAAGCCCCCCTCCTTCTTGTCCTGCGATCTCCATAACAACTTCAGACACTGAGATTGCTGGAGGAAAGGGAAGAAGACCCACCACAGCCCCATTGCATTTTTATCGTTGCCATCCTCTGGCCATGTCTTCCTCCTTGGACTCAAAGCCCAAAGCTGGCCCAGCACTGGAACTGTTTCAAAGGAGCAACAAGATTGAGTTAGAAGAGCTGCTTCCGCAAAAAAAACTGAGCTTTCCTCAGCCCCAGTGATAGAGGCCATCTGGTGACTTAAATGGGGGATCCCGGTGAAATTACTCCCCCTCACTTCTCCTGGCTGGCCAGGTCAAGTTGGGATGCTAGTTTGTTGGTTCTCTCCTGAAGAAAAGGCATATTGATTTCCTTGGAATTGTTGGGCCCATAAGCTTTGTGAAATCATATTATCAATATTTATGTATGTGTGTGTATAATTTTGTACCCATTCATAGCCTGAGAAATATTGCTTAATCATTCTGTTATTTCTTTTTTTATATATAGTAATTTTTTTAAAAATGATAATTACAACAGTAAAAACTAATACAAATAAAAATATAGAATAAAAAGAAAGAGTAGAAGGTGCAGAAAAGAAAGAAAAGGAAAAATAAAAAGAGAAAATAAAGTAAAGAAAAAGAAAATGAAGTGACTTCCCACCTTCATCACAACAAGTATAAACAATTTTAGTAACTTATCACCTCCTCTTAAAATACAACAAATGATCTTTTCTTCCCATATCCCATCTCTTATCTATAAACAAATCCATAAAGCATCATCATTTCAGTCCTGGTGTCAGCAAAAGTCCATTAAGGGTTACCAGAAAAAACAATGTATCTATTTTAACCTAGATCAAATAAACCAACTTTATATTCCTTCCTTTTACTTTTAACAATCTTGATCTTTAGTCCCTTCAAATAATGTCCTAGAACTTGATTTCTTTTCATTTTTTCTTTGTCCCTTCTCACAAGATTCTTTCAAAATTTTAACAAGCCTCTTTTGTAAATCCAATATAGGAAAATTATCCACGTCACTCTCTTGGTTTATTATTTGTATATCCCTTTTAATTATTAAAACATCATCTGGTTTCTTTTGTATGTCCAGTGTAGCATTTTTTCCCCATGTTATTCTTGTAGCCTGTCATTTTTAAATCCACTTTCAACTCAGTCTCGATCTTGTCTGGTAAAACTTGTTCCTCTTCTATAATATCTTTTAGACACAGTCTCTCCATAGAGACAGATGTCTTTGTTGACACTATTAAAATTAATTTCTGAGTCTATTTTTCAAAAATATCCTTCAATATGTCCAATGTTAGAATATTTTGCTTCATTCTGTAATTGTAAGTCAAGTTTATGTGTTCTCCTCCTTTAATTATAATCTTTAGTTCCATTTAGTGTCCAATTTTAAAATCTTATTTTAAGAGGTTTTGAAGAGCCAGTCTATTCACCAGCTGCAGTCGTCAACTCCACTTTTTGTGGAGCTGTCTTCAGTCCACCATTTCTTCCTCCAGAAGTCCAATCGTTGTTATTTCTTGTTCTAAGAACAAGAAGTTCTTATAAGTTCTTTTAAATAAAGAAGTTATTTAAATAAATTTTAAATAAAGAAGTTATTTAAATAAATTTTAAATAAAGAAGTTATTTAAATAAATTTTAAATAAAGAAGTTATTTAAAAAGCAAACTTGCAGTAGTTATTGTAGCAAGCATGTTTACTCTTTGCATTTTGTTTTATTAAAAAGGAATTACGGATTTCGTTTTGCAGGAAATGCTCATCAATATTTCTTAACTGTAGATGGGGGGGCTATTATGGCAGTTCTATTTAGCATTATTTTGCACTCAGAGCACTAACATTCATGTGACTATTTATTTATTTGTCATATTTATATCCCGCCCATCTCCCCCACAAGGAGGGACCCTGGGTGGTTCATTTATTCCTTTAAGTCACTACTTTTTATGGATTTGGTTCTCCCAAAAACTTAAAACTTTGTACAGGTACTCTGAATATGTCAGGCAATGGTGAAGAATAATCAGAACACCAGCAAAATCAGTGTCTAACATGGATTCAGTAGTACCCTGTCAGAATAAGAAGCAAATTGTAGCTGGTGATAATTTAGCGTTTGATAAATTTTCCTGTACAGCAGTTCTTCACTTGTTCAGTCCCTCTATAGAATTGTTTACATGACTCTTGGTGATGGTTCAGTGCTAAATAGTTCCCTGGCAATTCCAGAGCTCTCCTTTGCTTAGAACATATGAGTGAAGGAAATGACAAAGATGTCATTATCTATGTCAATTCTCTTTATCAGCTCATGCACCTAGAAGGGTATGATTAAAGAATGAGCAGAATTCATAGGGAAATTGCAACTTTAAGCTTTTGTAAAATTTGGGTACATGGAGAATATGACATGTGTCAGGTTTCTCAAGCAGCTTTCTCAGAATGCATTGTATAGTTGGATCATAGCCAGTTTACCAGGAAAAGGGGTGGGTAGTCTAAATACAATAATCAACCAATTATTTGGAAGTATTCTTAGTATACATTTGTTCTTATTTTAGAAGATTTCTTCCAGGAATTCAAGCTTGTGCATGTGGGATTGCCCTTCCCTTTATTCACCCAGCAGCAAAAAAACTTGTGAAACAGATTGAGCTGAGAGAGACTGGCCCAGTGTCATCTGCCCTAGCACTCTTGATAAGTGAGAACTTGGACCTGCTGCTTTCATTTATTCATAATGCGTAGACTAAGACTGCACTGAATGTTTTCTAGTTCTGAAATTAGCTTCAAAGTGAGATCACCATGTAGCAAATAATACTTGCTTCAACAGACATTCACTTTGTTTTGATGCTGTGAGGCAGCCTCTTGTTCTCCTTATTGGGTCTTCTCAGATAATTTTTCTCTACCTTTGTCCTGACTTCAGACTCATTGGTTCTCACTGATAATTTAGCAACTGGATTGACTCTAACAAATTATTTGCAACTTTATAGCTACAGTAAAGTTTCTTTAATATGGATCCAAATATTAAGCACTCTTGAAAAAGAATGAAGTGGAAGGTGGGTAAAAACATTTTCCTTATTCTACTGCTGCATAAAAAAAAACCAGATTGGATTATGGTGTTTTATTATACTTTCTGCATAATTATGAATCCTTCTAATTCACTATTCTCATTCTTCTCCTTGCCTTTTTGGTGGTTCTCTTATTCTGCCTGCATAGGGCAAGCATGGATAAAAAGGTAAGAAAAAGAACTAATGAGCCATTTAACCTACACCAGGGGTGGGGAACCTTTTTTCTGCCAAGGGCCATTTGGATATTTATAACCGGTGGGTTGGGGGCGGGGTTTCTGGGATTTCTGCAGACTGGGGGCCGGAGTTTGCGGGTGGGAGCCAATCATAAGCACTGGGGGCGGGGTTTGTGGGCAGGAGCCAATCACGTGGAAGGGGCGGGGTTTGCAGGTGGGAGCCCCGTGGGCCTTATATGGCCCGCGGGCCTGACGCTGCCCACCCCTGACCTACACAGGTTTTCTCTTTCCCTTTTAACAGGACCTTTGTCTTATCTACAGCTGCTGGTGGGTCTTGCTCAATTTGGCTGCCTCAAAAAGCTAAGCAGGTTCAGACAGTACTTGGAAGGGAGATCAGCAAGAAATGCTAGGTTGGTAGGCTAGATGGAGAAGTTGAAAAAGAAGGCAGTAGCAAACGTTTTCCATATAATTCCCAAGAAAATGATATGGATGTATCCATGAAGTCACCAGATCTCTCTTAGGGAGACCTTATCTATGCCTTCATAATATCCAGGTAGAGGTAGGACTGTATAAATAGATGGGAGAACAGTACAGTTAAGGGTAACCTAGATTTTTTTAGCTTCCCTTGAATTGTTGGGCAGAATAAATAGCTTGGAGACTGGGCCAGTAACTTAGTCTGTCTTCTTGACTTAAGAATCGCAGTGGCTCACGTACAAGCAATGCTTTCACATTCATCACACCAATAAAGAATAAACACCAGTGTGGTCAGATAACAAGACTGTGCCAAAAACTTTGAGAGGAAACTGTTCTCTGGCCTAGCCCCTGAGATGTTCACCCTCCATTCTGAATATTCAAGAAATATCTCCATTGTTGGGAAGATAAAACTGCCAAATGTCAGTATAAACTGAATTGGTTGGTGTTCTTATATAGAGGTGTTCACTCAGCTGTAAGCTGTAATTTCAATGCTTGTTTGAACTGTCTTTAAAATAGTTCAAATGCTAAAACCTGCAACTGCACCCTCCCAAAAACACTGCCACCACAATTACCAGTAAGGTGCCTACTTACTGTCGAAGTATGGGGAAGAAGTAGTAGAGGTTCCAGCTGCTTTGATCCTGTTTAGAAACAATATTAAACTGTTACAACTGGGCAGCCTTTAGATTACATTTGGTCTAGTTGATGTCATCAGGTAGGCTGTTCTCTTTCTCGAATCAAATTGCAAACTGTCTCCTCAACTGTAATTAGAGCTAAGCAGTGGTGTCAGGGAGTAGGATTTGCTCAGGCTTATCGCTTGCCTGCTGTTTCTTAGCACCTCACAAAAGCAGGGTGGTGAAATGAAGGGATTATTTATGTTAGATATGTAGTTCCACATCTAATGCCTAATCGCTTATCATGGTCTATAATCTTAAAACTAAGGTAAGCATTAAGATGTCTCTTTAGAACACAAAGTTGGGCTTTTCTTCTTTTTGTTTTTGCTTTGTTTTACCATTTTTATAAGATTGCAAACAACAACAACAACCCAATCCGCCACAGAAATTACTTGGATAAAGGAAAAAAAATAGGGATTAGGGTAATTTTATAGAACATGCTTTCTTTTTGAAAAGATTAAATTAATTTCTAAAGCAATAGCATGGAAACCAATCAAGTTACAGAGGAGGTGACAGTTACCAAGACCAGCAATTCCACCTTATTTTCAAGACCCTTTCAAGCAAAATTATTAATTCTAATAATGTAATACAATGCAATACAATACAGATCAGATTGTTATCACTGTCATTTCACAAGTACCTGACAGTTAAAAGTATTAAAATCCTTTGTTTAAACAATGTATGAATTTGAGGAAAAACTTGACAATTTGTGATTCATTCAAGTTGTGGGAGTTTTGGGGACTGATATGGGTAATTCTGTAACTATTAAAATATGGTGACATTCTTTTATTGAGTTTATCTAGTAGTGATAGATGCGTTGATTGATTGTAACTTTATTTTTCACTTGCCAAAGAAAGAATGAACATGTAGATTTCTTTGCGGTACACATTCTTTCAGACTGGTACCTAAAGCCAGGGACAGTTCTCTTACATTCCATCCTTGAGAAGAAATATGGTAAGAATTGCATACTTGCATACAGATCTAATCCATTCTCAATGGACACACTTTACCATCATAAGGTATATCTTGATTCAAGCAGGGTTAGTGGGAACTAAGTTATAAATCAGCTAAATTTTGCATGGCCATTCCTTTGACTTTAAAAATAACAAGATGTCTGGTGAAATGTATGTTGAGAAAACCTTTTGCATACATTTGTACAGGAATAAAAATAAAAAGTTTTTCTTTCCAATCTTCTGTATATCATAGTTATAGTTACTAGGCTAATAAAAGCAGTTAGAAAAGCTAAGCTTCATAGAGGCAGAGAAAGTTCCACTTAAAAGTAGGCACTGTCTTGGTTTCAGCAACTCAGTGTGCAGTGGAAATGGCCACAACAGTGCTCCAGGGAGGGCATCAGGTGTTCTTAAATAAGCAAACAATGGTATTACACTTTTAATTAGGAGGAAAAATTCCATCCCCCACTGGCAGGTACTCTAATTTGATTCTGTTTTGTAGCTCCAAATACTCATTCAAGTAATCACAGAACTTATCGTTGGGTTTGTATATTGTGCTGAGTTGTGTTGTGGTTTGCTTGTTTGTTGCAGTGTTATGTAGGAGCTTTGCCAAGTGTGATTGATTCAGCAGACCATAATCTGATGTATGAAACCAGCTTGATGCTCTTCATCCTTACTCAGCATGTAATCCAGTACATTTTAAGGACACCGGATGGGGAAAGTCTAATCTATTGCCAGTGCCTTTTTAGCTTCTTGGACATAAGACTTTCCCAGCTCTGCTGCTTAGATCTTTTTAACAAGAGGTGCCAGAAATTAACCTTTGATGTTATATGTGCAAGGTTAGTGATGTTGGCAGAAGTGCTAGTGATTACAGATGTGTGTGCATTTTAAAGGACTGAACTATCCAAGCTTGCTGCCTAGTTGAACAAATTGACTTGTCTGCTTTAAAGTCTGAGAAATCAGATTTACAACGAAAAAAAATGTGTTCATGCTACTTCCTGACAGGAGTAAATTGCACTTACATAGCAGTCATCATATATCTTATAAATGTAATGAGGACTGGTTCTTAATTTATGAAATTGCTTATACTTAAAAAAAAGCCAATTATATCTGTATTGTTAATGTTTTGCACTTAAAGGGAATTTCTTTCCCTTGTGAAACAAATATTGAAAAGAGAATGATTGCAAAAACCTTACATGTCAAAATAACGGATGTCAAAACAGTAAATTCAAAATTAAATATAGATAAAATAGGGCTGTACAAGGCTTCAGATTTCATCTCTGAAAGGTGCTTTGGAGTGCACAGGAGTATGAATGTAGCACCTGTCTGCAATACCTTAAAACAGCTACATCTTTTCCTATAATTGCCCTTTGTAGCTGCTGCATGATCAAGAGAAAAGGTTTGGTTGCTTTAAGGTGTGGCAGCTATGTTTTGCTCTTGAACACCTTTTGGAGATTGAATCCAAAGTGTTGCACAGCCTTAATAGATAATATTGTTAAAAATATGAAAATACCACGAGCATCATCTTACCCAAAAATGCCAGAAAAGAAAGTGGTAGTCAGTTTTATTAAATGAACGGTTTTGCTGTCACTTGAAATGTATTTATTTGTTCATTCATCCTGCATAATTTGTAGGCCACCTACTTTACCAGACTCTGCACAGCTCTCAACAATAAGGTTGATTTGCTATAAGCTAGTTGGCCAAAATAATTCCTGACAGCTATATATCATTAGATAACAACACTAAAAGATAAATAGCTTGTTGCATTTAAACTTGTATGTGCTTCAATAAGCATTGAAAAGTTATTTATATTCTGCCTTTATACTCAGTTGAGTACTTAAGAACAACATACTGTACACAAAATGAGCATTAAAATAATGAATTAAAACTAGTGGATAAACTAAATGTTGCTTAAACTTGTGAAAGAAATGCACTAGTAAGGACATTGACTCTCCTAGTGGCTTGATAACAGGTAAGAAAAATAGGTCATACATATTGCAGCAGAAATTTAAAACCCTGCACTGAGATAATCCTCATGCTTTGTTCTGTGATTCACAATTAATGAATTATGGCTTATAAGAAGGTTCAATCTTCAGCATCACTTTTAGGGGTATAGTCTAACTGTAGTATGGTTTCCTCTATGGGGCAATATTAAGCAGTTCAGATTCCGCACCCTGTATATGAAAAGTTGTAAATGCCAGGTTTAGTACTATAATATGAAAAACTCAATTGATAAAATAATCAATGTTATATTGGTAAAATAGTGTACATTGGGACACAGAAGCATTTTTATTCTGTTCCTTGCAGCACTTGCCCTTACTTCAACTGGTCAGCTTATGGAAGACAAAATCAGGGGCCCTTAGCCTCGAACTCAGCCAAGAAATGAGAAGCCCCTGCTATTCTCTTTGTTTCCTAAGGTGGCACAAATGAAATTGCACTGGGATGGATAAATTATCAGGACTAAGGATATGAAAATACAGACAAAAATAGATAAATACACACACACACACACACACACACACACGTTTCTGCATCCATGCTTTTTTTTCTTATTTCCTCCTGGAAGCTTTTTTGGTTTGTTCCTGAAAAATTGAGGAACACAGGTTTGTGAAATATTTCTTAAAATTTTCATTTTAAATGTTATGATTGGAAATATTCACACCAAGTAAAAAAATAAACATGTGAAATAATAGAAAAGCTTATATATGCAAACCTTTATTTTTGGTCTAGTGGTTAAGGTGCTCTGGCTAGAAACCAGGAGACTGTGAGTTCTAGTCCCGCCTTAGGCATGAAAGTCGGCTGGGTGACCTTGGGCCAGCCCCTCTCTCTCTCAGCCCTAGGAAGGAGCCAATAGCAAAACCATGAGACTGAGAATTCTAGTCCTGCCTTAGGCATGAAAGCCGGCTGGGTGACCTTGGGCCAGCCCCTCTCTCTCTCAGCCCTAGGAAGGAGCCAATAGCAAAATCAGGAGACTGAGAATTCTAGTCCTGCCTTAGGCATGAAAGCTGGCTGGGTGACCTTGGGCCAGTCACACACACTCAGCCCAACTCACCTCACAGGGTGGTTGTTGTGGGGAAAATAGGAGAAAGGAATACGAGGTATGTTCGCCGCCTTGAGTTATTTATATAAAAAAATAAAGGCGGGATAAAAATTAAATTTAAAAAAATGCTAAACATAAATGATCAGAAGTAGGAACTGCTGATAGTACTTCATTTCAAAAATGAAAATATTTCATGTGCCAAAATGTTTATTCGGAGCCATTTTTCCCATCTCAGCTTTTTCCTGAAAATGAGCACTTTCTAAAATCGAGAATACAATGTTGCTGGTTTCTTTCATTTTCAGGGGTTCCTTTTTGCCTGCTTCCCCTAAACAGTGAAAAATGAAGAGAATCTACATTCCTTAGATTTAGAAGCTTGTAGTTCTCTTTGTAATAAACTAAAGTCAAATATATAACTCCTTTCTGAATAAAATAATGCTTTTCAATTTTATACAGAGAGTCCTTGGGTTATGACGGCAATTGGGACCGGAATTTCCATCGCTAAGTGATGCGGTTGTAAAGCGCTATGTCATGTGACCGCATTGCTTAGTGACAGCAATCCCGCAATCCTGGTTGCCATCATAACCCCAGGACCACGCACCTTGTTAAGCGGGAGGAGGTGGGAGTCCCAGGCAAGCAGGCCAGCAGGTGAGAGCTAGAGGCGGGCATAGGGGTGCTTCAGGCAGGCACTCTGGAGTGAGGGCAGGTGCTATGGGGGGGGGTGCCACAGGCACGTGCTACAGAGCGTGGGCATGCAAAAAAGAGAGTGGGAGCAACTTCCAATTTCCTGCCACCTTCCCCATTGACTTTGCTTGTGGAAATCTGGCAGGGAACGACGGAAATTGCGATCATGTGACCGCGGCTTGCTGCAATGTCATAATCACAAGCCAGGCACCTAGTGCCCGGATCACGATCACATGATCGTTTGGCCGCTGCAACGGCCAGAACTCCAAGGACTGGTTGTTACGTCCCCCACGTTCAGCGCTGTCATAACTTTGAATGGTTGCTGAATGAGTGGTTGTAACCCGAGGACTACCTGTACACCATATATAATTTTAAGAGTAAACAGTGTGTGTTTGTATGTTTGTACACACACATACGTAAGGAGTGCTAAAAATTAAGTTCAATGTATTTTATTCATTAATTAAGTTCAATATATTTTACCCATCATTTCTGTGGTGGGTTTTTTTCCCTAAAAGAAAAAAATCCCCCCCCCCCCATGCTTCAAATGTTTGGAAATGCTACATTGCTAATTGATATATAAATTTTGCATTCTCATGGTCTATAGTTGTAATGGAATGTAAGAATGACCTTGGAAGGCAGGGGAAAGAAAAGCTGCCTAGGGAACGATCAGATAAAAGGGGGAGGAGCCTGCAACTGAGTAACGGACTCAGAAAGAAACTTAGAAAGTATCCGCCCTAACTTGGCAGGTGGTATAAAGGGATGGCAGGAGATTTGTACTTTCAGACTTGCAAGATTGATGTCAGCCTCTCAGGTAAACTAGACTGGAAACACGACCAGATGAGCTACTTCTACTTTATTGTTAGGCTACATTAACACAATCTTGCAAGTCTGAAAGTACAAATCTCCCCCTGTCCCTTTTTACCGCCTGCCAAATTAGGGTGGATCCTTTCTGAGTTTCTTTCTGTGCCCCTTACTCAGTTGCGGGCTCCTCCCCCTTTTATCTGATCGTTCCTAGGCAGCATCTCTTCCCCCTGCCTTCCAAGGTCATTCTCACATTCCCTTACATTAGTTCTGACATGGTTTACTTAGTTTGACTACTTGTGCTTCTACCTAAATAGGGCTGTACTGGAATCCTAGTTCACCTCATTCATTTAAATAAGCTTCTTGAAAATGCCTACATCCCAATACAACTGCTGTTTTCCACCCTCTCAAGGGTGTCGTGCCAGTTGATAAGATCAGGGTGAATATCTATGAGGGTTTTTTTTCTCTGTATCTCCTGATTCTTATTAAATGGATGTCTCCACTTTCAGAGAATTAAAAAGCATTTGTAAAACCAAAGTTCAATTTCAGCTACTTTTAATTACTTCATTAAATATAAAATGTATAAGGTGCAAATTTTGACCTTTGCAGGCCAAGTATTTGGCTGTAATGTAAACTCATTCCTGTTACAATATGGATTTAATATATTTTTAAAGAGTAAATTGCATTGCCTATTAGTAAACTCAGTTCCATTATATTTATATTTTTGCCATGAGCTATAAAATTGGGCTATTTCCATTTATTCTGGAAAAACAAATCTATCTGAACTTGAGCTCAAGAAGATGGTTGATGGATTTTAAACAAAAGTTAAAGAATGGTGAATGAAAACAAGTTTTCATCTCTGAAATATGAGTCTTATCATTTTAATATATTTTCACCATTTATCATGGCATTTTATACATCTCTGCATTTTGTGCATTGAACTTTAGAAACCACAGTACAGTAATCATCTTTTTCATTGTACAGTAGCTATATATTGTAGTATGAGAACTTAAAACCCAATATCTGTATAACATAATATCTAGATGCAATGCACATCCATATACACAAAATTTTGTCATTGCTTAACTCATCAGTCCATATCATCCAGGCCTCACTGATTTCTCTTCAGATCTAGGATTTGTTCTTGGAAGGAGAGATTTGTGACAGGTGTTCTTTGAAACTGGATTTTGAAAATCTTTTATGTATTGAGGTGGCCCAAGTTTTTCCTCCAAATTCATCTTGATCTCATCAGTATCTCACCACAGTTGTTTTACAGCAATGGGGCTGGGGGGGGGACCCACTCTGCCTTGGAGCAGCACAGCTTTCCCTTGAATTTATTGGGCAAGATGGGAAACACATGACAAGGGACAGTAGTGCTTTCCTTTCAGGAAAGGGAACAAGAGGCAGAGTAAGTTGATAGTTCCTGCAGCTCCAGAGGAACTGCAGCAATATTCTCTTTGGAATGGTTTTGATTAATTGATTACGTCCCATCAATTCAATGTCAACTCTTAGTGACTACATAGATAGATTTTCTCAAAGATTGGGACATTACTACTCCAAAATAAATAACTCCAATGGAAAAGACCTTTTCAAGAGTAACAGTCTTTTGGGGAAGTGTGCACATTTTAGACTTTGCCTCATTGTAGTGGGCAAATAAATTTACTTAGCATCTTACATTATTGGGAATATTCTGTCTGGTAACCATTTTCACAGAAGGCTGGATTCAAACCTTGTAGATGAATATTTGAATAAATATCTGAGATTTACTAATAATTCAATTCAAAATACAGTCTTTATTTTATACATTAAATTGCTCTGATCACTACAGGGCTAATTAAATTGTAAATGTCTGTTAAATTCATAATTATAATGAATGTTGGCAGCTACATCCTTCTTATGCCAGCGTTGTTCCTTGCTTAGACTCGGTTTGCATACAAATTTGATTGGGCATTGGTGTAAATGTCTCTGACCTTTAGAGGAAATGTTGGCATGGTTCTGTTTTTGATGTGATGCTTCTTGACGGAAGTAGATTTAGTCAGCCCCTCTGGTTATATTTAACCTGGTAGTATTGTCAAGAATGTTTTGGGAGAAAGGGAAAAGGACTTACTTCATGGTGACCTCAGATTGTGGACGAATAAAAAAAATATTGTAAATGATTAATCTATGAAGATCTTAACATACATTTATTTGGAAGAAAATCTTGTTGAGCGGAGTTCAAGACTTCAAATGAGAATGGCAAAATCTGTTAAGAATTCAGGGTGAGAATGTTGAAATCATGCAAGCTATGGCAATCTTGTGAGATTTCAGCCATTTTATAACATGATTTTAGTTTTGTACCCATGTCTCGGACAACGCTGGCTCTTCAGCTAACAAACGGAGATGAGCACCGGCCCCTAGAGTCGGACACGACTGCACAAATATGCGGAGGGAACCTTTACCTTTTACATGCATGGGCAATGGCACCCTGCACTCCTGGTTTAGCATGTTATGTGAGTCAGTCATTGTGGTTTCTAAATGGCTGAAGGTATAGTATAAACAATCGTTGTTGTTTATTCCAATCATAGCATAGTGCAATATACGAATTCAGCCTGAGAATCGTAGGTGCTTCCGGATCAAGTGCTCCTTGTTCTGACCATTAACAGGTACTGTGCAGCTATTCTGTCTTTCCTGCTTAACCCATTTTCTATGGAAGGAGAAGAAGAATGAAAGAGGTGGTGGGCAAACAGGTGAAAGACATCAGATACGGTAAATCGTTCTTGCTTGTACTTTGGTTCTGAGGGGTAGCATGGTGTGGTGATGACTGGCAGGTTCAAGTCCACCCTCAGCCCCCAAAGCTCACAAGGTGCTTGTGGGCCAGTCCCTCTCTCTCAGCTCCGGCTACGATAGAGGGTAGGGTGGTGGTTTGGAAAAGTCGGAAGAAGGGGATTATGTACAGTGCCTTGAGATCCTGAACTAAAGGTAGGATATAAATCCAGTAAATAAATGAAGAAACAAAACAAAGACATCAGAACAGTTGTGTAACAAAAGCCTTCTCTGGAAGCATCCTGTCTTCTGATTATGTAAGTGTAGGATTGTGCTGCAAGTTCCTCCCCCCCCCCATGAATAATAGTATGCCCCCATTTGTTTTTTAAAAAATCAGTACATACTCATAATTCAGCATGGATATGTAATTGCATTCAAGCTGTTAAGAGACAGCTCAGGATTTTTGAAATTATTCTGAGGTTTTTGAAGAGAGATGGTAAAACATTGCTTAACCAGAAGTTCCCAACTTTATGGGGCAAGTGGGCATGCCTCCATGGGTTACAGTTCTGCCCTGTACTCAGATCTCTTCTTTCTCACCACTGTCTTGGTTGTAGCCCTTCCTCCTGTTCCTCAAGGTTATTCCTTCTGCCCATTACACATACAGTGGGCACAATATAGCTGGTGATGGAAATGTACTTTCAGTCTCTGCCATTTTTTATTTTCTAAGAAAAATAAACTAAACTGCTGCTAATTCTCTCTAGGTCAGAGCTTTCCAAACTGTGTGTCGGGACACGTTAGTGTGTCGGCTGCAGTGTGTGGGTGTGTCACGGCTGCTGCTGCCTCCAATCCTGCTGTGATTCCACGCAGGTCCTAGTGCCTGCCTTGTGCCCTGCTGTAAGAGTGTGTCGCGAAATGATGCATGTCTAAAAAGTGTGTCACCAACATGAAAAGTTTGGAAAGCTCTGCTCTAGGTGCTTCCCCAAACATCTCAAACCCTTGAATATCATTAATTTGTTTTTTTATTTATTTATTTATAAAAGTTAGATCACCGCCCATCTCCCTCCAGCGGAGGGACTCTGGATGGTTATCTTGCTTGTTATCTTGCTCCCTAATAAGCAGTATTTCAGATAAAACGATTAGCTCTGTATAGCTGTAGCAGTGGGGAGAAATTCTATGTCTGTGATGCTGTTCTTGTAATGTTGTTAAAATGGGTATTTATGAGAACAGCACGGTTATTTGTACTGAGAAAATCAACAAGTATATGCATGTTGATTTCCATGCAAATGTTTTCACAGTCTGGGATTTCACAGGATCCACTGTGTATACACAACCCTCTCACTACCAATATCCAAGTAGATACCTTTCTTTAAATAACATTATAGGCAATATATGATAGGGGGGTACTTTTAAATGACAATCACATAAAAAGTTCTGCCATTTTTTGAAATGCCTGAATAAGGATATTATAATGGGCACATTCATACAATTCAGGACAGACATATGCATAACTGTATTCTCCTTTAAAATTTCAACTTACTGTATATCAGTACAAACTAACTGGTTTGAGTCTGACAGTTATAATGTTTGCCTATGGGGGTAGGGGCAGGAATAACCATATAGAAATAATACTGAATCCTAAATAAGCTATTAAAAGTTTAGTCATTTTCCTGCAGTTTTCTTTTTCTTGTGATCTCACTGCAGATTTATTTGATATACAGATATATTTGCACTTTAGAGTGCCTTCAACAGTAGGTGTTTTTATCTTGTTATTTATGAGTACACTTGAATAGCTTGCTGACTTACAGATAATTAAGAAAAGTTGTCAATGTACATCAGAGCCTGAAGAAACTACAGGCATTGACTTCCTGAAAAGATTTTAAAGAAAGTTTGTAATCAATAAACAATGGGAGAGGAAAGGCAGTAGTATTTCAGCAATTTACCTGCTACAGTTAAATTCTCCCATAAAGTAGAAGAACCAGCCTAGTAGAGACACCAAAGAAATTTGCAATTATTAATTTTGTTTGCCATGTTTCATGCCATAGTTTCCATAATGATAATCAATTTGATACATAAAAATAAATGATTGCCTTTTCCAAAGATTTCCACTTAACATTGTGAAAGCCTTTGATGTGAAGTGTATAAAAGCACTTGATGGGCTATAACCAGATAATGTGTACAGGGAACTGGAAAGGAAATAAAGGATATCTTTTTTAACATTTTCCTAGAGAAACAAAATGTAATTAAATTTGTCAGTTCATAAGTAGTCTCTGTGCTTTAAAATGACATCTCAGAAGGAAAAAAGTAAGTTTGAGTAGCTCTTGATGAAAACAAAGCAGCCGACTGTTAAACTCAAGAAGTTTTAGCTTAATGAGGAGAGGCGTTATTCTTATCAGTAAAATAGTTATAGAAAAATATTGGGAGATTTCAGTAGAAAATTATTGGATTGGAATGATAAAAAGTCAAGGTTCTATTGATGTGCTGATTAAGGAAGATAATGAATGATGTAATATGAACTGAAAAAAACCAGATGGATTATGAAGCTGCCTTAGTGATTGTTGAAATAACTTAATTGATTCATAGAGATGAGTTTTAAGAGAGCAGGCTATGAATCTGGTTGAGGTAAGACAGCTGGTAATTGATTGTAGAGCAATTGTGCTATTAGCTTCATGTAGTTATGGCTGTGCAATGATAAACACTTGTAATCAAATCTATATTTTCATATATCTGATTGATAGTAATTAATGCAATCCCTGGTTAAATGTTTAATTAATTTATATTATCCAAAAAGATCACGTGAGACAAATGCATCATAGAACATTATGCAGTCAAAAGCATCCATTTCTGAATCAACTTTCCATCTCTTCGTTGTTTGCTAAAAGTTCTTTTACAGAATATCAGCAAAAAGCCTCTGGGTGAGGTCATCTGACAGTTTGGGGTGAGGTATCACGAGTATGCTGATGATACCCGGCTTTATATCTCCACCTCAGGCTCCCTGAGTGATACAGTGGACATCCTGTCCCAGGGCCTGGAGGCTGGGGAGGGCCTGGATGGGGACGGATTCAGCTCAATCCAAGCAAGACTGACTGGCTTTGGGTGTTTAGACCTTCTTGTGCCAGGGATCTTCCATCTTTGGTTCCGGGTGGGATGGCACTGCCTCAGGCAGACCTGGTACGCAATCTGGGGGTCCTCCTGGTCTCACAGCTTCTGCTCAGAGCAGGTGGCAGCCGTGGCTAGGAAGGCCTTTGCACACTTTTGGATTGTGTGTTGGTTGCACCTGTTCCTGGACTGAGAGATCCTACTCACAGTCACTCCTGCACTCTCCCTGGTTGTTTCTACCCATCCTATCTAGTCTGGCAAGATGGGCGTGCTCCGGGTTCCATTGGCTAAGGAATGTCAGCTGGCGGGGCCCAAAAGATGAGCGTTTTTTGCCATAGCGTCCACCCTCTGGAACACCCTCCCCCTGAAGATCAGGTTGGCCCTGACCTTGCTGGCCTTTGGTAAGGCCCTAAAGACCTAGTTCTGGGCCTGGGCCTGAATCTTGAGGGTGTGAAGGGACCCGTCTCCTGGCTATGCTGACAGTTGTGGTGGTTTTCTTAGCTGCTGTGTATTTTAATTTTAATGTATGTATCTGTTTTTACGAGTCATTTGTTGAGACGGGCAGCTAAATAAACCGATTAAATAAATAAATAAATAATAAAATGCTTAATGTTCTATAAAAAAATTATAAAAAATGGGAAGAAATATACAGTTTCTCTGTTGCCTGGCACTAGGTGCCAAGGTGGTCTTTCTTTTGCAAGGGTGAAGCCTCTCCTTTTCACTGCTTCTTCCTTTAATGTCATGGCTGTGCCTTTCTTAGCAAACATGTAGTCCACATAAGCTAGCTACCATTAGTCCTTTTTTCTGTGCCCTAACATAGTCAAGTTATTAGCAAACTGGATAAATTAATTTGGATAGCCATTTAGATGCGATTTCCATTTTTGTGCAAACGTAGCACCTATCTGTAGCACCTTAAGCCACCAGCGTCTTTTCCTGGGCTTGGACAGCAGCAACATTTGTAAAATCCACATTATTAGTAAAATCTAATCTGGGTCATAGTGCATTCATCCTGGCTGTGCAAACTTGCACAGTAAGATGGCTGTTGTGGGTCTTCCGGGCTGTGTGGCCGTGTTCTGGAAGTTGTGGTTCCTAACGTTTCGCCAGCATCTGTGGCCAGCATCTTCAGAGGGCAGGAGCACAGACAGAAGCGATCTCTCTGTGCCCAGGTAGAGTGGCAATGTTTGTTTTCTATTTATGGAGCTAAGTTATAGGAGATTACCCACAACAGCCATCGAACTCCAGCCGTGAAAGCCTTTGACAATACATTGCACAGTAAGCCTTCTTTATCTTCTAACCGGTGGCTATTGCTGTGACATTCTGATTAGTAACAGCAGAAGTCTGTTGACTATGTGCCAGCAGAGGCTCCACTATTAGGTACTGGGGAGGTATTTAAAATTGTTAGCTTTCTTTAAAAAAGATTATACCAACAATCTGTATGGACAATGATTTGATAATTGTGAAATATCTAATAAATTAGGCACTACATACACATATAAGGAGACTGGTCTTTCTCTGGAGGGCTGTACATTAATTTATATTACAACAACTGAAACTAATAATAATTAAATTGGAGACAGTAAAAAGAAAGGCACAGGGACATCAAATATAGAAACAGACTCATCAAGGATCAGAACAATGTTTGTAGCAGCACCTGAAAGGACTGAATAATGATATTTTAGGAAACTATTTGGCTTAAGAAAGAAGAGGAAAGCCATCAGCTTCCTGTGATTGCTTAAGTCCACAAAGTATAACAGATTAAAAATAAAAGATGAGCAAACCAGACATGTTTGACAAACTATAATTTTAAACATTCCTGGTTTATCGTTATTGACCTCTGTTTGAGCTTGGCATGGTTGTCCTCAATTAAGGATCATATAGTCAACAGCCAATGACCAAAGTATTTGCACTTTATTGTTTTCATCTGCCAGTATGATTTGGCTCTGTGGAATACGCCCATGTAAAGGTTCTCACTGTTCTCTGAGAAAGTAATCATTTTTAATTTATGTTTAATCTTTAACATAAATAGATGCTATTTAATTTGAACAACGCAGATCGCTGAAAGACATGGATACACAGTATTTTGATGCTTTGTGAAGATTTTAAAAAATAAAGCCATGGTCATTTCTAACCATCTTCCTCTCTGCAGGCAGTACGTGCCATAGTACTACACTCCCAGCACTTGTCCGGACACCTACTCTCGTGATGCAGCCCTCCCTGGATGTCAAATCATTTGTGTCCTTCCCAGTGGACAGCAGTTCTGCTGTTGGACTCTTCCCAAATTTTAACACTGTAAGTAGCCCATTTATTTCATTGTTCCTGTGTGTTGCTTTATTTGCTGTGAAATAAAATACATCCATATGCTGTCAATTGTGAACCCATCTCGCAATACAATTTAGTGTTAATTGAGGATGGACAAGTGCCATCTTGGGCACTAAATCGAGACTGAATCTTTTAACCCATACATTGTTGGGTTTTCTGGTCAGTGACAGTAATAAAATACTGAACTGGTCGTTTTTGCAAAGCTTCTAATACTTTGCAATGTGTTTGTGTATGCTCAGAACAAGCCAATCTAGTTACGCTGCACTGGTGGTTCTGTGTTTTTATTTGTTTAATGGCACCACCAGAATGAAAGACATTTAGTCCTCACAACTAATTACTTACTATTGGCCTCAGAGCCGGTTTCTTTGGTATCCTTTGCTGATCCAAATTTTCTGCCTCTCTCTAGATGTCATCCAGTCAGCCTCTGTAGAACCCCGAGGAAACCAGTGGGTCTTTTGTTTCCTTACAGCTATTAAAGAAATGGTTCTATTTCCTTTCCTTTTGCTTTAGAATTATGGGACTTGATTAATTAAATAGCAGCATGTCTTGGTTTATTGTACAAGTATCACACTGAGGCTATTTATTTTGCTGACCACAAAGTGCACCTGTGCTGTTTGCAGTTTGCTTGTGTGTTAGAGTGTCTGTGTTTCAGGGCGGTAAGAGACTTTGGCTGCTGCATTATGGAGCAGGCATTGGTTCGAATGCTTTTATACCATCCAGTTCTATGATCTTTGCTCAATTAGTCCAGATGCATAAGGTTTAATTCTGAATCATGCAGCTTGTTTACATTTTAAAATCAGCAAGCATGTAAGAGAAAAAATTCTGCCTAAATGTGAATGCACTTTTGTTCCTGGCCTTGAATTCAAGAATTCCACTTAAATCAATGCAATTGGAAATCCACTGTTTAAGAGTGCTTCAGATTATTGTATTTTCTATTTTGTCAGTGCATATCAAGGAACATCATAACGTTAGGGTGTCCTTGGAGATGAACAGGTTGAATTAATTATTGCTCCTTAAAATGCCTCATGTTCATTTAACATCTGTAAATCTTGGTTTAATCTCCTCCTATTTAAAAAATTCCCATTTCTTCTTACCTGATTTCTTTTTCTCCTTGTTCTCCTTGCTCAGTTTCAGTCTTTGTTCTAAATGTAGAACTTCTGTTTCTGTCTCCTGCTTGTCTATCTTACTTTCCTTTGTTCGCCCTTAAATTCTGTCCTCTAATATCTTTCTTGCTTCATTTGACCATTGTTCTGAAGTGGTGATGTGAATGGTTATCTTTATTTTGGGCTTCTCCATATTATTTGTTTCATGTGTTCTTTGTATTTTCTGACCTGTTCTTTGTAATGTATTTTACTTTTCCATGTACTGTATACCTGTGGATTTGGAGCTGTTCTTTCAATTTTGACAAAAGTGTTTATTCAACCTGTTTTAGGAGTCCAGCATATTAAGAGTAGGGTGCAAAATGGGTGAAGAAAAGCTCTTTGCTTAGTCCTTTTGTTCTGATCTGAATTGCACACACAGTGTTGGTACTGAAGGACAGTGACACTTTTTCCCCAGTCATTATATTAGTAAATGGTATTTCTTTACAAATAGAAAATACTGCTTGATTACTTTACGATATGTTACGTTCAACATTAAAAAGACATAATGAACTCTAGATATCTTCAATTTTATGATCCATTTTGCTGGTGCTCTTAACATAGATCTCAAATAGTTTTTAAATACAACAGCATGGATCAGGTAATTTTACTGTGAACTTATATTGTGTTTGACTTAAATCCAATATCTTGTATGTTTGTAAAGCCAGTATTGCTATGTTCAGACAATTTAGCAGGGACACACTGTGTAAATAACCAGCTCATAGCAATAGAAAGAAAAGGGATCCAAATCAATTTGTGCATAATGCTGTCCAGTGAGTAAACACAGTTTGTTCATACATGATACTTAGGACAGTTGCAAAGCATTAAAATTGACATTGTAATTTGAAGGGGAAAATCAGTATTATCAGCACTGCCAGACTGTGGGAGTTTGAACCAGTGCCATTTGTTGCCTTTGCAAAGTTATGTTATGTATTTGTGCATGCGTGTGTGTGTGTATGCGAGAGAGAGAGGGAGAGAGAACAGAAGAGATTCCTTATTACTTGTAAATAAATTATGCTGACAGACCTTGCTTTCCAGTACAAAGTATAGCAGAGAGATGATAAGATAGCATTCCAATTTTGAAAACAGGCATAAGTAATGTCTTTAAATATTCATGTATTCATTTCAGTGCAGCCAAATCTGAGAATCTGATAAGTATATGCCCCATATTTATTTAACTAGAGGTGACAGTTCATGGAGTGTTTCATAGCCTCTCTTACCTCAAAAATATTGTTGGATTTTTGTGATGCACCATATTATGTCCTGCTTTTATAGCCCCAAGCAAAGCAATAGATAGCGGAAAGTAATGATGCCATCAAATGTCATATTTTTTCTTCTTTGTGCTTTGAATCTCAGTAGTTCATAAAGCCTGTCTCTAACTTGAGATGAGCTTTACAGCTCCAAAAAGTTCTTTTCAGGTTTGAAATTTAAATCCTCCTTTTCACTCACTTGCACAGTTACTTACTTGTCTTTGCTGCTCTAACAGTGTGATGCAATAAAGAAGGAAGCTTTTTCTCATCCATTTCCCTATTGTTATGGTGATGAGCCTGGTGGCAGAGAGCACCAAAGAAGGTAGGGTAGATAGGGGTTTTTTCCCCTCATTTTCTTCTAATCATAGTCAAAGCAGCAAGATGTGTAAGCATGTGGTGAGTGAGAAGCAAGAGTGGGTCAGGTAGTTGGGTTGGTAAAAGTAGCATGGAAAGTATATTGTGGGTGTGAAAAAAAAAGTAGAAAGATCCATCTTGCTTTTGATGCTATAATCAGTCTATGTCAGAGCCCAATTTAGCTTGAGATAAGCAATTATTTTTCAAATTTGGTTGGAAATGAGTCTCCAAATCTATTTCCAGGCTGGATCATCTCATCATTGCCTGATAGCAGTTTCTCCAATAAAAGAACTTAGATTTAATGTCACACAATACACATCCAGAATGCTCTCTCTTTAGTAACTACTGCATACCTACCAACTGCCACAAATTTCTTGAGACTGCCACGTTTTCCAAAATTTGGTCCTACAGCAAGATCTTGCCCTGGAAAAATTCTAAGCTCCCAACAGCTGAACTTAACTGCTTTATGCTGGCTCCCTGACTAAGTTTGTCTTTAGATCCTTTCTCACAGACCCCAGCCTTATCCCTCTTGCTCTGTGATGCAGTTTCACAGTACCATGTGAGAACCACCCTTAGAGCTTGAATAGAAAGCAAAGGGCTATCTAGGCAGCCAATCGGGAAATTGGAAAATTAGCACTCGTACCAGTGCCCTACCTCCTTGTCTTCTTACTCCATTTCCTTCCAAAACACTCCAGTTTTGCAAGACAGAAAGATGGAGGGGGGAGGAGGAGGCAGGACAAGCTGCAATTCTTGCTAATGTGAAACCAGTCACCCCTGCAGCTCCAGAGGAAACACTTCTCACGTTCATTCACCAAGTTGTATTTCTTTCCACCACTGTTCCCATTTCAGTGCTCCTGGCTTGGTCTCAGTATGGTCTTGCAGGGTGCAGTTGTCTGTCTCTCAGGTCTCTGATCAGTTGTTGTTGTTCAGTCGTTTAGTCGTGTCCGACTCTTTGTGACCTCATGGACTATAGCACGCCAGGCCTTCCTGTCCTCCACTGTCTCCCGGAGTTTACTCAAATTCATGTTCATTGCATCGGTGATGCTATCTAACCATCTCATCCTCTGCCGTCGCCTTCAGTCTTTCCCAGCATCATTACTACTGGAAAAACCATAGCTTTAACTATACGGACCTTTGTCGGCAAGGTGATCAGTGATCACTCTGATCACTCTGATCAGTGGGGCACCTCTATTTGCTGGTGGTGTCTCTTGAGTTACTGATCTGGGTGCAAAGGCAATTTAGGGTCTTTCAGATGACTTAGTCTGATTCTCTCCTCCTCCAGCAAGGAACTGCTCTTTATCGTTAATGCCCATGTCATCCTCTGCAAGATTTCTTGTTCTTCCATGGTTCCTTTCTAGCAGAGGTTGGTCTGGTCTGGTCTGGTCTGGTCTGGTCTGGTCTGGTCTGTATTTATTTATTTATTTATTTATTTATCTGTTTATTTATTTGTTTGTTTGTTTGTTTGTTTTTAAAACTGCCCACTAGCTGAAGCTGTCTGGGCAGTTTACAATAAAACACTAAAAAATACAGTATGAATCAAAACATATACAATAAAATGAAAATAAAAACACCATACAGATTAGGCAGCTGCAAAGTGGTCATTCAAAGTCTAAAACAATATAAATAAAAATGCAGGTAATTAAAAGCTACTTAAAAAGCCTTGGAAAATAGATGGTCTTCACCTGGAGCTGAAATGATGCTAATGTGGGTGCCAGTCAAGCCTCCCTGGGGAGGGAATTCCATAAATGGGGTGCTACCACAGAAAAAGCTCTCTCCTGTGTAGAGGTGTACCTCATGTCCTTTGGTGAGGGGAAACTGGAGGAGGGTTGTATTAGGTGATTGTAACATCTGGGTAGGTGCATGCGGTAGGTACATATGGAAGAAGATACTCTTTCAGGTAACCGGGTCCTAAGCCAGCACTTTGAATTGGCTCCAGAAATGAACCAGCAGCCTATGTAGATGGTGAAGAGCTGGTATAATATGACCATATTGGCCACTCCCAGTGAGCAGTCTAGCTGCTCTATTTTAAATTAACTTAAGTTTCCAGACTGTTTTCAAAGGCAGCCCCACATGCAATGCATTGCAATAATCCAACCAGAAAGTTATTGCAAGACTTTCTGTGTCCTAGTAAGGTCACAGTTGATAAATCAGCTGAAGCTGATAAAGGCAGTCCTGGCTACAACACCACCAAAGCCTGGACCTCTAGTGACAGTGATGATCTAGAAGCTCCCCCAATCTGCAAACGGGCCTATTTAGGGCAAGGGCAGACCCCTCCAGGGCAGGCAAGACATGACCTAGATCAGGGCTTTCCAAAGTTTTCCCGCGGCGACACACCAACCGCCGTTGGTGTGTCGCCGCGGGAAAACCCGGAAGTGCCGCCGTTGCGGCAGCGCGCAAAAACCCGGAAGCGCTGCTGCCGCTTTTGGTTTTTGCGCGCTGCCGTTGGTGTGTCGCTGCGGGAAAACCCGGAAGCACTGATGATGATCAGCGCTTCCGGGTTGTGTGGCGACACACCAGACTGTGTGTGGCGACACACTTTTGTGTTGCGACACACAGTTTGGAAAGCTCTGACGTAGATGGACAGATGAATCACCCACAAACAGTATCTCTGTCTTACCTGGATTGAGTCTAGTTTATTGGTTGACATCCACCCCATTACCCTGTCCAAGCACAGGTTCAGAACACCAACCACCTTACCTGGGTTAGATGAAAAAGAGTGATTGAGCTAGGTATCAGCCTTATATTCATTATTATGTATTTTATTTTATTTATAAATGTATATTAATGATTTTAATTCTGTTGTAAACCGCCCAGAGACCCCCTTGGGGGAGTTGGGCGGTGATAAATCAGATAGATAGATAGATAGATAGATGATAGATAGATAGATAGATAGATAGATAGATAGATAGATAGATAGATAGATAGATAGATAGATTGATGGCTCCTCAGCCCACATTCCCGGATGACCTCTCCCAGCAATTTAGCATAGATGTTTAAAAGCATAGGGGATAAAATGGAGCCCTGAGGGACTCCATAACTCAACCACCACGAGGCAGAAGAGTAATCTTTGCTTACAGTCACTCATGCCCTCGTGACCTCTCATCTGGATAATTGCAATGCGCTCTACATAGGGCTGCCCTTGAAGAACATTCAGAAGTTTCAACTGGTGCAGAATACGGCTGCACAGGTAGTAAATGGTGTCAGATATTCGGCACATGTAACACCGCTGCTGCGTGAGCTGCATTGGCTGCCAGTGTGTTTCCGGGTGCAATTCAAGGTCTGGTTGTCACCTTTAAAGCCCTTCATGGCTTGGGACCGGATTACCTAAGGGACCGTCTTCTCTTAGTTGCTTTTACCCATCCAATTGTTTTCTCTTAAGTAGGAGTTGGGCTAAACACTAATGGGTTCAGCTCCCCAGGCCCCACACAGACTCCACAGTGCCATGAGGAAAAAGAGGGAGATTGGAGTCACAACTGTATATTTTCTTTTTTCTTAGGGAGCTCCTTTGATGCCCATTTTATCAGTAAGAATTTATGCTATTGCCAGAAGTCAGTTTCTCAGTTGCTGCCAATTAAAGGCAAGTGCAAACAATAATGATAAATTAAGAACTTTAGCTAATACCTTGCTATTTGTAGTTCATGGCTGTCAGTTCCCTTTTCATCCAGGACCTCTGGAGTTCATTTTTAATTGCAATGGTTGGCACTAGGGGATTTGTGTGTATTGTATTTATTTGTATGTTAGTTAGATTTATGTCCCTTCTTTCATGCTGGAGCTCAAGGTGATATACTGTACATAGTATTCCTTCCTCCAATTCTTGCCCGCAACAGCTGATCTTTCATTAGGTTCTGATGCATTCAGCATGAGGCACTAATTATAAATACACTTTTCCTAATGCTATTATAAGCCAGTGGTCAGAAGAGATGGGAGGTGGAGTTGAAGGAATTTTTGTTTTTCAGAAGGTACTGTAAAATTGCAAGTGTAATCATAAATGCTTGATTCTGCTTCTGTTGTTTTAATTCTCTTTAGGAAGGTTGCAATCCTACTGTTTTCTTACTTGAGAATAAGCCTTGGTGAATTTAATTGGACTAACATACAAATAGCACATAAGCAACTTTACATTGCAAATATCAGTTTATGCAAGGATTCTTCTGAAAAAAGCATCTCCATGGTTAGGTTTGTATTGGCCAGAAAAACGGGTCTTAACTAGGCTGACCGTATTTCCTTGAGAGAAAAACGGGACCCTACCCATGGCTCACCGGACAAAGTGGGCGCGCGGGTGGGCGGGCAGGCACAAGTGCGGGCGCGCGGGTGCTTCGCCGCAGGAACTTTCAAAAACAGAACAAAATGGGTATTTTTCTTAAAATGATGGGATGGTTGGGAATTGTTTAAATAACGGGACTGTCCCGTTCAAAACGGGACATATGGTCAGCCTAGTCTTAACACACTGCTACTTTATTCATGTGGAGAGGTTGTTGTTTAATTAACTATAAGGAGACTAAAACTGTATTCATAACTATTTGGAAGTAAGCTTCCCACTTCTGAGTAGACATATAGACAAGAGCCTTATCAATGAATGTCTTGCTTACTTTTGAGTAGGTCAAGGGGAAAGGTTTACATAGTCAACACCCTTGCTTAAATTGGAATTTTTTAAAAACCCATTTTAGTCCTATCAAAACTGGAATGTGGCTCTTGAAATTTTTCCCAGGATTAGGCTTGACTTATTTGAAAACTATCCCCTATGGCTTTTGAGACAGAATACATGCCTGGGAAGGAATGGGAGGGAAGAGCAAACAAATTTAGTGTGTTGTGCTATCCAAGACACACTAAAATAATTATGTCCCTTCTTTCCGGTTCTGAAATTTTAGCAGGGATAGTTATTGGGCTTAACCCTTCAGAACTTCAGCAGTGTCTACTTATACAACAGGACTTCCTCTTCCATCCCCAAGACTTCTCTTGAAGTCCCTCAACCCTTAGGAGCAGATTTGGAGGACCTATAAGGGATACATTGAAAAAAAAAGAATCTTTCCACCAAATATCTGAACTGCTCATAGACAGACAACATTTGCTTACAACACTAAAGCTTTTGGATCATTGCATTACTGATACTCTCTCTCCTAAGATAAAGCTGCAACAGTTTTAGCTTAGAACTTGATACAACAAAGTAGTTCACATATAGAAATACAACAGAGCTTTATTCTGAAAGAAAAAAATAATTTTCTTGGAAATCTCAGAGATCACATTGGGCTTATATAGATTACTCTTGGAAAGGCCCTTACATTCATTTCTCTGTTTCAAGGGACCTATTTATTTATTTAGCTCTTCTGTTAGGTATATAATGTGACATAATTCATGGGCATCAATTGCCATAAGCTGTTTGTCAATATTGCAACAGAAATGTTATATTCCTTAGCCACAATGTGGACTTACAGATGTTTATAAGGCAGGCATAGAATTACTGAAGAGGAGAAATCATGTAGATTTCAAAACCATTTTTTTAAGTATGACATTTTTAACAGTCTTTATCAATAAGACGCCAGGCTTGTCGATCGGAAGATCACAAGTTTGGAGGTTCGAATCCCTAGTCCCGCGTGATGGAGTGAGCTCCCGCACTCGCCCCAGCTCTTGCCAACCTAGCAATTCGAAAGCATGCAAATGCAAGTAGATTAATAGGTACCACTTCGGTGGGTAGGTAACAGCGTTCCGCGTGCGTCATGCCGGCCACATGACCGTGGAAGCATCTTCGGACAATGCTGGCTCTTCAGCTAACAAACGGAGATTAGCCCCTAGAGTCGGACACAACTGCACAAATGTGCGGGGGGAACCTTTACCTTTACCTTTTACCTACCACCAATTTAAATGATGCATTAAACAATCATCTTCCCACTTCCTCTGAGTATTATGTACAGTTACATAGACAAAAGACTTCTCCCTTTAATCTCCACCATGTTTTGTTTAGATCACTGCTTCTCCTCCAAAATGATATTTTACCATTTTTTTTCAGGAATATGTTGTTTAATTGATTTTGCTGATTAAACATTAAGAATTTGTTTTAAGAGTTGGATATGCTAGTTGTTTCAGGATATTACAGTATGCATTATATATTTATACTTTAGAATCTTAGTATATTTATATCTAGGTCTGTGGGTGTATGTGGGTGGGAATATTTAGCTATTTTATTTTGGAAGCTTAAGAAAATTAGCAATCTAAAGAAATATTCTTGAAAAAGTTTCTTGATTCCTGGCCTTCAGTGTTTCCTTTTAACTTAGAATAAAGGTCATCTAAAGTTTAAAAGCTGGGCAATATGAATGTTCTAGTTTGAATAGCTTTGTTACAGGAGTTAAACTAGGAAATCAGAACTAGTCTTCTATAGTGAACATATGGAATATTTCAAGCATCACGCTAAGCCAGAATGTGGTTTGTTTAGTTTTGGCTTTGCATGCTGTGAAACACTAACCACTGTGATTTGTAAAACATGTCTCATGACTAAGCATATGGTCAAATGCTGTGTTTGGTTTTTTACATCGCCTATGACCTCTGGAGTGAGGTCCTGTAAATAAATAATTTCAGACAATTTTGCTTTATTCATTAAGCTAAAGTTAAACAAGCTATGGCTTAGTGTAATATGTATGTTCTAGGTATGGGTTAAAGAACTTAGGCCATTTTCACAAGTGATTGCTATATAAATAAAGTCCCTCCTCCTCCCCTTTAAGCTCCTTGGCAAAGTAAAGCAGTCACATGGCAAATGTTCAGTGCCATTTTTAGACATTAACATTTTTGGACAATCACAATAGTATCCTGAAAGGGCTGGAATTCCTACCAACTTTTTAATTTCTGACTCTGTCTCCATATTTTTTTACTTGCCAATAATCAAAATTTTTCACACTCCTGAAATCAATAAATAATTTTGCCACCTTGATATTATCCCTAGATTTTACTCTAAATAATAATAAGCATCAGAGGAAAAGTATTAATGCTATATTATAAATTCTGTGCAAGCAGTAGTAGAAAATTTATTTGGGTTGAATAAATTTTTATTATAATACTTCTTAATTATAATATAAGAAGTATAGTGAACTAAAAGGATATGGCATAGAAACTCCTGTGGGCCATAAAAAGATACAGTATAGAGAAAGGGCTTGTACAAAGTTTTGCATGAAAGCTAGTACAAAATAGAAGTTGGGGCAATTTTTCAAATAATGTCATTTATTTCTTATTACACAGCTGTATCTACCATTCTTTAGGAAGGAATACTAGCAGCAAATGTAAGAAAACAATTCATAGCAAAAGGAAAAAGATGTAGTAAAATAAAAAGCAAAAATAAGTTCAGATCCAAATAACATTAAGAATACAATAATTCTGTAATCTTATATGTAATTACCTATATTTAAACAAAGGATTAATTCAACCGCAATTCCAAATAATGGTAACATTTCAAATAATAGTCTAATAATTTGTCACATAGTGCTAGGGGCATAAATTAATTTTGCTGCAGATTCTGTTAAGAGTAGATGTGGGCATCCTACTCTCAGCAGTGGCACAAATTCTACATCAAAGCAAATCTGGCTAGCATTTATCTTTCCCCAATCATAAACTCAAAAGAATATACCCTGCTGAAATTTGCATACAAACAGTGGTAGTCACCTTTTTTAATGTTAAAATTATGTTTTAAAAGACTGCATTTAAAAAGATAGCGTGTTGAAGAATGTATGCATGGTAATTAGCTTTTATTCATAAAAGGTTATTGAACAGCTCTAAATTAGGGAAGATGTGTACAAAAGTGTGTCTTAAGAAGAGATGTAATGAACGTAGCAGTTACAAAAATTTCTATGTGTTAAAAAAGAGACATGCTGGCCCTGAACACTTTCCATGTTAATAAAACAGTATAGTTGACCTGTTTAGCACAAAGTGTATTCCAAACTGGCAGTGATTCTCAAGGGGCTCGGACAAATATTTCCTACATCTATTACTGGATATCTTTTTTAAAACACTGAAAATACTGATATTGAAATTAGGGCACGGCACTGCATGTATCATTCTCCACATACAACACATCTCTGGACTCAAGCCACTCTTTAGAAAACAAAAACAAAGTGGGGATTGATTTTCTGAAGTGTGATTTCATGCTGTCCCACCAGCACCCGCACACACACACACACACACACACACACAAACACTCACAAACACAAACACACACACAATGCTTTATCTAGCACGGGGGGAAAGGCATTTTACACACTCTCATCCAAAATTAGGAATTCAGTATGCATTCTGCAACTTCGAGCATCAGGGGAGATATCACAGTATAGAGTATATTTGCTTAAAAAAAAAGAAGAAAAGAATAGCATGTGTAGTCTTACATTGACCCCATCCAATAACTGTAGGAGAATGAGCTTTACATTTACCTAGCAGCATAACCATTTCTGTTCCTTTGTTACAGCTGAACTGGTTTCTCTCTTTCAGACAAGAGTCTAAAAATTACACACAGCAGGATAAAAGACATTTTTGTCTTTCATTCGAATTTCTTCTCTGAAAGGCTATAGTTAGAAAACATAATGACTTGTTCACTTCACACGCCTTACCCTAGAAGACTGCTAGAGAAGACTGCTTCTCAATATTTTTGGTTTGCTCATGAGAGACAGAGATAACCTTTCTTCTTATCCGATTAAATGGGGTATATTTATTTATTTAGTTATTTGTTCATGGATGGAATTTTGGAATAAATTCTAAAGATATACAAAGGAGGAAAAAAATACATAAATCTCTAGGTCAAGGCTTTCCAAACTTTTCCCGTGGCGACACACCAATGGTGGCGCGTGAGAAAACCTGGAAGAGCTGCTGCTGCGGCAGCGCGCAAAACCCCGGAAGCACCGCAGTGGTGGTGGCGCACAAAACCCCGGAAGCGCCAGCGCGGCACTTCCGGGTTTTTGCACACCGCTGCCACCGTGGCACTTTCGGATTTTCACGCGCCGCAGCGGTGGCGGCAGCAGTGTCCTGGTGTGTCGTGCGAAAACCCGGAAGCACTGATGGCCCACCGCCACCGCGCGCCATCAGCGCTTCTGGATTTTGACGCGACACACCTGGGCCCCGCAGGCGACACAGTATTGTGTCGCAACACACAGTTTGGAAAGCTATGCTCTAGGTTCTAAGTTTCATAGTAATAGTGCTATGTCTCTTTGGTGTGATGTTACAATCTTTTAATGCCATTAGTAAACTCCTGTGTGACATACTTTACAACACTTCGCCATCCTGTGCAGATGCATTGTGCAGTTGCCCAGTGACTGAGTCAACTTTTGAAAAAAGTAATATACTGTCAATTGACTACAGTACATCAGGGATAGGCAAATAGTTTTAATTGATTAAATAAATTAGGGCTATCCTTGCATTATGTTCCTGGTTTGTGGGGTATATTTTAGCAATCGAGATGGAGGGTACATTTGCAAGTCTCTGGTTGGTGGTTTGTTTTGTTTTGGTTTTGTAATGAGAATGGTTAAAGGAAGTGGGGAACTGGAGGAATCAGTGAAAAATTGCAATCTTTGAATCAAACATTTAAAAAAGGCGAGATATAGAAGATACTTCAAAAGTTCAGCCTATACATTTGAACAGCCCATCTGAATAATGGGCAGATTAAATAAATGATCAATCTCTCTTTAGTGCCCCCCATTATAGTCCATGCCTCTGCCCCCACCCGGGTTTTGACTGATTGATGCTGTATGAATAGGACCAAATTGATACATGGGTTCTGCATGCATGTGGGCAAGCATTATGGTAATGAATTCCCATGTTACCTAAAAGAGTAAAATGGTCGATGCGGGCTCTGTGTTTGGAATTTTGCTTGTCAGATCCCAGGCACTTGTAATGGTTAACAATATTTATACTAAAAGTGGCCTGTAAAAAATACATTGTGCTTACAAAAAACAATCTATTTAATACTTTCATTATACATCATCTTAATTAAAAGATTTTTTTTCTCTTATGTGGCAGTGCTGTATTGATTTAGGGTGTAGGTGAAGCAGAATGGTTCCCTGGAGGAGGATAGGGTGGTTTCAGAAGGAGGGACCAGAAGAGCTCCAGAGACAGCTGATCTCCTCAGGGGAAGTACTAGAGCCTGGGGGAAGCAGAGGGCAGTTCTCCAGACCTATAGAAAGGCAGACCATTGCGACCCATGGTAAACAGAGCTCAGCTGACTTCTCTGGAGAAGGAGGTGATGGAGGGAGCTTCAAACTGGAACCCTTGAAGCCTCATTAAGTCACAGCAACTAAAATAAACTGATCCTAAAACTCCAACTGAAGTTTGCAATCTCTTAGAGTTAGGGATGATCCCAAAAGAGCAAACAGGTAAAGCAAGCTGGGAAAATCTTATGTCTCTAAGGTAGCATTAAAGTTTTTAGGGCAAGGACCTGTGATCAGATTGATGATTTTTTAAAAATTTATTTATTAGGGTTAACTGACACCCAACTCCAATCGATTCTGGGCGGCTCCTTGCATAAACAAACAAATAAATGCAAGCAAAAAAAAAAAGCCCATGTAACAATAAACAAGATTTCTTTTAAGGTGTGAGTTGGTCTGCTTTATTGGCTCTTGACATTTTGACTGTTTCTACTTAATTGTTTCTAGTAACGTTTGTATATCAAGTTTATTGTATTTTTGCAAAGCAATCTCAGTTCTTTTATTTTAGTACGATCTTAAGCTCTTTGAGACTTAGGTCCCACCCACCAGGAATCTCTGCCCCTGACTCCAAATAGCATTTTATGGGAAATTGATATTTAAGTATCTGTTTATGATTTTATCTGTATTGTAGTCCTTATTTCATCCACTTGTATTGGTTGTTATTGGGACTGCCTAAAGTTAAAAGAAAGTCTTTTTTCTTCTATTCTTATTAATTAATTTAATCCATTGGACTGGTTATTGTATTGTTCTCAACTGAGAGATTCTGCTTTTTGGTTTGCTCTTGTACACTGCCCAGAAGTGGTCAGAGAGGGGTGGTTTATAAATGTTACAAAATAAATAAAATAATTAATAAATATATGTGGATTGCAACATCTTTTCCTAAAATTTACATTATTTGGTTGAAAACTAGGAGTGACCGTTAAATAACACATGCTTAACTAAACTAAAACTAATCCTATGCTGCTTTTTCCCCAGTATCTTAGATTAAGATGGCCAGGGCAGGCCCAAAAGCACTGTGGTCCTGAGAGAGAGAACAAAATACTCCTAGCCCCCTATTCCATATGCAGAATCCAAGCAAACTGGCAGTTAAATATTGTCAGCATGAAGGTGGAACAGTATCCTCTCTATTACATCTTAAAGCAGCAGATTATTTTAGAGCTTGCAAGGCAAACTATATTTCAACCAAAGAGAATGGCCTGGGGATGCAAGGAATGTACTGAATGTACTTGCCAATGTCCACATTCTCTGGATACTGCAGTCCTTCTGGCTCTGGCCTGGAAAACATACAATACCAAAGTCCTGTTGACTCTCTGTTTTTGCCACTCATAGAAGTCCTTCCACTAGGTGAGCTAGGAATTTTTGTGGTGTTATAGTCTCAACACATCTGGAGGGCATTTGGCTGAAGAAGGCTAACCTAACATATTTAATAAGATTGGGAGAGAGAATTTAGTATTATTTGAAGGCTTCTAACTAATCCAGTAACAGCATGCCTCTATGATTTGGAAGATAGAATAGAACATGGAATTTGTGCTATGAAAACCTCCTGAGAATACTCTATTTAACTTAAGGACCAACTAGGTAGCAGATAGCAAATCTCAGTTGACCTCAAAAAGCCAAGCAAGGCTGGGCCTGGATAGTAGTTTCATGGGAGACTGCCAGGAAATACAAGGGCTGTAGGCTAGACCAGGGCTTCCCAAAGTGCCGCCGCTGGCGACACACCAATGGCGGCAGCGGCGCGCGCACGGCGGCGGTGCGGGGGGCATGCGGCAGCGGGCACACGCACAGTGGCAGCACAGGGGGGCATGCGGCGGTGCGCGTGTGCATGGCGACGGCGGCAGCAGCCTCCGCTAAAACCCGGAAGCACTGATCCCGCGCTGTTGCCGCCGTGCACACGCGTGTCGCCGCTTCCGGGTGGTGTGGTGACACACCACGCTGTGTGTGGTGACACACTTTTGTGTCGCGACACACAGTTTGGAAAGCTCTGGGCTAGACATTGCACAAACATCCAGTAGAAGGCAGTGACAAATCACTTCCATGTTGTTACACAGAAAACTGTGAGTCATCATAGTTGAACTGAAACTAGACTTTACCTTTTTTTCCCCTCACCTGTTTACCTTCTATATGAGTTGTAGGTTATTTGATCCAGATGGAGAGAAATATTTTGTGGATAGTTTGGATTAAGTACGCCTAAACATTCATAGAAATTCAGATGAATAAAAATAAGGCTAAGGTTAAAATTAAAGAATATAAACACATTTTGGTACTTTTTACTGATGGCATGATACAGAAAATAAAAGGAAAACCTAGTATTTCCCATGTTCTTATTTTCCAAGATGAAATAATTTATTATACATTGATTTTGACCATGCATTCAGATGAATGCCTGCCCTTGGTAGAGAGAGACTTCTCATAACATGTTTTTAACAAACCTGACAAGATCTGGGTTAATGTTGAGACATACTGTATAGTGGATTTATGTTGACATCTGCTGGCTGTTGAAGAGAGTGTTAGAAAAACAGCTACTCACGCTACTAATTTCCCCTTTTCAGTTGTGCTGTAGCTTGTTAATTGTTCTATCCTTAAGCAAAGGAAATTTCTTGATTAGCTGCCATTTCAGTTGGAAACTACAAAGATTAGCAAATGTATTAAGGCAAAGGTCTGTCCCTTGATGTGTTGCATTTAACAAAACCACTTTATATAAATCAGAAAAGTATGGTTCTTTTGCCAATTTTGTTAGAAATAGAAAGAAAACATGGCATGGAGAAATCCCTGAAAATAAAAATGGGCAATGATTTGGACCTCTCTAGGGTCTGTTTATTCTAATATATATGATCTAGCCATTGATCAGATAATGTAGTTTACTTCATTGGCGATCACTCGTAGCCGAGTAAGATTGTCTTCCAAAGGTAAAATTTTAACGGTGGATCCGTAAGTGGCTATAAAGGCCAATTCTGGATCCACACAACCTCCCACAATGAGGGCATAGGTTTCCGGGTGGGAGACGGTCATGATGAGGGTTTGCCTGACGTGCCTTCCTTTTAGCTCTTTTCTCCCTTTCGCCCTGTACTCGTGCTTCTTCAAAGTCCATAGCGCCATTAATAAAGGATGACCTCCAATTGTAACGCTCATGAGTTAGGGCTTCCCAGTTCTCAATGCTGATATTACATTTTTTTAAATTAGCTTTGAGAGTATCTTTGAATCTCTTTTGCTGTCCACCAATATTCCGTTTTCCATTCTTAAGTTGGGAGTAAAGTAGCTGCTTTGGAAGATGATGGTCAGGCATTCGAACAACATGGCCGGTCCAGCGAAGTTGATGCTGGATGATCATTGTTTCAATGCTGGTGGTTTTCGCTTCTTCTAATACGCTAACATTAGTCCACCTATCTTCCCAAGTAATCTGCAGAATTTTTCGGAGGCAGCGTTGATGGAATCTTTCAAGAAGTTGGAGGTGGCGTTTGTAGAGGGTCCATGTTTCACAGGCGTACAGAAGGGTTGGTAGTACAATGGCTTTGTAAACAAGCATTTTGGTCTCCCTGCGAATGTCCCGATCCTCAAACACTCTACGCTTCATTCGGGAGAAAGCTACACTCGCAGAGCTCAGGCGATGCTGAATTTCAGCGTCGATGTCGGCTTTTGTAGATAGATGGCTGCCGAGATAAGAAAAGTGGTCGACATTTTCTAGTGACACACCTTTAAGCTGGATTGATGGCGCTGCGGAGGGATTGGTTCGAACTTGCTGGTAAAGCACTTTGGTTTTTTTAATGTTAATCGAGAGGCCGAGCTTTTCATATGCTTCTGCAAAGATGTTTAGGATAGTTTGAAGATCTTCCTCGGAGTGTGCACAGACTACGTTATCATCAGCATATTGAAGTTCTATAACAGAAGTTGCAATTACCTTATTTTTTGCTTTCAGCCTACTAAGATTAAAAAGCTTTCCATCTGTTCGATATATAATTTCTACACCAGTAGGAAGTTTCTCTTCAACAAGGTGTATAATCATAGCGATGAAGATAGCGAATAAGGTTGGAGCAATAACACATCCCTGTTTAACGCCGGATTCCACTTTAAATGGATCGCTTAGAGAGCCATTGTTATTCAGGATTGTTGCCATCATGTCGTCATGGAGTAACCGCAAGATGTTCACAAATTTATCAGGGCATCCAATTTTCAGAAGGATGGTCCAGAGAACAGTACGATTTACAGTATCAAAAGCTTTAGTCAGATCAATAAACGCCATGTACAGAGGGCGGTTTTGCTCCTTGCATTTTTCTTGAAGCTGTCGTGCAGTGAAGATCATATCCACTGTTCCCCTGGAAGGGCGGAAGCCATTTTGCGTTTCAGGGAGGATGTCTTCTGATACAGATAGGAGATGGTTTGCGATGATCTTTGCCAGGATTTTGCCTGCTGTGGCTAGAAGGGAGATGCCTCGATAGTTTCCACAGTCTGTTCTATCACCCTTTTTAAAGAGAGTGATAATTATGGCATCCCTAAAGTCTGCTGGAATCTCCTCCCTCATCCAGATTTTTTCGATGAGCTTATGAAGTTGTTGTGTAAGTTCAGGCCCGCCTTCTTTAAAGACTTCAGCAGGAATCCCATCAGGTCCACTAGCTTTGTTATTTTTCATTTGTTTAGTGGCTTTACTGACTTCCTCCAAACTAGGGGGTACTGCAAGCTCATTTCTTATTTGTTTTTGCGGGATTTGCAAGAAGACTTCATCAGCCACAGTAGAGTGACGATTAAGGAGATTGTAGTAATGCTCTTTCCAGCGCAGTGCAATATACTCTTTGTCCTTTAGAAGTTTAGCACCATCTACTGAGCGTAAGGGATTTGTACCATGGTTTGTTGGTCCATAGATGGCCTTTATGGCATTAAAAAAGCCCCGTGCATCATGAGCATCTGCGAAATGTTGGGTTTCTTGGGCTTTTTTTATCCACCATATGTTCTTAAGTTCTCTAGTTCTTCTCCGGACTTCTGCCTTTGCACTGGCGTAGATTTTTCTCTTAACAGCACAGTTAATATCTTTTTGCCATATCTGGAAGGCTTTCCTTTTCTTGTCAATAATATGTTCAATCTCACTATCGTTCTCATCAAACCAGTCCTGATGTCTCTTAGTCTGGTATCCGATAGTTTGTTCACAGGCTGAAATAATAGAAGTTTTCAATTTAGTCCAGTGTTCCTCAACATTTTCAGGAAGTTCCATAGGATAGATGTTCCTTGAGAGTTGATTGAAAGCAAGCTCATTTAATAGGATCTTGAAGGGCCAGTGTATTCATTTTACGCCTTGGTTTTCTTCCTTGGAGCCTACGATGAGGGACAATCTTTATGGCCATCGTGGATCGAATTAATCGATGGTCTGTCCAGTAGTCATCGGTGCTCGTCATGGCTCTGGTGAGAAGTACATCACGGCAATCTCTAGCACGGACAATTACATAATCTAAAAGATGCCCGTGCTTCGACTGTGGGTGCTTCCATGATGTTTTAAATTTATTTTTCTGGTGAAAGAGTGTGTTAGTAATGACAAGGTTATGCTCTGCACATTTAGTCAGAAGTAAGATTCCATTCGTGTTGCTGTTGTCAACTCCTTCTTTCCCAATGATCCCTGGCCACAAATCAAAGTCACACCCAACTCTTGCATTGAAATCACCCAGGAGGATAATTTTATCCTCCTTTGGTATCTCTGATAAGATGGTGTCCAGCTGGGTATAAAATTTTTCCTTGATATCCTCATCTGCATCTAGTGTTGGTGCGTAAGCACTTAGGATAGTTGCCTGTTGGTTTTTGGCGAGTTTTATTCAGAGAGTTGAGAGTCGTTCGTTAATCCCAGTGGGAACTTCTGACAAGAGCTTCACAAGGTCGTTTTTGATAGCAAAGCCTACCCCATTATTCGTCGTTCTTGTTCAGGCAGTCCTTTCCAGAAGAAGGTATAACCTCCTTTTTCTTCCTTCAACTGTCCTTCTCCTGCTCTTCGAGTTTCTTGGAGTGCTGCTATATCAGTATTAAAACGTCTCAGCTCCCTTGCAATAATGGCAGTCCTACGTTCAGGTCGTTCACTATCCATATTGTCTTGCAGTGTCCATATATTTACTTTACTATTTACTATGTAGTTTACTTAGTGTTATTTTAAACCTAAAGCTATTGTTTAAAACAAAATATTTTATTATTATACTTCGTAAACTTTTCTGAGTATATTTCAATATAATACATTCTCTTTCTCAGGTAGATTAGTTTGAGTCAAGATAATTCAAATCTGAAGGGAAAATAATATAAAGTTTGACAATATTTGCTTATTTCCTAGGTAGTAATTAAATAGTTAAATAATGCAATAATAATCTCTAGGAATCATGCAAATATGTTGATTTGAAACTAATTTGAATGTTCAAAAATTTCTAAAAACATAACTTTTGCTCATACTATCTACACTGACATATATGTTGTAATATTTTGTGAAATGAATAAACCAGTCGTGACTAATTTAAGCCCCAGTGACTCAAGATCAGTTTATTTTACCTTGGGACAAAGCTCTTCAAATAAAGAGGCTGATGATCAAAGATACTGAATAAGACCATTTACTTAGAGACTACACTTGAAGACTTCTGGAAGCGTCATGGAAGGCCAGGTACTGAATGGGCAAACTGAAATTTTCCATTAATTCCTGGCCTAATATGCCCCTATTTTTTGGTGGATCAGTCTTGAATATTGTAACTTGAGGGGCAATTATGTTGCTCTGTTTACATAGTTCATCATCAGATAGACTTGGTAAAAAATTTGATGACATACAAATTGCCTTCTAGAAGTGGAGGCGAACACTTCTGATGTGTGTAGTCAAAAAGTAGGAGTTAATTGTGTAATTGATGTATTTTATTATTCTTTTAGATTGCCAATAGCAGGAGTCCTTTATTAGTTAATTTATTATTTATTACTTCTAGATTCATTTTGGTAGCAGTGAATTTAATTATGAACTTTCAAATGTAAAAGAATGTAAACTTAGCATTAAGCTTTAGCTTAACATTTTTGGTTAGATTAAATTTTCATTTAAAGACAATTTTAATAAAGAAACTATATACTGCATGGATTTGAATAAAAATTAAAATCCATTATATACTTTTAAATTTTTTTAAAGTTATCTGTTCAGATATTCACAAGAATACTTTTATATCCCTGTTTCAGTATGAATGATCCATAAGTATCTTTTGCATATTCTAAGATCCAAATGCCAGACTAGATAGGCCTTTCATCTTATTTAGCAAACTCTATTGCTAAGCCTTTACATTGCCTAATATTAATTATATGATAAAGTACTTCCATTTCAAAAGTGAGTAGCTGCTCTCATGAATATGGATTATTTATATTAATATGGGAGAGAAAATAACACATATCCAAATTAAAGTATTTGTTCAAGTTTGCCTATACTACATATTGGGTTAATTGTATGTTTTTTCTCCTTCCTAAATGTATCCAAAACAGGGTGACAATTGGATTAGACACTTGGTAGTTTATTTTTAACTAAACAGTCTACAACTGTGACAAGCTCCGGAGCTTCTCTGAACAGCAAACAACTAACAGCAACAAATTACGCCAATTACTCATCATGGCGTGTTTAATTTTACTTAGCAGTAGGGTGTAAGATCAGTTTTCAGGCACTGACCTTCTAGCAGCGAGGTACTGTTTTACTATTCAGAATGATATAAACAACCCTGCTTTCAGTGGTATTTAAAGTGTATTAATTGCTGCTGTGTAGCCTCTTTGAATCCTAGTCAAGAGCAGATTCAGTTCTCCCGTTTGGGAAAGAACATCAGTTGCTCCCATCAGAGTCCTAGCTGAGCCTACGGAGACTCTGTCCGCCGTATTGTTTGTGTGAGTTTCTCCTGAGGCTGCTTGCTCTCGGAGACAGAGATTTTTATCACAGCCCATGCTTTATTACGGTCTTGCTTTTTAAATTTTAACCACCAATTGCTTGGTGTGGTGCTAGTATTGTGGAAATCTCAGGAGGAGCTTTACTGGATCTTCAAAGAGCTCTTCCAACAACCGACTTCCTTCATGCTGCTCCTTTTCGCTGGTGCCAGCCACTTCAGATGGTTCAGGTACTTGGTGTTGCTGCAATATTTTCTTCTTATCGGGTATTTTAATTACCATTTAATAAGGGGGGAGCATTTAAAAATCACAGTGCACTTTCTAAGATCTTTCTATATAGAGAATTTGCCATGCAAATGCAGCAGGAAATATATTGCATGCTAACAGAGGCAGCAGTAAATATGTGACAATTCTTATCAATTCTGTAGTATTTATTAGAGCTGGAAATTGATATTATTTTAAGAAGTATCCTGTATGTTTGCCTGTGTAGAGTTTATAATGTGACTTAGGTCATTCACAGTGTATATGATTTTACAACCGGCTAATTAGAAATATTGTTCTAAGGCAAATATCTAATTTTTCAGTAAAGGTATTGTATTGCCTTTGCTCTCTTAGGATAGGAAGGGACAAGTTCTGTTCCATTTGCAGCATGCTGTTTATGGAATGCTTGTTCTGCTCTTGAGTAATTAAAAACCTTGTCACTTAACCACATGTTGTTACTACCTTTGGATACCATTCTTTTATTTGAGATTCACCAGCTTGAATGGTTATAGGATTCAGCAGAAGCAGCACTATGCCGCTTAGATCATGACTTTGTCAGCCTGACCAGTTCAATTGATAGAGCTCTTTTGCCAGTGAAGATAACTCAGTGGAATGACAAAAACTATGCATCATCATGGGCATGATATGGGCAGCACTGGGGAATAGCATAGTTACCCTAGGTAATTTCAGCATATCCCATTGGTGGCATAATCTTTTATCAGCTCAGACTGGCAGAAAGAACTGACTTTAATAAAATGGGGGGGGGGATATGAGAGCCATATGTACTCTGCTGCCTCAGCTGAATTCAGATCTAGGTTCATGAGGCTGTACATACTGTCTCGTGTACCCAGATCTGAACTCAAGGCAAATTTTCATAGGAATTTACTATTGATTTTATTGTCTGTGTAATTGCAGCAGGTTTATTTTAAGCACTCATTGCAGAAATATGTATATTTACTTATTTGTTTTTCAGTATTTATATATTGCCCAATTGCAAAAACTCTAGGCAGTTAGTTCACAAAACAACCTAATAAAAACATTAAAAACCACATTCAACCATGATATAAATCCATATAAATCCAGAATTAGAAGACAACACACAAAAATGGAAACGTCTGAAAAGCCAAGTTTTAACTGCTTTCCTGGAGATGTGGGAGGGCCATCTGAATCTTGGGGATAGCTTATACTGGAAGTTTAAAGCAGCAATGGAGAAGTATTGCTTCCAGGCCACAACCCCCTTCACCTCGCAGCTGAAGAAGCCTATAGAATCCCCTCCTGTACAGAAAGACAGGTTGGTCAGATCATTATGGAGAAGGTGGTCCTGAAGATACTCTGGTCCTGTCCTGAAAGGCTTCAAGGTCAGTTCCACCATCTTGAATTGTACTCAGAAACCTATTGGAAACCAGTGCAGTTCTTGCAGTATAGGTGATATACTACTGAACCAGCTCTCACCAGTCAGTATGCGGGCTGCTGCATTGTGCATCAGATGCAGTTTCTGAGTAGTTTTCAAGGGCAGCTCAGAGAAGTGTATTGAAGTAGTATAATATAGAGGTAATGAGAGTAGGGGTGACTATTGCCAAGACCTGCCATTCAAGAAAGGCCAAAATTGGCATATCAGCTGTAACTAGGCAATAATTACTCCCCTTCCCACCCCAAGTGAGATGTCAGAGCCAAGTCTTCAGGTTCTTCCGGAAGGCCAGGAGCGATGGGGCCTGTCTCACCTCTGGGGGCAGAGTGTTCCAGAGGGCGGGGACTACTGCAGAGAAGGCCCACTTCCTGGACCCCACCAAATGAAATTCTCTTGCAGATGGGGTCTGTAACATGCCCTCTCTGCATGACCGGGTGGGACAAGTCGATGTCATGGGGATGAGAGGTGTCACCAACACCTTGAATTGGACCCGGGAACAAACTGGCACCCAATGCAGCTCGCGCAGCAGTGGTGTCACATGTGCCAATCTTGGGGCACCAAGAACTGCCCGCGCAGCCACATTCTGGACCAGCTGAAGCTTCCGGATACACTTCAAGGGTAGCCCCATGTAGAGCGCATTGCAATAGTCTATATGAAAGATGACCAGGGCATGAGTGACTGTTCAGAGGGCTTCTTGATCCAGGAAAGTGCATAACTGGCACACAACATGAAGTTGCGCAAAGGCCCTTCTGGCCACAACTGCCACCTGCTCTTCGAGCAGGAGTCGTGAGTCCAGAAGAACCACCAGATTCCGCACCGGGTCTGTCTGGGGTAGTGCGACCCCATCCAGAACTAAAGATGACAATTTCCCGGATACAGAGGAGCCATTTGTCAGGGTATACTCAGAAAATGTAGAGATAATTTTACTGTGTGAATAAGGGAATGACAAGGCAAAAGTACACAGCTGAGAATAATGAGTAATTAGCTCAGAAGGACCATGGGAGCTAATTGCTAGCACCTGTACTGTTACTAGGAAGTTTCTGTAAATGACTCAGCTCATATCAATGTATATAAGCAGTGGGAGATGAACATATTCTTGCTGGGTGTTGCTGGGTGTCATTAAGTATTTCTAGAGAGTATTACTGCGTATTGTTGGTTATGTATGTTAAAGGATTTGCTTGTATATAGGTCTGTATAGTAAAGTCTGTAAATATTGAAGCCACAGACTCCAAGCAGTTTTCTTTCAAGACCACTCAATGGATGGCACAACGTGCTCTACTCTGACAGGTTATGGGCCCAGTTGTTGGCGTTTGAACCCTGATTTCATGCTGGACAGTTTGCTGTTGAGGGCATACGTTGCAGTTGTCAGCAGAAGTCATGGATGCCGAGGCTGCGTATACAGTGAGTGGTGGAATTCCTTTAACCTGACTAAATGACCACAACTACTTTTCATGGAGCATGAAGATGGAGATGTACTTCCAGAGGGAAGGTCTCTGGGATGCTGTGAGTAATCCCCCCCCCCCACAGCCCGATAATAGGCAGTTGCAAGCTGAGGAGAAGGCCCATTCGTGCATAATACTGGGTCTGGACGATAGCCAGTTGCTGCATGTTCGTAGTTTACATACTGCCACTGAATGTTGGACTGTGTTGAGGCAAATTTATATTCGTGAGACTGCAAGCAGTAAAATAGCACTGACACAGCAACTTTACAGAAAGCATTTGCAGCCAGGGGAGAGCTTATCAGAACATTTACAAAACATGAGTTGTTTGTTTGCTGAGTTACAGGAGAGAGGGATGAACTTTACGGAGGCAAACAAAGTGTATATTATATTAAGCTCTCTAAATGAGTCCTGGAATGTTCTAATAGCAAGCTTGGAATCTATGCCGGAACGAGAGCTGACCTTGCATTATTTAACCGGTCGTCTTATGGAAGAAGAGCAAAGGAGAGTGGAGAAATCCCAAGAATGCGGCCATACAGAAGCAAGTAAGAAAAGTTCACACGAGACAGTGTGCAGCGAGGGAACAGAAAGAGCCTTTGCTGTGAGACGGTGTTTCAAATGTGGTTCTTCAAAACATTTATGCAGAAATTGTACAGCACAGCTGCAGGGGAGGACAGAGAAATCACAAACCCAAACATCAAGAGCCAGAGAACAGAATATTTCCATGGTGAGAACAGCTGATGAAGTTAGCAAGGCACTTGGCTCTTAGATAGTGGTGCATACCGGCATCTTTCAGACAGGAAAGAAGAGTTTGTCTCCCTATACCCAGCGACTCAGAACCATGTCAGCTTAGCGGATGGAAAGAAATCACCTGTACATGGCCAAGGGCAGGTATTTGTGCCCAGTTTGAAGAGGACAATAGAGGGGGTGTTGTTTGTGCCAACTCTAGAATATAACTTGCTTAGTGTTTCTTGTTTAATGCAGGAGGGATACTCTGTGTTATTTACAGGTACAACATGCACAGTTAAAAAGAATGGGGTTATATGTGCAAAAGGCATATTGGAGGATAGGAAGTATGTTATGTTACCCATTGACAACACACGTGTAAATGTACAAACCACTTTATATAACAAGCCTGCACACGATAGTTGCATCCATTTGTTACATAGAAGGCTGGGAGATGCAAATTTTAGAGCACTAGCAAAAATACCTGAAGTAAGTGAGGGTTTACAAATAAAACAGTGCAGAAAGTACCTGGATTGTGCCATTTGTAAAATGTCCAAGTCTAAAATGTACCCAGTAAAGAAATATAGTAATAGGGTCACAAAGAGGAGCTTTGAGCTAGTTCATGCTGAGCTTATAGGGCCTCTGACACAAACCTTAGGAGGGGCTAAATATGTACTTGTTATTGTCGATGATTATACCAGATATGGGTTCTGTTATCTACTGAAATCAAAGAGTGAAACATTTAAAACATTTGCTAACTGGGTAGCTTATATTGAGAGGAGATTTTCCTGTAAAGTGGGACAGTTACAGTCAGATGGAGGAGGCGAATTCGTCACTGGGAGTTTTCAAACTTGGTTAAAACGACAGGGTATTCGTCATCGTAAATCAAACCCATATTCACCTAATGAGAACGGGGTGGCTGAACGTAGAAATGGGGTATTACAGACCATGAAAGATTCTTTGTTACAGGATTCAGGTATACCTAAACATTTCTGGGGTGAAGCTATACTGACTGCTAATTATATCCTTAATAGATTGTGGAGTTCAGTGATAAATACCACTCCCTATTACTTACTATTTCACAAACAACCTGTTTTGTCTCATTTGCGAGTATTTGGTTGTTATGCATGGGTATATATCCCTAAAAGTCAAAGGAGAAAGGGACAGCCTAAGGCAATGAAACTTAGATTTGTTGGCTACCAACCAGGATCCAAAGCATACCGGTTTGCAATTGGCAATGGAAAAGTAATCATATCCAGATCAGCAGAGTTTGCTGAGCATGATCATTGGCAATGCATACATGCTAACACAGAGATAATGTTGCCAGCAGCAGGAGATACTGAGTGTTCTAAGCAAAACTTACAGTTCTCATTAGAAAGCCCTGAAATGACTGATAAAGGAAGAGCTGTTATTACTCCAAAGGTTGAGAGAGAGGAGGGGCATATAGAAATATGTGTTCCCAGGCATTCTGAGAGAACAACAAAAAATAAACTACCTGTTCGTTTTACCATGGGAGAAGTAAGGGTGAATTTAGTTTATAGTGAACCTCAAGGTTTTGAGGAGGTACTACAATTACCTAAGGCAGAATCAGATAAATGGTTCAGAGCTATGGATGAGGAAATGAATTCTATGGCAAAAAACAATGTGTTTACATCCACAGCATTACCAGTAGGCCAGAAAGCTGTTGGATGTAGGTGGGTATACAAAAGGAAAGTTTTAGTATCTGGGGAAATAAAATAAAAGGCTCGTTTAGTTGCACAAGGTTTTACCCAGAAAAAGAATTTGGATTTTGATGAAACATACGCCCCAACTGTTAGAGCTGAGAGTGTTAGCCAAATGCAGAAAATTATAAAATTGTTAAGGGTATATAACATGGAAAATTGTAATCCTGTTCAGACTCCTATGGTGGTGGATTTTCAAAAGACAATAGGAGATATAGATTTCCAGGATCCCAAACTATATCATTCTGCAATTGGCAGTTTATTATATATAGCACAATGGTCTAGACCAGATATAGCTAACACTGTGGGGATTTTAAGCAGGTTAGTGTCAAAACCCACACAGAATGCATGGCAAGCTATAAAAAGAGTATTATGATATTTAAAAGGGACCATTGATACATGTTTTATGTTACGTTCAAAAGGGACAAAGAACTTAGAATGCTTTGTGGATAGTGATTGGGCTGGAGACATAAGCGATAGAAAGTCTACTTCTGGAATAGTCATAACATATGCTAATTCTGTGATACACTGGAAAGTAAGGAAACAAAATGCTATATCTCTTTCCACTGCAGAAGTGGAGTTTGCTGCATTATCTGAATCGTGTAATGATATTGTTTGGTACAAACAATTGTTTGATGATTTGAATATATCAATTGTAACTCCTGTTATTGTATATGATGATTCTCAAACCTGTATAAACATGGCTGTATCAGAATGCATACAAGGAGTAAACATGTGGATATTAAATATTGTAACATTAGACAAGCTGTAAGTGAAGGTCTAATCACACTTGTATACTGTGAATCTAATCATAATGTGGCTGATATCATGACAATGATATATATTATGTACACAAAAGCAACAAAACATGTTAATACAAATGGGAATGCTAAACCAGGAAAATGTAAGTGATTATTCAGACACAGTAAAATTGGAGGGGTGTCAGGGTATACTCAGAAAATGTAGAGATATTTTTACTGTGTGAATAAGGGAATGACAAGGCAAAAGTACACAGCTGAGAATAATGAGTAATTAGCTCAGAAGGACCATGGGAGCTAATTGCTAGCACCTGTACTGTTACTAGGAAGTTTTTGTAAATGACTCAGCATATATCAATGTATATAAGCAGTGGGAGATGAACATATTCTTGCTGGGTGTTGCTGGGTGTCATTAAGTATTTCTAGAGAGTATTACTGCGTATTGTTGGTTATATATGTTAAAGGATTTGCTTGTATATAGGTCTGTATAGTAAAGTCTGTAAATATTGAAGCCACAGACTCCAAGCAGATTTCTTTTGAGACCACTCAGTGGATGGCACAACGTGTGCTACTCTGACACCATTAACCCACAGCCACTCCATCTTACCAGGGTTCAGCTGAAGCCTTTTGTTCCCCATCCAGACCCCCACAGCCCCCAGGCACCGAGAGAGGGCCATCACCGCATCACTTACTTCACCCGGGATGGAGATGTACTGTATAGCTGGGTATCATCAGCATACTGATGATACCTCATCCCGTGGTGACGGATGATCTCACCCAGTGGTTTCATGTAGATGTTGAAGAGTTGTAGGAGAGGAGAGAGGACCAAACCCTGCAGCACCCCACAGAGGAGGGGTCAAGGGTCGGATCTCTCCCTATCACCACCAATTGGGACCGGCCCCGGAGGGAGGTGAACCAGTGCAAAACCACGCCACCCACCCCCAACTCCGTGAGCCTCTCAAAAAGGATACCATGGTCAATGGTATCAAAAGCCACTGAGAGGTCAAGAAGAGCCAGGATGGATGCACTGCCCCATCCCACTCCTGCCAGATATCATCCAAAAGCACGACCAATGAACTTTCTGTCCCATATCCAGGCCTGAATCCTGACTGGAAGGGGTCTAGATAATCCATTTCATCCAGAATCCTCTGGAGTTGCAACGCCACCACCTTCGTAACCATCTTCCTCAAAAAGGGGAGGTGGGAGACTGGACGAAAATTTTCCGGCACAGTCATTTTTCATTGGCGATCACTCGTAGCCGAGTAAGATTGTCTTCCAAAGGTAACATTTTAACGGTGGATCTGTAAGTGGCTATAAAGGCCAATTCTGGATCCGCACAACCTCCCACAATGAGGGCATAGGTTTCCGGGTGGGAGACGGTCATGATGAGGGTTTGCCTGACGTGCCTTCCTTTTAGCTCTTTTCTCCTTTTCGCCCTGTACTCGTGCTTCTTCAAAGTCCATAGCGCCATTAATAAAGGATGACCTCCAATTGTAACGCTCATGAGTTAGGGCTTCCCAGTTCTCAATGCTGATATTACATTTTTTTAAATTAGCTTTGAGAGTATCTTTGAATCTCTTTTGCTGTCCACCAATATTCCGTTTTCCATTCTTAAGTTGGGAGTAAAGTAGCTGCTTTGGAAGACGATGGTCAGGCATTCGAACAACATGACCGGTCCAGCGAAGTTGATGTTGGATGATCATTGTTTCAATGCTGGTGGTTTTCGCTTCTTCTAATACGCTAACATTAGTCCGCCTATCTTCCCAAGTAATTTGCAGAATTTTTCGGAGGCAGTGTTGATGGAATCTTTCAAGAAGTTGGAGGTGGCGTTTGTAGAGGGTCCATGTTTCACAGGCGTACAGAAGGGTTGGTAGTACAATGGCTTTGTAAACAAGCATTTTGGTCTCCCTGCGAATGTCCCGATCCTCAAACACTCTATGCTTCATTCGGGAGAAAGCTACACTCGCAGAGCTCAGGCGATGCTGAATTTCAGCGTTGATGTCGGCTTTTGTAGATAGATGGCTGCCGAGATAAGAAAAGTGGTAAACATTTTCGAGTAACACACCTTTAAGCGCTCGTCATGGCTCTGGTGAGAAGTACATCACGGCAATCTCTAGCACGGACAATTACATAATCTAAAAGATTCCAGTGCTTCGACCGTGGGTGCTTCCATGATGTTTTAAATTTATTTTTCTGGCGAAAGAGTGTGTTAGTAATGACAAGGTTATGCTCTGCACATTTAGTCAGAAGTAAGATTCCATTCGTGTTGCTGTTGTCAACTCCTTCTTTCCCAATGATCCCTGGCCACAAATCAAAATCACGCCCAACTCTTGCATTGAAATCGCCCAGGAGGATAATTTTATCCTCCTTTGGTATCTCTGATAAGATGGTGTCCAGCTGGGTATAAAAATTTTCCTTGATATCCTCATCTGCATCTAGTGTTGGTGCGTAAGCACTTAGGATAGTTGCCTGTTGGTTTTTGGCAAGTTTTATTCGCAGAGTTGAGAGTCGTTCATTAATCCCAGTGGGAACTTCTGACAAGAGCTTCACAAGGTCGTTTTTGATAGCAAAGCCTACCCCATGTATTCGTCGTTCTTGTTCAGGCAGTCCTTTCCAAAAGAAGGTATAACCTCCTTTTTCTTCTTTCAACTGTCCTTCTCCTGCTCTTCGAGTTTCTTGGAGTGCTGCTATATCAATATTAAAATGTCTCAGCTCCCTTGCAATAATGGCAGTCCTACGTTCAGGTCGTTCACTATCCATATTGTCTTGCAGTGTCCGTATATTCCATGTTCCAAAATTCATGTGTTTTTTACGACCGCTAGATGGTGACCCCACTGGTCGCGGTAATCCAGTCAGGGAGAAAATGAGGCAGACTATGTTTAGGGCACCTTTTCTAGCCCCCTCCCCATATGGGGTGAGCAGAGTGGATCCTAAATAGGGCTGCTCAGTCGTGGATACAGCTGCCGAACTACTCAACTGCCTCGATCCTTGAGTCAGGGCGACTGAATCTGTATCCACCGCCCATGTGCTGGTCCATGACTAGGAGCTTCCGGATTTCACAGTCCTGCCCCCGTTGCCATTCGTCAGTCGCCATGGGACTTTTGGTTGTTTTGGGTTTGGTGTGGTTGGAAGACGCCTGTGCGTGAATTTGTTTTATGTGTGGAGATCGGTGCACAACGATCAGCACACAACCTTCACAGAAAAAGGCTCTAATCCAATGGCATGGATACCATGACGATTGGTGACCTTTTGTCTGCTGCAGCCTTCATCCGCCTTCGCAGCCGTTGTAACAATACACCTTGTTATCTTCCGCCTGTTCTGCCGTTGAGGACTTTCTTGGATCGTTCTTTGTCTGGTTCCTCCCCCTGGACCTTACCGCCATGGGTGACCCTGCCAGGAGTACATGACTCCCGACGGCTTCGCTCACAGGGTTCATTGGGAACACACAAGCCCACTCACCACAACAAGGTGACGATCCAGCGAGTGAGACCGGCACAGTAGGGTCCAGCGATGGCTTCTTGAGGAGGGGGTGCACCAGCACCTCCTTAAAGGCAACCGGAAACACCCCCTCTCTCAAGGATGTATTGGCCATCGCCTGGACCGAACCACATGTCACCTCCCGGGCTGCTTTCACCAGCCAGAAGGGGCATGGATCTAGATGACATGTGGTGGCATTTACAATCCGGAGGATCCTGTCCACTTCCTCGGGTCCAACGGTATCAAACTGTTCCCAGATAACAGTTCCCTCAGCATCTCCCCAGAACATGCTTCACACTTGGAGTCCAGCTCAGCATGAATCCAAGCGATTTTATGCTGCAGATGCTCAGAGAACTCCTCCGCATGGCCCTGTAGGTGGGTCACTGGGCCCATCTTCCCCAAAAGAGATCAGGTGATCTTAAACAGGGCCATCGGACGGCATTGTGCGGATGCAATAAGAGTGGAGAAATATTGATGTTTTGCCGCTCTTACCACCACAAGGTAGGCCTTAACAGCGGCTCTAGCCTGTGTTCCGTCAGATTCAGTCTTTGTCTTCCTCCAGTGGCGCTCTAGACGTCTCTTAACCCTCTTCAAAACCCTCAGCTCCTCCGTGAACCACAGGGAGTGTCAGGTTGAATGGGGCAAGAGAGGTTGCACGGGCACGATCCTGTCCAAGGCCTCGTCCATCTCCCTATTCCAGGCTGTGGACAGGGCCTCCACTGGACCGTGCAACAGATCCTTGGGTATAACCACCAGCTCCCTCTGGAACCCTACCGAGTCCATCAGTCATCGTGGGTGGACCAATCTAATGGGTCCTGCCTCCCTGCAGAGGAGGGCAGCGTAAGAGAATCTCAAGGCCACCAGGGCATGATCTGACCATGACAATGGGGACAGGTGTAGCTCTCCCCTCAGGTCACATTGCCACTACTCTGACAAGAAAACCAAGTCCGGCGTAAGGCCACTGTCTCGAGTCAGGTCCCGAATAATCTGGGACAGGCCTATGGCCATGAATTCCCAAGCCACTTCTGAGGCACGCCCCAGGGATGGCAGATTGAAGTCCCCCAGAATCATAAGTCTGGGGAACTCCACCGCCAACCCCAAGACGGCCTCCAGTAGCTCAGGAAGGGAGGTTGCCACGCAGCAGGGAGGCTGGTACAGTAGCAACACTCCCAAATGTTCTCAGGAACCGAACTTGAAAAACAGGGTCTCACAACCAGCCACTTGTGGAACAGTGCCCTTGAAGGCCACTAGAGACTCCCGGATGACAACCACCACCCCTCCTCCCCTGCCCTGGTGTCTCGGCTGATGCCACACTCAAAACACAGCTGGGCACATCTCTGAAAGGGGTACCCCTCCTTCCGGGTCCAGCCAGGTCTTGGTGATACACACCAGGTCTGCCCCCTCCTCCGTGAACAAATCACATATGAGGGGGGCCTTGTTGTTGACTGACCTGGCATTGAAAAGGAGCAGCCAGAAACCAGGGCCCTCAAGAATCTGTTGTCCAGGGCCTGGGTCTGAACCCGGAGGGCCGGAACACACCACTGGTAACAAACACCAGGGGCATCTTCCCCAAAGATGGCTTGCCCTCTGGTTCCCATCGTAGCATCCCCGGCCTGTCACCACCTCAATAGTATGACCTGCCCTACAGCCCTCAGAGTTTCCAGGCCCATTCGCCTCCAGTCCTGGGCCTTCGGAATCCCTGAATCGAAGTAGGGGTCCCTTCTCCCACTCATACCTCCTCCAACATGTTCAATCAACCACAGGGTGATGGCAGGCCCCCCAGTGCACCAGCTCCTGCTCTCAGCACTGTTAGAGCCTGACCATCACCCACACACTCACTGTGCCCCCCAGCCTCTCTCACTGGTCAACAGGGGGTACCTCATCCATTCCTATCCATCTCCTATCTCTCACTCGGGGTGAGTACTCTCACATACAATCATATGCTCCTGGACTCCCCCCATGTCTCTCACACCTGGGAGGGAGTACTTCACTCGCACTGGAGGGACGCTGGTAGCTCTCCGCCATCTCTGGGCAGGCTGGGAGGGGATGACCAGTGCTCAACTCCGAACTCGCCACTCCTTACTGCCAGGGCCTACACACCAAAGCCTGTCGTGCCCACTGGGTCCCCTGTGCTGTTACAATCTGCCGACCATGCCCCCCCCCACAGTCCTCCCTCTTTATCCAGGGGGCTCTCGGAAGGGGCCTGGGACCATGAAGTTTTCGAAAGTCTCTTCCCAAACCCCCAACTAGCGAAGTGGGGGCTGGGGCTGGGGGTCAGGCTCAAAAAGAAGCCAGGAGTCTCCCCCTCAGAGCAGCAGCAGTCGGCGTCTGCTCCCAGTCACCATCTTGGATCCTTATCAAACTGCTGCGTTTAGTTGACAATAGTGACTAAATAAACTCAGCTCAACCCATGGTCTGCTTATTGTTAATAATACATTATTATTAATAATAATACATTTGAAGGAGGAACTCTGGCACATTCTTCTCTGGTTTCTGATTTTGACTTGTTAAGAGAGGAAGAAATCATAGTTTCTGACATACAGTACATACTCTTCTAGGGATAATCTATCTAGATGGTTTTTTAGCCATACACACTGGCAGAGGAAACTAGAGGGGTTCATTAGCATGCTGTTTTTTCTTAGAATAATGTCTTAAGATATCAAATACCACACATAAATGAAATAGTCAAAGTACGGACATAAATCCAGAGGAAGTTGGCACCACTGAAGATGCGCAAGTGCTGATGATATCTGCTGGTTGTCTTTCTTTGGTTGGTTCTTACTCTTTCCAGAGTAGGAAAAGTTGGCTAAACAAGTTCTAATGATGAGGAAGAGAATTTGTAGGATATCAGCTTTAAGGGTGGCCTGTCAGTGTCAAGGTTTTCTTGACAATGTTAGCATTTGGGGGGCAGCTGAGTTTGGTGATGTTGTTTTGCAAAAGTGTATAGGAATTTTGAAATAACATCTTTAAGGACAATACAATTTCCTTTTACTTGTTTCACTTTTTTATTCATTGGTAATTTTAATTTTGCCTTGGGAAAGAGGTAGAAGAAGTTCTGTTAAAGCTCTAATAAAGTTTTTGCTTTCTTAGAGTGGGAGGAGATTATGAAATTATTACAGTGACTTTAGGACCAAAATGTATAGCATTGGTGTAATGATCTTCTATAAGCCTGAGAAAGAGAAAGGAGTTATTGGAAGTACTGCAAGTTCAGAACATTTGGAGATTCCTCCATTTATTGTAAGCAGATAGCTACAGCTTCTGTTCATCAAAGGGTGGTTAACAAAATAATGAAAAGTGGTCCACCCTTGCAAACTCAAAGATAAACAGAGTCCTAAAAATGGAAGTATTCTGTTTCAAAGATTTATGTGACATACCACCTTTTCCCTTACAATAAAGTGTTTAAAGGAACCTCTGTGAGAATCTTGCTAATGGGATATAATCAGCTGGCAAAAGTTTGACAATTGGTATAAAAAGTTCAATAAAGAAAATTAAGGTCTCATGATATTCATGTTCTCTGTGTGAAATAGTTTATTTTGTCTCCCCCACCACCACTTGCTTTGCTGACCTTAGGAAAAGCACTGTTGCGCATTTGTGCCTGAAAGCTGAAAAACCAGTTTGTCAGCCTTCTAACTGGTAAATATTTCTTTTAAGCATTTTAATCATGCTTTTTAGCCAGCAAGACTCCTAGAACAACTTCTTCATTGTGGTCTCTGTTATCCATACACATGAGCTACAGTATGTGCTGCCAGAGCCCTTTTTGGAAGCTGCTAGAGTGTTCATAGTTTTTTGGTGGGAACCTTGATCTTCTCATGTACCATGTGACTAGGTGCAGTTCTGCTCCAAACCACTCCGGGTTTTTTTCAACCACTGCAGTGTTAATCTTGAGATGAACCTCCTTCTACTGCAGAGCTTTCCAAACTTTTCATGTTGGTGACACACTTTTTAGACATGCATCATTTCGCAACACACTCTTACAGCAAGGCACAAGGCAGGCACTAGGACCTGGGCGGAATCTCAGCAGGTTTGGAGGCAGGCAGGCACTAGGACCTGCGCGGAATCCTGGCAGGGCAGGTTTGCAGGCAGCAAGGCACAAGGCAGGCACTAGGACCTGCGCAGAATCCTGGCAGGGCAGGTTTGCAGGCAGCAAGGCACAAGGCAGGCACTAGGACCTGTGTGGAATCCTGGCAGGGCAGGTTTGCAGGCAGCAGGGCACAAGGCAGGCACTAGGACCTGTGTGGAATCCTGGCAGGGCAGGTTTGGAGGCAGCAAGGCACAAGGCAGGAACTAGGACCTGCACGGAATCCTGGCAGGGCAGGTTTGCAGGCAGCAAGGCACAAGGCAGGCACTAGGACCTGTGTGGAATCCTGGCAGGGCAGGTTTGCAGGCAGCAGGGCACAAGGCAGGCACTAGGACCTGCGTGGAATCCTGGCAGGGCTCGGAGGCAGCAGCTGCGACACACCCAAACACTGCAGCCGACACGCTAATGTGTTGCGACACACAGTTTGGAAAGCTCTGTTCTACTGTATTGATATCCTTTCCTTTTCCCTTAATTGTTTTCTTTCTTTACTCATCTGTGAACTCTTCTTGAAAACTCTTTAGATTACTTTGTTAGGACACTTTGTCCTCCCACCACAGGCATCTGGCCTTTGGCAATATGGCCCCAGGGACCCTGTTTCACAAGCACCAGCATTATAGAAGCAAACTTTTACCTCAGAATACAGACGTGCACGCACACACACACACACACACACACACACACACACACACTACTGTAGACATTTGTAAGTACTGCCAGTCATTTCTAAACAGTAATCCTAATCATTCTTATTTATGAATTACATTCTGGGAGCAAACTTTAGGTGCAGTAGGCTCATTTTCTCCAAGCCTCCTACCATGTCCCAAAAAATGTCTGGTGGCTGCCTCGTATCAGTCAAATTTTCCATTACTCACAGGGGATTCTCAGGTCTCTGTTGCACCATTATTGGCATCAGCCATTAAGGGTTGCAAACATTCTAAGATAAATACTACACCCAATTCCAAGCAGAGAAAAAAGAAAAAGAGGAATAAATGACCTGTTGCCTCCTGAATTCCACCTCCAGAACCTTGAGCTTCTCTCCACAATGGCCTTCTTGTACTCTGCTTCCTCTGGTTATCTTATTCATGGACTCTCCACTTTGTATTGTCCATTCCTCCCTGGTTCAGACATAGGAATCAGTCGCAAAAGGGGAAAACCAGGAAATCTCTTTCTGACTTCCCTATCAGAATTGTCAAAATCAGTATCTTCCTCTTTGGCCATCTCAAGACCACCAAGACCTTAAGTGGTCATCTCTCCCTGAAACATCCAAAGATACAATGAAGCAAATGTATATTGGCCTTCCATTTCATGTTCTTCTTGAAGTCTGCCACTTAATGTCTTTGCCCAGTCATATGACAAATAGCAAGTATTGCTCTCTCTCATCCCCCAGATTTTTCTCTTCTCCAAGATGTTACTTTGAGGCAGATCTCACATCCATGTTCCAGCCCAGCATAGCCTTTTGACCAAAGATAATTGCCTTCCCTTCAGTCAATAAGGCCAATACGCCGAGAACATTTGGTCTCAGATTTTGTGCACATGTCACTGAACCACAGGGCTTGCACTGTGATCTCCCCTAGAAGAGATCATGCTCATATTTCTGAATTTGACAATTATGACTCGGATGCCTTTTTAGTTAATTCAACATCATCTTCAACATTGTCTCCCAATATTCAGGATGTTATTCCACAGGGCGGGTGCTATCGCAGAGAAGGCATGCCTCCTGGACCCCGCTAGATGGAATTCTTTTAATGATGGGATCCGAAGCATGCCCTCCCTGCATGATCGGGTGGGGCGGGTAGATGTGATCGGGATAAGACGGTCCCTCAGATACCCTGGTCCCATGCCATGTAGGGCTTTAAAGGTGATAACCAACACCTTGAATTGGACCCGGAAGCAGACTGGTACCCAATGCAGCTCACGGAGTAGCGGTGTTACATGTGCTGATCTTATAGCACCCAGAACTACTAACTATATGACAAAATGCCTCTTTTATTCCTTTTCTTTTTCTTTTTGTGAAAGAAGATACAATTCCTACCTCATCTGCCAGAGGATAAAAGGCAAATAGTCCAGATTTTTCAAACAGAAGAAGCATGTTTTGCCAAGCAGGAATTAAATATAATTCTTTATGGTGCCTTCTATTACCCTGCATCACCATGTCTGGCTTTGCTCTGTTGGACTGATGCTGGAGGCCAAGGCTATACTGAGGACCTTCCCTTTATTATTCAGTTGTTCCAAGGTATCAGTTTTCTCCATATCTAGACAACTGGCTTCAAGCTGTGTATTCTGGTGCTGAACTGTCTCGCCACATACAGTAGTAGTTCTACTCCTATAGCACCATGGCCTCTGATTGAATAATTAGCAGTCTTCCTTTCTTCCTTTGCAGGTTATCTAATTCATAGGTGCAATGACAGTAACTGTAACTCAAGCTGTAACTCCATACACTTCAGTCACTTGTACACAGAGTCTCCTTCCTAAAAAGAATCAGAGCCCATATGGTTCTCCAAGTACTGGATCATATTGTGGCTGTACTTCAGTTGTACACTTGCCCATCTTTGGATGAATCCCCTACAGGCTTGGTTCGTACCTCCGTTCCACTTCTCTCAGCGCAGATGTAGGACAGTTCCTTCTCCTACTTGAGATTTACTTTTGTCTTATTTGAGATTCAAATGCTTACATGTACTGTACTATCGTTGAACATCAGTTCTATTATTGTATGTAGTCCACTTGTTCATTCTATAATAAAAGACCTTGGAGAATATGTGTCAATTTTTTCTCGTCTTGCTAATAAAAAAAAAAGGCTGAAGTGCATTTTAAAAAACCCCAAGGATGATTTTCCCAATTATTTTTTTTATCAGAAAATTACAAAGCTTATATCTGTTTCCTGTGGGGTTAATAATGGAAAAAATTATCTTCAAGAAGATTAAAATATTTGAAATGTTTTTGTTCAGAAAAAATAATAGGTTAGAACCAATTTTAGGCACCTTCCATTCCTGAAAGAGAACTAGAGGAAGATCACACTAGAGGAAGGGAGAAAATGATTCCTCCCTGCCTCTGCAGCCCCCCAACCTCAAACTGCTCAAGCAATTTTTTTGCAGGTCACATGAATAAGGGATAATACATAGATAACATTCTTCGAACATAACATTTTATGAATGATGTTTTGGTCATGCCTAGCCTGGATTCAAGATTGAAACGTGATAGATTATGTCTTCTAAATGGTGTAGAGCAAATGTGCAAGAATTGAGGTTCTAGGGCAGGATTTCCCAAACAGTGAGGTGTACCTTCCTTGGGGAGGAGCAGACAGAGTCCAGGGAGGTGTGAAGAACCTTTGCTTTTTTATTTGTTATGTCTTTATTAAAAATGGTTTCACTGTGTTGTTTTCATTGTTCATTTATTTTCATTTTGGTGTTTGAAATTTAGGGGAGGTGTGTACATTAAGATTACACTAAAGGGAGGTGTGATGGCAAAAAACCGCCCAGAGTCCCCTTTGGGGGAGATGGTGCGGTGATAAAAGTCGAAATATAAATAAATAAAAAATAAATAAAAAGTTTAGGAACCCCTGTTGTAGGGCTACGGCCCTGAAGTCCATGGGTATGGTTCCCAGAGCACTTTGAAAGATTGCCACTGAATTATATTTTTTAATATGACAGGAAGGGAAAATTATTAAATACACAGAGGATAATGCTGATTCTATTTCATGAATTAAACTTTTTAAAAAATGTTTTGTATTGAAGTTCCCTTTTTTCTAACCTGGTCCTGATTACTTTTTGAATTATGTCCCCCAACACTCCATTCAAAGTTCAAGTGCAGCAACCAGCCCCCCAAATATTGCTTAATTTTTAAAAGGAAACTTAATTACACACAAGATTCAGGACAGAAAAAAAGGCAACTATTCTACACCGTTCACAGCTAATTCACGAATACGCTACACTAAGCGAGGCTGATTTAAGTGGAATTTTAAACATTTAGATAAATTTAAAGTGGAGATGGACATACTTGCCTGGAAAGGTAGTTTAGTGAATGTCAAGTTTTTAGTACCCCCCTTTAACTCAGTCATCTGGTTGTCACCAACCCTCACAGTTTTCTGGAAGCTGGACAAAGTGGAATTGTTTGTTTGTTTATTAGATTTGTTAAGGCCACCCAACCCCAAAACAACTCTTGGTAGCCTACAATATATCCTACACAAATAACATGACTGTCCGGGTAAAAACAGCAATCCCAACATTTAGAAAAAAGACTCAGTGGGGGCTCCACAGGCACCCTAACCCAGACCTGGGAACAGAGCCAGGTCTTAAGGCATTTCTGGGACCCCAGGAGAGTTGGAGCCATGTGTATCTCCAAAGAGCAGGGATGCAGCAGGGACTTGTTCCAGAGAGATTTGGGGGGAGATGAGGTGGTTGCCTTGACTTGACACGTTTCGTTAGATAGTCATTGTAATTAAGAATTTTCTTTTAATTGTGATCTTTCTATGCTTTTATAATATTAAAAGCTAGGAATCTAATATGTGATTATGGTAGTATATCACAGAAACAGAGAGAGAGAAAAACTTGCTCTTAATTTTGCATAGCTCATCCTGTTCGTATAATTATACATCCCAGTGATGTATAATTGGGTATCATTAACATACTGATGATACCATACCCCAAATGATCTCCCCCGGTGATTTCATATAAATTTATTTATTTATTTATTATTTAAATTTATATCACCGCCCATCTCCCCCAACCAGGGGACTCTGGGCGGTTAGCAATAAAATCAAAGTTAAAAATATACCAAGAAATTACAATAAATATTATAAATAGAATAAATAGATATAAAATCCAAGGGCTAATAGGTCTTAAATAATAGGTAGGGTACTACAGCACCAGCCACCCCCAGGAGGAGCTATTGACCTTCCCATCCCAGGCAAGGCAGCAGAACCAGGTCTTCAAATTCTTCCGGAAGGCCGGGAGCGAGGAAACCTGCCTCAGCTCTGGGGGCAAGATATTCCAAAGGGCGGGCACCAGTGCAGAGAAGGCCCACCTCCTGGACCCCGTTAGATGGAACTCTTTTACTGATGGGGTCTGTAGCCTGCCCTCTCTGCATGACCGGGTGGGGCGGGTCAATGTTCTGGGGATGAGACGGTCCCTCCACAGGTTAAAAAATGGGGAGCGAACTGAGCCCTATGGTACACCAGGCTGATCTCTCCTCCCCCACTACAACACGCTGAACCTGTCCAGAGAGGAATGAGCAGAACCACTGTAAAACAGTGCCCCCAACCCCATTGCTGAGTAGTCTAAAAGGACAATGTAGAGGAGTACAGAGATGACCTTGAAGAAAATATGTGGCAACCATTAGTAAAACATAAAAATAGCCCAGGAAACAGGAAAGTGTGAGAAAGAAATTTAGGATTGCCCCACATTGACTCTCTTTGGTATAAAAGAGAGGGAAGGGGAAACACTGTCAGGCGTTCAAGATTCTATTATTATAGCCTATATCAATAAAGTTCTAGTATTGCTTTTAGTGTCTGTTTCCTGATGTATCCTACGGCAAAGGGCTGACAGACAAGGAAAGCTGCACTACCCCATCCAGGTCCCAACAGAAGTCACCCGGAGAGAGACCAGTACCATCTCAGTCCCATACCCAGGCCTGAACCCAGACTGAAAAGGGTCCAGAAAATCCACTTCCTCTGTGGTGATGTGCCACCACCATTTCAGCAACCTTCATCCCAAAAGGCCGGAGACTGGCCAATAGTTATTCAAGACCACAAGATTGAGATATGGCCTCTTCAACGAGGGGTGCACTATAGTTTCCTTCAAGGCAGCCAAGAGCTGCCCCTCATGTAAGGAGACATTGACAGTCTCATGAATCCACATGGGCACTCCTCCACCTACTTTCCACAACAGCCAGGATGGGCAGGAGTCCAACCTACTGTACATGTGGGAGAGGATAGTCTAGTGTATCACCGTATCTACTTCCTCAGAACTCACAGGCCAAAAAGAATTTCAGACAGCAGGGCAAGACAAAGTTTCAGTCACCAGTACAGACTTTGTCCAGGCAGAGTCAAAACTGCAGCAAATACAAGTGACTTTGCCGGCAAAGTGCTGTGCAAATGGTTACAGTGGCCAGATGAGAAATCTCTCTAATGACTCCTCCATAAAGGGAGTTAGTAATGTTAAACAGAGCCACAGGACAATAGTCTGCCACTGCACTAAGGAAGGAGAAATAAGTGTGTTTCACTTGTCTTATTGCCACAGTGTTGGCCCAATCATAGTTACGATCTGATCTGATCTGATCTGATCTGATCTGATCTGATCTGATCTGATCTGATCTGATTTGTCACCGCCCATCTCCTCCTACCAGAGGGACTCTGGGTGGTTAGGGTTACATACCTGAGCTTGGTTGAATTTACTTTTCGTCTTTCTCCACCAGCATTCCAAGTGTTGTTTCTGATGTTTCATTTTCCAGAGAGTCTCAACAGCCAAGTTGCCAGCCAAGAATGGCACCTAGAAAGAGGCCGCTTGGGGGCGGTAGAGTCCAGTACCCAATTCACCTCCCAGTGTCAGTGGTCCACCAGGCACTGAGATGAACTGCCTGCCAGTGAGCTGGGAAACTCCCCAACAGGATCCATTAAGCACCAGAGATGGACCATCCAAATCAGACCTGCTACCCCATTATTATCATGGGTGGCTTTTAATCATAACTGGATCAGGGTGTGATCCAATAATAGCAACAGAATAATAGAAAGCCTCTCCATTTCCACATAATATAACATCTGCTCTAGAGCAAACACAAGGTCTAAAGTATGACCCCCCACATGGATTGGCCTAAAGATGACTTCAGACAAGCCCATGGTTGTCATGAAGGCCATGAATTCCTTTGCCAGAGCCAGCACCAGATGTAAGGAGACTGAAGTCACCCAACACCAAAAGAAGAAGGCTTTCCACCACCAGCAGCTTTCCATCACCACCAGCTCCAGCAGGCCAGAAAGGGGTTATAGTAATCCCATGTGACAAATACTCCTTATGAGAACCAAATTTCTTTAGCACAAAGGGTAAAGCAGCAGAAAAATTTGGTAAGCTGCTTTAAACTTGCCAGAGCAGAAAGGCCAAATAAAAATCAAATAAGTTCACTGTAATCATCACTTCCTTGTCAGGTTTTATTTGTAATATCAGTGTGCTATTATTTACTTCCTAGATGGACCCAGTGCAAAAAGCAGTCATAAACCACACATTTGGCGTGTCACTCCCCCTAAAGAAGAAACAAGTCATCTCCTGCAATGTGTGTCAACTTCGCTTTAACTCTGATGTGAGTATTTTTAATTATTGTTCAGTGTATGTTTTGCACAAGTGTGTGTGTGTCTGTGTGTGTTGCCTTCGAGTCAGTGTTTACTCCTGGCGACTGCCTGGACAAGTCCCTGCAGTTTTCTTGGCAAGGTTTTTGGAAGTGGTGGGCCACTGCCTCCTTCCTAGGGCTGAGAGTGACTGGCCCAGGGTTACCCAGCTGGCTTTGTGCCTAAGGCGGGACTAGAACTCACCATCTCCCAGTTTCTAGCCTGGTGCCTTAACCGCTACACCAAGCTGGCTATCAAACCAGAAGGTATTTACATTTTTTAAAATGTGAATTTAGTATCCTTTCCAGTATCTGCTAGATGCTAGGTTTGTCAGACTGCATTAACATGAACAGATTAATCTTTCATGTTTAGTAACTGGAATTGACTAACAATGTATACATTTTCCTTGCTATTTCAGTCAGTTTTAAGTTGCAGGCAAAAATGCTGTGGTGAGAATGAGTTTATAAGACAAATGGTGAGGGAATCATTGTAGAATAATTGTCACATAAATACAGTAGGTAGTTTTGCTAGCAGTGCAAAAACTACCTTTTGACTTCAGGTTTACTCTGGTGTAAATAGAGAAGGGGAAATATGGCAATCAAAATATTATTTTGTTTATTACATACTAACCAAATTATTTTAATGAATAATTTTTTAAAAAATATTTAAAAAAATATTTTTTATGAGCCATGTTCTATCTTTATGTTTTGCTTTTACCTTAACAATGACACTAAATATCCAGAAGTAAATCCTGAAATGTCTCTGAGGAGACTGTGCTTTATACCCTTTCCCCACAGTATGACTATTAACTTTATCAGGTACAACAGCTAGAAAGAAGTGCCGTTACAAGGGGAGTTTCCCCTGTTCTGAGTTCGAAGTAGTCCATCCTGTCTTCTTTTAAGATACAGGTCAGTGTCGATTAGTGTGGCTAATGAATCCCACGAAATGGTCGCATTATTCGAATTTGCACTATTTGAAATGATATTTCTATGGAAAATATGGTAATGTTTCCAACTCAATGGAAATAGGCAATGAAAAATTTTAAACATAAATTTTTATATGTATATTGATGAAATATTACAGTAAAGGATAAAAAATGTATACTTCTAAATTTAAATTTCTAAATTAAATTAAAGTCACAGAGTAGTTATAGAAAGCAAAATAAAACCAAAAAATTCTACCGTAGACTTAGGCGTTCCAACATCTTGTCCTCTTTTGGCTTTGCCTTGACCACATTCATGTCATTCAATTACATCAAGTTTTTGCTCTAATTTAATAAAAAGGCTCTTCATACGCTTGCCTCAATTACGCATGCTCTAGCCTCACATTAACTGGATTTTGGGTTGCACTAAACACAACCTGGTATCAATTTACAAAATATTGCGCTATTTGAAGTCACACTAATTGCCACCTACCTGTAACTCCATTCCGGGGTAGGCAGTCTGTATCACTGCAAATATTGTTGAACTGCCTGGGGCAGCTGGGGGTTGTTATTCATCAATACCTGAAGTTGCCTACCCCAAATACATTTCATTAATCTTCCACCAGTTTTCTACTCCATAGCACATGCCCACTCAGAATAGCCATTGAGCTGTCTTGGGTTTCTTCTCCCCCTGCACCTCTACTTAACACTTTGCTTGTACAGCATTTCTGAAAACTGTTGTGCTCCCACTAATTCTTATGGGTTTGATGATTCACTCCTATATGCGGATATGGCTGAGGGGGCATGGCAACAAAAGTTTGGAAAGTAACTTTTCTCTTATTGTCATGTAGGATGCTAGCTCTAAACAGGGATGGCTTCACATGGTGTTAGAACTGCTTTACTGTATTACAAACATAACATAAAATATGACTGGACATAACACATTTACTGTGTGTGGTAATGTTAGAGGAGAGTTGAATATGTGCATGATGTTCTTGCTTTGGTTGTATAGAAATCCAGAACTTCTCTCACTTCAGAGATTAGTCAGTCAGAAATCATGACATCTACTGTAGGTAAATGTAAACTCCCCCCCTTTTTTTTTTTTTTAAATACGGTTAAAATATGTGTTTGTGTGTGTATGGTTCAGCACTAGCAAAATTTATATTCTTTTTTTTTAAAGAATGCAAAGATAGCAAAAATGTATTTTGGATGTACCTAAGATTTTCATGGGGGGCATGGTGGCTCAGCGGGTAAGATGCCAGGCTTGTTGATCGGAAGATCACAAGTTCAGAGGTTCGAATTCCCAGTCCCACGTGACGGAGTGAGCTCCCGCATTAGCTCCAGCTCTTGCCAAGCTAGCAATTCGAAAGCATGCAAATGCAAGTAGATGAATAGGTACCACTTCGGTGGGTAGGTAACAGCGTTCCGCGCGTGTCATGTGGCAACATGACCGTGGAAGCATCTTCGGACAACGCTGGCTCTTCGTCTAACAAACGGAGATGAGCACCGGCCCCTAGAGTCAGACACGACTGCACAAATGTGCGGGGGGAACCTTTACCTTTAAGATTTTCATGACCTTTTTCTAGACTTTTTGGAAGCATGTGGCTGATCACATTTAGAAACAGAATGTTCAATGTATTTATTCATGCATTTTATTTATTAAATATTAATTTAGGTTTCACCCTGCTCGCTATTGGAATGCAGTCCTCAGCATGCCACAGTGAGGCTGAATCAGCCTTCAGTCCAAAAAAGATTGCCCATCCCTAATTTAAATATTTGTATCAGCCAAAATAGGAGTTGTAGTTTGAACACATTTGGCTTGCATCGCGTTGGAAAGGGTAACTTGGATGAACATCTACATATAGCTTCTATAATATAGCCCAAGGAATGTTTATCTAGATTCTAATGTGTTCTGTTGCTCTAGGGACAGTATTTTAAAAGTACGAAAAGAAGGTTTCCATCTGATTAACAATTTTCTTTCCGTAGTTAACCTCCAGGCAACTAATTACCTTGTGTACTACATTTAAAACAGTATTAGGCCTATTACCGAGATTGTTTACTACATTAATACAGATGTGAAAAGTGACATAAAGAACAAGAATGTGACTCTGTGCAATCACAGCTATGAATTAAAAGTAGAGATGATCTGAATACCCAACTCTTCGACTTTTTAGGGGATCAGGGGCAAAAGCCCTCTGAAAGATGACGAAACAGAAGGTTTTACTAAGCAAGCAAATAATGGAAAAATAAGGCAAAGGAATGGACCAAAAACATCAAAGTGCGGGGGACATTTAAAATTTTATGAGGAGGCCAAGTGGTCTCTGTTTTTTCTTTTCTTTAAAGAGAGGTTTGCCACTGTGTTCAGCAAATGTGTCCAGATGCTTTTAAAATCTCTTCCAGATACTGTGTGTTACTGTGGAGTCCTTGGTGTTCTCTGAGCCTTGTTGTTTTCTTGCAGACGTTTCATTGCCAGGCTAGGCAACATCTTCAGTGCGAAAAGGGAGTGGGACTTGCTCTCTGTTTATATACCCTGGCTTGTCCTGCCTGTGTTGGTGGGGGTGTTGTTCTCTCCTTGGTAGTTCCTTGATTGGGTTGTTGTTTGCTGCTTGGTTGATTGACTGAGTTAATAGTTCCTTGATTAGGGTATGTTGTGCTGTTTGATTGTTCCTCTGGTGCTAATCCTGGTGTTAATCTTTGCATATCTGGGTGATGATTGCTGGCAAGGAGGTGTTCTGTCTTCTGGCTTTTCTATTGTCTCTTATGAATGGTATATAAATGTTGTTTACCTCTATGTGTCTGTTGATGGCTGCTGAACTATTAACTCAGTCAATCAACCAAGCAGCAAACAACAGCCCAATCAAGGAACTACTAAGGGGAGAACAACACCTCCACAAGCAGGAAAAGCCATGGCATATAAATAGAGAGCAAGTCCCACTCCCTTTTTGCACTGAAGATGTTGCCTAGCCTGGCAATGAAACGTCTGCAAGAAAACAATAAGGCTCAGAGAGCACCAAGGACTCCACAGTTCAACCTTGAGCTACAAATATTCTCTTCGATTGGTACTGTATGTTACTGTTACAGATGTATAAAATTCATTGACTAGGGGACAAAGTTTTGAAGAACATCTGATCAGAGAACAGCACAGGCTGTAGTATTCCCCTGCACAGAACAGCACAGGGTAGTATAGTACTGAGTATTCTGAGGGTGGTTTGGCGGCTTTTGAAAGTAAATCCTCCAAACCAGAAGTAGTTCAAGGCATTCCTGTCTATGAATGTTTGTTATTTTTGATCACCCTGTGATATGTACTAGGGTTTCCAGCAACACTGAACAAAGAAAGTCGGGGGGTTTGTTTGGTTTGGTTTGGTTTGGTTTGGTTTGGTTTGGTTTGGTTTGGTTTGGTTTGGTTTGGTTTGGTTTGGTTTGGTTTTGTTTTGGTGAACAACTTTGCTGGAAGCCACAGCACTTCATCTCAAAGCAACACTATTCCAAAGAGATTTTAAAAATAACTGACCATCATTGCTAAATGGAGTGCTTTGTGCTTGCATGCAATAACAGAATTAGGATTTTATATTTTGTCCTGGGTTTGGGGACTTCAGGTTTTTACACAGTACTGTGCTCATTTTGGATTGACCTATATTATATTATATTATATTATATTATATTATATTATATTATATTATATTATTATATTATATTATATTATATTATATTATATTATATTATATTATATTATATTATATTATATTGTATTATAGCTCAACCCATATCTTACATTATGTGTTATAATAAATTATATATCGTTATACAATTCAGATTTATACCTACCACCTTATGGGACTCAGGCTGACTTCCAACAACAAAATCACAATTAAAATGGCATAAAAATAAACATGTGATCATAAAAATAACCTGACATCATTAAATATTAATACTAAGATATTTTTAATAACAATGGGAAACTGCCATAATTTTTCAGCAATCATGGTGAAAAAGCTTTAGGTTGGATGCTGTATGAAAATCAGTGCACATTAAAAGGCAATTTACTGCCCTGTCATTCACAGTATCAAGATACCTTGTACAGGATCAACGTTTTTCATATTCTATCATTGTCCTTATTTGTATTTTTCTATTCTACCAAATTCTTTCTACTCCTTTCTACTCCTAAGGTGCCCTAGACAACTAAAGAACAACAGCAACAATAACAAGCAAGTTTAACATGGCAGAGGTTTGGTTGGCCCCGACCCTGCTGGCCTGTGGAAAGGTTTTAAAAACTTGACTATTCCCCCAGGGCTGGGGCCAGAATGAATGAAGTCCCATCAGGACAGGGTATGAGTCAGAGTGCCTATGATTGATTATTAACTTGGATGGGTTTTTCTTCTTGTAAGCTGTCCAGATTGCTTTCGTTTGGGCAGCCATATCATTTCCTTAAATAAATAAAATATAAATAATATAAATAATCAATATAATTAAAGGGGCAACAAAGCACAACTCCCAATGCTGTATACTCCTTATTTTGAAAGCTAAGTGTAGCTGTGTGTGTAGATACAGAGGTAGCTATGAAGAGAGGAAGGTAGCTAGGGAATGAAGTATGAGGAGCTATAACCTCACAAAAACATACTATTGTTATGAGATAATATTCTGACTAAACATAAATGTAGTCTTTGCAACCTGCCTTTCATGCAGAAGAACTTATTACATCTGATGAATGCTACCTTTTTGGACAGAGGCATGTGCAGTATAAGAGTGGTTTAAACAAAATATGCAACAGTATTTTCAGATAAAACAAACTTAACTTCCTAATTCTGTTCCTTTTTTGTGCATGTATATACTGTACATTCCCAACACAAATTTAATGTATTACATGCTATCAGCTATCTAACAATCAATTCTGTGTGGGAAAGTGAATTCCCACATATAGAAAAGGACAAGAAAATAACACAGAGAGAGAAAGATTAGCAAATTTGGGGGAAATTGTAGGAAGGGTATTTTTAAAAGGTTGCAATTCATTCTACTTACTGATATTTTGATAGATGGCTACAAATATATCTTGATGTTGTGTAAGTGTTCTGTTTTAAGTATATCATGTTAGCATGCTGTTTTTAAAAGTAAATGTTTATGTTCTTGCTTGCAGTACAAAATAAAATAGAGTATAATTTACAATTGATTGAATTGATTTGGTGTCAGTTAGTCTTTAAATAAGTGTCAGATTTTATAATTCCATAAACAAGATCATACCTAGTGAAATTAGTGGATAGCCACTATAATTATTATACAAATTTATCTTCGTACTACAGACACAGTGGTGCAAGACACTGAGGAATTCTGTGGTTTAGTGGTGATAAATGCCACAGCTAGAAAACATATAGTAATGCAAATGGAAGATTAGAATGCCAGAAATAGAGTTAATAGAGTTTTGTATAGCAAATTATTTCTTCATTGCCAAGCACTCCAGGCAACTTAAAAATAGACTTTGCACCTGAACATAACTAGATGTCAACATCATAATCAAATTAACTATGTAATAGGAAACAGGAGTTTAGGAAGTGCAATCTGGTCAGCCAGGATACTTCCAGGTGCAGACTGTGGAATAGACCATGAATTATTGGTGTCAAAAGCACCAGTTAAACTTAGAAAATTAAAGACAGTAGCTTTAATGTGCCAGCAGGATTTAACTTGGAGGGCATTTAGTCAGAATATTAAATCAGTGTAATGAACAGATTGAAGGTTTTTAATTTATGCAAATAAGAAACTGAGAAGCCATGGGCAGATAAGAGACATTTTGGAAAGAAAATACCAAAAATTCAAAGAAGAAAAGATCCAAGTGGTTTTCAGAACAAGCTATCATAATAACCAGGAAAAACAAAAGATGAAAGCCTTGGGCAGCAAGAAGGATACAGAATGCAGATCTTTAACATCAAGCAAGAAAGGACAATAAAAGATATCTCAGTAAAGGATGTCAGCAAATAGGTAAAAATAACAAGAAAGGAAAATGCGGTGTGTTTTTAAGAAGTTAGAAGAATTAGAGGAAAATTTAACAGAGCCAAGATCTAACAGAGCCAAGTGACAGAAACTTGTGGAGAAGGGGGGGGGGGGGAGAGAGAGAGAGAGAGAGAGAGGGAGGGAGGGAGGGAGGGAGGGAGAGAGAGAGAGAGAGAGAGAGAGAGAGAGAGAGAGAATGAATGAATGAATGAATGAATGAATGAATGAATGAATGAATGAATGAATGAATGCAGGAACTGATTTCACTAGAACAGAGCTTTCCAAACTGTGTGTCGCGACACAAAAGTGTGTCGCCACACACAGTCTGGTGTGTCGCCACACAACCTGGAAGCGCTGATCATCATCAGCGCTTCCGGGTTTTCCCGCGGCGACACACCAACGGCGGCGCGCAAAAATCTGAAAGCAGCAGCAGCGCTTCCGGGTTTTTGCGCACTGCTGCAACGACAGCACTTCCGGGTTTTCCCGCGGTGACACACTAACGGCGGTTGGTGTGTCGCCGCGGGAAAACTTTGGAAAGCCCTGCACTAGAAAATGAGGTACTTTCTAGTAATGGACTTTCTGACAGAAGCAAACAGCTGTCAAACAAAAAAACACAGAGGCAGAAGCAAGAACCATTGAACTGTTTCAAGCTGCAGGAAAAGGGCAGTTAAAGTGCTAATGGTTCTATATCAACAGATATGCAGCAAGACTGTATAATCTAGAGATTGGGAAATATTGGTATATATGCCTATATGAAAGAAAGGAGATGCAAGAGAATATGCACATCACTGAACCTTTCCATCAATTTGTCACACAAGCAACATTTTGCTTTATGTCTTACAAAGAAGAATACAGTCCTATGTGGAAAGAGAAATACCAGATCAACAGGCAGATATACACAAAATGAGATAGATAACATAAGATGGATAATGGAGAGGAGAAGATAATTTAATAAGGAATTTTCCTTTTCTTTATTGACTGCAGCAAAGCTTTTGATTTTACTGTGTAGCTCACACCAGAATGTAGCACATACTAAGGTGAATCGGTGCATCACAACACATTATTGTTCTTTTGATGAACCTTTGCAATGAACAAGAAGCTACTGTCATTTGAAAAAAAAAGTGGTTCACAATAAGAAAGAAATTTAAACAAAGATGCATGTTGTCCCAATGCTTGGTTTAATTGGTAAGCGAATATATTATAAAAATGGCAGGACTGGAAGAGATGTCAACTGAAATCAAAATTGGAGATCAAAAACCTAAGAATTTGATATATGTACGCAATATGACTTTGTTAGCCGCAAGTAAAGTCTCAGCTCATTATGAAAGTAAAAATGGAAAGTGAAAAATCTAGGTTAATGTCAAATATTAAGACATTGGAGATGGTTACTAAGAGTGCCATGAACTGCAAGAAGAACCAATCAACTGGTCCTGGAAGAAAAAAATACTGATGTGTATGCAGTGATTAAGAAGCAGAAACTGAAAAGTTTGGAAATAAGATGTGAGAGTATGATTGCCTAGAAAAAACAACTATGCTTGGCAAATTGAGGGATGTAAATGATGGGAAAGACAGTGGATGGGCAGTATCACTAGAATGTCCAGGGAAGAACTGCTGAGGAACGGATTGATCTAGAGCGCTTTTGTCCATGCACTTTGTGGGAGCTAAACCCAACTATTAGTCCTGAACTATTTGTTGAAATGTGGAGAAAATCTTCAATCTTTTGTGATCTTTTTCCAGAGATTTTATTCTAAACAGCAGATTTTATTCAAACCTTTGTTATGTTTCCATGCTTTTTTGTGTTAACCAACAAAGTAGTTCAAATAAAAACAGAGGAGAAAAGAATCCCAAATAGCTCAATCTCAAGAATGTACAGCTTTATTACCATCTGCCATGTGACAGCTACACTCTGTACCAGCTGTTTGGTCTAAAACAGAATGTCCCTGAAACTCCTCTATACTGTCAAGTAACGGAAAATATAACTCACTGCAGTCCACAAATTCTGCTGCTTTCCACATATACACTCACCAAGTAGATGAATGGGATGAAAATGCCAATCAGACTTTAAAGAAGAAAGGCTAGGAGGCCTCCGTTCAGTGCCCTACTTTCCCAACAAATGACTAATGCAGTCAAAGCTGATGGCACCAACTATTTGCTAATAGGTGTACATGTAGCACTTCAGGCAGAAATAGTAGGGACTGCGGGGCTTGAGAAAGATATCCAGCATCTGAGATTGAAAACGAAGTAATTAGGAGTCTCCTGCTCTAGACTTTCCCATATTTTGGAGACATCGTAGGAGGAGGGCCATGTCAATCTATGGTGGAAAAGAAACCAGGAAACAAAAGCTTATGGCTTTTAATAAAATGTGTTCGTCAGAAAAGGTGCTACCAGATCCCTGATATTTTGGAGAAGAACTTTACCAACAGTGTCAACTAAGAATCAAGGTGAAGAAACAACTTCCAGGTGAAGCCTTCCCATGGAGGGCAGGGATCACATAGAGAATATCTTGCATGACCTGGCATTCCAGTGACACACACCTGGTATTCTTTCCATGGGTTTGATTTTTTTTTCTTCCTGGAAAATAAACCAAAGATTTGTTATGCTAATTCAGTACATAGATTCTATATGCAAATGGGAATACTCTCTAGCCTATGTCAGCTTGGAGCAACTTTGATATGTCCAAACTTGCACCACTATATTTTTCCATATCATTTTACCCAAAGGATTGTAATTATATGTGTTGTGTATGTATTTGTATAGTGTTTTTTTTTTAATAAAAATTAAATTCTAAGCCAGAGCTTTCCAAACTATGTGTCGGGACACGTTAGTGTGTTGGCTGCAGTGTCTGGGTGTGTCGTGGCTGCTGCCGCCGCCTCCGAGCCCTGCCAGGATTCCGCGCAGGTCCTAGTGCCTGCCTTGTGCCTGGCTGCCTCCAAACCTGCTGTGATTCTGCACAGGTCCTAGTGCCTGCCTTGTGCCCTGCTGTAAGAGTGTGTCGCGAAATGATGCATGTCTGAAAAGTGTGTCACCAACATGAAAAGTTTGGAAAGCTGTGTTCTAAGCTGTCAGTCTGGAATACTTGGGGAAAAAGAAAACAAATGTATGCAAACTAATCCTAGAGAAGACTTAACTGAAGGAAAAAAATAAAAAATTACCTAGACCAGGGTTTTTCAGATTATGTTCTGTGGAACCCTAGGGTTCCATGAGAACTTCATGAGGTTCCCCCCCCCCAAAAAAAAAAAATCACTCGAACACCACCAATTTGCTTTGCATCTTGATCAGATGTTCCATGACTTTTTTTAAAAAAAACTAACATGTTCTGCAGCCTGAAAAGGTTTGGGAACCCCTGGCCTAAACCTAAATTGAGGCCCAATACTAAATAATACATAAGTAGGAGCCTTTAAAACAATGAAACAATATTTTAAAATTCTAACAATTGTTACAAATTGTTAATTTATGGATATTCATTGCCCGCACTATTTCTAACAGCCAAATTTAAACAGCAACAATTACTATTACTACTTCTACTATTACTACGTGCTAGCTAGTACTAAAAATATGAAAAGAATCAATAATGTCAAATAGAAATCTGTCAGTTGTATAGCTGGATTTTTGTCAAACCTCCCCCCCCCCTCAAAAAAGACTATTTATATTGATTCTTTAAGTTTAGAAGGTATTGAAGCAGATAGGAGGTAATTAAAAGCATAAATCTCAGGAAGCCTGTGAAGGTAATTCTCTGCTTTACAGGCAGAGCTGACAAAATGATGAATGCTTCAGTTCCAAGATGACAGAAATATTACATGATTACAGGCTGCAGGGGCATAATATGCTGAAAGTTATCTTCAAAACCAGCTATTTAACAAAATCTTTACCAAAAGTTTTTAGTTTTCCATTTGGATCCATGAAATAGTTAACCTATTACAAGATTGATCTGGCTATGTTTCCTGTGTTCACCTTATTTTCAATAATAGTCTGTTTCACATTCATTTATTTAGATAAACTAAATGCAAGGAGCATTCAACACTGAGGTGGAGAGAGGGTGATGGGCAGCACTGGCCTTCCCCCGAGGCAGAGAGGATTGGCGGCTCTTCCGGCACTCTGTTTTTGAGTAGCTCTGAGCAAGTGGGCATCAGAAAGCAATCAGGAAAAAGAGAGGGCATCAGGATGACTCACGGAGCCTGTCTGTCCCATCAGAATTCTTTCCTCTTCTCTTTCCATCCTCTGACCTATGTTAACATTTGTACTGGTTCAGTTGTGGGCATATGTATTTGTTTGCATATTTAGGCTGACTGCTACGTTCCTGAGGACGCCAACCAGTCAGCCTGTCTTTTCTATATTCCAATAGACCGGTAGCATCTCTTTTGCACCTGTCCACAGGTCACACACTCCCGCACACATCCCATGTATCTGAATTATAACTATGAATTCATAAAAATGGCTTTGTCTCCTCCTCCACAAAATAAAAATAAAATAACTTTCCGGCAGCTCTCTCCCTGCTCCGAGACTGTGTATTTGTCTAATGTGAATACAAATGAAATGGGTGGAAATAATATGACGAGGGCCGAAGGGGGCGTAGAGAAACCAGAACTGATAGCTATTTTGTCTGTGAACTGATTAGAGTGTTTGTCTTCTACCTGGAAAACTGACAAAAATCCCTTTGCTCCAGCCCCCCAGAGAGACACAGTCAGAGGCCCACTTCAAGCTCGCTAGTCAGTTGAAAAAAATACTGCCGGCCTGGCTGATCTGTGGAAATGACAGGGTGGAGTTGCACAGAGCAACCTTGAGGGATTGGATAAGGTCCAGTTCTCTGTAATACGGGAGAATATTTACATGCAAAAAACAACAACAACAACACACACACGAGTAGGGAGACAGTCACAAACTCCCCCTTAAGGGAGACAAACAGAATTAAATTACCACTCATGTTCACACATTGCAGGCTGGTTTGCTGGATCCCCAAATATAGCTTTGCATTGTCAAAAGATCCATACTGAAAATGCATTAAACTAAGGCAGGAGCTTCATCGGAACCCCTTTCATCTGTGAGGCATCACAGCAGTGATTGTTTTCCAGAATGTAGTTGTTACTTGATAGGCACATAACAATCCATTTAGCAAAATCTCTACTTTGTTTGGAATTTGACCACAAGGGACATATCTCATAACTGCAGGGAAAGTAGGAAACATTAGAAAAGGCCAAGTGTTTTTCCAGTCTCTAGTTAATACTGTTTAAATAAGGGTCTCTTTATTCAGTATTCTGATTTCAAATGTTTCTTAATTTCTGTAAATCTGGTCTTTCATCCAGGTCTCTTTCTGTTGGAATCCAGCAAATCAAGCATGCCTCATTAGCATATGGGTGATTGCTTTAGGAGGCAAACTCTGTGCTAGAGGAAGTTGCTTGTTGCCCCTCCCACTTCCTCTCTCTCTCTGATTCTTCCATCGAGGAGGAAGCAGCACATGGCTGCTCCTCTCCATCGAGAGGCCATGCCTAGGCCTCAAGCCCCTTTCTCCACGCAGCCTCTGGCACCAAACAGGGCCAGAGGTATTCAGTTTAGGGAACAGAAAGAAGAACTGAAACCAATTTTCTACTGAAATGGCTGTACCTGGACAAAATAAATGTAAGAACTCTTTTGTACTTACTTTTTGTACCTGCAATGTCTAAGCGTGTGTTTCTTTATGCTTGGGTGGGCTGAAAGTGTAAGAATAAGAACCTGAATCTCTCTAAGGTGCTCACAGGCTGTGTTTTTAAACAATACTCCTTTTTCTGCCCACGAGTTTACACAACGTTAAGCTCTGCTCAATTCACTGGTTCTAACAGGTCACTGAATGATCTTTACTTTCAAACCTAGTTTTTTTTTCTTCCTGTCAGTTTCTTGGTGGAAGCAAACTGCAGGAACACCTTCAGGTCTTTGACTTTGCCCATTTTCTAGTCAGTTTAATAACTGAATCTATCAGAGAACCCAATCTGCTTTTTTCCATAAACCAATTTCAGTTGTTAATAGCTAGTGGGAGGAGGATGTGGTGGAAAATATATATTGTGACATAGTGTTGCATAAAGAATTCAGAAGGATTGTTTTGCAAAGTGTGCTGACAGAAGCGAAGTATGTTTCTCAAAGTATTAAAGGAGCCATGACCATAGCTTCAGGTAGCTGCTTTGAAGGTTCCTCTGGCTGTCTCCACGTGCATGTACTGTACATGCACAGGCTGGGGCCACCAGCAAAAATGGAGACCCCTTTGAGTGAGTTCAAATATCCTCAAATCCATTTCAGGTTTGGGATTCAGACAAGTTGATTCACAACTCTAGCAAAAACAAAATTGACGTAATACACTGAAAGGGAATCCAGTTTTTATACACAAATCAACAACAAATACTGTATATGAATTAATAGCTGATGTTATATGAAATTGTTTGTAATTTTAAACATTTAAACAATTTTGGCATAAATAAAAAGATAATACATAATGCAAGCACACAACTATCAAATCACATGCAGAAAGAAAAATATTTTTTTCTTTTGATACTGACCTGTTCAAATACTATACTCAATTAAAGAATTATGTTGTCCCCAGAATTCCTCATTTTATTTTCTCCGCATATAGAGTAGGTGTAAGAAACCTATAGTGCTTCACAGGTTCAGCTGCATCTTCAACCATCCCTGACTATTGGACATGGTGGCTGGGGTTGATAGGTCATAAGTCTTACTTCTGGAGGACAGCCCTTCGGCTAGTACAGAAGTTTAAAATTATTTTTTTAAATAGAATATTGCTGGCTTGTTGCAATAGTTCTGTTATTTAAATACATGGTATTGCCAGTACTTCTGGAAGTTTTGGACCTAAAGACCAGCATATCAGTACTTGTGGATGACAAAATTATATATATATATATACGTATATATATATATACATATATATACGTGTGTGTGTGTGTGTGTGTGTGTATATATATATGTGTGTGTGTGTGTGTGTGTGTGTGTATATATATATATATATATATATATATATATATATTTAAGAAGGAAGTTAAAAACTAATACAAACTAATATAAAGTAAGAAAAAGAAAGAAATCAAAGAGAAAGCTAAAAGTGCAGGAAAGGGAGAAAAAAAGTAATAGAAAAATAAAAAAGAAAAAGATACAAAGAAGTAGCTTCTGATCTTCTTTACAGCAGTTATAGGTAAATTATAAATTTACCTCTTACTCTAAGGTTACAACATGACTCCCTTCTTTCTATAATCTATCCTGTCTAATCATCATAACCATAAATCATAAGTTCATTTTTTTTCTGTTTTACACAAAAAGTCCATAAGGGGTTTCCAGTCAGGAATAAACCTAGATATTGTCTTTTCTCTGATCAAAGCAAGTTAGCCATCTCAGCAAGTTCCATCATCTTTAGCCATCTCAGCAAGTTCCATCATCTTCACCAACCATTCCTCTATTGTGGGTAGTCTATCTTTGTGCATACAATAATCTTGCTGCTGTTATCATGTACAAGAACAAAGTTCCATGACTTTTTTCCAGTTGTTTCTCCATCAATCCCAAAAGAAAAACCTCTGGTCTCAATTGTATATTAATCTTTAAAATCCTCTGAATCAGTATGTGAATTTGAATTCAGAATTTTCTAGATTTTTTACATGTCCACCAAACATGATAAAATGTCCCTTCTTGTTGTTCACATTTCCAACATAAATTTGAAGTGCCTTTATACATTCTAGACCAGGTGTCCCCAACCTTTTGGCACCAGGGACCGGTTTCGTGAAAGACAATTTTTCCACGGACCCGGGGGGCGGGGTTTGCAGGCGGGAGCCAATCTTGCAGACGGGGGCAGGGTTTGCAAGTGGGGGCCAATTGGGCCTCGTACTCCTCGGCTTGCCTCTCCGCCCTTCTTTGCCGTGCGCTGATAGGTGGAGGTGTTTCCCCTTCAGGGTCCCCACCAATCAGCTGCTCCGGCTCAGGCTCTGTCTTTGCTTCTTCCTGCTACCGGCTGCTCTTCCTCCGACTCATGGCGGCAGGGACAGGCTCGTTCCTGACACCACCGCTCACCTCCTGCTGTGCAGGCCGCGGCCCACAGGTTGGGGACCCCTGTTCTAGACAGTTTCTCTGGTGACATATACTAACGGTTCATCATTTTATAAAAATTATCTTTAAGATTATAACATAGTGTAAATTTCAATCCTTTTAGGCGGGGTATAAACACGATAAATAAATAAATAAATATTTTCCCATTGTTCCATCTGTATATTATAACCAAAATTTTTAGCCCACTTTATCATACAGTACATTCTTTCAGTTGTTCTTCTTGTTTCAAATTTCAATAAAAGTGTATACATTTTAGCAATTACAAGTTCATCAGTTATACACAGTTCTTTTTCAAACTCAGTCTTACAATGTTCAAAACCATAAATTCTTTTGTCTACTTTAAATTTTTCTAATAATTGTAAATAAGAGAACCATTGACAGCTATATCCCTCTGCCACCAGTCTTCTCTTGATTTTATTTTACATTCCCCTTGACAAAATTCTAGTATTTCACGATAAGTTAGCCATTTATGTTTGCCTATTATTTCTCGTCTATCAGATGCTTCTTGTGCTGAGAGCCACAAAGGTGTTTTCGGGCACAACCTGGGTTTGTATCTATTCCATATTCTCAATATGGCATGTCTAACATAGTGATTTTTAAAATCCGCATTAACCTTGACTTTGTCGTACCACAAATATCCATGCCACCCAAATCTCAGGTTGTGTCCTTCTAACTCCAAGAGCCTTCTGTTTCTCAGCAGCAGCCACTCTTTCATCCAAACCAAACAGCAAGTTGCAAAATACAATTTCAAATCGAGTAAACCCAATCTTCCTCTTTCCTTTGCATCTTGGAATACCTTATATTTAACTCGTGTTTTTTTCCCCTGCCACACAAATTTAGATATACCCTTCTGCCACTGTTTAAATGGTGCATCAGTTGTCAAAACAGATATTGCCTGAAACAAAACCATCATTCTAGGCAAGACATTCATTTTTATCCCAGAAATTCTCCCCAGCAATGACAGTTGTAGTTTCTCTCATTTTAACATATCTTTTTAAACTTCATTCCATGTCTTAACTTAGTTATTTTGAAATAAGATACAGCTCATGTTTGTCATGGTGATACCCAGATATTTTACCTTCTTCTCAATCTTAAAACCCATTTTATTCATCAGTTCTGTTTGATCTCCTATTTTCATATTTCTTGTTAACATCTTCATCTTCTGTCTATTAATCTTGAAACCTTCTAATGCACGAAATTATTTTAATTTGCCCATTAATATTTCAATTCTTTTTAAAGGATCTTCCAGAACCAACACCAAGTCATCAGCAAAAGCCCTTAATTTATAAGTTTCTTTTTAAATCTTTACTCCCACAATCCTCTCATCTTGTCTTATATCTCTATTAAGTATTTCAAGAACCAAAATAAAGAAGAGTTGAATGGGAGAATATGTGGAACAAAGGTTTGAGATTCACTTTGAATTATAATTTGAAAGAGAACTTTTACAAAATGATGTATCGTTGGTATTTAACACCTGATAAGTTGTCAAAGATGTATAAAGGAGTATCAAATGTGTGTTGGAAATGCTCCCAAGGTGAAGGAACTTTTTATCACCTTTGGTGGATTTGTGGGAAGGCCAAAAACTTTTGGGAGCAAATATGTAGTATAATCCAAAAGATCCTTAAAGTGAATATACAACTGAAACCAGAACTTTTTCTTTTGGGCTTGATGGACTGACAACTTGAAAGAAAACTTGGGAATTTGATTTTGTATATGATAACAGCAGCAAGACTTTTGTACACGCAAAGATGGAAAGATGCACAAATTCCCACAATGGAAGAATGGATGGTGAAATTAGTGGAATTGGCACAGATGGCAAAATTGACAGCACTGATAAGAGAAAATACTGTGACTAGATTTGTTTCTACTTGGAAACCACTTCTGGACTATTTGCTTGTAACTGAAAAAAATGAAGTTTTGATTTTGGGTTTTGATGATTAAATTGTTATTTTTAATAGAAAACATGTTTGTTAAGGTTTAGTTAAGAGTAAGAGATTAAGGTATTATTATAGGCATTTATATCTGTGTTGAAGAAAGTCGAAAGTAACTTTCTTTGAATCTTTTCTTAGCTATTCTTGCACTTTCTAGTTTCTCTTTTTTCTTTTAGCTCTGTAATCAAGCTTTTCTCTACTTTGTATTTTAATTGTATTTTGAAATCTCAATAAAGTTTATTAAAAAAAGAACCAAAATAAACAAGAGAGGAGACAGTGGGCATCCCTGTCTTGTTCCTTTTTGTATCTCACAGGGTTTTGTTAGATCTCCATTAACAATTATTTGTGCTTTCTGTGAAGTGTAAATCAATCTTACCCATTTCTCTCCAAAATTCATATCTTCCAAAACCTTGAACAAGAAAGCCCAGTTCAAATTGTCAAAGGCCTTCTTTGCATCTAAGAAGATCAATGCGGCTTGTTTTTCATTATGTTGCTCCAAATATTCCAAAATGTCCAACACATTTCTAACATTGCCCTTGAACTGTCTTTTAGGTAAAAACCCACATTGATCCTTATGAATAAATTCTTGCAAAATTATTTTCAGTCTATCAGCTAGAATTGTTGTGAACCATTTGTAGTTAATATTTAATACTGATATCGGCCTATAGTTTCTTGTTAAAGTCAAATCTTGTCCCTCTTTAGGTATTAGTGCTATATTGGCCTCTTTCCAACTCTCTGGCATCTTTCCTCCCTGCAGGGGATGACAAAATCATTTCAAATGTACTCAGATCTAGCTAATAGTCTTGATTGATTGATTGATTGATTGATTGATTGATTGATTGATTATATAGTCTACTAGAGGTTTGTTCATTTAGTCCAGGAATGAAACTGGATTAATCTTTTCCAAATCTCTTCTTAATAGTTGCAGATTCTTGTTTCATATGTGTACATTACACTTCTGTAGTTAGCCAAACCAACGGATCATTCACAACAATGACCCAATTGGTGATGTTTCCTGAATATGATTTCTTCATTTAGATCAACCTCAGCTTTAAGTAACGTTTTACAGCTGAGAGGTTTTCATTTTTTCCATATGAAACAGTTTGAAAAGAAATAGCTATTGTTTATTAAAAGCATATCTAAAATATTTATAGCTATGAAAATAGATTACTTTCTGTACATAATTTTATGCTTTGATTTGTTTTTTCGGTAGCAAGTGTGTTTGCTTTCTTTTTCTCAGCCTTGGAGTGAAGCTAAAAGGGCAGATTAATCAAAGGGATAATAGGCAGATATTTTATGTTGTGCATATTTCAAGAGTAGTGGGTGGGAATTGGCTAATTTGCATGTCATTACCCAGACTAGTCACAGCTGAGGAAGACAAGCACCAGGCTCTATACATAATAATATTTATTAAGGTTCCATATTTTGAATGGTGGGAATAAGAGTTTCAGAGCAATGTATTACTAAAAGCATAGTAACTCTTTTCTACATCACTATTTCCATACCAGCTGTAAGTAAAATATTTGCAATGCTTCATTTTATTGTGGTGAAGGAAAGCAAATTGTTGTATAGTGAAAGTAAATAATAAGTTATACTAGGGGACAAAGAAACATCTCAAACTGAGAACCAAGAAAAGGCTACTCTTATGTCTATTTTCCATTTCTTTATGTATGCAGGACCATTACGATTTTTTTCTACCCTTTTTTTTTTAATCCATTCAATCGTGTCTGATTCTCGGAGACTGCCTGGTCAAGTCCCTGCAGTTTTCTTGGCAAGGTTTTTCGGAAGTGGTTTGCCCTTGCCTGCTTCCCAGGGCTGAGAGGGAGTGACTGGCCGAAGGTCACCCAGCTGGCTTCGTGCCTCAGGCGGGACTAGAACTCTCCGTCTCCCACTTTCTAGCCTGATGCCTTTAACCACTACACCACCCTGGCTCTACATTTTCTACCCTAAGAGTGATCAAACTTTATGCAGCACTTCGCTTTATACTGGGCAGCATAAGAATTGATTAATTGTTTGACTGTGTGCTATCAAGTTGGTGATGACTCTTAGCAACTACATAGATATACATGATCTGTCCCCAACTTGACCCTTCAAGTTTTCCAACACTGCACCCATCAATCAAGTACATCCAATTTGCTGCTGGTCATCCTCTTCTTCCTTTTCTTTCACCTTTCCTAGCATGGACTAATAAAGAGAGCTAGGTCTTCACATAATTTGTTAAAAGTATGATAATTTGAGCCTGATTATTTGTGCCTCAAGTGAGAACTCTGGATGGATTTGTTCTGTGATACATTTGTTTGTTTTCCTGGCTATCCATGGTGTTCTTAGGCACCAATACTCTTTCTTTCCTGCTTCTTCAGAATCCAACTTTCACATCCATAGTGTGTCAGAAGGAAAACCAGTGCGTGAACGATATTGATCTTTGTAGGTATAGACAACTGACATCTAACCGCCCAGAGTCCCCTTCGAGGGAGATGGTGCGGTAATAGAAATTGAAAAATAAATAAAGAAATACATCTCAGTATCTTTTCCAATGCTTTCATTGCTATTCTACCAAGTGCTGGTTCCTTCACTGTTGATATTTGATCCTAAAAAGCAAAAGCTATCCATCATTTTAGTATCTGTAATGGTATGTCGGAATGACCTTGGGAGACAGGAGGGAGAGCCGCAGACTGGACAACCAGGATGTAAAAGATGTTTCAGCCCACAGAAAGCGGGATGGCATGGGAAACATTTCAGAAGGAACACTCCCTTGTTTTCCAGAGAGTAAAAGGAAAGGAAGGGCTTTTAGTCTTGCAAGATTCTGTTAATGTAACCTTACAATAAAGATAGAGCTAGTACTCCTGGTTGTGCTTCTTGTTTGGACTACCTCGCAGGGATGACAGTATCTTCATTGTCAATTCTAAGGCTGATTGCTGGTACCTGTTGCAATTAGTCTTCTTTATGTTTAATCTTAGTTCCATTTTTTCACTGTGCTCCTTTACTTTTATTACCAGAACATGCAGATTATTGGCATTTTCAGCTATCAGGGTAGTGTCCTCAACTTAGTACAAAATATTGATTTGTTTAAAATTACACTCATCTTTTTCTAATCCAGTCTCCCTTAATATATATTCAGTAAATAGGCTGAATGAATACAGGGGCGTGGTGGCTCAGCGGGTAAGACGCCAGGCTTGTCGATTGGAAGATCGCAAGTTCGGAGGTTCGAATCCCTAGCCCTGCGTGCGGAGTGAGCACCCGCACTAGCTCCAGCTCTTGCCAACCTAGCAATTCGAAAGCATGCAAATGCAAGTAGATGAATAGGTACCACTTTGGTGGGTAGGTAACAGCGTTCCGCGTGCGTCATGCCGGCCACATGACCGTGGAAGCGTCTTCGGACAACGCTGGCTCTTCGGCTAACAAACGGAGATGAGCACCGGCCCCTAGAGTCGGACACGACTGCACAAATGTGCGGGGGGAACCTTTACCTTTACTTAGGCTGAATGAATAAGGGGAGTCTCCTTACAGTGAAAATATTTAAAGAAATACTGTTTACCCATCCAAAAACTCTAAACTTAATGAATAGCGAATCTCAATGCTTAATTTTCAAAGAGTCTCATCTTCTGCAGTTGCATCATCTCCTGGGGATAGGATCATGGGAACCAGGAACCACTCAAAACTCCTTAGAGACTAAAACAAAAATATACCAAGGCAAATGTAGACCCAAATGTAGGCAAATAGACCATTTCCAGTCAGGTTTCAGGCCAGGATATGGGACGGAGACTGCATTGGTCGCGCTTACAGATGATCTCTGGCGGGAGCGGGATGGTGGTAGTGCATCCATCCTTGCTCTCTTGGATCTCTCAGCGGCATTCGACACCATCGACCATGGTATCCTGTTGGGGTGGCTTAGGGAGTTCGGGGTGGGCGGTGTAGTTTTGCACTGGTTCACCTCCTTCCTCCGAGGCCGCTCCCATTCGGTGGTAATAGGAGAGGAGAGATCTGACCCTCGGCCCCCCTTGTGTGGGGTGCCGCAGGGTTCGGTTCTCTCTCCTCTCCTATTTAACATCTACATGAAACCGCTGGGCGAGGTCATCCGACACCATGGGATGAGGTATCATCAGTATGCGGATGATACTCAATTGTACATCTCCATCCCTGGTGAAGTAAGTGATGCAGTGACCACCCTGTCCCAGTGCCTGGGGGCTGTGAGGGCCTGGATGGGGAACAACAGGCTACAATTGAACCCTAGCAAGACCGAGTGGCTGTGGATTGATGGCCTAGCATCTTCTGGGATATTATCATCTTTGGTTCTTGATGGGGTAGCACTGCCCCATTCGGAACCGGTGCGGAACTTGGGGGTCCTTCTAGACTCACGACTCCTGCTCAAAGAGCAGGTGGCAGTCGTGGCTAGGAGGGCTTTCGCACAACTTCGGTTAGTGCGCCAGTTACGCCCATTCCTGGATCGCGACGCCCTCCGAACAGTCACTCATGCTCTCGTCATCTCCCATGTAGATTATTGCAATGCGCTCTACATGGGGCTACCCTTGAAGACTATCCGGAAGCTTCAGCTGGTGCAGAATGCAGCCGCGCGAGCAATTTTGGGTGCACCAAAATCTGCACATATAACACCTTTGCTCCGCGAGCTGCATTGGGTGCCGGTCTGCTTCCGGGTACAATTCAAGGTGTTGGTTATTACCTTTAAAGCCCTACATGGCATGGGGCCAGAATACCTGAAGGACCGTCTTATCCCCATTTTATCGACCCACCCTACCAGGTCATTCAGGGAAGGCCTGCTACAAACCCCATCAATCAAAGAATGTCATCTGATGGGGTCTAGGAGACGGGCCTTCTCTGTGGTAGCACCCACACTGTGGAACATCTTGCCCACAGAGTTGAGGCGGATCTCCTCCCTCCCGACCTTTAGGAAAGAGCTGAAGACCTGGTTTTGCCGCCTGGCATGGGAAGGAGGAAAAGATAGTTCCTCATGGGGGTGGCTAATTCCTTAACTTTATAATGTCCTTCGTTTTAATTCCATCGTCCATCTGGATTTTTAATTATTTATTATTTTTATATATTGTATATTGATGTTTTATATTCTGTTTTAACTATTTTATTGTAAACCGCCCAGAGTTCCCCGTTGGGGGAGATGGGTGGTTATATAAATTTAATTAAATAAATAAAATAAATAAATAAAATGTAGATGTAAAGAAAAGTCTGGATAAAAAAACATGATTCCAAATGGAGAATTTATTCTATGATTACATTGCTTTATTCATAGAGGTTTACAAGGGGTTCAGAGGATGTATTTGTAGCCCTCCTGTCTTAACCCACCGCTTCTTCAATATTTTTTCTTTCCAGAAGTAAAACAGAATAATCATTCAGTGCCTTTTGATTAGTGGTACTAGAACTCTCTGTTTGGGAGTCCTACAGATAAAGAAAGAACTGGGTAATGAAAAGAATAGAGTCTATGGGCATAACCAGACATGGCGTCAAATTCATACCGTAATCAGTTGACACTGTTGCAGTTGATACTACGTTATGAGGTGAGGTCTCAGCTGTAAGGGCAAGGTTTTGTGCAAGCAGATCTGGTTTGCTGGAAAGTGACCAAGGCCACCATTGACTGATTAGTGGAGAGTTCAGATTGCTTCCCGCGTGGCTCTGAAGCCACCTTTAATAATGCTATATTGCTCTGCTCTCTCCTTATAGGTAATGAATGAACCAGGAGAACTCCAATTTATTTTATATGAGGTGTCCTTGACGTTTGAAAAAGAAGCAATAGAAAAAAATATTTTGTTAAAAAAGGCACTAGGGGACTTTTTGCTTTCTGCTTTCATTCTTATAAAATTCCTGAGAGAAAATAGTTTCAGAGCAGTCTACCCCCATCTCTTTCCTCCTCCCTGCACTTTTGCTGATACATCTATTGACAAAGCCAGTTTACATATGCTATTCACAGAGCACACAGTCTTTATTGCTTTAGAAAGCTAAAAGCAATAACAGTGCCCAGAAATGTGATGGCAGGAGCAGAGAAAATAGCTGGGCCTGAGGGACAAGCTAGAAGAGCTTCCAGACAAATGGTTCCTATAGCTACCAGTCAAAAGATGTTGTGCAGCGATTCTGTTCTCTCCTTATAGAAGTAAAACAATGAAAAACATGTCAAGGAAATGTGGGACTGATTCCAATGGAAGACAGTGTTGTCTGAGATAGAAATTATATCTTATATAATTTCATGAACAATGCAGGGTGATTGCATAATAAAAGTAGCGTCTGGAAGCACCTTAAGTGTAAATATTATTACGCAATTCAGGATTTCGTAGCTATTTTTGGTCAACAAATAGCTAGCCTGGTATTAGCATTGCAGAAATGGGCAAGTTTACTACTGCCCCTACATGTCAAGTGCTTCTTAAACAAACAGCAGAAAATTGTTATAATGTATAAATCATTATAGTAATTATAATTATGAATACATTATAACTATATAATACTCTACTAAAATTGCTAATGGTGTACTTCCAAAAGCTCAGTGAAAAAATAATAATACTACATATATTACATATGGATAGACTTGTGCCACTTTAATATGCTTGAAAGATAGGTTCTTGCTAAAGGTTCTTGCTAAAGAACCTTTATAATCTTACATTTGCTTGCTAGAAAGTCAGTCTTACTGAGTGCTGGGGGAGTTTCCTTTCGGCTAAACAAGTTTAGAATTACTAGTTCTTAATCACTTACCAGTTAATTAATCACTTTCCCTCCTTTGTATGATACTAATACAATTGAAAAGCTTTTAATAGCCTTAACAATCCATATTGTAGCCCATATTTTAGCAATAGATTATTATGCATTTGTGTGCATGTCCACATATAATTTAAACTTTATTTTCTGTGCAGTTTTGCACAGAGACTATGATGTGGCCCTATAGAAATACAGTGTGTTTTCTTCTTTTAAGAACAGAAAACATGTTCTCGCTTCTTAATGCAACTGCTGAATCGTAATGGATGTTTTACCTGCACTGATTTCGATGATGCATTATTTACGTGCCACGAGGACTGTTAGTGAGCACAGATGCATATGTGCATCTTCCTTTCCATTCTATCTGTTCCATTTACTTACACCCAGGTGGCAAGGTTGCCTTATTACATGAAGTCCCAAAGTGACTGTTCTATGGCACCTACTTGCACTGAGACTAATTCAGTCACCCTTTCTATAGCAACATAGTGTTAACAGCACCCTGAAGAGTTTGGAGCCTAGCAGAGGTGCTGAGAAAAGTTTGTACGCTTAGTTTTATGGCTTACTTTCAATTCCACACAGCAGTCAAAAGGCTGCATTCCTAATGCATGTCAGCCATGGCATTATTCTTAGCTGTACATTGCATGATACAAGAAATGTATTTTGCATTGTATTTCTATATGTGTGCCACCAAAGTCTGGCCATACCTTAATGTCATGTATTAATGTCAGGGTTTTTTCTCCTTGCCATACAGAGGGAGAGTTATTGAAATGAATGGGATTTTATTGTGTTTAGGGATAGGGTGTCCTGCCCTATGTGCTAAATTACACTTGCTTCTGATATTAACTATTAAAATATAGTTGATATGATATGAAGGCACATATGTTCTGTAATTTTAAACTTATGGGTATACAATGCTATTTTCAATTTTAAAAAAATATGTAGATTAATTTTTGCTCTCATTAAAAACATCTTAGGAACAAATCTGTTAGAATAATGCTAGGTAATAGATAGACTCTTCCACATGCATAAACTGCTAGGACATTTAGTATTAAATAGCTAAACGTGAGAAAGATGGCTTCCCCAACCATTGTGGTGCTATTACAGTTGTTAAGAAGGTCTTAGGCACCCTCACTGATAACCACTCTGCATGTATATTCAAAGATGATGTACCTTCAGAGAGGGGTCTGGTTTTCAAAAAATATTGACAAATACTCATATATTTAATTTACACTGCAATCCCATATACACCTACATAGAAGCAGTGTAATTCAGAAAGTCTCCATGCTTTTAGCTATATTATCCTTATTCATTTTGTGATCTTATGGTGATTCTTCTTTCTGATCCCAGCCCTCATATTTATCTTAGGGGAAAGATCTATTTCTGTGGGTCAGGTGAAAAGCTTTTCTTCACTATTCTCAAGTGAGAATATCGACATCTTCCATTAGAACCTTTAGGTCCATAAAAATTGCTCTCTCTTAATAAATGCTCTGTCTCCATAAAACTGAATATGCTTGCTTATGCTGCAATTATGTAGACTTCCTTGTATGCTACCAAGCTGACTAGAGTTTGTTGGCCATTTAGGCTGAAGCTCCAGAGGCTCAATAAACCTCCATTTTTTGACACAAGCCTGGAGTTATAAAACCTGGCTGGGTGTGGAGCAGGGAAGTGGAGTTGCCATACACATAACAGGCCACAAAAATGCCTGGTGGAATATATTCATCAAGTTGTGCAGTCCTGTACAGGACTAATAGTAGACACAAGCCACCATAAACAAGCAAGTATGTGTTCATAAAGACTGGTACAAATAAATAGGCTATAATCTTATGCAAACTCATAGTGATTTCAATAGAATTGTATTCTAATTGTGGATAAGATTGGGCCCTTAATAGTCAGATAAATATCTAGTTTCCAAATCTGGTTCATTTAACTTCCTGCAATGGGTTAAAACTAGTAGAGTATAATTCAAATATTAGTAAGGAGGTTGATCCTTTTGCTGTAATCCATGAAAATATATGCTCTACAGTAAGATCTCTGTTAAAGTCAGATATGTGCCTTGCAAAATCATAGAACAATATTAATAATCAAGCACTATTAAATCTTCTTAGGCAAAAGAATATAGTGCCTCTTATTGGAAGTTGCATAACGTTTCTTTTTCATCCTTCTCATCCATGAGTGATATCAAGTATGAATTGTGAGCCTGATTTGTTCTCCTTTGTAGAGCCAGGCTGAGGCCCACTACAAAGGAAGTAAACATGCCAAGAAGGTCAAAGCACTAGAAGCAACGAAAACTAGACCAAAAGCTGGTGCTTCCAAGAACAGCGCAATGGCTAACGAGAACGGCTCTGCTGCGCCGGTCCCGGCCAACATCTCTGACAAATCAGGTCAATGAAATTTTCATTCTATACATCCTTTGCTTCTCCTTCTTGCTTTATGTGAGATCTTTGTCTACATGCTCTCTGCCTATTTCAGTGTCAATATTTGTAGTAAAGATATATAAAGCTCTCCGTTCTGAAATGGAAAGTGATTGTTAAAGCTGGTGGGTCACATTCCCTATGAAGCTTGATTTGCTCTTCCTGTTTCCAGTTGAATATATATCAAACATTTAGGCAGTGGCCAATGACTGGCAAATATTGATGGTAAATCTGATGAAGAGTTGCAGGTAGAGTGATTCAGCTATCTGTGTTAAAGCTAGCCTCCCCATGGTAGCTCTCAAATGGATAAAGGAAGAGAGATTGTATATTATTCTGCTTTCTACTAGCCCTCAGTGTGAAGCTGTTTGCTTTTAAATGGCCTCAAGCACATTGCTTTTGCTATCTATAAACATCAGTTGTTTTAGCATGCCATTTGGTAGTTGATAAATACTTCTGTTTCATCTTGGGCTCATAATCTATTAAAAATAACACAGTTTAATTCACATAGGCAAAGGTGAATAGGATCCATTTTGGAATTAATGCTTATGTAACCTGCAGTACATTACCCATTGTAATAATTCACAGATATCTTATTTGCACAGTCTTGATACAATACCGAAGAGCAAACCTGTTGTCTCCGATCTATAAATATTGACACTTAACGAGGTCTGCTTACAAAACTGCCCTGAGCAGGGTAGTTTGCCTTCATCTCTCTTGCTACCTTTTAGGTTCTACTATTGTCAAAAGCTAGTGGGATCCTCCTCTTCCTCCTAATTTGTTAGTGGAAATGTGGGGGGGGGGACATAATTGAGCCAAGTAGGATCAAAGTTAAGAGGGCTAGTAAAAAGGGTGTGTGGAAGCTACTAACAATCCTGAGTATTTCTTGCATGAAGACGTTCCTGGGGTTCCCTGTGGAGGATTGAATCACAACAATAAATCTGCAACAGCTAGCTAATGACATTTAGTTTACTATTTCTTCTCTACTTTGAGAAGCCCATATTTCCTGTATTTCGCTTGATAATTAGTGGAACGGTCTTTCTGTATAATCCTGTAATCCATGGTAAATTTCAAGCATCATCTGCAGTATTACAGTTATTTATAAAGCTAACCATGGAAATATAATTAGCACCACATGTAGGGAAATGCAATGGATTGTTAATTTATTTTGAATGGTAGATGTTACTGAACATATTCCCAACCCTTTACCTTAACAAATTTATAAATACAATCTAAAAGAAGCATGAAACCCATTAAAAATTGTGTCATAGATATCAACAGGTGTATCAGGATCAACAGTTGAGTCACAGCTAACCTGGGGTGGATTTCATCACCATAGTTTAAAATGACTAAAATATTTTTTTTCTTTCTTTTCTTAAATTAAAGCAGACTCATAATACATGTTGGAAGGAAATGTTGATCCCTACTTTGCAGGAATTGAAGACTATTATTATAAATCAGGAATGGAGATGATAAGTTTTTAGAACCTGAGATCCATAAAATGGGTGTGACCACATTACACATGTGGGTGGCATAAGTTTCTTTGAGGGAGTTTTAGAACTTTCCTTTATTTTTTAATCTGAATTGCTTATTTTAGGGTTTAAACTACAGTTTCCAACTTCAAAATGGAAGTTTTGTCATTACACACACACACACACAAACACACACACACACACACACACAAACATATAAACTTTTAATTTAGCTTACAAGAAAAGTTAGTGACTATTACAAATTATTTCAGGCCTGAAGTTGTATACAAGTTATGGAATAACAAGCAGAAAACCATAGTGGAGCACATACCCATTTAATCACATTTCCACCTAACATCCACTGAAAAAATCTAGAGAAACAGTAGGAAATTCTCTTTGTGGGTAAAAGCTACCAGGGCCAAACTGACACAAAGACCCCCTTTCCACAAACAGGAGCTGAACTGGATTGGATTGGCAAGGAAACCTCCTTCCTTCTGTACTACTGACAAGAGCACATCCTCAATCTCTTCTGAGAAGCAGAACCCGGTTTAGAGAACTCAGCCAGGTGTCTGCTTGCACTGGCTCCCCATAGCCACCCTTTATGAGATAACTGCAGGAATTAACACACTTGGCCTAAAGGTAGGGCCTGGTCACATATGTCTACCACTCTGATGTTGCAAAGACAAGTCTAGTACATTTGGCCTTTAGACAGAAAGTTGATAGAAATCAAACTGTGTTTTCACTGATGGGACTGGAATATTGCAAATACATACTGTGTACTTTGAAGAGCCCTGCGTGCGGAGTGAGCTCCCGCACTAGCTCCAGCTCTTGCCAACCTAGCAATTTGAAAGCATGCAAATGCAAGTACATGAATAGGTACCACTTCGCTGGGATGGTAACAGCGTTCCGTGCGCGTCATGCGGCCACATGACCGTGGAAGCGTCTTCGGACAACGCTGGTTCTTCGGCTAAGAAACGGAGATGAGCACTGGCCCCTAGAGTCGGACACGACTGCACAAATGTGCGGGGGGAACCTCCACCTTTACCTTTACCTTTACTTTGAAGAGAACTGTTAATCAATAAAAGCTGAATGAAAAAGTCTGGAGATAACATATACTAATGTATAGATTCTTATATTAATGATATAATTTAAATCATTTTGGGCATCTAAAATCTTTTGCTACCAATATATATTATCTCTGTTGTGTATAGTAAGGTTGCAGCCTTCCACCCCCTTGGGCCTTATTTCTGAATAGGCAAACAAAGGATAATAAAATAATGTGTCAGAAATAAAAAATATGAGAGCCTCAGCATAAATGGAGAGACAGAAGGAATAGGTTCAGTCTGTATCAGTGCTGGATGTAGAAAAAAAGAAACAGAAGCTGCCAGGACTACACAAGAAAAGTTGAACTGGAAAAATAAGAGAAACTGCCTTTTTTTTAAAGAAGAGGTAGAAATAGCCAAAGGAACATCAGAAAGAAAGAGATGATATGATAGAGCAGCTAAGCAAAAAAGCCCATGAAGTTTATCAAGTTACCAACTCTGAAAAAATAAAGGATACTATTGACTACCAAATTAAGTCTCCCATTAATTTGCTTCCAAGCTGCTTAAACTTGTTTAAGGGAAATATGAGATGCCCCATTGTCATATCTCTGGAACCTGTCATGGTGGCTGATTTAGCAGAATTACTGCTCTGATTTCCAGACATATTTTTTCACACCATGCTTAGTTGCTACAGAGTTGGGACATAAAGAAGGAACTAGGAACCTTTTTTTTTCTGGCCAGGGCTGGATTCCCATAGATATTGGAGTGTACATACCAGCAGTGAGTAGAAAGACAAGCAAAACTGGACCCAGAGGGTTCTTTCTTCTTTTCATTACTTTCCTCCTTTTTTCCCCTTTCTTCCACCCCATTCATTCTCTCCCCCACCCCCACAAACTCTGGCTGCTTTTCTCCCCCACGTGGGTTGCCTGTGGAGAGAAAGTTCATCACTCTGAGCAGAGGTTTGAATGGATTGCTTGCGGAAGGTTTTTGAATTAGTCAAGAGGTTTATCACCCCAGTCTAATGCCGAGTTTGAGCAAAATGCTTCCGTTCTGTACATGGAAAATCGCTTCCTTCCTTTTCCCTTTCATGTGAAATACAGATTACAAAATAACACAAAGGCTCAAAGGAGATATAAATGTAAAAAGTATCCTATTTCTAAGATGACCATGAAATATGCAGCTGAGGAATCAGTGATCCAGTTATTACTCACCTTTTAATTTGTGTGGGGTTTTTTATTATAGTTTTCATGATGATACAAATGAGAGGTATTATACTCTGGAGGAAGAGAAACTATGCATTCTTTTTGGTTAGAGATGCTGTCAATTGACATGTATTTGTTACCTTTGTGTCCTACTTATCCTCTAGGGAGGCCAAGTTAGTGCACACTATCACTTCCATTTTAATCTTATAACAAACGCTGCAATAGATTAGTTGATAAATGGTGACAAATCCAAGGCTTCCCAACATCCTTTATGGTTGAAGGGGAACTTAAACCAGATTTACTTAGGAATTATACCCCGTCAGTGTGTCAGCTATCTTGTTTTCCGAATAAACTATACCTGCTCTGATTCATCCTGTATCTTGTTTGTGAAGTTGATCTCTTCAAGAACCCTCCATTTAATTCCTTTACTCCAACTAGGTGCTTCTGGAAAGGCATAATTAGAGTATGAAGGCAAATGTCCATGCACATCTGAAGGAGGAAATGCTATCTGATTAAAATTTGTGGCAAACTTATGCTAATTAATTAATGAGGATATTAATTATTAATTAAGAGGAAATTATTAATTTTTAGGAAACCAAAATTTGAAAGCCTGTTAATATAAAGATAATGTATTCATAAGTTGCAATCACCGCTTTTTATAAATTAAACTTTGAATATAAACTTGCAAGAGCAAAAAGAGACAATGGGCAGGAAAGGATGATAGCAAGATTTGCCTCACTAGAAGAAAACAACAGTATAATTTGACCTCAATTTATACCTCTCCAAAGTACAAGTGGAGTGCCAGTTTGGTGTGGTGGTGAAGGCCCCAGGCTAGAAACCAGGAGGCCGTGAGTTCTAGTCCTGCCTTGGGCACAAAGCCAGCTGGGTGACCTTGGGCCAATCACTCACTCTCAGCCCTAGGAAGAAGGCAATGGCAAACCACTTCCAAAAAACCTTGCCCAGAAAATGTCAGGGACTTGTCAAGGCAGTCACCAAAAATCAAGACTGACTCAAAGATACAAAAAAAAAGCACTAATGACTACATGAAGATGATAGTATGTCAGTCCTAATACATGAAATTGTCCTTTTGTGATAGGACTCATAGATTTTCTATGAAATCCTCTCAGCATAAAATAACTTGAATTAAATATTCGAGCCACTCAGATTCATGGATTATGAAACAAAATGAATGCCTGACTATTCAGGCAGCATGAAGGTGAAATGTATAATTTACTTATTAAATATAAATGGGGATTGTACATTCTAAATCGAAAAAGATATTCTTCAAAATAAAGGGACTGCAGATTTGAATCCCACATTTTTGTATTTTTCTTTGTGATATAGAGGATAAGAGAATGAGTGAATATATTCTGAATACCATAAAAGAGCTCTAGAGATGCATTTCAGAATACAAATGTAGAGCCTTTTGCTCCCTGCGAGCCACTCAGCATATGATTTATTCCCACTGGTGTCAACATGAGCTTAGTTGTGAAATTCCAGCATTTAGTCCTCACTTCTTATTTCCCAGACCCTGTAATATTTGGGGGATTGTTCTACAGTATTTTTGGTTTCACAATTCCCAAATATTTCCTTGGATTCTGCTTCAAGTTCATGTTAATTAAATGATTAATTAAATGATTAATTAAATTAATCATTTAAGAAAATGTATCTATTGTCTAGATATTTGGTGGTTCTTGCTTTTATAGTTAGAATTCAATAAGAGTTCCACCTTATTTTTTCCCTGTAAAAATAGATAAGAAAGATATGATAATCTGCAACACATACATGTACATATCATGCACTTCCCAAACAAAATATTCATGTTTGCGAATATCTTAGATAGTTATATATAACACAGAGCATACTCTTCTAGCATACTAATTTTTATACAGAAGTGTCTCCTGTGTATTAATCACATAACTTATGAAGTAAATCTCAGAGCTGAAAAGTCAAGATACTCTGCCAACAGGAAGCAATATTTATCCTTCTATCTTCTCAAAAAAGATCAGACCGCCCGATTTGGAGCAATTTTGGAAAGCCAAACTGAATTTTGGATTCACTCCTGGACATGGGATGGCTGGCTTTTATGCCCTCAAATTAGAAATCCAACAGTTTTTACAGCATTTCACTTTTATTTACATTCTTAAATACTTAATATAGAGCACAGGTGTGGAATTTATTACCACAAAATGTGATATCAGCTGCAGTGGTTGCACTCAGGTTTCTTCATACACAGGCCAGTTAAATAAGGGAATTCATAAAGTGACTATATCTTTAAAGGATTTAAAAGAGTTTTAAAAGGATAATTTTGTTGTTTATTCGTTCAGTCGCTTCCGACTCTTCGTGACTTCATGGACCAGCCCACGCCAGAGCTTCCTGTCGGCCGTCACCATCCCCAGCTCCCCCACGGTTGAGTCCGTCACCTCCAGAATATCATCCATCCATCTTGCCCTTGGTCGGCCCCTCTTCCTTTTGCCTTCCACTTTCCCTAGCATCAGCTTCTTCTCCAGGGTATCCTGTCTTCTCGTTATGTGGCCAAAGTACTTCAGTTTTGCCTTTAATATCATTCCCTCAAGTGAGCAGTCTGGCTTGATTTCCTGGAGTATGGACTGGTTTGATCTTCTTGCAGTCCAAGGCACTCTCAGAATTTTCCTCCAACACCACAGTTCAAAAGCATCTATCTTCCTTCGCTCAGCCTTCCTTATGGTCCAGCTCTCACAGCCATAGGTTACTACAGGGAATACCATTGCTTTAACTATGCGGACCTTCCTTATGGTCCAGCTCTCACAGCCATAGGTTACTACAGGGAATACCATTGCTTTAACTATGCGGACCTTTGTTGTCAGTGTGATGTCTCTGCTCTTAACTATTTTATCAAGATTTGCCATTGCTCTCCTCCCAAGAAGTAGACGTCTTCTGATTTCCTGGCTGCAGTCAGCGTCTGCAGTAATCTTTGCGCCTAGAAATACAAAGTCTGTCACTGCCTCCACTTTTTCTCCCTCTATTTGCCAGTTATCAATCAAGCTGGTTGCCATAATCTTGGTTTTTTTGAGGTTTAACTGCAACCTAGCTTTTGCACTTTCTTCTTTCACCTTCGTCATAAGGCTCCTCAACTCCTCCTCGCTTTCAGCCATCAAAGTGGTATCATCTGCATATCTAAGATTGTTAATGTTTCTTCCAGCAATTTTAACTCCAGCCTTGGATTCCTCAAGCCCAGCACGTCGCATGATGTGTTCTGCGTACAGGTTGAATAGGTAGGGTGAGAGTATACAGCCCTGCCGTACTCCTTTCCCAATCTTAAACCAGTCCGTTGTTCCATGCTCTGTTCTTACCGTTGCTACTTGGTCGTTATACAGATTCCTCAGGAGGCAGACAAGATGACTTGGTATCCCCATACCACCAAGAACTTGCCACAATTTGTTATGATCCACACAGTCAAAGGCTTTAGAATAGTCAATAAAACAAAAATAGATGTTTTTCTGAAACTCCCTGGCTTTCTCCATTATCCAGCGGATATTGGCAATTTGGTCTCTAGTTCCTCTGCCTTTTCTAAACCCAGCTTGTACATCTGGCAATTCTCGCTCCATGAATTGCTGGAGTCTACCTTGCAAGATCTTGAGCATTATCTTACTGGCATGTGAAATAAGTGCCACTGTTCGATAGTTTGAACATTCTTTAGTGCTTCCCTTTTTTGGTATGGGGATATAAGTTGATTTTTTCCAATCTGATGGCCATTCTTGTGTTTTCCAAATTTGCTGGCATATGGCATGCATCACCTTGACAGCATCATCTTGCAAGATTTTAAACAGTTCAGCTGGGATACCGTCGTCTCCTGCTGCCTTGTTATTAGCAATGCTTCTTAAGGCCCATTCAACCTCACTCTTCAGGATGTCTGGCTCTAACTCACTGACCACACCATCAAAGCTATCTCCAATATTATTATCCTTCCTATACAGATATTCCGTATATTCTTGCCACCTTTTCTTGATCTCTTCTGCTTCTGTTAGGTCCTTACCATCTTTGTTTTTGATCATACCCATTTTTGCCTGGAATTTACCTCCGATGTTTCTAATTTTCTGGAAGACGTCTCTTGTCCTTCCTATTCTATTGTCTTCTTCCACTTCCGCACATTGCTTGTTTAAAAATAATTCCTTATCTCTTCTGGCTAACCTCTGGAATTTTGCATTGAATTGGGCATATCTCCCCCTATCACTGTTGCCTTTTGCTTTCCTTCTTTCTTGGGCTACTTCCAGTGTCTCAGCAGACAGCCATCTTGCCTTCTTGGTTTTCTTTTTCTTTGGGACGTTTTTTGTTGCCGCCTCCTGAACAATGTTGCGAACTTCTGTCCATAGTTCTTCCGGGACCCTATCTACTAAATCTAGTCCCTTAAATCTATTCTTCACCTCCACTGCATATTCCTTAGGAATATTAGTGAGCTCATATCTAACTGATCTGTGGGTCTTCCCTATTCTCTTTAGTCTGATTCTAAATTGTGCAATAAGAGGTTCGTGATCTGAACTACAGTCAGCTCCAGGTCTTATTTTTACCGACTGTAAAGATGTCCACCACCTTTGGCTGCAAAGGATGTAGTCAATCTGATTTCGGTGTCGACCATCTGGTGAAGTCCATGTATAAAGTCGTCTTTTAGGTTGTTGGAAGAGAGTGTTTGTTATGCACAGTGAGTTGTCTTGGCAAAATTCTATCAGCCTATGTCCTGCTTCATTTTGTTCTCCCAGACCATGCTTGCCTGTAATTCCAGGTGTCGTCTGACTACCCACCTTAGCATTCCAGTCTCCTGTAATGAAAATAACATCTCTTTTTGGTGTATTATCCAGTAGGTGCTGCAGATCCTCATAGAACTGATCTACTTCTGCTTCTTCAGCATCTGTGGTTGGGGTGTATATTTGGATCACTGTGATGTTAAATGGCTTACCCTGAATTCGAATTGAGATCATTCTATCGTTTTTTGGATTGTATCCAAGCACTGCTTTAGCCACTTTATTATTAATTATGAAGGCTACTCCATTTCTTCTGTGGTCCTCTTGTCCACAGTAGTAGATCTGGTGGTCATCTGATGTGAAGTGGCCCATTCCAGTCCATTTCAGTTCACTGACACCTAAAATGTCTATATTTAATCTTGACATCTCACCAATAACCACATCCAATTTGCCCTGGCTCATAGATCTTACATTCCAGGTTCCTATGGTGTGTTGATCTTTAGAACATCGGATTCGTCGTTCACCACCAGCACCGTCGGCCGCTAGCCGTCCTTTCGGCTTTGAGCTAGCTGCGTCATCACATCTGGGGCTAGTTGAACGTATCCTCTGTTCCTCCCCAGTAGCATTTTGACCATCTTCCGACCTGGGAGTCCCATCTTCCGATGGTATACCGACGTATCTCTGGTTGTACTGATCCATTTAGTTTTCACGGCAAGAATACTGGGGTGGGTTGCCATTACCTTCCCCAGGGATCGTATTTAGTCTGACCTCTCTGCCACGACCTTCCCGTCTTGGGTGTCCCTTCATGGTTTAGCTCATGGTTTCATTGAAGTGCTCAAGCTCCAGCACCACGACAAGGTAACGATCTTTGCTGGAGCTTAATTATTAATGATAGGGGTGACTTATGTTTTGCTGAACTGTAATAGAAGTAATATAGAGTAGGTGTAGTGACCACAACAGAAATACATGTAAGATCATTGCCCCTGGCACTGACATCAGGCTTAATCAGTGGGATTCCATCACTGAGCGTGTATTTGCACAACATACTAAGATATGTTTGCTGTTAGCTAGCAATGTGCACAAAATGGAAAGTGTGTTTTGTTTTCATCCCAAAACAAAAACATGTTCTGTAAGCTCTGCAGAACTATTCTGCTGTGTGTGTGTTGCAGTTCAGCAGAAACAAAACCCAGAACAGTTTAAAAATATTTTATTGTTAAATAATAAAATACAAAAGGCAGTAAGAAAAAAAATGGAACAAATGAATGATTACTAAATATAGATTAAAAAATAAGGCATAGTGGGGAAAAAAATCTAATAACACTCCTCCCCTTCCCTTCCATTTATGTCTCCAGCTGCTAACCACAGTTTACATATTTATGCTTTACACTGAACATTAATGATTGTTGTTGGTTTCTGTTTATTTCTTAGAAACCATATTTCAAACGTCTAAATCTGCCTTGCTGTATAATGTGATGTATATAAGGAAGCCATTCCTGCTTGAATTGAGTTAAGCTTCTGCTATGGATATACTGTATACAGGACTGTCAACTTTGCCATTGCAGCATAATCTCCAGTATTGGTCTCCGAGTCTAATATAATCATCAGCAAAGTTTCTCTTTTCCAATGTTGTGCCAGGTTTATTCTTGCTGCTATCAGCCCAGAACATTTTTGTGGTTATTGTTCCAGGCTTTAGCTTAAAAACAAAAACAAAAGAACAAGAACCTCAGAATGATTTCATTGGGTGAGTAGGGTAAGACTGGTATGCACCATTCTTATTCTATTCTTATTCATCATTCTTATTCTAGCTCCCACAGTGGCATAGCCAATATTCCTAGGGCCTTCTCTTCCATACTCCTTCCTCTCCTCGACCACCACTGCCAATATCCCAGCCTGGCATATCGCACTGATTACAAACCCTCCCCTCTCCTCAGCTGCCATCACCAATAGTCCTGGCTTTTTCCCATTCTTCCCCCACCCCCACCCCCTCCGACTCCCAAAAAAACACTTCTGCTCAAAGCAACAGTATTTTGTTCTGTATCTGGGGAAAGGCTCATTTTGTTCCATATCCAGAAAAAACCTGCATGTTTCAATTTGGGCATGAACCACGTTAGATGCTTGGAATGGTTTGTGAGTGCATAAGCTGCTTTGCACATCCATGGCACTAACCAAGAGACTTCAGCATATATGCCATGTAATGGTAAATCAAAGCTTGTTATAGTATGCCCTAGCATATTACGTAAATAGGGTCTCTGTAAATGATACAGAGATCAAACATGGTGACAGCAAAAATAGAGCCAACTTACACGGCATAATTTAGAAAGAAAAAAGTGTAACTATCAAAAGTGCCCCCAGTGGGATAAGAGAGCAAATGACACAATGTGTGTCAGAATACAAACTGTCCTTTGTACTTGCATCATGATGTCTCACAGAAGTACAGTACGTAAGGGACAGACTTCGCGTTGTGACGTCACAATGCCTATGTCATCATTTTCATGAAATATTTGCTTGCCGCAGATGCCCTGGATGCTAGAGAAATGATAAGGGGGGTGAGGAGGACTACTTCACCCTTACTGTGTCCATAGAATTCCAGCCAGCTGGGTAGTAAGGGTAGAGAATGGGCCAGAAAGAAAAGGTGGGGCCAGAAGACCAATCAAATGCAGCATGTGATTGTCTGACCAATCCTTTTATGAATAAAATTGCCGATATTCACTCCACGTGGGGAGAGGAAATGCCTGGCACTGTTGTTTGGGTTTTGAGCTTGTGGCTCTCAAGGAAGTAGACAGAATATTCTGCGATGTGAGCTCTGCTGCTTGTGAATTTGATCCCTGTCCCTTTTGACTAGTAAAAGCAGCCAAGGAAAGAATTAGAGGCTGGATCCAGACTGTATTTGTAGAAGGGGAAGCGATTCTAGCAACCTTGAACCTTGGTCCATTCCCTCCTAAGGAAGCCTGTCCTAGATCCAACACAGTTGGAATTATAGTCCTATTTTCAAACACCCCCCCCCCCTTCTTGGGGAAGGCTGTTGAGAATGTAGTGGGATAGTAATGACAGAGAACTCTGAAAGAAGTGGAACGTCTAGACTCTTGCCCGTCTAGATTCAGGCATTCAGGAAAAAATGAAAATAAAGCCTTAAATGCTTAAATGAGAATGTTGAAAAATGGTCAGACTGTAGGTGTAGATGGTATAACTGGAGAAGTATTAAAATATGGATGTGGTTTGCTTATGAAGTGGCTGCGCAATTTGCTTATCATGTATGAAGACTACGTCTTTGCCTGATGATTGTAAGAATGTTCTTGTCTGCTTATACAAAGAAAAAGTAGCAAAGGTGAATGCAGATTAGTTTGTTAAGTGTGTCTGGGAAGGTGCTCAGCAGAATTCTCATCAAAAAGGGTATACAAGAACAAAATCTCAGAAGTGCAATATGGCTTTTTGTTCAGCAGGGGGCATGCAGACTAGATTTTTGCTCTTCAACATGTTGCTGAGAAATGTGTGAATGTGAGAAATTAAGTATACTGTATGCTTATTGATTTAGAGAAAGCGTATGATAAAATGAATAGAGTGGAATTATGTGACATTTTAAACAAATATGGAGTTTAAGTTGGTTATTGAATGTGATAGGAGTGCTATACTGTGTAAGTAAACCATGTATGAGAATAAAAGGAACACTTAATGATTGATTCAGTATTGAGCATGAAGAAATACAACCCTTGATTTATAAATAAATACAATTATAGGTAAATGTAAAAGAAATTACTGTGATGACATCAGAGGTGTATTGATTGGGGATATAAATACATGCATAGTTTTGTATGCAGAAAATGCCTTGTTGGTTGAGGATCTGAATTATTTCTAGTGGATATTAGATGGGTTGCATAATGCAATGAGGAGTGTGGATCTAAAAATCAGTGCATCAAACTTCAAGGTAATTGTATTTGACAGTGAAAATAAAGCATTTAAATTAATTAATTAATTAATTAATTAATAAAGTGAACAATTGGAAGTTATACATACATGGCAAAAAAGAAGAAATTATTAAGTTGGGCATTTTGGTAGGCTGTTTACTGAAGATGGGAACATGCATGGACAAATTTTAAAATAATAATTTATTAAACTTGTATGTGCAAATTTGGATAGAAAGGTAATGGGTAGCATGTTGTCTTTTGCAAGGAATAAATCTTTGCCAAAAGAAACAAAAATGGCTATGTATAAACATTCTTATACCCTCTTTGTTATATGAATCTGAGAGTTGGATGTGTCAGAATGCATAATAGCATGTTGAATGCAGTGGGAATGGGATACTTCAGTATGTGTGTGGTGAAACAAGAGATAGGGTTAAGAATTAAAGGGTGCTGAGTTAATATGAACCCAGAAGTGAGCAACTAGTATGAAAGAAGTAAATTGAGGTTGTTTGATCATATACATAGAATATACAGAGAATTAATGAGGATCAAATCGCAAAATAATTACATTAAGAATGAAAGGGTTGAAAGAAGAGAGAAAACTGAGAAAATCATGGTTGGATGGAGCTGATAATATCTTCAAAAAAAGAGATAAATTTGAATAACAAATGCAGTGTGTGAATTGATGCATGGATGTGGAAACAAGGATGTTTTGCAAGGATAGAAAGCTATGGAGTGGTATAGTGAATGATGTTGGTGTAAAGAGATTTAGCTAGATTTCCTCTTCTCATATATCCCGTCTTTAATTTCTTCTGTTTACTGCTTCTTACTTTTCTTCTGTACTCTGAGTAACATTGCTTACCTTAAAAGAGAGTAGTCAGATTGTATGTGGCTCAACTAAAGCATAAAAGAAATCTAATGCTGCTTCCTTTGAGACCATTAGAGCTCTATATATTGATCAACATTTCTTGCCCAATGATTTTATAACAATGAACATTCAGTCATGGCTGTAGTAACATGCAGTCCTGCATCATAAATTGTATTGATTATTATTAATCTTTATAAACCACTGACTAGCAAGATGTCTCCTGGTTTACAATAAAAAGATGAAGCCTAAAACCAAGAATATTAATAGTAAATGATCAGTTATTAAAACTCTGCCTGCCCGAGAGACTGTTTCAAAGCCATTTTAAAAAACAGCAAAGCTAGGTTAGGCCTCTTCTCAAGGAAACAAATTTGGAAGAATGGAGGTGACTGTAGACCAGACATGGCCCCTACATGGCCACCAGACAACCCAGCAAAATCCTTAGGCAAAACACTTAGATGGCTTCAGTGAGCTGGGGAGGGGACAGTCATCCTAAAGAAGCTATTCCAAGTAACTGGACCTACTGGTTAGGTCTTCATTACCTTTAAAGCCCTCAACACCGTGGGCCCAGTCACTTGGAAGAAACATCTGGAAACAGCTCGTCCACTTTTTATCTCTCGCAGAAACAAAGTGGCTGCCAGTATAAAGCAGAAAGGTCATATGGTATCTATATTGCTTTTGGGGATTACAGTGACACTACCTCTCTGCCAATTTTCCCTGGCCTGCTTTAGGACAGAATATCCTGTTGGAAACGGATGGTCCCATACTGGCACATTCCCTTGCCTCATCCAAGTCTCCATGCCATAAGCCAAGTCAGATCCTTGTGAATGGAGTTGCATTTCAAAGAAGCAAGACCAAGTTTTCCCATGGGCTGGAATTAACAAGGCACTAGAAGGCAAAACTCCTATTCTGCCCCTGTGATGGGGAAGCCCTAGATTGAACTGCTAGCTTGCCAATGTTAACTCTCTTTTGCAGTTCTTGGGGCAGTTCTCTCTTCTCCCAGAATACCAGTGTACCCCATTGCCATTTGGGGGGACACTGGTAGATTTCCTTTGAAGAAGTTTCTTAACTTATGTCTCAAGAAGCCCCCGTTTTGTTCAAGGTTTTGAGTTTTACATGCAACTTTTGGATAAATCCTATACATGTTAATTTTGTAAAATTCCCATGTATGAAACAATCTTAGAATAATTGAGAAGATATGCAACTGGACAGTATAATGCATATACTTAAGCAGGTGAAATGGACAGACTGTTGCATTAAAAAGTAGAAGGATTTTCTAGCATATGGTCTATGGTTCAAATGTTAATTTTTGTTTCAGTTTGGTGCATTCTCACACTATTAGTAACTTAGTTTCAGAATATTCAGCCCCATATAAGGCAAGCAGAAAGGCCTACTCTGCCCAACACAATTATTGTACAGATCCTTTTCTTCATGTAGCTTTAGCTGAATCAAAAAGCTGCCATTATTATTTTAAGAACACAGGCACTGATTATTTAGGTATATCATTTTTCCTTCATGAGCTTGCTGAGATTTCTGAGTTGAGTTCCATCAAACTCTGCTTAATATAAGACTTTCTCCTTAAAGGAATTGCCATGGAAGATATCAGAAATCAGCCTTTGCCAACCTCATGCCTTCCAGATGTGTCAGGGAAAGAATTTCCAGACAACATGACCATTGATTGACAAGTTGGGAATTCTGGGAATTATGGTGTCAACACATTAGGAGGGCCCTAGATTGAGGAAGACTGCTCCAAGTAATTGCTGGAATGGTATTGCTAGAATTGTTGGCCCCATATTTATTCTTTCTCTCCCTCTCTTTAAGATAGGGCAATGCTGAAAGCTAATGACTCCAGTCAACTTTTGAGGGCTGAAGCGGTCGCCTTTATATCCGAGCCTGCCAGTGCAGCAGCAGCTCCAGGAACGACACCTTCGTGGTCAGTTTCTTCCAAGAGCACAAATGGGACTACCAATGCCATTTCTGAATCCGAAGAGGAGAAAGCCAAAAAATTACTGTATTGTTCATTATGCAAAGTGGCTGTGAATTCTTTATCTCAGTTAGAAGCACACAACACAGGTGAGTCTTTATCAGAAATAACTAAATGCATAACTGTATGTTTGAGAAAATCTAGGCAGTGTATGTAAGTCTTGTCTCTCGGGTCATTTTTTCTTGGAAAGGAAAGGATGTTTTATTTAAAATATACTGTGGCAATTACTAGCTTCTAGCCTCTCGACAGCACAGGAGGCATAAATTCTGTTCTTTATTAAAGATCTTATTCATCTGGTTATACTATTACATGCTTAGTAAAGCTATTTTCCATGAATGTCCTTGTTGTCCAGATAAATGGTTTCTCCCAGCTCTGTAGTTTACACCCTAATGCAAGGAAGTGATGCTGCAGGACACATTTCTGCACTAAGATTTCAAGAGAACCTGTTGTGATCTACCTTATTAAAGCCCTTATTTGGTAGTTGATGAAAAGGCCTTCCCTGGTTCTCTACTTGCCAGCTTTAGCAGTAATCGTTCTCTACTGTGCATGATCTTGCCGTCCCAACGTTTTCCCATGTATTTCTCCACCATTTCGGCCAGGATGGCATCATTCACATAAACCAATAAGGGGAAATGCATTGCCAAAAAAAGAGGACACTGTTTTGGCTAAAAGTTGTGTCTGCTAATTTCAATATATAGAGGCAAGGCTAGAAATTATTTATTATGATAATTATGCACCATTAGGTTGGTGTCGACTCTTTTCTCCAGGATTAGAAATAATTAGTATAACAGAACATAAAAGTGGAATACCTCTTGCTATAGTGTTGGGAGATATACAGAACTGCATGCCTGCTCCATGTCCTCCGTTTACCTAGGATCAGGAACACAAGTAATGCTGATATAAGAATCAACCAAGGAAGGAGGTTTTCACTTAGGGACGATTCCCAATTCTCCTTTCTTGGATTTTAGGAATTGTTCTACTTGATCCCGTTTTGTGGAGTTTGCCTCGATTTTCATGGCTTCCCTTGTAAACTGGTGAAGTACATTTACACAACAATAGCACTTCGTGGTACCACATGAGTACAAGATAAAGGTGTAATCACATATTCATATGATATGTATGCATTCATAATCATGTATTTAGATTCCTCTTTGTGTAATGTTTTGCAAAACAAATAGGTAGCTCAGGAAAAGGCAGAGTTGTACTGTATAACTCTATAAGCAATCATTTTAGAGCTGTCTAAGAAGTTATTCGATCCTACCTCAGCTTTCCAGCAAGTGGGAAAAGAGAGAGGGGGAAGGGGGCAGATCGGGAGAAGGGGGGTGCAGAAAGAGGGAAATTGGCTGCCCCTGCCCTATGCAAGCTTTTGCCCCACAGGCTGCTGGTATATACTGTAGACCTTGACAGATGGCCCAAAGGAAACATAACACTTGGCCACCCACTTGCCAGCCCAATTATCAGGGGGATTGCTTGTCTTGGTTTAAAAAGCCCCAAGTATACTGGTTATATTAAGATTCTGCTTGGGTTTTATTAATACACAGGAGCACATATGCAAATCAATTAAGCGTTTCAACTTTAATTAATCATACTGTGCATCAGTAGATGGCAGAGAGACATAAAAATGATTGAACTCCAGTTCTGGAATTAATTTTAGAAATTTTTGGAGTTAAAGAGAAACTGGGACTAGAATGCTAAGCAGAGAGAATTCTTAAAGCAAGAAAGAAGCAATCAGTTTGCTCCTATTCTACTTTTGTTTAATTCTATTTTTATATTAGATCTGTGTTTCATATTTTCTCTAGATGCTCAAGGCAGTGTACATAATACTTTTATTCTTACAACAAACCTGTGAGGTAAATTATGCTGAGACTTAGTGACTGGCTGAAAGCTACTCAGTGAGCTTTCTTGGCTCAGCATGGAAGAGACCATTGAACCATTGAATCTCTCCACTCCTAGTCCCACACCGTAGCCATTTACGGTGTCCTGAATCTTAAAATGCTACGTCCATTGCAAGAAGTAAAGCAGAAATGCTGAACAGCGTACACTAGCAGGCTTACCATGAATGATTGATTTACTGCATTTATAGCTAATTTTTCCTCTGAAAGCTCAACAGCAAAGAATTGGCAATTAGAAAAAGACACCTGTCTTGTCCCTGCTGATTCACCTTTGCACTTCCTCATATTCAATTTGTGAGGGGAAACACAGGATATTGATCTCTATATTATAAATTGACTTTTTGAAGACTTTCAGAAAAACTTATCTTCTGATATAGCAGTGATTTAAAATATAAAAGTGACAGTTCTTGCATACCCTGTGTGTGAGTGTGTGTGTGTGTGTGTGTGTGTGTGAGTATATTGCATATATATCCTAATTGGTTGGATGCAGGCAACAGCATTTGCACTTGCAACAAAGTCTCTAGATTAGAGAACTTGGCTTGCCTAGAATAAACATGCTTGGGGTAAAACTAGGCCTTGGTTGTGCCTGTGGTACACTGGCCGAAATATGTCAAAACTGACTGACATAGTCCGTACATTAACAGGTACAAGAAAGTCTAGTAACCTTGTCTACACCATCTTTGGCTGATCTGCATGACCAGCTTGTCTAGCATAAGACAGCTTCATTTCTAGTTGGTTTACATATGGGAGTCAAGCAGCTTAAGGCTGAAATGCTGAAATGCCCCCCCATCTTACTAGAAAGCATTATGTCATTGTAGTGGGCCCATAGATGTAGACTTCTTTGGCCTTAGTTGACCAAAGCCATGATGGATAGCAGAGGTCTATATCTATGGACCCGCTTGGTGGCTACAATGGCATATGGAAGACTGCAACTTGGAATGCAACAGGAGTAAATTATAGAGTATGCATTAACAAATGAAATATAAAAAAGAAAAATAGGTATGTTTTGTGTGAAACTAAAAAGGGGAAGGATGTAATAAGATTGGAATGGAAGTGGTCTGATCTTGTGGAGTGGAGTTGACAAATACATGCAGAAAAATGAAGGTGTAACTTTAACTATGAATAGAACTATTAGGTAAGGGTTCCCCCCCCCCCGCACATTTGTGCAGTCGTGTCCGACTCTAGGGGCCAGTGCTCATCTCTGTTTGTTAGCCAAAGAGCCAGCGCTGTCCGAAGACACTTCCACGTTCATGTGGCCGGCATGACACGCGCGGAATGCTGTTACCTTCCCACCAAAGTGGTACCTATTCATCTACTTGCATTTGCATGCTTTCGAATTGCTAGGTTGGCAAGAGCTGGAGCTAGTGCGGGAGCTCACTCCGCACGCATGGCTAGGGATTCGAACCTCCGAACTTGCGAACTTGCGATCAACAAGCCTGGCGTCTTACCCACTGAGCCACCACGCCCCTTAATAGAACAATTACAATGAACTAAAAAGTATGCCAAAAAGTATGAATTGGAATTAGTATCATCAAGGTGCTTGTGGGTGCATATGAAAGAAGGAATCCACAGGTTAGAGATACAGTAGTTGCCTGTTATGCTCCAGTGAATGGTGATAATGGAGGAACTAGGGATGACCTTGGGGAAAGAATTGTGCAACATTCTGAATAAGTGTGATCTGGGGGGAAAAGTAACTCTGCTAGGTGATGCTAATGGATATGTATAAACAAGATGAGAGAGCACATAAAAATGATTGGACTATTTGGAGATTCAAAGGTAAATGAGAATGATGACTGTTTCAAGAGTATCTCCTAGTAAAAGATCTGCTTGCTTCAAATACATGGTTTAAGCATAAGATTGTATGAGAAGCATAATCAGGGCTAATCAGAGTGAATGGCATTAAAAATAAAAGTGATTAAATATTTTAGATATTTGTGTGGGAATGGTAGTGATATGTCAAAGAGTAAAATAAAAATGTATGCCTCCATTTGTAGTGTTAGGGAATATGATTCATTATTTCTCCTTTATGTGTAAAAGGAGAACATGGAAATCAACTTTCAGACCAAAAAGAAGTTGAATAACTCATTTCTCTGTATAACTTTGTAACTTTAAAATACCTTTTCTTTGTAGAATCCTTTTTTTTTTTTTGGCATTCTAAAAAGATGAAAGATGGGTATAGTTTGGGGAAAATCATACTATTCCCTACATATGAAGCTGTGGATGATTTGGTAAGAAGAGGTGGTGATAAAGAATCCTTTTGATCAGTGCCAGTAGAGACTGGGAGTTCCTGAACAGTCTCATAGTTATGTGAATGGACTCTCAAGTATCTGAGAATTACCAAGCACAGCAGAGCAGTGTATAAAAAAGGATTGAGATCGACCACAAATTCTTTATTCTTATTTCCTTATCTAACAGAAAATCCAGGAAAGAATTAGAAATGTGTCAATGGCTAAAAATGTTTAGTTCCTCATTAAAGTAGGGAAATAGTTTTCTGATACTTTTGTAATAATGACTTGTCAGGTTCCAAGCACAAGACAATGGTTGAAGCTAGGAATGGTGCTGGTCCAATTAAATCTTATCCTCGGCCTGGATCCAGATTGAAGACTCACGGAGCTAGTATGGGCTCAGGACTGCAGAACAAAACATTTCATTGTGAGATTTGTGATGTCCATGTCAATTCAGAAATTCAGCTTAAGCAGGTATATTGATCTCATCAAGAATCACTGTTTTACTGTAGCAGTTGCCTTTTGTTTCAGATGACATATTCATTCCATTAATTGGCTTCATTTAATTTGACACAAGCTAATCCCTTGGTCCCAAGGGATCGAAAATCTCCATGTGTACTCTTACAAGGTATTAGCACTCAACTCAACTCAGGGAATGCCTTCAAATAGAACCCCCTTGACGTCATGTCTGCTGAAAAACAGTCTGAAAATATTTAGACAGAACTTGTTCATGGTCAACAGCATTGTTAAAACTGACTAGGATAATGACTTTTGCCAATGACAGCAGCCTGTCTCCATGCCAGGGCAACCAACAAATGAACAGATAGATGCTTATTGCTGACCTGCCTTTACTATACGCACTGGCTGCACTATGTATAACATGCTGATATTAGCCCTCTTGCAATCTTGTTCTTATTTATGTTTAAGTGTTTAAGTGTTTTAAGTGGTTTCATAATAGGTTTTAATGGTTGGTTTTATTGTACGCTGCCCAGAGTCACCTTGTGTGAGATGGGCAGCCATATAAATTTGATAAATAAATAAATTTACTTCCAGTTCTGTTGGAAAGGATTGATCATTGCTACGCAGTGGCTGCTAGCACATCTTGCCTACTTCTTATTTATCTTGCTGTCTTACTGTACAATATGGTCTTTAAATTTCATTGCTGTCCAGGAAAGTCTTGAACCATACAGATTTGAAATTAATAATGTTAGTTAATTTTGGTGCTTTTTTAATGTTAGAATTAGTTGCCTGTTTTTGCAGATATTTTGCGGCATATGTGTAAATTTCCTGCCTGAGCCTTAGTCAACTTACTTTCCCCTGAAATAAGTTGAGACATTTACCGGAAGACTAGAGAGTGGCTACAGTACCAACTGATAACTTTTAAACAGAACATTTGTTTTAAATTTCCAGCACATTTCCAGCAGAAGGCACAAGGACAGAGTTGCAGGGAAGCCTACAAAACCGAAATACAGCCCTTACAACAAACTACAGCGTAATCCAAGCATTCTAGCAGTAAGTATTGCCTAGTGTGGCTATCCTACTGAAAGCTTTGATGTCCCCCTCTACATTTTATTTATTGATCACATTTATTTCCCGCCCATCTCCCTCCCAAGGAGGGACCCTGGGCGGTTCATGAGTATGGCTAGAAGAGAGAACATTCTAGATAGAACATTCTCCAAAAATAGGTTCTCCACTGAATTCAGCTGCAGTTATTTTTCAGGGAGCCAATTTTGCAAGTCAGGAGTATCCCAGATACATTTATTTTCAATCTTAAAGTCCAGAGCATTTCAGCTGACCTTTAAAAACAAACAAACAAAAAACTAATATGCCTCCATCCTTATAAAAAATAACATTAAAATGCTTCAGGTTTTATCAGCTTATTAGTTTCTCGGTGGGAAAGCTGAAGTCACAATAAGTGCGTGCTTGAGCATAGGCCCTAGATAAATACCTAATTTGAATCTACAAGCAAACAAACAGACCACCTTCCCTTTTTTGTTCTTCAGACATAAGAAGATGTTCTACTGTCACTCTCTTGTCTGAGGAAGCTGACTGGGTTTTATTGCGATAGGTGCAATCTTCTCCCTCATGCTCAGGGTATATTTTTCTCTCTCTTGTTGACCTTGTTCTAATTGCCATTTTAACTATAGCATAAATGGGGAGTAGGACTCCTACCTTGCGTCGATGGAATGCAGCAAAACCAAAAACTCACCCAGGAAGCTCTGCTGATATGCCAACAGCTAATTGTGACACTAGAGTGGATATGAAATACTGTAGCTGTTTCTAGGCTCCTGTGCTGAAATTGAAAAAGGAAAGGAACGGGGGCAGGGGCAGGAAATTAAAAGCATTTGTCAGGAGACCTTTTAAAAGTGATCCATACACCGGGGAAGCCACCATTTCTAGCGGTTTTCTTTCCCTTCTTTCCATAGGCAAAGCTGGCCTTCCAAAAAGAGATGATTAAGCCTTTGGCGCCTGCCTTTCTCTCCGCTCCTCTCGCCGCGGCAGTCTCCACAGCTTTGACTCTCCCGCCCCGACCCTCCGCTGCTCTCTTCCAGGCTCCTGCAATACCCACAGCAATCCTGAGGGCAGGACATGGGCCTCTCCGAGCTACTCCAGCGTCTATCCTCTTTGCTCCCTACTGAATTGGGAACAAGCAAGGCATGACTCTGGTCACTTGGAAGACTGACAAAAGAAGATGTGAGCAAGGTTTCCACATTTTTTACAAGACTGTATTTTTAAGATCTTGTGCTTGATTCCGTCCCCTGAAAATAAGTTGCGAAGCTCCTTGGCAGGTATTGCAATCTATAATACGTAGGCTTGTGGGGTTTTTACATAAAGCTCAAATACCTGGTTTACAAAAAATATATATATTGTGCACAAAATTTGTCAAGGGTTCATATGTCTGTTTTTAATTGGATGTTATGATTTATAAACAAGGAATGTGGAATATTTTCCTGTCTGATTTGAAAAACCAGAATTGTATACAGAGGTCTCTGGAAGCCAACTTGGTCATATTCTGGTGAGCAGATTCTGGTGTGCAACAAAAGCTGGGTGAAATAATTACTTAGATTGCTGAAAACATCTCAGTAGCAGATTGCAACTTCTGATTACCTATGTACTCCCATTCCTATAATACATGTCTTGTTTTAGGCCTTAGTATGAGTGCACCTTATGTAATGCTCAAGATTTATCTCTCATTTGATTTTAAACCATTTTAGTGGCTGTGCAAATGTTTAGAAGCACAGCTCAGCCTTGAATCTTTTCTTTTTGAAAATTTAATGTCTTTAATTTATCATGTTATTTAGAAGGACTCAGAAATAACAAAGCCATATATCCCATAAGTAAGATGATGACTTGTTTACAATTTTTATTTATTTTATTTCACATGCAGTTATTTCTCCCCCCTCCCCCTGTTGCTAAACATCCATTTCAAAGACGTTTCGTCATTTATATGTTTACTAAAGAGATTGTGCACATAGTTCAATCAGATGATGAGCTGGCATATTTATTATTCATATACACACACCAACGCACTTGTGTGTATACGTATCTCAATTTGGTTTGCATTCCTAAACTTTTTTCCTATAGAATGATGGCTGCATACAGTTGTGGCTCCCAATGCAATAATGTACAGGAGATAAAATATTTATAAAACGAATTGTCTCTTCTGTTAATGAATATTATTGTTCCAGTCCTCCTCTCTGCTTTTTCCCCACGCCATTTTATCAACATAATTTGGACACTGAGGACATATGTCTTGCTTGGGAAAATGAGGGTATTCTCCAAAAGCATCTTTGCCTGCAATCTGTAAAGAGTGTATTTCTATATTTTTAAAAGCATGTTTTAATAAAATGCCATGGGAAAATAATATATAATTTATTAATGAGAAAGAGAATTCACGTGGCACTCTTAAATGGGCTCTGTATTGCTAAAACAGGATTACATAGATTTTATTTTTAAAACTTTGATAACTGAATCATGGTATAGCACACTTACAGCTGTAAGTGTACAGCTGTACAATCACTTGATTAAACTTTCATGGGTAATGAATGACTACAGTTATGAATACATGGATAATGTACTTTGCATATCACTCTGAGAAGCTTAATTTCATGGCGTGCTATGTTTTTAAAAAACAGAAAACTATATAGTACTATACCTAAAGGGGTTATAAAAAAAAATAAGCATCACGGAGTCCATCATTTTATCTCTTCAGTTGACTACTGAGTACTTCTAGGCTAATCATCTTATGCTGTTCCCCTGCTTCTAGCAATCAGAGCTTTATTGCCTCTGAACATAATGATTAATATTAACTATTAAAAAGATTCTTGACAGACCAATTGTCCAATTTCCTTTTATAACATCAAATTTAAAGATACATAAACCTAAATACTATATATTTGTCTGATATGTGACTGTATTTGGCTGAGATTATTAAATTTGAAAATATTATCCTGTTTTCTCAAATAGGAAGGGAAAAGTTTGTTGATTTCCAATGGTACTCAAGGTATGGAGATACAAATTTCTGAATTAAATGTTTGGCATCAAATCCCAAGTGAAATCAGACTGTTTTCCAACCAGAATCTTCTGATTGGTGCAGACCCCTAGAATATCCATGACAGTTCTGATAAACTGAACATAACAACTAAAAATGGAAAACTATTATTCTACGTAATAACCGCTGCTAGAATCGTCTTTGCCAAATATTGGAAGGAAGAATATATACCCACGACTGAGGAATGGATTATAAAAATATTGGACTTGATGCAAATGACTAAATTGACTGACCAAATTAACGATAGAAACATGGAAGAATTTAATATAGTTTGGAGTCCTTTTTTTAAATTTATTCAAAAATCGCAAAATATTCAATTAGAAAATTAATATTAATTATGTAATTAAGATAAATAGAATTAAATTGGTATATAAAGATGTGAGGGAAAGAGTAGATGGGAAGTAAGAAGTCCTTTTTGTATTTGTGTTTTGTTTTGTTTTGTTTTTTTGTTTTTTGTTTTTCCTTTTGGAGGTGGTAAAGGGAGAAGGGGTAGAAGAAAGTAGAGTAGAGGGAGTGAGGAAGTGGAGTTAAAAGAAGGGTAGAGAAGAAAGAGGAAGAAAGGAGAGAAAGAAAGAGGATGAGAAGAAATAAGAAGAAAAGAGGGTTATTAATAACTACCAAATTAGAAAGTGTAGAGGTTAGTCAGTTTTGGTTAGCTTTATCAAACAGGAAGAAGTATTGTTTTTTGTTTGTTTGTTTGTTTCTTTGTTTTGTTAGGTTAGTTTAGATTAGATCAAGGTTAATTATGTAAAATTATAAAATGTTAGGGTAGGATATGTTAGGATATGTTTTGTTATATTATGTTATGTCTGGTATGGTTTTTTCTTTTTATAATGTATTCTTATATATTATTCAAAAATTAATAAAAAATTAATATTAACAAAAAACAACTAAAAATGTGAAAAATGATAGCCATTTTCCAAGATGGGAGCAACACTACTCAGCAGAGAAGTTAGCAACAAGTTTTGGAGTATATTTTTACTGTTCACAGAAACTTAAGTCCACCAAAATAAAATGAAGTAATTTTCTCTCTCTTTTTTTAAAGGGTTTGAGTTTACTACAGGTGGTCCTTGGGTTATGACCACTCGTTCAGCAATCATTCAAACCTATGATGGTGCTGAACGAGTGATAGTTACAACCTAGAGTTCCAGCTGTTGCAGCGTCCCCGCAGTCACGTGATCGCAATCCGGGTGCTCAGCACCTGGCTCATGATGATGATGATGATGATGATGATGATGATGATGATGATTAATTTAATTTATCCCCGCCCATCTCCCCAAATAGGGGACTCTATTATGATGTCACAGTGAGCTGCGGTCACGTGATTGCGATTTTTGACATTCGCTGCTGGTTTCCCACAAGCAAAGTCAATGGGGAAGCCAGCAGGAAGTCAGAAGTCACGGTTACATAATGTCTTCGCTTAACAACCCACGTGCTCCTTGCTTAATGATGCAACCGGGACTGTCGGAACTGCTGTTACTAAATGGTGCAGTCACGTGACATCGTGCTTTACGACCACGTTGCTTAGTGATGGCAATTCCAGTCCCTAGTTTCATCAAAGGGACCTATTTAGTCAAAACACATTTGAGAGCTCTGGATGAACACTTGCCTCTAGTTTTGGAGCATGATAAACTGCACTGGTAAATGTCTATTTTGTGCCTCCTTCAGTAAAAGGAATTCTCTGCTGGGCATTGCAGATAGCCCCTATCAGGCATTCAATAGGGAAAGGGAAACACATTCTTCTTAGATAACAAGGGTAGAATAACAATTTATTGATCCATACTTCCAGTTGTTTATAGCTCTTGCTTAGACCTTTCCATTGGTCAATAACTGCATTTTAGAGGTTTGCAGGTGAAAGAGAAGCTGTAAGAGTGCAGAATGGGGGCAAAGGATAGCACATTCTCCATCTATATTACATCATAAAAAGCAAGTTTTGTTCTGAGCCCTCACTGTAACTCAGGTTCAGGTACTAACAAAACAAATGTCCCCATGTTTATTCCAAGTTTCATTCCAATAGTTTTAATGATATTTAGACTCTAGAAAGTATGAGTAGTCTAAGGGCCAGTTCTGACATCCTTTGACTTGATAATTGCCAAAACTTTAAAGCCATTCATTTCTCAGGAACAGACTTTGCTACTGGTTGCTAAACTGATGTTTACATACTGCCCCTGAGAGCCTTGTTAAATTAGGTTCCAGCAGGAATGTTACTACATTGGGAAGAGTCTAATATTATGAACACGCATTTATTTTCTTTGTGGTGGCTTTAATTTCTATATAACACAAGGCCTACATCTCCGGTTACCTATGATTGCATTCAATGTTGAGGATTAATCTTTGTATGCTAAGCATGAGTTTGTTTGATTGATGGCAGCTGTGACTGCAGGGTCAAAGCCCCACCCTCTTTATGTGCATTGGGCATCATATGTAAAAAGGGGCAGGGTTTTGATGCCATGGCTGCCATCTTGACCTTTGGAAACACCTCTTCCCCATGGATGCCCCTGATACCTTCTCTCATTAGGAGTCCCTAATTTTTGTCAGGACCAGGTGCAAAGATGTTTAGCCCGGGAACCTCTTTAGGAAGTAATGGGCACTCAGAAAATAAAGCTCCGCTTTATTTATTTATTTATTTATAATCACAGGTTTCTGACTCAGAATGACAACATTTTTGATATCCTGCAATGTTCATCTTCATCTACAGCTGTAACAGTAATATTTGGTCTCCCACTGTACTTGTTTTAAAAAATAAAAACTCTTCTGAAAATGTTCAGTCCCTTTGCTATCTAATGCCAGTTCATGGGACACTGCAATGTTACTCTGAGTTTCAAAATCATTATATTGAGATCATTCAGAACTACTGTACATTTACCTTTTTTTAGCTTTTCTGTAAAACTCTTGGCATTACAGGGAACGTAGGGGAATGTGCTATACTCACAAACGTCATTTATTTATGCCCAATGCCACTTTGGTGACTGAGTTTCTTCTTTTACACAAAAGTGGGAAGGGGGAGAATCCTTCGATCTCTGTGTGACATCTCAGTGCAACAGCACTGAAAAATGACTTCTATACCACAAAAACCAGGGTTTCATAGCACAGACTCTCAAGTGTTTTTTCAAAATAGTTGGTATCTTTTACAGCATCCTATAACGCTAGTTTATCCCTAGCCAAACATTTTGAGAATTCAAAATATATATTGAGTCCTTCAAAATATATATTCACTTTTTTTTTAAGGAGGACATTTAGGAAGGGCCAATCCAAGCACAGCTGAAATAGAAGGTAAAGCCTTCTTTGAGAAGATAGGTTTTATAAAAACGAAATAAGGTGCTGCTACTTGCGTGCAGGAAAAAGATAACACAGCTTTGACAAAGCAAGGGCCTGAATGTTGGTCTCTTATCAAAACAAACTGAGATAAAAATGTTTGAAAGGTTACAACTTCATATTCTTATGCAAATATATAACTATTCAAGTTGTCAAGTACTTATATACAGTATTTTCCTGATTATGCTTGCATATTTCAGGCACTCTTAGTATTGAAATACCTTTTACCCACACACTTTTCCATTCAGTTTTTTCTGAAGGGTTTCTTGTGGGGACTGATTATCTTTTCAACTTCATGTAATCAAAGTGAGAGTCTCCTGGTATTATTAGCCTCCATCCTCCACTGAAGAAAACAGTCTGAATCTTCATTAACAACCATGGGTCCTCAGAGCCACGTGGGCTGAGGAAGGATATACTCAAAATCAGTGGACCCCTTGTCTCCGGAAGCAGAGCTGATGACAGAAACCAACCCAGCGCCCCAGCCCCAGCCATATCGTGAATGGTCCATAAGGTGTAATGGTGAAGGCGCCGGGCTAGAAACCAGGAGACTGAGAGTTCTAGTCCCGCCTCAGGTATGAAAGCGGCTGGGTGACCTTGGGCCAGTTGCTCTCTCAGCCCAGCCCACCTCACAGGGTTGTTGCTGTGGGGAAAATAGGAGGAGGAAGGAGTATTAGGCTTGTTCACCGCCTTGAGTTGACCAAAATATATATTTTTTAAAAGGTGGAATAACAACAACAAATAATAATAATTATAATAATTATAATAATTATAATAATTATAATAATTATAATTATAATTATAATCTCGTTGGGAAAAGGACACTGGAACCAAGAAACTCTGGAGTCTCAGAATGAGAAACTGACCCTGTGCATGGCAGGTACCCTCTCTACCTCTGCCCATCAACACCGGGAAGTGTCAGGAGGAATACAAGACTCTAGCCAGGGACCTGCATCTTGGAGCTGGGAAGATGGTCTTGAGTGGAAGATGAAATTATTAGTGATCAGAAGAAGTGACTCCCATGGAGCCTTTCATGACACCGCAGCTATGATCATACCTCATCCAATTCTGGTCCCCTGTAAAGGAATGTGGAGATAACCTTTATGAAAGAATGGATGAGCGATTAAGAGAAGAAAAACCACACCTCAGTCCTGGGAAAGTAGAATACGTGGGAAAGAAACCCAAAATAACCCCACCTTGATTCTGTTTGGTATAAGAAGAGGCAAAGCGAAACTGGCAGGCTTTCAAGGTTCTGTTATAATACCCTACAACAGAGCTTTCCAAACTTTTCATGTTGGTGACACACTTTTTAGACATGCATCATTTCGCAACACACTCTTACAGCAGGGCACAAGGCAGGCACTAGGACCTGCGTGGAAGCCAGGAGGCAGCAGCAGCCGCGACACACCCAGACACTGCAGCCAACACACTATCGTGTCCCGACACACAGTTTGGAAAGCTCTGCCCTACAACAATAAAATAGGATTCCTGTAATTGATATGGTGGCTATTTCCTGACCACTAGGTAGACCAGACCAGGAAATCAACTCCCCAGGAAGGCTACAACTACTTTTATTGAGATTGGCTATAATAACAGAATCTAGCAAGTCTGATTGTGCTTCCTCCTCCTTATTCTCCAGTGAATCAGGGAGGCCTTTACACTTCCAAATGCTATCTTGTTGCTCAGGACTTAAAAAATGCTTCAGGCCCTTTTGCCTAGGTAAACAAGGGCTCATTATCTGGCACTATAATGTCAATCGTTTTATATTCTCTATCCATGTGGCAGGAATGGTTTATCATTGCCTTCTCCCATGCAGTATAAATGGAGGCCTGTGCTGTTGTCACTGAAGTGATATCTGCCTCCAGCAACTTCCTATATTGCTGCTGCCCAATATAGGTGCCTGCTTGCTTTAGCCGGGCAGCTGGGATGACCTTCACACTTTGACTGACCCTGCTGGGAATATATACTCTGGGCGAACATTCCTGGTGCGTTTTGCTCATCCCTTCCAGGAGCACCCCCTACAATGAGGTGGCACAGCAAGACGTTAGCCGGTGTGTTTTTAATTACCATTTCCAGGGCAGCTTACCATGTATCTAGTTATGGTGAGGATAAGCTGTGAGGAGGGGGGTAGTAGTAAAAGAACTATGGAGAAAATCTGCTGTAGTTCAGTAAGGTGTTTTCCCCTTTTCTTTAAACAGAAGATGTCTTCTGCATGGGAAAACATACTTGGTTCCAGTCCTTTTATTTAAAAGAGGGCACTGAGCATTTGCAGTTCGTTGCTATTTTAAAGTGCAGAGGTTTGTACTTGACTAAACAGCTATTTTCACTAGTCAGACTGAAGGAATTTAAAGCACTTGTCAAGGATGTAGAAGGTCAAAAGGAATGTTTGCACCCTTCCAGAAGTCACCAGATATAGAGGAACTGAACACTCTTGTCAGGCTGAGGATTTTACAGAATGCTTCTCCAATTTTTTTTTTAAGGGGGAAGAAGTTTGAAATAAGCGAGCATTGCTTTTCATATAAAAAATCACTATAATAGAGAACCTGTAACTTGAATTTATTTCCACCTGCATCTTATTTTATTTTATTTTATTTTATTTTATTTTATTTTATTTTATTTTATTTTATTTTATTTTATTATTTTATTATTTTATTTTATTTTATTGCATTTTATTGCATTTTATTGCATTTTATTGCATTTTATTGCATTTATTCATTTCTTTATTTCACAGATTTGGAGCGGCTTTTTCAAAGTTTGTCAAATTTTCTAGCGGTTTGCTTTTCACAATCCTCTGTCTTAGAAGGTCTTGGGGAAGATAAAATGGGACAATCCATCCTCTTCACATGTACAGTATGTTGCTCCAAGCTCCTTCAAGGCAGAGCAGGATAGGTAACCAAGAAAGAATTAGAAGGCAACCAGGTTTCTTCAGTTCTGGTTTGTATTTAAAAAGGTAAAGGTTCCCCCCCCCCCCGCACATTTGTGCAGTCGTGTCCGACTCTAGGGGCCGGTGCTCATCTCCGTTTGTTAGCCGAAGAGCCAGCGTTGTCCGAAGACGCTTCCACGGTCATGTGGCCGGCATGATGCGCGTGGAACGCTGTTACCTACCCACCAAAGTGGTACCTATTCATCTACTTGCATTTGCATGCTTTCGAATTGCTAGGTTGGCAAGAGCTGTTGATGCTATTATTTTACTTATGAGATACCCTAAGAGGGTTTTTGTACCTTTGTATGTGGCCTAAATAGGGGCGTTCCGCGCGTGTCATGCGGCCACATGACCGTGGAAGTGTCTTCGGACAACGCTGGCTCTTCGGCTAACAAACGGAGATGAGCACCGCCCCCTAGAGTCGGACACGACTGCACAAATGTGCGGGGGGAACCTTTACTTTACCTTTATGTGGCCTAAATATATATAGTCGTAGCAATGATGATTTTTTTCAGTTCAAAGTCTGCAATACAGGACGGGTTTAATGTACATAGGATTAGTCTTTCAGTGGCAAAGCTTCTCATTTGCCAGACAAGTATCTTTATAAATATGCCCCAGAGCTACGTATTAAGTCATGCAGAAGAGCAAGGCAGAGATTTTTTGCCATGTCCCTCTTCACCTCTATAGTTCCTTCTATCCCACTCGCAGGAACATTCTCCAGTTCTCAGGATTTGGCTTTGCAGAAGTTACTGAGAACTGTGAGGCAGAAGAGAGGATGGGATGGGAAAGCTCCATTCCACAAGGTTCACATGATGACAACTCATCACTACTTGTCATGTAGTGACACTCTGATACCAAAGTGACTTGGATATATTTGGATATATTTTAAAATGAGGCTGAGTTGTGTGGCTTAGCTTCCCTAGTTGGGGTTGGCTGGCCCAGCCCAGTACGCAAAAAACTCATTTCTGTGTATGGATGAGCGAGCTGTTGACATGAAATATTCACCAGTCTCTACCTTTGATCTAAATATCTGGGATTATCACACATTTTGCAGCTGTAGGTCCCTCTCTCTGGGCTCCATCATCACCTCTTTTGATAGGTGAAGCAGAATCAATCATTGATAATCTAATTAATATAGATGCATAATCTGGTCAAGCTAAACTAAGGAATGGAATTGAGAGCAATAACTAGGAATTACATAATATGGACATAAGTAGAACATGAACTGGTATAGAAGAGTTTTACACTGTCATTGATTGATTGATTGATTGATTGATTGACTACACTGTGACACATTTAAAAAAAAAACATTTTGAACTCATGAATGTGATAAGCTTGTTACAAACAGCCTGCCAGAAAAGCATGTTTGAACACTATGTAGTAAATCCAAAGCAGTTCCCATTTCCAGGACTCAGGGAATCAATGGCTGGATGCACTCAGGAATATGAAGATGGAAGATTTGTGTGGCTTTCCTGTTTGCTGTTGCAGATCAATAAAATTACTTATATTAGCACTTCCAATTGCAAGCCATCCTGAGTTCCAATTAGGATACACACATATATAACCTAGAGTCAGGGTTAGGAAGAGGTAGTTGGAATGGATCGTGGATTTTCTTAAGAAGAAGGGATGATCTGATCCAACAGCTGCTAGAAATATTGAAACATTTTTACAGCAATATTTCTCACGTATCAAAGAGAAAAGCAGATAATGTTACGAAAAATTACCTGGAGGAAAAAACCCATCAATCTTACACATGTGTCATATTGAACATGCAATAGTTTTAAGATTATGTTTAGGAATTTACAGAATGAAAATATCCATGAATTCTAGCAATTTAACAGTGGTAACTGTAAATAGCTGTTTCTTCAGAAAAAAAAATGATGGATGGAAAAGTATTTAGGCTTGCATTTAATCTAATTCCTTATTCCTAATGTAGCTATGTAAATTATTTTGCATTTTCAGGCCAAGGAAGAAAAATAGAGTCAGACGGGAGGGAAAAAATTAATTCAGCTATATTATTTATAATGGATCCATTCTATATAGGGAGAATCGTTTGATACTTGAAAACCTATTTCTGCACTTTTTAACTGATAAGCCAGTTAAGCACCCATTCAGAGTGTGTGTGTGTGTGTGTGTGTGTGTGTGTGTGTGTGTGTGTGTAATAAATGCTAAAGAGAAAAACAAACTAATGAGAAGGGGGGAAGGAGTTATATTTTCCAATTTGCTATCCTTGCCCAACCACATCATGTTTCCGCTCTTGTCCTTCACTGGATTATTGCTGCTATGGCAGAGTGAGGAAGGTTAGATTTCATATTCATCCTATGATTTCTTTCAAATCCTTTTCTTTCAAGTGGTGTAAATACGGTGTTTTCAATTTATAAGCACTTTGTCACTTGCCATGAAATAGTTAAGCAACAATTGATCTGACCACTGTATAACAACAAATTGAATTGTACAGCGGAAATAATGAGATACAGAAATGGGAATCAAAGGGCTTCAAATACAAAACGTACATACTGAGAAATGTGTACAAGGCGGAAACTGAATAGCCACATTAGATTGTGTGGAAAAGGGTATTTATTAACTTAAAGACAAGGTGACCTCTCATTCAGGTCTGGAATCTAAAATCCTATCCAGCTTTAGACCTATTGAGGAATAGATGAAGCCCTCTGGTGGTTAGAGTTAGATGTACCGATGGGACTAGACTTGGTTGAGAAGGGTTGAAGCCAGATTGGGGAACTGGTTATCCTTTAGGTCAGAGCTTTCCAAACTTTTCATGTTGGTGACACACTTTTTAGACATGCATCATTTCGTGACACACTCTTACAGCAGGGCATCATTTCGCGACACACTCTTACAGCAGGGCACAAGGCAGGCACTAGGACCTGCACGGAATCCTGGCAGGGCTCCGAGGCAGTAGCAGCCGTGACACACCCAGACACTGCAGCCGACACACTAACGTGTCCCGACACACAGTTTGGAAAGCTCTGCTTTAGGTGTTTCTCATTGCTGAACTACAACTACTAGCAGCTTTGGCCAGCATGGCCAAAGGCTAGGAATGCTACAAGTTGAAGTTTAACAACACCTTGTTCAAACTAACCACCATAAAATCTAGATGTTTTATGTACCTAAATGACAAGCTGCATGCAAAGTCTGTACAGATGCTATGTCTTAAGCAGAAATACCATCAAGCACTTGCTCGTATCCTTTTTTAAAAAAAATAGAAACTTATCATACAAGCTCTACTCCCTTTGCTAATCTACTTCTCCCACATATTTATTTATTTATTTGTCATATTTCTCTACCGCCCATCTCGCATACAACGATTCTCGGTGGCTTACAGGTGATAAAAATGACATATCACTAAAAACAATACAATATAAATATAAATATAAATATAAATATAAATATAAATATAAATATAAATATAAATATAAATATAAATATAAATAATATAAATATAAATACAGTATAAATAATATAAATACAAATACAGATACAGATACAGATAAATTCAGATACAAATATAAAAATACAAAATATAAAATTCAAGATGGCGAATAACGATCTTATCCTTGGCACCATCATGGTGCCAACCACCTCCATGAATTGTTGGGTTCTTAAAGGTTAGAATAAGAACTCCAAGCAGCAAACAACAATCTAGCAGAGTAAGAAGCGTGTACCCAAGGAAGGCTTGCACTTAAAGCTTAATTGTGTTCAGAAATAAATCCAGTCTTCACACATTAGTTAGATGAAAAAAGATAAAGATAGCTTACATTGATTCTGTAGATCTGGTTACAAGTAGATTCATTGTAGAAAAAGACTTAATCATCTCCGGTGCATGGAAGCAATATATTCAGACAGGACCCGCATTCTCAAGTTAGCATGTCTCAGAGTCCACAAGGTTCAACTTCTTCTGCAGTTCTTGGTAACTGCTCCTTGGCAACGGCTTCGTGAGAATGTCCGCAGTCATGTTCCTTGTGGGACAATAGTCTAATCTGACTATTCCTTGCTTTTGCAGTTCTCTCACTGCATGATACTTAACATCAACGTGTTTAGTTCTCCCATTAATCTTCTCTGATTGTGAGAGTCTAATACATAGCTTTCCAAACTGTGTGTTGCAACAATTTAGTGTGTCGCAACAAAACCCAGAAGTGCTGATGGCGCATTGCTGCCGCCCCTGCAGTGGCGCACGCAGTGATGGCAGTGGTGTGCGCAGCGGCGGCGACGGCAGCGGCGCGCCATCAGCACTTCCGGGTTTTAGTGCGAAACATGAGGCCGCTGCTGCGGACTCTGCCGCCGTGCACGCCGCCACCGCCGCCGTTCGTGTGTCGCCAATGGCGGGACTTTGGAAAGCACTGGTCTAATACAACTTTGGTTGTCTTTGTAAACCTGAATAAGGATAGATTCCTCTATTCCAGGGGTGGGCAACGTCAGGCCCGCAGGCCATATAAGACCCGTGGGGCTCCTGCCTAAGGCCCGCAGGGCTCCCGCCCGCAAACCCCGCCCCTTCCACACGATTGGCTCCCGCCTGCAAACCCTGCCCCCCAGTGCTTGTGATTGGTTCCCGCCCACAAACTCCGGCCCCCAGTCTGCGGAAATCCCAGAAACCCCACCCCCCACCCCCTGGTTATAAATATCCAAATGGCCCTTGGCAGAAAAAAGGTTCCCCACCCCTGCTCTATTCCCATGTCTTCAAGCAGTAGCTTGAGCCATGAAACCTCTTTGCATGTTTCTGCTGCTGACATATACTCTGCCTCTGTGGATGAATGTGCAACTGAATCTTGCTTATGGCTTCCCTAGCTTACTGCTCCACCCCCATAGAAAAATACATGCCCACTAGTGGATTTGCGGTCAGTAATGTCCTCGGCCCAATTCTCATCTGGAAACCCCACTAGCTTTGGATTGTCAGTGGCTGGTAGCTTTAGTTTTAGGTGTGTGGTTCCCTTCAGGTACCTTCCCACCCACTTAATACCAGTCCAGTCTCTCTGTGGGTGTGCTAGTTTTCCTGCATAGAATGTTTACTGCAGCTGCTATGTCTGGCCTAGTGGTGGTGGCTAGATACAATAGCTTACCTATGGTACTTTTATAGCTGTTGTTCTCTGATAAGAGTTCACTAGGTTCCTGCTGCTTGTGGAAACCTGTTTCCATTGGTGTTGGCATAGGATTAGCATTTTGCAGTCCTAAGCTTTCCAACAGTTCTAGGATCTTTTGCTTCTGGCTTAGAAGAAAACTTCCATCTTCTTCCTTTTCAATCTGTATCCCCAAGTAGTAGCTGGCATTGCCTAGATGCTTGACTTCTACTTTGTTTAGATTGGATACAATTTCATCGAAGTCTCTTTTGTTATTGTGGCAGATCATCAAATCATCCACATAACAAAGAATGTACACCTCTCTGCCATTTCTGTGTCTTGTGTAGAGACAGGGATCAGCCTTTCCTTGAACAAAACCTTGGTTTAGAAGTACTTGGTTTAACTTCTTATTCCATGCTCTGGCTGCTTGCTTCAGGCCATAAATCCCCTTCTGAAGTTTGCAAACAAGATGCTGTGTCTCTGGATTGGTGAAGCCTGGAGGTTGTAACATATATACACTGCTCAAAAAAATAAAGGGAACACTGAAACAACACAATGTAAGTCCAAGTCAATCACACTTCTGTGAAATCAAACTGTCCACTTAGGTAGCAACACTGATTGACAATCAATTTCACATGCTGTTGTGCACATGGAATAGACAACAGGCGGAAAGCATAGGCAGTTAGCAAGACATCCCCAATAAAGGAGTGGATCTGCAGGTGGTGACCACAGACCACTTCTCAGTTCCTGTGTTTTCTGGCTGATGGTTTGGTCACTTTTGAATGCTGGCGGTGCTTCCACTCTAGTGGTAGCATGAGACGGAGTCTACAACCCACACAAGTGGCTCAGGTAGTGCAGCTCATCCAGGATGGCACATCAATGCGAGCTGTGGCAAGAAGGTTTGCTGTGTCTGTCAGCGTAGTGTCCAGAGCATGGAGGCGCTACCAGGAGACAGGTGAGTACATCAGGAGACGAGGAGGAGGCCGTAGGAGGGCAACAACCCAGCAGCAGGACCGCTACCTCCGCTTTTGTGCAAGGAGGGACAGGAGGAGCACTGCCAGAGCCCTGCAAAATGACCTCCAGTGGGCCACAAATGTGCGTGTGGCTGCTCAAACGGTCAGAAACAGACTCCATGAGGGTGGTATGAGGGCCCGACGTCCACAGGTGGGGGTTGTGCTTACAGCCCAACACCGTGCAGGACGTTTGGCATTTGCCAGAGAACACAAGATTGGCAACTTCGCCACTGGCGCCCTGTGCTCTTCACAGATGAAAGCAGGTTCACACTGAGCACATGTGACAGACGTGACAGGGTCTGGAGACGCCGTGGAGAACGTTCTGCTGCCTGCAACATCCTCCAGCATGACCGGTTTGGCAGTGGGTCAGTAATGGTGTGGGGTGGCATTTCTTTAGGGGGCCGCACAGCCCTCCATGTGCTCGCCAGAGGTAGCCTGACTGCCATTAGGTACCGAGATGAGATCCTCAGACCCCTTGTGAGACCATATGCTAGTGCGGTTGGCCCTGGGTTCCTCCTAATGCAAGACAATGCTAGACCTCACGTGGCTGGAGTGTGCCAGCAGTTCCTGCAAGACGAAGGCATTGATGCTATGGACTGGCACGCCCGTTCCCCAGACCTGAATCCAATTGAGCACATCTGGGACATCATGTCTCGCTCCATCCACTAATGCCACGTTGCACCACAGACTGTCCAGGAGTTGGGGGATGCTTTAGTCCAGGTGTGGGAGGAGATCCCTCAGGAGACCATCCGCCACCTCATCAGGAGCATGCCCAGGCATTGTAGGGAGGTCATACAGGCACGTGGAGGCCACACACACTACTGAGCCTCATTTTGACTTGTTTTAAGGACATTACATCAACGTTGGATCAGCCTGTAGTGTTCTTTTCCACTTTAATTTTTGAGTGTAACTCCACATCCAGACCTCCAGGGGTTGCTTACATTTGATTTCCTTTGCTTTTTGTGTGATTTTGTTGTCAGCACATTCAACTATGTAATGAACAAAGTAATTAATACGAATATTTCATTCATTCAGATCTAGGATGTCTTATTTCAGTGTTCCCTTTATTTTTTTGAGCAGCTTAGTTCTTCCTCTATTTCCCCATGCAGATATGCAGTTTTCACATCTAGGTGCTCGACACTCATGTTCCTGGAAGCTGCTAGACTCAGGAGCATTCTAATTGTGGTATGTTTCACACAGGAGCAAAACATTCATCATAATCAAGTCCACATTTTTGTGAATAGCCTTTTGCAACTAGTCTGGCTTTGTATCTTTGTACTTCTCCATTTTCATCTTGTTTGGCTTTGAAAACCCATTTGCAACCTATGGCTTTCTTGCCTTTGGGTAGTTTTGTCAAAGTCCATGTTTTGTTCTTGTGCAGAGCCTCTAGCTCTTCTTGTGCTGCTTTCTCCCACTTGCTGGCTTCATCTGCTGGCATTTGCAACACTTCGTTCCACGATGCAGGTTCTGTTAGCTACGACGATGTTGCGAGTATCTTGGCTGGAACTCCTTTGTTGGGTCGTGATGAACATCTTGGAACAGGTTCAGGAGTGGCACTTGGTGGTTCAACCCCTTCTGCATCATCCAGGAGTTTCTGCCTGGGCTTCTATCTCCCTCTGGGTCGGTGTGGTGGTTGTGTCTTTGGGTATTGGGCTAAACATCTCAAGCTGGTAACTGCTGGTGCTGGTTCCTGCACAGTCATCACCAGCATGACTATGGTAGCCTTGTTCATCGAACCTCTTGTTCATTGAAGTACACCACTCTGCATGTGCTTACTCTTCCTGTTTCTGGGTTCAGAATTCTGTATCCCTTGCTTCTTGGAGCATGCCCGATCATGATGCCTTCTTCAGCTCTAGGGTCTAGTTTGGATCTCTTTTCTTTTGGTATGTGAGCATAAGCTTTGGATCCAAACACTCTCAGATGCTTTACGCTTGGTTTGCATTCATGCCATAGCTTAAAAGGTGTTACCTTGTTGGCTTTGGTTGGCAGTCTATTTTGTAAGTATGTAGCTGTCATGACAGCATCTACCCAGTATTTGTCAGGCAGATCTGCTTCTAAAAGCATACACCTTACCATGTCCATAAGTGATTAATTTTTTCTCTCTGCAACTCCATTGTGTTCAGGCGTGTATGGAGTGATTAGTCTGTGTTCTATGCCTAGCTGTGTCAAGTATGTTTGCATGGTTTTTAAAATGAACTCACCTCATCGATCGCTCTGAAGAGCTTGAGGGGTTCTGTTGAATTTGTTGGTCACCATGGCTACATACACTCTCAGCATGTCTGCTGTTTGGGATTTCTCCTTCAGTAGGTAGGTCACACAGTACCTGGAAAAATCATCTATGAAATATAAAACATATTTATTTCCGCCTGCTGACTCTTGAAGAGGCCCACACAAATCAGTGTGGATAAGCTCGAGTGGCTTAGTTGCCTGCCTTTCCCTTTGTTTGGGTATGGCTGGTCTTGTTGCTTTCCCTTTGATGCATATTACACACTTTGATTGGCATCTTTCATGGTTGCTTATTTCAAAATCTCTTACCATGTCTTCATTTTTCATCAATATTGCATCAAAGTCACAGTGCGCAAAACACCTGTGCCAGGTGGTGGTGCTGTTGTCCTCCTTTTGCTGCTGATAGGCAAGGCTGACATCTGGTGGTGGCTGTTCACGGTTCACCTGGTAGACACCGTCTGTCTGGAAACCTGTAACATAAATCTTTCCTCCACTGGTGACTTTACATTGCCCATTTGCATTAAAGATCACATTGAAACCTTTATTATTCAATGTTGGAACACTGAGCAAATTGGCTTCCAGGCCTGGTGCAAAAAAAAACATCTTTTGCTATGAGATCTTTGTGTTCACTTCCATTGAAACATCGCAATGGCACACTCCCTCTTCCTTGGATTAAAATTGAATTTCCATCTGCCAATGTAATGCTTCCTTCTGGTTTTTCATCTAGCTCACAAAAATCATTTTGATTGCCACATAGATGTCTGCTGGCCCCTGAATCAATTACCCACCATCTGGGGCACTCATTGGTATCAGTTTTAAGGACAGTCTCAGTCTTAAAAACAGAGTGCAGAGCTTTTCCATTTTTAGAAGATTTTCCTTTTGAAAAATCCTTCTTGTCTCTGTTTTTACAAAACTTGGCAAAATGCCCTGGTTTCTTGCAAGCATGGCACACAATAGGCCCTTTGTGATGAGTCACCAATGGTCCTAGCTCATGTTTACCCTTTGTTGCTAGGTAACCCATGTCTTTGCTAGACTCTATTGTTTTGCAGATTCTCTTACCTGCGAGATTCTGACCTTATGGCTCCCAGAAGTTGAGATAGATTATTCCCTTCTAGGTTTTGACTGGCAACAAATGGGTAGAATCTATTTGGTAATGTGCTCAACAAAAAAGACATTTTTAATTTTTCATTCATAAGATTCTGAACTGTACTTAGTTGATCAAATATTGCTTGCATTTTTATTAAGTGGCCATAAACATTTCCACTGCCTTCCAATTTACATGCATGCAGTTCTCTTAACAAAGAGATCACCTTCTGATCATCAGCTTCTGAATATAAGGTGCACAAATTCTCAATCATTTCCTTAGCAGTAGAAATATTTTTAATCTCTGCTAATCTTTGATCTGGAAGAGATCTAGCAATTAGAATTTTAGCTCTTTTATCCTTTTTCTTCCATTGTTTATTGGCTTCCTCCCCATCCTCTGTTTTTGGTTCTGGTGAATCCAGAGCATCCAGACAGTCTTCAAAATCTAGCTGCATTCTTAATCTGAGCAGCCATGCTGAATAATTATCTTCAGTTAGTCTGGGCAACTGGGAAAGCCCATCCTCCTTCTCCATTGTTGAGAGAGAAGAAAAAAAGGTTTTCTGAACTTCGCTCTTTAAATGTGCAAAGCAGCTTCCCTTTTTGTGGCTGTGAGGCCAACAAAAAAAAAACTTTTCAAGAGATCAGTACTGCACTGTTTTGTACTGGTCTTGTACTGGTATTGCTTGGGGATGCTGGGCCTGTAACCCTTGTTGGATTCTTAAAGGTTAGAATAGGAACTCCAAGCAGCAAACAACAATCTAGCAAAGTAAGAAGCATGTACCCAAGGAAGGCTTACACTTAAAGCTTAATTGCATTCAGAAATAAATCCAGTCTTCACACATTAGTAAGATGAAGAAAGATAAAGATAGCTTACATTTATTCTGTAGATCTGGTTACCAGTAGATTCATTGTAGAAAAAGACTTAATCATCTCCGGTGCGTGGAAGCAATATATTCAGACGGGACCCGCATTTTACCAGCCCCCCTGAAGTACACGTGTGTTGGAAGAGAGCAAGATGGAGACAGTATCTCTCCAAGTCGGAGAAGGAGCAGGAAACAGAAGTCAGGTGACTCAGGCACGTCCCATAGACACAGTAGAGATACGTTTTACTAGAAAAGCCCCTTTATGCTTGTGAGACAATGCTGAGTTGATTCCTGAGATTCCCAACATGAATGGCTATCAGCCAACCACCCCCATGAATGGCTAGAGCCAGTTTGGTCTAGTGGTTAAGGCAACGGGCTAGAAACCAGGAGACTGAGAGTTCTAGTCCTGCCTTAGGCATGAAAGCCGGCTGGGTGACCTTGGGCCAGTCCCTCTCTCAGCCCAACTCGCCTCACAGGGTGGTTGTTGTGGGGAAAATAGGAGGAGGAAGGAGTAATAAGGATGTCTCTCATATATCTGCATATGCTTAAATTTTTTCATTGTTGCATCTGTTTAATTCTTTGGTCACACACTCACTCAATTGTCAATGATTCATAATACTCTGGATGGATCCTGACTATTCTGTCAGCAGAGTCTGATGAGATGGACATGGGAGACAGGATGCAAAGAAATTAAGGGAGTTGCCTAGGAAACAGGCAGCTGAATCAATCCCTATGATTGTACCACTCCCATCTTCCAAAACCTGCCTTTTCCAGTAAACCAGATCCTGCAATCTGAGTTACTGATTGCTGTACTGCAGGCTTTCTTAACCTTTTGACCCTGGAGGAACCCTTGAAATATTTTTCAGGCCTCAGGGAACCCATGCACATTCAGGCTCAAATATAAGCCAGAAGTTACAAAATTATTATTTTCATTTCATGTGTAGGCCTGTATATGTGCATTAACAGTGTTCTTAAACTTAAAATAAGAATGAAACTTACCTCTTTAATGTGAAGTTGCCCAAATTTGAAATATTTGTTTAAATAAATCCTGATTTCCCAGGGAAGCCCTAGTGACCTCTTACAGAACCCTAGGGTTCCACAGAACCCTGGTTGAGAAACCCTGCTGTACTGTGTATCAAATACGAGGCTGTTCAATTATAATGCAAGCTCAGGTGATTCTCAGCCTTTGTTCTTGTCTGTCTCTCCCATTTGTGGAAATAGCCAAGCTAGTGTATGACTGCTGCAAATAAGTATATGGTATCATGACATTTGCAAATTTAAGAACTGGCTGGGTGGGGAGATTACTAAAGAAAGAACCGTCACAAAAAACATCTTCTGCCAATATCTGATTTTATTTAAAAAGCTGAATCAGCTACTGTATACGCAATATTGGCCATTCAGGATCAATATATACTGTATGTAGATTATTATTGCTGAGTCTACAGTTAGTGCTTACATTTTTCTTGTTCATTTACTGTAAATGTATTATTGTAATAGCAGAGGCTCTCTGTCTGTCTCTCTCTCTGCATTTTCTTACCACAAGAATATATCAATTGGTCAACAAGCTCCCAAATTCCTTTTTTGTTTATTTATTTTGCATAAATTGAATGCTAGATACATTTTTGAACTTGCTAGCAATTGGTTGTTTCTGCATCATCCAGACTTGCAGTTCCAATGAAGCATAACTATCCCATGAAAAATAGCAGAGATGGACACTATGGATCATAGCAATCATAGAATATATACATAAGCATGTGGGAATCTTTGGCCCACAGGTCTAATTTGGTTTATCAGGCTGCCACATCTAGTATAGGACAAGGATGTGAGAATTTTTGGCCATGAGCACTTTTCCTTCACCCGGGTCACTCAGTTGCCTTTATTCTCTGATGAGGATAGTGTCTCCTTGGGACTTCCTCTAACTCTGCCTTTCCACTATGGGAGAGGCCTCCACTGGACAACATTGGTCCTTGGGATTCTGCTGCTTCTTATTTGGGATGCCTTCAAAGAGCAACATCTCTCAGAAGCAGCTGGATGCCATATCCTTCTGGAGACAGGACCTTCAGAGAAAGGAGTCCCAGGACACTCCATGCAATGCTCAGGATCCTGAAAGCTGAGTCTGACCCAGAGCTGGAGTCCTGACTGAATGTAGATTACTCAGAGCAAAAAGTTGCAGGAATACTTAGTTGCATGGAAAGGCTCTCAGGAGTCACGTGCTTATTCAAAAGCAAGTCCTTATTCCCAAGTAATTCTTCTCACTGGTTAGCGATTAATAGCTCAGTGAAAGCTACAGTGGTAGATGCGTAAGATCTTTCACATGGGAGCAAGCCAATGCTATTGCAACAGGAGTATCAGGCTTCTTGGTGAATCTTGAGAGTTGCCTGGTCTTGAATTTGGGCCTTTTGTACCTGGCTGTATTTCTTGTTCATCACAGTACTGAATATAGAGAAATTCTACTTCACTTTAACACTGAAAGAGGTAAAGGAAAATTAGCTGACCTGTCCATCCAAATAAAGGGTGGACACAACCAAAGCCCAGGAAAATCAAATGCCAAGGAGCCAATCGAGTGGATTTCTCTTCTCAGATGGACTTTTGAAACAAGGGGAAGACAACTTCCAGTTTGCCTTTGGCTTTGAGGGTTGCGTTTTCTCCTCCAAGGTTGGGTGAAGACTGCTAAACCTTCCCACTCCCACCACAGGCAATAGCAACAGGGCTGGATCTAGTAATTTGAACAGGAAGCTACACTTAGTCTGCTTTGTTTTATGAGCTGAGATCTGGGCTGTCTGAGCTTGTTCTAATGTATATGTGGTTGTGTGAGATCTTAGAGCTAAGAGAACAGCAAGTCCCTGTGCTGACGGAGGTCAACCTCTTCAGAAAATCAGTGGTGGGGCAGATTTCTCTGAAATAAAGATGCTGGTGGCAGTGTACCTCTTTGACTCTCTCCAGGAAAGCTGGAGAGTGCAGCAGGGTTGTGGCCCAATGTACACATACCCCTTTATAGTAGCCTGGTACTGTTGCTTAGGTGTTTAGTCTTTGGATGATCTCTTGGTATTATTTCAACTTTCACTGTTTACATTGACCTGCTGTTGCATTCACTATGTGACCTGTATTCAGTTGCTTGACTTTGCTTCTATACTGATCAGCTTGAAATTCCTTAGGCAGAACACTATTCTATGCTTGTGTGACTGTAAGACCAATGGTGTTTGTGGGAGAGGCTTTGGAGATTCTGAATTTTAACCTGTTCCCTGTGATATGGTCCTTTGGCCGTATCCTGCTTTTTGTCTTCAGATAGGAGGGCCTGGTAGAGGTACAGCCCATATAGAGGTCAAAGTTGAGAAGTTTGGACTAGACATATGTTTTTTATTTTTTCTATCAAATAGTTTATTTTTATATCACCCAAGTGAATGCAGGATATACTGAAGGAATGTGCAACCAATTCTGTTCCAAAGAAATCAAGAGCATTCCATTCTTCCTCCAGACCATGTCGAGCTGGTCCTTCCAAGCTAGTCTGAGATTCTTTACTGAAATACATATGTGTTGGCCCACAACTCTCTAAATTCCTAGTTGAGAATTCAAGACTTGTAGACCAACAGGTCTGGAGAGAACTATGTTGAGGAAAGCCGCTTCAGACCATCAATTAAAAGAGAGGGTTTTGAAGCCAACATGTCTATTATCTCAGATCAACCTTGCAGGAATATTAGAGATATGCAGAAACAAACTGCCGTGATTCCCTGGAACCCATCGGTCTAAGTAGCTCAAACTGTTCAAGAAAGCAGCAGCTCAGGTATCGCTCTCTCTAAGAAAAATTATGCTGTAAACCTTCTCTAATCTCTCTCTCCCCCAGCCTTACATGCTACCAAATGCGTTGATCAAATGGTAACGGCATCCGTCCCAGGGACAAGATGTCTGGGAGCAGTTTGCGGTTCTGGCTAATAGTCATGTTTTCAGACATTCACTTTTGAGAATGCAAATTATATACAGTAGATATCTTTCATAGCAGCATTCATTCATCTATTAATACCAGTCCTGTTCATCAGCATGTATTAATTCTTCTGCAGAAATAAAATTATCAGGATCTTATATCAAGTCGGGGAGGGGGGTATTTAGGTTTATTTCATTTCTGTTAGACTCCAAATTTTGTGTAAAATTAGGGTTAGGACTACTATGCTTGGGCTGCAAAAATCCAGACTACCTCTAGATGGACCATTCTAGATCTCTTCACTGCCTTTTAGGACTCACACATTTGGTTGGCAACCAGTTGGACACCTCTGGCTTCCGTTGTGAATTCTGCCACAAGGGACCGAACTAATCCAACAGGGCTACTCTGTGATGACGTGAAAACATTAAATCTTGTATCCTTGTCTGACTTATTTGAGAGTGAATATTATTTGAAAAACACAGTTACAGAACAAATCAGCCTTTCATCTCTGAAGCCCAGGGCAATATCCTGTGTCTTTGTGCTGAGAACTTTACAAAGTGAGGCAAGATGCTGGTAGGGAAATAAATGAGCCCTCCAATGTGGTCATTCAGGTGGCATCATATTTTTTTGAAAATATTAGATACTGAACTGTGGCCCCAGGCCTAAATCATCATGATTCAGTAGTGAGTTATCTCAGAAGGTCATTTTTCTCTGGTGGGAAATAACCTTTTCTTCCCATCTAGAAAACATATGCTGATTGGCTAGCTTACATTTTATACTCCCATTTTGGATGACAACGTAACTCTCAGGGCAGCATAAAGGCCTTCCCTTTCTCATTTGTTTTCCATAAGTATCTGCTAATGTTGCCTGATCCTTCTCCTGCTGAATTTTTTCCCTGCCCACCTAACCATAAGATCATTCTTATGGACTTCCTAAGAATGCTCAAGGGTAAAAGACGGAGTCACACTGACTGTACTGAGTCACCTTTAAAAGACTCTGAACAGGCTGTCCAGTCATCTATCATTTTATATGCACACCGAGAGACACCAGCTACTGTAGGTTATTTGTAAGTAACGTTTCCTTGGGCAGAAATTGCCACTTGTACTGGGAGTCCCCATGGACTGTTAGGGACCACACTGGAACCTAGATTCCCAGCTCTTGTTCATCTTACACATTTTGAGAAGGAGAAAAACTGTAAAGCAGAATGAAGTCACTGTGGCCAGATACTGATGGGAAAGGAGAGCCATGTATATACGTGTGTTTCCCAAATTGAAGTACTACACAATTATTAAGGTACAAAATAAATCGTCATTCCACAATTCAGTTTCAAGGGCATAATAACTGAACGTGCAGTGCTGATTTAGTTCCTCTAGAGGAGTACCCAACAAAACATATGTAGAGAATGCTAAAACATATCGCATATTGACAGGCACATAAAAGATGGGGGCCTGGATTTCAAAATATCATACACAATTCTCTTCTCCTTGTTTATCTGCACTTCATTGTTCCATGCTGTGAGAATTTACTCTCATCAATTATATATTTTCAACTAGGTTCACAAGTCATGTCAAGACTATAGTTTTTCTTAATGAATGTTTGTTGGTCAGAATGGTTGGGTTCACTAATAACATGAAGCTAAAATTGAACCAACCACATTTTGGGTTTAGTTGCCATGTGAAACCAGCCAATGCCAAGCTCCTTCACTACTGATTATTTTTTGTACCCCTTTTCCAATCTTTTTTTTAAAGGATGCCATTGCTAAGCCTAAAATTAAGAATTCATATTGGTCTGATTCATTTGCACACCCCTACTCCTGAGACGCCAGGCTTGTCGATCGGAAGATTGCAAGTTCGGAGGTTCGAATCCCTAGCCCCACGTGACGGAGTGAGCTCCCGCACTCGCCCCAGCTCTTGCCAACCTAACAATTTGAAAGCATGCAAATGCAAGTAGATTAATAGGTACCACTTTGGTGGGTAGGTAACAGCGTTCCGCGCACGTCATGCTGGCCACATGACCATGGAAGCGTCTTCGGACAACGCTGGCTCTTCGGCTAACAAACGGAGATGAGCACTGGCCCCTAGAGTCGGACACGACTGCACAACTGTGCGGGGGGAACCTTTACCTTTTTACTCCTGAGTCCAAGCCTGGATCCAGTCCATTGGCTGTGCTGTCACGATATATTTAACACAAACTAGCCAACCACATTTTAGATTTGTCTATTATGCAGACCCATCCCCTGTGATTAGTTTATGGTTCAGTATTAATTAAGCCATGGCTGAGTTTAAACATGGGCAAGAATATTGGGTGAATGTATTCATACTAAAAGACATTTCAAAGATATACAAATCCTTTAAATTATTTTTTAAACCTTAGTTACATTTCAGAATAAATTGCATATAGTAACATCTTTTTTTAAAAAAAAGGCATGAGCACCAGTTGTTAGTCAAAAATGGAGTATGAATTTGTTTGGGAATAATAAGCCAAGAGAATTGTTTCTACATTTATTTTCCCTAGGACAGCATTGAAATATTCTGGAAAGCTTCCTCCCCCCTCCCACCCCAGAAACCTAAAAACGGTAAACAAGGCTGACCAAGCCCTATTTCCCCAAATTCAGACAAGGAGCTGGAGAAAGATCCATCTACCCTTAACATGTCTGCTTTTATTTATTTTTTCCTGGGGAACAGGAGACATCAGCTGCAGCTTTTTGTGCCTTGTGACTGGAAAGATTGGCACAAGAATGAAAATGGGGATGAATATTTGTTTAACACCCCCTTCCCCAAATTACACCAATTACATAAGCCCAATTAATTTAATTTGCTGGCAAGAACATGCCTTGCATTTTTTTTCCCTTTTGGTCAACCCCATTCATATGTTGATGTCCAATTTGCTCAGTTACTCTTGAATGTTGAATAAGCAAATCATCTGTGCTGATTAGATAAATCTTTAGGACAAATGGGAGAATACTTCTTACAGGCAAAGACTGTAATTTTATTACCAGCTTTATGGGTTACTGCTTCATCCTAAAATCAACAAGTTTACTTTACTAGCAGTTGGATTTTGTTTATTCTAGAGAATCTTAGAGAAACAGCTATTATGATCCAGGGAACAGCATCAGGGAAAATATGGGGATATGTTTTTGGAGTGGCTTGTCTTCTAGATTACTCTTAAACTGACTTCCTAAAACTATAGAACATAAAATTGAAATTTAACTATCCTATATAATTAGATATATAACATGATATAGTTGCCACATATAGTCCCTACTATAGTTCTTGCAAATCTATACTGAGGGTTGGGGGTAGAGGTGCCTTGGAGTCAATCTTGATTTCTGGCAACTTCATGGATAGGTCCATACAGTTTTCTTCGCAACACCGTGGCAGTGATTTGCCATTACCTTTTTCAAGGATATATTTCAACTTCCCTGTCTCAGAAGTAAAACAAGAGAGAACAAGAATTCAGGTCTCCCTGCTCCTAGTCCAGCATTTTAACTACTACACCAAGCTGGCTCTCTTATATTGAAAATAAATAACCATAAAGGTTCAGTTTAAGTATTGGCAAAAATCAGTGTTTTGTCATGCATTTTGATTGATTGATTGATTGATTATGTACCATCAAGTTGGTGTCGATTATTAACAACCATATAGATAAATTTTCTCCAGGAGGATCTTTCCCCAGCCTGGTCCTTCAGGTTTTCCTAAGGTGTGCCCATCATCACTGTAATTGAGTCCATCCATCTTGCTGCTGGTTATCCTCCTCTTCAATATCCTTCCATGTTTCCCAGCATTATAGATCTCTCCAGAGAGAGAGGTCTTCACATAATGTGTTGAAAGTAGGTTCATTTGAGCCTGGTCATTTGTTGCTCGAGTGAGAACTCTGGACTTTGATGACCCATTTGTTTGTTTCCTTGCCTCTCCATGGTATTTTCAGGAGTCTTCTCTAACAGCAAAGTTCAAAAGTGTCAAAACTCTTTCTATCCTGCTTCTTCTAAGTCTAACTTTTGTGGTAAAACTGTGGCCATATCTTCCTTTTTGAGATCCGCTGGTGGATGCATCAACTGTAGGCTGACCATATTTCCTTGAGACAGAAACGGGACCCTAATGTGCGCATGTGCGTGCGCCGGCACACTGGCACGCACGCATGCAAGCACGCACACATGTGTGCAGGCACACACGCAGGCACGGGCGCACTCCATCCCTTAAAAAACGGGACGAAATTGAGTTTTTTAAGGAAAAGATGGTATGGTCTGGAAAAGGTAAAAAAAAAACAGGACTATCCCATTCAAAACATGATGTATGGTCAGCCTAATCAACTGGAAGGTATCAGGTAAAAGGGAGCTCATACAAAAGGCCTATCAGTGGGAACTAAAGGTCCTCAAAGATCTGCCCATGGAAAGGAAAGCCAGTGGTGCTTGCTTTCCTTGCCTGGCTGGGAGGATGAAGGAGGGGAATCCACCAGTCAGGAGTCAAGCAGCTTCAGACTGCAGTGCAGAACAGCTCAAAGCATTCTGGACAAGGCGCTTCCAAGTACCTCTTCAATTTATTATCCCCCTTAGCACTTCCTCTGTGCAGGACTTTGGATCCAAAAGTGAGAAGTTCAAAGTGCTTCTTGGATTTAACCAAATATGTGCTTTCCAGGGATTGCACAGCTGCCCTAGTACCTGTGTACCTACTCAACCCATTCTAACTCATGGTTATCTACCCAGACTAGTAAAGTGGTTCTCCAGGGTTTCAGAAAGATTCTCGCCCCTCCCCACTCCCCGAGTCCTATCTGGAAATAAGTCTGCTGTCAAGTATTTTGTGCCACTGCAAAGTTCAGCTTCAGCATGAAGAAATAGAATCGAGCTCTTTGGCTAACAAACGGAGATGAGCACCGGCCCCTAGAGTCGGACACGACTGCACAAATGTGCGGGGGGAACCTTTACCTTTACCTCTTTATATATCGGAAAGGAAGTTTTTCCCAAAATAATTTAACTTTAACAATAATAGATTTACTAAGGATACAGTAATAGAGGCAGATCAGCTTATTCTGACTAATCTTTGGAGTGGGTAGAGGGAGATAATCATACATTCCTTTGGGGTTACCTTCCTTTGGGGCGAATAAGGTATATCAAGGCATTGCTGAGACGGAAGAGCTTCAAAAAACTGTTCTAAAAGGAAGGACATAAAATGCTGGGAACATGAATAGGAGCCCAGCAAAAGCAGGGAATTGCCCTAAACAGCACGGAATCAGCCTGCCATCAGACAGTCCGGAAATGCAGTAGCTGTGTCTCAGGAGGTGTGGAGTTATTCTCCACAGCTCTCAAGGATATAACAAGGTCCCATGGGTGAAAGCTACAGAGGGAACAACGAGGAATTTCCTGACTGTGAAAGCTATTAAGCAGTGGAACAGCCTGCCTCCTGGAATCGTGGGTGCTCCATCGCTGGAAATTAAAGCCAAAGTTGAACAACTCTTTGTCTGGAATGCCCTGAGGATCCCTGTCCTGGGCAAGGGCTGGGCTAAAAGGCCTGCGAGGTCCCTTCCAACCTTATAATGCTAGGTGAGATGTCTTTGTTGAGGCTTCCTTGTTGAAATGTATGCTCTGCTGCAGATGATGGCCCACAAATTGTGTCTATTTTGAACAGTGTCCACAGCCCATTTTGCAGTGATCAGTTTAGGAAGAACTTTTAGAGGCTCTTGTACCAGCTTATACAGTAATGAAATTTGGATGTGCCAAGTAGAGGCGGGGAGTTTACATTATAAAATAGCTTTAGGTCCCATCGGCCTTTTAGTTCGATTGTTTTGGTTTCTGCTTCTGCAAAGAATGTCCCCATCCTCTTTTGAATGTTACCGTTCCACTCTCCCTCTTTTCCCCAAATGGCTTTTTGCATAGAAAGGGTTTCTATTTAAAGCCAAAACGTGCAGAACTTGTTCAAAGTCTCTTGCCAAAGAGCTCACCGGGACAGTAGCCAGAAAGCGTAGCCAAAAAGGAGATGATGCTGGTAGTTTTGCTCTTCATGTAAATGAGAGATTAGAAAACCTGCAAGGAGACCTTGTGAAAAAAGGTAGGCGGGAATAGCATTGGCAGGGCTTTTAGAGTAACTCTGTATGGGGATTTCTTTTGTATTCTGCATGAATGTGTTTTTTTAAAGCATGAATGTGTTTCTGTCTGAATAAGGTTACTTAGGTAGGTGTTAAGTGGTTAATGTGTCTGGCTATTTCCGAGGTTTTTCAGAGGCCCAGGAAAATGCAGGGAACTGGCTTGAGCAGCCTACTATCAAATTACATCAGGCACCACCTTGCCAAGATTGAATCTGCCCACCTGGTAAGAACATCCTGCTCTGAATCCCCCCACCTAACCATTGGGAAATGTGGGGAACACGGATTAAAAGGCAAATAGTCCTCACATGATGGAACGTTTTGCCCCAAGAGGTTCCTGCGGTCACTTCCCTCAGAGAATTGTGCAAGGCTGTTAAAACAATTCCATTACCATGTTTTCGGTCTGGGTTGATTGCTTTGTGGTGCCCATCTTGTTGGTGGGGTATTTTTTCCTAGTATGGCGTTTGTGTTGTTGCTCTTTCGGTATTTGGGAGGAGGAGGAACAGGAGCAACAGCAGCCGCCCAGGCTCTATAGATTCAGAGAGGTTACAAACACTTTGAATGAATAAATAAGTCTGAGGCTTATGAAAGCTGCTCCCACAGCAGCTGTTCAGATCCATTCTGTCTAAAGAGAGAGAACTTGAGTCATATTTGAAACTTGAACCAGAACTGATTCTGCAATGCTGAAACTAAGGCAAAACGTTGAGTGATATTCTGACTATTACAGTCCTCATCCTGCCATTCTCCTGGAAAGCCTGGAAAGCTATAATTCATACAACATATAAAAAAACACTCTGGGGTCAGGGACCAGGCCCAAAATGTATCTGTTACCTGGGTTGGTATAACACTCTAGCTGAAATGTGGTTGGTTACTTTGGAACTCAATGAGTTATGCTAACCCAGGCTGTTCAGTAAACTACTGTTCAGCAAACCAGGGGGTAGGAGAATGTGTGGACACTGGGAGAAGAGGCTACTCTTTTGGCTTGGCTATACACTTACATCCCCCATGCCAGGTGTCTCACTGAAACTGCAAGATATCTGTGTTTCCTTCCCTCCAGTTTGCTGTCCTGAGTTCCCAGTCAATCTCATGTCCTCCTCTCTGGCAAGGAAGGACAAAGGGGAGGCCAGGGGGAGTTAGCCCAGAGGGGGGTTGTTCCGGGAGGTTCTAGTTGCTGCTATATCTCCAGGCCAGCCCAAATATCTCCAGGCCAGCCCAAATATCTCCAGGCCAGCCCAAATATCTCCAGGCCAGCCCAAATATCTCCAGCCCAGCCCAAATATCTCCAGCCCAGCCCAAATATCTCCAGCCCAGCCCAAATATCTCCAGCCCAGCCTAAATATCTCCAGGCCAGCCCAAATACAACTGAGAAGTGACAAATCATAAAAAATGTGGGGGAATTCTTTGTATTTGGAAATTATGGCTTGACAACCACACATCATACCTTACTGTTGTGAGGGATGTACAAATCAGTTAATTTTTAACAAAATCATTTATACTGGTAATAGCCATTGCAATTTTTTAAAATATATATTACATCTAAACCAACTCTTGGTGATTGAGTGGCTGGAAACTGAGATGACAGCTTAAGTTCAAGCAAGATGATCAGAATCCAATGTTTTAGGATAACAGTGACTAAGATAATAAATTACACAAGAGACAAGGGGAGACGGGGGACAGAGATAGGTCTTATCATCCCAAGGAAATAAGGAAATGTGTACACAAACACGAATCAGAGTCAGAACAAACTGTGAGGTCAAACCATGACTTATGAGGAAATCCCACTGTTTAACACACAACCTGATAAGGCTTCTGCATAGCCCCCCATAGATTGAAAAATGCATAGGATGTTTTAATGTAATCAATAGCTAAAATGTGTTAATTATAGGCAAATCGGAAACAAGAGTGTAACATCCTGGTACCTCAGCCAATGGGGACAGATGAGGGTCACCTTTGGCCACGAAATTAGGGTATATAAGATGCTGAGATCTGTAATGAAGTGTGGTCCTTTTTGCCTGCAGCAATTGGATCCACCCGCCTTTGCAAACGTGAAATAAATCTTTGCTTTTATACTTTGACTCAGAGAGATCGTGAGTGGTCATTTCTATGGTCCATTTCTCACACTGTGAACCTTACCAAGGATGAAGTTATGAATCTTAACTCTGTTCTCCACATATAATTCCTAAAAATTATTAATGGAAAGCCCGATTGGCATTTATAGCAGTAGTCATGTCATATTACAGTGTTACAATTAAGAGTTTTGAATTATTAAAGCATCTTATTACAGTGATGAGGTTGAAGCTGACTGCCCTCTCTTCTCCTTAACCAATGTAAATGATATTAGTTCCCACTCAGCCAGTTTAAACTCAGCAAATCTGCATCTCTCCAGGAAACCTGTACAGCTTCCATAATTGATCCACAAAGGCCTGTTATATGTTGGGTGTTGAAGTGGGATGGGTGTGTTTGTGTGTGTGTGTGTGTGTGTGTATGCATGCGTGTGTGAGAGGGAGTGTGTTCCTGAGAGCAGGAATCTAACCTGAGTAATGATTAGTGAAGCAGGTTTCATAGCTATAATGGATAGGAGATTAATTTACAGGAAATACAGTATATTAGAGGGACAGACAAAGCCTAGCCTAGCCTATAAGTATAACCTAACAGGAAAAGAGTCAAAAACCACATGCTCTGTCCATACGTGCTAGGAAGGAAGGCAGAAGGCAGCGATCAGATTAGCAGCCTGTTATGAATTCAATGAGTTCAACTCCCAGAATTCCCCAGCCAGCAACTCTGGGAGTTGAAGTCCACACATCTTAAAGTTGCCAAGGTTGAGAAACACTGCTATATATATAGAGAGATAGAGATATGTGTAGAAGTGCCCATGGGGGATCAAAACAGTCAAGATGGCAGCCACAACTGTGTAATTGAAGCCCCACCTCTTTTTAAATGTATTGCATACTCCTGGATGTATGTGTGTGTGCATTTGCAGGCCCAAGTCTGGAAATTATATTATTCTTTACTTCTTGAGATTCCAAGGGAGCATCATGTTATTTCTATTACTGTTCATTTATACAAAGTCCCATATTCCCCCAAGAAAGATCAGATGTGGGGGGTGTAATCATATCAGTCATGAACAAATAAGGAATCTCAGCCTTCCACATATGTAAACACCAAAGGAGGAGAAGGCAGGCCTGGTGAACAGAAGCTCGCCCAGAGGTGGAATATACTTTAGGGATGATTGCTTTGTAAAATTGGCGTAACAATATCAGGATAATGGGTTAAAGCACCAGAAAAACTGATTGCCACATCATTTGCCAACCATTTTATTGGCAGAGAGTTAAGGAAAGGAGTTCATTTTAAACATAAGAAAATGCGTTTCATTCAAGGACAAATTTCTCTCTCCCTTCTGTTTTTGCTTTACAGAACAATAATAATTTGCTGATAACACTTTTTTCCTCCTAGTTTTACATTTTATTGCTTACTTGATTGTTCTCTGATAGGGTGGTTTTATGCATTTTAAAGAGATTACACTACTATGCTTTCAAGGATTTCTTGTACCCATGGGACATCCATGAGAAAATGTGGGCCTAACTCGACAATTAGAAGAGAAAGAAGAACTTTTCTTCTAGTTTCTTGTTTTACCTCAGTGTTGCTCAGCTTTGAACTTTGAAACTTTTGAAATGAACCATAGCTTAATGAGAGCAGGAGCATCTTTAAATCCCGAAGAGACGAGGAACTGCATGCAGTCTGTTGTTCATTCACAATCAGTCAAGGACAGAGAAGGGCCAAGGAGGGCAGGAAATGCAAGCAGCTGCATTTCCAGTGTTGGGGCCATAGGAGAGAAGAGACCAATGTGCAGTGTGGCACATTGCCAATGAGCTCAGTGTTCCTCATAGATGATGAGGTCATTGGTAATAAATACTAGGACCATCTGTTGCTTTTTTTTCTGTTCCTTCTCCCTCAGTATCAAGTAGAGTGGACCAACAGTCAATGTAAACAATGCAAAGCTAGCTTAATGGCATGACTCGGAGTAAGGGAGATGCTTGGCTGGCTTTAAGATCTATAAGATGCATCACCTTTTGCTGGATTCCAAGCGGCACTTGCGAACGGGGCACACATTTATGATTCCCAGGGTGAAACTTTTATATACTGGCATGAATGAAATATATGACGCTGTACTGGCACCAAGCAGATGTTTTACGGTGTTACTTGTGAGAGTACACATTATCTGCTCAGTGTGATAGAGAGGAATCCAGCCTCCTTTCTTCCCACGCAGAGTTGACAGCACTGACCATTTGTGGGTCAGAGAACTGCACTGACTCCAACAGGCAGCTGGGTCATATTGGTTCAAAGTTGCTCTCTTGTTGCTTTTATTATTGTTTTATTGTTATTCCTGATTTTCAATTTCTGTACCATGAGTACAGCAGGATCAGCATTGTTCCAACTAGCTCTGATCTCTATGTGAACCTAAAATCCTGGGCTTCTGCGTGCACTTGGGCCTTTCTGTGCATTTGAGAACATGTGGAGGTTGGACATATGGACCTGGACCTCTACATATACACTGAACTATATAGAACATCAATATATAGAGCTCTTGTTCTCAAGTACTCAGTGACTAACTTTTGATGATAAGAATGCATCTAAATATTTTAAATAAATAAAATACGTGTTTATAAAAGTCGTTATTTCATATGTGTATTATTAAGTTGCTGCCAATGTTGAGAATATATACAGTATTATATATGAACCTAAGAGCTTGACCTTGTCCAGAGTCAATGTCTAAGTTCACTGAAATCATGTTTAATGTTGAGATGCAATCTGTCATGATCCCAGTTTCAGCTACTTTATTTATCCAAAAGATAAATGAAGCTCAGTTAAGACAATCCACAGGTGTCCACAGTGGGCAAGCAAGTGGAGGCAAGTGACATCATATTTGTCACAATGCAAATTATATACTCCCATTATGATGCAAACACCTTCATTTTGATGTTGTGGCTTCTATCAGGAACCTATGAGACATCCCCCCCTGCCCAAAAGATAGATTGGGCAGAAAAACCCAGCTGCTTCCATTGCCTAATCCCACAATTCATTCCTCCTCCTCCTCCTCCTCCTCCTCCTCCTCCTCCTCCTCCTCCTCCTCCTCCTCCTCAGAGTTTTCCCGCTATTTTCGCGGGGTCTGATTTTCAGATCTTAAAACACCACTTTGCCCAATCATCCGCATCCTCAGGGCGTAGCCCATCAATTTGCATGTCCTTATTGATGGTGTCCTGCCATCTCTGTTTTGGTCGCCCACGTGGCCGTCAGCCATCGATTTTAAGATGGTAAGCTATTTTGGCGACAGTGGAAGGTGCCACTCTAAGGACATGTCCATACCAACAAAGCCGGCTTTCTCTCATCTTCTCTGTAATTAATGACATGCCTAGCTGTTGTCGAATGGCATCATTTGTGACGTGGTCGAGTAGGGAGATGCCCGATATCCAACGGAGCATACACAATTCCATAACATGAAGATGTCTCTCTACACTCTTTGTTGCTGCCCAACACTAAGTGCCATACAATGCCACAGGGCGGACAATCGTCTTATAGATCTTAGATTTGAGATGGATTGGCATTTGTTTGTCACAAAGCACACCGGTGAGTTCTCGTCAACGCAGCCAGGCCGCATTCACCCTTGCTCACACGTCACCGCTGATGCCACCGTCGTCTTGGAGATGGGAGCCAAGATATCGGAAGATATCGACCTTCTTTAAGTTTTCTCCATTTATTTGGAGTGTTCCATGGGTGGTTACGGTCTCTAGGTACTCAGTTTTCTTTATGTTCAAGCGAAGTCCAAAATGGCTGAGACGGTCGTTCCATGCCTGTACTCGCCACTGCAGTTCATTCCTAGTAGTAGAAGCAAGCATGACATCATCAGCGTAGAATATGGTCCAGGGTGCATTTCGCTGCAGGTCCTGTGTGATGGTATCCATAACTAATATAAATAGGAGCAGCGACAGCGCGGAGCCTTGGTGCACTCTAACCGTCACTGGAAAACGATTAGAGAGGCCAGCTGGACATCGCACACGGCTACTAGTATTCTTATATAGCATTTTGACCCAGTCTATAAGTAATTCAGGCACCCATTCATTCATTCATTCATTCATTCATTCAATTTATTTAGCCACCCATCTCAAACCAGTGACTCTGGGCGGCTAACAATAATAAAAACAATAAAACAATAAAAACAGTACCAAAAATTAAATATAAATACAAATACAGCCGAGAGATCTTAAAAGCCATTGGTGTTAGCACAGCCATGAAACGGGGCCCTTTACATACTCGGGGCCCCAGGCCCGGGCACAAAGCCAGGTCTTCAAGGCCTTCCGGAAAGACAAAAGGTTCAGGGCCATCCTAATCTCAGGAGGAAGGATGTTCCAGAGGGCAGGTGCCACAGCAGAAAAGGCATGCCTCCTGGTCCCTGCCAGCCGACATTCCTTGGCTGACGGGACCTGGAGCATGCCCATCCTGCTGGACCGGATTGGACGGGTAGAAACAACTGGGAAAAGATTTTAAAAATAAATTATTTGGGAAATGGGGTGGGGTGGAATTAGCCTTCCTTTCAGGTAATTACTGAAACATTGGACAAAAAGGCATTGCAGAGCTTGGAGGTGAAGCTATAGTCTGGAAGACAGAGGAACCAGGCATAGATCCTAGATCTAGAACCCTGTCAGTAAATCACCAGATCCCACGGAACATCTACTATTTCTTTTCCCCATAAATATTAGGTTCTCAGCTTAATTTGTCCACCCTAAATTACTCATTTTCAAAAGATCTGGAATTCCTTGAGAAGCATGTTTGTGGAAATCTTAGGTCTAATAGGGAGAATCCAACTGTAGGCAAGAAATTCCTAGAACTCACCTTTTTAGGATGTAGAGTGTTTGCATTTGATTCTGAAAAGAAATTTGTGTCCTCCGTCATTCCTAAGGAACTGTGACAACCGAGGACACAGACGCAGTCAGCTGCCAAGTCTATTTGAGGAAGCAAAAGCTGGATTCCTCAAGAGTAAACACATACTCATTCATAAGGCCATTTTCCAAGTTTGTGGGCTTCCCCTGGATTTTATCTTTGGATTTATATAGCCTCTAGGATTTTTCCTTGGATGGCTATGATTCATTTGCTTCTGTGAGGGCTCACAAGAGATCCATGGCCCTCTTCAGCAAGTGCTGCCAATGAATGCATCTGAAAAAAACAAAAAATAACTGTGCTTCTCCTGGTCTTGTATTACCTAGATAGGTAGTGCTCCCATCAAGTGAGTAACCTTTGTCCATACTGTCCTACTCCTTTGATTATTTATTGCCACCACTGTTAAGTTATTCACAATTACTTACCAATACTACTCTCATTCACACCTGTCAGGACAGGGAAAATCAGGCTGCTTTTTTTCCTGGAAGATTGATTTCTTGATCTAATATTCATCCCAATATTGTAGCTGTTCCTTTGTCTTTCTCTTAAAAAAGAAAACAGTTGCTAAGTAACGGTAGCAGGCGTGTTGAAGTTGTGCATATAAGCTCAATGTTATTGTTGCTCTTGCTTTCTTTTTAAATAAAGGCACATATATGTTGAAAATAATTTCAGAGTGAAACCACAGTGTGTTTTCAAGAAAAGATCATGCCATTGTTTGCTCTGACAACATTATCCAGTCTAGACTTTGGAACTATTTTTATTGCACCATTGCACACAACCTCTTTTCATGGAGCATCTCTCAATTAAAATATGACACAATCGATATGCTTTCCATGTTAGATTTACCATTTCTCCCTGTGAAAGGTCTCCTATGTCCTTGAGAGCTGCATGATAGATAGAAATGTGAAGACCCCTTTATCCCTAGCATGGGAAATGCACCACATTTGTTCACATTCTCCATGCAGTGAAGTTGTTTAAATCTCAGGAATCCTGTTAGAAAAAGATGACAATCCTGCTTGGGAGATTTTTAAATAGCACGGGCTCTCCAACTGGGCACGCTCGGGCACGGCCTAAAGTGACAGAGGCTGGAGGCTGTGGAGAAGACAAGAGTTAGAGCTGGGTGGGCTCCACAGCCTGCCCTGTGCTCCTCAGACTTGGGGAAAGAGAGTTCCTCGTTGCCAGTCAGCTGTCAATCTGTTCAGCTTTGGTACATGGAAGGGAAAGGGCTACCATCTTGGCCTGTGACTCTGGAAACAAAATGCTATGGACTGTCCTGCTTCCCTCTGTGTCTGGGAATGAGCTTTGATCAGCCACACCCTCTGAATGAGGACAACAGCTATGTTGCCCATCAGCGGCCTTCTGGGTTGTATCTTATTATGTGATGATGAAGATGATTTTAGAAAGTCTCCTGGAGAAAACTTGGGCTCTAGGGTTTATAGGTATTGATGGCCTCTATCTGTTTTCTCTGGCCTTTCCCTAAGTAGGTTTTATTTTAGCTCTACCTGCTTTTTCATTTCCCGAATTCGCTGAGCATGATGTCCTAAACCACAGGGGTTAATGGTTTTTTATCAAAGTTGGCTACATTTTAAGAAATTATTGGGTGCATATTTGTGTGTGCTGCGGGGGGGGGGGAGTTTAAGCTACCTTGAGAGGCTTTTCAACTTAAAGGTTGAGATAGATATATTTCAGTTAATCAAATAAATAAAGGTCTGTGAAGTTTCAGAATTGTGATGAATATATTCTGATGGTTGTTGTGTGTTTTCCGGGCTGTGTGGCCGTGTTCTGGCAGTTCTGGTTCCTAACGTTTCGCCAGTCGCTGTGGCTGGCATCACATGTCAGGAGCACAGCATGTCACTTGCTGCTATCTTGCTCATAAAGATCCTGTCCATCTAGCAGGCAGGAACTGCTGAATGGAGACTTCCTAAAGAAGAAATTAGACAATCAGCTGAGATAGAGATCAGTTCTCTATCTAACGTTAGGAACCAGAACTGCCAGAACACAGCCACACAGCCCGGAAAACACACAACAACCATTGGATTCCGGCCGTGAAAGCCTTCAACTATACAATATATTCTGAATTCTCTCAAAATTCTCAAGAGCTGCAAAGATAGGCAGAGTTGATCTCAATGTAATGTATTGTAGGCATGCTTTTAGTCCTGCAAGTTAGCTGAATGGTCCTATTAATTATCCATGGCAAATGCTTGCTCCCTGCTCTTTAGAAAAGCTGTTCAAAACATTAATAAATTTCTGTGTTTACACAAGATAAGAACCTAGGGTATCATACCTGGGTTGTAACAATCCAGACCATCACTAGATGGTAGCAAAGAGATCCAGAAAACTCTAGTCCTTTGTTGCCATCTAGTGGTTGGCTGGACATTTGCTGCCCAGATCAGGTTTTGTATTACTAAATCATAGGGTTAACTGAACCCTAGTTTACTAAATTCACACAAGTGCCTTTATTTGCACATTAAACCATAAACTACCAACACAACACACTGAACCATAAACTAGTCAACCATAGTTCATCTACCATACTGTGCAAACTCAACCAAGTTGACACAATAGGGGAACAGGGCTCTTTCCAGTAAGCACAAACCCAGTTTACTTGGGCACTCTAAATATTAAGATTGGAACATTTGGAGCCCCAAGAATGAATGGGAATAGACTGTTTGATGAGTACCTGCTCTGTTTTAGATCTGTGGTTTAAACATAAGCCTATACATATGTGCAGATGGCAAAGGAAAGAATATGAATCTAAAAACATGATTCATGTGATTGTCTGTGGTAAAAAACTGAGTGGCTTAGTGAAAGAGGTGAGTGAAGAAGATTAAACAAGGAGCCTCTAACTGAGTGAGTGGAATTAAAAGAAAAGGTGATGAAATGATTTGGGATGAAAAGGAAGTCATAAATACTATGAGAATATTGAAAAATGATAAGGCCACAGGTGTAGAGGGTGTCACTGGAAAAACATTAAAATATGGAAGTAGTTTGCTTATGGATGCTGCACATCTTGTTTAATGCATGTGTGAAGACTGCATCTGTGCCTGAGGATTGAGAGAATCCCATTATTCTCTCCTATACAACGGGAAAGGGAGCAAGACTGAAGGCAAACCTACAGTGGGATTAGACTGTTGAGTGTCCTTGGGGAAGGTGGGTAGCAGAATTCTGATTGAAAGGATACAACAGGTGATAATGAACAAAAAATGGCAAAAAACATAATGGGAAATAGATGAATTTGTATACCTTGGTGGAATGCTTGGTGGAAGACACGGAGATGCTGGTAGAAAGGTAATGGGTACTCTGTGGTCGGTTATGAGGAATGAAAAAAATGAAAATAGTTGTCTACAAGAGCATGCTTCTGCCCACTTTTTTACATGGCAGTGAGGGTTGGGTATCTCAGGAAAAACGTAGCAGTAAGTTTAATGTAGTGGGAATGGGGTCGCTAAGAACTATCTATGATAAAACAAGAGAAGACGGGGTCAAGAATAAATGGATGCTGAGTTAACATGGACTAAACAAAAAGGTGACTGACTAGTATGAAAAAAGTACACGGGAAGTGGTTTGGTCATATACAGAAAAGGAATGAGGATAGAATTGAAAACAAATACTGTACATATAGCTACATTTTTATCTACATCATCTACCTCTGCATTTTTATATCTACCTCTACCTCTATCAAAGAAGAGTGAATGGGTAGAGAGGCAGGGGAAGACTGAAAAATTTATGGTTGGGTGAACCATCTGTAGCTTGAATCATGTCAACTGGATTTCTATTTTCTCAGTGGAAACATTTCGCTCCTTATCCAAGAAGCTTCCAGGGAACAGCGCCCACCCACTGGTTCAGGTATGTGGATGACACCTGGGTTAAAATCAAGGCCCAGGAAGTACAGGCCTTCACGGACCATATAAACACCATAGATGCCAACATTAGGTTCACCAGAGAAGACACCAAGGACAACAGACTGGCATTCCTAGACTGTGAAGTCCTCATTGGGACCAGTGGCAAGCTAGAAATAGGGATCTACAGGAAACCCACACACACAGATCAATATCTGATGTTTGACTCCCACCATCCACTACAGCACAAACTAGGGGTCATCAGGACATTGTCACACAGAGCAGAAACCATCCCCACCTCCATGGATTCCAAAAAGAATGAAAATCAGCACCTGAGAACAGCTCTGAAGGCCTGTGGATATCCAAATTGGGCCTTCACTAAATCTAAGTCTACCAGACCTAAAACAGCGACAGACAGGGCTGAGACTCAGAGTAAACGGAAGAACCTGGTCATTCCTTACATGGCTGGCGTGTCTGAAAAGATAAAAAGGATATTTGGCAAATACCACATACCTGTATATTTCAAACCCACCAACACACTGAGACAGAGGCTTGTACACCCCAAAGATCAAACTCCAAAACACAAGAAAAGCAATGTAGTGTATGCAATCCAGTGCAGTGAGGAGTGCTCTGAGCTCTACATTGGAGAAACCAAACAACCTTTGTACAGGAGGATGGCCCAACACAGAAGGAGCAACACCACAGAACCAGAGTCAGCAGTTTACCTTCATCTAAAGGAAAAAGGACACTCATTTGAGGACATTAATGTTCACATTTTAGACAGGGAAGATAAGTGGTTTGAAAGAGGGGTCAAGGAATCTGTTTATGCCAACTTGGAAAATCCTTCTTTGAATAGAGGTGGGGGCCTCAGGCACAATCTTTCCCCTATTTTCCTTCCTGCTTTGTCTTCTGTGCCTAGGAAGATTAAGACCATTTCGCAATCTCAACAACAGCAAGGTAATCTTAACGATCCTCCTTTGGATGATAAAGGGACTTAGAAATAAACATCTCAAATAACCATGACCTAGCCCCAGGTGCAAGGTCACACAGCCACCCTAGAAACATATTTAAGGATTCCCTTACAAACTTTGCTCAGACTGAAGAAGCTTCTTGGATAAGGAGCGAAATGTTTCCACTGAGAAAATAGAAATCCAGTTGACATGATTCAAGCTACAGACAATTCCACCTGGATGACTGAGAACCTTCATCGACATATGGTTGGGTGAAGTTACTGAAATGCTGAGAAAAAAAGTGGTGAGAAGTTTATGGAACAAAAGGTAATTTATTTAATAGTATACAGACATGGTGGAAAGAAAGGCAGTTTGTAAGTATCTAAGAGTATGGAGAAGTATAGTGGACGTTGTTGGTGTAAACTAATTTGAGTTACATTTCATGCCTACTGTCCTCACCTTACTATTTCTTACTCCTTTCCTGTGCTCTGCTTAATGCTGTTTAGTCCAATAAGAAATAGCAAGATGGGTACGCATGTATCCCACATACCTAATCCTACCCCTAAATGTGTTTCTATATTAAGAATATTCAGGAAAAGGAAATATGAGTGTATTCCCTATCCCATAAGTCAATCTAATGGTTCTGCTCTTTCTAAGATCCTAGCTGGAACTACATTTAGGTGCAATTCTAAATTTGTCATTGCCTCGTGCACCAGATCCAACAGGGTGGGACTGAGGAGACGTGCCTTCTTTGTCGTGGCATCTGCCCTGTGGAACAGCCTCCCCCATGAGACCGCGAGGGCCCTGACCCACTTGGCCTTCCAGAGAGCTGTGAAGACCTGGTTTTCCCCCAGGCATTGGGCAAAGACACTAGAGGAGGATGATATATGTGTGTTTTGGGCTGTGAGTTGATATGTGGCGCCTTGGTTATCGTGTTATAGTTGCTTTAATTGTATTCTTGTTGTTTGTTTATAGAGGCTTTATTATATTGGAGGCTTGTTAGCCACCCGGAATTATTTATATAAGATGGGGGGGCATATACATTTTCTAAATAAATACATACATTCATTCTGCACATTTTGTTGGGGTTTGTATATACCCAGGAATTTACAGTTAGATAAATTATACTGGAGAGGCTTGATATCTAGGTGAGAGGGGAATTATTCCGCAAGTCACCCAATTAGCAGCCATTGTTGTAGGGATGATGTGGCAGTGTATGACTCATACTACAGGTGCTATCATTTAGTTGGGTGTGGCAGATGATGAGAGTGACCTATAATGTGATTGGTCAGTTTATGTATATAAACAGAGAATATCTGGTATTCTTTCTTCTCGTTTGCTGTAACTTCTCATCGCTGTATCATTTGTTACTGCTGTGGATGTATTTTGTACTACGTATGTATATAAAGTAAATAGGCTATTTTATCTAATCTCTGCTTGAGTGTCTTTACTGCATAGAACGTGGATCACTGGTGTCTTGAAAAAAGGAGCAGGCTGCTCCACGGTGCGCACTCTGACACATTTTGTGCACAAGAAGGATCTGACTGTGCTGTGGCTTGTCAGATTTAATGCTGGAATGTAATCCTGCACCACTGTTCAGTTATTATATTTAATTTAGTTCAGGCAAGATAATGCTAACATTGGAATTATGTCCCAAACCAGTCTTTTCGATAGTAAATAGTATCTTAAGGAGCTCCGTTTTTATGCTGGGTTCATATTTAATTTGCTGTTATTTGCTTCTTCCCAGAGAGTGAAAATTATACTTTTAAAAATAAGGGTTTCATTTGGATTAGAGAAGATGGTAAAATGAACCTTGCAACAATATCAGGCCATGGTGAATTTTGTCTCTGAGTGCTCACAATGTAATACTTTGCCTGTGTAAGCTTGAAAAGGTCAAAATTTGATTTAATAAATTCATCTTTCAAGAATATAAGTTCTGTTCTTTAAAGTTTAACATTAGCGCTTTCTGGGAAAATGGATGTGTAGGGCATTGGTAATGAGCTCTTTAACATGCAGGCCATAAATCTGAACACATGCTATGCAGCCGTCCAAGGAGTCTTCTCCAATGGCTTTTGTGTGATCTCTTTGGATTGATGCATTGGAAGATCCGGATCAGCAGGATATCATGGCAGAGAATGCCAGAACCCTCAGCCTCTGGGTCAGAAGAGAAACAGGGCAACACTGACAATATTGGGAGGGAGTGAAGTTGGGAAGAGTAGCTGCAGCCAGGCAGAAACGCTTCTCACCCCATTTCCCTCATACGTTCATTCATTCTCTTATAACTTTACTCACAAGCATCCAAACTGGCATTCCAGCTGCCTGTAATAATTGAGCCACACCCTGGCATTTTCAAAGAAGTGCTAACATCCAGAGGCAGCCTCACCCCACCCAGGCCCTTAGCTTACAAAAGCAAATGCTAAGACAGAGCGGGGAGGTGCATCTAGGAGGAAAGGTGATAAGGAAACGGCATACAGACGGGGAAGCAGAGGTGGCGTCTGGAGATTGGCAACTATTACAAGCAGGCAAGGGGACTATTATTCAACTGCCAGGACCACAAGCTATGGTGAGCAGCATATCCTGGTGGGAGTCCTGCCTGGAGCTTTGCTGGGAGCTCAGTAGCAACTAGAAAAGGAACAACCCCACTGAGGCAGCACCTCAACCCAACTAGAGTAAGAACTTTTGGAAGGAGGCAAAGGTTGTATGCTACTTTATAGACTTTGAGTCTTTTGTTTGAACTAAGTATTAAAAGACTAACTATAAAGGACTGAGTATTAAAGACATACTGTATTTATGTGGCAACAGCAGCTTGCAAGTCCTCCATGGGTAGAGTTGACCCAGAGCAATATTCTGTTGTTGGGGAAGGTATGTGCTGCAATAAAGCATTTTGTACAGATTTGCTACACTGTGATGTGTCCAGTCCTTGGAAAGCAAAGAACCCTCACAAATATGAAGACCTCTTATGACTTCAAATTCTGTTGCATGTCTATCGCTATGGCAAAATTGGACTTGCTATTAAAGCACCAGGCTAGAAACTGGGAGACCATGAGTTCTAGTCCAATGGCTGTTGTGGGTCTTCCGGGCTGTGTGGCCGTGTTCTGGAAGTTGTGGTTCCTAACGTTTCGCCAGCATCTGTGGCCGGCATCTTCAGAGGGCAGGAGCACAGACAGAGTTTGCTTCTGTCTGTGCTCCTGCCCTCTGAAGATGCTGGCCACAGATGCTGGCGAAATGTTAGGAACCACAACTTCCAGAACACGGCCACACAGCCCGGAAGACCCACAACAGCCATTGAACTCCAGCCGTGAAAGCCTTCGACAATACAGTTCTAGTCCACCTTGGGCCCGAAGCCAGCTGGGTGACCTTGGGCCAGTCCCCCTCTCTCAGCCCTAGGAAGCAGGGAATGGCAAACCACTTCCAAAAACCTTGCCAAGAAAACTGCAGGGACTTGTCCAGGCAGTCGCCAGGAGTCAACACTGACTCAAAGGCACTCCCCGAAAAAACATACTTTGCCCCAATGCACAAGAGATTTCTGTTTTCCTCTCTTATACTGTGGGGGCAAGCATGTCTCTTGATGATGTGTTGGAGTGTACTTTCTTGTTGGAAACAGCAGAGAGGGCTAGAGATGAAGTTTTTGTGTCCTGGTTGACATCCTCTATCCCTCAGAACCTCCCCCAATGGGAAGAGCTCCCTCATCATGCCTTCCCTTGGGATTTAACTGAAAGGTAGGAAGCCAGGGAGAGTGCAGACTGCTGGAGAGATGCACCTACAACGAAAGGCAGGATGTGCACACACGTTCCTTGGCCACCACAGGGGTACAAGAACACCACCTTCCAACCAACAGAATTTTCCCTTTAATTTTTTTCTCCTTTGAAAGGATTTCTCAAGCAATTCTCTTCCATCAAAGAAAAAAATATGCAACATATCAACGCATTGGACATTCTGCTGAGAACTCAGGATCTCTCAGCATTGGTGGGCTCTGAATTCTCCACCCCACCTCCACCTCCTTGGTCTATTGATCAGAGCCAGCCCCACTCTCCCGAAGAAATAGACTCACTTTTTAGTCCTGTCTCTTCAATAGCAGTAGCAATCTTATTACGGGATGGCAGCCAACATGTAGCAGACATTGAAATGCAAAGCTGTGTTTTTCAAGATCAGTAGTTTGGAGTGGATGCTCTCAAATGATTTTTCTAAAAGAAGGGATGTCTGCTGTGATTGGTGTGTTAACCATCTTTTATATTTATCTTCTCTGGAGCTGCAGTTTCCTGGAATGAGAAGCAATCCTTGATAACAAATTATGTCTAGCCAACCCTGCAGGAATATTGCTAATTGTCAGCCCATTGTTACAGGTGGGGTCTGATCTGCTGCATTTGTGTTTGCATATTTGTTTGTTTGTTTGATTTGATTTATATGGCGACTCATCTCAAGCAACTGACTCTGGTATCACTTTTGCTTTTTAACTTATGGAATACCATCTCCCCCAAAATACCATCTCATGCCTCAATCCTGGGTCCACTCACCAGGTCTTGCAACCCAAACTCAGGCTTTGTTGTAGTTCTGGGGAGGATGACTCTGCGTCTTGCACTGGATGAAGCGGCTTTTAGTTCGCTTCAGGAAAGCTAATGCTAGGATAAACACGCTTGTCTTTAAAGTATACCAAGACATTTGAGTGTAAGGACTGCAATAGATTAACATACTTATCTTGCTGGAGCCTACTTGGGGCCTTGATGGAGGTTATTTATTTATTATTTATTTGTTGCAAATATAATAGTGCTGTGCACAGTTTGAAAATGATTAGAAGAAAAGCGCTTCAGGTCTTGTGTGAGCACAACACCTCTCTGCTGTTCATTAAAGCAATTATTTTTTCCCCAAGCTTCTGTGCTGTAGCTGCTTTAAGTGTCAGTCAACCACATTACATGAGGCCTGAAGCACATCTTCCTAAATATGTTCAAACTGTGTACAGCCCTAATATATAACCTATCCTTTTTTAAGGCTCCTTGCACCAACCCTGTGTGACAGACAGTTTTCAGATGAACACAAGCAAACAGCCTGATAGCAGATTTGTCCACCAAAATAAGACACGGGGAAGAGGAAGAGACAGAGGGAGCTGGCTAGAGATCACTCTCTGCCCAAAAGAGAGTGATTTCTAGCTAGTTAGCAGGAGAATGAGATGCCTTTCTTGGTTGTGGTACCCAGAAGGAAGAAAAGGGAGGATTTGAAGGAGGTTCTCAGATGCTCAAGCAAATAGTTGCTATTTTGTAAACCGCCCAGAGTCCCCTATTCAGGGAGATGGGCGGGGATAAATTAATTAATTAAATAAATAAATAGACTGATACCAAGTAAGTTCGTTAAAAGAACAAGAGGCAGCTGAAAATTATCCTTCCCACCCAAAATTCTAGCTTATGACATCACATGGGTGGGAGAAAGAAATGCAAGAATTTGAATCTGATTTAATTATCAATAGGTCTTGCAGTTGATACACAATAGTTGCTGAAATTCTTTTGTAATAGCTTTTCTAGAATAAAGCTAAGAATCAGAAGTACTTGTATCCTTGAGTGCCTGTTAGTCTGTCTCAGTCCATCTTGTTGGGAGAAACTTGATACCCAAAGAATTAGGTTAAGATGAGAGATAGTGGCTGGTTAAAGTCACCCAGTGAGCTTCATGGCTCAGTGCGGATTTGAATATTGGCCTCCCCACTTCTAATCTAACCATTTAACCATTGGTACATTGATACAATAGTCACTGTAGCAAACAGCAAAGTTGTTTGGCAGAATAATAAGCCAGCTGCAGGCATGGCTGGACTCCAAAGGACTCAATTTATCTTTGGACTTGTAAATGGTGTGCAAAGCTGGGAGCTTTCTTTGCAATCGTTGACATGCTGCTCCCAATAACTCCTGCAATTTCTGTCCACGTGGTTGGGCTGGATCAGGTGGCCAGGCACAAAATAGGACAGGGATTCTGCATTGCCGCCCAGAGTCACTGGTTTGAGATGGGCGGCTATATAAATTGAATGAATGAATGAATGAATGAATGAATGAATGAATGAATCTTGAATAGTTGCATAGAAAAAGCATTTTCAACAGGGGTAGCTTGTTGAAGAGAGGACTCACTGGAAAAGACCCTGATGCTGGGAAAGACTGAAGGCAAAAAGAGAAGGGGACGGCAGAGGATGAGATGGTTAGATAGCATCACCGATGTAATGAACATGAATTTGAGTAAACTCCGGGAGGCAGTGGACGACAGGAAGGCCTGGCGTGCTATGGTCCATGGGGTCACGAAGAGTCAGACACGACTGAATGACTGAACAACAACCTTGTTAGACCTTGTATAAATTGGGATTCCCCCTTCCACTCAGCCCTTCAAGATGCAGGAGCACTGTCAGTGAGGATGGCCCAACATATTGCCAGCAGCAAGATACAGCCCTGAGATCTTCCTTGGGGGCTGCCAGGAAAGCATGTACAGCAAAGCCACCCTGTGCCATTCCCTGGATATTCCGCTGGAGTCAAGATGCTGCCAACTTCCATTGAGAACCTTCCTACTTTTTCCAACTGCTTCTTTCTTCAGGTTTAATTCTGAGAAAAAATCCTTTCAGAAGGAAAAGATGTAATCACTCTCTTTGGACTGATGGTTGCAGGAAGATAATGTGGTTTTTCTAGGTTTTCACGTCATGCCAGGCCACTGTCTATTTATCCATTGGTTATGGAGTAAGCTACAATTATTCAGTAAATGGTTTTACATGCTGTGTTAAGCTATCAACCACATTTTACCAGGGACAATGGCAGGTTTCAAACAGTTTGCTAAGCCCAAAGCAACTAAGCCATATCTGAGTGCTGTAGAAACCCAGCCTTTGTCTCCATGGTGCCTCCCTGAAGAGAGCACCCCCTCTTTCAGACTAAACGGGGCCAGCAATGCATGGTTTGATGACAGTGCTTTGGTTCAAAGATGCTAACTTGAAGTACTTGGCCAAACAGAGAGCAGCACACCAAGGAAAAACAGAATTGGGAAATGATTGCCCTCACATATTTGTGCCAAATTCCCCCAGATGTTTCTCTTCCAGTATGGTTTCCTAAATAGGAGTCATCTCCAGATGTTTTTACAAAGTAAGTGAGGCAATAGCAGGGGAAGCTTGGAACAGCTGTGTTTATTTAGAAACTTTGAAAGTTTTTTTTTCCACAACAGCCTTTTCCCTGACCCATTTATCATTCCATTTTTTACACACATATACAGTAAAAACACTATTCAGTTATTTATATATTCACTCAGTTTTGTTTCCTTCTAAGATAGACATATGTGGGCCTGGTTCATATGCTGCCCCAAACCATAATATGGTTAGTCTATGCCTTAGCACAATGTGTGAACCCGGTCACATGCGGCTTGTTCAATGCAGCAGCATTAAAATTGAATCAGGGCTTACTGTGATCATTTCAGAGGATTCCTTAACCTTTCAGAGAGACCTTTGGAGAGGATGGCAGGTCTTTGCATTGGGAAAGATGAGGAAGGAAACTTTCCTTGAAGAGCCAGATCACAGTGCTTGGTCACCAAGACGTTGGGGGGCAATGGCAGAGCAGCTGGATGGTTATGACTGCTCTTGAGAGGTCTAAAACACAAGGAGCTTGAATGTCCTTTTTTAGGGTGTGTGGTCCCTGGGGGAATGTCTTACATTCAGGCTATGTGGTAATCTTTGCATACAAAAGAAGGATTTCAGCCTTCTCCAACCTGTTGGTTTTGCTGACCTGAAACACTAGGAGTTGAAGTCCTAATACAGGAGCAGGAGAGCCCAGAACGAGGAAGGCTCAGCTATTACTGTTGTTAGCCACCCAGAGTTGTGTTTCACAAGATGGGCCACCATATAAATCACTTAACAAACAAATAAATAAAATACCATCCTAAATGCCTTTTAAAAAGAGATGATATACAAGGGGTCTGCAGGTTCCTACATCATCAAAATGTGAAAGCATCACACCACAAGGTCTGCCCATTTGGGGCATGCCTGTGACATCACAGCGCACTAAAAGGAGAGGTCTTGTGTTGCTGTGGCGGGATGCTGCTTTTGCATTTGTTCCCCCTGCCGATGCTGCAGAATACTTAACAACTTCCCTGATGTACAACCCTGGGTCACGTCACGCATCAAATTAAGTTAAGGTTTGTTTGACCATAGTTCATTGAAAGCACAATTGACTGGCTTTACTTAATATGCCAAAGAGTAAACCAGCATTTCCAAATCCCTGTGACTGGATTTGTGCAGCACACACGTACACCAAGCAAAGCCCATTATAGCTTAAGAGAATGTGTGAACCCAGCTTCATTCTGTTCTACCACAGAAAGGACACAATGAAATGAAGACACACCTGTCTTTTCCGCTGAAGGATGACTGCGCTGCAGGCACTGTCATTATGCTGCATAGTTTCTGAAGCACTGTTTCATTTTGGAGAATTGTAAATTGAATTACTTCACGGATGGTACTTGAGATTTTTGTGTGAGAAAGATATTTTGGTCTCAAAAAAGAAAGAACAAAAGACCATATTAAAATGGCTGGTTGTCTTGTCTTCAGCCAGGACTGAAATCACTACTCTTTCTTGCCATAAAGAGCAGAAAAAAACAAGTTTTGTATAACTCATTGTTTAGACAGGCTCATTCTTTTGGCACACAAGGCCAAGCCTGGTTTATCAGGACAAGACCTATCATATATAAAATTTGCATGTGTGGGGGTGTACATGTGTGAAAGAGAGAGAGAACAGTTGAGATGACAGAAACAGGGTGTACTTTTTATTCGAAAAATTGGACTCAATTTTTGATTGACCCAGGGGGATGCTAAGAGGGCTCTTACATTATTTTAATAGTCCCAGAGAGTCTGGAGTGGTGGTGGGAGTGGTAGATTAACAGTTACAAATTTATTCGCAGTGATTCTGAGTCTTTTTGAGATCCCAGTTGAATTGATACTGTGAAAGTTCAATAAATAAATAAATAAATAAATAAATAAATTCCTGCCCTTCCAAAAGTGGCTGTGTTGACCTGTGAGAGTTTACCAGGGATACAAAATGCAGTAAAAGTGTAATGTTACAAAATATAATAGTGTGCCAGCATGAGAGAGAATTAACTTTAGTACTTGAATGCAGGTGTCAGAGTTTGAAAACTCTATGGCTTATGTCCTGCTTACCTATCTATCAATCATATAGAGCAGAGCTTTCCAAACTGTGTGTCGCGACACAAAAGTGTGTCGCCACACACAGCGTGGTGTGTTGCCACACCACCCGGAAGCGGCGGCGCGCACGTGCATGGTGGAAGCAGCAGCGGTGCGGGATCAGTGCTTCCGCGTTTTAGCGGAGGCTGCCACTGCCGCCGTGCACGCGCGTGCCGCCGCACGCCCCCGCGCCACCGCCGTGCGCGCGTGTGCCGCCGCACGCCTCCCTGCACCGCCGCCGTGCGCGCGCGCCGCCACACGCCCCCAGTGCCGCCGCCGTGTGCGCCGCTGCACGCCCCCTGCGCTGCCGCGCGCCGCCACATGCCCCCCAACGCCGCCGCCGCACTGCCGCCGCCGCTGGTGTGTTGCCAGCGGCAGCACTTTGGAAAGCCCTGATATAGAGTCTAAATATCTGAGGCCAGAGTAATTCTGTTCAAAGAAATGCAAACTTCTTTAGGAAAACATCTTATATAGATTCAAGCCTTGAAGGGAATGTTATACTTCGTTTAGTCCTGTCTTCCCCAACTTGGTGCCTTCCAGAGTTATTCAGATTAGAGACTAATCTTCAGGCAGCATCTTAAAAAAGCACAACAGGTTTTTCTGTCCTGATGTTTAAAAAAGGGTAATAACTACGGGGGCAGAAAATCCTAACAGACTGTTTTCTGGCTTTGAGATAAAACATTCTGACAAATGTTCCAAATATTTTAAAAATAGCACACGGTGTTATCAAGCATCCAGAGTCAAATAACTTTAACGCTCCCCTTCCTCATGTGACTGAAGAAATGGCTCAGTGATCATCTTTAACTTTTCATCAAGGTAATTGCAAAAAAAAAATATGATAGAACAATTACAAGTGTGAGGCATAAGAGTGATCTGCATTTCTCTCGGAAGCTATTTCACTTGGAATATGACTACAAAGTAAATGGTTTGCACTCAGAACTACCTGGGTGCTTTTGCTGTACTAGGTTTCTTACAGAAACTTCCCATAGTTCTTTATTTTTAAAACTCTTCATTGGTTTATGTCAGTGTTTTTCAAACTTGACTTCAACTCCCAGAATTCCCCAGCCAGCATGAAAGTTGCAGTTTCCAAGTTTGAAAAAAACTGATTTATGTTCTCAAGAGAATGAAGATCTTTTGACCACAACTCAAGCTCTGGCAGACACCCCCCCCCCCCCAGGTCAGTGCTTTTAACAGTACAGCTCCAGAGATTCCAGCAGGATCCAGGGAAGCTTTTCTTGACAGATGACACTGCCTTCTTAGTGTATCAATCCAGTTGATTCTTCCAACACAACCAGAAGTACCGGCTTGTAAAAAGTAAAGCTTCCCCCCGCACAGTTGTGCAGTCGTGTCCGACTCTAGGGGCCGGTGCTCATCTCCGTTTCTTAGCCAACGAGCCGGCGTTGTCCGAAGACGCTTCCATGGTCATGTGGCCAGCATGAAGTGGTACCTATTTATCTACTTGCATTTGCATGCTTTCGAATTGCTAGGTTGGCAAGAGCTGGGGCTAGTGCGGGAGCTCACTCCATCATGTGGGGCTAGGGATTCGAACCTCCAAACTTGCGATCTTCCGATCAACAAGCCTGGCGTATTACCTGCTGAGCCACCACACCCCTTAGTACTAGCTTAGCTTGGCCTTATTTCTACATTCTTGAAAAGACAGATCACATCCAATCAAGCCATAAGTTGCCTCTTTCCTATAATTCCATGTGGCTTCCACTGATGTTGATGTTCCATACACAACATATGAAGCTCAATAGCACCCTAAAGGTGTGCATCCCCTGGAGAACCCACTGGTCCATTTTAGTATGAGTGGAAGATCTGAGGAATCTGAATTATGGGTAGGGGAATGAACAAATGCTTTCTGATGTGTTATTTTTTATAAAAAGATAAACTCCTTGCTCAGTGAAAATGAGTCAAATGTGTTCCATAAACTAAAATGTTTCGTTATAATTCACTGTCATTGTTGTTGACATCTTAGAACATTTAGTCTCCATGGAAATTCTGAAGTGGCAATTCTTTTTCCTAAGAAGATGCTCAAAATTAGCAATGGGCAAGTACATCCAATTTCTTTTCTCTTGGTTTCTCATTGTTGTGAACATGTCACGTTTGGCTGAGCATTTTAAAAAGCCACTCTTTTACACTTTATCTGTATTTTGATGCATACTCCATCAAACGTACAACTTTTTACTAGCAGTACAGCCTAATATACACAGTTTTTGCATACACACTTCCTATTACAATGCAAATTTAGGCATTAGCTTTAAGAAGATATGCATTTTTGTACAGACTTTTCTTACATCAACTAAAATTAAAAATGGCGAACTGCACTACAAAATCCATAAATGTGGAAGCTATGAGTAACTACTGCTTTTCAGCTTATATATTGAGTTAAAATGCCTGGTTACATACATATACATCCTAGTAAAAACTTAAGAATTTTCCCCAATCCCTACCTAAGGTCCACCCCAAATTGTTCTTCAAACTCCTTTCACCGAGAGAGAAATCCAAGGCAGCTGACAATTGGGATGACTTCAGGGTTGGGGGTCGCCCATTCGTGTCATCACCTATTGGGCTAAGCTATGGTTTGTTTAATCAAGATTGAATGAATAAACGATATTGCCTGGGTTAGCACACTAATCCATGAACCATGATTTACAACCATAGTGGCTGGATCCATACCACACACAAGCTAAGCCCAAACTAAACCAATGGCATTATGGCTTATACTGTATGTACTGTAGCATGAAGCAGGGAATGGTGGAGGTGATCTCTTCAAATTTTAGACTAGGGAAAATGGCGCCCTTTTTGTTGCAGGGATCCTAATGTTTGGCGCTGCAGATTGCTCACGTCTCTCTTTTTGCCATATGTGCAAACAGCTTTTTCACATTCTTGGTTATTTAAAAAACTGAAAGTCATTAATGTGAGTTAATGTTTTTGGAACAGCTAATTAACAGGATCGCTGTGATTCAATAAAGTCAAACCTCCCTATGTATGAAAAAAAAAGTGTTAGGCAATCATTTTTTCCTCAGCATTGCAGATGGAAACTTCCCTGGCAAGCAACAACATGCCATTTTTATTATCTTTGAAAAGGTATTAATAGAACCTTTAAAATGTCATTCATAAATAAACAAGTATGAGGCAAAATAATTGCACACAGCCCCATTCCACTACTGATAAGCAGAATTTGTTTACTTGGTAATAATGCATTATTAGTTTTCCCTTTCTAAATTGTCTAACTTCATTATTTCCAAATATATAATCCAATATGGTTAATATACTATTTTTCCCCTGAAGGAAGTCAAGAGGTTTTTCCCAAATAATGACCTCTGAACTGATGGGGTCACCTTCCATTTCTCGAGATTATCAAAGAACAGGCAGGGGTATCCATAGGATGTGGTAAAAAAAAGAGTCAAGATGGCAGCCATGACTGTGTAATCAAAGCTTCACCCATTTTTGTGTGCATTGCACTCCTGTGGCCGCCATCTTGACGTTTTTGACCATGCCTTCCTGACACCCTGGAACAGAGGATGACGCAAATGAGATGGAGCAAAAGGGTGGGTAGGAGGTACAAATACAACAATAAAAGGAAATGGGTGAGAGGAAGGAGACAAGCACTTTAGCCCTCCCCTCCCCTTGTAGAGAGAGCCAGTGTGGTGTAGTGGTTAAGGTACCAGGCTAGAAACCGGGAGGCTGTGAGTTCTAGTCCCGCCTTAGGCACGAAGCCAGCTGGGTAACCCTGGGCCAGTCACTCTCTCGCAGCCCTGGGAAGCAGGCAAGGGCAAACCACTTCTGAAAAACCTTGCCAAGAAAAAAAAATGCAGGGATTTGTTCAGGCAGTTGTCAGGAGTCAACACTGACTCGAAGGCACCCACACGTACCCCCGTTGTAGAGGTCACTTTTGCAGTGGAAATCCTCCACTACCCCAGAAGGAGGCCATTCCCTTTTGCAAACAGGAAGGACCCCCCTCCCTCTCCCCAGGATGGCTTCTCCAGTTGCTACCCCAGGTTGCATGAGAAAAACTGGGCCAAGCAGAGTGAACCCAGCACAGCAGCAGCTGAACTGACCTAGGAGAAAAACCCACAGAACTATCTGGTGACTTGGAACAGTTTATGCTTCCTGAGCCCAGATCTCCAGGCTCTCTTTTGCTGTGTGTGGGAGCAGTTTGTCTGAAAGATGGTAGCTCTTCTCTGGATGTGCAGATAAGATATCAATTAATTTCACAAACAGAGTTCCTTGTGTTAATTTTAATTGGTAGTCATTATTTCAATTAATATTTGATTTGTTTTTGTTCTGACTCTCCCCCTCCCATTTCTTTGGGTAGGATAGCCTGTGGTTAGTGTGGGGGGATATTTATAGATACACGCACACCCATGTGTGTGTCTAGATGCATACATATATGGATACATCTCTACAAGTGTGTCACATGCAAACATTTGTTGGGAGAAGAACATCTACAGGGCTGCTTTCAGTGGGAGTTGGCAATTACAGTTGAAAAAGAACGGGGGCTGAGGAAGACACAGCGTTTTTCCATGATTGGCTGATTGGCTTTTTCTTGTTTAATCTGCTTTTGTTTGAGGGTGGAGGAGGGATTGCTTTTAATATAGCAATCACTTTCTTTGGGATAAATACACAGATTTGTTTTAGAAATCTGTCTTTTGAGAGAAGCCTTTAAAAAATGTTTTGGCCGAAACTGTTATTTTCAAAGGAGAGAAATAAATTCATTACTTAAAATAAATGGTGATTATTGACTCTTGGCACTAAGGGCTTTTCCTCATGCTCCTGTGAACGTGCATTACTCCAGGCACTGAACTGAAAGAAAATTCTGCCGACATGAATTGTGCTGCCCTGTTAGCCAAGCCCTCTTCTGCCTTTGTGAAAGGCTAACGGTTGGTGCTGTCTTTACAGTTTTAACAGAGGAAAATTTAAGGGCAGCAATTCCTCTGGTTGCATCCCCCCCTACCCAGCACCATGTGGCAAAAGGACAAACAACCTCCCATCACTGCCTTTAATGTGTGGTAGAGTAGTTTTGGGCAACACCTGGAACAGAGACTTGGCCTACCTTTCAAGTTGTCCGAGTGACAGGTCGCCAATGTGGAGGTTCTCCAAGCTGGGGGCCATTCGCTCAAGCTATTTCTAAACATGAGTCTATTGCTATTCTGAAAGAGAACTAAACCTGCCTCTGAACACAGCCCAGTTGACAGGTCAGTGGAGTGAAGGGAGAGTGCAGAGTGAAGTGGGATGGAGTTCATCAGAAGATCTCCCTCGTGCTTCATCCCATGCCTTTCCTCTACTACATTGATCTGTCAGGGTTAGTGCTCTTCCAGATGAGCAGTAGACTGGTATTCAGAAATAGCCAGAGTGACAAGCTGGCAAGACCTGGCTCTCTTTCCAAGATAACTCAGTCTTCTGGGCTATCGCATATTTGAGGAAGAGCTAATCCTCTTTTTTTAACACAGGTCTAGCAACCATTCAAAACAGCACCTAACGTGTATATAGGATGCCCACATAAAACAAATATAACTCCGTTCACTATGGTCATTGACGTGTGATTCGATATAATAAACAAAAACAAAACAGTTTAAAATCATCAGTTTTCATATATCAGCAAAATTACCAGTGGTTACAAGAGGTCGTTCTGTCCCATGTTGGTGACGTTCTCATAGCATATCCTTGTCACTAAGTAGCAAAACTTTGCCACAGAATAGGTAACTTTGGGATTTCTATCAGCTTTATAACATTTGTCAGTGTAACCGGGAAAATTCTTTAATAATGGCTAGAATACCCATCCTCTCAAATTGGAGTAAAAGAGACAAAAACTAAAAAGACATGCTCCAGGATTCAATCATGCCTGATCCACATGGACATTGCAATCCTGGATTTTTTTTTAAATCTGCCCTTCTAGATAGCTGAAGGAAGAACATTAAAGCCAGCCCTGGAAAAGGTCCATCTATAATTGGAGGAGGTCACAAAACACAAATATTTTGCAGGTGCAAGCCTCTGCATTTCCCTCATATTTTGTAATATGGCTCAGCTCATTTTATTGCTCTATATTTCCAATCTGTTGCCTAATTAATTCCTTGGCCTTCCCCTTCCTTGGCCAATTTAGCAAGAGCTCAGGGCCACACTTTCTACAGTCCCGGTCAGTCATTATGCAGGCAGATGTCTCTGTGGAAACCATGTGTCCCGTCTGCCCTGCAGACCAAACTGAAATGGGTGTGGAGAGCGTTGCTTAGGGACCAGGGAGGAGGTAGCCTCAAGTGGCCAGTAGGAGCTGGGAAGATCCCAGCCCCCTGATTGTGCCATCACTCAGATTGTCAGGGATGTGTCCACAATTGGGAGAAGAAAAAAAATACTACTTTAAAACAGCATCAGTGAAAAATGAATTGAAGGGGCTTCTGTGGTAGGCTGGCAATGAGACAAAGTTTGCTGCAGTTTGGAAGACTGAGTCCTGAAACCCTGCAATCCAAAATAAAATCTTAAACAATACAGAGGAATCACAGGGGGGGGGAATAACCCCCCCCCCAAGAAGTAGAGGCAAATAAGGGAAATCCCTGCAGCCTAATTTCCCCTCTTGTGACATTGGAGGCCATCCCACATTTTAGAGATAAGGGAAAATGTTCTGGCAAATCTTGAAGTTTAAAGAAAAGTCAAGGCCTAATTCTAGTGCTATTTGTTTCTACTTCTGGTTTTTATTTCCTAAACTATTTTTAAATTGCCATCCATACCAGTAAGTGGTATGGTAGTGTGAAAGCCCAAGTTCTTGCATTATGCCAAGTGCTAATGCTTGGTGTTAATTTAGCCTGTTGTACTGTATGAGCCAATTCCGACATTGAGCCATAATTAAGCAAACTGTGGCTCAGCACAGTTAACCAGACCAATGAGCTATAATACATGTCTCATATAAATTGTATTTTAATTCATTTAACAAGAAAGGTAATATATGCATGGCACATCTTATATACACTCACCTGGAAATATGTTTCTTTGAAACAATTAGCTAACTTTACAATTGTACTAAACTTGGTTTATTTTAATCAGTGTGAAGTCATAAGCCATAAACCATGATACACAAACAAAATGGTGTTCATGCATTTCATTAGTTGAGAACAAATTGCTTTAAAACTTAAAGAATGAGCTGTATTTAGCCGATGCATACAGGGCTGCAACTAGGGGGGGGCAAGCGGGGGGGCGCCAAAATGCCTCTTTCGACGGCCAGCCATGAGGGAGGCCTGCGCTCCTGTCGCCACCGCCGCCACCTGCGAAGAGGCCTGCCGGGCCATTGCATGGCTGGGTTTGTCCACTGGCCGTGGGCTCCGGGCTCCGGGGTGGCTGCAGGGCTGTGCCCCCCGGCACCGCTCCGGACTGTCCCGCTTGGGAGCGCAGCAGCGGGCAGCTTGCTCCACCCAGCCCAGATGGGCAGACAGGAGCGCAGCAGGTCCTTCCCCCAGAGCCGGGGGCGCAAGAGAGATTGCAGCCAGGAGTGGGGTGCTTGTCCCAGGGGAGCCCCGTGCTGTTTCGTGGAGGGGTGTCTGCGTTGGGGGTACAGGGGGGACTCGACCCTGCGGGGGGGGGGGCGCGGAATCCATGGGGGGCGCGGAATCCATGTTTGCCCTGGGTGACACAGACCCTAGTTGCGGGCCTGGATGCATACACTCTGAGTAGATGTACAGTATACAGTATAGGATTATAGTGTAAAAAATATTCTGATTATATCTAAGATTTCTGTGAATAACAAAACTATTTCATTTCAGTTTGGTTTCACTTTCCACTCTAAATCTACTTATGGCATTATTTCCATTGTGAAGTGTTCCAAACTCTCTGAAGCCACTAATCTCTTCAAATAACCACAGTTTCCCATCTGTTAGCTCTTTCAGTTTTAGGCATTCTAAATTTAGAATGAATTTTGTGTTTATTCATGACATCTTTAATGTAACCCAACAAAAATTACTGAGAAGTTAGCAAGTACATCTACACAGTATTGTTACAGTCTTTATTTATTATTTATATTTTTTCCAGATTTGTCTATCATATTTTTATCTATCATATATAAAACAATCAATTTTTCCCACATTTATCATATCCTATCTATGAATAACCTTGTGATTATTTTTCTTTGGAATAGTTAATACAGTTAATTTTTCTTTTGAAAAAACATCCTTCCAAATCCTCTGAGATATATTTTGGTGAAGATAGTTCTCCCAGTTTAGCCTCTATTTTTGCAAATGTATGTGTTGGATCCCAAATTACACATACAATATATCCAAAGAAGTAACTTCAGTTAGCTATAATTCATTAAAGTCTAATTGGTTCTGTTGGATGTGCAAGGAAAGTGAAGATTGGATTTACACTACAGCATGATTTGGTTAGCCATAGATTATTCAATGGGGTATAAGTAGCAGGGCTGATACCACACACTAAACAGTACATCAGGCCATGGTTTACAGACCTCAATCGCTGCGTTCATGCAAGATGCTAAATCTAAAAGTAACCCACCACATTATGGTTTACTATAAAATTTGATATGGTCAGGCAAAAGGTTAAATATGATCAATCATTCAGGAAGCTTACCTGAAGAAAGAAAGAAAGAAAGAAAGAAAGAAAGAAAGAAAGAAAGAAAGAAAGAAAGAAAGAAAGAAAGAAAGAAAGAAAGAAAGAAATCATTCTTTCATTCAATTTGTATAGCTGCCCAAATCACCTCAGTGATTGTGAGCAGCTCACAACAATTAAAACAATATCCAAACCACAAAACAATTAATAAAAACTTACAAACCTAAAAACTTGATGGCTAATATAATTTTAAAATGGTTTTAAGCCACTTTGGATGCATCTCCATTATAATTATGAACAATTCTTTTTTTTTTTGCCAGTAAATTAATTAAAAAGGTATTTCTTGGAACATTAATATTCATTATCTCCTAAAGACAAATCTGATGTCTTCAGATGTTTTGGATTTCAGTCCCATCTCGCATAGCTGGTGTCATAGGATTGTAGTTCCAAATATCTGGAGTGTAATCAAAAGCAGCTGTAGGACATCACATCTGAAGAATGCGCACCACTCAATAATAGTACTTGCTTAAACAATGCTGAATTACTAATTAAAAATACGATGCCTAATACAAGATTTAAATTATCTCCAGCTTTATTAATATAAAGACAATCTAGCTCTAATGCTTTCCACCCATCAAGAAATATCTGCATCACACAGCAGGTTGGACTTTAATAGCTCAGTCTTAAGATTCCTAAAAACAAGAAACTGTTTTCTGCTTGTTTCTTTCTCACAGCAAGCTTTGAAAGAGTCCTTGGTGCAAATTAACAGCACATCTGTACAGTTCTTTAAAAATCCCAATTTCCATGCTGTTTGACACTCCATACTTTATCTAAGATGGTGGCTTGGTACAGAAAAGCTTTCAACATAGGCTTCTACACCATCCCTCCTTCCTCTTTTTTAAACTGTCTTGCCTAATGAAGAATTCCTTGGCACTTTTAAATTAATTATTTTTGTAAACTTTCCGTTGCCCTATTAATGGTTTAATTATGGATTTGGAAATTTTTAAAAAGTTTCCAAACTTTGCCTGTCAACTTTGTGCTTCAAAGAATGCTACACTGAGGAACTAGACACTTACTGCCCATGCACATATAATCCATAGAATGTCAAACCTTCATTGGATTAACCCCTTCTTTCTTTAAAAAATAAAATATTTTCTCAGTTTTGTCACATCACCCCTAAAAACAATTCAGATTTTTCCTCATCTTTATATTCAGTGTGTAGTGATAGGCAAGTATGCTTAGCTTTAGCAAATATCCAAAGAGCTGATTGGTATATAGAAAACTATGTTGGAAGTGTTGGAGTCTGGAAGGTTAGAAAAACACTCCAAGCAGCTAACGACAATCTTGCAGAGTAGAAGCGTCCAGAAAAGACTTGCACATACAGCTTAATTAACGTTCAGAAATAAAACAGTCTTCACACATTAGTTAGTTGAAGAAAAATAAAGATAGCTTACATTTTTATTCAGTAGATCTTGGTTACAAGCAGTTTCATGGTAGAAAGGCTTAATCATCTCCGGTCTGCTTGCAAGCGAGATACTTCGGACAAGACCCACATAATCATGTGGCCCTCCTGTGTGCACATGTGCTTAGGAAGAAGGGAAGATGGAGAATGGCCCCGAAAGACCCAAGAAGGAGCAGGAAACAGGAAGTCAGGTGACCCAGGCACCTCCCACAAACACAGTAGAGTTACGTACGCTTCAGTAGAAAAGTCCTCCCCTATGTTTGTGAGACAATGCTGAGTTGACTTCCGATAATCCTAACAGGAAGTTCATGAAGGAAGGAAATGAAGGTCATAGATAGCATTCATTTAAGTTCCACTCAATTTAATGAAAAATCCATGTAACAGGAAGAAACATCATAAATATTGATAGTAGAGGACTACTGAAGAGAAAAGATTCCACCCAAACACGAAGTAGTAGAGGCAGTCCCTGAAGTGAAGTGAGAGGGCAATGAAATTTCTCTAGAAGGGACTTCTGGTGGGAAATGGCAGACTGACCAGCTGTGCCCGTGAGCTCCATGGGAAGAACTGGCATTGTGGCAGTTTTTTCGGGCTCAGGCTGGTTTCTCCTGAAGCCCAAGATCACTTTTCCAGAGTAAGGAAAATGATCGGAATAATCCCATCTGTCCTCCGGACGGCAAAGTGCAGCCAGGAGATCATAAACAGCATCTGCGATCGACCGGTAAGAATTCGCCGGGAGGCTGGGATGTCATCATTTCTGAGCCGTGCTGCAGCCTTAAAGGAACATTAAGTCCAGCCACCCCATTTCTAAAGCACCCAATTTGTATTTTTTTAAAGGATTTCTACCCTAAGAGAGGCTTTCTACATTAAGGAGAAAAGATCCCTCTTGGTACTCATCGTTATTTTTGTGATAAATTCTTTAAAAAAATTTTTTTAAGCTTTGGATTTTGCTTACCATCCAATTCTGAGGAGGATTGAGAGTATATTATCATCTCCCTGTTATTATTTTCTGCTAATTTTGAAGATTTTAGCATTTTTCCTTACAAGTTGAATCTGCTATTCTGAAACTTTCACTTTCCTGCTGCTACTTTCTCTGGGAACTGTCTGTGATCTTACCTTAACGCAGTTCGGAAACTTTCCATTACCTTTTACTTCTGCCGGTTAAGTATCTAGGGGGCGCCATAACGTACTGCTTCAAAAATGGAGGATCTTAACCAGGCATTTTCTGAATTTCATCGAGACATGAAAGCAGATATCAAGCAGATGCTTTCTGATACTTGCCAAGTTATTGTGCGGGAAGTTCAGAGCATTGTGGAAAATATGTGGTTTGAAATGTACCATCTAGTTGAGGATACTGTGGATAAACCTGAAGAATCTAACAGCGATGGAAATGTCACTCCCAAGAGTGAGATTCGGGCTTCTGTTGAAATCCTGGATGAAGTTGGCAATGAAATTGGCAGTGCTGAATGGAAGAACTTAAATGGAGAAATTGAGCTGCAAGATATGAATGAATTTGACTTTCTGATGGAATGTTATGGAAAAGAAGGGTATGGGAGGTTTTCTGAAGAGAAGTCTGTGGGTGTAAGGGGAGCAGTTGGGCTGTTTGATTTCTTTAAGAAAATAGCTCTGTGCCTATTATGGGGACATGTAAGTGTTCTGGTCTGTTTTGAAGTGGGTTAAGGGACTAAAATATTTATCTGGATGGTCTTTTGGCCTTGGATGACTTTACTTATCGTTAATAATTGGGATTGGGATTATTAAGGTTTTTTCTTACTCATATTTTTTGTATTCATGCTTTTTGTATTATTAATTATAATGGTAGACAATTTACGTGCTTTTTGCTTTTTATTATAGTAGACAGGAATGTATAGAATAGTAGTAGGAAGGGAATAATTAAGTAATTGTTATTTTAGGGGGGATGTTGATTAGGTGATTTTTATAATCTGTTAAGGGGTTGATCTATAGAAATAATGTGACTTTGGTTTAATATAGAGTAAGTGATTGATTATGGGAAATTGCTGTATATCCTTGATGTTTAAAGTCAGAAGTCACTTCTTTTTGTAATCTATCTAAAAAAATTTCTCTTGTGTTTTCACACTTTTTAGTTTTTTTCTTTTTTGTAGTTTTTTGTTTTTCTGTATCTTTTATCTTTTTCTGAAATTTAATAAAATTCTTTTTTTAAAAAAAGAAATTTCTCTAGAAGGACTAACCCTTCAGGATATCAGGACTATAATGTGAAACTGCAATATTTGGCAGTTACTACTAATCCAGAATGCTTGAACAGCATTAGCAAGTAGAAGGAAAAAATGGCATGTCTTTCCATGTTTATTTCAGAGACCTGCTTTGAAACGGGTGTGGGAATTTGAGCTTTATTCTGGTAACTAAGCATAGTCTCTAAGGTTGAGGAATGCTGTATCTCTCTTTAGGAGGAAGGACTGCATTATAGTTAACAGGGAGCTGAGGCTACTTGAGTGGTAAATTTGATTTTGTTAATCTGGAAATCTACTTGCAGTTTGTTTCAAGTGGGTGACAATCAACATCAAATAGATGCTGTTTTCTTGCTTTCCTTCAGAACAGATTTGGAGTACAGATTTGGTAGTTTCAGGAAGGAAGGAAAATTTGACCCACTGGCTGAATCTGGCAGACAAATACAATTGAATAAAGCCCTTTAAAAAAATGCTATTGAATTATCTTTCTTTCTAAACTACTTCGTGCAATTTTTTGCAGTAAAAAGGGAGATGAAAACACTTTAGAATGAATGGATCCATAATTCTTTTATATTTTGGGAGAGGGGAATATGTTGCCGTTGAAACAATCCTATGTCATTTGTATCAATTATAAATTCTTACTGAAGTATCAGAAAATCAATTAAAAGTGAATCCTAGTTGACTTCTGCTAGCAATACTCCGGCACCTCCTCTGTGTTCTCTCAAACTGCCCTGGAGTGTCCCCTCCAGAGTGTGCATGTAAGACTCACAAGGGAGGAAGTTGTTCTGTTGCTCCAATGGAATTTGCTTCCACTGATGATTTGAGATTTCCAGCATATTAAAACCATTTAAAAAATAATTTCCTTGTTATAAGGCACTCAAGATGTTACTGAAATATACTTCCCATCCTTCCCAACTAGGTGTGTTGTAGTGCATCACCATCTGGAGTGCCACAAGTCATCTACCCCTGTAATTATCCACATAAGTGGCAGCCTTAGTAAGGTCTCCTTTGAGTAATTTGACTCCTGGTGGCTTCATGGACACATTTGTGTAGGTTTCTTGGAAACTACCAAGAAGCAATCCACACTTGCATTCTTCTTGGATGTCCCCCCCCCCCCCCCCAGTAAAGTCTACAGCCCTAGGATTCCCTGGAAATCTTCCATCCAAGTGCTAACCAGACCTAATCCATCTGAGCTTCCCACCCTAGGCAAGGTCAGTCAGCCACCTGCAGAGCCTACCATCCATATGCATGTTATTTATTCCACATTCTAACTCTGGGTATATGATTGGCTTGGCCACGGATTTTCAGTCTGTTTGATTTAGTATTTGTGTTCTTTCCATGGTCTGTTAGTCTTGGCCCTTCATGGCTTGGTGGCAGTATATAATACAATGCACTGCTTTCTATGAGCTAATGTAGTTTGTTGTAACTTGCGCAATCATTTCCTACGATCCAAGAAGACACTGTCTATTAAATTTACTCATCAGAATAAATTGGAGCTCAAGGCCATATAAGTCATACTCTGTCCTCCAATTTTATCCAGACACCAGTTTGATCACGTAGTTAGGTTAAGAGTGCAAGTACAGTAGCAAAATATCTCACAGAGAGCTTCCTTAGCTAACAGCAGACTTGAATCTGGGTCTCCACAGGCTCAAACCTACCTTTCTTCTTAATGCACAAGATAACTGTAGGTGAGGTCACACTCTCAGCCTAGACCAGAGCTTTCCAAACTGTGTGTCGCGACACAAAAGTGTGTCGCCACACACAGTCTGGTGTGTCGCCACACAACCCGGAAGCGCTGATCATCATCAGTGCTTCCGGGTTTTCCCGTGGCGACACACCAACGGCGGCACGCAAAAACCCGAAAGCAGCAGCAGCGCTTCCGGGTTTTTGCGCGCTGCCGCACTTCCGGGTTTTCCCGCGGCGACACACCAATGCCGGTTGGTGTGTCGCCGCGGGAAAAACTTTGGAAAGCCCTGGCCTAGACACTGTAGGAGTGTTAGTCAATGATATTGCATCTGGTAGCACCTTTTCAAACTAACACATGGCATAAACTTCTTCTGTTCTGCCCTGTGTTGTTGTCGTGTGTAGGTGCAGAATAACACGCTGAGGCAAGGAATCTAGTCTCTAGTGTTTATTGCATATCCTACAACCAGAAATCCTGCTAAACTGAGAGTACCCGAAGAAAGCCAAGGATATGAGTCCAGTCTAGGGTGGAGCCTTCCTGATGCGTTTGGGAGAGAAGGCGAGGCTTTCTGAGCTACGTACCCGTTTGACTGACAAGGGCAAGCTTCCCTCCTGTGTCTCCCTGACACCACCACCCTCCCCAGCAAAAAATTCCATTGCGTCCTCCTCCCCTCCTTCGTCCTTGGCATCAGGTACGATCCCGTGTGAATAAGTATCCATCTCCTCCTCCCCCTCCTGGGAGCTGGGCAGAGAAGGGAGGTCGTCTACGAAAGGAATGTCCGGGGAGTTATCCTCTCCTTCTGTTTGATCAGATAGCTCAGATGCAGCTGTCTGTTCTACCATCTCAAGCTGGCCGGTCTCCTCATCTTCAGCTGGGGGCTGTAGGTCTGGGAGTCGAGCTGGTCGAGGCTTGTGAGGGAAAATCTGATGAAACTTATGCACCAGCAAGGGGGCATGAACGTCTTTGGCATTTTCCCAGGAGCGCTCTGCCTGAGAATACCCCTTCCAGTGTATTAAATACTGAATTCCCCTGCCCCTCCTTCTGGAATCCAAAATTTCTTGTACTTCGTATTCCGGTTCCCCTTCGACAATTATCGGAGGTGGGGGGGTGGTATGCGAACGCAAGGCGCTTGGAGGGGGATCCTTGACTAACAAGGACTTGTGAAACACTGGGTGTATCTTCATGGAGTGGGGAAGCTGCAAACGATAAGCGACAGGGTTTATTTGCTGTACTGGGAAGGGGCCGATAAACTTAGCGTCTAATTTTTTGCAAGGCCTGTTAGATTGCAAAAACTTAGTAGATAGCCAGACTTTGTCTCCCAGTGAGATGGAAGGTCCTTCCTGTCTGTGTTCATCTGCGTTCCTCTTATAGGCTGCTTTCGCCAGATCAAGCTGCTCCGTTAACAGCTGATGGGCTGCCTGCCTCTCTGCCAGGAAATCCGTGGCTGCAGGAACCGGTGTTTGTTGGGATGAAAGAGGCAACACCCTCGGGTTTGTGCCATAGAGTGCCTGGAAGGGGGACATCTTGGTTGAAGAATGTACTGAATTGTTGTAAGCAAACTCTGCCATTGGAAGTAGTTCTGGCCAATTGTCCTGGCGGTAGTTAATGTAACATCTGAGATATTGCTGCAATAACTGGTTAGTTTTCTCTGCTTCGCCATTACTGCAAGGATGATTCGCAGAGGATAAGTGTATCTTGACCCCTAATGTCTGAAAAAGCGCCCCCCAGAACCTGGAAGTAAATTACGAACCTCGATCTGAAATTAAGTGGTTAACCATACCTCTGTATCGGAAGACATTGTCCAAAAAGAGCTGTGCTGTAGCCTGTGCTGTTGGAAGGCCCTTGCAGGGTATAAAATGTGCCATCTTTGTAAAGCAGTCCACCACTACCAGGATGGACGTGAAGCCCTGTGCCTGTGGCAAATCAGTGATGAAATCCATGGAGACAGTGTCCCAAGGTTGGGGAGGCGTGGGTAGGGGTTGCAAGAGGCCTGCTGGTTTCCCTGCAACAGTTTTAGCGCATCTACATACGTGGCAAGAGGCCACGTAAGTCTTTATGTGCGCTGCCATCTTGGGCCACCAGTAATCTCTGAGTGTTCTGTGCAGCGTCTTGAACACACCCCCCCGTGTCCTGCCGTTGGGCTATCATGACATAGCTGTAGAACTTCTTCCCTCAGGGTTTTGGGAACATACAGCCGCCCGCTATGCCAAAGGGTCCCTGCCTCCACTGTGAATGGGGACGGTGTTCCGCTCTGGACCCCCTCTAGGTCCTCCAGCCTAGCCTGTGCATAGGGGTCTTGGCCCTGCTGAGCCTTGATTCTTACAAGGAGATCATCTGCTAGTCTGACTGCTGCCAAGATCTCTACTTGGTCCCCTTCGGGAGACTCCTCAAAATTATGAGGCTGTAAAATTGTGGCTTGGGTGGCTTGGTCAGGTTCTGCAATGTCCTGCGGCTGCCTAGACAAAGCGTCAGCCAGCCTGTTTTGTTTGCCTGGCAAGTACGAGATGACAAAATTGAAGCGTGAAAAAAATTGACTCCATCTGACCTGACGGGGGGTGAGGGATCCAGATCTCTGCAACAGAGCTAGGTTTTTATGGTCTGAGTAAACCTTGACTGGAAATGTCGCTCCCTCTAACCAATGCCTCCATTCTTGAAAGGCTGACTTTATGGCAAGCAATTCCTTGTTGAAAACATCGTAATTCCTCTCTGCTGGTGACAGCGTGTGAGAGAAATAGGCACAAGGTAACAAAGCTTCCCCTCCTTCGTCCGCCGCTTGGAGCAAAATGGCGGCGACGGCGAAGTTTGATGCGTCACAATGGACGTGGAACTGTTTTAGAGGGTTGGGGTGCCTCAGGAGTGGTGGGGATGCAAACAGCTGTTTAAATTCCTGGAAAGCAGCTTGCTGCTGTTCCCCCCAGCAAAAGCGTTTGTCTTTCTTTAAAAGCTGAGTAAGGGGACGCGCTTTCTCCGCATACCCCGCAATAAATTTGTGAAAGAAATTTGCATACCCCAGAAATTGTTGGACCTCCTTGACGTTACGGGGAGGCTTCCAGGACAGAATTGCTTGGACCTTTGCAGGATCCATGGCTATGCCTTCTGTGGAAATCCTGTATCCCAGATAGTCTAATTGAGTTAAGTCAAAGGCACACTTCTCTAGCTTGGCAAAAAGCTTGTTCTCCCTCAGCCTCTGCAGCACGTTTCGCACATGAGTTATGTGGGAGGTGGGGTCCTCAGAATAAATCAGAATGTCATCGAGATAAACAATTACATATTTATCTAACAAGTCTGAGAAAATATGGTTCATAAATCTGGAAAATACTGCCCCACAATTACTTAGTCCGAAAGGCATGACTAGATATTCAAACTTACCATATCTGGTATTAAAGGCCGTCAAGTATTCATGGCCAGGTTTTATTCTGATCAAATTGTATGCATTCCTGAGGTCTAGCTTGGTAAAAATGCGGGCCTTTTGCAGGCGATCTAGCAATTCCGATATCACTGGAAGAGGGTAGTGGTCTCTAATGGTGACTGCGTTGAGTGCGCTGTAGTCATGTACCGTGCGCATGGGGGGTCCTTTATCGCCCGCCTGTGCTGCTGGGGCGAAAGGATCGGCCTTTTTAGGCACGAAGAAGGTAGGGGCAGATGCAGGTGATGTCGATGGCCGAATGAACCCTTTCTTGAGGTTGGTATCCACATATTCCTTTAGGATAGCTAGTTCCCTTGGAGACATTGCATAATGCCTTGCCGCTGGGATCTTGGCTCCAGGCTTTAAATCTACTGTGCAGTCGAAAGATCTATTGGGGGGCAACACTGTGGCCTCTTGTTCTCCGAAGATGTCTGCATAGTCTCCATACTTTGTTGGTAGGAGAGCCTTCCCTGCTTCCAGGCGTGCTGCTGCCGGCTGGGATCGGGTAATGCCCTGTAATTTGTGGTGCAGACAGTCCTGAGAAGGAAAAGAAACTGCTCCGGTCATCCAGTCCAAACTGGGGTTGTGAAGTCTCAACCAAGGTGCCCCGAGAATGACCGGGACTTGCAAGGAAGCAGTAACATACAGTTGGATCCACTCCGTGTGATCTGCGATGGACAGTTGAATTGGTTGGGTGCAGTGTGTAATGGCTCCTGCCTCGAGAGGTTGCCCATCGATTGTTTCAACCTGCATGGGGCTTGGTAGTGCAATCGTTGGAATCTGAAACCTTTCCACCGCTTCCCCATCTATAAAATTGGTTGTCGCACCTGAATCGATCATTACGTTTACCGGTAATAGGTGCTTGGAATCTGTAGTCAGCGTGGCTGGAACAATGTAAAAATCTTGGCTGTGATCTGCCGCCTGAGCCCTTCTTAATTGCTGGATGGCCTCCCTACGGGGCTCTGACAAGGGGGGCCACTGAAGTTTAACTGCTGGGAAGAAACGGCTGGCATGTGGGCCTGCTCTGTGGCTTGGGTTGTAAATCTTACCGGGGTTGCCTGGCGTCTGGTCGGGCAGGCCCTTGCGATGTGCCCTGGCCCCCCGCAATAGTAACAAAGTGCATTGTCTCTTCTCCTTTGCCTCTCGGCTTCAGAGAGCCCCCTTCGTGTGGCCCCTATCTGCATAGGTTCCTCTGCGCTCAGGGGAACAAACGTGTTAGAGGGGGTAGCAAAACCTGGAAAAGCTGGTCGGGTTCCTGCCCTGTTCCTCCCTGGCCGGAGCTGCTTTAACTCTTCCAATCGAGCATCTATGACGACTGTCAACTGGTATAGGTCTTCCAATGTAGCTGGCGTGCCCTGCCGCACTAATTCCGTCTTAATCTCTTCGTCCAGTCCTTGTTTAAACTGATCCTTCAATGCCACCTCATTCCAACCCAAATCTCCTGCCAGCAGTTTGAAATCTGCAATGTACGCTCCTACTCTCCTGTTCCCCTGTCGGAGCCGTCGGATCTCTCGGCTGGCAGTGACTTCTCTGATTGGATCATCAAAATGGGCTCTGAAACGGGCCATAAAATTCTGGTAGTTGTCCAGAATTGGGTCGTTAGCTTCCACCATGGGGATGGACCATCTTGCGGCTGAGCCTTTCAGCAAACTTAAAATGAATGTGACTCTGGACCTCTCCGTCGGGAACTCGGCTGGTCTGCTGTCGAAAAACATGGTGCACTGGGCGACCAAAGCCCTGAGCTGCGCTGTCTCTCCCCCAAATTTCTCTGGCAAACATCCTGGAGATCGCAGAACGACTGGTGGTGGTTGTGCTGCTGGTGCCGGCTGCTGGACGACTGGGGCTGGTTGTTGCATTTGTTGTATCATCGCTGCTTGCAAGTTGTTAATCTGGTCGTCGACTTGCTGTTGGTGTTGTGTTAATGCTGCCGCGAGCTGAATTATTGCCTGCTGCAATTCCTGAGTCTGAGAAGCCATTCTCCTGGTTTGTGTTTTCCTCCCTCTTCTGCTGGGAGTTGTGGTTTAGCAGGATTGATGTCGTGTGTAGGTGCAGAATAACACGCCGAGGCAAGGAATCTAGTCTCTAGTGTTTATTGCATATCCTACAACCAGAAATCCTGCTAAACTGAGAGTACCCGAAGAAAGCCAAGGATATGAGTCCAGTCTAGGGTGGAGCCTTCCTGATGCGTTTGGGAGAGAAGGCGAGGCTTTCTGAGCTACGTACCCATTTGACTGACAAGGGCAAGCTTCCCCCCCCTCCCTCCTGTGTCTCCCTGACAGTTGTGAAGTCATTTTATTCCCAGGCCATTGCTCTATATCATAGCTTTCCAAACTGTGTGTCGCGACACTTTAGTGTGTCACAACACACAGTTTAGTGTGTCGCGACACAACCCGGAAGTGGTGGCGGGGGCGTGCACGGCAGCGGCGCGGGGGTGGTGGTGGTGTGCACAGCGGCGGCAGCAACAACGGCGCACCATCAGCGCTTCCGCGTTTTAGCGGAAAACACGAGGCCCCCGCCGCGCACCCCCCCGCATCGCCGCCGTGCATGCCCCCGCCGCCATGCGCGCCACCGCCACTGCCGTTGGTGTGTCGCCAACGGCGGCAGTTTGGAAAGCACTGCTCTATATAAAGGAAAGCTGAATTGAACCAGAGATGAAAGCTGAATGTATCATGTTTCTGACCCTTAGAATGTTATTGATATTACATAACACCTTGCTATTTCATCATCATATGAAGTTGTCCTACAGTATAATACTAATAATATTTGCTCAAAAGTATATGAAAGCCAGCTGGGTGACCTTGGGCCAGTCACTCTCTCTCAGCCCAACTCACCTCACAGGGTTGCTGTTGTGGGGAAAATAGGAGGAGGAGGGAGTATTAGGTATGTTCGCCACCTTGAGTTATTTATAAAAATAATAAAGGTGGGATAAAAATTAAATAAATAAATTAAATAAATAAATAATATCCATTTGGTTGATTTACATCGTTGCAACTGTGCTTACCACTAATCCTCATGGAAGCTCTCCCATACTTTCTCTGCCCTGAATCAAAGCTATTTAAAATGCTGATAATGTAACATTACAACTTGCAGCCTTATAGGCAAAGTGCTGAGAATAGGAAATGCAGTCCCTGATAAATATAAAAAATAAGTACCAGCAATTAGGGACAAATTGAAATAGAAAAAAAAAAGTGGCTGTTGCGGATAATCTGCTGTAGGTCTAATAAAAGAAATGACTTGTGTATTCCATAATACACTCCTCCCTGAAGGATAATGAATCAAATAATTATCTGAGGCATTTCTCAATCAGTGGTTTCTTTTGTTTGACAGCAGATAATGCTAAAATGGAGTTACACAGCTTCAGTGTATAACCCTACCTTTATACAGAGATTGGATTGGACAGGATTCCACAGCAGATGTGACAAATTTCATCCATGGATGGAAGGAATGGAACATTTGCCAAAGAAATAAGGAGACTGGAAATGTGTTACATTAGTCTAGGATTCCTCCTCAATCTTTTTTGGCCAACAGTCCCATCTGAATTTGTAGGAGAATATTGCAGACACAGTTGATGGAATGCATGTGGCCTCCTCTCCAAATGTAGTGGGTGTGCATGATATAGCCAGTTTGGTCTAGTGGTTAAGGTGCTGGGCTAGAAACCAGGAGTCTGTGAGTTCTAGTCCCGCCGGCTGGGTGACCTTGGGCCAGTCACTCTCTCTCAGCCCAACTCACCTCACAGGGTTGCTGTTGTGGGGAAAATAGGAGGAGGAAGGAGTATTTGGTATGTTCGCCGCCTTGAGTTATTTATAAAAATAATAAAGGCGTGATAAAAAATAAAATAAAATAATTATATATATATATATATATATATATATATATATATGAATTCTATTTATTGTTTAGTTCTGTTACTCAAGGTAGTTTATACAGAAATGCAAGAATAAAAATAAAAAGACTGAGTTTTAAAAAAACACATTAAAACCTTTTTAAAAAAACAGCAACAGATCATTGCCTTGTAAAAGCCTGATGAAAGATATGCATACTGACTACTCTTCTAAAGGCAAAGGGAGTGCATTACACAGCCTTCTCTCCCTGCCAGATAAATGAGCCTCTGACACAGGGGACATCTTCAGAAGCACCTCTCCCACCAATCTTAATGCTCACCTACTTTGTAAGAGGAGAGTCATTCCCATGATAGTCAGGTCCTTTAAGCTGCTTAAAGATTTAAAATTAACACCTTAATTTATGCTTGGATAGCAAATAGTGCCAAATGCAGCTCTGTCAGTGCAGACATCCTATGATCCTTGTATCTTATAATAGTTAGCACCCTGATGCCCTATTTTGCACCAATTTCAGCTTCCAGATAACTTTTCAATGTGAGCTTTCATACAGATTGTGTTGTAATAATAAAGACAGGATTTGACCAAGGCGTGGATAATTGTTGCCAAATCTAACCAGCTCAAGATCATTTACAGATAGTACATTAGTCATAATTGTGTAAATGTGCTCCTTACTATATTCACCATTGTGAATATAGAAGCAACTGGGAATCAAGGATCACCCCTAGGCTACAGGCTACCTTTAGAGAAGTGCAAATTATCAGGAACAAGTGAACCTCAGTCTTGGAGTCCAGTTTCTAGCACCTCTATTTTATCCAGAATAAATTTTAACTAATTCTCTTTTATCCAGCCCATTACTGAACTTACACAATGATTAAGAGTACTGACTGCTTCCTTGGAGCTGGCTGCAAGAGCAGCAGAGCTGGTTTTTGTCAGCATACTGGTAGCAATCCACTCCAAAGTTCTCAAAAATCCTCCCCAGAAATTTCATGTAGATATTGAACAACAGGAGACACAAGATAGAATTAAGTGGGACACAATACATCAATGGCCTCAGTGCTGAATGGTAGTCACAGAGCACATTATTTACACAGACTGATGGGAAAGACCAGAACCACTGTACCACAACAAGCCTCTCAAAGCTCAACTCCACAGAGGGTCCAGAAGGATACCACTGTTATCAAAAGTCACTAACAGGTCTGAAAGAACCTGTTAGTTCTTTCTATGACACTCTTCCCATCAGCCACCAAGGTGATCAAATAGGGCTCAGTACCATATCTATTTGAAACCCCATTGAAATGAGTTCAAATATTCAGTACAGGTAGTCCTCGACTTACGGCCATTTGTTTAATGACCGTTCAAAGTTATGACGGCACTGAAAAAAAGCGACTTACGACCCGTGGTCACATGATCAAAATTTGGGCATTTGGCAACCGGCATATATTTACAATGGTTGCAGTGTCCCGGGGTCACACGATCACCATTTGCGACCTTCCCAGGGGGCTTCCGACAAGAAAAGTCAATGGGGGAGGCCAGATTTGCTTAACGACCATGGCAAAAAAGGTCATAAAATCGGGCACGACTCACTTAATGACCATATCGCTTAGCAATGGAAGTTCCAGTCTCAATTGTGGTTGTAAGTCAAGGACTACCTATATTCTCATAAGCTTCATTCTCATTACTGTTCTGAATGTATATGGTTTTCTCAAGACATCAGCAATATTTTTGTTGTTCAGTCTATCTATCTATCTATCTATCTATCTATCTATCTATCTATCTATCTATCTATCTATTTATTTATTTATTTATTTTTCTAACTTATATCACTGCCCATCTCAGTTTAGTCGTGTCCGACTCTTCGTGACCTCATGGACCATAGCATGCCAGGCTTTCCTGTCCTCCACTGCCTCCCGGAGTTTACTCAAATTCATGTTCGTTACATCTGTGATGCTATCTAACCATCTCATCCTCTGCCGTCCCCTTCTCCTTTTGCCTTCAGTCTTTCCCAGCATCAGGGTATTTTCCAGTGAGTCCTCTCTTCGCATTAGGTGGCCAAAGTATTTGAGCTTCAGCTTCAGCATCTGTCCTTCCAATGAGCAGTCAGGGTTGATTTCCTTTAGGATTGACTGATTTGACCTCCTTGCAGTCCAAGGGACTCTCAAGAGTCTTCTCCAGCACCACAGTTCGAAAGCATCAATTCTTCGGCGCTCAGCCTTCCTTATGGTCTAGCTCTCACAGCCATACATTACTACCAGGAAAACCATAGCTTTAATTATATGGACCTTTGTCAGCAAGGTGATGTCTCTTTTTAATATGCTGTCTAGGTTTGCCATAGCTTTCCTCCCAAGGAGCAAGCGTCTTTTAATTTCATGGCTGCAGTCACCGTCTGCAGTGATCTTGGAGCCCAAGAAAATAAAATTTGTCACTGCTTCCATTTCTTTCCCTTCTATTTGCCAGGAAGTGATGGGACCAGATGCCATGATCTGAGTTTTTTTTTAATCAGCAATATAAAGAACTGGTATTGCTGGTTACTGCAGAAAGAGGAAAATTGGTACCCTGCAGATTTTTCTGAATTCCAAGTCCGGACCATTGGCTAGGCAATTAGGGCTATTGGGGGCCTTAATCCAAAACATCTGGAAGACATCAGGTTGCTTTCTTTTATATTAGTGCCTCTGAGGTAGGGATGGACAACTGTCAATTTGGTTTTCACTGTATTTCTCACTTTATCATTCTGTTCAGTTCTATTCCCACATTGGTTTACATATTTGACACACACACACACACCCGGCAAAAAAAGCCAATCCTAAGACATTTGTGCATAGTTTCATATACACTCTTCCTAATCTTCACATTTTTCATGCACTTTTCCTAGAGGTTGCAGTACATGCAATTATTGCTTGAAATGTTTCCATTGTATCGTGTTTTTCGGCAGGATCCAATAATTTTAGCTTGCTCTGAAATCACTGGTCAACTGAGCTGGACAGCTGACATTTTTCTGCTGAATTAACAAGGATTTGGAAGAAACCTTTTCTTCCTAACTACTTCTGCGGGTGCCTCACACATTACAGAGAAACATTGAAAGAGGAAGGCAAAAATCCCCCTGCCTGGCGCACACTTCCTCAAACCGATTTGAGTTTTCAAATTTCTTTCCACTTCCTCTCTCAAGGAATCCATTTATGCCAACTTGGAAAATCCTTCCTTGAATAGAGGTGTGGGCCTCAGGCACAATCTTTCTCCCATCTTTCTCCCGGCTCTGTCTTCTGTGCCTAGGAAGATTAAGACCATTTCACAAGCTCAACAGCAGCATGGTGATCTTAAGGATCCTCCTTTAGATAATAAAAGGACTTAAAATAACATCTCAATATAACCATGACCCCAGGTGTAAGGTCACACAGATACCTAGAAACATATTTAGGATTCCCTTACCAACTTTGCTCAGACTGAAGAAGCTCCTTGGATAAGGAGCGAAACGTTTCCACTGAGAAAATAGAAATCCAGTTGACATGATTCAAGCTACAGACAATTCCTCAAACCGAATTACACACTTTAATACTTCCCTGAGCAGCTGGAGCAAGGGCAGGACAAGAAAACTAGCAACCATTTAAATAAATAACATCAGCAATCATGTAATCATCTAATATGTAAAAATATAACCTGGAGCCTTTTCCATTCAGGGTTTGTTCCTACAGAGCAATTGTTGTCAAAGGCCCTGTTGGAGGGATGGAAAACAGAGCCTGGGGTGTCTATGAAGGTTCTCAGTCATCCAGGTGGAACAGTCTGTGGCTTGAATCATGTCAACTGGATTTCTATTTTCTTAGTGGAAACGTTTCACTCCTTATCCAAGGAGCTTCTTCAGTCTGAGTAAAGTTAGTAAGGGAATCCTTAAATATGTTTCTAGGCTGGCTGTGTGACCTTGCACCTGGGGCTAGGTCATGGTTATTTTTGAGATGTTTGTTTCTAAGTCCCTTTATCATCTAAAGGAGGATCGTTAAGATTACCCTGCTGCTGTTGAGCTTGTGAAATGGTCTTAATCTTCCTAGGCACAGAAGACAAAGCAGGAAGGAAGATAGGGGAAAGGTTATGCCTGAGGCCCCCACCTCTATTCAAGGAAGGATTTTCCAAGTCGGCATGAATGGATTCCTTGACCCCTCTCTCAAACCACCTATCTTCTCTGTCTAAAATGTGAACATTAATGTCCTCAAATGAGTGTCCTTTTTCCTTTAGATGAAGATAAACTGCTGACTCTGGTCCTGTGGTGTTACTTCTCCTGTGTTGGGCCATCCTCCTGTACAAAGGTTGTTTGGTTTCTCCAATGTAGAGTTCAGAGCACTCCTCACTGCACTGGATTGCATACACTACATTGCTTTCCTTGTGTTTTGGAGTTTGATCTTTGGGGTGTACAAGCCTCTGTCTCAGTGTGTTGGTGGGTTTGAAATATACAGGTATGTGGTGTTTGCCAAATATCCGTTTGATCTTTTCAGACACGCCAGCCATGTAAGGAATGACCAGGTTCTTCCGTTTACTCTGAGTCTCAGCCCTATCTGTCGCTGTTTTAGGTCTGGTAGACTTAGATTTGGTGAAGGCCCAATTTGGATATCCACAGGCCTGCAGAGATGTTCTCAGATGCTGCTTTTCATTCTTTTTGGAATCCATGGAGGTGGGGATGGTTTCTGCTCTGTGTGACAATGTCCTGATGACTCCTAGTTTGTGCTGCAGTGGATGGTGGGAGTCAAACATCAGGTATTGATCTGTGTGTGTGGGTTTCCTGTAGATCCCTATTTCTAGCTTGCCACCGGTCCCAATGAGGACTTCGCAGTCTAGGAATGCCAGTCTGTTGTCCTTGGTGTCTTCTCTGGTGAAGCTAATGTTGGCATCTATAGTGTTTATATGGTCCGTGAAGGCCTGTACTTCCTGGGCCTTCCTAGCACAAACTAGGAGTCATCAGGACATTGTCACACAGAGCAGAAACCATCCCCACCTCCATGGATTCCAAAAAGAATGAAAAGCAGCATCTGAGAACAGCTCTGCAGGCCTGTGGATATCCAAATTGGGCCTTCACCAAATCTAAGTCTACCAGACCTAAAACAGCGACAGATAGGGCTGAGACTCAGAGTAAACGGAAGAACCTGGTCATTCCTTACATGGCTGGCGTGTCTGAAAAGATCAAACGGATATTTGGCAAACACCACATACCTGTATATTTCAAACCCACCAACACACTGAGACAGAGGCTTGTACACCCCAAAGATCAAACTCCAAAACACAAGGAAAGCAATGTAGTGTATGCAATCCAGTGCAGTGAGGAGTGCTCTGAACTCTACATTGGAGAAACCAAACAACCTTTGTACAGGAGGATGGCCCAACACAGGAGAAGTAACACCACAGGACCAGAGTCAGCAGTTTATCTTCATCTAAAGGAAAAAGGACACTCATTTGAGGACATTAATGTTCACATTTTAGACAGAGAAGATAGGTGGTTTGAGAGAGGGGTCAAGGAATCCATTCATGCCAACTTGGAAAATCCTTCCTTGAATAGAGGTGGGGGCCTCAGGCATAACCTTTCCCCTATCTTCCTTCCTGCTTTGTCTTCTGTGCCTAGGAAGATTAAGACCATTTCACAAGCTCAACAGCAGCAGGGTAATCTTAACGATCCTCCTTTAGATGATAAAGGGACTTAGAAACAAACATCTCAAAAATAACCATGACCTAGCCCCAGGTGCAAGGTCACACAGCCAGCCTAGAAACATATTTAAGGATTCCCTTACTAACTTTACTCAGACTGAAGAAGCTCCTTGGATAAGGAGTGAAACGTTTCCACTAAGAAAATAGAAATCCAGTTGACATGATTCAAGCCACAGACTGTTCCACCTGGATGACTGAGAACCTTCATAGACATATTGCCATACATTTTGGGGATGAAACCCTGAAGTTGGTAAGGAAATTCGAGAAGACAGCAAGAAAGGTGGCAGACTATAGAAACCACCTACGTTTTAACCTCAGATGCAGACAACAGAGACTCATCCCGACAAGCCTACGCCTGCAATCTACAGTTAAGGGTCACAGAGCAGATCAGATCCTGCAGCAGGCACAAAGACATCTTCTAAATGAAAGAATAAGGCAAGTCCACTTCACCATTGATGCCCTGCAATACAATTTTGAAAACCTTCACCAGGAACTCACAGCCACCCTTCCTGACCCAATCCTGGATAGAGTTATTCAGCTTGGCAATAAAGTACAGCTGGCCCAGCATCACAAGACAAAGGAGAGGCAAACTAAGAAATTTGACATTCTTCTTTCTCGCAGCAAGCAGAAACAAGGAACTGGAGAAACCGCTGGGAGGAACAACAACAACAGGACCACAGAGGACAAAAAGAACATGTGGGTGAAAAATCTCTCAGACAGAGAACTTACCCAACCAGAGAGAGATGTCCTAGCCAAAGGTCTTAATTTTGCCATCACTCCCAAGCAAGTTCCGGTTGTGGAGCTCATTACAGCCACAGAATCTGCCATCCACAACAACCACCTACCTTTTGAAGAAGCAGAACAACTCCGGCTTAAAATATCTGCAGCTCTGTCCAGTGCTCAACCTCCTCCCCCCAACCTTACCGTCCAAGAGAGGAGAGCCCTGACAGCCCTCAGCAAAGATGAAACCATCACCATTTTACCTGCTGACAAAGGAAGATGTACAGTGGTTCTAAACACTGCAGACTACCACAATAAAATTACCTCACTTTTGGAGGATCACCATACATATGAAAAACTGAAAAGAGACCCCACCAACAATTACAAGAAAAAGGCAATAGACAGTTTGAAACAATTGGAACATGATGGCTCCATCGATAGGATTACCTACCACCGTCTGTATCCTGGAGAAGCCATCCCCTGCATCTACGGACTTCCTAAGATCCACAAGGAAGGAACACCCCTCCGACCCATAGTCAGCAGCATCAATTCGGTAACATACAACATTGCCAAACACCTCTCTACCATACTAGCACCTCTAGTTGGACACTCTGAACACCACATCCATAATTCGGAAGAATTTGTTTCCAAAGCAAAGATCCTGAAACTGGATACAGATGAAACTATGGTCTCCTTTGATGTGTCCTCCCTTTTCACCAGCATCCCCACCACTCATGCTCTATCCGCTGTCAGGAAGAGACTAGAAGAGGACAGCACCCTGGAAAGGAGAAGCCATCTCAACCCAAACCAGATCTGCCATCTTCTGGACCTGTGTCTTAACACCACTTATTTCACATACAGAGGTGACTTTTACAGACAAAAACACGGCTGTGCCATGGGTTCTCCTGTGTCACCCATTGTGGCCAATTTATACATGGAAGAAGTGGAGAAGAAAGCACTCAACACATTCCAGGGAACGGTGCCCACCCACTGGTTTAGGTATGTGGATGACACCTGGGTCAAAATCAAGGCCCAGGAAGTACAGGCCTTCACGGACCATATAAACACTATAGATGCCAACATTAGCTTCACCAGAGAAGACACCAAGGACAACAGACTGGCATTCCTAGACTGCGAAGTCCTCATTGGGACCGGTGGCAAGCTAGAAATAGGGATCTACAGGAAACCCACACACACAGATCAATACCTGATGTTTGACTCCCACCATCCACTGCAGCACAAACTAGGAGTCATCAGGACATTGTCACACAGAGCAGAAACCATCCCCACCTCCATGGATTCCAAAAAGAATGAAAAGCAGCATCTGAGAACAGCTCTGCAGGCCTGTGGATATCCAAATTGGGCCTTCACCAAATCTAAGTCTACCAGACCTAAAACAGCGACAGATAGGGCTGAGACTCAGAGTAAACGGAAGAACCTGGTCATTCCTTACATGGCTGGCGTGTCTGAAAAGATCAAACGGATATTTGGCAAACACCACATACCTGTATATTTCAAACCCACCAACACACTGAGACAGAGGCTTGTACACCCCAAAGATCAAACTCCAAAACACAAGGAAAGCAATGTAGTGTATGCAATCCAGTGCAGTGAGGAGTGCTCTGAACTCTACATTGGAGAAACCAAACAACCTTTGTACAGGAGGATGGCCCAACACAGGAGAAGTAACACCACAGGACCAGAGTCAGCAGTTTATCTTCATCTAAAGGAAAAAGGACACTCATTTGAGGACATTAATGTTCACATTTTAGACAGAGAAGATAGGTGGTTTGAGAGAGGGGTCAAGGAATCCATTCATGCCAACTTGGAAAATCCTTCCTTGAATAGAGGTGGGGGCCTCAGGCATAACCTTTCCCCTATCTTCCTTCCTGCTTTGTCTTCTGTGCCTAGGAAGATTAAGACCATTTCACAAGCTCAACAGCAGCAGGGTAATCTTAACGATCCTCCTTTAGATGATAAAGGGACTTAGAAACAAACATCTCAAAAATAACCATGACCTAGCCCCAGGTGCAAGGTCACACAGCCAGCCTAGAAACATATTTAAGGATTCCCTTACTAACTTTACTCAGACTGAAGAAGCTCCTTGGATAAGGAGTGAAACGTTTCCACTAAGAAAATAGAAATCCAGTTGACATGATTCAAGCCACAGAGCCTGGGGTGGTCTCTCTCTGCCTTCCTCATCACACACTTCTGGGATCTTCCAGGATGACCTATGGGGGAAAAGAATCCTTTAAGTATCCAGATCCCAAACTGTTTGGACTTTTAAAAGTGATCACCAGCATGTTGAAGGGTTCATTATATTCTGCCTTTTGCTCCATGAAGCTCAGAGTAGCCAAGATGGCTCTTAAACCCCCACCCCCACCCTATCCTCATGGATTTATCCTCAATGCATTTGAGTTTACCCAATTTTTGTATCCATTTTTACCTAACCCTTTCTCCTCAAAATAGTGTACATGTCTCTTCTCCAACCCCATTTTATCCTCATCACAAATGAAATAAACACTGAAGCCGTAAATCAGTTAACTTGGAATACATACATGCCTTCTATTTAGCTTCAAGTCATTTGTGAACCGGTATCTCAATAATAATCTCTTTAGAGATTACTTTATTTAGCATAAAGGGTAAAACACTTTCTTTGCATGTCTCTTGATTTAAATTACAAAAACCAAGTGCAGCCCTCAGCCTGGAAAAGGTTACATTATCTTCATCGATATTTGTGTATTACACGAAGATGAGCTGCCATCTAAAACTATTAAGATAATTACTTTTATCAAATTAATTTTTTCTGCTATAAATTAAACTTTCCTCCAATAAATGAGAACAATCTTTTATAATAATAAGCTGGAAAAAGGAAAACTCTATCATGTACGTTTGTGACAGTAAAGCCCGTCATTGATTGGCTAAATTGGTGTGGTTTCAAACATTTTGAATCATTTTAACAGTTGTCCCCTGGCGCGCGCCCCCTCTCCCCCGATTAAGATGACACATTGCTCTAAGGACACCGATGGCTTCGGAAACAGGCTGAGATAAATATATATGGGATTAGTATTAGCAGGTAATCTTGTTCTAGAATTGTTAATCTGGCAACGGCATGAAGTACAGTGATTTTTATTGTAACCACGTTTTTTCTTTTTCTGATTTAGGAATTAAAAAGAACGACGACTCCAAAATCCGTGTTAATGCAGGGTCTTCATTAGGCTGACTCAAGGTCACAAGCAGCACGCAGAATTCTTGATCAGATAGGGCGGTAAATAAAGGGAGCTGAATAGAAAAAGTCAGCAGCCGTACTCCTGCTTTCACGAGGGAGACGTGCTTCTGAGCAAGCCTAATTCATAGAATCCATCTTTCTTATTTCCCAACCCACTTCAGACCAACTACTGTAGATGGAAAACGGGGGAGGGGAGGAGACCATTGTGGGCGCTCCAGCCTTAGATGGAATTGGTAAGGGAGGAAGGGCGACAATAAAAGTAGGGCTGGGACGAGGGGAGAGACGCCTGAACTGCGGTAACAGAGAACTGATGCCCTTAAGCTTTAAAGATGTGTACGGTATGGTTTCGGAGCACCAAAGCGTTTTAAAACGCACGTGTGAGCTCGGCCTCTGTCGCCGTGGGAGTCTCCAGGGCAAATTTGCTTAAATCTCGCTGCCATGGCGAACTAAAGTCAAGGAAAGCACCTCGTCCCTTTCCCCAAGCCAGAGACGGGGGAACCCCGCGAACGCTCTGCACACGTGCGCGATCCTATTCCCAGGGGCCGGGCCTGAGGAAAAGGGAGCCGCGCAAGGCGGGTGGCTCGGCTGGTGCATTGTTCCACTTCAGGGTGGGGCTTGTCATTGCAGGCTCTGGGCTGACCCTGCCTGAGAGCAGCTGCAGCGCCAAGCCAAGAGACGGAGAATGTGCTCGTTGCGCGTATTAGTGTCAGGGAGAGATGCGTGCCGTCGCCTTCTCTGACCCAGACTGGGCTCCCTTCTGCAAAAGCGCCGCGCTCTCGAGAGGGGCTACGAGGGTGGGCGGGTTCGGCGGCTGAGCAACGCGGCCCTCGCCCGGACTGACGGCCAGGCTCTGCGGCGGCGAAAGCAGCCCCTACCGGCCAGCCCCCGCTTTTGTCTGGTGGGTAGCGCCGGCAGGCCCGAGCGGCGGCGGCGGAGTAAGAAGCCCGGCGACGCTCCTCGCCGCGCGCTCCCTCGTTCGCGGCCGGGGTTGGTCCCGCCTTTCCCGCTCCAGTTGTACGGCGCCGCGGGCCGGCCCTCGCCGGGCTGGCAGCTAAGCAGCCGCGCTCGGCCCAGGTGAGTCTCTGCTTTGCTCGGCCAGGCGCTTCCCGGGGACTGCGGCAGACAGGGAGAGAGGAAAGAGCAGAGCAGGCCCGGCCTTGCGGCCTGAGCAGGCTTTGTTTCCCGCCGCTTGGGTGGCTTCACTGGGTCTGGCGGCTGCTCCCTCCTGGGGCTGCAGAGGTAAACCGAGCTGGGTGGGACTCTCCTGGGAACGGGGGGATCCATTCGCCGCATCTCTGCCTAAAAGCGTGGGTGGGTGCGTGGGTGGGAAGGAGAGAGAGAGAGAATTAATGCATAAAATCCCTCCCCCTCCAGCCACTTTCCCCCTTTCCTTCAACCTGGCATTTGCGCCCTTGCTTACAGTATTTTCTTTTTATTGTGGCAGAGGCTTTCTTCTTCAGTGTGGCTTGGCCCCGTGTTTTGGAGGGCTCTCCTTTAAGCAAGAGTTGGATTAAGATCAGAGCAACAGGTATTTTCTTATTTGCCTAATGGATGGGTTTTATACAGTTTTAATAACGTCGAGTAACACATACACATACAGCCGCTTGTAGGGAAGAGTCAGAGCTGCCGCTTTCTTCTGCTCTCTTCCAGCTCCCCTTCCCTTTGTGGTGTTGACACTTTGCAACCCCAGCCCTGAGCAAAGAGGGTGAGTGGTTACAGGCACCATTCTCATTCTCTCTCTCGCTCTCTGGACATCTTTCTATTCTAAAGAAATATTCCACTGGTTTTAACCAGTTTCTGTGTTATTTGCACATTAGTGTTTTCTAGACTTTAAACATTCTTTTTACCACGAAAGAAAGGGATTGTGATTTTGAAAGAAGGGGAAAAAAAGCCATTGATTTTTCTCTGAGGGAGAAAAAGCCTGCATCTTTGAGATGACTGCAGATGGCTTCATGTGAACACTTCACCATGACTTTTTAGCATTAGTAAAATTGTTGGTCATCTTGCAATTTCAAATGTAGTCAGGACTTTGGTAGTTAATGTATGACCAAAGTGGTGGATTCCAGTCTTGGACTGGTCCATTGTTTGACACAGTGTTGCTCCTACCTAGAGAAAGGTGGCCAGCTGAGAAAATCTGCATAATCTAAAGCTTTTCTTAAAGCATTTCCAAACCATTGTGTGGGAAATAGAAAGTGGGAGGAGTTACTTTTAAAAAAAGTCTGGAACCTTTCCATGGCAAATGGTAAAATCGGGTATTTTTCCTGTGTCTTTACTCCAAAGCAGTGTAGTTGATCTTTGCAGTTATTTGCACATAAAGAAATTGTGACAGTGTAGATACTCGTATCAATATTAATGTTGAGCACTGATTTCTTTCTCCCTTTCCTGCCCCATGATGAAAACTAGAGATAGATACAATTCCTAGGGACAGTTTATTTTTCCACTTTGAATTGGGCATGCTCTTTTTTTAATTGATCCATTGTCAGAGGAAGGGGGATTACAATGTAAAACTGGGATGATTTTAGTGGCATCATTTTTATATTGAACTGAATTTTCTTTCCTATCCCCACACTCATCCTCCCATGCCGAATAATATCTCTGGATTCATTGGTATTAACTACTGTATGTTTGAAGCAGTGCAGGAAATCTTGAAAATTTAGGAATTACCATGCCTTCTGTAGTATTAGGCCTTGGTATCTGATTTTGCAGTAACTCTTGGTTACAAACTGATGAAAATTTTCTGTAGATTATGACCTTCTAATGTGTTGAAGCATTTAGAAGTGCTTCATGGGGAATTATGCTTAATCAAAATATTATGCTTAATCAAAAATAAATTTGGTCAAAAAAACCACCAAAGCCTGTTACCTCTGGTGAAGATCATTCTTCTTTTTAATTTTATAGACTGATATTTGAGGTTGAAATTGTTGATTTTTTAAAAAAAAAATAGGGAGTAGAAAGGCTTTTCTCAGGTACTGAAAAGCAAATAATATTTTGTATCTATGTTTCTTCTTTACAGATTTATAGAACGGGGAGGAGAATGAGCAAGCAGACATTTGCAAATGGCAGAAGAATGTAGTAGTAGTTGCCAAAACATAGAAGTAGTAGAATTTGGAATTCTATTACAGGACTGGCAGAGTAAAAAAAGAAAAAGTACTTCTGAGGAAGTTATAGAATTATTCAATAATTTGCATTCCTCCAATTTTTCCAGGATCTTAGCAGTACCTTTATTCTTTGTGGTGATGCAACCCAGCCCAGTCGATTCCTCTTCCACACCTCTTGGAACTACAAGGTTAAGGGTGGAATATAGAATTAATGAAGTATATCAGATTTAGTTTTGGGCTTTTTAAGCAATTGCTGTAACCAGCATTTTAGTGTACAATTTAGGCCTTCGGTATGGAATAGAGTAGGGGCGTGGTGGCTCAGCGGGTAAGACGCCAGGCTTGTCGATTGGAAGATCGCAAGTTCGGAGGTTCAAATCCTTAGCCCTGCATGCGGAGTGAGCTCCCGCACTAGCTCCAGCTCTTGCCAACCTAGCAATTCGAAAGCATGCAAATGCAAGTAGATTAATAGGTACCACTTCGGTGGGAAGGTAACAGTGTTCCGTGCACATCATGCTGGGCACATGACCGTGGAAGCGTCTTCGGACAACGCTGGTTCTTCGGCTAACAAATGTATATGAGCACCGGCCCCTAGAGTCGGACACGACTGCACAAATGTGCGGGGGGAACCTTTACCTTTATGGAATAGAGTACTTAGAAAAACTAGAAAGAAGTATAGTCTAGGTCAGGGCTTTCCAAAGTTTTCCCGCGGTGATACACCAACCGCCGTTGGTGTGTCGCCGCGGGAAAACCTGGAAGTGCCAACGTTGCGGCAGCGCGCAAAAACCCGGAAGCGCTGCTGCCGCTTTCGGGTTTTTGTGCACCGCGGTTGGTGTGTCGCCGCAGGAAAACCCGGAAGCGCTGATGATGATCAGCGCTTCCGGGTTGTGTGGCGACACACCAGACTGTGTGTGGCGACACACTTTTGTGTCGCCACACACAGTTTGGAAAGCTCTGGTCTAGGTTGATGAATTCTTATACACTTAATCCATTGCCAGTTACTTTATCCTGTACTTCTGACTTCTGTGTTTGGTATACACTGGCATTGCATACTTCTACAGAAATACTATAATGAGACAGTTAATTTTACATAAAAATGTTTATGTACATACAATCTTTACATAAAGAATAAGAGCCTGAATTGTTTTATGCTATAGAACATTATATAAACTTTTATCAAGAAATCAGTCTCGCTGGGGGAAAAAACCTCATATGGAATTTGGTGTTTTTAAGAGACAGATTCTGCCATTGTGCTTAATATCTGCTGAGCTCCCCAGCTTGAAATATGTTTGGAGTTGATACTTTATACTTATAAAAAAAGAAGTTTCCTGCTTAATGAAGTCTTCCTGGCACAGTATACCATATTTCACAAGCCACTACTGGTGTTAATGCTCCCAAATTTCCCCCTTTCCTTCCTTTAGAGGCCTATGGTCTGAAAACAATTCAGTTACATACTGAGTCCCATAGGACTGGCTACTGTATATTGTTCCTCGTTAAAACATCTATGTTCTATTTTGAGATTGTTCTATTTGCAACACTGCAACAGATGCAGGCTTAGCTGTTAACCAGTATCAGTGCTACTTCTGTGTAAGAGTCACTGGTTATCTGCAAGGTTGGGGTACAAGACCACATTAAAATCCATGCTCAGCATGTATTTAAACACCACCAGGTGAACATCATTACTCTAAAGCCTTTTTTATTGTGTCTGAACATGGCTTGAAGAAATAGTTGTTTGGATTTAGTAATAGAATAATTGGAACTTATAAGAGCTATGCTTTGATTAAGAGCAAAGTTCAAATCCAATGCAGTTTAGAGCAGGCTGAGACATTTTTTTAATTTTATGCTCAAAGTAGGGAAGAGAATTCTAATCTAGAGATATAGAAAAGAAATGATAATTTTTAGAAAAAATAAAAAATAAATCCTCCAGTAAAAATTGATATAAAAACAAATATTGCATCTATTTCAATTTTCCCCCCTAAATCCATTCCCCCAGTTCCAAAATTTCCAGAAATGTTACAACTCTAACCTGCCCTGTTCTGAGTTAAAATCCTCTGCAAAGCTTTGATCCTGGTTTATCATTGTGAACTCACCTGTATTTCAAATGGCAACACCACAGCAGTCATACCAAATTGGGGAGGAATTTTTAAAAATCTTTCAGCACTTGTAAGGTTAAGGTAAAGGTTCCGTGCAGTCGTGTCCGACTAGGGGCCGGTGCTCATCTCTGTCTGTTAGCCGAAGAACCAGCGTTGTCCGAAGATGCTTCCATGGTTATGTGGCCGCATGACACGCGTGGAACGCTGTTACCTTCCCACCGAAGTGGTACCTATTCATCTACTTGCATTTGCATGCTTTCGAATTGCTAGGTTGGCAAGAGCTGGGGCGAGTGCAGGGAGCTCACTCCACGTGGGGCTAGGGTCTTGAACCTCCGAACTTGCGATCTTCCGATCAACAAGCCTGGTGTCTTACCCGCTGAGCCACCACGCCCCCTTGTATATATCGGCACTTGTATACAGTAATAAATCTTGCATTGGGGTAGAGGGGAAGAGGTATTAGATTCAGGTCTGTTACAAATAGAGTGAGCCTTATGATTAGACCATCAGTGTTTTCTGGAATTGCAGTCCAGAATCAGGACCAAATCAGAGTAGGCTATACCCTCACTGATTTGGGGAAGTTTGGTTATATCTAGGGCCTTGGATCCAATCTTGAAATGTGTTGGGCAGTCTCTGAGAAACCCTAGAAGTAATTAAGTGACATATAACAAGGAATTGTTTTAAAGCTTGAATCTCCAACATGGCCCCTATGGATGGCAGTATTCCAGATGAAATTTATTTATTATTTAAATTTATATGACCGCCCATCACCCCCAACTGGAAGACTCTGGGCGGCTTACAATAAAATTGCACTTAAAATACAGATATAAAATTAAAATAAGCAATATAATAAGTATAAAATCCAATCTAGGCGAATTGATCTTAAAAGTGGGGAGACCATTATGTTACTAGCCACCCCCAGGAGGAGCTATTACCTTTCCCGTCCCAAGCTAGGCGGCAGAACCAGGTTTTCAAATTTTTCCGGAAGGTCGGGAGCAAGGAAACCCGCCTCAACTGGGGGCAGGATATTCCAAAGGGCGGGCACTACTGCAAAGAAGGCCCACTTCCTGGACCCCGCCAGATGAAATTCTTTTATTGATGGGGTCCGTAGCATGCCCTCTCTGCGTGACCGGGTGGGGCAGGTCGATGTTATGGGAATAAGACGGTCCATCAGGTATCCTGCCCCCATGCCATGTAGGGCTTTAAAGGTGGATATTCTTCAAGGGTAGCCTCATGTAGAGCGCATTGCAATAGTCTATGTGGGAGATGACATGGGCATGAGTGACTGTTCGGAGGGCATCGTGGTCCAGGAATGGGCGTAGCTGGCGCACAAGCCAAAGCTGCGCAAAGGCCCTCCTGGCCACGACTGCCACCTGCTCTTTGAGCAGGAGTTGTGAGTCCAAGAGGACCCCCAAGTTGCACCAGTTCCGAATGGGGCAGTGCCACCCAATCCAGAACCAAAGATGACAACTTCCCGGGTAGCGTGAGGCCATCAATCCGCAGCCACTCGGTCTTGCCAGGGTTCAGTTGAAGCCTGTTGTTCCCCATCCAGGCCCCCACAGCCCCCAGGCACTGAGATAGGGCAGTGGCCACATCACTTACTTTTAAATCTCTCTGGTTCCATGTTCTATTTTATTTTATATTTTAAAGATTCTTTTAATTTCCAAAAATGGGAAGCTAACATGCTGCAGAAAAAGGTACCAGCTTCAAGCATAATCTTTTTTGAGCTTTATTTGGAATTGTGCCTATTTGCCCAGGAAAAAATGCAGTGAGTTAAGAGAGAGCATTCTAGAGGGCTGGAGAGAATGGTGGGATGCAACCGTACCAATTTACATTGACACAAATGAGTGTTTTTTGATTGGCATTGCCCATTATAGCAGCCATTTTTGATGAATGCCATAATATGTTTTCATATTTCTATTTGCACACCAGCCCCAAAGATGGGGGAATCCTGCTTTAAATGTCCATTTTTAAGGCCATTTTCCAGTGTCTTATGACCTATGGTAAATAAGCAGCAAATTGAATAAATGTAGTCTGAAAGAAATTGTCAGACTTCTCTACTGATCTTCATACCGTCTTCTGTAATTCAAAGTTTTTTACTTCCAGTAGAATAAATATAATTTGCAATATTTGGTTCTCTCTGGTTTCGCACCATTAAATGTAATGATGTGGTAATACACCAGTCATTATGTTGTGGAATATATTCCTATTTTGGTGATTTTACTTTGAATTCTATGGTGTGAAAGAAGTAAATGTTTTTCTAAACAATCTGTTGTAAATTGCCAGTAGAAAGTTTCAGGTTCTAATTTATATTCACAGGACTTGAAAAGCTGAGTCAAACCTCAAGCCTGGATTGTTATACAATTCCTGATGTCTTTGGAAACTGTCACAAACACAGTAAGTCAGCTCATTCAGTTTCTAAATGCTTAGGGGGCATGGATTTGCCATTTATTTATGCTAGTCGTCAAAATGCTTTATTTTTATATAGACAAGTCTATTAGCATAAGTGTTAGTTATAGACCATTTGTTTGTTTGTTTATTTTCTATCCCGCCTTTATTGTTTTTATAAATAACTCAAGGCAGTGAACATACCTAACGCTCCTTCCTCCTCCTATTTTCCCCACAACAGCAACCCTGTGAGGTGAGTTGGGCTGAGAGAGAGTGACTGGCCCAAGGTCACCCAGCCGGCTTTCATGCTTAAGGTGGGACTAGAACTCTCAGTCTCCTGGTTTGCCATTGGCTCCTTCCTAGGGCTGAGAGAGAGTGACTGGCCCAAGGTCACCCAGCCGGCTTTCATGCCTAAGGCGGGACTAGAACTCTCAGTCTCCTGGTTTGCTATTGGCTCCTTCCTAGGGCTGAGAGAGAGAGGGACTGGCCCAAGGTCACCCAGCCGGCTTTCATGCCTAAGGTGGGACTAGAACTCTCAGTCTCCTGGTTTGCTATTGGCTCCTTCCTAGGGCTGAGAGAGAGAGTGACTGGCCCAAGGTCACCTAGCCGGCTTTCGTGCCTAAGGCGGGACTAGAACTCTCAGTCTCCTGGTTTCCCATTGGCTCCTTCCTAGGGCTGAGAGAGAGTGACTGGCCCAAGGTCACCCAGCCGGCTTTCATGCCTAAGGCGGGACTAGAACTCTCAGTTTCCTGGTTTGCTATTGGCTCCTTCCTAGGGCTGAGAGAGAGAGTGACTGGCCCAAGGTCACCCAGCCGGCTTTCGTGCCTAAGGCGGGACTAGAACTCTCAGTCTCCTGGTTTCCCATTGGCTCCTTCCTAGGGCTGAGAGAGAGTGACTGGCCCAAGGTCACCCAGCCGGCTTTCATGCCTAAGGCGGGACTAGAACTCTCAGTCTCCTGGTTTGCTATTGGCTCCTTCCTAGGGCTGAGAGAGAGAGGGACTGGCCCAAGGTCACCCAGCCGGCTTTCATGCCTAAGGCGGGAATAGAACTCTCAGTCTCCTGGATTCTAGCCCGTTGCCTTAACCACTAGACCAAACTGGCTCTAATCATCAATATGATGATTAATAGCAAAAACCTAAGTATGTTTACACAGGTCAGGTCCTCCATGTTCACTAAAAAGTATTCCCAGAAAATTGGATCTGAGATTGTGCCTTTAATCTATATTTTATATTTATATTATAAATAATAATATAAACAATATAATAATAAATAATACAATAGCACTAGTATTGGTATGTTGCATGCAGTGGAGAAAATACAGTGAAGGCAGGAGTGGTGCTCGCTTTTGGGCCTGCAGGAGCAGAAGCCATTGGCCAGATCTTTAATATCTTTAAAGGCTTATGGCTTTGGTCTGCCTAAAAGAACCTAGGTGTTTACCTAGGGTGGCACAGTGAAGGAGTGTGGAACAGGAACTGGAAGCAAGTTGTTGGGAATGCAGCAGCCAGTCTTAGTGCATACAGACTAAGCTGACCACTAGATGGCAGTAAAGAAGTGCAGAAAACTGACTCTTTGCTGCCATCCAACTGCTGTCTGGATTTTTTTGCCCTCTAGATGTTTTAGTCTTAGTATTGATACAATCTGCTGAGTGGGTGCCCCAAACAAGCTTGCTGCTGATCTTCCATGAAAGCACGTTGAGTGTGCAAGCCCTGGGCACCGTAGTAGTTCTGTTTCTTTAAATATTGAACTGATAATGGTGGGTTGCAGGTCCTATTTGAGAAATTTGTCTTCTGCTTTTAGGTGAGAAGATGAGCAGCTACGATTCAGAAAAACAGAAGTTTGAAGATTTTTCTGACAAAACTAGAGAGAGAGAAATTGAATTGATTAAGATAAAAAGACATGAAGGTATGATAGAGTCAAACAGATGAACTTGGAGCTTGGAGTAATCAAGTTGGGAGAGGTGATGCCTGAATTTGAAAAGCTTTTGAATATTGGTAGATAGTGACATTAATAGATAAAGCTGCTTTAACATGCTTGTTACTGGCAGTGACTGAAATCAGTCAGAAAGTGTTTTCTGGTCAAGCTGTGACAAAATCTGTTTTGTTTGGGCATAATATTTTTATTTTATTTATTTATTATTTTTATTTATTATTAAATTTATACACCACCCATCTCACTATAAAATTGACTATAACACCATTAGAAAATTAGAAAAAGTACAAAAATAGAAGAAGATAAAAGAGGGAAACTAAAAGGCGGAGAGATTTTAAAGCTTATTTCAGAGCTACTTTAAAATGTTTGCCACTACCCTGATGATTTCATATTCTTATATTGAGATTGTTTTAGCATAGTATCTTGGATTGTCATATGATGTCATTTACCTGGGATTAGTGGATTATGAACAATTAGAATTTAAGTTAACAATTATATTATATGAAGTGATATTATAGGAGATAGCTGTTTCTGTTTAGATAAATCAATGAAATTTCTCTTGAGCACTCCAGGTACAAAATGATTCAGGCATATCTCCTTTTCCTTCAACTGCATTTTTCTTCTCTGACAGCCCCCCCCCCCCCCGCATTTCTCTTAGTTTGTGCCTGCCTTCCCTAGGGTTAGTTTAAAGAAAGTATAGCCCATATAGCTGCATTGGGCCCCCAAAATAGTGGGGGCCTTGAAAGCAGGGACTCTCCCCAGCCTCTGGCCATTGGAACGGTCTGCAGCCAGTACCTTGCTGGGCCTCTTTTTCTGCTCAACAGAAACCCAGATGTTTAACTTTAAATCCTCCTAAAGGGGTGATTCACACATAGGTGTAACTAACTTTGTTTTATTTATTTATCACATTTATATGCTGCCAAATCTTCACAACAGCTTACAAAATGCAATAAAAGCATCTAGAATATAATAAAGCAACAAAAAACAATAATCATAGGAAAAAACATCCAAGCAGTAATCACCACAATCATTTCTCAGAGGTTGCTGGAAAATCCTGGTCTTTAAAAGCTTCTCTAGCGCCATCAGTGAGGGGGCTAGACTAGATTCTAGCGGAACCCTGTCCCATAATGCAGGTGCCGTGATGGAAAAGCAGTCCTCTGTGACCTCAGCCCCCTTGCCTCGTGAAAGTGGGGTATCACAAGTAATTTCTTCTGGGAGGATCTCTTTGAATGGGTTGTATCTGGCATATGATCGTGTAAGTATTTGGATGCCAAGCTGTGTAGAAATTTAGTCCTCAAAACTAATACTTTGAATTGCACCCAGAAACCTATTGGAAACAATGCAAGGCTCGCAAGATAGATGTTGAGCCAGTTGTTTTTTCCAAGTGGATTTCAAGGCAGGAATCTGAATGGTGATGAAGGTATGAGTCACTGTGGCAAGGTCCTCTTGCTCCAGAAAGGGCCACTACTGGTGCCCCAGAAAAGCTAGACAAAGGTCCTTCTGGCCATGGTCTCCACTTGCCCATCTAGTTGGGATTTGTTGTGGTCATTTTCCCCCATCAGGAGGCAGCACTGGAACTGGTAGAGAACCGTAATGAATGAACAGTACTTGCTTGGGTTCAGTTTTAGCCTGTTTAGCCAGACTTCAGCAACCTTGGGACCAGAACAGGCATGGAGCTTGAAATAACTGCAATCGCTATGAAACCTGGGGATTTACCAACTTGACAACCAGATTAAGCAGTCTGGAGAGGCATCAAACTGGGCTGCAGGGTGGCAGGTATACCAGAAGAATACCCAGCTCATCCTAACAGCCCACGTTAACATGCAGGTACTTACACCTTGCCACAAAAACAGTACCCTGGTTGTACAGGTAGTAATCGCTTAATGACTGCCCTGTTTAGCGACCATTCAAAGTTACAACTGAAAAAGTAACTTTACAACTGGCCCTCACACTTATGACCGTCACAGCATCCCAACAGTCACGTGATTGAGAGCACTTTGCAACCAGCAGGCATTTACGACCTTTGCTGCATCCCACAGCCACGTGATCGCCATTTGTGTGCTTCACAGACAGCTTCCGACAAGCAGAGTCAATAGAGAAGCAGGCAGTAAAATCACAAGTTGCAGTCATGTGGTGTCTCGCTTAATGACCGTGGGTGACTTGCTTAACAACTGCGGCAGAAGTGGGGTCGTAAGTCCATTGTGGTCATGTGATGTCTCGCTTAATGACTGTGTCACTTAACGATGGAGTTGTCAGTCCCAATTGTGGTCGTTAAGCAAGGGCTACCTGTATACAAGCTGTCTCATAAGATCAACGCCATTCCTCCCCCCTTTTGATCTCCAAAAGGACAGTATTACTGCTTTCACCTAGCCAGGTTTCAGTAGTAAATGTGAGGCCCACCTGCTTATCCACAACTTTTGGCTTATCCTTATGACCCAATGGACATGATTTTGTCAAGAATAAAACTCAGTATCTGAGCTTGTCAAGATTATAACTGAGTTCTTTGAGTTATTCTAAAAATATGGTTGCATCATGAGTGCTGGTATTTAAGCAGTTTGTCTTCTGTCAGCCTCTTTTTGATTGCTTTCAATGTTGTTCTCCACTGACTTCTGTCTTTGCATTATGTGTGCAAAATATCATAACTTTCAGCATCATTATTAACACTTCCAGTGAGCAATGTGATTTTTACCTCATTAGTACTGAATGTTTGGTTCTTCTTGTGAACCTCGTATTTCTTTCTCCAAGTTTCTTGAGAAATGTTATTTACTGAATAACAAAAGTTCAGGTTAGTTAACCTAAAATACTTGTAAATGTGCTTCCAAGAACTTAAAAGCTTCTGTGTGTCTGTTGCAACTATATATTTTGACAGCTTTTGGAGAATTGTATTCTAGGTTTTCTCTTCTGTCAATATGTGGCTGCTTCTTAAGAGCAGAGAATTACAAGTAATTTTACAAGTTTTGATGGTCCTTTTAAAAAAGAAATTCATATGTACAAGTCATCAGTTGATGTTACCTAGATGAACAGAGCTGAGTGAGTCCTCTTCATTGAGCAATAGACAATAAAATGTCTATTCTGATTAAAAATTAATTAGCATGCTGGTTATTCACAAGTGCTGTGTGTCAAGGGACATAGAAATGATTCTTAAAACAAGTCATAATAATTATCCAATTAACTATATAGATCTCATTAAACTAGTTTTTCATTTTGAAAATAATGTCCAAGTTGTAGATTATTTTGTCTGAAATTGTCTTATTTCATTACTTCATATGATTATATCAGCTTGGATCCTAACTTTTTGTTCTGTGAGTAGTTGTGCTTTTGAAGGACTCCTTGAATGGCCCTTTGCCTTCTGTACGTACTTTCAAGAACAGATGCTTCTCCTGTTCACCTATGTTAGTGCCCAGATGGGGGGAAACAAGATCAGACTTAACCCAAGTAAGACAGGGTTGCTGTTAATTCAGAAGCCTTACCATTCTGGTATGATACCAACTTTGGCTCTTGACAGGGTAGTGGTCCCCCTAAAAGAGATGAGTCTGAGCCTGCAATCGGGGGATCCTTCTGCTCCCACCAGAAGAAGTGGGGGAGGCTGTAGTCAGGACAGTCCTTTCCCAGCTCCCTGGTGCACAAGTCGCAGCCATTCCGAGAAAGAGATGTGTTGAGAACAGACACACATTCCCTTGTCATGTTCATTTGGAATTCTGTAACTTGCTGTACATGGGGCTACCCTTGAAGACTATCCAGAAATTGCAAAATGCAGCTGCCATTGTACATACTAGTGAATCTCGCTATTGCTTGGAGAACTGCACTGGCTTCTGGTTTGTTTCTGAGGACAATTCAAGGTGCTTGCTATTGCCTATAAAACCCTAAACGACTTGAGGCCTCGATATCTTTGGTGCTGCCTTTATAATTTCTGCCTGCCCAGCGTGGGTAAACAGAGAATGCCTGCTGCAGATCCATTCCTATAAAGAGGTATGGTGGAAGGGGCACAGTGGCATCGCTTATCTCCTGAGGTGAGAGTGGACTTCAGTGTAATGGCCCTCTAGAGATTCATTAAGATGGAGTTTTTGTGAAAGGTCTTTTGAGATTGATCTAATCTGGATGAAAAACAGTCCTGGGAAATGAGTTTGAAGTTATTATTTTTGTGTATTATGTCTTATGATTTATTGCATTCACCTGTAATGTATTAACTGTACACTGCTGAGAATCTAACACACTGAAGCTGTATAGAATTAAATACATACATACATACATACATACATACATACATACATACATACTTGCTCCTGAAATCATCTCCTGATTTGCAGATGAAGAATCATAGTAGTAGGGAACAAATATAGTTTAACTTCATTCCTTCACGCAAATACATATTTTCCTGGAATTGTGTAGCTACGTAACAAGCCAAGGAGAAGATGGGTCTTCTTTAATGAGGTACAGTGCAGTGTGGGTGCCTATGAAGTGCAGTACATCCTAGCTACATCAGTAACTTTTAATATAATTTTAGGAGGTAGCTGCACAAACTAAAATGTTCTGATTAGAACAAAGATTTTATAAGTGGATAATGGATGTTAAGAGATAGGATAGGCATTAATTTCACAGAAAGAATTGTATGTATGTATGTATGTATGTATGTATGTAGTAGAAATAGGTATATGGCTTGGATCAGCTGGAGTTTCTGGATCTGAGCAAGATTATGTGTTGTAACAATATGATCTGGCAATCACTATAAAGAAATATTTCTGAAAATCATGTTTTTAGCCAGTACACCCATGCCCACCTGTAGCAAAAGGAATTGTAATTTTTCTAGTTTCAACATGATTTCAGGTTATCAGAAATTGCACAATTTTTTAAAAAATTCTGTTCTTTTTTTCCTGAACAGAAATTTTTATTTGTAATTTACCAGCTATTTTATACAGATTAAAAATTAAACATGTGGTGGATGTATCTCTATTAGGATGATTACATTATTTCATCCATATCCTAAAATTTGTTCTTTCAGGATGTAGTATAGCAAAATTGACATGATCCTCTCAAAATTGATTCTGACATTGCCCACTTTTAAGTATGGCTCTTGAAATGCTGCACAAAATGTGATCTATCCCTCAAGCCAGTGGAAGTTGCACAGTCCTGTGCTAAACAATAAGCCATGGTTTGCATTCCCTACTGGTTGGATTTACTCAGAATAATAACCTGAACTAATCACATTATGCTTTAGTATGATGTATGAATACAATGATTGTGCAAGCCTAAATCAATTCATCGATTTGTTGTGAGATTAAAATATTGTTCTCCATTCCTTGGACAGAACTTTAATAATAATAAACCTGTATGTAGATAGAGAGTGTCCTAAAGTTGGAAAATAACCATTGAAAATCCATGTTCATGAATTAGTGGTGAAGAGAAATGTCAAACTACCAAAGTCTTATGTAATGAGCATTTAGGACAAGGGCATTTCAGCAGGCTGTCTGTTGTGACACAGATGAGTATCCAGGAATAAACTGGTTTGTGTCACCTTTAGACTGGTTTGTGTCACCTTTAAGGGCTGAGTCATGAAATTCAGATATATGTAGTCTGCTTAAACATTTATGGAACCAAGTATATTTAATGGATTTACTTCAAAGAGGTTTCTTACATGATTGTTCTTTCAAAGAGGTTTCTTACATGATTGTTCTTCCACCTGCTTAAATTATAGTATTAACTAATAATTTCATAAATAATTTAAAACTCTGTGAATTTTTTTGAGTATGAGAAGCTACTATACTCTTAACACTCCAGAATTTTCTTTCGTATTACAAGTATTTGAATAAGTATACAAAGAATATGGTTTATGAGTAACAAGGTCTAGGCGAAGGTGGGCGTGCAAATAATATATCTGGCTGGGTGCTTGAAGGAAAAACAGGTTGTAACGTCAACCTTTTTTTTTTTATGCTACATTTTTGTCCTTAAAATTGTACAACCGAGTTATAATTTGAATCAATCTTTTAAGTGGATTGATACACACAGCTTTCATGAGAGGATCACTACACCAAAATTATGGTTGTAGGAGTTTATTCCTGGATACTCATCTGTGTCACAACAGACAGCCTGCTGAAATGCCCTTGTCCTAAATGCTCATTACATAAGACTTTGGTGGCACTCCTTTACTGTCCTGTTTCCTTTTCTTTTGTCCTTGTGTAAACTGTGTTTTTATGATGAATATATTTATCTTGGTGTAGGACTGCAAATCAAACTGTTCAGTGTAAAGCTAAATCAATATGCATTTCCAGATTTTTTTCGTCAGGACTTTATCCTGAAAATGGCGCACTGATGGAAGTAATGTTTAATTTGGATTTTCATATTTATTTCTTGAGTAAAAAGAGCATTTCGAAGGACTCTTAGAGGCTTGTTCTTTATTTCTTTGTCATTCTTCGGCAATGTTTACTTCAAGGCTAGAAGCATAATGCAAATGTGTATGGTTTTTTAAAGCATAGGGCCTAAAATTATGACACTGAACCAAAGTTTAGGAAACTAGTGTTTCTTTTCTTTTATTGATGTACTTCATTAAGTATGTCAGATAAGAAACATATGTAGCATTTCATAAATAAATAAACCCAAAATATTTTAAATTCAACAACTGAAGTGGATGCAGTATTAACTACAACCAGTCTTTTAATATCTTTTTAATATAACTAACTTTGGAAGTGTGTATATATAGGCATGCTGAAATCAACACGTTTATATCACATTTATATCAACCCACAAAATTATCATTGAATTCAGAGGCATTTGCTTCTGAGTAGACATGTATATAATTGTTTTTGTAACAGCACACTCATTTCCCCCTAATTAAATATTTCAATTCTAATGGAGAAAGTTTTTTAAAAAATAGTTTTGGGGTATTGGAAAAACTTCTGATATTTGTAAGCATATTATATTACTATGGTATAGTTCTGCAATTTTGCTGATTAAATTAAGTCATATAATCATGATACTTGCAAGGTTTCACATGGAAAAAGTTCATGGCCTGTTCTCTCATGCTAGAGTATAAGAGACAAAGAAAATTAGGTACTGATTGAATATTAGGAAGTTTTTCTAACAATAAGAGGACTTTGACAGTGTGGCCAGTTCCCTAGAAGTCATGGGCTCCTTTTCACTGGCTATCTTCAAGAAAGAGCTGGGCAGCCACCTGCTTAGAGGATGCTTAATTTGGATGTCTGCACTGAGCTAGGATTGAGTGCAGCCTATATTTGTTAATGGTTTGGATGAGGATGAACAAACTGAAACTGCAAATCCCAAGAAGCTGGAGTTGTTTAGTGGGAGGAAGTTCATGAATCAGGATTCAGCCTGTTCTTGATACGGTTGCAATCTCTTTGAAAAAACAGGTCAGCAGAGTGGAAGTGCTCTTTGATCCACATCTATCTCAGCAAGTTATGAGCCAGTGAAAGTTCTGAATGTAATTTTTTTCTGTTGAATGTTCCCACTTGAGTATGCTAGAACATCTAGAATGTTAGTGTTTCAAAATCTTTAGAATTGAAAATCATAAGAATTTTGAGACCTGTAAAATCTTAGAAAGCAATGGACACGAAGATATTATGAATGACTTATTTAGTCTAAATAATACATTTTAGAAATAGATTTAAGTTAGGCATACCTTCTCTACTTTTTGTATATCATATAATGCTTGGTATCAAGGAAACATAGTGCTGTATTTGAGTTGAGATTCTAGTGTCCACTTCTTTTCAAATGAAAAAAAAATAAAATACATTGATTGCATCTTTTTTTAAAATATGGAAAAGATGAAGAGTGCAGAGACAGATTTAATATGTGACCTTTAAAACCACTGCATAAAAAAAGTCATTCAGCATTATTTATTCAGAACTTGGGAAGGTATATAACAAGTTTTGGTTTTTGTGCAAATAATAAATAAGCTGTACTTGAAAACAGTAGGAGGATTTGTATAATTGAAATGGCCTGAGGAATCTCGGTTTTTGAATATAGGAAATGTATTTCTGAAAAGCTTCTGGCAATCAAAATAATTGAATGTATTTTCTAGAATAATATATATGGTAAAGATAAAATTTATGGTGATGCAATAATGCATTTCCTTTACATGAGGTAGATTAAGAAAATGTGCCAGTGTTTGATAAAAATGCTTTTTAGTACAAAAAATTTGATCATGCTCAAAAATATGTTACTCAGCCAGGCGTGGTATCAGGGCATCTTTAAGTTACATTCTACAGTTCTTACTTCAATAATTTTGTGGGAGGTATCCCCCCCCCCCCCCATGTCATTTATTTTGAATTTCAATATCTGTTCATGGACATGAATAGTTTTCAAGAATGTTGAAAGCTTATTCTTCTGCTAGTCATAGCATTTTTTTATCCTTCATATTTCATCAGTGTATTGTGTCCCTTCAGTATTGATGTAATGAAAAGGTTCTAATTCTAAAATTCTGTTTAGTAGCCCTTAGTACACATTCTAAGTACACTTAATCAGACATTCAGTTAAAAAAATGTAGTTGCTTATGAACCAGAAGAAGGTTTTTTTTATTCTATGGGCAGAAATATCTGCTTTCCCTGCCTTCCATGAAAGAGAATAGGATTCTAAATTCCTATGCAAAAGAAAAGGGGGGAGGAGAAAGTATTTTAAGTCTACTGAGGCTGAAGATATTATTTGTGCCCTATATGCCTCACTATCCTTGTCTGAAGTTGCATCTCACTTCCCTAAAATATATTTAACACAAACATAAGGTAGAAGACAAAATAAAAGCAGAGAAGTTTCCAGTTCTCTTCATTAAGATTTATTAGGCTGGATCAGGATTTTTTTTTAATCCGTTCTATCATGTCTGATTCTCGGAGACTGCCTGGATAAGTCCCTGCAGTTTTCTTGGCAAGGTTTTTCAGAAGTGGTTTGCCATTGCCTGCTTCCTAGGGCTGAGAAAGAGTGACTGGCCCAAGGTCATCCGGCTGGCTTTGTGCCTAAGGCAGGACTAGAACTCACGGTCTCCCAGTTTCTAGCTTGGTGCTTTAACCACTATACCAAACTGGCTTCAAGGATCAGGATTAGTCTGAATCAAATCAGTCTGTGCATGAAAATACTTTCTGTGTATCTAAAGGTTAAAGGTGCGGTGATAGAAGTTGAAATATAAATAAAGGTTTTGCAGTTGATTAATAAGTAAAATGGAATACTTAAGGTGCTTATTTGAACTCTGTACAGGTAGTCCTCGCTTAATGATTTAGTGACGGTTCTGACTTAACGACAGTGCTGAAAAACCAACTTGTGACTGGTCCTCACACTTATGACCGTCGTAGCGTCCCCATGGTCACGTGATTACAATTTGGGCGCTTGGCAAACGGTTCGCATTTATGACCGTCACAGCGTTCTGTGGTCACGTGATCGCCATTTTCAACCTCCTTGGCTGGCTTCTGGCAAGCAAAATCAATGGGGAACCGCGTGATTCACTTAAAGATCACATGGTTCCCTTAATGCCTGCGGTGATTTGCTTAACAACCGCTGCAAAAAAGGTGGTAAAATCCGGTTGGATTCATTTAATGACCGCTTTGCTTAGCAACTGAAATTCCAGTCCCAATTGTGGTTGTTAAGCGAGGACTACCTGTATATGAAAAAATAATGTTAATGTTAACATTACAAACATTGCGTTTAATTATTTTTATGTATACTTAACATAGCTGAAAACCCTTTTGGGGATATCATTTCTGTTATTTGTCAGATATGTACAAATAAAAATAATAGAAGTTTTAAAGAATGATGGATCTGTGTCTTAAGTTAGTAACTAAGAAAAAAATGCTTGTTCTGTAGACTCTTCCCTTCTTCTTTCTATACCAAAACAACAAGAACAAATAAAGCTGTCTGTACTTAAATATTTGTGTTTGAAGGTCTTTCTGTTTTCATTTATACCAATCAGTGAGGACTACAGGATACAGTTTACATGCTAATATATGAGAAGGAAATAAAACTGGTTAGGGATGTGTGTGAATCAGAAAATGTGTAGCGTGTATATGTGTAACACAAAACAACCATGTTGTACCTCATTGGTGGAACATTCCAGGAGGGTCTTGGTTTGGCCAGATCAAAATCTGGAAAATCTTGGTGGTTCCAAGTCTCAGCAATGACAAATTACACTGGGATCTTATACCTTGTCCCTCTCCCATTTTCCTTCCTATAATGTGCTGATTTTTCCATCATCCTCATTTTCCTAAGCTCTCTTTACCTGCCATCTCAGCCCCTGAATTCAAGTGCAGCATAACCAGTCCATCCACCCCTGCTCTAATCCTCCTAGCACCTTCCTTTCCCCCCACTTCCTCTTAACTGCAGTTGTATGTCATCATTAGTGAGGGCCTTTTTCCCACTCCTTACTCTGCAACACTTCTGCCTGGATCATGTTTGTTTCAGGTCTGTGCCTGGACCAAATATGCAGATTTTGGACTGGGCGTAGACCACATGAATGCACAGAACGTTTTGCAGATCCCCACTGGAAATGTGGTGATTTTTTAAAATTCAAGTCACAGAACAGCCAGATAGTGTTTAAGAATGAGATTGAAATGATGTCCTGCTAATTTTGATATTTTTATTGTGCTTGTGGATTGTTTCTAAAAAGTCAGTAACTGAAATCTCTGTTGCCTAAAAAATTAGAACTGGAAGTCTAGGTAACAGGAGCAAATAGGTATAATCCTAATACCTGGACAGGTTTAGCATACTTGCATATAATAATTTATTTTCCTTGGCTGTGGCTTCTAACACTATGTTTTTGCATTTTCAGATCTCTGAAAGTTAATAGAAGATAGGATGGATGCTACAGTAATATTGTCTATTCTGAAGAAAAAGTTAGCTTTCCTCTCAGGTACAGTTTTTGTCTTGTGTGTACTATAAGAAAAATTGTGTTCTAAAATATTTTTCTGATTTCACTATCTTTCTTTTTTGATATGTGGCACAAATATTCAGTAGAAATTCTCCTAATGACAATTGTATATTTTCTATCACCTTCAATCTCATCTTGTCCGCATGGAAGTAATGATTATTAGTTTTCTGTAGAAATTCAGGAGATCAAATTATATTTCCATTTTGGTGCATTAAAATTCTCTGTATATTCTTCTATGTTTATTTTTTATTATAAAATGCTATATTAATAGGAATTCAAATAACTGGCTTATGAATACTCATGTCTAAAATAGAGGATTCAAAACAGTTTCTTATCAAGACATTGATCAGGCTGAGAACTCTTTCAGGCTAAGCTACTAAGATGTCTTCTCTTGGGATGCATTTAAATATTTTAATTTTAAATGCTACAGATATTGCTTAGTGCCTGATTAGTTTATATTTTTAAAATTGATGTTGGACTGGATTGTTGGCCGGATGCCTAGATCACCCACTGGCATAGTTGTAGAGAAAGAGTGTTCCTGTTAAGCAGGTTTTATTTGATAATAGAAGCGTTGTTTGATCCTATAATTTCTACTGATTTTAGTTCCAGTAATGTTATACGTTCTTCTTCTTTATCTAAATTTTCTTCATAACTTTCTGTTTCTTAACTTCATAGATACCTTCTTTTAATTTTTTTTCTATCTTACCCAGCTTCTGTTCTAATCTTTTTTCTAAACCATCTAATTTTTCTTCTAACACTTTCGTTACTGTTTGAGTAATTGTCTGGGTAGTTTTAACTGTAAAGTCTTCAAACAAAGATTTTAGCCATTCGCCTTCCCCAGCCTCTGATCCTCTTCTACCTTATATTATTTGTCTTCTGGTATTAACACTCATTTTTACAAACCTTATGTCTTATTTATTAACTTATAGCAAAAAGAAAGGTTCTTAAAATTTTCTTATCTTATAGTATATTTATCTAAATATGGTGATATATATATATATTTCAAACAATAATGTAGCAAATAATAATTCTTATACTTTATATTTTGTACAGCAAGTTTAAACAAAAGTTCTACTAAAGTTTGCCAACGTAAACGTAAAATGGCTTCGTTTGTTTGTTAATTAAATAATTAACTCAGTCTTAATGGAAGTTCACTGTAAGGAAATTATATGTGTTCTCACCAAAGTCCTCCGCTCTGCTTCTTCGTTCAGAAACAATTGCTTTTTTATTTGTTAGTTTTTAAAATTGTTTTGGTGAAGTGGTCTGTGACGCTTGTCTATTTCCAAGACTTTCTCTCCGCAACTCTGACTTTCGCTTTCAGCTTTCCAGCTTGTTCTTCTCAGCGAGTCAATGAAAACACTTAGACAAACAACACTTGACTCGCTCTTCTTTTTCAAGCCTTCCAAAGCCGCCGAAAGTTTTATTTTCTGAAAGAGCCAAATCTCCCGCTCTTTCTACCGCCGCTTTTAACTTTTGATCTCACAAAAACAGCTCGGGTCTGCGCGTTTTCAGATTTCTTCACGGAGCCTCCTCCACTTCGCTCCAGCTGCCGTCCATCTTCACTGGAAGTCCCCTATAATTTCTACTGAGAGCCCACATTTTTTTTCCTTCCTTAGAACCCTATTAAGTGGGAACCATAATTAATATTTATTAAGTTGTAGTTACCTTCCTCTTACCAATCCTTGAGGTTTACATCATACATTATAATGTAATATCAGATTATTGATTAGTTCATGGCTAAATCAGCACAGCTTAAAATGGCTTCTGAGGTAATAACTCAAGAACTCTTTATATTTCTGTTGCCTCATTTATTGCTGCTTATAGATGCCTGAGTGGAGAAGTTATAAAACTTAGGACATTAACTTTTTTTTCCACTTAAAAGCCTACTTGTACTATTTATAGAAATCAACTTTCTTTTCAGTAACATTATTGGCAGATAAGAATGCATTTGGTGGATAGGCATAAGGAGGATTTGCTGAAGTTACAGGTTGCTAGCATAAAATGTCAAATAATAAAAATGTGCTTTTAAAACTATAGATGCATAATAGATCCTAAATAGTTGTAATATTCTTGCTTGCTTAATAATTGTCAAGGTATCAGATGCAGGTGCTAGATTACATGCTTTATACCCTCATATCTCTCTCAATCTCTTGTGTGTGAATTCCCCCCAGCCACCTCAAGCAGAGAAGATGATGTATTTCATTTTATAGTTGGCTTCCAATCTTTCATTTAGGAGATTGATAGTATTAAAGTAGAGCAACATTTACTCTCAATGAAAAGGCAAGTAAAAATGCCTTAATAAGTAACTGCTTAAAATTTTGAGCATCATTGCTATCTAAATGTACTTAGAGATAAGTCTTACTTATCTCTAAGATAAAGAACTTGGGTCCAAATGGAATGTTTAGAATTGGTCTAGAGGTTATTAATTATTTTATTCTTGGCAGCAAAAAGAATACTGCTTTGGTTTCCGAAAATCATTGTGAAGATTTATTGAGTCGAAATTATAAAGATGTGCTTTCTTTAATTTTCCCCAGCTCTTTTTGCTTCGTACTGGAAGGCTAGATTTTATATTACATGCAAATATTATATTTAGAATGGACAAATGGAAACGAACTATGACACCTCCTGTGATACCAGCAGCGAAGGGCAAGGAGCTATTCAAGAAAATAATTTTACATTGTGATGTTCTTATTTACACATATCTTGATTTCACCTGTCCTTCTGTTTTCTTGGCCAAGATATGCCATTGTAAACTAATGGTAATATAATATAGTACAATGAAGACAGCAGTCTCTGCTTAGGTAAACTCGCCTCTACACAGCTCTGTAAAACATGCTAGCTGGCTGTTTGCACATGTGTGAAAAGCTGGCTGCCATTTTGTACATTCTCTAAGATCTGCCTGCCACATTCATGTACGTGAGAAAAGGTTGCTGGTTTTTGTTCATGTGCAAAAGAGCAGCCAGTTGCCATGCACAAATTGTGGTCCAAACTTCAGGAACATTGATATATACAAGTATTATGGAATGGTTATGTACATCAGAGATTGCTTTGAACCATCATTTAAATTTAAAGCATAGTATGTTAGTCTTGAACATGCTGAAAGATAAAATCCCTGATCAAGAACTGTATGTGCACAGGGCTGTAATGTATTTATGCCTCCACACATGGACATACAGCTTCCATAAAGGTAAAGGTTCTCCCTGCACATTTGTGCAGTCGTGTCCGACTTTAGGGGCCAGTGCTCATCTCCATTTGTTAGCCGAAGAGCCAGCGTTGTCCGAAGACGCTTCCGTGGTTATGTGGCCAGCATGATGCGTGCGGAACGCTGTATGGATATGGATAGCTTCCATACTCACCATACTTAATATGAATACCAATGCAGTGTACAGTTGACTTATTGATTGCATTTATTTATTTATTTTATTTTTTATCCCGCCTTAATTATTTTTTTTATAAATAACTCAACACAGTGAACATACCTAATACTCCTTCTTCCTCCTATTTTCCCCACAACAATAACCCTGTGAGGTTAGTTGGGCTGAGAGAGAGTGACAGGTCCAAGGTCACCCAGCCGGCTTTCCTGCCTAAGGCAGGACTAGAACTCACAGACTCCTGGTTTCTAGCCCGTTGCCTTAACCACTAGACCAAACTGGCTCTATCTTTATATCCCATTGCAATCAAACAACTCTTGGTGGCTTATATGATATATAATATAGCAAAATGTTAAAATTGCCATGGTATGATTGAAAATATTAATAAAATAATAATAAAAGCCCAGACTGAAAAAACAATATAACGAGGGTTCGGATGCTTGGATGGATAGATAGTTGTATCAATCAAAGAGAATATTTGTAGCTCAGGGTTGAACTGTGCAGTCCTTGGTGCTCTCTGAGCCTTGTTGTTTTCTTGCAGATGTTTCATTGCCAGGCTAGGCATCATCTTCAGTGCGAAAAGGGAGTGGGGCTTGCTCTCTGTTTATATACCCTGGCTTGTCCTGCCTGTGTTGGTGGGGGTGTTGTACTGTCCTTGGTAGTTTCTTGGTTGGGCTGTTGTTTGCTGCTTGGTTGATTGACTGGGTTAATAGTTCCTTGATTAGGGTCTATTGTGTTGTTTGATTGTTCCTCTGGTGCTAATCTTGGTGTTAATCTTTGCCTATCTGGGTGTTGATTGCTGGCAAGGAGATGTTCTGGTCTTCTGGCTTTTCTGTTGTCTCTTATGAATGGTATGTAAATGTTGTTTACCTCTATGTGTCTGTTGATGGCTGCTTTGTCTGAGTGCCAAGCTTCCAGGAATTCTCTAGCATTTTTGGATTTGGCTTGGTTTAAGATGCTCACAGTTTCCCAGTTGAAAGTATGGTTAAGTCTGTCCGTGATAGTTGTATCTCTTAGGTGACATCTTTTAAGGTTCTTTAAGAATGAGATTTTTCTAATCACCGGAACAATCTGTGCCTGTTAGTGACTAATTGGTTATAAAACTCATACCTCGAAAGAAAGCAGAAGATTTGAGGATTCGTATTTTTCCCCTTTTTTCTGTTCCTGCAGCAAAGTACAGTACAGCCTGTTAGAATAGCAATTAGAGCTTTGGCACAACTTGTATATCAAAGCTACAAAGTATATCAAAGCTGAATTGTCTTTCAAGGAATGTGTCTGTAAAATTTTCATGCTGAGCAGGATATTCTGTCCCCCTCTTTGTTACCTTATATCTTTATCAGTTATAATTGTTTCCCAATTGAGGTCTTGTACTAATGTATATACATGTTCCAGCTGTCTTTGAGCAACTTTCTACATAAGATTAATGTAACACTGTAGCCTTAGATCTTCGATCTTCTTAGAACTTCTCAGAACTTTGTAGGACTCTTAGATCTTCTGGGTGCAAGAAACTAGGGATTTGTTGTAACCTCCTAGCTTAACATCCTACTCAAAACCAATAAGCTGGGGGCTAGCTTGTTTTCTACCAGGAGACTTATTCCAGAGCACTGGTGCCACCACAGAAAAGCAGCACTATTTGGCTTCAGTTCCCTTCACCCCTCTTAAATGTGGGATAATGAGGAGTTTCTCCCTAAATGATCTAGTGGGTTGGGCTGATTCTGGTTGGAGTAGGCAGTTCTGCAGGTAAATGAGGTTCCCAGAAGAATTTCTCTCTGGTCAAGCTCATATTTGCTTCACTTCATCATAGTTAGGGTTACATTGGATTACAATTTCTATCATTTGTAGTCAACATTACTCTAAGCCAGGGGTCGGCAAACTTTTTTTGCCGGGAGCCATTTTGACATGCTCGTGCACATTTTGAAGTGCTCGAGAGCCAGGGGGCGGGGTTTGTGGGCGGGAGCCAATCGCGTGGAAGGGGGCGGGTTTTGCGGGCGGGAGCCAATCGCGTGGAAGGGGGCGGGGTTTGCGGGTGGGAGCCAATCACGTGGAAGGGGGCGGGGTTTGCGGGCGGGAGCCAATCGCGTGGAAGGGGGCGGGGGCTCACAGAGGGAGGGGGTGCAGCCAGCAGCTCCTCGCAGCCAGCAGCTCCGCAAACCCGGCCCGGCTGCCCCACCGGGAGTGGCGGGGAAACAGCTGCCACCCTCCGCTACCCAGAATATCGTGGGGCAAAGGGAAACCTGCCCGGAGGGGTCATCAGGAGCACAGGATCCGGCCCCAGGCCAGCCCGGCCCGCAGCTTCGGCACCCTCCCCTCGCCATCGCGAAAGTCCCAGGCGACGGCGGGGACATGTTCGACTTGCTCGTGCAGCACGGGGCGGCCGCCCCCGGAGACTCCACGCCCCCCCGGCTGCCAGAGAGGAGGAGAGGCAGTGGAAGAGCTGCAGCCGGGGGGCCGCGGAGTCTCCGGGGGCGGCCGCCCCGTGCTGCACGAGCAGGTCGAACATGTCCCCGCCGTCGCCTGGGACTTTCGCGATGGCGAGGGGAGGGCGCCGAAGCTGCGGGCCGGGCTGGGCTGGGGCCGGATCCTGTGCTCCTGATGACCCCCCCCAGGCAGGTTTCCCTTTGTCGTGGGGCAAATGAACCAGGCTTGCGGTCGATGGAGCAACAGCAGAAGTTGTTATTGCTCCTCCGCTTACCAGCGCCTGAATTTTGCTCCATCGGCCGCAAGCCTGGTTCATTCTGAGAGAAACAGAGAGATTTCTGCCTGCCGTTCTTTCTTCCCAGCTGAGCGAGGCCCCGCGCCGGTATTTTTGGAGCGCTTCCGCGCGCAGCTGAGCGAGGCCCCGCATCAGGCTTTTTGGAGCGCTTCCACACGCAGCTGAGCGCTGGGCTGTGGAAATGCGGTCCAAAAACACTGGCGCAGGGCCTCGCTCATCTGTGCTGGGCTGTTGCCCCGCTCCAGTTCTCGGCCCTGACCACCCGCCTGGGGCTGCTGGGAGATGTGGTTCAGCCGCTTCTGGAGAAGACCTCCCCCCGCGCGCCTGCAGCAACGCGTGCAAAAGGGGAGCGGGCGTGTGTGCGCGTGCAAAAGGGCTGAGAAGGAGGCCCGGCTGCACGCTCACCACCGGAGAGGAAGAGGAAACGCGGCCCCTCCCCAGCTTCAGGGGAGCCGCCGCCGCCGCCGGGTGGGTCCCCTCAGGGCGGCAGCAAAGAGGCCACGGGCGCAGGAAGCAGCAGCCGGAGGCCGCCTCGCCTCTGCCGCTCTCCGCTTCCACCTCGCTTGCTGGAACGTATTGAAGGGGAGGAAAAGGAAACATCAAGATCAACCAGGAGCTTTGCGGAGAGCGGCAGAGGCGAGGCAGAGGCGAAGCGGCCTCCGGCTGCTGCTTCCTGCGCCCGTGGCCTCTTTGCTGCCGCCCTGAGGGGACCCACCCGGCAGCGGCGGCGGCTCCCCTAAAGCTGGGGAGGGGCCGCGTTTCCTCTTCCTCTCCGGTGGTGAGCGTGCAGCCGGGCCTCCTTCTCAGCCCTTTTGCACGCGCACACACGCCCGCTCCCCTTTTGCACGTGTTGCTGCAGGCGCGCGGGGGGAGGTCTTCTCCAGAAGCGGCTGAACCACATCTCCCAGCAGCCCCAGGCGGGTGGTCAGGGCCGAGAACTGGAGCGGGGCAACAGCCCAGCACAGATGAGCGAGGCCCTGCGCCAGTGTTTTTGGACCGCATTTCCACAGCCCAGCGCTCAGCTGCGTGTGGAAGCGCTCCAAAAAGCCTGATGCGGGGCCTCGCTCAGCTGCGCGCGGAAGCGCTCCAAAAATACCGGCGCGGGGCCTCGCTCAGCTGGGAAGAAAGAACGGCAGGCAGAAATCTCTCTGTTTCTCTCAGAATGAACCAGGCTTGCGGCCGATGGAGCAAAATTCAGGCGCTGGTAAGCGGAGGAGCAATAACAACTTCTGCTGTTGCTCCATCGACCGCAAGCCTGGTTCATTTGCCCCACGACAAAGGGAAACCTGCCTGGGGGGGGTCATCAGGAGCACAGGATCCGGCCCCAGCCCAGCCCGGCCCGCAGCTTCGGCGCCCTCCCCTCGCCATCGCGAAAGTCCCAGGCGACGGCGGGGACATGTTCGACCTGCTCGTGCAGCACGGGGCGGCCGCCCCCGGAGACTCCGCGGCCCCCCGGCTGCAGCTCTTCCACCGCCTCTCCTCCTCTGGCAGCTGGGGGGGCCGTGGAGTCTCGCCTCTGCCGCTCTCCGCAAAGCTCCTAGTTGATCTTGATGTTTCCTTTTCCTCCCCTTCAATACGTTCCAGCAAGCGAGGTGGAAGCGGAGAGCGGCAGAGGCGAGGCGGCCTCCGGCTGCTGCTTCCTGTGCCCGTGGCCTCTGCTGCAGCCGCTCTCCGCTTCCCCCTCGCTTGCTGGAACATATTGAAGGGGAGGAAAAGGAAACATTAAGATCAACCAGGAGCTTTGCGGAGAAGCGGAGAGTGGCAGAGGCGAGGCGGGCGGCGGCGGCAGCAAAGAGGCCACGGGCGCAGGAAGCAGCAGCCGGAGGCTCGTCTGGCCCCACGGTGTGCTGAGGGCGAAGAGCCGCCTGCTCTCCCCTTGGCCGCCTCCGGTCACTACAGTTGCCCTGGCATCTCCCTTTGGCCTGCCGTCCGCGGCCCTGCCCCAGCGCCCAGCCCTGTCCCCCCCGCCTCCCTCCCTGCGGACTAACTCGGCGAGGAAGCCCTTGATGGCGGCTTCCCTCACGCACGCACGCCCAGGCTCGGTTGCGGAGCTCAGCTCAGGAGAGGCGGCGGGAAGGAGGGAGCGTCGCGGAGCATGTGCAGAGGGCTCTGCTGGGCGCCACGGCGTTCCTGGGCTGAGCGGAAGGCTGCGCCCTCTCCACCGGGCGGGACCCGCGCCTCCTTCCCTGCGGGCGGGCAAGGCAGGGAGAGAAGGGGAGATGGAGGGGCTCCCTCTCCGGCCTCTGCGCCCCTTCAGGCCCGTCTCTCCGAGCGGGGTGGCGGGAGGGAACTCCCCATCCAAGGGGAAGCGCTGGGAACCAGCGGCGGAGGTTGGCCGGCTCCTAGAGCGGCTGCCGCGGGCAACAAAACCTGGGGCACGGGAGAGCGGAAGGCTGCACCCTCTTCACAGGGCGGGACCCGCGCCTCCTTCCCTGCGGGCGAGCGAGGCAGGGAGAGAAGGGGAGACGGCGGGGTACCCTCTCCGGCCTCTGCGCCCCTTCAGGCCCGTCTCTGCGAGGGCCGGCGCGGCAGGGAGGCGCTGCTGGCCCGGGACGCGGCGCTGTCGGAGGCAGCGCAGGAGCGGCTTCAGGGGCTGCTGCGGCTGGAGATGGCGCTGCTCCGCGGCATCCAGGTGCTGGGCGAGGGCGCAGGCCCGGGACGCGAGCGGCAGGGCGGCGCAGGGGGCCTGGCCGGGGCGGTGGCGGTGGCGGCGGGGGGACGGAGCCAGCGGAGGTTTGCCGGGCGGCAGGACGGGGCAGGCGGCGCTGCTCGGGCTGGTGGCGGAGCTGGAGGGAGCGGAGGGACCAGGAGTTCCTGTGGGCGCAGCGCGTGCTCTGCAACCCGCCTTGGAGAAGCAGCCGCGGGAGGCCCTCCGGGTGCATCCTCCCACCCCATCAATCCCCCCACCCCGCCGTTCGGCGTCCTCTCCCCCCCGCTAACCCGAGCCCTGCGGCAGCCGGGGCAGCCGAGCCAGGCTCGGACCGGAGGCAGCCAAGGGGAGAGCAGGCGGCTCTTCGCCCTGCGCCGCCCTGCCGCTCGCGTCCCGGGCCCGCGCCCTCGCCCAGCACCTGGATGCCACGGAGCAGCGCCATCTCCAGCCGCAGCAGCCCCTGCGGCCGCTCCTGCGCCGCCTCCAACAGCGCCGCGTCCTGGGCCAGCAGCGCCTCCCTGCCGCGCCGGGCCTCGCTCAGTGTGAGAGCCAGGGGGCGGGGTTTGCGGGCGGGGGCCAATCGCGTGGAATCGCAAGGGCCAATCACGTGGAAGGGGCGGGGGTGAGTTCAGCTGCAGAAGAGCCACACTCAAGGGGCCAAAGAGCCGCATCTGGCTCGCGAGCCGCCATTTCCGACCCTTGCTCTAAGCATTTTCCCTTGAAGCATTCCTGGTAGAAGTGGAAGTAATGTGATATGTAGGCACTTAAGCAAGCTGCTGATTTGAATTATAGGGGGACCTTCCATTATAATGAAGTGTCAGCTACAATGGTGGAAATTAGTAATAGTTTCTATAAAATGGTTCCATTTGCTTTGTGTGGAGCAGGACAGAAGTGCTGACATGTAACATCTTACCACTTTTCTGTAGCTTGAATCATGTCAACTGGATTTCTATTTTCTCAGTGGAAACGTTTCGCTCCTTATCCAAGGAGCTTCTTCAGTCTGGGCAAAGTTAGTAAGGGAATCCTAAATATGTTTCTAGGTAGCTGTGTGACCTTACACCTGGGGCTAGGTCATGGTTATATTGAGATGTTATTTTAAGTCCTTTTATCATCTAAAGGAGGATCGTTAAGATCACCATGCTGCTGTTGAGCTTGTGAAATGGTCTTAATCTTCCTAGGCACAGAAGACAAAGCAGGGAAGAAGATGGGGGAAAGATTGTGCCTGAGGCCCCCACCTCTATTCAAGGAAGGATTTTCCAAGTTGGCATAAATGGATTCCTTGACCCCTCTCTCAAACCACCTATCTTCTCTGTCTAAAATGTGAACATTAATGTCCTGAAATGAGTGTCCTTTTTCCTTTAGATGAAGATAAACTGCTGACTCTGGTCCTGTGGTGTTACTTCTCCTGTGTTGGGCCATCCTCCTGTACAAAAGTTGTTTGGTTTCTCCAATGTAGAGTTCAGAGCACTCCTCACTGCACTGAATTGCATAAACTACATTGCTTTTCTTGTGTTTTGGAGTTTGATCTTTGGGGTGTACAAGCCTCTGTCTCAGTGTGTTGGTGGGTTTGAAATATACAGGTATGTGGTGTTTGCCAAATATCCGTTTTATCTTTTCAGACACGCCAGCCATTTAGGGAATGACCAGGTTCTTTCGTTTACTCTGAGTCTCAGCCCTATCTGTCGCTGTTTTAGGTCTGGTAGATTTAGATTTGGTGAAGGCCCAATTTGGATATCCACAGGCCTCCAGAGCTGTTCTCGGGTGCTGATTTTCATTCTTTTAGGAATCCATGGAGGTGGGGATGGTTTCTGCTCTGTGTGGCAATGTCCTGACGACTCCTAGTTTGTGCTGCAGTGGATGGTGGGAGTCAAACATCAGATACTGATCTGTGTGTGTGGGTTTCCTGTAGATCCCTATTTCTAGCTTGCCACCGGTCCCAATGAGGACTTCACAGTCTAGGAATGCCAGTCTGTTGTCCTTGGAGTCTTCTCTGGTGAAGCTAATGTTGGCATCTATAGTGTTTATATGGTCCGTGAAGGCCTGTACTTCCTGGGCCTTGATTTTGACCCAGGTGTTTTCAAAATTTGCTCAGACTGAAGAAGCTCCTTGGATAAGGAGCGAAACGTTTCCACTGAGAAAATAGAAATCCAGTTGACATGATTCAAGCTACAGACAATTCCACTTGGATGACTGAGAACCTTCATAGACATATCTTACCACTTTAAAACATAATATTCTTTGTAAATTAAGTATTTCATTTATTTTCTTAAAATAGTTTTTTTTCCCAAACCCACCATTTTTATTTTGAATTTCTTTAAAACACACGGAGCAAATAGAATTAGAAGATAATGTTACAATTCAATAACAACTTTAATAAACTTCATAGAAACTGAGATATTTTAATAAAGCAGGAGGGATAAATTGCTAGGAGGTCCTTGGTCTTTCAAGGCAAAGAATTTCTATGGGTCTTCCTGGCAGGCAAAAAATTCATCACCTTCATCTTTGATAAGCACTTCTAAATTATGCCTTTGGATTCCACTATTTTGATGAATTTTAAAGGCATTTATCATTGTTCCCATCCAACATATGTCCTGGGCATATGTTGAAGTACAGTTTATTTTCAGAAAGCAATGCCATAGATATGAAGATGATGAGAGTTTAATCCACGCATGAAGAGGGCACCTGTTTGGATAAGACTGTCATATATTGTTTGGTTTTCTCTTTACATTAACAGAAATTCCTTTTATTTATGCAATCTTTGCCAAGCCCTCTTACCCACTTCAGCCCTCTGCAGCATACCCATATGTTCCAGAGATCCTCCAGCCCAGGGAAACAGCTTTTTAGATGTTTATGTGAGACTGCAATGGGAATGGGGATTTGGAAGGCATCTGATACTCATCATATGGATATTGCCATATGCAGGGGAAAGCTTTTTTGAGAAGTGTAAAATCTCCCCTGGAAGTATAATGAATGATTTGTTATTTGCGTCAAACATTCATTGTCCAAGATATTCTTTCTTTTGCTTCCTTTTTAGAGCCATATTGTAACTTTTTCACATTTCTTTTGTCATCTTGCTTATAGGACAATCAATTCCAAACAATGGTGTCTCCCCTTCAACAGAATGGGGTACTTTTTTCCCCCAATTCTTTTTAATTTTTAAACTCTTGTATAAACAACAACAAAACCCTAAAGTGACAGTGAAATGTCTAAGTTGCGTTTCATTACTGAACACATGGAAACCAGCCCTGATTGAAAGAAATACAATAAAAGGAAGGGAAGTACCATTTCTTAAGTGTGCTTAGTGATTTCAAATTACAGGATAAATATTCTTTTGAGCAAAGCTGAGTCATTTCTTCTTCCTCCACCTGCAGTTTAGAATTGGCTGAATTCCTATTTCATGAGAGAAGAAAAGGTAAGAACTGCAACTTCTTTGCAGTTTCAGACATAAAGATGTAGAAACTTAAGCAGGGGAACTTTCATTAGCTAGGTTTGCTTTACTAAAGTTTTGAGACAATTAATATAGCACAAGAAAAATGTTTATTTCTTTCTCACTTTGCCTTGTCACTTGGTGAAGGAAAATTAGAGAGACACATTGAAATCAGGTATGACTTTCTCGGTATTACTATTTATATGTGAAATTATTCCCATCTGTATGTTCAGAACAAATAGTTTATACTAGCTTATAGCAGTTGAATTTGAAGGTCAGAGAATAAATTTTCTTTATTTGGGTTCTCAAACTTGCAGCACATGAGTTGTATGCAGCCCTCCAAATAATCTCCTGTGGCCCACAGCACTAACTAGGAGACTGTGAGTTCTAGTCTCGCCTTAGGCATGAAAGCCAGCTGGATGAACTTGGGCCAGTCACTCACCTCACAGGGTTGCTGTTGTGGGGAAAATAGGAGGAGGAAGGAGTATTACGCCTGTTCGCCGCCTTGAGTTATTTGTAAAAATAATAAAGGCGGGATAGAAAATAAATAAATAAATAATTTTTTATAGGCATCAAGGATTTTGCCCAGCAAGGCCAGGGTACTGTGTGCCACATAGATGTGTAGGCTGGACTGTAGGAAGCACTCCAAGAAGGAGTAAACACCTCTCAGCAGTAGCAGCCTCACAACACATCCTAGCCTGACCCAGCAGGTCTCCCAGCCGCCGAGGGATTTGGTTGGCTGAGCTGTGCATTTGGTCTCTCACGCTAAGCAGCCCCCCTTTCCAGGAACCCTTACTTGCTCTTCCATTTCAGAGTGGGGGCTGCTTCCGAAGCAACCCTGGGCCCTCCAGGCAGGGAGATGAGGCTGGGCTTCCCTCAGGAATGGGAGGAGGAATCCTCTGAGGAGAAGGGCCAATTCCGGTCATCCCAACGCAAGAGTCTTTTTTCCGGACAAGGAGAGAGAAGAAAAGGGAAAGTGAACAAGGAAAAGACCCAAGGAAAGAAAGACCCACTCCTTATTTATAGAGAAGAAAAAGAAAAACAGGATTTGAATAGGTCCTAGTTCAAGGATGGGATTCTTGATTATGTCATCCTAGATATGATCTTGAAAAAGTGCCTAAGTGAAAAGGCTTTGTTTTGTGGTTCTGTTTCACAGTAAAGTTTTTAAAAATTATAAATTTATGTTTAATGGCATAAAGTGATACTCTTCATTTTCAACTCATACAAGAGACTTTTGTATCAACGTGCAAAAAAGCTTCAGTATGCAGCCCTTGGGCTAATGAACTAGCCCTCATGTGGCACTCGTGACATTTTGAGTTTGAGACCCCTGTGCTGATGGAAGGTTAGCCTGTTGCAAGCAGAGTGGTTCATCTTTGTTAAATGTTGGAATTTACGTAATGGAACTGAGGATAGAAGTGATTTCTCACTAGTTCCCTCAAATGGAATATTTCTAGCTGTGTGAAAATGGATGGCTACAAAGGATATGCACGGAGCTCTTTTTTCTTTTGTGTAATAAGTATTATTGGTCACTTAGTGAACCATATTATTAATGAAGTCAGAACTGTGAGGAAAATAGTAATAGTAGAAATATGTTACAGGGTTTCGAATATGTTGGGTTATAACATAAGTAGTTATCCATCCTCTGTAAACTTCTCAAAATCTCCTCTATGAACTTTAGAAAATCCATAAATCCATCCATCCATCCATCCATCCTATCTAATCTATCTATCTGTTTAAACGTGTCCTTTAAAAATCTTGTGAAGAATTATGGATTAGATTGCATAAACTATACTGAAACACATTTGAAAAGAAAGACTCAGTCTCACAGTCCTGAAGCTGTATGTAGGAGCTATAATCTGATTCTCTTGCCGATTTATGATGTATCCAGTCATGGATGAACTTTTTATTTTTACTCCCAGCTACAAAAAGATAGAGATCGGCTTTCTTTAACTGAACAAATTTATTGGGATATAAAATTTCATGGGCTACAGTTCATTTCATAAAGTGGAACGTAGGTCCACAAAAGTTTATGCAATGATAAATGTATTCATCATTAAGATATCGCAAGACACTCTGTTGCAACTGCCAGCATAGCATCCCTCTTTGTTCTAGAACTCCAATATTGTGTGCTGGGTTTACTTAGGCTTTCATCTGTATTTTGCTCAAATCCTGCATGCTAATTGTTGCGCTAACTAGAGCACAGCATATTCCAAGGAAGATTTTAAATCTTCAGGGAACTCTGGCAGTCCAAGGGACTTTGCAGCCTTGAGGACAAAGGGATTGTGGAGCTCTCTTGGGTTTGACCTGCCAAACACCCCAAGCAAAAAGGACTGTATCTCTCTTTCTTCACTGCCCCACCCACCACTTTATTTTTGCTTTAATCTTTCCAGCTTCTCATGAGGCCCAGAGCTTTCTCCCCATGAGACACAGGCTTCTTAAATGCAGACAGCATCTGTTTCTGTTCTAACATTGGACTTCTCAATCATGTGCTAATAGCCTAGTTATTGTAGGTTAGAGATTCTTCATAATTTTTATTTTTAGTTATTACTTATGTATAACTTTGATCATAAATCTTTCAGTCATTCAAACCACATTCCTTATTGTAATGGTAATTTAAATAGAGCATAATTTGAAATATGAGGTTTTGATACATACAGACACACATAGTATGTTTATATTAATCTAATATTTTCTTCTTTGTAATGTATCAGTGCTATATTAGGTTGGCTTCAACAGGGTTCTTAGCTACTGCTCAGTTCTTGCTCCTTGTGTAGCTCCTTGTGTGTCTCCCAAATATGCTCTGGATAATGTAACCCTTATGGACGATGCGGGGATTAAGGGAGAAAGGAAGCTCAGGTTCCATGAATGGAAATCAATTCCTGCCTATAATCAATAGCCAAGAGACACAGAATATAAAATTTCAGTGCAGTACTTCAACAGTACCATTCAGTTTTAGAAACAGAGTTTTAGTGCCAAATATATTAGGTAACAGTGAATCACTATTGTTCATTGTTTTTTAACCATTCTTGTCTATATTTTTTGTAGGTGGGAAAGACAGAAGAAGTGGCCTCATTCTGACGATTCCATTATGCCTTGAACAAACAAATATGGATGAATTGAGTGTCACCTTGGACTATCTGTTAAGCATTCCAAGGTGATTTTTTAAAAGACCTATTTAGTAAATCAGTTATGCTTTTCCCTATGGTATATGCACCTGAATAGACTTGAACTTAAACTTCTTATTTGAAACAAACAGAACTTTTTCTAGGCAGATACTCACCAGTCGCACTTTCACTCATACTTGTATCTCTAAATTGTCCAGTCATCATATAATATTTTAAATGCAAAATAAATTAACTTATTTTCTCTTTCCTTCATTCCCACTCATCCATTTACATCACCTAATAGAGTAAATTCTTTCTCTAGATTGCATTCGTTCAGATTATTCCACAATTTTTCTCAAAGCTCCAGCCCAGTTCTTTTGTTGTGACCATTTATAGCAACTTAACATGTACCTGTCACCACTGTATGAAGTCCTACTTTCTTTTTTTTAAAGAATTTTATTAAATTTCAGAAAAAGATAAAAGATACAAAAAACAAAAAACTACAAAAAAGAAAAAAACTAAAAAAGTGTGAAAACACAAGAGAATTTTTTTTAAATAGATTACAAAAAGAAGTGACTTCTGACTTTAAACATCAAGGATATAGAGCAATTTTCCATAATCAATCCCTTATTCTATATTAAACCAAAATCAAATTATTTCTATAAATCAACCCCTTAGCGCACTGCTTACCAAACTGCTGCCGTTGGCGACACACCAGCGGGGGCGGGGGAGTGCACGGCATTGTCGCGGGGGAGCGCGGCGGCGTGCACGGCGGCCGCTGCTGCTGTCATCACTGCTGCCACCACCATGCATGCCGCGCGCGCCCCCGCCGTGCACATCCACTTCCGGGTTGTCTCGCGACACACTAAACTCTGTCTCGCGACACTAAAGTGTCGCAACACACAGTTTAGAAAGCTATGCCTTAGCACATTATAAAAATCACTAAATACCATTGCTCCCTCCCCTTACATTAAAAGAAAAGAAAAAGTATAATTCACCTAATCAACTCCCCCCCAAATAAGAATTACTTAATTATTCCCTTCCTACTACTATTCTATACATTCCTGTCTGCTGTAATAAAAATAAAAAGCATGTAAATTGTCTGCCATTATAATTAATAATACAAGAAACATGAATTAACATTTTTTAAAAGCCCTTAATAATCTTAATCATTAACGATAAGTAAAATCATCCAAAGCCAAAAGACCATTCAGATAAATATTTTTAGCCCCTTAACCCACTTCAAAATAGACCAAAGCATTTACATATCCCCATAATAAACGCAGAGCTATTTTCTTAAATAAATCAAACAGCCCAACTGCTCCCCTCACAAACACAGACTTCTCTTCAAAGAACCTCCCATACATAATAATCCCTTCTTTTCCATAGCATTCCATCACAAAGCCAAATTCACTCATGTCTTGCAACTCAATTTCTCCATTAAACTTCTTCAATTCAGCATTGTCAATTTCATCTGGCATTTCAACAGAAGCCCCCATCTTGCTCTTAGAAGAGACATTTCCATCGCTGTTAAATTCTCTGATTTCGTCCATAGTATCCTCAACCAGATGTCACATTTTAGTCCACATATTTTCCACAATGCTCTGAATGTCTTGCATAATAACTTGGCAGGAATAAAAAAAATCTACTTAATATCTGCTTTAATATCTCGATGTAAGTCAGAGAGAGCCTGGTTAAGACCATCCATGTCTCGTGCAGTAAATTATGGCGCCCCCAGATACTTAACAACAGTGAAAGGTAATGAAAAGTTTCTGAGCTGAGTTAAGATAACAGGTAGTTCCCAGAGAAAGTAGCAGCAGGGAAGTAAAAGTTCAGAATGGCAGATTCAACGTGTTACGCTAAAATCTTCAAAATTAGCACAAAAATAATAACAGGGAGACAATAATATACCCTCAACCCTCCCTAGTTTTGAATGGAAAGCAAAATCCAAAGCTTAAAAATATTTTTTTTTTAAAAAAAATAATCACAAAAATAACGATAGGCACCAAGAAAGATCCTTTCTCCTTAATGTAGAAAGCCTCTCTTAGCGTACAAATACTTAAAAAATAAATAAATTGGGTGCTTTAAAAACAGGGTGGCTGGACTTAATGTCCCTTTAAGGCTGCAGCGCGGCTTGGAAATAGTGATGTCCCAGCCTCCCGGTGAAGTCTTACCCGTCGATCGCAAATGCTGCTTTCGATCTCCTGGCTGCAATTCGCCATCCGGAGGACGAATGGGTCAATTCCGAGCGTTTCCCTGATCCAGAAAAATGCTCCTGGGCTTCAGGAGAAACCAGCCTGAGCCCCAAAAAACTGCCATGATGCCAGTTCTACCCGCGTAGGTCGCGGGCACAGCTGTTCAGTCCGCCATGTTCCCACCAGAAGTTGAAGTCCTACTTTCATATACAGCCTCAACTATCTTTTTTTTTTAATCTGTTCAATCATGTCCAATTCTCAGAGACTGCCTGGACAAGTCCCTGCAGTTTTCCTGGCAATATTTTTCAGAAGTGGTTTGCCGTTGCCTCCTTCCCAGGGCTGACTGGCCCAAGGTCACCCAGCTGGCTTTGTGCCTCGGGCAGGCCTAGAACTCATGGTCTCCCGGTTTCTAGCCGGATGCCTTAACCCAAGGGTACCCAAGCTTTTTGGCACCGGGGACTGGTCGTGGAAGACAATTTTTCCACGGACAGGGGAGGGGGTGTTTGTAGGCGGGAGCCAATCACGTGGACGGGGGGATGGGGTTTGCAGGCAGGAGCCAATCGTGCGGACCGAGGGGTGGGGTTTGCAGGTGGGAGCCAATTGCACGGACCAGAGGGGCAGGGTTTGCAGGAGGGAGCCAATCACGTGGATGGGGGCGGGGTTTGCAGGAGGGAGCCAATTGCGTGGACAGCGGCGGGGTTTGCAGGAGGGAGCCAATCGCACGGATCACCACCGCTCACCTGCTGTGCGGCCCACTTCCTAACAGGCCACGGCCCCCTGCCTTAACCACTACACCAAGCTGGCTCTCTTTCAACAATCTAGATGACACTAATTCAGACTTGCTAATTAAACCTACACTTTAGCTTCCATGTATTTATCAACTCCTATCCACAAGATCAGATCAACTTCATTCACATTGTTTATACAGTACCTCATTCCTTTTCTTTTAGCTTCACAAACACAATATATATTATTTTTCTTGTTCTTTTCTTTCATTTTCTTGCATACATCACTAGATGTACTCATAGATACTGATGTCCACTGCCCATCATGTCTTTAGTAGATCAAAGCTTTTATGCAGTATTCACAAACACACACACACTAGGGGCTCAGTGGTTAAGACGCCAAGCTTGTCTATCGGAAGGTCGGAGGTTCGAGACCCTAGCCCCGTGTGACGGAGTGAGCTCCCACACTCGCCCCAGCTCTTGCCAACCTAGCAATTTGAAAGCATGCAAGTGCAAGTAGATAAATAGGTACCACTTTGGTGGGATGGTAACAGCGTTCTGTGTGCGTCATGCCGGCCACATGACCATGGAAACGTCTTCAGACAGCGCTGGCTCTTCGGCTAAGAAACGGAGATGAGCACCGCCCCCTAGAGTCGGACACAACTGTGCAGGGGAAACCTTTACATACATACACACAGACAGACAGACAGAGCATTTGGGAAGTATTCAGACCCCCTTCACTTTTTTCAATTTTGTCATGTTGCAACCTGATACTACAATCGTTCAAATTCATGTTTTGCCTCAGTAATCTACACTCAGTACCCCATAATGACAAAGTGAAAACAGAATTTCAGAAATGTCTGAAGGGGGTCTGAATACTTTCCGGATGCACTTTATATATATATGAAAAGGAAAAGAGTAGACTAGGTTTTCAACCTTTGTTGGGCATGTGCCACATTTAGCATTCTTGCTTATATATATATTTATATTTTATTTTTATTTATATTTGTTGGGCATGTGCCACATGCAGCATTCTTACTAATGGTAGGAATAGTACCAGTCAGTATAGGCATGATTTAGCTTCTTCTTGTTGTTTATTCGTTCAGTCGCTTCCGACTCTTCGTGACTTCATCGACCAGCCCACGCCAGAGCTTCCTGTCGGCCGTCACCATCCCCAGCTCCCCCATGGTTGAGTCTGTCACCTCCAGAATATCATCCATCCATCTTGCCCTTGGTCGGCCCCTCTTCCTTTTGCCTTCCACTTTCCCTAGCATCAGCTTCTTCTCCAGGGTATCCTGTCTTCTCATTATGTGGCCAAAGTACTTCAGTTTTGCCTTTAATATCATTCCCTCAAGTGAGCAGTCTGGCTTTATTTCCTGGAGTATGGACTGGTTTGATCTTCTTGCAGTCCAAGGCGCACTCAGAATTCTCCAACACCACAGTTCAAAAGCATCTATCTTCCTTCGCTCAGCCTTCCTTATGGTCCAGCTCTCGCAGCCATAGGTTACAACGGGGAAAACCATTGCTTTAACTATGCGGACCTTTGTTGTCAGTGTGATGTCTCTGCTCTTAACTATTTTATCAAGATTTGCCATTGCTCTCCTCCCAAGAAGTAGACGTCTTCTGATTTCCTGGCTGCAGTCAGCGTCTGCAGTAATCTTTGCGCCTAGAAATACAAAGTCTGTCACTGCCTCCACTTTTTCTCCCTCTATTTGCCAGTTATCAATCAAGCTGGTTGCCATAATCTTGGTTTTTTTGAGGTTTAACTGCAACCCAGCTTTTGCACTTTCTTCTTTCACCTTCGTCATAAGGCTCCTCAACTCCTCCTCGCTTTCAGCCATCAAAGTGGTATCATCTGCATATCTAAGATTGTTAATGTTTCTTCCAGCAATTTTAACTCCAGCCTTGGATTCCTCAAGCCCAGCACGTCGCATGATGTGTTCTGCGTACAGGTTGAATAGGTAGGGTGAGAGTATACAGCCCTGCCGTACTCCTTTCCCAATCTTAAACCAGTCCGTTGTTCCGTGCTCTGTTCTTACCGTTGCTACTTGGTCGTTATACAGATTCCTCAGGAGGCAGACAAGATGACTTGGTATCCCCGTACCACCAAGAACTTGCCACAATTTGTTATGATCCACACAGTCAAAGGCTTTAGAATAGTCAATAAAACAGAAATAGATGTTTTTCTGAAACTCCCTGGCTTTCTCCATTATCCAGCGGATATTGGCAATTTGGTCTCTAGTTCCTCTGCCTTTTTTAAACCCAGCTTGTACATCTGGCAATTCTCACTCCATGACTTGCTGGAGTCTACCTTGCAGGATCTTGAGCATTACCTTACTGGCATGTGAAATAAGTGCCACTGTTCGATAGTTTGAACATTCTTTAGTGCTTCCCTTTTTTGGTATGAGGATATAAGTTGATTTTTTCCAATCTGATGGCCATTCTTGTGTTTTCCAGATTTGCTGGCATATGGCATGCATCACCTTGACAGCATCATCTTGCAAGATTTAGCTAGTTCACGTAAATTGCCACAAGCACAAAGAAATCTCATTTTCTCCCCAAGTGTGCTAAAATTGTGCTGTGCAGGCTAGGATATCTAAAAACTATTTTGCAAGTGAACTTGCTATTACCCATGTCCCAGCAACTAGGAGGTACATTCAGTTATGTTGTTAATTTTGGAGATGCTTAATTATTTTTCAGAAACAACAGTGTTAGAATAATATTTTAAGCAATATGGGGAGGACATGTGAAATATGAATCAAGTGTCCATTCTCTCTTCCAGATAGTCACTTACATAGTTATACTGTACAGACAGTTTTCTGTCTAAATAGGTGGTGCACATGTGGCAGTCAGCTTCTATATACACAGATGACGTCTTCCAGCTTGCACCTAACCAGGGCACTTGCCCCAGCAACATCATTTTTTCTGCTATGTTTCTGTGAGGTTGCTTTCGTCTTATTCCCAGCCCATTAATGAGATAGAACTTCCATAGTTAGCTGTTGTTCAGCCAGCTCTATCTCAAAGCAATACAGTGTTAATAAAACTGAGGGTAACTCTAACTTGTGTTCTTCTTTAGAAATTAATAGATGTTCTGGAAAGGCAAAGCAGGTGAAAAAGCAGATTTTGGAATAAGTGACTTTTCCCTCAGAAAATTCTTACACAATTGTTTGTGAAGGCCTATTTGAAAAACACATAGACACCTGAAAAACGTAGTTTGGCATAGGGAAGTAGTAAGTGAGGTGGAATTTATCAAATGTTTTTAAAGCAGCAGCTTAAATATATCAGATAATAAAAGACATTGCCCATATATGTCTGTACATATATATTTATTTTTTACAGTGAAAAGTGTAAAGCCAGAGGATTTACTGTTATAGTGGATGGTAGAAAATCTCAATGGCATGTTGTAAAGACTGTGGTGTTAATGCTACAGGTAAGAATTGCTTTATGAATCTTAGCAAAGAATTAAGTTCTTCAACATCTGGCAGGGTTCACACATAATGATAAACCATAATGTGGTTTGATTTTGACTTAAAAAGATAAACCATTATGTTATTTTCACTAAACCACAGTTTGAAACTATAGGTTTATTTATATATTCTCAGTTGCTTTAAACAGTTTGCCTTTATATCTGCGTTGTAAATGTAGATTGTATGCTAGACTGCAGGCTTCAGACTTGAACATGCAGTCTACATCCATGAGGAAGAGATGTTCTTCATCACATATACAGAGAATCAGATATCCCAGCTGCTCTCTGCAGGAAATAAGAGGGAAAGTTTGCTCCTTTTAAAAGTAGGGGCATATTTTTTTAATGTTTTTCCTTAATAAAGTTTGATTTTATTATTCTCTTGTGAGATTAATCTAGTTCCCAAGAAAGGGCTACATCCTGTAGAGATGGATGGTGGCAGCAGGAACTATCAAACTATTACCCCAAAACAAAGCAGGGGCAGCATGCGAAAATTCATAGGGCTTCTGGTTTTAGGTCCCAGTTAGTCTAGGTATATTTTCTGGTTTATATTTACATGTTCACCATTTATGGGTCCTGGAAGAAGAAATGGAAAATGAATTAACCGCATTAAGAAATAATTACTTTGGTTGTCTGTAAAATTGATTTTGGATTATTCCTAGGTTGCAACAAACTAATTAAAACAGTTCTTAGGTTAATATTAAGCATAAGCTCATGAAGTTTTCCCAGAAAGGGAAATAAGCCATAGTCAGTGTCATGTTTATGACATGTAAGAGTTTTATGACATAGTAAATATAACAGGAACCCATGGTCAATATAATATGAGAACTTACTGTGTCATTAAGCTATATGGATTCATTTCTAGATTTTTTTTTCATCCTGAGGTCTTAGTTGATGCAACCTTTCTGAGACTACACTAAGTCAGAATGCAGAGAGCTAGCTGAGTCCTAACTTTCTTTCAAATTATCTTTGTCTGCACAGATAGTCTTTCTTAATAGGCACAACTGTCATGGGCCCCCGGTACTCCACATTTTACATTCTGGCCTGCAAAAAGTATCCTGTAGTTTATGTAGGATTTTAAAAATTCTCACATAATTATCTCCAAAGGTACAACATTCTTTGTTTTTTTGTGTGTATTGCTTTTGTAAGATTGTCCATTTCAGGGCTCAATTTTTAGATGTTTTGCATTTTTTCATTATATGGGTGTTATGGTTTTCATACTTTTTTAAAAGGATGGGAAATGGATCCTAAAAATAAGTAGAAATAAAAGCAAATCCATAGGAGAAAAAGTACTATAGGAAGAAGTAAGCAGAAGGTGAGGTTCTATCAGAATTTTGTTAGCCCTATTTTTTATTCTTTATTCAACTTTATTCAAGTGACTTTTCTTGGCTTTACGAAAATCTTTAACAGATGTTGGCTTAATGAAGTTTGACATTTTGATCCCAGACCATTTTTATTAACAGCCAAGATACAGTGCTTTCCTCTTTTTTTAAACTTTGTTTGAATGCACTCTTACAGGATGTATGCTGTCACAGTCATTAAATAATAAATGATTGTTCCTGCCATCTGCCTGTTTAATGTTATTTTCGCTTAGAGAAAAAAACTGAGAAGTAACTTCACAGGAAGTGGAAACAGTTGTGAGCCATGACCTCTTATTGGTGAACAGAAATGGTTCTGTTTCTTTTAAGTTCGTAGGATTGCACTATTAATATACACTATCTCTCAAGATTGCTTAAAATTGTTTTGTGGATGGTTCCAACTTAATAGAATTAGTTTCTTTAATGTGTCCATGGTATTTATTTTCCTCATTGTGAGAATCCATACATTCTGAATTACTTTGTTACAAACATTTTATGCTATATAAGGAGGAATGGCAAGGCCATTATGTCTTGTAATCAGTGAGAAATTTAATTGTGTATTTTTCATTTTTTTAGAATGTTGTTCCAGCTGAAGTATCCCTTGTTTGTGTAGTAAAACCAGATGAATTCTGGGATAAAAAGGTTACACATTTTTGCTTTTGGAAAGAGAAAGATAGACTTGGCTTTGAGGTAAGTATTTTTTTTTCTGGCTTAAGCGTTGTACTTAAGCTGTAACTGCATGCATCTAGAAGGAGATACGGTTCCTAATGAATGAAAATCTGGAAAAGAGTTACTAAATGATTCCTTGAGTATTACGATATAAATGTTTCATAACACTAACTTTACCATACTGTGTCGTATTATTGAATAATTTGTATTAGTCTGTTCCCTTGTTTCTATGGAAAGTTTTGGCTTCTTACACTTCAAATTTCTTAGTCATAGCTATAAGTGACTTCTTTTTGAAATCAGTCCCTTGAAATATTTTTGCCATTAACTTAATTACCAGTTTTTCTTATTAATAATGCTTTGTGTACCCAGACCCTTCTATGATTAATTTTTCATTCATTTTAACAGTTCATGGTAGGTATGTTAATAATTCTTCCAATATAAGGCATGCTTATCCTGCTTTGCTCATCTCTGACTCTTCTGTTTGTCAGTACGCTCTTCCTTCATTACTCAGTGCAGGAAGAGCATATTGACAAACAGAAGAGTTAGAGGTGAGCAAAATGATACAGGATGAGCTGGCAAGGGAATCCCATGGCCCACAGGCCTGATCTAGCCATGAGTTCTCCCAGTCCAGGCTGGAAAGGGCCTTAAAATAAGGCCCCTTCCTCTCTCTAAAATTCCATCTTTTAGGACACCAAAGGCAAGGAGCAGTTGCTCTCTGTCTCTTTCTGCTTGGTGAAAGTTCTCTATGTGGAGCGGAGAAAAACAAGGAGCAATCATACTTCAAAATACATCTTTTGAAAGTGTACTGTTGAGGGTCATCCAGTACCATCTGGGCCCTTGTTTTCCTTGTGGCAGCTTCCCTAGTTTGAAATGTATGCCCGATAAAAATTCTCCCCATATGACTGATTCATGCCCTTTCTGTGACATGGCATTGCTTTCTGTCCAAATTAGCAGAAGGCCTAGAGAAAAACTAATGTACTAATGAGCCTGAGATAATATCCATATTCTATCATTTTCAGAAATTTGGACAGTTTTTATTATTTGACTCGAAGGACTGTTTTTCTATCAGTAATTAAATTATAAAAATGTATTTAATTTCATTCAGTATAGAGACATTTAATTAAGAATATGATGGCAGCCATGTGGGTAATTTGTTATAACTAAAACTCAGGAACATAAAAGCAAAATGATTGCATTGAAATTCAGGCATGTTGATTTTAGTAACCCAGTTACACTGTTGTCAGTTGACAGTAATACAGAAATTTGAGAACACTTAAAAAAAACTATATATCATAAACGTTATGTCTGAAAATAGTGTGTTTAGCCTAGCAAAGCTTTAAGAACTGGCAGCTCTCCCCCCTCTTCCTCCCCCCCCCCCCCCACTAAGAGTTGCTACCATCTTTGGGATATTATGACATAGCTGTGCTGGTGAGGCTTTTTTCCTACAAACTCTTTAGATGTCCTACTCATTTTAACCATCCATCCTTTTTTCTGAGTTTCCAAAACTATATTGTTGGAGATGAAATAATGCCTGATTGGTATTGCAGGAGAGGTCCTTAATATGCTGTCTGGACAGGATCAGGATCAGATTTATGTGTTTGAAAATCTTGTCTTGAAGTAGTTAAAGTTTAAGGAAGAGACCTTGCATGGGAATTTTCTGTCTTACTGTTCTTGGTGTTCTATGAGACGCTAAAGGAAAATGAAGTTTTCATTAACTGTTTAAATTTGGGGGATTTTTTTCCCTTGCAGTTTTTGGTTCAAAATTATATGCATGTTATTTCTGCCATTTTTAAAAAAAACAAATCTGACTTTAGATATAACTGGGTCAAGTTATCCCTTTGAAAAACAGATATTACAAATGCAAAAGATCTCATCTAGGCTCAATTATATGTTAGCATAAGTTTCAACAATTTAGCTGGAATCCTGAACATTTTAAAGTATATAATAAAATGTAATATTTTAATGGGTACAGGGCAGAAAAAAGATAAGATACCTACCTATTATCTATCATTGAGTGAAATTCTGAAATAATCGTGTTTCAGTGGTGAAAGCCAGTGGTAACTGTGGTTTTGCTAGTGCAAGGCAGTTGTGTTTAACTTTCATAGATAGTAATTCATGATTACGACCTTTCTGGAACTGTATGTCACACTAGGTGGATTTGGTTGGTGAATATCTGGTACATTGTACATCACCGTACAATTCCCCTTTCTTCTAGCATGGAGCCCTTCCATAATTTTTACATTGACACTTCCAGATAGTGAGACTTCCCATTGCCCAAGTTTTCCAGTTTCACGTTTCAAAAGGAACAGGGCTTGAGTGGACTCCTTTCACTATTAAAGTTACCAGGACTCTATAGACGCCTCTGTGGTGCAAAGTTAGTGAGCAGAGATGTCTCAGTCAAGCAGTACCCAGTAATTGAGTGGTCCATGAGATCAAAGCAAAATCCAGAAACTTCTAAAAGGATACTCACTTTTTAGGGAATTTCTTGTTTACAAAAATTCCCTTGTAAACGGGAAAAGAAGTTGTGGCCTTGCACAATCACACATACCCAGTGGGGGGAGCGATCAGTTTGTTCTGCAAGCCAGTCTGAGTCCTTGTTTGGAATTGCCCTTTTAGAGATACAGTAAATTCTCTTGAGTCTTGAACAAAAAATGAGTTCAGTTACTGATAACACAGTAGACTTTGGTTAGCAGTGGAAAGAGATATTTTATTTCATTATTTCAAGGTGCCAGGTGAAAAATCAGCTAGGAAACAATGAACCAATAATAAAAAAAATCTAAGCATATGTCATTCTTTTAAGTATTTTAAGTTGTCATCATTCTTACAAATGATCCATCTATGAATATTGGAATTTTATGGAAAATTCATTATATTGTTTGTGTCTTAAAATGTCAGTTTGAAAGGATGACATTTTGAATGCCTGAGGATTGTAGTGGAAAGATTAAAGAGATAATAGACATTTAAAATCTGTGGGGAAGAAATTAAATTGATTGAATTTGCAGTCTTAGGATGACTTGTTACACTACCAAGCAATGTAGGAACTGAAACAGCAATACTTTTTTTGTTAGTGGACATGGCATATGATTGTGGTCCATGGGGAGGAATCTGATTTGCAGATTCCTTCCATATGGTTGGAATCCAGTTTCACTGAGGTTAAAAGTAGTTGTTCCATCTTTGTGGCTCAGGATTTCTCTCATTACAACAGTAGTGTGGAAGAAGGCCGCATTCTAACAACTTTCAGCACTTTTGGAGAGAAGTGTAAACTTGATTCATGCTTAGTTTATCAAGTATATGCTTCAGCTTACTCTAAATACTAAAACTTCTAGTTTGGTAAGGCAAGGTGCTAATAGTTTAATAGAAGTAAGAAATTGAGTTGCATTAATTGGGATGAAAGTTTTAATACCTGTTCCAAGTGATGAAATTTTCAGACAGTTTCTTTAAAACATCAGTTCATTAATGCTTTTTAAAGTATACCTACTTATTTATTAAAAGTGTAATAGCTAAAAGCCTATTATACTTCAATTTTACTATGAAAATATTGATGGTTTTTAGTTAAAAGTATAATACAATATTTAATTTTCTAACACTAAGTTCTAAGTTGTTAATTTCCCATTTAATTGCTCATATAGGTTATTTTGGTATCTGCCAACAAGCTCACTCGATACATAGAACCATGTCAGCTAACAGAAGATTTTGGAGGGAGTCTTACCTATGATCATATGGATTGGCTGAACAAAAGACTGGTTAGTTTCTTGGCAACTGTTTTTATTCTTTCAATATAATTGTCAAGAAATATAACAGGCATCTAGATACAACAGTGTTTGGTGCTCCCTAAAGGTAAAAAAAATCCACATTTTTTATTACCATGATTAGTTGACAACCCAGGATTTGGAGATGCTGTCATTAGTTCTTGTTTGTCCTTTTATTACACACACATTTAAAGATACAGTCTCAGGATTAGAGAGCTTTGATCTGGCCTGGCTACATAGATTGTAATGGTTGTGAATGCCTCCTGACATAACTTTATGTTTAAGGATAGTATTTCGTTTTGGCAGTGTACCAAACCCATGCCTGAGAAGAACATAAAATTGTTTACAGTCCTCAGTCTTTTATTGATGTTATATATTCTAATAAGTAAAACTAATTAACATACAGGTGATATACATGTGCAGTTACTTGGTAACTGCAGTTGGCCAATGTGATTGTAATTCATGCTGAATTACATGAAAACAAGATTAAGTGTCTTAAAGAAATTATTGGTTGATAATATTGGAATATTAACATTTTTCTTGTTGTTTGAATGTTCCCTCTTAATTGGTTATTTCAATACAAATATATAAAAATCTTAGGTCTCTGCTGAAAAATTCCTGATACTGCCACTATGACTAGTATCAGTTTGGCTGTTTTACTTTCACGTTCCATTTCATTGACCCACATCAGTGCACATATCTTTGATACTGATCTTTACTCGGAGAGAAAAAACAGCATTATGATTAATGTTGAATGAAGCGTTCTTAGAATGGCTTCAACAATATTGCAGCAGCTATCAAAACATAGTGGCTAGTTTTGCAAGGCAGACTAATACTGATTTTTAAAAGTTTGTGTCTAGCAATCAAGTTTTATAATCCAAAGTCCTGCTTAAATGGACTGAAGTTGGTGATATCCTTAGCCCGCTTTAAATGATTATGACTGAGCATTTAACTTAAGTCTTGGGTATCTTTGTCAGGTAATTACAGGAGAGGAAAGAATTATTGGGGGATGCAAAATATAACACATTTCTCTGATATGGGCAGTAGCTATTAATGCATAACTTTAAGACCCAACCCTGATGAATTACTTGACTTTAGAATTTGTTCACAGTGGAACAATAAAAGCACTATACTGCAAAACTTCAGAAATTAAACAGTAAAATTCAATCTGTGAAATGCTAACTCACTATTTTATATAGGCGTTCGAGAAGTTTACAAAAGAGTCTACATCCTTACTTGATGAGCTTGCATTAATCAACAGTGGAAGTGATAAGGGAAACCAACAGGAGAAAGAGAGGTAATACCTTTTCTTGCCATTATTAATTGGTCAGTAGCTACTTCCTGTGGTCTTTAGACCATAGCTTGCAGAAGCTATTGCAATTTTTTTTAGCAACCCTACTGCAAGAGAATCTTAAGTATCAAAAGTGTGGGTTGTGGTCTCTTTTTTTCCCCTCTAGCTTGATCATACAAACATTCTTGTAAATCTCTACAGCCCACTTACATTTTGGTGTAGTTAAACTGTACTTGTGTCTATATTTGCTGTTGTATTGCAGTAAAAAATTATTAGATGTGTTCTGGGAGGACATATGGAAGTTGCCTATAAATTAATAGTATCTTTGTAAGCTATTAATGTCAGCTCAGTTATTTCATTTGAAAAATAACCAAAAACAATTGCAAAAATGTTAAACATTCCTGAGATTTCCTTGGACATTGACAAGTGTGTACTGAAACATAAATGACTTTAGTATTCATGGTAGGAAAAGAAAAATAGAAATTTGGATAGTTTAAAAAAAAAAAAACCCTATACCACATCGTGCTATTTAAGGCTTAAAACTCCTGTTTTCTCTAAAACTCATTCACAACAAATTCTCTTTCTCTTTCAAGGTCTATAGACTTAAATTTTCTTCCATCTGTTGATCCTGAGACTGTTCTGCAGACAGGTATACTCAGCCCACTATGGCATCATATATATTTTTTTAAAAGTCATGGGTATTATGAACGTGAACTGAGTCTGCCAATTAACTAAAGTCTTTATAGTTAGTCAGTTACAATAAAATAATGCATTTATGAATGTTTTCCTCTTCCTTTTAAATACAGTATTTCTACATACAACTGCTTTCCCTAGTTCCTGGGTATAGCAGCAATAGAGAAATAAAATACTAGTCTCCCTTTCTACTGAAATTGTTGGATTTATCTCTGAAAATAGCAAGAAAGCAACTAAGAAATAAAATTCCTTTAAAGATATGCTTGCTTAAGAATTAAGTTGGATGATATCTAAGAGAGGAAGACTCATACCAATCCAACTATTGTATCTCCCCCAAATTCTGAAAGTGGTTTAATTGGTATTTCTGCTTGCCAGCTTTCCTCAAAACAGTTCACAGATATAGTTATACAACTTAGAGAGGGAGAGAGAAACAACTCTACCTTGGTGCATCACCATTTTACCAGAAGTTGCTTTCACACTGTCGCCCTGTGATTAGTTAGGTATTACAAATTGGCTGAGAGAATTGTTTGTATCCTAGGTGAACAATCGGTTTCCAAAACAATTGTTGGGGAATTTGTCCTCTGCCTTCTTGCTGTTGCACTCAGTTTGATTCTCCCATGTTCTTCACTTCTGGGAGAGTTATTAAAAGTTGCAGATATGTGATGACACCAAGCACAAGCAGTGCTTTTCATCTATGTCAGTTGAGACAGTTAATGTTCTGGGCTAGTTCTTGGACTAGGTAATGAATAAGAATAAACTGAGATTCAGTCTATTTGAGATGGAGTTAATGTTTGTACAAGTTTGTACTCACCCAGTTCTGGAGGCGTCTGCTGTTCCCATAAAGGAACAGGGGTATGATTTGGGGGCATTCTTATCACCACCATTATACATAGGTAATCTCAGTGAGTTGGAGTGCCTTTTGTCACATTAGACTGAGACAGTGATTAGAAAAGAAATACCATTGTGCCAGTTACTCATGCTGTTACAACATCCCAGCTATACTACTGCATATGAAATGTGAGATTGCCTTTAACTATTCAGCTAATCCAAAACATTGCAGCTAACTGGTAATGAAGGTGAGCTGCTGCAGTCAGGTTAGGCCAGTTTTTTGCTAACCCCACTGGCTGCCAGTTAGTTTCTGGGCCCTGTGCTAAAAGAAGCTCTGGTCATGGCTACCTGATGGAGCATCTCTTTCCATATTTATCTGTTTAGACCAGAGCTTTCCAAACTGTGTCGCGACACCAAAATGTGTCGCCACACACAGCGTGGTGTGTCGCCACACCACCCGGAAGTGGCGGCGCGCGTGCACGGCGGCCGCCATGCGCGCGCTGCCGCACCCCCCCCGCGCCGCCACCGTGCACGCCGCCGCCACCGCTGGCGTGTCGCCAGTGGTGGCACTTTGCAAAGCCCTGGTTTAGACGCTATGATTATCACGAGTCCCTGCTAATTGAAGGGGACTAGATGGCGGTATCAGAGAGATTTTCAGGGGTGCTTCCCTGTCTATTATTTATTTGTTTATATTCTATCCCGCCTTTATTAATTTTATAAATAACTCAAGGCGGCGAACATACCTAATACTCCTTCCTCCTCCTATTTTCCCCACAACAACAACCCTGTGAGGTGAGTTGGGCTGAGGGAGAGTGACTGGCCCAAGGTCACCCAACCGGCTTTCATGCCTAAGGCGGGACTAGAACTCTCAGTCTCCTGGTTTGCTATTGGCTCCTTCCTAGGGCTGAGAGAGAGAGTGACTGGCCCAAGGTCACCCAGCCGGCTTTCATGCCTAAGGTGGGACTAGAACTCTCAGTCTCCTGGTTTCTAGCCCATTGCCTTAACCACTAGACCAGAGCTTTCCAAACTGTGTGTCGCGACACAAAAGTGTGTCGCCACACCACCCGGAAGTGGAGTGCGCGTGCACGGCGGCCGTGGCGCGGCTTCCGCGTTTTAGCAGAGGCTGCCGCCACGCACACGCGCACCGCCGCATGCCCCCCCGTGCCGCCACCATGCACGCACGCGCCGGCGCACGCCCCCTCGCGCCGCCGTGCACGTGCGCCTCCCCCCCGCGCCGCCACCGTGCGCGCTGCGCTGCAGCCGCCACCGGTGTGTCACCAGCGGCAGCACTTTGGAAAGCCCTGCACTAGACCAAACTGGCGCTCTATTAAATGCCATCCCCCCCGAAGGCTCAATATATGTTTGGTGTTAGATGAACACGTTTTCCCAAGCATTTTAAAAACTCTTTTTAGTGTTGCACTGTTTTATCTGTGCTACTGTTTTAACAGGTAGTTTTACTATCTCATTCTTTTGCTTTTATTTGACTTGCATTATTACTTTACATGCTACATTTTTATTTGTGCTCTAGCTTTTTGTTGTGCATTTGCTCAGTCATTTCCAGCTCTTCATGATGTCATAGACATCATACTAGGGCTTTCTGTCAGTAACTGCTTCCTTGAGCTTTCTTGTAAGCTCATGCTTGTGTCATCAGCAATGATACTGTCACTAGCCTTAGAACTTTAATACACGAACCAGCTTTTAATCTTGTTTATATATAATTAAGCAAATGCACTTTGAAATGCTATTTTGAATGTGGTTAGCTGAATGCACACATTCTGGTTGGATTTTTCTCTGTTTGCAAAAAAGAAAGAAATGAAGTGATACTGCTGCCCTCAGTACATACGCCACAATCTTATATGGTGCTGTGGTTTTAACCTCAGAGAAAGAGTGCATAAAAACTGAAAGAAGAAGCCTTTATCTTTCCAGCAAAAAGTCTCCAATCTTTCCCATTAAACTTTAGCTCATTTGTTACCTGAGTCATTAGATCATTTGAATGCTTAATTATAAAAAATATATATTTTCTATTAAGGTCATGAGCTCTTATCGGAATTGCAACAACGCCGTTTTAATGGTTCAGATGGAGGAGTCTCGTGGTCCCCCATGGATGATGAACTGCTTGCTCAGCCCCAGGTTATGAAGTTACTAGATTCACTCAGAGAACAGTATACACGGTATCAAGAAGTATGCAGGCAAAGGAGCAAACGTACTCAGTTGGAAGAGATTCAACAGAAGGTAATGCAGGTAAGTGACACACTCATTTGTGTGTATTGTTTGTATTAGTAAAATAATTAGATGGGGGGGAGTTAACAGGATTTCTAATTAATCTGTTGTATAAGCTGTTGGGAGCACCTGAAAGCCGCTACAACTTTTTCTGGATTCATGCAGCTACCTTTCGTAGCTGACGTGTGATACTCGGAAAAGGTATATCTGGTTTCAGGTATTCCTGACAAGTGCCATATGCATGGCCTCATGCACTCCAAATCACATTTGCCCTTCAAATTTGAATCAATGCATTGCATTACCGTAAGCCATAGCTTTCCAAAGTGTGTGTCGTGACACACTACTGTGTTGCCTGCAGTGTCCTGGTGTGTTGCGCGAAAACCCGGAAGCGCTGATGGGGGGAACCGGAAGAAGCGGCACCCCCGGTTCCCCCCATCAGCGCTTCCAGGGTTTTGTGCGACACACCAGGACACCGCAGGCCGTGCTGCCGCCGCCGTTGGTGTGTGTTACCAACATGAAAAGTTTTGAAAGCTCTGCCGTAAGTCTTGTGTATCCAGTGATTGGAATCCAAATTTGCCTTTTTAATGCAAGGCTGTTCCCCACCGGAGTAATAATAAGATAAACTTGAAACAATTTGTGCGTTGAAAGGTCATGAAAGATCAGGTGGTGCTCTGGAAATTGATATTAGAGAGTCAGTTTGGTGGAGTGGCTAAGGTGGCGTAGAAACCAGGAGACTGAGAGAATGTTGTGGGGAAAATAGGAGGCAGAAGTGTTATGCATGTTCACTGCCTTGAGTTGACTAAAAATTAAGGTGGGATAAAAAAAAATCTAATCAATAAATTTGTAATTGGTGCTTTTATTCCTACTTTGTTTCAGTAGGAATAAAAATGGGATCAATTTATTGTCTTCATGCTTATTTTTTAGATTAGATATATATATCAGACTAGAAACTGGGAGACCATGAGTTCTAGTCCCACCTTAGGCATGAAGCCAGCTGGCCCAGTCATTCTCTCTCAGCCCTAGGAAGAAGGCAATTGCAAACCATTTCTGAAATCTTGCCAAGAAAACTGAAAGGACTTGTCCAGGCAGTCGCCAGGAGTCAACACTGATTTGAAGGCACCAAAAAAAAAAGTATATGTGTTTTTATAGCTGTACTCAGTGGAAGGAATATATTTCAAATATTTGAATACTGACATTTCAAGCTGAGGTAATGGGAGTCAGAAATTAAATTATTTTTCATTTTATTCTAGATCCACTTAAATACAAAGTTAATAACACTTGATTTTGTCTTTTTAATCTGTAACAAACATTTTTAATGATACACCATATCCTTTTAAAAAGCATTCAAGCCATAGTACAAAAGTATTTTCTTCAGAACAGGAGATATTGAATATGGTCAATATAAGGAAAATATCTAACATATGCATTTTCTGTAACTTTAGGTATTCAGAATATCAGAACAAAGATGGGTTGATTGGGAAAAATGCAGTCTAGTTGGTGAAGTGCCTTTATTAATGCATTTAAATAGATTTGTTTACAGGAGCATCAATCTCAATTTACATCTTTCTAATTACAACTTGTCATCCCTTTGCTCTGTGTTACTGAATTACATAGAAAATTAATTAGACTGGTAATAAAATCTTGCATTCTCCTCTCTTTTTTAGTGACTAATTAATTTAGAAATCCCCTGCTAAAGATTTTTAAACAATTCGGTGAAGGGAGGAGGAACTCATATTTTAAAAAATTATAAGAAAAGTCTAAGAATATAAATGATCAAGGAAATACATTCCTAAGCCTGCTGCCAATTCTATCACAGATTATTTCAGTGATGAAAAAGGAAATCAGAAGAAAGGGAAATGGAAGTAGGCAGATACTAAGAGATTATTTGTTGATAGAGGTAGTCCTCGGCTCAGATGGCAATTGGGACCGGAATTGCCATTGCAAAGCAGCGCGGTTGTAAAGCTTGACATCACGTGACTGTGTCGCTTAGCAACGGCAGTTCCAACATCCTGGTTGACTTTGCTTGTAGGAAGCAGGCAGGCAGGGTATGTTGGAAATCGCGATTATATGACTGTGGGGATGCTGCGATGACTGGAACTCTGAGGACTGGTTGTAAGCCCCCCTCGTTCAGTGCCTTCGTAACTTTGAATGGTCGCTGAATGAATGGACGTAACCTGAGGACTACCTGTAGTTGCTGCTGTGGTATATTCTTTCTTCCTGTATGATTTGGCCATATAGAGTTACTGCAAATTTGATTGAAAATATACTATGCTATTTGTCTAGGTCAGGGGTCGGCAAACTTTTTATGCCGGGAGCCATTTTGACATGCTCGTGCACATTTTGAAATGCTAGAGAGCCAGGGGGCGGGGTTTGCGGGCGGGGGCCAATCACGTGGAAGGGGGCGGGGTTTGCGGGCGGGGGCCATTAGCATGGAAGGGGGCGAGGTTTGCGGGCGGGGGCCAATCACGTGGAAGGGGGCGGGGTTTGCGGTCGGTAGAGGGCGTCCACCCGGCCCAGCTGCCCGGGGTCCAGGGAGATCAGCTCCAGCGGGATCTGTGGCGAAGAGCGGCCGTGGGGGGGGGGCGGGCGGCGACGACAAGCGACGCGCTTCAGGCTTTCAGCGCTGGAAGGAGGCCGCCTTCCAGCGCTGAAAGCCTGAAGCGCGCCGCTTGTCGTTGCCGCCCGCCCCCCCCACGGCCGCTCTTCGCCCGCCCGCGTTGAACAAAGAAGATGATGGACGGTGGGAAACGAGGCCTGCCCGCTTACCTGCCTGCTTGCCTCCCTCCGCGAGGCCCTCCGCTGCCTTCCCGGGGTCCAAGCCGGATCGGGGGCCTCGCGGAGAGAAGCAGGCAGGCAGGTAAGCGGGCAGCCCTGGCCTCCGCCGCCGGGCCCGCCCCCCTCGGCCGCTTCCGCCCGCCCGCGTTGAAGTAAGAAGACGATGGAGGGTGGGAAACGAGGCTTGCCTGCTTACCTGCCTGCTTGCCTCCCTCCGCGAGGCCCTCCGCTGCCTTCCCGGGGTCCAAGCCGGATCGGGGGCCTCGCGGAGAGAGGCAGGCAGGCAGGTAAGCGGGCAGCCCTGGCCTCCGCCGCCGGGCCCGCCCCCCTCGGCCGCTTCCGCCCGCCCGCGTTGAAGTAAGAAGTCGATGGAGGGTGGGAAACGAGGCCTGCCCGCTTACCTGCCTGCTTGCCTCCCTCCGCGAGGCCCTCCGCTGCCTTCCCGGGGTCCAAGCCGGATCGGGGGCCTCGCAGAGAGAAGCAGGCAGGCAGGTAAGCGGGCAGCCCTGGCCTCCGCCGCCGGGCCCGCCCCCCTCGGACGCTTCCGCCCGCCCGCGTTGAAGTAAGAAGACGATGGAGGGTGGGAAACGAGGCCTGCCTGCTTACCTGCCTGCTTGCCTCCCTCCGCGAGGCCCTCCGCTGCCTTCCCGGGGTCCAAGCCGGATCGGGGGCCTCGCGGAGAGAAGCAGGCAGGCAGGTAAGCAGGCAGCCCTGGCCTCCGCCGCCGGGCCCGCCCCCCTCGGCCGCTTCCGCCCGCCCGCGTTGAAGTAAGAAGACGATGGAGGGTGGGAAACGAGGCCTGCCTGCTTACCTGCCTGCTTGCCTCCCTCCGCGAGGCCCTCCGCTGCCTTCCCGGGGTCCAAGCCGGATCGGGGGCCTCGCAGAGAGAAGCAGGCAGGCAGGTAAGCGGGCAGCCCTGGCCTCCGCCGCCGGGCCCGCCCCCCTCGGCCGCTTCCGCCCTCCTGCGTTGAAGAAAGAAGACGATGGAGGGTGGGAAACGAGGCCTGCCCGCTTACCTGCCTGCTTGCCTCTCTCCGCGCAGGGGCTGCTGCGGCTGGAGATGGCACTGCCTCCCTGCCGCGCCGGGCCTCGCTCAGTGCGAGAGCCAGGGGGCGGGGTTTGCGGGCGGGGGGCCTATCACGTGGAAGGGGCGGGGGTGAGTTCAGCTGCGGAAGAGCCACACTCAAGGGGCCAAAGAGCCGCATCTGGCTCGCGAGCCGCCATTTCCGACCCTTGGTCTAGGTTTTTCACAAATACTTGTGACTAACAGGTTGTTTATCTTCTATTTTGTAAAAAAAAAATTGTATGGATTTGCAAGTGAACAGTGACTGCATTTACCCATCATTTGAAACCATAGTTATCACACTCCAACTACTGTACAGTAAGCAGACTAGAGGATGGAATTTACACAGTTTTTAGTTACTTTCTATTAAGAGGAATTTAGGTAGCAGTTTTAAATGGACCATCTTCAAACCATGCTGATAGTTTAGATAGCCTCAACTTCAGTTCCCAGTTTAAATAACATGAACTGCTATTCTTGACTAAAAGTGGATGGAAAAGCTTCCAGGCCCTTTCATTTGTTAATATACATAATGTCATTTGTAAGTGATCTGTGTGCACCCAAATACAATTTAATGGACTGTCCTTCAAATGGATTCTGTGGGGTGACTTACTATATGGTAATACACATCTATATTTGAGAGTAGTTCAGATGTTAATGTTTCACAGGTTAGGTAGCAAGAACATTGGGCGATGCTTGATACTGTCAGATTCGTATAACCACCGTATAGTATCTTAGACTAGAAAACTTGTGGAAGTGTTAAAAGGACCAGGTAGGGAGATAAATTAGCATGGAAGTGGTTGGGAAGGAAGTGTCTAACAGCTTATTCTCCATTTACTAGCCTTACATAATCATGACATTCTTTGCTGCTAGCTCACAAACAAATGAGTTGGATGGAAGGATCTTTACTATGTATGTACAGTGGTGCTTAAAAGTTTGTGAACCCTTTTGAATTTTCAATATTTCTACATAAAGATGACCTGGAGTGTGATCTGTTCTCCACACGAGTCCTAAAACTAGATAAAGAGAACCCAATTAAACAAATGAGTCAAACTGTAGTGTGAGGTACATTCCTATATTTCAACACAATTTTTGAAAAATGCTCTAGTGCCGCTTTGTTATAGTATATAACTGAGGTTGCTATGCAATTTCCTGAGACAATATAATTCCGCAAATTAGAATAATTTACCTTTCACTAGGAACAAAAAAGCATTGCATTTTACCTGCCAATACAGGTATCAGTTGAAAACAAGGTGTGCCTTGTTTCTTTATGCTGCTTCTGATATGAGACTGTGTGTTATTAAGGTTCATGAAGAAAATATGCATTCAGTCCCCTTCGTTTTGTATCTAGAGCAAATACCACCCCCCCACCCCTGCAGTCCTTGTTTTTCTTCTGGAAATAGTGTTGCTATTTATGTTTATACTATGAACTGTATTAGAAAGGTGGCTTTAAATAGTAGGAATCCTTTAAAATCTACCTGCCCTGTATTGGTTTTTAATTATTTGTGATGATGAACATGCTGCTTTTTGATTTAAATAGGTAGTGAACTGGCTTGAAGGGCCGGGTTCTGAACAGCTGAGAACCCAATGGGGGATCGGTGATTCAATTAGGGCTTCACAAGCTTTGCAACAGAAACATGAAGAGATTGAAAGTCAACACAGCGTGAGTTTTCATTTTCCCAAGGAAGTTACTGTGGGATCATTTTTATATGTCATTTATTGTGTGCAATATTTCTAGTGGCCTTCTTTTCTAGTGAATTCTAGACAATGATGTATGTGTTGGCAAACATGGCATCTTTTCTTCTATAACAGTCTAGTGATCATATAAATGATTGATTAATTCTAATGTCATAATAGTATGCTGTAGTTTAAAAAGGGGTAAATGTGCTGCTGAGGCTGAAAACACAAAATAGACCATTGCTTACCAAGGACCCTATAATCTCTCGGACTCTTGGTGTGGGGGAAGCTTCATTTCTTCCTGCCAGTTTTTGGCAGAGAAAAGTTATTCCCCCAGTGAATTATTGTGTAACAATTTGCAGTAGCCATTCATTGGTTCAAAAGCCTGCCTTGCCCAAAATAAGTTGGAAGGAAGGAAGGAAGTTTTCCATTCTCTCCAGCTGACTTGGGAACGGGAAGGTTCCTTCAATTCAGTTCAATTGAGCTGTTTTCTTCAATCATTTGAATAGGAATGAAAAGCCAAATTCTCTTCACCTATTTGCCCTTTCCCCACTAGCAACTGATAGAGTCTTCCATAGTCATCCAGTGATCATTGTGCCAAAATAGCAGGAATAAGGATAGGCTTTATATAGCTTCAACAATTTTCTGGGTGAAGGAAGTTATAAACCACAAAATAGTGACAAAATAGTTCTCTCTATCCCTTCCTCTGTGCATCTGTTCCTCTGCCTGCCCCTCTCTTTGGTCCACTCTGCCTCTGTCTCTCTGTTCCTACTTCTCCGTGCTTTTGTCCCACTCTTTGTTATCTGTGTCTGTGTTTGGCCATCTGCCTTTCCTTGCCCCTCTTGCTCTGCATCTTCTTGTCTCTTGCTGCATGGCTATCCTATAGGTTTCCATTTTTACTAGCATGTAAGTTCCTGTCGAATGTTGCAGGTGCTTTGCATTACAGGTAGTCCTCAACTTACGACCATTTGCTTAGCGACCATTCAAAGTTAGGATGGCACTGGGAAAAGTGACTTGCGACCGGTCCTCGCACTTACAACCATTGCAGCGTCCCTGTGGTCATGTGATCAAAATTCAGGTGCTTGGCAACTGGCTCACACTTACAATGGTTGCAATGTTCTGGGGTCATGTGATCACCATTTCCAACCTTCCCAGCCGGCTTTTGACAACTGCCTCGCTTAGCAACGGAAGTACCAGTCCCAATTGTGGTCGTAAGTCGGGGACTACCTGTATTTCAGAGTCTTGTCCTGTGCTTTTAAGAGCCAGGAGAGGTTCCCAGTGCAGCAACTAGAGGGTGGGGGGTGGGCAGTAAAGAATTCTAGGAAATTATTTAATAAATCTAGTGTAAAGAAAAGGAGAGGTACAGGGAGGGAAAAATTGTATTATCAAGGGAACAAATAGAAGGTGAGCAGCCCAATGCATTTTGCTGAGTGTTAAATAAATGCAAATCAGTGTTGTTGTTTTTAAAAAAACAGATTTGGGCAAGTCAGAGAACAGGATATTACAGTTGGGGAAAATGAAAGAGTCCTTTATGTGAATAAGATAAAGAACAGTTTGAAAAAACACGGTGAGAAAAACATTCTTGAAAATTGCTTCCAGCATCTGAAATTGACTAAATAATAGAATCACTTCATTATGTTGAAAACAAAATTAAATGTGGACTTGATTTTGAGTCTCAGCAGATTTGCATACCATTGGCTTCAGCATAGCATTGTTAAACAGAGATACGCATAAGCTTGCTCAATATTTCAGTAAGCTGAAGTTGGCTGAGTAGCTGTGGTACCTGTGCTTTAAAAACAATATGGCAAAATTATCAATAACGGTCATACATCTCGATGGGCTGATTTTGCAGGAGTGGTTTGCAGTGTACGTGGAACTTAATCAGCAGATTGCGGCTTTGCTGAATGCTGGGGATGAAGAAGATCTTGTAGAACTAAAAGCATTGCAACAGCAGTTGAGTGATGTTTGTTATCGGCAGGCCAGTCAGTTGGAGTTTAGGCAGAATCTGCTACAAGCAGCCCTTGAATTTCACGGTGTTGCTCAAGATGTAAGTAAAATATGCACTTTCTCATTGTACATTGTTGCCTCTTGATACTATTGCAGAAGGTCAATAGATAAGCCAGATCTAGTTAGGAGTAAATTAGCCCGAATAGTTCCAACGCACATGGAGGAAGTCTTAAAATAAATGAGAACAAGCAAGTATTAGGGCTCATTTGGAAGTCTTCTCTTAGATAATGGAGGCAGTTAAAAAGAAGTGTTCATTTCTTTGTCTATATTATGTCCACGTTGATTAGACTGGAGTTCCTTTTCCATGTATGTTACAACTCTTTCACCAAGATGCTAGAGAGGGAAAGCCGGAGCAGATGAGCAAATCACATAATTCTCTGCTAATAATGTCAGTTGGATTTATCTTGACACGGACTCTGATGCTGAGGCAAGCCACTGACATAAACTCGGCAACTATTTATCCTTTTGTTTTGGATTCTTTTCAGCATATGGTTCTTGAGAAAATTGCAGAGTATGCGGAGAAATGAGAGTTACCACCTGCTTTGGGAAAATTGATCTGGAGGGACTGTGATCCTTCTTGGCAGGCAGTATTTAAGAGGTCATCCTGGGGGATTCTTTTTGACAGTTTAGTTACTGGTGTACGGTGACTCACAATCCTGCTCTGTATGCCAAGGAAATCATTTGAAATCATTGAGAAAAAGCCATAAGGGGCATTGAAATGCCATTACACTGATCTTCGCCATTTTAACCTGAGTGAAATATTTTATATCTCTGAATATTGCCTGGATTCTTCCTGGGCAACTTGGGTGGGACAAAGCAGCAGCAGCTGCAGCAGCTGAAATTAAGTCCACAAAAATGGGGGTGCTGGACTCAAGGGCTGGAGTATTTGGGGTGGTATTATTTTCCTCCTGAAAGAGTGGTCTGTAGCCTGAGAGCATTCCATGACATTTGGCTGTCAGCCTGAATTTCCAGGCAAGGAGCACATTTGCACAACTGTATGATAATTGCAGCAATTCCTGACCTGCCTGGATTTGGCAACAGTTCTCTGTGCTTCCTTTCAGTAAGAGTATAATCGACCCATGTGGGATCCTGAGGCATGCTAGGAGAGGAAACGGGGAAAAATTGGCTGGAAACCAGACCTTTCCTTTGCAGCTGCTCGCACACACACTATTGCTAAGTTCTGTTGTTCAGACAATCTTCTTTGAACCAGCCCTGTGTCCTGGCTCTGTCTCCTTTATAGTTGATCTAGTCACAGCAAACCTCTTTATCTATTGAGGAAGGCTTAAAGTCATAAAAATAACATGCTGACTTTGGGGTTGGCTTTTTTCAGTTGTCTCAGCAACTAGATGGATTACTCGGGATGCTGTGTGTTGATGTAGCACCAGCTGATGGAGCATCAATTCAGCAAACTTTAAAACTACTTGAAGAGAAATTGAAAAGTGTTGGTAAGGAAAAACAAAGAATATTAAATTGCCAAAATATGCCATAGTGAATGTCTTAATTTGCAGAATAAGTATTGGATTAATTATATACTTTTTTCACATAAGCCTAACTAGCAAGTTGAATGGAAAGCTGGAACAGGCTGTGGGTGCAGATTCTCTTCACTTGAGTGGCTCGTAAAGGGAGCTTTAAAAGTACATCATTGTGGAATGATGTATTATGCATCAACCAGCATATTCATTCTTCTTCCCTTTCTCTGAAAATGGAATCCTCAATATGTTTCTTTGTGCATAGAGTTCAGTAGGAGCTAGAAATCTGTGCATTTGAGCTCCTGTGGAAATCTAAACATGGAGGCTTCTCCCTCTTAGAGTTTCCAAAGTCTATGCATGGCTGACAAGGGCAAGGCCAGTTCATTAGCCTAACCACCCAATTTAATTGCAGGATCCTCTGTGGCACAATTAAGAGATCAAGGTGGCTTAAAACTCACAGAGTCATATGAAATACGTTGGAGCTACTGACCTCCTAACAGAGCAGTGGTGTCCAAATGAACCTCTAAATGTGTATTTAAAAAAAATTAATACAAAAGCAACATCTGTTCTTCTGATAATTGTTACTGAAGGTGTATTGGGCAGTATAAACAAACCAATTAAGGGCAAACAGAAAAAAATGTGAAGACAAAAAAATGTGTGATTTAACAGTTCATAAATATGTGAGGGGGGGACCATAATAAAAACATATAAAACTGCATTAGAGTGAATCAAGAACAGTGGTCATTTTTGCCCACTACTTTTTTCCTTGACTGGTAGCATCTCTCCCAGGTCTTGGGCAGCAATCTGAACTAACCCAGCTGTTTCTTTTTATTTGATTACACCAAAAATTGAATCTGGACCTTCAGCTTGTAAGGCATGAGCTGTACCACTGGGCTACAGTCCTTCCTATATTAATCACTATCAAGCCTGATATAAATCAATAGGTGTTCTAAAAAAAACTCTTGTGTGTCTATACTGCTGAAGTATTAACTACCCTTCTTACTGGTTGACACAGTTAGAGTTGACTGTCAACACTTGAAGGATGTGCTTACAAAATGTACACATTTTAGAGTTCAGCAGGTGAAGTGGTAACATGGAGTGCCAGTTAGATAGCTGCATCTAACTTGCATGCGGATGAAAAGAGAATTGGGTACTCATGATTTAAGAGAATAGTTCATCCTACATTGTATATGAAATAAGATTTTGTTTATTATCCCTGTAGACCTGGGCCTCCAAGGTTTGCGTGAAAAAGGTCAAAGTCTTCTTGATCAGATATCTAACCAGGCTTCATGGGCTTATGGAAAAGATGTAACGAGTGAAAACAAAGAAAATGTTGATCACATCCAGGGTGTAATGGAAGACATGCAGCTCAGGAAGCAAAGGTATTCATGGTGAAGTTGGACTCCTGGGAATTTCTCTTTCCCAAGGAGTTCACTTTAAAACCACTTTTAACACTACCATATTCTTTAAACAAATGAAAATAGGAAAAATAAACAGAATGCAAGCCTAACTGTAACATAGGTTTGTACCTTGTGTATTTTTCTGTCCTAAAATGTACGATTCCAAAAAAGATTTATAAAAATATTTTTGTTTAAACTTGACATTAAACAAAACCGGTTAATTATAGAAGCGGTGCTTCTATAATTAACTTATTTCCAATGTTTTCCTATACCATTTCATAAATTTGGATATTTCTGTCACTTTCAGTATTGTGCAACACTTACTTTTTGTTGTTGTTCAGTCGTTCAGTCGTGTCCGACTCTTCGTGACCTCATGGACCATAGCACGCCAGGCCTTCCTGTCCTCCACTGTCTCTCGGAGTTTACTCAAATTCATGTTCATTACATCGGTGATGCTATCTAACCATCTCATCCTCTGCCGTCCCCTTCTCCTTTTGCCCTCAGTCTTTCCCAGCATCAGGGTCTTTTCCAGTGAGTCCTCTCTTCTCATTAGGTGGCCAAAGTATTTGAGCTTCAGCTTCAGCATCTGTCCTTCCAATGAGCAGTCAGGGTTGATTTCCTTTAGGATTGACTGGTTTGACCTCCTTGTAGTCCAAGGGACTCTCAAGAGTCTTCTCCAGCACCACAGCTCAAAAGCATCAATTCTTCGGCGCTCAGCCTTCCTTATGGTCCAACTCTCACAGCCATACATTGCTACTGGAAAAACCATAGCTTTAACTATACGGACCTTTGTCGGCAAGGTGATGTCTCTGCTTTTTAATATGCTGTCTAGGTTTGCCATAGCTTTCCTTCCAAGGAGCAAGCGTCTTTTAATTTCATGGCTGCAGTCACCGTCTGCGGTGATCTTGGAGCCCAAGAAAATAAAATCTGTCACTGCTTCCATTTCTTCCCCTTCTATTTGCCAGGAAGTGATGGGACCACATGCCATGATCTGGGTTTTTTTAATGTTGAGTTTCAAGCCAGCTTTTGCACTCTCCTCTTTCACCCTCATCAAGAGGCTCTTTAGTTCCTCTTCACTTTCTGCCATTAGGGTGGTATCGTCTGCATATCTGAGGTTGTTGATATTTCTCCCGGCAATCTTAACTCCGGCTTGTGATTCATCCAGCCCGGCATTTCTCATGATGTACTCTGCATATAAGTTAAATAAGCAGGGTGATAATATACAGCCTTGTCGTACTCCTTTCCCAATTTTGAACCAATGGGTTGTTCCATGTCCGGTTCTAACTGTTGCTTCTTGACCCACATACAGGTTTCTCAGGAGACAGGTAAGGTGGTCTGGTACTCCCATCTCTTTAAGACTTTGCCACAGTTTGTTGTGATCCACACAATCAAAGGCTTTAGCGTAGTCAATGAAGCAGAAGTAGATGTTTTTCTGGAACTCTCTTGCTTTTTCCATGATCCAGCGAATGTTGGCAATCTGATCTCTAGTTCCTCTGCCTCTTCGAAACCCAGCTTGCACTTCTGGTAGTTCTCGGTTCACATGCTGCTGAAGCCTAGCTTGTAGGATTTTGAGCATAACCTTGCTGGCATGTGAAATGAGCGCAATTGTACGGTAGTTTGAACATTCTTTGGCATTGCCTTTCTTTGGAATTGGAACGTAAACTGACCTTTTCCAATCCTGTGGCCACTGTTGAGTTTTCCAAATTTGTTGGCATATTGAGTGCAGCACTTTAACAGCATCATCTTTTAGGATTTTAAATAGCTCAGCTGGGATACCGTCTTCTCCACTAGCTTTGTTGTTAGTAATGCTTCCTAAGGCCCACTTGACTTCACTCTCTAGGATGTCCGGCTCAAGGTCAGTGACCACACCATCGTATTTATCAGGGATATTAAGATCTTTCTTGTATAGTTCTTCTGTGTATTCTTGCCACCTCTTCTTAATCTCTTCTGCTTCTGTTAGGTCCCTGCCTTTTTTGTCCTTTATGATGCCCATCATTGCACAAAACGTTCCCTTGATATCTCCGATTTTCTTGAAGAGATCTCTAGTCTTCCCCATTCTATTGTTTTCCTCGATTTCTTTGCATTGTTCATTTAAGAAGGCCTTCTTATCTCTCCCTGCTATTCTCTGGAATTCTGCATTCAGTTGTTTATATCTTTCCCTTTCTCCCTTGCCTTTTGCTTCCCTTCTTTCCTCAGCTATTTGTAAAGCCTCATCAGTCAGCCACTTTGCTTTCTTGCATTTCTTTTTCTTTGGGATGGTTTTAGTTGCTGCCTCCTGTACAATGTTACGAACCTCCATCCATAGTTCTTCAGGCACTCTGTCTACCAGATCTAATCCTTTAAATCTATTCCTCACCTCCACTGTATATTCATAAGGGATATGATTTAGGTCATACCTGATTGGTCTAGTGGTTTTCTCTACGTTCTTCAATTTAAGCCTAAATTTTGCAATAAGAAGCTCATGATCTGAGCCACAGTCAGCTCCAGGTCTTGTTTTTGCTGATTGTATAGAACTTCTCCATCTTTGGCTGCAAAGTATATAATCAATCTGATTTCGGTATTGACCATCTGGTGATGTCCATGTGTAGAGTCGTCTCTTGTGTTGTTGGAAAAGAGTGTTTGTTATGACCAGCGTGTTCTCTTGACAAAACTCTATTAGCCTTTGCCCTGCTTCATTTTGTACTCCGAGGCCGAACTTGCCTGTTATTCCGGTTATTTTTTGACTTCCTACCTTAGCATTCCAGTCCCCTATGATGAAAAGGACATCTTTTTTTGGTGTTAGTTCTAGAAGGTGTTGTAGGTCTTCATAGAACCGGTCAACTTCAGCTTCTTCGGCATCAGTGGTTGGGGCATAGACTTGGATCACTGTGATGTTGAATGGTTTGCCTTGGATTCGAACTGAAAGCATTCTGTCATTTTTGAGGTTGTACCCCAGTACTGCCCTTCCCACTCTTTTATTGACTATGAGAGCTACTCCATTTCTTCTAAGGGATTCTTGCCCACAGTAGTATATATAATGGTCTCCTGAATTAAATTCGCCCATTCCTGTCCATTTTAGTTCGCTGATTCCCAATATGTCGATGTTCAATCTTGTCATCTCATGTTTGACCACATCCAGCTTACCTTGATTCATAGTTCTTACATTCCAGGTTCCTATGCAATATTGTTCTTTACAGCATCGGACTTTCCTTCCACTTCCAGACACATCCACAACTGAGCGTCCTTTCGGCTTTGGCCCAGCCGTTTCACACTTTCTGGAGCTACTCGGAATTGCCCTCCGCTCTTCCCCAGTAGCATTTTGGACACCTTCCGACCTGAGGGGCTCATCTTCCGGCGTCATATCTTTTAGCCTTTTGATACTGTCCATGGGTTTTCTTGGCAAGGATACTGGAGTGGTTTGCCATTCCCTCCTCCAGTGGACCACGTTTTGTCACACTTACTTTAACTTCTCTTAATAAAATTAATGCAAGTTATAATTTATAGGTTCTGTATTTTCTTTAAATATTGCACAAGAACTGCTTTTAAGATTAATTGGTAACTCATAGACTAGGTGTCATTTAAAAATATTTAATGTTTCATTACATATCGTTCCATTTTCTAAATTTTGATGAGGAATTCTGTATAAGTTTAAATTTGCTACAACTCACTTTAATTTTCCTGATAACTTAGCAGCTACTGCAGTATTTATTTAAAGAAAATATTAAATCGTTCTGATATGCCACATTTTTAAGGAATATTGCAACATTATTGCAAATGGCATTGCACTTAAAAATAGTAAGGTAGTTTTGAACTAAAAGGGTGTTTCATATACACAGACATACATACAGTTTTGAAAACTATCTGTAAACATGATAACAAAGAAAAAGAAAAGACAGGGAAATCATTGGTGTTTTTATGTTAGATTATCATTTTGTAGGATTTAAAATATATATATCCCGTTTATATGGGTTGCTACTTTCTTGTCAACAAAGACATAATTTGCTACTATCCATTGGCAGACTGCTACTTTGGCTTCCCTTTAAGAAGGGCCTGCGAAGGGGGCTTTTACCATGACCTCTTTTCTGCCCAAGGTTTGGGGTGTACTTATTTTGGAGGAATGTAGTCCCTTCACAAAACACTGCTTTTCCTAGTGCACTCGGGTCATCTTCCAATTGGCTCTGTTCCCGAGATGTTTTCGTTCCAATTCTAACCTGCCCTAGCCTGTGCTTGGGTGGGATGTGAGGTACCAACTTTGAGGAAGGCAAAATAGGTGAAATAAGCAAGCAAGCAGAAGAGGTTATGGGCAACTGTCCTGTAACACCAGAGAGGGAGGGAGGGAGGGAGGAAGGGGACACACATGAGAGCCAATGTGGTGTAGTAGATAAGGTGCTGGACTGGGAGTGGGGAAATTCAGGTTCTAGTCCTCCCTTAGCCACAGAAGCTGGCTGGGTGACTTTGGGTCACTCATTCTTTCAGCCCTAGACTGAGAAGTCAAAAGCGTCCCTCTACCAACTTGTCCTGGACCAGATTACAATCCGTAACCTTCAAAGAAGAGACCTTCATCCTGTAGTGGATTGATTTGGGATCATCATCATCACCATCATCATCACATTCCTTCATCCATAGAATCAGCTGCTATCCTGAGAGCTATATAACATCAACTAGTTTGAATGGCATAGTATTACATAAATGACACATAGGCTTGTACTGAGTGCTCCTGTCTCTGGCTGTGTGAATTCTTCAAAAGAGATGCTTTGCAACTTACAGCAGCCCATCCAAAGCAGCCTTTTTCAAGTGTGGCTGTTTCATAACCTGATCCTGGCTGCCTCTGCATGCAGTTGCATTGCCACACCTGCATTGCTGGGAATAAAGTGAAGCAGCTGTGCATGAGCATGCATGCAGAGTCGGCCACGCAGCTTCCAAAGCAGCCAAGCAGCCATGCATCTGCCCAAATGCAGAACAAGTACCTCCTTTTGAATAATGAAAGCAGCCATGCAATGGCTGCTTCCATTATTCAAAAGGAGGTACTTGTTCTGCATTTGGGCAGATTACCTCTTTCAGAAGATATGCACAGCTCTACTTTTTTCTTCCTACTTCTCTGATTTATCCTGCCAGAATGGTTTACTAACATCTGAGCTTAGTGAATTTTACTGTTTAAACTGTTGTCATGTTCTGATCCTGTCTTGTTTGAACTAATCCAGTTTTGAGGAAATGAAATGAAGTGTGGTAAAAGCCCAGAACAAAAACTTCCAATCCCACAGCTATTTTCTAAGGAGAGAGAGTATGGTGGACCGAAGCTTGTTCACACAGCTTTAAGCCATAATTTAGCGCTATGTGTCAAAATGGCCATAAGCCATAATACAATTAAGCCACCAGTACAAAATGTAAGAATAGAACTTGCATGGGTGTATCATAAGCAGTATAAGGAAACTGAACTTTACAATGGGCTTATCAGTATTGGTGTTTAAGACTAATTAAGGTTGTAAGGTTTTGGGTATTCTTAAAGTGTTATTCTTTATCATGGTGTTTTAGACATTTTCCCAAACTTTATTGCCACATTTAAAATTAGAATTGTTCATGTATTCTTTCAATAAGCAGAGTGACCTTTCTGATCCAGTTTTACATTCTGTCTTTCACAGATGTGAGGACATGGTAGATGTGCGACGGTTAAAGATGCTTCAGATGGTTCAGCTATTTAAGTGTGAGGAGGACGCTGCTCAGGTGAGACTGATGGTGGCAGCTGTTGCTTAAAAGAAAGCTTTAGGACAAGTTAAGTTAGGAGCCAGTTTGATCTAGTGGTTAAGGCAACGGGCTAGAAACCAGGAGTCTGTGAGTTCTAGTCCCGCCTGAGGCATGAAAGCCGGCTGGGTGACCTTGGGCCAGTCACTCTCTCAGCCCTAGGAAGGAGCCAATAGCAAACCAGGAGACTGAGAGTTCTAGTCCCACCTTAGGCATGAAAGCCGGCTGGGTGACCTTGGGCCAGTCACTCTCAGCCCAACTCACCTCACAGGGTTGCTGTTGTGGGGAAAATAGGAGGAGGAAGGAGTATTGGGTATGTTCGCCGCCTTGAGTTATTTATAAAAATAATAAAGGCGGGCTATAAAATAAAATAAATAAATAAGTGAACTTTGGGAATTGACAAAATGTTGGCTAATTTAGGGTTAGGGTAGCTGTATTTTTTGTAGAGCTTTGACAAATGTATTCTACACGTCTCTTATTTTACAATCTGCTTCTGTTCTCTGTAGGCAATAGAATGGTTAAATGAATTATTAGATGCTCTGCTGAAGACTCATACCCGATTGGGAGATGATGCCCAAGAAACCAAAATTTTGTTGGAAAAACATAGGAAATTTGTTGATGTAGCACAGGTAAGTGATGGATTTTTTTTCTGTAGTAAGTTAGTTTGCTCACTACAAAACAGCTATTAAGGTTTGCTATCTATATTTTAAATTGTCATTTTGGTTATTTACTGAGCAGTTTACTAATTAAAATGATTACTGTCTATCATGGTCAGACCTGGTAAGATTATTGGCCAGCTGAAATCTTATTTAAGGTTAATTTATACATGTCAAAATGTTCTTGACTGATTACGAAATGCGTGAATTCATTTAATCTTCAATGAGCATGGAATGGATATTTTTCAAGTAATTTCTCTATAGCTAGTTAGCAAGGATTCAACATTTTTGGCATGGATTAAAAGGCAAACATTATTTGGTATGGATTACTAGGCAAAGAGGAAAGAAGAGATGTTAATGCTCTGGTAATGAGGTTTGGTGTTGAGGTGAAGTGGGGACAGGGTGGCAGATGGGTAGAGAATGAATCAATAACAGACCAGATCCATCTAGACTTTTATTCTAAAATAGTTCAAAGAATTTCCATAACTGCCAAATATGGTAAAATGTGACTCTGTACACATGCACACTCTAACTGAAATCAAACAAGCCAAGAAAGTCCAGTTTCCATTTGCTGCTACATCCTTCCTCCCCATTTGGATGTTACTGCAAGTGAAAATAATATGGAAAGTCAAACTTGTTTTCAATAGGCCCAAGAAAATCCATAGTATCTTATGATTCACATGTTACTGTGTTGCAGTTAAATTTTCAACATTGAAAATGCCCATCTTAACTATTTTTTTATAGAGTACCTATGATTACGGGCGACAGTTACTACAGGCTACTGTGGTTTTGTGTCAGTCTCTGAGATGCACTTCTAGATCTTCAGGAGAGACACTTCCAAAGCTGAACCGAGTGTGGAAACAATTCACAATCACTTCAGAAGAAAGAGTAACAAGGCTAGAGATGGCTGCTGCCTTTCATTCAAATGCTGAAAAAGTGAGTTACTGCCATTGATTCCAGTAAATTTGTATAACATTTTAAAGTATGTATTGTCGAAGGCTTTCACGGCCGGAGTTCGATGGCTGTTGTGGGTCTTCCGGGCTGTGTGGCCGTGTTCTGGAAGATGTGCTTCCTAACGTTTCGCCAGCATCTGTGGCCAGCATCTTCAGAGGGCAGGAGCACAGACAGAAGTGCTCTTTCTGTGCTCAGGTAGAATGGCAATGTTTTAAAGTATGCTTTTTATGTGCTTATTTCTATTTAGCGAGGTTTTATCATGTTTACATGGAATGTTAAAATTTATGGTTTGATTAGCATCGCATGTTTTTTCATTGTGGGACTATTGGCGGTCCCAGAGAAAGCCGTGGATTTCAGTAGAACTTGCATCTAAAATCAGTATGGTTAAAATCAAAGTTTAAGGTGAATTCACATGCTTGATTTGAATTTTTCATCCTTAGTACAAGTAGTCCTCGCTTAACTATGCTAATTACGATCAGCAATTCAATTGCTAAGCGGCACCATCATAAAGCACGATGTCACATGACCGTGTTGACTCATGACAGCAGTTGTAGCACAGCTACAACTGCGGGTCACAGCATCCCGCAGTCACATGATCGCCATTAGTGACCAGCCTGCTTCCCCATTGACTTTGCTTGTTAGAAGCCAGCAGTGAAAGTCGCAATTGGCGATCACATGACTGTGGGATGCTGCAACATACTGCAAACTGGTTGCCAAGCACCCAAATTGTGATCACATGACTATTGGGATGCTGAACAGCTGCAACTACGAGGACCCGTCATAAGTCCCCCTCATTCAGCAACGTCGTAACTTTAAACGGTCACTGGACGAGTGGTTGTTCAATGAGGACTACCTGTACAGCTACCTTATTACCCCATGCAAGCTATGGTTAGGCTACTCAGATAATGGATCATGACGCTAAATTATTGCTAGTCTATTGATTGATTAAGTGCTGTAAAGTGGGTGTTGACTCTTAGCAACCACATTCATAGATTTTCTACAGGATGATCTGTCTTCAACATGGCCTTTAGGTCTCTCAACAGTGCATTCATTGCTGTTGTAATTGAGTCCATCCACCTTGCTGCTGGTTGTCCTCCTCTTTTTCCTTTCATTTTTCCCAGAATTATGGACTAGACTATATTATCCAACTATTGCTCTCACAACTGAATGTTTCCCCCATTTTCCTTTACAAAAATCATTCACATCAAGGAATGCTTAATAATGCCTAGTTTGCTGTTTGTTCATCAGTTTGTTCATAGGTTATGCATATGAAGCAGGAACAGGTTTGGGTAATTCTGTGTTGAAGCCAATGCAGTTCCACTATATTCAGCTTGTACAGACTCCATTAGCGGCCAAATACAATTAACTTAGACTTAACCTACTAGTTAATTTTTTTAGTCTGTGACTCCATGTGCTGATATTACTTGGAGGAATACCTCAGAGGCACACTTTGGCAATGGCATTCATTCAAAACTTTGCCAGTCTATGCTCCAGGACTTCAGTTGATTCAGTAGTCCATCATAAGCTATTGCATCTAAGAATATAGAAAGCATTACAACATAGCTTTCCAAACTGTGTGTCGCGACACAGTACTGTGTCGCCTGCGGTGTGCAGGTGTGTCGTGCAAAAACCTGGAAGCGCTGATGGTGCGCTGCCGCGTGCAGTGGCGCACCATCAGTGCTTCCGGGTTTTGTGCGACACACCTGCACACCACCACCACCGCCGTTGGTGTGTGTCACCAACAGGAAAAGTTTGGAAAGCTCTGCATTACAAGAATGCATATAGTACATAAGAATATTATTTCTCTGTATTGCAACTTACAGTTTAACTTTGTCCATTTTTTTTTCTTTTTTAATATTATTTGGGTACAGGTTTTACAAGAATGCCCAGATGAGTCTGAATCTATATATGATCAGGAACAATTTGATGAGATTGAAGCTGTTGGAAAATCCCTTCTGGATAGATTAACAGTTCCTGTGGTTTATCCTGATGGGTATGTAGGCCTTTTAGATTATTCTAACGTTGATCACTTTGCAATGCAAAATATTTAGTGGCACGTCATTATTTGTAGTAATATTTTTTTAAAAGCACGTATGGTAATGGAACAGACCAAATTAGAAGTGGGCAAGAGTGGAGCGGCAGATCCAGTTCCACATCTCTAAGATGATTGGCTTGCATTGGCCAGAACAGGCGATTGGCAGTGGGGGTGGGGGAGGGATAGATGAAGTCCTTTAGAGCAGGGTTCCTCAACCTCAGCCATTTTAAGATGTGTGGACTTCATCTCCCAGAATACTCCAGCCAGCTGGCTGGAGTATTCTGGGAGTTGAAGTCCACACATCTTAAAATGGCTGAGGTTGAGGAACCCTGCTTTAGAGGATCTATAGTGCTCCATATCCAGTAAATCCAGAGGCGTCCATAAGGGGAGGTCATGGAAGGGCAAATGATGAGAAAGCCATGGCATGCCATCACAGTGCATACTCCCCCAACTTTTGTATGTGTCTTGTGATCTTGCATGCATGTGTCGTGAGAGTGTGACACTGCTTTCATTATTTGGACAAAAGCTTCCAGTCCTATAGATGCTTTAGAATAGATGTTGGCACGTTCCCCAAGGAAATAGCTCTTTACTTCCTGAGCTTGCCATGGATGGAATGAGGCCACCTAACCTTTGCCTAATCCTAACTGCTAAGTTAATTCTTGGTTTAGGATTGCATTTTTAAGTCAGATGTCAAATATCGAGGTGGTGGAGAATATTAAAACCAAGAAATACAATTTAGTAATTTTACTATGTATTGTTTATATTTTTATGCCATTAAAACATAAGGAACCAAGATACATTCCTCCATACATTAGAATTCAATGAAGAAACAATATCTCTTGTTTATTTGAAATGAAAATAAACACTAATAAGATAGCTTCAAAGAAATCATATTGGTTTGAATTACAACAAATATAAAAAGGAGCAGCTTGTATGTGCTAGCATAGTTGTGCAATCTGGTATCAAAATAATTTCACACGTAAACATCACTCAGGTTGGGAAGCTGTTCTGAAAGTTCAAGTATTCTATTATTCTATATTATCCTGAAGCTGCTGCATAAATCACTTCTGGTAGATTAACAGTTCCTGTGATAGGATGTTATAATATTGTATATTGTCCTGAAAGCTGCAAACAGAAAATAAATCTGTAAACATAGCAAAAACTCTTACTGCTTTCTTATATTTAAGGGCTTTTGGGATTTTTTTGCTTGTTTCTTTTAGCACTGAGCAGTTCTTTGGGAGCCCAAGTGACATGGCTTCTTCAGCTGAACACATCAGAGAGAAGATAAAGTTGGTTTGTCTGAGAAAACAACAGCTGACACAACCAGAAGTCTGTACCACAGAGAGCTAATAGTCTTTACCTGCCAATTCATAAGATGTCTATTTGTAACTCAGCATGTCATCTGCATTCTATGCCTGCCATAATACATGAAAATGCATTTCACTGCTATTATTAAAAAGAAAACTCTTCATCCTTCTTGAAGTAAATCTTATCCTACATCTTAACCATGTATTTCTATGAAGCCATAATTTAACATGCTATGAACCCACAGACGTCAAACATCATTAAAAGGAACTGAAGACATTGCACTGAACACTTGCTTTGAAGCTTTATGCCAGCCTGTTGGGTGCTTCTTTGTCTAAGCAATTGATGCAAGTTTTGAATGGTGCTAATAAGTACAAGTTCCACACAAAAAACAATTCTCTTTATTCTCCAGATGATGTAGTATTTTAGGCTGTAGGTAAACTATCTGTTGTATAGACAGTGGTGACCTATAATTTTGATTTGTATTTTTTTAAAATGGTCCTTTTTATTGTGCCGATACGTGCCATCAAATCCTTGAAATTCATTATAGTTGGATTTTTTCCAATTTGTATGGATAATGTATTAAGAAATGTTTTGTGCTTAATAAAATCCATCTTTTAAAAATCCAGTAACTTTTATGGAAGCTTGTATTTCCTACTTCACCACAGGAAATTGTGGAAGAGAGTGCAAGTCCATTTTGGATCTTGAGTGAAGAAGTTTCTTTATAATTGAAGGAAGAGGGGATATGAAATGATATGATATGAAAGCATCTGGTGGGAGTTAACACAAATGAAGTTCATTTTTCCTGTCGACTTTTGTTTGTAGATGGGGAAGGAAAAGGACTTAAATTTTACAAGAGAGACTTAAGGAACAAAGTCTGTGGCAAAAGGGATTTGTAGATCCAAATTGACACTGTTCAGCTAATAAACGATAAGAGAAATTGATGGGTTTCTCTTCTAACATACCTTTTTTTCTTTTTCTACAAGTATTGATATTGGACATATATGTTCCACTAGTTACATCCTCTTGACTGAGTAAACTCAAGTAAGAGCTTATAATGCAATTTCCAGAGCTGATAAATGCTACATATTGTAATAAAATTATCAAATATAGGGTATAAATTATGTATGCATTCTTCCAATCTGCAAAAGCCAAATAAAAACCTTTATATATTTATGAACTATGAGCATAAGTTTATTCTTCGTTAAAACTTGGAAAGGCAGCGGGTTATGAAATAGCAGCATACCCTTGGAATGCCTGTTTCTGTGGGGTTATGTAATAAATCTGCTTACTGGGTAGATAAGGGAATTAAATGGCTCCTTTAAAAAACAGATACATGGCCTTATGGGGCAAGAAGCACTTAAGTGAGAAGCATCGTAGCTTCCTTTTGTAGAGAATAAGAGGAGACCATTTTTAATCATTTACCTGTTCTTGGAGTCACCACTGGACACCGCGCCCAATTCATCATCTTCCCTTCTTTTGTTTTACTGTTCACTTGGGGCAAGAATGAGCACAGAAAAGAAACATTGAAATCATCCTTTTTTGCAGTTTATCACAGGCTATACACTGATAATTCAAAGTGCCAGACTACCTGTATTGCTAAGCAAATTCCTATCTGCATCTTTCTGCTTCTGAAAGAAAATAAAGAAGATGATGGGCTACGTCAGAACACCACAGCTCCTTGTTCGGCTTAATTTCTCAGACACATCTCATCCCCTTAGCCCGTTTCTCTTGCCAGGAAGTGGGCTGCAGCCAGTGATACTGAGAAGGCCTCAGGCATCAGCAGCAACCACCGTGTCTTTTCCTTGCCAGGTATTCTGGGACTTGCAGGTCTAGCCCACTCTCTGGCAAGAGAAGAAACTGCGGGAATACAGAAAGGGAAGCCCAAGAGGCCAGATTCTCAGTATTCCCAGCATATACAACATTCCTGATCAGAAACTACAAGTAAGTCCTAGCCAAATCTCTCCCAAAGGAGAGGCCTGCTGCAGGGTCGCAGAGAGCAATGCCCACAAAATTTCCCATGATATCAAAATTACATCTGGAATGACATCCTTATTCAAGTGCCACCATTAAGTATGTATGTCCCAATGACTGGCTTCAGCATGTAAGCTGTGGTATTTGCGTGATGTGTGACCCCCTTCCCCGCATCCCCTATGGTTGCAGGCATGTTCTTTTTTATTGCTTAGGGCAGAGCTTTCCAAACTTTTCCTGTTGGTGACACACACCAACGGCGGAGGCGGCATGCTGGTGTGTCACGTGAAACCCGGAAACGCTGATGGCGTGCCACCGGTGGCACGCCATCAGCGCTTCCGGATTTTTATGCGACACACCTGCACGCCGCAGGCGACAGTGATGTGTCACGACACACAGTTTGGAAAGCTATGGCTTAGGGTCTGGGAGATCCTGGGGCAGGCAATGTAGATGGACACCTTCCTACTGAATTTGCCCAGTAGAGATTAAATGACCTGAAGAGAATGAGAGTGTGAGGTGAAAATAATTTATATTTTAGTTCTACTGTTGTACTGCACTTTTATCAAAAAGGCTGTATTTGAGTTTTATTTCTTGGCCATAAGTTGCCTGTTTTAAGTAAATTGGCCTAATTTTTATCTTCACTGTGTTCATGACTTGCATATCTGATCTCCACATTTTTTTTTTCAGTTTCATCTTTGAAATCCCTATTCCAAGAGATAGGATACATGATAATTGGTTGCCAGTCCCTCCCCTGGTCTTCGTATTTCTGTTTCCCATTCAAGCTGCCTAAGCACAGAGGGAGATAAAAGTTGAGCATAATTGTAGGACTCCAAAAATACTTATTAGATGGCGGGAGAGAGAGAGAGAGAGAGAGAAACCTCTCTAGTGGTTGTCCAGATTTTTGCAGTTTAGATCTGGTAACCCTAGTAAGTTTCCCTCATTGAATAGTGTTATTGGGAAATTACCTTACAGATCTAACTCTCCCTTTCAATCTTTGTCAACAACACACCCAAATTTCTACATATTCAGATGGATGGGAGTTGGACCTAACAGGCTTATACTGTACATGTGAAGAGCTCTGATATCCTTTTACTGTTCATGTCTAAACTTTGGTAAGGAAAACATACTATATCATGTATGTTCTGCAGAACTGGGTTCCAAGTACAGCAAATAAGCATCAACACAGTGCAAATAGGAACATGACAGATTAAACTCATGAGTTTGAAAAAATAAAAGGACTTCACAAGGTCTCAGAGTGGTGTGGAGTATTATCCCCATCTAAAAGACCGCAACACTTGTTCTAAACTAATCATCAAAAATACCATAAACTCACTGGGCTTAGCATCTTGAAGTAGAAACCAACAGCTTCTCTGGAAACGCATGTTAAAATAAGTAATGTATAAAAATAAAAGCAAGGACTCTTAATCCCTTCTTCCCCTATTTCTGGGTCTGCTAGTAGTTTTGCTTCATGTTACTGAGTTGACTGTCAGCTTTGGACACTCTCACTGGTAAGAAACTCTTTTGTGCTATCTTCTGCTATCACAAGGTATATTCTGAATGCAGATTCTGCAAAAAGTATAGCTTAGGTCTAGGAATATTGACTCAGATTTTTTAAAAATAAAATTGGTACTGTACTCCCACCTATCCTCCACGGAGCTCAAATTGGGAGTATAGAGTTGTCCCTATAAACAACGTCGTTCTCACAACAACCCTGTGTGATTGATTAGGTTGGAGACAGCAGCTACCCCAATGTCTCTGCATTTGAAGCATATTTCTATAGTCCTAATAATGATTTTAATTGCTTACAGCCAGCTAAGTGGGACAGCACTGCAGCCTTAGATCTACTTTGAAGTCTGTAAAACAAAAGGTTTGTTTTAGATATTACCAGGATAGATAATTTTAAAAAGATCTGGAAAATTATTACAATGATCAAGCATAGTGGAAACTGTTAAAGCCTACAAATTATTACTCTATCCCTGCTTGCAGGGTTTGTTAATAGGAATCATTGGAAGCAGGAGGTAAGGAAACTTCCAGTATACTGGAATTTCTAACATCTTGCATGCTATATTTTCTTTCATTTGTATTCCCTGTCCCTTGCTTCTCTTTAAAGCTAATAATAATCAAGTTCAGGTTTGAAACATGCATTTTCTTGCTCTTTTATGGTCTGTGCATTGCTGTTCACTTGACTCGTTGATTTAACATTCTCTTTTTTTGGGAAACTGTTCCAAATAGTAGATCAGTGACAACATATTCCCAGTATCCCAACTGACTTTCCAAGTATGCCAAGATTGCAGCTGCTCCCCTTCCCTCTCTTGGCAGAACTAGGCAGTCTATTTGACATGCGTATTTCAAATACTATTTAATGACTTCTTTTATCTGGAGCCCACACAGAAAATTATTTGGTATGTTTTGTTAAATCTCTTTTCCTGCTCTATCGGGTAATGTGGTTGAAAAATGGGAGACATACTTTCTTGAGAAAGAAGAGAAACTGTAATGGGGGGGGGGGGGGTTGTAGGGCTCCCAAGGGTTTTTGACCTCTCTTTGCTCAGTGGGACGTTTGAATGGAAAAACCGAACTCTATGGGATCTTCTGGCCTGCAGTACCTCTGAAAATTTGGGGGGTGGGTGTCCCACACGCATTTGAAGATGGCAGTCAGGCCCTTTTTCAGTCTCTAGCAGCAAGAACAGCTGAGTCAATACCAAGAATGCCTCCAAGCAGCTCCTAAGCAAATGATGATTTATTTCATGCAACAGTATTGCTCTCTATTTTAAGGGAGGAAAAATTAGGTTAGTACTTGCCTGTCTCATGGACAACTTTAGGAGCAGTTAAGTGTTTGAAACTGAGGTCTCATATCAGAATTGCTGATGAGGATGGTTTAGGGAGTTTCTGTACTAATGAGTGCTCTGAACCCAGCGTTCTCCATGGAATCTGAACATTGGTTAGCATCTTGGTTGTATTTCCATGCTGTGGATCAAATCCAGTGAGTTGTCCTATAGGTGCAGGGACTTGCCTCTGCTTAGTAAAAGGGAAGCTGGTGAGTCACATGCAGCCCCAATGGGTTTACCATTAGAAATAATGCGAAGTCAAAAAGAACCAGCAGCATCTGCAAGGAGGCAATCAAGACAGGTAAGAGGTGAGATGTCGCATTGTAATGCAAGCCCTGCCTTTTTGTATGTTCATTGTTCCATGCACTTTCAAAAGGGGAGAGCTTGTATTGTGATGCTATGTCCATCATCTTGTCTGTATGGACACCCCCACCAGAGACAACATGGAATAAAACTCCAACCCTCCAACCCCCATGGACTTCAGTGTGTCTGCAGCTACCTTGGCTCTACTGGACAAGCATATTCTCAAATTATTTCCCTCCATGCAGCAGGGTGTGTGAGCACTTCTGCCCAGGCAGATCCCCTGCTCTGCTTCTACTGTAATTGGCCATCAGCCCATGGTTCAGATGATGTGGATGGGTATATTTATTTATTTATTTATTTATTTATTTATTTATTTATTTATTTAATTTTATATCCCGCCTTTATTATTTTTATAAATAACTCAAGGCGGCGAACATACCAAATACTTCTTCCTCCTCCTATTTTCCCCACAACCACCACCCTGTGAGGTGAGTTGGGCTGAGAGAGTGACTGGTCCAAGGTCACCCAGCCGGCTTTCATGCCTAAGACGGGACTAGAACTCTCAGTCTCCTGGTTTGCCATTGGCTCCTTCCTAGGGCTGAGAGAGTGAGTGACTGGGCCAAGGTCACCCAGCCAGCTTTCATGCCTAAGGCGGGACTAGAACTCTCAGTCTCCTGGTTTGCCATTGGCTCCTTCCTAGGGCTGAGAGAGTGAGTGACTGGGCCAAGGTCACCCAGCTGGCTTTCATGCCTAAGGCGGGACTAGAACTCTGTGTCTCCTGGTTTCTAGCCCAGCACCTTAACCACTAGACCAAACTGGCTCTCATTATATATTATATATTATATATTATATATTATATATTATATATTATATATTATATATTATATATTATATATTATATATTATATATTATATATTATATATTATATATTATATATTATATATTATTATATATATTGCATGTCTCTTCAAGAATAACACCATGTTGACTATCCAGTGATGATGATGGTGAAATGGAAACAGAAGGTAGCCAAGTATGTCATCCTGGCAGAATCAGTGAAGCAAGTTGGGAATTTATAACTCTGTTCAGCCTTTTCTTTTTAGAAAACTAGTTACTTAACAGGAGAAACAGGCTAAATGAAAAACATACTTCAAGATCAATGGGTGCAACTTATGGGGACCAAGGCCCATACTTGGGCTTTGAGTGGCTTATAAGGTAAAGGTTCCCCCCGCACATTTGTGCAGTCGTGTCCGACTCTAGGGGCCGGTGCTCGTCTCCGTTTGTTAGCCGAAGAGCCAGCGCTGTCCGAAGACGCTTCCTCAGTCATGTGGCCAGCATGACGCATGCAGAACGCTGTTACCATCCCACCGAAGTGGTACCTATTTATCTACTTGCATTTGCATGCTTTCAAATTGCTAGGTTGGCAAGAGCTGGAGTTAGTGCGGGAGCTCACTCCGCACGCAGGGCTAGGGATTCGAACCTCCAAACTTGCGATCTTCCAATCGACAAGCCTGGTGTCTTACCCGCTGAGCCACCACGCCCCTTTGAGTGGCTTGCCCATGGGCTTATTTCCCAAAATAGATGGATTCAGGATAATTAATGAGGCTTCATTGTAAGCTAATTCATTTTAATTAAAGTTTAAAGTTAACTTCAAGGACGTAAAATCACTATGATTACTCTCTGTGTATTGAATCATTTCCCCGTCCCTCACTTTAAAAATTATAATTTGGTAGTGACCCTTGGAGAGTTTCTAAGGTATAATCAATGGTTTGAAGGGCAGTGTGGAATCATCCAACATTAAATTATGTATTGCTGGTCTAACAGTATAAATTAAAATGGGGAGGGGTTATTAGTTGTGTCTCTCATTTAGAATATGTGTCAGGTAGCAGTGGCCAACAGAATCAGAGCAAAAGCGGTATGGTAATGTCAAAAAGCCTAAATTAGTTTAGCTGCTATCTACCAAGTCTTCCATCCTGAAATGTTACAATATAATATGACTTTCCCACCCCATTCCATTGGCTAAACCTAGAGCAACTCAAGAGTTGGACTCACCTTCCTGTGGTTTCACAGACACATTCATGTTGTTTTCTTGGCAACAATATGGAAATGGCTCGTCACTGTCCATACAGAGTCTTGTTTGACTTCCCTGGCTGGATTCTAAGGCCTAACTTCTGTCCAATCCTCTTGCTTTTTTGAGATCAGTCAAGGTTAGCTAAATGCCCCCTCCACTGTGATAATCATCCAAAATAAAATTCCAAATTAGAGGAATTTCAAATAATCTTAGCCAGGATCATTAACAAGCTTGAGTGGTTTAATGTTTGAGAAAGGAAACAAAATAGTTGTGGCCTGACTCAGAAGTTAATATATAGCCTGGAGTGGTGAGATAAGGAAGCCAGTATTTCAAGGATGTAAATCCTCAATATGGAGAACAGTTGTGGAGCTTGAGACAAGGAGGACTCATGAGTAAAAATGTGCAACACCCATTCTTAAGCCAAGAAATGCAAAGTATTTGCCTGAAACCTATAGTTCCACTGGCAGGCATGGGGAGGGGAGGGAACCCTGGGAAGACTGAGTGGAAAGCAGCCTTTAACTGGCAGAGTCGCATTTTGTGAGTTTCTTCGCTTTGACTTCTGGCAAGTCATACCTTTGACAAAGGTTGGCAGGAAGAAAAGCTACAGCTGATTACACAGCAATCAATCTGATTTATTTAAAAGAACAGAAAGTGTCAGAACCCGCAATAACAAGAAAAACGTTGCTTGGAGTAATTTGTGTGCCTTAAGATAAAAAGGAATGATTTAACCAGTCTGCTTAATTCAGAATAATTACAGTTACAGAAGACAGAGAATTTGTACAGCTTATCAATGCACATTGTTAAGAAAAGCATGAAGTGGCAAAATTTAATGTGTGCTTAATGTTCTATGTAATAATAATCAAATTATAATAATATAGAGACAGGCTTCAAAACCTAACCAGAGATTTGGCAAATGTATATTTTGCCGGCTAACTTTTAATGGAGAAGTTAAGTTTTTTGGGAACATTTGGGTTATTTGAATATTTCATACAGATTTCATTGCATAACTTATTGGTCTAAAGCCCTTAGGCTATTTTGAAGTCATGGAATATTAAGTAATATTCTAAATTATTTGCAAATGAATATCAGAAAAACAGTAATAGTAGAATGTCTGTTAGGAAGGAAAAGATGTTAATTGCTTGAGGCCTAGGGATGAAGGGATTATGAGGAGGTAGAAATCATGAAATTCTTTTCATTCATTGGAAATGCTAAAAATTAAACCTGAGATCTTTTTATACAGATGTCCACCAAGGAATTGTAAACGAAGATGGATCCCAAGGACCTTTTTTTCTCTTTCTGACTTTACTTGTATTGTAGTATATTTCCCATAATTCCCAAACTGTATGGCCTTGAATTATGAAAGTTGCAGTTCGACACATCTGAGAAAGAACATCCTAAAGCAGTGACACAGAAAAAATAGACATTAAAATCAAATGGCATAATTGTGCATGATTGCATAATACCAGAATATGTTGGCAATTTAATTCCTGTGATCTCATGTGAAATCACTGAAATTTCATGAGACATCAGCCATTCGATTTTTAAAATTAAATTTTAATGTAATTGTTCAGTTCCTTGGTGCCTGCTGGCAGTACTTTGCTAACCCCTGCTCTAGATAAACAAATCATTTAACTCAGTGTTAGGCAGCCTTCCCAGTCCAGATTGTTCCAGATGCATTGGATTCTAACTCTCCTAATTCTCCTAACAGCTGGTGTAATGCATCTTCAAAATGTTTTTGCCACCTGCATTTTGTACCCTGGCATCAGTTTAGCAGGCAACTTCCAAGCCTTCAGTGGCCTCCTTATGATCTTAATCCTTTGCCTTACATTTATTTACCAAGAGATACTGCACCAGTTGTGATGGATCCCAAAGTTTCCCTAATCTGATGGGAAAGGTTTACTGCCTTGTATTAATTCTTGAAGTCCATTCCTGAAGTCAGTCTTTGGAGCCCATCTCTTGGTTTTTAGAAATGTGTAGAATCGCCAAGAATCAGACACGATTGAACGGATAGCATCATCATCATGATGAATGTTCATGTGAGCAGAAGAGAGATGTATGACTTATTCAGGCTTTCTAGTAAAAAGTCCAAAACAAGGTTATCATTCTCTACCTCAGTGTTTCTGTAATGGTTGCAGAACTCAGGCTTAGCATCAACAATCTCACATCATACTAGTGGAAAACTGTTTTACTATAAGTTACTACAATTACAAAAAGAAAGTTGCTACTGACCAAAAGCGCGTGCAACAGACACTGATATATGGCCCCATATCCCACCCCCCTGTTCAGCCACTCAGATGGTACTTCCAGTTCCTCAGACAATGCCGACGCCACCATTGGTAGACAGCAGCCTCACGTATGCCGGCATGGCCTCCTTCCCTGTTAACTCTTTCCATGTCATTATCTCCGATACGAAACCCAGAAGCTTTGAATCAGAGACCATGACAGTTTCTCAACCTCGGCAACTTTCAGATGGGTGGACTCCAACTCCCAGAATTCCCCAGGCAGCTGGGGAATTCTGGGAGTCCACCCATCTGAAAGTTGCCAAGGTTGAGGAACACTGCTCTATCTGCTTGCTTGGCAATCAGCAGAACCCAGTTCCTGATTCTTCTGAGTTCAATTTAAAGGCACTAGACTGGCTAGACAGAAAAATGCTACGGCTGATCAGTGACTTGAAGCTTTTTGAACTCATGCTCTGCAGCTTGGAGGGTGGGAGAAACCTGGTAGGTGTTGCCAAGATAGGAGCAGTGGAGAAATATGCTGAAAGCTAAGAAATAATGCTGAATATTCAATATTCCTTTGCCACGAACTTCCAGTAAGCTGTGCTGAGCAATGTGGAATCAGCTTTCATTAAAATATGATTTGCCACTCCATTCTCCCCAGACATGAACAATATACTAAGATCTGTTATCTATAAATATAAAAAACGTTTTAAGAATGAATTTGGCAGCTATAAAATAATATATATATATATATATATATATATATATATATATATATATATAAGGTACAGTCTCAAAGCATTTTTCTGCACTTAATTCTCCTTGTTGAATTAACATCTATAAAACTATTTGCTATTAAAATTGCTATAGTAGACTTTGTCTTTCTCTCTTAAATACTAAAAATAGGATTTTCCATCTGTTAATGAATATAACTTTCTACTATTGCTTTTTGCTCAGTATGCCTGACGTTTTGCTTAGTCTGTGAGTGCACTAGCAAAATCCTAAATTATTTATTTTAATAGCTCAATCTCTTCTGCAAATATAAATAAAGCACAGCTTACATAGTTAGCATAGCCCCAATATAGCCAAAGAAACAAAATCACAGTACATGGTTTGCTATTATTATTTGTTATTATTATTACTGTTAGTATGGAATAACACCATGTTGTTGTTTCATGTTTACTGATTATTTTGCTCATATTTAATTACAAGGATTAAAGATAGCTATGTTAAAATCAGCCACTTCAAAACTCCAGATATCTAGTTACCATAGTCCTTTTTAATCTTGAAGAGTGACCTAAAAGATATTTATCCAAATCATATATGTTTCAGCTTTGCCATCTAGATCAGCAGTTCTCAACTGTGGACCATATAGCCCCCTGGGGGCCCTAGGAAGTTTCAAGGGAGCCACAGATGAACTAACATCTAACAGGCGGGCCACGGCATCTGCTGACGTGGCCACAGAAAAGCAAAGTATATTATTTATTTATTTAATTTTTATCCTGGCTTTATTATTTTTACAAATAACTCAAGGCGGCGAACATACAGTACCTAATACTCCTTCCTCCTCCTATTTTCCCCACAACAACCACCCTGTGAGGTGAGTTGGGCTGAGAGAGAGTGACTGGCCCAAGGTCACCCAGCCGGCTTTCATGCCTAACGCGGGACTAGAACTCACAGACTCCTGGTTTCTAGCCCAGCACCTTAACCACTTGACCAAACTGGCTGCAAATATTGTCTTGTTGATGCCAGAAAATGCACCAGTTACTGTCCCATGTCCGTATCCGGTAATGGGACCTGGACAGGGAGGACCACAGGAGAAAAACAAGGTTGGAAGGGGGTCATGGGTAAAAAAAGATTGAGAAACACTGATCTAGATGACAAAATTTACTTAGAGATGTGAGTAGGTAGAACCCACTTCATTAAAGAGTCTGAAAGTATGTGTAATGAGCAGAAGGAATGACCATGAGGAACATGAGGAAGAACCACAACCAAGACAATGATCAGATAAAAGAAATCTGAGTCTGGGGCAGAAGTGTAATCTGAGTAACCATCTCAGATGAGACCCTCCAAGGTAGGGGAGGGGGAAGTGCATTCAGACTTGCAAGATTCTGTCACTGTAACCTTATAATAAAAGTAGTATTATATTCATGACTTTGGTTTCCTAGTCTGGTCCACCTTGAAGGGCTGACAGTATGAGATGGACAGTCTGGTTTTGAGAAAAAGGTTTTGGAAGGCTGCTTTGTCTCTTTAATAAGGTAGGTGTTTTGGGATAGTCCATGTTCCTAATAAAATTAATTAATTAATTAATTAATTATTAGTAATAATAAAAATAATAAAATGACTAATAAAATAAGTAGCCACAATGAACAATAATTATATACATACATACATACATACATACATACATACATACATACATACATAATATCTTTATAACCTGTATTTCATTTTATATCTCGGCCAGAAATATTTTATTAAGCTCCATAGTGACAGAACTATTTCAAACAATTCTTTCATGGTATTATTAAAGAATGTATTATTTTGTTAAAAAGAAAAACAATCTTATGTTGGAACTAGAAAACAAAACTGTAGAAGGATCAGGCTGCTTGAGTATTGTTTTACTATGCTAATATTTATGTATTTAATGTTATTATTTATGTATTTATTTAATGTTATTATTTATGTATTTAATGGCGGACTAATGTTAGCGTATTAGAAGAAGCGAAAACCACCAGCACTGAAACAATGATCATCCAACATCAACTTCGCTGGACCGGTCATGTTGTTCGAATGCCTGACCATCGTCTTCCAAAGCAGCTATTTTACTCCCAACTTAAGAATGGAAAACGGAATATTGGTGGACAGCAAAAGAGATTCAAAGATACTCTCAAAGCTAACTTTAAAAAAATGTAATATCAGCATTGAGAACTGGGAAGCCCTAACACATGAGCGTTTCAATTGGAGGTCAGCCTTTATTAATGGCGCTATGGACTTTGAAGAAGCACGAGTACAGGGCGAAAGGGAGAAAAGAGCTAAAAGGAAGGCACGTCAGGCAAACCCTCATCATGACCGTCTCCCACCCGGAAACCTATGCCCTCATTGTGGGAGGTTGTGCGGATCCAGAATTGGCCTTTATAGCCACTTACGGATCCACTGTTGAAATTTTACCTTTGGAAGACAATCTTACTCGGCTACGAGTGATCGCCAATGATGATGATGATTATGTATTTAATTATTTTGGCAGTTAGCAAACCTCATGGAACACATTCCAGTGTTCCAAACTGGCAATTAATGAAGTTTCTGAAGAAATTACTTATTTCCAGCTAAGGGGTCAGATTCTTGGTGGAATCTAATAGTACACTTCCAAAGATGGAATCTGTGTCAAAGAAGTTGATGGGGAGGAATTCCTATCAAGGAAGATTGATCCTGGTCTGCAGGGGGAGGAGAGTTGAAACAAATAGACTTTCACTTGAATGATACTAGATTGCACTCTGTTACCATGGCTGGATTCCCTTTTTGGGTTAAGTCATAGTTTGTTTTATTAGGGCTGGTTGAATAAGCCACAATTTCTGGGTTCACTTGTAATGCTATATCATAAACCATTTTTACAAACCACCATGGCTAGGTTCACACATTGTGGTAGGTCAACACTCTACCACCCCAAAATATTTTCTGTCTTACTATGAAATCAAAATGGAAATTGTATTTGGCTTCTTTCCTGTTTCTGTAGAGTGGCACATATTTAACAAATTATGATTAGGTCTTAACCATAACCATCCCAAGAAAAATATATACAAAGTTGACTGGAGAGATCAGCAATATAGTCAATAACTAGGACATTCAACAAAATGCTGCAATGGTTACTATGCAGGCATAGCTGCTACTAGCTATTTGGAGCAAGAGGAAGAATTGCCCACCTACTTTTAAAAACTCTTTTGTATTTCTGCCAACTCTGGAGTTCAGTCAACATGTATTACTATCTTCATCTTGTTTGATCACCTCATATTGGTACCTTCATTTTGGCTCCATTTCAGGTGGCACTCATACATTCAGTTTTCTCTTAAAATATATACTTTGTTTTGGAGCATCTAAAAGCAGAGATGCTAGAAGAGTTTGACCTTTAGGAATTCTAGGGCAAAATGAGCTGATGGCTACTCTCTGGAGCAGTGTTTCATGCTGGCTGGGGAATTCTGGGAGTTGAAGTCCACACAACTTAAAGTGGCCAAGGTTGAGAAACACCGCTCTAGACTTAGTTGAGCACCTTTCAGCAGTGCCAGATTATGGCACCACAATTCCCAAAGCAGGATTTCCATCCTCACATCCATTATGACTGGGCTGAAACATTTGTTGTTGTTGTTGTTGTTGTTGTTCAGTCGTTAAGTCGTGTCCGACTCTTCGTGACCCCATGGACCATAGCACGCCAGGCCTTCCTGTCCTCCACTGTTTCTCAGAGTTTACTCAAATTCATGTTCATTACATCGGTGATGCTATCTAACCATCTCATCCTCTGCCATCCCCTTCTCCTTTTGCCTTCAGTCTTTCCCAGCATCAGGGTCTTTTCCAGTGAGTCCTCTCTTCGCATTAGGTGGCCCAAGTATTTGAGCTTCAGCTTCAGTATCTGTCCTTCCAATGAGCAGTCAGGGTTGATTTCCTTTAGGATTGACTGGCTTGACCTCCTTGCAGTCCAAGGGACTCTCAAGAGTCTTCTCCAGCACCACAGCTCGAAAGCATCAATTCTTCGGCGCTCAGCCTTCCTTATGGTCCAACTCTCACAGCCATACATTACTACTGGAAAAACCATAGCTTTAACTATACGGACCTTTGTCGGCAAGGTGATGTCTCTGCTTTTTAATATGCTGTCTAGGTTTGCCATAGCTTTCCTCCCAAGGAGCAAGCGTCTTTTAATTTCATGGCTGCAGTCACCGTCTGCGGTGATCTTGGAGCCCAAGAAAATAAAATCTGTCACTGCTTCCATTTCTTCCCCTTCTATTTGCCAGGAAGTGATGGGACCAGATGCCATGATCTGAGGTTTTTTTAATGTTGAGTTTCAAGCCAGCTTTTGCACTCTCCTCTTTCACCCTCATCAAGAGGCTCTTTAGTTCCTCTTCACTTTCTGCCATTAGGGTGGTATCGTCTGCATATCTGAGGTTGTTGATATTTCTCCCGGCAATCTTAACTCTGGCTTGTGATTCATCCAGCCCGGCATTTCTCATGATGTACTCTGCATATAAGTTAAATAAGCAGGGTGATAATATACAGCCTTGTCGTACTCCTTTCCCAATTTTGAACCAGTCGGTTGTTCCATGTCCGGTTCTAACTGTTGCTTCTTGACCCGCATACAGGTTTCTCAGGAGACAGGTAAGGTGGTCTGGTACTCCCATCTCTTTAAGAATTTGCCACAGTTTGTTGTGATCCACACAATCAAAGGCTTTAGCGTAGTCAATGAAGCAGAAGTAGATGTTTTTCTGGAACTCTCTTGCTTTTTCCATGATCCAGCGAATGTTGGCAATCTGATCCCTAGTTCCTCTGCCTCTTCGAAACCCAGCTTGTACTTCTGGTAATTCTCGGTTCACATACTGCTGAAGCCTAGCTTGTAGGATTTTGAGCATAACCTTGCTAGCATGTGAAATGAGCGCAATTGTACGGTAGTTTGAACATTCTTTGGCACTGCCCTTCTTTGGAACTGGAACGTAAACTGACCTTTTCCAATCCTGTGGCCACTGTTGAGTTTTCCAAATTTGTTGGCATATTGAGTGCAGCACTTTAACAGCATCATCTTTTAGGATTTTAAATAGCTCAGCTGGAATGCTGTCATCTCCGCTAGCTTTGTTTAAACATTGCAGTACGTCAAAACATCATTTGTTTGTTTTTGATGAACATGCTATGCTTCGTCAGTCCAGGCCTTGTGGGCTGAGCTAACACAGCACCAGGTCTTTGGCTTAGGAGGATCTGTGAATCCAGCCAACCATGGTTTATTCAGCAAACTGTTATTAAAACTGTAGCTGAGTATAGGGATGGATCAGATTGTCCATATCACTTTATCACTTGGTAGGGGAAATTCTGAGGGAATCAAAGCTGGTTTACTTTTCAAATATGCAAACGAATGATTGAACACTAACAATGCACATTTTCAGATGGTATTGCAGGATGGAGACCCACAATTAAAATTTCATTCATTCATTTTTTAAACTGACTAACAACCTCAATATGTGAGTGAACGTGTATGAATGCTTTTACAAACATTTGGGAGAACCACTGCTTTCCTTGTATATCCATCTCTTTATGGATTGTTTGTTTTAACGCAGAGAGCCTCCTTAAGATGCCAGCGAAACACTTGTCCTCTGGAATGGTTCTCTCTGTCAGCCTGTTCAAGAGGTGTGTTTTGGATTTGGCTGTAACAGAAATATTAACTTTGCTTTCTTTGAAACCACTTAATGGTTATTTATTGAGCAATTAAAATGTTGGGTTGAAAAATCTCACCATATGGCAGGACTCCTTCTAAGCAGTTCCCACATCCTTCACCACTGACCATATTCGCTAGGGCTTGTAGGAGGTATAATGAAGCAATATCTAACGGACCACAAGGCCTCCCACCTCTGCCTTATAGAATCTCTTCTTATGCTCATATCCACTTATAGGCATACTCAATTATTTGTTTCTTTGGGGGTTCGTGTTTTCACATTCCTTAGATTCTCAGAATGCTTAATTTATTGTTATTTATTAGTCAGTTAGGTGCCATGGAGTAACTGTATGAACAAATGTCCACCATATTGGCTTGACCCCAGAGATAACCTGTAGCTTATCTAAGGACATTCTAGTGATGATCTTGATCTCATCCATTCATCTTTGCCTTCCCATTCTACTTCCCTCAACCTTGCTAAATATAGCTGTTTTCTCTAGTCCATTGTCCACTCATGTCCCGTACCCATAGTATGTGATAACGATCTCAAAAAAGCAGCCAGAACTGATATATTAGTTTTTTTGTAGTCCATTATACAACCATCTCAAATACATGATTTATAAGTTTCCATCTTCTTCCTCAATGTCCAGCTTTTACAGACATATATTGCTACTATTATCTATTATCTATTATATTATTATCATTTCCTACTCTTCATGATCTAAGTATATTATAGCAGTTCTCTCAAGGATTGTTCTCTTTATTTGTGCAGCACACTGTCAATTTTCTTCTATGCTTGAGCTTAAGAAAACAAAACTCTCTTCCATTTTCAGTTCTTTAACATCAGTTGCAAGTTAACTAACTACGGTGGTTCATACTAACTGTGGTTTCTTAATATTTTACACTAACCCAGATTATTCACTCTTCTATTTTTACTTTCAGCTAACTAAGTAGTGCTACTTGCATATCTCAAATTGTTAGTGCTTTGATTCCTGCTGTCATCTCTGCCATTATTAAAATATATCCACTGTAGAAATTAGTAGGCATGTATGGGGAGTTCTAGTCCTGCTTTAGGCACAAAAGCTAGTTGGATGACATTGGGCCAGTCACTTTCTCTCATCCCTAGGAAGGAAGCTATGGCAAACTGCTTCCAAAAATGTTGCCAAGAAAAGTGTATGGACTTACTCATATAGTTACTAGGAGCAAGACTGACTTGAAGGCATAAAAACAAAAAGATAAGGAATTTATATATTTATTTTTATTCATTTATTCAATTTTTATCCCGCCTTTATTATTTTTATAAATAACTCAAGGCGGGGAACATACCTAATACTCCTTTCTCCTCCTGTTTTCCTACAACAACAACCCTGTGAGGTGAGTTGGGCTGAGAGAGAGTGACTGGCCCAAAGTTACCCAGCCAGCTTTCATGCCTAAGGCGGGATTAAAACTCACAGACTCCTGGATTCTAGCCCAGCACCTTAACCACTAAACCAAACTGGCTATGAATGAATAGTATACGTATGTCATTGTCTCACTCCATTCTGAACCACTCTGTTTCTCCAATCTCAATTCTTACAGTAGCTTCTTGTTCTTTGTTAAGTTTTCTAGAAGAAGAAGAATGAATATATTCTACTTTCTGGCCTGATCTACGCTATGAAAGGCCTTGTTATAGTTGATAAAGGTAAACCTCTTTCTTAAATGCTCTTCCTTATCCATTATCCATTATTCTTTATTTTGTCTGTTTATAAGATTTCTGTACCAGGCCAGTCTGTCAGACTCTAAGCAATCAACAATTCTCCAGAAGGCCATGAGATTAGGAGCCATTCTTGCCTCTGCTGCAGGTGGTTCTATAGGAGGGAGGCCCCACATGGCGTGCCTGCCCATGCCTCTCCCACCAAATACCCCAATAGAAGTATATAAACTTTATCAAAATTCTACACATAAAATATACATTAAAAAAACCACAATACATAAACATATACAAAAACATAAACCTACAAACACAAAACTAAACATCTAACTTAAAAAAAAACAATTTATGGTCCACTTCCACCCTTCACTTTCCTCACGGATCCATTAACCATTTCTTACTCTTTTATACCATTGTTGTAATCACTAGGGGGTGTGGTGGCTCAGCGGGTAAGACGCCAGGCTTGTCGATCAGAAGGTTGCAAGTTCGGAGGTTCGAGACCCGAGACCTGCGTGACGGAGTGAGCTCCCGCACTAGCCCCAGCTCTTGCCAACCTAGCAATTCGAAAGCATGCAAATGCAAGTGGATTAATAGGTACCACTTCGGTGGGTAGGTAACAGCGTTCCGTGTGCGTCATGCTGGCCACATGACCGCAGAAGCGTCTTCGGGCAACGCTGGCTCTTCGGCTAACAAACGGAGAGCACCGGTCCCTAGAGTTGGACAAGACTGTGTGGGGTAACCTTTACTTTTACCTTTTGTAATCACTATTTAAATTTTCCGTTATCTCCCCTTGTTTAATCTATAAACCCCTTTATCATCAAGCTATTTTTCCCCACTTTTGTAATATAATCCATAAACGGGCTTCAGACTTTAATAAAAGCCTCTGTAGATTTCTCTCTCATTAGGCACGTCAGTTTTGCCACCTCCGCCAAGTCCATAACATTAAATATCCAATCTTCAACATTTGGAGCTTATTTTTCCATTTCTGTGCATATAATAATCTCGCCACTGTGATCATTTACAACAATAAGACACGGTGCTTTTTACTCAGTTCTTCTTCCATAAACCCTAATAAGTACAGTTCTAGTCCAAATACCCCAATAGATAGAGGACCTCCGTTTGCACGTATTAGGTGGGCAGAATCTATCCAGGATAGGGAGTTTTGAAGTTACCCAGGTCCCAAGTCCTGGGTTGAAATAAAAGTTATCTCAAGCTGATTGGAAGGTCCCATGCAACAGAACACCAGGAAACCTCTGGAACTGCCTTGCCTAGTTTGACCCTCTCCCTCTGGTCTGAACGTCTAGAAAAGGCCTATGGAGGTTCTCCCCCCTTCTCCTGCAAGAAGACTACATGGGGTATGGGCCTTATGGAGGCCTTTTCAGTGGTGGCCCCCAGCCATGAAATAAGCTGTCCCCAGAGGTTGTCCCCCCTCCCTCCTTGCATTTCACAAGGCTGTTAAGAACATCTTATTCCAGTGTGACTTTGGCCTTGGACGATTGTGGGTGGCTATTGTTTTTTCATTGTATTATTTTAGTGCTTTGTCTGTTTTATTTTTGCTTTGCCTCAGTTGAGTGGGGCAGTTTCCAAATATTGTGAATAACTAAACAAATGAAATAAAAATAGACATATGCAAAATTCTTCATGCGTGGTTTTGGGTGATTTCCCCACCACCATCCACTGCTATGCAGCCATATATACTGTAAGACAGACCTATTCAGGAATCCACTCCCCGTCCCAACCATCAAAAAAGGCTACAGCGTTTGCAGGGCTATGAGTCTAGAGAGAAAGAAAAGGAAGATTCATCTTGCAAGCATATTTCTACATGCAAAATCACTGGATTCATTCCAGCAATGACAAATTCATGCTTTGAAACTCACCAGATCTTCCCACTTCCAAGTTTAAAAATATAGATATGCATGTCAAATGTTGTAGTTTATTTATTTATTTATTCTCAAATGTCTAGGCTGCCCAACTCCAAACCGACTCTAGGCAGCTTCAGATGATAAAAAGCAAGAAAAACTTCTTACAGGAAAAAAAACCTAGTCGCCTGGAGGGAAGATTAAAAATCACTCTCATGACTTCACCTACAACTTTAAAGAGCTTGCCAAACACATTAACCCAAGGCCTGGGGAAAGAGCCAGGTTTTTAGGGCTTGCTTGAAGGCCGGTATGGTTGGGGGCTGCATTAATTTCCAAGGGGGGTGTTGCAGGTGTTGTAACAGAGAAGGCCCACCTCCGGAGTCCTGCTAGATGACATTGCTTGATTGATGGGACCCGAAGCAAATACATGATGCAAAGGCAGGGTCTATAAAAGCTAGAGCTGGCTCACAGGTATATGTTCCCTCCTAGATGGCTGCAAAATCCAGCCAGACCTTACCAATATGGAACCACAAATAAACCTTTTGGTTTTGCTTTGCATCATCTCAGTTATAGTGCAGCTGATTCCAGTTGATTCACACAATGTTGCAGGTGGATGGCTCACATCCATTTTCTCTGCTTTCTCTCTCTTGCTTGATGTTGGCAGTTATAATTGAGAAGCCTTGCATTTGCGATGAAATGAAGGTCCGTAAACTAGAGGATTATGGCCACTGTGTGATGAATCTGAATGTATGAGTGTTTAGCGCTCAGCTGATGGACGTGCATATGTGAACAAGGGCTGGGTGATTTCCATCACTATTGCAATTTTTCTTCTTTGTTGAGAAATAGGTACAATATGGTAATCTACTCAGTGACGACAATCTGTGCTTCGTGCACTGTCAATAGGTATCAAAACCCCATTACTACATATAAAGTAGTATATATAAAGATTTTAGCTATAGTTCTGCCTTACTGAGCCAGTCCATTCTTCTCTGTAGATTGATTTGGGATAACCTGATAACTGGCAAATAGAGGGAGAGAACGTGGAGGCAGTGACAGACTTTGTATTTCTAGGCGCAAAGATTACTGCAGTTGCTGACTGCAGCCAGGAAATCAGAAGACGTCTACTTCTTGGGAGGAGAGCAATGACAAATCTCGATAAAATAGTAAAGAGCAGAGACATCACACTGACAACAAAGGTCCGCATAGTTAAAGCAATGGTATTCCCTGTAGTAACCTATGGCTGTGAGAGCTGGACCATAAGGAAGGCTGAGCGAAGGAAGATAGATGCTTTTGAACTGTGGTGTTGGAGGAAAATTCTGAGAGTGCCTTGGACTGCAAGAAGATCAAACCAGTCCAGGAAATAAAGCCAGACTGCTCACTTGAGGGAACAATATTCAAGGCAAAACTGAAGTACTTTGGCCACATAACGAGAAGACAGGATACCCTGGAGAAGATGTTGATGCTAGGGAAAGTGGAAGGCAAAAGGAAGAGGGGCCGACCAAGGGCAAGATGGATGGATGATATTCTGGAGGTTACGGACTCGACCTTGGGGAAGCTGGGGGTGCCGATGGCCAACAGGAAGCTCTGGCGTGGGCTGGTCCATGAAGTCATGAAGAGTTGGAAGCGACTGAACGAATAAACAACAAAATGTGTGGCATATTTGAACATACTGTTAAAAATGTGGTTTCTGATAATCAACTGTGGCCTAAATGCTAGTCTCGCTTGCTCCGCTGTCCTGTTACAGGGAACCAAACAGCTGCTCCCTCATTGCGCAGGGTGTCTGGGGAATGTTCTATGTTTATAGGAATAGATTTAATGTATATCGATCTTACAGCCTGATGAAAATCTGTGATTTCCCTGGGATGGAATAAAAGTTCTTCCTCGTCAAGGGCTTCATTCTATATGAGCTGCATCAGGTTTCAAAACGTATCAATAGAGGGGCATCAAATAAAGTCACTGTGGGATGTTTTTTATAATGAAGGAAAATACTGAAACAAAAATCCACTCTTAGAACTGACAAAATGAAAGCAGTTTTTTTTCAGTTGGGGCAAGGAGGGAGACTTCAGTCTGCTTCTATTGGGGAAGATGATTAAATTGATAATCTGTTTATGATGGTTCTCAAAAAAGAAAACAAATGCAGCAGCATCTTCCAGAATTATAATAATTATAATAATGATGACCTCCTCCTCCTCCTGTCTCAAAGTACTTGGAGATATAAATACACCTAAAAATTAAACGCTAGTAGTTTACTCCAGAGCATAGTGGAACTGATATCCCCCTCCAACTTTTAACTGAGTCCCTGATAAAATGCCACCGAAGATGACAATAAACATGCATAAGGTTAATTCTTTCATTGTGGCTATCATTAAATGGTAATTCCTTGCCTTGAAGGGTTTTGGGTTGTGGTGCGTCTATGTTGTTCACAGTCGAGTATTTATAATGCGGGGATCATGAGACAAAGTCTGAAGTCTTACTTTGAAAGCAAGCATGGATCTTGTCTGTTAGCTCTTCTTCTGATAGCTCAGATCAAGGCATCATGTAAACAGCATTTCACAGATAAATAGCAACTTGGCGAAAGCACTCATTTTCTTTCTCTTCCCCCACTCCTTGTATGTAGCTTTTTCCTATCAGCAAACAGAGAACACCAGACTGTTTGAGACACATTATAAGATCCATGTTTATAGGGGGCAAAAATGGATAGCAGTTAAAAACTACAAAAATAGGGGAGTGTCACGTCTCTCTCTCTCCCTCTCTGCCTTGAATGATAAATTCAATGGGGGTGTCTATTTTTAACCTCCTGTTCTTTCCTTTTGGCAGAGCAATCAGTGTTAGCTGAGCTCTTGGACGGAACGGAGCCAAGTAACCCCATGTGCTGCCTTCTGCAATGACCAGCAGCTTTACCCAGCTGCCAGAGGGGAGCCTTTTTCACACGAAGCCCAGTTCTACGGTAACACCATGTCAAGCAACAATAGTCCCGATGAGCCACTGTCCACAACAACTATTAGTTCAGTTCTGGTTGAAGCTGGGGATTGCAGAATCGTCATAGCTCTTCTTAAGGTAAGCGGAACAGAGCCTAATTCCATCTTGGCACCCTTGGCTAGGTTTGTACTCTGTACTCTTTGCTCAGATGTTCACGTATAAGAGTTGATGCTGAGCTGCTGAAGGGAAAACCCAATGGAGAGGGATAATGTACTGCAAATTTCTGATGAGTGAAAGAGTTTTAAAATCAATCAAGCATCATCCCAGATAAATAATGTGCTTTCTTTAAAGACATTTTTTTAAAAATTGTGACTGTTTTTATGTATTTATGGTTTTTAATTACGTGCTGCCCAGAGTCACTTTTATGTGAGATGGGCGGCTATATAAATATGATAGATAAATAAATAAATAATATTGCCTAAAATTAAATAGACAGCACAGCAATGTGTGCAGAAACATCTTTATTTACATATAGGAATTTTCTCTGATTGTAATTGCATCCATTCAGAATTTATAACTTTGTTTTTCATATTGGTAAGAATTATATTCAGTTTATAAAAGCGCATTAACCTAAGTTAGCTGATTAGCTAAAGGAATCATTATGATGTTAATGTATAGGCAAATCATTAGTGCTCTTATGGTGCAAATATCAATTTGCATTTTAGAAAGTAAAAGGATTTATCTAAAACCTTACTGAGAATTATCTCACCATCTCATTTTAGTATATGTATTCATTGTACACTTCCTCTGTTGAAACTAAAGTATGCTAAAGTTTATGTGCTATCGATTTTTATGTGAGCCACTTAGAGTTGTTTTTGATCGTGGTGACATGCAACATCTTTAATAAATATAAATAAACAAATAATATTTATAAATAAACATAAACAAATATTATTATGGGTTTGTAAGGAAAGACTGGGCTGATCCAAAATAGTGAAGTTCAGCATAGACCCATTAAAATAAATATGTAATTTAGTAACCTGACTTAGTTCTATTTATTTAAATGCTTCTGCTCTAAGCATGGCTAGATTTAGATCTAACCCACCATCCTTTACATCCTTTATGCTGATTTTAGCTTATTATTGTCTGAACCAACTACTGTGCAAATATATGGAGTATCTGCTTAGAAGAATATTTGCTTATATTTATGTTTTAGTGTGGAAAATGGGTACAGCTGCAGCTAGTTGAATCAGTACCAAACTTATTAGAAATTGGCAGCAATGAAGAAGAGACCAAAAAATTATTACATGATCATGAACTTCTCCTGGCTAAGCTTAAGGTAAGAGAAACAATATATTTAACCTGAAATACTGTAACTCATGGTTATCATTGTGATCTTAAAGTTGAAACTGACCATTCAGCAGAATTTTGTGCTCCCAAACCCTTGCTTCTCAGATAGGAGTTAACTACACAAAATCAGCATCCACAGACAAGCATTGGCAAACATTTGCTTCTGATAGCAACACCAAACTTAATCTTCTGTCAATGGCTACCACCAGGTGGCAGAGTCAGTCACAAGCATCGACCCTAACTGCCCCCCAGATATGTTGGACTATAATTTCCACCAACTCCATTGGCCTGCCTGGCTGAGGATCGTGGTGGTTGTAGTCTACCACAGGTGGTACGCAATAGGATGGCAGAAGAGCCATGAAGATCTTTTCCTATGGTAAGTCTAATATAATGAAAATGGATCATGAAGCACAGCAAATATGAACAGATCAATGGTAGCATTTACTACCTAGATTGGCAAAGTATCGTTTTAAGTCCCTGAAGGAAAGATGGTAAGGTACTCTTATCCCCTGCTCTTTTTTTCTTCAACTCCTAGCACCATACATCAATATGTACAAATGTTGGTGTACTGTTTCAGTGGGTACCAGAAAACATGGAATGAAAACAAGTTTATCTTCTATTTTATAGTCCAGTTTATCATACTACCAGTAACAAGATTCATGGGGGTATCTGGCTGCAAAACTCCAGATGACCAGTCTTCAGTCTTCCAGATCTCAGTCTTCTGAGATTTTTGCAACTCAGATCTGGTAGCTGACTTAATTGAATCAAAGTAGATAGCTGCTTATCAGGGCCGGACCTACCTGACTTACAGTTCATGACATACCAAATTACCCATGCTTTTGACACTCCTGGTTCAGAAACATTACCTTTGCATCAGTCAGGAAGAGGTGACCCTCCCAGGCGGCAGACTTTGTTATCATGAAAAGGGATCCAATTGTAGCTACTCATTTTTTTTTTGTCATTCTTTTTTTTTTTTACAGACAGGGGCAAGGGTGACTGAGACGGGTGTCAACATTGCAACACCATGATCAAAACCACCTCCTTTTATGTGTTGCATACAGAAAAGGGGCAGGACTTTGATTGCAAGGGCACGGCCACCATCTTGACTTTTTTTGACACACACACCCCCCACAGATGTCCCTGCAGGAGGAGTGGGTGAGAGACATCTGCCTTGGGTGCAAAGAACAAAGCTATAGCTTTAGGGAGAGACACAGAGGAACTAGTTGCTGCTTCAGTTCAAACTGCAAAACATTTGAGGCCATTTTGCCATTGGCAGAAAGCTTATGGAAAAGGAAAAGGGAAAATTATTAATGGTTCTGAAGAAAAGGCATTATCTAGCTCCTGGTGGTGCCGTTAATCATCCTGCCCATAATGCTCAGGTCCCTGTGTGTAATGGGATAACATTTGGAGTTTTTAATGCAAATTATTTTAATACATACAGTAGGTGCCTCAAACAATATACACTAAATTTTAGCACACATGGTATCAATCTGCAGCTCACAGCCTCCACTCATGGTGTTGTGCCATGTATTCAATACAAATAATTGCAGCAGCTTCCTTTCATTAATAAAAGCAGAACATGCTGATTTTGTGTGCTGAAAAATCTTGAACAGAACTTGGGTCTTATAAGCTGAGGTGAACAGCTTATATAAGAACTAGTTAAGGAAGCTGTTCATTTCTGAACATTCTGAACAGGAATAAAAAGCCGCTTCAGAAGCAGCTTCAGAAGCTCCTTCCAGGAAGTTCTGAAGCAATGAACTCCTCATAATGAATCTACTTCCATATTAGTGAGAAATATGATTTCAGAGAAAATTATGGATTGAAATCATACTGGGAAGCGATCATGTGAAGCAACATTCTATCAGAATTAGACAAAATTGACTCAGGAGGCGAAACTTAATTATTTCAGACAGGAGGTAGGGAATTGTGTTATTTATATACTTGTTTTAATCGGTAGCAACACATCACATATCTCCTCCAGAAATTCATGGTGGCGCTCCCTCCTCCAATTTTTCTCACAACAACCCTGTGAGGTAAGCTGGTAAGAGAGAAAGCATTTCTCCCACAGTCATCCAGTGAGATATCATGGCTGAGAGTAAACTTGAACCTGGACTTCCCCAAGTCCTAATCCAACATCCTAAGTACATTGGCTCCCTGTAACAATTCAACAATGAAAGTTATTTAAAATGAAATAAATCTTTGCTACCTTTATAGTATTTTTTATAGAGTGTTATAAAATGTAGGATCTCTATATACTGTATCTGGAAGCTGAACACGAGAAGGGGCCAAATAGCTATTTGGAAGAGTGTCCTTTGCCTCTTGAATTCTTTCTGCCCCTGATCTGTATCTTAAACATATCCATTTGCACCTTGAAAATGTAATACCTGGAATGGAGGCTACTGTACATCAATCAGCTTGCCAGCAGAGTGAATGGCAGGGAAATATTTATCTACAGCAAAGTATTCAGTAAACCTGGAGCCATACTGGCTGGGAATTCTTGGAGTTGTAGTCCTCAACATATCTGTAGAGTGCCAAGTTAGGAAAGATTCAGATAAAAAGGCTTTAGGCTGCTCCAAGCAGAAACTGGACTGGCTTAGGCCTGGTTAATTTGCTTGCCTCACAATCCTCATTGTACAATTATTCATCTCACCTCCACAGAACTAGGCCTGGAATCGCTGAAAGCATTTTAATTTAATGTAATTGTGAGAGCACTTTAGCTGGTTAACTTTTTCAAAGGATAGAGACCCATTCCTCAGGTTGTCGGCATCCCATTTTTAGTCATAGATTTTGTTTGTTTGTTTGTTTGTTTATTTATTTATTTTCTATCCCGCCTTTATTTTTATTTTTATAAATAACTCAAGGCGGCGAACATACCAAAGACTCCTTCCTCCTCCTATTTTCCCCACAACAACCACCCTGTGAGGCGAGTTGGGCTGAGAGAGGGACTGGCCCAAGGTCACCCAGCCGGCTTTCATGCCTAAGGCGGGACTAGAACTTATAGTCTTCTGGTTTCTAGCCCGTTGCCTTAACCACTAGACCAAACTGGCTCTCCTGATGGAGTCCTTTCTACCATAAGGTTTATCTCCTTGGGCCGAAACAATTTTCCTTTGAATATGAATCCCAGGTAAGGAATAATGCTGATGACAGAAAGCCACCTAGTCTGCACTATCTGTAGGTGTGTGCAATGTGGGATTGTTCTCTCACTTTATCACTGTGGGAGTGAAGTGCTGGTGCTGTTATTTTCATGTTTAGTTACTGTTAAAACTTTATAATAAATTCGAACAGATTTATTCATTAAATTGCAGTTGAATTACCCCTAAAATGGATAAGTTTCTAATTAAGAAAAGAAAGGCTGGTGAAGATGGTGTTTGCGATGAACAAAATGTAGCGGCTAAAGAGGAAACTATGCAAGAATCAACTGTTGAACGGTCTTTATTAGTATGTAAGATGTGTAAAGGAAAAATTTCCAAGCCTCATTTATACAATAAAGATTATATGAAACTGGGGTTCACATTTTCTGGTAATGAAAACAATCCTTGTCCCGAGTGTTTAGTTTGTGGGGATATACTTGCAAATGAAAGTATGGTACCAAACAAATTAAAGCGTCATTTTACCTCAAAACACAGTCATTTGTCAGAAAAACCAGTAGAATACTTTATTGAGCTTTCAAAATCTATAAAGAAGCAGTCTGGATCATTCACAAAGAAAATGAAGACACCAGAGAAAGCTCAAAAGGCAAGTTACTTGGTTGCTCAAATAAATGCCAAAAACAAGGACCCACAAACTATTGCCGAAACCACCATAAAGGAATCTTGCTGTGCTATTGTTCGAACAATGTTTGGGCCTGAATTTGAGAGAGAAGTTAATAAAATCCCTTTGGCAGATAACACGATTGGAAGATGTATTCAAGATATGTCTGATGACATTAAGCTGCAAATGAAGGATATTTTTCAAGACGATAATATGATCTTTACATTGCAATTAGATGAATCAACAGATGTCAGAGGGTTAGCACAATTACTGGTTTTTATACGTTTCATTCATACTGACAGAATTATTGAGCAATTCTTGTTTTGTCTAGAACTTCCAATGAGAACTAGAGGTGAAGATAGATTTAAAACTTTAGATTGCTTCATGAAGGAAAATAATTTGCAATGGTTAAATTGCGTAGGAATATGCACAGATGGCGCACCCTCAATGGTTGGTTCAACAAAAGGTTTTATAGCTTTAGCAAAGAAAGAGAATGAAAATATTATAATTACTCATTGCTTTTTACATCGTGAAGCACTAGTCGCGCAAACCATTGGAAATGAATTAAGAAAAGTTATGGACAAAGTGGTTCAAATGGTCAATTACATTAAAAGTAGACCTCTTAAATCAAGATTATTTGCTTATATTTGTGAAGAAGTGGGGGCATGGTTTAAAAAGCTTCTACTACACAGAGATTCGTTGGCTCTCAAGAGGTCGAGTGCTTTGTCGTGTATACAAATTGAGGGAAATGATGCTTAAACTTTTTGAGGAAAATCAGCAAAATGAATTCTGCGATCTAATTCAAAACAAACTTTGGTGCACAAAATTGGCATATCTTGCTGACATATTTGAACATTTGAATAAAATAAACACCAGTATGCAAAGAAATGGAGAAAATATCTTAACAGCGGTAGATAAAATTTGTGCTATGAGAGACAAAATAGCTATTTGGAAAAGGAAAGTGAAAGAAGGAAATGTTGAAATGTTTTCCAAAACTGCTGAGTGCGAGCTAAAATGTGATATCAGCTCGCTAATTGTTGACCATTTAATATTGCTTGGAGAGAAAGTTCATCATTACTTCCCAAACGTTGAAGTCCAAGACTATGATTGGATCAGAAATCCATTTCTTTCAACTGCAATGAGGAACTTTTCACTTATTGAAGAAGAAGAATTAGCTGAAATAAAAAATGATCGAAGTCTGTTAATGATGTATGAAGAGGGTGACTTAGACAGCTTTTGGATTCGCGTTTCAAAAATGCATCCAAACATAGGTAAAAATGCGTTAAAAATTCTTCTGCAGTTTTCTACTACATACATTTGTGAAGTATCCTTTTCAACGATGACAAACTTAAATACACTGAAATGTGGAAGCTTAAAAATGCTTGATGACGAAATGCGAGTGTCTTTATCTAATATTCCACCAAATATTCAAAAGCTGTGTTCATCCCATCAACCTCATACATCTCATTAAAATGGTAAGTAGTTATTGGTGTTATTCAATTTTTTAAAATTCTTGCACATATTTACATATTGTTACTCATAAATGACAACAATCTTGGAAATGTATGTTATTACCTTACAAATCATATATTTTAAAAAATAAAAATGGAAGGTTTTCATGAGATATGTTGTGTCCCCATACATTTTGCTATTACAATTTATGTTTGTGTTCGTATCTTTTATAAGGGGTTAGTTTAACCTCCAGTTTGCTAGTAAAACTGAATTACTGTATCGCGAAATGATGCATGTCTACAAGATATGTCACCAACATGAAAAGTTTGGAAAGCTCTGCCATAGAATTATTATTATTATTATTATTATTATTATTATTATTATTATTATTTATTATTATTATTATTTTATCTCGCCATTTATATATTTTGGACAACTCCAGGTGGCAAAAATACCTCATACTCCTGCCTCCTATTTTCCCCACAACCACCACCCTGTGAGGTGGGCGAGGCTGAGAGAGAGGGACTGGCCCAAAGTCGCCCAGCCGGCTGTCATGCCTAAGGCGGGACTAGAACTCTCTGTCTCCTGCTTTCCAGGCCACCACCTTAACTATTACACCAATGTCAGAGAAAAGCCATTGTCTGAACAATTCCAATCTTTGTTGATATAAACGCATCACAGCATTTAATATTCTGTTCCAGGCCTTCATTACAGCCCTGCCAAGGGCTAGTCCATGGCATATTTCTTAAATGCTGGAATTTTGGTTGTTGATGATTGATCCTAAAAGTCATTTTATAGCTTTCCTATTTTTGATCTGGCATTAACATTAGAAATAATGTTTGGAAGAAAAACGCTGTAGGGGAAGGTAGTTACTTTTTAGTCCCGCTGAAATAAACGGACCTTATAGATTGAACATAACTTCAAAGGAGTTGAGACATACCATAATTAGGATTGCTCTGTTGACGATCACCATCATGTCCCACTAATGAGTGACTAACATCCTCTGAATTTGACCCAGTGCTTTGCCTTTTGATTCACAGTATTTTAGTCTTTTCTAGTTAGTAAGAGATATTTATATTTATTTATTTATATTTCTAACTTATATCACCGCCCATCTCCCCCCATTTCCAGAGGGGACTCTGGGCGGTTTACACAAAGCCAGCTATTAAAACATATAAAAACTTATAAAATACAATACATCATATATATCAATATAAATTAATTAAATATATAAGACCCAAGAGGCTCTGATGTAAGTTTAAAAGAACTCTATGGAGCAAGCCAACCCCAAGAGGAGCTATTACTCCTCCCATGCTATGTTGGGATAATTGCATTAACTGCATGAATATTTTATGAGGGCTTCAATGAAGAATCCATACCTTTTAATATTAATATTTGGCATGTTGCTGAACTACTCAGTGAAAGGTATTGTTATGCTTGGCGCTCTGTGATTGGATTAAAATCTGAAGAAGATTTGGGGAATGTGTCTGTGCATTCTTGACTGGTTGCCAATGTCCTGTTCTGTGTCATAGTAAAGGTCACAATGGACTACAGTAGAGAACTTGGAATGTGTACATAAACTCTGCTCTGCACAGTTAGTTTTCTTTCGGAAAAGACAGGCATTGGCGAATAAGTTGGTCGATGATCCTTGAAATTCATTCAGAAGGCCGTTTGTTATTTTATTTGCTCCAAACAAAATAGAGGGACAAATTAGGAAAGCATGTATCTTTGGGGGAAAATCTTACTGTATTTATTCAAGTTTTGTTGCAATAGTGAAGAATATATGTAATTCAGTGTTGAATTGTTGGGTTCTTGGATTATGATGTTACCTAGTCTGGTGATGAAATGTTAGCAAGAAGAAAACCTAGCTCAGAGAACATCAAGAGCCTATCAAATGTTTGTCTTTAGGAGGAGGAGTATTGTGTGTTTCAATGCATTAGATTGTGCTATATATTCTGTTAATCCTGGAATCTGTGAGAATGGTTTTGTGTCCAGTAAGGCATAAAGAGCTCTTCCAATTAGAAAACCAAACTTTGGTGTGAAACAGTTTGTTGTTTATTCGTTCAGTCGTCTCCGACTCCTCGTGACCTCATGGACCAGCCCACGCCAGAGCTTCCTGTCGGCCGTCACCATCCCCAGCTCCCCCATGGTTGAGTCCGTCACCTCCAGAATACCATCCATCCATCTTGCCCTTGGTCGGCCCCTCTTCCTTTTGCCTTCCACTTTCCCTAGCATCAGCTTCTTCTCCAGGGTATCCTGTCTTTTCATTATGTGGCCAAAGTACTTCAGTTTTGCCTTTAATATCATTCCCTCAAGTGAGCAGTCTGGCTTTATTATTTATTTATTTATTTATTTATTTATTTATTTATTTATTTATATGTTAACTTGTATTACCGCTCCATCTCCCCCGAGGGGGACTCTGGGCGGTTTACAGTACATTACATACAGTACATTATACAGTACATTACATACAGTACATTACAGTACAGTACATACAGTACATTATTTCCTGGAGTATGGACTGGTTTGATCTTCTTGCAGTCCAAGGCACTCTCAGAATTTTCCTCCAACACCACAGTTCAAAAGCATCTATCTTCCTTCGCCCAGCCTTCCTTATGGTCCAGCTCTCACAGCCATAGGTTACTACGGGGAATACCATTGCTTTAACTATGCAGACCTTTGTTGTCAGTGTGATGTCTCTGCTCTTAACTATTTTATCAAGATTTGCCATTGCTCTCCTCCCAAGAAGTAGACGTCTTCTGATTTCCTGGCTGCAGTCAGCGTCTGCAGTAATCTTTGCGCCTGTCACTGCCTCCACTTTTTCTCCCTCTATTTGCCAGTCATCAATCAAGCTCGTTGCCAAAATCTTGGTTTTTTTTGAGGTTTAACAGTATGGGCATGCTTTTTTCCCCACAAATGTCTTGCTAGGCATTTCTAATTCTTTTTATCACCAATAAAATCTTGCCTCTGTTCATATTTCACTTGATTACCAGTACTTTGTGTCTGTTGTACCTAAGACCTTCCCCAATTCTTACATCAAGACCTTAAAGAACTCTCATATATGCTCATTGCCAGCTTTCATAGGGAAGGGGCTTCAGCAAGGTGCTCTCAGTGGGACTCCCTTCTTGTTTCTGCCCCCATTGTCCTTTCATTAGCTCTTTCCCTTGGTCCACACTACTGCACATTACTATTGTTTTGTCCCTCAAGAGAGCAGATTAGCAGGCACTAGTAGCAAGGTAAAAGGAGAGGCAAAATCAGGGGTAAGCAGTGACCCTTTGCTGCAGTGGAAGCCTTGGAGAATAGTAAATAGAGAATAGTAAAAATAGGAATTCAATACAAGAAAGGCTGCCTCAATCTGCTGAGCATTCATGTAATTGGGTAGTGTGACTCATGGAATCAACCTGGTATGTCTTACACATCACAGCTCAAAGATGTGTATCAGCCTGAAAAAATACAGTATCTAGATTAGACTCAGGAAAGCAGTAAGGAACATTCACAAATTCCACTTATTCAGATTTCCAGTTTGCCTAGGCAATGGTCTCTTCACCCCTAATCCTGTTAAATTTATCTGTTACTTTCTTAAAGAGGATATTCCTATTTCACTGTATTATATTTGTGTGCAAAAGCATTTCAAGAAAGAGCCTCATCAGGACAAATTGCAGCTGCCTTGCCCAGGCCTATTTTCGTACTGCACACAAATATAATGCAGAAAGTCCATGGCTCAATGGTAAAGCAAGTGTGCAATACGGGGAAAAATCAAGATAAAATTCATGTTATATCCAGAAGAAGCAGAGGAAGACTTCTGTCTGAAACATGAAAGACAGCACTGAGCTAAATGGTTAATAGTTTTACTGCACCACAAAAATGTGCCATTTACACACTGACCACACATTTGGATGTAGTCAGTAATGTCCTGTAGACAGTCCAATATCTTTCCATTCTTCTTCTGTTTCTCTCCCCTGCCACAATATTTCCTATTTTCCTCAGCAAACTATCCTATTTGTGGTGTAATTCAAATTTCTTGACACTTTACAATATTCTCTCCTCCTGGGAGTAGGTCGCTTTGAGGTGACATATCCATGAAAGTCTTTCCCTCAAGTGCTCATTCATGTGTTCTAACCTACTCCCCCTCCCATTTTAGTACTCATTTAGTAATCCGGCTAGCTTTCAAGTGTTACGTTTTCTGCCTATAGTAGATAAATAGGTGCATTGTGGAGCAAGAGAGGAAGCAAACCAATCGCCAATCCTTTTTTCCCACGGTATATCTGGGCAAGGGGAAGGGTTTTTTCTTTGCCAAGAAGAAATGGGGAAAGACCTGCAGAAGGACAATCAGGACAGTTGATGGATAATCAGCTTGAAGAATATTAAGGACAATAATCAGTTGGCTTAGTCAGCAAATATCCAAATATTGTTCTCCAGCCACAGAAATGGTCAGAATAGAATGATATGAATGCTAGAAGAGTAATGAAAGGTACAAAAATGCACTGCTAATTCAGTTGTGTGTTGTTCTGTGACAACATAGGCTTGGATAATAGCATGAGCTGCCATCTGGAAGGGCTAGAAAATGGCTTCCTGAAAGCATTGCTAAGCTAAGGGAAAAGACAATTTGAAACCAGAAGTGGTGTAGGGGCACTTAGCCATTTTTCTAACAGCAATTTCCTCCCTCCCATCAGCTGGTTTTATTGCAGAGTTGAAATCAGTGTGGTTTTGTTAGATTCTAGGAGAAAAATTGTTCAGGAATAAATCTGTGGGTTCTTGAACAGAGTAACAGGATTCGAGGGAAAGAAAAGAGTAGTGCTTAAAATATTTCATGCTCTTTCATTTACAGTGTTTCTCTTGCTTTAGCTCAAGAATATTTGCTTTCAAAGGGCAACATACTTGCTATTCTAATCATGGGCTTTGCTTCCCCTTAGTGAATTGCACCTGAAATGAAAATAAATGAATAAATTGTGTTATTACAAATTCTTATTGGCTGAAAGGTCTGGAGCAAGTCAATTTTTTTCAATCTTGGACATTATTACAATGTAGTAGGAAAATATGAACCACACTCATTCCAGCGCTACCAGATCAAGGCTGCAAAAATCTGGACAACTACTAGACGAGTCATGGAAAACTCTCTTTATTGTCATCTAATGGATCTTCCAGATTTTTTCTGCCCAGATGTGGTCACCCTAACTAATCCATTTTCATATATGGAATATGTGCAAGAAGCTATTTCCCAGGATATAAGCCATGTTAATTGTCTGGGCTTTTTCCTACCTACATGGGAGCATCTGTCTTGCATGAAACCACCCCAAGAGTTCTTTTCTGAATGGCTAATAACAAGAATTGTACTAAGTCTCCCAGACCAGAAGTTCTTTTGGATTTCACTTTTTCTGATGGATGGAATATTTAATCCACGGATGTGGAGTGGAGAATCAGATACTAGTGGTGATACCATACTCAGTTCATGAAATACTCTAATGTGAAGTGCTGTCATTTCAATAAAGAGTTCTTGTATGAAAAATTGCCATCCAAGATCCTTTCAACAAAATGCCAAATGAATAAAAAATAACTGGAAGAGAATGACATTCCCTAAATACAGGCACTATTAAACACATAAAGGGCCCAAGATGACTGGTGAGAGAAAACAAGGAACCTGGCAAAAGTTTTCAGATAAAAATCAAACAGCACCTGGTCCTATATTTGTCCTAGGCCTGTTTGGTGACACTGTCCGACTCCCATTTTGGAAGTAAAGCAAATGCCTTGGATGTAAAATGATCCAGGTGTAGCTCCCAACCTCTTCATTTGAAACCTATTCCAAGCAGCTTGCCTGAGCAAGATCTCTACTGGATATCCCGAAGACTTGAGACCAGCCCAAAGAAACAATATTGGGTTAGCCAGTTGTCTAATAATCTGGTTTCGCATGAGGCAGCATTGCAGACTACTGTATATAACTCCAAAAATTACAACAAGAGCAACTGAACTATCTAGGATTGGCCATGTGGAATGTAGTACTCTAGTAGCTGGGATACTACAATTCTACCTGCTAGCTTGTTTTTTTGAATGTAATTTATGCAGTCCTGAAAGGAATGGGGTAGTTATTTAAAGGACTGCTAGATTTTCGAAGAATCACTCAGACTATTAAGGGTGAATTAAGACACTGAACCAACAGGACTGAAAGTAGCTTATTTAAAACAATTACAAACTTTGGACAGGGCGTATGTATGTATGTATGTATGTATGTATGTATTTATTTATTTATTTCAATTTATTCCCCGCCCATCTCCCTTGCAAGGGACTCTGGGCGGGTTACAACAATTGAAAGTTTAAAAACTATACAAAAACATCATCTAAAATACATCCAATAATAAATTACATGAATCCAAGATGGATTGGGGACCGTAGTATCGATCGTATTACTACGGGGCCAGCCAACCCCAGGAGGCACTGCCGCCTCTGTCGTCCCAGGCCTGGTGGCAGAGCCAGGTCTTAAGGGCCTTCCGGAAGGCCAGGAGTGAGGGGGCCAGTCTCACCTCCGGGGGCAAGATATTCCATAAGGCGGGCGCTATTCCATAAGGTGGGCGCTATTTATTGATTTATAATTCAAATTTATCACCACCCATCTCCCCCAACGAGGGACTCTGGGCAGTTTACAACAAAATCAACAATTAAAAAACAGTAAACATAAGTTATAGTCTAACCAGTATAATAAATAATAGATAAAAATCCAAGGGATGGTAAAATCTCATATAAAAAAGGAGGACACTATGGGGCCAGCCACCCCCAGGAGGAACTATTACCTCCCCCATCCCAGGCAAGGTGGCAGAACCAGGTCTTAAGAGTCTTCCGGAAGGCCGGGAGCAAGGGGGCCAGCCTCACCTCTGGGGGCAAGATATTCCACAAGGCGAGCGCTATCGCAGAGAAGGCTTGCCTCCTGGACCCCGCTAGATGAAGTTCTCTTGTTGTTGGGGTCCGAAGCATGCCCTCTCTGCATGAACGAGTGGGGCAGGTCGTGTATCTTAAGTTCAGAATTAGTTTGAATTGTCAACACACCCTATCTAATTGTCAGAGTTAAAAGATTTAAGAGAAATTGCCTGTTGTCTCCCTCTCTGTTCTACTTCCACAATCATAGTCAAAGTGTGACACAACTACCAAGACAGTTTTTTCCTTAGCTATTATAGAAAGAGAAGTGCCATTGTGTTAAGCAGATGGTGTGATTTTATTACCTAACTTCCCTAAAGCATGGATGTGTTCTGATTTTCCTGGATAATTTTTGCATCAAACTTCATTTGTAAATTTGTAGCACATAAAAATATAAAGAGAATCATGTAGGATCCAACCAAAAAGCTCATGTAGTTCACTGAGTACCCTCAGGGGCATCCACGGGGAAGGAGGGATAAAAAAAACTCAAAATGGTGGACATAACCACATGACAGAAGCCCTGCTCCTTTTGTATGTGTGTTGATGTTCAAAGGTGCGGAGTTTTGACTGAGCAGTTGTATCTGTCATCTTGACCTTTTTTACCCTTACCCCACTGACAAAAATTGGAACTCCACTGTCAGGGCACAATTTGTGTCTTCCTAATAATTATATCATGGAATAAATTAGATTGGGAGTCTTACAGCAGCCAATACTGGAAGTAATACATTGCCATCACAGTTTGCAGCCATTAACAGCAGCATCCTACATGAACTAGTTTAATCCCCTTTAAAGTTGTCCCAGCTAGTGATCATTACTATGTAAATGGGCTGGATGGTGGAACAGTGAATATTAGCTATTATATGTTCTGGTCCTAAATATAGGATACAGATTTAGTTGGCAATGCTTTAGGCTCACTGACATTAATGTGACAAATTAGTCATGGTTTCAGTGGGATTAAAATATGACCAAGTTAGCCTGTTTTCCCAAAGTACAGTTGGTTGCTATTACATACCATTTACAATTTCTTATGGTTCAACAACAAACTAAGAGTGGTGCAAATTAGTCTCTAATCCATGCAATTAATCATAACTACATTTCAAACATATTTAGATTAGTTTTTGAACAAGAGCTACATCACCTGTACCATGACATATGGGGAAATGTAAAATATTACAGAACTAAGCTCTGATTTCATATTTGTCCAGAAAATCATGGGCAGGTCAATTTGCATTGGAAGTGTACCTAAACCAGGGCTTTCCAAAGTTTTCCCGCGGCGACACACCAACTGCGGGAAAACCCGGAAGTGCCGCCGTTGCAGCAGCGCGCAAAAACCCAGAAGCGCTGCTGCCGCTTTCGGGTTTTTGTGCGCCGCCGTTGGTGTGTCGCTGCGGGGAAACCCGGAAGCGCTGATGATGATCAGCGCTTCCAGGTTGTGTGGCGACACACCAGACTCTGTGTGGCGACACACTTTTGTGTCGCGACACACAGTTTGGAAAGCTCTGACCTAAACATTTTCAAATATTTATGAGGGCAATATGTCCAGGGAACAAAGTTTGATAAAGAGATATAGCAGTTATTTCAGGGATTTTTAACTTTCAGTAATCATTGATTTAGTTAAAATTAATTTATACCATTAATATAAATGCCCACATTGTTGAATGAATTTCTCTACTTAGCCAAGACTTTTTATGTCTCTTACTTTTTAGTAGAACAAACATTACTTTGGCTGTCTGAAATCAGAAATTACAATTTTAAACAATAATTTAAGAGCATTGATTCAACTCTTCAGTTCTAAGAATTACGGTAAATATGTTAGCTGTTTGGTTCAGTATTGCCTATAGAAGATACTTATTTAGAATTATTTCAATTTTTTCCTACTATAGTGGTGTATTGTACTGTGTATCTCCTTGTTCTTTACTGGTTGAGGATTGTATTTATTTCAATAATTTGTGATCCTGGAAGTAGCAAAATTCTACTATAACTTCCAAAAATTAAATGATGGGAGTGGGCCAATAATTTACAGTGTCTCCTGTTGGCTATGATTAAAAGGATAGCTTGTGCAAATTTTTGATGGAATATCATTAGTTTGATGTGAATTTCATGTTTCTCAAAATATTTTTTGTAAATTGGCACTTTTGTTGAATGCAGTAAATTCAACATACTGTACATACTAACATTCTTATGAAGAAGTGTTGCACATTTTGTAAGATCCAATAATACAGATACTGGATAACTAATAGGAATTTGTAGTTATGGCTTTGATTAACATTCTTCTCTAAAGGACTAATGCATTACCTCCATGTATTCAGTTGCTGATGATTTGAGTCTTAGGTAACTCATTAAAACTAGATAGTGGTTGATTACAGGATTCTTAGCATTGCCATGTATTAGTTGAAATTTTAGCTGAATAAAATCTTATCCTCTAGGGTAGCCTTCCTCAACCAGGTACCCTCTAGAAATGCAGAGTCTGCAATAACCATTACCCATCAGGAGCACCAACTGGTTATGGTACCTACACAATTTGAGACCCCCAAACACGAAGAATGCTGTCTATCAGCAACATACACTGAGCCAAAGTATATGATTAATGAACTGTATTTAGACTGCTGGCCTGCATATAATTTTTATTTATTTATCCAATTTTACAGTATATGGCTGTCCACCTATCTGAGAACTCTGGATGGCAAACAAACAAAAACAAAGGATTACATTAAACAAAAACCAAATAAAACTGCATCAAGGTTTAATAAAACACTAGTGGTGGCTCAGCGGGTAAGACACCAGGTTTGTTGATCAGAAGATCGCAAGTTTGGCAGTTCGAATCCTTAGCCCCGCATGATGGAGTGAGCTCCTGCACTAGCCCCAGCTCTTGCCAACCTAGCAATTCGAAAGCATGCAAATGCAAGTAGATGAACAGCTACCACTTTGTTGGGTAGGTAACAACGTTCTGCGTGCGTCATGCCAGTCACATGACCGTGGAAGCATCTTCGGACAGCGCTGGCTCTTCGGCTAACAAACGGAGATGAGCACCGGCCCCTAGAGTCGGACACGACTGCGGGGGGAACCTTTACCTTTTTTAGCAGTTAGACACATACACCCATTCTGGAGCTCCCAAGTATCGTCCTGCCCCCAATGTTTTGGGGAAGTGCCAGGTATTCACGGCCTTGTGAAAGGTCAATAGAGTAGGGGCTGTCCATATTTTTGGGGGGGAGGCTGTTCCAAAGGGTAGGTGCCATAACAGAGATGGTACAGTTCCAGAGACCCAGTAGATGGCATTGTTTTATCGATGGTACCCGGAGCATGCCCACTGTGGCAGATCTGGTAGGGCAGGCAGAAACCTCTTGGAAGAGGCGGTCCTGCAAGTAATCTCATGCAGGTTATTATAATACAGACCTGGCTCAGATGACCTTTAATCCTTTACAATTCTCTAAACAGAAATGGTGCCAAAATTAGTCGCTCCATTCTCATCTATATCAAAAGACACATCTTTTAGTTGGCTTACTGACACTTAAAAGAATACTGTGATACAAGGGAGGCCCATATTTACTTCAGCATATATCCTGTACCTTCCGATAAATAAATTAAAGCTATTGAATTTAATTCACAAAAAGAAAGGAGGGGTGGTTTATAAAACTAAGAAACATATCTATAAGGGGCAATGACATTGTAATAAAAATCAATAAAAGAAACATTTAAAAATACATATAAACTTGTATCTGATAATATATTTTTGTTCCTTTTTTTTTTGCAGCAAATAGGCCAATGATGTCATTGAAATTCTTTAAATCCTTTTCATTATAAATAATCCCAGGACTTCAGCTCTGGTCTCCATTACTACTTTCAAATTTTGATGGCTCTAATTCCCCTCCTCCCCCCCAAAAATGGTGATATAAATATATCTTCTTGATTGTGAACTTGGCATTTTGTAAATACAATACCATGGGATTTATTTCACGTGAAAGTGAAATAAATGTTTCTTAATTAAATGTTTAATTAATAAATGTTAAATTAAATAAATGTTTAAATAAATGTTTCATTAATTCTTAATGTTTGCATTAAGAATTATTTTAAATTACTTGTTCCCCCATGACACTTTGTTTCAGGGCAATATTCAACTGTCAGAAAACAAGGTGATATCTGGCTGCTTAGTCTTCAAAAATAAACTGTATTTGTTGATTTTATTTTCAACCATTTTATTTTCATGTGCTGCAAGAATTTAAAAGGCAAACTGATTTTTGTAGCTTAGAGATCAAAACAGGTGATGTCTAAACAAAGACAAAAGGTCATGACTGTTTCCACTGGGAACCACTTGTATAAACTTCAGGGAACATAAGACAACGTTTTGCTGATCTGTTTAAATCACCAATATTTTCTAAACTGTATTTCACAGAGCTAAACTACATGACATAAAATATACATTTTATATTGTGCAGTGCCTCTTCAGGTTTTTAATTTTCTACACTGTAAATGTAGAAGGGATGTCAGTGTATAGCAAGGGTAGGCAACTGCAGTCTTAATGCATCCCTAAACATCCCATTATATGTACTTTAAGAAGTTTCCAAGCAACAAATTGCCCCCATTTCTGTCTCTAATGCCTCCCCATGCCTCCCCCCTGACTCAGCAGCTGGTCCAGAACAGCTCAAAATTGCACCACTGAAGTTAGGCCATTTTGCTACTAAAATTCCGTGTCAGAGTTTCAAGCCATTTTGCGGGCTCAGAGGAGGATAAAATACTGTATGAAAAACACCCAGGAAGAAGACAATAGCAAACCATTTCTGCATTGTTGCCAAGAAAACTACATTGACATGTCTACCAAGTCACCAGGAATTAAGAGGATCATACAATGAGTCTTTTAGGCTTAGGGGAGTCTTTACCATTTTAAGGGTGAAAATGGAAGTGATTTGCCACCCAGAGTTCACTTGATCATATTCATGTGTATATTAAATTACCTGAGGGACAGCACCAAACTCTTTGTGACCCCATATCAGAGCTCCCCAGGACTTGACTCGTTTTCTCCCCATGACAACTGACTGGAACCACCCACTCACTTAGGTGCAAAACTATTGAAAAACAGTGCCCTGAACTCCCAAAAGTTGTAGGAGTCCAGAAGAATACTGTGGTTAATGGTACTGAAAGCCACTAAAGGGTCTAACAGGACCAAGAGTAGCATACTTCCCCCTATTCAGGACCCAACAAAGTCATCTACCAAAGCAACCAATGCAGTTTCAATTCTATGACTGGCCTGAATCTTAACTGGAAATGATTCAGATAATCCATTTCCTCCAGGCTCCTCTGTGGCTATTCCCCCCCGCCCCCGTCCTCCACAGCCTTCCCTAAAAAGAGCCACAACAAAAGTCATCAAACATAATGGGGTCCAGGGATGGCTTCTTCAACAGAAGGCACACTTCTGCAGCACTCTCCTCTCTCTCCAAGAAGCATTACCTCCTGGATCCAGCCACTCTTATCCTACCTAGTCACCTGAAGGAACCAGGAGGGGTATGAGTCTAATCCACAGGTGGAAGAGTTCAAACTACAAAGAATTCTATCCACTTCTTTCTTTGGGTTCCACAAGCTCAAGAGAATCCCAGATAACAGCACAAGTTGCCATCTTACTCATCACCATCGACTGTGCGCAACTGGTGTCCAACCCAGAATGGATATGAGGAGGTTGATCTGCCACAAATCCTGCAAACTCATCTGGCATACCTGCAAGCATTTTATCTTATCCATCTTTCCCCAGAAAGGTCTTGGTAACCCTCATCAGATGGAAATCTATGGACGCAATAATCATGGAGAATGAATGCTTTGTTGCACAGTGTACTCTTGAACCAAAGCTCTTATCAATGTTTGATCACATTCACTTCTGGTTTTGTACGACAATTGTTGTAGGTATTTTCTACAGGAACATACTTCCAAACAAGAACATGGTGGCAGACCAAAAGGGAAGTCCAGGCAAAGCCCATTTCTAGACCTTGAAGGAAACAGGCCAATTCTGAAATAGAAAATTTCAGCAAAGAAGCCATTGTGGCCGTTCTTCCCTGAAATTAAACAGCTTAAAAGCTACTGATCTAAGCCAACTAACAATCAATGAGTTCTCTTTATAGCACACAGTTAAGCACACATTCAATTTTTTCTCACCATTTCACAACTCAATCTAAATGTTAGTTCATCAAACTCCAAGAAGCAGAGAGGGCAAATAAAGCCTGAAAGCCATATTAGATTTCTCCTCCACCCAATGGGATGCCTCAAGTCCTCTATTTGTGTCATATATAATATTGCTTAAATTAGGCCTTGGCTGAAATTACAAGGCTTATGTTCTCCTAACTCCATACTGGACAAGAGATAACGCTCATGATACATTATTGCACAAAACAGCTGGTGTACCCTGGATAATGACTTTTTCAAATAGGATAATGAGTTGTAAATTAAAATATTGTGGTACAGGCCATTAGAGAATGGCTTGCCATTTCAGAGAGTAAACGTGGAAAGCGATTTCTGTGATAACTTCTAAATGACCTTGTGGTGGAGCTTATGTTATCACTCTGCTATGTGACCCTTGATGCCCTTGTGTACTGTAAAGATATTTTAAGCCACTGCAGTGCTGACAGGATCAGCGATTGCTGGCACATTACGCTAGACTTCAGCAATGCTTTCCAGTGTGGGGTGTGTGGAAAACCTAAGGGGGAGTGTTCTAAGGTGTCAGTCTGGTGTGAGGAAAACAGATGGAAAGCAGAGGCACTAAGTGCATTCTTTATACCTGCCTAGTGGCTGACTAGGGCTTTTATTTTTTTAGTGCTAGGATGAAAGGACCATTTACACAACTGTTTCCCACTGTTGGTGATGTTTTAGTCAAGTTGTGTTTTCTTTTTGCCCTGTCCTGCCATTGGCTCAGACAATAACCTAATTACTGGGATAATCAGAATTCTGGCTGCAGGCCTGGAGTAACAATAGGACACAATGTAAATAACTGCTCAAGCCCAAACACCTTTCAGAGACTTATCTCTACTTCTGTAAGACTTGTTTTTTTTTAAAAAAAGTTACGTTTTTGTTCCTTTAGCTTAGAGTGGCTTCCAACCACCATCTCTGATTGATGCCCAGTGACCCAGAAGTCACGGATTTCCCCCTCTATCTTACAGCCCTGTTTCTCTCCAAATCTGCTCTGAAGTTTAGGGAACTCTTCAAAAGTAGATTTGAGGAGTGAAAGGAGGAATGTACTAAAGGCAGAACAATGGGTATATCCTGTTGCATGAGCAGAAATTGGCTTGTGTGAAGTTGGATGGAGATTTTATCTCCCTCCCTGGTAGCTCACATTATGTCCCTGTTTTATAGGAGCCCTGTTCAAAATAGAGAAATATTCTACTATACATAGAGATTTCCCATTACATCTACAGGGCATTTCCCTGGATAGAAAGAACTCTTGAGGACAGCATGGCTAATTGATCCAAGAAATTATATTATATTATATTGTCATTTTCATACTCATGCACAATTATACACACAGAGTTACAGTATCTCTGTAAAAACAGACTTAACAGGCATTCTTTGTCCTGGGAAGTAATCTCAAATCAAACCAATTGCTTTTAGCAGTATTTACACCACCTCTTCCATTTGTATTAATCCATAATATGTTTAGAATCTGCCCTATATTCAGGGCAATAAATGCTTCAGATTCTTAATGTTATTATTTCCCTGAGATGGCCTTGGAAATCCTCTTGCGAACAAACTAGCAGTGACTGAGATACTTTTAGTGAAGCAATACCTAGTTCTGTTTTAAACGCACATAAATGTCAGCTTCTGACTTTGCTCTGCACGCAAAATGTAATGAATGGTAAGAGGAACAGCTGGCACTGGAAACAAATTGGCTGACTTGAAATATATTTATTGAATTCATAGGCTGCTCTGCCTAACAAGAGAAGCACATAATGGCCAAATGCGCCCATTTACCTATTGGCAAATAGCTTGCAATTAAAACATAAATTGCTCACTGAGATTCAGCATACCAAAAACATAAAAACAAATTTAATAGCATAATTAGCAGCAACTGAATGAAAATCACTTTCTGAGCTTAAATAATGATGTTACCAGCATTATATAATAAACACTGCCAGTGTGGAATTAGTAGTTCAAACTTCTTTTTAGAATAGTTAAACCAAATGTTTAATTATATCACGAGAAATTCCTAAAACTGAAATAGTCCAGGGGAACTCTAGCACTCCAGCTGAAGTCTCAGAATTCTGCAGCCAGATAGAGTTGGCCTACAACATTCTGCTGCTGCCTGAGACAAAGGACATGTGGAATCCCCTACTCTACATACAGAAGCCACGCTTGGCCTTACAACATCTCCTGGCTCCATTTTCCCTTGCATTGCTGGTGGGAAACAAACACCAACTGAGGCACCCACAGCAAACCAAGATTATGTGAAATTATGAAATGTGGTTACATCATGAAGCAAACTATGCCTTTATATATTTATGTCCAGACATCTGATGAAAGTACGCAAGTTGCAAGTTTTGCATCATATCACATGCTTCACCACTCTTGTGCATGCCTAAAATTAGCAGTATCCATTGGATGGGTTAAAAAAGTCAAGATAGTGGTCTCAACTGCATAATTAAAGCCCTGTCCCTTTGTACGTGAACACTATGTAGATGCATATACAAAAAGATGGACTCTATCACAACAACCATCTTGATTTTTTAAACCCCGTATAGACACCTCTAGTCTTGTGTCATGATGTGAGTCCATGTGCTATATCTGAAATAGTCATACCTGTAGTCACACATGCAAGGTGAAGAACTAGAGATATGTATGCAAACTCAGCTTCTCCCAGCAAAGCCTTCTGTGTGGAGAGGGATTCCTTATAACTAAATGACTCCATTGTCTGTGGAAACCCTCTATAGTACAATTTAAAAATCCTGATTTCTCAAAATTCAAAATCATGGGAAGAGGTATACAGAGTTATCTTTCACATATAGAGGGGGATGAAGATGGGAACAGTGGGGGAGATATGTATATGCTTATTCCTCCATACAGACACTCAAGAAAACTGAAGAAGTCTTCTGATCAGTCATAACCCAAAAATGATAGCACCAGCTTAGGATGTGCATAATGAAATACTGAATTTCCCAACCCTAAGAACTGGTAATAGCCATTTGCCTAGCTAGGTTTTTAAATAAAGGACTGGACCAAAGAGTTGACAGTAAATATAATAACGATATGAATACTGAAACAATTGAAAAGGTACTAATAGAAATAATCTATTGACAACTCATGTTTAGAAATTAATCATGGCATATACAGTATATCATTGGATATGGCCAAGAAAGTGAAAAACTGAAAAACAATCTTTACTCATCCACACACCTTGGGCATACTCTTATGAGGAAAATACAGATTGCAAATTAATGTTCAGACTATTACTTTGTAAGAATTATTCTCTCTCTATACACACACACACACACACACACACACACTCACATATTTGCAATAGCTGCTGACATTTGTTCTGTGAGCTGAATTAAGGCTGTGCACATTTTATTGAAAGTAAACTCCATCAGACCAAGCAGGATTGATGTCTGAGTACACGGGGATTGCTCTGTGTATTTTAATTTCATCATACTGTACAATATAACCTTCTAAAAGTTGCTATAAGCTTTCATATCTTTCAGCTAGTATTCCCTATCTTCAACATGGAAAATATTTTTAGAAACATTAAGTCATTTACTTTTCCAGCAACATCAAAAGGAGATAATTAGGCAAGTGTGTTCAACACAAAGATTACAAAGATTACTGCTACAGTTAAGACTAAGTCAGGCCTGCAGACTTAATGGCTGACTGAAAAGAATGCTACTATCTGTTGTGGCTTCTATGATTCTTGACCAATCCTCCTGCTTCATAAGCTCAGGGCTGGCGGCAAAAATAGAAGTTTTACTAAGGCTTCTACACAATGTGTACACCGCAGTCAATCCTCTCAGCATGACCCCTATATACAAAAATTAATGGGGCTTTGCAGCATTTTGGATCTGATCTTCCAAAGATACTCCAGAGTCTGAAGGAGCCAAAACGTAGCCCCCATCTGCCACCCCTTAAAGCCACTGTGCCTTTTATGCCCTGGCAACTTAAGGAGTTACAAATAAGGGCTACATTTGGGCTTCTGCACATCCCAAAATACCTGTTGAAGATAACGCAAAACAGGCAAGATGGCAGTTGTGGTATCAGAATCAAAGCCTTCCCTCAATTGTATGTGTGTGTGCCACTGACAGAGGGGTGGGGCTTTGGTCTGTCTCGCCTGCTCTGACCTCCTTTGAGGACATGCTCCCCAAAGTTAGGCAAGGCCACTGCTCAGATGTTCTTCTGTGTGATCCAAAGGGCGACTGGAAGAACCTGAATTAATTTCTTGTATTTTTCAGAGTTTCTGTTTTGGCATATACAACCAGTGCCGTAAAATGAGGGTTGGCTGAGAGTTGCATGAGCCTTGTGAAAGATGTTGGGAGCCTCATGTTGGCAAAGAGGAAAGTGTGTGTGGTCAACGTGAAGACATGCAGAGTAAAACTCCTTTTTTTTCTTAAACTTCATTCACATATTTTTCATGTTCTCTCCTCATCTATCCTCTCCCCTTCAGGGGCTGGTGGCCAGAGGTGTACATAGGCTGTGCACCCATGCCCTCCAATTAAAAAACATGCATTTTGTTTCTCCATCTACTGCGTTCAGAGGAAATCTTTGTGGTGGCTTTCTCTTTCACTCTCTCTCTTTTGGTCTGTATATGCAGAGTTCATATTTCAAATAATAATTCCTATTTGGTAACCCTTTCTTCATGTTTTTTCTTTCAGCGACAACTATTAATCTTTCTTTTTTAATTAAGAAACAATAGTTCATTGTTTCTGAAAAGTATTTCTCATAGCATTTCTTTTAGAACAGAGGGATTATCAGCCAGTTCAGATGCAACTATTACTGGCAGAGGATATGTGGGTGGTGGCTTGGGAGAATCTGGATATTACAATTCTGAGTTTAAAGCAACAGTGTATTAGTGTTCTATTATTTCCTCTTCTCAGCTCAGTCTTTATCAGGAGAATTTCAACTCTTCCTATCTTCAGTTCTTATTATAGTCTGTATCAGGAGAATGAGTTATCCTAGATTTTAATTTGTCTGTTATGGATTCTTCTTCTCATTATGCATTCTTCCAGATAGCACCCAAAGTAACAGCAAAAAATGGCATTCCATTCATCCATTGTCACAATAAAGAGTTGAGATGAAAATGGGCAAAAATAAATCAAATTTCTAGAAGGCGTGCTGAAGATACTCTGAAGATTTTGAAATAAAGAGAAATGGCAATACTTGTTAGGCCTTACAGTGAAAATAGCAAAAGAACCGAAACAAAATGACTTGTTATGAGGCAAAGGCAAACCTATATACTACATCTAATTCAACAATGAATACATTTCAGCTTGCTCCGTAACTCTTTTTGTGTCTGTTGACCCCAGCTGCTACAGATTATAGCTATAATATATAATCTGTACATTTTGAAATTATGAGACTGCCTTAAACTCAAGTATGTTTGAACACACAAAACCACAATTAACTAAAACATGGCTAACCTAACTGCCTAGGTTTGTACAACACACTGAACAATTCTTTTTAAAAATTGCTTTAATGTACAGAAAGAAATGAAAAAGCTACAAAAAAAGAATAAAAAAGAAACAAATGTTAGAGTAAACTATCCAAGACTGAAAATCCAGGATGGTACTATCTTTCCATTGTAAAAGAATGATAATTCTTTGCTATGCTCCATGCTTGGTGAATCCATACTTCTTCATATATTAATAAATTCTAAATTGGGGTTATATAATTCAGAATTACATGCATATCTATAAGCCTACAGTAATTCCTTTTCCCAGAACCATATTAACAACCTTAAATATATTAAACCAAAATGAGTGGGCTAAGCTCACTTTATTTATTTATTTTCTATCCCGCCTTTATTATTTTTATACATAACTCAAGGCGGGGAACATACCTAATACTTTCCCCACAACAGCAACCCTGTGAGGTGAGTTGGGCTGAGAGAGAGTGTCTGGCCCAAGGTCACCCAGCTGGCTTTCATGCCTAAGGCGGGACTAGAACTCTCAGTCTCCTGGTTTCTAGCCCATTGCCTTAACCACTAGACCATAGCTTTCCAAACTGTGTGTCGCGACACTTTAGTGTGTCGCAACACACAGTTTGGTGTGTCGCAACACAACCCGGAAGCAGCGGCGGGGGCGTGCGCGGCGGTGGCGGTGTGCATGGCGACGATGGCAGCGGCGCGCCATCAGCGCTTCCGCGTTTTAGCAGAGGCTGCTGCCGCTGCCGTGCACGCCGCCGCGTGCCCCCCCGCGCCCCCGCCATGCACGCCCCCGCCCCTGCGTGCACCCTTGCGCCGCTGCCGCCGTTGGTGTGTCACCAACGGCAGCAGTTTGGAAAGCACTGCACTAGACCAAACTGGCTCTCTAAGTGTCCTCTCCATCATTTTAAACATACAACTTAATATCTTTCACAGTCAACACTTCTTAAACATTCTCTCAGGTGTCAAATAAAGGTGAAAAATATTTGCTGAATCAGTCTGTTTAAGATAAAAAACATGCTTAATATTCTTTAAGATTGTTAATCACTGATTTATTAAAATGGAGTATTCTGACTTTTTATTGCAAAGTTCTTGCAAATAATTAATATTCTCTTTAACAATACCCTTAGCCTCTCATAGGCTAAGGCTCCTTGAATTTAATAGAACTTACTGCTAAGCAGGTGGGCTTAGGGATTTGAGGGGACAATGCAACCCCAGATTTAGAGCCCACACACGACCGTGGGTTACAATTGCAGATGGATTTCTGCTAAATGAAACCCCCACTTAATCTGAACTAAAAATTAAAGAGGTATCACAAGTAATACTTAATTACCTTTATTTTTTAAAATATAAATTCCTTAGAGAGAGAGAAACTGTTTTTCTTGTTGAAATCCTGCTTACCCTGCTTTCTGCCCTGCAAATACTGCTCTCAGTCTATCAGTCCTCAAAGTGTCAGCATTATTACTTCCAAATGCAAGACCATTCACCTCCACCTCTCTCTATCTCCCTCTTCAGGCAAGGCAGACAGCAAACGGGATGGGGAGAAGGGAATGCCAGGCCTTCTGCTGTGGGGCTCATGAGATGCAGGCAATTGCCCAGGGCGTAGAGCTCCAGGAGTGGCCAGGGCCCTGGAGTAGCAGGGCATCCTGCTTCTCCTGCTGTCCTCACAGTCTGCTGTTGGTTCCAGTAGGCAGGAGCAATGGGCAGTGAAATGCTAGCCTGGCACGTGCTGGGCTTGTGACCATCATAGGGCATGAGGTTGCAGTGGGCACTGCAATCCACAGTCCAGCCTGCCCGCCCAGTGCCCACTGCAAAGGGTAGTTTGCATTTACCTTTCAAGCTGCTCCTATCCTGTGCTCATACTTTGACTCTAAGGCACTTCAAGAAAAGTTATTTATTTATTTATTTATTTATTTATTTATTTATTTATTTATTTCCAACTTATATCACCACCCATCTCCCCCCACAAGGGGACTCTGGGCAGTTTACTGTTGGAGTTCCTGTGTAAAACAATCAAATGGCCTTCTCCACTTTGTTTACCTATTCCTCTGCTCTGAGCGTTTCCCATAACAAAATGACAGATAACACAGGTGTAGTATACCATGTGACACATTGTTTCGGCTAGTTTATCAGGCATCCCGTGAGAACCTTTTCCCGGAGGAGAGACAATGTGCAACACTGCCATCTCGTGGCAATTTATTTTATGTGTACAAGGCTTTAAGTTTTAACATTATGTTTCTGTAACTCATGACTCCATGTTTTCCTCCAATCAGAAAGCTGAAACAAGTGTATATCTCAGCTGTGAACTATGGGTCTATGCTTCTTGACTTCTAGTCGTGTTGCCATGTTCCTGTATGTAATCTGGTCCTGTGTATAGCCTATACACGCCTGTCTGTCTGTAAGCCATGGCGTTCTTCACATCTGCTGATGGAACCAAAGGAATGAAACTCTGCTTATGGTTTGTTTTTTCTTTTTTGCAATAATGTAACATTTATTGCCTTATGCTACAAGTAAACAACTTTTAGCCCTAAACGCTGCACTCTGTCTGTTTTGTTTACTCTGCGCCTGAAACCCCATAAGCCAGCATTATCCCACATTTACAATCAAGTTAGTGATTAAAAGCATATAAAATACATTATACAATATCAACCATAAATTAAATATTAAATATATAAAATCCAGGAGGCTGTTATGTAATGTTTGCGAGAACTCTACGGCACAAGCCATCCCCAAGAAGAGCTATTACTCTTCCCATCCCAAGCGAGGTGGCAGAGCCAGGTCTTCACTTGCTTTCGGAAGGTCAGGAGTGTGGGGGCTAGCCTCACCTCCAGGGGCAGAATGTTCCAGAGGGCGGGTGCCACTGCAGAGAAGGCCCGCCTCCTGGACCCCGCCAGATGAAATTCTTTTATAGACGGGGTCCGTAGCAAGGCCTCTCTGCATAACTGGGTGGGGCGGGTCGATGCTCTGGGGATGAGGTGGTCCCTAAGGTAACCTGGTCCCATGCCATGTAGGGCTTTAAAGGTAACAACCAACACCTTGAATTGGACCCGGAAGCAAACTGGCAACCAGTGCAGCTCACGCAGCAGAGGTGTCACATGTGCCGATCTTGGGGCACCCATAACCGCACGCGCAGCCGCATTCTGGACCAGTTGAAGCTGTCCTGTCCTGTCCAGACTGAGAGACTTGGGCAACAGCTTGCAAGGTATTTGGTCCCGACTGCAGGCTGCCATGTCCTCCTATTGGACAGTTCCTCTGCTTCTGGGCCCACCCACCACACTGTTCCAGGAAAGCAGTGGCCAATTGTTTTTCTTCATGGGGGTGGGGCTTCCTGGATTGATTGATTGATTAATAATGTGCCATCAAGCTGTTTTCGACTCCTAGTGACCACATAGATAGATTTTCTCCATGACAATCTATCCCTAACCCAGTGCTTTCTAAAGTGCCGCCGTTGGCGACACACCAACGGCGGCAGTGGCGGCAGTGCAGCGGCACGCGCGGGGGCGGGGGCGTGCACGGCGGCGGTGTGGGGGCACGCACAGGGGCGGGGGCGTGCACGGTGGGAAAGCTGTGCCCTAACCTGTTCTTTTAGGATTACCAACGGTGTACTCGTCGCCACTGTAACAGAGTGTATGCACCTTGCTGCTGGTCGTCCTCTTCTCTTTCCTTCCACCTTTCCCAGCATTAGAGCCCTTTCCAGAGAGCTAGGTCTTTGCATAAAGTGTCTGAAGTAGGATAATTTGAGCCTGGTCATTTGTGCCTCAAGTGACAACTCAGGTTGATTTGTTTGGACATGCATACTTTTCTAGATGTCCTTTGGTGGATCTGTGTATATACACAGATGAGAGTCAGTTTGGGGTAGTTTTTTAAGGCTAGAAACCAGGAGACTGTGAATGCTAATCCTGCCTTGGGCATGAGGTCAGCTGGGTGACTTTGGACCAGTCACCTCAGATAAAAGGGTATCACTCCTAGAATGGGAAAAAAAAAATATCCTGCCAGGTTTCAAACCAGCAAAAGTCGATTTATGAAGCAAGAGTTCTTCCAACTGGGCTGATATAAAATCAGGCTGAAGGAGGTGTCTAAAAGGTTAAGTCCTCTCTTTAAGAACAGCCAACTAACTGCTGTGGTGCTTTTTTGTTTTTGTTTTGTTTGTTTTGGTGCCTTTGAGTCATTGTTGACTCCTGGCAACTGCCTGGTTAAATCCCTGCAGATATTCAGAAGTGGTTGGCCCTTGCCTGCTTCCCATGGCTGAGAGAGAGTGACTGATTCAAGGTCCCCCATCTGGCTTCGTGCCTAAGGCGGTGCCTAAGGCGGAACTCGCGGTCTCCCAGTTTCTAGCCTGGGGCCTTCACCACTACACCACACTGGCTCTCATGAAATGGCCCTGCCTCTGGGTAAATGGGGAGGTGGATTGTACTGTAAACAGCCTCACGACCTTTCCAAACTTTCTGGGAGTCTTTTTCAGTCAAAGAACAGGGCAAATATATGAACAGTGGTTTGTCTACAATGCCAGGAGACTTTTGTCCTGATTTCTGATCCATATTTCTCTTATCTGTAGCCTTTGGAAGGCCAAGTTTGGGATCTGTTACGGGAAGCTGACAAAACTGCAGCAGAGCATCAAGATCAAGAGCAGGTGTACGAAGCCATGGCGGAGTCCCTGGGAGATGCTTGGGATTCCCTGATGATTGTTCTCGAGAAGAGGAGGGCGCTTTTAAAACTGAGTTTGGATTTCTTTGAAAATGCTCTGGAGGTTTGTCTACGAGAATGGAAAATTATTTTCATGTTCAAAGAAAACAAATCAATGTTGCATTTCAAGGACCCCTTTCTGGTTGATGACTTTTCATTACTTTAGATAGAAAAAAAAAAGATAACCGCAGGTGTTTTTCTGTTTCCATAGGAATGATCAGAACCAAAAGTAGAGCAAAAACTATTGAGTATTGAGGCCACCAAATCCAGCCTCTTTCTCAGTGCAGGAATTCAAATTAACACATCCATGGAAGGGCATCCATGGGGGGTCAAAAAAGTCAAGGGCATCCATGGGGGGTCAAAAAAGTCAAGGGCATCCATGGGGGGTCAAAAAAGTCAAGGGCATCCATGGGGGGTCAAAAAAGTCTATCACCTCCTTTACTAATTGGTCATCGCATTGTTGTTCCTATTCTTAATTGGAGTGTACCTTCATGAAATGCAAAACGATTTTTCCATGTCTTATCCTACTGAATTCAGGCTATTCTCTGAAAGCAGGCAACTAGTAAGCCTGGCTTGGGTGGGACATCAGAAGAAAGGAGGCACGCAACTAATGCCTAAAACTCTCCCCGTGTTCTGCTTGCATCCTGTAAATTGCTCCTGTCTCCCTGTACGTTTTAGCAAGAAAGCAGTGGCCTGCCTCCATACATTGGCCCTGAGATATCATTTTTCTCTTTCAGTTACTCTCTGGCCTGTCAGTTCTTCTATTCAGTGCTGAGGGAGTCCCTGAAGCTCATTTGAAAAAAAAAATGGCAGGCCCAACTACTTCTGAGGATCCCACCTGTTCTTCAGTATGGCACCACCCTCTCGATAGCAGCTTGGCCCCAGCATTTGGGGAGAAGGGCTTCCCATCCGTTTCCAGTCATGGAAAAGATCAAAGCATAAGTCATAGAGGGAGGCCAGGGGGACATTTATAGCACCTGCTGTTGCAGTTCTGCGCAATTCTGGGGAATTTCTCTCAGCAGGACCAAGACACATGCGGGGACTGGCAGGCAGTTGGTTACACACACCATTAGATTCCTTGAAGTAGCAAAAATGGAACCAAGGATCCAGCCTTATTGTTCCTGAAATATCTGAGCAAGAGGCAAATGGGAAATAACACATGTTGACTTCAAATGGAAAATACTAGAAGCCTCTTGCTGAAAAGTTTTGCTTTAACTGACAGAATATGATTATGTGTAATCTTTGTTTTATTATGATAAAGTACAAGCCTCGTCTCCAGGATATTCTTTAATGAAAATCAGAAGTTAAATCCCAAATGCTGAAGGATAATGGATTTGTTTTCTATCATAAAGATCATAAAAATGGAACAGAATGTTTGAGAAAAAGCAGGCTGAGCATAAGGCATCATTTTTCATGATCTTTCTTAATTTCATCTGAAGTTTCAACATCCTGAACAGGGGTTTTCTCTCTTACACACAGCAATTTTATTTAGGAGAGAAAAGGCAAAGCTACTAGCCTGCTTGAAATATATATAGTGAGATTAGAAAAAAACAAAATGAAACAGAGACATAAACTTTAAAAAAAAAGCTAATAGTACATACAAGCACTCAATGCTGATCTACTGTTCTGGATCAATTGTTAATCTCCCACTGGGTCAATATGGTAAACCATGACATGTTAAACTACCTGATCTGGGTTCTAAAAAGTAAGACCGAAGCAAAAATCTCGACATCTTTTCTGCCATCTAGTCATCATCCAGTTTTGTGCAGCCTGCATCTGATAGCACTACATAGGTAAGGTAAAGGTCCCCCCCGCACATTTGTGCAGTCGTGTCCAACTCTAGGGGCCGGTGCTCATCTCCGTTTGTTAGCCGAAGAGCCAGCGTTGTCCGAAGACGCTTCCACGGTCATGTGGCCGGCATATTCAGCTAATTAAACTACAGTTAAAAGTTAAAACATATCACAGTGGTTAACTGCCTGTGAGCTTATCCCCTACACCAAGATGTATGTGTATTCCCCATTTACATGAGCCAGTTAGAAGTGTCTTCCTCCAAGAAACAAAGGCAGGGTGTTAGAATGGCAGGAAAACAAGCCACTAGAGGCAATCCTGTGTTTTCAAAGGTACCTACTTTGTTTTGTTTCAGTGAATTCCCGAAAGTTCCAGTTTGGAACAAAGAGGCTGAAGATTATACTTTTTCATTGGTGGCCATTAGTTTATGAGCATTTCCCTATAGTAGATGCATTTTCAATGGAGTCTATGAGAAGCAAGATAAATCACTCTTTTCTAGGGACTTTTTGAGGCGGTTGAGAGTATTTTTGTTTTGTTTTATTGGCATGCATATTTTACTACAGGGCATGATGATTTGATAGCTTTTACACTCAATTGATTTCAAAGCATTCTGCTTTAGGGAAGAGTGTGAGGATTGGGGCTGGCTGGGGGATTCTATTTGGTACAATCATCTATTTCCTTGAGGCTGTATTCAGTTAGTGGCAGTGATGTGGGGGAGTGGAAATGTAGGGGAACACATCTGTGGGAATTTTTTAAAAGCTGGAACAATTATGCTGCCTGCCAGAGAACTGTTTTAGTTGATTTTCTTTGCTCTAGCAAGTCAACACAATGATAGGTATTTAAGATTTGTCATTGTTTGCAGCATATTAACCTAGCAAAAATCAGAGAATGAGGGCAAGAATCAAGCAGATAACGGATCCTTGTTTCCATGTCTTTTAAGAGGTCCCTCTTCATACAAGCAGTATAAAAGGTAAAGGTTTCCCCTGCACAGTCATGTCCAACTCTAGGGGCCGGTGCTCATCTCCGTTTGTTAGCCAAAGAGCCAGCGTTGTCCGAAGACGCTTCCATGGTCATGTGGCCTGCATGACGCGCACGGAACGCTGTTACCTACCCACCGAAGTGGTACCTATTAATCTACTAATTTGCATGCTTTCGAATTGCTAGGTAGGCAAGAGCTGGAGCTAGTGCAGGAGCTCACTCCGCACACAGGGCTAGGGATTCGAACCTCTGAACTTGCGATCTTCTCATCGACAAGCCTGGCGTTTTACCCGCTGAGCCACCACGCCCCTTGGAAGCAGTATAAACAACAACAATTATTTGCAGGGCTGCTGGCTGGGAACTGTTGAAATTGAAATCTATCTCATCCAAAAGGTACCAGGTTGGGGAAGACAGCTTTAGAAGAACAGAACATTAAGGCAGTTGAAAAGCAAATTTGATCCTTTTCCATGGTATATGCATATATTTGAAGAGTGTATTTTTCATATTCCTACAGTTTGCTGCCAAAATCGACGAAGTTGAAGATTTTCTGCAGTATTCCCAAGAGTTTGAGAATCCTGAATCCTTGAAAGCACTCTTGCACCAGCACAAAAATCATACAAAAGGTATTGAAGGGGATGGGAGCATCTTCTTTTACAAGGAAGCATTTAGTTCTTGGTCACGGTTGAAATCTTGCAAGTTGTTTAAAATAACACAGATGTCACAATGTCTACCTTTTCCTAAAGAGTGTTAGTTTAGCCTTGGAGAGAGCTAGACTTAAATTCTGTGCAGTTTCCATCATTCAGCTTAGCCAGCATCAAGGATTGTTGTGAGAATAACATGGAGGAAAACCATTTATGCTATCATAATTGTCACTGATTTCAACAGGTCTGTTCAACTATTGACTAAGGGTTTCTCCCTGCTTCAGCTAATCACAGCATAAACATGTCCTAGCAACAGCTTTTTTCCTGCTGTGTCCCCATCTTATCCTAGGGCCAAAAGTGAGATGGCTTAAGTCACCCATATCCGTATCATTTATTCTGACGCCACCCAGGTCTAGTCTCCCCATGTAGGAAATCTGTTGGGGTTTGTCACCATTAATTTTGGAGGGAAGCCAGATGTTTGGCCATGACTAGGAACAAAAAAGGCAGGATAGGGATCGGGAACGGGTCAGCACATTTCATGCCAATATAATTTTCTGCCAGCTCAAGGATGGATAGAGAACACTTCTACTGTGCAGCAGGGAAAATTCCTAAGACTGGACCTGATTAAATTTACATATTGCTCTGCCCAGTCATCAGAGTCTCCCATAGTCACTTCATTGCTGTAATGCTTGACCAGAGGTATCACAAGAAAAAGAAGTCCCAGCTATCATTGGCATAACTGGCTCCTCTTGGTGCATCTAGTGATTCAATTGGATTTGGCACTACTGTACTCTCTGGTGCAGGAACTGGGATCAGTGTATTTGCTGAACGGCTGGAGGATTTGAATCACTGCACCTGGTACATCCAAAATCTGGAAAAGATTTTAGTAGTCCATTAATTCTCTCTCTCTCTTTCTCTGAGGCAACGGTAACAGAATACTTCATTTTATTTTATATACTTTTTCTTCCATGAAGCTTCAGGCAGAATAAGCTTTAAATTGAAAACCACATGAAATTAAACCCAGGCATGCTTAAACATCTTGAACAAATGACTTTCCCCTTGGCAAGTTGAATGCAGCCCTCAGATCCTGGGGTTACTGCCCTTTGTTCAGATAGCCAGTCATGACTGTGGCTCTTTTTAAATAGTGGTTTGTTTCCATTTTTAATTTTGTATGTAATGATTTTCTTCCTTAGCACATTTACTTCAGCAATCAGATGTGCTTACTCCGTAGAGACCCTCCTGTGTGATACATCTGCTCTCTGTTTTGGAATCTGTTGTCTTTATTAGGTGAGCTGATGTGGTAGGGACTAGACCATTAATCCTGCTCTGAAGGAAGAGGCTGGACTTGTTAGTGTTCAAGTTCCCTGCTACACTATGATTTTAGAATCAATGCATCATCGTTAGAGTGGTAACAGGGTTTGGAGAGGTGAACACTATCAGGTCTTACTGTTATCCTGCCCAATGAAATATGTCTCTTTCTCTCTCCTGCAAAAATCATGTCTTATCTTTGAGGCATGTTTAACACAGCAGATTTGACTCTCCATGCATAGGTATTGGCAAACCTAGTTAATGAACAGGGTACACATTGGCAGTAGCAGCCCTGACATAGGGAAGATGAGTGACATTCCCAAAAATTCTGATTATCCATGCATTTGAAACATAATAGTGTCATGAGGAAGCTGTCCACAAGTGAGTTATTTTTCCACAGCAATTCAGAAGTAGTATTTTAATTAGGCTTGGAAGCATGGAATTAAAAAAGGAAAATCGGTGTATGTATCATGTTGTAGACAGATTTTCCTTTCTTAATTCCATGCTCCGAAACCTGATTCAGATACTACTTTTCAGTTGGGTAGAGGATCAAACTATGATTGAAGAGGAACTTGCAGAAGAGCTCTTGAATTTTGGATGTTTGTGTCTTCCTTCAGCAATGCCCATCACGCCCAACTGCTAAGAATCCCCAACACTCAGGAGGAGAGGTTGCGGAAGTACAGTAGTTCCATAGCACAAGGCTTAGTGTGCTAAACTGAATGCAGCCCAATCTGAGGTGGTTAAAATCCCCATCAAAATTAACTTCTTTAAAATATTTTCAGCAGCACAGCACAAAAAGATCACAACAGTCTTCCAACCCTTAGAAGGGCTGCTTTCTAAGGAAGTACGAAGCAGTTCTGGCTGTCCCGTCCTAGGTGTAATGTACTAGGGAACAAATCGACCCTCCGCCATTGAACTTCACTGGGTAATGGCTGTTGTGGGTCTTCCGGGCTGTGTGGCCGTGTTCTGGAAGTTGTGGTTCCTAACGTTTCGCCAGCATCTGTGGCCAGCATCTTCAGAGGGCAGGAGCACACTCTACCTGGGCACAGAGATTTTGCTTCTATCTGTGCTCCTGCCCTCTGAAGATGCTGGCCACAGATGCTGGCGAAACGTTAGGAACCACAACTTCCAGAACACGGCCACACAGCCCGGAAGACCCACAACAGCCATTGAACTCCGGCCGTGAAAGCCTTCGACAATACATTTTCACTGGGTAACTTCAGACCAGTCAGACCAAACTATGTCATAAGGTTGCTTTGGAGATAAAATGAAGGGAGATCTCTTAAACTGCCTTGAATTTCCCACAGAAAGGTGGCATGCATATCTAAAAGATACAATGGTTGCATTTGAAAACAAATCCTATCCATATGTTAACGTATTTTTCATCCAAGAGGAAAGCCTAATTTAGTGGGACGCCATCTTGGCATACATTTTACAGAGAAAGGCAGCTATCATCATTTTGGAGACCAAACTGACATTTTCAAGAAACAGAAATGAGCAAGAAAGTGTTGACTTGGCTGAAAATGTTAGTCAAACAATCTTTGGGTAGTATGGCTTACAGAACCTAGTAAGCTGACTTAAAGTTCTCACTTGAAATCAGAAAATTTAGGCACATTCCACTCAGAATTGCAGCAAGAGGAATGGGTAAGGAGCTTCTATTTCCTAGGTCTGCCTACAAGGGTTGGGGATCCCGCTCAAGGAACTGTGGGACCCAGTTCTTGGATCTGCCACCTGAAAGAATTAAGTCTGTGATATTCCAAAGTTTTCTTCTTCGTCTTACTAATGTTATTGTGATGTTGATAAGCACAATCAGTTTCTGGCACTGAGCAATTCCGCAATGTACAGTTTGCCTTCTGAGTGTTGTTGTCCATCTGTGCTGGAAAGTTGGATGAGTTGGCTGACAGGGAGCTGCAGGCAATCCACTGGCATCTTGGAGAGAAATATGCAGCAGTCACAAATCCATTTATGTTGCATCAAGGCGTTTATGCCCGACATAACGACTGTTTTATATGCCCTGCATGTTGTGAGAAAGGATCTGTTTTATAAAAGCTCTTGTCTGTTACCATTGTTGAAATAGCACAGAGAAATTAAATGAACACATATTCAAAGGACTTTTAAAAGAGCTAGTTTTATTGTACAAATGTAAGCATAAATAAAGTTAATATAATACAGAGAGAGCTTACGAAACACATTTGACTAAATTTCCACTTTCAGTGGGAACAGATACAGCTAAAGTGTGATCTAAGCATAGTTCACATTCAAAGCTTAGGTAGTTCAGAAATGTTTTCTTTTCTGTGTGGCACATTGCTCCACTGTGATTGGAATCAAGTGACATTGCCAGGCTTTGAGCATCAAACCACACCATGTTTTCTTGAATAAAGCCCAATGAACTAGGTTCACACTAGATGTCAAGCTATAAAACATGGTTTGAAACAAAAATGGTTGAGTTCACACCATATTTATTTATAATTCAAATTTATCACCTCCCATCTCCAACGGGGGACTCTGGGCGGTTTACAACAAAATCAACAATTAAAAACCAGTAAACATAAGATACAGTCTAACCAGTATAATAAATAATAGATAAAAATCCAAGGGATGGTAAAATCTCATATAAAATGGAGGACACTATGGGGCCAGCCACCCCAGGAGGAACTATTACTTCCCCTGTCCCAGGCAAGGTGGCAGAACCAGGTCTTAAGAGTCTTCCGGAAGGCTGGGAGCGAGGGGGCCAGCCTCACCTCCGGAGGCAAGATATTCCACAAGGCGGGCGCTATCGCAGAGAATGCTTGCCTCCTGGACTCCGTTAGATGAAATTCCCTTATTGATGGGGTCCGTAGCAGGCCCTCCCTGAATGATCGGGTGGGGCGGGTCGATGATATGGGGATAAGACGGTCCCTCAAGTATCCTGGCCCCATGCCATGTAGGGCTTTAAAGGTGATAACCAACACCTTGAATTGGACCAGGAAGCAAACCAGCACCCAATGCAGCTTGCGGAGCAGAGGAGTTATATGTGGTGATCTTGGTGCAAATAAAATTGCCCGCACGGCTGCGTTCTGTACCAGCTGTAGCTTCTGGATAGTCTTCAAGGGTAGCCCCATGTAGAGCGCATTGCAATAGTCTATATGGGAGATGACAAGGGCATGAGTGACTGTTCGGAGGGCATCCTGATTCAGGAAAGGGCGTAGCTGGTGCACAACCCGAAGCTGCACAAAGGCCCTCCTGGCCACAACTGCCACCTGCTCTTCGAGCAGGAGTCATGAGTCCAGGAGGACCCCCAAGTTCCACACTGCATCTGAATGGGGCAGTGCTACCCCATCCAGAATCAAAGATGACGACTTCCTGGGTAGAGGGGGGCCATCAATCCACAGCCACTCCATCTTACCAGGGTTCAGCTGAAGCCTGTTGTTCTCCATCCAGGCCCCCACAGCCCCCAGGCACTGAGACAGGGCAGCGACCGCATCAATTACCTCACCCGGGATGGAGATATATAGTTGAGTATCATCCGCATATTGGTGATAACTCATCCCGTGGTGACGGATGATCTCGCCCAGTGGTTTCATGTATGCTAGACCCAGTCCAAACAAGGATGGCATAGCATGATTTTGAACCTTTAGAAGCTAAAAAAAGCAATTATAGAAACTATCCTAAAAGCTTCCCTTATTTATTGCCTCTAAATGTTCTGTATATAAGATTGCTGCTAAATATTCTATGAGTATTGAGAATATTTGGACTTTATCGATAGTGAACTTAAGTAGCATGTGGAGACCCAGGTTCAATCCCACCACCCCCGTTCCATTGCTCCCTGGATAAGTTCAGCACTATTTCTTCTCCTTAAATACCCATTAGTGAGTATAAAATAGGAGGCGGGGTACCATATAAATTACCTTGGATTTCTGAACAGAAGATGGGATATAAATGTAATCAGTAAATCAAAAGCATATATCACACTGAATTTTCTATAGGACTGACAGATTGACATTAATTGACTGATAATTAATCTTTAAAAACACCATATTCCCAAACAGCAATTTCTGTCATATATTTTTTTTCCAAAAAGCAATGTGTATGTTTGTATACAAACACAAATAATCCATATTTTGTAACACCTCCTGGACTTTGTCACCCTTTCTTCTTCCCTTGGTCCTATGATTCCATCAAATACATTTTAATAAATTATTATATTAAAAATAGATTTAAGCTGCTCTTGATTGCCTGATGAAGAAAACTACTTTTTTATCCTACCTTTTTTTTGTTTTGTTAAAACTAAACAGGTTCCAACTTAAGTGGCTTGAATCATATGTAATTCTGATCAAAAGTTAGAACAGTGAATTGAAGCCTGGAAACTTTAATATGAGTTTGATGGTCTCAATTCAATCTTCATTGGTATAAAGTGCTCATTGTAGAGCAATTTAGGCTTAGAACATTTGATAGTGATTGACTGCCATTGCAAAAACAGAGGTCCATCCCTGAAAACAATCAAAGGAAATTGTTTGCCATAAGAAAAATAATCTTGCAGAATATGGCTTTTCCCAAAGGGTCAAGAATGGGTAGCTCATATCATACAATTTTTTCATTGTTTTTGCCTTTTCAAAGAGATAAGAATTCAAAAAGCAGGTAGTCATGTATGTAATTAAAATTACCTTTTTATATTGTACTCTGTGACGGTCGGTTCCAATTTTATCAATAGGTAAGATGAAGAAAAAAGAACACCTTAGTTTTTTAATGAAGCACGGGTATTAGCAGCACCCTCTTGAAGTAACCTTTTTTGCTCTGCTTAATTTATTTATGAGTGCTTGGTTGATAGTAATTTCATTCTTAACCCCATCCTGCAGGCTTTAAATTAGATGTGCAAATTAAGCCTGTCTGCTTTGGTTGCATTGATTTCATTGGTCCCATCTTCCCAGGAAGGAAGATAGAGGAAGAATTGATGCATTAGAATTGTGGTGCTGGGAAAGATTACTGAAAATACCATGGACTGCCAAAAGATCAAACAAATCAGTTTTAGAAGGAATACAACCAAATTGTTCCCTAGAGGCGAGGATAACTAGGCTTAGACGCTCATACTTTGGGCACATTGCCAGGAAAGACCGATCGCTTGAAAAGGACATCATGTTTGGTAAAGTCGAGGGCCAGCGGAAAAGAGGAAGACCTTCAATGCGATGGATTGACACAATTATCGCAACAATGGATGCAAACATTAGAACAGTCAGGCAATTGGTGCAAGACCGTTTAGCTTTTCGTTCTATTATACATAGGGTCGCTATGAGTCGTAAACGACTCGACGGCAACTAACAACAACAACATCTTCCCAGCAACTCTTGCAAAAGGCAGCAAAGATGATGGGTAACAATTTGGTTTTGCAGCAATCTGATTCCTCAACTTTCCCTCCCTTCATTTTTCTACCTATTAGCTCTTGTCAGTTCTCCCTCTTCTTCCACTTTTTCCTAAATACAATTGTCCTGTACTCTACAGCTTTTAAAACTACAGCAGAAATTGTGCAGTGTGGCTAAAATACAGTTGGATAGTTTGAGGCTGGGTGTGTTGCATGAATTCAGGCAATTGGAGAGGGTTTTAAAGATAGGGATTAGAACAGTTTGCATACCGTAAGATCTGGGCTACAACTAGATGACCTGTAGATAAAAGCAGTTTGAATTTTCTATAGTTCTACAAAAGAGTTAGAAAACTCTAAGTCAGTGTTTCTCAAACTTTTTGAGGTCACCGTCCGCTTAGTTGTACCAAGTTTTTTGTAACACCCCCTGTCCTGTGTGTGTGTGTGTGTGTGTGTGTGAATTATAATTTTTTTTATATATTTTTTTTCAGACAAATTAACAAATTTAATAAAAGGAAAAGAAATGGGGAAGTATAATGAAACATGGGACCCCTTCATAAAATATATTCAAAAAGAATATAACATTAAATAGAGAACAAATAATAATAATAATAATAATAATAATAATAATTACAAATAAAGAAGGGGCGAAAGGAAAAAAAAAAGAGGTATAAGAAGAGAAAAATGTAACTCAAGTATTTACAAGAATTTTTTTGTTTGTTTGTTGTTATGTGTTATATATGTTCATTGTTATGTGTTATATGTTTGGTTTATGTTTTATGTTAAATGTAATAATAAAAAATTATATCTAAAAAAAAATATTTTTTAAAATAACAAACACATACCATTAAATATTTAAATATTTCAGTTCTTTAGATGTTGGCCACTGCTGACTTAGTGTGACAGGTGAACCCAGCCATTCAGCTTATCTGGCATGATTCTGCTTTGGGAACTGGTAGCCCACTGAGAGCCAATTTGGTGTAGTGGTTAAAGGCATCAGGCTAGGGACCAGGAGACTGTGAATTCTAGCTTTGACTTATGCATGGAGCTAGCTGGGTGACCCTGGGCCAGTCACTCTCTCTCAGCCCTAGGAATCAGGCAAGGGCAAACCACTTCTGAAATCTTGTCAAGAAAACTGCAGGGACTTCTCTGTGTAGTGGTCAGGAGTCAAGAATGACTTGAAGGCGCGCACACACACACACACACACAGCTCATTAATTACTACAATAATCTATCACTCTTGCTCCCCACCCACTAGTAAACGTGAATTCACCAGGATAATCATGTGCCATTGAACCATTTAAAATTATTATTTATTATTTATTTATTATTTCAATTTATTCCCCCCCCCCATCTCCCTTGCAAGGGACTCTATTAAATTTAACTTATTACAAAGACTGGCTAAACAAGATCCTGCATAATTAATGTTCTGATCTTTAGACTGTCTGTCATACAATCCACTTTCCCAAGGTTTGACGGATAAATAAGGAAACTTGGCTACCAATGCTTCATTATTAGGGCCAATTCTGGCAAAGGAGAATAGGGTAAAACTATAGGCCTTTTCCTCTGTATGAACTCCAGTTTGTGTCAGCCCTGCTGGGGGAATTGGTCTGAGGCCTTTACAACTGGATGCCTTGTGAAATTTCCCCTCTTCAGGGGAAAACTGAAACAAACCATGCGCTTGTTTATTCTTTGGAACCTTAGACCTGATCCTGAGGCAATGCATAGCCCTGCCTTGGTACAGGGCTATGTTTGTTACAAATCTTGCTTGTCATGCAAAGTATTTGCTGAAATGGTGCTGGAGACACAGCTTTGTATGGTTTATGTGATTAGGTACTGCTGCTACCTCTACATTTTGCAAAAGGCACCCTGTGTGATATAACACCTTTGTTAAATAACGTATGCGTTATTCTTTGACATTAAATTTAAATTATATTTCAAATCCTAGACAGTTGTCCCAAGAAATTACGGATGACTTTTAGAAGAAATTGGTCTGCAATTTCTCTCATGATCTTTACATGATGGGATAGTTTAATCTTTTGGAAACTACGTTGTGTTGGCTATCGGCTATAACAGGGCGCCTTCTCACTAGCTGCTGTGAAAATCACTATGTCAATATCCTGAGGAATGTCACTTGGCAAGAGTGTTTGTGTGGTAACAAACATGTGAACTACTTGATCCAATTGTGCTGCCAAAGGGAGATAAAATATTGGCATTTTGAGTTCAAACTCTGCCCTTTCACCAGCTTTTATAAGAATGTAATTTCAGCAACGGTGCTCAGAATTACCTATTGTACTGTGGTTTTAAAAAAATGAGCAAGAATTACAGAAATGATGTGCAAATGTATGTTTAGGTACAATTGATGTAATATGCAAATGACATGCTTTTTAGTTTTGGGCTTCAGGAGCTGTCAGTCCAGCCCAATTATATGCCAACATCTGAACTGCTTCTGAAATAATCTGAATGGTACCAGTGCTCTCTGCTGGATATAATATGCAAGTCTCTTTTAAGTAATTCCTTTACTCCAGAGGGCTTCGCCTCGTGGCATCTTCATGCTGCAACTATGACTGCTAAGAGCCTGCAGTTCCCCAGTGGTATCCGATGCAGCACAGCAAGATCATGTTCACTTAAGCATGAAACTGAAGTACAGAGGTTCACTGTTTCTCTCTTACGATGCAACAAACTTACATCAATATACGTTTTTCCTCCAGTGCAAATGAAGGATACTACAGTATGTATGATGTGTTCACCAGCGATTTAATATATTATTTTTAATAATGTCTTTGCAGAGCTTCTGGAAAAATCATTGAGACTCCTAAACAAAAGCCACGACCTAACCGAATTCATACAGGAATTCAAATCTGACGGGCCGAATATAAATCCAGAATTCATTCAGGGAGCCCACAATAGTTGTTTGAAAATTGACATTCTCCTTGAAGTTCTACAAGACCGGAGAAGGCAGCTGGACAAATACTTGAAGCTGCAGGGTGAAGGACTTGAACAAGTTTTGCAAATCTGTCAGTGGCATTACCAGGAAAACCAGGTATAGTCTGGAAAGTTTCTATATGTAAAGTATATGTACTTAGTTGTGTTATATTAATCTTGAATTAACTGTTTCCCAACTTTCTGTCTTCTAGATCTGTTGGACTACAATTCTCAGTATTCCTAGCTTAGCACAGTCATTTGCAAAACCAGCTGAGAAGGGAATGGGGGAATGTATCAGATGGGAGCAGATTTTTTTAGAATAAGGAACACTGACAAAGTATGCGTAAGAATTTAATTAGTGAATCCGCATTAGTAACACAAATCATATAATACTAATTTAATGGAAGGGGCATGGTGGCTCAGTGGGTAAAACGCCAGGCTTGTCGATCAGAAGGTCGCAAATTCGGAGGTTCGAATCCCTAGCCCCACGTGACGGAGTGAGCTCCCGCACTTGCCCCAGCAATTGCCAACCTAGCAATTTGAAAGCATGCAAATGCGAGTAGATTAATAGGTACCACTTCGGTGGGTAGGTAACAGCATTCCGTGTGCAACCTCAGCCTTTGTAGTTAATTTATGGGTTGATGTGTAAACCTCAAAATTTAGGCTGAAGCCAAAAAGCTGGGGGCAGGCAACCTGCTACACATGGCCCCTTGTGCTCCAGTTGTGATCCCCCTGAGTTGATGGGGAGGTGTTGGGCATTTTAAGGAGCAAAATGGGGGCATTCCTCTCAGGGCCACAACTAGGGGGGGCAAGTGGGGCATGTGCCCCGGGCGCTGTGCTGGGGGGGCGCCAAAAGTCCTTTGTGTTAGGCCTGCAGTGCGAATCGGGACTTAATCTCATGCTCGCACAGGGTCCTTGTGGGTGGAGCCCACCGCTCAAGCAGGCAGGAGCGGCTTTCGTGAGCCTGGCTCCTCCGACAAACTAGTGCTCGCCAGAACGGGAGGGCGGGGGTTCGCTCGCCCTTCTCTCTCTCGCAATTGTACACACAGGTTTGTACACACGCCGTAGTGCGAGTAGGGGTGTGTGGCGGAACTTCTTATTTTGGGGGGGGGCGCGGAAACCATGTTTGCCCCAGGTAACAAAGACCCTAGTTTCGGGCCTGATTCCTCTGTACCCCCAAGCAGTCCAAAGAGGCCAAAAGAAGTTGCCTAGCTCTTCAGGCAAATACAGGCCATTATGCAGTTACCTCCAGGTTGGAAGTCAACCTGCCTCTGTATTTCACTTGTTGGAGAACATGAATGGGACTGGGCTATGGCTTTCATTCCCATTTGTAGCTTTCCTGGTTGGCCTTTCTGGGAAACAGGATGCCAGATTAGATGGATTTTCTGCTTGAATCAGCGGGACTTTTCTGAATCATTCTGCAACAGAGAGATGAGCAACTAACACCTACTTTTCTTTGGGTGAAACAGCTTTTTAAATTCTGTATGCCCTCACTGGAAAGCATGACCAAGCTCCCAGGAGATAGCAGTTCATAGTAGAAAAAGGGATGTTAATTTAAACTGAAAAGCCATATAATATTATGCAGAAATCATCTTTACAGAAGATGAACAGAAAGTGTTTTATGTTCTTTGAAACAGTTGACAGACTGGGCATATAAATTAAATATGCAAATGACAGTATTAATTTATTGTGGATGCCTCTCAAGAGTTTCCAAACAGCCCCCTGGAGAGTGCCATATTACCTGTTTTGTAATGCACTATGGGTATATTATAAATCACAAATTGCTCTTTGCATTTTTATATAAAATCCCCCAAGTAAAGTCTTATGAATATGCCTAGGCTTGCTAGCAAACTTTGAAGCATCCATCAGATGCTCATGATGGCCTGTGGGAGGACTAGATTTACCAGTTTCATGACTAGATTGATCTGTATCCAGAATGACAAATCCTGTGTTCCTTCAGAAGCATCATCTTCAGTGCCTTTGGCTATAAACTGATAGCTGAGAACAAATCCTCATTTTGAATTAATATAAGGGAGATAAATTACAAACCGTGATGTTGCAGCCATCTCTATGTTAAGTCATGACGACATCACAAATTACAGTTCTCAAGATTCAACGAGACACAATCTTGATTGTTTTGTTATGTCTCCTAAGAAAAGTCAGCCTTAGAAGGTAATACTTCCATTTTCCAAGATTGATTCCCATTGTTAAAAAACAATGTTACAGAATGAATTTATCAAAGTAACTTGGAAAAATAGGTTTGGTAAAAAGTATTGCTTCTTAATACTTTTTGTTTTTGTAGTATCTAACATATGGTTGCCAGGAATGAGATTTTTGTCTCCTTCCCAATTATTTCATTGCCCATCCTAAAAGAAGAGAGGCAACAATAGGTGAGGTGGGTAAATCCATCTTATTGTGTGAATCCATCTTTGTCATTTGGACAGACACTTGTTCTTTTTAAATAATTTTTGAACAGTCCCCCCGCTAACTGCCTTTTCAAAGCTGTTTCTTGAGTTAATTGGCTCCTAATCATTGTTTTATGACAAGATATTTGACAAGATCCCATGCCTAGATGTGATACTAACATTATGTGGGGTTTCCGGTCATAGGGAAGTTTGTAGGTGCGTTAAGTGAAATATGATTCCAACCCTCCTTTTCAGACCTTTAGAGGGGTTAGAGGGGACTGTGTGGAATGGGAGTTGCAGGTAACCGAGACCTGTGCTTAGGTTTAGCTCTTGCACACACAGGTGTCTCCCTGCTTAGGGCTACTCAGTTTACAGTCAAATATTTCTCCCATTTTTAGAATCGCACTTTAGCAGCAGTAGCAATAACCTCAGTTTACTCTGATTCAATAGCTATTGTTCATGAGGAACAATAGCTCATTAGGAACAGACGGTTAGGCATGAAGGTTGAAAAACAATACCATTTTCTTAACTTATCATTGCAGTGCAGTATTCTGAGCAGTTTCATAATTGTTGAATGCTGTTCTCAGTCAAATATTTTCAGTAATGTCCCTGTATTAATGAAAACCAAGAGGCAGACATTGCTATTCTATCCATAATTCTCTTGGGAAGTCTATTCATTATTAATGTATTTTTCTTAATGTCTTCCAACCATACTCTTATGAAGTGAACAAATCAGTCAGTTATTCAAGGATCTTGGGTTTGTTTATTCATATCTTGTAGATCTAAAAGGAAGATGAAGGTGGTAGATTTGCCCTTGTTCTGATAGAGCAGGTGCCTCCATATACTGGAGTTCTTTTCTACCGGCAGAAAATCACATTTGTGGCACCCTAATTATTTTCAGACATTACTAATAGGAAGAGAGGAGTTAGGATCGCATTGTAGTTTAGAGAGATTATTATCCTAATTACATTTAATATAGTTAAACATTTTAATACTTCCTCATATTATTTCTGCTGCAGCCATTTCATGTAAAAATTGACATACAGAAGTCTGTGGTTGTGTTTATTAGCTCTTATCCTTGCATTGTTTAACATTCTAAGCGAAACCAAGGTTTAGGAAAAGGTAACCAGTATATCAGCCAAAGCAGTATACCTCAGTTTCCTAGTAGGCGAAAATCCAGAATTAACAAGATTTCCCCATTTGCATCCAACCACAGCATGAATGTGCCTTGGCAACTTCTTTTTTTCTGATAGCTTTAAGTAAACTACCAGCATCAATGTTGTCTTTTCCTCCTTAAACTAGCAATAATCTGTGGCAGTGTTAAGTCTTGCAAATAAAATTAAAATTTAATGTATTGTCGAAGGCTTTAACAGCCATAAAACTAAATTTTATTAGTTTTTACTTTGCTGTTTTTACTTTTCTTCTGGAACAAGTAAGGGTAAACAAAGAACTGGATTTCTATAGTTGGTTCAAATGTGGAGGTTTTTCTCCTTTAATTGCACACTTTTCCTATGCTGTGGATGCAAGGGAAGTGTGGAGTGCTCCATTCTGCTCACTAATTTGCATGCAATTCCTGGTTGCTAGTAGTGATTAGGTTAGACCTCACAATGTTAGGCTGGTTTTTCTGACTTCCTCTCATTAAAGTGCAGAAATTGAGGGATGGGCCAGTAATTCCATTTAGTTTATGCCTAGACTTAGAATGGCACATCTCTAATGGACTGGCCTATATCTGGGGTCTCCAGTGTAACAACCATGAGCACCAATGTGCACCTAGAGAACCTCTTCTGTTGCCCATGAGGCCCTCTCCCTCTCCCTTTTTAAAAATACTAAAATATTATTTTAATATTAAGCAAAATTACAAAAGAAGGTGGTATGTTGCAAGCACTAGCCTTTGGAATCATCCTTATTTTTAAGAATGCTCTTGGATTCTTCATAAGCCCCACTGTAGTTCTTAGAAGTACAAATGGTAAATGGTTGCAGTTCACTAGGTAAAGGTAACTTCTATTTTATTAGAAAATTTAAAAAGACAAAAAGTTGTCATGGAATGTGGATGAACACCAATCAACTTTTTCATTCAGCCTTAAGATGAGTTAATAGCTAAAAATATATTGATTTATAAGTTCTATATTATCCATTGTTCTTCTTTAGATATTTTCATTCAAGCAGTTTTGCAGCATATTATCCATCTATTAAAAATACCCAGGAGTTAAAAAAAACCTCTATGCATTCTCTTAGACTCCTCTTCTTTGAAGAATTTCGTTCTCTGCCATTAGTTATAGGAGCAAGGGACAATTGCAGAGCTGATGGAAAGTGAGAGATTAAGTCTCTTCATAAGCTGTGACTTGATATTGAACATCTTGGTTGTCTAGAGATGGTGGTGCAGAGCAACTTCAGAAGTTTGTCTTTTGGTAATTGGTATTTTGTGATTGGCTGTACTTACTGTGGTAGCCACTTTGTGAATTAGGGGAGCCCTTTTCTTGGAACATTCATTGCTTGCTAAAAAAATGTCAGATGTACCAATTGATTTCCAAAGGTGGGGATTCCTCGTCTAGACTAAGGGACCATTTCTCACACAGTTTTATTTTTCTAAAACAAGATAAAATAAATGCTACACAGATAACATACTGCCAGTAGTATAGCCTTCTTCTGAAACATGGTTTGTGAAGCAGGGATGAGCTGCAGCATACTTCATATTCATTGGCCACTTCTTCCCATTTCCCTTCATTCATGTCCAAGGGGAAGAGTTCAGTCATTCCTGCTATTATTTAGCAACAACTCTCCCGTTGGGGGAGTTGGGCGGTCATATAAATTTAAATAATAAATTAATAAACAAACCATTGTTTCCCTCAATTGAAATCCTAAACCATGGCTTATAATTTTGGTTCCTGATTTTGGTTGCCAATAGATTCCTGGGTACAATTCAAAATGCTGGTTTTTGTTGGAATCATCAGGGGTCAACTCAGCATTGTCTCATAAGCATAAGGGGGTCTTTTCTAGTAAAACACATCTCTATTGTGCTTGTGGGATGTCACATGGGTCACCTGATTTCCACTTCCTTCTTCTTCTTGAGTTTGGGGGATTAACAACCTCCATTACTCTTTGGGCACACCTGCAAGCAGGAAGGCTGCAAAATGCAGCTCTCGTCCATTACATATCGCTTGCACGCAGATCTACTATGAATCTACTTGTATCCAGATCTACTGAATAAATGTAAGCTATCTCTATTTTTCTTTATCTAATGTGTGAAGACTGAATTTATTTCTGAATGTAATTAAGCTTAAAGTGCAAGTTCCCTGCTGGTTCACGCTTCTACTCTGCAAGATTGTTGTTAGCTGCTTGGAGTTCTTTTATTAACCTTCAAAATTCCATCAGTTTTAACCTATAAAGTCCTATATGGCTTGGCCTTGAGTAAATTCAAGACAGACTCTTCTAATCAAATTCAACCAGTGTGAGGTGCCTTTCTCAGGACTAATTGTTGGTGGTGCCCTATTACCTGGAACTTATGGGGGGGCAGACTTGGAGACATGGTTTCTCCATGATGACTCTAGTCCTCAGGAATGGCCTTTCCCTGGAGGTGAGATTGGCTCAAACTATAATAGCTGTTAAAAAGCTCCCTAAAACTGAGTTATTCCCCCAGGTTTTTCAGTTAATTGGGATTCAAAATTCATTTTAACTTTATCACAGAAATTTTATTATTGTGAACTGCCTAGAGTCATGAGATGGGGCAACAGTTCAATTAAATAAGTAAATAAACAAACAAACTAGTTTGCTGTGAAGTACAGTGACCATACGTCTTTTATTATAAAGGACAGTCCTTTATTTCAGCAAGCTGTCTTTTAGATTTTTTTAAAGTTTAATTATTTATTTTCTTGCTTTTGCTCTTGAATTTTCCTTTGTAAAGCAAAGTCATACACATAAACAATTTTTTTATCCTTATGAACCTCTTTCAGATTTGCCCCTTTTTAAAGGTTTGTCCTTTATTTTTTCCAAGAAAATATGGTCACTGTACTCTAAAGTGAAAGGGAAAATGCCAAACCTTCATCCTTCAAAAAGGAAGGAAAGTGCAAAGTAGAGGTTCACTTTTATAACGATAAAGCTAAATTTGCTGCCGTGCCTCAACTGAGCCACTGCATTTTATTTGTTAAATTCAACTCAAATCCCAAGTTTGTTGGGGGGGAAAATGTTTGAGCATATATCTAGCTCTTCAGATTTTTTTATTTAAAAATAAAATCAGGAGTTGAATGTGGAACAACATCAAAATGAATAAATTGGAAGCACTCAGAAAGCAGCTTTGTGGTATGACATCAAATTAAAATTTAATTACATTAATTATCTCTCTTTTTATCCCATGCTACTCTGAATGGCTTAGGTAATTTGCTGAGTTTGTGGTTGAAGAGTTTATTGGAAACATTCTTGTTTACTTTCAGAATATTCTTAGCGGAATACTTTGTAGCTGAATCATTAACATGACGGAAGATGGAGTCTGTCCAGTGTAATTAGGCACAGTGAAATCTCACTGAAATTAATGAAATTTTAAAAGGTAAAGGCCTTTCAAGGGGAGATGGACTTCTAGCGATTTGGTGACACTTTCAGGTAGTTTTCTCGGTTCAGGGTGAGTAATTAGGTGTTGGATTGTGATCTATGTGTGGGTAATTATTCAATACATAGTTAAAATAAGAGACCTGCACTTTAGCATGTACAATATTGCATTTTATCTGCATATTAGGGCTGCTGTGGTATTAACGAAGGATTATGCAGGATTGGCTTCTACACGTTCATTAGAGCCCCAGTGAATACAGCTATATGAACAGAAGACTCTATTTTCATAATTACTTGAAGTCTTTATGCAATGCCATCATTTACTTCCTTTAGGCCAGGGCTTTCCAAACTTTTGCCGTGGGCGACACACCAACGGCCGGCGCACAAAACCACAAAGCACAAAGCTTTCAGGATTTTGCATGCTGTGGCGGCGGTGGCAGCAGCGGCGTCCTGGTGTGTCGTGCGACAACCCGGAAGTGCTGATGGCCTGCCTTTGATCTTAGTTGTGCATGAGATACCATGTCCCTCCTCATGGTCTCTGCTACAACTGACTGCAGTCAATTTTTGGAAGTGGAATCGTGGGGCATCATGTTTGCTTTTGCTCCAAACACCATAATGTCTAGATTTTAAGTTGTCTTAGTCCTCATCATCAATTTGTGGCGACCATGCAGATGTGATTCGGCTCCTTTCTATCATGCATTCATAGACTGCCTAAAGGGGGCTCTGGATGAAACTAAAATGAACACGGTAATTTAAAAGGCCATTTAAAAGTATTACATAGCACAGTTCTATGTAGGAAACATTGCAATGAGGCAAAATGAAAATAAGAACGAACATTTATATGCCTATTCAGAATTTAGCCCAATTAAATTAAATAGGACTTACTTCCTACTACTGTCATCTGCTTGCAAATGCTCATGCTGCAATGATGATGGGAATTGTTGTCCAACACATCTGGAAATGACAAGGCTGAATAAGCAATATCGAGAGTAGATTAACATTCTAATGCTATTTTTTCTGTTTATTGCTTTACTATGTTAAATACAATATTTTAATATTATTTTGATCTTAGAAATAAGGTGTATGTTGTTTATAGCATTAAGCCATTTTTGGTAGGTAATGGAAAAGTTTCTCTCTGAACGGCGGAGTTTGCTTTTGTCAGAATGGTGAAAGCAGCATCACAGTGTTGTGCTGCAACCTCTGCCCCTTTGGGGCATACACACAATGTTGCAATGTCCGTAGAAAAGGGGCAGGGCTTGCCTCCTGATGCCCTAATACTGCTTTAGTCAGTCTGACCCCCTTGCCCCCATCCCTATCTAGCATTTCTGAGCAAGATGCAAATCACTGGAGTTCCATCTCTGTGCACTTCCCTGACCAACTGAAAGAATATGGTAATGACTGCCCCATTGTGGGACCTGAGATTATAAATGACTGGTTCTCTACATTGCTAGAGACAATAGACCACCACACATTTTAGATTAGGCAGGGCATAATGCCCAGTTCTATCATGACTATTCTCCAGGATCTCAAGGTGGTAGAGCTAAAAGTGCCCAATTATTGTAAATGGGAACCTAATGATATGTACTCATTATCAACCCTATTCATTTCAGAATTGTTACATGATGATTGAGAATATCTTTGCCACAGGTAAAAACCAACTGTGTGGCTGGATTCACACATCACACTAAGTTCTGATTTATATAACCATGGTTTATGGAACAACCCACAGTTGTCTGAGTTCACACAACAACATCTAAGAAATGATATTTTGGCTTAACACAGTGAGTAAACCTCTATCTGCCAGTCCACAAAAGAATAGCCTGTGTCAGCAGAGCAGATTCTCTCCCTAGTGACCCAGCCTCCATAACACTTTTTGCATACAGTATTCATTTAAAAGATTATTTCTGATTTCAGATAACCTCTTGGTACAAGAAGAATATAAAGGATTACTTCAATAAGCAAAACTTGGGGTCATCTTTAAAGGAAAATGAAGCATTGCTTCAGGAACACAAGGAAATGGAATATAAGGTTAAAGTAAGACTCTTTATCTGAAGAATATTCCAATCCTTTATGGAATATTCTATTGATGTTTTCGGTTTTTTTTTTTTTTTAGAAAATTGTAGTTCTACTTAAGACATTGATTTTTAAAATATTTACCTAAGGTTACATAATCTGGTTACCATTATCTTTTTTATCATTGTTGTTTTCCTGTTTCAAGATGAAGCTTTTATTATTACTTGTAAGGACGCATTCTTCTCAGCACAATGTGAAATTGCCTAGTTTCTTCTACCAAATTCTGCAGCATGCTTGAGGGTAGTGTAAATGTCAACGATAAAAATAGCATTATACAAAAACAAATTATTTAGAAGCCAGTGAAATAAAATTGTAAACCTGGTTCATAAAAAACATAGTTCAGGGATTTCATGCAATCCAAAGACTGAAAGGCTACCACATCCATAACATACACATATGCACACACTCCAACTTAATTCCAAGGAACATAAGCATAATTTTGCAGCTTCTTCCCTCCCCACCATTTCATCTATATAAGTTAAGTTAATGAATAGCAACTAATGCAAATTATCCAGTAAGCTCCATGGCTAAATAGGGATTTGAAAGTAGAGTCATTTTGGTTTAATGCTGTAACCTGTGGATTAGGACTCTAATCCTTGGCCCCACCCATATGTAAGCATCCATGTTGAGCTCTTGATGGCTCAAATAACATCCAGCCACTTTGCAAGATATTTCACTTTTCTTGCATGCCCTCATCTTTTTCTTTCCCTTGGGAAAGACAGGGAACCTTAGCTTCTCATCTTCTCCACAAGACAGTCTCCTGTGAGTAGGAGGAGGGAGTCAGTGACTACCCACATGCTCCTTGCACCTAGAGAAACTGTCTCCACATGTGACGTTCCCAGAATGACTTTGGATCCTACACTGTCCTCTCTATTGAACAGCTGAACCGATTTACTTCTTCCTCAGCTGTGGCACAAGAAGAACTCCTCTGTATAGAGTTTTCAAGCAGAAATGCCAGAGCTCAGTATTTCTTGGTTGGCTGTGAGGAAGATTTATTTTATTTATTTATTTGTCCAACTTCTATCACCGCCCATCTCCCCCCACAAACGGGACTCTGGGCGGTTTACAACAAAGTTAGTAATTAAAAACATATAAAATACAATATAACAACTCTAAAAATAAATTAGATATAAATATATAAAATCCAAGAGGCTATGATGTTATATTTAAAAGAACTCTACGGCGCAAGCCACCCCCAAGAGGAGCTATTACCCTTCCCATTCCAAGCGAGATAAATGAGGATCAGCAGGAATGGTTTCTAGTTTGGGAAGTACATATAGTAACAATGTGGAAGGGATCTCAATTCTTGTATTGAACAGTTACAATGAGATGTTATTTTGAAGCACAAAAAGCCTCTTAGGAGAAATGAATATATATTGCCAACAATTATAATGATACTTTATCCAGTTTATTAAGTAATTTGTTTCGCAAGCCTGACTTTTTATTGTTTCAAATTCTGATACCAGTTTTTAGAGCATGGTAGTAAACTGTTCAGAATTAGGAATAAGAGTAATATTGCTTCCCCTTCTTAGTGAAATTATATTTAGAATAGTAATCACCTATGCAGCATCCATACAACTCCATTACAATTATTCTGACTTTTTTTCAGTGGTGGATTTGGCACATCTTCAAATTTCTATAAATCTGTATAAAAACATCTTAAAATGCCTGCAATGAGAATGTATGCATTTTCATTTAGGCTGATGCAAAATTGAATGGAGCAATAAAGATTCATCTGTAATGGCCAAAATACACGTACTGTTCCTGGGCACAGAACTCTCTTTCACAAATAGCTGGAGGTAATCCAGATCCTGGCTCTGGTGTGAAGAAGTGCACAGTTTGAATCCATTGCCCATTGTGTTCCCAACCTGGTTCGTTCTTCTCGCCCGCATTTGCTTTTGCTTAGGGGAAAACCTATGAATTGGAAATAGATGATACGGAGGGTCATGTATACCATCAATTCTAAACTGTCTTCCAGCTGGTGCTAAAGCTGCCACTATGGGAACAAAGCACCGACGTTATCTGCAGAAAGATGAACTTCGTGAGCTGCCTTCTCTTTGAGCAACCATCCTTTTATTTTTTTTAAAGATTTATTCTAATATTCCAACTTGTACTCACTGGAGCTGTTTTTCTAATACGGTTCCAACATTTTTACGGATGAGCTTTTCATATGGAACGTTTGAGGTTACTGTTGATAAAGTTGGTTCTTTGTTTTAAATTATTTTACAAAATGGATTGCACATATATTTCTCAGTTTCCCCCATCATTAGCAGAATTATGTGCATATTTCATTGCAGTATGCATGTTATTAAATTTAACAAGGGAAAAAAACTCAGCTAACATAGACTATCTGCCTAGACTTTTACTAATATATTCTATACAAGAGCTAGGAAGTTAGGTACAATTCAGTCCCCTTCCATTAAAAGGAGAAAGTTAATCATTCCAGCTGAATTCCTGCTTAACAACCTCTCCTTTTTGCAACTAGACTTTCAAAGGAACTTTTGTTTTTCTTAGCAAGTGCATTATTTAAAAGCCCTACAACTTCTTGTGAACAAATGGTCCATGTTTTTATTTTTTTAAGTAAAGTATAATTTCTTCTCCACTTTCACCCTATCTTCTCTTACCTTTTTAAAAACTACACGTTCAATCTAGAGATCTATCAGGGTTTGAGAATGGAACACTGAAAGTAGCAATTTAAAAGGTTACTTACTGTGAAGACATAAAGTGAAATAGGGTGAACTGTTCTGTGGAGAATCACTAACGATAGGTTATATGTAGGACTATAGAGTTATTCAAAGAAATTGAAAAGGCATAGCAATAGCAGACTTTTATTTGGTTTTGGTGAAAAAATGTAACTTCATTTTCTTGCTACAAATATCACTCAGTCTTCAAAACATAACATTTATGGCCACTTTAGACCACCCCAAATGACATGAATTCTGTGTGATAAAAGACATGTGCAATAACTCATCCTACAGTTCAGAACTTTTTCTCAATACCTCAGCAGATGTCCAAGAACAAGTATCTTTGTCCATGGGGCTATAGAAAGAATTTATCTGAATGATGAGTCACTTATCACATGATCCCTGTATTTAGGCCCTGAGTACTGAATCCATAAAAGGCCCTCTAGAACAAGCAATATCCTCAGAATGGGCTGGCCAACTTATGATTAGCCTTACTCCAAAGGAGACAATGTGCATGGACACAGGAATGGGTAGGCTTCCTTCAAAATGACATTAACTTCTCATTGGCGAGAGTAATTGATTCGGACATAGTGTCCATAAATATCTAGGGGGCAGGTTTACCCCTTCTGTACTAATGGCTACTGAAGACCTGAATAAGGATGAGCAACCACGAGCAGGAATGCTTTTAAATTGTCGTCTTCATAGTTTAACATGCTCTTGGCCCTTAGTGTAGACAGAAAAATATGATAGACACATCTAGAACTTGGATATAACCTTCCCATAATGTGGCAGATTTAACGTTTCTGTTGTTTTCATAGGCATCTCACTCACATTTGCCTTGAGTGTTTCCTTCTTGAGTGCAGAAAGGCATTTGTTACATTTTAAAAGTAAATATATAAAATGTGATGTTGGTCTGGTGGAATTCAAACCAATGAAAAGGCCTTACTTGGTCCTGAATAGTGTGCACACATGAATATTCATGAAGTAATATTTCAGATCGGGGGTAAGGGATTAGGGCAGAGCTTTCCAAACTGTGTGTCGGGACACGTTAATGTGTCGGCTGCAGTGTCTGGGTGTGTCATGGCTGCTACTGCCTCTGAGCCCTGCCAGGATTCCGCACAGGTCCTAGTGCCTGTCTTGTGCCTTGCTGCCTCCAAACCTGCTGTGATTCCACACAGGTCCTAGTGCCTGCCTTGTGCCTTGCTGCCTCCAAACCTGCCCTGCCAGGATTCCGTGCAGGTCCTAGTGCCTGCCTTGTGCCTTGCTGCCTCCAAACCTGCTGTGATTCCGCGCAGGTCCTAGTGCCTGCCTTGTGCCTTGTGCCTCCAAACCTGCTGTGATTCCGCGCAGGTCCTAGTGCCTGCCTTGTGCCTTGCTGCCTCCAAACCTGCCCTGCCAGGATTCTGCGCAGGTCCTAGTGCCTGCCTTGTGCCCTGCTGTAAGAGTGTATCGTGAAATGATGCATGTCTAAAAAGTGTGTCACCAACATGAAAAGTTTGGAAAGCTCTGGATTAGGGGATGACTCCAAAATTTCTATAATGGAAAGAAGGACTTCATGTAGTTGATAGTGGAGAACCAGCTTTTATTTTAAAACTTATAAAGTGATCCCGTGTTTTTTTTAGAAAGACATAACCATTAAATAATAAATGTGGCTTGTAAGTGAATGGAATGCTTTTATGAAACAGATATTCTGCCCCTAGTAGATGTTCAGGGTTATATTTTTCCTCTTTAACTTTCAATCATTGTCCAGTATTATCATTCTGATCCAAAGGTTAAACTCTTAACCATTCTGAAGATTAAAAAAGGCAGAGAGCTGCTATGAATATTAAAGAAAATTAAATTTTAATTGAAATTTATCCACTAGGTTGGCACTGAGGAACTAACTGTTGAGACCAATTTATAAGGGTTATTTCCATATAAAACTCTTTTAAATCAGTGGTTTTGCTTTTCTAAGCAAGCATTTTCCACAAATGAAATTTTAATTAGCACATGAACAGTGCTGCAAAATCTAGACTCTGCATTTTGTTTATAAATGGGGTTTTCTATATCTTAATTCACCATAAGGAGATTCTATTTTATTAGCGTCTTATTCATGGTAAGTAATATGTATTCGAGGATCCTGGTTGGCAACTAATAATTGGCATTGATCATATTTCAAATTGAACAAGGACTGAAGAATACATCATGAGTAATAGAATTAAGAATACACTCATTTGCCAGGGATATTCTACCTTAACATTTACAAATCAGTTGTCAGAAATATCGGTGCAATACATTTTTCAGTCATATAAAACAAGCCTAGTACGGGTCTTTTGCCAGTAAATATCAGAAATGAAAACAGGGTCATTTACTGAGGACTCAATAGGTCTTCAGATATATTACTAAGGGAATGTTTGCTCCTGTCAAGCTGAGGAACAAAGCAAAAGAGAAAAAAGGCAAAAGGAATCACTTGTCACAATAGTAGAATCAAAGTACTCTTGCTACCTTGATAAATAAATGAGCAATATAGTTCCTCTTACCAGCTGCTTTGTTTGACATTGAAACATTTCGTGGAGTACTACATTCATGTTTTGCAGTATTGATCATGAGAGGCTTCCTTCTATGTCAAATTAGCTTCCCATTACTGTAGGGATAGAGGTGGATGGTGGCAGAAAGACCAAATTTCTAACTGAAAAGCATTAAACCATTGCTGGCCCATGTTTTATCAGAATGTCAAGTTACAATGACATTTTACATTTTCCAAAAAATCTTACAAATTTATGGACTTTTCATATACTGATTGAGATCACCATCATGCTAACTAAACAAGCCACATTCTGGATTAGTATGCTGCACAAATCAAATAGTTGAATGATATAATTGCAAGTCTTCTGTTGTAGACAGGTTCTGCTTCTCCAAGACATCAGAGCAGGGATCTTTCCCAGAACTGCTCCATAAGATCCTTTTAAACAGAACAGCAATCGGGTATTTCCATATGCAAATATTGTCCTTTGCCATGGCATAACAAGCTTTAATTTACTTAAATAAATATTCAAATATTCACTTGATTTTCTGTTTCTCACCCATATTCTTCACACGTGTTAATATATGGTAGGAAACATTTCACTCTAAGTAAAATAATAATAGCAAAAACAGTAATAATATACGTAAGATCTGAAACAGAGCCCCTTGCAATGTTAGATCAGACAATGGCTGTGTGTGCAAAACCCTTTGTATCCCTAACAGCTGCTTCACAGGCAATGAACAATTCTAGAATGTATGCTATTGAATTGTTTGCTCTTCACTGAAGATGGCGGTAATCCTGTGCTCTTAAATATGTTGTCCATATTTCAGGAGATGGATTGTAATGAGGTCTTAGGACACAAACAAGCACTTAAATTCCACCTATTTTAATTATTTGTAGGCAACCACAGTCTTATAGTGAAATATGTCAAATGTTCCTGTATTAAGTAACAAAATATAAGCTGTTGTATTTTATATATGAAGACAAAAATGTATGAAAAGTGCTCAGTGCTATGTGCTCAATTTGTTGAGTAGGCATTTTGCAGCTCAGAAACATATGACTTTGAACAGGAAGATTTTTTTACTTCAACCTTACTGTTATATAATCAGCAAAAGAGATAGTACTAAAGGAGAATTGCTAGATGATGCTGATGCTGATGCCTATGCCTATCCTTGGGAAGGACTCGATAGGTGGACAAAAATGCCAAATCCAGTCTAAACATCTGGCCGACTGTGTGATCAACCATAATACTAATGCCATAGGGCATTAAATGACTAATAAATGTCCTATTCCTATGGGGGATAATTGCTGTGACTCTCAGCATTATTTCTGTTCTGTAAGGCAGTATTTTACTATCTACTGTGTTCTATAAGACAGGCCCAAACTATGGGGAATATACTTCATACAGCTCATCCATGTCCAAAGGTTTGCCTGTACACAAGCAAAATATTAACAAAGGCAAGGGATACCTTGGTCTTTGAATGGCATACCAAGGGCCACACTCAAAAAAGTTGGCAGCGCCAAGAAAAAAAAAGACTGAAATCGTATCAGTGTCTACAAATTAAATACAGATGTTATGATTGTTCTCCATGACTTTAATAATTTCCCCTTTTTGTCATCTTAAAGATTACAATTCAGTAGCAGTTTTTGGCAAGGACCTGGAGACAGCAGCATTTAAGTGTTTCAGGAATGGTGATTGTATACCACTGCTATGAGCCAATAGCACAACTGCTAATTCAGGAATTTCAGATATGCATTTATAGTGTCCCCACCACTAAATGTGGTAGCTTCTTTGAGAAACCAAATATAACATTAACATTTCTTATCGACCTTGACTACAGACCATTTAAGGAGTTGTAGGATTCTAAAATTCAATGAAATTTGATACAAGTTTTCTCAGAGAAAAATATAATTTATTATTGATTGATTATTGTCATCAAGTTGGTGTTAACTCTTAACAACCAAATAATAAATTTTCTCCATGACAATCTGTCCCTTACCTGGTCCTTCAGATCTTTCAACAGTATACCCATCGCCACGGTACTTGAATCCATCTGCTAGTTGTCCTTGTTTTCTCTTTTCTTCCACCTTTCCCAGCATTAGAGTCTTCTCTATTTTTGCTAGCATGTGAAACTAATGATATTTCACAGTAGTTTGCACACTTTGTTAAGTCTCCCTTTTTGGGGATTGGAATGTAGATTGACCTCTTCCAATCTGTTGGCCAACTCTGCTTGTCATATTACTGTGGGTATTCCATCAGTTCCTGTAGACTTCCAACTTGGTAATGACTGGAGTGCTAATCTTACTTCATCTTCTAGTTGTAAGTAGGGAATATCGTCTAAGGAATCCTCAATGTTGACATCTCTACTGTACAGTATTTCAATATACTCCTTCCATCTTCATTTGATTTCCTTTGAATCAGTTACTGTCTGTCCATTGGCATCCTTTAGCATACCAATTCGAGGTTGGAACCTCCTTCTGAGTTCAGAGATTTTTTTGAAAGACTTTCCTTGTTTTTCCATGTCTGTTTTCCTCTTCAATGTCTTGAAGAGACATTGTTTGAATACTGTATTGTTGAATACTTCTTGTTGGCTCTTCTAACAGCTCTCTGGAACTCTTTGATATGTTCCTTTCTGAGATCTTTGTCTTTCTTGGCTTTGACGTCTCTTCTCTTCTTGGCAATTTCCACAGCTTGTTCTACTTCCAGTTTGTTTTCTTCTGTTTCTTGATCTTTGGCAGTCTCTTTTCACATTCATCCTTAACAGCTACTTTAAGTTCATTCCACAGTTCCTCTGGTTCTTTGTTCACAGTTCCATGAGGTTCAGGATTTCAAAGTGATTCCTGATGTTCTCCTTGAAAATGGTGGTTATATGTTCAAGATCATAGTGTGGAAACTGGTTGGTCATTAGAGTGTCAGAAATTGATAAGGTGTTCTCCTGATTCATTTCAGTTTCCTAAGCCATACAATCCAACTACATTTTCCTTCTTAATATTTCCAGTTTTGGCATTCCAGTCTCCAATCACAAGCAACACATCTTGCTTGCATGTTCTGTCAATTTCAAATTGAACTTGATCATAAAACTCATCAACCTCCTCTTTTCTGCAACAGTGGTTGGAGCATAAACTTGAATGATAGTCATATTAAAGGGTTGTCCACGAAGTCTAATTGATATTATTTGGTCATTGATTGCATTATAGCTAAATACTGTTCTTGCAGTTCTGTTCATTCCATCTTTCACCATTCTGAGCTTTCCTGTGTTTACTTTCGTGTTCCACTGTAATTTTGTCTTTGCAATTTCAGATTTTCTTTTCCTATATGACAGCATCAGCAACTAGATATCCCAAAGGCTTTAATCTAGCCACATCATAAACACCATTGGTACTCCAAAAGATCCTCAGCTCTTCCTCAGTAGCCTGTTGAATGCCATTCGACCTAAGTGGCCCATCCTCCGGCACTACTGTATATAATCAATAATTAAAATAATTAATCCATAATTTAATAATTTAATCAATAATGATAAAAATACATGAGTAGTTTACCATTGCCTTGTCCCACACAATATCAGTTGATGCCTTTGCCATTGTCTCTAAAATGATCATCTGTCTCCAGCATCTTCCTATATTGCTGTGCCCAATATAGGTGCCTGCTTGCTTTAGCTGGGCAGCTGGGATGACCTTCACACTTTGACTGACTCTGCTGGGAATATATACTCTTGGCATACACTCCCAGCGTTCGTTGCTCATCCCTCCCAGGAACACCTGCCTGCCACAATGAGGGAGCACAGCAGAACATGAGGGGAAATCAGAAATAAGCTATGAGACAATTTATATGCAGAAGTAATACATGCATAATGGGGGGGGGCAGCTTATTTACTCTTACAAATAGTGCATATGTTACCCTTAATATGTCAACATGGGTTTTTACTAAATACATGCCTCTTCACATAGAACTTCTCCTGGGACACCATAATAGATTGTTAATAAATAATTTAGCATTGGCAAAGAGAGTTTTGAAATTCATTGTCCTGAGATATTTAACTACCCTTCTCCCTGGCAACCATTATATATGGAAGGAATATTTATTGCTGTTAGATTATTATCATATAAGACATTTCAGTTTTACTATTTTTAAGCTGACTTCTGTGTATTTTCTTGTGGCTATTTATGTTATGTTATCTTTTGACGCATGGGATATTTTGGCTTTGTGTGGATTTTATTCTTATCTGTTTTTCTATGATTATGTGATTGTTGTGATTCAAATAACTTGAATCTAAATCACCATTGGCAGCTAATTAACTGAGGCACACTTTTCTTCCCAGGAATGGAACTCCGCTCTGCAAGGATTAAAATCAGAGGCGCTCAAGATTCTATTTTCAGAGGAGTATGCAGAAAAAGAGCATCTAAAGCTTTCAAATCAAAAAATGAACCTATTGCAACATGAAGTGAATCGTTCTTTGGAAGAACGGAAAGCGTTGTTGCAAGAAGCCAATGACTTCTTCATTGCAGCAAGGAAGGTTAGTCAAAGATCAAAATTCATAACAGAAACCAACTGTAAAGCTGAGCAAAAAGGCTGACCCTCCCCTAGATTTGTAGCCCTATTGATAAACAGATGAGGGCCATTTTTTAAAATGGTTAAGTGGGGAGGGCAGTGTCTGCAAACCAACCTGAAGTTTTTGTCTCACTTTCTGGCAGCAATGCTTCTTTTTGTCCCCCTCTCCCCCAGTCTTGTTAATAAGATCATAGGGCACTTTCACATTGCCATGCTTCCTACTCACAATTCCTTAAACGCAGTTGGAAATCAACCTTTGGAATGTTAGAGATCCAGTTTCAATCAAGCACGTCTCACACACAGACTTGAAGGAGGAGACAGCCTCTGCTGTAACCTGATCTCACTTGCTGTGTGTGGGAGGGGCTGAATCCCGGTTTCCTGTTTCCTGTTCCCTTTCTCTTCCTCCTTCTCTCTGCTTGAATCTCCCACCAAGGAGGGTGGCCAGCCACATGGCTGCTGCCATGTGTTTTTCATACTTCCAGACAGCTAGGCTGCATTAGAAGCATGCGGGTTTGGTCAGAACCACTTGCTTGCACGCATGGACCGTTTCTACTAAGGAACTGTGAGTTACAATAAACTTGTAATCTCTTTTTTTATGTAACTTTACATTTAATGTGTGAAGTGTGTTTATTTTGTGTTTGAACTGATTAAGCCTTGTGCAAGTTTATGGGAAGGCTTCTACTCTGCTATATACTAATAAGAAGCTGCGTGGAGTTCTGATACTACCTTATCAGAATTCCTACATGGAACACCAAGAACATCTTGAATCAGTCAGTGCTTTCTCCAACTGACCAGTCAGAGCCTGCAAAAAATAACACTTAGGAGCATCCCATTCCAATTCCCATTTGTATTTCTGGTTGTGTGCATTTTTCTGGGGATTACTAAGAAAACTGGAAGTGGATCTATGTATTGTCGAAGGCTTTCACGGCCAGAGTTCAATGGCTGTTGTGGGTCTTCCGGGCTGTGTGGCCGTGTTCTGGAAGTTGTGGTTCCTAACGTTTTGCCAGCATCTGTGGCCAGCATCTTCAGAGGGCAGGAGCACAGATAGAAACAAAATCTCTGTGCCCAGGTAGAGTGGCAATGTTCTATTTATAGAGCTAAATTATAGGAGATTAGGTGGGGCTTTTTGTTGTGTTGAAATGTTAACGAGTGGTGATTAGCATGTTCATTGTGAGAAGTATTCCCATGTCCTGGTGGTTGGACTGAGTTCGTTGACCTTTTGCAGGCTGTGTTTTTCAGGACTGGTAGCCAGGTTTTGCTAATTTTTAAACTTTCTTCTTTTTTATTGTAACTGTGCTGGTGTTTGTGAATTTCAATGGCTTCTCTGTATAATCTGGTGTAGTGGCTTTTGGTGTTGTCCAGTATTTCTGTGTTTTCAAATAGGATTTTGTGTCCCGTTTGCTTGAGAGCATGTTCAGCTACTGAAGATTTTTCTGGTTGCTGTAGTCTGCAGTGTCTTTCATGTTCTTTTATCCTGGTGTGAATGCTTCGTTTTGTGGTTCCGATGTATACTTGTCCACAGCTGCATGGTATGCGGTATACTCCTGCAGCGGTGCGGGGGTCCCTTTTGTCTTTTGCTGATTTTAGCATTTGTTGTATTTTTCTGGTGGGTCTGAAGACTGTTTGAAAGTTGTGTTTTTCCATCAGTTTTCCCATGCGGTCAGTGACTCCTTTGATGTAGGGCAGGAATACTTTGTTTGTGGGGGGCTGTTTTTCTTCAGTTGGATGTTGTTTTCTTGGTTTGATGGCATCAAAGTGGAAGTGGATCCTTAACTGGGAGGGCAGAGGGTGGGTTTAGCCCAGGAGATAGGATGATGAAGTTTTCACCAAGGAGAAACCAGACTATCCCAAAGCTCTCTAGACTTCCAGTGTAGCAGAAGTGAAATTGCTTAAAATGCAGCTTGAGATGCATCACTGTTGAACAAGAATTAATCAGCTCAGTAAGTGATTAAAGGTGATGGGGTGGAATCACACAGGTGTGGTCTGACTTGGAATGATAGAGATAAGCAGAGAGACAAAGCAAGGAGTGGTGTTGCTTCAATTTTTTACACTCTGTCACCATGTTAGGCAAAAACAGGAGCTAAGGCTAAGGCTCCTAAGGCTTCAGGAGTGATAGTTATTGAAGCTGCCATCTTCCAAACCACACAAAAGAAGCTATGGATGATTAACCCAGGGAGCTTTGTAAAACATTATGCACCTCTCACAAAAAGTGATCTTTCAGATCAAAACAATTAATGCTAGGTTATTCCAATCTCCCATAATTTCCACACAAGCATGGTTAGATCTGTTGCCTGCATGAAATGGAAAGTATACCATGCAAATTTTAGGTAAGCATGTATGGAGGTGCAATTTATGGAAGCAGAGCACGTAGGGTAGGCAGAAGGGTGAACTACTGATAGAACTCTAGTCTAGATGATTTATAGCAAGGATTCTGCACTCCTGGTAGCAACAAAATATCTTCCTACCTCCCTAAAATAATTCTGCCAAAATGATGAAAGCTTGGCTTTCTGTGTGGCTGAGGTCCAGTTCTGGTGCTCAAGACAAATCATTTCACTCAACACTCTTTTCTTTTAAGCATGCACTTTCTACCAAGGCTCTAAAAAGGGAAAGACTGCCAGAGGCCTAAAGTTTGGAGTGCAGAATGGAGTAGGGAGTTGTGTGAGAAAGAAGCTTCTTTTCATCGGGGTTAGTCCACATATATAGCTGTCTGTACAAGGTTGAATTTACTTTGTGAATCTCAGTGTTAATGCTGCAGTTATTTTAACATTAGAATTATAAAATCTTCCAGAACCACTAGATCTTTTCGAAGACTATGTGGGTGAAGAGCCCAAATTAGTATTTCCTTTGTTTGTTCTGTGCTACTCAGCTAAGATTGGTGCTCAAAAAGTTTATAATTAATCCCTTAAAAATGTCAGTGTATTAGGGATACGCTGGAGGCATTTATGACAGTTTCTTTTGGTTGTGGCAGCTGTACTTTCCAGATGGTAAGGACAAAAAGAGGTGGAATAGATTCAGGGAGAATTCAAAGAGAGAGAAATTATTTCTCTTATAAGAACTTCTGATGCTGGGCAGTTGATGCTGTAGTCCAGATTTTGAGGCTCCAACATTGGAGCAGCTGAAGAAAAGGAATTGCAATGTGCAGATGGATTTAAGAGCTGCCTGGTGATTAAGATGTCAAGCCACAAAAGCAGCTCATGTTTAATATGCCCTTTCCTGAAGCCCAAAGGACCAGACAGATGGGGGAGTTCCATCTTCCACTTACCAGTAGAATTCATAATAATTGGGATTCATTTGGGAATTTTAGTTCCACTAGGCTCTGTCTGTCGCTCCATGGCAAACAAAGGAGACAATGGGAACTGGATTCTTTTTGAAGATCTTAATGCCTCTATTAGTTTTATGACACAAGATATTCTCTAAATCAGAAGTGGAAGTTAAGTCCTGATGTTGCTGAACTTATCTCCACCCCAGCCAACATGGCCAATAAGTGATGGATGTTGAGAGTTGTAATTAATATCACTTAGAATTCCAAAATTTAACTAATTTTACTCTAAATTGAAGAGAAGGAAGCTGGAGAGAATTGTATAGCCATGTGAGGTGCTGTGTTCTTTTTTAGAGATTCTTAACACAGATTCCAGACTAAATTGTAATTTAAAACTGTTTATTATATAAGTTTTAGACATAGCATTCATACACTCTCTTACACTTTTCTCCTAAGTCCTTCCCTTTCCTGTTTGCCACAATGTCATTACATCCTTCCCTTTGTCGATAGAAACAATGATAAACCAATTCTTCTAACGTTAGAAAATATCACAGCACCAAAGAAAAAATAGACTTACAAATCTCTCTCTCTCTCTCTCTCTCTCTCTCTCTCTCTCTCTCTCTCTCTCTCTCTCTCTCTCTCTCTCCCCTCATCCAAAATTAAATAAGCATTTCATGAAATCTAGAAGGTCTTCTAACAAATCTGCCACTTCTAGCTGTCATCCCCTGTGCAAAGGTCACCTCAGAGCTTCCAGCTTTTTCCACTAAGCTGTTCTCTCTGCTCCAGCATTCTATGGTGCAGGAGCCTCAGTATCTTGAGATGCAGCAGTCGCCAGATCCAAAGTAGAAGGGATTACCACATCATTGCAGTTCAGTTGAGATGGAACCTTTCTCAGATGCTTGACATTTCTAATTAAGATGCTACCATCCTTGGGGTTAACAGGTTCAAATAAAGACTCAGAAATGCCCCAGAAGATAAGGTCATTAATGTTTTTATATGTTGGCTGAAGTTTATCACCAGCCAAATGGTTAGCAACATATACCAAGACCCCATTTTCAAATTGTGTCATTTAACTGTACACGTGGCATCATCATGATGTTTCTTTTGGTCCCAGTATTTCTGATGATGTTCTATAACAGCTGAATCACCCACCTTCACTTGAGACAGACCATGAAGGTTAGTACAAATGCCCCAAGAAAGAAGCAATTTGGCAGGTGTCTCCCTTGAAGCCCTTGTGGGGTAGGATGATATGCAGTTAAAATCTTAGATAATTCCTTTTTCCAGTTCCCCTCCCTTCAGTTTGTGGCCTGCAGTTTCTCTTGCTCTTTGGAAGCACAGATATGCTTAATGTCACATATAGAAAAAAGTTAAAGCAAGGTGACCCACAAATGGTGTGCATTTACACAACAATCTTAGACATAGCTCTCCCACATTTAGTTCTCCATTTTGTCTCCTTCTGTAGTCCTCTCCTGAGTCCTTCCTCTTCCTTTTTGCTGCAGTGTCTCATGGGGCTCTTACTGTTACAGATAAGGCAAGAGAAGAGATTACCTGGAAGCATTCAAACATTGTAAAGAATAGAGATAGAGATAGAGATAGAGATAGAGATAGAGATAGAGATAGAGATAGAGATAGAGAGAGAGAGAGAGAGAGAGAGAGAGAGAGAGAGAGAGAGAGAGAGATGTGGAGTCCTTGGTGCTCTCTGAGCCTTGTTTTCTTGCAGACGTTTCATTGCCAGGCTAGGCAACATCTTCAGTGCGAAAAGGGAGTGGGACTTGCTCTCTGTTTATATACCATGGCTTGTCCTGCCTGTGTTGGTGGGGGTGTTGTACTCTCCTTGGTAGTTCCTTGATTGGGTTGTTGTTTGCTGCTTGGTTGATTGACTGAGTTACTAGTTCCTTGATTAGGGTCTATTGTGTTGTTTGATTGCTCCTCTGGTGCTAATCTTGGTGTTAATCTTTGCCTATCTGGTTGTTGATTGCTAGAAAGGAGGTGTTCTGGTCTTCTGGCTTTTCTATTGTCTCTTATGAATGGTATGTAAATGTTGTTTACCTCTATATGTCTGTTGATGGCTGCTTTGTCTGAGTGCCAAGCTTCCAGGAATTCTCTAGCATTTTTTGGATTTGGCTTGGTTTAAGATGCTCACAGTTAACTGGGAAACTAATCAAGGAACTATTAACTCAGTCAATCAACCAAGCAGCAAACAACAACCCAATCAAGGAACTACCAAGGAGAGTACAACACCCCCACCAACACAGGCAGGACAAGCCATGGTATATAAACAGAGAGCAAGTCCCACTCCCTTTTTGCACTGAAGATGTTGCCTAGCCTGGCAATGAAACGTCTGCAAGAAAACAGCAAGGCTCAGAGAGCACCAAGGACTCCACAGTTCAACCCTGAGCTACAAATATTCTCTTCGATTGGTAGATATAGATATATCTGTTATTAATTTTTGCCACATGTGTTAAAAAAACCCACAGATTATGAAAGCAATCTGATTGGGTGGCTAGAATTTAAATAACTTAATTATAAGAAAGAGTTCATGTTTTGTTTAGAATTACATTAGCAGGCACATAGAATGAATAATCCCTGCTGTGATTTTGGAAAATTAATTAATCTTCAGATTTTTTCACATTGCTCTGAGATAACTAGTTTAAATTATCCATTTTCAGTTTTTGTTCTTTTATATTAAGAACCAATGCATTCAATTAACAGCAGGAGTGAAAATTTATTCAATATAATTATCTCTTCCACTCCACTTGAAGAAGAAGCTTTTTTGAGTAGAAATATCACTTCTAAGACCATTGAGTAGGGTAAGTGCTAGAATCTCCAGATACTGCTGAATTTTGATTCTGAGCATCCCTCACCATTGACCATGTTGATTGGGGGATTATAGTTTGGCAACATATGGACAGCCAGAGGGGTGTGTGTGTGTGTAAAGTACAGAAGAAAACTCCTAATAATCATAATGCACAAGCCTCTCATTTAAAGCAGATTCCTACATCCTACACTGTTCCCATGTTCCTGGTCCCAAAATGCAAGGTACTGCTTTTCATACTTCAATACTTTAAGTTTAATGTTTATGAATAAACATATTTTGTTCTAAAACTTGATTAAGGAAGGTTTAAATGTTCATATTTCATTTTTAAAACAAACAAACAAACACGTTGTTATATGGGCAGATGACTGTTGAGTTAAGATTTGGAAAAAACCTACAGCAAGATGAGAAAGCTATGTTACCGAATACATCATTTTATATTCAGTTGGTATATTTATGAAAAAGTGGTCTTCTGCAAAGGGGTAGTCAAATAACATTACAACTGTCACGGAAAAACATACTTCAACAAACTACAAGCATCAAGTTTCTTATTATTATTAACCTTGAAATTAATGGGAATAACTTTGGACTAAGTACTTTGAGGATTATTGTCATCATCTTTAGAGCATGTTCATGCAATAAATTGTGCCATAATATTATTGGGCTAATGTAATGTTGAAACCCAAACTATGTCTTAACTACAATCTTTAATCATGTTTTTTGTAGGGTTACTCACTTAAACTTTGACTGGAATGTCCAAATGGGAGGAGGGGTTTTCCTATCTTCTTCAGGCTTTTTGTAATAGCTCCAATTCTTCAATGATCTAACTACCATCTTTTAACATTTGTACTTCTCTCTCTCTCTCTCTCTCTCTCTCTCTCTCTCTCTCTCTCTCTCTCTCTCTCTCTCTCTCACACACACACACACACACACACACACACCCCTCCAGCAGTCCATAACTGGCTATGGTTTTGCCTTGTCTATCATGGCTTGGCTTAGTATGTTGTAATGAGCATGTTGTTCGTATGTGTGCTTCCATACAAAATTCTAAATAAATCATAATAAAACAAAATATAATTTTGCCAAATCTAGCATATAAAACAAATAATTCCGCACAATCCAGATGACAAGGCATTCAAAAGGAAATCTAGAAGCCGAACTCTATTATTTCCCAGTACTTTGAAGTAGTGATAGAAAATTGACAATTGCTAAAAACACCTTAAACATTAGCTGTAAGTAGATAATTTTACATAGTAATTAATTGATCTAGCAAGTACAGACCTCAGCAGGGAGCTCTTTGTTCAAATGTCCAGGTCTACTGTTTCTGCTTCAAGTTCATAGCATGTCAAAATCATAGACGTCATCAGAAATTCCAGCACATCTCTCATCAGCATAATTTGGAACAGAAAATATTCAGATTGGCAATAATAAACAGTTCTTATATCTATCAATCTATTGGTCACCTGGCAATGTTTGATGGGTGTTTTAGTTTTGAGTAGGAAGAGTATGGGAGAGAATCCAAATGTACAGATTGTTTTCATTCAAGTAGTCATGATGTTTGGAACCAATAAGGCATAGGTCATCAGTAGGCACTTGTTATGACAGCTCCCTTCAGAAGTTACTTGAAAAGGCCAATATAATGATACTGTTATAGGCTTTTCTGCAATATCTGACTGGCCACTGTGGGAAAAAGATCTAGGCAGATCTTTGAGCAAAATACAGAGTGTCAGTGTATTTGAAATAGTATCACATGGAACTGTATCTTTCTGACTTGAAACCAAATCCTTATAGGTGTTATAAAAATCTATGGCATAAAATCAAAAAGTTGATAATTGGATTATTAATATTTTTCGAAAAAGGGTCTTTTCCTGCTGATATCTAAACTTCACTTTTCATGTTTAGAGCATGGAATTTCTGTAAGAAGAAAATCCAATTATATTATATATGGAGAACATTTGCACACACTGCAGCAATTAAAATGATCACACATGTAGAGCTCTCACATGCCTAGTTATGAAGAATTAATTTTATTGTATAAGAAGAACAGAATGGATTATATCCAACAATATACACCTGTGGACAGGAGACTTCCGATCTGATAGAATTTTTCCACTAGTTGAAACCAAGATAAGATTATCTGTCTTCCCCTGATCTGCTCTTGATGGTAGGGGGATCATCTGGAATAATAGGAGAAAAGTGGCATTGGGCCTTCAGAAAAAGGGGGAACTAAAAATCCTGTAGAAGTTATTTATGTCAAAATTCACATTAATATCACATAATGCCAACCAAATAAGGATGCATTATCTACTTTTCCTACAATGCCGTAGAGAGGAAAAATGGGGTATTGAAAGGTTTTTCAAACAATTGTCTTAATCATGGCAATTGGCATTCACCATACTTCTATCTATAACTATTTCAAACTGTTTTTTATTTGACAGGCATATGATATACTTGAAAATGTAGAGGCTTCCCTTAAACTTCTTAACTCTAAAGTTTTCAGCTTGCCCATTTTGGCAATAAAACATGAGGAACTACAAAAAGAAATTAAAAATGGATCAGTTGATGCTCTTCAGAAGGGACAAGCCTTGCTTAGCAAACAAGATGCACACAGGTAAGTATAATATGTAACTGGAGAGCTCCACCTACATTTTAAAATGCCTCATACTTGTGAACCCCTGTTGGGAAGTTACGCTTCCCCCAGCGGTTGTTAACTAGTGTTGAAATGAAGTCTTAAAATAGAGAAATTCAAATCTGGGCTTCCAAGTAATTGCCCACATCCAAATCCATTTATGATAGGATCAGGTCCAGAGTGATCCTACAAAAATTTGTTTTGGCGTCCCTCAAAGCCCTCCCAACTGAATTTTTTCTAGATTTTCTCAAGCCAGGGCGAGTGATGGTGAAGGTTCCAGGCCTCATTATTATCAGAAGAATTAGTGCCTTAGGTTCTGTGTCATAGGTGTTGTTATCAGCATGAGAAGCAGTATTTGGAGCCAACATGAATGCCTGTTATATTGAAATTGTTATATATCATAGATGCTGCTATAAGTAAGAGCAGTAGCATCTACAGTATATGTGAACATCTATGGCTATCCTGCCAGCCCACTTCTGCTTGCCTACATAAGCTTAGAAGAAGCAGAACTCCAAGTGGGAAGGAGGAAAAACTGATGGAAACTGCCCTGATAGAAAACAGGACTGTTTAAAATGAAAATTCTATTACATCGTTCATCAGTACAATGGAAATAAAGGAACAGCTGGTTTTCAATTACATTTAGATAAGGTACCTTATGGTTATCCTGTTCTGTATTGGAAGAAGGAAAATTCAGCCCATCACTAGTTCAGAATCTTTCCATCAATCCTCATTCGGGGGGCGGGGATTGTGTTTTCAGCTCAGCTTTCACAGCTGTACTTTTAATCTCAGCAGGGGCTTCCAGAACTAATGAAGTTCCAGCTAAGAATGCAATTTTTCTTTGCATCTAGGCACTCAAATGATTTTCATGATCAGTATTAATATTTTAATGGAGTTTGTATTGCTATTTAATTTCACAATATTTTGCCAGAGAAAATTTCTGTTGTAAATTAACTGAATATAACAATCCTCTCCTTATGTCCAATTTTCCTATCCTAATTGTATGTGATAAGCAATTTGAAGAGGACTATCTTGAGTCTTTGCATTATTATAAATCAGCACCCTGGAGCTCAAATATTTAGAATGATTGTCAGTTCTTTGCCACTTGACTGTGTGCTAATTTTTGTTTAAAACAACATTTCAGAATAAGTGTTACTCTTAAAACACACAGAGAGAACATTCATTGTGAATTGTCTGTAAGAAAATGTAAACTCTTTATAGCTAAAATTTGAAATAGAAGCAGTTATGTATTTTTTTAAAAATTGCATTTTAACTTAGGACCTGATTTTGATAAATCTATCTAAATGAGGTACTACGTTTGTATATACAGTATTTAATGTTCTCACAGTATTTGTTGTTGTTGTTGTTCAGTCGTTTAGTCGTGTCCGACTCTTCGTGACCTCATGGACCATAGCACGCCAGGCCTTCCTGTCCTCCACTGTCTCTCGGAGTTTACTCAAATTCATGTTCATTACATTGGTGATGCTATCTAACCATCTCATCCTCTGCCGTCCCCTTCTCCTTTTGCCTTCAGTCTCTCCCAGCATCAGGGTCTTTTCCAGTGAGTCCTCTCTTCGCATTAGGTGGCCCAAGTATTTGAGCTTCAGCTTCAGCATCTGTCCTTCCAATGAGCAGTCAGGGTTGATTTCCTTTAGGATTGACTGGTTTGACCTCCTTGCAGTCCAAGGGACCCTCAAGAGTCTTCTCCAGCACCACAGTTCGAAAGTATCAATTCTTCGGCGCTCAGCCTTCCTTATGGTCCAACTCTCACAGCCATACATTACTACTGGGAAAACCATAGCTTTAATTATACGCACCTTTGTCGGCAAGGTGATGTCTCTGCTTTTTAATATGCTGTCTAGGTTTGCCATAGCTTTCCTCCCAAGGAGCAAGCGTCTTTTAATTTCATGGCTGCAGTCACCGTCTGCGGTGATCTTGGAGCCCAAGAAAATAAAATCTGTCACTGCTTCCATTTCTTCCCCTTCTATTTGCCAGGAAGTGATGGGACCAGATGCCATGATCTGAGTTTTTTTTAATGTTGAGTTTCAAGACAGCTTTTGCACTCTCCTCTTTCACCCTCCTCAAGAGGCTCTTTAGTTCCTCTTCACTTTCTGCCATTAGGGTGGTATCGTCTGCATATCTGAGGTTGTTGATATTTCTCCCGGCAATCTTAACTCCGGCTTGTGATTCATCCAGCCCGGCATTTCTCATGATGTACTCTGCATATAAGTTAAATAAGCAGGGTGATAATATACAGCCTTGTCGTACTCCTTTCCCAATTTTGAACCAGTCGGTTGTTCCATGTCCGGTTCTAACTGTTGCTTCTTGACCCGCATACAGGTTTCTCAGGAGACAGGTAAGGTGGTCTGGTACTCCCATCTCTTTAAGAATTTGCCACAGTTTGTTGTGATCCACACAATCAAAGGCTTTAGCGTAGTCAATGAAGCAGAAGTAGATGTTTTTCTGGAACTCTCTTGCTTTTTCCATGATCCAGCGAATGTTGGCAATCTGATCTCTAGTTCCTCTGCCTCTTTGAAACCCAGCTTGCTATTTCTAATAGACAAGAAATATTCTTTAATATTATATATAGACCTAGCATGTAAGATAAAATTTTTAAAATACCATGACCAGATACAAATCGGAAGTTGACCAAATTCTGTTTCAGCTTTATCTTTTTTTCTTTTTTCCTTTACTACACTTTTTTATCTTTTCTTTTTTCTTGATTTGTATTTCCATTTTCTTTTCTGTTTCAAACTTTTATCTATGTAAAATTAAAATCTAATAAAATTTGTTAAAAAAAAAAAAAGAAACCCAGCTTGCACTTCTGGTAGTTCTTGGTTCACATACTGCTGAAGCCTAGCTTGTAGGATTTTGAGCATAACCTTGCTAGCATGTGAAATGAGCGCAAAAAAAAAATATCTCACAGTATTAGGCAATACTAATTATGTAGCATATAGTTAATTTGGGGAATGAGAATTAGAATCAAATCTATATATCTTAACCTCTCTTTTCCTATGCATTCCTTATATTATTGTTGGGCTTTTTAAAACAGAGCAATCTTAAATAATTCTGATATAAAGTGTCTGTCTGTCTGTCTGTCTGTCTGTCTGTCTGTCTGTCTGTCTGTGTGTCTGTCTGTCTGTGTGTCTGTCTGTCTGTCTGTCTGTCTGTCTGTCTGTCTGTCTGTGTCTGTCTGTCTGTCTGTCTGTCTGTCTGTCTGTCTGTCTGTCTGTCTGTCTATCTATCTATCTATCTATCTATCTATCTATCTATCTATCTATCTATCTATCTATCTATCTCACTCTTGCTTACCAGCCAGTGTTAACCATGATTTTAGTTAACCATGATTTTATTGCACTTTCAGTTCTTGGATGATTGAGATTCAGGAAAGGATGGGCTACATTGAGAAAAAAGTAGATCAGCTGATCAAACAGTTCCCTGCTCATAAAGAATTTGCCTCAAACAAGGAACACCTAACCACTTCCTTAGAAGATTATCTCAAGAAGGTATACAATAATATGCTTCTTAATAACAAGCCTGTATTCAACACATTCATTAGCAATTGATCTGCCTAGATGTTCACATATTACAGAATACTAGAATGAGCTATTAAAAGGTGCATATAAACATATTTCAAGTTCTCCATAAACCTACACATACCTACATTTAATTCTTTTTCTATCACAAACATACCTGCAATGAAAAGGTTCCATACAAAGAACAACATAGGATTTGTAGGATTTCTTCTTCTGAGGTTGGACAGGTCAGATTCGCCCTTCCTCACCACTTCAAAGCTGGCTCTTTCTAGCATTGGCAATACTCAAAAGGAGCTACTGAACTTCAAAAGGGAGTGTGGGAGTTGAACAGGGTCAAAGCAGGAAGACTTTTCCCTCCCTCCACCACACTTCCAACTCAAGGGTTTTATTTCCTCCCAAAGCTGGCAGGATGATAGGGAATCTACTCTTCTTCAACTCTACTCATCGCTGGCAAGATGCCACATTGGCCAGAGGAATAAAATTGGTCGATTATACTTTAAGCACTGAAGAACCTGATATTAGCAGATCCATTAAAAACAGTATTAAGTTAATCATTGAGAATGAGCTCTGCCATTGGTTGCAAGCCATCACCAACAGAGAATGAGGTACTGTATCCTGCTCTTCTTCCCCTGTGATCTCACATGGAATGGCTTGAAAACTGCTCTCAGTGGGCAGCAAGCAAGATGCCATTTCTCCAAATTACAGGCAAATGTCAGGAGTACTTTGCAAGCAGGTGTATCACTTTTGAGTGTATTCTTTTTATTAAGTCCATGCACTAACTAAAACATGTCATGGTTACAAAATCAAAACTGCCTCTGATAACAATTTGCAAAAACAGATTTTCAAACAATTGGAAAATCTTTGAAATTTAATCAGGGATGATTACAGCCAAGGTTTCTTCATCATCTTGCATCGTGCAACATATTTTACAGGGGATCTAAAGGGTATTGCCTCCCTTTCTTTAATCCTTTCAAAAATCTTTTAAGGAGAAAAAGTTGAAATAGTTATAGGATTTTTAAAAAAATTGATAGCACTAAGACCACTCCATCTGGAGGTATCCTTAAAGTATTCCCTAATGGATCTCATTATATAAAATTTGATGCTCAAATCAACTCTAGCATTTGTTAGACACAGACTTTTGGAATAAGCAACATTATGCAGAGTGCAGAAAAGGAGTAAGAAATATTAAGTTGAAGAAATTGAAGGCCTGATTTAAGAAAAAGAAACAACTGAAACTAGATTATGCTAACACAATTCACTATATCTTTCTATATTTTCTACCCTTGCAAACCATCTGTGCTTACACAATGTCCATACACCGCTTCCTACCTTGCTTTTTGTCCTTTAAACTGCTCATCTTTCTCATTTTCACTCATGAATTCTATCCAGTCATGGTTTTCTAGGTTTTCCGTTTCCCCTTGACCTTCAAATGTTTGTTTTGCAACTGTATCCTTGTTCATTCTATATGACCTACCCACCACACTGCATTTCTTTCATGCTGATCGCTTACTTTTGTACTCAGGTCACATTCTCTCTATCTTTCATCATAAATGTTCAATCATGCTTTCAGATATAAATTAATTCCTTTGCCATGTATATGCACAATCAGATTTATCTACTTATCTAGACTATGTATTCAAAACAGATACTGATAAGCATATACTGGTCAAACCATCCTCATCCTCATTTATTCTTGGGTTTCTAAATGTTCCAGTCACATTTTCTTTGCGCTCTCGTCATATTCCCACCCATCAATTCATGTCACCTAGTAGAATATTTTTTTTCTGCTGACTGCATTAATTCAGAATGTTGCACAGTTTTTTTTTCAAAACTCGTATTGGGTTCTTCAATTATCACCATTCACTGGAACATACCATCCAACTACCACCAATGTTAATACTTTCATATGCACTCACAACAGTCTAGATGACACAAATCCATACTTTTTGACTTACATTTTAACCCATTTCATTCATACATAACCTTCCCTTTCTGCATGCATTCGTCAATACCACTCCACAAGAGAAAAACATTTTCATTTAAATCTGTTACATCCTTATTCATTTCCCTTAGCTCCACAAACACAAAACACATCTATTTTACTTTCTGTTATTCCATTTGTTAATTCTTCTTACACTATAAGTCACAGTCTTCCACATTATGGTTGTCACCAGTTGGGTCCATAGATATTGACCTGCATCACCCATCATAGCTTTGATCAACTTAACCATAGCACCTATAATTAGATAATAAAGGTATAGATTAAATTACTAGATTTAATCATACCACAGCACATTCATCATTCCCTGCAAATGGCCAGTATGCCACAAATGCAACCGAAGCTCAATTTTACTACAGGCAGGCTCACATTATTCTATGCAAGCTGGAGTTTCTAATCTAGAGACTACTTTGCAAACCAATGTACAGTTAATTGCATTCCACCAATTGGGAGAGGTATATGTAGTATACTTACACTCAAGACACTTGCAGCTGCTTATATTATGCATGTTATATGTATGAACCATTATATCTAAAAATCATATTGTTATGGAATTATAAATGAATTTTATATAAAAAGGGAGGCAGCTTTTGAAGAAGAGAAGCCATTCTGGAATATTAATCAGCTTAATAACTTTTAAAATTGCTTCCTCCTGGCTAATAATATAGCAAATATTATGTATCAGAATATGATGAGGGAAAAAGATGGCAAACTCATAGGACCATCTTATCTTAAAAGACATTAATGGAATTGTGCTCTTGAAAATTGTCTCACATTACAATTCCTCTACTGTTGAAATGCTTCTACATCAATGTCCTTTATGCTTTCAACTGCTGTTGATATCTGTTTAAATATAAAGGCATCAACAAAGATTCAAAACATTGGTCCAGTACTCTCAGCTGCAGTAAATCCTGGATCATCTGTTCCTGAATCAGAAGAAGTCCTGAACAAATATTTAGAGCTGGCAAATCAAACCAAGGTCTGATGCATTTGATTTAATATCATCATTTTTAACTGTTATATCACATGCTCATATTATGGGGTTTTCTCAGAATTTTGCAAAAACTGTTATTTCAACACCACCACCATGCTTATTGGGGCTGATTTTAAACTTATAATACCAAAAATAACATTAAGCACATTTTGTTTTTATAAACATTGTAATGGATTTCTCTAAGTTTTGCTGTAAATTATATCCTGAATATATGGAAATAATATACATATAAAACTGAGCAAAAACTACTATTCATAATGGATTTCCAGTATGGAAAGTATTTTGTGTGCACAAAATACGCAAGCAGCAAGGATGTTTGTGGAAGGGGGGGGGAACTCAAGGTAGTGGCCACAACCACATGATTGAAGCTCTCCCCCTTTTTATGCATGTTTTGTTGTTGTTCAGTGGTTTAGTCGTGTCCGACTCTTCGTGACCTCATGGACCATAGCACGCCAGGCCTTCCTGTCCTCCACTGTCTCCCGGAGTTTACTCAAACTCATGTTTGTTACATGTTAACATGCAATAAATGGAAGAGAGGCTTCAATTATATGGTCATGGCCATCATCTTGACTTTTTTGACCCCTCTTCCCCATGGACACTCCTGGCAACCGTCCTTCACACACAGAGCTTTCCTGCTAATTAGCACTCTTGATCCTGACTTCCAACTGTTCCAAAATACCTTCCAACCTTTTTGTAGGATCCCAGAAGGGCTTTGGGGGCAGCAGGCTTTTCAAACTGATGGTCAGGGTACATCAGTAGCTTAGAGGAAGGTCACAATTTTTTTTAAAAAAAAATGATCAGTCTTGCATGGGCAAAGTGGGAGCATGATCAAAACTCGCTCCAGACTTCGCTCCTCACTCTTCCTGGTGCAACTGGCTGTGCTCTCACTTTCTCTTGGTGAGCCCACGGCAGGGAGTTGCAAATTTTGAGAACTCCTGTGATCTAAAAATTACAATTTAATTATTAAAGATAAGTGTTATTTTTATTCCTTGCATAACCCTAACCACAATTAAATGGTTTTATTCATGGGGGGGCACATACATTCTTTTATAATTGGAGGGGTGCTATCACAAAGTCTGAGAACTCCTTTTATGGGAAAGAATAAAATTAGGTTTAGTATGTAAACCATAATAGGATACATTGATACATTGATATACATTCAATATTGTGATAAGAGCAAATTAAAAAATACTGATAAGAGCAAATGAGATTTGGGTCTCTATGCAATACTCATACTTGTTTAATAACTAAGTTAGTAAATCTTGAGGAAATTGTTTAATTTTCAAAATGTTAATGTACTTATTTTTCTCTGTTATATCACTGTAGGAGATGGCCAATGAACTAGAATTGGCTGTAAGAATTTGTAAGGAAATGGAAGAACTAGAAACCACAGAAATAGCAGTTTTTTCAAACAAAACTGAGCTTTTAAATGAAGAACTGGCGACACTTAACAGAAATCTTTACTTAAAGCTTGAAATCCTGAAGCCATATGTAGCATTTTTAAAATCATCAGATCAGGTACTTACACATATTTTGCTAGAAGAAATCTACAGTCCTTCCTTGCACAGGAAAGATACCTACATTTGGTGACATCTTTAGATATAATAGAATAATGTTCAGAATAATGTTGACCCCTTCCCCACTTGATATCAGTGTGTGTCCAACTTGATAGCAAAGAGTGAATGAGAGAATTGCAGATGCCTCCATGTTATTCTGTGCTCTCTGACATAATGAAATGACCAGCAATTTACTGGCTGATGCAGTGAACTGATCATTATTTTTGTGGTGGCTGTTGCAATGCTCACTGGGATGGGAGAATCTGGTCTCCAATAAAGTTTGTGGGAGCCCATTCATAGGTAAAAAGTATATGTTTAGTGGGAAGGATCAGAACCAACATGGTTTATCTGTCCTTCAATGTATCCTTCCCAGCCTGGTGACATCCAGATCTTTGGGGACTATGTTGGCCATAATGACTGGGAAGTTTGGGAATCCAAAGCTGCCAGGACTTGGAAGTATGCTGTAGTATATTTTAGAACTTCTTCATTAGATAGAATTAGATTAAACCCTGAATTAAAGATAAAGGGTAATTTTAAAAAAGATGAAATCGTTCATATGATCTAGCATATAACTTCCTCTTAACTCACTTCTCAAAAAGGGCAACACTATGTAAGAGCATTCAGTTGTCAAACTACTGCCCCTAATAATTATCTCATAGTCATTTTGAATGTCATCCAGCACGTTACTCATTTAGCAGAAGTCACTGAAAGTGTGTTTTTGCTAATACCTTCCTAGGAGACAGGAAGGGAACTTGTGGCTCTTCAGATGTTGCTGGATTCCAGTGTCCATTAGAACCAGAAAGTATGGCCAATTGTTTAGGATGCTGGAAGTGATAAAACTATAGTAGAAGAAAATCACAAGTTTTCAGTCCCTGCTTTAGCAGAGCAATTTCCAGAGAAAACACTGAAGTGCCTCACATTTAACAAAAACAAGAGTCAGTCTAAGAGAATCAGAATAAATTTGGTAAGGTATTTATTTGCAATATATTTTACCAAAAGTTTTAAAAAATACATATTAAGTTCTTGCCTTCTGATCATCTGAAAATGCCTGGTGTGTTTCGGACACAGATTGGCCTGAAGCGGGCGCTCTGTATGCTTGCTGAGCACTGCCGAGAAGAATGGCTGGAAATAAACTACTCAAAAACCAAGGTTATGGTTTTTGCCAAGCGCCCTAAGGCACATGTCTGGCGGCTAAACAATCATTTAATAGAGCAAGTTAAGACCTTTAAATATTTGGGGATTGTTTTTCATGCCACGGGTAACCGCAAATTCCATGCCGACTATGTCAGCCTGAATGCACAAAAAACAGCGGCAGCACTACAGTCTTTCTATTTCTCCAAAGGAGCTCAATATCAAAGGAGCTCAGCAGCGATTAAAGTTTTCTCAGCTAAGATCCGAGCTCAGCTCCTTTTTGGAGCTCAGTTGGGTCCCTACAGGTCATTCCTTTTTCTTGATATAGTCCAATCCAAGTTTTTAAGATCTATCTTTCAAGTACCTCGCTGCGTCCCCAACGTGGTGCTTCACCGTGAAGCTGGCCTACTAAAAATAGAAACTTCTGCCTGGATTTACACTTTTACTTACTGGCTTAAGCTTTCTTTTTTCCCAGTTGGCCTGGCCCCTTTGATTATGACCTATAGCTTTCAATCTTCTTAGTGCCAGGCAATACATGCCAAACTGCAATTATATGGCTTTTCAGGGGCAGCCATCATCTTGTTGGGCTATGAACGTGCACTAGCTGATCTCAAACAACAGGCCATTGATTTAGAGCTACAATCCGAATTATCAGTTTTACCTAAAAACATTTTTTTGGGCCACTCTGCACATCTTCTCCAACCAGCTAGATATCTTAGATGCATAACGATTCCAAAATTTAGAAGGGCCTTAGTCCTTGGCTAGATTCAATGCCCTTCCAACAGCTGTTATTGAAGGGAGATATTGAAATATCCCTTTCGATCAAAGACGGTGCCCATGTGGCAGAGGAGTAATTGAAACAATGGAACACGTCATTTTATATTGTCCTCTCTATGCAGATGCTCACCAGGAATTATTATCTTAATTTTTTACCAAATATCCAGGTCGTACGGATTCTTTTTACCTCAAGCTGTTTTTATCAGACCAATCTGATTTTACTTCATTGACCACAGCTAAATATTGCTCTATAATCTGTACAGCATGCTGCAATATCTCTTCTAATTTTTCTTAGATTTTTTAGAATTTTAAGTGTTTTTTCTTTTATTCTAATCAGATGTGAATCTTCAGTTTTGTTTGCTGGTCTAAATTGATTTGATTTGATAATATAAGTTAGCATAGCTTTACATTCTCGTAGTGTTATACAAATTCTAGTATTACTTATACCCTTTTATAGCTACAGTATTTGCCCTAGTTATTTATAGTATATAGATTGTTCATTATAAAATTAATTGCAATTTTATAGGATTTTTTTTTTTGCTTTTTAATACCTGTATTCTTAATTTTACCTTAATAATTTTATCTTTATCTTATTTTATGCTATCAATATGACTTTTTATTTTTATTTCTATTTTAGCGTAATTTTTATGTTACTAGTTTTATGCTGGTCTATGACCGAAATAAAAATTGATTGATTGGTTCTTGCCTTAGCTTTTTTAAAGTCTTGTTTACTTCAGGGAAGGGCTTCAAGGATTCTGTAGGTGCAACTCAACAACCAAAGAATGTCCATCATAAATGTATAGGAGAGATTAGTCAGGTTGATTCATTTCTACCCCTTTAGGTTGGAAATGATGCTCAGAAGCTGAAAGAATTCTATACAAGTGAGCCTGTGGAAGACGTTGAAGCTAAAAACGAGGCCTTGCTGCAATCAGCTGATGTCCAGTGGCATTTGGTTTTGAAGAAGATTCTTTCCACCCAAGATATGGGTCATGACTTTTTAAATTTAGTAAATATGGTGAGGCAATTGCTGATGATTTATAGATACTAGCAATGTTCATTTTCCCACATTCCTTCTAAACCAATCTTGTACCTTTGGGATAAGCCACAATGAGTATAATCAGATACTGTATACCTTCCAAGGCAAAGCTAAGCAAGTCATTTAGGGCATATACAGAAGCACTGCTTTTTTTAGCCTGGCTTAGTCTGCATGTTATTTATTTATTATTCAAATTTATCACCGCCCATCTCCCCCCAATGGGGGACTCTGGGCGGTTTACAAAAAATGATGTTAGCCCCATCTAGATTGGGACCATGATGTACAGAGTCCAGGGGTTAAATCTTCTCCCCAGCATACTGTTTAAAATGTGTGTGGGTACCAATGGAAGTTTTGGATTTTTTCCTTTTATTCCCAAATAATGTGTGGATTTTAAGTAGCAGAGGACTTGGGAGGAAGCATTAAAGCCTCCCTGTTTCTGCATGGCGGTCTTTGAAAACCAAGTACTTCCTCTACAGTAAATAAAAAAGGGAGGCAGATGCATGATGCATATTAAATACATTTAGTTTGCTCCTAGGAAAACATATAGAATTGCATGAAGTTGGAGTTGAAAGAAATCTCTGGCTCTTCTTGATGCTAACTCCCATCATCAAGATGCCAAAAATAGTTTGCTTTCTGTCCCTCTCAGAAAAAAAAATAATGTGTAAATTCTGTCTGGAACAGGTGAATAACAATCTCATAATGAACGTGGAAAATGTTGTTCAAGTAACGGAATGTACTCTTGATATTCTGAACAAAGAGAAAGAAGAATTAACACAGCTTTGGGCAAAATGGAAACTTAGTATGAATCAAGTGAAATCCATCAAACAACAATGTGGAAAATTTAATGAGCAATTTAAAACTGTAAGTGAAATCTACATAACATTTATTCCTAACTCTGTTGAGATTTGATAAAATGGAATTGCCAGTTGTTTTAATTTTGTTTTGGGCAGATCAGAACACCATGTCTTAAGGCCTGAATCTTCTATGGTATATTCAAGAGATTTGAAAGCATAGTAGCTGAACTGTTTAGACATTCCAGCTTTTCTCCTAACAATGGTGTGTTTTTCAAAACTAAGAATTTATTCTACCAATTTTAGGGAAACATGAAATGCATCACAAATTCCTTCCTGGAGTGTACAAGCAGATAAAATGTGCACTGTGATAATCAAAGCACAGAGGATGTCCAAAAAGCCAGGGGTGGCCACAGGGGGTCAAAAAGTCAAGAGGACGGCCATAACCACGCGATCAAAGCCCTGCCCCTTTTTACATGTGTCACAATGCATTTTTATCGCGTGGTGGTGGCCACCCTCTGCAGACACCCCTGCAAAGAGTTTTACATCAGAAAATGCGAAGCCTTATTGATGGCGCCTAGTAGTCAGCCATTTCCCCTGTTACTTCTGAATTCCTCTGGATTCCCCAAAGTTTGGACCTCTATCTTTTATTTGTTGGTGTTTTAAAGATAGCTTGGCAGATTTAAATGAGCTCTGTTGAGTTAACAAAACTCATTCCAGCTTAGATGTTTGTAGGACAGATCAGTAAAAGCAATTTTAAGATGTCAGGAAATACTGTCTAGTCAGATGGAAGGTGGATTCAGAAGCTCAGAACGATTAAAACAGCACCTATGAGCGTTGTTTTCTCCTTTAGCCCCATGATGCCAATTTCAGTTCCATTTGGGATTTGGCTTGCTTTTTGCTGAAACTTCATGTTTAAACATTTATTGGCAATAATACAATGTAATTTTCATAACCAATCAAAGAGAATTTTCATAACTTCTGGTCTATTCTAGTCCTAAAAAATAACATAAATATGAAAGATATAGAGGTTGGCACTAATTTAACACATGTTATAGAATTTTTACTCTACTACATGCAAGTTTAATATACATTTTTTCCTAAAACTGGTCTCTTCTTGTTACTTCATGACTAAATTCTAAAATATGCACTGGCAAATTGTTTTGTGGTGTGTTATAGACAACACAACGCTTAATCATTCTTCAAGAGGCACTCAGATCTACTCTGGCACTTGATCTTGGAAGTAACCTTTCAGTACTTATGGAATTACAAAATAAGTTTAATGAAATGAAACCACAGTTTCAGGTAAGAACATAGATTGAGTGTGTTGAAAAACTGTGTTCTATATGCTTCTACAGATACCGAGAACAATATATTTTGCTTCTTTATAAATCCTAGGGTAATGCAAACATGCAATGCTAAGTGAAAAACCATATGTTTAAAGACACATTTGGCAGTATGTGGAGCAAAATTTATGAAGGTATCCAGACTGAAATTAGTACCTTCACTTTCTTAGAACAAGGGAAAAGTAACAGTTCAAACAGAATGAACAGAGATATCTTGGCTTAAATATAAATGTACTTTCCTTTGAGGTCTGAATACTTTTATTGTACCTAATTCATTAGCAACTCAATGCTGAGGTGGAATACACATTAAAATTATCAGAGCAGCTGAGCTTGAAAGGAGTTCCTGACATGGAAAAATCTGAGAAAATAAGTGAGCTCATTCATCTCCATAAGGAGATAAAAGAAAGGATGGCAGAATACGATGACGTTTTCAACAAGACAGTCAAATTCCACCAAGTCAGAGAGGAAGTAAGTATAGTTGTCTTTATTCTCATGAACCCCACTGTTTCCCTGTCCCATTCATCTATCTGCACTTTCTCTTACTGTGCTATAAATAAACACCACATTAAAAGAAGCAGCTGTTGTTAGGCGATAAGTATGATAAAGTATTTCGGGGGCCAAAATCTGGATTAAGAGTCAAAGTTGTATTGAACCAAGCCTGAGTGCTTTGTGAAAGTAAAATTAAAAGATTTCAAGGTTAATGAAATAAACCTATAATTTTCCCAGCTTGAAGGTCTCATAAAATCAGGAGGATGGGAGATCCTACAAATGAAAGATGTGCCAAGTGACACTTCCCACGCTAAGATCCATCTGAATAATGCTCAGGAGAAGCATGTACATATCAGACATCTGTATAAATTGGCACTTTCGCTTGGAATGGATATACTCTCAACAGTAAAACACCCTGTAAGTAAATATCAGAGCAAGTCCAGAATGGGGGAAAAAGAGTGATTATTCAGGGCATGCTGTTTTCTTTCAATCATGGACTATGAATTTCCAACAGTGCCAGAGGTACAACTGAACTTTTTGCCATTGCACTTTTTTTTCATATTATGGGAGTATACTGGGTGGCTACTACAGTGATCATCTTCTTTAACAAGTATCAGTTAATTGTATGTAACTTTCTTTGACACAAATGATGACTGGCTATAGCTAATAAACTGGAACTCAGATTAGTGAAAAAGAAGATAGTGTTGACAAATGGGTTCACAGGTTGAGGTGATATCAATGTTTTATCTGTTCTGGGTAGATTTGCATTCCCCCATAAGCATAAAGTACATAGTTTTGGGTAGAGGTTGCAATCCTTCCTTTGTCATATGAGGTACCTTTGACCAGTTTTAGGCTAGACCATCAACTGCAACCTCTTCTAGGACAATTCCACCATGCAACCTAAGCTGCTTGTCTCCCATGCTACTCCCAGCCAACTTCAGAAATTCCAGTCCGGATTCCAGTGGGTTGGCAGTCTGTAGTCTGGACTGAGAATGGGCTGATACCCAGTCTGGACTACAGCCACTGCGAGACATGATTGGTTGTTCCCCTGCTTCTTGCAGGGAAAGCAACCCTTGTGGGCTGACTCCAGTGTGGAACAGTGAGTGCCTTTTCCTGTTAGGGATTGTTCCCTTCTCACTAGTTACCATGGCTTTTCTTTGCTTTCCCAGATGTTTGCACACATGCATGTCTTCACTCCCCTTTCCCATGTGATCTCCTTTGACATCAATGCAGACCCTTTCTTTTTTCTTTTTTCCCAGGTACTTTCCCAGTAGTGACATCCTGTTTGTCAGTGTTCTCTCCAGGGATATTCAGATCCAAAGCAGATCATTCTTCCCAACTTTATTTAATTAGATTAATTTGCTTTTAGAGCTTGACTGGTGACTGTTTCTGTTACATTTTATTGATCTGTTATTGGATTATGTTATGTTTTCCTTTTGATTATTGCTGCTTCTGCATTGATTATGCTTATTCTTTTCTTACAATTTTACTGGAGATTGCCCCCGAAACGTAGTATTTTACCTTGTAAAAGATGAATAGATAAAATAAATCAACTTGATTAAAAAGAGTTTCAGAGTAATTTATCTGAATGCACTTTAACAACTAGTTCATTTTACAGTACACAGCAGCAAGAACCTCTGCTCATCTATAGTCCAAGAAACAGCACAATCTGTGAAATAAGTAGAATTTCCTGTGGTTTACACCAAGCTTTACATCTTGCATATATGTTGACAGATAGAGAATTCAAATTTGTATTTTCAGATTTTGCCTAAATTAGAGTCCTATTATATGATATTTTTCATTATTACTGTCACTGTAATAATGAAAATTATGGACAATTGCTTGTTTTTTTAGCATAATTTATATATTTCATTTCAGAATTCCTTTAACGTTTCTGTAAAGAACTTACAGCAGCAACTGGATACCATTGAGTCTGACAGCATTAACTGGGGCTCCAAAGCTGAAAAGTATGAGGAAGAGCTGTCACATGTCCTCCATTTCTGCATCACAAGAGACGAGATACATGAGGTGTGGTGAAAAGAACTCATTAAATGACTGAAACTGTTGTGTTCTTTGCCTTCTTGTTGAAACTCTTCAGTAATGCCCTTGTATTCCTTTTTGTTTAAGCTTCTGAACACTTGATTTATAAACCAGTTGTAGAGATATTAGTGGCTCTCTAATTAAAGCCTTTGTTAGCACCCGAATTCCTGGAGACAGAAAAGCAGATTGCAAATTATCACAGCTATACTTGACTTTAGTCAATCAGTATGTAAGATAGATTAGTGATATACTGAGATGCCAGAGTTGTAGTTTGTATTGCTACAGATTATAGGCAGGAGTTGTTTTTCTTCACCCATATGTAAAATGTCATCTGCATCTAATAAACCACATTGGCGCAATCTAAATGCTTCTTCTAAAAAATCTAATTCATCAGAAGCAGGAGCAATTTCCCCTTCCCCATGCCCTGAAATGCATGTGAAGTCTGGAATGAATGTCAGATGAAGGAATGGAATTAGAATTCTCATTGTGTGAATTGACTGTTGCTAGTGCAACTTTGTACTCCACCAGTAGGGTTATTCTAAAATAAATGATTTCTTTACCCTGAAATTCATGTTTTTCACCATAGTTCTTATGTTCAGAAGCACTCGAAATCATGATCTACACCCCACCCATATTCTTGAAATAATATATTCTGGTGTCTTGTTCTCATTTGATTCAGTGGCAATAGGATTAAAAAGATGTCTGATTGAAGCTCATCTGAGATCCTTCAGCACTTTTGTGCAACATAAATGAAGCTATTGCTTCCTGACAAAGAGTTTAAGGCATAGAAACCCTCCAAAGCATATTTAGATGGGTTGTTATTTCTTAATATGGTGAATTCTTAACCTTAAGAATTCTTTAAGGGTTCTTAAATTCTTATATATGGTGGCTGAAATCCATAGAACTGGTTTGGGCACTCCCAACTTAGATGGTTAACTTTTTTTCTTTCTGATTAGAAAAGTCCAGTGGCATATCATAAATTACTTCAGAAAGTTCTCTTGGTTTCAAAAATGGTTTCTGATGATGCATGGCAAGCTATTGTGCAAGAAATACCAGTATAAAGCCCCCCTGATGTAAGGAATTAGTTTGCAATTGTTTTGGCATTCTATATGCAATATTTGAAACATGTGTAGGTAAATCACCATACAATGGGCAAAACTCTTCACTTTTAAGAAAACAAAAGTCAGTCTTAAGACTACACAGATGCATTTATAGGTCTACAAACTGTCTTAATTGTGTTCTCAGCTGGTGTCCTTGTTGATCTTCTAGAGGTGACACCTTGTACATTCACCTCTGCTGATCAGCCTGTTTGTACTCAGCCTAGTGATTTATACTCAGTAGGACAATAAAGCAAGCATCATCTTTCACTTTCCTGTTAATGCCAATTCTCTTGATGAGTATGTTTGTCTGGCTGGCTCAGTGAGTTGGGCTCACTTGGAATGTGGTTTTGATGGGCAAATTTCGCCTTAGCGCAAGTTCCACTAGGACTCCAAAACAGTCTCCAGCTAGTAACTTCACTGCAGATCTCTCAATATACAGTCAGAAAGCATTTTTGGTAATCACACTTACTTTTCATAGCTTTGATATTTAATCCCGTGTAACAGTACAGAAAAGCCAATAAACTTGTCATGTAACTACTATAGAAAGAAATTTATTTATGGACTGCAGTTTAGCTCTAGTGAAGTGTACAATTAAAAATAAACTGACATCCTGATGAGATTTAGATAGTGCTTTCCTATTGTATAAATAGCAAGTACATCATGAAAAACAGTGACATTATGTTGGTATGATAGTAATGTGATGCTTTTAAAGGCTAGAGGGCCCCACTGCTATGCATAAACTAACTAGAAGTCAGTTTAAGTTAGCTTAATATCATTTAAAATGACATTTTGGGTAGTTTGCTAAATGCAGTTCAACAAAATTCATTTGATAATCATGTAATATTATTTAATTTGATTCTGGTCTTCCCTTTAGAAAACACTGAGCACGTCTGCTGATTAGTTTCAGTCCAGTTTCATCAGTTTTCAAATAGAAAATATGTTTTAAATGGGGAAAATATAAAACACATTTTCCCTGAAGTAGTACTCAGATAAAGCAAACCAATTTTTCCCTTCTTTTTTGCCCAATGGAAGCAGTAATTGGCTCTGTGTGGCTCCAGTTTATTACTTCCTTATGAATGAGCAGAAGTTCATATTCGTACATGGCCCAGCATGGAAGGTTGGAGCATACTGATTACATATTCTAGATTTCAAAACTAATTTGTTGCCCAAAACACATTAACAAACCTAGCTTTCATATATGGTCCACATATCTAAAACAAGTTTGGAAATCCATTTTAAAGCTCAATTGACAATGAGTAGTGAGTAATGAATGGGGTTCATTACAGTCGGACAGAACTGTGCAGGGGAAAACCTTTACCTTTTACCTAGTGAGTAATGAATGGATTTCCGTTTTTAAAACAGATGAAACTAGACTGAAACTAATTTCAATCTTTCTAGAGCAGAGCTTTCCAAACTGTGTGTCGCGACACAAAAGTGTGTCGCCACACACAGCGTGGTGTGTCGCCACACCACCTGGAAGTGGCGGCGCGCGCGTGCATGGTGGCGGTGGCAGCCGCTGCTGCCGCCACCATGCACGCGTGCGCCGCCGCACGCCCCCCTGCACCGCCACACGCCCCCCTGCGCTGCCGCCGTGCGTGCGCGCTGCCGCACGCCCCCCTGCGCCGCCGCTGTGCGCGCACTGCCGCATGCCCTTCTGTGGCGCCGCCATGCGCGCGCGCCGCCGCCGCGCCGCCGCTGGCGTGTCACCAGCGGCGGCACTTTGGAAAGCCCTGTTCTAGAGGGAAGATAATCAAATAATCAAAATTTGGCTTAATAATAAGAGAAATTATTTTCCTACCAAGAAGAAAATCACAAACCCACCAAAATTGGCAGGGCAAGCTACTGTATATAAACAGGGAGCAAACCCCACACTCACTCGCACTGATGATGTTACCTAGTCGGGTAATGAAATGTCTGCAAACAAACAACCAAGCTCAGAGAGCACCAAGGACTCCACAGTTCAACCCTGAGTGACAGATACACTCTTCTATTGGAAGATAAATTTATTAATGTTTAACCCTTATGTAATGAAAGCGAAGTAAAGTGAAACCGCCCAGGGTCTACTGTGGTGGAGATGGGCGGTGATAAATTCGAATAAAAAACAGACTGCCTCAGGAGAAAATGGTCTCCTTCACTTGAGGTTTTTAAGGAGAAGCTGGACAACCATGTCAGAAATAATGTAATTGTAACCTGAATATTACAATTTTATACCGAGCTGGACTACAGAAGTTCTGAGGACCCTGTTCTAAAATACTGTGTCACTAATTGACTTATATAAACTACAAACAACATAAAGAGGAACATAAATTATTTATAGAGGTTTTTAGGACAAGAATCTAAAGCAAAATACTCCTGTCATTTTACAACTCCATGCTTACTTCAGCAGAGATTAGGCCCATATTTCAAAACCAATTTCAGACTTGTGGGACATGTTAATGCCATTCTGGATATATGATAGTATGCAACCATAAATCAAAGTTTACATTTGTGCCTGGTATCCAACTCGCATCAGTTCTGCATCACAATCAGTGCAATGTAGTCTTGTTCAGAACTTGCCATGACAGCATTTTAAAATAACACTTTGTACCACTACTTTTCTCTGCCACCACCACCACCTTCTTCCATTCCAGAAGTGCCACAGCACTGTGTGGAAATATACTGTGTATAAATATTTCTAAATTACATACTTCATTTGTGATGTTTCAATGCATGCCTTCCAACAATCAATTTATACATGTATGAAAAAAAGCTACAGTACATTAAAGTGATTCCTTGAAAGCCTTCATTCTGAAAGAAAAAGGAGAAATAGGGTCTTTTGATTTCTTGTGATACATGAGAAACAGCTTATTAAAACAGAGTCCTTGTAGTTCACTGTTTGTTTTCTTCTTCTTGTGTGACAAATTGCAATAATTGTCATAAATTATTCCTTGCAGTTTCTTACCCATGAAAAACCAGCTGTGATGGCTTGTCGTAGGTCAGAAATGATGGCTTTTAGGGTCAAGGCTAATTAAAATAACTTTTTAATAATATGTGGAATAGTTGTAGTCAACTCAAATGACCCAGTTGCCCTGCTGTCTTGTGCAAACTTGTGCTGTCATATCTTCATGTGATTTTTCCTCAATGAATCAAATATACTGATGAATACTGGTAAGCTGCTATATTTCACAAATTGTAATAATTCCAGATTGCTGACAGCATGACACTATAGTGTTATTATACTTAACATTAATTGCTTCCTCAGAAATGTCCCACTTAATTCAGTTGGGACCTCTTTCAAGTACTCATGCTTAGGGCAAGTTTGGAGTGTTAGATTCTTGTGGGGATTTCTTACCTGCCTTGGATCTGATTGATTGATTATGTGTCATCAAGTTGTTTTCGACTCCTAGTGACCACATAGATAGATTTTCTCCACGATGAACCTTGGATTTCTCCTTCCCCTAGTATGCTGGTGCACTCCTTTCTTCTTTGAATTTTAGATGAATATCTATCTATCTATCTATCTATCTATCTATCTATCTATCTATCTATCATCTATCTGTCTGTCTGTCTGTCTATCTGAATGACACTGAAGAATTTGTTTAGTACTTTGAGCTATATTGCTCCTAATGCAAATGAATTCTGTCTATCAATAAGTAGCAGAACTATTCTTAATTATTGGAAAATAGCCAGAACTAAGGCATAATGTAAGGAGTCTAATGCTGTGAGTCTACATCTGCCACTGGTTTTCATTTAGAAGGAGAAAAGTAAGAACAGCTGCATTCTGTCGACATCCTTTCTGAAACAATTAATTTCTATTTTATGCACTTTCTATCAAAACAGGAAAAAAAAGTTTAAAATCTTTTATAAGTACACTGACAACCTATTAAAGGGATTTTTTTTTTGCTGATATATGGTTCTATGTAAGGATTTCCTCTCCCCAACCAAAGAATAATTATTTCACATTTTAAATAGAAAAGGAATCTTTGACTAACTGGAAATGAATTTCCTGCTGGCTCTGGTGTCCTATAAGAGAAAGTTGCAACTACAGTACTTCAAGTGATAATAAATGGATTATGGTAATTATAAATTCTCATATAAACCGAGAAGCATATGTTGAAGTAAAAGACATTTTTAAGTTGAAAGTAAATGGCAGACCTCAAGTAGGTCTCACACATATGCTCCTTGTAAAGTATCTTTATTCTGGGACAAGGTGGGTGTAATAAATACACTGAGTATTTATTAAGAAAGTTTTTCCAGCCAATGCAAACAGCTTATTCAGAATACATATTTAGCCAATTTCATCTACAACTATCACTAAGATTCCCTAAAGTGAACAGAGAACCCCCGTTGTTGCCATCTTCCAAAAGTTAAATGGAGCTCTGTACTTGTACTCCTTAAATATGAATATGAAACTGGAAATCTCTTCCTTTCTTTTACTTTATTAAACTCATCATAATAAATTTGTTGTATTTAAAACAGAACAAAGATAGAAATATCAAATTTGGTACAGTTTAAGTACTACCACTATACCATATGGTTTACATTAACAAGATCTTAGATATTAACACAATATATAGTACATATGAGAAAAGGAAATTTAAAAAAAATTACATAGAAATATAATGCTATAGAAAGCAGGTCAAGAATATTTGACCAAGTTGCTTGAGAATGCTCTTCTAAGAAAAAATAAATTATTTGAATATTGGCAGAACAGACTCACGGTTGCAAGTTGGGTATAAATTTGTACTTCCGATGTTGCAGAATAGGTATTTAGGATATGAAAAGTTCCATATATGGGGAATATAACAGGAGAACATGTACATCCTGTGAATATGATACCAAAATCTAGAATTGTAACATCCAAGCTCATTTTTCCCTCTCAGGCAGACAATGTTAAGCAACGATATAGAAAGACTGAACACATAAGTATACAAGTACACGTCTCTTTTGTGGGGAATTGAATTGGGAGAATCTGACAGCTGCTATTGTGTTGCTGCCTAGTTCCCACAATTCCCACTGGCCTAAAATGGGGATTGATTGGAAAGCATACCTTATTCCTGCCCTCTTGGCTCTTGCTTCAGGACACAGCTGCAATAGTGTCGGGTTTTTTTTTTTTACATGTTCTTCCTTCCTCTACACTTTATCAGGTGCACACCAGTCATATTCACTTCTGTTTCCATTTTTTGTTTGCCAATAGTTACCCTGAGTAGCTGTAACCTTTTGATAAAATGTTGTGATGTCACCACTGTTTGCTCATTTCAGTAGCACAAATACTTGCCTCCCTGATCGTGACTGCCCCTGCCCCTCTCCCAGCTCAGCCAGCATCAAAAATGGATGTCAGTTTAAGAAAGCTCTAAAAGATGCAAATAAGTGAATATCATAGCAGTGATGGTGATTTAAACACATATCCATTAAGAATGCTAAAAAAAAGTGACTTTCTATTTTGGCATAGCTTGTAGAAAACTGGAAAACCATGGATTTAGCTTCTTCCTTTAAACCAGCCAAATAAAACTTTGGAATATGTTGTTTTTGAGATGGTATAGAGCAACATAATTTTGCTGCAGCATGTTAATACACTGGTTCAAGAGGCAATTAATTCCATTCCAAATACCCCCATATGAAACTCATATGGGTATTAAATTTGAGGGCCTGCAGCTTTATCTCATGGGTTGCTAAATGGCAAGTATCCTCTGCATTGTTAAATTTCAGAAGCTAGAGCTCAAACACCCTGGCCAAAAAAAAAAAGGGGGGGGGGAACATGCTTATATTTTAAGACCCTCCATAAGAAGGAAGGAGAGTGATCTAGAAAAGATACATTCCATAGGCTGCTTGCAGATGGGGTGCAAATCTTATGGAGTGATTTGACCCCATCTCTGGTAATCACTGGATGTTTATCATTCTGCTTAGTCCTTCCTTCTTCCTACTGCAGTCACGAAGTTTTGTGCAAATGGGGAACTTTTGTTTGCAAGCAGTGAGTGATGCTGAAAATCAGATGTGAATTGCAGTTGTCTTGCAGACAATGCTTAATTTCTCTAGAGTCTCATCCCTCTAGCAGAGGATGGCAGGACTGTGTGAAGAGATCCTAACAGAGAAATGTCATGTTGGGGGTATGCCAACATTGTGGGTAGATGAGAGATTCACAGTTTCCTCTTTTGGGAGAAAAAAGGATGGCATTTATGTTTCGGTGCCAAATAGAAGCAGCACGAAGCACTCCTTGCTGGGAATAGATGAGCTCCAACTGGCTAAGACATCTCTGTGTTCATCTCATGGCTTTCAGTTCCATGTGGGCAGACTCACAAAAAGTAAATATGTATTACCATTTAGGCAAAACGTCAGAACAGCCTGTTCAAGCTATGCTTCATTTTAATTGTGAGGCCAGGCAACTGGAGTCAGGGTAAGGCCAGTCAATTAGAAAGTGCCTGTATACAACCTACTGTTCTGATGACATCCAAAGCAGAATTGTAGGCTGCTTCCCCTTCTGATTGATGTTAACATAGCAGAGCTCTCTGGCAATTTGAACAGCATCACATGGGACAGACCATTACATCCGTACCACCAGCACATGTATGGAGAAGTCACATACACATACACATTTTCATTTTTAAATTTCTGTTTATATATCTAACACACGCTACCATTTATCAAGCAGTGTGTGTTTAATATGACCAAAAACAGTCATACAGTCACAAAATGCAGTTTTCATAACTGTCAACCTGCATTGTTTATTTCCATATGATTTATCGAAGTATTTTTATCATAGGAACTAACTTGCAAATATTGCATCATATTTAACAATTTAGGGCTTACATAATATTCCTACATAATATTCCTACACAGAGGTGATTGCCGCAGATTACAAAATATCACAAATGCATACAGTTTAGAATACAGATTCACCACTGACTTAAGCTACATTTATCTCTGAAAAGGTATGCATGTATTTATTAAGCTATTTATTACTGTCAAAATCCTCTAAATTATTTCTTTTCAGCTCAGAGAATCCTTTAAAGATCTCAGAAAGAAATTCAACAACATGAAATTCAACTACAGCAAGAAAACGGAAAAAGCACGGAATCCAAAGACCTTAAGAATTCAAATTCAACAAATGGATGCTTTTTCTGAAAAAAATCAGGTAATAATTATAGCAATTAAGGACACTGAATGCATGCGTAAGCTTTATTCTGAATGTACACAGTTGACTAGGGTAATCTCTCAAATGTTTCTTCCATTTGCAGCTGATGTAATAGAACACCAAAGGTCACATTGTTTCCTTTTAATAATTGACTTAGGGTAGGTTCTGTGTGTGTGTCTTAGAAGTTAGAAACCAACCCAACCTTCCCAGTCTGCTTTTCTTTTATATACTTTATCATTATTATGTTATTGCTATTGCCATAAACATAGTTTTACATGAACAAACATTAAAATGCCTGGGGGAAAAAACTATCAAACACGTGTAGGATCTCATCTGCTAAGATGACTGACGATGCCAGGCAGTGATGCATCGCCTTCGTCTTCATTGAGGACTATGAAAAGTATGATTCTATAGAAAGTTACAAATACACACTGAAATGGTGCAGTGTGTTTTATTGCCTTTGCCCTCCAGTCATTCTGCTAATACTACACAGCATAAACTTACTAACATGGTTCTAAAATTCTTCTTGTGTTCTTTGGAACAGGTACTCAGAAAGAAGTTAGAGAATCTAAAGAAGAAAGTTTTAGATTCTTTATCAACTCAACCAAGTGAAAAAGCCGAAATTATTTCTGTATCAGTCAATGAATTAGAGAAACAGCTGGTTGAATTTGGGAAGATTATGGAAGATTACAAGCAAAATTTGGATCTGATGGAACATTTGCAACAGATGATGGAAGAGGTATAACAAAACCCTAAATGTAGCTAGGATAAGATGCCAGCTCTGAGATTTAGGAAACAAGTGTAGACTCCTGTGTACTATCCATATGTCTGTCATCTATCAGCTCATGGATATAATTAGCAAAAGGAGGCTAAATGAATATACAATTCTTAAAGACTGTCCACAGCCTAGACTTAATTTCTTCTTATTTTACTTAAATATATAGACTACCATGTTTACTGTATATGTTTTCCTGAACTAGTTTATAATAATGAAGTAACTCTAAGCAAAGAAAAATGAAGCCCACAACATTCCATTCCATCTTCCTGTGCTTTAAAAATGTATATTTTGGTACAGAAAGTTGCATTAGAATGAAGATGAGGAAGGATATTAGGATGTATTTCTTACTGAATAATATGGGTTAAGTAATATGGGTTAGGGGTTAGGGTTAGGGTTAGGTTGCTGATCTTCACCTATAAAGCTTGGTACCAACCTTATCCCACCATAATTGGCCCAACCAATTCAATTTTGCTGAGGAAAGCAGCTTCTGGTTCCCTATTTTCAGGAGATGAGGGGGTCCAAGGCTTCGTGCCAGCCCTGATGAGTCAGGATTCAGTAAATGTTGGAACTCTGTTTTGGAACAAGAAAACCAGCATATGCAGGCAGATCCCTTTTGCTGGACTGGGGTTGTAAAACAATAGCCTCAGATTAAGAATAGCAGCAGCAGCAGCAAAAGCAAAAGCAACTGAAGGAAATCTAGCATTATAACTTGTTTGTTTGTTTGTTTATTCATTTGTTCATTCATTCAAACAATGTATATAGCCACCCATCTCACAGCAGTGACTCTGAGTGGTGCACACAAGATTCAAACCAAAAAAAGGGAATATAATATATAAAATTAAGGACCCAAATGCTGATCCAAAATAATAGTGGTGATGATGATGATGATGATGATGATGATGATGATGATGATACACTTAAATAGAATATAATTTAAAAAAATTATGAAGGAAACCTGCCTGAAAAAGTGGTTGAGATGTTAGCCTGGCAAAAGAGAGTCCCATGAAGTTCAGCCACAGAAACTCACTAGGTGATTTAGGGACAGTTGTTTACTCTCTCTTAGCCCAACCTACTTCACAGGGTTGTTGTGGAGAAAAATAGACAAAGGGAATGCTGTATACGCTGCCTTGAATTCCTAAAGGAAAGGTGAGATATAAATCTAACAAAAAAATACATTTCACTGAATGGAACTTACTGCTCTCCTCATAATTGCTAATCTCACTCCAAAAGGCCCAAGTACTCCAGGTAGAAGGGAGAGCTTCAGGTGACAGAGTAAGGTACGCAGTACTCTCGGCTATCCTGCAGCATCGTTGTGCATCATCACCTGATAGAAAATACCTTGATCTTTCAATCATGATGGAAGTTAGAAAGGTTTTAGTTTCTCTTTTCACTCCTGCATTAATGGAACATGATATACCTGCTTTTACTAAGTTTGTGACACCCTAAATGGCGCAGAAGTGGGTTACCTTAGCAACCGTCTTACCCAAAATGAGCCTGCCCATCCTGCATGGTTATCAAGAGAGGGTGCTGTGCCTGTGTGAAATAGACCCTGGGCCAGAACACGGGCCCTTCTTGGAGCTTCAGCTCTAGGAAATGTGCTGCCTGTGGAGATAATGGTCCCCTTTGCTCCTGGTTTTTAGGAAACCTCTGAAAACCTTTCTTTTTAAAGTGGGCCTTAGCTGTTTATTCAGATTATTGTTATTATTGTTATGATTTATTTATTTATTTATTTATTTATTTCCCTTAGGTATAGTATCTTTTGTTTTAGGAAATAACAGATTTTTTTTTCCATTCTATAAGTATACTTCTGTAATGACATCTCGTGTATATCTGTTTCATCTATTTTTAGTAATAAATTGGTACCGTTCCCAGTGAAGAATTGCGTGACTGACCACTTCTTCCTGAACACATAAAAATATTATCTTTTACTGTATAGGGAATGTCTGATACAAATGTTGACAATCTTGTACATATTTTATGAATGTCCTGCAACTCAGATATATTGATGAATGCTGACAGTCATTAAAGCAGCAGTCACTTTTCTACATTATATCTGAAAGGCAGGGTGGAGGGATACAGTCATAAAATTAATATAAGATTGTCAGGATTTATGAAACACATTCTCTATAGCAGTCTTAAAATAGTAGTCCAACATATTGGGTGGGGTCTGAGATTGGGGAAAGCTGTCCTATAGCAATAAAGGAATGAATGTTTAAATAGATTGAATAAATTGAGCAATGTTTTGATTGATTGATTGATTGATTGATTGGATTATGTGCCATCAAGTTGTTGTCAACTCTTTAGCAACCACAAAGATAGATTTTCTCCATGAAGCAACGGGATTTTATGTATTGGAATTGTAATTCCCTTTCTCTTACATAGTGTCAATTTTGGTGCGACGAAGCAAGCGCAACAGTACTTAGGGTTGGAAGATACTCAACAGAGTGCAAGACGAGGGAAGCAGTGGAAATACTCTACAAACAATTCAAGAAGTTCCTTGACCCTGTGGTCTCTCAGCAAGAGGAAAGAATCCAGCAGGTTACTAACCTTGCTAAAGACTTATATGGTAAAAACTTACAACTTAAAACTCCCACACATACACTTTGAATATGGAGTTGCTGCTATTCCAGGATGGATGAATATTAGTTTATTTAAAAATGTTTTAAACAGGCTATCTTTTGGAGGATTCTGTAAAGTTTAATACTAAAGTGCAGAGGCATAAAAATATCAGAAACAGGTTTCAAAATCTGCAACCAGGTTTTTGACACAAATACTTCTGAAAACAGCTGCAGAAGGCAGTAGCCCAAACCAAAGGAATATATATATATATATATATATATATATATATATATATATATATATATATATAAATTTTATCCCCACCCATCTCTACCGTGGTAGACTCTGGGCGGTTTACAACCACAATATAAAAGATAAAACCTATACGTTTAAAACTACTATATACTAAATGATAGTTCCAGGAGGAACTATCATTTCCTTCACTCCAGGCACGGCGGCAGAGCCAGGTCTTCAAGGACTTTCTAAAGGCCAGGAGCGAGGGTGCCAGTCTCACCTCAGGGGGCAAGTTATGCCACAGGGCGGGTGCTATTGCAGAGAAGGCACGCCTCCTGGACCCCGCTAGATGGAGTTCTTTTAATGAAGGGATATATATATATATATATATATATATATATATATATATATATTTGTATCACCGCCCATCTCCTCTATACCAGGGAACTCTGGAATATGCAGGGAAATGACAATTCAGCTGATAAATGAGCTCCCTCCTTCCTCTTTTTGTGTTGAAAAAGAATGAGAGATTTTTGTTACTACAGGACAATAGCAGACTGTGGGCAGGCCTGTAACTTTCTGTCCTTCTTCTCAGCATTTGAAGTCAACAAAGGAGATTGCCTTTAAGGCTTGGGAGTGTAAAACCAGTAGCAGTATAGAAGTGCTCATAATTTCTACTTAGGAAAGTTTGCCAAATCTTAAATTTATGACTTTTCCCCCCAGTCTACACTTGTGTCCTGGCTTTCTGAAACTGTCATACAATCATTAGCACTATGAGAGAAAAGACTACCATTGCAATCTTCAGTAAATCAGTTACAAATAAAAAATATAATCAATATTCTCAACAAAGGGACTATGTATAGTAATCACTGAGATTGAAAACGGAATAATAAATGCAAATATAATTATTCTTAAAATTTTAACCGTTGTCAAATTTTCAACTTTAAACATTAAGCCAAAGTGGTATAGTGATGAAACTGTTGGACTAGGAGCACGCGGACTCTGGTTCAGGTCCATAGAAGCTCACTGGTGACTTTGGGCCAGTCCCTCACTCGGCCCAATCTACCTTGCAGGATTGTTGGAAAAGTAGAAAGAGAGAACACTATATACCCTGCCTTGAGTTCTTGTACAAAATGCAGAATATAAATTTAATAAATACATTTTTTAAAAAAAATAGTGACTGTTTCATTGTATCTTAATTATCTGGAAGAAAGCTTCACTGAACTTACTGTTGGGACTTATTTCCAAGTTATCATGCAAAAAAGGTTCCAGGACATGGAAAATGGGTCCAAATTGTCTGGGATCCATAGTCAAAGTATCAGCTTTTCATTTACCTTATTGTGGATAATGCAGATGTCTTATCACTCCATTTTTGTAAATTATAGGTAATGAAGAAGGAAAGAAGTATGTTGAAAAAATAGCAGCAAAACACAAAGAAGTTCTTGATTCTATCAGTGAATTGTGTAGCTCCTTGACAGAACTTGAAGACAAGCTTGGGGTAATTTTTTTTTCCTACAGAAAAGAATTACTAGTCTTTAGAGCAGAATCCATTAACCATTTATGCCATTAAAATGTGCTGTGGAGAGCTGTGGAGACGATGCAGGATGGATATTTAATGATAGTGAATAAGTGAGCCAGCAAGTGAATAATAAAGACATAAACATTCAGGACATGCAGAGGGGTGTTTCTAAGACAAGGGCTCACGGTCCTTTTATGTAAGTGGATTTCTAAACATATGACATTGGATTCTACCCGTACATTGGATTCTAACCCTAACAGTCTACAAGTCAGAAATGAAATGTCAATTGCTGAGCCATTACAGCATCTGGCTTTTACTTGGGGTGGGGTATGTCTGAATATGCAACACAAGATTTGGTACAGATTTCAGGGAAAGCTGCTTTTCTATCACAGCATCCTCTAAGGCCTTCTGGTGTGTCCCAATGACCCACAAAAGCAACCTACTTAGGACAAGGGAGGTTTTTTTTGGCAGGTTTGCATACTTGTGGAAGAGACATGTCTCACTCCCTCGCTAACAACCCTTATTTTTAAAAAGGCATACTATTTCTTAAGTCTACTGCTGTTTTATCAAATTTTGGGCTGCAGGGTTCTCTACGGCAGTTTCCTATTTCTGTGGGACTTTTAAGCGATGTGAACCACCTAGAAGGACAGCTGGGATATACTGTAAACATGACAAACACACCAAGAACAAATACAAAGTTTATATTGTATTGTATTGCTTTGTATGCAATGATCTGAACCCCAGATCTCCTGCTGCAAAAGCTGGCATTTCCTTGTCTGTACAGAAAAACGTCAAAGCCCCCGTTGTGGAAAGTTGTTTATACTTTGGTTCCTGGCAATTACATACAGGATTTAACAAAGCTAATTATTATTTTTATTGCTATGTTCAACTACTTTTGGTTTTGTTTCACAGGAAGACTCATTAAAGGGGAAATCACCAAATTCTAATAACTTTGATGATGAGCTAGAAACAGAACAAGACAAACAGAAACAGAAGATAAATGAAGAGTATATTAAAAAAAAAGTATATGAGCTGAAGCAACAGGTTTGTACTTTTTTTCCAAGTTAATTTTGTGTAAATGGAGCTAAGGGCTTATAATAGGGAAGCAATTCAAGCATGAAAATCCTTAAAATAAAATCTCTTGCCTGGAAAATAGGGAAACATCTCCCACACTGAATTATTTGCTTTCTTATCAGTTAAAATTAATCCATTCATGTCATACACTTGTGTACTTTTTAGATGGTTTTTAAATATTATCTGAAAACCCATTTATAACTAGGATAATAGGCACTGTTATTTCATTCAGCACTGAAAAGGTAACATTAAGAAAGATACATGGTGTTACTTTCCAGAGAAGAAAAAGTCCAGGTAATCTTTTTCAGCAAATCCAACAGTCTTGTGGAACCATAAAGACTAATTAAAGACTAATATATTTATTATATATAAATATAATAAATATATTATATTTATTAAAACTATCCTTCATGAATCATGAATCCTCATGATTCATGAAGGATAGTTTTGTCTGAGGGGTATTATATATGCGTATATAATGTTGGGAAGTAGGACGAGGGATAAGGAAATACAAAAGAAGAGGTGGAAGTCAATGGTTGCTTCTGGACAACCAATATGTTTGTCTCCCAATCCTGGGCACCCAAAATTGACCCAGGCTGTCCTGTACATTTGGATCTGTGCATCCATAGAACTTGCAGGGAACTGTCAGCCAATCATTTCTTGCCCTTTCTGGCCAGTGAATGAGCAAAGAGCCAATCAGTTGTTACATGTTGGCCAGTAATTGTATCCTTTGGCCAGCCTTTTCAGATCTGTGCTTAAATGCATCTCTCTTCCCACCTTCAAAAATATGAAAGAGCTTGTCATGGTGGCAGACCTCTGTCACCTTCAATATTAATGCTGATGTGCCTGCAATTCTGCTTTGGGTCTCCTCTACGTTATCAGGCCAGTATGATGGGATTCCGGGAGGTGGGAGGCAGGGCAAATGAAATAACTCCCTGTCAACATAAGGAAGGAGTATACTGTCATTTCTGAAGTGGCATTCTCTGCCTTAAAATTGCGTGTCTCCATCTGCAGATACAGTACCATTGGCACAGAGATAAATTTATTTTATTTTTTATTATTTTTATTTATTTATTTCTATCCCACCTTTATGAACATACCTAATACTCCTTCCTCCTCCTATTTTCCCCACAACAACCACCCTGTGAGGTGAGTTGGGCTGAGAGAGAGTGACTGGCCCAAGGTCACCCAGCCGGCTTTCATGCCTAAGGTGGGACTAGAACTCAGAGACTCCTGGTTTCTGGCCCCTTGCCTTAACCACTAGACCAAACTGGCTCAGTTTGTCTAAATCAGGGTTGTTCACAATTGCAAATAAATCAGGGTTGTTCACAATTGCAATCCCCTAGTTAAGACTGTTGGAGGCAGTGTGCTTTGCATTGGTGTATGAGTGTTCCTAAGAGTGGGAATCTAACCAGGGCAAGGTTTAGTGAAACAGGTTTATAACATTAACAGAAAGAAGAGCTTAGGGGAAGAAATATTTGATAAGGATAAGCAACACTTAGCATGGAGCATGGAGCACATTCTATCAGATAGAAGTCAAGAGCAAGCATTCCATGCCTAGGAAGAATGGCAGGAGGAGGGCTCTGAGATCAGCAAAGAGCAATTAGAGGGACAAAGAGAAGAACAGAATAAATCCCTATCTACATCCCACTGTGGTCAGTAGGTTGTGAGGTGCTAAGAGCCAGTGTCTGATGTGGCTAACGGGAAGGGGGGGGGGCTCATTTCATGAGTACCACACTGCACCTTTGCCTGGAAAGTCCGGTCTCCATAAGAATTGCACTGGGTAGCTGGTTAACATAGAATAGTTCTACATCTCAGTCTCCTACTTCTTCATTGACCAGGTCCTTCCTCCACAGCTTCCCACAAGAACGGATACAGAAAGTATAAATATGACTCATCTCACAGATTGTAATCCACACGTCCATTTAAATCAACCGTCACCCATCAAAGCTCACACTATAATCTTTCATAGCATAAAAGTACTCTTATAGCCAGTCCTGTTTAAAAAGTACAGTACTTATTTTTTATTTTTATTTTTATTGTGATATTTATACCCCGCCTATCCCCTCCCTAACGGAGGACTCTAGGCGGCTTACATACATATACATATACATTTTTTTACCATATTATACAAAGTCACCAATTATACAGTGTAATTATACAGTGCACCAGGAGAGGGGGTAAGGGAACCGGCTCTTCTAAGGCTCTGGACTACAATTCCCAGGATGCCTTGAGCCGGCTGCTGACGTCCTGTTGATGTCACTTCCTGGTCTGTCCTCACCGTCGCATTCAATCTTCCTCCGATCTTTTCCTCCGGTGGAACCGGCTCCCGGCAGGACACCAGCAAATTCTCCCACTTAAGGTGGTACCCATTTATCTACTTGCTAGGCTTTCGAACTGTTGGGTTGACAGGAGCTACTCCCATCCAGATGTTTTAAGGAGGGACAGTAAATATAATAGTTTTTTCCATAATAGCTATTATAAAGCTATATAAAGCTCTGGAACATTCTACCCCCAGAGGTGAGGCAGGCCCCCTCGCTCCCGGCCTTCCGGAAGAACTTGAAGACCTGGTTCTGCCGCCTCGCCTGGGATGGGAAGGGTGACAGTTCCTCCTGGGGATGGCTGGTGCCATAGAGTCCTCTTTTAAACATGATCTTACCGCCCCTTGGATTTTATATTTAACTTATTTTTTTACTTGTATTGTATTGTATTGTATTGTATGTATTTTAATTGGTGATTTCACTGTAAACCGCCCAGAGTCCCCCCTTTGGGGGAGATGGGCAGTGATAGAAATTGGGAAAACAAATAATAATAAATGAAGTGTAACTTACATTGTCAATATATAAAGGTATCCTACTCACTTAGAAAATAATGGTTCAGCCATTTTTTACACACACACAGAAGTTTTTAAAAAGTATCCTGTGAAAGCCTAGGATTTGGACAATACGCTGGCATTTTTTCATGTATTCAGTTACTAAAATTATTAATGTTTCTGAAGTGGGGCAGAAATTCTTAAACATGTAGTGTTTAGGCATTGCCTCTGCCTCTCTCCAAAAAACTCTGAAGAAAATTGGTTTTTCCCTCTTTCCTTTGGTTTTAGAGCAGGGGTGAGCAGAAGGTACATTAAGATCCCCTGACAAATCTCTGAGTGATCTGCAAGTAGGGGAAACCACAGTTTAACCAGGGAAATGTTCCTGTGCCAAAAGTTTATGGTATTTTAAAGGAAGGGAAACCAACCATTCTGAATTATTGATGAATAGCTGGATTTACATAACTTCCTGGGAGCAACAAATACCAAACACAGGGGGGAAAGAGCTGTGCCTGATTTTTTTTTTTAAAAAAAAACTGTAGTTAGGTTAGCATCCTGTGTCCTATACTAGCCAAGCAGGTGCACCAAGAAATAAAATATCTCTTCCATGCTCAATATCTGTACTCGCTGAGCTTCATAATACACCATGAATACAGATGTCCCATTCATTATTAAGGCAAATAGCTGGCTATAAAATTACCCTTCATGATAGTAACATCCCAACTAGAGGCCATCTCAATAACTGTCTTTTCAGAATCTGTTATAAATGTATATCACTGGGGGACACAAAGTTATGGGAGAAGCAGAAGAATATTTTCCTACTTTGTATCACGTTTGTGTTACCATAATGCAAATAGAAACTATCGCTGTTATTTCAGCATTACTTTTCTCTATTCATTGTACTCAGTAGTAGTAATCTGTGGTCTGACATTTAAATAATTAGCTTAGTAAATTAAAAAGGACATAGATCTGAATATTCTTTTCAGGGATGTTAACTTAGAAATAATTGCTATGATTTCAATAAAAATACATCTCAGAAAAATGGAAAAACAGTGATTTGCATGTTTGCTCAGACTGATATCTGCTCTCCCTTTCAAAGATGCTTTATTTTAAATTGGACTAAATGGCAGAGGACTGTCATTTGTAATATTAAGCTGTAGTCATTCTAATATTTTTTAGCCAGACAGTTCTTTAAAATTTAATATACCAAAGAATTATGTGAAAGGAAGACAAGCCAAAATAAGTTTTATTTTGTTGTTGTTGTTGTTGTTCAGTCGTTTAGTCGTGTCCGACTATAGACATTATTTAAAGTCTCTTTTGCACCCTTCCCTTCCCTTCCCTTCCCTTCCCTTCCCTTCCCTTCCCTTCCCTTCCCTTCCCTTCCCTTCCCTTCCCTTCCCTTTTTTTGCTTTTAAGGAAGAGAAGATCTTGGCTGAGACATCAGTTATCTGCCCAGCTGTTGAGGATCCTATTTCACAGGACACAGAGCTGTTTTCTCCTGCCAAAGAGGAGAGCTTTCAGACTGAGCTCCTGGCAGAAGATGCACTCTCTGGAGATGAATATGAGTGTATATCTCCTGATGATATCTCGTTGCCTCCACTTTCTGAGACCCCAGAATCCAACCTTCTGCATTCTGAAACAGAACTAGAAGAACCACACTGCAGTAGTTCCCATAGTGTGCATGTCAGCTCTTACAGTGTGCAAATGCCCATAAGTGCTGGCAGTAAAAGAATGGAAGATGATTCCGATCCCTTAACCTCTATTGCTTCTGCTGATGTGCTTGGCCACAGAAAGGAATGCATATCAGAGCAGCTAGGGAGATTTTCTTCTTCCACCCTAAGCAGCCATTCCAAATGCAAAGTAGAATCTCCATTTGCTCATAGTTCTCCAGAAATGCCTGCAACTCCCCCTGTTTCCTCTACACTCAAGACAAAGGCTGTCTACTGCATGAGGAGTGAAGTGCACGAGACCCATTTGCAATGCCACGAGGTTCCCAGAAGCACGAGAGAAGCACAGAGAAAATTGCATGACAGAAATAACTTTACTAAAAACCAGGCTAGGCTGCATGCTTCACCCAACACATTTTCAGGTCTCTTTCAATCAGACTCCGCCAGAAGCTGTCAGAGGCAGATGGCTACCCGAGAAGAGATTAAAAGCATATCTGAAAAGAACAGCAAGGTCAGCCTCTCTGGACAGGCGCCTAACTTCTCCAAGCTTCTGTCTAATGTAACTGTCATGGAAGGTGCTCCGGTGACTTTGGAAGTAGAAGTAACAGGATTCCCAGAACCTACACTGACCTGGTGGGTAGCTTACAATGAAAAAACCTAACTATAAATAGAGTAATCTAGCAAACACAAATCTGAGAATCAGATCGTCACTAGTATTCACTATCACATTTCCACATAATTCCATTCCCATAGTGCTTACACAATATTAGCCCTTACTGTCAGTTTTCAGATTTCAAAATAATTCATGCATATCCAGTCCACACATTTCAAACAGTAGTTGAAGACGATTGAAATCAAATCATTTCTGTTTAGCAATAAAACATTCCAGTCACTAAACATTACAATTCCTTTTATAAGAGCTGAATTCTTAGAAATTCCTCTGCATTTTAAGATCAAGCTTTATCTTAGCTACAGAAACCGAGTAGAGAAGACATCCTATACCTTGTGTTGGATTCAGTGTACCTAATGTCTTGTCACTGATCCGCATTCAAACTGGCCCTGTAACGCCATACAGGTGAGCCCCTATCTTGTGAGATTTGCCAGAGTATGCCCATACAGTACCCACATTTATACTTTAGTAGGATTCCTAGTTAAGAGACAGTTGGCCTCTGTATTTAATCTACTTGCTTTGAAAGTAGAAGTCCGAAAGTTCTTTTGTTTCTGCAGACATTTTCTGTACACTTTCTGTGGGAGAACCAACAGGGTATAGTTGGCCAACTGGCAACAAGAGAGTAGGAGAGGCCCTAAAATATTCAAAGATAATGGAAACAGGCTTTCCTGGGAGTATTTATAGGAGAATATATATACTAAATCAATCAGAACTCTGGTCTCCAGTGCACAGAAAAGTTTATGCTAAATCCCAGAGTTAGCAAACAGTAATTAAATTGAATTTATCCTTTGTGTATAATTAATGCTCATTCATGCTTACGGCTATTTCTGGCTATAACTCTAAACCCAGCAGTGTTAAGAGTTTATACAAAGAGTCCTAGAGAATGAGAGGAATCCCAGTCAAGCCTTGATTTTAAAAAGGAAGAGTTTGGAGCTGAGAAAAGACCCGTATTGCAAACTAGGCCTAGAGAAGTAATGAGTCAAGCACTGGATCAGCTGAGGGCTCCAGTCATCGCCTCTCCCCTGGTACCAGAATTATAGAGTTGAGAATTCCTCATGTGGCCCCATGACTGAGCAGAGTTTCAAAGGAATTTCTTACTATTGTAAATAGATGGGATATAATTTAACAAAATAAAAACTGATGACTATATCTATCAGGCAGTTTTATAATGCTGGGTGGATCAGTAGAAATCTAGTCCATTTTACATTCTCTTCTGGGCCACCTTTTATCAGATTTATGGCTTGTCTTTTGTTTAGGAGCTATTTCCCCCCACAATAGCCCACTTATGAAATAGGTTGGCCTGAGAGAGAGTGGCTGGCCCAAAGTCACCCAGGGAGCTTCCGTGGCTGAAGGTGGGCTAGAACCTGGTTCTTCTCACTCCAAGTCCAATATGTTGACCACTATACCACCCTGACGCTCATGTAATGTTTCTGATCTTTGCTTTGAAGGGTAAGCTACAGAGTTTTGATGCAGAGTTAAAAAGGTTCTGGTAGCCTTTCCCACACTTGTTGGGCTATAGCTTCTGTAATCCCCAAGCTAGCAGGAAGGGCGCACCAAATCAGGCAATGACTAGGTTATAGGATTCCTAGCCAAGAAATTCAAGAATGAAGAGAGAGTGTGAGAGATGTATTGTCGAAGGCTTTCACGGCCGGAGTTCGATGGTGGTTGTGGGTCTTCCGGGCTGTGTGGCCGTGTTCTGGAAGTTGTGGTTCCTAACGTTTCGCCAGCATCTGTGGCCAGCATCTTCAGAGGGCAAACGTCAGGAACCACAACTTCCAGAACACGGCCACACAGCCCGGAAGACCCACAACAACCAGGGTGAGAGATCTTTATGTATTAATCCTAATGTGGAGTTTAGTAAATTCATGGTAAAGTGGAAGTGAATAGAGAGGGAGGTAGCTAAATAAAATCCAGATTGATTCTAAATCCATCTCATATTAGTGGTTATTGCCCTTCATCCTTCTATAGTTGTCTCTTTTTTATTATAGGTTTTGGACTATAATAATTCCAATCAGCATATTTTATCCTATCTTTCTATAATAGTGCTAAAAATAGAAAGAAAGCAGAATTGGAGGGAGCAAAAACTTTTCTTCATGAGTATGTATAACAAATCTGAAAGAAACTAACACATTTGATAAAATTTGCTAATAATTAAAAGGCATTTTTTAAAAAAATATATACTGTATATCACTACAGTTTGCCTGAGTCACTAATCCAATTCTTAAAGCTGTTTCTTTTGTTCTTTGCTTTGATCACTTTTCCCTTTGGATCATTAATGCTCCCAGCTTTAAACACTTTATGTGACACAAAATGTTATTACAGCTTGTCCAACTTGTTAATAAAACAAACGTTTACAATTAAACAACCTTTCAAGTCATCACAGTATTATAAAAACAATTTAAGAAGTAACCTTCTCAATAAAAAATTGCTATGTTCTAATATTGGTGATCATAGAATGTGCTTTTCTTTTTAACAACAACAACAAAAAGATCAAAGGAATCCTGTATTTAAAGGGCACTAATAAATAAGGTGACATGCAGATGAACTAGTAGGAGCCAGTTCATAAAGGAATGACTAGCCATAGGCAGACCGAAGATAGTGGATAGCAGACTTTCACCTTTCTTGCCCCAAATCATGATACTCGGAAACAGAAGTGCTATAGCTAGGAAATTTTACGGTTTAGACAGTAATCCTATATGGTCCCCCTGTAGGTATATATGTTCTTTTATTTCCACTCTGAAGCACACAGTTAACATTTCTTATCTTCACTTCCCCTACAACTATTCCATACTTTACAGCTACTTCTTCATAAACCATAGTTATCTCTGAACACATGCAGTTTTGCATTTACCAGTCAAATTATTCACGACACTGCCCTGACTTCAGGAATAAAAGAGAATTTCCCTCTACTGCATTGATGGCAAACGTTTGGCAGTAAGCAGCCTTTACCTTTAGAAAATGATGATATTGTTTTAATGGAAAGCATTTGTAACTGAGTACATGCTTGGTTGCCCTTTTCCTGATTGTAAAATGTTTTAAGGGCAAGAAGAAGAGTTGGCTGGGTGAACAGCATCAGCCCAGTAGACCTTGGCAAGGCCATGCTGGTCGCTCTGCTCAAACTAGGCCTGTTTGCTTGTATCCCTATTTCCATTCACTGGATAGTCATCTGGCCCTTTTCAACTGTGGTGCCCTGAACTTTAGCCTCAAGGGCCAGCTACCAGTGCAAAATGGCATTTTCTATGTGCATTTTAGGAAATTCTTTTTAAATGATAGACTGCTAATAGCAAGAAGACTAGCAGACAACATCACAGATATTGTGATGGGAAATCCACAGATATAGCTGGCTCTGCTATTCAAAAAATTGCCTATTTTATTCTACAACATACCACTTTATTTTGCAAAGGCCAAATTTTGCTAAGAGGTGATAAATGATGGTAAACGGATTTTTCTACTCCTTTCTTCCTGTCATCAGTTGTGGACAGAGACACACGTATAGAGCAGGACTGTGTGAAGTGACTAAGATTCACTTCAGTGAAGCGATTTGGGCCACAGAAGCTTCCTGATTGGCTTCACAAAAGTGAAGAGGCCACCAAAACAAAGCAACTTGTGTGGCCCTGAAGCCCTTCAGGCCAATGCTCCAGGAGAAGGCAGGCCCTTTCAGCCGTTTTTTCCCCAGTGCTGGCTAAGAGCTTCTAGATGGGTGGCTTTTGGAGTCTCCATAGCCAAAGCCACCCAGCAGCTTTGGGATTGCCTGCAGTGTGCACCAAAGCTCTTAGACAGTGTGTCCACCCACTTTCTCCAGCATTGGCTAGCCTACGCTTTGTTCCTTCAAAGCTTCACACAGCCTTAACATTGAGACAGGCCATGTGGACATTGCACTGTTTTACTAATAGGTGCAAACTTAATAAAAATTTCTAGCAGGGCTTTTCCTTTCTTTGAAAGAGTATGAACTCCTAATTTAAGATCCATTTTCCCCTCACTTGCAACAATAAATCAGTAGTGACAGCAATTAATTTGGTAGGATACATTTAGAGGGGAAAGCCAACACTTCCTGTATAAATACTTTTTGCATTTTTCAAGCTCTGGCCTAGTCTTAACTGCCGTCAAACAAAGGCTATGAGAAGATCTACAGTATTTCTGAGGAATATTTCTGTTTTTAGGGCATTATTTCATTTGTTTCCTGCTACTTATATCTTTCTTCCATTTTTTAAAACCGCAAATCTTCTTTCTTTTAAATATCCTGTGGTGGGTAGCCACTGTTAGGAATAGTTTCTACTATTAACCTACTTTCATATCCTGTGAGAGGTTGCCTGACATTGCAGATTATCATTGCTTCAGCCAACATTCATGTTAACCTGACTTGAAACCTGAATCTCTACTCCAGGTACAAGAAGGGCGAGAAAGTGACTGGAGATGAGCACGTAAAGCTCTTACACAAGGACACACAGTATACATTGTTCATTGAGGAGGTCTATGATACAGATGCTGGACTGTATGTGGTTCGGGCTAAAAATTCTAGCGGCACAGTGTCCTCCAGTGCCGTCCTCCGGGTGAAAGGTAACGGGCCACCTATAAAAAGAGTAGACTGGATAACCCTCTGTGCTTTCTACTTGATTGCCTCACTTGCCCACTGGTTGTTCACTTAGTGCAGCCGACTGACTTCACTGGACTTTAACTCTCACAAAGGGAGACAACACCAAGCAGCCAAGTTTTGATGCACCTCAATTCACCTTTGGCACTCTTGCTTATCAGTCACCCTGAATGTAGTGCTTTTGATATTCCCGTCACAGCCACACTGAATGTTATCCTTTAGACTACAGTGAAGTGATACGGTGCAAGGAGATATGTATGCATGGGAAGAAAGGTGCTTTATCAGATAATGAAGATGATCATATGAATATAAATGTATCTCTAAAGATTATGAGAAAATATCTCACTGGGCTATGACTGATCTGTGTAACACAAGATGCTTGCTTCACTCTATATATGGCTTACAAAGATCATGGTTGCTTTAATGTCACGTTATGAAAAAGCACTAATGATAGATAGATGATAGATAGATAGATAGATAGATAGATAGATAGATAGATAGATAGATATCATAATGGTTCAAAAAGCTTCTCTTTGTCTCAGTGAACCTTACATCAATTCCGTAAAGAAGGTCACTAGCTAAAGCTGAAAGAATACTGGGTGGCTTAAAGCCACCAATAGTACAAACCTATATATGAACACTTAATCTATGTAGGTTTAATACATCTTAGTTCCTGTTGGGATTACAATCATAGTATTTACTCTTTTAAAAATTCAGAAACAACAATCCAGTGTGATCTATAAAAAGAAGTTTTATAGTTTTATTTGTTTGCAATGAGTTAAAAAAAAGTGACAAGTAAAAGGGAAATAATTGATATAATTGATATAATATATAATAATTGATATAATTTTAAATTGTTAAAATAATGAAAAATGGACAACAGATTTAAATTAACAGTCAACAAAATGAGTTTTATCAGGAACTAAACTACTTTTTTTATTTTTTAAATGTGATAACCAAAACAACATTGTGGTATTTCCTTGCTCCAATGGATATAGCAAGTTTGATTCTTAAAATAACGTATTGTGAGTTTTGACAAAGGAAAGAAAAGAAGCAGTGGTCTTTAAAAAGTTATTTGTCTTTTAAATTCTCACTGTATTCAAATGACACAGTATTCATAATGAATAGATATATATTGCATCTCTGTCATTTAAAGCATGGTTGATAAAAATGTATATTTTAATTGGAAATTAACTTTCCTATAACAGCTATTCTGTGGAATACATATAAGAAAAAAGATACAGTACTGTAATCTTTTGGAAGAAATTTACAATATGGAAAGAAATCTTGAAGAATGTAGTATGCAGTAGAAGATTATATATTACAAATGGTGAGGATAGGATGCTATAAAGTAGGACTTTCATCAGATTTGTTATAGTCCTGTATAATAACTGAACAATTTACAGTTTTATTTCATCAGATTTGTTATACAGCAGTCCTGTAAAACATGAACTCTTTCAGGGTCCTTGTGGCAAAGAAATTGGTGAAGGGAAGCTGGCTGGTCCAGAGAGGAAAGTTATCCTAGCTCAATGAACAGAATATATTTTGAAGATCACGTGTAGTATTTCCTTTAAATGCAGTCTGTTCATGAACAATGAATTTGTGAAGGTTTATGTCCAATGTAATGCTTCTTCTGAGATTGATTACATAAATCCAGAACTGCATAGATTGAAACAAAGAGAAAAACAAATTCCACGGGTTGTTGACAATGTTATTACGACAGTTGCATGTAATTGGCCAGATAATACTATTTCTTCTTCGTATACAGTATGTTCTTCACATACGCTTGCTCATCATACAATTGATGGTAACTTTATTGTCATACAGTATGCCACATCTGTATGTATGGAGAACTATAGGAGTTCTAAAATAAATCATTCAACATAAAAACCCCAAATCCAGTATTTTTTCAGTGGAGTCCATCACACTTCTCCAGCTTAACAAGTGCAATACTTTAATTAATAATCAGGTGATGTGCATGCATAAATGCCCTAGACTTAAGTATATATCCCTGTTACCTTGCTTTTCTATTCCATCACTAGCCCATTTTTTCTTTTTCTAGGCTATTAATATTTCCTACCCTAGAAGGAGAACTAGGGTTTACTCATGGTAAAGGATTACTAAGCTCCCAGACTGAGATAAAATTACTATGCTCGGGTTTTATGAAATCAAGGGGACAAGTTAATTACTTGCGACAGGACATAAAGTGCATCTAATTGTCTCTGAGCAACAGCTATAGATACTTCCTTTCGGTAATGTCTTAATTTGCAGGAGCTCTGTTTTCCAATCCTTGGCAAAGGGCAGGAGACAGAGACACCGAGATCTAATTCCATCATCATTAGCCTTTTTTTTTTTAAACTTAGGCCTAAGTGAGTCCACCAATAGGAGGTTGGCATCTCTTGCTATTGCTTCAGTAAGACCAAACAGCTCGTGCAAGGCTATGTATGCAGGGGGTGGGTCAGAAGGGATCCAGCCAGCAAGTCCTTTTGAGGTACCGTTATGGAATCAATCAGGGAAGGACAAGCTTAACAGCAGCACATGAAACGGAGGTTCCAAGCCAGAGAAAGGCGTTGCTTTCATTGACCCTTGAGGAATCCTAGGTAGTTGGCATGCGCCGGTCATAACATTAGCTTTGAAGTTTTGAAACACCCCTTGCTCCTCATTTTCACAGAATAACAGTCAGATCTGTCCTGTACTAACTGTATTTCTGCCTGTCTTTTTGAAGATGGAATTAAAAGTGTACCCTTGTGGAGATTAGATTAGTGGCAAGTTGCAGGCTGATTTCATTGTACTGTATGCAACAGAAATCTCTTTCACTTTTTCTGTAATAAATGAATAGGACAAATTCCTTTGGGATTTTTTATTTATTTATTTAGGAGCCTTGTTGTCCAGTCTCTAAATATTAATGAAATTAACAGAAGATGTAAATCATGATAATATTTGCACTCAGTCCTAGAAACAAGTCTCTGGTCTTTTCAATCAAACTGTTTTTTTTTCCCCATTGCTTAATTCATACATGAAAGCACTGACATTCAAACCAATCTCCTTTGCTCTTGCAGGAAGTATTTTCTTCTTTTCCTTCTCCTTCTTCCTTATAAATGTTATTGGGACAGCTGTGCTTGTTCAGTTGTAAAGCCAGTCTGGAAGGAAAATGCATCAGCACTCTGCTTTTATTAGGGCTACCATATCTGGGATGCAAAACTCTGGACAACTACTAGATGGAAGCAGAAAAATACAGAAGACTCTAACTATGTGCTGCCATCTAGTCACCGAGTGGAGTTTTTCAGCCTGGATATAGTAGCCCTACTTTCATTTCTGATTGTGCCCAGCTTTCTTTCTCTATTTAAAACATATGAACAAATTACTTCCGGGTGAAGTAAGTGATGCAGTTGCCGCCCTATCTCAGTGTCTGGAGGCTGTGGGGGCCTGGATGGGGAGCAACAGGCTTCGGATGAACCCTAGTAAGACGGAGTGGCTGTGGATTGATGGCCGCTCAGGATCTAGGAAGTTGTCATCTTTGGTTCTAGATGGGGTGGCACTACCCCATTCGGAGCCAGTGTGGAATTTGGGGGTTCTCCTGGACTCACGACTCCTGCTTGAAGAGCAGGTGGCAGCCGTGGCCAGGGGGGCCTTTGCACAACTTCGGATTGTGCACCAGTTACGGCCATTCCTGGACCGAGATGCCCTCCGAACAGTCACTCACGCCCTTGTCATCTTCCCTATAGACTATTGTAATGCGCTCTACATGGGGCTACCCTTGAGAAGTATCCGGAAGCTTCAACTGGTCCAGAATGCAGCTGCGCGGACAGTTATTGGGGCCAGAAGATCGGCTCATGTGACACCTCTGCTGCGCGAGCTGCATTGGGTACAGGTTTGCTTCTGCGTACAATTCAAGGTGTTGGTTATCACATTTAAAGCCCTACATGGCATAGGACCAGGCTACCTGAGGAACCATCTCATCCCCAGAACATCGATCTGTCCCACCCGATAAGCCAGAGAGGGCTTGCTGCGGACCCCATCGACCAAAGAGTTTCATCTAGCGGGGTCCAGGAGGCGGGCCTTCTCTGCCATTGCGCCCGCCCTTTGGAATATCTTACCCCCGGAGCTGAGACTGGTTTCCTTGCTCCCGACCTTCTGGAAAGGCTTAAAGACCTGGTTCTGCTGTCTTGCCTGGGAGGGAAATGCCAATAGTTCCTTTTGGGGATGGCTGGTCCCATGAAGCCTCCCAGTATTCCATTTTTAACATCTTTTATACGTGGATTCTATATTATTTATTTATTGTAATTTTATATTTATCTTTTTTAACTATGTTTTATTGTGAACCGCCCAGGGTCCCTGACAGGGGAGATGGGCGGTAATATAAATTTAATAAAATAAATAAAAATAAAAATAAATTACAAAAGCCAAAACATGCTCTTGGTGCACACGTCATGCTAAGCTGTAATGTTGTTTGCCTGTTTCCGGTTTCTTTGATGTATAAATCCATCAGTTATGGTTACCTGTTAAGTGTAGATCACAACGGTTTGTTGAAGAAATTAAAGTTTAATGTTATCTGTAAATCCAGGCACTGAATCCCCATGCTGAGAAAAACTTTATCTGCTGAATTATTAGCTGTCATTTTCTAAACAAACTTAAGCTAGCCGGAACATGAAAGTCTTGAAATCTACTACAGTAGTGTATATACACACACAGACACAGACACCATGCAAATGTTGCTCAGGTTAAATCCTTAAAGCAGCTCCCCTAAATCTCACCTTCCAGATGTGCTGAGAGAACAATACCCAGAATTCCTAAATAGCCTAGGAGAATTAGCACATACGAAGGGCAGCGGTTGGCACGCCAGGTGTTACTGAACTACATACTATCAGTATGAGTATCATCAGTATGAGGTATCATCAGGTTTCAGGCTGGGATATGGGATGGAGACTGCATTGGTCGCACTTATGGATGACCTCTGGCGGGAGCGGGATGGAGGTAGTGCATCCATCCTGGCTCTCTTGGATCTTTCAGCGGCTTTCGATACCATCGACCATGGTATCCTTTTGGGTCGGCTTAGGGAGTTGGGGGTGGAAGGCGTAGTTTTGCGCTGGTTCACCTCCTTCCTCCGGGGCCGTTCCCAGTCAGTGGTGATAAGGGAGGAGAGATTCAGCCCGCGACCGCTCTTATATGGAGTGCCGCAGGGTTCGGTTCTCTTTCCTCTCCTATTCAACATCTACATGAAACCGCTGGGTGAGGTCATCCGACACCATGGAATGAGGTATCATCAATATGCTGATGATACTCAATTGTATATCTCCATCCCAGGTGAAGTAAGTGATGCAGTCACCACCCTGTCTCAGTGCCTGGGGGCTGTGAGGGCCTGGATGGGGAACAACAGGCTTCAGTTGAACCCTGGCAAGACCGAATGGCTGTGGATTGATGGCTTAGCGTCTTCTGGGAAATTATCATCTTTGGTTCTCGATGGGGTAGCACTGCCGAAGAGCAGGTGGCAGTCGTGGCTAGGAGGGCTTTTGCACAGCTTCGGCTGGTGCGCCAGTTACACCCGTTCCTGCATCGAGATGCCATCCGAACAGTCACTCATGCTCTCGTCATCTCCCATGTAGACTATTGCAATGTGCTCTACATGGGGCTACCCTTGAAGAATATCCGGAAGCTACAGCTGGTGCAGAGTGCGGCCGCGCGAGCAGTTCTAGGTGCGCCAAGATCAGTGCATATAACACCTTTACTCCGCGAGCTGCATTGGGTGCCGGTTTGCTTCTAGGTACAATACAAGGTGTTGGTTATCACCTTTAAAGCCCTACATGGCATGGGACCAGAATACCTGAGGGACCGTCTTATCCCCATATCATCGACCCGCCCCACCCGATCATTCAGAGAGGGCCTGCTACGAACCCCATCAATTAAGGAGTGTCATCTGATGGGGTCTAGAAGGCGGGCCTTCTCTGTGGTGGCACCAGCACTCTGGAACACCTTGCCCCCAGAGTTGAGGCAGATCCTCCCTCCCGACCTTTAGGAAAGATCTGAAGACCTGGTTCTGCCACCTGGCATGGGAAGGAGGAAATAATAGTTCCTCATGGGGGTGGTTAATTTCATAATGTCCTTCTTTTTATTAAGCTATCTGGCCATTTGGATTTTATAATTTATTTATTGTATTATTTGATTGTGTTTTTATATTCTTTATTCTATTTTAATCAGTTTTATTGTAAACCGCCCAGAGTTCCTCGTTGGGGGAGATGGACGGTCATATAAGTTAAAATAATAATAATAATAATAATAATAATAATAATAATAATAATACTTCAGCAGCGTACATACAGCACGGAAATGTTGAGGGATGCTAGGAATTGTATTTTAACAACATCTTGAGTGGCAGAGGTTCCATGTCCCTGCCATATGATTTCCCTTCTTCCTGAAGGCAAAACATTTGTAGGGGTAATGGAACATGATATGTCCTATTTGTATATTCTACTCATTAGTTTCTCCTCACCTCTTGGATCATAGCCTTTAGAACACCAAGTAAACAAAAGCAGCTCAATGAGGAAACATTTTGGAAAAGGCCTCTTGCTTACTTTTTTTACAATTTTGTTAGATTTATATCCTATGAATTAGTGTACATAGGAGCTTAAATTTATGTACATAGCATTTCCCCCTCCAACTTTTTCCCAAAACAACCCTATGAGGTAGGTTGGACTGAGAGAGAATGACTGACCCAAAGTCACTCAATGAGTTTTCATGAGAGGATGTCCTAGCCAACATCTCAACTGCTCCACCAGTCTTGTTTTGCATGGAAGAGAATCCAGGTTCAAACCCTGGCATTTCCAGATGTCTAAAAAATACTTCTGACTAAAACTATGAAGAGCTACTTACCCAAAATTATGATTAAAAAATTTCCAGTACATTTTATTTCTTGGAAAAAATTATATTATTCTTATCCTTCTGCTTGAGTAATTACTAATGGGATTATTTCCCTTGCAATTAAGATGAAATATGGTATACAGCAAGGATGCCTCTTATCTCTTTTAATTTTTAACTTGGTGTTGGAACCTTTGCATATTTAGTTAGATTGCCTGGTGACATTCTGGTGGTTGTTATATGCAGATAGTATCTTAATCCTTTTTAAAGATTCTTAAAGAAGTTTATCTAGGTTTGTAGAAGTGGTACAGAAATATGGTAAATATTCTGAATATACAATAAGTTAGAATAAATCTAAAAACCTGCCAATTGATAATAAAGTATCTATAGTAAAGGTTCCCCCTGCACAGTTGTGCAGTCGTGTCTGACTCTAGGGGCCGGTGCTCATCTCCGTTTCTTAGCCGAAGAGCCAGCATTGTCTGAAGACGCTTCCACGGTCATGTGGCCGCATGACACGCGTGGAACGCTGTTACCTACCCACCAAAGTGGTACCTATTCATCTACTTGCATTTGCATGCTTTCGAATTGCTAGGTGGGGCTAGTGCGGGAGCTCACTCCGTCACGGGGGACTAGGGATTTGAACCTTCAAACTTGCGAACTTCCAATCAACAAGCCTGGCGTCTTACCCACTGAGAGAAGTGTGTAAAAATAGGATTTGTTTCCTGTTTTGTTTTTAATACATAGGATAATTATTCCTAGGAAAATATGCTGTTTAGTAGAAGCAAATATCTCATGTAGTATAGGAAAAAAAGGACATGAAAAGGTGGATGAAAATGCCTAAGAGTTTGGGAAGAAAGATAAATGTGGTGAAAATAAACATGGCTTCAAGACTGATGCACTTTTAGAGAGTTTTGCCTACATTAATTGCACTTTTGAAATAAGTTGGCAAGTTAATGATAAATTTCTTGTGGAACAGTCAAATATCAAGGATTTCTCTTTTAAAGCTTTAGCTTCCATATAATAATGGTGATTTCAATTTTCCAGATTGTATTCTATATCATTGGCTGTATTTGTTAACTTCAGCAACAACAATAGAAAGAATTTAGTGGTATTTCCAGCACTTAAGGTGATTAGACACATCGGGGTATTATTGGATAAGAAACTAAAATGTTATTTGAATTCTCCTGAAAAATTGACTATCTGGAACAAATCCTTTTAAAAATGGTGGGTAAAACTTTTTGTTTGAAGAGCACGGTTAGAAAATTGGATTGTCACCCTTAATTAATTGGTTATTAATGACATATTTTAAAATTTGAAACATTTAAAAAAGGGAATATAAATTACCTAAAGCAGCTGAATGGCAATTATTATATTCTTCATTTACTCAGGAGGTTTTAGCAGCCTCTGAAACTCCAGCAAGCATTGGAAAAGGTTTTTATATAGGCTAAATTAACAAGCAATATTATCAATAATTTTTAGAGATTACAAAAATAATGTTGGATAATATACAAATAACGTGGAATAGATAATTGGAGTACCCTGTATTCCAAAATTGAACATCCCAGGTGTTATGGGACACAAATATGTTTCTTTTGATTTAAAACCTAAGATAATTCAACAACAAAAAATCTTTTTCTGGTTTATTGGACTCTCCAAAAGATATTTTAAAAGGTTGGTTATCATCTGTCCTATGTTAGAGATATACTAAAGTTGGAGGACATGATTTGGTTGTGCCCACTGGTAGTCCTTTTCAGCTGGACCATAACATGCTGGTGAACCAGGAGGAAATTAAGGTTTAAAGATGTTAATGGTTTGTTAAATAACATAGCCAAAACATGGCTAAAATGATCATTATGTACTTGTGGAAGGGTACTTGTGAGCTGTACTAAAGGTTTAATGAAGGTAGTTAACTCTCAGCTTTTGAAAATGGCTTTATATTAATGGAAAGAAAAGATTAGACAATATGATTCCAGGTAATCTCAAATTAATTTGTTTAAAAACTGAGGTGTAATATTTTTATTAAGATGTAATAATTTAATTAGATCTTAATAATTTTTATTGTAGAAAAATGAATTTTATATAAAAAAGGCAAACACCTGATCATCATTGTAGACCATATTAAGATAAATGGGACAATAATTTGACACAGAATAAGACAGAATAAGACAGCAAAGGAGATCGTTACCTTGTCGTGGTGCTGGAGCTTGAGCACCTCAATGAAACCATGAGCTAAACCGTGAAGGGACACCCAAGACGGGAAGGTCGTGGCAGAGAGGTCAGACTAAATACGATCCCTGGGGAAGGTAATGGCAACCCACCCCAGTATTCTTGCCATGAAAACTAAATGGATCAGTACAACCAAAGATATGTCGGTATACCATCGGAAGATGGGACTCCCAGGTCGGAAGATGGTCAAAATGCTACTGGGGAGGAACAGAGGATACGTTCAACTAGCCCCAGATGTGATGACGCAGCTAGCTCAAAGCCGAAAGGACGGCTAGCGGCCGACGGTGCTGGTGGTGAACGACGAATCCGATGTTCTAAAGATCAACACACCATAGGAACCTGGAATGTAAGATCTATGAGCCAGGGCAAATTGGATGTGGTTATTGGTGAGATGTCAAGATTAAATATAGACATTTTAGGTGTCAGTGAACTGAAATGGACTGGGATGGGCCACTTCACATCAGATGACCACCAGATCTACTACTGTGGACAACAGGACCACAGAAGAAATGGAGTAGCCTTCATAATTAATAATAAAGTGGCTAAAGCAGTGCTTGGATACAATCCAAAAAACGATAGAATGATCTCAATTCGAATTCAGGGTAAGCCATTTAACATCACAGTGATCCAAATATACGCCCCAACCACAGATGCTGAAGAAGCAGAAGTAGATCAGTTCTATGAGGATCTGCAGCACCTACTAGATAATACACCAAAAAGAGATGTTATTTTCATTACAGGAGACTGGAATGCTAAGGTGGGTAGTCAGATGACACCTGGAATTACAGGCAAGCATGGTCTGGGAGAACAAAATGAAGCAGGACATAGGCTGATAGAGTTTTGCCAAGACAACTCACTGTGCATAACAAACACTCTCTTCCAACAACCTAAAAGACGACTTTATACATGGACTTCACCAGATGGTCGACACCGAAATCAGATTGACTACATCCTTTGCAGCCAAAGGTGGCGGACATCTATACAGTCGGTAAAAACAAGACCTGGAGCTGACTGTAGTTCAGATCACGAACTTCTTATTGCACAATTTAGAATCAGACTAAAGAGAATAGGGAAGACCCACAGATCAGTTAGATATGAGCTCACTAATATTCCTAAGGAATATGCAGTGGAGGTGAAGAATAGATTTAAGGGACTAGATTTAGTAGATAGGGTCCCAGAAGAACTATGGACAGAAGTTCGCAACATTGTTCAGGAGGCGGCAACAAAAAACGTCCCAAAGAAAAAGAAAACCAAGAAGGCAAGATGGCTGTCTGCTGAAACACTGGAAGTAGCCCAAGAAAGAAGGAAAGCAAAAGGCAACAGTGATAGGGGGAGATATGCCCAATTAAATGCAAAATTCCAGAGGTTAGCCAGAAGAGATAAGGAATTATTTTTAAACAAGCAATGTGCGGAAGTGGAAGAAGACAATAGAATAGGAAGGACAAGAGACCTCTTCCAGAAAATTAGAAACATTGGAGGTAAATTCCAGGCAAAAATGGGTATGATCAAAAACAAAGATGGTAAGGACCTAACAGAAGCAGAAGAGATCAAGAAAAGGTGGCAAGAATATACGGAAGATCTGTATAGGAAGGATAATAATATTGGAGATAGCTTTGACGGTGTGGTCAGTGAGTTAGAGCCAGACATCCTGAAGAGTGAGGTTGAATGGGCCTTAAGAAGCATTGCTAATAACAAGGCAGCAGGAGACGATGGTATCCCAGCTGAACTGTTTAAAATCTTGCAAGATGATGCTGTCAAGGTGATGCATGCCATATGCCAGCAAATTTGGAAAACACAAGAATGGCCATCAGATTGGAAAAAATCAACTTATATCCCCATACCAAAAAAGGGAAGCACTAAAGAATGTTCAAACTATCGAACAGTGGCACTTATTTCACATGCCAGTAAGGTAATGCTCAAGATCTTGCAAGGTAGACTCCAGCAATTCATGGAGCGAGAATTGCCAGATGTACAAGCTGGGTTTAGAAAAGGCAGAGGAACTAGAGACCAAATTGCCAATATCCGCTGGATAATGGAGAAAGCCAGGGAATTTCAGAAAAACATCTATTTCTGTTTTATTGACTATTCTAAAGCCTTTGACTGTGTGGATCATAACAAATTGTGGCAAGTTCTTGGTGGTATGGGGATACCAAGTCATCTTGTCTGCCTCCTGAGGAATCTGTATAACGACCAAGTAGCAACGGTACGAACAGAGCACGGAACAACGGACTGGTTTAAGATTGGGAAAGGAGTACGGCAGGGTTGTATACTCTCACCCTACCTATTCAACCTGTACGCAGAACACATCATGCGACATGCTGGGCTTGAGGAATCCAAGGCTGGAGTTAAAATCGCTGGAAGAAACATTAACAATCTCAGATATGCAGATGATACCACTTTGATGGCTGAAAGCGAGGAGGAATTGAGGAGCCTTATGACGAAGGCGAAAGAAGAAAGTGCAAAAGCTGGGTTGCAGTTAAACCTCAAAAAAACCAAGATTATGGCAACGAGCTTGATTGATGACTGGCAAATAGAGGGAGAAAAAGTGGAGGCAGTGACAGACTTTGTATTTCTAGGCGCAAAGATTACTGCAGACGCTGACTGCAGCCAGGAAATCAGAAGACGTCTACTTCTTGGGAGGAGAGCAATGGCAAATCTTGATAAAATAGTTAAGAGCAGAGACATCACACTGACAACAAAGGTCCGCATAGTTAAAGCAATGGTATTCCCTGTAGTAACCTATGGCTGCGAGAGCTGGACCATAAGGAAGGCTGAGCGAAGGAAGATAGATGCTTTTGAACTGTGGTGTTGGAGGAAAATTCTGAGAGTGCCTTGGACTGCAAGAAGATCAAACCAGTCCATACTCCAGGAAATAAAGCCAGACTGCTCACTTGAGGGAATGATATTAAAGGCAAAACTGAAGTACTTTGGCCACATCATGAGAAGACAGGATACCCTGGAGAAGAAGCTGATGCTAGGAAAAGTGGAAGGCAAAAGGAAGAGGGGCCGACCAAGGGCAAGATGGATGGATGATATTCTGGAGGTGACAGACTCGACCATGGGGGAGCTGGGGATGGTGACGGCCGACAGAAAGCTCTGGCGTGGACTGGTCCATGAGGTCACGAAGAGTCGGAAACGACTGAACGAATAAACAACAAGACAGTATTTCATGCTGCTTGTATGAAATATTCTGGGAATGGTTTTGTTGATGGATTCCTTCCCACCAAGAAGAATATGTGACCCATTCTTCCCTTCCATGATAAAAGAAATCATCAGGATTTCCTGGTATTAAAGAATACAAATACCTCAGAGTTTGTCCACAAGGACAAGAAGCAGAACTGCATCAGATACAAAAGGCAGTCCATGCATGTTGGCAAGAAGCACTTGAAAACTCAGGACAGAGCTCATATTCCGTATACAAAAGATACTTTTTGATATTATAGAGTTGGGTTGACTTAAAGGAAATTATACCCAGAAGAATGTGGTTAAAAAGGAAAGTGACCATTACAGGTAGACCTGTCAAAACATGCTCACTCTGCTTGTTACTGCTTCTGTCTGGATCCTGTTGTGCCTCTGTTTAGCAATCCCATGAAATGTGACTAAGGTGGTTGAGTGGAAAATAGAATGAAGCTTCTGCCCTTTGAACAATGGTCTGGAAGGGGATTACAGCACCGGCAGCGGTCCTCTATTTCATGTCGTCTTGGTTGTGCATTGGGTTGCAAATATTGTGTTTTATGGCTCTGTACAGGCTAGATTGATCTATTCCTTGTTTAAATTCTTGTCCGTATGGGTTTTATGTAAGCCACTCCAGAAGCCTTACTGAATGAAGATTAGGGTAAAAATACTTAGAATAAAAGAAGATGGAGCAAGGCAAACTCATCTGGGAAGGGAGCTCTGTTCCATTTGGATACTACTACTGAAATGGGGCTGAGAGTAAAGTTAAAGATTTACTCCAGTTGAGCTAGATTTTTTTCCCTTATTTTCAGTCTAGTCAACAGCATAGTATTTCCTGATTAGTACAGCCAAGCACTAACCAGGGCCAGCCTTAGTACCAGAGAATGAAAATTCAGAAAACTCATGTTTCTGCCTGGTTTCCCCAGTGTCCCACTAACCTTGCTCTTCCAGTAAGTGGAGGCTGCTCAACTAGTACATGCAATTACTATTTAGAAAACAAAGTCTCAGCCAGTTTCCAATAACCAGTAAAATTATTCTAGTTCAAATGACCCAAATTTCCATGTTGGAAAAAAAGAACTATCAAATCAAGTAGCTTTCATTTTTCTCCAAAATAATCCTACAGTCACAAGCCAGAAAATTAACTTTCTGCATTAGTCTGGAAATGTGTTGTTTATGTCTTCCTATGTGGACCTCTTAGGAAGGTAAATGACTTTCACCTTAAACCATGCTATACAAATCACAATATCAGTTGGTTAAACTTTCATGAATTGTAGTTGTGAAAATACTTGGTGCTTTAAAGGTAGATAAAATTAAGATGGGCATGGAAGCAATTCTACATTTAATATTCATTTTGGGGTTTTGGAATCTCATAGGAGGAAAATGGATTGAAATAAACTACATTCTGATATATTATGTCTTCTTCAAGACAGCCAACAGATATGTAATAACTTCAGGGATTAGAAATAAAATAATGAGAAGAGAAACCTATATAGGAAATAGGCCTCAATCTTACATTCTGAGTAATAGAGAAATGGAAGAAAAATGGGTTCCTTAAGTCCAAGCTGGCTGATCTTTCCACAGCCATTTGATTGCAGTTCTGTCCGTATCTTGGAATATTTATCATACCATTTTTTTTTTTAAAAAAAGTATGATATCATTTGTATGTCGATGAATCATTTGTAGTATTTTTACTTAAAATGAAATGAGGTTCCTTCTGTCTCTGTGTAGGTGTGGATTGCTTATCACATTAGGCTTTCTAATATAGGACTGATTGATTGATTATGTGCCATCAAGTCAGTGTTGACTCTTAGCGAGCACATAAATAGATTTTCTCCATGATTATTTGTCCCTAACCTGCTCTTTCAGGACTCCCAACGGTGCACCCTTGTAACTGAGTCTGTCCACCTTGCTGCTGGTCATCCTCTTCTTCTCTTTCATTCTTTTTCCCAGCATTAGAGCCTTCTCCAGAGAGCTAGGTCTTTGTAATAATGTGTCCGTATGATAATTTGAGCCTGGTTATTTGTGCCTCGACTGAGAACTCTGGGATGATTTATTTGATGATCCATGTGTTTGTTTTCCTGGCTCTCTCTGGTATTTTCAGGAGTGTTCAGGAGAATATAGGATTACTCCTACGGATTATGCCAACACATGCAAATATCTCTTCGATTGGTACATGCAAATATTTTAGTGGGGGTGCAAAAACCTATGTTAGGTTCATACCAGGATTAACATATGCCTAACAAGATTCTTGACTAGCATTTTATGTGAACAACAGACCTTACTGCAAAGACTTGTTTGCTGTTTGAGAATCTTAAGTGCAAAGTCCTCATGGGTAAATAGTCTGAAATAGAAATCTTAACAAAATATTTCACTCTACACAGATGTGTAAACTATGGAGCTGCTTCAGTTGTATTGTTTCCATTACAGAGTGCCTATTTTGTAATAATTCCTGTTAGATTTTTACTAAGTGGGAGTCTGTTTCTATGCAAGTTCATGTCTGCCAACTAAAAAGAAGAATAAAGCATTATAAGTAAATCGTAACTGTTTCTCACCTGTAAACCTCCATCTAAAGCAGTGCTTTCCAAACTGCCGCCGTTGGCAACACACCAACGGTGGCAGTGGTGGCGGCGTGGGGGTGTGTGGCGCGGGGGTGCGCGGCGTGGGGGCGCGCACGGCGGCGGCAGTGTGCACAGCGGCGGCAGCAGCAGCAGCAGCGGCCTCACTAAAACGTGGATGGTGCACCGCTGCCGTCATCGCTGCTGCTGCCATGCATGCCACCGCCATGCACGTCCCCGCCGCCGCTTTGCGACACACTAAACTGTCGCGACACACAGTTTGGAAAGCTATGATCTAAAGAGAAGCCTATACTGGGGAAATCTCATTTGAACAATGTTTTTGCATCTATAACACAGAGACGGGAAGTATTGCATGGCAGCCGTTTCCTTTTAGAGAATGTAATCAGCTTTCCTCTCTCGGCTCCATGGTTTCAAGTTTCTTGCAAAGCTTTGCTCTTAATCTCTTTGAGGCCACTGCAATCTATCCCTGAGCCTCCCCCTTTGCCCTTGGCTATTTGTCATCTTCAGTTATCAAACTGTTCCCCACTGTCTGATATAGTGTAAATGCGCAACTAAGGAACTAAACAAAACAGAAAATCTGAGTGTCATAAATCAACAAATTAAGGGCCCTTGATTTTCTCTGGTACCACTGCTGGAGATGATATGATGCCTCAGGTAGGAGATAATAAGGAGGCTAAATTTGGTTAATGTGTTCTCCATTTTTTTAAGTTATCAGGGGAATAGAACTAGTGGTAGTTGCCCCCCCCCCCCCCTAATTTGTAATGTATTTATTTGCAGAGAAATCTGTCAGGAGAATTACATTTCCTCAAATATTTGGTTGGATTCATATAATCACTTAACCCAGGACTGAAAACTGTGCTTTATCCTTAAGAGGAAGTAACCTGGGCCATATTGACCAACTACACCTGATTTATTTTTGTGTAAGTGGGATTGGCTAAACTAGAAAAGACTGTAACTTGTTAAGCATTGTATACCAGCTTCCTTTTTTGTTACAGTATTTATAAGACAGAATGCTCAGTTTTGTGTAATCACAGCAGTCAATAACCACTATTGTTTACCTCACCTGTGATGCATTATGAACCCCCTTCTTCACAAGCGCTAGTATCACTGATAATATTACACCAAAGAACTTTGCACTAACCTTGCTATTTATTTACTTAGAGCGACCATAGCAAAAATCCAGATGATGACAAGAGTTTTCTATATGTCTTTCATGCTATTTAGCTGAAGTCTGGATGTGCAACATTTCAGATGATGGCTAGTTGAAGCAAAGAGCTTTATGCATGCCTTTGCTGATATCTAGCTGTTATCTGGATTTTTGCAGCACAGATATGGAAAGCCTAATTTACTTCCAGTAATGTGTGCCACAATACAAAGAAGAACATTTTCTCATGGGAACATTTCTTATGCAGTTTTACAGATAGGTATAATTCTAAATCAGTATTTTTCAAACTTGGCACCTTTAAGATGTGTGGACTTCAACTCCCAGAATTCTCCAGCCAGCATTCTGAGAGTTGAAGTCTACACATCTTAAAGTTGCCAAGTTTGAAAAACACTGGCCTAGGGTCACCCATCAGCTTTGCTACGTAAGGGAGGATTACACCCGGGTCTCCCCAGTGAGATCATGTATGTATGTATGTATGTATGTATGTAATTAATTAATTAATTAATTTTTATCCTGCCTTTATTATTTTTATAAATAACTCAAGGCGGCGAACATACCTAATACTCCTTCCTCCTCCTATTTTCCCCACAACAACAACCCTGTGAGGTGAGTTGGGCTGAGAGAGAGTGACTGGCCCAAGGTCACCCAGCCGGCTTTCATGCCTCAGGCAGGACTAGAACTCTCAGTCTCCTGGTTTCTAGCCCAGCATCTTAACCACTAGACCAAACTGGCTCTCTATGTATGCTCTGTAGCTCTGTAATGTTTAGTTCAGCTGGAAAATTACATCAGAAAATGATTGTTTAATAGAGTGCCTAGCAAGTGAGTGCCTAACAGGTGAGCATGGCTTTTTGGGTGAACTGTCAATAGGAATACCATATCCACAGATCCCACACTTTTCTACTGATTCTAAAATCTTTGTTGCAGCTTATGAGATCTAGCATTATTTAGGCCAACTCCCCTGCTCATCTCAGGAACCCAAATTAAAGCATCCTCACCAGGATCCAGCCTCTGCTTGAATGCATCAGTACAGCAATTGCTTCCAATTTTGGTCTTATAGTTAAAAGGTTTTCTATAGCATTCAATCAACATGTATTTGCCTGCAAACAGATTATTTTTTAATTTACTTTTATTTTATGTCTTGCTGTCTTGCACAATGGAAAGAGATCTTCTTCAGAGGGAGCCCCCCTCCCCTTTCAGGACTTAAGGGTCATAATATCCTCCCAGTGATTTCTTCTCAAGACTCAACATGATCTGTCCCCTCATTTTCCCCCTAGTCTTAATTTTTATTAATTAATTTTATAATTATTTTTTATTAAAGAACTTCTTTTATTAAAGAACTTTTTTGCAAAGTAAAAACAATACAAATTTAAAGAAAAAAAGTAAATTAAAAGAAAAGTGATAAGTAAATTAAAAGAAAGAAAGAAAGAAAGAAAGAAAGGAAGGAAGGAAGGAAGGAAGGAAGGAAGGAAGGAAGGAAGGAAGGAAAGGAAGGAAGGAAGGAAGGAAGGAAGGAAGGAAGGAAGGAAGGAAGGAAGGAAGGAAGGAAGGAAGGAAGATATAAAGGAGTGGCTTCCAATCTTCTTTACAGCAGTTATAAATGCATTTATATTTTTTCCTCTCTCTAAGGTTACATCATGGCTCCCTTCTTTCCATATTCTACCCTTTCTAATCATCAAACCCATAAATCACAAGTTCATTTTTTTTCTGTTTTCAGCAAAAAGCCTATAAAGGGTTTCCAGTCACTAACAAATGTAGTTATTGTCTTTTCCCTAAACAAACAGGTCAATTTTGCCATCTCTGCAAATTTGGTCATCTTCACCAACCATTCCTCCATTGTGGGTATTTCAGAGTCTTTCCAGACAATCGTCTTTTTTTATCACACAAGTCTAAGTTTATGGTTGAAATGCTTCAGGGGCTTGTTCTGACTCTTAAAAGGATCAGGACACTATGGGCATCTCTGCACTGTGAGCCTGCAGCACCTGCAGAGATCCAGCACTCAGTCAGAATGTGCCTTTCTTGGCCAATCAGGGAGGAGAGATTTCTCAGCAAATCTGCGCTTGGTAATCGAGCGTCTCTGCTCTCCCACAAGACTGTCCCCAGAAAATGCCTTTCTTCCCATCGCTGCTTGGAAGCAGAAGCAGCTTCCCCGTTTGCCTCAGGCCTCATGACTGAAACGGATCTAAATGCAGGGTGAGAGATCAACTGTGGGATTAACAGCTTAATCCTCCATGCTCAGGGATCTGTTTCAACCTGGGAAAGTGGCCTCACTTTCCAGTCCTTTGATCATTTTTGTTACTGTTCTCTGCACCTGTTCCAGTTGCACTAAAACTTTCCAGAACTTCATACAGTACTCGAAGTAAGGTTTGACCAAAGCAGGATATAGTGAAGCTATTACTTCCTGTTATTTGGAAACTATATTTTTATTTATTAAGTTTTAATAACCCCATTTTGCTGCCAGTTCATATTCACATTGCAATCAAGTATAACCCCACATCTGTTGCATGTGACTCAGTTTACTCAGGGATGGAACTAGGGTCCGTGTCACCCGGGGCAAACATGGATTCTGTGCCTCCCCATGGGTTATTTTGTCATTTTGGCACCCCCTGGGCATCATTTTGGCACACCCCCAAGTGCGGCGCACGGGGCACATGCCCCGCTTGCCCCCCCCCCCCTAGTTGCAGCCCTGAGTTTACTGTAATTGGTTCTCTGTGGTGTTTTTCAGGCCAAGCTGCTACGGCCTCTGTTACTTCACTGTGAGAAAACGCAATCATCTAACTTAATTTCCTTAGCTGAATTTTGTCATTTTAAGCACAATATATTTGTTTTCTCTGTGTCTCTCTTCCTTTGCCAGTCCAAGGAAAACAGCCGAACTTCATAAACAAATTTGGACACGTCATTCTGCAAGAAGGTGATGATTTAAATCTATACTGTACAATACATGGGGAGCCAAGGCCGAATGTCATTTGGACAAAAGATGGCATCAGGATGGCAGCAAGGGAAATAAGTGTATGTCTAAATGTTTTGTTAATGTTCCTTTGGGAAGAGTGGCCTGTGCCTTTCATTTCAGCACTAATCTCTATCCATATTTCATTGTTTTTTTCAGTTTGAGAAATTAGGGGACACCTACTACCTTTTAAAAAGAAATGCAGTTGTTGCTGACACTGGAAAATATATCTGTCTTGCCACTAATGAATTAGGCGAGGCGCACTGCTCAGCTTTCATCAGAGTAATAGGTAACTGGACTTAGACCACATTAGTATAATAAGTGAAGACCTTGTTCCTGTGCTGTCTGACACTTCCATTTTGTTTCAGAGAAGAATAAAAGTGTCCATGTACCCAGTGCAAGACTAAATCAAAGCAGGAGACAGGCCATTTGTTGGAAAAAATGAGGGCTGCCACACCTGAAGCAGTACAAGGTCAGGATCCGCATTGCTTGAGAGGTCAAAATCAAACCAAAAAGCATTCCAAGAGGTAACTTCAGTTTATATTTCTTTTGCCTTCTGAAGTACAGGAACAGCCACCTGAGTGTTTTCTTTATAAAGCTTTCTTACTGTTGTCTTCTTTTCACATTGTGTGTGAGTTTTTTTTTTCATAATCAAAGCAGTTAACATTCAAAAATTAGCCATGAGGCAAAGGGCCACAAGCAGGCCCAGGTTTTCAATCCCAGCACACGGGTCATCTCCAAAAAGAGGCAAAACTGAAGGCAGAGGGACCCTTTGCAGTGACTGGGGTTTATGAAGTAAGGAGTTATACCTGGAAAGGATATTGTTCTCATGATCATGTACATTGCACACAATAAAGTGATGGACAATGACTGTGATTTTGCTAAGGTTATCTCAGATATCAGGAGGGGACAATAATGGGGGTTGGGCTGGTGCTGTTTACTGAACAGAATTTCTGATGAATAAGAATTATTGATCTCTGAAAGTCAAACTGTGGACAGTCCACTCATTGGAGACATATTGTGTTGCCACAGGGAAGATCCCGCATTTTAGGATCCTAAAGGAAGGGAATAGCTTTTCTTAAATGGGGTAACTTGAAGTGTGTGGAACCTTCTGGCAAATGAAGAACTCTCAGCTCTAAATGTTGTAAGTTATGGGTCTTAGTTTTATTGTACTTGTTTATTAAAAAAAAAAAGTTTGCCCTTCAAAACTGTTTGCAGTGGGTGGCTTACAGCCCTCTGTTTTTTCACAGAGAACTGATGAAGAAAGAAATCAGTATTTGGTCTGTGACACTTCATGTTCCAGATTAGGTTTCATGTGTTTGAATGTTTTATTCTTAAATATGTTTGTGGTCAGACCAGACTTTGTGAAGAAAAGGGATCTCTCTGTTCATGAAAAAGACAAAATCCAGAAAAGGACAGTAGAATGGAGGAGGAAGGACAATTTTTCCCAGAGCAGATTTTCAGAGGTTAAAAGAGGCAGTGGGAGAAAAGGGAGTGAAAATATATGCCTGCTTCTGAAAGGGAGATGGCGATACTAGCAAAGTTCTCCAGGCCTAGGTTCTTCAATTCTTCCCTAGTTCGAATAAAACACTGAGGAAGAGAAGGACATACTGCTTTTCCCCAGTGCCTGCCTTCTTCTGCTGTGTGAGATTTATCGGTTAAAACCTCTAATGTTTTGTAGGTTTTATTTAATAAGTTTTATTTAGTCTGTCTCACTGACTTGTAATAAAGAATGTTTGATTTGTATAGATAGCATTTGTTGCATACGCATATTGCACGGAGAAGCATTTTGTCCTGTGAAACCACTGCTGAAAGTGATTTATCAGATACAGATTTACCACTGCTGCTTATGACAGCTAGTTCCCTGTTTTCTACTGTATATCTTTGTTCCCTCATTGCCACTGCCCATTGAAATTTCTCTCCTGTTCCCTCCATTGCCACTGCCCAGCTCCTTCATGCTTCTTTTGTTTCAAGTCTGGGGACCATAGCTGAAGAGAAAGCCACAAAATAAAAATCAGCAAGACAGTATGATTCTCGACAGATACCAAGGGTGACTACTTGTGGTACTAGCCTGGTGGGAATTAGATGACTTTCAAATGACTCCCAGCATTTGGAAGTAGAATGGGCGGGGATTAGTGATGTTTTCATTTTCATGTAGCACCAACAAAGTGCTAGTGTGGGCATCTATATCTCTGTATGAATTTATGAACATGGTTTCAATACCCCCTACGTACAGAAAGTGATAATCAGTGTTCAGTTTCTAAAAATGTAATTGTCAGGGCTTGAACCTCCCTGTGAGCTATACCATCTGCCCTGGAACCTCCCCCTTTAGTCCGAGAAGGTGGGGGCAAGCTGAATTTGCCTAGTGGTGATACTTCTAAAGATGACTTCATGCACTCCCGAACCTCGATTCTGTGGATGATCTCTTATGAGCCTGGAAACATATTAAGACCTGGTGGTAGCAACTCTTGGTGATCCAGTTGTACTGGAAAATTGAGCTTCGTTCTTCGGACTGTAGAAAATGAGAGCTGCACTTTAACTACCCCCAGAGGTACATCAAGTGAACAAGTTGGAAGATGTAGCCTGAGTTATTGGAGCAAAAAGAACCCTGGAAAAATATAGCATAAATTATTATGTACTATACAATAATTATATAGCATATAATATGCCATACTATATTATACTATAATTGGTCTTCCAAAGAGCTTTGTATCATGTTGCCAACATGGTTTAGATGGGTTATACTCTTGTGTTCAACATCTACAAAAACCTTTGTACAATACTCTATTACAGTCTAAAAGAGATATAGCCAGGATCTCATATAATGACATACTGGGCTGCAACCCTCAAGTTTTAAAGCTGGGTACTCAATTTAAAGATTCGGAGGTGCCGTGAAGGAGAGGGAGGCGATCCATTCACAAAATTACCTCCATGGCGGTCATAGACTCTCAGAATATCCATTTCTCAAGGGGAGGCTGGTGAGCACCCAAGGAAGGTTTGTGGGCTTTGTATTAAAGGATCCTATAGTACAACATTTTGTGAAAAATAATGTTACATTGTTTATCACCACCTCCCTTTCTTGTATATGGAAAACTAAAACAGAAATGGATACAGTATTTGTTTTTTTGTTTTGTTTTAATAAATGGCAAATATCTAGTATAGTAACTGAATTATCTTTCAGAATTGTATATCAAAATGAATATTGTACACTCTGTTTTAACCATATTTGGACAACAAAGTAATTTACACAAGTGTCTCCTTGAGAAGAAAGGCCCTACCCTATTCCCTATATTGGTCTGAATTTTGAGAGAATCCCCACTAGTGACTGATAGCATTTTCTAGCATCACCAAAAATCATTATGCTGATATAAGAGTAACAAGGATAGATACAAAGTTGGCTGGGGGATGACACTAGAAGATGCTATAAGCCACTAGTAAAGATTGTGCTTTAATATAAGCCAGACAGAAAGACACATTATGAAAGGACACCTTGAGTTTTCCACTGAAGTGTGTAGTAACACCTTACTGAACAGATCAACAGGGCATTAAACTCAAATCCATTCTTCATAGAATAAACCCAAAATATAACCCCTATTCTCATGACATTGCCCTTGTCTTATTCCCAGGTCACTTTTTACCCAGTATGGTTTTCATACTACAAAATATTTAGCTGCCACAATACACGTAAAGCAATAAAGGAAATTAGGAAAATCCATCATGATGTCATCAGTTCTTTCTATTGCTGTAGCAAGGACTGAGATCAACTAAGGATGGCTAATGAAGAAAGACTTCCATAAAGTAACACCAAAACAATGGGTGAATATTGTATTATGGAAGAATGCAACTTGATCCAGCTTCATGGTGAACCAGTTGTCCCCCGGCATATGATGGGGCTGAAATCTGCAGAGTTTATAGTTGTGTGGATATGATAAATCCAGGAAATTCCTACTAGAAAAAGAGTTTTGCCTCCCAACCATGGCTGATTTTCAAAGGTGAAATAAGCTGCATAAGAATTCTTGTTTTGTTTTGGGTTTTTTGTTTGTTTGCTTAATATTTCCTGTAGAGACTTAAATTGGGTGATTTAGTGTATCTATAACAAAGTTTAAGAATATGTTGTATGATTGCTTTTTAATCTTTTGATCCTTTGCCTCCTCAAAGCAAAACATAAAAGAAAATCTCATGTTTACATGATATGTAACCATATAATGAGAAGAAAAATGAAATGTAATTTGTCAATAAATAAACAGATATTTTGCTTGCTGTAAGCTTGATTTTTCCCTCTTTATATATATTGCAAATACATCAAGAAGTGTCTATATACATACAAACAGTAGCTTTAAGGTCAGGCACTATTTCCTCAATTAAATTTGAACTTCAAAACATAAAAGTACAGGTTTTTATAGTGAAAAAATCCTGGATTAGTAAAACTGGTCCACAGAGAATTCAAACATAATTTGAAAGGGCATGCAATCAATTGAAAAAGCTATTTTTCTCTCTTGATAGGAAAGCTTATCCGTAGAACACAGTATTTGAATCCTCAAAGTTTGGTATGATTGAACTAGTATTGTCTTTAGGCTCTAAGTAGAAGAATTAACATCCCCCTCCCAAACATAGTGTACAACAGGGGTACCCAATCTTTTTGGCACCAGGGACTGGTTCTGGAAGACAATTTTTCCACGGACCGGGTGGGATGGGATTTGCAGGCGGGAGCCAATCATGTGGACAGGTGGAGCAGGGTTTGCAGGTGGGAGCCAACTGTGCAGATGGGGGGCAGGGTTTGCAGGCGGGAGCCAATCACGCAGACAGCGCGGGATTTGCAGGTGGGAGCCAATCGCACGGACCACCACCGCTCACCTGCTGTGCAGCCCACTCCCCCACAGGTTGGGGACCCCTGGTGTACAGTATGTAGCAGCCTAATATTAGTACTTATTCCACCATATTCTGCTATTTTGATAACAGATAGAATTGATTTTTAAGCAGTTCAAAGCTGCAATGCTGTGGCCCCAGGTTGATCTTCCAGGGTTTACTGGATATATCTGACCATGGAGAAGATCCCACCTCAGATGCCCACTTTTTGTTCCACCCAAGAGTGATACAACAATTACTTCTCGGATAGCAGATCTTTTCAGTTGGGAAAAGAAAGTAATTTGGGTGTGGCATAAAGGCATCCTGAGGCTGAAAATCTGTGGAAACAAAAATCTTCCCAATTCATCACAACATCCCCAATCACTATGAAAATTCAGCTCAATCTGGAGCTGATCTGAAGTATCGTAATTGCTTTGATGGCCAATAGCTGAAGGAAAATTGGCTTATAATAGTTAAAAAAAAACAAAAAAGGAAAAGTAACAAATAAATCCACTTCTCCCTCACTTAGGTTTTGATTATCCATTGCTATCAAGGCAGTGGAGATCTTATAGACTCTGATGGTCTGAAGGTTCCATCAGAACAGACTTGATTGCTCTACCGAGTAATTATAAAATCAGTTTTAGTGTGGAAAATTCACTTTTGAATAATGAGCCTGAACCAGCTGTTCTTCATTCACAGAATACCAGGAAAGGGCTATAGCTGACCCTGAACACCCCTGCATTTCCTTATGCCCTGCGTCATTGCTAGTTGTCATCCATACTCCATGGTCTGATGCCTAGTCAGCAGCTAATTATAGTAGCTGCCATATTTCCAAGCTGGCATGGCTTGAAGCTGTTGCAAAATTGGTCCTGGTTGGTAACTGCTAACACAGGACCAAGCAAAAATGGGGGGTTAGTGTAAAAAAATGACCGAGGGTCTTCTGCCCTTCAGTTGTCCATTCCTAGTTCCTCTCTCAGCTTGTGCAGCACAGTGAGTGGTAGTTATACACAACTGAGCAAGCTCTCTAGAACTGGTGGAAAATTCCCAGGGGCTGGACTGAACTCTCAGGCCACTAGTTGTCCATTATGCAGCTAAAAGAAGAAGAAACGGAGTTAAGGAGATGGATACAGTGAAAAATGATACTGTTCTGCTCAAGAATGTGAAGATTTAGACCAGGAGGGGAAAAGCTGAGACCCCTAGCTTCACATGGGCCCTTCCAGAGCCTTGGATGTGGCCCCAGAGCTGCTTCATAATAAAATAGCCATGAATGTCCTGTGCGCAGCAGAAAGACAGTAATAGTGACAACACAGAAGCAAAAACTGCAATCTTGTGTGACTGGTTGAGGACTACATTTTTAAAATAAATTTTCACAAAGAACATAAAAACTAACACAAATTAATTAGGAGTAGAAGGAACAAAGAAATAAAGAAGAAAAAGTGCAAAGCGAAAGAACAAAAAGAAAAAGAAAGAAGAAGCTTCTGATTTCCTCTGCAGCAAATACAAGTACAATTACAAAATCAACTCTTACTCTATGATTACAAAAAAAGCTCACTTTTTTCTATTATCCAGGGTTTTCTTTCTAATCATCAAAACCACAAATCGTAAGTGCATTTTGTTCCGTTTCATGCAAAAAGTCTATAAGGAGTTTCCTGTCAACCATAAACGTAGATATTGTTTATTTTCTAATCAAAGAAGTTAATTTGGCTATCTTCACAAGTTTGTTTGTTTGTTTGTTTGTTTGTTTATTTATTTATTTATTATTTGGATTTATCCCCGCCCGTCTCTACCATGGTAGACTCTGGGTGGTTTACAATCACAATATAAAAAGTTAAAAGCCTATACATTTAAAAACTACTATAAGAATAAAAAATTAAAATCCAAAAGATGGTATGTTCTTAAAAGGAGGATATTACTAAGCTAACCACCCCCAGGAGGAACTATTATTTCCTTCGTTCCAGGCAAGGTTCCATTATCTTCACCAGCCATTCCTCCATTGTGGGTAGTATTGAACCTTTTCATTTTTGAGCATATAATAGTCTTGCTGCTTATCTTATATAAAAACAAAATTCCATTGCTTTTTTCTAATTGCTGTTGAGGACCACATTTTTAAAAATGTCCATTGTCACATGAACAGGGACAAAACGAAAATGAGCGTAGGAAGGCAAATTAGAAAACAAATATAAATATAAATATAAATGAAGAGTCCCCATTTTTACAATAACTTTTTGGAAGCACATTAGAAAATTTGGACAGGAACAAAGTCTCTGTGGGTGAACATAAGACCAGCTTTGGTTAGAAGCATTATGGGAGACGATGAGATGGTTAGATAGCATCACCAATGTAATGAACATGAATTTGAGTAAACTCCGGCAGACAGTGGAGGACAGGAAGGCCTGGCGTGCTATGGTCCATGAGGTCACGAAGAGTCGGACACAACTTAACGACTGAACAACAACAACAATAACAACAATTATGGGAGACATGAAATAAATGGTGAGCGGGCTCCAACATGGTTATTGCAACTGTCAGAGTGGCAGCAAATAATAATAATAATAATAATAATAATAATAATTATTATTATTATTATTATTATTATTTATTAAACTTGTTGCAAAAGGCAACAAGTTACTTGGAACAGCTTACATCCTGTGATGATATTTTTAACACCATCAAACAACAACATCTGCCTATCCCAGGTCCTTGGGAAGGGCTCGATAGGTGGACAAAAATGCCAAATCCAGTCTAAACATTTGGCTGACTGTGCAACCAACAATTTATTAAACTTGTAAGGGGAAGGAAGCGAGGGAGGGAGGAAGGAAGGAAAAGAAAGAATTGTGATGCTGACTCCAGCTGTTGAGAAACTGTTGAAGATTTCCTTCTGCAGGCCAAATCTAGCCTAAAGATAATACCATTCTAGTTGGGAAAGCTAAAGATCTTGAAGCTGCCTATCAGCAAACACTGGACAGAAGGCTGAGCAGGGACAGCTGCACACAGCCCTCCCCACCATGGGTACATATACTGTGTTTAAATAATAGTAAGTAGTCTGTTTATATTATAGCAAGGATAACTGTGCATATACACATACATATCAGCACATGCAAATTTAATGCAAACTTGCAAACATAAGCCTGGCCATGTGCCTTTCCGCATGCTCTTATTGCACACCCTGAGAAAACTGTCAGAATACACGCTTTTCCTTGGAGCAGCAGATATTAGCTTTGGGTCTTTAAGAAACCCACACCATTGGTTCATCATTCGACTTATTCGACTCATCTTTTAAACATTTTAGGCCAATATTAGATAACTGTTACCAAATCAAAGTGAAGGTGTTTAAACTGACATGTAAGAACTAAGAATATAAGGTTTCCAGGTGTGGTGCAGCATTAAAATCTGGCATTATGAAACTACTGAAATGGTTTTGCTCAACAAATATTGTATGGATGAGGACAAACTGCACTGGATCCAGTGGGCGCTTTCCCCTTTCTGCCCTTCTGATGCTAGGCTGGAGGGCTTTACTGAACATCACGGTGTGCGTGAGACAAGAAGAATGGAGCGCATGGGCCTCTTTTCCACACCCTTCTGTGCAAAGGAGCCTCTGATGGTTCCAAATTCATCTCTTTGCCTTTATTTTGATATTATATGAAGCACGGAGCTGGCTGCACCCTGTTCCCCCTCCACAGCCACCACCATTGTGAATTCATATATTTAGGCTGAGCTCAGCCTATGGTTATTAGTGTCACTTCAGATTACCTGAACAAATACAAAATCATCTGTTCTGATTTAGACTATAGTTTTGTCAAGTCATTGCAGCAATATTTCGGGCATTAAAGAAGCACAATGACCCTTGCTTGGATGAAACTGTATAAAAGGTAAAGGTAAAGGTTCCCCCACACAGAAGGATCCGACTCTAGGGGCTGGTGCTCATCTCCGTTTGTTAGCCGAAGAGCCAGCGTTGTCCGAAGACGCTTCCACGGTCATGTGGCCGCATGACACGTGCGGAACGCTGTTACCTACCCACCGAAGTGGTACCTATTTATCTGCTTGCATTTGCATGCTTTCAAATTGCTAGGTTGGCAAGAGCTGGGGCGAGTGCGGGAGCTCACTCCATCACGCGGGCCTAGGGTCTCGAACCTCCGAACTTGCGATCTTCCAATCGACAAGCCTGGCGTCTTACCCGCTGAGCCATCGCGCCCCTGAAACTGCATAACCTGCCACAAAAACAAAGGTCAGGTGGCATGAACAATGCTATTGGGCAATGGCATTTGATAGCAATTTGTTCCCTGCCATGCTACTGGTTGAGTGGCAGTAAGAGGGCTGACTATACAGTGGTTATGGAATGGACTTTTCTTGGTTAAGTGTTGACATCTCTCTCTACACTCTGCCATTCTCTTATTATCCTGAAGGCCTGAATTGCTTAGGAGCATCTGATACAATGGTTGTCTCCCCCCAGCTAGAGTTTCTAAACAGGCTGGTTGCTCCGTCTTCAGCATGGCCAAAATTAGACTTGTCAATCAGGCAAACAGGTGGCCCTGTTGCTTCAAGTGGATCCCCCTCTCCCAAGGCCTTCCTTTTCAAAAGCCAATGAGAAGTGATGTCGAAGTGACGGAGGCAGACCTGTCAGCAGATCTGGAGTATAAAAAGCCAAACCACCATGTTTGCCCTTCTGAGCAGTCGTGCATTCCCAGCCTCGCCTCGGGTGTAGGGATTGCAAAGAAAACAAAACTACACTGTTTCGACTGTGTAGTTTTGTTTTTTAGGGCTAGAGGCTCAACCATTCTCATGTTGGGATTGTTTAAAATCATCCTCTGGATAAGGACGTCGTTCCAGAAACTTCCGTTTGGGCTTAGCCCGCTCCACTTAGGCACTCTTGTGAAATCAGGTTAGTAGCATGTCTGCGAGAATTGAGTGGGATCTCTCTGTCAAGTAAGCTCTGGGGCACGTTTCTTTAATTATTTTAAGTACGGCCCTGTATGCATATGAGGGGATGCATATGTGGAGGTGCATTGGGGGGTGCTGGGGGAAGAGGGAGAAAAGTCTGCAGCTCTTTGTAGGATCTGTTTTGGGGAATGCACTTTTCCCATGAACAAAATGATGCCTGGCTGTTTGTGAACTCTTAGGTCTTTGCAATAGGTGGCTATCGTTCCTTAAAATGTGCTTGAGGGTGAAAAGTTATTTCAAACATTGGGTTAACTTTTAATCCTTCCAAAGAGTGTTGAAGGTTATATTACTTGCAGATAAACCAAGACGTTCCCAGAATAGCTCTGATAAAGCCACATAGTTGTGGCTAGGCACTGATGACTTTTTAAGGGAATCAGCTGCTGGAATATCCATTACATTGCAGCTCTGGACCACTTGCCTCCTGTCACTCAAACCTGGAATGGTTATTTTGGGAATGTGACATTTCAGAGGCATACCTTTGAAATGCTAGTAATACAAAAGCCATATAAGATCACAACTGAATAACAGGAGACTTTCCTCATCTGTTGTGGAAGCTGGAAAAAAATGATGACTGAAACACCCGCAATATTGAACTCATCTTACAATTTAGAAGGAATGTTGTGTGGTATAATTTTTTTTAGTTGGAATTTATGGCTACAATTAATTTGGATGAAAGTAGATAATATTTATAGTCTGGCCTAGTTTAACTGAAATACATTTGTGTAAACCATTTCACTACAAAAATCTGGAGCTAGTAACTTTAAAAAGAGGGATGACTAAATTGAGTATATTATGCTTTAATAAGACAACCTATTAGCATGTTCTCTCTCTCTCTCTCTCTTTCTTCATCTTATGCTATGATTGTTCCATTATTCAAACTTAAAACCATAGCAATTTTTTAAGGTGACCAAGAAAAATAGGCCTCACATAAATCACTGACATTACTGGAATCCTATTTTTGGTTGTCATAACCCCTTGTGACTCTGTCCAGTCCCATATGGTAAATCACCATAAATATCAAGTTAACGTTTAGTACTGTTGATATAACAGAATAAATTGATTTTACATTGATAGGCATCCATATTAAGAAACATCTTGCAATAAAATCAGTTATTCTTGTTTGAATATGTACTCTTTCCGTGGTTTACAAGGGAATGGGGACATTGTGTTAGAGCAACAAATATTATATTGGGCAAAGTATAGTTTTACAGATTTTGTACCTTCCTGCAGTTGTTCAAACCATCAATGTCAGTTGATATCTTATAGCCAAGCTCACATTTCAAACTTGGCCTTCTCTCCTTCTATCCTAGATTCAACTGCCCTGCTTATATTTTTGCATTCTTTTTTTCTTTTTTTCCTGTATTGGCCTCCTCTTACCAAAAACTTTTTTCACATTAAGGGAAACATTTCAAATAATTTATTTTAGAAAACAACTCACTTTTTAAAGTACTGTGTTTTCATTTAGTAGGAAAATAAAATAAATTACAATTTTCAAACAGTTTTTGGGTTATAAAGAATTTTTTTTCCAATTCCAGTTGGGAAGAAATGGTTATATATAAAGGCATGGCAAAATCAACATTAAAACGTAAGCTCTTAAGTGGCACAAGTATTCTGTTTGATCATATGTTGGTTCTTTGTTATGACTGTATTAATCAGTCAGGTAAGTAATATAGAAAAATAATTTAATTATGTAATTTTCAATAAATACCACATTTTGAAAATTAACCCATTCAAGAGCCACAGGTCTAATCTAATTAGAACAAATCCCTGTATACTTATACCCTCATACGTATGTTGCCTTTTTATGCCTGTGGCTTTCCACAGATCATTTTCTCACCTACTATTTTTATGTCTGTCTTTCTTTCCAGAGTGCCTGTAAAGATGACCACAAAAGCGCCAACATTTACACAGCCGTTACAAAGTGTTGTGGCACTGGAGGGTAGTGCCGCAACCTTTGAGGCTCATATAAGTGGTGAGGCTTCCATATGTTTTTATGGTCATTGTTTTCTTTCCTGTTGCTGATATCTCCAAAAGCATGGTTAAGCGGGCAGCCTTTCTAGTGCCTCAGATAGCTGAAGGACACATGGGGTGGGACTCCATTAGACAGGTAATGGGTAAAAGAAAAGGTCTCTTCAGGGGAAGAGAGGAACTGGGTTCTTCATGCTCTAGATTTGTATCAATTTGAAGACTGGGAAATCAGCAAGATGTTGGGTTACCTCAGGGATCCCTAGAGTTTTGGAGTCAATGGACACATTTTACACTTTGGCAGCATATCATGGGTACTCCAAGAAAATGGCATTCACAAAATGGCCCCACCCTGGGCATGGCCATGCTGAAAACATCAATTTACCAAAAGTCAAATTGTTGAGGTTATTCCCTACTCACTATAACTCCCCACTTATCTTTCCCCCTTTTTTTTCTGGATAGCAGGGCATTTTACAAAAAAAGCATTGGGCTACAGTCACCATTTTTTATTTTCTAAGACAGTCTAAGACTAAAATTAGCATATCCGGACTGCAAAATCCAGGAGGCCAATAGATGGAAGCATAGAGATACAGATTCTTTTACCATCTAGTGGTCCTCTAGATATTTACAGCCCAGACATGGAGGCCAAGTGGAATCTATGGGTGTTCTTCTATCTCAGGGTTAGCTTGTGGATCACAACAATAATGTTGATCATGAATCATAAGGAGTTTAGTTTCTGAATCTCTTAAATCTTAAGCTAGCATTAAGTAATTTTTGAAATGTCCCAAGTCCTAAGCCTATATATACTGTATATAATGTTTCCCAGCTTATGTCAGAATTGTAGCATGTAGCTATGGTGGTTGTGGCATCAGCGTAAAAGTCCCACTTCTTTTATATGTGCATCAACATTGCATGTGCTTACAAAGAGCTTTGATTGCGATGCCACGACCACCATCTTGCCCCCTCTCCCCTTAGATGCCACTGGTAGCATGACTATTTTAGAGGTGGAGCAATTAGTGCCAGGCCAATGAGATCATACTGTACTTTATAACAGCCCACATATTTCTAAGTTAGGAGCCATATTATAGGAACTGAATACAATATGAAAATATTCCCTTATTCAGAACATATACCAGCAGTATATCATATGCACATTTGACTTATATACTGACAATTTTCACCAAGCAGGAAAAACAATATACATATTAATCAGGCTGTTGTCATGATACAGTGAACAATGTGCAGAATTTAAGTTATATGTGTGAGCAATCCAGCAGGACTCACTTCCTCTAGAAATGTCTCTAGTATAGACCTTACTTTGAAATCCCAGCTGTTTGGCCTCCTTCTCTGAATCATATTTAACTTCAATTATTTATTCTGAGCTGGGAATTATAAGATATCAGAGAAAGACTAAACACTCGTTTAGTCATGTCCCACTTGCTGTAGTTGCAGGAGCAATCTTGTCTACCACTAACTTTAAAAGATACATTTTTTAAAAAACAATCAATTTGTCCTGGTTATATCCAAAGGTTAGTGCCGAATTTGAAATGGTAAGTTGAATCAATGTTTGCCAATCAAGGCTTTCATACTCATTAGCAAATATACAACAATCACTTAAAATTCCAGGAATTATGTCAGTGTTTGGGATTTACTTCCCCACTCCTGATGTTTCGTCATTGATTCCTCTGGTAGGAAAAGAAAATATAGAACGTTGTGGGAATTAAGTAGGCAAGTGGCTCAAATAAACATTCTGTCCCAGGCTTCTCAAAGTCTTTAAAAAGTCCTTGCGTGTAGTTAAAGGTGCCAAGCCTTTCTGCAGGTTTGCTTACTTCTAAGTAGCCTTTTTGCCCAAATACTGTTCCCCCAGCTGAATGATGTCCAGTATCATCATTCAGCTCAACTGAGGAATCCACAACAATTCAGTAGAGGAAATACATGAGAGGTATATATACTGTATATATCTGCATGCTTTATTTTTTTTTATTTATTATTTAAATTTATATGACCGCCCAACTCCCCCAACGGGGGACTCTATATAAAATATAAAATTACAAATTATTAACATGATATAAATAAATATAAAATCCAATCTGGCGAGTTGATCTCAAATAATAGGGAGGACATTATGGTATTAACCACTCCCAGCAGGAGCTATTACTTTTCCCCTCCCATGCTAGGCGGCAGAGCCAGGTTTTCAGATCTTTCCTAAAGGTCGGGAGGGAGGAAACCTGCCTCAACTCTGGGGGCAAGATATTCCAAAGGGCAGGCGCCACTACAGAGAAGACCCGCCTCCTGGACCCCACTAGATGAAATTCTATCTATGCACCTCTGATGTTTAAAGCAGATCCTTCTCCTTTTCTATACTATTTGAGCAGTTTGGAGTTTAAAACATCTGTATAGACCCCTTGCCTGGTATGGCCATGAATATTTTATTTATTTATTTATTTATTTATTATTTCAATTTATTCCCCGCCCATCTCCCTTGCAAGGGACTCTGGGCGGGTTACAACAATTGAAAGTTAAAAACTATAAAAATATCATCTAAAAATACAATAATAATAAAATAATAATATACAATAATAAATTATCTAAATCCAAGATGGATTGGAGACCATGGTGTAGATCGTATTCCTACGGGGCCAGCCAACCCCAGGAGGCACTGCCACCTCTGTCATCCCAGGCTCGATGGCAGAGCCAGGTCTTGAGGGCCTTCCGGAAGGCCAGGAGCGAGGGGGCGAGTCTCACCTCCGGGGGCAAGATGTTCCATAAGGCGGGCGCTATCGCAGAGAAGGCACGTTTCCTGGACCCCGCCAGATGGAATTCTCTTGTTGAGGGGGTCCGAAGCATGCCCTCCCTGCATGCACGGGTGGGGCGGGCCGACGTTATCGGGACGAGACGGTCCCTCAGGTACCCTGGCCCTATGCCATATAGGGCTTTAAAGGTAATCACCAACACCTTGAATTGGACCTGGAAGCAAACTGGTAGCCAATGCAGCTCGCGTAGCAGAGGTGTTACATGTGCCGATCTCATGGCACCCATAACTGCTTGCGCCGCAGCATTCTGAACCAGCTGAAGCTTCCGGATACTCTTCAGGGGTAGCCCCATGTAGAGCGCATTACAGTAATCTATACGGGAGATGACAAGGGCGTGAGTGACCGTTCGGATATATGAATATATGAAGTTATTAGGGGGGTGTCCGAAAGTTTTAGTTGACTGAAATTTTGTGGCCTAAATTATCTTAATTTTATAGGCTCCAACTATACTGGTTTGTTGTATGGTTTCTTTTAATGTTGTTACAGCGCTCTGGGATTAGATTACTGAAAAGCACTTTTTAAAAAATACAAATAAATGATACAGATATAGACCCTAAAACTTTCCGGAACATACTATTGAAATCAGTCATACAGTTGAGGTCAAGTTTACATTGTATACTGCTAGAAAATGACAGTATTTACTTGATACACAGAGGACCCTAAATTAATACTGACCCCCCCCCAAAGGAAGATTATATAGCAAAACATAATCTGCCTCTATCACTAGATTTTAAACAAATCAAAGGCAGCCCTCTGTCCTTACTGTAAATCCTCTAAACATAGTATTTTGTTCTGTTTACTCCTTTTTTCTGAAACATTGATAAATTCAATAGAACTTTGCACCAGATATGCAAAAATGCTTCCTTGCCCCCCATCCCCATAGTAATCATGATTTCCAAGTAGTGGCGCCCTCCACTGATCACTATTTCTTGACAAGCTCTCTATTCCCATTCTGAGAGAAAACCAAAGAAGCAAGGGAAATATCTGAGTGTAGAACTATGGGACTGAGACTATGAGACAGCAATCTGACAGGAAAGATTTTAACTTGTCTCCTTCTCTATTTGGCTCATTGCCCCACCTTAAACATCTTTTAGACCAGTGTTCCTCAACCTTAGCGACTTTAAGATATCTGGACTTCAATTCCCAGAATTCCCCAGCCAGCATGCTGACTGGCGAATTCTGGGAGTTGAGGTCCAGATATCTTAAAGTCGCTAAGGTTGAGAAACACTGCTTCAGACTTTGCATTTAATCATACTCCTCCTTGTATCTCTCAAAGTCAAATCCCTCCACCATGTTAACTGGGCTAGATAGGACAGTGAAATTAGTGAACAACTAAGTTAATGTCTTCCTGCCCCTTCTGCATTACAGTGAGAGGTCCCATTTCTGAAATTGTGATTGCATTTGTACATAATTCTAAGCCATAATAGTTAGGCTTACACATCATTACCAAAAGCAAACAAAATGCAGTTTAGCATGGTGTGTGAAATAGGACTGAGTCTCTCTTGCTTTTGTTTTCAGTCCAACCTTCCAAACATTGCAATCTTATGGTAACACTAACTCATATTGCAAGATGTTGTAAATCTCTTGTTCCCCCAAGTTACTCATTATGTTGGACAGATTTGACAATGATTCAGTACCTGGTTATTGTAATGCACCAAAACTCTATGGACATTTTTATCTCTTGAAATCTGACCTCCTAAATCACAAGAAGTGTTTCTTTTATCATTGCACCTACATATCTTTCCTTCTCAAGCATCAGGCATTTAAAATATAGTCTTTCTTTGATAATACCACCTAAAAGTATAAATGTGTCTTTGTGTCAGATATTGAGGAATAGCAGCAAACTATATCCTAAAGAAAGCAGACCGGAATGTTACAGAAGTATCTGATAATATACCTTTTCAGCTGTAACATAACATAGATTGAGCCTTATCCTATTTTTTGGAGTTGGGTTGTAGTAAGCTTAGATTTTCCCCAGTGCCCTGCAGTTTCCTTTGTTCTATCCCAGTTATTGAAGCCCTTGATACAGCCCTTTAACAACTTAACATATACACTAGCAAGAACAGGGGGCATTTTAGGACTGATGGCAATGGGACCTTCTGAACACTGCTCTTTCCTTCACCGTCCTCCTCAAGGTTTCCCAGTTCCTGAGGTGAGCTGGTATCGGGATGGCCAGGTTATTTCTGCTGCAACTCTGCCCGGTGTGCAGATCTCATTTAGCGATGGCCGCGCTAAACTTGTGATCCCCGCCGTGACCGCAGATAACAGTGGAAGGTATACCTTACAAGCCACCAATGGATCTGGACAAGCTACAAGTACCGCGGAACTACTTGTCACCGGTAAGTTGTGATTAGAGAACTAGCCCCAGTTGGCACTTTCCATCTTTCATCTTAGAGCTCGGTGAACAGAATCTACAAAGGTGAAGGCTGAATTGAAAAAAGTATTAAGTGACCATGGCTTTAAAGAACACTCCCCCCCCCTTTCAAATTTTATGATATATTCAAAGATGACTACTTATTAGGATTCTTAAAATCTAACATATCCCTCAATCCTAACATATTTAAGTGTAAATAAAGACTAGTAAAAAATAGTGACTATGAAGACTGACTTACACATACTTCTCAAGAACCCATACAAAAGCGATCTCAACAATCAAGCTTATATGTCCACACTATGCTTTACGTTAATTTTTTTTGGCATTTTTTATTTCTGTGGGGTGCACCTATACAGATTATCTATCCAGCCATGTTGGGCTACATCCACTATTAACCCCATCCAGCATGGGATAATGAAAGTTGTCCAGAGTAACTGGAGTAGGCAAGCATGAAGAAGATGGATGTGATGGTCAAACAACTTGAAGTGCTCTCTAGAACACACTTTTAGCCATATTATTCCAATTAATAAGAGCAATCATATGTAAACTTTTTAATGTTTTAATTTTTAAAAAAGCGTATTGAATTAAAATTTTCAAGTGAAAATTAAAAATTGAGATTTCCCTTCCTAGAACATTTAATTCTTCTTCTTCTTGGCGATCACTCGTAGCCGACTAAGATTGTCTTCCAGGGGTAAAATCTTAACAGTGGATCCATAAGTGGCTGTAAAGGCCAATTCTGGATCCGCACAACCTCCCACAATGAGGGCATAGGTTTCCAGGTGGAAGACGGTCACGATGAGGGTTTGCTTGACATGCCTTTCTCTTAGCTCATTTCTCCCTTTCACCCTGTACTCGTGCTTCTTCAAAGTCCGTAGCGCCTTTAATAAAGGCTGACCTCCAATTGAAACGCTCATGAGTTAGGGCTTCCCAGTTCTCGATGCTGATATTAAATTTTTTAAAATTAGCTTTGAGAGTATCTTTGAATCTCTTTTGCTGTCCACCAATATTCCGTTTTCCATTCTTAAGTGCACCCATTATATCCATACAGCATCTTATGTATTATCCATGATGTTCCTTATGTTTGTTCTTGCTTATACATTCCTCCTCCTCCCGCTCCCCCCTCTCCCTCCTCTTTCTCTAAATTACAGCCGAAACAGCGCCACCCAACTTTTCACAACGACTACAGAGCATGACAACTAGACAAGGAAGTCAAGTTCGACTTGACGTGAGAGTGACTGGAATCCCTACACCTGTGGTGAAGTTCTATCGGGATGGAGCAGAAATTCAAAGCTCCCCCGATTTTCAAATTTTACATGAAGGAGACCTCTACAGTTTAATAATTGTAGAAGCTTACCCTGAAGACTCCGGAACCTATTCAGTAAATGCCACTAATAGCGTGGGACGAGCCACTTCAACAGCCGAACTGCTCATTCAAGGTAAGGACAGTTTAGATGTTTGTGAGCCAGGACAGTCAACCAAGAATGATATTTTTTTTCAAACTATAGAATTATACCATCAGGGCATCAAATTTCACAATGATTGCTCTTCTGTCAACAAATCCATCAACTCCATTTTTCTCAGGTGATTTTAATGCGGCTGTAAAATTTCACCCTGGACAGAAGCTGATCATAAATACTTCAGGGTGACAAAAAGATAAAATTGTCTGCAGAAACAGCAGCAACAAATACTCCGCTTCTTTTCTTCCCCTGTTAATATAAGAAAATCAAGTAGGCTAACGTATTCCTAGTGTGAGGCACAGTGTATATATTTGTAATCGTTTTACATTGTATTCTTAATCTAAAACCCAGTAAATCAGCAGCTAAATTCTTCATTCCAGGCTTTACCTTGCTGGGTGTCATGGTTTCATAATAACTTGCTTCAGCATATGCTGAAGTTGAAACCAAGCTGCAGTCACAGTCCAGTGGGGAGGAGAAATCCAGGCCTTACTGTGTTCCACAGCTCCAGCCCACATGCACACTCGCAACCCAACCGGCACATGCCGAGCCTTCAGAGCAGAAATTAGTTGTTTGATTAGGAGGAGGAGAGTCCCCATATTCTTAAGCAGCCCAGCCTAGGAAAGAAACCTTATACTGAGTCATGGGTGTAGTCCGGGCTTAAGGTGGTCCTTCAAACACAGTAGGGCCAGCTTGTCGCCTTTGGAGTGCGGGAAGCACCTTATAATCTAAAGAATGCCCCCCATACAATCATGACATCCAACGGCTGACGTTACCCAGCTGATGGTTCAAGAGGCTCACTGCTGTCTACAACTTTGACCAAGGTGACAGACAGGGGACGCTCCCAGGCCCCTGCTAGTGATGTTAGGGATCAAACTTTGGGGTGACGCCTTCTGGAAGCATTGCTTCATCCCTGAGTTTGGGTCCTTCCCTAAAAGACAAGGGCGGGCTGCTGAAACTCCGCCCACAAGACAGTTCTGCACATCCGATTTCCCTATAGCCAGCTCGAGTCACCTGTCTGGAAACTGGTTTCCACTGGCATTGCTCTTGAACAATGGATCTTTCAGGGAATTGTTAGGTCTAAGCAAGCAAATCAAAGGGTTTGAATAACAAACAAGTAATTTGAATGGCTGTGAACGCTGCCTGTTGATGCTTTCATTCATTTATTTGGATTTAGGGGCCACCTGACACCCAGCAGCTCTGGGTGGTTTACATCTCTAAAAGTAGAAAACAGCAAAAGAAATCAGTAAAAGAAAAGAAAAAAGACATGGACCTAAAATATATAGCTTGGATTTACATATTGTACTAAGTAATAATGTGGTTTGTAAATATTTATTTAAGGCAAAGTCACTTCTGACACAAAGTGTGAATTCAGCTGTTGGGATTAATAAACCATGATTTGTGGGTTGGCATTATGTGAGAACTAGGTTACTATGACTTATTCAACAAGCCATGGTTAATGTCATGGCTTAATAAAATACACCAGTGCATCGGTGTCCCACACCTCCACCTGCTCCTAAGGCTAAAATCCTTAGGTGGTTAGTTTGGGCTAAAATCCAAAAAAGATTTGTAAGCCTGTTTGACTTTACAAAGTTGTCTGTGACCAGAAAACCTGATTAAAAATGGGCAATTTTTAAAGGACATGTAAGCATGCCTATAGCTCCCTTTTAAATGTTTACCCTAGAAATGTGAAGAGTAATTAGGAGCAAAAGATGGTGGTCTTCTGTGCTGGCTTCCATCGGTTCCTTAGCTTAGCTCTTCATATTTTACAAGGGAATACCTTCCTAGATTTTCGCTTAGGCTCCCTTATCTAGGCATTGTTCCCATTAAATGTAGTGGTGCTTCCTTCTAAATAGACTATCCTAAGCTTTGCTATTCTGCGTTATATCCTTGGCTTAATAATACAGTTGTGTGAAAAGGCTAATTTGATATGAATTCATTTTCTTATTAATGTGCACCTAAGAGAATTGATTTATTCAGTTATTTATTTGTTTTCCCTATGGTGCTTTTCTATATAAGGGTAACATCTCCTTCAAATTGAGCACAGCTGCTGGGGACTTTGTGGATAGGTGTGCACAGCTTTCTTGGCAATAGTATACATGAACCCATAAATAACTGGAGTCACAGATTATACACTTCTCCCCTCCCCTCTCAGAACCAATTCTAATTTATTGCCATTGAAGAAGTCCCATTCTCTTTTCTCTAAGGCGAAGAAGAAGCCGTTCCCGCTAAAAAGACAAAGAAAATTGTTTCGACTGCTCAGATTACACAAACAACACGAGAAACCCGAACTGAAAAGGTTGGTAATTTGGCAGATTGCGTTAACAACAATTTCAAAGGCTGGGGCTTTAACCCTAGATCTTCATGAGCATTCTTGATCTTTCATTGCAGAAGATTGAAGCCCATTTTGATGCCAGAACACTTGCAACTGCTGAGATGATTATAGAAAGTGCCACTGGGCAGCAGCTGCCCCATAAGGCACCCCCACGAATGCTTCCTCACCCTCCCTCTAAATCACCAACTCCACCAATCATTGCAGCCAAAGTACAGATGGCACGCCAGCAATCACCATCCCCAATCAGACAATCGCCATCTCCTGTACGACATGTCAGAGCTCCAACACCATCGCCAGTCAGGTAAACCACTCACATGTAAAATACTGGTTTGACCCAAGTCAGGAAAAGGCAATGGGTGGCCCTGCAGCTCTCGGAATTCCTCATTATTATTAATTATGCTTGCTGGAGCTGATGGGAGTTAATGTTCAAGGACATCTGGAGAACCACACGTTGCCTTTCCTGGTCTAGTGGAAGGCAAACATTGTTCTTTAAGTGGTGCAGCAAAATATTTCTGGCCAGCACTGCTCTTACATACTCCTGTGAGTTATCATGTGAAAAAAAAATTGTGTGTGTGTGTGTGTGTGTGTGTATGCACACATGTCTTCTAAACCTGGATCAAATATCACCTTTTCTCTTTCATGGGGTGATTTCTTCCCTGTCAGCCAAAGAGAAAGTACCTGTAGCTTGCAGATGGGGAATGGGTGGTGGCTTTCCCATAGACAGGATGAGCTGAACAACAGTATTCAGATTCTGAAGGGAGTCCTGGGAAGTTTCTCCAGGCAGTTGTGTTAGTAGTTGAAGCAGAATCAAAACTTGTGTTGTCATTAAAAAAATAATAATAATAAGACCAGTCTCCTTATAATATAAGATAACTCCATCATCTACCATCTACTAAAATGCTTTAGTATTTGTCTCTCTGTGAAGAAATTTGTAAAGGAAGTTTTTAGTCCAGTTCCTGAAAATAATGTTGAAAACTCTGAACCACTACTATGAGTCAGCATATCAGCACAGGTAAAGGTTCCCCCCGCACATTTGTGCAGTTGTGTCCGACTCTAGGGGCCGGTGCTCATCTACGTTTGTTAGCCGAAGAGCCAGTGTTGTCCGAAGATGCTTCTGCGGTCATGTGACTGGCATGACGCGCGGGGAATGCTGTTACCTACCCACCGAAGTGGTACCTATTCATCTACTTGCATTTTCATGCTTTCAAATTGCTAGGTTGGCAAGAGCTGGGGCAAGTGCGGGAGCTCAATCCGTCACGCGGGGCTAGGGATTCGAACCTTGCGATCTTCCGATTGACAAGCCTGCCGTCTTACCCATTGAGCCACCATGCCCCTTACATATCAGCACAGATAGACCCTTAATTGACATATAGATAGGTAAGGTCACCAAATGGCTTCTTTCACTGACCAGATCCCAAGCCAATTACTGAATGGTGCCATCTAGTGGCAACTAATTTTTTTTTTCTGGGATGTTCCCTGATCCTTCATATTTATTTGAAATAAGGCTGCTTGGAACCAGGAGTCCATAATTCCTAGCAATGTCTTTAGGTTGAGTGTGTAAATATTATATTTCAGTTGCAGACAAACTAATCCAAAGTAAATGCCACAGTCTATTTCTATTTGCAGTCATATTTGAACAGACGTTTTAAATTAGTATTTTTAAGGTTACAATAACATTTTATTTACCCTTATTATAGCCTTCTGTCACCTTTTCATTCCTACATACAAAATGGTTATGCCTTTTCATCCTTCTGGAGGATTGTAATATTCATAGAGTGTTTTGTTAATGAAATTATTATTTATAAAGTATCATTTATGTCACCATCAGCTATAAACTAATCCCACCATGTAAAAAAATGCACCCTAAATGCCATCTCCGTGGGATCCTAGCCTTTCCTCTTCCCTGATATATTTTATTTTATTTTATATATTTTATTTGATACATTTATATGTACATAGGAATTCATTTTTTATTTTTTCGAGTTTTAGTAGGAGAGTATGCCAGTATTAATAGGGGTGTGGTGGCTCAGTGGGTAAGACACCAGGCTTGCCGATCGGAAGATTGCAAGTTCGGAGGTTCGAATCCCTAGCCCTGCATGCGGAGTGAGCTCCCACACTAGCCCCAGCTCTTGCCAACCTAGCAATTCGAAAGCATGCAAATGCAAGTAGATGAATAGGTACCACTTCGGTGGGTAGGTAACAGCGTTCCGCGCGTGTCATGCGGCCACATGACCATGGAAGCGTCTTCGGACAACGCTGGCTCTTTGGCTAACAAACGGAGATGAGCACCGGCTCCTAGAGTCGGACACGACTGCATAAATGTGCGGGGGGTACCTTTACCTTTACCTTTATGCCAGTATTATAGCCCTGGTTTCTGAGTTGCTGATTTGCCATCTCAATAGTCAGATAGTTGGGAAGAATAGTTGGGAAGGAAAAACAGATTCCATGTATTTTATAATTCCTTACTCTGCCTTAAAATATAGGTATATAGGTATTCTGAGCTCTGCATCTCAAAGGAATAGAATGTCCATCTGTTGTAACAGAGATTTGAAATCACTCGTTGTGATGTCCTAGATGAGGACCTACAATACTGTAGCCGTAGAGTTACAATAGTTTTACAATAGTGACATCTGTAGGACAGTTCTGTAATTGGGGACAATTTTCACTTACGCTCTCTCCTTTTTGAACCCTGGCTGAGTTCTCAAGCTCAGTAGGTTGAAGAGAAAGGAGCAATAAGCAAAAAGCAAAATATTATTGATTTCCTAACAGACCTTTGTTGCTAATGGACATCTGTTCAGAATGTTCTTCTAAATCAGCCTTTCTCAACCTGATGGATTATAACTCCTATTAGTTGCAATATACGTAGTTGCAGTATAACCAGCAGTCAAGGTTGATGGGAATTAGTGTCCAAAATATCTGAAGGGGAACAGACTAGGAACAATTGGCAACATCAACGTTCTTTGAAAATTATTAATAATTAATTTTAAGCATTTATATGCCAGGAAGGCTCACAGTAGAGCTAGCTGACTAAATGCCCTTAGGCTTAGAAAGTAAAAAAGGCATTACACAAAAGGAAAAGGGGCTGCTGCAAGAATACTCAGGAACCAGTCCTTAATATTGCAAAGAGTTTAGTCTGTAGGGAATTGTAACTAAATGACCGTTGGGAAGAAGGGCAAAGTTTGACTGAATTGGGTATTCTGGAGAGCTTCTGGTGGCCTGGCTTTCCATCTTTCCACCGTCCCTTTGGTGGGCTGTTCTTCCCCTGGCATCAATATCAGCTATATTTTGTTAACAGATCGGTGTCCCCTGCTGGAGTTGGGAGGCTCTCAGTCTCTACGTCGCCTATCAGACCTGTGAGGTCACCACTCTTGGTCCGGAAAACACAGGCAGCAGCAGCGATGGGTGCTGAGGTTCTTCCTCCTTGGAAACAGGAAGGCTACGTAGCTACGTCTGAAACCAGAATGAAAGACACCAGAATAACTACGAGCACCACCCAGATGAGGACTGAAGAAAGATGGGAAGGGAGATATGGAGTGCATGAACAAATTGCTGTCAGTGGAGCCGCTGCAGCAGATGCCACCCTTGCAGTTGGTTATGCCGCCGCTGCAGCAGCTTCCGAGGTGAGACCTTTTCAAAGAAAAGTACTGTGCAAAGTGGAGGGCTTTTTGCTCAAAGTAATGTGGTTCTGCCACAGAATGAATGGGTCTGTTTTGAGGAAGTTAGGCACCCTGTTACCTTTTTTACTTGCCCAGTTATTTAGGCCTGGGGTCGGCAAACTTTTTTTTGGTAAAGGGCCAGATCCTGCCCCTCCTCTGCCTCCACAGGTGCAGCTGGCAGGTCTGCAGGCCAAGGAACATGGCAGCCATTATACGGGGCTGGCCCGCCAGTAAGGAGGCTGCCAATAGGCTACTGCCATTGTCCAGTACACCATGACTCTGTCCCTTGCTCCCGCCCCTTGCCTCGGGAACTCGGCTGAGGCTTGGGCCTGGCAATCTGCCACCCACCTGCCCAATCTTATCTCAGGGGCCATATAAAAACAGGCATCGGGCTGGTATTTGGCCCTTGGACCGTAATATGCCGACCCCTGATTTAGGCGATTGTGCTATAATGTTGACATAGGACAATACGATAAAGCAGTTGCTTGTGTTTGTACCTATTGCTCATGTTGCTGACGCTGTATCCCAACAAGCTGTCCTTTGTGTCCTGCAGGACATTGACAGAACAGCAGCTGTTGCTACAGTAGTGGCGGCTGTTGACATGGCCAGAGAGAGAGAACCTCTTCCAAGTGCCGTAGAGCAGATGGCTAAAAGGACAGCCGTGGCTGCAGTGCACATTCCGCCTGTCCAGGAGCAGGTAGATATAAAACAAAGTAACAGTGAATAACACTTTCCCCTTGCTTTCCATTACGTACTACCAATGCAGGCATTTGCAGAAAGTTAACAAAACACTGTCAAACGGTACAGGCAAGCATGTCTTAATGATACAGAAACACCAATAAGCCGCTGCTTGCAAGTTCAGTAAATCCACCAATGTTAATGTCAGGGATTGGCTAACAGTTTTAAAACTGGCCCTGAACCAATTAAACAACCTTGATTAAAAATCGAGTTCATCTCGATTCATCTATTGCATTTATCATCGTGACAAAAGTCAAAAAAAGTTCATTAATTTTTTTTCCCCTTGCTGAGCTTAGACTAACCAAGTCTATTTCTCTACATTTGCTATTAAGTTTTGCATGCATTTTATAAAGGGATGATTGATCAAATTAAATGTTATAGCTTGCTTTTTCTTTGTTTTTGCCATTAAAAAATAAGGTTAAAAAAGAAGCTGCCATAGTAGTTACTACTGCTACTGAGCAAGCCAGAGAGCAAGAAATGATGTTGAGAACCAGAGAAGCCATTACTACAAAACAAGAACAAATACAGATCACTGAAAAGGTGAATAGTAGCTATTTACTCATAAAAAAAGTTACTTGAGTCTCACTTGCAAGCTTCATTTCCATGATATACTTTATTATCAATGAAGAAGGGGGAATTCCGTCCCCCTCCCCCCGAACAAGTGCTATATAAAGTCAGCATGCTGAATAGCCATGAAATGTTGTATTTCTGTTGGCTCATAAGGGTTCAGAAAACCGAATTAGATTATCCTGAGCAGGCATCTAGAATCCTGAAAGGATGTGAGGACATACTTACTTATTTATGTATTTAATAAATTTATGTGGCTGTCCATGTCACTGAGCGTGTTAAAAAAAACCTTAAAAATATAAATAAAAGCAAGATTGCGGAAGAAGAGCAATCATCTAAACAAATATAATCATTGCACAGACTCCCCATGGGATCCCCAAGGCTGCTGGAAAAGCCACGTTTTCTGGACCTTCAGAAAGGTTAACAGGGATGGGGCTAATCTCATCTGGGGGGGGGGATAATGTTCCAGAGGGGAGGAGCCACAGCAGAAAAGGCACACCATTTGGGTCCATAATGCAATTTGCTTGTGAATCCACCCACTATGGCTCCTATCTACAAACCAGATTGATATGGCTTGTTCAACAAACCATGGATTGAAATGGAATGAATATAACAATTTCAGTTATAGTTTGCGATTTTACTTGCTAGTCATAGTGTAGGATGGACTTTCACACACTGAACCTTTTTTATTTCAGTCCTATGCCAAACCTTCCCATGTGCTGATTACAGTTATCTCATGTGCAATTTGTTCTGAGAGGGTCTTTTGTTGCTGTTCTTGTCTGCTTAGATTCAATGATTTATACTCTCTTTTTTCTACCATAAAATTAGATACGAAAAGAACCAGTGAAAATTCCTGTGCCCAGAGTAATAATTGCCACTGACACAATTAAAGAACAAGAACTGATTTCAAGAGCTAGAGAAGAAATTCCTACAAGAAAGGAAGAAATTCATATTACTCATGAAAAGGTAAAAATCACTTTTGTGCAAAACCCTTCCTCTTAGTTACAAAATTTATTAGTGCTATTAAATGCATCCATTTCTCCTTTGACTTGCTTGTTATGACTTCGAAGAATTCCTCTTTAGAAATTATGTCTCTAGCTTTATGCTGGTCTATGATCGTAATAAAGATTTGATTTGATTTGATTTGATTTGATTTGATTTGCCTCTAGCTTGACATTTCCCTTCCATCCCCAATGTTTTGGTTATGTCTGTCATTTCTAACATTCACAGAAGTCTCTCTAAATCCTGTATCTATATTAAATATGACTAATTACGTTCGCTAATTTAATAAAGAGAAGTTTTGATCTTAGAGGCCAGAATTTATAAAGCTAGGTTTGTACACCTAAGGCAACAATTGTACACTAGTTTTCTTAAACAGTAGTTTTCTTATTCCTTTTATGTATGGAAAACTGCTTTTGAAATTGTGGGTATTCCAAAAATTGTTTTTGATGTACACAAACTGTACAGCAACAGAACATTTCCTTAGGAATGGTTACTCTTGGGGTTTCACATTGTTTAAATAAATCTGGTTGTTCAAGAAAATGCAGGCCAAACGTTATTTCTCTGGTGGTAAAGGTTATGACATCACTTACTTAAATAACAAACTCAGAAGCCAAACTAGGGTGACTGAGAAAGAAAAGGAAATATTCAGCAATTTGGGGAGACTCCTGAAGAAACACTGTCTTTTCTAAAAAAAATTATGGGATAGTTCCCACCACACCATGAAAACTCAGCATGCTCAATATGGGGATACAGAAAACTGGGCTAGATTATGCCGGGCAGGTTTCTGGAGCTTTGAAATGAGATAAGGACACATTGGAACAATTTTTTCAGGGTACTCTTGCTAATCAAAAACAAAATTGTGGTTCCTTTTTATTCTCAATAAGTTATCAAATAGTAATAATTAGTACCAAGTGTATTTTGTGAAGGGTATTCTACTTTGGACAACTAATGTATCTGATACATCTCTAATGCATTTAGGGTTGTAGCTATATGAAGTAAAATGCATAGCCCCACAACAAAACAAATAGTTTATTTATTTATTATTATTAAATTTATATTACCGCCCATCTCCCCCATCAGGGACCCTGGGCGGTTCACAATAAAACATAGTTAAAAAAGATAAATATAAAATTACAATATAATAAATAATATAAAATCCAAGTATAAAAGATGTTAAAAATGGTAATACTGGGAGGCTTCATGGGACCAGCCATCCCCAAGAGGAACTGTTGGCATTTCCCTCCCAGGCAAGGCGGCAGAACCAGGTCTTTAAGTCTTTCCGAAAGGTCGGGAGTGAGGATATAGTTACCTACAAAACATGAATTTTGTAATGTAGTTTGCTTTGTGAAGCCGCTCATTATGACTATGGGCACAAACCAGTTTAATATGGCTTGTTCAACATTTTAAAAAATATCCTGATGTATAAATGCCTGAATGACATGAAACAAGATGAAATAAACATTCCAATTCTAGAATCGCTTATGTCCATGTTGGCCATAATCCAGGATGGAGTTTCACAGACTTATTTATTTTAATACTTAGTTCTTTGCAGAACTGTGGCCATGTGCTGTTTAAGGTCATCTCTATTATTGAAAAAATGATATAATTAGTTTTGAGGGTTTGGAGGGAGGAGAATCTGATAACTGAAATCCTTTCTTTTCTATCACACAATTAGATAAGAAGAGAACCAGTGAAAGTTCCTGTGCCCAAGGTAATAATTTCTCCTGACACGCTTAAGCAACAAGAGCAGATTTCAAGAGCTAGAGAAGAAATATCTACCAGAAGGGAAGAAGTGCGCATCGCTCATGAAAAGGTGAACATAAATTTTACACAATTTTCTTCCTGCTGAGTTGCAAACTTCATTTTCACATTTCTTTTTATTTTCCTTTGTTTCCTTGTGAACGATATCACTGCAACAGCAACTTTGCTCCATTTTATAAAAGTTCTCTTCTTTTAATGAAAACAAATCAACAGTTTAATCCTAATTACAGTTCCATTGATTGATTTCAAAGGCTTATATAGCCACCCAAAAGGAACCCTTCGAAGTTAAAAAGTACAAGGAAAAAATTAAGAAATTATCCAGTGCCTTTCATCTAGAAATTTTATGGAACATATATTTTTTCTTATTAATATACTCATATTTTTCACTGAATGATTATTGGTGGTTATCAATCTGATTGTTCTTGTAAACATCAAGTAGAATAGAAAAAAAACTTGTCAGTATTCAATTTATCCACTGAAATTCAGTAACTATTTTTGCTCACATTTTAAAACAGCCCACTGGTTTCGTTGCTATCTCTGGATCTTCTTTTGCTTTAACAGGGGTCAGTGAGGAAATGTTTCAAAGGGACATAATTAACATTAGAGTTACAAATTAGTATTAGTTCTGCAAATCTAAAAAAATCGTGTTTAGGAACTGAATTTGGTTTTAGTTACAACAAATACTAGGGTTTTTTCCCCCCACAATTTGTTCCACATGGATCTAAATCAAAAAGTGATGATAAGAAATCATGTTCTTGTGTAGGTCTAGAAATCAGTCTGTCTCAAATCATATAAATTCAAACATAAATCCCTTTCAGCCAACTTCCAGTTCATTCTGAGATTCCAAGTCAATTTATCCCAATTTATATTGACAATTTTCTATAACACATGATTTTTAAATAGAACTTTCCTCATGTATGCCTTGCAAAACTCAACTCAGCTCAGATAAATTATGTTCCAATCTGCATATTGATCCAGAAAGTACAAACTAAATCTGTTCACTTAAAAATCTGGCCCAAACAAAATTCTCCCCGAACCCTGGTTTCCTAAAAGATTGTTCTTGTATTCTCATTCTGTTCCAAAAATGAAAGTGAAGGCTAGCTATTCTGCTTAAAAGAGCCTGTGATTTACTTACTCTTCATTCATAAATTGTCCTCTTGCCCCTTCTGCATTTTAAGTCAGCTCAATAAATATAATAAAGCCATGTAGATTAAAATGGAGCTGTATGAAGACTGTATACAGTAATTTTAGAATCTGAATAGAATTTTTTTATTCTTTTTGCCTCTTTGTAATTTCATGTGCTTTACTGCTTCCTGCCTGCTTCTCCCTGCTGTCCAAATGAACATTTTTGCAACACCACATATATAATCACACCTCTCTTTTTACTATAAACATCAGACAAGAAAAGAAGTTGTGAAGCATGTGAAACCTTCTGTACCTAAGGTAGTAATTACAGCTGACAAACCCAAAGTGCCCGCACCAGTAGTAAAAACTACAGAGAGAATTGCTACCAGACAAGAACCACAAGCCCACTTTATCCAAGAAAAGGTGAATAGAACCATTATTAATGTGATGGTCATTTTCATCTCCCATTCTCACACTGACATCCTCATAATTCTCCAATACGTGTACTAACTCTTCCGTATCTTTTTCTGATTGCATTCATTAAGAGAAATGGGAAATGGCCTTGCTTTCATATGGTGTGCCATAATATGTTCACAGCTTTCCTGTGATGGTGTTTTGGACTTTAAAACTTCATATACTAAACTTGCAGTTTTTTTAACATGTAACTACCCAGTCAGTTAATAACCAAGCATCAATATTTAAATTCGAATAATAAATAAATAAATATTTATCCGCTTCAGGAACTGGAATGTTCTGCAGGGGACAGAACATAAAACATTTAATCTGTTAACCTTTCTCTATCCATAAATTGGAATATCTTTCTTTCTGACATTTTGCTGTCATTGTTGTTTGTTTGAGACATTATGTAACCTAAAACTTATGTTCTTGCTATAATACAATCAGGTAAGACAGGAGACTGAGAAAATTGCCATAGTTCCGAAAATCATTGAGGTTGATAAACGCAAGGAACAAGATATAATATCAAGAACTAGAGAAGAAGTTGCTGTCAAAAGAGAACAAATCCATCTAGTTCATGATCAGGTGAATAGCACTCACCAAAACATGACATTTAAAAGTTATTCAAAACTATGCAGAATTTTGACTCAGCCTAGTGACTTACTTACTTACTTTATTTATTTATTTATTTATTTATTTATTTATTTATTTATTTATTGCATAGCCACCCATCTTGCCAAAAATAAAACAATATATGCAGCAATAAAAACAAAAGAAATAGTGACACCTTATGACATTGTTCTACTCTAAGAATTAATATGCATCTCAGAAACTAATTACAGATTATTACATTGAGTAAAGAATACTAAGAAAATGGTGTTTCTTTTCTTTATTATGCTTCAGGTAACAGCATATGACTGAATCTGTAGTCTGAACACACTTACCTTGGAATTCAGTCCCTTTAAATTCCATGAGGTGTATTTTGGGGTAGATGTGTTTAGGACAGCAATATAAATTAATATCATAAAAAAGTAAACATTCAAAGACATGATTTCAACATATTTGAAATCAACTGGAAGATCTGTTGTAAATGGAATAAACATTCAAAGTCTTTTTGAAATGTGTGTTGCAAAATTATTTGTGTATTTCTGAGAAGCTTGTGTGTCTGTAAGTCTTCACCAACCATGCTACTACGTATATATACTATATGATTTTCTGAAAATGCTGCCTCCCCCTCCCTAACAGCTAATAGAAGGCTGGAAATGCAAGGTTTTTGAATGTTACGTCCTCTAGGCTAGCTGTGCTGTCATTAACGTAGCTATGTACCAATGTTTTGCAAATGTTGCCTTTAGATTGATGTTGACAAAAGGGCTGGAGCTGTAGCCACAGTTGTTCATGCAGTTGACCAAGCACGTGTTAGAGAACCAAGAGAGCCAGATTATGCCGAAGAAGCTTATTCTGAGCAGGAAGTTTTGGACTATGGATATAAAGAGCGTGCTTTAGCAAGACATGTTGTAGAGGTACCAGCAGAACCACATATTGTCACCAAAGAGGTGAAAACTGAGGAGGTTCGAGTTCCTCCTGAAATACATGTTGCTGCTGCTGAAAAAATGGAAATTGACATATCAACCCAGGTTAGGCTCAAATTTAACCATGCAGCCATTTCCAGTGGCTGTCAAGGCTCTTTCTTTTCTTTTCATTTTCTGTTTGGCACCACCTTCTCAATTCCCATTTTATTGGTTAATTTAGATTAAAAGGACTGCAGAAACATCGCTTGAAAAATCAATCCATGTGGAACACATGCGTCCCCGTACAGCAAGCCCGCATTTTACAGTTTCAAAAATTACTGTTCCTAAACCAGATCATACTTATGAGGTAAGAAGAGAAGGAAGGGTATGTCAGGCAAATAGAGGTGTCAACAGAAACCATTAACTCAGTTTCTTTCTCTACATAAGCCAGAATAGGATGAGGCTAAGTGAAAGGGGGAGGAGAAAATTTCTAGTACTGAAACATTACAAGGGGGAAAATGCTATTATTTATTATAGAAGGAATATAATGATGCTGTTCACCAATAGAATGGCATCCATTGGTAGAACAATTCCCCCTGTCAGTCTCTCCAAATCTCCTTCAAAGCATCAAGGTGATCCTCCACAGCAGAACTGGGGGACTGTAGGAGAAGGAAAATCAGATTCCACTATCCTACTGGACAAAATCATCTATACATGCAATAAAATGAATAATCTTACATGCTCTAATTATATGAACCAAGCATGTTTCAAAATATCTTGTCTGGAAAAGCAAGGCAAAAGGTGGAAGAAGGGAAATAATACTAACTAAAATGCCTGGCACACTTCTTTTCTCTCTGGAAGGTAGAAAATTATTTGCAAATGCTCACTTCCTGAATTAATCAAATAATTCATAGAATGAAAGTGTTTGTTCTGTTTTTCAGTTAGTTATGCTGCATACTAAATCTGTATAGGAATTAACATACTGTACATCTATAATCCCAATTATATTGTGTGCATTCATCAAGACTACATGGTTTTCTGTGTATAGTCGAAGGCTTTCACGGCCGGAATCCGATGGTTGTTGTGGGTTTTCTGGGCTGTGTGGTTGTGTTCTGGCAATCTTGGTTCCTAACGTTTCGCCAGTAGCTGTGGCTGGCATCTTCAGAGGACAGGAGCACAGCTAGAAGATTCTCTCTGTGCCCACACACACACCCTCCACTTGGGCACAGAGAGAATCTTCTAGCTGTGCTCCTGTCCTCTGAAGATGCCAGCCACAGCTACTGGCGAAACGTTAGGAACCAAAACTGCCAGAACACGGCCACACAGCCCAGAAAACCCACAACAACCAACTACATGGTTTTCCTTTACCTCACTTTTTTCCCCTCATTTTTCAATTTGACATTTTAATTGCCTCCTTTACAGGTCTCATCATCTAACAATCCCATCTAATTCATTTTGCCAATACAGATTTGTGTTACTTCATCATCAATTTATAGAGAATGACTTAAAACAATCAAATGCATGTAAATACATGTAAATAATGTTATGGCAGTTGGTTTAATGTTATCCTAAATAGTCTTTCTTTTTTTCTTTCTCAAAGAAAGACGAACTATACCAAGATACAAGTATATTCTGTCTGTTATACCTGATATAATTTAAGTGTTAATTAATTAATAGCCTTCTTGCATACAACATTTATCTTTACAAAGACCTTTATGAGATCAGTTACAACTTAGTAGCAAATTATGAATTCTGATTGGCAATATGAGTAATGTCATCTTACATTTGAATGTAAATAATATTGAAAGATTAAAATATGATTTCTTATTTCAAAAATTGATGAGAGGAAAATAATATGTAGTTTCTGAAAGGTTAGAACCAAACAGCTGCAAGAAAGAAGCTGTATTTTCCCATAGCATTTACATTTTACATGCATTTATATATAGCTATAGCTATATATAGCTATTATATGTATAGCTAGCAGTGGTAACTCTTTTTTTTATCTTGGGTTGATTAGGTTTCAATAGCAGGATCTGCTATAGCTACTCTGGAAAAAGAGTTATCAGCAACTTCTGTTCCAAAGATAACCAAATCTGTGAGGCGTCCTGTTGCAAAGTCTCCTGAACCCAGAGTGATGCCAGAGAAAGTCATCTCTCCACAGTTCCCTTTCGTAGAGACACCTGCTGACACCTATCAGAAGCGTTATGGTGCTGAAATAAAAAGAGAAATAGGCGTGAGTGTGACAGGTGGCCTGGTGCAGGAACGTGAACGCGTTGAATTCATGCCAGAAGCTGAACCCAAGGTTGGTCATTAAGCACCTTCCAATCTTCGCATGCAGAATGATGTGTGCTTACATCTTTCCTTTGTTACCAGCCTTCCCCCTTTTTAAAGGTTTCCCTCTTTCCCTACTGACCTTTGAAGACCATTTCCTCATAGCAAGCCATGGAAAAGACCCAAAAGAGATGGGCATTGACTTGTTTCTATTCTCATGCGTGCTGCTGCTGAACAAAATGTTGTGTGACACCAATTAACTTTGTGTGGAATCTCCCTAGGTGATTGAAGCTGCTAGAGTTCCGGAACCTACAGAAGTTCCCACTACACCCCCATCTATAGTCAGAGTAAGTAATCAGTGTTCTGCTAATAGATCAACTAATGTACTCTTTCTTTGCTGTACTGTAATCTTTTGATTAACCTTTTTTTTCATTATGAAAATATGGTGCAGCTCTAGTGCCATCTAGTGTATAGAAACTGAAAGTAGAGAAGAGTAAAATCAATTCTATATGCTTTGCAGTCTGAAATAACTGCATCCATGCATTTCCCCATTCAGTTCAATAGAGAGAGCAGATGCATAGATGAAGGTATGCATGAATCTATTCCATGGGTAAAAATGAATAGTGGAGACTGTGCAGGCCGGACTGGTGGCTAATTCAAGCAAGTGACCAGTAGGACCAAAATTAACCTGACTTTTTGCATTAAATAGATTAGATTCATGTTGTTGTTGTTGTTGTTACCTTATAATAAGATTCAGTGGATCTCAAGTTTTAAATTGTAGGTCAGCATGAATTTAGCAAGACTGATTATAGAACGTCTTGAGAATTTGCCATTACTATGCCGATCTTGCAATATTTGTGGGGAGAGACTTTTGCAGCATTAATTGAATGAGGATCTACCACTCTCAAAGTGCCTTTAATCTTGGGTAACAATTTAAAAGAAGGCAATGACAATAAACCAAAGGAAGATACAAGCCTACAATTAAGTGAACAGCGCCATGATCTATAAATAAATCTTACATAAGAGACTCATATATTCTTGATATACTGTATTGTAAAGTATATCATGTCCACCTTAGATGAGTAATTCCAGCAGTACTCACAAAGTATTGCCTTTGGAGTGGTCAATACAAGAGCAGAATGAAATCCTGGCAGGCCGTCTTTGTTTATAGCATTTCTTGACTGTACAATAGTCGAACAAAGTGAAATTTAAACTCATGAAATACACAGCCATAATAAAAGCTATATAAAATCTAAAACAAGGTAGAACAGCATAGAATGAAGTGAAACCACCAGAAAAAGACAAGAGCATGCAAGGATCTAAAAGGTCACCAAGACATTTTTAAATCTAAAAGACTGAGTAGGAACATTGTTTGAGTTCTGGGCATGGCTTTGAATTTGTCATGGTTACCAATGTACTAGGTAACCTACTGTTATAAAGCATCACTGCCTGTAGTGCAGTCTAGACAGATGTATTCAAAGGTGAAATGACTTCTGTTGAATTCCTGCGTAGGATACAAGAATTGGTTTAAAGTTTCCTGTGTTTTTAAAATGTTTATTATGAGTAAAGAGATTATATGAATATTCTGTGCATGCATGAACTCCTCTCTCTCTCTCTCTCTCTCTCTCTCTCTCTCTCTCTCTCTCTCTCTCTCTCACACACACACACACACACACACACACACACACACACACTTACTTTCTGCATTTCATTTCCCTCTGTCTTCATAGTTGGGATGTTAGTCTTGTACTCCTACCGCAAGACTTGCATGTATTCCTGCATCTGTGAAATGAAAGGGGCCAACCCAAACTTATAATAAACTTGTTTAAGGTGCCACAAGGTTCTTTCTTGCTTGTGCCATCTAGATGCTGAAAAATGTGACCGTTATGGAGGGAGAGTCTGTCACCCTGGAGTGCCGCATCTCTGCGTATCCTGCCCCCACTGTCGCTTGGTACAGAGAGGACTACCACATCGAAAGCTCCATTGATTTTCAAATTACCTTTGAGGCAGGAATTGCTCGCCTTGTGATTCGAGAAGCTTTTGCAGAAGACAGTGGGAAATTTACTTGCACAGCTACCAATGATGCAGGAAGCGTCAGCACTTCCTGCTACCTCCTTGTACAAGGCAAGTATGGAAAGAAATGGAGGCGAGACTTTCTGGGTGGGCTGTCTGTTAAAAATATTATTATATAAGTATAATTTCAAAGAATCTTATGTAAGGGGCTGAGTGGGTAGAAACAAACAGGATATTTTTCCCACTGTAGTTACTGGGTTCACTGAACCTTTCAGGTCTCTAAATAAAGGAGTCACAAGAGTCCATTCTTCAGTGTCCTAACAAACATGTGATAATTTTTATTATGCCTGTCCATCCTAAAGCATTTTTGTGTGGCAGTTCAGAGTCTTGGACTAGAGAGTTTAAATCTCCCTCAGCCATGAAACTCAGGATGGTTTTATCACTGGGTGGATAGAAAGAGTATTTTTCACCCTGAAGTTCTATGCATGATGGCAGCATTTATACCCACAAAGAAAAAAATAGGCAGTTTGCTCATATTTTATTCCCTTCAAATATATATTCCTGTGCTTTATTGAAATATACAACTTGTCCAATAATTGTGGTCTAAATCCTTCTTAGTATCTCAAATGGGTCATCCTCAAGGGAACATCTATTTCATTACTGTACAGAGCAATTGCACCCTGTTGCAAGGACAAACTCATTCATCCTATAAATCCAATCCATAGAGAAACTATCACATCAGACAGAAGCAGCAGCAGATTTTTTTAAAAAAAATGATTTCACTAAACTATTTTAAAGAAGTAGTGATTTGGGGCAATCATCATCCATTACTGTGACTGAGTTCAATACAAAAATAGTTATCCAGCTGAAAAAGCCAATCTTTTAGCTCATGGAACATGAAATGACAGGATAACCAATTATATATTTGTTTTATATGAAAACTCCTCACAAGATGATTGCAAGAGTTGCAATGCAGTGAAAAATGTAGCTTAAACTGGTGAGGGAAAATACATTATGCATTATAGGATCAGTGATTAAAGCTTTCCTTATTCAGATTATATTAAATACAATGGGTTTCACAAGAGAAGGAAGGCTTTTATTTTGTACAAAATGGCATTTCCTATTGAATCAAAATTAGGAAAGTGGTATGTTCTAACTATAAATACTTAACAATCCAGGATCTGAAGTTATGATTTGATCCTAATTTGAATTATCTAGATAAAAATTTATGATTCTTGGTCCTTCTGAGAAACTGATCTTTTCAAAATTATCCCTAGAAGGAAAAGGTTCAAAGTTAATCACTAAATCTGAGTTGTGCCATTGAATCCTTTAATTTGTTGCCATTCTCAGTGGCATCTTGTGGGGTATCTCTGCTAGTGACCCATTTTGGAAAGTATCTTGATGCCAGTTTTGCTGCTCTTTTGTTTTGAAATAGTCTCAGAGGAGTTTGAGATCAAAGAAGCCGTTTCTGCAAAAGAAGTCGTAGAAGAAAAACGGTAATTTTTAAAATAATTATGGGGATTTAGTTTTGTAAAGATTGCTAATGCAACTGCATTCACTTTCACTCCTGATTTTTCACCTTTCTTATAATACGTCTAGCTATGTAGAGTCAAAAGATGTAATAATGGCAGAAATTGCTGCGGCAGAAGAGGTACCTGGAGAAGCTGCAGCTCCATTCTTTATAAGGAAACCTACTGTACAGAAGTTAATTGAAGGTGGAAGTATCATTTTTGAGTGCCAAGTTGGGGGCAACCCAAAGCCACACATTTACTGGAAGAAAGCTGGGCTTCCTGTCACTACAGGCTACAGGTACAATAAGTATTTTATAGTGAAATGCAATGCCTTCATGGTATGAGAACACAGTGAATAAAACAGCCGAATTACTTTATAATGCTGCCCCAATGGTATCACACCTAATGACTTGCTTACCGGGTGATTGCACTTGAAAATGGAAAATAAAATTCTTTCACAGATTGCATAATTATGTAACTTCACTGTCTCAGGCCCAAAGTGCACTGGCCATATTATTTCCAAGAGAAAGATCATATATTTGCATGTCTTCTACATCAGAATATAAAAGGGACTTCCTTCTTAAAGGAATTCTTTGTGGAGGTAATGTGTGAACAGGAATCGATGTTGTGAAGCATTTCAGCCTTGAAGGTGCTGTTGGGCCCAAGACATCCGACTGGCTAAAGGAGAACATCAAATGGCATCTCCTCGTGTGAAGGCCAAAACTTTGGCAAATCTGGCTGAACAATTCAGAGACAGTATCTTCCCTTCACTTGTGCCCCATTGTTCTGTCTCTTGAAGCAGGGGCTTCCTCTTGAGACAGAATGGGGCCACACTATGTCCTGCATTCCTCCAAACTCTTGACTTGGCTTTCAGTAGAGATGATAGATTTGAAATTTCTGCCTTCGTAATTCTTTGTTCTTAGAGGGTTTGTTTGTTTGTTTTCCTAAAGATACAAAATAATTTATAAAAAAGAAACTGGGGAATGCAGACTTGAAATTTCTATGACTTTTGCCGATGATGCCGGAGAATATACTATTGTTGCTCGTAACAAACATGGGGAAGTTTCTGCATCAGCTTCCTTACTAGAAGAAGGTAAGTGAATAAGAACTGGTGAAACTGGATTTTAAAGAATCACGAGGGAAAAGAGATTTGGCAAATACTGCCTTTTTTTTAAAAGATGATGTTATGAACATTCTGTTTTACCAAATGGATAAACTTGGAAGAAAAGACCATACACTTCATAAATATGGTCCAAGAGTAATAAACAGAATCACTGTCGTGAGATTGGTGGCCATATAAATCATTTAAATAAAAACAGCTGTGCTGTTCACAGGGAGGAGCCAGTGAGTATGTTCATGCTAGCTTAGCCTTGTGGCTTATCCTATTATGTGAATGCAGCTAATGAAAGGTAGGATATGTGTAGCAAAAAAAAGAGAGAGGTAGATTTAATCTTTGATGCTGACCATACCTAATGACTGTTTATCTTATTTATTTTTTAGTAAAAGAGCACAGCTCTGTCATGCTTGGTCAGTTCATATTATTTCCAACATGCACTTCTAGTAGCCAGATACAGTCCAAGAGATTTATAGTTCACGCATAAGTCTCTATAAATTACTTGGAACCAGTGATTTATAATATTCATTAAAACCTCTAATTATTACTTAGTTATAAAGGGAGAGTAGAATTAGTCTCTCCAACTCGTAACGCAGAAGTATTCTGTTTAGAATATAATACTGTTAAACTGGAACTATTGCTCATGTCAGTGGTTAAGGAAGAACAGTAAGGTCCTTGCTAGAATTATTTTTAAGTATTTTAAGTATTTTTTTCTTTTTTTCCCTTTAGCTGCTTATGAGGTCTACCTAAAATCTCAAGAAGAAACCATGTATCAGACTGAAGTAACTGCATATGTTCAAGAACCCAGAGTAGCTGCGGTTGCCCCACCAACGTTATATGCTGACTATGAAAAAGAATATGAAAAAGAACAAGCTCTGATTAGGAAGAAAATGGCAAAAGATACTGTATTAATCAGGACATTTGCTGATGAACAAGTAAGTGTGTCATAGGTTTATGTGGATTCATGGGTTTTGATCCATGACATCATACAAGGCGTATCTTGTGACATTATTATCATCACAGCAAACCAAGTTTAGTTTTAACTGCAGTTCCTGGTATGGAAGCACTGAGACAATATTTTTTTATAGATAGAGAAGCCAAATTTCTTTTTTCTATACCCCCACCTCCCTCTATCATGGCTCGATAGGCATTTTAATGTTACCTACTTTCCTACAGCGTATGTATGCAACCTACAGAGATCAGGTAATGTTTATGTATTTCTTTGTCTAAATTCCCTTTATGATTTCTACTTAGAGTTAAGTAAGGAGCTAGTCATACTGGCTAACATTTTCTCTCAAGGTGGCCTTGGCGCTCTCTCGCTCTCTCTAGGTGGTAAAATTTGTTCTTTCTATCTCTCCTGTATAATCTTCATCCTCCTACAGAGCCCATATTCACACAGAGCCCATCTTGAGTAGATTTCTCCCAAGATGGCCCCTACTCTTCTTCAGTGCTGTTCTCCAGATCATAGCCTGGTCCACTTCAAATGTCTTAGCCCTGTCATCTCAAGAAAAAATCAAGCTGTTACAACTGACATTATCTAGAATCCATTTTGGTTTGCCAGCCATTACATCTCTTCCTTCTTTCCTTTCCCCCCCATGTCTTTCTGTTTTAAGTCTCCACCTGTCTCCTCCTTCTTGCCACCTCAGCGGTAGCCCCCCTCTTCCTATGAGAAAGCTATTTCCTATGGAAAACATTATTATCTGTCCTACTCCCAGGGTCTGCTGTCAGTTATAAAGAACAATATAAATAATTTATCAACATGACAGGATGCTAGAGAACCATGAGAGACTGCAGGTTCTCACAAAGTATTTTTTCTTTTCAAAATTAGACAAGACAGTGCAGTTTTACTTTCCTCTTTCTTTTGTTCACAATTTTTTCTTAATATTGGAATAAACCCATCTTTTTTCAGGAGTTCCATATTTCTTCCTTTGAAGAAAGACTTATGAAAGAAATTGAGTACCGGATTATTACAATCACACTTGAAGAACTTCTTGAAGAAGATGGAGAAGAGATGGTAGTTGACATTCCTGAATCTGAAACCATTGAAGCAGGATTTGAATTACGATTAAAAAATTACAGAATCCTAGAGGGAAATGGTGTGACTTTCCATTGTAAGATGACTGGATATCCTTTGCCTAAGGTATGAATGTATTTGCCTTTCAGAAGAGCAAGCAATAGGTTACCTGTACTCTTCCCAGCCTCATTTTCTTATGGAATTGCATTACAGTATGGTAATGGACCTTTTATCATCTTGTTGATTTTAATATTGGGTAAAAAAAATAGTTATTTATATTTATTACAAGTGCTTCAGTCAAATGAATCTAAGCAGCTTAAAGTAATACATCTGAAGTCTGTCTCCAAATTGATTATTTTGATTACTGTTTATAAGAGTGAGATGAACAATGTTCAAATTTGGAGCTGTTGGAACTTTTTGAAAAAGATTTTTATGCAGAGATTTTATTTTGTGTATGTTTTTATATATTACAGATAAGCATAGAAAAAGGCACATTAGCCAAAGGCAAATAAACATCAATTATTTATGGAACTGAAGTTCCTTCTCAGAATTCTCACCTCTCATATGGTTTTGTAACTTCTTCAATGCAGATTGCATGGTACAAGGATGGCAAGCGCATCAGGCATGGAGACCACTACCACATGGAGGTCCTACAAGATGGCAGAGCCAGTCTACGTTTACCTGTTGTCTTACCCGAAGATGAAGGCATTTATACTGTCTTTGCCAGTAATGTCAAAGGAAATGCCATTTGCTCTTCCAAATTATATGTCGAGCCTGTTGGACCAACTGGGTCTCCAGGCTACATCCCATCACCTGAAATGATTAGAAGATATCGGTAAGAATAAGGAACAGTCTTGTGTTAGGTATTGCTTGAGTATTTTGGAAAGCCAATACACCTTTAGAGTATAGCCTAAGACAACTGCTTGCAGTTGCAGGTAGACAGTATTTTATGAATAGGGAATTTATTTTTCTGTGAATATGTTTTGAATGTGAGGACGGAAGAAACATTTCATTGCTGAAATTTTGCAGAGCTGCAGTTGTTTTGTTTCGTAATCATGGAACCAGTGTCTTTATTTTTAATCACTTTTTGAAGATAATTAGGGACAGAACACACCAGATTTCTATAGGGAGGGAGTACCATAAATTTATACCGCTACTGAGAAGACCCTCACCCTGGCTATTTCTATGCAGGCGTCCTTCCAGATTGGCATTCGCAAATTTTCCCCCCAAGTAATTGTTTTATTTCATTATCAGATGCAAATATTTCATTATAAATGAAATTTCATTATAAATTACAGATATTAGCTGGGGACAGTTGTATTTATACACACAATAAGCCTTTTGATGATCAAAAATTCCTGATTTGTAGCATGTTGGGGAAGGCATTCATTCAAGCATGATAACTAACTTGTCCTCCTTCAATTATGACCAAGTTCATAATCTCATAAAATTTTGATATGAAATATCAAATGAATATGAAATTCTTGAAAGATTTTATGATCACACAACATTTCAATTTTTTTTTTCTTTTATATTACATTTGAGGGACTACCTTGTGTGGTATGGGGTCTGGTGGGTGCTTTGGTTCTATAAGCATGACTTTAGCAACCTCTGATCAAGGTTGTCCTGAATCCTTTTCATATTCTTCAGCATTTCCCTTCTCTGTAGGTGTTTTTCCTTGAGTAGCCATTCACTTAATCCCACTCCACAGACAATATCTGCTTCCTAACCCTTGTTTATTTAGACAAGTGAATGGCACTTATTTAGACAAAAATGGAAGCAAAATGCAGAGGTTAGCACAATGAATTTTTCCCCCATGATTCTAGGTGTTTTCAGTGATAGTGATAGCTATGTTTTAATTGTACTGATATCATATGCTGCATAGGGACATTTACTGCATACACAAATATTTACTGAGTGGTAGAAAGCCCCAACCTCACAGCATCAACTCTCTCTGTGTGTGCAGGTATATCTGTTAATTTATATCACCTTTAGAATAATAGAGCCTACTCTAGTGAATACAGAGTCATTACAGAGTCATACATGTAACTGTATATGTTAACACATTACCTTTTCAGATCTCTTTCTCCTCGATCCCCAAGCCGTTCCCCTGCACGTAGTTCGCCTTCACGCTCTCCTGCACGCAGGCTGGATGAGACAGATGAAGCACAGCTGGAAAGATTGTACAAGCCGGTATTTGTGCTGAAGCCAACTTCATTTAAATGTGCAGAGGGACAGACGGCAAGATTTGACCTCAAAGTTGTGGGTCGACCAATGCCAGAGACGTACTGGTTTCAAAATGGTATGAACATTTTCTACTTATCATGTCGTCTTCTATAAAACCCAAGATTCACATAGAGGAAGTTAATGCTCAGTTTGAAGCAATATTTATATTTGTGTCCACAGGTCAGCAAGTTCTTAATGATTATACCCACAAAATAGTGATTAAGGAAGATGGCACACAGTCACTGATTATTGTTCCAGCACTGCCTTCTGATTCCGGGGAATGGGTTGTAATTGCTCAAAATAGAGCAGGAAAAGCATCCATTTCAATGACCTTGACAGTGGAAGGTATTTGGTGATTAGTTTGGGGGATGGTCGGATGTCTCTGGTTATAATTTTGTACCTGACTGTATTCCTCTGATAACTTGTTTCCTTGTCTATCATAGCTAAGGAACATTTGGTAAGACCATTGTTTGTAGAAAAACTGAAGAATGTGAGTGTCAAGGAAGGAGATAAACTGCAAATGAATGTGAAAGCCCGGGGTAATCCTAATCCTGACATTGTGTGGCTAAAGAACAGTGACATCATTGTACCCCATAAATACCCAACTATAAAGTAAGCCTTATTTACTTATTTATTTATTTAGATAAAAAAATAGAATGAATAAATATGTTCCATTTGTAATGCAGTCAAATAAATAGCTGTGTGCTCACAACATGCATACTCCCAACCAGGGCAGAAAATTAGCAGTAAGAAAATTAAGGGGTGCTCAAAATATTTTTCAAGAAGACTACCTAATAATATCCTATGGCTGTTTCTTGACCAGGTGATTCATTCAGAATTCAGTGACGTTTTGAATAGCTTTCCCAATATGACACTATCTAGATATGCTGGGACTACAATGTCTTTATCCCCGGCAAGCATAATCATTGCTCCCAAATTTTGGGAATTGTACTCCCCAAATGCTAGAAGATACCAGGTTGGGAAAGGGTGCTGTAAACATCATTCATGAATGATTTAATTGGTTGGAAAAGCTGTATTAAAATCACATACTTACTCTCCCCATTCTGATTTTCAGAATTGAGGGAACAAAAGGTGAAGCTGCCTTGAAGATTGAGTCCACTGTCAGACATGATGCTGCATGGTATACTGCTACTGCCATTAATAAAGCTGGACGTGACACTACACGATGTAAAGTAAATGTTGAAGTTGACTTTGCTGAGCCCGAACCAGAAAGAAGACTAATCATTCCCAGGGGGACATACAGAGCAAAAGAAATTGCAGCACCAGAATTAGAACCTCTCCATTTGCGTTATGGTCAAGAACAATGGGAGGAAGGTGACCTTTATGACAAAGAAAAACAGCAGAAGCCATTTTTCAAGAAAAAACTCAGTTCCTTAAGGCTCAAACGTTTTGGGCCAGCCCATTTTGACTGTAGACTCACACCTATTGGTGATCCAACCATGAGAGTAGAGTGGCACCATGATGGCAAGCCTTTGGAGGCAGCAAACAGACTTCGGATGATTAATGAATTTGGGTATTGCAGTCTTGACTATGATATTTCCTATCCCAGAGACAGTGGTGTGATTACTTGCAGGGCTACAAACAAATATGGTACAGACCATACATCAGCAACACTCATTGTTAAAGATGAGAAAAGCCTTGTTGAAGAAACTCAGTTGCCAGAAGGCAAGAAGGGACTTCAGCGCATTGAACAGTTAGAAAGAATGGCACATGAAGGTGCAATGACTAGTGTTGTAGAAGATCAGAAAGTGAAACAAAAGCCAGAAATAGTTTTGTTTCCTGAACCTGCAAGAGTCCTTGAAGGTGAAATTGCACGATTCCTCTGCCGGGTGACTGGTTACCCACAACCGAAAGTCAATTGGTATCTCAATGGACAACTTGTTCGTAAAAGTAAAAGGTTTAGACTTCGTTATGATGGAATCTACTACCTGGACATTGTGGACTGCAAAACATATGACACAGGTGAAGTAAAAATATCTGCAGAAAACCCTGAAGGTTCAGTTGAACATTCAGTGAAAATTGAGATTCAACCAAGGGAAGATTTCAGATCAGTACTTCGCCGGGCACCTGAACCTAAGCATGAAGCTCCAACAACGGAGCCTGGAAAGCTTTTGTTTGAAGTCCAAAAGGTTGACAAACCCGTTGAGGCAACTACCAAAGAAGTGGTGACGCTCAAAAGGGCAGAAAAAGTCAGCCATGAGAAAGTAACTGAAGAATCTGAAGAACTCCGCAGTAAATTCAAACGCAGGACTGAGGAGGGCTACTATGAAGCTATCACTGCTGTGGAGCTTAAATCTCGTAAGAAGGATGAATCCTATGAAGAGTTGCTTAAGAAAACAAAGGAAGAACTTCTTCATTGGACCAAGGAGTTGACGGAGGAAGAAAAGAAAGCCCTAGAGGCTGAAGGCAAAATCACTATCCCAACTATCAAGCCAGAGAAGGTCCAGCTTAGTCCAAGCATGGAGGCTCCCAAGATATTTGAGCGTATACAAAGCCAGACAATTAGTGAAGGAAGTGACGCCCACTTCCGGGTACGAGTCGTAGGCAAACCAGACCCAGAGTGCCAGTGGTTCAAAAACGGTGTGCAGATCGAAAGGTCAGATCGCATCTATTGGTTTTGGCCAGAAGACACCGTTTGTGAATTGGTCATCAGAGATGTAACAGCAGAGGATTCTGCCAGCATAATGGTGAAAGCTGTGAACATAGCTGGTGAAACCTCTAGTCATGCTTTCTTACTAGTACAAGGTAATGTATACATCTCTTTTCCTGTTTCAAGTACCATCATGGTTTTCATGCCATAAAGCTCAAACCATAGAATATCCTTCCTCACTCTTCAATCTCTTTCTATTGTTTTGGCAGCCAAACAGCTCATAAAATTTACCCAGGAGTTACAAGATGTCACTGCCAAGGAGAGAGATTCAATGGCAACCTTTGAATGTGAAACCTCTGAGCCCTTTGTTAAAGTGCAGTGGTACAGGAATGGGATGGAAATCTTTTCCGGAGACAAATACCGAACACATTCTGACAGGAAGGCTCACTTCCTTTCAATACTAATGATCGACAAGTTTGATGAAGATGATTATAGCTGTGCCCTTGTAGAAGATGAATCTGTAAAAACAACAGCTGAACTAATTGTAGAAGGTGAGGACAGAAAGAGCTTTAACACATAGCATTTTTTCAATATTTCTTTGTATAGAAATGAAATGTCAGCAGTGCTGTTCAATAGGAGCTTCTCAATCTAGAGTTTCCAACCTATCATTTTGAGCTTCTCTCAGTGGTTTATATATCCAGTCATTCTACAGCATAACAGTGTTTGTATTCTGGAATGGTTATTGTGCAATGGAACCAGTTCATCTTCTGTTGTTGTTCAATTTGCATGCCACCCAGTCATCTAGATGCAGGATGGCTTGCAACAGCAACATAATTTACAAAGAACATCCCCAGTAAAAAAATAAATCACATCCTCGGTAACATCTTAACACAACATAATTTCATAAAAAGTAAAAAACCCGGGCCATCACTGAAGGTCCGGTCTAGCTTCTAGGGGAAGGCTGTTTCAGACCACTGGTTCCATGATCAAAGGAGTGCTTTGGCCTCAGTCCCCCTCACCTCATGAAATTGGGCCCACTTGCAGCATCTCCTGGGAGGTTCTCCTTGTATAGGCCCCCTCTGGTTGGAGGAGGCAGCCCTGCAGATATAATTGTTCCACCCCTGAAAGTTCTGCAGCGGCACATGAAATCTAGATACATAGCAAAGTAATCAGATGCACATTTTGATACTGTGCATCAGACCCAGTACAATTGTATGGTAAATAAATTTACATCATGTGACTGGGTCCTCACTAAAAATAGCACACTATCCATATATCTATTTTGTTTTGCATGTGTCCTGAATGGCATGGTAGATGATAAATGGGATGTACAAACAAGCGTCCACTCACATGGTTCCTTTTACAACCTGCTAAATACGAGTAGCAAATGATGCCCAGCTACTTTGGAGGTGTACTGCTTATGTTAAGATCTAAAGAAACCTAGGGGACGTGGTATAGCCTGGACTAGCAATAAGCAATTATGAAATCAGTCATTTTAGTCAAATTATGTGTAAATTAAGATGGATTTCAGATAAAATAAAATTTGGCTAGAAATTGTTTATTCTGACGTCTAGAGTTACCAGCTTTCGTGAATATTTTTTTAGATGTTGAAAACACTTTAAGGTAGGGCATATGTTTAATCCACTTGGGGATTTTTCGTTACTAATATCATCCCTTACTGAAATGTTTATATTTGGATGCAGGTGCTGTTGTTGAATTTATAAAAGAATTGGAGGATATTGAAGTTCCAGAATCCTTCTCAGGGGAACTAGAATGTGAAATTTCACCTGAAGATGTGGAAGGAAAGTGGTATCGTAATGGTATTGAGCTGACACCCAATAATAAATACGTGATAACCTCACGCCGAGGTCGTCAGATCCTTACAATTAAAGATGTTGCTAAAGAAGACCAAGGAGAGTATAGCTTTGTGGCAGAAGGGAAAAAGACCTCCTGTAAACTGAAGATGAAACGTAAGTCCTTCCAGAAAAGCTGATCCTGCCTTATAAATATTTCATAGCCACTGTTCCCGATCATGAATAATTGTGTTGTGTTTTTTATTTCATATTCCTTAGCACGACCTGTAACTATCCTTCAAGGTCTATCTGATCAAAAGGTCTGTGAAGGTGACATTGTACAACTTGAAGTGAAGCTCTCCCAGGAAAATGTTGAAGGTGTCTGGATGAAGGATGGCGTTGAAATTGAACCAAGTGATCGTGTTCACATTGTCATAGACAAGCAATCACATATGCTCTTGGTTGAAGATGTAACCAAGGAAGACGGTGGAACATACTCTTTTAACATCCCTAGCCTGCTTCTTTTAACAACTGGCCGCGTTACTGTCTCTAGTAAGTTTGGAAGTTTCTTTGGGAGTCTTGCAACCATATCCTACATAGGCAATGTTAAGATGACGCAAACATGGAGTAATAAGTCCTAAGTAAAAGAGATCAGAGGAAATTAGAAAGAAGGAAAGGAAATCTAAGTCAAGGTATATTTTCTTGTTGCTGCAGCATGGAGATACTTTATTAACTTTTTGAGGGATATGTTCTCATGACATCACTTCCATCTCATCCTCAATCTGCTGCCAAGAGCTGTCTCACATAAAACATCCCATAAGGGCAACCTAGGGCATCTGTGGGATAAAACGGGGAATATATGGTCAGGGACATGATCTGTTCAGCTCCAACTGCCCCGGCAAGTCTGCTATGGATGTGTCCTCTTCCCATCTGGCTGCTGAGCCCTGTGCTCCATGCTGGTTTTGGCTGCAGGAACACCTGGACCTTTTTTTTTCTCCACTGGAATATTGAATGCCCAGGAGATTGATAGGCCTGCTGGCCAGGAATCCTGCTATTTGGTGTTAGTGTATATTGTTTGTGTGTGTATTCACGGAGGTGCGTGCCAGAGAAATTATAAAGAAAGCGTATGAGATGTGGTCGCTTGCCCCCATTCACAAACACACAAACAAATGTGGAATGGGGGGTGGGAGGGAGAAGAGGTTCTTTTGCCCAACCAAAACTGATTTGCGAGAGAAATTAGCTTCAGGAGGGAAAGGGAAAGAATGATCTAGAAGTAAAATAGCACTGGGAGCAATCAGCTCTTCCAGTCCCTCAGGCAGAATTTTGCAGGGGTAGTGCTGGGGGGCTGGCATGGGTGTATCAATCTTCTGTTTCCCACTTTCATAGCTGATGCCACCTGGAAATTGCCCGGCATTTATGAGTTTGTTTCATGAAACTATAGATCTCCCAGCAATGTTGCTGAGGCATAGTAAAGATAGGCTGTGGGGGCAGTTTATATCAATTTACTTTCCTCTCAACTAAAGGGCAGGAAGAAAGCTTATTAACATGACCCTGAGGAAGTCCTAAATCTGGATTGCTTGAACTGTAACATTTTTATGATGGCTATTTTATGCTATTTGCAGGTGTAGAGATCATTGTTCCTCTGAAAGATGTCCGTGCTGTTGAAGGCACAAAAGCCATCCTTGAGAGCAAAATTTCAGTCCCTGATGTATCTTCCTCGAAATGGTACATAAATGACGAACAAATAAAGCCTGACGACCGTGTACAAACCGTCTCCAAGGGCATGAAACAGCGACTTGTTTTTACCAGGACATATGCATCAGATGAAGGACAGTGTAAATTAGCAGTTGGCAAAGTTGAAACCAGCTGTAATCTCATAATTGAAAGTATGTATTCTTCAAACAGGCAGATATTCTGCTCATGCAAGGATGTGATAATAGGAATTCAATGCTGTTAACACATGTATTTATTTATTTATTTATTTATTTATTTATTTATTTATTTATTTATTTAAAACAGAAATTAAGATTATTAAAGGTCTTCATGATATCACCTGTACTGAAACCCAGAATGTCACCTTTGAAGTTGAGCTGTCCCATGCTGGGATTGATGTGCTATGGCATTTTAAGGACCAAGAACTCAAAGCCAGCCCCAAGTACAAGATAGAGGCACATGGCACAATATATAAGCTGACAGTAGTCAACATGATGAAAGACGATGAAGGAGAATACACATTTTATGCTGGAGAAAAGAAGACCTCTGGGACACTGGTTGTAGCAGGTTAGTTGTATGGAATGTATTGAAGCTGATTCTTTCTTTAGAGTTCAACGCCCAACCATTTGTCAGTGCACTTGCAATTCATTCCATGGTTACAAGTTGAAATCTACAAAAACTCCAGGGTGAACTTAGGGGAGAAATTGGAGGAAAGCAATGACAGGATATTCCCTAACATTCCTAATGGAAGCTGTCTTCCAAAACCTTCAAAACTCACTGAAAGAGCCTGGTAACCTTTGGACAATTGCAAGTAGGTAATATAGGATGATAGTTTTTTTAATGTTACTTTTGATTTTTAGTTTTTGACTATATCACTTCCCTTTTTTATTTAATTTTCATTTTCTATCATGCCCCACGGAGACATTGGGAAGGAAATCATCATAACCATCATAACCAGGGATGCACAACTTTTATGGGGTGAGGGTTGCACTCTGTTTTTGAGTTGGTGTGCCTGGGCTACATTCCAAAATGAAGACCAAAACCAGATATGATCCCTTTTTGTTTAGAGTTACCTTTAAGCAAAATGAAATATAATAAATAGGATTACTCACCAGCCATCTATTTAATGATTTCCTCCAGTTCACACATTAAACATTGCAAGTCTGGGAGAACTTTCAACAGTCTTTAAGGGCGGTATCTGAGGCTTTTGGAAGCTGCTGATTGGGCACCTCTGGTACAAGTCCAGCCAAGTGTAGTGGAGTTTCATTTCCATTTCATTTTCCTTTTTATGACCACCTTTCCACAGGTCAGTTGCAGAGTATGTAATAAAAACCGGTGCTTGCAGGGCTGTGGAGCACATCTTAGAAGGCCATTTCTATTTATGAACAGAGCCATCCCTATGCATTCTGTGGCTGGGGTGGAAGTAGCAAAGATACACAGCTCTACACAGTATCTAAGGTCACCCAGGTAATTTTAGCACCTAGATAGAAAAATCTACTCAAGCAATAAAACCCAAAATTAATGTTTTCTGCCATTTCATATCGGTCATCTGAGATGGCAGCTATACCTAATAGTAGGATAAGCCCTGAGTATAGTAGCAGAAGGTTACTGCTTTTATAGACAGGAGTTACCACATGAAAATGAACTCTGAGTGGAGCTAAAAGACATTTTATATAATAGGATACCTATACTGCAGATAAACATCTTCCTTTCTCCCTTCCCTCACAGGCGGTGCCATTTCAAAGCCCCTCACTGATCTCACGGTAGCTGAATCCCAGAAAGCTGTTTTTGAATGTGAAGTAGCCAATCCTGAATCTGTAGGCCAATGGCTGAAAGATGGAAAACCACTTGCTATGACAGATCGTTGCAAAAGTGAATCTGATGGTTTGAAGCGGAGACTTAATATCCCAATCAGCAAATTGGATGATGTTGGGGAATATACCTTCCAAGTGGCATCTTCAAAAACATCAGCTAAGCTGAAAGTTGAAAGTAAGTAACCAAGGAAAACTCGTCTCAGTTCAAAATGATCTGGTTTAAAATGGACTAAAATGGCCCTTTGAGAATGGTTCACTTAAGAAATGTAAGAAAAGCAGGTAAATAGAAAATGAAATATCAATTTAACGTAAGAACTTTACCAGTTGAAATCTGCTTCACTGATGTTAGTGGCAAATGTCAGCAATAAGAATGTCAATCAAACCTGTCCTCTCTATTTAAAAACTATAATACTTTTCTGATCTAGGAACATGTATTTGTTATCTTACTTGGTTCTTGATTTTTTCCTGGAATTTGAGACGATTATTCTAAATACATATATCTCTCAGCACAGTGGAATTTATTTTTGAGTAGATATGTATAGGTATATACTATATTTTTAATGTCAGAATCTAATATTGCTACTTCCATCTTTACAGTAGGCAATTTTAGACAAAGATGTGTGAGATATAAGTGTCACTCCCTGCATAGAAAGGAAAACAAGAGGAGCATAATATGGATTTTAAGAAGTGTTGAGTGGGGATTGGGTGGCGGTAGTAAAAGATGACCACCCCATTCCAATCTCCCTAGGGCCCACCCCAAATTCTCTTCTGAAGGTCAGAGGACCCTCCTGAATGGAATAGTCTGTGTCAAGGAAGGAAGGAGAAGGAGGGAGTTGATCACCAAAAATTGAGCAGAAGCAGCTTCTATGAGCAAGTGGGAGACATATGTTGCTAATCCCTTTCCACCTCATATCTCAGGTTCCCTGGACCAGGCTTTAGCTGTAAATCTTAATCCCCCAACCATGCATAGCTTAACTAGACTGCTAGGCTGAAGTCTCTCAGGCACTTGGCAAAGCATGGTTAGATAAAAATCTTTATTATTTATTTATTTATTTATTTATTTTATTTATTTAATTTATATGACCACCCATCTCTGCCAACGGGGAACTCTGGGCGGTTCACAATAAAATAGGTTAAAATAAAATAGAAAATATAAAAACATCAATAATATAATACGTAAATAGTTATAAAATCCAGATGGAGATGGTATTAATAACATCAGGACACAATAGAATTAGGGGATTAACCACCCCCATGAGGAACTATCATTTCCTCCTTCCCATGCCAGGCGGAAGAACCAGGTCTTCAATTCTTTCCTAAAGGTCAGGAGGGAGGGGATCTGTCTCAACTCTGGGGGCAAGGTGTTCCATAATGTAGGTGCTGCCACAGAGAAGGCCCATCTCCTAGACCCCATCAGATGACACTCCTTGATTGATGGGGTTCGTAGCAGGCCCTCTCTGAATGATCAGGTGGGACGGGTCGATAATATGGGGATAAGACGGTCCCTCAGGTATTCTGTCCCCATGCCATGTAGGGCTTTAAAGGTGATAACTAACACCTTGAATTGTACCCGGAAGCAAACCGGCACCCAATGCAGCTCGTGGAGCAAAGGTGTTATATGTGCAGATCTTGGCGCACCTAAAATTGCTCGCACGGCCACATTCTGCACCAGCTGTAGCTTCCGGATAGTCTTCAAGGGTAGCCCCAGGTAGAGCGCATTGCAATAATATACATGGGAGATGACGAGGGCATGAGTGACTGTTCGGAGGGCGTTGCGATCTAGGAATGGGCGTAACTGGCACACCAGCCGAAGCTGTGCAAAAGCCCTCCTAGCCACGACTGCCACCTGCTCTTCGAGCAGGAGTCGTGAGTCTAGAAGGACCCCCAAGTTCCGCAGCGGTTCTGAATGGGGTAGTGCTACCCCATCGAGAACCAAAGATGATAATTTCCCAGAAGACACTAATCCATCGATCCACAGCCACTCGGTCTTGCCAGGGTTCAACTGAAGCCTGTTGTTCCCCATCCAGGCCCTCACAGCCCCCAGGCACTGGGAGAGGGTGGTCACTGCATCACTTACTTCACCTGGGATGGAGATATACAATTGAGTATCATCCGCATACTGATGATACCTCATCCCATGGTGACGGATGATCTCGCCCAGCGGTTTCATGTAGATGTTGAATAGGAGAGGAGAGAGAACCGAACCCTGCGGCACCCCACAGAGGAGCGGTTGTGGGCTGGATCTCTCCTCCCCTATCACCACCGACTGGGAGCGGCCCTGGAGGAAGGAGGTGAACCAGCGTAAAACTACGCTGCCCACCCCCAACTCCCTAAGCCGCCCCAAAAGGATACCATGGTCGATGGTATCGAAAGCCGCTGAGAGATCCAAGAGAGCCAGGATGGATGCACTACCTCCATCCCGTTCCCACCAGAGATCATCCGTAAGCGCGACCAATGCAGTCTCCGTCCCATATCCCGGCCTGAAACCTGACTGGAAAGGGTCTAGATAATCCGTTTCATCCAGAGTCCTCTGAAGTTGCAACGCCACCACTTTCTCAACCACCTTTCCCAAAAAGGGAAGGTGGGAGACTGGATGAAAATTGTCCAAAATGGTTGGGTCCAGGGATGGTTTCTTGAGGAGGGGGTGCACCAATGCCTCCTTGAAGGCAGTTGGAAACACCCCCTCCAACAAGGATGTATTAATCACTGCCTGGACCCATCCACATGTCACCTCCCTGGCCGATTTTACCAGCCAGGAAGGGCAGGGATCTAAATAGCATGTGGTGGAATTAACAATTTGGAGGATCCCGTCCACTTCCTTAGGTCCAACAGGATCAAATCGTTCCCAGATAATAGGGCAAGACCACTCTCCCGGCATCTCCCCAGACCGCATTTCACGCATGGAGTCCAACTTAGACCGAATCCGAGCGATTTTATCCTTATAAACTAGAATGAAGCCATATTAAGCAATTGATTGCCCCATCAGTGGGAGTGTGCAGTTCCCTCTTAATTTAATTTAAACCCATTGTCTCTTCTTCAAGCCTTTCCCACATTTCAAGGGCAGGATTTTTGCACTTCATGACTTTGAAACTACCGTAAATGGCTGATGGTTGTTCATACAACTGACATTTCTGTCCGGAGAACCACTGGTTCCTCACTTATTTTTCACATTATATTTTAAAGTCTGTGTAAAATATTAGACTTACATTAGACAGCCTAAATATTCATTTTATTTTTCTGTATCTCTCCTTTTCAAATAGCTGTCAAGATCAAAAAGACACTAAAGAACCTGACTGTGACAGAAACACAAGATGCAGTATTTTCAGTAGAACTTACTCATCCAAATGTGAAAGGAGTTCAGTGGATTAAAAATGGTGTTGATCTACATTCTAATGACAAATATGAAATCAAGGTGGAGGGAACTACCTACACACTGAAAGTCAAGAACTGTGCTGTAATCGACGAATCGGTTTATAGTTTTAAACTGGGAAGAATAGGAGCAAATGCTAGACTCCATGTTGAAAGTAAGTCAACCAAGTAGGCTGGAGAAAATTTGATAACATTAATAGTGAAAGGACAAGACGCATAATTTCTCATAGTATGCATATTCATTCACACACTCTCACTGTACCCCATAGGTTCTCAGAACATGAGATAATTGTAACAACACATGGGCATGTTATGGCCAGTGGTGTTTCTTTTGACCACCCCATTTTCAACTCTGAAAAGCCACCTATTACTTGTCTCTTTTCTAACGCCAATATCCTGGTTGGAATTAAAGTCAGGTATCATGATTAAATATTTGCTAATTTCTTCCTTTAGCTGTTAAAATCATCAAAAAACCAAAGGACGTGACTGCTCTGGAGAATGCTGTGGTTTCCTTTGAAGTGAGCGTATCCCATGATGCTGTCCCAGTGAAATGGTTCTACAAAAATATCGAGCTCAAGCCCAGTGACAAATACAGCCTGAGTTCTCAAAGGAAAGTTCATAAGCTGACATTGCAGAATATATCTCCTGCTGATGCTGGAGAATACACAGCAGTTGTGGGACAACTTGAGTGCAAAGCTAAGCTTTTTGTGGAAAGTAAGTTTTTTAAATCTCTGTCTAAGAGTTCTAGTCCCACCTTAGGCATGAAAGCTGGCTGGGTGACCTTGGGCCAGTCACTCTCTCAGCCCTAGGAAGGAGCCAATAGCAAACCAGAAGTCTGTGAGTTTTAGTCCCACCTTAGGCATGAAAGCTGGTTGGGTGACCTTGGGCCAGTCACTCTCTCTCTCAGCCCTAGGAAGGAGCCAGTAGCAAACCAGGAGACTGAGAGTTCTAGTCCCACCTGAGGCATGAAAGCCGGCTGGGTGACCTTGGGCCATTCCCTCCCTCTCAGCCCAACTCACCTCACAGGGTGGTTGTTGTGGGGAAAATAGGGGGAGGAAGGAGTGTTAGGGATGTTCACCGCCTTGAGTTATTTATAAAAATAATAAAGGTGGGATAGAAAATAAATAAAATTAAATGAATTATCAAATGTCACCCTGGAGGAACTTTATCTCACTTTCCTTTTTTAAATTACCTTCCACAGCGGTACACATTACAAAGACCATGAAAAGCATCGAGGTTCCAGAGACCAAAACTGCCTCTTTTGAGTGTGAGGTGTCTCATTTCAACGTGCCTGCTGTGTGGCTGAAAAATGGAGTGGAAATTGAAATGAGTGAGAAGTTTAAAATAGTTGTGCAGGGGAAGCTCCACCAGCTCAACATCATGAATACCAGCAGTGAGGACTCTGCGGAATATACCTTCATCTGCGGGAATGACAAAGTTAGCGCAACCTTAACGGTCAAACGTAAGTTTGGAACTGAAAGGAAGAGAGGGTATTTTGTGGAAACAAAGATGGTCAGGCCAGCAGAGCACCTTGAACAAAGCAGGAGCAAGCCAGAGATGGACATTTAGAGCAGGAATGGGCTGCCTTTGGTCTGAGGGTTGCAAGCACTTAGTGGAACTGTAGGGAGTCCCTGCTTTTCTTACTGGCCATTCCCATCTTGTCAGAGTTGAAGAACGAAATGCAGCAAACAAATAAATAAGCCTTCCTTGGGGGAAGGATTTGAACAATGGGTTTTCATTCCTCCAGTTATATGTTGCTGTGATCCTAAAGACATACTTTTATTAGCCACTAATCCTCATCAGTTATCTAGGTCAAGAATGCCGTATTGGTCTTTCACTGATCATTTCTTTTCAACAGCTGTCCTGATTACATCTATGCTGAAAGACATCAATGCAGAAGAGAAAGATACAATCACTTTTGAAGTGACTGTCAATTATGAAGGCATTACATTTAAATGGTTGAAGAACGGGGTGGAAATAAAGTCCACGGACCGATGCCAGATCAGGACAAAGAAGCTTACGCATTCACTCTCAATAAGGAATGTCCATTTCGGAGATGCTGCTGAATATACATTTGTTGCTGGCAAAGCAGCTTCAGCAGCAACTTTATATGTGGAAGGTATTTGCTCTTTTTGTATCCTTTATAATTCATGGCTTGCTTACATAAATGTCTCCAGGGAGGAACCAACCCATTCAGAACTCAAGCTGCATTTATTCATATCAAAGCAGGCACACACATGCATGCAGCTACCACACACTGATTTCAGCACAGATTAGCCTTTAGACACTATAATAATAGATTTGTCTCAATAGCTGGTCTAACATTTGTTAACAATGAACCAGTATATATGGTCATATATCGGTTTAATAAGCTATGGTTAAACTTGTCTCCAACACAGACAGTTGTAACTAAACCAGGCAGCATCAAATTCTCCATAGTTTGTATAAACCACGAAATCATGGCTTCCAGATTCAGCCAATTCTAGAATATTCTGGTTTATTCCATAGCTGGGAAACCATAATTTTTGCTTCAGTTGTAGGTGGCCTTTTCTTATCTTTTCCTTCTTCAAAATTAAAGCAAAATCTCATTAACTGTAGGAGATCGCCACAGGATCTGTCTTCCTACCACCCTAAATCTTGATATAAATTATTTTTTTCTCTTTATTTTTTTTATGTCACTGAGGTAATATGACTAGGTGGAATGTGGGTGAAATATAGGACTCTCAGCCACTTTGTTAACATTTAATCAAAGAAACAAATTAACTTTTATTACATAACTTAAAATAGCTTTTATATAGGTTCACTTAATATTGCAACATGTCTCTAATCTATCAATACTTGCATTCCATGGCACTAAATATATTCCTAATCTTGTATCTCTGCTGAAGGCTTTCCTAGGCTTGGTTTCTGAACCTACCCAAAATGTTCCACCCATTTCTAAATTCCTCTCTCCTCAATTTTGTCCTCCCTATGGAATATAATGGAGAGGGGATGCCCTATGTTCCACCACCCAATCATCACAAGCTGAAACAAAAAACTGTGGTTAATGAGAGACTTCCTGGTTTGTTCAACATTGCAGAACAGCTTGTGTACAGGCAAAAAGGCTTGTTCATCTCTTAGTTAATTAAGCTAAGATATGAATGTCCAAATGCAGACAAAATGCACAACACTAATTACAAAGTACTTCAAGTTACTGGCAGTCTGTCAGTAGCAATACTAGAGACAGTTGTGTACATAATTTAAAAAAAATCTATTTGGATTACATTGAAATTATGTTATCTGCTTTTAAAATTTTATGTAATATTAAGAGGTCCCCCCACCCCAGTAGTTCTTGTAAATTGCTATGGTTAAATATGTAGAAAAACAAGGAAGAAGTAAAATAAATAGGACAGGATTCTAGTGTGGAACAAAAAGAAATTATAACAACTTCATAAATAAGATGATATTTAATTCCCTCCATCCACCAATAGAACAGATTCCACTTCTACCTGCAACTTCTATGATTCTCCCCACTTGTTCTAGAGCATTAGAGACTTTCCAGAACAGCTGGGTGGCTCATATAGGCAGTTGAAGGGGGGAGAAAGAGACAAGCCTCATATGACATTAGATATAGTTCATAAAAATTAATCTTTTTGACCCATATTAGCTGTTAATAACAACATGCATTAACTTTTTCTAGCCCGCCATATTGAATTTAGAAAACACATCAAAGATATTAAAGTGGTGGAGAAGAAAAGAGCTGTTTTCGAATGCGAAATCTCAGAACCTGACATTTCTGTTCAGTGGATGAAAGATGGGCAGGAGCTTCAGCTTGGAGAAAGGTAATTGAGTTGCATCTACTTTGTTAGGTTGGCACAGAACTTGTGGACTACTGATGAAAAGCTTGCAGGAGCTGTCTGGATAACGGATACAGAGTTTAAAGGTTGCTTGACCAATCTGCCTAACTCTTAGGCTAATTTTCAACTTTGTAACATGTCAGCTCTCAGACAAAAAATCAGTTATAGTTCTTGATTGTTCTACCTGTTTCTTTTTTCATGAGCTTTAGGATAAGTGCAGGAACATGCCTAAATTTTGATCGTTAATTTTCTCTTCCATGTCTGGGCAGCTTTGTCTTTGTGTCATGCACAAGCTAATTTTAGCATTAAGAAAAGTAAGTCAGCTGTTTGAGGCAGCTGATTATGGTTACAACAAAATGCAATTGATCATTAGTTATTTCATTTATTATTAATATTTAAAATAATTAAAAATAATATTTATTATTAAGAAAGTCCAGTACATCCCAAATGTTTTGGCTAGTGCAGAATACGCTCTTTTGCTTCTCTGTCTCAGTCTAGCCATTCTATCTACCATCCAAGTGGAGTTATAGCAATCTGTTTGGTAGGGAACACTGAGATGATTCCTTGCTGTAAGTAGGGAGCTGTCACAGGATGAGAAAGACAAAAGGGTTTCCATGAGCCAGCTGATCTGATGCATCGTCCTTCAGGATAATTTCCTTCCTTCCTTCCTTCCTTCCTTCCTTCCTTCCTTCCTTCCTTCCTTCCTTCCTTCCTTCCTTCCTTCCTTCCTTTCTTTCTTTCTTTCTTTCTTTCTAGTTGAGGACCACAGTGAGCAGGGTAGGAATATTTGACATCACCAGAGAGGATTGAAGCAAAATTTTAGGATCATTTTTTTCTGCATACAGATTTTTGAAAAGACGTTGTGTTAAACCTACTTGAGTCCCACAAACTAGTTTTCCATTGCTTTTTGCTTGTTTCCCACTGAAATTTGTGGCAATTTTATCTTGGGAAGTTCTGGGGTGGGAGTGTCTGAAAAAAAGTCACTCAAGAGCTGCCTATGATGTGAAAGTTGTAAAGCCCTGCATTAATGAATTAAGATATTAATATATTTACTTGTTCTAGATAATTACAGATAGTACATCTGCTATTGTGGTCTCTATGATCATGATTAGATGCATGCATAGTCCTGTAATCTAATGCTCTAACAACTATTGTCTGCCATTTCTTGGCTCCTTTTGACGATGAACTTTAGAAGATTATGAAACCACACCAACTTTTCTAAAATATTTTAAAAACATCTTTCTAAATGTTTTTTTTGTCTTGTCTAAATTTGTTTTTAGAATAAAACTTCAGCGGGAAAGATTTGTTCATCGTCTTCTGATTACATCCACAAAGATATCTGATTCAGGAAAGTACACAGTAGTGGCTGGAGGAAATATGTCCAATGCTAATTTGATGGTGGAAGGGCGTGATGTTCACATCAGAAGCCTCCAAAAAAATGTTCAGGTATAGTATTTCAATATATATAGTATATTGGGGGCATGGTGGCTCAGCGGGTAAGATGCCAGGGTTGTCGATCGGAAGATTGCAAGTTCGGACGTTCAAAGCCCTAGCCCCGCGTGATGGAGTGAGCTCCCGCACTCGCCCCAGCTCTTGCCAACCTAGCAATTTGAAAGCATGCAAATGCAAGTAGATTAATAGGTACCACTTCGGTGGGTAGGTAACAGCGTTCCACGCGCGTCATGCCAGCCACATGACCGCGGAAGCGTCTTCGGACAACGCTGGCTCTTCAGCTAACAAACGGAGATGAGCACCCTAGAGTCGGACATGACTGCACAAATGTGAGGGGGGAACCTTTACCTTTACCTATAGTATTTCAGGTCTGATAAGAAAAATTATTGATACCATACAATAAAACACAATGGAATATATGACAATGCAATAAAAAGTCAGATTAGCAATAACAGTAATATATGTAATTTAAAATTGCATGCAAGCAATTGTGGAGACTGTTTGATTTCATCAGTGAAACAAGAGACGATGCTCAGAGTTTAACATTTGGCCTGGGCCTCATTCCCAAATCTCATATTTATTAGATTAATAGGTACCACTTCCGTGGGTAGGTAACAGCGTTCCGTGCGTGTCATGCGGCCACATGACCGTGGAAGCGTCTTCGGACAATGCTGGCTCTTCGGCTAACAAATGGAGATGAGCACCGGCCCCTAGAGTCAGACACGACTGCACAAATGTGCAGGGGGAACCTTTACCTTTTTATATTTTATAGCATAGCTTTCCAAACTGTGTGTCGGGACACGTTAGTGTGTCGGCTGCAGTGTCTGGGTGTGTCGCGGCTGCTGCTGCCTCCGAGCCCTGCCAGGATTCCGCGCAGGTCCTAGTGCCTGCTTTGTGCCTTGCTGCCTCCAAACCTGCTGTGATTCCGCACAGATCGTAGTGCCTGCCTTGTTCCTTGCTGCCTCCAAACCTGCTGTGATTCCACGCAGGTCCTAGTGCCTGCTTTGTGGCCTGCTGTAAGAGTGTGTCGTGAAATGATGCATGTCTAAAAAGTGTGTCACCAACATGAAAAGTTTGGAAAGCTCTGCTTTATAGCATCTTTCAAGAATGGTGATGCTATATTTTGAGCATCCTCTTATTTTTAAGGTGTTGTGTCAACGTTACATCTTAGAGTTGGAATAGGAATGCAGCTTTGTGTCATACATAAAACTTCTAATTTGATAGCCCACCATTATGGCTTTGGTGCTCATTGTGTTAAACAGTTTTGTAAAACTGAAAAAGAGGTGGAGGATCCTCAGAAATAGTCCAGTAAGAATCTATGACCAGTGACTTCCAGGGATTCTGGAATGCTGAAATGGACAGAAGGAGCAAAAATGGGTTGGGAAGTGGGATTGGCCAGAACCCTACGGCTTCTAGAATTTTGTAGCTGCAGATAGGGTGGAGGTCAGGAGGGTCAGAAAGAAAAGTTACTCCCATCACTTAAATGGTGAGATTACAGGTGGAATGAAAAAACCAAAGGTGTCTCTTTCCCTTTTGTAGTCTTCAAACAATATTCCATGTATATCCCAAACATTACTACAAGGCTTTTGCTCCAAGCCAGAAGCAGCCCTGGACAGGAGCATTCCTAATATAGACTCAGATGAAAAGCATCAGTTTGTCATAAGTCCCCACTCATTTTTTAAATACAACCTCAGTGGAACTAGAGACCTATTACTGTTGCATTCAGGGAGAGAGTGGAACCATTGTAGCATCTCTGTCACTTGTCTTGATTATATTTCATTTGTAGAGGAAGGTCTGAAGGAGAAAGAACAGGTATTAGCTTCCCATACAATTTTGAATCAAGGGCTATAAACTGTGCAGTGCTCCTCTATAAACTAAGCAGAGAACATATGAGAACTTTCCTTTCCAGTGCAGCAAAGGGGAGTGGGGGAGTGGAGGAAGGAACAATTGTTTTAGCTGAGAGAAATAGTCATTCAGTTTAAAACCCAAAAGAAGTTGTAAAATGCAAAGTCCTTAGCTTGATTAATCAATTATCTGGGTAGCATACTCTTGACTGGATTAGCACATGGCCAGGATAATTTTTTAAAATTGCCAGCATAAAGGGGAAATATAGTAAAAGAAAAAAAAGAAAGCAATAGAACAGCAAAAATTATATATGTAGGCTTCTCATTCATACATACTGTATGTATGTATGTAAAAAAGTTTACACAACAGTTTCAATAAAAGATTACCATATTTCATTGCACATGACTGGGAGAATTGTTAAGGCTGATCTGCCATCTGTCTTTCTGAATTTTGCTTGCCACATTTAGGTATTCAGCAACACAGATAGATTTAGTTTAGGTTCATTAATGTTTTCTTTGTTGGAAAGAACATTTTTAAATTTCTTTGGAACTAAAAATTAATAGGATAAGACTCTTCACAAAGCACACCTCTTGATTGGTAGGACTCAATCAAAGTGATCTTTTCATCTTTTGCCTGCCTTTTTCCAGGAAATTTATTTTTAGAATCCTAGTCTTAAACTAAAGTTTATTTGTTTATATGTACACAGCATGTTCAGATGGGAATATATTCTGCAGTACGGGAGATATACTGCATCAGATACTACGATGAGGACCCCCATTTGTAAAAAGAAGTTGGAAGATGAGAAGTGAAATATATCACAAAAGTCTTTAATAAATTCAGTGCTTGTTTTGTTTGATTGCATAGTTCAAATAATAATACATTTATCCTATGTGACCCCCAGAGTAATCTACTTTCATTTCCGTTTGAGAACTAAAAATGCTGGTTATATGGGTTCTATTCACAAAACTGTTATTATCTTTCTGTTTAACTGACAGGTCCTTGAGAGGCAGCGAGCTGTAGTAGAGTTTGAGGTCAATGAAGATGACATTGATACTCACTGGTATAAAGATGGAATTGAGATCAACTTCCAGATTGAGGAAAGATATCATTATGTGGTGGAAAGACGTGTCCATAAGATGATCATCACAGAAACTAGATATACAGATGCTGGAGAATACACCTTTTTAGCTGGAAAAAACAGGAGTTCCATCACTCTTTATGTAAATGGTATGACAGAGATTTATTTTGATTTTAAATATTTTTTAACCCCTGTTCCCTGTGTGAACAAGTTACACACTTTAGCTCTCTTTCTTACGTTACTTTTTATTTGCATTCAGTTGAAAATAAGCAGAAAAATTCTCATATTTTAGTATCCATGACTTGTATATTGCCAGGAACAGATAACTCATGCAATCAGTGGATGTGTGATTCATGTGTTAGGATTTCATATATTATTGAAGACCACCTGAAAAGCGTTGTGGCTGAGCTCAGATGAACTGAATGATAATTGTGTGTTTCATAGCTTAAGATCAAAATGGAATGAACCATGCTAGACACATTCAGATGATGATGATGATGATGATGATGATGATGATGATGATGATGAGTTCTTGTTTGATTTACAGCACCTGAGCCACCTGAGATTGTAAAGGAGCTCCAGCCGGCCACCGTGGAGTCTGGGAAACCAGCTCGTTTCTGTGCTGTTGTGTCAGGCAAACCTCAGCCCAAGATTTTCTGGTACAAAGATGAGCAGCCTCTTTCTCCAGGCTTTAAGGTCAAGTTCCTTCATGATGCCCAAGAGTACACCTTGTTGCTGATTGAGACTTTCCCAGAAGATGCTGCTGTTTACACAATTGAAGCAAAGAATGACTATGGTGTTGCCACCTCTTCAGCATCCCTTTCTGTGGAAGGCAAGCTCTTGCAGCTCTCTGTCTCAAGGCTTTCTGAAAAGCATGGTCAATATTGTATCACATGTGCTTTTCCATGGAAAGCTCATCATCACTTTTTTATCTTTTTCTTTAGTTCCAGAAGTTGTTTCACCCGATGTAGAAGTGCCGGTTTACCCACCTACCATTATTACACCACTCCGTGATGCTCTTACATCTGAGGGACAATCCACTTTCTTTCAGTGCAGAGTTACTGGGACAGGTTAGTTGTACTCTTTGATCAGAAGACAAAACCCTCAGTTGAAACCAAGTTTCTCCAAATGATACAGATATAACTGTGTACATGTGTGTACATACACATACACACATATATAATCAGCAACTGAGACACTGTTGGCCAGTAACAAAACAGGTTGGTCCATATTACAGCAGGACAAAAAGTCACATGAGATTGGATGTCTTTCTGCAATGCGAAACATTATAAAATCAGTCAAAAACTCAATCATTTTGCCCTTTTAAGTGCAACACACAATTTTACATGCTTTTCTGGCTTCAAACTTCAAAACATATTGGTGTGTTGACAGATAAGAACCCTAAATGGTAATGTGAGCATGAAAAATTAATACCGGCAAATTGTTTTAAAAGGTCAATTAACCTTCTCATACAGTTGGATGCTCCTCCCTCCCTTCCTCCCTCTCTCTCACACACATATATTTAGTGTGTGTGTGTATTGGGGTATACTGTACTTCCTCATGTACAAATTATGTATGTGTGTGGAGAATTAGGGAAGAGCCTGCCTGAGTCTCTTCCAAATACTATCTTGTTTCCCAGGACTTAAGGAATGTTTCAGCCCTCTTTACTTAAATAGCAGTTCTTCCCTATTTCCCTCAAGGTCATCTCCCTGATTGTCTACAGTGCCTTCCAGGTTACACAAGTTGTACATGTGTCAAAACAGGAGCAAATATTTTTTAAAAGTCCAAAAGTAATTATCAGGAAAGAACATAACCCTGTATCCTAAAAACTAGCAACTTTTTAAAAGGAGATATGAATGTTGTGTGCCTCTTATTACAAAAGAAACATAAAGAGAGAAGTGATGAATGACTTTGGGTGTAGTTTAAAGAGGAACAGGGGAGAAATATTACTGTCTTACCATACTTATAATTCTTTCAATGCTATAATCCAAATATGGAATGATATGTTTATTTTTGGTATGCGTACCAGAATACAAATTCACATGTGCCCTATCTGCCTTAATGTAAAATAATCCAACTGGCCTATACATATTTAGGTAAGTTGCAGCCAACCTAGGTTGACCATACGTCCCGTTTTGAACGGGACAGTTCTGTTTTTTAAACAATTCCCGACCGTCCCGTCGTTTTAAGAAAAATATCAATTTTGTCCCGTTTTTGAAAGTTCCTGTGGCTAAATGTGCACGCGCACGCCTGCCCACATGCACGCCCACTTTGTCCAGCGAGCCGTGGGTAGGTTAGGGTACCGTTTTCCTCTCAAGGAAATATGGTCAGCCTAAGCCAACCAGACATTTGGGTGGTGTGTAGAAGGTAACTCTATCAACGAAATTGCTGTGCCCATTAAAATGCCAAGGAATGCAATGGTTAGCAAAATACTAATTAAGTCCAGGAAAGGAAGAAGTCATTAGAAATAAACTTTAAGTGACCCTGCCTTGACTCCCTTTGGTATAAGAGGGAGGGAAGAGGAAATGCTGCCAGGCTTTCAGGATTCCGTTACTATCTGTTGTTTATTCATTCAGTCGCTTCTGACTCTAAAGTAGAATACTAGTGTTTCTTGTGGAATCTGTTTCCTGACCTGGACTACTTTGAAAGCTTGGCAGCAGTTTTGAAAACAAGAACAAGAGCTTTGTAAAAATTTGTCCTTGTCCAAGCACAAGTAACTTGCACTGAACAGAGAGAAAGAATGAAGTTTTAGATGCACATAACTCATTCCTTAATGGTCTATTTTCAATAAATACCAAAAAGTGTGCTTTTTCATTTTTTAACAGTTTTTTTGGAATTAACACTGAAAATACTAGCCCATTTTCACCAAATAATCACCAAATACAATACACCGTTTCAAAGAAAAACACTAATAATTTCAAATCACATTGTTCTAGTTCATAGAACGTAAATTGTTACACCAAAATTATTATCAACCGTTACCAACAATCAGCCACTCTTCACAATATTGTATTGCTATGAGCTATTGCAACTGTAATATTCCTGATATGTTAAGTACTGATACAGAATCAGGAGCATCCCATAGAAGCTGCAGCTTTTATCCTGTTGTACCGAAATATTCCCTGCTTTTCTAAGGTCACTTTAAGCATAATTAAGAATTATCTTGACACTAAGCATTATTGCACAGAGGGTTTTTTTATTAGTGTCTGAATGTGGAAATTGACACTAATTGGGAAAGAAAAAAACAGTCAAATTCTACTGGGGCTTCCTATCAGTTGCTGAGTGTTTATTAGCCCAAACTCTTGTATTCACTTCAACAGGATCCAAATAGCAAAAGCTAGCAATCTTCAAAGTAGAGGACACCATTTGACACAAAATTGCTATAAATCCTAGAGTTGTCCACTTGATCATTTTTCCTGCTTATTGAAATGTTAGCTGTAATGGACGAAGAAGGACAACTGCATCTTTGATTAATTAGTCTGCACCAGCCTTCCATAAATTCATAGGCTGGCAATTATGTGACTTGCAGTCCCAGTACTGTATATCTGGAGGGTTGTAGAAATGGAATAGTACATGATGCTCCAGCTATAGCTGCTACTCACATTGCCTTGTGCCTACTGTAAAATTTTGACAAGATTTACAAATAACGCTTCCATATACCTGGGCCACATATTGGTAGCTACTGGCAGGAAAAAGGACATACAGTATGGGGAAACAATCTAAAGGTAGTAAGAGAGTGGGGAGATCTCAGTAGGGGGTTTCAAAATCCAATATCCTTTCAATTCTGACCTGGAAAATATAACAAGATCCCAGTCTCTCCATTAGTTTCCTCATTAAGAATGACACAATAAAACTTAAACACGTTTCTTTTTCTTTCACATTTTGTTTATTTGCACCGGAGCAGACCTCAAAATATCGTGGTATAGCAAAGACAAAGAAATCAAGCCATCCCGCTTCTTTAGGATGACCCAGTTTGAAGACACTTACCAGCTGGAGATTGCAGAAGCTTACCCAGAGGATGAAGGGATTTACATCTTTGTTGCCAGCAATTCGGTTGGCCAGGTGTCAAGTACAGCTACTCTGAGGCTGGAAGGTACAATGTGCTCTCTACACAGAACCTGCACAAATCTGCATGTGTTTAAACATTAACATTCCTTCATAAGCCTACATGCAATTGTCTTTCATGTTCATGTCTTTTAATTCAAATAATCATCCCCATTGTCTGATGTCCACCACGTCCATTTTGTCTCCGAGGTATAAATTTTGCACATTTCACATTGTTCCAATGTTCCATTCATTTCACTCTTCCATTCTGTGTCCAGTTAGCATTTGGCCCTGGACCAAAAAGAGCAGTTTAAAAATCCTCTTTATCATAAGCAAATTTACTTTTTCATGACAACTGAGAGCAAGCAAGCAGAATCCAGAGAAGTCTGCTGACTTCCAATCATTAGTCCACCATTCTCTTTTCCATGCCTTACGCCAGACCACCTTTAATCTTGAGACTAGAACTATTTCGCCCAGTGGCTGCTGTTGTTCAAAAGCAACAGCCCAGAGACTCCTCTGGGTACAAAATGATCACACCAAGAATTGTGCAGTATTATACATACCAGAGAAGGGAAAATATAGGACTATTTTTCTTTGCTGCCATCTCAGTGTGCTAAAACTGATCTAATAGGAGTTGTAGAAGAAGTTTCTAAGGATGAGGAAATTGCCTCTTTCTGGTCTGCATGTTTTCATCTGTAATTTTGTTACATTTCCATATTAATCTGCACTTTAAAAAAATCTGGTCCAAATACAGCACATATTTTAATATGTATTTCAGCGTGTATTTCCTCTCAAAATGGGCAGATAAATATAAATATGCATTTTGAACCACTTAAACTGACAAGAACTGCAGTGCAGCATGTAGACAAATATGGAATATAGTGGATAGATGAGATCCTCAAATTATTTGGAATAGTGTACATGAAGTAATGTTATATAGTCACTCTCAGAATCACACTTAGAACAGGGGCTAATAATCCAGGGGCTTCCCAAATAGAGCATGGGAGTATCTGCTGTTCAAAGAATTTGGTTCAGATACCCCACAAAGCATGTCCAAGCCACTTTGGATATCTTGGGATACCTGCTATGATATATATGTATATATAGTCAATGTTGACTTCGAGTCAGTGTTGACTCCTGGTGGCTGCCTGGACTAGGTCCCTGCAGTTTTCTAGACAGCATTTTTCAGAAGTGGCTTGCTGGTTCCTTCTTCCTAGAGCTGAGAGAGAGGGACTGGCCCAAAATCATCCAGCTGCTCTGTGCCTCAGGCAGGACTAGAACTCATGGCCTCCTGGTTTCTGGCCTGGTGACTTAACCGCTGCACCAAACTGACCCTGTCTGTTTATGTTAAATACATCAAATAGTTAGGCATTGTTAATATGAATGAAATTGCATTTATGTAAGACAAACAGGACAAGGAATGCCCACTTGAGCACAAATATGAACATTAGCATTCCAGTGTGTTTTAAAAGACAAAGGGGGAATTCTATGGGTAATGTACCTAGGTTTGTTGGACATCTTTAACCGGAGGAATTTAGGGAACAGGGTCACTCATGTGATGCTAAATCAAATGTGAATATTTGTCAAAAGCAATAATCAGATTGGAGACTTGAGACATTTGATCCCATGCTGTATCCCAATTTTTGTTTTGTGTTTCAATGATAAATGTTGTCAGCAGGGAAAGGAGGAGTAGAATGGAAGACTGGTAGGAGAACAAGAGAATGCTGAGTAGGTGTAAGCAATTAAAAGATGACATGCTTCTTTTCAGGGTTTAAGGTTGAAGAAGTTACCTCATATTCCCAAAGGCATGTTTCTTCATCTGTTTCCATTAAGAAGGAATCCGTTGGCCAAAGGCCCGTCTTTATGCAGCCCATTTCAAGCGGTAGAGTATGCAGCGGGGAAACAGTCAGATTCCAAGCCAGGGTTTCTGCCAGGCCAAAACCAGAAATCCTCTGGTTTCATAACCAGCAGCTAATGTTGCCATCCAAAGATGTAGTTTTCCATTTTGATGAGTCGACCGGCACAGCCATATTGATAATAGTAGATGCTTTCTCAGAACATGCTGGGCAGTACTCTTGCCAAGCCAGAAATAGTGCTGGAGATGCAACTTGTACAGCTACACTTACAGTGACCGCTGAAGGTAAAGCCCCATTTTTCTTCCTAGGGATTCAGTTTGTTGCATAAACCACATTCCAGACTGTGACTAATGACCCCCTTTTCCTCATTTCACACTTCTTTAGATTTAGAAGTACCATCACTAATGTGGATATAATTCTAGCAGTAACCAAATAAAGCACTCTTCTTTCCTATTCTTTCAAGTGTCCGATTGTTTAGCATTTGCATCCTAGCTCTATACGTCAGATTCAACCCCTGGTTTAGAAAAGTAAATAGACGCACACTTCAAGATAGGGAGGTGTTGGCAGTTGGTCAAATTCTCTGAGGTTTGCTCTACTCGGTTTTAAAAGGGAAACATGGGGACCAAATGAGACATGACAGTTGTCCTCTTGGGGATCATAAACACCTTCAAATTGCCATGGACAGTCGCAATGAAAAGAAGAGACAAATGCATAGCCCACCCTATCAGCATGAACACCCTTCATTTTTCATTCATCCTTGTGGCTGGAGTTTCTTTATGTATTCTGCTTTCTACCAAAAGTGCCTTAATGAATGCACCTGGCATGCCGGCCTTTCCAAAGAAGATGACATGTTTCATTCTCATCATCTGTGACATATCATTTTGTTTTTAATTGGGCAATTTGAAGGGAATTCAGTATTAATCATATGTTTTGTTACTTGATTACACAGTGCAAGCCCTAGATAGGCAAAGTTCTGGGAAAGATGTAAGAAAATCTGTCCAGGACAAATCAGAAGTTTACATTGCTTCCCCTTTTGCAAAGAAGGAAAGCCAAGTTTATGTAAAAGAAATTCAGTCAATGCAAGAGCCTTCAAAAGAAACACTTGTGCAGGTCTGTGAACCCACTGCTGGAACTTCAACAGGGAAAGCTGCAGCTGGGAAAGAACCAGGAATGCTCCAGTCTACGACCATAACTCAGAAATCAGAAAGTACCAAAACAGGTACAACCTCAGTTCAAGTGGAGAGAGAGAGTGCTCCAAAGATTCTTCTGAAGCTTCATGATCTCACTGTGAGATGTGGTGACACTGCCCAGTTCATGTGTGCTTTCGAAAACGAGAACTTTTCTGTAATTTTGTGGTCCCACAACGGAGAAGCGCTTCAAGAGTCCAAAAGAATAAGAGTGTCACAAAGTGGAAGTGTTCTATTCCTCACCATTTTTAACGTCCAACTTTTAGATCAAGGATTATATAGCTGTACTGTTCGTAACGACTATGGAGAAGTAACAACAACTGCTATACTAACTGTAGAAGGTGGTTATTCTGATTTTTAACATTGTGTTACTTAATCTCATTACATTCTCATCTTCAGCACCTATGCCTTCAGTGCTAGCATTTCATTTAGTCTTAATTTTCAGTCCCACTTTCCCCCCTCTCCTCTATCTTTAGGGCTTGATTCATAAATTATTTGCATGCTTACGTAATCTGTGTAACTTGCTTTCATGCCTCTTTGCAGCAAGTTTGAACAGTATTGCATTATTTTCCAAAAACAAGAATGAATCAGTTCCAAGTAATTTAAAAGTGTTCTGTACAAAGTAAAGTAGAAGGATTAGATTTTTAAAATTCATGTTTATTGGAAACTTAACCTTTAATTTAGCTGTTCTAGCTTTGACAAATACTGTCATTAAGCAGATGTTAGTCATACTCTGAAGTATGTTTAATTTATATAACTTGTTTTTAAAAATGAACACTTTTTTCTGTTAATACCTATACAGATCTTCTTTCAAAATCAGAATCTCAGATATGAAATATACTAAACACAAATACCAATTACTTTTCCTTTCTTTTCTGTTCCACATCAGATGATTATGCTATTAAGCCTTTTGCTGTGGTTAGATCCCTATTTCTTTTTCAGTATGGTTAGCACCATAATGCAATTGAAAATGTCTCCATTCTTGATAGATTATGTCTAAATAATAATTTGCTGTTCTTCTGGAGACTGAGAATACTTTTCTCTCATTTCTCTTTTCGAATGGCCTGGAAGTACATTCAGAAGAGCAGGAATACCAACCTGAAAACAAAACAGAAAATGTGTATTTTTGCTCCACTCAGCTTCTTCCAACTGATAGATTTTCTGATTTTTCTTCACTTCTGTGTCTGCCTTCCAGGCTGTGAGAAAGAAGCTTTGATGCAAACAAAGATACATTTGTAAATTTAATATGATTCTATTCCTGTCCCTCTGATATCAGTGATACAAATTTCAAGGAACAGTGACATGCATTTTGCCTGGAATAAATAGAAGCCTTAAATGTGGAACAGAATAGTAAATGGAATAATATGTTATTGTTTTTGCACTAACATGCTGAACATCTTATACCATACTAATAGCTTTATATACAGTATATGTATAGTTCTACATCGAGATTTTGAGTGCTACAAAACCTCTAATCTTATCCTAACTTTATTCTTACCTAGCTAAAGAAGCACAAGCCAGAACAGTAACAAAAATTACCCTTGAATCAGATACTAAAAGTATAAAAACAGTCAAAGAGTCTCAGTTTAAAGCAGCCTATGAATACAAGGAAGAGTCCTCCACAGAAACGTCAAGTGTGACAGGATCTTCAGCTCAAACAAACAAACAAAGGATCCAAGATTATTACCCTGACATAGTGCCATGCGAAGACATCACAGAACCTAACACCACCACACCAGTCTTCCTTGAAACTCTGCCCGCAGAAACCCTTGTCAAAGAAGGAGACGATATCTCGCTTTTCTGTATAATTAAAGGTGTTCCTACACCTTGGGTCATCTGGCTGTGTGATCAGTTAATAGTTGAGGAGTCTGCATTATGTTCTTTAAGGCACGATGGTCCCCTATGCAGTTTAAAATTACTGAAAGTTAATGAGAATCAGAGGGGTATATACAAGTGCAGAATAATTAATTCTGCAGGACAAGCCGAGTGCAGCACACATCTGAGAGTGACAGGTTGGCAACTGCATGTTCCTTCCATACACAACCTCCTCCTGCACTGAAACCTGCTTGCTTCTCAGTACATGATAAATAAAGAAACTGTGGATCGCTGAATATTTTCATCACATTGTTAAAGGCATGTTAAAGGCATGTTGAATTACCCCACCTCCTTCCAAAAGAAGAAGAAACACTTTTATAATGTTGTGGAGGATAGAACATTCTTTAGTTCCAGTTTGTTTTTTAGACTTCCTGGGCATTTCCTGGCATGTATATGTCTGTATGTTTGTGTGATTTTTTCTTCTTCTTTTAGCAATGCATCATGAAGTGCAGTTCTGTCATGATATTCAAGTGTTTATTCTTTCTTTTTTTTATTACAGCTTTGGAAAAAGTTCTTCAGGAGCAGATAGAGCAACAGATTGAAATAGAAGTTAAAGGTACATTCTCAAAGGGATGTTTGACTAAATTTAGCATAAAGGTTTAGCAACCACCTTAAAAAGCCTATACAAGCAGAATTTATTCTAAACACCCAAATGTGTTGCATGTTTTGTTTTGGTTTTCTGTGTTTAAATAGGCTTTAGACATTTTGCACTACAAAAGAGTACAAGTTTTAAAGTACATTTAAAGCTTTCATTTTATAGATTTTCAGTTTTTATTTTCAGTACATGCCATGCAGCTGGTTGTAAAAGCTTTCCTTTCACAGATCTCCTTCTAATGCATGAGGACCCTTAAAATTCCACTGCATTTCTTATAATGGTTTAAAATATATTACTTCTGTAACATTAGTTCATTAATAAAATTGGGGTGGCATTTGTTTCCGAAGTGGTTTTATGCAAGAGGATAAAGTGACCTGTTTTCATTGTGCCCTCCTGTTGTATGCATTTAATTCTCCATGACATTTGTCTTACACTGGCTTGCAGATAGAATAGTTGGTTATTGTTGCTTGCTCCTTTTTTTTCTTTTCTTCTTTTGCATAACATGTGAGTTTAGCAGCTGTATTAGTTCGAATAAACGCCTTCTCATTTCATTTTAGTAAATTACTTATAGTTAATTTTTAATAGTTTTGAAAATAATCTTTTTAAATTGTTTGGCCATCGTAACTCACAATCAAAGAGCTCAGAAAGGGCGTTTATTCTACTGTCTGCAAGTCAGGTAAGAATCCCTCCCCCCTTTGCAAATAAAACATTTAAACTAAATAAAAATGCTTTTGGGGCAGTAAAACATGCACTCACAAGAACATGTCCTTTTGAGATTCATTTTTGCTTGTTGCTGAAGAAATTTTCCACAGTTGGAAGAAAGAACCGACAATGAACGATTTTCGTGTCAGAATCATTAAAACAGAGCAAGTGTTGCGTTTATTCGAACAAATATGGTGAGTGAATTTTATTTATGTATTTGGGATGAATTTGTAGCATGCTCATTATTTAATTTCATTTTTAGCAATTTCATTTTTTTCTCTACCTATTTGATGGAAAGAGCAAAGTATGCTGCAATGTAATGTTACTCTCTTGCAGAATTGTTCTTCGGTGAAGAGCCAAAATATACAACAGAAAAATCCATTGTTGAAGAAGAAACTTTTGCTGATTCGGAAGATCTTCTGAGAACTCTGTCTAACCAGAACTGTGCAAGTAGAATCAGAGCTATGGCCCCCTGTCCTGAGAAACTGAAACCTTCTTTCATACAGAAATTAAAATATCAATCTGTTTTGGTTGGAGAACCAGTTGTTTTCCAGTGCAAACTAAGTGCTTATCCCTCTCCCAAAATGACATGGTTTCATAAAAACAAACAAATCCCCCAAAGTCTACGAAGAATAATAAAAAATGAGAACTGCATAGATAAGCATAATTCCAGTCTAGAAGTTAAGGAGGTTCAGGAAGAGGACTCAGGGAGCTACAAGATTTTTGCTATTAATAGTGAGGGTTCAGCTGAGTCCACAGCATCTTTGTTAGTAGTTCATGGGAAGGAACAAAGTGCCAAAAATCTAGAGTTTCTAAGGAAGTCAGAATGCACCCATGAACATATCGAACATATGATGCAGAAAAAGAGAGATGATAGGCTTAGGGTGGACCTGAGATGTATTGGTTCGCCATTTGATAAGAGGCAGGAGACTGAGAAAGCGTTAACTAATTTGTCCCCTACCAAAGGGAAGGTAAGGACAATAAGTTTTGAAAATACCCCATCTTTAAGACAGGGACTTATGTATGATAATGATGGGGTAGGAAAAAAGCATTTGGTTAGGGTAGGAAGTGACGAAGAGACTTTACTTGATGAGGAAATCAGGCTAAAGTTACGGCGTCTTCGTGAGGCAAAAAAAGTTATGCTAGAAAAGAAAAAAGCATCAACTGAAGCACAACATGTGAAAAATGTTGGATTAAGGGATAAGAGAAACCTATCAGCTCAGGTAGGAGCAAAGAGGCCTGTCTTTCAGACAATTGAGAAAATCGATGAAAAGAAAATGCCAGTCCCAGAAGAATTTACCATAGGACATTCCAATGGAAAGCTTGGGAAAACTTCAGAAAAGTTTCATATTAGAATGGAACAAATTCTGGGCCTTTCTATGCCTTTCCAGGCTCCCCAGGAATCAGCCAACAGAAGCAATACAGAAAAAATGTTCCCAAGACAAAAGGTCTTTGGCGGAGCAATGAAACAAGAAGTTCCAAAACCAGTTTTAATGACAGAAAGGAATACCAGATGGATGGGTTATACCGATATCCAAGGAAAGTCATTAGAAACAAAAGCGGATACCAAATTAGAGAAACCAGCTAAAGATTTCATACCTGTAAAATCTGCTAAGAAAACCCCTTCCCCTCTGGTTTATATGCTAATGAGAGATGATGTCAGTGAGACACAGACACCAGAAACTGTGATGTCTGATACAATTACCTTTAATATCAATGAATCTACAGCAGTTTGTGAGAGCAGGGGAATGAGCAGAAGTCTTGAAATAGAAATGGCAGTAAAGGAATGTTCTTTTGAAAGCAAAGAAATTATATCGGAAGGGGTAACTGAAATTAAGGAACCTCGTGTGCAGCTAAGGACTCCTCTGGTGCAACATTTGGAGCCATGCCCTCCTTTTTTTATCCATGAAATTGAATCTCAAGAAGTAAGTGAAGGAGAGAGTTGTACTTTCAGTTGTGCTTTCCAAGCCTACCCATACATCACAGTCACTTGGTATAACAATGACAAACCACTTAGCCAAGATTGCACCATTAACACCACAAAAAGTCATTCTGTGCTGACATTCTTAGCTGTTACCCGCAATCAGGAAGGATCTATTACTTGTGTGATATTTAACCAATATGGAACTGCAACAAGTTCAGGCATGCTAAGAGTGAAAGTAAAAGAGATGCCTGAATTGGAACCACTTGGTACATGTAAAGTTAAACTATTACCAGATTATACAGAAGAGGAAGAAGAACTTGGTTCGGCATTTGACAATAAGAAAAAAGATGAACCAGTTTTAAGCACTCCTAGTAAAGCCACCCTCTTGCTTCCACAAGTTCATCTCCCTCAAACTTGCATTTCCAAAACAGATCAACTTTCTCTTCCATTGGAAATCAAAATAACTGCCCCAACCCCAACTCCAGAACAAGAAGAATTTAAAGAAGTAATTCGGACTGAATTTATCCCAGAAGAACTCCCTGAAGAACAAACTTCCAAAGGAATAAAACATAAATTTAAATTTTCATTTGATGTGGTTCATGAACCCCCCAAAATTTTAAAAGAAATTCAACCAAATATTAGGTGTAGAGAAGGGGATTCAGTTGTACTTGAATGCTTAATATCCACAGAATCTCAAGTAGTGATAACATGGCTTCAGAATAACCAGGCTTTGATATCCAATGGGAATCTTTGCTTTGAAGAAGGAAATGGTATTTATAGGTTGCATATTTGCAAAGTTTCCTTATCAGATGCTGGCATTTACAAATGTGTTGCTGAAAACAATGCAGGTTTAGTGGAAACTGCTTGCAATCTTTTAGTAGATCCCTCTCAAGAAGTATTTTCCAATATTGTAGCTCAAACTGACCTCAAAACTGCACAAAGCCAGGTCAAAGACATCCAGGAACAGATTACAAAAGAAGAACAGGACAATTATTTTGAATCCTCAGTAAGACTAATGAAGAGCAATTTTCATGATAAACAACACTGTGTAAGCCAGGAGTTCCAGAATATTAGTACACTGGACATCCTAGGTGATGAAACATGTACAGCATCCAGTGACACAGAAGACAGAGAAAGAGAATTCCACTTACCTAAATATCTAAATGATATAATGAAATCCCTACTTACTGATGAAAGTGAAAGTCCGGGTTTTCACATTCAATATAAAAAGGAAGCAAGTAAAGAAACAGACTCGGAGAAAGAAGAAAGTATAGTAGCCATTGTTCCAGAGCTGGACACTTCCCATGTTAATACGCTAAGAGATGCATCTGTTGAACACGACAAAGTTAAAACAGAAAACTTACGTAAGTATGCAGCTGGAAAAACATCATCAAGCAGCCAACTTGAAATGGTTATGGGGAGTCATAGAGAAAGAGTTAGGTCTGCTACTGTAGAAGACACTCCTGTAAGTCATGATCTAAAATATGAAGCAAAGAGTGTAGAAGATAAAAACATTGTATTTGAGCAGCTGCAAAAGACTTCTACAGATCATTGTGTTACTGAATTTAGGTCTGCAGTCAAGCAAAGCATATCAGCCAACGTGAATCAAAATAAATCTAAATATAAGGACATTTCTAAGGAAGCTGAAAATCAAGAATTTCAAATTACATCTAAAATGCTTGATTTTGAGGCTGTCAGCAAAGAAAACATGGAAGAAGCAATCAATGAGCAGCAAAAAATGCTCAAAGGAAGAAAAGAGAAAGTATCTGGAAGCCCCATTACTGGCAAAATTGTTTTGCTCCATAATTTTAGCTCTGGTGAAGAATCAAGAAAAATAGATCAAAATAAAGAATTAATGGGGAAAACACAAGCAGGTAGGCCTGAAGCTGTATTTGATTTAAAAGAAATTCTTCCTATTAGAGATTATGTAGACAATAATATTCAAGAACAAACTGAATGTCAGGAGCCTATCAATCTATGTCTAACTTCTGATAAACTGGATATCTCACTTGATGAAATACAGAATAAAGAAAACATTGATAAAGAACAAATCAGACTTAAATCAGAGGATGCATATATCCAAGATGAACATTTTGTTTCTAAATTAAAAGAAACCAATAGAAACAAGATCACTATTTCTAGTGAGACAGAACCTATAGACAAACTAAAGTCATACCCAGCTTCCTATGATACTGAAGCTGTTCTTCAAAAGCAGAAGGGAATTGTCAAAGGTTTTTCAGAAGTTGAAGTAGTAATTGTTTCCAACAGTGACAAAATAATAGAAAATGTTGAGAAAGACTCATTAGAAGATTTCTGCAAAGAAAGCCAACCAAGAGAAGAAGTGTTAAATAAATTAAAACAACTTTCCCCATGTGTTGAAAATGTTAGTCAAACTCAGGAAGATGTAGCTCCTGAAGATCCATGTTCTGGATTTGAAGGAAAGGCGCAGGATGTAGAAAAAGCCCATGAAATTGCACAAAAACATACATCATTTCTAGAGCAAGAAACAGTTTTCAATAAATCCATTCAGCAAATAGAAATGAATATAGATGTTATTCAAGACCAAAGTGGTCTTCAGCAGGAAGCAATGTACGCAAAAGATCAGTATTCTGTCTCTGTTTACTCAGATATAGAAATTGGTGAAATACATCTTAAAAGTGCTGAAAGCATAGAAGCTGAGGTTACTGATGATGCACAGCGTATGAAAGTTTTAGAAGAAATTATACCTTCTGACCAAGGATTTTCCAAAGCGAATGAACTTATAAAGCAAGAATTTAATGAACAACAACATTCATCGCCATCCACAAATGATATATTTAACTTAAAACAAGTTTACCCTGATGAAGAGAACAATAATGAGCTACAAGAAGCACTGCAGCCAGAGGAAGTATGCTTTAGAAAACTTTATTCTGCTTCTGAAGGAATGATAATCAATGAACAGGATATCACAGACAATACACATCAGATAATGCAACCCACTCAAGAAGATTCACTATCTGTGGAAAACAACATAGAAAAAGAACATATTCAGGAATATGCCTTCCCAGAAGCTGTTTATTTAAAATTAACTTTTCTGAACACCGAAGATGCTGACCAGCAGCAAGAAGAGAAGTTGTCACAGGAGGAAAGGCATCTCAAATTTCCATCTCCTGCTTCTGAGGGACTAGAAGCCTTTCAAGGGCAGAAACTGGTTTCCACTCAAGAGGTTTCTGATGACAGCCAAGTCCCATATGAAAGCAGTTGCCAACGAAAAGATACCTTGTCCCAAGAAAAAGAATTGCAAACACAAGAGCCAGTGTTTGATCTAAAAGCACATGCGGCTTTTTTCTTCCCAGAATGTTTGTTGAAAGAGGTAGAAACATGCCCCTTTAGCCAGAAGTCTGCTGGTGAGATGGTGGGAGCAGAAACAGAGAATTTAATAAAACAGCTGGAGGGCCAAAATGTGTCAGGAGAAAACATTTCTTTACCTGAAGAACTTTGTCAGAATTATAAGAGACAGTTGAAAGAAGATAATATCATAGAACAGGAACTGGCAACAGAAGCAGAACTCTCCATAACTCAAATACTGAAGAAGGCCTTAGAAAACATTGACATCTCTGTTGGGCATAGTGAACACAAAAGAAATATTCCTGAGGAAGCACTGCTTAGCATGCCAGGTGAAGCCTTTATGAGGGAACCCTCAGAACCCACCCCACATAGTCAATATCTTCAAACCACAGTGAGAGAAACCGGTATCCCTGAACACGATACTTTAGGAATTACAGTTCCAGAAACAGATAGTTTCATATCTGATATGAAAAAAGCTGCACTTGAAAAAGGATCTCAGAGTGTTCATAAAACAGAAGAAGAAAAAACATTGGTCATTGAACATTCCTTTATTGAGGAAACCAGAGACTTTTCTTCAGAAAAAAGCAATAAGCAGAAACTTACTGAAACCCAAATAATCACCGAAGAACGTTCTATTTTTCAGGAGCCATCTGACACCTCAGCCAAGGAACTTTCCTTAGCACAGTTCCTCCTTTCATTAAAAAATGAGTCAGTTATAAACCAACGGGAAGAGACCAAAGCCTTACATAATCTTGAAGAACAAGAGCCAAGTTCAAAACCACTAAGTGAAAGACAATGCAGTGCTGAATTTGTCAGTCCTTCCCTCAGAAGACTAAATGAAGAAACTGTTATTCCATCTCAAGAGATCTACAACTCTTCTCATAAGGGAACAGATGTTTGTTTTACAAAATATTTGCTTGCTGATGATGAAAGGAAGATTCCAGATGTGAGAGAGAGCTCATCAAAGGTTTTAACTCGAGAGGGATCTATCACCTCTTTGGAGGTCGAAGATGTCTCATTTAGCACTGTTTATGATTATTACAACCAACAACAAGAATTATCACGTCCTTTTTCTCCTGAATCAGAAATGTCTATTGATATTGATAGCACGAATGGAGATGAAGTGGTAGAGTGTGAGAGATTCTACACACCTCCCTCATCAGTGGAGAATTTTGAATCTCCCTCATCTTCTCCTTCTTATCATACACCAGTTGGTACCCCTGAACGATATTCTACTCCTTCAGAGGAGAGATATTCTACCCCTTCAGAGGAGAGATATTCTACCCCTTCGGAGGAACGATATTCTACCCCTTCGGAGGAACGATATTCTACACCTTCTGAGGATTCAAATCTAAATTCAGCAATTTCTCCTGCAAAGCTGGTAAGAAAGAATACATCACCAGAAAGTTATCAAAGACTGACTGGTTCTCTTTTGCAACAGAGGAGCTCTTCCTTTGATGAACTAGGCACTGAAATGTTTGTTACACCTTGTGAAGCATTAGAGCCAAAGGGAAATGAAATGCCTCCTGCTTTTATTAAACCGCTGGCCAAAAGAAAGATCTATGAGAACACCACATTGTGTTTGATTGCAGAAGTCATAGGTTCCCCCATGCCTGGTGTGAAATGGTATAAAAATAAGTCGCTACTTGAACAAAATCAAAGAGTCAAAGTACAAAAAGAAGGCAATATATGTATCTTGGAAATCCATAACATTAAACAAACAGATGGAGGAGAATATATGTGCCATGCAGTAAATATTATAGGGGAAGCTAAAAGTCTTACACAGATAGAAGTGTTGCCTCATGATGGAAGAGCTTTAGCTCTTCCTCCTCCAGTAACTCATCAACATGTTATAGAGTTTGATATAGAAAAAGGGTCAACATCACGAACGCCTTCTCCACAGGAAATACTTCTGGAGGTAGAAATGGATGAAACTGATATCAAGGAATGTGAGAAGCAAGTGAAAATAGCCACAATTCCTGAGCTCACTTCTGCTAATCAGAGCATGATTGTATCTCTTGATGTTCTCCCTTTATCTCTGGTGGAAAACACCCTGGCTTTGTCTGGGAAAGAAAGCAAAGATGTTCAAATTGACTTCGAAGTGACTGAAATGCCTCCACGCTTCATCACTCCTCTTTTTGATACAGAGGTTTCAGAAAAATCAGAGGCATTGTTTCACTGTAAAATCTCAGGTTGTCCTACTCCAGTAGTGCAGTGGTTTAAGGAGAGTAGGTGCCTTACTCCAGATGCTTGGAAGTATGCTATGATTAGTGAGAATGGAAGTCATAGTCTTAAAATTCAGAATGTGGTGCATTCTGACAGTGGTATGTATTTGTGCAAAGCACTTAATACTGTTGGAGAAGCGATGTGTAAGTGCTTCTTATCTGTTACTGAGGGTCAGAAGCCTCTTGCAGTGGCAAGTGATGAAGGTGAAGTAAAAGTTGGGTTGGAGGTCACAGAAGATCAACCACAAAAGATTGATTTGCTGGTAGATAATACTATCCCAAGTGGCAACCAAACTGAAATAGAACTGGAGTTTGAGTTTGAACATAACACTGATGATTCCCAAAAAGCTGTTAGGCTAGTTGCAGTCACAGAACAGGAGCAGGAAGAGGAAGGAGAGTCATGCGTTAATATCAATGTTGATGTATTTGCTGAGCCATCGAAAGAAGAACAGGTAGAATTTGAAGCAGAGAGCACAGACAGCTGTAGCTTTGAATTTCAAGTCACAGAAGCACCTCCCAAATTTATGAAAAACATTTATGATTGTTTTTCTTTTGCTGGAACCTCTGCCTGTTTCCAATGCATTGTAGTTGGTTCTCCAAAACCAGCTATCAGTTGGTTCAAAAATGGGATACTGATATGTGAAGAGAGATGCTGTATGGAAGAAGACCAGGAAGGATGTCACAGTCTGGTTATAAGAAATGTAGTCCAAAGTGATGAAGGAGAATACAAGTGTGTAGCAACAAACAAAGCAGGGACTGCACATACCACTGCTTTGTTAAGAATCTGCTAAATCCTCTGATACAAGAATGCATTTCCTCTGAAAGGTATGGTAGATAAAGGCTTAATTAAGAGATCTGGGCATGGAGGTAACAGGAATGTCTGATGTTTCAAAGCATTCTTATGAATGGAATGGATGGTCCCACTGAATTGGTTCACAGCCTCATAAGGCCACGTGGGCTTAGACTTTATTCAGCACAATAACACAGGCTACGTTTCTCTCAAAATGAATCGTACTGTTGCCGACAGCTCATGCAGTCTCATGATTATGTCATTGTCATTGTCACCCACATTTGTATACCATCTTAGATACTTGTAAATATACAGTACTTATGTCATTAAAAGCTAATTTGCATTTTTGTGGAGAGGGTCTTGAAATCTTTGATGCTCTTTTCACTGGTGACTGATTGATTTTAAATTGTACTCTATAATCAACCCTATATTTTCACTAGAGTTCTATGAAAGAACTCAGACAACAATTTCACCCTCACAATGTTGTATCGGTAAGGTTTTCTCCTGACCATATTCTGAAATTTTATTCAGTTTCTCTTCTGACGAAATTTTTGCTGAACTGAGACTTTTATTGTTCTCATTCCAATTTAAACCAAAAATAGCATGATGCCAGTCAAAATACCCTGATCAAAGATAATCAGAGACCAAACTGGCTATGTAAGAGTTCTGTCATACTAGAGACTGTATAAAACATCAGGATTTATTTCTCTTTTACCAATAGAGAAGCACTTGGAAGCTAGAGGAAAGCTTGATGAACCAGATAAATATGTTAATGTGAATAAAATAGTTTTATTCTAAACTTACACAAAAAACTAACTGTATGCCAAAGACAGATAAAATGAGATTAAATCCCAACTCTGTCTCAGGTCAATAACTGATAGAAATACTTCTATATAGCAAAACCCAAAATAAAATTTAAAAAAAATAATCAAAGTTATGCATGCAGTTTTCCAGTACCTAAACAGATCTTGTACTTTCCTCTCTACACTTTAATAGAATAAAATAATCTCAGAATCAGTGAAGGCAATGAGATTTATTCCCAAGTAAGCATGCACAGGATTTATAGTGTAATTCAAGAGAACATATCCTACTTAATATAAAACATATTCCCAGTTAAGTAAGATCACAGCCTTAGGCTGCAATAATTTACATACTTCCCTGGGGATAAATTTTGTTGAAATCAATTGGGCTGATTTTGATTAAATGTGTACATGGTTGCATATTACGATCCAATCCTCTACCCACTCATCTAGGAATAAGCTCTATTGCATGCTGTGAGATTGATTTCTTAATCTACATGCATATATTTGCATGTTTACTATATTAGAAAGAAAAATGACAATGATTAGTATAAGGATTACCATAGAAAGCTTGTTAACTACAGTAATTTGAACATAATTTTAACACTGCAGAGAAAATAATCTAGAAATGGAAAAGAATATGACAAGTATAGAAGGCCATATATTAATGGCAAAGCAATTGCTTTAAATATTAAATGAATGATACTTCTGAGAGTTAAAGCTGCTCATTATTTATTACCAACATTGATATTTAAAAGTAGCAAGATAATTTATACTCAGAGTAGTGCATTTATATACTCAGTTATGTATGGGCGTGTTGAAGTCAAGTCAATTTTATTTCGGTCATAGACCAGCTATAACATGGGCGTGTTCTTATTTCTGTATTCCTTGTGCTTGGTCAAGTAACAATACCTTTGGCTTTAGGCTGTACGTAATCTGAATAGGAGGCTCCAATGTAGTAAAAATTCAAAGTAACTTCTTAAAATATAAAATAGTTCTCATAAAAACCTTGATAAAAAATTTTTGCACCATCAAATACACCATCAGTTATAAAAACAGAATGTTTAGAGCAACTTCTGAAGTTTTGAATTGAAATAGAGAAAACAGTTCAGGAAGCTAACTGCTACAGAAGCACAGATTTAATCACACATGAGTTCTGAAAGTAAGGTATGAACTAGACATACGTATGTTCAACAAATTTTTATTATTGTCTCCTCACACAGTCACAGTAGACCTAAAACTCACAAATGACTTCAAAGATAATATATTCACAGAACATAAATAACTAATTAAGTGAGGTTGGCCCCAACTAATTAGAAAAACTAAATATTGGAAAGAAGAATAGAATGTTTCTGTGAGTGTGTGCATGCATGTCTGTATGTGTGTGTGCGTACACATGATTTTCTTCTTTTCCTTCTAAAGTCAGATTTCTTGGGATAAAACAAGAAAGCCCAAGATGGCAAATGCTAATGTTAGAGTTACTTTTATACTAGTTCCCATTTATATATAACCTAATTTGAATTTATTAGGAGAATTAAGACTTAAGCAAAATTCAATTATTTTAATACAGATGATAAAATATTGTGCATCTATATATGTTAAATTTAAGACGAGCAGTTAAAAGAATGCTCTTTGGTGTTTGATTTTGTTTTGCTACTTTGTACTAACCCAATGGATATACAGGGTATTTTAACAATCTTAATTACCATGATATAAATGACAATTGGTTAATAATAATATCTACAACAACACGCCAATACCATTTAAATAATGTGCATGATGGCATGATAGCTGAACATTTTAAACGATTAGTAAAACAGAGCATGTAAATTAAATTACAAAGTTAGAAAGCATGTAAGTTAAATGAAGTGGTATAAGAGAAATAAATGTACCTGATCCAACATTGAGCTGGGCCGAAATTGCAGAGAAATTAGTTTTCATTGCCATTCCCTATTCAGTTGACTAGCAGTTTTGGAGTTAGTGAACTGCCATCGTCCCTGCATATCAGAGAATATGCATTGAATGTATTGTGCTGTCTGACATCAAAGAACACAAACAGTTCCTCTTGGAAAAATTCAGCTCCGTATTTCACTTCTGACTTTCAGCATATAGTATTATTGCAGAACATGATCTTGCATTTATAGTCCTGATTTTCCCGGGGGAGGGGGGGGATGTGCAGCCACAGTGTCTGCACATTTGCTCTGTTAGGAAGGCAGCAGGCTATGAACAGGTGGAAAACTCTCCACCTTGCAAGCTCTGGGTAGATTCATGCTTTGCCCATTTCCTCTCCTGCCTCTGAGGAGGGCGTCTTTTAAAGGAGGAGAGAACAAATCTTCAAAACCTCTTCCTTCTACTCAAGCCCTTCGTGATAGCTGAGAAGAACTTCTGTTCTCTGTTCCCAGTTGCTCCATGGAACCACAAGCTTTTAGCAATGCTCCCATTTCTCTGGATAAGTACCCCAGTTTAAAATGAAAAGTTATGGTTCATGGGTACCTGGCCAGGAAAATCATAGCGCAAAGCTGAAATAATGGTTGCTGTAAAATCAAGCCAACTCACCCAGGCAAAACAAAGATTGGCAGCTGGTGCTGTTTCTTCCAAAACTCTCATTTAAGCTATATACTTTTTCAGTGTCAAATCCAATGTCTTTTGGTTTTGTTTTTTGTTCTCACAGGGTACTTTAGAAAAGCCATTAAAGCAGATTTCACTTGTCCATAGTCTATGTTACCTTTGAAATGCCAGTGTATATATTGTTTTAATAAAAGTATACAATACAATACAATACACTTGTGGTTGTCTTCATTAAGCATGCTTTGCTTTTTTTCCCCTTTTAATTCAAGTTTTAGGACATGGTGGGGTGTATGTGAATTTCAATACCTTTCAGTACAGCCCTTTCAAACTTAAAAATAGGCCACCTATTTGCCCACAAATGTCAAACTAGAAATAAGGCATGATTTATTGAGTTGAACAAAGGGTAGAGTGTTGCAAGTCTTTGCAGTTATCAAATCCAAACACACACACACGCGCACACACACACACACACAATATTACTTTAAAATTTCTTTGCAAAAAGTGTACCAATAATTTCAGTGTGATTTCTAGATGACTAGAATCAGCTGTCTGAAGAAAAAGATGTATGACTCAGTGGGGAAAGCAGGAAGGCTAATCAGTCTGACACAAATGCAAGTTGATTTAAAAAAGAACTTATTTCTTCAGTGTGAGTTCTAAAAGAAGTGTCTAAGCCAGAGCTTTCCAAACTGTGTGTCGCGACACAAAAGTGTGTCGCCACACACAGTGTGGTGTGTCGCCACACCACCTGGAAGCGGTGGGGCGGCGTGCACGGCAGCTGCCGTGCGCGCGCCGCCGCACGCCCCCCCGTGCCAGCGCCGTGCGCGCGCACTGCTGCTGCCGCCGCTGGTGTCTCGCCAGCGGCAGCACTTTGGAAAGCCCTGGTCTAAGCATTGCAGGGGGGTGGGATGATCTACTCTTATCCTTTCAAGGAAAACTTGATTGCCAGTTATGCTCAAATATTTCTAGACAGCATTATTATTAGCATTATTATTACCCATCTTTATTTTACACTCAAGGCAGCATACCAAATACTCCTTCCTCCTCCTCCTATTTTCCTCACAGCAACCACCCTGTGAGGTGGGTTGGGCTGAGAGAGAGAGGGACTGGCCCAAGGTCACCCAGCTGGCTTTCACGCCTAAGGCAGGACTAGAACTCTCAGTCTCCTGGTTTCTAATCCAGCACCTTAGCTACTACACCAAATTGGCTCTCATCCTGTTAGTACCTTATTATTGTATTATAATGTTATGATTATTCTAAATAACATGAAAAAGTGAAAGAATATTCATTGTCATTGGACATTAAATCCATTAAGTCAGGTGCAAAAATCATGGATTTTTTAAAATATAGAACAGATTCTCCATGTGTACCTTATTAAACTAATCCCAAGTTTCTTTACTTTTCCAGCATCAGTAGGCCTGTAAGTACAAAGGAGTATATGCAAGAAAAAAGATTATTACAAGCTGAAGTATAAGGGTCATAATAATAATTGAACAACAATATTTAAGTTAATGTTAGCCTTACAATGTGGTTTTATTTAGGACTTGCTCTCCTTCAAATAGCCTTTAATCCAGCAACAGCTTTCTTTTTCCTCTTGTACCTCTAGGCTACCTGACACATTGTTCTGGAGTACCTAGGGCAAATTTCCGAGGGCACAGGATGGTGCAGGGAGAAGGGGAAACTGATGAAATTCGCTTTCTTCCCTTCATCAAAACTCTATTCATGGAATGATAATGGATACAAATTCCATTATTTTTTAAGAAAATGTTTAAATCATGAAACATTTATTCAAACTTCTGCAATTCCTAGATCAAACAGTAATACAGGTAGACCTCACTTAACAACTGTCCTGTTTAGCAACCATTCAATGTTACGATGGCGCTGAAAAAGTAATTTTGCGACCAGCCCTTGCACTTGTGTCCCCGCAATCACATGATCGAGATTTGGGTGCTTTGCAACCAGCGGGTATTTACAAGTGTTGCAGCATCCCACGGTCACGGGATCACCATTTGTGCACTTCACAGACAAGCAGAGTCAGTGGAGAAGCTGGCAGTAAAATTGTAAGTTGCGGTCACATGATGTCTCACTTAACAACCACGGATCATTTGCTTAATGACCGCAGCGGGAGTGATGTAAGTCTGGCACGGTCATGAGATGTTTCAGTTAATTACCGTGTCGCTTAGCAGTGGAGTTGCCGATCCCAATTGTGGTTGTTAAGTGAGGACTACCTGTATAAGCAATCAGCTTGGTTAATGAAAACAAATAAATCCCTTCACCTTCCATTTTCTAAATCTTTATTGACTTTGTTGTCTGGGATTTATGAAATATTTAATAATTGGCTGTCAATGATATAGCAAATTAGAATCTTACCTACATATTGGATGCAATGGTACATTCTAAAAAATATGAATATATGAACTGTCTTGCAGTATTATCACTGTGTCACATTTTCTGAAGTATTGCTCTAACATGTCTGTTGGCAATTTCTTGTAATTACTGGGAATACTTTTTTCAAGAAAACATTTTAGTAAAATATAAACAATTCTTTCCCATACAGAGATTTCTAGCTCTATTATTGTGTCTGCTGAGGAAGAAAGCACCAAGAGTTTCAACAGTGACCTACAGCTATCTGATAAAGATACAACACATGAACTCATGCCTGAAAAGTCAATTTATTCCAGCAATTTAGACAGGAAAGAGGAGAAGAGGAATATTCCAAGCTTCCTCAAACATGTGTCCAATGTTGAAATCAGTGTAGGAGATATAGCTAAACTTTCTGTTACTGTTACTGGCAGTCCAAAACCTCAAATACAATGGTTTTTCAATAATGTTAAAGTAACATCATCTGCAGACTATAAATTTGTGTTTGATGAGGAAAGCTACAGCCTCATTATTCTTTCTGCAAACTTTGAACATGAGGGAGAATATATTTGCATTGCTAGTAATATTCATGGCGAGACTGCTTGCAGTGCTTATCTGAAGGTAAATCCTAAAGGAAGCAGCATGGCGTCAGAGACAGAGTTAACCAGTGCAGTTTCCACAGAGATGACAGGAAGTCCTCAACCTCCATGTTTTGTTAGGAAACTAAACCCTGTTCCTTTTGTGCAAGGTGCTCCAGCTGTGTTTGAATATAATGTGACTGGTGAGCCAGCTCCTATAATTCACTGGTTTAGGGGAAATGACCAAATTTTCTCCAGTGTACATTACACCATCATTCATAATCCAGATGGTTCTGGGTCTCTGATGGTGAATAACTGTCAGAGGGAAGATGGAGGTTTATACTTCTGTAAAGCAAGCAATATCTTCGGTGAAGCCATGAGTAGTGCAGAACTTCTTATTCCCCAAGATGTCCCTGCTCAACTTCCATATGTAGTTGTGGAAGAAGCAAACCATGAAGGAAAAGAAAAACGGTTGCCGATTAAACTGCCAGAAGTAATAAAGCCAGAGTCTATTCAGGAAGAAATATCTCCATTCACTTCTATTCTTTCTGAAGAGAAATATAGGATAAGCTTGGATGAATCTCTTATATTCTCAGTTCCAAGAGCTGGAGAAGCTATTTCAGCCAGAGAAACCAAGCAAAAGGTGTATATTTCTGGAGCTGAGAGCATCCAAAAATTGTCCAAGGAAAGCTCTTTGGCAGTCCAAGTACATAAGTCGGAGAAGGGAGTACTAGTGCAGGAGGAACACAGTTGCTTTCAGTCCATTATAGCAGCCCAGCATCATGAGATAAGTGAAGCTCATACAGTGGCAATTAATAACGTTGACGGGCCTGGAAAAGCTCAGCCAACCCAAGAATCATTAAAGGTACTACAGGTGCCTCTGATTGCCTCTGAAGAGATATTCCCCAAAGAGAGGACCTTTGAAGCAACTATGGAAAAGCTGCAAAAAGGCTCCCTGAAGCAGGACAGCCTTGTGAAAGCAACCCTGGTGGCAGAAGAAAAACAGAAGCTCTCCCATGAGCTCACCGAAACGATTCCTCAGTTAGAAAGCTCAGTCCCAGTAGAGTTACAGGAAGAAGGCAGAAACCCATTGCGTTTGCCCATTGCGTTTGAACAAGCAACCCTTCCTAAAGAAGAGCATTTTAGTGCTGAGGTACCACCAGAAGATGAAGCAGTATGTAGGAAAAGCCAGAGGCTGCTTCACAGCTTAATAACAGAAGAGCAGCTTCCCACATCATGCGAAGAAGCTAAGCTTCTTTCTCCCCTGGGGGAAGCAGTCAGTCTGCAGCTTGCCAAAGAGCCTGTTTCTGTTTTGCATCTCCAGACCAACGACACTGAGCAAGTGTGGTCTAAGGAAGGCATTTTGGCTTTACCAAAACCTGAATGCCAGACTGCGTTACAGAAAGCAGAAAGCATGATTAAGCGCACTGTGACTTGTGAGGAAAAGAGCCCGATCTCTGCTGATACACTGGAGGCCTTTCAGGATGGGATTGCTGGAGAAAAAACTTTGGCTACATCAGAGCCTCAGCTCCGTAAGTGTTTGACCGTGGTGGCAGAAGAATGGCTACTGCCCAAAGAGCAAATTCTTCCTCAAATGGGCACAGAGCGGAAAGCAGCCTTGAAGAAGGATGATTTTCAGATGGTTATGCAGGCTTCACATATCACTGAAAAGAGGCTCCTGGTTGCAGGGCACATTGAGCCATTTAAGGATGTTGAGGGCAAGAGCTGTGGGGTAGCCTCCGAGCCCAAACTAGTTTTGGAATCCCTATGCGTTGAGGAATTTGGTGTTCCTATTGAGAATGCTGATCTGCTAGAAGCCACAGAGCAAGATTTTGCAGCACGAATCCAAGAAGGACAGTCAGTCAGGCTTCCATTACTACTAGAAGAAAAACAGCCTTTCAAGGAAGAACACCTAAACAAACTCACAAGCCCAGAAAGTCAATATGGGACAGTCCAGAAACAATCAAGAATAGTGATGGGAATGCCCGAAACTCTGGAAAACAAAATTCTTTCTAAAGAAAGTCAACTTGCAAGAGAAAGTCCAGTATGTTGCAGCCTAGATGTGAAACCTCCAGTAAGAAGTGCCTTACAGATAGCTCTAATAAATGAACATCATTCATTTTCTTTTGACACTTTCAGTGATGTAGAAAGTATTAAATTAAAAACTGTAAAAATAGTCAGAGAACCTAAATATACTATGTGCATCTGCCTTGTTACCAAAGAAAGTTCCAATACTGCCGAAATAACTCTTCCCTTTGATGGAATATATTCTCATAAGGCTACCTTAAAAAATGAATTGCAGGCTCCATTTCAGCCTGTTGTTTATGAAGAGAAACACATTCTGATGGCAGATGAACCCAAAGTTATATCTGAAACTAAATGCTGTAATTTGCTTATTATTTCTTCATCTCTCAGAGACATGCACGGAGGTATTGTAACTGATATGCCTATTCAACAGCAAACAGTTGGGGATCTCATTGGTTACCTTGAGCCCCAATATGCCAAAATGAGTACTGAATCCAAAATACAGCTGGAGCAACTTGTGTCTGTCCAAGAGGTCAAAACTGTTGCTCTAAAGGAGCAAATTAAAGATATTTGTACAACTGCACTTACCCTTGATACTCCATCAGTGCCTGCCTCAAATGAAAAACCAATAGATACTCTAAAAGTGAGAGAAAGAAAAGAAGAACTTTTTGAGGAACATGAGGAGGAGGCACATATATTTGAAGCCAAGGAACAAGAAGACAGAAGTCCCATCATGTACCTAGGTTTGATGGACACTGTTGTTGAGGAAAGTGATAGTGTGTCATTTACTTCCAACATAGCAAATGCTGAAGTGGTAAATTGGTATTTTGAGAATAATCTGATATTTTCAGGCAGTGAGTTCAAGTGTTTGCAAGACCATGACACTTACACACTCAAAATCAACCAAGCACTCAAGGAAGTACATCAAGGAGAGTACACCTGTGAGGCTCTGAACAAAAGTGGAAAAACTACAGCAACAGCAACACTCACAGTTGTAAAAAGAGGTTGGAATATGGGGATAAGATATTACTTCCCTTCACTGATTTTCTAACTTAGTAGAGCACATAGACATATTTATATCTATAAATATTTTGGATATTAATATAAGAAGTGTATAGGCTTCCATAGTACATCACAAAACTAATCACAAAATTCACCCTTTTGTTTTTTCCTTACTGTGCATGCATTCTCACGCTTTCGTTCCTCATGCACACCAGTACCTACTTTAGTCTTTGAGTAGGTATGATACTGTACTTTTCATTCTTTGGTAATATGATTACATTAATTATTATAATTTCTTTCAGAAATAATGACAAGTTAAAGCTCATTTATAACCTATCATTATAACATATAATCATTCTTTTTAAAAAGAGTGCATGTCTTAACACTTTCATCCCAATATCTACAGGGAAATTATTCACTCTTTCTTTTCACTGTTACAATAAGGGAGTACATACTCAGGAGGAAGTTCCATTGAAAACTGTGGGACTTGCTAATCAGTAAATAAATATAGAGATTCCACTGTGTGTTTTGAATTTTTTTCCACCATTTGAACTTGCTTCTCACGTTTCATTTGCCACTGTTTCCACACAACCTGGTATAATTCTGTATATCACACTCTTTGCATGTCTTAATGTGGTAAACAGAAATCTTAGTATCTTCAAAGTTCCACTATGCACTTCAGTGGAGCCTTGCAGTAGCCTGGCCATTGTTACATCACTTGTAGTTTGTTTTCATTTCTAACTAACATTTTCTTCTACAGTCGCTTTCCTTGAATTGTCCACAGACATGAAATCACCCATCCTGTTCCAGTCATCACTGTATTAACAGAGATTGGGAATAATATCATCTTGTGCACTCTTGTTGTTGTTATTCATGTACACGTTAGTGATTGTAACTTTTTTTGCTTTTAATTTTAGTCGCACCCATACTGAGGAGAAGGCTAGAATCCCAAGAAGTTGCTGTGAACCACCTTGCCAAGTTCACTTGTGAGATTGAAATGGCCCCAGATGTACAATTTCAGTGGTACAGAGCAGGACGGGAAATCTACGATGGTGATAAGTACACCATTTATACAGCTAATTACACATCGACTCTTCAAATCCCGCGACCTCAAGTTGTGGACTGTGGTGAATACAGCTGCAAGGCATCCAACCAGTATGGGAGCGTAAGCAGCACAGCCACATTAACAGTAACTGGTAAGAGTGGTACCTGAGCCTCAGTTTGTTTTCTTATCACGTATTTGGGCATATTCATTGTTACTGCCATGGTTTAATGTACTGCCAAATGTACATTGAACATGAAGAATGGAGAGAAGGTGGACCAGTTGTGTCAAAAGTGCAATTTTTTTATCAAGATATTTTTTTCAGAACTGTTTTTAAGGTGGAACGAAAATAAGCAAATACTAAGTAGGTTGTGATATCACAATTAGTGTTCAAGCAACACCTACAGTACATCAATATCCACAAGTCTCCATTAACAGAAAGGCTGCTGGTGGGATGGGGGTCAGCAGAAAACTCCACCCCCCCCACAGAACATAACGGGGAAAAGCATGTAGCACAAATGGGTTGTGGGTAAATGCATTTTGTTTTTATCATATTCTTAAATCAAAACATTCTTAAATGTCTTCTGTTTCCTGAAGAAATTATACATTTAAGTAATTCATCCAATCACGAATCTATATAGATGCATCTGGTTTGATTTACTACTAGGAATGTTTTATGTATTATGTAGTATTATGAAACCCATGAGTGTTGGGTGGGAAACCATTTAAAATAAATATCTTAAGGGCCATCTTAAAGTAAATAAAGGACACGTTACATGTGGATATTTCTCTTTTCAAAAATATTGATACAAGTCTTTTAAAGAAATATGCTTGTTACATCTTTTGAAAAATGCAACTATAAGATTTCATGCAACACTTATTACAAGATAGTTCTGGAATGCAGGTAAACTAATCACAATCACCTAATTTTGCAGCAAAATTGCTCTTTCTGGATGAAATACTAAGTTTTAAAATTCACATCATGTCAGGCGATCCTAGAGATAATAATGATGATAAATATATTGGCTAGGGGGGATTTTTATTTCACGTTATGTTTAGTCAATGTAAGGCATGGGAAAATATGATTTAAGTCTTTTCCTTTTAGGGGAGAGAAAACAGGCCAACATTATTTGCCTAGCCAAACAAGTTTCTCCCCCTTTCTTTTGCAGAAGCGTTTCCTCCAACTTTTGTAACCAGACCTGAATCTCTTACAACTTTCGTGGGTAAGAGTGCCAGGTTTCCCTGTACTGTGGCAGGCACGCCGGTGATAGACACGGTGTGGCAGAAGGACGGAACTCCCATCTCTCCCACGGAACACTACAGGATTTTAGCTTCTGACACCAAGCACTGTTTAGAGATAGCACGTCTCACAGTGAATCACAGGGGGGTATACAGTTGCAAAGCCTCCAACAAGTTTGGAGCAGACATCTGCCAGGCAGAATTAACCATTATCGACAAGCCACGTTTTATTAAGGAATTGCAGTCTGTGCAGTCTGCAGTCAATAAAAAGATACGTCTTGAATGCCAAGTGGATGAAGACCGAAAAGTAACTGTCTTCTGGACTAAAGAGGGCCACAGAATACCTCCAGGCAAGGATTACCGGATCACCTTTGAAGACAAAATAGCATCACTCGAAATCCCGCTGTCCAAGCTTAAAGATTCAGGCACGTATTCCTGCACTGCCTCCAACGAAGCTGGAAGCAGTTCCACATCCGCAACAGTAACAATCAGAGGTAAGAAAAGGATTGGTCTACACGATGTAAGTGCTCTTTGCACTCTCTTACTAATACGGTAATATTTACCTATCAAAATTAGAAGGTGGACAGGAGACATTGTTAAGGATTTTTTTCCTGCTTCTTCAAGTTTGGTGCACCATTTCTGTATCAAAAATATGCTTTAAAATCTTTTGCCCTAGTCTTAATCTGCTATAGTAAAGCTTAAGGTTTGACCAAAATAGAAGTGCATATATTTTTATAGCATTGATGAAAATCTTTTTTTTTTCTCCTAGAGAAATCTTGGTTACTGGTTTTAAAAGTCAAGTTCTGAATAATGACAGAACCTGGAATTCAAAGCTGATTGCATGCTTCTAAATAATTTGTTTTGTACTCTTCATATTAAATTGATCTTCTAAGGTACTATCTTTTGGGATTCTTTCTTCTGAACTCTTTCTGTAGAGCCACCATCATTTCTGAAGAAAGTGGACCCCTCTTACTTGTTGACTCCAGGAGAGTCTGCACATCTCCAGTGCAGAATCAAAGGGTCTCCTGTGATTCAGGTGACATGGTTCAAAAATAACAAAGAAATTAGAGAGAGTGATACATCCAGGATGTCCTTTGCCAACAACGTGGCTGTGTTAGATATCTCCAACATGAAAGTGGATGACAGTGGAAGTTACTCATGTGAGGCGGTTAATGATGCTGGCAGTGACAGCTGTAGCACTGAGATTGTTGTAAAAGGTTTGTTCTTATACCCACCAATGATTTCTTATGGAGATACTGTTTTCTATGCATGTGTTTCACCAGTTGCTAATTCTTTTTTCATGCTTTGATGGTTCTGTAGAGCCTCCTACTTTCATCAAAACTCTTGAGCCAGCTGAAATAGTGCGAGGAACAAATGCCATTCTTCAGTGTGAGGTTTCCGGTACCGGACCATTTGAAATCTGTTGGTTTAAAGAAAAGAAGCAAATTCGCAGTAGTAAAAAATACCACTTGACTTCCCAAAAGTCTCTTATCTCTCTGGATATCTCTTCATTCAATAGTGCAGATGTTGGTGAATATGAATGTTCTATAGCCAATGAAGTTGGAAAGTGCATTTGCAGTGCAACATACATACTGAAAGGTTAGTGAGTGATCAAGAGGACCACGCGTATCTTTTAACATAAGCAGAAGGACATTCTTTCTTGGAAACAGTTTTTCCTTGCTTAGCCACCCTTTTGTTGCTTTTCTTTCTGCAACTCATGGCCTACTGATACAAGCAAAGACCAACTATCCTTCAAATGAACCCTAGAATAAGGTTTTGAATTATAAAGGATATGATAAATACTGCATTGCAAGATCTGCTTAATTTTCTTTCAAAAGCCTGAAAACCAGCTTCTAGTCTAATGTAAAAGAATAACAAATAAAGTTTTTTTTTCCTTATTTCAAATTAGAGCCTCCATCTTTTATTAAGAAAATAGAAGATGTGACTACACTTGCCGGAGAGACAATCTTTTTGCAGTCAGTTGTGAAAGGCTCAGCTCCTCTTTCTGTGACTTGGATGAAGGGAAAAGACATTATTAAAGAGGATAACAAAGTCAAAATTACCTTTGAAAATGGCCTTGCCACTTTGGAAATCTCAGGTGTCCAGATTAGTTCTAGTGGTAAATATACATGTCTGGCTGAGAATGATGCAGGAAGCCAAACGTGTTTTGGACAATTATCAGTTAAAGGTCAGTTCGGGAGCATTTTAACATCACACTGTCCTTCATACATTGGCAAGCTGTTTGTGTTCACTCTGTAATGATCACTATTCAATTCTGTTTCAGAGCCTGCCACAATTGTTGACAGAGCGGAGTTCATTCAGGTGACAGCTGGGGACCCAGCAATTTTGGAATACACAGTTGCAGGCACCCCAGAGTTAAAAACGAAATGGTTCAAAGATGGAAAGCCTCTGGTTTCCAACAAAAAGTATAGAATCAGTTTTAAAAACAATGTTGCCCAGTTAAAATTCTACACTTCGGAATTACACGATACTGGGGAAATCACCTTTGAAGTTTCTAACGACGTTGGACGTTGTTCATGCACCACCACATTTAGTGTGATAGGTTGGTAAACGTCTTTAGGCTAAGAGAACACTACTGCAGTTCTCAACAAATTCTGAATCTTTTGTCCAATGCTTCTTGTATTATATTGGCTTTCTTTCTTTGCTTTGCCTTGAAATAGATCGTACCATTCCTCCATTCTTTACCAAAACTCTGCGGAATGTTGACAGCGTGGTTGGGGGCTCCTGTCATTTTGATTGCAAAGTGTCAGGCTCGCTTCCAATAAAGGTGTCTTGGTTTAAACATGACAAAGAGATCACTGCCAGCGCCAAGTACACCCTACGGTATGAAGAAGGCTCAGCGTCCTTGGAAATCAAGCATTTGGACACCAAGGATGTAGGGGTGTATTCTTGTAGAGCCACAAACTCTGCAGGCAGTAAAGAATGCAGGAGCACTTTGGCTGTCAAAGGTTTGCCACCTTTTCTGCCTTCTTTTCTTAGTGTTTCTTTCCAACGAGTGTTTGTCATCCATTATTTACTTACCTTTTCCCAAATATGTCTTTCAAACATTGTTTAGAACCACCTAGCTTCGTAACAGAGCCAGAATCTCAAGAAATATTGCCTGGATCGACAGTGCGTTTGAAGACTACCTTTAAAGGAACAGCACCATTCTCTGTGCAGTGGTTTAAGGGTGATGCTAAATTAACCACTGGCGGAGCTTGCTATATCATGACTGAAGCCTTCTCAAGCTACCTGGAACTTTATGCAGTAAAACCTGCCAATTCCGGTGTCTATTCATGCAAAGTCAGCAATATGGCTGGTTCCATTGAATGCAGTGCAAACCTATTTGTGAAAGGTTTGCACTCTCTTTACCTTATTGCCAACTATTTGGGTGGATATCTGAAATGTTAAATGTTTGCCTCTTATTTTTCTTTAACTTCTTTCTACCACTCTTTCAATGGCTCTTCTTAATTTCACAGAACCTGCTGCTTTCTCGGAAAGGCTGGAGCCCTCACAGTTGTTTAAGAAAGGAGAATATACCCAGTTAGATTGTAAAATAAAAGGCACCCCTGAACTTAAAATCTCTTGGTTTAAGGATGATCGAAAGATCAAAGAAAGTGCCAAGTACAAGATGTCTTTGATGGGTGCTACAGCAGTACTCAGTCTGTTGGATGTCACAGTTGAAGACAGTGGTGAATATATGTGTGAGGTGAAAAATGATGCTGGGAAAGAGACCTGCAGTAGTGTGGTGGCAGTAAAAGGTGTGTGTGTGTGTGTGTCTTAAACACCCTTCCTGCCAAATTTTCTCAATAAGAGTGTTATGTCTTGGAAAGATTCCAAAAACAATTAACCATTCTTACTCTTTCTTTCTATCTTGTACTTTAGAATCACCATATTTCATCAAGGAATTTGAACCCAGGGAAGTATTAAAAGACTCAGATGTAGTACTGGAGTGTGAGGTCTTAGGTACTCCCCCACTGGAGGTATATTGGCTAAAGGACAACAAGCCCGTGAGGAGTAGTAGGAAGCACAGAATAACAATTGAGAAATCCTTGTTTAGCCTCCAAGTGTTCAAGTTTGATTCTTCAGATGCTGGTGAATATCAGTGCAGGGTAACAAATGATGTAGGAAGCTGTGTCTGTAGCTCTGAACTGGCCCTGAAAGGTTAGTGCTACTTAGAAAATCTCACTCTTTTTTTTTTTTGTGCTAATATTCTGGATGATGTTGCTATTCACCAGATATCTATTCTTCCAATAGAGCCCCCACAATTTGTGAAGAGGATTGAGAACATTAGCTCTCTCAGAGGAGGCACCATTGTGTTTCAGGCAACAGTTAAAGGCTCCATGCCAATAACAGTTTCGTGGTTGAAAGACAATGATGACATTATTGAAGATGACAACACAAAAATGACTTTTGTGAACAATGTGGCTACTCTCATGATCAGGGGCATTGAAGTGAAGCATGATGGGAAATATTTTTGTCAGGCGAAAAATGATGCCGGCATCCAAAGATGTTCTGCTTTGCTAACAGTAAAAGGTCTGTGTAGCCTGCTCTCAGTTCCAAGATACATAACATCATCTTTTGTCAACATTACAGCTCATATTTATTCCTGTATTTATTACAGAACCTGCCACAATCATTGATAAAGCTGTTTCCATTGATGTCACAGAAGGCGACCCAGCTACTTTGCAGTGTAGATTTTCAGGAACAAAAGACATTGGTGCCAAATGGTTAAGAGGTGGGAAGGAATTGACATTTGGCCCTAAATACAAAATCAGTGTTACTGATACAGTCTCCATGTTAAAGATTGACTCTACAGAAAAGAAAGATAGCGGTGAATACACATTTGAGGTTTCCAATGATGTTGGGAGCAGCAGCTGTAAAGCTAGCATTAATGTCTTAGGTTTGTATTATCTACTTCTCTTGAGGGTGGGTGGGCAGGTTGTCTCTTTAACGGGGGCTTCTTATTTTTCGGACTACTAAAGGCAAACAGATGGCTTGATCTAATCTGTTTCTCTTTGATCTGTCTTTGATAGATCTAATCATACCACCTAAATTCATCAAAAAGCTAAGGAAAATGGATAGCATTAAAGGATCTTTTGTTCACCTTGAATGCATAGTATCTGGGTCACATCCAATAAGCATCCAGTGGTACAAGGATGGCCAGGAGATAAGTGCTAGTGAAAAGCACAAATATTCTTTCCATGATAATACAGCATTCCTGGAGATCAATCAGCTGGAAGGTTCAGACAGTGGATCTTATACTTGTGAAGCAACAAATGAAGCAGGACAAAACCAGTGCAGTGCATATTTAACTGTTAAAGGTTTGGACCTCTCGCTTTTTCTTACTGGCAAATCATTTGGCATTTTTCTTTAATTTTGAACCTTTTTCACTCCAGTATCATTGATTACCTTTTTTGGGGGGTATTTTTCTTCTCACTCTTTGTAGAACCCCCAAGTTTCATTGAGAAACCACAATCACAGGATGTTATACCTGCTGCTAGAGTCCAGCTCAAAACTCTTGTGAGCGGTACACCTCCCATACAAATAAAATGGATCAAAGATAGCAAAGAACTCCTTTCGGGAGCCTCTCGCTCAATGTATAAGGATGACACGTCAAGTGTACTAGAACTCTTTTCAGCCAAGCCATCTGACTCAGGAAATTATATCTGTCAAATAAGCAATGATGTTGGGTCAACTACATGCAAAGCAACTCTCTTTGTGAAAGGTCTGCATTGTATTCTCCTGCGGTTATTAATTGCATTTTACATAGGGTAATCTTAACGGGGGGGGGTGTTACTTGCAAGGAAGTGATGCATGCATATCATTGCGTCCTTCGTAGCTCTTAAAAAATGCCAATTTAAGTTTTTCAGTATATCCTTTCTGAATGCATTTTCCTTCCTCCCAATTTTAGAACCACCCCGGTTTATTCAGAAGCCTAGCCCTGTAGTAGTTTTGAGGAAAGGGCAGTCTACCACTTTTGAATGCCAGGTAGCTGGTACACCTAAAATCCACATGGCTTGGTATTTTGATGGGAATGAAGTAATGGACTGTGATAAATATGAAGTCACCTTTGTAGACAACATTGCCACTATTAAAGTCCTCAATGCCAAGGTGGAGGATGGTGGGATTTATATATGTGAAGCTCGTAATGATGCAGGTAGCAAGAGCTGCAGCACTGAATTGAAAGTGAAAGGTTAGTCATCAGTATTCCTTTTTGGCTTCATTCACCTGCGCTGTTGGATTTCCCTTCTTTTTCCCCCTGAGACGGTTTTGTTTTCTTCTTCCAATTCAGAACCTCCCACATTTGTAAGGGAGCTGAAACCTGTGGAGGTAGTGAAACATTATGATGCTGTATTAGAATGTGAAGTCACAGGCACCCCACCATTTGAAGTCACCTGGCTAAAGAACAACACTGAGATTCGAAGCAGCAAAAAATATACCATGATTGATAAACAATTTATATTTGCCCTTCAAATCATGAACTGTGATTCCCAAGATGCTGGCGAATACCAATGTGTTATATCAAATGAAGGCGGAAGTTGTTCATGTAGCACAAGAGTCAGCCTGAAAGGTCAGTTTAGGCATGGCAGTACGGGAGGAAACGTCTACCAAAGATTTTGATTTTGATTTCCTCTTCCTCAACACGTTTTTAAACCTTCTCCTGGCTTCTCTTTAAAACCACAGAGCCTCCGTCATTCATTAAGAAGATAGAAAATATCCATGCTGTTTTGAAAGAATCTGCTACGTTTCAATGTGCTGTGGCTGGTTCCCAGCCATTAACGGTATCTTGGATAAAAGATGAAAGAATACTGGAGAATGATAAGAACTTCCACATTACCTTTGAGCAAAATGTTGCAAAACTGAAGGTCAAGAATGTTGGCCTTAGTCACAGTGGGAGATATACCTGTCAGGCAAAGAATGAGGCAGGAGTTGAAAAGTGCTTTGCTTTACTTTTAGTACAAGGTGTGTGAGTTTTGATTTCTACTTTGAATTCCTGTCTTCCACCTATTATGCCTAGGAAGACTTCAACGTATTTTTGTTTTACTTCTTACCTCAGAACCTGCTCAGATCATAGAAAAGGCAAAATCAGTTAAAGTGACTGAAAAAGACCCAGTGACTCTGGAATGCACAGTGGCAGGAACCCCAGAACTTCAAGTCAAATGGTTCAAGGATGGGAAACAGCTCATGCCCAGTAGATTTTACACCATGAGCTTTGATAACAATGTGGCCAGTTTCAGGATGGAATCTGTTGTGAAGGAAGACAGTGGTGTCTACACTTTTAAAGTTGAAAATGATTATGGAAGCCATACTTGTGAGGCTGTTCTGACTGTACTAGGTTTGTATTTACTTTCACTCCAATTGGCATTTCACTTAAATTTCCTAAATATTTTCACAGAGAAGCTTACAAACAAGGAATGAGTCACTGTTTGTCTTTTTCTTCTCCTTCTGGGCAGATCAAGCAATCCCACCCTCCTTTACTAAAAAATTATCCAAAATGAGTAAAATTCTTGGATCAGCTATCCACATGGAATGCAAAGTTTCTGGATCACTTCCAATTACAGCAAAATGGTATAAAGATGGAAAAGAGATATCTGATAGTGCAAAATACAGACGTTTGTGCCACGAGAACACCGTATCGCTAGAGAATAATTACCTAGAGTTGACCGATTCTGCAAATTACACTTGCAGTGTGACTAATATTGCAGGAAGTGACTCGTGTAGTGCCATCTTAGCAGTAAAAGGTTTGATTCCTATTTCTTTCTCAATTCTGTACTGTATAAAATCCAAATCTTGTCCAGTTTCAGTTTCACAATAGCCTGTTTGACCTAGTTAAAAATGCTCTTTCATGTTCTCTGTCTTTAGAATTTAACTTCTTACCATCTTCTTAATCCGTTTGGTTCTTTCTCTCTTTTATGATGATGCCTTCCCATCTACATTTCTTGTGCCGAAACTTAATTCGCTCTTTTATCTCTTAAAACGTTTAGAACCACCAAGCTTCCTGGAAAAACCAAAAAGCCAAGAAACGGTCCCTGACTCCACCGTGGAATTTAAGGCTGTTTTAAAGGGAACACCACCTTTTAAAATAAAGTGGTTTAAAGAAGATTTAGAACTTGGACCTGGACCTAACTGTGTATTTGGGATTGAAGGGTCAACTGGTTTCTTAAATCTTTATTCAGTGGATGTCTCAAGAAGTGGGAACTATACTTGCCAAGTATCCAACGATGTTGGCAGCGATTCTTGCACAACCACACTGAACGTAGCAGGTGTGCTAATGGCTTCTGTGTTTCTTCTTTTGTATCTCTCTTTGGCTTCCTTTTGATAAAGGTGTTTTAATTGCTTTCTTTTGGGCATTGTAAAATATAGGAAACTATAGAGACAAGTTAATCAGTTAGAGTTCTTTACCCTCTTCTACTCTACAGTATAAATTTCCTTTCCTCCTCTTTTACGATATAAATAGAGGATCCCTTTCCTTGCTGTTGATCCACTTTCAATGTTTGCTGTTTCTTCTTAGAACCTCCAAAGTTTGCTAAGAGACTAGACCCATTCAACATCATCAAACAGGGTGACTCCACGCGACTGGAGTGTAAAATCACTGGCTCTCCTGAAATCAGAGTGGTATGGTACAGAAATGATACTGAACTCCATGCTAGTGAAAAGTTCCAGATGTCATTCATAGATTCTATTGCAGTTCTTGAAATGAGGCACCTTGGCAATGAAGATAGCGGAGATTACATATGTGAAGCACAGAATCCTGCTGGCAGGGCAAGCTGCAGTACAAAGCTTCTAGTAAAAGGTTAGCAAGTGCTTTTATGCCTTCTCTTTAGCCAATGCATATGTTCATAAGCTAATTGGACCATACCCGCTGGTATAAGGCCACCAGAAAGGAGAACGGATACTGTAGTCAAACTAAAATCCTCCTCCTTCCTGCAGTTCCCAAAATCTGCAGAAGAACAGTAGGACACCTTGCAGGTTGGAGGAGGGGAGGAGGAGCCCTATTCCCCAAGTTGAAATCCCAACATTAGTTGGAGTCCAATGTAAGGATGCCATAACATTGTCTTCAATCATGACAAGTATTTTCTAACTTATGGCATTTGCCCTACTTACTGAGAATGAACTAAGGCAGATGGGGCAACTTTTGGGGGGTGGGTGGACAATGGAAGTGTCATGGTGATATTTATTGGGTGGGGTTATAGAAAATAAATGTATGGATCCTCTTGGAGACTAGTACTCCCTACTTTATAGCTTAACTGTCAGAAACACATTATGTCCTCAGAACTGCCACTTTGCTGCCAAGTTTTAGCTATATGTCTTAGGGGCATGAAGCCACGAAAATAGGACTGAGGGCTGCAAGTGACCTATGGCCCACCGTTGGCTATTCTTGATCTAAGATTTGGTTGCAGTGGTTGTAAAGATGGAGATGATCATCAAATATGATTTCCATATATCAGAGGAGGTCTGGATTGTTCTTAATAAAAGACGAGGATAAAATACCCATCTCCTGCTTCCTTTTGCCTTTTTGGCTTGGCATTATCATTGAGATGTCAGTCTTAGTGCTGATTGATACCTTTGATAATTCACATCTGACAAACACATGCCATGATAGATACAGTCTGTCAGTGCTCTGGTTTAACTTACACAAATATTACAACATTAACTTTTCCATAATTATCTTTTAAAAAATGGATCCTGCTTCTCTCTTCTTCCTAGAACCTCCTGTATTTAGCAGAAAACCATCTCCAGTAGATACGCTCAAAGGTACTGAAGTTCGCCTTGAGTGTGAAATCTCTGGGACTCCACCATTTGACATCACATGGTATAAGGATAAGAGACAAATCCGCAGCAGTAAAAAATACAAGGTCACATCCAAAAACTACCATGCAAATATCCATATTCTTAATATTGAAACTTCTGACATTGGTGAATATCAGTGCAAAGCTAAGAATGACGTGGGAAGTGATACTTGCATTTGTACTGTAAAACTGAAAGGTAATCAACACTTGTTAATATAGAATATACGCATTCTTCTGTATAAGATTGGCCAAGTGCTTTATTACTGGGAGTCTTGATGCCCGTTGCCTCTTTTCTCTTCAGAACCACCAAAATTTGTCACCAAAATAAATAGTCTAACTGTTGTGGTGGGTGAACCAGTAGAGTTACAAGCAACAGTAGAAGGCTCTCAGCCTATTTCAGTTTTGTGGCTCAAGGACAAGGAAGAGGTCATCCGAGAAAGTGAAAACACTGCAATAACCTATATGGAAAACATTGCCACTTTACAGCTTGCCAAAGCAGAGCCATCAAGTGCTGGGAAGTATATCTGTCAAGTCAGCAATGATGCTGGAACCCGTGAATGTATGGCTACTTTAACAGTCTTAGGTTGGTAACCACAGACATTTGCCTTTTTTAAAAGACCTATTTTTAAGCTGAGGTCAGAGCCTTGAGAATTTTTAAATTGTGACCATAATTATATTTATTTATCATTATCAATATGCAAGGCACATTATGGAGTGCAGAAAAGGGGAGGGAACTGCCCCCCAAAAGATTACAGTCTAAAATCAGTGCAGGGAAACAATGGAGAGAGGGGAAGAGATATGGGCTGTGGAAGGGGTAGATTGGATTATGATTACGTCAGAGTAAATGTACTTACAGGCTTAGACGTAGCAAGACACAAGGAGAAAAGAACTCTGTCAGGAGCTTCTTGGAGCATTTTACTGACACTTTGTTATCATTTGAAGTATGTTACAAAAATCATTTTGACCTAAGACATCATCTTAACTTTAGCTCAGGAAAGCAACATGGATGATCTATGTTAGGACAGAGTGAAAACGTACCGATGAATGTGATTCGCTCTTTATTGCATCCAGAGCACATTAGTTACTGAATAAGAATGTTGTGATGTCTTAATGTGCTTTATTCAGAGGTCACAAACAGGTATCATTTCCCTTCCTAAACATAATATTGGAAGGTTTTATCAGGTGTCTGTATTCCAGGAAAGGAAAGCCATTCATAGGGTTGTCCTAATTCCACTGGAGTTGGGCGGCCAATAAATTTAAATGAATGAATGAATGAATGAATGAATGAATGAATGAATGAATGAATGAATGAATGAATGAATGAATGAATGCATGCATGCATGCATGCATGCATGCATGCATACATACATACATACATACATACATACATACATACTCTAAAGGAAAAAAAAGCAATTTTAAGCATAGCCTTCTGTAAATACAAGAGCCCTGTGTCCAAGGAAACAAAGATATTCACAGCTGGATCTTGCTTGTATCTTTTTCCAGAGCCTGCTGTCATTGTAGAAAAGGCAGAGCCAATGAAAGTTACCGTAGGAGATACCTGTACCTTACAGTGCAAAGTCAGCGGAACCCCTGAGCTTTCAGTAGGCTGGTTTAAGGATGGAAAAGAACTGATAATCAGTGACAAATACAGAATTGTCTTCTACAAAAACACATCTACACTTAAAATTCTTGACTCAGAAAGGGAAGACAGTGGCTTATATACCTTTGAGGTACAGAACAACGTGGGCAAAAGCAGCTGCACCGCTTCAGTTGATGTTCTAGGTTGGTTTTGTTGCTTCTCTCCGTAACATTTTTACTAGAGATATTATTCCAAAATTCCTGGAGGGTCATTATTTTTGCTTTGTTCCTCTTAACAGATCGGGTCATTCCACCCTCTTTCACAAGAAAACTAAAAGAAACTCATGGTGTACGGGCTTCTTCTGTGGTTCTTGAATGCAAAGTTGCAGGATCTCTACCAATTAACGTTGCTTGGTTTCATAATGGTCATAAGCTCACTAGTGGGGAAAAGCATCAGATCACCTTTTCTGACAATGTTTGCACTTTGCAAATCACTTCACTGAACTTACCGGATACAGGGACTTACATATGCAAAGCTGCTAATGTAGCAGGCTCCAATGAGACCAGGGCTGTTTTAACCGTGCAAGGTCAGTACTTAATGCCTGGCTAGCTCTTTGTTGAAACCTTTCATATTTGATGTTTAATGCTCAACACATTTTTCTTCTGGAATAGGAGAGACGTGTTCGTTTTAGGCTTACTTACTAATCCACTAATCTGTTGTTTCCTTTAATGCAAATTTAGAACTGCCCTCTTTTGTGAAGGAACCCGAATCTGTGGACATTTTACCAGGCAGAAGTGCTACGTTTTCAGCTACCATTCGAGGAACTCCACCATTTAAAGTGAACTGGTTTAGAGGAGTCAATGAATTGGTACCGAGTGATAAATGTAACATCTATTTGGAAGATTCTGTCACAGATCTAGAGCTATCTGATGTGGAGCCATCACAGAGTGGAGAGTACACTTGTATTGTAAGCAATGAAGCTGGCAAAGCGTCTTGCACAACACATCTTTTGGTAAAAGGTTCGTAGAAAACAGCAACTGCTTACTCTGAGATTTTTAAATGTCTGTACAACACTTTGATTTAACGTTGAGTTCTTCTTGCTCTCTAGAGCCAGCAGTTTTTGTGAAGAAACTAAGTGACCACTGTGTGGAACCAGGAAAATCTATAATTTTAGAGAGCAGGTACACAGGTAGCCTCCCGATTTCAGTGACATGGAAGAAGAATGGAGTCACCTTAAGCCAATCTGATAAGTGCAGCATCACCACCACTGAGAAGTCTTGCATTCTGGAAATACTTAATAGTACAAAGGATGACCAAGGGGAATATACCTGTATGGTGGAAAATGAGGCTGGAGAAGATATTTGTGAAGCATTGGTATCTACTTTAGGTGTGTCTCTGTGACATTATAACTTTCTTTGTTACCCCATTATGTAGTTCCAAGTTGCAGGTATGATTATCTTAATGCTGACATTGAATATTTGTGTTCTTAGAACCTCCTTCTTTCATCACACACCTGGGACCTCTTGAAGTATCGGTTGGAGACTATACAACTTTACAATGCCAAGTTTCTGGGACTCCAGAAATCACAATATCTTGGTATAAAGGAGATACTAAATTAAGATCCACTCCTGAGCATAAGATATACTTCAAAGACAATGTTGTCACATTGATATTTAACAAAGTAGATGTCAGTGACAGTGGGGAATATATTTGCAAAGCCGAAAACAGTGTTGGAACTGCTTCTTCAAATGCTATCTTGACAGTTCAAGGTGATAATTTCATTCTGAGTTGTTTAAAAATGCAGATTTACCAGTCTTTCACACTCTGACAAAGGATTTCACCTGCCCATCTGTATTGCATGCTTGTTCTTTTACAGAACGAAAACGTCCACCTTCTTTTGTGAGGAAATTAAAGGATACAGAGCAAACTGTTGGCTTCCCAGTTAAATTTGTTTGCCGCCTAAATGGGTCTGAACCCATTAGTGTTACTTGGTATAAAGATGGTGTACCTTTGAGAGATGACTTCAATGTGCAAACCTCTTACATTGATAATGTGGCAACCCTTCATCTCTTGCAAACTGACATGGCCCATTCTGGGCAGTATTCTTGCACAGCTACAAATCCTGTTGGGACTGCTACTTCTAGTGCTAGTTTCACAGTCTCAGGTTTGTTTCACACTAACTTTGTCCTGTTTTCTTCCTGATCTCTAAAGCAATATTACAATATTTATCTCATATGTGCTCAAAAGGAAACAACAACAATCTCCTCTTCCTTTTAATCTTCAGAACCCAAACAAGCTCCCTTGTTTGATATCACACCTGAATCCAGAGATGTTCCTGTGGGAGAAGGTGTTGACTTTGAGTGTCATGTGACTGGAACCCACCCTATACATGTTACCTGGGCAAAAGATGGCCGAGAGATCCGCACAGGAGGAAATTATGCAATCACATTTGTAGCAAATACAGCTCACTTAAGGATTCTGAGAGTAGGCAAAGGAGATTCTGGACAGTATACCTGTCAGGCTAGCAATGAAGTTGGCAAAGACTTTTGCTCAGCTCAGCTTAATGTGAAAGGTATTGGAATTTTAATAGGCTTGATCTAGCAAAACTTTTTTTAATTCAGAAGTGGGAATTCTTGGGTTTTCTTTTTTCTAACAGTTCTTTATTTCTAACAACTGGATATCAAAATTGAATGGATGGTATTCAAGCAAAGAAAAAAGCAGGCCATTAATCCTGAAATCTCTTTTTCCCCTTATTTCTCCTAATATATATTCTGTGAGAGATTGATCTGAAAGTACTGAACCATTATTGGAGACCTAGAAGGAAGAAGAATGGTTGAGCTGCTAGTTACTCTTCCATCCTCTCCACACAGATTTAACTGTAACTGCAGGAAGCTTCAGCCCTTGAGTTCTGTCTAGCAGCAACAGGAGGGAAAAGAAGTATTAGTACAGTATATCATTCTGCTGTCCTTGCTATTCAGTTCATCAAGCTCATCACTTATTAGTCTAGGGACTCTTGGATTTTTCAGTTTCAAAAACAGAAATTTATCATATACTTTTGGATATAATTACTGTTATACAAGCTAAGTGATAACAAATCAACAGTAATGAGTGAAAAACTTAGTTATATGAATAGGCTGGTAATAAAACAATTTTTACAAAACACCCAATATAGAAATACAAAACCTATAAGCTGCATTTGCAACACACACTGAACCAGAAACTAGCCATCAGTTTCAGTTTACTGTATTGCACAGTTAATGGTTTAGTGTGTCATGCAAATAAAGAAAATTGAACTGAATAAACTATGGTTAAACTAACTGTGGGTGAACTTGTGCAATCACAGCTAGTAGTAAACCTAATAAATTTCTACTTATGCCTAACTACTTTTGCCAAGTATGGACAATCTATCTGAGCCCTTGTACTCCTGGCTCCTAAATTTATTGTTTTCTTCAATACCACTGAACTTACCAATGGTAAGTTGCAATAGTTCTTATTCAAAACATAGATTACCATGGAATTAAATGTTACTTTCCTTCTGACTTCTTAGAACCTCCTAAATTTGTAAAGAAACTTGAAGCCTCAAGAATAGTGAAGCAGGGTGACTCATGTCAACTTGACTGTAAAATCAGTGGCTCCCCAGAAATCAAAGTTGCGTGGTATAAGAATGACCAAGAACTCCACGCTAGTGAGAAATACTACATGACCTTCAGTGATGCTACAGCGGTCCTCGTCATTGTTGATGCCAACCTTGAAGACAGTGGCGATTACATTTGTGAAGCTCTTAATTCTGCTGGCACTGTGAGCTGCAGTACGGTAGTCACAGTAAAAGGTTAGAAGCTACTACGTCCAAAGTCTTTCTTCCTCTGCCCTTCCTCCTGCATTCTTTTGTTCTCTAAAAGATTTAACGCATCCTTTACAGACCTGGTGCCTTCTAGAAGGCTTGGATTTCAGTTCTTGTAATTTCTTTGCCAGCTAGTTGGAAATTCTGGGAGCTGAACTCCAATATTTCTGGAGAGCACTAGGTTGGAAAAGGCTGAGTTAGAGATTAAACTCTAGGATACCTCCCAATGGTAGAGAATGCATTGGAGGTATTGATGTGTCGGACCAAATACACATGTTAGATCAAGTGTAGGGACCCTCTACCTTTGTCTGTCACTGTCAGTTTCAGAAGATCCAAAACTGTGATAGCACAGAACAATAGAGGGTCCAATCTACTTTCTATAATTCAGGTTCTGGCAGAAGAAGCTTTAAAAATGTTCCATGCTTTGGTCAGGATATGTTTAATGAGCACCTAAGAAGAGCAACAGGTGGCTGGATGAAAGAGTGGGAGATAATATAACATATGAGTGACATGAGCAGGAAGGCCAGCTTTTTGTTATCTCTGCCCACTAACAAACCTGCATGCTGTTTATCTGTTACCTCTTAGCAACATTCTATAGTTAGAGAAGAACTCAGATGTTAACAACAATTATATAGCAAGAGGAGGAAAGAATTCCTTTCTTTGTTTTTGTCTTAAATTACAACACTCATGGAGATAGGAAGGAACTCTGTAAGACTATATTCTTGGCATGGGAGATTCAGAGAATGGGATCAAAAATAGCAGGTCTGACTGTAGACGTAGCATACATTACAATCTATATTAAAGGTTATGCGTAGGCACACACTCATCTTTATGAACTACATTCATTTGGAATACTTAGTCCCACGTGCAAAAAGAATTTGCAGGGGATGACAGAATTTCCAAGCAAGACTTTACAGGTTTGGATTTAGAAATAGCTTCAAAGTGAACTGTGTTGTACACAGCACTTTTGAAAACTAGGATAGTTCTTAAGCAACACCCTTCTTCTGTTTCTGAATGTTCTGCCCTGTTTTCAAGAAACCTCTTCCAGGAGATCAAATATGTATTTTCATAACTGTTTCATTATAGAGCCTCCTGTTTTTAGCAAGATGCCTAGCCCTGTAGACACCCTTAAGGGCACTGATGTCGTCCTTCAGTGTGAAATTGCAGGCACACCACCCTTTGAAGTCGCCTGGTTCAAAGACAGAAAGCAGATCAGAAGCAGTAAGAAGTTCAAAGTCACAACAAAGAACTTCAGTGCCAGTGTTCACATTCTCAACCTTGAAGCTGTTGACACAGGAGAATATCAGTGCAAAGCCTCCAATGAGGTGGGAAGTGACATTTGCTCTTGTGCTGTCAAGTTCAAAGGTTAGTATGTGTACAAATTGTTCTTCAGAGGAAATTCTTTTCTTGAGTTTCTTTCTTGCTTGCTTATGATTTTCTTTCCCCCCCCCCCGCTTTTTTTTTTACCATGAATCATTGTCTTCTCTCACAGAACCGCCACGGTTTGTTAAGAAACTGAGTGACACCTTCACCTACGCAGGGGAACCCACTGCTTTGCGAGCTGTAGTGGAAGGTTCCCAGCCCATTTCTGTTTTATGGCTTAAGGACAAAGGCGAAATCATCAGGGAGAGTGAAAACCTCCAGATTTCATTTTCAGACAACATTGCAACTCTTCAGATTGCAAGTGCTGAAGCCACCAGTGGTGGAAAATACATCTGCCAGATTAAAAATGATGCTGGGATGCGAGAATGTGCTGGATACTTGCAAGTTCTAGGTTGGTACTGGCTTCCATCCCCTTCTGAAGAATGAATCTTGGCTGCCTTTGCCATGGCACAAACTATTCTACTTAGTCTCAGTTTTGTAACTGACTGTTTCCCTTCCTCCAGAACCAGCTGTGATCCTAGAAAAGCCTGAACCAATGATAGTTACCACTGGCAGTGCTTTTACTTTGGAGTGCACTGTGGGCGGAACTCCAGAGCTCATCACCAAATGGTTTAAGGATGGAAGACAGCTGGCCAACAGTCGCAAACACCAGATTAGCTTTTCCAATAAAGTAGCAACGCTCAAGGTCCTGTCTGCAGACATGGATGACCGAGGGCTGTACACTTTTGAAGTGCAAAATGAAGTGGGAAAAAGCAGCTGCACTTCCTCCGTGGATGTCTCAGGTTAGCCAGAACTCTTGTTTCTCGGTTACCATTCTCTTTCTTCTACTTGTATCTTTCTTCTCTTAAAACCTGTCTTTTGATTACCTTCACCCAAACAGAACACCTTATCCCACCTTCTTTTATAAGAAGACTGAAAGAAACGTTTGGCGTGCTGGGTTCTTCCATTGTTCTGGAGTGCAAACTTGCTGGATCGCTACCTATGACCGTGGCTTGGTTTTATGGAAGCGATGAGATCTTCAGTGGGGATAAATATGAAATCAGCTTTTCAGAAAATGTCTGTGCCTTGAGGGTGAATGCTCTAGAATCCTCTGACACTGGTCCCTATACCTGCACTGCGGCCAACGTAGCTGGTTCTGACGAATGCAGCGCTTTTTTGACTGTACAAGGTCAGTAAAGGAAAGGCAAGCCATTGGCTCTGAGTGTGTCTTCTATGTATTTCTCTTGCATTCTTTGCATCTTTATTTTATCCATATTCCACCTACTTGGCATAGCTACTAACATTCTTAACATTGTGTATATGTGAACCTAGAACCACCCTCTTTTGCAAAGACACCGGATCCGCTGGAGGTTTTGCCAGGGATGAGTGTGACATTCAGGAGTCTGATCAGAGGAACTCCTCCATTCAAGGTGAACTGGTTCAAAGGAAGCAGGGAACTTGTGCCAGGGAAAACATGCAACATCCTCTTGACAGATTCAACTGCAGAACTGGAATTGTTTGAAGTAGGACCCCTCCAGACTGGAGATTACACCTGCCTCATTACGAATGATGCTGGCAGTGCTTCTTGTACTACACATCTTTTTGTGAAAGGTTTGTCTAAATGCTACTCCATATACCTATTATGGCATGCATACATTTAAATATGTATGTGCGCGCATGTGCGCATACACACATATGTGTGTTACGGTTCTTGATGTGACCCGTTCTTCTACAACTCTCTTAGAACCAGCTGTATTTCTGAAGAAACTGAGTGATTTCAGCATAGAGCATGGGAACTCCATTATTCTAGAAAGTACATTCAGTGGAACTCCTCCACTTATGGTGACATGGAAGAAGAATGGCTCAAACCTCACACAGTCTCCAAAATGTAATATAACAACAACAGAAAAATCAGGCATCCTGGAAATCCTTAGCAGTAACAGAGAAGATGAAGGAGAATACACATGTGAAGTTGCAAATGATGCTGGGGAGGATGTATGCCATGCCTTGGTATCAATCTTAGGTCTGTTCCTGACTTATGTTGGGTAACTATTCTATTAATTTTATGATATACCTTAACCACCTGGGTATTTACTGTGGTGTAAATTTCTGCTTCAGAGCCACCTTATTTTGTTGAAGACTTGGAAAGTGTGGAGGTGACCATCGGACAGCCTTTGTCTTTACGATGCCAAGTAGCTGGAACTCCAGAAATTAAAGTGTCGTGGTACAAAGAAGATACCAAACTAAGATCTACTGAGGCTTATAAAATGCACTTCAAGAATAATATAGCAACACTTACTTTCAGACGGGTGGAGAATGCTGACATTGGCGAATACATCTGCAAAATAGAGAACAGTGTTGGCTTTGCTACTTCAACAGCCATGCTAGTTGTCAAAGGTGATGAAAATTCACTAAGTCTGTTCATTCAAATATTTTTGTGCAATGTACTTTTTTTTAAAAAAAAATCCACTCATGTGGCAAGCACAGGAATAAGGCTGAATGTTCTGTGGGTCTGTGCCTGTGCAGATGCATGCATATAGGAATTGGGAAAGGAAATGTCTATATTGGGGTACTGTGTCTCTAGTAGGAGGACATGCCTAAAATATTATTGTGAGTGTTTAGGATCATTTGGCATACGTTGCCATTTCTATTTGCAGAACGTAAACTTCCACCTTCATTTACGAAGAAGCTAAAAGATGTACAAGAAATGGTTGGGTCTCCCGTTGCTTTTGATTGCCGTATCATTGGCTCTGAACCTCTTCAGGTGTCTTGGTATAAGGAAGGGCTGCTCTTGCGGGACGATCATAATATTCAAGCAACCTTCTTAAATAATGTAGCAGCCCTTCAAATCTTAACAACAGAGATGGCTCACTCTGGCCAGTACACTTGCACAGCTCAAAACGCCCTTGGGACGGCGTCTTCCAGTGCCAAGCTCCAACTCTCAGGTTTGTAATTATTTGAATTCAGACTTGCTATATTCAGTAATACTGTTTTAAAGAATACAAATAGATCACAGGCATGATACAGCAGGGAATCGTTTTTTTTTTTTTAAGAAAATGTAACAAAGGCAGACAACGGTGTTCTTTTTCTTCTTTTGCAGAACATCTGAAACCTCCTTTCTTTGATGTGAAGCCTTTGCCTCTTGATGTTGCTCTTGGGGAAAGTGGTTCTTTCAAGTGTCACATCACAGGATCTGTGCCAATGAAAATCACCTGGGCGAAAGATAGCAGAGAGATCCGTCCTGGTGGTAATTACAAGATTACCCTGGTAGAAAACACAGCCATGCTGACTGTTCTTAAAGTAGGTAAAGGTGATGCTGGACTTTATACATGCTCTGCAAGCAACAGTGCTGGGAAGGATTCTTGCGGTGCTCAGCTGAGCTTCAAAGGTAATTTCTAAAAAATATAAATCATAACACTTTATATTATATTTACACACATATACACCCTTGCTGGGGCATGGTGGCTCAGCGGGTAAGACGCCAGGCTTGTTGATCGGAAGATCGCACGTTCGGAGGTTCAAATCCCTAGCCCTGGTGCGGAGTGAGCTCCCGCACTCTCCCCAGCTCTTGCCAACCTAGCAATTCGAAAGCATGCAAATGCAAGTAGATGAACAGGTACCACTTCGGTGGGATGGTAACAGCGTTCCGCGTGTGTCATGCCAGCGACATGACCACGGAAGTATCTTCGGACAACGCTGGCTCTTCGGCTAACAAACGGAGATGAGCACTGGCCCCTAGAGTCGGACACGACTGCACAAATGTGTGGGGGGAACCTTTACTTTACACCCTTGCTGCAAAATTTTTTGTTGTTCCCATTTTTTAAAAAATGAATGGAAAGTATGCTTCAATCTGTTAGAAATGGGCTAACAGGGATAGAATCCTTATTCTAAAGGAGCAGCTGGTAGAGTTTATGATAGGAAGTGATTTTCATGAGAAAGCTGGTGCTTTGTGTCTTTTATTTATGCTTATAAGACTTACTAAACTTAACAACATATGGAAATATACTGGGCCATAAAGAAGCTGGTTATCCTTCAATATCTGAATAGACTATCTTACCTTTATATGAACATAATTCTGGGTAGCTTTATTTTCCACAGAAGTATGATTAAGCTATTAAAATCTGTGATAACAAGAAAGAAACTGAGCATTTATTGTACTTCTATAATGAGCTTTGAAATACATATTTCATAAGTGGTAGAAGCATTTGAAGTAGAAGTACAGCACAGTTTAACTTAAAGGGGATAAGTTGGCCTTTCTTTCCTGATATACCATGGAAACTAAGAAAAACTTAGTATCCTGAGATTTTTCAGATTTAATGCAAACAAAGTTGATTAAACATTGCCTTATGAATACATTTTTCCCCTTTTTCAATAGAGCCACCAAGATTTATTAAGAAGTTAGACTCTTCCAGAGTTGTGAAAGAACATGATTCGACTAGATATGAATGCAAGATAGGTGGTTCACCAGAAATTCACATTGCATGGTACAAAGGTGAAACTCAAATTCATCCCAGTGACAAATACAGCATGTCTTTCATTGATTCTGTGGCAGTCATTGAAATGCACAATTTGACTGTTGAAGACAGTGGAGACTACACTTGTGAAGCTCAAAATGCAGCTGGTAGTGCTAGCAGCAGTACATCCCTGAAAGTGAAAGGTCAGAATCTGTTCTTCTTTGTTTCTCATTTGTTTACTGAAAAACATGGTTAGGGTTACTCTCTTTCCATTAAAGGCCAAAGCCAGGTCAGTTTAACCGAGCATGGAAAAATTTATCTCAAATACAAGCAATCTCCCATCTCACTGCAATTTTATGTTCTTGGTGCTTCTTAATGTCCATCCTTAATGTCCATCCTTCACATTTAATGGAAATTTTAATCTCTTCTTTTATAGCTCCTCCAGTTTTCCTCAAGACACCCCGGCCAATAGAATCTTTGAAAGGCGTTGATGTTCATCTTGAATGTGTGCTTCAAGGCACACCTCCCTTCCAAATTTTATGGTACAAAGATAAAAGAGAAATCCGAACTAGCAAGAAGTACAAGATTTTGTCCGAGAATTACCTTGCTAGTCTACACATTCTTAACACTGATGCTGCAGATGCCGGTGAATATCACTGCAAAGCCGTCAACGATGTGGGAAGCGATGCTTGCATTTGTTCTGTGATGCTGAAAGGTTTGTACATGACTTGCTATTATCTTTTGTCTTTTACGTATTTGTCCTCTTACTTAGCACTTACATATTTCTTCTCCTGTCTTCAGTACCCCCAAGGTTTGTGAAGAAACTTCATGATACCAGTGCAATGGTTGGGGAGCCAGCAGAATTACAAGCAACTGTTGAAGGTTCTGAACCAATTTCTGTTCTTTGGTTGAAAGACAAAGGAGAAATTATCCAAGAAAGTGAGAACCTCTGGATGACTTATACAGATAAAGTGGCAATACTTCAAGTTGTAAATGCAAAGCCAACCAACACGGGAAAATACACCTGCCAGATTAAAAATGATGCTGGAAGTCAGGAATGTTTTGCTACCTTATCAGTTCTCGGTTAGTAGATTTAAAACCAAACTACAGAGTCATGTTTTACATAACCTTGCCGACCAATGTGACTATGATTTGTATCTCATTCCAGAGCCAGCCACTATTGTAGAGAAGCCAGGACCAATGAAAGTTACGGCAGGAGATTCTTGTACCTTAGAGTGCGCTGTTTCTGGGACACCTGAGCTTACCACTCGGTGGTTCAAGGATGGACACGAACTCACTTCCGACCAGAAATACAAAATCACTTTCTTCAATAAAGTATCTGGGCTCAAGATTCTGAATGCAGGTTTACAGGATAGTGGAGAATATACATTTGAAGTGAAAAACAGCGTTGGTCAAAGCAGTTGTACAGCTTCTGTACAGGTTTCAGGTTAGCGGATTAACATGTGGGATAGTCAATTCTGTATTTCCTCGCATTTCCATACGGAGTTTTGCATATGTTGACTTGTGATGTTAGGCAGCCATGTGCCATTCCTCAATGCCTTAGAAATGTACTTACTGAGGAATATCTGGCAGAGGGTCAGTTATACCAATGAATATTCCTAGACACCATTTCACATGTTTTGCCTTTAATGGAATGTAGTACTGTTAACACAGTTGGGAATGCCTTTCTAAAAGGGAAAGAAAATGTGTGCTTGCTTTCAACACTATTGTAAATATAATATGCCAAAAAAAAAAAAAACCCACTAAACAACAGAAGCATTAAACGCTTGAAAATTTGTTGCTCAGGAAATTGTGTAAAAAGGCCTATTGTTATCATCAGAGATGTCCTTAGGATCTACTGCTTCCATCAAAATGATGCAAGCAGCCTTGCATTGTGAGTTTCACCCTTTTCATACATGCATATAGCATCAGAACACATGTATAAAAAAAGGTGGAGCTTGTGTTGCCTCGGCACAATACTGCTTTTGTCATTTGCCCCACCCCCTTGACCCGCCCTGCAGATGTCACTGCTTACTGTAATGTTTAATCTTTGTTTTGTGCTCACAGATCGCATTATACCACCTTCATTCACAAAAAGGCTGAAAGAAACACATGGTCTCTTGGGCTCATCAACTGTACTTGAATGCAAAGTCATCGGATCCCCTCCAATCTCTGTTTCTTGGTTCCATGATGGTCATGAGATCACTAGTGGAGAAAAATATCAGTCAACCCTTACAGATAACACGTGCTCTTTAAAAGTGAATGCTCTTCAAGAGTCAGATATTGGAAATTACTCTTGCATAGCAACCAATGTAGCTGGATCTGATGAATGTGAAGCATATTTCATAGTTAGAGGTAAAATTTGAGATTAAAATATGTATTAAAGGAAAATAATTGTTTAAAAATCTAAAGTTTGTATTTTATGTTCTTTAATCTGCACATTTAACATTAACAATATTTTATTTTATTTTTTTATGTATATCTAGAACCTCCCTCTTTTGTGAAGAAACCCGAACCTTTGCAAGTTTTATCTGGGGCAAATGTAACATTCACAAGTATCATTAAAGGAACCCTCCCTCTTGATGTCAAATGGTTTAGGGGTAGTGTTGAATTAGTCCCAGGACATAGATGTAACATAACTCTAGAAGAATCAGTTGCTGAACTGGAGTTGTTTGATGTTCACCCTGTCCAAAGTGGAGACTATACTTGCATTGTTAGTAATGAAGCTGGCAAAATCTCTTGTACAACTCACCTCTTTGTAAAAGGTTTGTAATTATTCTGTCTTCTGGGTTAAACAGAAAGGCAACCATAAATTAAAAAAAAATAACTTTAAATTTCCCATATTCTGTTATTTTTTATAGAACCAGCCAAATTTGTGAAGAAACTGAATGACTTCCATGTTGAGAAAGGAAAACAGTTAACTTTAGAATGCTCATATACTGGTACCCCTCCTATTCGGGTGTCTTGGAGGAAAAATGGTATAAATTTATCTCAGTCAGAGAAATGCAGTATTACCACTACAGAAACATCTGCCATAGTGGAGATCTCTAACAGCAGGCTAGAGGATGCTGGACTGTATTCTTGCCATATAGAAAATGATTCAGGACAAGATAATTCTCAGGCAGCTGTCTCAATCCTAGGTATGTAGCTTATTTCAAAGGATATTTTACAGAACTATTTATTATTTTGTTGTTTGTTGGTTTGAGTGGGAAACAAATTCCTTTTGTGACTAATCTGTTCATTTGTTCTTTAGAACCACCATACTTTGTCCAAACTCTGAAGTCTGTCCAGGTGACAGTTGGAGATTCTGCATCACTACAATGTCAAATCGCTGGAACACCAGAAATCAATGTATCATGGTACAAAGGAGACACGAAACTAAGAGCAACCAGTACTTCTAAAATGCACTTTAGAAACCAAGTGGCCACTTTAGTATTCAACCAGGTGGATAGCAATGATAGTGGGGAGTATATCTGCAAAGCGGAAAACAGTGTTGGGGAAGCTGCATCTTCAGCACTGCTATCTGTTCAAGGTGAGTATGAGAGCCAGCTTGGGAAATACTATTTATTACTCTTTTCAAAGGCACGAGAGAGGGAAAACATGTCTGTTTTTAGCTGTTCCTTACCAATAGAGAATTCCTGTAGCCAATACAAGCAAGTTGGTACACCTCGTTAACAGCAACCCTGTGTGACTGGCTAGAGCAGAGCTTTCCAAACTTTTCATGTTGGTGACACACTTTTTAGACATGCATCATTTCGCGACACGCTCTTACAGCAGGCACAAGGCAGGCACTAGGACCTGCGCGGAATCACAGCTGGTTTGGAGGCAGCAAGGCACAAGGCAGGCACTAGGACCTGCGCGGAATCACAGCTGGTTTGGAGGCAGCAAGGCACAAGGCAGGCACTAGGACCTGCGTGGAAGCCAGGAGGCAGCAGCAGCCACGACACACCCAGACACTGCAGCCGACACACTAACGTGTCTCGACACATAGTTTGGAAAGCTCTGGGCTAGAGCTTTTCAAGAGAGTTACTTTATTCACTAAGTTGTCAAAATAAATTTTCCTCCTTTTATGTCATCTACCATCTTACATGTTGAAAATGGTTAGAAAAGACAATGGCCACAATTCATCTAAACTTGAGACAAGTTGCTAGAGTTCATTTAAATCCTGTTTAGCTTAAGCATGACTAATTTTATCTCTGTTGAGGATATTAATTTCTATATGTAATCTATGTAGTATCACTCTAGATAGTCTTATGCTATAGTGAGATATACAGTATGTATCTCACATAGATAGATACTAGACTCCTAGATCTGGAAGGAACCATTTAGCCCATCAAGTTGAACCCCCGATCAATTCAGGAATCCACTTAAGGCACCTGTGACCGATGGCTGTCCAGCCAATACTGGAATACATCAAGAAAAGGGGAACTCACTTCCTCCTTCAGTAATGCTCAAACTCAAACCCAAACCATTCAGTCAGTAATTCTGTGCAATATTTGTTTTCTTGTAGAACGTAAACTTCCTCCTTCATTTTCACGAAAACTAAGAGACATTCATGAAACTCTCGGCTTACCGATTACATTTGATTGTGGCATTACTGGTTCTGAACCAATTGAAATTACCTGGTATAAAGATGGTGCACAAATAAGAGATGGCTATAATGTGCAAACATCATATTTAAATAATGTTGCAACTCTACAGATCTCACAAACTGATATGAGTCTTGCTGGACAATATACTTGCACAGCTTCCAATGCCATTGGAACTGCTTCTTGTAGTGCCAAACTCATCCTTACAGGTTTGTCAAGTAATACCTAATTCTCCTTTGATACTTTTATGGCAAACTAAGTCTCAATTTTAAGCTCAGATCAGCTTTAAGTTAAGTCTCTATTTTTTATGTAAATCTTAAAATGTGCTGAATTAACAAATTACTTGTACTTCTTCCTATTTTAGAGGGGAAGACACCGCCATTCTTTGACATCCCAATTACACATGTTGATGCAGTTGTTGGTGACAGTGCTGACTTTGAGTGCCATATTTCTGGAACACGCCCTATTAAGATTATTTGGTCAAAGAATAACCGTGAAATACGAACTGGAGGGAAGTATCAGATCAGCTATACAGAAAATATAGCCCATTTGACCATTCTGAAAGTTGACAAAGGAGACTCTGGAAAATATTCATGTCATGCTAGTAATGAAGTTGGAAAAGAATCTTGCACAGCTCAACTTAATATTAAAGGTACTAGAAATTTTCATTGACATTGTGTGTGTGTGTGTGCGTGCATGCGCGTATTCCTGTATTCCACTTTCATAGAGAAGTTCTGGGATTAATATCTCTGTTTTGAACACATGCATGAGGAGGAATCTAAAAGTTTGTGAGAGCAAAAAATGGAAAACCAAGGAAATGCGGTGTTCTTTCTGACTGTACCAAAAATAAATATTTTGGAATTCAGCTTTATTCAAACCTGTGATATCTTGGTAATGTTTTAATTTATGAACATATATTTTATATTTGATTTAAATGTATGAGTCTCACTTTCTTCCTTAGCCATACACAAGTGGCAAACATTATGCTATTCTGAGGATAACCCAAGACAATTGATAGAATGTAAAAGGATTTGCCTCTTTCTCACTAGTCCATTTTCTCTTAATCTTCCTTTCTGACAGAGCGACAGAATCCACCTACTTTCACCAAAAAGTTATCTGAAACAGTAGAAGAAACGGAAGGAAACAGCTTTCAACTTGAGGGCCGTGTTTCTGGTACCCAACCTCTGATGGTTGCTTGGTACAAAAATAACCAGGAAATCTATGGCAGTCCTAACTGCGAAATAGCATTTGAGAACAACACTATTCTGCTGCTCATTAAAAATGCAGAACCAGCTGATGCAGGCTTATATACCTGCAAAGTATCCAATGAAGTTGGGAGCGCCCTGTGCACTTCCTCCGTTGTTATTAAAGGTTAGTTCATTTCCTAGTGTCCTATTGTACTATATTTATTTTATTAGTTACTACTATTTCCCATTGAGTCAAACTAAACAGAACATTAATTACATTACAGCTATCACTCTGTATTTGATAACAGAAATCAATTCTATATTATATGGTCTTATACCGGTTGCAGCACAATGACAGAAAACTACTGAAGTGCTTTATTATTTGAGATTTCAGTTCTTAAAATGTTCAATCATGAGCCTATTTAAAGGGTATGCCCCTTTTTTCCATAAAGAAAAAGATCAACTAATTGATTGATTGGCTTCTGCAAAAAAATACCTTTCTTCATTTTTTTTTAAAAAAATCTTTAATATTCGTACACAAAGCAATGCTAATTTTCTGATGAAAAGTAATCCTTTTATTATTCTTCACTCTCTACCTAGAAATTTCAGCCATGAATAGGGGGAAAAAAAGTTTTTCAAGGGGACTAGTTGAGGTGTATTGCATATGTTGGCAACTGTTATGGCTCACCAGCATTTGCATGTGTAGATACAAGTATGCCAATAATACATAGTTTCATTTAACAACCTCCCAGCTATGATCCATCTAGAAATGGCCATCTATCTAGGACTTTTTCCATGTTTAAAATGATCTTCCTCTTAACAATATTCATATTAAGTTTAGCATAAAAGATAGATAATGAATATTACATATCAAACATTTTGTATATTACCTTAAACTATGCTAAGTATTGCCTTTCTGTACGATACCATACAGAAAACCCTTTTTTTCTGGTACACAACTTTTCCTATAAAATTATTGTACTGAGAAAATGGAATTAATTCACTGCACCGTATTGTTCTTACCTGAACATGTGCCTTATTCTTTAAGGTGAATGGTAATCTAACTACTTTCCTCCTCTTGCTTTCTTAATGTTATCACATTTCAGAACCCAGAAAGCCTCCAGTATTTGATCGACCTCTTAAACCAGTGACAATAGATGAAGGCAACATCCTGCAACTTGTTTGCCATGTAGTTGGATCACAGCCAATTAGGATCCAGTGGCTAAAAGCTGGGAGAGAACTAAGATTGTCTGATAAATGCAGCTTCAGCTTTGCAAATGGAACTGCTCTCTTAGAAATCCAAGCAGTTACTAAAACCGATTCTGGCGAATATGTGTGCAAAGCCTCAAACGCAGCTGGAAGTGATTCTTCCAAGTCAAAAGTGACCGTTAAAGGTACAGTTAAATTGAATATTTAGAGTGAGAGAACAGGAACCCAGAACTGCAGGAACTACTACGAGGACTTTATAAACGCCTCAAAGTAGATTATTTTGCCAGCCATGTAATGCACGATAGCTTACATAGCACTAGGCATCATGGTATGCCTTAATAGTAGTACTTAATAATAGTAGTACTTAATTTACACTGGTTTGAATGAAATTAAATCATACAAAATTGCTCTAATATATAACGTGCATTTGCAGCAGTTTTAGTCAATGCTGTTTTACTTCTTATTGACATACATACCTTCTTGCTTCCATCATATCCACAGATTGATTCATACATTGGTTTTTGTTCTTTAAGTTCTGATCTCTCTCTTTTTGAAGATCTCATCCCCATTCAAGTGCATCTTCCTTGGCTTTCCCTTTGATCCATTCACCCTTCTTTCTTATATTTGTTTTGTGATTCAGTCCGCATTTATACTACCCATATGACTAAACCACCTCAACATACTTATTTTGTATTGTCACCCACATACTGTATATATTCAATCCATATTTATTTAGCACCCAATCATTCTTGACACTATCTAATCTTGCTTTGCTACACACACTTCTTAACTACCATATTCCCATTACCTTCAATTTACTTTTATGTTTCTTCTGGCATGCCAAATCCTCACTTCCATATAACAAAGTGGGCAGAAGCTTGCTCTTACATACAGCCATATTTCAGCAAGCATTCTCATTTTGCTCATCCACAACCTCTTAAAAACCTTTTTCATATTTCCCATCAGTGTAATTCCACATATTTCTGTGGCACTCCGTAACATTCTTTTCACTCAGTTCCAAGTAGCTTCAGCAAATTGCAATAACACTAAGATACTTGGAGCCCAATGTTGGACAAGAGTATGTAAGTTATGACATTTGTCATTTGCCTTCCCCACACCACTCCCTTGAAGACTTGTGTTGCACATCCTCTTTCCTTGCATCCACTCTCCATTATTTCCACTTATCCTTTTTTAAATATACTGTATTTACTCAGTGCTAGATAATAATTTTTCTAAGTACTGTAGAATTCAAATTTAGAAAAAAAATTCTATGGATAATGGTTATTTCATTTGAGCATTGTTATTTTTAGTTCTACAACTTCATTCCTTCACTTTGCCTTCCAGAAAAACCCACAGCTGCACCAGTTGCTAAGAAAGTACCTACTGACGGAAAGCTTTTCTTTGTCTCTGAACCTCGAAGTATCACTATAATTGAAAGTAAGCCCAGCTTCTAAATATTTTTGTTTCCCATATCTGTTGACTACTCTCTTCTTTCAGCCTATGACTGACATTTTCTTTACTACGTGTCTTTTCTCAAACAGAGAGCGTAGCAACATTTATTGCTAAAGTTGGTGGTGATCCAATCCCCAATGTGAAATGGATGAAAGGAAAGTGGAGGCAACTCAATCAAGGAGGTCGCATTACAATCCAACAAAAAGAAGATGAGGCCAAGCTGGAAATCAAGGATGCAACAAAAACTGATTCCGGGCAGTATAGATGTGTGGCTTTTAATGAGCATGGTGAAATTGAAAGCATTGCCAACCTTCAGGTTGAGGAACGGAGGAAAGAAGTTATTGAAGGTGATCTAAGAGCAAAATTAAAAAAGTAAGTATTAAACATTTTCCAGTAATTTTAAACTGTAAGAAGGAAAACTTGCTTTAATAGTTAGAAGTTGGAGAGTAAAATACAGTTCAGCTCATCTGAAAGTATAAATCTTTTTTAATGCTGAGGACAACAGCAGTTATCATGTTAATAATAATAATAATAATAATAATAATAATAATAATAATTGTGAGAAATTACATAGAATGGGGGATACTCAAAAGAGGTGCCATTGAATGTGCCATTTTAAAATTCCACAAATATAAACAAAACAGACAGCTAGGAGGGCCTCCACATAAATCCATATTATATACCAGTTGTACCCATTCCTGGATTGTGATGCCCCTAGTGTCGCTCATCACTTAGTCACCTCTTGTTTGCACTACTGTAATGTGTTCTACCTGGGATTGACCTGGAAGACCATTCAAAAGTTCCATCTGGTCCAGAATGTGATAGCGCAAGTTATTATGAATGCACTTCTGTACACCCATGTAACAGCTAAACTCTGCAAACTTTAGTGGTTGCCAATTAGTTTCCAGGTACAATTCAAGGTGCTAATGGTCTTCCATAAAGCCTTTCATGGTCTCGGACTTGGATATTTGCAGGATCACCTATCTTCAGTTGTCTGCCTGACCTATTAGATCTGACAGGGTTGGCATGCTCCAGATCCCAACAATAAAACAATGTCCTGTTATGGGACCCTGAAGATGCACTTTCTATGATGCCGTGCATGGTCTTTGGAAAAACATGCCCCCAAAAGTCCATAGGGACCCAACCCTGTCATTATTTAGGATGTTCTTAAAGACTTGTATCTTCCAGTAGGGCAATTTATGAACCCACTGGAGTGTTTCTGTTTTAATTTTTTATCTTCCATTCCTGGAAGACTGGAATGGCTGTTATTATTAGTTTATTATTACCTTTTCCCCTTACATTTTGAACCCTCTTTGTAAGCCACCTTGAGTCACTTGTTAATTGGGCAGCCCTATAAATTGAACAAATGAACCTTTTTTAAAATACATATTCTAAAAGTTTTATTGGGTTGAATCCTGAGCATATCCAAGGAAAGTTCTGCTCAAAATGATTTTGCTGGTAAAAGGAGAAGAAGACAATTTTCACCGTTTTGGTTTTCTCCATCCGCCAGAGCAAAGCCTCTTATTAATGAAAGGGACATTCTTCTGTAGGAGGCTTTGTCTAAAAATGTAACACTGAAAGTGAAACACAGAGGTAGGTCCAACTCTGTTAAAAGGGACTTAGCCCTGGTAAATGGATATAAGATTGCAATCAAGTTTTGAATAATTTTTCAGTTGTGAGCTTTAAAAGTTCCTTTAGCAAAGAACCCTACTTTATTAGGGTGAAGATACCTAAAATCCTGGAGAAAGTATAAACCATTCCACACAAACTGTAAGTTAAATGGGTGCTGGTGTCTATTTGCTTAATAAGTAACTTCTTTATTTCTGCAGAACTCCAACAAAAAAGAAGGAAGGTGAGGAAGAACAGGCAATTGATATCATGGAACTCCTAAAAAATGTAGATCCTAAAGAATATGAGAAATATGCTCGCATGTATGGAATCACAGATTTCCGAGGTCTCCTGCAAGCATTTGAGTTGCTAAAAGAATCTCAGGGAGAAGAAACACACAGACTGGTAAACACCAATATTTTCATTTATTGCAAAATCATTTTAAACCATAGTTCTGTTGCTTTAAGAAATGTGTTCAATTTTTAAGAGGTAGAATTATTCATTTAAAATTAATATTCTGCATTGGGCATCATGATTGACTCTGATACCCTATGGAATCAGCTGGGGTAGTTTCTCCCCAACATTTATGTATGAACTTTCTGGTTGTTAATAAAAGCCAAAACCCCTCCCTCCATTTTGGATGCTGCAATGTTCCCACGTGAATATGTTACCTTTCTTTGGATCGGAGGTAACTCCTACTAAGATTTTTGAGAGCTGTACACCTGAGTTAGAAATGAGTTAGTTTTAGAGGGACTTTACTGATCAAAAATAGTATCTATGATTAAGTTTGTGGGCTACAATCTCCACCCACCCCTAAAAAGATATTTTCTCTACAATAGTTTCTCTACCAGCTATCATGAGAATTATGGGGACTGAAGTCCAATAGATCTGGAGGGCACCAGTTTGGGGAAAGCTGTACTAAGCAATTTCTATGCAATGTTCTTTCTCCAAGGATTAAAATAAAAGATTCTCAAATGAATATTTTTAATACTTGCAATCAGGAAGAGCAGACAAAGAGAAAAAAAAGTAGTTTGGTACTTTTGATAATTCTGAGTAGGGTGTTACGTTTAAATAAAGTCTGACATTCCAGAAATGTTAAAGGCTAGCTATAATATACAGAAGCAATTAGTTCTGTAATGGATATACATATTTTCTTTAGTTTAATAAGGTTTTGGCATTTGTGTTGGTTTGTATTGTTTATAAAGTAGAACATAAAAAAGGAAAAAATCATGTAAATTCATGGCCTTGGTTTCAACAGGAGATTGAAGTAAAAGAGAGATCAAGGAGAGAAGAACAAGAGTTTGATGAACTTGTAGCATTCATTCAGCAAAGACTTACACAGACAGAGGTAATTAATGTCATATATCAATTATAATAATATATAATTAATGCTGCATGTTTACAGAGTTATTATATAGTGGGACTGGTGCTTAACACAGAGATTCAAAACATATGGAAAATATTTTTCAGCCCGTTACTTTGATCAGAGATATTGAAGATCAGACTGTATTAACAGATGAAGATGCTATCTTTGAATGTGAGATTAAAATAAATTATCCAGAAATCAGGCTGACCTGGTACAAAGGCACAGAGCGATTGATCTCAAAAGGGAAGTATGAAATCAGAGTTGAAGGAGACCGGCATATACTTAAAATCAGGAATTGTCAACTTGGAGATCAGGCAAATTACAGGGTGGTCTGCGGTCCACATATTGCCAGTGCTAAGCTTCATGTGATTGGTAAGTGCAAAATTAGTTCAACATTTTGATCGAGCAAATATTTAAAATTATCTGATGTTTTTGGTTGGTATTTTCTAAAATACCAACCAATCGTTTTTGGTTGGTATTTTCTAAAACATGCATTTTAACTTTCTAATAGAACCTGCAGTTGAACGTCATCTGCGTGATACATCTCTCAAAGAAGGCTTTACCTGCTCTTTGGTTTGTCAATTCTCTGTGCCAAACGCAAAATCTCAGTGGTACAGAAATGGAAAGGTCCTTCAAATAGGAGGTAGATATTCCACGGATGTCTCCGACAAAGTGCACAGACTCATTATCAAAGATGTAAGAACAGAAGACCAGGGACAATATACCTGCAGGTTTGACCATCTAGAAACAACTGCTGACCTAACAATTGAAGGTTTGTAAAGAGAGTTTATTTTGCCATCAAAAGAAGCAGGCTTAGATAAATCTTAATGACACTTAATAACATAGCTGCTTTTCTGAAGTTATTTTTTATTTGTTGTCATGTATTTATTTACGGAAGGGGTGCGATGGCTCATTGGTTAAGAGGCCAGGCTTGTCGATCAGAAGGTCGGCAGTTTGAGACCTGAGTGCCACTTGACGGAGTGAGCTCCCGCACTCGCCCCAGCTCTTGCCAACCTAGCAATTTGAAAGCATGCAAACGCAAGTAGATAAATAGGTACCACTTTGGTGGGAAGGTAACAACGTTCCGTGCATGTCATGCCAGCCACATGACTGTGGAAGCGTCTTCGGACAACACTGGCTCTTCAGCTAAGAAACGGGGATGAGCACCGCCCCCTAGAATCGGACATGGCGGTGCAGGGGAAAACCTTTACCTTTACCTTTAGTAAAGGTAAAGGTTCCCCCCACACATTTGTGCAGTCGTGTCCGACTCTAGGGGCCGGTGCTCATCTCCGTTTGTTAGCCGAAGAGCCAGCGTTGTCCGAATACGCTTCCACAGTCATGTGGCTGGCATGACGCACGCAGAACGCTGTTACCTACCCACCGAAGTGGTACCTATTCATCTACTTGCATTTGCATGCTTTCGAATTGCTAGGTTGGCAAGAGCTGGGGCTAGTGCGGGAGCTCACTCCGTCATGTGGGATTAGGGATTCAAACCTCCGAACTTGCGATCTTCTGATCGACAAGCCTGGCGTGTTACCCTCTGAGCCACCACGCCCCACCTTTTTTATTTAATTATGATTTATCTTTTTTTTTTCAACGTTCTTATAACATGATGATAGGATTTTTAATTCATTTGTTTCTTCTTATGATCTGATTTTGCTATGATTACAACAATTAACTTCAATTTGTCTCCTGGGCTTCCTTTAATTTTGGTATGAGAAAGTTTGTAACAGCTACCTGATATTTTAAATCAATTTTGAAACTAAGAGTACGTTCTCATGAAAACACTGAAGGCTCTTTTCTTTGTATCTCTTTATGTATTTGAATTGAAACGTGTATGGGTATGAGTACACCTACGCATACACACACTCTTAAACATACACACCTATATTGTGAAATTGTGAAATATTGCACAAAATTGTGAAAAGAAGCAAAACCCAATGAAACCTGAGAGTAATTGTCCTATTTTTCATTTACTTCAAAAACCACAGCTGAACCAATTCAGTTTACAAAGACCATCCAAAATATTGTGGTCAGTGAATACCAATCCGCAACCTTTGAGTGTGAAGTCTCCTTTGATGACGCCGTCGTCACATGGTACAAAGGGGCAATGGAACTCAAGGAGAGTCTGAAGTACAGCTTTAGGAGGGAAGGCCGATGCCATTATATGACTATCCACAATGTTACTGCAGACGATGAAGGTGATCTTACCTTCTTTCTTGCTAGTTTTTCCTATTTCTAAAAATGTGTAAACTGCCATAAATACCATCATTCATTCATTCATTCATTCATTCATTCATTCATTCATTTATTTATTAGGGGTGTATTCAGTTATCGCTCGCCTCGAGCCAAGAGGTGAAGCGAGAAGCACCGCTGAACTCTACCTTACAACGAAAGGTCAGTATCTCTCGCTCCAAGTTTCCAAGCATGCATTGTCTTGCTGAATAACATTTGTTTAACTACATGTTTGATTTCTTCTCTTGCAGAAATTAAACTGGAAGTAAAGCCACCAGGTAAGGAAAAAACACAATGAATGCCTTTTGGGTCACCTTTTATCTTTCTACATTTATTTATTTTAAAATTCTTTTATAGCTGCCCATATTGTAACCACAACCCTGGGATGCGCACAAAACACTAAAAACAAACAAAAACAAAACAAAAACAAAACCCAAACAAGCAGAATAAAAACTGATAAAAATTCATGGCACCCTGAGGCAACACTCTCCCATACATCCACATGCCATCTTAGTGGGCTCTAGCCCAGTATGAAACATCAGACACCAAAGGTTTTTATTTTTATTGGCCACTTCTTTGTGCTTGGTTGAAGCAACCAAGATCCCCTGTGCACAGTGTGCCATGTTGTTGACAATACATTGTTGCATGCAGAAAAATCTGCTTCTGGTTCTTTTACAATTCTGCATAAATATTTAAGTGTCAATTAAAGTTTTTCTACAGTTGGCTGCAAATATAGGAACACATCCAACTGAAACATTGTTTTTATTACATTTGTAGTTGTATTGTTGCTGGTAATACTTTATAATTATGCTCATTTAGTGGTTGTTCTGCATGTGTTGCATGTTCTGTAAGATGATTCCCATGCCCTGCAAAAAGCCATCTAAAGTAGAAAGCCTTCACCACCTACAACACACTTTCCCAAGGGAAACAGTCATTTTCCAGCAACAAAATATTGCAATATGGAGTTTTACTGCTTAGGATTAGATTCTCTTTCAGGACACTCTGTTTCGTTCCTCCCTCCCATTGGTTTTGCATTTTTCCCCTCTGCCAGTCTATCAGCTTTCTAGCCCACTGGCTCATTCTCAGTCCTAAGTGACTATTTTTCAGGGTAACTGCATTTTTAGGGCTTCCCCCCCCAAAGATTTTTGTACTCCTTGCCACTTGTCAGGTTCTGCACAGTCTGCTGACAGATCTCTTGATTTTAATGTATTTAATGTATTTTTTTAATCCCGCCTTTATTATTTTTATAAATAACTCAAGGTGGGGAACATACCTAATACTCCTTCCTCCTCCTATTTCCCCCACAACCACCACCCTGTGAGGTGATTTGGGCTGAGAGAGAGAGGGACTGGCCCAAGGTCACCCAGCCGGCTTTCATGCCTAAGGCGGGACTAGAACTCTCAGTCTCCTGGCTTGCTATTGGCTCCTTCCTAGGGCTGAGAGAGAGTGTGACTGGCCCAAGGTCACCCAGCCGGTGTTCGTGCCTAAGGCAGGACTAGAACTCTCAGTCTCCTGGCTTGCTATTGGCTTCTTCCTAGGGCTGAGAGACAGGCCCAAGGTCACCCAGCCGGCGTTCGTGCCTAAGGCAGGACTAGAACTCTCAGTCTCCTGGTTTCTAGCCTGGTGCCTTCACCACTAGACCAAACTGGCTCTCTTTATGCATGGATGATGCCAGTTTGGATTCAGAGTGCTTGATGCTTGGAAAATTAGAATACTATTAGCATGCAGCATATAACTAAATTAATATGATTACTCTGTTACTTGTTCATTGTCTTCCCAGATGTCCCAGATGCTAGAGTTGCAGTTCCAGTTGAGGTTCCAGCTGAAGGTAAGGTTTACTTTTAAAAAGACTATATTAAGTTAGGCAAAGAAGTATTTAAGAACTGGATGCAACATGAAAATATTTTAATGAATATATTCCTTTTTCCGTAAGAAGTTCCTGTTCTTCCTATCTTCATCCCTATGCCAGAAGAGAAGAAAAAAGAAAAAGGTATTGCAAACTTGCACTTCAGAACATGTATTTCCAAATATTCTATTTGGTCAGTTTCTTGAGGTGCTTAATTATTTTCATTTTTCTTTTTGAAGTGGTTAAAAAGAAAATCATCAAAAAGGTGATTCCAAAAGTCCCAGAGGAAGTTCCACCTCGTAAAGGTATGTCAGGTTGTTTGTTCCCAAGGTATAAAGAACGTTTATAAAGAACAAAATATTAATGAAGAAAAATGATCACATCTTTTTGAGCTTCATTTATGTTCCTCTAAAAACTTGAGTATATTTCATGTGTTACAGTGAAAGACCCACAGCCTAACTCCTGAAAACACTACATATGCATATTGGGCTCTGTAAAATAGTTTAGCTGGGTCTCCTAACTTTTTAAATGGGGAGTGATTTGATTTCAACTTTATTATATTAGATTGTAACAGCTGAATTTGAAAAAAAAACACATATATTTAGGATGTTTTTCTCGTGTTTTTGCTCTTTAAATATAGGATCCTATATCTGTTAAATTCATTGAATTCAGTGGGTTTACTTTTGGTATAGGTAAATTGCACTTCAGTGGGAGCCATAAGTGCTTATTAATGCATGACTCATTGTATAAATTAGTAAACTGAATCCAGTCCCATCTCAGTGTTGTTTGTATAAATCAAATCAAAATCAGATCACACTGAAGTGCAGTTGCATGGTAGGGAAACAAACTTCTTATTAGGTATGTTTTGAAATGTTTCAGAACCAGTAAAGAAACCAGAACCGCCACCTCCTGCCCCAGTCCCAGCCCCGGTCCCCAAAGTAGAAGAAATTATTCCAACCAAAGGTAAATAATCAAAGACTGAAATGTGTTTGCCCAGAAACTAAATTGTTGCACTGGAAAGAGCTCTTTGCTTAGGCAATTAAAAATGTACCGTATTTTCCGGCGTATAAGACGACTTTTTAACCCAGGAAAATCTTCTCAAAAGTCGGGGGTCGTCTTATACACCGGGTGTTGTCTTATAGGGCAGGTGCTGAAACCGGAAGCGCTGATGGCGCACCGCAGGGGTGCAACTTCACTTCCCCGCCGCACAGCTGATCCCCGCCGCACAGCTGATTGGCGCGGAGATTTTCCACCCGGGCCCTCCCCCCCCAGAATACATCTCCAAGCTTTAGCAGAACAAACCGTGAAGGAGGAGGAGGAAGAGGGTGGTGGTGATGATGGGGGGAGGTTTGAAAAAGCAGATCCAAGCACAAAAGTTAGTGAGTCATTTCGGTGGCAGCTGGAACAGTTTTTTTGACTCCGGCCTCCCTCCCTCTCTCCCTCTCATTCCCTGGCAATGGATCAGTACGGGGGGAGGGGAGGGAGGAGAAGGCAAGGGAGGGAGCGTTCAAGAGAAGTGGATTTAAAAGAGCGGGGGGGGGCTTTGTATACAGATGCCCGCGTGTTAATTCTTCCGGCGGTGATGCGATTCACGCCCCTGATTTATTTTTAAAGCCACGCCCCCGCTCTTTTAAATCCGCTCCTCTTGAATGCTCCCCCCTCTGGTCCCACCCTCCGCTCCCTCCCTCCCTTGCCGTTTCCTCCCTTCCCTCCTGACCCCCCCCGGGGTATATATTAATTAATATATTAATATTAATATTAATAATTAATATTAATATTAATATATTATATTTAATAATATATTAAATATCTTAGCCAAAAATGGGAGAAGGGGAGAATTAGGATTTTCACTCAGCAAATCACTTTCAAGTTATAATAAATACATCTGCCTTGAACCAAAAAAATATTGCTCATGGTTTATAAATGATGTGTCTTTGAAAAAGCAACCCTGTACTGTTTCTGAGTACATGCACTTATCCATGTAGGAAAACACTGATCTCAATTGTTCATGCAATGTTTTATATGTAAAAGTTCCAGCCAAGAAACCTGAAGAGATCAAAGTCCCAACTGTGATGAAGAAGAAAGAGCCTGTTTATGAGAAAAGGGAAGAAATCCATGAGGTTCGCAAAGAAGCATATGAAGAGTGGGAAGAGGATTATGGGGAGGAACATGTATACTATGAAAAAGAAGAGGGTTATGATGAAGGGGAAGAGGAATGGACATATGGAGAAAGAAAAGTAATTCACGAGAAAAAACCAGTTCCTCGGGAAGAGTGGGAAGAGGATTATGGGGAGGAACATGAATATTTTGAACGAGAAGAAGGCTATGAAGAAGGAAAAGATGAATGGACATATGCAGAAAAAGAAGTAACTTACAAGAAAAAGCCAGTTTATCATGAAGAAGGTATATTTCTTTTTTAAAAAAGACAATTTCCCTTTTTTCCTTCTCTCTCTTTTACATAATAACTTCCATAGATCATTAGATCTATCAATATCTTTTACTAACCTTTCTGGGTGAGGGGGATGGTAATTCCATAGGATTAGAAGATAAAAATAAAAAATAAAATAAAAATAACATTTTATTTTATTTTTTTGTAACTATTTAGTTGACTAAAATGATTTAGTGCATAGGTTTGGCCAGGCTAATTCTACCAACATGCATTTTAGGTGAACAGCAGTGCAAGTAATATTTGTTCAAATAAGGAAATGGCCATGACATAATGATGATAGAATATTTAAGAAAATTATATTCAGCACTTAATGACATTAAACTAAACTGTTATTCTGGTAAGAGTAACCTCATCTTTTGCTTTGCTACCATTATATGATTCCTTAGGTTTACTACCTGAAGGAAATATAAGGAAATTTGATGTGTATTTTTAATTAAATATAATATTTTACTGTATAACATTTTCTTAAACTGATGTTATGCTCTTAGAACAGAGGCATAGACAGGGAAGAGAGTAAAATAAAATAATGTCAATTAATATTGCTCTAAATTAGCCTGGGATATTAACTAACTAATTAATTAATTAATTAATTAATCAAAGATCAAACAGTCTCTCTAGTTGTTTCTTGAACTTTCTTTTGTCTGTTACAGTGGTCCACGTTCCTAAAAAGCCAGAGCCTGTGCGAAAACCACCAGAAATTTCAGCCAAAAAAGAAGAAAAGAAAAAAATTATTATACAGAAAGGTTTGAGCATTACTTTCTACTGCAGCATGTTTTGTTTAAAAATTGCTTTTTTAAAGTGCATATTTACTAACAAATTTACTTTTATATAGTAGATGATTTAGGAAAAAATAGATTGTGGGTCCTAACATGGGTTCTAAAATACCAGAGTCCAAGGCAGAGACTCTATGCTACCAAGATAAGGTATGAGGTGCTGCCACTGGAGGTGTTTTTAATCTTCCAATTATTAGGCTGACCATATTTCCTTGAGAGGAAAACGGGACCCTAACCTACCCATGGCTCGCTGGACAGAGTGGGCACGCGGGCGTGTGTGTGGGCGTGTGTGGGCACGCGGGCATGTGCAGGCATGCGGGCGTGTGCGGGCATGCGGGCGCGTGGGTGTGGGCGGGCACGCTTCGCCGCGGGAACTTTAAAAAACGGGACAAAATGGATATCTTTCTTAAAACAATGGGACGGTCAGGAATTGTTTAGAAAACGGGACTGTCCCATTCAAAACGGGATGTATGGTCAGCCATACCAATTATTCATGTGTGGGACCATTTTTGGCCCATGTATAATGAAGACATGCTGAATCCTGGTCATAAACTCTTTTGTTAAATTCATATTTTTGTTGCTAAGTGTACAAAACACTTTGTCTCTATTTGTCCAGCCTTAATATATTGGACACTGCAACACTCTCTCAGGTTATGTTCTGCTTCATCTCACTTATTAAAACGGTTGTTTGTAGCTTGAATCATGTCAACTGGATTTCTATTTTCTCAGTGGAAACGTTTCGCTCCTTATCCAAGGAGCTTCTTCAGTCTGAGCAAAGTTAGTAAGGGAATCCTTAAATATGTTTCTAAGGTGGCTGTGTGACCTTGCACCTGGGGCTAGGTCATGGTTATTTATATTTTATTTATTTATTTATATATTTATTATTATTTATTTATTTATTAAATAAATAACCATGACCTAGCCCCAGGTGCAAGGTCACACAGCTACCTAGAAACATATTTAGGATTCCCTTACTAACTTTGCTCAGACTGAAGAAGCTCCTTGGATAAGGAGCGAAACGTTTCTACTGAGAAAATAGAAATCCAGTTGACATGATTCAAGCTACAGACTGTTCCACCTGGATGACTGAGAACCTTCATCGACATAAAACGGTTGTTATCAGTAAATCCATACTGTTAATCAGTTATTTCTTCAACACACCATTCATGGCCATATCAATGATTCTGAAATGAAAGATCTCAGCTCTGAATTTTCAGTGTGAAATACTGGGGAACAAAAGGAATCTCCAATATCAGGAGTTTCTAGAGGTGGAAAGGGAAACCCTGAAGTTTCCATTCTAGCCTCCCCAGTAAGACTCAGAAATTAGGTAGGATTGCCATAGCAAGTACTCAAAGGAGTGAGGTCCAGAAAGAAGCCACCAATGCCAGGAGATCCATCATCACTTTCAAGTTATAATAAATACATCTGCCTTGAACCAAAAAAATATTGCTCATGGTTTATAAATGATGTGTCTTTGAAAAAGCAACCCTGTACTGGGCAGGGAGAAGATTCAAAAGGTGTCATGAGAACAATGTAATCTGGTATACATGGATCCCAAATGTACATGCCTTTCTAAGAAGTCAGTGAAATAGAATGCATGCTTTTCTTTTTTGCCACCTACAAGTAGGATAGGATAGAGGTAATGGTGGGAGCAGAGTCACTTCACAAATAGACTCTTATTCATCTCAGTCCTTATTTGTCTTATTGGTTCTCTCTCTTATTAAGGACAAATACAGGACAATCCAGGGCATAACTATGGTCCATCTCAGAAATTTTAGAGACCTTTTTGTAGAATCCAACATGATTTTAAAAGATCTGATCATCTCAAGGCTAAAATATTCAGATACAAACTCATGCTAAGTGTTTTAAATCCCCTTTAGTTACACGGAAGCCTGTAACTGAAGAGGTGACAAAAACAGCTCACCAGTTGGAGGAAGAACGACTGAAAAGAGTTAAAGGTATGAATGAACAAAAATTAAATTAGGTTTTTAACCATGAATGGTGCTATTCATATTTTGCTTTAATTTAATATCAGTGAAATATAGGAACACCAGAATAAAGTCTGTGCATGCTCCTCATTCTAATTTTGTGTGATCCTTGGTCTACTTCCCAAAGTCCTTGGCATCAAAATATGTCCCTTTAATTGCATATATAAAAAGATTTCTATTGCTAATAACTGATGTTTTGATATTAAAATATTAAGAGATATGTCCTAAGTACTTAAAATAATTACAGTCTCAACATATAATGTACTCATGATTTTTAATAGTAATTGTTATTATCAATGGAATCAAAGAAGGTTAAAATAATCCATTAAAAGCAATGGCATCTACCTAATTGTTACAATATATCTAGGTAATTATTTGGGACTGCTATATTCACCTAAGTAATAGGGAAAAATTAAGAAGATATTAAGATAGTCACACAATACAAGTTCTGTTCAGCTTGATTTAGAAAAGAGGTTGAAAGACATCTCAGTTTCTTTGCTGTTTTTACTGGGTATCGATTTTCTCCTTTCTAAATATGTGCTACCCTTTTCTCATTTTCTTTGACTATGTTTATTTCCCTTGCTAAGATTTAAAACAATCTTCCTAAATCTGGTGCCTATCAGATGTGTTTGGACTTTAACCCCCAGAATTCTCAGCCAGCCTGGCCCAACACAACTGGAGGGTACCTGGATGGGGAAGGCTGCTTTAAAATATTATTTATTTATTGGTCTATTTATTGGTTTATTATTTTATCCTTAATTATAAAAGGCTTTGATATATTTCATATATTTGGGACTAACTTTTTATATCCTTAAAGCTCCAGAAGTTCCATCGAAAAAACCTGCAAAGATGGTCATCCATGAGGAAGTTAGAGAACGAAAAGGTACAAAATCTCATGTTTTTCCATTTCTTTCTGTGTTCTTGTGAAATACCTATGTCATATATGAACATTGATTGGTATAAATCATATCCATTCATTTTTTCCTATCTTTCATGGTGTTGTTCACACTTTTTTCAGTTCACTATTCTGCTAGCCTTTCCTCTATGAATGCACAGTTATTCAGTTGAAGGAATAGAAAATTAAAAGTAAATGATGGGACATCTAAAAAAATATTGAAACCAGTCTCCACCCAACAGCAACAGTGTTCTGTACAGAATTCCTATGAACTAATCATGCCCTCTTCCTAAAAATGCTACGATAATAAAGAACTTGAAAAGGGAATTTCCTTCACACCCATTTGAATTATTTTTCCATAATAGAGATTAATATTCCATGGCTACTTATAATGGTGAATCCTCATTGGGAAGTGTTCCAGAAGAGATGTACCATTAACTGATGAGTTTGTTTAAGTTTAACAATGATGAGTTTGTTTAAGGGGCGTGGTGGCTCAGCAGGTAAGATGCCAGGCTTGTCGATCAGAAGGTCGCAAGTTCGGAGGTTCTAATCCCTACCCCGCATGACGGATTGAGCTCCCGCACTAGCCCCAGCTCTTGCCAACCTAGCAATTCGGAAGCATGCAAATGCAAGTAGATGAATAGGTACCACTTTGGTGGGTAGGTAACAGCGTTCCACACGCATCGTGCCAGCCACATGACCGTGGAGTGTCTTCGGACAGCGCTGGCTCTTCGGCTAACAAACGGAGATGAGCACCGGCCCCTAGAGTCGGACACGACTGCACAAATGTGTGGGGGGAACCTTTACCTTTTTTGTTTAAGTTTTAATACTTTGTATCAGTTGCTCAGTGCTCATCACTGAGTTTCTTATTAGAAGGAAATATAATAAAAATCAGAATTCCATGTAGTGGTGCAGTGTACATTGTACATTGGGTACACGATTGGAAATAAGATAATTTAGTTTATTTGAGCAGAAATTCTGTTCTTTGAATTTTTGTTCCTGTGTGAAATTTGACATTCATCTAAAGGGCAGTATGCCCAGCAGACCAGTTAGTACTTCCAGGCATGAGGTAGATTGAGAAAGTAAAAAAAAACATCTTAGAAGAAGGCAATGGCAGATCACTTCCTTATTGTTGCCAAGAAAGTACATGGAGATAACCATAAAGGTACCAGGAATCAAGCTCAACTAGAGGGAGTCTTTACATTTATTCATGGACACTGGGGTAGGTTTGGGGAGGGGAGGGATATATCCCAAAGCATGCGCATACTTCAAAATTCTTATTCATCTTTGCAATTTTTGGAAATGGTTATTTTCTTTATTCTGCTTGTAACATTTGCATAGGAAACTGTGATTGCTCCTTGACAATGCTGTTTTTGCTTTCTGGTGTTGTTCTCTAGGGTTATGCGAAATGTTTTGCCACAGAATGTTTCAACTTGAAAATGGGCTATTCTCAATGTTCCTGAACTCATCCAACCTTGAAATGCTTTCTAGAGCATTCAGACTGGCCTGATTCGAGATCAGATCACTCAGTCTTGGAATTTTTTCCTATCCTTACGTCTTACCTATAGCATTTTTTTTATTTGGAATCCTGGTGCATAATATAGTAGATATGTGTTTGCAAACCAGTTCCATATGTTTAATTTCATATTTTTGAATTCTTATTTCAGTCCCAGCCGAACAGAAATGGACTATTTCAGAGGAAAAAGTGACTGTTTCCTATCACGAAGAAGAAGAATATAGATATGGTTCAGGTAGCTACAAACATATATCATTTCTTTTCTCTCTTACCACCTTGTTCTATGTAAAAAAAGAAATGGGCCAATTAAATGCATTTGTCTCTATTCAATGCTCTCTTCTGAATATAGAAGCTTTGAGCATAGCAAAGAACTGTCTCCCATGAAAAAGTGTTGCCTCATTCTTTTACTTGTGAGTCTTCTCCTGTTTGTGAGAACCTGCTCCCTTTGAAATGCATTTATCCTTTATAACTTTAGGACCATAAGTATCTCTCTGCACTGAGGTCAGAGTATGACTCTGGGTGCTATTTCATACCTCTGTTTTGTCTTATGGACCATTTCAATAGTATTGAAAATAGTGTAAATCCATCTTTTAAATGTGATAACTCTCTTTAAAGAACCTGAAGAGTACGAGGAGGAAGGTTTCTATGTGGAATATCCAACTGAAGGTAAATTCAGTTTTATTTTAACATACTGTAGCTTTACCTAGTTTGGTAATAAGTTATTTCATATAAATTCCTAACTGCTCTAAACATGCTCTGTGTAGTTATTTCTGTATACCCTTTTTAAAAATCTCTTGAGTGCTGTACAGATGACAAATGAATATATAGAATAGTAAATTTCACCATTGTACTTGCATTAGTTATAACATAGAAGCTATGTACTCATGTTCAGAAGAATAATTGGAAATTAGGGAAAAAAGTTAGCAGGAACAATTCTGTCTCTCATTCTTTTGTTAATTGGCCATTTAAATTGATTTCAGGAATTTTAATTTTATGTAGAAAGTAGCATAAATACAACTTTTCCATTTTCTTTTAAATAACCAGAAGTGTATGAAGAAGAAAAGGTCTATGTAGAAGTTCCTGAAGTTCCACCACCTAAAGGTAGTTTTTTTTTAAATCAGTTACATCAGCAATACCCAATTTTTTACTTTGGGAAGGAAATGACATCATCATTAGAAGCTTCTGAGAACCACCGTAAATACCAGAGCTTGGCAACATGGTGTCTATGGGCATCACATCATACATTTCCCCCAATGGTGTCTACATTATTCCAAAGTGGAATAAAAAATAACATGTTTTAATTGACTGAAATCTTGTGACGTGGCCAAATCTTCTGCAATTTTGATATTCTTACTTAGAATCTTTTAAGATTTTGAGGAAGAAAAGCAAAATTCTGAGAGATTTGGTGATAATTTTGTTTAAAAAGCTATTATTTTACTTTGACATCCATATAAGTACCAACTAGGAAATTATCATTGGTCCCTAAATCATAGGTTCAGTAGAACTGAGTTAAATAATTTGCTTTAGTGTCGGGGCTTTGGTAAACTTCTAGCTATCAAGAGCCTGATCCTTGCATCTCTCTACTTGTTATTTCATATTCTTGTTGGTCTTTCTCCAGGTTTCTGAGCATCTACTGTATATTCGCACTTATAAACAAATTAGCAAACCCTACATTGTTTTTCAAATATAATGTCAGTCTTAAGTTTAGTCTATGAGAAAGACTTTGTTTTTATCTGATTTTATAACAATATCTTTTTGCTGTAATAGAGAGACAGTCTTTCTAATAACCTCATTTCTGTTAATTCTGTATATTCGTTCATAACTGTACCTCTCTTTGTTAGAATAATATGTGTTTTTTAAAGAAAACATTACTGTTAATGTTGAACAGTATTTCATCAGGATGAATACATCTTCAGCACATTTCTGAACTTCTATATTGTGTATTTTTAAAGTTGCTGAGGTGCCAAGGAAGCCAGTCCCAGAAAAGAAAAAACCTGCTCCTCCTGAAAAAATGGAGGCGCCTCCAGCTAAAGGTACACCAACAGCCAGAAGGCTTGCTTGCCTTCGTTCTTTTCAAAAATGTTATCTATCCATACATCGTTTACAGTATATATGTGTGTATATGTTTGTGTATATATACTTCAGACATACTTCAATGACATGAAGAATAATTGGCTGAGTTCTGCTTTTTAGCAGAATGGGGTATAGGAGGCAAGGCCTGTTGTGTCTGAATAGGGGATTAGGACTTATCGAAGAAAGCACATTATACAAAAGCATGTTACTAAATCTTTGGTGATATTAGAAAATCCTAATACGGTCAAAAATCAGTGGGATTTGATGCAGCGCTGTTTGTGACTGCATCCTGTGAGAATAGTATTTTCTAATAACACTGAAGATTTAGTAACATGCTTTTGTCATACAACTCACTTCTACTTCTTTGAGCATGTTGGAGCAATTGTTGAATATTCAGCACACACACACCACAAATAAGAGTTCCAAAATATTAAAATTCTCTTTTTTAAACTGACAATACAGTTCCTGAGGTACCTAAGAAACTTGTTCCAGAAAAAAGAAAACCTGCTGTGATCCCCAAGAAAGAAGCACCACCACCTGCTAAAGGTACTTAATTTGAAATTAGACTTTTCAGTAGAATTAACATTCTCTATGTTTTTATCTTTCTACTTTGGCGCTTTGCGGGGTGGTGGTGTTCAAGCTGACATCGTTAATATTTTTCTGTGTTTAGCTGTTAGTGCTAGGGTGGACATTTTTGCTTATTGATGGACATCAGAAATCTTAAGCTGAGACCATCTGAATGTTGGGCTGGACTGGGGACATCTCTTTCAAAATTGCCATATTTTCCTTCATTTTAACATGTAAATCACTAACCATTGAATGTTGTTGATACATATCCAAGGAATGTTCTGTTTTACTTTTAATATCTTTAAAGTGCCTGAAGTGCCAAAGCCAGTTCCAGAGGAAAAAGTGCCGGTTCCCATTCCTAAAAAAGTGGAACCACCCGCTAAAGGTATGTAACAGAATTTAAAAAAATAGAGTATTTTATTTTACTGCTACAAACATTTATTCTATGGCACATTCTCAAAACTGGTCTGAGACCCCACAACTGCTATTACAATTATTGTTCTTGTTTTTTGCACTGTACCATCCATGCAATACTGTCTTCATAAACAATTATTTTTTACTTAGACACTAGTTGCTGGAATTAGCAGTAGTTGCATTAAATATGTCAGAAGACACTCACAGTATATCCAAATATTATTATAAGTATCAGATGAGCTACCTATTGATCTCCTACAGGGAAGGCATAGTAGATGAGATTTCTCCATTTGGCTGTGATTCAATTAAGAATCCACTCACAGTATTATACTTGGTGAGCTCACAGACTGATAAATATACTTGCTGCTTTGTTTTAATTATATTAAATTTTGGCATTTTAAAATCTGTTTTAAAGTGCCAGAGGTACCTAAGAAAGTCGTTCCAGAAGAAAAAGTTGCCGTTCCGAAGAAAAAAGTGGTTCCCCCAGCTAAAGGTACAAGAATCACACCCCTTTATTAAAAAGAGACAACTTCCTTTATTTCTCCCTTTGTATTTTCACTTTAACCATATGGGTGTTCAGTCACACCACAGTTTGCTTGAGTCTTATTTTATTTATTTATTTTTTATTTTATTTATCATACTTATATCACCGCCCATCTCCCCCCACAGAGGGGACTCTGGGCGGTTTACACAAAGTTAACAATTAAAACATATAAAAACATATAAAATACAGTACATAATATATATCTATATAAATTAATTAAATATATAAAACCCAAGAGGCTCTGATGTTAAGTTTAAAAGAACTCTACGGAGCAAGCCATCCCCAAGAGGAGCTATTACTCCTCCCATCCCAAGCGAGGTGGCAGAGCCGGGTCTTCAGTTGTTTTCGGAAGGTCATAAGTGTGGGGGCTTGCCTCACCTCCAGGGGCAGAATATTCCAGAGGGCGGGTGCCACTGCAGAGAAGGCCCGCCTCCTGGACCCCATCAGATGGAATTCTCTTGTAGACGGGGTCCGTAGCAAGCCCTCTCTGCATAACTGAGTGGGCCGGGTCGATGCTCTGGGGATGAGGCGGTCACTTAGGTAACCTGGTCCCATGCCATGTAGGGCTTTAAAGGTGACAACCAACACCTTGAATTGGACTCGGAAGCAAACTGGTAACCAATGCAGCTCGCGCAGCAGAGGTGTCACATGTGCCGATCTTGGGGCACCCATAACTGTGCGCGCAGCCGCATTCTGGACCAGTTGAAGCTTCCGGATACTCTTCAAGCCCCATGTAGAGTGCATTGTAATAGTCTATATGGGAGATGACCAGGGCATGAGTGACTGTATGGAGGGCGTCTCGGTCCAGGAAAGGGCGTAGCTGGCGTACAACTCGAAGTTGCACAAATGCCCTTCTGGCCACGACTGCCACCTGCTCTTCAAGCAGGAGTTGCGAGTCCAGAAGGACACCCAGGTTCCGCACAGTGTCTGAACGGGGTAGTGCCACCCCGCCCAGATCTAAAGATGACAACTCTCTGGATCTCGAGGCACCATCAATCCACAGCCACTCCATCTTACCAGGGTTCAGCTGAAGCCTGTCGTTCCCCATCCAGGCCCCCACATCCTTCAGACACTGAGAAAGGGCAGTCACTGCATCACTTAACTCGCCCGGGATGGAGATATATAGTTGAGTATCATCAGCATATTGATGATACCTCATCCCATGTTGGCGGATGATCTCACCCAGCGGTTTCATGTAGATATTAAATAGGAGAGGGGAGAGAACCGAACCCTGTGGCACCCCACAAAGTAGGGGCCGAGGGTCGGATCTCTCATATCCTATTACCACCGATTGGGATCGGCCCTGGAGGAAGGAGGTGAACCAGCGCAAAACCACGCCGCCCACCCCCAACCCCCTAAGCCGTCCCAAAAGGATACCATGGTCGATGGTATCGAAAGCGGCTGAGAGGTCAAGAAGAGCCAGGATGGATGTACTGCCTCCATCCCGCGCTCGCCAGAGATCATCAGTAAGTGCGACCAATGCAGTTTCTACCCCATATCCCGGCCTGAATCCTGACTGAAAGGGGTCTAGATAATCCGTATCATCCAGAATCCTCTGGAGTTGTAATGCCACCACTTTCTCAACCACCTTCCCCAGAAAGGGGAGGTGGGAGACGGGACGAAAATTGTCCAACACTATAGGGTCCAGTGATGGCTTCTTGAGGAGGGGGTGCACCAGCGCTTCCTTAAAAGCCGCCGGGAACACTCCCTCTCCCAAGAATGCAGCAACCATCGCATGGACCCAACCACATGTCACCTCCCTGCTCAACTTATGCTCAAGTTTGTTTGCAGTTGTTCAGGATATCAGTCATAATGATGTTTTGAAGCCTCTACATATTCTTATACTGTATGTGCTTCTTTTAAAAGTACCTGAGGTGCCCAAGAAACCAGTTCCTGAGGAAAAAATACCCCGACTCCGTAAAAAAGAAGAGGTTCCTCCAGCGAAAGGTATAGTACCCTCCTTTAAGAGAAAACAAAAATTGAAAAAGAAGAAAAACCATCTGGGTTTTACTTCTGCACTGTTCGTTGATACAGTCTGTCTTCTTGATTGTAATCCTCTTTATTTTATATGCACTATTTGCACTTCTGTTACCAGTGAAAATTTGAAAACTAAACTCTAATCATCTCTTTAAAGTGCCTGAGGTACCAAAGAAAGTAATCGCTGAGGAAAAAGTAGCTGTTGCTGTGCCCAAAAGAGTTCCACCCCCTCCAGCTAAAGGTATTATCTCGGAATATAGTTGGAATAACTTGATCATATCAAACAGTGTCTTTTCTCGTTGTGTGCTGACTGTTGTTCCACGTTTTGCACTGTGTATCATGCATATTGCTAGTAACTCATGAAGACATTGTTGCATAGATAATGGAAGGTAGGGAGATGGGCTTTACGTATTTGTTTTGTAATGCTGTTTAGCTCTTATTTGTACATTACTTATTCAAGGTACTGTTCAGTTTACTTCTCATTCCACCACCATTTAAACTCAAATAAATATTGAAAATAGTTGCAGTCATCTGCCAGGAATGTATATATTCCAGTAAAATCTGTACACATTTAATGTCTTTTAAAGTGCCTGAGATGCCTAAGAGGGCTGTTTTAGAAGAGAAAAGATTTGTTTCTGAAGAAACAGTATCTGTTACCATTTCTAAAAGATTGGAAGCTCCTTTACCTGAAGGTATCTTTACAAATAATTGGAGTTGTGAACAATTTTTTTTCATTTTTCTGGACACTTTTGTTATTAAATGACTGCCTGCTTGTTCTGTTTTTCTCTGCTTCTGTTAACATAAATGGTTTGTTTCTGTTTTGAATTTGTGTATCATTGGAACACCATTGTATGTGACAAGATTTTGCATCTGGGCAAGACCCTCGGAAAAAACTTTTCTTCAGTTTTGTTCCATGACTTTAACTGAACATAATCCACCCCTCCCCCCATTTAATTGTTTTGACACATCTGTGCATTTATGTGTGAATATGTTTGTACTCTGTGTGCATTGGGAGATGGTCTTTGGATCTGAGGAACCATGAGCAGAAATAGAAAATCCAGAACTCTTGTCCTCTGAGTGCTTGTGTAAGCACTAGCAGAAGACTTACTGCAAGAGTATGAGAATGATTTTCTGTAATCTTTCTCAAGTGTTTAAGAAGATGGAGGAACTTCTCTGGATTCAGGACTAATTTTTTCTTATTTTTTCATTATGTTTAAAAGAGCAGAAACTTTCTGCTAATGGAAGATTAATTTTGGATATATATACCCAATTCGAATAATCATTTTGATTTAGAGCTATGAGCTATAAACAAAAACTCCAATCCCACTTTTTTCCAGAGAAAATTGTCACATGATGATAGTACTATGAAATTCCATAATTAGGAGGGAAGCCTTAGAAGGGCAAATAAATCTCCGTAATACGTTGCTTTATTTTAAATCCTCTTTTAGTCTTCTCGCCCCCATGTCAAGGCACTGATGTTGATATTCATTTATTCATATTTATAAAATTGATTTGCATTCATACATATTTTTGTCTACTCAGTCCAATTCATGTTCTTTCATATATTAATACATTCACCTGACAAGAGTGGAAATATAACATATTTAGTAATAAATATGATAAACTCGTCATTTAAATCTCCACAGTGGAAAAATGGACAGAAGAAGTAGAGGAAGAAGAAGAGGAGGAGGAAGAAGAAGAAGAAGAAGTAATAGAAGAAGAACCCCCCATTTCTTATGAGAGAGAAGAGGAAGTCTTTTATGAGAAAGAGGAGGAGATTTCAGAAGTAACAGGTATTCCACTATTCAAAAGCTAAATAGTTGTCATCTTTCCTGCAGTAGCATAACTGTCATTAAAACATTTGTGCCATTTTGAAATTAAATCCATCATACACTAATTATGATACGATTTGTTTCATTCAAGTGAATAGTTTAATACAAACTGAACATTAAAACAATGTATTTAAGAGTATCTGTATCTTCTTCCTTGTTTTGATGTAAGGAGCACATCAACTTTTTTTTAAAAAAAAATTAATATTTTATTGTAAACCGCCCAAAGTCTACTGCAGTATAAATTTGATTAACAAATAAATAAATAACCAAATAAACTTCTAAATCATTCTTAAAGGTTGTTTAAAAAAACACAATTGTCTTGAATCTTGCTTTCCTCGTCCAAATACATACATAGTATGTATGTATATTATTCTAACAGTAGTGCATTTGTAGAGGAGCCTTGATGCTTCTAATTCAACATTCATGTAGAATTCCAAATGGTGTGCCTATTGTCATGTGTGCATCTCTACCTAATAAGACTTCTTCTTTTTTTGCATGTTGATTCATCACAACGTTTCATCTGAAAGGGACTTTATTATTCTTAAATAAATATGCTGTATGGAAACATTAATATAAATGTCTTCCTTTTAATACCATAAGTCAGAGAACATGGAAACCGTTGCAAATACTATTCATATTGTGACTATCCAAAATCCAGTTTACATTTGCAGGCATCCACAGAATGTAGCATACAGTCCAGTGAATTAAGCATATTTGTAACTCTTGCTCATCTTCCTTTTTGCTAATTGTAAATTTTCTTATTCCAACTATTTAACTGTACATTCTAAGCAATACCTCTACATTTACAGAAGAGGCCTATTACGCTGAGGAGGAAGTGCATATTACTGTTCCTGAAGAAGTGCCACCAATTAAAGGTATCTCATTAACCTCTTCATATATAAGGGTTGCTTAATTCACACATTTTGTTTGGTGTATCCTTTCATTCTAGTGTAGTCCTTTTAGCAGTGCGCTTCTTTTTTGGGTAGCAGTTACCTGCTTTCAAATTTCAGCCTGCCAATGTCATTTTAAAAAATCCCTTATGGCCATATTTTGAAGAGAGTCCAGAAGAATAATACCTTTGGCAATTTTGGCTTAGAACCAGCATTTCTTCCCACCTGTGCGAGCATAGTCTAAGCCAAGTTCCACTCAAGTGGCAGGTCAGGAGGAAACAATCATTGCCATTTGCCCCCTTCCCTGGTGGAATGTCCAATGCTGTTTGGAAGAGTCCCTGAACAGAGGTTTATGGGAGGTAGGAATCTGCAGGGGAAATAGGAGTCTGTCCCAACTGTGGAAGTGCTCCACTGGATAAGAAGCTGGACTTGGAACAGAAGGAACTTGTCCTTATGCAGATGGTAGTACCTGGAACCAGCTCAGTGACTCATGTTGGTTTCATATACAGTAATACCTCACTTTTTTTTCCTGCTGTTGCTATGGGGTAGTATGGCTTAGTGCATCCATGTACCAATGAGTTAATTTGAACCCTTCATTTGCACTTTGTGTCTAGGATTTCCCCCCTTTCTTCCCATAAAATTTAAAGAGGCAATTGGTAACACTGCATAAGAAGTACTTAGAAAGTGTTGCTTATACCTAAATATTCTTTCTAAAGTGCCAGAGGTCCGGAAGAGACCTGAACCAAAAAAGAAAGAACCAGTTGCTCCTCCCAAGAAAGTGGAAGCTCCTCCGGCAAGAGGTACAAATATTTACTGCTTCTTGTTACTCAGCCAAATGAGATTGTCAGTCATCTAATCTTACATGTATTTGGGGGAGGGAAGGTGGGAAGAGAAAGATGTTTAAATTTGCACTAATCTCTTTTTCATGAACTGTGAAAACTACATGTTCCTAAGTAATCTAGCCACATGTGTCTTCCGTGAAATCTGTATGTCCTTAGTTCTCATAGTGTTTTTTCCTGTAATGTTGTTGAAATGTTATTGAAATTATGCATTTTTTTAAGTGCCCAAGAAAGTCCCTCCTGAAGAGAAGGTTCCACCTAAAGTTAAAGAACCCCCACCAGCCAAAGGTAAATAAGCCAAGCAAACAACAAACTCTCAGGGGTGTGTTTTGTCTAGCTCTTGTATATTTTTAGCTAGTCAGTTTTGGTTTGTATGAATAGTATGTTCATTGTCACCATATTTTGGCCCTTCTTTTAGTCTTCCTGTAATGTTGTCAAATCCTCAGTCTCATTTCTTGTCTAATTCCTGTTGTAAATATTAAAAATTCATACTGATTGTTAAAGGGGACTAATTCAGTTTAAAATATTTTTGCCTATTTGAAACGCATGCAATAGGCCTACCTTCATTATTTCTTTTAAGTGACAGACGTCCGCAAGAAGAAAGTGATTACTGAAGAAAAAATTACTGTCTCTGAAAAGGAAGAAGCTCCACCAAAAAAAGGTACATCAAGTTCTAAATGCTATAGTAGGCATCTGTACCTTAATCTTGAATAGGAACTAAAAAATGGCAGTACAAGTTTGATAAATTGCTGAGAAGAAATGAATAAATACAGCCCAAGGAGCCTATGGGCTTCAATTGCTCAAACATCCACCTTTCAGACAAAAATAGCAACCCACTTTTAAAATTGAGGGGACTTTCAAAAGCCCTTTGTGATATCACTAATAGAACATCATTAGGAGGACCTGTTATATAAGGAAAGTGGGGGAGCAAAATATCTTAGTAGGCGTGCCAAAGTAGGCAGTTTTTGTCTTGTTTCTCTAATTATGCTGAATAGTCTTTTTTTCCTGTTTTATGTACAATGTTGATGTCTTCATATCTTTAATAATGTTTGCAATTAATAACAGTGTAATTTGGTAACTTTGACCTAGTACTTATCACATATGGATAACTCAAATCAACTAAAAAATAAATATTTTTAAAGTGCCAGCTGTGCCAAAGAAAGTTGTCCCAGAAGAGAAAGTCCACATTCCAGTATCTAAGAAACAGGTAGCACCACCACCACCACCACCTAAAGGTACACTACTTATTTGATTCTATAGAAAGTTTTTTGCATCAGTCAGGAAATTGCAGAAGTTGTGAGCTAGTTGCTTCCAAGAAGGACACATTTCAGCTTTGGCTAAACATTTGCAGAAATGTTTTGTTCTGGCTTTTAACAAACAAAGAATATTAGGTTAATTGGTATATAAATAAATTTCAACTCTGAAATACTTTGTGCTATATGCCTGTATTACTTTTTATGTCTGCAATGTTTAATCAGTACACTAATCAAATTGGTTAGTTAATTAGTAAGGGGCAGCTATAAATTATAGACGTTACATTTCAAAGTGGTTGGTCCAAGAGTTAAGGATCATTTATTTGTTGATCTATTTTGTCATTCAAATGAAATAAAAATAGTTAAATTATAAGGCTAGATATTACCCACAAAAAGGCCCCTATATTAAGGTTTTAATATTATGTAAGTCATACTGAAAATTACTCAATTAATGAATTGGTAAAAGGGTAAAACTTGGTAAAACTTGTTGATAGTGCAAATTAATTTTAACAGTTATTACAGGTTATCAGCTTATGCTAATTAATAGATTGAATTGATTTGATTCCCCATCTGGGAACATTGTTTCAGATATATTGGATTCCACTTCCATAATTCCTATCCAGTACAGCCAATAAAAGTTGAAATCAACACATCTGTAGGACACTAGATTGTGGAAGACTACTGAACTCTATATTGTATTTTGGATTACCTTTTTTATTATAGTAATGAAAAAGTTCTTTAGAACTCTTCTTAAGTGTCATTAGCTTTCTGTTTCTTATGTTCTTGCCCTTGTTGAAAAAGTGTTGCCTTGAATCTTCATCTTGCAATTATTTACTATTGATGTAAGTTTTTGCAGGGGGTTACTTGTTTTCTTTTTGGTATGCTTCATCATGATTAATAAATACTATTTCTACTATAGAATCAGTATTGTAAAAAACAGCTTCATTTTAAGATAATTTTAAAACAAAAGCACTGTTCTGTGTTCTGTAAATGATATAGGTGTAATATGGAGTTTTTAACAACTGTTCAGCGTATGTCTGTTTAATGCTATGTTGTCAAGTTGCTGACTTTCTTATTTGTCTTGTTTAGCAATTTGGTCATTGTTTGGAAATTTTTGTCCATTATCCCATTCGTATAATTATTATCATCAACAATTTATAGATAAAAGTGTAAATTCATGGCATGGTTTTCTTATCGTTGCTTTCTTTCAACTGCCAGAAGTGCCAGAAGTTCCAAAGCAAGTTGTCTCAGAAGAAAAAATATCAATGGTTATCCCCAAAAGAAAAGTAGCTCCACCAGAAAAAGGTATTTGAGCTTTGGACAAAACAAACAAACAAACAAACATAAATAATAAGACAATCTTATGAATTCTCAAATCAAACAATAGCTTCCTTCCAAAATCATTTGAGGAGAATGGACAAGGCCTATTTTTCTTTCTTTCTGTCTAAGTTCTAAAGGGAAGTCTTTAACCTCAAATAGTTCCATCAGTCTCACGGGAATTCTTATTGTATGCCTTAAATAGTATTCCTCATGTGATATTCTAAAGTGAAATGCTATGTCTTTAATAACAGCCATGGAAGAGCACTGGGGTTATACAGAGGAAGTGTCTATTTCTCTTCACACAGAAGAGGACGTTTCATATACAGGTATGATGTCAATGAAGAAAAACATAGGGGCAGCAACCGAAAGCCCAGTAATTAAATGACAACGTGCCACCTCCATTTAATATATGTTAAGAAAATGAATATTTATCATTTATTTGTAAAAATATTAGTTCTCCAAGAGAACGAAGTCTCCCGGTCTCTTGTTATCTCCAATAGAAATGGGAAGTTTACTGATATATAGTTAGTTATATAGTTATAGTTATAGATATATATGAATCACTGAGGGCTCTGATCCTCATTAATAGTAAGGAGGGTTTAATGGCCTAATGAATAAATCATAGTTAGTTCTTGATAGTTCTTTTCTTTTCAACACAACAGAATAGGTTAACAATCTAAGAAGGTAAATTTTGCACCGCATTAAAAAAAATGTTGGCTTTTTTCCTTTTCAATTTTTAACTTGGATAACTCCTTGAGCTGTTCCACTTCCTACACTGAAAGCTTCATCTCTCTAGTAAAATGGCTTAGAATAGGAAAAATCTTCAGAAAGTGGCATTTAGGAAGTTTATAGAAAAGGCCAATAGAAATTCAGTCGTTTCAGCACAGACTTAACATAATATCTTCTTAATGGACTGAAAGGTTGGTTACGTCTACTCATCTTGGATATTCTCTGGAAAAATTGTGTAGAGAAAACAGTCTCTACACATTATCACAACAAATCTTTATATTCAGTGCTATTCATTGACAACACAGTGGTAAATCAGAAGTTGAAGAATACCCAAAAGATTTTGCCTGTAACTGTCAAAAATTTCTTCATGGTGGAATTTGAAAAATGCATAATTTAAAAAAAAAATGTCTTAACCTACCAAATGTAAAAGATTTCACATCTCTTTTTAATCCAAGAGCAATACACTGTACAAGGAATAATGTAAATAAAAGAGATGCAATTACAATAAATTCAAATATCTTCTTTAACCAAATGTGTGTATATTTTGTCTGGCATCAGAAATGTATGTTGGTGTCTTGCTGTTTTTAAAGCCTTTTAAGCTCTTATATATTAATGTACTATATCTTTAAAGTTCCTGAAGAGCCTGAGAGAGTTATCAAAAAAGAAAGAATACCTATATCAATTACTGCAAAAGCGAAGAAACCTCCTGCTAAAGGTATATTTAAGATATAAATCTTGGTCGTTTGTCTGCTGTGTATGCTGTATGTTATTCTAATATTTATGATTGTTTAAGTATTCTTTCATTTAATGCTTACATTATTAAAATGTTGTTGGTTATATTTTGTAACTAAAACTCTCAAAAATTCATATGTTTTAAAGTTCCTGAAGAGCCTGAGAGAGTTATCAGGAAAGTTCCTGAAGAGCCTGAGAGAGTTATCAGGAAAGTTCCTGAAGAGCCTGAGAGAGTTATCAAAAAAGGAAGAATGCCTGTATCAATTACTACAAAAGCAAAGAAACCTCCTGCTAAAGGTATATTTAAGATATAAACCTGGGTCCTTTGTCTGCTGTGTATGCTGTATTTTGTTCTAGTACTCATGATTATTTAAGTATTCTTTTGCTTAATGTTTACATTATTAAAATGTTGTTGGTTATATTTTGTAACTAAAACTCTCAAAAATTCATATTTTTTAAAGTTCCTGAAGTTCGTAAGACTGTTATTCGAAAAGAAGTGGTCCATGTGGAAGTTCCTCAATATGAAGAAGAGGCTCCTCAGTATGAAGAAGAGGAAGAAGTTCCCCAATATGAAGAGGAAGAAATCCCACAATACGAAGAAGAGGAACGATATGAGGAAGAAGAGAAACGATATGAGGCAGAAGTCTCACGATATGAGGCGGAAGTCTCACGATATGAGGCGGAAGTCTCACGATATGAGGAGGAAGTCTCACGATATGAAGAAGAAGTACCTCATGAGGAAGAAGAAGTAGTAGTGGTACCTCATTATGAAGAAGTTCCTGAATATGAAGAAGAGGAAGAAATAACTCCACCTCCTCCACCTAAAGGTAAAATTCAGTTTTCAAAAGCAATGGCAAAAACATATATATTTTAAGAATTTGCTTTTACACCAGATCTTTTGTTTGTTTATTCTGATTTGTTTTGGTGTGTCATTCATCTTCCTAATTAAATTTTGAAATTGATGTGTGGTTCTCAGGTTATAAACTGCAAATATGAAAGTTTGAACTAGTGAATATTCCAAAGATATTTTACCTATTTAAGTTTTAGGTGCTATCTTCTTTATGCAAAATTATTTTACTTACAACCAAACTTCTACTAGTTGGAAATAGAGAGCCTAATAAGCAAGCCTGCTCTATCTGAAAATCTTGAAATACACTAGTGCAATTTTATATTTATATGTTCTTACATTAGTCCCAATAAATTCAGTGAAACTCCGAGAATAGTGTGTACTATTCAGATCCCTAACATAAAGCCTGTAGACTCTCTTGACCCTGGACGAGCATCACACTCCATTTGAATGTATTTTTTAAATATATTTTTAGGGTTTTTTTAAAAATGGGAAGATAGCATGCTACAAGACCTGGTCATATTTATGTTTAAAAATGTTTTTGGACCCTGCATATACCCTAGAGACATTCTTAGAAAGTAGAAGTGAGGGCTTTCAATCCACTACTCTACTGGAAACATGCTTACCTGCCCAGGAAAAAAAAAGATTTAGAAGTAAACTGTGGTGATAGATTCCAAGGAGGAATCAATCTCACTTTCTGGTGATGTTTATTAATTGGCTACATGCACCATGACAGCCATTTTCCAAATGTTTTCTTGTGCCACTTGCACAGGATAAAACAGGACAAAGCTATGGAGGTTGAGAGTGAGCAACCTCATCAGCTTGCCTTCTCAAAATCCCAAGTGCCCATTGTCCTAAAATAATTAAGGATCTCTGATTTCAGCCTGAGCTCCCCCAAATTAAATGATACATTTCATAGCTTAGATCTGAGCTCTCCTGAACAATGGTATAAAAGTGTCTGACATAACTACATGTCTAACCTAAGGTGAAGGAGCCATCCCGCAGCATTGCCCAGCATCTTCCTTCTGCCAGTACAGGAATAGGCGTATCATGAGCATTTGCCTTGACACCAGCCAGATGTGATTCAGTTATTGGATTATTATTTATTAATTTTTAAAAATGAATGGAGATCTGACCTGCTTGTAACCAAAGTGTGAGCCTCCAGCAACGAAGAGTTCTGAGACATTCCTAGAAAGTAAAAATGGTAGATGGTGACAGCCCAGTGCTTTATCTGGAAATGTTGCAGAAGAAAAGGACAAAAGAGTGGAACTAGGGAGGTCGAGAGGGAGCAACCTCTTCAGGTTGCCTTCTGCTTAATGGGTAATTTTATGACTGAATATGCCTACCAAAGGACAGCTAACATATTCTCAAATTTTCAAAGGTCCCTACAGTATAGAAAGAAATTGTCCAAATGCAAGAAAGAGCTGTATCATAAGGACTGTCAAGAAAGTGGCCTTATTCCTCCCATACTCATCCCAGATTATCTCAGCTCATTTCTTTAATTCAAGAAGGACTATGTCTGTATCCTTGACAGCTCTCGTTTCCTCAACTGCCCCCCCCCCACTTATCTCCTCCTTAGAACTGAAGGAAAAAGGACAGAATTTGAAGTCCTAAATTCACCTACTGGTGTTGTAGGAGAGAATGATTGTTTCTTCCACTGGAATTCCTCTTCCTCCATGCACCCCTCCAAATCCAGACATAAATTAAGAGTATATGATGGAAATGGGTTTCCAGGGGAAAGAGAGAATCTACCCTTTTGTATTCTGCTGATCAGAGCCATTCTGATGTCAACTAAAGGAGTGGTATGGAAACATTCAGGCCCCCAAAGCTATTCAGAGGGGTGGGGTCTCTCCTGAACAATGTGGCATGGAGTGTAACAGGATACTGTAGAGGAGAAGAGATCAGGAACTTCCCTTGACCACTGAGCGTTTGCACTATATGCCACCAGGGGCATTGCAGGGGAAAGCCCAAAACGTCAAGATAATAACTGTTACATTATGATTGAAGCCCTGCCCCCTTTTTTAAAATGCATGGCACATGCAACACATAAAAAAGGAGTGAGGCTTTGACTGTACAGTCACAGCTACCATCTTGACCTTTTGACCCCTCTGTGGATGCCCATGTACACTGCATCTTCCTCTGAGTCCAAACTTTTAAACATAATGCTATCTTTAAAGTGCCTGAAGTCCCCAAGAAACCTGTGCCTGAGAAAAAGGTTCCTGCTGTGCCTGTTCCCAAGAAAAAGGAAGCTCCTCCAGTGAAAGGTATGTCACATTTTCCTCATCGTCATTTTCCTTCTCATTAAGTCTTTAAGAGATCCAACGATATTGGTTAAGGGGGTGGAGAATTATGGTAGATCTATTTTTTTGTAGTAGTGTCCTTTATAGTAGTGTCCTTGCTTGTGCTGTTTAATATGCCATAACATATTGGTATTGGTGTCCTCAATAATCTCAACCCTTCTCTCTAAAGTGCCTGAGGTGCCAAAGAAACCTGTCCCAGAAGAAAAGGTTCCTGTGCCAAAACGGAAAGAAGCTCCACCAGCTAAAGGTGCACCAAGTTGGGATTCCATGTCACCGTCCTTGTTCCTTTTTTGTGCTTTTCAATACAACATGCTGAGAAAGCTTGTTGCTTGTCTTTTAAAGTGGTCTTTTTGTCTATGTTCCCATGTGTTTGGTGCTATTCTTCTCTGATTTGTGCCAAAATGAAACACCACGCTCAAAAGTGTTTCTGTATTTTTCAATCAAAGTGCCCAAAGTGCCCAAGAAACCAGTACGTGAAGAGGAAGTGCCTGTTCCTGTCCCTAAATGGGTAGAAGCTCCTCCTGCTACAGGTACATCATCTTGGGAGGCAGAAAGTTCTGCGATTATTCACTTGGTCTGCATTAAGCAAGTGGCGGTCAAGCCGCAACAAACAGCAGCAACGCCTGATAATTTATGTCAATCCAGTTTTGTACAGTAAATCCCCAGACCTCTTTGGTTCAGCTGCTACGGTTCTGCCATTCCGCTTTTGTTTCTTTCACTTTTCCGCTTTGCCTTGCTTTTATTTTATTCTGCTTCAGATAAAATTGATTTGCAAATTAATATTTTTTGAAGTGCCGGCTGTGCCGAAAAAGGTGGAGCCTGAAGAAAGAGTACCTGTGGCAGTTCCTAAAAAACCAGAGCCCCCTCCAGTTAAAAGTACACGAAAGAGCATTTTTAAATTATACGTAGATATTCAACTATTTTCTCCGTGGAACCTGCAAATATGGGCCAAATCTTTGCCGATATTACATGCAGAATGAATCGTGATAGCTAGAAAGAGCAAGTGGATTTGTAACCATAATCCTCTAACCATTAGTAGGGTTTATCTTTTGTTCTTCTACCTCGCTATATTCTTTTTCTTTGTGATATGTTTCAAATTTCAAACATCAAATTTCTTAATATCTTTAAAGTGCCTGAGATACCCGAGGAAGCAGTGGTTGAAGCTGAAGTGCCTCCACCAGCTAAAGGTATCCCAACCTGCCAATGAGTCCTCTTCTTTTGTTCTGAAATGCAGGGCTGGCTTATGTCAAATAGTATTGTTGCCTGTTCCTTGACTGTGTCATTTCTATGGTCTTTGTGTTGTTTTGGGATCCTCCATCATTTTTAAAAGTGGGAAGGGGTCCTGAGAGAAAAAAGTGTAAGAAACACTGGCTTAGGAGAATAGACATACATAAGCCCCAAATGCTAGAGAGAATTGCAAATTAAAATGGATGTCTTTTGAAGAGTTCCTTTTTTAATATGTACATGGCATCTTGTTATGTTTTACTGAACATTGTAGGATTTATTTCCAAATAAAGATGCCAAATCACACTAGACTTTTTATTTAGCTTGAGCGGCAGCAACCTGAGCAGAGTCTGGCAGATAGCTGGTGCTAATGGCCTGTGGTCCACATGCAAGCTCCTCCTGCATGTTCTCGGCTTACGCTGCACTAAAACAGGATTGTGCTTTCTCTGGTTTTTCACTGAATATATCTTTGTGAAAGAGACTTCAGACATTAATCTGAAAAAAAAATGTTTTAAAGTCCCAGAACTACCTAAGAAAGTTGTACCAGCCAAGAAGATTCCTGCACCTGTTCCCAAAAAAGTGGAGCCACCACCACCACCACCTCCTGTTGCAAAAGGTACTTTGATGAATATATAGAAAGAATTATTATGGCAGCAATGTGACTTTTTCTTCAGTTGTGCTAATGATAGGGCTAAGCAGATAACTTAACCATTTCTTTCCCACTAAGTACACTGGAATTAGATCAGCTATATACCTTTAAATTGTGTAGCAGAAAACTACCTCCTTATGCTAGTTCTGTTTTTAAACTTTTTCACCTGATAGAGGGTCCCCTGAATTGTTCAACTTCTAAGTCCTTTTTCTTAACCAATTCTGAAAATGCCTGGCTTTTCCAACCAGAATTTGCTATTTTAGAAAGTTCTTGTTATCATTATCTTACCACGGGGACCTCAATTCATACTCTCACAAATAATGTTTTTAAAGTGCCGGAAGTTCCCAAACCTGTCCCAGAAGAGGAAGTGCCTGTTCCCAAAAAGGTGCCAACTCCGCCAGCCAAAGGTACATCTAATATTTCAAACACTATGAAAATAATTTATCATGGACAGTACTTGCCATTCATATTCTTCAATTAAGTGAAAAACACCAAAGGCAGTGCTTCAAAGTTTTGCGTTGTCTTGTACATCTGTGCATGCTGAGTTGCAAAGAAAATCTTAAAACGAGAAAACCATCTCTTTTTAAAGTGCCGGAAGTTCCCAAACCTGTCCCAGAAGAGGAAGTGCCTGTTCCCAAAAAGGTGCCACCTCCACCAGCCAAAGGTATATCTAACATTTCTAATAGTAGTATGAAAAACATTAACAGTGACATTACTTGTCATCCTTATTCTTAAGTATTAGACAACAATATTGCTACAGTACTTCAAAGTTTTTTGATATCTTAATACTGTATGTTTGTCCATGGTGGTTTGAGCTCAAAATCTTAAAGAAAACCATCTATCTTTCAATCCCTGAAGTTCCTAAACCTGTCCCAGAAGAGAAAGTTCCAGTTCCCAAAAAAGTGCCAGCTCCACCAGCCAAAGGTATGTCTAATTAAAAGAGTAATATGAAAAAAAAAATAACATTAATAATATTTGTTGTCTATATTATTAGACATGAATTTTGGTAGTTCAAAGTCTTGTCATGTCTTACATGTTTGTCCATGCTGAGACCAAAATCTTCTAAAAATCCTCCATATTATCTTAAAAGTGCCTGAAGTTCCCAAACCTGTTCCGGAAGAGGAAGTGCCTGTTCCCAAAAAGGTGCCAGCTCCGCCAGCCAAAGGTACATCTAATATTTGAAACACTATGAAAATAATTTATCATGGACAGTACTTGCCATTCATATTCTTCAATTAAGTGAAAAACACCAAAGGCAGTGCTTCAAAGTTTTGTGTTGTCTTGTACATCTGTGCATGCTGAGTTGCAAAGAAAATCTTAAAACGAGAAAACCATCTTTTTTTAAAGTGCCGGAAGTTCCCAAACCTGTCCCAGAAGAGGAAGTGCCTGTTCCCAAAAAGGTGCCACCTCCACCAGCCAAAGGTACATCTAACATTTATAATAGAAACAAGAAAAAACATTAAGACTGATATTGCTTGTCATCCATATTCTTAGCTGTTAGGCACCAATATTGGCAGTTCAAATTTTTGTGATTTCTTATATGTTTGTCCATGGTGACTTGAGCTCAAAATCTTAAAGAAAAAACATCTATCTTTCAATCCCTGAAGTTCCTAAGCCTGTCCCAGAAGAGAAAGTGCCTGTTCCCAAAAAGGTGCCAGCACCACCAGCCAAAGGCACCCGTAAAATTTGTAACATTATGATAAAGTATAAGTGTTGATGCCACTTTTCACTGATATTCTTAAGTAGTAAACTACTTTTACTTTACTACAATAGTAAACTATTGGTATTTAAATTTTGTTGTGTCTTGTATGTTGTCCATGTTGAGACGAAAGTCTTTAAGAATCCTTATTATCTTTAAAATATCTGTTGAAACCCAGATGAATTCCAGAAACCAAACTGGCTCTTCCTATAAAGGCAACAGCTTGCCCTGTCAAGTGTACATCTTATATTTAAAACTGCTTGAAAACAAATTAATGTTGATGTTACTTGTCATTAATCTTTGTCAGTTAAGTACAAAATATACATATTAGTATTTCAAACTTTTGTAATGTTTATCCATGTTGATTTAAGAACAAAATACTTAAAAAAACCCATATATTTTCAAAGTGCCTAAAGTTCCCAAACCTGTTCTGGAAGAGGAAGTGCCTGTTCCCAAAAAGGTGCCAGCTCCACCAGCCAAAGGTATCTCTCATATTTATAATAGTAGTATGAAAAACAATGTTCATTCATATTCTTAAATATTAGACAACAAAATTGGTAGTTCAATGTTTTCTAATATCTTCTGTGTTTGTTTCTGGTGACTTGAGACTGAAATCTTTTTTTAAAAAAATAATAAATCGTTTTTTTTTTAAGTGCCTGAAGTTCCCAAACCTGTCCCAGAAGAGAAAGTGCCTGTTCCCAAAAAGGTGCCAGCTCCTCCGGCCAAAGGTACACATGAAATTTGTAACACTGTGAAAAGAAAGTTCACAATACATGTCATTTATATTCTCAGTTAGGGGCTAAATGCCCAGATGAGTAGTTCACACTTTTGGGTTGTGTTCTACATTTGTCAATGGTGAATTGAGAACAAAATCTTAAAACGAGAAAACCATCTCTTTTTAAAGTGCCTGAAGTTCCCACAATGGTACCAGAAGAGGAAGTGCCTGTTCCCAAAAAAGTTCCACCTCCACCAGCCAAAGGTACATCTAACATTTGAAAAAGTAATATGAAAAAACATTAACATTGACATTACTTGTCATCTTTATTCTTGAGCATGAGAAACAAATATTGGGAGGTCAAAGTTTTGTGATGTCTTATATGTTTGTCCATGGTGACTTGAGCTGAAAATCTTTAAGAAAAAATATCTATCTTTCAATCCCTGAAGTTTCCAAACCTGTCCCGGAAGAGAAAGTGCCAGTTCCCAAAAAGGTGCCACCTCCACCAGCCAAAGGTACATCTAACATTTGAAAAAGTAATATGAAAAAACATTAACATTGACATTACTTGTCATCTTTATTCTTGAGCATGAGAAACAAATATTGGGAGGTCAAAGTTTTGTGATGTCTTACATGTTTGTCCTTGGTGAGGTGAGCTCAAAAACTTAAAGAAAACCATCTATCTTTCAATCCCTGAAGTTCCCAAACCTGTCCCGGAAGAGAAAGTGCCTGTTCCCAAAAAGGTGCCACCTCCACCAGCCAAAGGTATATCTAATATTTGAAATATTATGAAAAAAAAAGTTGACAATAAATGTTGTATGTATTTTTCAGTTAAGTGACAAACAGCTGTTCAATGTTTTGTTTTGTGTTGTCTTGTTCGTTTGGTCATGTTCACTTGAGGCCAAAATCTTAGAGTTACTGTTTAATGTTTTTAAAGTGCCTGAGGTTCCCAAACCTGTCCCAGAAGAGGAAGTGCCTGTTCCCAAAAAAGTGCCAGCTCCACCAGCCAAAGGTACAGGTGAAATTTGTAACACTATGAAAAAGATGAATATTGGTATTTTCTGTGACATTCTTAAATATTAAGCGTTAATATCAGTATGTTGATTTTATGATGCCTTGTATGTTATCCAAATTGTGATCAAAATCTTTTTAAGAATGCTTTGTTTAAATTGTCTGCAATTTTCATCATGTTCTGTGTGAGAAAGTTTCTTTCCTCATAGTGGTACTAGATGCACTTGCCAAATGTTCACCTAATATTTAAAATAACTTGAAAACAAATTAATGTTGGCAGTACTTGTCATTAACATTTTAAGTTGTTGTTGTTGTTGTTTAGTCGTTTAGTCGTGTCCGACTCTTCGTGACCCCATGGACCATAGCACGCCAGGCCTTCCTGTCCTCCACTGCCTCCCGGAGTTTAGTCAAATTCATGTTCGTTACATCGGTGATACTATCTAACCATCTCATCCTCTGCCGTCCCCTTCTCCTTTTGCCTTCAGTCTTTCCCAGCATCAGGGTCTTTTCCAGTGACATACATTTTAAATTAAATTAAATTAAATTAAAATACATTTTAAGTATTAAACACCTATGTCAGTAGTGCAAGTGTTGAGGTCTTCCATGTTTGTTTATATTGATTTGATATCTAAATATTTATTTTAAAAAATCATACTATCTTTCAAGTCCCTGAAGTTCCCGAACCAGTAGAGGAAGAGGAAGTACTTGAAGTGCCAGCTCCACCAGCCAAAGGTACATCTAATATTTATAAAAAGCACTAATTTTAGCATTCCTTATCATTCATATTCCTAACAATGCAACAACAATATCAGTATTCCACAGTTTGTGATGTCTTACATGTTTGTCCATGGTGAGCTGAGCTCAAAATCTTAAAGAAAATACATCTATCTTTCAAATCCCATACTTGTTCCTGAAAAAGTGCCAGCTCCACCTGGAGGTGTTGCATAGAATATTTATAGCAGTTGGAAAAATTACGTCATACATCTTCTTAAATATTAAACACCAATTTTGTTGAATGATATGTAGCGGCTTGTATGTCAGTCCATGCTGATTTGAGAACAAACCTTAAAAAAGGAATCATCTCTTTTTAAAGTGCCTGAAGTTCCCAAACCTGTCCCAGAAGAGAAAGTGCCTGTTCCCAAAAAGGTGCCACCTCCACCAGCCAAAGGTACATGTGAAACTTGTAACAGTATGAAAGAAAATACTATGTTGATGTTACTAGTCATTTATCTTCTTCAGTTAAGTGTTAAACAACAAAATTAATAGTTCAAAGATTTATGGTGTCTTGTATGTCTGTCCATGTTGACTTGAGACCAAAATCTTTTAAAAAATCTTCCTATCTTAAAAGTGCCTGAAGTTCCCAAATTTGTCCAGGAAGATAAAGTGCCTATTCCCAAAGAATTACCCGCTCCATGCTTCAAATATTGAATTACTTGTCATCCATATTCTTAAGCATTAGACACCAATCTTGCTAGTTCAAACTTTTGTGACATCTTATATGTTTGCCCATTGTGAGTTGAGCTCAACATCTTAAAGAAAAAACATCTGTCTTTCAAGTCCCTGAAGTTTCCAAACCTGTTCTGGAAGAGAAAGTGCCAGTTCCTTAAAAAGTGCCAGCTCCACCAGTTAAGTTAGATGGTTAAGTAAAGTTTATTGTTGTAACCACAGGTCATAACATAAGAATGCATAAAGTACAATAAAATATAATAACAATTAAACAATAAAATAATGAAATTATAAAATAAAATAATAAAAGAAGCATTAAATCTTAAAAGGTTACAACAAATAAAGCCAAAGCTACAACTAAGAACTTAAATATTTATTCCTAAGTTTAAATGAGAGCAGAGCAAAAGTAGCAACTTGGTTGCTAACAGCTGGAAACATGTTGGCAAGAAAATGAATCAGTTTTTCAAAGTCAGAGCCCTTGAGTTCATCTGCCATTAATAATTTGGCCCTGATCTCGTTGTAAATGGGGCAGTGGAGGACATAATGGATACCGTCCTCCACTTGACCACCAGCTGAAGGTTCTCCTAATATTTGAAACTGTGTGGGAAAAAATGACATTACCTGTCATTGTTATTCTCCAGTTAAGGGCAGAACAACATCTATTGTTGTGAGAGATTGTGAGGAGGCTGGGAAAGAAACAGGAGGAATTTAGAAAGACACAATCCACAAATGATGGAGAGGTTCCTCCATAGGAACTCAGTCTGAGTTGTAAAAGCCTAGAAGGGAAAGAGTCAGACTCCACTTCAATAAACTCATTAACGAAAGAGGGCAGGTGGTTACTGTTGCCGTTTCCGAAATTCTTTAATTCTTGCATTAAAGGCCTTATTAATGTCTATGCAATTCTTGCTTCCTTGATCATGTGATGCAATACCGAGTTTGACAGTTCTTCAATGTTTTGTAATAAATTCTATGTTTGTCTTTGGTGACTTGAGAACAAAATCTTTAAAAAATTAATAAATCTTTTTTTCAAGTCCCCAAAGTTGCAAAACCTGTCCCAGAAGAGGAAGTGCCTGTTCCCAAAAAGGTGCCACCTCCACCAGCCAAAGGTACATCTAATATTTATAATAGTAAGAAAAACATTAAGATTAATATTATTTCTCATACGTATTGTTCAGTATTAGGCACCAATATTTGTAGTTCAAAACTGAGTGTTGTCTTATATGTTTATCGATGGCATGTTGAGCTCAACATCTTAAAGAAAATCCATCTATCTTTCAATCCCTGAAGTTTCCAAACCTGTCCCGGAAGAGAAAGTTCCAGTTCCCAAAAAAGTGCCAGCTCCACCAGCCAAAGGTATATCTAATATTTGTAATAGTAGTATGAAAAAGATTAATGTTGACATTACTTGTAATCCTTATTCTTAAGCATTAAACACCAATATTGGTAGCTTGAAGACTCGTGATGTCTTATATGTTTGTCCATGCTGAGATGAATTTTTTTTAAAAAAATCCTCCATACTATCTTAGACGTAGCTAAAGGTGCATCTAATTAAAAGAGTAATATGAAAAAAAAATAACATTAATATTATTTGTTGTCTATGTTATTAGATATGAATTTTGGTAGTTCAAAGTTTTGTGATGCCTTACATGTTTCTCCATGTTGAGACCAAGATCTTTTAAAAAGTCCTCCATATTATCTTAAAAGTGCCTGAAGTTCCCAAACCTGTCCCAGAAGAGGAAGTGCCTGTTCCCAAAAAGGTGCCACCTCCACCAGCCAAAGGTACATCTAACATTTATAATAGAAACAAGAAAAAACATTAAGACTGATATTGCTTGTCATCCATATTCTTAACTGTTAGGCACCAATATTGGTAGTTCAAAGTTTTGTGATGTCTTATATGTTTGTCCATGTTGAGATCAAAATCTTTTTTAAAGTCCTCCATATTATCTTAAAAGTGCCTGAAGTTCCCAAACCTGTCCCAGAAGAGGAAGTGCCTGTTCCCAAAAAGGTGCCAACTCCGCCAGCCAAAGGTACATCTAATATTTCAAACACTATGAAAATAATTTACAATGGACAGTACTTGCCATTCATATTCTTCAATTAAGTGAAAAACACCAAAGGCAGTGCTTCAAAGTTTTGTGTTGTCTTGTACATCTGTGCATGCTGAGTTGCAAAGAAAATCTTAAAATGAGAAAACCATCTCTTTTTAAAGTGCCGGAAGTTCCCAAACCTGTCCCAGAAGAGGAAGTGCCTGTTCCTAAAAAGGTGCCACCTCCACCAGCCAAAGGTACATCTAACATTTATAATAGAAATAAGAAAAAACATTAAGACTGATATTACTTGTCATCCATATTCATCCATAGTATTAGGCACCAATATTGGCAGTTCAAATTTTTGTGATGTCTTATATGTTTGTCCATGGTGACTTGAGCTCAAAATCTTTAAGAAAAAATATCTTTCTTTCAATCCCCGAAGTTCCTAAGCCTGTCCCAGAAGAGAAAGTGCCTGTTCCCAAAAAGGTTCCAGCACCACCAGCCAAAGGTATATCTAATATTTGTAATAGTAGTATTAAAAAAATTACTTGTTGGAAAGAAGAAGCCACCCCCTCAATAGAAGATTGGATAATCAAAACAATGGAAATAGCTCAGATGGACAGATTGACAATTCTAATAAAACAAAAAGAACTGGGAGATTATGAACTTACTTGGAATCCATTTATAGAATTTTTTCAAAAAGAATATAAAATAAAACTATTGTAACGGAAAAATATTAGAAGAGATAAATAAGAATATATTAGAATATATGTACTAGAGTATAAGATCAAATGAAAGGTTTAAAATATAATAAGAATTAAGATATCTATATATTTATATATTAAAGAAATATTAATAAAAGGAAGGAATAAAATAAAAGAGGAATATAACAGTAATATAGTAAAAATTAAAAGTAAGAAGCTTTCTTCAAGAAAGAAACAGGAAGTCATTTTAAACTAATTGTTCTACGTGATGTAATGTTATAAGAATTTTGATATGTAGGATTATTTAGTTTTGAATGTAAATTTATTAAGTTTGTTATGTATTTTGTCATTTATCCTTATGTCGTTGATGTTGTTGATGTCTTTGGTTTTTTTTGTGGTTTTTTTTTTTAATAATAAAATTATAATAAAAAAAAAATTACTTGTCATTCTTATTCTTAAGTATTAGACACCAATATTGATCATTCAAAGTTTTGTGATGTCTTATGTGTTTGTCCATGTTGACTTGAGACCAAAATCTATTTTTAAAAGTAGTATGAAAAAGATTACTTGTCTTCCTTCTTCTTAAGCATTAGACACAAATATTTGTAGTTCAGAGTTTTATGATGTCTTCTGTGTTTGTGTTGACTTTAGACCAAAATCTATTTTTTTTAAAAAAAACCTATATACTCTCTTAAAGTGCCTAAAGTTCCCAAGCCTGTTCCAGAAAAGGAAGTGCCCGTTCCCAGAACAGTGCCAGCTCCACCAGCCAAAGGCATATCTAATATTTGTAATAGTAGTATTAAAAAAATTACTTGTCATCCTTATTCTTAAGTATTAGACACCAATATTGATCATTCAAAGTTTTGTGATGTCTTATGTGTTTGTCCATGTTGACTTGAGACCAAAATCTTTACAAAAAAATCCTCTATCTTACAAGTGCCTGAAGTTCCCAAACCTGTCCCAGAAGAGAAAGTTCCAGTTCCTAAAAAGGTGCCACCTCCACCAGCCAAAGGTATATCTAATATTTGTAATAGTAATATGAAAAAGATTAATGTTGACATTACTTGTATTCCTTATTCTTCAAAGTTTTGTGATGTCTTATATGTTTGTCCATGGTGAGTTGAGATCAAAATCTTTAAGAAAAAATATCTGTCTTTCAATTCCTGAAGTTCCCAAACCTGTCCCAGAAGAGGAAGTGCCTGTTCCCAAAAAGGTGCCAACTCCGCCAGCCAAAGGTACATCTAATATTTCAAACACTATGAAAATAATTTACAATGGACAGTACTTGCCATTCATATTCTTCAATTAAGTGAAAAACACCAAAGGCAGTGCTTCAAAGTTTTGTGTTGTCTTGTACATCTGTGCATGCTGAGTTGCAAAGAAAATCTTAAAACGAGAAAACCATCTCTTTTTAAAGTGCCGGAAGTTCCCAAACCTGTCCCAGAAGAGGAAGTGCCTGTTCCCAAAATGGTGCCACCTCCACCAGCCAAAGGTACATCTAACATTTATAATTGAAATAAGAAAAAACATTAAGACTGATATTACTTGTCATCCATATTCATCCATAGTATTAGGCACCAATATTGGCAGTTCAAATTTTTGTGATGTCTTATATGTTTGTCCATGGTGACTTGAGCTCAAAATCTTTAAGAAAAAATATCTTTCTTTCAATCCCCGAAGTTCCTAAGCCTGTCCCAGAAGAGAAAGTGCCTGTTCCCAAAAAGGTTCCAGCACCACCAGCCAAAGGTATATCTAATATTTGTAATAGTAGTATTAAAAAAATTACTTGTCATCCTTATTCTTAAGTATTAGACACCAATATTGATCATTCAAAGTTTTGTGATGTCTTATGTGTTTGTCCATGTTGACTTGAGACCAAAATCTATTTTTAAAAGTAGTATGAAAAAGATTACTTGTCTTCCTTCTTCTTAAGCATTAGACACAAATATTTGTAGTTCAGAGTTTTATGATGTCTTCTGTGTTTGTGTTGACTTGAGACCAAAATCTATTTTTTTTAAAAAAAAAACTATATACTCTCTTAAAGTGCCTAAAGTTCCCAAGCCTGTTCCAGAAAAGGAAGTGCCCGTTCCCAGAACAGTGCCAGCTCCACCAGCCAAAGGCATATCTAATATTTGTAATAGTAGTATTAAAAAATTACTTGTCATCCTTATTCTTAAGTATTAGACACCAATATTGATCATTCAAAGTTTTGTGATGTCTTATGTGTTTGTCCATGTTGACTTGAGACCAAAATCTTTACAAAAAAATCCTCTATCTTACAAGTGCCTGAAGTTCCCAAACCTGTCCCAGAAGAGAAAGTTCCAGTTCCTAAAAAGGTGCCACCTCCACCAGCCAAAGGTATATCTAATATTTGTAATAGTAATATGAAAAAGATTAATGTTGACATTACTTATATTCCTTATTCTTAAGCATTAGACACCAATATTGGTAGCTCAAAGTCTTGTGATGTCTTATATGTTTGTCCATGGTGAGTTGAGATCAAAATCTTTAAGAAAAAATATCTGTCTTTCAATTCCTGAAGTTCCCAAACCTGTCCCAGAAGAGAAAGTGCCAGTTCCCAAAAAAGTGCCAGCTCCACCAGCCAAAGGTACATCTAATATTTTGAAACTGCATACAAAAACCACATTGAGACAAATGAGAGGGGACATGATTGTGTTGTACAAAAGTATGCATGGTGTGGATAAAGTGGACAAGGAGAAGCTATTTTTCCCTTCCCAAAATGCTAGAACCAGAGGTTACCCAATGAAATTGAATCTTGAAAAAATCAGAACAAACAGAAGGAAATATATTTTTATACAACATGTAATTCAACTTTGGAATTTGCTGGCTACCAGCTTGGCTGTCTAAACAAGGGTTGGACCGAGTCATGGAAATTATGGGGATCAATGGCTATTAGCTTTGATGGCACTATGACTACCTCCAAAGGCCATCTGCTGGGAGACTCATGGGCTTCCTTGTGCAGCTGGGTGGCAGCTGTGAGAATAGACTGCTGGACTAGATGGGCTAGGAGTCTGATTTAGCAGGGCATTGCTCATGTTCTTATGCTCTTATGTTCCTATTGATGTTACCTGTCACTTATATTCTTAAATATTAAGCACCAATATCAACTGTTCAGAATTCTTTGATGTCTTATATGTTTGATCATCTTAAAAAAACCCTGTACTATCTTTAAAGTGCCTGAAGTTCCTAAACCTGTTCCAGAAAAGAAAGTGGCTGAAGCTCCCAAAAAAGTGCCAGTTCCTCCAGCCAAAGGTACACCTAGCTATATAATTTTTGGAATCATTCACCTTGTCATTAATCTATCATTTCTGTTGCTCCAGAACAAACTCAAAAAACCTCACTGTTTAAGAATCTATCCTATATAGCTGTATATTGTTAGTAGGTTCATAGTTTTAAAATGCTTGATGTGTCCAAGAAAGTCTTCCCTGAAAAGAAGATACCCACTGCTCCTCCTAAAAAATGTTAACTCCACCTATGAAAGGAACAATCCTTCTTACCTGGTTAAAAATTTATTCCACATCATTAAACTCTGTATATATACTTCATAGTCTGTCAAATATATGTTAATAATGTGTATGTCACATATTTGCAAAAAAAGAAAAGAAAAAAAAGATCATGAACTCATATTGTATGTTTAGTGTTGCTTTCTTATTCTTGCATTGTAAAGCAATGACTATATAGCAGTTGCAGTCCTCCCAGTCAACCATAGAACTCACTAGGTGACTTTGGGATTGTCACTATCTCACAGGGCTCTTGTTGCAAGAATAAAATGAGGGGAGACCCACTCTGTGCCAATTTGAATTCTCAAAGCAAAGTGGAATATAAAATTAAATAAAAATAAGTGAAACAGAGATTCATATGGAAAATTATTTGCTGCTACATGAAAAGAAATTTGGTATCTAAGAGAATTTCAGTGTCTCCCAAATATTTGGCAAAGATTTTTTCCTCATAATCTCTTGTAAAGTATTCCAGTTTATTTCTGCTGGCTAGCAATATTACATACCTTTTTAGTTACATGTTTTTTAGAATAATGTATTGTAATTATTTGATACCTGTGGGTGCTTTTACTTTCACTTTGTTTTGAATATTTTTAACCAGTTTTTGAAATAATGGCAAATTAATTTTCTTTAAAGTGCCTGTGATAAGTAAGAAGATTGTCCGTGAGGAAAAGGTCACTGTTCCTGCTCCTACTGTTGAAGAATATGTTTATGAAGAATACGAGAGGTATGAAACATATAAGACTGAGGAGTTCCTGCCAGCAGAAGAAGCTGAAGAACGGGAAGAATATGAAGAAGTTCCAGAAGAACCTGAAGTTGAGCATTATGAGGAAGTTCCAGAAGAACCTGAAGTTGAGCAATATCAGGAAGCTCCAGAAGAACCTGAAGAGTATGAGGAAACAGTGGAACAAGAAGAATATGAGTATTATGAAGAAGTTCAAGAGATTAAGAAGATTGAAGAATATGAGGAAGCATATGAGGTTCCAGAAGTCATAGGTACATTAGTTCTTTTATTTGTTGTGTCTTGTTTAGACCCTCTTCAAATCTTTTCCTTCCACCAACTCTCATTTACTGATTTGTATATAGAAGGTTCCATGTGGGAATGTGGGTCAGATCAAGTATCCTGTCATTACTGGGGATTTTCAAGAAAAAATATAGTTATGATCAATACCTACTGAAATTGGTAATTTGGTTTCTTTGCAAATAATTAGAACTCCTGTTTAAAATGTTTCTCAAGTGCCTGAGATGCCTAACAGAAGCATTCCTGAAGTATAGGTGCAAACTGTTGTACCTAGGAGAGAAAGATAGATAAGTTACTATCATAGTTGTTCTGGAACCCTGAGGCCTCATATTTCTTTATTAAAGGATCATATTCTTTATATTTCCTTTTTCATTAGCATTCATGATCAAAGTTAGGCCAATATATTACTAGTTAAATTATTTAAGATTATCAACCAGATCATTATTATTTTTGTAGTCTGCTTTTTATACAAAGAATCACAGAGCAATTTAGCAAAAAATACAACACAGTGAAATCAAATCCACTTTAATATAATTCCAGTTTAAGTTGTGAAAATTGACCATTATTTAGAGAAGCAAAACTGACCATTATTTAGAGAAGCAAAACTAGGGGAATAGGTGTATTAAATTAACTAGGTTTCCCTACCACCATCACCACTTATCTCATAGAAGATTCTGAGCAATGGAAAAATCATAGTAAGGTAAAAGGTCCAGAACATAAAAGTTTGAACCCCAAAATTTTGGCTCAGGACCAAAAGGCATCTCTACTTGTGCTAGAGGGAGAGTTGTCCAATTGTCTGTAGCCCCATTCCTCCCTCCCTGCCCAACGCTCAACTCTTTTAAGAAATTTTCATTTTGTGATTGGAATTATTGCCTGCTATGAGTTGGTCTCTTTTTTGTTTCTCCCTAAGATTTGAATGTGAGGTACTCAATTTGTTCTTGTTTATTGTTGACTAATCCCTAATTCAATGGCTGAATAAGTACTTAAAAAATAAATCAATATTTTTAAAGTGCTTGCAGTTGAGAAGCCAGTCCCAGAAGAAAAAGTACCAATTGCTGTGCCTAAAAAAGAAGTGGCTCCTCCACCTAAAGTTACCCTTTTTCTCCAGTTATCATTATGAAATAAATTCTGACTTGATTGCTGATATTCTGTCCAACATCTTGTCTCTTACCTTTGTACGTATTGGTTATGTCGGGTTATGTGCTCACTATGTGTGATCTTGTGTTCTGTTCTTTTGTCGTTATTAAGTAACATTCTTCTAAGATTCCTCTACAAATTAATAACAAAAAATTATACCTGTATCTTTAAAGTGCCTGAAGTGCCTAAGAAAGCTGTTCCTGAAGAGAAGGTACCTAAAGCTGTTCCAAAAAGAAAGGAGCCTTTACCACCTAAAGGTACATTTAATATTGAGGGGAAAGGAGATTAAAATCTTGTACTTACTTTCATCAGTTTGGTGTTAATGATATTGCCCTAGTTTTTGTTTCTGTCTGGACATGATTCTCCCAGGCCTTGGGTTAGGGTGGTTGGTGCCCCCTTTGTTGGATTCAATTGTTGGTGGGATGGATTGGGGTTCTCTGGGTTCACCATTTTTGTTCTTCTTTTTCGGTGTCTGAGTCTGGTTTTGTTGTTTGTCTCGGCTTTACTGGGGTTTTGTTTTATTGTTTTGGCATATTGTGACGCAGCACCTTAGATGATTCAATGTTAAAGTCCTAATTTAAGTGTGAAGTATCTTATCAAACAGAGCAATGCTAGTAGCCATGATGTCAGCTATACTAATTCATCTTCAGCTGCAAAAATAATTGCTCGGGCTGCTAGTCATTGCATTTTGAAAAGGAAAGAGCAATAATGGATGTGGAGCCCTTGGAAAAGACGACTGATGCCCTTTCTTCCTCTCTGTTCCCCTCTGGGTTTATTTTCTTTGCCATTTTTGTTCTTTTGTCTTGTGCTGTTTTTTGTGTTTTTTTCTATTGTTCATTGTTTTTAATGTTTTAACAATTGTAAACTGCCCAGAGTCGCTGGGAGTTGGGCAGCATATATATTTAATATATTATTATTATTATTATTATTATTATTATTATTATTGACATTAGAATGCAAATTATTAATGAACTGTGTTTTTGAGAGTTTTAGTTCCAGTTTTATTTATCATTGATTACATGTCTTGATCTGTTCATTGAATGCTGTCTCTCTAATTTGTCATTTGTGTGTATCATTTTGAATTTTCTCAAATCTACTAATATCTTTAAAGTATATGAACTGGAAGAGGATGGTCTTCCAGAAGAAAAGGTACCAACTGGCATTCCCCCAAAAGACAAAGCTCCTCCAGCTAAAGGTACATCTGTTCGTATACAAATTTCTTAAGCAATCAACCCATCTTAAAGTGTTTTCTCAGTCTTTTTTCGCCTGCTCCCTTCCTTTTTTCTCTAATATGTTTTATGTTTGTCTATATACTCAAAAAGAAACTAATATCTTTGATGTGCCTCCAGTGGCCAAGAGAAAAGTGCTAGAAAAGAAGAAACCTGTTCCTAAAGAAGAAGTACCACTCATCAAAGGTAATATCCTCAAGCTGCAACTGGAATAACAGTTGATAACTCTTCTTTTTCCTCTATTAATCTCTTTTAGAATGAAAGATTTAGTGGAAGATGGATTCATTCATTGAATTTTTTTAAAGTGTGTGCAATTTTATAGAATAATTAAATGAGATAAAAATTCAGTACTGAGAATCTAATGTCTTTCTGCTGGGTGCTTCCATAGTCACGGGAAGCAACATGTGTAGCCAATGATGACCCTCAATATATTGCTCTCAATTTACTTTGGAACACTGAATGAAAATTTTAAGAGATCTCTCAATGCCATTTTAGGGAAAAAACATCTATCTTCTAGGTGGTTAGTCTGAAGTTAAATGCATCTTTTCAATTAACTTACTTCTTGATGAGATGATCATCAGTCTCATAGCCATGCTGGCATGGGATGATGAAGATTATAGTAGAACAATTCTAGAAGACAACAATTTGAGGAAAACTGCCCTAGGTTTAGGTTTGCAGATTTATAGTATAATATTTTTATCATTCCAGCCCATCTAAAGCAGGCATCTACATGAAAGAAATAGTTGACCTAAAACCAAAACCACAATTTTTATCACTAATTTTTGCATGGAAGGAACCATACAAGGAAATACAGGACCAGTGAAATATGTATGTTGTTGTAACTGTTTGTTTGTCTGTCACTTGCATTAACTTCTTATTTTAAAAAAATACTAATATCTTTAAAGCACCTGAGATTCAAGAGAAGAAGATTCCTCAAAAAATAATTCCTACTGCATGGACTTCTAAAGTACAGGAAATTCCAGCATCTAAAGGTATATCAGCTCTTCATGAAAGTAATCATAAAATAAATGAATTTCAAGGCAATTCAAGCAAGCTATCATCACAGTTCATTATCATATATTTCTGAATTTTGTGTATTATTGTCATAAATTGTTTATTTTGTCTGGTTTTCTGTGTTTTACATTTTGAAAAAAAGAACCTCATGCAGAAATAATATCTTTAAAAGAATCCTGTGATATACTGTATGTGTGTGTGTGTGTTTGTGCGTGTGTATGTGTGTATATGTGTGTGTGTATGTATGTGTGTGTGTGTGTGTGTGTGTGTGTGTGTGTATATATATATATATATATATATATATATATATATATATATAAATTCTCATCTAGGGAAGAGAATGCACTTATTGAAAGTGTGCACCTCTTTAATTAGAACATTTTGAAAAATAATCTAACCTGTCAATGTTTCATATTACATACCCTAGCTAGATTGTAATGTCATCGTTAATTTATTTTGGTCATTAGACTAGCACATGCCAAAAGAAGAAATATATACACCCTAGTTAGATAACTGGACCCTTTGAGGTTCTGCTAAGAATTACCACTAACTCCATCATTGTTTTGTTATCAATGGCCTGATTTATCAGATCAGCCTTAAGTTTCATACAGGGAATCAATTGTTGTCCTATAGGATTAGGAGCCACATGAAATTTCATTATCTGTTATATTAAAGTTAATTAAGGTAGCTTTCCTGGAACCATTATCCCATTATTGTCTTTTGTTTATCCAAGATATGCTTTTTAAAATGTGCTTTTCAGGAAAAATTAAGGGAGAAAAATAGTATTTAACTAAGATAGAGTTTATTTACTTTTTTTAAACATTTAACTGAAAAACTGCCTCCAAATCTAAAACTTAAACTAGAATACTCAAATTATAATTTGATTAGTTCCACTGTCTTCAGACAAGTAGACTAAATATAGCAAAATCTGATGCACATTTTTTCAGAAGGAAGTTGTGTGCAGTATGGTTTACTCTCAGGTATACAATAGAAAGCATCTTTACTATTCCTTTTTTTCTTAGCAATAGTTACCTTGATGGTTGTTGTGGGTTTTCCGGGCTGTTAGAGTTCTGCAGATCAGTCCGTCAGTCCATCAGTTTATTCCAGTCTTATACCAATATAAGCAATATATAATAATAATATATTATTATTATATATATAATATAAAATATTATACATATATAATATACAATATATGTGTCCATGAGTGCTCTGTGAGTGTTTATAAATCTATCTTAAAAGATAGTAAATAAAATTTAAGACAAAGTTAAAATACATTTATAAAACATCCTGACTAAAATCCATGAGTGAAGTTCAAAAGGAGCAATCTATGTCTAGATTATAAAGTAATATCTAAAATTATATAAAATGGGATAACATCTAAAATTACAAAAATGTGATAGCATCTAAAATTTAACTAAAATGGGATAATATGTAAAGTTACAAAAAAATGATAACATCTAAGATTACATAGAATACATCTGTCTAGCACGAACTTGGCCTACCAAGATCCAGTGGATCTTCCATGCTGCTGCACAAAACCTGGCCACATGCGCTGTAATAATAGGCAGTTCATCTATGAGCAGCATCTGGGCATAGGCCAAGTCTGAATGAGTCTGTTGCAAGCACATCTAACTTCTGATTGAGTATTTTTATAAGGGAATAAATTATTTAATCCAAAAACCAACCTCCTTCAAATTAGAGTCTTGATATAGAGTGCTAGATCTTCTGTTTGTTCACAGTCCTTTGTTGTCTTTTTCTCTGAAAATGTTCAAAGTATGAGTTGTATGTCTAAAGGAAACCAATGTTTTTAAGTGGCAGAAACCTATGAGGAAATCCTCCTAGAAGAAAAAGAAGAAAGGGTTCCAGATATTATTTCTGGGAAAGAGGAGATTCTGCCTTCCAAAGGTACATAATCTCTTCAAAGAATACATAAAACAACAAAATCACCAAACCATTGAAAATGTTCCATTATTTTACTTGTTCAGTTTGATGCTGCCATTTGCATTTTGTGTTTTACAAATTCTTACAAGAATTAATTTTATTTAAAGTGTCTAAGGTATCCAGAAAAGGAATGGCAGAAGAGAAGATACCTGTTGCAAAAGTTGAAAAACCAGAGACGGTTTCTATATATAAAAAAGCAGAATCCAGTGCTGAAATTAAAATCATACAACCTCAAATATCAGAAGAGAAGAAATTTGTTGCTACACCTCCCAAACCAGAATCCATCATTATACCTAAACCAGCAGAACCTCGGGTACCAGAACAGAAGATAACAGTTTCCAAATCTAGAAAACAAGAACTTACTGAACTGCTAGAAGTAGTAGAGACAGTGCCAGAAAAGAAGGTAGCCATTGCTAAGCCTAGAAAAACCCAAATGGTAGAGCCTGAAGCTCCCGAAGAAACAACTGAACCTCAGCTGTCAGAAAGGAAAATAGCAGTTACTAAACCTAAAAAAGCTGAGCCCCCTACAATGCAGAAAATGGTAGAGCCTCAGGTGCCTCAACAGAAAATAGCTATCACAAAACCTAGGAAACCAGAGCATGTTGGGCTTCCTGAAATATTCAAGGTTGAAGTGGAAGAACAGAAGGAAACTGTTGCTAAACCCCCCAAACCAGAACATGTGGTGATACTTGAAACCATAGAACAAATACCAGGAAAAAAGATAATAATTAGTAAACCTAAAAAACCAGAGACTGTTACAGTAGACAAAACTGTGGCATCTAAACTGAAGGTTGTTAGGCCCAGACCAAAAAAACCAGAATCCGCAGTGGTGCCAGAACCAATAGAGTTTAAGAAGGAAGAGGGGGAGGAAGAAGAAGAGGAAGAAGAAGAAATTATTATTGCTAAACCCTCCAAACCAGAACATGTGGTGATACCTGAAACCATAGAACGAATACCAGGGGAAAAGGTAGTAATTACTAAACCTAAAAAAACAGAGACTATTACAGTAGATAAAACCGTGGAATCTAAACTGAAGGTTGTAGGACCCAGACCAAAAAAACCAAGATCCACAGTGGTGTCAGAACCAACAGAGTTCGAGGAGGAGGAGGAGGAGGAGGAGGAGGAGGAGGAGGAGGAGGAGGAGGAGGAGGAGGAGATTATTATTGCTAAACCCACCAAACCAGAACATGTGGTGATACCTGAAAGAGTTGAATCTCAAGTGCCTGAAAAGAAGAAAACTATTGTTAAACCTAAAAAACCAATTACAATGCCTAAAACAGTAAAAGTGGAAGAAGTAAAAACAGAAACCACCAAACCCAGAAAACCCGAACCTATTGCAGTACTTGAAAAAGTAGAGCAGCAAAAACGGGAAGAAGAGAAGATAGCTATTGCTAAACTCCCCAAACCTGAACATGTGGTCATATGTGAAACAGTAGATCACCAAGAGCCAGAAAAGAAGATTGCCGTTGCTAAAGCTAAGCCACCTGAGCCAATTATCATCCTCCAAAAGGTGGAGCCTCAAGTGCCAAAACAAAAGATAACTGCAACCAAACCTAGAAGACCAGAATCCCTTGTGCTGACTGAGGCGGAAGAGTTTGAAGCAGTAGAAGAAAATATAGCCATTGTACAGCCTCAAGAACTAGAACATGTGCCCCTTGAACCAGTAGAACCTCCCAAGCCTGAAAAAAAGAAAGAGATCATGAAATCTAAGAAAACTATTACGAAGCCTAAAAAAGTACAAAAAATGGAAGGAGAAAAATTAGCTATTGCCAAAACCAGGAAACCAGAACCCATTGTGGTACCTGAATCGTTAGTAGTTGAGGTGGAAGAAAAGGAGGCAGCCATTTCTGAACCCAAAAAACCCGAACATTTTGTGATGCTTGAAAGAGAACTTCTGGTACCTAAAGGGAAGAAAGGTATAGCTAAATCCAAAACAACTGTTATAGCGTCTAAAACAATAGTAGAGGAAGAAAAGATTGCTATTTCCAAACCCAGGAAACCAGAAGTCTTTGTGGTGTCAGAAATAATGATGGAGGAGGAGGAGGAGGAGGAGGAGGAGGAGGAGGAGGAGGAGGAGGAGGAGGAGGAGGAGCAGCTTGAAAGAGTGATGCCTCAAAAATCAGAAGAAAAAGTGATTGTTGCTAAACCTAAAAAAAGAGAACCTGAAACCATAGAACCTTCATCAAAAAAAGGTAGATGTTGTCTTCAAAAACAAAATACACTCTTATAAGTGTTTGTCTAGTACCAATCGAAGAGAGTTTGTCACGTTTGTCTAGTTTTGTATGGAAGGAATGTCTCCTTTAAAATACATTTTTATATTTGTACAAACCCCTTGTTTTATAATATGGAACTGAATATGTGAAAGTCATGTCAAATTTACTGTCAAATCTTGTTGCCTTTTGTTGTCTTGTTGATAATTATTGGTGTGATTTCGTTTTCCATTTATGTAATTAACACCATCTAATATCTTTCAAATATCTGATATATACAAGAAACGTGTCCTAGAAAAGTAAGTAATGTAGTTTTTTAAATGGAAAATAAAAGGGAAATATGCTTTTAATAATATAATATAATGTAAAACCTAAGATCTGATATTAAGAAGAAAGAAAAACCTACCATTTAAACAAAATAAATTTCAGGGCTGAGGAGAAGTGGAAATAATCTTGCAAATGGATATTGCAGTTATTTTGAAATCTTTCATATTTTCAGTTGAGTCCAGTCATGTCCCTCAACCAAGAGAAACCTCCAATGTCTCAACGGAAAGCATATTTGCTTATGTAAATGGATGACCTAGGATGAATGAGCTGGAACTGGAAACTCTTATCCCAATTCCTTAGTTGCTCAAAGTATTTATCGTATTTGTCACATGACCATGCCCTGCTCATTTATAGCTCAACTCTCGAAGATGTCCTCAGGAATGACTTGTTCATGATAATGAGAAGGATCCTGAATGTCTCTCCATGTGATTTTACTACCAGTATTCTTGACATTGTGTCTTTGTGTCTTTTCTTGTCTGTTTGAACAAATATTGTGTTATCTTGTCTCATTTCTCTATACTGTGTTAAAGCTATTTGGAAGTCTTTAAACTAAGACATACTAATATCTTTAAAGTTCCTGAGATGCCCACGAAGGTTGTGCCAGAAGAGAAAGTAATTGTTGCTGTGCCTAAAAAACCAGAGCCACCACCTCCTACTAAAGGTACATCTCAGTCCCAATATCATTTTGAGAAAAATGTGCCATGTTTTCCTCTTGCTCTTGAAAATTCAGTGTTTCTTTTATACTTCTATAACTTTATTTTTTTAATCTGAAATCTTGGAGTAACTATTGAAACAATGCTAAGAGTTATGAATGGCTACATCCAATTTCTAATTCCTTTTCATCTACATGTTAACATACTGAAATGTAACAGAAAACAATACTATTTCTTTAAAGTGCCTGAAGTGCCCAAGAAAGCAGTCCCAGAAGAGAAGGTACCAGCTGCTGTTCCGGAAGCACCTCCAGCCAAAGGTACATTAAAGATTACACAGATGGAGGATCAGAATTAGAGTATCTGTTTTCTTTGCAAACATGCATTGCTACTTTTTATTTTATAGATGATTATTTCTGAGCCCTGTTACTGGCATATAAAAACAGAATGTTCTTCCTCTTCACCTGTCTTTCAAAACGGATGATGTTTAAGCTAATGGTGTTTGCTTGTTCAGAATTTATGGCACTGTTTGAATATAACTTTTTCTAAGGACGTGCACAATAAATAAATAAAGCTTATATATGAGTGAATGTTGTACACAGAAGAGACTAGCATAATTAAGGCTGCAGTCCTGTAGCTGCTCACCTAGGAAGAAGCTCCACTGAAGTCAATGGGATTTACTTTTGAATAGGCATTTATAAGATTACATTATATAATCTTATGCATAATAATATAAAGACTATAAAGTATAAATAATATAAAGGCTATAAAGAAATATCAGGTTATTTCACTGCCTGACAGTGGAATAAGATGACATTCAGCCCCAGTTGATTCACCCTAGGGAGAATCCGATCGATTGTATTTTAAGATTCCTTGTTGAGATTCTTGTCAAAAGCCATGAGACTGAGGTTGCATGGATATTATATTAATAAATATATAAACAAACTGATGTGTCACAGCTGAGATAATTGTCTCTCCAGTTACTTCCCAACAAATGGGAAGAAGCGTTTAAAGTACATGTTTGATAATATCCAGCACGCAAATGGGAAGTTAGATAATACGTCACACAGTGCTTATGCTTATTTTATTAGATGTGCATCCTCCTGTGTTCAATGAGAGCTTAAACTAAGTGAGCAAAGGCTGAAGCCTTAACCATGGCAATGCCACGCTGGACTGACTTCATCATGCGTATGCTTTCTACTGCAGTCATCATTTGATTATATTGTGTATTATCCTTTCACTTTCATTTCTAAAACGTTCTTTGCAAAGCCCACGTGTGGGGACTTTCTCCTCCTCTGCAGCTCCCAGAAAACTGTCAAGATTTGCTCTGTAAGCTTTGGAAACCTTCTGGGAGGCTATGGAGTGGAGCAGGAATCAGCTCCTTCTGCTTATGTCAGTGGAAACTGCTTCTGTTATTGAAAGTATACTGTTAGCTCTAGCCCTGTGTGTATGCCACAATTTATGCACAAGAGTAATAACAACCCATACCCTTCCTTTAATAGTGCCTGAAGTACCAAAGAAACCCATTCCAGTAGAAAAACCTGTGCCTAAAAAACCAGAGGCCCCACCGGCTAAAGGTACATACAGTTTGTAAACTCAGCAAACACACTTACTATGGATCTTCCATTACTGTGCACTTTACTATTTGCCCTTAAATTTCTGTTGTACTTTTAATCATGCTATATGTACCTTGTATGTTGTTGCTTCATTTCATTAAAACTAGGCATAACGGATGATGGATTGTGTACTACTGATCATTTTTAGTGACGGGGTTTAGCATATGAAAGCTTTTTTAAATGTTTGGGATGCATAACATTGACATCAGCTAATATTTTCAAGTGCCCGAGGTGCCAAAGAAACCTGTTGTTCCAAAAGAAAAGGTTCCAGTTGCTGAGCCAAAGGAACCAGAAGCTCCACCTGCTAAAGGTATGTGTTATTATTAAGAAAAGATAATAAGTAATACTACACATTTTAAAGCAAAATATTTCAGGTTATTATATTGCATGTAGGTAATATGGAAATAGGTTTGTCTAAAAATCAGGAACATAAATAATGGGCAGGTGGCTTTATTTTTGTTATTTTTTGGAGCCTGCATTCTTCTAGTCATTTCCAAAGTACTTGTACTAAAAATATATTAATATTTTGAAGTGCCTGAAGTGCCAAAGAAAGTTGTCCCTGAAAAGAAAGTACCAGCTAAGGTGCCTAAGAAACCAGAAGTTCCACCCACTAAAGGTAGGAATTGTTAATAATTGCTGATAATTATTAATAATAGTTAATGTTTGATACCATTTTCTTGAGGGAGAATGGGCAGGCTTGGGTGTTATTTTTAGGAATCTGTTACAAGTCATGATGACGTCATCTTTGTCATAGCATCATGGTGCAAATGACGGAAATTATGTAATTTCCCTTATCATGACGTGATATATACAGTCTGTCACTCAGGTCATTTGCACAATGAGCATTTCTATTTAATCTTTGTAAGATTAACATCTCCTCCAGATCTTTAAAATTCAAAGCATTAAAATGCCTTTTTATCTTTAAAGTTCCTGAGGTTCCTAAGGAAGTGGTCCTCGAAGAGGAAGTCCAGGTTCCTGAGATCAAAAAGCCAGAGCCGCCTCCTGCCAAAGGTACAGATCTTCCAGCAATTTTTATTTTCTAGGGCCCAGAAGTATTATTCTAGATACAAGTGATACCAGAGATTCGTGCATTGTTTTGCTGCGTGAACTAAATTACATTAAAAGACTTTAAAAATAAAATAAAATCAGAGATGGCATGGAGCCTGGTGAGCACAATAAAGTGATGTTTGTGGGCACCACTTGAGTTAGGATTTGTGAAGTCACGCTGCCCAGCAGGGATGGTGTTCTGTTTTGATGGGATTTGGTTCCTTCTTCAGCGCAGTCCTCTTTTAAAGTTTGATTTCTTACTGTTTTCTACCCTTTGTAGACTGCCCAGAGTGTTTGATGCATGGGCAACCTTAGAAATTGACTGAATAAATAAATGTCATAGAACCATAGAACCACAGAACACAGAACATAGAACATAGAACCATAGAACCATAGAACCATAGAACCATAGAACCATAGAACCATAGAACCATAGAACCATAGGGTTGGAAGGGACCTTGGAGGTCTTCTAGTCCAACTCCCCATGTCCTTCCATGAGTAAATTCTGTCTCCCTTTAAAAATCAAACGTAACATTCATTACACTTCTTTTTACCTGACTTCATATGTATGAATAAAATATCCTCTTCTGCCTTACTGCAAATACTATCATAAGATGGCTGCACATAGAGTACTGGAAATGTATAATTGATTTATTATATTTACACATATATTAGTTTTCCCTTTTCTAATGTCCTTGCACATTTAAATAATTGAGATACTTCTTTTCAAAACTGAGAATAATATCTTTGAAGTTCCAGAGGTGCCAGAGAAAGTCATCCCAGAAGAAAAAGTACCCGTGAGAAAGCCGGAACCTCCTGCCCCCAAAGATATATGTTAGCATATATGGCTTGCATGTTCAGGGATTACATTAGTATTTCAGTGTCATGGCTTCCCGAGATTTCCTGTTATTTTGTCACCACCACATTCAAAATGTTCAGGGGCAATTCAGTTCTTATTCTGTGGATCAGTTACCAGAAATTCAGCATCATTTGATGTTTTTGTCTAAATTTTTAAAGCACTTCTTTTCTTGAGGTGGTGTTTCTCTCTTCTACATTAATTAATTCTGTCCATTGTACTTCAAAGTGCCAGAGGTTTCCAAGAAAGTTGTTCTAGAAAAGAAACCAGTTGAACCAGAAGCTCCACCTGCTGAAGGTATGTGTTATTTTAAAGAAATAATTAACAATAATATTATATATTTTAAAGCAAACTCTTTCACAGTTTAATAGTGCATGAATATAATATGGAAATATATTTGCCTAAAAATCAGGAACATGAAAAATGGTCAGGTGGCTTTATTTCGGGGTTTTTTTTTTTTTTTTGGCACCAGCATTCTTCTAGTCATTTCCAAAGTACTTGTACTAAAAATATATTAATATTTTGAAGTGCCTGAAGTGCCAAAGAAAGTTGTCCCTGAAAAGAAAGTACCAGCTAAGGTGCCTAAGAAGCCAGAAGCTCCACCCACCAAAGGTATGAATTGTTAATAATGGTTAATAATAATTAATGTTTGATACTATTTTCTTGAGGGAGAATGGGCAGGCGTGTGTGTGTTTATAGGAATCCATTACAAACCATAATTTTTGTCATAGCATCATGGTGCAAATGACAGAAATTATGTAATGATATTACCATGTTCTCCCTTGCCCGATCCCATGGATATATGTATTTCTTTGTGTTTTGTACTGTTGATCTATAAAGGAAAAAAAAGCTGCACTTCTGTAAATGATGTCAGTCTCATCCTGGTTCTCTCCCATGAGTCCATATTTATAAACATTTGTATTTAATTAATTTTGTTATGATTAACATCTCCTCCAGATCTTTAAAATTCAAAGCATTAAAATGCCTTCTTATCTTTAAAGTTCCTGAGGTTCTTAAGGAAGTGGTCCTCGAAGAGGAAGTCCAGGTTCCTGAGATCAAAAAGCCAGAGCCGCCTCCTGCCAAAGGTACGAATTGGGACTTGGACCATCATACAGGAAGGACAGGACAGGAATTTCTGGCTAAGGGGCTTATTTAGAAATTTGAAGTCCTATTCAGAGCACTCCCCTAGAATGGCTTCCATGGGCCAGAGGACTGGCTGATGCAAACAGTGGATTCCAGAAGGCAAAGGGAGTCCTAAGCATTCATGTACTAAAAGATAAATTGAAGAAGTTGCTCCCCATCACTCTCCTTCATTCTCTTCCCCCCCCCCCCCCCAAATTCTCTTTCAAATCCCGATGTACCTGTCTTTAAAGAAAAATGTACAGCTGGGCACGCTTTTCAAACAAAGCACTGTGCCAAAGCCATTCCTCTTCCAACATTTTTATTTTCCAGGAATAAATGGACAACCCCCTGTAGGGCCTGGAAAAATTCCTCTAAATAAAAATGATGCTAGAGGTTGATGTTTTTCTTTACAGCATGACAGCTTCCCCTGTTAATTTTGCTTCCGTAAGTTTTTTTGCAGATTTAAGTAATGGACTCAACTGAAAATAATATTCTATCTTTAAAGTTCCAGAAGTGCCAAAGAAAGTCATCCCAGAAGAAAAGGTTCCTGTGAAAAAGCCAGAACCTCCAGCCCCCAAAGGTACATGTTAGTATATTAGACCAAAAAATGTGACTTGAGTATTTAGTGATTTTGTTTGTATTCAAAACAAAACTAAATTAATACTAACTATCGTATTTTAAAGTGCCAGAAGTTCCCAAGAAAGTTGTTCCAGAAAAGAAACCAGCTGAACCAGAGGCTCCGCCTACTAAAGGTACTTGCCACCATTATTCTACACACATGGCATTCATTCTTTCCTCTTCCAGTGAATGTGAGCAGTAGTTGTATAATCTGGCAGTAGTAGCTAAGATCTGTAGAAAGAGAAAATATATGGACATTATGAAAATTCAGAGGAATATGTAATAGGGGAACGTCTTCATTCCTTGTTCATGTGAACATCAAGCCTTCATAGAACAGAATGAGTAAGAAATGAGGTATCAGTTGAACCCACTGGTAAACTTCATAGCTCTAGCTGTATAGACTGGAAAGAAAATATGAAAGAATGCATACTAGTGTGAAAGGCAAAGTATAAGAACAGAGAGAAATAGAAGGATTTGTATTGCTTGTGCTGGATATTTGTATGATGTCTTCAACAGTGTCACTGTTTTTGTCTTTGGTGTCCATTGTTTCATTGTTTCAAATCTTTTATATCCTTGATACTGCAAATTCAAAACTAATCATTATCCTTTAAATGCCTGAAGTGCCCAAGAAAATTCTCCCAAAAGAAAAAGTATCTAAGAAACCAGTTAGGCATGGAATGAATAGTTGTTGTTTTTTAAATGCTTAACTTTTGGGGGGAAATGCCAATTGTGTGGAGGGATATTTCAAACACTTAAATACAAGTTTGGCAGCCTTTTATTTACTTTAATAAAATGCCATGTAAATAATGCTGGCTCGAGACCTGTGGCCTGAATAGAACTCTTAGGCAGTACTTGTGCCCTGCTAGGGAACATACCCAATCTTTACAAATCATAAGTTGTACAAAATCATGATGTATTCCCATAAATGGCTATATAGTTTGGAGTTATCTGTGATCTTAAACATTGTGACTTGTTTAAAATTGCTGCTCAGAGAATATACATGAAGACAGCCTAAACCCATGAGGTGCAACTGCATTATAAATATATAAAAGCAAAGAAAGACTATAGTATTTGGGATGCATAGTGAAAACAATAGGGTGATGTAAGCTTTGATCAATATGACATACAGCATATAATGTTTTATATCTTCATGTTGCGTGTTTCCTTGTTAGTTGGTGTTTTATACCCTGTACTGGAATCAATAATAGTTAAAAAATCCAAACAAATATTCCTTGAGTACTACTTGAGATACTCAAGTAAGTAGTGCCAGAAAAGAACATTCCTAAACTCAAAACCAAAGACTCTTGTTTGTAAAGAGTAATATCTTGTCTTATAATCATTAAGAAAAAAACCGTATTTTTCATATTCTTTGATTGTTGATTAATCTTTGGCTATACTTTTCAGAATATGTTTCTATTGTGTGCTCACTGTGCTTTCTTATATATAGATAGCAGTTTTGGTCTTTATACCTCAACTGGGAGTCCAAATAAATCATCATTGCTGTTTGGTAGATCACATTGAGAGTAGAAGCATGTACAGTAGAAGTTATTTATATAATTACTTCATGTTTTGGCATTTTCATTTCTGATGTTTCATTGGTCTTTCTAAATGCAGTAGTAAGAATTAATTAATTAATTAATTAATTAATATCTTTCAAGTGCCTGAAGTGTTCAAAAAGGAGATTGTAGAAGAAAAAGAACCAACTCCTGTGCTTAAAAAACCAGAACCTCCACCTGTTAAAGGTACATCTCACCATTAATGAAGCTATAAATAATTGTTTATGAGTCAGGAAGCTAACTACTTCTTGTCCTGTTGATGCCTTGTTGCTGAAGATTCATTTGTGAAGAGTGCTGTTGGCATAGTCCAATGAGTTATGACGTTAGTTGTGTGCATCTTCATCAGAAGTGTTCTCTGTATAATTAACATGGGATGCACAGTGGCTGATTTTGTTATGCTTTTTTATTGTGTTTCATTGTTTTTATACCTACTCTTACTCTTACTCTTACTTACTCTTGCTCTTACTCTTACTTTTCATCATATCAGCTAAATATCTTTAGCAATTCTTAAAGAATGCTAACATCTTTTAAACTTCCAAAAGATGTCAGAAATGCTTGCTAATAAAAAAAGTAATTCTTGTTTTATCTAAAGAACCAGAGCATTTTGTAGTGACAGAAGAGCCAGAACCAGTTGCTGTGACTGAAGAAACAGAAACTATTATTCATGTGGAAGAAACTGAAGTCACTGTTGTACTTGAAGAACCTAAACCTGCTATTGTGCCTAAGAAACCAAAACCTGCCACAGTGCCTAAGAAAGCAGAACCTTCTGCTGTGCCTAAGAAACCAAAAGCTGTACCTAAGAAACCTGAACCTCCACCAGCTAAAGAGGCTTTGCCTTATGAAGAAGAACGAGAAATCCATACTGTTATTGGGTACAGAGAAGAGAAATTTGTGGCTGTTCACCAAGATGTAGAAGCCATTGCTGCATTAGAAGAACCTGAGCATGCTGCTGTGTTTGAAGTAACAGCGCCTGAAGAATACATTCTGGAAGAACGAGAGGCCATTATTTTGCCTGAAGAACCTGAACCTGTGGCCGAACCTGAAGAACCAGCCATTGTACCAGTTGCTGTGCCTAAGAAACCAGAACCAGCTGTGCCTAAAAAGCCAGTTGTGGCAGTGCCCAAAAAGCCCAAAGTTACTCCCGTGCCTAAAAAACCTGAACCTGTAGAACTACCTAAGAAACCAATACTCAAGATTAAAAAACCAGAGCGTCCACCAGATATCTTGGAACATGAAGAAGAAAAAGAAATGCAAACGTTCATTGCACATAGAGAGGAAAAACGTGTGGCTGTGTACAAAGATGAGGTTGAGGCTATCACTGCATTTGAAGAACCTGAACGCACTTCAGCTTTTGAATTAACAGAGCCTGAAGAATATGTTCTTGAAGAACCAGAGGCCATTGTTTCACTTGAAGAACCTGAACCCGCTTTTGTTCCTGAAGAACCCGAAGTCACTGCCATTCCTGAAGAACTTGAAGTTGTTCCTGTTCCTGAAGAACCTGAGGTTGTTCCTGTTCCTGAAGAACCTCCTGCAGTACCTAAAAAACCTACTGTGGTTCCTAAAAAACCAAAAGTCATTCCTCCTCCTGAAGAACCTGCTCCAGCCATTATACCGAAAAAGCCAAAGCCAGTTGCTGCGCCTAAAAAACCAGAACCAGCTGTGCCCAAAAAACCAGAACCTGAGGCTTTGTTTAAGAAGCCCAAGCTTGCTCCCGTGCCTAAAAAAGCAGAACCATCTAAGAAACCAGAACCTGAGTTTAAAAAACCAGAGGTTCCACCAGAAACCTTAGATTATGAAGAAGAACGAGAGGTACAAACATTCATTGGACATAAAGAACGGACACAAGTGCCTGTTTACCAAGAAGTAGAGGCCATCACTGCATTTGAAGAACCTGAAAGTGCTTCAGCTTTTGAAGTAACGGAACCTGAAGTATATGTCCTTGAAGTACCAGAAGAAATTGTTTCTCCTGAGGAGCCTGAACCTGTTGTTGTCCCTGAAGAACCTGAGGTTGTTCCTGTTCCCGAAGAACCTCCTGCAGTACCTAAAAAACCTACTGTGGTTCCTAAAAAACCAAAAGTCATTCCTCCTCCTGAAGAACCTGCTCCAGCCATTATACCGAAAAAGCCAAAGCCAGTTGCTGTGCCTAAAAAACCAGAACCAGCTGTGCCCAAAAAACCAGAACCCAAGGCATTGTTTAAGAAGCCCACGCTTACTCCTGTGCCTAAAAAAGTAGAACCATCTAAGAAACCAGAACCTGAATTTAAAAAACCAGAAGTTCCACCAGAAACCTTGGATTATGAAGAAGAACGCGAGGTACAAACATTCATTGGATATAAAGAACGGAGACACGTGCCTGTTCACCAAGACGTAGAGGCCATCACTGCATTTGAAGAACCTGAAAGTGCTTCAGCTTTTGAAGTAACGGAACCTGAAGTATATGTCCTTGAAGTACCAGAGGAAGTTGTTTCCCCTGAGGAGCCTGAACCTGTTGTTGTCCCTGAAGAACCTGAAATCACTACAGTTCCCAAAGAACCTGAAAAACCTGAAAGCCTGCCAGTTAAAGGTACACAGTGTAATGTTTTATACAGCAAAATGAGAATGTCTCTTCTAATAAATCAGAATTTTGACAATTATTGTAAAAACATTCTGTTCAGAAAATCAAAAAACAATTTTAGGTCACGTTACTGTAGATTGTATGCAAATATTTGTTCTGCATGTCTGCCATGCATGTCTGGGGAATGAATGAAAGAAAAACAATAAGGCGAAAGTATTATTTTGATTCTGGAAAGGAATTTCCATATATTTGCAAAAATAGAAAGTATGTTAAAGTATTAGTAAATCAAAAGCATTACGTCTATGTATGTTATTAGTACCATGCAAAGGGTTTTCAAATCTGAACCTTTTTTAACTTAAAACTCTGTATGGTGAAGGCAAAATAGTTGTTCCATATTCTAAGAGGGCTGCTTTGATCATTTGTCGAAGAGAATATTTGTAGCTCAGGGTTGAACTGTGGAGATCTATTTTGAGCTTGGAATAACAGCCCATTTTGAATGGAAAGCACCATTTTTTTACTTGTTTTGAGTGTGAAATGGATTGTTTTGAATTCAAAATATATTTATCGAATGGTTATATGTATAGAAGCAGATTCATGAAAAATTATACATTTGCAGTTGGATGAGTTAGTATGTAAGCCCATATACAACTACTCAGATGTAAATTCAGTCAAACGTACTCTCAGGTAAGGTGTGTATATACAGCCTTAATGTCTGTTATGTCTGTGGATTTATGTTTCTCTTTTCTTAACAAATTAACTAATATCTTTAAAGTGCCTGAGTTACCCACGAAAGCAGTTCCAGAAAAGAAAGTACCAGCTAAAAAACTCAAGCCACCACCAGCTAAAGGTACATGTCAATAATGATAAATGTACCTAAACAAGACAAATCTTTTGTTTTTAATGTTCCTTAAAACGTTCTCTTCTGTAGTGTCTCTTCTGATATCTGTAGAATTTGTCTTATGCGTGTGTATGTATGTAATGTTTATACATATGTCTGTATCATCAGTCTTGTTTTTGAGAAGTCTTTATCTGTTCTTCTTTATAGTTGGTCTTGTTTGTGTTTATATTTTCAAAGTAAAAAGTAACCTATTATCTTGAAAGTACCTCAAGAGTCCACCAAAAGAAAAGAAAAGAAAATGCCAGTTTTTCACTTTAAAAGCTCTTTGTCGTCCACTGAGAAGCTACCTTTACTATGTTATAACTGTATTTTCTTTGTGTTAGTTCTGTTGTTGGATTTGTAAATTGTATTAATGTCCATTAGTTGCATGACGAACATAACTCAGAGTAGGAGGAGAGATTATGGTGGAATACATTTTCATGTGAGCAGATGTCTCTGCTGGTGAAGTAGAGCTTTCAGTTCCCGTCCTCCATTCCAAAGCCTCTGTGTGCCTTCAAAATAAGCCCCTTCAGGGCAAAACATTTATTTACTACATTTGCATCCCACTGCAATATAAATAAGGACTCTCAGTGGTTAAAAATGTTAAAAAGTAGTCGTAATTTAAACTATTCATGTTTTAAGTACCCCATATAATAATCCACAAAAGTAAAACACATTAAAATCTCTTGAAGTGCCTGAAGTGCCTAAGAAGGCAGTGCCAGAAGAAAAAGTGACTGTCGCTGTGCCTAAAGAGCCAGAACGTCTGCCAGCAAAAGGTACACGTCCTCATCGATGCCGTGTCCCTGTGTATATATGTACATTGTGCGTGTAGGTAGATAGTGCATTTGTGCTTTCTTTATAAAATATTTGGTTAGACAGAGTCAAAGGTTTTGCACCGCTTCAGATTCAAAGGCAAAAGGGTGCTTCAGAGCATATGGAGGGGCTCCTGGTGGCCCTCTCTAGAACTCCTGAAAGCAGCTGCATCTTTTCCTGGGAAGGTGAGGCTGCAGTTGATCCCCATTTGGTTCACGAGTTGCAGGCAGCTGCTCCAAGCAGCCTCCTGTGTGCTCCAAAGCGCCATTTTGCCTTCAGACCCAAAGCACTTGCACATGTGTCTTTGTCTTAACTTGTACACTGTGTTAACTGTTGTATTTTGAGTCCTGATGTTCTAAGTACCCCGTATAATATTCACCAAAGTAAAACACACTAAAATCTTTTGAAGTGCCTGAAGTGCCTAAGAAGGCAGTGCCGGAAGAAAAAGTGCCTGTCGCTGTGCCTAAAGAGCCAGAACTCCCACCAGTGGAAGGTAGATGTCCTCACTGAAGCCATTTTTTCGACACTTTTCTTTCTGCTTCGATTGCCCTGATGTTTTATGCTGTCCTGTATAGATGTGTATATGTATCGTGTGTGTGTGTGGTACAGATAGTGTATTCTTGCTTTCTTGGTAAAATAGTCCTAGCCAAAGAGAGACAGAGGGAGGCTGCCCAGCACTTCTGATTCAAGGCCAAAAAGGTGCTTCAGAGCACACAGGGGCACTCATGGGAACTTGTCTGCCATTCCTTAAAACAGCTGCCTCTTTCTCCGGGATGGCATGGCGATCTCAGGAAAAGCCATGTTGATTTAAAGAGTTTCAGATAGATGTGACATGCATGCTCCAAAGCACCTTTTTGGCCTACAAATCCAAAACCCTGTTCTGCAGCTGTGTGGTAAATTTTATATTGTTTGCAACCATTAAAAGGCCATGTTTCAATACTTATTTTATAATGCAGAAAAAGCTAAGCATTTTAAGTCCCATTAAGTTCTATATTCTACAAGCTTCGGCTTGTGTGCCAGTTACGCCCTTTCCTGGACCGCGATGCCCTCCGAACGGTCACTCATGCCCTTGTCATCTCCCACATAGACTATTGCAACACGCTCTACATGGGGCTACACTTGAGGAATATCCGGAAGCTACAGCTGGTACAGAATACGGTTGTGCGGGCAATTTTAGGTGCACCAAGATCAGCACACATAACACTTTGCTCCGTGAGCTGCATTGGGTGCCGGTTTGCTTCCGGGTCCAATTCAAGGTGTTGGTTATTACCTTCAAAGCCCTACATGGCATGGGACCAGGATACCTGAGGGACCGTCTTATCCCTAGATCATCGACCCGCCCCACCCGATCATTCAGAGAGGGCTTGCTACGGACCCCATCAATAAGGGAATTTCATCTAGTGGGGTCCAGGAGGCGGGCCTTCTCTGTAGTGGCGCCCGCCCTCTGGAATATCTTGCCCCCAGAGTTGAGGCGGGTTTCCTCGCTTCCGGCCTTTAGGAAAGATCTGAAAACCCGATTCTGCCGCCTAGCGTGGGAAGGGAAAAGTAATAGCTACTCCTGGGGGGTGGTTAATACCATAATGTCCTCCCTATTATTTAAGATCAACTCGCCAGATTGAATTTTATATTTATTTATATTATGTTAATAAATTGTAATTTTATATTTATATTTTAACCTTAATTTTATTGTAAACCGCCCAGAGTCCCCCGTTGGGGGAGTTGGGCGGTCATATAAATTTAAATAATAAAAAATAAATAAATAAATATACAACTTAATCAACTATTTGCATATGCAAAGGCAAGTTATATAGCTCTGGAGTCCAAATGGATTTCCTGCCAACACACTAGCTTAGGTAAAGCTTCCTTCAAGCTGAGCTCAGCACCTGCCTGGTGATTTCATATATCCATGAAGTTTTTTTAAAACTGGGCCTGGTTTACCCTTATCTTCTTCTAGGATTTTCTGTTGACTTCCCAATCTAGCCTATCACCCTGGGATTTCCTGGTAGTCTGTTACCCAAGTACTAAGGAGGTCTAACCATGATTAGCTTTTCAAGATTAGCCAAGGTCACCTAGGTACTGCCACCAGCTTACATATATGGAAATCTACACTGTATCGTTGCTGTGGTGTGTGTCCATGAATGAATAGGTTGAAGTCCAAGCAGTGTGGTGTTTTAGTTGTCTGTGCCATTCAGTCTTTGGAAAGAAGATCTTACGCTAGTTATCAATATTCTTTAAAGAGCCAGAAATTATTGAGGAAATTGAAGCTGAGGAACCTGTTCCTATTCCAGAAAAAGAAGAGATAATTCCAGCAGAAGGTATATGTCTCATAGGATGAGTAATGCCTCTTTCTTTTGCATGTTCATCATCTTATAGGAATTATATATGTTCATTTGGTGTTGTATATGTTATTTTTATTTCTGTGTGTATATACTGTTGTTTGTACTGTATTTGTGGTATTTTAATTTCTGTGGAACATTCACATTATTTTTGGCTATGAAAACAATTACTAATAGGATTTAGAGGAATAATCTTAAAGGTTTGTTAGTATTGTTTTGGGATTGATGTTACGGTGTTCATCATATCAAATATTTTAATCTGAATTATTTTATATTATAGTTTAGATATAATATATTACTATATTATATAGTGATATTATATATATATATATATATATATATATATATATATATATTAGTATATTATAATATATTATAGTATATGCACTTGCTTTATTGAACTTTTACTAATGGTATCCATAGAAGGACTTTCTGTGATACATTAGATGTTGTCACCTGAGGTGTATAGCATCATTATGCTTGCCCTAAAATCTACCACCGTATCATTTAAAGAACCAGAGCCTGAAAAGAAGATACTCCAAAAACCCAAACCCCGTGTTCCTATCCCACCAAAAGAGGATATTAAGGACGCAAAGTTTCAGCTTAAAGGTATAAGCAGCAATCTCAAGCAGTTTTTAATCTGATTAAGCCCCAGCTATTATAACTAATGCATATTTGATGCACAATAACCTTTTCTGAAAGTATGAGAACTTTGGCCTGCCATCCTATATCCAATTTACTTGGGAATAAGCCCCACAGCACTCACTAGGACTTATCTCTCTGTAAACAAGTATAGGATCGCACCATTAATACATTAATGAATTATTAACTGAATGTTTTCTGAATAGTTTTTATTCTAACATTGCTATTCGCTAATGATTGATTTATTAAGATTACCCAATATTGCCTTATTCTCTGAGTTCATGCGTTTAGGTCCATTTAAGGATTAACCATTTAAATTGTCCCACTATTTCCAAACGTTTAAATTTTACTTTATGTGTGCTCCAAGATTTACACTTGCCCACTTGTAGGACCTTTGGCAGGTTAGACAGCTACATATCATAAACTACTGTTGAAATTCTAAAATTTGGTAGCATTTCAAAGTCCAAAGCCAGCTGAATAGATCTAAGCTTTTTTTAGCTTTGGAAACCCATGATAGGAATAATATTTATTTAGAAGTATATATGTATAGAAGACAAAGCTGAAGTAATGATAAAAGAAAGCAAGTATGATTTTTATTTCCTGTACATGAAAATAAACAATAGAGTAACAAAAACAAATATATTTAACATTATTGTGCATTTTATTTAATATTCTGACTGAAAATAAGAATCTGAGTTTTCTTTCTCAAGAATTTTCCTTGCTTTACTTATATTTTCATCATGGGGATTCTTATGGGCAACTAAATTATATACTGTAGCTTGGGAAGTAAGGAGAATGCTCTGTGTATAAAAAATATTGAGATTTCAGCAGAAACGGTTGTCTTCACTGATAGGCATGCAAAGGAAATAATAAACCGCATGATCTACCAATCTAAGCATTTCAGGCTATACACATCTCCGAAAGGTTCTTCCCCTTCCCGTGTAGCTGCTGTGAGATAATGCATGCTTTTTCCTTTTTCCTTAATATTCTTGTACTTTGCTGTCAAGTTTTTCTTTCCGTGTGTGTCTTTATGTGGTCTCTTCATTTCACTTAGATTTCATTCAAGCATGCTTTCATTTCTGTCTGAATCTTCTGTAAGTTGTTGCTTATGACAGTAAAGCTATCACGAAGAAAATGTTATTAAAAAGAATGCAGAACTTGTCTTTTTGTTACACATATTGTTGCTGATATTTTAATAATAAAAAGAAATATCTGAGAAAAGTACTTAGAAACACAAGATTGACAGAATTAGAAATTTAGTGGCTTTTCTGTATTTGGTGTTGGTTGAAATGCAACTGAAAGTCACCTTTCTTTTAAGAGATTTTTCAGAAGCAATATATACATTATCTCCGAAACGTTAGTATTTCTTTCTTTTAATACATCAAATACTGGTATAATGTATTGGTAGTTGTCACTGAAGGTGGGCTTATTCTGAATTTGATATCATTTCAAGCACTGAAAACACGGAAACAGATTCCTGAGCCTGTTCGTCCACCTAAGGAAGAAGTTGTTCTGAAAAGAGGTATAGTTATTGGTCTTTATTGTTTTTAAAAAATTAATAGGCATCACGGACTATCAAATTCCAAAATCATTGCTATCTAACAATATATGATGAAATCAAACTATAACCAGACATTAGCTTACTTGTGCAACCCCTCCCACCACAGACATGTTTTTTGAGGAACTCTTAGAGAATTGTGTCAAGCAGATAGCTCATCTGGTGGTCCAAAGAAAACCTTGTTCCCATGTTTCTTACTGTCTAGATCTGTTAAACGTCTGCTAGAAATTCCAGATTTCCAGAACTTTTGATCACCATACTATTTGCAACATAAAATGACCTAGTATCATTCTTGCTCCTAGATGCATTTTTAATTTTTTTAAATTAAAAAAATGTATTTCATTTCATCCTCCCTCAAAAGACATTCCTTCATGGGAATCAGTGATAAATGTTCATGCCATGCAATTTTAATTTGGTAATTAGTTTATCAACTTGATCCTTGTTGTCCAAATGCAAATTGTGTAACTTGAATTAAAGAATTCAATATATGGTTTCACTATTGGACCCTTTATATTTCTTCTATTTGTCTACATAAGGTATTTTAAATATATATATTTTTTCAAGAAAAAAAGTTTGAGCTCATCCAAATGATTTTGAAAGAAAATGCTTTCTCTTTTAAAGTCACAAAAGCTGTTAAGAAACCTGAGGAGGAAGAGGCTAAACCAGAGAAAGAGCCTAAAGTTGAACCCAAGCCTGTTGAAAAAATTAAGAAGCCTGAAGGTACAAATAAAAAAGAAGATAGCTATGATGTTATCCGTTAACAGACTCAGTTTAAGCCCCCAGTTTCATAGATACTTTCAGCACATGAACCACAATATACTGTAGGAACCACATTTTCAATTCATTATGTCTATAGTATGAAAACTAAAAAGATATTGAACTCAACCATTTCCAAAATGTTTTGGACATAATGTGTAATGTAATAGCTTTATCTCTTCTCACCCTTTTATACATTTATTCCTTCTGAGTCTTGAAATAAATCAAATAGAAGGGCTATGATTGATTTATATTCTGTGAACTCTTCTTTTGTCTTGTCTTTTATTTATTTTTCTCATCTTTGGCATACTTAGTAACCTTGGCAAACTTTTATATTTTAAAAAAATCAAGCTACCTTTGTGTTTTTCATGATGAATAATTTATTGGGGAGTCAAAATGTTTACATTCAGCTTCCAAATAAAACTTTTTTTTAAGTGCCAGAGATTGAAAAGAAGAAAATTGAGATTCCACCAATCAAGAAAAAAGAAGAAAAAGAAAAGCCAGTGCCTGAACCAGCGAAAGGTATACATACTAGTATTGCTATTTTCTTTGCTGCTACCAACTAAAATTGGAGATGATCTTGAACGTTAGTTTGCAAGATAAAGGAATCTTTCATTTCAGGCAGCCATAAATGCTAATATCTTTATGCTGTTCTAACTATTCTCTCATACCCAGTCGTCGTCGTTATTATTATTATTATTATTATTATTATTATTATTATTTCTTCCTCTTCTTCTTCCTCTTCCTCCTTCTTCTCCATTTTGATGCTTTTATTTGACTCTGCATGGCTCAAACCAGCTATGTTTGCAGGTGTGCAGATTATGAAAGTGAAATGGGAGTGATTGTCTTCTGCTGTTGTGTCTGTCTCTCTGACCGTTTTTATTCTGGTTGCTTTTCAGTATTTTATCTCAATGGTTCATTAATCAACTCATTATTTTTGTGTTTAAAGTTCCAGAACCTAAACCAGCAACGATTCCTGAACCAAAGCCTGCTGTAGGTAAGACATTTTAAATGAGATGTTAGCCAATTTTTCTTTAGTAATCAAAGTGTTACTATAATACATGTACATGTACTGGGGATTGGAATTTTCATTTCATTTTCAGCATTTTCATTTTCAAAATGCTGCTTAATTCTTTCCACAGCAGTAAAATCTCCTAGGCCAGTTGTAGAACCAGCACCTGAAGCTGCTCCTTTGACAACTCCAGTGGTTGGAAAGAAAGCTGGTATGAATTCTGGCTGTCTAATACATTCATTCATTTGCATTACTGCTCTACCCAATGTTACTTGCATGTGTAATAACACAAATTATTGTGCATATGTTTTATTTGTTTGTTTGTTTTATTTATTTATTTAAAAGATTTGTATGGCTGCCCATCTCTGGGTGGCTCACAACAGCAATAACTATATAATTATAAATAACAGCAATAACTATAGCTATAACCTGAACCCAGTAACTATAAACTATATGTTGTGGAGTTAGGACAAAACAAGTGTACTTGTGGATAGTGAGCTGCTAGGCTATGTTCTCCTCTAGAAGGAGGAGGGTGAAAGTCAATATACAGAAAAGTCTAGGAGATATGTGGGCCTTCTGTTGCGACCTTCTTTCTCAAGAACTTTCTTGCAGGCATATCTTGTGAAGTGGCAGAAGGCAGTGGATATTGTGGCAGGACACGAAGAATAGTTAGGCAGTTGTGATCCCAGGCCCATATTCATGTATGCAGTACAACAATGTTTAAATAGAAGTATCAGTTGGGCATATAGAAATATATATATTAAAAAATTATAAATTTTAAAAAAATTTAATTTTTTTTAAATTTAAAAAAAATATATATATTAAAAAATTCCCTTCTCACCCCTATGGGTGGTATGTGTCTTCCTCAACCTTAGTCCTCTCCCAGGGGCCTGGGAGTTTGAGGGTTCTGCACAGTATCTTAGCTGTTCCTAGCATTGCAGTCTTCTGGACAGAGAGCTCCATGCATGTCGATGAAGGTTCTCAGTCATCCAGGTGGAACAGTCTGTGGCTTGAATCATGTCAACTGGATTTCTATTTTCTCAGTAGAAACGTTTCACTCCTTATCCAAGGAGACTGAAGAAGCTCCTTGGATAAGGAGTGAAACGTTTCTACTGAGAAAATAGAAATCCAGTTGACATGATTCAAGCCACAGCTCCATGCATGGTTTGTTCCAGTAGCCCGCTTATCATCAGATTGTCCTGGTTACCCAACATCTGGCACAGACCTTGTTAATCTGGGCAATGTCCGAGCTGACATGACTCTCTTAGTTCATGTCACTCTCATATCCGAGGTAGGCAGGTGAAGCATTAGGGGTCTTTGCCCAAGGCCTACTGGTAAGGTAGATACCAGCTGGGATTCGAACCCCGGTCTCCCGTGTCAAAGGGCAGCGCTCTAACCACTATGCTATCCAGCCACTATAGGGATATATATACATTCATTCATTCATTCATTCCCAGGGAAAGTACACTTGGGCACAAATTAATATCAAGTAGCATTCATTTTTATTTTTCCTCTTTCATGTGTAATTGAATAGCATCACCTGATCAGCTTTTTTTTTTTACAAGTAAACAATAAACAACATAGCCCTTTGCATGCCTGCATTTGATAGTCCATGGGACTTAGACCCAGGAAAGTGTGCATGGTGTTCCAGCCCAAATATAATTTGGCTGAAACAGAAACATCCTCCTCTTAAGCTGCATTAAAAAATTACAATAGATTAGCAAAAAGAACTGTGAAATGAAAATTTAGTGTGAAATGGTAGATGTTAACTTTTATGTTTTTCCCTGGATTAAAGCCAAGGTGTCCAAAACTATTTTCTCAGTATTTATGAGAAACATCCAAATAGTTTATTTTAAACAAATAATAAAAAATAACATCAGTTTATAAAGGCACGCACAGAGTAATCACTACTTGATTAAAAAAATTGTAGATATATTTTAAACATTACTTCATTTCTAATCCTACTCTTGTTATTTTATGCCAGAGCCCAAAATTACACCAAAGGAGGAACCTGGCAAGGGTAAAAGTCCTATTAAAGGTAAGAAAGTGACATCATAACATTCAAATCTTGTTCTTGCATGTTTAAGCATAAATCTTGAGTCTAGATGCAAGTATTCCCTGGGTTGAACACAATTTAAATGGCCCTTTTCTCACTCACTGATTTAACAAACAAAAAATGCAAAGGTTTCCTTCTGTGTGTAGATACGTTGTCGCTACCTCAGTCCTGCTGACTTTTATCAGACCTGACAACTTAGGAGCTAGCTTCAGCTGCACCTATGCATGAGAACAGGATTCCTGCCAATGTTCTGTAAGTTCTATGCCTCTACTTCTCCAACTTGCAGCCAAGAAGACACCTTCACCCCTTGATGCAGAAAGGAGGAAATTAAGGCCAGGAAGCGGCGGAGACAAGCCACCGGAGGAGCCTCCCTTTACATACCAACTGAAGGCTGTTCCACTCAAGTTTGTGACACCGATGAAAGATATTGTGATGGCCGAAGCCGAGTCCAGTCAAGTTTCTGCCACCTTTGAATGCCTCATCTCTCCGTCTACCGCTGTCACCTCTTGGATGAAGGATGGCGGCAACATCCGGGAAAGCCCCAAGTACAGGTTCCTGTCGGATGGCAAAGACCGGAAGCTCCATATTCTTGACGTTCAGCTTTCGGACGCCGGGGAGTACACTTGTGTCCTGAAGCTGGGAAACAAAGAAAAGACATCCACAGCTAAACTCATTGTTGAAGGTACTTCCTGGTGCTATCACATACCCTTTATATACTGCCTTTTCATTTGAATGCTCGAGGCAGCTAACAATACCAAATAAAATACAGAAATGGAAATGAACATATAATGAGAAATAAAACCACCAACATTATAATCATTAACTTTTAAAAACAAGTTTAAAAGATGTGGCTTAAATGCTCTTATAAAAGGGGTAAGGTAGGGAATAAACACAGCTCTGGAACAAAGGCATTCCAAGCATGAGAGCGATGCAAGAAAAGCCCTCTCTCACATAGGTGATAAGTGTGTCTCTGAAAGCATAAGCATTTTAAAAGGGCCTCTCCTGCAGACCTTAGTGTTGGGACAGGGTCATAAATATGAAGCATTTTATTGAACCCATAAAGCAGCATGTTGTTTCTGTTTCTATTCCTCTCAAACAATAATTAATAATTCAAATAACAGGAGAGACGTCATAGGAAAGAGGAGAATATGAATACATGTAGTCCTCGACTTACGACCAATTGTTTCGCGACTGTTCGAAGTTACAACAGCGCTGAGAAAAAGTGATTTAAGAGATGTTTTAAGAGTGATTTAAGAGTGATTTAAAAGTCCTCACACTTATGACCGTCGCAGCATCCCTGCAGTCACATGATCAAAATTTGGGTGCTTGGCAACTGGCATGTATTTATGATGGTTGCAGCATCCCGGGGTCACATGATTGCCATTTGAGACCTTCCCAGCCGGCTTCCAACAAGCAAAATCAATGGGGGAAGCCAGATTCACTTAATGACCACGTGATCTACTTAACGACCATGTGATTTGCTTAACAATCAAAGCAAAAAAGGTTGTAAAATAGGGCATGGTCACATGATGCCTCAGTTAATGACCGCATCACTTAGTGACCGATGTTCTGGTCCCAATTGTGGTTGTAAGTCGAAGACTACCTGTACGTCAGTTCTGTATGATCAGGTTAACATAACTGTCCATGTGTGTACATATTTGGCCTTGAATAGCATACCTTTATACATGTAAACCAAATATCTCCATTGAAATTAATGTGATCTCCGCAGGTACATACTCAAAATCGTATGAGAATATAAGGAGTTCTGAAGATAAATGCATCTGATTAAATGCCTATGTTAAACGTTGTGCAAATCGACCCGTCCCACCCGGTCCTGCAGAGAGGGCACGCTACGAACCCCGTCTGCAAGAGAGTTCCACCTGACGGGGTCTAGGAGGCGTGCCTTCTCTGCAGTAGCCCCAGCCCTTTGGAATATTCTCCCCCGGGAAGTAAGATCGGCCCCCTCTCTCCTGGACTTTATAAAAAACCTGAAGACCTGGCTATGTCATCAGGCATGGGGAGGGGAGGGGAATAGCCAGTCTTGGGGTTGGCTGGCCCCTTAGATCTGTTTCGACCAGCCTTGTTGATCAGTGGAATAAGATCTACCACCTTTGGATCAAATTATATGATGTTGTAGGTGTGTGTATGTGTGTGTGTGTGTGTGTGTGTGTGTGTGTATGTATATATATATATATATATGTGTGTGTGTGTGTGTGTGTGTGTATGTGTGTGTGTGTGTGTGTGTGTGTATATATATATATATGCAATTTTATATTGTTATTATTGATATTTATTGTTTTAATTCTTTTAAATTGTTGTGAACCGCCCAGGGTCCCTCCTTGTGGGGGAGATGGGCGGGATATAAATGTAATAAATAATAATAAATAAAATAAGAATATATGCAAATGACAATCTGCTTTTTCCTCTTCACCAGAACTGCCAGTGCGCTTTGTGGTGCCCCTGGAGGAGGAAGTTACTGTTATCAAAGGGCAACCCTTTTATTTAAGCTGTGAGCTGAACAAAGAGAGAGATGTAGTATGGAGAAAAGAAGGGAAAATTATCATAGACATACCTGGGAAACTTGCTATAGGCATTATTGGCTTACAGCGGGCCATTACAATCATGGATGCTGATGACAGTGATGGTGGAGAGTACACTGTAACTGTTGCAAATACTGAACTCAGTTGTAAAACAAGTGTTAAAGTTGTTGGTAAGTTAAAATTTATTTTAAGAATAAGCACTTGATATTTTTTTAAAAAGAGAAATGTTGAGTAAGTAGGAGGAGATAAAGAAGCGTAGCTTTTTTTTTCCCTCTTAAGTGTGAGAACTTGTAGTGGGGTCCACACGGAATAGGATTCTCTTGACAAACACTATAAATAGAAGTAGGCAGAAGTAGACACAGATCTCTGTTAAATAGGCTTACTGTGCAAAAACACATGAATCTGATACTAAATAATTACCTTGCACAATGCCTAGTTATATAATAAAAGAAGAAAAACTGAAAGACCTAGGCAACTAGATATAGGAAAAGAACAGATTAACAATGCCATAATTTGCATTTCTGATAAGAAGCAGTTCCATTAAGTTCAGATGGGACTGCAACCTAGTTTTTGAAATCCTTGAATAAGTCCTCTTGAACACAGTGGCTCTCCCTCTCCCATCTGATATATGTATGACTACATTGTATAGCAAGAAGCCCAAATGGAAGAGGAAACAGAAGGTGTGAGGTGAAACAGGAGAGAAAAGAAATCTTTTGAAATACTTAAGAAAATCTGAAAAGCAGAAGACAAATTACAATCATTAATGTAATTTGTTCAGTGTTCAGTAAACAGTATCTAAGAGATAAAATTGAAATAAAATTGAAATAGTTTTTAAAGTACCAATAAATACTAAGAGAGAAACATATTTATTATGTGTACTGTTGTGCAGAAATGATAAGGGACTGGCTAGTGAAGCCCATCCGGGACCAACATGTGAAACCAAAAGGCACTGCTACATTTTCTTGTGACGTTGTTAAAGATACCCCAAATATTAGATGGTACAAAGGTGATGAAGAAATTCCTCTTGAACCCAATGACAAAACTGAAATTGTAAGAGACGGGCACCATCTCTACCTCAAAATTAAGAATGCCACACCGGATGATGTTGGAGAATATGCAGTTGAAGTTGAAGGTCGCAGATATACAGCAAAACTGACACTAGGTGGTAAGTATGTCACTATATTAGTACAGTCTTGTTGCCAGTGGTTCCATCCTACATGTAAGAATAAAGATTGAAGCTCTCTAGACTATGGAAAGGTTTTACTAATTGCACTATGTGTTACAGAACGTGAAGCTCAACTGCTTAAACCCCTTGAAGATGTTACTATTTATGAGAAAGAAACAGCAAATTTTGACGCAGAGATTTCTGAAGAAGACATCCCTGGGGAATGGAAGCTGAAAGGAGAAACCCTCCGACCCTCCCCTGTAAGGATCTGTACTTAAGAATTATGTGGTTGATGGTCAGTAGTTCTTTTGCTGCATAGTATGATACAGCAAGGTTTACAGTTAATAGCAGCTAGTAGTAGCTCAAGAGAAGGAAAGGGAGACCTATGGGTAGAAAATAATAATAAATAAATACACCTTATTCCAAGACCATATAATTCTGTAATGGGCTTTGTTATCACAAGGATATTATAAGAGTGTTAAAAAAAATGTATCCCTTATCCATAAATATTTAAATTCTTTTAGACTTGTGAGATCAAAGCTGAAGGAGGAAAACGCTTCTTAACCTTACATAAAGTGAAATTAGACCAGGCTGGGGAAGTTCTCTACCAGGCTTTGAATGTAATTACTACAGCCATCCTAACTGTAAAAGGTAAGTTTTTTATTAAAACACTTGTGTTAATTCAAGCATTGCTCAGATTTGTATATTGAAGTTTTTTTTTTATTTGCAGAGATTGAGCTGGACTTTGTTGTGCCTTTGAAAGATGTGACCGTGCCAGAGAGACGGCAGGCAAGGTTTGAGTGTGTGCTAACCAGAGAAGCCAATGTCATGTGGTCCAGAGGCACTGACATCATCAAAATCGGTGACAAATTTGACATAATTGCAGATGGAAAGAAACATATTCTCGTTATCAATGATTCTCAGTTTGAAGATGAAGGAAAATACACTGCTGAAGTTGAAGGGAAGAAGACCACAGCAAGACTGTTTGTAGAAGGCAAGTTTATTACTTTGAAGAATTAAGGAGTAAACTTAATTCTCCTGAGAGAAGGATCAGTCATTTAAAGCTACTGCTGGATGTGACCGTATAACATTTACCTTCATTACCATTTATTCCTTTTCAGGTGTTAGGCTGAAATTCATCACTCCCCTCAAAGATCAGACAGTGAAGGAAGGAGAGACCGCTTACTTTGATTTTGAACTTTCTCATGAAGAAATGCCAGTAAGCTGGTACAAAAATGATAAAAAACTTCATAATAGTAGGACAGTTCATATCTCTGCAGAAGGAAAGAAACACAAACTGGAAATAAGTGAAGTGACACTGGATGATATCTCTGAAATCAAAGCTGTAGTTAAGAACTTGCATACTGAGGCACAACTAAAGGTCTTAGGTAATATTATATGTTGTCATGTACTGTCAGGTCCAATCTCTGTGTCTTTTAATCTCTGTGTATTTAATTGTTTATAGTTTTATGTATTCATTGTAACAACTAACTTCTTCAGAAAAATGATTACTTCATACCCAATCCGTATCTTATAGAGGCTGATCCATATTTCACGGTGAAATTGCAAGACTTTACTGCTGTTGAGAAAGATGATGTCATTTTGGAATGTGAACTTAGCAAAGATGTGCCAGTGACGTGGTATAAAGACGGTGAGGAACTGGTAGCTTCCAAGAGAATCTCCATAAAGGCTGACGGCAAGCGCCGCATATTGAAAATTAAGAAAGTGTCAGATGCCGATAAAGGAAATTATGAATGTAATTGTGGAACTGACAAGACAAATTGCGAAGTTAAGGTTGAGGGTAAGTGATTGTCCTCCTATATGTAGGTCCTCTTCTGAATCTTTTACGTTTACTGTTCAAAGCAGGGAATTTAAGATATATGCATATATATATATATATACATATATATCTTTCAGCTCGAATGATAAACATAGAGCGTCCTTTATACGGTGTGGAGGTATTTGTTGGTGAAACAGCACGATTTGAGATTGAAATCTCTGAGCCTGATGTTCCTGCAGTTTGGAAGTTAAAAGGAGAAACTTTAACAGCTTCACCTGTAAGTCTCTTTCAACAGCAGCAAGAACAAACAATAATATAATATTTTTATATAAAAATAATTATTTTTAAAATCATAGAGAAGTAGTGATTAGGACAACATTTTTTCTTTCCCCTAATAACAATCAGGATTGTGAAATGATTCAAGATGGCAAGAAACACGTCCTCATTCTTTACAACTGCAAGTTGGATATGACAGGAGAAGTGTCTTTTGAGGCTGCCAATGCTCAAAGTGCTGCAAATCTGAAAGTGAAAGGTAGGCTCCACAAGGCATCAACTTTAAGCCCATCTTGCAAAGCTTTCTTATCACTCTTCATCAATATTATTATTTATTAAATAAATAGTAAAAATCCATAACCTGTATAATTGATAAAAAATTATTTCTAACACTCTTCATTACCTGATTTAATTTCAGAGCGGCCTCTCATCTTTATAACCCCTCTCAGCGATGTCAAAGTCTTTGAGAAGGATGATGCTAAATTTGAATGCGAGGTCTCTAGGGAACCAAAGACTTTCCGATGGTTGAAAGGAACCCAAGAAATCACAGGAGATGAGAAGTTTGAGATCATATCAGAAGGCACCAGGCATGCTCTTGTCATTAAGAGTGTGGCTTTTGAAGATGAAGCAAAATATATGTTTGAGGCTGAAGACAAACGAACAAGTGCTAAACTAATCATTGAAGGTTTGTTTCTCACAGTGATTCTGCAATTCTATTTGGTTTTTATATTTACATAGTTTTATTCATCAGAATCTAACTTTAATGAGGTACTTTTATGGTTTAGGCATTCGTCTTAAATTCATTACCCCACTCAAAGATGTAACAGCAAAGGAGCGTGAGTCTGCAGAATTCACTGTTGAGCTTTCCCATGACAACATCCCTGTCATCTGGTATAAAAACGACCAACGACTCCATACATCCAAGGTTGTTTCGATGAAAGATGATGGCAAATTTCATACACTCACATTTAAAGATCTCACTATTGATGACACATCTCAGATCAAGGTGAAAGCTATGGACAAATCAAGTGAAGCTAAACTTACTGTTCTTGGTACGTGTGACCTCACTTTGGTTTACCTAATGGATCTTTTTAGAGATAATTTCTTCCAGCTATATAAGCATACCCCTATGCAGACTTCCAATTTGTGTGAAGCACCTTCCATTTGAGGCAGCACTTGATATCTTCTCAAAAAGTCTTGCTCCAGCCTTTGGAGACGCTACATTTGGTTGGGGTTCTATGTCTTTCTCTATTGTCTTTTTGTCATCAAAGTGTTTCCTCTTTCAGAAAGTTTTTATAGATTGAATAGCCCTAACTGTTGCACTCTTTGTTATTTTGCCTCTGGTGTATTACTTGTTTTTATATTTTATTTCTTTGTGTTGTTATTTTGTCGTGTAGTTCTATTTAATTTGTAACTGCTATTTGTCTCTAATTTGTAAACTGTTATGACCTTTTATACGACAACTTCATTAGCTAATTAAACCTATAGGACATAGTCTGTTTAGCTGTTCAGTGTCTTTACTGCCATGTCTTTGTAAGAAAAATAGAAATGATTTATAAACTCCATAGACAAGCCTTCTTTTTAGTTCTGTATACACCCAATCTCAATTACCATTCGTGTTAAAATCCTGAAGGCTGCCTCACTCATTGTGGAGCATACTGAGCAAGACGAATCAAGGGACTGGTTTGGGTGAGGTAGCTTCCTATATCCCTACCTGCTGAGGCCATTTTCAGACATTCCCCTTTTTATTACTGTCTTTTAGGCATAAGAATAAGAAAATGAGCTTTAGGCATGAGGCTAGGAAACTAATTTTTACTGAGCAAAATAGCTTTTATGTTTCTGCTTAACTGTTGTTTTTTTAATTTGTTCTGCTATTTTATTTGTTAGAGTCTCCATTTATTTCACATCATTTCATCTTTTTATGAATGTTTGGATATTGTGCTATCTTTATTTCAGTTTGTTATTAAGCCACCTTTAAATATTATAAATAGGAAGAGTACAGATTTTTAAAATAAACATAGAAATAGCTTGTGGAACACCTTGATAAATATTGCTACATTTTATTTTATAAAAAACAAAATCAGCCATTTTTTTCCAGAATAACTGGGAATTTGTTGTCAGTGAGCAGTAAATTTTAGTTCTGGAAAGTTTTGTCAATAAGTTGGAAAGCCAAAACAACAACCACACCTCCATTAAAAAGCAAGGAAAACATTTAAACTCCTATTGGTAAGCATCTACTGCTTTTGAACATATGAATAATATTTATAATATGACATATTTACTTCAACTTGCAGAGGGTGATCCTTATTTTACTGGGAAGCTTCAAGATTACACTGCTGTGGAAAAAGATGAGGTTATTTTACAGTGTGAAATTAGCAAAGCAAGTGCTCCAGTAAAATGGTTTAAAGATGGACAAGAAATAACTCCATCTAAGAATGTGATAATCAAAGCTGATGGCAAAAAGAGAATGCTTATCCTCAAGAAGGCACTGAAAAAAGATATTGGTCAATACACCTGTGACTGTGGTACTGACCAGACATCTGCCAAGCTCAACATTGAAGGCAAGTTCTTCTAAGTACTGTATTATTATAATCTATTATAAGATGCCTTGAAGATCCTGCAGTTGTAAAATAGGATGTAGAACTTCTAAATCTATCGGTCAATCAACAATTGTCTTTTCAATCCTTCTGCTGTAAAACACAGCCATCTTATCATGATGACTGACAGTACTGGGCTTTTTTTTTCTTTCAGACCGTGATATATCTATTGTGCGTCCCCTATACAGTGTGGAAATATTTGAGACAGAGACAGCTCGTTTTGATACTGAAATCTCTGAGGAAGATATTCATGCAAACTGGAAACTGAAAGGGGAATCCTTGACTCAGTCACCTGTGAGCAGCTCTTCTCTTTGTTCTGACAGTAGACCGCACTGATGAGTAATCACATCTCTCTGTGTAACACATAATTGTAGGCTAAATGTTGAGTAAAATTCAACATTTTGTGCTCAACAGTTTATGGGCAGAAAAATGGGTATCTTCTGCTTGACCTTCATTCAGGGCAATATTCTCCCCATTTTAGTAGGATTCTGGCTACCTAAAAAGGCTCTCGCTCTCTCTTTTTAAGGGCAGAGGAAGGCAGGAGAAAGATTTAATGTATTTCTTTCTTTTAATTCATATGAATATATTACAGAATACAGTGGGATTAAAATATTGTAGATCTACATACTTTCTGTCTTGCTGGAAATTGTTCCTGCTGCAGTATTCACACTCCAAGGAGCTGAGAAACATAGTAGCAGAACAGCTGGAACCAGGATAATATTGTGTGTGTGTGTGTGTGTGTGTGTGTGTGTGTGTGTGTGTATGAATGAATGAATGAATGAATGAATGAATGAAATGCTAGTGCCATTTTGAATACAGATGTTGATAAAAAGAACCTAAGTGGCCCCTTCATAAGAAAATATTTTGGGAACTGCCACTATTAAAACAAGTAGTTACAAATTTTGTATTTTCTTTGGAAGGACTGTGAGATTAAGGAAGAAGGCAAAAGGCACTGCGTTGTACTCTACAATGTACGCTTGGACCAAGCTGGTGGTGTAGACTTCCAAGCAGCCAATGTCAAATCAAGTGCTCATCTTCGAGTGAAACGTAAGGGCCTTACAAATCTATTTAGAAAAGGGAGTATATTGGTTTTGTAGTGTATCCCATGTCTGTTGTTAGTCCTATGGATCTGAATGGGAATCAGTCAGATAAGAGTGGAGAGGAGGGGTCACTGGGGATGATTCAGATATTCTGGCATATTGAGGTAGTCCAGCATCTTATCACTATTATAATGGTATTCAGTTAGCTAATTCAATCTGATACTTCTAATTCAGTTTGTGTTTTCTTTTGTATCATATAAACTTTTAACCTAACCATTAATTGGGTTAATTAGGCCGTCTCCAGTCAGTTGCTATGCAATATAAATGGATAAAAATGAATTATTTGCTCATAGCTATCTTCTCAGAGTTTGAATTTGGGTTTTAAGATTGGAGAGATAACACAGCAGTTTGTAGAAAGTGCTGGTAGATTGATTAACAGGATAACTCCGCATAGTTGGAGACTGCTTCCCTCTCTAGCCAATAGAAAGGGTTTGCTATTTTGGATGGCTCCCTCCTTATCTAGCAAGAGGCATGTGGGGCTTGGCAAGGACGCAGATGCAAAGTAAGTTTCTAGCTGATCTTTTCATTGAAAAGCCACCAGCTCCACGAGTAGGGAATCTCCAGCGATCAGCCCTTGCCCTGACCAAGTTAATTGATACAGCTCAGTTTGATTATATTCCCTCTCTGTCTTGGGAAAAGGCTCTATGGCAGTTAATAAAGGGTGGAAGTGATCAATTTGAAGATGATTTCTTCTCTTTTTCAAGCACGTATCATTGGCCTGCTGAGACCACTCAAAGATGTTACTGTGACGGCTGGTGAAACGGCAACATTTGAGTGTGAACTCTCCTACGAGGGAATTGTAGTGGAATGGTTCTTGAAGGGACAGAAATTGGAACCCAGTGACAAGGTACAGTAGATGGTATTTTCTTCATCCTGTCTTCCTCACCTTTCCCACTGTTTTCCCACGTCCTAACCTCCCTCCTTTTCTTTCTTGTTCATCTTTTCACCCCAATTAGCAAGCCTCCAAACCCTAAACTGAAGCTACAGCCTGCAGCACCTAGCTGAGACTAATTCCCAGTTAACACAGTGGGGATTTCTTCTGGCTAGATATGTATCGGACTGCCTTGCAAAGGGCTATTCTAAAATACCAATTGAAAAGCAATTTTCAGAAAAGTTGATGTGCAGGGAGTCGGGGGAAATGTTTTCACTGCGGATGTTGAAGGGCAACAAATATTCTGCAGGTTATTTATTTGGCTTTCCTTATGCTTCATGTCCACTGAATCCAGACATGGCATTTGTTTTTTCTTACAAGGGATGAAAGAGTTTGGGAAATTCAATTTCAGGCATTTCAGCAACACTTCCAAAGATACCATTCTAGACAGAGACACTTGCTGAGCTTTTTCCACTTTCTATTTTTAACTCTTTGTTAAGTGTGTGTTAGCACCACTGAGATGTGAACTGCCTGGAATGCAGTTCACTGACTATTTAAAGTACTTTAGCATCCATCTATATATTATAAGTAATGGCCTGCCTAGGTTCTATTAAATGAATTGTTTATTTCATGCTTATTTTATTAGTTCATCTGCTTAGGCAATTGGAGTATCTATTAATAACGGGCTTACTTAGAGAAAATCCACAAAGGAAAATATAAATCTGCTTGTTAAAATGAAGGCTTGATGGCTAGTCAGGCTTGAGAATTTAGCATAATATTTTCAGGCTCTTCAAAACTACAGGTTATTCTCATACAGTATATTAGATTAAACTGCTACCAGTTTATTAGCTACCTGGATAATTCAGTGTTTACTATTCCTTAAGTGTTTTAAAGATAATAAAGCAGATAATAAAGATATTCTTTTATCAGTCGTGCTATGGCCAGAGTTCTCTAAAACAGATTAAAAAACACCTCAAACTATAATTCCAATAAAACACCACGAAGTCATAGCACAAGAACTCTAACACAACAACTGAATTAAATCAGAGATTATCATAATAGCATAATTATCATAAAAATCATAATTATCATAATAGCAGTAACAATCATATAGGATGCATATAAATATTTTTCAATGAAAAGATTCAATGTGATTATTTCTTTATATTAGTTTGCACTTTTTTTATTTCTAAGTTATTTGCTTATGTCAGTTTAAGAGGCTGTAAGAACATATATAGAATTTAAGTGCACTCTTGCACAATCCAGCTTTAGGCATTACGTATGCAGAAACAAGCTTTTGCTCATTTCTCACCTATATGACAAACAATGGTGCAAAATGGATCCTGTACACTCCGTCCTTCTTTTGGCTGAACATCTGGGTTTGATCATACAGAACCCAAATAACTGATTGTATATAACAGTCTCTGTTTGAGAGAAGGATCTGAGACTGGATTCAGGCTACCCAGTTTCTTTTCCCCAGGAAAAAGATACTCCTTTAAAATGTGCTTGATTACAACTGCCAACATGAATCTGTCCATCTTGTTTTATTGGCAAAATAAAATATACAGTATACTGTATGTTGGGGAATGTAAACCATTCAATATACAAATAGGTATATTTATTTGTGTGTGTGTGTGTGTGTGTGTGTGTGTGTTAGTACAGATATCAATATAAAGATGATTAAAATATATAAAATAAAACATTCCCAATGACTTTGGGTCTAGCCTTAAACCACTTTTGGAATTCAGCTCTTGATGTGCCAGGCAAGAGCTGGTGTTGCCTTGAGTTGGAAAAAGTTGTGCACCCCCGTTCAGAGATGTTAAATGTGTATTTATTGAAGTTAGATGTTAAATATTTAAGATAAAACTGTAATGCAGCCTTTTCTTTTCTTTTAGGTTGTCCCCCGTGCTGATGGAAGAGTTCATACTCTTGTTCTCAGGGATGTGAAGCTAACAGATGCTGGAGAAGTCGCACTGACAGCAAAAGACTTCAAAACTAAAGCAAACCTTTTTGTAAAAGGTAAGCTTTGTAGAAGGACAATGTATCCTTTAATAGGGTGCTAGATGATGCTGAACTGGATAAGGCAAAGTGTTTGGTTGAATAATTATTTTATAACCTAAAATGCAGACTGGAATGATGGCCATATTTCAGTCTTTAAAAGAAGGTGAAACTGTTGTTCTAGCATATTGTACTCTCAAGTAATTATTTTTTTGTGCCTTTGACTCCTGGCAACTGCCTAGACAGTCCCTGCAGTTTTCTTGATTTTCTTGATCAAGATTTTGGAAGTGGTTTGCCATTGCCTCCTTCCTAGGGCTGAGACAGAGGGACTTGGGCCAAGGTCACTCAGCTGGCTTTGTGCCTAAGGCAGAACTAGACCTCACAGTCTCCCAGTTTCTAGCCCAGTGCCTTAACCACTACACCAAACTGGCTCTCTCTAAGTCGAATATACAAGACCTAAATATTTGGTTTATTTTGTTCCTCAGAACCACCCGTAGAGTTTACTAAACCCCTTGAGGACCAAACTGTAGAGGAGGAAGCCACTGCAGAATTGGAATGTGAAATATCCAGAGAAAATGCACCTGTGAAATGGTTCAAGAATGGTCAGGAAATTCACAAAACAAAGAAATATGATATCATTGCTGATGGCAGAGTCAGGAAACTTGTCATTCGTGGTTGCACACTGGATGATGCTAAAACATACACCTGTGATGCTAAAGATTTCAAAACTTCTTGTTTCTTGAATGTTGAACGTAAGTCTGCTTGTACTTTCCTTACAAGAACTAGATGCTTAGCTGTGTTGTTCAGTCAGTTCTGATTCTTCATAACCCAATGAACAGAGTAGTTCTCCAGAACTGTCAGCAATTTTTTCTTTGGGTTCTTGCAAACTTGTGCCAACCCTCTTGTCTTCTGCTGCCTCTTTCTCTGTAGCCTTCAATTTTCCCAAGCATCAAGGTCTTCTCCAAACGTTATTGCTTCCATATTTTGTGCCCCAAATATTGAAGCTTTAGTTTCATTGTTAGTGTTTCCAGTGAATGGTCTCATTTCATTTATTTATTTTATTTATTCAATTTGTATGGCCACCCACCTCACCTAAGTGACTCTGGGCAGCTCACAACAGTTTAAAACAACCACTCAATAAAAACAAGTTCAAAACAGATACACAAACATATAGAACCATCAATAACCACATTAAAACAAAAATAACCACGATTAGTGGCAAAATCCATCAGTGTGTCAAGCTCCGCACAGCCAATGTAAATGCTCCCCACCATTGCGGGACCCCCAGGACAATAGCCGAGCCATGTCTTCAGGGCCTTCCTTTCCTAAGGGCCAGCAGGGTCAGAACCATATAATATTGAATGGTTTGTTCTTCTTGCAAGCCAAGTATTTACTGCAATTTTCTCCAGCATTGTAATTCAAAGACTTGATTGTACAATACCCCCAAAAGTGGGGATGTCAGTATTATTATTATTAATGATAATAAAAATTTGTTATGGCCGCCCACTCCATTAGACTCTATCATTTTGACTGTGCAAACCTGATAATCTGATGAAATGCAGTCATCTACCTAAGTGCATAGGGAGTTTATCCTACATCTAAAATGTCCTCCATTACTTTCATTTTATTCGGTTTTGCTCATCTATAAATGTCAAAGCATAGCAATAGCCTTAGTTATAAAAATTCATTTTCATATAGGTCTGTTCTTAATTGAAATATATACATTTTCTCTTCTAGCCCTTCGTGTTGAGTTTATTAAACCTCTTACCGACCTTGAAGTTAAAGAAAAGGAAGTGGCTCAGTTTGAATGTGAAATTTCCCGACCATCTGTTAAGGTCTGTAATATTTAGTAAATCTAATATCTGAACTTTTCAATAAATTTTATTTAGAATCTCAAAACCTATGTTTCACTTATCAGAATTCATCCTGTTTCCATCAAAGAGTTAGATTCTAGCCATGTGCTTGTGTTAAATACTTGAATAAACCAAAAGATGTTCACTAGACTTTGTCCGCAGGCAGTCATTATTCACCACATTCCTATAATTGCTTCCTTCCTCTCTATCATTCTCAGCCCTAATATTCTGTCTATATACTGGATTCAGTTAGAGAGTAAAAGATTTATGCAGTTATACTGGTAGAAGTCCTACATCATGCAGAAAATAACAAATAAATATAATGGGCTGTCAGTTGATGGCAAAATTGCCCTCATCCGCCTTTGCATTTGTATATGCTTTATAGGCTTCTCTGTGTCCAGGCCAATAATCCCAATCACAATGTGGGTGCACACAATAGCTAAAGCCGTGCACATGCCATCCTATCAAAATGGCCACAGGATTTCTCTACATGCATCTTGATTGATATTGCCAGTTTTTTAGAAATAAAGCTCCATGGATGCAACCTTCCACTTGCTCGTTCAGGAGTTGGAATGCTGGGCACAGCACCCTCTTATAGGAGCAGTTCATATAAAGGCACACAATAGCCTCTTTACGCAGAAAAGTTATCCTAGCTAGATCACCAGACATAGAAAGTAAGATCGGGATGCCTGGTTTAAATTGTCATTTAGATGTGTCACTCCAATATATCAAATCAGAGTATGTTAATTCCAATATAATCATTAAATAGAGATTTCAATTCTTTAGTAATATTTTGAAAGCTGAAATTCTAATACCCATTTTTGTCTTTTACTGAACTTCGTATTTTGTCAATAATGTTAATACAGGCACGGTGGTTTAGGGATGGAATTGAAATCAAAAAAGGCAAGAAGTATGACATCATTGCAAAAGGTGCCCAGAGAATACTTGTCATCAACAAATGTTTACTTGACGATGAAGCAGAATATGCTTGTGAAGCAAAAGCAGCCAGAACCTCGGGCATGCTTACAGTGATAGGTAAAGCTGAATCCCTTTTGTGTTTATCTTATGTAAATTTCAGTCATGAAATAAAACTATGATTCCTTTATACAGAGGAGGAAGCTGTCTTTACTAAAAACCTGCCCAATGTGGAAGTTAATGAAACAGATACCATCAAATTGATTTGTGAAGTCTCCAAACCTGGTGCAGAAGTAACATGGTTCAAAGGCGACCAGGAGCTGCCTGAGGGCGGCAGAGTTGAACAAAAAGTTGACGGCCGAAAGAGAATTTTGATCATTCACAATGCTCGCCTGGATGATGCAGGAGCCTACAGTTGCAAGCTTCCAACTGCTGAGACAACAGGCAAACTCAAAGTCCATGGTGAGATACTTGCTTTGGTATCTTTCAGAAACAGAGGGTGGGTGGGCAGTTAAATAGGCAGTGAAATGCTGGGCTCATTTCCTGCTTAAGCATAAAGAGTTTAATGTCTCTGGCTGTGTTAGGCCACAGTCCCCAGTATGGCACCCAGGGGCACCAATGTATCTGCAGACAATTCTTACTGCTCACCAGGCTTCCTGCCCCACCTGGCTTCTATCTATCTATCTATCTATCTATCTATCTATCTATCTATCTATCTATCTATCATATATTGATCATCTATCTATCTTTCTAATTATAAAATGGAAAGCTGGCATTCTGCAAAAGAAATGGCAACTTTAGCATCATTTTTAATTCCAAGAAGTTCTCTAGGCCCCATGAGCTTTCATAGAAAATAGTAATAGTTTTTTTTTAAAAGACTGGTGGCTGCATCCATTGGTATTTTTTGAGGGGGGGGGGGGGAATGTGACCTTCCAAGAAAAAAGCAAGCTTAGATAATAGAATGAACCCTGCTGGTAAATTTGTGCTTTATATCAGATTAGAAAGCCAAGAATCGTTTTGTGAGAGTATATACCATCAACATGATTTCAAATTTCCAAATGTGGCCATCAGCCTCAAAAGGTTGGGAACCCCTAGTATGGGCCATATTTTCCTAAGTAAAACAACTACTTTTCAATGTATTGTCGAAGGCTTTCACGGCCGGAGTTCGATGGCTGTTTTGGGTCTTCCGGGCTGTGTGGCCGTGTTCTGGAAGTTGTGGTTCCTAACGTTTCGCCAGCATCTGTGGCCAGCATCTTCAGAGGGCAGGAGCACAGACAGAAGTGAAATCTCTGAGATTTTGCTTCTGTCTGTGCTCCTGCCCTCTGAAGATGCTGGCCACAGATGCTGGCGAAACGTTAGGAACCACAACTTCCAGAACACGGCCACACAGCCTGGAAGACCCACAACAGCCAACTACTTTTCAGTTAAATTGAGCAGTCTGTCTTCTTCCCACTAACAGCTAAATCATAATGCATAATATGTTTTACAGAGCTTGCAGCAGAGTTTATAACTAAACCTCAAAATATTGAAGTTATTGAAGGAGAAAAGGCAGAATTTTCCTGCTCAGTGTCTAAAGATGGCGTTGATGTGCAGTGGCTCAGAGGCGACACTGTTCTTGAAGCAGGTGACAGATATGATATATATTCTGAGGGCAAAAAGAGAGTCTTGGTCATTAAAGAATCTGTCTTGGCTGATGAGGGACGTTATACTGTCATGCTTGGAGATGTCAAAGCAAAAGCACACTTGAAAGTGATTGGTAAGTTTTTCTCTCTACATTGGTATGCACACTGTTATTGTTTGGTCCAGTATGCAGCTTACAAATGATACACTTATTCAATTTACAGAAAAACTCAGGATTGTTATTCCACTGAAAGACCAACAAGTGAAAGAAGGAGAAGAGCTTGTCTTCAACTGTGAAGTTAATACAGAAGGTGCCAAAGCTAAATGGTACAAAAATAATGAACCAATATTTGATAGTACAAAATACATCATGGTCCATAAGGATTTAGTGTATACTCTAAGGCTCAGAGATGCTCATATGAATGACCAGGCAGTTTACACAGTAACACTAACAAATCAGCGAGGAGAACATGTCAAGACATCTGCTAATTTAACTGTACTTGGTAAGTGCTCTGCACCAGTAAATGATCCAGGATATCAGTCACACCCAAATTTAGGCAAGGATATAAAATAATCACATTATTAATCTCTCACCACAGAGGAAGATCTCAGAATTGTTGAACCTCTTCAAGACATTGAAACGATGGAGAAGAAATCTGTCACATTCTGGTGCAAAGTTAACCGTCTTAATGTAAAACTTCCATGGACAAAGAATGGTGAAGAAGTCACTTTTGACCGCCGCATTTTATACAAAGTGGATAGATACAAGCATTCCCTTATTATTAAAGATTGTGGGTTTATAGATGAAGGGGAATACACTGTCACCGCTGGCCAAGATAAATCTGTTGCGGAGCTTATTATCACAGAAGCACCTGCAGATTTCATTGAACATTTGCAGGACCAAACAGTTACTGAATTTGATGATGCTGTCTTTAGTTGCCAGCTTTCCAAAGAGAAAGCAGCTGTGAAGTGGTACAGAAATGGGCGCGAAATAAAAGAAGGCAAAAAGTAAGTGCCTGTTCAGCTATGTGTTGTTGCTATTTCTGTTCTTGTTTCTAAATAAAATGCATAATCCTGTTTTTCCATCTGACCTAAAGGTATCAGTTTGAAAAGGATGGAAATTTACACAGATTAATTATAAAAGATTGCAGACTGGAAGATGAATGTGAATATTCCTGTGGAGTGGATGACAGAAAATCCAGAGCAAGACTCTTTGTTGAAGGTAAGTTTTCAATTTTGATTTACATTTCTTTCCGGGACTCAGTACTTTTTTTAAGTTGAAAAACAGTACGATACAATATATGTTTATGGATATTTCTTTCAGAAATTCCTGTTGAGATTATCCGCCCACCTCAAGATATTTATGAAGCTCCTGGTACTGATGTCGTCTTTTCTGCTGAACTGAATAAAGATAAAGTGGAGGTCAAATGGTTGAGAAACAACATGATTATAGTCCAAGGTGACAAACATCAAATGATGAGTGAAGGAAAGATCCACAGGCTGCAGGTCTGTGAAATAAGGCCCCGTGACCAAGGAGAATATCGATTTATTGCCAAAGATAAAGAAGCTCGAGCTAAACTAGAACTAGCAGGTAAGACTTTCAAATTGATTTATCATATGAAGAAAGAACATTTATAGACATACTATAAATCTTTCAATTCTGCTTCTGGGTGTTAATTCCAGAAAGTGTTAGTTTTAATGCAAAAAAAAAAAAAACCTGTCTCCCACAAAAAAAGTGTAACATCTTTCTTGCATCAACCACTATGCAATTCCATTAGTTTTTATGTCTCGGTTGCATACCTCATTGTTATTTTTTTTAATGACTAGCACTTATTTGTTCTATATGGAGGTTTTATCAGTTATCTTGAACATCATTGTGTGGAAATCTTACATTTCTTTTTGAGATGCTATACACAATATGTAAATTTAGTTTAATGTAATCTCTACATTACGGCAATCAGAAAGCTTTACCCATCATAGATAAATTCTCTATGAATGATGAAGGTGATAACAAGGCCCCATTGAATTGCAGTTCAAGACACACTCAATACCACAAACTGGCAGTTACAATTTGGCTCACCTAACACAATAAATTGTTTTAGAAGATCAGAGTTCACTATGCTTTTCTTTGTCAAGCTCTGTTGAATGCATTGTTTCTGTAATGTATTTTTCAAATGCTAATTTATTTTTATTATTTTTCTTAGCTGCTCCAAAAATAAAGACAGATGATCAAGATCTTGTCGTAGATGTTGGGCAGCCATTAACCATGATTGTTCCATATGATGCTTATCCACGAGCAGAAGCTGAGTGGTTTAAAGAAGATGAAGCCTTACCCACTCAGACTGTTGATACTACAGCTGAGAGTACTACTTTCAGAATTCCTGCAGCCAAACCATCACACAAGGGAAGATACAAAATTATACTGAAAAATAAACATGGAAAAGCAGAAGGTCACATCAATGTTCAAGTAATCAGTAAGTTCTTTATTTCCAACAATTTTATTTTTAGTAAGTTTTTTTTCTGATAATAGTAGTTTGTAACAATAGTACCTGTATTTTAATACAGAAAGAAAAAGCATTAGTTTAATAGTTAAAACTGGAATTAAAAGAGGTAAATACTCATGCAACCCACTGAGCTATAAAGCTTAGGTTGCACTCAAAACAGATTTGAAGTTCCTTTGAATACATCATGCTTCCTTTTCTTCTCAGATGTCCCTGGCCCAGTGAGGAACTTGGAAGTCACAGAAACATTTGATGGTGAAGTCAGCCTTGCATGGGAAGAACCAGAAAGTGATGGTGGTAGTAAGATCACAGGTTATGTAGTGGAAAGGCGTGACATCAAACGCAAGACCTGGATTTTGGCAACTGATCGTGCTGATAGTTGTGAATATACAGTAACCGGTCTTCAAAAAGGAGGAGTGGAGTATCTCTTCCGTGTGAGTGCGAAAAACAGAGTCGGCACTGGTGAACCTGTGGTAACAGACAAACCTGTTGAAGCAAAGAGCAGATTTGGTAAGAAAATAGTTCAAGTTACTTGAGAAGATCAAGGTTTTTAAAATACTTTAGAGTAGAAGTAACATATGTTTGTAATTTTCTTCCCACTTTGCAGAGGTGCCAGGTCCTCCTCTTAATGTCCAGGTTGCTGATGTGAACAGGTCCAGCGCAACTCTTACCTGGGAGCCACCAGAATATGATGGAGGATCTCCAATTACAGGCTATGTGGTTGAGCTGCGTGACAAAGGATCCATTAAGTGGGAACCAGCCATGACTACAGCAGCCCATGAATTATCTGCAACATTGACTGATGTTGTAGAGAACAAAGAATACTTTTTCAGGGTCAGAGCACAAAACCAAATTGGAGTTGGCAAACCCAGTGCATCTACACACGCAGTGAAAATTACGGATCCAATTGGTTAGTATGCAGACAATAAGAGTTTTCCATGTCTCTCAGGGTTAATTTTATTTATTCATAAATATGAGCATAGAAAAGGCATGAGGAGAATTAGGAAAGGTTGAAATATGAAAAAGTAGGTTCAGCATTTATGATTTAAGAAATCATTAGCTATGTGAAAAAGAGAGAATAGAAGTATCACATTCAAAACAGAAGGCCAATTTTTTTAGATGTTTTCCATGTTCATGGAGGAAGGATCAATAGATAAGAAGGATATTTCATTAGACGATTCTGGCCAGGTTTTACTGTGCTATTTTAGGAATAGTCAGAGATTTCCAGAGACATAATTTCATCTTTTTATTTTTGTATTTTGTACATCCTTCTTGAAGTGAGCAATATTTATTTACACCTTCCAAATTACTGTGCCTTGCAGAAAGACCAAGTCCTCCCATTAACCTTGATCATTCTGACCAAACTAAGTCATCTGTGAAACTGACATGGGAGCCTCCAGTAAAAGATGGAGGCAGTCCAATTTTGGGTTACATTATAGAACGACGTGAAGAGGGAACAGATGACTGGATTCGCTGCAATCTAAAGCTTGCACCTAAGCTTTCTTATAAAGTGAGTTACTTCTTTCTGAAGTTCATTAAGTATTAGATTGTTTTCAGTGATGTCATTTACAACAATTGCCTGTGTCTTGGCAGGTGACTGGATTGACACCTCTAGCTAAGTATTATTATAGAGTGTCTGCAGAAAATGCTGCTGGTATATCAGATCCAGCTGAGGCTATTGGACCACTAACTGCAGATGATCCTCATGGTAAGTAGATTTCATTTATCTGACATGGTCAGCAGTTCAAAGTAAATGTTCTTTATGCTTATTACTAAAATCAATCCTCATGTATTGGTTTCACAACACTGGTTTGCAGCTAAAGAATTCTTATTACAAAACAGTAGGTATGTACTGTACAGATCATCTGTTGCATGCAAATCTACTGCAGCCACTCAGAGGTTCAATTTGGCTATGTTAAGGCTCTTCTGGGTATGCAGGTGCATATCCAGAAAACACTTCCATCTGAATAGCTGGCAAACCAAGGCTTTGGGAGGCCTTGATGCAGCTAAACCTTTGCAGCTACATCACATCTTCACAATGTAGATCCAGAGGTGGACTTTGCCGTGAGCAAAAGATCTTGTCAAATGTTCTGTGCAAGTGACATCACTGTGCAGAAATGGAGGAAAATGATAAACATTTCCATGTAGTTCTGTTATATAATTAAGATTTGTCCAAAGGGGTATTCCTGATTATGAGAGCTACTATTTAATGCTGCCTGTTAAGCAAATAAACATTACCACTATACTTCCATAAAATTGTTCTTAAAATGGAACAAGTCTTCCTATCAGCTTTCTATACTGCAGTTTCATCAGATTGAGGGGGAAAAGTCTTACATCAAATAGTTAGAGGAGTCACCTTATAGTAATACTTCCAATTATGGCAACTGCCCTTTCACAGCTGCAGTAAATAAAAATTAAAACCATAATAGAAACATTAATTGGCACGAATTGTGTTTGTTTTTCAGTTGGACCAACAATGGACTTAAGTGGATTTAAAGATGGACTTGAAGTTATTGTTCCAGAGCCAGTCAAAATCCGTGTTCCCATCACGGGCTATCCTATTCCCACAGCCACATGGTCAGTGGGTGGCAAAGTTTTAGAAGATGGCAATCGGGTGAAAATTGAGACTAGTGCAGCCTTTGCACAACTTACTATTACACCAAGTGAACGGCCAGATAAAGGCATTTATACTCTGAAATTAGTCAATCCTGTATCATCTGTATCAGGAGAAATTGATGTTAATGTCATTGGTGAGCATTCAGTTTTAAAGTCAAGTAAATGTGTATGTGTTGTAAATTATTGTAAATTAAATGTAAACATTAAATGACCAAATGAATAACAATCAGCACCTTTCATTATATATAACACTAATTACATTAACTCCTGCTTTCTTTTTCGTTATGAAATTCCATAATATAAAAGAAGTTGCCTTTATATAAATATTCAGGGTATAATTTTATATACACATACTCAGGATTAAGCACTACTGAAAATAATTGGACTTAATTCTGATTTTATATGTATAGGATCACATGATACATGTTTTTTAAAAAAATAAACAGACAATGAATTAGGGCTAAAGACAGTTTCTATAAGCCCCATAACCAAAATATTTCATCTCAAACATTATCATCCAAATCCCTGCTATGATTCTGGAATGCCATTAAACCTTGGCTCTTCCAGAGGACCTTTGGGGATGAGATGAATTTTAGTTCCTGTGGAATATTGTATCTGGTTATATTGTATTGTGTTCTGTTGTGTTTTATTGTGTTGTATTGTATTAGATTTTAATCTGATTACTGTATTTGGAGTGTAAGCTGCTCAGTCACTTATGATTGGAGTGGTGTGTAAGCTTCAGTAAATAAATAAATGTATAGCTGTGTTATAGGTTTATAATATGATATGCATTTATTTCAGCTCGCCCAAGTGCACCAAGAGAACTAAAAGTTGGAGAAATAACTAGGAACACAGTACAACTAACATGGGAACCACCTGAAAATGATGGAGGAAGTCCTTTGACTGGCTATCTTGTTGAGAAACGTGAAGTGAGCCGCAAAACATGGATTAAAGTATGTTTTAAATAGAACAATATTTTTAATAGAATAAGATTTTTACTGTTGGAAATATTCTGTGCTACGATACGAAAAGGAGCCTCTTGTGTTCGCAGGTGATTGACAAGGTTCTTGACCAAGATTTTACTGTCCCAGATCTTGCCCAAGGAAAAGAATACTTATTCAGAGTTTCAGCGTGCAACAAGTGTGGGCCAGGAGAACCTGCTTACATTGATGAGCCGGTTAATATGACAGCACCTGCTAGTGAGTTTTCTTTCTTAGTCATTCTAATTAATTTTGGATTTCTGCATGTTATAAAATTACTCGTGCTAAGTGTCATCAGTTGACAAACCCATTGAAAAAGAAAACCAAATGCAGACTTTTTTGATTGCACCACAGGCTTTCTAACTTCCTCCTGTCTAATGCAGCCGTCTGCATATTGGGAAAAGCTGTTAGAATGCAGGACTTACCTGAATAATAACAGTTTTGCACAGGACTATTATGGCAAACTGGCAGGGGAGGTCACCAGAAATCCAGATACCACTTAGTGGAAGTCTGTAGCTTGAATCATGTCAACTGGATTTCTATTTTCTTAGTGGAAAATAGAAAATAGAAATCCAGTTGACATGATTCAAGCTACAGACAATTCCACCTGGATGACTGAGAACCTTCATAGACACTTAGTGGAAGTGAAAATGTCTTTCCATTCCCGTTCCACCCACAGTGATAAGACAACACATTTTCCCTTTTACAGCGGTTCCTGATCCACCAGAAAACGTTAAATGGAGAGATCCAACATCTAAGTCCATTTTCCTTACATGGGATCCACCTAAATTTGATGGTGGCTCACGTATCAAAGGCTACATAGTTGAAAAGTGCCAGCGTGGCACTGACAAATGGGAGCCCTGCGGTGAACCCGTAGTTGAGACCAAGTAAGTGGCGGCAGCAGGTAGAATTCTTTTAGAAATGAATCTTATGACATTTAATGATACTATTAACTGAAATGGTATTCTGTTTAACAGGATGGAAGTGGCACCACTTAAGGAAGGGGAATGGTATGCTTATCGTGTGAAGGCCCTGAATAGGCAAGGAGCCAGTAAACCAAGCAAGCCAACAGATGAAATCCAGGCAGTGGACGCAATGGGTAATTAGTTATTGAGTTATGTTATAGCAACGTATAATTTTTATTATTGAAAGTATTGGGGGTGTATACACCTATACACGTGTGTGAAATGGGATATTCTATGTACTGTATAACATATTTTATTCATGCTATTTTTATTCTCTGCAAATCAGAGGCTCCAGAGGTTTTCTTAGATGTGAAATTACTTGCTGGAATCACGGTCAAAGCTGGAACTAAGATAGAGCTGCCTGCAAGAGTCACTGGAAAGCCTGAACCTCGGGTTACCTGGACAAAAGCGGAACATATCTTGAGACCTGACAAAAGGATCTCCATTGAAACCAAACCTAACCATTCCACAGTAATAATAACAGACAGCAAGAGGACTGATAGTGGCACCTATATTATTGAAGCTGTAAATACCAGTGGACGAGCAACAGCAACTGTTGAAGTTAATGTTCTAGGTATGCTATTTCTGTGATTAATTCTCAGTATCTTCCTAATTACATAGCTGAAGAGGAAGCTCAAACTGTTGTTGTTTCCACAGATAAGCCTGGTCCACCAGCTGCTTTTGATGTGTCCGATATAACAAATGTGTCTTGCCTTTTGACATGGAATCCTCCTCGAGATGATGGCGGATCCAAAATCACAAACTATGTTCTAGAGCAAAGAGCTACAGACAGTGAAATATGGCACAAATTATCATCCACCATCAAGGAAACAAAATTCAAAGTTACAAACCTCACACCCCTTAAAGAATACATCTTCAGAGACAGTGCAGAGAACATGTATGGAGTTGGAGAACCAGCACTATCCAGTCCTATGATTGCTAAATATCCATTCGGTAAGTCTGTTCATCTGAAAGGCAGGTCCACTTATCCCAGTATGACTGTCGTATGGAAACTGCTGCAGACCATTTCAGTCGGGGCAGCCATTCCAACCAGTGAATCGTTTTGTGAGAACCTTCTCACCTCCCCATCATTTTTGATGTTGCTGGTAGTATGGAGATAATGTTTGCAGAAGGTGCCAATGCACAGGGAGAGCTGATACCCATGAGCAGCTTGCCAAGCAGAGCAGCAGCCAGTATCAAGCATGGCTGTGCTTCATTCAGTGGCATTTGGATAGAGATGGGTTCTCTCACATTTGCATAGAAATTACAAATCCCTGACTGTTAATTTTGATTTTTGATTTCTTGGTTCAGATACACCAGGTCCTCCAACAGGAGTTAAGCCTATTGAGATCACTAAAGATTCTGTAACATTAACTTGGACTGAACCAGATGAAGATGGTGGCAGCCCTATCACTGGGTACTGGGTTGAACGGTTTGACCCTGATCAAGATAAATGGATACGATGCAATAAAATACCAGTTAAAGATACAACATTCAAGTAAGATCACTATATTCTTTCAGAATATATTTTATATTATATTCTTTCAGAAGAAAAATAAATTGTGTTTTCAGATAAAAACAAATACATACACTTGATATAGTATTGTGAATGAGAGGATATATTAGCTCCAAATAATTGCCTTGCTGCCCATTATTTGAATCCTCATAAGCTGGTGGCAATATATATCACAAATCCTCTCCATAATCATCTTCACTACAGTGTAGGAACCACAACTCGTGTGATAAATAATAACAATTAGTGGTTGTCTATCACTGAAGCATTTCAGGAGAATTTGTGTTGATAGTGGAACCTCTCAGATATTTTAACCTTCTAGTACAGAGCTTTCCAAACTGTGTGTGGCGACACAAAGGTGTGTCGCCACACACAGTCTGGTGTGTCACCACACAACCTGGAAGCGCTGATCATCATCAGCGCTTCTGGGTTTTCCTGCGGTGACACACCAACGGTGGCGCACAAAAACTGAAAGCGGCAGCAGCGCTTCCGGGTTTTTGCGCGCTGCCACAACGGCGGCACTTCTGGGTTTTCCCGAGGCGACACACCAACGGCGGTTGGTGTGTCGCCGCGGGAAAACTTTGGAAAGCCCTGTTCTAGTAACTTGAATTGTTTAAATCATTCAGATCTATGTGCTGTATCTGTTCCTTTCTAAAATAGCACACGTTGATCCTGTATATTAGCTCACAGATGAGCTGGTACATATATATAGCAAGCGATTTTATTATTATTATTGTTGCTGCCCTGCTTAAAATCCAGAGCAACAGCCAACACGCAGACCTCCACTTGCCCATCATTTTTCCTTTTATAACCACTAATATCTGCCCTTGAGGTTTCACCAGTCTTCCAGGTGAAGTGGAGAAAATGCTGTTCTGTCATTGTTGTTGTTGTTCAGTCGTTAAATCGTGTCTGACTCTTCGTGACCCCATGGACCATAGCACGCCAGGCCTTCCTGTCCTCCACTGTCTCCTGGAGTTTACTCAAATTCATGTTCATTACATCGGTGATGCTATCTAACCATCTCATCCTCTGCCGTCCCTTTCTCCTTTTGCCTTCAGTCTTTCCCAGCATCAGGGTCTTTTCCAGTGAGTCTTCTCTTTGCATTAGGTGGCCAAAGTATTTGAGCTTCAGCTTCAGCATCTGTCCTTCCAATGAGCAGTCAGGGTTGATTTCCTTTAGGATTGTTTGATTTGACCTCCTTGCAGTCCAAGGGACTCTCAAGAGTCTTCTCCAGCACCACAGTTCGAAAGCATCAATTCTTCGGCACTCAGCCTTCCTTATGGTCCAACTCTTATTATTATTATTATTATTATTATTATTATTATTATTATTAATTATTATTATTATTATTATATATTATTATGTCATTAGACAGGAACAATTGTATTTCATGGGCGCAAACACAAACACACACAAACACAATTAAGAGCACCTATCAGTTTATAAATATGCAGCAAGACAATATCACATCATGTCCTTTGCAATGAGTAACTACTTCCTTAAAATATTAAGCAATATACAAAAATATTCATGTGCGTTAACGGATAACAGATTTTATATTGTGCTTCAGTGATTGCAAGACATGTTGGCATGAGAAAGCTTTACATAAGCATCATGCCACAAGAAATCTCTTTATAATATTAATATGACAGATATAAATTGATTAATATTTTTATTTATATCTGTGGAAGGATATAGACCAACATAGTACACATGTTTAATAATATTTACTGTTAAATGTACATCTAAATATATTTTTTTCTCATTATTATTAGGGTAAAGGGTCTTACGAACCATAAGAAGTACAAGTTCCGGGTCTTGGCAGAGAATCTTGCTGGGCCAGGAAAACCGAGCAAACCCACAGATGCAATCTTAGTGAAGGATCCCATTGGTAAAAATTATCTTAGATTAATAGTATAATTCAAACCCTTTTTTAGAGTTAGCCTGCCAGATCTAAATGTTCAATTTATGTCCAGATCCTCCATGGCCTCCTGGGAAACCAACGGTGAAGGATGTTGCCAAGACATCCTGTTTCCTACAGTGGACAAAACCAGAACATGATGGGGGTGCCAAAATTGAATCCTACGTCATTGAGCTGTTAAAGACGGGTACAGATGAATGGGTGAGAGTGGCTGAAGGCGTCCCCACAACAGAACATTTCCTCAAAGGACTTATGGAGAAACAGGAATATTCTTTCCGAGTAAGAGCTGTGAACAAAGCTGGAGAGAGCGAACCCAGTGAACCCAGTGACCCTGTTTTGTGCAAGGAGAGGCTGAGTAAGTAACTCAAACTTAGAGCCAGTTTGGTCTAGTGGTAAGGCAACGGGCTAGAAACCAGGAGACTGAGAATTCTAGTCCCACCTTAGGCATGAAAGCCGGCTGGGTGACCTTGCGCCAGTCACTCTCTCTCAGCCCTAGGAAGGAGCCAGTAGCAAACCAGGAGACTGAGAGTTCTAGTCCCGCCTTAGGCATGAAAGCCTGCTGGTTGACCTTGGGCCAGTCACTCTCTTTCTCAGCCCTAGGAAGGAGCCAATAGCAAACCAGGAGACTGAGAGTTCTAGTCCCGCCTTAGGCATGAAAGCCGGCTGGGTGACCTTGGGCCAGTCACTCTCTCTCAGCCCAACTCACCTCACAGGGTTGTTGTTGTGGGGAAAATAGGAGGAAGGAGTATTAGGTATGTTCCCCACCTTGAGTTATTTATAAAAATAGTAAAGGCGGGATAGAAAATAAATAAATAAAAAAAAAACTCTTCCTGAGAATCAGGGCTGAGGCTGAGCAGAGTTTGAAAGCTTTAGAAACATATTTGCCGTTAACCTGGAAAGAGGGTAAAATATAAACGTGTTTATAACCACTGTAAAAAGATCAGAAGCTGTTTCTTTATAAACTTCCTTCCTTCCTTCCTTCCTTCCTTCCTTCCTTCCTTCCTTCCTTCCTTCCTTCCTTCCTTCCTTCCTTCCTTCTCCTGTTCCTATTCCTATTCCTATTCTTATTTTTCTTTCTTACTTATTCACTATTCTTCCTTATTTTCTTTGTTTCTTTTCTAATATTTGTATTGTTGTTGTCTTGTTAAAAATTTCTTCAATAAAATTATATTTAAAAAAAACATGTTTGCCTTTAACCCACTGCTTGGTAGATTCCTTGTTGCTTTTTTCCAAAGGAAAACTATTTTTCTTTAATATCTTCATAGATCCCCCTTCACCGCCACGATGGCTCGAAGTCATTAATATCACTAAAAACACCGCAGACCTTAAATGGACAGTGCCAGAAAAAGACGGGGGCTCTCCTATTACAAACTACATTGTTGAAAAGAGGGATGTGCGGCGGAAAGGCTGGCAGACTGTGGATACCACCGTAAAGGACACCAAATATACTGTGACACCTCTGACCGAAGGCTCTCTCTACGTATTCCGTGTGGCTGCTGAAAATGCAGTGGGACAGAGCGATTACTGTGAAATTGAGGACTCAGTTCTAGCTAAAGATACTTTCAGTAAGTTTTTAGGGTCTATGTTCAAAATTCAGTCCAAGCTAGCTCCTATTTCTAAATACTGGTTTTTCTAATGTGATTTTTATTTATTTTAGCTACCCCTGGAGCACCATATGCACTTACACCAGTTGAAGTGACAAAGAGACACATTGACTTAAAATGGGAACCTCCTAAGAATGACGGTGGCAGACCAATTCAACGGTAATGTTATTAATAAAGACATACAGTAGAAATATTTGTGTAAAGATCAAATTTGCTGTATGTAAAATATTAATGTTATTGTTAGAAAATCCATTTAAAGATACATCAATAGAGAGAAATTATTAAAGCTTTTAGATTCAGAGCTCCCATTTTCCAGAAACCAATAGGAAATTTAGGTGAAGGATGGAAAACAGATGAAGTATGCTAAGTAATAAATAGAGTCATCAATTCTCCAAGTGATAAAGATTTGCTCTGGATTGAGAGAAGTGGGATAAGATAATTTTTTGGTATGCATTCTTATATATGATCAGGTTGGTCATCTGTATTCAAGGGTAAGAGTGTTAAATTGAATTTGAAAGTTTTATAAGTGGAGTCGTTTTTGTAAATAGTATGGCATACAGGAATTGAATCACAAACAGGATACTTAGAAAATGAGCTTGGTAAGAATACCATTAATTTTCTGGATAAAGTGATAGAATCATTGGCAGAACAATTCTGATGGTAACTTTCAGTGCCTCAGTGCTGCACTACTCCGACAAGTCCAAGGCCCTGTTGTTGGTTGCAGCTTGGAAAGGCAGCAATGAAGATGGAAAGCAGTGCATAACTGTTCCCTTCCTAACAACTTCCAGGATTGTTTTTCCATATGCCACTTATTTCAAACAGTGAAAAGGAAATCATACAGACCATCCAAATAACTGGTCTGAATCCCCCCCCCCTCCTCAAGACAAAGGGATGGGGAGTTTAGGTTTCTTCAACTCTCAGCCCCTCCTGTGCCATCTTTGGCCCAGCCCCTTTGGAGACTTTCCGAGGTCAACATTTCAGTTCACTGGTTACACCAAGCCATTTCCAGGTATGCAATTTATTGCTCATCCAAACAAGAATGATTGAATTGAGCAGGTAGGGAATTCTGAATGCAAATTATATACCAGGAAAGAACCCAGCAGGAAACTGAGCTCATCCTTTAAATGGTTCTGAAGTTTATTATTTGCATGGAATGCTGTATGTATTACATCAGTAATGTAACAAATAGTCAATGGAAATAAATATCAGTTTTGTTTTTCATGCAATCTTTCAAATTGATTTCATTGCATAATTCCATAATATTCCTCTTAATACAGATACGTTATTGAAAAGAAGGAGAAACTTGGCACGCGCTGGGTGAAAGCTGGCAAGACAGCTGGACCTGACTGTAATTTCAGAGTAACGGATGTCATTGAAGGCACAGAGGTGCAATTCCAAGTCCGTGCTGAAAATGAGGCTGGCTGTGGTCATCCTAGTGAACCAACTGACATCCTGACTATTGAAGATCCAACAAGTAAATTAGAATAAAAATCATAATGTAGAAAAGATTATGTTAGGTCAAACAGTTCTATGGAAAGTAATGCATTTCTCTCCATTCGGGCAGGTCCTCCCTCACCACCTCTGGATTTGCATGTAACAGATGCAGGCAGAAAACACATTTCCATTGCATGGAAACCACCAGAGAAAAATGGTGGAAGTCCTATCATTGGATACACTGTTGAACTCTGTGAAGCAGGAACTGAAAAGTGGAGGAGATTAAATTCCCGGCCAGTCAAAGACTTGAAATACAAAGCAGAAGAAGACATTGTACCGGACAAAGAATATATTCTCAGAGTCAGAGCTGTCAATGCTATAGGAGCTAGTGAACCTTCAGATATATCAGAAAATGTTGTAGCCAAAGATCCAGATTGTAAGTATGCTTCTTTCCAAAGCAATCATAAAATATACAGTCACAATAAAATTGCTCTGTAACACTGATTAAGATTATTTTTCTCTATGTTCAAATAGGTAATCCAACTGTTGATCTAAAAACTACAGATATTATTGTGGTTGAAGGTCAAAAGTTAAGCATTCCAGCTCCCTTCAGAGCTGTTCCTTCTCCAACCATTACATGGCATAAAAAAGGGAAGGAGCTTAAAGCAGGTGACAGAACCACAATGAAGAGCGACCACACCTCTGCCTTGCTGGAAGTCACAAATGCTGTCCATGCAGATGCTGGTGTTTACACCATTACCTTGGAGAATAGATTGGGTTCAACTACCGGCACAATTAATGTCAAAGTAATAGGTAATGTTTTTTTTCTTCTCTTAGCAGGCATTTACATTCAATTCATAGTGCTGAACAAGTGGCAAGGAGCACTGTTTTAAGCTACTTAATTTCTATAGTACTTATTATAAGCCAATTATAACATAATCTAGATATGATGGAGATAAAATAGCCTAATCATTTTTCAATCTAAGGAACTGTAAATGCTAGGCATATCATTTATCACAAGTATGGGCGTTCTTCACCTTATGCACTTATGCACTTTTCAAACAAATTTATATTTACTTAATGCCATGTGTGCTTTTTTCCATTTAGGCCTGCCTGGACAGTGCAAAGATATTAAGGCAAGTGAAGTAACTAAAAGCTCATGCAAAGTTACCTGGGAACCTCCAGAATTTGATGGCAATACTCCCATATTACACTATGTGTTGGAAAGAAGAGAAGCTGGGAGGAGAACGTACATACCGGTGATGTCTGGTGAAAACAAATTGGCATGGAATGTAAAGGATCTTATTCCCAATGCTGAATACTATTTCCGTGTTAAAGCTGTCAATAAAATTGGAGGAGGGGAATATCTTGAATTGAGAAACCCAGTGATTGCTGAAGATCCAAAGCGTAAGTTTATATGTTAGTCATAAACACTTAGAATTAAAATGTAAATTTCTCCATACTTTCTGCTTATATATTTTATTTTAAATTTTCAATACACAGAACGACCAGATCCACCTCTTGATCTTGAGACTCACAATCCAACATCAAAGTCAGTAACACTCACCTGGAAACCACCATTGTATGATGGAGGAACAAAAATTATGGGTTATGTTTTGGAAAAACTAGTTAAAGGAGGAGATAAATGGGAAAGATGCAATGAGTTTTTAGTACCTGTTTTGACTTACACTGTAAAAGACCTTGAAGAAGGCAAAGAATATCAGTTCCGAGCCCGTGCTGAGAATGCTGCAGGAGTCAGTGAACCATCTAATATCACGCCTCTAGTGAAAGCAGTGGATCCTATTGGTAACCTTTACACATTTTTCCTCCCTATTCATTGATAATATGTAAACATTATGTTTTATGCTATAACCATTACACATAAATGAATGTTGCATTTTTTTCCCCTGTTACAGAGGCTCCAAAGGTCTCGCTTAGTGCTAATTTGCAGGCTGGCCTTGAAGTGAAGCAAGGTGCTGATATTCCACTAGATGCCCGGATTTCAGGTTCACCTTATCCAACGATTGCTTGGTTATGGAATGATGAAGTTATTCAATCAGAAGAAATTAAGAAGAGAGTCATCAAGGTTACTAGGAGGAAGAAAGGTGAAGCTGAAGATGAAGAGCCTTTCCACTTATCCTTGCCTGAGCGATTAAGCATTGACAACAGTAAAAAAGGAGAGTCTTTTCTGGTTGTTCGAGACTCACTCAGAGCAGATCATGGCACATTCACTATACGAGTTGAAAATGATCATGGAGTAGCAAAAGCTTCGTGTGAAGTCAACGTTTTAGGTGTGTCCTTGTACATAACTTATTTACTTTGTTATTCAAAAGATATGGTGTGATACATGCAAGAGGTGCTCATTGTTTTTGTTTTAAAAATAGATACCCCTGGACCTCCAGTCAACTTTATTTTTGAAGATGTTAGAAAAAATTCCATAACTTGCAAATGGGATCCTCCTCTTGATGATGGTGGTAGTGAAATACTGAACTATGTCTTGGAAAAGAAAGACAGTGCAAAAACTGAAGCTGGCTGGGTTACTGTTACTTCCACACTTAGGCACTGCAAATATAATGTGCTTAAACTGATTGAAGGAAAAGAATATGTCTTCCGTGTGAAAGCTGAGAACAGAGTAGGGGCTGGACCACCATGTGTTTCAAAACCTGTTGTAGCTAAAGATCCATTTGGTAAGTCTTGTCCTTTACACAAAATTGTATACCATTTCCCCCAAAGACAATGCATAAATAATCATATTTGTAGCCATGTTGTATATTAATTTTAAAACTTTGATTCAGAGGTGGGCTTCCTTTTCTGTTTTTTGTATTGCCATGGGAGCTTCATTTTGTTTTTATGCCTGCCTGGGGTCTACAAAAGATTTTTTTTTCTTCCTAGCATTTTTCCTGCGTGTGCAGGGTCCGCTTTTTTTCAGATCAGCCAAATGTTGATCCATTGGTTAGAACAGGAATTGACCGACCGGCTTGTCACCCAGACCTCATGTCATGGGCTGAGAGAGAGAGAGTGACTGGCCCAAGGTCACCCAGCCGGCTTTCATGCCTAAGGCGGGACTAGAACTCTCAGTCTCCTGGTTTCTAGCCTGGAGCCTTAACCACTAAACCAAACTGGCTCTCTTGGGGTCTACAAAAGAAATGTCTAGTGAAATTATGATCCCTTCAGAAGAAATGGGGTTTATGAAAGTTAATATATGAATAGATTAAATAAGGTGTCTTAAGCCATTTTCTCTAAAATGAAAGCCACCCAATATTGTTGGAGAATTGAGAGACTTATTTGAAAATAAATAGTATAGAAATCATGGATACTTTATTTCATGGTAACCACTGGTAAAACTCTACTGCATTTAGCAACTGACGTTCCAAATAAATATATTTTGAGGAAAAAAGTATAGCTATTTCAAATGTATAATATAATCCTGTAGCTTTTTACTCAAAAATAAACCCCCTTGATGAATGTCTGCGGGACTGTATTGAGCATCTTATAAATAATGTAAATACTCCATCTATCAAATTTTCGCACAAAATTTCAAATACATACGTATATTCTGGCATTTAAAATCTTCTGATTTCCTTTGTCTATAGGTCCTCCTGATGCACCTGATAAACCTTTAGTAGAGGAACCTACCAGCAGTAGTATGTTGGTTAAATGGAATGAACCTAAAGACAACGGTAGCCCCATTCTGGGATACTGGATTGAAAAACGTGAAATCAATGGAACTCATTGGGCTCGGGTGAATAAAGATCGTGTGAATGCTCTGGAAACAAGAGTTGAAGGATTGTTGGAAGGATTAACATATGTCTTCAGAGTTTGTGCTGAAAATGCAGCTGGCCCTGGCAAATTTAGCCCCCCATCAGATCCTAAAACTGCACAAGATCCAATATGTAAGTTCTTTAAGAAATAAAGTTATCATTGGTCAAGAAAAGGGAGCTTAAAATATCTATTAATATTGGTTTATATATTTATTTTCTTTAGTACCACCTGGTCCACCTATTCCAAGAATCCTTGATACAAGTTCAACAGCTATTGACCTAGTGTGGGATGCTCCACTATACAATGGAGGTGGAGAAATCACTGGTTACCATGTTTACAAGCAATTTGTGGGCTCAAATGAATGGTCCCGTTGCACAGAGAAACCTGTTAAGGTTAAAAGTTACTTAGTTAAAGGAATTAGGGAAGGTGCTGATTACAAACTTCGTGTTACTGCTATTAATATTGCGGGGGAAGGACCTCCTGGAGAAACAGAACCTGTAACTGTTGCAGAACCTCAAGGTACTATCATTTAGCTTGAATTAAATTCTTATGTGAAATCATTAATGTGATTATGAAATAATTAAAGCTTTCTCTTTTTTCTGAATATAGAGCCTCCCACTGTGGAACTAGATGTTTCTGTCAAAGCAGGTGTTCAAATACTGGCAGGTCAAACCCTTAGACTTCCTGCTACTGTTACTGGACGTCCTAAACCTACAATTGAATGGACTTTAGAGGATGGGGAAATTGACAAAGAGCGAGTGGTGATTGAGAATATTGGCACTTCATCAGAATTAATTATCAAAAATGCACTCAGAAAAGACCATGGAAGATATGTGATTACTGCAACTAATGAGAGTGGCTCTAAATTTGCTGCAACCAGAGCAGAAATATTTGGTAAGTTCGGAGGTTCGAATCACTAGCCCCGCGTGACGGAGTGAGCTCCCGCACTCGCCCCAGCTCTTGCCAACCTAGCAATTCGAAAACATGCAAATCCAAGTAGATTAATAGGTACCACTCCGGTGGGTAGGTAACAGCGTTCCACGTGCGTCATGCCGGCCACATGACCATGGAAGCGTCTTCGGACAACGCTGGCTCTTCGGCTAACAAATGGAGATGAGCACCGGCCCCTAGAGTCGGACACGACTGCACAAATGTGCGGGGGGAACCTTTACCTTTACCTTTAAGCACTTTCCACATAGTGGAACTTTATTATAATGATCAAATGCATGAAGGCTAGATTGCCTAAGCACAGATTCTACCTCTGTATTTCACATGCTTCCTCAATGCCTGGCTTTAGAACATGGGTTGCATCTCTTGGATTCCCTTAGTGGAATGATGGGCACTTGCACAAGAATCAGTGACCAGATCCTTGAATCCTCCAACACAAAAACTCTTTTCTATATGCTCTGCTAATTGTCCGCTAACCAGGCTATTTTTTTTCAATTCTAAAAATTATGTATCTAATAATAATAGCGGGGGCATGGTGGCTCAGCGGGTAAGACGCCAGGCTTGTCGATCGGAAGATTGCAAGTTCGGAGGTTCGAATCCCTAGCCCTGCATGACGGAGTGAGCTCCCGCACTCACCCCAGCTCTTGCCAACCTAGCAATTCGAAAGCATGCAAATGCAAGTAGATGAATAGGTACCACTTCGGTGGGATGGCAACAGCGTGCCGTGCGCGTCATGCGGCCACATGACCGTGGAAGCGTCTTCGGACAATGCTGGCTCTTTGGCTAACAAATGGAGATGAGCACCGGCCCCTAGAGTCGGACACGACTGCACAACTGTGCGGGGGGAACCTTTACCTTTACCTTTACTATATTTAGTGAAATGATTTGATGAAGTGTTTGTGCCTTTGTATTATATTCTGTATCTTCTTTTTTAGATGTCCCTGGACCAGTGACTGATCTACATCCTGTAGTGGTGAACAGAAAAATGTGTCTGCTTAACTGGGATGATCCCAAAGATGATGGAGGAAGTGAGATTATAGGCTTCATCGTAGAAAGGAAAGATGCCAAAATGCATACTTGGAGACTAGCTGTGGATACAGACAGATCAAAATGTGATATTACTGGTCTTGTGGAAGGGCAAGAATATAAATTCCGTGTCTTCGCCAAGAACAAGTTTGGCTGTGGTCCACCTGTGGAACTTGGGCCACTACTTGCTGTTGATCCCAAAGGTATTATATTTTGTTAATATGAACCATGACAGTGTTTTGGGATACCTGTCTCTTAATTTTAACTGTAAAATATTTATATCTATTTATAATACCAAGATTTTTCCAGTCTATAAAAATCACTGGGCTATTTTTTTTTTCACAGTTAAAGCTGGGGCATATGCATTTCTTGGCAGAATAGCATAGTACTGTCAACAGAGCTGTTTCAGCATTATTAATACCTGCAATCCAGTCTTACAAGTATATTGGTTGCTTTTGGGCCAAATATAGAATATTTTCTTAGTGATTTAACATAGTCAAGGGAGGAACTATTGCCAAAGTAAATAAATATAAATAAATCCAATTAGCCCGTCTATCTTTTATATGTCCTTCAGTTCATAAGCATGTTGCAAGCAGGATTGGACAGAAACAGAACAGGATCTCCATGCTGACCTCTGGGTGACACACAGTAGATCAGTTATGGTTTCCAGTACTATCTGTTTAGCAACAGCAACAATATGTTTTCTGTAAAAAGACTATGAGTTCAAGCTAGTTCTGATAGTGAAGACATATGTGCTCAGAAACACCCTGTCCTTGGTCTTTCTTATATGCTTTTTGCAGTTGTCCCTGTTTGGTGGATCTTGGAGTTTTTCTTAAAATGCAAAATAAATTCAGCAAGGCTGAACTCTGCTGACTTCTGGTTTAGAGTATGTATGATTAAGAACCGAACTGAAGAAATACAGCAGCATAGGTCACAATTTAATTTATCCTAACAGCCTGGGAAAAGATTTTTGGAACTTACATAGGATATTTGTAAAAATATTCATTGGGATATCATAACGCTTCACTGCAGAGAGGATATTAGAAATATCAATACAATTCAAATTATTATAACGAAAATAGAGACAAATATTAACTATGTTTCTTGTAGAGACAGGGAATGCTTTTACACCCTTTCCAAGCTTTGATGAATGCTCAACCTCCTACCCTTAATCATGTAACATAAAAGCTATCTTATGCCTGATTCTGACAATGCCTTATTTCACCAAAATGCTTTTTTGAATGATAGCTGAGATGGTAGGTACACAGAAATCTTCAAACGTGCATTAATGTGGGTAAAATAATGTGTGGGCTCGAATTATCTTGCTCTTGTTGCTGTGTGTTCTGATTCTCTGAAAACAGGAATATAATACCAGATGAATTCATTATTTACAGTAAGTATTTCATGCCTTACTTGTAAGTCAAACTATTGCATAACCATAGTTATGTGATTAAAAAAACAAGCTTTCAGTGGAAGTCTGTGAATTAAACCTATCACTACAACTTGTTTCTCACAATAGGTCCTCCAACCGCCCCTGAGAGGTTCATGTATACAGACAGAACAAAATCATCAATTACCCTTGACTGGAAGCCTCCTCGTAACGATGGTGGCAGCCCTATCATTGGTTATCTTGTTGACAAGAGAAGACATGACTCAGATGAATTTGAAAGAGTCAATAAAACACCTTGTCCAACCACATCACTTCTTGTTGACAATCTTGCTGAGCTGCATATGTATGAATTCCGAGTCAAGGCAGTCAATGAGATTGGAGAAAGTGAACCATCACTGCCTCTCAATGTCGTTATACAAGATGATGAAGGTGAAGTGCATTAACAATTATACCTTAGCTTTAAGCGTGAATTGGGGTTGTTATTAATGTATTTTAAAGAACTGCGCTACTACTGATTGTGCTGATTCCCTTTCAGAACCTCCAACAGTGACATTGCGTCTAGCTGTTAGGGGAGATACGATCAAAGTCATGGCAGGGCAACCAGTTAACATTCCTGCTGATGTGACGGGTCTTCCGATGCCAAAGATTGAATGGTCCAAAGATGAGGTTCCCATTGAGAAAACATCAGATGCCCTTAAGATCACCAAAAAGGAAGTATCTAGAACAGAGGCCAAAACTGAACTCAGTATGCCTGCAGCAGTTAGAAGTGATAAAGGCACTTACACAGTTACAGCTTCCAATCGTCTGGGCTCTGCATTCCGCAATGCTCACGTTGAAGTATTTGGTAAGTATATGATTTGCTGCTTCAGTGATTAAAATTATCTTCCCTTTGTTCTGATATAACACAACATTGAAATTGGTTTTATCTAGATCGTCCTTCTCCACCAAGAAACCTTACTGTTTCTGATATTAAAGCTGAATCTTGCTGTTTAACCTGGGATGCTCCACTTGATAATGGTGGCAGTGAAATTACTCACTACATTATTGAGAAGCGTGATGCAAGCAAGAAGAAAATAGATTGGGAGGAAGTATCCAACACTGCGGTGGACAGACGATTTGGGGTAAATTTGATTTTGAAGAAAAATGCATGGTTTCAAGATAAAAAATTTGTGTATAAAATTAAGCTTCTGCATCTTCTAGATTTTTCAATACCTATCCATTTACATGTCTGAAATGTTAGTTTGTCATGATTATATATGAAAAAAGTATGAAAAGGCAGTCCTACACTTTACGTCAAAGGGAGGCACCTATGGCTTTTTTTGCCCCTGCCCTGGAGACCACTAAGTCTCCATCCACAAAATTCAGTGACAACCATCAAATAATAGAGATACATTTTGCAGCTGATTTTCAACATATTATTTATTTATTTATTTAATCACATTTATATCCAGCCCCTCTCCCTCACAAGGAGGGACCCTGGGCGGTTCACAATAAATGATTTTATCCCATGGGCCAGTAAGGCTGGTCAAGGCAGATCTAAGAGACCAGCCAACCCCAAGACTGGCTATTCCCCTCCCTTCCCCAAGCATGGTGGCAAAACCAGGTCTTTAGGTTTTTTCTAAAGTCCAGGAGAGAGGGGGCTAATCTTATTTCAGGGGGGAGAATGTTCCAGAGGGCGGGGGCTACTGCAGAGAAGGCACGCCTCCTGGACCCCGTCAGATGGAACTCTCTTACAGACGGGGCTCGTAGCGTGCCCTCTCTGCAGGACCGGGTGGGACGGGTTGATGTGACGGGGATGAGACAGTCCCTCAGGTAACCTGGTCCCATGCCATGTAGGGCTTTAAAGGTGATAACCAACACCTTGAATTGAATCTGGAAGCAAACTGGCACCCAATGCAGCTCGCGGAGCAAAGGTGTTATGTGTGCTGATCTTGAGGCACCTAAAATCGCCCGCGCAGCTGCATTCTGAACCAGCTGAAGCCTCTGGATGCTCTTCAAGGGTAGCCCCATGTAGAGCGCATTACAATAGTCTATATGGGAGATGACCAGGGTGTGAGTGACCGTTCAAAGGGCCTCTCGCTCCAGGAAAGGGCGTAACTGGCGCACAACACGAAGTTGTGCAAAAATTATAATCAGATAAAATACATGCATTAAATATCAGTTAAACTTAATATACCTACTAATAAATATCCCTTATATTTATGAAAAATATATTTTATAGTGATGAAATATTTAGCCTGCCCTCTACATGATTTCATAGCTTCATCACCACATCTCCTGGGACCCCCAACCATAAAAAGGTTGCTCATCTTGGCTTTACAACAGGGGTCAGCAATCTACGGCTCACAGGCCAGATCTGGCTGACCACCCCCAAAATCATCCCGCCTAGAGTCCCAAAAAGAAATAAATTGTAATGATTTGGTGCTGTTAAGAGCCCGTATATAAATATACATATGTGTTTATAGCATACCTTCGGTTACTGAGGTCTCTTCCTCCTCCCTGCATAAGCATTTCTTTCCCCAACCACAAGAGATGCCCCAAGACTCTACGGAGCATGTTCTTGTTTTCTCCTTTGTCTGCACCTCCCTTTCTTTCCTCTAAGAAAGAAAGGTGTCTCTATAATTCACCCAAAGAGTCCTCCCAATTGCCAGAGCATTCTCCTGAGATTGAGATTGAGATTGAGATTGAGCCGCCTGCCCTCCACTCACAGACATGGCCTTTGGCCCCTATGTGGGAAACTTTCTTTGAAGAGAAACTTTATTTGCCCATGTCTCAACACAGCCAAGTTCCAGTTTGTCTATATTTTTCTCAAAGTGCTGAACCCAACCTGGGCGCACAACCTAGGTGAGTACCCTAGAAGAGATTTCATAGGTATATTCTTTATTGCAGAACAGAAAATTTTGTAACAGAAAATGTGCTTTTCTATCCTAATATACAGTGGTTATGTAGCAAGGAAAATATTTGTAAATTACTGGAAAGCAAATATTATCACCAAAAGACAGGAGTTAAAACAATTGCTAACTGTATTTGGATTAAATACATGGCTAAGAGATTTTTTAATCCAATGTCAGCTTGGAATGAGCTATCATATGTTGGAACTGCTAATTATAAATAATAATATGCAGTACTTGACTTAACTTTACAAAATCCTTGCAAACTATTGATGTAAAACATATTCAGTGAATTTTTCAGTAAAATGTTGATATTTTTAACCATTCTGAATATGGTTAAACAAAATTGTAACTGGAGTGACAAATTTGTCTGTGTCTAATGACTTTTGATATGCTGTCTTGCAATTTGTGGAAATAACATGAATGTTTAATTTTCCAATTAATGATACATAATGTTTTGTGTTTTGTGTTTTACTTTTCAGGTCTATAAACTGACAACTGATGGTCACTATCAGTTTAGAGTTAGAGCTGTAAATCGGTATGGAATAAGCGATGAATGCCTTTCAGAGAAAGTGGTCATCAAGGATCCTTATGGGCTACCTGGGCCACCTGGAAAACCAAAAGTCATAGATCATACTAGGTCATCAATGCTGGTAACATGGACACCTCCTTTAGACAATGGTGGAACACCAATTACTGGCTATTGGCTAGAGAAGAAAGAAGAAGGAGGTGTCTATTGGTCTCGTGTCAGCAGAGCACCTGTAACAAAACCCTCAGTGAAAGGACTGGAATTCAATGTGTTGCGTTTGATTGAAGGTGTAAAATATCAGTTCAGGGCGATGGCTGTTAACATTGCTGGAATTGGTCCTCCCAGTGAACCATCAGATCTTGTTGAAGCTGCAGATCCAATCTGTGAGTATACAGTGTAGGAAGAGCATTAAGCATTACATGACTTCAAAAAATATCCTCTGCCATTTTGTTCCATTTGTCCTGAATCTGTCTAATAGCGATCTTATGATTTCAGTGCATGAAATCTGAGTGGTGATATATTGTGACTTTACTTTCATTGTCATAAGGACATATCTTCATAATCTATAGCAAATTGTCTTAATTGTTTGTTTTATTGGAAAAATATATAGCCTATATCTTTAGCGTTTGATTTTTTTTACTTCCGTTAAGTAAAATATACATGAATTATTTCCCCTAAAACAGTGAGGACATAATCCTAATTCAGAATATTTTACATTTGCTCAATAGTTCCTCCTGGTGCACCATCATGCCCTGATGTCAAAGACAGAACTAAGTCAACCATATCTCTTGCATGGAAACCTCCACAAAAAGATGGTGGCAGTCCTATTAAGGGTTATATTGTTGAAATGCAAGAAGAAGGTACTTTGGATTGGAAGAATGTGAATGAGCCAGACAAGCTGTTCCCTACCTGTGAATGTGTTGTTCCCAACCTGAAAGAGCTAAGAAAATACAGATTCAGAGTAAAGGCTGTAAATGCTGCAGGGGAATCAGAGCCAAGTCTTGCTACTTCAGAAATACCATGCAAGGAAATTCTAGGTAAGAATTCTGGAATATTCTCTTTTACAATATGAAGTAAAGTCAAAGGGTATGAAAGATCAAATAATGTGTAAACTGAGATTCCAGAATTGCTGCCCAACATATTACTGCTATCTAAGGAGAAGTGAACGGTGTCTAGAATTTCTGGAATTCCCTTCTCCAAAGAGGTCTATCTGTTGCTAATGTTCTAATGTATTATATTTTATACTTTTGTAAACAGCCATGGAACCTTTGTTAAAATGAGAAAGCTAGCTCTTTTATACATGAATACTTTCATGAGAAAAATACATACAGTAACTCAAGTGATGATATTACAAGCAGATTAATTTCAGTTATGTGATTTATATCTTGTAGAAGAGCCAGAAATATTTATTGATCTTAAAGCACAAGATTTGCTTTCTTGTCGTACTGGCACAACAATCAAAATCCCAGCAATTATTAAAGGACGCCCAGTTCCCAAAGTATTTTGGGAATTTGAAGGAGATGCAAAGAAGGCAGTAAAGGTCAGTAAAACAAACCAACACTTTTTCAAAATTCCAACTCTATTTATTTAGATATCTTTAGATTTACTGTTTTCTCTTTTATTTAAAGGATGGACATAATATACCAGAAGATGCTACGGTAAGAAATAATTTATATTTGAATTCATTTTTATTTCAATTTAAATGCATTTAAATTTATATATCACTATATTCACTATTCCTAGAGTTAACCTCTTTATTTTTTAAATAATTGTAAGTGAGTTCATTTTAATTTTGTCTGCATAGGTGGAATCAACTGATACCAGTTCAGTAATTACTATTCCTGAGTGTAACAGAGGTCATTCTGGAAAATATAGTATTACAGCAAAAAATAAAGCAGGACAGAAAACTGTCAATGTGAGGGTGAATGTTCTTGGTAAGTTTATTGAATCTTAATTTTTCTGCACCAGTGTTCCAGTATTGTGGTTTAAATAAAGCTAAATAATTAATTCTGTGGTGTTTTCACATTGATAGATGTTCCTGGGCCACCAAAAGACCTGAAAGTAAGTGATATCACAAGATGCAACTGTAAACTTTCATGGAAAATGCCAGATAACGATGGTGGAGACAGAATCAGAAATTATATAATAGAGAAGAGAACTGTTGAAGGGAAAGCCTGGACAAAGGTTAATGCAAACTGTGCTGGAACATCATTCATTATTCCTGATCTCATATCTGGACAACAATATTTCTTCCGCGTACGGGCAGAAAATCGCTTGGGTGTTGGTCCACCAGCAGATACAATTCAAAGAACCACAGCAAGAGATCCAATCCGTGAGTTAAATCCAAGTGAAAATATTTTATTAGGATAGTAAAATGTTTAGCAGTGCTTACTCTGTTCTTCTTGTTTCTTTCTTTAAAAGAGCCTCCTGACCCACCGATCAAACTCAAGATTGGTCTTGTAACCAAGAACTCCGTCGACTTGACATGGAAACCTCCAAGGAATGATGGTGGTGCTCCTGTGACCCATTACAATATCGAGTGCCTTCGTTGGGATCGTACAGGTGAAGGCAAGGAAGCCTGGCGCCAGTGCAATAAACGTGATGTGGAAGAAACAAAGTTTACAGTTGAGGACCTTAAAGAAGGCGACGAATATGAATTCAGAGTGAAAGCAGTAAATGAAGCAGGTCCTAGCAGACCATCAGCTACAGTTGGACCTATTGTGGTCAAAGATCAGACATGTAAGTATCATCATCATCATCATCATCATCATCATCATCATTTATTTCAGCCACTGATCAACAAAATTTACATCCAATGCTAAAATTAAAGCCATCCCATTGTGCCAATAGTCTAATCTACATACTGTAAGAATAACTAAAATTTAAGCTGCCAGCAGAAATTTAAAGACATAATACCAATACCATTAAGATTAAAAGTATAATTAGGATTACAAAATCAACTTAGAATGCAATGCTATATAAATCTATGCAATTGGTATGCTGTTATATAAAAGTATATCTAATGCTAAAAATGACTAAGCATCCATAGTATGAATGGCTAACACAGAATATAAAGTCACAAAATCTAAAGACTAAAGCAATGGCAGGGAATCTAAAGACTAAAACCTAAAATACCCCCTCCCCCAAAAAATTATGGGCATTGTTCTAATAGCTCCAATGACTAAGGGTGTGAATTATGGTTAATAGGTGTAACAAAATGTATAAAATAAAACTAATAATGTCAGTTACTATTACTGATCATTTGTAGGCAAAGTTTACACATAATATAATGGCATTTTGCTAAGTATTGGGAAGCATTCAGAAGCCTTGCACTTCAATATACAGGTGAAAACATTTTTACCTCCATATCCTTTGCATTGTTAGAATATTTTTCGCTTGGTTTTGTTTGTAGGTCCTCCATCTATTGAACTCAGAGAGTTTATGGAGGTAGAAGAAGGAACAGACATTAACATTGTAGCTAAAGTGAAGGGTGTGCCTTTCCCTACGTTGTCTTGGGCTAAAGCTCCTCCAAAGAAACCAGATGACAAAATACCAGTGGTGTACGATCAACATGTCAATAAAATTGTGGGTGAAGACTCTTGCACGTTGGTGATACAGCAGTCTCGCAGAAAGGATACAGGCTTGTACACCATAACTGCTGTCAATAATTTTGGAACAGATTCAAAGGAGATGAGACTAAATGTTCTAGGTAAATATTAATAACTTTTAGTTTTGACAGTCTAATTTACTGTTCATTATATAATGTTATAATTTGCTTCACTTAATATTTTATCAAATATATTTTTCAGGTCGCCCTGGACCACCAGAAGGACCCATTAAATTTGAATCTATTTCAGCTGATCAGATGACATTGTCTTGGCTGCCTCCAAAAGATGATGGTGGCTCTAAGATAACAAACTATGTTATTCAAAAAAGAGAAGCAAACAGAAGGACATGGATCAATGTTACCAATGAGCCTAAGGAATGTATTTTCACAGTTCCCAAGCTGGTTGAAGGCCATCAATATATCTTCCGCATAATGGCACAGAATAAATATGGCATTGGGGAGCCTCTTGATAGCGAACCTGAAACAGCAAGGAATCTTTTCAGTAAGTACAGAATTGTTTCAAATAGATTTATCTAGAGAACAGAACTGAAGAGGAATCAGATTAACCACTATGATAGTTACAAAAATAACTCTGTATAGTAAATGTATTTGTAATAATTATGAAAAGTCCTCATAAATATTTTTTTCTATGCATAACTTTTGTATTTTCTTAAAATGAATTTTTATTTTATATCATCTCTCAATTTTTTGAGAATTGTGTTTATTGTAAGTATTCCATTCTGGGTATCCTCTTTCTCTAGCTTTATCATTAAAAGAACATACTAAATTCTCTGAATTAGAGTCCAAATACTTTACTATGCATCATTAAGCACAGCGCTGGGAGAAAGAAAATCCTATCTGTTCCAACACTAGGAATCAGCCATGCTGCTCTTGGGATCTGCTGAACTATCCCATGCGAAATGATGGCTCTTGGCAGAGCGTGCAATAATTATATTGGGTCATCATTATGACCCTTGTAGCTTTGAGAGGCCAAATTAAAAAATGTACTCCCCCGATTGCTGATAGGTTGCTGATGTTTCATTAAGTAGGAGAATTTGACAGATGTGAGCTAGAGCTAGATGTCCCTCCTATTTCTCAGCTACAGTAGGCTAGAAAGGTAGGCTTTTTTGTCCACAAAAAAAGGACAGTTCTATGCTGCAAATTAAAGTTGCAGTGAAAGTCTAAAAAGACCGCTCTAAGAAAAAGCTGCAGAGGGTCATGCAAAAATGAGCACTAGCACTTTATTTTACAATCTGTGTATCTTTCTTCCTAGCTGTTCCTGGAATTTGTGACAAACCAACAGTGAGCAGCATCACACATGACTCAATGACTGTCAACTGGGAGGAGCCGGAATATGATGGAGGCTCCCCTGTGACAGGTTACTGGCTGGAACGCAAAGAAACCACTGGGAAGAGATGGACAAGAGTTAACCGTGACCCTATTAAGCCTATGACGCTCGGCGTTTCTTACAAAGCAACTGGCCTCATTGAAGGTTCAGATTATCAGTTCCGTGTATATGCTATTAATGCTGCTGGAGTTGGTCCACCAAGCATGCCTTCTGATCCAGCCACGGCAAGGGACCCAATTGGTAAGTGGTTTCAATTGCTTTTTATTTCATGAGGAAAGAGGGAAAGGGAGGCATTACCAAACAGCAGGCAGCAGATGTTTATTATAAATCGATATTCCTATGTCAGAATGGTCTGATAATGTTTTTCAGCTCCACCTGGACCTCCAATTCCAAAGGTCACTGACTGGACAAAATCATCCGTTGATCTTGAGTGGTCTCCACCATTAAAAGATGGTGGCTCTAAAGTTACTGGTTACCTTGTTGAATTCAAAGAGGAAGGGAAGGAAGAGTGGGAAAAGGTAGGTGATGAGATGCCATGAAAATGTATTTCTGACACATTATGTCAGGGCTTGTTAATTGGACATAACCAGGAGGTAATGATGAGCACTGAGCTCCATCCTTCAAGGTGCCCCTGCTTCATCAGCCCGGCCTCACAGCAGCAGGATCGTTGCTTTAGCTCTCTTCAGGCAGCTTTTATAGAAGCATGGATTACCTAAGGAGCAAGAGGAAGGGAGAAACAAAAGAGAAAAGGCGGACGGCCTTTGTACCTGACAACGCCAGCTGAACTGAGAAGGGCCGAGAAGAAATAGAAGAGGGGAAGACAATTCTGCCTGTACATTGACATACTCTCTAGGTTACATCAGCTACATTACAAGATGGTTCTGTGCCAAAATAGTAATCAAACCAATTATCTGCGAAAGTGCTAGGAGTTAGAAAAATAAGTCTCTAATTTTAGAATTACTAGCTATGACCAGCATCCATTTTATAAATGCCATTTCTCATACAAATCATCCCAATGTCTAGAATAAGACTGTATTCAAAAAAATAATGGAGCATGCTTGAAGTGTGATAAAAAACACGTACTTAGCTTTCTTTAGAATGTAGATTAGTGACACCTGTGAAGAAACTATGTCTGTGTACAATTTGCCTCAGAATTTAATTTAGACAAATTACCCAGATATTTTACTGATTTGGTAGATTACTGTGTCTCAGAGATAAAGATGGTTCTCTCGTCTTTTATTCATCTTTTATGAATTTTTCCTGATTCATAACTTCACAGTCAATTGCTATATAAGAAATGTGGCTGCCAATATTAGAACCCACCCATATTTCTTTCTGTTATGATTATTTTAGTTGTTCTGTCCTACAGCAAATGTGTTCGTTGACTCTACATTATATTTCATTTTCAGGCAAAAGATAAAGAAATAAGAGGAACCAAGTTTGTTCTGGCAGGATTAAAAGAAGGAGCCTTCTACAGATTTAGAGTCAGAGCAATTAATGCTGCCGGTATTGGAGAGCCTGGAGAAGTTACTGACATTATTGAAATGAAGGACAGAATAGGTACTTCTTAGCATAAAATATTCTCTCTTTTTTTCTTGAAAGGGTAAAATATTGGAAGCTTACCTTGTTTATCTTATAGGAAGTCCCATCTACCCAGAGTTTATGTAGGAGTTGGGAAGTAGCTGAGTGAAGGGAGGGAGGTACATTGCTGAAAAAGTTGGATGCCTTGGAAGATTAGGGTGAAAATCATCCATTGTTTGGGAGGGGCTGAATTTAACTTTTATTTTTTTCTTTCTTTTTGCACGTAATTACTTCATTCCATAATTGCCACTCAGTTTTATTCCCACCACAGCTGGCTCTTCCCCTATACTCTGTTGTTGTTGTTTTCCTCTCAGTCTTCTTTGCTATTTCTGGGAAGAAAAAAGTTGTATGTTTTAATGGGTAGTATATTTCAGTGTACGAGGATGATTTGAGAGAGAATTGTTAATTAATTGTAATTAATAATTATTCTTTCAATTAAGGGTCTTTTGTCTTGGCCATGCCCTTTTTTAGAGTATTATTTCTTGTGACAGCACATGCTCACATGCACATATACAGTACACACAGATATATACATACATGCACACATATACAAATGTGTCATATGCACATATTTATGGTAGACAGAATCTTCCAGATTAGTTTTACTTGTTGAAAAGGTGAGGAAATTAGGCATTGTACAGGATGTTTGTATTTGCTTATACTTTTTTTTCCTATCTACTCCATTTTCCTTTTGAAAAGGCATGGTATATGTAAAATGAATTCTTTGTTTCTACAGTGCCTCCTGATCTTCATTTGGATGCCCATGTGAAAGACAGAATTGTTGTTCATGCTGGTGGAGTAATCCGCATCATAGCTTATGTCTCCGGAAAGCCGCCTCCAACAGTTACTTGGAGTAGGGACGAAAGACCTCTGCCAGAAGAAGCTAAAATTGAGGAAACTGCTATCAGTTCTTCTATGGTCATAAAGAACTGTAAGAGAAGTCACCAGGGTATCTATACCCTCCTTGCTAAAAATGCAGGTGGAGAAAGAAAGAAGACTATTATTGTTGATGTGCTAGGTAAGCTGTGAAAGCTGAATATCTACAGTATATCTCACTATTTTTGAGGATCTTGGGGTTTTGTGGTAAATGTTCATCCTGAATACATTTTTCTTTTATTTTCCTTAACAGATGTACCTGGCCCAGTTGGAGTTCCATTCCTTACTGAAAACCTAACCAGTGACTCTTGCAAACTTACATGGTTTTCTCCAGAAGATGATGGCGGTTCAGCTATTACCAACTACATCATTGAAAAGCGTGAAGCAGATCGCAGAGCTTGGACACCAGTGTCCTATACTGTCACAAGACAAAATGCGACTGTGCAGGGACTGATTGAGGGCAAAGCATACTTCTTCCGCATTGCAGCAGAGAATATCATTGGCATGGGCCCCTTTGTAGAGACGACAAAAGAGCTTATAATCAGAGATCCAATCAGTATGTATCTTTATTTTTATTCATAGAGATTGCAACAAAAATGCTCTTAGGAAATGTGCTTAATATGATGTATATGTTTATTTCTAGCTGTGCCAGAGAGGCCTGAGGATCTGGAAGTAAAAGCAGTAACTAAGGATTCTGTTACACTGACTTGGAACCCACCAAAGTATAATGGTGGCTCTGATATAACTATGTATGTTCTGGAAAGCCGACTCATTGGAAAGGATAAATTTACTAGAGTTACAAAAGAGAAAATGCTTGATCGGAAATACACCGTGGAAGGATTGAAAGAAGGCGACACTTATGAGTATCGCGTGAGCGCTTGCAATATTGTGGGACAAGGCAAACCTTCATTTTGTACAAAACCCATCACATGCAAGGATGAAGTTGGTAGGTTTGACCTCTGGAAACCAGCCCACTAGCATGCACTGTTTGACTTGTGATATTTTAAAAAATTTGCTGATTTTTCTTTTCTTTTTCTAAAACAATATTTTTAGCTCCTCCACAACTTGAGCTTGATATCAGAGAAAAGCTCACAGTCCGTGTAGGAGAAGCATTCAGTCTGACTGGCCGTTATTCAGGCAAGCCAACACCAAAGGTTACTTGGTACAAAGATGACATTACAGTGAAAGAAGACAAACGAACCAAGATCCAGACTGCTCCAACTACAATTTGCTTGGGAGTATTAAAATCTGTCCGCGAAGATTCAGGCAAATATTCTGTTGTTGTAGAAAACAGTTCAGGATCAAGAAAAGGATTATGTCAAGTTACTGTTGTTGGTAAGTCCTGTTCTAGGACCGGGTTTATTTGCATGGAAGGTCTGGATAAGAGCTGATTGAGTAGCTCTTTGAATTATACCTGTTCTTTGAATTATAGCTGAATTATAGCATAGGGAATGTAAATTCCCATTTGATTTGAAAGATGAGCTGACCATAAGGTGCCTCTGCCAATTCCCTATTTTGAGAGCAGCACCCACACTACAAAGAGCAATGTTTTTTATGAGATGGTCGGCTATCTAAATATGCTAAATAAAATAAATGAAATAAATAAATAAACAAACAGTACCGGTCCTCAGAGGGTATGTGGCCATGGCAGAGAATGCAGGGGAATGCAGAACAAGGAAACCCTGCTGCTCTAACAGTGTTGTCCTGATGTGTCTTTGGATCCTAACCAAATTAGGGTTTGAATGTTTTTGGTTTTTTACTACAACTAACAATGACCTGCAGAAAGTAAAAGCAGTATGGAGGAGGATGTTCATTCCAAACAGTATAGTGGCCACTTTAGAAACCAAGATGTTACATTAACAGGACGGGAACGTTCGTCTAATACTTCTCGGTTAACTGATAACTAAGTTATAGACTAATATTAAAATATATAAGAATAGGATTCCCTGTGAAAGAAACTCCATATCTGCATTTTTTCTGGATTGGGAAGACTGAAGGAGCTGATTATCCCCAGTACAGAGAAATAGAATTACCTTATTCCAACAAAAGGTCATACCAATGTTTTTCAGTGGGGCCACCTGGCCTTTGGAGTAGAAATTTCATGCACCACTTGGCAGAGTAAGCAAAAAAGACTCCCAAATGAGCAGGAGAAAACTGATTTTTAAGTAAGCTTTATATCTAGAATACAGAGTTCAGAAAGTACTTACATTTTAGAAATTAATTTCTTGTTCATGCCTCTTTGGTAGTTACTTCTTGGTGCACAATTTCAGAATTGCTGCCCTCTAGACTCTGCAAGCAAGTACACCTAAGCAATGCAATATTTACTGTTTCCAAACACTCTGTCTGATTGGACCATGAGGTTACATATCTCAGCTCTAATTCCCAAATGATTGAATCTGCTTTCCCTAAAATAGTAAAATACAGCTGATGTATACATAACTTTACCCTGTTAAAAATAAATCATGTTTAGTAAGTTGGAGAGAGAAAAGAATTACACATTTCATTTGCTAACAGAAAACAAATTGACAATATATTTAGCTTTATCAACTATAGCACATGTTGGGAATCAGCCAATTAGCCCTGTTTATCTTTCTTTAGGTGTTGTCAAATTTGTGCATTTTTATTTCAATTGTTTGTGTGTGTTTATATTTATATTTATATGCTTTTCAACAGACCGTCCTTCGCCTCCAGTGGGCCCTGTCATTTTTGATGAAGTACATAAAGACCACTTTGTTATTTCCTGGAAACCTCCCTTGGATGATGGTGGCAGTCCAATTACAAATTATATTATTGAGAAGAAAGATGCCCACAGAGATCTCTGGATGCCGGTCACATCAGCATGTGTCAAAACAACATGCAAAGTCCCTAAATTACTGGAAGGAAGAGAATATATTGTCCGAATTTATGCTGAAAATCTGTATGGCATAAGCGATCCACTGCTATCTGATGAAATGAAGGCCAAGGATCGTTTTAGTATGTTGCCTATTTTCTAATCTATTCTAATTTCTTACCTGCCACATTCCTACTTTTCATATTTCACATTTCTATTGTTCTATAAATGGGTTTAAAATGTAATATGTTTTTTTCAGGTGTTCCTGATGCACCAGAGCAGCCAATCATTAAGGGTGTCACCAAAGATTCTGCATTAGTTACCTGGAACAGACCACGTGATGGAGGAAAACCAATAACCACTTACATACTTGAAAAGAAGGAAACAATGTCTAATCGATGGGCAAGAGTCACCCAAGAACCTATTTATCCAGATACCCAATTTAGGGTAACTGATCTTCTTGAAGGCTGTGAATATGAATTCCGTGTTGCAGCACAAAATGAAATTGGTATTGGTGACCCAAGCCCCCCATCGAAACCAGTCTTTGCTAAAGATCCAATTGGTATGTTTTAAAACACTTTCTTACCTGCTCTTCTTTGAGTCAGTATTTTCAAACAAATTTTCTCTTTTCATAATTGCTGTTTGTTTTCTTTTTTTAACAGTTAAGCCAAGTCCTCCAATTAATCCAGAAGCAGTTGATAAAACCAAAAATTCAGTTGAATTGTCCTGGCAACCACCACGTCATGATGGAGGAGGGAAGATTATAGGCTATCTTATTGAGTACCAAAAGGTTGGAGATGAGGAATGGAAGAAAGCCAATTATACTGCAGATTCCTGCCCTGATACAAAATATAATGTAACTGGCCTCACTGAAGGTACTAAATATAAATTCAGAGTCATGGCAGTTAATGCAGCAGGTGAATCAGAGCCAGCCTATGTTCGTGATCCAGTGGAAGTCAAGGACAGACTTGGTAAGCAGAATATTAAATTTTATTCATTTTGAAGGACTGACTTGGATGCTTTCTGAACATGAAATCTTTTTTCAGAGCCTCCAGAGTTAATCTTGGATGCTAATATGGCACGGGAACAACATATTAAAGCTGGAACTACACTGAGACTCAGTGCTGTAATTAAAGGAATTCCATTCCCAAAAGTTACTTGGAAGAAAGAAGATAAGGACGTTTCTGCGAAAGCAGATATTGAAATTACAGGAGTTGGTAGTAAGCTGGAAATTCGTAATGCTGCCCATGAAGATGGAGGAATTTACTCCCTTACTGTGGAGAATCCTCTTGGATCAAAGACTGTTTCAGTAAAAGTCGTTGTGCTAGGTAATTGTGCTAATAACGTTTCAATTGTTACTGGGAAATAAAATACATCAAAGATAAGCAGCATGAGCAAGTAGTGAAATAGGAAAGAATATTGACCTGTTCCGTCTCATTTTCATGTCCCTTTGCAAAACTGGGGATGGAAAGTTCACAGGACAATTCACCTATATCTGCTAGTCTAGGTGGCCTTTTTTATTTAAGGGAGTTCTGTTCCAGCAAAAAGGCACAGATGATGTAATATCTGTCTATTCTAACATAATAATATGGATTGTTAAATATATCAAACTAATTTCAATGAATCATTGTTCCTTATCAATATTTTTTTCCAGATAAGCCTGGGCCTCCTCGGGATCTTCAAGTGAGTGAAGTTAGAAAAGATTCTTGTTACCTGACTTGGAAGGAACCTGAGGACAATGGTGGCTCTGTCATTACCAACTATGTTGTGGAAAGAAAGGATGTTGCTGCTGCTCAGTGGTTACCAATATCCTCCTCTTCTAAGAAACTCAGTCTATTGGCTAAATACCTTATGGAAGGCACTCAGTATCTCTTCCGTGTTGCCGCTGAGAATCAGTATGGACGAGGACCTTTTGTTGAAACTCACAAGCCAATTAAGGCTTTAGATCCACTTTGTAAGCATACTTCAGTTATTTTTTTGTTCATACAAAATGCTGGTTATGCTATAATATTAATCTATGTAATATGCATCTTCATATTGGCACAGACCTATAGAGTAGCTGGACTCATTGAGTCTAACCCCCTTGCAGGAATCCAGATAAAAGCATGTGGCTCTCCATACTCTGCTTGAACACATCCAGTAAAAGAGAGCTCACCACATCCCTAGATAATCGGCTCCACGTCAAGCATCTCTTACCATCAGAGGTTCTTCCAAACATTCAGCCAAAATATGGCTTCCTGCAATTTAAGAGCCTTAGTCCATGTCCTACACTCTGGTATGACAGAGAACAGGACTTGACCTTTTTCTGTGTCACCGTCCTTTAGGTATTTGAAAATTTCACATTTCCCCTTGGTCATCTTTTCTTAAAGATAAACATGCCCAGTTTTCTTAGTTTCTCCTCATAAAGCTTATTTTCACCCCATGATCATCCCTATTGCCCTTCTTTTCCTCTATTCCAGTTTCTCAGACTCTTTATTAAAGTGTGATGCCCTGAACTGGACATGGCACTTGAAATGGGGTCTGACCAATGTTGAACTTTTACCTTCCATGATTTGGAAAATATACTTTTACAGATGCTGCTACCATTTTTCATGTTTAACACATGTTAAATGCATGTTTTTATGTGTATAAAAGTAGAAGTAAGTTTTTACTGTCTTCTTGTGTTATAAGATCCACCTGGACCACCAAAGAACTTGCATCATGTAGATGTTGACAAGACAGAAGTCTCTCTTGTTTGGAATTGGCCTGATCGTGATGGTGGTGCTGAAATAACTGGATTTTTAGTGGAATACCAAGAAGAAGGTACAGAGGACTGGACAAAATTCAAAACAGTCCCTGTGCCAGAATGTGTTGTTACAGGCTTACAGCAAGGAAAGATTTACAAATTCCGTGTGAAAGCCCAAAATATTGTGGGTCTTAGTCTCCCAGACACAACTGTACCTATTGAGTGCCAAGAAAAAATAGGTAATTTCTAGATTTATGGATATCATATATCGTGTTAGTAACTATTGCTTATTTTAATTACTGGGAGAAACCATATGGTGACATTTATTTTGTTTTATTTTTTAATTTCAGTACCACCGTCTGTTGAGCTAGATGTGAAACTAATAGAAGGGCTTGTTGTTAAAGCTGGCAGCACTGTAAGATTCCCTGCAATCATGAGAGGAGTACCTGTTCCCACTGCAAAATGGGTTACTGATAATACTGAAATCAAATCAGAAGGCAATTACAAGATTGATACTGACAACTACTCAACAGTTCTTACTATTAAAAGTTGTACAAGAAAAGATACTGGAGAATATTTACTCACAGTATCCAATCTAGCTGGAAGCAAAACTGTAGCTGTTCATTTAACGGTCTTGGATGTTCCTGGTCCTCCTACCGGCCCAACTGATATTGTAGAAGTAGCTCCAGATTACATGATTATTGCTTGGCGCCCTCCTAAAGATGATGGTGGTAGTCCTGTAACTAATTATATTGTTGAAAAGCGAGAGTCCAAGAAAGAAACCTGGGGAATGGTCTGTTCATCACTTAATCAAACTAGACTTAAAATTCCACGCCTACAGAAGGGTGCTGAATATATCTTCCGAGTTCGTGCAGAGAATAAGATAGGCATTGGTCCACCTCTTGATTCTCAACCAGCAGTTGCTAAGTCTATGTTTGATCCGCCATCTCCTCCTGGTAAACCAACAGTTCGTGATATTACTGAAAATGCTGCAACAGTAAATTGGTCTATACCAAAGTCTGATGGGGGAAGTCCAATAACTGGATATATTCTTGAACGCCGTGAAATCTCTGGCAAGTGGATACGAGTAAATAAATCACCAGTCCTTGATCTGAAGTTCAGAGCTACAGGTCTTTATGAGGGCAACACGTATGAATTCCGTGTTTTTGCAGAAAATAGTGTTGGCCTAAGCAAACCATCTCCAGTTTCAGACCCAATAAAAGCATCACGTCCTATCTCACCTCCTGGGCCTCCGATTAATCCAAAGCTCAAAGATAAGACCAGAGAAACAGCTGAACTGGTATGGACAAAACCACTCAAAGATGGTGGTAGCCCTATACTGGGGTATGTTGTGGAATGCCAGAAAAGCGGAACTACTCAATGGAATAGAATTAATAAAGATGAACTTATTAGACAGTGTGCCTTTACAGCACCTGGGCTAATTGAAGGAAATGAATATAGATTCCGTATCAAAGCTGCAAATATTGTTGGAGAGGGAGAACCTAGAGAAGTACCTGAAACAGTTCTTGCCAAAGACATTCTATCTCCTCCAGAATTAGAACTGGATGTGACCTGCCGTGATGTAATTACTGTTAGAGTAGGCCAAACAATAAAGATCCTTGGCAAAGTGAAAGGTAGACCAGAGCCTGACATAACATGGTCGAAAGAAGGCAGAATACTGACAAAAGATAAGCGCACTGACATAATTCATGACTTTCCATGCATAGAGCTACAAGTTAAATCAGCTACAAGAGCAGACCATGGCAAATACATTATTTCAGCTAAAAACAGCAGTGGACATGCCCAAGCATCAGCCATTGTTAATGTACTTGACAGGCCTGGACCTTGCCAGAACCTGAAAGTAAGCTATGTCACTAAGGATTCCTGTGTGATAACTTTTGAGAATCCTGAAGATAATGGTGGCTCTGAAATTACAAATTATATAGTAGAATATCGTCAACCAAGTCAGAAAGGCTGGTCAATTGTCTCTTCTGATCTTACTAAGCGGTTGGTAAAAGCACATCTCATAGAAAATCATGAGTATTTCTTCCGTGTTTGTGCAGAAAATAAAGTAGGTCCGGGCCCAGTTGTTGAGACCAAGACTCCAATCCTTGCCATTAATCCTATTGATAGGCCGGGTGAGCCTGAAAATCTTCATATTGCAGAAACAGGAAAAACATTTGTGCATCTGAAATGGAGAAGGCCAGACTATGATGGTGGTAGCCCCAATTTATCTTACCACGTTGAGCGAAAACCAAAGGATTCAGATGAATGGGAAAGGGTACACAAAGGCAGCATTAAAGAAACACAGTATATGGTTGACAAGTGCGTTGAAAATAAAATTTATCAGTTCAGAGTTCAGACTAAGAATGAAGCAGGAGAAAGTGATTGGGTAAAAACAAGTGAAGTTGTTGTTAAAGAAGAAGTGCAAAAGCCGGTACTTGAACTGAGACTGAGTGGAGTACTCACTGTGAAAGCTGGTGAGCCAATTAAAATTGAAGCAGGGCTTAAAGGCAAGCCACAACCAGAAGTATCTTGGTCAAAGAATGCTGAAGATTTATCCAAAATTCCAAGAGTCAAAATTGAAACAACTTCAAATTCATCTAAGTTGCTTCTTGCAAAATCGAGACGTACTGATGGCGGTAAATACGTTATTACAGCTACTAATCCAGCTGGTAGCTTTGTAGCATATGCTACTGTAAATGTTTTGGACAAACCAGGCCCAGTAAGAAATTTGAAAGTCTCTGATATTTCAAGTGATAGATGTAAAGTCAGCTGGGACCCACCCGAAGATGATGGTGGTTGTGAAATACAGAACTACATCATAGAGAAATGTGAAAGCAAACGTATGGTTTGGACCACATATTCCTCCTCGGTGTTAATGAACTCTGTGCAAGTAACACATCTCATAGAAGGGAATGAATATATTTTCAGGGTTCGTGCAGAAAACAAAATGGGTGCAGGTCCACCAACAGAGACTAAGCCAATTATAGCCAAAACAAAATATGATAGACCTGGTCGTCCTGATCCTCCAGAGATTACAAAAGTCAGCAAAGAGGAGATGACTGTAGTTTGGAATCCACCAGAATATGATGGTGGAAAATCAATTACAGGATATATATTAGAGAAGAAGGAGAAGAGGTCACTAAGATGGGTTCCTGTTACCAAAACTGCAATTCCAGAAAGACGCAAGAAAGTTACAGATCTTATTCCAGGATATGAATACCAATTCCGTGTGAAAGCAGAAAATGAAATTGGAATTGGTGAACCAAGTTACCCATCAAGACCAGCAATAGCAAAAGACCCAATAGGTAATGATCTTCCGTATATCATTGTATTAACATTTTAATACTCTCTTTGAGTCACTGGAATGCTTATTCCTGTACTTTGATGTATTTTACAGAACCACCTGGTCCTCCCATTAATCTTAAGGTTGTCGATAGCACAAAGACCTCTATTACACTTGGCTGGGGAAAGCCACTCTATGATGGCGGTGCTCCAATTATTGGATATGTGATAGAAATGAGGCCAAAAACCGAAAAAGTTGGTCCCGATGAAGGATGGAAAAGATGCAATGTTGCAGCACAAGTCATTCATACAGAATTTACTGTGACAAGTCTGGATGAGAAAGAACTATATGAGTTCCGTGTTTCTGCCCAAAATCAGGTTGGCATTGGCCCTCCAGCTGATTTGAAGGAAGCTGTTTCTCCCAAAGAAATACTTGGTAATTTTGCCAGTCAACCATTAAATTATGAGTTACCGATTTTCTACCTTGCTGTGTACTTTCAAAGACTACACTCTTTTTCTCTTACTTTTCAGAATCCCCTGAGATAGACTTGGATGCTAGCCTGAGAAAATTACTCATAGTCAGAGCCGGATGCCCCATAAGACTCTTTGCTATTGTTAGAGGACGACCAGCACCTAAAGTCACCTGGAGGAGAGTGGGAATTGACAATGTGATCAGAAAGGGCCAGGTTGACCTGGTTGACACAATGGCCTTCTGTGTCATTCCCAATTCAACTCGGGATGACTCAGGCAAATACTCTTTGACTGTTGTTAACCCTGTTGGAGAAAAAGCTGTGTTTGTCAATGTCCGTGTTCTTGGTAAGTATTGGGGATAATTTTATCATCTACATTTTATCAATTTCCTCTGTAAAAATCTGTTCTCTTGTTTTGAATATTGGTTTAATGCTGTACCTATACCCCTTGTTTTCTTCATAGATACTCCTGGACCTGTTGCAGACTTCAAGGTCTCTGATGTCACTAAAATGACATGTCAGCTTTCATGGACACCACCTGAGAATGATGGCGGTAGTCCTGTCACACATTACATTGTGGAAAAGCGTGAGGCTGATAGAAAAAGCTGGGGAACTGTTATTTCAGATGTAAAGAAGACTAGTTTTAAAGTCACTAACCTTGTGCCTGGTACTGAATACTTCTTCAGAGTAACTGCAGTCAATGAATATGGTCCAGGCGTTCCAACAGATACACCAAAGCCAATCATGGCAACAGATCCACTAAGTAAGTATTTACTAATGCAGCTCTCTACCCAACAAATTGCAATACTGACATATTGAAAGCATACATTAAGAAGGCTTAGAAATCTATATTACTATGATTGTGCTGCTATACATTTGCTGCCATTATTAGAACCATCATGATGAATTTCATGTATTAAAAGAATTGAGGAAATACTGGATTACACACATAAAGCATATCCTATCCAGTGGTGCCACCAAGGTAAGAATTTAGAGTAGAAGTCTAGAAGTCCAGGAATCCAACTTAGTAGAATTAACAAAAGAGCCCAAATGTGGCAGGCTGGCTTACCTGTATGGAGCTGTATGAATGAATGTAGTCATCATATGTCTTATGCCACAGATTAGACTTTTTTTATCACTTGAAGTCATTTTAGCTATTTAGCTGTATGTTATGGGATCTTGAATTATCAGCCTATAATTGTATGCCCATGTACCTGGAACTAAGTCTTGTTCATGTCTGTGTGACTTATTTATTTAATTATTTCGTAAATTTATATAGCCAAGTAACACCTATAAGATGAAACTGTAGGCAAGGGATATGCAAAAATTGCACTGATATTAATAGGACTTACTCCCACATCTGTTGGGGTGTGTTGTAAGTGTATCTATAGTTTTAAATTGTAATCAACTGTTTAGTTTGGGTTCTCCGGTCATGCATACCATTTGCTGAATAGTAACAAACCCAACAAAATAAAAACCTTTCAGTTTAGAAGCTTTCAGTGCACTGTTACCACAGAATAGCCACATGGTAAATAAAAAAGGGTTTTCAGAGACCAAGTAAACCAAAATAGTAGAACTACAGAGTTTTAGAATCACCATCTTGTAACTTATTTATTCAGTAGAACATCTAACCTGATTAAATTGTTAATGGAATTTAAAGAATGTAATAATTAACCATAGGAAGTTGCCATGATCTTTGAAACAATTTAATTCAATGGACTACTAGTTAGAATGTTTATATTTTACTTTTTATTCTTGCCTGTTTTATTCTTAAGGCGAACCTGATCCTCCAAGGAAACTTGAAGTGACTGAAATTACCAAGAACAATGCTACGTTAGGATGGCTGCCACCACTGCGTGATGGTGGTGCCAAAATTGATGGGTACATTATTTCATATCAACAAGAAGGGCAAGCTACTGATCACTGGACACAGTACTCTGTTGTAAAAGATCTCAATATTGTTGTTGCTGGCCTAAAGGAAGGAAAGAAGTATAAATTTAGAGTGGCTGCTAGAAATGCTGTTGGAGTAAGTTTACCAAGAGAAACAGAAGGCATATTTGAAATCAAAGAACAACTCAGTAAGTAATTATGATCAAATATTTTTATTTATGTCTTTATTTTGTTTAAATCAATTTATATGACTGCCCATCTCACTAATGCAATTCTGAGTGGCTAATAAAGTTTAAAAATACAATATAAAAATACTTACCATGATCAACTAAAAACATAAAGTGGCTGCCAAAGAAACCTTGCAAACGTAGTGTGGGCTCAATTACTCTCCTGATCCACATGGCTGGGAAAATAGCCAGATCTTCAAGGCTTTCCAAAAGGTAAGCAGGATTGGGGCCAACCTAACCTCAGGTGATATGGTATTCCATGGTGCAGGTACAGAAAGGCACATTTCCTGGGTCCTGCTAGATGACAGTCTCTGATCGATGAGACCTGGAGCATACCCCTCTTGCCTGACCTAATGAGAGAGGTAGAGATGATGGGAGTACGGCATTCCCTCAATCACCCTGGCCCCATGCTATGCAGGGCTTTATAAGTAATAATCAGCACCTTGAATTAGACCCAGAAGCAAATTGGGAGCCAGTGCAGCTCACAGAAAAAAGGTACAGCAAGAGCATAATGAGGTTTGCATGTGCCACTGCATGTTGGACCAATTGAAACTTCCAGATGTTCTTCAAGGGCAACCCCACATAGAGTGCATTGCAGTAAGCCATTCAGTAGGTGACCAAAACATGAGTGACTGTGTGCAGTGCCTCTTGATCCAGGAAAGGGTGCAATTGGTGCCCCCCTGCCATGACTGCTACCTGATCTTTGAACAGGAGCCGTGAATCCAGAAGAATCTCCAAATTGTGCATTGGTTCTGTCTAGGGGCGTGGTGGCTCAGCGGGTAAGACACCAGGCTTGTTGATCGGAAGATTGCAAGTTCAGAGGTTCGAATCCCTAGCCCTGCGTGCGGAGTGAGCTCCCGCACTAGCCCCAGCTCTTGCCAACCTAGCAATTCGAAAGCATGCAAATGCAAGTAGATTAATAGGTACCACTTCGGTGGGTAGGTAACAGCGTTCCGCGCGTGTCATGCGGCCACATGACCGTGGAAGCGTCTTTGGACAGCGCTGGCTCTTTGGCTAACAAACGGAGATGAGCACCGGCCCCTAGAGTCGGACACGACTGCACAAATGTGCCGGGGGTACCTTTACCTTTACCTCTGTCTAGGGTAGTGCAACCCTGTACAGAACTAAAGATGGAAAATCACCAGATCCAGGAGGCCCTAAAACCCATAGTCACTTTATCTTGCTAGGGTTGATCATCACCCTTTTCTTCCCCATCCAGACCTTCCCAACATGAGTCACTCATAATATCTAGATCATGAAAACTAGCAGGAGCCAGAGATTTGGTTTAAAAAAAATTAAACCCTTTGCTTTTATGATTAATACAGTAATATGACATCAGTTGAAGATTTTGCAGAATTATACATGTGAAATACAAACTAACTGTAAGTTGTTCACGTCATTTTATTTGCCTCAAATGTAAGTTTTCCTTGGTTGAATTTTAATTGCAGTGCCACCTAAAATCCTGATGCCAGATCATATCACTATAAAAGCTGGGCAGAAACTCAGAATTGAGGCACATATTTATGGGAAACCTCACCCCACCTGTAAATGGATGAAAGCAGACCAAGATGTGCTTACTTCTAGTCGCCTGGCAGTGCATAAAGCAGAGGGCACTTCGGTTCTTATTATTAAGGATGTAACCAGGAAAGACAGTGATTACTACAGTCTAACAGCAGAAAACAGCTGTGGAGTAGCTACTCAGAAAATCAGAGTCATTGTCATGGGTATGCTTGATTTTCTTCTCCAAGCTTGAGTCCTTACACATTTATCTTTGATTTGTTCATCAAAATCTATGTTAACTTGCATCTATATTTTTATATCTTTCTATAGATGTCCCTGGCCCACCTCAGCCACCATTTGAAATTTCTGACATAGATGCTGATGCCTGTAGTTTGTCATGGCATATCCCTCTTGAAGATGGTGGTAGCAACATCACTAACTACGTGGTTGAAAAGTGTGATGTCAGTCGAGGTGATTGGATAACAGCAGTAGCTTCTGTCTCGAAAACAAATTGCAGACTTGGAAAACTGACCCCTGGACAAGAATATATGTTCCGTGTTCGTGCTGAAAACCGATTTGGCATCTCTGAGCCACTTCAATCTGATAAGATGATTGCAAGGTTTCCATTTGGTATGTCTGACTTGAACTATACTACTGTCCTTATTAGGATGTTTGTTGAATACGGTTAGCATTATTTGTTTTAAAACTCCTCTTCTGTTTTGCTGCAGATGTCCCCAGTGAACCCAAAAATGCACGTGCTACCAAAGTAAACAAGGATTGCATCTTTGTGGCATGGGACAGGCCAGACAGTGATGGAGGCAGTCCAATAACTGGATATCTCATTGAGCGTAAAGAAAGGAACAGTTTGCTATGGGTCAAGGCCAATGATACCCCTGTGCGATCCACAGAGTACCCATGTGCAAACCTGATTGAAGGGCTAGAATACACATTTAGAATCTATGCTCTGAACAAAGCAGGTGCAAGCAAGCCTAGCAAACCAACAGATTTTGTGACTGCAAGAGCACCAATTGGTAAGTAAAACATTTTGTATATATTTCACTATATTATTCCAATATAAATTGTTAGTATTAATACTAAGTCCTGTTCCACAAATTTAGTAATATCAAATATAAATATTCAACACTTCAAAGCCTCATTGGTTTCAAAAGGAGAATTAAATATGCGCTTACATTTGTTCCACTCATAGATTTTATATTTGCTAGATCATGCCCACAGTTTGTTTCTTCTTTGTTCTCTAGATTTTATAAAACTCATTAAAATATGCAGTGTTTGCTCAATCTACATGGCATTTTAATACCTCTCAAAGAAGGTGCATTCTGAATCCTTTTTAAGGATTGCAGTTACATGGGGGCTAAACGTGATCTCATTTGTTTTTTTAGATCCTCCTGGTAAGCCTGAAGTTATTGATGTGACAAAGAGTACTGTGTCTCTCGTCTGGGCAAGACCAAAACATGATGGTGGTAGCAAGATAATTGGATACTATGTTGAAGCCTGTAAGCTGCCAGGCGATAAATGGGTCCGGTGCAATGCTTCTCCCAATCAGATCCCTCAAGAAGAGTACACCGCAACTGATTTGGAGGAACATGCTCAGTACCAATTCAGAGCAATAGCAAAAACAGCAATTAACATTAGTGGGCCTTCTGAACCTTCAGATCCAATAACTGTTCATGCAGAAAATGGTAAGGAATATATTAACTAGTATTAAAGCTGAAACTTCATCCTTCTCATAAAGTAGTCTTCACTGTTCTTTCTTTTTTTCTTTTTTTTTACTGTTCAGTACCACCAAAGATAGAGCTTGGTGTAGGTATGAAATCCTTACTTGTAGTAAAGGCTGGAACCAATGTTTGCCTGGAAGCAAATGTATATGGCAAACCTATGCCAACTATTACTTGGAATAAAGAAGGGGAGGTTCTAAAACCAGCTGAAGGAATTAAGATCACCACCAAGAGAAACTTATCTACTGTGGAGCTCTTCAGTGTCATTAGAAAGCAGACAGGAGATTATACTATTACTGCTGAGAATGCAAGTGGTTCCAAGTCAGCAACTATAAAGCTTAAAGTATTAGGTAAGTTAAAGATTAATGAGAACTATGTTATTTATCCTTTTAAAATGTGATGGACATAGAATTTCACTCTCGGACAATTGTGTTTTCCAGACAAACCTGGTCCTCCAGCTTCAGTCAAGATTACAAATATGTATGCAGATCGGGCAATGCTTTCTTGGGAACCTCCTCTTGAAGATGGGGGATCAGACATTACCAACTACATTGTTGACAAGCGTGAAACAAGTAGACCCAACTGGGCTCAAGTCACTGCAAACGTCCCAATCACTAGTTGCAGTGTTGAGAAACTGATTGAAGGACATGAGTACCAATTTCGCATTTCTGCTGAGAACAAATATGGAGTAGGTGATCCAATCTTAACTGAAAATGCAGTGGCCAAAAACCCATATGGTAAGCACATCTTGGTAACTCTTTCAGTCCAATTGTTACTGAGTTATAGCTTAACAACTGCTTAAGTACACTTCAAATATTTATTTTTAGATGTACCTGGGCCTTGTGATCCACCAATAATTAGTAATATAACAAAGGACTTCATGACTGTAAGCTGGAAACACCCTGCTGATGATGGTGGCTCCCCTATAACTGGATATATTGTTGAGAAACGTGAAACTAAGGCTCTTAACTGGACAAAAGTGAATAGAAAGCCAGTCATTGAAAGAACTATAAAGGCCACTGGACTCCAAGAAGGAGCAGAATATGAATATCGAGTAATTGCCTTCAATAAAGCTGGACCAGGGAAACCTAGTGGAGCATCTAAGGCAGCATATGCTCGTGATCCTCAGTGTAAGTTGACACATCCAAACACACACACACACACACACACACATCACTTTTTATGGCTGGGTCCAAATGTTTTTGCAATATATAATTGTGCTTCTGTTTTTATTCCCAGATCCTCCTGGGCCACCAGCATTCCCAAAAGTTGTTGATACTACGCGTAGCTCTATCAGCCTGTCTTGGAGCAAACCAGCATATGATGGTGGAAGCCCCATTATTGGCTATCTTGTTGAAGTGAAACGAGTTGACACAGAAAACTGGGTCCGATGCAATTTGCCAAAGAATTTGCCAGATACACATTATGTAGTGACTGGACTCACAGAGAACACGGAGTATCAGTTCCGTATCTATGCTGTCAATAAGGTTGGCTACAGTGACCCAAGTGATGTACCTGACAAGCACCTTGCCAAAGACATTCTAAGTGAGTACCTTGAAAAGAAACTGAATTAGTGGCTTTAATCCAGGGCAAGGGGCTCAACCTGTGAATTCCTATGAACCTGGTATATAAACCATTGTCGTTCAGTTGCCAACAATGATAAAATAATCTGGGCTTATGCAGAGCGCACTACTCTGTTCCTAAAAATCTTGTTAAGTATAAAACAATCTGCTTTTCATGCCAACCATAATATCAGTATTTTTTCTTACTGAAAACATCATTCACCCTTCTAGTTTAAGAAAACCTTTTCACTCTTTCTGAATGATACTCGGAAGATACACTATTCTGAGTATAAAATGAACAGAATTTTCCTCATGGGAAATTCCTAGACAGCAATGTCACAGTATGTATGTATCCCAACTGGGTTGGAAGCCTGGAATGTCAAGCAGTATGGTTAATTCAAGACTCTATTCAGAAGGAAGTAAGAAATAGAATATGAGAAGCTTCTGTACTCTTTTGGTTAAATAGCATGCAGTCTGAAAACTAGAAGGGAAGTCCGAAAGAACTTTTAGAAGAATTTTCTCTTCATGCTTCCTAACCATCATTTTCCTGTTTTTAATTCACCCTGCCTCATTCACTTTATATTTTCAAATCTTCTTTCAAACACTTCATTTTACATATACTATCTTCTGTTTGAAATGCAGTTCCACCTGAAGGAGAACTTGATGCTGAATTGAGGAAAGTCCTTGTATTACGTGCTGGAGTCACTTTGAGGATTTATGTGCCAGTAAGAGGGCGACCACCTCCAAAGATTTTTTGGACTAAAGTGGGTGCCAACATAAGAGATCGGCAAGGAATGGACATCAAATCAACTGATTTTGACACTTTCGTGCGCTGTGAAAATGTCAATAAATATGATGCTGGAAAATATGTCCTCCATTTAGAGAACAGCTGTGGCAAAAAGTCATATACCATTGTAGTGAAAGTTCTTGGTAAGTGCTACAATCATGCTTTCTATATGTCTAAACATGCACATCTTTTCAAAACACGATAGTTCCAAAATCACAGTTCTTCTGACTTTATATGTGAACATAGTGTATATTTTAGTCAATGACTGCAGTTGTTAACTTGTTTCAATGCAGATACCCCTGGTCCCCCTATTAATCTGGTTGTAAAAGAAGCCTCTAAAGATTCTGCTTTCATCTCTTGGGAGCCTCCTCTAATAGATGGTGGCAGCCCAGTGAAGAATTATGTGGTTGAAAAACGTGATGCAGAGAGAAAATCATGGTCTACGGTGGCTACAGAATGCCCAAAAACTAGTTTCAGGATCTCTAACTTAGAAGAAGGCAAATCCTATTTCTTCAGAGTTTTTGCTGAAAATGAATATGGCATAGGTGAACCCTGTGAAACTCGTGATGCTGTTAAAGCTTCAGGTAAGACAATTCTCCTCCTACTGAATTATTAAAAGTCACTTGCCTTTTAAAGTCTCTGTTTTTATTTAGAACCTTTTTAATGTATATATACATTTCTTCTTCCAATCAGAAACACCTGGACCTGTTGTAGACTTAAAGGCTCTGAATGTCACCAAGTCATCCTGCAATTTATCTTGGAAAAAGCCTATTAGTGATGGTGGAAGTCGTATTAATGCATATATTGTTGAGCTCCTGACTGGTGAAAACCAGTGGCAAGAAGTTATGAGATCAATGAATCTCCACTATTCAACAAAAGCCTTGAAAGAGGGGAAAGAATACCTTTTCAGGGTGAGAGCACAGAACGAAGCTGGGTACGGGACACCGAATGAAATTACAGTGCTGGCAAAGGATGATATTGGTGAGTAGATACCTACAGCCGTTCACTCATTGCACATATTGTGCATGTGATCATTGTGTTTGGTGAAGAATGAACCTTTCTTGCCAGTAAGTTTTACAGCAAAAATAACAAAGCTACAGAGGATTCCTCCTTTTCTTTGTTTTATTGAAGAATAGAAGGAAAGGGAAGTCTATTATCTGAACTGAAGATGTAATTATTTGCTATCTTTGGTTTACAGTGGCACCTGATCTTGATTTAAGAGACCTCCCAGGCTTGTGCTATTTAGCTAGAGAAGGAAGCTCTTTCCGTCTGAAAATTCCAATTAAAGGGAAGCCAGCACCAACTGTGACGTGGAAGAAAGGAGAAGACCTTCCTCTTACTGAGACAGGAAGAGTTGCATTTGAAGCTACAGCAGTTAACACTTCGCTCCTTGTTCGTGATTGCCATAAAAATGATGCTGGAAAATATACAATCACACTGAAGAATATGGCTGGTAGTAAAGAAGGCACTATTTCTGTAAAAGTGGTTGGCAAACCTGGAATTCCCACAGGTCCTGTGAAATTTGAAGAAATTACAGCTGATGCTATGACATTAAAATGGGCTCCTCCCAAAGATGATGGTGGTTCAGAAATCACCAACTACATCCTCGAGAAGAGAGACAATGTGAATAATAAATGGGTGACGTGTGCATCTGCTGTGCAGAAAACTACCTTTAGAGTTACAAGACTTCACGAAGGCTGTGAATATACATTCAGAATCAGTGCTGAAAATAAATACGGTGTAGGTGAAGGTCTAAAATCCGAACCTGTAATTGCAAGGCATCCATTTGGTAAGCCTATAATAATAAACTTGCTCTGAAGTATTTTGGGGCAGGGTGGTGTTTCCTCTGCATCTTTGTGTGACTGAATCTAATTTTTTCTAATTTTCTAGATGTTCCTGATGCTCCTCCACCACCCAAAATTGTTGAAGTTAGGCATGATTCTGTATCTTTAACATGGACAGACCCTAAAAAGACTGGTGGCTCACCCATAACAGGTATTCCTTTTGAGATTCATTTCCCCAAAGTTTACTCTCTGAGACACATTTTAATTAATTTCCATTTTCCTTCTTCATAGTGCAGGCTTTCCTTTTGAGCACAGTAACAATAGTACTTACTAGTATTTAGAATGCAAAATAATTAAAACAGATTCTGTATTATTTTAAATTTATTTATTTAAATGATTTAAATGTAAATAAATGCATACAGCTTGCAAGTAACAGATTGCCAGGTAACTTAGGTAGTGAGAGATGTTCTAGAGGAAAATTAAGAAAGCTTATCCAGTTTTTTAAGGAGATGCAAATGGCTAAACTACCTGAGGATTAGAAATGTAAAGGATTCTATAAGAAAAATGCTGTTTTTTATTAGTTCATTGGTACTTGTGCCATTTACAGTAGTAAGCATGTGTTTGTTTGTTTGTTTCTCTGTAGGCTACCACCTTGAATGCAAAGAAAGAAACAGTATTATGTGGAAGCGAGCAAACAAGACTCCTCTAAGAATGAAAGACTTCAGAGTAACAGGACTAACTGAAGGCTTAGAATATGAATTCAGAGTAATGGCAATAAATCTAGCAGGGGTTGGTAAACCAAGTCTACCTTCTGAACCAGTTGTGGCCCTTGATCCAATTGGTAAGTTATCCTACATCCATCCATCATCCATCCATCCATCTTATTAGTTAGAAATGGCAATATCCATGTTGCTACTCCTGTATTCTGTTGCTATTTTCAGATCCTCCTGGGAAACCTGAAGTTATCAGTGTAACTAGAAACTCAGTAACTTTGATCTGGACAGAACCAAAATATGATGGTGGACACAAACTAATTGGCTACATCGTGGAGAAACGTGATCTACCTTCCAAAACTTGGATGAAAGCAAATCATGTGAATGTTCCTGAATGTGCATTTACAGTAACTGACCTTTATGAAGGCTCAAAATATGACTTCAGAATTAGAGCAAAGAATACTGCTGGAGCCATTAGTCCACCATCTGAAACTACAGGAGCTATTACATGCAAGGATGAGTATGGTATGTATTCCATACATAACACATCTTATTCAATTAATTTTAAGGATGTTCTTTTCCTCCTCATTTCCTGAATTTTTTTTTGCAGAGGCACCAACTATTGTTATGGATCCAACTATCAAGGATGGCCTAACTGTTAAAGCAGGAGACACCATTGCAATGTCTGCTATAAGCATTCTTGGCAAACCACTTCCAACTTCCGTGTGGTCAAAAGCAGGAAAAGACTTCAAGCCTTCAGAGACTGTTCTTATTGAATCAACACCAACCTCTTCTACCCTTACTATCAAGTATGCTGCCAGAAAAGATTCGGGTGAATATACAATCACTGCAACTAACCCTTTTGGTACTAAAGAGGAACATGTGCAAGTAACAGTTTTAGATGTACCAGGTCCGCCTGGACCAATTGAAGTCAGTAATGTCTCTGCTGAAAAAGCTACTCTCACATGGACTCCTCCTACACAAGATGGTGGCTCCCCAATCAAGTCTTATGTGCTTGAAAAGAGAGAAACTAGCCGATTGCTATGGACTCAGGTTGCTGAAGACATCCAGTCTTGTAGACACGTTGTTTCTAAACTTATACAAGGAAATGAGTACATATTCCGTGTCTCAGCTGTGAACCAGTATGGCAAAGGAGAACCATCTCAATCAGAGCCAGTTAAAATGGTGGACAGATTTGGTAAGCAAAACTGGCGAATAAGTTGTATAATACATTTACTGCAATTTGTATAAAAATGTCAGTATTTTTCAAAATCTATTTTTTCCCTCCTAGGCCCTCCTGGTCCTCCTGGTAAACCAGAAGTATCAAATGTTACAAAAAATAGTGTGGCAGTGAACTGGAAGAGGCCAATAGATGATGGTGGCAGTGAAATAACAGGTTACCATGTAGAAAGAAGAGACAAGAAAGGTGTGAGATGGATCAAAGTTTCAAAGAAGCCGGTGTCAGATCTTAGATTCAAAGTAACTGGACTACTAGAAGGAAATGAATATGAATTCCGTGTCAGTGCAGAAAACAGAGCAGGAATTGGACCACCAAGTGATGTTTCTCAACCAGTACTAACTAAGGATGCTGCATGTTAGTATGATTCTTGTACTTTGAAAAATTCTTCCATCCATACTGCATTAATAGCATGACTGTCTATAAAGTGTTTCTAATCTAAGCTCTCTTTTTTTCATTATTATAGATCCACCAGGACCTCCTTCAAATCCACGAGTAACTGATACAACAAAGACAAGTGCTAGCCTAGCATGGGGGAAACCTCATTACGATGGTGGACTTGATATTATTGGCTACATTGTAGAACACCAGAAAGAAGGAGAAGAAACATGGGTGAAAGATACCACAGGAACTGCTCTAAGAATCACAGAGTTCGTTGTTGCTAATCTCCACCCAGGAGCCAAATACAATTTCAGAATAAGTGCTGTCAATGCTGCTGGTGTTGGTGAACCAGCAAAAATTCCAAATATTGAAATCAAGGAACGTGAAGTGGTTCCTGATTTTGAATTAGATGCCGAGCTGAGAAAAACTCTTGTCGTTAGAGCTGGATTGAGCATTAGGGTATTTGTTCCAATTAGAGGACGCCCGACTCCTGAGGTTACATGGACCAAAGATGATATCCCACTTAAAGCACGGGCCAATATCGAAAATACAGATTCATTCACTCTCCTCATTATCACAGAATGTAATAGATACGATGCAGGAAAGTATTTAATGACACTTGAAAATGCTGCTGGCAAGAAGACTGGCTTTGTAAATGTAAAAGTTTTGGATACACCAGGGCCACCAATAAACCTGAAGCCCAGAGACATATGTAAAGATAGCGTCACTCTCCAATGGGATATGCCTCTAATTGATGGAGGTTCACGTATAACAAATTATATAGTTGAAAAACGTGAATCAACACGTAAGTCATACTCAACTATCACAACAAAATGCCCGAAATGTTCCCTTAGGATTCCTAATTTGGCTGAAGGGTGTGAATATTACTTCAGAGTATTTGCTGAAAATGAATTTGGAATTGGTGAACCTGCTGAAACTGCTGAACCGATAAGAGCGTCAGAAGCACCATCACCTCCAGACAGCCTTAATATTATGGATATCACAAGGAACTCAGTCAGCCTTGCTTGGCCAAAGCCAGAACATGATGGTGGTAGCAAGATCACTGGCTACGTAATTGAGGCCCAGAAAAAAGGTTCAACTCAGTGGACACACATCACTACTGTGAAAACATTAGAATGTGTGGTAAAGAATCTAACTGAAAATGAAGAATATACTTTCCAGGTTATGGCAGTTAACAGTGCTGGAAGAAGTGATCCAAGAGAAAGCAGGCCAGTTATTGTTAAGGAGCAAACAATGCTTCCTGAATTTGATTTGCGTGGTATCTATCAGAAAACCGTAATTGCAAGAGCTGGTGACAATATCAAAGTTGAGATTCCCGTTCTTGGTCGCCCAAAACCAACTATTACCTGGAAAAAAGAAGATCAATTGCTCAAGCAAACACAAAGGGTAAACTATGAAAATACGGCTACTGCAACAATTTTGAACATTAACGAATGCACAAGAAATGACAGTGGCAGATATCCAGTTTCTGCTAAAAACATTGTTGGTGAAGTTAGTGATGTTCTAACTGTTCAAGTGCATGATGTTCCCGGGCCACCCACTGGACCAATTAGATTTGAAGAAGTTTCATCTGATTTTGTCACCTTTTCATGGGAACCTCCACTAAATGATGGAGGGGTTCCAATTAGTAACTATGTTGTAGAAATGCGCAAAACTGACAGTACCTCCTGGGCTGAGTTAGCGACGAACGTTATACGTACCACATATAAAGCTGCTCATCTGACTACTGGAACTGAGTACCAATTCCGTGTTAAAGCTCAGAACAGATATGGCTCAGGTCCAGCTATCAATTCAGAGAATGTAATTGCTAGCTATCCTTTTAGAGTTCCGGGGCCTCCAGGCACTCCTCAAGTCATTGCAGTCACAAAAGATTCAATTAGCATTAGCTGGCACGAGCCCCTTACGGATGGTGGAAGTCCAATTTTGGGATATCACATTGAAAGAAAAGAACGGAATAGCATTCTTTGGCAGACTGTCAGCAAAGCCTTAATATCAGGCAACACCTTCAAATCAAGTGGGCTGATGGATGGCATTGCATATGAATTCAGAGTCATCGCAGAAAACCTGGCAGGCAAAGGTAAACCAAGCAAGCCATCTGAGCCAACCCTTGCTCTGGATCCTATTGATCCTCCTGGAAAGCCAATTCCTCTAAACATAACAAGACATGCAGTAGCGCTAAAGTGGACAAAACCTGAATATACCGGAGGCTTTAAGTTGACTGGCTACACTGTTGAAAAGAGAGATCTTCCAAACGGCCGGTGGCTAAAAGCAAACTTTAGCAATATATTAGAAACTGAGTTCACTGTGAGTGGACTTACAGAAGATGCTGCTTATGAATTCCGTGTCATTGCTAGAAATGCTGCTGGTGCTGTCAGCCAGCCATCTGAGCCATCAGATGCAATAACATGCAGAGATGAAATTGAAGCACCAAGGATAATGGTTGATGCTAAATACAAAGACACTGTAGTGGTAAAAGCAGGTGAAATTTTCAAACTTGAAGCTGATGTTGCAGGTCGACCTCCACCAACTCTAGCATGGACAAAAGAAGACAAGGAACTTGAGGATACTGCAAAATTGGAAATTAAAATAGCAGATTTCTCAACAGTTCTTTCCAATAAGGACTCCACAAGACGGGATGGTGGCGCATATACACTTACAGCATCCAATCCAGGTGGCTTTGCAAAACACATTTTCAATGTCAAAGTTCTAGACAGACCTGGTCCTCCACAGGGACCTTTGGCAGTGTCTGATGTTACCATGGACAAATGTGTGCTGTCATGGTTGCCACCTTTAGATGATGGAGGTGCCAGTATTGACCACTATGTTGTTGAAAAACGTGAAACAAGTAGATTGGCGTGGACTTCTGTAGCCACAGAAGTTCCTGTAACAAAACTGAAGGTCACAAAGCTGTTGAAAAGCAATGAATATGTGTTCCGTGTAATGGCTGTTAATAAATATGGAGTTGGTGAAGCCCTAGAATCAGAGCCTGTCCTTGCAGTGAATCCTTACGTAATACCTGATCCTCCCAAGACACCTGAAGTTACAGCTATTACCAAAGATTCTATGGTTGTATGCTGGGGACATCCTGATTCTGATGGAGGAAGTCCTATAACCAATTACATTGTAGAACGTCGTGACAGAGCTGGATTACGCTGGGTGAAGTGCAATAAGCGGGTTGTGACTGATTTGCGTTACAAAGTTTCTGGACTCACAGAAGGCCATGAGTATGAATACCGAGTAAAGGCTGAAAATGCTGCTGGTGTAAGCGAGCCAAGCCCTAGTAGTCAATTCTACAAAGCTTGTGATACTGTTTTTAAACCTGGTCCACCTGGTAATCCTCGTGTCTTAGATACAAGCAAGTCATCAATTACAATTGCTTGGAATAAACCAATATATGATGGTGGCTCAGAAATCACTGGGTATATGGTTGAAACAGCATTGCCTGATGAAGATGAGTGGAAGATTGTAACTCCACCAGCAGGACTAAAGGCCACATCTTTTACCATCACTAATCTAAAAGAAAACCAAGAGTATAAAATCAGAATTTATGCCATGAATTCTGAAGGCATCGGTGAGCCTGCTCTTGTTCCTGGGACACCAAAAGCTGAAGAACGAATGCTTCCCCCTGAGATTGAACTCGATGCAGAGCTGCGTAAAATTGTGACTATTCGAGCTTGTTGTACTTTGAGACTTTTTGTCCCGATTAAAGGAAGACCAACACCTGAAGTAAAATGGTCACGAGAACATGGAGAGTCTGTAGACAAAGCCACAATTGAATCCACAAGTTCTTATACTCTACTTACAGTTGGAAATGTGAATAGATTTGACAGCGGCAAATATATATTGACTATAGAAAACAGTTCAGGTAGCAAATCAGCGTTTGTAATTGTAAGAGTCCTTGACACACCTGGCGCCCCACAGAATCTGAAAATAAAAGAGGTCACAATGTCATCTGTCACACTCACATGGGAACCTCCCCTCATAGATGGTGGCTCTAAAGTAAAGAATTATATTGTTGAAAAGCGTGAAGCAACAAGAAAGGCATACTCTACTGTCATAGCCAATTGCCACAAGACCAGCTGGAAAGTGGACATGCTGCAAGAAGGTTGCAGCTATTACTTCAGAGTTCTAGCTGAAAATGAATATGGAATAGGTCTTCCTGTTGAAACATCTGAATCAGTTAAAGTGTCCGAGAGGCCTCTTCCTCCAGGAAAAATAACTTTATTAGATGTGACAAGAAACAGTGTGTCTCTGAGTTGGGAAAAACCTGAGCATGATGGAGGAAGCAGAATTTTGGGCTACATTGTAGAAATGCAAAGCAAAGGCAGTGACAGGTGGGCCACATGTGCCACTGTTAAAGTTACTGAAGCTACTATAACAGGATTGATCCAAGGGGAAGAATATTCCTTCCGTGTTTCAGCACAAAATGAAAAAGGAATCAGTGATCCTCGACAACTGAGCGTACCCGTCATTGCAAAAGATCTTGTGATACCTCCAGCATTCAAACTCTTGTTTACCACGTTCAGTGTACTAGCAGGTGAAGACTTAAAGGTTGATGTTCCATTTGTTGGTCGACCCAAGCCAACTGTAACATGGCTTAAGGATAATGTGCCACTAAGACAAACTACTAGAGTAAATGAAGAAAATACAGAAAACAACACAGTGCTAACAATAAAGGAAGCATGCAGAGAAGACGTTGGACAATATTTGGTAAAACTTTCGAATTCTGCAGGACAAGCAACCGAAATCCTTAGTATTGTTGTCCTTGATAAGCCAGGGCCCCCCACTGGACCAGTGAAGATGGATGAAGTAACTGCAGATAGTATTACCATTTCTTGGGAGCCACCCAAATACGATGGTGGCAGTTCCATCAACAATTACATTGTAGAAAAACGTGATACATCCACCACTGCTTGGCAGACTGTTTCAGCAACTGTTGCACGAACAACTCTAAAAGTGGGTAGATTAAAGACTGGAAGTGAATATCAGTTCAGAATTGCTGCTGAAAACAGATACGGAAAAAGTACATATCTCACATCACAGTCTGTGGTTGCCCAATATCCATACAAACTACCTGGCCCACCTGGAACTCCGTACGTACCAGAAATCTCCAGAGATGCTATGGTGGTACATTGGAATGAGCCAGTCAGCGATGGTGGCAGCAGAATTATTGGCTATCATTTGGAGCGCAAAGAAAGAAATAGCATACTATGGGTTAAATTGAACAAGACAGCAATTCCTGACACTAAATTTAGAACAACTGGACTTGAAGAAGGACTTGAATATGAATTCAGAGTTTATGCAGAAAATATTGTTGGTATTGGAAAGGCAAGCAAAAGTTCAGAATGTTACACAGCTCATGATCCTTGTGATCCTCCTGGCCGTCCAGAACCTATAATTGTCACAAGAAATTCTGTTACTCTTCAGTGGAAGAAACCAGTGTATGATGGTGGAAGCAAGATCACAGGCTACATTGTTGAAAAGAAAGAATTACCAGAAGGCCGCTGGATGAAAGCAAGTTTTACTAACGTAATTGAGACTCAATTTGCAGTAACTGGCCTGGTTGAGAACCAAAGGTATGAGTTCCGTGTGATTGCACGTAACGCAGCAGGTGTTTTCAGTGAGCCCTCTGAAAGTTCAGGGGCTATCACGGCGAGAGATGAAGTAGAACCACCTCGTATAAGTATGGATCCCAAATTTAAAGAGACACTTGTTGTGCATGCTGGTGAATCATTTAAGATTGATGCTGATGTTTATGGCAAACCACTGCCTTCTATTCAGTGGCTGAAAGGTGACAAGGAACTAACAAACACAGCACGTTTGGATATAAGAAGTACTGACTTTGCCACAAGCCTAAGCGTAAAGGAAGCTGTTCGTGTTGACAGTGGACATTATACGTTGTTGGTGAAGAATGTTGCAGGTGAAAAAACTGCTTCTATTCATGTCAAAGTTCTTGACAGACCTGGACCACCTGAAGGGCCGGTTCTTATAACAGGGGCTACTGCTGAAAAATGTATGCTATCATGGAAGCCCCCACTGCAGGATGGAGGCAGTGACATTTCACATTATGTTGTTGAAAGAAGAGAAACAAGTCGCTTAGTTTGGACTTTAGTTGATGCCAATGTACAAACTCTTGGTTGCAAAGTTACTAAACTCTTGGAAGGCAATGAATATATCTTCCGTATCATGGCTGTCAATAAATATGGTGTTGGTGAACCTCTTGAATCTGAGCCTGTACTTGCAAAAAATCCTTTTGTAGTACCACTTCCACCAAAGGCTCCAGACGTTTCAGCTGTTACCAAGGATTCTATGATTGTTGTATGGGACAGACCGGCTTCTGACGGTGGCAGTGAAATTTTGGGTTATGTGCTAGAAAAACGTGACAAAGAAGGCATTCGCTGGACAAGATGTAACAAGCGTTTGATAAGTGAACTTCGATATCGAGTCACAGGACTTCTGGAAAATCATGAGTATGAATATAGAGTCTCAGCTGAAAATGCAGCCGGTCTCAGTGAACCCAGTCCACCTTCTACCTACCATAAAGCTTGTGATCCTATATATAAACCAGGTCCACCAAATAACCCCAAAGCAATAGATGTTACAAGATCTTCAGTTTTCCTTTCTTGGGGCAAACCAATCTACGATGGTGGTTCTGAAATTCAAGGATACATTGTGGAAGCATGTGATGTGAATGTTGGGGAGTGGGCAATTTGTACCCCACCAACTGGAATTAAGAAAACAAATATAGAAGTAGAAAAACTGTTGGAAAAACATGAATACAAATTCCGAATTTGTGCTGTTAATAAAGCAGGAGTGGGAGAACATGCTGATGTTCCTGGAATCATCCTTGTTGAAGAAAAATTGGAAGCTCCAGATCTTGACCTTGACTTAGAACTGAGAAAAGTGATCAACGTAAGAGCTGGTGGTTCATTAAGATTATTTGTTCCCATCAGAGGCCGCCCAACACCTGAAGTGAAATGGAGTAAAGTAGATGGTGATATCAGAGAAGCAGCTATTATTGACAGCACCAGCAGCTTCACCTCACTTGTTCTGGATAATGTGAATAGATTTGACTCTGGAAAATACACTCTTACTTTAGAAAATAGTAGTGGAACAAAGTCTGCCTTTGTCAGTGTAAGAGTCTTGGATACCCCAGGTCCTCCTGTTAACTTGAAAATTAAGGAGATCACCAAAGAATCTGTTTCCCTTTCATGGGAGCCTCCACTGATAGATGGTGGAGCTAAAATTAAAAATTATATAGTTGAAAAGCGTGAAGCCACCAGAAAATCCTATGCAGCTGTTGTAACTAACTGCCATAAAACATCCTGGAAAATTGATCAGCTCCAAGAGGGCTGCTACTATTACTTCAGGGTTTCTGGAGAGAATGAATTTGGAATTGGCCTGCCTGCTGAAACAAGCGACCCAGTTAAAGTGGCCGAAGTTCCTCAACCTCCAGGAAAAATAACAGTGGATGATGTTACAAGAAACAGCGTTTCATTGAGCTGGGCAAAGCCTGAACATGATGGTGGAAGTAAAATCTTACAGTACATTGTAGAAATGCAAGTTAAGGGTAGTGACAAATGGTCAGAGTGTACACGTGTTAAAGTTCTTGAAGCAGTTATCACTAACCTAACCCAAGGAGAAGATTATCTCTTCAGAGTAATGGCTGTAAATGAAAAGGGTAGGAGTGATCCACGATCCCTTGCAGTACCAATAACTGCTAAGGATCTTGTTATTGAACCAGATGTCAGACCAGCATTCCACAGTTACAGTATACAAGTGAGACAAGATCTAAAGATTGAAGTACCGATATCTGGTCGACCTAAGCCTACTGTTTCTTGGACCAAAGATGGCATTCCATTAAAACAGACAACGAGAATTAATGTAATTGATTCGCCTAATCTTACCGTTCTAAATATTAAAGAAGCAAATAAAGAGGACAGTGGAATATATGAAATTGCAGTTGCTAATGTTGTTGGACAAAAATCTGCATCTATTGAAGTTATAACGCTAGATAAACCAGATCCTCCTAAAGGCCCAGTTAAATTTGAAGATATTAGTGCTGAAAGTGTCACATTATCATGGAATCCTCCAGTATATACAGGTGGTTGCCAGATTACTAATTATATTGTTCATAAGAGAGATACAACCACTACTTCATGGGAAGTAGTTTCAGCTACTGTTGCAAGAACTACTCTGAAGGTGACTAAGCTGAAGACTGGATCAGAATATCAATTTAGAATATTTGCGGAAAATAGGTATGGGCAGAGCTTTGCCCTGGAATCTGATCCAGTTGTTGCTCAATATCCCTACAAAGAACCAGGCCCCCCTGGGACACCATTTGTGACAGTAGCTACAAAAGACTCTATGGTTGTGCAGTGGCATGAGCCGATTAATGATGGTGGAAGCAGAATTCTAGGTTATCATCTTGAACGAAAGGAAAGAAACAGCATTCTGTGGACAAAAGTAAACAAGACCATTATTCAAGATACACATTATAAAACAACTAATCTTGAAGAAAACATTGAATATGAATTTAGAGTTTCTGCAGAAAATATTGTTGGTGTAGGCAAAGCAAGCAAAGTTTCAGAATGCTATGTAGCACGTGACGCATGTGATCCACCAGGATGTCCTGAAGCTATTGTTGTTACAAGAAGTGCCATCACTCTGCAGTGGACTAAGCCAGAATATGATGGTGGCAGCAAAATAACAGGCTATGTAGTAGAAAAACGTGACTTGCCTGATGGTCGTTGGATGAAAGCAAGCTTTACCAATATCACTGACACTCAGTTTACTGTGACAGGTCTTACTGAAGACCAACGATATGAATTTAGAGTAATTGCAAGGAATGCTGCTGGAGCAGTAAGCAAACCTTCTGACAGCACAGGACCTATCACGGCAAAAGATGAAGTTGAACTTCCAAGAATTTCCATGGATCCAAAATACAAAGATACAGTTGTTGTAAATGCTGGTGAAACTTTCAAAATTGAAGCTGATGTACATGGGAAACCAATTCCTACTATTATGTGGCTGAAAGGAGATAAAGTCCTTGAAGATACTGCTCGATACGAAATAAGGAATACAGATTTCAAGGCTCTGATTACTGTGAAAGATGCTATACGTGTTGATGGTGGGCAGTATATTTTGCAGGCCTCCAATGTTGCAGGAACAAAATCAGTACCGATAACAGTAAAAGTACTAGATAGGCCAGGGCCTCCAGAGAGTATTCAAATTTCTGGAGTTACTTCTGAAAAGTGTTCCTTAGCATGGGCTCCACCAATCCATGATGGTGGCAGTGACATTTCTCATTACATAATTGAGAAGAGAGAAACTAGTCGTCTTGCTTGGACAGTTGTTGCATCAGATGCTGTAGCCACAATGCTAAAGGTAACAAAACTTCTGGAAGGCAATGAGTATGTCTTCCGCATAATGGCAGTTAATAAATATGGAGTTGGTGAACCTTTGGAATCTGCACCGGTACTTATGAAAAGCCCATTTGTTGTTCCTGGTCCACCAACGTATCTTGAAGTCACCAATATTACAAAGGATTCTATGACAGTCTCCTGGCATCGTCCAGTTAGTGATGGTGGCAGTGAAATTATTGGCTACATTGTAGAAAAAAGAGACAGAACTGGTATTAGATGGGTGAAATGTAATAAACGTCGAATTACCGATTTACGATTAAGAGTCACAGGACTAACTGAAGATCATGAATATGAATTTAGAGTATCTGCTGAAAATATAGTTGGAATTGGTGAACCAAGTCAAGTTACTCCATACTGGAAAGCATGTGATCCTACGTTCAAGCCTGGTCCACCTACTAATGCCCATGTTGTTGATACAACCAAGAATTCAATCACAGCTGCATGGGGTAAACCTATTTATGATGGTGGCTGTGAAATCCTGGGATATATTGTAGAAATCTGCAAAGCTGATGACGAAGAATGGGCAATAGTTACTCCACAGACTGGTCTGAGAGTCAATCGTTTTGAGATCAGGAAACTCATAGAACATCAAGAATACAAGCTAAGGGTGTGTGCTCTCAACAAAATTGGAGTAGGTGAGCCTGCAGCAATTCCTGGTACAATTAAACCAGAAGATAAACTTGAAGCTCCTGAACTTGATATAGACTCAGAATTAAGGAAGGGAATTGTCGTTAGAGCTGGTAGCTCTGTCAGGATAAATATTCCATTTAAAGGACGCCCCACTCCTGAAATCACATGGTCTCGTGAAGAAGGGGAATTTACAGATAAAGTTCAAATTGAAAAAGGAATAAATTACACACAGCTATCAATTGATTACTGCGATAGAAATGATGCTGGGAAGTATATACTTAAACTGGAGAATAGCAGTGGTTCTAAGTCTGCATTTGTTACAGTTAAAGTACTTGACACACCAGGACCACCACAAAATTTAATAGTCAAAGAAATAAGGAAAGACTGTGCTGTATTGACATGGGAACCTCCAGCTAATGATGGTGGAGCAAAGATAAAGAACTATATCATTGATAAACGGGAGTCAACCAGAAAAGCATATGCAAATGTGAGTGCAAAGTGTAACAGAACAAGCTTTAGAGTTGAAAACCTTACAGAAGGAAGCATTTATTATTTCAGAGTTATGGCTGAAAATGAATTTGGAATTGGTAGTCCAGCTGAAACTGCTGATGCTTCAAAAGCATCAGAGCCACCTCTACCTCCTGGAAAAGTGACACTCACTGATGTGACACAGAGAAGTGCATCGTTTATGTGGGAGAAGCCTGAACATGATGGAGGTAGCAGAATTTTGGGATACATTGTTGAAATGCAGCCAAAAGGATCTGATAAATGGACTGTTGTTACTGAAACCAAAGTCTGCAGTGCAGTTGTATCTGGTTTGATTTCTGGACAGGAATATCACTTCCGTGTCATGGCATACAATGAAAAAGGCAAAAGTGATCCTAAGCCATTGGCAGTTCCTGTGATTGCCAAAGATCAGACAATTCAGCCCAGTTTCAAACTGATGTTCAATACATATACTGTACAAGCTGGAGAAGATCTTAAAGTAGAAATTCCCTTTATAGCTCGACCAAAGCCTACTATCACTTGGGAGAAAGATGGCCAGCCTCTAAAAGAGACAACCAGATTACATGTTGAAGGTACAGCAACTTCAACTACACTGCTTATTAAAGAAAGCAACAAGGATGACTTTGGAAAATATACTGTAACAGCAACCAACACTGCAGGCACAGCAACAGAGCATCTTAGTATAATTGTGCTAGAAAAGCCTGGCCCACCCCAAGGCCCTGTCCGCTTTGATGAAGTCAGCTCAAACTTTGTCGTCTTCTCATGGGAGCCACCAGTATATACAGGTGGCTGTCAGATATCCAATTACGTTGTCGAGAAACGGGACACAACAACCACTGCTTGGCAAATGGTATCAGCCATGGTTGCACGGACAACTATTAAAGTAACAAAACTTAAAACAGGTACTGAGTACCAGTTTAGAATTAGTGCTGAAAACCGATATGGAAAGAGCACTACACTAGATTCTAAGCCAGTTCTTGTACAATATCCATACAAAGTACCAGGGCCACCAGGGACCCCATATGTCACTACCGCCACCAAAGATCACATGATAGTACAATGGCATGAACCAGTTAATGATGGAGGGAGCAAAGTTCTTGGATATCATCTAGAACGTAAAGATAAAAACAGCATCCTTTGGACAAAGGTGCATAAGGCCCTTATTCAGGACACAAAATATAAAACAGAAGGTCTTGAAGAAGGTCTTGAATATGAATTCAGAGTTTCTGCTGAAAACATTGTTGGAGTAGGTAAAGTTAGCAAATGTTCCGAGCTGTATGTTGCTCGGGATGCTTGTGATCCACCAGGCCGTCCAGATGCCATTGTTATCACTAGAAATTACGTAACACTAAAATGGAAAAAACCTGAATATGATGGTGGTAGCAGAATAACTGGATACGTTGTGGAAAAGAGAGAACTACCTGAAGGCCGCTGGATGAAGGCCAGTTTTACAAATGTAATAGAAACTGAGTTTACAGTAAGCGGTCTTGTGGAAGACCAAAGATATGAATTCAGAGTAATTGCAAGAAATGCAGCTGGTAGCTTAAGTGAACCCTCTGAAAGCACAGGGCCAATTATTGCTAGAGATGAAATAGAAGCACCAAGAGCTTCATTGGATCCTAAATATAAAGATATCATTGTTGTTCGTGCGGGAGAAACGTTTGTTCTTGAAGCTGACATCCACGGAAAACCTGTTCCTGATATTATATGGTCAAAGGATGGGAAAGAATTTGAAGAAGCAACTGCGAGAATGGAAATTAAGTCTACAGTTGAAAGAACAACTCTCACAGTCAAAGACTGTGTCAGAGTAGATGGAGGCCTTTATGCACTTACACTGAGTAATGTTGGTGGCACAAAATCAATACCAATCACTGTAAAAGTGCTTGACAGACCTGGACCTCCAGAAGGCCCTTTGAAAGTTACAGGTGTGACTGCAGAAAAATGTTACCTTGCATGGGGACCACCTTTACAAGATGGAGGTGCTAGCATTTCACATTACATTATAGAAAAGAGAGAGACAAGCCGGCTTTCATGGACACAAGTATCATCCGATGTGCAAGCTCTGAATCACAAAGTAACCAAACTTCTTTCGGGCAATGAATACATTTTCCGTATAATGGCTGTTAACAAATATGGAATTGGTGATCCTCTAGAATCTGAACCTGTGTTGGCATGCAATCCATATAAGCCTCCGGGTCCTCCTTCAACACCTGAAGCTTCTGCAATCACAAAAGATTCTATGATTGTATCCTGGTGTCGCCCAACCGATACTGGGGGAGCTGAAATTGAAGGCTATATACTAGAAAAGCGAGACAAAGATGGCGTTAGATGGACCAAGTGCAATAAAAAGAGTCTGACAGACTTAAGACTGAGAGTAACGGGGCTAACCGATGGTCATTTCTATGAATTTAGAGTTTCTGCTGAAAATGCGGCTGGTATTGGTGAACCCAGTGAACCGTCAATTTTCTACCGTGCTTGTGATGCGATATACCCACCAGGCCCTCCAAACAATCCAAAGGTAACAGATACCTCCAGGTCGTCTGTGTCTCTTGCATGGAGCAAACCTGTTTATGATGGTGGTGCTCCTGTTAAAGGATATATTGTAGAATTTAAAGAAGCTACTGCTGATGAATGGACAACGTGCACACCCCCATCAGGCTTACAAGGAAAGCAATTCACAGTAACAAAACTTAAAGAAAACAGTGAGTATAACTTCCGCATTTGTGCTATCAACTCTGAAGGTGTTGGAGAGCCAGCCACTATCCCTGGTAGTGTTGTTGCTGCTGAAAAAATGGAACCTCCTGAAATAGAACTTGATGCAGATCTCAGAAAAGTTGTCACAGTGCGTGCTAGTGGCACATTGCGTTTGTTTGTCACTATTAAAGGACGGCCAGAGCCAGAAGTGAAATGGGAAAAAGCAGAAGGGACTCTGAGTGACAGAGCTCAGATTGAGGTAACCAGTTCATATACAATGTTAGTAATTGATAATGTAAACAGATTTGACAGTGGAAAATATAACCTGACTTTGGAAAACAACAGTGGCAAAAAATCAGCATTTGTTAACGTCAGAGTACTTGATACACCAAGTGCACCTGTAAATTTGACCATCAGAGAAGTAAAGAAAGATTTAGTGGCATTAGCTTGGGAGCCTCCGCTTATTGATGGTGGAGCTAAAATTACAAATTACATAATTGAAAAACGTGAAACAACAAGAAAAGCCTATGCCACTGTTACAAATAATTGCAACAAAAATGTCTTCAGAATTGAACAGCTACAGGAAGGATGCAGCTACTACTTCCGGGTCTTAGCTGCAAATGAATACGGAGTAGGTTTGCCAGCAGAAACATCTGAACCGGTTAAGGTTTCTGAACCACCTTATCCACCTGGAAAAGTAACTCTTGTTGATGTTACACGTCACAGTGCTACTATTAAATGGGAGAAACCAGAGAGTGATGGTGGCAGTAAAATAACTGGCTATGTAGTAGAAATGCAAACCAAAGGCAGTGAAAAATGGAGCACCTGTACCCAAGTTAAAACATTAGAAGCAACAATATCTGGATTATTTATGGGAGAAGAATACACTTTCCGTGTCTGCGCTGTTAATGAAAAAGGGAAGAGTGATCCAAGGCAGCTTGGAGTTCCAGTAGTTGCAAAGGACATTGAAATCCAGCCTTCGGTTGAGCTCCTTTTCAATACATTCAGTGTTAAAGCTGGTGAAGACCTTAAGATTGATGTGCCCATCAGAGGAAGGCCAGTACCATCTGCCAGCTGGAAAAAGGATGGCATGCCTTTAAGAGAGACAACTAGAGTGAATGTCCAAACTTCAAAAACATCAACATCACTAGTAATCAAAGAAGCTTCAAGAGAGGATGTAGGAAACTATGAATTAAATGTTGCAAGCAGTGCTGGCTCTACAACAGCTTTCATCACTGTAATTGTTCTTGACAGACCAGGACCTCCAACCTCATTACGTATTGATAATGTCAGTGCTGATAATGTAACCATATCTTGGGAACCCCCTGAATATGATGGTGGCTGTCAAATTAATAATTACATTGTAGAGAAAAGAGAAACTACAACGACAACATGGAGCACTGTATCTGCAGCAGTTGCACGAACTTCAATTAAAATAGCTCGTTTAACCACTGGATCAGAATATCAATTCCGTGTTTTTGCAGAAAATCGCTATGGCAGAAGCACTTATGCTGAAACTGCGCCTGTTATTGCAGAGTATCCATTTAATCTACCTGGTCCACCTGGTACCCCTAAAGTTGTACATGCAACTAAAGCCTTCATGATTGTAAGTTGGCAGGAACCCGTTAACGATGGGGGTAGCAAAGTACTTGGTTATCATCTTGAACGTAAAGAACGAGGCAGCATCCTTTGGACTAAAGTTAATAAAATCCTTATAAGTGATACTCAGATGAAGGTCACAGGCCTTGATGAAGGCCTGATGTATGAATATCGTGTGTATGCTGAAAACATTGTAGGAATTGGCAAATGTAGCAAAACATGTGAACCAGTTGCAGCAAGGGATCCATGTGATCCACCTGGCCAACCAGAAGTGACTAATATTTCAAGAACATGTGTCTCACTATCATGGACCAAACCAGGATATGATGGTGGTGCTAAGATTACAGGCTACATTATTGAGCGGAAAGAACTCCCAGATGGTCGTTGGCTGAAGTGCAATTTCACCAATGTCCAGGAAACATTCTTTGATGTGACAGGGCTTACTGAAGACCAGCGCTATGAATTCCGTGTTATTGCCAGGAATGCTGCTGGCCAATTTAGTGAACCATCAGAATCCACTGGGCCAGTTACTGTAAAGGATGACATAGAAGCTCCAAGAATTATGATGGATGCCAAATTCAGAGAAGTTGTTATTAAAGCTGGAGAGATTTTAAAAATCAATGCTGACATTGCCGGACGACCCTTGCCAATAGTTTCATGGACAAAGGATGGCAAAGAGATTGAAGAAAGGGCAAGAGTTGAAATAGTCTCAACAGATCACACTACAGCAATAACTGTTAAAGACTGCATTCGACGTGATTCGGGGCAGTATGTGATAACATTACAAAATGTCGCTGGAACAAGATCATTAGCAGTTAATTGCAAAGTACTTGATAGACCAGGTCCACCAGCGGCCCCAATAGAAATTAAAGGACTGACTGCTGAGAAATGTTATTTGTCATGGGGACCACCTCAAGAAAATGGAGGGGCAGAGATTGATTATTATATTGTGGAAAAACGTGAGACTAGTAGGATTGCATGGACTCTTTGTGAAGCGGAACTTCCAACAACATCCTGCAAAGTAACAAAACTACTCAAAGGAAATGAATATATTTTTAGAGTCATGGGTGTAAATAAATATGGTGTTGGTGAACCCTTGGAAAGTTATGCTGTCAAGGCCCTGGATCCTTTTACTGTTCCAAGCCCACCTAAATCTTTAGAGATTACCAATGTGACAAAGGAATCCATGACTCTTTGTTGGGCAAGACCTGACAGTGATGGAGGAAATGACATTTCTGGTTATGTGATTGAAAGGCGCGAGAAAAACAGTTTACGGTGGATACGTATAAATAAAAAGCCAGTTTATGATCTCAGAATAAAATCTTCAGGCCTTCGTGAAGGATGTGAATATGAATATAGAGTATATGCAGAAAATGCTGCAGGCCTTAGTCTTCCTAGTGACACTTCACCACTAATAAAAGCAGAAGACCCAGTTTTCCTGCCATCACCACCATCTAGGCCCAAGATAATGGACCATACAAGATCTCATATAACAATTGGATGGACAAAGCCATTATTTGATGGGGGAGCTCCTATTACTGGATACACTGTTGAATACAAGCTAACTAGTGAAACTGATTGGTCAACTGCTATTCAAAGCTTAAGAGGTACAGAATACACTGTGATGGGTCTTACATCAGGAGCAGAATATGTTTTCAGAGTAAGGTCTGTGAACAAAGTTGGTGCTAGTGATCCAAGTGATGCCTCAGAACCTCAAGTAGCAAAAGAAAGGGAAGAAGAACCTGTTTTTGATATTGATCTTGAAATGAGAAAGACCTTAATTGTGAAAGCTGGTGAGTCATTTACAATGACTGTGCCTTTCAGAGGAAAACCTATCCCTAATGTGCTATGGAGTAAGCCAGATACTGATCTCCGTACACGAGCAAATATTGATTCCTCAGATAACCGCACCTCACTTACAATTGAAAAGGCAACACGAAATGATTCTGGAAAGTATACACTGACATTACAAAACATTGTGAACACAGCTAGTCTGACATTAGTTGTTAAAGTTCTTGACTCACCAGGGCCTCCATCTAATATCATTGTAAAAGATGTAACCAAAGAGTCTGCTGTGTTATCTTGGGAAGTTCCGGAGAATGATGGAGGGGCTCCTGTGAAGAACTACTACATTGAAAAACGAGAAGCAAGCAAGAAAGCTTGGGTCACTGTAACCAACAATTGCCATCGTCTTTCCTACAAAGTCACCAATCTACAAGAAAGTGGAATTTATTACTTCAGAGTCTCTGGGGAAAATGAATTTGGTGTTGGAGTTCCCACTGAAACCAAAGATGGAGTTAAAATAACAGGTAAGTAATTTGTTAAAGTTTATTTTATATGCTTTACTTCTGATTTATTGAAGTAAGCCTCAGTGGGGCTTACTTCCATGTTTTAGTTTTAATTTATTCATAATGCTTATATTAATAGTATGAATTTAATGCAAAGTAGCAATATAAATTAATGCAAAGTAGCAATGAAAGGTGTTTGCCTTAAGGAGTCGCTTAATAATTAGAGTTCTAATATATGCAGGCAAGCCAAGTATAAACCTTTTCCATGCAAATATTTACTTGCAGAGTATGTTACAAGTAATAAGGATGCATTCAGCATGTTTTTGTTCTCAGTTTATCTTCTTATTCTTAGAAAAACCAAGCCCACCAGAAAAACTGGGAGTATCGAGCATTACTAAAGACAGTGTATCCCTTGTATGGCTAAAACCTGAGCACGATGGTGGAAGCAGAATTGTAGGCTACCTTGTTGAAGCCCTAGAGAAAGGGCAGCAAAAATGGGTCAAATGTGCTGTAGTCAAGACAACCCATCATGTTGTCCAAGGACTCAAGGAGAACATGGATTATTTCTTCAGAGTATTTGCTGAAAACGAAGCTGGTCTGAGTGATCCTAAAGAGCTTCTTCTTGCTGTCACAGTTAAAGAACAAATGGGTATGTATTCCATTATTAAGAATAAACCTGTCTGAATTTAACTGAAAATGGAATCCATATGCATCTTCAATATTTTTAACGTACTATTACTGAATTTTTCAGAATCTCCTGAAGTGGATATGAAAGGTTTTCCAAACCATACAGTTTATGTGAGAGCTGGCTCAAATCTAAAGGTTGAGATTCCACTTTCGGGAAAACCCTTGCCAAAGGTGACTTTATCCAGAGATGGCATTCCTCTCAAGCCAACCATGAGATTTAATACAGAAACCACTGCAGAAAGTGTCATTGTTAACCTTAAGGAAAGCGTGGCTACGGATACTGGTAGATATGACATCACAGCTGCAAACTCCAGTGGAACAACAAAATCCTTCATTAAAATTGTTGTCCTGGATAGACCAGGTCCCCCAGTTGGTCCTGTTGTGGTTAGTGACATCACTGAAGAAGGAGTCACCCTGAAGTGGGAGCCACCACATTATGATGGTGGAAGCCAAGTCACAAACTACATTGTGCTAAAAAGAGAAACAAGCACTGCTGTGTGGTCTGAAGTGTCTGCAACAGTTGCTAGAAATATTATTAAAGTCATGAAGTTAACCACTGGAGAAGAGTATCAGTTCCGTATCAAGGCAGAAAATCGCTTTGGCATTAGTGATCATCTTGATTCAGCATGTATAGTTATAAAACTGCCTTATAGTAAGTATCTCCATTTTTGTTCTGGTTTTCTGAATTTTTCAGACATAGGCATATACTTTGCTAACTTGGCTGTAATATTTATTTAGCTACACCTGGGCCACCTTCAACACCATGGATCACTAATGTAACTCGGGAAAACATCACTGTTGGATGGCATGAACCTGTTTCTAATGGAGGCAGTGCAATCATTGGTTACCATCTGGAAATGAAGGACAGAAACAGTATTTTATGGAAGAAAGTGAATAAAATGATCATACGCACAACTCACTTCAAGGCCTCTAACATTACTGCTGGACTAATTTATGAATTCAGAGTTTATGCTGAAAATGCAGCAGGCATTGGGAAACCAAGTCATCCATCTGATGCAGTTCTTGCAATTGATGCATGCGGTATGTATTCAGTAATACAAGGTCACATTTCTAATTTTGAATTTAGTACAAAACGTCCTTGGTCAGTTAGTATTGGATACTTATGCAAATGTTAATTACAAATGCAATTGTTTTCCAAATTGCAGAGCCACCAAGAAATGTTCGTGTCACAGATATTTCCAAGACATTTGTCAGCCTTTCTTGGACACAACCAGCTTTTGATGGTGGTAGCAAAATCACTGGATACATTGTGGAAAAACGCGATTTTCCAAATGGAAGATGGGCAAAGGCCAGCTTTACCAATGTCATAGAGACACAGTTTACTGTATCAGGATTGACTCAAAGCTCTCAATATGAATTCCGCGTCTTTACTAAGAATGCAGCAGGCTCCATTAGTAATCCATCAGATGTTTTAGGACCTATCACCTGTGTGGACACATATGGTAAGAAATGTACTAAACCAGAAAAATTATCTCTTGATTTTATTTATGGGATTTGAGTTATCACCATTGGTAGAAATATGTAGCTGAAGTCAAGTGTTCTTAATATGACAGCGCCATGCAGATTTATATTTGATTTTCTTTTGGATATCAGATAGTACAGAATTTTAGTCAAACTGCATATCTCTTCTTACTTAAATGCTCTTTTGTGAGTCTTTTAACATTTAAAGTGTCTTAATATCTTCTTTATTCCATTTATTTTTCATTAAGGTGCACCTCAAATTGATGTACCACCAGAATATACAGAAGTGGTAAAATACAAAGCTGGCACTGCAGTTAAGCTCAAACTTGGGATTTCAGGAAAACCCATACCATCAATAGAGTGGTTTAGAAATGGCAAAGAAATACAAACAAGTGCCCAAATATCTATTGAAAATACCACCGAATTTGCCTCTATACTGATCAAAGATGCAACTCGTCTTAATAGTGGAAGCTATGAACTGAAATTAAAGAATGCCATGGGTTCAGCATCTGCTTCCATTAAAGTACAAATACTCGGTATGCTTTCTTTGAAAAACATTACACTTCATTGTTCTTTTAAATTTCTCTAGCAACAGCTATTCTTGTATATTAATAGACATCATTTCCTCTCCATCAACAGATAAGCCAGGACCTCCATGTGGGCCTGTTCATTTTAAAACAGTCACTGCTGAAAAGATCTCTCTTATGTGGGAACCCCCAGCTGATGATGGAGGTGCCAGAGTGACACATTACGTTGTTGAAAAACGTGAGACAAGCCGTGTGGTGTGGTCTGTAGTTTCAGAAAAACAAGAAGAATGCAATGTCACTACCACCAAAGTCATAAAAGGAAATGAATATGTATTCCGTATACGAGCGGTAAACAAGTTTGGTGTTGGCGATCCACTGGAATCTCATAGCGTTGTAGCTAAAAATGCATTTGGTAAGATAGATGTTAATAAATGAATTCTGGAACATCTTTAAGAGTATATTTGCCAGTTAATTATATTGGTCTGATGTGATTTTTCTCTCAATAAAAATACAGTTACCCCTGGACAACCTGGCGTGCCAGAGATCACCATGATAACCAAACAGTCAATGACTGTAACCTGGAGCCGGCCTACTATAGATGGTGGTAGTGAAATAAGTGGATATTATCTTGAAAAGCGTGATAAGAAAAGCCTAGGCTGGTTCAGAGTTATTAAGGAAACCATTCGGGACACCAGACAGAAAGTGACAGGACTAACAGAAAACAGCGAATACCAGTTCAGAGTCTCTGCTGTGAATGCAGCTGGCCAAGGTCCCTTCTCTGAAGCAACTGACTTTTTCAAAGCTGCAGATCCTATTGGTAAGAACCTTGGCATGTGAATGGCAGCAAATTTAAGGAACTGATAATAAATATTCTTGAAATGGCATGACAGAAAATAAGGACATGTTTTGTTGTTCCGCCTGATGAATGGCTAACGTTTTGAAGTCTCATATTTTATCTGTTTTACAGAAAAGCCTGGGCCACCTGTTAAGCTAAAGGTTGTGGATACTACAAAGACATCTATCACACTTAGCTGGACTAAACCAGCTTATGATGGAGGAGGTGCAATTACCAGCTATGTTATAGAAAAGAGAGAAGGCGATGAAGAAGAATGGTCTGTAGTGAGTGCAAGAGGAGAAGTGAGAACCACAGAGTATGTTGTGTCTCAACTTCAGCCAGGACTCAATTACTACTTCCGTGTAGCTGCTATAAATTGTGCTGGACAAGGTGAACCTATTGAAATGACAGAACCTGTACAAGCTAAAGACATTCTTGGTATGGCATTTTAATCTTTTTCTTTTATTCTTTTCCATTTCTTGTGTTTTTAGCTTTTCCTCAGTGCTAACAATTCAATGTTGTTGTTTTTGCAGAAGAGCCAGAAATTGATCTGGATGTGGCTCTCAAAACCTCCATTGTAGCTAAAGCAGGCCAAGATGTACAAATAATGATCCCATTCAAGGGAAGGCCTCCTCCAACTGTCACATGGAGAAAGGGTGACAAAAATCTTAGTGTTGATGAAAGATACACCATCCAGAACACAGAATCATCTACACTTCTTAGTATTCCTCAAGTCAATCGCAATGATACAGGAAAATACATCCTTACAATTGAAAATGGAGTTGGAAAAGCCAAAACCTCCTTTGTGAATGTCAAAGTGCTTGACACTCCATCTGCATGCCAGAGACTGCACCTAAAAAATGTTTCTCGTGGAACCGTGACTTTGGTATGGGAACCACCACTCATAAACGGTGGTTCTGAAGTAACAAATTATGTCATTGAAAAAAGAGATGCTACAAAGAGAGCTTGGTCTGCTGTTACAGCAAAGTGCTCTAATACATCCTTTAAGATAACTGACTTATCAGAGAAGATTCCATACTTCTTCCGTGTTCTTGCAGAAAATGAAAATGGATTAGGTGAACCGTGTGAAACTTCGGAACCAGTGAAAGCTGCAGAAGTCCCCGGACCTGTGAGGGATTTGGCCATGAAAGATTCAGCCAAGACCTCTGTCACCCTACAGTGGACCAAACCTGAATTTGATGGTGGTAGTATCATATCAGATTATATTATTGAAAAGAGATTAAAGGATGAAATGGAATGGTCATATGCAGGCATAAGTAAGGCATGCGAATTTGAAGTTGAAAAACTTAAGGAGCTTTCTGTTATGGAATTCAGAGTGTCAGCTAAGAATGAAAAAGGAAGAAGTGATGGTGTTACAGTTGGGCCAATTACAGTGAAAGATTATGTAATAACACCTGAAGCAGATCTGTCTGATATACCTGGAGGACAGGTAACAGTGAGAATAGGTTATAATGTACACCTTGAATTGCCCTATAAGGGAAAGCCAATGCCCACTATGAGTTGGCTGAAAGACAATATGCCTCTTAAAGAAAGTGAACTGGTTCGCTTCAAGAGAACAGAAAACAAAATAACATTAAGCATTAAGAATGTGAAGAAAGAAAATGGTGGCAAATACACCTTAATTCTTGATAATGTCGTCCACAGAAAGGCATTCCCATTTACAATTATAACGCTTGGCCCGCCATCTAAGCCAAAAGGACCAATAAAACTAGATGAAATCAAAGCAGACAGTATGGTTCTTTCTTGGGATGTTCCTGAAGATGACGGAGGAGGAGAAATTACAGGCTACAGTGTTGAGAAGCGAGAAACTTCACAAACCAATTGGAAAATGGTCTGCTCTAGTGTATCAAGGACAACATTCAAAGTTCCAAACCTCATTAAAGATACAGAATATCAATTCAGAATTCATGCAGAAAATAGGTATGGAGTAAGCCCACCACTTAACTCTGTAGAGGTCCTAGCTAAACACCAATTTAAGCCACCAGGTCCACCAGGAAAGCCCATTGTTTACAATGTGACAGCTGATGGGATGACCATATCTTGGGATGCTCCACTTTATGATGGAGGTGCAGAAATTACTGGATACCACGTGGAAAAGAAAGAAAGAAATAGCATCCTGTGGCAGAAAGTAAATGTTTCATCAATATCTAATAGAGAATACAGAATTACTGGATTAATGGAAGGCTTGGACTATCAGTTCCGTGTATCTGCAGAAAACTCTGCTGGAGTAAGCCCTGCTAGTGACCCAAGCAAATTCAGTCTGGCTGTTTCTCCAGTTGGTAAGTGACTGAGCATTCAGTGTAAAATGCCTATGTCGATAGCCTGTCAGAACTGATGCTGATTACTGTGCATGCATGTTATTTTTCTTTCAGATCCACCTGGCACCCCTGATTATATTGATGTGACAAGAGAAACAATTACTCTGAAGTGGACTGCACCACTGCGTGATGGAGGCAGCAAGATTGTGGGTTATAGTGTTGAGAAACGGCAAGGAGCTGGAGATCGTTGGGTCAGGTGCAATTTTATTGATGTCAGTGAATGCCAATATACAGTTACAGGACTTAGCCCTGGGGACCGATACGAATTCCGAATCCTTGCAAGAAATGCTGTTGGGACTATCAGCCCTCCTTCTCAATCTTCAGGCTATATCATGACCAGAGATGAGGCTGGTAAGTCTTACTTAGTAGTAGTTACCATAAGTAATTATACTTATTCTATTATATGGAATTCCAATCTTTTTTAAAGTTTGCAAGCATGTTAGATTTTCACGGTCAGAATGAATCAGTATGAAATGTTTGGGTCTCGCTCTGTGTCTGCAAAATACTTGCCCCATGCTGTGCATTCTTATTAATGTGTTGCTAGTTCATAAAGAGGAATTGATTAATGCAATTAAAACTGCTCTTATTCTGGGGAAGATATATTGGTGAGCATTAAGTAAATATTATTTTATTTCTTTTTCTTCTCTAGTTGCACCGAATATTGAATTTGGTGCTGAGCATTTTGAGGGCCTTACAGTCAAAGCAGGTGAAAGCATAAGACTTAAAGCCCTTATCACAGGCCGGCCAGTTCCTCAGGTGACATGGTTTAAAGGTGGAGAAGAGATTGACAAGCGATTGAACATGGAAATAACCAGTGCTATTGGCTACAGCACCATATTTGTTAGAGATGCTTCTCGGGACCATCGTGGAGTATATACGGTGGAAGCCAAGAATGCATCAGGCACCAAACAAGCAGAAATAACCATAAGAGTCCAAGGTAATTTGCCACTGTTTTACTAAACTTATTTGCCTCAAACTGAGTAACCTTTATTGAGCATTGTCTTCATTCTCTATTAAATGCAGCACCATATGAGCCATTACATTTTTACGTTACAGATACTCCAGGGAAAATAGGGGGGCCGATACGCTTCACCAACATCACTGAAGAGAAGGCAACACTATGGTGGGAGCCTCCAGCTAATGATGGCTGTGCAGCCATTACTCATTATGTAATTGAAAAGCGTGAAACCAGCAGAATAGCCTGGGCGCTAATTGAAGACCACTGTGAAGCCTGCAGTTACACAGCACTTAGATTAATAAAAGGCAATGAATACCAGTTCCGAATCTCTGCAGCTAACAAGTTTGGGGTTGGCAGGCCTCTGGAATCTGATCCTTTTGTAGCACAAGCACATTACAGTAAGTTCATTTTCAATGGAAAAATCCAGTTTGTTAGCCTTATCCAAAGTGCCATCTAATCTGCTATTTTCATTCTACAGCTGTTCCTGAGGCCCCTGGTACTCCAGAACCTAGCAACGTAACAGGGAACAGCATCACTCTCACATGGACAAGGCCAAAATCCGATGGTGGAAGTGACATTGATCAATATATCTTGGAGAGAAGAGAAAAGAAGAGCATTCTCTGGGTCAAAGTATCCAGCAAGAGACCCATTTCTGAGACAAGATTCAGAGTCACAGGCCTAACCGAGGGCAATGAATATGAATTCCAGGTTATGGCAGAAAACAAGGCAGGTGTGGGGCCACCAAGTGGTGTGTCAAGGCTGATTAAATGCAGAGACCCGGTTCATCCACCAGGTCCTCCTACTGTGGTCAAAGTGACAGATACATCAAAGACAAGTGTCAGTTTAGAATGGACCACACCAGTTTTTGATGGTGGCTTGGAAATCATTGGCTACATCATTGAAATGTGCAAAGCTGATCTGGGAGATTGGCATAAAGTCAACGCTGAGACTTTAATCGCTACCAAGTATACTGTGACTGACTTAGAACCAAATGAGCATTACAAATTCCGAGTCAGTGCTGTAAATACCGCAGGCAAAGGAGAAAGCTGTGAAGTGGCTGCTTCAGTGCAAACCGTGGATAGGCTCTCTTCCCCTGAACTTGATATTGATGCTAGCTTCAAGCAGACTCACATTGTCCGAGCAGGTGCAAATATCCGTCTCTTTATTGCCTTCAAGGGCAGACCTGTTCCTATTGCTACATGGTCCAAAACACATTCCGATCTCAATTTGCGTGCTAACATTCACACAACAGACTCCTTCAGTACATTAACTGTAGAGAACTGCAACAGAACGGATGCCGGAAAATATGTGTTTACTGTAGAAAACAACAGTGGTAGCAAATCTATTGCTTTCCTAGTTAAAGTGCTAGACACTCCTGGACCACCAGGTCCTATTACATTTAAGGATGTGACTAGAGGCTCTATCACTTTAATGTGGGATGCTCCCATTTTGGATGGAGGAGCACGTATCCATCATTATGTTGTGGAGAAGCGAGAAGCAAGCCGCCGTAGCTGGCAAACTGTTTATGAAAAATGTACCCGCCAAATAGCTAAAGTTACTGATCTTGCAGAAGGTGTTCCCTATTTCTACCGTGTCTCAGCAGAAAATGAATATGGAGTAGGTGAACCATGTGAACTAACAGAGCCGGTGGTGGCCACAGAAGAACCTGCTCCACCTAAGAGATTAGATATTGTTGATACCACTAGGTCATCTGTGGTACTTGCTTGGCTTAAACCTGATCATGATGGTGGCAGCCGTATCACTGGATACCTCCTAGAGATGAAACAGAAAGGAACTGAAGTTTGGCGTGAAGCAGGTCAAACAAAGCAGCTTACTTTTACAGTAGAAGGTCTTACTGAGAATAATGAATATGAATTTAGGGTCAGAGCAAAGAATGATGCTGGCTACAGTCAGCCAAGAGAAGCTTTCTCTTCTGTCATTATTAAAGAGCCACAGATTGAACCAACTGCAGATCTTAGTGGAATAACTAAACAACTTATAACTTGCAAAGCTGGAAGCACCTTTACTATTGATATACCAATTAGTGGACGTCCTATTCCAAAAGTAACCTGGAAACTTGAGGAAATGAGACTTAAGGAAACTGACAGAGTGACTATCAAGACAACAAAAGATAGGACTACACTGACTGTTAAGGACAGCATGAGAGGTGACTCTGGCAAATACTATTTGACTCTTGAGAACACAGCTGGTGTGAAGACATTCACTGTCACAGTTATAGTTATTGGAAGACCAGGTCCAGTTACACGCCCCATAGAAATATCATCAGTGACAGCAGAATCCTGTGTATTGTCTTGGAAGGAACCCGAAGATGATGGTGGTACTGATATTACTAACTACATTGTTGAAAAACGTGAATCTGGTGCAACAGCATGGCAATTAGTAAATTCCAGCGTCAAGCGTACACAGATCAAAGTAACTCATCTCACTAAATATATGGAATATACCTTCCGTGTCAGTTCTGAAAACAGATTTGGTGTCAGCAAGCCTGTTGAATCAGTTCCAGTTGTGGCTGAGCATCCATTTGGTAAGGAATTATTATTCTAACAAATGTGCATAAATTTGTTCCAATTTTGCTTGAAAAAGAATTACAACATTTAACATTTCTCTCTCTTTTTAATTAGTCCCACCAAGTCCCCCCACAAGACCTGAGGTCTATTTTGTTTCTGCCAATGCCATGTCTATTCGATGGGAGGAACCATATCATGATGGTGGTAGCAAAGTTGTGGGATACTGGATTGAAAAGAAAGAACGCAACACAATCCTTTGGGTAAAGGAAAACAAAAGCCCATGTTTTGAGTGTGACTACAAAATTACTGGGCTTGTAGAAGGTCTGGAGTATCAATTCAGAACATATGCATTAAATGCAGCTGGAGTGAGCAAAGCCAGTGAAGCTTCTAGGCCAGTAGTGGCCCAAAACCCAGTTGGTAAGTATGACACATAAAAAGTATGTTTCCTATTATCATTTAAGATAATTTTTTTTTTAAAAAACAAACTATATTTCAATCACAATGTTCTTTTTCAGATCCACCAGGTAGACCCGAAGTGACAGATGTCACACGGTCTTCAGTTTCATTAAGCTGGACTTCTCCACTCTATGATGGTGGAAGCAAAATTGTGGGCTATATTGTAGAACGCAAGCCCTACAGTGTGACTGGAGATGGACGTTGGTTGAAATGCAATTACACCATTGTTTCAGAAAACTTCTTTACCGTCACAGCCCTCAGTGAAGGAGACGAATATGAATTCCGCATATTAGCAAAGAATGCTGCTGGTGTGATTAGCAAAGGTTCCGAAACAACAGGTCCTGTCACCTGTAAAGATGAATATTGTAAGATATTTTTATAAGTTTTTGAATTACGTTAAGCATGTCAGCTTTAAAAGAAATTAATGTTGTGAGTTTGTTTATCTTGTTTTTTTCATAGCACCACCTAAAGCTGAACTGGATGCCAAATTACAAGGAGATGTTGTAACTGTTAGGGCTGGATCTGATCTTGTTCTTGAGGCATCGATTGGTGGAAAACCAGAACCAAAAGTGTTTTGGTCTAAGGGTGACAAGGAGTTGGATTTATGTGAAAAGATCTCTTTGCAATATACCAGCAAGCATGCGGTTGCAATCATCAAGTTCTGTGACAGAAGCGATACTGGAAAATACACATTAACTGTTAAAAATGCTAGCGGAACAAAACAAGTTGCTGTTATTGTCAAAGTACTTGGTAAGTATTTCACAATTCATAATTTCTGAGAGAGCAAACTCTTTCTTTTCAAGCCAATGTTACATCATTGCACCAATTATTCTTTTTTTCTTGTCTACAGATTCTCCTGGTCCATGTGCTGGCAAAATCACCATTAGCAGAGTGACAGAAGAGAAGTGTACCTTGGCTTGGAATGTTCCTCAAGAAGATGGAGGGGCAGAAATCACCCACTACATTGTAGAGAGACGTGAGACTAGCAGGCTGAACTGGGTTATTGTTGATGCAGAATGCCCAACACTCTCTTGTGTAGCAAAGAGAATAATAAAAAATAATGAATATGTATTCCGTGTAAGAGCTGTCAATAAGTATGGACCTGGAGTTCCACTTGAATCAGAAACTATGATTGCTAGAAATTCATTTAGTAAGTGCCTCCTTGGTTCAGTTAATTTTTCCTTTGGGGATAGATGTGTAAGAGATGTCTGATTTTTTTTCTTCTCTTTTTAAAATCATTTCAGCTATTCCATCACCTCCCGGGATGCCTGAATCAGTGGGTGCTGGCAAAGAGCACATCATTATTCAGTGGCTGAAACCAGAATCTGATGGGGGTAATGAAATAAGCACCTATCTTGTAGACAAACGAGAAAAGAGAAGTCTACGCTGGACACGAGTAAACAGAGACTACACCATTTATGACACCAGGTTGAAAGTCACTGGTCTCATGGAAGGCAGTGAATATCAGTTCCGTGTTACTGCAGTAAATGCTGCAGGTAACAGTGAACCAAGTGAAGCTTCTCAATATATTTTGTGCAAAGAACCTTCATGTAAGTTCCCAAAACTAATGTCTCTATATTTAATTCCAGATCAAGGGATATGAATGGTTTCTTGGTCATGGTTATGAAAAAGTCAGTAAGGGTTTTTTTTAATCATTTGGAATCCCAGACGAATAATGTGAACTTATTTATTTATTTTAGGCATTTATATGATATCTTGTGACCAAGTTCTCAGGACCACTTATACTTTTGCATCTAATTCAGTGAAATCTTACCAAATAAATTCCCTCTTATTTGTTACAGATGGGCACCCAGATTGATTAGACTGAGATAATTAAAAATGTTCAGTGTTCTGTCAATATATTTGTAAAAGAGTAATTTACTTTTTTATTCTAGTGCTCCATTTAGATCGGCAAACTGTATTTTTTTTTAATTCAAAACCAAAATATTTGTCTTTAAGCATCAAAGATCACAACTACTGCTGGTTCAGTACAACTGAGACATTTCTGGGCTGGAAGTACTTCCTTTTAGGGATAGGGGTATCAATAGATTGCTTTATATTGCACTTAGGATCTAATTCATCACTGTATATGGTGCTTAAAATAATGTTTCCCTGGTTCAGGTAAACTAATAACTTTGGTGTTTTGTTTTCTGAAGACTTAATATTATCTTTTGGGTTGGGAGTCAACATGAACTGAAACAGATCAGGATTTTAAAGTGGCTTAAACTTTTTCATTTATTTAATTATTTGCAAAACACAAAGGAATTTTCCATATATATTAGTCACTCGTGTAGTCTTACAGATAGGTTGTTATCATGCTGTAGAATTAGTTTGTTTACATTTAAGTTGATTTACCTTTAAAGAGAGAATAAAAAGGAAATAGTCATATGGAGTAATATAGAAAGAGTCATATGGAGTAATATAGAAAGAGACTGACAATGTATGTTGTTATCAAGCTTTTTGCAATCAAAATTAAACTTACACCTTGCCCAAAGAACGAACACCTTCAAGAGAAATAATAATAATAATAATAATAATAATAATAATAATAGTAATAATAGTAATAATAATAATAATAATAATAATAATAATAATAATAATAATTGTTCTTTTTCAAAGACACTCCTGCACCTCCTTCACCTCCAAGAGTTGTAGATACTACTAAGACCAGCATAAGCTTAGCTTGGACAAAGCCCACATATGACGGTGGAGTTGATCTATTGGGCTACGTTCTTGAAATGAAAGAAGAAGGCACTGAACAATGGTATAGGGTCCATACTACAGCCACCATAAGGAACCCTGAATTCACTGTGACCGGTCTTAGAACAAGCCAGAAATACTGCTTTAGAGTGGCTGCCACCAACATAAATGGTATGAGTGAATTCAGCGAGTCGCCAGCCGAAATAGAAGCTGTGGAAAGACTAGGTAACATCAAGATTCCACATTTATAAAGCATTCATAGATTTCTGTTTACACATCTGTTTAGAAATATTCAAACACAAGCTCATCTTTTATTTCTCCTCCCATTAATAGAAATACCTGATCTTGAGCTTGCCGATGACCTAAAGAAGACTGTTATTGTCAGAGCTGGTGGCTCTTTACGTCTAATGGTCTCAGTGTCTGGCAGACCAGCGCCAATAATTATGTGGAGTAAAGAGGGTGTTGACCTAGCCAGTCGGAGTATCATCGACACCACAGATAGCTATACACTATTGGTTGTGGATAAAGTTAACCGGTATGATGCTGGAAAATATGTCATTGAGGCTGAAAATCAGTCAGGAAAGAAATCAGCAACAGTGCTTGTAAAAGTCTACGGTGAGTTAAAATCTTTTATTTATTTTTACAGTCACTTGGTTTATTTCATTACAAATTAAAAGATGTTTGAAAGTGCACAACAATCAAGTAACAGGGAGCCAGGCAAATGGCAAAAAGAGAAAAAGTTATAAGCAAGATTATGCCAGTGGTAGCCTATGAGTATGGTTGATAAGGGGAAAAATGTGTTGGACAAAACAATGCAATAAATAAATAAAAACATTTATTTTCTTTCCCATAGATACTCCTGGCCCTCCAGGATCTGTAAGAGTAAAAGAAGTCACAAAAGAATCTGTAACTCTTACTTGGGATGTTCCTATCATTGATGGTGGAGCACCTGTCAAGAACTATATAATTGAGAAACGGGAGGCTACCATGAGAGCTTACAAAACAGTAACTACTAAATGCAGCAAAACCAGTTATAGAATCTCTGGACTCATTGAAGGCGCTCTATACTATTTCCGAGTTCTGCCAGAAAATATCTATGGAATAGGTGAACCGTGTGAGACGTTGGATGCAGTGCTTATATCTGAAGCCCCGAGTGTGCCACAGAAACTGGAGGTGGTGGACATTACTAAATCTACAGTATCACTTGCATGGGAAAAACCTCAGTACGATGGTGGCAGCAGATTAACTGGCTATGTAATTGAGGCCAGTAAAGTTGGAACAGAAAGGTGGATGAAAGTTGTAACACTGAAACCTACTGTCTTTGAGCACACAATCATTTCATTGAATGAAGGAGAACAGTACTTGTTTAGAGTCAGAGCACAAAATCAGAAAGGTGTCTCAGAACCAAGAGAAATAGTCACCGCAGTGACAGTGCAAGAACTAAAAGGTAAGAACCATGGTGAAAAGTGAAACATTGTTCATAGCAATGATGCATAATTTAACTTGATTAACCATGCCAATTTTTAAAACTCTCTTTTTTAGTTCTACCCACAATTGATCTTGCTGGAATTCCTCAAAAGACCATTCACGTACCAGCTGGAAGACCTGTAGAATTAGCAATTCCAATTTCTGGACGACCACCTCCAGCTGTTTCTTGGTTCTTTGCCGGCTCTAAGCTAAAAGAATCAGAACGTGTCAAGGTTGAAACAGTTGCTAAGCTAACCAAATTAACTATACGCGAAACAACAATACGTGATAGTGGGGCTTATACACTTGAACTGAAGAATACAACTGGAACTGCTCTTGATACAATCAAAGTTATTATTCTTGGTAAGATTTTTGGTTTGTTTGATTTAAATACATAGTTGTCTTTTATTTTGTTTGGGTCATTTTCCCCCTAGGTGAACCACACTATTTATTTCTTTATTTTAGGAATTCTTTATGCTTGATTTTTCTTTTTCACAGATAAACCTGGACCACCTACTGGACCTATTAAAATAGTTGACATTGATTCAACTTTTGTAACTATTTCCTGGGAGCCACCTGAGATGGATGGTGGTGCAGCAGTAAGTGGATACGTGGTAGAACAACGTGATGCTCACCGTCCAGGATGGTTACCAGTATCTGAATCTGTAACTCGGACAATATATAAATTTTCTAAACTTACTGAAGGTGCTGAATATGTATTCCGTGTGGCTGCTACAAACCGCTTTGGAATTGGATCATACTTGCAATCTGAGATTATAGAATGCAAGAGCAGAATCAGTAAGTTAATGTTTTGCTTTATCCCTCTGCATTAAAAATTAAAAAGTCATATAAAGAAATTTTTTAGACTCAACATTATGTACATTCTATTCCCCTTTTGCTTAAATAAGTAGTTACTCTGAACTAGTCACAAAGTATTTGTTAAAAAACGCACAGAGCTACAGTATGTCTGATTAGAGGGAACATAATATGATTGTAAATGGAATCACATTCTCATTTTTTTCCTACTTTATTCTTATAGGCATTCCAGGTCCTCCTGGTACTCCAGAAGTGTTTGATATCTGCCGTGATGGAATGACACTTACTTGGTATCCACCAGAAGAGGATGGTGGTTCACAGATCTCTGGTTATATTGTGGAACGCAAGGAAGTTAGATCAGATAGATGGGTCCGTGTAAACAAAATTGCAGTGACTATGACACGCTATCGATCTACAGGGTTAATTGAAGGCCTAGAGTATGAACACCGCATCACAGCTATCAATGCTAGGGGCACTGGCAAACCAAGCCGAGCATCAAAGCCTGCAATTGCCATGGATCCGATTGGTAAATAGTTTACTATATTTACTAGGAAATATTTAAGAAATAGTAGATACTAATATGTCGGACTGCCTTTTAAAAAAAGCAAAACTAAATGTGCAGTTCTCTTGAATATAGCTGAGTCTGTTCTCATTATATATTCCAGCTCCTCCAGGCAAACCTCAGAATCCAAGGGTAACAGATACTACAAGAACATCTATTTCCCTGGCTTGGAGTCCACCTGAAGATGAAGGTGGATCTAAAGTCACTGGCTATTTAATTGAAATGCAAAAGGTTGATCAGTTTGAATGGACTAAATGTAACACCACACCCACCAAAATTCGTGAATACACTCTAACACATCTTCCACAAGGGGCAGAGTATAGATTCCGTGTTATGGCCTGTAATGCTGGAGGTCCTGGGGAGCCTGCTGAGGTGCCAGGAACAGCCAAAGTAACAGAAATGCTTGGTAAGAAAAGTCAGCTCTTTCTTCTTCATGAAACCCAATCTTTAAAAAATAACAACTCTTATTTAACCTTTTTGTACCTAACATGAGATATTTTTCCTTCTCCCAGAATATCCTGATTATGTACTTGATGAAAAATACCTGGAAGGTGTATTTGTAAGGCAAGGTGGAGTAATTAAGCTCACAGTGCCAATTAAAGGTAAACCTATTCCAATTTGCAAATGGACTAAGGAAGGACATGATGTCTTCAAGAGAGCCATGATTGCCACTTCTGAGACAGATACTGAACTGGTGATAAAAGATGCAGAAAGAGAAGATTCTGGTTCTTATGATCTGACACTTGAAAACAAATGTGGCAAGAAGGCAGTTTACATCAAAGTCAGAGTAATTGGCATTCCAAATCCACCAGAAGGGCCACTTGAATATGATGACATACAGGGACGCTCCGTTAGAGTCAGCTGGAAGCCTCCAACTGATGATGGTGGTGCTGATATATTGGGATATATTGTTGAAAGGCGTGAAGTACCAAAGACTGCCTGGTACACAGTTGATTCCAGAGTAAAAGGTACATCATTCGTGGTGAAAGGACTCAAAGAAAATGTGGAATACCACTTCCGTGTTTATGCGGAAAACCAGTTTGGTGTGAGCAGATCCCTGAAATCTGAACAGCCAGTTGTACCAAAGACCCCTTTGAGTAAGTACACATTTCAATTCTGGTTCTTGTTGTTGTGTCATTACAGGAAAATACACACACACACACACACACACACACACTCTTTGCCCTTCTTTCCAGAAACTAAGTATGTCTTCTGGCATATCCTCAAAAGATATTTGTGAGATAGGTTAGGATGAGAGATAATGCCTGGCCTAAGGACATTTATTAAATATCACAGCTGAATAGAGATTTAAATTGTTTTCCTGGGGGATGATCTATAGTAACAGTTATATTCTTCTTAACAGATCCTCCAGAGCCTCCAAGTTATCCACCAGAAATACTTGATGTCACAAAAAGTTCTGTTAGCTTATATTGGTCCAGACCTAGAGATGATGGTGGCTCTCGTATCACCGGCTACTATATTGAACGTAGAGAAACATCTACTGAGAAATGGGTCAGGCACAACAAGACCCACATCACAACTACAATGTACACAGTCACAGGACTGGTTCCAGATGCTGAATATCAGTTCCGTATTATTGCCCAAAATGATATTGGTGAAGGTGAACCAAGCCCTGCTTCTGAACCAGTTGTGTGCAAAGATCCATTTGGTATGTAAACATAACAATATCAGAGGGCATTAGGGTAAACATTTGGGAGAATACAAATCTTCATTTCTTATGAAAATATTTTTTTTCATTTTACAGATAAACCAAGCCAGCCTGGAGAAATTGAGATTATGTCTATATTTAAGGATAGCATTACTCTAGAATGGGAGCGCCCTGAATGTGATGGTGGTAAAGACATCATTGGATACTGGGTTGAATATCGCCAATATGGAGAGTCTGCATGGAAAAAGTGCAATAAAGAACGCATCAAAGACAGGCAGTTTACAGTGGGAGGCTTGCTGGAAGCTACAGAATATGAATTCAGAGTTTTTGCAGAAAATGAAACCGGAATCAGCAGGCCACGTAGAACAGCAATGACTGTGAAGACAAAACTGACATGTATGACTTATTCATTATGCTTTATGCTATAATTGACAAAGGTATTATAGGATCCTAAAGTAAAGAGGAGGATGGTATGGATCCATACTGTTGGTTGATTTGATTATATGGTTTAGAAGCAACTTGATAGTTCTGAGATAAAGATTGGGAAATTCAATACATTTATTCTGCTGAATGGATCACAATATGATAAATAAACTCTTCACATACAGTGCTAATGAAACTAAATATGACCTTAATATTTGGGAAAATAAAAATTATACTTAATTCTACAATATTTTGGTTAGAGAGATGGGACACACTGAAATAAAAGATGAAAAAATGTAGGGAACATTCAGGATTTTTTTTTTCTTTCCTCTTTTATAAATGCAGCTGGAGAAGAACCAGGAATAAGACAAGAAATAAAGGATGTCACTACAAACCTGGGGGAGCCAGGGCAGTTATCATGCCAGATTGTTGGGAGACCTCTTCCTGATATTAAATGGTATCGTTTTGGCAAAGAACTAGTACAGAGCCGAAAATACAAGATGTCCTCAGATGGGCGCACCCATACACTGACCGTGCTGACAGAAGAGCAGGAAGATGAAGGACTTTATACCTGTAAGGCTATCAATGATGTTGGAGAGACTGAAACTAGTGGCAAGCTCTTATTGCATGCTCCTCCACAATTCCATCCTGGCTTCCCCTTGAAAGAGAAATATCGTGCAGGGGTGGGCTCCACTCTTCGCCTCCATGTTGTATACGTTGGTCGACCAGTGCCTGCTATTACTTGGTTCCATGACAAGAAACTTTTAAAGAATACCGAAAATATTACAATTGAGAACACAGAGCATTATACCCACCTTTCCATTAAAAATGTACAGCACAAGACACATGCTGGAAAGTACAAAGTACAACTCAGTAACATTTTCGGAAGTGTTGATACTGTACTCAGTGTAGAAATACAAGGTAAGTGTTACCTTTCCCGTTTTCCGAAGTTGTATAATCAACCATGTTTTTCAAGCACAGCTTCATGCACTGCCTCCTTTTCTGTAGATAAGCCAGATAAACCGGCAGGACCAATTGTTATGGAAGCTCTGCTGAAGAACTCTGTAGTAATCAGCTGGAAGCCACCTGAAGATGATGGCGGCACCTTAATTACAAATTACATTGTGGAGAAAAGAGAAGCAAAAGAAGGTGCTGAGTGGCAACTGGTATCATCAAGTATATCTGGCACAACGTGTAGAATTGTTAATCTAATTGAAAATGCAGGGTATTATTTCCGTGTCTTTGCTCAAAACGTATTTGGCATCAGTGAAGCATTAGAGGTTTCCTCTGTGGTTATTATCAGGACACCTTTTGGTAAGTAAATGTCATAATCCATCAATGAATTTATAACCAATCGAAGAGAATTTATAACCAACTTCATGTCCTGAAAATGTTTTCCTTTACAGAAAAACCAGGACAACCAACTCAGCCAATTGTATCTGCTACTACAAAAGATTCATGTATTGTATCTTGGAGGCCACCTACAAGTGATGGAGGCTCAAAGATTAGAAATTACTACCTTGAAAAGCGGGAAAAGAAGCAGAACAAATGGATTGCTGTAACAACAGAAGAAATTCATGAAACTGTCTATTCTGTCACAGGCCTTATTGAAGGCCTGGAATATGAATTCCGTGTAAAATGTGAAAATCTAGGTGGTGAGAGTGAATGGAGTGAAATTTCACAACCAATCATTCCCAAATCTGATATACCAATTCAGGCACCACATTTCAAAGAAGATATCAGAAATCTGAATGTGAAATTTAGAGGTCATGCCACATTTGTTTGCAAAGTCACTGGTCATCCTAAGCCTATTGTCAAATGGTTCAGACAGGGCAAGGAGATTATGCCAGATGGCGAAAAGGTGAAGATACAAGAATTTAAGGGAGGGTATCATCAACTGGTGATTACAAATGTAACAGATGACGATGCTACTGTATATCAAGTGAGAGCAACCAACCAGGGAGGATCTGTTTCTGGAACTGCCTCCTTAGATGTTGAAGGTAAATTATGTGGTTTTTTTCATTAAAATGAATTTTTGTTTAATTTTTAAAAGTAGGCATATTGTCTAATGGGGAAAAAATCCAAACTTCCATTTATGTCCTATGTTTAAGAACTTTGCCTAATATATTCAGTGCCATCAGTTCTGTCAAGCCTTCAGATATGATACTACTGCATGGAGGCTCATCTAAACAGCAGGGCTTACAGAATAATATTCTGTACTTTGAAAAACGCAACCTTATGAAGATACATAATTAAAAAACAATATATGGAACATATATTAAAACAATTTAAATACATTTTGTATCATCCTTTTCAGGGAACAAATATCCCACAACAGCTTCTATCATGGAAAAATTCAGTTATTCCAAAATAAAAAAGCATTGGCATTCATAATTTCAGCATGGTTTTTGTGAAAGTTTTCATTGAACATTTTATCAGTCTTTGCTCATTTGGCAATGGAAAGAATTTATGGCAAAAAGTTAATTTCAAATATTAGCCTTTATGCTGCAAAAATGTCCCAGCCACTGTGAATCAGTTTTCCTCTGTTAAAACAAATATTCAAATTCTTTTACTGTATTGCTAATTTAATTTTTCTTTATGTTGCTTTTTTTTTAATAGTTCCTGCTAAGATCCACTTACCTAAAAATCTTGAAGGTATGGGAGCTGTTCATGCACTCCGTGGTGAAGTTATTAGCATCAAAATTCCATTCAGTGGCAAGCCTGATCCGGTGATCACATGGCAGAAAGGGCAAGACCTCATTGATACTAATGGACATTACCAAGTTATTGTCACGCGGTCCTTCACATCTCTTGTTTTCCCTAATGGTGTGGACAGAAAAGATGCAGGTTTCTACATTGTCTGTGCTAAGAACAGATTTGGCATTGATCAGAAAACAGTTGAATTGGATGTGGCTGATGTGCCTGATGCACCAAGAGGATTGAAAGCAAGTGAGGTTTCAAGGGACTCTGTCAACTTAACATGGAATGCTCCAGCCAATGATGGTGGAAGTAGAGTCACACACTATACTGTTGAGAAACGTGCTACCACAGCTGAAAGATGGATTCGTGTTGGCCAAGCTCGTGATACACGATACACTGTGGTAAACCTATTTGGTAAGACAAGCTATGTATTCCGCGTTATAGCAGAAAATAAGTTTGGGCAGAGTCAGCCATCTGAACCAACAGAAGCTGTTATAACCAAAGAAGATAAGACAAGAGCATTTAATTATGATGAAGAAGTTGATGAGGCCAGAGAAGTCACCACAGCAAAGGCAGCTCACTCTTCTACAAAGGAACTGTATGATAGATATATGATTGCTGAAGAGCTCAGCCGTGGACAATTTGGAATTGTCCACCGGTGCATTGAGACTGCTTCCAAGAAGACTTACCTGGCTAAGTTTGTCAAAGTTAAAGGTGCCGATCAAGTGCTAGTAAAGAAAGAAATTTCTATCCTAAACATTGCTAGACACAGAAATATTTTATATCTTCATGAATCATTTGAAAGCCTAGAAGAGTTGATCATGATCTCTGAATTCATATCTGGAGTTGACATCTTTGAAAGATTGACTACTCCTGGGTTTGAACTTAATGAAAGAGAAATTGTAAGCTATGTACGCCAAGTATGTGAAGCTTTGGAATTTCTACACAGTCACAGCATTGGAAACTTTGATATCAGGCCTGATAACATTATTTATTTCACAAGGAGAAGTTCTATAGTTAAGCTTATTGAATTTGGCCAGGCAAGACAATTGAAACCTGGTGATAATTTCAGGCTTCAATTTACTTCTCCTGAATATTATGGCCCTGAAGTCCATCAGCATGATTTGGTTAGCACAGCTACAGATATGTGGTCTCTTGGAACTCTAGTGTATGTACTTTTAAGTGGCCTGAATCCTTTCCTTGCTGAAACAAACCAACAGATAGTTGAAAACATCATCAGTGCTGAATATAATTTTGATGATGAAGCCTTCAAAGATATAAGTATTGAGGCCTTGGACTTTATTGACCGCCTACTAGTAAAAGAAAGAAAATCTCGTATGACTGCTACAGAAGCTCTTGACCATCCATGGTTGAAGCAGAGAACAGAGAAAACCAGCACTAAAGTAATCAAAACACTAAGACACAGACGTTACTACCAAACACTGGTGAAGAAGGAATGGAGTACAGTTGTATCAGTTGCCCGTGTTTCATGGGGAGGTGCTGTCAGATCTCAGAAGGGAGTTACAGTTGCTAAAGTTAAAGTGGCATCAATTGAAATTGGACCCATTTCTGGGCAAATAATGCATGCTGTTGGGGAAGAAGGTGGACATGTCAAATATGTCTGCAAAATTGAAAACTACGACTCATCCACACAAGTGAACTGGTATTTTGGAGTAAAACAACTGGAAAGCAATGAAAAATATGAAATCAACTATCATGAAGGTGTGGCTACAATGTATGTCAAAGATATTGCTAAAGCAGATGATGGTACCTATAGATGCAAAGTTGTAAACGACTATGGGGAAGACAGTTCCTATGCAGAGTTATTTGTTAAAGGTGTCAGAGAAGTTTCTGATTATTACAGATGCAGAACTGTCAAGAGAGTGAAACGCCGAGTGGATGCCCTGCGACTTTTGGAGAAGCCACCAGAATTTACTTTGCCTCTATATAACCGAACTGCCTATGTTGGTGAAAATGTCCGATTTGGAGTAACTATAACAGTTCACCCAGAACCTCGTGTAACCTGGTTCAAATCAGGTCAGAAAATCAAACCAGGAGATGATGATAGGAAGTATACCTTTGAAACAGATACAGGTCTTTATCAACTTCTAATCCACAACGTTAAAGAGGAGGATGATGCTGAATATACTGTGCTGGCACGTAACAAATATGGTGAGGATAGCTGCAAAGCTAAACTAACAGTTGTTCAGCATGCTCCTGCAGAGGAGACCACTCTGAGACCTATGTTCAAAAGGCTGTTGGCAAATGCAGAATGTCAAGAAGGCCAAAGTGTCTGCTTTGAGATAAGGGTGTCTGGTATACCAAAACCAACACTGAAGTGGGAAAAAGATGGTCAGCCTCTCTCAGCTAGTCGCAATATTGAAATTGTACACGAAGGATTAGATTATTATGCTTTACATATAAGGGACACTTTGCCAGAAGACAGTGGCTATTACAGAGTTACCGCTACAAACAGTGCTGGTTCTACAAGTTGCCAGGCTTACTTGAAAGTAGAACGCTTGAAATATGTCAAGCGTGAATATAAGTCTGAAGAGGAGAAGCAAAAAGTTGTACAGAGAAGAATTGACAAGACTGTGAGAATGGCAGAAATTCTTTCTAGGACAGAATCTGTTCCTCTGACACAAGCAGCACAGGAAGCTCTGAGAGAAGCTGCCATTCTGTATAAACCCGCTGTAAGCACAAAAACTGTCAAAGGTGAATTTGAACTGAAGAAGGAAGAAATCAAAGAAGAAAAGAGACTCCGAATGCCTTATGAGATCCCAGAGCCCCGCAGGCGTGTGGCCACTTCTCTTGAAGAAGATCAGAACATCAAATTATTTGTGCCTATGTCAGACATGAAATGGTACAAGAAACTGAGAGATCAGTATGAAATGCCAGGAAAACTTGACAGAATTGTTCAGAAGCGACCCAAGCGCATTCGTCTTTCCAGATGGGAACAATTCTATGTCATGCCGCTGCCACGCATTTCGGATCAATATAAACCTAAGTGGCGCATACCTAAATTGTCACAAGATGATCTTGAAATAGTGAGACCAGCACGTCGCCGTACACCATCTCCTGATTATGAGTTTTATTACAGGCCAAGAAGGAGATCACTTAGTGACCTGTCTGATGAAGAACTACTTCTGCCTGTCGATGATTATTTAGCCATGAAGAGAATTGAAGAAGAAAGACTGCAACTTGAAGAAGAACTGGAGTTAGGCTTTTCTGCTTCACCTCCAAGCAGAAGCCCTCCACGGTTTGAGCTGTCCTCCCTTCATTACTCTGCAGCAGATGCACGAAGAGCTGCAGGAGTATCTAGGGAAAGGGAGATGAGATACGCAACCTATCATATACCAAGTAAAGAAGACACCGCTGCAACTTATGCACAGCTTCGACAACGTCATGACAGAACAGTTTATAGGCCATCTAAACAAAGGGAGAGAATAATGGCTGAGAAAGAAGATGAAGAACTCCTACGACCAGTTACTACCAGGCAGTGGCTCTCTGAATACAAGAGTGAACTGGAATATATGTCACAAGAAGAAAAGAGACGGCTGAGAAGAAGGAGAGAAAAAGAAATAACTGAGATCACATCAAAAGAGGAAGAAGAGGAAATAGAAGTGGTGAGACACGTTGAAAGAGAATATTCACCTCCTTCAAGGTTACTCAGAAGAAGACGCTCTCTTTCTCCAACTTATATTGAACTGATGCGCCCTGTGTCGGAATTAATTCGGCCCCATTCACATCCTGTGGAAGAACCTGAGAGAAGATCTCCCACGCCAGAAAGAACTCGCCCACGTTCACCAAGTCCAGTATCCAGTGAGAGATCTCTCTCTAGATTTGAAAGGACAGCAAGATTTGATATATTTTCCAGGTATGAGTCCATGAAAGCTGCTTTGAAAACTCAAAAAACAATGGAAAGGAAATATGAAGTTCTGACTCAAGAACCTTTCACTCTAGATCATACTCCACGCATCACTCTGCGAATGCGCTCACATCGTGTACCGTGTGGTGCCAACACCAGATTTATTCTGAATGTTCAGTCCAAGCCAACTGCTGAGGTGAAATGGTATCATAATGGTGTTGAAATCCAAGAGAGCCACAAGATACATTTCACTAACACTAGTGGTGTATTGACCTTAGAGATCATTGATTGCCATATTGATGACAGTGGCACATACCGTGTTGTGTGCACAAACTATAAAGGAGAATGTTCTGACTATGCAACATTAGATGTTACAGGAGGAGACTATACTACATATAGTTCCCAGCGCAGAGATGAGGAAGTTCCTAGAACTGTTATTCCTGATCTGACAAGGACTGATACATATGCAATCGCTTCATTTAAGAAAATTTCTGCAACAGAAGCAAGCTCTTCAGTAAGAGAAGTCAAGTCAGAACTGACAGCAACAAGGGAGTCCTTATCATCATATGAACATCATGCTTCTGCTGAAAAGAAAATCAGTGCATCAGAGGAAAAATCACTAGAAGAAAAAGCTGTGCACCGGAAGTTTAAAACCACTCTACCTGCCACAATATTAACAAAACCCCGGTCAATCACTGTTTCTGAAGGAGAGACTGCAAGATTTTCTTGCGACGCTGATGGTGAGCCAACACCAACAATGACATGGATACATGGTGGACAAGCTCTTGTTTCTTCTGGGCGTTATCAAGTGACACGCACTCAATATAAGTCTACATTTGAGATTTCATCTGTCCAGAGCTCAGATGAAGGCAGCTATACTGTTGTGGTAGAGAATTCTGAAGGAAGGCAGGAAGCACATTTTAGTTTAACTGTTCAGCGAAAACGGGTTCTAGAAAAAGCAGTTACATCACCTCCAAGGGTCAAGTCTCCTGAACCTCATGTGAAATCCCCAGATAGAGTAAGATCTCCAAAGCGAGTAAAGTCCCCTGAACCATCTCCTGCCCCCTCCAAAGCAAAATCAACTGCTGCAGAGAAAACCACACCAGCTGAGAAAGTAGACTTGCCAGTTGCTGTCCCTCCCAAGATAAAACAACAACTGAAGACCGACGTTTCTGGTGATAAAGTAAAATTATTCTGTTCTGTTGAAAGCAGTGTGTTAAGTGTTCGAGAAGTATCCTGGTATAAAGATGGCAAGAAATTAAAAGAAGATGATCGTTTCAAATTTCATTATGAAGCTGATGGAACTTCTGAACTTAACATCCATAACCTTCAGGAATCTGACCAGGGTGAATATACATGTGAGATTATTGGGGAAGGTGGCTCTTCCAAAACTAGCTTGGTGTTTGCTGGACAAGCATTCAAAAATATGATTTCTCAGGTATCAAGCTTAGCCAAAATGCAAAAGCTGGTTCAGAAAGAAGCAGAAGTACTTGAATTATCTGCCCAAAAGAAAGCTACAGTGACTTCTCAAGAAAAGGCAGTAGTCCAAGAGGAAATTGTTAAGAAGTCTCTAGTACTAGAAGATATTAAAACATCTTATCCAGAAATTAAAGCTACTACTTCTAAAATGTCAGTGTCTGAAGGTCAAAGAACTATTCTCAAAGCCAATATTCCCAGTGTTTCTGATGTAAAATGGCTGCTAAATGGAGTAGAGCTAATTAACTCTGAAGATTATAGATATGGTGTATCTGGAAGTGATCATACTTTGACCATTAACAAGGCTACCCAGAAAGATGAAGGAATACTTACATGCGAAGGAAAGACAGAAGATGGTATCATCAAATGTCACTTTGAAATGAATGTTTCCAAAGATCTTTCAAATGTCCCAGCCTTCATCACACAACCAAAGTCTCAAAATATTAATGAAGGACAAGATGTGCTGCTTACCTGTGAAGTCTCTGGAGATCCTTCTCCTGAGATCCACTGGTTTAAAGATAATCAACCAGTAAGTAATTATTTGTTAGCCATAAAAATTTTATTTGCGTACTTCGATTAAACATGACCTTAATAAAGCATCTCTTCCTGTTATCAGATTGCGCTCTCATCCAACATCCAAGTAAATCGTTCCAAGAATGTTTATTCTCTTGCAATCCAAAATGCTGCAGTGAGAGATAGTGGAAAATACACAGTCAAAGCAAAAAATTTTCAGGGGCAATGCTCTGCAACAGCGTCCTTGACTGTCCTTCGTAAGTATATTTTTCTTTAAGTTTTCCTTTAATTTCGCTAGGGCTTAGATCATAGCTTTCCAAACTGTGTGTCATGACACAATACTGTGTCGCCTGCGGGGCCCAGGTGTGTCGCGTCAAAACCCAGAAGCGCTGATGGTGCGCTGCCGCGGCCACGCACACAACGGCAGGCCATCAGTGCTTCCGGGTTTTTGCACGGCACACCAGGACACCGCTGCCACCACCGCTGCGGTGCGTGAAAATCCGAAAGCGCCACGGTGGCGGCATGCAAAAACCCGGAAGCGCTGCTTCCGGGTTTTTGCACGCCACCGTTGGTGTGTCGCCAATGGGAAAACTTTGGAAAGCCCTGGTTTGATGATGTAATACAAGCAGTTGATTTTGTGAAGTGTTTAATAAAGTACCACTTTACGTACTGAATCTAAAGTGCAATATAAATTTATTTATTTATTTGTCCAACTTCTATCACCGCCCATCTCACCCCACAAAGGGGACTAAAGAAATGAAGATGTTAATATATTGAAATAGACATACAATAAATATTTAAGAACATGTTTTATGCCAGCTCAATATTGTCATAAATCTTTCAAGTATCCTAACGTATCTTGGCTATTAACCCCTTGGTTCTGGTGATGACTGATTCAAAAACTCTCAAGAATAATCAATTCCAAAAGGTGCACAGCTTTTCTGGATTTTAAAAAAGTGTTAACAGTTTTCAGATAAAACGTAAGGCTGTATATATCCCAGAAATCATTGAGTCACCTTGTGTTTGCTACCTATGTGTATACAGGCTTGTATTTTAAGGAAAGCTCTGGTGTCTTTTTAATGGTGCTTTCAATGGATATATATACGGGAAAAAAGCACTATTCTGTTTTTTTCACAATTCTTTAGTAATTGCAATTTTAATTAGTAATGTTTTTTAAAAAATTCTATCCCACCTTTATTATTTTTACAAATAACTCAAGGTGGGGAACATACCTAATACTCCTTCCTCCTCCTATTTTCCCCACAACAACAACCCTGTGAGGTGAGTTGGGCTGAGAGAGAGGGACTGGCCCAAGGTCACCCAGCCAGCTTTCATGCCTAAGGCGGGACTAGAACTCTGTCTCCTGATTTCCCGTTGGCTCCTTCCTAGGGCTGAGAGAGAGAGTGACTGGCCCAAGGTCACCCAGCCGGCTTTCATGCTTCAGGCGGGACTAGAACTCTCAGTCTCCTGGTTTGCTATTGGCTCCTTCCTAGGGCTGAGAGAGAGAGGGACTGGCCCAAGGTCACCCAGCCGGCTTTCATGCCTAAGGCGGGACTAGAACTCTCAGTCTCCTGGTTTCTAGCCTGGAGCCTTAACCACTAGACCAAACTGGCTCTTTTAATTTTAAGTAATTTATATTTTCCTGCTCATTGTAATGATGCCCTTACTTAAGATAGAGGAAATAATAGAGTATTCTTGCATTATTGTCCATTATTAGAACCTTACTTCAAAACCAGATTCAGTTTTCCTCAAATTGCAAGCCACTCGTTTCTCTTTTCATAAAGTCAATATATAGAGCACACACGTCTTCATCAGTTAATGTGGTGTCCTTGGTTTTTTCCATGTATGTTTGCTATGCTCCACAGCTCTAATTGAAGAATCTCCAAAAGAGGTAGTGTTGAGGACAAGTGGTGAAGCAAGCATGCAGGAAAGTTTCTCTTCAGAGTCATTTCAAATGTCCGCTTCTAAACAAGAAGCTTCGTTCAGCAGTAGCAGTATGACTGAAACGAAATTTGCAAGCACGTCTGCCAAAAGCATGTCTTCCATGAAAGAATCCTTTGTAGAGATGAGCTCCAGCAGTATAACAGGAAAATCTAGTCTGACCCAAATGGAGAGTTCAACCAGTAGCATGCTTAAATCTGGTATGAGAGGTGAGTAATACAATTATATGTAGAGTTAAGAGAAATCCCCGCAACATCCTTTAGAATGACTCCTGTCTTAGTGAAGTCATAACCTCCACTGAAAACTAATTTTCAACCTTTTTCTTGTTTTGCAAAGGAACACCTCCCAAAATTGAAGCTCTTCCAAGTGATATCTCCATTGAGGAAGGAAAGGTCCTGACCATCTCCTGTGCCTTCTCTGGTGAACCTACTCCTGAAATAACTTGGTCCCACAGAGGGCAAAATATTTCTAGTCAGGGTGGCAGATTCCACATTGAAACCTGTGAAGATTTAACCACTTTTATCATAATGGATGTTCAGAAGAATGATGAGGGCCTTTATACTCTGAATTTAGAAAATGACTTTGGCATTGACTCTGCCACTGTGAACATTAGCATTCGATCAATGTAGAAAGCATGATTATTTTCTTTGCACTTGACTTCTGGCAAGTGACTCGTATGGACTGAAATAACTGATTTGTAAATATATAGTTTTTAAAATAGTATTTTTATACCTTCCTGAATGAGACAAGGTCCTAGAAATTACACTATGACTTATAGTCATCATTATTTGACTTTAAAACTTTTTTTCATTTGACATGTACATACTGTATATAGCCGACGATAACGGTTATTAAGTTTTGTACCATTTATTTTATGACATTTGAAAATGTAACTTTTGGAACCGTTGGCAGGAGAAAGTTTCTGATGGAACGAATACCCTGCTCAACATTGAACTAATATTGGTGCCTCAACAAAAAGTTGATGTCTAAGATTGCCTCAACAGGTAGAGAGGCTCCCTGTTGAAGACTCCTTTCCTGACACCTAAGAGATTATGCTGTGCACGTTTCATGCGTGCATGAATTTATTTGCAATCAGAAACATAAGCCATTGGTGAGGTTTGCATTTACCCTCCTGTAAGCCCCACTGTAATAGCTTATGTTGGGTCTGATCGAAGTCAAACTTTATTTTGCTCATGACTGATTTACCATAGATCGAACAAAATGTCAGCGGCCAGCATTTTGTTCATCACCTCTTTAGGCATTGTTTCTGGCACAATGACTGCCTGAACAGCTTTACAGTAAAGTAACATCACCTGGCTATCCCGTTGTTGAACGAAGCTGTTTGGGAACTCATGTGCAGAAGCTGTGCCAACTCTTGGAGGTTCCTTGGATGCAGTGATTGTGTAATAGTGTTAGCATTGTGGTAGATAATGTCAACTCCAGGCAACTAAGTTTTGAACCACAGTTTAAGGAAAATTTAAACTGTTGCTATAACATCACATTTTGCCCTGAACGTAAATTTAGTTTTAGTTTTGTAAGTAGCAAACTATTAGTGAGCTGTTAGCTGTTTTACTGAACCTCCTTGAGATAGTGTTCTTCATGTTAAATAAAGCATGCCACCTGCACATTACCACCTCTGTGTCCTAGTTCTTCTCCTCCTCCTCCTCCTCCTTCTTCTTCTTCACCTGTTCACTTGCATTCCTGCTTTCAACCTCTTTTCAGGGGTGGATAACCCACAATCCACAAACTGCAAATGGTCGCTCAGTTCCTTGACACTGTAAATTTCGGCTGTATGATTTTGGACTGTTTTCCAGGTTTGATGGGGTTTTAAGAATGGGAATGGAAATAGTTTCTCCTATTTAGATCTTCAGTCTTAATACCTACACAAAAACCAACCCTTTAAGGCCTACACTCTTCATTCCTGGAACACGTTTAGCGTCCCTAATTTATAACAGGAAAAAAATAAAAAGCAGTGACATAGGAAACAAAAGTGGTCAAGTGGAAAAAGGGAATTTCCCCCATCACTGCATTATTAAGTATGTAGGAATCCTGCCTTGCTTTTTCACCAGGCCATCTACAAATCATAAAAAGATAAATCATTCTACTACAAAAGAAAGAGAAGATAATAGCAAATTTGAAGCATAAAAGGAAAGGAAGCAGCAGGAGAGCTGGTTTTTCACGAGTACTGCTTGCTTTTGTTCAAAAATGCAAATATCGCATGTGATTTACAACAGAAATATGGGGATGATGTTTGAAACCTGAAATTGTTTATTTCAGAACAGGATTACCAAACTCATTTTGAAAAAAATCTTTCTCTTTTTCCAAAGTGAATGGCACCTCTGTAACAGAGAAGGCCTGAAAGAGTTCAATAGCATTCATCTTCACCAAAGCTGAACTTTAAATAAATGCTCAGTCTTAGAGTGGAAAAGTTTAGGACAACAGCAAAATCAAAACCAAAACAACACAGCTGCACCTTTTGGAGACAAAAGTGAGCACAATACGCAGGCCTTTTGCCTCTCCATCAGTGAATGGAAGAGAGGAGATGATGAGGATCCCCTGTCTCTAGTATAGTGCAAACAGGATCAAGTGCAGCAAGGTGTTAATTGCGAAAATCATTATAAATCTGCACATATTTGCATGTGTAGGTGTCAAGCGGTGTTGTGGTGCCAATTTGTTCAGGTATTTCAGCAATTATTATAAAACGAAGTAGAGGCAAGAGGGATATAGGGCAGGGGGGAACTGATTCAGAAAGTAAGTATTTAGAAAAGCCATCAAAGCTTGTCTTTTGTCAGCTTTGACGCCAAAGGCTTTAGGCCTTGTTAGCCATCACCCCGCCATAATTATTGCCTATTTGACAATGATGCCATCCTTTAAAGCAGAGGCAGACTTCAATCTTCTTTGGTTGAAGGCCTCAGCTGATTTTTGACTAGCAAGCTTAGCAGCACATTGTGGCTATAATCAGGCCACACTGAATTCGAATTTATTTAAACTGTCCATAACAGACAGCAACACTTATCTGCCCTGAGATTATCTTGAAAAAACTATGCAGGACAGATCTGGTTAGTACATGGATGGGAGACCACCAAGAAATATGGCTGTAGGCAGGATTAAAAAGTCCAAAAAGAATTAAAAAGAAAAAAGCAGCCCAGAAGAACACAACAGCAACCCTTGTCCATGGGCTTCTGGACTATCCATGGGCTCCTTTACTGGTCAGCAACAGAAGAAGAAAGAGGGAGCACTGTTCTGTATTTTTATCAAACGCTGCCCCAGTCCATATAATGCCATTTGTATCCTACAACTGTCTTAAATAGACACTGCTTCCCTATAGTTTAAGTTAAATTTGATACCTTTATTTTACTACTCACCCCTTGTTTCAAAATGTAGAATCAACTAGCACCAGTTGAAACAGCACTCTTACTATGGCTAGTTGGATCTGCTGCTGATTCATACCTCCTCACAAGGAAGTTAGGCCAGAGCCAGCAAAGTCCATGGTTCAAGTTTGTTTATTTACGAACAAGGCCAAAATACTGTATAAAACATCAAACAACAATGTTGTTAGGAAATGATAATTGCCTTCTGTTATGGGATGGTCTAATAGAGCTTAATTCCACCCAAAGTATTCTTACCGTCATTGTGATTTTTTTGAGGTTTCTGAGGATGTAAAAGTGTATTCTCTTCTATGGCACCGTTGGAATGAGTTGCAAGAATAGGTAATATTCGTTCAAAGTGCCACGTAATAGAGCAAGGGGCAACTCAGCAGAAATTGAGAGTAAGCAACATATCCTAGATCAACACTTACAGAAGGATAGGAGCAGAATTTCTTGCCACTGTAACACTGGCCTTCGGAACAGGCCTACGTATCCCTAAGTGTTTACACAATATTTGCTCCGTGCCTCCATAGTCATTCTATAGTTTGGAGAAGGAACAGCGTCACTTAGTGGAGAGGAGTGCAATTGCTATAAAAACCCGGGCAAATTCTTGGCATTACTCAATTCTTGAATTGTGGAGGGACAGTAATAATAAATCAAATAGAACAAAACAAGCGTTTATCAATATTCTCAACTCGTGATGACATGTTAGAAGACAATAGACTATGGCATGCAGAGTTCCCCTGACGGGTTCATCACCAGGCTGGTAATCTACAAATGAGTGAATCTCGTTACAAGGTCAATGCGTTATTTTTCCGATGGACAACTCAGTGCATGGATAAACACACATGAGAGGGGCACAGTCCAAAGATGTGTGAGGTCGGAACAGTGCACAAACAGAGGCAGAGAAGCCTTTAATAGCTTTGATTGTGCTGTTTTGTAAAAGGAAGAAGGAAGCATTGGGAGGCAGCACCAAAACACAAACAAGGATTCTGGTACCCATCAATAACGGCTGTGATACTAAGGTGTGTTCCTGTTCATGGCATCACTCGTGTGTTTCTGCCTCTCTGCAGCTTCTTTCAGCTACAGAGTCTGCATATTTGCATTTTGGAGAGGTTTTCTTTTGTTGTTGGGGGTGAGGGTTGTAACAGGCTTAGCTTTTCTTAAGTAACAGAACAAAAGAAAAAAGCCTTTATAATTGTCCATGCTGAACGATTCTACATTTGTGCTCCATTTCTGTTGCCCAGTACACCTCTGGGACACAGCAATCATTTAGGGAGAAGATTCCATGGTTTTCTCTGGCTCAAAAAAGAAAAAAAGGGGGGGCCGGGGTATTTGTGTTAGCATAAGTACACCAGGATGGAGTAAAAAAACTAACTCTCCTGAAGCTTACTGAAGACCTTGCATCCTTCAGTCTCATAGTCTAAACCTACTTCAGTGGCTTTGGTTCTGGCACATCCCCACCCCAGTTGCTGATGTTGTGAGGCTAGTATTGTGTGGTAGTTGCTTAATGTCCACTTGGTCCACAATGTAACATCCACCTGTGACTTTATTGTGGATGAAAATACCCAATGGCTTGTAACAATGAGCCTTGCAGCTAGGGCAATTTGGTCTCTCAAGCATGTTCATTTGGTTTCTTGAGTCCAGAATCCTGATGGGCTCAATCATGGGAGCAGCTGTGATCTGTAGCCCAATCCAACAATGACGAGTTCGGTTGGGGTGCTCTTGCCATCAGCCCCCCCATTCCCAGTGCAGCCCTCGAGTGCCCTGGCTAGGGATAGGAGTTGTAGACCTTGGGCCAGTCACTCTCAGCCCAACTCACCTCACAGGGTTGCTGTTGTGGGGAAAATAGGAGGGAGGAGTATTAGGTCTTTGCCACCTTGAGTTATTTAAAAAAAATATAAAGGTAGGATAAAAAAATAAATATATAAATATCTGCAAGGCATCAGGGTGAGGAAAGCGGCTGAATTCAGGTTCTGTAGCTTACACCTGATGGTCTTTATAAGTCCCACCTAAGGATTTATACTTTCTTTTGGGAATTCAGGACAGATGATGGGTCACACTGCCTACCTCTCCCTACCAGAGCTGCTAAGAGATTATTTTGGCTTTGTGTCCTAGGAGAGTTCAGCCTTCCTCTTCTCAGGATAACTCAGGAATGCAGGATGACTATATCTGTCCAGGGCTGACCCCACACCTCAAGATTTTAATCATGTTGCTGGTCACACACCAAACTGGTTACTTCCAAATTGCACAAAGAGTATGGGGACTGTTTCATGCTGCTGTCTAAAACACTAAAACCTAATCCAGCCAAGACTAATATAGTTTGTTCTTGATGTATTTACACTCTCATTAAAAAGTTCTTTCCTGGCCTCCGGCTGTGTTGAACTTTCTGCCGGATTGGGGAAGGCTGGAGGATATGAGCAGTCGAGAGCTGCTGCCAGTGAAAGCGGACCCTCTTGGAACAGCTGCTTTGGGTGCAGACTTGGAGGGTCAAGGTCACACCCATGCTGCCCTCTCAATCCGCCTGGGCGAGGTGTCCACTCGCCATGCTGTCTGGAGGACTGCGCAAGTTCAGATGGAACACATCTGGAGGGCACCAAGTTGCAAAAAGCTGCTTCCGTGCTTGCAACCTAATAGCAGTTAGGCAAGGATGGTGAAATTATAAAAAGAGACTGGATCAAACAAAGACAGAATGTCTGTGTAAAAACTGCATTTATTGAACACTTACTTAATTTTTTTTTTAAAAAAAGCAATTTTTATTTTTTTTAAAAAGTGCTCCATAGCCAATACATTATTAACCAAATCTATTCCAAAGTGAATAAAAAACAAAAATATACATTTCAAAACACTTAACAGCTTTGGACACAACCCTTCAGACATGTCTGTGCAAACATTGCTGAACTTCAAGCTCCATCTTTCCTCTCTGCTTTGGCAGAAACAGAGCGGCCACGCCAGAGCGCTTTCGGGCCCACGATGCACCACAGATGGCTGCTACATGCTCCAGTTAGAAGTCGGCCTCCCAGCACCCGCAGAGGCCAGTGGCAGGGAGTTAATGCAGGAGAGGATCTTGCTGTAATTTCTCTGCTTTTCTGGCACGAGCCCACAATGGTGAAAGCCACCCTCCCTTTGGTATAAAGATCATAACATACACATACTGCTGCAAACACGGATACAATACAACAGCAGCTGAAGAGCAGACTTTATAAAGCAGCACTAAAATAAGAACTTTGGTGAAAAGACACACTGAAGATTATTTTGCCTGGAAAGAAAAAAGAAAAAAAAAAAGGGGGGGGGCTCAGTCCAGGCAAAGGAAGCATTGTTTAGTCTCAGTTATAGAAACACAAGGAGATTAAGTATGCCTTTACCTGAAGTTGTAAGTCCTCAACACTGGCTGGATTCTGCCCAATGAACTTCAAAACAACAACAACAACACAGCCACAAGGCATTTGGTGAGGCAATCTCCTCAACAAGAATTAAGCCCGTCTTCTTATCTCTTCATCCCAGAAATGACAAATAGGCATTTTCGATGCAAAAAGGAATACATACCTTTTAAAACATTAAAATACCTTTACCCAGTGTATAGTATAATGCCTCATAATCACATATTGTAAATGCGTGCTTAGAAAAATACTGCACATCTATGACATATTTCTGATGGGCTACATTTTTGGATGCAAGTCAAAAAAAAAAATGCAGGTGCTTTAAGTGATTAACACAGGCTGGGATTTAAATAACCAGGTAAGATCTAGCTAAAACTAAGCACTATAAAATCTCACTGACTTCACTGTGTATCCATTTCATTTGATAGTACTGGTGGGACTTTGAGGTGTTTAATTTGGGCTGGAATATTCCCTCTGATTCACTGACATTTCACCTATTTCAATGGGATTTCAGATATACATTAAGAACCTAGATGTGACTTTTTTTTAAAAAGGGGGGGGGAGATATTACTTATGAGATACCTTTTAGGAATCATCTCAGTCTTTTAACAACCACCACCACCACAAATCTCTCCTGAAATAAAGGTGCCATTACAATACGGTGGACTGCCACTGATGTTGGTGGGAAAGAGAGGAATATTTCCTGGAGGAATAGAGTTCTGGTAGAGCAACTCTGGGATTAAATCAGCGGTTCAGTCTACGGCACAGGTTTTCCCTACCCCAGATCTGAAGCCCGCTTCTCAAGGTTGAGCCAAATTGCCTGACTGTCACACCCAGTAAAAAGAAGAGCAGTATTTACAAAGGTACATACACCTATCTATTAAAAAATACCCAAACGGAAGTTTTCTTTTTAGGAAAATACTTTTGCAAGTCAACTATATAAAGATAAAATACACTCCAAAGATAGTTTTTACATTATTCTATAAAGTGCAGAGAAAACCTTCACGCAGGGAATTACTACTCCCCCACGACGAGAGCAGAATTACAGCAGCTTTTGCATAGCATTACTCAGAGGAAGTGGGGCCTTCTCTTTCCTCAGGATATTGGCTCAGAAAGACTCTCTTCGGGCCCTCTTGGCTTCTGAGACAGCAACAGCTTTGCTTCGGGAACAGCCAGAGGTGCCAAATCTCCATTGAGGGCTCTTCTAGAACCAAATGCCGCTAGTCCTATAACAAGAAAAGCACTCCTCAGTCATTTGCCCTTCTTTGCTTATTCCATAGAAGCAGTAGAAACCATCCTATCTGAATCACAGGGCTGTGAGATGGAGGAGGGGTGTTCCAAATGAAGCCTTTGACTCTACGCTTCCCTAGTGGGCTTTGCTTCGTGTGGGCACAGACACCGAGGAAGCTACCTTAGGTCAGACTGCTCGTCCATTTAAGCCAGCCTTATCTACTTGGGCTAGCAGTAGCCTTTGGTGTGCCAACCTTCCCATTGCCAGATATTTGATACTTTAACAAGAAGCCATCCCAAGATCTAAATCCTACGTACAAAAGACATTGCAGAGTCAGGCCCCTTCCTGGAGAGCTGGTGCACTGGGACCTGCTCAGATATCGGATCCCATTAAAAGCTCAACTAGCACCCAGCCCAAAGAGTTGGGAATCCAGTGCACAACTCAGAATGCTGACAACAGGAATGGACCACCTTTGTAAGCCAGGGCTGCACATCTGGGGAGAAGCTGCAGCTACAGCGGCAGGGTCGTGTCACTTGCAGGAGAGAGACCAGGATTTTCTCTTTTTTCCCCCTGGGTTTTTCTTGGGGAGGTATTTGGGGGGGGGGCTTTCCTTGCTTTCTAAAATTATCTCACCCCCAAATGGGAAAGACACTGCTATGGATTATCAATCACTGCAGTCAGATAGAGCTTGAGGGGCTACGAAAAAGAGACTTGAGACCTCTGACCCTGATCTTCTCCTTCACAGAACAGGAAATAACACTGGATGTTTAATTTTAGCTTAAGATGCATCTAAATAATGAGCATGTAAGAAAATTGCTATTGCTTAACATCAATAAAGAAGTTAGGGGAAAAAAATCTCTGGATCGCCACTTCTGTGTTTCTTGCACACTTTTCCAATGCTGACAGTATCATGCCTGAACCCTCTCTTTAACAATCTACTACTTTTTCTAACACCAGTTTAAAAAGTAATGTCTGAATCCATCTTAGTTTAATGGGTGCAGGGCAAGAGAGTTACTGTAATTCATTTTGATATTCACTGTTATTCTAGCAAAAACACAGGCTAAGATGTAAGAAAAATAAGTACAAAGTGATGATAATATCCATAAAGGAGTACGTCCTTACTGTCTGTATCTTCAAGGGGAGCATCTATAGAAGGTTCTGTATCTGAGACTGTTCTTCTCCACCGGTGCGAATGCTGATGGGAAGACGCATTTGGTTCTTTTCCGAAGCGACTACTCCTAAAGTGAGTATTGCACAAGTTATGACATGTTTTTAAGACCTACAGTTCTCTTGGGTTCATTAATTTTATTTGTAAATACTATTTCCCTGATATACGTTGCCAAAAGATAATACTGCAAAAGATGAAAAGGGAAAGGCTCACTGCAGGTTAATGGGTTCAATATACTGTAAATACTCTGCTAAGAGTTAAACCAGATGTTACACAAAATTCACAGTTAGCACTTTGTATAGCATTCAGTGGGAGGTGAAGGAAATTTGTACTGGGACCACAAGGCAGGACATTTTATTAAATAAAAAAAAATCCTTTGTTTATTTATTTAAAACAGAGAAATATTTTCCAAAAAGTTAATGTCTATAGATGGACAGGAGGAGATTTTTAACTCTGCTTTTCTCAGTGCAGTCCCCAAAGGCATCCCTCTCTTGCACTGTGATACAGCCAGGGACATAATTTTTTCTTAGGGTCCCCTGAACAACAAAAAGAACAGGAAATTTTCATTTTTAACTATAGCTAAGAAGGGACAGGGTAAAGTTCCTGCTTGCTACAATCTCAGTGAAAATTCCCCCAATGTCTTAAAATAATAATAATTTATTAATAAATAACAAATAATTACAAATTACAAATTATAATTATTAAATAATTATAAGAAATAGTAAATAATTATAAGAAATAGTAAATAATAATAAATAAATAAATAAATAATATTTATAATATATTTATATTATGTTATATTATTTATGTTATAATATAATGTTACATGTAATTGATGTAATGTTACATCTGATTGAATTCTAAGACATACGCTCCCATTTTCATTTTGAATAACAGGAGGACAGTCTGTTCCACAAACCTGTGGGCATAGCTGGATTAAAATGCACTGCAGGTATTATAAAGTTAAAAAAAGAATCCAAATGTAATGCCAAAAAAAAAAGTATAGTCTTCTAAGTGCCTTATCTGAGTTGAACCAAGTTAGCCCAATATGCTTTGGATGTACAGTTCTTCTCAAGAGTTCAAACTCAAAGGTAATTCAGTCCGCAAGTTAAAAAGGACACTCACAACTCATTGGACTAATTTAGTTAAATTCAAGTAAGGCACTTTGAGGCCCATTTCTTTCTTTTTTTGTGTTCGCCAGTGGGTAACGAGGAACAATTTTTTAAAAAATCCACTAAGTAATTATTACAATTATTTAAATAAAACTAAAAGAACATATGATTAGTAATAATGAAGGAGAATTCTAGACACATATGAGTTTTATCTATTATTACTGTAATAGAAAAATAAACGTCAAAAGACTTTCCAAATGGTAAAATATCACTAGTGCTCTTTTCTCATTCTTACACAAAACCTTATACAGGTAGTCCTCATTTAGCAATGACAATTGGGACTGTCTACTTAGTCATTAAGCAAAGCAGTCGCTAAATGAAACTGCAACTGTGCTTACTATCTTACTTCAGCTTTCCTTTGCTTTACAGACCTGTGAAGGTCATAAATGTGAGGACTGGACGCAAAGTTACTTTTTCATCACCGTCGTAACTGTGAACAGTTGCTAAACGAGGACTGCCAGTGAATTCAATCTACTCATGTATTAATTTTCAACTATATCACATAAGATCAACTCACCAGAAACACATCTTTCCAAAATTCATGTGAGATTATATGGGGCAACAGGCTGTGAATTTCAACTACCAGATCATGGAGTATTCCCATTTATTTGGGATCAGGAAATATTTCTCAGTGTGATAAGTGAGCCTTAACATTTTGTTTATAATTTGATTGATTTTCAAATACTAATTATTTAATCACAACTTCATACTTACCTCTCAAGATTACAGGTACCTGGATGGCTAACAGAACGTTTCATCTAAAGAATAATATAAGAAATAAAACAGGTTATTATAGATTTTGAAATACTAATTGTATCTATCTTCTAATGAAATACTATTATTTCAAAAGTATTTATTCGGAATGCTTTTTAAGAATGTCTGGGGGAGGAACACACATACCTGAAAGAGTAAATGACATTTTATAGCATCATAATTCGAAAAAGTGCATTACTGTTTTTATGTTAGTTTTAATATTTAGTTCACCAACTGTAAAGAGACCTTGAAGTACTACGTTTGAGCAAATGAGGAGTAATGGGCTAGATCTAGACCTTGTCTTTTAGAGGTCACCAGGTCTGCAGAAGAAACCATGGATGCTTGGGAGGTCAGAACACAGTCTAAGGCTGGGAATAGTCAGCCATGGCGGTCCTTAAACCATTAAACTCCTTAGGTGATCTTGGCTTTTTGCTCACAGACAAATATTATGGAGTTTAATGAGCAGTAAAAGCATGAGGCAATATCCTCCCCAATAGGCAAGGTTGTTGTCAGAAGGACATGTTTCTAAAATAGGGCATTTAAGAATATAATAGGCAAGCTTTCCTGGGAAGGTTTGAGGCTTTCATTACTGTGGGCAGAGGCCTATCCTGGTGACTTGGGAAAGGACAACCCTGAGGAAGTGGGTGCTAGCATATCCCCTACTGTTCCCTCCCAAACTTCCCCAAACCTTCAGGAATGTTTGACACTAAAGAATATCCAACCATTTGTACAGGTGAAGGCGACACAGGAGAAACTAAAGGATCAGGATGAGGCAATGGAAACATTTCCGGCTTAAATTTGGCATTTGCTATTTTCACACATTCTTCAAGTGTCGTGATAAAGGTGTCACAGGTGGCACTGAGCAAGGAAGAAGCTTCATTCATATTCTGAAAACAAAAGGAAAAATTAGAAATCGGAAACTCTTAGAGCAACTAAACAATTTAAGATGTGTTTCCCAGTACAACTTTTCAACAATTTAACTGGAAATTGCTGGTTTGTAGGAACTTAACTTACTTTGATGAATGCCAAACACTTTTCTAAGGCCTGGTGGGGTACAGACGTTAACTGTACCACCTCAGACATATTTGTTATGGTAAACTTTTTTTTAACATGATAAAAGGTACTATGAGTATTTAAAGAGAGAGAGAAGAACGGGTAACTTTCCAGATGTTGCCAAACTACAGTTCTCAGAAGCCCCAGCCAACATGTGAGAGCCAGTTTGGTCTAGTGGTTAAGGTGCTGGGCTAGAATCCAGGAGACTGAGAGTTCTAGTCCCGCCTTAGGCATGAAAGCCGGCTGGGTGACCTCGGGCCAGTCACTCTCTCTCTCAGCCCTAGGAAGGAGCCAATAGCAAACCAGGAGACTGAGAGTTCTAGTCCCGCCTTAGACATGAGAGCAGCTGGGTGACCTTGGGCCAGTCCCTCTCTCTCAGCCCAACTCACCTCACAGGGTGGTTGTTGTGGGGAAAATAGGAGGAGGAAGGAGTATCAGGTATGTTCGCCACCTTGAGTTATTTATAAAAAAAATAAAGGCGGGATAAAAATTAATTAATTAAATAAATAAATAAATAAAAACATGTTCTTATCGAAACAGGACCACACAAACAGTGCAAGGAACTGGAGTTAATGAACTAAAGGACCTCTAACATTAACTCCTTGAGTCAATGTTTATGTTTCTTTCAAGTGAACCTGAAATGCATCCCTGAACAAGAGATGGCAGATTTTTTTCTTTTTTCCACTGCAACAGGGATGGCATTTCCCCCTTGACTTTGGTATAGGAAATTGAAAAGCAATTATTCAGGATTGTATTATCACATGGGCTTCCTGAATCAACAGCTAGTTAACCTTAAATGAGAAAGTCAAAAAATTGTTAACCTCCATCTCCCAAGCACAAAGATCTCTTAAATCTGTTAAATACAAAATTATTTTATTTATTTTTTATACATACATACATACATACATACATACATACAAATTTAATGGTTTTCATGCTTTGGAAACTGATTTTTCACTTAAATTGTAGCAGGCAACAAAGAAAAGGGGGCTGGAAGGGTTACTGGCTTTTACACTTACACAAACGAAACAACATAATTATTGATCTATTATTTGTGATTCCTATGAAATGTAGAGACTGATTCCAGAGCCACTATCTTTTAAAGAAGTATTCTAAATTGGGTCTGGGGGTTGCAATTTTTACTTCCTCCCACTTTACATTCAGCTGAAAGTGGATTTAATATTATGGTGCTGCCAAGATTCTGATATTATTGATGTAATAGCTTTATTTCAAAACAGACAGAAGCAGATAGCTATTATTTCTTTAGGTGCTGATGAAGTTTTTTAATAAGGAATTGGGGGGTGCTGTTCTGAAGCAAATGGATTCCCCAAAAGTTTGGGTATCTATACCTTAAGGGGTATGGTTAAGTAGGTAAGTTTATTGAGCAACTAGATCATATTACTATAGTGCATTTTCTTCTTTTAATCTACAACACAAAATCTTATCAGGGATGCCATTTTACATATTTTTTTTTAAATTAGCCTTTCAACTTGCTGATTTTGTCAACAGAAATTCTGAAAATATTGATGGTAATGTACCAGTCGAGATGAAGTAGAATACAGCACTGCATCCAGAAGATGCCTTATATTTCATAGATAAGCCAGAAGCACCTATCCCTAATCTTATTTTTTTAATACAAGAGTTTAAGATCTTGCCTAGTTACTCTACAAATTGGGTAGAACAAACTACATATTACTCAGTAAAATTTTTGATATGTTAACCCATGGGCTTTGAGATTGTTTACTGAATTTTCTAGTTATCTTGGTATAATGACTTCTAGATATCTCTCTCAACTGGTCAATATGAATTTAGCTCCTTTTTGACTCCAATGAAACTAGATACAGATAGATGGCCTAGAATTCCTTTAGTTATCTGGATAAAATAAATGCAATTGTCAACAAGGTTAACTTGTTAAGAGGCTATTTTTATTTTTATTTTACCACACTATTTTAAGTGATTTTATAAACTATTTAAAAAAATTATTTCATAAGGTCATCCTGCCAGTCTCACTGCATATCTTATACTATAACTGGACTGCTGAATGAACCAGCTTATCTGTGTTAAAACAGTTTGGATATTTTTTGCAGAACTTAAAACAAAGTTTGATTATATCACAACACTTCTTCACAGTTTATTAAGTTATTATCTGGACTCAGATCTCAATGTCACTTACTCTCTGAAATGTCGCATCTGTTAAAGAACTTGGAAGCGTTAGCTGTGCAGTTCCTAACTTAGTGATCTAACCTTATAAGGTGCAGAAGAAAGTAGATGAAAACAATACACACACACACACACACACACTTATTCCTGTTTCCCCACAACCCACTAGGACAGGAGTCGGCAACCTGTGGGCCATTACAAAGTGGGCCGCAGGGTGAACCGGAGCAGCTGATTGGTGGAGGCCCGGAAGGGGAAACCTCCACCTATCAGCGCCCAGCAAAGAAGGGCGGAGGTGGGCCTCCCCTTGTGGCGGCAGCGTGCGTGCCTTTTCGCCTCCCTGCCAGAACCGAGGGCATTTTCGGGGCAAGCTCCAGGGACCCCGAAAATGCCCTCGGTTCCAGCAGGGAGGCAAAAGTCGCCGTGCGCAGGCTTCCGGCTGCTTCCCCGCTGCACAGCTGACCGGTGCAGGAGGGGGTGGGGTGGAAAATCTCTGCACCACAGGGAAGTGGTCCGGCGCACGGCGAGGCTTTTGCTTCCCTGCCGGAACCGAGGGCATTTTTGGGGTCCCTGGAGCTTGCCCCTTCGAAGGGGCAAGCTCCAGGGACACTGAAAATGCCCTCGGTTCTGGCAGGGAGGCAAAGCCTCGCCGTGCTCAGGCTACCGGCCACTTCCCCACTGCACAGCTGACCGGGGCGGAAAATCTCCACGCCGCAAGAAAGCGGCCCGGCAGCGTGCGCGGTGAGGCTTTTGCCTCCCTGCCGGAGCCGAGGGCATTTTCAGGGTCCCCGGAGCTTGCCCCTTCGAAGGAGCAGGCTCCAGGGACCCCAAAAATGCCCTCAGTTCCTGGAGCCTCAGGCCTGCAAACCCCGCCCCCATCCGTCCGATTGGATGCCGCCTGGAAACCCCGCCCCCCAGTCTGGCTGATTGGCTGCTGCTCACAAACCCCGTCCCCGTCTGTCTGATTGGCTGCCGCCCGCAAACCCCACCCCCCATCCGTCCGATTGGCTGCCGCCCGCAAACCCCGCCCCCGGTTCTCGAAAAAACATTTCCGACGGGTGGTCCCTGATGGAAAAAAGGTTGCCGACCCCTGCACTAGGAGATCCACTTCCTTCACAGAACAGCTACTGAAGACAGACACAGCAAATGGGAACAAAATGCCAATTCCTTCCATTCCAAGGACAGAAACCGGGGAAAAAAGGGAGAGATGGGGAAGGCGGGATGGAATAGAATGTGATAAAATGTGGAATCCTAAACATGAAAACACTGTAACAGTTTTGTTATATGCCTCGAGTGTCTTCATTTTTACAGCCAATCTTTCTTGTGTGAGACATTTTGCTGATACATTAAAACCTTGATTCTTTGGATCTCTATTCAGCCAACAACTTCAGATACAATGTAAAAAAAACATTTGAGACTTTAGCCACAAATAGTCCATTGTTTCTGAAGCAATGCCATCTTATATACCTTATGCCATCTGCATCAATTTTTGTAATTTGACACATAAAAACATCAATTTAGATTATTTGTTTTGCAAATCATGGATACTGACACAAATTATATCATTATGCAAAATTATGTAAGTTGACATAAATGAACAAATTTGGATGAAATGGAGATTTGGATTTAACAGACAAAAAAAAAGAGACAACCCATCTCTCTAAACAGCCAGTTAAATTAAGGTTTTACTATATTGGAAGGGAACAATAAATATCTTAAGAAAAATAAAATAAAAGTATTTTGTATATGTTTGTGATTCAGTTATTACTGGTAGTCTGGCAGTGATGCACCATCATGGTACTCTCAGATAAAACTATGGATCCAACATGACACTGTTGCATATAACACATAACATCCTTATAATCCAAGAACTTAATTTCAGAAACAACATTTAAATGGGTGAATAAAAGCTCCTTCAAACAATTATCTAATACCTCAATGCTAGGTGAGGAATGATTCTCATCATGATGAACATATTCTTGTATTGTATGGACCTGCTGCATCAAGAGGTCACAATAGAGACGCAGTTCAGACATTTTGGTTTTTAGAGATTCGTTGGTTTCGTTTATTTCTGGAAGAAAACAGAAACTTCACTATTCAGGGTTATAAGTGACCTCCCCAATTATTAAAAAAAACCAATATTTATATTTAAGTTCTTTCAAATTGTCTACAACTTGTTAAACTTCTGATCTTTTGCTAGTTTCCAATTTTACCTCTATTTTGTAGTTCTTCATAATTCCACTTTTTTCCAATGGGCTTACTAAGTGCGCAGAGCATTCTAAATTACTCTTTTAATGCACCCTGTAAAAGTGACCGCTGCCTATGTTGGCTCCATTGAAATGGAGAAGCTAGCTTATACAGAAAATAATATTAGTCTATGTGGCTCAATTTTGCCTTCTTTCATTTATATCACCCATGTCCAACTGCAGAATCACCCTGAAATCTCCAGTCTTCTTAGATGTCTGGTTCTCTCTGAATGGGAGGATTCCAAGAACTATTACCTGAATTTCCTTCACCTCAGTAGCACATTCTAAGCTAACAGACAGTACATTCATTGTTGCTCAAGGCAGTAGCACTGTGTGCGCCCTGAAGCAGGTTCCACAAAAGCCGTGGGTTTTACTCGTAAGTGAAATCATCTCAACAAAATCATCTCAACAAAATAAACCAATCTGAGTACATGTAACTGAGCAAAAACTTGAGCAACTTCAATGTCACTCAGCCAACTTCTAACACGGACACTCCCACAATATGAATGATGGGGCAGGGGGCACACAGTGTAGCCCTGCTCCCAATGCCAGTGTGCACCCCAGCCACACATTCAACCCCCTGGTGAAGCAGCCCTATGGTGGAGGATTTTGGTCTAATGGGAGGAATCCTGTACAGTCCCCAACTCCACCCTACTTGTATGCATTTCTCTGTATGCAGGACTGCTTCACATTAACAAAGGAGGCGTGCATCAGTGGCAGGAGTGGGACAGTAGAACATTCTGCAACAGTTCCCAGAGTCTGCAGAACCGAAAGCAAGCATCCCTCAGCCTCTACTCTAGGTGAAGAGAGCAAGGGCCACTCTCTGTAAGAATAGTGTGATATAGAGATGACCAGCCTGGCCCCTTCTACTTGGCCAGCACTTGTTTTCCTCTTCCCTATATACATTCGTATTTCCTTTGGGATCATGTCTATTGTACTGTGAACCTGCGACAGGCAGTGTCTTAACTTTGAGTATCTGAAGGCTATAAAAGTGCCTAGAAGTTTCAAACCATTAAGTAAAGCCATATGGCTCCAAAAGCCCCCCTAGTGTTCAACACGCAGGGGGCGCAGTAGTGTGGATCATGGTGCTTTCCAAACGTGAAAGAAAAAGAAATAAAATTAGATGTACATTTGATGGTTTTGAACCACACCTATAAAATATTCAAGAATCTACTTTTTAACAGTTTCATTGTATTTTAGATAACTTATGTACCTTTTTCTTTTTTAGTCCTGGCATCTGTCAGGCAAGCTTTGGAGCTCCCTAGGGCTACTAGCCACCTCTGTCGCTCTGCAGCATTAACAGCTTTCATGTAGAAATGCTGTTCTCCTGGGATGATTAGCTCCATTCTGGTGCTATCTGTCGGGTGAACTTAGGAAGAAGAGAAAAGATAAAATAAGTTTATCGATTTTCCAAAATTGACTAGAATAAGAACAATAGTGTTATCTAAACAAAATGTATTACTTTAGTTAAGGGATTGGCAAAGCAGCACCTACAAGCACCAATGCCCTTGCAATACCCGCTCCCATGCCATTACAGAATGATATCAGGAGAATATACTTGTACAATAAGTGCTGTTCTCTCTGTGCTTCTGTGACAGGGTTACATTCTCCAGATTCAAGGGTATATTTTCAAAGGTAACCTACACCTTCACAGATGTTCTGTGTTTTACTCAAAATCTATATACTACAAAAACTCTCATGTCTGTCTGTAACCTTTAACTGGGCAAAACGGTGCATTATAGACCAACAATTTTTGAACCAAGGTACCTCAAATGGGCTAACTTACAGAATGCATCCAAAATCTGGACCCATGACTCCCATGGAATTGAAATCTGGCAAATTTTATAAAACATTTTATGACATAAAAATACAAAATGTCATAAAACATTTCCTGTGGTCAATTCCAGATGTTTGACTGTGCTATACAGTGTAGTATGAATGACATGGGCTATTTTCAAGGCAGATACATCTCTGAATATCTCCCTGAATTTTTAAGAACTTTGCCAGTGAAGGCAGTACATTAGAAGCTCTGCCATTGTTGAAGGCATTGAGGAATCTGGTAAGGAAATATCTCTGAAATGATGACCCAATGGGTCATGGATTGTCTAGTTGCCACCAAAGGCAGGTGCACAGCAGTAGTATCAAGGAACAGAAGCAGACATACTTTTAAACTAAGGAAAAAGATGTCTCAAGGACATGTTCAGTCTCCGAAACCATGTTTAGTTCCGGAACTGAGCTCACGATCCATTTCTTAGGATCCTTCTTCTCCCTCAAAGTTACTATGGCTCCATATTTTTTTGTTCCTACATATAAGCAATTTGGAACCAGAAAAGCCTAACTGTAAATCACCATGGCCTAGCACTGATAACTGCACAGACTGGAATAAAAGACATACTATTCCTCACAGCTAGTCTTACTTTTGATTTCACACACGGCCATCTTTATACTTCCTTTGCTGCCTTTACAAACATCATCCTGTGAATCATAGTACGACAATATCCCATTATCCAGAACAAACCAGCGAGGCTTCCAACCTAAGAAAATAGCAGAAAAGAACATTAATCTGTTTTGTTACAAATATCAATTTCACACAAACAGCAACACCATGCTTCATATAGAACTTATAGCTGAAAGCAAGATTCATGTTCATTCACACTGTGTTTGGGAATAAATGATGCCATTTTAATTATATAATATTCTCTTTTTGTTTATGGATGGATGGAATATATAGTATATAAATATATATGTTGTATCATGAGGACATATGACCGATTTAAAGTACGTACTGAAAGCATACTTACAAATTAATGTGAAGCGTTCTAAAAAGCAGATACAATATAATTGGTGGCCATCCTAGCAATATAAGAAAGGTCGCAATCATTTTAAACACACACACAAACACACACACCCTTTACTTTGACTACTTTGCTAAATTACAAAGTACTATTTGAAATACCTAAGAAATATTTTAAAAAGAACCCCATGCATTCCAGATCTTACACTACAGGTGTAGAACCAAGGTGTCCCTACAGAAGATTCCATAGTTGGGGCTTCCTGAAAGCTAAAGCAAAGACCCTTTGGTCCCCTGCAGTTATTTCTGGCCCTGCCACATCTGCTCTGGTCATCATTTAAAGGACTGAAGAAATCATAAGAAAGCAAAGGTAAAAGATTGGAAGATGTCAATATCTAACTAGCACCCACATGCTGTTGTGCCCAGTTTAACTATCTCCATATATTGCAGAAATCCAAAGACTTGCACTAAGCAGAATGAGAAAGGAGCAACAGAATCAAGCAAAGGCAGTGGCACAGATGTCAAGCCAAAGCCCTGATTAAGCAATGTATGGATCTCACTGCGCCAATCAGCAAAGCCTCCTGGTTCTGGATGCAAACAAGGCTTTGCTAAAACCACCAAAAGAGCATGGTATCCTTTGCTGTCAGCTGACTCCATAAAATGAGAACAGGGAACAAAACATCAACTAGAGCTTTGTGAATTGTGGAATGTGGAATGTATATAACACCTTCTGTTACTCTCTACATATTCAAGAACAATGAATATATATATGATGTTTGTATGCCACTCCATAATGTAAAAATCTTTTTAAACAGGCAGCTTAAAAATAATAAGCATTAAAAGAATTTACATATGTAAAACCCAGAAAAATCAAAAGCAATCTAAAATACAATAAAGTCACAGCTATTCTAAATGTGCCAGTCACTGCAGGGCAGCCCATCTCACCTGTCTGATCCATTTGTTCCACAAATTAGGCTCCATATAAGAAACATGTAAGCCATGAGTAAGTGTGGCTTTTGTTCTGTCATGGTTGACCTTCAGAATTAATGGCAACTATAGTACTCTATACTTAAGTACTTATTCTTGCTCCTAGCATTTCTCCTGCTTGGTTACAGGGTCTGCTTGTGTTCTAATGCAGGGGTCCCCAACCCCCAGGCCGCTGACCGGTACCGGTCCGTGGCCTGTTACGAACCGGGCCGCCATGCCGGTCTCTGAACCCCGCCCCTGGTCCGCGCGATTGGCTCCCGCCTGCAAACCCCGCACCCTGGTCCGCGCAATTGGCTCCCGCCTGCAAACCCCACCCCCATGGAATATATATATACATTTTCCCCATGGTCCATGGAAAAATTGTCTTCCACAAAACCGGTCCCTCGTGCCAAAAAGGTTGGGTACCCATTCTACTGCACTTGCTGCACTTCTTATAGTGAAGCTACCAATGCATGATGTGACAAGGAATTCCACTTTTCAGACAGCTTATTGCAGAGTCTGATGCTGTACTTAAATTAGTCCTGACTCTGTCCTTAAGTGTCTCTCATATTAATATTGGCTGTATTTTGTGAGAGACACCAAAACCTAAGGAAGTCTTCAAGCTAATCTCAACTCCTGTTAACTACTGTATATGGAGATAACCATGGGGTGTTTGGAAGTGCTTTGCCACTGTTTTCTTCCAGGATGTTTTTCTTATAGTGTTGAAATTTCCTGGGGGTCTCCCATCCAAGTCGTAACCATGACTGACACAGCTTAGTTTCTGAGCCCAGATAAGGTCAGCCAGAGACTCCCTGCCGCAAAATTGAAGTTTTGCTGTCTTGAAGTGTGTTTTGACATTTCTTTTCCTTTACATAAGGGAACCTAATAATGTAAATAAATCTATACCTTAAAAATGGAAGAGAAAGCCAACAACTGATAAAAAGGAAGGGCTTGAAACTGTACTGCAAAACTGAAAAAAAGAAAAGAAACCTATTGAAAAAATGGTTTTATTTTAAAAAGTTTTTTTAAAGTTCAGCTTCACTCTAATGCAGGGCTTTCCAAAGTTTTCCCGCGGCGACACACCAACCGCCGTTGGTGTGTTGCCGCGGGAAAACCCAGAAGTGCCGCCGTTGCAGCAGCGCACAAAAACCCGGAAGCGCTGCTGCCGCTTTCAGGTTTTTGCGCACCGCCATTGGTGTGTCGCCACGGGAAAACCCGGAAGCGCTGATGATGATCAGCGCTTCCGGGTTGTGTGGCGACACACCAGACTGTGTGTGGCGACACACTTTTGTGTCGCAACACACAGTTTGGAAAGCTCTGCTCTAATGACTTCATGGACATGTTTTATGTAGTTTTCTTAGTAAAAATATGGAAGCAGTTTGTCCTCTTCCAGAATGTTGGTGTCTTTAATTACTCAGTCTAATTATATACTTGGGATTTGCTAAGCAGCCTTGGTTTTAGTTTAGCTTCCAACATGGGTCAAATCTGTGGAACAAAAAGTGTATACAAGCAAGGATAAGCATCTGCAGCCCCAGAAAATCAGTTTAGGCATTTAGGGAGATAAACTCGGAGTCCCTTTAAGCCAAGTTAAGCTTTGCTGTAGGAAAAATGAAAGTAGTAATAGATTTTTATAGATTGACAAGATGTAGGCAGAAGTATTTCTTTCAAACAGGAAAACAACTATAAAAGTCTGATGCCTGAAATCTGTTTTTTTTTCTTACTTTTAATTATAAGCCTCCCAGGGTTGTGGGGAATCGGGTGGCCTGTAAATTATATAAATAAATACCAAATACCAACAACAATCAATAGATGTTTAACCAAAGGCACCAAATTTCAAACTATTTCAAGCAAACTATTGTGTCTAATAAGCAGTAAGGGAAAAAACCCTTACATCTGTTTTTAAGTATAATATTAGGCAGTTTTCCTTTTGAACCTCAAGGTTCTTACAAGAGCCAGCCTGAGGACCATTCAGGTTACCAGATGTAGCAAACAGGAATTGTACCCTTGAAATACATGAAGTACCACGAAGATGACTCATCATAAAACACACAAACTTTCCTGAAGTGGGTCTTCCTCACTGATACACCCAATGATGATGAGATCAATAACAGGACAATTTTAACTACCCTCTTGATTATTTTCCATGCAGAAAGACCTAACCACTATCATCTAAGGAGCCAGTAAAACAAGAAGAGTGAAATGGAAGTAGATTCCCTTTTGAAATAAAGATTCAAGCTAGAAAGATTAAGGGGTTACCACTAAACAGCCACTAAGCTGTTGAAATGCTGACGCCTGCTTTAAATCAGGGCAGTAACTTTATCCCCCCTACCAGGCAAGATGTTAGTGGACTTTTCCACCATTCCTAACTGCTGGCTGGGACTGATGGGAGTTGGAGTCCAGCATCTGAAGAGCTACAGGTACCACATCTTAGTACTTGTCTTAAACAACCACTAAGCTGTTGAAATGCTGACACCTGCTTTAAGTTATGGGCAGAGATTATGCTCTGCCTTGCAAGATGTTACAGTACAGTAGTGGACTTCTCCATCGTTCCTAACTACTGGCAGGGACTGATGGGAGTTGGAGTCCAGCATCTGAAGAGCTACAGGTGCCACATCCAGGCTGTGTCTTTCATCTCCCTGTATTCTGTCAGCCAGCAGCACTGCCTCCCTTCCTACAAGACTTTGACCAGGCAACGCCTTGCCTCTTTCCCTCTCCTCCTGCTGCTTTTTTCCCCGGTAGCGGGGAAGAAGCAGCGCCTTATTCCTCCTCGACGTCTTCAAAGGAGGATGAGCAGCCGAGGCCGCGGGGCAAGCGGACAGCCCAGGCTCACGCGCGGCTGACAGGCGCCCGCCTGCCGCCTCCCTCCCGCGCCCGCGGGTCGAACGCCCCATACCTGTGAGATAATTGGTCCACTTGTACAGAACACCTTCCATCGTTCAGAGCCGCGGCTGGCGCACCATCCTGCTCGCCCGCCTCCTCCTCCAAGAGCAGCTCCAGCGGCAAGGCCAACCCTCCTCGCGCCCGCTGCCCCAGAGCCTTCCAAGGCACCACCAGCGGCGGCGGTGACAGCAGAGCAGCAGCAGCAGGAATCCGCGACGCGCATTGAGGGCTGAGAGGCTTAGCTCGAAGGGCAGCCTCCGCCGCCCTTGGGTCCAGCTGCTTTGGGAGCTGTGGCTGTCCAGGCGGGTTTAAAGTCACTCATTGCCGGCGCCCCTCGCCGCCTCTGAGGAAACAAAACAATGAGCGACGCCTCTCCCTCGGGCTCGGCTCGCCTGCCTCCTCGGTCGCTTGCTTTCCGTCTCCGTCTCCTTCCCCTTTCCCTCCCCCTTTCTCGGGCCTGTGCGTTTGGTGCCATCGACCCTGACGTCTCATTTACTTCCTGGATGCAAGAGGTTACTGGTATATGAAAAATACACCCTACACGCATGCTCGCATCATTACGGAACTCCGGAGAAGTAATCTGGACGCTTTCTCTCCCCCCCCCCCCCCCCCCCCGCAACGAAGATGCGTGCTCGCGGCCCTTCTTCATCATGCACGCACCCTTCCACGTATACGTATGAATGTAAAATGTAGCCCCATTTGCTTTTTTGCGATCTAATTCGCTGGGTGCATCCATTACAGCACAAACTCAGTGTTTGCCTGGAGGAACATGTACAGTATCCTTATAGAACAAGCCTTGCTACTTCCAGTTAGGTTGGATAGCATCGCCGGCCGCAGGCATCCATTTAAAAGGCGTGCCTCCTTCAGTCTCCTCATAGTATAAATGAAGCTGTTCCAAGAAAACATTGTGGACGAGAGAAGGCTAAGAGGCAACTCTCCCAAAACATGATCACTGCTTCCCTTTCACTGCATCCGAGAAAAAATAAATCATACCTGCGAGACAGCAAGAGACTACAAACCCTGCCCATCCTATTTATCTCTAATAGCCGCCCTCCATAGTTTTAAATAAACGAGGAAACACTGCAAGAAATTTAAAGTCAACACCCTAAAAAGTCCAAAGACCGCACGCTTTCTCTAGGAAAAAGGGGGCGCGGGGCAAAGCAACAGGAGCAAGGCACACCTCGGCCTTTTACGCATCCGCCGGAACAGGGCAAAACACCAACGCGGCCTGCGTAGGGGGAGTATCCGTGGCCACGCCCCTCTCGGCTTCCGTGACGTCGAACAATGCTAGTGCCACGCAGCCCCAGGACCCGAGGACCAATTTTGCAGCTATGCCTTTCCGCGCGAGGTACTGCTTTCTCCTGCAGGCGTTTGTTCTCCTTCTTGTCCCGTCCTACGGGCAGAAGGCAGAGGGTCCCCCTGCAGACGAAGTCCAAATAGAAATCTTGCACGTCCCCGAAGACTGCGAGCCCAAGAGCAAAAAAGGCGATCTGCTCAATGCCCATTACGACGGTTTCCTAGCTAGTAGTAAGTCCAAGTTTTATTGCAGGTAAGTTTGCGGCGGCGCTCTCTCTCTTGAACTCCTACGTCCGCCAGCCCCCTCTAGATAAAACACCACTTTGGCTGAACTTCTGGCAATATCATAGTTTGGCTACCCAACTGTATAGATGTACTCCAAGGCAGTCGTAGTAATATTTACGTAGTTCAGCTGCTTTCGAAGGGTTTATGCCCCAAGTACTGCAGCATCAAATGGTGACAGATCCTTTCCTGATCAATGGAAGATGCAGATGATCTCAGCATACTTTGATAAAACCATATATGTGTTGCCCTGTATACATATCTATTCTATATATTGTCTAACAATATCCCTAAACACTATGATGGTAAAAGTAAAGGATCCCCCCGCACATTTGTGCAGTCGTGTCCGACTCTAGGGGCCGGTGCTCATCTCCGTTTGTCAGCCGAAGAGCCAGCGTTGTCCGAAGACGATTCCACGGTCATGTGGCCGCATGACGCGCGCGGAACGCTGTTACCTACCCACCAAAGTGGTACCTATTCATCTACTTTCATTTGCATGCTTTCGAATTGCAAGGTGGGCAAGAGCTGGAGCTAGTGCGGAGCTCACTCCGCGCGCGGGGCTAGGGATTCGAACCTCTGGACTTGCAATCTTCCCGCTGAGCCACCACGCCCCTTTAACTATGATGTTACCTAGTTGAATAATGAAACATCTGCAAGCAAACAACGAAGCCCAGAGAGCACCAAAACTCCATTGAGAGTATATGCCAAAATATATGTAATAGATGATCCTTAAGAGCTCCCTGAGATGTGTACAGGAGGGTTTGGCTGAGAGGGTAATTTGTAGGGTTATTATAACATTGTTGTCGTTCCAACTGACATTTTTTCTCATCAGAATTTTTCTTCTTTCTGTAAATTGAAAATCTTTTATTGTTGATATTTGTAAAGGGAGGAATCATTAGAGTTCCTTATAATCCAATTCATGAATCGGTGGGGTGGGGGGAATCCTGTAGCTTATTTTGAGAATACTGTACAACCATTCCTAGTCACCATTCAGCAACACAGAAGCAATGGGTGTTTTATGGTATTGGAAATGATGGCCCATCAGCAGTGACTTAATGACCTTGGGCCAGTCCCTCCCTCTCAGCCCAACTCACCTCACAGGGTTGTTGTTGTGGGGAAAATAGGAGGAGGAAGGAGTATTAGGTATGTTTGCCGCCTTGAGTTATTTATAAAAATAATAAAGGTGGGATAGAAAATAAATAAATAAACAAACCAACCTTTGCTGTCACCAACCATCAGGAAATAGTCCACCAATTAGCACCCCAATGCAGGGATGGAGTGAGGATGTTGCTCAGGGAGATGGCAAGTTTTGATAGGCTGCTTGTCCTGCCACTCTTGCTTTACCACCTGTGGTAACAAAGGGGAGGGCTGGTGTACTTGGTAACTCCACAAGCTCGCTGAGCAGGTGTTCAGCATGGGAAGGTGGTGAGTTTGGAAGCATGGGTAGACCTAGGCACTCCTGCTTGGGCTCTCAGAAGAACCCAAATGTACCAATCGAAGAGAACCCAAATGTAGTGCTTGTTCAAAATGCAACACCTCTGCAAAGCCACTGAACAAAGGAGCAGACTTTTAAAAGAGGGGTAAACCTGCCCTTGTCAATCAGGCTAGTATGGCTCTTTCAAAGCTCAGCATCTGCTTGCAGTGAATGGGGTTTTGGAAAGAGGCACATTCTCTTGATTTACCAGATAATCTCAGGAGAACATGGTTCTTTCATACTGATTTCAAATGCCTAATTTTACCACCCTTCAGGGCCAATACTGCCTCTCTCAGCAAGATTATAGCTCACCTATTGCTAAGTTTGATCTAATTCTATGATGGGGCAGGTGAGACCCTTATTCTGTAAATGGGTTTTCATCTCTCTCTCCCTCTCCCTCTCCCTCTCCCTATCATCGCTATCTCTATCTCTATCTCTCTCTCTCTCTCTCTCTGTCTCTGTCTCTGTCTCTATCTCTATCTCTATCTCTATCTCTATCTCTATCTCTCCATCTCAGGACTAGAACTCACAGTCTCCCAGTTTCTAGCCTGATGCCTTAACCACTACACCAAACTGGCTCTTAAATGTATATAGACTTTACCAACTTTTTAAAAAATATTATTCCTCTCCTACCCTCCCCAAGAAATCAAATTTCAGTATGGCTCTTTCAAAGCTCAGCATCTGCTTGCAGTGAGTGGGGTTTTGGAAAGAGGCAGATTCTCTTGATTTACCAGATAATCTCAGGAGAACATGGTTCTTTCATACTGAGCACCTTCCAGGTCTTTCTTCAAGAGGACAAAAAAATAATGGCAGTGAAGAAGAATGCTGGTGGGGGGGCCAGAGGAGAGGAGAGGAGGCATGTTGCATCAGCCTGAAATGGCTAACAGGCACTGGGCATATTCTGCTCCTTATGGGTCATGTGATGGGACTACAGACAGCATGGATGGCAGAGCATTTCAGATTTGATACATCTCAAAGCTGCCGCTTGGTGCTGTTGGCTTAAGGGGAAAACATTTATTCATTCAACTTGTGTAATAATAATAATATTTTTTCAATATTTCATATATATTCATATATATATATGAATTGAATTATTATAATAAATATATATATAAATTATATTATATTATATTATATTATATTATATTATATTATATAATATATATATATCATCATCATCATCATCATCATTGGCGATCACTCGTAGCCGAGTAAGATTGTCTTCCAAGGGTAAAATTTTAACAGTGGATCCGTAAGTGGCTGTAAAGGCCAATTCTGGATCTGCACAACCTCCCACAATGAGGGCATAGGTTTCCGGGTGGGAGACGGTCATGATGAGGGTTTGCCTGACGTGCCTTCCTTTTAGCTCTTTTCTCCCTTTCGCCCTGTACTCGTGCTTCTTCAAAGTCCATGGCGCCATTAATAAAGGATGACCTCCAATTGAAATGCTCATGAGTTAGGGCTTCCCAGTTCTCAATGCTGATATTACATCGTTTTAAGTTAGCTTTGAGAGTGTCTTTGAATCTCTTTTGCTGTCCACCAATATTCCGTTTTCCATTCTTAAGTTGGGAGTAAAGTAGCTGCTTTGGAAGACGATGGTCAGGCATTCGAACAACAAGGCATTCGAACAATATATATATTATATATCAGGGCTTTCCAAAGTTTTTCCCGCGGCGACACACCAACCGGCGTTGGTGTGTCACCGTGGGAAAACCCGGAAGTGCGGCAGCACGCAAAAACCTGGAAGCGCTGCTGCTGCTTTCGGGTTTTGTGCGCTGCAGTTGGTGTGTCGCCGCAGGAAAACCCGGAAGCGCTGATGATGATCAGCGTTTCCGGGTTGTGTGGCGACACACCAGACTGTGTGTGGCGACACACTTTTGTGTCGCGACACACAGTTTGCTTCCTGTGTGTCGCGACACAAAAGTGTGTCACCACACACAGTCTGGTGTGTCGCCACACAACCCGGAAACGCTAATCATCATCAGCGCTTCCGGGTTTTTGCGCGCTGCCGCACTTCCGGGTTTCCCGCGGTGACACACCAACGCCGGTTGGTGTGTCGCCGCGGGAAAAACTTTGGAAAGCCCTGATATATAATATATATATTGTTCGAATGCCTTGTTGTTCGAATGCCTGACCATCGTCTTCCAAAGCAGCTACTTTACTCCCAACTTAAGAATGGAAAACGGAATATTGGTGGACAGCAAAAGAGATTCAAAGACACTCTCAAAGCTAACTTAAAAAAATGTAATATCAGCATTGAGAACTGGGAAGCCCTAACACATGAGCGTTTCAATTGGAGGTCAGCCTTTATTAAAGGCGCTATGGACTTTGAAGAAGCACGAGTACAGGGCGAAAGGGAAAAAAGAGCTAAAAGGAAGGTACGTCAGGCAAACCCTCATCATATATATCTATATATATAAATAAATATTCAATATTTATTCAAGTACCAATGAATCCCAGATAAAACATTGTGGTAAATAACATTAAAGCATTAAAATGGACAAATACATACGTAAAACAGCCACAATAAGAGACAAGCCCACCTGGCCTGGGACAACAGAGGCGGGAGTGCCTCCTGGGGTTGGCTAGCCCCGTAGCAACACTATCTATGCTACGTTCCCTACGTCCCCCATCTTGTAGTTTATCTATTTATATTGTATTTTTTAGACTTTTATTGTATTGTTTTTAACTTTGATTGTTGTAACCCGCCCAGAGTCCCTTGTATGGGAGATGGGCAGGGAATAAATTGAATGAATAAATAAATAAATAAAAGATTAAAAATAGAATAGATTTAGCTACATGGACTGAAGATGAAATAGGGACATGGCAGAGTAGAGATGTTGCAAGTGGACAATGATTAGATCATGTGGGAGCAGATCCCCAATCCATCAGCTCAGTCGGGTGCCTTTATCATCAACCTAATCTTGAGCCCCACACATCCTCCTTGGGTAACACATGAGAGAAAGAGATGCCACTCTTATTCAACCCCGGGGGAGTGTTCTCTGTATTCAGACACAAATGTCCCTCCTGCCAGTTCTCTTGATCTAATCTGGTGATTTGGCACTACGTGACTCACATCCTTCAATCAGGAATAGTTTGGATTTCAACTGGCATCACTTGTAGATGCCTGCCCTTGATTATGAGGAGAAGCATGAATGGGACACATACTAGACAGTTCCCTCACAACTGTCTTGTGCTTGTGATGCGCTTTCAGCAGGCTGGTGAAGCTACTGGTGGACCTGTTGTAAAGCATCCTGTAGTCTGGCCAACCCTTAACTTGCTTCATGTGAAGTCAGTAGTACTGAAGGTCTCTGAATTCCATTAACAGTGTCTGGTATTTAATAATTAAGGCCATATCTATAGTCGTAGGCCAGGGCAAGATTACATTAAGTGTAAATGCTACCTGAATTATGAGTGTGTAAGTAATACAGGAAAGCCTCTTGCATTCTTTGGGCCCACATACAAAAAGTACCAGTGCTGATGGTCTGTTAATATGTTGAGCTAGTTCCTTAAAGTGTAATGTTTTTTTTTCTTTGCAGTCGCACACAAAATGATGGCCATCCCAAATGGTTTGTCCTTGGTGTTGGCCAAGTCATTAAAGGCTTAGATATTGCAATGATGAATATGTGTCCTGGAGAGAAACGAAAAGTGGTCATTCCTCCTTCACTTGCCTATGGAGAACAGGGCTATGGTAAAATATGGCTAAATATGAATATTATCTTTACTCTTTATTGCATAATGTTGCAGCCAGACTAAATAGGAGTATTGAAATTCACTGATGCACGAGCATATCATTTTTAGATACCAGTAACACAACTTTTCCTTTTTTTTTTCTCAACAGCATATTTTTCTCTAAATCATAGCTTTCCAAACTGTGTGTCGCGACACAATACTGTGTCACCTGCGGGGCCCAGGTGTGTCACATCAAAACCCGGAAGCGCTGATGGTGCGCCGCCGCCATGCGCGGCCACGGGCCATCAGCACTTCTGGGTTTTCGCACGGCACACTAGGACACTGCTGCCGCCACCGCTGCGGCGCGTGAAAATCTGAAAGCGCCGCAGTGGCGTGCAAAAACCCAGAAACGCCGCTGCCACTGCGGTGGCAGCGCTTTCAGATTTTCCACGCCGCTGTTGGTGTGTCGCCACAGGAAAAGTTTGGAAAGCCCTGCTCTAAATGTTACTTGCCCACCAGTGGCACTGATGAATTGTTGCTTGTGCTCAGATTCATTGCATTGTTATTTAACCTAAAGGCTGCAAGGCTTAAAACGAAAAAGCATGTGCAATGTATTTACACAGAATGAGCCTCCACCCCAAAGGGCCTGGCAGCCTAAAGTACAGCAAGGGGAGGAGGAAAGGAGGAGGGAGAGGAAAGGTTGCAGAGGAGAAAAACATGCAGTTATTTTAATGACCTACCTTTAGGATTGTTTCTTGTAGGGCGTGAAAAAATGGTCTATGGCTTACAAACAAGATCTATACTCAGACTGAATTTATCTGGATGACTTGTAGGATAGGGATCTAGTAAACAAATGCAGTTTTCTCTTAATAAAGGCAGCAGCTTATGTGATAATACTTTTAAATGTGTCAGGGGGGATGGACTTCCAGATATGCTGCTAATTTCAAAGGCCAGAAAAGTTCTAGACTACATCACATAGAAAGTTTGGTGAAAGGCCCTCATTGCTAATTCATTGTAGTATCAGCCTCTTTATTGGCCCAGGAGAAACAGGAGCCTTTCATGACATCTGTTGGGTCAGAAACGACCCACAACAGTCCCAACAAAAGGAGAGAAATAAAGTGTAATTTCAGCCCTACAATTTATACATACATTCCCATCATATCAACTTTTGATCAGATCCCTTGGAAAAGAAATTTATTCTTGGTTGCCATTGACATTTTATTAAAATAATGTTTTATTCAATGGTCAGCAAATGGTTGCTATAAACTGTCAGATTTTTGTAGAGTTTAAGCAGTTTTGAGTCATCTTAACTTTGTGGATAGTTGTGGAGCTTGTCTGAGCAGTAAATGGATAAAATAATGAATCCAGAAAGAACTTACTGCTCAGTTCAGAGAAATATTACACTATAGTTTGATGTTCAAAGATCTCTTTCCATTTTTATCTCTTCCATCCTTCTCCCCGTCTACTTTCTGCTTTTTCCTATTCCAGTTCATCTTGGTGTCCAAATTAACAAAGTATGCCTTTCCTTCAAATTATGGTTTCAAACCACCATTTGAAAAGCTTCTCTAAATGATGGTTTAGCATCAACTGTAGTTTCCCACTTTGGACATCGCGATGAACTGTGACATACGACGAATCCATATGTTGACCAAGAGGGAATCCATACACAGAGAGATGAGCATACACGCTTGCAGTTGATACACCCAGTCGCCAAAATATTAATAATGTGAAATTATATCAGATTTGAATATGAGTTTTAAACTCACAAGTAATGTAGCTTGGCCCTAGAGCAGAGTTTCCCAACCTTGGCAACTTTAAGACACGTGGACTTCAACTCCCAGAATTCCCCAGCCAGCAGGCTGGCTGGGGAATTCTGGGAGTTGAAGTCCACGTGTCTTAAAGTTGCCGAGGTTGAGAATCACTGCCCTAGATTGTCCTGTTTCTGGTTTGATTGACTAGATTGAGTAGATTTAACTTAGAATAAAATGTGCCCTGAGAACACCTCACCAGTCTCTATGTCAGAATGGCAGTGAGCAAATATTCAGCATGGCCAGCAGCATCTACCAGAGAGGTCCAAAGAGGAAGGTTGTACATGCGTCAGTTTGCATGCACATACAAAGGGGAGGGGCTTGGATCACAATGCTGTGACTTCCCTCTTTCCTGGTTTACCTCTCCCTGCAGACACCATTGAGCACAGCATTACATCTACCTAGAGTCAGTACTTATGGATGACTTGTTCAGGCAGGACTTAGTCACAACTGAATTCAGTGGGACAGAGCTTAGTTTTGTTTTTTTCATTTAAAGTGAAACCAATAAAGTGTAAACATCGAAGGACGCAGCTGCTGTATCACCATGGCTTGTTCTCTAACATGTTTAAAACCCTCAAAGGCCAGCCCCCTGTGATTCAGAGTCTCTTAAAGCCAGTAATTATCTTAGTGTGATTTCCATAGCCATGTTACTGCATTGTGATCCATCAGTAGATATTATAAAAGAACACATGAGTGTTGTTGGACACTAATGATGACTCTTCTTTTTAGGAAGCAAATGAAGAAAGTATTTTTTCCCCACCTACAACCTGCTTGTTCTCTATCAGCATAATCCTGCATGCTGGGCAAAGATGACCCTAGTTAAGAATGTCAAGAATGCATGTGGCTTTTTGCTTCTTTCCAGGGGTATTCCTGTGGTATGTATTGCTCTTGGAATTGCTAGTGACTGAATTCTTGTGTTAGGCTTTGCTACTAAATCTTGAAACAGAGTGGGGAGGAAATATAAGTGGTCTATGTGGCTGCTGCATGTGCCTTGATTTAAAAAAAATGATAAGATAATGATCCCTTGGATCAGTTTTGTGAAACTATCGTCCCTACTGCCCCACCCCCAGCTAATATACATCATGGCACACGTGTATAACCCTCTAAAGATTCAATATGCCTCACGTTGTTGGTTTAGGAAATGTTAAAGAGAGTTCTTTATCCATACTTGGCCAACATGATGCATTGTGGGTAAGGTTCAGATTTGTACAGTACTCAATGGGCAGCAGAGTAGCTGTGACAGACCTAGACGGCACTCACGGTTTAAGCATCCGTGTATTCAGTCTTTGGTGAGATTGTCAAAATCTCATAAGATTTGGCTATTTCTAAACATACATGAAAATTTTACCAATCCACGTTTATAGATGTGGGGGACTGTCTTAGTCTCTGCATGAAAGGTAATCTTTGCCTGTTTATTCACAGTGAACTCTTCATAGGAGTTTTTATTTCAAACTTGTTTAGGATGAAGAACCGATTTAAATTTTTAGTTTTCAGAGCTACATATGGATGTTCCAGAATAAATCCTAGGATTAAGGGATGTCAAGCCTAATCCTTGTGACCCAACTCTTACTCGGTTCTGTAAGAATGCCTGTTAGATTTCAGGCAGAAGTCTTTCCTGACCCTGGAAAGGACAGAGAGGTGCCGAGTCTTGACCTTCCATCATTTTGGATTTAGTCACGTTGGGTTGAGTTCCCCTATAAAGAGGAGGACCAGGTCCTGTACTGACTAATTGCATGTGCATGGCTTGTGAATCACTTTGTCCAGACTAATTCTGGAAACTCTCTCCCTCAATAATAGCGCTTGTCTCCAATGTTCATTATCTTTTATTTCTGAGAACCTGCTAAATCATCCCATTTTGATGTCCATCTTCCTTTCTTGAGGTCCTTCTATCTTTCTTGAAATGGTAATGTTCTTATTGCTGAAGCCTTGCTCCTATATTCCTAAAAGCCTGCATATTGAAAAGAACAGAGGGATGAAGTTCAGTTTCTGATCTGCCAGTGCCATTTGGCCCAAAGCAAAATGTCATAGTCAAAGCAGTGGGAGCACCACCATCCTGCCATTTACTGCCCTCCCTTGGCACAGCAAAAGGCTTTTGGAGGAAGAGTGTGCACAGGGCACTATTTATTTATATGATGCCTTTGATGATGGAGGATTGACTCCAGCCAAGTGGTTCAACAAAGCACCTCCCTCAATGTAAAATCCATCATTAACACATTGCTTAAAGAGCCATAGAAATGCAGTGGTCTGTGGTTAAAATGATCTGATGTCAGAATGTGCATTTCCTAAAACTTCCTTGTTACATTCTTAGAATCAGCAAAGATTCCACCCAACGCAACACTGATCTTTGAAATTGAACTGTATGCAATAACTAAAGGACCACGGAGTGTGGAAGCATTTTCTCAAATAGACCTGGATAGTGACAAAAAGCTTTCAAAGCAAGAGGTATGAGGAATAATATTCTAAGTTACTTCATTAAAGCATTTCATTTGTTTATAGACAGTCATTCTATCTAGTACTGTGGAATAAATGTATGAACTGCTTTCTTTTTACAATCATGTTTTATATATTAAAACAAATCTTTTTTCTTTTCTTTTCTTGGGAAGGGATGTCTGGATCATCACCAGTTCATTTGGTTTATACACTTTTGATGTCTGTTCTAATAGTTAGAAATGCTAATTCTCATCAGTCCTCCAGTGTTGCTTGAATTCAGTGTTGCTTTAGACCTGGGTGGATAAGTTGTGACTCTGGATACCAATTCACAACCTTCACCATTAGCCACGATGACTAGTGCTGATCGAATTGGAGTTCAACAACTTCTGGAGAGTCCCATATTGTCCATCCTTGTCTTAAACCACTTCCTCTTATCTGGGATTCAGGCTCATCTCCATGACTCTAAGACATTAGCCATTCTTTGGGGAACACAGATGTAAGCTGTTTGGCTTCTTGTATTGTGCTCCCCAGCAGTCTCTCTTTCAGATGAGGAGAGCTATGACCTATTCTCACCACTGAGGAAAAACAATATGGGAAGATATTGAGCATGGGAACAGTGAGCATACTGTTGCATCCATGCTAGAAGTAGCAATTCTTTTTCTGTCCCCGTCTTGCTCAAGTTTGCCAGAAAAGACAACCAGACCAGTGGATCCCACTCTCAGATAAACTAGTTTACCTGAGACTCTTTTGCTTTCCTAGTAGAGGATTCTGCTTCATTTCCTCATGGGTAAGGAGCTCACTAATTTTAACAGTGGCCTTTCTTGGATTCATCCCTCATGCACGAATATGCAGTTTGGGAAAATCCTCCTCCTCGACTGTAAGTTGCTGGTGTCAGTGGTTTGTACTAGTGATGGCTGCCAGCAAAATGGATCCCTCTGGTAGAACAGATTCAACTTCCTGCTCTAGCCCTGCTGTGTTTCCTAAAAATATGTTCCAGAGGATTGAAGGTGCAAGTGTGAGGTGAGCAAGGAAAAGGCTTGTTTTGTGAGGTGGTCTGTTTTGTGACCATAGATGGAACTTCATATGTTTTAGAATATAAAAATGCTTGTCTTCTTTTTATGTAGTATATTGATTTTCAGTCCGTGTAGTTGACTGTCCATATATTGGGGTTCTATACAACAGAAGTTGAAATTATTGTTGTTTTTAATTCCTTTAGATAAACCATTATTTGAAGAAAGAATTTGAAAGAGATGGCAAAAAACGTGATTCTTCTGTTCAAGATAGTATTTTGGTAGATATATTTAAAAAGAACGACCATGATGGAGATGGCTTCATATCTGCCAAAGAATACAATATCTACCAACATGATGAACTATAAGAACGCATTGTTCAAAGGTCTACTTGTTGCTTTATGGACCTTGGTGTCCTGATCTTGCAGTTTTCATGGGCCATGGAGCATCCACAAGGATTTCCCCAGTCATCACAACTGAGTGACTTGGCTGCATGTCTGATGAAATCAGTACCAATTCTCTTCATAAACAAGCCTTTGTAGATGTATCCAAAGGAATCTAAAGCTCTGGCACTGGATTTGATGAATCAAATACACATCATACCCAAATGTATAATGAAGCAGCCCCATTGGTTTCACTGGGGTTTCTCCTTTAGATTTATAGCCACATTTTAAAATCCTTTTTGTGTTACATACCATTTTATATAAATTCACTGTGGTAATTTTTTATTCTTTTTAATCAAGATTAAAATTTGTTTCAATTATGGTCTAATAAACTGCAACAGAAATAAAATCTGAAAAGGGGGTATAAGTGGTATGCTTCCTAAACTTAACAGAACACTCCCAACTATGCAAGAATTTCCAGGATATAAATTTCTGTCAGGTAAACTTAGGCAATGGAGTTGCTGTTTCAAGCATCTTTTCTTTCTACATAGCTCAGAGGCTCCATACATGTGTATATGGGGGTGTGAGAAAAATTTGAAGCAGAACAGAAGTAATTTTCCTCTGCCTCCATGCTTTTCTGAAAAAAAAATAATTGCATTGGGGCTCTGTTAACACATTTCCACATTTTGTTGTTCTTGTTCAGTCGTTTAGTCATGTCCGACTCTTCGTAACCTCATGGACCATGGCACGCCAGGTCTTCCTGTCCTCCACTGTCTCCCTTTAATCCACTATGCTGCCATAATTTATTAATCATCATCATCATCATCTCCCGGAGTTTAGCACCAACCAGGCTTGCAATCCTTATTTAAATCAAAAAGCTTGGATAGTTAACAATATCCTGACATATTTTGATGGTAGCCTATATATATTTTTCAGTTGATTTTTCTTGAAGGGAGAAGAATAAGAATCTGCGCCTCGAGGAAAGCTAGGAAGAGAGAGATGGTGGGAGATGGCCTATCAAGAGCATTTATTAATAATATGCAATGCTCCCTCAATCACAAGTTTGAATCCTCCATTTCTTTACCATAGCATTTGGGAAGCAGTTCCTTATAGCAAATGTGCACTAGTGCCATATGGGAGCAGTATGTCCAGCGAGGTTTGCTTTAGTTTTTCAGAATGCACTGAAATAGGAAGTAAAAACAAGAGGCGTGGAAGAATATGTTAAAATATGTTAAAACAGAAAACACGCAGCACAATAGCTTGCAAATAACACTATATGAAGCATCCAAGAGAACGTACAATCCTAGCTTATTCTTGCAAATAATTTATTTCAGCCATAATTACTGCTTTTGGAACAAATTAACTGTTTCCGTTTCCTAGATTCAAATAAAAACTCGTCTCCTAAGGTTAAAACTAGCATGTTTGTCAGTAAGTACTTTTAAAAATGAGTTGCATTCCAGGAATCACTGTTTCTCTGTACAAGCTGAAGTTGGAGCTATATGTCATATTTTTCTACTGAATGTGCTGCTAGTTTTACTTTGCAGGTGTTTTGTTTGTTTTTAGTGCCTTCAAGTCAGTCTTGACTCCAAGCAAAGTCCATGCACTTTTATTGGCAATATTTTTTGGAAGTGGTTTGCCCTTGCCTGCTTCCTAGGGCTGAGAGAGAGTGACTGGCCCAAGGTCACCCAGCTGGCTTCGTGCCTAAGGCGGGACTGTCTCCTGGTCCCTAGCCTGGTGCCTTTAACTACTACACCAAACTGAAGTTAAACTTGCAGGACCACCTATCCCCAATGGTTTCTCCCTGTCCCACCAGGTCTGGCGGGGTGGGCATGCTCTGGGTCCCCTTAGTGCAGAGCTTTCCAAACTCTGTCGCGACACAAAAGTGTGTCGCCACACACAGCCTGGTGTGTCACCACACAACCCGGAAGCACTGATCATCATCAGCGCTTCCGGGTTTTCCCGCAGCAACACACAATGGCGGCGCGCAAAAACCTGAAAGCGGCAGCAGCGCTTCCGGGTTTTTGCGCGCTGCCGCAATGGCAGCACTTCCGGGTTTTCCCGCGGCGACACACCAACAGCGGTTGGTGTGTCGCCGTGGGAAAACTTTGGAAAGCCCTGCCTTAGTGAAACCATATTGCCTAGTGGGACCTTGGAAGTGTGCCTTCTCTGTCATGGCATCTGCCTTACAGAACAGACTCCCCCTGGAGATACGGATGGCCCTGACCCTGTTGGCTTTCAGGAAAGCAGTGAAGACCTGGCTTTTCCCCCAGGCCCTAGGGCCAGGGTGTTGATGGAGCTGGCATGGTGTGGTTGATGGATGCAACTGTTATTGGGGCCTCAACATTGTTTCAGATGTTTTTTTTAATTTTAATTGAATTGTGGTTTCGATTATTGTTTATCGTCCAGGGTTCCTTCTGGTAGATTGGTGGCTATATAAGCTCGTTTAATAAATGCATACATATTGTACATATATAGAGGGGAAAAATAAAATCCTTATCTGTTTCTCAACCTTGCTAGAAGGAACCTACAGATTGTTTAAACCCAAAGTGGAAGAAGAATGTTCCTGAGCAGAAATAGATATAAGTGTTGGCACCGATAACTCCTAAATTGAAGGCAGTTTGCTTGGCAGCTAAATAGAATTACTGTAGGCCGATTATGAGAAGGATAATGTACAGTATTTGCAACACCAGGGTTTCTAATTCAACAACATTATAAAAGGTGGCAGATACTTTAGCAAGTATATAGAGTAACCTTGTAAGGCAACACACTTGCAGTTAATAATATTAAGTCATTTACTTACCCTTTTGTGGTTTGGGTTTTTGTTGGTCTGGTTAATGCTTACACTAATCTTGATCACCTACAATGGTTACATCATCATATGCATAATGCAGGCAACCACATTGGAAATGGAAATAGTTCTGGAGTGTGGTGCAGCATACATATCCATTGTAAGGAAGGAAAATCCAGAGGCAATGGCGATTGCATCTGGATGCTCCAACCTTACACAGGGTTGATAAGAAAGGAATGTAAAGAATGAAGAATAGGGTGGGGGTACCTGCAGACCAGCAAGGCAAAGTGATTAGACAGCAATTAGCACCTCCAGGGCAAGAGACAGAAAAGCCCATGGAAAGAACGGACCAGCTGCCTATGGAAAGCAGGAAGGTGGAGGTCAGAATCGAATTACAAAGAAGAGAAAACGAAACAAAGAGGGAGGGACAGGGCAAAATGAGAACTGAGTGTTTAAAGGAGGTATCTGAGCAAAGAAGTTATTTGTGGCTTTAATGGAGGATGATACTTGATGTAATAAAGAGATTCACATATCCCTCGTGGCTGGTGCTGAAAGTTACTTGGTTTAGATTCTAAAAGATCATAAACCTCACATCCATGAGCATTTGTGTGACGTGTGTGTGTGTGTGAGAGAGAGGGAGAGAACAATAAAAAAGGAAAAGAGTAACAAACATAATGAACAAACAAAATACATTCACCATGCTTAAAGAGAATACAATGTGTATTCCATTACTTTTCATACCAGCATTGGTCAAACATAGTAAGCAGGGGTTTTAGGAGGTTCTAGGCTTCTCGAATTTAACAAGAAAGAAAATAATGGCACCATCTTATGGCTATGTCTTAGTACAGTATTAAGGTTAGCATTGTATCAGACTTGCAACCAGTTTTATAAAGTGTAAGGATTTTTTTCCCTCCAGAATCATCTACAGTATCTTTATTACAAGTTATTTTCAAACCTATTAAAAGGCAATAAAATAAGTAGTAACAATGAACTGTGACAAATAAACTAAAAGGGAAAAGGTAGTTGAGAAATAACTGCAACTGTAAATGAAAGCATGTCTTTCTTATAACTAGCTTTTATTTCCCCATTTAAGTATATATTTAACCAGAGCAAACTGATACTTCAGTTAAATATTTACATAATATTGAATATATTTTCTTATATTATTGTGGTGTAGTTAAGATAACTAACATTCCTCAACAGCAAGTACTTCCAAATTTGCTAGACTAGAACCGAAAAAAAATATAAGCTCCTACTGTGACATTTTTAGATTTTAAAAAATCTATTTTAAGATTTTAACTGAAAAGTGTACGTATTAGCAACCCTGCAATATGTAGCTCAAAAGAAATCCAAGAAAACAAATTTTGGAAAGAAATTTTATTAGGTTATTTCTAAATTGATACTTATTTTTATAACAAGAAACCTTGCTTTTAAAAACAGAAGCAAATAAAAGTCTTTGTGGTTCTGTCTTTTACATGTTTGCAGTCAAAATTCACAGAGCTTGATGGCACAATCAAACCTAGTTGAGATATAGAACTGGACCCAGATTAAGTTAGTTGCATTTAAATTCCACTGAAATCAAGATGAAAAGATAGCTGTGACTTAGCTAGTTCAATTGGTTTCACTGGGAACGAAGTACAATTAACTTTGGAGCCAGCCCTTAAACATTTATCAAAAATCTACTTTACCCTCTTGTGCCAAAGATCAAAACAAGGCACAGCATGGAGTCGCACAAACTTTTGTCCATTAAAAAAACACTCAAGGCAACCATAAACTGTTTCCCTTCTGGAACTTCCCATGCCACATAAAGAACAAGGACCTTTAGGGATGTTGTTATTAAGCAAATTCACTCGTGCATGAGCTCCTTCTCGGAAATAGTTTGTGGAAACGTCAGTCGTGCTTGCTGTTTTTTCATAATAATCTGCAAAAAGGTCATCTAAATAATTATCGGAGTGGACAATGATATCCATCACCCTTTTGTCTGTAAGAAAGCAGACATACACAAAGAAGAAAGATTCCTAAATTCAAGTGGCACGTTATATTGGTCACACACTGAAAAAGCTGCAAAGCACACTTCAGTTCAGAATCTGCATTGATCATAACTATGTAATCAGCAATAAATATTATTATTACGCACTAGATATTAGTAGAATAATTTTAGCTGCTTAATAGATTTCCATTATGATTTCCCACACAAACTTAATCAGCGATTTTTACTTTCTTTTTTTCTATCTCATATGAACTCATACATAAACATGAAAATATACTGTACATAGGTATCCACCGAAGTGGTACCTATTAATCTACTTGCATTTGCATGCTTTCAAATTGCTAGGTTGGCAAGAGCTGGGGCTAGTGTGGGAGCTCACTCCGTCACGCGGGGCTAGGGATTCGAACCTCCGAACTTGCGATCTTCCGATCGACAAGCCTGGCATCTTACCTGCTGAGCCACCACGCCCCTAACTGCACTCTGACCAAGGTTCTAACTAGGGTTTTTACACATTTTATTCACCTTCTTCATTAGGTCAGAGATTTTTTTTTAATCCATTCAATCGTCTCCAATTCAGATCAGGGATTAAGTATATGTAACATTTCTCCAATGATTATATCTGAATCTAGATCAGAGAATTGATGGCAGGAATTTGGGAAAGTCTAGATTAGAGTACATATGTTAGATTTTAAATACCATAATATAGCTATAACATTATATTGCTGAACATTGTAAGGCATCTCCCTATTCTTTTAAACATAATCTAGAATTGTATATAAACTCAATTATGTTAATTAAAATATATGTACCATGCTTATTTTGAAACTTTTGCAGTTATTTTAATTAGGCCCGTAACAGTCTTACTGTTATTGTTCTGATAAAAAAAACTATTCTCAGTGCTATTAAAGGCTGATATTAATAATGATATCTTTAAATTAATCAAAGAAATGTAAATAAATATTAAACACCATACTTCGATGAAACAGATTTTTCCTTAATTTGGTTAGTGAAAATGATCTTGATGGCTCTTTTTCAAATCCTCCTTTTGATTCTGGAGCGACACAGAGTTCTGGGAGAAAAGTATTTGAAATAGTGTTACTCAAAAGCAGCATTAAGTTAATGAGAATAGCAGTTAATGACATTTCATTTGTTTTATGATCTTATGGTAAAGATACATTAAATCAGCCTTTCTCAACCTTTTAACCCTGGAGGAACCCTTGAAATATTTTTCAGGCCTCGGGGAACCCCTGCACATTCAGGCTCAAATATAGGCCAGAAGTTACAAAATTATTATATTCGCTTCATGGGTAGGCCTGTATATATGCATTAACAGTATTCTTAAATTAAAAATAAAGAATGAAACTTACCTCTTTAATGTGAAGCTCCCCGAATTTGAAATATTTTTTTTAATAAATTGGGATCTCCCAGGGAACCCCTAGTGACCTCTTGCAGAACCCTAGGGAACCCTGGAACCCTGGTTGGGAAACCCTGCATTAAATTATTAAGAAATGATGGAATACAATATCAATAGGAAGGCTGATTCAGCAATGGACAATTGGACTTGGAAGCAGATTTCTTTGCTGGACCAGATACCCCAAATGGTTTTCTAATTATGCAAATTTATATAAATGCAGTCCTGATAAATCTACATGATAATGAACAGAGATCTACATTCCCTTTCAATACAATGCAGATACCATTCTGTGCCCCATCCTCCCTTTTGGCCCTTTTTGATCCACTCATTCTAAACAATGCAACAGTTCTCTCTGGATTGCAGACAAAGCTACTGTAATGAAAAACACATACTGAAGATAAAATGATGACAATCTGATTTTTTAAAAAAAAATCTAGGTAGCTTCGAATCAGAAGAGAGGAATGGGAATTCTGAAATTGACTCCAGCATGCAGATTTCCCCCACCCCCAATGCACAGGAAATTGTTTTGTTGTGTGACACCATCTGTTTCTTTCCTTTTAGACTGCCGAGTACTTGAATTTGTCTGAGTAGCGTACAAGGAAATTAAAAACATATATTTTTAGCATATAATACTATGCTAAAAACAATAGATAAAGAAACCAAGAGGAAACCAGATGCAAGAGTTAAAAAAACAAGGCAGCCTACAGAATGGAAGGAATGCCAGCCACAAAAGATGACTGTACAAAGTTCTCTTAAGCACCAGATTTTACAGGCATCTCAGCTTGACCCTTCATGCTTGCTAAAATGATTTCCTACCGTTACCTGCCACCAGTAAACGAGTAGTGGCTGCAGTGTAACCTCCCTTGTTCTTTCCCCCATGGGTATCTGCCTTTTGGTGCAGCCTTTTGGGGAAGGAGCAGATTATGCAGAGGGGACAAAGAATCCAGTCCCTCAGTGCTGATAGATGGAGGTAACTGGAGACACCGGTGGGTGGTGCTTTTCAGCCAGACTACAGATTCAATTAGTTAGTGCAGCCATCACTTTGATATATTGTACTCAAAGCACCCCTTATCACCCCCATTAGTTAAATAACTGTTAAATAACTATCTAACAGGACTGCAATAGATAAGCAGCAAACAAGGAATTTTCATATGAATATTACATGAATGTTTTGCTGAACCCAGATTCAAACTATTCAGGACAGTAGCAGATATGTATCTTTTAGATTAATTACCTTAGTTTTATGTTGTTTTACTTTTATCATAGTTTAATTGACTGTATGTTGTCTAACCCAGAGAATTCTTACTACTGGGTGGTATCACAGTCTATATTGTGCTCCTAGTAAAAAGTAGCCTGCATTTTCTAGAACAAAAGAGTTTTACTAACTCTCCTCTGTTTTGCAATCCATTCTCTATTGCTGTTTCCCAAACAGCTTTCTTTCTACTGGTAGTCCTCGCTTAACAACCATTCATTTAGTGACAGTTCAGACTTACAACGGTGCTGAAAAAACTGACTTATGGCCGGTCCTCACAGTTACGGCCATCACGTCCCACGGTCACGTGATCAGCATTTTCAACCTTCCCAGCCAGTTTCTGGCAAGCAAAATCAATGGGAAACTGCATGATTCGCTTAACAACCACATGGTTTGATTAACGCTCATGGTGATTCGCTTAACGACTGACACAAAAAAAGTTGTAAAATCAGGTCGGATTTACTTAATGACTGCTTTGCTTAGCAACCAAAATTCTGGTCCCAATTGTGGTCGTTAAGCGAGGACTACCTGTACCATGGAGTCCTTGGTGCTCTCTGAGCCTTGTTTATTTATTAATTAATTAATTTATTATTTAAATTTATATGACCACCCATCTCCCCCAATTATTTCATTGCCAGGCTAGGCAACATCTTCAGTGCGAACGTCTGCAAGAAACGTCTGCAAGAAAACAACAAGGCTCAGAGAGCACCAAGGACTCTACAGTTCAACCCTGAGCTACAAATATTCTCTTTGATTGGGACTACCTGTATGCCAAACTCCAGTTCAGCTGGAAAGAAAGCCCAGAAGAGGAGGAACAAGCAATGATGAAGTGAACAGAAGGTGGAGAAGGGTTTACTTTCCCTCACCTATCTACCCTTTTTATATAAAAGTCATCTCCTTCTTATTTCATAAAAGAAGAGAGAAATCTAGTTGCCCCCTACTGAACTGGAACTATTGGTGCTTCCGCATGTCATATTGCGGCTATATACACATGTAAAATAAGACTATAAGGTTCTGTCTTACATTTATATTGTGAGATGAAGCAGAGTTATAAAAAGAATATTCAGTCTCTGAAATAGAACAACTTTAATTATACTAGCAATCAAGACTGCAAACCAAATCAATTACTTACCAAAATTACCATCCAGGCGTATATAAAGCTCAAACACACTAAATGCAATAGTTGTGTGTGCAGGAAAGACAATTGCTTTGTCACGTCCTTTGTAATTATGGTCATCAATAATATGAAACTAATTGGGAAAAAAAAAACATTTTTATTGTAAACCACCCAGAGTCCCTCTTCTGGGGGGAGATGGGCGGTGGCAAAATTTGAAAAATAAATAAATAAATAAGATATATACTGCATTAATATCTCTCTAAAATGACAGCATTTGAATTATAGTATTCAAATATAAGTGCTGCCATATAAGTGCTGGAAAACAAAGTATATTTTCCAGTAAAACACTTTTTCAAGTGATGTAAGAGTCATCGTCATCATCACCTAAAATTCTAATGAACTGAGGACAAATATTTCAATGTATACAGCATGATTAAAATGTCTGAGGCAGAAATCAGGTAAACCTGATCAACTACCAGCCCGTTTGTACTCAAAATACAAATACAAATGAAACCCTAGTAATTTCTGGGCTCAATTTCAGTTTCCAATTCATGGCACATTCATGGGCATAACTCAAAGAAGCACTTGCTTAGGGAATGGTTCAGAAAAGAGAAGTAACAAAGACTGTTCTTGAAGGTAAGGGAATCCCATGCATGCATCAAAACCTCCTCCTTCAAGGCATATAAATGAACTGGAATGATACATTTAACTGGATAAACTGACTAGACCAACTACACACTTTTGGGTAAGCAGCAAAGTTTCAGCATTCCTTATTTTCTAGTACAAGAGCAGCAATTAAATTAGAGTTAATTTGGCTAGGTTATTTTTTCTGTAAATCTTTTATTTAATTGTAAATCTTTTATTTATTCTGAACTGCCTAGAGTCCCCCGACAGGGGAGATGGGCGGTAATATAAATTCAAAAAAATAAATAAATAAAATTAATGATTATTAAAAATGTGTAGAAGATGACTTTGTAATAAATCAATATGGAAAATGCATACTTAAAGCAGGGATGTCTTCTGGGGGGATGTCAAAAAAGTGAAGATGGTGGGCCCAATCATGTGATCAAAGCTCTGCCCCTTTTTCCCTGCATGCAACATGTGCAATACATGTAAAAAAGGGGTGGGACTTAAATCACATGGTTGGGCCCACCATCTTGATTATTTTGATTCCCCCCCATGGAAGCCTCACTTAAAGCCAGAGACAAAGTATTCAATATACACCAGCAATTTTGTAAACTGTGCTCACTTACTCTCATTGTGTCACCTCTCATACCAGCATGAACAGAGAGAGAACACTGTCGTGTTGTCCGAATACTCTCCGTGACGACACAAAGAACTGTTCTACTACTTTCTCGTGACTGACGAACAAGGCAGTGTTCAAAATCCACTTTTCTAAAATAACCAAGAAATAATTCTCAGAGTCTTGCATTATTCCTATTTACGATATCTGAAGATTCAGTAATTGGGTTTAGGTAATATTCATAGTTCTCAAAACTCATTTGTAGAGTACAGATATAAAGTAAGCAAAATCAGCAAGGTAATAAAAAAAATTATCATACCAACCTACTAGTTAATTCTCTGAGCAATGTCGGTACCTCAACCTCATGTTTAGTTACAATACCAAAAGAAGCCTTCACTGCAAGGGAATCTGATCCAGCAATACTGACCCCAGAAGAGTTCATGATGTGATTTCCTTGCCTGCCATTGAGTGCTACATCAGATTTGTCTTCATAATTCAGTAATTGATAGGATGAAATACCTAAGGGGAAAAGATGGCTTATTGATGTCTCTAAAAATCATCATATTTATATATATTAATAGAGATGGCAGACTTAGTGAACAAATAAACCAATCTTGGAATCCTCTGATGAACTCCAGATTTTACTGTCCCAGCTCAAATATCCTAGAAAGGTTCTGTATTTCTGCTTTTTCTTTTTCTGAAATACAGAAAATATTCCAGATACACACAAATAGGGTTCCAATACACTTATCTTATTCCATTCCTTTTCAGAGCATATAATTTGCAATGGCAGAAAATATTATGCCCTTTATTGTAACATGAAAGGATTTTAATTGTTATTAGCCCAAATTGCAAGCAACAATATTCCCTCTCTAGAGAATCAAATAAGATTTCATGATGTGGTAAGTTAAAACGTTTCTAGATAAATCACAGAATCCAATGACATATGGAGATATAAGAATTTGGATTGCATCCAAACCCAGCTAAGACTACATTTTTGCTTTAACTGCAGTGGCATCTAATCACAACTAATCTAGGGTGGGCCCTCTGGGTCAGTAAATACTCCCTACAACAGGGCTTTCCAAAGTTTTCCCGCGGCGACACACCAACGCTGTTGGTGTGTCGCCGCGGGAAAACCCGGAAGTGCCGCCGTTGCGGCAGCGCGCAAAAACCCAGAAGCGCTGCTGCCGCTTTCAGTTTTTGCGCGCCGCCGTTGGTGTGTCGCCGCGGGAAAACCCGGAAGCGCTGATGATGATCAGCGCTTCCAGGTTGTGTGGCGACACACCAGACAGCGCTTCCGGGTTGTGTGGCGACACACCAGACTGTGTGTGGCGACACACTTTTGTGTCGCGACACACAGTTTGGAAAGCTTTGCCCTACAAGATTGTGTGTGTGTGTGATCTGATGTTAACCTCAGTTTCTGTCTGTTTTTTAGGCTTGGGCTAAACCACCTGGAGAGTTGCCTTGTGAACCCTTTTCCAAATCCAGTGTCACAGGCCACATGTTTGATCGTGCTCATACATGCACGACCGACACTTCTGCTGGGACTGCAGCAGGTGGGCCTTGAAGCAGCCATCCTGAGCCTTTGAGAAGATGTGGCACTTTAACACTGTGCACTGAAGAACTTTACAAAGACCTTCTGCTTCTATAATAAACATTACCAGCAGGATGTCGCTGTATGAGGACATGAAGTGTGCTCTCTTCTAGCAGTTTCCTTCTTTACGAGGATATGAAAAATGCATTTCTAGAAAATGAAAAGTGCTTCCCTTACATTTACTTTAAGGCCAAATTACAACTGGAAAATCAGGCAGCTAACATAAAAGGAGGAAACAGTGTTATACGGAAACAGTATTGTAATGCAGGCGAATTAAGTTCTGTAAGAAAAGATATGTCACATTTCATTGGAGTTATAATAAAATGTATGAACTTGCATAATTAAATATTAATGTTGCAGTATTAAGGATATCTGTTACAAAGTAAATCCTATCGAATTCAGTTAGGCTTACGTCTAAACAAACGTATTAAAGTTCATGTTGGAATCAGGTATTATATATTTATCCTATTACACAGAACAGATTACATCAATAAAATGAATAAATGTTTTAATAACAAAAAGCAAGTTCTTAAAATGTATTCCTCAGCTTTCTAATCTTGTAATGAAAACACTAACAAAGAACGTTTTTTTTTTAAAAAAACGTTTCTTTATATCAAACTATTTGAGTTTTTTCTTTTCCTTTACAACAGCTTTGCCTTTTTTTCCCAATGCTGCTTTGTTTTCTATTTTTTTTCTTTGTTCAGCAAATTATGTACAGTTTTATAAGCTTTGAAAGACTTTAAAGGACTTACCTGCAGATATTTCTTTCTCTCCTTGAAGAATATCTTTTAGGCTGAATGGTGTTGAAATAAATTTTGAACTTTTAGAAAGAAAGCAGTTTTTCTTCTTGATAACAAGACTGAGGGGCTGATATTTATCAGCTTCACTGAGGCTACGGACAGGAACTAATTGACCTCGATCACCAACCTGCTTAACAAAACTTTTAGTAGCAGCAGCAAACATATTATGCATACACATAAAAAAATAAAACTTTTATCAACTCTTGCAATTTCCAAACCATAGAGCCATATTAAAAACTTTTCTAAGTTGATCAGTACAGAACAAAAACCCTACTTCGTCCTAAAGATCATTATGTTTAACCGAAAGGGAAGCATCGGCATTATTCTAATCATCCTTTTCCAGTGTATATTCAAGAACTCCTTTTCATTGTCCTGGTAGAGTCACAATAATTAATAATAAATTAACAAAGTAAACTGATAGGACACAGCTAGAGCAATACCCTTCTGTAGTACCATTCTAGCTTCCATATCACTTTCACACAACATAGAAAAACTCCTATTTTTAACTGCAATTAATTTTTAAAATGATTGTTACTGCAACATATATCATGAATGGGATTTTCTTCTCTAATCTCTGTGTCCTTTTCCACCATGACACTAATTCAACCCAAATTTACTTCAGTAGGGATTCCCAGTTAATTTGCATAATTTTGAGGTCACTGTATATTGCAGTTCAACTGAGGCTTCTCATTTCTAGAATTTTACGGAACTCAAGACATCTTCTGTCTGAACCTCACTCAAGTTTTCCCATCCTTTCTTCAGTCTTTCTTTCAGACTTAAATATAAGGTAAACAAAAAGATAACCAACTACCAAAATTATATTTCTTCAATTTTTCCATGCTGTGATTCAACATTTAAACAATGAAGTGTACCTTGACTATACAGAATATTATCTATTTATGTCTTTAAATGGGCTTTTATATTAATAGGTACCACTTCGGTGAGTAGGTAACTTCTTTGGACAACGCTGGCTCTTCGGCTAACAAACGGAGATGAGCACTGGCCCCTAGAGTCAGACACGACTGCACAAATGTGCGGGAGGAACCTTTACCTTTTACCTTTACATATGGATATAGATGCATAGATACACAGATATAGATATAACGTGGGCATTTTTTATCTTGACTTCCTAGATACTAATACTAAAAATACTATTTTTCTTTTTCATTTTTAAAATTTTCTTTGTGTTGTATTTTGTCTTTGCTTTTGTTTTGGGGTGGGTTTTTTTTCCCTTCACCATGTGACATTTTATAGATGTTTTCTTTTTTAAATGATAAAACTCATTTATATAATAGTAATCAAGACACATTGTTATATTGTCAGAAACAAACAACTTCTTTAAATGAAATATTAATTGAAATGCTTTTAAAGTTACTTGCATCTACTTTTGCTCCATTCCAGGTGGTGAGTTATACTCACATTTTTTGACAGGGGACCAAACCACACCTGTAATATTAATGATGGACCATATTGTAGGGCTGTTGTAAACCAAATTAAATAACCCATTACATCCAATTTGCAGTGTTAATACTGAATGATACCGCAGCCTTGCGGTACAGTACTTGCATCCTCAACCTAACCTACAGGGCTTTGTCGTTGTATATGCTTTCTCCAGTATCAGTATGATTTCCAACTTGCAATATTAATGAGTTACAGTACCAAAAAATTAATTTAAGCAACTCATCTTTTATCCACAATGGGGGAAAGTGGGCTGAGTTGGCATTTCAATTTACATGTGCAGTGGTATTTCTAGCATTCGGTATCAGCCATGACAGCAGAAGGACACGTGCATAATGATATTGCAACGCAACCACTCCTCTTTCGGAAGCAAATGCCAACCAGGCATCTTCCAAAGCATCGTTAGTATCCTGCCCCATCTAGGCCGAGAGAGAAAGCGACCTGGGCAACCCAAACCGAGCGCCAAAGAGCCAAAACGGCGAGGCGCGCAGAAAGCATTGAATGAGACCCCGCCTGCTTCACCCGTGGATGGGCTCCTCCCCACGTGAGTCACCGGAACCACGTGTGTCCCTTAAAGTGGGGCCGGGCTAAGAGGAGGGTTCCCCCTGGGCAGGGGCAGATGGAGGCTCTGGCGGTGGGTAGCGTGGCTCCGTCTCTTCCTTGCGCGCCCGTGACGCCGGAGGAATTGTCAGGGCAGCGGAGCTCCCCGAGAGCAAAGCCGAAACTCGCCAGGTCAGGCGGCGCGCGGGGTGGGCTGAAGCGCCGCCACAGGCAGACCTTGGGCAAAAATGCCCTGGAATCTACGCCACGAGGAGGGAAGAGGTTGCGGGCACCGTGGGGCTGCCCGTGGTGGGGGTCGTGGGGGCTGCGGGCGCCGTGGGGGTCGTCTTTTAAAGGGGCACCTACGGCTGGCATCCTTCCCGGGCCCGGAGCGGCTTGCAGTTACATAACGCGGTCCCCAGAACAGGCGTATTCCCCAGAGACTTCGAGATGATGGGGACTGGACTCGAGACCTTCTGTTGGTGGCAAAGTATGGAGACTAGAAATGAAAGAATCCGGAGCAATTTGGAGGTAGAAAGGAGGGCTTGACTAAGGTCCCCGGTTTGGCTCCAAGCAGGTGGGAAAAACTCCTTCCTGAAATCTTGCAGAGCCGCTGCTTAAGTGCTGAGCAGCCAAACAGGCTCCTTCGAGTCCAGTTCGTGACTTAATGGAGACATCCACACCGTTTTCATGGCAACAGGACAGAAATTGCTTGCTATTGCCCCTTTTGGGGATAGTTTTGACTTCCAAGTCACGTTTAGGCCTTGGGATTTCCTGGTTTCTCATCCAAGGACTAACTAGATCTAATCCTGTTTAGTTTTTCAAGATTACCAAGGTCATCTGGGTGGTGTTACCTGGCTGAAGGGGTAATGAATTCAGTTTAAATAATTTTGTTAAATTTGGTCCTGGAGATGAGAGTAAATTGGCAATCCTCTTTGCATGTGGAATTTTCTTTCTGTTCTGTGTGGAGCATCTGATGAGTATCTGTTTTGCTACATGTATGGTATATGCAGCTTTCAGATAGTATTATGAGTTTAATGTCCATGCACAATAATCTTCCATGGCTGAGTACATTTTTCTCCTGAATTACCCATACATTATCGAGAAGATGTCAGAGGCATATTTTCATATAGAAGTGCCTCAGCTGAACAGATGTCAGGTAGAGAGCATAAAACTGCCATTTTGTTTATGACTAAATCATAAAAAAAATGCTTTTAAATATTTTACTCCTAAACTAATTGACAGTTTTTGAAAAACAGTCATCTTGTTTAGAAAATGAAAGTGTACCATGTATTGTCGAAGGCTTTCACGGCCGGAGTTCGATGACTGTTGTGGGTCTTCCGGGCTGTGTGGCCGTGTTCTGGAAGTTGTGGTTCCTAACGCCAGATGCTGGCGAAATGTTAGGAACCACAGCTTCCAGAACATGGCCACACAGCCCGGAAGACCCACAACAGCCAAAGTGTCCCATGTCGTACTTTATTTCCACCCATTGGGAGCAATTGAATGGGTTTTTAAAAAAATGGATAGTGGTAAAAAGCCAAATAAACACTAGGAGAAGGGAAACAGTGCCTCTCTTTCCTAGAGAGGGAGTTTTGTCTTCTCTTGTGCCTGTGGGATTGCTTTGTACACTTAAGTAAGTGCCACTGGATTTGAGACTTTTAAATAACCATGCACAGGATTTAATGTATGATTTTGCATAACTGGTGTGTTTGTGTATAACAATGCTATTGCTGTAATTTAAAAATTAATAGCATTTAAAGCAAATTTGGATTTTTTTTTCAAATATCTAGGAAATGCAGCTTACGAGTTGCTATTTGTGATGGGATCTTGTAATAGCCCTTACATAATTTCCAATGTTGACAAGAGAAGGACATCTGTCTGTCTGTCTTATCATATAGTATTTGTGAGGTAGCAGGCTTAGCTCAGCTGCCCCCCAAGGCTATTAAGAGAATGGATAAAAGAAAAGGAAAGGTTCCCCTGTGCAAGCACTGAGTCATGTGACCCCTGGGGAGACACCGCTTTCACGACATTTTCCTGGCAGACTATAGAGCGGGGTGGTTTGCCATTGCCTTCCCCAGTCGTGATTACCTTTCCCCCAGCAAGCTGGGTACTTATTTTACCGACCTCGGAAGGATGGAAGGCTGAGTCGACCTGAGCCGGCTACCTGAGAACCAGCTTCCGCTGGGATCGAACTTAGGTCGTGGAGAGAGTTTCGGTTGCAATACTGCCACCTACCACTCTGCGCCACGAGGCTCATTGAATGAAGAGAATGGATAAGTAACCATTAACTCAGAAAGATTGTAGAAAATTGTGTAGAATTTAAACTCCAGTGCATCGACCTATATAAAAATTGACTGCTTTACACTGCAGGTAAATCATGTGTTGGGTGTATGTCAGCCCTTCTAGGTAGGCCCGGCCAGGAAACGGGTCCCACAAGAAATACTAGAATTCTTTTGATATAGGCTATAACCACAGAATCTTGAAAGCCTGACAGTGTTTCTCTTTCCCATCCCCTTATACCAGAGAATCAAAGCAGAGCAATCTTGAGTTTCTTTTTTTTCCAAGCTAAGTTCATGTTTTCCTGATGATTGCCACATACCTTCTTCAAGGCTGCCTCCATGCTCTTCCCTCTTGGGTTTCAGGAGAGTAGTTAAAACCTGGCTTTTCCTTCAAGCCCAGGAGAAAGGCATGCTTTGAATGTTGGGATGCACTGGTGGACATGGGACTTTGCTTTTTTTTAAAAAAAAAATCCATTATGAACCTACTGAAATTTTATTACTATTTTTTCAGTGAGTTTATTTTTATTGAGATTTTTTTTCTATGATGGTTTTGATTGCTAGCCACTCAAAGTCCTCTGCAGTGAGTGGCATACAAATATTATATGCATTAAATCAGTCCATAAAAGATTTCATAATAACTTCTGTCTATCAGATAGCACTAGGGAGGAAGTTCAGGGACAAAGTAGATGAGACATTGGGAGGCCCTAAAAGTTTTCTAGAAGGAAGCAAATAGCTTCTTGAGGCTAGATGGAGGAGGATGATATGGGAGGAGTTATCTTAATCCTTATTACCCACTCTCCACATTCTTATTTATACAAATGTAAAGAAATGGCAGATGTCATAGTTCTTCAACAAACTCTCTGATTTGACCTTCCTAATTTTGCTATAACACAAAAATATGTCGATGAACACAAAAATGTCATGGGTGGAAATTTTATGTTCATAATTAAGTGTATGAGAGAAAAAATGAAATTAAAACAAGGGCTATGAAGTGATGTAGGCTCAAAGAGGACAAGATATTCGAGAGCATGTGTGAGTATGCATATCATACCTGTCCGCATTTCCTTAAAACCTGATGGTCCTGTGCACATGCAGTGTGGCTATGCAGGCCCAGGAAAAGATGCGGTTAGTTTACGGAGATTCTGAGAGATCAAGGCATGTGTACCCATGCACACTCCAAATGGCCTTTTCCTCTCTGAATTTAGATTGCTGCACAGCCCTAATTAAGGCAAATGTAAGTGCTGCCTAAAAGGGGCGTGGTGGCTCAGCGGGTAAGACGCCAGGCTTGTTGATCGGAAGATCGCAAGTTCGGAGGTTCGAATCCCTAGCCCCGCGTGACGGAGTGAACTCCCGCACCCGCCCCAGCTCTTGCCAACCTAGCAATTCGAAAGCATGCAAATGCAAGTAGATGAATAGGTACCACTTCGGTGGGATGGTAACAGCATTCCGCGTGTGTCGTGCCGGCCACATGACCGTGGAGGCGTCTTCGGACAACGCTGGCTCTTCGGCTAACAAACGGAGATGAGCACCGGCCCCTAGAGTCGGACACGACTGCACAAATGTGCGGGGGGAACCTTTACCTTTAAGTGCTGCCTAAGGCAACATGACATTGAAGTATGGATACAGATACATGCCATGCACATTAGCTTGCACATTGCAGCAAAGTTAGTTGTCCTTGCACATGACAGCTAAATTGTGCTTCCTTTTCTCATACTTCTGGGGTCATATCCAAAGCATGGACTTGTGTCACTGCAGCTGATATTTACTAAGCCAAATGGCAAATAAGGTGACATTCCCTCCTATTTTCCCGATGTACACATTTGTATGAATAAAAAGTATAATCACAGTAGCGTACTTTAAATTTTATGCATTCTAATCACTAAATGTCATGAATGAAAAATTGAGCAAGATATTTTCAAAAGAAAAACGTGATTATTAAATATTTCTTCAATATTTTTCTTTTTCTTAAATAATTCTTCATCTTTTTTTGAATAGCTTGGAGGAAATCGTTGCAGACAAACCAAAGAAAACGCCAATTCAGCTGTTGCTTGAATATGGCACAAAAGCTCACCTTAATCCTGAATATGAATTTGAAAAAGCCGAAGGAGAAGTACATATGCCGGTCTTCACCTATAAAGTCACCATAGGTGACATCATTGCAACAGGTTTGTGAAAGTGTTGCAGTGCGTTAAGATTTATTTCTTTGATTCACTGCATGTAGGGTATGTTTCTTTTAAAAAGAATGAAATGTTTCTGTTTAGCATATTGCCTTCTCACATTGGTCCATAACTTGTGGCTGCCCAGATGAGGCTGAAATAACAGATGCTACTGAACTACGGCTATGATTGGCTTTGGCGGCTGGAATTATTTTGCTGGAAGTTGTGCTTCAGCAATATTTAGAGAGCCACATGTGCACCCATGAGTGCAAATACAACAGGTTTGTGCTGGATATCAAAATGGGGGAAGAGGATGCCCCAGTCTTTATACAAAACTCTGGTTTTTTTGTTGAAAAAAAAAACATGGTTACTGTTCTCTTGGCATTAAAAGTAAGGAAGCAGATAATATTTATTATAAATGTAGTCATAGCCTTCCAAACTGTGTGTCGCAACAGATTAGTGTGTTGCGACAAAACCCGGAAGTGCTGATGGCGCGTTGCCACCGCTCCTGCGGCAGCAATGGCGGTGGTGCATGTGGCGGCGGCGGCGCACCATCAGCACTTCCGTGTTTTAGCGTGTGAAACGAGGTCGCCGCCGTGCCGTTGGTGTGTCGCCAATGGCGGGACTTTGGAAAGCACTGAATGTAGTTATGGAAGAAAATGGGATCACAGGACAGCTGATTAAGTTCAGAGATCATGGTGGGGATAGGACCTAAACTTAGAGAAAATATGCCAGTATGAAGAAAGAAGTGGATCTCAGAGTGTGGATATCTTTCCAAGGCTAACTCCGCCCAAAACTGTTCTAATCTGTGTGGAAGGCAGCCATTTTAAAATTAAACAGAATTTGGAAGATGAATCCAGTCCTCTTACTTTCTTGAAGGCTCATCCCATCACTGCTATCTTACAGGCAGCAGCTAACACTGTGCAATAAAGGGGCATTCCCTCTGCCCCCCGCATTGATGCCCTTCCATTCTCCTCTCTTCTAATTCCAAACAATTCTCTTCCTCTTTCCATTCTGCCCCCTCTAATCCAATTTCAGAGCCCAAAGGGTCCAAGAGGTCTGTCCTGGTAACCTCTTACCCTTTCTAGCTTAATCGCTTCTGATGTCACCTTACCACTGATAAAACACTATATAGATGCAAATCCTATGTTTTTTCACAGAGTCTTATTTACATTGCCAGATATGATTGGCCATTTCATCCCCTTGGAAAAAGCACATTGGCCAGATCTCTGTAGGATCAGGACAGTGATTTCACATTTAATATTTTGAATAATAGATGGCGGAGAGAGGGAGAGGGAGCTGTGGCCGGGCTGTCCGTGTTATTGCATGGTGGTGTTTGAAGATGTGGCTCTTACCTGGGTGGATTGTTCAACCTATTTGAGCCAAAGGTCTGGAAGAGCAGGCCAGACTGGACTGGGGCACAGCATGCTGGAGGGCGGCTGCATTTGTGGCTTGCTGCCTTTGCTGCTTTGCGGCATTTTGCAGCATTTTTGCAGCGCTTTGCTGGCTGCGCCCGCTGATTCATTCCTGTTACTAGCAGCAGCTTTTTTGAATTTGAATCAGTGGCAACTGGACTTGGTTGCGTTTGGACTTTTTGGCTGTCTTTTGGAAAAGCAGGCTGAGGAGCGGGCCGGAGGATGGACTTGTGGTGCCTGAGGACTCAGCTGTGTTAGAGACGGCCCTTTTCTGCACCATTGTCTACTTCAGGGCTTTCCAAAGTGCTGCCGCTGGCGACACACCAGCGGCGGCACGTGCGCGCACGGTGGCGGCACAGGGGGCGCGCGCCGCCGCTTCCGGGTGGTGTGGCGACACACCACGCTGTGTGTGGCGACACACTTTTGTGTCGCGACACACAGTTTGGAAAGCTCTGGTCTACTTGCTACTGGATGCTGCTGGTCGCTGGGTTTTTTTTGCTGCTGCTGGATGCTTCCTCCTGCTTCTCCAGCTATTAGACATTGGGGCTTTGGGGGTGTAGGTGGTGGCTGGCAGGGGGGCACAGTGGAATGGCAGGCTGCTGTGGATTCAAACCCCCCCCCCCGGATGCCACTTTTGCTTTCCCCCGGGTAGCCCTGAGGGAGGGAGGGAGGGAGGGAGGGAGGGAGGGAGGGAGGGAGGGAGGAAGGAAGGAAGGAAGGAAGGAAGGAAGGAAGGAAGGAAGGAAGGAAGGAAGGAAGGAAGGAAGGACAGGGTTCTTTTGGCTGTTGAGTTGCTATGGTGATTGTGTGCCTGATTCCTTCTCTTGGGTGAGAGCCAGAGGAGGCATTGGTGGTGGGTGAATGGAAGGGAGCCCTGTACCAGCTGGTGGGAGCTGCAGGTGAGGGCTCCTGTGAGTGTCTGTTTGTATGAATGTGCTGTAGTAGTGTGGGTGAATGTTATAGTTGTGAGGAGGTGGCTGGGTACCCTGATGGCCCTGAGAGGTAGTCAAGTTAAAGTGCCTCAGGGCGCCTGGCTTCCCTTCCTAGGGATGATTGGATTGGATTGGACAGCAAGGGATCCCCAGTCTTGGAGGGCCTGGATTTGGGGATGGGGCTGCCATTGGGGAGGGATGGAGCTGGGCTATAGGATTATGGTGATGATGGGCAGGGGGAGATTTGGTGGGAGACAGGGAGCAGGCCGCTCTCGGGGAATGCGAGACTGTTGCCTTTTACCGGTCTCGCATTCCAGCTCCTTGTTCTCAACCCCGGTACCCTGTCAGTAGACCTTCAGTGCCCCTGGCCTCCGGCTGCTGCTACTGAATGCCAGGTCAGTTTTTAATAAGGCCTCCCTCATCAGTGACTTAATCGTTGATTAAAGGGCCGACCTGGCATGTATTACCAAGAACTGGTTCGGAAGGGGGGAGTTGCCCTTTCCAAAATGTGCCCAACTGGGTTTCGAGTGTGGCGTCTGTCGAGACTCCAGGGTGGGGGTGTGGCGATTGTCATCAGGGTGTCTCTTACAGCTTTGAGGGGCACTGCTCCATAGGTCAGTGGATGTGAGACCCTTTTCATTAAGTTGGGCTCTAGGGATCAGTTGGGATTGTTGCTGTTGTACCAGCCTTGCTGCTGCATAACAACCTCCCTGCCTGAGCTCCTTGACCCTGTTTCTGGGTTGGCAGTGGAGTTCCCCAGACATATGGTCTTCAGTCTGCCTTCGCTAGGAGTGGGGTCTGAGGTACCTTGGGAGTTCATGGCCACCATGACGGCCATGGGCTTATCCCAGATCATCCAGAGCCTGACACGGGACAGTGGTCATACACTGGATTTGGTGTTTCTGTCAGAGCAGTGGCTATATTATATGAAATTCAGAGAGCTTTTGGTGTCTCCCTTGTCATGGTCAGATCACGCCCTGATTTCCATAGGATTCTCTAGTGCCACTATCCATTGCAGGGAGGTTGGACCCATTAGATGGGTCCGCCCCCAGTGACTGATAGACCCTGATGGGTTTCAGAGGGAGCTGAGCATTGTTCCTGTTGGTCTGCTGCATAGCCCATCCGAAACCTTGGTCGCCACTTGAAATAAGGGGCCGGCTGAGGCCTTGGATTGGATTGCGCCCATGCGACCTCTCCTCTCTCAGGGATCCCGTCACCTCCCATGGTTCATGGAGGAGTTGAGGAAGATGAAATGAGACGTCTGGAGCGTCACTGGTGCTCAACGAAGGACAAACTCGACCGGACATGGGTTAGAGCTGCTATTAAGGCCTACCTTGTGGCGGTAAGGGCGGTGAAGCATCAATACTACTCCGCCCTTATTGCGTCCACAGATAGCTGCCCCGCAGCCGTTTCAGGTGACACAAGCCCTCTTGGGTAAGGGGGGCTCGGAGAACCTTTTGCAGGGGCATGCGGAGGAATTTGCTCAACATCTGTCGGACAAAGTAACTCAGATTCGCTCACAGTTGGACGCCGGGCTTGTTGCAGGTCCAGAGGAGATGCCTGGGGAGGAGTCTTGCCTGGTTATCTGGGAACAGTTTGAACCTGTTGGACCTGAGGTAGCAGACAGGGCCCTTAGGACTGGGAGCTCAGCCATCTGCTCTTTAGATCCATGCCTCTCCTGGTTTGTTAAAGCAGCCTGGGAGGTGTTGTGTGAGTGGGTTCTGGCGGTGGTTAATTCTTCTTTGAGTGAGGGGGCTGTTCCTTTACCCCTTAAAGAGGTTTTGGTTCGCCCCCTCCTCAAGAAGCCATCACTATACCCCACCATATTGGACAATTTTCATCCAGTATCTAACCTCCCCTTTTTGAGGAAGGTGGTTGCACGACAGCTTCAGAGGACCTTGGATGAAGTGGATTATCTGGACCCTTTCCAGTCAGGATTCAGATCCAGGCATGGGACAGAAACGGCATTGGTCGCGCTTTTGGATGATCTCTGGTGTGGGTGGGATGGGGGTTGTGCATCCATCCTTGCCCTACTTGAGCTCTCAGTGGCTTTCAATATCATTGACCATGGTATCCTTCTGGATCGGCTTAGAGGATTGGGGATGGGCAGCGCAGTGTTGTGCTGGTTTGTCTCCTTTCTCTAGGGTCGATTCCAGACGGTGGTGATTGGGGAAGAGAGGTCCCGCCCTTGACCCCTACTGTGTGGAGTGCTGCAGAGGTTGGTGCTCTCTCTGCTCCTATTTAACATCTACATGAGGCTGTTGAGTGAGCTCATCCATCGCCATGGGGTGATGATACCCGACTATACATCTCTGCCCCTGGCGAATTAAGTGATGCTGTAGACCTCTTATCCTGGTGCCTGGATGCTGTTAGGGTCTCGATGGAGCACAACAGGCTTCAGCTGAACCCTGGCAAGACTGAGTGGCATTGGGTTTTGGGGCCTACTGGTTCTAGGACTATACCATATTTGGTGCTGGATAGGGTGGCACTGCCCCAGACAGACCCGGTGCACAATCGGGCGGTCCTCCTGGACTCATGACTCCTGCTCAAAGAGCAGGTGGCAGTCATGGCTAGGAGGGTCTTTGCACAGCTTCGTGTTGTGTGCCAGTTGCACCCATTCCTGGATTGGGAAGCTCTACTCACTCATGCCCTAGTTACCTTCAAATTGGACTACTGTAATGCGCTCTACATGGGGTTGCCCTTGAAGAGTATCCAGAAGCTTCAACTGGTGCAGAATGCAGCGGCACGGGCAATTCTGTGTGCCCCAAGATCAGCACATGTCATACCTTTGCTCCACGAGCTGCATTGGCTGCCAGTTTGTTACTGCCAATTCAGGGTGCTGGTTTTGACCTTTAAAGCCCTTCAAGGCATGGGACTGGGTTATCTGAGGGACCGCCTCTCCCCAATTACATCAGCCTATCCCATTCAATCTGGCACACTACAGGTTCCCTCTGAGAGGGACCTACATTTGATGGGTCCCAGGAGGCGGGCCTTCTCTGCCGTGGTGCCCGCCTTATGGAACATTCTTCCCCCCTAAATTAGGTTAGCTCCATCCCTATTAATGTTCAGGAAGGCCCTCAAGACCTGGTTATGTCCCCAAGCTTGGGGGTCCCAGGGAACCAGCCACATTTTAAGGTGGCTACACTATTCTGGGTGATACGTGGTTGTTATATCTCTCTCCATTTTATGATTTGTATACTTCAATTTTTTAACAATTTTAAATTTTTTAATGATTGTTTATATTTTTTATAATGATTGTTTTTATATTGTGGTTTTATTTGATTGTTGTACGCTGCCCAGAGTCGCTTCGGGTGAGATGGGCAGCTATCTAAATTTGATTGATTGATTGATTGATTGATTGATTGATTAAATAAATAAATAAATAAATAAATAAATAATGGATTTTATTTAAATGCATAGTGATTGCGGCCTTAACCCCCCCCCCCTTGCCACCTTTCCCAATTCAGATGTTGAGATCTTTGTTGTTCCTCTGCTCTGAACAACAGAGAAATACTTTTGTTTCTACTGTTTCAGGAGAGGGTCCCAGCAAAAAGATTGCAAAACACAGAGCTGCTGAAGCTGCACTGAATATTTTGAAAAGCAGTTCAGACGTCTGGTGAGTTTGATGTTGAGCTTTGTGATGCAGTAGCACTGGGCAGGGTTAGCCAGTTCACATAAGAGTTGAAAGGGAGGATTGTCTGTGGGGTCCACGCTAGCCCTGTTCCGCCCTCTCCATCCTGCTCACTGGTCCCTGATCTTCCTGTGTTGATAGAGAATGTTTGTCAGGGTGTTCTCACATTTTCTTAAATGGTAGCAGATGTTCCTGAATAGGGATTGCTGGACAGTGTCATTTGGTTTGGAAAAGTATTGGAAGAAACAAAATATAATAACATCTCAGTTGATCCACTGAAATATTTTTTGGCATTTTAGATCCTGTCAGAATGTTTATCACATTTACAACTCCTTACATCACTTGGGAAGTTTGATGAATTTTCATGAAAATCTGTTTAGGTATGAGTAAGTGGGAATTTCGTAATTAGTAATGTCTGAGATTGCAGAAAGCTATATTTTATCTAGTTTGAGCAAGATTAGTCCACATGCAATCCTTAATTTACCTTCTTGCATTCTGTAGCTTAATTTTAACATCTCTGTGCAGTCAGTCAGTTCAGGGGTCCATTTATTTATTTATTTATTTATTTTTCAAATTTATTCCCCGCCCATCTCCCATGCAAGGGACTCTGGGTGGGTTACAATAAATAAAATTTAAAAACTATACAAAAATCTCTAAAAACACAAGCATAAAATAAATAAAATAGAATCCAAGATGGATTAGGATCCGCAGAATAGATTGTGGAGTTATGGGGCCAGCCAACCCCAGGAGGCACTACCACCTCCGTCGTCCCAGGCCAGGTGGCAGAGCCAGGTCTTAAGGGCCTTCCGAAAGGCCAGGAGGGAGGGGGCCAGTCTCACCTCCGGGGGCAAGATATTCCATAAGGCGGGCGCTATCGCAGAGAAGGCACGCCTCCTGGACCCCGCTAGATGGAATTCTCTTGTTGAGGGGGTCCGAAGCATGCCCTCTCTGCATGCACAGGTGGGGCGGGTCGACGTTATCGGGACGAGACGGTCCCTCAGGTAAGGTCCCCATTAAGTGTTCTTTCCCTGTGGTCTACTACTAGGAGAGAAGAGGATGTCAGAGAATGAAAGAGAAAGAAAAAAGGACATCAGAAAGTTAAAAATGCTAAAGAGAATAGGTATCCCCACCAACTTCTGAGTCCAACACTGCTTACTTCAGATCCACCTATCAGACTATTAGGGGTCCCAATAGTCTGTCTATGAAAAAGTAAGAAAAGTAGGATAATGACTCCTGTGAAAAATCCAGTACATTTGGCATTAAAATTCATGTGTATTAGTGCCAGAAATAATTACTAAACTGTCAATTTTAAGTTTACTATGTTCATTTTAGTACTTCAGACCATTTAATCCCTGAACCTCTCAATCAAGCACAGAATCAGACCAATCCGATTGGATCATTGCAAGTGAGTTATAATAACTTTATGCTATTTTGCCATTTTGTTCTGTTTTTAAAGTGCGTACTATATCTTTTCATTTTAAGAAGTTCAAGGAATCTTATACTAAAATACAAATCAGGTTTACAAAACTTTTTTTCCCTTTTATTTTTCCCTTTTTATTTTCTGATGACAGAGTAATACAGGTAGTCAGAAACAAGTAGCATGAATGAGGAAAGAGAAGACTGTTCATATCACCCTCAGGAAAGAATGCAACATAAAGCCAAGTTGATGATAACAAAATAGGTGAAGGGAAAGAAGATGGAAGTACTGATAAATTAAACAAGGTTCCTCTACCAAAAACAAAAACAGAAAAGCTTTCTCTGTGAAGGATGACAAAGATCTTTTCTTTGCCCATGGGTCTTGTCCAAGATTAGTTTACATGTACAGTTCCTCCACATTTTTCTTTAATTGAGATTGACAGTGTTGGTGGGAAGTTTAAAAACGGATCTTGTGTGTCTACCCCATCCTCTTGTTACCTTTTTAATTGCAATCTGGATAAAGTCTATTTTGTCCCAGATTTTAGATGCATTTGGGAACCAGACACTGTAGTTAATTGAAACCTTGATTTAACAGGCTGTTCAGGGGAGGGTGTCCATTAAATCCAAATGCCCCTTTTTCTCTTTCCCTTCCCAGAGGTTGACTACAGACACTTATGAGGATAGCCCTCTTAGGCCATGGAAAATCCTGGAATCCCTGATCAAGAGGCAAAGCACTGATGATAGAAAATTAGCTGTGTTCAAGTGAACATCTTTTGCCCTTAATCTCTCACAGAACCCCATCAAGTTCTTGCGGAACTCTAGGATTTGCTGTTAGGGATCTCATTCTCAGCCTCAGGGCCTGTTGAAGGAACCCTTTTTCTCCAGTTGCTCTGTCACCAAAGAAGTGTTGATTGGGGCAAGAACCAGGGTAGGGGAATTGCCACGGCTGCCGCTGCTCCAGTGCCTAACCACTGGCCTGCCTGGTTGATCTTCCTAGCATCTTCTGCTCTTCCCTCTCTTGGCTGCCACCCAAGACTATCACCTGCCCACCAAACCTTTCCAGCCCCCTTTTCTCAATTCAGTCATTGCCTAGATGTGCTGCCCAATCTTTCCAATGCCTTCCGTCCCTCCCTTGCCCATGAATTCAGACATGGAGCTTGTACATATGCCACCCCGTTGTCTTTAGCACCTTTCTGCCCCCACCTGGAACTCAAACATGCAGTATGCACAGAAGCATATCCAGGTCTTAGCAAAAGTTATACCCATTGTCTAGACTGCTTCCCCAAATAACAGAGAAGTCCACAATTTTAACCATTATGTCCAAAGTCAGTTAAACTGAGGTCTATTAAACAGAGATTTCCTGTAATTAATTTTGGGGTTTGTTTCCTGTGCTGGGTAAGGAAACTTCTGAAATGCAGTGATTCCTTTAAAGCTGGGTCTAAAATCTCTTCTGTTCCTGCTTTTTTCCCTCAAGGAGCTGGCTATGAGGAACGGTTGGAGATTACCCGAATATTCACTGGCCCAGGAGACTGGGCCGCCTCATAAGAGAGAGTTTACAGTGAGTTGCAGAATAGAAGCATTTGTAGAAACAGGTACATAATTGTTTTTCAAAATGCCCTGAATTTAGCAAAGGATTAACCATGTTGAACAATCTATTGGTTTTCTATTTTTCACACATTTTGGGGGGTTTATATATTTTTGCTTGATAAATTGCCTTGTCAGATATTTCACTTGGAAGCCAGGTTATAAAATGTTTTGAATTATTTAATTAATTAATTAATTAATTATTACCCTGCCTTTATTATTTTTATAAATAACTCAAGGCAGCAAACATACCTAATACTCCTTCCTCTTCCTATTTTCCCCACAACCACCCTGTGAGGTGAGTTGGGCTGAGAGAGAGGGAGGGACTGGCCCAAGGTCACCCAGCCGGCTTTCATGCCTAAGGCGGGACTAGAACTCTCAGTCTCCTGGTTTCTAGCCCGTTGCCTTAACCACACCACCAAACTGGCTCTTAAGTAATTAATTAAATGTACTTCTGGACATATACCTGCACATACATCAGGGCAGGGAGAAATAGTGATTTCTTGCGACCTATCGGGAATTTTTTATGCATAGCAAGGCATGCATACAGGACAGGATAGTGTCCCTTGTCTATATTCTTATGGAATATCCTACTTCACCATTTTTTTAAACAAAGGTACTGTAGATACAAATACTAACTTTTTAAAAAAATACTTACGCATACCCCTCTGATCTATATACAAGAATTACTTCTATGCTGTGTTTTAGCTCCTTGAACAATTACACATGTTTTGAAGCTGGAAGAAGGGGGGGGGAAGGGTTGCAGACACATATTTCCTATTATATGAAATGCCGCGGAGTCGTGAAACTAGAGATAAGTTTCTCTTATCTCCTCCAACTTAGAGGAAATTTAATTGGTTTAATAAATAGAAGCAGGGTGATTTCTTTCTTGAATCACATTGGTTACATTTCAAGTTGTCCAGACAATAGAACATCAAAACACTGATCTGTTACCCCCTGCGCATTGTATACTGATTTTTTTTTGGGGGGGGGTATTTCGAAAGGTGGTTCTGCCAGAAATATCTGGCCAGTAATAATAAATAAAAAAACAATAAAAACCTAGCAGTAGAGTTCCCATTTGGTAAAAGTAATGTAAAATTATATGTATGTTGATGGAAGGAAGATTTCATAGCATCCCTAGGCAGAGAGCTTTTGTTTTTCTTCTGAGATGACTATTGGGTCAGCAGTGCATGTCATTCCCCTGTCCCATCTCCTATACTTGACGCACAAAGCTTATACCTGCACGGACTAATCAGGTAGGCAAGATACCCATGTCTTACTTGTGGAGATCCCACCCGAAATGTCCAGGAATATAGCAAAGTTCTGCTGGGTCACCATTGCTCTCAGCAGATATTGGAGCTGATCACCATTTAGGTGAGGAATTGCCCACAGCAGCCTTAGCATTCTGTCATTAATCTGCCTTGCTGTTTGGTTTATATCGTGCAGCATATTGCTGTTCCATTTTTCAATTGGTCTGACTATAAATCAATAAAACAGAGTAGAAACTAGGACTTCGTATGATTTATCTATATATTAGTGCAATTTATGTATGCAGAGATTATTTCAAGGCAGGGGCCTTTATCCCTGGAACTTTTTTATATGGTTGAATAGATGCAGTCAACTAAGTCTGTATGTCCTTCTACTAATTGCACTCGCAGCTCCTTTTCTTCCTTTTCCCAGAGAGAAACTACAACAAAGTGGTCAGCTGTAGTAAGCCAGGTTCAGTTTGTTTGTTTATCTATTTATCTATTTATCTATTTATCTATTTATCTATTTATCTATTTATCTATTTATCTATTTATCTATCTATCTATCTATCTATCTATCTATCTATCTATCTATCTATCTATCTATCATATTTATATTACCGCCCATCTCCCTCACAAGGAGGGACCCTGGGTGGTTTTAGGCCTCAGCCAAGTTTTAGTAAGCCTGGTTCAAACAAAGCCATCAGCATCTCCCTCTTCTTTATATTCTTCCACACCACTGTGTATTCTTATCCATATAATGACTTGATGAATCAGTACTGACAGTAGCTAGAAGGGATCTCAGAGGACAGGAGTTAGTCATTGATGCCTATTGCTGAAGTTAATAAGAAGTACAGAACAAAATATGTATGAAGAGAATTTAAAATTTGTGGCTACAGAAAGGGATGTACATGCCCCAAATGTAAAATTTACTGTTTGATTCCAGAATGTGTTTATCTAATGTAATCCAATATGAGTTCTTTATCTATTTCAATAATTTTACCTTTTGTTTCATTATCTAGGTATGGGAACATCTAAAAAATTAGCAAAGCGAAATGCTGCTGAGAAATTACTTGAAAAATTCCATAGTTTTTCTCAGGATAATATTGCAATTTCTTTAGTAAGTAATTCATTAAATTTAATGGAAAATACCTGCTTTACCACTGAACTTCATTAATATCCTCTTCATTCCTAATAATAATCCTCCTCTGTCCCCCATCTTCTAATAGGTAAAGGATGACATTTTTATACATAGTAATTTGGGAATAACTTCCACTGAGCATAATTTCATTTATTTCTGAGTAAACAAGCATTGAATTGAACCCTGCAGCTCCCTCCAAAAGCCAAGGTTTGTAAATCAGGATGTACAACTCTTTTCAGATGAAGGTTTCCACGTAGCCCTTGATTGGCATACCAAGGGCTGCACTTCCAGTGGCAGGCAGGGTTAGGACACACACGGAGGTATGGCAGGACAATACATTCGATTAAAATTAAGTAAACCCAGTTAATATAGCAGTTCCCCATGCATTCCACAATTTTCTTACGTGTGTTAAAATGACCATTTGGTGGCAGTGTTTGGAGCGGACTGGAGGGACACACCCAAGCCTTCTGTGAGTTGCTGTGTGAGCCCTCCTGAACTAGATTAACCTCCCTGGAGATGTCCTTGCAGTCACGGGCACCCCGTTGTAAATACCTGTGGCTCCTACTTTTTCCATTGTCTGACAGCCCCTTTCCTTGATTGGCTTCGTTACCCAAGAAATAAGCAAGAGGGATGGGGTTTTATACATATTCTAAGAAACCCCACCTATCCACTTGGTATCCACGATGAACTGCATTACTATTTGGTGTAAATTACAGTACATACTATTTTGACAGCTGCAAAAGGCTTGATAAACTCTGCAGTTCTTCTGCACATGATTAAAGCTTCAAGAATACTGTCCTGTCCGGTATTTGGCCATATTCTTGCTTCACTGGAGAAAGCAATGTTTTCTCTTCAGGTACTGGAAGAAACTGGCTCAGTATCTTCATAATAGGGCTTCACCACCACCACTTAGGCAGGTTGAAATGCTAATAAAAATACTTCACAGACATGACTTGGGTTTTTACTCTGTCCTGCTTATTCTTTATTACTTTTCTGAAAATGTAAGATATCAAAATCATGGAATTGTTTCATGGCAGGAACAAACAGAGCCCTGGCAAGTCGTTCCAGCTGTGAAGAATTGTTTGCTTTCTACAGTGGGACTCATTTGCTGTTCCTTGAATAACCCCCAGTTCATGCAACATTCATAGTTTTAAATGATTACTAGACGTCTAAGATGAAACTGAGCTGGCAACTTTTATTACTGTGCTTTTAATAAAACAGTATTGCCTGCAGAGCCTTAGTACTCAAATAAAGCAATATAGAAAGTGTCATTTGCTTCCCTTCTGCTTGGCAGGTTTCAGTTAAGCCATACTAGGACTCCCAATAGCTTGGCAATTGTAGATGATTGATGGTTGTCCATGATATATTAAACCAGTACTATTAAAAACAAACCAAGCAACTACAGGTAGTCCTCATTTAGCGACCAGTTTGGACCAGCAGCTGGGTCATTAAGCGAAGCAGTCGCTAAGTGAAACTGCTACTGTGCTTGTGATCTTACTTCAGCTTTCCTTTGCTTTACAGACCTGTGAAGGTCGTAAATGTGAGGATTGGTCATAAAGTTACTTTTTCATCACCGTTGCAATTGAAGGATTGATAAAAGCAGCACTCACTAAATGGGGACTACATATAGCAGAGGTTTAGACAGGGCCACCAGATTTGGTTGACCACTAGATGGCAGCAAAGAAATGCAGAAAAGTCTAAATCAGAGCTTTCCAAACTGTGTGTCGGACACAAGTGTGTCGCCACACAGTCTGGTGTGTCGCCACACAACCCGGAAGCGCTGATCATCATCAGCGCTTCCGGGTTTTCTCGCGGCGACACACCAACGGCGGCGCTCAAAAACCCGAAAGTGGCAGCAGCGCTTCCGGGTTTTTGCACGCTGCCGCAACGGCGGCACTTCTGGGTTTTCCCGCGGCGACACACCAATGGCGGTTGGTGTGTCGCCGCGGGAAAACTTTGGAAAGCCCTGGTCTAAATCATTGCAGCCCTCTAGTGATCCTCTGGATTCTTAGTGCTGTCTTACCTCCTATGATGAGAATGAGCACTTTTTCAGTTAAAAAAAAAAGATGTGAAAACATCCTTGGTAAATGTGAAAGATTTATATGATCTGAAGAGAAGTCAGAGTAGAAACCAGAAATTAATAGTCTTTTTCTTTCTTTTTTCTTTAATTATTATTACCTTTTTTCTTTCCCCCCCTATTAGGTATTTTAATTTTCAAGTATTTTAACCTTTGTTAAATTTGCTTTGTCTATTGTTTATTTCCTTTTATCAACATATAAGCATATAGATATATGCACACTAAGTAACAATACAGTGGAGACCTTAATATTAAGTAATTAGTTTAAGACTGAAACTATTATCACATAACTAATACTTCGATGAGAATTGCAGTGGCTCTTTCATTTTATATTCAACTTTGGATGAAAAATTAATCTTATGCTTGTAACACTGACATTCTAAATGGCAATTAACATTGATAGAATTTTTATTTTTTTACTTTCAATACTTTAAACTTTTTAGATAATAGAATGTTAATAATCCTTAATCATATTATCTAAATCTGCTTTGAAGTAATACAATGTATCATGATTTACAACATTACAATAAAAGGAAAAGAAATGGGGAGGGAGAAAACATTTCAGCCAAGAAAAAAAAAACTCCTTGGTGACAATGGAGGAAACCCAATTTCTGGGGTCCAAAATAATACTTTTAGATACACTGTTTGCCCAGTGTTATTTTTTGCTTTTTCCTTTTAAAAGAAAGAGCATTCTGCCATATCATAAATTGCTATGAAAAGCCTTACTTTCTTCAAATATTGTTTGTAGTGTATTAGACAACCGTTTGAGAAATATTAAGATCAAAATTAATCTCATTGCCCCAGGAGAGGCAGAGTGAAAAACAAGTTTAAAATACGGGTGGAAATGCACATTTAAAATGAAAATAACTTAACAAAGCTGGAGGTATTTTTCTTAAGAGTTAGACTGTGTTTTTTTAATTAGATTTATATCCAATTTCCACCTTATATCCAATTTCCAATTTCCTGATGCATCTCAGGATCAGAACTGCCAAACAGCAGAATGTAGCACTTCTCCTGTTAGCAAAAATGTCTTATTCAGGAATCAGACTGTGAAAAAAAACTGTTATCCATCTTAATGGGGATAAGCATGGTTACATTTTAATGTGGATCCAGTGTGAGCTGGCTCATGTGCAAGGAACTTTTAACCCGTCATCTCTCTCTGGAAGCCATGTGCAACTTTTCCCAGGCTGAACCTCTTTAAGTGGCCTGCCAGTGAGTCTGCAGCCAGGATAAAAGCTCAATTTGATATGATTCCATTTACATATATAGTACAATTGCTCCCTAGTCATATATTACTTCCTGTTTAAACATTACACTTGGGTAACAGTATTTGGAAGTCTCTGGAGATTGCGAGTTGTGCATCTCTGATCTGTGGCCTCACATAGGCATGATAAGAGGGTTGCACATGAGTTAAAATTGTAATTAGCTAATACAATAACACCTTTGCCTAAATTTGGTTCTCTAAATAAAGCAGCCTTTATATTTGGTTTAACTTTATTGAAACACAAATTCCTAACACATAACCTTTCAAATATCTGTCCGCTTTTCAGGAAGACCCACCAAACGTATCAGAGTTTTTAGATTATCACCAAACTTTGTTTATATTTCAAATTTAGTCACCACCCATCTTACTCAAAGAGCGACTCTTGCTGGAATTCCTCTGATAATCCTCTAATGCCATCTTTCTTTGCCCTGAAAGAGCCTTTCTCCCTCCTGTTTCCCTCAATCTACCATCACCTGGAATTGATTATAAATCCATAGTACCATGAGAGAAGCATAAGAACTGTCTGGATTGGTATCTTAGAATTGCAGTGTTTTAGATTCAATTCAGAAGAGGCACTACCAGGAGTATGAATACAGCACCTGTCCGCGACTCATTAAAGCAGAGCATGGCTCTCCAGGATCACATGGCTACGGTGAAAACTTCCTCATAATAGCCTTATGACCCCAGAACACAACTTGGTTGCTTTAATGAGTCACAGACAGGTGTTGCCTTTGTACTCCCATGTTTTCTGAATAAAATCTATAACATTGCACAGTCCTCATCTCCATAATAGAGGATTTTTAAAATACTGATTCAGTGACTAAATACCAAGCAATACTAAAATGTGCAGCAAAATCTAAAGCCTCTTCATTTGTTTCAGGGAAATGAACAAAATCATAATTTGGGATGCACATGGGATATCCTAAGGAACTCTTCTGGCAAAAAAATTACTGTGTTGAAGATAAGTTCCCTCAGTATTCCCAATACAGATTATATTCAGCTTCTTGAAGAAATTGCAGAAGAACAAGGTTTTAATATAAAATATTTGAACATAGGTAAGACCTGGTGCATTAGGTAGCATGCATTCCTTCATATTTCCTCTCCCAACAATGCTGGGGCAGTAAGAGTAGTTTCAGATGTTATGTACCCAGAAATTATTTTTCAACATTTAGCCTGAATATATGTTCAAGAATTACCATGATCAGAGAACCAGTTTCTGTATTGGCTATTTTTTTTAAAGACTTACTGTTCTGTAGCTACCTTTCAGAACACTACATTGGTTAAAAAAATGAAAAATACAGAGAAATTGCTTGCTTTTCAAAAACAGTGGTGAATGCCATAGTTGACAAAACAGCTCCCTTAATTTAGTCAAAACATGAACATGTATGATCCGAGCCAAATAAATCAGAGTGGGCAATCTATCTACCTCAGACCCTTTTCATGTGTCCCCTGAGCTTTCATTATGGTTTCCTGTTTCCTCTTATCTTAAAACAATAAATGCATTAAAACAATAAATGCATGTTATTTCAACTCCAAAAAAAACCCTTGATCTACCTCTGCAGAAACAGAAGGTGTGTGTGTGTGTGGGGGGGGGAGCGAGCAGAAAATTCAAGCCATGCCTATGCATTAAATGTAGTCCAAGCTGCTGTGAATCAATGTCCTGTCTGTTTCAGTTCATAACACATGGGGGGAAAACTATTAAAAGGATGCTCAGCCTTAAAATAAACAATGGAATTGGTTCTAGAAAAAAAATTACTGGTATTCTGGTGTGTTTCTAATCCTTTAATCCAGTGGTATACAGAATTTTGTATTATGTTACAAGTCTCCAATTGTATATGATGCTGTTAGGCCCCTTTGCTATTATGTTAATCATATCTTAATTGGCTTTAGTGAAATCTGGAATGGAGTTGTTCTGCACCTGTGTGAATAGGGTAAGAGGGTCACCATGAAAAAATGTATAGATAAGGGAGTCTGTCATTGCTAGCACAGGATGAAAAGAGTGGTTTCTACATCAATCTTTAGAGTAAGGCAACATCTCTGATGACTTGGTAATCTATTCAGAATATTTGGGAAAGTATGTACTGATGTTTTGTTTGCTAAAAGGTAGTAATTTTCTACTAATCAGCATTTGTGTCTGTAATTTCAGAGGAGTTGAGTGTGAACGGACAATTCCAGAGCCTTGTAGAACTTTCAACCAATCCAATCATAGTTTGCCATGGGACTGGAATCTCCTGGAGCAATGCCCACAATGATTCGGCTCATAGTGCACTACAATATTTAAAAATCATGATGGGGAGGAAATAAACTTGAAACAGGAGAGAGAAAGAATGAATGTGGGTATATTTGTATACACCTTTCTGTCTTAAAATTGAACAATTTCCAAATTCTTGCTGTTTTTTAAAGTCACATCACCACCTCTACATTCATAATGGTATATTATAAAGAAAAACTAACTTAAATCTATTATGGTGTTTTTTATTTATTATTTAGTTTGGAAAGCTAGAATCAGGAAAACCTGAACCTGCAAAGCTGTGGGCATGGAATGAGGCACACAGCGTTCAACTCTAGAGCGTCTGATGAATCAGAATCCTCAGTACCAAAGTAGTCATTAGTCTGTGAGCAGCTGTTACCCAAAAGCAGCCTTGGATCCAGTGCCTCCTTTCTCCGCATTGTTTTGTACAGGGATGGTGAAGTCTGGCTTGAAGCAAGCCTGCTGGAGAGTCGTGTGTGTGCTTGAGCTGGAGGGAAGGCGTCCATTTCTTAAGAACGCCATGCATTGGAATCCAGCTCATTCTTCTCCCTTATTTCTTACAGTGTTAATATATTGTCTTGTCAAAAGTTCACAGTAAAACCACAGATCAAAACAAAAACCGTAACATTACAATTCCATAAAATATTAAAAGTAGATTAAGATTGAAAATATGATTCCAAATAAATTAACTAGTTTCTTAAAAAGCAGATTGACATCCATATCCATAAAGCAACCCAGTGTGCAAACAGTTAACCCCTCAAAGCCCAGTGAAACAAAACATCTTAAGGGTTCTCCTGAAGGATAATTATGTGATCCTCGAGACTCCATAAGACCAGGGCAATCACCAGGAAGGCCTGCCTCTTTCCCCATCATCATTTTCCAGAGCCACCGTCTGGCCCAAGGTCACTTCAGCTAGCCTGCCTTTCCATTATGCCAAACCCATTACCTTCTACTGTAAACCAGCCACACTCAAACATCCAGCAGTCCTCCAATTTGACCCCAGAAATTACACTCCCATACAATCATCGGGGGGGGGGGGGGTGCGACGACACTGTTCTCCATCCCTTGGCTTGTATATGATGAACTCATTCAAGCACCAAGTAGTCATAGGTAAACCCTTGAGTGCCATTATGACAGGCCTTAGTCACAGATTGTAGTGGAGCACAGAGATGATCTTGGAAAAAATAAGTGACCATTAGTAAAAACCTTAATCCAGGAACATAAGTATGAGAAAGAGACTAGACTTCCAGTGCGGACAATGGCAGCTTGAGCAGGTTTTCTTCCAGTCTGCGGACTGACCTGTCACACAGCAATTTTTTCGGGCTCAGGCAGGCTTCCTTAGGGCCTAGAAGTGTTCCCCGGAGTAAGGAGAACCCCAGGAATCACCCGTTGTGTTCTCTGGATGGCTGGTCACAGCCAGAAGACACAAAATGGCGTTTCACAATTGACTGGTGAGTGATCAGCTGGGAGTCGGGGCTGAGAGGGACTAAGGGTGCTTCACTTTGACTGTCTGGTATAAGGGAGGGGAAGGGAAACACTGTCAGGCTTCCAAGATTCAGTTTTTATAGCCTATAGCAGGGGTCAGCAAACTTTTTATGCCGGGAGCCATTTTGACATGCTCGTGCACATTTTGAAATGCTCGAGAGCCAGGGGGCGGGGTTTGCGGGCGGGGGCCAATCGCGTGGAAGGGGGCGGGGTTTCCTGGAGAAGAAACAGAGACTCTGATTGGTGGAGGCGTCCTTCCTTCTGAGCTTCCACCAATCAGCATCTCTGTTTCTTCTCCAGGGTTCTTCTCCTGGAGAAGAAACAGAGACGCTGATTGGTGGGGGCGTCCTTCCTTCTGAGCCTCCACCAATCAGCGCGCGCCAAAGGAGAGCAGAGAGGCGGGCTGAAGCCTGCTGCTTCTGGAGACCGGCTTTCCGGATGTCGGGCGGCAGAGAGAGAGAGAGAGCCAGAGTCAAGGGGCCAAAGAGCCAGATCTGGCTCGCGAGCCGCCATTTCCGACCCTTGGCCTATAGCAATATCTTGGCCCTTCCCTTCCCCCAATTCACATCCTCTGCCTTCCACTTTCTCCACTTTGCTTCTCTTCTGTCCCTTTCTTCTGTATCTGTCACTTGGTGTTCCACACAATCTTGAGTTTCACCAGCCTTCTTAGTTCTCTGGTCTTCCATTCTATTTGATTCACAAACACTTGTGCGGCAATCACATCTCATTCGTCAATGCCTCGAATTGCCAGGATGAAAAACGCCCATACTTACCAAAAAACCTCAATGTCCACCCCAGAGGTACAGACTTCAAAATAATGCTAAATACAGTATAAAGAACTAGCTTGCAAACATTGCCCAGCAGAGTGGTAATATTCACCAGACAATCATGTCAGGCATCATCCATCTATCCACTCACTCACTCAGGCACTTTATATATGCACCTGTTTTGCCTCACAACAAATGTTTCTCAACCTTTTGACCCTGGAGGAACCCTTGAAATATTTTTCAGGCCTTGGGGAACCCCTGCACATTCAGGCTCAAATATAGGCTAGAAGTTACAAAATTATATTCATTTCATGTGTAGGCCTGTCTATATGCATTAACTGTTCTTAAACTAAAAAATAAAGAATGAAACTTACCTCTTTAATGTGAAGTTGCCTGAATTTGAAATAATTTTCTAAATAAATCGTGATCTCCCAGGGAACCCCTAGTGCCCTTTCACAGAACCCGAGGGTTCCACAGAACCCTGGTTGAGAAACCCTGGTTAGGTTAATGACTGGCCCAAAGTCACATAATGAATTTCTATGACTAAGGGTGGACCTGAACCCAAGTCTCTTGAGTCCAGGTTTAACACCCTAGCCACTACATTGCTGTCTTGTATGTCAATTTAGCTTTAAAGTATCTTTCACTGAAATAATAGAAGTTATTTTAAAGCAGAGCTTTCCAAACTCTGTGTCGGGACACGTTAGTGTGTTGGCTGCAGTGTCTGGGTGTGTCGCGGCTGCTGCTGCCTCCGAGCCTTGCCAGGATTCTGCAGAGGTCCTAGTGCCTGCCTTGTGCCCTGCTGTAAGAGTGTCGTGAAATGATGCCCTGCTGTAAGGGTGTGTCACGAAATGATGCATGTCTAAAATGTGTGTCACCAACATGAAAAGTTTGGAAAGCTCTGTTTTAAAGGCTTGCAGTGATGGGGAAAAGCTTGTTTCCATTCAACCCCTTCTTACAGGCTCACAGAACAGATGGGGAACCAACCATCAGTGGTTGGGCTGGAGACTGGACATGTCTGCAGTTAAGACAGTTACAGTACACTAGATTACAGTCACATTACACTGAGAAAAGAGAAATTATGAGATTATCACTTAAGATACATTCTACTGGATGTTATGAAAAATTGCCCAACAACGCTTCCTTTGAATAATTACATATTCCAGTAGCCAGGAGCAGAGCTTCTGATCTCCACAGACTTATTCCCTTGAAGTTATTTATGTATGCTGCCATTCCTTTAAGATTGCATGTCTCATGGAACCATGAAAACAGCTTGAGTTTATGCAGCAGAAGGCTGAATCTTACAGTCTTCATGAAAATGCTTACAACTGGGATCTCAAAACCTGTATTTCTGATATCTGAAACTTCAAAGAAATGACTATTATAAGTACATAATAGCCATGATATATTACTCACTTCCTTTGTGTTTAAATTTCTTCTCAGTGCGTCAATTGTGGCCTTTTAAAACAGTTTGAAGACTGATTTCATAGAAAAGATAAAATTTGTTATCACTGTCCTTTTTTCATTAGATGTGTCATTCTTTAATAAATTGTTTTGAACAATACACATAGCATGTTTTCATTTTTGAGAAAAATACCCCCCATATAGTAGCCATTGCTTATTTCCTAAATATGTCAACTTAATAATGCAAGTAGAGCCATAATTTACATTAAATGTGCCTTGTTCAGTACTCGATATGAACGCAGTCTGTATGCTCACTGTTCTCAGTAGAAATTCAGATTGATCTAAAAAACTGCACAGAGCTTTTCATAAAAGTAAATGTATTAATTTAAGGTGGTAGTCATTACATGTGGCATTAATGTGTGTCCCATTTTTATTATCACATGGCCATTCAAAAATGTTGGGGGATATCCACCAAATTGAAGTTGCTGCAAATCAGTATCTTCTAACGTTATTAGTCATGCAGTCAATCACAGTGGTCTTTCAAGTGTTCTTATGCCAAGTTGTTCAACTTAACTAAGGTTGACCACTGTCTGAGTATTTATATAGATAAAACTAGCAGTAAGGTTGATATCAGCTTTTTATGAGGGAAAAAAGTGGACAGTGAGCTGTTCTTAAATACTCTGCATTGCTAGAGAAGCCCGCTGTACTCTAGGCAAAACCCAGCGCCATTCAGTCCAAATGCAGTAAATCTATTATTCACTGAAAGACACACTGATTTAAGTAAGAATTCTGATGAGTTTCCTATTTGCAGAATTCCTTTTCTGGAGGGAATAATAAAAAGCAAATATTTCTGCCAATTCAGGATTATTTTAACATGTAATTTGTGTTTATGCTAATACTGGAAAGCAAAACAAAAAGTGTAACTATTTTTTTTATTTGTTGGGATTTTAAAAGCATTAATTGGAAGAATTCAACGCAATCATGTGCAAGCATAACAGAAGTATATCTCAATGGGTTTGTAAGTCATAGATATGTGCATCTCAACCGTGTTGAACTTAAATGAATATTTTCTAATGTGAAGGAAATTGGTGCCCATAAGGTCAGCTTGCTAACAAAATGTATAAACATGTGGGCAATTCAGTTCATTTTTAAGGAATTGGGGATTTTTAAGTGTCATTTTTAAATTGCTTACAACTGTAAGAAATGCAACACACATTTTACCCATCAAATACAAAACAATGGAAATGTACCATGGCTGCCAATTATAACAAAAGGTGGTGTACCATTTTGAACTATTTTTTATGTAAGCCAACTCTCGTGTCTGATACTTTGTAATCTTCAACTGGGCAAAACAGTGCGTCATAGGCCAACAATTTTTGAACCAAGGTACCTCAGATGGGCTAACTTACAGAATGTGTCCAAAATCCAGGACCCATGACTCCCATGGAATTGAAATTTGGCAAATTTTACAAAACATTTTACGACATAATACAAAAGGTCATAAAACATTTCCTGTGGTCAACTCCTGATGTTGACTGTGCTATACAGTTCAACATTGGCTATTTTCAAGGCAGATACATCTCTGAATATCTCCTTGAATTTTAAAGAACTTTTCCAGTACATTAGCAGCTCTGCCACTGTTGAAGGCATTGAGGAATCTGTAAGGAAATATCTCTGAAATGATGACCCAATGGGTCATGAGTTGTCTAGTGTTTAATAAATATAAATAAATATAATCCTGTACTTGTGACATACAATGTGATCTGAGCTTCATCTAAGTCCTATGAATGGATAAAAGTGATTCTGGTTAACTCCGAAAACTTTGTGTTATGTATTTTGGGGTGTTTAACCAAAACTGATTAAGAAGACTTGGATGATGTTCCAATCACATTGTAAGACACAGTGCTGCAGAATTATGGATGGCTGTAATGTGTTCACAAACTCACTTCTGTGCATAGCAAGGCAAATGTGTTTGCTATTGTCTAAAATGCGTGAAGCAATCTGAACAGGCAACAGCATTTAATTCCCAGTCATTGAATGCTATCATGATACAGTTCTATGGTGAAATGGGAGAGTCTTTACAAAAGCCAACACTAAAGTGCAACTGATCAGGCATCTTTTTAGTATCAACTGTTTCTTCTAATAACTAGTTCACATAAACTATTTCATCTTTGGAAATTAGCCATATTTTTATCACCTGCCTGGTTGAATTCTTTACACTTTCTCAACAACTTAAATAAATACAGGATCTAAAATCCCAACCATGTATTTTCTTTTAATCAAGTTAAAGCCAGCCATGAAACACTATTTGCTTTGTGTGAAAATTCTACAAATCACTAGTATCACATGTTTAACGGCATACATTTTTATATTTCAACTTCCAAGGCATTGGATACTGTATGTTCCCAAACACATTTAATATAAATACAGATTTTTCAATTGCAGAAAGAAACTCGTGATTTTCTGATGCTATACTAATATACATCCTGTCTTTTGGGCACAGTTAACAATGAATTAGCCAACTGTAATGGTATCCTTAACTGTCTATATCCGCAACACTGTAAGTAAGAACACACAAAATATTGTTCCCTTGGCTTCCATTCTTACATTACCTTATTTGGCTCCAAGGAGGTACACATTCTGGCGTGGAGGACATCTGTAACATGATGTTATATTCAGTAATTTCCAAGTATTCTGAGGGATTGGAAAGCAGGCTGACACTTACAATAGGCTAGTCTATTAGAAACAATGGTCTTTTTATTCAATGGCATATTTATAAAGGTATACATGAGTTTTCATATTCAAGGCTGAGGATAAAGACCACAGAGTTTTGCAAAATGATCCTATGCAAGTATCACAACGTTCAGTCTTCTTACTTAGCTTCAACATGGGGTAGTATAATAAAGACAATATTGAGTTTGGATTGCGGAAACTAAGGTTCAAATCCCTGCTCAGTCAGAGTTCACTGCAGAAGTTTGGAGTAATTGCAATCTTTACCTTTACAATATACGTAGGATTGCAGTAAAACTGTTAACACTGTAAAATGGCTTTAAAAAAAATAAAAGTGACTTAAAAGTGCTGTGTGTTTATGGAGGCCAGTTTTCTCACAAATGGTACATTCCTCTGCATGGCATGTATTTGAAGAGGCACACTTCTGATTTGTTGGTAGCATAATATCACGTGGTGACTCAAAGAAGGGAGGAGGTAAAAAAAGATGACATTTTGTCTTAGGAGATGCTTTTGAAAATGAGTGGTGGCTTGTTGATTAAATAGCGAAAAGCAACACTTCAGGTCCCTAAGCATCCTTCCTAATACAAACCACTTCTTTAAATTAGGCCACAGAAGACAACTGCGTAAAGCCATGATTTTAATGCACTAGGAAGGTGTAACTAAGATCTAATTCCATTGCTTTCAACATTTGCAAAATTTCTAATTGACATTTACTGCTGCTGACTCCAACTTGGTGCCCTCTAGGTGTGCCAGACCACAATCTCCTCTTGCACCAACATGGCTCTAGCTAGAGACAACTGGAGAGAGACAGATGATCTACTGGACTAGGCTTATTATCTTTAAGGAAAAAAGCAAGGAATAAAACGTAGCATACTGTTTTGTAACATTGACTGTTTCTTATTAGAATAGGTATAATTTCAAAAATATATGGAGCTCAATATTGTCTTTAAACATTCCTGGTAAATAAGATAAGCCACAAAAAGAACTTTACAATGCATGATATTTTATAGGGAACCAATTCTTTTGTTAATTTGGGTGGAAACTGGACAATCCTGGGTATGGGCACAATTCACCTTCTGTTGAAATAAACAGGAAAACATTTATTCATAAAAAAAAGTAGAGAAAAATCTCCATATGAGTTCAGTCATTTGCAGAAATTCACAGTATTGCATTTCTGCCTTAAAAGATACGTATTTCCTTCTTAAGTTAGTATAATTTTCATTTTTAAATGCACATTTTTATTTGATTTCAATATTTGTTAGTAATGAACTCTGGCTAGCATTTTTCTTTCTTTTTGAAAGTATTCTTTTTTATGTTTTTTTAAATTTTTTAAACTTTGAAAAATACATGATTCACGCTTAGAGGCCAAATTTACCTATTACTTCTAGCTATTGTGTTTCATAGGTTTACATGAAATAATCAATCAAATATACTGTCTGCATCTCATGAACATTTCCATACCAACATGAATGGCTCTAGAATGTGTAGGCCATTGCTGAGAAAAATGCTCCAATGTTTCTGCAACCAGGAGGTAGCAATGTGGAAAGGAAAACATTTTTCATGGCATCAACAACCACAAACAAAGTCCTTGCATAAACTAATCTGGATAAAATCCACAGCAAGCGTGGTAAGTTTGCTCACACTTTTAGAGAGCATAAATTTATGGTAGGGTTATACTGCTAATTATCGCTAAACATGATATACTTTACAAAAGCAGATTTTAAAATAAGTGCTACAGTGAAATGATTTCAAGAGTATCTAGATTTTTAAGAAACTAGCTCAGCAAAACCAGACATCTGGGGGGTGGAAGATTCAGGAGCAGTTTAGACTCTTATACCTCACAGCATCCTGCTTTTGGAAACTAAGAGAACCACTAAAGCCATCTTGAGTGTGTTTCAGTCACTGCATATACCTCCTAGATCAGGGATGGGGAACCTTTTTTCTGCCAAGGGCCATTTGGACATTTATAACGGGGGACTGGGGGGTTGTGGGGCGGGGTTTCTGGGATTTCCACAGACCGGGGGCCGGAGTTTGAGGGCGGGAGCCAATCACGTGGAAGGGGCGGGGTTTGCGGGCGGGAGCCCCACGGTCCTTAGGCAGGAGCCCCGCGGGCTGTATACGGCCCACGGGCCTGACATTGCCCACCCCTGTCCTAGATGATGGCATGCGGGCAACATCATGTTGGTTTGCAAGGCAGTCTCTAGATTAGAGGTTCTGGCTTGCATAGAATAATATGAATATGCTTGGAGTAAACCTGGGTTTTGTTGCATTCGTGGCATCTTGGTCAAAATGTGCGCATACTGCCTAGTACTCTCCTTACCATTAGCAGGGAATGTTTCACAACTAAACCTGGTACCTAATTTACATTTTAACTATCTTACTAAAAACTGTGGTGTGAAAGCTTTGCTTGACCAAAGCCATCATGGGCAGCAGAAATCAGTATCTACGGGCCCAACTGGTGTTTATTATGACATATGAAATATTGTGTTTTGAAATGTAAGAGGAGAGAGTAAATGGTAAAGAGCATGAATTAACAAATGAAATGAAAAAAAGAAAAAGAAAAATAGATTTATTTTATGTCTGTGTCTGAAACTCAGAGTAAGGTGAAGGATGTAACAGAACTAAACCAAGCTGGTTTGATCTTATAGAATGGAATTGATGAATACATGTATGGAAGTGAAAGCAAGGTTTAATTATGAAGGAAAGAACTACAATTGTTGGAAATTGGTGTCATCTAGACTGTTGTAGATGCATATGAATATAGGAATTCATATGTTGGCGAGAATTGCATGTTACGTTCCAGTGAATGGTGATAATGGAAGAACCAGGGATGAGTTTTGAGACAAATTGTGCAATATTCTGAAGAAATTAAATGGGGGGGGGGGAATACTGTTAGGAGACATCAGTAAATGGAAACAAGACAAGAGAGTACAGAAAAAATGAGTAGGCCACATGGAGGCCCAAAAATGAATTAGAACGGTAACTGGTGAGCAACAAGTATAAGTCTATTAATGTAGACACGTGAAAGTATTGTTCACTTGATTTTTTTAAATTAAAAATTGACAATTATTGAAGGATACAAGAGTGATGAAAATTTCAGAATGTGGAGGTCATATCATTATTGGTAGTCTCAAAAGTGGATCTTAGGAAAAAAAATAGACATGGAAGAAAACAAAAGAAGTGAAAGAAGTAGAATGACCACAGGAAGACAAAGTATGTGCCCTGTATGAAAAAAAAATAGAAAACAAATAAATCTCCCAATAAGCTAAACAGAGAGTGGACATGAGGAAAGAGAATGTAGAAGTTAACCTCAAAACAGTGGGGAAAAATATTTTACAGGATGTCACAGAGTTTGTGGAGTTACACTAATGGAAATTACTAAAAAGAATGCTTGGTGAATGTTGAAGTCAAAAGGGCTGTGGATGAGAAATATGCAGGCAAGAGAATGATGAGAAAAATATATAATGTACATACAGAGAAAAAGTTGTGAAGAATGCAGTCACAGACAGCAAGAACAGTTTAAATACATGAGGGAGAGAAAATGCAGAGCAATTTGGATGGAAACCACTGTTTTGGACGTGTTTGATCATATCTAAAGAATGAATGAGGATTGATATGAAGTCATGTCTAGGGAACGAATGAAGACTGAATTGCAAAACAAATGTATGAAGGAAAAGTAGATGGGTTGAAATGAAGGGGAATACCAAGAAAATCATGGTTGAATGAGCTAATGAAACCCTCAAGAAGATACAGGTGAGAAGTTTCAAAAACAAAGGCAACATATGAAGTGGTGCATGGATGTGCTGGAAGCAAGGATGGTTTGCAAGGATAGAAAAGTACAGAGAGTTATAGTGAATTCTGTGGGTGTAAATAGAATTAGCTATATTCATGTTCTCCTTATCTCATGTCTTATCTTTTGCTTACTATTTCTTATTCCTTTTTCACATTTTGCATTCTCCTGAAAGGAAACAGCTTTGGTATACATATTAATTATAACTGCCCCAGAAGGGAACGGCTTTAGTCTCATCGATTTAAATGACCTGTTGGACCAGATCAAGCTTGCTCTATGAACACAAGTAAGAATTTGGAGCTTAGCCTGTTATCGTAATGCAGAGCTTTCCAAACTGTGTCGCGACACAAAAGTGTGTCGCCACACACAGTCTGGTGTGTCGCCACACAACCCGGAAGCGCTGATCATCATCATCAGCGCTTCCAGGTTTTCCCACGGCGACACACCAACGGCGGCGCGCAAAAACCCGAAAGCGGCAGCAGCGCTTCCGGGTTTTTGCGCGCTGCTGCAACGGCGGCACTTCCGGGTTTTCCCACGGCGACACACCAACGGCGCTTGGTGTGTCGCTGCGGGAAAACTTTGGAAAGCCCTGGCGTAATGACTGGGTTCATAGAACAGGCTCAGCCTGGTTCTCTAAATGGACTGATTATCAGGGTTTGCACAATATATTATATACTAACCATATGGCCTGCCTTCAGATAACATGCTAGTCAAGCTTAAAACTAAACAAGCTTAGCATGTTATTTGGGGGCAGCATGTTGTGTGAAAGTCAGCTTGATTCATTACTGACCTTGTTAAACGTGTGGTCTGTACATTTAGCTAAATTGTAATATTTCTTAATATTTATAATTTTTAGTAATAATTCTGTCTTTGAAGAGATAGTAACAAAATCCTGGGAGGTAAATTGCAGACTGAATACAAAATATGGAGTGGACAGGCATTCTTTCTTCCTAATTTTACCAAGATTGACTAAACTAATAACTTGTAAGGATTACTACATTAACAAAATCCCCAATGTGACAATGACATGCTAACAGCTCCTATTGTATAAGGACCATGTAAGAGTCCATGTATATTTTATCTCGTGCATTCTAATTCTTTTTCAATTTGAATGAAATGTGCATATCAGCGAACAAAACACTCTCCTCCTGTACTTCAGGAGGCTCTTACTAGAACATCTTGCATATATTAAATCTTGGTCAAACCCAAGAGATCCCAAGTTACAACTGAAGTTCAGAGAGAAATTGCAGCCAGATAATAAATGTCCAGATAATATGGTGCATCCCAATTGGAAGTAACTTCAGGAAGTTAAGGCCCTATTTTTAATCAGGCTGTCCCTTAGACAGGTGTGCTTGTTGAGCAGAAATGGACATGGGGGAAATAAGATTAGTAATACATAGACTAGGTAATTAAATACTGTTAATTTGCTCTTGGGAAATCATAGCCACCTCTGTGCCTTTACAGAAAAGCAATAAAATGCACTCAATAAAATATAGAATTATGTGCCATGAATATACAGAAATGTTATTTTTGAAATATATACAAGAAAATCTTTTCTATTGCCAGTGTCCAAGGTATTAATAAATTAAATCACTGGACATGAATGAAAGACAAGATTCTATTAAAAAGCATTAAGATTTTTACCTTATATATTGATTTTAGCAAAGCATGCTAACCAACTACACTTAATTTTGAGAAAGACATCATCCAGGTTTTTCCCACATATACATCAAAATGTGCTACATAATAGCCATTTAGGTCATTTCTTCATCCAAAAATATAATTGCTTTATGAAAAAGCAATAAAATATAATTTTGCATAAAAACGATATTAGCAAGATTCAACCGAGAAAGTAGTGCATGTGTCACATTGCTTCTCCCAACAAATCCCAAAGAGGTGAGAACAAAAATATATAATGTACATAATAAAGCATGAATACATATGTTATCAGGATGATCATACCCCTGCAGGATGCTTTTCTAGCTTTAAAAGATGTGCTTAACATTCATGCGAAGTTTTAGGGAATTTCAATTCTATAAAGGGTTATGAAAATGAGACAGTGTAAAGCTATGAGAAGTCATGATAAGAGATTGTATATTTATCACAGCATTAGGTATTGAGAATGTGAGCTTGGATTAACTTCCCAAGGTCATTACTAAATTAGCCAGTTTCCTTTCAACCTGTCTATACAACTACAACCAGCAAAGATAAAACATTCCCAGTTCATCATTTTGCTTTACAATTAGAGTTCATTTTCCATAAATAATACTTTATCTATTATTTAACATACTGTATGAACAAAAATCCTAGTGCTTTAAAAATCTGCCCTTGAGAAATGACAAATAATACATATTTTAAAATAACAATGTACAACTTGACATTGTTTTTAAGGCATGAAAAATGGCATATGAATGGGAAGAGCTTCTAGAAAAGCATTATGTCTTTTTTTTGATATAGCCAGTCCAAGCACAACACATCAAAAAACCAACCTGACACTAGAAATGAACAAATATTGTAATGTGAATCAAGATTCAATAACTACATGTGTAGACATTCTAGAAGTTAGTTATAACAAGATTTGTTTTATTTTTTAACTCTTCATGTCTATTTAAAGCACCAGATACTCCACAAAGCATCTTTGGCCAAATCAGTACATGCTTCTCTTATGCTGCACTTCTCGTATCTGAATAAATAAAGGGTCTGGGCATTTTCCTTCCCTCTTTTGAATTTAATGATCACAGAAATGTTCAGAATCTGGGCCAATGCACTTTTGGAAGTCCATTATAAATTGAACATAAAAGCAAAGGAAGGTTTCCTGCAGACCCACAAATCACCATCAGCTATAAGAAACATGTTGTGCATAGTGGGGGGGTTTCTTTTTTTTAAGAGTTATATGTTACTAGATCTACATTCTCAGTTTACCAGAGTGTGACTGTTTCTACTTTACTAAAGCCAGGATCTTTTCGGAGTTCCCAATAGGTGTCATTAGAAACCCATGTTTCTCTTTGATTGGCTTCAATAACTTTCCTGCAAAATTAAAAAAAAGTTATTGGTTAAAATAAATTCAGAAATATCCTTTAAAAGGATAGAAATATACTTTAACTTATTTGTTGAGGAACCCTTTTGAAAAATGAAATTGCGCTCAAATAATTATTTGGTAGAGAAGGAGAAGAAAAGAGATTGAATTCTACTGTTAGATACTTGGCAGGTTTTTGTTTTTCTACTGTAAGGTCATATGGTTACATAAAAGAGAGGAACTGCACGTATCCGTATTCACTTGGACAATTTTCTTCATCTAGCTAGGGGGAAAATTATGAAAGATAGTTTCTGCATACACAGAGCACCAAGTTGGGTATCAAGGATTAATGTTGGACCCTGAAGTTCAAGAATAATACAATAACTATGTATTATAAATAAAATTAATTCCTCAGTATTTAAGTCAAGAATTTCAAAATTCATCATCTTTGGTTCAAAATTATCTGAGGAATAAGACCCTAGCCTACAATTAACTTTCTCCCCTAGGTTTTGACTTCTTTTTGGAAATAATCCAGTTGTACAATAAGAAGAAACACACATATTTGTATAATTCAAGGCAATTTCTAATGCTGAAAACGTTAGTATTTTTGTTAATATTGTTATGCCATTATATGTACCAATCCCACATTCCAGTAAAAACATGGATGTATCTTTTATTATTTTTTCATTCTAGTGACACATTCTGTTTGTGTAAGACAGAGAGAGAGAGAGAGAGAGAAAGAGAGAGAGAGAGAGAGAGAGATTGATTTACTTACTTAAAAAATTTTGGTACATGTTCCATATTGTTTTCCTCTAAATAACGTCTCCGGCATCTCTGGACTTCTTCAATTCTTTGTTTTTCTGTTGCTGCTGCTTCTAAATATCCTTCTTCCAAATGCCTATAGTTAAGCAATTGGATCTTTTAGTAGATACATACCAACCTCCAAGAAATAGAACAACAAAACCCAGAAATTCTAAACTTCAGTAACCACCAAAATCACACATTCCATATAATGCAGATTAGGTAAAATTAATAGCATTCTCATCCAGGTAAATATTTTTAGGTTGATCCCCTGATTGAATCAGTATAAATACATATGATTAAACTCTATTATTTTGGACAAACAGTGTACTTCCTTTTTTTCTGCAATATGCAGATGCATTTTAGTGCAGACCGCATCTTACATAATGTATTTGTGAGGGGGGAGGGGGAAGAAAATGAGAAAGGGAAACATCTCTTTTAAGGTGATCCCTGTCTGCTGCAGTTTTTATAGTTCTCATATTAAAATATTTTATATGCTTCTCAAATAGTCTGGAGCAAGCTTTCATTGATCAACAGCAATTCACATATCAGATTAATTGATAAGACATTCCAATTTTAACATTAATGCTCCTTATAATATCTACTCAAAAGCAACCGCAGGCATAAAAAAAAAAGAATGTACTTCTTGCCTTTGATCTGGCCTGAATCGTGCATCTGTTTTTGGAAGAAGGTCTTTCAGTGCAGGATCTAACTCATTCAGCTCAATGGCAAACCTTGTAAAACCATAGTAATGCTCATAATTAGTTGGCATGGAGCCTGTATTAAAAATTAAGATAAAGGTAGTAATTAACCATTGTGAATAAACACTAGGTCTACATGAAGAAGAAAATACTTGTACCTTGCTCTTCATTATACGCCCTGCGTGCACTGCCGAAAGCTGACCAGCATTGCCAGCTCTCAGAACCCTTTAAGCATTGGTTTTGTGTGAAGACCTGCTCCACCTGTTACTGAGATAATATGGGAAATGGTGCACTGCTCATATTGTTGCCAAAATATGCACTTCCTGGCTAGGACCCCCACTTGCTCTCCCAAGCTCTGTCCCCCAAAATCCCTCTTGCCCAAAAGGGCAAGAAGTGATCTGACACAATCATTCCGTGCCTCTCTGTGCAAGGGGAAAGAAATAACTTCTGGAGGAAAGATCATATTGGAAGATTCCAGAAAAAGGCTCCAAAAGGTGATGCTTAGGGCTTAAACGGTCTTACTGCCAGTACTGATTCTTGGGCCTTCCATGTACTGAGCATGGGATCTTCCGCTGAGGCATAGCTCCTGCATTCATGTTATGTTTTATTTTACTTGTATTTTTATATCACTGAATCAGGCCAAATCATGGCAGTTTACAAGTGGATAAAACCAGAATACAACAACATTACAAAGCAGGGACACCTTAAAGGCCTTATGAAAATACTCAGCTTTGACAGGTGATGTCAACCAGGCCATCTTGTGAAAAACACTGTTTTGAGTCCCCACCCTTTCACTTCACATACGTGGGGAACCCTTCACCTCCTGGCTTAGGATGAGCATACAGGATGGGCCAGTTTTACAGGGAGGTAAAGGATCCCCCCGCACATTTGTGCAGTCGTGTCCGACTCTAGGGGGCGGTGCTCATCTCCGTTTCTTAGCCGAAGAGCCATTGTTGTCCGAAGACGCTTCCACGGTCATGTGGCCGGCATGACACGCGCGGAACGCTGTTACCTACCCACCGAAGTGGTACCTATTTATCCACTTGCATTTGCATGCTTTCGAATTGCTAGTTTGGCAAGAGCTGGGGCGAGTGCGGGAGCTCACTCCATCATGCGGGGCCAGGGATTTGAACCTCCGAACTTGCGATCTTCCGATCGACAAGCCTGGCATCTTACCCGCTGATCCACCATGCCCCCTTACAGGGAGGAAGCAGTCCTAAATGGACCTTTTATGCGGCCTGCTACTGTTGTGAAAGAGCATCTGTGCACTGGAGCCATAATAATTTCTTTTAGGTAAAGTGCCCTTCGAGCCAGCTTGATTCCTGGTGAGTTCATGGACACATCCAGGTAATTTTCCTGGAAATGGTTTGCACTGTCTTCTTTTGTGTGTGTTTTCAATTAGTCTACTCTGCAGCCCGTATATTCTCTGGAGTCCACCATCAAAGTATTAACCAGGTTCAGCCCAGTTTAACCTCCCAGTCAAGACAAGGTCAGCCAGATAGTGCCATCTCTCATAATACAAAGAATACTAATTTGTGAAGCATATAGCATTCATTGTAATGTTTTAAGGATCAATATGCACATTGGAAGAATTGTTGTTGTTGTTTTTAAATTAGGTGACCTAATTATTATTGAAACAGAATACATGATGGGAGTCAGCAACGGAGCAACCACATTTTCCCCAAACAGTATTTTTTAAAAACAGAAAATAAGGAATGTTTAGTAATATTTCTGTTTATCCCACCTTCCTCCTGAAAGTTCAGGCTACCTACAAATTTTCCCCACTCGTCCATTTTATCCTCACAACAACCAAGTAAGTTAGGCTAAGAGAAAATAACCTCCCCAAGTCTCCAAGCTTTAACTGAAGCTCCATAATGCATCCAGCCTTATCTTATCCAGGCTTCAAAGTTCAATTATCTTTATTCTGGAAACAGAAAGGCTACAAAACTGCTAGCACCTTCCCAACCCAATCAAGAGCTGGATGCCTATATAGGTAGTCCTCGCTTAACTACCACAATTGGGACCAGAATTTTGGTTGCTAAGCGAAGCGGTCATTAAGTCAATCTGACCTGATTTTACAACCTTTTTTACGGTGGCCATTAAGCGAATCACCACGGGTATTAAGCGAATCACGTGGTCGTTAAGCGAATCACGCAGTTCCCTATTGATTTTGCTTGCCAGAAGCCGGCCAGGAAGGTCGAAAATGGCACTCACGTGACCACGGGATGCTACGATGGTCATAAATGCGAACCAATTGCCAAGTGCCCAAATTGTGATCACATGACTGCGGGGATGCTGCTCCGGTCGTTAAGTGTGAGAACTGGCCATAAGTCTGTTTTTCCAGCACCATTGTAAGTCCGAACCATCACTAAACAAATGGTTGTTAAGCGAGGACTACCTGTACAGACAGTCCTTGTTTAGTGACTGCAATTGGTTCTGGCAAAATGGTCGTTAAGCAACATGGTTGCTAAGTGAACCACATGACAGAGAGAGAGAGAGACTCCACAAAGATCACTAGTTGCTACTGTCTCATTCAGATAAAGTTCTCTCGTACAGGGTCCTGGGCCTGACCCATTTCCCCCCCTTTTTTTGCCTCCTCACAGGGTGGAGAGATTGCTTAAACAAGCTATCTCTTCCTGAGCTGCTTTTCTCTGAAGTGCAGTGCTTCCCTAAAAAGTGCTAATTAAGTGACCTTAATTACCGTATTTTCCGGCATATAAGACGACTGGGCGTATAAGACGACCCCCAACTTTTCCAGTTAAAATATAGAGTTTGGGATATACTCGCTGTATAAGACTACCCCTCTTCAAAACCTGCAGCTTGCTCCGCCCCGGGGTGGAAAATATCCACGCCAATCAGCTGTGTGGTGGGGAAGCGGAGTAGAAAGTAAAAAACTGCAGGGAGAAAACAGGGAAGCGGAGTAGAAAGCGAATACCGTAGTAATGTGAAGCGCAGCAGAGCGGGGTGTGTGTGTGAAGGAGAATATTGTGGGGAGGGGTGAGAAAGCTTTAACGATTTAAAGAAAGCTTTAATTACCTGGGCAAGGCAGAGGGGTGAAGAATACATTTCCAAGCTTTAGCGGAACAAACCATGAAGGAGGAGGAGGAAGAGGGTGGTGGTGATGATGGGGCGAGGTTTGAAAAAGCAATCCAAGCGCAAAAGTTACTGAGTCATTTCAGCCTCCCTCCCTCTCGCTCTCTTTCCCTGGTGATGGATCAGTGTGTGGGGGGGTCCCACCCTCTGCTCCCTCCCTCCCTCGCCGTTTCCTCCCTTCCCTCCCGACCCCCCCCCCAGCACTGATCCATCACCAGGGAAAGAGAGCGAGAGGGAGGGAGGCTGAAATGACTCACTAACTTTTGTGCTTGGATCTGCTTTTTCAAACCTCCCCCCATCATCACCACCACCCTCTTCCTCCTCCTCCTTCATGGTTTGTTCTGCTAAAGCTTGGAGATGTATTCGGGGGGGAGGGCCCGGGTGGAAAATCTCGGCGCCGATCAGCTGTGCACCGGGGATCAGCTGTGCGGCAGGGAAGTGGAGTTGCACCCACCCTATAAGACGACACCCGGCGTATAAGATGACCCCCGACTTTTGAGATTTTCCTGGGTTAAAAAGTCGTCTTATACGCCGGAAAATACGGTAGTTGTTTAGAACCCACCCACAGGCTGGCAGCTGGTGCCTGAAACTGACCAGACCTTAATCAGTTTCATACTGAAGGCTTTTGTTGTCATAAATGCCTGCTTTGGTTATAAAATGAATTTTTATTACCATTTATTACCGTCGTATTTGCAAACAGTTGCTATCTGAGGCAGTTGCTAAACGAGGACTACCTGTATTGTGGTCCACCTTGAAACATTATCCCAGATTTAAAAAGATAAAGACAATTCAAATTCTCACCCAATTCTCATAAACAAACCATCCATTTTTGTTAAATCACAAAACCAGTGTTTGAATTATAGGAGAACTAGGAATGTTGTTTACTGCCCTAGAGCTACAATTTAGGAAAGTTATAAAAACACAAGATTTAGTTCAGAGGGTACAACTTGTATACTTAATAAAGGATCCTATATTTTCTCCATCAATAGAAGTACTGCATGAAACCCACTACATTATTTCTACTTCCTCTTCCAATGTTATTTATCATTTGGTTCTGCAAAATTCATCATCCAAGTTTTGGAAAAGGCTGACTGTTAGTAATCTTATGCTAATCAGTAAGTCCAATTTTACTCAATAAGTGATTGTTTCCTTTTCCAAATGATCTACTGCTTCTTTTCCTGTTCAACTTGAGGAATATCAAAAAGGTGTATAATACTGAAAAATGAGCATTCATTTTAATGGCAATAGTGGCATTAAACAGTTGCCACCATCCTCAAAATATTACATCTCTCTTCATCCAACATATGCCATTTAACAACTTGCAGCATTCTGCATGATTCCTGCTTGACTTTAGAATGTATTATAGAATACACAGCTTTCTAAATAAGCTGAGTTTGTATGTTATTTAGATTTCATCATGGAAAGATATAGTTAGGAAAGGTGAGCAATGACTTACAGTTACACTTTCTAAGCTACAATTAAAACTATCATATCTCATATACTGAGGATGAAATCCCTGCATCTGTAGAAAATTCTACTTCTTTATTACTTGCTTTATAATTTACAGTTATATAAATGTCATGTTTTACCTGGCCTCCATATACATTTTGCTGAAGGTCCAACTCCACAATATAATCCTTCATGCCATTTTCCAAAAAGGCGATGCACCACTTTTCCTTCTTGGTCCATGACAACACCTTGAACCTCATTTACATTAGAATTCCAGTAATTCACCTAAAAATGTTACCAAATTGTATGGGTTTGTTAAATGTAAAATAAATCATCCAACATCAAGAGTAGGCCCTCTCTGCCACCAATCAACAGCAAGAAGGAGGGAACCCCCATTCCTTCACTAATAGTGCTCAATAACTGCTCTGGCTCTTCCTATGCAATCCCATGAGACACAACATAGTTTGTTTATATCCCAATACTCTCTCTATATATGAGTGCTCTGAGTCATGACAGTCCTCTGATTTAAAAGGGGATCGGAATATTAAAGTCTGCTTCTACAAGCTGCTCAAATTCTGTAATCATAAAAAGGTGATATTGTTGGGAGAATGGAAATGGCAGTAAAAGTGTTTTAAACTGGATCATATAACTAGGAGCCATTTCCAGGTTCACGATATTATTATCCAGGGTTGTTGGGAGTTGGGCAGCATATAGATTTAATACATTATTGTTGCTGTTGTTGTTGCTGTTGCTGTTAATGCAGAGGCCTTAAATAAAATGATGCAGAACAATATACACCAAAAGTTCTATTATATGTCATTGTAAACCATAGAGCTATACAGGGTATTTATAGATTTGCATCAATGCACGTGTATAAAGGCACTGGTTGCATTAATCATGGCATCCAATAAGAATACATAGGAATGTTGCTACTAGAGTTTCCATGATCTCTGGCAGCTAATTGAAAGGACCATTAATTATCCTCTCCGCTGAAACAGAAGTCCACAGAAGCTAGTGTACTACTCAGTGTATTTCCAGATGCCCCTGTGAAGAGGCCATTGGTAGTATGCATAGCCCCTTCACTGTTCATGACAATGACCACAGAAAAACTACCTTGATAAATGTGAGCTTACAAATACAGGCACTGCTTTTTGTATTTCTGATTGTTATTTCTCCATAATGCTCTATCCATCTCCTTCCACTCAGGATGTTGTGTATGCAAGTAGTGACTTTGTTCCAAACATAGCAATCACCATATCTACAAAGAAAGTGAAGAGTTATATGTTTCAGAATTACCTCTTCTAAGTCATTCCCTGTTCACATGCAAATAAATCTTATTACCTTTCTAATACTGAAAACAACTCATAAAGAAGGGGAAAGTGCGCCTCCCCACTCACTTACTTAAACATTTATATTCTACCTTTTCTCCACCTTTATGTCCCTCAACAATTTTTTACAATCAATTTTTACATCACCATAAAAAGCATAATGAAACAACATTAGTCGAACATAGGTCTATGTCCATCAGCAATCATATGAACATTGATTCCTAAAGCTAACAAAAAATCTGGGTGAATAACAAGACTTAGGGGGCGTGGTGGCTCAGCGAGTAAGATGCCAGGCTTGTCAATCGGAAGATCGCAAGTTTGGAGGTTCGAATCCCTAGCCTCACGTGACGGAGTGAGCTCCTGCACTAGCCCCAGCTCTTGCCAACCTAGCAATTCGAAAGCATGCAAATGCAAGTAGATTAATAGGTACCACTTCGGTGGGTAGGTAACAGCGTTCCACGTGCGTCATGCCGGCCACATGACCATGGAAGCGTCTTCTGACAACGCTGGCTCTTCGGCTAAGAAACGGAGATGAGCACCGGCCCCTAGAGTCGGACACGACTGCACAAATGTGCGGGGGGAACCTTTACCTTTAATAAGACTTAAACACAGCAAAGAGCATGCCTGACAAATGTGTTTGGAAAGCCATCTCATAGTCTAGGACAGAGCTTTCCAAACTTTTTATGTTGGTGACACACTTTTTAGACATGCATCATTTCGCGACACACAGCAGGGCATCATTTCGCGACACACTCTTACAGCAGGGCACAAGGTAGGCACTAGGACCTGCACGGAATCACAGCAGGTTTGGAGGCAGCAGGGCACAAGGCAGGCACTAGGACCTGTGCGGAATCCTGGTAGGGCTTGGAGGCAGCAGCAGCCGCGACACACCCACACACTGCAGCCGACACACTAACGCAGGGCTTTCCAAAGTGCCGCCGCTGGCGACATGCCGGCGGTGGCGGCGCGGGGGGGGCGTGCGGCGGCGCTCACGGTGGCGGCGCAGAGGGGCATGCGGCGGCGCGGGGGGCGTGCGGTGGCGCGCACGTGCATGGCGGCCGCCGTGCACGCACGCGCTGCCGCTTCCGGGTGGTGTGGCGACACACTTTTGTGTCGCGACACAGTTTGGAAAGCTCTGGTCTAGGATGCTAATAATAAGAGTACGCTCTCTCTGGCAGATTCAAACAGCTTGTCCTTCAGGTCTTTGGGTCTCTATATATATTGAAGGCTGATACAGAATAAAGGTACTTACTTAGGAAGTGTCACATTCAGAGTTCCAATTGGCAATATTTCCATTGATTTTCCCCAGAATTTGTTTTTCCATCTAATATCTGAACAACAGAACAAATTTTTATAAATATGCAAAATGCTATACATATTTATTCATCTCACATATCATGTGAACTAATATGTCTTGTTCTCAACGGAGCAATATGCTATTCCAGAAGCAGAAAACTCTTGATTTCTAATTGTCAAATATATAATGAAAAATTAAAAAAAAACAATTGGCCTTTGCGATTATTGTAACTGTTTAACTAAAGAAAATGAAATTTTATACAATTCTCTTTTTGATTTTTTTTCAATTTAAATTTGATTCTTCCACTTGTAACTAAAATATATACCTTGCCAAAACACAAAATTCTTTGATTCACAGTGACAGGCAGAAATGGGTGGGTGGTGACTAACCTGGAAAAAAAATAATATACAAGTAATTGTACAAAAAATACAAAATATTTTCATGTTTATTATCACTCTGACAATATACGAATAAAAAGATCTACCCAACTATGAAAAGAACATGAATGCAAAGCTGAATTCTACAATGTTGAATTTTACCTAATGCTTCAAAACCAAATATTTATTTTTATTTATTATTTATTTATTAATCATATTTATACCCCGCCTATCCCCTCCCTATCGGAGGACTCTAGGCGGCTTACAGCTGCGAATTCATATTATACATACATTATACATTCATATATATTACCGCGCGCTAAGGGGGAGGGGTAAGGGAACCGACTCTTCTTCCGTAGGTATTGGACTATATGTCCCAGAATACCTCGCTTCCGAGTCGGCTGCTGACGTCCTGGATGTTGCCGATCGGGTTCCGTCGTCCTCTGCCGCCATTCACGGGATTCCCGGGATCTTCTTTTCGCTCCGAGGCGACCCCCGACAGGACGTCGGCAAATTCTCCCACTTTAACGTGGTACCCATTTATCTACTCGCATTTAGCTTTCGAACTGCTGGGTTGACAGAAGCTGGGGCAAGTGACGAGAGCTCACTTCGCCACACGGGGATTTGAACTGCCGACCATCAGATCAGGCAGTCTACCGCAGGTAGTTCTAAAACAAATCTGAGGGTCCTATCAACAATATTTCGTAAATCAAGATGAAATGTTTTAAATAACTCTCCTTCCACCCAGAAATTAAAGTCATACAGTGACATTTAATTATCTTTATTAGAGCAGATCTTACCTGCTCTGAGAAAAATCGAAATCCTTTGTCTTCCCTGATGCACTCAAAAGTCTCACCAAGCACAGGGTTAAAAGGCTTGCTTCCTGCTCTGTAGTAAGTGGAAGCATATCCTGAAGTTGCAAAGGCAGCAATAAGGACCTAATTAGAACAACAAAACAGTATTTAAAAAAACAATTCTGAAGGATACTGGCTTGAGACATGTAGCAACTGTACATACAAACATGTTCTTTTCTAGATGATAAATGCACCTTTGTCCTGCTGTTTTCAGTAACAATTTTATATTTTTATGTTCTTAAATGGCTTGTTAGTTCTCATTTGCTTCAAAAGTGTAACTGAACAGGGAGATCTAAATCAAAACAGAAAGGAATTCAAGGCTAATGCCCTTTTTTCTTTTAATCCGTTCAATTGTGTCCGATTCTTGGAGACTGCTTGGGCAAGTCCCTGCAGTTTTCTTGGCAAGATTTCAGAAGTGGTTTGGCCTTGCCTCCTTCCTAGGGCTGAGAGGCCCAAGGTCACCCAGCTGGCTTTGTGCCTAAGGCGGGACTAGAACTCAAAGTCTCCTGGTTTCTAGCCTGATGCCTTAAGCACACCAAACTGGCTCTCATGCCCTATAATTAGACTAAAATGCTTTTAAAAGCAGGAAAGAAAAATGTAAGAATTTTATAAATCTTGAAGACTTAAGGGGGGAGACAGGATGGACACTGAGCCCAGGTTGTTTGTTTGTTTATGTATAATGTATTTTTATTTATTTATTTGTTTATTTATTTTTCTATCCTGCCTCTATTATTCAAGGTCACCCAGCCGGCTTTCATGCCTAAGGCGGGACTAGAACTCTCAGACTCCTGGTTTCTAGCCCGTTGCCTTAACCACTAGACCAAACAATAATGACAGCTACAAAGATACGTTCTGTGAAAAAAAAGGAGGAATGCCAAGATGATCTATGGGAATCTGCATCTGAGGAAAATACAGTGGCCATATTGATTTGTTATGGGGATCACCGATTCTTATGAGGTGCACAAGACGAAGCAAACCGGAAGGGAGGGCTTTGGAAGTTTTTGCTTCAGGCTTTATGTAAGCAGTGCTTTCTGCTTCTTCCAAACAAGATCATTGTATAAACCACTTTCCTTGCTTTGGAAACAAGCCAATTCTCCAATTCTAAAGCACGTTTCCAAAGTTCTCTTCTCAGCTGTATGGGTATCAGAAGCTCCAAAGAGATGTCCCAAACTAGACACTTAATAGATTGTTTGGGTCTAAGGGTCTGATCTAACTGTACAGATAAGAGAAGGAGCTACAGATCATTTTATGAAGAAAAATGTAGTTGTTGACTGTAGTAAACCTTTCATTCATACATACTGTGGAAGGAATATAGTGGGGCAACACTATCCTTCTTGTATTTCCAGATCAGAAACATAAACTTTCCTAAATGAATGTCTTCCACATTGATATTTAACTACTTTTTAAAAAAACGGTTGCTAGCAAAAATTCTACCACTACTTTTTTAAAGTCAGTATTGCAATAGAAAAAAAAATAACAGATGTATCCTGCATAATTAAAAAAAAAAGAATAAGAGTATTTCTTTCCCTTTTGAAGATATATCATGGTTAAAAGTCTTTTGAGACTCGGCTCACAATAATTTGGGCATATTTTCCAGACAAAGAAAATGGAACACCATTCATGTATATAAATAAATATAATGGAGATAGTTCACCAGGAGTTTTTCCTATGCAAACCATAATTTTATTTTTATTTATTTATTTATATGTCATGTTTATATAGCCGCCCATCTCAAATAACGCAAATCTGGGAGGCGTTTAAAAAGGTATTTGGGCAAGACTTTGCAATATAAAAATTCCCAGTACCCTCTTTCTGTATTACCCTGTATGTGTCTCACACAGAAAAGAGTCACCGAGACATGGGGTGACATCTTGAAATTCTTAAGTATATTGCAAATAATACATTTTTATAGGCAAACAAATAGTCATTCTGTGAAAACTAGAGGCCCTCCTTGTGTCAGCATCACTCCTTTCAGAGAATGCATGATATCAGAGGTCTAAGAGAGAATTAACACCTTATGGAACAACATTACATGTTCCATAATCAGGCCCATTACCATACGTTCATAGGGGTCATCAGTTTCAGCAGCCTTGTCCAAAAGTTCACTGTATTCCAGTTCCTCGCAAAGGTGTTGCAAAGTATTCAAAGGCTCATTGAGCTCTACAGGCATTGATACTTTGGAAAGTTCCTTCCCAATATTATTTCTCAAAATGTTCCACAGATTAATATTACTAGTATCAGGGCAGGGTGCTGGAAGACATGTCCTTCGTCCATTTCTGAAAGCACCTCCTGTTAGTTCACCATTCATTACTACAAGAGAAATGGAACAGAATGAACATGAAATCTATACAGTGTGTTGATATACATATTATCATTATTATTACCTGAGGGACTGTCTCATCCCCATGACATCGACCCATCCCACCCGGTCATGCAGAGAGGGCATGTTACGGACCCCGTCTGCAAAAGAATTTAATTTGGCGGGGTCCAGGAAGGAGGCCATATCTGCAGTGGCCCCCTCCCTCTGGAACATTCTGCCCCCAGAGGTGAGACAGGCCCCATCGCTCCTGGCCTTCTGGAAGAACCTGAAGACTTGGCTCTGCCGTCTTGCTTGGGGTGGGAAGGGGAGTAGTTATTCTTGGGGGTGGCTGGTGCCTTAGAGCTCTCCTCGCTGAATTTGATTTTTTATGGCCACTTGGATTTTATATTTATTCTTTTTATATTTATAATTGGTAATTGTATACTGTATTTATATTTTTAGATATTTTTATACTTGTTTTAATATGTTTCTTGTTGTAAACCGCCCAGAGTCCCCCCTTTCTGGGGGGAGATGGGCGGTGGCTAAATTTGAAAAATAAATAAATAAATAAATGCACATACATACATATAGTGGGTATATGATATGTTTGTGTGTATGTGTGTGTGTGTGACATGATATTACATAAAACTACAGGTAGTCCTCATTTAGTGACCTTTTGATGTTACGATGGTGCTAAAAAAAACAACTTAGCAACCAGTCCTCACATTTACAACCTTAGCAGAGTCTCTCTGCTCTTATTTTCACTTGCTTATTTACCCCATACTAAGATGTCCTCAAAGAGAAAGAGAAAGAACCCCAGTTCAGCTGAAGGAAGTAACAAGAAGCAAAAGAAAACTGAAGTAAAATCTTAAGTACAGTTGCGGTGACGTGATTTATACTTAGTGATTGCTTTGCTTAACAACCAAGTTGCAGGTCCCAATTGCAGTTGCTAAACAGGACCTGTATTATATTTGAATTTGATCTATCTTCCATTAGTCTACAACAAGGCTTGTGACCAAATGAATTTCCTTATTTGGGGCCACAATTTGTTTGCTTTTTAAAGTCAACTCACCAAAAGTACCACTAAAGTCATCATTCATTGGCGATCACTCGTAGCCGAGTAAGATTGTCTTCCAAAGGTAAAATTTTAACAGTGGATCTGTAAGTGGCTATAAAGGCCAATTCTGGATCCGCACAACCTCCCACAATGAGGGCATAGGTTATGTTATGGGTGCTATAAGATCAGCACATGTGACACCTCTGCTGCGCGAGCTGCATTGGGTTCCAGTTTGCTTCCGGGTCCAATTCAAGGTGTTGGTGATCACCTTTAAAGCCCTACATGGCATGGGGCCAGGGTATCTGAGGGACCGTCTCATCCCGATAACATCGACCCGCCCCACCCGCTCATACAGAGAGGGCATGCTTCGGACCCCTTCAACAAGAGAATTTCACCTAGCGGGGTCCAGGAGGCGTGCCTTCTCTGCGATAGCACCCGCATTATGGAACATCTTGCCCACGGAGGTGAGGCTGGCCCCCTCACTCCTGACCTTCCGGAAGTCTCTTAATACCTGGCTCTGCCGCCTTGCCTGGGACGACAGAGGGGGTAGTACCTCTTGGAGGTGGCTGGCCCCGTAGTGCCTTGATCTGGATTGTGGCTCCTAACCATCTTTGGATTTTATTTATTCCCTCTATTTATTGTTTTATAGTAATTTTTGTATAGATTTTAAATTTTGATATTTTGTAAACCGCCCAGAGTCCCCTATTTGGGGAGATGGGTGGGGATAAAATAAATAAATAAATAAATAAATAAATAAATAAATAAATAAATAAATAAATATTGTCTCCTGACATCATGGATTCAGAAATACACTGTGGAGTTAGTACCAATTTTCTTAAACTGTTACAATTATCCAGGGCATATGTTCTCCCTTGCATCCGAGACTGCCACTACACCTGACTAAATCCTGAGTGCCAGAAAAAAAAATCTTTAAAAAAAAAGACATTTTAAACCATTTTAAAGGAAAGCTGATTAAAAATGATTTGAAATGACGCTTTTATTGTGCACAGAATTTTACAAGGCATCCAGGTGTCATTATTTTCTGTATAAAACCACACAATGCCGTACCATGGCTTTACCTAGATTTCCCTTTCTCTCGTCGTGTGTAGACACGAACTGTTACAGAGACAAAGATGGAATAAGCTGCACAAGAGGTTGCTTACCTTGAAATATTTGAACAGCAAAATAAGTGGCAGGGTGTATATATTTGCTTAATCTTTCATTGCTTGCCTTTTTATAGATTTTTCTCAATCGCTTCCTCGACTGATGGAATTACAGAATTATATCTGGGCACTCTTTCCCACTTTTGGTTGTTTACTCCCAATAATCTATTTTCAAAACAGATTTTCCTTCCCTTTAAAAAATTTTTTTAAAGGAAGGTAATCTCTATTTTAAAAGGATTTTTATTAATGTTACTATACTGTTGCATATAACAATTCAGTTAGCTACCTGGTGGTAGAGGTAGAAATATTAAGGTTCAGGAAAAAGAATGCAAAAAGAGGAGGGAAGACGGTTTATTTTTTCCCCAGACCCATTTTCTGTAAAATAATTGGAATTTTTTTAAAAAAATTGGCAATAGTTAAAAAAAACCTAATGAAATATTTTCAAATAATGAATGGAATAAGACAAGTTGTTCACATATTGCTATCATTTATTTCCCCCAAATGTTTTTTTGTAATTAGAAGACTTTTTTTTTCAAGAGTACTATACTTCTTATACACAGAGTACAAGCAATGCAATACAACTTTCAAATGCAAATACAAAATGCATTTCAACCAGTAGGGGGCACTGTCATTTTCATTAGAAGGAAGAAGGATTTGGTACCTGATTTGCTTGTGAGCTTGTCTATTGCTGACTTTTTACCTAGAGGTCAGTGGATCTGCTCCTGACTAGGTCTCAAAGGATAGAACTCTGTTATATTATCATGCTAATGGCTTCTTCTGTCTTCAACTTTTAGTTTTTTCAATTTGTCAAACTAACATAATTAAGAGATCCTGGACTTCCAGGGAAGAAAGGCAAACGCAGAGCCGGCAACCACGGCGGAATGAAGAGCTGGCGAGTAGATCAGCTCTTTGTAATTCCTCTCTGGACAAGGAGAGGACTTGAGATCACCCACAAGTGCTCCAGACACTGTTGCACTTCCTTCCATGATGCAGGCTCTTTCGGCAATGCCACTCCTGCGAGGTAGGACAGTCGCTTGGCTGGAACTCCCTTGCTGGGTCGCGATGAGCACCTCAGGTCCGGAACAGAACTCAGGACTGGATGATGCTGCATCTCTGCCCCTTCTGTCCCTCCTGGTTCCTCATCGTCTGACTCAGGCGGAGTCTCCGGCTTGATGTCCTCTCTCTGGGCTTGCCTGCTCGCTGCAACTGGAAACACTGGGTGAGGTACTTTGAATAAGTCATCATCACCTCCCCCTTCTGTAGAGCTTTTGGTTGGAGGATTCTGATTTGGCTCTGTCTCATGAAAATGCCCCACTCCGCAAGTCTGGATTGAGCTGGTCTTGGGACCTGAAACTCTTTCTCCCTTGCTTCCCGGTGGGCACCCCAAGATTCCTTCCTTCGTTTGGGAATAGAATTTGAATCTTTTCTCTGTTGGAACATGGGTGTAGGTAGCTGTCATTGCTAGATGTCTGCTACCCCCAACAGATGCTTGGATTGGCCCACACAGCTCAGTGTGAATTGGCTCCAGGGGCTGTTTAGAGCACCTGGTGCTTTGCTTTGGAATTGCAGGCCTTGTGGCTTTTCCCTGAATGCATGTTTTGTACTTTGCAACAGTCTTTCCACAGTCTTTGATTTCCAAACTGCTTGCCAATCCATCTTTCTTCATTTGAAGAGTTGCACCTGAATTTCTTTGTCCCAGTTGTCTGTGCCAGAGGATGGCGCTCTTGTCCTCCTTTTCTCGGTGACTGGCCACGCATGCCAGGTCTGGCCTCTCACAATTGAGAAAAATTAAACCTTGATCTAGGTATCCTGTTAGAAAGACACCCTCTTGGTTCATTATCTCACATTTATTACCTTTGAAACGAATGGTGTGGCCTTTCTTCATGAGTGCAGATGTGCTTATCATATTCAGATTTACATCTGGAACATATAAAAAGTTATTAGCTATTAAGTCCTTCTGGGTGGTGCCATTACCGCACCTCAGGAGAGTGTGCCCCTCTCCTTTCACAGGGATTGCTTTTCCATCTGCTAAGCTGATCTCTTCCTTTGAACTTGGGTTCAATTCAAGAGAAACATCATTAAACATATGCACAGTACAGCCACTGTCTATTATGAAAGATGAGCAGTTCTTATTTATGGCTGCAAATGCCAGAAGACTCGCATCTGGAGCTTTCTCTTTGTTGCCTTTCTGATCGCCCTTCTTGGCCCAACAGTTTTTCTTTAGGTGACCATTCTTGCCACAAAAATGACACTTGATGGGCCTCTTTGTTATTGAAAGGCTCCTCTGCTACAGACTGCCATCTTTGCCCCGAGGCATCTTAGAAAAATAGACTGCCTCTTTGTTGGTCTGTTTGCAATTTCTATAGGAATCTTGTCTGCTGCACTCAGACTTTATTTCCTGAATTAAATCTGAAAGAGGTTGTCTTGATCCTCTATAACTAGCAGCAAAGCTAGAAAAATTTTCAGGCAGTGATCCTAATAAAAATCCAACTTGGATCCTGTTATCCAAAACCACATCATTGCAAGCAAGCTTGTGCAGCAATGATTGAAAATTAGAAATATGCTCATCTATATTTCCATTTTGCTGGAATTTTAAATTGGATAACTTCCTCACCAAATTAATAACTTGGGAGTCACCTCCCTCTCCATAGAGTTTAAACAATTCCTCCATCATCCCTCTTGCAGTATCTTTGAGCTGGATTTGAATCAGCATTTGTGCACTTAGGGAATTCATGATCAAACCTTGGAGCTTAAGTTCATTGGCCATCTATCTTGCATATGCTGCTGAGTCTGGACTAGGAGGATTTTCATTCAAAATGCTGTGCAGATTAAAAATCCTTGCCTGCCTTTCCACCTGTATCTTCCAGGGATAAAACTCTCCGAGTTTTAGTTTAAAAATCACCGGACTGTGAGGAAGGAGCACACTGTCCATCTTGTCTAAGCAAAAATGATTTTAAAATCACTTCAAAAAGAAAAAATTATTTCCTTTTATGCTTTCTGGCTAATTCCTGGTGTAAGAAACCTCTTCAGTAGCTAGACTGAATTATTCTCTCACAAAAAACAACAATGCTCATGCAAAACCAGCAAAAAAGAACATTTCTGCTCAAAAACAAAACAAGGCAAAAGGAAAAATTCCTGTTTAAAACACAAAATCTATTTCTGCAAAATCCTGGGCCCGTAACCCTTTGAAGCCCATTTAGCAGTCTGTTAGAACTACTGAAATGGAGCAGAGCAGCTAAACTCGTGTACAGAAAAAGAATATTGTTTAAAAACAGAGTCCATGAGCATATTAGAGAGATCCAGGTTAATCTTACACCTTTAGCCCACCTTAGCATAAAGAAACACACACTTAGACATGGCAGTTATGAAAAGTAAGTACGAAAGAGTCCTTATGTTTATTCATTGCTGGTAAAGCATTTTCGATAGATAAATGATGTTCCATTTCTTCTTTCTGTTCCCTAAATTTAAGTTAACTCTTGCCCCTCGTTGCTGGCAAGAGATGCGTGTAAAAAGGGGGGAAAATCTCCTAGGCCCATCCATGGCCTATGATGGAGTAGAACACAGCCATGTGCTTTGCTCCCAGTCGAAGGAGGAAGAGAGAGAGAGAGAAGTGGGAGTGGCCACAAACAGCTTCCTCAAAAGGCATGGAGAGCTTGCATCCTAAAGCAGCCATCCATATGCTGATGAGGCATGCTGGATTTGCCAGAATCTCCAACAATTATATCCTGAAGTGACCAAAGGAAAGAGGATTAACATGAAAAGAGGTTGAAAGTGCCTTGTGATGGCAAAGAGCTTGGCATAGGATCAAGGCAGAAAAATGGATTAACAGAAAACATGTTAAAAGGAACTCATAGAATTAAAATTGAAAGAAAAGTAATTGTATGCAATTAATAATGTAAATTAGAAGCAATTTGAAAGTAGCTCTCAGTGAAGTATTCCTATTTATACCTGTATACATTATTTAAATTTTATTTTCTAAAAGTCAATAAACAACATACTTTGCCGAGAAATATTGTCTCCAACACTAGTGTTGTCCTCAGATATATTGTCGCTCACATCACTAATGTAAGATTCATCATCAGAAGCCTAATGAAGAAAATGAATAATAATACTTATTATTACTATTGTACCGAACAAACATAAATGCTATTGTCATAAATTCAAATTCCTTATAATCTTTGTTTTTTTCTCAGCTCCATTCTGTTTGTCTGCAAGTATTCTGCCGATTCAATAAAACATTCATAGGCCCACCATACTTGTGGTGAACCTCCCTCCTAGCAGAACAACAGTACAGCTTTGAGAAACCCTGTTATTTGTTATTGAAAGGCTCCTCTGCTACAGACTGCCATCTTTGCCCCGAGGCATCTTAGAAAAATTGACTGCCTCATTGTTGGTCTGTTTGCAATTTCTATAGGAATCTTGTCTGCTGCACTCAGACTTTATTTCCTGAATTTTAGCTGGTACTTAAATTATTAACTTCTCTCAGATACCTCCACACTGAAACTATACAAGTGGTGTCAACTGTTAAAAATATTTGTCTTATTAAATACAGATGACTCAAGCAAGTACTTTTCACTGTCTGATATCATAAGAACTTGAGTGTGAAAATAAAACTTATTTGTCAGAGCTTCCCCAAAAATCATTATTTAATTAAAAGGCAAAATGGGTCTGCCAAGGATTGGCAGAAAAATTAACATTTGTATTCTGTCTTTCCTTTAAGGAACTCAGGAATGTAAACATAAGTTATCCCTTCTCTGGCCATTCACAACAGCTTTTTGATGTAATTAGTCAAACAGAGCCTGTAAGAACAGTCATTATCTAAGTCCACACATCATGCTAAAACACTGCATGATTTTCACTTAGTGTATTATATGAACTCAGCCAATCATCATACATTTAACAAACTATGGTTAGACAACCCATGTGTTGAACGTGTCCATGAATTTTATACCATAGTAAAGTTTTGAATACAAGATAAGAGGAAAATATCTGTATTGGTTAATGCTTGAACTGGGCTGACAGGCACGGCTGCTGCTACTATGCCTAGAGACCGCTGTCTAGTGTTCTTCTATTTCTCTAAGACAGGTGGGTCAATGGACAGTTCTTCAACCAGTGACTTCCAAAATGTTTGTTCCGCCGATCCCTCTGGCAGAACTCAAGTAGGAATGACTGAGTAGCAAACACCAGCATTATGTCCCTTCACTATTAAGCCAAAAATTCTGAAAAATGTTTGTTTATTCAGCCACTGTCTGCCATTAGCTCCAGTGCTACAAAGGTAATGAAAAATAGAATACAAACTGTTTTAAAACATCATTTGTTTGAATCTGGAATAAGGAAGCGGCCGGTGCCTTGGACAGGATCGCGCCGATGCGACCTCTCCAGCCCCATTCGACCCGTCACTCCCCATGGTTTACGGAGGAGTTGATGGTCTTGAAGAGGGTGAAGAGACGTCTAGAGCGCCGCTGGAGAAAGACGAAGACGGAACTCGACCGAACACAATCTAGAGCCGCTATTAGGGCCTACCTTGTGGCGATAAGAGCGGCGAAACATGATTATTTCTCCGCTCTTATTGCGTCCGCAGAATGCCGTCCAACGGCCCTGTTTAAGATTACTCGATCCCTCTTAGGTAGGGTGGTAGTGACCACCCACCTACAGGGCCGTGCGGAAGAATTTTCTGAGCATCTGCAGGATAAAATCGCTCGGATTCGGGCTAAGTTGGACTCCATGCGGGGAACGCAGTCTGGGGAGATGCCGAGAGAGTGGTCTTGCCCTGTTATCTGGGAACGATTCGATTCTGTTGGACCTAAGGAAGTGGACAGGATCCTTCGAATTGTTAATTCCACCACATGTCATTTAGATCCCTGCCCTTCCTGGCTGGTAAAATCGGCCAGGGAGGTGACATGTGGATGGGTCCAGGCTATGATTAATACATCCTTGTTGGAGGGGGTGGTCCCAACGGCCTTTAAGGAGGCGTTGGTGCACCCCCTCCTCAAGAAGCCGTCCCTGGACCCTACCATCCTGGACAATTTTCGTCCAGTCTCCCACCTTCCCTTTTTGGGAAAGGTGGTTGAGAAAGTGGTGGCGTTGCAACTTCAAAGGACTCTGGATGAAGCGGATTATCTAGACCCTTTTCAGTCAGGTTTCAGGCCGGGACATGGGACAGAGACTGCATTGGTCGTGCTTACGGATGATCTCTGGCGGGAGCGGGATGGAGGTAGTGCATCCATCCTGGCTCTCTTAGATCTCTCAGCAGCTTTCGATACCATCGAACATGGTATCCTTTTGGGGCGGCTTAGGGAGTTGGGGGTGGGCGGCGTAGTTTTGCGCTGGTTCACCTCCTTCCTCCAGGGCCGCTCCCAGTCAGTGCTGATAGGAGAGGAGAGATCCGGCCCGCGACCGCTCCTATGTGGGGTGCCGCAGGGTTCGGTTCTCTCTCCTCTCCTATTTAACATCTACATGAAACCACTGGGCGAGGTCATCCAACACCATGGGATGAGGTATCATCAGTATGCATATGATACTCAATTGTATATCTCCATCCCTGGTGAGGTAAGTGATGCAGTGTCCACCCTGTCCCAGTGCCTGGGGGCTGTGAGGGCCTGGATGGGGAACAACAGGCTTCAATTGAACCCTGGTAAGACCGAGTGGCTGTGGATTGATGGATTAGTGTCTTCTGGGAAATTATCATCTTTGGTTCTCGATGGGGTAGCACTACCCCATTCGGAACCGGTGCGTAATCTGGGGGTCCTTCTAGACTCACGACTCCTGCTCGAAGAGCAGGTGGCAGTCGTGGCTAGGAGGGCTTTCGCACAACTTCGGTTAGTGCGCCAGTTACACCCATTCCTGGATCGCGACGCCCTCCGTACAGTCACTCATGCTCTCGTCATCTCCCATATAGATTATTGCAATGCGCTCTACATGGGGCTACCCTTGAAGACTATCCGGAAGCTACAGCTGGTGCAGAATGCGGCCGCGCGGGCAGTTTTAGGTGCGTCAAGATCCGCACATGTAACACCGCTGCTCCGCGAGCTGCATTGGGTGCCGGTTTGCTTCCGGGTACAATTCAAGGTGTTGGTTATCACCTTTAAAGCCCTACATGGCATGGGGCCAGAATACCTGAGGGACCGTCTTATCCCCATGTTATCGACCCGCCCCACCCGGTCATTCAGAGAGGGCCTGCTACGAACCCCATCAATTAAAGAGTGTCATCTGATGGGGTCTAGGAGGCGGGTCTTCTCTGTGACAGCGCCCACTCTATGGAACATCTTGCCCCCAGAGTTGAGACAGATCTCCTCCCTCCCGACCTTTAGGAAAGAGCTGAAGACCTGGTTCTGCCGCCTGGCATGGGAAGGAGGAAGGGATAGTTCCTCATGGGGGTGGCTAATCCCCTAATTTTATAACTGTCCTTTTAATTATTCCATTACCATCTGGATTTTCAATTTAATTTATATTTATTGTATAATTGAGATTTTAAACCTTATTTTAACTTGTTTATTGTGAACCGCCCAGAGTTCCCCATGGGGGGAGATGGGCTGTTATAGAAATTAAATAAAATTAAAATAAATAAATCATAATACAAAATATGTTTATTGAGAAAAACATTTCAGGGATTTCAATGGGAAATAGTTTCAAGTAAGCATTCCAAGCTGGACCTAAATCCTGTGTATCTCTCTTTCACTATCTTCTACTATGTCCTTTTTAGCAAGATCTACATATCACTTAGCCACTGAACACTCCAACTTACTTTTAACAGGGGGAAAAAAAGCAAATAGATAATGAACTGCTGATTTCAGAAATGTTCTAAGGACAGACTAAAAAACAAACTCTTTCTTTACTCTGGAGTAATCCTGCTAAAATCAAAAGGGCTTGGAGTGTAGCAGTATTACTTAGCATTTAGTTCAGGGCTACCACACTGGGCCTGCTAAAAGCAAAAGCAACAGAGAAATTCCGAAAATTCTAACATTTTGCTGCCAAAATGTTGTAGTTGTCCTCAGTTTTGCAGGTCAGATATGGTAGTCTTTATTTTATTTAGCATTTCAGAGTTTTCAAATAATATGTATATTATCTGAATAACGTTTGCAATAAATGTATAGTCGAAGGCTTTCACGGCCGGAATCTGATTTGCAATAAACTTAGCTGATAGGTCAGCATGATTTCCTCATACATGGAACACTGGCTGAGACATACATGTTTATGAAGAACATCAACCAAGCACCATTCATAGATGTGAACCAAGGACAGGCTATGCCATGCCCCAGTTTTCCTAATTAAATTGAAACATCCAGCACTTCAATCTCATGTTACACAAGCATAAAGGTATTATAATTATAAATTACACCACCGACTAAAGATTGTTCTTCCTAACCTCATTTTCTGATGAGCTTGCAGACAGAAGCACTTCTTGCGCATCAAAAAATTCAGAGACAGATTCAGACATGGAGAGCCTGCTCTCATTAGAAACTTGTTGGGAAAGTGGGAGACTGACATGGATCTGTTCACCTGTCTGTAAAAGAAGAACATATACATGAATTCTGCATGCTGTAGAGTGAGCCTAAGAGCTCATGCAAGCTAGGAAAAAACAAAGATCACACCAAGCCATGATGGATTAGAGATGTTCTGCTTCTTTTCTACATCCCCCGTTCTTTCCTGCATACCGACAGAGAAAATAAGCAGAGATGGTTATGTAAACCTGCCCTATATCTAGCAAACTGAGAATTTACTTGAAAAGGCATCGTATTTTCAGGATGCATTCAAAACTTTTTTGTAGCTGGAGAAAGAGATGCATTACTTCCCTCAGGATTACTCCTCAGTTGCAGAGGAAACAAACTTTTCCCAGCATTCAAATTATACACTGAAGGGGAAAAACAGGAATCTGTCTTCAGTTGGCACAATCCATTACCTAATAAAAATGTGTATCAGACTTTTGTGCTTGTTCATGAGTACAAACTCCTACTCCTCATGCCCTGCCATCTGACAATTTATTTCCCAGTACATTTACACTGCACTTCCACATGCACTGATGAGACTTGACACAAAATACTGGCTGGCTAGAATCTAACTCTTGCTCAGTGAGCCATTCCCCCAAATAAGGAATTCTATTCTTTCCCACTATCATTCAACATTCTGTGACCACTGACTATGTTCAGTTTTCAGCGAGTTGTGTTTCTGGGATTTAAAAAAAAATTCTGATAAAGATTTCCTGTTGAGTATGCAAATAACTTCTAATTCTTCAATACTCCTCTTTTGATTATAGTCTTCTTACCATGCTGTTCCCAAGTGTGCTATTAGGAAAAGAAGTGCTTGCATTTTATTTACTTTAAGCACTTTTACCTCTTTAGGAGAAAGGTTGTCATATATACTTTTCTTCTGTACCACATGAACAACACAGTTTTATCTTCTCAATAGGCAGCTTAAGGTTTTCCTTGGAAAGAGATATGCTCTGCCATTCAGGCTTGGAGCATGGATCTCTCTTTTCATTACTTCCCAGTGCTTAGGATATTCCATTAAAATAACACTTTTCTATTTACAGCAAAGCTTAACATACATCATTAAGAAGCTACTGCTACAGGATGGGCAGGCCTGAGAATATAGGAAAAGCTATTCCAGTAATCCAAGAAAATGAGAAGAAGCTGTATATGCCATCAGACCCAGGACATTCCGTTTTGGAAGAGCATAGCAACTTTAAAAAGTACTTAAATGCATTTATCTCAACTCACACTATGGAAGAATTCTTCTAGCTTCCCATGCAAAAGAAGTAGTTTCAAATGAAAGAGGAAAGGAAAATATACTTTTGTTTGTATTGAAGGGATTAACCAGCAAAGCACATAGTAATGTAATTAAAACATGGGATAAACACACAAGTGGGGGAGGAAGAGAGACACCATAACTTTCAAGAAAAGGAGTCTGAAAGAAAAATATATAATGGAATAGAGACCTTGGTGAAACAAGTAAGCATTAGCTTTTCATGTATCTTCTAAACCTAAGTGAAGTTTTATATTTTCTAACTTGGAAGGTCTCCTGCTCAAAAGGAGGACAGGAAAGAAAGATCTTCAACTGAACAGGTATTGTTGCAATGCTAATTGGTTTATCTTCCATCTTTTAAAATCCAAAGCATAAGGTTGATAATTGCCAAATGATCAGAAACAGAGAGGAAGCAGACAATTCTCACCATAGATGGAGAAGTGGGGTTACTCCAAGGATCTGTACTGGTAATTACCAATGCTTTTTAACACATTTTAAACTCATTTTTAAAGATCTGGAGTTGGACTAGAAAAACAAGGTAATTGACTGTATGGATTGACCAGGGTGGCAAAAAAAAATGGCAGAGAAGAGCTCTAAAATCATCTCTATAAACTGGGTAAGAAGCTATAAAATGGCAAATATGGTTCAAGAAATGTTAAGTATAAAATAACATGCACCAAGGCCAAAAATCTTAAGTTCACAATACATTGATGGCCACTGAATACATTGAACTGGCAATAATGAAACAGAAAAGAGATCATGGAATCATAATGGGAACCAGCAAGAAATACACCATTTAGGGATTTTTAGTTTTTTTAAAAAAATGAATAAGGTAGCAGGTATGAATAAATTATGCATGATACAATGAAAGTAGACAGAAAACGTCTCTCTCCCTCATAGCATAGAAATTCAGAAGCAGATTTAGGAAAAACAGATGGAAGTCTATCTTCACATAACACTTAGATAATTTATAGAATTAGCTACTCTAAATGTAGTAACTGCCAATAGATTATCAACGATTAGGTGTCATCAAGTCAATGTTGACTCTTAACAACCACATGCACAAACCTTCTCCAGGATGAGTCTATAGCTTAGGTATAATTAAAAAGGGTGTTCAAGAAATTCATGGGTTATAAAGTTACCAGCGGCTATTAAGCCAGACAGCTCTAGGCCAACCTTAGGATCACCTCTGAAGATCAGCTGCAGAAGAACATCAGTAGAACACTGCTAAATATTCACAGGGCTCTCCATAGTAGCTTGGGAACAGGCTGTTGTACTATATAGGTATCTGATATAAACTGGCATGGCTCTTACATATTTACATTTCATCTGCTTGTTCAATATACTAGAAACCTGATTAATTCATACTCCCTGAATGAGGTTGCCAAACATTCCGCTTCTCAACAGTTTAAAATATGGTTTTCCAAAGGGAATTTCCCACTAACTACAGCTCATTACTTTCATGAATGCAATTAGAAAATTATTATCTAAAATGAGTTTGTCCCACTGCTTGCCAACTTTGCCAACCATAATCATTTAATCATTAATGGTAATTAGCAGAATTTAACTATGGTAAGTCCATTAGAGCAATGCCAAAGTCTTACCTCATCAGGACTAGGGATAATATTTACACTGACAACCTGATCACAAAGAATAGACTCTGAATGTATTCTGCTCAAGCGACTCCTTAGTTCAGCATTCTGGTTGAGAGCCTTAAAATAATAAAATTGAACATTTAATTTCAAATGCACAAGAATAGCACAAAATAGAGCCAAGCTATCTTCATATCCTATATCCTGGCCAAAGCATAGTGTTCTTATATAATGTGTTGGGAAAGATTCATTTCCAAAATTAACATCTCTCTGCTGATCATAAATGCTACTCCCCAAAGATTTCTTTACTTACTATGCATTATTTTAACTACTATGACATCCTTCCCCAAGATTCTGGGACTGGTAATTTGGCTATAATGCTGAGAATTCCCTGCTAGAAATCCACAATCCCTCACACTTTAGACAAGTCTAAGGCCAGGATAAAATATGGGAGATCCATGCACACCTTTTGAATGAAGCACAGCCTGGAAGGAGCAGTGGTAGAAGGAAAAGGTGGTGTTTAAATTTTTCCCTGTGGAATATTTTTCCATTCAAAATAACTTTCACACTGCTTTTCTACAAGATAATACATCAGCTTTCTATATCTGTTTCCTTTGTGAGGAAAAGAGTAAGGAATGATTAGAAAAACAGCCTATTAAATTAATAAATAATATTATTTTATTTTATTTTATTTTAATAATAAAAAATTAATAAAGGAATTAAACTACCTCTTACTATTCCAACTAATTGTGTAACCTCTCTATGGAGGCATATCTGTTTAGAAATAGTGTTTGAAACAGTTTCCACATCTCATTATATTTGGCTCTAAAGATTGAAATCCCAGATGTCAGTATTACCCAGAATTAGGCTGGATTTATTTCTGAGTAAACTTACACAGAACTGGCCTGCACACTTATAATGCAGATACTGATTTATTTTCTTGTTTCATTAGTTTATGAAAGAAAAACTAATTTGAGGTCCCTTCCCTTAAATGCTGTCATCTGAAGAGACCTCGGAAGCGCATCTTCTCTGTAGCTGCCCTAGCCCTTTGGAATAGCCTCCCACCTGAGATTTGAGCCCCTACCCTTTTACCCTTCTGGAAAGCTGTGAAGACCTGCCTCTTCCCCCAAACACTGGGCTAGGATGGGGGTTGAACCTGGAGGTTGGTAGCTGGTTGGTCTGGCCCTGGTGGGAAGGGTTGTCATTTTCGTTAGTTGTTGTGAGTCACCTAGGATCTCTATGTGAGATAGGCAGCCATATAAGCTCCGTAAGTAAGTAAGTAAGTAAGTAAGTAAATAATAAATAAATAAATATAAGCAAGCAAGCACCACTTACAATGGAAAGTGATCTGAATATATTTTGTTTCTTCAGTAAGCAAAGTGTTCATTTAATAGGATCATTCCATATTCTTATATAGTGCAAATGATATGGAAAATATTGACTGCTACTTATAACTCTTTAGTGTATCAGTATCTTATTACTGATATCACCAGTAGTATATCCTCCCTCCCTCCATTCCTTCAAGTCAGTCTTGACTGCTGGTGACTGCCTGGACATGTCCTTGCAGTTTTCTTGGCAAGGTTTTTCATTAGTGGTTTGCCATTGCCTTCTTCCTAGGGCTGAGAGAGAGAGTTTGACTGGCCCAAGGTCATCAACTGGCTTTGTGCCTAAGGTGGGACTAGAACTCATGGGTCTCCCAAATTCTAGCTGGGTGCCTTAACCACTATACCAAACTGGCTCTCATACTAGTATTATCTCATACTATTGATATATATTTTAACAGAGTACAAATACTCTCCAAATAATCATTAGCCTTTATACAATGGAATACAAAAAAGCAAAGAACTCATCTCTTGAACTGCCTTGTTTACTACAAATTAGAAAACACACATTTTTAATATTAACTGTTTAATGTTTAGTTGAGTAAGACAAGCTTGATTTATTAAGCTGAATTCCATTCAGCAGCAGATGATTCACCAAAACACAGTGTAACAACAAGTGGAAAGCAGAATGGGACCATGGAAATGTTGGCAAACATTTTGGAGGTTAAAGAAAAAGAGGGAAAAGACTAGTAAAGACAATATGATTTGATCTGCTAACCCTGACTCTTTTCTAGTTTTAGAGACCTTTATGTTCTTCTACAGAAAGAAGCTCATAATAAGAAATGAAGACCACATGATTAGAGAACCAAAGGATATCAGATTGGAAGCAAAACTGTATGGCATGTTACTACGATTTTATCTTTAGACCATAATAAAATAATTACGCGACAATAAAAATGCAATTGGGTCACTTGGATAGATGATACTGTTACCATAGGCAAAAGAATAACATCCTACTAGATATGGACTATTTCATGAAAGGCTTTTTCTCTTCATCACTTGTTCTTTGCCTATTTTCCTGCCTATAGACAGTTATACTTAGAAAGGTGATATTCTAAGTTACTGGATTTCAAGATATATGACTCCTAGAAGTGCCAATCAATAAGCACTGCAAATCATTTCCCCCTCCTTGGGAAGGAAAAACAGTAAGAAAACAGAAGAGGTTATATACAAAAACTGTATTATCTAGTCACCTCATAAAAATCAATGAATGAGGCAAGGCGATTGCACAATAAAAGTCCTATCTCGAAATACTCCAGAAATTAAAGCATGACTTCAGGTAGAAAACAGTAACAGCAAAACAAAGATGAAAGAAAAACTACAGAGTAGAATCTAACCAACCGAATATCAATTACAATAGCTTAATTCCCTCTGGTCAGATGATTTCATTGTGAATTTATATAAAGTTATGCTATATAGTGTGTTAAGGCAAAACTGAGGGAAACATCAATGGGATCATGTATGCCTTACTTCCATGCAATGGACATACTATAATTTATTATTATTATTATTATTATTATTATTATTATTATTATTATTATTACATTATATGACCTTATTGTACAGTATATTATACAGTATGTGCAGATTTTATTTAAACAGTCTAATCACCCGAATGGAAAGGAGGGCAGACAGGAAAGCTGTACATAAGTATTTGTGAATTCCTTTTCAGCAATGGCACCATATCTGCGAAACGCCCTTCTCAAAGATGCTTGGCAGGCACCTTCACTACAGTTCCAAGGCAGGCCTATTCTTCTCCCAGGCAGCTAAAAACATTTTTGTGAATGCTTACAATTTTCACTGCTACTCTTATTCCTGTGGTTTAATGCTGTATTAATTGTCAATGTTATAGCGGTTCGTGGGTTTTGTTTTCTTCAATGTTGGGCTTTTTTTCTAACTACACGTTTTACCTCATTTATAGTAAGTGGCGTGAAAGAACAATAAATAAAATTGTGTGATACTTTATGATCTAAATTACAAAAGGAAAACAAGCTCAGGCCAGGCAATTATACAAGAATCTGTTGCTCTCCATGAATACATCCATTTCTGCTGATATCTAAATAAATAGATATCAGACTAATTAAGGCAGGGGTAGGCAACATTGAGGCCAATAAGCTACTGTTTTCCAGCTGCAAGACCCTCTCTTATCATGCAACCGAAATGTGGTAGTTTCCCAATGAAAATTGGCAGCATAATTTTTCAGATGAAATTGTTGTAAACCTTAGGATACAATGGGGGGCAGGGGGATTGGAGGTTCTTTTTCTCCTCCATTACAAAAAGACTTGGAAAATCTTGGCCATGATGTACATGGTTGTATTGGTTTGCTTAGCACCATGCCCTCCCAGCCTAATGGTTCACCCTAGATTTAAGGGGTATATAGGAAACGAAGCCTATCACATTAACACTGCTCCATAGCATCCTTTACAAGCTATTTATATGCGAATATGAAAAAAGAAATGCTTGAAGTATTTCGAAGAACAAAATTAAAAATCAGTATAATGTTTTCCAGCAGAAGCAATACTAAATTGATTTATCTTGTAGATTCACATAGACATTTAATTATTCATTTTCTTTTTTTCATGTTGCATGGAATCATGAAATACTGTTGGGGTTTGATATACCCAGGAATTTACAGCTAGATATAAATTATACAGAGAGGCTTGATATTTAGGTGAGAGGGGAAATATTCTGCAGAGTCACCCAATTAGCAGCCATTGTTGTAGGGATGATGTGTCAGTGTGTGACTCATACAACAGGTGCTTAGAGTTAAGTTGGGTGTGGTGGATAATGAGAGTGACCTATAAGGTGATTGGTCAGTTTATATATAAATACAGAGATGTCCTGTATCTCGTTCTTCTCATTTCTTCTCATTCAACCTCTGTATGCTGTATCGTTGGTGTATCATTTTGTTACCTGTGTGGAAGTGATCTGTAAATACGTATGTATATAAGTAAATAGGCTATTTTATATAATCTCTGTGTGAGTGTCTATTTACTATACAGCCTAAGGATCACTGGGGTCTAGGAGAAGAAGCAGGCCGCTCCATCCGCTCGCCCCGACAAATACAATAGGAATTGTTATTAATGCTTTGTATTCTGTTACTTATTATTAGAAAGTCGCTACGTGTCATGTGTAATTAAAAAACACAAATTATAGCTATTTCAAAAATCAACATTCATTTTCATAAAAGCTTACCTGAGAAAGTGATTGTCGGAGACGTAACATCTGTGTATTGTGTCCTGTGAAATCATGTTCTGTTACCATCTGTTTCAGCTTTTCCTTTTCTATCGCTATACTGTTAAACGCAGACTTCAAAAGAGAATGTACTAAAGAAGAAACAAGAATGCCTTTGAAAAACATCCTATCATTTTGTATGCAATTTTTAAATGTAACCTAAATACTATAGAAAGGAGTAGCATGCAGATTACTGCATGTAAGGAAAGCACTGATAGAAAAGGCTCATACAAAATACCTCTTTATACCTCTTTATAATATTTTCACAAGCATCTCCCCAAAACTGGGAAGGGTTGATAGCATCTCAGATACACACAGTGTGAGAGGGAAGTGGTTTATATTCTGCTCTTGAAAATGTTTCAGCACACAATGCTCACTCATAGTTTCTAATGACAGACTGTATTTGTTTCCGACTTTTACTACAATGACAGCCTCAGTTCAAAGAAGGCTTTTTTTAACCTTTAAATTAAAATTGTTGATAGCACTGTCACATGCCTGAGAAGTTTCAAGAAAACTAGCTGCTGATCTGATGAAAAACATGCAAGTGATCAGTCTCACAGATGTGCTTGCACACTGTACAGAGCCAGATAACACAGTTTTCATGCAGGTACAGCTTTGTGCAAAGGTGGCTTTAAAGTGTATCTATATTGCAAGTGGAGTCCTTGGTGCTCTCTGAGCCTTGTTGTTTTCTTGCAGACGTTTCATTGCCAGGCTAGGCAACATCTTCAGTGCGAAAAGGGAGTGGGACTTGCTCTCTTTATATACCATGGCTTGTCCTGCTTGTGTTGGTGGAGGTGTTGTTCTCCCCTTAGGAGTTCCTTGATTGGGCTGTTGTTTGCTGCTTGGTTGATTGACTGAGTTAATAGTTCCTTGATTAGGGTATATTGTGCTGTTTGATTGCTCCTCTGGTGCTAATCCTGGTGTTAATCTTTGCATATCTGGGTGTTGATTGCTGGCAAGGTGGTGTTCTGGTCTTTTGGCTTTTCTATTGTCTCTTATGAATGGTATGTAAATGTTGTTTACTTCTATGTGTTTGTTGATGGCTGCTTTGTCTGAGTGCCAAGCTTCCAGGAATTCTCTAGCGTTTTTGGATTTGGCTTGGTTTAAGATGCTCACAGTTTCCCAGTTGGAAGTACGGTTGAGTCTGTCCATGTGTTGTGAGATTAAGGAGTTTTCATCGTGTCTTCTGACTGCTAGTTGGTGTTCGTGGATGCGCTCTGCTAGTCTTCTGCCCATCTGTCCTACATAGTGGCTGCTACAGTCCTTACACTGTATGTTGTAGATAACTCCTGTTTTTATTTCTTGGGATACTGGGTCTTTTGGGTTACTTATGATGTTCTGAAGGGTTTTGGTTATGTGCTACGGTGATGCCATGTGGTTGTAACAGTCTATTGGTAGTTTCTGAGATGTTTCTGATGTATGGCAGTGTTATCCTTTACATAGCTTCTGTTGCTCGTGTTGTAGTGGGTTGGGTGGTCAGGCACTTTTTGATAAAGTTGCGTGGGTATCCATTTTGCTGGAAGATGTTGTATAGATGATCTATTTCCTTTTTCTGGTGTTCTGGGTTGCTGCAGTGTGTTAGTGCTCGTCTGAATAATGTTCTTACACAGCTTCTCTTGTGGGAGGTTGGGTTGTTGCTTTGGTAATGGAGCACTTGATTAGTGTGGGTAGATTTCTGGTACACTTGTGTTTCTAGAATGCCATTGTTTCCTCTACTGACGAGGATGTCCAAGAAGGGTAGTATGTTGTTGTTTTCTTCTTTCCTTGTGAATTTTATTCCATTGAAGATATTGTTGATGGTTTCATGTGTTTCCTCCAGTTGTTCCTTTTTTATTATGATGAAGGTGTCATCTACATACCGGATCCATACTTTGGGTTGTATACATGGAAGTGCTATCCTTTCTAGATGTTGCATTACAATCTCTGCTATGAGTCCTGAAAGTGGTGATCCCATAGGTCAGGGCTTTCCAAACTTTTCCCGTTGGCAACACACCAATGGCGGCGCGCGAGAAAACCCGGAAGCGCCACCACTGTGGCGGCATGCAAAACCCCGGAAGCATCACTGCTGTGGTGGCGCGCAAAAACCCAGAAGCGTCGCGGCAGCGTGCAAAAACCCAGAAGCGCCGCTGCTGCGATGCTTTCAGGTTTTCGCGTGCGGTGGCGGCAGCACTTCTGGGTTTTTGCGCGCTGCAGCAGTGGCGGCAGCGGTCTCCTGGTGTGCTGTGCGAAAACCCGAAAGCGCTGATGACCTGCCGCCGCCGCCACGCCATCAGCGCTTCCGGGTTTTGACACGACACACCTGGGCCCTGCAGGCGACACAGTATTGTGTCGCGACACAGTTTGGAAAGCTATGCCATAGGTGTTCCTTTTGCAAGTGAACTGCAAGGATTCTTTTAAACCAGTTCAGGAAGAGAAAGTCTCTTAAACATCTGATTCTACCTGCTCACATTTTCTTTCACCAATGAAATGGCCAAATAAACAGCAGCACACACATACACAGAGCCCAGTGGGATGCCACTGATACACTTACACTTACCCTTCTGGGCCATGAGGCAAAACTCTTCCTGAAGTTTTATGTAGTCTGTGGAGTTTTCCAAAGGATCAGATACATCACTTGGTGGGGTCTGAAACTCGATGTCTGCACAAAGGTTAGGATTAGATGAATGTAGGCGAACAGGAGACATTGTAGCACTGAAAGGAACCTAAATTGAAAATCAACAGATACATTACACTGACTCCATGAAAGACCAGGTAAAACCTTACAATATCATAAGTCATTTCTCACATTATTTTAGGCTTTATTATATTTAATAATTACAAATATTTTTTTTATTGCCTGCCCAGTAGAGGGTCCTTTCTGATTTATAGTGCTAACAAGACTCTGCTCTTCTATACACTGAACTTGGATTTACTTTTCATAGTATCAAGTTAGAGTTATTTTATTTATTTATTTATTTATTTTTATCACCTTATTTTTTTTAATAAATAACTCAAGGCGGCGAGCATGCCTAATACTCCTTCCTCCTCCTCTTTTCCCCAAAACAACCCTGTGATCTGAGTTGGGCTGAGAGAGTGTGACTGGCCCAAAGTCACCCAGCCGGCTTTCATGCCTAAGGCGGGACTAGAACTCACAGACTCCTGTTTTCTAGCCTAGCACCTTAACCACTAGACCAATCTGGCTCTCTTTTGTAGATCTTCTGAAGTTCAACCCACATAAAAACAATTAATATCATCCTTCCATCTTTTAAAAGACACATGGTTTTTCGCTTGAGTAGTAATTTATTGGGCAAATTAACCTATCTTAGTGATGGCTATTTTTCTCACTCATTTTTGTTCTTCTGTTAACTCAAATAATCTTTCTAAATAGACTTGACTGTTGTATTTGTGGGCACACAAATTTTATATCCACACACATGCACTATTAGCATGGAAAGGTTCCCTTAACAGTTGCTGTCATTTTAGCAAGTGACTGGTGATTGGAAATTTTATCAAGTTATTTTTTTTAATAGCATTATGGTGCTGGTCATGTTTGGAAATCCATTTTTTAAAAGTGTGGATACATTATAAGACTATAACACTGTACTCATTTAAGCAGTATTTTACTATTATCTTAATTTTTAAAATAGAAAACATGTTTTAGATTACTTAAACAATATCAATGAAGTGATAAAAACAGCACCCTCCTGCAAACATTATAATGAGTATGTACTAAGCTGTGACAGATTCATGTAGTGATAGAGTGTTCCACATATCAAAAACACATCTCTTAAAAAATATGGATGGGCAGCATTTATGCAAGTGATAATATTGTATGAACTTCCTATAAAATGTGAATAAGCAAGTCATGGAATTCCATCAAAATTCCTCACCTGGAAGCAGTCCAGCAAGTTTGTTTATTTTGCAGCAAATACCAAAGTTAGGCTCCTTTCTCTCAAATAAATGCTGATGCTTTTTCAACATTAATTGAAAAATACTTATGCTACACAAGGAATAGATACAGTTTTCAATACACACAGAGAGAGCTAATGCTTATGATGTGCAAAAGCAAGTCTTCTAAAGAGAGCAAAATGCAACAAATCATATACTGGAGGGGAAGGAATAAAATAATGGATTTCAATCAATACCTGTCAGCATTATTCCTTAAAAGGCAGATAGGTGAATGCTGGCATTTTACATATGTATTATATTCAGTTAATGGTTACAGTACAGACTTAAAACGGTTTAGTAAAAAAATTTTTTAAAAAGGATTTTTTCCAAAGAAGAGTTATGATTATATAACTCTTTATATTATAAATATAATATATAAATTTTATATATAAATTTAATTAAATAAATAAATAAATAAATAAATAAATGATTAATATTGCACGAATATATCTCCAAATCACATACTGTGAAGCTACACTGTTCTGGTGTCTAATTTGGAATAATTTGAAATTATACTGTAGTACTTTTATGTACACTAGCTTCCCCCAAATTCATGTTATTTGGGGAAATTCAAATTCATACCTTTGGGCATGATGGGACTTGGCATTCAATATATCTGGAGGGCATGATCTAAAACTGTGCTATATAATGCTTAGAATTAAGGTTCTTTGAATATCTCAAAAGACGCAATGTATTATGCCATCTCCACTTTTTATTATCTTCTAAAATATGTTTGGTGTACTGTATATTAAATGTACATATAATTGCATATGTATAATTTTCATACAATATGTGCAATTTTGAGATATATCTGTAAAACATACCCTAAATACATACGCAATCTCACACGATCATAAACACACACACACACACACACACAAATACCTTCAATAATATACATGCTATCCTATGATATAGGCATGCAAAATGTAAGTAATGTTAGGCGTGTAATTAATTTTATTTTATAATTTACTCCAATCCAAATCGCTCCTGTAATTTAAGGACTAACACTTGGAAAAACATTACAAAATAGAGCTGTGCACACTTTGAACATGATACCAAAGTAGTTTTGATCTCACACAAGTGCAGCATCTCTCTGCTGATTATTTAAGTAGCCCAACTTTTCCTAGGCTTCTGCATAAGCCTGGAAAAAAATGGTGCTGCTGCTTAAGAACTGCAAGAACTTTAATGTGTAGATTCCTCAATTCCTTCACAAGAGATCCTAACCACTTCTTCCTAAGTTTTCAAAGCATGTCCTGCCCTATCACAAAATATATTACATACTCTTGAAATGTTCTGAACAACAGCAACATAAAAAGTCACATTGCTCTGTATTTCAATAGGACTGTTTTCTTTTCCATAATACTTGAAACTCACTTAAAATATAATTGTTACCAACTTTTCAAGACCTGAAATTCTTATTTAGCTAAACTAGAATTCTGCTATGTTTCTTTCCTCTAGGTATCTAGGTATTCTAACTGAAATGTTAAGTTCCATTTCAGCTACTAGCTAGAAATCCAAATTCCATTTAAACCCAAGTTCTACTAAATTTAAGTTCAGCTGAAACTTAAAAACAAGAGGAATCTCCAATATTATTGTCACATGCACATTATAGGTAATATTCAACTAGACATATGCTAGTGCCACAGAACCTTCCCAATCATTTCCCCTTGGAGAGAGTACAGAAGGGGAATGTATAATTACACTGACAAAGAACTCTAGATACTGTCCTGAATCTCTCTGCTGTGGTATACAGTATATAAATTACATATTACATTAATGAACTCTTTACATAGGCTGACCATATTTCCTTCAGACAAAAACGGGACATTTGGGATGGCAAAACGGGACAGGGTCTTATGCCACCATGCCGGCCTCCAAACCCCGCCCCCCAGCCCACGCAATTGGCTCCCACCTGCAAACCCCGCCCCCGCCCCACACGATTGGCTCCCGCCTGCAAACCCCGCCCCCATCAGCCTGATTGGCTCGAATTTTAATTTTTCTTTATTTTTAAAGAGTTTTTTCTTCTTCTAGCAGTAAATGGTGCGTCAGAGCTGGTGTGTTTGGGGGAGGCCGGAGTACACACACTGTGCACACAGCACCGTCATCGGCCGGGGAACAAGGGGTGGGGATGGAGGGGATGGAGGCCCACCACTGCCCCATCCCCCTCGGGCTTGGCCGAAGGAGGGAGGAGAGTCACTGCTGCTGCCACCGCCGCAGAGCAGGAGAAGCAGGAGGAGCCAGCTGCGCTCGGCTGCTTCAACCACACCACTCCGCCCCTTGCTGCCCGCTGAAGCTCCTCAGGGTGGCCGGCTCCTGCTTCTCCAGATGCACATACACACATTTTTCTTCTTATATCTCTTTTTTTCCCCCGCCCCCCCATGTTTGTATTTTTATTTTTATAGTTTATTAATCTCTACTTAATATTATATTCTTTTTGAATATATATAGAAGAAAGAAGAAAAATGTGAATCAAGTATTTACACAATTTTTTGTTAAGAAAACTGGAGGTATTTTAATGAAATGTACGTAAGTATTGTATGGTAAAGATGTATAAGTCAAAAATTGAATTTGAAATAAATACTTAATAAATCAGTAATATAACATAAGAGAAGAAAAAGAAAATAGTGATAAGGTTAGAAATAGATATATATAAATAAAGTAGTTAGAAAGGGTTAGAGGAAGAAGAAGGGAAGAGGGAAACAGGGAAAATAATTTAGAATAAAGATATGCTATATGAAATATATTAGATAATGAATATTATAAATCAAATGTAAATATGTATACATAAATGTAGTTATTGTTATGTGTAGCGGCAACAACTCTCCTCCCTCAGCCAACCCCGATCAGATGCACACACACACTCTCACACACTCACAGGACAGACTGCCCTCGGCAGGAGCCGGCCGCACTGAGGGGCTTCAGCCACACCACTCCGCCCCTCGCCACCCGCTGAAGCCCCCCAGCATGGTCAGCTCCTGCCAGGGCAGTCTGTCCTGTGAGTGTGTGTGTGTGTGAGAAGCAGGAGCGGCCACCCTGGGGAGCTTCAGCGGGCAGCAAGGGGCGGAGTGGTGTGGTTGAAGCAGCCGAGCGCAGCCGGATTCTCCTGCTCAGCGGCCCGCCAACTCTCCTCCCTCGGCCAACCCTGATCAGATGCACGCACACACACTCACACACTCACAGGACAGACTGCCCTCGGCAGGAGCCAGCCGCACTGAGGGGCTTCAGCCACACCACTCCGCCCCTCGCCACCTGCTGAAGCCCCCCAGCATGGTCAGCTCCTGCCAGGGCAGTCTGTCCTGTGAGTGTGTGTGTGTGTGTATGTGAGAAGCAGGAGCGGCCACCCTGGGGAGCTTCAGCGGGCAGCAAGGGGCGGAGTGGTGTGGCTGAAGCAGCCGAGCGCAGCCGGATTCTCCTGCTCAGCGGCCCGCCAACTCTCCTCCCTAGGCCAAGCCCGATCAGATGCGCACACATACACACACACGCACCCCATACGCTCTTTCTCCAGCCTCCCCATGACCAAATGCACCCGGACCTGTTGCAGGGAGGCTGGAGAAAGAGGGTGTGGGGTGCGTGTGTGTGTGTGTGTGCGCGCGCGATTACGCTCAGCAAGTAATCTGCGCGCACACACACACACACACACACACCCTCTTTCCACAACCTTCCCCTGGCCTCACCACTGCTGGGCAGACAATCTCAGGATCAGGTAAGGAGGCAGGAACCTGGACTGTGGTGCTGCTTCTGCTGCTGGGATCGCACACGGCAACTGGGCTTCCAGTTGCTGCGCTGATAGGGCCTCTTCCGGGCTGCCTCCAATGGCAAGTCCGGCTCCAGTCCTCCTTCCTGTCTTCCTGTCCTCCTTCCCGCCGGGTTTAAAAAAGGGACAAAATTGAGATTTTGATCAAAACGACGGGATGGTGGAAAAATGCTAAAATAATGGGACTGTCCCGTTCAAAATGGGATGTATGGTCACCCTATCTTTACAGTACCTTAGAATATATATTTTGACATGACTCGATTCACTAGCTGCTTCACCTTCATTAGAACTACAGTTGTAGGAGCATGTACTATATGAACATGTGTTTGAAAATACTCCCATACATGACCAGTGCATTCATTTGATGCGTAGAAGGTTTGCTCATGCTAATTTTAAGTACATATCACAAATGCCTAGTATTTCTGCTGATTTAAAATAAAAATCTTGTGATAAATATTTAGATTGTTCAATTTGCAAAGAAAACAAGACTACCAGGGCCTTTGTGAAGAAGTTGGCAGGTAGAACCACTTCTAGACCTCTAGAAATAATTCTGATGTAATAGGTCCCTTCTCTCCCAGTCTTGGAGGAGCAAGGTATATTTTGACCTTCATTGATGATTTTTCAAGGTACACATTCATCTATTTGTTGAAACACAAAGATGAAGCATTTGATAAATTTAAAAGTTTTGTAACTTGGGTGAATGGAAAATTTCCAAAGCATGTGTCTGCCTTGCAATCAGACAGAGCTGGAGAGTATCTATTCACAAAATTTAAAAGTTTTTTGTTAGAAAAAGGGATAGAGCACATTTTATCGACTCCTTATATGCCAGAACAAAATGGAATTTCAGAGAGAAGAGGGCGAACATTGCAGGAAGCCATGATGTGTTTGCTTAAAGATGCCAGTTTACCTTTTAGGTTTTGGGGAGAAGCTGTTTCTACAGCTTGTTATGTTCAAAACAGGCTGTTTAACAGTGCAATTCAGGATGCGCCATTTCATTTGTTCTATGGTGTAAAACCTAAAGTAAATCATCTCAGGATTTTTGGGAGCACAGCTTAGGTGCACATTCCTAAGCAGCTGAGGCGCAAGGGGACTTCCAGAACAAAGAAAGCTATCTTTGTTGGTTATGAACAGAGTCAGAAAAGCTACAGGTTCATAGTGGGCAATCAACTGATAATTAGTAAAAGTGCTTCTTTTGCTGAGCAGAATTGGGATAAAATAAACTCCAGTTCTTCAGTTGATTTATCCATGAGGGAACAGAAAAGTTTTGCTGATGGTGATCTGCAGGTATCACCTAGTGAAGTCAATGAGCAAGAAGCCGAACTGTCTGAAAAGTCAGAGGTTTCTGAGGAAAATGGTGGAAATCAGAATGTTAGTTCTGTCCTACCTCGCAGGTCTTAAAGAATTAATAAGGGGGTCCCACCTGAACGTTATCAGGTAGATGCAGTGAAAGCATTTCACATTCACACAGAACCTGAATCTCTAGAGCAGAGCTTTCCAAACTGTGTGTCGTGACACTTTAGTGTGTCGCAACACACAGTTTAGTGTGTCACAAAGCAGCGGCGCGGGAACGTGCGTGGCAGTGGTGTGCATGGCGGTGGCGGCAGCGGCGCGCCATCAGCGCTTCCACGTTTTAGCGAGGCCGCCACTGCTGCTGCTGCCGCCATGCACACCACCGCCATGCATGCCACTGCTGCACACCGCCGCTGCGCCGCCGCCGTTGGTGTGTTGCCAACAGCGGCAGTTTGGAAAGCACTGCTCTAGAGCAAATAAATGAGATGCCACCTGAAATAGCTAAGTGCTGGCATGAGGCCATGCAGCAGGAATTAGATTCCTTAAAGGAAAATAAAACCTGGAAATTGGTGAGTCTACCTCCCAATCAGAGGTGTTTGGATTGTAGATGGGTATTTAAATCGAAAAAAGATGCAGGTGGTAAAATTCAGAAATATAAAGCAAGGTTGGTAGCAAAAGGTTTTACTCAAAGAAAAAATGTGGATTATGACAAAACTTTTGCTCCAGTGAGAAAAGCTGAATCTATCAGATTGCTTTTAAAGGTTGCTGCCATTAAGAAAATGTCTGTTTATCACTATGATATTCAAACTGCTTTTCTGTATGGTGATTTGGAGGAAAAATTATTTATGCAACAACCTCCTGAATATGAAAAAGAAAAACATATTGTGTGTGAATTACAAAAATCCATTTATGGTCTGAAGCAGGCAGCTCGTTGCTGGAATATTAAATTGGACCAAACTTTACAAAAATTTGGGTTTCAGAAGAGAATTGCTGATCCATGTGTGTATGTAAAGAAGGATAAGCAAGGTGTAATGTACTTATGCTTGTATGTGGATGATTTATTGCTGCTCACATCATAAACAAAAACATGATTTTGAGGTTTGTATGAAAAACAATTTCACATTGAAATTCGAGCAGTTAATAATTACTTAGGATTAGAAATTATTTAGGATTAGAAATAGGATTAGAAATTCATAGAGATAAAGATGGCAGTTTTCTCATAAGCCAGAGTAGTAAAGTTAAGAGACTGCTGGAAGATTTTAAGTCTGTTTCCTCCCCCATGCTTCCTGAATTTCTAAAAAGAGGAGGGGGAGAAGGGGGATGATGAGTTATCTGCAGCAGATAGCTTCAGATCAGCGATTGGTAGTTTGCTTTATATTGCAAACAATTCCAGGCCCGATATTTCAAATAGTGTATCCATTTTGAGCAGATATGTGGAACATCCCACATCTGTTGCAAGGTCTGGATTAAAAAGACTTTTTCAGTATTTACAGGGTACCAAAGATTATTGTTTAAGATTGTCTGCTACAGACACAGAGGAAAAATTAGAATGCTGGTGTGATTCAGATTGGGCTGGGGATCTCAGTGATAGGAAGTCTACTTCTGGGACTGTAATTAAATTTGCTAAGTCAACTATTGCATGGTATTCCAGAAAACAAACAATAGTAGCTATCAGCACAGCTGAAGCTGAATTTTATGCACTGGCACAACTATGCAATGAGATTGTCTGGTTTACACAATTATTGCAAGACATTGGAGTCATTTTAAACCAGCCTGTAACAATTTATGAAGACAACCAAGCGTGCATACACTTAGCTTTATCGGAGGGTTCCAGAAATCGAACAAAGCACACTGATGTTCGTTTTCATCTTGTTAAAGATTTTATTGCGAAGAAAGAGGTTATTTTAAAATATTGTGATACTAAATTAATGTTGGCTGATATCTTTACCAAGCCCCTGGCTGGGGTAAGGCACAGAGAGATGTTAGCAAAATTGGGCTTATTTCCAAATTCTTTCTAGTCATAAAAAGGGGACTGTTATGTATTTTATGATTTTGAAAGAATCTGGAATGTTCTCTTTTAAAAAGTCAGGCTGAGAAGTTTTTTTTGTTGGAGTCAGGAGGGTTCATGGTTTAACTCCCTCCTCAAGAATGTTAATTGACTGGTGCCAAAAGGTCTGACTTGAACTGACCAATCAGAATGTTTCTTGATGTTTTGTTTCCAAATAAAGTAAATAGGTGAGCTGAGTCAGGGTGGTCACATGTTAAACTTTGTCCACTCAGGTAATGCCAAGTTCTTCTTGTAAAAGGCTTTATATTGTAAATCTTCCTTTTATGTTCAGGTGCAGTTATGTACTATTGATATGTAAAATAGACCATGTGCTCTCGGCTGAGAAGCAATGGGTTAACTTTCAGTTTGTTCTTTGTTTTAAAATAAAAGTAACTTTTTTTCTACCGCAAATGCTAAGTTTATTTTTTTTATCTCTCAATATGTTTCTATAACTCTGATCTTAAATTATTAAAAACAATAACATCATGTACAGTAAACAGTTAGTTCCTCAAAAGTGATTTTCTGCCTCATATTTAAAATGTCCTACATATGGAAAGTTGGGGGGGGGAGTTAATTTTGAATTCTCCTTGGCACCAAGCCGGATCATTGCAGTAACTTCATTAGCTGATTTTTAATTGTTATGTTAGATCACTATAAGGGGGCGTGGTGGCTCAGTGGGTAAGACGCCAGGCTTGTCGATCGGAAGATCGCAAGTTTGGAGGTTCGAATCCCTAGCCCCGCGTGCGGAGTGAGCTCCCGCACTCGCTCCAGCTCTTGCCAACCTAGCAATTCGAAAGCATGCGAATGCAAGTAGATGAATAGGTACCACTTCGGTGGGTAGGTAACAGCGTTCCGCGCGCGTCATGCGGCCACATGACCGTGGAAGCGTCTTTGGACAACGCTGGCTCTTCGGCTAACAAACAGAGATGAGCACCGGCCCCTAGAGTCGGACACGACTGCACAAATGTGCGGGGGGAACCTTTACCTTTTTTTTTTAACCTTTAGATCACTATGTCTTATGGGAAATATACCTTATTGTTTTTGTCATTTGCAATATTCTACTTAACTGTTTCAGTTATCTAACGTTATTGCTGAAGAATGCCTCATAATTAAATATATTTTATATAGCTAATTTGCATGTTAATATATAAAATATATTTAATTATGAGGCATTCTTCAGCAGTGTAATACATAACATTAGATAACTGAAACAGTTAAGTTTAATATTTAACTTGTTACTTTAGTTAAATACCAGAAAATCTCTTGTTATAGAAGTTTCAGGCATTCTCATTTTTGGCAATTCAGACTCATGAACTGTCTGTTGTGAGACTTCTACCGAGGGAGTCAAACCTAAATAATTAAATATCTTCTGTTCGAGTTATTGAATTATGTGTATACTCCACTTACTCAAATAAACCAAACTATATTTCATTGATTAATTAATTGATTGGTTTTCCTTCCATTAGATGTCTCTTAGTTCTCTAAACAGAAAAATAATAAAATATAACAATAATGGTAGTAATATGACTTTTTGAGTATGGAGCAGAAATGAAACTTATGTAATATATAATATGATGGAATTCTTTAATGGACCTGATAAAGAAATATTTTTTTCTATTAGAAGAACCAGTATGATCTAAGCAACTGAACTGAGAACTAATGCCACTCAGATTTCAAAGTTTTACTCCAAAATGAGCATTAGAACCTGAATAGCCTTTTACTATTATTCATACTGCATAGTGTGTGTGTGTGTGTGTGTGTGTGTGTGTATACATAAAACATATCTAGCCATTTGGTAGTTTTATTATCACTGGTTAATTTTAGCTCTTTTGTATTTGTTTTTGGGCATTTTGGACATACACATATTCAGGGAGAAAGAGGATTGTGTATTTTATTATAAATAAATGTGAGTAACTATACTAAGATTATAATAATTCTATATTAAGGTGGTTTTGTAAGACCTTTCTCAGCAAACATCCACATTTTTAAAATATGTATAGTTTTCTAGTTATACATAGGGTAAAGGTAAAGGTTTTCTCCTGCACAGTCGTGTCCGACTCTAGGGGGCGGTGCTCATCTCCATTTGTTAGCCAAAGAGCCAGCGTTGTCCGAAGACGCTTCCGTGGTCATGTGGCCGGCATGACGTGCGCGGAACGCTGTTACCATCCCACCGAAGTGGTACCTATTTATCTATTTGCATTTGCATGCTCTCGAATTGCTAGGTTGGCAAGAGCTGGAGCGAGTGCGGGAGCTCACTCCGTCACGCGGCGCTCGGGTCTCAAACCGCCAACCTTCTGATTGACAAGCCTGGCATCTTAACCACTGAGCCATCGTGCCCCTCCTAGTTATACATACTATATTAATTTGATTATTTTTATGCCACAGCATGATCAGAAAATTTTCCAAGTGGTTTAATAAAATAAATGCTGATATTTATGTATTTGTTTGTTTATTTGATTGATTTACATGACTGCCCATTCACCAAGATATTCTGAATCCCGAGCTCTCTTTAACCCCAAATTCTCATTATACTTTATGTCTTACACTGAGTGCTGTACAGTGCAAACTCAATTGCCTGGCTATGTATTTCTCCCTCTCTCTTCTTAGTTTGCTTGTTTGTTTTGGTAGTATTTAAAACACTACCAAGAGGAAACACAGAAACATTAGAAAAATGAAAAAGAATAGAAGTGATTTACAAGCTACATAAAATTAAATTAAAATTTCAAGGTAACCATTAGATCAATGCTTCATATCAAATGTCATGTATTCATTTTAAATTTTAAAACCATTAATAAGATCAAATAAATATTCAATAATTAACTGAAGTGGCCAGTATAAGTCATGTCAGAATGAACATTTCCATCAAGTCTAAAAATTCTATCCTCATTTAACAATTCAAGCAGAAGTAAATGTATTAAAGCTTCATTCATGTTAAAAGAAACCCAAACTCTGAACGTGGTACAAGTCTATATATAGAATTATAATCCATAAATGTTTCCAAATTGAATCAAATTCTGTGTCAGACTTGCTTTTCAGGTATGAAGCTATTCTTGATATTGATGCATGCTCCCACAACTTAATTTTGCCATTCTTCTAGAGAGGGAAATGTGTGTGGTGGCCTGGTATTTTTAAGGCTTCCCTTCTGTTTAGGTTACAGGACTCACTAATAGAGCAGGGGCACATAATCTGGGGCCTGAAGGCCTAGGGGGCCGTCCAAAGCCTTGGGAGCAGCCCCTCCAAATGCTGCTCCTAATTTACAATTTTTACACGCATCAGGGAAAAATACTGAATACATGAGGACGGAGCATATTCACTGTACTTAATTTAATTTACATTTAATTTAAATCAACAATTTTCTTTCCTTCACCTCAGCCACTGGTTGGTCTGACCCTTGTGTGGGAGGGTGCTTCCTAACATGCAACTCAAAGGCTAAGTATGGCTCCCAACTGAAAAATCTGACACGCCCCTCCCATAGGTGACCATGCATAAAAGGAGTCGATTCCTCTTATGTGGGAAGTGGGGGAGAGAGAAGGAACCAGGCTGCTTTTCACCAACATAATAGCCACGGGGTTTTTTTTAATCCATTCAATCATGTCCGATTCTTGGGGACTGCCAGGACAAGTCCCTGCAGTTTTCTTGGCAAGGTTTCTCAGAAGTGGCCTGCCATTGCCTCCTTCCCAGGGCTGAGAGAGAGGGTCTGGCCCAGGGTCACGCAGCCGGCTTTCATGCCTCAGGCGGGACTAGACCTCTCAGTCTCCCAGTTTCTAGCCTTAACCACTACCCCAAACTGGCTCTCAACAGCCATGGTACTAGCAATAATTCCTAGCAATGTTACATAATGCTTTACATACCACTCATAATGAGGAACACCATGACTATAAAACGTAACAGAATGTAGCTCAGAAAATACAAATACTACCCCTTATGTGAGAAGTGGTTATAAACACACACCATGTACAATCCAGTCAAACTGAAGCCTTTTTGTTAGAACCACAGACTCACTTTCTCTCTCCAAAATCAACAAGATCTAAAGCTGATAAAGTTTGGCTAGATTTTGCAATGTGCTTAAAAACACTTCTGTAAACTCCTATAAATCAGAGGACTTTGTGAGCCCATCCCACCTTGGATTATTGATATATTCATTTTTGGATTTCTATTCCACCCCCACCACCCCCTTTATGTATTCCAATACTTATTGACAGCTGTGGCTTTCCAACCCTGCCCTCTAAACTCCCCCAATGTGACCAGCCTCTGAAGGGCTCCAAGCTCTCCACATGATTAAGCACATGTTCAACGTATACAGTTCCTCATCTTTAAAACTGGAGATGCCTTGACTGAGGAGTCCACTCACTGTTGTAGCCACTGCTGCTGCTAGTCTCTGCCGGCGCCGTGCAGTACCGAATTGGCCCTTCAGCGCTGTCCCTTCCTGACAGGGAACAGGAAAAGAACAGGGAAGCAAAAGAAGGAAGAAGGATGATGGGAGGCAAGAAGGCGACAGATGATCAGAGAAAGGAAGGGTTGATTCTTTAATGGAGTTTTCTTTCTAAAAAAGCCAAATTCCATAACATGAATTTGAGCAGAAACAGGGACTGTCTGCCCCATCCTATATCTACTGTAGGTGTGAGGAAAGGGAAGTGATTCATTTTGTTCCCTCAGGTGTCATCATCATAATTAAACTAAATGAAGTTGTGTTGTTAGGCCAACGAAGGAAGCAGGTAAACAAATCATCACATCCAGCTATAATTTAACACAGTGGAATTGTTCATGTATGAGGAATCATCAGAACTGATCTTAGGTCAGTAAAGAATATTTTGGTAGAAAAGAGCATGCTTTGTTTTGTCACTGAAGCATATGTAATAGAAATTCAGAATATATGGTATACAGTTTTCTCAGTACTACCTGATTGTGGGAAACTATGACATGTCTAGTCATTTATTATGAAAATAATTAAAAAAAAACAGGTATGGGATGAAAAGACAACAAAAAACTAAGAATTTGACATTCGGATGATTTACTTTATATATTCTAATACAATCACCTGGAATGCTGCTCTCAGCAAATAGTTATACTATGCTTTAAAGTTAGCATGGTGGCCACAAAAGGGGGTCAAAAGAGTCAAGATAGCAGCCACTATTATGCAACTGAGGCACTGCCCTTTTTTTGTGTAGCACCACAAACATAAAAAGGGCTAGCGCTTTGTTTGCGCGATTGTGGCAGCCATCAAGACTTTTTTGACCTCCCTACAGACCACCTGCAAGTTAGCTAGACAAAGTAAGCTCATATTTTAGGCTCTTCCAAACTGGCTATTTTCTACAATCAACTCTTCTGTAGATTTTTTCATTATTAATCTGTCTGTTCATTTCCTTTCAAAGCTATTCTGCATCCCCCCCATAACACCAAATGTTAAATAACTATCTGTATGTTTCATCTACCAAATTTCAATGTGCCAGCTAAGATCCAAAATGCCATTCCACAGCATTCAGTAAACAGTAGTTTTGCAGGGTTATAACAAATTTATTTGAATGTCTCCATCATTCTTTTTAAAACCACACAACTTTATGCAGGTAGTCCTCGCTTAACGACTATTCATTTAATGACAGTTCAGAGATATGATGGGGCTAAAAAGTTACTTACGACCAGTCCTCAAAGTTACAACCATTGCACTACCCCTGCGGTCACATGATTGCGATTTGGGTGCTTGGCAACCAGCTCATTTACGACCACAAACTTTTGCTTCAACCCTCCTGCACTGTTCTTTCATTTTATTCCTGGGCTACATGTAATATTAAGCAAACAGAATTCTGTTTCTGCACTGGATGCTTCCCTTCATCTCCTCCTGCTTGAATATCTGCAGATCTATCCCTGAGGGTCTCCAACACTAAAGAGCTGATTTAGCTGATGCAGGAGACTGGCAGATGGAGGATTGGGGAGAGAAAAGAATCAGACCTCTAAACTGAAAGCAGCAACAAACGGGGGGGGGGGGGGAGTTCTGGGGAAACACTGGATACAACTACAACTGATATTGAGTACAGTCAGTATTATATTTTACCTAGGGAGAAGAGGGAGAAAAAATGCTCATTTCCATTTTTTACCAGATATAGTTTAAACAGATTCTTAGTTATATCTAGGAACTGTTCTATTATGAGCAATCCAAGAGAACCAGTCTACTATAATATGAGAATTTTGGATTTTTTTTCTTTTAGAAGCCACATATCCAAGAATAATTGCATGTAGCTTCTAAGATATTTTTCCTATTTCAAATTGTTTTCATACATTAGCAGCAACAGTTTCAGCCAGCATTAAAATAAAAAAGAGATAGTAAATAAATTATTTCTATGAAGGTTCTCAGTCATCCAGGTGGAATTGTCTGTAGCTTGAATCATGTCAACTGGATTTCTATTTTCTCAGTGGAAACGTTTCGCTCCTTATCCAAGGAGCTTCTTCAGTCTGAGCAAAGTTAGTAAGGGAATCCTAAATATGTTTCTAGGTGGCTGTGTGACCTTACACCTGGGGCTAGGTCATGGTTATATTGAGATGTTATTTTAAGTCCTTTTATCATCTAAAGGAGGATCGTTAAGATCACCATGCTGCTGTTGAGCTTGTGAAATGGTCTTAATCTTCCTAGGCACAGAAGACAAAGCAGGGAGGAAGATGGGGGAAAGATTATGCCTGAGGCCCCCACCTCTATTCAAGGAAGGATTTTCCAAGTTGGCATAAATGGATTCCTTGACCCCTCTCTCAAACCACCTATCTTCTCTGTCTAAAATGTGAACATTAATGTCCTCAAATGAGTGTCCTTTTTCCTTTAGATGAAGATAAACTGCTGACTCTGGTCCTGTGGTGTTACTTCTCCTGTGTTGGGCCATCCTCCTGTACATAGGTTGTTTGGTTTCTCCAATGTAGAGTTCAGAGCACTCCTCACTGCACTGGATTGCATAAACTACATTGCTTTTCTTGTGTTTTGGAGTTTGATCTTTGGGGTGTACAAGCCTCTGTCTCAGTGTGTTGGTGGGTTTGAAATATACAGGTATGTGGTGTTTGCCAAATATCCGTTTTATCTTTTCAGACACGCCAGCCATGTAGGTAACATTTACAATATTTACAATATTACAATATTAAATAAATACTTATTTACAATAAGTAAAGCATGAATTAAACTGATGAATGTCATGGGAAAGGCTTGTATGTGCCCTGATTGTGTGGTATGGTGTTTGATGTTTGAAAAAGTGTGTAAACTAATCAGTTGTAAGCTCTCTTTCACTCAGCTTGGAAATCCTTTCTGCTAACTTGAGGTATGTCCCTTGTGAGTGGTTGGCTGGCTGCTATCTCTCCAGAAAAGTGTTTAGAAAGAGAGGAGACCCTGCAAGGACAGCCTTCTGTTCCTGACATCTACATAGCTTTCTCCTGTCATTTTTTGTGTGTGCCTACTCTCCTTGAGGTTCCCCCTCCCACTGACTGTTTCACTGACTGTTTGCTACCGAAGGACAGAAGAGGCGAAGAAGAAATCAGCTCCTATGCTGTGTCTGCTGCCTGCTCCCAGATGAAACCTGATGGAGCTCTGCCAAAACACTGCAATGCTGTTTCAACTTATTTTTGTTTTTTCAATTTAAAGACCGAGACTTTGGGAGGGTGTTGGAAAATAATTTGTTGTTTGCAGATCTATTGTTTGCCTCTTTGCATGTTACTTCTGCTGTAAGTAGGTAACCAATTTGATCTGTATGGAAGTAAGAGATGGGAATGTGAGGAAAGAATATTGTAAGTTGGGTGAGAGTAAGTTGGATGAAGTGAAGATGGAGATACAGGAATGTATTTGTGATGTTGAGATGGCTTGGGAGAGAGTTGATGTGGAGTGAATCACAGAGTGGAAAAAGAAAGGAAATTGTTATGTTTCCACTGTGCTTTGTTGCTGTGACCCCAACACCTGGACCAACTAATAAAGTAGCAGGATGAAAATAGGGGTGATCCTAATGCACAAACATAAAGTTATACATTTGGGAACCACCCCATATATTTTTGTGTTTGCAAACACATATCTTAGAGCCCTTGAGATATACGTTTTGACCCACACACCTTTCCCTCCAGAACCTTCTCATGTGTATCCAGTTTTGCCTGTCGCTGATTCTTCTCAACCAGCTGGCTCTACAAGCGACCTTACCCTTGAGTGCACTCATGTTACCTATACATTCTGGACCTGGAGGAGAACCTTTTCTTCCTTTAACTATAGGTGGTCAACAGTATCACTGCCTGGTTGATACTGGGGCCACTGCATCCTTACTAACTCACCCTCCCTCTTCCCCTACTGTTCTTTCTGGGATTTCTGATCATATTATTGGGGTTGGGGGATCATTCCTGTAAATGTTACTAACCCCTTAACAGTAGAGGTGGGTCCTCTCACTGTTGAACATGCTTTTACTGTTTGTTCTGAATCTCCTGTTTCTCTCCTAGGTCGTGGTTTACTCTGTAAACTCGGGGCCACTATTAAATGTACTCCCAATGGCTTGATTTTGGACTTTCCCCTTCCCACGGTGCCCAAGCCGCAGAACTCATTGCCCTGACCGAGGCTTGCAAGGCTGCCTGCACCCTCTGTGTGACGATCTACATGGACTCTAAATATGCCTTTGGGGTTTGCCATGCTACAGGAGCCCTGTGGAAACAGCGGGGCTTCCTTATTTCTTCTGGTGCCCCCATTGCTCATGCTACTCTGATAGCCTCCCTTTTGGAAGCCATTATGCTCCCTAAGGCTCTGGCCGTAGTGCACTGCCTTGCACATCAACAGGGCGTCTCCCTGGTTACAAAGGGAAATGCTTTCGCCGATGCTACAGCAAAATGGGCCGCCCTGCAGCCTCTATCCCTCTCTGTCACAGCTGCAGAGTTTCATCTTCAATTGTCTCTTCCGTACGACAATTTCGTTGAGAGGGGGGAGGTGGAACAGTGGCAGGCAAACTATGAGGCAACTTTTTCTGATGGATTCTGGAGGGTACCGGATGGAAGACCCTTAGCCCCTAGATGTTTGTTACACCTTCTTTGTCAACAGATTCATGCAAAGGGCCACTGTGGGACCAGGCCATTGTGGATATCGTGCAATGGGTATAGTATGTGCCTGTGGTTTACATGGAAGCTGAAAAAGTAGCACGTACATGTCTCACTTGCCAAGCTAACAATGCTTCCTCAAGACAAAAGATCCATAAGGGAGGGAGACCCTGGGCCCAAAGACCTTTTGGGGGGGGGGGAAATTACAGCTAGATTATATTCAATTACCCAAGGCAAATGGCTTTGAACATGTACTTGTTTGCAGAGACCCACTTACACACTGGATTGAAGCCTTCCCTTGTCAACATGCTACCGCAATTGAAACTGCAAGACACCTGCTGAAGGACATCGTTCCCCAATACGGCATCCTCTGTCTTAGATATGGACCGCGGCCAACACTTTGTGGCACACGTGATTACTCACATCCTGCAAGCTTTAGGCATCACACAGAACTTACATGTCCCTTATCATCCTCAATCTTCGGGGTGGGGGGTGGAATGGGCTAACAGGGAACTCAAGACATTGCTAGGAAAATTATGCCAGGAGACGCATTTAAAGTGGCCCCAGGTATTGCCTATCGCTTTATTTCACTTATGTACCCGACCTTGAAAAGATGTGGGATTATCCCCATTTGAGTTGCTTTTTGGCAGGCCACCAGATGTTTCAAAAGGCCTGTATCCCCACTCCCTTCACCTAGAGAGGGGGGATTCTACATTATTTTCTTATCTCATCTCTATGTGCAGGTACTTGTGATCTCTATGGAAATGAAGTGCTCTACTCCAGACCTTGCCATTGGAAGAAACTCTTCATCCTTTTGAACCAGGTGATTGGGTGTGGATATCCTTTTGACAACACAAACAGCAGTTCGGGTTGCTGAACGAAACACCTGGCTTCATTGGATACACGTCAAACCAGCAGTCCAAGATCACAGCCCCCTTCCTGCCTTGGCCTCCCATCAAGCTCGTTAGGGATCCGGATTCTGACATTTGGGGTTTGAAAGAATGTCTTGGCTTATAATGCTGTGGACCCTCCTACTAGAGGTTTCTAAAGGGAATCCAGTCGCTATTCCCTTTGCTTCCTCAACCACAACTACTGACTGGACCATTCTTAGGTGTGCTATGGGAATATGCTTTCCCATGCACAGAGGGGGGATTGTTGGATTGTAAACATATTCTTACATTTCTGTATATATAAATAGAAATATATTTCATATTCATATATTAGAAACATATGCACTTGTATTATGGCTCTGAAACCATGCTGTATTTCCTTGAAGAGTTTTGTTGACACCCTTCCTTTCTAGCAGGCCTTGATAGATAGCTGTGCCCATAGAATAAAGTGTACTTTCCAAGGATAACTTCTCCAGAGGAAAGATATTGTTTAATAATGGTCAAGGAGCCCTAGCAAGGATGGAAGGAAATTCCTAATATGGAATGAGGGTAAGGTGGAGTATGGGTAACTGAGTAAGGGGTGGTCTTCTAAAGGAGGAGTTGAATGGAATCTATATAATGTGCTGTAGGAAGGGGGTCCTGCGCGGCCGCCCACCTAACAGCTTGCTGTCATTGCTTTTGCTCTTGGGTGAATAAACTCCTAACTTCATGCAATTGGTCAGTTTCTTTACTCCCGGCTCAGGAACGAACTTGGTAAGATAAAATTTACTTCTAACAGGAAAAAGGACACTCATTTGAGGACATTAATGTTCACATTTTAGACAGAGAAGATAGGTGGTTTGAGAGAGGGGTCAAGGAATCCATTTATGCCAACTTGGAAAATCCTTCCTTGAATAGAGGTGGGGGCCTCAGGCACAATCTTTCCCCCATCTTCCTCCCTGCTTTGTCTTCTGTGCCTAGGAAGATTAAGACCATTTCACAAGCTCAACAGCAGCATGGTGATCTTAACGATCCTCCTTTAGATGATAAAAGGACTTAAAATAACATCTCAATATAACCATGACCTAGCCCCAGGTGTAAGGTCACACAGCTACCTAGAAACATATTTAGGATTCCCTTACTAACTTTGCTCAGACTGAAGAAGCTCCTTGGATAAGGAGCGAAACGTTTCCACTGAGAAAATAGAAATCCAGTTGACATGATTCAAGCTACAGATAAATAAATTATTATTATTAAATGAGAATAGTCCTCCAAAATTAACATAATATTTGGAATAGAGTCAGTGAAGTTAAAATTTGGTTCCAGACTTTCAGACCAATCCTCATTAATCTCACATGTTACTAAAACACCCACTTGCATAAAAATACAATGCTATGTTGTAAAATGCTGAAGTATTTATTTCTTTTTTTTTTTTTGCTTAATTTTGGTGATTGGATAGGAAAACAATCCATCGGACTGTTGATTGCTATTTCTAAAATCTTACCACATAATTTCAAAAACATATTACATTAATCCAGGGATCTGCACATAATGTAGGTCTCTGAATTACACCTTCTATGTGATAAAATTATGATAGAGGTTACAGAGCAAACTAAGCAGAGTTTCTGAAAGCATGGAACAATTTTAGAAAAATCCCTTTGAAATTTCTGCTATGAAAAAACAGCTCCATCATTGAGGTGCATTTTTAGCAGCAAAATTTGGTTAAAGAATTACAGTATATGAAATCTCAAGCTCTTAATTTTATAAACACAAAAATGTTAAAGTTGTTCTTATCTAGTGAAAAAACAAACAACCCCCCCACACACAGTTTTCAGTATAAAACAGCCCAAATTTGGTATTCCTCAGACAAGACATTAACTGAGATGTAACAAACTATATAAACACTCCATGTAAAGCTTACCACAAACACAAAGATTGTTTGAAGACAGTGCTATATCATCCATACATAAAAGGAACTCTTCAATGCATTTTACTTATGACAGAAACCAATTAGTACTGCCTTGCAAATAGTCAGGTGTTAGAAATTAATTAATTAATTTATTTATTTTATTTTCTATCCCGCCTTTATTATTTTTATAAATAACTCAAGGCGGCTCACATACCTAATACTCCTTCCTCCTCCTATTTTCCCCACAACCACCACCCTGTGAGGTGAGTTGGGCTGAGAGAGTGTGACTGGCCCAAGGTCATTAAAATTAGCTTATTCCCATTAGCTCTGGGAAAAGACTTGGCTGGCTGTCTCTGTGCTGGAGACCAAAAGTCATTCCAGCTTGAAGGCACATACTTTAAGCAGAATATGTTATTGTAAAGCTCCAATGTGGAGGTGGCCCAGGGTAATGTTTCTTTCCTACTTCTGACTTCAGAAAGAATGCAGTGAAGGCCATGGTTCCCTTTTTCTTTCCAGGAAGAGAAAGAATTTCCATTTGTCCTGAACAATTGCTTGTAAGCAATTGTCACTAGACTTAAACGACCAGAAACCACTTATTTTCAAGTTTGCAAGTCTTCATGAAAATAATATCATTTTTCAAAATATGAAGATATTCCACCTCGCTCATAAGAAAATGTTTATAATGTTTATAAAGTTGTCAGAGTGAATTCTTTCATAAATCATGGATTCATTTTCCAAATGTTTTATACTGTCTTTTCCAATAGTAGAGAATATATGTAGCTCAGAGTTGAATTTTTCAGTGTTCCCTGAGCTTCACTGTTTTCCTGCAGAATTTCATTGCCAGGCTAGGTAACATCATCAGTGCAGGGAACTACACTTTCCCATGCATAAATTACGTCACCTAGCTTGGTATGAAATGTCTACAGCAAAACAACCAAGCTCAGAGAATATCTAAAACCCAATGCTGTCTTTTGAAAGGGCTCTGTAACAGTGAAATCCTATTATTTCCTATGTAGCTCTGCAGGGCACAAATTGTAAGACATGCATTAATTATAAAAGGATATACAGTATTCCATTCTAGTGGATTTTTGTCAATAGAAGAATATAAGGACTTGTGCCTGATGAGTAGGATAATCCTATGATTAAATTTCAGTAAAGACTGATTCACAAGATGATGGTATGGCAAAAATTCAATTTTCCAGTAATTGTTTCCATTCCCAGGAAATAATATGCCTTTTTACTGCCTACGTTCTTAGGCCATCAAGTCGTTGTCAACTCTTAGCGACCATATTTTCTCCATAACAATCTGTCCCAAACTTGGTCTTCCAATGGTGCACTCATTGCCACTGTTAGTGAGTCTATCCAACTGAGTCCTCTTCCTCTTTTTCCTTCTACTTTCCCCAGCATTAAAGCCTTCTCCAGAGAGCTAGGTCTCCGCATAATGTGTCCAAAGTAGGATAATTTGAGCCTGGTCATTTGTGCCTCAAGTGAGAACTCTGGTTTGATTTGTTCAATGATCCATTGGTTTGCTTTCTTCACTGTCCACAGTAATCTCAGGAGTCTTCTCCAACACCAAAGTTCAAAAGTGCCAATGCACTTTCTATCCTGCTTCTTCAAAGTCCAACTTCCATAGAGTATCACAGGGAATACCATGGCTTGCACGATTCTGATCTTTGTTGCTATAGACAAATCATGGTATTTGAATACAGGCATACCTCGGAGATATTGCAGGTTCAGTTCCAGACCACCGCAATAAAGCAAATATCGCAATAAAGCGAGTCATAAACATTTCTTGATTTCCCAATGCATATAAAAGTTATGTTTACACTATACTGTAGTCTATTAAATGTGCAAAAGCATTATGTCTTAAAAAGCAATGTACATACCTTAAAAAATACTTTATTGCTAAAAATGCTAATCATCATCTGATAGACTTGCTCAATGCAAGGTTGCCACAAACCTTCAATTTGTTAAAAAACTCAATTATCTGCGAAGCGCAATAAAGTGAAGCGCAATAAAACAAGGTATGCCTATATCTATCTACCACTTTGATATATTCATTATCAATTCTAAGGCTGGTTGTTCTACCTGTCATCATTAGTTTGACCTGCTTTATATTTAATTTTAGTCCTGTTTTTTCACTGTGCTCTTTGACTTTTAGTACTAGGCCTTGCAGACCCTTTGCATTTTCAGCTATCAAGGTAGTGTCATTAGCATAGTGTAGGTTCTTGATGTTTTTTCCTCCAATTTTAAAACCACACCATGCTCATCATCTTCTAATTCAGCATCTCTTAATATATATTCAGCACGTAGGTTGAATAAATAAGGTGAGAGTATACAGCCTTGTCTCACTCCTTTGCCAACCTGGAGCCAGTCTGTTTCACCATGTTCTGTTGCTACTGTAGCTTCCTGACCTGTATATACGTAGGTTTCTCATGAGGACAATGATATGTTCTGGGATTCCCATTTTTCTGAGCACATTCCACAGCTTGACATGATTAAGACAACTGAAGGCACTTTGGCAATCAATGAAGCAAATAGTGACTTCTTTTTGGTATTATTTTGCTTTCTTAATTATCCCATGTGCATCACCAATAATGTCTTGGGCTCCTTGGCCTTTTCTAAAGCCAGCTTGAACATCTGGCATCTCTTTTTCCATGTCAGCTCTAATCTGCGTTGGATGATTCTAAGCATTATTTTGCTAGCATTTGAAATTAAGGTACGATAGTTTGCACACTCTGTTAAGTCTCCTTTTTTTGGTACTGAAATGTAGGTTGGCCTCTTCCAACTTGTTGGCCATATTTCTGTGGGTATTCCAACAGTTCCTGTAGACTTCCAACTTGGTAATGACCGGAGTGCTAATCTAACTTCATCTTCTAGTACTAGAGTTCTTGTAAGCAGGGAATATCTTCTAAGGTATCTTGGATGTTGACGTCTCTACTGTACAGTGTCGATGAAGGTTCTCAGTCATCCAGGTGGAACAGTCTGTAGCTTGAATCATGTCAACTGGATTTCTATTTTCTCAGTGGAAACGTTTCGCTCCTTATCCAAGGAGCTTCTTCAGTCTGAGCAAAGTTAGTAAGGGAATCCTTAAATATGTTTCTAGGGTGGCTGTATGACCTTGCACCTGGGGCTAGGTCATGGTTATTTGAGATGTTTATTTCTAAGTCCCTTTATCATCCAAAGGAGGATCGTTAAGATTACCATGCTGCTGTTGAGCTTGTGAAATGGTCTTAATCTTCCTAGGCACAGAAGACAAAGCAGGAAGGAAAATAGGGGAAAGATTGTGCCTGAGGCCCCCACCTCTATTCAAGGAAGGATTTTCCAAGTTGGCATAAATGGACTCCTTGACCCCTCTCTCAAACCACCTATCTTCTCTGTCTAAAATGTGAACATTGATGTCCTCAAATGAGTGTCCTTTTTCCTTTAGATGAAGATAAACTGCTGACTCTGGTCCTGTGGTGTTACTTCTCCTTTGTACAGGAGGATGGCCCAACACAGGAAACGTTTCCACTGAGAAAATAGAAATCCAGTTACATGATTCAAGCTACAGACTACTGTACAGTATTTCAGTATATTCCTTCCATCTTCCTTTGATCTCCTTTGAATCAGTTACTATCTGTCCATTGGTTTCCTTTAGCATACTGATTCAAGATTGGAACATCCTTCTAAATTCAGAGATCTTTTGGAAGACTTTCTATGTTTTTCCATGTCTGCTTCCATCTTCATTGCCTTTACAGATCTTGTAATACTGCTGCTTGTCTCTTCTAAGATCTTTGTTGATGTTAAAGGATGATGTACTGTACTCCTTGCCTGCCACCAAAAACATTCTTCATTGTATTGACTATGATACTGAACAGCAGGATGAAATCATACAGCCTCATCTAATGCCAATTTGAACTGGGAATTTCTGTGAAAGTTTATATAAGATGCACACACAGTTGCTAGAATTGCTGTAAGTTTCTTGCAGTAGGGTATGATTATTGTGGGCATATTGTTTGGTTTCTTCAGGAAAGGAGATCGTTACCTTGTTATCTTGCTGGAGCTTGAGCACCTCAATGACACCATGAGCTGAACTGTGAAGGGACACCCAAGATGGGAAGGTCATGGCAGAGAGGTCAGAGTAAATACGATCCCTCGGGAAGGTAACGGCAACCCACCCCAGTGTTCTAAACTAAATGGATCAGTACAACCAGAGATATGTCGGTATACCATCAGAAGATGGGACTCCCAGGTCAGAAGATGGTCAAAATGCTACTGGGGAGGAACAGAGGATAAGTTCAACTAGCCCACAGCTAGCTCAAAGCTGAAAGGATGGCTAGCGGTCGACGGTGCTGGTGGTGAACAACGAATCCGATGTTCTAAAGATCAACGCACCATAGGAACCTGGAATGTAAGATCTATGAGCCAGGGCAAATTGGATGTGGTTATTGGTGAGATGTCAAGATTAAATATAGACATTTTGGGTGTCAGTGAACTGAAATGGACTGGAATGGGCCACTTCACATCAGATGACAACCAGATATACTACTGTGGACAAGAGGACCACAGAAGAAATGGAGTAGATGACAACCAGATATACTACTGTGGACAAGAGGACCACAAGAAATGGAGTAGCCCTCATAATTAATAATAAAGTGGCTAAAGCAGTGCTTGGATACAATCCAAAAAACGATAGAATGATCTCAATTTGAATTTGGGGTAAGCCATTTAACATCACGGTGATCCAAATATACGCCCCAACCACAGATGCTGAAGAAGCAGAAGTAGATCACTTCTATGAGGATCTGTAGCACCTACTGGATAATACGCCAAAAAGAGATGTTATTTTCATTACAGGAGACTGGAATGCTAAGGTGGGTAGTCAAATGACAGCTGTAATTACAGGTAAGCATGGTCTGGGAGAACAAAATGAAGTGGGACATAGGCTGATAGAATTTTGCCAAGACAACTCACTGTGCATAACAAACACTCTCTTCCAACAACCTAAAAGACGACTTTATACATGGACTTCACCAGATGGTCGACACCGAAATCAGATTGACTACATCCTTTGCAGCCCAAGGTGGCGGACATCTATACAGTCGGTAAAAACAAGACCTGGAGCTGACTGTAGTTCAGATCACAAACTTCTTATTGCACAATTTAGAATCAGACTAAAGAGAATAGGGAAGACCACAGATCAGTTAGCTATGAGCTCACTAATATTCCTAATGAATATGCAGTGGAGGTGAAGAATAGATTTAAGGGACTAGATTTAGTAGATAGGGTCCCGGAAGAATGATGGACAGAAGTTCGCAACATTGTTCAGGAGGTGGCAACAAAAAACATCCCAAAGAAAAAGAAAAGCAAGAAGGCAAGATGGCTGTCTGCTGAGATACTAGAAGTAGCCCCAGAAAGAAGGAAAGCAAAAGGCAACAGTGATAGGGGGAGATATGCCCAATTAAATGAAAAATTCCAGAGGGTTAGAGAAGAAATAAGGAATTATTTTAAAACTATCATCTAAGGTCTTTCTTTGGACTTTGCTCAAAATGTTGGCTAATTTTGTGTTTTCTTTGCTATAATTAATTCTGGTGGAAATACGATGGACTTTATTTTTGAAGTATAGTGAAAAGTTTGCATTTTTTTCTACCTTTCTTTTGTATTAGAGAAGACTCTGTCTCAGATGGGAATATAAGATTTATTTCTCTCACTTTCTTATATTGGATGAAACTTTTCTCCTTAGCACAGTGAAACGTTTGCATTTTTTCTTTTTTATCTTTCTACTTTTTTCAAATATATTTTGCTGGACTAACTATTGATAAATTTGTTTATTTTCCCTGCTTTTTTATAATGGTGGAAATTTATTTTTCTTTTTTCTTTTATAGACTGTCTGAAATATTGCTTTTTCCTTTACTCTGGATTATTGGAATTTTTCTTCTTTTATTTTAAAAACTTTTTACTTGAGACATAGCTGGTAATTTTCCACCCGAACAGATCAGCTGACCATCAATTCCCTGAGAAACTGTTTGTTTTGACTAGCTCTTGCAGCTTGAAGAACAAAGGGGGTGGGTGGGGAAGAATGGAATTTTTAACAGCAAATTGAGAATTTAAAAAAGAAATTAGTGAAACTCTTTTAGAAATTAAGAAATTATTGGAATCTTTAATGATAGTTTACCAAAGTCAGGAACAAAAGATAGAATTAGAAGCAGAAATTTTTTTTTTTTCGAAATAGAGGAGAATCAGGAGAAAGGGATTTTAAACACATTGGTCCAGAAAAACATTCTGATATTCTACATGAGACAGATAACACAACAGGCTACACATTATAATTTTGGTATAAACACATTATGGCAGTTGAGACAGGGAAAAGTTGGAAGGGTTAAGAAAAACATTCTGACATTCTACATGAGATACAGAATAAAACAGGTTGTATATTGTGATTTTGGCATAACCTGAATAAGAGATTTAGTGTGATGTGGGTCATAAGGTTAATGGAACCATGGATTTTGATTGGATATTGAGTGTGTAAATGTATCAAGTTTCAAATAGTAATATAATTGTTGGGAATATTAAATGTTAAAAATTGATATGAGAAACTGTATGATACCACTTGGATGGCTGAAAGCGAGGAGGAGCTGAGGAGCCTTATGATGAAGGTGAAAGAAGAAAGTGCAAAAGCTGGGTTGCAGTTAAACCTCAAAAAAACCAAGATTATGGCAACCAGCTTGATTGATAACTGGCAAATAGAGGGAGAAAACGTGGAGGCAGTGACAGACTTTGTATTTCTAGGTGCAAAGATTACTGCAGACGTTGACTGCAGCCAGGAAATCAGAAGACGTCTACTTCTTGGGAGGAGAGCAATGGCAAATCTTGATAAAATAGTTAAGAGCAGAGACATCACACTGACAACAAAGGTCCACATAGTTAAAGCAATGGTATTCCCTGTAGTAACCTAGGGCTGCGAGAGCTGGAGCATAAGGAAGGCTGAACAAAGGAAGATAGATGCTTTTGAACTGTGGTGTTGGGGGAAAATTCTGAGAGTGCCTTGGACTGCAAGAAGATCAAACCAGTCCATACTCCAGGAAATAAAGCCAGACTGCTCACTTGAGGGAATGATATTAAAGGCAAAACTGAAGTACTTTGGCCACATAATGAGAAGACAGGATACCCTGGAGAAGATCCTGATGCTAGGGAAAGTGGAAGGCAAAAGGAAGAGGGGCCAACCAAGGGCAAGATGGATGGATGATATTCTGGAGGTGACGGACTCGACCTTGGGGGAGCTGGGGTTGGTGACGGCCGACAGGAAGCTCTGGCATGGGCTGGTCCATGAAGTCACGAAGAGTCGGAAGTGACTGAATGAATAAACAACAAATTGTTTGGTTTTCAATGCTTTCCATAAAGCTGGACAATATACACTGTCAAATGCTGCTCAAAAGTCAATCAATATAATGACCATTCATTTGCCATATTGAATTTTTTCTTCCATGAAGTAGTAATTTTCCTCGGTTTGGCCACTAGAAAAACTAGAGTTGTCTATTGTTTCTGGAAACCCAGTTGGATGATTCTCATGAGGACCTTTCCAATGACTGGTAAAAGTAGCTGTTGCATTTGCAACTGTTGCCATTTTCCAAAATAGGGATTGTAAAGCTCATTTCCATGCAACGGGGACCTTCTCTGAGTGCCAAATAATGGCTAACAGTGAATGCAGTCATTGAGTTAGATTATCTCCACCAGCTACGAGCACCTTCGTTCTAATTCTATTCATTCCAGATGCTTTATCATTTTTCAGTAGGTTTATTGCTGTTTTTATTTCATTAAACCTAGCATCCAAGGCCTGATTTTGTGGCACTTCAATGAGCAGTGGATCTACTGGTGTTACTGCAACTCCTCATGGTTGTATAGAAAAATTCTCTCCATCTTTGAAACTGTTCACTTGAAGACTGTACACATGTCTCATCCTATATATATATATATATATATATATATATATAGGATGAGACATGTGTACAGTGTGTGTGTATATATATATATATATATATATATATATATATATATATAGGATGAGACATGTGTACAATATATATATATATATATATATATATATATATATATATATAGGATGAGACATGTGTACAGTATGTGTGTGTGTATATATATATATATATATATATATATATATATATGACTTCTGATACAATATCAGTTTTGTGTAGATAATCCTTGCACACTGCTGCTGTATGTAACTGCTCTGTAAGTATAGTGATTAAATATGATTTCCCAAAATGTGTTCACACACAGGGACTCATATAGACCACTGCATTGCAATCTATTTGGGGCTCTCTTTCTTTTTTCTTCATTAAAAAGCCCCGTTGGGGGAGATGGGCGGTCATATAAGTTAAATAAAATAAATAAATAAAATTTATAGGAGAAATTATATGGTTACCAGATCAACCCTAGATGGAAATAAATTTCTGCATTTATCTGCTACCTTCCAGTGGTCCTCTGGATTTCTGCAATGCAGGTCTGGCAGCTCTAAGACAGGATCATTTTATTTGGCCAGAAGACTTTAATCTTCAATTTTTAAAAAGCTATCAACAATTAATATCCAGTACTCCAAATTCAAATTGATTTTGTTTTATTATTTTTAACAAATGCTTATCCAAAACCATGGTGAAAAGATAGTAAACTCAGTACCTGAAGCTGTATTTTAGCATCTTTGCTCACACTTTTTGTTCTCCATCTTCTTGTAACACGCTTGTCTTTCTTATCTACACTGTTAGCCTATGTCATAAAATAATTAAAGCAGTAAAGCATTGGGTTAAAGCTGACAAAGCTGACATGGACAATACTGCAAGTTAGTAACAAAAAACTAGCATTAGTTGATTGACAAACATAATAAAACTGCTAATCTATACAGTAGGATACAAATAAAGCAAACATGCCATTGAAGACAGTTTCAAAAACAAGAATCGCAGCACAATTCTTCAACCATTTATGCTAGAGAATTCTGTCTAAAATTTACTGAATATGGTAGTTCCATTTCTCTTTTCACAACAGTCCTTAACAAAAAGAACAAAAAACAAAGAACAAAAAAGCAACTTGAATATTAAATTTAGAACAAAGTATGCAATTTAGGCTGAAAAAGTATTTCAGTTTACACTCATTAGACAATTTGACTATGATAATGAATAATTCTGCACTTTCTTGTGTCATACTGTTAACTAGAAGTTCATACATCGATAATGATATGGCTGTTAGCAGAGAACATTCATACAGAAAATTTCAAATACAAAATACATAGTAAATGCAAGCATTATTTTATTAATTTTTAAAATAAATTTTATTTACCTGCATATCTGTGAAGCTTGGTGCTGACTGAGTTCTCTGAAGAATTTCTAAGTTCTGAAGAATTTTACTGAGTTTTACAAGATTTGATTGACAATGTGCAAGATCTGACAAAAAGTAACACATTTAGAACAACAAAAACTTATTTTGATTAAGATTTTATCTGCTAGAGTATTACAAGATAGTTATAAACTGAAATGATGACATCTGAAACCCCCCATTCCCTGCTAACATTCCATAAAGGAAGCAGGACAATCATACAATAAAATCCATAAATTTCATGCCACATTATGCTAACAGATTTTAGGCTCCCTTCATCTACTCCACACAGCTGTTAAATTTCTTCCTGCATGCCCCCAAACCTTCTGGAAATAACTTGAACCTTGAACAGACTGGTGGACATCATGATGGCAAATCATTCCATATGCAGAACAGAACAATTTCCATTGAACAAAAAGCCCTTTGCCTGGAAACACCCAGAGTTTTTTTTTTTTTTGGGGGGGGTGTTATTCTTTCAATCTTCTTAAATTGTATTACAAGGCAAATAATAGGAACATCTTAAATTTCATTCAGTCATAATTTTGGGTTATCTTTAATCCCTATAATTACTATTGCTGAGTTAGAAGATTAAGTCTTCCAGTCAAGACTTTGTTTAAAAAGGATACATTTAACTGGAAAGTATAAAATTTTATTTATTTATTTATTTATTTATTTATTTATTTATTTAATTAATTAATTAATTAATTTATATGACCGCCCATCTCCCCACATGGGGAACTCTGGGTGGTAAAATATGTTATTATTAGCTATAATACATAGAAATTACAGAATTTTCAGCTCTGTATTACAGAGATATATACTATATTGGAAATATTTGTTAGGTAGAAGTCAAGTACTTTTAAATATAAAAAAATACTAACTAACATTAGGAAAGAAGTTTGATGAGTGCTGAAAATCTGAATTTTGGTGGTTCTTGGAAGAATTCCATATAATTAAAAAAAAAAAAGGGGGGGGGGTGAAGCTTCGTTTTACGTATAGCCAAGAGAGAATTCCTATATTTTTTTCTATACAACATAACATAAGTACATTTCCACCATAGCTTCAAACTATGTTCTACCTATAGCTCTATCAGTAGCTGTGATAAATGGAGATGAAAAGAGATGAAAGGAGGAAGTGCTGACCTTCTGCACACTTGTCCATCTCCTCTGATTCCTGCAACCAAGCAACTACTTTACTTTGGCCAGTAGTACATGTTGCAGGTAGGCTGCTGCTGCAAGGGATAGACGGTTGCCAGGGGAAATTATTCTGTGAGACCTAAAGAAAGATATACCCACACACATACATATACATATGAGAACACTGGGAGAAAAATTGCCTGTGATAAAAAGTAAAGTGGTAACTGTTATTCTCCTCTTGAAAAAAAATGAGGCATGATCTGACACATTTAGACTAAATTAAACTTAGTAACAAATGTTTCAGTAAATGTGATAAAATGGAGATGTCCTTTGTTGCATGTATGCTACCCATATATAACTGCATCCATTTTCTAATGAAGAAAAATGAATGGCTAGGAAATGTGGTAAATCATTGAGCCACTATATTTATTTATTTTATTTATTTATGATTCGATTTGTATTTACCGCTCCATCTCCCGGCAAGGGAACTCTGGGCGGTTTACAAGAATCAACAGTTAAAATTTAACAATTAAAACAACATGTATATAATACTCTCTAATACAATAATAATTTAAATATAAAATCCAAGATGTGATGGGTCAATGTTTAAAAGGGCTCTATGGCACCAGCCATCCCCAAGAGGAACTGTTCCCCCTCCCCTCCCACGCAAGGCGGCAGAACCAGGTCTTTAAGTTCTTTCTGAAGGCCGGGAGCGATGGGGCCTGCCTCACCTCCGGGGGTAGCATATTCCAAAGGGTGGGCGCCACTATCGAGAAGGCCCGCTTTCTAGACCCCGTCAGGTGAAATTCCCTTACCGACGGGATCCGCAGCATGCCCTCTCTAAATGACCGAGTGGGACGGTTCGACGTTATGGGGATGAGACGGTCCCTCAGGTAACCTGGTCCCATGCCATGTAGGGCTTTAAAGGTGATAACCAACACCTTGAATTGGACCCGGAAGCACACAGGTACCCAGTGCAGCTGTCGTAGCAAAGGTGTCACATGTGCTGATCTTGGCGCACCAATAACTGCGCGAGCAGCCGCATTCTGGACCAGTTGAAGCTTCCGGATACTCTTCAAGGGTAGCCCCAAGTAGAGCGCATTGCAATAGTCTATATGGGAGATGACCAGGGCATGAGTGACTGTACGGAGAGCATCCTGATCCAGGAAAGGGCGTAATTGGCGCACAACACGAAGTTGTGCAAAAGCCCTTCTGGCCACGGCTGCCACCTGCTCTTCGAGCAGGAGCCGTGAGTCCAGAAGAACCCCCAGATTCCACACTTGGTCTGAATGGGGTAGTGCAAGCCCATCCAGAACTAAAGATGATAACTTCCTGGATCCACAGGAGCCATCAATCCACAGCCACTCCGTCTTACCAGGGTTCAGTCGAAGCCTGTTGTTCCCCATCCAGACCCCCACAGCCTCCAGGCACTGAGAAAGGGTAGCCACTGCATCACTTACCTCACCAGGGATGGAGATATATAATTGGGTATCGTCCGCATATTGATGGTACCTCATCCCATGGTGACGGATGATCTCACCCAGCGGTTTCATGTAGATATTAAATAGGAGAGGGGAGAGAACCGAACCCTGCGGCACCCCACAAACGAGGGGGTGAGGGTCGGATCTCTCATCTCCTATTACCACCGATTGGGACCGGCCCCGGAGGAAGGAGGTGAACCAGCGCAAAACTACGCCTCCCACCCCCAACTCCCTGAGCCGTCCCAAAAGGATACCATGGTTGATGGTATCGAATGCCGCTGAGAGGTCAAGAAGAGCTAGGATGGATGCACTCCCTCCATCCCCCTCCCGCCAGAGATCATCTGTAAGCGCGACCAATGCAGTTTCCATCCCATATCCCGGCCTGAAACCTGACTGGAAGGGGTCCAGATAATCCGTATCATCCAGGATCCTCTGGAGTTGTAATGCCACCACTTTCTCAACCACCTTCCCTAAAAAGGGGAGGTGGGAGACAGGACGAAAATTGTCCAATATAGTAGGGTCCAGTGATGGTTTCTTGAGGAGGGGGTGCACCAGAGCCTCTTTAAAAGCAGCTGGGAACACCCCCTCCCCCAGAGATGTATTAACCATCACCTGGACCCAACCACATGTCACCTCCCGGGCTGCCTGTACCAGCCAGGAAGGACATGGGTCTAGATGACATGTGGTGGCCCTTACAACCCGAAGGATCCTGTCCACTTCCTTAGGTCCAACAGGATCGAACTGTTCCCAGATAACCGGGCAAAGACGTTCCCTCGGCATCTCCCCAGACTGTGCTACACGCTTAGAGTCCAACTCAGACCGAATCCGAGCGATTTTATCCTGCAGATGCTCAGAAAATTCTTCCGCACGGCCTTGCAGGTGGGTCACAGACTCCACCTTACCCAAAAGAGATCTTGTTATGTTAAACAGGGCCGTCAGGCGGCATTCTGCGGACGCAATAAGAGCGGAGAAATTGACGTTTCGCCGCTCTTACCGCCACAAGGTAGGTCTTAACAGCGACTCTAGCTTGTGTTCGGTCAGATTCAGTCTTTGTCTTTCTCCAGCGGCGCTCTAGGCATCTCTTAACCCTCTTCAAGACCCTCAACTCCTCCGTAAACCAAGGGGAGTATCGGGTCAGGTGTGGCAAGAGAGGCCGCATAGGCATGATCCTGTCCAAGGCCCCGGCCGCCTCCCTATATACTGTATGAACTGAAGGATGGCATTCTTCCTGACCAAGCAAATGTTATACCTTAGCTTCCAGCATTGTGGCATTAGTAGCTGGTGAAGATTCAGTGGTTGAAGTTGAAGGAAATATGTGGAAACTGGCATCCCGTGGCGATCGCACAATCTCATTCTGACGATATAATCTGTGATGGCGCAACTTTGATACCCAAGCATCAAATGAATCCTGGGACTTTACCTAATTAAAAGATCAGTGTGTGTGAGGAATCCAGTAATAATATTTGATGGCCCTTTTACATCATAGGTTGAAAATAAAAATTAGTAGAAATACTCCTTACTTTTAAATGATAGATATGCTCCTCCGTGTCAAGATCTATCCTACGTGCTTTCTTTTTAATTGACATAACTGATAACCCCACATCTATGCTCCCATGAACCTTTCCTTTCTGAGTCTGAAAAGAAAATCAAGAGTAAACATTATGCGCACAGTAGGAAATAAAAGGCAAAAATGGCAATTTAATTGCTTTTTAGGATGGATGGATGGATGGACGGACGGACGGACAGATGGATAGCTTTCTGGGCTATAGTGCAAGGATAAATAAAATAGCAAAAGTGGGGAAAAGTTGGGGAGAAATTATCACGTGCTGCTTACCAGGAAGGGCTTATTATGTAAGGCAGAGCTTTCCAAACTTTTCATGTTGGTGACACACTTTTTAGACATGCATCATTTCGTGACACAGTAATTCAGTTTTACTAGCAAACCGGAGGTTAAACTAACTAACTTATAAGAGATATGGACACATAGATAAATTGTAATAGCAAAATGTACTGTATGGGGACACAACATATCTCATGAAAACAGAGTTCCCCTTTACAGCAGGGCAAGGCTTGGACAGAGCTCCCCTCTTACAGCAGGACACAAGGCAGGCACTAGGACCTGCGCGGAATCCTGGCAGGCCTTGCAGGCAGCAGCAGCGAGGCGCCTGAGGCTCTGAGCGTCAGACTCAGAGGTTTCTCATTACATTTGCACGGCACACCTACACACTGCAGCCGATACACTAACGTGTCACGACACACAGTTTGGAAAGCTCTGATGTAAGGAGTGCATTGCTCTTTTTCACACACACACACACACACACACACAAATGAACATTTGATAGGCTGAGATTAATGAAAAGATGTGGAATATACAAAACTATTTTAAGAAGAAAAACAAACAACAGATGTTTAAATATGAGAATGAAAGACAAGCCTGAGGCTATGATTCAGGTAATCTACATATACATACAGGCAAAAATTATGTATTTAATTCAGGTGACATTTCTGTGGCAGCTAAAGAACTAAATTCAGATTAACACTGGCTCACCTTTGCAGCAGTGAAAGCTATGATGATAAAAATGTCTAATATAACTCTGGCAGCATGCACCATTCATATACAAATACTACATATCTAAAGATCAGTTTATACTGATAAATAATAGTAGAGAGTTTCTACTATTCTTCTCATGAAAAGTTATACATAGGCTGACCATATTTCCTTCAGACAAAAACGGGACAGGGTCTTATGTAATATTCCATATTCATGAAAAAGACAGGGATCCCCACCCCCCAGTCCGCGTGATTGGCTCCCTCCTGCAAACCCTGCCCCCGGTCCACACGATTGGCTCCCACCTGCAAACCCCACCCCCAGTCCATGTGATTGGCTCCCGCCTGCAAACCCCACCCCCCGGCCCTCCTTTGCCATGCGCTGATAGGCGGGAGGGCTTCCTCTTCCGGGCTGCCTCCAATCGGCAGCTCCAGCTCAGATCCTCCTTCCGCGCCATTCCCGCCGGGTTTAAAAAATGGGACAAATTTGTTATGAAAACGACGGGACACTTGAAAAATGCTTAAAAAACGGGACTGTCCCATTCAAAACGGGATGTATGATCAGCCTAGTTATACATGTATAAATTCCAAAATAGGCTTGAGGGCACAAACTACATAAATAAGCATACGAACCTCCATTTGTTATCTATTATACACAAGAGATTTCAGAAATAAAGAACTGAAAATAATGTTACCTAAATAGTCAAGTCTGCCTCTGAACAGAATATCAATATCAATTATACATAAAAGAAAAATTAATTATAACGAAGATTGCTTCTGTGTTTTTAAGGGCATTTTGACTTGAAACTGCTTATTTTTTAAAAGTAAGTAACCAAATGTACTTTTCTATCATATATACATATCTAAATAATTTATGATGTTCTAAAGATGCAACAAAAAACTAAACTCATCTTTAAACCCATATTGCTGCAGGCCTTGTTTGTTTTCTATTGCTGTCGCTTAACAGGGATCATTTAGGGTTGTTAGATTTATTATGTGGTTTCAGCAGTAAATATTTAATACATTTTAATGTTTTTCTTAAGTAGGCTAGATTTTTTAATGTTAATATTATTACTGATTTGTATTATTATGGTAAAAATATTTGTTTTATTGTGGTCAACAACCGCCTTATAATTAAAATAAAACAAAGTTATAATAAAAAATCCCAGCAACTTCTCATTAGAATAGTAAATCCTTGATTTACCAACCTTCATTAAAGAGGACTTTGAAAGCAATGGAAAAAATCCATTCACTGTTTCATGCATGCATAAAATCCCATTTGCCATTTAATGGACATTCAGATCTAACCAACATCCCTTCCCCTCTATTATTCTGTTAAATTGAGGGTTTGCTTTATTTTGCAGTCCACTAAACAGCAAATGGCACATACAGAGTTTCCAAGACACCTGACCCACAAGGGCACAGGTGCTGCATAATAGGTTCACTGATGATATCTATCAAATAATATTGCAGAAGGCAGAACACTGACCTGACCAAAGTGAAGTTTCAAAGTAGTAGTATTAACAAGGTAAGAACCTGGTGTGCTTTTGGTTTTAAATGTTTATAATTTAAGAGCTGGAGAGTGGAGTTTGCTGGCTTTTTGTATATAGGACCTTGCCCTGTCAATCTTGGTTGGAGTATGGTTTCTTCCTTGATGTAAGAACCTAGCAAGTTAAAAATTATCTAACTGCCACAAATAAAATCTGGCAAATTATAAAACTGAAAAATCCACAAGTTATGCTAAATAAAAGGAGGAGGATGGAAAAATAGCAGAAATGGATGGCAGGATTTGCACCTTTTCTCTATAGTACAGGGATGTCTGTATCTCTACTGGTACTAAGCATTCAAATAACAAGTAACACTCAACTTTTTAAAAAGCCCCAGGGTTACTTACATCAATTGGTGACTTTGAATATTTCAACATTCCATTATCCAGAACAAAAAAGCGCTGCAAAAAAAAATGTAGATCATCACAATACAGTAGGGAATATATAAAACTATTAATGAAGACATAAGCACATTGCATGCAGCGACAAACATGTTCCTTTGTTTGGTAGCAATAGCAATTACAAGCAGCCAAGAATTTGCAATAAAAAGCAGAAGTACACGTTTGGGTGTGCGTGCACGCACACATGAACACATGTATTTCTGTGTTTCTACACTTCAGTTTTGATCTTTGTCCTCATCTGCTCAAACCCTCCTACTTCCATCACAACCCTTTTTTTCCTGCAGAAGAGAAAATAATGAGTGGGGCTGGACTTCCGGTGAGGATATGGTGGACTGAACAGCTGTGCCCACGGGTTTAGCAGGCGAAGCTGACAACGCGGCAATTTTTTTCAGGCTCAGGCAGGTTTTCCTGAATCCCAGGAGTGTTCTCCGGATAAAGGAAAACACCTGGAATCACCCCATCTGTCCTCCAGACGGCTGCTTGCAGCCAGAAGGTCGCAAACAGTGTTTCACATATGATTGGTAAGAGCTAGCAGGGAGGCGGGGACGTCATCATTTTCCAAGCCGCGCTGTAGCCTTAAAGGGACATTAAGACCGGCCACCCCATTTCTAAATCACCAAATTTCTATATATATATATTTAAGTATGCATACCCTAAGAGAGGCTTTCTACAGCGAGATGAAGCTGGCTCTCTTGGTGCTTATCATTATTTTTGGGATTACTTTTTTAAAAATTCTTTTTTAAGTTTTGGACTTCATTTTCCTTCCAAATATAAAGGAGGATTGAGAGTAAACAATTGTCTTCCTGTTATTATCTTTGTACTAAATTTGAAGATATTAGCATTTTCCTACACGTTGAATCGGCTGATTTGAACTTTCAGCTTTCAGCTTCTACTTTCCCTTGGGAACTGTCTGCATATCTCACTTTCGCTTGTGTAAATACATTCTGGAACCTTTCCATATCTTCAACTTCGCTGGTTAAGCTCCTAGGGGGCACCATAATCTACTGTGTGAGACATGGAAGATTTTAAACAGATTTTTTCTGACTTCCACCAAGATTTTAAACAGATTCTTTCTGACTCCAATCAAGCTTTTATGCAAGACATTCAGGACATCGTGGAAAATATGAGGTCTAAAATGTGTCATCTGGTTGGGGATGTAGTGGATGAAACTGAGGAATTCAACAGTGATAGAAATGTTTCTTCTAAGAGTGAGATCGGGATTTCTATTGAGATGCTGGATGAAGATCAGATAGTGGAGTTGGAGAAATTTAAGGGAGAGAGAGTTCTGCAAGCAATAAGTGAAATTGACTTTCTGGTGGAATGCCATGAAAAAGAAGGGGTCATTATGTATGGAAGGTTTTCTGAAGAGAAGTTGGAATCTTTAAGGGGGGCAGTTGGGCTGTTCCATTTTTTTAAGAAAAAAGCTCTGTGCACATTGTGGGGATATGTAAATGTTCTGGTTTATTTTGAAGTGGGATAAGGGTAAAAGAATGTTTATCTGGATTGCCTTTAGGGCTTGGCTGATGTTATTTGTTTTTAAGGATTTGGATTAAAATTATTAGGGTATTAAAAATGTTTATTTGGATGGTTTTGGGTTTATTAAAATTAAGATTATTAAAATTGTTGTACTATTAAGTATAATGGCAGACAATTTATGTGCCTTTTAGTTTGATTTTTATTATTTATTTATTTCTTATTTTATTTATTTTCTATCCCACCTTTATTATTTTTATAAACAAGTCAAGGTGGCGAACATCCCTAATACTCCTTCCTCCTCCTGTTTTCCCCACAACAGCAACCCTGTGAGGTGAGTTGGGCTGAGAGACAGGGACTGGCCCAAGGTCACCCAGCTGGCTTTCATGCCTAAGGCAGGACTAGAACTCACAGTCTCCTGGTTTCTAGCCCGTTGCCTTAACCACTAGACCAAACTGGCTAGACAGAAATGTATAGAATAGTAGTAGGAAGGGAATAATTAAATAAGTGTTATCTTTTGGGGGAGGAAGTTGTTTAGGAGGTTTATATTATTTTTTTCTTTATTTTAATATAAGGGGAGGGAGTAACTGTACTTAGTGATTTTTATAATGTGCCAAAGTGGAATGATTTATAGAAATAATGTGGTTTTGGTTTAATATAGAGTAAGAGATCGATTATGGAAAATCTTTGTATATCCTTGCTGTTAAAAGTCGGAAGTCACATCTTTCTGTAATTTTGAAAAAAAAAAATTCTCTTGTGTTTTCACACCTTTTTAGTTTTTCTTCTCTGTTTTTGTAGTTTTCTTTTTTTTTTTTGTAGCTTTTATCTTTGTCTTGAAACTTAGTAAAATTCTTTTAAAAAAAAGAAAATAATGAGTGGGGCTGTTAAGCAGGTATATGCATATGGACAATACAGTTATGTTTTCCTCTCCTCACCTCTCTTCTATTCCTAATTATTGAATTACAAGAATGCTGCTTTTAACTGTTAAAGGACATAATGTCCATTATCTACTTTGGCCCCTAAATCCTAATCACCTGAATTAGACAATTTATTATATATATCCTGTTAAGATTATCTTGAGTGAACAAGATAACTATAAGAAAAGGTAAATCAGCCTTAATCACTTTATTTGATTAACAAGAACCACAAATTATTCATACATTAAATGCAGTTACTACAAACAATTATATTAAACAACTAATATAAGAAAGAGTTCCATTATTTAGATAAGTTAAAATAAAGATTTATTTCCTGTGCTGACTTTTTTTTCTTAAAAACTATCCACTTAATTGTTGTAAATTCATCGTTATTTTACTTAACTAGAACCACTATACTGTTAATGTATAATGGGTTCAAAGAGAAGGATGCCATCAAGTTGACATGACAACAGCATTACTGAGCTGTCCATGAAGCAGATGGAACATGGAGTACCAAATTTACAAAATAATGAACTGAGTAAACTGTTCAGAACTATCTTGCTAAAGTGAATTATTCAAACTATGATTATTGTGAATCACATTACCTATTCTTTTACCCTATGATAAGAAGTAGGATAGAAATAGTATTAACACTTTTGAACTTTGGTGTTGGAGAAGACTCCTCAGAATACCATGGATAGCCAAGAAAACAAAAAACAAATCAGTCTAGACAAGAAGCACAAACCAGTACTAACACCACCTTTATTGTAAGGTTACAGTAATAGAATCTTGCAAGTCTGAAAGCACCTCTCACATCCTTTACTTTTACTTTCCAGAAAACTAGGGAAGGTCCCTTCTGAGATGCTTCCCACACCCCTTTTTCTTCTGTGGGCTGAGATACCTTTTGCATGATGGTTGTCTAGTCTGCAGCTCTTCCTCCTGTCTCCCAAGGTAATTCCCAACTACCATTATAGGATCAGACTGACACAAGCAGCATTGCAGCATTTGATGCAAGCCTGCCCTTGTCTACGTGCATTGTGGTGTAACATGGATGTCCCAAAAGAGCAGAGCTTCAGGTGTAATACTGCTTTCATCATTCTGACAAAAGGAGCAAGATCCTGCAGCTTGTACTGATAAGGGCCCTTTTTGAATTTCTGAAAGTGATTCTGCTTTATTTGACAGAATTAAAGCAAGCCTTGCATGGGGCAGTTCAAATAACTCTACTGAATTACTGCATCTGAAAGCTTGACCAGAATTAGGTTTCTGAAGGCTGTGATCTTAAGCAACTTTACTTGACAGAACCCCTTAAATGAAGAGAACCTGATTTCCTGCAAAGCTTTGCATTCAGGACCAGAATTAAAAGATACAGAGGCCTCATAAACCAAATTGATTCACTTTTTATATGAACCATATCTGTCAAATGCTTCTCCGATCTCAGAGAAACTTTTACTTTGTTAAACACCAAAAATGTACCCAGTTCTATACATCATACTCAAAGGTTCCTGTATCATCACTTCATTCCATAATTGATTGTGTTTTGGCAAAGGCTTCCTTTATTTCAGGAGTTAATGGAGTTGGAACAATTACTTTCACAATAATCTAACTAGCATTTGGTATTTTCTTATATCTATATCTATATCATCTATGCTTTTTATTGAGAGTTTTAACAACAATAAAAAGAACTAACACAAACTAAAGGAGAACAAGAAAGGAGAAAGAGAATGGGAGAGATAAAAGAAAAAGCTAAAAGTGCAAAAAAGAACAAGTAAGAGGAAGGTAAAAAGAAAAAAGAAAAGTAGAAAAAAGAAGATATAAAAAAAGATATAAAGAAGTAGCTTCTGATCTTCCCAGCAGTTTTAAGTACAATTATATTTTAACCTCTCTTTCTAAGGTTACATCATGACTCTCTTCTTTCTATACTCTATCCTGTCTAACCATCAAAACCATAAATCACAAGTTCATTTTTTTCTTTTTTACACAAAAAGTCCATAAGGGGTTTCCAGTCACCAATAAATATAGGTACTGTCTTTTCTCTACTCCCTCTCCCTAGGTGTGTGTATTTATATTTGAAGCATACATATTTATTTATATCTGAAGCATACATGTGTATGTTGAGGCAGTTAAACTTCTGTAAGGGGCATATGAACACATGCTTGTTTCTAGCCCTGCAAGGAAATGAAGGCTTAATCATGTTCACTTGAATGCTGATAGAATTCAACACATTACATGAGTGCAAAACAATGAAACGAAATAAGTGAAACCCTCCTTCAGACTGCCATTCAATTCAAGGTCAGGGACTCGGAGGTAGGCATGGTTCAATGACTGTTAGTCAGTGTCTGAACAGGGTTCAATTTGCTACAGTGCATGATGAATGTTGTCTTATAATTGAAAGTAATGGCATCTGACATGTTTTACTGATGTTTTTACCTTGTGCCAACCTTTTAAAGGCCATTTCCTTTTCTTCAGCATGAATCCTTCATGTTTGTCTGGCTTCTGAACATTAGTCTGACCAATTTTCAAGCCTTCTATAATTTCCCAGTTGTCTGGCTCCTGAATAAAGCGGGGACAGGGGGAGGGAACAATACCAAACAGATCAAAATTTCAGTATTGTGGTTCCTATCATTCAAGTTGTTTTGGCAATTCAGTGCACACTTACATGAAATCTAGCCCCATTGAATTCATTAAGACTGTCTTTATTTAGCAAATAAATAAAAAACTGGATATGACATAAACCACACTAAAAGTTTGAACATTACACTAAGTATATGCTAAGTATTCTGAGGCAATTCTTAAGTTAAACTATGTTGTAATGTATTGTCGAAGGCTTTCACGGCCGGAGTTCGATGATTCCACATTGGCAATGATATCTTCCACCGGAATTCTGGTGGGTGTAATTGCAAAGTTTCCTCCTTTGCTTAGGATGGAGGTTTCTTCAGGAGAGAGTAGGCGTTCTGTCAAATTGATGACAATGCGTGAAGTATCTTCCGGTGGAAGATATCATTGCCAATGTGGAATCAGCCATTCACCAACGTCCAGAGGAAGAAGCAGAAGAAATAAGGGGTGAAGTGGCAAGAATCCTGAGGAAAGCAAAGCCCCCCACCAGCAACATTACCAAGAAGGAGAGAAACGCCATAGAGACCCTCAATTCGGACCCAGACATCATCATCCTTCCAGCGGACAAAGGCAACGCCACGGTAATTATGAACATAGATGAATACAAAGACAAAATCAGAGAACTACTAGACCCCACCACATACAGAACAATAAGACGGGATCCGACCAACAAAATCATGAAGCAAACCAACACACTGATAAAGAGCTCCTCCCTGCATCCCAACGTACTACAACGTATTTGCAAGACAGAAGCTCTCTCACCTAGACTATACGGACTCCCCAAAATCCACAAAGACTCTATCCCACTCAGACCCATTGTAAGTGCCATTGGCTCCCCAACATATGAATTATCCAAACATTTGGCTACCCTTTTACAGACCCACATCGGACAGACTCCATCCCACATCAAAGACTCAGGACACTTCATCAACAAAATCAGCACCCTAAAACTCAACCACATGGACAAACTGGTCAGCTTTGACGTGGTCTCCCTGTTTACCAAGGTGCCAGTAAGGGACACCCTGGCACTCATCAAGCAAATCTTCCCAGAAGACATTACAGCTTTATTTCAACACTGCCTAACAACTAGTTACTTTCAATGGGAGAATGAGTTCTACGAACAGATGGATGGCGTTGCCATGGGAAGCCCCCTGAGCCCAGTCATAGCAAACTTTTACATGGAACACTTTGAAAAACAGGCTTTGGAATCGGCACCCATTACACCAACAGTCTGGTTCCGGTTCGTGGATGACACCTTCGCAATTTGGAGTCATACTGAAGAAGAACTGGAGAAATTTTTGGACCACCTAAACGGCATCCACCCCAATATACAATTCACTATGGAAAAAGAAACTGACGGCAAACTTCCATTTTTAGATACGCTGGTCATACGCAAACCGGACCTCAAACTAGGACACAAAGTATACAGAAAACCCACCCATACGGACCGGTATCTACACAAAAGTTCCAATCACCACCCACGACAAAAGAGAGGCATGATCAAAACCTTGGTGGATCGTGCTAATCGAAACTGTGAAACCCAATTTCTCAACAATGAACTTAACCATCTGAATTGGGTCCTACAGGCGAATGGCTATTCCAAGAATGAAATAAAAAGAGCCATCAAACCAAGAAAACAACATCCAACTGAAGAAAAACAGCCCCACACAAACAAAGTATTCCTGCCCTACATCAAAGGAGTCACTGACCGCATGGGAAAACTGATGAAAAAACACAACTTTCAAACAGTCTTCAGACCCACCAGAAAAATACAACAAATGCTAAAATCAGCTAAAGACAAAAGGGACCCCCGCACCGCTGCAGGAGTATACCGCATACCATGCAGCTGCGGACAAGTATACATCGGAACCACAAAACGAAGCATTCACACCAGGATAAAAGAACATGAAAGAACTGCAGACTACAGCAACCGGAAAAATCTTCAGTAGCTGAACATGCTCTCAAGCAAACAGGACACAAAATCCTATTTGAAAACACAGAAATACTGGACAACACCAAAAGCCACTACACCAGATTATACAGAGAAGCCATTGAAATTCACAAACACCAGCACAGTTACAATAAAAAAGAAGAAAGTTTAAAAATTAGCAAAACCTGGCTACCAGTCCTGAAAAACACAGCCTGCAAAAGGTCAACGAACTCAGTCCAACCACCAGGTCATGGGAATACTTCTCACAATGAACATGCTAATCACGCTCATCAGCCACTCGTTAACATTTCAACACAACAAAAAACCCCACCTAATCTCCTATAATTTAGCTCTATAAATAGAACATTGCCACTCTACCTGGGCACAGAGATTTTGCTTCTATCTGTGCTCCTGCCCTCTGAAGATGCTGGCCACAGATGCTGGCGAAACGTTAGGAACCACAACTTCCAGAACACGGCCACACAGCCCAGAAGACCCACAACAGCCATTAAACTATGTTATTGGGAACCACTCAGTTTTGGTGGCATCCCATGTCATTCATAACTAGTCATGGCTAAGATCTCCTTAATTCTATTTGACTTTAGCTCTTTTTCAAAAAAAAATGTGGAAGAAACCTGGTTTGTACATACATACCTGATTATTTGCAAATGGATGGCAAGCAAAGATGCCATCCATTTGCAAATAATGTGCCTAGCATAACAACTGGGTACATCAAGGCACAATAATTCTAGTAGCAATATTATACAGTATATTGTAAACACATTGTTTGATCAGAAACAAATGACAGGGACTGACTGGCGGCAGCGGCGGCGTTAGGGCTGAAGTAGAGGCCTGGGGCCTTCAGCAGTCTCAGCTGGCCACCGCAGCTTCCAAGCCTCTACTTCAGCCCCACTGCAACTGCTGCCACAGAGTGCCACCTCAAGCCCTAAGCCACAGCCAGCCACCACAGCGCAAAGTCCCAGCCCCCCCCCGCCACTCTGCACTCTGCAGGTCCTGCCGCACCCAGCTGACCTTTGCTGCCTTCCTCCCGATGCTGACGAGGCGTGCCCAGCCTGGCCCTACGTGAGGCAGCTGCTGGCCGCGCCAGGCCTTCTTCCCGATCATGCGCACTGTTCTCCAAATCGTGCACACCATTCTCCAAATCGCACAGCCTTCCCAAGCACTGCGAAAACGGTCCACACGATTTGGAGAACGGCGGGCACAGCCTTCTTGCGATGCTTGGGAAGGCCTCAGAAGCTTTCTAAAGGCTTTCCGAAGCATCGCAAGAATGGTGCATGCGATTTGGGGAACGGTGTGAGTGGCTTTGGGAAGAAGGCCTGGAGGGGACAGCAGCTGCCTCGTATAAGGCAAGGCTGGGTGCACCTGGATAGCACTGGGAGGGAGATGGCAAACGTCAGCTGGGCCCAGAAGGGTCTGCGGAGCAGCCGGGACCTTGCACTGTGGCACTGGGGTGGCTGGCCATGGCATGGAAATTGAGGCGGCACTCCGCGGCAGCGCTGGGGCCGAAGTAGAGGCCCAGGGGCAGGAGCGGCCGGCCGAGACTGCTGAAGGCCCTGGGCCCCTACTTTAGCCCCAGCGCTGCTGCCACCGCGGCCAAGGGCCACTGTACAGGGTGGTCAAAAGGGCAGAGATGGGGGGGAGATAGGCTGGTGGGGAGAGTTGAAGAGGAGGCAGAGGAGGCAGTCCATTACCTTACTGAGGCTCGGGGCTGGGAAGGACCAAGCCGGGAATGGCTTGGATCAGGGTGGGTCCTCACCTAATGACCAGTGGGATTCGGTTAGCGATGGCAATGGGGACTGCCAAGATTGCCGTCACTAAGTGATGTGGTCACATGATGTCGCGCTTTACGACCACATCACTTAGCGATGGAAATTCCAGTCCCAATTACTGTCATAACTCGAGGACTACTTGTATGCCTTCTTGTTGTGGTTGCTTAGTTTCAGTGGTTGCTTAAAAGGTAAAGGTTCCCCCCGCACATTTGTGCAGTCGTGTCTGACTCTAGGGGCCAGTGCTCATCTCCGTTTGTTAGCCGAAGAGCCAGCGTTGTCCGAAGACGCTTCCACGGTCATGTGGCCGCATGACGCACGCAGAATGCTGTTACCTACCCACCGAAGTGGTACCTATTCATCTACTTGCATTTGCATGCTTTCGAATTGCTAGGTTGGCAAGAGCTGGAGCTAGTGCAGGAGCTAACTCCGCACGCAGGGCTAGGGATTCGAACCTCCGAACTTGCGATCTTCCGATCGACAAGCCTGGCGTCTTACCCGCTGAGCTTAGTTTCATGTAATTTGCCGTTGTTCTTTTGTCAAGAAGAAAATGCATTGATAGCAGTCATTTGTTCTTTCCAGAGCCAGAATTCACGACAACAGATGCACAGTACTGCTTTCCCAAGACCATGAATACTGTGTTTTCCTGCTATGCTTGACGGCATTTACAGACATTTTTATTTAATATTTTTTTCAATTGCTGGAATAAGCATATAATTTTAAAAGGCCATGTTCCCTAATCCAAAATTCCTTCCTGATAATGTAAATGAGAAACACACATTTTAAGAAGCTGTAGGATTCTGTCTTTATAATTTTCTCCAAAGATTCACACTTTCAGTATTGGGCTGAGCAACTTCTGTTAGACCTCTACAGATGAAACCCAGCAGTGATGATTCAAGGTGGGAAAGATGGGCAGGATGAAAAGGATGTGAATTGGCATAATTAAAACTGACCATTATGATCATCTGTCCGGAAGGCACATGCAGGCTCCATTTTGAATAAAAGTCATTGAATTACTTGGAAAAAAAATCCAAAACATATGCAACTATTTATATGCATGGAACGCAATCCAGAAAATATGTTTTTTCAAGCTCTTCTTATATTTTTAAAGTTGCCTGTACTCTTTAGGTATAATCTGAACCACTCTCCTTTACTATTAATCCCAGCATCACTATTTTTGTAGAAATGCAGATTACCTAGAAAAGCCATCAAAGCAGACTTTAATGTAATCACCTCAATGCTTTGAGGAGTGGCATTTGTCTTACAGCATTGCCGCAATCAAATGATTTGCACAGCCTTATTCAACATGTCCAACTATTAAATATGTTCTGCAACCAGCTACTGATGCAGGGACCAAGACTTTACTTACTTTAGATACAGTGACTGGTTCATTCTCTAACAATTGTTTCCCAATAATCAAGTCTGTGCTTCCAGAAGAAGCATTTCGCTCTAACACATGGCCACCCTAAAGCACAAAGAAAAGAATGGAATAAATGTTTGTCATAGAAAATACCTAGTTCTCATACAAGAGTAAGGCTCTTTGGGGTAGCTTTTAAAAATACACAAAACAGCTATCGTATCATCATCAACCCATATAATTTCAAAATATTTTAATATTACACCACAGAAGTGTCTTATGAGATATTATTGTTACCCAAGCTGATTCAAATGGAAAGGCAAAATATACATTTATTCTAATAAATAAACAAAATAGACAAGGTACGTACTTACCCGGTTATCTGGGAACAGTTTGATCCTGTTGGGCCCGAGGAAGTGGAGAGGATCCTCCGGACTGTAAATGCCACCACATGCGAACTAGATCCATGACCCTCCTGGCTGGTTCAATCAGCTCGGGAGGTGACGTGTGGCTGGGTCCAGTCAATGGTAAATGCATCCTTGCAGGAGGGGGTGTTTCCGGCGGCCTTCAAGGAGGCGCTGGTGCGCCCCCTCCTCAAGAAACCATCACTGGACCCTGTTGTACTGGATAATTTTCGTCCAGTCTCCCACTTCCCCTTTATGGGGAAGGTGGTTGAGAAAGTCGTGGTGTTACAGCTTCAGAGGATTCTTGATGAAACGGATTATCTAGAGCCCTTTCAGTCAGGTTTCAGGCCAGGATATGGGATGGAAACAGCATTGGTCGCACTTATGGATGATCTCTGGCGGGAGCGGGATGGGGGCAGTGCGTCCATCCTGGCTCTCCTTGACCTCTCAGTGGCTTTCAATACCATCGACCATGGTATCCTTTTGGGACAACTCAGGGAGTTGGGGGTGGGCAGCGTGGTTTTGCGCTGGTTCACCTCCTTCCTCCAGGGCCGGTCTCAATCGGTGTTGATAGGGGAGGAGAGATCGGGTCCACGGCCCCTCCTTTGTGGGGTGCCGCAGGGCTCAGTGCTCTCTCCTCTCCTATTTAACATCTACATGAAACCACTGGGTGAGATCATCCGTCTCCACAGGATGAGGTCATCATCAATATGCTGATGATACGCAGTCATACATCTCCATCCCGGGGGAAGTAAGTGATGCTGTGACTGCCCTGTCCAAGTGCCTGGGGGCTGTGGGGGTCTGGATGGGGAACAACAGGCTTCAGCTGAACCCTGGTAAGACGGAGTGGCTGTGGGTTAACGGCCCCTCGGTGTCTAGGAATTTAACATCTTTAGTTCTGGATGGGGTGGCATTACTCCAGACAGAGCTGGTGTGTAACTTGGGGGTCCTCTTGGACTCACGACTCCTGCTCAAAGAGCAGGTGGCAGTCGTGGCCAGAAGGGCCTTTGCACAGCTTCGTGTTGTGTGCCAGTTACGCCCTTTCCTGGAGCGAGGGGCCCTTCAAACACTCACTCAAGCCCTGGTCATCTCCCATATAGACTACTGTAACGCGCTCTACATGGAGCTACCCTTGAATAACATCCGGAAGCTTCAGCAGTTATCACTACTTTAAAACCTGATTAGGAGACTGCTGAGGCCCAGCTCACCTGAGAGAACAACTTTTTTTGCATGATTCCCACCAATCATTAAAATGGTTTGGGCTGTCAGCAACTCATTTGGACCACGCTTTCTCAGCCTTTGCCCCTGGGTTGGGGAAGGCAACTTATTCCCTCTACACATCGGGGTTTTACTTTCCTTCGAGGTCTTTATGAAAGCCTTGAGGCTCCATCTTTTCAGACTGGCTTTTAATAAGATTTATTCCCTCTACGTATCTACCTTATTTAGAGGTTTTTAAGAAAGCCTTAAAGATCCATCTTTTCTGGTTGCCTTTTAATAATGTTTAGCAGTCTCAAATGTTTTAACATATACTTTACGTTACGTTACTGTAGTTAAGTGATTTACATTTTATTGTAACCCTGGGCCATTTGGGAAGAGAAATATAGAAACAACATCAACCACAAAACAGATGCATCATGAAAACATTATCTAACAAGTGTGACTAATGTTTTGTGGGAGACAGAAATTTTTCTAATGACAGAATTTAAAATGATCAAATTAACATTCAAGAAATTAAAAGACTAATTAACAAATGGTGAATTATTATTGGAGTACAATACTATCAATACCAAGTCCTGCATCTTTGTAATGTATTCCTTTCTTAAAGTGGAGGTAATTACCAGGGAGTAATTTCAGCATAACCTGGGGGTAGTGAAACAATTTGTAATTTCTTGTTTGTGAGTCATGGGTCAAATTTAGGACTGCCACTGCCAAGACACATGTGTAAAACAATGCATTTTTGGTGGGGGTAATGACATTTTTCAAGACCAGGCAAAGGGGTAATTGAGTCAAACAGTTTAAGAACCACTGCCTTAGATCGTATCATATATAATTGTTTTACTCAGTAATACTGTATATAAAATTCATTTATCTTTCAGCTAAAACATATGTTTAGATTTGGAATTAATAATTAATGCCTGATTCCAAATTGCTTTGTAAGTTCTGGCTCAATTCACAAAGATATATTCTATAAAGAATTATATAACTATTTATGATCCCTTCCTTATAGACAAGCTAACAGCTCTCAAGGAAGGGTAATTCTGACACAGGAAAATTTCATCAGAATAGCAATGGGTCCCATGTGGACCTAGAGGCATGCTTAGGAAGTATAAATGGCAGGCACTAAGGGACCAATACTTCACTTTGACACACTGCTAGCCATTACCATCAGTACTGCAAAAAAGAAAAAGCAAAGGACTGATCCTACCAGTACTGTTTGATCATAAGGAATCAGGGAATGGCAGCAGAGCATCTGAAGGAGGGCTGGAAATAACCCAATAGTGTCAGAAAGCAAAGAACTAATGATAGAACTGAACATGATCCAACAGGGTAGGTGGAAGAATCAGAGAGACTGAACCTTCAGGGATAAGGTCTCAAGACAGCACTTGGAAGGATTAGGCAGACTGTAAAATAATCCAACATGAGTGGGTATATTAGAATAATGTAGGATAAAGTAGTAGCAGAAAACAAAAAAACTACAGAACTTACAAAGGACACTGTCAATATTAATAGCAGCTACCTTTACAAGAGCATAATTGTATGCATTGACTTTCACTTTTTTCTTTGCAAGGTGAAGTAAATAAAGAACACCCCAACTAACTTGTAGGGTTTCTACACCCACAATTAAAAGAATATCCTTTCACTTACCTGCCTACTGTCCCACTGGGAATATGAGGAAGAGGAGTCACTTTTATGTGATGGTGTGGAGGTTCTGTGAGCAGGAGATATACCTTTCTCCTCAGAACTCATAACTGCAGCTAAATTCTAGGGATCTCCTTTCACAGATTAACACCACATTCCATTCAGTTTTCCATGGAAAGAGGGAGCCAAGTGATTTTCAGCATTTCTCCAAGAGGGTGTTCTTTACATGGACAGGTCAGATTAATGTAAAAGGGCATCCAAACCAAACCTTGAAGGAGAAAGGAAAAGAGAGAGTGATGCTACACACATATCCATTCTACTATATATTCCTGAGTTAACAAAGACAAACAAATGTCAAACAAAAGCAGGTCTCTTAGGTTCCATCTATCAAAGCTATGAAAAACACTTAATCTCAGTAAACAAATGGCAGCTTCTGTTCTTCAGAATAATTACTACTTTTTTCAACAGCAGAATTCTTCCTCAAATGATATTGATTACTCCATTCTGATGATTTCCCAAGTGACAAGTTACTTTGCAACTGAATTGTTAAAATCTGTTCTCTCTACCCCATCCCAGTTCAGATTTATTTATTTGGAAATACATGTATTATAAATGTCTAACAAGGGTCATTTACAGAACAGAAGCCGAATAGTTATGGTAATCACAGCATCTTTATTTTCTCCACAAACAAACAGCATTGATATGAATATGAACATTCGGTGTTACCAAAAAATAGCATTTGCATTATGTTCTGAATAACTTTGGAAACAACATTTTGAATAGCAAAGTTACTTTCTATTTAAGCTAAGATTTTAAACATTCAATTGTCACAATTGCCTACTAAATCTGACAAGGCATCATTTAAGCCTGTCTTTGTAATGGATTCTATATTTTTTAGTATTAGACATTAGTGAGAACTCCCAGTACGAATAGTTTAGCCAAGTGGACAATTGGTGTGACACAGCAACCTGTACAGACCTAGGTGGATAAGGCAGAGAGAGGGGGGGGAAGATACAGAGGTGAATCACAATCACGTTAGAGACTTTTATAATGTGTGTTATATTTTTTGTTAGCATCACCCTAGCACTTTGGTTAAAATACCCATTTGGTTCTGAGAAAGGCTATAAGATCAAAAGGCTTGAAAGTGGTCAGGATCAAGAAAGGGGCACATTATCTATGTACCAATGTTTTTCTTCCACCTTTTAAATTAAAAGAAGTTGTCCTTACAGGAATTCCAGACACATAAAATGATTTTGTGGCTCCCATTCCACCCATAAAAAACAAAAAGGGATCCTTAAAATGGTCAATCCAGCACCTTGGCTGGAAACATAGTCCAATTTTGAAGCACAATCAACTCAAAAGTAGATTAGGAGGAAAGCACAACCTGGGCATCCCCTAAGGGAACATTTTTTCTTTATAACCTGTCACTATTGGAGATACACAACTTTTTGTAATGCTCAGTCCTCAACTTTAATTCAGCAAGTTAGTCAAGAACCTCATTGTTTCCTTTAATTTCCCTGAGCGAAGCTACTGATTCCTTTATCCACCCCACAAGGCATTCTTCTGCTTGTATTTTGAAGCCTTTGGCCTTGTTCACAAATCTTGTTAAACCCATCATATTTGTCTGATTTGACTCAAACTGAGAATTTTGTGTCACCTTTATTCTGAAATAAGACAAATATATCCATGTGGGCTCTATTCCCTCTTTTTTATCTCCTGAATTTTTTGTAGATTTTGGAGCTTTCCCTGTGCCATCTACATTTTGCCCTTGCTTACACAGACTTGCCATTTTCCCACCATCTTTCTCTTTCTATACTTAACAAATATCTCCACTTTAATCCTTCCTAATTTGTTATCATTATTAAGTACAGCATGATAATCCAAATACCAGACAGTTTGTTTGTTTATTTATTTATTTTCTATCCCTTTATTATTTTTATAAATAACTCAAGGCGGCAAACATACCTAATACTCCTTCCTCCTCCTATTTTCTCCACAACAACAACCCTGTGAGGTGAGTTGGGCTGAGAGAGACTGACTGGCCCAAGGTCACCCAGCCGGCTTTCATGCCTAAAGCGGGACTAGAACTCTCAGTCTCCTGGTTTCTAGCCCATTGCCTTAACCACTAGACCAAACTGGTTCTCTTTCATGTAATAACTAAGATTATTTCCTTCTCTAAATTATCTGCAATAAAATACAGCCAGTATCATTTACTTTTTGAGCTACTTTTCTCCATTTTAATAGCTCATTTCCCCACTTTTCTGAGGGGTACACTGCATGGTCTTCTGGGTGCATGTCACAACTCTGTAGAAAATCCCTTTGCTTCTTGACATGTGTAAATATGAGAGTTCACATGCACACATGACTGGGGACATGTGATGTGGTTGTGTATATACATGCACAATTATTGATGTTCAGTCTGTAAATAAAACCTTAGTTTATAAAGAAAACATGTTCACCTAGTAATAATTCAACAACATTGTGGTCTTTCTCAGATTTTACACCCCTAAACAATAAAAATACTGAACATCAAAATTTAACAATGGATTATCACAAAGAGACTTTCTTAAGATTCTTCTTCCCTCACACTGAGCTATAATGTTACCTTCAATAAAATTAAGGAGAAGAGCTTCTAGGTTAGTGTTGCCAAGAAGAGAGAAAAAAACAAAGCCAAGAAAGGCAAATATCTCAGAAAGGTACTTAACAAAGAGTTTCAGAGAGCTGTTAGAAGAGACAAGCAGCAATATTACAACAACTGTAAAGACACTGAAGATGGAAACAGATATGGAAAAACAATGATAGTCTTCCAAAAGATCTCTGAACTCAAAAGGAGGTTCCAACCTCAAGTTGGTATGCTAAAGGACGCCAATGGACAGGTAGCAACTGATTCAAAGAAAATCAAAGAAAAATGGAAGGAGTATACTGAAATACTGTACAGTAGAGACGTCAACATCCAAGATATCTTAGAAGATGTTCCCTACTTACAAGAACTCTAGTACTAGAAGATGAAGTTAGATCAGCACTCCAGCCGTTACCAAATCAGAAGTCTACAGGAACTGTTGGAATACCCACAGAAATATGGCAAGCAACAGAAGAAGAATCAGTAAAGGTTCTAACCAAGCTGTTCCAGCAAATCTGGAGAACAACCTGTCAGGGTATACCAAAGAATAGAAGAATTTTACTGTGTGAATAATGAAATGACAAGGCAAAATTACACAGCTAGGTATGGTGGGTAATTAGCTCAGAAGGTCTATGAGAGCTAATTGCTAACATCTGAATTGTTACTGGAAAAAAACTCTGTAAGTGACTCAGCACACAATAATGTATATAAGCAGTGCAAGATAAATGTATATTTTGCTGGGTGTTGTAGGAGTTGCTGTGTGTTGTAGGAATTGCTTGATAGTATTGCTGTGTATCATTGGTCAAAGGTATGTGTATGTGTATGTGTATGTGTATGTGTATGTGTATGTGTATGTGTACGTGTATGTATAGTAAAAGGTAAAGGTACCCCCCGCACATTTGTGCAGTCATATCCAACTCTAGGGGCCGGTGCTCATCTCCATTTGTTAGCCGAAGAGCCAGCGTTGTCCGAAGACACTTCCGCGGTCATGTGGCCGCATGACATGCGCAGAACGCTGTTACCTTCCCACCGAAGTGGTACCTATTAATCTACTTGCATTTGCATGCTTTCGAATTGCTAGGTTGGCAAGAGCTGGAGCTAGTGCGGGAGCTCACTCCGCACGCAGGGCTAGGGATTAGAACCTCCAAACGTGCGATCTTCCAATCGACAAGCCTGGCATCTTACCCGCTGAGCCACCACGCCCCTTATATGTATAGTAAAGTATGTATATATTGGAAGTCTCAGACTACAAGCAGATTTCTTTTTCCACCACTCGTGGATTGGATTGGACGGATCCCGTGCGCCACTCTGACACAACCAAGGGGCCAACAGATTGGAAGAGGTCAATCTACATTCCCATACCAAAAAAAGGAGACTTAACAGAGTGTGCAAACAATTGTACCTTAATTTCACATGCTAGCAAAATAATGCTTAGGATCATCCAACAGAGATTAGAGCCCTACATGGGAAAAGAGATGCCAGATGTTCAAGCTGGCTTTAGAAAAGGCCAAGGAACATGAGACATTATTGCTGATGCCCGCTGGATAATTGAGAAAGCCAAGGAATACCAAAAAGAAGTCACTATGTGTTTCATCAATTATAGAAAGGCCTTCAATTGTGTTGATCATGTCACGTTGTGGAATGTGCTCAGAAAAATGGGAACCCCAGAACATCTCATTATCCTCATGAGAATCATATATACAGGTCAGGAAGCCATAGTACCAACAGAACATGGTGAAACAGACTGGCTCCAGGTTGGCAAAGCAGTGAGACAAGGCTGTGTATTCTCCCCTTATTCATTCAATCTATATGCTGAATATATATTAAGGGAGGCTGGATTGGAAGAGTAGGAGTGTGGTTTTAAAATTGGAGAAAGAAACATCAATAACCTACGCCATGCTGATGACACTACTCTAATAGCTGAAAATGGAAAGGATCTGTAAGCTCTAGTCAGGGCCGCAACTGGCATGGGCAGTTATATGCACACCTAGAACAGCACACATTACACCTCTGCTCCACGAGCTACATTGGTTACCAGTATGCTTCAAGGTGCTGGTAATGACCTATAAAGCCATCCATGGCATGGGGCCAGGTTGGTTGAGGGACCGCCTCTTCCTAAACACATCCACCCATCCGATCAGGTCCAGCAGGAAGGGCATGTTGCAGGTCCTGTCCATGAAGGAATATCATCTGATGAGAACCAGGAGGAGAGCCTTTTCTGCCATGGCACCCGCCCTTTAGAACTTCATTCCCCCTGAAGTCAGATTAGCCCTGACCTTTTTGGCCATTCAAATGGGTCTGAAAACATGGATTTGCCATCTGGCCTGGGGGTGTAGTAACATCGGTATGGAGCCTGCAAAGTGGCTGTATTGCTAGGGAAATTGAGTGCACTCTCCCATAGATTATGTTTTGTAAAAAGAGGACTATTTTGTAAGTGGTCCAATTAAGCTATTAAAGAACTTGTAAGAAAAAGAATGACGGAACATGAATTCAACAAATGTGGATGAATGTACAGGGACTCAAACCAAGACTTTTAAGAGCTAATCTCTCAAAATCCTTTGAACTGATGTCACATCCCATGTTTGCATTTTTAATTTCACATTTTCCATCCTGTTTATAATAAACATGTGAACTCTGATACATTCTTATCCTAAAACAAAAAAAATCACATTTATCCCCCATCTCCTTCCTCCATCCTATAAAATATATTAGGTCCTATATACAGTAGATGTAGTGCACTAGTTGTTTAGAGCCATTCTTTTACCACCTCAAAATGACAAATCTTATTATAGTGATAGGATAAAACCTCAGCATATAGCAGAGTTAATTATCAATTGGCTTTTGTGTCTCTCCTTTTATTTATCAAGTCATTTTTGGAATTGACTAACAAAGGCATGCTGATCTTTGACCACATTAGTGTTTTCTTTAAATATATTTAATATTAAGGAGAACATTACTGTATGTTTTATAATGCCACAGTGGCCTTCTTTATAAAGAACAATGTTCCTTAGATGAAAGTTAAATCCTCATTTTTGGGCAATCTCTGAGGTGTCTCAAGAATGCAGAAGATGTTTTCACCTTAATGCAGAGGTCTGCTTAGTGCTCTAAAGCAGGGTTCCTCAACCTCAGCCATTTTAAGATGTGGGGACTTCAGTATTCTAGGAGTTGAAGTCCCCACATCTTAAAATGGCTGAGGTTGAGGAACCCTGCCCTAAAGTATTCCTTCCAATATATGTTTACATATATTCATGCACTACCTGTCCACACATACATACACAGCCTAACAAGAGTCTGAGAGTTGTTCAAGTGACTTCCCTCCCAATCAGCTCTTCAAAACAAACCCCAGAAATCTCTCTTAGAATGGTTTTGTCTCTTGGCTGCCTTTCCTGCTGAATAAGTTACAGTATATGGGTATTCTTGAGCTATGACCTGTATAAAACAGCTTCTGCTATGCCAATTTCTTTAGAATAACTAGCCTTGACGCAGCCTGACTTGCTTTAATGGCACAGCGACAATGCATACAGAAGCTATTCTACTGATGATGTACATCTTGCTCGTGCAGTGTGACGTTCCCAGAAAGGGTTCCTCTCCACTATTTCTGTAAGTCTACAACTTTCAATTCAGACTCATAAATTCCAGAGAGCTGCAACATGTTATTGTGCTGCAACAAAAATTAGAAAGAAGCCTGTAGCACCTTGCTTTCACAAATGCATTACTGTATGGTATAAATCTCCAGCAAAGGAGATCGTTACCTTGTCGTGGTGCTGGAGCTTGAGCACCTCAATGAAACCATGAGCTAAACCGTGAAGGGACACCCAAGACGGGAAGGTCGTGGCAGAGAGGTCAGACTAAATATGATCCCTGGGGAAGGTAATGGCAACCCACCCCAGTATTCTTGCCATGAAAACTAAATGGATCAGTACAACCAGAGATATGTCGGTATACCATCGGAAGATGGGACTCCCAGGTCGGAAGATGGTCAAAATGCTACTGGGGAGGAACAGAGGATACGTTCAACTAGCCCCAGACGCAGCTAGCTCAAAGCCAAAAGGACGGCTAGCGGCCGATGGTGCTGGTGGTGAACGACAAATCCGATGTTCTAAAGATCAACGCACCATAGGAACCTGGAATGTAAGATCTATGAGCCAGGGCAAATTGGATGTGGTTATTGGTGAGATGTCAAGATTAAATATAGACATTTTAGGTGTCAGTGAACTGGAATGGACTGGAATGGGCCACTTCACATCAGATGACCACCAGATCTACTACTGTGGACAAGAGGACCACAGAAGAAATGGAGTAGCCTTCATAATTAATAATAAAGTGGCTAAAGCAGTGCTTGGATACAATCCAAAAAACGATAGAATGATCTCAATTCGAATTCAGGGTAAGCCATTAAACATCACAGTGATCCAAATATACGCCCCAACCACAGATGCTGAAGAAGCAGAAGTAGATCAGTTCTATGAGGATCTGCAGCACCTACAGGATAATACACCAAAAAGAGATGTTATTTTCATTACAGGAGACTGGAATGCTAAGGTGGGTAGTCAGACGACACCTGGAATTACAGGCAAGCATGGTCTGGGAGAACAAAATGAAGCAGGACATAGGCTGATAGAATTTTGCCAAGACAACTCACTGTGCATAACAAACACTCTCTTCCAACAACCTAAAAGACGACTTTATACATGGACTTCACCAGATGGTCGACACCGAAATCAGATTGACTACATCCTTTGCAGCCAAAGGTGGCGGACATCTATACAGTCGGTAAAAACAAGACCTGGAGCTGACTGTAGTTCAGATCACGAACTTCTTATTGCAAAATTTAGAATCAGACTAAAGAGAAAAGGGAAGACCCACAGATCAGTTAGATATGAGCTCACTAATATTCCTAAGGAATATGCAGTGGAGGTGAAGAATAGATTTAAGGGACTAGATTTAGTAGATAGGGTCCCGGAAGAACTATGGACAGAAGTTCTCAACATTGTTCAGGAGGCGGCAACAAAAAACGTCCCAAAGAAAAAGAAAACCAAGAAGGCAAGATGGCTGTCTGCTGAGACACTGGAAGTAGCCCAAGAAAGAAGGAAAGCAAAAGGCAACAGTGACAGGGGGAGATATGCCCAATTAAATGCAAAATTCCAGAGGTTAGCCAGAAGAGAGAAGGGATTATTTTTAAACAAGCAATGTGCGGAAGTGGAAGAAGACAATAGAATAGGAAGGACAAGAGACCTCTTCCAGAAAATTAGAAACATCGGAGGTAAATTCCAGGCAAAAATGGGTATGATCAAAAACAAAGATGGTAAGGACCTAACAGAAGCAGAAGAGATCAAGAAAAGGTGGCAAGAATATACGGAAGATCTGTATAGGAAGGATGATAATATTGGAGATAGCTTTGACGGTGTGGTCAGTGAGTTAGAGCCAGACATCCTGAAGAGTGAGGTTGAATGGGCCTTAAGAAGCATTGCTAATAACAAGGCAGCAGGAGACGATGGTATCCCAGCTGAACTGTTTAAAATCTTGCAAGATGATGCTGTCAAGGTGATGCATGCCATATGCCAGCAAATTTGGAAAACACAAGAATGGCCATCAGATTGGAAAAAATCAACTTATATCCCCATACCAAAAAAGGGAAGCACTAAAGAATGTTCAAACTATCGAACAGTGGCACTTATTTCACATGCCAGTAAGGTAATGCTCAAGATCTTGCAAGGTAGACTCCAGCAATTCATGGAGCGAGAATTGCCAGATGTACAAGCTGGGTTTAGAAAAGGCAGAGGAACTAGAGACCAAATTGCCAATATCTGCTGGATAATGGAGAAAGCCAGGGAGTTTCAGAAAAACATCTATTTTTGTTTTATTGACTATTCTAAAGCCTTTGACTGTGTGGATCATAACAAATTGTGGCAAGTTCTTGGTGGTATGGGGATACCAAGTCATCTTCTCTGCCTCCTGAGGAATCTGTATAACGACCAAGTAGCAACGGTAAGAACAGAGCACGGAACAACGGACTGGTTTAAGATTGGGAAAGGAGTACGGCAGGGCTGTATACTCTCACCCTTGAGGAATCCAAGGCTGGAGTTAAAATCGCTGGAAGAAACATTAACAATCTTAGATATGCAGATGATACCACTTTGATGGCTGAAAGCGAGGAGGAGTTGAGGAGCCTTATGACGAAGGTGAAAGAAGAAAGTGCAAAAGCACTTAACTGCAGTTAAACCTCAAAAAAACCAAGATTATGGCAACCAGCTTGATTGATAACTGGCAAATAGAGGAAGAAAAAGTGGAGGCAGTGACAGACTTTGTATTTCTAGGCGCAAAGATTACTGCAGATGCTGACTGCAGCCAGGAAATCAGAAGACGTCTACTTCTTGGGAGGAGAGCAATGGCAAATCTTGATAAAATAGTTAAGAGCAGAGACATCACACTGACAACAAAGGTCCGCATAGTTAAAGCAATGGTATTCCCTGTAGTAACCTATGGCTGTGAGAGCTGGACCCATAAGGAAGGCTGAGCGAAGGAAGATAGATGCTTTTGAACTGTGGTGTTGGAGGAAAATTCTGAGAGTGCCTTGGACTGCAAGAAGATCAAACCAGTCCATACTCCAGGAAATAAAGCCAGACTGCTCACTTGAGGGAATGATATTAAAGGCAAAACTGAAGTACTTTGGCCACATAATGAGAAGACAGGATACCCTGGAGAAGAAGCTGATGCTAGGGAAAGTGGAAGGCAAAAGGAAGAGGGGCCGACCAAGGGCATGATGGATGGATGATATTCTGGAGGTGACAGACTCAACCATCGGGGAGCTGGGGACGGTGACGGCCAACAGGAAGCTCTGGCGTGGGCTGGTCCATGAAGTCACAAAGAGTCGGAAGCGACTGAATGAATAAACAACAACAAATGGTATAAATCTTTGCTACAATCCACTTCTTTAGATGCAGTCTTTCACTGTTCTTCGGGGGGAAAGGGGCTGTAACCAAACAACTAATTTTAAAACAGGTTAAAGTACAAGATTTCACATTCTTGTCCAGAAAGCAGTGTGAAGTGTCTCCTTCCCATCAGATGCATACATATAATAAATACTTTCCATATCCCTGTACAGTAATGAATTAGAAGACATCCAATTATTTTTTATAAAATAGACTTCAGTGTTGATCTAAAGAGAATCGTATTTAATGAATTCTAAGAACTATATGTAAATCAGTAGAAATTTCCTATTTAAAAACTGCCACATACAGAATGTCAGATTAGACATTCAGAAAATGGTTGATCTGAAATAATGAAATAATGGTTGACTTATAAGGACTTGTTAGAAAAAGAACAAGGAGAATACAAAATTAAACCAAAAGAACAACTTGCCTCGGAAGGATATACTTTTCAATGGCTTTCCTATATGCAGCTTATAGAGAAATTCAAGTTAGATAAAAAAGATTTTGGATTTGAACAGAGTAAATCAGAATTTGAAATACAACTTTGTGAAACAGACGAACATTTAATTGCTAAAATGTATAAACTACTGTTGAGAGGGGAAATGGTGGAAGAACAAGTTAAAGATTGTATGATTAAATGGGCAAAAATATCGGTCATAACATACATATGCAGCAATGGGAAAATATGTGGTCTAAAGGATTGAAGTTTACTCTGTGTTATAATTTGAAAGAAAATTTCTATAAGATGATGTGTCGATGGTACATGACCCCCCCAAAATTTGCAAAAATATATGGGACTGTTTCTAACATTTGCTGGAAATGTAATAAACAAGAGAGGTCGTTTTACCACATGTGGTGGACATGTAAGATTGCAAAGAAATTTTGGACCCAAATACATACGTTGATGCAGAGTATACTACAAATACAGATTCCGTTTAAACCAGAATTATTTATGTTGGGAATATTGGATTTACAAATAGAAAAACATTTTGTTAGAATTATACAATATATGATAACAGCAGCAAGACTTCTTTATGCACAATTTTGGAAAACTCAGACTTTACCAACAGTACAAGAGTGGATATTAAAATTGATGGACATGGCAGAAAATGATAAATTGACTTGTTTATTGAAAGAAAACTCAAGTTATCAATATCTCAAAGAGTGGAAACCATTGATGGACTATTTGCGAAATGCAGGAGGGGTGAAGCTTACATGGGGTTTTGAAGATTAGATTAAGTATAATAGAGTATATTAGACAAAGAATTATTTCTATCTATTATATGAAAAACCAACATTTAAGGCAGATTCTTTTATCTACATGACCAGAGATAGATTGGAAGTTACCTATTTTTCATATCTTTTTCTTTCTCTTACTTTACTACACTTTTTCTTTTCTTTTTCTTTATTTTGTATTTCTATTTCTTTTTCCCTTTCTAACTTTTAACTATGTATTTTAAAATCCTAATAATTTTTTTTAAAAAATAGTTGATCTGAAATAATGAAATGCAATCATTTCTTATTGGATATCAGAGCAACAGAATCTCTCATTTAGTGATAACTTCAATATTTGTCACATATTTTGAGAGTTTCAAAAAAGCTTTATCTGTTGCCTTTAGTTTAAAAAAAGGTTCCCCCCGCACATTTGTGCAGTCGTGTCCGACTCTAGGGGCCGGTCTCATCTCCGTTTGTTAGCCGAAGAGCCAGCGTTGACCGAAGATGCTTCCACAGTCATCTGGCCGGCATGACGCGCGCGGAATGGTGTTACCTACCCACCGAAGTGGTACCTATTCAGCTACTTGCATTTGCATGCTTTCGAACTGCTAGGTTGGCAAGAGCTGGGGTGAGTGTGGGAGCTCACTCCGTCACATGGGGCTAGGGTCTCGAACCTCCGAACTTGCGATCTTCCGATCGACAAGCCTGGCGTCTTACCCGCTGAGCCACCACGTAAACCTGGTACTAAAAGTTCAATTGATTATTCCATTCAGGAATAGCCTATAGTCTGTACTATATTAAACTTAAAATGCTCACTTTAATAAGATAGAAAATAAAAAATATTATCATTTCACTAAATAGGAATTCACTAAAGAGAAAAAGCAACTGACTAATTCATCTAAAAAAGTGTTCTTCCAGACTCTTCAACACAACAACCATGGAAGAAATGAGTTAGTGTTGGAAAGGAATATCCCACATTTAAATATTAGACCATCAGTTCTCCAAAGTTGGGAAAGCTCTAAACATTTTTAAAGTTTGTGCTTAAAGAGGGTGCTTCCTCAATTAATGTCTTTTTTGTTGTTTATTTGTTCAGTCACTTCCAACGCTTCATGACTTCATGGACCAACACATGCCAGAGCTTCCTGTCAGCTGTCGCCACCCCCAGCTCCCCCACGGTCGAGTCTGTCACCTCCAGAATATCACCCATCCATCTTGCCCTTGGTCGGCCCCTCTTCCTTTTGCCTTCCACTTTCCCTAGCATCAGCATCTTCTCCAGGGTATCCTGTCTTCTCATTATGTGGCCAAAGTACTTCAGTTTTGCTTTTAATATAATTCCCTCAAGTGAACAGTCTGGCTTTATTTCCTGGCATATAATTCTGCCATATTCACTGAATTTTACAGATAACCTTTTTTCACTGCTCTATCATAGTAACGAAACATGTATGCTAAGGACTATTTTCATCTTTACAAGGTATACTATTCAATGTCTACCCAGGGAATTGTTCAGCATATGGTACTACATTTTCTTACATTAGCTTCTTTGTTTAAAAAAGACACATGTACAAATACCTTTGATCCATACTTTTTTTAAAAAAGCAGTTAAATAGCATCTACACTAACTTGAATAGGAAGATCTAAGCATTCTGCAGTTTATTTATTTATTTATTATTTAAATTTGTATCACCGCCCATCTCCTCTATACCAGGGAACTCTGGGCTTTCAACTGATTCAGCCATGATTTGCTTTATTTTTACCTCCTCCTATAATCTCATCGCTCCAGCAAAGGAGATCGTTACCTTGTCGTGGTGCTGGAGCTTGAGCACCTCAATGAAACCATGAGCTAAACCGTGAAGGGACACCCAAGACGGGAAGGTCGTGGCAGAGAGGTCAGACTAAATACGATCCCTGGGGAAGGTAATGGCAACCCACCCCAGTATTCTTGCCATGAAAACTAAATGGATCAGTACAACCAAAGATATGTCGGTATACCATCGGAAGATGGGACTCCCAGGTCGGAAGATGGTCAAAATGCTACTGGGGAGGAACAGAGGATACGTTCAACTAGCCCCAGATGTGATGACGCAGCTAGCTCAAAGCCGAAAGGACGGCTAGCGGCCGACGGTGCTGGTGGTGAACGACGAATCCCATGTTCTAAAGATCAACACACTATAGGAACCTGGAATGTAAGATCTATGAGCCAGGGCAAATTGGATGTGGTTATTGGTGAGATGTCAAGATTAAATATAGACATTTTAGGTGTCAGTGAACTGAAATGGACTGGGATGGGCCACTTCACATCAGATGACCACCAGATCTACTACTGTGGACAAGAGGACCACAGAAGAAATGGAGTAGCCTTCATAATTAATAATAAAGTGGCTAAAGCAGTGCTTGGATACAATCCAAAAAACGATAGAATGATCTCAATTCGAATTCAGGGTAAGCCATTTAACATCACAGTGATCCAAATATACGCCCCAACCACAGATGCTGAAGAAGCAGAAGTAGATCAGTTCTATGAGGATCTGCAGCACCTACTGGATAATACACCAAAAAGAGATGTTATTTTCATTACAGGAGACTGGAATGCTAAGGTGGGTAGTCAGACGACACCTGGAATTACAGGCAAGCATGGTCTGGGAGAACAAAATGAAGCAGGACATAGGCTGATAGAATTTTGCCAAGACAACTCACTGTGCATAACAAACACTCTCTTCCAACAACCTAAAAGACGACTTTATACATGGACTTCACCAGATGGTCGACACCGAAATCAGATTGACTACATCCTTTGCAGCCAAAGGTGGCGGACATCTATACAGTCGGTAAAAACAAGACCTGGAGCTGACTGTAGTTCAGATCACGAACTTCTTATTGCAAAATTTAGAATCAGACTAAAGAGAATAGGGAAGACCCACAGATCAGTTAGATATGAGCTCACTAATATTCCTAAGGAATATGCAGTGGAGGTGAAGAATAGATTTAAGGGACTAGATTTAGTAGATAGGGTCCCAGAAGAACTATGGACAGAAGTTCGCAACATTGTTCAGGAGGCGGCAACAAAAAACGTCCCAAAGAAAAAAAAAAACCAAGAAGGCAAGATGGCTGTCTGCTGAAACACTGGAAGTAGCCCAAGAAAGAAGGAAAGCAAAAGGCAACAGTGATAGGGGGAGATATGCCCAATTAAATGCAAAATTCCAGAGGTTAGCCAGAAGAGATAAGGAATTATTTTTAAACAAGCAATGTGCGGAAGTGGAAGAAGACAATAGAATAGGAAGGACAAGAGACCTCTTCCAGAAAATTAGAAACATCGGAGGTAAATTCCAGGCAAAAATGGGTATGATCAAAAACAAAGATGGTAAGGACCTAAAAGAAGCAGAAGAGATCAAGAAAAGGTGGCAAGAATATACGGAAGATCTGTATAGGAAGGATAATAATATTGGAGATAGCTTTGACGGTGTGGTCAGTGAGTTAAGAGCCAGACATCCTGAAGAGTGAGGTTGAATGGGCCTTAAGAAGCATTGCTAATAACAAGGCAGCAGGAGACGACGGTATCCCAGCTGAACTGTTTAAAATCTTGCAAGATGATGTTGTCAAGGTGATGCATGCCATATGCCAGCAAATTTGGAAAACACAAGAATGGCCATCAGATTGGAAAAAATCAACTTATATCCCCATACCAAAAAAGGGAAGCACTAAAGAATGTTCAAACTATCGAACAGTGGCACTTATTTCACATGCCAGTAAGGTAATGCTCAAGATCTTGCAAGGTAGACTCCAGCAATTCATGGAGCGAGAATTGCCAGATGTACAAGCTGGGTTTAGAAAAGGCAGAGGAACTAGAGACCAAATTGCCAATATCCGCTGGATAATGGAGAAAGCCAGGGAATTTCAGAAAAACATCTATTTCTGTTTTATTGACTATTCTAAAGCCTTTGACTGTGTGGATCATAACAAATTGTGGCAAGTTCTTGGTGGTATGGGGATACCAAGTCATCTTGTCTGCCTCCTGAGGAATCTGTATAACGACCAAGTAGCAACGGTAAGAACAGAGCACGGAACAACGGACTGGTTTAAGATTGGCAAAGGAGTACGGCAGGGTTGTATACTCTCACCCTACCTATTCAACCTGTACGCAGAACACATCATGCGACATGCTGGGCTTGAGGAATCCAAGGCTGGAGTTAAAATTGCTGGAAGAAACATTAACAATCTCAGATATGCAGATGATACCACTTTGATGGCTGAAAGCGAGGAGGAGTTGAGGAGCCTTATGACGAAGGTGAAAGAAGAAAGTGCAAAAGCTGGGTTGCAGTTAAACCTCAAAAAAAACAAGATTATGGCAACGAGCTTGATTGATGACTGGCAAATAGAGGGAGAAAAAGTGGAGGCAGTGACAGACTTTGTATTTCTAGGCGCAAAGATTACTGCAGACGCTGACTGCAGCCAGGAAATCAGAAGACGTCTACTTCTTGGGAGGAGAGCAATGGCAAATCTTGATAAAATAGTTAAGAGCAGAGACATCACACTGACAACAAAGGTCCGCATAGTTAAAGCAATGGTATTCCCTGTAGTAACCTATGGCTGCGAGAGCTGGACCATAAGGAAGGCTGAGCGAAGGAAGATAGATGCTTTTGAACTGTGGTGTTGGAGGAAAATTCTGAGGGTGCCTTGGACTGCAAGAAGATCAAACCAGTCCATACTCCAGGAAATCAAGCCAGACTGCTCACTTGAGGGAATGATATTAAAGGCAAAACTGAAGTACTTTGGCCACATCATGAGAAGACAGGATACCCTGGAGAAGAAGCTGATGCTAGGGAAAGTGGAAGGCAAAAGGAAGAGGGGCCGACCAAGGGCAAGATGGATGGATGGTATTCTGGAGACGACAGACTCAACCATTGGGGAGCTGGGGATGATGACGGCCGACAGAGGGCTCTGGCGTGGACTGGTCCATGAAGTCACGAAGAGTCGGAAACGACTGAACGAATAAACAACAAATAATCTCATCGATTGAAAGTAATCTATAAGAGAAGAAAATTGAATTACTGTAGCTACTTCACAAATTACTATTAAAAGAAATGAACAGATATATGTTAGCAGATGTCAGTTTTAAAGCACCTCAAATCCCAAAAGAGAGAAATAGTTAATACTCTGGAAGTATTTTATCAAAAAACTAAACAAATGAAACAGAAACCCTACATATTCTAAAAATATATATAAATAATACATAGTAAAATGAATACAGGCATCACATATTGCTGTTAAATGTTGCAAATGAAACACAAAAGAAAGAATAATTAACAGTTCTGACATATTTATGTTCTTAGTTCATACAGTATATCACAAACTTGTTGTCTCTGACATATCACTAACTTGTTGTCTCTTGTCATACATGAATCTCAATTACATATAGTTTAAAATTATCAGGTCAATATTAGCATATATCTTAAGAAGAAACACAAAAAACTTTTCTCCAGTTGTCTATAAATAACTGTACCCCTTCTATTCTATTTCAAAATTATCTTAATTTATCATACTTTACTCTTAGAAAAGCATCTGGTAGTATGACACGCATGGAAGTTAAAGATTCCAAAACATCTGGAATAGTATCTCTCTTCTGGCTTCCGGTGGGAATGGCAGACTGAACGGCTGTGCCTGCTGGTTCAGCGGGCGGAGCTGACAACGCGGTAACTTTTTTCAGGCTCAGGCAGGTTTTCCTGAAGCCCAGAAATGTTCTTCGGATCAAGGAGAATACCTGGAATCATCTCATCTGTCTTCCAGACAGCTGCTTGCAGCCAGAAGATCGCAAACAGCATTTCGCGTTCGACTGGTAAGAGCCACTGGGAGGTGGGGACTGTCCTGTTCCGACTAAGACTCGACACAGGAAGCGATGAGTAAACAATCCTTTTATTTATCAACAAAATATACAGTAAAATTCACACTGGCTGCTAGCTCACTCACACGTAGTCGTAGCAATGTGCAGTGGCGGGCATGGCGCTAGAAGGCAGTCCACGTGGCGGCAAGGTGATCCGGAGTGAGGCCAGCGCGGCCACCAGGCAAGTCTTGGAAACGGGATCCGGCGCGGCAGCAAGGCAAGGCTCGGGGTCTCGGTTCTTCTCGGCGGGAATAGGCGTCAGCATAGAACTGCGTGAACGGTTGTCTCCGGCAACCTGGTCTGGGTTCTGGCGCCTTTTAGCTCCTCAATTTTCCTGCTGTTTCTGTGAAGGACCCAATCACCTCTCGCTGCTCAGCCCATCTCTCCACCCTCATTTCTCGCATGCTGATAGGTGGCGGTGAATCCACCCTCTGGCTTTCACCAATCAGTGTCTTAGGATCTTGCTGCCCAAAGCTCTGTGCTGCTCCTTCCCCGGTTCAATTTTTGCACCTTCCCCAACCTTTCCTGCCTTTTCAACGGTCGGCTCCCCCTCCTCCACCTCGGACTCAACCTCCATCCTGACAGGGACTTCATCACTTTCCAAGCCACGTTGTAGCCTTAAAGGGACACTAAGACTGGCCACCCCATTTCTAAATCACCAATTTGTATTTTTTTTAAAGTATATATACCCCAAGAGAGGCTTTCTACAGCGAGGAGAAGCTGGTTCTCTTGGTGCTTAACGTTATTTTTGGGATTACTTTTTAAAGAAAATTCTTTTAAGTTTTGGATTTCATTTTCCTTCCAAAGGAAATTCCAAAGATTGAGAGTAAACAATTGTCTTCCTGTTATTATTTGGAGATATTAGCATTTTCCTACACATTGAATCGGCTGATTTGAACCTTCAGCTTTCTGTTCTCACTCTCCCTTGAGAACTGTCTGCTATCTCACTCTCACTTTATGTAAACACACTTTGGAACTCTTCCATATCTTTGACTTTCGCTGGTTAAGCTCCTAGGTGGCGCCATAATTTACTGTGTGAAACATGGAGGATTTCAAACAGATACTTTCTGACTTTCACCAGGATTTTAAACAGATTTCTTCTGACTTCTGTCAAGCTTTTATGCAAGATATCCAGGACATTGTGGAAAATATGAGATCTAAAATGTGCCATCAGGTTGGGGATGAAATTGAGGAATTTAAGAGCAATAGAAAGGTTTTTTTTAACACTGAGATTGGGATTTTTATCGAGATGCTGGATGAAGATTGGATAATGGAGTTGGAGAAATCTAAGGGAGAGAGTGATCTGCAAGCCTTAAGTAAAATCAATCTCCTGGTGGAATGCCATGAAAAGAACCTGGAATCTTTGAGGGGGCAGTTGGGCTGTTTGATTCTTTCAAGAGGAAAGCTCTGTGCATATTGTGGGGATAAGTAACTGCTTTGGTTTATTTTGAAGTGGGATAAGGGTTGAAGAATGTTCATCTGGTTTGCTTTAAGGATTTGATCGATGCTATTTGCCTTTAAAGATTTGGATTTACTGTTTTGAATTGGCTTTGTTTTTTGGGTTTATTAAGATGAAAATTTTTAAAACTGTTGTATTAGGGTTAAATAATGTTTATCTGGTTTGCTTTAAGGATTTGATTGATGTTATTCCATTTTAAAGATATGGAATTACTGTTTTGAATTGTCTTTTTGGGGTTCATTAAGATTGGGATTAAGGGGCGTGGTGGCTCAGCGGGTAAGACGCCAGGCTTGTCGATCGGAAGATTGCAAGTTCGGAGGTTCGAATCCCTAGCTTTGCGTGCGGAGTGAGCTCCTGCACTAGCTCCAGCTCTTGCCAACCTAGCAATTCGAAAGCATGCAAATACAAGTAGATGAATAGGTACCACTTCGGTGGGTAGGTAACAGCGTTCCACGCACGTCATGCGGCCACATGACCGTGGAAGCGTCTTCGGACAACGCTGGCTCTTCAGCTAACAAACGGAGATGAGCACCGGCCCCTAGAGTCGGACATGACTGCACAAATGTGCAGGGGGAACCTTTACCTTTTTAAGATTGGGATTATTCAAATTGTTGTACTATTTATTTATTTATTTAAATTAAATTAAATTAAATTAAATTAAATTAAATTAAATTAAATTAAATTAAATTAAATTAAATTAAATTAAATTAAATTAAATTAAATTATCCCCGCCCATCTCCCGGAATAATAGCAGACAACTTATGTGCTTTTTAATTTGATTCTTATTATAGTAGACAGAAATGTATAGAATAGTGGTAGGAAGGGAATAATTAAATACGTTTATTTTATTTTATTTATTTTCTATCCTGCCTTTATTATTTTTATAAATAACTCAAGGCAGCAAACATACCTAATACTCCTTCCTCTTCATATTTTCCCCACAAGAACAACCCTGTGAGGTGAGTTGGGCTGAGAGAGAGTGACAGGCCCAAGGTCACCCAGCCGGCTTTCATGCCTAAGGCAGGACTAGAACTCACGGTCTCCTGGTTTCTAGCCTGTTGCCTTATGAACTTTTTTTCTTCTTTATTTTAATATAAGGGGGAGGAGTAACTGTACTTAGTGATTTTTATTATATGTTAAAGTGGAATGACTTATAGAAATAATGTGGTGTTTTGGTTTAATAAAGAGTAAGAGATTGATTATGGAAATTTCTGTGTATCCTTGCTGTTAAAAGTCGGAAGCCACATCTTTTTGTAAATTTGAAAAAAAAAATTCTCTTGTGTTTCCGCACTTTTTTAGGGTTTTTTTCTTTCTTTGTAGTTTTTTGTGGTTTTTTTTGTAGTTTTTATTCTTCTCTTGAAACCTAATATTCCTAATACTATGGAATAGTATCTCTTCTATAGCTCATCTTACCACTAAGTTTTGCCCCCCCCCCCTTCTTCATCCACAATTACAACTTTGGAAGAACCTATATCTTCAGGCTAATAAAACTGCCTTAGATACACATAAGGCATCAAAGCATGTCAAATAAATAAATAAGCAAGCAAGCTTATTTTAAACCATTTTTAGTGCTAGGCTCTCCTAAATAGAAAGAAAATAGTAAGTTAACAGTAATAGTTTAATAGTAATGGGATGGAAAATAGTAAATAGTAAAAAACAAGATCCAAATATGTATGAAACAGATGTCCAATTTCTTCATGAAACTTTGCGGGCAATTTAGGGAATCAAAGGCAGCCTTGAAGAGTTCCATCTAACTGTGAACTTGAAAGGGCAAGGCAGATGTAACTGAAGAAACGGTAATTTAAAGCATTGTTTCAAAAGGTTTGAACCATGATTGGAAGTGTTTAATTGCCATTTGCAAAAGACAAAACAACAGTAAAAGGGGAAGATAGAATATGTAATCATAGGCTTATGAACTGTGTTTGACATTACATCTGAATATTCCATTGAATATAATCCAGGAGCATTCAAATTTGTAGGGGTTATACTGTTGGGTTTAATAGTATATGAAAGCTATCCCAATTACTGGAAGCAGTTCTTCCTTATTTTCTGTAGCTTGAATCATGTCAACTGGATTTCTATTTTCTTAATGGAAACGTTTCGCTCCTTATCCAAGGGGCTTCTTCAGTCTGAGCAAAGTTGGTAAGGGAATCCTAAATATGTTCCTAGGTAGCTGTGTGACCTTACACCTGGGGCTAGATCATGGTTATATTGAGATGTAATTTTTAAGTCCTTTTATCATCTAATGGAGGGTCGTTAAAAACACCATGCTGCTGTTGAGCTTCTGAAATGGTCTTAATCTTCCTAGGCACAGAAGACAACACGGGGAGGAAGATGGGGGAGAGTTTGTGCCTGAGGCCTAGGAAGATTAAGACCATTTCAGAAGCTCAACAGCAGCATGGTGTTTTTAACGACCCTCCATTAGATGATAAAAGGACTTAAAAATTACATCTCAATATAACCATGATCTAGCCCCAGGTGTAAGGTCACACAGCTACCTAGGAACATATTTAGGATTCCCTTACCAACTTTGCTCAGACTGAAGAAGCCCCTTGGATAAGGAGCGAAACGTTTCCATTAAGAAAATAGAAATCCAGTTGACATGATTCAAGCTACAGAAAATTCCACCTGGATGACTGAGAACCTTCATAGACATAGTTCTTCCTTATGTTATTACAATCATGATTGAATCAGCATTAAAATTACTAATGAACATCTAATGTGGAAGATAAAACTGATACTGTAGTTTGAATCATGTCAACTGGATTTCTATTTTCTCAGTGGAAACTCAGTGGAAACTCAGTGGAAACTCAAGCTACAGACAATTCCACCTGGATGACTGAGAACCTTCATAGACATAAAACTGATACAGCATCAGCCTATAAATTTTATTATCCTTTAAAATCTGTGTCCTTCAGTGGATTTTATTTTTATAAACAGTCAGTTTATAAAAAATGGTGGCTGAGTCAGATATTAGTCATCAGAGATTATGGCTTCAGTTGTAATAAACAGCACAGTATACCCAAAAGGGCTTCAGGAACAATTCTGTTTGTACTTTTCAAGGCTAGTTTCAGATGTGTTCTTATTACTAAATTAACTGTTTCATATATTCCAGTATTAATTCCCAACCACCAACAGACATTTCTATTACAATCTATATGCCAGGGATGGGCAACATTTGCCTACACACAGAAAATATGCCTTATATGGAATATTGCAATATAATTGGATTCTGCTTCACAAATACAGTAGTTGAAATCTGGACACTGAAATGCTAAATATTACTGCTTCTTAGGGCAACGTCCCAGAGAAGATTCTTTCTTGTGATTTCCATGTCACAAACTATATGTGCAAAATACAGGTATGAAAAACTCACTTTCAGGAACAGAAAAGCACACCTCAAGCCAGTTCTCTTTCAGACATTTTCAAACTGCCACTGAACGCCATAGTCCGAGAAGAGATTAGGCATGGTCCGGAAGGGCAATGAAAATTTCCAGAGCTGCTTGGAAAGTTCTATTCCAAAATCAGTCAGGTTTGCACATTTCTAGTACAAAATAAGATCTGATGGCCAGAGCTAACCCTAGGCACCAGAGCCAATAAAGACATTTGGAGATAAAAATTAACAACTTCTAGAGGGTTTTATGTTCCCCGAAGCTGAATAAATTAGGACCAAAGTATATGCATCATTTGTGAGACAGCTCCCCTTGTACAGCTCATGGGGGATATGATGAACTGGTAGTGCAAGGAGAAGGCAAGTTGGACCAGGACTGTGATACAGAGCAAGAGCAGCTTTAACCTTTGCCTCTGCAGCAGCCCTAAGCAGAATCCACAACCTGAATCTGCTATTCACAGTAACAGGAAAGTTGCCATTCGTACCTTTGGGAACTTTCCTCCCTTTGCTCATAATATCCATTGGGGATCAATTCCAATGTTAACCATCAGGACAATGAGGGAGGGTAAATGGTTAAAGAACTCCTCCCTTCAGATCCTAAACCAACCTCACCAATCCCCCACATATAATTGGTCTTTTGTTAAAAATAATAATCTGACTGATCTGGAATTTAGTCATCACTGCATTAGTTTCACTTCACAAGTGAGAGTAAAATATAGTATTTTGAGAATACACTGCTAAAGTTAGAAGTGAGTGCAGATTGACCTAAAGGTTCATTTTAGTTCATAGTTAAAAATCAACAGAACAAAAATTGGTTTTCCCAAACACTGTTGTTTTTTAACAATGCTGTTTAAGTCGCTGGAAAACAAAATATACTGTAGTCCTGCAAAAAAAAAAATCAAAACGGACTAATGGAAGGAAGGACTTAAGACTTGTAGTGTTTGGATTGCAAACAGAAATTCTATCAACTATTTGCCTAATTCCTTCTTGTGAAAACAGTAAAATAGTTCAAAGGACTTACCCACAACTTATGCATAATAAAACTATTTTCTTTATTTTAGTGAAGTTTGTTCCATAATCTCTCATAAAATCAATTTTTTATTCTAACTAAATTCACCCAAGTCCTGATCTGCAAAGTCTCCATGTGCAACACTGGAAAATATGATCCTGTGTCCTTGTCACTCACACAACTGCTATAATCAGGCTGAACAGCACTGATCCAAAGGTCTAAAGTCAAGAAAACAGCAATTTGGATATAATCCAAAATCCCAACAAGTGATTTTCTAAACTGATCATACCAACTGTGTGTTAGAAAATAGCCATGAGCATTGTGGGATTTTAATCAACACAATACCCTTTAAAGCACAACTAATCCACTCCAGTAAGCATTCTATCTGCAAAAATATTTTGTACAAGATCATGGCACTGAAATTTATTTTAATATCTCATACTTCTGCCATAGTTATGGTGTTTAATCTAACCATAATCTAAAAACAATGTTTCAAAGTAATCTACTGTTGACAGCTAGGAGTAACCATGCATGTTTATATGTGTTGACATATGTTTGCTAGCTTAATTGTAAATTGAAAATGCTGGTCAGTTTCTCTGGAACAGGTAACTACACCATAAAAAGCATCTGATTATAAGTAGTAAACCATGGATCAGTCTCAGAAAAGATTAAGGATAAAGAAAAACCATTGCACTTCTACTTGAAAATTACGACAATGTTATACTATGAGGGTTGAATAAAAGGTAATATTTCCAATGTTATAAGTTGCCGACTGGTGGCAATACTGAAGTGCTAGAAGCTCTGGCATATTCTTTAGCATCTGTTCTTTCACTTCAGTTGGTGGGAAGTTGCTGTAAGAAAAGGTTGTGTTATTATAGTTCAAGAAACAGAAGCTTGCAGTGAATACTCATCAGTGTGCTTTAAGAATGCACTGCCAACATGACTGAATTTTTGACTGAATGCAGGTATGGTAATGACTGTGTTGATATGAGTACTCAGCATCTCTGAACCAAAAAAATGTAGAGATCATGAACTAGGAAGAACTGATTTATGTGATTGAGAACAAAGTAGATGACCTATGATAGCAACCGAGGATTGCTATTATGCATTATTGATAGTTGTTGTTTATTCGTTCAGTCGCTTCCGACTCTTCGTGACTTCATGGACCAGCCCACGCCAGAGCTTCCTGTCGGCCGTCGCCGTCCCCAGCTCCCCCAAGGTTGAGTCCGTTACCTCCAGAATATCATCCATCCATCTTGCCCTTGGTCGGCCCCTCTTCCTTTTGCCTTCCACTTTCCCTAGCATCAGCTTCTTCTCCAGGGTATCCTGTCTTCTCGTTATGTGGCCAAAGTACTTCAGTTTTGCCTTTAATATCATTCCCTCAAGCGAGCAGTCTGGCTTTATTTCCTGGAGTATGGACTGGTTTGATCTTCTTGCAGTCCAAGGCACTCTCAAAATTTTCCTCCAACACCACAGTTCAAAAGCATCTATCTTCCTTCGCTCAGCTATGGTCCAGCTCTCGCAGCCATAGGTTACTATGGGGAATACTATTGCTTTGACTATGTGGATCTTAGTTGTCAGTGTGATGTCTCTGCTCTTAACTATTTTATCAAGATTTGTCATTGCTTTCCTCCCAAGAAGTAAACGTCTTCTGATTTCCTGGCTGCAGTCAGCGTCTGAAGTAATCTTTGCACCTAGAATTATTGATAGTAGCATGTAGTAAATGGTGGTGATTATGTGGAGAGTAAGTACGGGTAACAAAAGAGCTCACGTCAAGGATTATTTTTCTGTTTCATTTATTAAAATATCAATTATTTAAACTAAAGTTATGGAGGTGAAGGCATTACTTTTCATTCAACCTTTGTATATAGGTTTCCTGTTCCAACTAAGGCCAACACAGGAAGCGGTGATATAATAAACTTTTATTGACAAAACACACACTAATCTCCACATAGATTAATCACTAGCACGTGGTTTGGTTACAGAGCACAGCCACATGTGGTCAGCGTAAACGGGAAGCAGGCCATGTGGTGAACCGACCAGTCCGGGAACAAGGCAAGGCACAAGCGCACTGTCCAAAACCACAGCGGAGTAGGACCAAGGCGCACAGGGCTGCGCGGCAGCAAGGCAAGGCTCAGCAACAGGACTTGGCGTGGCAGCTAGGCAAGACTTGGGTACGTAGTCCAAAGCGGCAGTGAGGCGAGGCTCGGGAACACAGCTTGGCACGGTAGCAAGGCAAGGCTCGGGCGCAGATTCCGAAGCGGCAGTGAGGTGAGGCTTGGGGACGAAGCTTGGCACGGCGTCAAGGTGAGGCTCAAGATGGGTACTTGGCGCCGTTGCAAGGCAGGGCTCAGGATCAAGGCTTGGCGCAGTAGCAAGGCAAGGCTGGAGCACGAGGTCTTGGGTGGATTCGCGATTCACGGAAGGCATCTGCAAGCAGCGTGAACAGTTGTCTCTAGCAACCTGTTCCTGTTCCTGGCGCTCTTTAAATCTCTGATTTTCCCACCATTTCCTTGCAGGGACCAAATGTGCCTCCTTCTGTTTGGCCCGCCTTTCCCACCTTCTTTTGTGCGTGCTGATACTGTAGGTGGGGGAGAGGCCGGGCACCGGGTTGTCTCCAATCAACTGCTGAATCCCCAATTCAAAATTTGTGCCATCCACTACCGGCTCGTCCTCCTCCCCCTCAAACCCAACCTCCATCCTGACACTATCCCCCCAGGACCTGCTTCCCCCAGGGTTTGTGGTCTGGGCTTGCGGGGATATTGTCTGTGGAATTGCCATACCCATAAGGGAGCATGCACATCCGAAGAATTCTCCGAGTTGTTTGTATATTAATATATACAAACAACGCACACAATAGATGTGCTAATCCCACACACGACAGCACCACACTCCCTAATCACCACAAAGAACCCTCTCCTAATCTCTTGTAAATGGCCCACACACACACACACACTCTCAGCAGCTATAAACACCAGCAGGAACACACACCCTCCACTTGGGCACAGATAGAATCTTCTAGCTATTCTCCTGTCCTCTGAAGATGCCAGCCACAGCTACTGGCGAAACGTTAGGAACCAAAACTGCCAGAACACAGCCACACAGCCCGGAAAACCCACAACAACCATCGGATTCCGGCCATGAAAGCCTTCGACTATACATCAAACCAATAGATTGTTGATCCTAACTTCTCTCTTCTACATTATCAATATTAAGAAACAAAAGTCTTGATCCAACCAAAAGAAGCACCTCTAAGCCTCCACTGTATGATAAAAATTGGGGTTACTGTATGCCCAGTATTTAATGGACAAGTCCAGTTTTTAGACTCTGGCCAGGAATCTATAAAAGCTAAAATATCTAGGATTGCTTGTTTATTTTTAAAGAGGCTGAAGGAGTGTCATCCTCAAAATCCTTTAACTTTCCTCCTTCCATGTTCATGCTCTGGAATCTGGGGTAACTGGTAGAATAGCCAAGTTTGCTGATGACATTAAATCGTTCAGAGTGGTAAAAACAGTAATGGAGTACATTAGATGAGTAAGCATCAAAATGGCAGTTGTAATTCAACATGAGCAAGTGTAAGGTGATGCACATCAGCACCAAAAATCCTAACTAATGGGATCAGAGCTAGCACTGACTTGATGAGGAAAGAGATCTTGGAGTAATGGTAAACTGTTCAATGAAGGTGTTGACACAGTGTGTACCTGCTGTAGAAAGGCCAACACCATGTTAGGGATAATAAGAAACGGTACTGAAAATAGAGATGCCAATATCATAATGCCATCATATAAAATCAATGGTGTGACTGCATCTGGAATACTGTGTGCAGTTCTGGTTGCTGCACCTCAAAAAAGACATAGTGGAGCTGCAGAAGGTTCAGAAGACGGCAACTAAGACAATCAAGGGGCTGCAGCAGTTTCCCTAGGAGGAAAGGTTGTGATATTTGGGCTTCTTAGTCTACAAAGGAAGTGAATGGGAGGGGACATGATTGAAGTATACAAAATTACACATGGCATGGATAAAGTGGACAAGAAACTATTTTCCCCTTCCCCAAATACTAGAACCAGGGGTTAGCCAATGAAATTTGATCTTGGAAGAATCAGGACAGACAGAAGGACATTTTTTTTACACAATGTGCAATTCAGCTTTGGAATTTGCTACCACATCTGTGGGTCTGGCTACCAGCTTGGCTGGCTCCAAAAAAGGGTTGGACCGATTCATGGAAGTAATGGGGATTAATGGTTATTAGCCTTGATGGCAATATGACTACCCCAGAAGGCCATCTGCTGGGAGACTAGTTGTACTTCCCTGGGCAATTGGTTGGCCACTTTGAGAACAGGTTGCTGCACTAGATGGGCCAAGGTCCAATCCAGCAAGGTACTGCTTATGTTCTTATCTTCTATCCATCACTTTTTCCCTTGTCCTTCAACCTCACTATGTCTCCATTTCCATGTGCCCATTTCCTCTACTTTCTCTTTCCATCCCCTTGGGACATGTCTCTCTTCTGCCTGTCCTCAACCACGGCACTCTCCAAACCTGTCTCCACTGCTGCATTCCCAAAGATTAAGCCTTCTACCCTTCCTTCCTGTCCTTTCCAATGCAGGATCCAACCCTACTGCCTCCTTCTTTACCTTTCAATCCAGGACCACTATTCCCCAGACCATGTTCCAGATGTCTTAGTCCCTTACTATCCTTCTTCCCCCTTCTGTGCTTCACAGCCCAGACCCTAACCTTCCTCCATCTATTCTTACTATTTCTATAGAGGATGAGCAATAAAAGGGATAGAATGCAGTCAGGAGTGTAAATGTGTTTATGATTGTTTATTTGACTGTTGTGTCTCTGAGTTGTGTGCTTAAGACTGTATGTTTGTCCATTTGAGAGTGTTAGTCCATATGAGAGTGTTTCTGCATGCATATGTATGCATGTGCTGGATCTTAACCAGAGGGACTGAAGGACTAATCCCAACTAGGCCATGGAGTTTAATGGGAGACTTTGAGCCAGTTACTCCCTTTTACCCAATCTTGTTAAAATTAGTGAAGACTCCTATGCAAACTGTAAAAATACACAAATAAATAACTTCTGGTAAATAGTGAATTAGCTAAAACAAGCACCTTTCTAGAGTGTCCTCATTTTAGAAAATACAAGTGGTAGTACTATCTGTAGCTTGAATCATGTCAACTGGATTTCTATTTTCTCAGTGGAAACGTTTCGCTCCTTATCCAAGGAGCTTCTTCAGTCTGAGCAAAGTTAGTAAGGGAATCCTTAAATGTTTCTAGGTGGCTGTGTGACCTTGCACCTGGGGCTAGGTCATGGTTATTTTGAGATGTTATTTCTAAGTCCCTTTATCATCTAAAGGAGGATCGTTAAGATCACCATGCTGCTGTTGAGCTTGCGAAATGGTCTTAATCTTCCTAGGCACAGAAGACAAAGCAGGGAGGAAAATAGGGGAAAGATTGTGCCTGAGGCCCCCACCTCTATTCAAGGAAGGATTTTCCAAGTTGGCATAAATGGATTCCTTGACCCCTCTCTCAAACCACCTATCTTCTCTGTCTTGAGAGAATTTATGCCAACTTGGAAAATCCTTCCTTGAATAGAGGTGGGGGCCTCAGGCACAATCTTTCCCCTATTTTCCTCCCTGCTTTGTCTTCTGTGCCTAGGAAGATTAAGACCATTTCGCAAGCTCAACAGCAGCATGGTGATCTTAACGATCCTCCTTTAGATGATAAAGGAACTTAGAAATAACATCTCAAAATAACCATGACCTAGCCCCAGGTGTAAGGTCACACAGCCACCTAGAAACATATTTAAGGATTCCCTTACTAACTTTGCTCAGACTGAAGAAGCTCCTTGGATAAGGAGCGAAACGTTTCCACTGAGAAAATAGAAATCCAGTTGACATGATTCAAGCTACAGACAATTCCACCTGGATGACTGAGAACCTTCATAGACAAGTGGTAGTACTAGTAAAATAGTAAAATGCACTGATATAATTACGTTATTAAAGATAATTACGTTATTAAAGATAATTAGCTATTAGAGTTGTGCAGGACTTTGATTTGAAAAATATGTTTCAGAACACAAAGGAACATGAATGAATAATCTATCTTCAACACTTTAAAAGCCACGTCTGTTGTAAGGATCGTGCCACAACTGCAGCCTGAAGTACCATACTGAAGTACTGCACTCAATGGTCAATATCATGCAAATTAGTTGCCTTAATATGCTACTTGTTGCTACTGCCATTAACTAGAGCCTCCAAGAACACGGAGTCTCATCTGGTTGCATCCTAAAAGTCTAATAGAGTGATTTTAATAAAGTGAGTATTATTAAATTAATTGAGTAGAGATGACTATTGGAGTAAAGTAGAGGGAGAGGAACTGAGAAATAGTTTTCGTTAACACCCTCAGATGAGTGTGAAGGTTACACCCACACATAATTTTGCTCTTTAATACTGGATTAATCTGCAGTAAATTAATATCCTGCTGATTCTGTATTCATAAGTATATAATGGATTAGAATCACCATGCATAGCTTTGCACTGAAAGGCTGTATAAATTACCAGTATTATTTATAGTGCTGTTTGTTTGTATGGGACTACCCAGCAATTAGATAAACCATTCCTAGTCCTAGAGTACAGCTTATTACAATGAACACATAAATAAAAGTTACATCATTAAATGTCACCTCCAGAATATATTTTATTTATTTATTTATTATTGTATTTATACCCCGCCTATCCCTTCCCTAACGGAGGACTCTAGGCGGCTTACATACATCGTCATACATATACATCGTTATACATTATTTTCATTAAACCGCGCGCCAAGGGAGGGGGTAAGGGAACCGACTCTTCTCTGGCTTCTGGCTTCTGGACTACATGTCCTACGATGCCTTGCGTCGGAGCCGGTTGCTGACGTCCTGTAGCTGTTGTTACTTCGGGATCCGTTGTGACCACCGCCATTCAAGAGATCTTCAGTTCAGTGGACGCCAACCCCCGACAGGACGTCAGCAAATTTTCCCACTTAAGGTGGTACCCAATTTATCTACTTGCAAGCTTTCGAACTGTTGGGTCGACAGGAGCTGGGACTAGCAACGAGAGCTCACCTCGTTGCGCAGGGATTCGAACTGCCGACCTTCCGACCGGCAGTCTACAGCTTCAGCGGTTTAACCCGCTGAGCCACCACGTCCCAATAAATATATATTTATTGTAGCATCAACAGTAAGTCAAATATGTCTTTAAGTAAAAAAAAAATCCTCAATTGTCTGTATGGTGTGGTATGTCTTGTCTGACACTTGCTTTCGGGAAGTCAATGGTATCCATCATAATTTAAGTTTCCAAACAGAGATGAAGCTTTAATTACAGACCACATTCCTTTTCAGTGCAAAACATTCCTTTCCTAATGTAAGCTTTCTAACAACATGCCAACAGTTTCTCACTCTCTTCCAGATTTCTGCCAGAGAAAACTCTATTGGGTATACAAAAGTATTTTTGGAGGAAAAAAGGTTTGACTGCTTTAACACTATCTGGAAGTGTTAAGAAAATACCATGTTAAGTATCATAGAAATGGTATAGATGCAGCAGTTCTCATTACAGTACCATAAAATCTAAAAAGGCTACATCAATGCTAATTAAAACAGCTAATTCAACAATAGAAATAGATGTACCCTGGGTCTTGCCCTTTTAAAAAGTCCAGACCAGTTTTGTATTCTTAATTGGACTTCTCCTTGAAGAAAATGATAAGACATCATGACATAATTATCAACTCAATATGCAGATTAGAAACATTATGCAGCCTATGAAAATATGCAAAGACTAAGCAGATTATTGTTTGAATTGATTTGATCTGATTTTAGATCTCACATGAGCTCCACTTTATCCCCACAATAGCAACCTTGTGTGATAGGTTGAGATGACAGAGAAAGTATATGTGTGCCTGTGTGTGTCAGTGCCCACTATATTTCCACAGGTGAAGGTAAAACCTGGATCTCCCCCAATTCCAGTCTTAAATGCAATACTGTACCACACTAGCTCTCTAAAACAAACATACAATGAATGAGTAGAGGAGCAAACCTAAATGGACAGCAGAATGAATAACATTGCATGTAGTACAGTATGTACTACAAGATTTTATTTCATCATGATGATTTCTGATCTTCTACAAACAGTCTGCATCAACCATATGATATTGGTGTGCAAAAGCTACTCTGCATGTGAATTTTCATATTAAATTATAGATAGGCAGGGGTGTGGGACTATGCATCTACATAACCATTAAATAGTTGGTGTAATTGACAATGGTTCCGTCCAGGTTCATAATGAGTTTACATAATTTACCATGGTTTATTTCAAGAGTAGATTTAGTTTGAACACAGTAATTAATAGATATATTAATGCAAAAATATGGAGAACAACTAGATGGCAACAAAGGGAATACAGAAAACTCTAGTAGTCTTTCTGATTTTGCAGCGAAGGTATGGTATGCCTAGTGATAATTAATGTAAAGCACATCCATGCAGAGAGATGTAATGGACTGAGCCACCTGACTTCCACAAGGGATTATCTAGATTCATCAGTCACAGTCCTGTATCCTCCCACAATTCCTCAAGAAAACCTACTTGATGAATGCTGCTACTATCTACTTTATTCCCAATAAACTCTTTCTCTCTGCACAGGTTTACTCAGGAGGCAGAAAGTGACAAACCTCCTGCCTCCACCTTCCTTTTTGTAGTTTATGGGAGCAGAGAGACTGTATGAGTGGGCTAATTCAGTAAGAAACGGAAGTCTTTATTATGTATATCAGCTATTATGTATATCAAGGTTAAGGACATGAACAAGAGTTGAAAACCAAAGAGCAAGAAAAAAAAACAGCAATTGAGGTGTTCGGGTTTTATCTCCACAGCTGCTGTCTCAGCCAGAAACACGCATATACACAGACAAAAGCAGAATCAATTAGAACATTGGATAACAAAAGCACCACAGTTCAGAACATTTTTCATTTTGTTGTTTATTCGTTCAGTCGCTTCCGACTCTTCGTGACTTCATGGACCAGCCCACGCCAGAGCTTCCTGTCGGCCGTCACCATCCCCAGCTCCCCCATGGTTGAGTCCGTCACCTCCAGAATATCATCCATCCATCTTGCCCTTGGTCGGCCCCTCTTCCTTTTGCCTTCCACTTTCCCTAGCATCAGCTTCTTCTCCAGGGTATCCTGTCTTCTCGTTATGTGGCCAAAGTACTTCAGTTTTGCCTTTAATATCATTCCCTCAAGTGAGCAGTCTGGCTTTATTTCCTGGAGTATGGACTGGTTTGATCTTCTTGCAGTCCAAGGCACTCTCAGAATTTTCCTCCAACACCACAGTTCAAAAGCATCTATCTTCCTTCGCTCAGCCTTCCTTATGGGTCCAGCTCTCACAGCCATAGGTTACTACAGGGAATACCGTTGCTTTAACTATGCGGACCTTTGTTGTCAGTGTGATGTCTCTGCTCTTAACTATTTTATCAAGATTTGCCATTGCTCTCCTCCGAAGAAGTAGATGTCTTCTGATTTCCTGGCTGCAGTCAGCATCTGCAGTAATCTTTGCGTCTAGAAATACAAAGTCTGTCACTGCCTCCACTTTTTCTCCCTCTATTTGCCAGTTATCAATCAAGCTGGTTGCCATAATCTTGGTTTTTTTGAGGTTTAACTGCAGCCCAGCTTTTGCACTTTCTTCTTTCACCTTCGTCATAAGGCTCCTCAACTCCTCCTCGCTTTCAGCCATCAAAGTGGTATCATCTGCATATCTAAGATTGTTAATGTTTCTTCCAGAGATTTTAACTCCAGCCTTGGATTCCTCAAGCCCAGCACGTCGCATGATGTGTTCTGCGTACAGGTTGAATAGGTAGGGTGAGAGTATACAGCCCTGCCGTACTCCTTTCCCAATCTTAAACCAGTCCGTTGTTCCGTGCTCTGTTCTTACCGTTGATACTTGGTCGTTATACACATTCCTCAGGAGGCAGACAAGATGACTTGGTATCCCCATACCACCAAGAACTTGCCACAATTTGTTATGATCCACACAGTCAAAGGCTTTAGAATAGTCAATAAAACAAAAATAGATGTTTTTCTGAAACTCCCTGGCTTTCTCCATTATCCAGCGGATATTGGCAATTTGGTCTCTAGTTCCTCTGCCTTTTCTAAACCCAGCTTGTACATCTGGCAATTCTCACTCCATGAATTGCTGGAGTCTACCTTGCAAGATCTTGAGCATTACCTTACTGGCATGTGAAATAAGTACCACTGTTCGATAGTTTGAACATTCTTTAGTGCTTCCCTTTTTTGGTATGGGGATATAAGTTGATTTTTTCCAATCTGATGGCCATTCTTGTGTTTTCCAAATTTGCTGGCATATGGCATGCATCACCTTGACAACATCATCTTGCAAGATTTTAAACAGTTCAGCTGGGATACCATCGTCTCCTGCTGCCTTGTTATTAGCAATGCTTCTTAAGGCCCATTCAACCTCACTCTTCAGGATGTCTGGCTCTAACTCACTGACCACACCGTCAAAGCTATCTCCAATATTATTATCCTTCCTATACAGATCTTCCGTATATTCTTGCCACCTTTTCTTGATCTCTTCTGCTTCTGTTAGGTCCTTACCATCTCTGTTTTTGATCATACCCATTTTTGCCTGGAATTTACCTCCGATGTTTCTAATTTTCTGGAAGAGGTCTCTTGTCCTTCCTATTCTATTGTCTTCTTCCACTTCCGCACATTGCCTGTTTAAAAATAATTCCTTCTCTCTTCTGGCTAACCTCTGGAATTTTGCATTTAATTGGGCATATCTCCCCCTGTCACTGTTGCCTTTTGCTTTCCTTCTTTCTTGGGCTACTTCCAGTGTCTCAGCAGACAGCCATCTTGCCTTCTTGGTTTTCTTTTTCTTTGGGACGTTTTTTGTTGCCGCCTCCTGAACAATGTTGCGAACTTCTGTCCATAGTTCTTCCGGGACCCTATCTACTAAATCTAGTCCCTTAAATCTATTCTTCACCTCCACTGCATATTCCTTAGGAATATTAGTGAGCTCATATCTAACTGATCTGTGGGTCTTCCCTTTTCTCTTTAGTCTGATTCTAAATTTTGCAATAAGAAGTTCGTGATCTGAACTACAGTCAGCTCCAGGTCTTGTTTTTACCGACTGTATAGATGTCCGCCACCTTTGGCTGCAAAGGATGTAGTCAATCTGATTTCGGTGTCGACCATCTGGTGAAGTCCATGTATAAAGTCGTCTTTTAGGTTGTTGGAAGAGAGTGTTTGTTATGCACAGTGAGTTGTCTTGGCAAAATTCTATCAGCCTATGTCCTGCTTCATTTTGTTCTCCCAGACCATGCTTGCCTGTAATTCCAGGTGTCGTCTGACTACCCACCTTAGCATTCCAGTCTCCTGTAATGAAAATAACATCTCTTTTTGGTGTATTATCCAGTAGGTGCTGCAGATCCTCATAGAACTGATCTACTTCTGATATATATATATATATATATATATATATATATATATATATATGTAAATACTATCTCATCACATCTCTGTTGAGGTTAGTTTTATATATATGTCCTGCATATATATATATATATATATATATATATATATATATGTCCTATATATATATATTTATATTTAAAAACTAACCTCAACAGAGATGTGATGAGATAGCGTTTACAATCCATTTGTGTGCTTGTGTTACAATGCAGCAGTTCAATAAACTTTGAAGAGTAATGTAATTGGAATAATTTAATTCAATTTTCCCCCTGCCTTTTAAAATCTTTTGATGTGGCCTTGTCCCCTTTTGCAATGCTGTCCCTGACATTACTGGTACTGGTACTGGTACTGGTACAAGGCTGGTACTGTCCTATGAAAGCTGCATATCTTTGCTAGGAGGTAATTTTCAATTCAGAGCCTTGTTTATACTAATTTTAAAGGAACTTAAACCAACTTGCTCTCAATCAAATGTGCACAGTATTTTAGCCTCTATAATGGTAAAGATGTAATTTTAATTCAGCGTTGCTGGCTACCTAGCAAAAGTTGTACTGCCCAGTACATCACTGGATCTTAGAAATGGCTCAGAAGCAAAAACTCTGATTTTCTTGTCAAGGAGAAAAACCTGATCAGCATTCAAGACAAAGAGAACGCTTTTGTAATGGCTTTCAGGGCCACTGTGTTCAGCCCAACAGAATTCATGCTACATTTTACAAGGATGACTGCAGTATTATGGATTACCGAGAATCTTCAAGGCTACCCTTGAAGAGTATCCGGAAGCTTCAGCTGGTGCAGAATGCGGCGGCGCGAGCAGTTATGGGGGCCAAGAGATCGGCCCATGTAACACCTCTGCTTCGCGAGCTGCATTGGGTGCCAGTTTGCTTCCGGGTCCAATTCAAGGTGTTGGTGATCACCTTTAAAGCCCTACATGGCATAGGACCAGGGTACCTGAGGGACCGTCTCGTCCCAATAACGTCAGCCCGCCCCACCCGTGCATGCAGAGAGGGCATGCTTCGGACCCCCTCAACAAGAGAATTCCATCTAGCGGGGTCCAGGAGGCGTGCCTTCTCTGCGATAGCGCCCGCCCTATGGAATATCTTGCCCCCGGAGGTGAGACTGGCCCCCTCCCTCCTGACCTTTCAGAAGGCCCTTAAGACCTGGCTCTGCCACCTGGCCTGGGACAACGGAGGCGAGAGTGCCTCTTGGGGTTGGCTAGCCCCGTAGCAACACTATGCTACGTTCCCTACGTCCCCCATCTTGTATTTTATTTATTTATATTGTATTTTTTAAAATTATTGTATTGTTTTAACTTTGATTGTTGTGACCCGCCCAGAGTCCCTTGTATGGGAGATGGGCGGGGAATAAATTGAATAAATAAATAAATAAATAAATAAATAAAATCTGCAACTCATCCTGGGAAATCATTTGGCAACATGACTGGCTTAATATAAAAGGACGGCAGGCATATAGAGATACAATTATAAGCCAATGCAAGAAAAAAATGGTTATTCTTTGTTTACCATAGCACATCCCAAATATACGTAATCCTAGATGTGAGGCTGCTTCAATTCAAACAGTGCCAGATTTTCTCTTGCCACATTAAAAGGTAAAGGTTCCCTCTGCACATTTGTGCAGTCGTGTCCGACTCTAGGGGCCGGTGCTCATCTCCGTTTGTTAGCCGAAGAGCCAGCATTGTCCGAAGACGCTTCCACGGTCATGTGGCTGGCATGACGCACACAGAACGCTGTTACCTACCCACCAAAGTGGTACCTATTTATCTACTTGCATTTGCATGCTTTCAAATTGCTAGGTTGGAAAGAGCTGGGGCTAGTGCAGCAGCTCACTCCGTCACGCGGGGCTAGGGATTCGAACCTCCGTACTTGCGATCTTCCAATCAACAAGCCTGGCGTCTTACCCACTGAGCCACCACGCCCCCTTGCCACATTAACTGAGAGGCAAATTAATATTTAACACATGGTGCTATGGACTTTGAAGAAGCACGAGTACAGGGCGAAAAGGAGAAAAGAGCTAAAAGGAAGGCACGTCAGGCAAACCCTCATCATGACCGTCTCCCACCTGGAAACCTATGCCCTCACTGTGGGAGGTTGTGCGGATCCAGAATTGGCCTTTATAGCCACTTACGGATCCACCGTTAAAATTTTACCTTTGGAAGACAATCTTACTCGGCTACGAGTGATCGCCAATGTTGCAATGATATAATAGAAATATAAGCATGATCTCTTAAATTGGGCATTATATAGGGGTACCACTTAGCCTAGGCTACTGGAGCAAGGTCCCGCACTTGATGGGTTCAAATTCAGTGCCACACCCCTATTTTTATTTTGAAAAAAATAACAAGTGCCACTCACTGCCTGTTGGAAGAAGGGGAGAAGGAGGAAGAACCAAGAGTATACACCCAATGGAGTGCCAGAAAAGCAAGATGACCATATGAAACAAAAATGAGCATATAGGATTGGGGAGGCTGTTGGGCCAATTCACTGAGCCCCCTAAACCCTGGCATAATGAATTATCGGAAAAACCCTCCACCATAACAAGCATGTGTTTTAACCAAGGCACAAAAAGGTATCAAGTTATATTTTGTGGATGCTTTAAGCAATTTGTAGAGTTCCAATCTACTTCTACTCCTTGATTCTCACACTATATGTAATTAAAAATTTTGTAATTAACGGAAAGCTCAATGAATAGTTTCTTACAGTCAAATATTACTAATTTCACTAGAGCTTACTTTCAAGTAATTTTTCTCTTTCTTCCCTTGTTTGCTACATTTGCCAGTCCTTCAGAGAACTTTTAACAATTAAACAGAATAAATGAAAAAAAGCAATGTAAAAAATTCTGGCATAACTGATAAAAAATGTGTGACTTCTGAAGCTGTTTTCTATTTTAGCTGCAACGCTCCACTGAATGTTTTGGCTGTACCTCTGGTGTTTCACTGAGGATGCTATGTTGCTCCAGCAACCATTCCTAATTATTCTGGGATGCTGGGCAAACAAGATTTCCTTCCTAAGCTTGATGAAGGTAATTCTGGCAATTGTGATGCTTAAGCACAGGTTATTATTACAGCATGCCAAGCAATCACTGTTAAGATTTCCATCACTGCACAAAATCCTTGTGTGTTACAATTAGGATAATTCTGTGGGGAATTGTTTCTAATGTAGTTGTGATGTCTAAGTTGATTGCAGTAACTGCAGAGAAGATCTTGCCAAATCCCACATCTTTTAGCTAGAGTGTATGTTTACATCTCCATTAACAATCTATTGTCAATCAGTTATTTAAAATACTAGTTTTTGCAAATCAGAAAAGAAGTGTAAATATTAGAATAGTCAGTAGCTTTAAAAGAGGGCAGAAGGTGGAACTTTGCACTAAAGAGCCCAAATATTCTTTAACAGAGGAAAGCCTAATATTATCCTTTACTCTGAAGACTGATTCTCTACTTTCATGATTCTGCAAAACTACTCAGAGATCCTTTTTACGTTTCTAATTGGTTAAAAAAAATCTTCAGAATGTGCTGAGTTTAGATTACTTGCATTGGAACTGGGAACTGGGTTTCAGACTAATATACGAAGGACACTTTGCTCCCAAGAATTCATTTTTGTTGCAGTGATTCAAGCAGAAATGACTTGTTCAAAGAGAGAAGAAAACAAGTTTAGTGAAAACATGATTGATTGATTGATTGATTGATTGATTGATTATTCAAATTTATCACTGCCCATCTCTACAGCAGTAGACTCTGGATGGAAGATGATACTGTCCTTGACAATCAAATAAAACTATGCAGATCCATTTAACACTGTCAACTTTTAATAACCTCTTAGAGCAGGGGTGGGGAACCTTTTTCAAAATGGCCAAGGGCCATTTTGATATTTATAACATCACTCGAGGGCCGGGGGGCGGGGTTTGCGGGCGGGAGCCAATCACGTGGAAGGGGGTGGGGTTTGCGGGCAGGAGCCAATCACGCGAAAGGGGGCGGGGTTTGTGGGCGGGAGCCAATCACGCAGAAGGGAGCGGGGTTTGCGGGCAGGAGCCAATCGCACAGACTGGGGGGCCGCCACGCCTGCCACCACGCCTACCATGCCCGCTGCCACTCCTGCCCCCTCCACGTCCGCCGCTGTGCCCGCCGCCGCTGTGCCCACCATGCCCACCCCTGCTGCCGCAGGCCAGACCAATTGCTTTCGCGAGCCTTATACGGCTCCCGGGCCTGACGTTGCCCACTCCTGTCTTAGAGAGTATCAAAGCACAGGATATGCCAATACACATGCTCTAGGATTGCTCTTAAGAGTCTAGATAGGGGGCTTCTTCCATTTAAGCATAAAAAGGAACAGCTGTGGCAGGGTCAGGAGGGAAGCGGCTATGCTAACTGAAATGATTGTTTCTGAAACCTAGGCTGGATCTGGACACAGCACAGCTACAAAGGAAATTTGTATCAAGCCCTATGAACTGCTCTGTTCTGACAGAATCAGGCTGGACAATTAACTTCCAAGAGATTTTATAGCATCCAACTGGTACCAAGCAATAGCTGGATCAAAGAAATTATGTATGATCTACTATTCACAGATTTTTTTTCCCTCCAGGAGTAGTCGTATGTTAACTACTTAAAGCTCCTGGCCATAAAGAAAAGAATAACCTGTCAATATATTTAACTCCCTCAGATGGAAATATAAAGATGGGGTAGGGAATTTACATTTTGAACACCTTCATCTGGATATATCAAGGTTCACAAGATGGCGACCATTATACACTGATAATTTGGCCAGATGCTAGGGAAGGTCAAGGTTAGCTAAGAGAGCCCTACTCTTTGTACCACAGAGAAATAGCAGGATTTTTTCAGCATAAACACAAATAGGATGAAAAAGGAAGCAATATTGCCAAGGTTAATAACCCTATTCTTATTTCTGGAAGACCAGGGCAGCCAACCCAAGAACTTATCTCCTTTTATCTGCATTTCCCTTTGAAATAAACAACGGCACTTTAAGTCAGATGTTCAGGGCTCCACACAGAACAAAACCATCCCTAAGTGCACAATTTTTTTTTTAATCCGTTCAATCATGTCCGATTCTCAGAGACTGCCTGGACACGTCCCTGCAGTTTTCTTGGCAAGGTTTTTTGGAAATGGTTTGCCACTGCCTCCTTCCTAGGGCTGAGAGAGAGTGACTGGCCCAAGGTCACCCTGCTGGCTTTGTGCCCAAGGCAGGACTAGAACTCACGGTCTCCCAGCTTCTAGCCTGAAGCCTTCACCACTACCAAACTGGCTTGTCTAAGTGTACAAAATTAGATGTTCACAATTTGAAGTGAGTGAATAATACAGATGTTGGGTAAAGAAGGCATCCCCTACAGGACCATTAATTTTGGAGTCTAAAATTATACAATTGCACCACTGGATGCCAGCTATCAAAGCATAGGTAGGCTGCATATGTTTCTGTTCAGCCAAACTAGGCTGAAGCCTAAAGGAACCATTCTAAAATTCAGAGAATATATTTTGCTCAAGAAGGGCTGTTTTAGAATGCAACATGAAAAAAGATGAACTTGTGAGCAAGAGCTTGCATTAGAACTTATGCAACCAACAGCAGAAAGGGCTTGACCAACTTTACCCATGATGTTGTATTAGGGTTAGGCCACATGGTGTCTTTGGATACCCCCGAAGCCTCTGATATTTCCCTTGGCATCAACCATGTGTCCATTTGGCAAGAACAATTTCAAGAGGTAGGTCTGCATGATCAACCCACCTCCCACTATTTTTACCTGTAATGGGGAGGGAAAATAGGAAAGCCATTTGCGTGCTGGTCCTGAGTTACAGAAAAAGCATTTTTTTGCTCCTAAGGCCTGCATTTTCCTTTAATTTTTTTCAGCCTCTGAAAGATAAAGAGGGCACTGCCAGTGACTTGATTTCACCAAAAGTTCACAAGGCAGAAATATTTAGTCTTTTTTTCATTTTCTGAGTAATTGGTCCATAGGTACATACAAATTGGTCCACAGGTACATACAACATGGGTATTAAGCCTTGGGGTTAAGCTTTAAAATATTCAAAATTGACAAACAGTGTGCCACTAGAAATTACTATTTTGCAAATTTTAGTGGCATGATCTTGTGACATAGGAACCAGAAACTCTGACTTATTCTTTTCCCAAAAAGAAGTTTATTCTTAGTTTAATATTCCTCTCTTGCTTAAGAGAAACAAATCGGGAATCCTGATTCACACATCCCACTAAAGCAATAATGGCAAATATTTCCAAATTCTTAGTTGATCCTACAAGCTGAAGCAGCCACGTATAAGTAATTAAGAGCATGCATCATCATTGTTAACTAGAATTTAGGATTTATTCACAATATTCGAAATATGCTAAGCAAAAATTTATCTTCTTTGCACCTGAAGAAATGTACCTCCCTACCTGAATTTGGTGCCCTCCTTTCTTCTCTGGTATATCCTGCTGTACAAAATCTGTTCAGGTGGGATACTTCCCATTCCCAGCCCTCACTATCATCATCTGAATAGTTATTACTGTACACAGTACAGTGAAAGTACAGTGAAACTCATTTAACAGACTACAATAATCAGATTGAGGGGGATTCATTATTCACCAGTATCATCCCAAAGTACCTCATCATGACAAGTTATATAATTCATATAATGAAATCATTATGTAAATGAAATAAATGACATAATTACACAAATGATGTAAATCACCGCAGAAACCTCTGTCATATGCAATGTTTATTGTAACAAGGCCTATTAAATCAAGGTTTCACTGTGCCAAAATGAAGAGAACTGCTGCCTATAGCTATGAACTGCACACACACACACACACAAAAAAGTAGTTTAGGAAGTATGTCTTCCAGGGAGGTTTTTTCCCATTATTACTGAATTTCCCATTGAGTAAAGTGCCTTAGGAATGAGGCAGTTTTCGAACACTTTGGAAATTCCTGATAAAGCTGAAAATCTGACACTACCATGTGATCACAAACACATGTTAAGTTGCCATAGTAGATGTGCCACAGAATCAAAAGTAAACAGTCCTTAGTTAGATCAGGTTTCTATCAACACTTAGATGCCAGCCAGCAGTTAGATGTATTACATGATCAGGGAACAAAGAATCCATGAAACCCCTTTAGTGTAAATGTGGCCTCTTGCCTCTGCCATATGGGAACATCATATTTTACCTATCTAGAAAAGGCTGCTTTTTCTGAAAAGTGTAAGCAGCAGCACAGGATAAATACTATTCATAACTAATACAAGAATCCTCACTCTCTTCCAGAATCATTTACTAGTAGAACATTTATAATCATTCTTCCATTATTCAAATATTTTATTTATGCTCAGTTTTGATATCTTTTAAACTATTAAAGCTGAAAAAAATCCTCTCCTAGAGCTGACATCCAAAAAAATCTGCCAAAGATCTTGCTTGGTTTGTTTAGGCTAAAAATATAATATTTATTTATTTAATCAAATTTATCACCGCCCAACTCCCTCTGGGCGGTTTACAACAAAATATAATCATTAATATACAATTATAAATAGATTAAAATACATATTAAATAACAGTTTAGAATATAGGGAATATAATAAAATCCAATGGCAGAATCTTAACTTCGTAAAAAAGGCACTCCAGGCATAATCTAAGGTGCTAGCCATCTCCAGGTATGTACATTCTCCTTCCCGCCCCAAGCATACTGACAAAGCCAGGTTTTGAGTTTAATAATATCCATTCAGTCCCTTTCTCTTCTGTAAAAAAAACTGAGTTAATCTTCTAGATATAACACTAAATTATGGTTTACCCCAAAGTGTGCATCTCCTCTTACCTCATTTACACTTCTGTGCTCTCTACAGTATTATCCCCCACTTAGTGTAACTTGCTGACTTTAACAGAGAACTGATTGCCACTGCATTGAATATAATAAATTATGATTTTTTGAAAAAAAATGAAACATTTGCAGGTTCTTTGCTTTTATTTAGACAAAAAGCAAACAGAAAAAATGTAAACAGAAGGCTGTAAAGAAATAAAACAAACTAAAAAAACATACAGGTCATGTATTCATAGCTATATATATTTAAAATTTTGGGTTCAGTCAGGGCAGGTTACATCACAGTCATATTTAAGTTTAATATATAAATAATAACATAAACGTTCGATACTGATTTATAAAATTAATTGCAGCATACAAATTTAAAGCATGCTGATGTAAAAGAAAGCCTGGGCAAATGAAAAAATCTTTATCTGGAGCTGAAAATACAATAAAGTAGGTATCAGGTATCTGTCATTGGGGAGGGCACTCCACAGCTGAGGGCTACCACTGAGAAGACCACTTCCAAGCAATTGCTCCTCACACCTCACCTGATCATAGATGATAGGCACCCAGAACAAGTCTTTTGTATATGATTTTATCCTTGCTTGGTATATAAATTTGGTTATCAAAGAAAGTGCATGTAGCTTTCAGATTCAGGTATAGGAGTAAGCTACAAAATCCTAACTTGATTGCAAAGCCTCCTTCCAGGCCACTCTTATACAGAGTATGCTAATAGTAAATAGCAACCTGAGCCTATCTGGATCATACAAGTGCATAGCTATTTTTCCAAATTCTTGTCAAACAAGCATCCTTTACTGCATTACCATGACTCAGGAATCTTCAAATTTTCTGTGTTCAGACATTTCAACAGTACAAGAAACAGAATACTATATAGATCTCATCTTTGAGATATATTTGATTCTTCAAGGAAAACAAAGAATTCCTCTAAAATCTAGCCAAATATAATAAAAAGTACATAAGGATTATTTATTACATCAGAATTCCAATGCTGCATATCAACAGCTCAAATCAGTATCATCATTATGTATTACATATTGACTGTAGGTGTTGATGTTATAACAACAACAACAATAATTTCTTAAACTTGTATGCCACCAGACTCTCACAACAATCAAACACAGAAATTAAAATAAAATCAATAAAACATAAAAAATAAAGATAAAATAGATATTATGGATATTACAAAAAACAAAACATCATATTTTTAACAAATACATAGTATAGTCCTATCAAAATCAAAGATGTAATATTCAAATCATATAGCATATTCTCCTTCTCCAGCTACTAGTAGGATAGACACGCACAAGCATTTAGGACTTAATAGCTTGAATACACTTATTTTCAAGTGAGTACGTTTTGCAACCTGTAAAAATTATTGCAAACGCAAATAAGAGAGCTCAGATAGTCTCACTGTGCAGAACTGAATATAATATTTAAAGATTTGAAAGGAGAATACATTGCAGGATATGTGAAATGATGAAGTCTGCACATGACACTAGACTGATAATTCAGCATGGTGAAAACCAAAGGGTTCTGTGAAGAACTCTAAACATTATTCCTCAAAACTGGGAGAATGGATAATAGAGGTATTATTATATCATACTTGCTTCCAAATAAAATCCTTAGCCCCAATCCCTGAGCAGAAGATTCTAATCCACATGTATTTTTATTTTAAAAAAAACAGAATAGAACATTTTAATGCATCATGATGATTTGTAAATGAAAACAACCTTGTATTAAAAGCAGGATCTATTGCATCAATGAAGATAGCTCCCTTTCAATCATGTGATTATTCTGTACTGCCTTCAGCATTAATCCCAATCCTTTATCAGAGGACTGTACCTCTAAAATTAAAACAGTAGTACACTTTTTCTTATTAGCATAAATTAGATGGCATATTTTGGTGGCAACATTAGTTTGGCTGTTTTCTTCTGGCCACAGAGATTGTGAAATATTTGATTCTGCTTTTTGGGGTGGGGAGAGGAGGTTTGGAACACGAGACATTAATCTGGGGTATTGCTGATATATTATGGGACAGAGAAAATACACCAGGGAAGGAAGTAGGGGCCACAGCTGACTTCTCAAGTCTGAAAAAACTGAAATTATGTTTACAGAATAGTTAAAGATAGGTACTGTTCATATTTGCAAAGATTTCAGCAAGGAAACATAAAGTAGCCGAACACCTCAGAAACAGAAATGAGTAAAAGTTACCATATACTTGCATTTAGCCTGGAGGTAGAAATCACTGGGCTTTTGAAGCCACTGCCTCTCTCTACTCTTCTGCATTTTAGTTGGAGATAAAATGTTTCCTGAGGGATTGCCTGGCATTACATGACAGCATTATCTACATAGCAAGTGTCTGTTAGAAATTTATCACATGCAAGAGGCAATGAAAAAAAGGTTCATGAAAAAAAAGTTCATGACTGATAGTACAGAAGTGAAAACTCAACTCTAATTCTCTCCACTTTGTCCTACCGATTATGTGCAACTTTCATGTCATTTTACCCCAGCAAATCTTGGGGACAGAAAAGTGTATGGTAGCTTCATAGAGCCATCTGTAACCAGGCAAATAGAAAAAAGAGTTAATAATAAAACAGCCATATCTACTCGGGAATTAGTGAAAGAAGAACCTAATTATTATGTAAGATTTCACTGCAGCAGACACTTGATAAAAATGAGTTATATCTAATAATGAAGTTTGGAGGGAAATAATCCTCAATTTCTAAATAAATTAGATTTCAAAATTAATCATACATCCGTACTTGGCTGACATTTTATTGATTATACTATTCTATTAAATGAAATAATAATCAATAAATTTATAATTTCCCACTTTTGGGCCCTCAAAGTTTATGTCTTCAGTAAATGCTGGTAGGGTTCTAATACATATCAGAAATCACACCTCTTTATTGGAAGCAGAAAGGAGGGAATCCTCAGACAGGTCTGCTTCTTATCCAGGCACGCAGAATCTCTGCCACACCAAGCATCGCTCTGTCTCAGGCCAGCCTGCTCCTTCTCCAATAGGTCCTAAAAGAATCTCAAGAGATGATTTTCACGGAGCATTGAGACTGTGGTTGTCGGTACGTGGACAGATCTCCCTCAGAATCTCCTGCCACAAATGAAACCCTGATACCACAACATACTAGACTAGTTGGCTGACCTTGTGGCTGTGTTGTGTGAACACCAGCAATTAGATTAATTCAGTAAATTATGGTTCAGTTAATCATAATTTATTATGTTATATATCAACAGATTATCTGCAAACCTCTCATATCTCCATTTTAAAACTGTGGAAATAATAAATGAAGAGTTAGTGGCTTTAGTATCAAGCCAAGTTGTCTTTTTCCTCTCATCTCCCTGTTTTAATTATGCATCTGTAACATTGAACCTTATAAAAAGATATGGGGAACTAACCAAGTTTACGTTCTTTGTAACACAGCAGACAAAATTCCCCACCCATCCCTTCTTACGTGGACAAATGATCTCATCCATTTGTCGTATATGACAGACTTCAGTAATCACAGAAATGCAGAAAAGTATGCTTTTGATCTGTTTCTTTAAAATTCAGGAATATGCAGATAGTTGATCAATACGCTTCTGAAATATTCTTTCCATTATCTGCTGAGACATAGCTTGGGAACTCTACAGGGTCACAGCCTCATTGCTCATCCTGCATACCTGCAAGGCAACAGATAATAATTCTGCTATAGGAACATAAGGTGTTTGCTGCCTCAGCCTACTTGATACTGACTGGAACTGGCTCTCCAGTGTTTTAGGCATTTTTCTAGCTCAACCCAGAGATGCTAGGGATGAATGTGAGATCATCAGTATGCAAAGCAATGAATTACACAATTGTACAGGTAGTCAACCAGGCACAGGAAGCAAAGGCTCATGGCACATGGAACAGAAATTGGAAATCTCAAGGCCTGATGATGATCTCATCAACAGAGGCAAGATGGAGAGGGACCAGGAAAAGGCTGTTTTCCCTAGCATTATCCATTCACAGAACTCCTTCCCCCCCAAAAGTTGCTTAATTATTTTGTGCTTAATCATTCTGTACCCTTAATTACTGTATAGCTAAGTTTTTATTATATTCTCCTCTTTGATGGTAAACAATTCTGAGGTTGTTTTTATAAAAAGCAGTAAATAAATAAATAAATAAATTACATTAGTTAATGTAGGAGAAGGAAGCTATCTAAATATTTTCTAACCTATTAAGTAAACTAGTTTATAACAAGAAAATAATCATCTAATCTACTTTCAGTTAGTCTCAGAGTTCTGAAGATAATAAAACACTGGGCAAAGGAAGTTTCCAACATGCTATTGTAATCAGTTGACTTTGGAAACACTAAAGCTGAAAGCCTTTTTATTATAAATCAAAAGCAGTTGCTTTTTAAGAACATTTAATGTTAAAGCTTTTCTTCTGCATCATGGCACAAACCTAGGAAAACAACTGTAAAACTTTCAAAGCCAGTCCCTAACAAATACTAAATAACCAGCATGCATAATAAAATCCTTGTGTTAATTTTCTATGTTCTAAACAGTAATGTAATTCTTGGTTATAATGCTACAGCCATAGACATAAAAGGATGCAATCCATATTTCCTGCTCTTTATTATTCTATATATGTTTCTATCACTCAGTTTTCAATCTGTAAATCTATTTTACTATAAAGTTACCTGAGTTAATATCTCTCATTTTGCCTCTCCCTTGCCACCAAAAAGTTGGTATTCCTATTTTCTTTTTTTCTCTTTTTCAAGCAGGCATCCATAACGGAAAATAAGATTAAATACTAATTTACAGGAAATCACAAAAATTAAGGTGGATCTTTCTAGGAGGAGGAGGAAGAAATATATGAGGGCACTAAGGAATACAGCTAGATCAAGTGACTAGTAGATTACTAAAAAAAAAACACCTGGACTTGGGCTGCTCTCTGTCTCTCAGCCCAACCTACCTAACAAGACTGTTGTAGAGAAAAATGGGGAGAAGAAATCCTATGAATGCATCCTTCAGCTCCTGAAAGAATTTGTTATGGTCCATCAAGTCACTCCTGGTGGTTCCTGGTGAATGCAGGAACAAGTCCATGCACTTTTCTTGGAAAGATTTTCAGAAGTGGTTTACCATTGCCTTCTTCCTAAGGCTAAGAGAGAGTGACTGGTCCAAAGTCACCCTTTGTGCCTAAGGCAGGACTAGAGCTCACAGTCCCCCAGCTTCTAATCCAGTAGCTATAGCCACTACTGTTACACCAAACTGGCTCTCCTAGAAGGAAAGGCAGGACATGAATCTAATAAAATAAGTAAATAAACAAACATGCACATTTGCTCATATTTTGGCCTTTCTGTTAAGAAACTCACATGCAACACTAATATGATATATGTTCATGTATAGGAAATTGCAGTTATGTATTTCTTAAATGGCAAACGATAATATAAAAAGTTATTCCAACAACTTCAGTTGTCTTTACTTTCAGGTAGTATTTTAGTTTTAGTTTTAACTTATTTAATGAGTTATGTTGTTAATGTATGTTTAATCCATGTTCTCATTCTAGTTATATATTCTAAGAGCATTCCATACAAAATTAAATTTTAACTTCTCAATACATTCTGCAAGTGGGTTAATGCACTTAGAAATGGTTTAGAAAAGATATAACCCACTTATTTTAAATTATAACCCTCACGCTAGTATATAATTTAAACACATATTAATAATTATAATCATGCATGTGCACAAATATTAACAGTTAATATTGGGAGGAAATGCTCAGAATCAAAACTTTTCAATCAAACAAACACATTTATAATTTAAGAAAAAAATATTACCATCACAAAGACCATTAAAATGGCAATCGGGCAGCAACATCCTCCCTTCCCTGCAATGACAGCACCAATAAACTCTGTGTGCAGCATCATACAGTATGCATCCCTCTCCTAAACTCCTGAGGTAGATTGGGGTACTTTGTCAATTATGGGAAAGAGTCGAGGAGGAGAGCCTTTTCTGCCATTGCCCCCTCCCTGTGGAACATCCTGCCCCCTGAGGTTAGGTTGGCTGCCCCTCTTCTGGCCCTCAGGGAGAGCGTCAAGACCTGGCTCTGCCAACTAGCTTGGGGATCCAAGAATGATAGGCAGCCCCGAGGGTGGTTGGTGGCTTAAAGATGCTCTTTTCCCCTTTAGTTTCCCTCTTTTATCTTCTATTTTTGTACTTTTTCTATTTTTATAATGGTTTTATAACTTTTATTTGTAAGCTGCCTGGAGCCACTTTTATAGTGAGATGGGAGATATAAATTTAATAATAAATAAAATAAATGCTACAACTACCTAAAAATGTTATACTGTAGATGGATAGAGATAGACCGGTAGCTGCATTTTCATTTCCATTCTCTTCAGCACACACATTTTGATTTTTTCCAGCACAGAACCACAATGTGCATTTAAGTTTCCTACTTGCATCAATTTATCCTGAAATAAAATGATCTGGCAACTTCATCTTAATCTGCTCCTTCCCTGTTCCAATTCAGTTCCTGAAAGTCAAGGATATTATCACTTGATGAAACAACACTGAAATTAGGATATATTTGGATATATGAGCAAAAATATATCCTGTGCACATAATGCTTCATAACTATTTCAAATCAAGCCAAAGAGGGCCATGCTATTAAGAATTGCTTTATCTTTTAGCTAGTGACATCCTATTGCCAATAACTTAGAGAGTAACAACCTTTATCAGTCTTGCAATGAGATGCTAGATTTTCACCAGAGCTCTCTACTGTACTTTTTATTAGTCAATGAATTAACTAGTTTTTTAGCACCTTTAACTCACTGCCAGTATTTTAAAAAATGTGGCACGTAAGCTATACAGTATATTCAATTATTTTCAGTCCATTCAAGCAGCACTGTAAATATAATCTTCCAAGGTGGCTCAAGCACCTTATCCTACAGATGACAGATTGCTAAATGAAAGCTACACTGCAGGTTGTTGTACGACCTTGGAATTTTGTTTCACTATGAAAGATACAACAGAAATATTCTTGTTGCATTTACTATATTTCTATAACCCAGTAGAAATATTAAGTATATTAAGTGGCAACATGGCAATTTGACAATCATATTAAAATAAGTGAAAATGAAGCATTTAATATTACCATATAGCATATTAGCACTGGTAAAACATTTTTTAAATCTTGTGAAATATTAAATGTTTTGCACAACTTCGAGCAGATTAAAAATAAGCAAAATAAGTTTCCCTCATTAATGAAATATGAGAGAGAACTGAGAAGAAGATACTTTAGCATGTCTACTCTGTTATCAAAACTTGGAATTCGTCTTCTCCAACACACAGGAACAATTCACTGGCCACATATTTCAAAACAGTACTGTAGGTAAAGGGAAAACCTGATTTTTTTCCTGGTAACACGAAAAGATCTTTCCAAGTACTTTCATTCCATTTCATTTCAGCACCACTGAGTTATATAACATCATGCCCTGATGTCAGTTCCAAGTTTTTAAGCTTCATTTATAGGTTTATCACAGCACAGCTCAGTTCCCTTGAAGCATGCAGCTTTTTTTCTCATTATGCAAGGAAAGTACCCTTCCCAGGCCCAGCTTTTCTGATGACATAGTTAATGCAGAGAAGCGGCTTGTGCTATGCAGGGTACAGGGCACTGACTGCAAAAACGGGAGAAAAACTCTTTGCCTTCATACTACTATCCGTTTATGAGAGAATTAAGGACACATATCAATTGTCATTATTATTTTACATGTCACATATTATTTTAAAAAGTAGGCTATGTTTCAAAATGCAGCGTTATTTCTACTGGCGCCCATGAGCATGCAGTATGAGGGGAACTACAAACCCGCACTTTCCTGTGGGCTCCCAGACCCGCGTGCCCGCACAAACACCCCTCCCCCACAGTCAACGGCGTGTGCCCAAGAACGCAGACCTACTTCTCTTCCTAGATCGGGCTGATGGGTGTGGACAGGGGCATGAGCTAACCTAACAGCTGCTACTCTGCCTATCCCAACCGGAGATGGACCACCGCAGTTGTCTGGCTCGCCGGCCTGTGCGCAGTTCTGTCCCCGTCCGCACACAGCCATTGTCAAGTCTGCAAACGTATACTCCGACAGCGCCTCACCGGCCTCTGGACCAGGCTCGGTGCTGCTCTGCGGCGATACGACGCTCCCGTTATCTGCATCAGTTCTCCTCCCTCCAGCTGCAGCCGGCAGCCGCTCTGACAGAGGCTGGATGTGCGGCGGAGAGAAACCGTGGCATCCCGCTTGTCGCTTCAATTCCACCCCACCCCCCACCCCGGGCTGTAGAAGGGGATGAACCGAGGGAAAGGAGCCTCGCCGCCCCCCGGTATTTCCCGCGCAAAGCCCCGGGAAAGAGAGCGGTAGGGAGAACCCACCTGGGCTGAGTGAGGACGGGGCGCTGCAGGAGGGAAATGCGGGCGCGTGAGGTGGAGGGATGGAAAGCGGCGGCGGCTACTCCGAAGGGAAGGCAGCGGTCGTGGCGTCGCCCGATTTCTCTTCGCGAAGCAGACCAAGTCCCGCGAAGAGCACGCGAAGACGGCGGCGCGCGGCGGCTCCTCAAGACAGCTTCTGGGCCCTCTCCTCCTCCCTCCTCCCTTCCGTGGCTGTGCAGTCTCGCCTCCCTCGACGCCTCGCGGGCGCTCCCGCCTGCCCGTCTTGCTCGGAGAAGGCAGGCCGGGCTGTGCCAAGACCTGGAAGCGTAGAGCCTGCCGGAGTGGGATTCAGTGCTAAGTCATCCTCCCGAGCCGAGCGGGAGCAAGCAAGCGAGGTTCGCCCGCTCCAGGCCCCTTTCTCTCCTCCTTCGGCGGGTCTTGGCAAAGGGATGGTGACGCGCGTGGGTGTGCTCAGAAATGCCAGAAAGGGACGCTGCCCTTACCAGCTCTCCTTAAAAGGATACTAGAGTACCCGACTCTTTACAAAGGAGTATGCCATCGCTTTGGAGAAATGCCCCTCATTTTCTTTTCCCTTAAACCAATCGTAGAAATATCCCATTGGCTTTAGAATATTACATGCATGTGACATCTACTCATACCTACCTGCAGTTGGGTAATATAAAGGTGGTGTAGAGCCTGTTCCGTGTATTGCAGAGCAGCAGAATATGTACACATGATCTAAATTAAAACTAAATGAATAACACTGTTATTCACTTTAAATATTTGTAGGCTACCCTTCAGAACAGTTTTCCTTAAGATGATGATGAGGATAAAAATATTAATAGCACTCTGAGCCTCAGAGAGCACCAAGGACTCCACAGTTCAACCCTGAGCTACAAATATTCTCTTCGATTGATATTAATAGCAGCAGTTTAACAGTTTGGGTTCCAGCCAAAAAAAAAAGTGAAATGTAATATTGAGACAATATGATATGAGGGCTTTCCAAATCAGACACCCACAACTAGAAGGTCATAGGAAGTCTATTGAAAGCTTTAAACCAGTGCTTTCCAAAGTGCCGCCGTTGGCGACACACCAACGGCGCAGCAGCGGCAGCATGGGGAGGTGCGTGCAGGGGCGCGCGGCAGCAGTGGCGGCCTCCGCTAAAACGCAGAAGCGCTGATGGCACACCGTTGCCGCCATCGCCACCATGAACACCGCGGCTGCCGTGCCCCCGCCGCTTCCGAGTTGTGTCGCGGCAGACCAAACTGTTGCGACACACAGTTTGGAAAGCTATGCTTTAAACGCTCTTGGTAGGCTAGGCTGAAGAAAGTGACCAGCAGGAAGTGACACAGCATAGACTTGAACCTAGATCTCCTTAGTGCCAGTCCAACACCTTAGGATTTGTACCATAAAGGTTGTTTATTCCTGCTACTAGCACTAGGTTGACATTAGGTTGAATGATGGCAACTGCAACACAGAAGTAAATTCCCAGACTGGCCATAGGTTACCTCCTTCTGCTATTGTCCAAGAGTCATTAGATATTCTGTTCTGCAAGGTGACGTAGGTAGAAAGAACTTCTGAATAAAAGGAGAAATCCCAGCTGGACAAGAAATGATCATCCTTGTACATCAGCAGCATGTTTGAGAATCACATGTATTTTAATATTTCTAGGAGTTTTCCACACTAGGGTGTTGAAAGGAATAAGGGAGCAAGACTCAAGTAGCTGGAGTCTTGGAGACAGCTCAGAACAGTCTTGAAACAGTTTTGATTTCTGGTGTCCTTTACAGTAGGAGTCCCCAACCTGTGGGCCACAGCCCACTAGTGGGCCGCGGCCTGTTAGGAAGTGGGCCACACAGCAGGTGAGCGGTGGTGGTCCGTGCAATTGGCTCCCACCTGCAAACCCCGCCCCCCCCCATCCACATGATTGGCTCCTGCCTGCAAACCCCGCCCCCCCGGTCCATGGAAAAATTGTCTTCCATGACTGGTCCCTGGTGCCAAAAAGGTTGGGTACCCCTGCTTTACAGCATACTGTGGTATTTATTTATTTATTTAATTTATTTATTTATCAGATTTTATCACCACTCATCTCCCCCCAAAGGGGGATTCTGGGCGGTTTACAATAAAAGCAGCGTTAAAATTCAATAAAGACCACAAATACAATAAATATATAAATATAAATATAATAAAAATATAAATGGAATAAAAAGTCGATGGCTAAAATTCTCTGTCAGTCCACAAACGTAAAGGACATTCTAGATCCATTCTAGGGCGCTAGCCAACCCCAAGAATAGCTATTCCCCCTCCTGTTCCAGGCAAGCTGGCAGAGCCAGGTTTTTAGTTTTTTATGGAAGTCCAGGAGCGAGGGGGCCTGTCTTACCTCCAGGGGAAGAATGTTCCAGAGGGCGGGTGCTACTGCAGAGAAGGCATGCTTCCAAGACCCCGGCAGATGGAATTCTTTTACGGATGGGGTCCGTAACATGCCCTCTCTGCATGACCGGGTGGGACGGGTCGATGTAATAGGGATGAGACGGTCCCTCAGGTAGCCTGGCCCCATGCCATGTAGGGCTTTAAAGGTGATAACCAACACCTTGAATTGGACTCGGAAGCAAACTGGAACCCAGTGCAGCTCGCGTAGGAGAGGTGTTATATGTGCTGATCTTGGTGCACCTAAGATTCTTGGTGCATTCTGGACCAGCTGTAGCTTCTGGATATTCTTCAAGGGTATCCCCATGTAGAACTTCCTGTGGAAAATGGCCGACTGAACAACTTTGCCTGTGAGCTCCATGGGCAGAGCTGGCAGCGTGGTAGTTTTTTTTGGGCACAGACAGGTTTTTCTGTAGTCCCAGGTGTTTTTCCAGATTAAGGAAAACACTGAGAATCGACCCATTTGTCCTCCAGATGGTGAGTTGTAGCCAGGAGATCGTAGACAGCGTCTGCGACCGAGCGGTAAGACTACACTGGGAGGCTAGGATTTAATCTTTTCTAAGCCACGTATGCATCCCCTTAAAAAGGGAAAATAAGTCGTGCCTTTCCATATCTTAAACACCCAATTTGTTTTTTTTAAAGTTTTGTATCTTAAGAGAAGCTTTTTACAGTAAAAAAAAGCAGAATCTCTTGTTGATTATAGTTATTTTTGGAGATTTTTAACTATATACAATATAAAAAAAAGTTTTGGCTTTTTCCCCCCCATCTGGGTTATATTGAGAGCTGTAACATTGCCTTTCCGTTGTTATCTTTGTTGCTGAATTTCAAGGTTGAAGTGTTCTTTCTACACATTTCTTATTTTAAACTTTAGGCTTTCTGTTTACTTTTTTCCAAACTGTCTGCTAGTATATTTTCTTTGGTTAATTTTGGATTAATTCATTAACCTCTATTTCTGTGAGTTAGCTTTTTAGGGTGTGCTATAATTTACTGTTTGTACAATGGAAGATTTTAAAGAAGATCTCAAAGAATTACGTTGTCAGCAAGAAGATATTTTTTCAAAGGGTTGTCAAATTATCATACAGACTGTTTGGGACATTCGAGATGAGATTCTAGTTAAAATGAAACAACTATTTGAAAATACTATGATAGAAGAAGAAGACGACGTTGGAAAATATGGTGTTTTTACTGTTGTGGGGGAAAATGGAATATTCTCAGCTGAAAACTCTGGATTGGTGCTTATGGGATTAAAAAGATTGTTTAACCTTAGGACTGCACAAGGAACTGCCGAGCAGGGGAAATGTTATGACTATTTCAATCAATGTTATGGGAAAGAAGAGTATGTTATGTGGGAGGTTTTTTTCTCTTTCGCTGGAAAGTTTGTATCTTTGGGGGCTGTTGGGCTGTTGGATCTTTGTAAAAAAAATGCTGTTGGTGTAATGATGAAATATTTAAATACCCTGGTATATTTTGAGGAGGGGTAAAAAATTAAGAATATTTAATTGGACTGACAATGAGGTTAACATGATTTACAGGATTTTTTATTTCTAAGCTTTAAAAGGTATTGACAAGTTCTGGTAATATTTTATACTGTTTTTAAGCATAATTAGGGTTAAGATTGTCAATTATAAAGGCAGACAATTTATAAAAATTAAGAATATTTAATTGGATTGATAATGAGACTGATTTTTTCCTTTTCTTATGGTTTGGATTAGGATTTATAGGGTTATAGATTTGTAAAACTTAAAGGATATTGATAAGATATAATAATGTTTTATACTGTTTTTAGATCTAATAGGGTTAAGATTGTTTATTATAAAGGCAGACAATTTATTTGTTTCTATAATTTTTTAAGAGGGAGGGAACTTTGAAGTAGACATTTAAATATGTGTATATATATATTTTATGTAAGGGGAAGGAGCAATTGTATTAGAGATTTGTATATGTGTTAATGGAGGGATTTATAGAAATAATGTGATTATGGTTTGATATAGAGGAAGGGTTTGTTCATGGGAATTGCTGTATATTCTTGCTGTTGAAAGCTGGAAGTCACCTGTATGTATGTAACTTTCTAAAAGTCTTTTCTTTTGTGTTTTTACACTTTTAATGTTTTTCTTTGTTTGTAGTGTTTTTGTTTTTTGTAGTTTTTTATCTTTGTTGTAAAAAATAATAATAAAAACTTTGAAAAGTAAAAAAATAAGGTAGCCCCATGTAGAGCGCATTACAGTAGTCTATATGGGAGATAACCAGGGCATGAGTGACCGTTCGAAGGGCCTCTCATTCCAGGAAAGGGCGTAACTGGCGCACAACATGAAGTTGAGCAAAGGCTGTCCTGGCCACAACTGCCACCTGCTCTTCTAGCAGGAGTCGTGAGTCCAAGAGGACCCCCAAGTTACGCACCGGGTCTGTCTGGGGCAGTGCAACCCCACCCAGAACTAAAGATGACAATTTCCCAGATGCCGAGGAGCCATTAATCCACAGCCACTCCGTCTTATCAGGGTTCAGCCGAAGTCTGTTGTTCCACATCCAGGCCCCTACAGCCCCCAGGCACTTGGAAAGGGAGATCACTGCATCACTTACTTCCCCCAGGATGGAGATGTATAATTGGGTATCATCAGCATATTGATGATACCTCATCCCATGGTGACGGATGATCTCACCCAGTGGTTTCATGTAGATGTTAAAAAGGAGCGGAGAGAGTACCGAGCCCTGTGGCACCCCACAAAGAAGGGGCCGCGGGCCGTATCTCTCGCTCCCTATCAACACCGATTGGGACCAGCCCTGGAGAAAGGAGGTGAACCAGCACAAAACCACGCTGCCCATCCCCAACTCCCTGAGTCGTCCCAAAAGGATACCATGGTCGATGGTATTGAAAGCCGCTGAGAGGACAAGAGGAGCAAGGATGGATGCACTGCCTCCATCTCGCTCCCGCCAGAGATCATCCATAAGTGCGACCAATGCCATTTCCATCCCATAACCGGGCCTGAAACCTGACTGAAAGGGTGTCCTGTTCCGACTAAGACTGACACGGAAGCGTTATGGAAATTAACTTTATTTATACAGACACACAAGCAGCCCAGTTTATACAGTCCTCTTCTTCGTCTGCAGGCTGGATAACCACGGGTACCGCGGATTCTGCTGGCCGGGCAGGAAGGACCAGAGGGGTTGCAGGAGCTACAATTGATCTGGAGGTACCAGGCAAGGTGACCGCAGACGTCTCGTTAGCTGGGCAGGTAGGACTTGAGGTAAACCGGGGTCCAACAAAAGCAGCCCACTGATGTCCGGCGCCCGCTGGGTTAGGTTGAGGACTATGGCTGGTGGCTAGAGGGGTAGACCGGGGCCTGACGAAAGCAACCCACTGCTGGCCGGCTTCAGTTGCCTCAGGTTTGGAAACCTGAGGAGAATCTGTGGCTTGGGCAGCTGGGACGGAAACAGGCAAGGCAGCAGCGCTTACCCCGGTGGTGGCCTTTTCCTCAGGAAACAAGGAGTGCTCAGGAAGATGCCCTGGAACGGAAAGCTCACCGGATGAAGACGCAGCGGCAGGAGAAGGCTCGGCGCTCGGCGGTGACAGGTCTGTGGAACTTTCACTTTGCTCGGTCTCTTCAGTGACTATCAGGCGGTTCACGGGGTTTCCCTCGTCGCGAGGCTCTTGGCTAGGGTCGGTCCGGTTGTTGTGCGTGGCGGGAGGATCAGGCGAAGGCACGGGTCCAGGTCGTGAGGAGGATCGGTTGTCTCCGGCAGCTGAGGTAAGTTTCGCCGGCTTTTTATTCCTTTTTTCGCGCCTTGGGAGAGCGGGGGCCAATCGAGCTTCACGTTGCTCTGCCCGCCTCTCCGCTCTCCTTTGGCGCGCGCTGATTGGCGGAGGCGTATTTCTTTCAGAGCCTCGGCCAATCAGCGTTTCCGGGTCCCCCGTCGAGTTAACGCTGAGCCTGTTGCCTCCTGTGATTGGCTCTTCTTCCGGTTCGGAGTCCGGCATGTCGGCCGGTTGCCAGGTAAGTAACGGGGCCCTTACACTATCCCCCCCCGCAGGACCTTCCTCCCCCCGGCTTTGTGGTCTGGGCTTATCTGGATATTGTCGATGGAATTGTTGTACCCGCAATGGTGCATGGACGTCCGCAGCATCTTCCCAGGAGTACTCCTCTGGCCCATAACCCTTCCAGTCTATTAGATACTGGAGGCGGCCGCGACGAGTGCGAGAGTCCAGGATGCGAGCAACCTCGTATTCGGCCTCTCCTTGGATAAGGACAGGAGGAGGTGGTGTCCTCCTGGTTCTGAGCGGGCTGTCAGCTGACACAGGGACCAGCAAGGATCTGTGGAACACAGGGTGTATGCGCATGTGTCCCGGAAGAGTCAATCGGAAAGCGACTGGGTTGACAACCGCTTCCACTGGGAATGGTCCCAGGAACCGGTGATCCAGCTTCCGAGATGGACGTGCAGATGATAGGTGTCTTGTTGACAACCACACCATAACACCAACCTTTAGTGGGGGTCCCGTCCTCCGATGGCGGTCGGCAAAGCGTTTGTAGTCCTCCTTAGCCTTTTCCAGCTGGTTTCTAAGGACTTGGTGGCTGGCCTGTAGTTCTTGGAGGAACTGATTTGCAGCTGGCACTGCTGAGTCTGGCACGGTGAGAGGGAACGATCGCGGGTGGAACCCATAATTTGCAGCAAAGGGGGCCATCTGGGTCGAAGAGTGGTGTGCGTTGTTGTACGCGAACTCCGCCAAGGCTAGGAGGTCTGCCCAATTGTCCTGCTGGTAGTTCACGTAACAACGCAGGTACTGCTCCAGAATAGCGTTCACCCTTTCCGTCCCTCCATCCGATTGTGGATGAAATGCGGTGGATAAGTGTCTCTGGATTCCCAGATTCTGGAGGAGCGCTTTCCAGAAACGGGTGGTGAACTGCGAGCCACGGTCTGACACCACACTCTTTGCTATGCCATGCAGTTTGAAAATGTGCCTTATATAGAGGCGTGCCGTCTCTTGGGCCGTGGGCAAGCCCTTACACGCGATGAAGTGGGCCATCTTCGTCATGGAATCTACTACTACCAGGATAGTAGTGGCGTCCTGGGACTTGGGAAGGTCGGTGATGAAGTCCATAGAGATAGCCTCCCATGGTTGTTCAGGAGTGGGTAGAGGCATTAGGAGACCAGCAGGCTTGTCCGTTTGATTTTTAGCCCTGCGACAGTCTGGGCAAGAGAATACATATTGTTTCACGTCATCCCGTATGCGCGGCCACCAAAACTCCCGGGAGACCAGGTTCAGCGTTTTAAAGAACCCGAAGTGGCCGGCGGCCGGGTTGTCATGGCATAGTTGCATGATCAGTTGGCGGAGTTCCCCCGGGGGTACATAGTAGCGGCCTCGGAAGCAGAGCGTCTCATGCTCGCATGTCCATTGATCGGTCTGACCGACGGGAAGGTGCGCCAGCTCTTCTCTTTTTTTCCTTGCCCAGGTGTCGGCCCTTTGTTGTTGTCGAATCCGTTGGCTTAGGTTCCCTTGTATAGTGATGGCAGCAAAACGCTCTGGGGGGATAACAGGTTGAGGCGGTGCTGGAGCCTCTGAGCGATCGTATTCCGGTTTTCTTGAAAGTGCGTCTGCCCGTTGGTTCTGGCCTCTTGGAATGTAAGTAACCCTGAAGTCAAACCGGGAGAAGAACAGGGACCATCGTATTTGCCGCTGGTTCAAGGTCCTGGCAGTTTTTAGATGTTCCAGATTGCGGTGGTCCGTTCTTACTTCCACGGGGTGACGCGCCCCTTCCAAATGGTGCCTCCAAGTCTCGAATGCCACCTTAATGGCCAGGAGCTCCTTGTCCCAGATGGTGTAAGCCTTTTCTGCCGGGGCGAGCTTCCGGGAATGGTAAGCACAAGGGCAAAGGGTGCCGGTCTGGGTGTCGGCCTGGAGTAAGATGGCACCGACCGCTACATCAGATGCATCTGTTTCTACCACAAATGGCCGGAACGGGTCTGGGTGCCGAAGTATAGGCTCCGTGGTAAAAGCTAGTTTGAGCCTATCGAAAGCGCGTTGTTCCGTGTCTCCCCAGTGAAATTTGGTCTTTTTCCGGAGCAGGTTTGACAAGGGTGTGGTCAGTCCTGCGAATTGAGGAATGAAGTTCCGATAATAATTTGCAAACCCAAGCAGTCGTTGGACATCCTTGGCCCGCCGTGGAGGCTGCCAAGTTTGCAATGCCGCTACCTTGCTTGGTTCCATGGCTATGCCGGTGGCAGAGATTCGGTGTCCCAGGAACTCTACGGTTTCACAGGCGAATTGACACTTCTCCAGCTTGGCATATAGATGGTGCTCTCGCAGCCGTTGCAGTACTGTTCTGACCTGCCGTACATGGTCGCTCGGAGAGGAAGAAAAGATTAGAATGTCATCTAGGTAGATTATCAGGTACTGGTCCAGGAGATCCTTGAATATGTCATTCATGAAATGCATGAAGACAGCAGGGGCGTTTGATAGTCCAAATGGAACGACCGTAAACTCGTAATGCCCGTAACGAGTGCGGAATGCGGTCTTCCACTCGTCGCCCTGTCGTATACGGACCAGGTTATAGGCCCCCCTCAGGTCCAACTTTGTGAATAGGCGAGCTTGGCGGAGTCGCTCCAGGAGCTCTGGTATCAGTGGCAAGGGGTACCGGTTCTTGACTGTGATCTCATTCAACTTCCGGTAGTCACAACACATCCTGAGCTCACCTGATTTCTTTTTGACAAATAACACGGAGGCAGCCATTGGAGAGGTAGAGGGTTGGATGAATCCCCTCCTGAGGTTGGTATCAATAAATTCCTTGAGGGCTGCTTGCTCCGGTTCCGATAGAGAGTAAAGCCGGCCTACTGGAAGCCTTGCGCCTGGAACCAGGTCGATAGCGCAGTCGTAGGGCCGGTGTGGGGGAAGTTGGTCTGCCTCCCTTTCATCAAAAACATCAGCGTAGTCCTGGAATTGAGCTGGGATCTGGAGTTTCGGGGTGACCAGTTGCAATGCAGCGAGAGTGTTGCTAGTATGGGCGGCGCAACTGGGGTGGGAGAACACTACCTTTCCCGTTGACCAGGTGATTTGCGGCTCATGGGTCTGGAGCCACAACAATCCCAGCACGAGGGGGCAGTGGGGAGTCGTAACCAGGTAAAATTCCAGCCACTCCTGATGTTTCCCCACACGCATGAGTATGTTCTGGGTAGCAGTGTTCACCGGACCGGAACGGAGAGGGCGACCATCGATGGTCTCAATCACCAGTGGAGGGCGCACTTCGCGTTGGGGAATTCCCCACTTCTCTGCGAACCCGAGGTCCATAAAATTGAAGGTAGCCCCCGAGTCTACCATGGCTTGGACCTTCAGTCCCGGTTCCTTCGGTACCTGGAGCGCGACGGCAATGGAGAAGTGCTTGGGAGGATTCGGAGCGGGCAATGGCGACTGGCTGGAGGCCAGCTCGGCCCAACCTAACTGCCCTTTTAGGCCGAGCCGAGTCCGTTTCCCGACGAGGCCGTAACTGGCGACTTGGCGGGGCAATTCGCAGCGCGGTGACCCCCTCCCCCGCAATACAGGCAAAGACCTTCCCGGCGGCGTCGGTCCTTCTCAGTAGATGTGAGGTGAGGTCTGGCTCCCCCCAACTGCATCGGCTCCTCTATGGCTCGGGAACGCGGAACGAAGGGTAGGGGTTGGGCAAAACGTCTCCTTGACCTCTGTTGCTGTAATCGCCCATCAATCTGTAGGCAAAGATGGGTCAGATCCTGGAGATTTCTAGGGCACTCAGTTCTGGCTAGTTCGTCAAGAAGCTCGGAAGATAGTCCCTCCTGGAAGTGGTCGACCAAGGCAGGTTCGTTCCAATCCAGGTCTTGCGCCAGCAACCTGAAATCACTGATGTATTCGGCCACTGGCTTGGCTCCTTGTCGCAGTTCCTTAATCTGCCTGGCGGCTGTTTGGACCTTGACTGGGTCCACATACATTGCCCGGAGTTGGTCGCAAAACCCACCATAGTTATCTAGAAGCGGGTCCTGTTGTATTATTAGCGGAGAGACCCATTTTGCAGCGGAACCCGACAATAAACTGGCCACGAAGCCCACCCTATGTCGATCGGTTGGAAATTCCTCTGGGCGGAGGCTCTGGTACAGCTGACATTGTGCCAGGAAGGCTGGGAACTTGGCGAGGGTCCCATCAAACTTCTCGGGTACTTGCACCGGACATTTGGTTTTCTGGTTAACAACCGGTGCAACTGCCGCCTGTTGTCCTTGCAGCTGGGCCACTTGCGTGCTCAAGTGGGCTATCATCTGGCTAAGTTGGTTGTTTTGGTCACTGAGCTGGGCTACCTGCTGGGATAGCTGTGCATTTTCCATGGACAGCTGCTGATCCATGGCTTCTTGGTTGTCAGGGCAACAGATAACCCCAGGCTAGGGAGAATTAATCAGGCAATAACGCTTCCTTCCTTCCTGTGGAAGTCTGGCCGGAGACAATCTGTCCTGTTCCGACTAAGACTGACACGGAAGCGTTATGGAAATTAACTTTATTTATACAGACACACAAGCAGCCCAGTTTATACAGTCCTCTTCTTCGTCTGCAGGCTGGATAACCACGGGTACCGCGGATTCTGCTGGCTGGGCAGGAAGGACCAGAGGGGTTGCAGGAGCTACAATTGATCTGGAGGTACCAGGCAAGGTGACCGCAGACGTCTCGTTAGCTGGGCAGGTAGGACTTGAGGTAAACCGGGGTCCAACAAAAGCAGCCCACTGATGTCCGGCGCCCGCTGGGTTAGGTTGAGGACTATGGCTGGTGGCTAGAGGGGTAGACCGGGGCCTGACGAAAGCAACCCACTGCTGGCCGGCTTCAGTTGCCTCAGGTTTGGAAACCTGAGGAGAATCTGTGGCTTGGGCAGCTGGGACGGAAACAGGCAAGGCAGCAGCGCTTACCCCGGTGGTGGCCTTTTCCTCAGGAAACAAGGAGTGCTCAGGAAGATGCCCTGGAACGGAAAGCTCACCGGATGAAGACGCAGCGGCAGGAGAAGGCTCGGCGCTCGGCGGTGACAGGTCTGTGGAACTTTCACTTTGCTCGGTCTCTTCAGTGACTATCAGGCGGTTCACGGGGTTTCCCTCGTCGCGAGGCTCTTGGCTAGGGTCGGTCCGGTTGTTGTGCGTGGCGGGAGGATCAGGCGAAGGCACGGGTCCAGGTCGTGAGGAGGATCGGTTGTCTCCGGCAGCTGAGGTAAGTTTCGCCGGCTTTTTATTCCTTTTTTCGCGCCTTGGGAGAGCGGGGGCCAATCGAGCTTCACGTTGCTCTGCCCGCCTCTCCGCTCTCCTTTGGCGCGCGCTGATTGGCGGAGGCGTATTTCTTTCAGAGCCTCGGCCAATCAGCGTTTCCGGGTCCCCCGTCGAGTTAACGCTGAGCCTGTTGCCTCCTGTGATTGGCTCTTCTTCCGGTTCGGAGTCCGGCATGTCGGCCGGTTGCCAGGTAAGTAACGGGGCCCTTACAAAGGGATCTAGATAATCTGTTCCATCCAGAATCCTCTGGAGCTGCAACGCCACCACTTTCTCAACCACCTTCCCCAAAAAGGGGAGGTGGGATTCTGGACAGAAATTGTCCAGTACAGTAGGGTCCAGCAATGGTTTCTTGAGGAAGGGGTGCACCAGCGCTTCCTTAAAAGCTGCCGGGAACACCCCCCCTCTCAAGGATGTATTTACCATCGTCTGGACCCAGCCACGTCACCTCCCGAGCTGCTTTCACCAGCCAGGAGGGTTGTTGTTGTTTATTCATTCAGTCCAACTTGGAACAAATCCAACCAATTTTATCCTGCAGATACCCAGAAAATTCCTCAGCACGGCCCTGTAGATGGATTTCTGGATCCCCTTTCCCCAAAAGGGATTAGGTGATCTTGAACAGGACTGCCGGGCAGCATTCTGCGGATGCAAAAAGAGCAGAGAAATACTGACATTTCGCCGCTCTTACCGCCACAAGGAATGCCTTAATAGCAGCTCTAGCTTGTGTTCGGTTGGATTTGGTCTCTGCCTTCCTCCAGTGGCGCTCTAGGCGTCTCTTTATCCTCTTCAGAACCCTCAGCTCCTCCATAAGCCACGGGGAGTGTTGGGTTTGATGGGACAAGAGAGGCCGCACAGGCGCAATCCTGTCCAAGGCCCCGGCTGCTTCCCTATTCCAGGTGGCAGCCAGAGCCGCCTCTGGACCATGCAGCAGATCCTTGGGTATAACCCCGAGTTCCCTCTAGAACCCTGCCAGGTCCATCAGTTGCCGGGGGGCGGACCAATCGAATGGGTCCTGCCTCCCCGTGGAGGGTGGCGGCATAGGAGAATCTCAAAGTCACCAGAGCGTTATCCAACCATGACAAAGGGGAAAGATGTAACTCTCCCCTCAGATCACATTGCCACTACTCTGACAAGAAAACTAAATCCGGAGTGAGGCCACTGTTTCGAGTTGGGTCCCAAATAATCTGAAACAGGCCCATTGCCGCCATGGTGGTCATGAACTCCCGATCCGCTTCCGAGGCCCGCCCAAGGGAGGGCAGGTTGAAGTCCCCCAGAACCATAAGCCTGGGGAACTCCACTGCCAACCCCGAGATGGCCTCCAGCAGCTCGGGCAGGGAGGTTGCTACGCAGCAGGGAGGCTGGTACAATAGCAGCACTCCCAACTGTTCTTGGGAGCCCAACTTGAAAAACAAGGTTTCACACCTGGACACTTGTAGAGCAGAGCCCCTGACGGCCACTAGATATTTATTTATTTATTTATTTATTTATTTATTTACTCATTCATTCATTCATTCATTCATTCAACCAACTTCTATCACCGCCCATATCCCCCCAAAAGATTCCCGGATGACAACAGCCACCCCTCCACCCCTGCCCTGAGGTCTCAGCTGGTGCCATACTCAAAACCTGGCCAGGCATATCTCCGAAAGAGGGATGCCTCCTTCCAGGTCCAGCCAGGTTTCGGTAACACACGCCAGGTCTGCCCCCTCCTCAGTGATCAAATCACATATGAGGGGGGCCTTGTTGTTAATCGATCTGGCATTACAAAGCAGCAGCCGAAAGTCAGGGCCCCCACGAGTCTGCTGTCCAGGACCTAGGTTTGAGCATGGAGGGCCGGAACACGCCACTGGTAATAAAACCGGGGGCGTCTTACCCTAAGATGGCCTGCCCTCTGGCTCCTGTCATAATGTCCCCGGCCTGTCACCACCTCGATAAACTGCCCCGCCCTACAACCCCACAGAATTCATCTGTGATCATCATCAATCCCATAAATTATGTATAATTCTGTATAAAAATTAATTTTTAAAAAAGTTAGACTTTTTATTACTGGAGCATGGCATACGCAGCTTTGATTAAATTTTGAGATCCAAAAACGCAGTCATTAAAGATTTGAAAGTTTGATCATTCTTATTTTCAAGAATGTAGATTATGATGTATCTATATAACATTTAATTTCCTTCGAGAAATGGAAATGGTCTTTGGGATTGTATGAATAACAAATGGGGGGGGGGGGGGCTCACTTTTATTGGTAGAAAATTATTTCTCTATGAAAATTGATAGATTCCCAGGATTGTGCTTGATAGAACGGACTAAACTTCAATTAGAATCCTCCTGGATAAGTTATACTTAACTTCCAATAAGTTACAAATTACTTTAGGAGCTTTCCTGCTTCTTGTTTAGCAGTACCTATATTACAAGTTAAGAAAATAGTTGCACAAGGAATCTCTGATATAGAAACTCAAAGAGATATAGCTACTCTCGGTAAGGTTGGTATGCTGAGATGGATGAGCCACTACAAATACAATTTTCAAATTGAAAAATATTCTATTACCAAATGACCAAGTATTTCAGGAGGAGGTTTACCCATGTGAGATTTTTACTGCTAGATATAATGGTAAATATGAAAGGTTTAATCGAGTCCCCTACCATGAACGTATATTTATTTGAGGTATACCAGAGATTGAGGATATACTACATATATTATTTGAGTACCAATTGTATAGTATAGAAGAAGATCATTATCCTGAACCATATATAAGGTGAACAGCTCACAGGGACCCATATCTTAGAACAACATATTTTATGTGTGGTCAGAATACAAATATTACATATAAAACGACCTCCTTGTTGAATAAAACAGTGCAGTTAGAGCCACATATGTACATTTTATTGGGGTAAATTGTAAGGGATGATAAGAACATATGAGTTGAGTTTTTGTTTTTAGTTATTTTGCTATGGATGGTTTTATTCAAAGATTTTATATTACAACATGGCCTTATGGCTGATCAATGAAGTATTGTTGTTGTCCCCTAGCAGAATAATTTTTCCCTGGATTACCCCCCCCCCCCCGATTCATTTTTACAAGATAACTAAGCTTGCAATATCTGGTGTCATTTATTCTCATAACCTTGTGAAGCATTCTTAAAGAGAGACTTGGCTTAACCTATAAGAAAGTATTCAACATCCTTAGCTGGGCAATTCCTTTATTAGGACAAAATAGTAGTGAAGAAACTGGAGTTCAGTAAAATGCTTAATCAAGCTGGATTCTAAGTAATGAATAATTTAAAAAACAAAATGAAAGTAATCTATTAATGAAACAAGTGGTGAATATTAGTAGACATGATTTTGTAGTTTATAAAAATTTGTGAGATCAGAGCAGGAGTCGTGAGTCCAAGAGGACCCCCAAGTTACGCACCAGGTCTGTCTGGGGCAGTGCGACCCCATCCAGAACTAAGGATGACAATTTCCCAGATACCGAGGAGCCATTAATCCACAGCCACTCCATCTTACCAGTGTTCAGTTGAAGCCTGTTGTTCCCCATACAGGCCCCCAAAGCCCCAAGGCACCTGGAAAGGGTGGTCACGGCATCACTTACTTCACCCGGGATGGAGATGTATAATTGAGTGTCATCAGCATATTGATGATACTTCATCCCGTGGTGATGGATGATCTCGCCCAGCGGTTTCATGTAGATGTTAAAAAGGAGTGGAGAGAGTACCGAGCCCTGCGGCACTCCACAAAGCAGGGGCCGCAGCCCGGATCTCTCACTCCCTATCAACACCGATTGGGACTGGCCCTGGAGGAAGGAGGTGAACCAGCGTAGAACCATGCTGCCCACCCCCAACCCCCTGAGTTGACCCAAAAGGATACCATGGTCAATGGTATCGAAAGCTGCTGAGAGGTCAAGAAGGGCCAGGATGGATGCACTGCCCCCATCCCGCCTCTGCCAGAGATCATGCATAAGTGCAACCAATCCCATTTCCATCCCATAACCAGGCCTGAAACCTGACTGAAAGGGGTCTAGATAATCCATTTCATCCAAAATTCTCTGGAGCTGCATCGCCACCACCTTCTCAAGCACCTTCCCCAAAAAGGGGAGGTGGGAGACTGGATGAAAATTGTCCAGTACCGTAGGGTCTAGGGATGGTTTCTTGAGGAGAGGGCGCACCAGCACCTTAAAGGTCGCCGGAAATACCCCCTCTCTCAAAGATGTATTTACCATCGTCTGGAGCCAGCCACATGTCATCTCCCACGCTGCCTTCACCAGCCAGGAGGGATATGGATCTAATTGGCAGGTGGTGGCATTTACCGTCCGGAGGATCCTGTCCACTTCCTCGGGTCCAACAGGTACAAACTGTTCCCAGATAACCGGGTAAGTAGGTATCCCCAGGTATCTCCCCAGACCCTGTCTCACACTCAGAGTCCAACTTGGAACGGATCCGAGCGATTTTATCCTGCGGATGCCCAGAAAACTCCGCATAGCCCTGCAGGTGGATTTCTGAATCACCTGTCCCTGGTAGGGATTGGGTTATCTTAAACAGGGCCGCCGGGCAGCATTCTGCAGATGCAATAAGAGTGGAGAAATAATAATGTTTCGCCATTTTTACTGCCACAAGGTAGGCCTTAATAGCAGCTCTAGCTTGTGTTTGGTCGGATTCGAACTTCGTTTTCCTCCAGCAATGTTCTAGACGTCTCTTAATCCTCTTCAGAACCCTCAACTCCTCCATAAACCACGGGGAATGTCGGGTTTGATGGGGTAAGAGAGGCCGCATGGGCACGATCCTGTCCAAGGCCCCGGCCACCTCCCTATTCCAGGCAGGAGCCAGGGCCTCTGCTGGACCATGCAGCAGATCTTCAGGTATAACCCCCAGCTCCCTCTGAAACCGCACCGGGTCCATCAGTCGCTGGGGGCGGACCAATCAAATGGGTCCTCCCTCCCTGAGGAGGGGGATGGCATAAGAGAATCTCATGATCACCAAGGCATGATCTGACCATGACAAAGGGGAAAGATGTAGTTCTCCCCTCAGATCACATTGCCACTGCTCCAAGAAAACTAAGTCTGGTGTGAGGCCACTGTCTCGAGTTGGGTCCTGAATGATCTGAAACAGGCCCATGGCCACCATGGTGGTCATGAACTCCCGAGCCGCTTCCGAGGCCCGCCCAAGGGATGGCAGATTGAAGTCCCCCAGAACCATAAGCCTGGGGAATTCCACTGCCAACCCCGAGACGGCCTCCAGCAGCTCAGGCAGAGAGGTTGCTATGCAGCAGGGAGGCTGGTACACTAGCAACACCCCCAACTGTTCCCGGGAACCCAACTTGAAAAACAAGGTCTCACACCCGGCCACTTGTGGAGCAGGACTCCGGAAGGCCACTAGAGATTCCCAGATGACAACAGCCACCCCTCCTCCCCTGCCCTGAGGTCTCGGCTGGTGTCATACTCGAAACCCGGCCGGGCACATCTCCGAAAGAGGAACACCTCCTTCCAGGCCCAGCCAGGTTTCGGTAATACACGCAAGGTTTGCCCCCTCTGTGATCAAATCACCAATGAGGGGGGTCATGTTGTTAACTGACCTGGCGTTGCATAGCAGCAGCCGGAGGTCAGGGCCCCCACTAGTCTGCTGACCAGAGCCTGGGTCTGATCACGGAGGGCCGGAACACGCCACTGATAATAAACACCAGGGGCGTCTTCTCCGTAGATGGCCCACCCTCCAGCTCCCGTCATAACATCCCTGACCCATAACCACCTCGATCGCTTGCCCCGCCCTACAACCCCCAGAGTCTCTGTGTCCATTAGCCCCCACTCCTGGGCTCCAAAGATCCCTGGTTAAAAATAGGGATCCCTCCATTCATTCACACCAGAGCTTTCCAAACTTTTCATGTTGGTGACACACTTTTTAGACATGCATCATTTTGCGACACACTCTTACAGCAGGGCACAAGGCAGGCACTAGGACCTGTGCAGAATCACAGCAGGTTTGGAGGCAGCAAGGCACAAGGCAGGCGCTAGGACCTGCGTGGAATCCTGGCAGGGCAGGGCAGGTTTGGAGGCAGCAAAGCATAAGGCAGGCACTAGGACCTGCGTGGAATCCTGGCAGGGCTCGGAGGCAGCAGCAGCCGCGACACACCCAGATACTGCAGGCGACACACTAACGTGTCCCAACACACAGTTTGGAAATCTCTGGTTCACACAATCACACACACTCATAATCAGTTACAAGGGGATGGCAGGTCCTTCGAGCGCACCAGCTCGCGCTCTCGGCACTGTCACGGCCCAACCATCGCCCACACTCACTCACTGTGCCCTCCCTCGGCCTCTCTCACTGGTCAAGGGGAGGGGCACTCCATCCACTACTCCTTACCCCCTGCCTCTCACTCAGGGGGTGAGTGTTCTCATACATTCAACCCTAACACGTACTTCCTCCCACACCTTTCACACCTAAGAGGGGGTACCCCATTCACCTTGGAGGGACCCTAATAAGCCTGATATCTAGAACGGTTGGGGAGGGATGGCCAGTCTAAAATTCTAAATTCAACTGCGCCCACAGTTCTTCCAGAGTCCGCCAGGCGCTGAATCGGTCCACTTGTCCAGGGCACTGAAGCCAGTCTGCCACCCAGGCCCACCACGTCGTCGAGGCAGGTCTGCCGCCACGAGGCTCCCGCCGTTGCCAGTCGGCCCGCACAAATCCACCACGCCGCCGGGATTGACTCACTGCACCGGGAATTGCCTCACCACCTGGAATTGCTGTGCTGCCGGTGTCTGCTGGTGTCCGCTGTGCCCTGCCGCCGCCAAGGTGGATTAAGGCCCCCCACTTCATCCACGGGGCTCCGGCAAAAGCTCCGGCAACAGTTCCGGCAACGGCTCTGGTAGCGACCTCAGACTTGCTGTGCCGCTGATATCCACCGGTGTCTGCCACTCCCTGCAGCCATCAAGATGTATTAACGCCCTCCACTTCATCTGGGCGGCTTCGGCAGCAACTCCAGCAGCAGCTCCAGCCACAACAGTTTTGGCAAGGAAGGGCTTCTGCTCCGTTCGAGGGCTGTTCCAGCCCCAAGCTCCACCAAGATAAAATGCCTTCCACAACCTCATAACCTCCAAATGGGTTATTATTTGGATCAGGGTTTTTTTCAATGGTTCCACAAGAATGTATTTATTTATTAGATTTATATCCCACCTTTGTTTTGTCCAGTTCAAGGCAATGGATTTGATGGGTTTCCATGAGAGACATAGGGAACAAAAAGGTAATTCAAATGCAGTCATTTTCCATCACTGCCTCTTGATCAGGGGTTCTGGGAATTTTTTTTCTTTTTAACTAACATGGTCCGAAACGGTTTGAAAACCCCTGATTAGCCCAGACAGGGTGGGAATTCTAGGTATTGAATCCAGCAAATTTGGAAAGCAGTTGCTTTCCTAGCTTTATGAAAGAGTAATCAACTGGTTCAAACTCCATTCTGCAAGAGCATCTTGCAAGTCAGTGCAAATAATATACTATCCCATATCACGTAGAATTAGAGGGCACAAGAAGAAGGGAGCAGAAATGACGAATAATGCATTATCTTTTGTAAAAGGCCAGATGACTCAAGCAAGTCATCCATCCACAAGGGAAAGGAAAAACAGTCATTTAATGAAGAGATACCTTGCCAGGAAATAGTCCAGCTGCTATGTCAAACATGTTCTTAATGTTGAGGAATGACCTTCAGCTCTACTTGACAATTGCAACAACAGTAATCTTCACTATAAGTTTCTTACACTCTGATCAGAAATGTCACCAACTCTTTCAGCAATCCTGAAAGAGTCAGTACTAAATGCCAGAGTATTCAGCATTTCAGCATTTGGGAATGAGGTTTTATTGAGCAGTTCTGAAAACACTCTGTGGGCTCATCCACACAGCAACAGTAATGTGCTTTCTTCCCATTACTGAGGTAGGAGGAAAGTATGTCAATACAAAAAGCAGTCTACCTTTTCTGTGCCTTGAGAAGGAGGCCGGTCAGTGCTGCTGCTCTAATAGAATATAAAATGCTGTAGGACTTAACATACAGTCAGAGTGAAGTCCTAAATTTATTTGCTGGAAAGCAAGCTCCATTGGATTACATAGTAAGTTGTTCTTGATCCGAAGTGGAGAACTATAGCCGTCCAGGGTTCCCTGCCATCCTTTCCACTCCCAGCCTATGCTGCCACCAGTCATACCCCTGAATGTAAAAAGTCTCCCCAATTTTCTAGCATTGCAGGTTCACTTCATTGAGAATTGTTTTCTATTTAACAAGTGGAGAAACAAGGAGATTATCTAATCAGTTTCTTGATCCACATCACTGACAGTTGTGTTTCTGGATCCAGAAAAAGCAGCTGTCAAAAAGCTGAGGAAAACTTATTTGTTGTTGTTCAGTCGTTTAGTCGTGTCCGACTCTTCGTGACCTCATGGACCATAGCACGCCAGGCCTTCCTGTCCTCCACTGTCTCTCGGAGTTTACTCAAATTCATGTTCATTACATTGGTGATGCTATCTAACCATCTCATCCTCTGCCGTCCCTTTCTCCTTTTGCCTTCAGTCTTTCCCAGCATCAGGGTCTTTTCCAGTGAGTCCTCTCTTTGCATTAGGTGGCCAAAGTATTTGAGCTTCAGCTTCAGCATCTGTCCTTCCAATGAGCAGTCAGGGTTGATTTCCTTTAGGATTGACTGGTTTGACCTCCTTGCAGTCCAAGGGACTCTCAAGAGTCTTCTCCAGCACCACAGTTCGAAAGCATCAATTCTTCGGCGCTCAGCCTTCCTTATGGTCCAACTCTCACAGCCATACATTACTACTGGAAAAACCATAGCTTTAACTATACGGACCTTTGTCGGCAAGGTGATGTCTCTGCTTTTTAATATGCTGTCTAGGTTTGCCATAGCTTTCCTCCCAAGGAGCAAGCGTCTTTTAATTTCATGGCTGCAATCACCGTCTGCGGTGATCTTGGAGCCCAAGAAAATAAAATCTGTCACTGCTTCCATTTCTTCCCCTTCTATTTGCCAGGAAGTGATGGGACCAGATGCCATGATCTGGGTTTTTTTAATGTTGAGTTTCAAGCCAGCTTTTGCACTCTCCTCTTTCACCCTCATCAAGAGGCTCTTTAGTTCCTCTTCACTTTCTGCCATTAGGGTGGTATCGTCTGCATATCTGAGGTTGTTGATATTTCTCCCGGCAATCTTAACTCCGGCTTGTGATTCATCCAGCCCGGCATTTCTCATGATGTACTCTGCATATAAGTTAAATAAGCAGGGTGATAATATACAGCCTTGTCGTACTCCTTTCCCAATTTTGAACCAGTCGGTTGTTCCATGTCCGGTTCTAACTGTTGCTTCTTGACCCGCATACAGGTTTCTCAGGAGACAGGTAAGGTGGTCTGGTACTCCCATCTCTTTAAGAATTTGCCACAGTTTGTTGTGATCCACACAATCAAAGGCTTTAGCGTAGTCAATGAAGCAGAAGTAGATGTTTTTCTGGTACTCTCTTGCTTTTTCCATGATCCAGCGAATGTTGGCAATCTGATCTCTAGTTCCTCTGCCTCTTCGAAACCCAGCTTGCACTTCTGGTAGTTCTCGGTTAACATACTGCTGAAGCCTAGCTTGTAGGATTTTGAGCATATTGAAAACTTATTAACCAGGTCCAAAAGACTCTTTTAAGAGCTGCTCCAGGATTGCTGAAAAAGCTGGTGACATTTCTTATCAGACTGTTTCCACCAACAGCTACAGATTGTCTTCCGTATTAAATGGTCCCAAACTAATTTAATATAATTACTGTACTTGGGAAAATCCAAGGTCCTTTTATTCAGTGGCATTTGAAAAGGAAGATCTTTTTCAAATAGCAACTGCTTCTGCAGTATTCAGAAGATAGCACTAATCTTTCAGTATAATATTCATTGAGGAAAATATCCACCTCCTTCTACACCTGCATTCAGTCTTATATGAAGTTAATAGTTGCTTACTTTGAGAGATGGGCGGCTATATAAATTGGATAGATAAATAAATAAATAATAGTCTCATCTCCACCACCATCATCACCAAAATAAGCTGAGCAGGCAAAATGTTTGGTCTTTCTCCTAATCACAGCTGAAATGACCTTGGAAGAGAAGAGTCCAGTGACCAGGGATGGTTCCACAGCAGACAAGATGGAGCGTAGCTCATTGCTGACCTCCAAAGGCTCCTCTGTGGGCCATAAACTGTGCATATGGGAGGGAAAATACTACTTTCATGCCAGAAATCCTTATATTATCCAAGGCACAGCTTTCCAAACTCTGTGTCGCAACACAATACTGTGTCGCCTGCGGGGCCCAGGTGTGTCGCATCAAAACCCGGAAGCGCTGATGGCCCACCGCCGCCGTGCACGGCCGCGTGTGTGGCGGCGGGGGGCCATCAGCACTTCCAGGTTTTCGCACGACACACAAGGACACCGCTGCCGCCACCGCTGCGGCGCACAAAAATCCGAAAGCGCTGCAGTGGCAGCGGCGCGCAAAAACCCAAAAGCACCGCGGCAGTGGCGCTTCCGGGTTTTTGCGCGCGCTGCCATTGGTGTGTCGCCACAGGAAAAATTTGGAAAGCCCTGATCCAAGGACTCGTTTACTTGGCAGTTTCTTGCACTATTGGCTTAGTATCATGCCATGCAAAACTGAAATACAGAAAGCAAATACAGAGGAGGGGGAGGAGGAGGAAGTAATCTTCTTATAATTAAGATGTGAGTCATGCCACTCAGCATATAGTTAATTCAGCAGAGATGGGAAGGAATGATGCGGCACCAATTGAGGCATACACTCAAAACTATGCATTGAAACCTTCTACGTATATACATAGTTGTCAGTGGTACTGATCTGACTCATTCCACATCTGTAGATTTCTGACACTGTCCTATAAGGAAATGCAGTATTTTCACAGATTTATGCCCTATCATCCCCCCACTTTGATGAGTATCAGTCTGAAGATGTGGATGGAATTATCTTCCAGTTAATAGGTAGTTAAAAGCAAATCCTGTTTAATCCCAACACAACTCTTAGTCTGTTTTTCCTTAGAAGTGATTAATTTAAGTTCTCCATTAATTATTCCTTGCTCATTATATACCAGAGTTACACTAGCAATAGTATTTAGACATCAAAATTATTGGCTAATCGAAGAGAATATTTGTAGCTCAGGGTTGAACTGTGGAGTCCTTGGTGCTCTCTGAGCCTTGTTTTCTTGCTGACGTTTCATTGCCAGACTAGGCAACATCTTCAGTGTGAAAAGGGAGTGGGACTTGCTCTCTGTTTATATACCATGGCTTGTCCTGCTTGTGTTGGTGGAGGTGTTGTTCTCCCCTTGGTAGTTCCTTGATTGGGCTGTTGTTTGCTGCTTGGTTGATTGACTGAGTTAATAGTTCCTTAATTAGGGTATATTGTGCTGTTTGATTGGCTAAATTTAGAACACAGCTATTAGATAATGCCTTACTCTTTAATCTGCCTCTGAAAGCATAGGGTATTGCATGGCAAAGAAAAAAAAGGAACCTATACAGCATGCCTTGAATACCATTTATATGATAAGCTGATAAAAATTACTTTTTGTAGGGTTAAGATGAGGATCAAAGAAGCTAAATCTAGCAAGAGTCATTAGTATAGTAGAGAATGAACAAATACCATCAAATACAAGAATATGTAGTCTTCCAGTTTTAAAAAGTGAGTTTGGCAAAGGTTGATAGATTACTTTCTTGATATTTGCTGCAAATGACAGCCACCACCAGTCTCATCCAGAATCTTTCCCAATTAACTCATTTTTGAAATAATTAGAAAAGATCACACATATTTAAATACTATACCATTATTGCTATTCAAGATAAACTTTAATCTCCACTAGGTTCGTTAGATGAGAGAGTTATGGAGGATACAGCGAAGAGCTGAGAGCTCATGTGTAATGTGGCAGTGGAACAGATGAGAAGAGCTAAGGTAATTCATAACTTACTCAAGGTACACTTTCAAGCAAGAATGAAAGGAAGTAGAACAGAAAATAATACTGTACAAAGCAGCATAATGCAAAGCAAATTCAAAAAGCATCTAATGCTACCTCTGGGAACCTAATGTTGCAGTCTGGAATCTTTTAAAATCCTTAAAATATAAACTCATTTTTTTAAACATAAAATATTTGAAATTAAATAAGGGAGGCAATCAATAGTAGGTGTCTACACAATATAAACTTACTATTTGTGTTGGGCTCATTATGTTTTTGGTAAAGCTGCTAATAATGATTGGTTGAATTAATCTAATACTTAAGGAAACTGAAAACGATTGGATACGTTTGTTTGAATGAGTTAGAAATCCCTGAGCAGAACAGCAAAGATTTTGGAAGAGATCCAGAATAATTAAGGGCCTAAGAAAGGAGATGGCAACACTCCAATGAAATCTGATTCAAGGAATATTTGTCCAGAGAAATGGGACCACCCAATGAAAGAATCAGAGGGGCAAAACAATAACTAGACAAGCAAATAGGCAGACTCAAAATTATAGTGCCATGCAAGGGTGAAATTAATATATTGAAATAATCAACTAATTGATTGGGAGTGTAGTAGACATTTTTAGTAGACATGAACACTGCTGATACAATCTTAAAATTACCCCATACATCTTTGCTCCCCTATTCTTATATAATAAAATGTTAGAGGGGTTGTAATTAAATTACAAACACTAAGAATGAGACAGTTAACTAAAAGATGTCTATGAAGGTTCTCAGTCATCCAGGTGGAACAGTCTGTGGCTTGAATCATGTCAACTGGATTTCTATTTTCTTAGTGGAAACGTTTCACTCCTTATCCAAGGAGCTTCTTCAGTCTGAGTAAAGTTAGTAAGGGAATCCTTAAATATGTTTCTAGGCTGGCTGTGTGAACTTGCACCTGGGGCTAGGTCATGGTTATTTTTGAGATGTTTGTTTCTAAGTCCCTTTATCATCTAAAGGAGGATCGTTAAGATTACCCTGCTGCTGTTGAGCTTGTGAAATGGTCTTAATCTTCCTAGGCACAGAAGACAAAGCAGGAAGGAAGATAGGGGAAAGGTTATGCCTGAGGCCCCCACCTCTATTCAAGGAAGGATTTTCCAAGTTGGCATGAATGGATTCCTTGACCCCTCTCTCAAACCACCTATCTTCTCTGTCTAAAATGTGAACATTAATGTCCTCAAATGAGTGTCCTTTTTCCTTTAGATGAAGATAAACTGCTGACTCTGGTCCTGTGGTGTTACTTCTCCTGTGTTGGGCCATCCTCCTGTACAAAGGTTGTTTGGTTTCTCCAATGTAGAGTTCAGAGCACTCCTCACTGCACTGGATTGCATACACTACATTGCTTTCCTTGTGTTTTGGAGTTTGATCTTTGGGGTGTACAAGCCTCTGTCTCAGTGTGTTGGTGGGTTTGAAATATACAGGTATGTGGTGTTTGCCAAATATCCGTTTGATCTTTTCAGACACGCCAGCCATGTAAGGAATGACCAGGTTCTTCCGTTTACTCTGAGTCTCAGCCATCCTTTATCATCCTTTAGATGATAAAGGGACTTAGAAACAAACATCTCAAAAATAACCATGACCTAGCCCCAGGTGCAAGTTCACACAGCCAGCCTAGAAACATATTTAAGGATTCCCTTACTAACTTTACTCAGACTGAAGAAGCTCCTTGGATAAGGAGTGAAACGTTTCCACTAAGAAAATAGAAATCCAGTTGACATGATTCAAGCCACAGATTAACTAAAAGATGTTCTCCAGATATCCAAGGATGACCTTTTCCACACAGGAATGAACTCCTTTCTCTGGGGTACTTTGCAGTGTCCTTAGATAAAAGTAGGAGTGGACCAAGAGACTATGGACTCTCTAATATCAGTTCCTGAAAGTGGATATTAAAATTTTAAATGTGTTGCCCATCCAAAATGATTTCCTACTCTTGATCTAAGCTAGTGATCCTCGGAGCAAAAACACTAGTTATTTATAGCACAGGTTGTAAATGGATATAGTAAAATGGAGGGACCTGTTTCCCTTTCTTTTTAAAAATATGTATGGCTTCTTTGAGTGTGAAATTAGAGCTTAAATATAAAGAACTATATTTTAAGGTCCTTGGGGGATGTTTCTCACTATTTGCATAAAGGGGCAAATTGCCTTCTTTACCCTCAGCTTCTGACAAGAATGAATCACTTGTGAAAACAGATTACTTCAGATTACTAACTGTAGAAAGTTCACTCTCAAAATGAATATAGTTTTGAAGTTCTATTTTAATCATGGGATGTTTGTGTAGATTTCTTGAAATATTCTTCAGAGAAGAATTTTGGATTCATTGAAATAAGAATATTTGCCTCTTCTTCTTTTTTTTTTTCCTGACAAAAGTCTTCTTGGAAGCCCAAGTGAAATGTATGCATTTTTCAACTCCTCCAACTATACCTAGGAAGGAGACAGAAAAGTCCTTGTAACTGCTAAAGGATAAGGTTTCTGAGGGATGTAATTTTTTCCTAACCTTGAATCACAGTTTAAAATTCCCTCACAGATTATATACACTTTCAAATGACTGGACTAGATCTATTACATTGCCAATATATAAAAGAGGAAACAAGGAGAACCTGCCTAATATTTGCCCAATTAGTTTTCTTAGTATAATTAGCAACTTTTATACTAGACATCTCCACGGGAATTTAATCAAATGGATGCATCAGGACAATGTCCTATTGGAAGAGCTAGTAGGGTTTAGGGAGGGAGGGTCAATGCTCAACCAATGTATTTTTCTGCATCATTTAGCAGAAAAGTACTACAACAGCCCTTAGGGCATCCTTCATGCTGTCTTTATTGATTTAAAGGTGCCATTTAACAGGAGACAGACTTTGGGTGAAAGGTGAAAGCAGCCTTCTTCATAGATCAACAACTTCTATGCCTGATTTTGGAACTACATGTATTGCATATTTAACTGCAGGTTCATTATGGTATTAAAGGTTTTCTCACTTTACCAATCTTCATTCAAAAAGGGATGAAGCAAGGAAGTTTCTTCTTTTTTATTATTTCCATGGTTCATGCTTTAACAAAATCTAAAAATTGCCAACAGACCTGTTGTAGTTTTTCTATAATAATGATAATACAGCTATCCCTTCTACAATGCAAGATGGTTTAGAATGGAACCTCAAAGTCCTTGCCTCTTCTTGAAGAGAGGAAAGATAAGTCATCAACTATGATAAAGTAAAAGTAGTCATCTTTTCTAAAAGTGCTGCCAGTCACTGCTAGAAAATGGCTTCTGAATATGCCAAATTAAGTTGGATGTCATCTTTCAAGCCATGGAGAGAACAATCACTGTTACTGTTCAGGCCCATAGACCGCCAGTGCTATTTTGGGTTATGCCAATAGTAAAGTTAAGTAACTACTTACCCACTGGAGTAAATTTTTTAAAAGCAGTCTGGTATACAGTGTCCAGATATTAAATTATTGTGACCTAAGACTTGTAGAAGGGACTCAGTCCAATGAGCTGCCCAGGGAAACTCGGAGTGGTGAACAGAAATAACATAGTCAAACTATACAAATCCAATTCAGAAGGAACTGGGTCGAGGCTTCTAAAAATTACAAGTTTAATAAATACCTTTAATAAAAATATTCAAGGGCAGTTAAAAATAATGCTAAAATGTCCAATGAGAAGTGTCATTAGTTAAACCTTAAACCTAGAATTAAAATTCTGTTTGCTTCCTCAGCACTCAGTGAACGTATTTGACAGGTCACTTTTTTTTAAATCTCGGATCACCTTGGGAAGCCTTCCCAATTATAGAGATTGGATCTGGCTGTTTAAACAAGAAAATACAGTACTGCAATCCTCTTATCAGATCTTTTATTCTCCCACTGTTTCAAGAATGGACCCGCAAAAGACAGTTTATTCAAGGAGTCCAGGAGCCCTCAGCAAATACAGAATAACAGGAAAGCCCAAGGAACAGCAGTACTAAAGTGAATCAACTGAAAGACTTGGATCATCCATCAGGATGTTTAATCACCAGCCTGAGACATATGGAAGCCTGAAAGAGCAAGTCATAGTACAACCTAATGTTACAAAAAGTTTCTCCCAAAATCTAACAGGCCCTATTTTATAAATCCCTATTGTTTACAGTAATTTTCCTTTCTCTCTCCCCTTTGAGCACATGCTCAAATTCACCCATTTGCTTTGATGAACACCTCACAAGTGGCTGTGCCTCTGGCTGGAGGAGATGGGCGGTAATACAAATTTAAATAATAAATAAATAAATAAATCTTGAAGGAACTAATTTTACATAACAATGTACACAATCCCCGCCCCCCATTATTTAGGAAAACCATGCATACAATACTCAGTGGCACTTTTATCCCTGATGTATTTGCCCAATTAATTTTAGAATTCCTAGGCACCAATTACAGAAGCAGATAGGTTCTTTTAGCGAATTATGAGCACGCAGAGTTCCAAGCATTACTAGACTTCATTGCTTTAGAATGTTCATCAACTGCACTTTCGCTCTTGCACTCATTCACCAATCCATTCACCTAGCTCTTGCAAGCTAGAGCTGGCCAAGCATGCAGTCCAAGAGCTTTGGGAGTCCTCCATTTGGACAGAGAGGCTCTGTTGCGACCTTTGTTTTAGGTCTCTTATAATCCACCAGTTGCTGGGCTAAATTGCTTTGCACAATACTGATTTACAAGCTGCCACTCAAGTATTTATTCCCCAGTTGACACCCTCATTTCTGTGGAGTCTGCTTCTTGTGTCTTGGTATACCAATACTACTACGATGTGGATGTGCTTTTTTCATTTTCAGATAATGGTGCCCTGGGGTCCCTTTTCTATGGTGATGTCTTGACTCTTTCACAGAGAGGAAAAATCCTTTTTTTTTTTTTTTAATCTGACTAGTATCATCTATAGAAGAGGCGCAATTTGGGACCTCTAATTAAAGTCTGGAGTTTCCAGTGCAATTGCATTAGAATCCAAGGCAAGCTGAGTACCCATAGTTCATAGTTGACTTATACCCATGGTTCAACATTCTGATTGGCTAATGTGGGCTAGGCCATTTTTCAGCTTAACATTGTAGTAACAGTTGTACTTACTATAAACCGCCATGAGATGGCGGTGTTGCATATTGGCTTTTCTCCTCCCGGGGAACAGTTCTCATGGGACACGACTGTTATCACCACATTGTTTTGACTAGAGAAAATCACATCTGGTGTTTACATGCTTTTTGTTATGGGAAACCGCTTACAGCAGAGGAACTTGGAAAATTCCATTTTACAGGCTAGGATTTCACAGTGAAGGAATCCATTCGCATGAATCCTACATAGACTAACTTCAACAAATAACTTTAACATTTCTATGGTGATGTCTTGACTCTTTCACAGAGAGGAAAAATCCTTTTTTTTTAATCTGACTAGTATCATCTATAGAAGAGGCGCAATTTGGGACCTCTAATTAAAGTCTGGAGTTTCCAGTGCAATTGCATTAGAATCCAAGGCAAGCTGTCTAGTGGCTAGTGAGCCTTCTGCGGATATTAAAGGAGACCGGGTCCAGAGAATGGTGCAGGACACAAGAAATTAAGACAAACAAAATTACAGACCTTGACAATCACTGTTGCTAAAGTAACTGTTGATATCAGACATATAAGAGATTACATTAAAAAATAAGAAATGATAGCAAGTCAGTCAGTAATGTACTGTAGTTGCCAGGACCACTGGACTATTTATTTCAGGAAGGGCAAAAGTAGCAAGTAAAGATAGTAAAGTAGAGTGATGTTGGTAGCTACAGAACGAAAGTGAATGTGATTGGAATTAAGAGGAAATAATCACAACCAAGGCAGCTTTTGAAAGCATCATGGAAGGAATTGGAGTTTGTGATATCATAAATCTGCCTTTTCCAGTCCAGCACATGCATGCACCATAGCACTCTGCGTCTTGGTATCTGCAAGATCCCCTGCCCCTACTTAAGTTTGACTTGAACAACAGCTCACTTTCAATGTTTAGAAAGGGATGCTTTGGGAGTGGGAAGAACAATGGAAGAGAGGAGGTGAAGAAAGCAGTTCTCTATATGTACATCTGATCCTTTGAGCTTTATTTTCCATGCTACACCAAGGAACACACAGAGCTGAGAGGAGTATTTCTGCTGCCTTTGTTGGACAACCATTAGGAAAAGGGAATGCCAGTTCTGCTGATGACGATCAGCATGACGGTCTTCTACTGGGGCAGTTGGATTGCAGAAACCACGTTGCAGCCTTTGCAGCAGCACTCTTTCCTTTCTGACTGGCAGCTGTTTTAGTCAATCAACATAAAATATGCATTTGTTCTAATCAGGATGTTCATTCCTCCTTCCTCTAACATCTGTCACTTCTCTCAGTCCTGAGGGAAGGGAGAATGCCAACTGTTGCTTACAGGAAGAGGCGAAGCCAAGCAGAACTATTAGGATTTATGATCTGCCTGGCACTACATGTATGACAACATTGGCCCTTGCCTTGCCTTTCTTTTCTTAATTGTCTTCATCCCAATCCTAAACTTTTTCCCACAAGCAAGAGAATGTGACCAACGTGAGAGTCCTACTTTTCATTTGAAACAGATGCATACATATTAAAATGGGGGCTGACAAACCCAGGAATAATGGTATAGAAATGATTGTGGTGGATCTCAGCGGTGCCACTGGTTCTCAGGAAGGAGGGAGCACATTCCAAGGAGGTGGAGCAGATAAGTGGAGGCACAGTCCGGGAGACAATGGTGGGAAAACGAAGAGGTTCAGGATAGTCCCACCCTAGAGTCTCCCAGGTTATTTCCCCTTAGGTTAGGTAGAGTAGCTTTAGTCTTGCAAGATTCTGTCTATTCGGTATGAGCAAATAAAGAACTGGAGTTTGAATGGACTGACTCTTCGTTGTTCTTGGGCTGAGCCTGACAATTATCCATAGATTTTGGAGTGGGAATGGATTCAGCACATAGTGAGAGGAAGCCATTGTACTTAAACATAGCTTGTTTTTAGCATTACATTTAATGTAAGGTTTTCAGCAATCTTTATTGGCAAATAAGTTACCTGCTCTCATATGAAACATACTATGTTTTGTTTAAAGAAAATATTGTTTAAAGATCATGCTAGGAGTCTGAAACATTAGCAACTAAGAAAAATAAATAATAGCTCCATGTATACCTTACTTCTTTTGTTAGAATTTTCCACATTAGAGGTATAACTTTAGCAAAGGCAGTATTTATTTTTGCAGTTTAAAATGACAGGGTGCTCTTTAAGCAGGTATGCCTAAAGTTCAAAATGTTTTCACAAATAAGAACTTTCACAGATTTCACCTCACCCCCATCAACATGTCCTCACTGAATATATCAATTCATAAGTACAATAAGATATTTAGTCCAGTTGCTGAGGAAGTTGTTCAAATTCTCTATTCTGTCCAAAGAGCACAACACTCAGAATTGTTCAGAAGTACTGCATAACAGGCAAGCACAAAAGACAACTACTACAGTGTGATCTGAAGAAAAAAAATCACCTTCTTCTCACACTGTGAGAAAGTTGAATAAGAATTTTCAGTTACTGTGAGGTTTATCTTAGCAGTTCCAGGTTTCTATCAATTTAAGAAGCCCTTCCTTTGAACTTCCAATTGTGCTTACTAACTGCTTTGCATGAAAAGGAAAAGGTAGGAAATGCAACTCAGATGAGCAAACCTATTCCTTAACAAAATGCATGTGCTATGACATGATTATTCCTTGTTCAACATTTTCCTGTGCTGAAATACAGGTTCATAACGGCAGTGCTTAGAAAGGCATCTTCCCCTAGCTTTGAACAATAGTTCACAGACCTGCATTTACTGTATACATTTACTGTTTAACTTATTGGATCCAAGCCATCATCCTTCAATGACTAGAAACGAATCAGTACTCTTAACACCGATATCAAAGCTTTGTACTAGGTTTGGCAATTAAACTCCCTTCGTTTTCCACATTCCCAAGCAGACTCAAGAAACTTAGATAAGTAGATTTATTGCAACCATGTATCCCAGAAATTCTGTGTCTGACATAATACAAGTTAATTTCCAGGTTTGAATCATGGATCTGTTCCTCCCTCCTTTTCAAGCCAATGATCATGGAGCTGCTTATTGTCCAGCCACAACTTTGAAGATTTCTGCCATATGTCCCTTGTTTATAAAATAGCTTTCTCTGGCATGAGAATCAGAGATTTCTGCTTCAGCAGCATCAACTGTTAACACGTAAAGTCATTCAACACTTCCACACATTCTGAATATTAGCAACACAAATGCAGCATACTTTTCTTCGGCATAAATACTTTTCAACCAATTTTTTTTCTTTAAATTCAGAATTATGTCTTTTTTTTTGGCAGAGGATAAATAGATGAGGCTAAGGAGCACTTTAAGCACTTCTTTTCTCTCAAGTATCCATAAAGGATGAACCTCTTTTCCAAAGGGGGAAAAGAACTGCTTCCAAAGAAGTATAAAATATATTAAGGATACGAGAAGCAGAACACATTCATTCTTGTATGATTTTTAGTAGTGGAAAAGAAAGAATCTTTATATCATTAAGCAGACAGCATTCTGCACTAATTTCCAAGGTTTAAAGTAACAAGAAATACAACTCAGGAGCACAAAGTGATTAAAAGGATACTTTTTAAAAAGTAGGCTAAAATAAGCAAAGATATATCTAAGAAGGTTGATTCTGTAACTTTAGACCTATTTGCATAGTGGAAGACTGAAAAAGATGAGATTTAGACTGCCTCTTCAGGAAAAGGAGAATTCTGCAATCAAAGATCCCACAACCCCCACTTGAAAGTTCTTTTTTTTTCCTGTGAAATTTTGAAGCAAACTAGTAGCCTTGTAAGTCTAAGTATGCATAACGGAAACAATTATATGTTCCCTCCTTATTTCATCCCACCTCTATTTTTCTCCTTTTCTCCTATTTTTCATGTATCTATTTTTAAATTGTAAGCCCCTTAGAACTGGAACTTCTCTCATTTTTATCAATCAATCAATCAATCTGTGCATGTGTGTGTGTGTGTCATTAAGAACACTAACAATTCTAAGAAAAAAATCCCTTGGTTATCTGATATCAAAAAAATAAAGATGGGAATTATTAATGACAATTAATGTTGTCATTAATCAGTACCAAGGCACCAAGATTTTTTTGTGAAGAATATGTACTGTGTGTTTACACAAAGCACTTGGTGTTCTGAAGACACTAAGAGGTGCAAATCAAGCTTTTATAAATCCTTCTGTCAACTATTGTCATACCCTCAACAAGCAGCAATTCCAAACTGCAGTTTAAACCATGGTGGAGAACATACACCTGCAATATCATCTAGACTTTTCAACAGTCCGCCTTGTTGAACTCTGGGACTTGTTTGTTTTCCTCTCATCCCCTTTTGTTAGTGTACGTGCAGAAGAGAAAGAAAGGGAAGGAGGGAGGGAGGGAGGAAGAAAGGGACTACTGCACTATAAGTCCAGGAAAAGAAAAAAAACTTTACAATATATGTTAATTTGCTGGATGAAAGAAGAAAGGGAAGTACAGAAACGGTATGTAACCCTAAAAACCCTGCCCATTTTTACATTGTTGTTCACTCATCATTGGATGCTGCCCTGGTTTTACTTTCCAACAGACTATCAGCCCTTCACAGAAAAATGCATTCACTCCTGAATGAAAATGTGATAAGCCAGGTGCCACCCCTAATTTATGTCTATTGTTCTGATTACGGTGCCTTGAATGGCTAATGAAAAGTAAGCTTTGAACCCAAATTCCCCAAAATCATACTGCTGCACTACTATGCCAGAAAGTGAATACTTACCCATTTCAACATTACCTCAAGTCATCTGTAGGTGGATCTGCTACTGCCACCTTCCACTTATTCACTGTGTTGCCATATCACAAATCTATAGCATTTTGAGTACTTGCTCTGTCTGCAAACATGACATAGCCCACTTTACCTTGGTCTAGATATAAAATAAGCATTTATCCAATGTCCTAACCAACTGAAGCAAAACAAAGCAGAAACAAAATACAGTTAGTTACATGGAACAGGACAATATTTTGCTTTATTTTGCACTCGTATATGTAAAATAGCCCCCTCTGATCCAGAGATTGATCTGCTAATAGCCAGTATCTCATGTACGCTTCAATTCCCTGAGGAAGATACTTCTGCCCATATTATGCTGCAACAGATCAATTCATCTTTAAGGTGTCATAAGATTTTCCTGTTGCTGCTTTTAGAAGACAAAGATAGCAAGATTTATTTATTGTAACTCAGATTGCTCTCATATAGATAATCAATACTTCAATATGAATTATTGCTGCACAGTCTTCCAAAATTCTAAGATATCAGGATATTATGTTAAGGTTAAATTAATAAGTGCACATTACTGTAACTTTAATGTACTAATAGTACATTACTAGTACTATCATAAATATCTCTGCATTTACTAATGGGAGCAGCATTTCATTACTGTCCATCCCAGCAGAAGACATATACACTTACCATTATAGCACTACTCTATATAATATTTTGATTCTCAGATTTAAGGCTTTGGATCATTTTCCTCAATAAAAATAAACAAGTATAATGTTTTTGACTCATTTGTTTAATTGGGTTCTCTTTATCTAGTTTTACGACTTGTGTGGAGAACAGATGTTTTAGGTCATATTTATGCAGAAATATTGAACATTAAAAAGGGTTTACAAAATTTTAAGCATTACTGTGCATACGTATATACCATTCTAGTAAAATATAATTCAAGATTTTGCTATCTAGACTTCAACAATAACAACAAGAACTGCCAGATGTGCAAGCTATTTTCAAAACAGTCAGAGGCACCAGAGATCAGAGTGCTAAAATCTGATGGATAATGGAATGGGCATAGGAGTTCCAAAAAGATATTAGTTTACTGATTATACCAAAGAATTTGACGGCATAGACCATAACGAACTGTGAAGAATTCTTAAAAATTCTCCAAACAGGAGAAGTAGTCTGTTCATTTGATAACATGCAAGGATCTGGCTATGGAATGAATGGATGGGGGGGGGGGGAGCAGAAAATACTGTGTGTGTATGTGTATGTGTGTGTGTGTGTGTGTGTGTGTGTGTGTGTGTGTGTATGTGTATGTGTATATATATATAATTTTGAAAGGGGAGAGGCCAAATAAATAAAGATAAGGCAGTATAGAGCCAAGGAACAACAATACTTTCACATCCAACAAAACAATGGAAGTATGCTTCATTGTATGTCCGACACATACAACAAGCCTTCCTTTTTTTAAGCTATTGCAACCCCAAATGCACAGATATAAAGAGAGCGAACATGTATTTTCGGAATGTACAACTTTACAAAAAGAGAAAAAATCCTTGTTATTTACAGGAGGTCTGAAGCTGAAGAGCCAACCTATAATTCCATTTCTTTAATGACAGCTATGTTCACATTTCTTTGACAAACTGCAGGTGGGTGACAACACAGTGTTGCTCTATGCTAACATTACTCAGTCTTATTCAGACAGAGAGGTACAGTGTTCGCGGTTAATATTTCAGAGTTAATTATAGGCCCAAGACAGTTAAGTAAACAACTTTTAAATGCTCATCAATCCCAGTGGGAGTGCTAAGGGTATATTCAACTGTCATGCAGAAATCAGTGGAATTTTTTTGTATAATTTTATTGAAGATTTTAAGAAAGAAGATAAAAACTAATACAAACTAATATAAAGTAAGAAAAAGAAAAGAAGAAAGAAATCAAAGAGAGAGCTAAAAGTGCAAGAAAGGGAAAAAAAGTAAAAGAAAAATAGAAAAAAAATAGCTTCTGATCTTCTTTGCAGAAGTTATAAGTACAATTATAAATTTACCTCTTACTCTATGGTTACAACATAACTCTCTTCTTTCTATAATCTATTCTGTCTAATCATCAAAACCATAAATCATACATTCATTTTTTTCTGTTTCATGCAAAAAGTCTATAAGGGGTTTCCAGTCAGCAATCAACATAGATAAGTCTTTTCTCTGATCAAAGAAGTCAATTTAGCCATCTCAGCAAGTTCCATCATCTTCACCAGCCATTCCTCCATTGTGGGTAGTGCCAAATCTTTCCATCTTTGTGCATACAATAATCTTGCTGCAGTTATCATGTATGAAAACAAAATTCCATGACTTTTTTCCAACTGTTTGTCCATCAATCCCAAAAGAAAAACCTCTGGTTCAGAAATCAATGGATTCTTTAAAAATGCTTCATTTAAGCTGCACTGCCCATGTCATTACAGATATTTAAATGATTTCACTGCCATGCAAAAATCAGACCAGAAGTCGTCACATTATGGGGCTTTTTCTTTTACTCAGTTATACATTGGTTGCATTTCACTTCCCCAGTAATACATTGAATGCTAATTATTTAATTATATTTAATTATTGTTTTTTTTTTACTGGGCTGCTCCAATCACAAACAACTTTGAGCAGCTAATGTCCCAACCTCTGTAAATTGGGTTAAAAACAATACAGTGAAAAGAGAACAAATCAATATTACACAACCTACATATAACACTGGGAGCATTTGTCAATATAACCCAAAATCAAGACCATCTACTACCATAGGAACAAGATTGCAGCATCCCAGCCCCCAAGCCTTGATGGAATAATCCTATTTTAATGGTCCTTCTAAAAACCTGGAAGGGAGAGGTCATTCAGATACCTGGGCACACACAAAAGTCTGTCTGTACTAATAAATGCTTAAAAATGGGGATAAACATAGGCTATGAAGGAGAATTGGGGGGGGGGTGTCAAGCTAACAGTCCCTCACCCAAGTACCCTTTCCCATATATTTAGAAGACTAAACAATGCTGATAAGCTGGAAAAAGATATTAGGAAGTGAACAGAGCAAACCCCTCCCTAGAAAGAATCATGTCCAAACACTGCCTCTTTGTTCTTTCAAAACCTCATTGTCTTTGTAGTTCTGTCCCGTTATGTCATACTTACACCCCAATTGCCTCACTGACCTCACTAGGCACACAGTGTGTCATATCCAACCAAATACTGTTATCTGTACACAATCAAATACCTTCCTTCCATATCCAATCCCTTACCTACTCTAACTTGCATAGATCTACAGTATAAAGAGGGACCGTAACCCCTCCCTTCTTTAGTCTTGCCTTTGCTTCCAGCGCTGTCAATATTGTACATCAATTTGTGCTTCAGTGTAATGTGTCCTGCCTCCAGTTCAAAGGCAGCCCTGGGAAAATTCTCCTACAGCTTCCTTTTATAAATGGATATTTTTTTTTGCCAGATCATAATTCCCCAAAGAAAGGACAAACTGGATATGTCAGGAAGGTTTGGTGTGCTCATCTTCTCTCTAAAATAAAACAGATCTACAAACGGCTGCTGACAAGCTGGTCCAACAGCTGACTAAACTCCTTTATCATGCATGTCTTTGAGAGTGAATTCAAATAAATCAATGAGTGTGTTGATACACTCAGACAACCAGGTGGCTTCAGGATTCACTGCTAAATTGCTTTCTGTGGTTTCTTTATGAGGAGATCTAAGCTAAGAACCGTGGCTTGTTCCCCTAACAATCTGGAGTCAGAAGACAGTATTTGTTCTTGGCTTCTGACTTCTGGATTATTTATGAGAAACAAACCAAGGAGCACAATTTATACATAATGATAAACCAACTTTGAACCAACTTTCCATAGTTTGCTTTACCATGTAGGAATTCTGGCCTATGCTGACATGCAGATATTTCATTGATGATTTTTTTTTATTTAAAAGATTTACATGGCCCTGGGTGGTTCACAATATACAAAAATAACAAAATTAAAACCATTTCACACAACATTCCTATCCCAAATATACATGCGCTCAGCTCAGTTCCCACCCTGGCCCAATGCCTAGGAGAACTGCCAATTTTCACAGCCTTCTGGAAGGTCAGGAGGGTACGGGGTATAGAAACCTCTTCTCTGGCAATGGATTCAGTATATCTATTCTCAACAGTCTATATAATTATGCCATATTCTAATGTAAGTACAAGCATGATAGTTAATGTTCCTGTTCTTAAATTCAAGATCTGAATATTTATTGCCTCGTTTTCCTACATGAAACAACTGCTGTTTATAAATCTAGACAGATATACAGATAAAAACTGTAAATGTATTGTGATTAAAATTTATTTAATTATTACAATTATTTATATGACATCTTGCAGGATCTTACTACTATGCCTTACAACAAACATTTACAATCATAAGTAAAAACACAATAAATATTATGAGACATAAAAATATATCATTTGAATCCTTCCCACAGATAGTGGTGGTAATGGCCCTATGGAGAGGTGTGGGAAAGATTCAAGCTGGATACTAGTTGCTTGTCTCTTCAGAGATCTGATCCACAGGGTAGTTCATACTAATGGCCCTGTATTGGGGTGGGGGGTAGCCCAGCTGAAGCAGGCCTTTGGCGCACTCTTTGCTTGCTTTAGAATCCCACTGTCGTACTCCTCAAAAATATTTTCTTTTCATAAAACACTAAAGACATTTAGCAATTTGCAGCATGTTTTTCACCAGGCGGACATGTTTATCTCAAAGCAAGCCCCTGAGATTTCAACAAAAGTAACTTCAGTTCAGCACTTGCATGCTAATGCCCAGGTAGATAATTTATTCTCAGATTGTGGCTGAAGCAATCAAGTCCTTCCCTTCTACTTCTTTCATGCTTCTCTCCTGGCTTACACCACCCATATAAAATTCACATACAGAAGATTCCTCAATGTTCAATACCCTTTTTGAAAATGCATTGTTTCGCAAGGTTAATATAATTATTACACCATTTTAAAATGGTAATTTGTGCCCAGATTCCAAGGAAGCTTGGCTACATATGAAATAGATAGCTTTGTGGCAATTTAAAATAAAAAGGCTAACTTTTACAACACATAAATAATGAAAGTAGAGGCCAGAAGTGAAATTAGTTCAAAAGCATCACTGAAACATAACAATTCTTAACTTATTAATGAGGTATGTTAAAGGCCAGGAGAATGAAATGATAATACATTAGGTACCAGACACTTTTCACTGGGCAGGGAACTACCCTCGAGAAAGCCCACTCCAAAGCGGCAAACTGCTCTATTTCAGCCCCAGGAGCAGAGCTGTGAAGGCTATTTTAAGGTTCTTTAGCTTGACCAGTCCAGATGCAAGTAAATCCCATCAAACACATACGGGCCTGCACATAACCCAACACCAAACAGCGAGGAGAGAGGCCAACACAGAGAGTACGTAGTATCTTTCTCAGCTTCTCACACACTTCTTTAAAGGGCATACTTTGAACAAACGGATGGACTTCTGCACAAGCCTCCTGGACAATGTTCTTTATTAACCAACTTGCTCCTTCTCTGAAACACAGCCCGCCCAAGAAACCAAGTGTGTGCAGCTCTCTCTTAAGAACAATCAGGGTGATGAAGCCAATGGTTATGAAAATAGGACTGAGAGGCAGGTAGGCAAGGAGCTGCCTGGAGAAGTTGCCTGCTCGATACTTGATGTGAGTGAGGGAAACCAAAATCCATGGAACAGGGACTGAACACTCTCCAACTACAGCCGTCCTACCTGGATAGCAGGCTGGACTGCTGCAGCCAATCAGGTGGCATGCACAGGTCATGGGAGCCAAGGGGCATGTCTGAAAAATCTGCACAGCCCATTTGAAAGCTTTCCAATTGGTTCTAAAAACTAAGCATATATTGGTGTGGATTTACATTGAAATCCAAGAATTCGAATTTAGAAATTGGCACGTGGTATCAGCACTTGCTAATTGCTATATTGTACATTATTTCCTTGTTTTATTTTCTTTACTTATGGTTCTTTTTGTTAAGTTTTCACTAAGAAAGTAAAATTATTTTGGCTCTCTACTGAACTTTGTCTCATGACCTTTTCTCTGTACAGGCATTAACTATCCACAGCTTGAAGCCAGTAGAAACAAAGCCTATCTGGTTCCACAGTAAACTTCCTCCCTAAAAGCATATGGTCTGTTGTGTGATGACCCTGATCCTCAGTAATCATTTCAAGTGAGGACTGAGAAGAGGTGTATTATTGGACCTTAGCCTGACAGCTTAACCAATCACAGTAACAACTCATATTTCTTTCATAATGCATAATTTTACACAAGAGTGTGTCCATATTCCTTCTGTTTTATTGGTCTTTATCACACAATGGTCAGTGGTAAGAGGAAATGAGGCCACCAAAAAACACGGTGGCTAGACACCATCAAAGCCAACAGCAGCCAGAGCATAAAACAACTAAAAGAACCTATACAAGGTCAGAAAATGTGGAGAGAGCTGGTCCATAGAATTGCCGAGAATCGGACACCCTTGAACGGATAGCATCATCATCATCATCATCACCACCATCATCATCATCACACAATATGCAACTGGCCTTTACAGCTGCCCAGTGGACTGGTGGGAACAAAGCACCAATAGCAGCAGGAAACCAATGGTCTGGTCATTCTAGTCCAGTGTTTCTCAACCTCAGCAACTTTAAGCTGTGTGGACTTCAACTCCCAGAATTCCCCAGCCAGCCATGAGAATGATAGACTAGATTTTCTTCACCTTTGCAAGCAGCTGATGCCTTTTATCATTGGAAAACTAGTAATCTGCACCCTTTCTCTTCCTCCAAGAATAGATGCTTCCAAATGACTGATTTCCCATCTAGGGAAAGCTGTCATTTTTTGGCAGACTGAATGTGAAAAGTCTTCAAGTAATTTTGTTCAGAACTGCTGGGAACCAGTGAAATTAATCTCTCTCTTGCAGTGATGCTACTCTGATGAGCAGGAAAAGAGAAGCCTTGTGACTCTCCTCTCACTTCCTAGCAGCTATGCACTGGATCTCTGGGTTCCTTCCAGTTTTTCCTGCCAGAAGTTTTTTTTTCCTTTCTTCTGGTAAACTGATTCTCCTCCTTTCCATCAACTATGATAGAAAGAATGTATGTATGGGGTGGAGTCAGTAGCATGATTGTTGCTGGTTCTGAGCTTCTGATAAAAAGACTATGCAGACAAAAAAGTGACCAATTCATGCATCTGAGTCTATTCACCACACTAAGAAATTCCATCTGTCAAAGCCAAGAGTTTAGGTATAGGCTAATCTCTTTATTGAGGTATGGATTAAAAAGGCAGAATACCAAAATGCAGTTAGGGTTTTCTGTATCTCCCTGCTGCCATCTAGTGGTCGCCCCAACTTGTGCAGAGTTACTGGTCTTGCACTCAAGCGTTCCATCGTTCTTCGCGCTATAGACACCAACAGTTCTAATGTAGGTATTTCCAATATCAGCAGTCAAAGAATGTAGCCTTCCAATGCTCAGAGTCACACTACTGTTACATCTGTGCAGGGAGGTCCGTCACCTTATAGGCGCGGCATCCTTCCGCTTCCATTTGCCGTGAATCGCCTGCACAACCCCGCTGGCGAAGTGCAGATTTACACGATGAGTGCGACCTTAAAAGGTATCTAGGTCGCTCTTCAGAGTTCATGGATTCACGGAAAGGAGAGAAGATTCCTGGGCCTTTTATTTCGGCGTCATTCTCCAATGCACGAAAGGCGACTGTGGGACGGAAGAGGGTCTTCAAAGAGCTCAGACAGACAGAACGCGATTTTCACTCCCCGGTTTCACCAGTTCTCGATGGCAACCGCGGGCATCAGCGTCGCCATTTTACTAGAATCATAGAGATTCACTAGCACCACTTCTTCCGCTTTCCCTTTTAGGGCCCCAACGGTCCAAACAAACGCAGGCGGGTTATTTTATGGTGTGGAAAAATCCGCACGAGCTTCTGCATCTCTCTGCTGCCAGTTAGTGGTCATGCGAATGTTTGCAGCCGTTATTCCAGCCCTACACGGATGGAAAATAACCACGCTTCTTCGTCTGATTCTCGACCCCGTCTGTGGTGAAGCAATTAGAAAGCGGAAGTTTTTGTAGTTTCCTGGAATCTCCAGTTTTTTTTTGGGGGGGGGTCGGACTGCTATTGCCCCTGTAGTGGAAAAAGGTCCATGGTCCCCTCTTGTGCAAGGGAAAATCTAAGATAACAACTTTTGTGCTTTAATGAAAACATATTCTCCAGGTTTAAACACTTTTGTGATAGGAGGATGTCCTTTGTTTGTCTGTTTATTGGCCGTTGAACTCCAGTGGACTTTGCGGTCCAATATGCGGTTCATATGTTCCAAAAAAAAAAGGAAAAGCAGCCGAAGAAGGACCTGTCAACCCCAATGTTCCACAGACTATTGAAAGCGCAAAGGTTTTGTTTTTTTTACCGAGATTCCGACACTTCTAGCTGATAGGTCGTTCCGTGGCTAAAATGGCCCAATCAGCAGCCGGCATGACACGGCACGTTGGCTATGATTTGGCGATGCTATTGTGACGCAATTGGCTTCTCTGCCTTGGCGGCTGGCGGCACTAAATGCGTGCGAAAAGTGTGATATCAGCCAGTTCGATTTAACGGGATTTGGGGGGAGGTTTCGGGGTTGACTAAGGAAAGAGGCCAAACTAGCGTAGAAAGTGACTTGATCCAGTTCTGACTTAAGGTAGGCAGGAGGAAGAGACCACTGTTTAAAAGCGGGAAAGGGTTTCCTGCCTTTATTTTACTGCTATTGTAAAGCGCTTCGTTCTCAATATTCCGTTATCCAAGATAGGTCCTTCCGCGTTCTCCCTACACTGCGGCGAGCGATGATACAGCCGCACGGACAAAAGGCCCAGTTCCAGGGGCCAACCCCTATCTCGAGTTTCCTATTGTTTTTTTAAATTGAATTAAAAGGTGTTCCATTCAATTTTTTAGCTTCCTGCCCTTCGTGTTTGAAGCCAAAAATGTCACTATACCATTATTAATACATCGATACAGCTTAATTTTGTATAATATATATGAGGTTTTCACCTCAACTGAAAGTTTAATTTCTCAGTTTTATTGAATAGTTATACATACAGTATACATACATTTTGTACAAAATACTCTGCAAAGTTTTACGCATGTCCGTTATATTTTGCTAGTAATATTTCACCATTTATTGAAACTTGCTTAAATCTAGAAAAAAATCAGGTCTTCAGGTATCCCATGCTTTTTTAAATGGACTCCCCTGTGTGCAGCATCAAATAACAAATTATTTTTATGGTGCAATGAGGATTGTAGTGGTCTCTAAAAATCAAGAGGACATATGTAGAGTATACCATGATTTAACCCAAACTTTTACATGGAAAGTCAACAGATTTCTGACATGCCCCCTCTTTCCTTCCCTTTTTTCCTCTGGTTAAAACACTCCAAATACATTTTTTTCTTCAAGATTTTTCTCACCTTGATTATTTCTAAATCTTTACAGCTTTATACTATCCTTTTTAAATTATAGTAATGTTAACTGTACCCAGTAGTCTTAAGTATGGTCAAAATGCAAAATGTTTGTTTGTTTGTTTCTTTATTTATTTATAATTTGATTTATATCACTGCCCCAAAATGCAAAATATTTATTTATTTATAATTTGATTTATATCACCGCCCCATCTCCCCCAAAGGGGACTCTGGGCAGTTTACAAAAAAACAAACAATTAAAATAACATATCATAAATATAAGTAATTAAACTAGATATAAAATAAGTATAAAATCCAAGAAGCAACAAACTTGTGTTTAAAAGGGCTCTATGGCACCAGCCATCCCCAAGAGGAGCTGTTACCCCTCCCTTCTTTTTAAATATAAAAATAAAATAGTGGCAACTTTATTTTTAACTTTTCTAATTACTTTAATTTTTTTCCACAGCAGCTAAACATTGGGTCATCTAGTCTCAATACAACTTTCAGTTGTGAAAACTAGGTATTTTTCTATGCAATCAATTACCAAATTAGAAGAGGACCTTTCCTTAATCATAACGTTGTTAACATTTGTTCAGGAGACTTTGGAGAGGAACTTTGTGAAAGCTTTCTGAGAATCCACTGTCACAGAATTCTAAAAGGAAGGCAGGGCTTTCCTATACAAAAGCCAAGTTAATTCTTCTTTAATAGGACTTGTCCTTCTACAAGATGCATAATTTTATCATCTATAGCACTTTCCCAATTTGCCCAGAACAGTCTTTAAACTGTTCTATAACTTCATAGCCCCATCTCCCCAAACCTTTTTAAAAAATATGCTACACTAGTCACTTTTCAGTCCTCTAGAATAGAGAATGATTTTAGGGATGGATTACAATGTTTTGTTAAAATGTTAAATGAACACAGCTTGGATCCAGTGATGTGATTGTTTTTGTCAGGGTGGTCTCTCTGGTCACCCTATTTGCCTCAGACTCTTAAGATACTTTTCCTAAAACTATCAGCCCTAGTACAGGTATCTGTCATATGTCTTCTACAGTAAACACAGCCATTTTTGCAGTTTCTTTTCCTCAAAGTCCAACAAGTTCCCTAGAGATCGTCCCTGCATTTCATGTATTTAAAGATATTTTTACTGTGGGCAAGTTGCTCCTTGAAATCTGTTTTCCCATATCTTACTGCCATTTCCTTTGTACAAGCTTCAGTTCCTTTGTATTGTCTTTGTTGGGGCAATACCTCTGTTTTCTGAGGTAAACTTTGAGTCAAGCTTGACTCCTTGTAACTTCATGGACACAGCCATATAGTTTTCTTGGCATGATACAGAAGTAGCTCACCATTTCATTTATCTATATTTTTGTCTTTCACTTTCCATTCTAACCTACAGCCTTGGAATTCCTTGGAAGTCTCCCACTGAACCAGGCTCAGCCCTGCTTAGCTTGTGAGTCCAGACCTGCGACTTGCTGAGTCCTTACAAATAAATAACAGGCTGCAATCCTAAACATTCATATTTTACAGTTAAAAGCATATCCCCCGTTGGGGGAGTTGGGCGGTCATATAAATTTAACTAATAAATAAATATAGCAGAAACCTAACTGCATTTTTAAAGAAAAATTAATTTCCTTGGGGGGGGAGTGGGCGGAGATTTAAAAAATGCAATTAGTAGGAACAGGAAAAACTTTTAAGTAGTTCTTCCTCTACTCAATTCAACATTCCAGACTGTGGAATTATCATTGCAAAAAAAGCTCCTGGAATTGTGTTATGGATTTGTATGTAGTGTGTACCAGTATTACCACTTTTAGTATTTATGCAATTAGTCAATAGCTTGCAGGGACTTCAATAATATTCCATAATAAATATATTATGGATTGGATTTTATGAACCTTGTTTGTCCCACCCTTTCTGCATATTCATGAGAAGAACTGGGATTCCTTTGGAATACGTACACTTCAAGAAATGCATTCAAATTACAAAAACATTAATTGCTGAATAAACTATATTTCACCTCACATTTATTCTCACATTATCTTTGTATTAATATTGTTGGTATTCTCATTTCAAGCCATATTTTGTTGATTTAAATAGATATCTAGCTTTTCTAATCTTTAATACTATTAAAATGAAAAAAATGATATTCTACTGCCTTAACAGTTATAACTTTGGGAAAGCCATATTTCAAATGTAACCTTTGAATTATAGCTTTGATTGGACTTTCTTTACAGTGGTACCTCAGTTATGGACTATGTATCCTGGGGAAGTCCCAGTGTATTTTCCTACATTATCAAGCTCTGGATACCAAATAAAAAATGCTTGTACACATAGGCTATTGGGATGTAACCTGGCAATGTTTTTTATCATCTTGAGTTAGATCCAGTGGATTTTCAATCTGATTTTTTTTCAAGAAGAAAAGCAGTATGCAATTAAACCAACAATAATAATGTGTTATTTTAATCATAATATCACATTGCTTTGGTATCTGCAAGAATGAAGAGTAGTTTAAAACTATTGTATAATAATGGTTCACATGGGGGGAAAAACCCTAGTGTTTGGAGATTTCTAGGAAAAAACCTATTTCTGAAACCCTGGAAAACAGCAACCTGTCAGTTTTGAAAATCTTGAGCTAGTTATATCAACAGTCTGACAGAAAGGCATCTTCCTATATATTTATATTCAGAATCAAGTGCTACTGTCTACAAGGAATCTAAGTCTTTGTAAGTATTGTTAAAACTGCAGCTTACCCTGAATAATTTGATCCAATGTACATTTTATTTGGAAACATACCTCATGAATCTTTCTTTTTAAATAACCTGAGTAGGATCTAACTGCTTGGTTTTAATTTTTCATGCTGATTATAGAAGTCTGTTGCACCACAATATTAATTCTTGTTTCGTTCCTGGCATGTACTGTAAATGTAGGTTTGGAGGAATAGATAAGCTAAAAGAATGGTTTAAAACATGTCAGACTTTCATTTCTATGCATTTTTCCCCATAGATTACGATGGGTGATTTTGAAAAGGGTAAAAAGACCTTTGTTCAGAAATGTGCACAATGCCATACAGTTGAAAAAGGTGGAAAGCACAAGACAGGCCCTAACCTCTGGGGACTCTTTGGCCGGAAAACAGGACAATCTGCAGGATTTTCTTATACAGAAGCAAACAAGAATAAAGGTAAACTATATATGTAAAAAAGGCAGAATGGTGGTAGCAGCTTGATGAAAATTGCATTATAGTTATTTTATGATAGTACCCCTAAATTAATTGGTTCCAGTGTTAGAGAAATAAAAATGCCAATTAGTGATTACTTCCCAATTTAAAATAGATTTGTTGGATGTCTTCTGAAAACGGCTTTCCAATATAATGCAAGAGTAAGAATTTGCCGCACTCTTTAATTTTGACAAACTACATCCCAAACATCCTCAGTTAGTGTGACCATTAGTAAGGGATACTGGAGTTGTTAGTCACCAGTATCGGAGAGCTATAGGTTCTCCATTTCTGTGGAGATGCACACTCTGTTTCTTTACGAAGTACGTATCCTTGATTTATGTTTAATGTTTTGGATATTATTAGATTAATAGTTCATTCCATTTATGGTGTGCTGTGCAGCTGCTTAGGCCAATGCTACAAGAATTTGTGTCAGAACTGTGCCTTGATTTCAACCCTGTGTAGCAAAGATCAATGGTGGTGCTTGTCAGTTTGTAGTATACTAGGGGTAGTTTGAGCTGGCCAGGAACCAATGTCAGTGCAGATTTTTATTTATTACGAATGTCACTTGACGAGCAAATATTAGTTATATTAAGCTGCAATTCTAGACCCATCTGGGAGGAAAATTTGACTGAACATAACGGGTCTTGCTACGTTTCAGTCACAGTGCTTGATTTTTAAGCTTTTTATATTCAGAGGCTACATACTGTGTCCTATTTACATGGAGCTGCCCTTGAAGACTATTCAGAGCGGTGCAAAATGTGATTGCCTGCTTACTAACAGGTGAGATGCATTACAGCAGGAGAACATCTTTATCAGGAGAGTTGCACTGGCTGCCAATCTGCTTCCAAATCAGATTGAAAGTGCTGGTTGTTACTTATAAAGCCCTTTATAACTTTAGGGGCCATCTTACATTTGGGACCATCTGCAGAATCCACCTGTCTAGTATGGGCTGGCCAAGAAAGCAAGTAGTGGATACCCACTCCTCAATATTATGCCCCCCCAGGACATGATCCCTGTGGAACAGCTTGCTGCCTACCCAAAGTTAGGATAGCTCCCTCCCTTTTAATATTTAGGAAGGCTGTTTTTTCTTATCGTGGAGCTTTAGGGACAGAAGGTGCCAAGACCTGGCTCTTCCCCCAAGCATTGGGCTAGGATGGGGTTGAGCTGGGAGACTGGTCTGGCACCTGAGGTCTGTTTTTATCTTTGTTTTTATGGATTGTTGTGAGCCACTTGGAATCCTTATATGAGATAAGTGGTCATAAAAGTCCTGTAAATGAATAAATAAAGTAATTTGAGAATAGCAATCCACTGGCTGCCTGGTTGTTAATGTTGGTTTTACTCTCAGTATGTTTCATGATGTTATGAAGATACGACATTTTACATACTGAATATTTTTGGAGTATTCTGTATTATTGTTTTATTCTGTCAGCTGCCTGGAGTCTTGGAGGCAGCATACACAAATTATATAAACAAAATAAAAACGTTGGAATGTAATGGGAATAAAATCTGTTACAATCTTTTACAGTGGAGATATACCTTATTGTTCTTTCACTACAGCAATATAAAAACTATATCATTAATCTAGGTAGGTAGGTAGGTAGGTAGATATCCCATGAAATAGTTCAAGGTAATGGTTTACTTTCGTATACTATATCCCCACAGAAAACCCAGCTAATTAGTTTAATGACTGAACAGGAATTCGAACTGGGTTTCTGGTCTCTCTTAACTACCACCCCTTTTTTCTTTTTGTGCACTGTGACAGCTAAATCAGACTGTTGAAATTCCACTGCTATCATTTTGGGTTATTTAGTTTATACTGAGAGTGGCTAGAACCTTTATACACCAATTTGTATCCACCTCAGTTTTCTACTAACAGATCTTTAGATTAGGCATCTTAGCCTTGGGTACCTGGCTTTTCTTTTTCTTTTTTGTTTTAAAATTGAAGGGCATGTACGTACCTACTGTCAGCTGTTGGAGAAGGCAGATATTGTTAATTCCTCCCCCTTAACTTTGCTTGTTCAGGGAAACTTGCCTGATTATTTATTTGTTTATTTATTTATTTATCGTATGGCAGCACATCATACATATTACAAATATATTTCCAATAAATTGGAAATATAAAAAGTTATATAGAAAATGGATTCTACATATGAGTATATGCATTCACAGTTTATTCCACTGTGCAAGTTGAATTGTGCAAATTGTGCAATCAATTGTGCAAGTTGAATTGCACAAGATTCAACCCAGGGTTGAACTGTGGAGTCCTTGGTGCTCTCTGAAAACCCACACTCACTAGCACTGATGATGTTATCTATTTGGTGTGTTGCCAAGTGTCCAAGCCTTGATCAGGTGCCTGAACAATTGGTTCTTTTAGATCCAGAGATAATAGCACACCAATGGATAAAGAAACTTAAAGCTTTATTAGAAACTTAAGCAAACAAAGTCAAACAGAATCACAGTTTAAACAGATTACACGAAGCACAACAAGCATAGCATACAGAAAGAAATACATACATACCAAACAAGGTGATACCTTTATTCTCTTGTTGCTACCAGGAACTTGACTAAGATAGCAGAGAATAACCCCAAAAGGAATGGCTGTTCCACAGCACCCAGCGTCCTGAGCCTGTATCAAAGTTCCCAAACTCCAAAGACAATACTAAGGTTTTTATCAAAGCCTGGCTCCCAAACCCCGTGACCAAGCCCAGACTGACCTTGACTGGGATTCCTCCTGGGGCCTGGCACCTGTTCATGACATCATTCCCAGAGCCTGGGAAGCCATCAGATAAGCCAATGCCTAAGCATAAACAATTTCTTATTATCCCCCCCCCATTCCAAGCCGCTGGAAGGGCAGCTGGAGGAGTGAACTTATGCTTAAACTTAACAAGCTGGGGGTTTTCTCTCCTCGCCACTTCCAACAAAGATATGTTCTGGAGGGCTGTTGGAGGAGTGGGTATATTCTTCTTCTCTTCCCCCTCCCATGCCAAGCAGAAATAAAAACAAGCCAGTTAAACATCAGTATAACTCAAAATAAACTCTAATCTCCTAGGTGTGGGGGGAGGAAAATCAAAACATGCCACCTAACTCCTCGAAATACAATGGTCTTCCGCAGGTTGCCACTACAGTTGGGTAATGAAACGTCTGCAAGCAAACAACCAAGCTCAGAGAGCACCAAGGCCTCCATAGTTCAACCCTGAGCTACAGATATTCTCTTCTATTGGTACCACGTATGGGTGTCAAACGCTTCAGAAAGCATGCAAATGGGAGAAATTTACATGTAGGCAAACATCCACCAAGGAACAACTATTCTTTCTGTATGTAAACAGGAAGCAAACCCCACACTCACTAGCACTGGTGATGTTAACTAGTTGGGTAATGAAACGTCTGCAAACAAAAAAACAAGCTCAGAGAGCACCAAGGACTCTGAAGTTACATTTCTTGGAAGGTTTACTACATTATCACAGGCAGACTGTGATGGCAGAAAACAGACCAACCTTCACTTCTGTCACATATAACATAATTGTATCATCAACTAATACTGCAATGATACAATCAAAAGTTTGTAAGGGTAAACTAGGAAAATAATTAATAAACCCATTACAATCAATTAAAATCTGGCTATACAAAAAAAAAAAAAAAACCTTTAGTAACTGAGCCCCTAATGGACAGTTTAATATAACGTGTGGTTATCCTGGCTGGGAAATCAGAGAATTGTGGTCCTAATACAATTGAAGGGCACCAAATAGGAAAAGCTTATATGTTGTGTGTTGTATTTTAAAACAAAAATTATTCTAGTTGACAAGAGAAAATAAGTGAAAAGGTTGACATAAATAAGATTTGTTTGGTTCTCAGTCTTGACAATTTATTCCAGTTATATTCCATTAATAATTATTACTATTTAATGCTAATTATTTTATTGTATGAGCCAGTTTGGTGTAGTGGTTAAAAACCAGGAGACTGTGAGTTCTAGTCCCGCCTTAGGCACAAAGGCAGCTGGGTGACCTTGGGCCAGTCACCTTCTCTCAGCCCTAGGAAGGAGGCAATGGCAAACCACTTCCAAAAAACCTTGCCAAGAAAACTGCAGGAACGTGTCCAGGCAGTCTCTGAGAATTGGACATGATAGAACAGATTAAAAAAATATTGTATAATAAAAAGCCTCTCTGATTATATTAGAAAGATATGCCATATGGTTTTTGTTACCAGAACCCTAGTAAAATACAGAAGTGTTTTACTTAAATGATACAACTAAAACATTAACCAGTTCATGAATCCTAACTTGATAATTCAGATGTGCTTCAGAAGTTAATTAGAGTAGCAGATATGTGCTAAATGTTAAATGAGATCTTACAATAATCAAAGCTGGAATTTGCTTGACAATCTTTTTTTACCTTTTGAATTTAATTTTTTTCAGATACTTTGATTCAAAACCTATAATTGATGGGTACAATTAAAATATTAATAGAATATGAAACAGATATTTCATAATTGTCTATATTTTTCAGGTATTGTCTGGAATGAAAATACACTGATGGAATATTTAGAGGACCCAAAGAAATATATTCCTGGAACAAAAATGTTTTTTGCCGGCATTAAAAATAAAAATGAAAGAGCAGATCTCATTGCATATTTGAAAAAGGCAACTTCATCATGAAACATTGCAGTTTCTGAATACCAGAATAATTCATAATCTGGTGTTTTATTATTGTTCTGGCAGGGGTTCATTAGACATTGCCTTAAAGAAAATAAAAAGATTTCTTTAAAAAATTAAGGGAAAATAGTGTCTTTTCTTTTTACATACATGGTCATATCCCAATAAATGTCAGTTCTTCCTTTTATTAATCTGTTTACAGTATGTATAGATGTTCCTATAACAGACTTCTCAGATAGTTCAAGACAAAAAATAAAGGAACTTGAAGTTTAGTAATGATGAACAGACAACTGGCTTAGGTAAATCTCTGTGGAAGTTGGGGGGTTTTTTGTTTTGTTTTTTGAGGTGATTGTGTTTTACTTAATAGAATAGAACTGGGGGGGGGAGCGAAGAAAAAAATAAGGTCATGGAGACATATATTACCTTTCTCCAACTGTTTTTCCAGTTAATAAACTAGCCATTCCCGCTTAAATTCAAAGTATTGCAGTGTCTCAGAACTCATCTGTTTTATGCATGCATTAATTCAAAAGAGACATTAAAATACCAGCTTCCACAGTGTTAAGTAAACTGTTACAAATTTAACTTGAGTAGGCTATGATCTGATATTTTTAATTTTTTTAATTGAATGGTAGTTTACATAAAGAGAAAAGTAACAACAAAGAATATACAAATGTTATGAAGACAAATACAAAAAATAAAAAGACTAAATCAAAAGTGAAAGGCACTGTTAACACAAAAGTCCAAAATTTGTTCATAATTTCCATATATCATAAGAGCTGACAAAGTTACACCTGTTGAATATAATCTGCCCAAACTTGATAAGTGTGATTCTTGCCTTCATTATTCTAAATTTATCATTATTTTCTAATAAAGCAGTTGAGAAAGCTTTTTTAATCTACAAAACAATTGTTAAGTTCTCCAAAAATTTCCAGCATTGAGCAATACATTTTGCTGCCACAAGTAAATAGATAATCAGTTCCTTATTTTTAAGTGAGGCATTGGATCATATAAACAGATGCAACAAACCCACTTCTGGAGACCATTTGACTCTTTGTTTAGTAATAATACTAATTTAAGTAGAATCTCTGAACCAATTTCACTAAAAATTCTGCACCAGAAGGTTACCACCTTACTGCATGATCACCAGATATGGTAAAAAGATCCCTTTTGTTTACAGTCCCTCCAACAGTTTGAAGTCTGATTGTGTAATATACATGCTAATTGAGCAGGGGTTAAATGCCACCAGTGTAACCCCTGTTAGAGATAATCGGGTTTCAACCAAGCACGTCTCACACAAGCTTGAAGGAGGAGGCAGCCGCTGCTGTAACCTAATCTTACTTGCTTTGTGTGGGAGGGGCTGAACCCCAATTTCCTTTTCCTGTTCCCTTCGTCTTCCTCCCAAGGAGGATGGTCAGCTATGGCTGTCCACGTTGCTCACACTTCCATTCAGGTGGGCCACATTAAGAAGCATGTGGGTCTCGTCAGAACCTATTGCTCGCACGCATGGACCGTTTCTACTAAGAAACTGAGTTACAATAAAACTAAGCTCTTTTTATGTTACTTTAGATTAACGTGTGAAGTGTTTATTTTGTGTTTTGGAACTGATTAAGCCTTGTGCAAGTTTATTGGGACGCTTCTGCTCTGCTAAACTAGATAAAACTGCGTGGACTTCTGTTACTAGCATTCCAGAATTCCTACAACCGCTTCAACTGTAACTCTTGGATAGAGGCAGAAAGAAAATCTGATTTTCATAACAATTGCCATTTTGGTTCAACTATTGAGTTGCCTAAAGCAAGGGTCGGAATTGGCGGCTCGCGAGCCAGATCTGGCTCTTTGGCCTCCTGACGCTGGCTCTTTTTCCATCTTTGCCGACCGACATCAGAAAGCCGGTCTCCGGAAGCGGCGCGAACCCTGGAGAAGACGCTGAGACAGAGACGCTGATTGGTGGAGGCTCAGAAGGAAGGGCGCCCCCACCAATCAGCGTCCCTGTTTCTTCTCCAGGAGAAGAACCCTGGAGAAGAAACAGAGACGCTGATTGGTGGCAGCGCCCTTCCTTCTGAGCCTCCACCAATCAGCGTCCCTGTTTCTTCTACAGGAGAAGAACCCTGGAGAAGAAACGGAGATGCTGATTGGTGGCAGCGCCCTTCCTTCTGAGCCTCCACCAATCAGCGTCCCTGTTTCTTCTACAGGAGAAGAACCCTGGAGAAGAAACGGAGATGCTGATTGGTGGCAGCGCCCTTCCTTCTGAGCCTCCACCAATCAGCGCGTGCCAAAGCGCCCCCTTCCACGCGATTGGCTCCCGCCCGCAAACCCCGCCCCCTGGCTCTCGAGCACTTCAAAATGTGCACGAGCATACCAAAATGGCTCTCGGCTCAAAAAGTTTGCCGACCCTTGGCCTAAAGCAATATCCCAAGCACTGTTTCAGCCAAAAGGAGCATCCCTATCTTGATTTGCAATAGTCGTATATACCATAGATCGTGGACATTACAGTATTCCTTTTGGCTGTGCCATATAAGTTGATATTAAATTCTCAAAGATAGGGAATGGGCAAGTTGTGGAATTCCTAACTTTTTTATCCAGTAGACTATTAAGTTAATGTCAAAAAAACCAAGGCAAGCAATACGTTATCAATCTTGTCTTTATTACATAGGCCAGTATCGGTATAAAACCATTTATCCTATAAAAATATAATTCTTCAGTAATTTTAATTAGGTTAATCCATATTTATCTCCCCCCCCAACAAAGGTTGTTAGAGGTGCTAGAGGGGAGATGCCACCAATCAATGTAAAATACTTCCCCCTCCCCATCTGAAAAATTGTTTTGGTAAAGGCATTATTAAATTTTGTTTAGCTTCGGAAAATTCTTAGGCTGAAAAGGTATATAATTTTAAAAATTGTCATTTTCTTATTCAATGCTTAGCCAGGTCTTCTAATATAAATTAGACTTGTGCTGCTTGTTAATAGATTTTTAAATTTGGAACCTCCGAGACTCCCTGTTTTTGTGGCCAATATAAAATCTGTCTATTGGTTCTTGGTTTCTTAGAAGTAAAACAAAAAGCTTCCAATCTTTTCCTATATTGTTAATATTTTGTCTGGAATTTCTGATGGATGGGATTGAAATAAGAAATTAAGTTTTGAAAGGACCTTCATTTTAACAGCTGCTATCTGGCCTAAAGTATTCAAATGTTGTTTAGTCTGACTTTTCATTTTTTTTCCAGGCTGGATTAAAATTACTATCGAATACTTTTTAAATATTCCTAGTACTGTTGATCCATGGGTATTTTTAAGGATTTGTATGCAGTTGGAATTCTTAAAACATTAGATACCACTCGCTGAGTTGCGGCAGAAGTATGGAAGAACATCAAATATTTTTTGAAAATTCAGTGAGCAGCCTAATACTTCTGCAAACCCAGGTTCCTCCTTAATATATTTGACTGCAGAGCTAGGATTCAACAATGTACTGTATCATCTGCAAATAAGCTCAGTAAATATCAATTATCTCCAAATTTAATCCCTTGAATTTGATTGTTAGTCTGCCATGCAATTGTTAAGGCTTCTACAGCCAAATTAAATAAAAGGTGTCAGGGGCATCCTCATTTAATACCTCTCAAATTACAATAATAATTGCTCAGCCTTATCTGTGTGTCTGTGTTAATGTATAGCTGATTAACCATGTTAAGAAAATAGGGCCCAAATTTAAATTTCTTTAATACCTGCTTTAAAAGAAAGTCCCCTCCTGAGAATTCAATACCTTGAATATATCCAGTGAACATTTAGCTGAAGGAGTCATATTAACTTTACCAAAAATGTGATATTTAACCTTTTCCTAATAGGGATAAATATATTTCTTTTTGGAATACAGTCAGTTTGATCTAAAAGAATAATCTCATTTTAAATAATCATATTTACAATAGATTTACATATAAGTTTGCCAATATTTTTTAAATATAATTTATAATCCACATTGAGAAGTGAAAGAGGTCAAGAAGTTAGCTCCCGTGGATCTTTGCCCAGCTAGGGATTCAAATTATTTTAGAATCTTTCCAGGAACTAGGGAGAAAGCCTCCCTGATATAATGCAGTATAAAGTAGTGAAAATTCTGCTATGAAATTTTTTTGAAGTTGAAATTCTTTGTAAGCTCTCCTGTCAAAGCATCTGGCCCTGGAGATAGATGATAGATAGATAGATAGATAGATAGATAGATAGATAGATAGATTTATTTATTTATTTATAGTGATATTTATACCCCGCCTATCCCCTCCCTAATGGAGGACTCTAGGCGGCTTACATTCATATATATACAATTCAAATTATACAATTCACCAAATTCAATTCACCGCGTGTGAAGGAAGGGGGGTGAGGGAACCGACTCTACTAGGCTCCGGACTACAATTCCCAGGATGCCTTGAGCCGGCTGCTGATGTCCTGTAGCTGTCACATCTGGGTCCGTTGTCACCACTGCCATTCGATCTTCCTCCGATCCTCTCCTTCGGTGGAGCCGACTTCCTGACAGGACGCCAGCAAATTAGCCCACTTAAGGTGGTACCCATTTTATATACTTGCTAGGCTTTCGAACTGCTGGGTTGACAGGAGCTAGGACTTAGCAACGAGAGCTCACCTCGCGCGCGGGGTTCGAACTGCCAACCTTCTGATTGGCAGCCTACAGCTCAGCTGTTTAACCTGCTGAGCCATCCGCGTCCCAGATTTCCTGCTTTTGATACAGTACAGTACTCTTAAAAGTCTCTGTAATTGTGAGGTTTCGTTCACTTACCTGGCAACCAGCCAACATGCCGGACTCCGAACTGGAAGAGGAGCCAATCACAGGAGGCAGCAGTCTCAGCGCGAAATTGACTGGGGACCCGGAAATGCTGATTGGCCGAGGCTCTTAAAGAAATACGCCTCCGCCAATCAGTGCACACCAAAGGAGAGCAGAAAGGCGGGCTGAGCAACGTGAAGCCCGATTGCCCCTGCTCTCCCAAGGTGCGAAAAACGGAATAAAAAGCCGGCGCGACTTACCTCAGGTGCCGGAGACAACCGTTCTACCCGTTCTGTGAAGAAGCCTCTGGAATCCGTGCCGGATCCTGCTCCCGATCCTCGCCTTGTTACAGCCCCGGACCTCGCTACTGAGCCCTGCTTGGATACCACCCCGGACCATGCTCTAGAGCCCTGCCGTACCGCCGTGCCGGACCCTGACTCCATGCGCTTCCCCGCCGCCTCACCAAGCCTAGAATCCAGGCCTTACCTTGCTGCTGTGCCAGGCCTCGCGCCCGCGTCTCTTCCGGTTGCCACGCCTCCGTTCTTGCTCCCTACGGAAGAAACCAGCATAGGGGTAAGCGCTGCCACCTTGCCTGCTCCTCTACTGACTGCCCGAACCACCGACTCTCTGTTGCTCCCCGCTCCGGAGCCAGCCGACGCTGGCCACCAGTGGGCTGCCTTTGTCGGGCCCCGGTCTACCCAGACTCCCACCAGCCTAGATCAGCAGTCAAGCCCAGCTGACGCCAGCCACCAGTGGATTGCCTTTGTCAGGCCCCGGTCTACCCAGACTCCCAACAGCCCAGATCATCAGTCAAGCCCAGCTGACGTCGGTCACCAGTGGGTTGCTTTTGTCGGGCCCCTGTCTGCCCCCAGCCCCGTCAGCCCAGCCAACTCCACGCCCGTGGACACCTTGCCTGTCACCTCCGGTTCGCCACCGGCTGCAGCTTCTTCTACAGCGCCCGTCCCCTCTCGTCTCCTTCCTGAATGGCCAGGAGTATCCCCAGAACTCACTGCTATCCAGCCTGAAGAAGAAGAAGAGGACTGTGTAAACTGGGCGGCTTGTGTATCTTGTAAATAAAGTTATTTCAGTAACGCTTCCATGTCAGTCTTAGTCGGAACAGGACAGTAATCTCCAAATTAGAGAAAGGGCATCCATATATTGGATAACTTCTGGAAAATTAAGCCTATTTAAAAATTGATTAATTTTAGCCAATGACTGATCTGTCAATCTATACTATATTATTGCTTTAAAAAAAAAGTAAATTTCTTGCTGATATTAATAGTCTTAGTGGAAACCTGGCTTTAGTATCCTTAATTGCTTTAATACATCTTTTTTCTTTATTTCTCTTTTTTCTCTATTTCTCTTTTTTTTTGCCAAAATTCTTGAGTTCTTGTTACCAAACTCATAGTACTTCTGCTTTAAAGATAACAATTGAACAAAAATTTTATTTATCTCTTAAGGCATCAAGTTCTTTCCTTTGTCCTCTTGCTTCTAAATATGAGATGATCCAGTTCTATTATACTCCCTTAATACATTCTTAACGTTCAAGTGTACCTAATTTATTATTTGCTATAGTTTCTTTATTATCCTACCCATCTGTTTTATGCATTCCCCTCTTATGACTGCCTTCATGGCATTCCACCTCATTAATAATTAATAAAGAAGTTTATATGGTATCATTTTCCTGAAAACAAATTCTTATGTTATTTGTTGCTTGACCAATATGTTACAAAGCAATAAAGGGTTAAAGTACCAGTTATAGGTGAATGTGGTTTTCTCATTCATTTCAAAAGCAAAGATCACAGGTGCATGGTCAGTTATAAGTATAGGCACAATTTCCCCTTGCTGCAAACCACAGATTTTTAAATTTTATGGGATAATTTATATCTATATTGTCAAGGTATTTTATTATGGGTTGAATATTTACTTTTACTTTTAGATTTAGATATACATTTTATTCAAGAATTTTAGTCTTAATAGTGTGCGCTGCTATTTCAAATTCTGCTTACTCGCACAGTATCTGTACACTTGATTTTATTGTACTCTTTCTTTCTCTTTGTTTTTAATGCTAGTCACTGACCCAAATTAATACATCTAATCCATAGCTTTCCAAACTCTGTGTCGCGACACATTAGTGTGTCACAACAAAACCCGGAAGTGCTGATGGCACGTCGCTGCCGCCCCTGCAGCGGCGGCACACATGGCGGCGGCACGCCATCAGCGCTTCCGGGTTTTAGTGCAAAACACGAGGCCGTCGCCGCCGTGCACGCCGCACGCGCCCCCACGCTGCCGCCGCCGCCTTTGATATATCACCAACGGCGGGAGTTTGGAAAGCACTGATCTAATCTAACCCCTCACTGCAAATAACTTTGAAATGTTTTAGATGCCCCAATATAATATTCTTGAATGAATTTGAATGAATTTGATGTCTACCAGAATAAAAAGTAAATCCATTTACCACAGGTGTCATGATTTCCCAAATGTATATAGCAGTGCTTTCCAAAGTCCCGCCGTTGGCGACACACCGGCAGTGGTGGCGCGGTGTGCATGGCAGTGGCCTAGTGTTTCGCGTTAAAACCCGGAAGCACTGATGGTGCACCGCTGCCGCGCGCGCCGCCGCAGAAGCGGCGGCAACGCACCATCAGCACTTCCGGGTTTTGTCGTGACACAGTAATGTGTCACGACACACAGTTTGGAAAGCTATGATATATAGGATCATGTCTATACATATACATTAAAGATTCTCACTAATTTTTTATTCTTTGAAAGGACTAGACTGGCATCTATAGGTATTTTCACTATATCAACAGTAAAACCACCTCCCCAAACAGATTTTCTATTGCAAGTTTATTAACATTTTTCATAACCTTTTGTACAAATTTAATCTGGTCCTGATTGGGACCATATATTAAAGCTAAGGTCACAGTTTTATGATCTAATTTCCCCCTTAATCCCCTTTGTGCAAAGTTTCCTTTCTAGAGATCTTGCTTAATTGATCTTAATATCAAATCAAGTATCTAGTAAATTAAACCGCCCAGAGTCCCTCCTCGGGAGGAGATGGGCGGTGATAAAAATTTGATAAATAAATAAAATAAATAAACTGGCTAAAGTAACAAAAAGGCTAGGTTGGGGGAAGAGTAGATAGCTCAGCATGCCATTTTCAACAGCAGCTAGCCATGGCCCCCGCAATAATCTGATAGTATAAGAGATGTCAGTCATAAATGTCTGAAATTGTTGAAATAATGTTGATGAGACCAAAGAATAATAAAGTCTTTTAAAATGCTTATGTGCTGCTGAGTAAAAAGTATACTCCCTTTGCTTGGAATGTAACAAATGCCAGGGATCAATCAAATTTAATTCATCTATGTATGATCTGGTAGTGGTTCTTGCTAATTACTGTCTTTTACAGGTGGATGTACTCCTATCTAAATAAGTATTTATTATCTCATTAACATCTCCCACTACAATAATATGGTCATAAGAATATCATTAAATGATGAAAACATTCATGGAATATGATGGTCACCAGGAGGCAGTATTTGACTGATTTTATCCTGCTTAGGACTCATTAAATGTACAGTATGTAGCCACAGATCTTCCTATGGGGTTCAAACGCTCCACCCAGAATTTAACTCATGTGCCATTGCACTTTAGATGACTATATACAATGCATTAGCTTTAGGAGCTATCTGGGCCCTTGTGCTCAGTAGTGTTGCAAGAAGGGATGTATAGAGTCTGCCTTTAGAATGGCACATGCAGTCCAGGTTCCTTTTCTTAAGTCCTCAGACCAGAGAAAAACTGGTCAATATAAGTAAAATCACCATACAGAATGGACACTGTAAAAATAGATAAATTCTTCCCTTCCCCCCAAGAGGGAAGATAGAAATCATGTAAAGTCTCATATGTGAGGGCCTGGTAGTAGTGGAGAGCTACTACAATGGCTGTGTTGAATGTGACATAGGGATTGACTTTGCCACCGATCATGGTTATTTTTCTTTAATGTGGTTTTATTGATGTTTTTATATACAGGTAGTCCTCGGTTAATGATGGTAATTGGGACTGGAATTTCTGTCACTAAGCGATGCAGTCGTAAAGTGCAACATCACATGACTGCATCACTTAGCGATGGCAATCCCGGAAGTCCCCGTTGCTGTCCTTAACTGAATCCCACAAGTCATTAGGCAATCCCACCCCAATCCAAGACACTCTTGGCTTGGTCCCTCCCAGTCCTGAGCCTTGGTAAGGTAAGGGACTGCCTCCTCTTGAACTCTCCCCACCCACCTATCTCCCCCCCATCTCTGCCCTTTTGGCCACCCTGCACAATGGCACTCCTCACTGGTGGCACCAGTGGTCAATATAAGTAAAAACACCATACAGTATATACACTGTAAAAAAAAAAAAAATTCCCCCCTCCCCCCAAGAGGTCGTAAATGTGGGCAGGCTGCCAAACACCCAAATTTTGATCACATGACCGCAGGGGACGTTGCAGTGGTCGTAACTTCAGGGACCAGGCATAAGTATCATTTGTTCAGCACCGCCGTAATGTGAAACAGTTGCTGAATGAATGGTCATTAACTTAGGACTACATGTATCTGTGTATCTGTTTTAATCTGTTTGTATTTGGTTGTTGTTTTTTAATTGTGAGCCACCCAGAGTCACTTACTGTAGGTGAGATGGGCGGCTATACAAATTGAATAAATAAATAAAATAATGTCACATCCATATATCTCTCTGGTCTGAGAGCTTAAGAAAATGAAGGTGGACTGTGTATACCATTCTAAATATGGGATATGGTGGAAGAGTCTAATTTAGGACCATTAACACTGATCATAAGTAAAGGTAAAGGTTCCCCCTGCATATTTGTGCAGTCGTGTCCGACTCTAGGGGCCGGTGCTCATCTCCGTTTGTTAGTTGAAGAGCCAGCGTTGTCCGAAGATGCTTCCACAGTCATGTGGCCGGCATGACGCACGTGGAACGCTGTTACCTACCCACTGAAGTGGTACCTATTCATCTACTTGCATTTGTATGCTTTTGAATTGCTAGGTTGGCAAGAGCTGGGGAGAGTGCAGGAGCTCACTCCGTCACGCGGGGCTAGGGTTTCGAACCTCCGAACGTGCGATCTTCCGATCGACAAGCCTGGTGCCTTACACACTGAGCCACCGCACCCCTCAGTAACATTGATCATAACCAGTTATATTGGTACCTTTAGAACAGGGCTTTCCAAAGTTTTCCCGCGGCGACACACCAACCGCCATTGGTGTGTCGCCATGGGAAAACCCGGAAGTGCTGCCGTTGCGGCAGCGCGCAAAAACCCGGAAGCGCTGCTGCCGCTTTCGGGTTTTTGCGCGCCGCCGTTGGTGTGTCGCTGCAGGAAAACCCGGAAGCGCTGATGATGATCAGCGCTTCCGGGTTGTGTGGCGACACACTTTTGTGTCGCGACACACAGTTTGGAAAGCTCTGCTTTAGAACTTTTACCAACTTTTCTATTTCTTGTTTTGGGCAGGGTTGCACTGCCCCAACAGAACCAGTGCAGAATTTGGGGGCCCTCCTTGACTTGCAGTTCCTGTTCAAGCAACAGGTGGCAGCTGTGGCCAGGAGGGCTTTTGTACAGGTTTGTGTTGTGTGTCAGTTGCACCCTTTCCTGGACAGAGAGGCTCTGCTCATACCTCAGTCACCTGCTGAACGGACTATTGCAATGTGCTCTACGTTGGGCTGCCCTTGAAGAGCAACTGGAAGCTGCAGCTGGTACAAAATGCAGCGGCCTAGGCAATTATGGGCATTTCTCGATTTGTGCATGTTCCACCTCTGCTCTTTTAGCTGCATTGGTTGCCAATATGTTTCTGGTTCAATTCAAGGTGCTGGTTATCACCTATAAAATATTCCATGGATGGGGCCAGGTTATTTGCAGGATCACCTCTCTCTGATCATGTTTTATAATGGAATGTGAGAATGACCATGGAAAACGGGGGAAGAGATGCTGCCTAGAGAATGATCAGATAAGAGAAGGCATAGCCTGCAGCTGCATAACGGAAAAGAAAGAAAGAAACTCAGAAAGGAACCTCCCTGACTTATCAGTCTGTAAAAGAGACAGTGGGAGATTTGTACTTTCAGATTTGCAAGATTCTGTTAATGTAGCCTAACAATAAAGTAGAAGTAGCTCATCTGTTTGTGTTTCTTATTTGGTTTACCTGGGAGGGAGATATGTTTATCCATCCCATGAGATCCAGCAGGAGAGGCGTGTTATGGTTTCCATCCATTAAAGAGTGCCATCTAGCAAGACCCAGGAAGACAGCCTTTTTTGCCGTGGCACCTACCTTATGGAACATCATCCCTGGAGATCAGATTAGCCCCGACCCTGTTGGTTTTTCACAAGGCCCTGGAGGTGTGGCTGTGTTCCTGGGCATGGGGGTTGATGTGTCTGTTGGAGCCTGTGAAATGGTTGTATTGTTGGTTGTTTCTGTTGTTTTTTTTCTCAGCTGCCAACTGCCTATTTATTTTGTACTTTTTGATGTTTTCTGCTGTTTTTTTTAATTCTTGTTAGTCACCCAGAGTCAAACAGTGTCTGCTGTTTTTTTTTTATTGTTCTTAGCCACCTGAGTGTTTGAGATGGATATAAATTGGAATAAATAAACTAGAATTAATAAACAATGACTTGTTATAAAACTGAACCTCTAAAGCAGAGCTTTCCAAACTTTTCATGTTGGTGACACATACCAACGGCGGTGGGGCCTGCGGTGTCCTGGTGTGTCACGTGAAAACCCAGAAGCGCTGATGGGGGGAACGGAAGAAGCGGCACCCCCGCCAATCAGCGCTGCCACCACGGCAGCAGTGATTGGCGGGGGTGCCGCTTCTTCCGGTTCCCCCCATCAGCGCTTCCAGGTTTTCACACGACACACCAGGACAGCGCAGGTGACACAGTAGTGTGTCACGACACACACTTTGGAAAGCTATGCTCTAAAGCAGTGCTTTCCAAAGTGCCGCCGTTGGCGACACACCAATGGCGGCAGTGGGGGGGCGCACATGCATGGCGGCAGTGCGGGGGTGCGTGTGGTGGCAGGGGCGCGCGCAGCGGTGGTGTGCACGGCGGCAGCAGCGGCGGCCTCGCTAAAACGCGGAAGCGCTGATGGCGCGCCTTTGCCGCCATGCACACTGCCGCTGCCGCGCGCGCCCCCATGCCGCAACTTCGTGACACACTAAACTGTGTGTTGCGACACACTAAAGTGTTGCGACACACAGTTTGGAAAGCTATGCTCTAAAGAGAAGTGTTACTGAATTAGAATGGCCACCCGCTTTGCCCTGGTTAAAGCGTTAGCACTTAGAATGATTGTGAAGTTGATAATAATAAAGGCAGTATTGATCTTCATCACTTCAATAATTGAGGAGAAAATTAGGTATCTGAAAGAGCAGCTATGTTGGCGTTAAGTCCCATTTCAAAAGCTTCAGCTGAGGCTGGTATTTGAAATTTTTCTGACAGTTGATATGAAGTGTAGCAGAGAAGCACATAAAATATTGAAGGTGCAGAAATTTAGCAAGATTCTGAGCCTTTGAAAGGCTTCTCTTAGTAAACTTCCTTAGTAAACTCCACTCCAACTGAGATTTCACTTATTTTTATCTAGATCTATGCAAAAAATCCTCTCTTGTAGGAACACGCAGAATTTGAGCAATAACAATATTTGAGCTAATCCCAGCCCCTAATCATCACGTAATGGAGATTTTGTTTACATGTTCAAGTTCAATTAAGAAATCAGCAGAGAAAGAAGAAAAATTGTATTGTCGAAGGCTTTCACGGCCGGAGTTCGATGGCTGTTGTGGGTCTTCCAGGCTGTGTGGCCGTGTTCTGGAAGTTGTGGTTCCTAACGTTTCGCCAGCATCTGTGGCCAGCATCTTCAGAGGGCAGGAGCACAGATAGAAGCAAAATCTCTGTTTTTTTCCCAGAGATTTTGCTTCTATCTGTGCTCCTGCCCTCTGAAGATGCTGGCCACAGATGCTGGCGAAACGTTAGGAACCACAACTTCCAGAACACGGCCACACAGCCCGGAAGACCCACAACAGCCAGAAGAAAAATTCTCCATTAATTCTGTCAAGCAAATTTGATTATGAATATTCTCAATGCCAATCACGCAAAAGTTTTTTTTCTGTATAGCTGAGACACCAGGAAGTTAATGCAATTTTTCACAACACTGTGATTATCCCATATTGTTTTCTCTTGGGTTTCCATTTGATCCTCTAGGTTAGAGACTTTCTCTTGGATCTTAAGTAGAGTGTTATTAGTCTCTGTAGTTATTGTTTGAAGAAAAAAGATAGACTCAGGACTGCCTGCAAAACCTTTAATTGGTCAAGAATTTCTTTTTTTTAATAAATTTTATTTAATTTTAAAATACATATTAAAAGTTAGAACAAGAAATAAAGATAGAAATATAAAGTAAGAAAGAAGTAAAAGAAAAGTGAAGTCAAGAAAAATAATAAAGAAAAGAAATATAAGAAATAGATGGCCTCCAATCTGTCTTTGGTCTTTAGATACAATAATTTGCTTTAAATGTTAGTCTTTCATACAATACACAGAAACTTTTCTTTGTCATATACACTTCAATTTCTATAATCCAATCTTCCGATCTTCATGTAGATTTCACCTTTCTTGCAATTCTCTAATAGTCCATCTGTAGTTTCCACTCCTTGAAATAATGTTGGTTTAAATATTCTTGGCTGCATCAGTTTAATATTTTTTATTCACTCTTTCCATTTTTACATCTGTATTTATATCCTTGGTAAAGTCCAATTAATTTTAAATCATATATATAACAAGGAAAGGCCTTATTTTAATTCTAATAAAATAAAATATATTCTATTCATATATGTCCATAGAAATAACACTAGTTTAAACATAATCTATGTTTAGACTACAATTATATCATATTCTACATCTTCCTACATATTTACCTAATTAACATTTTTATAGCTACCTATTCTACTAACACATGACCTAACAACAAATCTCAATATTCATACTAATAATTATAAAAATGTCATCCTATAGTAACATTAATTCCAGTTCCATCTCAGCATCCCATCCTAATAATGTATCTTCTCATTCATATATCTCCATAAAAAGAAATTTCTAATTTTCATATAGTCTATAACATCAACTTATATTTATCTCTCTAATTTTATAACCTTATATCTTACAATTAAAATATCACATTTTATACATCCATACAGTTTCTCATATCAATTTTTAACATTTAATATTCCCAACAATTATATTACTAGTTGAAACTTGATACATTTATACACTCAATATCCAATCAAAATCCATGGTTCCATTAACCTTATGACCCACATCACACTAAATCTCTTATTCAGGTTATGCCAAAATCACAATATACAACCTGTTTTATTCTGTATCTCATGTAGAATGTCAGAATATTTTTCTTAACCTTTCCATCTTTTCCCTGTCTCAACTGCCATAATGTGTTTATACCAAAATTATAGTGTGTAGCCTGTTGTGTTATCTGTCTCATGTAGAATATCAGAATGTTTTTCTGAACCAATGTGTTTAAAACCCTTTTCTCCTGATTCTCCTCTATTTTGAAAAAAAAAAATTCTGCTTCTAATTCTATCTTTTGTTCCTGACTTTGGTAAACTATCATTAAAGATTCCAATAATTTCTTAATTTCTAAGAGTTTCACTAATTTCTTTTTTAAATTCTCGAATTGCTGTTAAAAATGCCATTCTTCCCCACCACCACGTTCTTCAAGCTGCAAGAGCTAGTCAAAACAAACAGTTTCTCAGGGAATTGATGGTCAGCTGATCTGTTCGGGTGGAAAATTACCAGCTATGTCTCAAGTAAAAAGTTTTTAAAATAAAAGAAGAAAAATTCCAATAATCCAGAGTAAAGGAAAAAGCAATATTTCAGACAGTCTAGAAAAGGAAAAAGGAAAGATAAATTTCCACCATTATAAAAAAGCAAGGAAAAAAAACAAATTTATCAATAGTTAGTCCAGCAAAATAAGTATATTCAAAAGATATTGAATAAAGACTTTTATACTTCCAAGTGAGACAAATCCACTCTGAAAAAAGTAGAAAGATAAAAAAGAAAAAATACAAATGTTTCACTGTGCTAAGGAGAAAAGTTTCATCCAATATAAGAAAGTGAGAGAAATAAATCTTATATTCCCATCTGAGACAGAGTCTTCTCTAGTACAAAAGAAAGGTAGAAAAAAAAATGCAAACTTTTCACTATACTTCAAATATAAAGTCCATCGTATTTCCACCAGAATTAATTATAGCAAAGAAAACACAAAATTAGCCAACATTTTGAGCAAAGTCCAAAGACCTTAGATGATAAAACATTCTAATCTAAAAAAAAAAAAAAAAGTGATCTAAAAGCCGGCTGCTCACTCTGATATCTCTCAAGAGACTTACTTTCCCTGTAGAGCTTGAAATTCCTCCGGTCGTTTCACTGCTTTCACCCCACTGTTCTCTCCATGGTGGAAAACTACAAAAAAAACAGGAGGAGGCAATTCCAACGACCCAGTGAGTAATCTTCTGGTTCTCCCCTCTTCAAGGAGAAGCTTCAGTGGTCTTACAATTTCTGTAGACCCCCACAAACAGGGAAAATCTAGCCAGGTCTTCAACACTCTGAAAAACTCTGACTTGTCGAGCTGCAGTCCGGCTGGAGACTTGGTCAAGAATTTCTTTTAATAAATTGGCTGGAAGATCTTCCTCCCTTGCTTTTGAAAGAACAGATGAGATGACACAGCTGGAGCTGCAGTGGAAAATTTCTTGGCTCTAGTTGACATAATGAGAGCAAAGCAATCAGCTATAGTGAGATATTACAATATGAATATCTTTAATTAACCAGATTGATGAAATATTGTACACACAGTGGAGGATTTAATGTAATTTAAAGAGAAAATAATCAGAAGAGAAGAGAGAGAGATAAGCTCACGTGACCATCTCCAACTAGAAGTCCTATGTCTGTGGAAGTGTACAATGTGTGTTTCACCAAGCTATATATGACAGCCCACCTATTTCTGAAGTCTGACAAGGATTGCAGAAGGAAGGGGAGCAACAGGCACCTTGCAGGTCGCACAATAGCACTTGCAGGTCTGCTTTGCCTGCACAGAATCTGTACGTTTCAACTGTTACGTTTTATTCAGAGCAGTTTTTTGGTGAAATCAATGGAAAAAGTGACTATCCTGGTAAAATAGCCCTGAACGCCCAGCTCTTTTTTAGGGCCAAATATCTGGAGCATGGATGAAGTTCAATATCACTTTTTCCTAATGTGCATTTGTATGCCAGATTATGGGCCTGCCAGTTCTATATTGAATTAGATACATCTACCGTATTTTCCGGCGTATAAGACGACTTTTTAACCCAGGAAAATCTTCTCAAAAGTCGGGTGTCGTCTTATACGCCGGGTGTCGTCTTATACGCTGGAAAATACGGTACTCGCCGTTTAAGACCTCTCCTGGCCAAGTGCAGCCACTCGCCGAGCACAGGAGAAACGCGGGGAGAGGGGAGCAAGCTCCGTTCCCTCCAAAGTCGGAGCCCGTCGTGGAGCCACTGCGTTTTGCCCCCTCCCTTCCCAAGGCTGCTCTGAGGGAACGGAGCTCGCTCCCCCCTCCCCGCGTTTCTCCCGCACTCGGCGAGTGGCTGCACTTGGCCAGGAGAGGTCTTAAACGGCAAGTACCGTATTTTCCGGCGTATATCCCAAACTCTATATTTTAAATGGAAAAGTTGGGGGTCGTCTTATACGCCCAGTCGTCTTATACGCCGGAAAATACGGTAAGTCCATTTAAATCAAATAATGTAAGCATGCCTATTTATGGTCTGCACAATAGGCTTTCTATGACAAAGGTTAGTTTCCTGCTGTATCCAAACAAACATGCTTTGCAACAAAGAGAGAGGCAAGAACATTTCTGACGAATAGAATTTGGGACAAGAGATCTTAAAAGACCCCCAAAGATGTGACATACGTACATCATAGGTCATTTGTTTAATTTCCAAATACAATTACATTGTATACTCACAAGGGAAAACGTTGTATTGAATTTTTTTTTCTTAGTAAAACCCAACTATACTTCAGTAACTTGGTGTCCTTGAAATCCACTGCCCAACAAAACTTCTATAACTCTGCTAGCAAAATCAGAGAGAATTACTAAATTAAAGGTTCAGGATGTCAACAAAGCACTAGTAGAGGGAAGGCCGGAAAAGAATTATTGTAATCCAATCTTCAGACTAGCTGTCTGCCCAGTGGTTCACTTAATGGCTTATCCAACTAGCCTGCTTTGAGGGTGACCAACAGCCATACCTTAGCTCCAAATTAAATCTGCTCCCAGGCCCTGGGATTCTTAAAAAGGCCCAGAGCAGAAGCAACGGTGCCTTAGGTTTTCCTAAGCATATTATCAAAAGACTGTCTTTCCTCACTTGCAGTGACCACAGCACGAACATGCCCTGGCCTCTTTTTTCTGCTGTATCCTCAGGACCTTCTCTATATCTGATCCCCAGCCCATATCTGAGGCACCTTTAGCTGTGCATAGCTGTTTTCCGCCTTATTCTAAAACCATCCAGGGTATATAAAATCCATTAGGCTTTGTCATCCATTACCTTGGAGGCAAATCAAAGTGACAGAGTGATTGGGAACAGAGGCGCGATCAGAATCAGCAATGGGCAGTCAATTTCACACCCGTGTAGTTTTCTGCCTACTCCAAAGACAGCTGGAGAGCACTTGAACAACCCATTGATGGGAAAAGGCCCAAGTAGGTGTGATTCTGGAGGAAAATGAATAGGATGAAATGGGCCTCCTCTTGCAGAAGGGCTCTTGGCACATGGTGGCATACAGAATTTACCAGCAGGGTCTCTTTGGAACCTCCCTCCACATGGCGCATGCTTAAAAAGGAACACCCTGGTTTGTGCCAGCAATCTTCTGGAGTGTTTACAGCTTCTGCTGTGCTACTTCCCCAGGAAGGCTCCCAAGAGCCAGGGAGGGGGGTGCTTTGTGAGCCCATCACCTTGCTAGCCAAGCAAGCAAAATGGAAATGCTTCTTAGCAATATAAATAGGGCAGATATATAGATTCAAGTTAAATCTGATTGCAGTGAAATAACAAATAGTGCGGCACTGAGAAGCTGGTCTTTATTTTGTCTCCTTTATTATATCTATTTTGCTCGATTCAGCAATATAACATGGGGCGGATATTTAGGTCGGAGTTTTTTAAGTGACCGTTATTTTGTTCATTTCAATTACTGTTCCTGACCAAGTTTGTATCCTGCTCTATGCTCCTCCATTAAGGATCAGCTCGGCTTCATCAAGTTCCATATGTCCGTCTTTGATCTCTTTATCTCTTTTTGGACCTGTTCTCATGCTTATTATTTTAAAATTTGGAGCCCAAAACTCCTTCATGAACAGATTTCTTTGGTCAGGCAAGTATTGACTCTAATTCTACAATCATTGGTGAAAATTCTGAGAAAGGAACTCTGTACATGCTCACACATACTGTTTACTTAATATAATTTAACTTCTAGTATTGGGCTTTAGCACTAAAACACTCCCTGACAGGCCTCAGTCTTATTTTATTTAGAAAGTCTTTCCCTTCCATGCTGTTGAGTCCTCAGATGCTTCAACTAAAGGCTGGCTATGTACTGGGCACCCATGGAGAAGGCTCAACATCTCATTCATGAATTTCTGAAGCCGCTTTCATTCCCATCCTTGCACCCACACGTGCTGTGCTGAGATCCGTAACATCGATTTAGCTATGAAATGTGCTCCTCCACGCGTGGGTAAGAATAGCTCCATGTCAGTTCATCTCAGTGGCAGCAGCTGGATTTCTCTTCTTGCAGCCGGAGAAACCGCAGTTCCTTCAGCGGACCCGCACGTTTCTGTGGAAAGGTAAACACATCCCATCTTTGCGTGTTTGTGGGTACAGAACAGAAAGCCATTGCCCCCAGGATTTTGCCACTGTGTTCTCTTTTAGGATTTAGGATCTTTTAGAATGCAGTGATATTTATCAGTAAGTCATTTTGTGCAGGAGACATTCATTCTAATGGGTAAGAAAAAAATATTCCATAAAAATCAGAATGGAAGCCCAGGCATGCCTTCTTGAATGGAATTCCATTCCATTTAGTGGGAGTATTTTTGAGCTGACATACCTAGGGATCCTGCTGCAGAAGTATTCCTTTCTTATGAGTGATTTATGTACTGAAGTATGTACTGACAGCAACAAACTACAGCTGTTAACCCACCCATCACCAAAGCTCGCGCTTTCCTCCAAACATCCTTCATACAGAGAGAATTTTAAATATTAACTCAAACTTAATGGCAAGAGTTGACATCCTATTTGGAACCATTCCATTAAAATCAGCAAGGCCCACGTCTTCATAATTGTATTTAAAACGGGTGTGTGTGTGTAGGCTTAAAGGTCCGACAGCTCTGGAAATCCGTCTGCTCTCCCTCCCCTAACAAACTTATGCACAGATAGAACCCACAGCCTCAAACAAAAACGCGCGTAGTTACAAATCACACACGCGCACACACAGCGCTAGCATGTCAATATTCTTTTACCCGTTTTGAAAAGGCTTCCCCTCTTGCACACGTGCAACTCCACAATCTAATTATGCATCCCGCGATAGACGCTGCCCAACAGCATCTATCACCCAGCTTGCCCGTCTTAATGGAAGACCTGGATTGCGTTGAGAGCCATTTGTGAGCCATATTAGCCAATACCACAGTGGTGCAATTTCTCTCTGTTTCGGCTTTATGAGAAGAGGGAGGGAGAACAGCGATCGACACCCGCCCCTCCCCTTTAACGCCTTCGTTCATTCTGCTGCAAGAATTCCAGCACAAATCGCCTCCCGGCAGAAGAGAAGACGCTGCCTCTCTCGCCGCCGGCTTCTGCTTTGCACCTCTTCCCCTCCCCGCCCTGATTTTTTCGGTGCTCTGATGGCCGGGTTCCGCAGCAGCCGTCGCCAGCAGGAGCAGTAGTTAGCAAGGAGGGCTTGACGCCCGTCCCCAGAAAATCCGCGGCAGCTCCGGTTGGGTAATTGGGAGCGGAGGGACGGCAGAAGTCCGCAGGAAACACCTGGACGCGGGAAGCAAACGGGGTGTCTGTGCGCGCGCTTGAGGGGAATGTTGACATGCCAAAGTAAAATCGAGAAAGGCGACGAGCTTGGGGAGGGGTGGGAAGAGGGACATCAATAGCAAAATAAGAGGAAACGGAGCGAAAAAGCGGGGCATTTGCCATGGCGTAAGACGCAGCGCTGAGTTTCTCCATTCAGCGGGGCGCCCTGGACAGCTTCAGTTGTACCGTGTGAGGGGTGAATGCCTTGTAACCAGTTTTGGTGCCTTTTTGGGACGTGGGAACCGGCGACTTAGAGTTCCCGCCGCCTTTATGATAAACGGAGATTGCGGCACGAGGCATAAGTAGCGCCAAAAGTTGCTTTGCGGGAAGGCGAGGCAGAACTACAGGGATCATGGCAAACCCCGCCGGATTGGACTTCGCTGCAGTGGAAGGCTTCTTAGACAGACACCCGGAGCTGGTGGAAAAGTGGCTGAAGAGGAGAACCGCCCTCCTTAGCAAAGCAGCTCCCGCGGGAGCGCTTGACCTCAGCGACGGCGGGGCGGAAGGGCGGCCAAGTAGTCACCACAACGGCCCCTCGCCGCGGAGCAGCCCCTCGTCCACAGTCCCACCTGGCCTGGAGCCGTCGGCCGGCGGGCTGCAGCGCCGAGCGTCCCAGAAAGAGCTGAGGAAAAGTTTCGCGCGCTCCAAGGCCATCCACGTGAACCTGACCTACGACGAGCACCTCCACGCCAGGGCTCAGGAGCCGCTGAGCAGCGCGAGGAGAAGGGCGCTGCTGAGAAAGGCCAGCTCGCTGCCGCCCACCACGGCGCACCTGCTCAGCGCGCTGCTCGAGTCCCGGGTCAACCTGCCCCAGTACCCGCCCACCGCCCTGGACTACAAGCGCCACCTGAAGCAGCACAACGAGCGGCAGTTCTTCCTGGAGCTCGTCAAGGACATTTCCAACGACTTGGACCTCAGCGCACTCAGCTACAAGATCCTCATCTTCGTCTGCCTTATGGCGGACGCCGAGAGGGGCTCCCTTTTCCTGGTGGAAGGCAGCGGGAAGAAGAGCTTGGTCTCTAAGGTCTTCGACGTGCACGGCGGCACCCCCGTCCTGCCTTGCTACAGCGCGGAGAACTACAACGAGATGCAGCTGCTCTGGGGCAAAGGCACCGTCCGCTATGTAGCCGAGCGCGGTGAGACCGTCAACATCCCCGACGCTTACCAGGTAGGGCTTGCGTTCGGCAGCCCCCGCGGCGACTGACCGCACGCACGCGGTCTTAACGGGAACGGAATAACTTTACAAAACTAAGGTCTCAAATTAGACGGTTAAAAAAAAAAACCGAAACAAAATCCTGCTACAAATTCATACCTACCCAGAACGGCAGCGTGGGAAGAGATCTGTTTAAGTGAAAGGCATAATAATATCTTGCAGAAATTCAGGAGATCTCCCTCGGGTGCCGGGTATGTAGGAGCCATTGTATATGTTCTGTGGCGAGTTCTGGGGGTGGGGGAGATATTTCATATTTGCTTATGTTTAAGTATAAATACAAGGTGCTGTCAGAGAACGGCGTTTGCAATCAGAGTAGCCAAAAGAGGGTCACTGATCCCTGTGTGTGTGTGTGTGTGTGTGTGTGTGTGTTTAAAGGATTCAGATGAGTGGGAGATGGGTGGCAGCAGTTGTGTAATAATTTATGGACAAAGAATCCTGCAGATTAAACTAAAGTCTCATCTAGTCATGCATTCTTTTCCCACAATGGCCAAACAGAGGCGGATGCAAAACCTTTCTGGCTGAAGCAAAACATCAGCATTCCATTTTATTCTTCAGCAATTAGTATTAGGAGGTTTATTAATAGGTGTCTTGATTAGTAGCCATGATAGCTTATCATCCCTCAAATAAGTAAATGTATTTCTGATCATTTGTTTAAGTCCAGTTGGATCCCAAGGGATAGTAGTGTTGGACACAGGAAGGTGCCTATGGGTGTACCCATAGCAAACCACAATGATGACAAAATGATGCATGTAATGGTAACTATTATGTGAATGCAACAGTTATGTACTATATAACTTTACTGGATGACTCAAGTTTGGTTAGGAAGAAGAATGGAGGAAAGTTACTAAATCTATCCTAAATCTAAATCTATCCTATTCCCTTCAATCATCCCTTTCCTCTTAAAAATAAAAGGCTCAATTTGCCTAAGTCTTTTCTGATTGCACTCATTTGTATTTATTCTAGCTATAGGGATGGGACAGTAAGAACAGTATACAGAATTTAAAGGGCACATCATGGATTTATATAAAAGCATTTCAATTCTGGCTGTTTTATTTTTTTATATTACTATGTGTCACTCCAGAAAGAATTTGGAATACATGCATTGGTAAATATGGATGTGTAAATATAGAACTCTTGTTTGTAGGCATCCATGGGAAGCAAGTGACAAAACATCGGTTGCAACTTAAACTCTACCCTTACGCATTTATGTGCAACATAATGATGCAAATATGAAAGGGCGGAGTTCATATCTTGATGTCACAATGCACAGGTAGTTGTTCTCATCAACATGGTCAGCAACAGATACCTATGCTCTTGACTGCAACTTTTTAAAGCAGCCATTTCTTTTCCCAGGATCACATGGCTGCTCTCTGCAGCTAAAATTTGACCCTGGGAAAAGATTTGACTGCTTTATATAGTTGCAGATAGATCTTAGATTCACATCCCTTTTTTGAAATTAAATCCAAAACATCGCACAGACCTAATTTTTAGTCCTTGTTCTAACACCCCTTAACATGGCATTTAACTTTTAAACTGCTACTGCACATTATGTACTGTAGATGTTTTCATTGACCCCATGAATTCTTACCAGATACTGCCAGAATTTAATAACCCTCATAGTTATTTGGATGGACAAATCCACTTGTAGAAAAAACAACATGTGGTTGGCACAAAGACTAACTAATAGGGGCGTTATTAGGTAGAAGTGCCAAGGTTAGTATATAGGACAGTGCTACTAAACATGAGAAGCTGACTCATTTAACCCTTCTTCGCAGGGACAAAGGCAATCTTGTAAAGGGTTATTATTACACCTCCCCTCTAGAATATATATGGCAATATATTAAATTTGGCCAATGAAAACACTTATTTCATGTGGAACAGACAAGATAGTGGTAAGATTGTTGGATAGAATAAATGGCTTCTATGTAGATTACCTTTATACTGTACTAGTGGGAGTGGATACATCTTGATTTTTCTGTAAATCATCCAGCACATGCTGTTTTATTTTTGGCTTCTTACTGTTTAGAAACCCATAGTAGGTCATTTTCACTCCAAAATATAGTTTGTTTTCATCCATATTTCATAAATGCAGATAGTGTAAATTTGATTGATTGTGTGCTATCACGTTGTTGTTCACTCTTAGCGATCACATAGATAGATTTTCTCCATGACGATCTGTCCCTAACCTGGCCTTTCAGGTCTTCCAATGGTGCACTCATTGCCATTGTAACTGAGTCCATCCATCTTGCTGCTGGTCGTCCTCTTCTTCTCTTTCCTTCCACCTCTCCCAGCATTCGAGTGTTCTCTAGAGAGCTGGGTCTTTGCACAATGTGTCCAAAGTAGGATAATTTGAGCCTGGTCATTTGTTCCTTAAGTGAGAACTCTGGGTTGTTTGATGACCCATTTGTTTGTTTTCTTGGCTGTAGTTTAAATTTAGACTTAAATCATTAGTTAGAAGGCTGGCTAGTCTGTGAAATTACTTGTGTAGAGCTAGTTATTCCTATTCGATTTACAGTTTTAATAGATCAAATTGTGGAAAGCAATATGAAACTTAAACACATAGATTTATTGACTTTGATAGTCTCACTGTGAATGTGGGAGTCCCTGCTTTAAGAGGCAGAAGGGACAGGTAGATTACAAAATGCTTGCAATTAAGATCTGGGGCAAGTTAAGTTATTTATTAAATCTGTTCTGCAGTATGTTCATCCCTTACAAGTTCAATCTTTAGGTCTTGGCTTTTCATCTGATAGAGTAAGGTCATTGATTAGGCCTAACCCTGTATGTCACTCTGGTTTTGGAACTATTTCAAGGCTCATTCCTCTCTAATGATTCATCTGCTTCTAACACAAAGAGCTATGGACTTTGATGTTAATCAGGGGTTCACTGTGGAAGGAAAATACTGTATTTGTTGTTGTTGTTCAGTCTAGTCGTGTCCGTGACCTCATGGACCATAGTACGCCAGGCCTTCCTGTCCTCCACTGTCTCCCGGAGTTTACTCAAATTCATGTTCATTACATTGATAATTTATCAAAACTGCTTTCTGCTCCTGCAAGCTGACCCCTTGATCAATTTTACAGCTTTTTTCTCCTCCTCTCTAGAAATAAACCTGTGGATTAATTTCTGTGCTTGTTGTATGCAACAAGTTACATTATGTTTATAAAAAAAGTTCAGTTTGAATAAGAAGGATAAATACTGCTAATTTATAAAGTCAAGCAAATATGAGCTACTTAATCCAAGGAATTACTTTACATCAGGAAAAGGAATTCTGCTCAAAAACTTTCTATTTCTTTTCCATTGAAAATAGCTGGGTTCCAATAGTAACATATTGGTTACAATGGCAAAATAAAGACAAAGTTTGGATCTTCATTGTCGTAGACATTGTTTCTATCCATTCATCAGTGTATTCACTTCTTCTTATATGTCACACTACCTCTCTATTGTGACTAGTGTAAGTATTACTACTTGCAACCGCCGTTGGTGTGTCGCCGCGGGAAGTGCTGCCATTGCGGCAGCACGCAAAAACCCGGAAGCGCTGCTGCCGCTTTCGGGTTTTTGCGTGCCGCCGTTGGTGTGTCGCCGCGGGAAAACCCGGAAGCGCTGATGATGATCAGCGCTTCCGGGTTGTGTGGCGACACACCAGACTGTGTGTGGCGACACTTTTGTGTCGCGACACACAGTTTGGAAAGCTCTGTATTAGGAATTCTCTGTCTGAAAGCACCTAGGGGTTTTTATAAGAATAAGGAGTAACCCTTTACCTTGTAGGTAGTTATTAGCCAGCTCACACCTACTCTCAATACACTCAGGGATAAATGAAATATTAGAATAATCATAGGTTTGAAGAAGTCTGCAAAACCTCAGAGTGGTCAGTGAAGGAAACCAGGTATTCTTTGTTTTGACTAGTAAGCTTTTGAATATTTTTATGGATCTAACCCTAGGCCTTTACTTTATAGGGAGTTACAGGATTTGACACTCTTCCCTCTCCTATTTAACATCTACAGGAAACTGCTGGGAAAGTTTATCCAGTGACTTGCATTTAGGTATCATCAATATGGTGATACATTTCAGGCCCTGGTCACCCAAGTGATGCCGTCAGTGTTTTGTCTCAATATCTGGAGGCTGTGGGCATCTAGATAGGGAGGAATAGGCTCAGTCATAATCCTGATGAGAGTGAGTAGCTATGAGTTTTGGGACCACCCAGTCCCAGAGATTTTTCATCTCTAATTCTGGATGTGGCCATACTCCCTAATCAGAAATGGTGTGCAATCTGGGGGTCCTCCTGGACTCATAGTTCCTGCTGGAGGGGTAGGTGACAGTCATGGCTAAGAGGGCCTTTGCACATATCCTTTTTGTGTGCCAATTATGCCTGTTCCTGGATCTGGAGGCCTTGCTCACGGTCATCCATGCCTTGGTGACCTCTTGCTTGGATTAGTATAACCCAGAGGGGCGGAGCTACCAGCCTGATAGCACACCTTTTTTTGTAGCTCCTGCCCGTTTAATTATATTAATAGTCTTTTAGCAAATTTTATCGGATTTTTTTCTTGAATTCAATTTATACTGTTTTGGGTGAGACAAACGTGAAGGCAAAAACACAGATAAAGGATTCTGTGTGGATTTGAATGACATGGGAAAAAGAATGGCACCAGCCCAGGCTCGCGCTCTCCCCTCACGGAAATCAGCTAAGCAACACTATAGAGGAACACTTTGCACGAAAATGATCTGTAAGTAAAACAAACTTTCCTTTTATTTTCAACAAATCTGATGCACTAGAATGGGACCTTGAAACAGAATTGTTGAAAAACAACTGTTGTCAGGTCTCTCATTATCTGTCAAGGAAGAACTAAATGGGAGTCGGGATGCTCTCACGGACTCTCATGTGTCACCTTCGCAACTAATTAGTCCATCTACCAGCCTTAGAGGAATTCAAAATAAGCTTAAAGACAAAAAGCAAAATCAGAACAGGGAGGCTCCCATGGGAGAACTCAACGGAGTTTATGGCAAAACAATGCCTGCTCTCAGCACAAACTCTTATCTCTATATTTGAGCAATTGTCAGCCATAAAACACAAACTGGACGTCCTGAAAGGTAATATAGAGGCTTGTATTCGAAGGCAGGAAACTGGACCCTTTACACCTACTAAAGCGTATGCAACTGCTTCCTCTAACCCGAGGGTCGGAAATGGCGGCTCGCGAGCCAGATCTGGCTCTTTGGCCCCTCGGCTCTGGCTCTCTCTCTCTGTCTGCCGCCCGACATCCGGAAAGCCGGTCTCCGGAAGCAGCGCGAACCATGGGGAAGAAACAGACGCTGATTGGTGGAGGCTCAGAAGGAAGGACGCCTCCACCAATCAGCGCGCGCCAAAGGGGAGCAGAGAGGCGGGCTGAATAAGGCGAAGCCCGATTGGCCCTGCTTCCCAGAGGCGCGAAAAAAAGACTGGCGCGGGGCCTTGCTCAGCTGCGCGAGGAAGCGCTCCAAAAAGACCGGCGCGGGGCCTCGCTCAGCTGCGCTGGGCTGTTGCCCCGCTCCAGTTCTCGGCCCTGACCACCCGCCTGGGGCTGCTGGGAGATGTGGTTCAGCCGCTTCCGGAGAGCTGCGGCTTCGCCAACCGCGCCCTCCGGCGCGCCCGGCAGGTGGCTGCCCACCATTTGCTAAAACGCCTCCAGCGAAGACCTCCCCCCGCGCGCCTGCAGCAACGCGGGCAAAAGGGGAGCGGGCGTGTGTGCGTGTGCAAAAGGGTTGAGGAGGTGTAGAGGTGTGCGTGCGCGTGCAAAAGGGCTGAGAAGGGCTCCCCTCTCCCCGCCACGCTTGCAAGGTCTCGCCTACCGGTTCTCCCCGGGGCGTCTGCAAAGGGGTGCGCCACTCGCCCTGCGCCCGTCGCTGCAAAGGGCATCTCCCCCGCCGTTTACCCGGACGTTCAGGCGCCACAGCAAGAGCGGTGGGGGGGTGATGACTACAAACTTCCAGCAGCTTGAGCCAGAATAGGCAACGGTGGCTGGTTTCGCTCTTTAGTCCCACATCTCTGAAGGGCACCATATTGAGAACTTGCTTCAATCCAATCCTTTTTGGAAGCGCTCCAAAAAGACCGGCGCGGGGCCTCGCTCAGCTGTGCTGGGCTGTGAAGCTGGATGAGCCGCCGGACCTGGAGCGCTTCTGCGCGCAGCTGAGCGAGGCCCCGCGCCGGTCTTTTTGGAGCGCTTCCGCGCGCAGCTGAGCGAGGCCCCGCGCCGGACTTTTTGGAGCGCATTTCCACAGCCCAGCGCTCAGCTGCGCGCGGAAGCGCTCCAAATAGACAGGCGCGGGGCCTCGCTCAGCTGCGCGCGGAAGCGCTCCAGGTCCGGCGGCTCGTCCAGCTTCACAGCCCAGCGCAGCTGAGCGAGGCAAACCCGCCCCCTTCCACGCGATTGGCCCCCGCCCGCAAACCCCGCCCCCTTCCACGCGATTGGCCCCCGCCCGCAAACCCCGCCCCCTGGCTCTCGAGCATTTAAAAACGTGCACGAGCATGTCAAAATGGCTCCCGGCATAAAAAGTTTGCCGACCCCTGCTCTAACCCTCTTATCCCGGGCATATGTGTTGCTAAAGAGCAAGCAATTAAAGGAAAAGTAAAACAATTGGATGAAATGCCGCAGCACCCAAATGTTTGTACTAACAACCCTGTAACTCTTGACAAGGCAAAGGGGATGGGCTTCACCTATATTAAAGCTCCCTTGGATGCCAAAGTAGTACTTTTTTCTAATTCAAATTGCTTATTGCAGACACAACAAATTGTTCTCAGCATTTTTCTGAATAGTTATAATATCTGACGCTGGAATTCTAGGAGAGCAATAGTAACTTCTCTAGGACAACTCCTTCACTGTCAGCACAGCCAAATAGATATATGTGCTGTCGAATGGCTCCCAGGTGTCTCGAATCGAAAGTGTGTCCTCCTGTCTTTCAAACAACCCACCATCCCACTGATGTTATTTAAGATGAGAGCATATTTAGCTTCATTTCAAATCTTTTTTGTGATGAAAGGATTAAACCTGTATTTGATTCTACGTCACCTACATCAAACAACTACTTTAAGTCAGCTCCAGATGCCTCCAAGGCTGCTACTGCGCTGCCCCCGGATTTGAGAAAGCGAGGCTGTTGGAGTCAGTTAGCTTCGCTAGATAAAGACTCTCCAGACCCAGCTGAAGCTGGCCCCATTAGTGCTTTTGGCTCTTTACCAAGGGATGAAAAAGATAACATACTACGTAAGTTAGAAAATCTGAAGAAAACCTTATTGGTTACAATGGCCACAGCTCAGCCACTTATAGACCTTGTCTCTCCAATTGTTGACACTAAGTGTCTCCCCTCGGAGGAGAATGGAATGGCTGGATATTGTCCTCCAAAGAACAGCTCCCCATGAGCCAGTAGGGGATCCTGGAGGGCTGACCCGGGCCATCCTTATAGCCGAGGAAGGGTTTTCTACCACGCTAAGATATCCAATAGGGTCTATAATTACTAAGCAGGAGGGGAATCTCTTGCCGATTCAATCGTGCAGAGCAATGTGCAGCAAGAATCATCAATCCTGCGCCCTGTGCTACTGAATGAAGTCCCTGTAAGGCAAGTTCCACTGGACGGTGCTAACTTGGTTTTTTCAGAGCAAGATTCCCAGGAGCAGATACAGAATCTGCGTGAGATAAGCCAACCCTTGGTTGAGGCCCGGTTGCCCGCTACTGGTTCTTCAGCCCAACATAATGACTTTACATCACTGGCTTGTCAAAATCAAGCCACATAACAGTTCTTGAGTGATGATGTAATCTCCCTTTCAACTTGGAACATTGCAGGCTGGTCAGCACCATCAAAAGACCAACCTTTTTTTTTATTATTTGTCACAATTTGATATTCTTTTTCTCCAGGAAACTTGGGCTACCTCAGAGGTGGAGTTTGATGGCTACTGGGTTAATTCAATTCTGGCTACCCCAAGCAAGGCACCCTAAGGGTGATATTGTGATTTTAGTTAGTACAGCTTTGCAATTCAAATGTGTTTCATTGCCTTCCTTGAACCCATGGGTAGTGGCCTCTATGCTTTCATCCAACCAAGCTGAAATTTTGCTTTTTAATGTTTATATTCCCCCTTTTAAAATATATGCTTAGATCAATACCATCTGGGAGAGTATAGAAAATTTTATCATTATCTGTTTAGATAAATATCCTGCAGCATCAATAATAATTGGTGGGGACTTAAATGCAAGCATGGGACCAAATGATCACACATTATTTCGCAAATTCAAGATTTTTCACAAGGAGAATATCTTAGAGCATGGATGTCCAATCTTCTGGCTTCCCTGGGCCACATTGAGTGAAGAGGAATTGTCCTGGGCCACACATAAAACATAATTAATGTACTGTATATAAGTAATAAAACTTCATTTATTTTTTTATATTTTTATTATAAAATTTAAAAAAAGAGGGCAACATAAAACTAGTGGGATATTTGACCATGTTTTTGTGAAACTAATGCATCAATGTCTGGTTCGATGAAAGTGGTTGCAGTTCTCAATGTGCTCGTCAGAATTCTAATTCTAATTTTACTCTTTGTGTGCTTCATCCTTGAAAATAGTTGCTCACAATTGTACGTGCTGCCAAAAAGCGATGTCACGAATAAGGCGTGATTGTGAAGCGAGGGATATTTTTCTCTGGGAAGATAGGTCTTATAAAAGTCCAGTAGAGAGACATGATCAAATTTTTCTTTGAGTTGAATGTCTGATTGCAACTCTCTGCATTCCATTTGAAAATTTGGAGGTAATGTAGTTATGTCGACTGAAAATGGAGTTGAAAATATACCAAAATATTGATGATTTTCCCAAAAATCTTGAAACCTCAATTCTCTTCTATTGGTACCTGTTATCAACTTCCTGTATCAAACCGAAAAGCAAGGCTGCATATTTTTCACTGTTCACAGGACTGTGTTTAGCCAACGTATTAAAATGTATAAAATTATTTTCCATAACTTGAGCTTGCCATACTTTTAAGTTTCATTTCAAATGCTGTTATGGTTTGAAACATTGCAGTGATAAGTTGGTTTTCACCTTGAAGACTCATGTTTAACTTATTTAAATTAGCAGTCAAATCCACCAAAAATGCTAAATCTGTGAGCCATTTTTCATCTTCAAGTTCTGGCACAGATTTTCTTTTTGATTCCATAAACAACTTGATTTCATTTCGCAAATCATAAAATCTTTTCAGTATTTTACCCTGACTTAGCCACCTTACTTCAGAAAAGTAAATGATGTCCCCATAATCAGCATCCATACTTTTAAGGAACTCCTGGAATTGGTGATAATTCAATCCCTTGGCCCTTATGAAATTCACTGCTTTGATGACAATTTGCATGACATTATCCATTTTTAAAGCTTTCGCGCATAAATTTTCTTGATGTAGAATGCAGTGATAGTTCATCAAACGTGAGTTGCCGGCGGCATTTGCATCGTCTTCTATCAATTTTGTAAGTCCCTCACTTTTACCAACCATCGCCGGGGCACCATCAGTAGATATACAAGATATGTTGACAATGGTTAAAGAAAATCGCTTTAATGTCATTTTTACTGCTTTGTACAAATCAAGAGATTTAGTTGTGTCTTTTAATGGCACCAAAGAAGCCATTTCTTCAGTGACATTATATTTGTTATCAATAACTCTAATAAAAATGGCAAGTCGAGCCATATCTGTAGCATCAGTACTTTCATCCATTGCCAAAGCATAAAATTTGAAATTAGCAGCTTTACTCTTCAAACCTCTTTCGATAGATTTTCCTATTTCTTCAATTCGCCTGGCTATAGTCTGGTGAGACAAACTGATTTTAGAAAAATCACTTTTTTTTATCAGGACAAATTCTATCTGCCACGCTTTCCATACATTGCTTAATAAACTCACCATCGGTAAATGGTTTTTTTTTGCAATCAGTTTTGCTACCAAATAACCAGCTTTTATAATAGAGTCCTTTTGAGGTGTGACTCTTTTTTAAAAAAATTGTTGAGACGACAGACTTTTTTTCAGTTCCGCTAATTCCACTTTAAGAGTGAGGTGTAACCCCCGCGGGACCCTCTCTGGCATAGTAAACGTGCAGAAAGGAGTGCAACAAGGATGTATTCTTGCCCCCTCCCTTTTTAATCTCTATATTAGTTCATTGGTGGACCTCTTATATAACATGGATATTCACGCACCCAATCTAGCACAGCGCAAAATTCCAATTCTCCTATACGCTGGTGGTGCTGCTATAATTTCACAAACTCTTGTTGGATTGAAAAGAGCAATTGCAGCAACACTAAGGTACTGCAGACAAAACCATTTGGTTCCCAACTTTGATAAATCAAAAATTTTGGTTTTTGCTAAGAGAGCTAGGTAGCATTCCTGGAGAGTAGAAGGGCATAAATTAGAGCAACTTAATGCATTTAAACACCTTGGGGTGGTCTTCCACTTGAAAGGTACTTGGAATGCACACCAGAATTATGTAGTGCAATCAGCCCTTAGGTCAATGAACGCCATTAAACTTTTTTTTACACTGGTGGAGGACAATTAGTACCTGTGGCTTTAAAACTTTTTGAGGCCAAAACATTGGCTCAAATTCTCTATGGGGCACAAATAGGAATTTATGTGAAGAAGGAGCCGCAGGAAACAGCGCAAACAAAATTCCTGCGATCAATTCTAGCCGCACCCAATGGCACATCAAATGCCCAGTTAAGGCTCAAGACAGGAATGCCGTCAATTCAGGTGAGGGCCTGGAAGTTGTTGATAAATTATTGGCTAAAAATGCAATTCTTCCCAGTTGGTTTAACCCCTCTAGTTCTAATAGATAACTTCTCTTCACCCTGGAAGCAGGCGGTAGAATATAAGCTGGCTTCATATGGGCTCTCTCCACTATTCTTAATATCATTAGGTTATGACCAAGCTAAACAACTAGTCATTCAAAGAATAAGGGACATGGAGTTCCAGATTGAAGTTAGCAGGCTGCCACAACATGACAGAATTTGGATAAACGGGCATATGGAAACCAGCAAGTTATTTGCTAAATCTAACTTTCCCTAAGCTGAGAATTGCATTCTTCAAAGCTAGATTCAATATTCTTCCATCTGCACTACTTCAAGGCAGGTATAATAAAATCCCTATAGCTGAGTGTACTGTATCTGCCCATGTGGTGAAGAGGAAGTTGAAACCATCTCACATGTACTGATGCACCAGAGCTTTCCAAACTTTTCCTGTTGGTGACACACACCGGCGGCAGTGTGCAGGTGTGTTGCGCGAAACCCGGAAGCACTGATGGTGCGCCACCGCCACGTGCCATCAGTGCTTCCGGGTTTCCGCGCGACACAGTACTGTGTCACGACACACAGTTTGGAAAGCTGTGTGTTACACTGTAAATTTTATAGGGACATTAGGTCAATCTACATTTTGCCCCTAGTAGATAAATTTCCTGGGAATCCAGATAATTTTTTTTTGCACTGAAGATGTTGCCTAGCCTGGCAATGAAATGTCTGCAAGAAAACAACAAGGCTCAGAGAGCACCAAGGACTCCACAGATAATTTTTACGTGAACCACTTTCTTCAGCATCTAAAACCATACATTACATGTGCAGTAGCCAAATTTTGTGTTGGCGTAATGATAATAAGACAAAACCAGATAAAGAAGTAATTCCCTTGTTTTAAAAATTACTTTTAAATTGAAGTATCTTAATAAATTGTTAGGGGATATATATTTTTATTTTATAGTTACTAATGTTTTAGGCTCACACTACCTAGGTAACAAATGTATTAATATAGTAATAGCAGAGTGAATGCTATATTATTATGTAATATATTTTATTAGTTGGTAGTATATTATTGTATTTCTTTGTTTTACTTTGTTTTTCTCCTTTTAAATTTTGCTGGCCATTGACCAAATAAATATTATTGATTGGATTAGTATAACACACTCTTGGGGTTGCCCTTGAGGACAACTCAGAAGCTATGACTGGTCCAGGATACAGCAGCATGAGTAGTTATGCGTGTACCTCGGTATGCCCGCCCAAATAGCAACACTATTGCTTGAGCTGCACTGGCAAATAAGTCGCCTTCTCCAGGGAGGCTATTCTTTGAACTTCCTTTTTTAAATAGCAGCCAGCATTGTATATAATCCTCCCTTTGAGCAAAATTTCTCTTCTCTATCCCATGCAGAATGTTATGCACTATGTTTCATTTGAGGGTCAGTCTCATTTTTTCCACCGCATTAGAAATTCCTTACTCAGCTTTTCATATATTCTTGACAGGCTCTGCCCATCACAGTGATAGATAATATGAGGCTCAAGGCTCTATGAAGCACATGGTACATCAGCCTAATATTGTATGAAGTACCAATCGAAGAGAATATTTGTAGCTCAGGGTTGAACTGTGGAGTCCTTGGTGCTCTCTGAGCCTTGTTGTTTTCTTGCAGACGTTTCATTGCCAGGCTAGGCAACATCTTCCGTGCGAAAAGGGAGTGGGACTTGCTCTCTATTTATATACCATGGCTTGTCTGTTGATGGCTGCTTTTTTTTTTTGCGTTTTTGGATTTGGCTTGGTTTAAGATGCTCAGAGTTTCCAGTTTTCTGAGCATCTTAAACCAAGCCAAATCCAAAAACACTAGAGAATTCCTGGAAGCTTGGCACTCAGACAAAGCAGCCATCAACAGACACATAGAGGTAAACAACATTTACATACCATTCATAAGAGACAATAGAAAAGCCAGAAGACCAGAACACCACCTTGTCAGCAATCAACACCCAGATAGGCAAAGATTAACACCAAGATTAGCACCAGAGGAGCAATAAAACAACACAATAGACACTAATCAAGGAACTATTAACTCAGTCAATCAACCAAGCAGCAAACAACAGCCCAATCAAGGAACTACCAAGGAGAGTACAACACCCCCACCAACACAGGCAGGACAAGCCAGGGTATATAAACAGAGAGCAAGTCCCACTCCCTTTTTGTACTGAAGATGTTGCCTAGCCTGGCAATGAAACATCTGCAGGAAAATAACAAGGCTCAGAGAGCACCAAGGACTCCACATTGTATGAAGTGCTAGAAAGGACAGAAGAAGGAAGGCTAGATTGAGCACATAAAGATTCAAAATCAAGAGAGCAGAAACTATTACATCAGAACACACCTTAGTCCAGACCTCCTCAACCTGTTTGTCCTGGAAGAACCCTTGAAATAATTTTAAGGTCTCAAAGAATCCCTGCATAAAATATATTATATCTACAGCTAGCATTGCACAGCGCGTTAAGTTTAAAAAACAATGTTTTTTTTCACAAACTCTCGCAGAACCCCTAGTGAACCAGAGAAAGGCTGCCTTAGTCTTTGTCTAATGCAGTTCTGCTCTTTGTTTAAATAATGATTAAAAACCTTCATGCTTGTTGCCCTTGCTTATTGTAGTAACTTTCATTTGATCTAATGTGCTCCTGGAAAGGCCAATATTTCTGATACGCTCTGCATCTCAAATATGAATGTTGGTTTTAAATGATCAAACAAAAAGCTTTATTTTTTTTGTGAGCCGGCAATTTTTAGTATGCCGCAGTTGTATGTTTTAGTCTATTATAGATATATTACAATTGACTGTTATCTAAACAAGAGGAAATATTGTGTATAAAGAATGAAGGGGCTTAGAAGGACTCTTTGGTATTGAACAAACACAAGTGAGCAACAGATGTTGCCATTCAGATCATTGTTAATACTCATAATATACTACTTAAAAATTAATAGCAATTGTTAGTTTTTTAATGTCCTTTGGTACTGAACACAGCTAATTGATTATCCATGAAGTGAACATATAATCAGAATGACAGATATGGAGAAAAATGCTTTGTATTTTCATCTATTTTCCATGATGTACAGAAGAATAATAACACTAAAAATAAAGTTCAAATGTTTTGGAAGGAGAAACATTTCAGCATTGTTGAAACCTAAAGGTATGTTGGCAAAAAAAAAAAAAAGCCCAAACCCTATCTTCTTCCCAAGATAATTATTTAAACTTAAATATGCCTCAGAACATAAATATGTTTTAGGATGATAAGTATTAATGCTGAATATTCAGTATTCCACAGAAAAATGGACAGGATTGGACACATTTTCACTACTTTTTAAACCATCTGTTTTCCTTCCTTGAATCCTGATGAGTTTGGCACTGAAATCATCACAGGGTTTACACTTGATTCAGTTTGATTTGGATTGTATTTCTGCTGGCATATGAAATTGCTTCAGAGTCAGATGAAATAAAGTATACAAAAATGTTGTTGTTGTTGAGTCGTTTAGTCATGTCCAACTCTTCGTGACCTTATGGACCATAGCACGCCAGGCCTTCCTGTCCTCCACTGTCTCCCGGAGTTTACTCAAATTCATGTTCATTACATTGGTGATGCTATCTAACCATCTCATCCTCTGCCATCCCCTTCTCCTTTTGCCTTCAGTCTTTTCCAGTGAGTCCTCTCTTCGCATTAGGTGGCCAAAGTATTTGAGCTTCAGCTTCAGTATCTGTCCTTCCAATGAGCAGTCAGGGTTGATTTCCTTTAGGATTGACTGGTTTGACCTCCTTGCAGTCCAAGGGACTCTTAAGAGTCTTCTCCAGCACCACAGTTCGAAAACATCAATTCTTCGGCGCTCAGCCTTCCTTATGGTCCAGCTCTCACAGCCATACATTACTACTGGGAAAACCATAGCTTTAATTATACGGACCTTTGTCGGCACGGTGATGTCTCTGCTTTTTAATATGCTGTCTAGGTTTGCCATAGCTTTCCTCCCAAGGAGCAAGCGTCTTTTAATTTCATGGCTGCAGTCACCGTCTGCGGTGATCTTGGAGCCCAAGAAAATAAAATCTGTCACTGCTTCCATTTCTTCCCCTTCTATTTGCCAGGAAGTGATGGGACCAGATGCCATGATCTGAGTTTTTTTTAATGTTGAGTTTCAAGCCAGCTTTTGCACTCTCCTCTTTCACCCTCATCAAGAGGCTCTTTAGTTCCTCTTCACTTTCTGCCATTAGGGTGGTATCGTCTGCATATCTGAGGTTGTTGATATTTCTCCCGGCAATCTTAACTCCGGCTTGTGATTCATCCAGCCCGGCATTTCTCATGATGTACTCTGCATATATGTTGAATAAGCAGGGTGATAATATACAGCCTTGTCGTACTCCTTTCCCAATTTTGAACCAGTCGGTTGTTCCATGTCCGGTTCTAACTGTTGCTTCTTGACCCGCATACAGGTTTCTCAGGAGACAGGTAAGGTGGTCTGGTACTCCCATCTCTTTAAGACTTTGCCACAGTTTGTTGTGATCCACACAATCAAAGGCTTTAGCGTAGCCAATGAAGCAGGAGTAGATGTTTTTCTGGAACTCTCTTGCTTTTTCCATGATCCAGCGAATGTTGGCAATCTGATCTCTAGTTCCTCTGCCTCTTCGAAACCCAGCTTGCACTTCTGGTAGTTCTCGGTTCACATACTGCTGAAGCCTAGCTTGTAGGGTTTTGAGCATAACCTTGCTAGCATGTGAAATGAGTGCAATTGTACGGTAGTTTGAACATTCTTTGGCATTGCCCTTCTTTGGAATTGGAACGTAAACTGACCTTTTCCAATCCTGTGGCCATTGTTGAGTTTTCCAAATTTGTTGGCATATTGAGTGCAGCACTTTAATAGCATCATCTTTTAGGATTTTAAATAGCTCAGCTGGGATACTGTCTTCTCCACTAGCTTTGTTGTTAGCAATGCTTCCGAAGGCCCTCTTGACTTCACTCTCTAGGATGTCCGGCTCAAGGTCAGTGACCACACCATCGTATTTATCAGGGATATTAAGATCTATCTTGTATAGTTCTTCTGTGTATTCTTGCCACCTCTTCTTAATCTCTTCTGCTTCTGTTAACAAAAATATTAATTCATGGTAAAATCGTGTCTTTATATATTGAAATATTTTATGTCTTTAATTGCTAGAAGGCAGTTCATCTGTGTATCAGTATAAATATCAGTTGATTCCAGATGGTTAAAGTATTAGTAAACACAATTAGTAAGACTGGAATCAATAAAGAGAAAACTCCCCGGGAACTATGCATTCTGATCTCAGCCTCATAATAAGCTGCATAAGTAAAGGTAAAGGTTTTCCCCTGCACAGTCATGTCCAACTCTAGGGGGCGGTGCTCATCTCCGTTTCTTAGCCGAAGAGCCAGCGCTGTCCGAAGACGCTTCCGTGGTCATGTGGCTGGCATGATGCGTGGAGAACGCTGTTACCATCCCACGGAAGTGGTACCTATTTATCTACTTGCATTTGCATGCTTTCGAATTGCTAGGTTGGCAAGAGCTGGGGCGAGTGCGGGAGCTCCATCATGCGGCGCTCGGGTCTCGAACCGCCGACCTTCCGATTGACAAGCCTGGTGTCTTAACCGCTGAGCCATCGCGCCCCACAATAAGCTGCATAACCCCCCCCCCCTAAAGGAAGCTGGAATACTTTGTTTGGTGTTTCTCTCCTTTAGGAGCTTAATTTACAAGCTACATACAGTATATAGAGTCTAAGTCAGTGGTTCTTAAACGGTTAGACCCAATTACTCTTTTCCTGGTCTCAAATAATGTCGTCACCCCCGCACAAAAAAACCCAGACTCTGTTGTTTCACACAAGTGTCTTGATGGCAGCAGTCCCAAACTAGATCCTTGACTCACAAACAAGGAATTACAAATTGCTCCATTACTGCCAGGATATGCCCAGATTACACCCCTGGGAGGACTTACCTCCAGTCTAAGAACCACTGGCCTAAATTGTTGGATTAGCTAGACATTTCATACATAGTGTAGGTAAAGAGTATGCATCTCTATAGAATTCTAAGATGGATTGGACTACAGACTGTGCATTAGGAGCAATTGTATTTAAAGTAATTATAAACCTTCCTCCCACTCATCCCCTTTTTGCTAAAAAAACTTGCTTTAGAATATTAATTGAATATTAATTGTTTTTTGTGTCATTGGTCCTTTTCTTCCAAATATCATCATCCTTTCTGCTCATGGAATTTCAAATAGTGGTGTTTGAATGACTACCACTAAATTGTGTCACAATCCTTCACATACACGTGTGTGGATGTACACACCTCTGTGTGAAACTCACAATCTTATAGTCCAATCCTAGAAATCAGCAACACAAGCCACGAGGGATATGTGCAATTCTGTTTATTAGACTAGCATCGTGCCACGTTAAAGTTGTGAATGGCTTCCTTTGTTCCCTATCCCTTCTTTTAAGCAATTGGATTTTCATCCTGTCCCTCCCCTTCCTCTCAGTTTCTTTTCTTCTTTGATTCAGTTTCGTTTCGTGTTGGTTGCTCTCTTCTGGCTTGTATCAGCTGGTGCCGATAGGTGCTGCTTGCTGTTTGTTTTCTTGTGGGCTTGTGTCTCCTCCCCTCTCTCTTCTCATTCTTTTCATTACCCTGTGTAAGGTTGGAGCATCCAGGTGCAATTAACCATTGCTCCTGGGTATTCCATCCTTACACTCTGTTGCTTTTATTGCCAATAGGCTTAAGTGGATTCAGTTTGTCCTGCTAGTTGCTGATGCTTATGAGAGACAATATTGTTTTAGCCAAGGATAAAGCTAGATTATATTTTCTATAATCAGTTTCACAATATGAAGTCATGAAATTAACATTGTGTTACTATTTTTTTATCATCATCTTAGCAGCTCTGCTTTATAGTAAGATTGGCAATTAAACCTGTAGTTTTGGGGTTAAACCAAAATGGCTGATCCAGTTTACTGTCTTGGAAGGGGTGATGAATTACAGCTGCTGTTCCACTTATTTTTTGAAGCCTAGAAGTGTTGAACTGAACTACTATTGGAGTAGGGCACCTCCTAATGGAGTTGTTGTGGCTCCTCTCCCCCATTTAAAAATATTCTTGCAGAGCTTCTTACTAACATGGATGTTTCATAATAGCTCACCTTATTCCTAGTTGCATTCTTCTAATTATATCTTGACACAGGCTGAGGATACCTTTGAAATCTTGACAAAAGACAAAGTCTTTGATATGCAGTGATTCTGAAGCAGATTTACACTTTTTAGATTGGTCTTCCCCAACCAATTTGGTCATGGTGACTTGAAATTATGGGAACTGATCCAACATACCTAAATAATTCCAGATTGGGGAAGGTTGTTTAAAAGGTGTTCTTTGTTGAACAGAGTGTTAGCTGAGGTTTCAACATTTCCTGCTTTTTAAATTATATTTGTATCAGTTAGAACTTAAACCAGAATGGCTTTAATTTTAGACGAAGGAGAGAGCAAGAAACTAGGAAAAAAACAACACTTCATAGGAAGTAGCTTTTGAAAACTAGGGACAAAAAAGACACTCTTCTATAAATGCTTATCCACAGTGGATAAAACATGCTGTTCCTGCCCAAGCAGCATGCATATCCTGAGGGGCTGTGAAATCAACACCCTATTTAGATTGATGTTAAGTTCTTCAAGATAAGCCAGGTCAGGAAACAAATAGCACAAGAAATAGTAGCACTCCAATTTATTGGTATATATAACAACATAAACTTGAAAGCCTGACAGCATTTTCCCTTCCTTCCCTCTTATACCAAACAAAGTCAAGGTGAGGCAATATTGAGTTGTTTTTCTGAGCTAAGCTCAAGGTTTACTAAAGGTTGCCATGTATTTTCTTCAAGGCCATCTTTGTATTCCTCTACAACAAGATTTCTTCAAACAGGGTATAATAACCTCAGCTTTACTTTTAAAACAATATTATTTAAGAGATGCAGTTCTAAAGCACAATGTCAAGTGACAGCATCACTTAGCAATGGCAATCTTGGGCAGTCCTGGTTGCTGTCGTAACCCCAAGATGCATGGGTCATTAAGCGGAAAGAGGCAGGGGTCCCAGGTAAGGAGCTCGGGGGTGCCACAGGGGGGTTGGGAGGCTGGGGGAGGCCCTGGGAGGGCCAATGGAGGTTGCGCGTGGTCAGGGGCGTGCTGCGGGCGGGAGAAAAGGCAGGATCAACTTACCAGAGTGACTTGCAACCTTCCCTGCCGGCTTCCCCATTGACTTTGCTTGTGGGAAGCTGGCAGGGAAGGTCGCAAATGGCGATCATGTGACTATGGCTCCCTGCAACGTCATAATTGTGAGCCGGGCACCTGAGCACCGGGATTGTGATTGTGTGACCGTGGGGATGCTGTGATAGCCAGAACTTCGAGGACCGGTCATATGTCCATTTTTTCAGCGCCACCATAACTTTGAACAGTTGCTGAACGAATGGACGTAAGCCAAGGACTACCTCATTTGAGATTCTGAAAGTGTATATGGGCACTCTCACAAAAGGTAATGTGGGTGTGACCAGTTAGAACACATTCATTAATCAGAATGGCTTGCTTTCTGCCTCTTGCCCTCCAAAACCCCATCCAATTGTGGTTTGTTCAGTGACTCCTGATTAAACAAACTCATTCACAATATATCAGATTAAATACCTCCTAGGATTGTTTGAGGATAAACATAAATGTAATGTACATTGTTTAGAAGAAGATAACCCACATTCATTTGAAAGCATTTTCTTTGTTTTTTGGGGAGCTTTTATTTAAATCCTTCACATACATCTTGCTTACCTTAATTTGTTTTATGATAAATTATTTTCTTCTATGTTGTTATTAATACACTAAGCCAATCCTGATTTGATAACTCTATTATTAATCAAAATATGAATACAAGTTACATTGTTTCTCTTTTATATCACTTGGTGTATTTAATACAATTAAGATAAATTAGCTGAAGTGCTGCCATCATTTGGGAAATTAAGGGCCAAAATGTTACAGGTCTACTTAGCAATCTCTTTGGAAACATGAGAAATAAATAAAGGCTGTATAATTGTCCTTAAGGGGCGTGGTGGCTCAGCGGGTAAGACGCCAGGCTTGTCGATCAGAAGATCGCAAGTTCGGAGGTTCGAATCCCTAGCCCTGCGTGTGGAGTGAGCTCCCGCACTAGCTCCAGCTCTTGCCAACCTAGCAATTTGAAAGCATGCAAATGCAAGTAGATTAATAGGTACCACTTTGGTGGGTAGGAAACAGCATTCCGCGTGCATCATGCCAGCCACATGACCGTGGAAGTGACTTCGGACAATGCTGACTCTTCGGCTAAGAAACGGAGATGAGCACCGGCCCCTAGAGTCAGACACGACTGCACAAATGTGCGGGGGGAACCTTTAAATAATTGTCCTTAGAATGGTTTTGTCATATTTTTAAATACTGTTTTTGTTACGTAATAGAAACTTTTTTTCTCGTCTACAAAATTGTGTTGTTGTTTATTCGTTCAGTCGTTTCCGACTCTTCGTGACTTCATGGACCAGTCCACGCCAGAGCTTCCTGTCGGCTGTCACTATCCCCAGCTCCCCCATGGTTGAGTCCGTCACCTCCAGAATACCATCCATCCATCTTGCCCTTGGTCGGCCCCTCTTCCTTTTGCCTTCCACTTTCCCTAGCATCAGCTTCTTCTCCAGGGTATCCTGTCTTCTCATTATGTGGCCAAAGTACTTCAGTTTTGCCTTTAATATCATTCCCTCAAGTGAGCAGTCTGGCTTTATTTCCTGGAGTATGGACTGGTTTGATCTTCTTGCAGTCCAAGGCACTCTCAGAATTTTCCTCCAACACCACAGTTCAAAAGCATCTATCTTCCTTCGCTCAGCCTTCCTTATGGTCCAGCTCTCGCAGCCATAGGTTACTACAGGGAATACCATTGCTTTAACTATGCGGACCTTTGTTGTCAGTGTGATGTCTCTGCTCTTAACTATTTTATCAAGATTTGCCATTGCTCTCCTCCCAAGAAGTAGACGTCTTCTGATTTCCTGGCTGCAGTCAGCGTCTGCAGTAATCTTTGCGCCTAGAAATACAAAGTCTGTCACTGCCTCCACTTTTTCTCCCTCTATTTGCCAGTCATCAATCAAGGTCGTTGCCATAATCTTGGTTTTTTTTAGGTTTAGCTGCAACCCAGCTTTTGCACTTTCTTCTTTCACCTTCGTCATAAGGCTCCTCAGCTCCTCCTCGCTTTCAGCCATCAAAGTGGTATCATCTGCATATCTGAGATTGTTAATGTTTCTTCCAGCGATTTTAACTCCAGCCTTGGATTCCTCAAGCCCAGCATGTCGCATGATGTGTTCTGCGTACAGGTTGAATAGGTAGGGTGAGAGTATACAACCCTGCCGTACTCCTTTCCCAATCTTAAACCAGTCCGTTGTTCCGTGCTCTGTTCTTACCGTTGCTACTTGGTTGTTATACAGATTCCTCAGGAGGCAGACAAGATGACTTGGTATCCCCATACCACCAAGAACTTGCCACAATTTGTTATGATCCACACAGTCAAAGGCTTTAGAATAGTCAATAAAACAGAAATAGATGTTTTTCTGAAATTCCCTGGCTTTCTCCATTATCCAGCGGATATTGGCAATTTGGTCTCTAGTTCCTCTGCCTTTTCTAAACCCAGCTTGTACATCTGGCAATTCTCGCTCCATGAATTGCTGGAGTCTACCCTGCAAGATCTTGAGCATTACCTTACTGGCATGTGAAATAAGTGCCACTGTTCGATAGTTTGAACATTCTTTAGTGCTTCCCTTTTTTGGTATGGGGATATAAGTTGATTTTTTCCAATCTGATGGCCATTCTTGTGTTTTCCAAATTTGCTGGCATATGGCATGCATCACCCTGACAGCATCATCTTGCAAGATTTTAAACAGTTCAGCTGGGATACCATCGTCTCCTGCTGCCTTGTTATTAGCAATGCTTCTTAAGGCCCATTCAACCTCACTCTTCAGGATGTCTGGCTCTAACTCACTGACCACACCGTCAAAGCTATCTCCAATATTATTATCCTTCCTATACAGATCTTCCGTGTATTCTTGCCACCTTTTCTTGATCTCTTCTGCTTCTGTTAGGTCCTTACCATCTTTGTTTTTGATCATACCCATTTTTGCCTGGAATTTACCTCCGATGTTTCTAATTTTCTGGAAGAGGTCTCTTGTCCTTCCTATTCTATTGTCTTCTTCCACTTCCGCACATTGCTTGTTTAAAAATAATTCCTTATCTCTTCTGGCTAACCTCTGGAATTTTGCATTTAATTGGGCATATCTCCCCCTATCACTGTTGCCTTTTGCTTTCCTTCTTTCTTGGGCTACTTCCAGTGTTTCAGCAGACAGCCATCTTGCCTTCTTGGTTTTCTTTTTCTTTGGGACGTTTTTTGTTGCCGCCTCCTGAACAATGTTGCGAACTTCTGTCCATAGTTCTTCTGGGACCCTATCTACTAAATCTAGTCCCTTAAATCTATTCTTCACCTCCACTGCATATTCCTTAGGAATATTAGTGAGCTCATATCTAACTGATCTGTGGGTCTTCCCTATTCTCTTTAGTCTGATTCTAAATTTTGCAATAAGAAGTTCGTGATCTGAACTACAGTCAGCTCCAGGTCTTGTTTTTACCGACTGTATAGATGTCCGCCACCTTTGGCTGCAAAGGATGTAGTCAATCTGATTTCGGTGTCGACCATCTGGTGAAGTCCATGTATAAAGTCGTCTTTTAGGTTGTTGGAAGAGAGTGTTTGTTATGCACAGTGAGTTGTCTTGGCAAAATTCTATCAGCCTATGTCCTGCTTCATTTTGTTCTCCCAGACCATGCTTTCCTGTAATTCCAGGTGTCGTCTGACTACCCACCTTAGCATTCCAGTCTCCTGTAATGAAAATAACATCTCTTTTTGGTGTATTATCTAGTAGGTGCTGCAGATCCTCATAGAACTGATCTACTTCTGCTTCTTCAGCATCTGTGGTTGGGGCGTATATTTGGATCACTGTGATGTTAAATGGCTTACCCTGAATTCGAATTGAGATCATTCTATCGTTTTTTGGATTGTATCCAAGCACTGCTTTAGCCACTTTATTATTAATTATGAAGGCTACTCCATTTCTTCTGTGGTCCTCTTGTCCACAGTAGTAGATCTGGTGGTCATCTGATGTGAAGTGGCCCATTCCAGTCCATTTCAGTTCACTGACACCTAAAATGTCTATATTTAATCTTGACATCTCACCAATAACCACATCCAATTTGCCCTGGCTCATAGATCTTACATTCCAGGTTCCTATGGTGTGTTGATCTTTAGAACATCGGATTCGTCGTTCACCACCAGCACCGTCGGCCGCTAGCCGTCCTTTCGGCTTTGAGCTAGCTGCGTCATCACATCTGGGGCTAGTTGAACGTATCCTCTGTTCCTCCCCAGTAGCATTTTGACCATCTTCCGACCTGGGAGTCCCATCTTCCGATGGTATACCGACATATCTTTGGTTGTACTGATCCATTTAGTTTTCATGGCAAGAATACTGGGGTGGGTTGCCATTACCTTCCCCAGGGATCGTATTTAGTCTGACCTCTCTGCCATGACCTTCCCGTCTTGGGTGTCCCTTCACGGTTTAGCTCATGGTTTCATTGAGGTGCTCAAGCTCCAGCACCACGACAAGGTAACGATCTCCTTTGCTGGAGACAAAATTGTGTACTTTGTTGATAATTATTTTCCAAAAAATTATCAACATATATAATCAGCATATTATTCATTATTAGCATTATTATTGGGCCTGTAAATTTTTTATGGAATGAATTATCAACAATATTAAAAGATAAGTAATTAATTGAACATAATGCATCTACCTACCTACCTACGATCAGTTCCATAAAATACATTTCAATTCCTAATGTATTTATTGAACATGTTATGATAATATTCATTTTTATTCCCTTAAAACTAAAACAGAATGTATCATCTCTTAGTGGCAGAAATAGTACAGATTCAGGACTTCATAGTTGATACTGAAAACATACTATACATTATTTTAAAGTTGCTTTGTTTTGATGCTTCCTCGTGGTTTAGGATTCTTACAGATGGGAATTTGTGGCACTTTCATGGAATTGCTATCAGAATGTTCTAGAGCTGAGCATTCTGACCAGAACCCTGCCCTTGTGCCTTTGTTCAGCAAAGGTCCAGTCTGTTCTCCTCAGTTCTTTAATTGCCACAGCAATAATATTTCAGAAATGTTTCTCAGTATGTGCTCTCTTTAAGGCATTATGAAATGTTGCTCTAGTTCAGTTTCTTTTTTTATTCTGAGCTTATTGCCCTGTCACCTGCCCAGCCTTGACTGCCATGGTGTTTATAGCCTTGAAAACTCTGTGAAGTAAGCAGTAAACTTCCTCAAATAGATAAAACCCTTTATGCTTGATTCATTTGGGCAAGGAACATGAAATGCAATCTTGCTCTCACTTCCAAGCTGCCACTAAACAGATTTGCCACAATTATTTCTCTAATTTACAGGCTTTGCTTTAGGAAAAGCTCTATGGGCAGCTAAAGTTGGCTCCAATGCTGCCATTTCTGCACCTAAAATTACTCATCCTTTAAAAGATCCTCATCCTCAGTTTGAGCAAAGTTTTGGCACTGGATTTGCTGTCAATATTGAACTGAGCTCCTAAAATCAATATGCAGGTATGTGTTCATGATGCCTGCCTTGGTTGATCAATACCAAGTGAAGCATAATTAGAAGTTTGCTAAATGTTCTGTAGGTGTTTGAACCCAAGTTAAATGAAGAGAAAAGTTGGCAATATCTCCTGTGCTGAGCTCCATACTGATTCCTGACTTTGTAGAATTTTAATAATATAGTGAACTCCCTTGCAAATATGAGAAACAAAAAGAGATTAAGAAATAGCCCAAGTCTTTGAAACTACAAATGTTTCCAGGCAACCCAAGATTGACAAGTACTTCTCTATACTTGAAAATGTAGTACATTGGACTCCCTTGAAATTTATTTTATTTTATTTTATTATTTATTTTATTATTTATTTTATTATTTATTTTATTTTATTTTATTTTTTTATTTTTTTATTTTATTTTATTATTTTATTTTATTATTTTATTTATTTTATTTTATTATTTTATTTTATTTTATTTTATTTTTTTTATTTTATTTTATTTTATTTTATTATTTTATTTTATTATTTTATTTTATTTTATTTTATTTTATTTTATTTTATTTTATTTATTTTATTTTATTATTTTATTTTATTTTATTTTATTTTATTTTATTTTTTTTATTTTATTTTATTTTATTTTATTTTTTTATTTTATTTTATTTTTTTATTTTATTTTATTTTATTTTATTTTATTTTATTTTATTTTATTTATTTTATTTTATTTTATTTTATTTTATTTTATTTTATTTTATTTTATTTTATTTTATTTTATTTTATTTTATTATTTTATTTTATTTTATTTTATTTTATTTATTTATTATTTTTATCCTGCCTTTATTATTTTTATAAATAACTCAAGGTGGTGAACATACCTAATACTCCTTCCTCCTAACAACAACCCTGTGAGGTGAGTTGGGCTGAGAGTGAGTGACTGGCCCAAGGTCACCCAGCCGGCTTTCATGCCTAAGATGGGACTAGAACTCAGAGTCTCCTGGTTTCTAGCCCAGCACCTTAACCACTAGACCAAACTAACAAGTATGGTGCATTAGAGTTAGATTTGCTCCTAAATAGTAAGACAGCTACTCTGATAAGGTTACACTAAATCCAACTGCATTCCAACCAGAAATTACTGCAGCCTTTGTCAGCTGCAAATTTGGATATTAATTTGGATGATCCACATTCTTTAAATATGATTATGGAATCCTTAAAAGCCGACTTACTATGACTTGCTGAAATGAAGCAAAAAATAAAGACTGTTGGCTGTCCTAAGTCCATTCTGATATGACCAATGCTCACTCTCAGCCTCAGGTTGGATGAGAGGAAACATTGGTTTCTCAAACTTCATCTTAACCATTAAATCAGGCCTTGTCAACATCAAAGTCTTTGTCTCAATATGGTTTGTCTCAATATGGTTGGACTAAATCTCCTTTTCTGAAGACAACCGTTGTAAACATAGATCAAGAAAAACATGTCTCCTATTAATGGGAGGTACCTCCCATTAATAGGAGACAGACATGTTTTTCTTGATCTATGTTTACAACGGTTGTCTTCAGAAACGGAGATTTAGACCAATCATCTCCTAGAACTAAGGCTTTGTCATTTGAAGGAGATGGTCCTTTTAGTTGAAAGAGCAATACTATACTAGATAGGATGCAAAAGCTTGGCATGCAGTATACCATATAGCAGGGCTTTCCAAAGTTTTCCCGCGGCGACACACCAACCGCCGTTGGTGTGTCGCCGCGGGAAAACCTGGAAGTGCCGCTGTTACAGCAGTGTGCAAAAACCCGGAAGCGCTGCTGCTGCTTTCGATTTTTGCGCACCCCCATTGGTGTGTCGCCGTGGGAAAACCCGGAAGTGCTGATGGCGCGCCATCAGCGCTTCCGCGTTTTGACGCGACACATCTGGGCCCCGCAGGCAATACACTTTTGTGTTGCGACACACAGTTTGGAAAGCTCTGCCATATAGGTTTGGATACTTCACACCATTTTTGGCAGCCTGCTAAATCATGTTCCTGGAAGCTGGGAAAATCCTTCTCAGTTGCTATGTGATTATTTTGCCTCCTCTCAGCAGAATAAACAAGATAAGTTCTTTCCAGCCACTTCTTACCAAATGGAGAGTTCCTAACACTACTAAACAAAAGATATTATGCAGCTATTCCAACATGCTCTCCTTAATGGATTTCAATCATAAGAAAAAAAGCAGTGGAAAAACACAGGAGAATTAAAAATGGAAAACATCATTTGGAGCATTGCATTAAATTCCATTAATGAGTCAGTGGGCCTCCACATAAAAGCTTTTTCTAGAAGCACTGTTTCTTACTGGAACTATTAAGAATGTTTCTTCAATTACAAATGAGCAATTGGTAGTCATGCTGAAAGACCTGCTGGTAAAAGATCTTGCACTTGTTCTAAGATTACAGGTAGTCCTCGTTTAGTGACCACAGTTGGGACCGGCAACTTGGTTGTTAAGCAACGTGATCACTGACTGAAACTGCGATTGTGCTTATGATCTTCCTTCAGCTTTCCTTTGCTTTATAGACTGCAAAGGTTGTAAATGCATTGGTCATAAAGTGACTTTTTCATCACCATCATAACTGAATGGTCACTGTACAAGGCAGTTGCTCAGCGAGGACTACCTGTATTCAGAATATTTAAGTAGACAGTAATATTAATTAATACTGATGTGAACAAAGGAATTTATAGATAATAAGGTAAATATATAGGTAAATATAGTTATTAGGACCAATGTCAGGCTTCTACTGATCAGCTAGTCAAGAAACTGCAGAAAGAGACTTCCAAGGACAAAAAATGTTATTAAGTAGATTTATTGTAGAAAAGTCCTTATGATAGAATTCCGTTGACTGGTGTATATCAAATGCAAGTCCTATTTATAGTGAAATCAAGGTTCACCTCTTTTTCTTACCTGTGCTGTATAACAGACTAGAAGCCATTCCTTTGGGGACAAGAGTACAATTTCCATTATGTTCTTGTTTCAGTAACAGACTGGTCTGATATCAGACTGTTTGCTTATGCCCATATGAGAACTGTCTTTCATAGCTGTCCACTCCTCAAACATTATTTGGAAAAAAATATTTAGCCTATCTTGCATGAGCACAACACCTCTCTGCTATTTGTTAAATCTGTCCATTTTTTTTCAGTGTTCTGTGCAAGCCTGAAAAAAGATGTGGCTGCTTTAAGATATTGACTCAAAAGCTATGTGTCTAAACACTCATGTCTTCTTTTTCAGACTTGCACAGAAACCTGAAAAAAAGTCAGGCTTCTTTAATGATGCCCCACATAGCTGGCCAATGTAAGAAGTGAGAACCACATGGATTTCAGAAAGGCATCTTTATGCTAGTCAGGAGTAAAAACATAACCTTGAAAACAGTGAGAGTAAATTCCTAGCCATAGTTATAGTGAGTCAATTAAGATGGAATACCTTTGAAACACTTTTTGCCGTATCTCCTACATCTGGGCTCAGTTGTCTCTTCTCATTTAATCTAAATTCTTCCTTCCCGTAGTCTCTCACAAGTGAATAGCAGAGATGTGCGGGAGTTGCTTGAGATCCAAAGCATTTACTTGAAATCATTTTCAAAGTGTGTATAGGTTATCTGTAGCAAAATTCTGTTATTTATTTGTGTATTTATTCATTCAGTTTATATCCCACCTTTCCTCTAGGAGCTCAAGGTGGCATATATAGCACTTCTTCAGTCTTCACCCATAACAATAAGGTTGAAAGGTAGATTGAGTCGAGAGATAGTCACCCATGAATGTTGATTGTAAAGGCTGGTCTTGAACCTGGTCTCCCCATTGTAGTCACTTACCTTAATTAAGTTGATAATCATTCCTCTTTTTTTCTTTGGGAGACAGTCCATTTAAATCCATTTTATTGTAACTAAGTTATGGATCAAATATGTTATTTAATACACTTTCTGTACTTGTATCCTAAACTTCAAGGGGTGTGGTGGCTCAGTGGGTAAGATGCCAGGCTTGTCGATCGGAAGATCGCAAGTTCGGAGGTTCGAATCCCTAGCCCCGCGTGACGGAGTGAGCTCCCGCACTCGCCCCAGCTCTTGCCAACCTAGCAATTCGAAAGCATGCAAATGCAAGTAGATGAATAGGTACCACTTCGGTGGGATGGTAACAGCGTTCCGTGTGCATCATGCTAGCCACATGACCGCGGAAGTGTCTTCGGACAACGCTGGCTCTTCGACTAACAAACGGAGATGAGCACTGGCCCCTAGAGTTGGACACAACTGCACAAATTTACCAGCAAGTTCGAACCAATCCCTCTGCAGCGCCATCAATCCAGCTTAAAGGTGTGTCACTAGAAAATGTCGATCACTTTTCTTATCTCGGCAGCCATCTATCTACAGTACAAAAGCCGACATCGACGCTGAAATTCAGCATCGCCTGAGCTCTGCGAGTGTAGCTTTCTCCCGAATGAAGCGTAGAGTGTTTGAGGATCGGGACATTTGCAGGGAGACCAAAATGCTTGTTTACAAAGCCATTGTACTACCAACCCTTCTGTACGCCTGTGAAACATGGACCCTCTACAAACACCACCTCCAACTTCTTGAAAGATTCCATCAACGCTGCCTCCGAAAAATTCTGCAAATTACTTGGGAAGATAGGCGGACTAATGTTAGTGTATTAGAAGAAGCGAAAACCACCAGCATTGAAACAATGATAATCCAACATCAACTTCGCTGGACCGGCCATGTTGTTCGAATGCCTGACCATCGTCTTCCAAAGCAGCTACTTTACTCCCAACTTAAGAATGGAAAACGGAATATTGGTGGACAGCAAAAGAGATTCAAAGATACTCTCAAAGCTAATTTAAAAAAATGTAATATCAGCATTGAGAACTGGGAAGCCCTAACTCATGAGTGTTTCAATTGGAGGTCATCCTTTATTAATGGCGCTATGGACTTTGAAGAAGCACGAGTACAGGGCGAAAGGGAGAAAAGAGCTAAAAGGAAGGCACGTCAGGCAAACCCTCATCATGACCGTCTCCCACCCGGAAACATATGCCCTCATTGTGGGAGGTTGTGCGGATCCAGAATTGGCCTTTATAGCCACTTACGGATCCACCGTTAAAATTTTACCTTTGGAAGACAATCTTACTCAGCTACGAGTGATCGCCAATGATTGTAACTAAGTTATGGATCAAACATGTTACTGAATACACTTTCTGTACTTGTATCCTAAACTTCAAGGGGTGTGGTGGCTCAGCGGGTAAGACGCCAGGCTTGTCGATCGGAAGATCGCAAGTTCGGAGGTTCGAATCCCTAGCCCCGTGTGACGGAGTGAGCTCCCACACTCGCCCCAGCTCTTGCCAACCTAGCAATTCGAAAGCATGCAAATGCAAGTAGATGAATAGGTACCACTTCGGTGGGATGGTAACAGCGTTCCGTGTGCGTCATGCTGGCCACATGACCGCGGAAGTGTCTTCGGACAATGCCGGCTCTTCGGCTAACAAATGGAGATGAGCACCGGCCCCTAGAGTTGGACACAACTGCACAAATGTGCGGGGGGAAACTTTACCTTACCTATCCTAAAGTTCAGAAGTCTATGATTCTTTAAATGAGGAAGCAATGTAACATTTCCCTTTGTCCATAGAAATTCTTGAACAACAGTGATCAATAATCTTGATAATATGCTAAGAGGGCAATGTGAACAACTTCAAGAAAACAGATGGGCAGTTCCAGTTATATACAGGCATTGAGATTGAGTTAAGTCTATAATAAGAGGAACAGACACTTTTCTGTTCTTGGAGGGACCATGCAAGTCTGACTTGTGGCGTTTTGCAGCTTCTCCAAGTCTAATGCCTAGTAATTAAGAAAGCTCAGGTTATTTCTGAGTGCATGTTCTGTTTCTGAGAGTGCAAATATACATTACAATTAAAAAATCTGTCCTTTTATGACAGTATTTGATATGTAAGAACATTCCCTCAGCTAATCTAGTGGTAGGGTTGGTTTTCATGTTGCTTTCTTCGGCGTAACCACTGCTACTTTTTTACCTGTATTTATGTTATTTTTATTGTAAAACAGATATTCAGGTCTGTTCAGTTCTTAAGTATCATCTTTACTGAGACCAAATTAGAATCCTTAGCTTTGGAGTGGTTTAAGTTTTGAGAACTCAGAACTTGAATTTCTATATGGGCTATTGTAATTTACAAATTATAGTTGATGCACAATATGGCAGTGAGTTTGTGTCTCAGGTCCTTTTTCATTTCTTCACTTGCTTATAGTTTGTTTATAGAATAAGGTCTTAATTTTGACCTATAAAGTCCTCCTACATGGGACCTTAGAGGAACATTGTTGTACGCTGCCCAGGGTTGCCTTGTGTGAGATGGGTGGACATATAAATGTGAGCAATAAATAAAGTAAAAAAAATAAAAACACCTTTTTCCTCATAACTACTTCTGGCTTTAAGGTTATCAGTGGTTGTCCAGATATCCCTCAATCTACAATTTGGAAAGTAGCCACAGTGGACAGGTTTTTTGGCAGTATTTCTCATTTATAGAAGCTCTTTTGAGAAAGGTTAATCTGATGCTTGCTCCCTTCAATTCTAGACCAAGATGTATTTTAAACACCATATTAATATAATCCAATTATTAACTTTAAATGATGGTACTTGGTTGTTTTTCATTTTTAGGGACCTTGTTTAGCTCTATTATGTTACTGACTTTTATTAATACAGTACTAGCACTTCCTTTTAAATTGGAGTCAATTGTCTTTTATTATTTTAATCTTATTTTGCATTCTGTATGACTGTTGGAGAATTCTGTTTTATAAAATGACACCCATTATGAGCAAATGAATTTTAAATGACTGCATTCACTCTAGCTATTTTCTTTAGAACTTATTTTTCCATTTTTTATTGGACATCTTTATATTAGCCATGCATAACAGCTTATCAGTTACAATTTGCTCTACTTGGTTAGCTTCTTTTTAATTTCACATTCATTATTTGCTTACTGTATGGATCTTTTTAGTAGTGGGTCTGCCACACCCAAACAGGACAGCCTGGGATTATTCAGCAGTTCTTCCTTTCCTTGGTATTTGCCACTGGTATTTGCCTTGGTATTTGCCACCACTGTTTTTATCTCCCCTCAACCAGGATTACAGGAGTCAGACTTCAAGGAAAGGATTAGCCTTCTAAAGAGGAAGTGTGGACGAAGGATGGAGATTAGGCCTCAATGAAAGATTAGTTTAAAGGAAACCAGACAGGGCTGCTTTAATTGAAATAAATCCAAACTGTAATCCCACTCAAGATGTCAAGCATCACACCCAGACTTGGGCAGTAAATCACAGATCGCCAGACACTTAATATTTAATTCAGTTCTCAGCCAGACTTGGCAAAGACTTCCAGACAAGAGTCAACAAGATTAGAAACTTTTTTGCAGACAAGAATGGAACCTCAAACACAACAGTTGATTGCCCACTGTAGTGCAAAGAGGCCAGAAACTTATATAGCTCTAGGGTTGAACTCTTCCTCCCCTCTTCTGAATTAACAGATACCTCTGAAATGGTTCTCTTTAGCCTGGGAATTGTTGGATCCTGCCTTGCCAGCTTCAGTCCTCTCATTATCAAGTTTCTCACTGCACCTAAGAGTCTCTGTGGATTAGATTCCTTCTTGAGTGCTAAAGATTTCACCTCATAACTTGTGGGGGCTTAGATCTGTTTCTTTTGTTTCTCTCAGCCAGCTGCTGTTCCTGGAGAAAATTCTAAAGAAAAGAAAGCTCCTGCAAACTACTTCCCCTCTATTTAATTTCAAGGGGAGGAGAGTGCTTCTTGCTTGGGGATTTATCCCATTAAACTTAACATCCTTACAGGTAGAAAGGTTTGGTTCAGAGTGAATTGTAGGCGCATTCAGATGTAACAGAAAACTCTAGAAGTGTGTAGACCAGATGTTTGTGTTACAACAATTCTACATGAGCTTCTCGCACTATATGTTCCCTCCCAGAGGAAATTGTCTCTTTCACACATACACATACCATGCCTGACTCATTCATTCATTGGCGATCACTCGTAGCCGAGTAAGATTGTCTTCCAAAGGTAAAATTTTAACGGTGGATCCGTAAGTGGCTGTAAAGGCCAATTCTGGATCCGCACAACCTCCCACAGTGGGGGCATAGGTTTCCGGGTGGGAGACGGTCATGATGAGGGTTTGCCTGACGTGCCTTCCTTTTAGCTCTTTTCTCCCTTTCGCCCTGTACTCGTGCTTCTTCAAAGTCCATAGCGCCATTAATAAAGGCTGACCTCCAATTCAAACGCTCATGAGTTAGGGCTTCCCAGTTCTCAATGATATTACATTTTTTTAAATTAGCTTTGAGAGTATCTTTGAATCTCTTTTGCTGTCCACCAGTATTCCGTTTTCCATTCTTAAGTTGGGAGTAAAGTAGCTGCTTTGGAAGACGATGGTCAGGCATTTGAACAACATGACCGGTCCAGCGAAGTTGATGTTGGATGATCATTGTTTCAATGCTGGTGGTTTTCGCTTCTTCTAATACGCTAACATTAGTCCGCCTATCTTCCCAAGTAATTTGCAGAATTTTTCGGAGGCAGCGTTGATGGAATCTTTCAAGAAGTTGGAGGTGGCGTTTGTAGAGGGTCCATGTTTCACAGGCGTACAGAAGAAGCTAACCCTTTACATTCCTTTTGGGTGGAGCACCAACAATTTAGAATTAGCATTAGAAACTTCTAGGCCATAGTGCATGACCTGCTGAGTGTGCTTTTTCTGAGTGTTCCCCAAATCTTATATCTAATTCAAGTAGCAACGGTAAGAACAGACCACGGAACAACGGACTGGTTTAAGATTGGGAAAGGAGTATGGCAGGGTTGTATACTCTCACCCTACCTATTCAACCTGTATGCAGAACACATCATACGGCCATGCTGGGCTTGATGAATCCAAGGCTGGAGTTAAAATCGCTGGAAGAAACATTAACAATCTCAGATATGCAGATGATACCACTTTGATGGCTGAAAGCGAGGAGGAGCTGAGGAGCCTTATGACGAAGGTGAAAGAAGAAAGTGCAAAAGCTGGGTTGCAGTTAAACCTCAAAAAAACCAAGATTATGGCAACCAGCTTGATTGATAACTGGCAAATAGAGGGAGAAAACGTGGAGGCGGTGACAGACTTTGTATTTCTAGGCACAAAGATTACTGCAGACGCTGACTGCAGCCAGGAAATCAGAAGACGTTTACTTCTTCGGAGGAGAGCAATGACAAATCTCGATAAAATAGTTAAGAGCAGAGACATCACACTGACAACAAAGGTCCACATAGTTAAAGCAATGGTATTCCCTGTAGTAACCTATGGCTGTGAGAGCTGGACCATAAGGAAGGCTGAGCGAAGGAAGATAGATGCTTTTGAACTGTGGTGTTGGAGGAAAATTCTGAGAGTGCCTTGGACTGCAAGAAGATCAAATCAGTCCATACTCCAGGAAATAAAGCCAGGCTGCTTACTTGAGAGAATGATATTAAAGGCAAAACTGAAGTACTTTGGCCACATAATGAGAAGATGGGATACCCTGGAGAAGATGCTGATGCTAGGGAAGGTGGAAGGCAAAAGGAAGAGGGGCCGACCAAGGGCAAGATGGATGGATGATATTCTGGAGGTGACAGACTCAACCATGGGGGAGCTGGGGATGGCGACGGCCAACAGGAAGCTCTGGCGTGGGCTGGTCCATGAAGTCACGAAGAGTCGGAAGCGACTGAACGAATAAACAAGAAAACAAAATTCATCAAACGAATTCAGAAGATACATTGGTGTCTACTAGTAGCTCTCTAGATATAGAACTGACAGGGGATTTTTATCTCATTGTTTACAACATAGCATTGTCTATAGAAACATATAAGGATCTTCCTGAGGAACAATAATTATTGATGTATGAGTTAATTGTTTTGCATGCATCTATTTTTGTTACTGTGGAGAAAGGGTAAGTGAAGAGAGTGAAATGGAAGAAAAAACCTGGACAGATCATCCTAAGCTCCCAAATCTCAAATTTTGGGTGCCATCCAATGATCCCTGGGAGGCCATCCCATTGGTCTTAAGAACGTTATAAATCTCCCCTTAAATGGGAAGAAAGTGAGATGCCCCTATGGAATTCTGCTTCAAACAGTGGTGAAGCTTCCTGGAGGTATGGCTGCCACATGGGCTCTTTATTTTAATGACTGAATGGTATTATTAACAACCAATATTGTTTTGTTCATTACTTACTCACTTGAAAGATAACATCTTTTATAACTTGGAAGGAGAAAATTCAACTAAGCCTCTCACATTCTCAAATGAGGAAAAGATGATGGAAGGGGTGACAGTGCCAAATGGGATGGCAGCTTTGTATCCATTCATCTCATATAATAGAAAAAGGAGAATAATATGTGTAGAGTTAGCCTCCTGCTTCCTTTTTTCAGCTTATTGATTGGTTGAGTATTTTTGCACTTTCATAGAACCCATTCTTGGGTATATAATCTGCTTGTGCTGTTTTTTCTCCATTAGGGTGATAAAACAAAAATGTTCTGTGTCCAGTTCCATATCAGAGAAGTCCATCTCAAGAAATGATTGTTTTGCACACAAAGCTAAGAAATACTTGTGTGTTCTAAAATGTCTACTCAGCACCATGCAGTGTACAATGCAGATGAGTATGCTACCACTAGCTGTTCCTGTCAAGTGATCCAGGATGTTAAGAGCGGAAGACAACCAATGAAGTCGTAGGCTAAGGATGTAAGGATGAGCTTGAGAAGTAGTTGGGCTCAATCTTTGTGCCTTATTACAACTACATTTTGAAGAATAGCTGTTATTGTAGTATCTTGCTGTCATGAGTCTTGGACAATAAAATTGATTTCAAGAAATCAGTTCTCAAGAATTGGGTGGGGCAGACTTGTACAGTGATCATAGATACCAATGTGGATAAGAGACGGATGGGGAATCCAAGCAAACTACTTAAAATCTTATTTTAAAAAGTCTGTTAAAGTCAGTTCAAAGATCCATTAAAATAGCCAAAGAACACATGAAAAAGCAGAAAAATTTGCTCCCACATGTCAAGCAAAAAGAAGAAGCAAATAGAAATATTACAAAATGTATATCAACCTAATGTATATAACACAAAATAATGTGCAAAAATCTATCTATCTATCTATCTATCTATCTATCTATCTATCTATCTATCTATCTATCTATCTATCTATCTATCTTCTAGTTACCATTTTTCAGTAGTCAAGTATATGAGAGTAATCAGTGCCAGATTGTGGCTCAACCTAAGAAATTCCTGACAAAAGTGATCCAATATATTGAATGTAGAGAAGATTTCGAAAGTATGTAAGTTTAATCTTAATGTTTTCCTTCTCCATTTTGGTAGGACCACCGCTTTAATGACAAGATTGACGAACTGACAGGATACAAGACCAAGTCATTGCTCTGCATGCCTATAAGAAACAGCGAGGGTGAAATCATTGGAGTTGCACAAGTGATAAATAAAACTCCTGGAGGTATTCCTTTCACTGATGATGATGAAAAAGTAAGATTTTCTCACCTTTTTGTTTGATAATATGGAAAAGATGTCATAGCTCTTCTCTCAAATATGTATGCAGGGATGTATCTCTTTTTGTATAATAAAGCATTATTTTCCCATAGGATATTAATATAGCACTGCATTATTTAATTTGATTTTTCACAAATTTTTCACAACCTGGTTGTTCTCCCAGGTCTTGGGGTAGGATGGCTGGTTGAACCCCTTTGGTATTCTGGTTTAGGTATTTTTTCCTGTTATGGGTTAGTCTTCTGGTTAGCTTTCACTTCATTCTTTGATACATGTTATTTTTACATTTTATTTCATTGTAAGTTGCCCAAAGTCATTGCAGAGTCAGGCAGCCTCAAAATTGGGATATTAAATTATAAATTAAATAATTAAATTAAATTAAATTAAATTAAATTAAATTAAATTAAATTAAATAATTAAATTAAATTAAATTAAATTAAATTAAATTAAATTAAATTAAATTAAATTAAATGATTTAATAGTCAGCAGTTAGATCACTTATTTCTTGAAATTGTTTTATTCATTAACAATTACTAATGCTATTTGTTTTCTTTATGCACATAGTATGTATGAATGATTATAATAAAATATGATCACCCTTTATTGAACATGTTGTGTAAAATTTTATATACAAGTATAAGTAAGGTAAGGTTTCCCCTTCCAGTCATATCCGGCTCTAGGGGGCGGCACTCATCTCCGATTCTCAGCTGAGGGAGCCAGCGTTGTCCATAGACACTTCCGTGGTCATGTGGCCAGCATGACTGAACGCTGAGGTGCACGGAATGCTTATACATGTATAAGAGGTCTTCATATATACATTTTTGTTGTTTTATTTATTTATTTAATTTTTATCCCGCCTTTATTATTTTTATAAATAACTCAAGGCAGCGAATATACCTAATACTCCTTCCTCCTCCTATTTTCCCCACAACAACAACCCTGTGAGGTGAGTTGGGATGAGAGAGAGTGACTGGCCCAAGGTCACCCAGCCGGCTTTTGTGCCTAAGGCGGGACTAGAACTCACAGCCTCCTGATTTTCTATTTTTAGCATGCCACAGTAGTTTGTAGTGTAATTATAACATTCTCAGATTGTAGTGCAGTCAGGTGTCCTCACTTTATTATTACCTATAATCTCTTTGCCCTAGTTTTCAGATATACTGGTGGATGAAATCATTAAGAATTACAATTTCTTTCAGATTACATCATAACATTTTCAAGTGCTTCAAGGAATGAATAATAAGAATGTGAATATGGTTCTTTTTGTGGCTTCACATCATTTCTGAAGCACCAGCCCAGCAGTGGGAATCATGCTAATGCACAAAGGAAAAGCTGCAGTGGCAGTGGAGGGGGATACCTTTAGAGTTAAAGTAATGTGTTTTGTAATTCCTTTACTTTTGGAAGTAATTTTGGAAGACTGACACTATGTTCACCAGTTCAAAATGCACATGGGTGGCTTAGTGGGTGGGAATGTTAGGATGCTGGCTTATCATACTTTCCATAGTGAGAATCAAAGTCTTGTAAATATTTGTGCCCTTTTCCCATACGAATCAGGAAATGTGTGTGCATTCTGCAGATGTTCTGAGAGTTCAAAAATTAGAAGAAGGTAGTCATCTCTGATGGTTCAGGAGTTCAGGAGCCAATCATTATGGACTTCCCGTAGAGAGCTGTCTTCTTGACAAAGAAAAGAGGGTGCATTGGGAGTGGGATGGAGGGGCATAGTAAACTTTTTTGTAGGTTCCTGTCAATAACTTTCTTTAGTCAGGTCAGCTCTGTATTTGATATTGGGTATTGGCACTTCACAGGAATAGCTGGGCTGGGTCTGTGCTTCTCCCTTTCCAAATAGAACTTCACATTGCAAATATTTGGAAGGCAAGGTCAGAAAATGTATTTCTTGTGAAAGAGTAACTCACGTAGGTCTCAGTTCTTCCAGGCTGCAAGTCTTGTATCCTGGGAGTTTGAAGGTGATATCATGGTCCCACTGAATAACTTTTTAATATTATTTTGATTTTAGAGTTTTAGAAGCTTGCATAGGGGGGCAAGATGGCGACGAGGCAGCAACTACTGGAAAGAGCTCCTTCTAAAGTTTTCTTTTAGAATTTTTTTCTCTGGCAGCCTGACAGTGTGTTCTCTGCTATTAGTGCCCTGCTATTGGCCTTATCATCTGTTTTTGTACAGCCTATTTCTAAATTTTTAATCTCTGAAATATATTTCTTAAATTTTATATATTTTATACTTTTAATTACTTTTAACCATTAAAAAAATTCCATTGGATAAAAGGCTCTGTCCTTGTAATTCTGGAGAGATAGAAACTACTGGACATGTCCTTCTACGATGTTCATTCTACAGAGATATTCAAACAAAACTTATTTCCCCGATGATTATTAGGTATCCAGGCCATTCTGAAACCGAATATCTTCAGATCTTGCTCAAAGATGAGTGGATTACAGTCACAGCGCAGGTAGCAAGATTCTGTGCAGCAGCACTAAAGAGCCGACGTAACTTAGTGAAAAACTTACTGTAAATATTTTACTTTCTTTTATAACTATAAATTTAAAACTTTGATATTAACACTTAATTTTAATAGTTAATAATTAATAACCATAGGATGCCACAATATATGGAGCTTAACATAATGCAATATAGGCTGTCTTCTTGATTTTATATACAAATGATAAGTATCTTACTAAACTAATTTTAGATATGGATTTTACTTCTTTTATTATAGCTGAGAACTTTTATTGGATACATTTGGTGTATTTTTATTTGTACTGGTCTATGACTAATAAATTGAAATTGAAATTGAAGCTTGCATAGAGAGATCAATAAACTAGACTTTTACAGTAAAAAATAAAGTTTCATTTATTCAAAAAACAAGAACATATTTACAAATCTCTTTCACCTACAAGAGGTGCAGGCAAGCTTAACATCTTCATTTGAATAGAAACAGATAAGCAGAGCCAGCAGGCAGAACAAAGGATTTTACCTTTATACACTTAACTTCTTGATCATAAACAATCATTCACCATAGTAACCAATTAGCATGTGACTACCCAAGATTCAGCCTAGCCAAACCAGAATACCGTAGATGGTAACAAACACCTTAAGAACACAAAGATAAACTCTATATGGTTAAAGGAATCTGAATGCCAGCAGACCTTTTGGCTCCAGTGAGAGAGAGAGAAAAAGTTACCTCAGCTTGTCTTTTTAAACTGAATCTTGTGACCCAGATTCTTTTTAGATCACAAAATAAAAAATACAACATAACTTGATTGTCAATTTTTAGCCAGTATGTTCTCCCAGGACTACTGGCAAATGTAAAACTGAATAAAGTTATAGGAGCTCTTGATAGTTGCCAGCTGTGAATTGTAAAGGTTTAGTGCATTCTGTACTGGGACGAATGTAGATGCCAGCTATCAGTAATCTCAACCATAAAAGGAGAATGGACAGGTTGAGTAGAGAGAACATATTTGTGTGTAGTGAATGAGTCAATGTAGTTGCTTCATGCCAGAATCTATTAAGTCATGTGGTTATATTTCAGTGTGAGATGGAACTGGCTTATTTCATTATAAACCCTATCAGGAGCTTTTAGGGCATCTGCTGGCAACTCCCTTTTTTCTGGCTCTCAAACTTCCATATATTCTACATGACTAGTTCATGCTGCCATCCTGACACAGGATTGAATGCTATTGGATTAGTTTGGGATGTTTGTACCTTTATTGCTGTCCTGTTATGTCTATCACTAGGTCCCATCCACTTTAGGGGTGGGAATGCTAGGATGTTGGCTTATCAAACTGACTCAGTGGTTCTCCTTTCTCTCATCCAAGTTAAACAATTGTTACCTTTGCCACATACCTGCAAATCTCACCAGGCCCTGAAGCTCATAAACTTCCCTCCATAGAAATCCAAGAAAGCAGTTTCTATTCTCATCCTGTCCAATTAATCTTTTTCTCTAATGAATCACAATAAAACCCTTCAGATGCTGCCTAACATTTGAATTGTGGGGCAAGGTGGGAGGGGAGAAATGGCATGATCAGAATATCATGTCCAAGGAGCAAATTAACTCCTTGGACATGACATCACAGAAGGACTAGCCTACAGGAAGATAGCATTATGAAATGGAGGAGGAGGAGTTGTTTCTGAGTTAAACCAGATTTTCTACTATATGGAATGAATGAACTAACAATAAAATTTGTGTAAAATTCATTATGTACAAATTTATTCTGGTGGCACAATAAAGCATTCATTCAGAAGTCCTCTGAATATTGCTAGTACTGGAAACAGAACATATTGTAAAAAAGAATCCTTGTTGTTGTTCAGTCGTTAAGTCGTGTCAGACTCTTCGTGACCCCAATAAGAATCCTATTATACAGTATATTACTGATGTTGAACTAAGCAGGACTGAGCTGGGTTAGTATTTGGAGGGAGACAGCCAGAGAACCCCAAAGCTGTAGGCTGGTTTCGGAAGCTGAAAAGAAGGCAATGGAAAGTCACTACTGTTGTGCGTTGCCAAGTGTCCACGCCTCTTTGATCAGGGGCTAGGGCAATTGATTCTTTTAGATCCAGAGATAATAGCACACCAGTGGATAAAGAAACTTAAAGCTTTATTATAAACAGACAAAGTTAAACACAGTCTAAACACAGTTTACAAAGCATAACAAGCAGACAGAAAGAAATGCATACATACATACCAAGCAAACAAGGTGATACCTAATCTCCTATAGGCTGCCAGGAGCCCTCTAATAAGGACAGCAGAGATACCCCAAGGTGGTAATTTTCACAGCACCCAGCACTCAGGCCTGTGTGGACTCCCAAAACTCCAAAGACAATCCCAAGGTTTTTATCAAAGTCTGGCTCCCAAACCCCGTGACCAAGTTTCCATGGTACTGAAGCTGCATGGCCTGACCTTGACTGGGATTCTTCATGTGGTCCAGCACCTGACCATGACATCATTCCAATATCCTGGGAAACCATCAGATAAGCAAGTGCTTAAGCATAAACAATTTCTTATCATCCCCCCCATTCCAAGCCGCTAAAGGAGTGGCTGGAGGAGTGAACCTATGCTGAACAAGCTGGGGGTTTTCTCTCCCCCCACCTCCCACAAAGATGTGTTCTGGAGGGCTGTTGGAGGAGTAAGCATATGCTTCTTCTCTCCCCCCTCTTATGCCAAACAGAAACAAAAACAAGCCAATTAAACATCTGTATAACTCAAAATAAACTCTAATCTAAGGTGTGGGGAAGGAAAATCAAAACATGCCACCTAACTCCTCGAAATACAAAGGTCTTCCGCAGGTTGCCACTACATGTTGCTAAGATGAGAAAGTCACGTTTGTGAAGTTACCAGGAATTATGCTCTGGTCAGAGATTTTACCTTTTTATAGCAAGGATGAGATTGTTCATCAGCAAATTTTTAGGCAAAGATGCTTCTGGTTTTCTGTTTCTTGAGTGGAAAATTAAGGCTTTCCAAAAAAATTATTTATGCTGATGGTTGGTTTTTTTACATCTTTAATTTTTTTTGACTTTTAACATTCTGTAAGACAAGTAAGGAAAAGAATAAAAGGTATAATCGAAGAACAGTATATCTCAAAATTCAGTTATATTTCCCATATATTGCTAGATTAATCAAAATTAGAGCTATAATGATTGTTAACATGACATATGTAATCTTTTCAGAACCAATAAAAATATGACTCATCTCTCAGTGAATTTAATATTCAAATTTTATTGGTGACTTTTTTAAGAAGTACAATTGGCCATACTTTAACATGCCAACTATCAAATGATAAATTATCTATGAATTTCCACTTTTGAGTAATTATTGCTTTAGCAGCAAGGAGCTTTTTGTTAGCTCCCTCGAAAACATAATAATCACAATTCTGGAACACATACAACTTTTTGTTTAATTATTATTCTGACTAATTCAAATACATTCTTCAGAAAGGAACAACTGCTTCACAAGTTCACTGCATATGAAAATATGTTCCCTTCTGATTATAGCTCCTCGAACAATTTGATACATAATTATGAGATATTTGTACTATTCTAATTGAAGTTAAATGCCAACAATGCACTATCTTCCATTGCATCTTTTGTATGGATGGTGATATAAAATAACTTCATTTCATCTATTTGTTTTCCTAAATCGATATTACAAGTTTCGTTTAAACCTACTGCAGAGGTCATCTAATTCCAATTCCAGTAATAATCTATAAATTTTTGAGATTGTTCCTTTAGGTTTGGAAGGATAATTAGTCATTTGTCAAAGGTAGCCTAACACCAACAGCCATTTTAGCAAAGACAGATGGCATCTTATTTCTAATTCAACCTACTCTTTATTGTGTAGTGTCATCTTCTTATAGAAGCTACTGACTCTGTACCAATTGAGATCTCTCCAAGGCTTCAGCTATCTTGACTGATCTTGATTATAGAATCCTTAATATACCATTAGAGATGCTGGGGGAGATACCTCTATCAATGCTGCATGGCTATTTTCCCCAAACCTAAAACAGATTTTGCAAACATTCTGTTTATATTATCTATTTTTATAAAACTTCTGGGGAAAAATTGACTTCTGGATCTATCTACTTCCTACATGTTTTCTAGCCATATCCACTGTCTTCTTGGATCTTCCAATACAAAGGGAATAATAGGTCCCAAGTTTGCTGCTTGATAATATAATTTTAGAAATAGAACTCCCCATTCTTCCTGTTTCTGGGGTCTATACAGGTAGCCCTTATTTAACGACCACAATTGGGATCAGCAACTCCCAGCAGTCACTTGTTGAGATGGGCGGCTATAGAAATCAAATAAATAAATAAATAAAAATAAAAATCCGTTGCTAAGAGACGTGGTTCTTAAGTGAAACGCTACTTGACCGTGCAGGACTTACAACGTCAGTTTTGCTGTGGTCGTTAAGCGAATCACCTGCAGTCATCACGTGACCGCGACTTGTGACTTACTGCTCTCTTCTCCATTGACTTTGCTTGTCAGAAGCCAGCTGTGAAGCTCATAAATGGCCATCACGTGACCACGGGACACTGCGACCATCGTAAATGCGAACTGGTTGCAAAGCACCTGAATGGCGATCAAGTGACCGTGAGGACACGTGAAAAAATAAAGCTTTTAAGAAAGTCAATGACAGAAACTTAAAATCGGGATCACTATGCAAAAAGGCTAAATTGTTTGGAGACTTTGGTTAAAGAAAGAAAATGACAAATGAGGTTTTGAAAAAAAAAGTATGATTTAAAAATTATTCATGATGAGAAGAAAATAGGTAAAGGTTCCCTATTACTACTTTTCTAATAGTAAGAGAAATTAACCTAATCAAATTGATGAACAATTGATTCAGAACGAATAAAGGAAAGCAGTTGCTTCCTTAGTGTGTAATTAATTTATGGAAGTCCACTGCTTTAAATGGATATAGGTATAGATGGCTTTAAAAGGAGTTTAGATTACTTTTTGAAGTACAACTACAGCTATGTAGGTGAACAGAAATTATTCATGGGGGGGAGAGAGAGCGTGCATGTCCATTCTGGAAAATAGGATGCTTAATTAGAAGAGCATATACAGTATCTAATCCAGCAGGACTCCTTCTCCATTCTTATAATTGCCAGATCCATTCTTAGACCTTAAAATGGGTTAGGTAGATCTGTATAATTAAGAAATCAGGTGAACTCCACATTCTGTTCAAAACAACATAACTGCATATAATTGGGCACACTTCTATTTTAGCACTAAGAGATATGTAAGAGAGAGGCTCTTAAAAGAATACTGTTTTCCTTTGGAAGTGCTTTTTTTATCTACTGCAATCCTCCCTCCCTCCCCAACCCAGAACTGTTTTCCAATATATAAAGCATAGCTTTCCAAACTCTGTGTCGCGACACTTTAGTGTGACGCGACAAAACCCGGAAGTGCTGATGGCGCGTTGTCACTGCTCCTGCAGCGCCGTGCGCGGCGGCGGCGGTGGTGTGTGCGACGGCAGCGGCGCACCATCAGCACTTCCGGGTTTTAGTGCAAAACACGGGGCCACCACTGCTGCTGCCATGCACACCGCCACCGTGCGTGCCACCGTGTCACCAACAGCAGGACTTTGGAAAGCACTGATATAAAGGATGAAACATTACGCAACTCTTGCCTGTCCTTTTTCCAGGCTGTTTTGGTTGTTGCTGTGTTCCCTCCTTTCCCTCTTCAGACTGAAACAGATTTTTGTGTAATAAGGGAACTCCAGCAGATGAGCATTCCATCTCATCATGCCCTAATTTGCTCTCTGATGTGAATAAGCCCAGTTAAAGCATCTATCTATCATCTATCTATCTATCATCTATCTATCTATCTATCTATCTATCTATCTATCTATCTATCTATCTATCTATCATCTATCAATCATCCATCAATCATCCCATCCATCCATCCATCCATCCATCCATCCATCTATCTATCTATCTATCTATCTATCTATCTATCTATCTATCTATCAATCATCTGAGGGACCGTCTCGTCCCGACAACATCGTCCCGCCCCACCCGTGCATGCAGAGAGGGCATGCTTCGGACCCCCTCAACAAGAGAATTCCATCTGGCGGGGTCCAGGAGGTGTGCCTTCTCTGCGATAGCACCGCCTTATGGAATATCTTGCCCCCGGAGGTGAGACTGGCCCCCTCCCTCCTGGCCTTTCCGAAGGCCCTTAAGACCTGGCTCTGCCGCCTGGCCTGGGACGACGGAGGTGGTAGTGCCTCCTGGGGTTGGCTGGCCCCGTAGCTCCACGATTTATTCTGCGGTTCCTAATCCATCTTGGATTTTATTTTTATTTATTTTATGCTTGTGTTTTTAGATATTTGTATAGTTTTTAAATTTTTATTTATTGTAACCCGCCCAGAGTCCCTTGTATGGGAGATGGGCGGGGAATAAATTTGAAATAAAAAATAAAATAAATAATATCTATCTATCTACCTACCTACCTACCTACCTACCTACCTACCTACCATCGTCCCACAAATATGATCAAAGAAGCTAACAAAAGTAAAAACAAACCCAGCATAATGAATATACCTGTATAAATATTAAAACCTTATAAAAAACAATTCAAAAGCCCCCATTCAAGAGATGAATCATAATTATTTTCTAAAAGCAGAGAGAAAGCTCAGGAGTGACACCGTTTTCTTTGTGAATCTGTCAAATGGACTTCTGAAAGTGGGCGAATGTTTAAGAAAGTCGCTTATGGAAATTTTACTCTCTGGACAGATTTATGACAAGAATTGGTCCCATAGCTAGTCGGGTGTTAAACCATTTACTTTTTAAAAGATTAATAGCAACCCGTTCACATGCCCTAAAATTAATTGGTAATAGGTGCAGATCTTTCAACAAAGACTTAATAGGAAACTAGTATTATGCATCTATTAGCAGCTTAAGCTTTCAGATATACAGGTAGTTCTCGTTTAGCGACTGCAATTGGGACCGGGGACTCGGTCGTTAAGCAAAGCAGTCGCTAAGTGAAAAATATGTGATCGCGACTGTGCTTACAATTTTACTTCATCTTTCCTTTGCTTTACAGCATCAGAAGGATACAACCCCAAACACCTGAGTGAACCCGAACAGCAGGGAAGGTTTCTAGAACTCGACTCACGAGGAAGCTGGTTTAAAAGGGCAAATCTTATAGCCCTTTTTCCCCACTCCCCTGTTCTTGGGAATGCTCACCCTGGTGCTGGGATAATTAGCAGGAAGAGAATTGATGTTTGTATTTACATTCATTTTTTTATTTGTCACGTTTATATCACCGCCCATCTCCCCCACAAGGAGGGACCCTGGGCGGACATTCATTGGAGAGGAAGGGATTACAAGAGAGTAAGCAGGCACACAATGAAGAATACACATCGAAAGGAATGCGCTGTTTGCCTAGCGCCCATGTGGCTCTGAGCCCCGAGCCCCTTAGGAGGCAAAAGAAAGCCTTTAGGGTGAAGCTGACTAGGATGTTGTCGGTTACAGGCAGCAGCTGTGAGCTGGCTAATTAAGGTCACAGAACTGAGCTTATTAACTTGCTAGCACTTTTTAGGGACGCACTGTGCTGTGGAGAAAAGCAGATCCGGAAGAGTTAGCTTGAAGAGTTAGCAGATCCGGAAGAGATCCGGAAGAGTTAGCTTGTTTAAGCAATCTCTCTGCCCTGCAAGGGAGGGGGGAAAAGAATAAGAACGGATCAGGTATAGTAATCGTGTACTAATTGACTGTGTACTAATTGACTGTAATGGCCAACACGTGACTAAGAAGGTCGTAAATGTGGGCCTTGGTCACAAAGTTATTTTTTCATCACCGTTGTAACTGCGAACTCCAAGGACTATCTGTACATGGTAAGTTACATACTACTTCTTAAGCAAACCATATCCACTTTTTAACATTTCTCCAGTTGCACCATAAACACCTAAAGCCTTACAATTTTTTAAAATGTTCACAGCACTGATGACTTCTTTTTCATCAGTTTTTTTTACACTAACTTTTATAGCATTTGTTTCACTTCCTCTCTTGATTGATTATGTGCCATCAAGTTGTTTTTGACTGTGATCAACCACATATATAGATTTTCTCCATGACGACTTGTCCCTACCCTGGCCTTTCAGGTCTCCCAATGGTGCACTCATCGCCACTGTACCTGAGTCCATCCACCTTGCTGCTGGTCACCCTCTTCTTCTCTTTCCTTCCACCTTTCCCAGCATTAGAGCCTTTTCCAGAAACCTAGGTCTTCGCGTACTAATTGACTGTAATGGCCAACATGTGACTGAGAGAGAGAGACACTGCAATGGTCGTAAACGTGCACATTGGTCACAAAGTTACATTTTCATCACCGTCGTAACTGTGAACAGTTGCTATCCAAGGCAGTCACTAAACGAGGACTATCTGTACCCGTGTATAATCCCATAAAAATAATCGATTTGTAGTGTGAGGTAACCAAGGGATGGTTATCTGTAGCCATATAGTATCTGACCAACTCAGGAGTGGTTACATTTGGCACATAAAAGGCAATTGTAGAAATGTGCTCTTTGTCATCATTACTGCTTAGTGGCAGAGATATTGAGATATAGCTGAAGTGCTTCCAAACTGTGAACCTCATTGTAATGGTACTAGAGGAATGGAACTAGCCAGCTTGTAAAAAACGCAGGGTCTTCCCTTATGTTGGATATGGGGAAGTAAAAAAATGTTTTCTCTTTTTTTTACCTGCCCTAATTGCCAGAGGAAATGAAACATCCAGGTTGCCAAATGCACCACTATTCTTAACCCTAATTCTTGTGAAATTATCTGACCATGCTGATGCCCAGCTTTGTTGTTGTTGTTCAGTCGTTTAGTCATGTCCAACTCTTTGTGACCTCATGGACTGTAGCACGCCAGGCCTTCCTGTCCTCCACTGTCTCCCGGAGTTTACTCAAATTCATGTTCGTTACATCGGTGATGCTATCTAACCATCTCATCCTCTGCTGTCCCCTTCTCCTTTTGCCTTCAGTCTTTCCCAGCATCAGGGTCTTTTATTATTTAATTTATTATTTAAATTTGTATCACCGCCCATCTCCTCCACACCTGGAGACTCTGGGCGGTTCACAACAATAAGTGAAAAATATAAAATTTGTTGGGGTTTGTATAATACCCAGAATTTACAGATAGATTAATTATACAGGAGAGGCTAGAGTTATCTAGGTGAGAGTTGATATATTCTGCAAGTCATCCAATTAGCAGCCATTGTAGAAGGTATGATGTGACTCATATTACAGGTGCTATAGTTTAGCTGGGTGTGGCAGTTAATTTGTTTGACCTATAATGTGATTGGTCAGTTTATGTATATAAGCAGAGGAGATCTAGTGTTCACTCTCTTCTCGTTACTTCATCTCATCTGTATCTGTGTTGGACGTTACTGGACTGTATTTTGGACTGCGTATGTATATAGAGTAAATAGACTATTTTATCTAATCTCTGCTTGAGTGTCTGTTTACTGCATAGAACGTATACCTTGGATGTCTTGGAGAGGAACAGGCCGCCCCAGCGTTGCATGCTCTGACAAAATTACAGCAGCAATAATTTACATATAAAATCCAAACAAAAAGATGTTAATAATAAGGCGGGTTTCATGGCACCAGCCTCTCCCAAGAGGAACTATTGGCATTCCTGTCCCAAGCCAGATGGCAGAACCAGGTCTTCAAGTCTTTCTGGAAGGTCGGGAGCGAAGAAACTCGCCTCAGCTCCAGGGGCAAGATATTCCAAAGGGCGGGTGCTACTGCAGAGAAGGCACGCCTCCTGGATCCCGCTAGATGGAATTCTTTTGCCGATGGGATCCTTAGCATGCCCTCTGCATGACCGAGTGGGACGGGTCGATGTTCCGGGGATGAGACGGTCCCTCAGGTAACCTGGTCCCATGCCATGTAGGGCTTTAAAGGTGATAACCAACACCTTGAATTGGACCTGGAAGCAAACTGGTACCCAATGCAGCTCGCGCAGCAGAGGTGTTACATGGGCCAATCTTACAGCACCCATAACTGTCCGTGCGGCCGCATTCTGGACCAGCTGAAGCTTCCGGATACTCTTCAAGGGTAGCCCCATGTAGAGCACATTGCAGTAGTCTATATGAGAGATGACAAGGGCATGAGTGACTGTTCGGAGGGCATCTCGATCCAGGAATGGGCGCAACTGGCGCACAACCCGAAGTTGCGCAAAGGCCCTCCTAGCCACAGCTGCCACCTGCTCTTCAAGCAGGAGACGTGAGTCCAGGAGAACCCCCAAGTTCCGCACCAGCTCTGAATGGGGCAGTGCTACCCCATCCAGGACCAAAGGTGACAACTTCCTGGAACCCGAGAGGCCATCAATCCACAGCCACTCCGTCTTACCAGAGTTCAGCTGAAGCCTGTTGTTCTCCATCCAGACCCCCACAGCCCCCAGGCACTGAGAAAGGGCATCGACTGCATCATTTACTTCACCCGGGATGGTGATACACAGTTCAGTATCATCCGCATATTGATGATACCTCATCCCGTGGTGACAGATGATCTCACCCAGCAGCTTCATATAGATGTTAAACAGGAGAGGGGAGAGCACTTTTCCAGTGAGTCCTCTCTTTGCATTAGGTGGCCAAAGTATTTGAGCTTCAGCTTCAGCATCTGTCCTTCCAATGAGCAGTCAGGGTTGATTTCCTTTAGGATTGACTGATTTGACCTCCTTGCAGTCCAAGGGACTCTTAAGAGTCTTCTCCAGCACCACAGTTCGAAAGCATCAATTCTTCGGCGCTCAGCCTTCCTTATGGTCCAACTCTCACAGCCATACATTACTACTTGGAAAACCATAGCTTTAATTATACGGACCTTTGTCGGCAAGGTGATGTCTCTGCTTTTTAATATGCTGTCTAGGTTTGCCATAGCTTTCCTCCCAAGGAGCAAGCGTCTTTTAATTTCATGGCTGCAGTCACCATCTGCGGTGATCTTGGAGCCCAAGAAAATAAAATCTGTCACTGCTTCCATTTCTTCCCCTTCTATTTGCCAGGAAGTGATGGGACCAGATGCCATGATCTGAGTTTTTTTAATGTTGAGTTTCAAGCCAGCTTTTGCACTCTCCTCTTTCACCCTCATCAAGAGGCTCTTTAGTTCCTCTTCACTTTCTGCCATTATGGTGGTATCGTCTGCATATCTGAGGTTGTTGATACTTCTCCCGGCAATCTTAACTCCGGCTTGTGATTCATCCAGCCCGGCATTTCTCATGATGTACTCTGCATATAAGTTGAACAAGCAGGGTGATAATATATAGCCTTGTCGTACTCCTTTCCCAATTTTGAACCAATCGGTTGTCCCATGTCTGGTTCTAACTGTTGCTTCTTGACCCGCATACAGGTTTTTCAGGAGACAGGTAAGGTGGTCTAGTACTCCCATCTCTTTAAGAATTTGCCACAGTTTGTTGTGATCCACACAATCAAAGGCTTTAGCGTAGCCAATGAAGCAGGAGTAGATGTTTTTCTGGAACTCTCTTGCTTTCTCCATGATCCAGCGAATGTTGGCAATATGATCTCTAGTTCCTCTGCCTCTCTGAAACCCAGCTTGCACCTCTGGTAGTTCTCGGTTCACATACTGCTGAAGCCTAGCTTGTAGGGTTTTGAGCATAACCTTGCTAGCATGTGAAATGAGTGCAATTGTACGGTAGTTTGAACATTCTTTGGCATTGCCCTTCTTTGGAATTGGAACGTAAACTGACCTTTTCCTCTTTTTTTCCATAAATTTTATTGAATTTTAAAATACATATTAAAAGTTAGAAAAAGAAATAGAAATACAAAGTAAAGAAAAAAGGAAAAGAAGAGTGAAGTAAAGAAAAGAAAAGAAAAGAAATAAACAAAAAAAAATATAAAAGATAGATGACCTCCAATCTATCTTTGGTCATTAAGTACAATATTTTACTTTAAATGTTAGTCTTTCATCCAATACACAGGAACTTTTCTTTGTCAAATACACTTTAATTTCTATAATCCAGTCTTCTGATCTTCATATAGTTTTCACCTTTCTTACAGTTCTCCAATATTCCATCTATGGTTTCCGCTCCTTGAAGTAATGTCAGTTTAAATGTTCTTGAATGCATAGATTTAATATTTTTTAATCACTCTTTCCATTTTTACATCTGTATTTATATCCTTAATAAAGTCCAATTAGTCTTGAATCATATATATAACAAGAAAAGGTCCTTTTTTATTTCTAGTAAAATATATTCTATTCATATATATCCATAAAAAATAACACTAATCTAAACATAGACTATATTTAAACTATAATTATACCATTTTCTACATCTTCCTACATATTTACCTAATTAACAATTTTTTATAACTACCTGTTCCACTAATACATAACCTTATAACAATTCTCAATAATATTCATACTAGTAATTATATTAATAATTCATCCTATAATAACATTAATTCTAATTCCAACTCAACATCCCATCTTAATAAAATATTTTCCCATTCATGTATCTCCATAAAAATATTTCTAATTTGCATGTAATCTATAACATCAACATATATTTATATCTTTAATTTTATAACCTTGTATCTTACGATTAAAGTATCACATTTTTATACATCCATACAGTTTCTCATATAAATTTTTAATATTTATTATTCCCTGCAATTATATTACTAGTTAAAACTTAATTTACATTTATACCATACTCTATATCCAATTAAAATCCATGGTTCCATTAACCTTATATCCCATCTTTTAAACTAAATATCCTATTCAGGTTATGCCAAGATCATAATGTATAATCTGTTTTATTTGTCTCATGTAAAATGTCAAAATGTTTTTCTGAACCTTTCCCCATCCAGCACCAAACCAGACAATTTCACAATATCCCTCAAGTTGCAAACTCAAATCTGCTTCTCTCTCTCTCGACTGCAATAATACATTTAAAATCTCCTTCTCCTGTTTCTCCTCTATCTCAAAGACATCTCTATTTTGCTGTGAATATTTCAAAGTTTCTTCTGTTTCTTCTGTTTCTAATTCTGTCTTTTGTTCCTGGCCCTGCAAATCTATCAATAAAATTTCCAGTGATTTCTTAATTTCTGAAAGAATTTCTCTGACTTCTTTTTTAAATTCTTGAATCAGCACTGCTATTTTAATTGCCATTTCCTCCCCCCTCTTTGTTCTTCAGGCTCCAGAAGCCACCATAAAATCTCTAGCCAAAACAAAAGGTTTCTCAGAGAGAGGGAGTAAACAGCTGGTCTGTTCCAGTGGAAAATTACCAGCAGAGCCTAATGAGTCCCAAATAGTTCCAGTTATAAGAGAAGAAGAAGAAAAAAATTATTACCTAAATACAAAAAATTATTAAAGTAAAAGAAAGAGATCCAATAATCAAAAATAGGGAAAAAAGTAGTATTTCAATCAGTTTGTAAAAAGGAAAAATAAAAGAAGAATTTCAACCACTATAAAAAAGAAAGAGAAATAAACAAATTCATCAGTAATTAGTCCAACAAAATATATTCAAAATATGTTCAATAAAAACTCTTATACTTCCAAGTGAGTAGGAACCACTCTAGTAAAGAGAAAAGTAAAGTAAAAGAAAAAATGCAGACGTTTTCACTGTGCTTCAAATATAAAATCCATCATACTTCCACCACAATTATTACAGCAAAGAAAGCACAAAAATTGCCAACATTTTGAGCATTGTCCAAAGATAGACCTTAGATGATAAGACAATATAATCTGGAAGAAAAACTAAAATAAAAGTGATCTAAAAGCCGGTTTCTTGCCCTAGTGTCTCTCTATGGAGACTTGCGTTTCCCTGCAGAGCCAGTTACTTCTCCGGTCATTCCTCCGCTCCCACCCCTGCTCTTCCGTGGTGGAAAACAACAAAAAAAGCAGGAGGGGGCAGTTCCAACGACCCAGCGAGCAATCTTTTGGTTCTCCCCTCTCCGGGGAGAAGCGCCGGTGGTCTTATTCTTTCTATAGACCCCCGCAAACAGGGAAAAGCTAGCCAGGTTTTCAACACTCTGAAAAATTCTGACTTGTCGAGCTGCCAGTCCGGCCCGGAAGTGTAAACTCACCTTTTCCAATCCTGTCGCCACTGTTGAGTTTTCCAAATTTGTTGGCATATTGAGTGCAGCACTTTAACAGCATCATCTTTTAGGATTTTAAATAGCTCAGCTGGGATACTGTCTTCTCTGCTGGCTTTGTTGTTAGTAATGCTTCCTAAAGCCCACTTGACTTCACTCTCTAGGATGTCCGGCTCAAGGTCAGTGACCACACCATCGTATTTATCAGTGACATTAAGATCTTCCTTGTATAGTTCTTCTGTGTATTCTTGCCACCTCTTCTTAATCTCTTCTGCTTCTGTTAGGTCCCTGCCTTTTTTGTCCTTTATCATGCCCATCTTTGCACAGAACGTTCCCTTGATATCTCAGATTTTCTTGAAGAGATCTCTAGTCTTCCCCATTCTATTGTTTTCCTCGATTTCTTTGCATTGTTCATTTAAGGCGGCCTTCTTATCTCTCCTTGCTATTCTCTGGAAATCTGCATTCAGTTGGTTATATCTTTCCCTTTCTCCTTTGCCTTTTGCTTTCCTTCTTTCCTCAGCTATTTGTAAAGCCTCATCAGACAGCCACTTTGCTTTCTTGCATTTCTTTTTCTTTGGGATGGTTTTAATTGCTGCCTCTTGTACAATGTTATGAACCTCCATCCATAGTTCTTCAGGCACTCTGTCTACCAGATCTAATCCTTTAAATCTATTCCTCACCTCCACTGTATATTCATAAGGGATATGATTTAGGTCATACCCAGCTTAGTGATACTGTAATAACCCCTAAGAAGATTGGTCAAACTTTGAATAATACTTTTCTGTCTTTGTTCAGGATGCGCCATTTTTCTATCAATTGATTTGACAAGAAAAAATTGAAATAAAAACTGAGCTGAAGTTTTTTTGAATAAATAAAAGGAACTTCCCTAGTGAAAATTATTGTACTCATTAATAAATAAAAATCTGAAATCTTTGTAATAATGCATGTGGTTTTCAGGAGAAGACATAGATTCTATAGGGATGAATACTGGTATTTTACATATACATTTACATACTGTATATACATATGACTTCTAGAGAGTCTAATTGAAAGCATAGTAGTACTTTGAACAGGAGTCAGAATCAGAATATAGAAATGATAATATTTGACCCACATTTGATTTGAAGACTTTAAGTAACTGTTGTAACCTTATGAATGCAATGTTGAGAACAGACTTTTCAATGTGGGAAGAAAAAAAAGGATCTATCCTTCATTTTGCTGATTTAACAGAACATACAGTACATGGCTGCTAGTGCACATGAACCTGAGCAGGATTAAGGTAGCATAATATTGTTTTGATACGAGTTTTTCACTAGTGCACATTAGATAGACTGAGGGAGATCAGACTTTTATTGTAATGATAATGCATCTCTTGTATGTCTGGTTTCAGCCTGACCTCTAAGGAAGAAGGTCATATAAATTTAACAAATAAATAAATAAATTCCATTGCAGTGTTAATATGGCTATATTAATTGGAAGATTTTAATTCTAGTTACCCCAATTATATTTTATCTGATCTAGGGTTTATTAAAGAAGACAAAAAAATGGGATGAATTCTAGAATGCTGTACTTAAACATGCTTTATAGGCAGATTAATTTTCAAGACTGCATTTTTCCATTAAACTACATTTCCGCTGCATAAAGTGTATGCTTTGTTGACTAATTAACATAATTGGCCTGTTTTGCTGATTCTTTAGTTTTAGCAACCTTTTTTCCAGTGGCCTTTATAAACTATTTCAGTTCTCTCTGACTGTCATGCTAGGAACGGATGAGTAGAAAAAAAATGTAAGACCTGATGCATCAGCTTTGCACTGCCATTTAGTCAACTAGAATAAAACTATTGTCCAGCTGGTTTGCCAATTTATGAAGTTCACTCAACTCAGAAGCTGCTTTGCATAAAAATGAAAGCTAATTAAGCTCCCTGTGATATTTTCTTCCCATGCAGCCACTTCTTTGCATTATGTTTATTACTGCAGCCATAATAATTTTGAAGCTTTAATGTGTGTTAGGATTATCAAAGATAAATGTGTGTTTATTTATTCATTGTTTATAGACACATATGCTAATTAAAAATGGCAATATAGTGCACAGTTTACAACTATAAAAGTTAATTAATGTTATACTCTGAAACATTCTGTCTGTAAATTCTACTGATACATTCAGAAGCATTGTTAACTATAGCTGGAACAAGGTTTTATGAGATGCCTTTCAAACCTTATTGTCTATTTGATTATTTATTGGTTTTATCATCCAAGCAAATAGTAATGTATATTGGTTACTATCAAAGTGTAACAATTGTTTTGAATTTGTCTGTTGTATAATCAGTGTTTTTGAAGTTTGAGGAAAATTAAGCAGTTAATTCTCTACCTCTTACTCCAATAATAAAAGGGTGGAAATTAGTGAAATATAACATACATGCTAGGAAGAATGCTGAATTATTCATTGTTAGGTAAGCCATTTGTTTATCACATCCTTCATGGGGTAGCTTGTGCATGTCCCATCCATACAGCTTATAGGGCAGTCTATTAATCTTCCATGCTAGGTGAATTTAGATATACTATTTGTAGATATAAGGTTAATAAGAGACATTTCTCATATCAGGGTAACATTTACATTTAAAATTTAAATACATTATATTTTCTATGCCACTTTGTGAAGATTTATCCTGAAAACTGGATTAGAAAATTATTTCTGCCCTGTTCTATGAGAGAAAGGCTGAGACAGAGGGCCATCGTTGTTGGTGTGTGTGTTTTCTTGCACACTCAGAGTATCAGAAAGCGATTAGCATTGGAGACCAATAAATGATGCCAGTCATTTAGTAAATCAGTTGCAGTTGTATTAGTTACTCATTCAAACAGTTATTTACAGTATTTACAGTTCTCTTCCAGATCCCTGGAAGTGTTACAATTCTTTCATCACTCACCAGAAAAGAGAAGTAGCAGAAGCAAGCAGGAGTAGAAGCAAGCAGGCGTAGAAAACAGAAGCAGTAAGGGTGGGGCGGGCAGGCAGGTTCTTTTATACTCTTCAGCCTGGATCAGGTGCTGCCTGACCTTTTAAAGTTTGCAGGTGCTTACCTAATAAGGCTTTATTGCTGTGACTTACTCCTCAAAGAATAATACACCAACAATCATATCTTTCCCATTTCACCCTTGAAGAGTGGTAGCTTATCCCCAATAGATTGTAATATACTGTAAATCAACTGTCAGTGGTTATTTTAAATCATATAACAGAAGAATTCAAGAATAAACAGAAATTACAAAAAAGAAAAATTTCTATCAAGCAGGATAGCTACAGTGTAAATTCACATAAAATTTGCACACTTATCATATCATTGTCTGATATGCAACTCACTGTATTATGAGTTGCACTGTATTATCAGTTTCCCCAACACACATTAGTAACCTTTTATAACAAGTGGGATCTGTTGCTGTTTCCAACATTCAACTCATACCTTTTTTTGTAGAAATTCATTATTCATTGGGCTGTGCCACACAACCCTGCAATGTTGGGATGCAAGCAGTCCCTAGTGGAGAGTGGAACTGCCATGCTTAACCCATGGAATGATCTCACCCCTAGTGCCTAGAAAACGGTCTCACTGACCCTCCTCAAGCACTATGGAAAACAGAAGGCAGGGTGAGCATCTGGCAAGAACTATCTCCCTAGTACAGAGCTTTCCAAACTGTGTGTTGCGACACAAAAAAGTGTATCGCCACACACAGTCTGGTGTGTCGCCACACAACCCGGAAGCGCTGATCATCATCAGCGCTTCCAGGTTTTCCCGCGGCGACACACCAACGGCGGCTCGCAAAAATCTGAAAGCGGCAGCAGCGCTTCCGGGTTTTTGTGCGCTGCCGCAACGGCGGCACTTCCGGGTTTTCCCGTGGCGACACACCAACCGCCGTTGGAAAATCGCCGCGGGAAAACTTTGGAAAGCCCTGCCCTGGTAGATACTTAAAATTAGCGGCAACGTACAAGCAAACACAGTGCATTCAGCTTTGTGTGGTAGTGTTCCTTCTCAGATGTTTCTACACTGTAGGAATATTTATTTTATCCTATATCTCGCTTTGAGTAGACTTAATGGGATGTTTGCATCTTCCATGTTTAATAATTTAACAGATATTGTGAATAGCTAGTACATTAATTTAATTAATGTATAGTAAGGCAAATTGAGAAACCTTTGAACACTTTTTTTCTTCCAAAAAAACTACGTAGTATAATCAGAAGCTCCTCTATCAAAAAAGGTTTTGATAACTAGTTAATTTTAGCATTTTACCAAAATTCATGATTAAAGTGTAGTGTCTGTGGACATGCATATTACATACAAGAGGCAAGGAGTGTTCATGAAAAATCCTTCATATTCTGATAAGATAAAAGCTGATAAAAATCTAGTTCATATAACTGTTTGCTTGTTTGCCCAATTTCTAGGTCATAGTAAAGTAAAGGTTTCCCCTGCACAGTTGTGTCCGACTCTAGGGGGCGGTGCTCATCTCCGTTTCTTAGCCGAAGAGCCAGCGCTGTCCAAAGATGCTTCCGCGGTCATGTGGCCGGCATGACACACGCGGAACGCTGTTACCTTCCCACCGAAGTACCTATTCATCTACTTGCATTTGCATGCTTTCAAATTGCTAGGTTGGCAAGAGCTGGGGCGAGTGCGGGAACTCACTCCGTCACGCAGCACTCGGGTCTTGAATCGCCGGCCTTCCGATCGATAAGCCTGGCGTCTTAACCACTGAGCCATCGGACCCCCTTTTCTAGGTCATGCAAGCTCAAATAACTTTGAGCAGCATGTATACATAACACTGCATACAACACATTATAAAACACGACTGGCATATGCTGGAAAACCATAAAATACACAATGTATCTCTGAAACACCCTTCATTAAAAAGGGACTTGCCCAAACCAACAAGGCCTGGGCCTGAGGACCCAACCAGTTTTTAACAATTGCTTGAAGGCAGGCAAGGTAGAGGCCATGAGGATCTCTGAGGGCATGCTATCCAAAGGGCAGGTGCAGCAACAGAGAAGGCCCATGGCCTGGGTCCTGCTAGATCATATTGTTTGACTGGTGGGACCTAAAGCAACCAAGTATGTTGGAGCAAATAGGGCAACCAACATGATGAGAGACGGATAGGCCCTTATATATCTAGGTCTCATGCCACATAGGTCTTTATAGGTGATAGCCAGCACCTTAAATTGTACCTGGAAGCTAACTGGCAACCAGAGCAGCTCACACAGTGTAGCAAGTAAGGAACATGACCTTGATGAAGTTATGCAGACTCCATTGTCAAGGCAACAGGGGCTAAAGCATTTTTAAAGTCCAGAAGGTCCAGATAATGTTTGGCAGTGGCTCAGAAAGACATATTTATAATTTACTGAACTATAAGGAGGAGGAAGTACAGCAAAATCAGACTTGTAAGATTCTGTTATATCCAATCTCAATAAAAATAGTTGTAGACATCCTGTGATTTCATGGTCTGGTCTATCTAGCGGGGGTATATAATACATAGCAGAAGTGTTATATGAGCATAGTGAGATTTGCCCATCACTGCTCATGCTGCTGTATTCTGGACCAGCTGTAATTTCTGGATGGTATCAAAAGAGCAGCCCCTGTAGAGCACATTGCTGAAGTCCAATCATGAGGTGACCAAGGTGTGAATGACCATGAAGGGGGCCTGTTGATTGATGAATGGGTGCAACTTGTACAGAAGCTGAACCTGTGCAAAGGCCATTCTGGACACAGCTGCCACTTGCTCCGCAAGCCAAAACTAAGAGCCCAGGAAAAAACCCAAATTGCACACAAGTCCTGAGCAAGGCAGTACAGCCCTGTTTAGAACTAGTGGTGGAAAGTCTCTGGAACCAGGAGGACCAAATAGCCAAAGCCATTCTGTCTCAATAGGGTTGAACGTGAGATAGTTCCTCCCACCTAGTCCCCAGCAGCTTCCAGGCACTGGAGCAAGACTTCTACAGAGTTGCTTGGTTGGCCAGGGAATGAGAAGTACAACTCTGTATTATCACTGTGCTGATTTTACTCAACCTCTCCCCCACATCAACATCGCCTGAAACAGCCACAGAGAAAAGAACCACTGCAACACTGTGTCCCTCACTCCCACACCCTGCAACTGGTCCAGAAGGATACCATAGCTGATGATATCAAAAGCTTCTGATAGATCTAGGAGGGCCAGGATGGTTCCACCAACCCACCCCAGTTCCACAAAAGGGAATCAACAAGTGTGACCAATGCTGTTTCAGTACTATGTCCCAACCTGAAACCCGGCTGAAAGGGATCCAGATAATTAGTTTCATCCATGATCTTCTGTAACTGCAACTCTACCACCTTTTCAACAACCTTCCCAAGAAGGGAAGCTTGGAGACTGGACAAAAATTGTCCAGCGATGGGCATTTGAGAAGGGGTTGTACCACCACCTCCTTCAATGCAGATGGAACCACCGCTTCTCTCAAATAGGCCAACCCCACTGGATGCACCCAACTGCATGTCACTTCCAAATTGGTCTTTAGAAACTGGAGGGATATAGATACCTTAGAACAGAGCTTTCCAAACTGTGTGTCGCGACACAAAAGTGTGTCGCCACACACAGCGTGGTGTGTCGCCACACCACCCGGAAGCGGCGGCGCGCGCGTGCACGGCGGCCGCCATGCACACGCGCGCCGCCGCACGCCCCCGCGCCTCCGCACGCCCCTCCCGCGCCGCCATCGTGCGCGCGCCGCCGCACGCCCCCCCGCGCCGTTGCCATGCGCGCGTGTGTCACCGCCGCCGCTGCCGCCGGGTGTGTCGCCAGCGGCGGCACTTTGGAAAGCCCTGCCTTAGAAGATAATCCCTATCTACAGGAACCTCTAGTACTGGAAGATGAAGTTGGATCAGTATCTGGTCATTACCAAGTCAGAAAGCTACAGGAACTGTTGGAATACCCATAGAAATATGGCAAGCAACAGAAGAAGAATCAGTAAAGATTCTAACTAAGCTGTGCCAGCAAATCTGGAGAACGACACAGTGGCCAACAGATGGGAAGAGGTTAATCTACATCTCAGTACTAAAAAAAGGAGACGTAGCATAGTGTGCAAACTATCGTACAATATCTTTAATTTCATATGCTAGCAAAATAATGCTTAGGATCATCCAACGCAGATTAGAGCCCTACATGGAAAAGAGATGCCAGCTGTTCACAGCTGGCTTTAGAAAAGTACTGGGAATACGAAACATTATTGTTGATGCACGCTGGATAATTGAGAAAACCAAAGAATACCAAAAAGAAGTCAGTACATTCTTCATTGATTATAGAAAGGCATTTTTGTCAGTCATGTAAAACTGTGGAATGTGCTTAGAAAAAGCCACAGTGCAGACAGAACATGGTGAAACAGACTGGCTCCAGGTTGGCAAAGCAGTGAGACAAGGCTGTGTAAAAAGGTAAAGGTTCCCCCCGCACATTTGTTCAGTCGTGTCCGACTCTAGGGGCCGGTGATCATCTCAGTTTGTTAGCCGAAGAGCCAGAGTTGTCCAAAGACGCTTCCGCAGTCATGTGGCTGGCATGACGCACATGGAACGCTGTTACCATCCCACCGAAGTGGTACCTATTCATCTACTTGCATTTGCATGCTTTCGAATTGCTAGGTTGGCAAGAGCTGGAGCTAGTGCGGGAGTTCACTCCGTCACGCGGGGCTAGGGATTCGAACCTCCAAACTTGCAATCTTCCGATCGACAAGCCTGGCGTCTTACCCACTGAGCCACCACGCCCCCCAAGGCTGTGTACTCTCACCTTATTTATTCAACCTACGTGATGAATATATATTAAGGGAGGCTGGAATGGAAGAAGATGAGTGTGATTTTAAAATTGGAGGAAGAAACATAAATAACCCATGCTATGCTGATGACACTACTCTGATAGCTGAACATGAAAATGATTTGCAAACTCTAATAATGAAAGTTAAGGACCTCAGGAAAAAAAATAGGACTAAGATTCAGTATAAAAAAAGACCAAACTAATGACAACAGGTATAGCAACCACTGTTTAGAGTTGGGCAGTGCCTAAACTGGATTAATCTAAATTAAATTTAGATTAATCAGGCTTAGAACTGACAATGAAGATACTGAAGTGGTGGAGTAGTAGTAGATTTAGGATCAACAATAAAGGAATAAGAAGTCAAGAAATATGCTGCAGGTTAACAATGAAGACCTTGGAAAAGATATTCAGATGCCAGGATATGTCTATATTTACAAATTCAGTGTAATATTTGTGTTGATTTTCCTTCCAGTTGGCACATTTCTGCCTCTTGTTTTATGCTTGCTGCTATCAACTTGATTTATATGTTTTATGTTTTTTGCTGCAAATGTTGCTTTTCTTTATTGAATTTCATAACAAATTGTTGCAAAATTTGCGTTTTTCCAGTTTGGGTGACTTTTTAATATATGGCAGGGTAATGTTATATTAAATCAAAAGATTAATTGGAAGTCCAATAAATGTTAGAATGATTATACACCTTGTTGAAGAGAAACTTCCTACTGGTGTAGAAATGATATATCGAACAGATGGAAAGCTTTTTAATCTTAGTAGGCTGAAAGCAAAAAATAAGGTAATTGCAACTTCTGTTATAGAACTTCAATATGCTGATGATAACGTAGTCTGTGCACACTCTGAGGAAGATCTTCAAACTATCCTAAACATCTTTGCAGAAGCATATGAAAAGCTTGGCCTCTCGATTAACATTAAAAAAACCAAAGTGCTTTACCAGCAAGTTCGAACCAATCCCTCCGCAGCGCCATCAATCCAGCTTAAAGGTGTGTCACTAGAAAATGTCGACCACTTTCCTTATCTCGGCAGCCATCTATCTACAAAAGCTGACATCGACGCTGAAATTCAGCATCGCCTGAGCTCTGCGAGTGTAGCTTTCTCCTGAATGAAGCGTAGAGTGTTTGAGGATCGGGACATTCGCAGGGAGACCAAAATGCTTGTTTACAAAGCCATTGTACTACCAACCCTTCTGTACGCCTGTGAAACATGGACCCTCTACAAACGCCACCTCCAACTTCTTGAAAGATTCCATCAACGCTGCCTCCGAAAAAGTCTGCAAATTACTTGGGAAGATAGGCGGACTAATGTTAGTGTATTTGTCAGGGGAAGCAGAGAAGGGGGCGGGGCGCTAGATAAGAAGTGAGCACGCAGCCCAGAGAGCCTAGCCTATTTCCCCAAACGTCAGAAGAAAGCTCCGCCCTAGGTTGAGCTGATATACTTGGGAATCTTTAGGCACTGTTAGTTTAGCAGGATTTCTGCTTGTAGGTATGCAATAAACACTAGAGACTAGATTCCTGGCCTCGGCGTGTTATTTCTGCATCTACACACGACATCAATCCTGCTAAACCAAAACTCCCATCGAAAGAGGGAGGAACACATAAACCAGGAGAATGGCTTCTCAGACACAGGAATTGCAGCAGGCCATAATCCAGTTAGCAGCGGCCTTGACACAACACCAGCAGCAGGTCGACGACCAGATTAATAACTTACAGGCGGCGATGCTTCAGCAGATGCAACAACCAGCCCCAGTCGTCCAGCAGCCGGCACCAGTGGCAGCACCCCCACCAGTCGTTCTGCGATCCCCAGGGTGTTTACCAGAGAAATTTGGGGGAGAGACGGCACAGCTCAGGACCTTCGTCGCCCAGTGCACCATGTTTTTCGACAGCAGACCAGCCGAGTTCCCGACAGAGAGGTCCAGAGTCACATTCATTTTAAGTTTGCTGAAAGGCTCAGCCGCAAGATGGTCCATCCCCATGGTGGAAGCTAACGACCCAATTCTGGACAACTACCAGAACTTTATGGCCCGTTTCAGAGCCCATTTTGATGATCCAATCAGAGAAGTCACTGCCAGCAGAGAGATCCGACGGCTCCGACAGGGGAACAGGAGAGTAGGAGCGTACATCGCAGATTTCAAACTGCTGGCAGGAGATTTGGGCTGGAATGAGGTGGCATTGAAGGATCAGTTTAAACAAGGACTGGACGAAGAGATTAAGACGGAGTTAGTGCGGCAGGGCACTCCAGCGACATTGGAAGACCTATACCAGTTAACAGTCGTCATAGATGCTCGATTGGAGGAGTTAAAGCAGCTTCGGCCGGGGAGAAACAGGGCAGGAACCCGACCGGCTTTTCCAGGTTTTGCTACCCCCTCTAACACGTTTGTTCCCCTGAGCGCGGAAGAACCCATGCAGATAGGGGCCACAAGAAGGGGGCTCTCTGAAGCCGAGAGGCAAAGGAGAAGGGACAATGCACTTTGTTTTTATTGCGGGGGGCCAGGGCACATTGCAAGGGTGTGCCCGACCAGACGCCAGGCAGCCCCGGTAAGATTTACAACCCAAGGCACAGAGCAGGCCCACATTCCAGCCGCTTCTTCTCAGCAGTTAAACTCCAACGGCCCCCCTTGTCAGAGCCCCGTAGGGAGGCCATCCAGCAATTAAGAAGGGCTCAGACGGCAGATCACAACCAAGATTTTTATATTGTTCCAGCCACGCTGACTACAGATTCCAAGCAACTATTACCGGTAAATGTTATGATTGATTCCGGGGCGACAACCAATTTTATAGATGGGGAAGCGGTGGAAAAGTTTCACATTTCAACTATGGCACTACCAAGCCCCATGCAGGTTGAAACCATTGACGGGCAACCTCTCAAGGCAGGTGCGATCGAACGTTGCACCCTGCCAATTCAGCTAACCATCGCAGATCACACGGAGTGGATCCAACTGTACGTTACTGCTTCCTTGCAAGTCCCAGTCATTCTCGGGGCACCTTGGTTGAGACTTCACAACCCCAATTTGGACTGGATGACCGGAGCAGTTTCCTTTCCCTCTCAAGACTGTCGGCACCACAAATTGCAGGGCATTACCCAAGCCCAACCGGCAGCTGCAAGCCGGGAAGCAGGGAAGGCTCCCCTACCAACAAAGTATGGAGATTATGCAGACATCTTCGGAGAGCAAGAGACCACAGTGTTGCCCCCCAATATATCTTTCGACTGTACAATAGATTTGAAGCCTGGAGCCAAGATCCCAGCGGCACGGCATTATACAATGTCCCCAAAGGAGCTAGCTATACTGAAGGAATATTTGGATACCAACCTAAAAAAGGGTTTCATCCGGCCATCGACATCACCGGCATCTGCCCCTACCTTCTTCGTGCCTAAAAAGCCCGATCCTTTCGCCCCGGCGGCACAGGCTGGCGATAAGGGACCCCCCATGCGCACGGTGCATGACTACAGCGCACTCAACGCAGTCACCGTTAGAGACCACTACCCTCTTCCAGTGATATCGGAGTTGCTAGATCGCCTGCAAAAGGCTCGTATTTTTACCAAGCTAGACCTCAGGAATGCCTACAATTTGATCAGAATAAAGCCAGGCCATGAATACTTAACGGCTTTTAACACCAGATATGGTAAGTTTGAGTATTTAGTCATGCCTTTTGGACTAAGTAATTGTGGGGCAGTATTTTCCAGGTTCATGAACCACATTTTCTCAGACTTGTTAGATAAATATGTCATTGTGTATCTGGATGACATTCTGATTTATTCTGAGGACCCCACCTCCCACATTACCCATGTGCGTAATGTTCTGCAGAGATTAAGAGAGAACAAGCTGTTTGCGAAGTTAGAAAAGTGCGCCTTTGACTTAACGCAATTAGACTATCTGGGATACAGGATTTCCACAGAAGGCGTAGCCGTGGATCCTGCAAAGGTCCAAGCAATTATGTCATGGAAGCCTCCCCGTAACGTCAAGGAGCTCCAACAATTTCTGGGGTATGCGAATTTCCTTCACAAGTTCATTGCCTCATATGCGGAGAAAGCGCATCCCCTTACTCAGCTTTTAAAGGAAAAACAGACGCTTTTGCTGGGGGGAACAGCAAGCGGCCTTTCAAGAATTTAAACAGCTGTTTACCTCCCCACCACTCCTGAGGCACCCGAACCCTTCAAAACAGTTCCACGTCCAGTGCGACGCCTCTAACTTTGCCGTCGCCGCCATTTTACTCCAAGCGGCGGACGAAAGGGGGGAAGATTTATTACCCTGTGCCTATTTCTCTCGCACGCTGTCACCAGCAGAGAGGAATTACGATGTCTTTAACAAGGAACTGCTTGCCATAAAATCAGCCTTTCAAGAATGGAGGCATTGGTTAGAGGGAGCAGCTTTGCCAATCAAGGTTTACACAGACCATAAAAACTTAGCGCTGTTGCAGAGCTCGGGATCCCTCAACCCCCGTCAGGTCAGATGGAGTCAATTTTTTTCACGCTTCGATTTCGTCATCTCGTATTTGCCAGGCAAACAAAACAAGCTGGCTGACGCGTTGTCTAGGCAGCCGCAGGACATTGCAGAACCTGACCAAGCCACCCAAGCCACGATCTTGCACCCTCAGAATTTTGAGAAGCCTCCCAAAGGGGTCCAAGTAGAGAACTTGGCAGCAGTCAGACTAGTAGACGATCTCCTTGTAAGAATCAAGGCGCAGCAGCAACAAGACCCCTACGCACGGGCTAGGCTGGATGACCTCCAGGGGGGCCAGCATGGTACACCGTCCCCTTTCACAGCGGAGGCAGGGACCCTTTGGCATAGTGGGCGGCTTTATGTTCCCAAGACCCTGAGGGAAGAAGTATTACAGCTCTGTCATGATAGCCCAACGGCAGGACACGGGGGGGTGTTCAAAACGCTGCACAGAACACTCAGAGACTACTGGTGGCCCAAGATGGCAGCACACATCAAGACTTACGTGGCCTCTTGCCACGTGTGTAGACGCGCTAAAACGGTTCCAGGGAAACCAGCAGGCCTGTTGCAGCCCCTGCCCACACCCCCCCAACCTTGGGACACTGTCTCCATGGATTTTATCACCGACTTGCCACAGGCACAGGGTTTCACTTCCATCCTGGTGGTGGTAGACTGCTTTACAAAAATAGCGCACTTCATCCCCTGCAAGGGCCTACCAACAGCACAAGTTACAGCACAGCTCTTTTTGGACAATGTCTTCCGATATAGAGGTATGGTTAACCACTTGATCTCAGATCGCGGTTCGCAATTTACTTCCAGGTTCTGGGGGGCGCTTTTCCAGACGTTGGGGGTCAAAATACACTTGTCCTCTGCGAATCATCCTTGCAGTAATGGCGAAGCTGAGAAAACTAACCAGTTATTGCAGCAATATCTCAGATGTTACGTTAACTACCGGCAGGATAATTGGCCAGAACTTCTCTCCATGGCAGAGTTCGCTTACAACAATGCAGTACATTCCTCAACCAAGATGTCCCCTTTCCAGGCTCTCTGGCACAAACCCGAGAGTGTTGCCCCTTTCCTCACAACAAACAGCTGTGCCTGCAGTCACGGATTTCCTGGCAGAAAGACAGGCAGCCCATCACCTGTTAGCAGAGGGGGCGGGGCGCTAGATAAGAAGCGAGCACGCAGCTCAGAGAGCCTAGCCTATTTCCCCAAACGTCAGAAGAAAGCTCCGCCCTAGGTTGAGCTGATATACTTGGGAATCTTCAGGCACTGTTAGTTTAGCAGGATTTCTGCTTGTAGGTATGCAATAAAGACTAGAGACTAGATTCCTGGCCTCGGCGTGTTATTTCTGCATCTACACACGACAGTATTAGAAGAAGCGAAAACCACCAGCATTGAAACAATGATCATCCAACATCAACTTCGCTGGACCGGTCATGTTGTTCGAATGCCTGACCATCGTCTTCCAAAGCAGCTACTTTACTCCCAATTTAAGAATGGAAAACGGAATATTGGTGGACAGCAAAAGAGATTCAAAGATACTCTCAAAGCTAATTTAAAAGAATGTAATATCAGCATTGAGAACTGGGAAGCCCTAACTCATGAGCGTTTCAATTGGAGGTCATCCTTTATTAATGGCGCTATGGACTTTGAAGAAGCACGAGTACAGGGCAAAAGGGAGAAAAGAGCTAAAAGGAAGGCACATCAGGCAAACCCTCATCGTGACCGTCTCCCACCCGGAAACCTATGCCCTCATTGTGGGAGGTTGTGCGGATCCAGAATTGGCCTTTATAGCCACTTACGGATCCACCGTTAAAATTTTACCTTTGGAAGACAATCTTACTCGGCTATGAGTGATCGCCAATGAAATGTTAGAAATAATATTCTATATGTCCTTTTGGATACTTTAAAAGTTATTAAAGGTGATTTGGGCCTCAATTTTATAGCAATTATTTTAGTACTTGCTTCCCTCTTTCCTAGTAAGTTGCGTGCTATAGATTATTAGAGCACAGAGATCTGTGCAGTATTTTTGTTACCTGTTGCCACTGAGAATGGAAGTAGCAACTGCTACATGACTGTAATAAACAGATTCCACATTCTGTGGCTTGGCAGCGTATCTGCTTCATCGTTACAGCTACGGGAGACTGCCCTTTCCATTCTTACTGCAACTTTCACCAGAGCTTTGTGCAGATGCTGGCTCATTTTTGTTTTCCGTTTACTGTTACTGCCAAGCAATATTAATTGCAAAATTGAATAAGTAAACCTAGTAGAATAATTTGCTATGCAGGTTTTGCCACTTCAGTATTTTTTTGTGCAAAAACTGAACTGATATCAATGGTATAATTGTGCCTTCAGGCTTAGGCCTGCGTTATGGACAGTATGAAGCTGTCTTTGCTGCTTGATGAGCTTCTGGGATGTTCTGCTTGAAGGTTGGGAGATGAATGAAACAGCTTCCCCATAAATATCATTTCTTGGCTATCCTTGTTGGCTTGTCGACTTTGAAGAGATGCCCCCTAGCATTGTTCCTAATTTGAAAAGAGCAATTTTAATTGAATAGTGGGAACCAGATAGGCAGGTTTTAATAACTTTTTTTTTTTTGAATCTTTATTCTTTACACCGTTAAAATACACATACAAGAAAAAGAACACAGAAAAAAAAAGAAAAAATTCTACAAACATAAAACAGAACACAATACATTACATAACACAATCCATTGCATAATTACATTTCTTGTTTCATTAAAATACATCTTTACCCTCTTTCCCTAACTTCCTTATCCTTCTTCCCTCTTCTTCCCTCTTCTTTTCGGCACCTTCTTAAACACTCTAACCACGTCCTTCTTTCCTTCCTCTACCTACTCTTTTTAATAACTTGATTGGGGATGCAGGTTTTAATAACTTGATTGGGGATGCAGAATAGTGACTTTTATTAGAAATGCTGGAGTTGAAATTTGAGCTCTCTTACTTCCCAAGTCTGTGCTCCATGACTGAGATAGAGACTGGGGAGCGGGCTGAAGGAGCCAGGTAGAAGTTGTGGGGGGAGATAATGTTAGTGTTTATTTTAGGTAATTGAGATATAGAATGAAATAATCACAGGTTAATATCGGAGGGCTTCTCCTGTGGAACAGAAGTCTGTTTGTCCTTGTTTGTTCTGTTTTTAAAATTTATGTTAGGCTTTATTCTCTCTGCTGATTAGCTCTAAACTGCTGGATTCAGGTTGTTTATTGTTTTAGTTATACGAGTTGTTCTATAATATTTTTAATTGTTATTATTATGGTATTTAACTTGTTATATTCTTCTTTTAATATGTTGTGAGCTACTTTGGGCATAATCTTAGTATACCAAACCTTGCAAATGAGTGACGAAGAGAATAAAGGTGAAGATATGTCAAGATGCAGGACTGTGCACAGTGAATTGCAATCAGGTATCAGATTCAGCAAAGCTTCAGCAGGTTTGACATGTTGGTATTGGATTAGACCTGGGGAAACCCAAGTTCAGATCCCCTCTCAACCAGGGAAACTCACTGGGTGATTTTGGACCAATCATTCCCTCTCAGCCCGACTTACCTAACAGAGTTGTTGTTATCACGATAAAAAGCAAATGCATCCTGACAGATGGTTGACCAACCTCTCCTTGAATACGTTCAGTGAAGGGGAACACATCATTTCTCTGGCTAATTGGTTTTACTGTCAAATTGCTCATCCTGCCAGGAAGCTTTTTCTAATGTTTAATGGGAATCACCTTTTCTGTAATTTAAATTCATTATTCCATATCCCGCACTCTGGAGTGGTAGAGAAGAAATCTTGACTTTGTTCTGTGTGACTTCATACCCTGTGATAGGTCCCTGCCCAACCAATCTAGTTCTGTGGCTGGACATTTTCTTGTTGTCCAGCCACAGGCTGTGCAATGACCTTGCACGCACAGATCTCTTTCTGAAGAGGTTGTCCTCTTTAAGGGTTGAATTCTTCTTGGAGTCTTAATACACACAGTGTAAAAAAGATGTAATGTAAAGTTAAAACAAATTAAACATGCAAAATCAGTTATTAGGCCCTTCCCAATAAGGCTTTATGAAGAGGGGGAAAAAAACCTTAACAATACTGACACAGACTAGCACTGTTATTCACTGTTGTATGGTAAAGCAGGGGTCCCCAACCCCCGGGCTGTGGACCGGTACCGGTCTGTGGCCTGTTAGGAACCAGGCCGCACAGCCCGCCCATCGAGCTCCACCCATGGCCCGCGTGACCTGCCCATCCCCCCCAGTCCGTGGAAAAATTGTCTTCCACGAAACTGGTCCCTAGTGCCAAAAAGGTTGGGGACCGCTGTGTTAAAGAAGTATTATTATTGCTCAGTTTTTTTCATTTTGAAAAATGTGTGCTTTCTTAGTGCCAGGATAATGTTTAATTGGAACATTTAAATAGAAAGCTACTTGATGCTTGGTGTTTATGTATGTTTTAAAGATGCTGAGCTGGCATTGGTTTCATAAATTTACAAGTTCGTGAAGTTGGCATAAGCGAAGTAGGGTTTTTCAAGAAGCTAAAATGCATTGTTATTATTATTTGTTTAATTTATATGACCTCAATTATATTGAGGAATTCTGGGAGTTGGCATTGAGGTGAAATGCTCCCCTTAAGCTCTCTATGAAAGAGATTGGCCTAGGGTACATTGTGGAATTCTGCCATTTGATGATCAAAATATATAAAATATATAAAGTCAAATATTCTTGCCTTAAGCCTCCTATAATAATACTGCAATTGAGTTAAAGTAGTCATCTTGTTGTCATCTTATAAAATGGTCAGATTTGGGCAGCATCCAAAACATGTCTAATTTCTAAACCATATCCAAAGATGGTTATATGCATATTTGAAAAAATTATTTATTTATTTGTTTATTTATTTATAAATTTATTTATTTATTTATTTATATTTTGGATTTCATCACCACCCATCTTACTCAAAGAGTGAATGCTATCATACTCCCCTCAGTCTTTTCTACACAAGGCTAAACATTTCAGCACCTTCCATTTATCTTGATAGGACTTAGTTTTTAGTCTTCCAATCACACTTGTTACAGTACTCTACTTTGAAGATGTTCTACAAGGAGTTTCCCTGATTTTTTAAAAAAGTGATGCTCAGAGTAGACAAAATACTCAAGGAAGGTTTGACAATCGCAAAATAAAGGGGAGGGGTATCACTTCCCTTGATTTTGGAAATTAACGTGTGTTGATGCAGTCTAAAATTTCATTTGTCATTATTGCCAAGTTTGTTATCGGTTACTATTCCAATATCCTTTTCACAAATACTGTTGCCAAGCCACATATCACCAAGCTGTACCTACTAATTTGAATCTTCTTTTCTAAGTGAAGAACTTTGCATTTATCTCTGTTAAATTTTGTTATGTTAGTCTCAATTCATTTTTCTAACCTATCAAGATAATTTTGAATCTTGTTTCTATTTTCTAGGGTATTAACTCCCACCCAGTTTCATACAATCTGGAAATTTGTCAAGAAACTCCTCTACCTCTTCATTCAAATTCTTAAAATATATTGGACAGTACAGGGCCCAGGACTGAATCTTGTTAATAAAAATTATAATGAGGCAAGCACTCATTATTTTGATCCAGCTATTATCCACTTAATTATCATGCTATCTAGCCTATACTTAGCCAGTATACTAATCAGAATGTCACGGGCTATTTATTAAATGGTTTGCTGAAATTATGATATATTATGTCTACAGCACTGAAACAATATGCCAAGGAAGTTACCTAATCAAAAACTGGGATAAGGTTAATCTAACATATCTCTCCTATTCATGCTGACTTCTAGTAATTACTGCCTTACTTGCTGTGATACATTAGTATTTGCTGATTTAGTGCATTTTTAAATATAAAATTAGTAAATGCAGTTATTGGACTGTGACTACAGCATTCTGATAATGATGTATGAAATCTGTATCCGGTCCCTGTTTAGCTATGAAACCAACAGGATTTTTTTTACCCAAAATAATGCCTATCTGATAAGATTATTGTAAGAATATGATTGAGATGATTCCATATAAGCTGTTTTTATAAGGGATGAATATAGCTCTGTCTCTCTTGGCTCAGAGCTCAAAATGAGGGAGATGTATACCCCGAATAAATTTTAACTAATTGATAGTAAAGTAGAATTAATGAAAGTGTTCAGCTCAGTTTATTATCCAGTTAACAGATCTCACAATTAAACTACCTGTGTATAATTTTAAAATACAGATTGTAAAACTAAGAAGATAGAGCTAATGTCTCTATAAGAGCCAGTTTGGTCTAGTGGTTAAGGTGTTGGGCTAGAAACCAGGAGTCTGTGAGTTCTAGTCCCGCCTTAGGCATGAAAGCCGGCTGGGTGTCCTTGGGCCAGTGGCATGCTCTCTCAGCCCAATTCACCTCACAGGGTTGCTGTTGTGGGGAAAATAGGAGGAGGAAGGAGTATTAGGTATGTTCGCTGCCTTGAGTTATTTATAAAAATAATAAAGGCGGGATAAACATTAATTAATTAAATAAATAAATAAAACATCTTTGTTAATAGTTTCAAAAAGTTTCATTTTTTAAATTTAAACTTGCTTTTATTGTTTTCAACCTAACTTTTAAAATTATGTTTTAGATATATTGAAGTAATATGAATTTTGGAACTATTACGACATAATATATGGGATTTGCACAAGTTCACAGATCAGGTGTGGCAATCGTGTTATTTCCAGTAATCTAAACAAGAATTTTGGTCCAGTTTTCACTAGCACTTTGTGTTCTACAGTTCTGCCTGACAATTTCCAGCTGAATAGAGGAAACAGGCCTAGCCTGTCCACAGTGCCATCAAGTGGATGCAAGCTATTATAGCATGGATATTTTCACAGCTCAAAGCTACAGAACTGTCACAATTATTTATTTCAGCAGCGTGAAATTGACAAGTCCAATTTTCCCTTGTTCTCAATGAAAATAAATGTTACTATCCTGAATAGATTCATTTGAAGGTTAAGTTGATTTCTTCCAGTAAATATTTAATTTGTAACGCAACTGCTTTAACAGGAGTGAGCTGCTTCAATTTCATCAGTACTGTATTTTATTAGTAATACAGTAGTTGATGTGAAAAAATTGAGTACAGGTAGTCCTCTACTTACGAATTACAATAGGGACCGGAAAATTCTTTGTTAAGCAGTGCGGTCATTAAGCGAGGCAGCACGTGACTACACCTGATTTTATGACATTTTTGTGGTTGTTAAGTGAATCACATAATCGTTAAGTGAATCATGTGATCGTTAAGTGAATCATGCAGTTCCCCATTGATTTTGCTTGTTGGAAGCCAGCTGGTAAGGTCACAAATGGTGATCACGTGATCCCAGGACACTGCAACTGTTGTAAATACATGCTGGTTGCCAAGCGCCCAAATTTTGATCACGTGACCGTGGGGACACTGCAATGGTTGTAAGGGTGAGGACTGGTCATAAGTTACTTTTTTCAGCACCATTGTAACTTTGAATGGTTGCTAAACAAATGGTTGTAGGTTGAGAACTAACTGTACACACAACATGGAGAATTAAAATTCCATGTAAAATTTAGGGGTGGAATATATCACCACATTTTATTCTGAAAGGATCACTTAACACATCCCTTTCCTCACTATTTCTCTTTTAATTCTACACCAATTGCCAAGTTACAACTCGTTCATTTTATTTATTTCTTTTTTTCTTATAATTTTTAAATAAAATTAAAACTACAATGATAAAAAACCTATAACACAAACTAAAAAAAGAAAAAATAGGTGCAGAAAAGTAAAAGAAATAGAAAAGAAAGAAAAAATAAGAATATAGTAAAGAAAAAGAAAAGAAATATATAAAGAAATTACTTCCTCATTAATCACAAGTATAAACAATTTTAGTAACTTATTACCTTCTCTTAAAATACAACAAATGATCTCTTCTTCCCATATCCCATCTCTTATCTATAAACAAATCCTTAAAAACCTTGTCATTTCAGTCCTGATCAGCAAAAGTCCATTAGGGGTTACCAGAGATAACAACATACAGTATCTATTTTAACCTTTATCAGATAAACCATGGGTGTCCAACCTTTTGGGTTCCCTGGGCCACATTGAGTGAAGTGGAATTGTCTTGGGCCACACATAAAATATATAATATAGTTTATGTATATAAGTGTTGGGGTTTGATAAACCCAGGAATTTACTTCTAGATATAAATTATACAGAGAGGCTTGATATTTAGGTAAAAGGTGAAATATTCTGCACAGTCACCCAATTAGCAGCCATTGTTGTAGGAATGATGTGTCATGTGTGACTCATAACAACAGGTGCTCAGAGTTAGGTTGGGTGCGGTGAATAACGAGAGTGACCTATAATGTGATTGGTCAGGTTCACTATATATGCAGACATTCTGTATTCCCATTTTATTCCCATTTTACCTCGTGAAAGCTGTATCGTTGATGGTGTATCATATGTTACTTGTGGATGTGATCTGTAAATACGTATGTATATAAAGTAAATAGGATATTTGATATAACTTCTGTTTGGAGTCTATTTACTGCATAGTACTTGGATCACTGGTGCCTAGGAGAGAGGCAGGCCGCTCCATCTCCGCGCGCTCCCTCTGACAGGGTTATGGGCCCAGAGGCGGCGGAGACGCCATAGATGACGGAAGGCTTTGCACTGGCTGTGGATCGGTGGATCGTGTGCAGTCTGTGAGCTGGAAGCTTTGGAAGCCTATCCAGGAGTCGTGTGGCTATTTGGATTGATTTGGAGCTTTAACAGGTTCCGTGCCTGTGTGTGTGTTTTTCTCTCTCTCCTATGCTTGTTTTGCAGCTGGAGGACTTTCTGATAAGGTCTGTGTCCTTAATCATCGGTGTCTGCCCAGAAGGGGCTGAAGACAGATGAGCACAGCGAAGACGTTGCCGGCAGTCGGGGGAGGTTTTCCTCTGGAAAGACTGAATGACAATAATTATTCATCATGGGCATATAAAATGGAAATGTATCTTCGGCGTGAAGGGCTTTGGAGGAGTGTACTTTGCCCTGAACCAGACCTGGAAGTTGCTCTAAAGGACGATAGAGCATTGGCAAGCATAATTTTATGTCTGGAAGATAGCCAATTGTGTTATGTTAGAGACTGTCAGTTACCCTATAAGTGTTGGGAAGCTTTAAAGAATGTTTATCTAAGAAGCTCACCGTTGTGTAAGGTTTTACTAAGAAGGCAACAGTGTACTAACGTAATTAGTGCTAAGCAAAGCAGTGTTTCTGTTAAGGAATGTTCTGATAAGAAACTGAAGCCGAAGGCTAAGCTGAAAATTTCCAAGCCAGGAGAAGCTGCACAGCTGTCTTTAATTAGTTCAAGTGTAGAACAAAATTTAAAGGGACCATTTTTACTTGACAGTGGGGCTTGTCAGCATATAGGGAGTAACAGACAGATGTTTAAGAGTTTTAGGGAGGCTGATAAAGATCATGTTACTCTAGCTAATGGAAGCATTGCATCTGTCACTGGTAAGGGGTTTGTATATGTACCAGGGTTAAATATTGAATTATCAATGTTGTGTGTACCTGAACTGGAGTACAATATAATTAGTGTGTCACAATTGGATAAACAGGGTTATACTGTACAGTTTGGTAATAATGAATGTATTGTTATGAAAGGTAACAATGTTTGTGGCAAAGGTATTTTGCAAAACTGTCTTTATGAAATAGTTCAAACCAGGACAAGCAGCAGCCATCATGGTTTAGCTACAATTAATAAGCCAACACATGATTCATGTGCGCACCTGTGGCACAGAAGGCTTGGGCATTCGAGTTTCAAAGTGATTGAAAAGATGTCAGAAGCAAGTTCTGGAATGGAATTGAAAAAGTGCCAAGTGTATTTGGATTGCACAGCTTGTAAGGTTGCAAAGTCAAAGGTGTTTCCTGTGAGCAAATTCAGTGATAGGAAGTCACATAAATGTTTTGAATTAGTTCACGCTGACTTAATTGGTCCATTACCAGCTTCAATAGGGGGTGCTAAATATGTTTTAGTCATTGTAGATGATTACACTAGATTTGGATTCTGTTACCTATTGAAAGCTAAAAGTCAAACATTTGAAAAATTTAGGAACTGGGTGCAGTTTGTGGAACGAAGGTATAGCACAAAGGTGTGTAGTTTACAAACTGACCGGGGTACAGAGTTTCTGAGTGGGAGTTTTCAGCAATGGCTCCGTAGAAGGGGCATTGTGCATAGGAGAACTAACCCACATAGTTCAGCTGAGAATGGCGTGGCTGAATGTAGGAATTTGGCATTGCAGACAGTGAAGGATTCACTCATTGCTGACTCAGGGTTATCAAGAGGATACTGGGGAGAGGCAATATTAACTGCTAATTATTTAATTAACAGGTTATGGAGTGTATCTGTAAACCAAACTCCATATTATATGTTATATGGCAAGAAGCCACCATTAGCTCATTTGAAGGTGTTTGGGTGCACTGCCCATGTTCACGTGCATAAGGAGGTACGTAGGAAAGGACAGGCAAAAGCACAGAAGCTGACGTTTGTGGGGTATGAGCCAGGGACCAAGGGATATAGGTTCACTGATGGCAGGAAAGTTGTTATTTCTAGATCAGCAAGTTTTAGTGAGCATAGCAATTGGCAGAGATTACACGGGAGCAGTGAGGTTTATCTTCCTAGTCAGGGCCGTTTTGAGTTTTCAGAGCGGAGAGAGGCCACTGATGTGATTAAGAAGGAAGAGGAATTAACTCCTAGTGTGCCAATGATGCAGGATGCTACAGTGTTGCGTAGATCTGAGAGAGTTAACAAGGGCATACCACCTCAACGTTATACACCAGGCGATGTAAAAGTGTGTTTCATTGATTATGAATCTCGTAATTACAAGGACGTATTGGAGTTGCCACAACACGAGCAGAGTAGATGGAAAGCTGCTATGGATGTGGAAATGAAAGCCATTAATTCTCATAAGGTTTTCAAATCTACTAGGCTGCCTGAGGGGCATAGAGCAGTAGGCTGTAGATGGGTGTATAAGAAGAAAACCTTAGTGAATGGTGATATTCAGTATAAGGCTAGGTTGGTAGCACAAGGATTTTCCCAGAAAAAGAATCAGACTTATGATGAAGTTTTTGCACCAACGCTAAGAGGGGAGACATTTAGGTTTGCCTTAGCAATGGCAGCAGCTGGGAATTGTGTAGTACAGCATTATGATATCACAACAGCATATTTGCATGCTGATTTGAATGAAGAGATCTATATGATTGAAGCCCCAGGGTATGAATCAAAGATTGCAGGAAGGGTATACAAGTTGCAGAAAGCATTGTATGGACTCAAGCAGTCGGCAGGTTGCTGGAATCTTAGGTTAGATAAGGAATTACAAAGAATGGGATTCAAGTGTAGTATAGCTGACCCATGTCTGTATGTAAAGCAATGTGAAAACGATGAACAGATTTTGCTTGTGATTTTTGTAGACGATTTGTGTCTTATAGCGAAAGATCAAAGCAGGGTAATTGAATTTACTGAAAATCTGAAAAAGCACTTTGATGTCAAAGATCTGGGAGAAATTAAGAATTACCTAGGCATGGGTATTCAGAAGGTTGATGGGGGTTATATTCTAGAGCAGCGGAAGAAAATTGAAGCACTGCTAAGAGAGAACAATATGGAACATTGCAAGAAGTTTCAACCCCGATGACAACAGATTTTGTTAAAACAGAGACTGGAGATGATGACCAAACTTCATGTGATCAAGAACACTATCATTCAATAATTGGAAGTTTATTGTATATAGCACAATGGTTGCGTCCTGATATCGGGAACGCAGTCAATGTTCTGAGTAGATATGTAACCAAACCTACTCAAAGGCATTGGCAAGGTATCAAACGTGTGTTTAGGTATCTGAAGGGGACTATTGATAAATGTTTATTGATAAAACCATGTAAGCCATTGGAATTGAAATGCTATGTATATAGTGATTGGGGTAACGATGTACATGACAGAAAATCAATGACAGGGTTGATAATAATGTTTGGTAACACCTTGGTTGGGTGGAGGTCTCGTAAACAAAGTTCAGTTGCCGTGTCAACGGCAGAGGCGGAGTATGCAGCATTATCTGATTTATGTTCAGAATTAATTTGGTATAGGCAATTGTTAATGGATGTTAATATAACAATTAAAGGGCCTATATGTGTATACGATGATAGTGAAGCATGTATACAGATTGCAAAGAGTGATAAGGTCAGAGCACGAAGCAAGCATGTTGATATCAAGTATCATAATGTTAGGAATGCTGTTAAAGAGTCTCTGATTGATTTGCAATATTGTCCATCTGAGTGTAATGTAGCAGATGTGATGACAAAGCCTCTAAGCATAGAGAGACATAGGATGTGTATATCTCAAATGTGTATGTCTTCTATTCTGTACAATTGAATGTAATATCTATTGTAAATTGAAGGGGTGTTGGGGTTTGATAAACCCAGGAATTTACTTCTAGATATAAATTATACAGAGAGGCTTGATATTTAGGTAAAAGGTGAAATATTCTGCACAGTCACCCAATTAGCAGCCATTGTTGTAGGAATGATGTGTCATGTGTGACTCATAACAACAGGTGCTCAGAGTTAGGTTGGGTATGGTGAATAACGAGAGTGACCTATAATGTGATTGGTCAGGTTCACTATATATGCAGACATTCTGTATTCCCATTTTATTCCCATTTTACCTCGTGAAAGCTGTATCGTTGATGGTGTATCATTTGTTACTTGTGGAAGTGATCTGTAAATACGTATGTATATAAAGTAAATAGGATATTTGATATAACTTCTGTTTGGAGTCTATTTACTGCATAGTACTTGGATCACTGGTGCCTAGGAGAGAGGCAGGCCGCTCTATCTCCGCGCGCTCCCTCTGACATACCATAACAACATACAGTATCTATTTTAACCTTTATCAGATAAACCATGGGTGTCCAACCTTTTGGGTTCCCTGGGCCACATTGAGTGAAGTGGAATTGTCTTGGGCCACACATAAAATATATAATATAGTTTATGTATATAAGTAATAAAACTTCATTTATTTTTAAATATTTTTATTATAAAATTTTAAAAACTAGTGGGATATTTGACCATGTTTTTGTGAAACTAATGCATCAATGTCTGGTTCGATGAAAGTGGTTGCAGTTCTCAATGTGCTCGTCAGAAATTCTAATTCTAATTTTACTCTTCGTGTGCTTTTGGATTTGGCCTGGTCTAATATGCTCACAGTTTCCCAGTTGAAAGTATGGTTAAGTCTGGATGTAACAGCAAAACCAACAGAAGCTATGAAAAGGATTACACTGCCATACATCAGAAACATCTCAGAAACTACTAATAGACTGTTACATCCACACGGCATCACTGTAGCACACAAACCTACCAAAACCCTTCAGAACATTGTAAATAAACCAAAAGACCCAGTAGCCCAAGAAGAAAAAACAGGAGTTATCTACAACATACAGTGTAAGGACTGTAACAGCCACTATGTAGGACAGACTGGCAGAAGACTAGCAGAACGCATCCACGAACACCAACTAGCAGTCAGAAGACATGATGAAAACTCCTTAATCTCACAACACATGGACAGACTTAACCATACTTTCAACTGGGAAACTGAGCATATTAGACCAGGCCAAATCCAAAAATGCTAGAGAATTCCTAGAAGCTTGGCACTCAGACAAAGCAGCCATCAACAGACACATAGAGGTTAACAACATTTACATACCATTCATAAGAGACAATAGAATAGCCAGAAGACCAGAACACCCCTGGGCCAGCAATCAACAACAAGATATGCATAGATTAACAGCAAGATTAGCAGCAGAGGAGCAATCAAACAACACAATAGACCTTAATCAAGGAACTATTAACTCAGTCAATCACCCAAACAGCACACAACAGCCCAATCAAGGAACTACCAAGGAGAGTACAAGACCCCCACCAACACAGGCAGGACAAGCCAGGGTATATAAACAGACAGCAAGTTCCACTCCCTTTTCGCACTGAAGATGTTGCCTAGCCTGGCAATGAAACGTCTGCATGAAAACAACAAGGCTCAGAGAGCACCAAAGACTCCCCAATGGTTAAAGAAAATTGCTTTAATGTCATTTTTACTGCTTCGTACAAATCAAGAGATTTAGTTGTGTCTTTTAATGGCAACGAAGAAGCCACTTCTTCAGTGACATTATATTCGTTATCAATACCTCTAATAAAAATGGCAAGTCAAGCCGTATCTGTAGCATCAGTACTTTCATCCATCGCCAAAGCATAACATTTGAAATTAGCAGCTTTACTCTTTAAACCTCTTTTGATAGATTTTCCTATTTCTTCAATTCGCCTGGCTATAGTCTGGTGAGAGAAACGAAAAATTGCTTTTTTTATCAGGACAAATTCTATCTGCCACGCTTTCCATACATTGCTTAATAAACTCACCATCGGTAAATGGTTTTGATTTTTTTGCAATCAGATTTGCTACCAAATAACTAGCTTTTATAATAGAGTCCTTTTGAGGTGTGACTTTTTTTAAAAAAATTGTTGAGACGACAGACTCTTTTTCAGTTCAGCTAATTTGTCTTTACGACAAATTCCTTGATACGCTTTGAATTTGGCAGCATGTTTTTCCGTATAATTCCTTTTCAAATTGTAGTCTTTGAAAACTGACACATTTTCCCTACAAATTAAGCATAGTGCCTTAGTATTTTCCCATGGGAAGGATTCTTATAATTAATTCCATAATCTTATTTCAAATTTATTTGGACCCTCAGTCCATTTGTAACTTTCCAAAATCAAAGTTTTAATTACCCTTTTGCTATTTATTCCAGAAAAAACATTTTAAACTTTAACTTGTATTTAAAACTTCTTTTGCTAAGGATTGAAGGAAACTCACCTGGTGCTGTAAAACCTGTTGATCTAAAGTTCCTTATAGCTGAAAAGCAGTTAACAAGCAATTTCTGAAAATGATTAGAAAAGGAAGTATGTGAACCCAGTGTCCTTAAAGGCTCCGACCTTGGGTTGAGCAAGATGTCTATTCCCTCGTCTCCCAGAGCTCTAAACCTGCCGGAGATGGCTGTCTTGTGGTCTCCTCGTGAGGAGCAACTGTCTGGAGCACTTGTGGGTGATCTCCAGTCCTCTCCTTGTCTGGAGAGGAATTACAAAGAGCCGGTCTACTCACCCTCTTCCCTGCTCTGCAAGCTGTCCTCATGTGTACATGCATGGATAGGCCATGTTTCTAGAGGGACTGCCACAAAGTGAAATGGCTGAACATGCCCATATATGCAAAGACAGCTGCTTGTAAAAGATATTGCTGCTGCAACATATCCAAGGGAGGTACTTCATTCTTGCTGATGCATTTGGCAAAGTAGGCATCTTTCGCATGCATTGCACAGCCTTGAAGATTAATGTGTGAAATAAGTTCTGCACAGCCCTGTAATTATTTTTGTAAATGCTTATATTCTTTTAAATGTTTGGAAACAAATATAAGTACAGTGGAAATGAACACTGTGCACTTTTCTGATTGCAAAATAATTGTAGTTATAAAGCTGGAAGCATTTGCATTTTCTATCAATTATATAACGTTCTAAAGAAATCACTTCTCTTTCCGTATTAGAACAAACACTTTACCACTGGGGGTCTTCTTTGGGGGATTATTTAGCAGTTTAGGCTATTATACTAGTTTGGATGTTTAATGGCCCATTTTTTTAATGTGAAAGTACGTGGATTTAACTGTTATTAATTTAATTTTAAAACATGATATGAATATCATCATCATTGCAGCCACAGACGCACATAAAAAGATTATACAAAAATGATAAATAATGAACCAATTAAAATAAGAAAGTTTTAGTTCTGTACATTTTATAACATGTAATAAAATAGAAATAAGACCCCAAATACACTAATACGTTAATTCGTAATAGTTTTCCTTTTAAACTCCAGTAATACATACTGTATAGTCCTCAACTTACAATGGCAATTGGGACCAGAATTTTCATTGCTAAGCAATGTGGTCATAAAGCGTGACTGCATCGCTTAACAACGGCAATCCTTGCAGTCCCAGTTGCTATCGTTAACAGAATCCCACAGTCGTTAAACGAAGCAACTTCCTGCCAGCTTCCCACAACCAAAGTCAATGGAGAAGCTGGCAGGAAGTTGCAAGTCCCAGGCCGGCAGGCAGGTAAGTGGCTGCTGCTTAGTGGGGGAGGGAGCAAGGGGTGCATGGGCAAGGTGCAGGTTGGGGAGGGTGTGCAAGGGTGCAAGGGGGTGCACGAGTGGTTGGTGCGGTGCAAGCGCAGAGGGGTTGGGGAATAGTGCATGGGTGGGGGAGACTTACTCCAGCAACTTGCAGCCTTCCCTGCTGGCTTCCCCACTGACTTTCTGGAGAAGCTGACAGGGAAGGTTCCAAATGGTGATCATGTGATCGCAGGGCGCTGCAACCAGTCATAAGTTCGAATGGGTTGCCAAGCACTGGATTGCGATCATGTGACCGCAGGGGTGCTACAACGGCCGGAACTCTGAGGACCAGTCATAACCACCATTTGTTCAGCACCATCCTAACTTCGGTCACTGAACAAATAGTTGTAGGTCGAGGACCTATAGTTTATAAACAGTTACTACAAATGTCATAGTGTAAGATGCTACTAATTTATTGACCCCCATAAAACAACTCTACAGCCCAGCCCTGTGATTCTCTTACATGTCTATTCCCAAAAAGTTAGCAATGGATTCAGCCACATTTTTGTGATTATTGTAAAGTAAAAAGATCATAAGCCATTGGTTCATTTTTCCAGAGTATTTAACCAATAAAGAATAAATCTAAATCTCACATCCCTATAAAAGTTACAAGAAAGGGACTTCTGGTGGGGAAATGGTGCCTTGAGCCGCGTCTTCACGATCTCCGCGGATTATCCAGAATATTAGTCAAGGAAGAAGTAATCAAAAGCCAAGCCCTTCCCCCCCTTTTTGGTAGATTGCTATGTACAGAGTTAAGGGACAATTCTGGATTGTTAAAATGGGATATTGAACAACTCAAGCATGAGAACAATACAAAAATTCAGTACAACTCAGTTTATTAAGGACGTTATTAGTAATGTTTCTGTTGATAATCACAAATACTCTCTGATACAGTGGAAGAGATCATCTCTGAGGATATGATGGATTTCTTCAGAGGTCAGAACTTTGGCAGTGCACCATCTGTGGCCTTTCTTAGTATAGGTCTCCTGTGGAACTCATCCAGCTGCTTTTTATATCACAGGTATTCTGTAACTTTTAACAAATTCTTTAGCTTACAGACAGTATATTATTTTAACACTGTTGCTGTTATCTTCTTCTTGGCAGCCTAGAATCTTCTCATCAGTTCTGATTTTTCCAGCTAACCCTATTTTTCTACAGAATTCCTTTGTTCGCAACTTTTTTGACCTTGGTCATGATTGTTCTTCTGCTTATTGCAAATTTTGTCACTCATTCTCCATTCATACTCTAAAATGCTTACATTAAATTTTATTTTTAATCAATGAATATATATGCTACAGAAATAATGATCAGTAAATGTATGTGTGGTTAGAGAAATCAGAATAAACCAAATGACTACACATACACTGTTTAGTATTATATAGGTAAAACCAATATGCTTTTTTTTAAGCTGTGAAAGAAATGTCGTGTATTTTCAGCTGGTAATACATTGTAGGCAATGAGGATTTTTCATAGTGGATTTATACCAGCATTAGTTGCTTTTTGGCTTCACAACACTCATTATCAAACCAGGACAATCTGAGTGGTATACACCTTCTTTATTTGAGCTTTCCAACTACAGAGATAGAGCTGTTATATATGTCTTGTTCTCATACTTGAGGTTCAAAGGCTCCAGAGGGGGGGTATTTCAGTGTAAATTCCTCTAGATAGAAATAATGTACAATAATTATAAATAAAGGCTGCTTTTTCATATAGTATTCATTTATTTATTTAAATGAATGAGCACCACATGAAAAGTCAACTTTTTTTGGTTGTGGCAAAGCGTGTGTCAAACAAATTCAAACCTGTGAAGAATATACATATTTTTATTATTTTTATTATTATTATTTAAATTTATCATGACCACCTATTCCAAAAGACTCTGGGTGGCTATAATATATTGAGTGCATGAGTTTCAAGCAGCCTGCATGTAGAGTATTGTTCAGGTATTTCTAATTTAATTTAAGGTTGAAGACAGCATTAAAATACAGGTTATAAACAGTATACAAGTATTTGATCGCTTTAGTACTGGCACCCTGTTATGCTTGTATAACAGTGTGTAACATTTTGCAGTTTGTAAGCTCATAACATTGCTCATTACTCACAGGATGTTCATCCAGTCATTTGTTCTATTTTGTTGTTTTTCTCGGTACATTTCATAAAATTACCCAGAAGAAAGGCAAATTGACTCATTAGACATTGTTGTAAATAAACTTCCTGTCTGCTTGCTTAGAAAGGAACAGAGGAGAGAGATAGAAACGTTGCCATTGCTTCACTGCTCCAAAATTCAGGGGCCGACTTTCTCTGTGTCAAGCTTTGCATAAACTAGATGCTGCAAGCAATATACCCCACCGTTGCACCCTTCTCTGACATCCCCATCTTGTTTACTTAGATGGAATGTGTGATGTGCCATCATCCCATTCCCTATTGTTATCCCACTTGGGAGGTTGCCACATGTGCAGGCAGGGAAATTCAGAGCAAAGGAGTTTTAACTTTACGTTGCCAAGAAGCAAAGAAGGGACAAGACCGGGGTTGCTGATTGCCTTAAAAAGAGTGCAACATTTATCAATGCTGCACATCCCAAGCTGCTTAAACTGTTTCTTTTCTTTTATGAGCCAGGTTAGTTGTTTGGAAACTCGAAAGCTTTGTGTTGTTTTAAATACAATCAGCCTTTAAATGCAGGGGGCATGTGTAATATGTTCTTTGTATATCTTTAGACAAGAGCTTTCCAAACTGTGTGTCGTGACACGTTAGTGTGTGGGCTGCAGTGTCTGGGTGTGTCGTGGCTGCTGCTGCTTCTAAGCCCTGCCAGGATTCCGCGCAGGTCCTAGCGCCTGCCTTGTCTCGTGCTGCCTCCAAACCTGCCCTGCCAGGATTCCCCGCAGGTCCTAGTGCCTGCCTTGTGCCTTGCTGTCTCCAAACCTGCCCTGTCAGGATTCCACGCAGGTCCCAGTGCCTGCCTTGCTGCCTCCAACCCTGCCCTGCCAGGATTCCCCGCAGGTCCTAGTGCCTGCCTTGTCTCGTGCTGCCTCCAAACCTGCCCTGTCAGGATTCCACGCAGGTCCCAGTGCCTGCCTTGCTGCCTCCAACCCTGCCCTGCCAGGATTCCCCGCAGGTCCTAGCACCTGCCTTGTGCCTTGCTGTCTCCAAACCTGCCCTGTCAGGATTCCACGCAGGTCCCAGTGCCTGCCTTGCTGCCTCCAACCCTGCCCTGCCAGGATTCCCCGCAGGTCCTAGTGCCTGCCTTGTGCCTTGCTGTCTCCAAACCTGCCCTGTCAGGATTCCACGCAGGTCCCAGTGCCTGCCTTGCTGCCTCCAACCCTGCCCTGCCAGGATTCCCCGCAGGTCCTAGTGCCTGCCTTGTGCCTTGCTGTCTCCAAACCTGCCCTGTCAGGATTCCACGCAGGTCCCAGTGCCTGCCTTGTGCCTTTCTGCCTCCAAACCTGCCCTGCCAGGATTCCGCACAGGTCCTAGTGCCTGTCTTGTCTCGTGCTGCCTCCAAACCTGCCCTGCCAGGATTCCGCACAGGTCCTAGTGCCTGTCTTGTCTCGTGCTGCCTCCAAACCTGCCCTGCCAGGATTCCACGCAGGTCCCAGTGCCTGCCTTGCTGCCTCCAACCCTGCCCTGCCAGGATTCCACGCAGGTCCTAGCACCTGCCTTGTGCCTTGCTGCCTCCAAACCTGCCCTGCCAGGATTCCGCACAGGTCCTAGTGCCTGTCTTGTCTCATGCTGCCTCCAAACCTGCCCTGCCAGGATTCCACACAGGTCCCAGTGCCTGCCTTGCTGCCTCCAACCCTGCCCTGCCAGGATTCCCTGCAGGTCCTAGCACCTGCCTTGTGCCTTGCTGTCTCCAAACCTGCCCTGTCAGGATTCCACGCAGGTCCCAGTGCCTGCCTTGCGGCCTCCAACCCTGCCCTGCCAGGATTCCCCGCAGGTCCTAGTGCCTGCCTTGTGCCTTGCTGTCTCCAAACCTGCCCTGTCAGGATTCCACGCAGGTCCCAGTGCCTGCCTTGTGCCTTGCTGCCTCCAAACCTGCTGTGATTCCGTGCAGGTCCTAGTGCCTGCCTTGTGCCCTGCTGTAAGAGTGTGTCGCGAAATGATGCCCTGCTGTAAGAGTGTGTCGCGAAATGATGTATGTCTGAAAAGTTTGTCACCAACATGAAAAGTTTGGAAAGCTTTGCTTTAGACCAAAGAGATGAACTGTGGGTAGAATCTTTGGTACTTGGAGTTAAACTAATACATACAAAATCCATGTTTTAAATCAGTGGCTATACCCCTTTGAGTTGGAAAATGGGCAAATTAAGTGCTAGCTTTTAGAGTTACCTATATACTTTATATTCAAGGTTGTATCCCTTTAAAAATCTCTTTTTCTCTCCTTCCCACATAGAGTTTTATCAACTAGATTTGTAAGCCTTATTCATTGATCCAGGAGGCACAGCATGCTGTGTAGAGTAGTTAGAGCTTACTTCTCAAACCCTTCATACGTTAAGCGAAGACTACCTGTATTTTGTCAGTTTCACAGAAGTAGGGTGAGATGGAGGAGGATTCTGGAGAAAGGGGGAACCAATGGGCACATTTGTCTCAGGAGGCCTTCTTCATTCTGGCACGGTTCCCCTTCCCATTGGTTCTTCACCATACTTCTCCATATATGGAGTGCTTCCTTGTCCCCCTTTTCAGCTCTTCTAAAAGCATAATCATGTATCTGCTTGTGGTTCAATACATTACCAGCTTCTAGATGCTTCCTTCTACTGAGAACTCAGCTTCTGGTATCAGCTTTTCTTGAACAATCTAAAGAAGGTATGGGAGGGGGAAGGCAAGTAAGCAGGTTAGAGGCCTTATTCAGTTTTGCAAAGTTGTAACAGAGCAAAGCACAAATCAATGCTTCTTTCACTGTGTATATCAATAGTATGTGTTTTCAGCACTGACATTGATTCCCTGATTAACAGAGTGCTAGTGGGTGGGAACTTAGCAGAACCAAAATGCTTGCCATTACTGCTCCAATGAATTGGACTACTACAGATTTTCCCCCAGTAGTTTGTTTGTTTGTTTGTTCATTCATTCATTATTTATTTATATAACTGCCCATGTCACAAAACATGACTCTGGGCAGCATACAATAAAAAATTAAAAACAATGATATTAAAACAATCAACAATTTAAAAAATATTAATATTATAATTAAAAGGCAAGGAGAGAGCAACATGTATTAACAACAGTGAAGTCACCTCAATATCTCACCATTCCCTTGGGACCCCTAGGCCTGATGACATAGCCAAGTTTTGAGGGACTTGCGAAAAGTTAACGGGTGGAGCCAGCCTTACCTCAGGGGGAATGATGTTCTATAAGGTGGGCGCCACGGCAGAAAAGGGGTCCCACCAGATGCAGCTCCTTATCAGATGGAACCCACAACATACCTCTTCTGGCGGATCTGATGGGACGGGCAGATGTCATTGGGAAGAGGCGGTCCCTCAAATAACTGGGCCGTCATCGTCGTCATAGTGATAGTAGTAATAGTAGTAATAATAGCTATAAAATATCACTTGTCCTTATTTGCTGCATAAAGAATATGCAACATAAAGTGGCAGGCCTCTGCTTCAGGTTAAAATCAGAAGAAACAGGGCACGGAAGAAGGAGTACTGTAAGAGATATATGAAGTCTAATGACAGCCTATTTTGGTGAGATATGGAACAATGTGGGAGGAGAGTTCTAGTAAACAAAGTTATAACCTTTTAATCAAGTTTCTGTTCCAGTAAGATTCCCTTCCTACTTGTTATTATATCATCACCTCTGATAAGCTGGACACTTTTGTCTTTCCAGGAAGACAATCAGCCTGCACTTGCAGCAGGTATAATTCTTGGCTTCGGGAATTCAAACAAACATGGTGCATTCCCAAGGGAGCAGTCCTTGTGTCTTCATATTCCTCTGATGAATAACAAGCAAAAAAAAAAAAGCCACCTCTCCCCTCCCGACTTTCTCTGCCAAATCCTGTTTGCACTCCCCTTTCACTTGTTCAGTGCTTATGTGACTGAATGTTTCAGTCTTTCCTATCACACATTAACAAACACCCACATACAAATCCTGAAGAAGCAGTAACTTGGAAGCACATTAAAAGAAGCTAAGAAAGATTTGCGTTCTCAAACTCCAGTGGAATTAGTAGGAGGTTTTAAAATAGTCATTTGAAAACTATTCATTACAAGACTTAAAAAAAAAGGCTTTAAGGGTAATTTAATGGTTATAATTCACTGGAAATAAAAGTTGTAGCAGATGTTTAAATTGTACAGCCATCTATCAGTTTAGATAGTAAAACATTGGACCTTGATGCAACATATTTCACATGCATGGACCAAATTTCCACTGTAGTTTCCATCACTTGTGTAATGAGGTCAGCATGTAAATGATATGAATCCCTCTGATGCCTTGCTCTCTGATTCAATACACTTTCCTCAGTAATATTTATTTATTTATAGTGCTATTTATCCCCCGCCTATCCCCTCCCTAACGGAGGACTCTAGGCAGCTTACATACATACATACATGTTTTTACTATTATACAATGTCACCAACTATAGAGTGTAATTTAACCCGCGTACCAGGAGAGGGGGGTAAGGGAACCGGCTCTTCTAAGGCTCTGGACTACAATTCCCAGGATGCCTTGAGCCGGCTGCTGACGTCCTGTTGATGTCACTTCCAGGTCTGTCCTCGCCGTCCATTCAATCTTCCTCCGATTTTTCCTCCGGTGGAACCGGCTCCCGACAGGATGCCAGCAAATTCTCCCACTTTAAGGTGGTATACCCATTTATCTACATGCTAAGCTTTTGAACTGCTGGGTTGACAGGAGCTAGGACTTTAGCGACGAGAGCTCATTTCGTCGCGCGGGGGTTCAAACTGCCGACCTTCTGATCGGCAGCCTACAGCTCAGCTGTTTAACCTGCTGAGCCATCCGCGTCCCTCAATAGTCACACAGTTCTCCCAATCAGTCCATTCATGTATAGAAAAGACAGCTTAATACATGTATTTGTTGACCAGCTGCTTCTTCTAGCCCCTGCAGTCCTCATATCCTCCCAAAATCTATTCTAAAACCTCCCCCACCCTTCCAGAGCAGATATGGGGAGTAGTGAATTATTACATGGATACAATTGAATGTTACTCTTTTTTAATATTTGTATTATGAAACTATTGAAACTATTTGTATTTTGATGATTGTCTGTGTTGACACATCTAACCAAGATGAGCACAATCTTCAAACTTCCCCTAAGAGATGTCACCTTGTTAAAATTGCCAATGAACTGTTACCTTTTTGTATGATAGAATAGGAAAATTATTAAATGTACACATAATAATCACATTAATTGATTCACTTTAATGTAGTTTAATTGAAATAAGGTTCAAGACAATTAATCAAATTTAGTTTTAGTTGTGGCTGCATGGACTTCATTGTCCTCCTCTATCTGTGTCTTGGAGTGCAGACCCAACATGAGATTAAAAAAAAGTGCACTCTTGTGTTAAATTATAAGTACTGAACGAGCAGCCTAGTACCCCCACTTCCAGCATCCTACCAACCTGTCACGCTAGACACAAAGCTGTCAGCTCAGACACACCTAATACAGTTTGCATTTTCTCTAGACCAAGGCTCAGATGGGAACATGTACACAGGTAGATTACCTGTGTAGATTCTTCCCTGCAGAGAAAAAAGTTTTTTGTTCATTGAAAATCCAAACCAAAATTTGCATATGGAAGAAAGGAGAGAAGGAGCATCTCTCCCCTAAGCCTCTGATTTAAGGTTTTACTCTGCAACAATCTGAAAACATCCAGGAGAAGCAAGTAGGAACTGTTTGCTGAAGCAATTCTTTGCCTCTCGGATATAGGTAAATAGTTTAGCCAGGAACCTGCAATTGGACTTGTGAATTACTTCGATGTATGCACATTAATTAAAATCTTTATTGTCTCTGATATTTACTTTATCTATACAAGCTCATACTTACAAGTATTTTGTGCAACTTGGGAGTCCCTTTGTTTCAAATTTCCTCTAAACTAGAAAACAGATTAATATCCTCTTCTAATCCTTATGTTTTCCTTCTGGGGCTTTCTGTGTTTGGGCAGCCTTATATTTTTATGACCTTGGCCAGTGAATGTTTTATATGTAAACTATTTAAAGCTTTTAAAAATGTTTATATTCTTTTCTTTTTAATAAAATTACTTATCACTTGTGAGATTGCTCTGTCTCCCAAAGGAGGGGAAAGGCTGATTTCCATAATCACATGACTCATACTACAGGCTCAGGATGTGGTACTATCGAATTTATTAAAGTTTTATTGGTTTATTATTTTTTTTACCTGCCAGTAAGGTGTATTGGCTGTGAGATGCCTAATTATGCTACACTCCACAATTAGGGGGGGAGGATGTCAAGTAAAGGCAGCATCCCCCAGAACATAGCTGGTGACAGCAGTAACTATTGAGTAGCTACACCAAGGCAGGATGGTAGGGCCAGGTTTGTATACCCAGAGGAATTCTGGGAGGAGAGGGTTTCGCCTTCCAGGCTCAGTCCTGCAGCTACACGGTAGTAAATGGTTAACATGAATGTGCTGCAGTTATACCTACTGGTTCCTCCTTCCAAGCATTGTGGTTATCCAGCTGTCATTCCATTGTTTAAGGGTTTAGCATGTTTTACAATCGCTGCTTTGTATTTTGCACACCACAGAGTGAATGGTTAAGCTCCCTTTGCATAGCAGTTCAGTCTTGAGAAAAAAAATCAGGCTTATAGATTTTGGTGGAATATTGTGGAATGTTCAATCACTGCAGAAGATCTTAGCTTCTTTCTTCCAAGTAGAATCATATAAGCACTGAAAAATAGTTAGAAATGTACCACGGACTTCTCTCTCTCTCTCTCTCTGGTGTTCATTGGAAAGACAGCTCATAGCAGATCTTTTTTTGTTAATACTGTTCAGATAGAAATGAGTGTTTGTGTGCATGTCTGTGTGTGTAATTTGAATTGTATTTGCTAGTACAGTCCATAATCTTGAGGTGTTCAAGCTTCCCATTTCCACAGACTTGTGTACATTCAAATGCATAAAGACTTCATGATTCTATACATATTCCACATAAGAACCATAAACACACACACACACGTTGGGTATATAGGCTGACAGACTTTGTGCACATGGAATATTTGATTACCTGGGAACTGTATTAGTAAGCACAAACCCAATCTTAATAAATCCTCTGCATGCATTTAGAGCAGTGTTTCTCAAATTTGGCAACTTTAAGATGTGTGGACTTCAACTCCCAGAATTCCCCAGCCAGCTTGCTGGGAGTTGAAGTCCATAAATCTTAAAGTTACCAAGTTTGAGGAACACTGATTTAAAGCTATGTATTAAAACACATCTGTATGTGCCACCAATAGCATACGGCCCATGGAAGGTTAGCTACAAGTTAATCAAGAATATTTTAACCCCCATCATAAATACATTGCTGTTTCCCCAAAGTACATTAAATTGTAGACATGGCAGAACTAAGGATAATTTGTGAGATGGTCTTCCACACTACTGTAAAACTTTTCAAAATGTCTTGAGGCAAACCTATGTGCAAACCAATATTGTAAACTGCTTGCAGATTTTTATATCTAAGACATCCCAGAGAATTACTAAGAATTTCTTAAGCATACTGATTCAAACCTGGCATACCTGCAAAACGACTCTTCCAGTGGTTCTGCCTTATTGTACAAGAAGGATTATGATCTCTGCATTCCTTACAACTGTCTAAGTTTCTCCTGAGTATCCCGTCAGAGTGGCACAAGTGATCCGTCCAATACAATCCATGAGTAATGCAAAAAAAAATCTGCTTGGAGTCTGTGACTTCCAATATATACAGACTTTACTATACATATATATACACAAGCAAATACCTTTGACCAACGATACACAGCAATACTATCAAGCAACTCCTACACCAAAGAGAATATTTGTAGCTCAGTGTTGAACTGTGGTGTTGTACTCTCCATGATAAGTAAGGACAAGGAGAGTACAACATCCCCACCAACACAGGCAGGACAAGCCAGGTATATAAACAGAGCAAGTCCATCTCCTTTTTCCGCACTGAAGATGTTGCCTAGCCTGGCAATGAAACGTCTGCAAGAAAACAACAAGGCTCAGAGAGCACCAAGGACTCCACAACTCCTACACCACCCAACAAAAGATACATTTATCTTGCACTGCTGATATACATTATTGTGTGCTGAGTCACTTACAGAGTTTTTTCCAGTAACAATTCAGGTGTTAGCAATTAGCTCTCATAGACCTTCTGAGCTAATTACCCATCATACCTAGCTGTGTAATTTTGCCTTGTTATTTCATTATTCACACAGTAAAATTCTTCTATTCTTTCGTATACCCTGACATTCCCCAGTCTCATAAAATCTCTGGCAGGAGGTTGAGGTTACATAGAGATTTGAGTGAAGAACACAAGCTGGTATAACACAGTAGCTAAGATAGTATGAATCAAGATCTCTGATGAAATAGAATAGATATAAAAAAGATTAATATGTTGTTCTTTATCTAGGGCTAGTGGACTTGGGTTTAAAACTCACAGCTGCAGTTTAAAGCATCAGCTAGGTGGTTTGGGAATCAAAACAGGGATCTCCCTAGAGAAATATGTTTGTTGTATTTTGATTTGCTCTGAGCATTGCAAGTCACACACAGCACAGATGCCATAGAGTAATGTGAGTTGGTTGAGTGTTCACGCCTAACCACATTGCAATTGATTTTTACGCTATGGATTCAGGTGCTTAGTGGAAGTGTATTATATTTATTTTTAGGAAGAGATTACATAACTGAGTGGGCATGAAGATGCATATTTGGACAGATTAAACACATAGTATGAATTAGTTATAGAGTTAATTTATTTATGAAGGAAAATTGGCTTTCTGCTAGTATTCTTCTAAACCCTTTTCTTGCTCTATAGCAAAACAGCTCAGAAAAGATTGCTGCAGGCATAAAAAAGAAAGGCTGCTGCTTTTTCAAGTTTCTTTTGATTCCAGTGGCTTAGGTTTGCCAACTGTTTATTTGGAAGGATCCATCCAAGAAGGGGGCAATACTTTCTTTGACTGTGATATCTTTTACCAATAACCTTAAAGAATCTCTGATAGACTCAATATACCTTTTTTACGTACAAAATACTTACTTACAAAGTGACAAGGACCAGTCATAAGTCACCTTTTTCAGCGCTGTTGTAACTTCGAACATTCGCTAAATGAATGGTCGTAAGTCGAGGACTACCTGTACATCCCTCAGAAATAAGCTCCTTTGATTCTAATGTGGCTTATTCCCAGGTAAGTGCATATGTGATTGCATCCTACAGTATTTGCCTGGAGATTTTTATTTATTTGATAAACTAGTACCTTAATCAAAGACTATTTGACTGGATATATGAACTTCCATGTGCATCAGTATAATCCTCAAAACATCTCAGGGAGCATAAAATATTTTTTCCTTTCCTATTGTTCCCTAGACATTTTGAAATTTCATTTCAAGTATTACTCCTTTTCTTTAGAATAGAATTAGTTTAGCATACACCTCAGTTTTCTGCTGAGCAATATGTTTTGCTCTCCTTTGCTGATGTTTATTAAAGAAAAAAATCCATTCTGATCTGGTTTGCACTCAGAATGGGGTTTTAACTTTTAAAAAACTCAATATGTGGGAAAGCTGCCCAAGTGCTCTTCTCTTGGATCAGTTACAATCCCTTCTGAGGTGCTGTTGTGGAGCACGGTGGCCTAATCTCTTATTAAAAGTGGTTATGATTATGATTATTATATTTTAAACTCACCTTTCTTATATACAGTATATAAGTCAAAGTGGCAAACATACCTAAAACCCCTGCCTTCTATTTTCCCCACAACAACCACTCTGTGATGTGAGTTGGGCTGAGAGAAAGAGGGACTGGCCCAAGGTCACCCAGCCGGCTTTCATGCCTCAGGCGGGACTAGAACTCTCAGTCTCCTGGTTTGCTATTGGCTCCTTCCTAGGGCTGAGAGAAAGAGTGACTGGCCCAAGGTCACCCAGCCGGCTTTCATGCCTAAGGTGGGACTTGAACTCTCAGTCTCCTGGCTTGCTATTGGCTCCTTCCTAGGGCTGAGAGAAAGAGTGACTGGTCCAAGGTCACCCAGCCGGCTTTCATGCCTAAGGTGGGACTAGAACTCACAGACTCCTGGTTTCTAGGCCAGCACTTTCACCTCTACACCAAACTGGCTCTCTTGCCAGGGTTGTTTTTTTCCCCTATTGCCTAGAATCTGGGAGGCAGCCAGGGTTCTCAGCCTAGCCTAAGATTATGCATTTTAGGATAAAGGTTCTTACCATGACAATGTTGTCCTGGGGAATCATTGTCATAATTCAGAAACATCCCTTAGAAAACATCTGAGGAGTTGAGTTGCAGCCCGCTAAATTGGGTACAGAAAGAGCTGAGCCCGATTCTCCCTCCATGGTTTGTAGCAGTGAGTTGGGGCAGGGGGTCCTCTTATCCAGGAACTCTAATTTTCACTGTGCAGGGAACTGGAAGAATGTTCGGTGATGTCAGACTCTACCTGATACTCTGATATATCTTTTGTGAAAATGAGATTGCAGGTGCACGTGTAATTTCACGAAGAGCATTTGATGGGCTTGTCTTTCTCTGTGTGCTAGGTGATGGAAATGTACCTTCCCTTCTGTGGTATTGCCATATCCAATGCTCAGTTATTTGCTGCTTCCAGGAAGGAGTATGATAGAAGCAGAGTAAGTCAGAATAACTATCACTAATATTATTTCATATACCAGCTATTTTACCATGTGATGTAAGAGATCAAGTGACGATTTGCATAGTTATGGTACTTTATAGTTTCAGCAAAAATAAGCTTAATTGATATTATTGCTAATTTGTATTTATATTTTAATATTGCCATTATTATTTTTATCCAGTGAAACAGGATTGTTGTGCAGTACTTTAAATTCATTTGGGAAAAGGTGCTTTGAAACATACAGGAGCACAAATGCAGCACCTCTGTGCAGCTCATTAAAGCAGCCACATTATTTTTCAAGACTGTGGTTGCCGCAGGAAGATTTCTTCTGCAACCGCACAATCCTGAAAACAGATGTGGCTGCATCAATAATGAGTTAGCATCTATGTACACACTTTCCTGGGAATAAGCTCCACTGAATTGTGAAATTTGCTGTTTGTAAATATGAAGAGGACTGTAGAATATATGTTTCCTATTTTCTCATTCTTCCCCTTATATTCAAATGATGTTTGTATCCTCCTTACATTTTAATTTGCTAGTATTTACAGTAATTAATTAATTAATTACTGTAATTAATTAATTAATTTACAGTAATTCATTTCTATTTCTACTGTGCTGGTGCTTTTAAACTAAATAGCAATTGATACTGTAAAATTTTATCAAGATTTTACAGTGCATAACCTACAGGAACACAGTACGTTGTTGTTGTTGTTCAGTTGTTTAGTCGTGTCCGACTCTTCGTGACCCCATGGACCATAGCACGCCAGGCCTTCCTGTCTCCCAGAGTTTACTCAAATTCATGTTCATCACATCGGTGATGCTATCTAACCATCTCATCCTCTATATAACCATCTCATCCTCTGCCGTCCCCTTCTCCTTTTGCCAGTACACACTCCGTTTAAAGAGCTCTCCTCTGCTCTTAAGAAATTGACTATAGCAGAAAGAAAATTTCTGGTTATTTTTTTGACATTTCAGCTTTCTTGATTTCCCCTGTCTCTCTACCAGATGGGTGATATTTGTGAGCACAGTGGGAAGCAGGGAGAATAAGGGGGGGGGGCAATAGACAGGTCCTTCTAAAGTAAGCTTTCCTCATGCATTTGCTTTGCTGTGCCTCATTCGTGAAATTTATGTGGGTTCAGTCATAGTCATGTTCAACTTGCCTAATCTTTTGTTTTTTTCCACCGCTTCTTGCTTTTTTTGTTTCTAAAAAGAAATAAAAAGTTAAAGGAAAAAATTCCACAATAGTAATATTAGGAGCATTACCCCCAATGGGCCAATATATGCCCTGCCTTTAGGACTGGCCATGTGCAAATCCAATTCTCATTTCCTCCATCTATTTTAGGAGCTTGATGCGTATATCCCGGAAGGCCTGCTTTCCTTTTGGAACACTAAAATAACTTGAGATTTTGTTACTGTGAGAATAATTCCTATCAAGATTCCCATAAGGGGGGAACATAAAAAAATAAATAGCTCTTTTCTTTCAGCATGCCAAACTTGGATCCCTGTGGATAATGTGTGCAAGGATACCAAAGGATACCAAAATGCAGGATACCAAAATGCAGGAGATTCTGAAAGAAGCCTTGATTATTAGTCCTTATCTATACAGCTTTCATGAAAAGACATACAAATTATTTTTACCCCTTTTTTTTGGACTTGGTACTTCTTTTCCTCCTTACTCAAATTATTACTGTTATTCAAAGCAAACCTTGGTAATTAAAGATCGCTTCTGAAGTTGGCATGGGCTTTCCCATTTCCCCCCCCCCCCCATACTCAGTCCAGATAATAAGATTAATTGCTATAGTACCATATGATCATATTATATGGATTGGGATGTTGTAGGGAATAAATGTATCAGAACTTGGCCCGGCACATTTTTCAGTGTAAATATAAACTAAATACCATTCAAAAAGCTCACCCTGAGTGATTTTACCATCTTTCTGTAAAGTTCTTCAGCTGGTGATTGCCCACTTCTACCTTAATTAGTGCAGCATGAATAAGAGCAGGAATCAGCGTCGGTACACTGTTCTGTATTCACACTGTGTTGTGTCATGTTTGCATATTCCTTGTTTTAAGGCTACAGCACTCTTAATGAAAATAAATCCCATGTAAAATGCATGGTATTGGCTGCCTGAAATCTATTCAGCTTAGCCACCATAATTATCAAGGCTATAATTCTGTTTGAGAAAAGATTCTTTTTTCTTTTGTGACATAATTACTCTCAAACATTCAGAAAAGCTGCATTTTTCTTGTTCTTTACAAATACTTTTCAAGATCACTTTATATCTAGTTCATCTCAAAAATTTAGTAGACTGCCACAGAGAATTAATCTGTTATGTTATAATTTGCCTTGTGAAACACATGAATTAGATGCTAGAATCTGAAGCTATGTAGCAGTGAGATTAATTAATGGTTTGCACCACTAGCTTTCAAATTGCCATGAAAGAAAAAAGAATGATTTCATTCAGTGTCACACAGGTTTATACCAAATTTGGTTGGTATAAACTTTACTTAATCTGTGAACTTTGGGCTAGATTATTGTTTTTATTATTATTTTCTTGGAGTCATTAAGGTATGTCAAAATATCTTTGCTAGTTCTTACAGAAAGCTAATATGGAACACTCCCCAGTCAGAAATAGTTTAATCAAAGTGCATAGTTGAAACATATTCAAGCCTCTTCTAGGAAAACCAAATTGAGAACATTCCATATTTATATGTTGTAGGTACAGTTATCTTTTACTGGCTGTGCATCTAAATTTAATTTACGAGTAGCTTAACTGGTATCTCAGAGTGTTAGTAACTGGTTCTTTTTACAGCTCTTTTTTGAAACATTACACAATCATTTATTCATTACTTTTGGAAACCAATTGTGATTGATTTCCATCCCATGTATGAAGGCCTTGCTGGAGGTGGTTAATGATCTCTTTGAAGAACAGACAGACTTGGAGAAAATTGTGAAAAAAATTATGCATCGAGCCCAGACTCTACTCAAGTGTGAGCGTTGCTTGGTATTGCTTCTTGAAGATATTGAATCACCAGTAAGTGGATATTTCAGATATTGGAAAATGTATTTTATATAACTGTCATGGTGTTTGTATGTATTTAACTAAGAGAATAATTCAGCATGTACTTAGTTTAAAATTTGTACAGTACTAAGTGTTTGGTTGACTAAGCCAAAACAGATAGCTGCAAGCTAGTAAGGTGGAGAAAGCCAGTTTGGTGTAGTGGTTAAGGCATCAGACTAGAAACCAGGAGACCATGAGTTCTAGTCCTGCCTTGGGCACAAAGCCAGCTGGGTGGCCTTGGGCCAGTCCCTCTCCCTCAGCCCTAGGAAGGAGGCAGCGGCCAACCACTTCTGAAAAACCTTGCCAAGAAAACTGCAGGGACTAGTTCAGGCAGTCAGTGAGAATCGGACACAATTGAATGGCAAAAAAAAAGGTAAGGTGGAAAAATCGTGAACAATTGGGCACTCAAGGTACCTGGTATTGCTTTTAAGCAGTGATGCTCAACACACTCTCCCAGGCTTTCTGAGGGAAAAGATGGAGTGGAATGGGAGTGTAGACTCTTGAGTTAGGCTGTTCTTCATGCAGTAACATTACTATTCCAGAGGAAGAAAATTCTGGCAGAAATAGAAATGGAATGAAGTGTTGCCCATTTTCTGTTATGCAGCTTTGGATTTGGGGGTGTTTTCACTTAGCCCGCCAAACAATCTTTATCCCTCCCTCCACCCAACTTTGAAACTGGGGGTGTGATATGTTCAGCCCAGGACCGCATGGACAATCCCAGCCCTTCTGCAGTGTTAAAGTTGAGAAAAAGATTAGCTGCTTATCATACACTCAGTGGTATATTTGTTGAAGCCTGTGTTTTTTTAAAATATATATTTTTGAATGCATTGTGGCTAATTATTCAAACCACTAGAGCAGAGCTGTCCAAACTGTGTGTCGGGACATGTTAGTGTGTCGGCTGCAGTGTCTGGGTGTGTCGCAGCTGCTGCTGCCTCCTGGCTTCCATGCAGGTCCTAGTGCCTGCCTTGTGCCTTGCTGCCTCCAAACCTGCTGTGATTCTGCACAGGTCCTAGTGCCTGCCTTGTGCCCTGCTGTAAGAGTGTGTCGCGAAATGATGCCCTGCTGTAAGAGTGTGTCGCGAAATGATGCATGTCTAAAAGTGTGTCACCAACATGAAAAGTTTGGAAAGCTCTGCACTAGACCCTTGACCTTTGAGTATATAATCCACTGAAGTTAGTGGACGACCTTAGTTTCACTGAGTTTTGGGAAATGCTCATAATTACAGTGTCCATATGTCCTTTATTATGAAGGACAGTCCTTTATTTCAGAAAGCTGTCCTTTAGGTTTATTTGATTTAATTATTTTTTTTCTTGGTTTTGCTCTTGAATTTTCCTTTGTAAAGCAAAGTTGTAAACAATTAATTTTGTTTTAATCCTCATGACCCTCTTTCAGATTTGCCCCTTTTTCAGGTTTGTCCTTTATTTTTTCCAAGAAAATACGGTCACTGTAATCATAGTTCAGTGTTAGGAGATACATAACATGCCGGGTTTCAGTCCCTGGAATACGTGAATAATCCTCTGACTGGCACCCTAAGAGCTACTTCTAATTAGTTCATACAGTATTGAATTTGATACACCAATAGTCTAACATTTGGATTCAGACTCTAATTTATTTATATATTTGAATATTTATTTGATTTGATGCAAACCTCAAACAATTCTGGGGAGTCAACAATACACCAAACAATACAAAAATAATATAACAGAAACAACACACAACCAAACCAGTCTTGGTCAAAAAAAAAGAAAGAAGACCAAGATGGCGAACCCAGCAAACCCCCAAACATCCCACCAGTGACTAACATCCTGCCAAGGGGGCACCAGGCCTGAGAGAAAAGCCAGGTCTTCATAGGCCTTTGGAAAGCCAACAGGGTGGGAGCCATCCCGATCTCAGAGGGAACTTCATGGCAGGTGCTGCGACAGAGAAATTGTGCTTCCTGGGTCCTGATAGATGACATTGTCTAATTGAAGGAACATGGAGTGCACTAATACTGTCGGCTCAAGTTGGCCAGGCAGACACCACGGGGGATAGGCGATCCCTCCAATAACTAGGCCCTATGCAATGTAAGGCTTTATAGGTCATAACCAGCACTTTGAATTGCACCCAGAAGCAAACTGGCAACCAGTGCAGCTTGCGAAGCAGTGGTATCACATGGACGTATGGAGGCATGCCCATAACTGCCTGCGCTGCTGCTTTCTGGGCTAGTTGAAGCTTCTGAGTGGTCTTCAAGGGCAGCCCCATCTAGCCCCAAATGTTCACTCAGTACTCCAAACTAACATATCACAGTTCCTAATAAAATACTGCTATAAAAGCCATAGGTGTCTGCAGCAACCATGGTGATAAAGGAAGGATTATATGTGTGCAATAACATCATGATGAAAATCCTACTTTTTAATGCTTGTGTTATCTGATACAGGCATATAAGTCATGGGGTTTGCATTGTGATGCCAAAACATGTTTTGTCACTTACTTCCCCCAGTGGGCACTTATGATAAGAGCTCAGGTATTGATCATATATTGTGTCAGTGATTGTAAGGAATTTCCCTATTAAGGTCATAGATTCTCAAGTTGTTCTAGGGCAAGGGTCGGAAATGGCGGCTCGCGAGCCAGATCTGGCTCTTTGGCCCCTTGACTCTGGCTCTATCTCTCTCTCTGCCGCCCGACATCCGGAAAGCCGGTCTCCGGAAGCAGCAGGCTTGGCGCAAACCCTGGGGAAGAAACAGAGAGGCTGATTGGTGGAGGCTCAGAAGGAAGGACACCTCCACCAATCAGCATGCGCCAAAGGGGAGCAGAGAGGCGGGCTGAACAAGGTCATCAGGAGCACAGGATCCGGCCCCAGCCCAGCCCAGCCCAGCCCAGCCCGGACCGCAGCTTCGGCGCCCTCCCCTCGCCATCGCTAAGGTCCCAGGCGACGGCGGGGACATGTTCGACCTGCTCGTGCAGCACCCGGGCGCCTGACATCAAGGCAGCTGCGCTTCCGCGCCCGGTGGGCGGGCGAGGCAGGGAGAGAAGGGGAGACATTCAGGGGGCCCGGCTCCGTCCCTCCGCCAGCCGGAGGGACGGAGCCGGGCCCCCTGAATGCCGAGGGGCCCGCGGGTCGGGCGTCCCCCGGCTCCCATCCGCGGAGCTGCTCTGCCTTCGCCAGCCCTGAGCCTCGCTGCCCTGGACCTCGTCTGAGGAAAGCGCGTGGGGCCGCGGCGCAGGAGGCGCAAGCAGAGGCCGGGGAGCCGCGGCTGCCACCAGATGGGAAGCGGAAAGGCCGGCAGGGGCTTTCTCCAGCCGCAGCAGCCCCTGCAGCCGCTCCCGCGCCACCTCCGACAGCGCCACGTCCGGGCCAGCACTGCCTCCCTGCCGCTCAGTGCGCTCGGAGAGACGGGCCTGAAGGGGCGCAGAGGCTGGAGAGGGAGCCCCTCCGTCTCCCCTTCTCTCCCTGCCCCACCCGCCCGCCCGGCGCGTAAGCGCAGCCGCCTTGACGTCAGGCGCTGGCGGCGCGCGGCATCCCGGCTGGTGTCTGCGCTCGGGCGCCGGCGGGGAAGGAGGCGCGGGTCCCGCCCGGTGAAGAGGGCGCAGCCTTCTGCTCTCCCGCGCCCGTCCTGCCGGCCGGAGAGTGGCAGCTCTTTCTCTGCCACTCCCGGTGGGGCGGCCGGGCCGGGTTCGCAGAGCCGCTGGCTGCACCCCCTCCCTCCATGAGCCCCCCGCCCCCTTCCACGCTATTGGCTCCCGCCCGCAAACCCCGCCCCCTTCCACGTGATTGGCCCCCGCCCGCAAACCCCGCCCCCTGGCTCTCGAGCATTTCAAAATGTGCATGAGCATGTCAAAATGGCTCCCGGCACAAAAAGTTTGCCGACCCCTGTTCTAGGGCATGGTTAGAAAGCCCAGGGTAGAGTAAGCTTGCTAAAGTTAGGCTAACTTTAAATCTGGTTGTGATTGATGGAGTAGGATGCTGCCTGGGAATTTCATATATGCTCTTTTAAGTGCTACAGTTGGAGAAAAGGAGTGTATAGGTGTAACAGAACAGATACAGAAAGAATACTTTAAAATACTTTTTTAAAGGAAAATATTATGAAAATGTTTAATTATTCACATTATATGGAGACAAACTTGGTGATCTTGAAATCACACTTTGGATAATATACTAATTTGTATTAGTAATAATTTCACAGTATATAAGGATTCAATTAATTCTTGATTATTTAAACAAAGTTAAAAGAATGTGCTTTATGCTTTAAGTATAGATAGGGTACTTTGTGTTTATCTTTTATAATGTGATTATGTATTTTTCTAATGTTGTATAATAAATTTGCAATGTATGACATTTATACCTTTTTTAACCCTTGACAGGAGGTGAAATTTACCAAATCCTTTGAACTGATGTCTCCAAAGTGCATTGCTGATACAGAAAATAGGTTAGATTTTATTCTTTTATATTATAATTAGCCTTCTTTTTAGGAATAAATCTAGATTATAGGAAAAACTTTTGTCTGTGAAAATCTATTTCAAGTTCACCTTCATTCTAGAAATCCAAATTAGAAGTCTTTTTATTTAGTTAATTAATTGCACAATTTTTCATTTCACCCAGCTGACATAATTTTTCTGCATCTACAACTGGTATGGTGTAGAAGAGAAAATATTATTCTTCCCCAGATGGTATAATTGGTTGCATTTCTGTTATGTGGGAAACAGTTGCACAACTGTGACATGATTACATGGAATGTTATTTTAGTATAATTAGTGATCTAAAATATTTGATTAAGTCTCTTTCTGCCATGGGCATTCCCTACGGACTTCATCCAGTTTATTAACCAGAATCATGCTTACTTAGCTTCAGCAAATTGAAGATGCTTTCACAGTATTGATAGGTTGATTGATGTGATTATTGAAGAGCAATGAAACCTCCTTTCTTCCAGCCACCTTTTATGCATTTTTATGGATTATTTTTATTTGATTTTTAGCGGTGAAAATATTATTACGATAGTTTAAAACTTTGGGCTGTTTCTTCTCTCCTGCCACCCCACTCCAGCAGCTTCAATATGGGAGTGCCTTGAATGTACAAGATGAGTACTAATTGAATCACTGCCTTAAAAAATAAAGTCAGATTTTAAATACTTAATTAGTTGGCCATGTTTATATAAGATCTCTGTATCTCATACACAATATATTTTGAGGACAGCAGTGGAAAGAAATAAAGGTATGTTTAGCATAAAACAAAAGGCACAGATCTAGGGGTTCATTGAAACTTGGGAAAATTGTGATGTTGTTGTAGTATCTAGCTTGGCTTATATAATTCTCAAGGATATTTAGAATGTGCATTTGCTTCTAACTTTCGTGTAGAAATAAAAGTCCAGAAATAAATCTGACATAGATACTGTTCTCAGAATATTTTTTTAATAAAACTTTATTATGTTTCAAAGTATAGTTAAGATACAAAATAGAAGATAGAGAAAAGATAGAGAATAGAACTAAAGAAAAAAGAAAAAACTATAAAGGTGTCAATAGACAGAAATCAGAAACGGAGAGTGACTTCCAACTTTCTCCAATACAGATATGAATATATTTACAAATAGAATCTCTTACTATTTATTAAACCATAGTAACATTATTTCTATTAAAACAAACCATTTAATCACTAAAACCCCAAAACAAAATTCCATTTTTTTCCACATCAAGCAAGTATTCTAAAAGTGGCTGCCAAATAGATATAAATCCAGAAACAGAGTGTTCTCTTATTAATGCTGTTAGTTTAGCCATTTGAGCCAAATCCATTAATTTAACAATCCAATCTTCAACCGTAGGTATTTGTGGATCTTTCCATCATTGTGCATATAAAAGTCTTGCAGCTGTAATCATGTATAAAAGCAAAACTCCATGTTGTTTCTCTAACTCCTTCTCCATCAAATCCAGAAGAAACAGTTCTGGGTTTTTTTGTATATTAACTTTAAGAATCTTTTTAATAGTAATACATATTTGATCCCAGAACTTTTTAGCCTTCTCACAAGTCCACCAGAGATGATAAAAGGTTCCTTCACCCTGTAAACATTTCCAACAAACATTAGTTGTATCATTATACATTTTTGACAACTTATCAGGGGTTAAGTACCAACGATACATCATCTTGTAAAAATTCTCTTTTAAGTTATAATTCAAAGTGAATTTCAAACCTTTGTTCCACATATTTTCCCATTGCTCCAACTTAATATTATATCCGAAGTTCTTAGCCCATTTAACCATACATTCTTTAACCTGTTCATCTTCCAAATTCATCTGTAACAAGATTTTGTACATTTTAGTAATAACATGTTCATCATTTAAACAAAGTTCCATTTCAAACTGAGTTATTTCATTAACAAATTTGTGATTCTTTTTATCCACTTTAAAGCGTTCTGACAATTGTACATAGGTGAACCAATGACATGTAAAACCTTCCAACTCTAACATTTCCCTTGTTTTAAGTTTTGGTTCACCATCTTTAAAATTTAATAAGTCTTTATATTTTAACCAATTTATTCCACCCACATTTTCTCTTCTAACAAATGCTTCTTGAGGTGACAACCATAATGGTATATTAGGAGACAGTCTTACCTTATATTTATTCCAGATTCTCAGTATGGCACTCCTAACAAAATGATTTTTAAAATCCTTGTTAACTTTAACTTTATCATACCATAAATAGGCGTGCCACCCGAATCTTAATTCATGTCCTTCAAGCTGTAGTAATTTCTTATTCTCCAAAGTAATCCATTCTTTCATCCAAAGTAGACAGCAGGCATCAAAATACAATTTCAAATTAGGCAAACCCAAACCTCCTCGTTCTTTAGCATCTTGCAACAATTTATATTTAATTCTTGGTTTCTTGCCCTGCCAAATAAATTTCGAAATATCTCTCTGCCATTCTTTAAATGGTAAATCTGTTGACAAAATCGGTAAGGTCTGGAAAAGAAACAACATCCTAGGCAAAACATTCATCTTAATCACAGATATTCTTCCCATGAGATACCATTGTAATTTCCCCCATGTTAGCAAATCTTTTTTTTACATCATTCCAAATTTTAACATAGTTATTCTGAAATAACATACTATTCTTAGTTGACAGGATCACCCCCAAATATCTAACCCTTTTTTCAATCTTAAAACCCAAATTACCCATCAGTAGATCTTGATTGGCCAAGGTCATATTTTAATTAACATTTTTGTTTTTTGCTTATTTACTTTAAGACCCAAATTCTTTCAATTTCTTCATCAGATGTTCCGCAGTATCCAGAGGGTCCTGTAATATCAAAACTAGATCATCAGCAAAAGCTCTCAATTTAAACTCCTCTTGTTTAATCTTTAAGCCCTTTATTTGTTCATCTCTTCTAATATCTCTATTAAAAACTTCCAATATCAAAATAAAAAGCAGAGGTGACAGAGGGCATCCTTGTCTTGTTCCTTTTTGTATATGACATGATTCAGTTAATTCATCATTCACAATAATATTTGCCTGTTGTGGTGTATAAATTGTCTTAATTCCTTGAATAAGATGTTCTCCAAAGTCCATAATTTCCAAAACTTTAAACATAAAACTCCAATTCAAGTTATCAAAGGCTTTTTCTGCATCTAAGAAGATAAGAGCCGCTTGACATTCATTATGATATTGTAGATATTCTATAATGTCCAAAACCACTCTTACGTTGTCTTTTAACTGTCTTTTTGGTAAAAACCCACATTGGTCATAATGTATAAGTTCTTGTAATTTATTTTTCATTCTTTCCGCCAATACTGATGCAAATATTTTATAATCGTTATTCAACAATGAAATTCGTCTATAATTTTTAACTTGGGAGGGATCTTGTTGATACGGTTCTTGGAATATAAGCTGAGAACTGTGCCATCTGCCACTCAGTCTAACATAACAAAAACATTATCCTCTCTGCAACATAGTGTTGAACCTGGAAAATTTGCCTTGACCACATAATCTTTCCCCTAATCACCCTTTTTTCCATGCAGCTCTCTGTTTCCCTCAGTTTTTTCCCCAGCAGAGATTCCAGTTCAGTTCTACCTAGACTCATACTGTATTGGGGATTGTGAACTCTTCTGGCTTTCGTTACTGTAATCTCTCTTGTATTGTTTGCATAGGAAACATTTAGCATTCATGTTATTTTTACATTTCTTTAGTAATATGCAGTAATCCTTGAGTGTGTTATGTGGGGCTATCAATCATGGAAGGAAAGTTGTTGAAAAAACAAATTCTGAGTCCTGTTTAACAGGTCCTGGAAATGGAACCACAGAACATAATGTGTTTTGCTCCTAGTTATTCTTTCCTTTATTTAGAGATTTTGAGGGAAGGAGGGAACGTTTCAAGGTAGAGGGAAGAGGTGTCTAGAGAAAGCTGTAAGATGCATCTTTTATGTTATTTTTGAGACTAGGTTTTGTTTTCAGTAATATTTTTATTCAAGTATAGATATTAAAGTTCTTTATTTGAAAGGCAAAAGACGATTTATATTATTATCTGGAGTTTATTGATGGGGCATTGTGTATCTAAACGAAAAGCCAAATTCCTAAAGAAAGCATCTCAGATCTAGTAAGTCTGATGGGGAATTTACCCAGGGCTTCATACATGCTTGGTTCACAGTTGAATTTGCTCCTTCTGGTCTGCCCAACCCAAAGCTTACTACCCTGGAACACAGCTGTATGACTGGCTTCTATGAATTCATGAATTCCATGAATGAGCCAGTTTGGTCTAGTGGTTAAGGCAAGGGGCTAGAAACCAGGAGACTGAGAGTTCTAGTCCTGCCTTAGGCATGAAAGCTGGCTGGGTGACCTTGGACAAGTCCCTCTCTCTCTCTCAGCCCTAGGAAGGACCCAATAGCAAACCAGGAGAGTGAGAGTTCTAGTCCCGCCTTAGGCATGAAAGCCGGCTGGGTGACCTTGGGCCAGTCACACACACACACACAGCCCTAGGAAGGAGCCAATAGCAAACCAGGAGAGTGAGAGTTCTAGTCCCACCTGAGGCATGAAAGCCAGCTGGGTGACCTTGGGCCAGTCACTCTCTCTCAGCCCAACTCACCTCACAGGGTTGCTGTTGTGGGGAAAATAGGAGGAGGAAGGAGTGTTTGGTATGTTCGCCGCCTTGAGTTATTTATAAAAATAATAAAGGCGGGATAGAAAATAAATAAAATAAAATAAATAAAATAAATTTCATCATCAGACAATGCCAGAAAATCAGGTCCTGGCTCGCCCTTACCTGTAAATGTTATATTCACTGCCATCCTCACTTTCAACTCCACATCTGCTGCACTGTTGTAAAAGTGCACTCTCAGTCCTCACAGATCTCACTACTGCAGCATGATAAACATGGAGATAAGTCCCTTTGATTAGTAAGTTCTAGAGCTGCAGTCAGTGTAAATAAAAATGAAGGGTTATAGAAGGAATACTAGCCCTACTATTATTCCAAGGAGGGGGGAAAGGGGAAAAACCCTTCACCAATCAGTTCTGTGCTAATATTTTGTAATAATGAATAAACAATATGAGAAATGAAAGAAAAGTAAACAACATTAGAATAAACATGTGAAACAACATTATCAGGAATAATGTCTTCTAACAATGATGTGTCTGTTATGATCTTTGCCTCTGGGGAACTGTGAGATCAGTAGTGTTTTTCAGTGAGATAAATTAAAAGGTGATACCAAGAGAGAAAACAATTTAAAGAAAACAAGAGTAAGGGGGAGATAAGAAAGTAAGCTTTTATTAGCTGGATCCAAGAAATCAAATTATCAGGATACAACATCTTTATCTGAGTCAGTACTTAAGAACACTCCAGATGCCATTATATTTAGGCAAGGTAAATAATAGCAAAAAGAGAAATAAAAGATTAAAGAGAAGCAAAAAAAAATTGCAAGTGCTTGTCCCCCCGCCCCCCAAAGGATAGGTTGCTTTTGGAATGTACAGTGTCTTCCCTTCATGGTGACAAATCAACGTTGCTGGGGAAATGTGTTTACCATTCAACACTTGCAAATGTGGAATGAATACTGGGTTTCATGTAAGCCATTCAAGGATTTATTTCTAGGCTTGCTGGGAGAAATATGAGCTGCAAGTTGGAGTAAGTGGCAGGCAGAAAACAGATGCCTGTGGACTCTAGAAGACTGTGCATTCAAGAGTAGTAGAAGTGAGAGAGGGATGAAAGAAAACTCATCTTCAAACATAGCCAAAGAACCAGAGCATTTAAGAATTCAAGGTTCAAGGTTCAAGTTCTTTTATAGCCAGAGATATGTGACTGATTCAAGGGAACTGAGTTATAGAGGTAGAATATTCACCTTGTGTGGTAGTCCTCAACACTAAGGGCTGCAAAAGATGGGCATCTGTATGGGAATTTTTATGGCTGTCCTTTCTGGGTGCTGGAAGGTTATGGATTAGATCAGGGGTTTCAATTTTTTTTTCAGACCACAACCTGTTCATTAAAGAAAACCCAGGAACTTCTGATCAAGAGGCAAAGCTCTAGTGATAGAAAATTGGCTGCATTTGAGAGAACCCTTCCCCCCCCCACACACACACCCCAAGTCTCTCATGGAACCATATCAAGTTCTTGGGGAACCCTAGGGTTCAGCGAAACAGCCTGAAAAACCCTATTCTAGATCAGGCTAAAGATAAAATCTGAAGCAGTGGAGTTTCATTTCAGTAAACCTTATCAGTAGTAGCAGTATGGTAGATCTGTCTGCTGTTATCTTGGCTGCTGCAAGGATCCATTCTGGCTAACTTTATTATATTATTTCTTTCTGTACATATTATTATTATTATTATTATTATTATTATTATTATTATTATTTATAGGTTGGCCATTAGGCCTTACAGAATAATAATAAGACTATGTGTTACAAAATAGAGTAAAAGGTATAACTAATGGAAAATGCAAATCATCTTTCTGTGTCACCCCAACAATTTACCCCAGTTGCGTACAGATATATATCTGTCTGTCTTTAACCGTTCAGTTGTGTCCGACTCTTGGCGATTTTATGGATGAGAGCTCTTCATGCTGCCCTGTCAAGCACGGCTTCTTTCAATTGCTGGATGTTCATCTTGGTATCTGTTTTGATGGTGTCGAGCCAGCGTATTTTTGGCCTGCCCCTTCTTCTTGTTCCACTAACAATTCCTAGCATCATCAACTTCTCTAGTGAGTTTGCACGCATGACATGGCCAAAGTAAGTCAGCCGTAGTCTTACAATTTTGGCTCCTAGTGATGTATCTGGTTTTATACGGTCCAGCACTTCTCTGTTGGTTACTCTGGCTGTCCATGGTAAATGTAAAAATTTACGCCAGCACCACAATTCAAATGTGTCAATTCTTCTTCAGTCATCCATTCTTATTGTCCAACTCTCACACCCATACATCATTATAGGAAAGACTATTGCTCTAACTAGTCTGCCTTTTGTATTTAGGGTGATATCTTTGCTCTTCCAGATCTTATTCATGCTGACCATTGCAGTGCGGCCTAAAGTTATCCTGTGTTTGATTTCAGGTGTGGATTTGCCATCGTGAACAATTTTTGATCCAAGAAAGATGAAATCCTGGACTGATTCAATCTCCTCATTGTTAATTTTAAGCGTCACTTGTCCATCTGCTGCTGTTGTCATTATCTTTGTTTTCCTGATGTTAAGGTTCAATCCCATTTTTTCATTCTCTTCCTTGATTTTCAAAATATTTTTTTCGAGATCTTCCTTATTTTCAGCCAATAATGTTGCATCATCTACGTACCTCAAATTACTTATGGTTCTTCCACCAATCTTCACTCCAATATCAAGCAACTCCAGGTCTAATTTCCGCATGATCACTTCAGCATAGAGGTTGAAAAGGAATGGAGATAAAATGCATCCCTGTCTAACACCCTTGCTGATCCTGAACCAATCTGTGTCAACATAGAGTGTTCTCACTGTTGCTTCCTGGTCAATGTACAGTGATCTGACAAGTCTGGTCAGGTGAGGTGGGACACCAAGATCATGCAGAGCCACCCATAGCTTATTGTGTTCTACACAGTCAAAAGCTTTGCTGTAATCGATAAAACACATGTATAGATCCTTTTGGTATTCATGGGCCTTTTCCATAATCCATCTGATGTTGGCAATGTGATCTTGAGTGCCACTCCCCTTTCTAAAGCCAGCTTGTACATCAGGTAGCTCCTGATTGATGACATTCTGCAGCCGCTGTTGTATAATCTTTAGTAGAATCTTGATTGCATGAGAAATCAACGCAATTGTGCGATAATTGGAGCAATCTCTGGCATCACCTTTCTTTGCTAATGGGATAAAAACTTAACTTTTCCAGTCCCGAGGCCATTTGCAAGTAGACCATATCTCTTGACACAGGGCAGTGATGATGTCAGCTGGCACCGGTCTTAATAGTTTTGCAGGTATCTTATCAATACCTGGGCCTTTTTTGTTTGGCAATTTCACCATGGTCCATTCTACTTCTTCTTCCAAAATGTTTGGTTCTTTGTCCATTTGGCCATCATCATTGTTATCTTGGTGGTAAGTTGAGCTAGCATATAGCTCTTCTGTGTATTCTTTCCACCTGTTCTTGATCTTCTGCTGGTTGGTTAGTACATTTCCATTGCAGTCCTTGACTGTTCCTTTTCGTGCAGAGAAGCTAGATTGCATCATTTTCACCAGCAAACATGGCTTTGGTATACTGTACCCCTTTATGTTAGCTTCTTCTAGATGTTGACACTGCTCCTCTAGTTGCCTGTTTTTGTCCTTACTGGCTTCACGTTGAAAAGCTGCATTCAGCTTTTTGACTTCATCCTTGTTGCCTTTGGCTTTGGCCACCCTTCGCTGATCAGCTATTTTGATGGTGTTGTCAGATAGCCACTTGTTTGTTCTCTTGGTTTTTAGTATGGCACATGCTTTTCAGCAATTTCAATGATGTTGTCTCGGATCTCTCGCCATTGTTCATCTGGATCTTTTCCATCTAGATACAGTTGATCAAACCTGTTCTTAATTTCCACGGCATACATTGGTGAAATGTTGTTTACATTGAACTTTTTGGGGATGATACCTTTCCTTACTTTGCACAATTTGAGTTTCATTTTGGTCACTAATAACTGATGGTCTGTGCTGCAATCGGCACCCAGAAGTGTCTTTACAGATGTGACTGAGCTTTTCCAGCGCTGTTGGCATAAAATGAAGTCAATCTGGTTTCGATGTTGTCCATTTGGTGCTGTCCATGTGTACAAATGCCACTTAGGTTGAATAAACCATGTGTTCATTATGCTGAGATGATTTTCCTGGCAGAATTGCACTAGGCGGTCACCAGCTTCATTCCTTTCGCCTAACCCGAACTTGCCTACTATTCTTGCATCTTCTCCTTTGCCTACTTTTGCATTGAAATCTCCCATAATGTACAAAAGGTCCTTTTTAGGTACTTGTTTAAGAGCACTTTGAAGCTCACCGTAAAAATGTTCAATTTCATCATCACTTGAGTCTGCAGTTGGTGCATAGACTTGTAGATATATACAGATATATATATTGGGAGCAAATAAGTACAAGTTATCAGCCTGTTTGTTGTTATCTAAATGTAATTAAGCTGCTCTGAATTTTTAAAGGTAACCCTGATACATGATATTTCCATATATATTAAAGTGGGCCTTCAAGCAATAGTGACTACATTCTTTTCTTCCTCTGCTCTTTTTAATAGTTCCAAAGACAGTTTGGAGAAACCATCAGCATCTTATTCAGACTGGCTAGTAAATAATAGTATTGCTGAACTTGTAGCTTCCACCGGCCTTCCAGTGAATAACAGTGATGTTTATCAAGATCCTCGCTTTGATGCAGAAGTAAGACATCTTCTACCTATATAAGTACCCCTATTGTTTTGATATTCAAAATCTTGGAGAGCTTTTCAATAGCTAATCATGTTTATCAAATATACTATTAGCTGAATGTTCTTTTTATCAACAGATCACAAACTTGGAAGAAAATACAAGATTTACAGCAGCATCCACATGGTGTGTCAAAAAAAGTCGAGATAGTGGCTGTGACCATGTGTTTGAAGCCACATCCCTTATGTACATGTATTGAAGTCACAAACACGTGTGTGTGGGAGGGGCTTCAATTGCATGGTCATGACTGCCATCTTGACTTTTTGACCTCCCCCCCCCAACACCCTGGAAAACTTGCCTTCTGAATTAACCCTTTCTCCATTTGATTTAGTCATTCCTAGAGTAAGTATTGGAACCTTGTATCCAAATAATTGCCTGGTTAATTCAAATCAGTCTGTGAATTTTTGCTCCATTTCACAGTTTCTTAGCCTTCAGTACTTCCTTAGGAATATCAGACTTTAACCGTAGATGCTGCAACTACCAACATTCCCTACAGTTATGGTGTTCTTGTCTCCTTTACCTTATTCAAACCTTCCATGTCTGCCATTGACTTCCAGACAATGATGTCCTAAAATAATTTTCCTTGAATCTTTTTGAGAGTGGGGGCCAGGTGCAGAATTAGGTGAGAATCCACAGCAGTTCAATCCATGCACAAAGCCAAAAGAGCGAAAGTGAATTTTTTACAGTCTTCTGTTTGTTGGAAGCCTATCAAGAAATGTCTCTAAAAGCCTTCATAATATATTTTTTTTATCCCATATATTTGAAATAAATGCTGAGAACCAATTTACAGGGAAAACTGCTGGAGGTAATTTATTCAGTTTTTCAGAAAGTATCATTAATGCCAAGGCAATATTTCCTGCTGAAAGGCATGCTGAAATAAAGCATATAGTATTCCTACTGAATGTAGAGTTACGATTTCTCATATGCTCTTCTAATTAATATGTAATGCAGCTGATTAATTTTTGTTTCACATTTACTTAAAGAGTGCATGAATAAAAATACTGTCTTATTTGGAGAAAGAAGAACGTTTTTTATGAGGCAGAAGAAGCAATAATTAATTCTTGATCCTATTGTTATTGATATTTAATCTCCAAAGTCAAGTTTTAGGAAAAATGATTATTGAAGACAAATTTTCTTTATTAATAAAAATAACATATCTTATTAAAATAAAAGTAAGCTAAGAACTGGTATTTGCCATCAGTTTTTGTTTCTCTGTTCCTTTCCTGCACTACATTTGAATTGCAAGTAAATTTATGATATATTTTACTTCTGAAATGTCTTTATGCATTTTTGGAAGCTTATTTATAACATTTGTTAGTAACTGTTCCATCAAGTACTTGATTAACAGCACAGCAAAAATCACGTGTTGAATTCCATATACTGTAAATTATTGTTTAAAATGATAAAAAAATAGCAAAGACTATAAAACTATGAAACAATTAATTGTAGGATCAGCAAAATCTAAACAGAAAAGCTTTTCAGAACAGCAAGGCCTTCACATTATTTTCAGATTGAGATGCCTTCAATTAAGATGTGTAGATACATATCATTTTTTCTGATAATGATGTAATTGTGTTATCATTTCAATCTAGCCCTTTTTTTTTCAAATATCCAATGGAATGATGGTATAATTTTTGGATTAAGATTAAACCATATATTATGGTAGCTGATAAATGTTTTGTTTTTGATGTCCTAGGTAGATCAGATGTCTGGCTTTCATATAAGATCTGTACTCTGTGTACCTATATGGAATAACAGTCACCAAATAATTGGTAAAATACTAAGAATACTTTTAAAATGTAAAACATGTGTTAATCCAGTGTGATAGTGTTCACTGTAAATTAACACTGCAGTAAAAATAAGTAACTGTGTTCTTTCGTAGATTTGCAAATTAAATTTAAATTGACATTGTTGAAACAAGCTAGAATTATGACAAAACTTTACTATTGGCTGTTTTTTATTTATTATTATTAGTAGTAATGGTAGTAGTAATATACTAAAAATAAATAAAATTCTGCTTGCAAAAATAAAACAAACAAAAGCCTATTTCTGAAGTGTCAAGTACTGATCCAGCAGGTAAAGGGACGATTAGGAAGAAAAGAAGATTGGCAAATCACAGATTGCTTCTCTTACAAATTAATTATAATGAACTATTTCACAGAGTGTATTACCTTAAAAAATGAGATACAGATAGAATATATGTATTATAGGTTGGCACACAGAGCTAAATCTAATTCAGCCAGCATGGTAGGAAAAAAGCTAGTATTTTGAGTTGTTTCATTTAGCTGAATTAGAGCTTTGATGAATACATTAGTAATCCAATATCAGATGCTATTGGTATAATAGCATTTATAATTTATAATATAAATAATAATGCGTTGTGGTTTTTGAATTATGGGTTCTTGTTTTGTGGCATTTCTTCTTTGCTAATTTATTCATGTATCTATGTTTATCATTGTAAATACACAACCTTTCTTTAAAATATAAAGAAAGCTAATTCTTTATAATTAATTCTTTAATTCTGTTTGCTAATTCTTTGTAAAGGGGTTGCTCAAGTGCTGAATAGACTTGATGGAAAACCTTTTGATGATGCTGATCAGCGACTCTTTGAGGTAAGACATGTCAAATTAATGCAGTTTAATTACTTAGGATGGAATGCAGCGTATATATTTCTATCGATGACATCTTCCTGAAACATGTGTTGCAAATAAAAAGATTTAATAGATTCTTCTTGGATTACCTGATTTTCAGTTTATTAGTGGTGGCAGATATCTTTAGAACCTGTGGTGCTGTATGTCTGCTTCATTATTCATATGAGTGATAATCAAAGAGACAATTGAATAATAAAATTAAAGCGGAAGATTGAATCTGCTATTCTGAAAACACACCAAATTTTGCTCTTCCAAATAAGCAAACAGCTTTGGTTTAAAAAATAAATAATTATGTTTGCATATTAAACACTGATAATGTAATGATTCCATCAGTATTTGCATATAATCTGCAGCATAATCTTGTCATTGCTTATATCTGCTTTATACTATAAATTCTGTCCTTTGTGATAATGTTTTATAGATTTTTACAGTACCTCAAATTAAATTGCTTATTAAAGAATTACATTTTAAGAATTATTCAGTGTTTACTTGCAGATTTTGAGCAAGAGATAATTCTTCAATTCTACTCTTCATTATTCCAGCTCCATTTTCTTTTTCTACCATGTCCAACTAGGTTGGGAAAACAAATTTCTTTTTCTCAAGTGCTCAAAAAAAGAGTGGCCCAGATAATGATTAACAATAGCCAACGCTGTGGAAAACAATCATGCTCAGAACAAAACATACCTCTTTTTAATGTTTGTTTCAAGTACAGAATAAAATGTGTCTTTTTCGAGCAGTCTTCTGAGTGGTCTGTGAAATTCCAGACTTTTGTCTTGCTTCTTGCAATTGGAATGTTCCCTTACCTTCTGTAATTCAAAATTCTATTTGAATTTTCCAGCCTGAGCCAGTATATCAGCAGGGATTTGTCATGGATGATCTGAGAGACTCAGCTTGGTTTAGCCATTTAGGGGCACAGAGAGAGCTGAGGGAGCCATTCTGGATTTGACCGCTGTTGGTGACAGATGCACCAAAGAGTGAGAGTTGGTGAGAGTAAATGCAAAGAATACTTTTTTAAAAAACTTTATTAGAATTTCAAAATACAGATAAAATACAAAGTATAGAAAAGATTGAGGAAACAACTAAAAGAAAAAAGGCAAACTATAAAAGGGCAGGAATAGTTAGAGTAAATGCAAAGAATACGAATACAGTTGTCTTCTTGAATTCAAGTGTAGTGTGCACTGTGCTTGCTCTTACGTGCTGGAGATGTAGAGATTTAAAAAAGGTAAAGGTTCCCCCCGCACATTTGTGCAGTCGTGTCCGACTCTAGGGGCCGGTGCTCATCTCCGTTTGTTAGCCGAAGAGCCAGCATTGTCCGAAGACGCTTCCACGGTCATGTGGCCGGCATGACACGCGTGGAACGCTGTTACCTTCCCACCAAAGTGGTACCTATTCATCTACTTGCATTTGCATGCTTTCAAATTGCTAGGTTGGCAAGAGCTGGGGCTAGTGCGGGAGCTCACTCCGTCACGTGGGGCTAGGGATTCGAATTTGGGATACCTTTAAAAATATAGTACATCTTCGTCTTTAAAGGCACTCTGAAAGGTCCATAATCAGCAGGATAGAAGAGCATACAGAGAGAGCACACATACCCCTAAGCTTAGCGAGCTACCAGCATAATATTCTTTTCTCCAAAAAAAATTCCCTATGATGGTTTGATTTGTTGGTTGATGCTGGCTGTTTGGAACTTTTGAGTGCATAAAAAAAAAGTAACTATCTTTCGTTGGCTCACTGAGCTTTTGGTGTTTTTTAACATTTTTTATACTCTCATGCCCAGTTGTTTGTGGAGGTTTTAGAATAATAATAATAGTAATAGTAGTAGTAGTAGTAGTAGTAGTAGTAATAGTAATAGTAATAGTAATAGTAATAGTAATAGTAATAATAATATATTAAGCTTGTATGGCACCCTACTCATACAAAAAGTCTGTACTGGTTGGTTTCAGTTGGTTGTTGACTTTTGCTGTGTGCTTGCACTCTGTTCATGTTCCTGATGAAACATTAGGCAATTTCAAATTCAGCAAAATTTGAAATTCAAATTTCAAATTCAGCAGAAACATTAGGCAATTTATGAATACTTCAATGAAGTTTTAGCGAACGAAGCTGATGGCTAATGGGGAAGAGTTAGGAGAAGTCGAAATCAAATGTGGAATTTTCCAAGGTGACTCATTATCACATTTTCTTTTTATACTATCAATGGTCCCATTGACAACAATTTTGAACAATACAAACTGTGGATATGAATTGGCTAAAAAGGTAGTAAAAATTTCGCATTTCCTCTATGTGGATGACTTAAAACTATTTGGAAAAACGAAGGCTTAACTGGATTCCTTGCTAAAAAGCACAAAAGAATTCAGCAAAGATATTGGAATGCAATTTGGCATCAACAAGTGTACAACTATAGCCATAAATGCAGACAAAATTGTTGAAGATGATGGAATACAGCTTGACAATGAAACTTTGATAAAGACAGTAGCACCAGAAGAAGGCTACAAATATTTGGGAGTTTTGGAAGCTTCTGATTTCAAATAAAGCACTTCTGCCAAATATATTAAACGAATTTTAAAAATTTTAAAATCAAAGCTAAATGGTGGAAACATCATCAAAGCAATCAATACCTGGGCAGTCCCCGTTATACAATATACAGCAGGAATAGTTGACTGGGCACAGATGGAACTTGATAACTTGGATCAGAAAACAAGAAAACTAAATTTCACAAACTGACTACAAGCAACATCATGACGGTGTTGCCAAAATTATTCATTGGAAACTTTGCCAGAGGTTTGGATTTGAATGCAGCAAGAACCACTGGGACCATCAAGTTGAGAAGGTTTTGGAAAATGAGCGGGTTAAGATCTTATGGGACTTTCAGATCCAAACAGACAAGCACCTTGTTTATAACATGCCTGATATAACAGTCATTGAAAAGAAGAAAGTCTGGTTCATTGATGTTCCTATACCGGGTGATGCTGGGATTGAGGAAAAGCAATCTGAAAAAATTACGAAATACCGGGACTTGCAAATCGAAGTTGAACGCTTATGGAAAAAGAAATTCACTGTTATACCAATCGTGATTGGAGCCCTTGGAGCAATACCTAAAGGTCTCCTTCGATATTTGGAAATTTTGAATTTATCGGACCTGAACACCCTAATTTTACAAAAAAAATACCCTGCTTGGAACTGCTGATATCTTCAGACACTACCTTAATAATTCTTAGGTCCTTGGTTAGGACTTGAATTATTAAGTTTATACCAGTCTTTAACTGTGAATCTAATTGTAGATTACCCCAATAATAATAATAATAATAATTTATTAAGCTTGTATGGCACCCAACTCATAGAAAAAGGTCTGTACTGGTTGGTTTCAGCTGGTTGTTGACTTTTGTTGTGTTCTTGCACTCTGTTCATGCTCCTGTGCAATGTTGATGCAGACTATGGTGCATTTTGCTCTAAAAAGATGCTGCGGTTTATTTGTTCCTTTGGGACTTGGAGTAAAAAGAGGGTTTTTCCCCCCAATCAAGCATACATGCATGACTCATTCTTGTTCTTTTTCTGAGCGGCTGAGAGTTATAGAAAATAAACTTAACCAGCAGTGTAGGAAAGCAATTTTGTATTTTCTTTGTAAGACTTGTTCCCTGCACAGCGGTACTTACTGTTTTTCTTTCTTTTGTAATGTTCTCGTTCCAGCAAGCAGAAGCATATTTGTTTATTCATGTTACTTCCAGGCTGCCAGAAAAGATAAAACTTCCTTTTGAAACTGAAAAATAAGAATTGGGGTGTCAGGAGGCAGTACATGTTGCTGGCTGACTGCAAGAAAACCCAAATTAAATAAGGAAAAGGTCAACACCCCCTGCCCCCCAGACAAGAATGCCTGGAGGAAAGTTCAAATTTCTTTCTTATTTTGGGGAATTTTAAAAAAATAAACTTTTGGCTAATTTTTATTCAAGTTGACAAGCCAGTAACCGCATAAACTTCCACCCCGTGTATTCTTATGATCCTGGGAAGGAAGGACCTTATTGTTCCCATTTTTTCCTATGGCTGGAACATGTAAGCATTTCAAGTGGGACTGTTTTGTTCTGAGCTCAAAAATATGGGTTTTCTATTTCATACACATCCTGGTAACCAGCATGTTGCTTTCTTTATGCCATTCATTGTTACTAAATTTTGAAATCACCTATATTAAAGCTAGACTTTTTTTTTTAGGCTTTTGTTATATTTTGTGGCTTGGGCATCAATAATACTATAATGTATGACCAAGTGAAAAAGTCCTGGGCAAAGCAATCCGTGGCTCTTGATGTAAGTATCATTGAAAATCAGGTAATTTTTTTAAAGCCTTTTATGAGGTTGGTTGGAAGAATGCTATGTCCCTTCGCACCACAGCAATTCCGTACTTGTACATGTACTAGGATTATTGCCTTCCTACCTACCCCTTTCCAATTACTGTACATATAGATTTGCCTACCTTCTTCCATCCAGTCAGGGTTATGAGATAGACCAGATCAGGAAACTGACTCCACAGGAAGACTAAAACTCTACTTTATTGAGACAGGCTCTAGTAACAGAATCTTGCAAGTCTGTCTGTGTTTTCCCTTCCCTTCCCTCCCTCTAATAGCCCAGGGAGTCGGGGTATAAAGAATAAGGAATATGACCTTGACAGAGATATGGAGGAACTGTTATCTAGGCAAAGGGAGCTAAAATGTCGTTTAAGCCCAGAACAACAAGATAACAGTTGGAAATGGCACAGACACTCCCCTTACTCACAGAATCATAAGAAGGTACGGCACAATCAACCTTGCTATTCTGGATGATTTCTCCAAGGTCATCTCCATGGCCCCCTAAGACTTGAGACAGGAATGCCCACAATCCAGGCGATGCCCTCCAAACGGTCACTCATGCCTTTGTCATCTCCCACATAGACTATTGCAATGCGCTCTACATGGGGCTACCCTTGAGGAATATCCAGAAGCTACAGCTGGTACATTGCCATGTGGGCAATTTTAGGTGCACCAAGATCAGCACATATAACACCTTTGCTCCGCGAGCTGCATTGGGTGCCGGTTTGCTTCCGGGTCCAATTCAAGGTGTTGGTTATTACCTTCAAAGCCCTACATGGCATGGGACCAGGATACCTGAGGGACCGTCTTATCCCCATATAATCGACCTGCCCCACCCGATCATTCAGAGAGGGCTTGCTACGGACCCCATCAATAAGGGAATTTCATCTAGTGGGGTCCAGGAGGTGGGCCTTCTCTGTAGTGGCGCCCGCCCTCTGGAATATCTTGCCCCAAGAGTTGAGGCAGGTTTCCTCCCTCCCGACCTTTAGGAAAGATCTGAAAACCTGGTTCTGCCGCCTAGCGTGGGAGGGGGAAAGTAATAGCTCCTCCTGTGGGTGGTTAATACCATAATGTCCTTCCTAGTATTTAAGATCAACTCACCAATTTGGATTTTACATTTATTTATATTATGTTAAAATTTGTAATTTTATATTTATATTTTAACCTTGGTTTTATTGTAAACCGCCCAGAGTCCCCTGTTGGGTGGTCATATAAATTTAAATAATAAATAAATAAATAAATAAATAAATAAATAAATAAATAAATACATACATACATACATACATACATACATACATACATACAGGCCTTGATGAGGATAAACTATTGGTTGAAAATCCAGTTTTTTCCAGCTGGGCTGACCCCTTTAGTTTTTACAGATAACTTCTCTTCTTCTTGGCAACAGACTGTAGAGCAGAAGTTAGCACTATATGAGCTCTCCGTACGATTCCTATTCTCTCTAGGGTATGGCCAAGCTGAACAACTACTCGCCCAAAGAATAAAGGATATGGAGCTGAAGTTAACAAGCTGCCTCTGCGTGGCAGAAATTGGATAAACAATTTTTATCTGGGTATTTGGGTACCAGCAAAATGAATACAGAATTTTACTTTCTCCAGGCTAACGATGGCGTTTTTCAAAGCCAAACACAATATCTCACCATTTGCATTGTAGCGGGGCAGATGCTCTAAAATCCCATGAATTGAGCGCACCTGCCCATGTAGTGACAAAGTTATCAAAGCCATTTCATATGTATTATTTACATTGTAAATTTTACAGGGATATTACATCTATTTATATTCTGCCCCTAATAAATAAATCCCCAGGAAGGTCAAATAATTTCTATGTGAATCTTCTTTTAGGAGACATGAAACCCACCATTACCTGCACAGTAGCCAAATGTTGCATTGCCACAGTGAAAATAAGACATAACGAGCCCCAGGGCTAATTACTTTTGTCTTACTTCTTAAGACCTTAACATGTAGATTTCTAATTGCTTTAGATACTTGGTTTTAGATAATGTGCATTTTTACTTTACAGACTATAGTATTTTAGACTCATATTTGCACTGTGTATTATTATACATCATTATAGTAGCTTATGTTTTATTTTACTATGGAGACTTTCTGCTATGTTGGTATTTTACTTTATTCATATTGATTGGTTTTCTTGTGTTGTATATGTTCTATACATTGACCGAATAAATTTACTGGCTGGCAATTAATATTTATTTATTTATTTTTATCCCGCCTTTATTATTTTTATAAATAACTCAAGGCAGGGAACATACCAAATACTCCTTCCTCCTCCTATGTTCCCCACAACCACCACCTTGTGAGGTGAGTTGGGCTGAGAGAGAGTGACTGGCGCAAGGTCACCCAGCCGGCTTTCATGCCTAAGGCGGGACTAGAACTCTCAGTCTCCTGGTTTCCCATTGGCTCCTTCCTAGGGCTGAGAGAGAGAGTGACTGGCCCAAGGTCACCCAGCCGGCTTTCATGCCTCAGGCGGGACTAGAACTCTCAGTCTCCTGGTTTCTAGCCTGTTGCCTTAACCACTAGACCAAACTGGCTCTTCCAATAATGGCCTCCTTACACATCCTTTGTTTCTTTTTGGCCTCACAAATTTAGAAATTCTGGAAAATTCTGAAGCCAGAAATATTGAAGCAATGAAAAATTTTTTGTGGCTTTCTTTCTAGGGAAACCCGCCCCCCCAAATATTGGAGAACATTTAAATATGTGCAATATTAATTCCATACCATTATTTGTCACTTTATAAAATGAGTTATAACTTGGTTTGGTCATGAAGTATAAAATTGAAAATCATAGTTTATTCAGACATAATTTAAAATTTAAAATGTGTTTAATTTTGGTGGCAAATGGACCTATAAGCTACTGATTTCTAAAAATGAACCGTGTAGGAACTGGGCTGAGCCCTTATGATGAAAGGTGGAAGGTCTCAACTTTCCTCACCCAAAAGTCCTCTGCTTTTTTCACACCTTACCCCCCCGTCTTCCTGCCTTGGTGCAGCTGATTGGTAGTTACTGCTGCCACCACCTATATTTCTGGTGGTGAGATATCAGATAGCTTTCTGACAGCCTTTCCCTTTCCTTTTCTTGTGGTAAAGCTAGGGCCCCCACAGTCTATGGCCTTACTAGTAAACAAGCACAAATCAAGATGATGTAAATGAAATAAATTCTCTAGTGCTGCATCCTAAGCCTTTAAGTTGTGTGACTCGAGAAATCAGGCCCTTCCTTTGGTGAGGGGTCAGTCTCATACGCCATGCATTACTTGATTTTTTATTTTTGTTACAAAAAGGAGAAAAGGGAATGTAAAAGTTCCCTTTGTTGCTTAAAGTAGTACAAGTAAAATTCAAGTGGCAAATAAGGTGAAAATATAGTGCTGCTAAAATCATAGAAACAATTTGAGTAAGGAAAATGTCAGATTCTGGGCAGATTACCAGATGGTATTGAACTACTTCTAAGGTAGAGGAAATTGTGTTCAAAGAGATTCCAGATTGCACAGAAGACACATGACTACTGAGCTTGCATAGACAAAATAAACATCACAGACATTAAAATACCTTGGCTAACATACAGAAAATTTATTATTTATCATATGGCGCATTCACATCGCGTTACAATAAAAAACATAGAGCATAATAAATATGAAATGTAAAATATAGACAGGAAAATTACATACAGAAAATAAAGAGTACCCTTAGAGCATAGCTTTCTAAACTGTGTGTCATGACACTTTAGTGTGTCGCAACACACAGTTTAGTGTGTTGCAAAGCGGCGATGCGGGGGCGGGGGGCGCGTGGCGGCGGCGGTGGCGTGCACAGCGGCAGCAGCGGCGCACCATCAGCACTTCCGCGTTTTAGCAATGCCGCCACCACTACCACCGCCGTGCACGCCACTGCCGCGCGTCCCACCGCGCCACTGCTGTGCACATGCGTGCCCCCGCACCGCTGCCGCCGTTGGTGTGTCGCCAACAGCGGCAGTTTGGAAAGCACTGCCTTAGATCAATGTCAAGTGGGTCTGCCCAAGTAAGATTCCTTGAAACAGAAGTCTCTTTTTGATTCAAGTTTACTTGACCTTGCCTTTTGATTTTCTGAAAATTCCAAACTTTAATCTGTGGCTGAGAGGAGATGTTAAAGCCTACTTTTTCCAGCCTCTCATCCAGTAACTTCTGGCCTTTGCTGAAAAAAAAAAAGAAGGCATTTTTCTGAAGTCCTGCAAAGGCGGTTGCCTTCACAACTACAGTATCTCTTCATTTTTGCCTATTTAGAAAGAGCAGACCAGAAAGAAATTAATGTTGAAAACAGAAGCAAGAGAAAACAAAGAAGTGTTATATACTGGACTTTGCCTTCCACTCTATTAAAGAAGCTAAGAAAGCAATCGTTTTCAGGAAAAAAAGGCCGAAGAAACAGGAGAAAAAAAGACCCAGGATACACATTTTGCCATGTAAAATGTCTAATCATTGGCTCATTATTTATCAACATTTCCTATTCCTTCATAGTGAGACAGATTTGGGTTTTTTTAAAACTCTTAACATGTTAGCTCATTTCTCAATTTGGTGTGAATAGTTTCATACATAACTCAATCATTTAATATAACTTTTAAAAACAAACTATTAGGAAACATTTTTCACCCTTTTTTAGTTTTTCAGACTTGTAAACAACATAGAAAGAAAGAGTTTGGTTCCTCCCTCCAGCCCCTCAGTTTTTTTGGGGTTCTTTTTCCTGGACAACTATCTCTCTGTGCCGGTCTTGGTGGTTGATACTACTGCCAAGATAAAAAATAACTTAAATGACTGTTGTTTATTAATTTGCCATGCAAATGAGGCTTAAAGACTTAAAAACCCAAAATAGGCATGAGTAGCTGTAGTAAAAATGTACTAATCTGGAAGTAGGACCATGGGCATTCTAGATTTGCTTTAAAACTGGGCCCACCAGTGTAAGTAGTTTCATGGGTAATATATGTTGCAGACATATTAATAAACCATTGTAACATTCACTTCCTTGATGGCTTAAGGTGACTGTAACTTTTTAGGTTCTGACCTGTGACCATTTCTTTCCCACCCCAATTTGTTCTGGATCAGGTGCTGTCTTACCATGCAACGTGTTCAAAGGCAGAACTTGACAAATTTAAGGTAATAAATAATAATATTTCATTTATTCTGCAAAATGTTAACAAAAATACATTTGAATCTGTAATAGAAATTAATTCTAATATTTCCAGTGTTGACTGCTGATACAGTTTCTTCAGTTGTTTCTGAATTTTTGTGATCAGATGATTTACTCTTGCCAGTATTTTCTGTGCTTTACATTTTTGGCTCTGCATTATTCTTCCCTAAATTAATATACTCTTACCTTCTCTTTTCTTTCTTTCGCTTTTACTGGGATCACATATTGTGTTTAGCCATGGTTGGCCATGGTTTGCTCAGAAATGGTTTGTTCAGTAAGCCACAGTTGGAGGGGTTCATACAATATAGCAAGGCATAAATTTTGGTTTCCAAACCACAAAGATTGAATTGAGATTATTGTAAGATGCCTAGAGTGCTTATATAAGCAGAAAAGTGAGGCATACATACGTTTAGTAATAAAAAAAAATAAACACCCTGCCAAAAGCAAATAAAACCAAATAAACCAAATTATAGCGTAGATGAAGAATAAACCTTTGGCCTGAGGGTTGCAGTAGTTTTAAATTAATATGACCTCCAAAAGCTGTAGGGAAAGTATGTGGTTACATGTTATATGTGAGGCCAAATTTTTTGATCTGGTACATACATTTTGACCTTTTATTTAGTGAGAAATGCTATAGAATGTGTACAATTATCAAATTTATGAAAATGGTGGTATTGCCATATTCTTAAGATTACTATATTTTTCTTATGAGACTAAGCAACAAAAGACATATACAACACAAAGAGATACGTGTAGCATAGCACCACACACTATACATGTAAATTGCAGACATCCTAATTGCAGCTTCTCCCACTCCCTGCCTCAGACAAGTTTTGAGAGATGGCTAAAATCATAGGTCTTGTCATCTGTTAAAATCCATCCACCAGTCCCAACACCGCTGTGATCAGTAATTAGTTTCCTGCTGGCCGGTGACTTCCAATTTAGCGTGCAGTAATGTATCTACCGTGGTGTCTATAAAAATTTACATGTTAGTGTTCAATAATTTTGTATATTATTTTAAATTTCTACTCTTTTGAAATGGAAACATTTGGGGGGTTTAAAAAAAAGCTAAAGATGACCAGTCTGTCAGAAATGGTAATAAAAGTAGCCTAAGTCAAGACAAATTGAAACATATTTCAGTAAATTACCCATCTCCAACTCCCATTGAACTCTTTAGTGTGAACCCCGCTTGTTATTCACGAGAGGGATCACACAAATTCATTTAGCATTTACTGTGCCACAGTATTAGGAAGTTTGAGAACTCTTGAATTAGTCATTACTAATGTAGCACAATAGTGTGATTTGCATAATGTGTCCAGACTATGATAATTTGAGCCTGGTTATTTGAGCCTTGAATGAGAACTCTGGACTGATTTATTCTATGATACCTTTGTTTGTTTTCTTGGCTATCCATGGTATTCTCAGGAGTGTTCTTTAACACCAAAGTTCAAAAGCATCAATACTCTTCCTATCCTACTTCTTCAAAGTCCAACTTTCACTTCCATAGAGCATCACAGGGTAAACCATTGCTGGCATTTGAATATCTTTTCTAAATTAATGTACATTCTTAATATTTATATTCTTAATAATGAAATAAATTTAGTAAGACTTATTAAGGCAACACTAAGCATCACAAGAAGCACAGAGGATGCCCTGTTTTATTTCTGTCTGACTCTCCTTGTGGGCAGCAGCTACTAAAGTACCAGATCTGATTCAATGACACAGCAGTGCTTCCCATTTTTTTCTTTGAATTATTGCCTATTATTGGTAGGGACAGAAAAACGGTGTGATTTCATCACATCACACATTTGAGTTCTTGTATCAGTAGATGGGGACAAAGATTCAAGTTCCATGTCTCTTACGTCTCTTGGTTATCTGACTGAAAATAGAGAGGTATAAATTCTGTTCCAGAATTACCACACTCAGTCGGTCTTGAAGGTGGGACTGAGAGATGGCATGGATAAAGCTGTTTTTCTTATGTCTTGAGTACAGGTAGAGCTGCTTCATGATGAAGCACCCACTTCATCAGATGATGAACTGTGGAGTGTCAGTAGAGTATGTTACCATTTGTATTAGAAAAGAGAGTGATGAAAAGATAAGAATGAAGAAAGAGTTTCTGTATTTTTCTGTCATAGAGGAATTATTTTTGCCCTGGAAGGAAACAATCAATCTAAGGATCAATATGAACAAATACAGTCCTATTTTCTTTCCTGATCTTCTATTAGATGAAAAGGCAGCAAAGGAATGAATAAAGGTGAATGAATTCGTACAGGCGCATACACACAGTCCTCAGCTAATATGTCATGTATAGAAGGCGATGCATATGTACCTTAGATATATAGGCATACATCTAGTCCCAAGAGCTTACATACAGTACATACAGTATATCATTTATGCATACATACATCCAACTGTGCCATGGTCATGCTAAATGTATCTTGGTTCATCCCATATGCCCCTACAATCTTTCCAGTGATGCAGATGTACTTTTTAGGAATATACATAAAAGATCTGAATCATTTAATGCCCATGGGAAAGAGTGAAAGTGTTTGATATTCACAAGTCATCATGCCATTCTTCTGCCTGAAATAGAAGTCAAGAGCTAAAACAGCTTCCTTTATTGTTAATTCCTGCAATTCAAACAAACACATCTGTGTTGTGTCCTCCAACATAATCCAAGGTTGTATTCAGGTTTTACTCAAGCTAGTTGCTGGGAGAAAACAACTCAGCCTCACTTATTTCTGTCCCAAACAGAAAGAAAACAAAAACTTGGCTAAGCAATATATCATCATCCCTAGTAAATCCTTTTATATTCACCTAGTCTACTCTGTAAAATACAGACAACAAAGAAATCACAGTTATTCTACTTATGGCAGTCTTAGCAACAGGAATGTTTGTTTGATGTTGAGACATCTGAACACCTTTCATGTTTGTACAAGAATATACACTGCTCAAAAAAATAAAGGGAACACTGAAACAACACAATGTAAGTCCAAGTCAATCACACTTCTGTGAAATCAAACTGTCCACTTAGGTAGCAACACTGATTGACAATCAATTTCACATGCTGTTGTGCACATGGAATAGACAACAGGCGGAAAGCATAGGCAGTTAGCAAGACATCCCCAATAAAGGAGTGGATCTGCAGGTGGTGACCACAGACCACTTCTCAGTTCCTATGCTTTCTGGCTGATGGTTTGGTCACTTTTGAATGCTGGCGGTGCTTCCACTCTAGTGGTAGCATGAGACGGAGTCTACAACCCACACAAGTGGCTCAGGTAGTGCAGCTCATCCAGGATGGCACATCAATGCGAGCTGTGGCAAGAAGGTTTGCTGTGTCTGTCAGCGTAGTGTCCAGAGCATGGAGGCGCTACCAGGAGACAGGTCAGTACATCAGGAGACGTGGAGGAGGCCGTAGGAGGGCAACAACCCAGCAGCAGGACCGCTACCTCCGCCTTTGTGCAAGGAGGGACAGGAGGAGCACTGCCAGAGCCCTGCAAAATGACCTCCAGTGGGCCACAAATGTGCGTGTGGCTGCTCAAACGGTCAGAAACAGACTCCATGAGGGTGGTATGAGGGCCCGACGTCCACAGGTGGGGGTTGTGCTTACAGCCCAACACCGTGCAGGACGTTTGGCATTTGCCAGAGAACACAAGATTGGCAACTTCGCCACTGGCACCCTGTGCTCTTCACAGATGAAAGCAGGTTCACACTGAGCACATGTGACAGACGTGACAGGGTCTGGAGATGCCATGGAGAACGTTCTGCTGCCTGCAACATCCTCCAGCATGACCGGTTTGGCAGTGGGTCAGTAATGGTGTGGGGTGGCATTTCTTTAGGGGGCCGCACAGCCCTCCATGTGCTCGCCAGAGGTAGCCTGACTGCCATTAGGTACCGAGATGAGATCCTCAGACCCCTTGTGAGACCATATGCTGGTGCGGTTGGCCCTGGGTTCCTCCTAATGCAAGACAATGCTAGACCTCATGTGGCTGGAGTGTGCCAGCAGTTCCTGCAAGACGAAGGCATTGATGCTATGGACTGGCCCGCCCGTTCCCCAGACCTGAATCCAATTGAGCACATCTGGGACATCATGTCTCGCTCCATCCACCAACGCCACGTTGCACCACAGACTGTCCAGGAGTTGGGGGATGCTTTCGTCCAGGTGTGGGAGGAGATCCCTCAGGAGACCATCCGCCACCTCATCAGGAGCATGCCCAGGCATTGTAGGGAGGTCATACAGGCACGTGGAGGCCACACACACTACTGAGCCTCATTTTGACTTGTTTTAAGGACATTACATCAACGTTGGCTCAGCCTGTAGTGTTCTTTTCCACTTTAATTTTTGAGTGTAACTCCACATCCAGACCTCCAGGGGTTGCTTACATTTTATTTCCATTGCTAATTTTTGTGTGATTTTGTTGTCAGCACATTCAACTATGTAATGAACAAAGTAATTAATACGAATATTTCATTCATTCAGATCTAGGATGTCTTATTTCAGTGTTCCCTTTATTTTTTTGAGCAGCTTATTTGATGCCCAGAGACTGTTTTAAAAGTAGCATCAAATTAAGAGAAACCTTTGTCACGTACAACACTCTTTACCATAAAATATACAAGTATTTTTTTTCCTTTGAGTAGAGCTCAGCTCCTATTGACGCCAGACGCATTCATATAGTTTTCTTTTGGCAACAATAAAGAATTGGTTTGCTACTCTTTTTTTCAACCATGATGGTTGGGGCTGTTGGGAGCTGTAGTTCTGCAGCATCTGGAGAACCACAGGTTTACCATCTTTGGAGTAAAGGATCAATCTTCAGTAGCACCAATGGAAACGTTTTAACTTAAACTCCATAGCTATATGGAGGTGTGGGTTTAGGTGGGCTTTGGATGGTTCTGAGCTTGGGGAGAATAAGAATTCCCTCCCAGTGTGGTGTTAATAAGCATACCATATCTTGGCTGAAAAAATCCACACAACCACTAGATTGTCAGCCATGAGATTTTTTGGTTTCTCTTTTTTGCCATCTAATAGTCATCTGGGTTTGTACAGCCCAGATAGATTTTAGTGAAGCAACGGATACATTAATAAACTGTAATGTGTAGTTTGGACCTATTTTTTTAAATCAGAGTGAGTGGAAATTTTCTAACTTTCATATTCTCAAAACATAGTTGAGATAGAGCTGTTATTGCTTATTGTTTCACAGAGACTACACATAGGCAAGCAGTGACCAACTGGATGGCCATGTTTGCACGGACTGAGCAGATGCAAAGCTGGTCATTGACTGTAAATAAATAAAGATAAAATAAAAAAATTGCAGGGACTAAGCAGATGCAGAATCTTTAAAACAAAGAAACCCTGCCACTTAATTGCTTGGCAGAGAAGGGAAATGAACCCATCATAAGCTCCCATTTAAGAATTTGGAGGATTTTGCTTTGTTTAAAAAGATGTGTCCCCAACTTGGCACCTTTGGCGCTTGTATAATTTCCCATCACTTTGCTGGGAAGGTGATTATAGAAATTAGTGCAACATCTGAAGTACAATGGGTCAGAAATATATTTGGTCCCTTTGTTGGATCCAAAAAGAAAATCATGTACACTGTACATAATCATAATTTTGCTTCCATACCATATGTGTATACTACTTTAAAAATGATATAAACAAACAGAATATTATATATATTGGTTCAAACTATGTCGTCTTGATAAATCTAACTGGCTGGATATTAATATAAATGCTTTATTTCCAGCTACTTTGCTTTTTAAAATAAATATTTAAGATGTTTTCATTAATAAGGCATTGATCTTTTTAAGCATACTAGTTTAAAGCAACTGAATGAAGTTCAGTTACAGTTTTTCTAATTACACAGCTTTAAGTTTTATGGTCCATGAGGTCACGAAGAGTTGGACACGACTAAACAACTGAACAACAACAAAAGTTTAGTCTGGAACATTTTAAAATTCAAATACCTCTTTGGCCACTAGGTGTCACCCTTGCTCCATGTTAAGGGGTAGAGTAATACAGAGTAATTCCAGCGTTGTTGAAAGCACAATATTCAAAACATTTCAGTTTTAATGTTAATTGAGATCAGAATAATGTTTGCACATGTGCAGCAAATTAATTTTGGCAGGAGCAGCAGTCATTTTATTTTCGCTTCAATGCATTAAAAATAAGTACTCTGAAGAAATGTCTTTGCTGATTCAGTGGTAAATACAGTCAGTACTCATATCAAAGATACTTTCTTGAATCAACACAGCCTACGTATTGTTGAAAACAGGGATAATTGCAAGGCCACATGTTCTCCTAGGCTCCAACATTAGCAGGATTTGGCCTTAGAATCCATTTTCAGTTCCAAGGAAGGAGAGAGAGAGGGAGATTGATTGATATTCATCATGGCCTCTGCAAATCACATAGGTTGGGTTCTATGCTTACAGAGTAGACCTTTGCAGAGTTAAGTAGACCCTTTGTAGATGCCTTGCCCCTTTATGTTAAATGTGGCTTCTGCTTTCCCCTCAGTTCCTTTTCAAGTCCCATTGCATTAGTACCTAAGGAATACACTAGGTGCTGTTATGTTTTTCTTGGCATATTTTGTATTTCTCCTATATAATCTTTATTTTGTTTCATCAACTACTATCTGACTGAGCTTCATGTGCTTAAAAGTGCCATTTCTTAAACGGTGTGGTCACTGGCTACCCTCTGTAGTGGCCACTCTTGTAACACATCCACCTTGGGGAGGACCATGTTTGACTGAACTGGGCAGGAAGAATCATTCTCCTTGCCTCAAGTTCTCTTCCTTTTTGGCAGCCAACTCTGTGATCCAGGATGGCCCAGGTCTGTCACAGTTGACCAGCGTTTGCAACTCAGCAACTGGCTTGCTTCATGTTAAGGTCACAAAGCAGAAGGAAGAGGATTGCCAAGTTGAGCAGATAAAGTTCCACTAGCAGAGGTCATAATGTAAAGTCTCCTAATGGTGAATAGGTCAAGCCCAACTCAGTTGTCCATCTAATTCATAAGTGCAAGTCTCAGTCCAGCCTGACAAACCCAAACACAGCAAGAAGAAAAAGGACAACGAACTACCTCCCAGGATAGGTCAATATACAGGTCCTGAAAAAGCAGGCAATAACTACTAATTCTCTTACTTGTCCAGGCTTTGCAACCAGAAACACTTAACTGTAATCAATGGCAGTTAAAACATCAGGCTTTATCTTAGGTCTTAAATTGAGTCTGAGATCATATACCCTAAGGGCTTCTAGCAAGCTGGCAAATAATGAGCATATAATCAGAAACCCAGAAGAAGGCAGCAAGGAAAGCTTTTACTAGTATCTCAGAAAGAAAATACCAAGTGTGTTTCTAAAGCAGTCTGGATTTGAGTTTCAGGGGGCATCAAGGACTGTTCATGGCAAGGGTTCCATGAGGCTTCTGCAAGGGACACTGCTTCAACAAATAACTCCCCAACCAGAGATGCTTTTTAAATAGCAGTTGTCTCTGTCTCTGCTTTAACACAGAAGCTTTACTCTGCTCTGGCCCTCTGACCCACACAATGCAACAGTTATTCAGATGAAATGAAGTATCATTAGATCAAGTGGTGCCTCAATAGGGTGGGGATTGTCACTGTCAAGGAAGGAGGCTAATGTGGCTAGCTGGTCTGAAGTAGATACTGGAGGCTTGGGGGTGGTGGCACAGCTTCCAGTATCAAGTGGAAGAGCTGCCATACCTATAACAATCAGCTGTATCTGCACAGGCATGATAGGATCAGTCTCACAAAAAAATATGGATATTGATATGAAGGGAAAACTAAATAATCTGTCCTATGTGGAGCTGATCTTTCTCAGACTTAAAATGATACATTACAGTGGATTCCTTTTCTGAGCTCAAGAACTGTCAACTTTGTACTTGGATGCAAAGATGGAAGATCAGGCATTGAGGACAGCACCTCACAGAACCTCTACAAGTCATTGTTTTGTAATACAGTTCAGAACTATGGTGCATTGACTGTTTTAATTCCCATGTTTTTGACCTTTCTGAAAAGACTAGGGAATCCTGGATGAAACTATTTTCCACTCAACCTATTGTAGTGTACCAATTCAGAGATGACAGCTGCCAGTTCTTGAAAAATAAACCTCTATACAATTTGATATTTACTGAATCCTCTCAATTTAGATACTTGGGTAGGAGTCATATGGCAGCTATCAACAGAAAGTAGAGAAACTTTTCTCTAAGGATCTTTAGTCCTCCCGGGCCTTAATATTACAGTTTTCCAACTACCATGACTTCATGGCCAAATATCAACATTTCCTTGTGGAAGTTACCCTTCCTTATGGTCTGTTTGCCTTATGACAAGCACACAGCAGTATAAATCATCTTGGTCAAGGCTCCCCAAGTTATCATGTGACAGATGAATATGATACAAAACGGCAAAGAAGATAGATCAAGAGCATGGCATCTGCTATTGTCTCCATTGATACACATGGTTTCTTTCCTCTGAATTGAACCAGGGGTGCATCAGGATTTAGAATCTGGTCTTTGAAAAGATCTTCATCCTCATCCTAACTGGACATATCTTCATCTTCTAAGCTTGTACATCTGTCAGTTTAGAAGCTGAGGAGTCTACCCCATGTACCAATGGGAGTAAAAGATTCACACTTTGCCATCCCCAATATGACTGTAGTGTACAGTATGTTGTCATAGTTACCTCTCCCACCTCTCCACAATCATAGGCCAATGTCTCTGCCTTCCCAATCTGGTGCAAACCTCACTTAGCTAGTGATCAGCGAACAAACTTTCTGCAGCATGTTGTTCTTTTCATACTCCCCATCTGTTGCCATCCTCACGTTGCCACTTCTTTTAGGTGTGGCCAATGGTCAATAGAAGAGAGCAGACTGCTATCAAACTCCATGTAGCTGGCAACACCAAGAAAGCAAGAATGACATACAGTAGATTTCAGGAAGGTTTCTTCAGTGCTGGTCTAGAATCATTACAGAATCTAGAAGACTGTAAGAGTACATTCCCAATCTCAGTTACAGAGAATTAAGCAAAGTCTCTTTCTACACTTGCTTCCTACTTCTCTTGTGTTAATGTACTTTCTCATTGAATTAATTAGCTTATAACCAACTATACATCCATATTGTGTTATCTCAACAAACAGGAAGGGATGAACTTGTTTATTCTGTTTTTATCTTGCTGTGCATTTTTGTGACTGGTGCATTCTCCAAGGGAGGACCTTGGCTGCAGATCACATACCTAGATGAGACACCTCAGTACTGGACTTTGACTGTTGATCACTCTATATTGTCGATGAATGGAGACTGAAGCACACCATCTTTGCCTCACTCTTCAGGATCTCCTTGCCATTTCTAACAAACATCAATACAAGTGTTGCAGTAGAGCAGATTCACCCAGGGATCTTTCAGATACTTGTCTCTTTACTTCAGGATGAGATACCTATTTTATATGTTTCCTCCTGTTCTGCTACTGGTCAGGATTGTGAAGATTTGGAGAGATGGAATAGACTGCATCCTGATCACCATTCACATTTTCCCACTGTACAATTTGTTGTACAGTTACAGCTCACTAGCAGACTGAAGCCAGCCACTATACACATGGAATACTTTCTCAAAATCAGTGAGATAGGTGGGCATGTCCTGATCCTTCTGTGACATTAACTTTATTCCTGTCTTCTTCTTTAAAGGCCCAAGTCTCTTTTTCTCTGTTTCATCAGGCTTATTTTTAATCAACAGTTGGGAAGAATGGTGTAATATAGGATAGTTCATGTACAGATGCATATGTTAAGCATTCATGATATTTCCACTTCTTTTTAGGAATAGAGTGATAGCAAAATACATATGGCCATTTCATATCATATACAGTATGTCAAATGTAATGTTGGATAAACATGGAGGGCCATCATGCATAATTGTCAGATTGGCAGGTGTGGGAATTTTAGCAAGAAACATAGGCAATCTTATGAACAGGTGCTTGGAAACAAGTCCCACTGAGTTAAACGTGCTTGATCTTGAGCTGCAAAATAAGACATGGTCCCTCCAACCACACTCCCAAGGAAATGGGGAAGCAGTAACTGTTGACTTCTCTGTATTTGGAAAGCAAGGAGCAGCATTAACTCAGATCCCTGCTTTTGCACTTTCAGAGTTAGATCAGGTGAGGATTCTTTTTCCCAGACAGTAGCTCACATTAGGGATAAACTAAATTCACAATCACGCTGCTTATGATGTGATTTCATGTTGCATTTTACAACTCAAGCCCACAGGGTATGCTTATAAACAAAATATACCTTCCTAGAATTTGATGGAGGCTGAAAAGCATAAAAGAAAGATCAAACATATTTTATAGGGCAGTATTTGTGTTTTCTAATACTTGCATGCAATACATGCTCGGTGTTTGAATATGATTGGTGATTTATTTTCCATCTAACAAGGTTCAGCTGCAGTTGTCAATCAAGTCAAGGTCCTGAAATATGATTTTCTCCCTATGGGGGCATTGCTCCTGTGGTATATTCACTCTTCTGATTATCTCAGATTTGCTAGCCTGGCTTAATAGAATAGAATAGAATAGAATAGAATAGAATAGAGCAGAGCAGAGCAGAGCAGAGCAGAGCAGAGCAGAGCAGAGCAGAGCAGAGCAGAGCAGAGCAGAGCAATGTTGGGCAAGTTACCATCATTTAATTGCTTCATTTCAGATATTTCCAGCTACATGATGAGGAAATACCTCTTTCTTCAGTAGCAGAGCTGTAGGAGCTACAGTACGTCAGTGAAACATGATCCAGGAGATAATGTTTCGAATGGATGTTGGAGCAAATTATGTTTTAACATTTGCAAATATAGTGCCAGATGCAAATAATCTTCCTTTGACAACAGACTAACAAAATGACAGACTAATTCAATCATGTGCTTAATACTTTAGTACAGTGCTTTCCAAAGTCCCGCCGTCGGCGACACACCAATGGCGGTGGTGCGGCAGCCAGCACCCTTGTATGTTGCGCTAAAACCTGGAAGCGTTGATGGTGCGCCACTGCCGTGCATGCCGCCGCAGGGGTGGTGGCGACGCACCATCAGCACTTCCGGGTTTTGTCATGACACACTAATGTGTCGCGACACACAGTTTGGAAAGCTATGCTTTAGTATGTTGAAAAACCATAATATCCTGGTTTTAAGCCATAATGGGCAGGTCCATATTTTGTGCTAATCCAAATGACAATAGCAGCAGCAGCAGTTCAGGGATATAATATGATATATGGACCTAGCTATTTTCTCTTGTTAATGTCTTCTGATTTGGCTGCAAATGAAGTCAAAGGGACAGTGGTTGATAAATGCCAGCAAACTTAACAGTTGTTTTATTTGTGAGAATTAGAATGAGAGGCTTTTCTCAGCCCAAGATTAGTCTTACCATCCACTAATGTCTGCTGATAAATTGCTGTTACAGTCTCATATTTAGGATCCAGTAAAAAAGTTAGCAATTTTACTGATAAGCTGCCCACTCCCCCAAATAAGGTACAGGAAAAATGAAAATCATGATAAGAGACATCTCTTGCCATTCTAGCAAAAACATAGCCTAACTTCTGTCTGAAGTAAAAGTTGCATTTCTTTCTTCTCTCTCCATCTAAATATTTAAATACTTTTTTCAAACTGGCCTTATGCACATATTCTAGGTACCATTTAACTCAAGGTATGAGTAGACATGATATACAGATGTAGTTCTTCCCTCTTACCTTCTTGTGGATCTGAAGCTTGTAGTTTCCACACAGAGCTTAGAAAAACTACAGATGCCTAGAAATGCACACAGCTTAGCTATTCAAAGATATCAAAATCAAAGATATAAAATAAAATATATTCATGGTTCCAGTTACTTTCTTTTGCTTTGGTGAGTAAGTTATTTGCAATTCATCATAGGTTTTATTTAGCAACCAAATCCTTATTCAGTCATGACTATAAAAGTTCTGTAAGCAAAAGAAAAAGAATATTTTACCATTGGTTAATAGTTCATGTTCTGGCTTCAGCAGCAAAGGGTAAACACTGGAGTACAAGGCAGACAGCATGTAGGTGTGGTGCATACATCTGTATGCAGGGCTTGTTGAGAAGTTAGGAATCAAACATGGATAGCCTGCAGCACTGATAATACAGAATTGATGGCGAGGAGGAAACAGGAAGAGATGGGTGTAGGGAAGAACCAGGAAGGAAGCTGTGGTTGGTGAAAAATTGGGATCATTGGGTTGAAGCATGCAAGAAGTTATACGTAAACTCAGCAAGAGGTAAGAGCTGGGCCCAGTTGTCCTGCTGGTAGCTGTAACAACAGAAATACTGTTCCATTATTCCATTGGTCCATTCCACCTGCCCATCTGATTCTGGGTGATATATGGTAGACAGATGGATTTGGACTTCCAAGAGTCTGAACAGGGTCTTCCAGAACCTGGACGTAAAATCAGCCCCTCAATCTGAAACAATATAGGTAGGCAGGCTGTATAACTAGAAGATATGGTGGAGGGATAGGTGGGCCATGTCCTTGATGGTGGGGATACCTGTACAGGGAAAGAAGTGGCCAATTTTGGTGAAATTATCCACCACTATGAGGACAGCGGTGAACCCTTGGGAATGAGGAAGATCTGTAATAAAGTCCAGAGAAAGGTTCTTCCAGGGGCCTGACAGCACTGGTTAGGGCTGCAGGAGACTGATAGGGCTGCCCAGAACATTCTTGCCCTGATGACAAATAGGTCAGCCACCAGAAATCCCAGGTGACTAGGTGAAATGTCTTGTGCAGGCCTTGGGCATTTTGTGGACCAGATGTAGGACCTCTTTGCACAGATCCCCAAGGGCTACATCATAGAAAAGCTATGATGGTACAGGAACCCATCCCCAGGAGTTAGGTGAGCTCTGCTGCTGTTGATGTGGTTTTTGTGATTGGGGTTATTGGGGTTTTATCCTTCGGTGTTGGGGATTGTATATTGTTGTTCATGCTTTAAACTTTGTATTTAATCAGAGTCACTGTTATGAGATGGGCAGCCATATAAATAATTTAAATTAAAAAATAAATCTTGTGCAAATGGGTTGTGTTCTTGCTGCTTTCATCAGGATTGCTATGAAATTCTACAAAGATGGAAGGATTCTGAAAAACTCACAATGGAGGAATGGTTGCTGAAGATGACAGAATTTGCAGAGGTGGCAAAATTGACATGTTTGATTAGGGAAAAGACATTTGCATTTGTCAATTACTGGAAACCCTTTATGGACTTTTTGCTGAAAACAGAAAAAAATGAACTTGTGATTTATGGGTTTGACAATTAGAAAGGGTAGAATATGGAAAGAAGGAAGCCCCAATATAACTATAGAGAGAGAGAGGATAAAATATAAATGCATTTATAATTGCTTTAAACAAGATAGGAAGCCTCTTCTTTTCTTTTCCTGTCTTTTTTTCCTCCTTTATTTCTTACTTATTTACTTATCACTTTTTCTTTTCTTTTTCTTCTTTAAATTTCTGTTGTTTTTACTTTGTAAAAAATTTCTTCAATAAAAGTTAATATATATATAAAAAAAGGATTGTATGAAATTCTTCAGGCACAGGATGGCAGTTAATAGGGACCCTGACACTTCAGTCTCATAATTTGGAAAATGTGAGAGAGCATCAGCCCATTTTTTGCATGATTGAGGCACAGGGTCTTCGCACTCTGTTGGTTGGGGAGGTTTCGGTATTGGCAGAGGAGGGGCCTGGCAGTGCCAAGTCTGAGAAGGCAGAGGGCTTGTAGCACCCAGTAGGCACCGATCTACCTGTCTCTTAGAATCTGCTTCTTGGGCTGTGAGAGTATGTTGTAGATTTTAGAATTTTATGTTGCAAGAGTAATCTTTGTATATCATGTACTTCTACATTTAAAAAAAAACACCTATTCTAGCATCAGTTTTTGGAAATTAAAAGATTCAAAGCATCCAGGGTCTATGGGAGGGTCTGAAAAAAGTCAAGATGTTGGCCATACTTGAAGCTCTGTCCCTTTTTTATGTGCATGGTGCATGTGACAGATGCCAAAGGGTGAGTGAGCTTTGATTACGTGGCTATGGCCACCATCTTAACTTTTTTGATGCCCCAGACATCCCTGAAAGCATTGGAAGTACAAATATGAATAGATAATTAACCTTATTGGGGGAGGGGGGAGAAGGGTTCTATTAATATATATAACACAGAATGTTATTGTTAAAAATTGGGGAAAGAAATTTAATTTTGGACAAATATAAATATTAAAATATGTAAATATATTTATGTATTTATAAATATACATAAATATTTTAGTGCACAGTGCTTCAGGGAACTGGGACACAGTAGTAACTAAGAAGCTTACCGCTTTTAAATCCCTTTGAGAAGAAAGAAACTTCAGAAAAAAATTATTTTTTTATCCATTCCATTCTGATAGGAATACTTGATGGGTTAATAAGTTAGAGCATTTAGATTTTCTTTTTGTTTGATCTACAACATATTGGAAGATGTGGATGCATATTTGATAAGATAGTACACAGTAGTTGTATATATTTTAAACTTACTGTTTGTAGAATTCAGAGATTCCTGCCTTTGTTGGCAATGAGAAAGACAGTTTGAACTAGAGCTGCCTCCAGTAAAAGTCATGTGGTCAAATAAATGATGTTACCTGGGATTATGCCACTGGCAGGTTCACTACATTCATTTCCTATTTATAGGCAGGGTTGGTTTTTTTTTTTTGCATTTTTGAGGGTGTTAAGTATTTGCTGCTGTTTTCAATGTTTTTGCTTTGCTTTTTAATGGTGTTTAATTATATTTTTATATTTATGTTTACAACTTCCTGCATAGAACGAAACTTGAACAAGATAATGGCCTCCTAATGTAAAAATCAAGGATTTTATTACTGTAATATAGTAGTGTTAAGAGCCAGTTTTGCCTTCTGCAATCTGGCACCTTCTATATATTTTGAATTATAGCTGAGCGGTGTGTCATATAAAAGCAGTATTAATGCAAAGTGAAGAGACAGCTATGGTGTGCTAGAATTCATCTAATGCCCTATAGGCAATACTGGGACTTTTGGAATATTTGTTCCTATTCCTGTTTTTGCCTCCTACCTCTCTTAGCAGCAAGGAAAATCTGGCTTTTCAAATCTCAGATGTTTGTGGTAAGATATTAATAGGTTTACCTGGGCTTTGTTGGTGTGCAGGCCTGGTTCCAATGCACTATTACCTTTCAATCATGCAAAAAAAAAAAGGAGAAAAACTTAGCAGGAACAGCCAAGGTCAGCAGTACCTTCTGCTGCAGGTAAATGCTCGTGGCACATCTGAAGCTGCATGAGAGCAATATTAATTGGTGTGTGCCAATTTCTTCTTTCTGGCTCACTTATTCCTGAGGCAGATACCAGAGTAGTGTTGACGCCTTTGATGGCTGTGAACACTGGAATCACACAGTGGGTTAAGGAAGGAGAGGAGGGAGGAAGACATTTTTCATTACAAGGATAAGCGCACTTCCTGTGGAAGATAAGCAAAGAGTATGCTAAGCCTGAAGATTTCTGCTCCTCGTTCTTCTCTAGAACTGCAGCCATTATTGCTTATTGCAGAAGCAGAAGGCTATTAGCTGTTCATTTCTTGCAGAGGTGAAGCAAGTGGTTGTAACAAATGCAATGAAGTAATTCTGTACAGAGTGGGGGATGTCTGTGTTTCTTTTCCTTTTTTCTACACACTGTGCTGTGGACACATTAATATTAAACGAATAACAAGGGGTGTTAGGTGTTAGAATTTCCATTTTTCCTTTGAATGTCCTATTTGTACTGTATATAAAATGCTGAATGTTCCTTTTTCACTGGCTGCTGTTATTATTGAATATCTCCCCATTACAATAATACAAAATCTAACATGACATGTAATATTAAGAGACACATATCTATCATACAGTCTAGGTTGTCTTTTTTATTTTATTTTTTAATTGCTTTTTAAAATAATGAGATACATACCTATCATACAGTCTAGGTTGTCTTTTTTATTTTATTTTTTAATTGCTTTTTAAAATAATGACAGAAAAAGGAAAAAAAACAAAAGATACACAAAGATACATATGTTATAAAAATAATAGCAAGTGCTTAAAAATAAGAAAAATATAACAAATAAATAAAATAAAAATATAAAATATAATGTGTCATTACAACAATAAACAATTACAATTCTATATATAATTATCTAATGCAAATATGATGCAACTGTGTGTGTGTGTGTGTATGTATTCTAATACAATTATATAACCAACATGTTTTTCCCTAAACTACTATATTTTGTAAAAATGAGTCTCATATTTCATTATACTTATCCATTCAAAGTCTATGTCTATAGGCAATCCTCTCCTGGTGGGAAGCGTAATCAGGTCTTCAGTCCACTGAGTAAATGGGACATACTTTTATCTTTTCAATGTTGCGATATCACTCTTTTGACATAGTAAGGGCACATAAAAAAAAGGTTCCCTCCGCACATTTGTGCAGTCGTGTCCGACTCTAGGGGCCGGTGCTCATCTCTGTTTGTTAGCCGAAGAGCCAGCGTTGTCCAAAGACGCTTCCACGGTCATGTGGCCAGCATGACGTGTGCGGAACGCTGTTACCTACCCACCGAAGTGGTACCTATTTATCTACTTGCATTTGCATGCTTTCGAATTGCTAGGTTGGCAAGAGCTGGAGCTAGTGCGGGAGCTGACTCCGCACGCAGGGCTAGGGATTTGAACCTCCGAACTTGCGATCTTCCGATCAACAAGCCTGGCATCTTACCCGCTGAGCCACCACGCCCTTTCAGTAAGGGCACATAGAATCAGTTAAAAGAGATCTGGCTTCACTGGAAGAAAGAATGGAAGAAAGATTTGCAAATATGGAAGAAAAGATGAACAAAAAATTTAAAGAATCTGTAATTCAGATGAGTGGAGAGGTTAAACAATTTAAAGGAAAAATGAAAATTTTAGAAAATAAGACAGAAATAATAGAGAAATGGGAAAAGATTTGGATAATTTGGCACTACTGGAATTAAGAGAGAAAGAGTTTTGTTCTAGACTGGGAGCAGTTCCAGAGAAACCTGGTGAAGATATTAGAGAGAGGGTTGCAGTAGTGTACAGAATTATTTATTTATTTATTTATTTTCTATCCTGCCTTTATTATTTTTATAAATAGCTCAAGGTGGCAAACATACCTAATACTCCTTCCTCCTCCTATTTTCCCCACAACAACAGCCCTGTGAGGTGAGTTGGTCTGAGAGAGAGTGACTGGCCCAAGGTCACCCAGCCAGCTTTCATGCCTAAGGCAGGACTAGAACTCTCAGTCTCCTGGTTTCTAGCCCGGAGCCTTAACCACTAGACCAAACTGGCTCTTAATACAAGATATGCAAAACTAAGAAATGTACCAAGAAATATACTTGAGCGCTTTGTCGGGAAGAAGACGAGACCAGGTTCTACAACAACATTTTAACATTAAGTTAAGGATAGACAATTCAGAAGTAATTTTGTTCAAAGAACTACTAATCGGAATATTGGAACTGGATGCAAGTGGATCAAAAGGAAGGATCGGCACAACAAATACAAGAGACTGAGAAAGAGACTACTACATTGGGAGCTACAGGTAGACTTTGCTAATGGAGGAATGGACTATGTAGATGGCAGAGTTCACAGAGATGGCACAATTGATCTGTTTGTTTGGGGATAAAACTAAGTACTTCTATAAAAGACTGGAAACCCTTTATGGACTTTTTGCTGAAAATGGAAAAAAAATGAGTTGGTGACTTTTGGATTTGTAGTTTAAAAATGATTAAATATGTGATAGAGGGGAACTATGTAATGTAATCTTAGAGAGGGAAGAGGGATAATAAGTTTGCTTATAACTGCTGCAATGGAGACCGGAAGTTGCTTCTTTAATTAACTTTTTCTTTTTTCTTCTTTATCTGTATTGTCTTTCACACTTTTTCTTTAATTTTTTTCTGTTTCTTAATTTTTCTTTATATAAGTTTTCATATTTGTCTTTTATTCATGTAAAAATCTTCAATAAAAATTATATATGTAATTATATATACTGTATGCATTTGTGTGTGTGAATATTTGAGTGTAAAATTGAATCTACTGAAAAATTGGGCCCATCTGATCTGTTTAGGATTCAATTTTCTTGGAGCACATAAGGCCTCTAAATTTTTATGATCTGTCCATACTTCAAAAGGCTGAGGCACTCCTTCTAGCAAATGCCTCCATGTCATCAACGCCCACCACACCACAAAGGCCTCCTTCTCCCACACATGCCAGAGGCGTTACGTGTCATTGAATTTACGGGAAAGGTAAGCACAGAGCCTCATTGTTCCCTCTTCATTTTTTGTAGCAGAATTGCCCCAAACTGCCACGTCTGAAGCGTCTACTTGCACAATTAAAGGCCTCAAGGGGTCAGGGTGTTTTAGCACTGGTTCTGAGGTGAACACAGCCTTTAGTCATTCAAAGGCCTCCTGGCACTCTTCAGTCCATTGTAGTTTTGCCCCAGGCTTTTTCACATCTTTTGGATCCCCCTTTCCTCGGGTTTTTAACAGGTCAGTGAGGAGTAGGGCCACCTGTGCGGAGTTGGGGATAAATTTCCGATAGAAATTGGTGAACCCCAAGAAACTCTGCAATTGTCTCCTAGATTTCGGTGTTTCCCAATTCACTACATCTTGCACCTTAGCTGGATCCATTTCTATCCCCTTACTCGACACTCGGTATCCCAGGTAATCTAACTGTTCCTTATGGAACTTACATTTTGACAATTTAGCATACAGTTTATTCTGCAATAACCGTTTCAACAGTTCCCTGAACAGGGTTACAATTCTTCCATTGTTTCAGAATAAATCAGAAAGTCATCCAGGTAAACCAATACCCCCCTGTATAAAAAGTCATGTAAAACTTCATTTATCAAATGCATAAAGACTAAATGCATAAAGACCCCAGGGGCCCCTTTTAACCCAAACAGCATCACCAAATATTCAAAAGACCCCAATTGGCAATTAAACACTGTCTTCCATTTGTCTCCTTCCCAGATTTGAACCCAGAAGTTTGCCTCCCTTAAATCCAACTTGGTAAAAATCTTCCCCTTTGATAGGTGGGCCAGCATGTCCTTCATTAGCAGTAAGGGGTATTTATTGGAAGAACAAATGGCATTAAGTCCCCGATAGTCTATGCAGAACCGCAACGAATCATCCTTCTTGGTTCTGAACAGAACAGGCACACCCATTGATGAGGTGGCAGGGCAGATGAAACCCCGCTCCAAGTTCTTGTCAATAACTCCCACAAAGCCACCAGCTCCTTAGGAGTCATAGAATACAACTTAGTCTTGGGTAACTCTGCCCCTGGCTCAGTTCTACAGCACAATCTGATTTTCTATGAGGTGGGAGTTGGTTCAATTCCACTTCCCCAAATACCTCCTTCAAATCCCTGTACTGTATAGGAATGGGATAATTTTCTTCTGCTGTCTCCCCTCCTAGGGTCTCTGTTACTGCCCCTACTAGTTCAGCCCCCAGTTTTAGTGGAATTAGACCTCCATAATAACCATCAACAAATGTTATTTGACCCATGGTCCAGTTCATCTGGGGGTTTCACGCCCGCAGCCAAGTCAATCCCAATACTATGGGTTGATTGAAAATAGGAGCCACCACAAACGTCAAAGTCTCTTTATGGCTCCCTATTTGCATCCGTACCTCTTCTGTGTCTCTCCCCATTGGGCGGGGTCCTTCTCCATGCTGTACCCCACATCCATTGCCCATGAACGCTTGGGCTCCCACACCACTCTGGGTGAGGGCACATCTGGCTCAGGAGTGGGAAGAATCTTCCTCTTAGCCCCCAGGGCTTTCAACTGTTCTTTAGCAGTCCGTTTGGAGGCTCTCTCAGGCAGTCTCGCTCCACTTTCTTCCTCTCCCTCTCCAGGAGAGGCACCTTTGTGCTCTGGATTTTCCTGCTGACCTTCATCAGTAGACATTGTGTCTCCGTGTAAGGTAGCAATGTTGAGTCTGATCTTTCTGTGATGAATCTGATTCTCAGTTATTAATTCAGAGTCTCTCAATCACAAGCCATCAGAGGATGTAGAAGGAATCTTTATTAATACAGGTGATCAGTCCAAGGCAAAGATCAGACTGAGGAAAAGCCCGCGCAATTGCTGTTACAAAAATCCCCCTCTCTTACCAGCCCCTCCCTAAATGCTCTCTAACAGCTCTTCTAACTCCCAGCTGCAATTCATTCTGCTAACGAACACTGATAGCGCCAGCCAAGCTGACCTTGAAGCTATTCAGACCGTCTCAACAATTCTAGTCAACATACCAAAATGCCACTACAAGCATGCTAATGCAAATACTACAATACCCATCAATTATACTGGAAGGATGCTAAATACTGACACATGGCTCATCTGGCAGCTAGTAAGTTTCCTTTGAGTAGGACGTTTCTCCTGGTAACTACATGAACACTTCCATATTTTTTTCTTGGCAGCAGTACAGAACTGGTTTACTATTGCTTTCTTCTGTGGTGTTTTTGACATCGCAATCTAATCTACAGCTATGGTCTCCCATCCAAGGACTTGCTACTGTAGATCTCATGCTGCTTAGCTTTTCTGGGATCAGCCAAGTTCAGCACCATCCTCTGTGACTGCAGACAGGTTGGTTGATTGATTATGTGCCATCAAGTCGTTTTCCACTTCTAGCGACCATATAAATAAATTTTCTCCATGATGACTTGTCCCTACCCTGGCCTTTCAGGTCTCCCAATGGTGCACTCATCGCCACTGTACCTGAGTCCATCCACCTTGCTGCTGGTCATCCTCTTATTTTCTTTTCTTCCACCTTTCCCAGCATTAGAGCCTTTTCCAGAGTGTTAGGTCTTCGAATAATGTGTCTGAAGTAGCATAATTTGAGCCTGGTCATCTGTGCCTCAAGTAAGAACTCTGGGTTGATTTGTTTGATAATACTTTCCAATAATAAAATGACATTTGATAGAAACCTCATTAACATAGTTTTGTGTATGAGTGCTTTTCAGGGTAACATCTCCATGGGTCTGATGTTTCAGTATTCCTTTCTGCTGCCCTAAATTACAACCAAATCCACCAGTTGAGGCAATCACGTCTGACAGATTTGAAGAAAGAATAAAGAAATGACCAACAGCTAAAAGATAATGTGGAAGAGGCCTAGGAAACATGACCTGAAATACAGTTTTGCAGGGTGTGTGCTCCCACACTTTCCTCAGATAACTAACTACCAAACATATGTTTATATGCTTGAGAGAACAGCTTGCCATAAAAAAAAGAAGGCAGCAGGGTGGGGATGAGAAGGTATTCAAGAATGCATTCATCTCTCCATATGACTCTATGTTGGGCTCTAAACCTAGTTCCTTAGGTCAAGGCTGTGAATTATCATTACTGGATTGTGTCCAGAAGATCTCTGAGCACTGAGAAAAACTATGACTCATCTCAGGGGTCCTTGGAATATATGCGGTCTCCCTTGTTCTCCTAGCAATCATTTTGCTAATCTATAATATTTAAGAGCCGGAATTTCAGATTAGCAATGGTTATAAGAAAGCATTTTAATAATATATTCAGCTATATTTTATGATAACTTAATATTATAATATTATACAATATATATTATAATTGTATTATTAAAAAAAACCTGTGATTTTCTTCTTATTCTGCTTCTCAAAGCTAGGAGAGTGACAATAGATGAGGCTCACAGATAATATTTCTCCATTATTCAAATAACTTTCAATTGCCCTATATAATTCTGGCATTTTTTTATTACCGTCGTAAGCAAATTGTTACTTTATAAAAATGTTACCTCTCAGCTTTTAATTTAGTGCTTATTTTTTATTACTGGGCTTCTGTTTAAATATAGAGTGAAAAGACATAAATACAAAATTTGACATGTGCAAAATGGCTTTGACTTGTTTTGCTCATTGATCTTTATGATCAATTTGCTATATATTATTATTTCTCCAGCTGAGATAGTCTTATAGCTTTTTTCATCTGCAGCATCAGGAAAATTCATGCTTCTGATTTTATTGTATCGTTACCTTTTCACTGTTCCGCAACGCTGCACAGAACAAGGACTGGCAATGATCTTCATTGTATGAATAGCAGAAGCTGCTGTCATATATTTGCAACAGCATATGCAGGAAATTTTCTGACCTATATTCACATCTGCAGTTTATGCAGCTTTCTTTCCACCTCAAAAATGTTAAACAAGCATTGCCAGTCATTGCGGAAAATAGCTAGCAGTGCCTGGATTATAATTTCTGGATTTACCATGTAGACAATTTCATGCAATTTGATTCAGGGAAATATCCAAATAGGTTGATGGATGATTTGTCAAGGAAGCTTTTGTTTTAATTTTGCAAATGTGGACATTGTAAATACTTGGATACTTCCCCTGACATTTTCCCCCAAAGTTTGAAATTACCACTGTGCCTAGTAATGTACTATACATACCAAAGAAAAGAGAGCAATTGAAGGGGAAAAAAGGTCAGCTTTTTTCTTACAAACATTGTAAGAAAACCAGGATGCATAAACTGCAGTTGTGAAGTGTGCAAGGTGACCAGATTTCCAAGGGTATAAACTGTGACACATTAACTTGAATACACTTACATATTTATTAATGTTAATTTGTAAGTCAGTTTTCCAAGAGTTACAAGCAAAGATTATATAAAAATCCTCTCAAGTCCTGACGTGGTCACATGTTTTGTTTTCATTACAATGTTGTAGCCCCCCACCTCCCTAAAATAAAAAGTTGCAGTCCACTGCTCTATGCTATTCCCCAACAAACCCTTTCTATAGAATGAATTTTATGAAGAATTTGTTCTTATTTTCCAACAGTATATTGTAGGATTGAGCACTGCTGGGATTATAGCTGACCATCAATAAAAGCAGTGATTTTAGAGTTCTCTAAATATTATTCATAAAAGAGACATTTCATTCTAAGGAGCATTCGTGCCAGGCAGACACATGGCAAACTGTTCTAGAATCCAATGTTTTTGAATGCCTATGTTTGTCCTGTTCTGACTAAGACCCAATGCAGGAGAGGGTGATATAATAATTTTTATTTACAATAGAGTACACACACACGATGAGTACTATGAGCGGATGATTCTTACGCGCAATTGCGCTAGCCCAATACTGGCACGAGCACGGGAAGCCATCACGTGGTGGCAGGTCAAGTCTTTGCACGGTAGTCCAGCGCTGTAGCAGAACAAGATAAAGATCCAAGGCTTGACGCGGTGACTAGGCCAGGCTTGAGTTTGTGGACGAGCGCGGCAGCAAGACAAGTCTCGAAATCAGGGACCGGCGTGTCTGCGAAGCGAGGCTCGAGTTCCGAACCTGGCGTGGTGGCAAGGCAAGGCTGGAATTCAGGGTCCGATGTGGCAGCGAGGCAAGGTGGGAACTCCAGGAACAGTGCAGCGGCAAGGCAAGGCTGGAACTCCCGGACCGGCATGGCAGCGATGCAAGGCGAGTCCATTTCCGGCGTGGCGGCAAGGCAGGGCTTGATATCGGGAACTGGAGCAGTGGCAAGGCAAGGCTTGAGGGCGAGATCTGCAGCAGCAGCAAGGCAAGGCTCGAGGTCACGGTCAGGAGCGGCGACGAGGCAAGGCTCAGAGTTTGGGTCCGGTGTGGAGTCTCGAGGCGTTGGTGCACTGTGGTTAGAACGGTTGTCTCCAGAAACCTGTGCAGGCTTCATAGCCTTTTTAGTCTTATGATTTTCAGGCCGTTTGCGGGCGGGAGCCAATTGCGCCTTGCACTGCTCGGCCCGCCTTTCCAACCTCCTTTTCCGCACGCTGATAGGTGGAGGTGGTTCTTCCTCCTGGCTTTCCCCAATCAGCGGCTCCGAATCCGACCCACCACCTGATTTGAATTTCACGCCTTCCCAGCTCTTTCCCGCTTTTTTCCCTTACTGGCCCATCCTCCTCCAACTCGGACTCAACCTCCATCCTGACAATGTTTCCAAAATGCATGGAAGTTTCTATCCATTGCTCATCTTCTGGCTTTTTTTCTTTATTGCACTTGGCTGTTTTGCCTGCCCAGTATTTCTTTACTGATGTACTGATTTTGCAATTTGCAGTTAAAATGGTAGAGAGGGCTCTAACTCTTCTCAAACAGGGTTCTTGTCTAGCAGGGTCCATCTGGATGGATGCAGTTCATCAAAATGCGAACCCCATTCCTCTTAGCAAGCAATACAACCATCATAGAAAGACTGGGCATACTTCTGGAACTGAGTTGCTTCTGATGTTCTTTGCACTTTAAGAAGAGTCTTCACCCGCAGCCCCCTGAACACACATCTCTTCTTCCCAGTAACTTTTCTTTCAGGTCTCTCAGTTCATAAGAATCTCAATCCCATTTTTTTTGTTTTTCTATAGATTTTATTGTGTTGTTCAACAGAGAACTGATTGTGAAGGAGCCAGAGGCATATTTCACCCAAAGGGTCAACAGCAACAGAACTGCTATTGGGGCCCGTTCTGTGAGGAGATGTAAGATCTGCAGTTGTCCGCTGCAGCAATCAGAAGGGGTTTTGCTTGTGTTGAAAAGCTACTGCTATTCCAAAGAAACAAACTCACAAAGTTCTTTCAGCTGCATGATTCTGGTAGTATACATATGGAAGTATTTGTAAACTTTGAAAAGAAAGGATTCAATATCAAGTTTACAATGCATTTTAGACAATGTGAGCTATATACCCTACTCCGATTAAATCTGCATAAAATACTGTTTCTACTGCTTTTAATTTACCTACGAAGTTAGTAATTGTTTTGTCAGCATAAAATTTAATCCCTTTTTCTTGTAAATTGTACTTGCCAAGCTTTACATATTTTTCTACAGAGTATGGTAGAAATTTCACCTAAAATAATTGTATGCACTGAAATTTTTACCTTCACGCCCTCACTGTATTTCTTTGGATATCAACTTAAGATCTTCTCTATTAGAAGCATCAATTGACATAGACGTGCAATCATTGTTGCTTATGCCAGTTTTCAAATTGTCCATGGTAAAAGGTACAGATATATTAGTAACAAGGGCTTTGTATGAGTGCATTAGAACTTTTCATCATATAGTTTTCTAATTAAAGCAGAAGTGCAGTTCATTAACCAAAATCCATGGCTATGCATTGCAGCATGGCGAACAAACATGCCTTCAGCTGATGCCCTTCCTAATCTACTTTCTCCAGGAGTTGCCCTCACATATATACTTGCTACACTGCTGTTTCCAGTTTCAATCCATGATTTGTGTGTGTGTTCTTAAATATGATCGGCAATATCCAATTCACCACCATAAGCAACAGAAAATATAAACTTGCAGTGTACTTCTGTAATGTTCAGTCCTACCTTACTCAAAAAAGGAAAGGTTTTCAGTAATTTTTCTTTGTATGAACATTTGTATTTAGGAGACACCTCTCATTCTATTAGCAAGTTGCTTTGATGAACAGCACCACAAGGAATTTTCATCATAGAATACAAAAAACAGCATTGTACAATGTACCCAGTTCAATGTATTCTTGACTATAATTTAAATTTTAAAACCATGTTTTTACTAGATGGGTATCCCAGGTGGGTCTCTGCAGTTTACATTCATTTCTGAATTACCCTGTTTACTAGAGTTGTCAGTAATCCATTCCAAATACTAAAGAGGGAGAATTTGCCAGGTGCAAATATATATAATAGAAAACAGGAAATCTATTATCCAGTCCCGAACTCCCATTCCACCAGAAGATACCCAAAACTTGATGAACAAGAGAAACCTCAGCTGCTATTAAGAGAGCCCAATTTTGTGATGGCATTTCTATGGCGGCTCTTCCTGTGCTATCCAGTGTATCTCTACTTACACAAGTGTACTTATTGACAAACATGAATGTTGCTTCCCATGTTGTGGTTTGTGAAAGCCTCCATCTCTTCCCACTGCCAATCAAAAGCATCTCCTAGAAAGCAGAACATTTTCTCGATGCGTGGGCAGCTATCTGAAATACCTCCCTGTCCCAGCAAAATCAGATTGTGTGTTTACTAAGAAATGTCACATGAGTTTTTATTTAATGAATATATTTGCATCATACACATCAGTTCTCTTTCCCAGGCCATGCATTTGTGTTTCTCCTCACCTAGGAATGGTATTAATGCTGAAATAATATTGCAACAAAAAATTGTTAGGCAATTTAAATGAATGGAACTGGATGCAGTTGAAATACTTGCTGGCTGAATCTTAGATTCAGCATAAACAGAAAATCTATTTCAAATCTTTTTTCCAGATTTGCATCAGATATTTATAGCTGCTGTACTAGTTATATGTATCCTCTAAATGATTTAGAAAATGTTCAGTACACGAAACAGAGTAGAAAAATTGCTGAGCTGTGCCTGAGAAGTTTCTCATTGTCTCTGTGTAATTTCAGACAGCAAACATCCCTCTGGTGTCAGAGCTTGGTATAGATAACGTCCACTTTGATGATTTCTCCCTTGATACGGATACCATGATAACAGCAGCCCTCCGGATGTTCATGGAGCTTGGAATAGTCCAGAAATTTAGAATTGACTATGAGGTAACCATCTGCTCTGCTGAGATAATCAGCTGCTTTTGTGTTAGCAAAGGGAGTACCCATTTGTACTTGTTCATGTTCCTGATGCAATTTTTGTTTTCCATTTCAGACACTGTGTAGGTGGCTTTTGACAGTGAGGAAAAATTATCGAATGGTTCTATACCACAACTGGCGGCATGCTTTCAACGTGTGTCAGCTTATGTTCACCATGTTAACTGTAAGTACGTAAGTGGCAGAAGAGATCACGTTCCCATCCCTCTTGCTTAATATCCAAACATTAATCAACATTAATGGCTTGTAATTAAAAATGTATATAATCATTTTGTGAGATACGGGTGCTGAAGAGAAAAATGTGTTTTGGCTACAGCATGTTGCATATTCTCCTTGGGGTGGAGTGTCTTTAATAACCTTTTGTTCTACTGCCACCACTAAATCCCTTTCAGGGTTTAGGAATCTAGAGTCCTCTGTTAGGGAGGGGATAGGCAGGGTATAAATACAATAAATAAATAAATAAATAAATAAATAAATAAACAAACAAACAAACAAACAAACAAACAAACTGTAAGGTAACATAACTGGGTGGAATGCAGGAAGAGGTTGGAGAGCAGAAACACTTCGTTAACACAGGAAAGGAAGGAAGGACAAATTCATTTGTATTAATTAACTTAAAAAACAGGTTCACTTATTTCTACACATCTGTATCCTCTCAATATTAGCATACCTTGGACCTAAAATTATTGCTAACTGACAGGCGAGGTATTCCCAGGTTTAGACTCTGAGCCTTCCTCAAATGTGTCCTCCTACAGTTTCTCCCAATCCCTCCTGGAACATAAACCTGGGAGGAGGTGCCCAGTGTTGTCACCCTTTGGCCCTTCCATCTCCCAATCATCACACAGCAGCACTCAGTATACAATGTTTGTAGCTTTCCAATGTTCATAGAAGAATTGGTGGCAGTTGTGTAATCAATCTTATTTTTATGGAGTCCTTGGTGCTCTCTGAGCTTGGTTGTTTGCTTGCAGACATGTCATTACCCAACTAGGTAACATCATCAGTGTGAGTGAGTGTGGGGTTTGCTCCCTGTTTATATACAGTAGCTTGCCCTGCCAGTGTTGGTGGGGGTGTGGTTTCCTCCTTGGTGGTTCCTTGATTGTTGTTGTTTATTCGTTTAGTCGTTTCCGACTCTTCGTGACTTCATGGACCAGTCCACGCCAGAGCCCTCTGTCGGCCGTCACCATCCCCAGCTCCCCCATGGTTGAGTCTGTCACCTCCAGAATATCATCCATCCATCTTGCCCTTGGTCGGCCCCTCTTCCTTTTGCCTTCCACTTTCCCTAGCATCAGCGTCTTCTCCAGGGTATCCTGTCTTCTCATTATGTGGCCAAAGTACTTCAGTTTTGCCTTTAATATCATTCCCTCAAGTGAGCAGTCTGGCTTTATTTCCTGGAGTATGGACTGGTTTGATCTTCTTGCAGTCCAAGGCACTCTCAGAATTTTCCTCCAACACCACAGTTCAAAAGCATCTATCTTCCTTCACTCAGCCTTTCTTATGGTCCAGCTCTCGCAGCCATAGGTTACTACGGGGAATACCATTGCTTTGACTATGCGGATCTTTGTTGTCAGTGTGATGTCTCTGCTCTTAACTATTTTATCAAGATTTGCCATTGCTCTCCTCCCAAGAAGTAGACGTCTTCTGATTTCCTGGCTGCAGTCAGCGTCTGCAGTAATCTTTGCGCCTAGAAATACAAAGTCTGTCACTGCCTCCACTTTTTCTCCCTCTATTTGCCAGTCATCAATCAAGCTCGTTGCCATAATCTTGGTTTTTTTGAGGTTTAACTGCAACCCAGCTTTTGCACTTTCTTCTTTCACCTTCGTCATAAGGCTTCTCAACTCCTCCTCGCTTTCAGCCATCAAAGTGGTATCATCTGCATATCTGAGATTGTTAATGTTTCTTCCAGCGATTTTAACTCCACCCTTGGATTCCTCAAGCCCAGCACGTCGCATGATGTGTTCTGCGTACAGGTTGAATAGGTAGGGTGAGAGTATACAACCCTGCCATACTCCTTTCCCAATCTTAAACCAGTCCGTTGTTCCGTGCTCTGTTCTTACCGTTGCTACTTGGTCGTTATACAGATTCCTCAGGAGGCAGACAAGATGACTTGGTATCCCCATACCACCAAGAACTTGCCACAATTTGTTATGATCCACACAGTCAAAGGCTTTAGAATAGTCAATAAAACAGAAATAGATGTTTTTCTGAAATTCCCTGGCTTTCTCCATTATCCAGCGGATATTGGCAATTTGGTCTCTAGTTCCTCTGCCTTTTCTAAACCCAGCTTGTACATCTGGCAATTCTCGCTCCATGAATTGCTGGAGTCTACCTTGCAAGATCTTGAGTATTACCTTGCTGGCATGTGAAACCTTGATTAGGGTATTGTTTTCTATTTGATTGTTTGTCTGGTGTTAATCCCTGCTTATCTGGGTGTAGGCTGCCGGAGAGGGTGTGTTCTGCTCTTTTTGTTTCCTTCTTAGCTTTTTTATTCTCTCTTTTGAATGGTGTATAAATGTGGTTTATCTCTATGTGTCTATTGATGGCTGATTTATCTGAATGCCAAGCTTCCAGGAATTCCCTAGCATTTTGGGATTTAGCTTGGTCTAGGATGCTCACAATTTCCCAGTTGAAACTATGGTTGAGTCTGTCCATGTGTTGTGAGTTTACAGAGTTTTCATCATGTCTTCTGCTGTTACAGTCCTAACACTGTATGTTGTAGATGACTCCTTTTTCTTCTTCTTGGGCTGCTAGGTCTTTTGGTTTACTTAAGATGTTTTGGAGGGCTTTAGTTGGTTTGTGTGCTATGGTGATGCTGTGTGGTTGTAATAGTCTGTTGGTGGTTTCTGAGATGTTTCTGATGTATGGCAGTGTTATCCTTTTCATAGCTTGTGTTGGTTGTGCTGTAGTGGGTTGAGCAGTCAGGCACTTTTTGATAAAGTTCCAGTTTGCTGGAAGATGTTGTATAGGCTGTTTGTTTCCTTTTTCTGGTGTTCTGGGTTCCTGCAGTGCGTTTTGCTCATCAGAGAGCACCAAGGACTCCACAGTTCAAACCTGAGCTATACATATTCTCTTCTGTTGGTAATCTTATTTTTAAATACTCTCATATTACACAATGGCTTACATAATAAAGATGGTGATTTAAAAAAAAACTGTTCTAGTTGCCTATCTACCCAGCTGCCTCCCTACTTAAATAAGGTGCAGTCCAATGGTTTGGTATATCAAGTCCCATTTTAAAAAAAATCAAAAATACAAAAATTTGAGATGCATATATTTTTAAATTTTACTTGAGAACTTGTATCCATCCATCCATCCATCTATCTCAGAATCTTTTTTTTAGAAAAATGCTGGACAAATTGCATCAGAGACGTCTTTAGTTATCTTGCTGCGTGTATTTGGGATGGATATGGCCTTTTCCATCCAAACATTTCATGAGAAAACACTTTGAATGCAAAAGACTTAAAAGATAGAAAAGGGACATTTTGGAAAGGGTAACCAAAATAAATCATCTGAGGGTTTTGAAACTTAATAATTTTAATGGATCAATATAAAAAACAAGCTCTATAGAACTTCTAAGTATCACTTTGAAATATGTGTCACACTAATAGAATTTTTAATTTAAGACTTCCTCTAGATGGAGCTCAAAGGCCAGGTTTCTTTTAGGCTGCTTTCTGGAAGTGATTGGAAGTATGTTTTGTTCTCTGAGAAATGGCCTTCTTTCATTTGGATAAAATAACTGTCAGTAACAGGATAAAACAAATCTGCTATTGTTCATTTTAGTAGGATTGTGCATTGATGTTTTGGTAGCGGATCTGTATATGTTTGTACAAAAGCCTTTCAAATACTTTCAAAGAAGTTGACCACTTCCCACACTAATTTTCCCATTTTTTATACTGCAGAACGTTTAAGTCAGCTCAGGCCTTCTTTACAATAGTTGATCTCCTAGTGGCAGAAATTTTGGAACTCCATTATTGGGAATATCTTCACACCAGTCTGTTTCCCCATCACCTCTGTCCCAGTAATCAGCTTATGGAGTTTTGCCTTATGCTTGTCACTGAATGTAGCCTCTAGATGCTTTGATGTTTTTAATTTAATTGGGCAGATCACCAAGCAACAAAGTATAACATGGGTCCACTTGAGAGCCGGGCATTTCAGATGTTACAATATTGCAGTAAGTAAGAATATAGTCTTTTAGAGAACTCACATTTTATTTTATTTCTTTTTTCTTTTACTCACCCTTTTATTTGTTCAGAATTCCAACTGGGACATGTAGCACTGTCAGCATCCTTTGACATATGGTCCCAGCAGTCACACCATAATATAACCAAGGAACAGTTGTGTCATAATGATCGGACCAAGTAGCTAAAAAAACTCCTTTCCAAGATTACATTATGTGTTCTGTAAGTACTATCCTGTGATCCCCTCTGATAAGTAAAACAAAGAATTGCATGCCCTGATTGAGAAAAAAAAACTCCATGATATATACAGGAATGCATCAGCTAGACTCAGTTATGCCTCTGGCATCTTCTGTCTGGTTTCCCATCTTGCTTCAGGCACCACTGTAATGTCCTTACCCTTAATTGTTTCAGATTTCAGAACCATTTTACATCTACGATCAGCAACATAATATATGTATGATTGACTTGGAAAGTTTCACCAGCTCATGTCCCTCTTGCCTTCTGTACACACGCTTCTACTCCAGATGTATCTATGATATCGTTGTCACTCAGATAGAAAGGAGAGCAGTTCCATGAAGATATCAAAAATGTCAGTCTCAGCATCAGCTTACAAAACAAATACCTCCGTGCAAGTCTGTGATGACTAGAGGCATTTACACAAGGGGCTTGGGCTTTTTTCCCAATACATTTAGCACCATGCCCATCTTTTCACGCCACTTCCCTTACTGAGCAGCTCAGCGATTAACATCTGGCTCGGCTTGGCTCAGGAGGAATGGCAAAAAAAGGCATTTTAGAATTGAAAGTGTTGGGGCTTCAGGGTAGGCAGTTTCCCCCTGCTTCCTCCTCCGTGGTTCAGGTATCAGAGTATTTTCAAGCCCTGCTCATAGCAACCAGCCATTGACGTTTTTTAAATACCAAGAAAAGCAACAAGACAGGAACTGAGGATGAGAATGAGATGCGTTATAAACTGGATACTGTCCATGGGCCTGTCCCAGATTATCCGGGACCCAACTCGAGACAGTGGTCTCACTCCGGACTTGGTTTTCTTGTCCAAGCAGTGGCAATGTGATCTGAGGGGAGAGCTAGATCTGTCCCCGTTGTCATGGTCAGACCATGCCCTGGTGGCCCTGAGATTCTCTTGTGCTGCCCCACTCCGCTGGGAGGCAGGACCCATTTGATTGGTCCGCCCCTGGCAACTTATGGACCCGATGAGGTTTCAGAGGGAGCTGGGGGTTATACCCGAGGACCTGCTGCATGGTCCAGCGGAGGTCCTGGCCTCAGCCTGGAATAGGGAGGCAGCCAGGGGCTTGGACAGGATCGCACCTGTGCGACCTCTCTTGCCCCGTTCAACCTGTCACTCCCCGTGGTTCACGGAGTAGTTGAGGGTTTTGAAGAGGGTTAAGAGACATCTGGAGCACCACTGGAGGAAGATGAAGACTGAATCTGACCAAACACAATCTACAGCCGCTATTAAGGCCTAGTGGCGGTAAGAGCGGCGAAACGTGAATATTTCTCCACTCTTATTGCATCCGCAGAATGCCACCCGACGGCCCTGTTTAAGATTACTCTATCTCTTTTGGGTCAGGTAGATTCAGTGACCCATTTACAGGGCTGTTCAGAAGAGTTTTCTGAGCATCTGCAGGATAAAATCACTCGGATCCATTCCAAGTTGGATTCTAAGCGTGAGGCACAGTCTGGGGAGATGGTGAGGGAACGTACTTACCCTGTTATCTGGGAATGGTTTGATTCTGTTGGGCCTGATGAAGTGGACAGGATCCTCCAGGATCCTCCAGACTGTAAATGCCACCACATGCCATCTAGACCCATGCTCTTCCTGGCTGGTAAAATCAGCCCAGGAGGTGACATGTGGTTGGGTCCAGGCAATGGTTAATACATCTTTGAGGGAGGTGGTGTTCCCGGCTGCGTTTAAGGAGGTGCTGGTGCACCCCCTCCTCAAGAAACCATCCCTGGACCCTACTATATTGGACAATTTTCGTCCTGTCTCCCTCCTTCCCTTTTTGGGAAAGGTGGTTATGTCAGGGTAGCGCATATACTGTATTGAGGTGTTCCGTGAGGATGCAAAATAAATTGACAGCTCGCAGTCTGTTATAGACAAACTGTACACAGACCTTTACTGTACAATATTCACAGAACCAGAACTTACAATACATCAACCACCAGCCACACCCACAACCCATGGTGCACTTCTCTATATAAAGTGGTTTGTGTTGTGTCATGTATCCACACCCTCAAGGTGTGAGCCCTCATCGAGCTAAGCTAATCACATAACACAGCTCAGCTGTGCTCTGTCATTTCCATATTTACACTGACAAAATTCTTACTCCAGGGTAAAACCCTGACAGGTTGAGAAAGTGGTGGCGTTGCAACTGCAGAGGATTCTGGAGGAAACGGATTATCTAGACCCCTTCCAGTCAGGTTTCAGGCCAGGATATAGGACGGAGACTGCATTGGTCGCACTTATAGATGATCTCTGGCGGTAGCAGGATGGAGGGAGTGCATCCATCCTGGCTCTCTTGGACCTCTCAGCGGCTTTCGATACCATCAACCATGGTATCCTTTTGGAATGGCTCAAGGAGTTGGGGGTGGGTGGTGTAGTTTTACGCTGGTTCACCTCCTTCCTCCAGGGCCGTTCCCAATCGGTGGTGATATGAGAGGAGAGATCTGAGCTGCAACCCCTCTTGTGTGGGGTGCCACAGGGTTTGGTTCTCTCTCCTCTCCTATTTAACATCTACATGAAACCACTGGGCGAGATCATCCGTCACCACGGGATGAGGTATCACCAGTATGCTGATGATACCCAGTTATATATCTCCATCCCGGGTGAAGTAAGTGATGCAGTTGCTGCCCTATCTCAGTGCCTGGGGGCTGTGGGGGTCTGGATGGGGAACAACAGGCTTCAACTGAACCCTGGTAAGACGGAGTGGATTGATAGCCCCTCTGTATCCAGGAAGTGGTCATCTTTGGTTCTGGATGGGGTAGCACTGCCCCATTCAGAACCAGTGCAGAACCTGGGGGTCCTCCTGGACTCACGACTCCTGCTCAAAGAGCAGGTGGCAGTTGTGGCCAGAAGGGCCTTCGCGCAACTTCGGGTTGTGCGCCAGCTACGCCCATTCCTGGATCGAGATGCCCTCCGAACAGTCACTCATGCCCTTGTCATCTCCCATATAGACTATTGCAATGTGCTCTACATGGGGCTACCCTTGAAGAATATCCAGAAGCTTCAGCTGGTCCAGAATGAGGCCGCGCGGACAGTTATTGGTGCCGTAAGATCGGCACACATGACACCACTGCTGCACAAGCTGCATTGGGTACCACTTTGCTTCCGGGTCCAATTCAAGGTGTTGGTTATCACCTTTAAAGCCCTACATGGCATGGGACCAGGTTACCTGAAGGACCATCTCATCCCCATAACATCGACCCGCCCCACCTGGTCATGCAGAGAGGGCATGCTACGGACCCCACCAACAAGGGAGTTTCATCTGGCTGGGTCCAGGAGGTGGGCCTTCTCTGCAGTGGTGCCCGCCCTTTGGAATATCCTGCCCCCAGAGTTGAGGCAGGCTCCCTCGCTCCCGGCCTTCCGGAAGAATTTGAAGACCTGGTTCTGCCACCTTGCCTGGGATGGGAAAGGCAATAGTTCCTCCTGGGGGTGGCTGGCGCCATAGTGCCCTCCCTATTATATGAGATTTTATCATCCCTTGGATTTTATATTTATTTATTTTATTTATATTGGGTTTGGATTGTAATTTTGTGTTTATATGTTTTTAACTGTTGATTTTATTGTAAACCGCCCAGAGTCCCCCGTTTGGGGCGGTGATAGAAATTTAAATAATAAATAACTAAATACTGATTTTTGTGCTCCCCTGTTGGTCAGCTGAAGAAAGTGCTGATCAACTCTCAGCTGTATGAATATGATAAATGAGAATATTCCCATAGTGACTTGGAAGTATTTCTGGGGGTTTAGGAACTGAGCATGGTGACTGTGTGGAAATGCTCTATATCCACAAACTATTTGCGCATGCTCTTCTGCTGCAAATAAATAATATATAATTTCATTTATTCAAGACTCCCCATCAGGACTAAATCATACCTTCCTTTATTCAGAATCTTTAAAATATGGCTGGCTTAAAGTAACACAGTTAAATGAAACCTTACCTGAACCTCTTTACAATACATCATTATTCTTTATTCATTAGTCTTCTACTTTAAAGTACCCTCCATATGCTGTCATTTGGCCACAAAAGTCACATTTGCAGTGAACAGCAACTTCAGAAGGAAAGAATCAGCCAGTAACAATGAGTTTTGGTGGGAAATGTAAGCCCATGATCAAGAGGATTAGGGATACATTCTGGAATACGAGTTTGTCTGGTGGTTCTTTCAAAAATAATTGACCAAACCAAGTCTTATTTTTTAAAAAAAGTATGAGTACAGTAACTTGTAATTTGAACCTTACTCAGCAGGAAGACAGGTCTTGCTGAAAAAGGGATGATCTATTATTGTCGCCCTAGTTAAAGTTTCTGAATTATACACTGAAGATTAATACAGAATATTTATCTTCCAGTCATGTAGGCCTTCGGGGCTAAGCAACTCCTAGCTAACTATCAGCAGTGACTCAATCAACAGTGAACCAAGTACATGGGCTCAGAAACTAAACCTTGGTCAAATGTGGGCTATAAAAATGCAGGCAGACGACCGCTAGATGGTAGCAAAGAGATACCTACAACTCAAGCTTTGGTACATCCAGTAGCTGTCTGTGTGTCTGCTCAGGGAACTGAACTCCTCTCATAGTAATACAAATACATTATCTTTTACAGCTTCCAATGTAATATATGTCATCACCTGTCAACAGAGCCCTATCTAGATTGATTGATCGATTATTTCAATTTGGAGGCAGCCCGATAGTACAGTAACTCTGGGCAGATCCTAGATAAAAATTAAAAGAAAACAAAATATATCAAGAGAAGTAAGACAGCTGACTGGAAACGAAAGCCCAAAAAGCCAAGCAGCCAGTAACCAGCCAAGGCAAATATCTGTAGGGCAGACAGATCTGGTGTTTTTTTTTTTAAAAAAAGAAAAAGAATTATTAACATAACTTGGCTGATGGATGATTCAAATTTTAAAAAAATTCTAGCCGATTATACCTTCCTGATTTGTTTAGAAAAAATAGTTATTACAAACAAATAGCTATTAAATTTGGTTTACTGACAGACCTCTTTTCTAATGGACTGAACCAAGATTAGAGATGGTTAGGGTCCTGAATAGATTAAACAAGAAGTACTGTATTCATGATAACATTTCTCAGATTGTTAGTGGAAATGTACAAGTCTGTTGGAGTGTATTGGGGAAATAGTATTGGGGGTTAGGCTGTGCCCACTTGGAAGCAGTACTTGACATATGTGTCTGTAACCATGTGACAATAATGTAAAATGTTTGTTACAATATGTAACAATATGTAACAAACCACCATTATGTCAGAATGGTGTGGGTGTCATGACATCACTGTGCAAAGGATGCAGTTATATACTTGCATCATGATATCTGATGCATGTATGTAAGTTGTGTTATTATAGCATGTGTTGTAATTCCGCAGCCACCCACCCCTAACCACATGCACTCCCCATGCAGATGCCCATGTGAGAATGAGCACACTACCTTTCTTTGATTAAATAATGCTGCCATGTCTTTTTCCAGCCTTTTGCACAAGCCTAAAAAAGAAGATGCCATCACCTTAAGGCAGGGCTTTCCAAAGTTTTCCCGCGGCGACACACCAACTGCTGTTGGTGTGTCGCTGCGGGAAAACCCGGAAGTGCCGCCGTTGCGGTAGCGTGCAAAAACCCGGAAGCGCTGCTGCCGCTTTCGAGTTTTTGCGCGCCACCGTTGGTGTGTCGCCGCGGGAAAACCCAGAAGCGCTGATGATGATCAGCACTTCTGGGTTGTGTGGAGACACACCAGACTGTGTGTGGCGACACACTTTTGTGTCGCGACACAGAGTTTGGAAAGCTCTGCCTTAAGGCATAGCTTTCCAAACTGTGTGTCGCGACACAGTACTGTGTCGCCTGTGGTGTGTCACGCGAAAACCCGGAAGTGCTGATGGCGCGCTGAGGTAGCATGTGGCGGTGGCAGCGCACCATCAGCGCTTCCAGTTTCGCACGACACACCTGCACACTGCCGCTGCTGCGCGCACCACCACGCTGCCGCTGCTGCCATTACTATCTGTCACCAACAGGAAAAGTTTGGAAAGCTCTGCCTTAAGGAGTCAGTTCTTTAAAGTGACTATTAACCTAGTGGCATCTTTGTAGAGGAGCTTATGGGAGAAACGGGGGGGGGAAAGTTGTAGCTGCTTTGATAATAGCAGAGGGAAGTTATATATCGTGTAGTGGTTAAGATGTTGGACTAGGAGCCATGGAATCCCACTGGGTGACTTTGGAGCAGTCCCTCTTTCTCAACCCAACCTACCTCCCAGGGATGTTGTTGTGAGGGAAAATAGGAAAAAGGGGTACTATGCATTTTGAACAAAAGGTGGGACATAAATGTGATATCTAGATAAAGCTTGCATCATTTTGGAAGCATATAAAGGCATAGTGCAGGGGTGGGCAACGTCAGGCCTGCGGGCCGCCTAAGGCCCGCGGGGCTCCTGCCCGCAAACCCCACCCCTTCCACGTGATTGGCTCCCGCCCGCAAACCCTGCCCCCCAGTGCTTGTGATTGGCTCCCGCCCGCAAACTCCGGCCCCCGGTCCGCGGAAATCCCAGAAACCCCGCCCCCCACCCCCCCGGTCCCTGGTTATAAATATCCAAATGGCCCTTGGCCGAAAAAAGGTTCCCCACCCCTGGCATAGTGCAAAAGATAACATTTAAGTCTTCCCGCCACCTAATTTTCTACCTCTAATTCTATTGTGACAGTTGTCCCTGAGGAAAAATAATACGGATTGAGTACTTTCAGGCAAGGTATTTCTCATGCAGAACCCTGTCTTGTTAACAGAATTTCATGAAGATTGTGAATTACATGTTTTTCTGTTTAGAAGCCTCATGTATTTTTCCAGTGTCCCTTCCATTTATCTATTTCCATTTAAAAAGTATGTTATTCAAGAATGTACAGAAATGCTACACAATACTTTTGATTATTACTGTTAAGACCTTTTAATCAGAGAGCATCCATTACACAGGCACCTGACCAAGTGGGTTTTTTAGCAGTTTTGAAAGTAAGGTGAATTTTGATGGAGAAGATGGTTCAGAGAGATACTAATTCCCTCTCCTCTAGTTTGCTCTGATAAAAACTGGAGCTGTTTTCTGGCTTTTTTTCCACTAACAGTTAAAAGGTCTGGAGATCCCAATATTATCTCATATGTCCCATGCAGTATGACACAAATCCATAACAATTGGGAAAGCCTGACCCTGCCTATAATATTGATAAATTCATTCATTTCAAGTGATTGGACCTTGTGGCTTGGGTTGTCTTCAACACATACAGTATTTGGTCTCAGAATGTGTTATGACCTTGGTGTGCTTATTTAAAGCAACTCTAGAGGACCTCCAGCTGGACACCTGGAGTTCTAGTGAATCCTCATAACTGAGGGCAGAACCTGCTATATCTCCAGTATGTGCACCTGTTACCGTTTCAGAGCCCAAAAAAGAGTAGAAATTGACTGACTGCTCTTAAAAGAGCCCAAATTTAATATTACATAGAAAAAACAGTATTCATATTTCTGACAATATCAGTATGTTTAAAACTGTAACTAAAATCAACAGATCAAAAAATAAATGTAAGTTATTTTACTAAGGTTTCTTTTTTCATAACTGGTACTTATAAATGATCATAAAACTGTTCTAGGTGCAAAATCACACCAGTAATGATGTTACTAAATTCTAAAGCTAAGATGAATTATAGATACTGTGAAATATATGCACTGTACATGTTGTATCACTTCATCCAGATCCATTTTCTTCCTAAGCATTCTTCCACTCGTCATAGAATGAAATAATTTTCATAACTTATTTGTAATAGAGAGGTTGAGGGAGGAAATATGGAAGCATGTGATCATCTTAGTTGTTATAATAATGCTAACATTGAGATTGGACTACAGCATAGCAGTTAGCACCTCTATGACAGTAAACACACTCATTCCCTTTGATTTTTTATATCCTGTTTTAAATATGGATATTGTATATTTGAAAATGACATTTGTGATGTTAGTGGTGATTAGGTTCAGCAAAACAGAAGGTTCATAAATAATATATATTGGGATGGGATACTTTTAGAAAACTTGCACATATTCTCTAATCCTGTCCTCATGTTTAGGAAAAGTTATAGTTGATATTGGCAGTTTCAATGATACATTATATAAATATTGCATTGGTAGGAAATAATGCTGAAAATCATCCAAATCTGCAGAAAATTTTTATTTTTATTTTTGATTACACAAATTACAGTTGATTTCAGTATAACTTCCTAACACTAGGAACTATACACAGATGAATTCAGCAATGCAAGATGGAAATGATGATGGCTCACAGTTGTTACGTGGCATTAGATTGAGGATTAGAATTATTCTATTTTCTTTTAGAATAATCAGTTATTGTTGTATGTTTGTATATGTGCACATACATAGTTGATTGGAGTTTCATGTGATTTCTTGTGCATTTTAAATAATTTTTAAAGATGGTTACTTACACCCTTAAAGGACTTTGTGGATGCATCATTATACCTTGTAAGAAAGACTGTCTGAGGATCTTGCATCCCATTGTGTAAGCTTTAAAATATGGCAGTCTTCTGGTGAATAGGGTCAAGGTTAGTTTTTAATGACCATATTGTTTTAAATATAGCAAACCATCTTTAATCTCCAGATGGAGTTGTGTTAGAAATTCAAAAGTTGGATTAGAAATTCAAAATTCAAAAAGATGTGTTAGAAATTCAAAACCAAATGTAATTACATTTTTATTTAAAGCCACACAGAGAACATGGTAGCATGCAAATATAAGAAAAGAAATATAATAATAAAACGTTTGTGTACAGTACTGGGATTCTTGGAAGCCAAATTCCAAGGCTCAGCACCTAGGTCATTGCAGAACCATGCCTGCTAAGGGAATTACAGGTTGAACTGAAAAGTTATATATGTTATTACAGGTTGATTGGAAAGTCATCATTTTGGCAGAAAGGAGGGCAATCAATCAGAAAATGAGACAGAATGATTCACCTGGCTCTATAAAGATTTAGCACATCTTTTGATAGGTCACAAGATCTATCCAATTGCTTTTCACACTCTTATCTTTGCTCTTGACCAGGAACCAGAATATGGTGAGGTGTTTGCATTCACATTCCTCCCACCTTGTGAGCTTGCAAACAACCCAAGAAGAAGTCTTTAATAAATATGGTTATGTAGGAATATGCTCACACCCATTCTAACTCCACTATCATCTCCCAGCAACTTTTTTTCCCCTTCTGGTAGTTGCATATATTTCCATCCCATTTTAATTTTTTATATGGTTTATGTGGCCCATGTAGGATGGTGAGGCTCACATTTTGATTTGCAGCATGTTAGCTACCTGGTTTTTTTTCATTAAAATGGTTATAATTCATTTTAAAAATCAGATGTAAAGGAGGCAGCCTTGTGGGTGTAGGGATGAAATGGTAGATTACTCACATTCTACTAAAGTAGGTGAAGGGTTACCTAGCCACTTTCTTAAGGCAAGAGTTTTCAAACTTTTTCAGTTCAAAAACCCTGCTTGAGAAACAAAGAAGAAAGTTAAGAGTGCTTAAGAGAAAGGGAGTAAGAGGGGAGAGAGGCAATTTAATTGAGCAGAATTAAAGGTGGGCAAGTAAAGTAAAGGATATAACCAGTTATAAAACAAAAGAGGCAGACTAGTGGCCCCAGAGACTATCCTTTTGTAAAAAAAGTACAGAATTTTGTTGATGTATCTCTTTAAAGAGAAACAACTTACATTTCATACCATCTACTGGTATAATGTTATTGTTAAATAAGGTTGTAATTGTTTGCAATTAAATGGCCTTCACTTGATTATAAGCCTGTTCTAGTGGCTGCCATTTATATCTGTCATCAATAGCTGTCTATGTTTATGTAACCAGATCATATTATAATGGGAAAAGAGGTATGTGCAGCTCAGCTCCCTGGGCTTATTAATCTTAGTTCTGACAGTAATATGCTGCTGTGGTGGTTTATGTTGGTCTGAGTTAAATAGATCCGTGGGTCCAGTCTAGAATATGTTTATGACCTATTTTCAGCGGAATTATTGTCACTAATCACACTTTTCTGGCACTTAAAAAAGACCACTATGTTGTTTTGTAATCCTGGAAGAAGTGCATATGATTTTCAAAAGCTTACTTTTGAAGCTTCATTTCTTTTTTTATTAATATTTTAACCCCATCTGTAGGTCATGCCATTAATGCAGCTTTAAAATTTTAAAATAACTTCCCAGCATTGCAGTTTTTTATATGCTTAATGATTTATACTGTTACCCTGTATGGCTTGGCCTTTGAGAGCTATAGACCTAGTAGTGCAACTTACACATCCATCATTTTAACTCACATGACTGCTCTCATTGATTATAATGAGACTACTCTTGTGAGTACAGAAATTTGATTGTAGGATCGACCTCAAGATTAGATCCACTCTTTTATCAACTATATTTCTTCAGATAATCTTTTCAACTTTTTTTTCCTTCATATTCACAACGGATATATAGAAGAAATAATTAAATTTAGAGTACTAATAACAAAACACATAAAAGTAGACCAGGTAGAATGTAATTCATCTCCTCACATAAAGAATGACCTTTATAATTATGTTTAGACTCTGGCTCTAGTGAGTTGAGATAATTTATTCTTCAGCAAAAAAAAAAAAAATCTCTTACCCTCTTACACTATGCTGTGCATAATCCTTTCCAGGCTTACATTTTGAAAGTAAGGAGAGCATAATTTTTTCTCTAGTCTCTTATTTTACAAACCAGATATATCTTTCTGTGCTCATGCTGAATTTGCACTGGCAATGATTCCTTTGGAATTATCACTCATAATTGATATTAGCCCACTTCATTGCAAGATTTATTGCACACAAATCATATGACAGTGAGGAGAAGGATGGTATCGGGTTTGAACATGTTTCTTTATATAGTAATGATGTCTTGCATTATGCTGGCATGGCAACCTTTCCTAAGCTGTTGTGCGACCTCAGCAAGGTAAGTCAACAACGCTTATTCATTTAACATTGACCCAGTGTGCAGACGCTGTGAAAAAAAGAAAATTCCATATTGGTGAATCACTAGGAGAGGAATCAAATTGTCCATAGCATAATCCCTTTGTACAATGCTGAGAGGCAGCCCCGTCAAAACAGTGTGTGTGGTTGTGGTCATCAGGTTATCATAAACTTGAAAAGATGCAGAAAAGGACAAGTTAGATGATCAGGTACCTGGAGCAGAGGCATCCACAGGAACAACTGCTTTCATCAAAAAGATAAAAGTTTTGATTGTGTCATTACAATGCAAGTTCTCCATTGTTTGTATGTGTTTATGATGTCACAACACATGTACAAAAGGGGAAAAGTATGGGCCATGATGGTGTGATGTTTTTATCATTTGCACCCTGTGGATACTGCAGACCTGCAGGAATTTTCCTATGGGAAATGTTTTTGAGGCTTTTTTGTGTGGATATATGAATGAATGAATGAATGAATGAATGAATGAATGAATGAATGAATGAAATGAAGAAAATGGATACTAAAGTTTTTCTCCCTCTTACAATCCTAAAACTGGAAGCACTCAGTGGAATTAAATGATGGGAAATCCAGGACATATAAGAGAAAGTATTTCTTTACACTGGACATAACTTGTGGAATTCACTCTCATAAAATGGAATGTTACCCATCAATTTGGATCTCTCTAAAAGGAGATTAGATTGATTCATGGAATGAGACTATCAGTGGTTACTAGTCTTCATAGCTAGATATTACCTCCTGTATCTGAGGCAAAATGGCTGGGTTTGCTCAATATGCTAAGGTGTAAACCATGATTTAAGAACCACAGTAACTGAGTTCATGCAGTTCTTTAGGCCAAAACCAAGCAGATCATTTAATAGAATAATGTGAAGTGGGAACCCAGTCCATGCTTCTCCGTATTCGTGTTTCTCAAGTTGCTCTATGGGAGCATGAATGGAAAAAAAAGCTGTTGTGCTCATGTCCTGCTTGCTGACTCCCATAGATATCTGGTTGGCCAATGTGGGGACAGAATGGGCTAGATGGGTTTTTGATCTGATCAAGCATGGCTCTTTTGATGTTCTTACTACATTTTAGATATACACTATTTTTCATCAAAGAGAAAAGGATGGCATAGAAGTTCCTTTGGTTAGCTTTAAACTAACTCTGTTCAGTAGGTTAAGTAATCCAGTAAATTTCATATCTAGGGGGCTTTGAGCTGGTATGTTTCTCCCTTTAGCCTCCAGTGCTCAAGCCTCTAACTTTCTAATCTCTATTTTTCTGAAACACCCCCCCCAAACTTAACCGATGTGGCATAGTGCCATTATTCAGTACTATTGAAAAGAAATAGTGTGTTTAATGAGTAAGAAAGTATGGAAAACTGAGAACAATTATCTTACAAGGCAAGCTAAAGCTTCTACTGTATATAAAAAAGCTCCTTTCTGTCATGCCCCCACCCCAGCTGAATTCTGGCTAGGGATGAGATTTATTCATACATATCTGAAGTGCATCTGTGTAGAGAAGGATGATTTAGATGATGCTCTGTGATCAGAATCCTTTTTATTGTTGTTTTTATTGGACACCCTACCAGTTGAAAAACATTCTGTTCAATGATTCACTGATGTGAAACCAATTAGCTATAGCCCAGCTTGGCCAACTAGCTTCCTTGTTAAATCATCATCAAAATAGCAGGGTTCAATAGAACTAAGGCATTTATAACATTACCATTTGGCAATATTGCAACAGTGCACATCTGAACTTTTTGCACATACGTATGAGCTAGTTCTAGCTGATATAATTAAAGCCAGAGGTTTTTGCTTCACTACATATGGAGGGCATTAGAATTATGAACAACTCTTTAGCTGTTTACATCCTGCTTTTCCTTTAGGAGTTTAGGGGGTGTACACAGCATTCCCACCTCCCATTTCCCCCCCAACAGCAACTCCGTGAGGTAGGTTTGGCTGAGAGAGAATGACCCAAGTCATCCAGTGAGCTTCTGTGGCTTAAGATGATCTCAGTTCTCGTCCCACACCTTAACCACTACCTTATCCTGACTTTCACGCATCAAGCTTAACTGCTAGTAGGTCTCAGTCCTTCCTCCAACATCCATTTATCTGATTTCTAACAACAGCTTAAAAGTGACTGCGTTTATTGACATTGCCAATATTTTTTTTCTATTTTCAGACAGCAGGATTTCAGGAGATTCTGACAGAAATAGAAATTTTAGCTTTGATTGTTGGATGTTTATGCCATGACCTTGATCACAGAGGAACAAACAATGCCTTTCAAGCCAAGTATGTTTTTCCAGTCTTATTTGTTTGTTTTGTTTGTTTTGAAAATGACTATTTTAGAAGTTAGAGAAAGCATTGGTTTCAAGGCATATGTAATAAAATTGTATTTCTCTGCATTTCTTAAAAGGAAAACTTAATTTCCCTTTAAATTGTTTTTGTATCATGACTTAGCTTGCCACATATGAATATCCATCTAGCATAACATTAGAATTAGGCAGAATTGGAGTGTGCCTTTGGTTGAAACAATGCCTTTATTGACATAACCACTTATGGCAAAGGATAAAAAATGTGGCCCTTTATTCCATGAATTTTCAGCTAGTATTAAGGAAATACAAGCACGTGCATTCAAAACAGAAGAAAGCATTTACACAAATGGTGTTTTGTTTCGTTAAGACAGGCAGAGTCCCGCAGAATGCAAGAAAACTGCATTCTGTGCTAATTCGTGGTTTGTGTATGACACGGACAACTTTTTGTGAGAGTTCCTGGGTTTTTACGAAACGATCAACTCTAACTGGTTGATGAGTTGGATTATAATCACTCATCCACTGCTCCACTTCATAACAGGCAACCTCTCCCAACTACCCACTTGATCCTCAGATTAGAAAGTCTAGTGATCACAGTGTAGTTTCTAGGAGGGCTTCTTATAGGGCAATTGCCTTGTAAGATAATGAGATGGATGTTGCAGGGGGCTAGTTACAGCTTATTATTGCCTACATGAAAGTAAGAGCTTATACATAAAGTAATTTTGTACCTTGACTCTACTCAGATTTAAACACTGACAGTTTCTTCACAATAGTCTCTGTCAGATGACCATTTATTCTCCATTTTTCTGGATTAGCTTGTCCCATTAACCAAAGAACTTGAAGTTCTGGGATTTTGTGCCAATGGACCAAAGCCTTTACAATGAGAGTGAAGGATAGTTATTGAGGTCAGATGGCCATCATCTTTAGCAGTTTAGCCATGGGAAGCCCCCTGAGCCCAGTCATAGCAAACTTTTACATGGAACATTTTGAAAAACAGGCGTTGGAATCGGCTCCCATTACACCAACAGTCTGGTTCCGGTTCGTGGATGACACCTTCGCAATTTGGAGTCATACTGAAGAAGAACTGGAGAAATTTCTGGACCACCTAAACGGCATCCACCCCAATATACAATTCACTATGGAAAAAGAAACTGATGGCAAACTTCCATTTTTAGATACGCTGGTCATACGCAAACCGGACCTCAAACTAGGACACAAAGTATACAGAAAACCCACCCATACAGACCGGTATCTGCACAAAAATTCCAATCACCACCCACGACAAAAGAGAGGCATGATCAAAACCTTGGTGGATCGTGCCAATCGAAACTGTGAAACCCAATTTCTCAACAATGAACTTAACCATCTGAATTGGGTCCTACAGGCGAATGGCTATTCCAAGAATGAAATAAAAAGAGCCATCAAACCAAGAAAACAACATCCAACTGAAGAAAAACAGCCCCACACAAACAAAGTATTCCTGCCCTACATCAAAGGAGTCACTGACCACATGGGAAAACTGATGGAAAAACACAACTTTCAAACAGTCTTCAGACCCACCAGGAAAATACAACAAATGCTAAAATCAGCAAAAGACAAAAGTGACCCCCGCACCGCTGCAGGAGTATACCGTATACCATGCAGCTGCGGACAAGTATACATCGGAACCACAAAACGAAGCATTCACACCAGGATAAAAGAACACGAAAGACACTGCAGACTACAGCAACCGGAAAAATCTTCAGTAGCTGAACATGCTCTCAAGCAAACGGGACACAAAATCCTATTTGAAAACACAGAAATACTGGACAACACCAAAAGCCACTACACCAGATTATACAGAGAAGCCATTGAAATTCACAAACACCAGCACAGTTACAATAAAAAAGAAGAAAGTCTAAAAATTAGCAAAACCTGGCTACCAGTCCTGAAAAACACAGCCTGCAAAAGGTCAACGAACTCAGTCCAACCACCAGGACATGGGAATACTTCTAACAATGAACATGCTAATCACGCTCAGCAGCCACTCGTTAACATTTCAACACAACAAAAAAAACCCACCTAATCTCCTATAACTTAGCTCTATAAATAGAAAACAAACATTGCCAAACATTGCCATTCTACCTGAGCACAGAAAGAGCGCTTCTGTCTGTGCTCCTGCCCTCTGAAGATGCCGGCCACAGATGCTGGCGAAACGTTAGGAACCACAACTTCCAGAACACGGCCACACAGCCCGGAAGACCCACAACAACCATAAAAGACATAAATAGATGAGTGTACATTGTAAAATGTACTTTGTAAAAGGACATCTGCATTTGCTTCTGGTAGGCTGAATTTCCTTCATAGGAGATTCTAACTTTATCTCTTTTGTTTATACCTCAGTTATAAACTAAACTAAACATTCTATATATGTTATTCTATAAACTAAACATTCTGTTAATGCTTCAGTTATTTTATCCCTAGTGTAGTGTTATGCCAACACAATGTGTTGGGTTTCCTGATACGGATATTACTTATTATTTTGGGTCAAACTAAGTCACATTGCATGGTAATTGATCCCATTCAGGCAATTAAGACATCAAAAAGACAAAATATCTGGACTTATTTTCTCTATAATTTTGCAGCCATCTAGTGGTTCTCTGGAGTTTTGCAGTACAGACACGGTATGCCTACAAAATCATATACAGTACTCCAAATGAGAAAGTCTGTTTCCAGTTAGAGAGTATTTCTGCTAATATAATTCTGTATATTAAGAACTCAGTTTCAAGAGTCATATTATGGCATGCAGAGTGTTTTTGATAGAGAAAGCTCCGATTAAAAAAAAACCACACACTTTCTTGGCCCACCCAGTTGCTAGGCAATAGATTTCAGAAAAAAAACAATTAGGTCTGCACTCTTAGCACAATTCAAGGCATTAAGGAAAAATGAATCTTTAATACAATTCTGTATTATCATTGAATGCAAAATTTAAAAATTCCTTACTACTCAGAACTTGGTGGGAAATGGGGGGACCTGACCATATCCTCATTTTGGGAAGCATTTTAATATCCAGTGTAGCATGATGGTGTTTGCTGTACTGCAGCTTTATTCAGAAAGTTTGGGTGGAAATGAAGGATTATATTCATGTCTTTACATGTATGCACATCAGCTTTAGTAGGGCAAAGGTGGTTGCCGTCTGTGATGCTGGAATAGCAATAGGGATGGCCCTGCCATTGGGCAGACTAAGCATTTGGTGATGGATTGACTTGGGTGGCAGAACAAGTGAGTTTGCTCCTGCATCTGACAGCTCACCATTATAGGCCCTGACCACTGCAAAAGAGGCCAGCTGTTTTACTGGCAACTGGAGCCTTTTAACCTGAAAGAAATGTGCTGTGCTCTCTGCAAAGCTTTGCAGTGAATGAAAACATGCCCTTTCTCAAAGTGATGCCTTGTGCTCCTGGACTCAAGCCACTGCTTTTTTTTTTTTTTTTGCAACAGCAAGTTATGTTAACTTCTAAAAATGTTGCAAGGACAAATCAGAATAAAAAACACCATGCTGCCGCCCCCCCCCCCCCCCATCTTTTCTTTCTTTCTTTCTATTTTGTATGGGGTGGGTGCTAATGGTATTGGATTTTTTTTCCTGCACAATCTACAACAGCTCTGTATGGCAGACACCAAAGTAGAATTCTGTGTTGCACCCTTTGAAAGAAATGGTCTATGATAGTAAGGGAATTTGAAAGAGGCCATTTGATAAAAAATACTCAGATGCAAGAGGAAGCAGAAAAGATAGATAACTCTGAAGCCCCAGACTCTCTTACTGTCTTCTTTTTATCTGTTTCTATTCTGTGGGACTGTTGCTGTGTTTTTCTGCAGCGACTGAATCTGATTAAATGGTGGAACTGTTACCAAGGCAGTGCAAAGCCTAGGGCTTTTGAGCACCATTAATACTTTCAGTGGTTAATTGAAAAGAGAGGGAGTATAATGCTAATATGCAAACCTGTCTTGAAGAATGTGTATTTGGCCTGCAATTTTAACTGAACTGGCATAACTACTGGATCGGAACATAGTTATCATTTCACTTGCACAGAGCTCCAAAATTATCAAATCAGTTCTAGGCTAAAAAAAATAGAATGCAAAATGCATGTATTAGGAAAAAACGTTTATAGCTGTATATTAACAAGAATGATATACAAAATGAAGATTTTGTGGAAATGGGAAGAAACAAGCTTTTGACTGTTGAATGTAAAATAGATTACATTGAAATAGATTTTCTTGTCCACGCCTATCTTGGACTAATATTCCACTTGATGACTTCTCTGTAATGCCAAATGTATGAAGTGGGCTAGGCTTACTCAAGATCAGTTCTGGCTGTGAGTAGGAGATGGAAGCATTCTAGCTGAGCCAGCCTTGGCAAGCTGCTGCATTAACTCAGTAGTAAAATGCAAGTTTTTATGGGGCTTAACAGTGGATGTCTCCTGAGAAGTCTCTTTGTTCCTGTTTGAATTTGTACCAAGTATGTAAGTAAAGCAGGTGTTTTGAGATTTTTCAGGCAATGGATGCTTTTGTACAATCTTGAACAATAGTGCTTGTGTCAAATAAAACAACATTTAAAAATGGGTGAACTCTTGCAGGAACAGCAAATTTTAACACTTTAGATGTTGGCAAGAAGGCCAAAATGTCCATGTACAGCAAGTCTTTAGGTTCAAATCTGAGGTCAGGCGCACACCAAAATTATATGAGATTTGGGACTTTACAAGATTTAAACATGTTTTTAAAACTGTAGTATCTGATGAAATAAATTATATATTCATCAACATTCAAACCATTTAATCTAAAAATTATGGTTTAGCTTGTCTAATTTTTTTTTTACAAAAAGCAGTATTTACTGGTAAACCATCAGTCTATACCTGCCACTTATTTGCTGTTCCGTGACTTTGTGCAGTGAGAACATGGTCTTTTTGTAACGTTAAAGAAATAACTGAAAGGCGCACCGTGACATAGTGTGTTAAGTATGATGGTAACAGCTGTTACAGCTGTTATTATCCTGACAGATGCTGTGATTTGTAGTCACACAGGTTGGACAGACTGTAAACCTAAACCTCGCCTTTCCCCTTTCCTTCCTAACTGGGGTAGGGAGGAGTTCGGCACAATGAAAGATTAAGAGGAGTGTGATTGAAAACAGCATCACAGCATGTTAATCCACTTCACTGCTGTTTCCTCTGGGGGACAATGTTCTTAGTAATTTTCTCCTCTTTCTCCCATTACAGCTGCCCCAAGATGATTAAATATCAGTGTGGTGTAGCTTTGCAATATAATCTCCTAGGAGACTTCTTTTCATTCCAGGCAGAATCTCTTAAACTAATTTCTTCAACTACATATACATATGCACGCGTGCGCGCACACCCCCCCACCCAATAACACCAAGCCTCATCTGTCACTTTAGGGTGCTTTCTGGTAGTGAAATAGTGATATGTGTTAATCTCTTGTGACAATGTAATCCTGGTGTGTTCCACCTTCTAACAGCTACTAGTTTTGTAATTATAATTCATACTTTAAGAATTAAATTTAGCATTTTAAATGTTATACTACAATATATGTTTACATAGATATATAGTTACACAGCTATGCAGATATTAAATAGGAATTTGTTTTGAGAGTACATAAAACTTGAGCTGAAGAATTAACAGCACATATATGCATATATCAGTGCTTTCCAAAGTGCCGCCGTTGGCGACACACCAACGGCGGCAGCGGCGGTGGCATGGGGGCGCGCGTGGGGGCGTGCATGGCGGGGGCACGGGGGGCACGCGGCGGCAGCGTGCATGGCGGCAGCGGCCTCGCTAAAATGCGGAAGCGCTGATGGCGCACCGCTGCCATCGTCGCTGCCGCCATACACACCGCCACCACCGCACGCGCCCCCGCACCACCACTGTGCATGCCCCCGCCGCTGCTTCGCGACACACTAAACTCTGTGTTGTGACATACTAAAGTGTTGCGACACACAGTTTGGAAAGCTAGGCCATATATAGTCAGGATTATGTCCCATTTTTTAAAATGAAGCTTGCATACCCAGAAGTAACTTTTCTTGAATATTTGACTTGATTATATCTTCCTTCTATAACTTCCATTCTGCTTTCTTAATAGATTATAGATTATATAATAAAATGTCCATATTTTAAAAACAATCCACTCTTTCTCAGCTGTTGATTTATCAGAATTGGAAGCTATTAACAATAGCTGTTTTGACTTGCCTAAGGTTTGTTTTACGTGTTGGGATTACTTGACAAACAATATTAATCTGGTTTTCGCAAGGAATAAAGAACATTGAAAAAGATATTTATCCTTTTCAGAAGCACAAAGCATAAAACATGGGTTTACACAAGTCAGGCTATGAGTTATTATTAACTATATAGTTAATGGCAGCTCTACCACCCAAAAATACATCAAAAGGTATCTTTCTGTAAGGTCTCTCCTCCCTCCTATAGTGAATGTGCAGACTCTGTCATGACAAACAGAATTACCCATACCTAAATTTGAACTGTGGCAGAAACCTTCGACAGTTCTGTTTTGGGGCCTTTCTCCTTCTCCAAATAGAGATAAAAGAAACGTAGCACTTTGCCAGTTCACTTCAGAGTCCAGCACAGGAAAAACCATTACCTGCATCCCAGTGACTGAAAGAGGTCAGGTCATGAATATGCACTAGTAGAAAAGATAATCCAGAATCACCTCTCTTACTGTGTTTGTATGTGGGATGGAACTGTGATCTGAACACATACCCCTGTTACTGCTCTTCCCTTAGCCTGCCCCTTTCTTATTCTGGAATGGTGGTGTAGTTGGAAAATAGTGAGTTTGGGAAAGTTAATGGGCTGTTCTTTTCTACAAAACAGAAAAATTTGGATAGCATTTCTCTCATCATTTGACAATCTCAGAAGCATATGCTGAAAGAACCAATGCCATATGTTGCATTTTTTCAGGATTGGGTCTGCTTTAGCTCAACTCTATGGAACTTCTGCTACTCTGGAGCATCACCATTTCAACCATGCAGTAATGATTCTTCAGAGTGAGGTACAAAGACAGTGGATTACTCAGTCTCTTCTTCTTTTGTAAAAACAACTATCTAAAGAAACTTTGTTATAGTATATCTAGCAAGTTATTTTCTCTGCCACGATGTAGAAAATAGACTCTGAATTCCATATACATTACTGAGTTTTGCGATATGACTTATGTTATATTTACTTCCAAAGTAAAATACTTCAAAAAAGCAAAACAGTTTGGGATGTGGTTAAAAAGGTTTTGGTTTTCTTCCCTTTACTGTAATGTTCTTGGAAATATATTTTCTATGGGGGATATATATATATTTCAAATTTTGTCACCGCCCATCTCACTCAAGAGTGACTTTGGGCGGTTTACAATAAAACTAAAATAAATACAGGTTGAAATACAATAAAAACAGTATTCTTATATATAAATATAAATATAAATATAAAATCCAAGATGGGGATGTTAAAAAGTTCTTAATTCATGTAATTCACGGGGGCGTCTTCAAGGCGCTAACCACCCCCCGGATTGATTACCCCTCCTCCCGCCCCAAGCGAGATGGCAGAGCCAGGTCTTCACCCCTTTCTGGAAGGCTGGGAGAGTGGGGGCCTGCCTCACCTCTGGGGGAAGCGTATTCCACAGGCCGGGGGCCATGGCAGACAAGGCTCTCTTCCCGAACCTTAATATATTTATTATTATAAATATTTAAATATTTATAATATAATAATATTTATTATATTATATATATAATAAATAAATTTCCCCTGAATGTAGGCTGGCATTGCCTCTGTCCTAACTGCAGTAACTATCAGGTCTGAAATTAAATTCTTCTACTGCATTCATCTTTCAGATGAAAAGAAGTTCATGGGTTGGGCTGCTGTAGTTCGGGAAAAAAAGGCATCAGTATAGAAGCCTAAAGTTTTGCATTTATGAGGTTGGAAGTTTTCCTCCAATGAAGTTGTACTGTTACTTGAATGCATACCTAGAACTTTGCATTAACATGTTTAATGAATTCTGGATGAAGAATGTCTGTTTCTTGAATTTAGATTTTGATGTAACTCATAGTTATGTAACTACTAGAAGAAAATATTTGCATTAGCATAGATTCTTTTTCCAGAATGAGTTGGATTTCTCTGGGCAGAGAGAGATGACAGGGGAGAAAGTTTATTATAGTAATGGAAGTTATAGGGAGATGGGGGAGGAAAAAGAGAAAGTCCTACCACATGAGTAGGACTCTGTTAGCATATTGTTAGATGGAGCCTAGATAATTTGCCATTGTCTACAATTTATCCCAGAACTTACAAAGAACAACACATGGGCCAAAAAATATTTTTTTACTCTCAATGAAATTTGCTGTTCTTTCTATGCAAATAGGTGATTCCCTTAGGATAGCTGGGGGAAGGCAATATGTGCCTTGATTTCAAGTTTTTTTATGCTTTATGTCAAAGGTTGCCATGGCTTTTGAATGGGTGCAAATTATTGAATTGATTAAATAAGGATCTTCTTGTAGATATCTTGCTGATTTTCAGTATATCAGCAAATGTACCCTCTTGAATTAGGCTGCTGAAATCAGTAAAACTTGCAGAGGCAGGAATTGATTTATATGTGAAAGAATTGTAAATTTGAATTCTTTTACAGAAAACAGTTTCATGACCATAAGTGTGCAAAAGGCATGTTGTTCCTCAATTATATGTCCGCTCCTTATAATTTTGAACTAAAACAATTTTACACTTTATATTTAATATATTCTTAATGTCTATATTCTCATTTAGTATAGGCTGTATCTTAGATTGCACTTATAGAGTCTAGTTAGATAGTATATAAATGTATTTTAATTTTATTTTAATTTTTAACTTTCTGTTTTATCCTACGTTGTTATCATTTTAAGATAGACTATGTATATTTCACAGAACATTATCCTTGCACTGGTCTAAGACCGCAACAAAAGACCACAACAAATTATGATGATGATGATGATGATGATGAAGAACTAAAACTAAAACGATTGAAAAATAAGTAGATCCTGCAGGCCTAAAATCTGCTCACTCCTGTTTTACATCCTTTTTCAAGAGAATGCAAGCTGAAGATTTTATTCATGAATAAATCACTTTATGTATTAGAGTATCTGACACAATAGCCTTGGATACTTCACTAGAAATTGTTCTGATATAGCTGTAATTATATCCAGCAAAGGGGGCAAACTATCTCAGTACATAGCTGCATGGACTCCCACAGTCCCAGACCCCATTGTATTGAGCATGGACGCCTGAGTGAGAGTTATACTTGCATTAATGTGAATCAGGTCCCTGATTGTGCAGAAAGTTTTATTTGCATTCAAGTGACTGCAGACAGTACGATCACTTAATCACTCCTGCTCAACCCAGGAAAGTTTGGATGTAGGGCAAGTGTGCACAGTGTAATTTCATTCCTCCACATATTTTAGACTGCAAACAATCCAGGAGAACATCTAAAGTGGACTCAGCCTCCAAGAAGTTATAGCATCCTTGGCATGTTTACATCAAAACAACTTTTACTGAAACTGGGATTTGTGAGCATAGATATATGTTTAGGATTGGGTGGACAGCCTAATAGCAATCTGCACTCTATCTCTCTGTGCAGATAAATTTGTTGCTTGTTTGTTTAGATTTATATGGATACCCATCTCGCCATAGCAATTCTGGGCAGCTAACAACAGATAAAAACACCATAATAAATAAATAAACAAATAAAAACCAAAAACAACCAACATAAAACTTTAGCTTTAAAGAAAAAGCTAAAGTTCCCCCAAGATATTTCCAAAGGTTGTTCATCAATTTATATGCAAAAAAAAAAAAATGTACAATATTTTATTTACTAGCCCATAATTTCAGTCCAGCAGAAAAATCCAGCATTACATCTTAATTATAGCATCTGATTGAAATATTTTTGTTATGATTTCACTACGAATTGTAAAAAAAAAAAAGATTTGTTGCAATGATGACATACAATGCTGACTTATTGGAAAAACCTTCTGTTGACTCTGAGCTATTTAGCTTTGCTCTCTCTTTCATTATAGGGTCACAACATCTTTGCTAATTTGTCCTCCAAGGATTATGGTGATCTTATGCAGCTTCTGAAGAAGTCAATACTGGCAACAGACCTCACTCTCTATTTTGAGTAGGTATTGGCATTTTCTAATTTTGACAAATGAAATTCTGAAAGAGCTGCAGTCCTCAACAACAGTCCTTAAATACCAGCTAGGACACAGGGTATACAATGCTAGAAGTTAGTATTTACTTACCATTTTATTTATTCTAACACAGCAATGGCATCCTTTACAGACATATTCTACATATGAGAGCCAGTGTAAGAAAGAACAGTGAAACCCAGGTTTCGTCCACCCTCAGCTACAGGAGCTGGGGGACTTTAAGGCAGTCAGTCTCTCTCTCAGCCCGACTCTACCTCACAGGCTTGTTTTGGGGAAAAATAGGAGAAGGGAGCATTATGTACATTGCCTTGCGCTCCTGAATGAAAAATAAAACTAATTAATAAATAGCTATGTTATACTGTACATGGCTATTTTGCATTTTAAAAAATAATGGGCACTATATCTAATTTATAAAGTTAATTCTACTGATGGAAAACTAGCATTTATAGAATATAATTTTGCTTCTCCATATTATGTTTTGCTAGTTTTTTTAAAAAAAAAAACACTAAATATTAGTAGCCTTCAATTTTGTAATATCTGTACTGAAGTAGGACAGCCTTTTTTCCCCGAATGTGCGGATTGTTCCTCAATGTTATATTTTATATTAAAACAGGCAGTTGAATAATGAAGTCACTCTATCTTCTAATCTAATTTTATAAGGCATTAGTGGGGCTGCTATAGTTATCGGAAAGCAAGTTGCTAGTACTCACAGAGATAGAAAACCATGGGTCTGAAAGTGAATGCTGTACTCATGAAGAAGCAAGGGTTCTCCCATACCTAGAAAACATAACCAAGTGCTCTGACGAGCAATAGGGAAATTGTTGATCTGTTTATTACTTCTGTTGATACACTGCTCCATTTCTGAAGACAGTAATAATAAGCATGGAATAAATGGGGGCGCGGTGGCTCAGCGGGTAAGACGCCAGGCTTGTCGATCGGAAGATTACAAGTTTGGAGGTTCGAATCCCTAGCCCCGCATGACGGAGTGAGCTCCTGCGCTAGCTCCAGCTCTTGCCAACCTAGCAATTCGAAAGCATGCAAATGCAAGTAGAACAATAGGTACCACTTCGGTGGGATGGTAACAGCGTTCCACACGCGTCATGCTGGCCACATGACTGCGGAAGCATCTTCGGACAACGCTGGCTCTTCGGCTAACAAATGGAGATGAGCACTGGCCCCTAGAGTCAGACACAACTGGGGGGGGGACTTTTACCTTAAAAATATTAAAAATCAGTTTAGTGGACGACAGATGAAAACACTGCTTTAATTCCATGGCGTCTCGGGGGAAGGTTCTGGGAGCTCCAGAGAAACTCTTTGGGGGCATTAGGTATGTTCCACAGTTCACAGGTTTTCATCCTGATGCATTGGAAGGCAGTGAAGAACTGATCCTGAATAACACCTCAGCAAGGACATTTCTGTTCATGCACGCAAAGAGGAGTCAGCAGATCTGAAGCTTTCATCAAAACGTTTTCATCAAAAGCAGTGTCTTATCATTGTGATGTAAGCTCTGCCCCTTTTGAACATGTGTGATGTCATAATGCATCTCCAAAAGATATGCATTATGAGACAACATGATGCTGCTTTTGTTGTTTGACACACACGTATGCTGCTGCACATTTGGACTCCACATGAAAGGACAGTTTGTCTGTATGAAACTGGCACTAAAGAGTAAATAGCACAGAAAGTACTTTTCTGTTTTTTAACATCACTAAGACAATAATGTTCAGTAGAAGCAGTTTGCTTACAAAACTCTTTGATAGCTATTTCCTGGCAGTGCAGAATGAAGTTGTGCTTGAAAAACAATACAGCTATTATAGAAAGCACTGCAGATTCATTCCTCCATATGTAATGCGCATTAGCCTATGCAAATCATTTGATGAGTGAAGTGCTTCCTTCTTGGAATCTCAGTGCAGCTATTTCAAGGCCCTTCTGAGGTCTTCTGGACATGTGCATACTGTACTTGCGTAGAAGAATTTTCCTCCAGGATAGCAGTGAAGAGGTCGCCATCCTGAACCTTCAAGTGATTATCACAGCAAAAGTATCTTCTGGGCATGCACATACATGGAACATTCAGAAACCATGTGGCAGCAGTTGCTCTCAAGCAATAGCAGGGGAATTCCGTTGGCTTCACGTCTCCTTTGGATTTACAGGGGATCTGACTGGTGTCTGTTGGAAATGGGACATCAGACAAGAGGTCTGATCCATAGGACTGTCCCTTGCCCTCAATATATACTGTAGCAATCAGAGACCCATCCAGCCTCAGCCCATCTCCTGAGATTGCCATGTTTATCTCTTCCTTAACTTTCTCCATTTGTTTAGGTGAAATTTGGCACAAAAGGGATGACACAAATATAAAAACTGATACTTAGGAATCTGCCTTTCCTTTAATATATAAAATGTATGTGTAGGAAGATCACATGTGAAGACCAACTTCCTTATTCGTCTTTATATATAGCTTAAGACAAACAAAACAAGCGGAAACACAATTTTCAAATGTGATGTTGCTTTTTCAGGAATCAAAATGTATACTAAATAGTGAGCTTCTTATTTTTAATAATAATAAAAAGGCTGCACCCACAAGGCAACTTGCGCAGTGCTGACACAATACGAACTTGCATTTGAACAGTTAAGGATAAGATTGATTTATGCATGCCTGTTAGTGTGCGTTGTAAAAATTGTCACCACTGCAGTACTTATTCCCAGAGGGGTGGTTAGGCCATCATGCTATGAATCTGCATAAGAGAAATGAATTTTCTTTTCTGCCAGTGTGACTTCGTATAGTATAAGAAACTTTCAGTTATGTGAAAATGCTCCAATAATCCATATAAAGCAAAATTTACAGGAGAAAGTGAATAGTCTGAGGCTTCATTAACATTTTTTTAGTCAAATAGGCAGTAAGTCCAGTCACCATTAAGAGGGAAGAAAGTATGTGTTGCTCTTGGAAAGTGTTTTGCCTCTATTATGTATGACACTGGTATATAATGACTCATATGAATTAACCAGGTGGGTGAAAATTGAAAGTATTACTGTGAACAGTACAGGAGAGTGGCACCAGGGAACTCAAGAAAATTGCTAGGCCATTTAAGTAGCCTGAGTTGAAACTAGTTCAACAAAATAGCAAGATTTCAGAACTGTACCTATAAAATTGCCTTTTGACAATCTGTAAAACCTTTCTAATGGATGCCAGTCATTGATAAATATTGCTTATGCCCCTTCATATGTCATCTCCTTTTAGTTCTGGAGAACTCTGAATTAATCTGTATGATGACACTTTCCTGTCAAGACCTCCAAACTATAATAATTGTGTCAGCTTCATCATGTAGTGTTGCAATATGTACCCTGTGAATCCTCTATTTTATTTTATTTTATTTATTTATTTATTTATTTATCGTATTTTTCCACCGCCCATCTCGAAAACGACTCTGGGCAGCTTACAAACAATATGAAACAGTAAGAGTTAAATATCAATTAAAAAGATGCATTATAAAAATATAAATATATAAATATAATAAAAACTCTAAAATATAAAATCTATTAAATCTATTCTAGGTATATCAATTACTTATTTGTACCGAATCCATTAAATATTTAGGTATGTGCAGACCAAAAGATAGTTTCATGTAATATAAATAAAATATAGAAAGAGTTTTCTTCAGATATTGATAGATGGGGGTCATTAAACCTCACCTTGTGGGGAAAGGTGAATGCTCTCAAAATGAATGTTATTCCCAGATTAATTTATATTCTGAGAGGAATATATTATATAGTGGATCTCCATGACAGCTCCAGAGTTCATACCAAATAGCATAGAGAATTTGCATGATAAGTTGCATATCTTCTTCCAAGCTAAAATTGTATTTGTTTGTTTGTTTGTTTGTTTGTTATATCATTTATATAGCTGCCCATCTCATACAAGTGACTTTGGGCAGCTTACCAAATTAAAAACAAACAACCCCCCCAAACATAAACCACCACTCCCAGCACCCAAGGATAAATTATTAACCATCAATAGTAGCAGAGCTCATCTCCCTCCGGTCCAAATGCCTGGGGGAACAGCCAGGTCTTTAGTCTGGCCTTAAAGGTAAAGGTAAAGGTAAAGGTTCCCCCCCGCACATTTCTGCAGTCGTGTCCAACTCTAGGGGCCAGTGCTCATCTCCGTTTGTTAGCCGAAGAGCCAGCGTTGTCCGAAGACGCTTCCGCGGTCATGTGGCCGGCATGACGTGCACGGAACGCTGTTACCTTCCCACCAAAGTGGTACCTATTCATCTACTTGCACTTGCATGCTTTTGAATTGCTAGGTTGGCAAGAGCTGGGGCGAGTGCGGGAGCTCACTCCGTCATGCGGGGCTAGGCATTCAAACCTTGCGATCTTCCGATCGACAAGCCTGGCATCTTACCCGCTGAACCACCACGCCCCCTTACTTACAGTCTGGCCTTCCGAAAGGCTAATAGGGTTGGGGCCATCCGAATCTCTGGCAGGTGCTGCCACTGAGAAGTCACAACTCGGGTTCAGCAAGATGATACTGTTTAATAGAAGGGACATGGAGCTTGCCCTCTCTACTAGATCTGGTGGGGTGGGCAGAAACAATAGGAAAAGGTAGTCCTGCAAATAGCCTGACCTTATGCCATGGAGGACTTTAGAGATGATGAGCAGCACCATGATTGAGGCTGGAGCCCAATTAATTTCTAAAGTTTGTTCTGGATGTGTTGTGTTTGGGGCCCTGGGAGGTTTTTGTTTGTTTGTTTTGTTTTTACTGTTTTTTTTTTTGTTTTTGCTCTTTTATAATTGCTTTTGAGCCACCCAGGGTAATGCTGCTTAAGATGGGCAGCTATACAAATATTGTAAATAAATAAAATAAATACATATGTAAATATATATCTTTCCCTGGTTATGTTTGGTTACAGGAAGAGGACTGAGTTTTTTGAACTTGTCGACAAAGGAGACTACAACTGGAATGTTACATATCAACGAGAGGTATTCCGGTGAGATCTTTCTCTTGGGTAAAGTTCACATGGCATGGGAATTGAGGCAGTTTGCAGGAACAGGAGACCAAATTCCTCCCAGTGGTTTTAGAAGTGCACAGCCAATTTGTGTGCAAAACAAATAGAGGTGCAAAATATTTTGAATTTGAAATGTTTCATATTCAAAACATCTTATTCTGATCCCAAAAGCTATTGTTTTGAATTCAAAATGGGTTGTTTTAACATTCTGGAAGTATTTGAGCTCAAAACACTTCCAGAAAGGTCAGAACAATCCATTCTGAAATGGAAACTGCTATAAACTCTGAATGTTTTGGACACTTCTAGTGTGTCTCTATTAAGAATGTCAAAGAGCGCTGCTTCTTGAGTCTATCCACACTTGAGCTAAAAATACCCTCCCCAAGCTTAACTGCCTTTACTTTAAGTTACTTTGCACTTTAAGTATTTACAATGAAGATGGCCATCATCAGGTCTTGTCTTCTGTCCGAATGTCCTGATATCAGCAAAGTGTGGAACTCCTCTGAATATTTGCCATAATTCCTGGGGCCAGTATTGCTGTATGTGTGTATGTATAGTCCAAGACAAATTTTAAGAAACAACAGTATATCAGATATCAAATATAAAGCCACAATAAACTTGTACAGGAAAGCCTAAAACAATTAGTAGTGTGAAGGAGGCACCAGGTGGCTCCTACAAGCATAGCTATTGTTAGAAAATTGGCAACCTTTTTGGGAACAGATGAGGTTTGGTCTCGTGGGAGGAAAGCAATCAAACAACCTTGTTGTGTTTATTTCCTAAATTGATATCCCATATTTCCATCCTGCTCCCCTTCCTTTGAATAGTAAGAAGCTTCAGGTACGGCACCTGTTCACCCAAGTTTGGTTTCATTTGGAAGGAGAAATCACTAAATATTTAAGGTGCTGGTGGAATATTTCAATGTATTTACAGATATAATATTAGAAGATAGATGAAGAAGAGCAGCATAACAACCCCTACAAAAAGCAAATCCATCAGCTGGCTCAGATCAGGTTCTCAGTAAGGCACCCAGGCACCCGCAGATGATTTTAACTGTCAATTCACCATCTATCTGTTTCTCATGTGCAAGCAGAGTTACTTTCTCCCATCGTCTCCAAACCTGCATCTTAATTCTGTCCAAAAGCATATGTGGGGTGCGTCAAAAAACTGAAGAAAACAGTTAATGTTACCTTGAGCATTTACTGTAATTCTTTTTCCATTTGTTTATATTGTCTTTCTTGAAAATACACCTTTGTTTTAAATAATTTTTTTTTTAAATGAAAATGACAGCCTTGATCATGCGGTTGCAACCACCAGTTTAATTTTTTTAATGCTCCTTCCAGATGCCCCTGATTTCATCTTCCATACATTGGTATGGAGAAGGCACACATTGCAGAAAATTGTCCCTTCCTATAGCAGCCTTCGGGAAGCAAAAGCTGCTTTCTTGATTTGCTACATGTTTCATAAGGGCTCCTCTAAATCAGCCTTCCTTTATGTGGTGCCCTCCAGAGGTGTTGAATTTTAACTCCCATAATGCATAAAGCTATGTAGGCTGCAAATGATGGGTACTGTATTTTGACACAACTTGAGGGCACTAAGTTGGAGGAGGCTACTGTTGTAGCTGCTGGCTCTGGCAATCCTCTTTACACCATAAGAAACTCTGTGAATGTGTTCAGACTGGGAATGTATAAACATCAGCATCTAAGTATTTTCATACTCATGAAAGTAGCTATTCCTGTCAAAAATGATTAAGTCTTTGTGTTTTAGATGAGGTATAGGTAATGTCCTATTTTCCCATATAATCTCACCCATTCCTGATTTTAGAGCATGGATTATGTATTTGCTTTTTTCTAAACCCTCAGTATTCTTGCTGTTCATCTGGGATTCCTTATAGTTTAACATGCATTGTGTACTATACATAAATGCTCTCTCCATCTGAGTAATTCCTTACCCCCAACACTTATAAAACATATTTGTAGCCAGATATTAAACTACACTAAGACAGAGTAGTCCTTACAGTAAATCTTGAATCTTTATTGCAGAAGAAGATAGAAACTGCTTAAACAGTGTCTGGTATGTCTCTCATGATTTTTCTCTTACTACAGTAGTCAGTTCTAAGTCGGCAAACAGATTAACTCAATCTGTATTTATTATATAATTTTCTTTTATCACATCATGGCATTCCAACTACCCAGTGCCCTATATTATGACTTTATTAATCAAACTACAACAGCAAAATCAGTAGTTAGTCTGCAGTGAAACATGTATCTTTTGTAGCACTCAATAGTCAGCATTGAAAATTCATTATCTGATTATATCTATAATGCATTAGCTTTCCTCTATCTAATGACATAAAAGCAGTGACTATTCAGATTCCAAACTGTGCCATTCTTTGAATTGGTGAAGAGGGTACTAATTCTGACTCTTTAAAACTAATCATGTATTCAGGATGAATTTGTTTAGAAAACCAACAAAGGTTTGTTCCACTTTTATTGTTCATTTCTGTTTTTCAGATCAATGCTAATGACAGCCTGTGACCTTGGAGCTGCAACTAAACCATGGGAGATTTCAAGACAGGCAAGTCATGATTAATAGCAGCACAAGAAAGAGGAGGTTCTGTCGCAACAATTTTCCCAGGAACCTGACATGGAAAGGCTCAAATCTGCAGTCAATTTACAATACCATTCCTGAATCAAAAATATCACAGATTTCCTGCTAAACGTAGTTTATTGCCCAATCTTTTTCTTCTTCTTGCTTAATTGATGACATTGAACAGTATTAGAGGGTCAAGAGACTCTACTTCTATAATCATAATATTATGATGAACATTTCCATTTTATTAAAAATGTGAGTTAAAAAGTAATTTGGCATATCTAATTGACAGTGCTTTAATGTCCATCCTAGCACAAAATTTATTTTATTTATTCATTACATCATATTTATATAGCTGCCCATCTGGGCAGCATACAACAAAATATTGAATGCAAAGGCTTACCATAAATCTTTGTGGAAGATCTTTTAAAAAATTTTATTCAAAACTTTACTTAAAATTATTTGAGGGATTGTTTAGGTCATCTTTGCCCAACTGGATGCATTCATCCAGAATTCCCATCATTCACAGCCAGAGTGGCCATTATAACATTATTAAGCCTGGCAATAGCATTTTTTCCCCATAGGGATTAGTATAAAAAGATTTCATTTATTTGTATACGATCATCATCACATTATAATAATCAAATAAATGATACTCCTGTGAAGGACTATTTAATTGCTGCCCATCCAGGTCATGATCTTTTTTCAAGACATTGCATTGTGCCTTTTCTAGTACTTCATTTCTCATTAATGTAATATGACATACTCATTGAAAAGTTTTAACAACAAGACTGTACGGGGTGGATGCCTACATCCTACCCTGGGCCATTTATGACTTCCAAAATGCCATAGATTGCATGGCCTAAATTTGACAACAAAACAGCTATGCTTTTCTTTGTTGCTATTTGTGGGAAACAGGAAGCTGAAAATGGTTATGTTTAATTTCTGTGAAGCAAAATATATCCATTTGTACCTTTAAACTTTTTTAGTGAACTCCCCAAATAATTTTAAAAGCCACATATTTTCAGCCCCACTCAACCAATTATACCACAAGTTATGCACTCCACCATGACTCTCAGAAACCAACTTCCAGGCTGGAAAACATTTTCAGCTTGTTTGTGTGAAGACTGGGATTATTACTATTTTTTTTAATTCAGCAGTCAAATTCCAATGTAAAAATGTTCCTGAGGGTTACATTTCAATGGTAGGCAGAGCCAACTTTGAATGTGAGACAGACCATTACTTTGTAATGTCAACAATGGGTCTTGGGAAAGAATGGACCTCGGGGAAAAAGAAGGAAATGAAAAAAAATGAAAGTAGAGTGACTACAGATAGAGAAAGTCCAGTATTAAAGACAAATTATTTTCCCATCAGAAAGAATAGAAAGTGGAGTAAAGGAAGAAGAATGTGGAAGCTTCTTAGAACAGAGTGAAAAAATTATGGACTATAGCAGAAATGTGCAGAATTACACTAATGGGAAGTATGAAAAAAGTGCCTATTGGAATGAAGAGAAGAAAGGGGTTGGAATGAAATAAGTAAGCATGAGAAAGATTGCTGCACAAATGAGGATGAGAGAAATTATGTGCCATAGAAAAAAAGTTGCAAAGTACATACTCAAGGATAGTAAGGAACATTTAAGATTAAAGATGCAGAGAAAATGAAAAATAATGTTGGAAATAAAATTCATTTCGGGAGTAAAAAGGCTAAACAAGGAGCATCTAGAGAGTGAATAAAATTAAAAATAAACGTTGGGATCAAATTAAAAGGTGAACTAATACTGGAAAAATATTTTAGAATTTTTTTATTATAATGATATGTTAAAGAGTGGAATTAAAATGAATACTATAAATGTCAGTACAAAAAAGATGGAAGAGAAGTCATAAATGGTGTGACAGTGTTAAAAAAAATGCTATGGCTGTGTATTATTTTGTTAATTGTACCTGGAAATATTTTTAGGAGAATTCAGTTGAAACTGTATGAGAGGTGACAATGAGCAAAATGTGGGAAGTGCAGTGTGGTTTTATACTAGGCAGGAGTGGACAGACCAGATTTTTGCACTTCAACAGCCCATTGAGAATGTGAGAATGGACATATACATTGATAGATTTAGAGAAAGCATATGCCAAACTGAATAGGCATGAATTATGGAATATTTTGTGCAAACACAGAGTTGCAGTTGCTGAATGGCAGTAATAAAATGGAAATAAAGCATGCAAGAGAATAAATGGAATGCTTAGCAAATTATCCAACATTGAATGAGGAGGAAGAAATGGATGTGTGATCACCCCTTGGTTGTTTATGCATTTGTGAATAAATGTGTTATGAATGCTTGTGTTGATGTTAGAGGTGTGTTGGTTGGAAATGTGAATGTGTGTTTGCAACGTTGACTGAGAATCCAAATGATTTGCAGTGAATGTTAGATAGTTGTATGATGCAACAAGGAGGATGGACTTGAAAATTAATGTATCAAAGACCACGGTAGTTGGTCTTTGGTCCAAGGCAGGGAAAATGGAATGAATGGGTGCTGAAAATGGCTGCATTCTTCATCATGCAGAAATGAGAGTATGGTATGTCAGGAGAAATATAAAAGTAAATTCAATGGAATAGCAATGGGCTACTTTAGAAGAGGCTGTGGTAAAGGTTAAAGAAGTGGGGTCAAGAAGGAATGGGGCTGAATTAATGTGAATACAAAAGTGAGTGACAAATACAAAATAAATATATTGAAGTGGTTTGATCATATTGAGAGGCTGAATGTAGATCAAATTAGAAAACAAGTATATGAAGGAAGAGTGAATGTGTTAAAAGGAAGGGGAAGATCAAGAAAGTCATGGTTGGATGAACCTGATGAGAACCTCAAAAAGAGACAGGTGAGAAGTTTAAAGAAGAAAAGGGAGCATATGAAGCAATGGGTAAACATGTTTGAAGCAAGGAGGGTCTGCAAGGGTTAAAAAAGTATGGGAAGATATAGTGAAGGTATTGGTGTGTTGTCTATATTGCTGTATTGTCTTTCCTATTTTCCTAACACATGTGTTTAATTTCCTTGGTTTATTATTTCTTACTCCTTTTCTGCTCTTTGCATAACATTGCATACCCCAAAAAGGCATAGCATGACAAGCATGTATTGTGCCTATGTATTCACCAAGGGCATCAAACAGTTAAAATCAGATTTGTGCTTAAGCTTTTTACATAATCAGGGTTTCAGTGTGGAAATGCAACTAACAATATAAACCCTAATTTGATCTTTTCGTATGTTTTTAGGTAGCTGAACTGGTAACAAGTGAGTTCTTTGAACAAGGGGACAGGGAGAGATCTGAGTTGAAACTCACACCTTCTGTAAGTTAACAATTTTGGGAATTATCTGTTGCTGTAGAGTGAGCAAACACTGGAAGATAGTGTACTGTGATGTGATGTGATTTATTTATATTTATATATCAAATTTAGTCACCGCCCATCTCATTCAGAGAGCAACTCTGGGCGGTACAATATGATATAATTGATATTGTAACTATATTCTTTCTCACTATCACTGTGTGTATAAAATAGAGCTGTGCAAAGGATTCTATTCCTAAAAGATACTTTGTATCATGCTACCAGATGTAGGGCTACCAGATCTGGTCTGCAAAAATGCAGACAACCACTAGATGGCAGCAATAACTTACTGTTCTCTATATTGTTCTGCTGCCATCTGATGGTTCTATGAATTTTTGCAGACCAGATCTGATAACTACTTCCCAGGAGTATGTCAAATTGAACACAATGGCAGTTACTTCTGAGTAGAAGCAGGAAGGATTGCGCTGCACTTCCCTAAAATGAATAGCAAAAGTAACGCTGCATATATTTATTTTCTCCCACTTTCCTATGCAACATAAATGCCAAGAATGGATTGCATTTGTTTGACACTAAGGAATTACATGGTATAACAGTCAAATAAATGAAACTTATATATTCCCTAAACAGGGCCAGAGAATAATAAATGGTTTATTTTTCATTCTAGACAAAAGACGGGAAAATGTGTGTAAAGATTGATTATGGTTTTCAAAGTATTCTGTTTATAACAATTTGATCCTAGATCCAAAGTATTGGATGAAGCAGCTTCTGTAAAATACTCTAGAGTAATAAAGCATGACACATTCCTCTTCTCCATTCAGGCTATATTTGATCGGAACAGGAAAGATGAACTGCCTCGATTACAGCTGGAATGGATTGATAGTATCTGCATGCCTCTCTATCAGGTAATTGTGCATATTGCTGGTGCAGAGTTAAAAGAAGACGCTGGGGTTTTGCCTCTCAGCAAAAGGAGGGGGTGGGAGATATGATGTAACAACTTTGCAGCTTTTTCCGTCTCAGGGATCCTACACATTTCATCCTCCTCTCTGGAGGCATAAACTACACTTGATAAAGCAGCAAAGGTACTTGTAATGGAGAAATCTATGCAATGAAATGAGTAAATATATATTAGAACAAAATCAGTGCAGTCTGTCAATAAAGAAAACAAATCAGATATGAAGTAATTGTCTTCCTCTACCCTTCACTGGGTTTCATTAGTCTTTACGTTCATGCTTTTAATCTGTTGGTTTTGGTCCAAAAGTTGCAAGAACCATAGCAGCATTTTGTATTTCCTTCCCTTGTTTATTTGTGATGAAGATGATAATTATCATGATTACATGAAAACTACCAATACAACACAAACAATGCACTGTATTTTCATTTTTAAACAGGCACTCCATTTTAGAGTTACTTCTAAAATTTGGTGAGCATGTGGTAGTCAGACAAGAAACACTTAGCACACCGCAGAAAACTGCCTGCCTGCAGAAGGAGACGCTTCCATATTTTTGGCCAAGTTTATGATAGAGGACTTCTTGCTTAGTCCTTACTCTTCTGTGCAAGTATTTTATGCAGCAATCTTTCCTGTAGTGCTTTTTAAGTCAGGTTTTGAACTGACTTGCATTTTGAATTAATTGTCCATATTAAAACATACCAATATACTGTAGGTTAATCTGGATGCTAGTAATTTTTTTAATTGAGTTTATACGTTTTTATTTCATTCATACTGATTTTTCAAAGGAGTTTTGCAATAAGTTTTTATTGAATTCAGGATTCATATAATACTTCAGCTGCACTTAGAATAGTTCCAAATGGACCACATATTACTCAAGGTTAGAGGAAAGAAGCTGGAATGATTTATTTGTGTGTATTCATCCATCCCATTTCTAAGCCACCCAGCTCCAAAAATGACTCTGAGCAGCTTCACAAAATTAAAAACACGATATAAAAAGTATAGGCACCTTGAAGGAATAATGAAGAAAACTATCTACCGCATCACCCCCAACCTAGAGGGCTCGCCAATCATCCTAACCCAAGGCCTGATAGTAGAGCCATGTTTTAGAGCTCTCTTGAAGGCACGTAGGATATGGGCTGAGCACGTTTCTGGGGAAGATGCTGCTTCAGAAAGCAGGAGCGGCAACAGAGAAGGTCTGCTTCTTGGCTCTTGCTAGATCACTTTGCTTAGTCGGTGGGACTCGAAGCAAGACAATTCTGTCTGATCGTTCAGGAGGGACAGACACTATGGGACCAGATGATCCCTCAGATAGCTAGGTCCTATGCCATGTAGGGCTTTATAGAGGATAATCAACAAAATCTAAGACTACTCGCAACAAAAATAAAAATATATCCCAGGGAAAAAGTCTGGGAAATAATTAAAAACATTTTTTTGATAAAATTCTATTGATAGGATCAAGATGGATACCAAGTGAACCTTCTGGAGAGAAGGTTTTATAAGTGAGGACATTACTAAACTGTCTGGCCCCATTTGGGTGCAGTCTATCTCATCTCAGATATTTGATGTTGGAAAAGACACTTCCTCAAGCCATTAAGACAAAACATAGTAATTATTTATAGAATTTAGATTTTCAGCAGATTGAGGGACTGTTCTACCCATTAACTCTGTAGTAATCATCTAGCAAATTTTACAATGTATTGTTTCAAGTCAAGTAACTGTAATTCATTAAATATGTCATAATAAACATTTGTTATTATTTAATACCATTATTACAGTGTTGATAAATTAAAAAGAAATTAAGAGGGGGGAGAAGTTAGAATGTGACGAAATAAGACAAAGAGTGCTTCTTCGGCCAGAAGTTTTACGTCTTTGACCTAGCATTTTTAGATCAGGATAGACAAGAGAATTTTTCATGGAGACAAAGAATGTTCAGAACATTTTCTCTGGATGAGAAGGTTGGATATAACAGTTAAGGATTCAACTTTATACAAGCAGAATTTTACTGGCAAACAGAGATGCATCTAAATGTCTTTTCCCCCTCTGTTCATGCCGTATAGCTATTATCCCCCTTTTTATTATTACGGCATTGTCTAATGCCATACCAGCCTAAGGGGTAAACAGAAAACTTGATGTCACAGTCACACACTGAGAGAGATGCTCCCTAGAATATAAAACTGAGTTTTAATTTCCAGTACAGCCACTGTACCAATGATGCATGGAGACACTGTAAATCCCATTTACACATGGTTAAGAAACCCAAGTTGGAGCTTCACGCTCTACAGATACCTCAGGCTCTGGGTCTCTCCCTCCATGCCAATTTATTTTTCAATGGTAATCAATTGTCTAGAACTCACAACATAGAACCTTAATGATAATAGCAGCAGGGCATTTAGTGCTTATGCAGAATTCAGCTTTTCCTTTTCTCTGCTCTCCCCCTTCCCATGCAGTTGCAAAGAAAGGGCTGCATACGGACATGACTGCTGATAGTCCAGAGACCATGTAGTTCAGACGCATTCCCCTTCCCTGTGATGCTCTACTTCCTGCCACTTTTTCTTCCTTATGGGCTAGAATGTTTATCTGTTTATCTAACTCACCTACACTGTTAGGCTGGACCACCTTATAAGAAGATACTAACACAGGGTGGCAGCAAAACCAGCAGCTCTGGGTACACCTCTCTTCAACCCCCCAGGGACATCTGATCCTATAATGCCAATGTAGATGGCGCAGATAATGTTGTTATACTTATAACATTATGAATTTAAATTAGAAAGCTTATATTTTAGATGAGGAATAAGCAGCCCACCTGCAGAAACATCCCTTAGCATCCCAAGATCACAGCACAAAATATTTGGGGGAATAGCCAAATTTTGTCAGTGCTGTTTTTGTTTCATTTTATTTTATTTTACAGAATGAAGGAAAGTAATAGGAGCTGGGGAGAAACCGCTTCCATCTCCACTCTTAAACACACACACACCCAAAGTTGTAAAACATGCCCCAGCGTTCTGCCATTAAAATTTTGCCATTTTCTGGTCTTTAGGAAGATACAGAATATGAATTGCAATTGCCAAGCCCTCAAATTTGCATACAAATGTTTTAAGTTATGCATCTTTTTAATGTATATAAATATAATGTAGCTTTTTGTAGATTGTATTTTTCAGGATAAATCTGCTGGCCAAACTAGACATAGAGCTAATGTTTGGAGTGCAATTAAAATGAATGATTTAATGTAAAGAGCTGCGAGAGGAATGCCCCAACAACATGAGAAGGAGGGAGGGTTACTGTATATGATTTTCCACTTGCCAAATGATCCTTCTACAGTAAATACCACCCATCCGACTTCAAATGCAGCAGCATTGGACGCTTTCCCCCAAATATAGAATTTGGGTCAAGAGCAGGACAAAGGATGAGGATTGGGTGATCCTGCCCCCTGAATACCAATGTGTTGTTGTCATTTTAAAGACATGTACATGGATCACATTCATATATTAAAATCACAACCATGGGCATCCAATAGAAGTCACAATGATAAACATCATGACATCATGATGCAAATGATGTACAGCACGTCATTTGTTAGATGACATCAAGATGAGTGTGACAGCATTTCCTCACCCCTCCCCACCCACAGTCACAACAAATTTTTGTGAAGTGCTATAACTGTTTACTGTGAGATAAGTCAGCACTAGCCTGAAGCATTGTCTGTGTCCGTGTGTATGTTCCTGGAACAGGAATCTGACCTGAGCAATAATTAATGAAGCAGATTTTATAACTATAAAACAAAGTCTAGACATTGAGTAAATTTCACACAGAGAGAAAAAAATTACAGAGGAGTATCAGAAATCACTAAATATTAATTTGTTAAAACTCCCCAATGTTAACTGATATTCATATGAAATATGTTAGTAATCTCCCATTCTTAGCTGGCCTTTATCCATTTGCTAAAAGTTTCTATTCTTTATCATACATTCTTTCACTTGATCTTCTGTTTCAAATTTCAATAAAAGCTTATACATTTTAGCAATCACGTGTTCATCATTTGTACACAATTCTATTTTAAAGTCTGTCTTAGAATATTCAATACCATAAATTCTTTTTTGTGTACTTTGAATCTTTCTAATAACTGTAAATAGGAAAACCATTGACAACTATGTCCCTCTGCCATCAGTTGTTCTCTTGTTTTATTTTGTATTCCCCTTGACAGAATTCTAGTATCTCACGATAAGTTAGCCATTTGTGATTGTCTATTATTTCCTGTCTATAAAATGCTTCTTGTGCTGAGAGCCACAAAGGTGTTTTTGGACACAACCTGGATTTGTATCTATTCCATATTATCAATATGGCATGTCTAACATAGTGATTTTTAAAATCTACATTAACCTTGACTTTATCGTACCACTTCCCCCCCCCCCCCATTCCCTACAGTCTCTGAATACAGTTTTTGTGCTCCAATGTATAAAAAGGAAAAAAGTCCATCAAGGTGAGATAGTGACTGTGTGGCCATGGCTGTGCCGTGGACTTTTTGGCAACAGAACGGACATGGTTTGATGTTGCCTGGTTCTGGAATGTTTTTTTTTTCCAATTTCCCCATCGAGCCTATAGAACTAAGATTTCCTCATGGTGACCCACTCAAATACTAAGCAGGTTGTTTCAAAATCAGGTTCTGCCACTGGGATGCTTAGGCATATATAAAAGCTAATTTTGTGTATTTGGCTTCTAGAACATAAAACCAACTGCATAGATCAGGGTTTCTCAACCTAGGGTTCCACAAGAGGTCACTAGGGGTTCCCTGGGAGATCACGATTTATTTAAAAAATTATTTCAAATTCGGGCAACTTCACATTAAAGAGGTAAGTTTCATTCTCTATTTTTAGTTGAAGAACACTGTTAATGCATATACACAGGCCTACACATGAAACAAATATAATAATTTTGGAACTTCTGGCCTATATTTGAGCCTGAATATACAGGGGTTCCCCGAGGCCTGAAAAATATTTCAAGTTCCTCCAGGGTGAAAAGGTTGAGAAAGGCTGGCATAGAAAGAAGCCAAATTGATGCCTTAATATACAGTATGACCCAAAGCGATTGTTCCAAGATCAGCCCAAATTTGAGAATGTGGATCCTTGCGAAACAGGTACAAAATAGCCCACAGAGGCCACAATTTGCAACCAATTTTTAGGGCAGGGGTGGGCAACGTCAGGCCCGCGGGCCGTATAAGGCCCATGGGGCTTCCACCCGCAAACCCTGCCCCTTCCACACGATTGGCTCCCGCCCACAAACCCTGCCCCCCAGTGCTTGTGATTGGCTCCCGCCCATAAACTCCGGCCCCCAGTCCACGGAAATCCCAGAAGCCCCGCCCCCGCCCCCCTGGTCCCCGGTTATAAATATCCAAATGGCCCTTGGCAGAAAAAAGGTTCCCCAACCCTGTTTTAGGGAGTAGAATTTTTCTTCCATCTCTCTTCCACAATTTCCTTCCTTAACCACATAATCCCACAGGTGAAGTAAATGTGTTAAACCCCAGGATAAGACAGAAATTGGGGAGGGTATTGCAGGGGGAAAGTAATGAGTATGGGACTGGGGGAGGAAGTTAAGTAAATCCTGCCAGCCACTGCCACCACTTTCTGCCAGTTCATCTGAAAGAACACAACTTAAGCCAATGTGTTTGAGTTGATTTGCAAGTAGTCTAATCGAGGACCTCTTTGTAGCTTTTCTCTTTTTGTTGACTAAGTCCACAACAGAATTGAAGGTTAAGAATTGAAACATTGAGGTAAGAACTAAAGGATTCCATTTAAAGAAAAGAAGCTATGAAAATCCCATTTTTTCTCACTGCATTGTTATGTGCTGATAGCAATCTCATGACATGGAATAATACCCAGGTCAGAGGCCAAGCATTGTGCTCCTGTCTGTGTGAGAAAATAAGCAGTTTGCCAGTGACAGCTGACAGCAGCAGCTTGAAATGTAAGGAATGGTTTTGTCTTGGTAGATAAGTCCCCAGCAGTTTGATCCTGAAATTGGTGCACCCTTCTTGGAATCCCAGATGGGATGCTCCTTTCACAACACCTCAAAGAAACTTCTGAAATGTCTGTGAATGCTGATTACAAAAGTTAAAGGAACTGGCTCTCTTTCCTCCTAATCGCCCAGGGACAGCATGTATTTCTCATTTTACATTTCCTCAGAATCTCATACTGTTAAATAGAGGTCCCCAGTAATTGACTTAATCAAATAGCATTAATCACAATAGTTTATTTTCTTGGCCAAAAAGTTAGCACATTTTAATGTCATCCAAATCCATCATTAAACAACAGATAACATAGGAACCCATAGTTAAATAAGTTTTCTCATTTGCTCCAGCTATTCTCAGTGAAAAGCAAAGGTTTGAGATGGGAACTATACTATTGTGAGCCAAGAAGGCAAAAGTAAAAAAATGTGAGGGGGAAGCAGTTATTTCCTTAATGCAATTTTGAGTGATGTTCCAGGAACATCTTTTTCAAAAAGATGTGGGATCATAAGTTTTCTCAAGGTATGACATTTTGTTTTTTTTGTAAATGTAATGGGTGAAGTGTCTGTGGGCCCTGTGTTGCCAGATCCTATGCTGTAATATATCAACTGCCTTCTGAAGATTTTAAACAGATGTCTTGCAGGAAGTGGTGATATGAGTGGTGCCTCCTGCTGGTGGGAAACAGGCAAGGTCACAATAGAAGGAGTCAAGGGATCACCATGGGTGGATCAACAAAGGTCACCATAGGCAGAACATGAAAAATGCTCTGTATTGTCCCATTAAGAATGTACGTAGAAAGCACTCCATTTTCTCCTACTGAAAGATACTATAGGACTTACACAGGAAGCTAATTCTAAAGGATATTTTTTTAAAAAAATCCTAATCATGATTAGAAGATGAGAAGAAAATACCCTTGCCACCCTTAAATAACAGAAACAAAATAAAAACAAAATGTAAAGTATTTCTCTCTAGATGCATGATGATGAACAAATAATGGGACGTCCTTATGGTGTTGATTTTCTAGTTATCCGAATTACAAAAACTCAGATGAAAAGTTCTCATTTGATGATATAAGCAAAAAAATGTGCAAAATATGCACATTTTCTCTTGCTTTCCATGCAAGTTGTGCTCTTCAGGAAAACAAAATGTTGGTACTCCAAAAATGTGGTCTGTTCTGCTCATCACATCCTAGAATAGAGGTGAGCAAAGTACATATCCTTGGCTATACATGGAGTTCTCATTTAGCGACCACAATTGGTTCCAGAGACTTGGTCATTTACTCCAGCTTTCCTTTGCTTTACAGCATCAGAAGGATACGACCCCAAACAGCCGGGTGAGCCCAAATGGCAGGGAAGGTTTCCAGAACTCAGCTCACAAGGAAGCCAAGTAAAAGGACAAATCTTATAGCCCTTTTTTCCTGCTCCCCTGCTCTTTGGAATGTTTACCCTGGCGCTGGGATAATTAGCAAGAAGGAAATAAATGTTTGTATTTACATTCATTGGAGGAGAAAGGATTACAAGAGAGTAAGCAGGCACACAATGGGGAATATACCTTGAAAGGAATGCGCTGGTGCTGGCTGTTTGCCTAGCATGCTTGCAGCTGCAAGCCACAAGCTGCTTAGGAGGCAAAGGAAAGCCTTTAGTGTGAAACTGATTAGGGTCTTGTCAGTGTCAGGCAGCAGTGCCAGGGGGCTGGAGGGTTCTAATCAACTAATTAAGGTCACAGAACTGAGCTTGTTAACTTGCGGTTTGCAATTAGGAAAGCGCTGTGCTGCGGAGAAAAGCAGCTCAAGAAGAGTTAGCTTGTTTAAGCAATCTCTCCGCACTGCAAGGGGTGAAAAAGAAAAAAAACAGGTCTGGCACAGGACAATGTGATACCATACTAACTGACTGTAATGGCAAACACATGACTGAGAGACACTGCGAAGGTCGTAAACGTGCATATTGGTCGCAAAGTTATTTTTTCATCACTGTCATAACTGCAAACAGTCACTATCCGAGGCAATCACTAAACAAGGACTACCTGTATGTGATCTCAATCTGCAAAGGGCTCACCCCAAAATACATAAACTTCTGAATTAGAACAGCCTGGTTTCCACTTTTTATTTTGTGAAACAAGAAGAAAAACAGGTACATTAAACCCATCCCAACTCACTCCCAAATATTTAAAAAATGGCTCAAAAATTGTGCTTTGAAATTTCGGTTGATATCATGGTTTCTCCTCTATGCCTTCTTTGGCCTTTAATGGCCTTTTTAAAAAATGCAACTCACAGCTAGAAAAAATACTGCCTGCCCCTCATCTAGAGACTGGCTGTGTGCATGAGTTGGAAGGGTATTTCCAGGGGATGATCCTACCTGATTGGCTGGGAGAAATGCCCCCTTTACTACCTGTTCTTCTCCTCAATTCCAGTGTAGCTGATTTCAGCTGAATGAGTATAGGAGGGACTCATTTGCCCCATAAAACGTATCTATTGTGTCTGGACTCCCAGCTGTCCATCCTACTAGCCGCCTCCAACTGCACCTCTGCTGTTTCTGAAGAGCTTGGAATGGACCGGGCTAGCGCAGTGTTCACTCTGCATTGAAGCCACATACAGACATGCATGAGTTTGTTTTGACTGCACTACTGCAGTCTCGGGGGCCAAAAGCATTTGGTGTGGTATTTGAGGGATGCAGTTGCTGGCCTTGAGAGGACACTGGTCTGCCCATCCCTCCTGCATAAATTATGATTAGGTGGCTCAGCGGGTAAGACGCCAGGCTTGTCGATCAGAAGATTGCAAGTTCGGAGGTTCGAGACCTGAGAGCCGCGTGACGGAGTGAGCTCCTGCACTCGCCCCAGCTCTTGCCAACCTAGCAATTTGAAAGCATGCAAATGCAAGTAAATGAATAGGTAGCACTTCAGTGGGTAGGTAACAGCGTTCTGCATGTGTCATGCCCGCCACATGACCATGGAAGCGTCTTCGGACAACGCTGGCTCTTCGGCTAACAAACGGAGATGAGCACCGGCCCCTAGAGTCGGACACAACTGCACAAATGTGCGGGGGGGGGGGGGACCTTTACCTTTACTTTACCATGAGTCAACGAATCACGTATTCAGGCTTTAGTGTTGGTATATAAGTCAATTCTAAAGCACCTATGCTTATTCATCAGACATTTTAAACATGCAAATAGGATATGAGAATCACACACCTACTTTGTTGTATGTATTTATAGAGCTACCATGAAAAGCAACAATCATTTGTACTTTTGCAGAGTGTATATTCACAATAAAAGTTACAAGTATTATCATTACCAATGGCAACTATATCCAGTTTGACTGGAGAAATTTTTATTCTAGAAATGTTAGTATTTCTAAAGAAAGGGATACCACCATATGTTTTATATCCGGGATTATTTCTATAGACTCTTTTGACAATTATATTGTTCAAAACAGAGATAAGAATTTCTGTTGGTTTATTTGCATTCCAGATTCACTGAGGTAAGTGTTCCCTATGTAGTCCTCCTCCTCCTTATACTTTAGTGAATCAGGGAGGTGTCTATCTGAGCTGCTTCCAAATGTTATCTTGTTCTGGACTTTAAAAATGTTTCAGCCCCTTTTGCTTAGGTAACAGTCCCTGTTTGTCCCCACATCAGCAACCCTGTGACTTAGGTTGGGCTGAGAGAGAGCAACTGGCCCAGAGCCAGTTTGGTCTAGTGGTTAAGGTGCTGGGCTAGAAACCAGGAGACTGAGAGTTCTAGTCCCGCCTTAGGCATGAAAGCAGCTGGGTGACCTTGGCCAGTCACTCTCTCTCAGCCCAACTCACCTCACAGGGTGGTTGTTGTGGGGAAAATAGGAGGAGGAAGGAGTATTAGGTATGTTTGCCGCCTTGAGTTATTTATAAAAATAATAAAGGCGGGATAGAAAATAAATAAATAAATAATAAATAAAATTTTAAAAAGTCCCCCAGTGAGCTTCGATGACTGAAGGTAGACTATGACCTGGGTCCCTCCGCTCCTAGTCTAACACTTTAACCACTACACGACACCAGCTCTCCTTACTATCCAAGAGTACTAGCAGTAATCAAAGCACACCAGCTAGGCCTTCAGTTGTTTACAGGATGTAAAGTTGTGTCCCTTCCTCCTTTCCATTATTCTTCAGGAAGTATCTGTGGAGGTGGTTGAAATATTTGGGAATGCTTCCTTATCTTTTAGGGTTCCTCTTCGGGAAGTAAAGCATGGCAAGATAAAAACAGACAGCTGACCGTGTATGGAATCTAGGAACACTTTCTTATTGTCCCAGTGCTGAAGGTAGGGAAAATTCCCTAGACAACCCAAGATGGAATTCAGTAATGCAAGATAGGGAAATATTCTAAAATGGACTCCCTAATTCAGTGCTTTCCAAACTGCCGCCGTTGGCGACACACCAATGGTGGTAGTGGTGGCAGCGCGCGCAGCGGCGCGGCGGTGGCAGGGCAGGGGTGCACGCGGCGGCAGTGGCGGCAGCCTCATGTTTTCCGCTAAAACGCGGAAGCGCTGATGGCGCGTCGCTGCCGCTGCCGCCACCATGCACACCACCACCGTGCACATCCACTTCCAGGTTGTGTCGCGACACACTAAACTGTTGCGACACACTAAAGTGTCGCGACACACAGTTTGGAAAGCTATGCCCTAATTTCTGCTCCTGTGTTAAAAGGCATTGCGTACAGCACAGGAAGAAAGCCAGAGGCAGCAGCAGAAAGCCCATTTTTGCATTTGCAGAATTGAACAGTCATCAATGAACTAAACATGTATTTAGGGAATGGGGAGAGGGAATCCAAGGAACAATTCATATCCTCAAACCCTTCAATCTCATCACAGATTTCCTTACTGATAATATTTGACTCAGACTTCAAATTGATAAATGATGAAGAAATTACCACATAAGAGTTTAAATGATATGACTTTTGTACATGGTAACTGCAGCGAGATTATTATATGCACAAAGGTGGAAAGACTCTACAATGCAGGAATGGTTGGTGAAGATGACAGAATTCGCAGAGATGGCAAAATTGACTGAATTAGAGAAAAGACAATAACTATATTTGTCAGTGACTGGAAACCCTTTATGGGATTTTTGCTGAAAACGGAAAAAAATGTACATGTGATTTATGGGTTTGATGATTAGAAAGGGTTGATTATGGAAAGAAGGGAGCTATGATGTAACCTTAGAGAGAGAGAATAAAATTCAAATGCATTTTATAACCACTGTAAAGATCAGAAGCCAGTGTGTATAACACTTCAGAAAAGAAATGGATGGGGTGAAAAGGAGGTAGTTTTTCACGGTCTTAAAGGAAGAACTGTAAGCTCCTGGATCAGTGACATGCTTTCCAAACAGAATTAGCTGAATAGTGCAATCTCCCAGAGATTAAGGCAGAGCCAAATTAGAATTTAAGGAAATGGTCTGAGAAGCTGGAAAATGTGTTTGGAAAGATGGCCATAAAACCCGTAGGTAAAACAAAGAAGGGAAAAATTCACTGCAAATCTGAAAGAGAAGATTAATGGATAATTTAACAGCTACTCGGATTTCAAGAAAGACAAAGAGCAAAGAGCATTGCATCAGAAAAGGGCTAGAAATGATGATGGATAGCATGCTTCCTATAAGTGTTGAGCAAGGCAGAATCACCTGCGTCTGGCTGGCAAATTCCCAGCTGAGGATAAATCTAAAGAACTCAGGATAAGAGACTGATATGGACTGAAGAGATTTTTAAAGATCTATTTAACAGCCAGGCAGCAAATATTGATTGCTGCGTTGAACAAATGTCACAAGGAAATGGGTGGACGCATCTCATAGTCTGCACAACTCTCTTTGACTATGAGAATCAGGGAATGAGAATCAGGGAAACTTGCAGGGCAGATGAAAAATCAAGTCCTGCAGCTTAAACTACAGTTATTTCTGCTAAAACTATTCTGAGGTTAATGCAAAGGATGCAAACTATGTAGCTAAAATAATTGTTCCTTTCAATATACAAGATTATTTGTGAACTCTATTTAAATCATTTTTGCCCTATTCTTTAGTCAAAAGAGTGACTCACAAAAATCAATAGTAGAATATACAGTGGCCAAGTATGCTTCTGCCTAACTATGCTAGTGAAAAAAGTTTCAATGTATGTAAATATACATCTAAGAAATGTACATTCCTTTAATGTACATTTACATAAATTTAAAACCTTAAATGTAAATTTATCCAGAATGCAGCAGCAGGTTACTGACTGGAGTGATTATTGGAGCATGCAAGTTCCCCATTATAACAGCTTTTTTGAAAATCTGTTTATTTCTGGGCACCATACAAAATGCTGGCTATGATTTGCAAAGTGCTGCATGATTTGGGAATCAATAAAGAGCACATTCTCCTCTATTAGCCTGCCGAGATTTCAAAGTCCTTGAGAGTTCTTTCCTGCCCCACCATCAGTAAAAATCACTTTAAAAAAATACGTGGCTACTCTAATGATACAGAACTCCTTCTGTCTTTGATTTTTTCTGCTACATTTCAAAAGCATTTTTATTTAAATAGGCTTTTGTTACTTGAGTTTTATCAGCTTATTGAAACAGGTTTAAAGTAATAAGTGCTGTTTATTTTTATTTTAATAAAATAAAACATCTATTTTAATAAAAAAATCTTTCAACATTTGCTTTTAGATAATGATCATTTTGTGCTTTATACGTTGTTGTTAGTTACCTTGAGCATGGTTTGTAGTGGAAAAGCAAGATGTATATTTAATGAGTAAATGAATAAGTTGCATATTCCATGGTTCCCCGCTCCGACCAGAGTTTCCTCCTGAAGCACCCTTAGTGACCTCCAAAGAGAATTGACCCTGGTTTTGGAAAGCCTTCAGTTAAAGCTCTCCTAAGCAATTCGGAATGTGTGAAAGTGTGAATACTGATGGAGGATAGGGGTCATACCTTCAGCCCCCTTCTCTCCATTCTCCATGTGCTAACCCCTAAGGAGAGTTGAGCTTGTGTTTGACGAAACACCAGCTCTCTACAATTTGGAATCCTAATGAAGTAGATCCAATGATGTGAAGAACAGACTGGGAGCATCAGGTGTTACCAGGACATGGGGTATTAAAGAAAGGAATTCAGCACAGCACTTACTGTAAATTTTGGCAATATCCTCTATGTGTGGCCCTGAAAAGTTCAGCCTCTTTATTCTACTTACTTTCAAAGAAATAGTTTAATCAACAAAACACAAGCTGCAATACTATTATTACTATTTACATGCCAACACCTTTTGTCGCTTTAGAGTTTCTCTTCTCACCAAGTTCCTTCTTGGTGGGGTTGGTGAACAAAATTAAATTAAATTAAATTAAAGCCATTAAATGGCTTTGAAGAGGCTTAAGCAAAATTCATAAAGAGTACATCTGTTACCCACGATAACAGCATAGATAGTCGCTTAATATTCAGAAGCAATATATCTCTGTATATCACCAAATGGTGGGGGAGAACTCTAGCTGTGGGATTTGGATGTGCACATCAAAGATCTCAAGTTCAATCCTATTAACCTCCAGTAAGATTGGGAAGAAAAATTCACATTTGAAATCCTGGTTCTGCTGGAGTACAATATTTATTTATGCTCTATTTATTAAATATTTATTTAAAGCATTTCTAACCTGCTTAGAATCCTAAGAATTTTGTGGCAGATTGACAGTGTTCTGGCAACAGTACTAATCTAGACCATTTAATGGTCCAAGACAACTTCCTATGAGGATTATGGGCTTCATGCTTGCAGTGCACAAGCATCTTTCTCTCTCTCTCTCTCTCTCTCTCTCTCTCTCTCTCTCTCTCTCTCTCTCTCTCTAAATTAATTTCACTTGAAAAAATATTTACAGAATAAAAACATTTAAAGGAAAAAGAAAATAATGGAAAGTAAAAGAAAAGTGGTGAGAAAAGAATAAAGAAATGAAAGAAAGAGAAAGGGGAAAAAAGAGAAAAAGACAAAATATAAAGAAATGGCTTCTGATCTTTACAGTGGTTATAAAATGCATTTGAATTTTATTCTCTCTCTCTAAGGTTACATCATAGCTCCCTTCTTTCCATAATCAACCCTTTCTAATCATCAAACCCATAAATCACATGTACATTTTTTTCCGTTTTCAGCAAAAATCCCATAAAGGGTTTCCAGTCACTGACAAATATAGTTATTGTCTTTTCTCTAATTCAGTCAATTTTGCCATCTCTGCGAATTCTGTCATCTTCACCAACCATTCCTGCATTGTAGAGTCTTTCCACCTTTGTGCATATAATAATCTCGCTGCAGTTACCATGTACAAAAACAATTGTCCATAAGTCTTTTCTAGTTGTTTGTCCATTAGTCCCAGCAAGAAGAGCTCTGGTTTCAGTTGAATATTAGTCTTTAAAATTCTTTGTATTACTGTGTGTGTATATAGAAGGGGCGTGGTGGCTCAGCGGGTAAGACGCCAGGCTTGTCGATCGGAAGATTGCAAATTCGGAGGTTCGAATCCCTAGCCCTGCGTGAGGGAGTGAGCTCCCGCACTCGCCCCAGCTCTTGCCAACCTAGCAATTTGAAAGCATGCAAATGCAAGTAGATGAATAGGTACCACTTTGGTGGGTAGGTAACAGCGTTCCGTGCGCGTCATGCGGCCACATGACCATGGAAGCGTCTTCAGACAACGCTGGCTCTTCGGCTAACAAACGGAGATGAGCACCAGCCCCTAGAGTCGGACACGACTGCACAAATGTGCAGGGGGAACCTTTACCTTTACCTATATAGAAGTCCATCAAGCATGATAAAATGACCCTTCATGTTTTCCACATTTCCAACATAAATTTGAGGTACCTTTATACCTTCTAGAAAGTTTTTCTGGTGTCATATACCAATGGTACATCATTTTATAAAAGTTCTCTTTTAAATTGTAACATAATGTAAATTTCAATTCTTTCAACCACATATTTTCCCATTGATCCATCTGTATATTATAGCCAAAGTTTTTAGCCCATTTTATCATACACTCTTTAACTTGTTCTTCCGTCTCAAATTTCAGTAAAAGCTTATACATTTTGGCAATTACACATTCATCATTAGCACATACTGTAATTCTTAGGTTGTTCAATTCCAGCACAAGCATCTATCTTTATCTGGTTGCTGCTGGAGTTGGAATGTGAGACTAGACTGTCTGCTTGGTCTGCTTGAGAATGATTCCCGTCTCTCTTTTTGCTTTCTCAGATAGCTCAAGGATGCGATCCTCTTGACTATTGGGGCCTATAGCCTTCTCAGACTCCTCTTCCAAAGAGTGGTTTAAAATTGTCTCTGAGCCATAACATTAAAGGTTTCCAAAATAGCCTATTATTATATCTGATCTGTTTGTTCACACAGGGCAAGTTAGCTGACATTAATCTATTCATTCATTGGCGATCACTCGTGGCCGAGTAAGATTGTCTTCCAAAGGTAAAATTTTAACGGTGGAACCGTAAGTGGCTATAAAGGCCAATTCTGGATCCGCACAACCTCCCACAATGAGGGCATAGGTTTCCGGGTGGGAGACGGTCATGATGAGGGTTTGCCTGACGTGCCTTCCTTTTAGCTCTCTTCTCCCTTTCGCCCTGTACTCGTGCTTCTTCAAAGTCCATGGCGCCATTAATAAAGGATGACCTCCAATTGAAACGCTCATGAGTTAGGGCTTCCCAGTTCTCAATGCTGATATTACATTTTTTTAAATTAGCTTTGAGAGTATCTTTGAATCTCTTTTGCTGTGCACCAATATTCCGTTTTCCATTCTTAAGTTGGGAGTAAAGTAGCTGCTTTGGAAGACGATGGTCAGGCATTCGAACAACATGACCGGTCCAGCGAAGTTGATGTTGGATGATCATTGTTTCAATGCTGGTGGTTTTCGCTTCTTCTAATACGCTAACATTAGTCCGCCTATCTTCCCAAGTAATTTGCAGAATTTTTCGGAGGCAGCGTTGATGGAATCTTTCAAGAAGTTGCAGGTGGCGTTTGTAGAGGGTCCATGTTTCACAGGCGTACAGAAGGGTTGGTAGTACAATGGCTTTGTAAACAAGCATTTTGGTCTCCCTGCGAATGTCCCGATCCTCAAACACTCTATGCTTCATTCGGGAGAAAGCTACACTCGCAGAGCTCAGGCGATGCTGAATTTCAGCGTCGATGTCGGCTTTTGTAGATAGATGGCTGCCGAGATAAGAAAAGTGATCGACATTTTCTAGTGACACACCTTTAAGCTGGATTGATGGCGCTGCAGAGGGGTTGGTTCGAACTTGCTGGTAAAGCACTTTGGTTTTTTTAATGTTAATCGAGAGGCCGAGTTTTTCATATGCTTCTGCAAAGATGTTTAGGATAGTTTGAAGATCTTCCTCGGAGTGTGCACAGACTACGTTATCATCAGCATATTGAAGTTCTATAACAGAAGTTGCAATTACCTTATTTTTTGCTTTCAGCCTACTAAGATTAAAAAGCTTTCCATCTGTTCGATATATAATTTCTACACCAGTAGGAAGTTTCTCTTCAACAAGGTGCATAATCATAGCAATGAAGATAGCGAATAAGGTTGGAGCAATAACACATCCCTGTTTAACGCCGGATTCCACTTTAAATGGATCGCTTTGAGAGCCATTGTTATTCAGGATTGTTGCCATCATGTCGTCATGGAGTAACCGCAAGATGTTCACAAATTTATCAGGGCATCCGATTTTCAGAAGGATGGTCCAGAGAGCAGTACGATTTACAGTATCAAAAGCTTTAGTCAGATCAATAAACGCCATGTACAGAGGGCGGTTTTGCTCCTTGCATTTTTCTTGAAGCTGTCGTGCAGCGAAGATCATATCCACTGTTCCCCTGGAAGGGCGGAAGCCATTTTGCGTTTCAGGGAGGATGTCTTCTGATACAGATAGGAGACGGTTTGCAATGATCTTTGCCAGGATTTTGCCTGCTGTGGCTAGAAGGGAGATGCCTCGATAGTTTCCACAGTCTGTTCTATCACCCTTTTTAAAGAGAGTGATAATTATGGCATCCCTAAAGTCTGCTGGAATCTCCTCCCTCATCCAGATTTTTTCGATGAGCTTATGAAGTTGTTGTGTAAGTTCAGGCCCGCCTTCTTTAAAGACTTCAGCAGGAATCCCATCAGGTCCACTAGCTTTGTTATTTTTCATTTGTTTAGTGGCTTTACTGACTTCCTCCAAACTAGGGGGTACTGCAAGCTCATCTCTTATTTGTTTTTGTGGGATTTGCAAGAAGACTTCATCAGCCACAGTAGAGTGACGATTAAGGAGATTGTAGTAATGCTCTTTCCAGCGCAGTGCAATAGACTCTTTGTCCTTTAGAAGTTTAGCACCATCTACTGAGCGTAAGGGATTTGTACCATGGTTTGTTGGTCCATAGATGGCCTTTATGGCATTAAAAAAGCCCCGTGCATCATGAGCATCTGCAAAATGTTGGGTTTCTTGGGCTTTTTTTATCCACCATATGTTCTTAAGTTCTCTAGTTCTTCTTTGGACTTCTGCCTTTGCACTGGCGTAGATTTTTTTCTTAACGGCACAGTTAATATCTTTTTGCCATATCTGGAAGGCTTTCCTTTTCTTGTCAATAATATGTTCAATCTCACTATCGTTCTCATCAAACCAGTCCTGATGTCTCTTAGTCTGGTATCCGATAGTTTGTTCACAGGCTGAAATAATAGAAGTCTTTAGTTTAATCCAGTGTTCCTCAACATTTTCAGGAAGTTCCATAGGCAGATGTTCCTTGAGAGTTGATTGAAAGCAAGCTCGTTTAATAGGATCTTGAAGGGCCAGTGTATTCATTTTACGCCTTGGTTTTCTTCCTTGGAGCCTACGATGAGGGACAATCTTTATGGCCATCGTGGATCGAATTAATCGATGGTCTGTCCAGCAGTCATCGGTGCTCGTCATGGCTCTGGTGAGAAGTACATCACGGCGATCTCTAGCACGGACAATTACATAATCTAAAAGATGCCAGTGCTTTGACCGTGGGTGCTTCCATGATGTTTTAAATTTATTTTTCTGGCGAAAGAGTGTGTTAGTAATGACAAGGTTATGCTCTGCACATTTAGTCAGAAGTAAGATTCCATTCGTGTTGCTGTTATCAACTCCTTCTTTCCCAATGATCCCTGGCCACAAATCAAAATCACGCCCAACTCTTGCATTGAAATCACCCAGGAGGATAATTTTATCCTCCTTTGGTATCTCTGATAAGATGGTGTCCAGCTGGGTATAAAATTTTTCCATATCCTCATCTGCATCTAGTGTTGGTGCGTAAGCACTTACGATAGTTGCCTGTTGGTTTTTGGCGAGTTTTATTCGGAGAGTTGAGAGTCGTTCGTTAATCCCAGTGGGAACTTCTGACAAGAGCTTCACAAGGTCGTTTTTGATAGCAAAGCCTACCCCATGTATTCGTCGTTCTTGTTCAGGCAGTCCTTTCCAAAAGAAGGTATAACCTCCTTTTTCTTCCTTCAACTGTCCTTCTCCTGCTCTTCGAGTTTCTTGGAGTGCTGCTATATCGATATTAAAACGTCTCAGCTCCCTTGCAATAATGGCAGTCCTACGTTCAGGTCGTTCACTATCCATATTGTCTTGCAGTGTCCGTATATTCCATGTTCCAAAATTCATGTGTTTTTTACGACCGCTAGATGGTGACCCCACTGGTTGCGGTAATCCAGTCAGGGAGAAAACGAGGCAGACTATGTTTAGGGCACCTTTTCTAGCCCCCTCCCCATATGGGGTGAGCAGAGTGGATCCTAAATAGGGCTGCTCAGTCGTGGATACAGCTGCCGAACTACTCAACTGCCTCGATCCTTGAGTCAGGGCGACTGAATCCGTATCCACCGCCCATGTGCTGGTCCATGACTAGGAGCTTCCGGATTTCACAGTCCTGCCCCCGTTGCCATTCGTCAGTCGCCATGGGACTTTTGGTTGTTTTGGGTTTGGTGTGGTTGGAAGACGCCTGTGCGTGAATTTGTTTTATGTGTGGAGATCGGTGCACAACGATCAGCACACAACCTTCACAGAAAAAGGCTCTAATCCAATGGCATGGATACCATGACGATTGGTGACCTTTTGTCTGCTGCAGCCTTCATCCGCCTTCGCAGCCGTTGTAACAATATACCTTGTTATCTTCCGCCTGTTCTGCCGTTGAGGACTTTCTTGGATCGTTCTTTGTCTGGTTCCTCCCCCTGGATCTTACCGCCATGGGTGACCCTACCAGGAGTACATGACTCCCGACGGCTTCGCTCACAGGGTTCATTGGGAACACACAAGCCCACTCACCACAACAAGGTGACGATCCAGCGAGTGAGATAATCTATACCTAGAAAAGGTCCAGGCTATTAGTATGCACAATAAATGTATGTGTGAACTAATCTTTTGTAGTTCCTATTTACTTATACTGTATATCTATCAGATTTTTACCCCACCACAATCCAACAGACTCTCAGTGCCTTTCAGGTCCAATAAAGCAAAAACACCCCAAAAAGACTAACAACCATAAAACATACAATACCAAAACCAAGAAGTGCCACAACCCAAATGCCTTCCGGAAGAGTTCAGTCTTCAACGTCTTCCAGAAGGTGGCTAAGGTAGGGGCAGATCTAATTTAATTGAATGGAATATGGTTGCTGCCCACTACAGAAGACTCTGGGAGGCTTTCAAATCCATCTAACCACAAGTGGGAGGCCCTTCTAAAGGGTCAGTCCCACCACTATGAAGCAATGCTTCTGAGCATTGCGTCCTTGAATTCCTGAAAGCGGGGAAATTCCTGAAAGTGGCTGCTTCTCTCTGCAGGATTGACCTCTGCAGAGTGATGCAATCTTGTAGGTAGATTATTGTACAGATAGAATTATTAAAAATGTTAAAGTTGTATAAGATACTTCATGCATGAACTTTATCATATATACAACTAAATAATGTACAAATATTGCAGAGAAAGTCCAAGAGACAAAGCAGTACTTAATTTTTGTAAACATGCTAGTAATAATGCCTTGCTAATAATAGAGGATTTCCCTTATGCTTTGCAAATAATGGTCAGCAGGTATGAATTTAAAAAATCGCAGTGGGGTATTTTATGCTTAAAAGAGTATTGATGTGATATTTTCAGTAACATCCATTACTTAATAGATTTTGGAGACTAAGCCAGACCAAAACTTTAATGTTTTTAATTAAGTAACTTGTTAAAGGGAATGGATAGGATAGAAAAAGTCTGAGCAGGACCTCTCTGTAACTTGCATTTGGCAGAGCAGAACATGCATTTATACTGTATGTGGAATGAAGTGCTAAAAGGGACAGAGCCACGGCTGTACCAAAGTCAAAAGAAATAAGTAGGCCCAGTAATAAATCGGTGGATTGATTTAAATATGGACAGGTGCTAAGGAAGTAATTTAGTAAATGTTCAAGGAATCTGCAGGGAGGAGAGAAACGTGGTGAGGCTTTTGAGGTCATTCCCCAGAAGCTTCATAAAAGGAAGTTGATTACAGTGACTTAATAGGTAAAAGAAAGCCAAAATATATACTAATCAAATGAGTTTTTAATTATATCTCAGGCTGATATAAAATCCAAATCGTGTATTTTGTGTCTAGAAAATCTGAGAGTAATGCTTTAGTAGCCAAATTATTTTTAAATGCTAATTTCTACAGGAATTATAGTAGAATGCTTAATTAAAAGAGTGAATCTGTGTCCCTAAGCTAAAGTGTACTAAATATACAAATAGAAGCTTAAATATCAAAAGAGCCTCTGAAGAAGGATATTTTATGCCTTGCACATAAAATCTACCCTTTAAGGTATTTCTTTTCCAAATGCCACCTGATTCAAGTGTATATCAAATGGCAGTGTTTTAATAATGTTATATATTTTATCACTGTTCTATAGAATTAATTGCTTATAGTGTACTTACAACTGAAAATCAACTATCTCCTTCATTTTTTAATTCACCTTTAATAGCCAAGAGCAATAATAATGGAAATGTACAGTAATGTTAGCTTAACTAAATATTTATTTATTTATTTATTTATTTGTTTATTTGTTTGTTTATTTATCTTGCATACGACGACTCTGGGCGGCATGTCCTATAATATACATTACAATTTATAATCAATATACACATACACTTCACTAGAAATAATACGTTCCAGCTAACAAAATGAGCTAATTAATCAATCATATAAAAGCATATTAAGTACCATTGAATCATTATTTATATATTAAAGAAGTCTGTAAAGTTATATTTAGAAAGAATATCACACTAGATAAAAGCCGAGATCATATAACCATATTTCTTCTTAAACAATATGGATTTCCCACTGGTTTCCTCTTCAAATTGCAATCTCTCCCACAATTTGCTCCAGAATATCTCTGCAACCCATAGAAGCAGGTTTTGTTGGTGTGCAGAAAGCCATTTCATTAGTAGGGTATCATCCAGTAGTCTAGACAGGTACTTCTCAACCTCAGCAACTTTAAGATGGGTGGACTTCAACTCCCAGAATTCCCCAGCCAGCATGCTGAGAAAGGTTGAGAAACACTGGTTTAGACTAAGGACTCTATGGGACTATAGAACACTGGCTACCCTTTCTAACTTCTTAAATTATTTCCTATTCCCTCATTTACCTGATAGGAGTTATGTGCTTAGCTACTAATGCAAGCCTTCCAGCATTGTAGATGCTTTAATAATCATGCAGCTAGACTATTTCAAATGTAAAAGAAAAAAATAACTGCACTTGGGAAAATTCTTCAGAGGAAGCAAAATCCACCAGTACCTCTTAATTCCATAAGGCTGTGCAAAGCATTTCAAAGAGGCGGTTTGCAAAGTCCCTGAAACCTCAAAGATGTCTGGAAGGCTTGGCACAGCTACTTCACAGGTTTTCCCTACTTAATCTCTGCATGCATATTCACACACTGATTATTCTGCGTACACACGCATAACTGGAGACAAGTGGGGAAAGTCTTTGAAAAAGCCATGCTGATGCACTGGGCCTACTTGGGCCTATATGTCATGTCATGTAATAGAACAGCCTGTAACCTCCTTTGCAGCCCCAGATGATTCTGAGATAGGGCTGCTGAAATTTGGCGGGAAATTGACTGAATGTTGGCAGTGCAGTTTTAGAGTAAAAACAAAAAAATAGTAAGGACGGGCATGAGAAGATAGGGCATATGGGAGGTTACACACTCCCAAACTCATCCTTACAAAGCACCCAAATTGCTAAACATACTTCAGCCTTGCCTCTTAAGGTAACATTGCCACTTCAGAAGTCAAAAGAATAATCGCACAACAGACAGCTGGCAAAGCCCCGGGAGAGGACATGCTGCCACCAGAAATTTTTAAGGTTTTTCCTGATTGGTGGGCCCCTATGCTTGCCACTCTACTTATATTAATAATACCGGGAGATTACCTGCAGGTTGGAATAATAGCGTAGTAATCCCAATACATAAAAAAGGAGATACTACAAACCCAGCTAATTTTCAACCTATAAGTCTTATCGACATAGGATGTAAGCTATATACAAGGCATCTCTTAAATAGACTGATGGATTGGGCAGATTCCAGACAGATCATAGTAGAAGAACAGGGAGGATTCAGAAAGGGACATAGTACCATAGATCAATGTTTCATTTTACAACATTTGATCTATAAATCAATGAATGGACCTTCAAAATGCCTGTATGTAACATTCATTGATTTATCATCTGGCTTTGATACAATAAATAGAGGGAAACTATGGGAGAAGTTTTTAGCAACTGATATACAGTAGATAGAAGATTATTATATTTAATATATATTTTATACAAAGACACCTATATACAAGTAAGGATAAATCAGAGTGGATCCTTAACAAAGCAGATTAAAATTTCAAAAGTCGTCCACCAGGGCTGTCTATTGGCCCCTTTCCTTTTTAATTTTTATATAAATAATATTGGAGTAGTTTTAAATAACCCTTCTTTTCATGCTCCATTAATTGAAAGTAGAAAGGTCCCTATATTATTGTATGCAGATGACATGGCACTTATGTCAACAACATTAATTGGAATGAGAAGAATCCTGACAGAATTTGGCAAATATTGTAAGAAAGAACACCTAAAGATAAATTATTCTAAAACCAAGGTACTAGTATTTGCCAAAAAACCAAAAAGACATAGATGGACATTAGATGGTAAGGAGATAGAGCAAGTGAGGTCATTTGAGTATTTAGGCATCCAGTTCACCGAAACTTTGTCCTGGAAGACACATATAGCAGCAACAAGAATAACAGCTATGAGATCTATGAGGGCTATCTGCTCCTTCTTTTATTCAAAAGGGGGAAGATTAGTTCAACCTGCTCTTAAAATCTATCAAGGGAAAACAATATCACAGCTGATATATGGAGCCCCAATTTGGGGTTTTAGTAAATTAAATGAATTAGAAGTGGTTCAAAATAAATTTGTGAGATCAGTCTTAGCCTTACCCCCATGTGTACCAGCGACAATGCTGAGATTAGAAGTCGGCCTACCATCAATTAATATAAGAGTAAAGAAGGCAATAATCTTATATTATAGGAAACTAGTTCTTATGCCAAACAACTACCTGGCAAAAAAATGCCTTTATGAACAAGCTAATAATAATAGATGGGCGATTTTGTACCATAAATTATTCTCTCAATTAGCTCTAGATCAGGAACTGTTCAATGACTCAAATTATCATACACTACTGAGGGACTATTTATTTTTTAAAGATTTTAGTCAGGATAGAGATCAGGTATCCAAGCTTAGGTTGGCCAAGTGGTATCGTATTTTAAAAAATAGACAAGGAATGTCATATTATTTACAGTCTCCCATATCTCAGTCCTTGAGACAAGCTTTCACAGAGCTTCGATTTCAAACAATGCCAACAGCATATTTAGATGGAAGATATAAAGCGTTGCCAATTGCAGACCGTTTATGCATTTGTAATTCCCTACAGGTGGAAGATCTAACCCATTACCTATTATACTGTAGATTATATCAAGAACCAAGAGCTAGATTTATCAAGCATTTGCTAAATAAATTGAATCAGACAAATTTGGAAAGTAAAATTTGTTTTTTGTTGTCTGATAAAAATGAATATGTAACAAAGCAAGTCGCATTGTTTGCAGTGACTGCAAGAAAGATACGGAAGCAAATGTTGATAAATAGTACTGAAACTACTAGGGGGGAAGGACTGATTTGATATGGATGTAATAATTTGATATGGATGTAATAACTTTTAATGAATTTTGCTAAAACCTAAGGTTGCAAATAAACTATTATTATTATTATTATTATTATTATTATTATTATTATTAAAACATTGCTACTTTATCACTAGGCCTTCTGTAGCCTACCAGCCAGCTAGAGAGTTACTCCATGGCCAAATACAGAACACGTTGCCCACCCTCACCCATTGCAATGGTTAGAATAAGGCTAAGGCTGGGGAGTCCCAATACAAATATCTAATTGGCTACAGGGTTGGACTCCCTTAGGCCAATTGCTCTCAGCATAACGTGTCTCACCAGTTTTTGTTAGAATAAAGTAGAAGAATACTGCCTCAGTCTCAGGATGTGATAGACAGACAAACTGCTGGTACGGATAAGACTTTTTTTAACGGTTGTTTTATCTCATTTTCCATCAGGACATATTAGCCATCTCCTCCTTCCCCCTGTAGAATATCTTTTAGTGATAATATCTTTTAATGATTATGGCGTGCAACAATAAAGTAAGACTCTTCATTAAATGCTCTAGAAAGGAGTCTCTCCTAAGGAGTCTGTGAGCAAACTGAACTGAGCAGATATTCCATTTTATCTGAACTGGAATCAACATCCTACCTAATAATTTATGATTGCTTCTTTTCTGCTTTCTCTCAGGCATTAGTGAAAGTGAATGGAAAACTGAAGCCTATGCTGGACTCAGTGGTGGCCAACAGAAAGAAGTGGGAGGACTTGCACCAGAAAAGATTGCATTCCCAGACAACATCCAACTTAGCCATGTCTCCGGAGAGCATAGAATAAGTCTACGTGTGTTTCTTGCTGCTAGGATGAGAGAGTCAAAAGGATGCATAAAATTTAGACTCATAATTTTTAATTAATAATATAATGCAGCCAATAACATACTTAATCTCAGTGAAAACACTCTGGCTGGCCAGGCCTTAGCTTTTCCTGGGGGCTAATACTCGGTTTGAGGGGAGAATCTACAGGGATATTGTTGGGCTCCTGCAGTGATCTGGAAAGCTTGACTGAGTCTGGATCCTGTCAGCTTCTTTCAGCAACTGTTAAGAGAATTGGCAAATATGGTCACAAAGGATTCATATAACTGGAACTCATAGTTTAGTAAAATTAGTAAAAGGGGACTGTGGCTGATTTTAAAAAAATACTGGTCATCTTCAAGAGACTCTGAAAAAAAGGAGAATGTTTGTAATAATATTTTGGGATTGCACCTTTCCAGCTTTTATTAGTATGAATGCTTATACCTGCACTCGTGAAGTTTGTCTTTTTACCCCTTTTTTGTTCTCTTTGGTTGATTCAGAGAAGCCTGCTTTATTTTCTGAAGAAATATTTTTTTTACAACAAAGCCTCATAGGATTAAACAGGGCTTTTAAAATTGCCTATCTTTGCTGTACTTAAGGGAGGGAAAATGAACTTTATCACATTTAAAAACTCAACCTGCTCTGGCTTCCTTGATTTCATATTAGCAATCAGTTTGAATTGCTCTGCAGGCAGAAGCTTATATAAAGGTAAAATTCTGCATGGTAATTTTGATTCTTTTTGAATTCTGTAATACCTTCCTTTTTAAAGCTGCTTTGCACATCTAAGAAAAAAATCAGTGGTATATCAAGAAAATTCCATAATAAAAATAAAATCTTGCCTTGGGTAAAGAACTTGCACTATAAGATACGAACATAGCTTTCTAGTACATTTTCAGAAAAATATTATTTTTAAGATTGGTGTGACACTAGATGATGATATGAAAAGAGCAATGACTACCTCTGCTTTTTCTAGTTATTTTCTTACACATGTTAATCTGTCTTAGCTAACAGAAATCAAGTCAGCATTGCATGTGCTCAGATGCAATAATTGTTTTGCATGTTGGCAGTCCTTGACCTACAGTATATTTGACACAAATATATCCACAGAAATGTCTACAGTTGAAATGAACTCACTTCTGTTAGTGAAACATCAAATTTATTTCAGCGCTGGCATGGCAAGTTACTGGATTTCTGTTTCTTAATGAGGTGTGAAATTATATCTATGTTCCATTTGCATTACCAGTGTGGTCTATAGATAAATTGTGCTTACCATAGAAAGGATATTTTACACATGTCCAAACACAATCCAGTCAAGACTTGCTGAACAGTTTTGTGAGCTGAGAACATCTAAATCCAAACAACTTGCATGCCTACCATGACAGCCTGTGTCTTCTAATTGGCATGTAGTTAGGGTTAGTTTGGGTTACTGGGACTTCCCAAAGTGGCACGAATGCAGGGCCTGTGGGAAGATGGCTGGCTATAATTTCTGCTACCCTATTCAGCCCCTGCCAAGGATCATTTAGAAATAAGGAGGATGTGATCTCCAGATACTCAGAAGAATTCCTACAGAAGAGGGAGTTTGTAAATTGAAAACAATACTACTGAGCCCCTTCCCCTTCAGAACATACAGAATTTGGATGGCACAATAGGCTGGACCTCTGGAGGAAAAAAGGTGAAAAAAGATCTAATGCTATCAAGCAAAGTGCCTGGGTTAAGCCAATTTATGAGAGCAGTTGAAACAGTCAACAATGAATAAAAGCACAATGGAGAATCAGAATTAATCTAATTCTTTAACAGCAAAGAGTCATTATGTTGGGGATGGAAAAAGGTCTCTCCTGAATTTACAGGGATATTTCAGGACAGAAAAGACTTCACAACTCTTCTCTCCCCATTTGCTGTACAACTGAAACACTTGGTTCAGGGTTGGTGGTCCTCCTAGGAGCTTGATAGCCCAAATAGTGGAGAGCTCTAAGGGGTCATTTTATCACTTCCTTGTATCTGACAGGCTTCCCACCCATATCCAGCAGATCCTGAACGCCATCTGGCATCTGAGAGGCTCTGCATCTTTCTGAGGCTTCCTATTATTAAGGAGTGTGAAAGGGAGGGGACGGTTTGCCTCAATTGCAACAGTAGCATTTTATTGTTTCACAGAAATGAGCAGCCCAACTTTACAATTATCTCAGGAGAAATGTTCAAGGACACTATTGGAGTGATCGTTTACCCTGGGAATTTCAGCAGTGGAGATGAGCCGACTTCTGTTAGTGCAGCCATGCCTCTGCCAAGCCCAATAGGATGGGAAACCCAACACCTTCTATAAGTTGTAAGCTACAACCACCATGGTCTTGCTGATCGAGTTGTGGTCCAAACCACCTAAAGGACACCAAGTTACCTAGCATGCTAAATGTGCACTACAACCCTCTCAGAAATTTCTCAAGTGTAGTAAAAAGAAACGGATGTCCCTGAGAGCTGGATGGAAAAACGTTTGACTTGATGTTCTCTTTCACTCTGGTTTAGGACTTCCAACCTTGAACATTTCATAGCTAGACAAGAAGGAAATGGTTCTGGAAAGGCATTTTTTTCATTTCCTTTCTCGGGAAACCTATAATATAGGTAGGGTAAGGTAATCTATATTTCTATCATCTCTCTTTCTCTCTCCCCCCCCCTTCCATTTTTATCCAAACCACAAGTAAGCTGCTAATGGCTTAATTACACCAATGTCCTCTTTTCCCCTTTCCCTCCATTCATACCTCATTCCCTAGCTCCTGGAAGTTCATTAGAAGCTTGTCAAGCTGCTGAGGGGTTTTTAAAACATTGTTTCTTCTGGTTACTGGCAAACTTTACTGAGACCCTCCAAATGTATAGAAAGTGAAGCCTCTTAGCCTAAAGGTATATATTGCTGTGGTGAAATTTTTGCAGTTACACCCATCAAGATTTAGGCAGAAAACCATTTAAATGCTGTGAATCAATCACTGATTTACTAAGGAAAAGTACAAGCAAGAGGTCTGATGGCTGCTTTACAGGAGTTATATCTCAAGTCAGTGGCTAAGGGAAATACTTTCCTCATCTCATACAAATTACAGTGCGGACCTATATTGAGCGACAATGTATAGGTGCAGCATTGAGGATAGATGCTAGAGGGTGAAACCTGTCACAGATTACTTTTTTAAGTAAAATGGAATTATTCACCAAAATAGAATCTGTCACGATGCAAAAGGACTTGCAATGTGAAGAAACTGCTAGCATCTGTTTTCAAATATTTCTTGGTTCAGAATGTACATATAAAAAAAGTATTTGGAAAATGTATGCCTCTCCCAAACCCTAGCAGGAGACTGCATGCATACATATACATATATTTATGAAACTGCATAAAGAAATATGGATTCTCATTTTTAAAGAAACTGTAAAATGATTCAGGACATTAAAGGAGTGTACTAACAAATACATGTAATACCAGCCTAGTCCAGATGTGGACTGAACTATATTTATACCCAATTGAGGAAAGTCCTTTTGCATAAACAGAGCAGATGGGATGACTTGCCCCTAAAATATGATATACATCTAATATAAATTTGTTATTTCTCAATTAAGCAGAGCTGTATAATCATGAAAAAGTGGCTTGTGTCAGACTAGGAATGTTAGTAATCTTGGCACTTCAAATGCTGCAAATGCATGCTGAACAGTATTATACATACTTCTTAAATTTAGAATTTCTGAGTCATAGAACTGCCTGACTGAAATAAATGCAAGATTCTCTTGTTGTCCGGTGTTGAAAAACACTTCAAATAGAATATAACTGTATAGGAAAAACTTCATAGGGAATGAATTCTGAATTCTGATTCTCTAGCAGGTACTCTGGATATCTGTCATCTCCTACATAAATATCTAAGCACAAGATTCAAAAAGCAGATTATTATATCACCCATTTTGAAATTGTAGTAGCATTTTGTATTTCTAGGAAAACATGACAAACTATCTGAATCCTAAGTATAATCTGATCTCTACAACACTTAGTATAATAAATTAATGACATCTGTAGTTCCCATAACCATACCTGATCCATTTTTTTCTCCCAACCCTGGTTTTTGTACTATCTACTTTGATGAAGTCTTTTGAGAATTCTGTGACATTTTCAACCAGTTATAGTGAAGATGTTACCCCACTATCAATATTAATATTTTAGATGAAAAAATTTGCTTTAACCAAATAGAAGACGATTTACACTTCTTAATTCTTTTTCCAAAGGTAATAGGACACATAAGGAAAGGGAAGATCTGTTATTGTCTAAACAAATATTTGTACTCTTTTAACTTGTTTCTGTTATTCCTCCACTACTTTTCTCTCTCCCCAGTAATAAATAAAAAGGTGAGATGGCATACTTTGAATTTGTCTGAGACTTATTTATGTAGTATGTGCTTTATGGCAAAAGACAGACACCATGATTGACTGGGTGTTGCTGGCAGCTCCATAAAGCTTTCCTGAATTTTGATACGATGCACTGCGAAGTGTGACATAATTTATAGCACGTAACCTACAGCTTCCTCCAAGGTTGAGTGTTCCCTTGTTTCCTCTCCTTTTTATTGGCTTCAACACATCGTTGCCCATGGCAACAGCAGTGGCAGTGAGGGGAATGCAAAACCATTGCAAGCTGACATACACTTGAGGCCCTAACAATGTCAACCATCCATCACAGACCTATTTGTAATTGCCTCCATCTATTTCCCATGTCTTGTGGTATCTTTTCTATTGTGGGTCAAAATTCAAAAAACTTGCTGACTAATGTTGTGATTCCAATACTCTTCAGCATCTCCATTCCCTTCCCCCAACTCCAACACAATCTCTCCTGACTATTAACACATTTAGGCATAGAGAAGCATCTGTACCAATCTTGCAGATCCTCAAAGAAGGGCTAAAGAACAGTCTGCAAGAGCAACCACAGCTTCTCCTGCTTTATTCAGTTATCCGCAAGGCCACATTTTCAAATTTCATCAAGCATCATCATCTTTAGTCCAACACATCTGGGGGGCACTTGGTTGAGCAACTGTCTGCATTTTAACTGTGTGCATCTACAGAAGTGGTGAAAAAGCACTCGTTTTGTCTCTCTGTTTTGTAAATAATAAGTGCTTTGTGCAATATCTCTTCTGCTGAAAGCCAAACACAAGCTAACCAAGGATAGAGAGATATCAGCACTACCAATGAAAAGGCACTATATGTATCTAATTCTACATTTTTGTCCTTAACAGATTTTCAGTAGATGGAAAAAGCGATAGGAAACTATGGTAGAGTATGTGTCATCCTCATAAAATTCCATGCATATGATATGGTGGTTGTGTAATAACAGTCTCACTTGGAAGTATTAAGGTTCCCAGCACCACATATAATACATATTGTGCAGCTATTCCATCTTTTCCTTCTTATTGGATTCTTTTCCAGGAATGAAAAAAGGTGGAAGCAGTCATGGGAAAAGGTGGGAGGATACAAGAATAAGAGGGAGAAAGCAGTACAATTCCTATCTGAAAGCATTCTAGGATGACCAGAGGCAGTCTATGTGTATGCAACTTCCTACCATTGTAAAACATTAAAATGGGAAACCAAATTGCATTAAGTATTAGTTTAAGTGTATTTCACCAATTGAAATGGAGTATATAACAGCTTTTAAGATCTGACTTGAAAGGTGTTATGAGCAGCAAACAAGCACCCTCAGTCTAAAATATGAAGTTCTTGATACAGATTTGTAAAAATCTGACCTCAGCACAAATAAGAGGGCAACACCACACTATATCCTGGACAGACTTTAATAGGGGGTTAAACTATAGGTTGACCATAGGCCGCTTTTTCTCTGCTGGCCCCTTCAAATTACACCCAAGAGGCTATTTGACCCTTCTCACTTTTCAGGAAAGTTTTAAAGTTGTAAGAAATCAAATTAAGATTTATTTATTGCACGCTTTAAAGGGAAAAAAGACCACGTCCTTGTTTTAGCGGGATGGGAAGGCAGCACAGGACACGGGACAGTCATTGCGTGGTGTAGAAACGGCATCCGATGGGCAAAGGAACTGTCTGCGGCATCAACTTCGCTAGCACCAAAATCCTTTGCTCCACCCAGCAATTAAAAGTACAGGCACTTGGCTCCCTTTGCAGTCGGCTCCCCTTTCGGAGTTCTTAACGGGGATGGCGAATTTGGCTCCAGCCGCCGGAGAAGGAAAGGGCAACGCAACGCTACTAAACTTGTAAACATCTGCCTTTGCCATTCTAGGCGCCCTGCCACGCCCCAGGCATGGAACACGAGGCACCAGCGTGGCACCCGAGCCACTTCTAGAAGAGAACTACATCCCCCACAGTGCTTTGCGGCAAGAGAAACCATGGCGGCGCGGCCTGCTGGGCAATGTAGTCCACACAGTCAATCCTTTCGGGGACGCATCTCTTTCCCAATGCTTCTCAAGGTCGTGGCGATGCAATGAGAAACCAAATACGGAAGAGCGCATTTCCCCCAGGCGATCACAACCGCCACGTTTGCAATTTCGGACAGTTGCGGGTCGCAGGCTCTCGGTTGCCTAGAGACTGGCGCACCGCTGGGCGGGCGCCTTCCGCTTCCGGTGGCGGGGCGTTGCCTAGGCAACGTTGGTTGCATGTAGCTGGAGGCTTGGGCAGGATGGCCACTGGGGTGGCCTCTATCGCCGACGGGGAATTCACGGCGGCTATTTACGGGCTGATCCGGGCCGGGCGGTTCGCGGAGGCGGTGGGTATCTTAAGCAGCGAATTGCAGAGGAGCTGTCGGTCGCGGGCCGGCCTCTCGCTGCTCGGCTACTGCTACTACCAGCTGCAGGATTTCGCGACGGCGGCCGAGTGCTACGAGCAGCTGGGGGTGCTGCATCCCGAACTCCACGAGTACCGACTCTATCACGCGCAGGCGCTCTACAAGGCCGGCCTCTACGGCGAGGCCCTGCGCGCCACCGTCCCGCTGCTCGACGTCGCGGCCTTCCAGAGCCGAGCGCTGCGCCTGCAGGCGGCGGCCCACTACGCCCAGGGCGACCTCTCCAGCGCCAAGGCCCTGGTGGAGGTGCAGCTGGCATCCGCCACCGAAGGCAGCCCCGGCGTCCCCGAGGACCCCTCCGAGCTGCCTGATGCGGAGGTGAACATGGGCTGCCTGCTCTACCGCGAAGGGCAGCACGAGGAAGCCTGCAGCAAGTTTGCTTCTGCCATGCAAGTGCTGGGCTACTGCCCAGAGCTGTCCTACAACATGGCCCTGTGCTGCTATGCTGCCAAGCAGTATGCCCCTGCTCTGAAGCATATTGCAGACATCATTGAGCGTGGCATGCAGCAGCACCCAGAGCTGAGCGTGGGGACGAATACTGAAGGCCTGGATGTCCGCAGCGTGGGCAATACGTTGCTCCTGCATCAGACAGCCCTGGTGGAGGCCTTCAATCTGAAAGCTGCCATTGAATACCAGCTGTGCAACCTACAGGCAGCTCAGGAGGCCCTTACAGATATGCCCCCTCGGGCTGAGGAGGAGCTGGACCCAGTCACTTTGCACAACCAGGCTCTAATGAACATGGACAGGAGACCCACAGAAGGCTTTGAGAAACTTCAGTTCCTTCTGCAACAGAACCCTTGCCCGCCAGAAACATTTGGGAATTTGCTGCTTCTGTACTGCAAATATCAATACTATGACCTTGCTGCAGATGTGCTGGCTGAGAATGCTCACTTGACCTATAAACTTCTCACACCTTATTTGTACAACTACTTAGATGCTATGATCACCTGCCAAACTGCCCCTGATGAGGCATTTCATAAGCTTGACGAACTGGCAGGGGCCCTAACAGAGCAGCTGAGAAAGCTGACCAAGGAGGTACAGGAGTCTAGGAAAAATCGAGATGATGAGGCTCTAAGGAAAGCTGTGAATGAGTATGATGAGACACTGGAGAAATATGTTCCTGTCTTTATGGCCCAGGCCAAGATTTATTGGGACATGGAGAACTATCCCATGCTGGAGAAAATGTTCCATAAGTCAGTAGACTTCTGCAAGGATCATGAAGTGTGGAAACTTAATGTGGCTCATGTACTATTCATGCAAGAGAACAAATACAAAGAGGCAATTGGTTTTTATGAGCCCATTGTAAAAAAACACTATGATAACATCCTTCAAGTTAGTGCCATTGTTTTGGCTAACCTATGCGTTTCTTATATTATGACTAGTCAAAATGAAGAAGCAGAGGAGCTGATGAGAAAGATTGAAAAAGAAGAAGAACAGCTTTCTTACCATGAACCTGATAAAAAGATCTATCATCTCTGTATTGTCAATCTAGTTATTGGGACTCTCTACTGTGCCAAAGGAAACTTTGACTTTGGCATTTCTAGAGTGATTAAGAGTTTAGAACCTTATAACAAAAAGCTGGGCACAGATACTTGGTATTATGCCAAAAGATGTTTCTTGTCACTGTTAGAAAATATGTGTAAGCATGTGATCATGGTGCGTGACAGTGTCATTCAAGAATGCATACAGTTTCTTGAGCACTGTGAAGTGTATGGCCGAAATATCCCCGCAGTGATAGAACAACCTCTTGAGGAAGAGAAGATGCACAGTGGGAAGAACACTGTTACCTATGAAGCCAGGCAGCTGAGGGCACTGATGTATGAAGTTATTGGGTGGAATAAGTAACTGCCGTAGCATTCACATTAAAAATGGCCCAAGTCAAAAGATCAGTGAATCATGATGGCAATGTTGACTAGGTTTCTGATTAACGTTTGTAGTATTTGAAATGAAAAGTGGTGATATAGTACAGTTGTGTTGTAAAAAGTTCACAGGATTTTGAATTGACTTGGAATTATAGGGTAACGCTTTTCACCCTTTTAAAAAAATGCTTTTATTAAATGAGCTTCCTTTTCAAATATATTATAGATATCTTTAACAAAAGAAGAAACAGATTTATAAAATTGGAATGTTTTGCTGTCCAATTATTGAGTAGTACAATGGAATGAATTTGTTATGTTAGTTAGGGGTGGAGGAGTATGTATATGCTGTATTTTTCCAAAAGTGATTTGACTGCAACATTTCATTTAATCCAGGCCTGTAAGCAGCCCTTTGAAATACCAAAAGGACCTTTCAAATAAGTATCCTTTGGAAGTTGAAATTGTCAACTTAAGCCAACTTAATTGCTAAATTTGGTAAGGGCAGAAAATTATCTTTAAATGATGTCAACCTTTTGAACATTTAAAATTTTATTGTATGTGTGTTTAATCCTTTCACACTAATACAAGGTTTGGACACTTGTGGGTATTCAAGTCCTAGTTTGAAGCAATAAAAATGTTTTAAAAAAATTAACATGATTTAAATTTTACCAGTGCCAACATGGGAACAGATGCAATATGTATTTTCCCACATTATTCTCTGTAATATTCAATGGAAGCTGATTGTGTGGGCAGGGCACGTAAAACTGATGTGGGAAATACTAAGCCTGCAAATCATTTTCCTTCCAAATTTACTGAAAATACCTTTTTGGTGTTTATAAGCACCTCTTTGCTGCTAGTTATGTATGAAGTAGCCCTATATGGCTCATTTCAAGGCAATGTACCACTAGGTAGCTGTTATTCCTTTCTTTAGAGCAGAGCTTTCCAAACTTTTCATGTTGGTGACACACTTTTTAGACATGCATCATTTTGCGACACACTCTTACAGCAGGGCATCATTTCGCGACACACTCTTACAGCAGGCACAAGGCAGGCACTAGGACCTGCACGGAATCACAGCTGATTTGGAGGCAGCAAGGCACAAGGCAGGCACTAGGACCTGCGTGGAAGCCAGGAGGCAGCAGCAGCCACGACACACCCAGACACTGCAGCCGACACACTAACGTGTCCCGACACATAGTTTGGAAAGCTCTGCTTTAGAGGTAGAAATATTTACTGCTTACTCCAATTATAGAGTTTACCATAGCTAAACCATAGTTTACCTAGATACCATGTCAAGCCTACATAATTTCTCATAGGGTTCAGCCTGTGTCTTTTAAGATTCTTTTAAGATTACAGGTATGACTAAAGTCTGACCCTACAATGTCAGTATAAGTCAGCTGTTCTCCTTTTCCTCCTTCCTTTGCTCAATTTCTAGCCAGATGAGAAGTTCTAAAGAACTCAAAGCAACTGTGTAACATTTTGCCTGACTGAATAAAGGATATTAATTCTATGGATTTTGTATTTTTCTTCAATCAGGCAAAGTCAGTCGAGATGAAGCTGCACATTATTACCATCATATAACTGCTTGGAAATCACCCTGATCATAGGACATGCTAAGCATGGCCTAGTATATCCACGGTCAAAGCTCTTAAACAGTGAATACTATAGTTTACTGGTCCCCCTCTTTTTTCAATGATATCCCAGCAACCTTAGAGCAAACTAGCATGTGTATGATGTTTGTTGCAAAATTCAAGAAAAAGCCTTCAATGGCCTAATTCATAGCTTTCCAAACTGTGTCGCGACACATTAGTGTGTTGCGACAAAACCTGGAAGTGCTAATGGCGTGCCATCAGCGCTTCTGGGTTTTAGTGCGACACACAAGGCCACCACCACTGCCGTGCACGCCGCTGCCGCTGCCATTGGTGTATCGCCAATGGGACTTTGGAAAGCACTGGCCTAATTGATACTTGCAGAGTGATACTGCTTGCAGGGGCTGGCCAACTGCTCCATCTCATTTCACTTTCCCAGAAGACTAATAGCTGCTTAACCATAAGCCAATTATTTGTCCAGGTTTGAATGGTACACTGGACTGATAAAGGCAAGCTAAGCTACAACAAATCATGGTTTGAGTGTGTTTAAAACATTCCTCAACCACCATGTGACCTATGAGCTACATTTGTACGACATCCTCAATCCAATAATGATAAGGCTTAGTGGTCACATGGAGTAAGTCATTGTGGGCTCATTACATGTTTGGAGCCTATAGACTTAACAGTATTTAATTGGTGCCTACATGGTATTTGACTCCATCCTATATTAAAAATTTGCACAATTTCAGGAAACGAATCCAACCTTATCCATCTATATGGAAGAGAGCAATAGGAAGTTAAAATTAGGCTGACCATATTCCTTTGAGACAAAAATGCGACACTGGGATGGCAAAAATGGGACGGGGTTAAACTTAATGTAATATTCAGTATTCATGAAAAAGTAAGACAATAAAAAAAGTTTTTAAGAGTTTTTAAGATCCATTTGCTGGTCCTTAAAACAGATGACTGTATATATAAAAATATTTTTGTTTTCATTAAAATGAAAAGGTTTTATTACATGAACATATTGAGCTAACAATTATTCTTCAGTGACAACTAATACAAAAAATTAGGTAGACGTAGAGGGGGACTGTATTTGACAGGAGGCGAATGGGGAAAGCACAGCTCACGGGCTTTGTAACATCATGGATTGCAGGAAGGAGGGGAGCGGGGAGAAAAGGGAGGCAGGGAAGGGAGGATTCAAAAACTCCACACCCGGCGAGGCTTCTCTTCCTTCTGCCTTTCCTCCTCCTGCTGCTGCTTTTTTTTCTCTTTCTCTCCCACAATCCCAAATGAAAGACTCTCTCTTGCTGAGCTGGAGAAATAATCAGTTTCACTCTTAAAAAAAGGGGGTGGGATCACATCCCGAACGCATTTTAATAAAACGAGCAGAGAGCGACCAGCTAAGAGCAGATCAGAGGCGGTGGCAAAGATCTCTCTCCCCGTCTCTCTCTGTCTCCCTCTCTCTCTCTCTCTCTTTCCGCCTTCCTTGCCCCTCTCTAGTCTCACCCAACATTAGGCACCTCAATCAAGCACTTTTTAAATGATAATTGCATCTTGGCTGAATCAATCTTGCCATGCCTGACATTTTGCTAATTTTTTAAAAAAAAACAGGACAAAATTGACATATTAAAACGACAGGACGGTCGGGAAATGTGAAAAAACCAGTACTGTCCCGTTTAAAACGGTACATATGGTCAGCCTAGTTAAAATACATTTCAAATTTACAAGAGAATTGTATATTGTTCAATGTAAGCATAGTGACCTTTATTAAAAGTTTTTAAAAGTCACTTCGTATTATAGAGGACAAAGTGCAGGCTGTGGGCAATGATACAGGAAAATAGAAGAGCTTTGCTTAATATTCACACAGCACTTTCTGTAAAAGTCAGTAGGCACTTAAAAAAAGATCCTGGGGTTATTTGTGGGGTTCAAATGCTGAATGTTCTCAAAGCAATACAGTGCACAATAAGGAGATCTTTATTATGTTATCCATGGCTGATTTTGCTATGATGCTTGTCGGCTCTGGACATTATCATTTCAAAATCAGCTTTTATAATTCCATGGCCAGCATCACCTATGGGTATAGAAAGCTCTCACCCATGCTTTTAATGCAAGGAGCCATAGTATTATTGTAAGCCATGAAAGGGAACTGCTACAAGTAGGATATTTTCAGAGTTCATGTTTCCATCATCCCCTCTGAACTGCATTGCATATAAAAACTGCAGAAAGAAACTTTTTTTTCTCTGTCCTCTGTCACTACGTAATGTCATCTTCATACTGATTCAGCAGCATCTACAGAAGTGTCATGCTGCTACGCTGCAAGCTCTGCCCCTTTGGGGCATCCATCTAATGTCACAACATAAATACAAAAAGGGGCAGGGCTTGCATTGCAACACTGTGATGCTGCTTTCATCATTCTGAACCTCCTTGCCCTCCCTGGGGATGCTGCTGCGTTGTTAGAAATAGACTAAGTAACATATAAAACATTGGCAAACATAGACAGCATAAACTTATATTGCAATCTTATATATGTTCACCTGATCAAAGGGACAGATGATGCGTATATGGAAACATGGCAGACTGCAATCCTAGTCCAGAAATGGTAATCTATTGTCCTCCAAATGTTACTGGACTTCAACTTCTATTAGGCCCAGGTAAAGTAGATAATTAATGTCATCTTCATACTGATTCAGCAGCATCTACAGAAGTGTCAGAAGAATAGGGGCGTGGTGGCTCAGCAGGTAAGACACCAGGCTTGTCGCTCGGAAGATCTCAAGTTCGGAGGTTCAAATCCCTAGCCCCGCATGACGGAGTGAGCTCCCACACTTGCCCCAGCTCTTGCCAACCTAGCAATTCGAAAGCATGCAAATGCAAGTAGATGAATAGGTACCACTTCGGTGGGATGGTAACAGTGTTCCACGTGTGTCATGCGGCCACATGACTGTGGAAGCATCTTCGGACAACGCTGGCTCTTCGTCTAACAAACGGAGATGAGCACCGGCCCCTAGAGTCGGACAAGACTGCACAAATGTGCGGGGGGAACCTTTACCTTTTTTAAAAGTAGATAATAATTGGGATGATATGACGGGTCATAGGTTCCCAACCTTAGTATACATACCTGGCTGGAAGTAAATCCCATTGCTTAATGGGATTTATTCTTGGGTAGCCATGTCCAGGAGTGTTCTGAGATAAATAGTTTTAAATATTTAAATCAACAAAGCAGTCAATCTCTGAGTGAGATGGGCAGGGAATAAATTATATATATATATATATATATATATATATATATATATATATATATATATATTAAAAAATTTTCCTGGTTATTTAAAATAATCCAAACACCAAGTGAAACTCCAATTTGTATTAATTTCCATAAGTATATTATTGTCTATGGGAAGTATATGAGAATAACTCCAATTAACTGAATAACCTGATAATTGCTACAGAACATTCATAGTTGTCAATAAGATTAATATTGATATAAATAGATGGTTAAAAATTCCAATGAGCTCAGGAGGACAGATAAATGTTATGAAAATTGTTAAATTTTATTATAGCCATAAATGGATAATTCACTGCATTATTATATTTTATTGTATATGTTGTAAACCAGTTGAATTGAGGCAGTGTATGAGTTTCATACATACATAATTACTTTAAGATAGATAGATATAGATAGATAAATGATAGATAGATAGATGATAGATAGATAGATAGATAGATAGATAGATAGATAGATAGATAGATATGAATTCCTATGTTAATACCTTTAAGATATTTTAAGTAGATTAATATACTATTAACAACATTTTTATGGGAAAATCAAATCTCCAGATTTTCTGCATCCAAATTATGCTTTTCTTATTCTCCTGATTTTCAGTTTTATCGTCACATTTTTACTTCTATTTCTCTGCTGAATACATGCAATCAAATTCAGAAGTCATGGGCACAACTTTCAATAACTTTCAACCCTCTGATATCTTGGCAGTTATATTTTCAGCATTTAGGGCTGCCAGTTGTTAGGATAGAAATGTAATTTTGACCCTTATTCTCATCATAAATGTATACTGTGGAAGAATCACAGACTGAAAATTGTAGGTAAATCTCTCTTTCCTTCTCTCACTCTCTTGGCATATTATATACAATTTCTTTTGATATGGGTTAAAAAGATGAATGGGGAATGTTCTATTGATGGGTATTATTCATGATAGCTAAATGTGAGAAGCAGCATACTTCTGAGTCCCAGATTAGGAAAACAAACTGCAATAGCATATTATTACCTTCACATCTCTAGTTCTAAATTTCCCTGATGACTTTGGCTGGCAACAGCACCTACTTCCAAAAGCAGGGCATCAGACTATCTGGCAACAAGCAGTTTACTCAAAAATCAAAACTGAATACTACACAACAAGGGATCCGTGGGTCTTGAACATCAAAGCATTCCTTCCAGCCTATATTTGCTGCTACACCATCCATTTTACAGAAGGCAAAACCAGTAAGTGAATGGCTCAGGACCACATGCTGAGTACACGGCAGGGGTGGCTTTAAGCACTGTTTCCTTTTCCATTCATTTCCTCTCTCCTAAATGCATTCCTTTCCGTTCTTGTCCCTCTCTTAGCCTGTCTCCACCACTCTGTCCTCCATCAATCCAAGTTGGAACAGCACATAGCCACAGTTCTCTTTCAGGTCAGGTGAAGCAGGAAGTGAACTCTGCAAATCCTAAGAGGGCTGTGGTGATGGATCTGTCATGTTACAGCTTGGAAAAACTCTAAAAGAAAATATTTGAAATGTCATCTGATTCCAAGTGTCCCTCTCTCACAGCAGAGAGGTGATGGGAGTAATAAAGCAGGGGTAAGACTCTCACGCACATCACCTCTTTGCTGTGAGAGGGGACACTTGGAATCTGATTCAAATACTGTTGTAAAAAGGGTCAAACAAGAGGTGCCATCCTCAGATTTTCCTTCCACCCTTACTAAGAAAAAGAACACCACCATCTTTTTATCTGACATTTCTTATCTATCATACTTACTGTCACTGAGGCATTAAATGTATAGAGGTGGATGGAACTTAACTTCCTTGTCATCACATTGAGTAGCAAGACACTTAGATAAGAGAGGGCTTTTCCAAAGACCTCTCATTCATGGCATGTTACAAAATGTGTGTGTGTGTGCCTTCAAGTCAATTTTGACTCCTGGCGACTGCCTGGACTAAACCCTGCAGTTTTCTTGGCAAGGTTTTTCGGAAGTGGTTTGCCCTTGCCTGCTTCCTAGGGCTGAGAGAGAGTGACTGGCCCAAGGTCACCCAGCTGGCTTTGTGCCCAAGGCAGGACTAGAACTCATGGTCTTCCAGTTTCTAGCCTGGTGCCTTAACCAAACTGGCTTTCTTCCATATGTTACAAAATAGACGGATTTTATAAAGATATAGAAAGGTTCTATAAATGGACAAACTAGCATACATTCAAGATGCAGTCCAATGCTCCCTTATTTGGAAACTCAGCCTTGAACCAAGATGAATCTGTCTAGGATTTGAGGGCTTCCCTCCCCAAGGCGGCAACTTCTGCTTAGAGGTGTGACCCAACTGGTACATGTGGGTGTGGGTGGGTGTTTTTTTTCCCCTCACAGCTATTCAGGATGTGCATTTTTTAAAAATGATACAGAAATGCTTTAAATATCATGTAAGTGCAACATCTCTCTGCTGTTTTTTAAAGCAGACTGACTTTTTTCAGACTTCTGCACCACCCTGAAAGAAAATTGCTGCTTGTTTAAGGAATTCAATCCTTAATGTGACTCCTAAAGCAGCAGCACTGTTGAATTTGAGAAGGACCACTCTAGGCACGCTACCTCTGTTCCCCCACAGGAGGTCAGCATTCCCAAAGCATTGTGGGTAGATTCTGCCCATGCAAGGTGTTCTCTCAGCCCAGGGAGCCAGGCTGGTCAGAGGGCATGAAATGAAGCCAGCTACAGCCACCGCTCTCCCTGTATCTGCCCCAATGAGGAGAAGAAGCAGGAGAATGCTGCCTCTTGGTTTAACAAAGGCTCACAACTGCGACCTTCGGTGCTCTCTCACTAAGGCAGTGGCTGTCAGAGTTCAGCCATCTGTGCTTCACAATTCTAGGTCTTCCTGGGAATGAAAATGGTTTGTCTTGCTAAGGTGCCGAGAGCAATAGGGAACTTGGCTTCCTCCTGGACTGTTAGTAGTGCAGTGTGAATCCTCTGGAGAGCTACCACGATTTCGTCCCTACAACCTGCCTGGCGTTCTGAAAAGAATAGCCATGAACATACATATCGCAAGGATTCTCCATGCTTTTCCATGAGAGGAAACTGCTGGCAGGCGCATGATGGCCAGCGAGGCCTGGCCTGTGGAGGAAGATGCTCTCATGGAAAAAGAGTGTGCCAGACTCAAGAATAAACTAGGCACTGTACTAGTTGGAGTATTGTTTCCTTGTATTTAAAACAACAACAAAGAGCAGCTTCCAGAGGGCAACTGGATAAGGACTATGGCATGGAGAAGGGATGGGGAAAAACAGCTGTCCTTGGCACACTCCCAGTCTGAATCACTCAAATGCCCTCATGCTTTGAGAGAAAAAATTCTGCAGTATTGGCATAATCAATATTTCTCTGTACTGCATCTAAGACCGAATGACCAAAGAAACATTTCCACACAGCTTAAAACTATGGGCTTGCTTCTAATCAAGGCCTCTCTTCCTAAGGCTGCAAAGGACAAGATGGCAGGGCTATCCTATGCCAGGTACTGAGGCTGCCCAGATTGGTGGTGCCAGACAACTTGTGCAAGGCATTATTATATTATTATTATTATTATTAAATTTTAATCCCGCTTTTTAAAAAATGGTTAACTCTAGGCAGCAAACATACTTAATACTCCTGCCTCCTATTTTCCCCACAACAACAACCCTGTGAGGTGAGTTGGGCTGAGAGAGAGGGACTGGCCCAAAGTCAGCCGGCTTTCATGCCTAAGGTGGGACTAGGACTCACAGCCTCCTGGTTTCTAAGCCAGCACCTTCATACTACACCAAACTGGCTCTCTTAAGCATGATCCTCAACCACACATGAAGGCACCAGGCTAGCTTAAAGTAAAGGTAAAGGTTCCCCCCGCACATTTGTACAGTCGTGTCCGACTCTAGGAGCCGGTGCTCATCTCCGTTTGTTAGCCGAAGAGCCAGCGTTGTCTGAAGACGCTTCCATAGTCATGTGGCCGGCATGACGCGCGTGGAACGCTGTTACCATCCCACCGAAGTGGTACCTATTTATCTACTTGCATTTGCATGCTTTCGAATTGCTAGGTTGGCAAGAGCTGGGGCGAGTGCGGGAGCTCACTCCGCACGCAGGGCTAGGGTCTCGAACCTCCGAACTTGCAATCTTCCGATCGACAAGCCTGGCAACTTACCCGCTGAGCCACCGCACCCCTTTCAGGCTAGCTTAGGGGACACAAAATTGGTCATATTCTACACACTGATCTGCCATTCAATACCTCCCCACCCTTCAAAACACACATTGCCTGAGCCAGTCACTGCAATTGACCTGACTTTGTCTAATGCCAGGGCCAGCCTCCTCTGTCGCCATGAAAGGCATGACTGCACAGACACTGGCAATCCCCCCATGCTGAATTCTCCAGAACATAGTTTGACATCTTCCATGGAAAGCTCTTTAGACAGGATTTGTGACACCTTGAACTTACTGGGTCGGGGGGGGGGGGGGAGGGATATCTCTGCTGCCACTCACCAAGTCTTTCTGAAAAATTTGAAATCCCTTACTTTTAAGATTTAGCTGGTGTTCATGAAGCACATTTCATGCGTTTTGTTTGGTTTCATGCCACCGCAGTTTTTTTGCTTCGAATACAATGCTTCATTGTATTCTACATCCTTGGAGACATGTACTTAAATGAATATTACATTCAATATTTGGATCAAAAACTGGGTAGTGTAGAAATAGAAAAATAGAAAAGAAGGAAAAAGAAAGAGTAATAAAGAAATGGCTTCCGATCTTCTTAACAGCAGTTATAAGTACATTTATGTTTTACCCTCTTTCTTTGAGGTTACATCAAAATTTCCTTCTTTCCATAAACTACCCTTTCTAGTCATCAAATCCATAAATCACCAGTTTATTTTTTTTATTTTTTCAGCAAAAAGTCCATAAGGGGTTTCTAGTAACTAATAAATGTAGTAGTTGATCTTTCTCTAAGCAATCAAGTTAATGTTGCCATCTCATGTTGTGTGACATTGCCACAATTTGTGATTCTAAGAATTCTATGAATAAAGCTATCCTTGCAATTGGCCTTGTGGAAAATTCATGAGGAACACTGCTCTCTCTCTCTCTCTCTCTCTCTCTCTCTCTCTCTCTCTCTCTCTCTCGTGTGTGTGTGTGTGTGTGTGTGTGTTAATAGATGCTAGGATGCTCAGAGATGGGTGGAGATAACTCTTCCCCACCCCAAACCTATTGCTTAAGCAGTAGAGAAGGGAAGGCAGTCGTGCTGGGAGGAGGCTGTGTCTGAGTGCTGCCTGCCCTCTGCAAGGAATCCTATGGCATTCTGAGTTCCCATAGAAACTAGATGATGAATGGGAATCTGTTAGCACATTAATTCTGTAAATTCACTCCATTATCTCCTTAGCCTGTGGATATAATGCAGTGTAGTAGGTAGAAGTCATGGCCAGGAGAAACTTTGGCCAGCTTCCACTGGTGCATCAGTTGTAGCCAGTCTTGGAAAGAGATATCTTAGCAGTCAAGACCTTGACACCTCATGGTTAGACTACTGCAATTCACTCTTGAAAGGGCTGCCCCTAAAGACCACTCCAAAACTGCAGCTGCCTGCCTGCTAATAAGTGAGAGCTGATATAGCCATGATATACCTCTAATTGTGGGAGCTCTATTCACTACCGGTTTGGTTCCACATGCAATTCAAGATGCTGGTTATTACCTGTAAAGCCTCTAAGTCTTAATCCTGGGTCACTTTAGGACCATCTATACTCCATGTAGAATCTGCCTCTCCAAATGCTATTACTGAACAATCTTTATGAGTGTTCATGTTATAATTGCTATTTTTTTGCTGATACTAATCATTAGGTTTGTGGAGGGTTGTTTTTTTTACATCTTATTTGTGGTTGCTATAATTGTAAGCTGTCTACAGCCAACATACAAATTCTGGAAAACAAACAAATAAATAAATATTATATTGCACAACCCCCCTCAGCCATCAGTGATCTCTTTCCGAGACAACTAAACTCTGGATAAATGCTGGCACCCAGCCATGTTGCCCCCCAGGGCCCCCAGACATACTCCTAGCTGCTGACATACTCCAGACATACTCCTAGCTACTCCCCTCGCCAATGCTCCCCCCATACTTGCACACTCTGTCCTTGCACTATACCTTCATCCTTACTAAGAAACAGCATTGACTCCCTTCCTTCCTTCCTTCCCTCCCTCCCTTCCTAGCCAGTGTGATTTAAGTTTAAGGAATTAAACTAGGACTGAGGAGACCAAGAGCTCATTTCATTCTTATTTAATGGAAATTCACTGGTGACTTTGGGCCAGTCAGTTTCTCTCAACACCTCACATGATTATTGTTGTGGTGAGGAATCAGAGGAAGGAGTTCTAAAGGCCCCTGGAGTTAAAGCACAAAATACATCTTAATAGGTTTTTTCCCCTCAGGGGGTCTCTATGGAATAGGGGGGAAAGAACAGGATGTGAACTCTGCTGCTTTCAAGATATGCATGGTTTCAAATTTGTCTGCCCCTCCCCGGGCTCCAGAATCCACACCGATGCATCATGGTCTAGCATGGAGTCATTCCCTGCTCAGATATTGGGGCATACACAAAGGCAAAGCTTTTATCCTTTTCCTATTCCATAACATAAACTCTGAATGATCAAGATAGGGATGCTAAATCCTAATTAATATACTAATTACTAATATATTTGCAAGAGCATCCTAGCATCTATTCACACACACACACACACACACACACACACACACACACAGAGAGAGAGAGAGAGAGAGAGAGAGAGAGAGAGAGAGAGAGAGAGAGAAAGAGGGAGTAGTGTTCCTCGTGAATTTTCCACAAGGCCAATTGCAAGGATAGCTTTATTCATAGAATTCTTAGAATCACAAGTTGTGGCAATGTCACACAACATGAGATGACAAAAATCTGGCGGATGGCAACAAAGATCTCCCAGCAGTAGCTGAAGACCCATTGGAACCAACAAGCTTGTCACAACACATTGCTTTCATTATAAGAGTTGGGTGGAACTAGAACAGAATTTCTACTCTGCAGCCCACTTAAGCTGGTTACTTTCTTACTTTCAACCTATCTAATTCTTTGATCCAGTATGGAGATCTCTGCTCACAGATTGAGATGCACCTCAGAACCCTCATCCAGTCATCGGCAGAGTTTGGTATTATCGATTACCAGCCATTATCAATTACTCAACAACCATAATTAAGCAAGCTGTGACTTAGTGCAAAGTGTAACCCTGATGATGGTCCTTCCAGCAAAATAGTAGCAGCATTCTGGAATTTTAGAAAGCCCGAAGCAAACAAAGCACAGTATGGCTTAGTGCACAGGCTTTGCCACTCTTTGCCCACGAGACACGTTTTGGTGGTCATTGCATTTAAGCTACGTGGTAACTTGATGCTGTGCCTGGCAATATAAGGAGCAACAGGTAGCTATACAGAAACCACGTTTTCTAGTATAAAGCTAGTATGGCTGATTGCTACAGAAATGTAAAGAGATCTAATTGAGAAGAAAGACGTTTGATTTCCTTTTCTTTATCCGCTCACTGCTTTGCAAGGCAGCAGTTAAACCTAGTAGCAAGATATCCAATAAAGGAATGACAAAGTTATAGTAACCTAACTGCAAATTTGTCATTAATTGACATTTCATTCATTCATTGGCGATCACTCGTAGCCGAGTAAGATTGTCTTCCAAAGGTAAAATTTTAACGGTGGATCCGTAAGTGGCTATAAAGGCCAATTCTGGATCCGCACAACCTCCCACAATGAGGGCATAGGTTTCCGGGTGGGAGACGGTTATGATGAGGGTTTGCCTGACGTGCCTTCCTTTTAGCTCTTTTTTCCTTTTCACCCTGTACTCGTGCTTCTTCAAAGTCCATAGCGCCATTAATAAAGGATGACCTCCAATTGAAATGCTCATGAGTTAGGGCTTCCCAGTTCTCAATGCTGATATTACATTTTTTTAAAATTAGCTTTGAGAGTATCTTTGAATCTCTTTTGCTGTCCACCAATATTCCGTTTTCCATTCTTAAGTTGGGAGTAAAGTAGCTGCTTTGGAAGACGATGGTCAGGCATTCGAACAACATGACCGGTCCAGCGAAGTTGATGTTGGATGATCATTGTTTCAATGCTGGTGGTTTTCGTTTCTTCTAATACGCTAACATTAGTCCGCCTATCTTCCCAAGTAATTTGCAGAATTTTTCGGAGGCAGCGTTGATGGAATCTTTCAAGAAGTTGGAGGTGGCGTTTGTAGAGGGTCCATGTTTCACAGGCGTACAGAAGGGTTGGTAGTACAATGGCTTTGTAAACAAGCATTTTGGTCTCCCTGCGAATGTCCCGATCCTCAAACACTCTACGCTTCATTCGGGAGAAAGCTACACTCGCAGAGCTCAGGCGATGCTGAATTTCAGCGTCGATGTCGGCTTTTGTAGATAGATGGCTGCCGAGATAAGAAAAGTGATCGACATTTTCTAGTGACACACCTTTAAGCTGGATTGATGGCGCTGCAGAGGGATTGGTTCGAACTTGCTGGTAAAGCACTTTGGTTTTTTTAATGTTAATCGAGAGGCCGAGTTTTTCATATGCTTCTGCAAAGATGTTTAGGATAGTTTGAAGATCTTCCTCGGAGTGTGCACAGACTACGTTATCATCAGCATATTGAAGTTCTATAACAGAAGTTGCAATTACCTTATTTTTTGCTTTCAGCCTACTAAGATTAAAAAGCTTTCCATCTGTTCGATATATAATTTCTACACCAGTAGGAAGTTTCTCTTCAACAAGGTGCATAATCATAGCTATGAAGATAGCGAATAAGGTTGGAGCAATAAAACATCCCTGTTTAACGCCGGATTCCACTTTAAATGGATTGCTTTGAGAGCCATTGTTATTCAGGATTGTTGCCATCATGTTGTCATGGAGTAACCGCAAGATGTTCACAAATTTATCAGGGCATCCGATTTTCAGAAGGATGGTCCAGAGAGCAGTACAATTTACAGTATCAAAAGCTTTAAAAGATTTAACCTTTTTTTATTTTATATTTTTATAAATATTTTAACTTTAACTTTAAATTTTAACTTTAAATTTTATTTATTTAAAATTACATTTAAACTTTAAATTTAAGTTAATTGACATTAACTCGCATGTGTGAGTACGGACTTCTCTGTTACTTCTACACAGCCCTTACAATACTGAAGAGCCCTACACTCAGCTGTGGGTTGGTTAGTGACCTCGGCATGAACATGTTGACTCTGTGCTTTGTTTCTTTTTCTATTTAATTCAGGGTGGCTTACAGGACCAAGGGTCAGTTCCTGACCTGTTTTACACCGCAAAAGCAATGGAGGTTATGTGATCTTGGCAGCATGCAATGCGGGTCAGGAATGTCGGGGCAATTAATCATGGAGTTGGAAGAGACTTTCAGGGTCACCTCCGCTCGCCTCTGTTGCACAGCTTTAGCTTTTCACGCGCTCCACAAATGCTGAACACTGGGATTCCTTGCACGGATATTGATGATCATCTTGCTCTTATCTGCTACTCACCAGCCTAGTTATGACACCCCCGTGAAGCATTTATGGGAGGAGGCAGGGAAGCTTTCACCTGAGACAAATGGTAGCCAGCCTAGAGTGCCATAAAAACAGTGTGACCCCCACTGGAGGCCTCTAAGAGCATTTTCGTTTAAATCTCTGTAACCCAATTTTTTAAGATTATGCAGCAGTCTCCCCAAGAAGTATTGGGACAGGAGGAAGAGGATAGTTTATTTGTTCAGAACGGGCCCAGATGGGCTTGTCTTAATTTAATTCACCCCTCCAGCTATTTCCTCTCTAGCCTTCTTTTCTCCTTCTGTGATATAAATTCCAGCTTCCTGCAGAAGTTATAAGATGTGCAACTTATTTAATCACATCAGAGACATTTTTCATTCTTGGTTTTTCATATTTATACACCTTCCATTCAAGTTTGTCAGCCCTCACACTTAACAGATAAATAGACCCTTTCCCGAACATCCTATTTCTTTTCTTTGCAACTGGAAATGCCCCAATGTATACGTTTGGACATTCTCCAAACTAGGAAATGTTTTCTTGACTGGACATAGACTGTATTTAAAGAAATCAGTAACATGCATATATTCCTTCAAGCCGTTGCTCTCCAGTTGCCCATTCAGTCATTGGCTCAAATTTCTTTTTTCCATTTATGCTTTGGTGATCTACTGGTAAATATCTTAAACCTTTGCAAAAGTTCCTTGCCTGCATACTGCCTCTTTGCTAATTTGTTAAACAGTTCTGTGATCATGGACTGTGGAAAAGAATCTGACACAACTGTAAATGTCACAGGGAGTTACTGGTATTTATAGAAAAGGAACTCTTTTTATTTGTTACAGTTCTTTAGAGCATATATGCCATATCCCACAGGGTTCAGCTCATTCTCTGCATTTGAAAGGTTCAAGCTCATAGCCAGGTTGAGAAGGTTCATCCTGCTAGAAATGTTCACATTTGCAGCTTGGTGAACAGAGCAAATCACTTTCAGAAGAATGTGAAATTAAAAAATGAGGGCAGTCAATCAAGATACGCTGTTAAATATGTGCTCTTGAATACAAGACTTTGCTTTCCCATTCGACATTACCCACAACAGAGGAATGGCTGGTGAAGATGATGGAACTTGCAGAGATGGCTAAATTATCTTCTTTGATCAGAGAAAAAACAGTATCTATACTTATGGCCGACTGGAAACCCCTTATGGACTTTTCCCATGAAACGGAAAAAAATGCACCTATGATTTGTGGTTTTGATGATTAGAAAAAAATTGGATAATAGGAAAAAGTTAGCTTTTTTTGTAATCTTAGAGTAAGAAGTAATTTTGTAATTGTACTTATATTCACTACAAAGGAAATCGGAAGCTGCTTCTTTCTATTTCCTTTTATTCCTTCTTTCTGCACTTTTTCTCTTTCTTTCTTTCTTTCTTTCTTTCTTTCTTTCTTTCTTTCTTTCTTTCTTCTTTCTTTCTTTCTTTCTTTCTTTCTTTCTTTCTTTCTTTCTTTCTTTCTTTCTTTCTCTGTTTCTTCTTTATTAGTTTGTGTTAGTTTTCATGTTCTTTGTAAAAAATATGTCTATGAAGGTTCTCAATCATCCAGGTGGAATTGTCTGTAGCTTGAATCATGTCAACTGGATTTCTATTTTCTCAGTGGAAACGTTTCACTCCTTATCCAAGGAGCTTCTTCAGTCTGAGCAAAGTTAGTAAGGGAATCCTTAAATATGTTTCTAGGTGGCTGTGTGACCTTACACCTGGGGCTAGGTCATGGTTATATTGAGATGTTATTTCTAAGTCCCTTTATCATCTAAAGGAGGATCGTTAAGATTACCATGCTGCTGTTGAGCTTGCGAAATGGTCTTAATCTTCCTAGGTACAGAAGACAAAGCAGGAAGGAAAATAGGGGAAAGATTGTGTCTGAGGCACATTCCTTACATGGCTGGCGTGTCTGAAAAGATAAAAAGGATATTTGGCAAGCACCACATACCTGTATATTTCAAACCCACCAACACACTGAGACAGAGGCTTGTACACCCCAAAGATCCATCTCCAAAACACAAGAAAAGCAATGTAGTTTATGTAATCCAGTGCAGTGAGGAGTGCTCTGAACTCTACATTGGAGAAACCAAACAACCTTTGTACAGGAGGATGACCCAACACAGGAGAAGTAACACCACAGGACCAGAGTCAGCAGTTTATCTTCATCTAAAGGAAAAAGGACACTCATTTGAGGACATTAATGTTCACATTTTAGACAGAGAAGATAGGTGGTTTGAGAGAGGGGTCAAGGAATCCATTTATGCCAACTTGGAAAATCCTTCCTTGAATAGAGGTGGGGGCCTCAGGCACAATCTTTCCCCTATTTTCCTTCCTGCTTTGTCTTCTGTGCCTAGGAAGATTAAGACCATTTCGCAAGCTCAACAGCAGCATGGTAATCTTAACGATCCTCCTTTAGATGATAAAGGGACTTAGAAATAACATCTCAAAATAACCATGACCTAGCCCCAGGTGCAAGGTCACACAGCCACCTAGAAACATTTAAGGATTCCCTTACTAACTTTGCTCAGACTGAAGAAGCTCCTTGGATAAGGAGCGAAACGTTTCCACTGAGAAAATAGAGATCCAGTTGACATGATTCAAGCTACAGACAGGTTCTTTGTAAAACTTTTAATGAAATTTATATAAGAATACAAAACTTTGCTTTCCCAATAGAAAACAGGATATCCCCGTGATCTGGATGGGTCTTCAGCACAGGGTTAGGGCAGTTTTAATTCTTGGTCTCCTGCTGCATAGATTAATCTTGTCATAATTGCCATTTGGGCAGTTAAGAAAGTTCCCACTGAAACGTAAAACCTTGTCTTTAGACTAGTTCTATGACTTCAGCTCTAGTATTTAAATATTTCTGTTTTAATTAGGCTTAAAAAAACAAGCATGAAGATTTTTTTAACCCAGATATTTTGCATTACAGAATTCCTCTGTGACCATGCACATTCCTTGACTATTGGTGTAGCTCAGGGGCTAGCAGTAGGAAAGTTTCGCATTCTTGTGCAAGAACATGAGATTTAACATTTTGCAAGATTTCATAGAATCTAGGTAGGAAGATATTGTCATTGGCCCAGGGCCTGAAAAGATTGCAAAACCTTTGACTAGCTGCTCATATCTATAAAAAAGGTAAAGGTTCCCCCCGCACATTTGTGCAGTCTGTCTGACTCTAGGGGCCGGTGCTCATCTCCGTTTGTTAGCCAAAGAGCCAGCGTTGTCCGAAGACGCTTCCACGGTCATGTGGCCGGCATGACGCACGCGGAACGCTGTTACCATCCCACCGAAGTGGTACCTATTAATCTACTTGCATTTGCATGCTTTCGAATTGCTAGGTTGGCAAGAGCTGGGGCTAGTGCGGGAGCTCACTCCGTCACACGGTGCTCAGGTCTTGAACCTCCGAACCTGCGACCTTCCAATCAACAAGCCTGGTGTCTTACCCGCTGAGCCACCACGCCCCTCATATCTATAGTACAAGCTAAGATTCCCTTCCCATCATATTGGATTATTTAACCAATGTCTTTAAGTATTTCCAATGTACCTGTTCGGTAGGTTAGTTTTTTATTATGCTGCTCTTCAGCACTTGTGTCATCCAGCTAAACATGTAAGCAAAGTATGTTTAAATGCATTGACAGAAGTCTAATACAAAAGTGAAATTGAAGTTTTATCTATGCAGTTTACACTCAGCTGGTTAATTCATATTTGCAAAATCACTTAATGCAAATGCATATATGCATCAGCCTGCTACGTTAGGAAGAGAGTAGAATGCGCTTTTCTTTGGTGACATCTGACAATTCGCTTGTGTTTTAGCTGAGGGTGGGAAGCTCCCGTTTTGTGCCTCCTTCCCAACTCCCAGACTGTGAGGCTGAAAATCAGCAGCAAACTCACCAGTTTTCCAAGGAGGGGGAAGGTTTGTACTTAAAAAGATGGAAAGTGTGTACTCCACGAGGCTTAATTAACATGTTGCATTTCAATCAGTCCCACCAATAAACAAGAAAAAAAGGGTCAAAGAGAACACAACCTCCCAAAGAACAGTCCTGCCAAATGCCACCTCCCAGACTTTCCTGGAGCCTTGTCATAATGACCAATTGATCTGTTGGAGAAGCCCACTCCCAGAAGCAATAAAGGGGGATCAGACTCTCCGTTGGAAGAGAGTGGAGAAAAAAGTTGACCAGTGGATGGCATGATTGCATTGTTCAAAATAATCAAAGGCTTTGGTGCACTGACTGGACCATCAGAGGTTCCAACATTGAGTATGCCCAGGAGGTGGGGATAACAGTTAGAGGGACACCAATCTGGGACCTACCAGTGCTGCAGTGCATGGCACAGAGGGCAGGGATGGAGAATGGAGTCCATCTGACTAGGCAGTAGGGGCCCAAGGTGGTGCTGTCATGATTGAGGCTGGCACCAATTGCCTTAGGTGCTGGCATGCAAAGTCCAGAGAGGGTACTGTGTAAATTCAGCCATGGTCCTCCTAGCTCTCCTTAAGAAAAATTGCTGACCACCTCCTGATCTATTTTGTTCCATTGTCATATGAGCGTTTACTTTCTAGAAATATTTTCTACTGATAAGTCTGCCTCCCTGAAATTCCTACCTACTGATTCTAATCCGGTCTTCTAATGCTATAGAGAGCAAGTCTGCTCCATGTTCCAGAAGCCGGCTCTTCAGACATTTGAAGACTGCGATTATATCTCCATCTTCTCTATTTTATATCCAACTCTTTTCTTTATAGGTGAGGAAGTTAGGTTTATTTGCAGCTGTACTTGCTCTATAAGGGGCATGGTGGCTCAGCAGGTAAGACGCCAGGCTTGTCAATCGGAAGATCGCAAGTTCGGAGGTTCGAGACCCTAGCCCCGCGTGACGGACTGAGATCCTGCACTAGCCCCAGCTCTTGCCAACCTAGCAATTTGAAAGCATGCAAATGCAAGTAGATAAATAGGTACCACTTCGGTGGGTAGGTAACAGCGTTCCGCGTGCATCATGCCGGCCACATGACTGCGGAAGCGTCTTCGGACAACGCTGGCTCTTCGGCTAACAAACGGAGATGAGCACCGGCCCCTAGAGTTGGACACGACTGCACAAATGTGTGGGGGGAACCTTTACCTTTACTTGCTCCATGTCAGGTTTTATTTTTCCACCCTTTTCTTCTTCTATTTCTTAGTTTATAGCACTGTAGTCAGGGAGATTTTCAAAAGTCTTGAGAGGGACATGTGAGTGGTTTGTGCCAAGTGAATTTATTAAACTCAGATTAAATTAAAAAAAAACTCTTCTCTTCCATTGACCTGGGAATAAGCCCCATTGAATTCAGGAGAATTTACTTCTAAGTCAAGGTGTATAGCTTTTACCAGAAATACATAAATATGGTAAACAAAACAAACATGTGGCTTATAAATCAAAATTGTCTAATTTAAAAACATCCTGCTAAAGGCTTTGCATTTTAATGCTTTCTTTCTTTTTTTAACCAGAGGTCACATTTTCTCTCCACATTAATAAGCTCATTCTACTCCCCACCTCCACCGTAACTTAATTAAGATGTTGAGTCATGAATTGCAATGATACCATTGATTAGCATGCATGTCCTTCTGTCTCTTAAAGACAATACATGCCATCGTCTTATTCTTGTTTGAAAACCATACAGTTCATTTTTCATAGGATAACAGAAGATCAGAAAAAGAACACAGCCTCCATCTACTCAAGGACACTGCCTAGGACATTAACAGACGTGGCTTCAGATCCATGCAGGAAGTGGACTGAGTTCCCTGTAGTTTGCACAAAATCTCACCATCACAGCAGGAGGAAGCTGGGATCTGGTGCAATGAAAAGTGTACAGAGGTGCCATTGAGGAATCAGGCAGAGGTTCAACTAGCTTCCCATAAAGTCCCTAAACTCAAGAATAGCCTCCCAAATACCCATTTGGCAGTGACAATAAAGTAGCAGATACCTATAACGGGTGAAATGCTCTCCTAACTTTTATTATCTATAACAATGGAAATTAAATAGGAATGGTGGAAAAAGTGTACAGTAGCTGGTAAAAGAGTGGGGTATATTCCACATTTGCAGTGCCCAAGGAACTGGCCTGGCTGTCTACTTCACATAGGTTCGTCAGGCACCAGATATAAGAAGAGATACAAGAATCATAAAGTCTCAAGCATTACATGAGAGCCCCTGAGCCGGTACTTTCTCTACTGTTGCCAAAATCAGCTGCTCCGTCCTTGCCCTGTTATTCCATCCACTGGCCAATTTCAAGCAGCTCCCCTATCTGGAAGATACCTCTTGTCTCTTGGTTACTACGATATCATAGATAAACATTTGTCAGCTTTACTCCACCCCCCACCCCCAAAACCCCACGTACTGTATCACATGCCTGGTTACAATGACTGAAACAAAAACACGCACACAAACACACACAGCTAAAATTCCGGGAGGTGAAGTCTATGCACCTGGAGGGCATATCAGGTTGGATATGCTACAACAATACAACTCATGCAGGCCACCTTGAATTTTCATCTGCTTTCAAAAGGGGATCTATGGGTGCAGTATAGAGTGTAGCCCTATAGATACATACAGTATAGAGCATAGCTTTCCAAACTGTGTGTCACGACACAATACTGAGTGTATGGTGTGTCGCGTCAAAACCTGGAAGCACTGATGGCACACTGCTGCCGCGCACAGCCGTGTGCACAGCGGCAGGCCATCAGCGCTTCCAGGTTTTCGCACGGCACACCAGGACACCGCTGCTGCCACTGCTGTGGCACATGAAAATCTGAAAGCGCTGCGGTGGCAGCGCACAAAAACCCAGAAGCGCCGCCACCACTGCTGCGGCGCGCAAAAACCTGAAAGCTCCGTGGTGGTGGCGGCGCTTCCGGGTTTTTGTGCGCCGCTGCAACAGTGGCGCTTCCGGGTTTTCTCGTGCACCGCCGTTGGTGTGTCACCAACGGGAAAAGTTTGGAAAGCCCTGGTATAGATATTCATTCCTATGAAACCGCCTTTGTCAATATTCCAAATTTCTTCTCAACTGTGCTTAATAGTATTTCCCTTTAAATGAAAAAAAGAAACACTTTTTTCCTAAAGGTTAGACATTTTTAAGGAACTTGATGCAGAAAAAGGAGTTATTTGCACACCTGGTTCCACCACATCTGTTCCCCAGTCTGGCTGGTGACCTTGGTGACAACGTGTTTAGCATAATGCATCATTCCGCTTTTTAAAAGTACTCCTTCCTATAATGCTAGGCTTGTGGAATTTAAATATACAAGCCAAACCATTAGTAACACTGGCAGCCCAATTTTCTTCCCAAAACACCATTTGGGCCTGTAGGCTCTTCCTTCTTAAAGGAAAAAAATGAAAAGCTCTATATGTCGATGAAGGTTCTCAGTCATCCAGGTGGAACAGTCTGTGGCTTGAATCATGTCAACTGGATTTCTATTTTCTCAGTAGAAACGTTTCGCTCCTTATCCAAGGAGCTTCTTCAGTCTGAGTAAAGTTAACTTTACCCAGACTGAAGAAGCTCCTTGGATAAGGAGCGAAACGTTTCTACTGAGAAAATAGAAATCCAGTTGACATGATTCAAGCCACAGAAAAGCTCTATAGTTACAAAAGGTGTTTCCTAATTGCAAAGCTATGGCTATTTTCAGCAAGATGGTGAATGGTTGTGCAACAAGTGATACTTTACTGATTCTAATTCCATTTTTTTTATTTATTTATTTATTATTCAAATTTATATGACTGCCCATCTCCCCCAACGGGGGACTCTAGGTGGCTTACAATAAAAACAAGATTACAATACAATATAAATACAATATGACATAAAAATATAAATATAAAATCCAATCTGGCGAATTAGGGAGGGTATTATGATATTAACCACCCCCAGGAGGAGCTATTACCTTTTTCTTCCCATGATAGGCGGCAGAACCAGGTTTTCAGATTTTTCCGGAAGGCCAGGAGGGAGGAAACCCGCCTCAACTCTGGAGGTAAGATATTCCAGAGGGCGGGCGCCACTGCAGAGAAGGCCCACCTCCTGGACCCCGTTAGATGGAATTTTTTTATTGATAGGGTCCGTAGCAAGCCTTCTCTGCATGATCGGGTGGGGCGGGTCGATGTTATGGGGATAAGACGGTCCATCAGGTATCCTGGTCCCATGCCATGTAGGGCTTTAAAGGTAATAACCAACACCTTGAATTGGACCTGGAAGCAAACCGGCACCCAGTGCAGCTCGCGGAGCAAAGGTGTTACAGTATGTGTGCTGATCTTGGTGCACCTAAAATTGCCTGCGTGGCTGCATTCTGTACCAGCTGTAGCTTCCGGATATTCTTCAAGGTATTTTTCAGTGGAAAGCTTCTTGTAACAGCTAATAATTTAATGGGAGCTGGTCAACCCAGTGACAAAATCTGTACAGGATGTAATGCTTTCAGAGTCTACCTATCTCACCTCATCTCCTCACACTCCTTCTTAATGGAAACTACTTGTTGTAATCGCCTCACTTTATGGCTATAAAATTTTACAGCTCAAAATGTCTATTGAGAATTCAGGCGTTTCATCTTGTTTCTTCTGCATCAACTGAAATGGAATGTTATCTACAGGATCTGCTGAAATATATATGGATTCCAATCCAGCCAGTATTCACTTTTCATGAATGCATACACATGCACAGAACAGTAGTCCTTTCCTTTTGTTGTCAATAGCAACTGGAGCAACTGGATTCCCTTGCTTCAGCTAAGATCCATCCAGATGAATGCAAAGCAGTGGCACTATATTCGAAATGAGATGGAAAACATTTTGCTATATTCATTAGAAAAAGCACAACATTGGTGAGGAAATGCATACATGCAAGCATGCAAACTGAGCCTGGAATTTCTATACTGTCTGTCGGTTGAGTCATGGCAACTGGATTTCTTTCTTTTGGTTGAAACATTTCGCTGCTTGTCCAAGTAGCTTCTTCAGAATTTCTATACTGTATTATGTATACTGGAATTTCTACACTGTATTATCTGTGGCTTGAATCATGTCAACTGGATTTCTATTTTCTCAGTAGAAACGTTTCACTCCTTATCCAAGGAGCTTCTTCAGTCTGAGTAAAGTTAGTAAGGGAATCCTTAAATATGTTTCTAGGGTGGCTGTGTGACCTTGCACCTGGGGCTAGGTCATGGTTATTTTGAGATGTTTATTGCTAAGTCCCTTTAACCCTGCTATGGCTGAGTTTGCTCCTAAGCAGGGAAATATCTGTTCAAGAGTAAGCCTTGTTGAGTTCAATGCAACTTACTTTCAAGTAAATTTGTAGACTGCAGCCATGGATTCAAACTCAAGGAATACAGGAAAATATTATGAGCTATATTTGTATCTGCATGATACTTCAGTTAGACAGTGAAAAGTCAATGTATTTTCAGGTTGATCGTATTACAGTAATATCTTCCCTTTCCCCCTTCCTTCCCCAGACACTGAACTTTTCTCTGTAGTATTTCATAAATATGCAAGTTAACAGCAATTCTTCCTGAACACACCTGGGACCTGGAGGGAAAAAAATCTCATGGACACCAATTAGCTATCCCTTTTACAATATCCATAATTTCCTGTTGCACTGATTCGTTGGTGCAAGCTCCAAAACTGGAAATCTTGCATTTCATTGGTTTGCAAATTAAAATTAGGGACTACATCAGCTTACTCCTGAATGTAACATAAGGCTCTTCCACATGCTGCACTGATCCAAGATTGACATCATGCCTGTCTTTTGTTGGGTGCCAAGAGAAAGGCTAAAGATGACAAATCTACTGTTAGTGCTGATAAAAGTCTGTAGCATCCTAGTTGTGCAAATCTTTTTTTTTTTTTTTTTGCGGTTGCTGCTACTAAGAGCAAATATTGATGAAAAATAATTATGAAATGAAAAGAACACACAGATTTCAGGAATTATGCAAAAGCAAGCTAGCTCATCTTTCCTTCCTATTAACCCTTTAATTAAATTTAAACTGGATTTTTTTTTGTCTCCGATGAAATGGTTTTTGTTTATCAAGCTGTAAGTTTCTTACCTTGTTATTTTATTGGATGTATTGATGGTAAATGGTATGTTTATTTCGTCTCCAATGAAAGCATTCATTTTATTCTTGTGGAAAGATTACACAAATTCATGTATCATTTTAGGGTTTTGTGGTATTCCAGAACTTGAGAACTGCAGGAATCAGAAGGGGGACATATTGCATGCTGGATTTAGATGATACAGCCTTATTTTTAAGCAACAGCCTCTTGACAGACAGAGGACATTGCCTAGCTGTGGATGTCACTCCCTAAATGCAACGGACCAGTTTCACAACAACCCCGATACTCTCACCACAGCTTGCAGGGATTCCCGATGAGCCAACCAGGACTTTGTTATGTTTGTTTTCACTAGAAAAAAAGCTAGAAGTGAGGGCGGATCCTCCCCACTTCTATAGAAAGCCACATATGAGGAGGACACCATGTTGGCTTACCAGTTGCTGGGAAAGGTGAGACAGAGTTGGAAGGCAGGCTGAGGTGGGAGTTTCTGCCAGTGGGAAAATTGGAAAAAAGCCAAACTGAGCATCAAAACATTTTAAAATGAAAATGTTGCGGTTCCTTGTGAACCACAGCTGAGCTAGAGACAGATTGGCTCAGTTCTTCCATGGTGAGAAAAGCATCCAGAGGCAGCCAGAAAATACTGTATCTGCCCATCCCCAATTCCATCTCTCCATCCCTGCACTGCCAACCCCAGGGGGCTGTTAGGTTTTGTGTGTCGGCTTGTGGTTTTATTTGTTTTGCTTAGTTACAAGGTGGGAAAGTGGCAGTTCCACTTACATTAATATCTCATATACCATACATCCACTTGTTGATCATTTTCCCTTCTACATATCAAAACCAGCATCTGTACAAGGCTTCAACATAGGCTGGCAGAAAAATCATTTTCCGGCTGCCACGTTGTCTGCCTCCATCTGGCAACATGGAGTTTCACAGACGAATCTGAGCTGGCAGCACTGCGCCTCTTGCTTTCTTTCAACAGCTATCGATTATATTTTTTAAAAATACAATAGGAATTCAGAGATGAGCTCACACTGTCAGGCTGGTGGAGAAGGGTGCGCTTGACATCCGTTGCCACACTGGTTTAAAAGGAGATTGGGGGCGTCTTCAGGGTGTGGTCAAAAATGTCAAGATGGTGGCCCCGACTATATGACCCAAGCATGTATAAAAACAGGTAGAGGTTCAGTCACACTGTCATGGCTGCCATTTTGACTTTTTTAGACCATACCCCGTAGACACCCCTGAATGAGATGAGGTGAAATGGGAGTGAGATGGAGGGAAGGCGAAATGGGGGATTTTTGGCTTGTTATGTTCAGAGCCTATGTAATAACTTCGTTTTCCTTGCTGTGTTTGGATGGAGCTACAGCGGTTAGAAGGTGTGATTCAATTTGTTTTTAACTTCAGTGTGGCCATACTGAACCTGCTGCCTTTGTTACATGCTTCATAAAACCTGAACAATGAATGTGCACACATATGGAAGCCATTTCCTGCGGTATCTGTGCCTGGGACTGGTCCAAAAATTACACACAAAAAGCTATTCCTCTCTGCCCCTCACAGTTCCTCATCAGACTGGATGTACCATTTAAAAAGATAAAGCTTAATGTAATCTAACTGAATAAACTTTAAAAGTTCTTGCAGAAACGGTAGCATTCAATTTGTGATGCACATGTGTGTAGGTGGGTAAAAGTGTGCTGAATGATAAGAGACGTTTCTTTTCCCATTTGGGAATGCTTTTCACTGGGATGTTTCCAAATACAACGAGAAGTACTGGGTCTGTTATCCATATGGTAGCCATGTGCCACCAGTAGTGTTCTTTGTTTTTGTTTTAATCTCTCTCTCTCTCTCTCTCTCTCTCTCTCTCTCTCTCTCTCTCTCTCCATTTCAAATAATACATCTGTATTGAACAACCCTGGTTTGTTACAATTCTACTTCAGAGCACCAGGGTTTTCTTTTTCAGAACATTTCCTGAACTATCCAAAGAGGGGGCAGGTGAACTTGGTAAGGAAAATAACATTATTTTAAAAGAGATTACTACCTGATGGAAGTGTAAGGGGACAATGCTGTTCCGGCAGCCACTTGGGTCAGAAGAGCAGCCTCGTCCAATAGCGTGGCCAGAATCTCCTGCCAGTTTGTTCTCTTGCAGCGCTCAGGTGCATAAATCTATTATTTTCTCCTATAGCTCCATTTTCTTTTGTATCTTTTATATTCTGTTGTACCTATGGGAGTGTAACTCATTCTTATGTGGGCAGAAAGACAGGATATCAGCGTAATTTAAGAAAGCCATAAAAGAGTAGTAAAAACTCTGAACCCCTCTGGGTATGTTGGTAGAAAGATGATACAGATAGGGAAAAGGCAAACAGGATCGATTTACTGCCCACTGTATAGACCAGTGATTACATTTTTAATGAGTTTGTACATGTGCTAACTCATAGATTGTTTAGCCACCGTTTAATTAGCTGATTGTAGTTAAATCAAACATGGTAAGCCATAAACTGTAAAAAACACTATGGCTTAGTGTAATGTGCTGTTGTTTTTCAGACAGAGCATGCAACTTCAAGCCACTTTTTCTTATACTGACAGATATGCAGGGAGGGGGCATCCAGATTGGAAACCCAGTGGTCTGGGAGAAAAAATTGTTTCATTTTTTCTTCCAGAAGCTTCTCTCATGTGGCAGTGAAGAGTAATAAAAGAGCTCTCACTGATGCCAGTTAGGGATATTTTTTCTTTTTCTTCTATTATCTACCATGTCGATGGATGGAATACACACTGCAGCCAGGATTCAGATTGGCCGACCCTCACGTAGTTTTGAGTGGAGAATACACCACAGCATAGCCACACTTTTAAAATATTAAAATGAATATGTAGCAGGTTACCTGGCACGGGGGCCATCCCAGGTTCAGTACAGGATAACCCTGCTGATATACAAGTGACAATCAAGCTCTTTTATGAATGTTCAGAGGCCTGAGTGTAACTCGTAGGACTTTGCACAATTGTTTGACTTGAAAAAATCGGCCTCCATCCCATATTACAAAATGGCTCTTGCAAATTCTGCTTTGTGATATTGGATGCTGAGGTCTGAGAAAGCCAAGCTCGTATTATCCTTGTGACATAGTTCCATGGGTCTGTGCCATTCTGGGGACAATGAAAAGATTCAACTAAACTATATCCCACTGAATTATTTGAATTTAAGATGGTTAATTCAAACTTACAATATATTATTGTGATAATAGTCATGCTAACTTTCCATGAGATTTATTTGGGATTTTTTTTGCTGGCCCAACCCTCTATGGTTGTAGTTATAAAATCACAAACCTGTTTTTTAAAAAAGAGTCAATACTTTTTCTCTGGGCACTTTGAGAACTGGAGTTTTGTGATGTCTGCAAATAATTTTTAAAGGGATTGTTCAACCAACTTCAACTAGAGATTCTTTTGGAGAAGCCATAACAGTTAAATTGGGGAGAAATAATTGAATAATACATTTCTATTACAGTTAAGCCCTAAGATTTTCATGGCATTTTCTCTTTGCACCAGTAATGGCAATGTAATTCAAGAGTAAATACTAGGCAATTTATTTTACTAAGCAACATGGTATTTCTTGAGAAATAATTTAAGTTCCAGCCACATTAGCTGCACATGGAAAGCAGATTAAGTTTTGATTAATAGGGTGCTCGCTCCCTCCCTGCCTCCCTCCCTCCCTCCCTCCCTCCCTGTCTCACACTCTCTCCAAAAGTCCTTCAGAACTTTAAAAGGGCTGCATGGCTAATGCCTTGGCAAAATTTAAAGGCAACTCCAGCATGAACCCCAAAACCCTGAAAATTAAAAATAAAATGCAGTGAACACCAATTGAAAGTGGCAACATCTATAAAATATTTCCTCTCAAAACATGTAGAAATCCCAAGCCACTGATGGCCAAACTAAACATTTTTTCCCGATTTTTACTTAAAAAAAATTAAAGCAGCCTCAAGAATTCACAACGGAGATTATAAAAAACGGAGATTATAAAAACAGGTATAGATATAGTTGGCCTTATTTTAAAATGTACTTTTTTCTCTCCCCCAAAAAGGTAGAATCTTTTTAGAACAGTTTGTTATATACTATTTTTCTTTCCTCTATTTGTAACACTTTGTATATTATATTTTAAGTATATATTTTAATGTACATTTAAAATGTAATGGGTGACTGCAATAACATTGGAGTATTAATAAAGGAGTATTAATCAGACAGCTCCAATGGCTACCAGTTTCCTACCAAATATTTACTTAGTGGCAAATCTGAAGTTAGTAAAAAGGTAAAGGTTCCCCCCGCACATTTGTGCAGTTGTGTCCGACTCTAGGGGCCGGTGCTCATCTCCGTTTGTTAGCCGAAGAGCCAGCGCTGTCCGAAGACGCTTCCGCAGTCATGTGGCCGCATGACGCGCATGGAATGCTGTTACCTTCCCACCGAAGTGGTACCTATTCATCTACTTGCATTTGCATGCTTTCGAATTGCTAGGTTGGCAAGAGCTGGAGCTAGTGCGGGAGCTCACTCCGCACGCAGGGCTAGGGATTTGAACCTCCGAACTTGTGATCTTCCGATCGACAAGCCTGGCGTCTTACCCGCTGAGCCACCACGCCCCTCTGAATCTGAATCTGAATCTGAAGTTGGTACCATGTAATTGATGAAATGCTTAAAAATGCATAGAGAAGAAGGGAAAATATGTGTTAATAGTTGCTTTAATCATCATCATCATCATCATCATCATCCAGCATTAATAGTATTTGCTCACCCAATTAGTCTTGAGAATTGAATGTATGCATGATAATTTATTTATGACACATGTATGAATTCAGTTGAATTGCCTTCGAAGGAGAGTAAGTAGAAGATAGTTAAGAAGAAATCAGATTGATTATCTTCATTCAGTTCTACTTCTCCCTCTTATTTTTGTTTCTTGAATGGCTTCCAACTCCCCTGTACAAGTTAATGGATCGAGTCTCAACTTGCCCCACCCCCAAAGAGTTAAGAATTAAAAGAAGAAGATAAATAAAGCCACAACTTCTTTGAAGGAACTAAGAGGAAAGAAAGTATAGAAGAGGCCAAGCTTGGGCTTGACTATTCAAAGTAGCTAACATTAGTCTCCAAAGAAGACTGGTTGTCACCCTAGTAGTGGTGGTGCCTGAATGACCCTGACATGCCTGCTTCATCTGTGTGCATGTCACATAGGCAAATACAGGGACACTTCTTCTGGCTGGTTGGCCCAGAGCAGGTGTTCAAGGGAGGATCCTCTGACCCCAGGATGGAGACAGGTTGGCAGGATTGTTGCCACTGGACTGCCAGCCAAGCTGAATGAGGATGGAGAGGAACTGAAGTTAAGCCCAGTGGTCCCACTCTTGGGCTGTGACAACCTCATTCAAGCCAACCGATGTAGCAGATTTCCTCCCCTTGGTCTCCCCAAAGCCAATTTAAGAAGGCAGCATGGGGATAAAGCACGACCTTGAAGAAAAGACAGAGCTGGTCTGCTAAAAGAAGAAAAGATCCCTACTTGACAACATAATTAACCTGCTGCCAGGTCCCTGAAGTGAGCGAGGAGGAGAATCCAAGCTCTGTCTGGAGAAAGATGAGGTGGCTTGGGACCAGGGCTAAAATCCCTTGGCTTCCTCAACTCGCATGGAGGCAGATTCTGCACAGTTTGCTGCACTTGATGGCCTTGGAGGGCCAACCCTTGGTGCAACCCTGCACGCTTACTCCAGCTGCCCACTGGGTAAGAAAGTGCCTCCATTCACCAGCAGGGGCAGGGGCAGAGACAGACAATGACGCCTTCGGTGAAGACGACAGGGAGTTTTCCACTGCTGCAGCCACAGTGCCACGAAGCAGCCGCTCTGGACAGCAGATGCTGGAAGGCAGGGAGGGCAGCAAAGCTTGAGCAATGGGAGCCCCAGCCCCCCCACCAGCCCTCAAGTGCTCTGGAAGAGCCTCTCCTGTCAGTTCCGGGTTTTCGTGCACCGCCGCCACGGTGCTTCCGGGTTTTCATGTGCCGCCGTTGGTGTGTCGCCAACGGGAAAAGTTTGGAAAGCCCTGCTCTATAGCTATTGTAACTACAGGGAGACCTTTAAGGAACAAATATTTGCAGGGCTCTTTCCTGGTTCATGCTGGTGGTACAACCTGGGTAATTTTATGCCATGGATTCAATGGAGGCTCCCTTTAATGAGATAGTTGGAATGGACACAACTAATATTAGTTGCACCACACTGCCATCCCATGTTTAATTTGCAGCTATGCTCCTGATACACTAGAGCAAAAAAAGCAGATTGGTCTCTTCACCAGCTCTGAATAATAATATTTTTTTAAAGTAAGAAAATATTGGGGATAAGTATTTTTTTTCCATTTTAAACTCATTTGAACCACAGCTGCAGAAATAAAAGAAAGTTTGCTTTGCCAGCCTTCATGCTAAACGCATTTGGAAATATGCATCCTTTTGTTCTGGAAAAGGACAATCTGTTTTAAAACTAAAAATCCATAAGCACTGGGAATTATGTACATATTTAGCTGGTTGTTCCCTTAAATTTAATTTAAAAATAAATTTAATGCAATGTAATAATTTAATTTAACAAAGGGCTATTGATCGAGGTGATCAGCACTAGCAAGGCTGGCCCAGAGGCCTGTTGTTGATGTCTTTGAGCCTCTGTCTGGGAAGTCATCTGGGTCTCTGGCTGGAGGAATCTTAAAAGTGGGGCCCCAGGTTGCCTCGCTGGTTCTTCTTTGGATGTTCACCAAGTCAGGAAGATGTAAAAGAGCTCCTTCTTGTAGCATCTTCCAGAGTGTTAGAATAGTTTCTCCTCTAAGGAAAACCTCTACCAGGTTTTATCAGCTCCGCGGCTAGAATCGGAGCCAAAAGACAGACAAATGTGACAGGCACCTTTCTTAAAAGAATAAACATGGCGACTCTTTCATAAAATACAACTGTCTGACAAACACAGATGAGCCCTGTTCTCTGAATTACAGGACGTCTGCTGGATTGTTATTCTAGAGGAATTGCTTTTCCTCCTCTCCATTCGGTCTCAGAGGAACTGAGCAACTGGCTTCAGCTAGAAGGTTTAGCAAAACAGCCCGGCAACGGTGAGAAATATACTGAACGGTGTTCATTCATGCCTGCGACACAGCAGAAGTCCTTGGTGTCTTTTCACTATTAGATGGCGGCAAGTTTTTTTATGTCATTCAGAACTTTGCTTTGGGCTCGATTGCTGGATGCAAAACCCAACACAGGCCACCTGTAGAAATAAAGACTCAGAGATGAGTCTGGTAAGGAAAATAAAATAAAATTTTATTAAATAAATACGTAAATTTAAATACGTAAATAAAAAAAATTAGATTACAACTACTTGAGATAATTGAACTAAGAAAAAGATCTTATATTTTAGGAATTTAACAGCACGGATCTAGTGGTCAAAATCTACAGTGGACACTGTATTTTTTGAGGCACGATTGTGTTGGTCTTTTTTCCCAAAAGAAATAGTAACTTTATGGGCACATATGAATAAATATCCACTCTATTTATAATACATTTTTAGTGCTATACAGCAATGTGTGGCATTATGATTTTTAAAAATTATTTTATTTTGTCAGAGTTTTTGAAATACAATGCAATATGAAGTGGGCAGCAACTTGACCCCAAGCACGATAATTACACTCAGGCAATCAAAGCCAATTCTGTGCTTATTGGGGGACTGATGCATTTTTTAAACCACTTTGCCAGGCTGTGGCATGGGGAAACAATTATAGTCAACACTCCCCAATCAAAAAGTCTCAGTGAAGATCCTGGTGATCTTACTTACTTACTTACTTACTTATTTATTAAATTTATATCACCGCCCATCTCCCTCCACCGGAGGGACTCTGGGCGGTTTACAACAGAATAATAAAAACAAAAAACATAGAATATACATAGAATATAAAATACAAATTATAAAACAAGATTAAAATCCAAGAGGCAAGAGTGGTAAAATGATCTAACTTAATCCAATGTAGAAGAGGAGCTCTCTAAGGTATTAGCCATCCCCAAGAGTGACTATTCCTTCCTTGGTCCCATTTACTTTTTGGCATGGCTCTTCCAAGGAGTGATTTCAATCAATCAATTTTATTTATGGCCAAAAGGCCCAAAAGCAAGTTACAAATATAATCTGAATTTGGCATTAGATAAAACAGTTTAACAAACAATATATTTAATAAATATTACATAATACACCTCAAACCTAATCATTGGCGATCACTCGTAGCCGAGTAAGATTGTCTTCCAAAGGTAGAATTTTAACGGTGGATCCGTAAGTGGCTATAAAGGCCAATTCTGGATCCGCACAACCTCCCACAGTGAGGGCATAGGTTTCCGGGTGGGAGACAGTCATGATGAGGGTTTGCCTGACGTGCCTTCCTTGAGTCAGGGCGACTGAATCCGTATCCACCGCCCATGTGCTGGTCCATGACTAGGAGCTTCCGGATTTCACAGTCCTGCCCCCGTTGCCATTCGTCAGTCGCCATGGGACTTTTGGTTGTTTTGGGTTTGGTGTGGTTGGAAGACGCCTGTGCGTGAATTTGTTTTATGTGTGGAGATCGGTGCACAACGATCAGCACACAACCTTCACAGAAAAAGGCTCTAATCCAATGGCATGGATACCATGACGATTGGTGACCTTTTGTCTGCTGCAGCCTTCATCCGCCTTCGCAGCCGTTGTAACAATACACCTTGTTATCTTCCGCCTGTTCTGCCGTTGAGGACTTTCTTGGATCGTTCTTTGTCTGGTTCCTCCCCCTGGACCTTACCACCATGGGTGACCCTGCCAGGAGTACGTGACTCCCGACTGCTTCGCTCACAGGGTTCATTGGGAACACACAAGCCCAGTCACCACAACAAGGTGACAATCCAGTGAGTGAGCTCAAACCTAATACCCTTAAAATCATTGATTTGTTACTAAAAACCTTGTCTTTATAGCCATAGTTAAAAATCTGGCTGTTGCCACTGTAATTTTAGGATTTTCATCTGCAAGTAAAAATTTTACATATTCAGAAGTATCTCTTCCTGGTTTGTATTTTAAAATAGGCCAGATAACTTCCTGCCGAAGACTCTTATAAAATTCACAATACAATAAAATGTGATCCACCGTTTCAAGATCAGTACCATTACAGGGACAAAATCTTTGGGAGATGGGAATTTTGTGAAATCTACCATATAGCACATTTAATCTAGTTTTTGAAAAGGCTATTCTGTATTTACTTAAATATAAGCTATTCAGATATTTAGGGAGTTGAAAAATATATCTGTAGTTAATTCCAAAAGTTACAGGTGAACACGAAACTTTGACTTTAGCCATTAATTCCTGTACTGAATTATCCTATAGTTTTTGTTTGGCACAATGAAATGCTGATGACATACCCCTGGAAATTAAATAATCATGATCAGTGCCAATCTGCCTAATCTTTTAACCCATTTAAAACACGTATCTACAAAGGATTCATTTGGGATTTCCTGAAGCAATCCTTCCTTGTTTTTAAAAACATATATTTGCAACCAAAACTTAATAGTGCTTAACCAAGCCTTTGTTTCCAAGAGAATAGCAAAATTTGGAACATAGCTTGGAACACTTAAAAGAGATCTTAAAAATTTCGCCTGTGGTTGTGCTATGTTATTGTTAGTAAATGTGATCCAAATTGGAGCTCCATATAAAATTTGAGATGCAATTTTGGCATTAAAAACTTGTATTGCTGCAGGAAGAAATCTTCCTCCTTTTGAGTAAAAATATTGAAGCAAGGCCGTCATAGTAGATTTTGCTTTCAGAAGTATTGCCTTGCAGTGATGTATGGTTAAATAAAATGCCCAAATAACTAGAATTATCTACTTGTGTTATTATATGATCTTGATTTTTCCAGGTGTACTTCTTACCTTTTTTTTCCCCAAAAACCAAAAAATTAGTTTTATTATAGTTAATTTGTAATGGATTTTCTTGGCAGTACATAACTAGGTGTTTCAAACCCAATCTAATATGTGAAAGAAGAACAGCATCATCCACATAGAACAAAGCACAAATTTTCCTTTTGGCTAATGATGGACAATGGCCATCCATCTGAAGTAATGTGGTCTCCAGATCATTGAGACAGATGTTAAATAGGTGTTAAATAATGTAGGGGCCAGGATGCAACCTTTTCTCACTCCCTTATTCATTGTAATATCACATGTAAGTGAACCTTTTCTGTTACATCTAACTTGCGTTATACTATCTTGACATAGTGCCTGCATTGTTGCTTGTAAGATGCCTGTCAGGAACCAAATTCTCCAATTTAGTCCAAAGTTTGGTTCTGTTAACAGAGTCAAAAGTAGCTTTAAACTCTATAAAAGCAGCAGTTTACCTTTCAGGAAAATAGAATATTTTCTTGCTAATTAGGCTAATATAAAACACCAATCAATTGTTGATCTGTCTTTTCTAAAGGCAGCCCGAGCATCTGTTCTCACAAAATGTTCTTCAAAGTAAGAGGTTTATTTTCCATTTAAATGTCTTGCATAAAGTTTTCCCATAACTGATAGCAAACTGATTGGCCTATAATTGGCAGGGTTTTCTATATCTCCCTTCTTATATAGGGGGACTATTATAGCCCTATTCCAACCCAAGGGAATTACATCAGAGCTACCTATTGCAGCGAATAGGGCCGCTAATAAAGGGCTTGTAAGCATCCCTTGGCTCAGAGACGCAAAAGACTCTCTTCTTGCTGTATCTGTTCATGGAGAATGCATGAAAGGACCTTCCTTTGAATGATCCTACAGCAGCTATGGGGGACCTGCTCTCCACCCACATATTTTTATATGGCAACTATCAGCATCCTGCAGCATTGCCCATGCCGACTGGGGTTAATATGGGTTCAACAATGTAAAATTAAAGCAATTTTCATTCAGCTTCTAATATAAGTAAAATACTCCATCTTAGAATTGAGGCCTCTCTTCATTAGAAGATACTACTAGGGGACACAAATACGTTTGTGCTTGTTGATACAGAGAATTGCATATTTACAAGATCAAACAGGGCAGGCAAGCTTCAGGTCCCTTCACTTAAGCAATGTCATCTGTAGGGACCCAGGAAGCCTGCCTTCCCTGTCACAACACCTGCCCTATGGAACAGCATCACCCTTCAAGATTAGGATGCCCCCAAGCCTGCCAGTTTTTCATAGAACACTGCAGACCTGGCTCTTCCCCCGGGCACTGGGTAAGTCTCAGTGCATTTTGTGTTAAATTCTTATTACCTGGACGTGATGTTTGTTCTTATTTTAATCTGATATTTTTATTTTTGTTTTTAATTATTATGAGTTGCCCATACACAGACAGGAAGGAAGGAAGGAAGGAAGGAAGGAAGGAAGGAAGGAAGGAAGGAAGGAAGGAAGGAAGGAAGGAAGGAAGGAAGGAAGGAAGGAAGATCTTATCATAAAGGGATGATTGTGAGAAGGTAACCAGTCAGTTTGGCTTACTCAGCCTGCTGTCTGGGTCCTAGCTAACTTTGAGCCTCCTACATTTTCTATTTCTGGTTCTTTAACCCTGGTTTGAACTGCATTGCTATTCAAAAGGAAGACCATAAGATGCCTAGCCAGCTTATATACAGTGGCCATATAAAATATAAGCCAGGATATCTGGGGTGGAGATGCTTCATAACCATAATGGATGCTGGAGGTCCAGAAGTCTGTAAAGCTCCCTCCCTCATTATTTTTAGAAGATCTTTAAATATACTTTTATTTCACTGGACCTTCAATCGTAGCTAAATTTTATTGGCATTCATTTGGAGGGAAGGCTGATTTATTATAACTGTTTTTTGAAAAATAATTTTGATTTACTTTGTTGTTGTGTTTATAGTTTTAACTTATAACTCACCCCAAGTCTTTTAAGCTGGGCAGGCTATAAAAGCTGTAAAATGAATGAATACACGCACGAACGCATGCAGGAAAAATTGACACCCAAAGTTAGAAATGTTAGGAAAAATCGACACCCAGCCATAAATTAGATGAATAGAATAAGGAGGATTCTGGGCAGCCGTATGAATGTACAGTCAATTATCCCAGCAGCTTACATACATCTCTATCAAGCCACAATGATGATCAAATAAAGAACCAGGAAAGGCAGCTCAAGTGAAAGTATAAAGTGCACATCAAAATCAGGAGTGTCAGGAAACAAGTCATCAGTATGAATGAGCCCTGCAGTGACTGGATTTGGCAAGAACTAGGTGAAGGGAACTGGAGCAGAATACGGTTCCCATAAAAAAAAATGGAGTTCACTGAATTGGTCCCTCTAGTTGTGTGTAAAAGGTAGATTAAATTGGTTTGATTCACTCAGGGGTTGGTGTTTGGGGTTATTCTGTCCTCCTGGATGGTTTCTGGCTGTTGAGAGATTAATAAAAGTATTTTTTTTAAAAAAATACAGTTCTTAAATATTGTTTTCACTTATCTCTAATACACTCCATAATTTCTGGCAAGAGTTTTATTTTAAAAGGGATGTTCTGGTTTTTATAACCTTCCGAGCCTGCCTGCTGCTATTGACCTTTCATCCCTCATGCTGTTAGAAACACTATTCCAGATTCATCCTGTCCTAAATTTAAGAAGCAGATATTTAAATGATGGAGGCACTTTGATTATTTGCTTCATGGCTGAGTGAAAAGCTGAAATCACATTCCTCTTAATCAAAACTTGGTAAAGTCCTAGCTTCAAAATGAACATACATCAAGGTCTAAAATAGAATAAAAAATATTTCACTGTTCCTTTTCGGATGCAAGCCTACTGCGTCCTCATGTGGTCCACTAGGAGTTCTGTTCCATATGGACTCTTCCGCGAGTTCTTTCGGCAGCTCTGTTTAGTTTTCCCTTCTGGTGCAGTCACTTCCCATCAACATTATCAGCCTGCTTTAGGAGTTAAACTGGAGACAGTTGTTTGTAAAATGGTGTAAGAAAGAACATCGAGGTAAAAAGGAAGGCAGATATAAATATCCGCAGTCCACGCTACTTAATATGCTACCAGCATTATGAAGCTTTCCATACTGCCAACACATCCATTTCCCCAACTTTAACAATGCTTGTTTAAATAAAATTGGAATACCTCTGAATTGACTTTAGTTTTTTTTTTTTTATTATCATAAGCTATGCTGGCAGAATGTAATCATGGTCATGTCTACTTAATGAGCCTAATGCTTTGAGAGCCGTCAGCTGAATCACATTCGCCCTGGTGGCCTCCCACTTGGCCAAGTATCTTTGAGGCCATCCACAAGTGCCCTTCAAGTGCACGAGATTTGTTGATGAATCAAAAGCCCTTAATTCCTCTGCTAAGAACCAAAAGGCTTGGCATGCTCAGCGGAAACAGTCTGTGGATTTCTCTAGTTGTATTTTTCTACATTCATCTAACAATTTGCCCCCCCCCCCTCAATTACTGCTGAACAGCTTAGTAGTAGTGAGTAATAACAATAACAACAACAATTTATTAGATCTGTGGTAGAAAGAGTAGAAACAAATGCCTCTGAAAGTGTAACTCTGTGGTGATAGTGCAGCAAGTTTGCATTTAAAAAGCGTGACTTTTTAGTGTCTGTGACTACAGAGTCATAGCAATAAGCCAACATTCAAAAGTCTTTCCAAATGGACCAGGAGGGGCAGAATTAAGGAAGTATCAAATAGCTGGTAAGCTCAAAGAAGCAAGAACTACATGAATTTGAGTAAGGTATCTTTAATGTATTTAATGAAGTAAATACAGGATCTCAGAAACTCCAATAGGAGTTTATATTGTTTCCAAAGCTTCTTGTTCTTGAAATAGAACATGTGCTTCTTGGACTGAAACAGGACAGCAGGAACAGAGAACCTGTTGCCCTTTTGAATATTTTGAACTGCAACCTTCACAATCCCTTCATACTGGCAAAGTTAGCTAAGGTTGATGGGAATTGAAGGCCAGAACATCTGAAAGGCACCAAGTTTCTTACCTCTGATCTCTACCAATCTCAAATTCTTCTGCACACTAAAAGTCCTAAAGTCTTGGTAAGCATGTAGGAAATCCACACCTAGCTGAAGTACCAGCAAATGCAACATGTTCCTAATGAGTCAAATTAGAGCAGACTTCCATAGCTCAGTTGGTCTCAGATGTGTGAACTACAACTCTCAGAATTTTTAGTAATGGCTATGTTTGCTGGGGAATTCTGGAAGTTGACATTCATGTATTGTGGAGAACATTCAGTTTGAGGAGGCCTGAGCTAGAGGAAAACAGCATTCTCAAATATGTGTATTTTGCCTAACCTTTCCTCATCAAAGCCAAGGATTTTTCCCAAGGCTAGCCAAATTGATAGGACTATTGAAAGAAGGGTTTCCACTTCTTGGGAGGAGAGCAATGACAAATCTCGATAAAATAGTTAAGAGCAGAGACATCACACTGACAACAAAGGTCTGCATAGTTAAAGCAATGGTATTCCCTGTAGTAACCTATGGCTGCGAGAGCTGGACCATAAGGAGGGCTGAGCGAAGGAAGATAGATGCTTTTGAACTGTGGTGTTGGAGGAAAATTCTGAGAGTGCCTTGGACTGCAAGAAGATCAAACCAGTCCATACTCCAGGAAATAAAGCCAGACTGCTCACTTGAGGGAATATTAAAGGAAAAATTGAAGTACTTTGGCCACATAATGAGAAGACAGGATACCCTGGAGAAGATGCTGATGCTAGGGAAAGTGGAAGGCAAAAGGAAGAGGGGCTGACCAAGGGCAAGATGGATGGATGATATTCTGGAGGTGACGGACTTGACCGTGGGGGAGCTGGGGATGGTGACGGCCAACAGGAAGCTCTGGCGTGGGCTGGTCCATGAAGTCACGAAGAGTCGGAAACGACTGAACGAATAAACAACAAAATTGAAAGAAGGAAGCAGGGGTCACTGTGGTTCAATGTGGAGAAGCCCAGGAACACTGATGTTGCCACTGAACTAAGTATTAAGAAATAACATTGTCAACACATAGATACAATGCTCACATCCTAAAGGTAAAGGTTCCCCCCGCACATTTGTGCAGTCGTGTCCAACTCTAGGGGCCGGTGCTCATCTCTATTTGTTAGCCGAAGAGCCAGCGTTGTCCGAAGACTCTTCCACGGTCATGTGGCCGGCATGATGCACGCGGAACGCTGTTACCTACCCATTGAAGTGGTACCTATTATTCTACTTGCATTTGCATGCTTTCAAATTGCTAGGTTGGCAAGAGCTGGGGCTAGTGCGGGAGCTCACTCCGTCACGCGGGACTAGGGATTCGAACCTCCGAACTTGCAATCTTCCGATCGACAAGCCTGGTGTCTTATCCGCTGAGCCACCACACCCCTTCCTACACATCCTACTCAGGCTCACATCCTACTCAGGCTGAAACTACTACTTGTAAAGGAGCCTTATAATTCCAAATATATTTTTTTAAAAAAAAACCAATAAAATAACCATTTATGTTAGAAAAGCCTTGGTCTCTGCTATAGAATTAGGACTTTTTTATGAAGCACCAGAGCAATGCCAGTGAATACCACCCAACAATTCCAGGAGACTGCAGGCAGATTTTAAAAGCTTTGTCAAAATAAGCATCACACATTCATTCACTTTCTCATTCATTCTGATAATACATACCCAAAACACCCTTCTTGTTGCTGGCTAGGCAACAAAAGAGTGGAAAGTCCCTGGAGAGCACTGAGATGAATCAAGATGGACTGGGAGATGGACTTCAGACTTCTCTGCCTTCCAGTCCTTTTTTTTATAAGCAATGCCAGAATACTTCAGCTTGATTGCTTGGTCACTTCAGTGTCACAGATCAAGGTTGGGAAACATCCATCTGATCAAAATATTCCTTGCTCTGACCAATCCATGACCATTCCATGACAGCAGGGATTCCAAGAATCCTATCAGAGAAAGTCTCAAATATTCTTTATCCCTTGGAACATCTTGTGATATGATATAGTCTTGCACATGTATTCTTTCCAGGTTTCATCTCCAGGGCAAATTATTAACCCTTCCATGCCTGGCCACTGACTCTTCCTCTAGCAGTGTTAATACTGTACTAGCTGTAAAAGAGCCTTTTAATTCCAGAGATTTTTTTAAAAAAAGCAATAAAGTAACCAGACACTACTTTTGTACAAGACTAGACAGAATGATCCGTTTGACACTTCTCACCATTCTTCAACTCTCATAAACATTCTTCCCTCATTAAGCTGCGCCCCGCCACCAATCCATATCAGAACAGAAGCTTAAATACAGGTAGTCCTCATTTAATGACTGCAATGGGTTCTGGTAACTTGGTCATTAAGCAAAGCAATCATTAAGTGAAAAATCATGTGACCGCGACTGTGCTTACTATTTTACTTCAGCTTTCCTTTGCTTTATAGTATTAGGATACGACTTCACACAGTCAGGTGAGCCCAAATGGCAGGGAAGGTTTCCGGAACTTGACTCACAAGGAAGCCGGATAAAAGGGAAAATCTTACAGCCCTTTTTCCCCACTCCCCTACCCTTGTGAATGCTCATCCTGGTGCTGGGATAATTAGCAAGAAAGAAATTAATATATTTACATTCATTGGAGAGGAAGGGATTACAAGAGAGTAAGTAGGCACAGAATGGGGAACACACATTGAAAGCAATGTGTTGGCTCCAGCTGTTTGCCTAGCACGCTCATGGCTGTGTGCTGCTTAGGAGGCAAAGGAAAGCCTTTAGTGTGAAACTGATTAGGGTCTTGTCAGTGTCAGGCAGCAGTGCCAGGGGGCTGGAGGGTTCTAATCAACTAATTAAGGTCACAGAACTGAGCTTGTTAACTTGCAGTTTGCAATTGTTAGAGAAGTGCTGTGCTGCGGAGAAAAGCAGCTCAGGATGTGATAGCTTGTTTAGGCAATTTCTCCGCTCTTTGAGGGGGAGAAAAAAAACAACAGGTCAGGCATAGGACAATGCGGACAACGCATACTGTCTGTAATGGCAAACATGTGACAGACAGAGAGAGAGAGATTGTGAAGGTCGTAAATGTGGGCATTGGTCGCATTTTTCATCACTGTCATAACTGTGAACAGTCACTGTCCGTGGCAGTCGCTAAACGAGGACTACCTGTACTTCCTTTCACAAATAAAGTTTTAGGAAAGGCAATTTTGAGTTGGACAAGAACCAGTGGAAAAATAAGTTGAACTGCCTCTCTCCAGTCTCAGCCTGAGCATGTTTTGCTAGGTTTTTATTCAACAGAATTCTGTATGAATGCACTTTAAGCTTCTCTAAAATTGAGCAAAATGTACATGGATCAGACATTACTCTTTAACACTTAAATGGTAAAAGGGAGGTAACAAAGATAAGAAACCAAAACATTTCAGAAAATGGGAGATGTCTGGCCTCATGAAAGGCAGTAGAGGCTGGATACATACAGCATGCTCTGCGATAGATTACTGAATAATCTATAAGTGGCTTGGCTCATACAACATACTGAGCCATAAATAGTTATTTATAAACTAGTCCCTGGGTTGATATGACAGGCTAAGCCAAAACCAGATAGAACACACTGCTATCTTTAGCTTAATCAATAAACTCAATTTATTAGGTTTGGCTTTTGAAACAGGATACGCTGATATATGGAAAACAATGGAGAATCCAGTTAAAACAGAGAAAGTTTATATTCTGAAAGACTGATCCATTGTCTCAAAGTCTATCCTCCTAAAGTGCCAATAACTTCAATCGCTGTTTGAAATTTATTTAAATATTTCAATAAAGCAAAAACAAGCCATTTGAAAATGTGTTAATTTAATCAGCTTATGGAGAAAATTTAGGACCTTTTTATTAATAAGCAACTATAATCTCAACATTGTAACTGTAGTTGTACAATTAGCTTATCAATACATGATCAACATGTTCTCACATAATTAGCAGAAAGCTCAATTCTTTCATTAGCTAGTAATATAGTGAATTAACTTTTTAATTTGATGTGCAGCCCAAAAATGTTGTTAAATGTACCTATGAATATGCTTTTTACCTTTATTATTGGAACCCATGTGAGGCTTCAATCGGAATCAAGAATGTTGGCCGAAAGAAAAAGCTGCCCTCCTCCCATTTATGCCATGATCCAGACCCAAATTAATCACCCTACTGCTATATAAAAAACCACCGCCATAATGCAAATGCAGAGATGCATTTAACATAACAGTTTAGTCCATAAAACCACAGGCACGCTTAGTATAAAATGACTCCCAAGTAACCAGGTTTCTAAACTGAAACCACAAAACTCCATTCTCGTTCTTAAATTCAATGTAACTTTCTGAAACAGTACACAAATATGTCCCATTGAAAGGAGATCTAAATGTCTATACTCCATTTTATGAAGCTGAATTTCAACTCCTCTCCTGCACCCCATAAGAAAGCCTATGAAACCGGGTCCAAAGTAGTACATTCCAGGCACAAAAGGTCACTCATGGCCAGTGGATGGTTGATTCCCTCTTGCTCACTCCTGCTACTCGTCCCTCTTCCTCACAAACGACTTTGGAAAGCTCTCTCCATTTGCCTCATTATGTGGGGGATCAGTTTGATCCAAGGTCCTTTATCTGTACGCTGACCATATTTCAGGATGGCAAAATGGGACGGAGTCTTATGTAATATTCCGTATTCATGAAAAATACAGGGGTCCCCGCCCCCCGGTCCACGCAATTGGCTCCGGCCTGCAAACCCCACCCCCGGTCTGCATGATTAGCTCCCGCCTGCAAACCCCACCCCTGGTCCACGCGATTGGCTCCTGCCTGCAAACCCTGCCCCTGGTCCACGCTCCGGCTTGGATCCTCCTTCCGCGCCATTCCCACCGGGTTTGAAAACAGGACAAAATTGAGATTTTTATGAAAATGACGGGACGGTTGAAAAATGCTTAAAAAACGGGATGTATGATCAGCCTATTTATCTGCGTGGGACATAGTTGCCTAATTCTTTGGGTCTCATTTGGTATGAAATGAAGCAAACCACACTGAGAACACTGTAAATGGTCAACTGTGACTTAAAACCTGTTCTATCGGGGTGGCACCGAAAACATTTTAACCAATATAAAGCTGATCCTGTAAAACTGATTTTAAAAGGATACTTCAGGCAGAATCCAAAAAATTGCTCATGGCAGATCAAAATGGACTTTTCCCCCTTGCAACTCATAACACCGATTACTTTGAAACCTATCCAAGAGACGTGCTGTGCGGCCTGCAACGGGGCTTGCACATTCCTTACTGAGGGTGCCTGGGGAAAGCCCCCAACCGGCTGGGACAAGTCTGAAAGCAGCGTGGCACTTTGCAGGCTCGCTCCTCCCCTTCACGAGGAGTCCTGAGTAGTTACCGCAACACTGTAAAAATTCACTGAACATCTTGTCATGTTTGAAACATTGATTTTCATTATTTTGCAAGAGCACCTGCTGGGCAGGGTTCATTTTATGACTAGGACCTCAAAAGCACGGGCACCGCCCACGTGTCTATTTCATTTCCAGCAGTCTTGCTCCATGACGGAAGAGGCTTCTGAGCTTCCCTACCCTCTTGGCATCTGCCTGGTTGTGTACTTTTGGATGTCTGGTGAAAAGTATTGCAACTTCATCAATTAATCATTCTGACCCTACGAGTATTGGATTTTCATGAAACAGCAGCAGGGCGTTACAATGCAGCATTAGAGAAAAATTAAATATGCCGTATGCCAAGATAGCCGTCACAATTTGTAATCTGTTGGTATGCCATGAAAAGATAAGCAACAGCTTTTTATTTGGTGTATTTCTGATTTTTTAATGAACGTCACTTTTTAAAATTAGCATTCAGCCAGTGCATATTTTACAAGTGCTCTTGCTAATACTCTGAACAATTTAACAATTAAAAAAAGGTTTAGCAAAATAGGTATAAGTAAAGCGATTTACAATGTTCACAGTTATCTGCATCGTGTCTTTCTCCAAAAGCCTGTCCACCTTTGTGACTTCACAATTACTTTGATAGGACAGTACCAACATGACACAAGATTATACTTCATGATTTGAACACTCCTTTATCATCTACTTATCTATAAAGGTATGAAACATATCCCCAAAGCATTTCAGTAAAATAAACCAATTGAGCACCTTAAATGAGACTAGAAGTTTGGGAGATAGCATAAACTTGGTCACAACAAGGAAAGACAACCAGGAAATTAAACTTCTGCTTTTATTCTATCAAAAAGGCAACTGTATTCCCTGAAGCACACATTTGCTTTATATTTGGTACTCTACAATAACAAAATCCAAATCCTCAGTGTATCCCTATGTTTGAGTAAGAAACTAAACTAGTAATGACATGGATACCTTAACCTAACTCAGAAGTAAACATTAATCCACATACATTAATCCACATACGTGTCAGTCTTTAATTGGGATCTAGTTAGATTCTGCCTGCCGACAGACAGTTCTGTACCTTTCTTCTCTATAGCCCCCGCATCTCTGAAGAGTTGGGGCTCTAGCGAGGAGATGGAGTCACAGAGTGTCTGACCACCTCTCTCTTTGGCTGACAAAATCTTACTGATAGCAATGGGCAACTAGATGGAGTGATCCAAAGAGCCAATTTCTGCCAAATACAATTTTATTTCTGTGGATTAAATTTAGGAAACCATGGTTAGTAGCCATCAGTATATAATATTGTGCACTTGCCTATTTTAAAAGTATCTTTAAGCCATCTGCTATAATGACAGTCTTTAACATTTGTACATGTGTTGCTTTGTGTCCTGGACCAGATAACACTCATCTTTCTGAGTTTAGCTGTATAGTTTGCTAAATTTGTATATTAAGCTTCAATCTTGTTACCAAAACAGAATAAAAGTTAAAAAAAACCCCATGTTTTAGGTACTTTTGTTTATATAAGCTTCTTCAGAATGAAACTGATTAAATCTCCTTATTTTACAATAGTGGATTCTGATGGGCATAACATTTAAGCAGTTTAGTCCCAACAAAGCCAGCCAGATTTAGACATGTTTAGTAAGAACAACAACAAACGATAGGGACTGACTCTTGGATTAGAGTAAAATAATGAAAGAACCCCCCCCCCTTTTTTTTTTTGACAAAAGGAATGTTTGGTCAGGAGATTTTATTCTATTGTTGAAAGAATAAAATTCTAGACCCATTAAATTGTTATAACGACACCCCCCCCCCATTACATTAAATATTTAATTCCAATGCTCACAGATACTTTTAGAATTCTGGCATTTTGTTTTTTGTGGGTAAACAACTTAAACATTGCTTTGATTTGTAAAGGCTGAAATTTCAATTTTTTTCTATTGGAGGATTAGAACTAATATCACTATTTTTATTCTTAGGAAAAGTTGTGCTCTAAAATAAATGAAGACTGATTATGAAGCTTGACATTTTATCTAACAATGGGTTCCAGTATAGAGATAGAAATATTTACCTTTCTGGCTCAGTAAGGTTGATACAGGATTAATAAAAATGCATTAAACCACATTTAATTTTTTAATAATATCAGAAAGGAATGTTTTTGTCTCCTGTCAAAATATCAGTTTTTTTTCCCAATTGCAGCTTGGCATTGCTTCTATTTGCTTAAGTGTTCAATAGAAAATCATATTTTAGTTAAACATACTCCTATTTTTCATCTGCTTCCCCAAAGTGCTTTTCTATCAAGAGTCTCCAATCACACCAGGGTCACTCTTGAACATTTCGGCACCCATAGCAGGAAAGCCATCCAAATAGGTTATCAATTAAATGGACCTAACTATACTCTGAACTGCTTGCATGTGAAAGATGGAGTAGTAAAACTGAACAGTCTTCTCTCTGGAACTGAATGAAGAAATAAAACGTACAGGGAAGGAAACAGCTTTTGAAACTAAGTCCATGCTATTTTTGGATACTGGGAGAGCTATGAGATTCAAACATTATTCTTTTCTGTACTTCGGTGTGGAGAGTAAGAATCTTATAAAAGGTTTCCACTCCCAAAGATGTTATTGGGGTCCACAAATTGTTTGATGGATTTCAGCATCCCAAAGCCAACATCGGATACACATTCTTTCAGCCACTGTTTTCGTAACTTGCCCACTGGAAAAAAAAGAACAACAAAAAAGTGTCTTTAATATTCACCATAATAGCAGGAACCAATTAATCTTATGGCCATGAATGAACAAACACTGGGTGATAAATGCTTTTATTCAAAAATGAGAAATGTTTTGCTTTATTTGATTTATTGAGCCCACCAGACTATCAAGCTCATTAAGTTCAATGTACTCCCAAAGGAAACCTGGATTCCAGACTGCCTTTTCTCTTTACAAAGTATGAAATTTAGATCAAGTTTAGGCAAAGATGATGTCTTGCATTAAAAATAATTAAACTGAAGCAGCATATATTTCAACAAGATCCTGAAACAGAAACAGCTATCTTACATGTGAGTAGAGTTTTTGTAACCTGTTTTAAACAAACAATGCACAGGCTATATGCAACTATACAAAATTGTATTTTGAAAAGCACTCAGGCTTTTCTCAAATAAGCAAGAAAACACACTTCTCAAAAGTAGGATGACAGATTTGGGCTGCAGTTCTATCTATATCTACATTTAGGAGTAAATTCCACTGAACAGTCAAACCTACAAGTAAGAAACACTACATATGCATCCAAGACCATTGCCAGCTGTCACCATCTTTACATAACTTTTTTTTTTTTGGGGGGGGGGGGGCTTCAAGCCAGTCTTGACTCCTGGTGACTGCCTGGACAAGTCCCTGCAGTTTTCTTGGCAACACTTTTGGAAGAGGTTTGCCCCTGCCTTCTTTCTAGAGCTGACTGGCCCAAGGTCACCCAGCTGGCTTCATGCCCAAGAGAGGACTAGAACTTATAGTCTTCCGATTTCTAGCCTGGTGCCTTTAACTACTGCACCAAGCTGGCTCTCTTACGCAACTTAGAAAATTAAAAATATGAATATAAACTTCAGTGACAGTTTATAACACACAGTCATAAAAGTACAGATCTTTTAAATGTAGTCAGCTCTATCATTAAACAACTATTATAACAGCATTTAATTCTGAACTGAATAAATTAAAGCAGGTGCTGAATACAGTGTGAGTTCAAACCAAAAGTATGATGTATTTGTATGAGAAAATAAACCGCATGTCTGGTGCTTGGGTAACTGGTTAAATTGCCTCAGGGATAATGAATGTGGACACCAACCGAGAACAGAGTATTTTTGTTTCTTTCCTCTGCCAAATATGACCCTGTCACCAAGCTCGCTGAAAAGAATGAAAGGCTGACCAAACCTAGGAAGATACACATTTGTGATATTGAAATTCCAAGGATAGTAGCGCATTCTCAGCTCCAGCCACCTACGTGCCAACCAGAGCTAAAGAGACAATGAATAGTCTATGCTATTATACTCCATTATCTGTTATATTGTTTAAGTGAATGTATCCTGTGGATATAGATGTAATTGTCCAAAAAAGACTGAAAACAACTGGTCCAACAAGCTGGAGCACATTAAAGCCACAGCAGGATGTCCGACAGCTAGCAGGCCTGTCTTTTCCCCACCTCCACAAGAATGCGATTCCACGAGGGACTGAACTGATGTCTGAGCAGCCACCAAACAGCCACTGCATATTTAATGAAGTTGCTCACCGAGTGCTGGAAAACAGAAGGTGCTTGGACTGCATCATTAGTTCTGTCAGTGCGGTAATTTACACATCTATCTTGTCACATTTTCTATGCTTTATACTTTTACAATAATAAATCTAACATACATTTGATTAGCGAACCGGAAAGTAAAAAAGCTGTGCAGCGGACACCGGTGGTTTTTTATGAACATATTTGATAAAGAAATTAACCCATTTGTAGCATAAAGTGGCAAATTGTGAATGTCAGTATCTCTGTGTTAAATGCCTAGCATTACTTTTTGCAAGTATGACAAGTCAAGGTTTCATTTAAAAGGAGATAATTTTATTTTGCTTGGAAAATATAGAACCATTCCTTAGATAAAATATCAGAGACTACCCGACTGCATGAATCCATGAGTCAGAGTATCTTTCAGTAAAAGGTGCAACCTACTTTGCCTGTTTTCCATGGTGTGTAATATGCTTGTTTTTAAATATCCAAATTATTTGTTAGTTGCAGTCACTGATGTTCATATGTAACAACCATAGATGGGCTCTTATGCGGATCTTTAATCCAGTTCTGCTTTAATCTTGAAGTAACTGCTTTTATTCAGCCTAATTCATTTTTAGATCTGGTAAAAAGCCTAAGATGCATTATTTTATTCTAATTTCTCAGCTACTGCAAATGCTTGCTTTTACCCATTCACCCAGCTAGCTTCTTAATATCTTTACTGGATTTGCTTCAGTGACATAGCTGCATAACAATTTACTTGAGACCTTGAAACTGCAAGTGAATATTCATGAACATCTCTTCAATAAACACATAAAAATATTGCCTAGCTGATAACTACTAAATGAATCAAACAAACCATTTTTATTCAACAGAAACAGACACAAATGTGAAAGATTAAGCTATCTTGAATGTTGTAGAAGATAGTATTTAAGAATCTGGCAGAGTTTTGAAAGCCATATAATTACTTATTAATTTTTATTACAAATGATTATATTATTAATATAGGCTCAAAGTTGTTACTATATCTCCTCGAGATACTTATTCTACCACATTGGCATATTATAGTGGGCTGTTAATTTTAAATAATATGGACAGCCCTAATGTGTGTTAACAACTGCACTAGAATATATATGCACATATACAGTGGGGCAAAAAAGTATTTAGTCAGCCACCAATTGTGCAAGTTCTCCCACTTAAAAAGATGAGAGAGGCCTGTAATTGACATCATAGGTAGACCTCAACTATGAGAGACAAAATGAGAAAACAAATCCAGACAATCACATTGTCTGATTCGGAAAGAATTTATTTTATTTATTTATTAGACTTTTATCACCGCGCCATCTCCCCCACAGGGGACTCTGGGCGGTTTACAGACATAAAAATTAAAATTCTACTAAAAATATACAATACAATATATAATTACTTATTATTATAAATTAAATAGAAAATCCAAGCGGGCGATCTCAACCAACCTAGAACCCACATGATCTTAAAAGGGCTCTAAGACACCAACCATACCCATGAAGAGCTATTCCTATTCCTGTCCCACGCGAGGCGGCACAACCAGGTCTTTAAATTCTTCCGGAAGGATAGGAGTGATGGGGCCTGCCTCACCTCCGGGGGCAGAATGTTCCAAAGGGCAGGTGCCACTGCCGAGAAGGCACGCCTTCTGGACCCCGTCAACTCCCTTACCGACGGGGTCCGAAGCATGCCCTCTCTACATAATCGAGTGGGACGGTTTGAAGTTATGGGGATGAGGCGGTCCCTCAGGTATCCTGGTCCCATGCCATGTAGGGCTTTAAAGGTCAAAACCAACACCTTGAATTGCACCCGGAAGCATACTGGTATCCAGTGCAGCTGGCGTAGCAGAGGTGTCACATGGGCCGATCCAGGGGCACCAATAACTGCACGCGCTGCCGCATTATGGACCAGTTGGAGCTTCCGGATACTCTTCAAGGGTAGCCCGATGTAGAGCGCATTGCAGTAGTCTATATGGGAGATGACCAGGGCATGAGTGACTGTACGGAGGGACTCCTGATCCAGGAAAGGGCGTAACTGGCGCACAACACGAAGTTGCGCAAAGCCCCTTCTGGCCACGGCTGCCACCTGCTCCTCGAGCAGGAGCCGTGAGTCCAGTAGGACCCCCAGGTTAATATAATTTGCATATAAATTCTTTCCGAATCAGACAATGTGATTGTCTGGATTTGTTTTCTCATTTTGTCTCTCATAGTTGAGGTCTACCTATGATGTCAATTACAGGCCTCTCTCATCTTTTTAAGTGGGAGAACTTGCACAATTGGTGGCTGACTAAATACTTTTTTGCCCCACTGTATGCAAGCAAATGGCAACAGTGACCAGCCCATCAATAGTGAATAGACTTATCAATGCAAAATTTGGACTTCTCATGATTCCTCCTCTGCATTTCCAATACAGGAAGTTAGCATAATGGAAGGGAACGCAAGAGAAGTTAGAGATGTCTTCTGATCTCTCAGCAAATTTTGTCTTCAAAATAAAATGCTTCCCAGTGGAATGGAAATACTTCTTTTTTCTGGCTTCAAATTATCTTTAGCTAACATTAAATGATACATCTATACTCAAAATAAATAATGAGAGGAAAGGTAACAAAGTTATTTGCAAAGTGTAGCTATTTCTCATGAGTCAAATTTCTCAAGATTTTATTCCTCAATTTTTTCCAGGAAAGGGGCTGTTAAGAATGAACATTTGCTGGTATAAGCTGTCCAGTTCTTTCTAAAAAAACAGTAAGTACTATGAAGATTAAGTTAAACATGCTTTATATTCCTTATAGCCTCAAGTCCCAGACTACATCTGTTTTGTTTGATACACAAAACCAGAGTTAAAATAGCTCCATTTATCACAACATGATTGTGGTAGGCAGACAGACCATGCTGTCTGTTTCAGGATAGTGAAAGCAACTGTTATTAATCACAATTATAGGGCAAACACTGAAGAGGGATTGCATCAATATTCTCCCTTCCACATACAGGAACAAAAAGAAACACTAAGAATGTCATGGTAAGGCCTGAAGGTCAGTAAATAATAATAAACAAGGATACTACCAGTTTAATCCCAAATAATACATTCCAGCTCAGAATAAGTATTAAAAGTCACTGTGGGAATTTAACACATGGTATTTGATAGAACTACCACAGAAATGCCTTTCTGCAAAATAGAAAAAAATCAAAGCTTGTTTGTATGCTCTGCTGGGGAGTCACATACCAATTCCAGATTCAAAGAAAATATGAAGAAGGCATAATTCCTTGGTCAAACAAAATTTTACGTGCTTAGTTCTGGTAACTGTATTACATGTAGCATTCTTTTGTTAAATTTTATTAAATTTCGCTCCAATCATATCCGTAGCTTTAGAATAGACAAACATAAAAAGAACATGAGTTTACAGTAAGTATTACTATACCCATTACTAGCTGCTAAAATTCTGCTTAAATAACATATTCACTTAGCATAACTCAGGGGTCGGCAACCTAGCACTCTGCAGATATGATGTCATAATCACTTTCAACTGGCCAGGGCTGAGAGGAATGAAAGCCCAAACCATCTCTGGGATATTAGGTTGCCTACTCTGCCCTAACGGTTCTCCAGATATATCCCAGACATTTCCTTTGATCCTGCCTATTGGTCACTGTGTACTTCCAAGACCAATACAGGCATTCCCATGAATGCCAACTTCAACGTGGCAGCCACAAATCATTGGTTCCAGTAGCTCACTTCTCACTTCCTTCTGCCCAGAAGACATTTCAGATTCATGGTAAGATTTCCAACAGCCAATTCATAACAAATCCTGACATACCCTGTGTCCAGAAACATTACAAAATCAATGCAGACTCAGAGCATTGTTTCAACGTGCTCTTGACCTACAGTACATCCTTCTAGAGACATTTTGCTCACCTTTAATTGCTCTTCTTTAGATAAGAACCTGTGCTTTCATATATATTTTATACCTGCACCAGTGAGTGGAATACTCCAGAACTGAGCTCTTAAGCTAGATCTGTTACCAAGCTCTTGAGCTAGAACTGTGCAGGCCATGCCCCCTGCTTTTCTTGTTCAGTTTCCAAGACAACACAAAGGAGAATATTCAAAACAAAAAGGAAACAGAAACTACTGCCAGTGGCGCAAGAAACATACATAGTGTGCAGTAAGAGGCTGATAATCTATCCTCCTTTGTCATCTTACAAACTTCAGACATGTTTACCCGGAAGAGGGACATTAGTGAATAGGAACTGCATGACCAAAGGATGCATTGCCCTTTGCATGGATATCAAACACATCACAGATCCAGGAAAGAGACACCTCTGAGAGATGCAGCAGCAAAAGCTACTGCCTGGTAGAATGTACCATGATGGGATTTGGAGCACAGTCATCTCATAACAAACGGTTCCCTTTGAGAGGAAAAATGATATAAAAAACAACATATGTGGATTGAAGACACCATTTTAAAATGCACTGAGAAAAACAAGGTTCATTTGGCCATTACAACAAAGAGCTGCTAGTCTTGAAAATAGATCATTTTAATCCAGGTTGAAGACAAGGGGCTTGCATCCATTAAGGAAGTGATGAAACACTTTCAGTAGCAACAGCAGCTTTGAGAAGAAATCAGGTAAGTTAATCACTGATATACCTGGGCAGATTATCACTTTATTTCTATGCATTGGAAGACATGGGCTCAAAACTCACCAGCCACTAGCAGCAGTTAGAAATACAGATGTTCAGATTAGCGGTTTATGGGAGCATGCTACAAGTGGCTTGAAAGATTCTCCCACAATCACAGAAAAAAACTCCACAAAGGTATAGGCCAAGTGTGTTGGGGGGACATGGTGGGGTTCAGATTAAAGAGTTTTCTTAGATCAGTGACACATAAGTGGGAGAATAGTGAGGAATTTTCAACAGAGGAATAAAACACTGCTGCCAGATATATTGTTATGGAAGTAAAGGTGAGTCTTCCAGCTTTTAGAGAAGATACATGAAAAACGAGTTAAAGCCACAGCAGGCTGTTAAATTTGTACGTGAAATCCATAAAATATGGCATGAATTATTAGTACAGAAATTGAGCCGCACAGTGTACTGTAAAAGAGATTCAAATATCAGCGTAGCCCACACAATGGAGGAATCAGAACTGGAGTGACTGAAAACTGAATGTTTAATTAGGGTGGAAGTTGCTGGACTTCAAAGCAAGAGACTGAGCCAGATGATTAATCTGCTCCAAAACAACCAGGTACCTTCATTCAAAACAACAGCATGGCTGAGGATCCCATTTCTGAACATTGGGAGGAAGAATCCTATTAATATTGTTTCAAGTCCAGTATTAGTTCTATGAAAACTGTTGTGGTCATCTCCTAAGCAAAGAGAGCGCGCACTGTCAATAACAGTGCAAGAGTAATATTTGACCCAAATGGTTGAAGGGAGAGTAGAAATGGTCTGGCCAATGACTATGTTGGGTTAAAAACTGTTATCAGATGCTGTTAATTCTGCCTGTACCATTGGGATTATGAATAAAATGCTTAAAACAGGAATGGCTTATAAATAACTATTCCTAAGATGTTCAGAACTCTAGAATGCAATACAAGTAGCTCTAGAGATTTCAAGTCATTCAAAGTAGGGATATTTCTAGCAATTTCAATCTTTAATCCTGCCCTTTCTTAATATCCTACCTTTTCCATCATTTTGTGCTGGGCAAGACTGAAGCAAAACAGAAGTTGAGATGCTCTGACTTTTCTTTGCTACCTGTTGGCATTTCACCTTTTTTCAGTGAGCAGATGCTACACCAGTTTGATTCTTTCTTTTCCCCCCTACTGAATAAAGCTTAAGCCGATTTGTTATTCTTAGCATCCTTTGCTAACTCAGATCAGTTTGACCTTTCACTCTCCTGACACAAGCTCTACACTTCTGGGCTATCTGTCCGTACTTTTCCTTTTTGACCTGACCCCTTTTCCATTTTTTGCATGTGTTCTTATTTTGTCTTCAGATTTCCACTAAACTTTTGTATAGCCAAGATGGCTTCTTCACTTGTCCTCCATTTTCTTTCTCACTGGAATTGTGTTTTTTTCCTCTTTTAGGAACTCTTGAGTTCATTTCCCCATTAAATTCTCCTGCCATTTGTTGTTGTTCAGTCGTTTAGTCGTGTCCGACTCTTCGTGACCTCATGGACCATAGCACGCCAGGCCTTCCTGTCCTCCACTGTCTCTCGGAGTTTAATCAAATTCATGTTCATTACATCGGTGATGCTATCTAACCATCTCACCCTCTGCCGTCCCCTTCTCCTTTTGCCTTCAGTCTTTCCCAGCATCAGGGTCTTTTCCAGTGAGTCCTCTCTTCGCATTAGGTGGCCAAAGTATTTGAGCTTCAGCTTCAGCATCTGTCCTTCCAATGAGCAGTCAGGGTTGATTTCCTTTAGGATTGTCTGGTTTGACCTCCTTGCAGTCCAAGGGACTCTCAAGAGTCTTCTCCAGCACCACAGTTTGAAAGCATCAATTCTTCGGCGCTCAGCCTTCCTTATGGTCCAACTCTCACAGCCATACATTACTACTGGAAAAACCATAGCTTCAGGCACTCTGTCTACCAGATCTAATCCTTTAAATCTATTCCTCACCTCCACTGTATATTCATAAGGAAATCTCCTGCCATAGGATCCTATTTATCATCGCTCTGAGTTTATAAAAATCTGTTTTTTCAAAATCCAAGGCTTTGATTACGTATATCAAGTTGGTATCAATACTTAGTGACCACATAGATAAATTCTAAGTTTTGGTTCCCTTAAAATCAAGAATTCCAGCATTATATGATCACCCCCCCCCCAATGTTCTGGTTACTTTCACTTCCTCAATGAAATCTTCTTGTGCCTTTCTCTACCCTCTAAATAAGAGTTGTCTACAAGACAAATTAGGGGCTTTCTGGAATAACTATGCTTGGCAGAGTTTGTCTCTGATAATTCTGAATTTAAGATGATCCTACCAAAACAAAAGATGAGAAATAAAAAAGGTTATAAACATACATAAAATTCCTCTACAGTCCCAGCTTCCATTCTTTGTCAGCCAGAGTTGCTAACACCCTAACCCAAAAAATGTGCACATGGGACCCTCTTACATACAGTATCTGCAGGTGTCTATATGCACTTACCAGAAGCCACATTTCAAAAAATGTTTAAGGTTAGGAGGAAAAAAAATTCAAGTAACAACTTCTGACTAAAATTTAATTACTTGTAAAACAAATTAATTATTCATCTACAAACATACATACAAATTACTTTTTTTCCACAGACACATAAACAGAGAAAGAAAAATTGGAAATCTGAGTTCAGCAAGAATAAAATCTATACATTACTATATAGTAAGCCTCATTGAATGCAGTAGCTTTAACTTCCAGGTCCGTATGCATAAACTCCTGCTATGCTGGGAATTCATCTGTTTAGCTCAGCCAACTCCATAAAAGTTGGGGCTAAAACAGGGGAGCAATTTTTGGGGCACTGAGCTGTTTCTTTTTCTTTCTCCTCTTGTTCCTGTCTACATGCAAAAATTGAGCATCTGCAATGGAGAGCCTCCATAGCCCTGTATGAATATTAAAAGTCATCTTGACTCCCCCCACCTTTCCCCAGCTGGTCTGGCTAGTCTAATTTTCAAATGCATTCAAGCTTTCAGCAGCAATATCTGCTCCCACTTGCTTTAATTATTAGCATCTCCTCAGTTTTCAATAATGACATCTATTCTCAGCAAATATAAGATGACTACCCCTAATGAAAATGAAAAATTAATCTTCCTACTGGGTAAATATAATAAGCGCTTTGGAAAAGATGTCCCATTATCATAGTGCAAGATAGCCACCAAAAGTCTCTGGATTGTGGCTGGAGATAGGTAGGTAGATAGGCCAAAAGGTACTAAGTATGATTAACATTACAGGTAGTCCTCGACTTACAACCATTCGTTTAGCAACCACTCAAAGTTATGATGGCACTGGAAAAAGTGACTTACAACTGGTCCTCACACTTACGACCATCGCAGCAGCCCCACAGTTACATGATCAAAATTCGGGCACTTGGCAACCGGCATGTATTTACAACGGTTGCAGCATCCCAGGGTCGTGTGATCACCATTTGCAGCCTTCTCAGCTGGCTTCCCACAAGCAAAATCAATGGGGAACCATGTGATTCACTTAACAGCCATGGTGATTCGCTTAATGACCGCCACAAAAAAATGTAAAATCGGGTGTGATCACGTGATGCCTTGCTTAATGACGGATTTTCCAGTCCCTATTGTGGTTGTTCTCCAGCAAAGTAGATCGTTACCTTGTCGTGGTGCTGGAGCTTGAGCACCTCAATGAAACCATGAGCTAAACCGTGAAGGGACACCCAAGACGGGAAGGTCGTGACAGAGAGGTCAGAATAAATACGATCCCTGGGGAAGGTAATGGCAACCCACCCCAGTATTCTTGCCGTGAAAACTAAATGGATCAGTACAACCAGAGATATGTCGGTATACCATCGGAAGATGGGACTCCCAGGTCGGAAGATGGTCAAAATGCTACTGGGGAGGAACAGAGGATACGTTCTACTAGCCCCAGATGTGATGACGCAGCTAGCTCAAAGCCGAAAGGACGGCTAGCGGCCGACGGTGCTGGTGGTGAACGACGAATCCGATGTTCTAAAGATCAACATACCATAGGAACCTGGAATGTAAGATCTATGAGCCAGGGCAAATTGGATGTGGTTATTGGTGAGATGTCAAGATTAAGTATAGACATTTTAGGTGTCAGTGAACTGAAATGGACTGGAATGGGCCACTTCACATCAGATGACCACCAGATCTACTACTGTGGACAAGAGGACCACAGAAGAAATGGAGTAGCCTTCATAATTAATAATAAAGGGGATAAAGCAGTGCTTGGATACAATCCAAAAAACGATAGAATGATCTCAATTCGAATTCAGGGTAAGCCATTTAACATCACAGTGATCCAAATATACGCCCCAACCGCAGATGCTGAAGAAGCAGAAGTAGATCAGTTCTATGAGGATCTGCAGCACCTACTGGATAATACACCTAAAAGAGATGTGATTTTCATTACAGGAGACTGGAATGCTAAGGTGAGTAGTCAGACGACACCTGGAATTACAGGCAAGCATGGTCTGGGAGAACAAAATGAAGCAGGACATAGGCTGATAGAATTTTGCCAAGACAACTCACTGTGCATAACAAACACTCTCTTCCAACAACCTAAAAGACGACTTTATACATGGACTTCACCAGATGGTCGACACCAAAATCAGATTGACTACATCCTTTGCAGCCAAAGGTGGCGGACATCTATACAGTCGGTAAAAACAAGACCTGGAGCTGATTGTAATTCAGATCACGAACTTCTTATTGCACAATTTAGAATCAGACTAAAGAGAATAGGGAAGACCCACAGATCAGTTAGATATGAGCTCACTAATATTCCTAAGGAATATGCAGTGGAGGTGAAGAATAGATTTAAGGGACTAGATTTAGTAGATAGGGTCCCAGAAGAACTATGGACAGAAGTTCGCAACACTGTTCAGGAGGCGGCAACAAAAAACGTCCCAAAGAAAAAGAAAACCAAGAAGGCAAGATGGCTGTCTGCTGAGACACTGGAAGTAGCCCAAGAAAGAAGGAAAGCAAAAGGCAACAGTGATAGAGGGAGATATGCCCAATTAAATGCAAAATTCCAGAGGTTAGCCAGAAGAGATAAGGAATTATTTTTAAACAAGCAATGTGCGGAAGTGGAAGAAGACAATAGAATAGGAAGGACAAGAGACCTCTTCCAGAAAATTAGAAACATCGGAGGTAAATTCCAGGAAAAAATGGGTATGATCAAAAACAAAGATGGTAAGGACCTAACAGAAGCAGAAGAGATCAAGAAAAGGTGGCAAGGATATACGGAAGATCTTTATAGGAAGGATAATAATATTGGAGATAGCTTTGACAGTGTGGTCAGTGAGTTAGAGCCAGACATCCTGAAGAGTGAGGTTGAATGGGCCTTAAGAAGCATTGCTAATAACAAGGCAGCAGGAGACGACGGTATCCCAGCTGAACTGTTTAAAATCTTGCAAGATGATGCTGTCAAGGTGATGCATGCTATATGCCAGCAAATTTGGAAAACACAAGAATGGCCATCAGATTGGAAAAAATCAACTTATGTCCCCATACCAAAAAAGGGAAGCACTAAAGAATGTTCAAACTATCGAACAGTGGCACTTATTTCACATGCCAGTAAGGTAATGCTCAAGATCTTGCAAGGTAGACTCCAGCAATTCATGGAGCGAGAATTGCCAGATGTACAAGCTGGGTTTAGAAAAGGCAGAGGAACTAGAGACCAAATTGCCAATATCCGCTGGATAATGGAGAAAGCCAGGGAGGTTCAGAAAAACATCTATTTTTGTTTTATTGACTATTCTAAAGCCTTCGACTGTGTGGATCATAAGAAATTGTGGCAGGTTCTTGGTGGTATGGGGATACCAAGTCATCTTGTCTGCCTCCTGAGGAATCTGTATAACGACCAAGTAGCAACGGCAAGAACAGAGCACGGAACAACGGACTGGTTTAAGATTGGGAAAAGAGTACGGCAGGGCTGTATACTCTCACCCTACCTATTCAACCTGTACGCAGAACACATCATGCAACGTGCTGGGCTTGAGGAATCCAAGGCTGGAGTTAAAATCGCTGGAAGAAACATTAACAATCTTAGATATGCAGATGATACCACTTTGATGGCTGAAAGCGAGGAGTTGAGGAGCCTTATGACGAAGGTGAAAGAAGAAAGTGCAAAAGCTGGGTTGCAGTTAAACCTCAAAAAAACCAAGATTATGGCAACGAGCTTGATTGATAACTGGCAAATAGAGGGAGAAAAAGTGGAGGCAGTGACAGACTTTGTATTTCTAGGCGCAAAGATTACTGCAGATGCTGACTGCAGCCAGGAAATCAGAAGACGTCTACTTCTTGGGAGGAGAGCAATGGCAAATCGCCAAAACCGCCCAGAGTCCCCTCGTGGGAGATGGCGCGGTGATAGAAATCGAAACATAAATAAATAAAAAAAATAAAATCTTGATAAAATAGTTAAGAGCAGAGACATCACACTGACAACAAAGGTCTGCATAGTTAAAGCAATGGTATTCCCTGTAGTAACCTATGGCTGCGAGAGCTGGACCATAAGGAAGGCTGAGCGAAGGAAGATAGATGCTTTTGAACTGTGGTGTTGGAGGAAAATTCTGAGAGTGCCTTGGACTGCAAGAAGATCAAACCAGTCCATACTCCAGGAAATCAAGCCAGACTGCTCACTTGGGGGAATGATATTAAAGGCAAAATTGAAGAACTTTGGCCACATAATGAGAAGACAGGATACCCTGGAGAAGAAGCTGATGCTAGGGAAAGTGGAAGGCAAAAGGAAGAGGGGCCGACCAAGGGCAAGATGGATGGATGATATTCTGGAGGTGACGGACTCAACCATGGGGGAGCTGGGGATGGTGACAGCCGACAGGAAGCTCTGGCGTGGGCTGGTCCATGAAGTCACGAAGAGTCGGAAGCGATTGAACGAATAAACAACAATTGTGGTTGTTAAGTTGAGGACTACCTGTATCTACAAACAGGAATTCTGCACAACAGGAATAGGAAGCATTTTGTATGATTCACATTTTTAATCAACTAAGTCAGGCTTACTGGACTAATTTATAAAACAGCTCACAATTATCTTTCAGTCTACTTTTCCCAATTTTACGATGTAGTTCTTGACTTAAAATACATCATTTTAGAGAAAGTACTGAAAGAAAATATTTTCCATTTTTTTTAAAGACATGCAGAACCTGCACATAATGGACTTATGGCTGAAAATATTCAAAGGTGACATGGAACAGTTTATAGACTGATTTGTTGTCACCAGTCATTTGACCAGAAATCATAGAAATAACATTTTATTTATTTCTATTTATTTATCATATTTATATAGCCGCCCATCTCACATAAAAGCGGGACGCGGTGGCTCAGCGGGTTAAACCGCTGAAGCTGTAGACTGCCAGTCGGAAGTTTGAATCCCCGCGCAACGAGGTGAGCTCTCGTTGCTAGTCCCAGCTCCTGTCGACCCAACAGTTTGAAAGCTTGCAAGTAGATAAATTGGGTACCACCTTAAGTGGGAAAATTTGCTGACGTCCTGTCGGGGAGTCAGCTTCCTCCGAAACTGAAGATCCTTTGAATGGCGGCGGTCACGACGGATCCTGAAGTAATAACATCTACAGGACGTCAGCAGCCGGCTCCGACGCAAGGCATCGTGGGACATGTAGTCCAGAAGCCAGAGAAGAGTCGGTTCCCTTACCCCCTTCCTTGACGCGCGGTTTAATGAATTAATGTATAACGATGTATATGTAACGATGTATGTAAGCCGCCTCGAGTCCTCCGTTAGGGAGGGGATAGGCAGGGTATAAATACAATAATAAATAAATAAAATAAATAAAAGTGACTCTGGCAGTGTACAACACTTAATTAAAAAAAATACATTAAAAAAACAGTAACAATTAAAAAATAACTATAAAAAGGCATACAAAACAAGAGGGGATGATATTAACCACAGTAAGGGAGCCATCACAAAATCTCCCTGGTCCCCTGGGACCCCCAGGCCTGATAACACAGCCAGGTCTTGAGGGACTTGCGGAATGTCGAAAGGGATGGAGCTAATCTCACTTCTGGGGGGAGAAGATTCCAAAAGGCGGGCGCCGCGGCAGAGAAGGCCCACCTCCTGGGACCCGCCAAATGTAATTCCCTGGCAGACGGGACCCACAGATCTGATGGGGCGGGCAGATGTAATTGGGGAGAGGAGGTCCCTCAGATAACCTGGCACCATGCCATGAAGGGCTTTAAAGGTCAAAACCAGCACCTTGAATTGGACCCAGAAGCAAACTGGCAACCAATGCAGCTCGCAGGGCAGGGGTGTAACGTGTACCGCTCTATGGGTGCACATAACTGCCCCTAGATATTTATAAACATATCACAGATAAAAACGTGTGTTCCTACATTCTGTTAGTGGCTGACAATAAAATATATAAAGTAACCTAAAAATTAAAATCTCCCTGTTTTGTAATAAATTTATCTTAATCTTACCCCTACTAATCACAGCGGACCTCCCATTCCTATGTTAAAACACATTTACTTATTAGTTGGACATCCCTCAAAGAAGGTGAGAAAATTTCTTATACAGCTGGCTGCCACACTAAGTTTGCTTACTCTATAAGAAACTTCAGTCAGCTCAGAAGGTATGTAACAATGTGTTTCTGAAACAGCATATTCATATTCCTAATACTACTTATGAGAGGTGTGTAAAATATTTTAAATTCAAAATTGATTATTCCAACCTTAATGGAAATATTCCAGATTGACAGTGTTTCATTCTTGAAATGGGGCCCAATTTTGGGGGTAGCAGTGGCTATATATTCTGAAATTATTTGGCTATAATAAGCATTACAATACAATACAGTCTGAAATTGGAAAACAACTTTGGGATGTTTGTATATTTTCACATGTTAAATTTGCTGTCTACTTGGCATCTATATGTTTTGGTTAACAAAGAATGAATCTTACATTTTCTGAGAACTAGTAATGCTACTACAGGTAGTCCTCACTCAACGACTGTTCGTTTAACTACAGTCTGAAGTTATGACAGCCTTTGGAAAAGTGCTTTACGACCTGTACTCACACTTACGACCATCACAAACTCACACCACTCCTGCAGTCACATGTTCACAATTTGGGCACTTGGCAGCAAGCTCGCATTTACGACCAGTTGCAGCATCCTGTGGTCACGTGATTGCGATTTGCAACCTTTTTTGCCAGTTTCCAGCAAAAAAAATCTATTGGGGAGGCTGGATTTGCTTAATGACCGTTGTAAAAATAATCATAAAATCAGGTCTGGTCACGTGGTGACTCACTTAACAACCGTACCGCTTAACAACCAATTTTCCGGTCCCTATTGTGGTCGTTAAGTGAGAACTACCTGTACACTGTATGCATTAAACTTTTTTCAAACAAAGCATTGCAAAATCATCTGCACATAGGAATACAGCAAAAGTATTTTACATAAAATAGAAAGATGAAAAAGTGGATCAGTAAGGGTTTCAATTAGAGAATTCATATAAACATTGAATAACAAGGGAGCCTATAAAAAAGTCTGATTCTATTTACATTAGGATCTCCTTGTTCTGTATACTTCATTATTATTGAGAGGTTACTGTACAACTATGTATGAGTAAAAATAGATGTCTATCTGCAGGAGATTCCTCTAATTCCTTCCACAAGGATATAAAATAGAAAGCGGTTTAAAAATTGACAGCCAAGTGTACAACTCCCTTAAGTCGCTCTGTGTATTTCTTCATTAGATGACTTAATATCAGGCAATTTAACTGAACATGCCTGACAGACTCTAAAACTGGCTAGTTCACCTGCTATGCTCCAGCCAATTTATAAGCTTCCAGGAGAGATGACTGCTATATTATTTGCTAATGATGCTGAGCAGCCTAACTGGTCTATATTTTGCAGGAGCATCTTTTCTCCTTTTTTATACTTATGAATCAAATCTCCCTACTACAAAGTGAGTAACTAACAGTAGGATCTGTAACAATACCTCCATGATGATGTGACAAACTTCCCCCATTAGCAAGGATTTCTTCTCTAGCTGCTGTCTAAAAGAAATAAAGTAGTTGAAATTATTCAGCTGTGGAAGCAGGCAAGACAGTATGTTTCACTCACTCACCAGCATGTATGTAATCTAAATGAGGGGGGTTTTTTGCATTATTTACACATAATGCAGGACAGTAGTTTTACTTGCAATTTACCTATTGAGAGAGATATTTCCAAAATGTTTTTAAAAGTCCTTGATAAAAATGAAAACAATATAACTGCTTTCAAAGCTTTTTCATTCTGGAGTTCTATGTAAACAGTTTTACTTGCAATATGTGTCTAAACTGTAACTAAATAAACAATTAAATAGCAAATGTTAGCACATACAGTATTTGTCATGAATCTTACTCCATCCAATTCTCAAACCTGCTGATAAGCAAAACTTTGTTACATTCCTGCAAATATCCTATTTTGCTTTTAAAAAGCAAACAGAAAAGTGTGCAACCAAAATTCATGTACTGAATTGGGAGGTGGGGGATAATAGAGACCAGAAAAAAAGGGCCATGGGTTAGAACTTGAAAAAAACTAAGGAGGGTTCCACCTAGGAAGAACTTGGATGGGAGAACCACCAGGAAATTCCAGGTCGATGAACCAGATGGTTGCCAGCAGGTCATAAAATGTATTGGCAACATCTCCTTAAATGCCTATTTGCCTGGGATCTTCTGGCCTCTGTGTGAGCTCAGAAAAAGACGTGATTTTTTAAGAAGGTGCCAACAGGTATGCCATGTTTACTCTGAAGCATCTTTTCATCTTTGGATCTGAAATGCTGCATATCCCCATTGGGTGCCACTTCTGTATTGTTGAGAACAAAACATGGATGTGTCCACATAAAGGCCAAGAGTTGAGGTCAACTCAAGAAAGACTATCTTATTTAATCTATAAAATTTTATCTCTACGTCTATGTTCCTACCTCTATGTTTTGTAGCACTATGTTTTCCTATCTTAACTATTTCTTAGCTATTTAAACATTTCCTTTTCCCCCAGGTCTTCAGCTCTTGTAGCCAATCTTAGTCCATTTGCATGTGAAAACCCTTTTCACACCTCTATTCAATTGCTTCACAAAACTCCACCCACATGAACATTGTTTTCAACAGCTACCACACAGCCAGTTTCACATTTAACTTTGGGTTTAGGCAACAGTTAAATATAAACTTTATTAGAACATTTAAGCTATTAAATATGTAGAATTACCTCTATTTCTTCATAAACCCGAACAGGGTCACTAATTCCTCTGTAGTTAAAGCCCAAATAGAAATAGACACATGCACCAGCATCATACATCTGTGTCACCCTGTTTTATTTGAAAAAAGGTATGTCAGATCAAATAACCCAGTAGTCTCCCGCACAGAGTACAATTTAAAAAGATACAGAAGATACAGTGATAGAATATAACAATCTTCTCTGGATGTACTTAACAAATGTTCCCAGAATTTCCAGCAGCATCGCTTTAGTATACATATTTAAGGTATTGGCATTAGATAAGACCTTGTTTTTATAGCCATAATTAAAATTTTGGCTGTTGCCCCTGTAATTTTAGAATTTTTATCTATGAGCAAAATTTTAACATACTCAGAAATATCTCTTCCTGGTTGATTTTAAAACAGGCCAGTTAATATCCTGCTAAAAATCCTGTAAAATTCACAATACAATAAAATATGATCCACTGTTTCAAGATCAATACCATTGTAGGGACAAAAACTTTTCTGAGATGGGGATCTTTTGAAATCTACCATATAGCACATTTGATGACAACATATTTAATCTGGCTTTTGAAAAGACTATTCTGTATGTACTTAAATGTAAACTGTTAAGCTATATTGGGAGCTGAAAACTGGATTTGTAATGTATTCCAAAAATCACAGGTATACACAAAACTCTGGCTTTTTCCTGTACTGAATTATCCTATAATCTTTCTTTAGTACAATAAAATGCTGATGTCATACCCCTGAAAACAAATAATCAGGATCAATGCCAATCCAACTAATTTGTGGGGTCACCTGTTTAAACCACGTATCTATAATAGAACAATTGCTTTTAAAAATGTATATTGGCAGGCAAAACTTGATAGTACTTAGCCAAGACTTTGTTTTCAAGGGCATGGTCCAGTTCCAGTTTGGAACACAAGTCGGAATATTTAAAAGAGATCTTAAACATTTCATCTGCATTTAGGCTATGTTATTATTGACAGCTGTAATCCAATTTGGAGCTCCATCTAAAATTTTGTATTAAAAACCTGTATTGCTGCAGGAATAAATCCCCCCCCCCCTTTTGAATAAAAATACTGAAGCAAGGCCATCATAATAGCTTTTGTTCTCAGAAGTATTGTCTTGCAATGATGTTGGCAGGACAGACCATGGTTAAATAAAATGCCCACGTAACTAAAGTTCTTGACTTGTGTTATCATATGTTCTTGAATTTTCTAGCTGTACTGGGTTGGAGCTAACTCTAACTAGTACTTCAGCATTCTGACCACCATTTTCAGTAAATTCCACCTCCACTCCCCTCCTTCCTCCTCTGTAAAGAGTTCGTGTGCTTTTACTTCTGTTATATGGATAACAATCTTGCTGAAGCTGAACAAACTATGGTGGAAATTTCACTCTGATAAGCAGAGAAAAGCAAAGATTAAACCATATCTTACAAAGCTGACTTGTTTCAACTAGTGATAATTTAGATTAAGTTCACTTTACATTCTGGATGATAAAGTAAACTGTGGTGATTCTAAACAGGATAAAGGCTTATTCTTATTTAGCTTTCTTTGTAGCAATTAGGGGATTCAGCTGAGGCAAGCTGGCATGTTAAACTATTTTACAAAAACTGGTCACCAAATAAATAAAGCTGCAGAGAATTAGGGTTTCGGTGCCAAATTATGGTGACATGATTTTAAGGGATTTTGGGGGCCACAAAAGTCACATTATAGGCCTGCATATAACCTGCAGGGTGCCCACCCCACTTTAGAACTTAATTTATATGAAGATGCTTTACCGACAAGTAGCAAATGGTGGAAACTGAACACCTTTTTCTTTGCATTCTCTTGTTATTCTTTCCTTTACATTTTTGCACAGATCGAGAACCCTAAAGATAAAATAGTACAAAAGTTAAAAAAGCAAAAAAAAACAACACGTTTATCAGTAACATTTTGTAATTCATTTAAGAATGGATTTATCGCAACCTATGTTAAGTCAAGGATTAATTCTGGATCATTAAGAGTTAAAATGTGCCTACACATTCTGCTTGGTTCTTAAAAACACATCCTGCCACAAAAAATTATTAACTAAGATTTAACAGAAACTGAGATTATACTTAGTCATGTCACCTTTGTTACAATTTTCCCCTTGATTAAAGCTGCCTAAACCTATTAACTAGATCAGGGGTGGGCAACGTCAGGCCCGCAGGCCGTATAAGGCCCGCGGGGCTCCCACCTGCAAACCCCGCCCCTTCCATGCGATTGGCTCCCGCCAGCAAACCCCGCCCCCCAGTGCTTGTGATTGGCTCCCACCTGTAAACTCCGGCCCCCGGTCCGTGGAAATCCCAGAAACCCCCACCCACCCACCCCCGTTATAAATATCCAAATGGCCCTTGGCAGAAAAAAGGTTTCCCACCCTTGAGCTAGATGGACAGTTTTGCTTCCCCGGGTTTTTTCCTCCAAAAATGTCACTTTAATGTTTATTCAATAAATCAAAACAGGCACCGTCCCCTTCTCCACAAAACATACTACAGACAAATCACATTGGCTCTACAGATTCCTCTGACTGTGGTAAGGACAATCAGATGACGAAGCAAAGGTTACAAACTTGATTACATTAATTGTAAAGGCCAAATGTACATAATGGATCTATACTTGGTACTTGAAAACCACCTATCAAAAAAGTCCGACTGCTCTAGAACACATAGTTCTAGAGCAGTCTCCTAAAGCCTCAACTTACCAATTTATATTATCTTGGAAACCATGGAAAATAGGATTTTGTTTGGAAAATGACAATGTCATAATAACAATTACAAATGTGAGCATTTCCAACTTAACAGAATTGCAAGACCAATTACAGGACTAAATTCAGATGGTTTTCAGAAGATGGTATCAATACAGATAGCCATTTAATTCAGGAGCTCTAAGACTGAGCTGTTGGGTACTATGTTTTTTTTTTGTAATTTATTCTTAAATCAAATTCATACTAAAATTTGCTTATGCTGATTAGGGCACCACCAGAGAGATGACTGTTGTTCTCTTTTTCAAATAACAGGATATTCCATTGGCTCAAAAACTGTTCTTCTGTTGGAGGATGGGGAAGTTAGGACCCAACTGAGTAGCTTTGCTTATTTCATCAAGAATCTCCGATGTAATTTTTATTACTAAAATAAGCTTCACATGTCAAATAATGCAATTTTTCCTCCTATTCCAGAAACAACCCGCTATCTTTATATTCTGCAAAACATTTACATTATTAAAACCTTAAACCAAGGGTCGGAAATGGCGGCTCGCGAGCCAAATGCGGCTCTTTGGCCCCTTGAGTGTGGCTCTTCCGCAGGCAGGCGTGGCGCGGCAGCGAGTGTGGCGGGGCAGGCGCGGCAGCGGGCATGGTGTGCGTTGCTGTGGGCATACCCCTGGCAACCTAGCAGCCGTCTCCGGCAGCCATCTTGACGACGGGCAGGGCTTTCCAAACTGTGTGTCGCGTGACAAGCCGGAAGCGCTGAAGGGAGTGGAAATTCTCCGCGCCAATCAGCTGTGCGTCGGGAAGCCCGGCAGCCTGCACGCGCGATTTTTGCCTCCCTGCCGGAACCAAGGGCATTTTCAGGGTCCCCGGAGCTTGCCCTTTCGAAGGGGCAGCCGTTGCCGCCGCAGCGACAACCTGGAAGCGCCGCCGCCGAAGCAGTCGAGCCTCTCTTTCCCTTCTTCTTCCAAACCTCCCCCGCCCCCTTCCACGCGATTGGCTCCCGCCCGCAAACCCCGCCCCCTTCCACGCGATTGGCTCCCGCCCGCAAACCCCACCCCCTTCCATGCGATTGGCTCCCGCCCGCAAACCCCGCCCCCTGGCTCTCGAGCACTTCAAAATGTGCATGAGCATGTCAAAATGGCTCCCTGCAAAAAAAGTTTGCCGACCCCTGCCTTAAACCATTACTTTCTAGCAAATTTTCCAGAAAAAACACATAAAAATGAATTTTTCTAATGAATAGAAAATGTTTTGATTTTACCTATCCCAAGGAACAGATGTTTCAAATGATTCTCCTATTATATAATAATCCATGCCAAAGTCCTATTCAAGAAACCAGAAAAGTCTTAGATTAGTATTCCATCTTAGACTCAAATGTTTACTATGTATACTTATGCAACTGAATGCAATAGTTAAGATATTATCGGGGCTACAGATCTGCATTTATCTATCGAATTAGATGATTAGGCTCAATCAGTTTAGGAGTACGGAAAAATGTATCTGAAACTTAGTTCCAATTTCCTGTCCTAACAAATCTGTGTGTATCATGTATCATGGACTTAATGTATAACTTATAGGCAAAAATACAATTTTTATAAAGCACAAAAATCAATCAAAAAGCAAAGCAATTCAATTTCCATGAATATTGTACCTCAAAGTTTATTTATTTACAGTCTAAAACCAAACAGAAGAAAAAGACCAATCATACAATAAATATAGTAAAAGAATAAAAATTGCAAGAAAATCCTGAGACAATTAACAACTAACAATTAATAGCATGAGGGAGGAACCAGGCAGCTTCTAAGAGCTATCGCTATTAATAGAAAATGTTCAACCTTTTTAGAGGTTTCTGAAAAGTGGTCACTCAAAAGAAGGGTAGTGGCCCCTTGGTCACAATGGCAATTAAAGTTGTTAACAATTGGAAATATTAAGTTCGATCACTACTGGATATACAACAGACATTTTAATAGCATATGTTCACATGTATCTCCAAGCATTCTGAATCACTGGAATATGGGTGTATTTCTGAACAGAATAATCCATGGCTTTTTCTTGCTTTATCTCAATAACATGCTAACATAATACACGGTAGAAAATTATACATCAATATATTGCTCAAAAAGTAGGATAAACGTACCCTAATGTAAGCAATGATAAATGTCAGCATATAGCCTCTCTGTCCATTGTCTTCTCCAGCTGCTAGACCACTGCAATTTGAACATGTTAAAATATTATACATTCTAGCTCACTTTAATTGTTAGAATTTATATAGATTAAGTTCAGCTTTAGATATAATAGTCGACAAAAGAACTGAGTTGTATATGCATGTGCACACACACAAATGTAGGATTTTCAAGTGACACAAAGTCCATCATTACCATATGTTGATATGGGAATCCTGAAGTATTGCATTGGTTAGATTCTTTAACACAATACCAAAAAGATAAAGGACAGAGGCTTTTGCTATTTGGGAAAAAGATTATGCAGGGTATAGAGAAATTTTATTTTAAAAGATTGCCAGCACAGCATAGTGGTGCACTTGGACCAGGGAAACCTCTGCACCAGACCACAAAGATGTTGGACCAGTCACTCTGTGTCAGCCCAGTCTACTCAAGAGTTTTTGTGAGGATAACATATGTGTCAACCCCCCTCCCCCATATGCCACCTTAAACTGTGCGAGGAAAGGCAGGATATACAGTGGGGCAAAAAAGTATTTAGTCAGCCACCAATTGTGCATGTTCTCCCACTTAAAAAGATGAGAGAGGCCTGTAATTGACATCATAGGTAGACCTCAACTATGAGAGACAAAATGAGAAAACAAATCCAGACAATCACATTGTCTGATTCTGAAAGAATTTATTTGCAAATTATGGTGGAAAATAAGTATTTGGTCACCTACAAACAAGCAAGATGTCTGGCTCTCACAGACCTGTAACTTCTTCTTTAAGAGGCTCCTCTGTCCTCCACTCATTACCTGTAGTAATGGCACCTGTTTGAACTTGTTATCAGTATAAAAGACACCTGTCCACAACCTCAAACAGTCACACTCCAAACTCCACTATGGTGAAGACCAAAGAGCTGTCGAAGGACACCAGAAACAAAATGGTAGACCTGCACCAAGCTGGGAAGACTGAATCTGCAATAGGCAAGCAGCTTGGTGTGAAGAAATCAACTGTGGGAGCAATAATTAGAAAATGGAAGACATACAAGACCACTGATAATCTCCCTCGATCTGGGGCTCCAAGCAAAATCTCACCCCGTGGGGTCAAAATGATCACAAGAACGGTGAGCAAAAATCCCAGAACCACACGGGGGGACCTAGTGAATGACCTGCAGAGAGCTGGGACCAACGTAACAAAGGCTACCATCAGTAACACACTATGCTGCCAGGGACTCAGATCCTGCAGTGCCAGACGTGTCCCCCTGCTTAAGCCAGTACATGTCCGGGCCCGTCTGAAGTTTGCTAGAGAGCATTTGGATGATCCAGAAGAGGATTGGGAGAATGTCATATGGTCAGATGAAACCAAAGTAGAACTGTTTGGTAGAAACACAACTCGTCGTGTTTGGAGGAGAGAGAATGCTGAGTTGCATCCAAAGAACACCATACCTATTGTGAAGCATGGGGGTGGCAACATCATGCTTTGGGGCTGTTTCTCTGCAAAGGGACCAGGACGACTGATCCATGTACAGGAAAGAATGAATGGGGCCATGTATCGTGAGATTTTGAGTGCAAACCTCCTTCCATCAGCAAGGGCATTGAAGATGAAACGTGGCTGGGTCTTTCAGCATGACAATGATCCCAAACACACCGCCCGGGCAACAAAGGAGTGGCTTCGTAAGAAGCATTTCAAGGTCCTGGAGTGGCCTAGCCAGTCTCCAGATCTCAACCCCATAGAAAACCTTTGGAGGGAGTTGAAAGTCCATGTTGCCCAGCGACAGCCCCAAAACATCACTGCTCTAGAGGAGATCTGCATGGAGGAATGGGCCAACATACCAGCAACAGTGTGTGCCAACCTTGTGAAGACTTACAGAAAACGTTTGACTTCTGTCATTGCCAACAAAGGATATATAACAAAGTATTGAGATGAACTTTTGATATTGACCAAATACTTATTTTCCACCATAATTTGCAAATAAATTCTTTCCGAATCAGACAATGTGATTGTCTGGATTTGTTTTCTCATTTTGTCTCTCATAGTTGAGGTCTACCTATGATGTCAATTACAGGCCTCTCTCATCTTTTTAAGTGGGAGAACTTGCACAATTGGTGGCTGACTAAATACTTTTTTGCCCCACTGTATATGCAGTAAAGCAAACTTTTCTAGCCCTCAAATGACGGTGTTGGATGTCCACATACAGATAAGCCCACTCTCAGGTATTGAAATATTGTAAGATTTGGGTAAATAAAATATTAATCTAGGTGGATTTATCTCATGGATATTTTGGTACTTGCAAATGCTGCGCTCCTGACTGCTGCTGCATTCTCTCAATTTTCTGCTTTAAGTTTATGATCGTTACTTAAATTCCTCAGAGTAGAAATGTTGTTGTTTTTTTTAAAAGGACACTGCTTTGACTCAAGTTGCTGGTGCTCATGAGCACTGTTCTATGAAAGAGTCATGGGAGCTGGTTGCTAGCAACAAGTTTGTTTTCATGCAGCATGACTCCCCCCAGCAAGAAAGACAGCTTAAATGAGCTTGGGAACGGTGCTGCCATGGAGTTATCATGGAGTTATCTTCTTTCTGCCGTTACTGGCACTTCAAAGAAGCTGGGCTTGCAGCTTGACATAGTGATAGCCAGACATGAGTAACAGCTGCCTGGTGGGGAGTATAAATAGTCTTTTAATAGCTGGCTGCACTTTCTTCCCTTTTCCTCTGGCATTGTGACAAAGAACAGAGTATGCAAAGAACAGTGTACAAGAGAAACACATACAAGGCTTCTGTACAAGTGTTACAGAATCGGTAGCTGCAACAACTAATAGAAGTTCTATCTTACTCCCCATTTTGTAGCTTTCAGGCCAAAAGTGAAGCATAATGGAGCAGAGATGTACAGATAGGATATGGCCCAAGAATTTGGTAGGATAGCCCGTGTTTAAATTGCAAATTGATTATGAAATTATTTATTAATATGCATATAATTTCTATACTTCAAAAGGCACCGTACTTCTCTTTTAAATCTGAATTTTCTTTTTTTTAGCATTGAAAAGTAAAATGTTGTTAGCAAAACCTGTAAAACAACTAAAGTTAACAAATGATCTGCTTAGCAGTAGCAATGATGTTAATTATTTTTTTTTCTTAAATGGAAAATAAAGTTGTTGTGATCTAGATAAATATCTTCACCATAGTTTCATTATCAGGCCCATAATCAATCAAACCCGATGGACACAAATTACCCTACCATTACTCAGCTTATAAAAGTGAAATGTTTTCTGTTTCCTTGTAACAGTACAGAGCAATAGGTGACAGGAGGTGGGATATTTATAATTAATCAAGTTCTGTTGATTAAAGACAGACAATTTCCTTTTTAAAACAGACTTGTTCATTACAGCTGTAAGTCAATAATGGATGTTATTATACCTTAATCTCTAAACATTATTCTCCTTCACTGTATTGACTTATTTAATATCAGAAGTTGCTTTTAAAAATTGGAAAAAAGAAAACTATTATAAATAGGCATGACTTCAGCTGAATGAGATAAATATTTACATTTTCTTATAACAAAGGCCTTGCCAAAGTGCATGCTTAGGCAAACTAAAATTGCTGAATGTCTTTTTAGCTGCACTTCCATATATTCAGTAATTATGTTTTTATAATTAATGTCTGCAATATTGTTCTCGCTTTCCCAAATAGTTCTCTATTACTGAAAAATGCATGACACCCAATGGTTTTCACAACAGCCATTTCTACTGTACTCAACTCTGCAAAGGTTTTAGGGTAATAAATGGTAAAGTATCAGTAATAAAGCTTTAAAAATCATACCCAAATTTTGCAGCAATATCATAAACTTGCTTTTCGTGCTGGAGAACTTTCTCTCTGTCACCCTCAAAAACCAACGTAGCAACACATAATACATTGGGATCAAATCCTTTGAACTGTGGAAAGAAAGCACCTGCATTATTATCGTAACATGCACAGCAAGATTTCCAAATTATTGGCACATCATTCATTTTCATATTACTTTTGGTAAGAAGAGCAATTCCTAAAGTACATGACAAGCAGGGATGTAAGAAGCATGACATGACTTTTTTTTTAAAAAAGGATGATGAAGTTGAGAATGTAATTCACCTTCCAGTTCCGTTTTTTAAGTTTTCCAAGCTCAATTAAAATAAAGTGCAGTTTCAACTACCAAATACCAACTAATATCATATTCCATCAAGTAAAATCCAGAAAAAACATGTTTTTAGTTTTTTAAAAAAGAAAAATGTGCAATCAGATACTTCACAGCATAGGGACAATAAGAAAGAAAAACTTTCTGCAGACCTTGCTGGCCATAGCAGCAGGCCAAGAGGCCCAGCAGCTGGAGGAAACAACAGACAGGGACAGCATATGCGGATGTTTCTTATCTAGTTTCTTATCTATCCATCAATCGCTGTCTCACCTTGTAGCATGGCCTTCCCCTACTTTGGGTTTCAGTGGCAAAGAGGATGCCAACTTCAGGTCCAGGTACTTGGGGGGAGGGAGCTATGCTCATTACTGGATTCTCTCCAAAGGTGGTAATGCGGTTTTACAGGTTACAAAACTGTTTTTTTTTAATTGATAAATGATCTGTTAGGTTTTGGATATACTTTTCCTGATCCTACTTTAAGGTTTTGAGAGGTTATGTCAAAGAGTGGATTCAAGAGATGAGTTCTTTGTTGACATTTGAAATGTCTCTATATTGCTGAAATGAGAAGATGGAGCAGTATGTTTCTACATGGTCTAGATGTAACAATATGTTAAAGAACTGAGCTAGTTGTATATTAATAGTGTATGGTGGTATTATCACTGTCATACTATTTTTATCTTTGTTAAATTTCACTAATGAAAGCCTACAAATAAATATAAATATAAATATAAATATAAATATAAATATAAATATAAATATAAATATAAATATAAATATAAATATAAATATAAATATAAATATGTTTGTTTGTTTGTAAAATTTATATCACCGCCCATCTCCCTCCGCTGGAGGGACTCTGGGCGGTTTACAATAAAATAGTAAAAACAAAAACAAAAAGTATACATAAAATCTAAAATAAAAATTATAAAACAAGATTAGAATCCAGAGGCAAAGGTAGTAAAATGATCTTACTTAATCTAATGTAAAAGAGGAGCTCTCTAGGGTATTAGCCATCCCCACGAGTGACTATCCCTTCCTTGGTCCCACGCAAGGCGGCAGAGCCAGGTTTTCAGGTTCTTCCGGAAGGTCAGGAGCGAAGGAGCTAATCTCACCTCCGGGGGCAAATTGTTCCACAGGGCGGGAGCTACTGCAGAGAAGGCACGCCTCCTGGACCCCGCCAGATGGAACTCTTATAGATGGGGTCCGAAGCATGCCCTCTCTGCATGATCGGGTGGGACGGGTAGATATATTTGGGACGAGGCGGTCCCTCAGGTAACCTGGTACCATGCCATGTAGGGCTTTAAAGGTGATAACCAACACCTTGAATTGGACCCGGATGCAAACTGGTACCCAATGCAGCTCACGCAACAACGGTGTTATATGTGCCGATCTAGGGGCACTAGCAACAGCCCGTGCAGCTGCACTCTGGACCAGCTGAAGCTTCCAGATACTCTTCAAGGGTAGCTCCACGTAGAGCGCGTTACAGTAGTCTATATGCGAGATAACAAGGGCATGAGTGACTGTTCGAAGGGCCTCCCGATCCAGGAACGGCCATAACTGGTGCACAACACGGAGTTGTGCAAAAGCCCTTCTGGCCACGACTGCCACCTGCTCTTTGAGCAGGAGTCGTGAGTCCAGAAGGACCCCCAGATTCCGCACCGGGTCTGTCTGGGGCAGTGCAACCCCATCCAGAACCAAAGATGATAATGTCCCAGATGGGGAAGAGCCGTTAATCCACAGCCACTCCGTCTTACCAGGGTTCAGTTGAAGCCTGTTGGACCCCATCCAGGCCCCTACAGCCCCCAGGCACCGAGAAAGAGCAGTCACAGCATCACTTACCTCACCCGGGACAGAAATATATAACTGAGTATCATCAGCATATTGATGATATCTTATCCCGTGGTGGTGGATGATCTCACCCAGTGGTTTCATGTAAATGTTAAATAGGAGTGGAGAGAGAACCGAACCCTGCGGCACTCCACAAAGGAGAGGTCGAGGGTCGGATCTCTCACTCCCTATCACCACCGATTGGGACCGGCCCTGAAGGAAGGAGGTGAACCAGCGCAAAACCACTTCAAAAATATACTTCTGAACGCTATGTATCACTCACAATAATACCCCGCTAGAAAAGATTCTGGAAAAAAAATAATCGCTTTAAAAACTTACTCCCAATTACGCTGAATCTAAAAAACCAAACCAAAGCTTAACAATAAAATACAATGGGTATCACAAGGCAGGCACCAATCACGATCACTCCAGCAAAAGCACCAGTTCAGTGCTGAGTTCAATGGTCCCTTGCAACACACTTCAACCAGTCTCCAATGGCAGTTAATCCACAATGGCTCCCTCATTGTGCCATGTGCTCCTTAAATGTCTGCTGCTCCCGTCCAAACTCCGTCCCAGAAAACCCTCTGCACAGCCTAAGCCGACAGCAGCGGGAACACGCTTTGTCCCTCCTGCTGTACTGGTCCAGGCAGTACAATTTTAAAAAATAGCATCCTAATTGCAAGAAACAAGACAAGTACCAACCATATCACCGCACTGAGAATAGAATATTCAAAGCACTTTGAGTAACCTAAAATAGAACGAAACATTCAAAGCATTTTCCATCCAAAATAACTGCATTTTGGATTGCAAAATACATGTGCTTTGGTTCATCTGCAAACCACCTGAAACCGTTCATCATCAAACTGTTATACACATCCATATTCAAACTACTTTCTGTGAAAGAAAATATACAAAACTATTTAAAATTTGTATCTATTTATTGCTAAGGCTAAAATTAAATACCTTTGTGATGTAAAACTTTTTCAGTCCATCCAATAGTGATGTAAAAATAGAAGCAACCTGTGGTTTAAGAGCATGTCCTTGCCAGGAAAGAGAAAAATATTGTAAGACAACAGAAAGATTAATAGAGTTCACATATGCATATTGGGAATTTATGCAATACATTAATTATTTGGATGCATACAGATGTACCTCAAACCCAGGGAATTTTGAGACTCCTTTTTATGTAGGGTGAAACAAAGCTTTTTTGCATGAACTTCCACTTCTTGTACTAATCTAGGGTTTCACTGTATGTAACTTATATATCACACTGGCCTATTTCCTGGATTTATATTCTTGTATGGTAGCCTTATCAAGACTCAAGCGCACAGAGAAGGTGGAACTTAATTCTCCCCCACATTCCCAGTGTTTTTTTTTTGGGGGGGGGGAAATCACTCATATCATTGAGTGTAAATTATAGGGTTTTGGTGCAATCTGTGCTTCTTCATTTCAGACGGAAATGGCTAAGTCCAATTACTTCCTTAAGCTTTTAAAGAAATTGGCTTTTACAATGATTCCTGCTCCTACACTTAGGGACTTTTGGGATTTTTGTTTGTTTGTTTATTGCCTTGCCATTTTTCATGGCCAGGTGAGGAGGGGAGCTTTTCTATCACCCCCTTTTTACTCTTCCAGTTTCACAACCACTATAGGCCTCGCCAATTCTTCATCAAAATACAAAGGGAGGTTAGAATATTGCAAGTGCCATACAATTACAACCCTATCAGCGGAATATTGATGCTAACAGAGCTTTTAAAAAGTGGAGGATTTCCTACACTTTCTCATAGGACATCTGCTGCAAGAGGAAAAGTACTTATTCTCCTTTCTAAAACCTATAAGCTGATCTGTGACTAAAGTTGGGATTGCATATTTAAATATTTTTTTCTTTAAAAAGCTTGTTACATGATCAAGACGTTGTCCTAATTAGCTGTTCAAGAGATCTTAACCTGATTAATCAAACTATCAAATCGATGTTATAATCCTAATTTTATGGCATGTTTTAGCAATATTTCAAATTCACTAAACTACTTATTGGTTATTAACAGATGAGAAAAACAGTAAAAACTGGAACAAATGTAGTGATGGCTACCTTATTAAGTAACTGAGAACCACTTACAAATCATGTCTTATTTTCCTGACTGCAATGCTGGTTTACAATTTACCAAGGTTAACATCAAAGGAAGCTTACCCAAGTTCCAAAAAACTATTTAAGATGTGTCTGAGGACTTGGGTGTATTGTATGCGATTTCTAACATTTTTTTTGAAAGCAAAAAAAAAGTTGCTTATAAAAACAATTTGCTAGATATCACTGGCCATTTCAGCTACAGGAACACATGCCCAGTGTTGTCTTTTTGGGATGAGCTGAGTAGTTCTTTGAATCTCGACTGGAACAATGAGCTATGACTGACATCAGGTAGATAGAGAGTAGAAGGTTGCAGCACGAGAAATAAGTATAGGAAGAATAGATATGAATCCCAGCATGCTGTTTCCAATTCAATACTTACAATTAAGGGAGGTCTGGTTACAGAGTACTTAGTATTTTACCAAAACAATTCCGAAACAAAGTTAGTAAAAACCTACCGAACTGAAACTGTTCATTGTCCATCAGGCGAATGGATGCAGGAGCACATCGCTACAAAAAAGAAGATGGAATATAAATAAAAAATACTGATGAAAAACACAATTTAAATTATGCACACGTTACTGAAAAAAACTGACACGGGAACAAGTATTGCTGTCCAACCAACTGTTAAACACTGAACTTCTGCAAAGGAGTTTCATCATTCAGTAAAAAGATATTCAATAATTCTTCAACACAGAGAGCCAAGATTAATGTTTTTAAAATTTGAACCATAATATTTTGTACATCTGGCCTTTTAATAAATTGCAGATAATTCAGATACGTCTGAGATTCAGTACTATGAAATATTTTTAATGCTGTGTTGAACCATAGTTAACTATAAATGTTTGAGGACAGCACTTTCTAAAATATAATGCCACATCAAAAATAAGAGTTAATTTTAACAGGTCAAAAACCATTTCAGAAACGTGTTAGCAAAGAAAAAACGTTGCTTATGTCTGAAGGATAAATTCAACCACCAGTTTCCCTTAGTCAAACAGCAAAATGTGTATCTGTGTAATTTGCTCTCCCTCTGCAATCTCCCAGACACCCTTTAAAATCTACACTGGAGAATTAGAGGACTCTCAAGCAGGTTTTAGGGAGGAGGCCTGGAATAGCAGCTACAGGTGGGGAAGAGAAAATAGGCTTCTACAATGTTAAATTTCACCCAAAGAGGTATAACTGTAAAATCAGGCATTATAATTTTTTAAAAATAGAAGTCACATAAAAGTCACAAAAAGACGAATAATGGAAGATTTAAGTGTTTATAGAGAATACAGAGCAGTTCAAGAGCAGATAGGATTAAGGATAAAACATATTATTTTCAAATATACATTGGGTTGGAACCAGAAAAACAAATAGAAGTACACTTGTGCAATGGGGCTGCTCTATGTCCTATACTCCGTCTTCCCAAAAAATGTTCCTGAGGCTTGGGAGACAGAGTAGCATAAGATCTGATAATATTGGGAAATGAGTAGAAATTGGGAGGGAGAGAAGGCAAACACCTTTTTTTATTAGACATTTGAAAGGTGTATAAACAGAAAGAAATAAAAGACAAGAAAAAATGAATAAAATACAAATAAGTAAACAAAGGATCTACAATCTCAGGGAGACTACAGCTTTCCAATACATCATTAATTACTTATCAATTATAGAATATATTATAATACTTTAAAAGACTAAGAATCACTATTAAGTTTTAAACTAAGAATGCAGTTTGAAATTTGAAGATGCTAATCCACCTTGCTCACTTGAATCTTGCAAAATCTTGAATTTAAATTGTTGGTTTTTTATTAGACCATATGTAATTGTATATGTAATTGTAATATGTAATATGTAATATGTAATATGTAAAAAATAAAAATATGTAATTCATTATTTTTTTATATTAGTCACTTAAAACCTTATTTTCTATATCTATTAGAATCATTTGAAAAAGAAAATTGAGTCTTGGTAGAACATTCATTTTAATGGGTGCAATTCTTCCTAGCCAAGACAGATTTAATTTTTTCCATCTAGAAATATCTATTATACTTTTCTAACCGAATAGGTAATTATTTTTGAATAAATTCTTATTGTTTTTTGTCAAATAGATTCTGAAATATTTGACCTTTTTTTACAGTAGGATTTAACACTACAAGTTTCATTGTCAGCATTTGGGTTTGTTTTTTTTTAATTAATCCGGTAACCTTACACTAAGCCATATTGCTATATATATCCATTAACATTATTAAAAAGTCTTTGTGTTGAGTAATTGTAAATACAACATCATCAGCAAATAATTTCAATTTAGGTTCTTATACTGCTAATTTAACTCCTGGGATTTTATTTGCCTGACCTACTTCAATTGCCAATGGTTCTAATTTCAATAAAAAATAAAGGAGGAGAGAGGGGACAACCTTATCTTATCTCCTTCAGTATATTGTACTGTTGTGATAAAGAACCATTTACTATTACCGTATTTTGGCTTTCTGGTCTTTTTTAATACTCTGTATCCATGGACGGAAATTTGAGCCATAACCCATTTTTTCCCCCAAAACTATAAGCATGAAAGGCCGTTCCAAATTGTCAGCAGCTTTTTTTGAACCAAGGAAAATCATTTATCTTCAAGAGTGCTTTGCTTTTATCCTCAAGTTATAGATTTATTTCATGCGTCCCACTGGTCTCTATTTCAAAGTTACGTTGATTGTGTTTTTATAAAAGACAATGCTGATTTTAATTTAACAACGGAAATCAATGGAAGGCCTTTTCTACTTCTGAAAATTTGCCTGCTGATCCCTTTCCCTCTTTTATCTTAATTTCTTAGATTTATCAATAATTATAAATCTATATATGTCCAAAATGAATTTAATTAAATAATAGATTAAAAGATTGAATATTTTTAATATTCACAACTGTTCTTTAAAAAAAAATTGAGTTGTTCAGCTATACACAAAAAGCCCCATCTGAATCCTGTTATAACACTGACAGAAAGCATTGCAGTTTTTACCCTTCTACTCAAGTTCACTCAGTGTCACATATTAAGTTTAACAATTTGAAGAAAAGTAAACCACAATAAAATAGCTGATGCCACTACAATAATCTGTTGTTCCCAGAAGAGGACATTTTGTATTTTAAGTAGCATAACTCTACTCCAAAGATAACATGCTAGCATTAACATTTTGAAAATTTTTGTACTATATGAAAATGGACTGGATCCAGATTTAATCACACTTAAGAATAGATTGACTTGATATGAATTGGACTTAAAATACTCAGGACTAATTCAAGACCTGCTGATTTTGGTAAAACTACTCAGTGACTAAATCTGCATCCACTTTCTCTTCCACTTTAGGATTGTTTTTAATGGTAAAGCAGAATAGATTTTTTATACATAAAGTAAATGAAGTGTTTAAACATTCAAGCCATACTGAAGCAGGAAATAATCCTATATCCATTGTTCATGGTATCAAGAGATCAGTTCTCAGAAATGTAATATTTTAACATTTCATCTAGCCCTCTGCTGGAACTGATTAGATTACTGTATTGCTGTTTTAAACATATTCCTCAGCCTGAGAGAGGCAAGAGCATCAGCATGCCATCTAGTGAAAGTATTTGATACTGCAGCTTTTTAAAAGTGCAACTGAATACAGTTTGAAGACAAGGTTACTTTACCTGCTTTGCTACTTCTCTTAAGCAGGCCACCCCTTTCTCAAAGTTTGGAAATACTACAGAGCCGTACTTTTGGTATTCAGGGACTGGTCGAATTTTTATTGTAACTTCTGTTATCACTCCAAGGATTCCTTTATAAAAAGAGGAAAATAATCATTTTGCTACTGCAGCTGAAAGATATACAGATTTTTATGATTTAATAGCAATGTCCAAAATCCTATTACTACATATCTATTTAAAGTCATTGAAAAATGAAAACCACACAACAGTGTAGTTCATTTCTTTAAATGTTTCCTATCCTCAAAACTCCAAATGATAGTGTACAGGGAATGCAGTATTTCTCAAACTGTGAGGATTAGCCTTCCAAAGGTAATAGTATTTATTAACTATAGTACAGACTAAAACCTTTTAAACAATAGAATTCAGTATTAAAGTTGTTATTTAATCCTCTGAAATGTAACTAAAACTCAACATGCAAAATAGATTTGTCAAAGGACTTAGCACGATGTACTGCTCTAGCATCCACTAAAAATGCAAATAATTTGCACTGTTTGGTATGAAGCAAAGCATCTAAAATGTTTTCTAGTATTTTTACTGGCAAACATCAGTCATTTAAAATGGAAGTGACTTCTGACTACAAAGAAGACACAGCCAAATTTTGGAAAGAAACATTTGCATGCTTATGTTGTATGTTGATGCCCAATTAACTACTGCCTGCTTTGTTTCAAAATTCAGTCAACATTAGAAACCACATTAATATAGTGGCTGATACATATACTGTGTTTTGATTTTGGCTTAATCCAGTAGGTGATCTCTGCAATTGTGATTTGTAAACTGTACTTTATGGCTAAGTGTAAATCAGATCCCTACAGCTTGTTCAAACTATGATTAAATAAACTATGATTTAGCACAATGTCTGAACCCTACTATTTGTTAAATTCACTTCTACTGAGAGTTATGAAAATCTGACTACATATAATTGATTAGCAAGTCATTAATTTGTGCTAATTATTCTTCAATATTCAGGCATCAAACTTACCAAGGATTTGCTTCTGAAAGCAAGATTGTGGGAAAGTTGTAGACATAATACATCTTGGGTTCAGCAAAGTATTGAACAATGGACCTCATGACATATTGATTAGAAAACTAGCTAAGTGGGCTAGGTGAGTTAACAGTTAAGAGACTGTCTAGGGATGACAGGTGGAGACGTAGCAGGCTTCAAAATCATACTCAAAGAAAACACATAAATGGTGTCTCATCAAACTCGAAGAAAGTATCTAGTAGGATCAGGTCTGGGTTCTCTTCAATATTTTTATTCATGATTGGGATGAAAAGATGGGCAGAATGCTAATCACACTGATGGAATAACTACTACTGTAGAAGATAGTAATAAAATTCAACATGATCTTAATAAGATAGAGGAACAGGCTGAAAGTAACAGAATGAAATTCAGCAGAGTCAAGTCTAAAGTTATTCACTTAGGAAACAAAAATCAAATGCCTAAGTATAGGATGGGGAATATCTGGCTTGGAAATGGTACTTGTGAAAACAATCTTGCAACAGTAATTGCAAGTAGTCAAAAACTGTATGACATGACTGCAGAAAAGGCAAATTCATTGTTATGCTGCATTTATACATGCATAATTTCCGAATCACAGGAGTAAGTCATCTGCTCTATTTTGCTTTGGCCAGACTCAACCTCAGCACTGTGCCTAATTCTGGGCAACATGCTACAAGAAGGATTCGGAGAAATTGAAACGCATTCAGAGAAGGGCAATGAAGCTGATCCACTGATTAGAAACTAAGTCCTATGAACAGAATTTGAAAGACCTGGGCATTTCATTTCCAAGCCAGTATTTCCCATCCTATACTTATGCATTTGATTTGACTCCTAAATGAATAGCTTTACCCTTGCGAAAAGATGACTGGTGAGATGGAGGGGGGAATATTATAGCACTCTTCAATACCTGAAAGGATATGATATAGAAGGAGGACCAAATCTGTTTTCTTTTGTTCCAGTGTGCAGGACATGAACTAATGGATTTAAACTGCAGGAAGGATAATGCTGTTTTAAAGTTAGCAAACATTACCTAACATTACCTAAGAGCAGACTGATTGTGGAACCAGTTGCCCAAAGAGGTAGTAGACTTGACTTTATTAGATTTGTTGAGGTAGAAGTTAGGCAACCCTTTGTCTAAAATTCTTTAATCTGGATTCCTACATCAAGCACAAAGTTGGATTCAAGACTTAAAATGGCACTTCCAACCCTATGATTAAATAACTAAATGGCTGCCACATTGGGAGTTGTTCATCGAAAATGTGCTAGCCATGGTATGACAGCCAGTAAAAAACCCACACCATTTACTAGGGAAAAAATGGTGAAGGTGATCCTAGCCATCTACCTCTAGCCTCTACTCAAGATGTTCCCTACCAAATGAAGCACAGGAATGCAGCCATCCACCATTTAAATTGCTTTTAGACTGCTGCTTGGGCTCATGTGATGCTTCAGGTATAAAGATAGCATTGGAAGCTGGCATCTTGCAGCATGCCAGTATCCCATTTTTATGTTTGTTTTTTAATCCCCAGCATGTACCAAGGGAAATGGCCATAGGAACCACACTTAGAATTCCAAACACAGGATATACCCCTACAATTTAGACTGCAACTTGATATCTACGAGAAGCAGTGTTAGTACCTCAAGGAAATGTACTAGCTCCTTCCTAAAATATCAGCTGTTAGGTTCACAAAACAAAACTATGCTATTTTGTATTGAACTGTATGAGTTAGATGTATACAGTGGCATCTGCAGGAGTGGGGGGGGGAGAGAATGACCAAAGCAACACTGCCCTGTTGTGACACAAGCCCTGCTCCCTTTTATATGTGCATACTTATACAAAAAGAACAGAGCTTGTGGTGTGACAGTGCATTGCTGCGTTCCACATCTTGATGAAAAACCTTGCGAATGCCCAGGGTTGCACAGATGGTAAAATTCTTGTTCCTTAAGTCAAAAGTATTAGTTAAATATTGTGTTATAGAAATATGTTTGAAAAGCATCAAAGTCTTGCAAGTTTTTTAAAAATTATACCTTCAGATCCTAAAATGAAATGATGAATATCAGGTCCTGTTGACATGCGTGGTCCTTGACAGCTTTTTTGTATTACTCCTTTGGGTGTTACCATTTTTATATGAACCACCTGTATAAAATAGGGAGTCTGCTTAATACTACATATAAATGAGAGTATATAAAATATGCATGTGTATTAAATTCCCAGGAAAAAAACACTCAACATCCTATTTTGCCATCATATATAGAAACAAGGGAGAAATTGACAGAACAGAACTTTGTAATACACTAAAGAATATGATCTGGTAAACACTTTGTGGTGCCTCCTTAATTCTTTTCCTCCAAACCACCAAAACACAAAAAGCAGATGAGTATATACGTTGTTTTCTTTTCATATGTGTCAAATAAATCCAACACTTCTGCCGACCATTACATTCTTCAAATTATTTTAATAACTTTTTCTGCACATCAACTAATATTTGTTAGTGACAAAAAGATAAATACAAATGCAGAATAGTGAGATTATTCACTGATAAAAAAAAATAATTATAGAAAATCTTTACCAAATCTTCAATATTTCCATAAATATTTTTCTTCATGCCTGATGCTCGGGTAGCTACCCATCCTCCAAGAGTACTAAATTCCATCGAATCTGGTTCATGGCCTGTACAATAACCACTTTCACCAAGCTAAAATAGAGAAAAACCCATTATTTTAACTGTTTTTTAGCTGTTGCATTAACTTCCACTGCAAAGTTCAGTTTTGTAAATGCTTTAAAAACTAGTTCACTTAGAAAAAAAATGCTCATAAAAATTGCAGAATACCAGCTCTTTGGAAGAAAGTCTCAAATGAATAAAAAGGTAAAGGTTCCCCCTGCACATTTGTGCAGTCGTGTCCGACTCTAGGGGCCGGTGCTCATCTCCGTTTGTTAGCTAAAGAGCCAGCGTTGTCCGAAGATGCTTCCACGGTCATGTGGCCGGCATGACGCGCACGGAACGCTGTTACCTACCCACCGAAGTGGTACCTATTCATCTACTTGCATTTGCATGCTTTCAAATTGCTAGGTTGGCAAGAGATGGAGCTCACTCTGCACACAGGGCTAGGGATTCGAACCTCCAAACTTGTGATCTTCCGATCGACAAGCCTGGCGTCTTGCCTGCTGAGCCACCACGCTCCAAATGAATACTTAGACACAAATGGATACTTAGAAACTTAAAATACAGCTACCTGCAAGCTAACAGATGACAGCCATTTAAGCCAATAAGGCACATGATACCTACATTGTAGGCACTGCTTTTGACTTCCAATATGTTTTCAGGCACAATTCAAAGGGCTGGTTTTGATCTTTAAACGTTTACTTGGCTTGGCCCCTAGGTACCTACAGAACCACATCCTTTAGGTAGTACTGACCCATCCAGTAAATTCATCCTGACTGAAGATCTAGAGCATTCCTCAGGGCATAAGAGGTTAGCTCAGTGGGGGGATGGAGGGAGAGGACTGAGAACTAATGCTACCCACTGGTGGGCACCTGTAATCAGGGGAACTGATGTTGTTTTTATTTAACTAAAAAAAGAGATAAATAATGTATCATTTTTGTGTGTTGTGTGTTACTGTTACAAACTGCTATGAGTTGCAAGATATGGTGGTACATACATTTAATAAATAATACCCCTGTTAATAAAATGGCTAAGGGGACAATTTTAAGTTTTTAAGAAAGCTTTTTTTAAAAAAATCCCTTTTGCCTATTTTGAATATACATGTTATATCTGTTAAGGTTAAAATATAGAAAAATTAATAACATAGCAACTGCAATTAACCTGGATATAATGTGCATAATTGTTCAAATATATTTATTTTATGAGCCAATATGTGGCAGTTTATTTGGCAGCTATAAAAAGACCAGCATTCTCAAAGCAGTAAGTTGAAGATACCTGTCTTTCCAAGTCTTGGCCAACAATGCCAGCGTCAACATGAGCAATTAAGTTTTTCTCATCTATCCAGTGAATCCTGTTCTATTACAAAGAAACAAAAGACTTGTGAAAAATACTGATATTTAATTATTTAACAAAGCACTGTTAAAGTTGGTGATGAGTGCAACAGTAGGCATTAGTTATGTGTAAAACCCACCATTCCAGGAATGGAATGCTCCATCTGCAAAGGGTGAGTTTTGCATAACCATATAAAGTATAAATCAATAGAGACAAGAAGATGAATGCATTTTGTCTATTTGCATTGCTGCTATTGCACATACGAAGATGGGGTACTGTAAAGGTTCCCCCCGCACATTTGTGCAGTCGTGTCCGACTCTAGGGGCCGGTGCTCATCTCCGTTTGTTAGCCGAAGAGCCAGCGTTGTCAGAAGATGCTTCCACGGTCATGTGGCTGCATGACGCACGTGGAACGCTGTTACCTACCCACCAAAGTGGTACCTATTAATCCACTTGCATTTGCATGCTTTCGAATTGCTAGGTTGGCAAGAGCTGGGGCGAGTGCGGGGGCTAACTCCGCATGCAGGGCTAGGGATTCGAACCTCCGAACTTGTGGCGTCTTACCCACTGAGCCACCACGCCTGGCACAAAAACATCAGTCCGAAATTAGAGTCCATAAATCCTTTTAAGCATTAAGGAATTCATGAGATGATGTTGAAATCAAATTTCATCTTACTTCAATTAACCACAGGTGTCAAAATAATTCTAAAGTGACAATATACCAAAGACAAGGCCTTCAGAATAGTGAAAAAAGTTATAGTAGCAGAAATTATTTTCTTTCTTATGTTCAGTCTTGCTCAAGACAAGATTTTAAAGAAGAAAATGGCATGCTTGTGCCAATTTTAAATACACTTTTCTGTAAGTTTCTCCTTCATCCTATTTTGTACTCTGATATCCATCTAGAAAAGTAGTATTACAAATGCTGAACTTTGAATTGGGGTCAGACCCAACCTGCTTTATAGCATGTAGGTTTCTAAAGCTGTGCCTCCACTAGTGCTTAATCACCACACAATAATTTCTTGATAAAGGCATTTTTCCCGTGTCCCTACAACACTGCCTTCATCTTATCCACAGCCTGTTAATGAAAGAGCCTTAAATCATTAGCTGGGTCGGCCTTAAACTTATATTTTTCCACTTATTCAGACAGCCATCCCAAAACAGCTTCAAGGTATGCCAAATCTCTTAGGTTTTGTCACCCATAACCTTGGAAGGAAGCCAGACAGCTAGCAATGATTGCAAACAGAGGCAATAGAGAAGGAGAGGTATCAGCAAAAGGGACTGCAAATTTCATGCTAATATTGTTTTCTACCAACTCAAGGATGTGTGGGGAAAGAGTCCAATCCTACCAGGAGATTTTATAACAATTTACAAAGAAGAATGGAATTCCAACTCCACTGGTAAAATCAGTTTCCTCCTCCTCCCAATCTGTCTAGACTACATCTGAATGCAACTGTGGCTGCAGGAGGGACGAGAAAATCCTGCTTCACAATGTAAATCCACTACCATGATGCTGGATTTCGTCCAAAGAAATGTGACAAATTAACTTTCAGTAATGCATGAAATCACATATATAAGGTTTTTTTTAAAAACCACATAAGCAAACAAAACAAAACCCTTGAAAGTTTAAATTGTAATGTCTTGAAGGACCTTATAATATGAAATTATAAGATCTTAGGAGATAGAATATGTCACATTTATCTTCCCATCAAAATTGTAATATTAAATTATTCAAAAGCAAATATTCTCTTCCATGATCTCAGACGATTTCTTGAGTCTATTCACCAAGTGAAAATTCTTTCCATCACTTCACACATCAGTGCTCGTAAGTCAGCCTCAGCAATGCCAAGGTCCTATGATCTGCAAGAGTTTGTCCCTAACAAAGCATAACATAGGAGATACAGCACTGTCTGCCTTGTGCCACAATCGCAGGTCTCTGGTCCACTTAACAATGTTAACCCAAACTATGTACCTCAATACCAAGGTAGTTTAGGGTCCTCAAAATTTATTCCTCCACTATAGAACGGCCCTTTTGTACTAACAACGTCAGCCTTTACAAAGTTTCTCAACTATGCCTAATATACTTCGGAGTCCTTGGTGCTCTCCGAGCCTTGTTGTTTTCTTGCAGACATTTCATTGCCAGGCTAGGCAACATCTTCAGTGCGAAAAGGGAGTGGGACTTGCTCTCTGTTTATATACCCTGGCTTGTCCTGCTTGTGTTGGTGGGGGTGTTGTTCTCTCCTTGGTAGTTCCTTGATTGGGCTGTTTGCTGTTTGGTTGACTGACTGAGTTAATAGTTCCTTCATTAGGGTACATTGTGCCGTTTGATTGTTCCTCTGGTGCTAATCCTGGTGTTAATCTTTGCATATTTGGGAGTTGATTGCTGGCAAGGGGGTGTTCTGGTCTTCTGGCTTTTATATTGTCTCTTATGAATGGTATGTAAATGTTGTTTACCTCTGTGTGTCTGTTGATGGCTGCTTTATCTGAGTGCCAAGCTTCCAGGAATTCTCTAGCATTTTTGGATTTGGCTTGGTTTAAGATGCTCACAGTTTCCCAGTTGAAAGTATGGTTGAGTCTGTCCATGTGTTGTGAGATTAGGCAGTGTTCATCGTGTCTTCTGACTGCTAGTTGGTGTTCGTGGATGCGTTCTGCTAGTTTTCTGCCGGTCTGTCCTACATAGTCATTGGGAGGTGACATGTGGCTGGGTCCAGTCGATGGTAAATGCACCATTACGGGAGGGGGTGTTCCCAGCGGCCTTCAAGGAGGCACTGGTGTGCCCCCTCCTCAAGAAACCATTGCTTGACCCTGTTGTACTGGACAATTTTTGTCCAGTCTCCCACCTCCCCTTTATGGGGAAGGTGGTTGAGAAAGTGGTGGCATTGCAGTTCCAGAGGATTCTAGATGAAACAGATTATCTAGACCCCTTTCAGTCAGGTTTCAGGCCCGGATATGGAACAGAAACAGCATTGGTCGCACTTATGGATGATCTCTGGCGGGAGCGGGATGGGGGCAGTGCATCCATCCTGGCTCTCCTTGACCTCTCAGCGGCTTTAGATACCATAGACCATGGTATCGTTTTGGGGCAACTCAGGGAGTTGGGGGTGGGCGGCGTAGTTTTGCGCTGGTTCATCTCCTTCCTCCAGGGCCGGTCCCAATCGGTGTTGATAGGGGAGGAGAGTTCGGGCCCACAGCCCCTCCTTTGTGGGGTGCTGCAGGGTTCAGTTCTCTTGCCACTCCTTTTTAACATCTACATGCTGGGCGAGATCATTCGTCTCCACGGGATGAGGTATCATCAATATGCCAATGATACTGAGTTATATATCTCCATCCCGGGGGAAGTAAGTGATGCTGTACCCATATTGAATAAGAGCTGCCAAATTAATATAGGTTGATTTAGTAGGCTTTGAATTACCAATAGATTTTATTTAATAACAGATTAATTTTTCTTGCCCATGTGGACTGTTCCCATACCCAGCATGCATTTTCAACGCTAAAGTAACAGAAGCCTAAGGCAGAGTTTCTCACAATGGCTGGGCATTGACCTAATTTTCTCAACTTCTCTGTATTTGTTTTAAACAAAGAGGTACGATCTTGTATAACTCAAGTTATAAAGTAAAGTTTATTTTGAGTGATACCTGGTGACTTCATAGATACTTCCACGTAGTCTTCTTGGCAGCAGCAAGAAAGCAATTTGCCACAGGCTTCTTCTGGAATGTTTTTCAATTTCTCAGACTAGCCTACAGTCCTGGTATTCCATGATAATCTCCCATCCAAATTCTAACTGGCCCTTGCTTAGCTTCCAAGCTTATACAAGTTGGCCAAGAGCTGCACTTTTACAGTTATTCAATCCAGTCCCATTCCAATTATTGTTCAATTCCTGATTTGTTCAAGTGTTTTATTTCCTCTGTTAAAATGTCACTGAGCCTTGCAGTTTTGCCAGATTTCATGTTTTATGTTATGGTCTACCTCTACTGGTATTTTAAAATACTCATTATTTTCATATTCTTGCACATTTCTTTTTCTGCAATTTGTTTGAAGGCTTGTCATTTAGGAACAATTAGTACATTACACAATTGGCAGCTACTTTCTGGTGCTATTCCATCTTCTTGGGTCATTGTTCAACTCTGTGACTGTGCTCCAAACTTACATGCTATTGTGGGTCATATCTATATTCTCAATCAACTTTTGCCATTGTCTACATTGCTCTTTAACAAGCATTGCTGCGAGTTCTTCTCTTGTGGAAATGTTTTGTAAAGTGATCAATATTGGACATTCAGACATAGTTATCATAAATAGTGAACAAGTGAGGTGAAGACCAGGGACTTACTGTACTTAGCCTTAGAGCTTCTTGGTATATGTGCCTTGGCAGCATATTGCTTGGTTCTGACAAAACGTTCACAATTTTCTTGACTGGATTTTATGTCTGCAACTACTGTATCAGCTGTGAACTCTGATAGCTTTTTTGAAACTGAACTAATACTGAAATGGTATTATCTCTGCTGCAAATAAGCAGCAACAAAGTGATGCTGGGAATGTAGAATTGGGTCTAAAACCATTTAATTGCTTATTCTTACAATATTACTGCTGACAAAGTTCAAACCTAAATTGTAGCCTCATTTTCACTGATTACTATTAAAGAATGTGGCTGGTTAGGGTCATGTATCAGGTTCAGCTGGTTTACCACAATCTGGATCTTACTTTTTCACATCACAAGCTCTACAAAATCCAAGGCTGTATTTGATATGAAATGGTATTAGCAAGATTAATACTCATTGTTTAAATTATCCTGATTCCCAAGATCATGATGTGAATGCTCCTGCTGGAAAGCTGCTGATCACATACTGAAAATGTTTTACAAAACTCATCATGTTATTGTTCCAGGAGATGGTATTTAAAGAGTTAATTCTTAACAGAGATCTGGTGAGAAATAATGGGCTTGAGACATGAGAAGAACAGATTCAAATGTTTACACAAGTACTCAGTGTAAAGATCCTACAAATGATGACATAAATTCCAGAAAGATGAGAACATTCAAAGCATTATGGGAACCCTTAAGCTAAGTGAAATATTTTTTTGATTTGACATTCTGTGAAATTCACTTGAAACTGTTTGTACACATACCATTTGTGAAGTGTCTAGTGAAACAATAGTTCTTTTTTCATCAGCAGGACACTCAAGTGCGCTGGTAACATTTGTGCCTCCTACAGATTTGAGAAACAGATCAATTTATATTTCATTTGTTGCATTAATGTTAGTTCCTTGGATTATAATTTATAACATCCACTGACAGAATAGAGAATGCTATGGATGGGATTAGGATGTGAGTGAGGGGATAAAGTGAGGATGAGATCAAGTAGAATACCACCGCCCCCCCACATTTATGGGATTTACATAAAAGTCACATTTAAGGTTGGGGGGATTTCCATAAGCAAAATACTATATGGCAAAAGATATTTGCTATTAAAACTAAACAATTCCATTTGTTCTTTAGAGCCTGGCTTAAAAACAATTATTTTCTAAAGGTGTTAAAAGCTTTATTACTTACCACCATAAGGTATAATACAAATATTATGCTTGCAGGCTATTTCCACAATTTTAACTACATCATCATGGCATTCTATAAAAATGAACAGAGTATTAAGAATTTAAAATATTATATTTAACATAAATTACTGAATAATTCAGCTAATCCCAAAACTTTTAGAAGTCAGTGTTATATTAATTAAAATACTTAATTGTATTAAAAGAATAAAGTCATTAACATCTCTGACAGCTTTTGGACAAAAAAGAATCCTCAATGCAAAATTAGCATTAGCTATGGGAGAAAATGGAATGTTAGCCTCATTTTAAAAAACAGTTTTGAGCCCAAACTATAAACATTTTAAAATGTGTATGTTGTCTAAAAATAAATTAATGAAATCAAAGTAGCTTGAATTAACTAATCACAATACAGCAAAATTTATTGTTACAATTCAAATACCAAGTTGCAGATTCAACAGAACTTCCAAGGGGAGGGAGTGTTAAAAAAACCCAGTCAAGTCCAAGGGTCTTGAAAGATACTTGACACTTAGTATCTAAAGAGGTAGAGCTTGAGAAGTCTTACAAGGAGGCTTCCCATAAAGTTTGAACTGTGAAGTCCCTGCTCCTAGGACACAGGCCAAGTTTCAGGGAGGGAATGCGTAGCACACTTGAGGCTGAAATGGTTCTAAGTTACTCAGGCCCGTACAGAATCCTTTTTTTTAAAGGCAACTACTATAGTTCTGATTAATACATTCCAGTTGACTATGGTCACTAACAATTTCATGGTAGCAGTTTGCACATTATCAAATGTGTTTAATGGCAGCTTTGTATCATGCTGTCCAATGGTCAGCAACTTTTTCAGGCACTGCAAACCCCTGATTGATTTCATGGGCACAACCTCTACTTTAAAATTAGAGATTACTTCATTAGTTCAATGGGGCTTAGTTATTTTAGTTATGCAAGTTGCAATATTTATTTAATCATGCAAATTAAATTCTACGTAAAATGCTAAGAAAAACTAACTCCCTTGTATTTACACAGTCTATCCTAGTAAGAGCTAGTAACTGGAGCCTGAATTAGTTTTATAATCATGGTACTTAGATGAGGTGATCGTTTACTAACATTATATGAAAAGAGACAATCACAACTCTTGGCCTATGCACCAAGAAATAGGTTCCTACAAGTTTTGCCCATTATTTCTGACACTGCAATGTCACTAAATAGCCAAGATAATCATATAATGGCAACATGCTTTTTGAAGGAAAGACATAATATGTGCCACTCTCCTCATGATTACGTGGAATTTGCCCAACCTGGCATCTGGACAGCTTTGTGCATCAACTGATAATGCCATGCTCAGAAGCTTGGTAAATAAAAGCAGCCCACCTTGAATTAATGCAATGCTCTCTAAACAGTAAGGCATGTTTATGCATTTCAGAAAATATTATAATTCATTTGTTTAATAGGAATTGTCTGAAAATAATGTTCAAAAGTTACCAATTTAAGACTTGAATTTGACCTTCAGAACAATCAAAGCATTGTACATAATGAAACAACATTTTATTATTTTATATATTTTTGTTCTTTGGTACCCTGTGTATTCTAAATTTTGCCTCTTCCCTTCATTTTGGAAGAAATGAAAACAAGTGTCAAGTGGAAATAGAGGCTGTGCTTTTACAACAGTTTATTTATTTATTTAATTTTTATCCCGCCTTTATTATTTTTATAAATAACTCAAGGTGGCGAACATACCTAATACTCCTTCCTCCTATTTTCCTCACAACAACCCTGTGAGGTGAGTTGGGCTGTGTTTGTGTGACTGGCCCAAGGTCACCCAGCCAGCTTTCATGCCTAAGGCAGGACTAGAATTCAGACTCCTGGTTTCTAGCCCAGCACCTTAACCAACTAGACCAAACTGGCACTAGACCAGGCATAAACAACATTCTTGGCAGATTCCCAAGCTGCATTTCTGGACTACATTTCTAGCAGGTATTTTGTATTCGGAGGCTTCTATAAATCGATGGTTGTTGTGGGTTTTCCGGGCTGTGTGGCCGTGTTCTGGCAGTTTTGGTTCCTAACGTTTCGCCAGTAGCTGTGGCTGGCATCTTCAGAGGACAGGAGCACAGCTAGAAGATGCACTCTGTGCCCAAGTGGAGGGTGTGTGTTCCTGCTGGTGTTTATAGCTGCTTAGATGGTGTGTGTCTTCTGTGGGTCATTTACAAGAGATTAGGAGAGGGTTCTTTGTGGTGATTAGGGGGTGTGGTGCTGTCATGTGTGGGATTAGCACATCTATTGTGTCAGCTGTTTGTATATTTCTGTGGTTGAGTAGAGTTCGTTGACCTTTTGCAAGCTGTGTTTTTCAGGACTGGCAGCCAGGTATGCAGGTTTGCGGACCTGCAATTAGGACACAAAATCTACAGAAAACCCACCCACACAGACCGGTATCTACACAAAACTTCCAATCACCACCCACAACAAAAAAAAGAGGCATCATCAAAACACTAGTGGATTGCGCAAATCAAAACTGTGAAGCTCAATTTCTCAATTCTGAACTCAACCATTTGGAGTGGTCCCTACAGGCGAATGGCTACTCCAAGAATGAAATCTGGAGAGCTATCAAACCGAAAAAAACAGCACTCAACTGAAGAAAAACAACCACCCACAAGCAAAATATTTCTGCCCTACATTAAAAGAGTCACGGACCGCATGGAAAAACTAATGAAAAAATATAACCTCCAAACAGTCTTCAAACCCACCAGAAAAATACAACAAATGTTAAAATCAGCAAAAGACAAAAGGGACCCCCTCACCACTGCAGGAGTTTACCGCATACCCTGCAGCTGTGGACAAGTATACATTGGGACCTCAAAACGCAGCATCCATACCAAGATAAAAGAACATGAAATACACTGCAGACTACAGCAACCTGAAAAATCTGCAATAGCTGAACATGCTCTCAAACAAACTGGTCACCAAATCTTATTTGAAAACACAGAAATACTGGACAACACCAACAGCCACTATGTTAGACTATACAGGGAAGCCATTGAAATACATAAACACCAACAGAGTTTCAATAAAAAAGAAGAACGCCTAAAGATCAGCAAAACCTGGCTGCCAGTCCTGAAAAACACAGCTTGCAAAAGGTCAACGAACTCTACTCAACCACAGAAATATACAAACAGCTGACACAATAGATGTGCTAATCCCACACATGACAGCACCACCACCCCTAATCACCACAAAGAACCCTCTCCTAATCTCTTGTAAATGACCCACAGAAGACACACACCCTCTAAGCAGCTATAAACACCAGCAGGAACACACACCCTCCACTTGGGCACAGAGTGCATCTTCTAGCTGTGCTCCTGTCCTCTGAAGATGCCAGCCACAGCTACTGGCGAAACGTTAGGAAAGGCCGTGAAAGCCTTCAACTATACTTCTATAAATTCTTTCTCAATTCCAATTTTTCCAAAATTTAAGATATTGCTAGATAAGTTCAGTAAAAAATGCAACAAGGAAGTATTTTAAGATATTGCTAGATAAGTTCAGTAGGAAATGCAACAAGGAAGTATTTTAAAAATGTGAAAAATATTCTGAATAGCTTACCTGGCCATACCACTACATCAGGAACCCGCTTAAACATTCCTTCCCTGAGCAAAAAAATCTCATGTAGGCAATGACCTGAAGTGCAAGATAAAAATAAGTCTTATAAAGACATCAAATGTTGAAAGCAAACAATTAAGATGTTATTTTGTGCAGGCTGATTTTGCTTACCATGGGCTCTAAATATTCTAGATTCTGCTTCCTGTGTATATGAAATTTTAGAATTTTGGAGGTCCTGGAGAAATTCTTCACTTGCAATGGAGGGAGGTACATCACTGATATTTAAGGATGCCTTCAAAGTAAAAAAAAGATAATTTCCAGTGTTGTTGTTGTTGTTCAGTCGTTTAGTCAAAAAAATGAGCCACCTCAGAAGAGCATCATTTTCAACTTTGCTATAGGAAAAGCAGTTCCCACCCGCTTGCCAGCAACCTCTCTTTTAGCAAATCAATTTCTTCCTCCCCATTTTATCAGCTCATCACACTCACATGAAAATCCTTTTGGGGAGTCTCTGGAGCAGACCTCAGGTAGATGCAGAGGAATAATGAACAACTGAAATTTATGTTAAACAAGCAGAAATCTAAGTGTGATGCAGCCCTTAATATTTTTATACCACACTTCTATTCACAGATCACCAAAGGCAGAATAACACTACAGTTTTCTAAAACAGACATCTTGAAATATTGCAACAATTTAAAATCAGCAATCTATCAATATATAGAAGCTTATAAAAATAAACAATTTGTGCTTAAGAAACTTTGAATGTATCAGACTGTATTTTCAACTACAGATCCTCACTGACAAGATAGCATACTGGCAACAAAGCTGGGAAAAATCATTACATGAGACTTGCAAAAAGTCAATGGACAAGGTTAATGTAAAGCAGCTTTATGTTTTAACTAAACTGTATATAAAGAACTTAACATGGGTTATTGATTAAAAAACACACACAGCCCATGTATTCACTTACTTTAGGAGTAGTTTTATGTTCCAGATTTCCACCAAGATTTTTCTCTACCCAATCTTTCAAAAGTGGGAATATCAGTCCACCTATCCGGTACCTGAATCCAAAAGCATTTTCATCAGTTCCTTCTAGAGTGAAACTAGGGAAAACCTGATGCTAATTTCTTTATTCAGATATACAAAAGCAGTGGAGATATAATTTCTAGAAGTAGGGGGCTGAGAATCTGGGAAGATGGAGATCTTAAAATATCAGTCATAACAAACTGATTAGAAATTTAAGATCTGAAACTTTAAGCATGAAAAACTAACCTTGCAAAGAAGTATTGATATGATTTCTGTAACAAGAACTTCAACTCAAAAACCTTTCAGAATTCTATCATTGTCAAATACAGAGATAACAGCCACATAATTTTTAAGTTTAGATAAAATATTCCACTGCAGGTTAAGCAAGCTATAAGACAAATCCTCATACTGGTTACAGCTAATCAAAACATGGAAGAAGATTATGAATAGCTTTTGCAATGAAGGGGAACGGTAATGAAATTTAGTATTAGCATCAGTGCTGTTTCATGTATTAATAAGTCATTTGTTTTCCACTGACTAATTATTCAAGAAATTGAAGACTGAGTACAGTCAGGAATGCAAAATATGAGATTCCACACTGAGCTTGTGAACAACAAAATGACTTTTGCTGACTATCTTGTGCCTAAGATCATTGTCCAAATGTGCAAAGTGATGCACACTGGGACAAAACCAGGTACAGGTAGTCCGGGTTTAGTGACCACAATTGGACTGGCAATGTAGCCGTTAAGTGAAACGGTTGCTAAGTGAAACCACAACTGTGTTTATGATCTTACTTCAGCTTTCCTTTGCTTTACAGACCTGCAAAGGTCGTAAATGCAAGGATTGGTCGCAAAGTTACTTTATCATCACCATCAAAACTGTGAATGGTCACTAAATGAGGCAGTCGCTAAATGAGGACTACCTGTATATGCAGAAAAGGTCTTTGGGCCTCCACACGGTTGCTTGCTGTAACTGACAAGAGGTAATCTCAATGTTAGGAATGGGATTGAAATAAAATATTAACCAAAATTAAAATACATTTAAAATATTGCAAAAAATCAAGAATACATGTTTATTGAAAGCATAGCAGAGGCTTACAAAATTATCTACTACATTATTCCTTTAGAAAACCACAGCTTATTAAATTAACTGGTTACAAGTTCACAAAAAAAGGGAATGTTTATTCCTGAAAACAAGAACATCTGAATCATTTTTTTAAAGTACATGTCCTTGGAACAGCCAAATGTATAAATGATTTTTGCTATCTCTTTTCCAAAAGGAGATGACAAAGCCAACAAGTGGATAAGGGTTAAAATCTTAATTCAGAAACAATATAATCAAGATTTATAAAAAAAAATATGCACACTGAAAAAAAGAAGAGAAATAGTTTTCTTTATCTCATACTAGATCCCTGGTTCACTCAATGACAATAATAGCTGGAAAATTCAGGGGATATAAATGAAAAGTATTTCTTTATATAATGCATAATTGTGTTAGCACTTTTAGATAATTTATTACCTCAGAATTTGATAAAGATGGTTTAGATAATTTTAATAGACGAGAATACATGTAGCTCAGGGTTGAACTGTGGACTGTCAACTCAGGGTTGAACTGTGGAAATATAAACAGGGAGCAAACCCCACACTCACTCACACTGATGATGTTACCTAGCTGGGTAATGAAATGTCTGCAAGGAAACAACCAAGCTCAGAGAGCACCAAGGACTCCACAGATAATTTTAAAACAGGTTTAGATTAATGTATGGAAGGTGAATAGCATATGCCCCAACCTAGTCCAACAGTAAATAAACTCTAAATGTAATTAGTTCCTAACAAAAAGAAAGGCTACTCCAGAGTTAATTACCAATATGCCACAGCAAACCAACCATATTTGTCTGTGACTATGTATGTGGCAGTTTGCAGCTGAAATGTTTGATAAAAGCAGAATACGATAGAATTGCTATTGCTCATTCACACTGGAAAACAGGGGAGTTGTTTGTGCCAAACAGAATACAACATGGATGCATGCTAATGTCAGATCTCTTGGCTTTCAATGCTAGTACCCATTTCTTAATATATGCCATAACTTCAGTACAGTTATTTTTCCAAAAAGAAAAGAAATCATAAATATTACTGTCTCCATGGTTGTTACCTTTTTCCGGTGAATTCTCCTTGCCCCTTCTTATTGAAAATGAATTTTGAGTCATTGTATCCCCATCCATTCCACTTTAAAATTTCTTGCCTTAAAGGGAAATGAGGATGAAAAGAATGTGCTGTTAGTTCAATATTTCCAACTTGTTCTGTAAATTAAATAGCACTAACACACCTTTTTCTCCAATCTTCATTTTGCTCTCTGGCAGGAATGGGAGTTGTTATTCAACACTCCCTAAGACACGTCACTTGGGAAGGCATATAATAGGTTTTCCATCCTATGAAAATATATAATCTTCATTCCACCTAATTCTGTTAGAACAATTTGATGCCAACAGATACTCATCTGATAAAGTGGAATGTTGGTCTGGTCTGAGAAATATATGCCATAATAAATTTGTTGACATCTTTAAGTGCCCCCAAATTCTCCATTCTCTTAGCTATAGCAGTCTAAAAGGCATATTCTCCAGTAATCTATTAATAGCAACAACTACTATCATTATGCATATGCGCCAGACATTTTGCTCTACTCAGGCAATGCTACTGTTCTGAAAGGTCTTTTTAGAGCCCACAGCATGATCAAAATTGTTTGGCCAGGGCCCCATGAACAGAATGAATAGAATACAGATCTAACAGAATATATAACTATACAGTTAATGTTATATACTTACATACAGCTCCAAGGTTAAAACCTTTTCAATAGAGATTAAGATACTTTCAACCATTTATAAAAAGCTGATCATTTCAAGGAGCTGAGGGTAATTACCTTGTTTAACCAGGTAATTCTGGTTCTGTTACTTAGAAATAGCAATGGGGGAGTCAGACATAGATAATGGAGCCAAACCTCTAGTGCCAACCCCATTTCAGCACTGTACATTAATAAAAGTATGCCCTAAATTATCTCTGATTCTAACCATGACCATTGGTCAAGCTGTCTATTTTAGATTTCCCTTCTCATCTTTTTTTCTTGTATTTTAGACTGCAAGCCTCCAAGCAGGAAGTATCTTTTATTTTTATGTAAGAGACTATGAAAAGTTATTCACTAAGGAGTCGAATAAAAATTGCATCAGCTATATTGCCAAGAGATAATTTTCCTGCACATTCATAAGTGATTTATGTACTACCAATTGAGAGCAGGATGCATTATTTTCACTGACAATGGGGTACCCACATAGAAAACAAATGGACATATAGTAACTCAAATGTTAAGTAGGTACATGGAGAAAGCAATTTCATTTTCCTTAATATTGTCCATAGAGTCATCATATGGCCAAAAATAAGACTACTGATACCAGAATTACATTGTAGAAACCTTTTGAGTTTTACACAGCAATTTTTAAAAATAAAAATCTAATAATTAATTTAAAAACATTACATTTAAATAGGATTTTAAAGTATTATATAAAAAGGAACTCAGCCCCAAAATAACATATATTCTAATTATAGTCTATAAATAGTATATGGAAATAGGAGATACAGTCCTGATCAGTCCTATTCTGCAGGTAATATAGATGCAGAGCAAATATACCATCAAACCCTTAACTTACTCTCTCTAAAAGTACAAAATATTTTAAATAATATATTAATGAACAGAAGTTTGTGAAGATGAAATACACCCAAGCAAGAAGCAGAAGAAATGTGACGACCAAAAGGACTCAAAATGAAAAAGTAAAAAGTGAGAGATATCCATATAATGCTGAGAAAATCTGAGTGTCCTTTACTGGTTGAAGTAGTACCAGAAACTCCATCTGGAAATAATAAAGTTCCTGTTGCTTAAACATTTCAATTTGAAGACCACTGAAGTGGTAATCTAGCTTCTCTGTTTTAGCTTTTTCAGCAAGTACGGATTTCCCCTCCCTTCCTTTGGACTTTATTCTAAATCGAGAAATAATATGGGAAGTAAAAAAGCAGGAAAATGTTTACTTCTTTTCCTGACTATAAACCAAGAGGAACACAAATAGAAAATGTTTGTTATATCAATCATCCATGTTTTAAGTATAGACTTCACTGAAATTGTCAATTTAATTTTTAAAATGTGTTAACATTTACAGTTAACAATCCAGAAATGAATGTGCCTATTGTTTAAATATTTGGTGAGTTTATTAATACAGTTTTAAAAACCTATATAATGTTACAGCATATCTTGAAAGATCTTAATATTCCTGATAAATACGATGGTGTGGTCACTGACCTTGAGCCGGACATCCTAGAGAGTGAAGTCAAGTGGGCCTTAGGAAGCATTACTAACAACAAAGCTAGCGGAGAAGACAGTATCCCAGCTGAGCTATTTAAAATCCTAAAAGATGATGCTGTTAAAGTGCTGCACTCAATATGCCAACAAATTTGGAAAACTCAACAGTGGCCACAGGATTGGAAAAGGTCAGTTTACGTTCCAATTCCAAAGAAAGGCAATGCCAAAGAATGTTCAAACTACCGTACAATTGCGCTCATTTCACATGCTAGCAAGGTTATGCTCAAAATCCTACAAGCTAGGCTTCAGCAGTATGTGAACCGAGAACTACCAGAAGTGCAAGCTGGGTTTCGAAGAGGCAGAGGAACTAGAGATCAGATTGCCAACATTCGCTGGATCATGGAGAAAGCAAGAGAGTTCCAGAAAAACATCTACTTCTGCTTCATTGACTACGCTAAAGCCTTTGATTGTGTGGATCACAACAAACTGTGGCAAATTCTTAAAGAGATGGCAGTACCAGACCACCTTACCTGTCTCCTGAGAAACCTGTATGCGGGTCAAGAAGCAACAGTTAGAACCGGACATGGAACAACCGACTGGTTCAAAATTGGGAAAGGAGTACGACAAGGCTGTATATTATCACCCTGCTTATTTAACTTATATGCAGAGTACATCATGAGAAATGCCGGGCTGGATGAATCACAAGCCGGAGTTAAGATTGCCGGGAAAAATATCAACAACCTCAGATATGCAGACGATACCACCCTAATGGCAGAAAGTGAAGAGGAACTAAAGAGCCTCTTGATGAGGGTGAAAGAGGAGAGTGCAAAAGCTGGCTTGAAACTCAACATTAAAAAAACCCAGATCATGGCATCTGGTCCCATCACTTCCTGGCAAATAGAAGGGGAAGAAATGGAAGCAGTGACAGATTTTATTTTCTTGGGCTCCAAGATCACCGCAGACGGTGACTGCAGCCATGAAATTAAAAGACGCTTGCTCCTTGGGAGGAAAGCTATGGCAAACCTAGACAGCATATTAAAAAGCAGAGACATCACCTTGCCGACAAAGATCCGTATAGTTAAAGCTATGGTTTTCCCAGTAGTAATGTATGGCTGTGAGAGTTGGAAGGCTGAGCGCTGAAGAATTGATGCTTTCGAACTGTGGTGCTGGAGAAGACTCTTGAGAGTCCCTTGGACTGCAAGGAGGTCAAACCAGTCAATCCTAAAGGAAATCAACCCTGACTGCTCATTGGAAGGACAGATACTGAAGCTGAAGCTCAAATACTTTGGCCACCTAATGCGAAGAGAGGACTCACTGGAAAAGACCCTGATGCTGGGAAAGACTGAAGGCAAAAGGAGAAGGGGACGGCAGAGGATGAGATGGTTAGATAGCATCACCAATGTAACGAACATGAATTTGAGTAAACTCCGGGAGACAGTGGAGGACAGGAAGGCCTGGCGTGCTATGGTCCATGAGGTCACGAAGAGTCAGACACGACTAAACGACTGAACAACAACAACAACAACAGGCTAGGTAAGGGGAAGGGAGGGAAATGCCCCAAAAGACTACAAAGGCAAACTATTTTCACGTTGTTAACAAGAAAACATGGACGTGTCTATGAAATCATTAAAGTCAAGCTCAAATTGAAGGAGACTTTATTAATCAATAATGCACTTTTTTTTAAATTAAAATGTTCATGAAACAGAATGCTCCTAACAGTGGTTTATATATTAAAGCTGAATCTTCTTGTGGAGTGACTCCAGTCACATCCATCTTGTTATGATGCATAACTGGAATGTATTCACAAAGTTTTTCAAAGTGCACATACATATTTATTGCATATATGTGAAAAGGGGTGTTTATTAGGGATATGCTAAGCAGCTATGATTCAGTCCAAAGGTGACTAGATTTAGTGTTAATTGGAGATATGAAGGCAACAAGATTTAGTTTGTAACAATTAGAAATTTGGTAAAAGATTCTACTATATATGATAATGTGCAGAACTGTTTACTCCAGGTGGAGTGCCAATAGAGAAACCATGCTAAGAGTAGAGAAACCATGCTAAGAGTCCTCACCTCATGTGAGTTATAGTGGGAGGGGACTTGGAAGCAAGCATTCTTTGCCAGAGAAGTAACACTGGCATGCTTGTTATTAACAGGTAAAAACTTCATGAAAACTTCGTTATTTAAGCAGCATTCAGAGACTGAGATGTGGAAAAGTCATATATCCACAAACACCAACTAGCTGTCAGAGGACATGACAAAAACTCCTTAATCTCACAATACATGGACAAACTCAACCAGTTTCAACTGGGAAACTATTAGAATCTTAGACCAAGCCAAATCCAAAAATGCTAGATAATTCCTGCAAGCTTGGCATTTAGATCACTCAGCCATCTATAGACACATAGAGATAAGCCACATTTACACATCATTCAAAAGTGACAATAAAAAACTTAGGGAGGAAACCAAATGACTACAAAATATCTCCTCCAGCAGCCCATATTCAGATAAGCAAGGATCAGCACCAGGCAATCAAGCAGAAAACAATCTAATCAAGAAACCACCAAGAAAGAAACTACACCCCTATGAAAATTGGCAGGGCAAGCTACTGCATACAAACAGAGAGCAAACCCCACACTCACTTGCACTGATGATGTTACCTAGTTGGGTAATGAAACAAGCAAACAACCAAGCTCAGAGAGCACCAAGGACTCCACAGTTCAACCCTGAGCTACAGATACTCTCTTCTATTGGAAGTTTCCTATACCTAGGAAGTAAGTTGGCACTGTTAATGATGTCATCATCATCATCATCATTTTTAATGTTATATGCATAGTATAGTTTCTTACTGTAACACTTTTGTAAGCTATTTAAATTTGTTTCATCAAAGCAGCATAAAAACACTTGTAATAATTAAGTAAATAATGAAGACGCATCAAAACCCTCTGCAATGTAGAGTTCCTCAGGGTTGATGCTCTCGCCACCCCTACAGCATTTAACATCCACATGAAACCACTGGATGAGGTAATTTCATGACACAGAGTCAGGTAACATCAATATGCTGATAATACCCGTTTGTACATCTCAACCCCAGGCCAACCAACTGATGCTGCCAAGGTTCTGTTGCAGCACTTGGGAGTCTGTTAGGAACAGGCTTAGGCCGAACTCTAGCAAGACTATGGGTACCCTAGCAAGGCAAGGGGTACATAGACCAAAAGTTTCTGGAGATCTTCCAATTTTAGTTCTGGATGGGGTAGCACTCCTCCAGAAAAAATGGTGTGCAATTTGGAGGTCCTTTGGACTCCCAGCTCCTGCTTGAAGAGCAAGTGGCAGCTATAGCCAAGAGGGTCTTTGCACCAATTCACCTTATGTGCCATTTGCACCTATTCCTGGACTGACAGGCCCTTCTCATGGTCACTCATGCTTTTGTCACCTCATAGCTGGATTACTGCAATGAGCTTTACATGGGGCTACTGTTGAACACCATTTGGAAGCCACAACTGGTCCCAGAATGCAGCAGGGTGAGTTGTTATGGACAAATATCAATATGGCCATGTAACAATGCTACTTCACAAATTGCACAGCTTACCAGTGAGCTTCTGGTTGAAACTCAAGGTACTGGTGGTCATCTATTGAGCCCTTCATGGCATAGGACCTGTCTAATTTTGGGACTACCTCTCCCCAATTGTTTCTGCCTGTCCTACAAAAACTCATATTGTCAACATCCCCAGGATTCCATCAATTAAATAATGTCACTTTGTAGGACCCAGAAGATATGCTTTCTCTGTTGCTGTGCCTGCCTAAACAAATTCTACCAAAAGAATGAGATACAGCATAGCAACATTCCATCAACATTCTGATTTGTAGAAGCATAAAACCCACTTGTGGCTACTCATGTCAATATCAGAAAACTGTTTACACTACCGTATTTAATACCTTTTCACTTTTGTCTATAGGTGAAAGGAAAACTGCAACATTGTTTGAAACTCTGCAAAATCAGAAGCAGCAGAAAGACAAATGAATCTCTGAAACAGTTCAAAGGCAACTAATGAAACTTTATGCTTTGAATCTCTTTGGAAATTGGATTTGAAGATTCAACTGATTCTCCTTCAAATTAAACCACTCTTTTGAACATTTGCCCAGCCCTACCATATTAAACAGTAATTAAATAATTGTACACCCAACATGAGGGGTGTGGTGGCTCAGCGGGTAAGACGCCAGGCTTGTCGATCGGAAGATCGCAAGTTCAGAGGTTCAAATCCCTAGTCCCGCGTGACGGAGTGAGCTCCCGCACTAGCTCTAGCTCTTGCCAACCTAGCAATTCGAAAGCATGCAAATGCAAGTAGATTAATAGGTACCACTTCGGTGGGTAGGTAACAGCGTTCCACGCGAGTCATGCGGCCACATAACCGTGGAAGCGTCTTCAGACAATGCTGGCTCTTCGACTAACAAACGGAGATGAGCACTGCCCCCTAGAGTCGGACACGACTGCACAAATGTGCGGGGGGAACCTTTACCTTTTTACAACCAACATAGTCACAACTTCCAAATGGAATTCAGAAGAGTTACAATATCCAGGAGCTGAAATGTTGACTACAATACTCAGAGCATTCCACATAAATAGATACATTTAAATTTTCTGGATAACAACAGCTAAGTGATAGTACTAGTATTATGACAAATATATTTGGAAGGTTCTTTTTTTTAATCACAACTTATTCCCAATAAACCAGTCCTTAAAAGCACCTCATAGAATTCAAGAATGAGAACTTAGGTTGTAGAAGAAAGATGAATAATCCAAAGCCCACATGCCCACCCCCCACCCACCCCCAGTGAGATTGTATGGCCAAAATTCATATTTTAGTCTTTTTTAAAAATAGCTTTTAAGATTGGAGATAGGAGTGGTTCAGTTTTGGGAGGCCTCCTAGTCCCATCCCACTCTTAAAACACCCCCAAAACTAAAAAAATGAGATGGAAAATTTCAGCTAATACCCTTTCAGTGATATTAAAGTGCCACCAGATGATCTCCCACAGTCCTTCACAAAGTCAGAATGCTGTTGATCTCAAATTGCCAACTCTTGATGCAGAAGATCAACATTGCCATCAGAACTGTTACAGTAGATGTTGCATAAAGGGAAATATAGCTGAGTTAAAATAAATCAAATATAGAATTTCACATGCTGGTTTAATTGTTCTAAAAACAAAACAAAGTTTAAGTATACTCTATATCAAATAAGCCAAATTAAAATGATAGTTTTTCCAAGGAATTGTATACTACAATCATCCCCAAATAACTTGGACCACACATTCCATCCCTTAAGAAGGGGTAGGGCAACTGATAGCTAGGGAGAAAGGGAGAAGTAGCACCAGTAGCAACTGTCACCCAACATAGTGCCACCACAACATAGAAAAGGCAGTATGTGGTCATTTCTGGTTCACTAAGGCATTAGGGGGGGCACCAGAAACCACAGCTAATTAATAATCTGTTATCCATTAGACAGGATACCATCTGGCATGATGGAAGCTGTAGCCCAAAAATCTGGAAGGCAGAGTTTGGAATTTTCAAAATTTTTCAAGCCATAGATTCTATTCATAAAATATTTTTTTTGAAACCTCTAATTAAGAGAAGTGGAGCTTCTGAATGTCAGCTGACAGGCCCTGCAGTTTCAGTTCTACCTTAGAAAAATTGCTATCAAGCAGCATTGAGGCGAGATCATTTTTACCCCCCTTGGTCCTTTATGAAGAGCTTTTTATCTCTCCTTAGTTCCATGGAACCCATTCAAGTCTTTGCAGAATCTAGGATTCTGTGGAACCCAGTTTGAAAAACCCAGATCTAAGGCATGAATGGGAGACCTCTGACTACAGCTTAATCTAATTCTTGTTTTATAACCAGCAGTAAAACTCTCTGATAGAAGATAACAGGAAAAATATTTCCAGAGAAATATGGTAAGAAACTTAATTGGAGACAGAGGTATATTAAACAAGAAATTAAGTAAGCAGTTTTAAATTTCTACTGGCAATTTCAAATGTTTAAAGCAGAACTGATACTTCCATACATTAGAGCAGGGGTGTCCAATCTGTGGCCCACAGGCCGCATGAGGCCCTGAACAGCTAGCAATGAGGTCCGGCCCGGTCCGGAATGAGCCTTCTGTCCCCACCGCCATGCCAGACTACGGAAGCGGCTGGCATGGCGCGAAAGGGGAATCCGAGCCGGAGCTACCAATTGGAGGCAGCCCAGAAGAAGCCCCTCCACCAATTAGCGCACGGCAAAGGAGGGCGGAGAGGCACGAAATTCAAAGATATAAAGTGCCAGCGCAGCCAGTCATTACCTGCTGCCTGTGTGCACCGAAGAGAGCTACCCCCACACCATGTGTAGCCCTGGACCCGAGCCAAGGGACTCCTCCTCCTCTGCGCCAAGCCCTGCTGCCACCGCAGAAACCCTTCCAGGCACTAGCCCAGCTCTTGCCTTGCTCCTGCCCCGTGTCCTGCCACCGCCACAGAATCTGCTCCGGAAGCCTGTCCAGCCTTTGCCTTGCAGCCGGTTCCTGAGGGCCCTGTCGCCACCTTCCCGGTCCTTGGAAGCGCCATGTGGGTAAGCGTCGCGGCCTTGCCCCCCTGCTCCTAACCCTGATAGAGTTAGTGCCCGCATTTTCTTTTTTAAAATATTCTTAAGAGGGATATTATATATTTTATGTTATATTATTTTATTATATTATATTATATATATACACAATATATATATATATATATATATATATATATATATATAAATATATATTTTATTTATAATATGTATATATTATATTATATATATTTATATATTATATACATTTTTGTTGTTTATTCGTTCAGTCGTTTCCGACTCTTCGTGACTTCATGGACCAGCCCACGCCAGAGCTTTCTGTCGGCCGTCACCATCCCCAGCTCCCCAATGGTTGAGTCCGTCGCCTCCAGAATACCATCCATCCATCTTGCCCTTGGTCGGCCCCTCTTCCTTTTGCCTTCCACTTTTCCTAGCATCAGCTTCTTCTCCAGGGTATCCTGTCTTCTCATTATGTGGCCAAAGTACTTCAGTTTTGCCTTTAATATCATTCCCTCAAGTGAGCAGTCTGGCTTGATTTCCTGGAGTATGGACTGGTTTGATCTTCTTGCAGTCCAAGGCACTCTCAGAATTTTCCTCCAACACCACAGTTCAAAAGCATCTATCTTCCTTCGCTCAGCCTTCCTTATGGTCCAATTATATACATAATATATAATAATATATAAACATTATATATATAATATAATATAATATAATATAATATAATATAATATAATATAATATAATATAATATAATATAATATAATATAATATAATATAATATATATATATATATATATATTATGCTATATTTATATTAGATATTAAAATATATATTATGTGTTTTATGTGTGGCCCAAGACAATTCCTCTTCACTCAATGTGGCCCAGGGAAGCCAAAAGGTTGGACACCCCTGCATTAGAGTATAACAGAAATTGCAATAGAGACAATCCCTCATTTCCCAAACACCTACTAGAAAAAAATATTGTAGAAATGTTAATTAATATTCACAATCTAGCAATGGATAATACTAGGAAATGTTATTTAGAAAAAGCTGAATCACAAACAGCACCCACAAGGCGGCAGTATTTTCATGTATCTGAATGACAGCCAATTCTTTTTCATTCAGTAAGTTTTCCTTACAGAACAAACTCATTGTTAAAAATAAAGCCACACCATTCATTTGCAAATGCATAGAAAAAAAGTATATTACATCAGATGTCAAAACATGCATCTTTCATCCTAGTCATTGCTTTCTTTAAAACAACCATGTTGCTATCAAATTAATATTTGAGATTATTCTTGGATTTCATTTCTAAATCTGATTTTTCCCACCTTATTTTATGCAGATTTCTTTTGCAATCAGAAGTCCTTCTGCCAGATAAAAATGTAAAGTTTCCAGAAATGTAAAGCAATCAGGGGGGGGGAAAAACCCAATTCCTAAAAAATACCTGAAATTCGGGGGAAACAGTGAAGGACTGTTATACAGAAAGTACTGATTTTCAAGGGGAAAAAACCAAAAAAGGGGAAAACACAAGCCCCACTCAGAACATTTAGCCATATGAAATCAGTGTCATTTTCTGAGTCTGAAGTACTATAATTACCACCAGTTTCTATTGCTACTTTTGATCCCTTTAAAAAAAATCTGTTTCATGGACTTCTGAAAACAGAGCATCTACCTCTGTTTCCAATCATAAAACAATTTATTTCATATATTAACCATTCTATGTCACTTAAAATGAACATATTGGGCAATATTTCATAATCCTCTACCCCATTTAATTTTTCTTTTTTTTCCCATGGCATTCATATCTTTATGTCAGCCTGTAGAACATCTGTAGCTTCCAAATTCTCTGCTCACATTTAGGTCCTGCATGATGAGACCATTAATTTTTGTCATCAGAATCACTCTAAAAAATTCCCAGAAAGAGAAGTGCAATTACAGGTAGTCCTTGTTTAGTGACCACAGTTGGGACTGGCAACTTGGTCGTTAATCAAAGCGGTCGCCAAATGAAACTGTCACTGTGCTTACAATCTTACTTCAGCTTTGCTTTTCAGACCTGTGAAGGTCGTAAATGCAAGAATTGGTCGCAAAGTTACTTTTTCATCACCGTTGTAACAGCGAAACAGTCGCTGTATGAGGCACTCACTAAACAAGGACTACCCATACATCACAAATACATCAGGCAAGTAGGTATTACATTCAAACTCAAAACTGTTCTTTCAAACTATATTTTGTTATTTTTCTCTGGATTAGCCAGGTTCACAGAAAGATCCATCTCAAAGTTTATTTTTCCAAACAGCAAGGAGTGCTTCCAGCTATATGTTCTCCTCCCATATTTCTTTTTTTCACTTTTCAAGAACACTGTATACCAGAGCTTTCCAAACTGTGTGTCGCGACACGTTAGTGTGTCGGCTGAAGTGTGTAGGTGTGTCGCGCGAACATAACGAGAAACCTCTGAGTCCGATGCTCAGAGCCTCAAGCGCCTCGCTGCTGCTGCCAGGATTCCGTGCAGGTCCTAGTGCCTGCCTTGTGCCCTGGTTGTAAGAGGGGAGCTCTGTCCAAGCCTTGCCCTGCTGTAAAGGGGGACTCTGTTTTCATGAGATATGTTGTGTCCCCATACATTTCGCTATTACAATTTATGTATGTGTCCATATCTCTTATAAGTTAGTTTAACCTCCGGTTTGCTAGTAAAACTGAATTACTGTGTCACTAAATGATGCATGTCTAAAAAGTGTGTCACCAACATGAAAAGTTTGGAAAGCTCTGCTGTATACCAACAACATCCTTTATTTGACAGAGACAGCTTAGCTACTGTTGTCTGTGTACTAGTAACTTCACACTTTCGTTACTGTAATGTGCTATAGGTGGGGTTACGCTACACTTATTAAGAAACTGCAGCTTTGTCAAATGGAAATAGCCACATTGCTCAATGGGGTACTTGGCTGTACACATGTTATATTTTTGTTGAAGGAACTGTACTGGCTGCCAATTAGCTACCAAGCCAGATTCCAAATTTTGCTTATTAACATATATTGCCCCAAATAACTTTGGACCAGTGTAACAGTCAGGTGACCTTTGCTATTCAATAAAAGTTTTAAAATATACAGTTGGCCCCCATTATTCATGGATTGCATATTTGCGAATTCACCTACTCACTAAAATTTGTAACTCCAAAAATCAATACTCGTGGCACTTTTGCAGTCATTTGCAGACATGTGCAGAACAGCGAAAAATGTGAGGGGCCCAACGTTCACGTTCCCAGCTGAGGTTCAGTATTTGCTAATTCAATGTTCGTGGCAACTTTACAGAAAATAACTACCACAAATAATGAGAATCAACTGTATTTTGTATCAGTTATTAGTCACAACTATTTGACCAGGCCTGAAATATTGAGAGAAAAAATTAAAGCACACTCAGTGAGGGTTAAACAATACTATACAATGTAAAATAATGCTATATTAGTGTAAACATTTCAAGACAACAGCATTTCCTCCTATATTATTTAAATTGAAAGAAGAAATGGTGGTGAAAACTGTTAATATACTAATAAATTTATGGGACCCATAGAACTGTGCATGATATATCAACAACCACTCATCTATTATCTACTCTTCCTCACTGAAATCTGAGTTTTAGAGTCACTTGTTAGGTATCATCTCATACTGAGACAAAGCCGATACAGAATTGGAATTGTGTTCTCTTTCCCAAAGTTGGCTGGGTTTGCTTACTAATGAAGTTTCAAAATGGAAGTATTTCTATAGAAAAATGAAACGTATCACGGATTATTTATTTTATTTTAATTTATTTATTAAATTTATACACTGCCCATCTCACTATAAAAGTGACTCTGGGCAGTAACAGCATAAGGACTAAAACATACCATAAATTAAAAGTTAAAACTACACATCCAGAAGGAAGGTATTTTACTATAAGGTGGTAACAAAAATTTCTTCCTGCAATTCCAGCCATCTACTCAGTATTATGTCAAGAAAACCTAGGCGTGTGTCTGACAAAGTGTGTTGAATAAAAGACATGCTGAGACAGTCCTGTGGGTGTCATAACATCCATGAAGTCTCTTTCAACTTTACTGAAGTTGCTTCCATGTTAATGTTGAAATTCTCCAAGACCACAGTTTTCATGTGTCTGTGGTAATTTCAGCCAGCCTGGTCAGTAGGAGGCTAGTGCACCTATAAAACCCCGATCTCTCTTTACCAGACATACTCAGATCTAGTAGTATGCAAATTCCATGTTTTGTTTAATTAATGTTCTGGTGTTCCCTGGAATGTTTTTTCCCCTTGGAACTTACTGATCTAGGGATTAGTTTCTCTTTTTCCAGAAGCAATACTGGAAAAGAATCCTTTAACAAGTATGTTCAGAAAACTGTCAGTCACTTCATGTTCTGGATGAATCATTTTCATAAGATGAAAAAATGCCTCCAAAACATTGCTTTCCAGAACATTCTGTCACCAGAAAATGAAGTTTTGTATATCCCTGATGATATCCAGCAACAGAGAGAACAGGTCTTACAATGAGATATTTATATCTCTTAGATGTTGATGCAATGTTGATGCTACATTATATATAAAAATGGACAAAGGCAAAATAGAATCATGCCCCTAAATTAATCCATCCAGTTTTCACATGCCAGATTAAACTTTTATGCAGCCTGACTCTCAATGACTCTGAGCAGCACACAACAATCAATGAAATTAATTACAATAAAATCAATAAGACATAAAAAATAGATAAAGATGGCAAGAGCAACAGAGCAGATGGAATGAAGCAAGGGGTCTCGTTCTCCCTCGCCAAAGGCCTGGGTGAAGATCCAGGTCTTCATGGCTCTAAACATTAGCAGAGTGGGGGCCATCAAACTTCATCTATGACTTCTTTTCCCATGAAGCATCTTGTATTCAAAATCAATACCATAACAACAGGTGATATAGTAACCTAAAACACCAGGGATGGAGAGAAGAAACAAAGCAGGAAATAACTCTTATAAATATCTTACCGCCATATCTTGCCTTAACCAAGAATAGGGAAACTCTGGTCTTTCAAATGTTGCTGAATACAACTCTGACAATCTCCAACTATTGACCAAATTCTATAAAAATACTGGAAGTTGTAGCTTACTTACAATTACCCCATTATTGGACTAATCCTGTTATCAGAATAATATTCTTTTCTATGTGTTCTTTAATGTATGCATGGATAAAAAAAACCTTCAAGTGTAAAATACAACAATGTGCAGAACTTAATATGTTCAGTAAAGGGTAGAGTTTGCTAAAGTGCAAGAATTAATACAATGCCAATATGAATGATTTCTATATCTAAAATTAGTGGATTGGGTACAAAATGAAAATATCATTGCTGAAGAACAGCTGGATTTAGAGGGGAACAATCAGCATTAGATCATTGTTTGGTTCTCCATCATTTGGCAGAAAAATACTGTGCCCACCCACCCCTGAGATTTCCCTCTTTGTAACTTTTGTCGACTTTAAGTCAGCTTTTGACCTAATACCACAGGAGAGGCTGTGGGACACTCTGAGACATTCCACTATTGATAAAAGGCTGCTCCTACTTATTCAGTCAGTTTACTCAAATACCTTCCTGAGAATTAGATATACTCCTTGGGGACATCTATTTAAAGCAGTCCCAACTTATAGAGGTGTAAGACAAGGTTGCATATTAGCTCCATTACTTTTTAATCTATATCTAAATCCAATAATCCAAGCACTTGCTGTTTCAGCCCATCACCAACCTATTTTAGTTGACAGTGATTCTGGCATTATTGTACGCAGACAATGTAGTTATTATGCCTATTTTGCAGGTGGGAATGAGAAAAGCACTTAGGGCACTAGCTGTATTCTGTACAGAACAAAAGTTATCAATAAATTATCAGAAAACCAACGTTTTAGTGTTTGTCCAACATCATCATAAAATTCACAAATGGCAAATAAATGGGACTTAAATTGAGCAGGTGTGCACCTACAAATATCTTGGAGTGCAGTTCCATGCTTCTCTATCCTGGAATGCTCATTTTTTTTTACCAGGCAAGTGTTGCACAGTGTACCTGTACAGCTATCGTAAGATTTCGCCACTCAAGTTAAGGCAGTCCCTCAGCTTCTTTATGGCTCCCAAATTTGCTCTTTTGCAAAGCTTAACATCATTAAAACTTTTGTGGATCAGGTGGCTTTACCCACAGTCACAAAGGTCTTTGTCACCTCTTGGCTAGATTACTGTGATGCACTTTAGATAGGGCTGCCCTTGAAGACCCATCCAGATGCTTAAGCTGGTGCCACATGCAGCAACCAATTGTAATTATCAGTGCACTGAAATTTGTCCATGTAACAGTGCTACTATAAGAGTTGCACTGGCTGCCAGTTATCTTCCATGTGCAATTCACGGTGCTCATTTTTAAAGCCTAAATGGCTCAGGAACCGGATATCTGTGACTGCTTTCTCAGAGTTGAATCTGCTTGTCCAGTAAGAACTAGGGGAAAGGGCTTTCTGAGAGACCCACCACTGAGGGAATGCCATCTACAGGGACACTGGGCTCAAGTCTTCTCAGTGATATATTCCTCTTTTGGAACAATTTACTCACTGAATATATAAACTACTTTTTCCTTATGTTTTCTGTACTTGTAAAAGCATGGCTCATCAGAAAGGCATTTGAGGATAAGTAAGATCACACTACGCTAACCACTGGCTCATTAGACTGATTGGTTTAAGTTATATTGATTTTTGTTTTTAATCTTCTGATATTAACAGTGTAAGCTGCTCAGAGTCTCCAGCAATGCAACAGCACAAAGCTATAGTAATATATAAGAAATAAAAAAATACCCAGGTGGTGTAGCTTTGGTTCATGATTCACTGGACATTCTTCCCATATTTAACCCACCTTCATTTATTTCCCTTTCTCTAATTTAGGATTAAGAACCACTTTAGTGCAGTGGTTAAAGGCAATGGGCTAGAAACCAGGAGACCATGAGCTCTAGTCGTGCTTTAGGCACAAAACCAGCAAGGTGACTTTGGGCCAATAACTCCCTCTCAGTCCTAGGAAGAAGACAATGGCAAACCACTTCTGAAAATGCAGCTAAGAAAACTGCATGGACTTATCCAGGCAGTTGTCAGGAGTCAAGGAGTCAAGGCTGACTCAAAGGCACATGTGTGCACATACACACACACACGAGAATTGGAAGGATTTCTCTACCACATACATTAGGTGTTTATGCCATGTATCCTCACAACATCATATGGTTTCTACTATAGTTCTGTAGCACTGCAAGAACAGTTCAGCAGTACTAACTCCTTAATCAGAAGTGGCAGTATCCCTTTGGCAGGAGGTAAGGCCTGCCTTACCCTGCCTCTCCTGCATGCAGAAATCAATATCATGCTGCCAGTTCACTGCTGAATAAGAAGCTGAAGTGCCAAGATGTCTTGTCACCATTCCACCACTCATAAACAGCCAGGGGGCTGTGAAAAGGGAGGACACATCAAAGGAGACCATAGTTTCATCTGTATCCAGTTTCAGGATCTTTGCTTTGGAAACAAATTCTTCCGAATTATGGAGGGGTGTTCCTTCCTTGTGGATCTTAGGAAGTCCGTAGATGCAGGGGATGGCTTCTCCAGGATACAGACGGTGGTAGGTAATCCTATCGATGGAGCCATCATGTTCCAATTGTTTCAAACTGTCTATTGCCTTTTTCTTGTAATTGTTGGTGGGGTCTCTTTTCAGTTTTTCATATGTATGGTGAACACCCCTCCGACCCATAGTCAGCAGCATCAATTCGGTAACATACAACATTGCCAAACACCTCTCTACCATACTAGCACCTCTAGTTGGACACTCTGAACACCACATCCATAATTCGGAAGAATTTGTTTCCAAAGCAAAGATCCTGAAACTGGATACAGATGAAACTATGGTCTCCTTTGATGTGTCCTCCCTTTTCACCAGCATCCCCACCACTCATGCTCTATCCGCTGTCAGGAAGAGACTAGAAGAGGACAGCACCCTGGAAAGGAGAAGCCATCTCAACCCAAACCAGATCTGCCATCTTCTGGACCTGTGTCTTAACACCACTTATTTCACATACAGAGGTGACTTTTACAGACAAAAACACGGCTGTGCCATGGGTTCTCCTGTGTCACCCATTGTGGCCAATTTATACATGGAAGAAGTGGAGAAGAAAGCACTCAACACATTCCAGGGAACGGTGCCCACCCACTGGTTTAGGTATGTGGATGACACCTGGGTCAAAATCAAGGCCCAGGAAGTACAGGCCTTCACGGACCATATAAACACTATAGATGCCAACATTAGCTTCACCAGAGAAGACACCAAGGACAACAGACTGGCATTCCTAGACTGTGAAGTCCTCATTGGGACCGGTGGCAAGCTAGAAATAGGGATCTACAGGAAACCCACACACACAGATCAATACCTGATGTTTGACTCCCACCATCCACTGCAGCACAAACTAGGAGTCATCAGGACATTGTCACACAGAGCAGAAACCATCCCCACCTCCATGGATTCCAAAAAGAATGAAAAGCAGCATCTGAGAACAGCTCTGCAGGCCTGTGGATATCCAAATTGGGCCTTCACCAAATCTAAGTCTACCAGACCTAAAACAGCGACAGATAGGGCTGAGACTCAGAGTAAACGGAAGAACCTGGTCATTCCTTACATGGCTGGCGTGTCTGAAAAGATCAAACGGATATTTGGCAAACACCACATACCTGTATATTTCAAACCCACCAACACACTGAGACAGAGGCTTGTACACCCCAAAGATCAAACTCCTAAACACAAGGAAAGCAATGTAGTGTATGCAATCCAGTGCAGTGAGGAGTGCTCTGAACTCTACATTGGAGAAACCAAACAACCTTTGTACAGGAGGATGGCCCAACACAGGAGAAGTAACACCACAGGACCAGAGTCAGCAGTTTATCTTCATCTAAAGGAAAAAGGACACTCATTTGAGGACATTAATGTTCACATTTTAGACAGAGAAGATAGGTGGTTTGAGAGAGGGGTCAAGGAATCCATTCATGCCAACTTGGAAAATCCTTCCTTGAATAGAGGTGGGGGCCTCAGGCATAACCTTTCCCCTATCTTCCTTCCTGCTTTGTCTTCTGTGCCTAGGAAGATTAAGACCATTTCACAAGCTCAACAGCAGCAGGGTAATCTTAACGATCCTCCTTTAGATGATAAAGGGACTTAGAAACAAACATCTCAAAAATAACCATGACCTAGCCCCAGGTGCAAGGTCACACAGCCAGCCTAGAAACACATTTAAGGATTCCCTTACTAACTTTACTCAGACTGAAGAAGCTCCTTGGATAAGGAGTGAAACGTTTCCACTAAGAAAATAGAAATCCAGTTGACATGATTCAAGCCACAGACTGTTCCACCTGGATGACTGAGAACCTTCATAGACAAGGCAAGGCAAGGCAAGGCAAGGCAAGGCAAGGCAAGGCAAGGCAAGGCAAGGCAAGGCAAGGCAAGGCAAGGCAAGGCAAGGCAAGGCAAGGCGAGAGATTGCCTACTATTTTTGCACTCTCCCACTGGTCAGCTGAAGGGAATGCTAGTTGTCTTCTGGAAAGGTCTGTGCATGATGGGGACAACAACAGTGAGGATACTCAAGAGATCTTGAGAAACTTTTACGAGTTTGGGGTGTGAAACCAGTAGAGCTGTGCAGTAGTGATTTCTTCTGTCATCTTTAAAGCCCTTTGTATATCATGGAACAACTAATATATAACAAAATAAATTATTTTATTGAATCCAATAGTTAATAAAGGTTTTCAAGGTATTAATATAACTGCTTTGCAACTCTTCTAAAACATGTATGAATTCTTTTAAAAATTGAAAACAGTATTTTAAAGTGCATTTTATACCAAAAAATGCATAAGGATAGCTTACTTGACAAGTGTTGTAGAATATGCATTTCTTCTTGGTACAGTGTAGTTAAGTTAGCTATGAAATTGGGATTCTTTTTCCATTGATTTTTAAAATGTACACTAGATTATGAAGACAAAATAACATCCCTGAAGATGATAATAGCAAATCATCTCCATGTTTGTGCCAAAAACACTGCACAGACATGTCTATGAAATCACCCAGAGTTTTGCTTGACTCAAAGAATATTTTATATCAGGTAAGCACACTAGTAAGCTCCTCAATATATATTGAGAATGTATCATAAATATTCTATATTGGGCATGCAGTCATTTAAGATGTGCAATTTTTTGTACACCTTTGCAAAACCTTCCCTTATTGTTCTATTGTCACACACTGAACTCCAAAGGCCCTGCCCAGAACAACAGCCCTTTATTTAAAGAATATGTAAATTCATTTCAGAAAGACATCCTTGTTTCCTCCCCTCCCCCTCAAGAATCCTTACTATTTTAGCAAGCTGCACTGTAAGTCATTCTGGCTAAATGTAATAAGTTCCTGAGGGCCAAATAAGGGAATGAGTTAGAGATTCATCTCTTCAAATGTTAGCAGAAGGCAACAAGAGGAAAATCCAAAGGTCTATTTGGCGGCTGGGGGCACGACACCATTTCCCTTTGTTGTTTTCTTGATTAAATGTTGTTCCCTATTCCAGGCCACTATCTGTTCCATGAGAGATATAAAGTATGCAACCATGAAGAAATTTGTTCAGAGACTCAACATATTTCAATGCCTATCTATCTAGCTCGGGGCTTTCCAAAGTTTTTCCCGTGGCGACAACCCGGAAGTGCGGCAGCGCGCAAAAACCCGGAAGCGCTGCTGCTGCTTTCGGATTTTGCGCGCTGCAGTTGGTGTGTCGCCACGGGAAAACCCGGAAGCGCTGATGATGATCAGCGCTTCCGGGTTGTGTGGCGACACACCAGACTGTGTGTGGCAACACACTTTTGTGTCGCGACACACAGTTTGGAAAGCTCTGATCTAGTTGTTTACCAAAACAGCCAAATAGAAATCCAATGCTTTGGCCCTTCCTTCAATATTCTGTGCTGCAAATTAATCCACATTAAATTAAAAATATTAGACTGAGCTTTGAGCTCCAAAATTAAAGGTGAGATATAAATCTAATAAACACTGGGACTCAGAATCATACTGCTCATTTATAAACCTGCTAAATTATGCTCATTATATATGTGTAATCATGTATAGATTATAAACATTTATAGCCCACCTTTTAGAACAATTCAAGATCTGCTTACAATTATTTACTTATTCATAAAATCTCAATAAATTTTAAACAGGAAATAAATAATATATAATCTTCTGTGCAGGGCAGATAATCTTAGTAAAGTTTTAAATAACTGACACATGCAAACATATTACAGACAGAAGTCAGTTAAAGAAACAAAAATAAATGTTTATTAAATCTCTAGAGTTTTACATCTGCAATTGTACACATCTAGCACTTTAACCTTTATTGCTGGCCCATGAGAAAGAAAATGCAATATCCATAATACAGCCATATCTTTATAAAGATTATCCAAAATAGCATACAAGGATGTCCAAATTGTCCAGAACTCTTCATCACGGAAAAAGTAACTGAAGAGCATGATGAAAACTAGAGTTGTAACCTAGTTTAGGAGTATCAACCAAGTGACTTCCATTGTGCTTCTAACAAAATGTTGAGAATATGTCTTTCATGAATTATGAGTCATATACCTGTGAAGGGAGTTCATGCCTGAGTGAGAGAGGGCAATGTAGGAGTTCTTTATCTCAAGCACTACAGCCAGTATCATCCTCCAATATCCCAAATTCGCATTACTTTACACCATTCAAATTAATATCATGCCACCGTGAACGAGAACTGTTTGTGAGATGCAAATTTAGATCCACATATTCATAGCTGAATTAAGTATGGGAGTTAGCAAACTTGTTACTGAACTCAGTGATAGCTCTCTCAAAACCTAATTTAAATTACCAACATCCCGAATTTATAAACTCCTCCACAGATACCAACAGGTTTGGCCACTAGGATCCACTGGGACTTAACAAAATTCGCCCGCCTTTCAGCCCCGCAAAGAAGAGATTTTTTTAAAAAAAATTTAATGCCCCAGCATACTTCAAGCGGACCGTCACAGCGAGCAGCGCTACCACCTGCCTGATTAGGATTAGGCGCGCGGAATTGACCAGCGGCACATTTCAAGCGAGCGGGCAGGGCAGGGCCGGGCGCGAGAAAGTGGGAGACGCTGCCCTCCTCTCTCCAGCAGCCGTCTACTAAAGGCGGTGTCCGGACAAGGAAGGGAGCTGGCGGCCAGGCCTCTCGGGAAGCCCACAGCCACCGACGGGAATCCGCAACCGCCGCCCTCGACTAGGCTTCCCTCGCTTACCGTCTCTTGGGGAAGGTGCCTGACTGAGATCCTACCGGCGTCGCGACGGCTCGCCCTCGGCACTGGCTAGCTGACAGGTAGGTCTCCGAAGCGCTCCGCAGGTGACCCGAAAGGATTCGCAACCTCCGGTGAGCGGCAGACTGGAAACCGCCGCTTCCCCCACCTCCTGGCGCCGGCGCCGCCGCCATTTCACTTCCGTGTTGCGCCGTCAGGCGCCGCTGGGGTAGAAAGGTGCGCGCGGCGCCCAATAGCGGTTATAGATTGTACCGTCGTGCACCGCGCCTGCGTCTCTCCCTTGCTCCTCTGTCCATTTATAAGCATGGACAAAAGGTAGAGGGATGCTCCGCCCCTAGTGGCGGGGCGGGAGGGGCTCACGCCTTCTTATCAATGGCTCCGCCCGCCTCGAGTTTAAGAGTTCTGGAATCCTTAAGGGCTCCTGGTGGCTCTTAGAACTTGCTCTCACCAGTGTATTTGATTTTGCTTCAGACCTCTCAGTGATATCGGAGTTAAACGTCTACAGGCCACGTTCGCTGGAGCGGTGGGAGTTAGCGTTCAGCAGATGAGAAGAACGGCAGGGTACAGAGACGCCTGCTTCGCAGCAATGGTATTCTGTGTTTAATTGTATTCACTCAATTGTTCGGATGAACACAGTGCACTGAATTGTCTTCTTAATCCGCTGCCTGGGTTTTCACCACACACAGCCACCAATTAATTAACCAATTTAGCCTAACGTTAGGGTTTTCTGCAAATCCCGCCAGAACGATAAGATGATACTTCCAACAGTTTTTTAACATGCGAAAATTGGGTGAAGTCTTGAATCAATTTCCATGGAACGAATATATTGGATTTGCTTCGTACATTGTTTGGAAGAGCCGCAAAAGGCTTGATGCTAACATAGGAATTGGCCCAAGTTGCTTAACTCAATTTTATGGCCCTTTTTTCTCTGGTGGGTTGGGGAAGGCTCCCTTATTGCAAAGACGTGTAAGTCCCTGTTGCTAGTCTGAAAATGGACTTTTCTCTAGGAAACTTGACAAACTTATAAACATGGTAAACTTTTAACGTTTCATCCCTCATAAAGATAAATGTTTCCTGACCAGGCAAGCTTCAGTTTCCTCATGCATTTTTCATTCAGAATCCATTGAGAAGCATTCTTTTGCAGTTTTGTCTGTCAGTTTGGGCTTATAAATCACTGTATTATTAATATGTTTTATTATTCAATGCAAAAATGTGGCCAATCTGTATACTAACAAATCAATACAGGAATACATACTTGTAATTCCCAAAGTGATCTGGACTGGATATGCCTCTGGTCTGATTGTCCACATGTTTCATGTTTTTTCTAAGTCTGCTTCTGAACTTTCTTGCTTCCAAGATAAAAGCAAATACCCCCCCCCCTCTCTCTCTCGTTTTATTAAAGAAACAAAATAAAGGACAAATCTTTAAAAAATTACAAAAGTTCAGATAAAAATAGAAATTTGGAGTGTACATACATGCTCTCAAAGCTAATTTTAAAAAACGTAATTTCAGCATTGAGAACTGGGAAGCCCTAACTCATGAGCGTTTCAATTGGAGGTCAGCCTTTATTAAAGGCACTACAAACTTTGAAGAAGCACGAGTACAGGGCGAAAGGGAGAAATGAGCTAAAAGGAAGGCACGTCAAGCAAACCCTCATCATGACCGTCTCCCACCTGGAAACCTATGCCCTCATTGTGGGAGGTTGTGCGGATCCAGAATTGGCCTTTACAGCCACTTGCGGATCCACTGTTAAGATTTTACCCTTGGAAGACAATCTTACTCAGCTACGAGTGATCGCCAAGAGAGAGAAAATATATGAATATGTATGTCACCTTATGGAGAAATACACTTCAAATACTGTATCTATGTTCGAAGTGACATTTTATAGCCAAACATTAATATGGCTAATAAAAGGTGGTCAATTTTGACTAAATTTATTCTTCATTGTAAGGGTTTTTTTTAAGCTTTTTGTTCTGTGTTAATTTTTAAACCATCTGCCTACATTTTTAAATATAACTGGTCCAGTAAAATTTGTGTTTTAGTTTTTCAGTGTTTTTGGATTACAAATCTCATAGCTAACAATTGCAACTGAAGAAATGTGTGAAACTGAATCAGTTTACATGCCTTAGGAAATATAAACAATAAACTAACAATTGCCTTGTGCATTTTTATTAAAGGACCAGTCTAGCAAAACGTCTGGGAAAGTTACAAAATTTCATCTTATGGCAGCCACTATTAGAAGACAGCTATGCACAGACAAGAATAGATTTTGATAAACATGTTGATTTATGAAGTTTATTTGTTTTTTCTGGTCTATGACCATAAAGCAAATAAATCAGTACAGTACAGTACATACAGTACAGTACAATACAATACAATACAATACAAGGCTTCATTGTGAAAGAATGTCAGGTGACCTTCCCAATTTCTTAAAAAAAACTTTAACCAAAGAGATTGAGTAATTGGGTGATGCCAAAGCACTTCTCTTTTGAGTGATGTTTAAGTGTTACTCAAGAGAGCATAGCTTTAGCAAGAACAACCGCACACTTTTTATAGTTTTGAAAAAAACTTCTCTGATTATTAGTCCAAGGACAAATTAAAATACAGTACTTGAGAATGTAGTCTTCCAATTTTGGAACTGGGGTGTATTTTGACTGTTTGAGAAAATTTAATGCACATAGCCTCAAATAGTTGCCATGGTAAGATGTATCCATTTACAAAGAAAGTGTTAAGACATTTATGACCAATCACAAAATGCTTTGTTCTCAGAAGACTAAACATAATTTACCAAAAGCCTGAATAGTGATGAGGCCCACCTGTTTTCTGGTTTGTCCAACTTATCACCCATTTGTGGCCTTAGTTCAACATTTTTATTTATGACATGAATGAACAGGTGTGTGTGTGTGTGTGTGTGTACACACACACACACACACACACAAACCTTATATTTATATATACAGTATAAAGTTCTAAGCTATATATACACAAACCTTATATTTATATATACAGTATAAAGTTCTAAGCTGATAGATAGAGATAGAGATAGAGATAGAGATATAAATATCTAAGCTCCAGGAATAAGATGCTACTGAACTTCTATTTGACTGGGGGAGAGTTGTGGAGCAATAGCAATGGCTAGTTGAACTAGCTAGAGTCAAGAAATGGGTTGAGGCAAAAATTCTGGCCAATGGGAAAAGAGGCTACACAAAAGATCTTCAGAATTGCAGCAATTCAAACAAAGAGACTAGTAAATTGGAGCAAAATTGAAAATAAATAAGTTTACTCCCCCAAAACAAATGATGTGAGATCAATAGGATGCAGAGCTGGTCCTGGACTAGAACCCTTATGTGAGAATAGATTTCATAAATGGATATAGGACCTTCCATACTGGCATTTGAGAAGTATGAAAGGAAAGAGGAATAGCTAGGAATTTTAGACTAGGATATAATGTTCTTAGAGGAGCTTCTTACAGACTTCCAAACATGTGCATTACATCAGTAGTGAAGCATGCATTTCCTTCTCCCATTCATCTCCCTTCCTCCCATTCCTTGCTTTAGAATCTCTTCTGGTATATTAGAATAAGTTTCCTAAGCCAGTTTTTCAAAGACATTCTGAGCATGTATAGTTTCACATCTGAAACTAATTTCAGTCACATCACTATCATGACTACTGGGATTAAATGGAGTTTGCTATTTTTGTCTTTGGTTTGTTTGTGTGAATGAATTGAACCCAGAAGGAAACTGGTAGCCAATGCAGCTTGTGGAGCAGAGGTGTAACCTGTGCCATCCCAGGGGCACACATAACTGCCCTTGCTACTACATTCTGCACCAGCTGAAGTTTCCAGATGCAGCCCCATTTATTTATGAGGCTTCAAGGGCAGCCCCATTTATTTATTTGTCATATTTATATGGCTGCCTATCTCGCAGAATGTGACTTTGGGTGGCATACAATAAAAAAACAAAATAGCAATACTAAAAAAAATTCTACAATTAAAAGCATTAATATTATTATTGAAAGGCTAGGAGAGAGCATTGGATATTACAAACAATGGAGCCACCTCATCAGATCATTCCCTTGAGACCCCCAGGCCTGTTGACACAACCAAGTTTTGAGGGACTTCCGGAAGGCTGGCAGAGATGGGACCAATCTCATCTCGGGGGGGAGGGAAATAATGTTCTACAGGGTGGGTGCCATGGCAGAAAAGGCCCATCTCCTGGGTCCCGCCAGATGTAGTTCCTTAGCAGATGGGACCCACAACATACCTCTTCTGCCAGACCCGATGGGATGGAGTGATGTAATCGGAAAGAGCAGTCCCTCAAATAACCTGGCCCCATGCCATGAACAGCTTTGAAGGACAAAACCAGCACCTTGAATTGGACCTGGAAGCAAACTGGCAACCAATGCATCGCGCGGAGCAGTGATGTAATGTGTGCCATTCTAAGGGCACGCGTAACTGCTCATGCTACCTCATTCTGTACCATCTGAAGCTTCCGGATACTCTTCAAGGGCAGCTCCATGTAGAGTGCAATACAGTAGTCCTCAGGCCCAACAGGTTCAAACTGTTCCCAGATAACTGGGCAGGACTGTACCCCAGGAATCTCCACTGAACCTGTATCAAGGCTGGCATCTAACTGGGAATGAATTTGAGTGATTTTGTCCAACAGATGCTCTGCAAATTCCTCTACACAGCCTTGTAGGTGAACTTCCAAGTCCTCCTTCCCCAGAAAGGATTGAGTCACCCTAAACAAGGAGGCCAGATGGTTACCCGCGGACACAATAAGGGTGGGGAAGTAGTGTCACCACCACAAAGTAGGCCTTAATAGCAGCTCTAATCCATGTTCAGTCAAATTAATCCTTTGTTGGCCTCCAGGCGTGATCTGATCCAAAGCCTTAGCTGCCCTCTCATTCCAGGTAACAACCAAGGCCTCAGAAGCACCGTGCAGCAGACTATCAGGAAGAACCCCCAGCTTCCTCTGAAATCCATCAGGGTCCATCAGTCACTGAGGGCAGATCAATCTAATAGGTCCCACCCCCCTATGGCAGGGGGCAGCTCCAGAGACTCTTATGGTGACCAGGGCATGATCTGACCATGACAGGGAGGCCACAGAGAGCTCCCTGAACTCCAGATCACGTTGCCACTGCTCCAACAAGAAAACCAGATCAGGTGTGCAACTACTATCCCATGTCGGGTCCTGGATGATCTGGGATAGGCCCATAGCTGTCATGGTGGCTGTGAACTCATGAGCCACCTTAGACCCCAATCCAGAGAAGACAAATTGAAGACCCCCAGGACCATAAACCTAGTGAACTCCACTGCCAACCCCAAGACAAGTTGAGGAGCTCAGGCAGGGAGGTTGCCACACAGCACAGAGGCTGGTACAATAGCAACAGACCCAACTGATCCCTAGAACCCAACTTAAGGACACTGCAGCCGACACACTAACGTGTCCTGACCCACAGTTTGGAAAGCTCTGCCCTAGCTTATAAGAAGACAAAATGGTTTCTGCAAAAAGAGTCCATGGCAGTCTTCAGGCACGAAACTTCCTCTGCCGCTACTCCCCCGATTCAGTCAGTCGCACACCTCCGACACTCTCGAAGGGACAACAATGTGGGGTGTTGCTGGCTATTGGGGTTCCAGGCGCAGAGTAATCCAAACAACGTGTTTTAAGGCTAACAATATCTTTATTGATAGCATAAGGCAATAATGGATGTATGGTGCATTATTGCAAAAAGGAAAAAACAAAGCATACGCAGAGTTCCATCAACAGAAGTGAGGAAAGAAAACATCATGGTCTGTGCAAAGACCAGGCGTAGTTACAGTTCAGATACAAAGTACATGTAGATAGCAGTCAAAAGAAGCATAGAAAAATGCATGAGTGAGATGAGTACCCATAGTTCATAGTTGAATTATACCCATGGTTCAACATTCTGATTGGCTAGGCCATTTTTCAGCTTAACATTTTAGTAACAGTTGTACTTACTATAAACCGCCATGAGATGGCGGTGTTGCATATTGGCTTTTCTACGGGAGGCTGTTCTCATGGGAAAAGAACTGTTATCTCCAATTGTTTTGACTAGAGAAAAGCACATCTGTTGTTTACTGCTTTTGTTATGGGAAAGTGCTTACAGCAGGGAAATGGAAAAAACCCAATTTACAGGCATGTAGGAATCAGTGTAGGAATCCATTCGTTTAAACCTACATAGAATAACTTTAACAAATAACTTTAACAAACAAAGCCATTCTTCGAGTCCTGGACAATCTGGACGCCACAAAAAATGTTGTGCCATCCATCGATGGCTTAGACCAAGCAAGTGCATGCCATCAACATTACTACTGCTGCCGTTGCCGCTGGTGCCAATATGCATCCGGAAGATGCGCATTTCCCCCCCAAAGTTTTTATTATTTTTTACAACAAGGATAAAAAAGTACAAAAAACAAAAACACTACAAACAAACAAAAGCACAAGAACACAAAAGAGAAAACTTTTAGAAAGTTACATACATACAGATGGCTTCCAACTTTCCACAGCAAGAATATACAACAATTCCCACAAACAAACCGTTCCTCTATATCAAACCATAATCACATTATTTCTATAAATCCCTCCATTAACACATATATAAATCTCTAATACAATTGCTCCTTCCCCTTACATAAAATACTGTATATATATACATATGTTTAATTTTTTACTTCAAACTTCCCTTCCTCTTAAAAAATAATCCATTGAATTTTTTTTTCCTTCTACTACTATTCTATATACTTCTGTCTACACAATAAACATCAAATTATGGAAACAAATAAATTGTCTGCCTTTATAATAAACAATCTTAACCCTATTAGATCTCAAAAACAGTATAAAACGTTATTATATCTTATCAATATCCTTTAAGTTTTACAAATCTATAACCCAATAAAGCAATCATATTAGTCTCTTTACCAATCCAATTAACTATTCTTAATTTTTATAAATTGTCTACTTGTATAATTAACAATCTTAACCCTAATTATGCTTAAAAACAATATAAAATATTACCAAAACTTGTCAATATCTTTTAAGTCTTAGAAATCAAAAATCCTGTAAATCATGTTAACCTCATTATCAATCCAATTAAATATTCTTAATTTTTTACCCCTCCTCAAAATATACCAGGGCATTCAGATATTTCACCATTATACCAACAGCACTTTTTTTACAAAGATCTAACAGTCCAATAGCTTCAAAAAATACAAATTTTCCAGCAAAAGAGAAAAAAAAGCTCCCACATAACATACTCTTCTTTCCCATAACACTGATTGAAATAGTCATAACATTTCTCCCGCTTGGCAGTTCCTTTTGCAGTCCTAAAGTTAAACAATCGTTTTAATCCCATAAACACTGATCCAGAGTTTTCAGCTGAGAGTTTTCCATTTTCCCCCACAACAGTAAAAACACCATCTTTTCCACCATCGTCGTCTTCTTCTATCATAGTATTTTCATATAGTTGTTTCATTTTAACTAAAATCTAATCTCTAATGTCCCAAACAGTCTGTATAATGGTTTGACAGCCCTTTGAAATAATATCTTCTTGCTGACAACGTAATTCTCTGAGATCTTCTTTAAATTCTTCCATTGTTCAAACAGTAAATTATAGCACACCCTAAAAAGTTAACTCACAAAAATAGAGGTTAATGAATTAATCCAAATTAACCAAAGAAAATATACTAGCAGACAGTGGAAAAAAGTAAACAGAAAGCCTAAAATTTAAAATAAGAAATGTGTAGAAAGAAAAAACACTTCCACTTTGGAATTTAGCCACAAAGATAACAACAGAAAGGCAGTGTTACAGCTCTGAATATAACCCAGATGGGGAAAAAAGCCAAAACTTTTTTTTATAGTTAAAAAACTCCAAAAATAACTATAATCAACAAGAGATTCCGCTTTTTCTTACTGTAAAAAGCTTCTCTTAAGATACAAAACTTAAAAAAACAAATTGGGTGTTTAAGATATGGAAAGGCGATGACTTATTTCCCTTTTTAATAAGGGAATGCAAACGTGGATTAGAACAAGATTAAATCCCAGCCTCCCAGTGTAGTCTTACCGCTCAGTCGCAGACGCTGTCTACGATCTCCTGGCTACAACTCACTGTCTGGAGGACAAATGGGTCGATTCTCAGCGTTTTCCTTAATCCGGAAAAACACTTGGGGCTGCAGAAAAACCTGTCTGTGCCCAAAAAAACTACCACGCTGCCAGCTCTGCCCATGGAGCTCACAGGCAAAGTTGTTCAGTCGGCCATTTTCCACAGGAAGCTCCCATCCGGAAGATGCGCATTGACAAAAGGATCACGGCAGGTGAAATGCCGCTCTCACTGGCACCACTGCCCGGGCCTCCAACAATGGCATCTGGCACCACCATGATGTCTGCCTGAACATTGACCAAATCTGTGTCAGTCCAACAAATGGACTGACAAATTCTCCCTCCAAATGGCCCCAGCACAACTCCTGCTACTGATGTAAGTCTGCGGGAGCAACAGACACACACAACTCTGCTCTCTCAGAGCGAGCAACCCAAGAAGAACATGAGATGCACAGTCCATCTGATCTGGTTTGGGTTCCATCCCAGGGCAGTCCAGTCCAATCCAGGAGACTGAAAAATAGGTTGAAAAGGACCAGGTAAGTGCAAAAGCCCGCCAACCAACAGCATATTCCTTGATCTTAAAACATACAAAACCCCTCTGCAACATACAAAATCTATCCGTCCATACAGAGCCCACATTATACATCCACCGCTCCCACCACTTCTTATATATTTCCACCTCTGGCCTTACAAGTGATGCTGTTAAGGTTCTTACCCAGTGCCTGGAGGCTGTGAGGCTCTAGATCGGGGAGAATAGGTTTATTTATTATTTATTTTATTTATTATTTCAATTTATTCCCCGCCCATCTCCCTTGCAAGGGACTCTGGGCGGGTTACAACAATTGAAGTTTAAAAATACAAAAACAATATCTAAAATACATCTAATAATAAATTACATAAAATCCAAGATGGGGGGACCGTAGGATGGATTGTATTACTACGGGGCCAGCCAACCCCAGGAGGCACTGCCGCCTCTGTCGTCCCAGGCCCGGCGGCAGAGCCAGGTCTTAAGGGCCTTCCGAAAGGCCAGGAGTGAAGGGGCCAGTTGAGGTTGCAGCTCAACCCTGGCAAGTTTGAGTCGTTCTGGGATTTGGGGAGCCCTGGATCTAGTGATTTTTCATCTTTAACTCTAGATGGGGTAGCATTTCCCCAGACGGTGCACAATCTGAGGGTTCTCCTGGACACACAACTCCTTTCGTCTTGTGTGTCAGTTGCACCTGTTCCTGGACCAGGAGGCTCTGCTCTTTGTCACCCATGCCTTAGTCACTTCCTGACTGGATTACTGTAATGTGTTTGACATGGGGCTGCTCTTGAAGAGCACTTGGATTCTTCAACTGATTCAAAATGCAGCGGCGTGCACAGTTTTGAGTACTCCAAAGTTTGCCCTTGAAACACCACTGCTGTGTGAGCTGCATTGGCTTCCAGTATGCTTCTGGGTGCAATTCAAGGTTGCATTTATCACCTTTAAAACCCTGCATGGCATGGGGCCAGGTTACTTGTGGGAACATCTATATCTGAGGGTTTCCACCCATTCTGTCAGATCTGACAGGTGGGCATTCTCTGGGTCCTCTCTATTAAACAGAGCCATCTGTCACAGCACCTGCCTTACGCAACAGCCTCCCTCTGAGATTCAGAGGGCTCCAATCTTCTTGTCCTTCTGGAAGGCAGTGAAAACCTGGCTTTTACCCCAGGCTTTGGGTATAAGAGCATGGGAAGTACTTTTGCAGAATCCATTTGTATTATTTCAGTAGAGATCTGGTAACCCTAATAATTCAATTGGGGAAAGCCAAACATATTTTTCCAACTTAGCAAAAATGCTTGTGTTTGCAGAGTCCTTCTCAGACCCTTCTAACATACTTGCGCAGATGGGTTTTCTGAAAATATCCATATGCCACCTCAATACACCAGTACGTTTTTATCCAGACTATCAGAAAATATTTCATTCATGAATCTGGAAAAGACCGCACCACAATTAACCAATCTAAACAGCATTTTGTTGTTGTTCAGTCGTTTAGTCATGTCCGACTCTTCGTGACCTCATGGACCATAGCACGCCAGGCCTTCCTGTCCTCCACTGTCTCTCGGAGTTTACTCAAATTCATGTTCATTACATCGGTGATGCTATCTAACCATCTCATCCTCTGCCGTCCCCTTCTCCTTTTGCCTCCAGTCTTTCCCAGCATCAGGGTCTTTTCCAGTGAGTCCTCTCTTCGCATTAGGTGGCCAAAGTATTTGAGCTTCATCTTCAGCATATGTCCTTCCAATGAGCAGTCAGGGTTGATTTCCTTTAGGATTGACTGGTTTGACCTCCTTGCAGTCCAAGGGACTCTCAAGAGTCTTCTCCAGCACCACAGTTCGAAAGCATCCATTCTTCGGTGCTCAGCCTGCCTTATGGTCCAACTCTCACAGCCATACATTACTACTGGAAAAACCATAGCTTTAACTATACGGACCTTTGTCGGCAAGGTGATGTCTCTGCTTTTTAATATGCTGTCTAGGTTTGCCATAGCTTTCCTCCCAAGGAGCAAGCGTCTTTTAATTTCATGGCTGCAGTCACCATCTGCGGTGATCTTGGAGCACAAGAAAATAAAATCTGTCACTGATTCCATTTCTTCCCCTTCTATTTGCCAGGAAGTGATGGGACCAGATGCCATGATCAAACAGCATTACTACGTATTCAAATTTGACATACCTGGTATCAATCTTTGGTATCTTATTTAAATATTTGTTTCCCTCTTTCATTGTGATCAAATTGTACACGGCTTTCAAATCCAGTTTCGTGAAAATGCATGCATTCTGAAGATCAGAAAAAAGACACAGAGGGTAGTGATCTCTAATGATTATCCCTCTTAGGGATGAAAAATGTGGGCGCAGATGCTGGAGATTTTGAATTGGTGTCCATTGCATGTCTTATCATTTGGGCATCATTGTGGTTAGGAGTGAGCGCTGATGGTAGCAAAGAAGGCAAGCAGGCAGCCAGATAATGCATTGCACTTTCTCTTGCCCTATGTCTGGGCCAAATGGTAGTCTTTTTTTCAGCCCTACTCACAGGACAGGTGGCTGTTGCCACCAGTGGCCAGCCAAGGGCCAATAGAATTCTTTAGGATTTGAAGACAAAAGGCTCAAACCAAAGTGAAATGCAAAGAAGGATTTTATTGAATGAATATTAAGAGAGTCAACAGAGAAAGAAAGATATACCAATCAATTTCCCTTCTCAGCAGCTATAAACACCAGCAGGAACACACACCCTCCACTTGGGCACAGAGAGAATCTTCTAGCTGTGCTCTTGTCCTCTGAAGATGCCAGCCACAGCTACTGGCGAAACGTTAGGAACCAAATCTGCCAGAACATGGCCACACAGCCCAGAAAACCCACAACAACCATTAATTTCCCTTCAGTTTGTCAGGAACCCCAAGAATGGCAACAGATAAACCCCTGGAACCAGCAATTGTGCAGCACCCTTTTAGGAACTTGGGTCTACGCCGAGGTTCAAACTGGAGGCTTTTGCCACCTTTCTATACTAAGAAGAGACAGAGAGTATAAATAATAACACCTGGGCATGGCTTGGTAGCACATCTTACCAGGGCCTTGATCATAACTTTAGACAGTGGAATCTCTGCTAAGGATATTTTTATGGAAGACAGAAGGCTCTAGGAGACAGCACCTGGAGAGAGTGATGATATTTTTGGTCAATACCTTGGAGACCCAGGTAAGTGACCTTTTGCTTAGCATATGTTATGAGAACATTGCTTCTAGTATGCAGCTATTGTTCTCCTCCCCTTAGCGGTGTTAGATTGGGGAACAGGTGTTGTCCTCTTTACCTTAATTGCTACAAGTAAGTATACAGATAAAAGGCAAGCAAGAGTGATAAACAATACAATGGTGCAATCCACAAAGCTTGCTAAATATGTTTTGCACACGTGTGGAGGAATTTGCAAGAAAAGCTTGCTCAGTTACATAGAACAGGGCTTTCCAAAGTGCCGCCGCTGGCGACACACCAGCGGTGGCGGCGGCGGCGCGTGCGGCGGCAACACATGGGGGCGCGCATGCACGGCAGCGGCGCGGGGGCCCCGTGCGGCGGCGCAGGGGGCCTGCGGCAGCGCGGGGTACCTGCAGCACTGCCGCCGTGCACGCGCGCACCGACGCTTCCGGGTGGTGTGGCGACACACCACACTCTGTGTGGCAACACACTTTTGTGTCGCGACACACAGTTTGGAAAGCTCTGACATAGAAATTGCCTCAGCTGGCCAAATAACCTTTTCTACACAGTTATTTCCTGTATGTGTAAAAGGGAAAAGGGGTGACACCACTATCTCCTCACCAATCTTCCATGGTTCCCCTGCAGTTATCAAAGGAAATAATTGAATTCATTGTGACATGAAAATCATATCCCCCTTGATGTATTTCATTCAACCAATTTGTATGCCCTCTTCTCATTGGACTGTAACCAGTTTAATTATATTATTTAATTTTAATTTTATTTACTTATTACATTAATCTGCACAGATTATATGACTATATGTCTAACAAACCCAACATATGTAATAGTTATACATTTATACAGCTTCCTTGATCCTACTTTAGTTCAGAGCCTGGATTTCCAACATTCTGACACTTCCCTTGGTGCGTACTAGGCTTCTTGACTTACATGATTTTTGTTTGTTTTTTGTATATTTCTTTAATTTAAAAAAGGAGGATAGCATGCTGTAAAACAAATTGTCAACCTCAAGCATCAACTCTGGTTCCATTATTGTCTTTGGGTCCCACATACACGCTAGAAACATTCTTTGAAAATAAATTTCATAAGAAAGTTTGTCCATCTACAGAGGAAAAACGAGATATAAAGTGAGTAATAGAGTTCATCTTGGAGTTGACAGCTGGAAGCAATCTCATCAGTCAGCCTTTTGATAAATAAGTGTTTTCTGACCAGCTGCCAGCTCCATGTCAGCCATTTTGTGGGAATGCCCATAATATTCCATAGGTGAAAAACAAGTGGAGTTTCTGTTTTACATATATTCTTCTACCACATCCTTTTTATACATACAACAGTGGTTTTTCCAAACTCTTCCTTCAAAGAATCTTGGATTCATATTCTCAGAAATATTAGTGAGACATTTCAATTATCAGTAATAGTTATTTGATCTGAAAGGCCATCCAGCCAGCCATGTCAATATTCCTGGCAAGGCAGCATGTGGGCTGTTGCAATCAGAATGTTACAACAGTCTAAATAAGAGGTTGCTATTATAATTGTGACAATGGTTCAAAGCTAAGGGTGCAGTCAGTTCATTTGCTGAGGCAGGTAATAAGCCATTTATCCACATCAAGCAGCAAGGCAAACTTAAATAAATGGATCCATCAAATTTTATTTTTGGGAGGAGTATAATCCCATCATGATTAGGCAAGAATCCTATCCCACGTATCTTTATTGACCAACCATAAATTCAGTTCAATTTGCTGGCTTTTCTGCCAACATTTATTATTTATTTATTATTTATTTATTCAACTTATATCACCGCCCATCTCCCCCCGCAGAGGGGACTCTGGGCGGTTTACGTAATATTATGTAAACATTAATAGTTTCCAGATACTTATCTATAAAGGATACTGTGGGTCACCAACATCCTCCAAAATTTCAGATGTTCTCTCCCAAGGTTGCAAATAGATAGATAGCAGACAAAATATGATGGATAATTAAGAAATCCCTAAAATAAATCCAGTGGGTTGTAACCACCACAAAATGATGCCTTCAAGAACAGATCTTTCCAGCTTACCCAGAATAATTAATGGTTATTGTCCTGAAAATCTCAGAGAGCGATCAAGAAGCACAAATCACATCACATACTGCATCTACTGTCAAGCTTCAAACAGAATATCCATTAAACTTACTCATTTAAATTTTGTTGTTTATTCGTTCAGTCGTTTCCGACTCTTCGTGACTTCATGGACCAGTCCACGCCAGAGCTTTCTGTCGGCCGTCACCATCCCCAGCTCCCCAATGGTAGAGTCCGTCACCTCCAGAATACCATCCATCCATCTTGCCCTTGGTCGGCCCCTCTTCCTTTTGCCTTCCACTTTCCCTAGCATCAGCTTCTTCTCCAGGGTATCCTGTCTTCTCATTATGTGGCCAAAGTACTTCAGTTTTGCCTTTAATATCATTCCCTCAAGTGAGCAGTCTGGCTTGATTTCCTGGAGTATGGACTGGTTTGATCTTCTTGCAGTCCAAGGCACTCTCAGAATTTTCCTCCAACACCACAGTTCAAAAGCATCTATCTTCCTTCGCTCAGCCTTCCTTATGGTCCAGCTCTCGCAGCCATAGGTTACTACGGGGAATACCATTGCTTTAACTATGCGGACCTTTGTTGTCAGTGTGATGTCTCTGCTCTTAACTATTTTATCAAGATTTGCCATTGCTCTCCTCCCAAGAAGTAGACGTCTTCTGATTTCCTGGCTGCAGTCAGCGTCTGCAGTAATCTTTGCGCCTAGAAATACAAAGTCTGTCACTGCCTCCACTTTTTCTCCCTCTATTTGCCAGTCATCAATCAAGCTCGTTGCCATAATCTTGGTTTTTTTGAGGTTTAGCTGCAACCCAGCTTTTGCACTTTCTTCTTTCACCTTCGTCATAAGGCTCCTCAACTCCTCCTCGCTTTCAGCCATCAAAGTGGTATCATCTGCGTATCTGAGATTGTTAATGTTTCTTCCAGCGATTTTAACTCCAGCCTTGGATTCCTCAAGCCCAGCATGTCGCATGATGTGTTCTGCGTACAGGTTGAATAGGTAGGGTGAGAGTATACAACCCTGCCGTACTCCTTTCCCAATTTTAAACCAGTCCGTTGTTCCGTGCTCTGTTCTTACCGTTGCTACTTGGTCGTTATACAGATTCCTCAGGAGGCAGACAAGATGACTTGGTATCCCCATACCACCAAGAACTTGCCACAATTTGTTATGATCCACACAGTCAAAGGCTTTAGAATAGTCAATAAAACAGAAATAGATGTTTTTCTGAAATTCCCTGGCTTTCTCCATTATCCAGCGGATATTGGCAATTTGGTCTCTAGTTCCTCTGCCTTTTCTAAACCCAGCTTGTACATCTGGCAATTCTCGCTCCATGAATTGCTGGAGTCTACCTTGCAAGATCTTGAGCATTACCTTACTGGCATGTGAAATAAGTGCCACTGTTCGATAATTTGAACATTCTTTAGTGCTTCCCTTTTTTGGTATGGGGATATAAGTTGATTTTTTCCAATCTGATGGCCATTCTTGTGTTTTCCAAATTTGCTGGCATATGGCATGCATCACCTTGACAGCATCATCTTGCAAGATTTTAAACAGTTCAGCTGGGATACCGTCGTCTCCTGCTGCCTTGTTATTAGCAATGCTTCTTAAGGCCCATTCAACCTCACTCTTCAGGATGTCTGGCTCTAACTCACTGACCACACCGTCAAAGCTATCTCCAATATTATTATCCTTCCTATACAGATCTTCCGTATATTCTTGCCACCTTTTCTTGATCTCTTCTGCTTCTGTTAGGTCCTTACCATCTTTGTTTTTGATCATACCCATTTTTGCCTGGAATTTACCTCCGATGTTTCTAATTTTCTGGAAGAGGTCTCTTGTCCTTCCTATTCTATTGTCTTCTTCCACTTCCGCACATTGCTTGTTTAAAAATAATTCCTTATCTCTTCTGGCTAACCTCTGGAATTTTGCATTTAATTGGGCATATCTCCCCCTATCACTGTTGCCTTTTGCTTTCCTTCTTTCTTGGGCTACTTCCAGTGTTTCAGCAGACAGCCATCTTGCCTTCTTGGTTTTCTTTTTCTTTGGGACGTTTTTTGTTGCCGCCTCCTGAACAATGTTGCGAACTTCTGTCCATAGTTCTTCTGGGACCCTATCTACTAAATCTAGTCCCTTAAATCTATTCTTCACCTCCACTGCATATTCCTTAGGAATATTAGTGAGCTCATATCTAACTGATCTGTGGGTCTTCCCTATTCTCTTTAGTCTGATTCTAAATTGTGCAATAAGAAGTTCGTGATCTGAACTACAGTCAGCTCCAGGTCTTGTTTTTACCGACTGTATAGATGTCCGCCACCTTTGGCTGCAAAGGATGTAGTCAATCTGATTTCGGTGTCGACCATCTGGTGAAGTCCATGTATAAAGTCGTCTTTTAGGTTGTTGGAAGAGAGTGTTTGTTATGCACAGTGAGTTGTCTTGGCAAAATTCTATCAGCCTATGTCCTGCTTCATTTTGTTCTCCCAGACCATGCTTGCCTGTAATTCCAGGTGTCGTCTGACTACCCACCTTAGCATTCCAGTCTCCTGTAATGAAAATAACATCTCTTTTTGGTGTATTATCTAGTAGGTGCTGCAGATCCTCATAGAACTGATCTACTTCTGCTTCTTCAGCATCTGTGGTTGGGGCGTATATTTGGATCACTGTGATGTTAAATGGCTTACCCTGAATTCGAATTGAGATCATTCTATCGTTTTTTGGATTGTATCCAAGCACTGCTTTAGCCACTTTATTATTAATTATGAAGGCTACTCCATTTCTTCTGTGGTCCTCTTGTCCACAGTAGTAGATCTGGTGGTCATCTGATGTGAAGTGGCCCATCCCAGTCCATTTCAGTTCACTGACACCTAAAATGTCTATATTTAATCTTGACATCTCACCAATAACCACATCCAATTTGCCCTGGCTCATAGATCTTACATTCCAGGTTCCTATGGTGTGTTGATCTTTAGAACATCGGATTCGTCGTTCACCACCAGCACCGTCGGCCGCTAGCCGTCCTTTCGGCTTTGAGCTAGCTGCGTCATCACATCTGGGGCTAGTTGAACGTATCCTCTGTTCCTCCCCAGTAGCATTTTGACCATCTTCCGACCTGGGAGTCCCATCTTCCGATGGTATACCGACATATCTTTGGTTGTACTGATCCATTTAGTTTTCATGGCAAGAATACTGGGGTGGGTTGCCATTACCTTCCCCAGGGATCGTATTTAGTCTGACCTCTCTGCCACGACCTTCCCGTCTTGGGTGTCCCTTCACGGTTTAGCTCATGGTTTCATTGAGGTGCTCAAGCTCCAGCACCACGACAAGGTAACGATCTCCTTTGCTGGAGACTCATTTAAATACCCTGCATTTTAGTATAGCTATGAAAAGCTTATAGGGTACTCTGTTTTCATATTTGGCTCAGCTTGTTGAAAGCTATAACTTGTTCCATAAATCCAGTTGAAAATTACGATGGCTTGTTGTAATGAGGTATGTAACACTTCGTATTTCTGCTTTTAGATGACTGTCTTAACAAATGAAAGTCTACACCAGAGCTTTCCAAACTGTGTGTCGCGACATGTTAGTGTGTCGGCTGCAGTGTCTGGGTGTGTCGCGGCTGCTGCCGCCTCTGAACCCTGCCAGGATTCCGCGCAGGTCCTAGTGCCTGCCTTGTGCCTGGCTGCCTCCAAACCTGCCCTGCCAGGATTCTGCGCAGGTCCTAGTGCCTGCCTTGTGCCCTGCTGTAAGAGTGTGTCGCGAAATGATGCATGTCTAAAAAGTGTGTCACCAACATGAAAAGTTTGGAAAGCTCTGGTCTGCACACTAGTTATTAAACAGTATGTCTCTCCCTTTTAATTCACTGAGGTATTCTTCAAATGCAAAATAAGGTTGCTACAATGGAAAAAGATGTATATATAAATATTTGCCCTCAACCCACTCCTTTTGTGCTACTTACTCTCTCTTGCATTTAATCTACATTCACTCATCATCCATTTATTCTGGTTCTTATTTCCTGTTTCACCACACATGTTGCTTAAGTTCGCCATTCAACTTAATGTTATATTTCTCCCAGCACATCTAACTCTTTCATATAACAAAGTAGGCAGCCATTTTTGTTTTTTTAGACAAAAAATCATTCTGATTGCAACAGCCCACATACCACCCATTGTGTTTCTACTAGCATTTTTATGACTTAAAATGTCTCCATCTGCTTTCCCATCTTTAATAAACACTACCACAATGTACAGTATTTTTTCCTACTTTTTACCATTTATGTACAACTTACAATAATTATCTCTATTTTCCCTTGGTCTTTCATATATAAATTTTCAGATCCATACGCATTTTAAAATCTGAAGTATCTGCTGTTCATTGTAAATAATGGTTTCTATGCCAACAAATCAGCATAATTTGTATACAAAGATATGTGCACATTCATGTCCCTTACATACCTATGATACCACTACAGGTTTTTAGGCAGCGTCCTCCCCCTGTATGTTCTGTTTTTGGCCCTCAAAGAAGCCATTCAGAATTGGTGCCACCTTCTGGAAGAAACATTTTACATCACAGGAGAATGGACCACAAAACCATCATCTACAGACTTCTCATAAACTTACTCAAAGATGGGCAGCTTTTTCCCCCATGTTGACTTTTCAATCTCTCATATTCGCAACCATATCATATGAGCTAAAATATTTCTTGCCTTACAATGTTCCTCAGTCTCAGTTCTGAGCCCAGAAAACTTTGGAGCCCCTCCTCTGATACCTTCTTTCTAGGAGCCATTCTCAGGAGGAGCACCCCCCACGTGCAGGTCAGGATGGATGAGCCTCAGAGAACCACTTTACCTCTTTCCTCTGCCTTTTCCTGGGAGCAGAGAGAATTACACCAAAATGGCTGGCTATATGTTCTTCCTTTCTAGAAGGGGGAGGTTTTGCAGTGCTGTTACGACAGTATTTAAGAATTACATTTCTTTAACATTGGAACAGTCAGGGAATTGGCGCAAGACCGTTTAGCATTTCGTTCTATTATACATAGGGTCTCTATGAGTCATAAACGACTCAACGGCAACTAACAACAACAACATGTCATATCTGCTACTGTGCCAAGCCTCAAACTGGGAAGTACAATGGCCTATTGCAGTCACTTCCCACCTCCACAAAAACTTTGGGATACAATTTCCTTGGACTTTATAATGGACCTACCATGTATTAAGGGTCTTGATGCTATTTTGGTGGTAGTTGATCTTTTTTCTAAGGTGGCTCATTTAATTCCTCCTCGTGCCTCCCCTCCGCTCCTGACATACTGTATCTTGTCTGTTCATTTAACAAATTTCCCATTGTTTCCTCCTAGTACAATAACACCTTCCTTGCCCTGGTGCAACTTAGTTCTACTACCCCCTTTCATCTTAAGGGGGAGGAATTCAGGCAGAGTGCATTCCTGGTGCAAGAGGGGCAGGCTTGAGAGGGCTCTATGGATATTGAATGCTCCATAGAGGAAGCAGATGATGTACACATGTACACATACCCCTCCTCCGTATTGTGCCTGATTAGTTGCACAATACAGATTCTGCAGTGTGATAGAGGAATGAAAGATGGCAACATCACCAAGGAGAGGCACTTCATTGTCTCTTCACCCCTGCAGTAGAAGAGACAGCACCACCTGAATGGGAGAGGTAGTTCTGAAATTGTATAGGTCTTGTTAGCTCCAGCAGAAAAATGAATGGCGATGGGGATAGGGGAGTGCCAGAAGAGATTCCAATATCCATGGAGATAGAGTGAGGGGTTGAAATACCCCCCCCCCTTCCTGCTGCTTTGAGACAAGGAGAAGAAGGTATTATTTCTGGTCTTTCCCAACATATAGAAAGTGAGGAGTAGAGAATGGAGACACAGGTTGTTGTGAGAGATGAGCTGTGTCACAGGTTCTCAATGCAGTGATAATCAGTTATGCCAACAACCAATAATTGTTCAGCTTCAAAATCATGAGAGTCTTTTGAAATGTGGGAAAGCAGGAAGCAGCAACAACAGGTTTAACTGCTATGGGTATAAGAATGAATAGTATCCTCACTGTGATAAAGGACAACAAAATGGTTTAATATAGCTTCTGCCAAGTTTGACTTTAACAGCCTAGTTAAAACATGCAAAGTTTGGGGTCTTAATTTTATAGCTAAATTTTGATTTGGATAGCCTACAAGTGATCCTTTCAGTTGCTTTGCATAGCCATATTATATATGTAATAGGGCTGTGTAATGCTTCAGATTTAATTCCAAAAAAGTGTTTTGGAACATGCGGGGGTGTTTGCATAGCACTTGTCTGCAATACTTAATTCACCTGTAGTTTTTCTGGAGATCATGTTCCAAAGAACCTTTTTGGAATCAAGTTTAAGAGCTACAAAGACCTAATTGGCAATCTTACTTGATTATCTGGACAACTTGTCTGAGTAGTATGTGATTTTACCAAATCACACAGGTGGAACAGGCTGGTACAGTTTGCAACAACACATTATGTCTCAACCTATGCATATTCTAACAGATATTTTGCAACGTAACACACACGCATGCAGATAGACTGAAATTTTATATGGCCTTCATAAAAATTATCTCTTATGTATTCTAGAAGCATGGATGCAAGACTGGTGACTTTTGATGGTTGCTAGAAAAAGATTAGATGGGATTAGACTTTGTTTTTATAATTATAACCTGTGCATAAATGGTGACAAATTTAATAAGCCGGTATACAGTATGTCCTATTTTAAGCTGAAAAGTGATAAAAGATTCTGTTACCTATGCTGGTTTTTGACCGTAATAAAGATTTGTTTGTTTGTCTGTTACAATACCCTATAGCAGGGCTTTCCAAAGTTTTCCCGCGGCGACACACCAACCGCTGTTGGTGTGTCGCCGCGGGAAAACCTGGAAGTGCCACCGTTGCGGCAGCGTGCGAAAACCCGGAAGCGCTGCTGCCACTTTCAGTTTTTGCGCGCCGCCGTTGGTGTGTTGCTGCGGGAAAACCCGGAAGTGCCACCGTTGCGGCAGCGCGCAAAAACCCGGAAGCGCTGCTGCCGCTTTCAGTTTTTGCACACCACCGTTGGTGTGTTGCCGCGGGAAAACCCGGAAGCACCGCCATTGCGGCAGCGCGCAAAAACCCGGAAGCGCTGCTGCCGCTTTCGGATTTTTGCGCGCCACCGTTTTTGACGCGACACATCTGGGCCCCGCAGGCGACACACTTTTGTGTCGCGACACACAGTTTGGAAAGCTCTGCCCTATAGCAATGAAGTAGCATTCGTTGAATCCCTAAGGTGTCTGTTTCTTGACCTGGCTTACCTAAAAAAACTGACATCAGTCTGGAAAGCTTGTCCACGTTTTCTCTGTCCCATCCCATACTAAGCAAAATCAAGGTGTCATGCTTGCTTCAATCTCTGGACTGTGTAATCTTTTCTGCAATTCCCTCCTTAACAGTTATTTCATACCTTCCCCTACAGAAATTCCTGTACAATTTCTCAGCAACCCAAGGAGCTGCTTGAGATTGGCGACTGGGCAGAGGTCATGCCAGAGAAATCTTATATAGTGCTCTGGCCACCTCCATGCTCCAGAGGTTGACCAGGTATGAGATGCAACTGCTAGCCAAATTGTCTGGACACCTTCGAAGTGCAGTATAGAAATCCTCTGGCTTCATTAGCTGCCAGGGTCAAACCTATCTAAAGCAGGGGTCCCCAAACTCTTCAGCTCATTGACCCCTTCGTGAAATTTCAGATTGTTCATTGACCCCCAAACATTTGTTATATGAAAATAATTTAATAAACACTACTTTAACTAATAGTACTACGAATAACAACAACAACAACAACAACAATAATAATAATAATAATGGATAGTCCCATCAACCCTTGGGGACCACTTTGGGGAACCCGGATCTAAAGATGGGGAAAGGTCTAGACTCTAGAGGCACTATGATTCTATAGAGAAATGTGGAAATAACCTTGTAAAGGCATGCAGGAGCCATTAAGGGAGGAGAAATGACAATCCTAAGAAAGGGGAGAGCATGAGAAAGAAATTACAAATAATCCTGCCTTGATTCTGTTTGGTATAAGAAGAGCCAAAGGAAATGTTAGCAGGCTTTCAAGATTCTGTTATTATACCTTACCACAATAAATTAACATTCCTGTAAACTTTGTGGTGTCTATTTCCTGACCTGGCCTATCTTGAAGGGCTGACAGATTTGCAGTTTGACAAGGAAGTTATCTGATCATGGCATGATAGATGTCGATGTCCTTCATTTTGAGATCATATCTCATCTGTTCTGGAATGAAAACTAGGTCAGGCTTATAAGTGTCTATGTCACACTTTTGCATAGTTTTGGAAAATAGACAAAATTTCTTAACATTGAGTCCAGTTTATTACCCTGTCCAAACAAAGACATCTCACCCCCAACCCCCCTGTTCTTTCACCACAAAATTAGGAGGAATCTTCCTCAACGCCACCTGTCCCTGACCTGCCACTTCTGATCAGATTCTGATCAGATATTTTTCTTGGGGCCACCAGCTGTTCAATTTTGACAAATTGCTATCTGGGACTGCCAGCTACTAACAATTGCTAGCAGACTTTTTCCAAACTAAAACCCCCAAAACTAAAATCTAATCTTGGAGCTAATTAATCTACAACTAGAATAGATAGTTTCACATATTTGCCTTTTTCCTTTCCCTCTCCTCTCCCACCTGACATACTGTATTGAGGCCATAAATATCTTTCGGTAAGTCTTAGAAATGTGGTGCAAACTGGTGAAGGGAAAAAAGCCTTCATCTCTCCCATTGCCCTTCTAAACCCAGGCTGTTTATCCATAGCCTATGAATACGCACTGCACATAAACACATACAGACAAATATACAGAGGTGGGTTGCATCCAAACCTCTGGCTGGGTTTTTCCCTCAGCCCCATCCAACCTTCCAACAACACTTACCTAGAGGATGGATTAAAAAGCATCCCTACCAGCTAATTTAGACATTTACGTTGTGACAACCCAATTCTCCCTATTATCATCTGGACCCCAGTAGAAGAGAGAAGTGATCCCTTCATGGATCACTGCTTTGTCGTGGCGAAGGGGCTTGCGTAACTCAATGAAGTCAGGTCAAGACGGACAGGTCATGATGGAGAGTTCTGACAAAACATGGTCCACTGGAGGAGGGAATAGCAAACCACTCCAGTATCCTTGCCAAGAAAACCCATGGACAGTATCAAAAGGCTAAAAGATATGACGCCGGAAGATGAGCCCCTCAGGTCGGAAGGTGTCCAATATGCTACTGGGGAAGAGCGGAGGGCAATTCCGAGTAGCTCCAGAAAGAGTGAAGCGGCTGGGCCAAAGCCGAAAGGACGCTCAGTTGTGGATGTGTCTGGAAGTGGAAGGAAAGTCCGATGCTGTAAAGAACAATATTGCATAGGAACCTGGAACGTAAGATCTATGAATCAAGGTAAACTGGATGTGGTCACACATGAGATGACAAGATTGAACATCGACATCTTGGGAATCAGCGAACTAAAATGGACAGGAATGGGCGAATTTAATTCAGGAGACCATTATATATACTACTGTGGGCAAGAATCCCTTAGAAGAAATGGAGTAGCTCTCATAGTCAATAAAAGAGTGGGAAAGGCAGTACTGGGGTACAACCTCAAAAACGACAGAATGCTTTCAGTTCGAATCCAAGGCAAACCATTCAACATCACAGTGATCCAAGTCTATGCCGCAACCACTGATGCCGAAGAAGCTGAAGTTGACCGGTTCTATGAAGACCTACAACACCTTCTAGAACTAACACCAAAAAAAGATGTCCTTTTCATCATAAGGGATTGGAATGCTAAAGTAGGAAGTAAAAAAATAACCGGAATAACAGGCAAGTTTGGCCTCGGAGTACAAAATGAAGCAGGGCAAAGGCTAATAGAGTTTTGTCAAGAGAACACGCTGGTCATAGCAAACACTCTTTTCCAACAACACAAGAGACGACTCTACGCATGGACATCACCAGATGGTCAATACCGAAATCAGACTGATTATATACTTTGCAGCCAAAGATGGAGAAGCTCTATACGATTAGCAAAAACAAGACCTGGAGCTGACTGTGGCTCAGATCATGAGCTTCTTATTGCAAAATATAGGCTTAAATTGAAGAACGTAAAGAAAACCACTAGACCACTCAGGTATGACCTAAATCATATCCCTTATGAATATACAGTAGAGGTGAGGAATAGATTTAAAGGATTAGATCTGGTAGACAGAGTGCCTGAAGAACTATGGATGGAGGTTCGTAACATTGTACAGGAGGCAGCAACTAAAACCATCCCAAAGAAAAAGAAATGCAAGAAAGCAAAGTGGCTGTCTGATGAGGCTTTACAAATAGCTGAGGAAAGAAGGAAAGCAAAAGGCAAGGGAGAAAGGGAAAGATATAACCAACTGAATGCAGATTTCCAGAGAATAGCAAGGAGAGATAAGAAGGCCTTCTTAAATGAACAATGCAAAGAAATCGAGGAAAGCAATAGAATGGGGAAGACTAGAGATCTCTTCAAGAAAATCGGAGATATCAAGGGAACGTTTTGTGCAAAGATGGGCATGATAAAGGACAAAAAAGGCAGGGACCTAACAGAAGCAGAAGAGATTAAGAAGAGGTGGCAAGAATACACAGAAGAACTATACAAGAAAGATCTTAATATTCCTGATAAATACAATGGTGTGGTCATTGACCTTGAGCCGGACATCCTAGAGAGTGAAGTCGTGGGCCTTAGGAAGCATCTATTATATAAATAAATCTATTCCTCACCTCTACTGTATATTCATAAGGGATATGATTTAGGTCATACCTGAGTGGTCTAGTGGTTTTCTTTACGTTCTTCAATTTAAGCCTATATTTTGCAATAAGAAGCTCATGATCTGAGCCACAGTCAGCTCCAGGTCTTGTTTTTGCTAATCGTATAGAGCTTCTCCATCTTTGGCTGCAAAGTATATAATCAGTCTGATTTCGGTATTGACCATCTGGTGATGTCCATGTGTAGAGTCGTCTCTTGTGTTGTTGGAAAAGAGTGTTTGCTATGACCAGCGTGTTCTCTTGACAAAACTCTATTAGCCTTTGCCCTGCTTCATTTTGTACTCTGAGGCCAAACTTGCCTGTTATTCCGGTTATTTTTTGACTTCCTGTTAAACTTAACCCGGGGGGGGGTCCCTCCTTTCCTTTTATCACTTGGCACACAGGCCTCCTGGCTGGGCACCTCCCCCCTTTCCTTTCCTTTGCTGGCCCACACAATTAACTAAAAGGGAACACTGCCCTTTTAAAACTTATTAACCAGGATCCACACCTCAGCAACAACTGTGGCAAAAGGAACCCTGGAATGGATTTATTCAAGTTCTCTAATTGACTCCACAAGAACCCTCTCTCCTAAAGGGCAAATTATTCCTAACTTAGGGCACCAACCCAACTGTTCCTAGCTTGGGCACCAACCCAGATGTTCCTAGCTTGGGCACCAACCCAACTGTTCCTAGCTTGGGCACCAACCCAACTGTTCCTAGCTTGGGCACCAACCCAACTGTTCCTAGCTTGGGCACCAACCCAACTGTTCCTAGCTTGGGCACCAACCCAACTGTTCCTAGCTTGGGCACCAACCCAACTGTTCCTAGCTTGGGCACCAACCCAACTGTTCCTAGCTTGGGCACCAACCCAGATGTTCCTAGCTTGGGCACCAACCCAGATGTTCCTAGCTTGGGCACCAACCCAGATGTTCCTAGCTTGGGCACCAACCCAACTGTTCCTAGCTTGGGCACCAACCCAACTGTTCCTAGCTTGGGCACCAACCCAACTGTTCCTAGCTTGGGCACCAACCCAACTGTTCCTAGCTTGGGCACCAACCCAACTGTTCCTAGCTTGGGCACCAACCCAAAGGACAAAATTGGCTGCCACCACCCTATTACCATAGTCCCACAGCCCTAGGGAAAGCTGGGGGCTCTGGGCCAAACCTCAGGACTTCCAAGGGTGACTTCTCCATCCAAACTCAAGCCCCAAAACCTTGGAAACTTAACCACTAACAACCCCCTGGTAGTAGTAGGCAGGCTGGGTAGAATCCAATTTCACATGTACTTGACCACAAACACCAGCATGTAAAATATATTTTTGTTTATTAAATAGGGTTAAGACTTACATACTATAAGGCATAAACTCTTTACAAGGCATGGTATGCAAGACAACAGTTGATTAAAATAATAAAAACTACCTTCCTAAAAACTTACTGTAGTTCCTTACACTCACCAGACTTAGCTCTCTTGAACCTGGATACGTTGTTGCTTACCCATTATCCCAGGCGTAGTAAGACAAAACTTCATGTTAACCAGGTTACTGGAGGATACTAACCCTCTGCTGACAAGAGGTATTCTGCTTGTTGCTGAAGTTGAAAACTCTCTGAAGCTCTCCTTTTTTCCTTATTTTATTAAGCAAACCTCACATTCTCCTGGCCCTGGTAACCCAGTGATAACCAATCAGAAGCTCGGACCAGCCGAAGCTTCTAAGGCGTTGCCTAATGAACTGCCTGAACTCCCCCTCCCAACTGAAATTACAGCTGCAAGGAGTTACCATCGGAATGTCCTGGCTTGCCTGGATCCAATAGTTCAAAGGGAAGCTGGCCAAACTTACTCCTCTGAAATAATGGACCCTACATTCAGCATTTGCAATTAGGGTTAATTACATATAGAAAAAACCTAGCTTGCTACCAAAATTCCAAACAACCCAAAATAGGGTCTGGCACAAGCGTTGTCCTTCACACTTCCTACTTTAGCATTCCAGTCCCCTATGATGAAAAGGACATCTTTTTTTGGTGTTAGTTCTAGAAGGTGTTGTAGGTCTTCATAGAACCGGTCAACTTCAGCTTCTTCAGCATCAGTGGTTGGGGCATAGACTTGGATTACTGTGATGTTGAATGGTTTGCCTTGGATTCGAACTGAAAGCATTCTGTCGTTTTTGAGGTTGTACCCCAGTACTGCCTTTCCCACTCTTTTATTGACTATGAGAGCTACTCCATTTCTTCTAAGGGATTCTTGCCCACAGTAGTATATATAATGGTCTCCTGAATTAAATTCGCCCATTCCTGTCCATTTTAGTTCGCTGATTCCCAAGATGTCGATGTTCAATCTTGTCATCTCATGTTTGACCACATTCAGCTTACCTTGATTCATTGATCTTACATTCCAGGTTCCTATGCAATATTGTTCTTTACAGCATCGGACTTTCCTTCCACTTCCAGACACATCCACAACTGAGCGTCCTTTCGGCTTTGGCCCAGCCGCTTCACTCTTTCTGGAGCTACTCGGAATTGCCCTCCGCTCTTCCCCAGTAGCATATTGGACACCTTCCGACCTGAGGGGCTCATCTTCCGGCGTCATATCTTTTAGCCTTTTGATACTGTCCATGGGTTTTCTTGGCAAGGATACTGGAGTGGTTTGCCATTCCCTCCTCCAGTGGACCACGTTTTGTCAGAACTCTCCATCATGACCTGTCCGTCTTGACCTGACTTCATTGAGTTACGCAAGACCCTTCGCCACGACAAGGCAGTGATCCATGAAGGGGTGTTCCAAGTTACATGTTTTCAATTTCGGTCAAGTTCCTCAGTATTCCCCCTTGCCTCTGCAGTTCTTTTAATACTATATTATGTATTTGAAGATACTAAAACCAATTAGGTTTACTGAACCATTGTGAGGTAAGAGTTTCAACATATTTTATCTTTTCTTATTAATAATTACATGTTGCAGTCTGAATAAATTATTAGCTCTCAATTGAACAAATTTCTTAGAACTTTCCTCTTCATAAAAATGAATATTTAATAACAATATGAGAAGAGAGAGATCTGAACTAATTCTTTTTCTCTATTTATCCCAGATGTTCAGTACATTATTGATTATTACATGATATCTTATACAATACTTGCTTTTGTTTATTTTAATTCAGAGATATTTATGCAAGCCATCTGGAAGTCCTACTCTTCCATAGATGTAACCAAGCCATAAAGCTATACAATATACTCTGAGATCCATGTGAGGTAGCTGGCATGGTAATACAATTGAAAGTTCAAAGCCACTAATCCACCTCACTTTTTCGAGTCCTGTAGAATCTTGAATTTAATCCTTGGTCTTTTATTAGACTATATATGTTTATTGCTTTTTATGCCAATCACTAATACCTTGTTATCAATATGTACTAAATAATTTGAAAAAGAAAATTAAATCTTGGTAAAATATTTATTTATTTATTTATTTATTTATTTATTTATTTATTATTTCAATTTATTCCCCGCCCATCTCCCTTGCAAGGGAGATTCATTTTGATGGCTGCAATTCTACCCAGGCAAGACAAATTTGGTGTTTTTCCATCTGCAGATATGTGTTGTTATACTTTTTCAGCTTAGTAAGTAGTTATTTTTAAATAAATCCCTATTATTTTTTGTCTATAGATTCCTAGCTATTTTAATTTTTTTTTTACAGTCATGTAAAACCCTGATACTAAATATAGGTATTGCTTTTTTTTCTTCTGTCAATTTCCATATCAACATTTGAGGGTTTTCTTTATTAATCTGATAACTCAACATAAGACCATATTGTTGCATACATTCCATTAACAATACTAAGGAATCTTCCAGTTGAATAATTGTAAGTACATCATCATCAGTGTATGATTTCAGTTGCCTTCTTGGGTTGCTAATTTAAGTCCTGAAATTATTTTCTTGATCTTATTTAATTGCTAATGATTCAAATGCCAATTAAAAAAGAGGGGGAAAGGGGGCAACTTGTTGTGATACTAAGCCATTTACTGTTATCATGGCTTTTTGTTCTTTATAAATACACTATATCCAAGTAAAAAAATTGGAGCCATAACTAATCTTTTTCAAAACAGCAAGCATGAAAGGCCATTCTAAACTGTCAAAAGCCTTTTCTGCTTTAAGAAAAATTATGATCACTTTTTTGGTTTCTTTTTAATTTATCTTGTCAATAATATCCAGAATATTTCTAATATTGTCCCTTGTATGTTTATTTATTTATTTATTTTTATTTGTCCAACTTATATCACCGCCCATCTCCCCGCACAGAGGGGACTCTGGGCGGTTTACAACAAAGTCAGTAATTAAAACATGTAAAATATCTAACACAATGTATCAATTTAAAATTAAATATAAATATATACAATACAAGAGGCTGTGATGTTATGTATTAAAAGAATTCTATGGCGCAAGCCATCCCCATGAAAAGCTATTACTCTTCCCATCCCAAGTGAGGTGGCAGAGCCAGGTCTTCAGTTGTTTTCGGAAGGTCAGGAGAGTGGGGGCTTGCCTCACCTCCAGGGGCAGAATGTTCCAGAGGGCGGGTGCCACTGCAGAGAAGGCCCGCCTCCTGGACCCCGTCAGATGGAATTCTCTTACAGACGGGGTCCGTAGCAAGCCCTCTCTGCATAACCGGGTGGGGCGGGTCGATGTTCTGGGGATGAGGCGGTCCCTTAGGTAACCTGGTCCCATGCCATGTAGGGCTTTAAAGGTGACAACCAACACCTTGAATTGGACCCGGAAGCAAACTGGTAACCAATGGAGCTCGCGCAACAGAGGTGTCACATGTGCCGATCTTGGGGCACCCATAACTGCGCGCGCAGCTGCATTCTGAACCAGTTGAAGCTTCCGGATACTCTTCAAGGGTAGCCCCATATAGAGTGCATTGCAATAGTCTATATGGGAGATGACCAGGGCATGAGTGACTGTACGGAGGGCATCTCGGTCCAGGAAAGGGCGTAGCTGGCGCACAACTCGAAGTTGCACAAATGCCATTCTGGCCACGACTGCCACCTGCTCTTCGAGCAGGAGTCGTGAGTCCAGAAGGACCCCCAGGTTCCGCACTGTGTCTGAATGGGGTAGTGCCACCCTGTCCAGATCTAATGATGACAACTCCCTGGATCTCGAGACGCCATCAATCCACAGCCACTCCGTCTTACCAGGGTTCAGCTGAAGCGTGTTCCCCATCCAGGCCCCTACAGCCTTCAGACACTGAGAAAGGGTAGCCACTGCATCACTTAACTCACCCGGGATGGAGATATATAATTGAGTATCATCAGCATATTGATGATACCTCATCCCGTGTTGGCGGATGATCTCACCCAGTGGTTTCATGTAGATATTAAATAGGAGAGGGGAGAGAACCGAACCCTGCGGCGCCCCACAAAGTAGGGGCCGAGGGTCGGACCTCTCATCTCCTATTACCACCAATTGGGATCGGTCTCGGAGAAAGGAGGTGAACCAGCGCAAAACTACGCCACCCACCCCCAGCTCCCTGAGCCGCCCCAAAAGGATACCATGGTCGATGGTATCGAAAGCCGCTGAGAGGTCAAGAAGAGCCAGGATGGATGCACTGCCTCCATCCCGCTCCCGCCAGAGATCATCTGTAAGTGCGACCAATGCAGTTTCCACCCCATATCCCGGCCTGAACCCTGACTGAAAGGGGTCTAGATAATCCGTATCATCCAGAATCCTCTGGAGCTGCAATGCCACCACTTTCTCAACCACCTTTCCCAAAAAGGGGAGGTGGGAGACAGGACGAAAATTGTCCAACACTGTAGGGTCCAGCGATGGCTTCTTGAGGAGGGGGTGCACCAGCGCTTCCTTAAAAGCAGCTGGGAACACTCCCTCACTCAAGGATGCCAAAACCATCGCATGGACCCAACCACACGTCACCTCCCTGGCTGCTTTTACCAGCCAGGGGGGGCATGGGTCAAGATGACATGTAGTGGCCCTTACAGTCTGGAGGATCCTGTCCACTTCCTTAGGCCCAACAGGATCAAACTGTTCCCAGATAACCGGGCACAGACGTTCCCTTGGCATCTCCCCAGACCATGCATCACGCTTGGAGTCCAGCTTAGAACGAATCCGAGCAATTTTATCCATCAGATGCTCCGAAAATTCCTCCGCACGGCCCTGAAGATGGGTCACTGGCCCCACCTTACCTAGGAGAGATTGAGTAATCCTGAACAGGGCCGTTGGGCAGCATTCTGCGGATGCAATAAGAGCGGAGAAATATTGACGTTTCGCCACTCTTACCGCCACAAGGTAGGCCTTAACTGCGGCTCTAGCTTGTGTTCGGTCGGATTTGGTCTTTGTCTTTCTCCAGCGGTGCTCTAGGTGTCTCTTAACCCTCTTCAGAACCCTCAATCCCTCCGTGAACCACGGGGAATATCGGGTCGGATGAGACAAGAGAGGCCACATAGGCGCGATCTTGTCCAAGGCCCTGGCTGCTTCCTTGTTCCAGGCTGCAGCCAGGACCTCCGCTGGACCGTGCAGTAGACCCTCAGGTATAACCCCCAGCTCCCTTTGAAACCCTATTGGGTCCATTAGTTGCCGGGGGCGGACCAATCGAATAGGTCCAGCCTCCCTGCGGAGTGGGGCAGCATATGAGAATCTTAGGGCCACCAGGGCATGATCTGACCATGACAATGGGGAAAGATGTAACTCTCCCCCCAGATCACTTTGCCACTGCTCCGACAAGAAAACCAAATCCGGAGTGAGGCCACTGTCTCGAGTTGGGTCCCGAATAATCTGGACCAGGCCCATGGCTGCCATGGTAGCCATGAACTCCCGAGCCGCCTCCGAGGCACGTCCCAGGGACGGCAGATTGAAATCCCCCAGAACCATAAGTCTGGGGAATTCCACCGCCAACCCTGAGACGGCCTCCAGCAGCTCGGGCAGGGAGGTTGCTATGCAGCAGGGAGGCTGGTACAGCAGCAACACTCCCAACTGCTCTCGGGAACCCAACTTGAAAAACAGGCTCTCACATCCGGTTACTTTTGGAGCTGAGCCCCTGAAGGCCACTATAGACTCTCGGATGACAACTGCCACCCCTCCTCCCCTGCCCCGATGTCTCGGCTGGTGCCATACCTGAAACCCGGCCGGGCAGATTTCCGAGAGGGCAACCCCTCCTCCAGGGCTCAGCCAGGTCTCGGTAATGCATGCCAGGTCGGCCCCCTCCTCCGTGATCAAATCACTTATGAGGGGGCCCTTGTTATTAACCGACCTGGCGTTAAGCATCAACAGCCGGAAACCAGGGCACCCGAGGGTCTGCTGACCAGGGCCTAGGTTTGAATCCGGGGGGGCGGAACACACCACCGGTACCAAACACCGGGGGCGTCTTCCCCAACGATGGCCTGCCCCCCGGTTCCCGCCGTAACATCCCCGACCCATCACCACCTCAATAGGACAACCCGCTCCATGGCTCCTAGAGATTCCAGGCCCAGTTGCCTCCACCACCGGACCTCCGAAGACCCTAGGTTGAAACGGGTCCCCTCTTCCATGCACACATCTTCCAGTACCCAATCGAACCCAAGGGGCAGTAGGACCACCAGTGCACCAGCGTTTGCTCTCGGCACTGATAGGAACCAGCCACCCCCTAAACACTCATTCCTCACTCACTGAGCCCCTCCTCCGCCTCTCTCACTGGTTGAGGGGGGCTCCATCCACTCCTGCCCACCTCCTGTCTCTCACTCAGGGGCGGGCACTCTTATATACTAACATCCAACTCTGGTCTCCCTCAGGGTCTCTCACACCCAAGAGGAATACCACTCTCACACCAAGGGAACCCCAAATCTCTGCCACCTCTAGTGGATGGGAGAAAATGCGGTTATAATCTTAGGAATCTCTTGGGAACAAACTCAGTCTGGTCAAGATGTATCATTTTGATTAAAAACCCATTTATTGTTTTTGCAAGTATTGCCATAAATTTTATAATCTACATTCAGTAAAGAAATAGGTGTATGTGACTCTGGGCAAGTCAAATATTATCATTCTTTATAAATCAAAGAAACAAAAACTGCTTTCCATGATTAGGGGAGTTCTTCATCATCCTGAATTTAATTCATTACTTGAGTTAAAGGTTCAACCAAAATGTCTTGGAATAACTTATAATATGTTGCAGAAATACCACCAACTTCTAGAACTTTATTCAATTTGAATTGAATAAAGTTAAAAAATTTCATTTTTTTAATTGCTTCGTTAGTCAATCTTCAGTTATACTGTAGGTTGATTAAGGACTTCTTTTTCTTGATCTGTAAATTTTTTATGCAATATTATTCAAGCATTTTCAATCTTTTCTGAATCAGTTGTCTGTTTATTTTTAATTTGGAACAGTAACTCACATATTATTCTATCATCTTTTTTGTTATAAAACAATGCTTGGTCCATCCCAAATAAAAGTAATATTTCTTTTATTCTGTTCCTTACGCACTTGGTAAGCCAGAAATTGATCTGACTTTTATTTATCATATTTATATGCCACCCATCTCACAGAAATATGACTGGGTGGCATACAATAAAACCATAAAAAAAAGTAATTACAAAGCACTTGTCAGGGGAAGCAGAGAGGAGGGCGGAGCACTGGATAAGAAGCGAGCACGCAGCTCAGAGAGCCTAGCCTATTTCCCCAAACGTCAGAAGAAAGCTCCGCCCTAGGTTGAGCTGATATAGTTGGGAATCTTCAGGCACTGTTAGTTTAGCAGGATTTCTGCTTGTAGGTATGCAATAAACACTAGGGACTAGATTCCTGGCCTCGGCGTGTTATTTCTGCATCTACACACGACATCAATCCTGCTAAACCAAAACTCCCATCGAAAGAGGGAGGAACACATAAACCAGAAGAATGGCTTCTCAGACGCAGGAATTGCAGCAGGCCATAATCCAGCTAGCAGCGGCCTTGACACAACACCAGCAACAAGTCGACGACCAGATTAATAACTTACAGGCGGCGATGCTTCAGCAGATGCAACAACCAGCGCCAGGGGCACAGCAGCCAGCACCAGTGGCACCACCCCCACCAGTCGTTCTGCGATCCCCAGGGTGTTTACCAGAGAAATTTGGGGGAGAGACGGCACAGCTCAGGACCTTCGTCGCCCAGTGCACCATGTTTTTCGACAGCAGACCAGCCGAGTTCCCAACGGAGAGGTCCAGAGTCACGTTCATTTTAAGTTTGCTGAAAGGCTCAGCCGCAAGATGGTCCATCCCCATGGTGGAAGCTAACGACCCAATTCTGGACAACTACCAGAACTTTATGGCCCGTTTCAGAGCCCATTTTGATGATCCAATCAGAGAGGTCACTGCCAGCAGAGAGATCCGGCAGCTCCGACAGGGGAACAGGAGAGTAGGAGCGTACATCGCAGATTTCAAACTGCTGGCAGGAGATTTTGGCTGGAATGAGGTGGCATTGAAGGATCAGTTTAAACAAGGACTGGACGAAGAGATTAAGACGGAGTTAGTGCGGCAGGGCACTCCAGCGACATTGGAAGACCTATACCAGTTAACAGTCGTCATAGATGCTCGATTGGAGGAGTTAAAGCAGCTTCGGCCAGGGAGAAACAGGGCAGGAACCCGACCGGCTTTTCCAGGTTTTGCTACCCCCTCTAACACGTTTGTTCCCCTGAGCGCGGAAGAACCCATGCAGATAGGGGCCACAAGAAGGGGGCTCTCTGAAGCCGAGAGGCAAAGGAGAAGGGACAGTGCACTTTGTTTTTATTGCGGGGGGCCAGGGCACATTGCAAGGGTGTGCCCGACCAGACGCCAGGCAGCCCCGGTAAGATTTACAACCCAAGGCACGGAGCAGGCCCACATTCCAGCCGCTTCTTCTCAGCAGTTAAACTCCAACGGCCCCCCTTGTCAGAGCCCCGCAGGGCGGCCATCCAGCAATTAAGAAGGGCTCAGACGGCAGATCACAACCAAGATTTTTATATTGTTCCAGCCACGCTGACTACAGATTCCAAGCAACTATTACCGGTAAATGTTATGATTGATTCCGGGGCGACAACCAATTTTATAGATGGGGAAGCGGTGGAAAAGTTTCACATTTCAACTATTGCACTACCAAGCCCCATGCAGGTTGAAACCATCGACGGGCAACCTCTCAAGGCCAGCGCGATCGAACGTTGCACCCTGCCGATTCAGCTAAACATCGCAGATCACTCGGAGTGGATCCAACTGTACGTTACTGCCTCCTTGCAAGTCCCAGTCATTCTCGGGGCACCTTGGTTGAGACTTCACAACCCCAATTTGGACTGGATGACCGGAGCAGTTTCCTTTCCCTCTCAAGACTGTCGGCACCACAAATTGCAGGGCATTACCCAAGCCTAGCCGGCAGCTGCAAGCCGGGAAGCAGGGAAGGCTCCACTACCAACAAAGTATGGAGATTTTGCAGACATCTTCGGAGAGCAAGAGGCCACAGTGTTGCCCCCCAATAGATCTTTCGACTGTACCATAGATTTGAAGCCTGGGGCCAAGATCCCAGCGGCACGGCATTACACAATGTCCCCAAAGGAGCTAGCTATACTGAAGGAATATTTGGATACCAACCTAAAAAGGGGTTTCATTCGGCCATCGACATCACCGGCATCTGCCCCTACCTTCTTCGTGCCTAAAAAGCCCGATCCTTTCGCCCCGGCGGCACAGGCTGGCGATAAGGGACCCCCCATGCGCACGGTGCATGACTACAGCGCACTCAACGCAGTCACCGTTAGAGACCACTACCCTCTTCCAGTGATATCGGAGTTGCTAGATCGCCTGCAAAAGGCTCGCATTTTTACCAAGCTAGACCTCAGGAATGCCTACAATTTGATCAGAATAAAGCCAGGCCATGAATACTTAACGGCTTTTAACACCAGATATGGTAAGTTTGAGTATTTAGTCATGCCTTTTGGACTAAGTAATTGTGGGGCAGTATTTTCCAGGTTCATGAACCACATTTTCTCAGACTTGTTAGATAAATATGTCATTGTGTATCTGGATGACATTCTGATTTATTCTGAGGACCCCACCTCCCACATTACCCATGTGCATAATGTTCTGCAGAGATTAAGAGAGAACAAGCTGTTTGCAAAATTAGAAAAGTGCGCTTTTGACTTAACGCAATTAGACTATCTGGGATACAGGATTTCCACAGAAGGCATAGCCGTGGATCCTGCAAAGGTCCAAGCAATTATGTCATGGAAGACTCCCCGTAACGTCAAGGAGCTCCAACAATTTCTGGGGTATGCGAATTTTCTTCACAAGTTTATTGCCTCATATGTGGAGAAAGTGCGTCCCCTTACTCAGCTGTTAAAGAAAAACAGACGTTTTTGCTGGGGGGAACAGCAGCAAGCGGCCTTTCAAGAATTTAAACAACTGTTTACCTCCCCACCACTCCTGAGGCACCCGAACCCTTCAAAACAGTTCCACGTCCAGTGCAACGCCTCTAACTTTGCCGTCGCCGCCATTTTACTCCAAGCGGCGGACGAAAGGGGGGAAGATTTATTACCCTGTGCCTATTTCTCTCGCACGCTGTCACCAGCAGAGAGGAATTACAATGTTTTTAACAAGGAACTGCTTGCCATAAAATCAGCCTTTCAAGAATGGAGGCATTGGTTAGAGGAAGCAGCTTTGCCAATCAAGGTTTACACAGACCATAAAAACTTAGCACTGTTGCAGAGCTTGGGATCCCTCAACCCCCGTCAGGTCAGATGGAGTCAATTTTTTTCACGCTTCGATTTCGTCATCTCGTATTTGCCAGGCAAACAAAACAAGCTGGCTGACGCGTTGTCTAGGCAGCCGCAGGACATTGCAGAACCTGACCAAGCCACCCAAGCCACGATCTTGCACCCTCAAAATTTTGAGAAGCCTCCCGAAGGGGTCCAAGTAGAGAACTTGGCAGCAGTCAGACTAGTAGACGATCTCCTTGTAAGAATCAAGGCGCAGCAGCAACAAGACCCCTACGCACGGGCTAGGCTGGATGACCTCCAGGGGGCCCAGCATGGTACACCGTCCCCTTTCACAGCGGAGGCAGGGACACTTTGGCATAGTGGGCGGCTTTATGTTCCCAAGACCCTGAGGGAAGAAGTATTACAGCTCTGTCATGATAGCCCTACGGCAGGACACGGGGGGGGTGTTCAAAACGCTGCACAGAACACTCAGAGACTACTGGTGGCCCAAGATGGCAGCTCACATCAAGACTTACGTGGCCTCTTGCCACGTGTGTAGACGCGCTAAAACGGTTGCAGGGAAACCAGCAGGCCTTTTGCAGCCCCTGCCCACACACCCCCAACCTTGGGACACTGTCTCCATGGATTTTATCACTGACTTGCCACAGGCACAGGGTTTCACTTCCATCCTGGTGGTGGTAGACTGCTTTACGAAAATAGCGCACTTCATTCCCTGCAAGGGCCTACCAACAGCACAAGTTACAGCACAGCTCTTTTTGGACAATGTCTTCCGATATAGAGGTATGGTTAACCACTTGATCTCAGATCGCGGTTCGCAATTTACTTCCAGGTTCTGGGGGGCGCTTTTCCAGACATTGGGGGTCAAAATACACTTGTCCTCTGCGAATCATCCTTGCAGTAATGGCGAAGCAGAGAAAACTAACCAGTTATTGCAGCAATATCTCAGATGTTACATTAACTACTGGCAGGACAATTGGCCAGAACTTCTCCCCATGGCAGAGTTCGCTTACAACAATGCAGTACATTCCTCAACCAAGATGTCCCCTTTCCAGGCTCTCTATGGCACAAACCCGAGAGTGTTGCCCCTTTCATCACAACAAACAGCTGTGCCTGCAGCCACGGATTTCCTGGCAGAAAGGCAGGCAGCCCATCACCTGTTAGCAGAGCAGCTAGAGCTGGCAAAGGCAGCCTATAAACGGAACGCAGATGAACGCAGACAGGAAGGACCCCCCATATCACCAGGAGACAAGGTCTGGCTCTCTACAAAGTTTCTGCCCACTAACAGACCTTGCAAGAAGCTGGACTCTAAGTTTATTGGCCCTTTTCAAGTGATACAGCAAATAAACCCTGTGGCTTATCGTTTACAGCTTCCACATTCCATGAGGATTCACCCGGTGTTTCACAAGTCCTTGTTAGTCAAAGATTCCCCTCCAAGTGCCTTGCGGTCGCATACCCCCCCCCCACCTCCAGTACTGGTCCAAGGGGAACCGGAGTACGAAGTGCAAGAGATTTTGGACTCCAGAAGGAGGGGCAGGGGGATTCAGTTTTTAATACACTGGAAGGGGTATTCTCAGACAGAGCGCTCCTGGGAAAATGCCAAAGATGTCCATGCACCCTTCCTAGTGCATAGGTTTCATCAGATTTTCCCTCACAAGCCACGGCCAGCGCGACTCCCAGAGCTACAGCCCCCAGCTGAAGACGAGGAAGCCGACCAGCCGGAGGATTTCGTGAGTTGCCAGCAACCATTCCTGCTCCCCCCGTCAGACCCAGCGAGGGGGGAGGAGGAGGATTCGCATCCCTCCACCTCTGGTTGCCAGCTCCCAGGAGGGGGGAGGGAGAACCTTTCTAACGATTTAGCTGTTTTTCAGGAGACGCCAGCTGCACCCGGACTATCAGATCAAACAGAGAGACGCGAGCCTTCCCCCGACATTCCTTTCCTGGATGACCTCCCTTCACTGCCCAGCTCCCAGGAAGAAGAGCAGATAGACACTTTTTCACACGGGATCCTGCCCGGCGCCAAGGACGAACGGGGGGGAGGGAGTTGCTATGGAGTTTTTGAATGGGGAGGGGGGTGGTGTCAGGGGAAGCAGAGAGGAGGGCGGAGCACTGGATAGGAAGCGAGCACGCAGCTCAGAGAGCCTAGCCTATTTCCCCAAACGTCAGAAGAAAGCTCCGCCCTAGGTTGAGCTGATATAGTTGGGAATCTTCAGGCACTGTTAGTTTAGCAGGATTTCTGCTTGTAGGTATGCAATAAACACTAGGGACTAGATTCCTGGCCTCGGCGTGTTATTTCTGCATCTACACACGACAGCACTCCAGAATTAAAGCATTAATATTATTATGAAAAAGCAAAAGGGCTAGGGGGAGCATTTGATGTTACATGCAATGTAGCCACCTCATTAAGACTCCCAAGACTGTCAACATAACCAGGTTTTGAGGGACTTTCAGAAGGACATCAAGGATGGGACCAGTCTCACCTTGTGGGGTGGGGGACGGGATGATGTTCCATAGGACGGGCGCCATGGCAGAAAAGGCCTATCTCCTGGGTCCTGCTAGACATAGCAGATGGGACCTGGAACATACCTCTTATGCCGGACCTGATGGTATGGGCAGAAGTAATCGGGAAGAGGTGGTCCCTCAAATAACCCAGTCCCGTGCCATGAAGGGCTTTAAAGGAAAAAAAAAAAACAGCACCTTGAATTGGACCCAGAAGCAAATTGGCAACCAATGCAGCTCGCAGAGCAGAGGTATAACATGTGCCATTCTAGGGGCTCATATAACTGCCCATGCCGCTGCATTTTGCAACAGCTGAAACTTTCAGATAAGGGCAGCCCCATGTAGAGCGCATTACAGTAGTCCACCCAGGAGGTGACCAGGGCAGGACATATTGCCTTTTTCAAAATATCTCTGTTGACAACATTCAGCTTTCTATAGGTCGTCTTTATTTCCAATAAATCTAATTGATTTTGTATTGCTTTTATCTTTAATTCTAAATCTGACATTGGAGTAAGTTTATGCCTTGTTTCTAGTTGTTTTGAATAAATCAGTATTATATTGTGGCAGTCGTGGCCAGAAGGGCCTTTGCGCAACTTCGAGTTGTGCGCCAGTTACGCCCTTTCCTGGATCGAGATGCCCTCCAAACAGTCACTCATGCCCTGGTCATCTCCCATATAGACTATTGCAATGTGCTCTACATGGGGCTTGAAGAGTATCCGGAAGCTTCAGCTGGTCTAGAATGCGACCGTGCGGGCAGTTATTGGTGCCTCAAGATCGGCACATGTGACACCACTGCTGCATGAGCTGCACTGGGTACCAGTTTGCTTCCGGGTCCAATTCAAGGTGTTGGTTATCACCTTTAAAGCCCTACATGGCATGGGGCCAGGCTACCTGAGGAACTGTCTCATCCCCATAACATTGACCCGTCCCACTCGGTCATGCAGAGAGGGCATGCTACGGACTCCGTCGGCAAGGGAATTTCATTTGACGGGGTCCAGGAGGAGGGCCTTCTCTGCAGTGGCACCCGCCTTTTGGAACATTCTGCCCCTGGAGGTGAGGCGGGTCCCTTCGCTCCCGGCCTTCCGGAAGAATTTGAAGACCTGGCTCTGCCACCTTGCCTGAGATGGGAAGGGTAATAATTCTTCCTGGGGGTGGCTGGTGCCATAGTGTCCTCCCTATTGAATAAGATATTTTTGTCACTTGTACTTTTATTTATTTATTCTCTATTTTTATCAGTCGCTGATTGTAATTTTATGCCTCTATTGTTTTAATTGTTGATTTTATTGTAAACGGCTCAGAGTCCCCCTTTTGGGGGAGATGGGTGGTGATAGAAATGTGAATAATAAATAAATAAATTGTTGCTGCCTGAGCTGGCCCTAGTTCAGATTCCTAAGAAGGATTAGGCAACAAAACCCAGAAAGGCAATCAGCAAAGCTTTATTGATTAATTCTGTATAGTTACATAGGAGAGTTCCTTTCCCAATCAGCTCTGGTGGGTGCAAGCAGTGGGAAAGGTCAGCCATGGCAAATCCACGCATGGGACTGCCTTTATTGAATGGATCTTATAGCTCCTCATTCCCCACCCCCTGGAATTGTTCACATTGTTTTCAGGAAGGTAAACCAGGAAATTATTACACTGTTTACATTGCTAAATCTTTGGGGAAGAATCAGGAGAGTATGTGGTCAAATATTGGGGAAACCAGCAAAGGTGACATATTACCACTGACTGTCTATGTACATTAAGCATTTAGTGGGGATGTGGACACCTAGCTATGGCAAAAGTAGGAAATAATTAGCTAATTGAGGTCAAAGTGGGGAGTTTGTGGCTCATGTAAAGCAAAGAAACAGATCATTGCTTTGGGACAGACTGCTCACTTGAGGGAATGATATTAAAGGCAAAATTGAAGTACTTTGGCCACATAATGAGAAGACAGGATACCCTGGAGAAGAAGCTGATGCTAGGGAAAGTGGAAGGCAAAAGGAAGAGGGGCCGACCAAGGGCAAGATGGATGGATGATATTCTGGAGGTGACGGACTCAACCTTGGGGGAGCTGGTAGTGGCGATGGCCAACAGGAAGCTCTGGCGTGGGCTGGTCCATGAAGTCACGAAGAGTCGGAAGCGACTGAACGAATAAACAACAACAGCAGCTTATCCAAGCAAGGTTGATTTAGAAGCTCTTTATCTCCTGATAAGACTTGAATTTAACATCTTCTTAAAATAATAATAGTTCATTAAATCTCCACCTCTCTGAACTGGGAGTGTTAAGGTTATTTGGTTAAAGCATTCTATGCAGAATTAAACGCATGGCATTTTCTTCCACTGTGTCTGGCCAGAGAGTGGAAAAATACAAGTGAAAACAATCTACATTGTTTTCCGCATTGTAAGTTTGGTTCTCAAAACATCTGAGACGTAGATGGCAGGTGCTGAGATATCTCTAGCTAGACAAAATAAACCCGTAATCAGAATCGTTCTCAAAACAAAGAAAAAGGCCAATACACAACACTGCCATCGTGTGACGCTTTATAGTAAGTACAATTACTACCAGAAATGCTATACTAAAAGAGATGCTCATGTTTAAACCAATCACATGTGAGCTATGAACCATGGGTAGTCCTTTATACTTATGTTCTACACATATATGTCTTCTGTTCTTTATGTAGGCTGCTATCTGCATGTACTTGTATCTGAACTGTAACCATGCCTGGTCTTTGCACAGACCATGATGTTATTCTTTCCTCACTTCTGGTGATGGAACTCTGCTTATGCTTTGATTTTACCTTTTTGCAATAATGCACTATACATCCATTATTGCCTTATGCTATCAATAAAGATATTGTTAGCCTTACAACACGTTGTTTGGATTACTTCATTGCCTGGAACCCCGCATAGTTAACCATCACCTAACAGGTTATGGTGGCCCAGAGAGAATTTTGTGTTTTTCTTTGCTGCGCTGGATCTAGCTGTAACAACGGGGTTTGTTTTTAAGGCTGCATTTTGAAGTAAACGTGTTTTTCTTTGAGTGGTCAGCATGGCTGCTGCTGCAGGGCTAACCAGTCTGCCCTTTGAGCGTTTGAATGGCACAAACTATCGGACCTGGTGTGTGAAGATCAAGTCTTTCTTCCTAAAAGAAGGTTTGTGGAAGTATGTGAAAGACGCACCTCCAACCGGTGCTATTACTGAAGAAGTGCAGTTGTGTTTGGATCGTGCTTATGGCAACTTGATTCTGGGACTAGAATCATCACAGCTACTGCATATCAGTAATTTGGAGACCGCACATGCCTGTTGGGAAGCTCTTAAAGCCCTTTATTCCAAGCAAACCTCTGCTGCCATTGTTGGTATATCACGTCAGCTTTACAACTTGAAGCTGCAGCCCGGTGGAAACGTGATGACCCACCTCCATAAAGTCAAGACTTTGTTTCTTGAACTTGAGGACCGGGATGTTGTGATCCCTGATACCCAGAGAGCTTGTATCATCCTGTCAAGCTTGGACAAGAGCTTTGACATGCTCATCGAGGCAACTCAGACGTTGAGGCCCCAAGACCTAACTGTGGATTATCTTACAAATCGCCTGCAAGAAATCCAGCAAGCTCGTGATTTGGAGAAACTGCAGAGTAAGTCATCTGTTGCTGTTCCTGAGGCTTCAGCTCAGCGTTTTCCAGTTGGAACAGAGGCTGCGTGTGCTGTGAGGAGATGTTTCCGGTGCAACTCGACCCAACACTTCATGAGAGACTGTCCCCAGCCACCTCGCCCAGCCGGTGGAGCCAGTGGAAAGAGGTTCGTACGAAAGAAGGGGAAACAAGCGCCTAGACAACGTACCCAGGTGTCTGCTTTGCTCACGGCTGTGAGTAGACGTTCCCCAGAGACTTGGCTTTTGGACTCAGCCTGTAGTCAAATCATTGTCAACAATGAACAGTTGTTGTTATCAAAAAGCAAGCCTAACGTCCAACAGGTTGCTCTGGCTGATGGATCTATGGCTGATGTGTCCTTTCAGGGTGAAGTATACATTCCTTGTTTGGGGATAAATATGCAAAATGTGTTGTGTGTACCTACACTTGACTTTTCCCTCCTTAGCGTTCCAGCCCTGGTAAAGTCTGGTTATACTGTTGTGTTCAAGGGTACTGGATGTTCTATTGAAAAAGATGGGATAGAGTGTGCTAGGGGGAAGTTAGTGAATCAATTGTATGAAATGCTTCCTAAGCAGGGGATTGTGTCAGGAAATTGTATTTCCAATGTTCCCCCACATAACAAATGCATTCACTATTATCACAGAGTTTTGGGACATCCCGGGTGGGGAAGTTTGTCCCAACTGGCCAAGGTGTATCCTGAGTTAGGATCCAAAAAGTGTGATGACTTTCTTGATTGTACTGTGTGCAAACAATCTAAAATTAAGGCTGCTCCTATTGCTAGAAAAAGTGACAGAGTGTCAACTAGGCCTTTTCAGTTGGTTCATGGAGACTTAGCCGGCCCCAATGCTCCTAGTGAGGGGGGGGCGCGTTTCATGTTCCTTTTGGTGGATGACCATACTCGCTATACGTTTTGTTATTTGCTCAAATCTAAAGCGGAGGCTTTTGCTCGCTTTAAGGAGTTTGTTGCAATGGTGGAAAGAAATTATGGCTATCAAGTAGGTCAATTTCAATCGGATTGTGGAGGAGAGTTTCTAGGCCATGAGTTTCAGAATTGGCTTCGTAGAAAAGGAATCTCCCATAGACTTGCCAATGTTGGTGTTCCTGCTGAGAATGGAATAGCTGAAAGGAAGATTGGTGTTGTTAATACCATTAGAAATAGCCTGATGTTAGATGCCCAGGTGCCAGCCCGTTTTTGGGGTGAGGCTACCATGACTGCAGTGTATCTGACTAACAGGGTGTGGAATTCAGCTGTAAATGAAGTTGCTTATTTCCTTTTGTTTGGCAAGCGCCCTTCGCTGAAGCATCTGCGTGTTTTTGGAACATTTGCATATGTGCATATTCCTAAGTCTCAGCGAAGGAAGAACCAGCCAAAAGCACAACGCTTAAGGTTTGTTGGTTATTCATCTAGATCTAAGGGTTACCGTTTTTCTGCAGGCTATGGTCGTGTAGTAATCTCTAGAAGTGCTAATTTTGAGCACCCTACTGGTTGGGATAGGTTGAATGCTAGTTCAGAAGTATTGTTGCAATCTAGTGTACAGCCAACTGTCCATGCTCCTGTGGCTGGACAACAACCAGTTCAGCTGCCTTCTGGTTCCCAGTCTCCTAGTGTGGTGAGAGGATCCCCTCAGGTGAAGGAAGAGGAAATTTCACCTGAGCAGGTTCAGGATCTGAAGGGGGATTCAGGTAGTGAAAAGGCAGAGGACAGCAATGAGGAAGAGGCAGTGGTAATTCCTCGTAGGTCTGCACGCTCCACAAAGGGTGTGAAGCCTGACAGATTTGTGATTCAGCAGGTGAGAGTGTGTCAGATTACCTGTGAACCTCAGTCTTTCCAGGAGATGTTGCATCTGCCTGTTGAAGAACAAGAGAAGTGGAACACAGCGATGGATAAGGAGTTTGAGGCATTAGTGAGTCAAAAGGTGTTTGAGGTCACTGATTTGCCCCCATCCCAGAAAGCTGTTGGTTCCAGATGGGTTTTCAGAAAGAAGCTTCTTCCTGATAATACAGTGCAGTACAAAGCCAGGCTTGTTGCTCAGGGATTTGCACAGGAGAGGTTTTTGAACTATGATCTCACATATGCACCCACAGCTAGACCAGAGTCTTTACGTATGGTACTTTCTCTGGCTGCACAGCGTGGACTTGTTGTCCATCATTTTGATGTTGACACAGCATATTTGAATGCAGAGCTCCCTGAAACTGTGTACATGAAGCAGGCTCCTGGCTATGCTTGTGACAATTCTCAGAAGGTGTACAGACTGCGCAAGGCGCTGTACGGTTTGAAGCAGGCCGGACGTTGTTGGCATCAATGTTTAGATAAGGCTTTGTTAGAGCTAAAGTTTAAGAAGTCTGTTGCTGATCCTTGTGTGTATGTAAGAGGTTCTGGAAGTGATTACACAGTGTTGCTAACGTATGTTGATGATTTTTGCCTAGCAACTGGTTCTTTGCACCTTGTACAAGAGTTTGCAACACAATTGAGACAGTACTTTCAATTGAAAGACCTAGGTGAGCTGAAATACTATCTAGGTGTTGAAGTCACTAGAGCTCAGAGTGGTGAGTTCTATCTGAGTCAGAAAAGAAAAATTGACCAATTGTTGAGTCAACTTGAAATGTCAAATGCAAAACCAACCAAAACACCAATGACTCTTGATTTCCTAAAGGGTGATGCATGTGAGGAACCTTGTCCTCAACCTGCATTGTATCACTCAGCTGTAGGAAGTTTGCTACACTTAACACAATGGACACGCCCTGACTTAGCTTACTCAGTTGGAGTGCTTAGTCGTAAGGTTGCCAAACCATCCATGCGGGATTGGACAGGTTTAAAGAGGGTCCTACGCTATCTTAAAGGCACAGCTGATCTTTGTCTCAAAATATCAGCCACCAAGGCTGAAATGCCTGTGATTTATGCTGACAGCTCTTTTGCAGAAGAGAGAGACAGAAAGTCTGTGAGTGGTTTTGTTTGTTTGTTTGCAAATACACCCATTGCCTGGAGAGCAAGAAAACAAACATTAATTGCCGTTTCTACCTGCGAAGCCGAATTCTCGGCCCTCAGTGAGGCAATCAATGAAACGTATTGGTTAAAACAATTGTTTACAGATTTATCTGTAAATATAAATACACCAATAACAATGTATGAAGATTCCCAATCCTGTCTATCTCTAGCTGCTTCGGAAAATGTCAATAATCGCACGAAATACATCCATGTAAAATACCAAAATGTGAGGCATGCAATTCAGGAAAAATTTATACAATTAGAGTATTGTCCATCTGAACTAAATATCGCAGACGTTCTCACGAAAGCACTTTCTCCAACAAAACATACAACCATGGTAACCAGATTGGGATTGGAGCAAATGTGTCTGAAATAAAATCATTTGTGTCTCTGTGTGCTTTTGAAATAACAGTTTTCCCCCACAGTGTTTCAAAAAATCCATGCGGAAGGGGTGTTAAGGTTATTTGGTTAAAGCATTCTATGCAGAATTAAACGCATGGCATTTTCTTCCACTGTGTCTGGCCAGAGAGTGGAAAAATACAAGTGAAAACAATCTACATTGTTTTCCGCATTGTAAGTTTGGTTCTCAAAACATCTGAGACGTAGATGGCAGGTGCTGAGATATCTCTAGCTAGACAAAATAAACCCGTAATCAGAATCGTTCTCAAAAAAGGCCAATACACAACACTGCCATCGTGTGACGCTTTATAGTAAGTACAATTACTACCAGAAATGCTATACTAAAAGAGATGCTCATGTTTAAACCAATCACATGTGAGCTATGAACCATGGGTAGTCCTTTATACTTATGTTCTACACATATATGTCTTCTGTTCTTTATGTAGGCTGCTATCTGCATGTACTTGTATCTGAACTGTAACCATGCCTGGTCTTTGCACAGACCATGATGTTATTCTTTCCTCACTTCTGGTGATGGAACTCTGCTTATGCTTTGATTTTACCTTTTTGCAATAATGCACTATACATCCATTATTGCCTTATGCTATCAATAAAGATATTGTTAGCCTTACAACACGTTGTTTGGATTACTTCATTGCCTGGAACCCCGCATAGTTAACCATCACCTAACAGGGAGTTCCTCTATTTAGTCTTACAATTATTGAATTACGATCCGAGTAGGTAGGAGCTGCCACCTCCAAATCTAACAGATTTGGAGGTGGCAGCTCCTACCTACTTGGATCGTAATTCAATAATTGTTGGCTAACAATGAATTAGAAATCCAAAACATGTCTACCCTTCAGTGAGTGTTAAAAACTGAAGGGGAAAATATTCTCTCTCTGTCTCTCTCTGTGATGTTTTTATCTCCATATGTACAAGAAAGACAACAATGACTTATACTGTAACTGTGTTGTTTTGATTTTTTCTATATGTAGAGAAGAATTATTTTATATAGAGAAGAAAATCAATTAACATCTCCAAGAATTAAGGTATCACCTTCTGCAATCTCAAGAGGTATTTGAAAAAAATTCATAAAACTTTACTTTGTTATCATTTGGAGCATAAATCGTTACATTTTTGAAGAAACCAAAACAAGAAATCTGGAGCACCAACATTCATACATAAAATGGCTGCATACACTTTAAAACCTTTTGCCACAATTATAATATACATAGATAATATACATAAACCAGTATAAAGAGTTACACAAATAGTTGTGGGAGTTGTATGCTAAGTGTTATCTTAGCATACATAATTCACTGCATTTTGTCACACCATCTTTAGTAATTCATGCTTATACAATCACTTCATATTGCTTAATTTTAAATATAATACCATTTAATATAAAAATACCTGGTCAAAGTTTTTATTTAAAAAAAAACAAAGATAAAAAACAAAAACAAAAAACCCCACTACAAACAAAAAAACACTAAAAGTGTAAAAACACAAAAGAAAAGACTTTTAGAAAGTTACATACATACAGGTGACTTCCAGCTTTCAACAGCAAGAATATACAGCAATTCCCATGAACAAACCCTTCCTCTATATCAAACCATAATCACATTATTTCTATAAATCCCTCCATTAACACATATACAAATCTCTAATACAATTGCTTCTTCCCCTTACATAATATATATATATACACATATTTAAATGTCTACTTCAAAGTTCCCTCCCTCTTAAAAAATTATAGAAACAAATAAATTGTCTGCCTTTATAATAAACAATCTTAACCCTATTAGATCTAAAAACAGTATAAAACATTATTATATCTTATCAATATCCTTTTAAGTTTTACAAATCTATAACCCTATAAATCCTAATCCAAACCATAAGAAAAGGAAAAAATCATATTAGTCTCATTATCAATCCAATTAAATATTCTTAATTTTTATAAATTGTCCGCCTTTATAATTGACAATCTTAACCCTAATTATGCTTAAAAACAGTATAAAATATTACCAGAACTTGTCAATACCTTTTAAATCTTAGAAATAAAAAATCCTGTAAATCATGTTAATCTCATTGTCAGTCCAATTAAATATTCTTAATTTTTTACCCCTCCTCAAAATATACCAGGGTATTTAAATATTTCATCATTACACCAACAGCATTTTTTTACAAAGATCCAACAGCCCCCAAAGATACAAACTTTCCAGCGAAAGAGAAAAAAACCTCCCACATAACATACTCTTCTTTCCCATAAGACTGATTGAAATAATCATAACATTTCCCCAGCTTGGCAGTTCCTTGTGCAGTCTTAAGGTTAAACAATCGTTTTAACCCCATAAACACCAATCCAGAGTTTTCAGCTGAGAGTATTTCAATTTCCCTCACAACAGTAAAATCGCCATCTTTTCCAACGTCGTCGTCGTCTTCTATCATAGTATTTTCATATAGTTGTTTCATTTTAGCTAGAATCTCATCTCGAATGTCCCAAACAGTCTGTATAATGGTTTGACAGCCCTTTGAGAAAATATCTTCTTGCTGACAACGTAATTCTCTGAGATCTTCTTTAAAATCTTTCATTATTCAAACAGTAAATTATAGCACACCCTAAAGAGTTAACTCACAAAAATAGACGTTAATGAATTAATCCAAAATTAACCAAAGAAAATATACTAGCAGACAGCTCGAAAAAAGTAAACAGAAAGCCAGAAGTTTAGAATGAGAAATTAAAAACAATGTGTAGAAGAAACACTCCAACCTTCAAATTCAGCAACAAAGGTAACAACGGAAAGGCAATGTTACAGCTCTCAATATAACCCAGATGGGAAAAAAAGCCAAAACATTACGTTTTACATGTTCAGATTGAACTGTTTTTTCCTCAGTTAAAGTAGTTTGGAAAGGCAAGGAGAGGTTGAAGGAGGTTTCTGCTTCCCTGGAAAAAAATCTGTTAAGGAATGCTCAAGTCCTGAAGACAGAAGATTCCAGCTATTTAATACGAAAAGAGAAAAGACCCCAGGCAGTGTGTTATGTGTAAATCAGGTCCTCTCTCTCTGATCTGCCTCCCTTTTCAAAAGAATGTTGTAAGGAGCTAACTGGAAGCTGTTCTTGAAAATGTCACAAGCGGCTTCTGGTGGGAATGGCGGCTTGAACAGTGTCTCTTTGCAATTTAGCTTCGCAAGTAGACCTGATGTTTTAGGGCTCAGGCAGGATTCCCTGGAGCCCAGAAGTGTTCCCTGGATAAAGGAGAACCCTAGGAATTACCCCATGTCCTCCGGATGGCTGGTCATAGCCAGAAGATCGTAAACGGAGTTCATAGATCAAGCGGTGAGTGATCAGCTGGGAGGTGGGATTGTCATCCTTTCCCAAGCCGCGTTGCAGCTGTTTAAATGGACTTTAAAACTGACCACCCCATTTCTTAATGCACCAATTTATTTGCCTTTTCTTTGTTTAAAAGAGGCGTTTTCCAACACAGAGATGAGATTTCTCTTGGTAACTTTTACATTATTTCTGAAACTTAACTGTTGAGCATTTGAACTTGGTTTTCTACTTTACGTTTTGGGCAAAAAGAACCAAAAGCTGAACTGTGGATTTATTTTATAGAAGCAAAGGACTATATTTTTAATGGATTTAATTGGTGGTATTTTTATTGTTTCCTTTTGGGATTTAACAAATCTGTCCTGTTGGAATTGGAACTTTCATGGCTATCATGAGAAAGTGAGTGTTGTTGCTTTTTTCTTAACGAGTTAATTTGATACTTCCCATAAACACCTCTAGTGGCAAGACTTTCATTTTTGAACGATCTCAGTTTCTAGTATTTTTCCACTGACTTTAAGATTTGGCTGTATTGACTAATTTTAACCACTAGAGGGAACTAATCATGGCTTCTAGGAGACCACCTCGTTGTGGTTCTGGTGATGGGGAGATGATGAGAAATATGATCGATGAAATTTCCAATACCTTTAAACAATCTTTTGATGCCTTTGAGAATAAAATGGAAAATAGATATTCTGACTTTGAGAAAAAGATTGAACATCAAATGGAAAAAACTGCTGGAGAGGTGAAACAAGTAACGGATCAAGTGGAGGTGTTAGAGAAACTAAGATGGATAATACTGAGCAAGAGAGAGAAAAAGAGCTTGATAAAATGGCCCTGTTAGAACTTAGGGACATGGATTTTTGTCTGAGACTGAGAGGAGTTCCTGAGGTGAAAGGGGAGAATATTGTTGAAAAAATCCTACAGGCTTTGGCAAAATTATTGGATTGGGAGGAAGATAGAATGGAGGAGGAATTAGATAAAAGTTTTTCGCATCAACTCAAGATATGCAGCTGTAAATAATAAACCACGAAATGTTTTGGTTCATTTTGTTAGAAGGAAAATAAGAGACCAGGTTTTGCAAACTCACTTTGAATCAAGATTAAATATTGACAATGTGGATATAATTGTTTTGAAAGAGATTCCTGTAAGGATTTTGAGGAAGAGAAAAGACACTGCTTTTTTAGCAGAGATTCTGAAAAAGAATAAAATTGTTTTTTGATGGGATAGATTGGAAGGTGTAAATGTTACGTTCCAACAGCAAAGATTCACACTGACCTCCATCCATAAGGCCAATGACTTTCTTGCTAGATATGGATCAGGTTTGAATTGCGGTGTAGATGAGAAACCTGCACCTGGAACTAGACCCCAAGAATCTGCTCTACAAGGTGTAGACATGCATGCTACATCTAAGGACTTTGATGAGATGTCTGCTTAATCATGGCTTGCACTTACCTTACTTGGAATGTGAATGGGGCAAATGCCCCGCACAAAAGAATTTTTTTTTCATTATTTGAAGAAATTAAACCATGATGTGATATGCTTACAGGAGACTCATATAAGGAAAAAAGATATTAAATATTTGATGAATAAAAATTTGGGAGAGGAATTTATTTCAGCAGGTTTGAAGAAGATAAATGGACTTGTAATATATGTTAAACCACAACTGAAACCATGTTTATTGCTTTCTGACGAACATGGAAGATATGTAGCAGTGGAAGTCGAGCTTAATGGACATAAATCTATTGTCAGGATAAATGTACCAAATGAGGATAAAAGTAAATTTTTTAGGCATCTTCTGAATGAATTGTCATATTTTTCATATCAAAGCTGGTGTCTACTAGGAATTGGAATGGTGTAACTTCCCCACGATTGGACAGGACATCTGAAAACGAAATTAAGCTTAAACAAGGAAGACTCCCACAGTCCTTCTTTGACATGATAGACAATTTGGCATTAGTAGATTCCTGGCGACACAAAAATGGATTGGCAAGGGAATATACCTTTTACTCAGAAAGACATAAATCCTTTTCAAGAATTTCAAGATATGGATTTCAAATAATTTAGCCAATAAAATTTGTAAGGTTGATATTTTACCAAAGACTTTCTCTGATCACAATCCAGTAAGTTTGAAAATAAAGAGGTCATCTATGGCTTTTAGATGGAGATTGAATGAAGGTATTTTATAAAGAGAAAACGTTTTGGTTGATTGTAAGAGGAGTTTAAAAGATTTTTTTGACATCAACTTGGACAAAGAGAGTGACCTAAAAACTGTTTGGGACACCAGTAAGGCAGTTATGAGAGGTCACTTTATTTACCATAATTGTAATATAAAAAAGAAGTACCGTATTTTCCGGCGTATAAGACGACTTTTTAACCCAGGAAAATCTTCTCAAAAGTCGGGGGTCATCTTATACGCTGGGTGTCGTCTTATAGGGCGGGTGCAACTCCACTTCCCCGCCGCACAGCTGATCCCCAGCGCACAGCTGATCGGCGCCGAGATTTTCCACCCGGGCCCTCCCCCCCCCATACATCTCCAAGCTTTAGCAGAACAAACCATGAAGGAGGAGGAGGAAGAGGGTGGTGGTGATGATGGGGGGAGGTTTGAAAAAGCAGATCCAAGCGCAAAAGTTACTGAGTCATTTCAGCCTCCCTCCCTCTCGCTCTCTTTCCCTGGTGATGGATCAGTGCCGGGGGGGGGGGGTCGGGAGGGAAGGGAGGAAACGGCAAGGGAGGGAGCGGAGGGAGGGAGGGAGCGGAGGGAGGGAGGGAGCGGAGGGTGGGACCTCCCCCCATCATCACCACCACCCTCTTCCTCCTCCTTCATGGTTTGTTCTTCTAAAGCTTGGAGATGTATTGGGGGGGGGCGGGTGGAAAATCTCGGTGCCGATCAGCTGTGCGCCGGGGATCATCTGTGCGGCGGGGAAGTGGAGTTGCTCAGTACTCACTCAGTAACTTTTGCGCTTGGATCTGCTTTTTCAAACTTCCCCCCATCACCCTCCTCCTCCTCCTCCTCCTCCTCCTCCATGGTTTGTTCCGCTAAAGCTTGGAAATGTATTCTTCACCCCTCTGCCTTGCCCAGGTAATTAAAGCTTTCTTTAAATCGTTAAAGCTTTCTCACCCCTCCCCACAATATTCTCCTTCACACACACACCCCGCGCTGCTGCGCTTCGCATTACTACGGTATTCGCTTTCTACTACGCTTCCCTGTTTTCTCCCTGCAGTTTTTTACTTTCTACTCCGCTTCCCCACCACACAGCTGATTGGCGTGGATATTTTCCACCCCGGGGCTGAGCAAGCTGCAGGTTTTGAAGAGGGGTAGTCTTATACGGCGAGTATATCCCAAACTCTATACTTTAACTGGAAAAGTTGGGGGTCGTCTTATACGCCCAGTCATCTTATACGCCGGAAAATACAGGTATCAACAAAAAATGTAAACTATCTTGGATCAAATTAAAGTAAAAGAAATTGAGTTACAGAAAAACCCAGTGGATACTGGTATTTTACACCATCTTAAATTATTACACCAACAATTATCTATGTTGACTGTGACAGAAATTGAGACAAAATTGAATTATGCTAAACAGAGACATTTTGAGTTTGCCAATAAACCTGGAAGATGGTTGGCCTATAAATTAAGGAAGGAAAGAGAAAAGAAAATGATATTAAAAATTCAAGAAGGAAATATTGAATTAATGGATAATGAAGGAATTAAGAAATCGTTCCACAACTTTTTTTCCCAATTTGTATAAAAGGCAAGACGTTTCTCTGGAAAAGATAGATGAGTATTTGGAGTATATGGAGAAACAAAAATTACCAAAACTATCACGATCACAGAAATTATTAATGAACAATCCTATAACTACTTTTGAAATAGTGGAAGCTATAGAAAGAACCAAACCCGGGAAAGCACCAGGTCCAGATGGTTTGCCAGTGTTGTATTATAGGTGCTTTGAGGATCATCTTCTTCAGCCTTTTCAAAGATTGATGAATTCTATTTTGCAGGGCTCTGCAATGCCTGACTCTTGGAAAGAAGCCAATATTGCACTTTTACCAAAAGAAGGTAAAAAGGTAAAGGTTCCCCCCGCACATTTGTGCAGTCGTGTCCGACTTTAGGGGCCGGTGCTCATCTCTGTTTGTTAGCCGAAGAGCCAGCGTTGTCCAAAGACACTTCCACGGTCATGTGGCCAGCATGACGCACGCAGAACGCTGTTACCTACCCACCGAAGTGGTACCTATTAATCTACTTGCATTTGCATGCTTTCGAATTGCTAGGTTGGCAAGAGCTGGGGCGAGTGCGGGAGCTCACTCCGTCACGCGTGGCTAGGATTCGAACCTCCGAACTTGCGATCTTCCGATCGACAAGCCTGGCGTCTTACCCGCTGAGCCACCACGCCCCTGGGTCACCAAAAGAAGGCCAAGATATTACTCTAAGAATTATAGACCAATTTCATTGTTGAACAATGATTATAAAATATTTGCTTCAATATTGGCTGAAAGAATGAAGAAAATTTTACAGGACTTTATTCACCAAGATCAATGTGGGTTTCTACCCAAAAGACAATTAACAGACAATGTGAGAATAGTTTTGGACATTATAGAATATTTACAACACCACAATGAACAGCAAGCAGCTCTCATCTTTTTAGATGCAGAGAAGGCCTTTGACAATTTGAATTGGACTTTTATGTTCAAAGTTTTGGAAAATATGGAGTTCGGAGATAATTTTATTCAAGGAATTAAATCAATTTATGTGCCTCAAAAAGCATGTATTATTGTAAATGGCGATTTAACTGAGCTTTGTCATATACAGAAAGGAACAAGGCAAGTATGTCCTTTGTCACCTTTACTCTTTATCTTAGTTTTGGAAGTCCTGAATAGAGACATTAGACAAGACGATCAAATAAAGGGTTTGAAGATAAAGAAGGAGGTCTTTAAACTGAGAGCCTTTGCTGATGATTTAGTTTTAATATTACAAGACCCTTTGAATGTTGTTGAACATTTGATGATGAAATTAAAGGAATTTAATTCCTTTAAAGGAATTTAATTGGAAGCATGACTTCAGCAGCTCTTCAGCACTGTGGACCTGCTGACCACAAGGGAGCAGTGGGCAGAGTTAAGGACTTATTCTGCCCCCTCCTTTGTCACTCTCCTTGTTCTTTGTGAGACTGCAGTCTTGAGTTACTTCTTTCTACTTTTATTTATGGAACAGGTGCTTTCTGACTCTTCTCCTGGTAGGGTGGGATAGGCTCCTCTTATCCCTACAGTGTATTTCTTGTAACTAGATCTCCTTTCCATTACAGCTCTACAACCTGCTTCACTAATCTTTGCTCAGATCAGATTCCTGCTTTCAGGAACACTCTCTCACATGCACACACAAAACACTTCCACCTCCAATAACATGGGAAAATACTAAGACGATGACTAGAGCCACCAGCTCCACAGCAAAGATTGCAGGGGGTGGCAGGCAGTTTGATAGGAAAAATCAGAGACAATGGCCCAGTGAATAATTAATTTAGAAGTACCCACTCTCTGGGAATGATCCTGCAAAGAAGAGGGGATAGTATCTCAACAGCTAAATGGAACAGTCCCATTTTTAATTAAAAAGCCAAAAAGACTTCCAGGTTGTGGGGCAACTATACTCCTTCCCTTAGTTTCCAACACTGCTCCTGAAGTTGATAAGGTAGGAAGATGGACCTGGGTGAAGGTAGGAAACAAACAAAATACAGTTTGGGTCTCTCATTTTCTCTCTGTATGAATTACTCAAGGGTTGTTGTTTAAGTCAAGGAGCCATGTGTCCCACTTTTAGTTGATCCAGAGGTGGTCAGCGTGGTGTCTGCAAGGCCTATGGTGCGTCTGATAACCCCAGATGGTTTCTGTGGGATCCTAATGGCCCAAATCTTACGCAATTGTCTGCTCTCATGACAGTTCAGTGTTCTCATCTGGAATCTTGAACAATTTTAGTCAAGGACCCTAAAGTCATTTGAGATTTACGGATCTTGCAAGATGTTGGCCTTCAAAAAAAATTATATTCATTGGCAAAAAACAAAACAAAAAAAAACATGGTGCCTGAGAAAATTGCTAACCCCTTTTATTTTTTAATTATTTTATTCCATAATATACAAACAACTAGAAAAATGAAAATATGCAAAATGCAAAACAATATACCAAAAAAAAAATCTGAAAAAGAAACTCGGAAGGGGAGGAAACCGAAATAAACAGATGCAGAGAGAAACCAACTATGCATGTTATAATAGACATAAAACAGTGACTCAGTTATTAAACAAATTAAACCTTGCCCATTCAATTGATGAATCTTTCCATTGTGTCAATAAACAGCTAACCCGATTTAATCACTGTTCTTGACTGGTTATGAAGTTGGGAAGGGTAGGGATAGGGACGATTGCCCATGTGAGCCACTAGGTGGCACTGTTTGGTAGAAATCCAAAAATGGAGACTCTGGAAACAGGATTCCCAAATCTTGCTATAGAGAGGTAGGCAATCTTTTGGTTTGTAGCCTTTGCCTTTTTGGAAACACACCTCAGGACACTTCTCCACCATGGTTGTATGCACTGCAGTAGGACTTCATGCAGGGCTACCCAATTTGGACTATAGATATCTGGATGACCTCTAGATAGCAGCACAAATATAGAAAATCTTAAAATTTTAACTGCCATCTAGTGGTCATCCAGATATTTGCAGCCCAGATCTGGTAGTTCCAATCCATAGCCCCTTCATGATGGAATATTTTCCTGTGCACTTCCCGTTTCCTTCAGACAATGCCAGCTCCATTTTAAACAGAACCCCTTTAGAGAGACATTCAAACATCAAACAGAAACATTTGTTTTATGGCCAAAGTACTTCAACAGGTATTTTCACTACATAGTTGAGGTAGGCTATTTTGTTCATTGTATTCAACTGGCTCCTGCCGTGACTGAGGCTCTGTAGGCCTTTTTTTTAATCCTGAAAAGTAACTGCAGTTGGCTTTGGCTGCTTATCCCACTGAGTTGCAACTTCTTTTGTACTCAAGAGGTAAAAGACATGAGGACCAACTAAGAAGATGAAAGTTTAGGGGGAAAAAGCAGCAGAAATTGTGAAAAAAACCTTTTAGCTGGTACTCCAACCAGCCAGAATGTGAAAGAAACTGGTTTATGTTTGGAAATGAACATTAGATAAGCTTGCCTCAATATAGGCACATTTTTTATTTTTAGTAATCCATGAAATTGATTAAAAAATTGATACTCAAATTCAATTTTATTACACCTGAGGCCAGCATGCTTAGAAACAAATAAGCAAACAAAACACACACACACACATATTCTATACAGATTTATAGTATCTATAAAAGCATCTACTGTATAATTGAAGTATCTACAAATCTATGTAAAAATTATGTTACATAATTAAAATAATTGTACTAGTAATCTTGTGGAGTCCTTGGTGCTCTCTGAGCTTGGTGGTTTGCTTGCAAACATTTCATTACCCAACTAGGTAAAATCATCAGTGCTAGTGAGTGTGGGATTTGTCCTGTAGGAGCAAACCCCACACTCACTATCACTGATGATGTTACCTAGTTGGGTAATTAAACGTCTGCAAGCAAACCACCAAGCTCAGAGGGCACCAAGGACTCCGCAGTTCAACCCTGAGCTACATATATTCTCTTCTACTAGTAATCTTATTATGCTAGAGGTTCTCCCACACACACAAAAAACAGTATCAGTATCATTCCTAACTATGATGATGCTAAAATGGCAAAATATGTGTTGTGACATCGCAATGCAAGCTCTGCCCTTTTGTACTTGTACACATACATAGTGCAGAGTTTGCATAGTGATGTTTCCTCAGTCCCCCACTGCCCACAGATGCCTATGGCAGTATTGTTAGGGATAATACTCTGATGTTACATCAGAAACTGAAACTGCTTAAACAATGTTTCATGTGTCAAAATATGGATTCTGAGCCTTGGTCCCTCCCTGTTTCCCCCTGAAAATTGTTTGTTGTAGGTCCAGAGTTCATAATTTTGTTTTAGTACAATGCTGAGATTTAATTTCTTCTGTTTTCAATGTCAACTTTTTCCTGCCTGTTTCTCCTAAACAGGAAAAATGAAGAAATGCTACATTCCTTAGGGTTCAACAACTTGTAAAACAAGTATTACATGTATTTCATTTTAAAATCTCTCTCTCTCTCTCCAGATGTAGTTGAACTACAATTTTTATCACCACTGACCATGAGCTATGCTGCCAGGAGGACTGGTGGAAGCTGGAGTCATACTTTGGCCGAAGGGCCATCGATTCTCTGTTATTGAGTTAGAGCACCAGGGAACACAACGCTCTGAAAATTATTTCCAACATGCATTCAAGGTAGAGGGTGCTTCATACAGCAGTCTGCTTATTAAGTAGGGACATAATTATAATTGCTTCCCCTAGCAGTATTTATCCTTTTTATTTATTTTATATACTGTTCCAATCCCTAGGCCTCTGGGTGGTACACAAAAAGCAAAAACAGAAAAAAATACTGGAACACAAAGAACATACAATAATCATAAATGTAAGAAACAGTGGTCTCCCAACAATCATACTATGGCCCAAGGCCTGAAGGAGTCTTCAGGGTCTTTCTAAACAAATGACTCAAGCACAGCATGTTGCAGAGGGTATTGTCATGTCCGGGCCCAATGGGGCAGGAATCTCAATAGGGCTTCTTTGATGACCAGACTGGATGAACAGAATGTTTGGTAAGACAATTCCTAGACATCCCAGTACCACACTGAAAGTTGTTTTTGTTGTTTATTCATTCAGTCACTTCCGACTCTTCGTGACTTCATGGACCAGCCCACGCCAGAGCTTCCTGTCGGCCGTTGCATCCCCAGCTCCCCCAAGGTCGAGTCTGTCACCTCCAGAATATCATCCATCCATCTTGCCCTTGGTCGGCCCCTCTTCCTTTTGCCTTCCACTTTCCCTAGCATCAGCTTCTTCTCCAGGGTATCCTGTCTTCTCATTATGTGGCCAAAGTTCTTCAGTTTTGCCTTTAATATCATTCCCCCAAGTGAGCAGTCTGGCTTGATTTCCTGGTGTATGGACTGGTTTGATCTTCTTGCAGTCCAAGGCACTCTCAGAATTCTCCTCCAACACCACAGTTCAAAAGCATCTATCTTCCTTCGCTCAGCCTTCCTTATGGTCCAGCTCTCGCAGCCATAGGTTACTACAGGGAATACCATTGCTTTAACTATGCGGACCTTTGTTGTCAGTGTGATGTCTCTGCTCTTAACTATTTTATCAAGATTTGCCATTGCTCTCCTCCCAAGAAGTCTTCTGATTTCCTGGCTGCAGTCAGCATCTGCAGTAATCTTTGCACCTAGAAATACAAAGTCTGTCACTGCCTCCACTTTTTCTCCCTCTGTTTGCCAGTTATCAATCAAGCTCGTTGCTATAATCTTGGTTTTTTTGAGGTTTAACTGCAACCCAGCTTTTGCACTTTCTTCTTTCACCTTCGTCATAAGGCTCCTCAGCTCCTCCTCGCTTTCAGCCATCAAAGTGGTATCATCTGCATATCTGAGATTGTTAATGTTTCTTCCAGCGATTTTAACTCCAGCCTTGGATTCCTCAAGTCCAGCACGTCGCATGATGTGTTCTGCGTACAGGTTGAATAGGTAGGGTGAGAGTATACAGCCCTGTCGTACTCCTTTCCCAATCTGAAACCAGTCTGTTGTTCCGTGATCTGTTCTTACCATTGCTACTTGGTCGTTATACAGATTCCTCAGGAGGCAGACAAGATGACTTGGTATCCCCATACCACCATGAACTTGCCACAATTTATTATGAACCACACAGTCAAAGGCTTTAGAATAGTCAATAAAACAAAAATAGATGTTTTTCTGAAACTCCCTGGCTTTCTCCATTATCCAGCAGATATTGGCAATTTGGTCTCTAGTTCCTCTGCCTTTTCTAAACCCAGCTTGTACTTCTGGCAATTCTCGCTCCATGAATTGCTGGAGTCTACCTTGCAAGATCTTGAGCATGACCTTACTGGCATGTGAAATAAGTGCCACTGTTCGATAGTTTGAACATTCTTTAGTGCTTCCCTTTTTTGGTATGGGGATATAAGTTGATTTTTTCCAATCTGATGGCCATTCTTGAGTTTTCCAAATTTGCTGGCATATGGCATGCATCACCTTGACAGCATCATCTTGCAAGATTTTAAACAGCTCAGCTGGGATACCGTCGTATCCTGCTGCCTTGTTATTAGCAATGCTTCTTAAGGCCCATTCAACCTCACTCTTCAGGATGTCTGGCTCTAACTCACTGACCACACTGTCAGAGCTATCCCTGATATTATTATCCTTCCTGTACAGATCTTCTGTATATTCTTGCCACCTTTTCTTGATCTCTTCTGCTTCTGTTAGGTCCTTGCCATCTTTGTTTTTGATCATACCCATTTTTGCCTGGAATTTACCTCCGATGTTTCTAATTTTCTGGAAGAGGTCTCTTGTCCTTCCTATTCTATTATCTTCTTCCACTTCCGCACATTGCTTGTTTAAAAATAATTCCTTATCCCTTCTGGCTAACCTCTGGAATTTTGCATTTAATTGGGCATATCTCCCCCTATCACAGTTGCCTTTTGCTTTCCTTCTTTCTTGGGCTACTTCAAGTGTCTCAGCAGACAGCCATCTTGCCTTCTTGGTTTTCTTTTTCTTTGGGACGTTTTTTGTTGCCGCCTCCTGAACAATGTTGCGAACTTTTGTCCATAGTTCTTCCAGGACCCTATCTACTAAATCAAGTCCCTTAAATCTATTCTTCACTTCCACTGCATATTCATTAGGAATATTAGTGAGCTCATATCTAACTGATCTGTGGGTCTTCCCTATTCTCTTTAGTCTGATTCTAAATTGTGCAATAAAAGGTTCGTGATCTGAACTACAGTCAGCTCCAGGTCTTGTTTTTACCGACTGTATAGATGTCCGCCACCTTTGGCTGCAAAGGATGTAGTCAATCTGATTTCGGTGTCGACCATCTGGTGAAGTCCATGTATAAAGTCGTCTTTTAGGTTGTTGGAAGAGAGTGTTTGTTATGCACAGTGAGTTGTCTTGGCAAAATTCTATCAGCCTATGTCCTGCTTCATTTTGTTCTCCCAGACCATGCTTGCCTGTAACTCCAGGTGTCGTCTGACTACCCACCTTAGCATTCCAGTCTCCTGTAATGAAAATAACATCTCTTTTTGGTGTATTATCTAGTAGGTGCTGCAGATCCTCATAGAACTGATCTACTTCTGCTTCTTCAGCATCTGTGGTTGGGGCGTATATTTGTATCACTGTGATGTTAAATGGCTTACCCTGAATTCGAATTGAGATCATTCTATCGTTTTTTGGATTGTATCCAAGCACTGCTTTAGCCACTTTATTATTAATTATGAAGGCTACTTCATTTCTTCTGTGGTCCTCTTTTCCACAGTAGTAGATCTGGTGGTCATCTAATGTGAAGTGGCTCATTCCAGTCCATTTCAGTTTACTGACACCCAAAATGTCTATATTTAATCTTGTCATCTCACCAATAACCACATCCAATTTGCCCTGGCTCATAGATCTTACATTCCAGGTTCCTATGGTGTGTTGATCTTTAGAACATCGGATTCGTCGTTCACCACCAGCACCGTCGGCCGCTAGCCGTCCTTTCGGCTTTGAGCTAGCTGCGTCATCACATCTGGGGCTAGTAGAACGTATCCTCTGTTCCTCCCCAGTAGCATTTTGACCATCTTCCGACCTGGGAGTCCAATCTTCCGATGGTATACCGACATATCTCTGGTTGTACTGATCCATTTAGTTTTCACAGGAAGAATACTGGGGTGGGTTGCCGTTACTTTCCCCAGGGATCGTATTTAGTCTGACCTCTCTTCCATGACCTTCCCATCTTGGGTGTCCCTTCACGGTTTAGCTCATGGTGCTCATTGAGGTGCGCAAGCTCCAGCACCACAAGGTAATGATCTCCTTTGCTGGAGTGAAAGTTGTTAAATATGGCTAGATAAAGAGATGGTCTCTTCTGGAGAGGATGAACTTCCCTCAAAGCAGCACTAACCATCTCCTGAATCTAGCCACCCATGCCCCATTGTGGCACCTGAAGGAGCCAGCAAGACATCCATCAAGCCTACATGTGGCAGAGCTCATACTCAAGACCCCCCAATATATAATGGGCCCTGACCTTGATGGCCTTTAGAAAGGCAGTTAAGACCTGGCTCATTCCCCAAGCATTTGGATCTAGTTGAGGGGAATTCCCTATTGGTTGTTTTAATCCATTTTGTTAGCTCAACGTTTTGCACATTTGGGTTATTTTAATGATGTATGGTTTTGTCTTTCTTTTTTCTCTGTTGTTTACTTTGTTGTATGCCACCCAGAGTCACATTGTTTGAGTTGGGTGGCCATATAAATGCTTGTAATAAAAGTGTAATAAACCCTTTTTGCTTCCTCAGATTCCACAAGCTCAAAAGTATTCAGATCATAACACAAGATGCTCCCCACTTGTCTCACTTGGACATGCAGAACTGGCATCCAAAGCAGAGGAAATACAAGCTATTTTACCTACAAGAAAACCCCCCCCCCATGATCTAAATGGCTGCGGGCACTTTGCCTAACCCATGTTAGTACCCATGACCTATACCTCTGATTATGGTTTAGATCAGGGCTTTCCAAAGTTTTCCCGCGGCGACACACCAACCGCCGTTGGTGTGTCACCGCGGGAAAACCCGGAAGTGCCGCCATTGCGGCAGCACGCAAAAACCCAGAAGCGCTGCTGCCGCTTTCGGGTTTTTGCACGCCGCCGTTGGTGTGTCGCCGCGGGAAACCCCGGAAGCGCTGATGATGTGTGGCGACACACTTTTGTGTCACGACACACAGTTTGGAAAGCTCTGGCCTCACCCAACGTTCCCCTCAAAGGTCTAAGTCACTCAGAGCACAGCCTCCAGTCAGGAGAGTGCAGGTGTGGGGAAGCGTTGAGGCTTTGCCATTCTCATTGGCAGAGTAGGCTTGAACCTGAGTTTGTACCACTGTTCTAGTGTTCACTTTTGGTTTTATATGATGGTTGCTCTAAGCATCTTTTCAGTTGCTTCATCTCCTTGCAAAGTGGAGCTGCTTGCAAGGGGCAGTTGGAGAAAGGCCACATAGGGCAATTTTGTCCAACACCACAGTTGCCTCCATATACTAGAGATTAACTAAGGATGAGACTGCCCTACAAATTGTCAGGAAAATCCCAAGAAGCCTGCTGGAACTCTCCAAACCCACCAGGCACACGGGGCAGACTATTCTAATAGGTCCTCTGTCTTTGGAGAAATCCAGGAAGGCTTTCTCTATTCTTCTACCATCTCCAACTTCTCCATACTTACCAATGTCTACTCTACTTCTTTCCACAAAGAAGTTAATGTACAATCTTGGAGAAAGGGTTGGCTCCTGAACTCTGCTTTCTGGAAGTCTGGCTTCCCACCCAGGTAGCAGGGAATTTGTCTATGCCTTTCCTGTTTGTCCAGTCTTCTACTGAATCCAGTATTTGTTTTCAAAATATTCAAGAGCATAACTTCAGGAAAAACAGCTCTACAAGTTTAGATCAGGGGATCTGAAATCAAGGTATTGTTACATAGTTTGGGGAAGCTACTATACTTAACAGGTAAAATCAGGCCTTTCTTTGCCTAACGTCTTACATATGGAATTCCCAACATGTGAGACTCTAAGTTATTCTTCAGTTTTCATCTAAAAGGAAAGAGAGAGTTGCCATTCTAACCAGGATATAACCGCTTATTAAAATAAGTTTGATAAGCCTAGGAGGGTCATTTGCTTCCGACAGGCCACCTGATCCAGCTATTTAGACAAGCAGCTGTTTCTTTTCTTGCCTCTATGAGAATGGAGCTATGGAGCAATGGGCCAGTCACTTCCTCCAGCTACAGGCTAAACTGATAATGCAACTTGTCAAATACCTTAAATAAAAAAAACTTGTTTCTTAGGAATTAGCATTATTTAATTTTTATCCCTCCTTTATTATTTTTATAAATAACTTAAGGCGGCGAACATACCTAATACTCCTTCCTCCTCTTTTCCCCACAACCACCACCCTGTGAGGTGAGTTGGGCTGAGAGTGTGTGACTGGCCCAAGGTCACCCAGCCGGCTTTCATGCCTAAGGCGGGACTAGAACTCTCAGTCTCCTGGTTTGCTATTGGCTCCTTCCTAGGGCTGAGAGAGAGTGACTGGCCCAAGGTCACCCAGCCGGCTTTCATGCCTAAGGCGGGACTAGAACTCTCAGTCTCCTGGTTTGCCATTGGCTCCTTCCTAGGGCTGAGAGAGAGTGACTGGCCCAAGGTCACCCAGCCGGCTTTCATGCCTAAGGCGGGACTAGAACTCTGTCTCCTGGTTTGCCATTGGCTCTTTCCTAGGGCTGAGAGAGAATGACTGGCCCAAGGTCACCCAGCCGGCTTTCATGCCTAAGGCGGGACTAGAACTCTCAGTCTCCTGGTTTGCTATTGGCTCCTTCCTAGGGCTGAGAGAGAGTGACTGGCCCAAGGTCACCCAGCCGGCTTTCATGCCTAAGGCGGGACTAGAACTCTCAGTCTCCTGGTTTGCCATTGGCTCCTTCCTAGGGCTGAGAGAGAGTGACTGGCCCAAGGTCACCCAGCCGGCTTTCATGCCTAAGGCGGGACTAGAACTCTGTCTCCTGGTTTGCCATTGGCTCTTTCCTAGGGCTGAGAGAGAATGACTGGCCCAAGGTCACCCAGCCGGCTTTCATGCCTAAGGCGGGACTAGAACTCACAGTCTCCTGGTTTCTAGCCCGTTGCCTTAACCACTAGACCAAACTGGCTCTCTAATTATGCTAATTATGCATAAGAATAGGAGCCCCGTGGCACTCCAGATATTGCTGAACTAGATTTCTGAGCACCTGTCAGTATAGGTTACACTGCCTAGGACTGGTGGGAATTGTAGTTCAGTAACATCAGGATGTCCCATAGGTTCTCCATCCCTGTTAAGTAATCTGACCAATTCTTCATCTTTTAAGAAATGTTAATAAGCACACGATCCACACACAAAGGCGGGCCCTAATATGCTCCAAGTGTTCAGTGTTTTTCCTAAACTCTTTAACAAAAAGGCGTTGCTCTATATCTCTTTCTGAGCCTCTGGGCTAACTCCATTAGCAAGCTGATAATGCCTCTTGAGAGGATCTGGATTTTGTTTTGGCAGGTGGCTGTTTGCTGTGATCAGTGTGTACATAGCCAATTTGCAATTCAATCCACATTTATTGTGCTGCTACTCCACCATCATCTGGCAGCGTTGCAATGATATTGTTGACAATCTGCTGAGGTGAATTGTCACATGATATTTCACAATCTGCAGAACTCTCTGGGTTCACTCAGTCTAAATTTTCAGGACATTTAGTCAAAAAGGCAAGCTAAATAAGAAGGCATGCAGTTGTGCTCTCTCTCTCTCTCTCTCTCTTTTTTTAAAGGTTCCCCCCGCACATTTGTGCAGTCGTGTCCGACTCTAGGGGCCGGTGCTCATCTCCGTTTGTTAGCCGAAGAGCCAGCGTTGTCCAAAGACACTTCCATGGTCATGTGGCCGGCATGACGCACGCGGAACGCTGTTACCATCCCACCGAAGTGGTACCTATTAATCTACTTGCATTTGCATGCTTTCGAATTGCTAGGTTGGCAAGAGCTGGGGTGAGTGCGGGAGCTCACTCTGTCAAGTGGGACTAGGGATTCGAACCTCCGAACTTGCGATCTTCCGACCAACAAGCCTGGCGTCTTACCCGCTGAGCCACCACGCCCCTATAATTTCCCCCAATATCAGTTGCTAATTTCTCCCCATTCCCGTGGATTCCAATAGGGCACTTCCTCTCACATAAAGCTGTATCACTCCCTAAACATGTGGATGATTGAAGACCCATCACCAACACATTATGTACCCAAGGCTTTGATATGATGCCAGCTCCATGGCCTAAAATGCCACAGTAGATTGGCTTTTAAGTTTGTTCTCCTTTACCCCATTGGAATCTACTATATTTGTTAAGTCTGCTAAATATTATTTCACTCCAAGATGTTTATTGGTCTAAGTCAGGGGTCGGCAAACCATGGCTCGCGAGCCGCATGCGGCTCTTTGGCCCCTTGAGTGTGGCTTTAGCGGCTAGGAGGAAAGGAACAGAGGAGCCGCGGGCACGGAGGGCGCGAGGCAATGGCAGGAGGCGGGGCGACGCTTCGCTCGCCGCCCGTCGCGACTTACTCGGACCCCGGGGAGAGGGCCGCCCGCCCACCCCGTCGAAGAGAGCGACGCGCCGAGGGAACCGCTGCTGCGGGGCGCCGGCAAGTGAAAGCTGGCAGGCGGGTGCGCTCCCCTGCCTGCCCGCGCCCGAGATGCCGAGAGAGCACAGCCGGGCTGGGCGCCCCATCCCGAGAGGCGGCCCGGGCTCGTCCTCCCGCTCTTCCCTGGGGGCTGCGTTCCGGCGAGCGGCTGCGCTTGGCCAGGAGAGGTGGGGGTCCCGAGCGGTGGAGCCCGGGAGCAGCAGGGCCCGGCCGCGGCATTTTTCCCTCTCGGAGGAGGAAGAGGGGGGTCTTCCTGTAGCCCCGAACGGAGGTGCCGCTTCCCCGCCTGGACCGCTGCGCTGCACGGGCTTTGCGGGCATCCGGTCTCCGCGCACAGGCAGGCGTGGCGGGCATGGCGGCAGCAGGCCCTAAGTGTGCGCGATTGGCTCCCGCCCGCAAACCCCGCCCCCTTCCACGCGATTGGCTCCCGCCCGCAAACCCCGCCCCCTTCCACACGATTTGCCCCTGCCCGCAAACCCTGCCCTCTGGCCCTCGAGTGATGTTATAAATGTTATAAATGTCAAAATGGCTCCTGGCATAAAAAAGTTTGCTGAGCCCTGGTCTAAGTAGTATTATCCTATAATGTATAGCTTATTGTAATACAAACTACAGGGTATACCAAAAGTCAGGCCCCATAGGACAATAGATGATCTAAAGGAGACTATCACATTAGAATTTGCGAACATTGCAGAAAATGTTCCACTGCTTAGGAATGTTCAAAGGTCATGTGTCAAATGAGTAAGGAAGTGTTTAGAAGAAAACGGCAACCAACTTGAACATTAGATGTAATTTATATGATAAATTGTCTGTGGGGCCTGACTTTTAGTACACCCTCTATTGTACACTAATTTACAAATGTTTGTATACTGTGGCTGGCAGGCAGTCTGGAGGCCTCAGAATGGCTTGAAATTACATTAAACAATCCCACAAGTCTTCTCCAGTTTTTCCCTGATGCAAGTGATTCATCTATTATACACATCACTGCTATGGCAATAAAGATCTCACAGCTTGCTAGCCTACTGCAATATTCTTCAAATTTTGTTTCTACAAGTTGTGATAAGATTTTCTGGAAATCGGGAAATTGTTTTATCTATTTATATTATATCCCTACTTTCCATTGAGGAGGGCAGGGTACATTACCCCCATCCCTCTCTCTTTTGCTCACTGCCAGCATGGATTCTCACAACTGTGTGATACAGTCTTGAGAGCTAAGAACTGGGCTGGAATCAATCATTGAGCTTCAGGGCTGATTTCAGCTTTGAACTACAGTCTCCAGAGTCCTAGGCCAACGTTCTGAATTGCTGTATTATGTTGGTTCTTCTCCCAATGAGAGGGACTATGACTGGGCTCTCCTATCTTCTAAGCTATAACATGGCTTGTCTGGTTTGGGTTTAGTGTGTTGAGGGAAGCCTGTCACTGTGATTTGCAAAGCCTGGTTATGGCTTAAGGTGGAATATGACGAGAGCTAACAGATTTATTCAACATCCCACGGAGCACAGGTTACCCACCCCATCTTTTTTTTTTGTTGGTCCCTTCGAGTAAGTGTTGACTCCTGGTGACTACCTGGACCAGCCCCTGTAGTTTTCTTGGCAAGCTTTCAGAAGTGGTTTGCCACTGCCTGCTTCCTGGGGCTGAGAGAGGGGCACTGGCCCAAGCTGGCTTTGTGCCCAAGGTGGGACTAGAACTCAGGGTCTCCGGGTTTCTAGCTTGCAGCCTTAACCACTACACCAAACTGGATCTCACCCACCCCATCTAGCTCTTTGCAATGAATGAGCCATATGAAAGGCTTGTGTTGAACAGCATTACTTCAGTTCAGTTCTGAAACTCATTCTTTCAGAGGTTTTCTTAAAAAGTTCCTTCCAGCTTTAAGGAATGTGGGGGTGCAATTTATGTATTGGGATGAGATGCGGGCACCTACTTGAGAGAGCGAGCCAGCATTCACTGGCTGTTTCAGAAGCTCAAGCGCCTCATCCAGGAGCCTTCCAAAGCCAAGTCCTATCGGCTGTCCAGGAGCAGCCACCATGGGTCCTGGGCAGGCCTTTTCTTATTGGCAACTCACTTTCACCTTGGCAGCAGTGCCTCCTTCCCGCCTCCACTCCCTTCAGTGCGAAGCAGCCAAGCTAATGTTAGAGCAGAGAACTCATTTCTACTCACTAATCGGCCTTCTTCACCTCAGTGGTCACTGGGCCCAGTGAGCAATGGAGCTTGAGCAGGGAAGCAAGGCGTGTTGGCAAGCAGCAGCTGCCTCCTCCACTGTGTCTGGAAGTCTAAAAAGCGAAGGGCCAGCGAATAAGCTGCCCCCATAGCCCGTTTGGGAGAGGAACCTGGGAAAGCAGCTGCAAACAGCTGCCGCTGACTCAGCCCTGCGCCCTCTGGACGGTCCCGCCGGTCCAAACCTTCCCATCGCACCTTCCCCGGAGAGAAAGAAGAGAGAAAGCGAGGGTGGGTGTGTTGTACGGCGGGATGGCTGCGCTCCGCTGTTTCTTGTCACCCCGATTAGCTTTGCCCTGCAAGGAGCAGCTCCTGCCGCCGCCTCGGGGTGGCAAGGCTGGCCGCAAGGAGAGGCGCTCCGGTTGCTCCCCAAATATCCCCCAGCGGGCGAAGGCAGGGACCGGGTGGCCGTCTCCGTGGCTGGCTGGCACTGAGCAGGCGGAGCCGCAAGGACATCGCGGGAAGGGCCCAATCTGGCCCTGGCGGGGCTTCCCTGCTCCTGCAAGCCGGCGCCGCACCCGGCGATCTCCGCTCCGCAGAGGAGGAGGGGCTGTTCCTCCACTGCCTTCCTCCTCCCGCGGCCAGCCAGTGGCTCGGGAGGAGGCGGGGCGGGGCAGCCGGCGGTTTCCCGGCAGCCTGGGACGTAGGACGAACAGAGGGGCCGAGAAAGCGGCTGGCTGGGCGCGGAAGAGTTCAGTGGGCGGCGGCCGCCGATCCAGAGCCTTCATCGCCGCGCCCCAGCGAGTTCATTCGTCTTGAAACGGGGAGCGCGGCTCCCGAGAAGCGACGCTTAACTCGCCGCGCTGCTGCCGCCGTGACCGGCGCCTGTCCCCATGGAGGTCGAGATGCCGCAGGTGAGATCCGGCGCCCCGCGGGCAGGGACTTCGCAGCGGCAAAGGAGAGGGTCCGTATGGAGGCAGGGGCTGCCCCAGGCGGTTCCCCAGCAGAGCGCTCCAAGGAGCGGGGGTGGGGTGGGCAAGACGATCCCGGCCTTCCAGCGAGTTTAGCTCTCCGAGTTGGACTCAGAAAGCGGCTTAAGCAGAGGAGGCACCGCCCACTCCTCCCCCGCTCGGGGGCGACTAACGCAGGACGCTCTGGCTTCAGCCTAGCCCCGCCCTCTTATCGTGATGTAACAATCACGTTCTAGCGCGCTGACTCATCGACGTCTCTGCCGGTCTTGGCGAGGTGGGGGAGGGTTTGAAAGAGTGGGAAAGGCGAGCGATTGGGGCTGCTTAAAGTGGGCCGAGTATGGGGCCCCGACGGAAAGTTGATTTAATATGTTTGTTCCTCCTCCAGTGCTTAGTTTCTAGCGATACGTGTGATTGGAGTTTTAAACTGTACTGTATAGGTCTTTTCCTTCAAATAACCGCAGAGATGAGGGTTAAGAACAGAGTTGGCTTTGGTTCCAGGAAGGTTGACGCAAAGCAGAGTTCGTTGCATAGAGTTTACACAACTATGGAATTCCGTGGCTTCGGGTGTGATGGCCACCCATTCACGGCTTTTATGGTGACTTCAGGCACACCCGCGGAAGGCTGGGCTACTGACGGCTACAGTTATCCTGAATCTCTGGCCCTGCACCTTAGAGCCCAGCTGCTGGGGAGGTACCGCGGAGAAAGTCTTACTATTCCCCTTCTGTGTTACATAATGAACGTACTGAATGTTTCTGATTGCCACCTTGTGACAAAATGCTGGACTAGAGGGGACTTTGGCTGGACCTAGCAGAGCTCTTCCTGCGTTCTTGTTTGAGGCTGTTTTTGTTTTGTCTTTTTAACTCTGGAACTTTCTGGCAAAAGACGATGGAAACAGGGTTTGGGCTAAACGGCCTTAGACAATTTGTAACTTGAAAGTCCTTCAAGGAGCAGAAAGAGGGAGAGAAAAAGAAAGGTTTGTAATGGCCCAATTTGTGGTGACCTTGTCATCTTGTGTTATGTATGTGTATGATTGAAGGAGGTTTTCCATAATGCTCGTGGTGTATTAAATCATAATGGTTTTAATAAGGAGCATCCAGAGCACCATGCGTGAAATTACCATGAAACAGGAAAAAGCAGTCATTTTGTAAATACTGAGTTTATTTTGCCATTATGACATGGGTCAGGAACCAGATACTTGCTGTCAGGTATGCAGTCCTCATTAAAGGCTAGAAATGGATTTAGAGCGTTATTTTCCCATGTCAGAATCTTACTTGAATGTAGATGTGCTGCTTTGCCCTATGCTTACAAACTTCCAAAACATTTATTTCAAATACTTTCTAGTGACACGGTTAGTTATAACATAAAAAATATAGATTTTTTCAGTAAATTAAATTTTAACTTATTATAATCCTTTATGTGTTTACTCAGACATAAGTCCTATTATGTTACGTAACTTGTTTCCCCAGAGGGGAGCCTTAATGCTATTGTCAGAAATAAGGAGAAATACATGTTTTGGGCATTTAAGTTAAGGTATTAAAATTATTTCTGATAATTTGATAATAACTAATCTAAAGAGCCAGTTTGGTGTAGTGGTTAAGGCACCAGACTAGAAACCGGGAGACTGTGAGTTCTAGTCCTGCCTTAGGCATGAAGCCAGCAGGGTGACCTTGGGCCAGGTGCTCTCTCAGCCCTCGGAAGCAGGCAATGACAAACCACTTCTGAAAAACCTGCCAAGAAAACTGCAAGGACTTGTCCAGGCAGTCTCCGATAATCGGACACGATTGAATGGATTAAAAAAAAAAATCTAAAGTAACATCAGTATAGATGGGTTTTTGAAGAAGCAAAGAAAAACAAGCAAAATTCAATTAAAATACTCTAAAAACTTTATTTTAAAAAATAAGTATTCACATTGGGTCCAGACATGTACTTCTGCAGACGGAAGAAGCTACCTGGACAAGCAGCAAAACGTTTCAACCAAAAGAAAGAAATCCAGTTGCCATGACTCAACCTACAGACAATTCCACCTGGATGACTGAGAATTTTCATCAACATATTCTGCAAAGGGGTGTCTTCTGTTCATGGAGATCCATGGGAGTCTCTCCATCAGAGGAAGTTCAGGAGGACAGTTTGTTGTTGTTGCTGCCAAATTCCTTATGTTGCCACTTACCACTGGAGGCTGATCTAGCTGTCTGGAGTACCTTCTCAGGATTATGGAAAGTTGCAAGGGGGATGAAGAACTGGCAAAAGTCAACCACCCCCTTCCTTCTATGGGAGTTCTAGTTGCATAAAATCTGAAGTCAGTAGAAATGCTGCAATATCAAATTTCTTGGAGAAGAAAATGGTATTAATCTCTCATCAAAGTGATAAAAGTGTTAACTTGCCTGCCTGAGGAAGGTGTTCCATACATACGGTGCCCAATGAAAATGAACTATCCCTAAATCACCACAGATCTAACCTCCGTACCCAGAAAAGGGCCTCAGTGTGTTTTATGCCGATTGTCAAGCATCAAACATACAAATTAGTGGAACCATCATTAAAAGATTCCCCATAAGCACTGGGAAATTTTGCCTCCAGTTCTGAGATTGTTTCTTATGAATAAATGTTCAAAGAATGTTAATTACATGTCTAAAGGACTGAAAATTACTTTGTGTTATAACTTGAAAGAAAATTTCTACAAGATGATGTATCAATGGTATATGAACCCCAAAAAACTTTCGAAAATGTATGGGACTGTTTCCAACGTTTGTTGGAAATGTAATAAACAAGAGGGGTCATTTTACCATATGTGGTGGACACGTAAGGTTGCAAAGAAATTTTGGAATCAAATACGTACCTTGATGCAGAGTATATTACAAATACAGATTCCGCTTAAACCAGAACTATTTTTGTTGGGGATATTGGATTTACAAATAGAAAAACACCTAGTTAGAATCATACAATATATGGTTACTGCAGCAAGACTTCTTTAGGCACAATTTTGGAAAACTCAGACTTTACCAAAGATACAAGAATGGTTGTTAAAATTGATGGACATGGCAGAAAATGATAAACTCACTTGTTTATTGAAAGAAAGCTCAAGTTGTCATTATCTCAAAAGAGTGGAAACCACTGATGGACTATTTGGGAAATGCAGGAGGGGCGAAGCTTACATGGGATTTGAAGATTAGATTATAAATATAATAGATATAATTCTTATCTATTGCATGAAAAATTAGCACTTAGGACGGATTTTCTTGTTCTTATGACCAGGGATAGATTGGAAGTTATCTATGTTTCATATCTTTTTTTTCCCTTTCTTTTCCTTTACTACACTTTTCCTTTTCTTTTTCTTTTTCTTTTTCTTTTGTATTTCTATTTCTTTTTCTATTTCTAACTTTTAACTGTGTATTTTAAAATTCTAATAAAAATTCATTAAAAAAAATACATGTCTATCCTCCGTTTCCATATTCTTAAATTTTGCGTGCAATGTGGGACATGTCTGTTAGACGTGTGCTTAAAAATACCTCTACAATATTGACTCTAAAACTGATAAGGAGCTGAGAATATATCCTGTGTTTCCACAATCAGACAAACTGCAAAGAGGCATATGGTGCTGTGGAAAGAACAGTGGGATTTTTTGCAGCATTCTTATCTCCCTAGATTTAATTCTTTTTTAAAAAGGTAGGATGGTGTTTTCTATCTCCTGTATTCTCAAGAATGGGAACAAACAATGCCATGGTAAGGTTATTGTACTCTGCTTGAATACAAGGCTTATGTACTTTTATAGCCTGGAAAAGATGATTTGGTCTATCACTGATTTACACTTTAAAGGGTAGCATGGGAAACACAGATCCTAATAAAATTCCCTTGGTGTTTTCCTGACATCTCCCCCACCACCCCATTGTGCTTCTGGCCTCTCAGGATTGGCCTTCTGGGCCTTCAGTTTTATGGTATTGTTAATTATCTACTAACCTAAGTACAAAGGTTGTTACTCTCAATTGCTATATGGGAAGCCAGGTGTGGTGATAAAGAAGGAGACATAGTCTACAATTTCACAAGACATCTACAGTATAGCTGCACAGACCAGTCCCATTTACAGGTTGCCCTTTTTTGCTGGCAGCACTTGAGCAGACTTGTCTAGCTCAGATGTTTGGTCTGCTAGAAGTAGAACCTACAGGGGAATCCCAACTTTGCTGGATGAGGAAACTGGAAAAACAGAAAATCATTTCTGTATTGCTACTAAACCCCCTGCTGCTTGGATGTGTCCATGAAGTCGAAAGGAGTCAAGCTCAACTTAAAAGAGACTTAAACTTTGGGGGAAGTAAAACACATTTTTAAGCTTGTATTTGTCACAACTGCTTGAGGCAAATAACTTGCCTGATTAATTTGTGATGAGGCCCCACTTTGCAGTTTTGAGAGACAACCTGTGACCCATTGGGTCATCGTTTCAGAGATATTTCCTTACCACAGAGCTTTCCAAACTCTGTCGGGACACGTTAGTGTGTCGGCTGCAGTGTCTGGGTGTGTCGCGGCTGCTGCTGCCTCCGAGCCCTGCCAGGATTCCACGCAGGTCCTAGTGCCTGCCTTGTGCCTTGCTGCCTCCAAACCTGCTGTGATTCTGCGCAGGTCCTAGTGCCTGCCTTGTGCCTTGCTGCCTCCAAACCTGCTGTGATTCTGCACAGGTCCTAGTGCCTGCCTTGTGCCCTGCTGTAAGAGTGTGTCGCGAAATGATGCATGTCTAAAAAGTGTGTCACCAACATGAAAAGTTTGGAAAGCTCTGCCTTACCAGATTCCTCAATGCCTTCAACAATGGCAGAGCTTCTAATGTACTGCCTTCACTGGAAAAGTTCTTAAAATTTTAGGGAGATATTCAGAGATGTATCTGGCTTGAAAGTAGCCCAGTCAAACATCGAGTTGAACACAGGAAATGTTCTATGACATTTTGTATTATGTCATAAAATATTTTATGATAATTTTTATGTCATAAAATGTTTTATAACATTTGCCAAATTTCTATTTCATGGGAGTAATGGGTCCTGGATTTTGGATGCTTTCTGTAAGTTAGCCCATTTGAGGTACCTTGGTTCAAAAATTGTTGTGTTACGATGCACCTTTTTTCCTGGTTAAAGATTACAAAGTACAAACACAGAGTTTTAGTTGTATATAGATTGTTTTACCCATGCTGAGGATATTTGTTAAGGCATTCAGAAAAGTAAGAAATACAAAAGGTGAGGCTTTTCTTTCTCTGGCAATTTTATAGAAAAGAAGATTCTGACAGATGAAGTTGATCCTCTAGGGGCAAGACAAGTTGCTAAAACACGCATACACAAATACACTCATTTCTGGACTTATTATGAAAGTTGTTAGAGAGCCAGTTTGGTATAGTAGTTAAGGCACCAGGCTAGAAACCAGGAGACTGCGAGTTCTAGTCCCGCCTTGGTCACAAAGCCAGCTGGGTGACCTTGGGCCACTCACTCACAGCCTTAGGAAGCAGGTAAGGGCAAACCACTTCTGAGATCTTGCCAAGAAAACTGCAGGGACTGGTCCAGGCAGTCGCCAGGAGTCAAGATTGACTCAAAGGCATAAAAATAAAGTTATTAAAACCCTGTTCTTTGCAAATGGTTTTCTTTAGACTCATCATGCCCAGTTTGGATAGGTTGGTGTAGATGCCATGTACAGTCTGTAGCTTGAATCATGTCAACTGGATTTCTATTTTCTCAGTGGAAATGTTTCACTCCTTATCCAAGGAGCTTCTTCAGTCTGAGCAAAGTTGGTAAGGGAATCCTAAATATGTTTCTAGGTAGCTGTGTGACCTTACACCTGGGGCTAGGTCATGGTTATATTGAGATGTTATTTTAAGTCCTTTTATCATCTAAAGGAGGATCGTTAAGATCACCATGCTGCTGTTGAGCTTGTGAAATGGTCTTAATCTTCCTAGGCACAGAAGACAAAGCAGGGAGGAAGATGGGGGAAAGATTGTGCCTGAGGCCCCCACCTCTATTCAAGGAAGGTGTTGGCGTGTGTTGGTGGGTTTGAAATATACAGGTATGTGGTGTTTGCCAAATACCCGTTTTATCTTTTCAGACACGCCAGCCATTTTTATCTGAAAAGATAAAACGGATATTTGGCAAACATCACATACCTGTATATTTCAAACCCACCAACACACTGAGACAGAGGCTTGTACACCCCAAAGATCAAACTCCAAAACACAAGAAAAGCAATGTAGTTTATGCAATCCAGTGCAGTGAGGAGTGCTCTGAACTCTACATTGGAGAAACCAAACAACTTTTGTACAGGAGGATGGCCCAACACAGGAGAAGTAACACCACAGGACCAGAGTCAGCAGTTTATCTTCATCTAAAGGAAAAATGACACTCATTTGAGGACATTAATGTTCACATTTTAGACAGAGAAGATAGGTGGTTTGAGAGAGGGGTCAAGGAATCCATTTATGCCAACTTGGAAAATCCTTCCTTGAATAGAGGTGGGGGCCTCAGGCACAACCTTTCCCCCATATTCCTCCCTGCTTTGTCTTCTGTGCCTAGGAAGATTAAGACCATTTTGCAAGCTCAACAGCAGCATGGTGATCTTAACGATCCTCCTTCAGATGATAAAAGGACTTAAAATAACATCTCAATATAACCATGACCTAGCCCCAGGTGTAAGGTCACACAGCTACCTAGAAACATATTTAGGATTCCCTTACCAACTTTGCTCAGACTGAAGAAGCTCCTTGGATAAGGAGCGAAACGTTTCCACTGAGAAAATAGAAATCCAGTTGACATGATTCAAGCTACAGACAATTCCACCTGGATGACTGAGAACCTTCATAGACATAATGCCATGTACAGAGAGAAGATAAAGCTGTGACTTAAGGCTGAAAAACTATTTGATTGCATCACAGTGTTACATTGGTCTGGTAGGTAAGTAAAATTGTGGACAATGCTGGAACTCACATAAATGTAGAATCCCATATAGGGAAAAGAAATGGCATGGATGTTGGCCCTGAAAACGACTGTGTACTGGGTGAGCAGAATATTACTACTGTGATTTTAAGCAATAGTGGCTACATTCACACATTATGATGAACTAAAAAAGTTTGTTTGGTTTTGGCTGAACATGAACCTATATTGCATTGAGAAGGTTAGTATTTATTAGATACTTATACCAAGTTGTATCAACCATGTATTAATCATGGTTTGTTGAATAGTGGGAGTTGCACATTGCGCTAAGCTATACACCTTTGTTTATAAACCTCAATGGGTGAGTTCAAACAATAGACTAATTACATTTGCAAACAGCCAAATCATTTATTTTATTTATTTTTATTTTATTAAATTTATATTACCACCCATCTCCCCCAACGGGGACCCTGGGCGGTGCACAATAAAATAGAATTAAAAGAAATATAAAATTACAACAGTACATAATATGAGTTCCAAGGATAAAATGTTAAAAATAGGATACTGGGAGGCTTCAAGGGACCAGCCATCCCCAAGAGGAACTGTTGGCGTTTCCCTCCCAGGCAAGATGGCAAAACCAGGTCTTTAAGCCTTTCCGGAAGGCTGGGAGCGAGGAAATCAGCCTCAGCTCTGGGGGTAAGATATTCTAAAGGGCGGGCGCAACTGCAGAGAAGGCCTGCTTCCTGGACCCCGCTAGGTGGAACTCTTTAATCGATGGGGTCCGCAGCAAGCCCTCTCTGGCTGATCGGGTGGGACGGGTCGATGTTCTGGGGATGAGACGGTTCCTCAGGTAACCTGGTCCTATGCCATGTAGGGCTTTAAAGGTGATAACCAACACCTTGAATTGTACCCGGAAGCAAACCGGTACTCAATGCAGCTTGCGTAACAACGGTGTCACATGGGCCGATCTTCTGGCCCCAGTAATTGTCTGCGCAGCCGCATTGTGGACCAGTTGAAGCTTCCGGATACTCCTCAAGGGTAGCCCCATGTAGAGCACATTACAATAGTCTATGTGGGAGATGACCAGGGCATGAGTGACTGTTCGGAGGGCATCTCGGTCCAGGAAAGGGCGTAACTGGTGCACAAGCCGAAGTTGTGGGGTTAGGGCTAACATAACATCCAAACCTGGAACATTATTCTATTACTGAAGCTCAATTTTGAACTGGCCCTTTTATCTGCTGTATCCCACTGTTTGCTCAAATTCAACTAATCTGTAAGATCCTTCTCACACCCATGACCACCAAGCCAGGACTCCCGAACCCTATAGCTATGCCTTCAGTTTTTCTTACCTGGATGCAAAGCCTTACCCTTCATACAGCTAACATCTTCCATTGGCTTTTAGCCCAATGTTCAAATCTGATGAGGTAATTTCAAATTGAGATTTTGTCCTCTAAGATATTAGCCAATTCCTAGTTTGTCCCCTAAAGTATTAGCCAATATCTAGCTTAGTGTCATTAGCCTATCTGATAAACTACATTTTCATTCCATCTTCTAGGTCATTTCTAAATATGTCAACCCACATCTCAATTATTTTCCTCCTGGATGATATAAGACTATTTATAAAGTCTCTTTGGTGCAGTTATCCAATCAGATGCAAATTCACCAGAACAAAATCTTGTTTAGTTCACAATTATCCATTTTGCCCACAAAGGTATTGGGGGAAAATCTATCACATGTTTTACTATGATCAAGTTATACTACATCCATAGCATTCTCTTCGTCTACCGAATTAGTCACTCCGTCATAAAAATAGATTAGTCTGACAGTAATGGTGGCATTTTTCCACCTAACTGCTCAAAGACATGCTGCTTGACAATCTGTTCTAGCACCTTGCTCAGTATAGATATTAAACTAATTTGTTTCTAGTTTCTAGATCCTCACTCCTCCCCTGTTTGATATTAGGATTGTGTTTACTCTTCTCCAATCTTCTGACACCTCACCAGTTCTCCAGGTCTGTTCACAGATGGTGGGAAAAGCAGGAGCAAGAGACATTGCAGGCTGGAAAACATTTCGCATCTCTTCAAACTTCCAGCTCTCTGTCAGAAAGCTGAATAGGGGGTTAACTATATATAAACATACAGAGTCGTACATGAGATGGGCGGTAAATAAATATGACAAATAAATAAATTATTTGTCATATTTCTTTTGTATTTATTTTTATTTTGTAATATTTATATTTATCTTGCCCAGATTGCAGAATGTAATTGTTGCAATGTGCTCTGTGGTGTTAGACCACACTTGAAATGCTGCGTCCAGTTCAGGGCATTGCACTTTGAAAAGAAGAGACTGGTGGGTTCAGAGGGGAGCTATCAGAATGGTAAGTGGTTTGGAAACCAACTCTGTGAGAAACAGCTAAAGGAGCCCACAAAAGGGAAGACAAAGGGGAAATACAGTTGCAGCCTACGATTATCTAAAAAGCTGTTGGATGAAAGGGTGTGTGTGAATCTGTTCTCTGTTGAACCTAATAGCAGAATTTCAACAGGTTGAATTTAGAAGAAAAGACTCAAGCTGAATTTTAGGAAGGATTTCTAAGCAGTAGAACAGTTAGACTAAAACAAGAGAGCTTTCCCCGTAGCTCAGAGCTTTCCAAACTTTTCATGTTGGTGACACACTTTTTAGACATGCATCATTTCGCGACACACTCTTACAGCAAGGCATCATTTCGCGACACACTCTTACAGCAGGGCACAAGGCAGGCACTAGGACCTGTGTGGAATCCTGGCAGGGCAGGTTTGGAGGCAGCAGGGCACAAGGCAGGCACTAGGACCTGCGCGGAATCACAGCAGGTTTGGAGGCAGCAAGGCACAAGGCAGGCACTAGGACCTGTGTGGAATCCTGGCAGGGCAGGTTTGGAGGCAGCAGGGCACAAGGCAGGCACTAGGACCTGCGCGGAATCACAGCAGGTTTGGAGGCAGCAAGGCACAAGGCAGGCACTAGGACCTGTGCGGAATCCTGGCAGGGCAGGTTTGGAGGCAGCAGGGCACAAGGCAGGCACTAGGACCTGCGCGGAATCACAGCAGGTTTGGAGGCAGCAGGGCACAAGGCAGGCACTAGGACCTGCGCGGAATCACAGCAGGTTTGGAGGCAGCAAGGCACAAGGCAGGCACTAGGACCTGTGCGGAATCCTGGCAGGGCAGGTTTGGAGGCAGCAGGGCACAAGGCAGGCACTAGGACCTGCGCGGAATCACAGCAGGTTTGGAGGCAGCAAGGCACAACGCAGGCCCTAGGACCTGCACGGAATCCTGGCAGGGCAGGTTTGGAGGCAGCAAGGCACAAGGCAGGCCCTAGGACCTGCATGGAATCCTGGCAGGGCAGGTGTGGAGGCAGCAAGGCACAAGGCAGGCCCTAGGACCTGCGCGGAATCTGGCAGGGCTCGGAGGCAGCAGCAGCCGTGACACATCCAGACACTGCAGCTGACACACTAACATGTCCCGACACACAGTTTGGAAAGCTCTGCTGTAGCTGGAGGTTTTCAAAGGAGATTGGGATGTCTAACTCTCTGAGATAATGTACAGGTAGTCCTCGCTTACAGACTGCTCGTTCAGTGACCATTTGAAGTTAAAACAGCATTGAAAAAGTAGGGCTGGTCCTTGAACTTGTGGCCGTTGCAGTGTCCCCGCGGTCACATGATCGTGATTCAGGGCGCTTGGCAACCAGCGTGCATTTACAATGCTCGCAGCGTCCCGTAGCCACACAATTGCCCATTGTGACCTTCACAGCTGGCTTCTGACAAGCAAAGTCAATGGGGAAGCCGGCAGGAAGTCACAAGTTCTGGTCATGTGACATCGTGCTTAACGACCATGGGCAATTCGCTTAACGACCGCAGCCAGAACTGACATCTTAGTTGGGCGTGGTCACATGATGTTTCCCTTTACAGTCGTGTCGCTTAGTGATGGAGTTGCCAGTCCCAATTGTGGTTGGTAAGTGAGAACTACCTGTAGTGGGTTCCTCCACTGAGCAGTGGCATGACTAGATGACCTATAAATCCCTTCCAACTCATACATTCCTTGATTCTGTGTATATGATTTAATGAATGGCACCAACGTTTTTGTAATAGCACAGTTCTGGATTTTAAAAGTGGCAGTTGTTAGTCGTGGCTTCCCTAAAATGGCCCTTTTTTGTTCTCTAGCGTGCAAACTTTGTGTTCTGAATACCAGAACAATGTTGAGAGTTGTGCAATCATTTCTTTTTCCCCAAGGCAGCTTTGTTTTTGGAATGAGCCTTTTCAATTACAGCTCTAGAAGAGAGGTGTGTTGGTTACCAAGAGTAAGAGATTGCAGTTGTACCTATAAATATTTTGAACTGAGTTTTGCATTGAAAACATTGTTTTGCCTGATACAGCAACTTGTGCTATCAGAAAAAACTGAATAGAGGAAATGGAAATATTTTGCCTGTTTTTTTAAGAAACAGCTTATTTTAATGAGCTTTTGTATAACTAAACTCTTTTTTCATATAAAAATATATAACACAAAATATTATTATTCAATTATTAATTGCTTCCAACTCCCATTTAGATTTTGTGGGAAAACATTTACTTTTATTTAGCAAAAGATGACTGGATGAAATTTAGGTAACATATCTTGATGCTATGGGCGCAGTCACAAAGTAATTACTGTTGGAGGGCAGAAACTGACTGTAGTTGGCATGTGACAGTTCTCAAAATATTGAGAGCACCCCTGGTCTTGCTCTTGCTGTTGGCTCTCTTATCCATAGACAAAATACAGAGGGAAGAGGAAGGGAAAACAGACAAGAGAGAAAAGGAGGGGGAGGGGGAGGGGGAGGGGGAGGGGGAGGGGGAGGGGAGGGGAGGGGGAGAGAGAGAGAGAGAGAGAGAGAGAGAGAGAGAGAGAGAGAGAGAGAAAGAAAGAAAGAAAGAAAGAAAGAAAGAAAGAAAGAAAGAAAGAAAATAAATTTGGGAGTATGTCATGTTTTCTGTTTATTCAAATCTCAAATTATTGGAGAAAATTGCTCCCTTTTCCATTTTGAATTTATCTACAGGAAGACCAATGTGAACTGGCTTTAAACTGGTTTTGAGGGTTTGGGGACTGAAAATGAAGGCAATATGGAAGACATCTCTGATAAAGGAACAGTGAATTATACGCCTACACAAACAAGAGCCCCAGAATAAACCCATGTAAATAAAACTATTGTGAGGATTGGATGATTTGGAATGAGCCAGCAGCAGTATAAGGGGCTCCTTAATTCCTTTCCGTCCCATTGCTCCCCAGCCCAATTTGCTCTCCATCCACTGGCTTTCAGATACAGGTTTGCAAGAATGCTTGGAAGAAGCAGCAGGAGAGGAGAGGGTGAAGAAATTTTCCCTTGGCCATTAACTGTTGTGCAACCTTCCCTCTCCACCGTTTGCACATTGGACTATGGCTTGCTTGTTTAACTCTGCTGCTTTGTTTGGGTTCACAGAACACACTAATCCACAAACTCCAAAGGTTGGTTCAGGCAACATGTTAAGCTATGTCAAAAGACTATGGCTTGGCAGCATGTGTGAACCCAGCTACTTTAATATTTACCTAGAAGGAAGAAGAGGGTTTCTACTCAAGTAATTACCCATGAAAACAGGGAAGATGGTGTTGAAAGATAGGGAGTGGTCAGGAAGTCCAACCGCTGTGGCTTCAGAGAAGAACGAGGTTGAATGTGCTGGCCCTTCCGACTTTTGTCAGTCTATACTTGGAGAGAGTGGGTGCCTGCAGTAGAGAGCTGCTTTTATCCGTGGAGGCTCTTCATGGTAGAGAAGGACACTGGAAAATGAGGATCCTCAGTCAGTGGAGACTTCTCAGACGCTCCATTAAAAACACTTGCCCTCTAGACATGGGTGGGAATGAGAGGAGAGTTAGACTTAACACACTGGTGGAACAGGACTGGAAGTTCTAAGCATACTTAGGTGGAAGGAAGAGCCACAGTGGGACTTACTACACAACAAGCATGTTTGGGATTACAGTTGTGGAACCCAGATTTCTCTCTTGCTCTCTCTCGGTGTTTATTGGGGGAGGGGTGGGAATACAGTTTGTGCAGACGGGGAATCAATTACTTTTACAAATAGGACACCCAATTTTACAGGCAATTGATTTTAATCAGTAGACATTAATTAAGACTGTTTTACTTGACTGGATCTTGCCCTTGTTTTGCAATTGCATATAGACATATGCAGATATAAACAAACATGCAAAGTTATCACATGCACGCATTTGTTGGGTGGGGGAAAAAATCTGTGGGACTGGTTTCTTGAAGAGCAGGGTTGCTGAATTGACAAACTAGAGAAGCTGGGTAGTGGACAGATTTTGTATGTGTCTTTATAGCCTTTTTTCTTCGACGTTTTGAGAGAGATTGTCTTAAATTCAGGACTGGTTTCATGTTGGGTCAGTATTTGCTTTAAAATGGTCCTGAAGGTGTATGTGGGCATTGTGTGGGTAAGCTCATAGTGCTACACAGTTCTAAGCAGAAATTGGTTGCCACAGTTAATCATTAATCTGTATAGGCTGGGTTGGAATAGCAGTCCAAATGAAAAGTAGATGCAGATTAACATCCTAGTTAAACTTTGTTTTGGCCCCAGCTCCCACATTCCATTACAAAGCAATCTGATTTTTTGGGGGGAGGTGTTTTGATTTTTCTAAAACTGTAGAACAGTTTGAAACTTGAAATTACTTCACACATGTGCGCAAACACTCACACACACATATATAGTGATCAAAACGTGCCTGATTGGGGAAAAAATGGGGGCATCCACAGAAACGTTTTCATATAAATGTTAGCTAGAAGCATTGAAATCAAACAAGATTAACTGATTCTGGAAATATTGCCTGTATTGTTTATGTTGACAAATTTAATAAGAAAGAATAGTCAGACAACACTTGTTTGTGCATCCCACCTTATTGGAAACAAACTTTGTTGAAAAGAAAGTTTATTACAGATTAATGGATTTTTTTTTGCAAATTCTAGTTGAAGTATGACAACATTTTTGCCCTATCTCTTCTGTCCTTTGGAGCTGAGATGCTGACTTGCCCCACTTGGAATGGTATCCCCCTGTTAATTTTAATAAGAGGAAGTCCACTCAAGCCCACTTTCTCATGTTCCTCTGGTTCTGCTTTGTTCGTTGTAACGGCGTTTTTCCCAGTTTAAGACAGTCTGACATTGGCAGGTTACCCAATCCCTGTGGGTGATTGCTGTTAATCCGTATGAGAAGCCAGAGTTGAGCAGACTGGTGTGGGTGGTAGCCTTTCCCAAGAATGACTGTGGATTGTGCAATCTAGTGCTTCTTCCCTGAGGTCCTTCTTGTTAGCAGAAAACCACGAGAGCCGAGAGCCGATGGGAAGTGCTTTGTGGAACTAGTCATTGCATGACTAGATTACAGAGAGATAAGAATTGTGAAGAGATATAGATCATGACTTCTTTTGTCCAACATGCCTCTGGACATACTAGTTCTGCAGGTTTATGAAGAGGTGAACAAGGACATGGAAAGCTAGATATAAACATGGGGAAAGAGCTAGAAAAACAATAGGCTTGGATCCCCCACTGATAATATTCTTGGTGGCACTTTTGCTTCTGATATTGGTAGCTTCAATTGATTTGTTTTAATATCCAATATTTTGTGTAAATTAGAAATAATTAAGGATAGTATAAATATTTTAACCAGTAATGGTATTATTATACCTTTGACTTATCAATAATTCTAGTTATTAATTTAACTGCCAGTGAACTGCTGGTTTTACCAGCGTTACATGTGTTGTTAGTATTTTTCTTTAGTATTTAGGGATAATCTGATTTTGTCAGTTTAGCAGTTTGATGTTTTGGGGCATGCTTTAAAAGAAAAGATTCTGGAATTATTGATGGTTGTTGTGGGTCTTCCGGGCTGCGTGGCTGTGTTCTGGAAGTTGTGGTTCCTAACGTTTCGCCAGCATCTGTGGCCAGCATCTTCAGAGGGCAGGAGCACAGACAGAAGCGCTCTTTCTGTGCTCAGGTAGAATGGCAATGTTTGGCAATGTTTGTTTTCTATTTATAGAGCTAAGTTATAGGAGATTAGGTGGGTTTTTTTGTTGTGTTGAAATGTTAAGGAGTGGCTGCTGAGTGATTAGCATGATGCTCTATAAATAGAAAACAAACATTGCCACTCTACCTGGGCACAGAGAGTTCGCTTCTGGCTGTGCTCCTGCCCTCTGAAGATGCTGGCCACAGATGCTGGCGAAACGTTAGGAACCACAACTTCCAGAACACGGCCACACAGCCCGGAAGACCCACAACAACCATCGAACTCCGGCCGTGAAAGCCTTCGACAATTCTGGAATTATTGCTTATCTGTATTATGGTCTGATAGAAATAAAGGATTGTGTTGAGTTCTGAAGAAGTTATGTGGACAAGGTAGTGTGAGATAAACAAAATGATATGTTAGATAGAAACTGAGAAGTTCCCAAACAGATTATTTGAACAAAAGTGTTTATACTTAGTAGTGCATAGAGCTGAAATGGTTTAAAGTTTGCTTGTTTCAGACAAGCCACAGAATTAATAACATTCAGACTATTCAGAGCTTCTGAACACTTTGTGGTTGTAAAAGTGAGAAAGAGAAGAGTTCTGAGGTTTGTTTACATCATGCTGGTTTAAGTTTAAATCTAAATGCAGCCACAAGCACATGAGAGATAAGCTAATTCCATTGACATGCTCAAAATTATCAGTGCAGATGACAATAATGAATGACAGTTCAGGGCTTCACATAAGGGATATAATATAATACAATGTAACTTCATAGATGCTTTATCTTGGTTGTTTTTACTTAGAAATCTTTCAGTTCAGTAACAGCAATGAATAACTGAGAGATAAAATTTTGCCCTTTTTTCTGTTGCCAATAACTGATTATCTTCAGTAGCATCCATAATGATAAAGACAAGAAAATACAAATAGGTAAAAATTTTGACCTGATTATTGGCAATCCGTTATAAAAAGCATGAAACATGTTTGTTTTCAGGTTTGGCTCCTAATCCTATGCAGGATTAGTACGTATTGCACACTTAACTACCTGTCCATCAACAAATCTAAGACTAAGGTAGTTGTTTTTGGGAAGAGGGGGATCAGGTATAACTGGACCCTGGACAGGGAACATATAGACCAGGTCAAGTCCTATCTATACCTAGGGCTTGTTTTTACCGAAACTGGATCATGGCTCCCTCATTTCAAGAGGAGTTCCCTAAAGCAGCGGTCCCCAACCTTTTTGGCACCAGGGACCGGTTTTGTGGAAGACAATTTTTCCACGGACCGGGGGGGGGATGGTTTCAGGATGATTTAAGCACATTACATTACTTCTCATAAGGAGCACGCAACCTAGATCCCTCGCATGCGCAGTTTACAGTAGGGTTCACGCTCCTATGAGAATCTAATGCCGCTGATCTGACAGGAGGCGGAGCTCAGGCGGTAATGCGAGAGATGGGGAGCGGCTGTAAATACAGATGAAGCTTCGCTCGCCCACTGCTCACCTCCTGCTGTGCGGCCCGGTTCCTAACAGGCCATGGACCCCTGCCCTAAAGGCTACAGCCTGTGCCAATGCCTTAAGGCAGCTTATCAATCATAGCTACCCAGGATCGTTAACCCCAATTATAAAGGTATATAACAGTAAAATTGTCCCAATGATTACATATGGTGTAGAATTGTGCAAATACTTAAATGTCCCTTTGTTTGAACAGATACTCTTTTCTGAAATGCATCTTGGGGGTGGACAAGTCAACACCAACTAGAGCAGTAAGAGCAGAGTTAGGTATACCCCCCATACAAAGTCACTCAGTAACTAAAGCAGGGCTTTCCAAAGTGCCGCCGCTGGTGACACATGAGCGGCGGCAGCGCGGCGGTGGTGCGGGGGGTGCACGTGCACGGTGGCGGCGCGGGGGGGGCGTGCGGCGGCGCGCGCATGCACAGTGGCGGCGCAGGGGGGCGTGCGGCGGCATGCGTGTGCATGGTGGCGGCAGCGGCAGCTGCCGCTGCCGCCATGCACGCGCATGCCGCCACTTCCGGGTGGTGTGGCGACACACTTTTGTGTCACGACACACAGTTTGGAAAGCTCTGAACTAAAGTATTTAATTATTGGCTGAAGATCCTATCCATGGACTCAGACAGATTACACAAGCTTTATCTTGAAGAGCAGATGCATAATATGCCTTCGTGTTTGGGCGGCCCGACTTACCAACACCATCTCGCAATATGGATTTTCAATTCATTTTCCAGCCCAATTAGATTTGAAGGCCGAGAAAAGCTTCAAAGAAAGGGTTTTGGACGTGGCTGCCCAAGAGTATATAGCATCCCTTAAACATGTTAAGTCCTTGAAGTGGCTGGCCCAACACAAATCAGTCTTTCAACTTGAAAAGTATTTAACAACTTTCTTGCCCCAATATCTCAGAAGAGCTTTTACTAGAGCTCGTTTTGACCAGTTAGACTCTATGGTAAGATATGGGAGGTTCCAAGGAGTTCCTTATGAAGAAAGATTATGTATTTGTGGCGCCCCAGCTGTTGAAGATACCGCACATATCTTATTTGATTGCAAATTATACTCTGTTGAAAGGACTGACCACTTAGATTTATATTTAAAAAACAAAAAATACTGGAGCAGCCAGCAGAAACTTTCTTATTTTTTACAGGGAAAGAACCAGCTCATTACTAGTAAGACTGCACTCTTCATATCAAAGGCAATCTTAAAGAGGACAGTTTATTTAGACCAGATTGGAGTTGACTGTAGGGGTGACGGTTTGATATGAATTTGTATTACAGTTTTACTTGTATCTACATGTATGTTTATAATGGCTTTTTATTTTATTTTATTCTTGATATTTATGTATGTATGTATGTATGTATGTATTTATACATACATACATACTTACTTACTTACTTACTTACTTACTTACTTTAATTTCTACTACCGCACCATCTCCCCCAAAGGGGACTCTGGGCGGTTTACACACATAAAAATTTAAAAACTATCTTATAAATAATTATAAAAATACAATATATAATCATTATTAACAATAATAAATTAAATATGTAAAATCCAAGAGGCGATACCGTGATCTTCTAAAAGGGCTCTATGGCACCAGCCATCCCCATGAGGAACTATTCCTATTCCCATCCCAAGCGAGGCGGCAAAACCAGGTCTTTAAGTTCTTCCAGAAGGACAGGAGCGACGGAGCCTTCCTCACCTCCGGGGGCAGAGTGTTCCAAAGGGATATGGTCAAAAGACTAATCAATAAAGTATCTATCCTAGGTTCTGGAAAAACTATTGCACTTCTGACAGCCTGTAGCAGTTTAGTTGCCTTTTTGTATCAAAAAATGTTTTGCTGAAGAGATTACAGTACATCCACTAAGTGACTAATGCAGAGCTTTCCAAACTGTGTGTGGCGACACAAAAGTGTGTCGCCACACACAGCGTGGTGTGTCGCCACACCACCCGGAAGTGGCGGCGCACGCGTGCACGGCGGCAGCAGCAGCGGCGTGGGATCAGTGCTTCCGCGTTTTAGCGGAGGCTGCTGCCGCTGTGCACGCGCACGCCGCCGCACGCCCCCCCACGCCGCCGCCGTGCACGCGCCGCCGCACACCCCCCCGCGCTGCTGCCGTGCACGCGCACGCCGCCACTGCTGCTGGTGTGTCGCCAGCGGCGGCACTTTGGAAAGCCCTGGACTAATGGATAATTTGCTAAAGAAGCTTCTAAATCTGAATCTGGCTTGCTAAATAGTGTCAGTATAGGAAACTGTACATTCTTCATCACACAGTGGTAAATGTGTGAGCGAAATAATGAGATTGTGCTGTTGCATTCACACCACCTGATCCTACCGTCCCTCTTGTGTGTTAGGAGAGATGATCCATAGCGGAGAGCCTGCTCAATGAAGAGTAGCTCTCCCTGCATGATTAGAGTTCTGAATCATGTGGGAAACTCAAACGCATAGATTGGCCTTCCATCTCCAGATGTTCTCCCTCCATTGCTTGTGGACAGGGGCTGTAAAAACCAGTTTTCCGTTTCTATCACTTGTCTTTCTGCCAAGAGTTTCCCCCCCTCCATTTTAACTATAGTAGCTCTGAAGAGCCACACCATATCTCTGAAAGGAGAATGTGCTTCACTAATGTCTGCTCCACCACACATTTAGTGTTCCATCTTTGAGTTTGATCCTGGCCTCTGGATCTCCAGATGTTGTTGACAACTCTCAATAAGCCCTGGAAGCACAGCCAGTGGTGGTACATACTGGGGATTATTTATTTATTTATTTATTTATCAATCAATCATACTTACATCACCGCCCATCTCCCCCCACAGAGGGGATTCTGGATTATGCTTCAAGTATGGCATCAAATATGTTAGATTCATGAAATCTTTCAAATTACGTCCCATCTTGTTTTAGTTGTGTGCTTTTATGATTGGAATGATGCCATTCACTTGGTATAAAAATAATTCTTACGTAAAAGGGTTCAGATTTTCATCTTTATGACAGCTGTTTTATTGTACTAACCACAAGAACAATAAATGAATTGCAACCATTAAGTTCTAAGATACAATTTTGTGGTTTATACTTTCTGTTTTATAATAATGTTTAGCCAACTTTTTAGTTGGGTATTCATTACTTTTGATGTATTCTGTCAAATGGTGCTGTTATGTAACTTTCTGTAGAGAATATTTAGATGTAAATAGATTTGGATGAAATCTGTTAAGCATTCTGAGTTAAAAGCTGTTGAAGGCCTTTGATAGTTGGGGTCAAGCAAACAGATTAATATAATAAAACTTCCAAGATGTGTTTTAGTATGCTGTGGAATTGTGAACAGCTTAAACCAGGGGTCCCCAACATGTGGGCCATGGCCCACTAGTGGGCCGCGGCCTGTTAGGAAGTGGGCCGTACAGCAGGTGAGCAGTGGTGGTCCGCACGATTGGCTCCCGCCTACAAACCCCGCCCCCCCATCTGCGCAATTGGCTCCCACCTGCAAACCCCACCCCCCGGTCCGTGCGATTGGCTCCTGCCTGCAAACAGCCCCCCCCGGTCCGTGGAAAAATTGTCTTCCATGACCAGTCCCTGGTGCCAAAAAGGTTGGGTACCCCTGGCTTAAACTATCCATTTCTAACCCTTGTAGTTTTGAACTGTAATTCACACTCAGTACACTGCTGCATGGGGAGGGTTATAGGTAGCTGATTTCTTTCTCTGCTTAGAGCAGAGTTTCTCAACCAGGGTTCTGTGGAGCCCTAGGGTTCCGTGAGAGGTCACTAGGGGTTCCCTGGGAGATCACTATTTAAAAAATTATTTCAAATTCGGGCACCTTCACATTAAAGAGGTAAGTTTCATTCTTTATTTTTAGTTTAAGAATACTGTTAATGCATATACTGTATACAGGCCTACACATGAAATAAATGTAATAATTTTGTAACTTCTGGCCTATATTTGAGCCTGAATGTGCAGGGGTTCCCTGAGGCCTGAAAAATATTTCAAGGGTTCCTCCAGGGTCAAAAGGTTGAAAAGGCTGGCTTAGAGCATTTCCTGAATTTAGCTTTTATCGAATTAATAATTTGTTATTATGAAGGTCTTAATAATGCTGACAGTACTGAATATAATCAGGGCTCCCAGTATCACCACTGTATCTACCTTTCCTCCCTAAGATTATATTAAAACACTAGTGTTTCTTTTATGCTTTTATGTGCATGTACTTAGATGAACACTAAAGCAGCATTTGGGTAAATTTTTGCTAGTGGAGATATATGAGATATGTAATAGTTTGCGTATGGCCATCCCCCAAATTACAACTTGGGTGAAAATTTAAAAAGAAAAGAGAAAAATGAAAGCAGTAGAAAAGAACTTTGTTGAAAATACATTTGCATAATTGAACAAGATGGCTTTGATCACTTAATTGTAGTAATCTGGGAGAATAACCACTAGTAGCAGCTTCCTTGAAGATGGCTGTTTTCATCCAAGGATGTACTCAGCTAGATCCATAGGCAGTGTGCTATGAAAGATAAGTATTCAGTGGTATGGGCTGGACGCTATAGATATTTCAGCATGAATGGATGAAAAATAAACAGAGAAGAAGAGATGGTCTTACTGTTTTAGGGATTTTGTGTGTGTATAAGGAAGGGACTTTCCACATGTTTAAATCATATGAATACTGGTGTATTTTGCTTCTGTTTTGACAAACAAATGGAATGTGAAGTATGCAGTGGCCAAAATGTGTCTACTTTCAAGGACACATGGGTACTTAAGAGTTGTTTCTGGAGTTGCATCAAACTCTTTGAAGTTTCCTCACAACTTCTAGAACTCAGCTCTAAGGTGCATTTTAATAACACAGTGTAGGAATATGATGCTCTGGCTATTCTAGCCAAACAATTTATTTTGTGCACTCCTGGCCTATGCTTTCATAGATCCAGCACTTAAATTACCAGGATAAAAATGTGATGGATGTCACAAGACTTTGACTCTCATTTTCAGTTCTCATACATAATAATAGCACTTCTTTTGGCAGAAAAATAACAAAGTAAGTCTCACCAAACATTTTTCTTAGTGTAAACTTGAATGATTTGGGAACAGATGGCCTCTCCCCATATACTTTGTTATCATGTGCAAATTGACTTTTTAAATATGGACACAGTAAACTAAAGTTCTTAAACAAAGATAATTTAATTGGAAGTGTCCTATATTGCTTGAGAAACTAGGAGTGGGAACTTCTTCTTCATGGCTTGAATTCTCTGAATAGTAGCAGTAATAATAATATAACAGCTACAACAGTCCTGAAATCTAGGATTTTTAGACTTGAATTTTGAATTTTTAGACTTGAAGTCTCAATTGTTTCTATAAAATTAAATACTGTTTTCCAGCAGATGTAATGATAAAAAGAAATGTTGGATTACGTTGGGAGATGGATTAGAAAAGCAGATCCCCTGGAATTCAAGAGAGAGAGAAATTTGGCTAAAATAAAATGAGATAAACTTCCTTTATCCCATTATGGTATAAAAGGGTAAGGCATGTAGCTGCTTTTTGACACAATCCTATCATGTCTATTTGGAAGGAATTCCTGTTATGTAGGTGTGTACGGGATTGCAGTGTTTCCTGAGGTCTTTTGCCTGGGCCGTTTTAAGATGCCTTGGCCACATGCCCCAGGTTTGTATTAGTTTCAGGCAACAATAGAGAAAAAATCTGTGAAAAAACTTGAGAAAAGAAGCTCCCAGTCTAAAGAAAAAGATAGTATATACATAGCTTTCAGACTTGACTTTCTCCTCAGTATTGAGGTAGTAACCTACTCTGCTTTTCAGCTAATTTAAAATACACAACCCAGGAAGAGTCATCAACTCAAACTTTGACCCATAATAGCTCCCCTTAGAATTGGGAGTAGGCCTGCCTTATTTTTATTTTTGTTCTAAAATTGAAGTAATTTCTCAAGCTGGTTGGGTGTTTTTAAGAGTCACAGTTTAGAGCAGAGCTTTCCAGACTTTTCATGTTGGTGACACACTTTTTAGACATGCATCATTTTGCGACATACTCTTACAGCAAGGCATCATTTCGCGACACACTCTTACAGCAGGGCACAAGGCAGGCACTAGGACCTGCACGGAATCACAGCAGGTTTGGAGGCAGCAGGGCACAAGGCAGGCACTAGGACCTGCGCGGAATCCTGGCAGGGCTCGGAGGCAGCAGCAGCCACGACACACCCAGAGACTGCAGTCGACACACTAACGTGTCCTGACACACAGTTTGGAAAGCCCTGGTTTAGAGGATTTTTCTCTTTTAACAGTAAGCATGTGAGTTAGGAAGTCAGTGGCAAACCACTGAAAAAAGTGTCTTCTCTCCCCATTCCCAAATTTCATTACATACCTTTCTGTACAGATTGTCTACCCTATAATTAATTTATTTCTAAAGCCTGTTGCAAATATATGCACCACAGGAAATATTTGTTATGTAGCTAATACACAATTCTAAATATGAGGTTGTTTATCTAATGCAAATGTGTTTGCTAAACAGCTATAAGTTATAAGAGTTCCCCGTTGGGGGAGATGGGCGGTCATATAAATTGAATAAATAAATAAAAATAAATAAGAGTTGATAGTCAGACTTTACAACACACCCAAAAGAGTGTCACATAAAATAAGTAATTGTCTACCCCAATGCCAAATGTTAATACATAAACCTAAAAGGCAAAATTTTCCATTGGGGTCCAGATGATAACTTAATGTGAATTGTTTAAAAGTTACATTTATCTTATTAAAATTGCCTTGTATAAATCCAAACTAAGCTATCAATGTGGCTTGGAACAGACTCAGAGAAAGCATATAAGTAATTGTTTTAAAAACAATAAATGCAAGTCAGTATTTAATTTCTAAAAAGAGATCTGTTTACAACTGAGCCTGTTGAGAAGTCCTTCTCCCCACTAATGGAAATGCAGAAGACAAGCAGTGATTATTCTGGGCAGGAGCAAAGGCATTTTATATCCGTTCCTTCAAGAAGAATTTTCTTTGAGTTGAATACTGGCTAGCTGTGAGTAGAGATTATTCAGGATGAGGCACGCTAGATCTATCTTCCTTTTCCTTGCAGCCTGCTGTGCCATTAAACCGGCTGTGGAAGATTAGGCGTTCTTCTGAAAAAGGAGGGGAGAGCATAAAAAAAATATTTCCGCTTCCTCCAGCATTGCAGGAAACTTCTACTCGATCCAAATCTCTTTAGAAATTGAAGGGGTCTTTTGGTTTGCAATAGGACAAGTCTAGACTTGACACTTCAAGACTTAGTCCTGAAGTTAAGGACAGGTTGTCGAGCTTAATACCAAGATAAATAAAGTGCTGATATCAGAGAAAATGGCTTCATTATCCCTCCTCCTCCTCCTCCTCCTCCTCCTCCTCCTCCTCCTCCTCCTCCTCCTCCTCCTCCTCCTATTAGAGAGCCAGTGTAGAATTTTGGTTAAAATTAGACTATAGTTTGGAAGCGGCTAAAATTCAGATTCAGCCATTTTTCCTCAAACTTTCCTCACAAGGTTGTTAATATGTAAACTGAGGTACTATGTATATTTGTTGACTTGTTTTGGAGAAGAGTAAAGAAAAAGAAAAGGTAATATTCATGATATTGGAGAAGACTCTTGAGAGTCCCTTGGACTGCAAGGAGGTCAAATCAGTCAATCCTAAAGGAAATCAACCCTGACTGCACATTGGAAGGACAGATACTGAAGCTAAAGCTCAAATACTTTGGCCACCTAATGCAAAGAGAAGACTCACTGGAAAAGACCCTGATGCTGGGAAAGACTGAAGGCAAAAGGAGAAGGGGACGGCAGAGGATGAGATGGTTAGATAGCATCACCGATGTAATGAACATGAATTTGAGTAAATTCCTGGAGACAGTGGAGGACAGGAAGGCCTGGCGTGCTATGGTCCATGAGGCCACAAAGAGTCGGACACGACTAAACGACTGAACAACAACAAATATCCATGTATCCAGTGCCACTGACACTCTGGTTGTAAGGTTGATTTCAGGCTCTGGATCCAATTCACAATACTTAATCGTATAGTTGTGTTAGAAGAAATTAAGATCTCTCCCTACCCACCACGTTATCTCCCCCCAGAACGCTACCTTCCTGCAATATTGCCTTCTTCTTGAGCAAGTTTAAAATGTTAAAAGTTACAAAATAGAATGGGTTCCATGCAAAAGGGGATGCCAGAGATTAAAATGTAAAAGGAAGCCCAGCTGTTTAGACAAAGGTTTCCCTTCCGATTTAATCAGAGACCTTGTAAAACAAAAGATCGCTGTTTCACACTTCAGCCCATTCAGGTAAACATTCTTCCCCAGCCAAACAGATCTCCATAATCCAATCACAAAAGATTCCTTCCAAAGTGAACATTCCCGGCTAGTAGACAAAGCCGCAGTCCCACAGAGAACCCGGACCATCAGAACAGGAAACACAAACAGCAGGGGGCCTGACCACAGAGCGCCTCCTCTCTGAAATCTGGTAAACTGCACTTTTCTCAAGTTCCTAGAGCAGAGCTTTCCAAACTGTGTGTCGGGACACATTAGTGTGTCGGCTGCAGTGTCTGGGTGTGTCTCGGCTGCTGCTGCCTCCGAGCCCTGCCAGGATTCCGCGCAGGTCCTAGTGCCTGCCTTGTGCCCTGCTGTAAGAGTGTGTCGCGAAATGATGCATGTCTAAAAAGTGTGTCACCAACATGAAAAGTTTGGAATCTGTCCTAGAGGGTGGGGACACCTTTGCATAACAGCAGCCAAGCTCTCCTATATAAAGAGCTTGTGGGGGGAATACAAGTGTGGCCACCTTCCAACCAGCATACTCTGTACATGCTCTTGGGAAATAAGGTGATCACCTCTGTTCCAGCAGTTGCCTGTGCTGCTTCATTCCCGGCTCGGGATGAACCCTTGGTAAGATTTCCTTCAGACAGTTGTTTAACAGAAAAATAAGGGGTTCTTGTCAGTATTAATGCAATATGGTTCTATTGGTCAGATGGTTGGAATATCTACACAGGCTGCACATTTGTTTAGGGCACCCTCAGCTAAAGCACTACGTTTTACAGATTTTGAATCTTTTTTTAGGCCTTTTCCTTGGGCATTCCCCTTTCTTCGATTTGCCTAAGCAGCTATGTACCCTGGATACAATATGAGAACTTGAAAAACTAAAAAGAGAACAAAACACTTACTGAGTAACAAATCACATGATAACCCATTCCATTTTAGGATGTAATAAGTCATTATCTGAAAAACAAGACATGTGGCATGGTGTATGTACCATTATCATCAACACATTTGTCCTTATTTTAACCTTAATACCAGTTTGCATCTAATGCATTTAGATTGTTTTTAACCATTTAATGAACTTATATTTGCAGAAAATAATTTATTTAGAATGACACATTAATTATTTTTGAAAGGGGGGACAACTTTATTGGGGTGGTTGGTATACTGACCAAACAGTGCCAACACCAGCTGGTATTGTCCTTACCATTAGCAGGGAATGCTGCATGTGGCATGGGTAGGACTAAGGTTGGTAACCTAATCTACCCATATCCTATCTTACAAAAGTGTTGTGTGAAATTCTCAAGTGCCCAAGCCATGATGGGCAAAGAAAGTAAATATCCTTGGGTCTATTTTGTGACCATGACATAATTAGGATTGAAACATGCAGGAGAAGTAAATGGTAAACGGCATGAATTAACAAATTAAATGAAAGAAAAATAGATTATCTTGTATGTTTGAAACTAAGAGAAAGGAGAATGCTGTAATAGATTGGAGGTGATTTGATCTTATGGAACTGATGAATACATGTAGGGACATGAACGTATAGTATGAATAGGTATTATTTAGGTTGCTGGAGGGTGTATGAAAGTAGGAATGTATAGACTGTTAGTTGCACCTTGTGCTCCAGTAATGGTGATAATGGAAAAAGCAGAGATGAGTTTGAGAAAAAATATGCAACATTATGATTGAACGTGACTCCAGAAAATAAATTATTCTGGTAAGTGAACATGAATGGATGGGTGAGAATGAAACGAGAGATAACAGAAAAAGTGATTGGGCAATTTGGTGACCCAAGAATGAATGAGAATTATGAGTCTATGTCAAGTGGTTAGTATCTGCTTAGAACATTTCTCTCGGGTTTTTTTTTTTTAATATACAGTATGGTTTAAGTAGGGGACGTGGTGGCTCAGTGGGTAAGACGCCAGGCTTGTCAATTGGAAGATTGCAAGTTTGGAGGTTCGAATCCCTAGCCCCGCGTGATGGAGTGAGCTCCCGCACTCACCCCAGCGCTTGCCAACCTAGCAATTTGAAAGCATGCAAATGCAAGTAGATGAATAGGTACCACTTCGGTGGGAAGGTAACAGCGTTCCGCGCGTGTCATGCTGGCCACATGACTGTGGAAGCGTCTTCGGACAACACTGGCTCTTCGGCTAACAAACGGAGATGAGCACTGGCCCCTAGGGTCGGACATGACTGCACCACTGTGCAGGGGGAACTTTTACCTTTACCTTTATGGTTTAAGCAAAGTCTATTCATATGTTGACATGGCAAAGAGATTATTATAAATTTAAAAGCAGGATTGATTTAATTTCTTATGATGAAAGGCTGTGGGAATTTGCAATGGATATAAGGAAGTATGGGAGAAATATAATCACAAAGAACATAGTCAGAGAAAGCAAGGAATGGTTAAGATTAAAAGATGCCGAGAAACTGCAGGCAATTAAGATTGAAATAAAAAAAAGGTTTTGGAAATGGGTCAAGTAGATGAAACGAGTCACCAGAATGAATGAAATTAAAAATAGAAATGATGAAAATGATATGGGAATGAGTATTTTGGGGATTTTGTATGGGAATTATATTGATATGAAGAGCAGAATTGATACAAATGCCATAAATATCCAAGAAAGTAACTGATGAAATGAAAGTAATAAATGTTGTGAAAATGCTGAAAAATGGTATAAATATCTGGAGAAATATTAAAATATGGATGTGGTTTCCTTAGGGAATGGCTGTGCAACTTGGTATAATGTGGGTGTGAAGACTGCATTTGTGTCTGATGATTGGAAAAATGCAATTCTTCTGTTCCAAGGGAAAGGTAGCAAGACTATAGGAAGAGGAGAATTAGATTGTGTGTGCCTTGAGGTGTTTGCCAGAATTCTGATGAAAAGGTATCCCTTTTGATCCATGACTAAAATTTGGAATGTGCAGAGTAGCTGTATGCTGGGCAGGGAATGTGCAGACCAGATTTTTGCCCTTCAGTAGGTCACTGAGAAATGTGTGCATGTGAGAAAGAAAGTTTATGGTATGTCCTTTGATTTAGAGAAAACATATGATAAAGTGAGTAGGTTTGTATTCTGGAATGTTCTGCATGAGTATAAAGTTGAAGTTTCCTTGGTGTGATGCATGTGATGGAAGCAAGGTTGTGTGGGAATTCATGAGTCACCAAATGGTCCAATCACTTTTACTATATTCTCTTTCCTGCCCATCCATTCATGACACCGAACAAAATAATTTCTTCTCCTGGATTGCATTCATTCAGAATTTTTAAAAAAACAATAATTTAGCTTTATGGTTATAATATACTAAAAAGAAAGAAAAGGAAAGAAAAAAGAACTACATAAAATATAATATATAAACCAAAAAGAAAAAGAACACTAAAATGTATATAACAGCAATTTGTTATATGGAAGTGAAAGTTGGTATGTCAGGAGAAACAAGTCAGTTGAATGTAGTTTGAGTGGGGGCTTAAATGTGTGTTGCAAAACAAGGATAGAATCAAGAATGACAGATGATAACTGAATGTGGATTGCATATCAATAGTTAGTAAGCAGTGCAAATGAAGGATCTTGAGGTGATTTGATTGTATAGAGAGAATGAATGAAGGTCAAACTGCAAAACTAATATATGAAGGAAAAATGATCAAGAGGAAAGGGAAGACTGAGAAAGTTGTGGTTGGGATGGATTTGATGAGGTGAGCAGTTTAAAGAAGAAAAGGCAGTATGTAAAGCAGTATATGGACATGGTGAAAACAAGGATGGTTTGCAAGGGTGAAAAGGTATGGAAAGATACAGTAAAATGGTATAAACCAGATTTGGCTTTATTCCTCTGTTAATTCATGCCTCAATCTCTTGGCTTTACTGTTTATGGAAAGCACAGCAAAGGAATTAATGTTGTTTACCCTGAAGGGGAATAGTGTGTTGGGAATGTATATAGAATACATGTACAATTTAAAAACAATTTAAAGCCATACTACTTCCTGATCTTTGATTTTTTATTCTCTTTTCTATCATTGGAATTAAAAACTGAAAGGCAGAGAGAACCTGGAATGATCTAGAATGTTGAGGATCATACACTCAACTGGGGAATCGGCTTTGGAGAAGTAGCAGCAAACCTTGAGTTAGAAATAGCCCCTAAAATCAAGGCCTTGCAGTGTTAGCCAGAGCATTTTGCAGATGATCAGAGATGGAGGGTGAGCAGCTGGTAAACTATTGGCCTGTCATGAAACCCTGTCATATTCCGATATCTTCAATTTGATTTTACTCTCTGACCCGGCCAAACCATTATGGTGGGCAGTATAAAAATTATTTCAGCTTCCCTTGTTGCCTATTATAATAATATTTAGCATTTTTGTTGAAGAAATGTCAGTTGTATTTTAATCAAAAATATATGCCTTTAGATCAGGGTTTCTCAACCAGGGTTCCGTGAGAGGTCGCTAGGGGTTCCCTGGGAGATCAGGATTTATTTAAAAAATTATTTCAAATTCGGGCCACTTGGCATTAAAGAGATAAGTTTCATTCTTGATGTTTAGTTTAAGAACACTGTGAATGCCTTTAATACGGGCCTACGCATGAAACAAATAGAATAATTTGGTAACTTCTGGCCTATATTTGAGCCTGAATGTGCAGGGGTTCCCTGAGGCCTGAAAAATATTTCAAGGGTTCCTCCAGAGTCAAAAAGTGGAGAAAGGCTGCTTTAGATGAAAGACTGAAAAGATCTGCTACTTTGTTTCCAGCGATGCCTCCAGCTTATCATCAAACCGGAAGAAAACATTTTTCTTTGAATATGGAATGTTATTTATTTATGAATGTATAAGCAACATCACTCAAGGGAACCCTAAGTGTTGTACAAAAGCAATTACTTCAGCTAATGCAATATAACAATGACATACAGAAACAGAAATACAATATATAATTATGGCAAAAGTTATAATTAAGTTCTGGCTTCCAAAATGCCAGAAGAGTAGAGGCTATTTTTGCCTTGGGGGGCAAGCTATTCCACCGGAAGGGAGCCCCCCTGAGAATTCCATCTTGCTATCATGATATGTATAGAACAGGGCTTTCCAAAGTTTTCTCGTGGCGACACACAAATGGCAATGCGCAAGAAAATCCGGAAGCGCCACCGCTGCGGTGGCGCACAAAAACCCGGAAGCACCGCCACTGCTTTTGGTTTTTGTGCGCCACCGCCACTGCGGCGCTTTCAGATTTTCACGCGCCGCAGCGGTGTCGGTGTCGTCGTGTGCCGTGCGAAAACCCGGAAGCGCTGATGGCCTGCCGGTGGCGCGCCATCAGCGCTTCCGGGTTTTGACGCGACACACCTGGGCCCCGCAGGCGACACACTTTTGTGTCATGACACAGAGTTTGGAAAGCTGTGGTATAGAAATATCCTTCATTTAATTTGTCTGAGATTTCTATAGCATTGAATTGCATTAACTGATAATGTGTTTTGCAAATAAGTACTTTCTTTTGTGTTTGGAAGCAGTCAGTTGGGTGACTCTGAACTTTGGTGTTCTGCAAAACCACTTTATTTTATTGACATCTCTGTCCCAGATTATTTGAAGAGTATCCAAAAATCGTAAGACATCAACATACACTGGTAGATATAAACATTTACTAAATGCAGTTGTCATCATTTGCTTACAAGTACTGGCAAAATGGGAAATGGTATGCTTGTTTCAGGCAGTTACAGAATTGTGGAATCCTTGGTGCTCTCTGAGTCTTGTTGTTTTCTTGCAGACGTTTCATTGCCAGGCTAGGCAACATCTTCAGTGCGAAAAGGGAGTGGGACTTGCTTTCTGTTTATATACCATGGCTTGTCCTGCTTGTGTTGGTGGAGGTGTTGTTCTCTCCTTAGGAGTTCCTTGATTGGGCTGTTTGCTATTTGGTTGATTGGGATGGGTCGATGTAATGGGATGAGACGGTCCCTCAGATAACCTGGACCCATGCCATGTAGGGCTTTAAAGGTCATAACCAACACCTTGAATTGGACCTGGAAGCAAACTGGAACACAGTGCAGCTCGAGTAGCAGAGGTGTTACATGTGCCACCCTTGGGGCACCTAAAATTGCCCGTGCGGCTGCATTCTGGACCAGCTGAAGCTTCCGGATATTCTTCAAGGGTAGCCCCATGTAGAGCGCATTACAGTAGTCTATATGGGAGATAACCAGGGCATGAGTGACCGTTCAAAGGGCCTCTCATTCCAGGAAAGGGCATAAATGGCGCACAACACGAAGTTGAGCAAAGGCTGTCCTGGCCACAACTGCCACCTGCTCTTCTAGCAGGAGTCGTGAGTCCAAGAGGACCCCCAAGTTACGCACCTGGTCTGTCTGGGGCAGTGCAACCCCACCCAGAACTAAAGATGACAATTTCCCAGATGCCGAGGAGCCATTAATCCACAGCCACTCCGTCTTATCAGGGTTCAGCCGAAGTCTGTTGTTCCACATCCAGGCCCCTACAGCCCCCAGGCACTTGGAAAGGGAGATCACTGCATCACTTACTTCCCCCAGGATGGAGATGTATAATTGGGTATCATCAGCATATTGATGATACTTCAGCCCGTGGTGACGGATGATCTCACCCAGTGGTTTCATGTAGATGTTAAAAAGGAGCGGAGAGAGTACCGAGCCCTGTGGCACCCCACAAAGAAGGGGCCGCGGGTCGTATCTCTCGCTCCCTATCAACACCGATTGGGACCAGCCCTGGAGAAAGGAGGTGAACCAGCGCAAAACCACGCTGCCCATCCCCAACGCCCTGAGTCGTCCCAAAAGGATACCATGGTCGATGGTATTGAAAGCCGCTGAGAGGACAAGAGGAGCAAGGATGGATGCACTGCCTCCATCTCGCTCCCGCCAGAGATCATCCATAAGTGCGACCAATGCCGTTTCCATCCCATAACCGGGCCTGAAACCTGACTGAAAGGGATCTAGATAATCTGTTCCATCCAGAATCCTCTGGAGCTGCAACGCCACCACTTTCTCAACCACCTTCCCCAAAAAGGGGAGGTGGGATTCTGGACAGAAATTGTCCAGTACAGTAGGGTCCAGCAATGGTTTCTTGAGGAAGGGGTGCACCAGCGCTTCCTTAAAAGCTGCCGGGAACACCCCCCCCTCTCAAGGATGTATTTACCATCGTCTGGACCCAGCCACGTCACCTCCCGAGCTGCTTTCACCAGCCAGGAGGGTTGTTGTTGTTTATTCATTCAGTCCAACTTGGAACGAATCCAACCAATTTTATCCTGCAGATACCCAGAAAATTCCTCAGCACGGCCCTGTAGATGGATTTCTGGATCCCCTTTCCCCAAAAGGGATTAGGTGATCTTGAACAGGACTGCCGGGCAGAGAAATACTGACATTTCGCCGCTCTTACCGCCACAAGGAATGCCTTAATAGCAGCTCTAGCTTGTGTTCGGTTGGATTTGGTCTCTGCCTTCCTCCAGTGGCGCTCTAGGCGTCTCTTTATCCTCTTCAGAACCCTCAGCTCCTCCATAAGCCACGGGGAGTGTTGGGTTTGATGGGACAAGAGAGGCCGCACAGGCGCAATCCTGTCCAAGGCCCCGGCTGCTTCCCTATTCCAGGTGGCAGCCAGAGCCGCCTCTGGACCATGCAGCAGATCCTTGGGTATAACCCCGAGTTCCCTCTAGAAACCTGCCAGGTCCATCAGTTGCCGGGGGGCGGACCAATCGAATGGGTCCTGCCTCCCCGTGGAGGGTGGCGGCATAGGAGAATCTCAAAGTCACCAGAGCGTTATCCAACCATGACAAAGGGGAAAGATGTAACTCTCCCCTCAGATCACATTGCCACTACTCTGACAAGAAAACTAAATCCGGAGTGAGGCCACTGTTTCGAGTTGGGTCCCAAATAATCTGAAACAGGCCCATTGCCGCCATGGTGGTCATGAACTCCCGATCCGCTTCCGAGGCCCGCCCAAGGGAGGGCAGGTTGAAGTCCCCCAGAACCATAAGCCTGGGGAACTCCACTGCCAACCCCGAGATGGCCTCCAGCAGCTCGGGCAGGGAGGTTGCTACGCAGCAGGGAGGCTGGTACAATAGCAGCACTCCCAACTGTTCTTGGGAGCCCAACTTGAAAAACAAGGTTTCACACCTGGACACTTGTAGAGCAGAGCCCCTGACGGCCACTAGAGATTTATTTATTTATTTATTTATTTATTTATTTATTTATTTATTTAAACCACCTCGATAAACTGCCCCGCCCTACAACCCCACAGAATTCATCTGTGATCATCATCAATCCCATAAATTATGTATAATTCTGTATAAAAATTAATTTTTAAAAAAGTTAGACTTTTTATTACTGGAGCATGGCATACGCAGCTTTGATTAAATTTTGAGATCCAAAAACGCAGTCATTAAAGATTTGAAAGTTTGATCATTCTTATTTTTAAGAATGTAGATTATGATGTATCTATATAACATTTAATTTCCTTTGAGAAATGGAAATGGTCTTTGGGATTGTATGAATAACAGATGGGGGGGGGGCTCACTTTTATTGGTAGAAAATTATTTCTCTATGAAAATTGATAGATTCCCAGGATTGTGCTTGATAGAACGGACTAAACTTCAATTGGAATCCTCCTGGATAAGTTATACTTAACTTCCAATAAGTTACAAATTACTTTAGGAGCTTTCCTACTTCTTGTTTAGCAGTACCTATATTACAAGTTAAGAAAATAGTTGCACAAGGAATCTCTGATATAGAAACTCAAAGAGATATAGCTACTCTCGGTAAGGTTGGTATGCTGAGATGGATGAGCCACTACAAATACAATTTTCAAATTGAAAAATATTCTATTACCAAATGACCAAGTATTTCAGGAGGAGGTTTACCCATGTGAGATTTTTACTGCTAGATATAATGGTAAATATGAAAGGTTTAATCGAGTCCCCTACCATGAACGTATATTTATTTGAGGTATACCAGAGATTGAGGATATACTACATATATTATTTGAGTACCAATTGTATAGTATAGAAGAAGATCATTATCCTGAACCATATATAAGGTGAACAGCTCACAGGGACCCATATCTTAGAACAACATATTTTATGTGTGGTCAGAATACAAATATTACATATAAAACGACCTCCTTGTTGAATAAAACAGTGCAATTAGAGCCACATATGTACATTTTATTGGGGTAAATTGTAAGGGATGATAAGAACATATGAGTTGAGTTTTTGTTTTTAGTTATTTTGCTATGGATGGTTTTATTCAAAGATTTTATATTACAACATGGCCTTATGGCTGATCAATGAAGTATTGTTGTTCCCTAGCAGAATAATTTTTCCCTGGATTACCCCCCCCCCCCCCCCCCGATTCATTTTTACAAGATAACTAAGCTTGCAATATCTGGTGTCATTTATTCTCATAACCTTGTGAAGCATTCTTAAAGAGAGACTTGGCTTAACCTATAAGAAAGTATTCAACATCCTTAGCTGGGCAATTCCTTTATTAGGACAAAATAGTAGTGAAGAAACTGGAGTTCAGTAAAATGCTTAATCAAGCTGGTTTCTAAGTAATTAATAATTTAAAAAACAAAATGAAAGTAATCTATTAATGAAACAAGTGGTGAATATTAGTAGACATGATTTTGTAGTTTATAAAAATTTGTGAGATCAGAGTTATAGAAATATTAAGAGACAAGCGAACTGAAAGCTTGCAGTAAAAAAATGTTGCTTTTTATTTTAAAAACAAAGAACAGTAACTTAGCTTGCTTTCTTCAGCCGAAGAAAAGCACATGGCTTAATTAACATAGCCCCGTACTCACATTGCAGAGAAGACAAAACAGAGAGATAACAGCAAGGTAACAAAGACAAAAGGCAGATTTACAATTTACAGCTTTTACCACTACTTGGCAGTACCTGATTGGACAGGGCTTGACATGTGACCATTCACCTAGGCAACTTATCACTTTATTTGGGAAGAACCATCAGGTAAATCTCTGAATGGCTAAACAAATAGACTTTGAGGCACCAGCAATTAACATTCCTGAGGGGGGAGCTAACATGTGCTCTCCTGGAGCCCACAGGAAAAAAAAACTTTTAGGCTTGGCTTTTAAAATCCAGTTTTTCATATTCTTTTAAGATCATAAAAATATATGCAACACTCCCCTTTTTTATGACTAGAAAGAATATGGAAACAAACCCAATTTTGTAACCAACTCACTGTGCCTAATGCTAGGTAGAGGCTTTGTTAAAATGTCGGCTAACATTAATTTAGTATCACAGTATTTCAAAATAACCTTTTTCTTGGCTAGAAAATCTTTAACAAGATGAAAACGAACATCAATGTGCTTTGTGCGATTTCTGGTACCTTCTGATAATGCCAAATGTATACAAGCCTGGTTGTCTTCATGAATTGTTACAGGCTGGCTTAAAATGACTCCAATGTCTTGCAACAATTGTGTAAACCAGATTACCTCATTGCAGAGTTGTGCTAAAGCATAAAACTCAGCTTCAGCTGTGCTGATAGCTACTACTGTTTGCTTTCTGGAGTACCATGCAATAGTGGACTTAGCAAATTGAATTACACTCCCAGAAGTAGACTTCCTATCACTGAGATCCCCAGCCCAATCTGAATCACACCAGCATTCTAACTTTTCCTCTGTGTCTGTAGCAGACAACCTTAAGCAATAAGCTTTGGTGCCCTGTAAATAACGAAAAAGCCTTTTTAACCCAGACTTTGCAACAGATGTAGGATGTTCCACATATCTGCTAAAAATGGACACACTATTTGAAATGTCCGGCCGGCTATTGTTTGCAATGTAAAGACGACTACCAATGGCTGATCTGAAACTATCTCCTTCAGATAACTCACCATCCCCTTTTCCCCCTCCTCTTTTAGAAACTCCGGAAGCATGGGGGAGGAGACAGACTTACAGTCTTGCATTTTAAAATCCTCCAGCAGTTTCTTAATTTTACTACTCTGACTTATGAGAAAACTGCCATCTTTTTCCCTCTGAATTTCTAATCCTAAGTAATTGTTAACTGCTCCAAGACATTTCAATGTGAAATTGTTTTTCATACAAACCTCAAAATCACGCTTTTGTTCATCTGATGTGAGCAGCAACAAATCATCCACATACAAGCATAAGTACATTACACCTTGCTTATCATTTTTTACATACACACATGGATCAGAAACCCAAAATTTTGCAAAGTTTTATCCAACTTAATATTCCAACAACGCGCTGACTGCTTCAATCCATAGATGGACTTTTGCAATTCACACACAAGATGTTTTTCTTTTTCATAACCAGGAGGTTGTTGCATAAACAATTTTCCCTCCAAATCACCATACAGAAAAGCAGTTTGAATATCATAGTGATAAACAGACATTTTCTTAATGGCAGCAACCTTTAAAAGCAACCTGATAGATTCAGCTTTTGTCACTGGAGCAAAAGTTTTGTCATAATCCACATTTTTTCTTTGAGTAAAACCTTTTGCTACTAATCTTGCTTTATACTTTTGAATTTTACCATCTGAATCTTTTTTCAGTTTAAACACCCACCTACAACCCAAACACTTCTGATTGGGAGGCAAACTCACTAATTTCCAAGTTTCATTTTCCTTTAAGGAATCTTAATTCCTGCTGCATGGCTTCATGCCAGCACTTAGCTATTTCAGGTGGCATCTCATTGATTTGCTCTAGAGATTCAGGCTCTGTGTGAATGTGAAAAGCTTTCACAACATCTACTTGATAACGATCAGGTGGAACCCCCTTATTAATCATTTCAGACCTGCGAGGTGGGACAGGACTTACATTCTGATTCCCACCATTTACCTCAGAAACCTCTGACTTTTCAGACAATTCAGTTTCTTGCTCATTGACTTCACTAGGTGAATCCTGCAGATCACCATCAGCAAAAATTTGCTGTTCCCTCATGGATAAATCAACTGAAGAACTAGAGTTTATTTTATCCCAATTCTGCTCAGCAAAAGAAGCACTTTTACTAATTATCAAATGATTATCCAGTATGAACCTGTAGCTCCTCTGACTCTGTTCATACCCAACAAAGATAGCTTTCTTTGTTCTGGAAGCCCCCTTGTGCCTCAGCTGTTTTGGAATGTGTACCCAAGCTGTGCTCCCAAAAACTCTGAGATGATTTACCTTAGGCTTCACACCATAGAACAAATGAAATGGCACATCCTGAATTGCACTGTTAAACAGCCTGTTCTGAACATAACACGGTGTAGAAACAGCCTCACCCCAAAACCTAAAAGGTAAACTGGCATCCTTCAGCAAACACATCATTGCTTCCTGCAGTGTTCGCCCTTTCCTTTCTGCCACTGAATTCTGTTCTGGAGTATAAGGGTTAGCTAAAATGTGTTCTATCCCTTTTTCTAACAAAAAGCCTTTAAACTTTGAGGACAGATACTCTCCAGCTCTATCTGACCGCAAAGCAGACACTGGCCTTGGGAATTTTCCATTTGCCCAAGTTACAAAACCTTTAAACTTGTCAAAGACCTCATCTTTGTGTTTCAACAAATAAATGAATGTGTACCTTGAAAAATCATCTATAAAGGTCAAAATGTACCTCGCTCCTCCAAGACTAGCAGAAAAGGGGCCTATTACATCAGAATGAATAATCTCTAGAGGCCTAGAAGTGGACCTATCAGCAAACGTCTTCACAGGAGCCCTTGTGGTTTTATTCTCCTTGCAAACTGAACAATCCAAATACTTATCACAAGGTTTCAATTTTAAATCAGCAGAAAAACTAGGCATTTGAGATATGTACTTAAAATTAGCATGAGCAAACTTTCTATGTAATAAATGGATACACTGATCGTGTATGGGAGTATTCCCAAACACAGCTTTTGCAGTTTGCTTCTCAGCTTTCTGTACAATGTAAAGAGAATCTTTCTGCAAACATTTTTCAACCACTTTACCATCCTTCCTAATTTCACAGCCCTCTTTCTTAAAAGTTATAACATACCCAGATGCTACTAACTGTCCCACAGACAAGAGATTACTTTGAAAATTAGGCACAAATAAAACATTTTGAACAGTTTCCCCCAAACATGGAAGATAAATCTCACCTTCACCCATGATCTTAGATACAGATCCATCAGCTAAGGAAACTCTTTGTTTGTTAGTTAGACAAAGACATAAAAGAATCTTTATTATTACAGATATGTGCATTTTCACCGCTATCTAAAATCCACAGTTTATTATCACAGCTCTCAACAACCTGTGCATGTAGAATCTTCTTTCTAGATGTTGCTTCTTTCTTCTGAGAAATCTTCTTACTTTTAAGCAACTGGTCACAATCTTTACGAAGATGTGCAGGAGAACCACATTGAAAGCAACGCTTGCTTGAAAATGCAGCAGCCTGAAATTCAAAGCTCTTCCGCTCCCTCTGCTGGCCACGAGAAGACTTTAATGAAGAAATGGAGACAGCTTTTTCCTGCCTTTTCTCCCACTCAGCAAGAAGACGAGCAGAGCAGACACAAACGATGGAGTTAAATCAGCTTCAGGGATTCCCTCCATGGAGCAAATTAAAGTGTCCCAGGACTCATTCAACGAAGACAGCATAATGTAGGCTTTCATAAAAGTAGTAAGTTCCATCCCACACTCTTGAAGCTCCACAAAATAGTTCTGCAGTTTATGAAGATGCTCTGGCAAATTTCCATGCTCTGGCAAATAGGCTTTGTACAGCTTTTTGGTTAAAATAACCTTGCTGCCAGGAGAGGTTTTCACATATAAATTACGCAGAAAGTCCCATAATTCTTTGGAAGTTTCCAGACCTCTCACATGTATAAGCTGGTCATCTTGCACAGCTAAGATAATGGAAGCTTTACATTTCTCATCCTTTCTCAGCCAGGCTTGGTCTGGATTTTGAGGAATTTGGTCAGATATAGCAGACCACAAATTTTCTCTCCTCAAGAAACTCTCCATTTTCAAAGACCAGTTCAAATAATTAGTATTAGAAAGCTTTTCCAAGGGCATACCTTGAAAACTTGAAGCTGCTGCAGCCGCCATTGCTTCTTCCTCCCCTGTTGGGATAATCCATGAGGCTTGAAATCACGAGGCTTGACTCCTCCTACAACTGAAACTGCTTGTAACTTCTAGCAAGTTTCAAAAAACAAAAAAACCCTCTTCAAATGCAAACAAAACAGTTCAGCTCTCCTCTTTCCATAAGTTTTATCTCTGATCCTGAAAGCATTTGCTGGGCCCATAACCTTTTGTAGTTTATAAAAATTTGTGAGATCAGAGTTATAGAAATATTAAGAGACAAGCGAACTGAAAGCTTGCAGTAAAAAAAATGTTGCTTTTTATTTTAAAAACAAAGAACAGTAATTTAGCTTGCTTTCTTCAACCGAAGAAAAGCACATGGCTTAATTAACATAGCCCCGTACTCACATTGCAGAGAAGACTGTGGCTTGAATCATGTCAACTGGATTTCTATTTTCTCAGTGGAAACGTTTCGCTCCTTATCCAAGAAGCTTCTTCAGTCTGAGCAAAGTTAGTAAGGGAATCCTTAAATATGTTTCTAGGGTGGCTGTGTGACCTTGCACCTGGGGCTAGGTCATGGTTATTTGAGATGTTTATTTCTAAGTCCCTTTATCATCCAAAGGAGGATCGTTAAGATTACGTAAGGTAATCTTAACAATCCTCCTTTGGATGATAAAGGGACTTAGAAATAAACATCTCAAATAACCATGACCTAGCCCCAGGTGCAAGGTCACACAGCCACCCTAGAAACATATTTAAGGATTCCCTTACTAACTAAACATATTTAAGGATTCCCTTACTAACTCCCCCCTCTGAGGGGGGAGCTAACATGTGCTCTCCTGGAGCCCACAGGAAAAAAAACTTTTAGGCTTGGCTTTTAAAATCTAGTTTTTCATATTCTTTTAAGATCATAAAAATATATGCAACACATGATACAACTCTTACCTCTTTTAGCAATGAGCAATATCAAGAATTTATTACTTAACTGTGTTTTGGCAGTCTTGAAAAGTCACTGACAATTAGAAAAATATGGCATGATTACTAGCATTTGTATTTTATTAAAAGTTTCTGAAGCATCATATGTAATAAAATTATGTAATTCTGTGTTGAACTACTTATTAATGCTTACTGGTGCATGTCTTTGAACTATTTATTGAACTCTGATATATATGACATGGCCAATTCAGTCCTATTCACATTTACTAATAAACAATAAACACATTTAAGACTACAGGCGTGCAGTCAAATCCAGTGTATGTTTATTCACAAATAATTGGTAGGATTGTTTTCAAGTAAGTGTGTATATAATTCTTACATTAATTTCAAATAGTGCTCAAAATTGCAGTGCAAGTAATTTTTTATCTTAACCACTAACTGTTCTTATTGTTACATTTCCATGTTTTGTAATCAAATACATACTGAATTTTATATTATGGGATATAACATTGATGTTAACATCAATTCATAAACCTTGGGCTTTGATTCTATTTGCAACCATTTAGATATAATGGCCACTATTTAAAAACAGTACATTTAAAATGCAGACAGCCCTGATGTTCTTTATTTTCTTTCTCTCATGCATATAGGATGTGACTCTGATTGATATTCTCTGGAGACAAGACATAGATCTTGGAGCAAGGCGTGAAGTTTTTGATTTTAGCCAAAGAAAGAAGGAATATGAACTTGAGAAGCAGAAAAAGCTTGAAAGTGAGAAACAAGAGCAGCTTCAGAAAGAGCAGGAAAAGGCCTTTCTTGCCCAGTTGCAGCTGGATGAGGAAACCGGGGAATTTGTTCCTATCCAACCAGCTCAAGCTGTTGAATCTGGAAATTCTGCCATATCCAACAATTATTCACAGGTATAGCTGTAAACAACCCCTTTGTTCTTATTGATTGGAGCACTGTATTCCCTCTTCCTTGTTTCTTTCAAGAGAGTGATGGTAGCTACTGTTGGTGTGTTCACCGAATCTGCATTTAACACAATTGTAACCTTCTGTCTTTCTTACACAGAATGTACATATTTCCAAACAAGATGCAGATGTTCTGTTTGATGACTGCATGCAGATTTTAGCAGAAACGTTTCCATTTGTAGATGAGAGTGAGGTAAATATTTATTACTCTGCCAGTCTTTATGTACTTAACAGCATCTTCTTCCTTTTTTTATTTTCTGCATTCCTCTTAGTATTATGAACTAAAGATTCTATGATATACCTCTTTTCATGCTAATGATTATGGTTCCAAGCATAGCTTTCAAATATCTGTTTCATATATTCTAGATTTCCCCAGCTGAATTTCAACAAGTGGCACCTTTGGAAATGGCTACCAACCAAGTCTTTGTTGATTCTAACCACATGCAGTCACTTGACTCATCTGTACTTCAGTCTACGATTCCAGAGTTGTTAGATACAAAAGTTGAGAACACACAAGATATAGAACAAGTGTGGGAAGAACTCCTGTCTATTCCAGAACTGCAGGTAATAGTTGCTACCAGTGTTTGACTATGTATTTTGGACAGACATTTACTTAAAAGGAAAAATCAGTGTTTGACATTTTGGTCGTCTTGATCAGTTCTCCCCCACATCATTCTGCATAAGATAATTCATTGGGAGAAAAAAAGTTAGACAGAAATGTCACCAGGTAACAACTTGACAGTGTTCTAATAGCTGTGAGATACTTAACTTCCAACCAAGATTTACTTTTAGTGTGAATTAAATAGCATTGATTTTCTAGGGCAGAGCTTTCCAAACTGTGTGTCGGGACACGTTAAGTGTGTTGGCTGCAGTGTCTGGGTGTGTCGCAGCTCCTGCTGCCTCCAAGCCCTGCCAGGATTCCACGCAGGTCCTAGTGCCTGCCTTGAGCCTTGCTGCCTCCAAACCTGCTGTGATTCCGCGCAGATCCTAGTGCCTGCCTTGTGCCTTGCTGCCTCCAAACCTGCTGTGATTCCACGCAGGTCCTAGTGCCTGCCTTGTGCCCTGCTGTAAGAGTGTGTCATGAAATGATGCCCTGCTGTAAGAGTGTGTCGCGAAAAGTGTGTCACCAACATGAAAAGTTTGGAAAGCTCTGTTCTAGGGGGAACGTGTACTATAAATTGTAATGGCATTTTCAAGAGATTAGAACAGTGTTACTCAACCTTGTTGGCTGGAGAATTCTGTGAGTTGAAGTCCACATAACTTAAAGTTGCTAAGGTTGAGAAACACTAGACTATAATCAAGCCCAAACTCGCATTATAATCCTATAGCTAGTCTGCTTGAAAGTCCCACTGGTGTTGAAAGGACTTTCTTATAAACTTAAGAACTGCAACTTTAATTGTTAAACATTATTTTTTTGGTTGCACCATATAGAGCACATTGATACATTGGCAGAAATCTTCCCATTTAATACTCCTTTGATAATTGGGGACAGGTTCTAAAAAGGAAAAAAATCTTGCCCATATCAATTTTATCCATGATTGCACAGGAAGGGTAAGCCTGCTGCCTTTTCTTAAAAATAAACAGAACCCCCAACTTTGTACTCCAGAAATTTACTTGCAAGCTCATCAGAGACATTAAAAACTTCTTAAAAGTCTAAAATTCTTCATATATCATGGATATTTTTTTGGGGGAAAAAAGATACTCTGTAAATCTAGAGCTGGAATTTACAAGCAAAAAGGCAACTATTTTACCCTGAGTGCAGGGAAAACAGAAATTTCTCAAACAGAAGTTCTTCCTTGAGGAAAGAAAGCTGGTAGGTCTACATTTATATTGAAAGGTCATATCATTTGTCAGAGTCCATCCAGTCCCACAAAGGGGAGGCAGATGGTTCTGTTCTAATTATGAGGAACAGCATACACTTTTGTAAACTCTCACACTTATGTAAATTTGTTGAGTTAGGCAACTGGTTTAATAAGATATGAAAGACTGACAGTTGTAGTTTCAAGGTTCTGATGCATTTCAGCCCAGTATTCACATTTCCTTTTTGAAATCATCAGTGGTGAAAGGGAGCCTACTAATTACTTGCATCTTTCCCCCCCCCCTTTATTTCTCTTGCATGATATTTGTCTCAACAGGTTTTCTAGTCTCATAGTACATAAAAAGGTGATAGTAAAAACTAGCGTTCATGTGTGTGGCACAAGACTAGCCATAAATAGTGTCTCCGTAGCTCCAGAGATGTATCAGCTGCAAAGAATGTAAACTGCCAAAGTGTAAAACACAGGGAATTTACCCTCCTCAGAGGTCCTCCCCAAATTGTCATTTTTCATGGGACAGAAGGGAAGAATTGTTAAATAGATGGAAAGTAATCATATTATTACTCTGAGTTACATTTAAATTGAATTAAACTAAAGCTTAGTTGCTATCCTGCATAAAAGCATGCCACTAAAAATTCCAGTGTGGCTCTCTGACCAAAACAAAAACAAAACCCAGTACACCTCTAGAATGAAATATAAAACATACATAACATCATCATGTTAATTTTATTGCTGAACATTTTTTTGAACCTTTCTTTCTACAGTGTCTTAATATACAAAATGACAGCGTGGCCGATGTAACACCAAACCCATTTGCAGTAAATGCCACTTCAGAGGCTGCCAATAACTTTACCTTCTACAATTCATTATCTGCCATGGAGGAAGTTGTTAACTGCAGCCAAGAATTCCTGAAACCACTGGAGGATCCCTATTCTAGCATGGTGCTGCCAGAAGATCCTAGCCAACATAGCACGGATTTCTGTGAAGATTTCTATTCCCTTATTGACGTGAAGATGAGCAGCAGAGCAGTTACCCCACCATCTCATTTTGTGGATCAGGCACTCACTGGCTTTTTAAGTGAACCTATTGATCTTTCAGATTTTGCTCAGTGCAAAGCTTTTAACCAGGACTTTGCAGGAAATACCGCAGAGTGTAATGATTCCGACTCTGGTATTTCACTGAATGCAAGTCCCAGTACAACATCCCCAGCTCGTTCTGTGGAGTCGTCTTCAGTCTACATGGATACAGGCTTTGGATGCAGTGATTCAGAAATGGAGGAGATTGACAGTGCCCCTGGAAGCGTGTCACAGAGCAATGCAAAGATGCATTCATTTCAGCTGCAGGCTCCTGTCTCTCCATCTCTAGAGCAAGGCTCCCCAAAGCCTGACTTACCACTTACTAGTACAACCCAAAGAGAATTGCCTGCCAATCCTGGCCATGTCGAAGCCCCGTTTATGAAAGACAAGTCCCTTAGCCAAGCAGAAGCTCATCTCACTAGAGATGAGCTGAGAGCAAAAGCTCTGCAGATCCCTTTTCCTGTTGAAAAAATCATCAACCTCCCTGTGGATGACTTCAATGAAATGATGTCCAAGCAGCAGTTCAGCGAGGCCCAGCTCACTCTGATTCGTGACATACGAAGGCGAGGCAAGAACAAAGTAGCTGCTCAAAACTGCCGTAAAAGGAAACTGGAAAATATTACTGAGTTGGAGCACGACTTGGATTACCTGAAGGATGAGAAAGAGAAGCTCCTGAAAGAGAAAGCGGAGAATGACAAAAGCTTGCAGCTGCTGAAAAAGCAGCTGAGCACCCTGTACCTTGAAGTCTTCAGCATGCTCCGGGATGAAGATGGCAAGCCATATTCCCCCCGTGATTACTCACTGCAGCAAACCAGAGATGGGAGCATTTTTCTTGTTCCTAAGAGCAAGAAGCTAGAGACTAAGTTCTGAAGATCAAGAAGACAAAGAATATTTCTATGAATATTTTTACATTGGTATTTTCTATTGATATGCATCATGTAACCCACCACTGTCCTTTTTCAAGTGACTTAAACATTTCTCTAGAGTCAAATGTATGAACACACTAAATCATTAGTGTAAAACAAATGTATGCACAAAGGGTAATATTTCTGTAATACACTAGTTCTTCCTCTTATATAACAGCAACTTAAGTAGTTTTTGTGCTTATGTAAATATTTCAAGATGTCTTATTTATATACAATTTCTAGTTTGTTTTACTCAAATATGTATCAAGTGTGATTTAAGACTGCTAATCCTACGTATTTACAAGATTAATTTTGTTTTAAGGTACATCATTTTATAAATATAAATTAATTTTTTAGTTTACAAATGTATTTACTGTGTTTTATTGTAGCAGCTTGAATGTAGTGTAAACTGATATGCACAATACAGGAATAGGGCACAATCCAATCAAAGACAAGCATTTTGAAGGGTAGCTTAGAGTAGGAACATTAAGCAGATGCTTAAGATTCTTTCATTAAAATTAATGGGGCTTCAGGAATCTGATCATTGGAAGATAGACAGATAGATTTTTGTACTTTTAAAATGACAGTTTTTTTTTTATTTTAGTAGAATGCAATGTTACGATTTGGCTTCAGCCAAAACTGTACAACTATGTGACTGAATGTGGTTGAATGGGGGAATGAGTCACTGGATGTAGAACATACTGTAGCTTTTTGTGGAACCCCCCCCCTTTTTCTAGCTCTTATATTTTCATATATTTGATTGAAATGTATTGAAGTCTCTGAAGCCAGAGTGGATGGTTGAACAAGACTTTATTGATGATTGGGGGATCTTTGGCATCCTGAATAACCTCTTGGTCATATTCATAATTTGGCAGCTTGGATGTACTAGACAAATAATAATTGCACAATTAGAGAAGTTCAATACCCATGCAGAGTTTGATTTTAAATGACTTATGGGATTCAATTTTACATGGTATAATTTTATTCTTTTAAGCATTTTTGCAGTCTAAGGGTGCAGCCATTCTGGTATTTCAGAAGAAAATTAAGAAGAAAAACAAGATACCAGGAGGTAGTTTTCAGGAAACAGGTTTTTTTTTTTAAATGATCAGTTGCCTCTTGAGAGCTACACTGGACAACACCATAGCTTGATGTGTAACATTTATCCCCTGAAGGATCTACAGAAAAGCAGTATCTTAAATGATTATGTGCCATCAAGTCGGTAACGACTCAGCGACTACATAGATTTCCTCCATGAGTATCTGCCCCTAACCTGGTCTTTTAGGTCTTCTAATGGTGCATCCATGGCCACTGTGTCCTCTTCCTCTTTCCTTCCAAGCATTTTAATGGCCCTCCTAAATATTAATAGGGAGGGAGCCATTCTACTGTAACTTTGAGGGGCAGGCACACTGCTCCAAAGGATGGGAGCCAATGAAGCAGTTCATTTCTAGGCCCCTCCCCCTCATACATCCTGTCGTGTGGGAACTTGCAACATGCCCTTTCAGTGTTCTGTGCTGAGCAGGTACTGTAGATACTCAGGATCAGGCCACATAGGGTTTAGAGGGAATCAGCACCTGGGATTGCAGCCAAAAGAGCTCTCCTCCCCTATTTAGAATTGCATCAGGTTAAAAAAAACTAAAATCCCCTTGCCAGAAAGATCGTGATGGTATTACTGGCGATACATATATTTCCACCCGTTTTTCTGTAAGGGCATTCAGGCCAGTGTAAAGGAGTTAGGGACAGATATTATTGATTTGTCATCTAACAGGTTTTGTGCCTCAAGGATTTGAACCTGGATTTCATCAGTACTGATCAATACTGGAGAGCCCATGTTACTCTTGATTTTACCACTGGAAGTGGAATAAAGATGAAAGTCATTCTCTAGCAAAGTTTAATGCTGTTGCTAATCTAGGCTCCAGTGTGACTTCTACATTGAACTGGAACAGAACCAAGTGCTTTAGAAGTTCTGCAGAGCTGAAGGCCTCCCTCATCTTTATACATTACCTTCTAATCCAGAGCTTTCCAAACTGTCGGGGGACACGTTAGTGTGTCGGCTGCAGTGTCTGGGTGTGTCATGGCTGCTGCTGCCTCCGAGCTCTGCCAGGGTTCCACGCAGGTCCTAGTGCCTGCCTTGTGCCTTGCTGCCTCCAAACCTGCTGAGATTCTGCACAGGTCCTAGTGCCTGCCTTGTGCCCTGCTGTAAGAGTGTGTCGCGAAATGATGCATGTCTAAAAAGTGTGTCACCAACATGAAAAGTTTGGAAAGCTGTTCTAATCAATCCAATCATGGGTGTTCCTATTTCTCCACTACTCTCATTGGTTTCTCTCTTCCACTTCTCATTTTTTAAAAGTAACGTACAGTTAACACTCCTATACATTTCTACCATTCAGTAAAATTTGCATTTTGTTAACAGTTTATACTTGCATTCGACTCATTGAACAAGATGCTACTCTTGTGTGGTAAAAGAAATAGATTACCTTATTTGGAAGAGCACTGCAATAGTTATAATCCTCATGGGGTTTTAATTGTAGTTTTAAGAATGTCAGTGATGTGGTTCAGGGTCTTCAGCTTTTTGTACCTCATACTTAATTCTTTAGACTTAGGGAAGAAAAAGCAACTGGGTAGGATACTCTCGGTTTTGCTCCTCTGTCTAAAAGTATCTGGTTTCTGTTTTACAGTGAAATGGCACAAATGTGCCATTGTAAAATTTACTCATTTTGTACTTCAGAATTAAAAAGGAACACATTGCACATGGCAAAATTGTAATGATACAAATCTACCTTGTGTTCTTCACAGGACACTGGCACATAGACCTTGTTCATAGTCTTATACTAAGCCAGAAATTAAATGCGAGAGTGTGCTTGTTCACGTAAGCATGTCCTGAAGATTTGTCCCAACATCTGATGTGCCCCGAGACATCTCCCCTAGGCTAGAGTCAAACATTTGCATAGAACCCGTTGTTCTGTGTGGAGCTAAATGAGCAATGTGAATCCAATATCCCTTTAAGCATGTTCAAACTCTTCAACTTTGTATCATAACAATTCAGAAGAAATCATATGCAAGTCAGTTGCCTGATGCAGAAATGATGGTCCAATACCTAGAATTAGGAGATTCACCAGCTATCATGATTAACTGTTTTATTGTAAGCATTTGATTATTACATGCTTCAATTTTTGCTCTCATAGCTATCAGTTGTATTGTTCCACTGAAGAATCAAACATTTCAATTTATGGAAACAGACGATTGTTTCTTCAGGATTAGTCATCCTGCAGAGCAGAAGATAAAAGTAAACAATTTAGCACATTAAGAATGGTAACCTACAGAATATCCTAACTTTGCTAACAAGTTATTGAGGAGCATAGGATCCCTAATGCTGGCACTGTTCTTGCACCATTATTCATCTAAGCTCGTTGTCAAACACAGTTGGTTAATCTCCGCCTTGTTTGGGAAAATACTTAGCTGAGTGCACACAAGATTCAGGTACTCTTTTCTTAGTAAGAGTATCAGTACATCTCCAAATGTGAGGTACAGAGAAAGAAACACATGCACTCACCCCATTTCCATCTTGCTGGGGACTGCTGAGATTACTGTACCCATTTTAGCCTCAACCCTGCTTTATAAGACAAAAAGGGAGCATAGGTGCTCTTTGCCACTCAAGAGTCCTAGGATTAATAGCAAGACACAATCTATAAGTATTCTCTAATACTCAGTTTCAATTAGCCACAGTTCCCATTTACTCTTAATTTAACAATTTGTACATTTGATGCAACTGTAGATAGGCACAGGAATTGTAAACTGCTCACAAGCTGTAACTTGTTAGATTGTGATGCTGACAAAGGCAAGATGGCTAGTAAATGCAGACGATCTGGAACCACAACCCACTCTTTCACATGTAGAACTAGTATACAGAATAAGGCAAATGACTTCTAAATATTAGATTACAAAATTAAGGATTACAGAATGAGTTTGAAAAATTCCTAAAAGAAACCAGACTCGTTTTAAGGACTTGTTACCTGAAAGTTATTTAGAGGGCACATCATGTGTTCCAGGTGAGAATGTTACTGATTTTCTTGCCTGCAATTTGGCAATTAAAAACATTACCAATAGGAAACCAGCAATGCTAACTTTAGATTGGCTACTTGTTTAATTGAAAAATCACTTGTTTAAATACAAATCCTTTCCAGATGAGTTTAGGAGAGCAGGGCAATATTATTTTGCACCCTGGTCTATACTTTTTTTTGGACTGCAATGGGAGTAGGGGTGGGTGGAGGCATTATGCAATTACTTAGATCAGGATTTTCAGGTGGTTGTATGTGGGAGTTTTTCTTACTTTGCCTGATGTAGTTATTTAGGCATCTTCAACAATCTGTGATGCCTCATACACTTTTCTCACCAAAATCACTGGGAAATAATCCCGCCAAAATACAGTGGTTCCTGCCAAATTTTGGTAACAGCATTAAGAGGCTGTATGCTAGGGGCATGCGAACAGCAAAACCAATCAACCACTGTTCTGAGAGTTCCCAAAATTATAACAAAATACAGTACTTTGTTCCATTGTTTACATGTTCTGCTACAGTAACAATGGGAACTTTTTGTTCTAGGTAAGCAGGGCAATAAAGCTTGTTTCAAGGAGTACCCACCTTTTCCTATGACAAAGCAAAGGTATGTTGTGTTTCATCAGGAAAAAAAACCTCCTCAAAATATTGAAAATGTTTTGTTTCAAGCTTTTTATTTTTTCAAACAAAAAAAACATTTCCCCCCCATCTTATTCATGCCATTACTACATGCAGCCTGCAAATTGCCTATCCATACCCACTGCATACTGTTCAGAAGGTGATGACTGCTGAACTCTACTGGAGATCACTGCAACTTTTTGAGCCATTCACAAGCCATGAATTTAGCTGAACACAAGGAATTTAAAAAATCCTACTTCTCATTTATTGGTGGACAATTGTCACCATCCATTTTTTCCCAAATACTCACACAGCAATGGCCGAAAGTGAGCACAATCCCAAGTCAAGCCTCACCCCAGCAAGGACTCATTATTAAGTAAGCCACCCATCTCTATAACAGCTGTATGAATTAGTATGAATGGTAGAATTCTAGATCTAAATGCCAAATAGCTAATTTTAATATTGCTCATTCATGCTGATTTGAATACAGTAATAAATATCAATATACTTCACGTTTACCCGGTTTGTTCTCATCTCCGATACTCAATTTTCAGACCTCAGAATACAGTCAAAGAAACACCAGTGTTACACTCTTACCAAGCAAGAGTTTTCCAATAAGATATCCACCTCTGGTCACAGAGGTTTCTTCAACAATCTGCAAGTCAAACAGACCTTTCTTACCACGTTCAGAGAGGAATTATTTTTTAATTCATGGAAAGTGTTAGAGACAAACCTTACCTAGTCTTACTCCCCTTTCAGGTCTAAATGCTAGACCTATGACTCTGGGTCAACTCAAGTAGCTATGACTTGGGGAGGTTCCAACTGGTGAAGAACTCTTCCTAGACTTTCTTCGTTATTTCATCACTGATAGGCAGATTTAACTATTTTGGGGAAGCTGCTCACTATCAGCACAGTATATTATGCCTTCTCTTGTCTGGAAGTTGACGCTGTTGCTGCCTTGTCCTTCTTTAATTTTGCTGACTTGGGTGCTGAAGTCCTGTCTGAATCTCGTTTGATCCACATTTCGGCTAAGCCATGCTGGTTATTCACTGTCCTCTGCTTTTACTTGTCCGAGTTCAGAGAACTAGGTCTAAATCACTGAGTACCTTACAGGTTTCACATGTTCAAAACAGATTAACACACTAATATTGTTTTCCTTAAATGCCATCAAGAGTCCCCCCTCCTCCATTAAAAACAGACTGACTATCTTAAACAATCCCTCTAGTTCTGCTCCTGAATTCAGTAACAGGCTTAGAAGGGATGAGTTATATCTGATCTACCTTTACAAGAAGAAATATACATGTGCTGCTTACTAATGTAAATGAGAACACTACAGTAACAGCTGGAGACCCTTTCAAGAAGCTTTGACTATTGGAGTACAGACACTTTCCTGGAGATAAAAAGGATATACCGAGAAACAGACACCTCATTCCCACCTTTACATGTACTCATGACACTGTAGATCTTTAGGAGACTGATGCTCCTGAGCTGGGTTCACATATACCTTATGGTTTTAAAGTAAATTTTAACCATAGTATTCTATACCCAATGACGACTGCATGACTGATTCTAAGCAGTATGTTCAACAATCAATTCCTACACTGGAATTAAATTTACCTTATACTCATTGGCCTACAGAAATAATAGGTGAAAAATGTCTGAGTTTCTTCTACTCACTGTGCCCTACTCTTCTGGATGTGTACTGACAGAAAGCACTGCTCTGGCAATAGTTCAAAAAGAAGTCTGATCAGATTGAGAAGGATAGCAAATAATTAGGGAACATGGCTGTAAATAAATTTAGGTAAGTGAAGGAGTAAACAACTCATTCATGTTTGTGACTTCAATAATTTTTATCGTATCATTCCGATGCACAGTACTTATTTAATTTTAGCCATAGGACCCTCATCAGCAACAATACGTTCCACCAAGTTAGCTCCTACTGCTTTCACTTTACCTTCAAGACCTATTATCAGGGCTTTAGAAAGGGTGTGAAACATCTTGATGCATTCATGCTCAGAAGATTTATACTTATTCCAACGAACTCAGAGGGATTGTGCCTGTGCTGCAAATTAGCATCAGATAGAAAGGGGCATACAGAATTATACACAGTAGAACTTAGGCACCTTTATAGATGAACCCATATTTTTAGGGTAGATATATACACACAGGAAACTGTAGAACTGTAAGCTAAGTAACAGACCCAGGCTATTAGATTCAAAGTTTTAATTCAATTATATGTGTGCACTTACTCTGTTTGCAATTTGAGGGAAATTGAGTGTCAATAGTTATAAAAGGCAGAAACCTGTTCTGCCAATGTTTCGTGTAGCTCCTTTGTATATCAGCAAAGTGGGAGGCAAACTGAATAAACTTTAAAAGATCTCTTCAATGCTTATTTACTTAGGTTTAAACTAAAACAAATGCTACAAATTATGATATGCACAACCCAGAAGTATCTGGAATTCTCATTTGAAAGTAAAGCTTTTATCATTCACAAGCATTGGTTTAAATGACTCAGTCCTAGTTATACAGCTAAACAAACTTTAATGCAAACATCTCTCCTCTCCCTATGCATGTGCAACTCGTGTCATTTGGTTACATATGCAGGAAAACTAAGGTACTTAAACGGATCAGCATTTCTATAGTTTTAAATTAATACAGATTATAATGCACTGATTTTTTTCCTAGCAAGAATATACCCTAAAACTACATTTCTTTATTTAAAGAAGTTTCAGTAAGAAAAAACTGAACTACACAAGTATCGAAAAAATTAAAAGTTCCTTAATTATTTTTAATTCCTGGTACCACTACCACAAATTTACAGGGAAATATACCTGATTTTATGAAGAAAAGACAAAGCTACAACAACAAATTAAAAAAAGTCAGGAATGTACATCTAAACACTACATTGCATTAAATCAATAGCTGCACTCTTTGCAAACTGTGGCTATAACAGTCCTTAAGAAGGGTTTCCTGTTTAAGCTGCAGTAACTTTTCTGACTATGGTTCATCGCTCCTTCTGTGGCAGATTTTACAGTTCCTCTAATTCATTTGGGACGACTGTCTCAAAGTAACCTGCAGCTTTCCTGACAACTCCTCGCTCTCTCCTGCTAAGAACTGTAGCCTGTTGAATACAGGATAAAAAAAAAAGATTACTCTCAAATAAATGTTGTAAGCTTAATTAAAAACACTTATTTGTAGCATACATACCATTATCCTGCTACAGTTTTTAGAATCTTCTTCCACCATAGCCACCACTTCCTCCTCCTGATCCATAGCCACCTACAAATGGAGTATGACTGTTTATATTCAAGTTTTTGTTACAAGAGGCTAGCCGGCTGCATATATTTTAATGTTGCACTTACCACCATAGGGACTGCCTGAACTTCTGCCACTGAAACTGCCACTTCCTTTCATGGGTCCATAACTTGAGGCCTGCTGTCCACTGTAGTTGCCAAAATCGTTGTAGCTTCCACTACCACCATAGTTGCCTACAACAGGAATTTAATTTTATATTCATCAAGTCTGTTATGTAATTTGAAGTGAATTTCAAAGTACAATTCATTAGATTAAGTAGATGAAGCACTACTGCATACAATTTAGTATGCAATGTAAGCATTTTGTGGATTTACTGAAGACAATGGAATTCCAACATAGAACGTGAGTTTTAACCATGTGCAGTTTTTAGCTGCAAAGAATGGAACTCATGGAGTCACCATTTGCTTTCTTTCCCCCACTGGAAGAGGCAAAGAACACCTGCTTCCTGTTAATAACTTTGGTAAGATAACCTGTAAGAAACATGCCTTAGGAACACTGGCAGGAAGAAAAGCCATGGCTGTCCTTCCGTTTCACTTTCACTTTGATATGATCAATTGACTAATCAATAAAGTGTACTGGACTGTTTCACTTTCTGTGTACCAAAACATGCTGTTTTCCCAATGAGGGGAAAAAAGCAATCTGTAAGCAAGTGGTAAACCTCCCTCTCCATAAACTGGCTGGCAGACGGCTGGCTTTCTGATGGCCTGATACATAGGCTCCCAAATTTTCTCAGTTCACAGTGCCCTTAGTGTCTCATAATTTTCTCTGTGTCCTGGAGTTCCCAAATTGTGCCCTGCAGTGAACTCATAGAGGCGCTGCGGGACATTTTAAACTTTTGAGGGGGAAACAGAAATACTCAACGCTTTTCTAAATAATCACCTCATCGTCAATTCTGTCAGAATTCTAAAGCTCTTAAAAGGTATGTATCTATGCATCTCTCAGTTAGCCTACTGCATCTACCTGAAAGGAAGACTGGTTTCACCCCTAACAATTTAACTGAAATAGGAAATTTCTCTTGGATTTAGTGAATTTATGACAATGGAAGCTAATATTCTTTGTTGGGAAGGGTTTTCTTTAAATTTACAGTCATCTTTCTTTTGGGTAAAGGAAGTTCAAACCAGTTCCAAGTTTTTAGTCCTCATACTGATGGGATATATTTGATCATCTTATTTGTCCTTGATTTTTTAAATCAATAGACTCAGTTTGCTTTTTCCAGAAGTATATGCAGATCAGAACATTTATCCCTGAAACTGTGGTCCAGTAATCAACCCAAATATTGCACACATTAAATGGTATTGGGGAAAGTTTCACAAAGAATGTGACTTTTATCTAGTGTTAGCCCTACAGGGTAGACCAGTCTAAGAAACCAATGCCCTGTAGGTCAGTACTACTTTTATTGTAAAGCTATAGTAAGAGAATCTTGCAAGTCTGAATGTGCTTCCCTCTCCCTCACTTTATCTTCGTGTGAGCTAGTGAGGGGCTTGGGTGAGATGTTTTCTCAAATTAGTTTTCTGGCCTGGGCTCAAGCGGGGAGCCCCGCTTAACTGACTGTTGCCTTGGTAGTGGCTCTTCCTCCTGTCCTTCAAGGCTATTCCCCATGCCTTCTACATCTACTTTTTAAAAAAACTGCAGAATGCTGCAGAAAAATTAATAGAACAGACTACATATAAAACAGATACAGGTTAGATAAAAATCAATACCATATCCCTAGCACATAGCTTTCCAAACTGTATCGCGACACTTTAGTGTGTCGCAACAGTTTAGTGCGTCGCAACACAACCTGGAAGCGGCGGTGGGGGCGTGCACGGCGGCGGCGCTTCCGCATTTTAGCGGAAAACACGAGGCTGCCGCGCCCCCGCCATTGGTGTGTCACCAACGGCGGCAGTTTGGAAAGCACCGCCCTAGCAGCTAGTACTGTAGCTCTTGAAAATTAAGCTTCCAATCTAACATAGATGATAGCATGAACTGACACAGGTCCCAGAGTCCTTCAGAAATTTTTCAAGTCTGATTTCACAACATTAAAGTGTGCTTTGAGGCTGTTTACACTGCACAACGTTCTTCTTAATTAAACCTTTTGAAATGATAGGCAAAATAGTTAATTGTTTATTTAACAGGCATTCTGAACTTTTAAATGAACAGGAGAGATGTTTTATAATGCAATTCAGACTTCTCACCTCCAAAGCTTCCTCCTTCATTATAACCATCATAGCCTCCACCTCCTCCGCCATATCCACCACCTGGATTTCCATAGCTTGGGCTACCACCATAACCACCTCGGCTACTATACCCAGGGCTACCACCATAGTTTCCACCTTCAATTAAAAGTAACATAATATTTGTTATCAATAAAAAGGTAGCTGCACATTAGAAAATTACCACAGAAGTATGTTACATAATGTTTTCTATTTAAAATCCTATGATAAATTCCCAATAAAATCAACCACCTCAACTTTCTGCAATGCCTCATTCTTCCAGATGTTTTGGCTTGCAACACACATCATGCCTGATTATTAACCACACTGCCTTTGGCTGATCAGAACTGCTTTTCCAAACATCTGGAGGCACCTAGTTTGAAGAACCCAAGCAGTATTCCATAGGAAGACATTATTTGTTCTGAAAGCAATGGGATTGTGCTCCACTGAAATTAATGGGATAAGCTAACAGTGACTGACCTAAAGCATCTAGTTGTTAACAGTATTTAGTATACAGATTTTCCATATGCCTCAGCTTAACATTTCCTATGTCAAGATATTCCACAAGTCGCCAAAAGCTGTGTACTTTTGTTTTCTTTAATAAGTATAACTTAAAAAATGCAAAAAGTACAACCTGTGGGTCATAAATACATGTACAGATTCCAAAGGGCATGAAGCCAAAAATCTCATCCCTTTTTGCACTGGGAGCAGGGGTGGGTGGGATGAGGAATTACAGAGAAAAAATGTCGCCCCTACCTCCAGTCGAGGCCTTGCCCTGCCCACTTTTGGACTGAAATCTTTGACACCAGTGCAACCAGGTGTGGCTCTCAAGCTATTTAAAGTTATACATCTCTAATATAATGCAAGTGGTACTTGTACTACCATGCTTACCATCACCAAAACCATTATATCCATCGCCACTCCCAAAGCTTCCTCTACTGCTGCCACCACCTCCACTACCATAGCCTCCTAAATCAGAACAAAAATATTATGTTATGAACAAAACTGCATAAGATAGTATCTTGAAAGGACACTGGGAAGAACTAGTATGTACCTCTACTACCAAAACTTCCACCTCTGTTGTAACTTCCACCACTGCCTCCAAAGTTCCCACGACCCATGAAGTTGCTTGAACTACTCCCACGACCTTAAACAAAAAAACCACAGTGAATGTCTGATAGTGTTTGATAGATAGCATCATTGCTGTATTTTGGACTCCTATGGACTAAGACTCACTTCTTTGTGCAGTTGCAGTCTGCATTTCTTGCTTGGAGAGAGCTTTCTTCACTTCACAGTTATGCCCATTTATAGTGTGGTATTTCTGAACTAAAATAAATTTTGAAACAACTCTTACTATGAAAATGTACATTCTGTTCAGTAATGATTTATGCAAAATATTGTAAAATATACCAAATCAAAACAAACAAACAACATAAAAACAAGAATCTACACTGACTCTCCCACCCACACATAGTGAAAAGCATGATGAAACCTCTTCATTTTCAAGGGCATCAACAAGCGAAGATTTGCAAAGTAATTTATTCAGATTTTTATCTCTAACTTTAAACTGAGTTAAAATTGTTTTGATCTCTATTTTGGCCTGGTCTGCCTTGGGCTGAAAAAAGCAGAACTCTGATTTCCAATCAGCTTGCCACCTCTTTTTCTCTTCCTAGAATGCGTGACCCAGAGAATTTTTAAGGAAAATAAGAGAGCTGCTTAGAGTCAATTGATTGAAGCAGCATGCAAAATCAGGACAATGAAGGACAAGAGGCTGGCTGCTTTCAGGCCAGCCCAACTCAAATGAATGGGGGTAGGGTACAGGTGAAATTCTGCTTGTACAATGAGGAAACCATTAGACTGGGATGTTTGTTGCAACAGAGCTAAGAGTTCTTGTCTGAATTGTCAACCATTTTTTCCTCCAGTTTCTCCATCTTCTGTTCCCGTCAATAATGTGACCCATGTCGTTCACCAGTGCTTAAAATTTGGGGAAGCCCACTAATGCAATTCACAAGCCTTCCCTTTCCAATTTTAGATGAATAATACCATTATTGTAGCTTTCTGAAAATTATAGTGAAGGGGCTATGATCCTTCTGGCCCATCAATAAATTGAAACTGCAACTACGGCTTTGACTTGAAGTGACAGAATCCAACCTGCCTTTGTGTGATTAACAATCACCATTTGAGCTGGGAAATTGGTTTGGGAAATTCACTTAACTACTAAGGTGGCTACTGGGACCTTTGTGTAGTGATAGGAGCAAACAAGCAGATTTGAGAACACAGTACTTTATGAGAAATACTGGCTATCAAACTGCCTGCCAGGCAGGCACTTAAAGCACAGTGGGAAGATTCAGGAAAGCTCTAGGAAATGGGAATAAAGAACAGGACTGGAATCAAGCATGTGCTTGTGCATAAGCAACTATCAGATATTTGAAATTGTAGGAATTGAAGTAAATACAGAAGAGAAGAAAATCAAGACCCCAAATGTACTTAAAAATTGAATTTGGGGCTACAAAGTATAATCTTTTAAAACACTGAACTGTCTTATATCATGCCTATGATAAAAGTTCTTTGTTCACTAAAAAATTTGTATGAATCAATATTTATCAAAATGAAGTTACCGCAAAGACACAATATTACATACCAACAATTTTGTCTACTGTATCATGATCATCAAATGTCACAAAGGCAAAACCTCTTTTCTTTCCACTCTGCCTGTCTTCCATTACTTCTATGGTTTCAATTTTGCCGTATTTTTCAAAATAATCTCTTAAATTATATTCTTCTGTGTCTTCTTTAATCCCACCAACAAATATTTTCTTCACTGTTAAATGAGCACCAGGTTTCACAGAATCCTATGAAATTTAAGTTATGTTTAGTATTTCAATCTTTTAAATTAGTTCAATATTTGAAATATATATTTAGATTTAGAAGCAAGCAAGCATTTGTATAATCAAGATGTAACATTTTTTAACAATTACTTACTTCTCTAGAAACAGCTCTCTTTGGCTCTACCACACGGCCATCAACTTTATGTGGTCGAGCTGCCATTGCAGCATCTACTTCTTCCACACAAGAGTAGGTCACAAAACCAAAGCCTCGAGAGCGTTTTGTCTGTGGGTCTCTCATCACCTTCAAGAAATATATAATACATAGAATGCTGATTTAAACATTGCTTGTGTGTGCCTGCTCTAATCCTACTGACTAGAGTGGGAGTTTCTTCTAAATGCACAAATATACAAATGTTATGATTTCTCACCACACAATCTGTGAGCGTGCCCCATTTTTCAAAGTGCTCTCTTAGGCTATCATCTGTAGTTTCAAAGCTCAAGCCACCAATAAACAGCTTTCTCAATTGTTCTGGTTCTTTAGGATCATGGCCCTGAAAGAAGGAAAGTTTCAGTATCTGCATTAGATTCATGCTGCTCTCAGAAATTCACTTAATCTGTTTTCCACACAATTTGCAATTATTAAATAACTTATTGCTTCTATAGATATATGCTTCAGTATGATACAAACATAAGTTAACAGAAGTGTGATTTGGACTAGCTTGTTTCTGGGCCTAAGAGCAAATCAAATCATAAAAGATACTGAAATCAACTCCTTTTCCCATCCATCCAACAGCTTTTCTAAGCCGCCCTATCCCCGAAGGACTCTTTATTAGGGTATAAATCCATGATTTTATCTTAATTAAACTAAACTACAATAATACAAACCATGGTAACTAGAAAAGGATTTTTGCAGCCACTGCTAATGTACATTTTTCTTAAAAGACTCAGCATTCACTGAGAAATGTTCCTTAGTAAAGTACTTAAGTTAATAGCAACTAACCCGTAACATTCTATTCATGTTAATACAAATCATCTCCTATTGTGTTTAATAAGGTTTATTTTCAAGCATGTATGCACATAGCTGAAATCTATTCATACCTACTCTAAAGATATGTGATTAAAATCTATGTGGTTTACTTATGAAAATTGAGGCTCATTAGAAAAGGAATCACAAGTACAGTAAAACTTTATTTTTTATAGAAAATAAATAAAATAAATAAAACTTTAAGTTTATAGAAATTTATGTTTCCATGCAAGGGGCTACTATTCTTGCAATTTCATCACATTCCGTCCCCAAAAAATGTTAGATACTCTTTTTGAGGGGGGAGAGATATGGTTAAGAGACCACAGTTTGAAATTTTTATTCTGTTTAAACAAAATTTAGCATGATTCCACAGTTTCTTTGAAAATTTCGTACTATTTTGTTAAAAATACTCTAACAAAGTTAAAAGCTATTTGGGTTCTGCTCATGCTAGACCAGGGGTCTCAAACCTGTGGCCTGGAGAGTTTTTCTGTAAGGTCCACGATGGCTTACGCATCAGGTGCTGTTTCAGCTTTTACGCCCATCCCTGCTGTATGCATTTGTCCCAGATTTTTGAGATCCAGGCACCATTCCCCCCCCCCCCGCCTTCTCTTCTGCAGAGCTGGCTTCTCCCACATAGCACTGGCTTCCACAGCACCAGCTAGCATGGTGCCATTGCAGAGAAGCCAATGCTGCAGAAACTGGTGTTGTGGGGAGAAGCAGAGCCTGCACTGCGCAAGCCATGCTGTGGCAGAGGTGGTAGCTGCCTGGAGGCCTCGCAAAGGAGGTAATAGTGGGAAAAGGGTGCCAGCCGCTGCCTTCACTTCTCCCCTGCAGCACCAGCTTGTGCACTTTCTGCTTCTGAGCCATCTTCCTGAGTCAGTTTATCTGTCCACTGATGACATGAACAACCAAAGCTGGAACTGCCAGACATGCTGCTGGGACAGAAAGTGATATCAAAGGGATACGTGGGAAAAATAAATATTTCCATATATATAATTGTTATATGATTTTGAGCTTCCAGACAATCCATGCACAGAGTGAAATGTTTGTGCTCCACATGCTTTGCTCGGTCTAGAATCCAGAGTTCTACTTTGGATGCAATGCCCTGGCCTGAAAAAAAAAACTACAGTACTTGGATGTTCTGTATTAGTTTAGATGGATGGCAGCCAGTAAGCCACAGAGGGGATTTTTTAAAAAATTGCATTTCCCAGCCTGGGCTTTCTTTTAAACATAAACTGCACATCCTTTTATTTGGGGGCAGCCAGCCGGTAACAGGCTGCCCAAAAGGGTTGGGACCACACTGTTCTTTAAATACTAGGTTGAGTGTTTAAATAATCTGGCTCTTCCCTTCCATATATCACTAGAAGGCAGCAAAGAGTCAGAAGTTATTCTCTCTTCCTGCTGCTGTTTCAGTGGTTTCCTTGTCCAGCCTCTCAACTTGAAAATCTTGTTTGCCATGTCCAGAACTTCTGGATCTGCTCCAAATTCTACACTAATGGAAATCAGAGCAGGTAAACAGTTATGGATCCTGCTCTAACTGAAAAATCATCTGGCCTGGACCGGAACAGAACAATAGAACTTGAAGAGAATGTGTGCACAGAATAAAATACATTTTTCTCTCCAAACACATCACTAGTTACAAACTGATAAATCCAGGAAATTGAGTGATTAAAAAAAATCTCAATTTTTCATATTAACATTGTCACTTCCCTGTTTAACGTTTCTTCATTTGAAACAATTCACCAAGGGGAACATAATTTTTGGTATCATGATGTTTAATTAGTATCCATTAGAAATTATACATTTCTTTGAATTAATCAGCAGATTAATTGGTGCTTCTCAGAAGAAACAGATCGCCAAAACCTTTCTGCCTCAGTAACAAGAGGTTTTAAAAGACTAAAAATCATTACCTCAAATTCCAAGATCGCAAAGGAAGGAGAAAGTTATTTAACTGGCAGTCATATTTTGTCAGCGAATCAAATACAACATGTCTAATTAATGGTGATAAAGGCACATAGGATAGGGGAAAAAATTCCTGCATTTGAGTTATAAAACAATTTGAATTTTAGAGCAACAGCTGACTTCAAGGGACTTTTGATTAGTATCTGAATAATGGAAACTAAACATCAAATTGGGACTGGCCTTAATAACCTAGCCGAATTTTTTATTCTGATCTCCTATGGTGTTTTCAAGTGGAAATTGAAATGATACTGCCAAAACAGCTAGCCCAAACTTCCCCTTTGGATAGTGGCATTGCTTGTTCGTTTTAACCTTCCCCTGACAAAAGAACAAGAGCGTATCACCTGCTCTAAAGCCACTTCAGCAAAAAGTCTCCATAACTCTTAATTCTAAAGCCTCTCCTTACCAAACTGCTAGCCCCCAATAATCTCTTTCTTGGAGTTGGAAAAGGCCATTTTTCTGTCACTATAATGAATCTGTTTCATGTGAATACAATAGTGAGTATAATCCCTATTCAATTCCAAACTAGAGGGGAAGATGAAGGCTCCACTGAAAAAAGTAAAAATAAATCTAGAGTGTTGTTAGAAATTTTTCAAGAACCACAACCTGTATCATGATACATATGCATCATAAAATTCCAGCTCTCTCTCCCTAATCTGTTCAGATACATTATTTATGCAGGTTATACAATCCATCTGTCTGTGGACAAAAGCAAGCTCTTGCAGTCCCTTATAACTGTATGTTTTTATTTCAGATAGTCAGAAATCATAATGGGAATAAGAATAAGGAGGAACCTTTAGGTATAGGAGTTTAGAGTTCTATTATTTAAATGAATAGATAACACATAAAATATTGATTACTTTGTGTTTTGAAGGTCATTTGTTTTAAGCAGTGTTAATAATTACAATTTCTATAGTTAACGTTTCAACAAATGGCCACAGTTCTCAAAAACAGTTTAACTGTTAAACATCTCTAAATATTACATAATACAAAAGATTCAGATTTTATTCAAGTGAAGCTGATCAATCAATTCATAGCTGCATTTGACCTAGTTTTGAATGATGCAATAAACAACTCTGTGTCTGGATTGTTAAGTTTTGTACTGTATAAAAGAGCTTATAGGATACAATGTTCTTCTTTAGAGGATAGTGAATTCTTATCTTCAATGCTCTAGTATTTGTGGAATATTGATGCAACAGCATCAATAGTTACCACCTCAATGAAAAGTGGATCTTAGTCAACTGGAAATGCTCATCCAAGCAGATAGAACCATCGGTGAATTGCCTGTTTCTGGATTTTAATAATTTAACTACAATTTTAGATTTATTTAGATATTAAAATTTATTCCATTCACAGTAATATATTAATTTATAGAATTATGCATATAATAGCACACTTACTATAAACATCCATACTGGGTACAGGAAATGGAAAGAATAATATATTCTCAAAAGACAAGCAGAACAGAGTAGTGCAATGTGAAGTCTGAGCCACACAAAGATTAAAGCAGCAGCAAGCAAAAATTCTCTCTAGTTAACCCAAGTAAAAAAAGCTAAAATCATAAAGTATTCCACCTGTGAAGATCTTCTTCCCCTTCTCTTGTAATCTTCAGCCTCTCTCTCCTCTTTACACGCCATTTTGGGAGTGTGTTCTGACTCAGTTGCTCCTTTTAACCTAGATAACAAGTAGTACGAGTTCCTGTGAGTTTTCTCCTTACTCTCATACAAAATAAAGGGGCTCTAAGTTTCAATGGACAAACATATAGGAGCCACTTTAGCTTAAGTAATGTTACTGTATGAGAGAATAAGTAAAAAAGGGTGGGCTTCTGTTATCAACTCACGTGATGCATTTCTTTTTAAATAAAAACACAGCATATCAATTGAAAAAAACAAGCATGTTCATCATTATATGCTATAAGGATAGCAAAGTGAACTGCTAGCCAATTAAACTATTCAAAACTATGCAATAAGAAAGCATAGACTAAAGTTGTTTCTACCCTTGGCTCTAGATTCTGTATTAATCCATTTATTTGCACTGATCATATGGGCTAAAGAAGCAAATCCCAATAGGGGAAAGAGAATCAAGACCATCTCTGATTTGCTCAGTTTATAAACACCCTGTTCCCTGGATATTCCTCTTGACTATGCTATTCTAGATCTTCAGATCTGGGAGGGGTTACTAACGCTTTTATTTATTTATTTTCTATCCCACCTTTATTATTTTTATAAATAACTCAAGGCGGCGAACATACCTAATACTCCTTCCTCCTCCTATTTTCCCCACAACCACCCTGTAAGGTGAGTTGGGCTGTGTGTGTGTGACTGACCCAAGGTCACCCCGCCGGCTTTCATGCCTAAGGCGGGACTAGAACTTACAGACTCCTTTTGCCGTAGCAATGCTCTGAAAGCTACTATCCTGAGCATTTGGAAAAGAGGCTTCTCACTGGGTTTTCCTTCAGAATGTCTTAAGCATGTGCATGTAAGTACTCAAGGCCTTATAATTAAAACAATGGCCTCTCTACCTCATCCCAAAAAAAAAAAAGCAATGCTTCTTTGGAGTGAAACATATGCTCAGGCCTGGATCATTCTTAACCCACTAATAGTGAGTAGAAACCAGTTATTTAAAAATATTGAGATTTCATGTAATTGCCTAGATACGGCATTTCCTGATTCCTACTCCAAAGTCATTTTCAATTGCACCCAGAATTAGATGTGACTGTTCTCATATAAATTAATGAAAACATTTTAATATAGTCTGTGGCTTGAATCATGTCAACTGGATTTCTATTTTCTTAGTGGAAACGTTTCACTCCTTATCCAAGGAGCTTCTTCAGTCTTCATTTTAATATAGCTATAACTGGGCACTAGCATTTCACTATGGCCAAAATTATTAATATAAAGGTAAAGGTTCGCCCCGCACATTTGTGCAGTCGTGTCCGACTCTAGGGGCCGGTGCTCATCTCCATTTGTTAGCTGAAGAGCCAGCATTGTCCGAAGACGCTTCAACGAACGCTGTTACCTTCCCACCGAAGTGGTACCTATTAATCTACTTGCATTTGCATGCTTTCGAATTGATAGGTTGGCAAGAGCTGGGGCTAGTGCGGGAGTTCACTCCGTCATGCAGGTCTAGGGATTCGAACCTCCGAACTTGCGATCTTCTGATCAACAAGCCTGGCGTCTTACCCACTGAGCCACCACACCCCTAAGAAATTATTAATATAGTAGTTAACAAATTATTAAACATGTTTCATGTTTAAAAACAGCATTTCCACTGCACCAGATTATTAGGCACTACCTTGAGAGGGCTGAATCTAACAGTTGTGTAAAAACATCTCAAGAAAACCTTCACTCTATGTGAAGTGAGGGAGACATGGTCAAGGTGGCAAGTCCTCTTTGTTGCAGTCCCCATTCTTTGGAACTGCTTGCCTTCAGAAGTTTGAGCATCCTTCCTGGTATTTCGTAGAGCTGTCCTACCCTATTCCATCATTCATTTAATCAGGCTTGAATGTTTCTGGTGGCCATTGGAAAGATTTCTATATATTGAATATATTTCTTTTTAAAAATTGTTTTGGGATAGGTTACGAAAACTGTAGAATAAATAAACGCATTATCTCAAGATTGCAGATTTGAGAGAGCTGAATCTGAAATGGATGATAAAACTGTACTCAGCTAGAGTAGTTTTACAGATATTTGCTTACAACAGTCCTGAAGTAACTGAGTTATAAGTAGAATTGAGGCTGGTATAGATTATCACAGAAAAAATCTCCAAAGTATCCTTAGGTTTCAGCACTTTTGTATACTTTCTCAAATCTCTTTCCTTGCTAAGACTCTGATATGCATACAAAAGTGTTACCAAGTTTTCTTGAAATAAAAAGATTAAAATGAGACAAAACTTGGACAGTCTTTGCATCCATTTTGCCTTCACCTTGATGCCTGCCCTCTTGAAAATGGGTGGATGGGGCATGAGATTTAAAAACTGCGGGCTTTTCCACTAATATCTATAGGAAACTCTGACTTCCACAAGGCAAGAAAAATAAAAGCCAAACAAGAAATTCAAGAAAGGCCCTCTCTGGTTTTTCTTTCAAAACTGTAGGTGACACAGAAGCCCCAGCTGCTGACACAGGTTCCTAATTTATAATTTGGAAAAGCAAAGATAAAGAATGCAAGCCTGGAAACAACACACAATAGCAAGCCCCAGCAGAGTCCCACACAGCTGATTTCAGCAAGAAATAGGCAGGTAGAACCTTAGGATCAATATATCAATCGAAGAGAACACTTAGGATCACTAATAACTAATATTTAATGTTAGAAAGATAATACTAAGGTCATTTTATGGCTTTGAACTCCTGTTGAACAAGACTGCTCACTAGTTGAATAATCCTTTGATAATTAAAACATAATTTCTACCTTTTATACCCCAAACTAGGAATTCTTTATCATAATGAAATGTTTTAGGTTCAACCATGTATACTTCAACCTTACATCTCTACTTAGAACTAAGTTGAGTGGTGCTTATTTCCAGATAAGCTAGTGATATACAATCATAGCTGTCTGCTCTTCTGCAATTTGTATGTGCACAGGGTAATGATTTCCAGAAAAATTGAATATAGTTTGGCAATTTATGTAGCAGAGGGGAAAAACTACCTTTTGTCATTGTGTTTATGATGAAGATAAATTAAACAATCAAGAATTAAAGAGTCTAGAAAGTTAATCTATTTTACACTGTGCAACCTTTACACACACACACACACACACACACAGGCTTAATGACTTTTATATCACACCAGGATTCAAAAAGAGCAGGATTACACTAATCTTGTGGTACTTACAAGTGTGAACAGCACTCGGAGACATATCAGGGTCAGCATGTATGAACACTCACTTTTATGTAATTTTAATTAGACAACAGAACTTAGTATTTATGTATTATGCCTAGGATTCAGATACTAGTCATTTAAGATTCTAAAGATTGGCAATGTGCATTAAACATGAGATAAAAGTATGGTTATCTGAACCAGCAAAATTCATACTCAATAGCTTCAAGACGAAATAAAAATGCTATGATTCCAAACAGAATCATTAAGTGATAACTTTTAAGAACGATCAGAAAGTCCAATGGCTTTCATATCAAAATCAAAAGCATTCAAACCCTATCAGAGGACTGCTTAAATAGAAAATTAACCGTAGGACTTATGCTATTATTTTTGCGGTTAGTTGAGAGTTTTATAAGATAAAAAGGGCGAGGTACATAGAATACTTCAAGGGGGGACGTCGCAGACAGAAATATTAGTGTGCAATATTTATTTCTCAACAACCAGATTCATAGGAGCAGTATTCAACAATTAACAATTCATATTTAGGGATCCTACTGAACACAATGGGATTTGCTCATGGATTGCACCCCGAAAATATAAAACATGATTGCAAAAGGGAGCGTTTTCCCAAGGGTTCAACCAAGCTCTGCACAATTACGAGTCGGCGGCAGGATCTGCGTGTGCGTGCCTCTACGGAGCGCGGTATCCTCCGCCAGCCCTCTCACGTATTTACCCCTCCAAGCAAACTGGGCCCGGGTGCCTAGGATTTAGCGAAGGGGCCACGCTGAGGACTCCACCCGCTCTACTGCGGCTGTTCTCGCTGGAGTTCAGCCTCCCTCCCCCGCGCGGGGTCATAATGGCGCCCGAAGCAGCAGCCTTTCCCGCTCCAAGCCTTCCTCCCCCCCCCCTCGTTGCGCCATTTCGGAGACGTCGTGGCTAAGCCGGGGAGAGGAAAGAACCGAGCCCGCTCGCCAACCAGGCCCCGGCCGGCCTCCCTGTTCGTTGGCTAGTCTGCCGTGCCTAGCCACCTCCGGGGTCCTCCGCTGCAAAGCCCGTTGCCCGCCGCTGTTCCCGCACGACGCCGACCATCGTTACCTCCATTTTGTGACTGGATTTTGCCTCCTTCAGCCTCAATATGGAGTCGAGAGGAAGAAGGTGGGAGGAGCGGGTCAGAGGAAACTAGGGCACGTGAGAGGAAGGCGGGCTGAACGGCAAGGAAACGGGGGAGGAGAAGGAGGGACTTTCTTTTTCAAATGTGTATTTTAATACGAACTCCTGTATTTCACCAAGTTGCGGTTACATGCGCGGTGTGTGAGGTGGTTACGTCATTAACCACCTGAAGAGGAGGAGGGAATTGCCACGAACGAGCGGCGTTAGGACGGTGGAACCTGGGAGGAAAATTCCACACACGCGTTTGGTCCGCGCGGTCGTTCGTCACCTTGTTGGCGCCTCCTTAAACCATCGAGGCGAAATGGGTAGAAAGAATAGGCTGTGCCCGAGCCGCCAGCGCGGGATCGGCCGCTTAGAGAAGAGTGCGCGCGCGCAGAAGTTGCCGCTCGCAGCCTCGCGCTTCCTCCTCCTCCTCAGCTCGTGCTCGGCCCCAGGACGAGAAAGCTGGGTTCAAGCGGGCCAAAGTGATGTAGCCGCGGTCCTCTTCTTCCCAGCTGATCTGCGCTCCCGTTTGGGAAACCGTGCTTTCTCGCTGGCCGAGGGAGAGCGTGGATCTGTATTGTGTAGCCTCTCCTGAGGTGGCGCGTTTTCCCGGTATATTGGACTACAGCTCACGTGATCACCGTCCCCGAGGGCTCTCGGAGCAGCAGTCCAATGCCTCCGAGCAGCGCCAGGTTGAGGAGGGAGGGAATATGTGATTGGAAGCTCGGCTGCTTTGTCCAAGCGACGCTATATAGCCGGTTGCTCACCTGCCCTCTTTTCTGGGCTGTGCTCTCGCCGCCTAGAAAAAAGGCGGCAGGCGAAGGGGCGAAAGAACGACACCATCCTCTTCTTTCCTAGGCAGCCTTCCATTTTGCTCGCCCACGATCTCCATTTTGGCTCCACCGCATGGAGCCGTGTTGCGTTTCGCTTGCTGGGTGAAAGGAGGCGGCAGGTCGCTTCGATGGCGCGTGCTGCTTTTTTTTCACCCCCCTCGGGACGCTTCTAGAAGTTGTTAGCGTGCAAATCGGTCGGCCTCGCTGACCGAATTTGAAAGAGACGTTCAGACCAGGTCGGTTTGGTAGATGCCATCCTCCCATGTTTTCCTCTGGCTTCCCTCACCATCTTTCCACACAAGAGTCCCTCAAGAAGAAATAGGAGAAGAGTCCCGCTCTCCCTCTTAACTGATAACTCAGAGTTGGCTTCAACTGTAGTTTTATAAGCCAGATAAATAAATAAATGCTAGGAATTGTCCACCTAGCAGCGCCCCCCGGCTGACCATCTCGCTGGCTTCTGTTGTTGCTGGGGTGCTCGAGAAAGGGCGCCATCTCCTCTCGCCTGTGCGCCCTCTGGCCGGTAGCCTGCTCTGTGCTCCCTTCCTTAAAGCTGAGGTGGAGGTGGCGGCATTGCTGTCCCCAGCAGAAAGGAGCTCTCCCCACCTCCCTAGAGGACCAAAATCTCTCGGGAACAACTGCTAAGACCTCGACATAAATCCTTTTTTCAGATGCACAGGGCAGCGGATTGGGATCCTCGGTTCGTTTATGGACGACTGTATATGCTCAGTGAAATTCAAACAAATGTTTTTTACCTTGCTGTTCAGTTGAAAAACGCTCCAGAGCAAAAATGACAGATTAATTTGGTGTTAGGATTATAATTTTGGTTTTGTTTTTCCTGATCTATAGTTCAGGTATTTTACTTATATTATTACTAACCAAATCTTGTAAACAAATTGTACAATCTTACAAGCAAATTGACAACGTGATAAGCAAGCACTATTTTACATTTTAGTTAACATCAAAAATTTGCCACCAAGTTTTTATCTTGAATTATTCTCTACCTTTAATTAATGGTTTGTGATACTATTAGATTTCTCCTAAGGGTCCTCAGAATAAAGAGGCAGGTATATATGCACAAATGATTTGATGGCACATAAATATATGCACATACACAAATACACAATATGATTTATAGAAAACATAATGCTCAAAAATAATGATGATGATGACATATTGTGAGAAACCTATACAGTAACTATTAGGAATGTAAAGAGTTTTTTTTCTTAAAATCGTGACAAAATAAGCTTTGTTTAACCCAATCCTATGTATGCTTACTTGAAATTGGATAGTTCTAGCCTACTGAATTACAGTATATAATTAACTGAGCACAGGGTTGCAGTTTTAACAGCATATTAAACCTACTTGAAGCATGAAAAAGAACAGGGCTTTCCAAAGTTTTCCCACGGCGACACACCAACCGCCGTTGGTGTGTCGCCGCGGGAAAACCCGGAAGTGCCGCCGTTGCGGCAGCGGGCAAAACCCCGGAACCGCTGCTGCCGCTTTCGATTTTTGCGCGCCGCTGTTGGTGTGTTGCCGCGGGAACACATCTGGGCCCCGCAGGCGACACACTTTTGTTTCGCGACACAGTTTGGAAAGCTCTGAAAAAGAAGTTCCCTTTGAGACAGACTTGACTTTTGGTGACTTCATGGATATAATTTTGGAATCAACACAGAGGTAATTTGCCATTACCTTCTTCCAGAATTATTTTTGACTTCCAATTAAGCCTATAGCCCAGGGCTTTCCAAACTTTTCATGTTGGTGACACGCCTTTTAGCCATGCATAATTTCGTGACACACTAATGAGGAGTCCCCGCCCCCCGGCCCACGTGATTGGCTGCCAGCTCCAAACCCCGCCCCCAGCCCATGTGATAGGCTGCCGGCTCCAAACCCCGCCCCCGGCCCACTTGATTGGCTGCCGGCTCCAAACCCCACCCCCGGCCCACGTGATTGGCTGCCGGCTCCAAACCCCGCCCCTGGCCCATGTGATTGGCTCCCGGCTCCAAACCCCACCCCACGTGATTGGTTGCCAGCTCCAAATCCCGCCCCCCGGCCCCCCAGTCTTGTATGTATTGTATTGTATGTAATTGTAGATCACAGCTTTCCAAACTCTGTGTCGCGACACATTTCTGTGTCGCGGCAAGGGCCCAGGTTTGTCGCAGGGGAATCCGGAAGAGGAGGCCATGCACCACGTGCAGCCCCGCCCATCCCTTGCGCCGACAGGTCCCTGCTCTGAACCCAGCTCTTCAGCTCTTGCCGCAGAAGCCAGGTAAGTTAGCTGCCCGTTAGGGCTGCAACTGGGGGGGAAGGGTGCAGGGACGCGACTAGGCTGCCGCGCTGGGGGGGTGGGGGTGCAAGGACCACGAAGTGCTGCGGCCAGAGACATGGCTTTTCCTTCCCGAGAAGTGCCATCGGCCTGAAAGCCGAGAGAGGGACGGGGAGGCGGCTCCGCTGCCTGCCTCGCATGGCCCCCGCACCGTCTGCGTCTGCAGCTCCCCTTTCCCCTTGGCGGTGGCCCCAGCTAGGCAGAGGCGGGACTGGGCAGGCAGACAGGCGGCGCTCTCCGCCTCCGTGGCCTGGCTTGGCTCGCCGCTTCCTCCCATCACCTACAAGCAGAATATGGCGGCGGTCTGACGCGCGGCTCGCAAGAGCAGAGCGGGGGCTGAGCTGAGGGATCCTGCCGGCGGCTACGGCCCAATGAAAGGGCTCCCAGCGCGACCCAGTGCGGGCGGCGGGGACGGGGTAGAAGCAGAAGGAGAGGAGCCGCCGGCGGGAGCGCGGCACGAGGAGTGCCTCGCTGGCACCTGCCCGGCTTCCACCGCACTTCGTCGGAGAAGGTAAGATGCCGCGCTGGCGGGCGGGCGGCTGAGAGGCGGTTGGGCAGGCAGGGGGTTGCCTGCAGCGGGATCATCTAAACATCCTTCCTGGAGCTGCTGGGGCCGGATGGAGCAGTGTGGGACTCAGCATCGCTCCTTCCAGCGGGTGCTCCAAGCCCAGCTGTTCAGCCATCGATCAAGGATCGATCAGGCCCGGAGGCAGGGCTGGCCGAGGGGCTGGGGGGAAGAGGGAAGACGGGTCCCTGTTGCCTGAGACATCCTCACGCATCCTCCCCCCACAATATGGCAGCAATAACAACCACAGCGACCACCACCTGCCGCAAAGGCTCTGGCAGAAATGGATCCAAGTGTGGAAAGCTCTTCTGGAGAGTGGAAAGTGCAGGATCCCCGCTCTTTCTTGGGGCTTTCCTTCTCTTTCGGGCCCTGCCTGTTATTGCTGCCATATTGTGGGGGGAGGAGGGGAGGATGCGTGAGGATGTCTCAGGCAACAGGGACCCGTCTTGCCCCCCAGCCCCTCAGCCAGCCCTGCCCCCAGGCCTGATCGATCCTTGATCGATGCCTGAACAGCAGGGCTTGGAGTGCCCGCTGGAAGGAGTGATGCCGAGTCCCCCACCGCTCCATCTGGCCCCAGCAGCTCCGGGAAGGATGGTCAGATGAGTCCGCTGCAGGCGACCCCCTGCCTGCCCGCCCACCCGCCTCTCAGCTGCCTGCCCGCCCGCCGGCGCGGCGTCTTACCTTCTTCGATGAAGCGCGCTGGAAGCCGGGCAGGCGCCGGTGAGGCGCTCCTCTTGCCGTGCTCCCGCCGGCGGCTCCTCTCCTTCCGCCCCGTCCCTGCACCGGGAGCCCTCTTGTTGGGCCGGAGCCGCGGGTCGCGGGCTGCGCATCAGACCGCCGCCATCTTCTCGTAGGCGATGGGTGGAAGCAGCGAGAACGCCGTCTGTCCGCTCGCCCAGTCCTGCCTCTGCCTGGATGGGGCCTCCGCCAAGGGGGAGGGGGAGCCGCAGACGCAGATGGTGCGGGGGCCATGCGAGACGGGCAGCAGAGCTGCCTCCCCGTCCCTTTCTTGGCTGCCAGGCCGCTGGCACTTAAAGCTATGTCTCCGGCCGCCGTGCTTCGCGGTGCCTGCACCCCCCACCCCCACCCCGTGCGGCAGCCTATTTGCGTCCCTGCACTTAGCTGGCTTCTGCGGCGAGAGCTGAAGAGCTGGCTTCAGAGCAGGGACCTATCGGCGCGGCAAGGGATGGGCGGGGCTGCACGTGGTGCATGGCCTCCTCTTCTGGGTTCCCCCGCGACACACCTGGGCCCTTGCCGCGACACAGAAATGTGTCGCGACACACAGTTTGGAAAGCTCTGCTATAGCCCAAATATTTCTTGTTGGCTTCCTATCCAAATACCAAATCTGACTGCGACGTTTTTCAAGATCAGTCAAGATTGGCTAAGTGCTGCCACTTAGCTGGGCAAGCTGAGAACAGAGAAGAATTATTAAAATAAATTAACATGGTGAAAAGTGAAGGTAATACATCTTTGTGAGCCAGTTTGGTCTAGTGCAGGGCTTTCCAAACTCTGTGTCACGACACAATACTGTGTCGCCTAGGGGCCCCAAATGTGTTGCATGACAACCCGGAAGCGCTGATGAAAATGCCCTTGGTTTCGGCAGGGAGGTGAAAATCGAGCGGGCATGCTGCTGGGCTGCTTCCCTGCTGCACAGCTGATTGGCGCGGGGGGGGGGGGGCGGGTGGAAATTCTCTGCACCAGAGCTTTCCAAACTGTGTCGCGACACAAAAGTGTATCGCCACATACAGCGTGGTGTGTCGTCACACCACCCGGAAGCAGCGGCGCGCGTGCGTGCACGGCGGCAGCGGCACGGGATCAGTGCTTCCGCGTTTTAGCGGAGGCTGCAGCCGCCGCCATACACGCGTGCGCCACCGCCCGCCCCCCCACGCCGCCCCCATGCGCGCGCCACCGCCGCGCTGCTGCAGCCACCACCACTGGTGTGTCGCCAGCGGTGGCACTTTGGAAAGCCCTGCCTTAGAGTAACACCTGTATAAAAAGCATATGTTCATAGATAGAGTGTACACTAAGAAAAACAGTTGCAAAAATTCTGAATTGGGCAAAATTGCAAACTAAGTTGCATATTTGGAGAAAGGTACACCAAATTTCATTTTAACTGCCTTTGCATCTACAATTGCCTCCTTTTATCAATCCCGAATCATCCACCACTCAGCTTCATTTCTACCTATTCACTTTCTCTGCAACAGGTATAACAGAGCCAGTTTGGTCTAGTGGTTAAGGCAGAACTTTCCAAACTGTGTGTCGGACACGTTGGTGTGTCGGCTGCTGCTGCCTCCTGGCTTCCACGCTGGTCCTAGTGCCTGCCTTGTGCCTTGCTGCCTTCAAACCAGCTGTGATTCCGCACAGGTCCTAGTGCCTGCCTTGTGCTCTGCTGCAAGAGTGTGTTGCGAATTGATGCCCTGCTGTAAGAGTGTGTCGCGAAATGATGCATGTCTAAAAAGTGTGTCACCAACATGAAAAGTTTGGAAAGCTCTGCTCTGCACTGATCAGCTGTGCGCCGGGAAGCGGTTTGGGAGTGTGTGCGCGCGCAGCGAGGCTTTTCGCCTGCTTGCCGGAAGCAAGGGCATTTTTGGGGTCCCCGGAGCCTGCCATTTCGAAGGGGCAGCAGCAGCGGCGGCAACCCAGAAGCGCCACCGCCACTGCTTCCGGGTTTTTGTGCACCGCAGTGGTGGCGCTTCCGGGTTTTTGTGCTCTGGCTGTTGGTGTATTGCCAACAGCAAAAGTTTGGAAAGCCCTGGTCTAGTGGTTAAGGTGCTGGGCTAGAAACCGGGAGACACTGAGTTCTAGTCCTGCCTTGGCCATGAAAGCCAGCTGGGTGACCTGGGGCCAGTCACTCACTCTCAGCCCAACTCACCTCACAGGGTGGTGGTTGTGGGGAAAATAGGAGGAGGAAGGAGTATCTGGTATGTTCGCCGCCTTGAGTTATTTATAAAAATAATAAAGGCGGGATAAAATTAAATAAATAAATAAATAAATAAATTACTTTTATTATAACCTATATATTTTATTTTATTATAAATTTATCATTTTATTCAGAAATCTCAAGACTGGAAAGTTTTGCCACAAAAGTTTACAGTATTCTCCTTGGAAATAAGGCAAATCATACCAGTATACCTGTGCTTACCAGTGCATACCTGTGCTTATGTCTTTATAAAATTATTTTAAATATATAACATTTATCAAATTGCTAAACTTAGAAACAGAAAACTTACGAAGGGTGTATGTGGAGATGTTTCTTGGTGATGCCAAAGATGGACAACTGCTCAGCTTTCAATTATGAAGAATCAATTTTTAAGAATCCATCTCTGGGACATGAAAAATACTTTGGATTAAATCTTAAGAGGACATTTCCAGAAAAGCCCAACTTCTCTAAAACTTATTTGACATTTTAATGCTGCCTTAAAAGAATTTATTCAAATGACCAGCTGTTAATTTTTCAAAAATGGATTGTCTGTAGTTGTAAGACTCTATACATGGTAACAATCCAGATTTTTAGTATTTCTTTAACAAAAAATGTTATTTTTGAATATCATAATGCTACATATTTAATTAGATCCAGCACAAGCATTTTAATATGTTAATATGTTAATATATTAATTATATATTTATGAATATCTGCTGTGTGCTAAGAGCTACGGTGATTAGACTTCTGTTTTTGTATCCTGGGTTTTATATCTCTGCAGTTCATTTACTAGCAGATGGATTCTATCCCATGCAGTAATTACTGCTACATGCATAATATGTTTGTGTGTGTGTATAGGTATATTAATGGGGCGCGATGGCTCAGTGGTTAAGACGCCAGGCTTGTCAATCAGAAGGTCGGCGGTTCGAATCCCTAGCCCCGCGTGATGGAGTGAGCTCCCGCACTCGCCCCAGCTCTTGCCAACCTAGCAATTCAAAAGCATGCAAATGCAAGTAGATAAATAGGTACCACTTCGGTGGAATGGTAACAGCGTTCCGCGCACGTCATGCCGGCCACATGACCGCGGAAGCATCTTCGGACAATGCTGGCTGTTCGGCTAACAAACGGAGATGAGCACTGGCCCCTAGAGTTGGACATGACTGTGCAGGGAAACCTTTACCTTTTACCTATAGGTATATTACATGCCTATAAAAGAACATATTGGTAGAGCCTTTAATAATATACAGTGGGGCAAAAAAGTATTTAGTCAGCCACCAATTGTGCAAGTTCTTCCACTTAAAAAGATGAGAGAGGCCTGTAATTGACATCATAGGTAGACCTCAACTATGAGAGACAAAATGAGAAAACAAATCCAGACAATCACATTGTCTGATTCGGAAAGAATTTATTTGCAAATTATGGTGGAAAATAAGTATTTGGTCACCTACAAACAAGCAAGATTTCTGGCTCTCACAGACCTGTAACTTCTTCTTTAAGAGGCTCCTCTGTCCTCCACTCATTACCTGTAGTACCTGTTCAAACTACCTGTTTGAACTTGTTATCAGTATAAAAGACACCTGTCCACAACCTCAAACAGTCACACTCCAAACTCCACTATGGTGAAGACCAAAGAGCTGTCGAAGGACACCAGAAACAAAATTGTAGACCTGCACCAGGCTGGGAAGACTGAATCTGCAATAGGCAAGCAGCTTGGTGTGAAGAAATCAACTGTGGGAGCAATAATTAGAAAATGGAAGACATACAAGACCACTGATAATCTCCCTCGATCTGGGGCTCCACGCAAGATCTCACCCCGTGGGGTCAAAATGATCACAAGAACGGTGAGCAAAAATCCCAGAACCACACGGGGGGACCTAGTGAATGACCTGCAGAGAGCTGGGACCAACGTAACAAAGGCTACCATCAGTAACACACTACGCCGCCAGGGACTCAGATCCTGCAGTGCCAGATGTGTCCCCCTGCTTAAGCCAGTACATGTCCGGGCCCGTCTGAAGTTTGCTAGAGAGCATTTGGATGATCCAGAAGAGGATTGGGAGAATGTCATATGGTCAGATGAAACCAAAGTAGAACTGTTTGGTAGAAACACAACTCGTCGTGTTTGGAGGAGAGAGAATGCTGAGTTGCATCCAAAGAACACCATACCTACTGTGAAGCATGGGGGTGGCAACATCATGCTTTGGGGCTGTTTCTCTGCAAAGGGACCAGGACGACTGTTCCGTGTACAGGAAAGAATGAATGGGGCCATGTATCGTGAGATTTTGAGTGCAAACCTCCTTCCATCAGCAAGGGCATTGAAGATTTATTTATTTTTATTTATTTTATCTTATTTATACCCCGCCTATCCCCTCCCTAAGCGGAGGGCTCTAGGCGGCTTACAATCATCATACATATATTTATACAATCAGATTCTAAATTACCCGCGCGGTTAGGGAAGGGGTGAGGGAACCGGCTCTTCAATCGCAGGTCGGACTACATGTCCCAGAAACCTTTGCTTCAGAGCCGGCTGCTGACGTCCAGGAAGTTGATGTTTTTTTTTTTTTTTTTCGGGCTCCGCCGTCCTCTGCCGTCCTCCATCGCCATCCACGGGAACCAGCTTCTTCTCGATCCGAGGGCGACCCTCCGAAAAGGACGCCAGCAAATTGGCCCACGTGAGTGGTCCCCATTCATCTACTTGCCGGGCTTTCGATCAGCTGGGTGGGCTGGAGCTGGGGCTAGTGACGGGCGCTCACCCCGCCACGCGGATTTGAACTGCCGACGTTATGGTCGGCAGACTACCGGCTCAGCGGTTTAACCCGCTGAGCCACCGCGCCCCGTGAAACGTGGCTGGGTCTTTCAGCATGACAATGATCCCAAACACACCGCCCGGGCAACGAAGGAGTGGCTTCGTAAGAAGCATTTCAAGGTCCTGGAGTGGCCTAGCCCAAGGGTCGGAAATGGCGGCTCGCGAGCCACATGCGGCTCTTTGGCCCCTTGAGTGTGGCTCTCGGGGAAACAAGGCCGCGGACCCCAGCTGCCGCCGGCCAACGCCAAGCGCCCGTTTGGGAGGACCCAGATGCGCCCCCCACCGCAGTTCTAGCCCGAGGCTTGTTTCCCAGATGCGCCCAGTGCTTTCAGGGCACCCCGGCGCCGGGAGGCTGGAGCGGCTCTGCCCAGCCCCCTCCCTGCTGGCCAAGGGGCCCTTTTTAAAACTACCTGTATATTGTACACAGAAAAAATAGGTCTTGTTTTGCAAACGAGGGAGAGTAAATATATTGATTCCAGACCTGCTGCATGGGTGTTTCTTTGAGTGGCTTTGCCCTTCCTTCAGCCGCCGGCAGGCGGCCCCGCCACGCCCCGCCCTCCTTCCCCGTGCGTGCGCGTTGCCATGCGAGCCGCGATGATGCGAAAAGGGCGTGGCGCCAAGATGGCGGGCTAGCGTTCGAGGCCGCCCGTGCGTCGCGCCGTCCCTCAGAGCGGAGCCGGCGCCCGGAAGGTGGAGGCTGCGCGGCGCTGCTGCGGCTGCTGCTGCGGCTGCTGCTGGATCCCGAGAGCGGCGGGCGGGAGCGGCGCAGGGAGGCGGAGGAGGTGACGGTCGAGGCGGAGCTGCTGCCGGTGTCGCGGCGGGCCTGTGGAGCGCGCCTCGTCCGCCGCGTTGCGCTGCCCGCCGCCGCTCGCCAGCAGGATGCCCAACATCAAGAACTTCAGTGGCAGCTCGCACCAGGATCCCGCCCGCAAACCCCGCCCCAGCGGAGGTGGCCGGGCGGCGGGACGGGGCGGGCGCTGCTGGCGGAGCTGGAGGGAGCGGAGGGACCAGGCGTTCCCGTGGGCGCAGCGCACGCTCTGCAACCCGCCTTGGAGGCGCTCCTGGAGAAGCGGCCGCAGGAGGCCCTCCGGGTGCACCCTCCTGCCCCATCAATCCCCCCACCCCGCCGTTCGCCGTCCTCTCCCCCCGCTAACCCGAGCCCTGCAGCCACCTCCCTGCCGCGCCGGGCCTTGCTCAGCTGCGCGCGGAAGCACTCCAGGTCCGGCGGCTCGTCCAGCTTCACAGCCCAGGGCCAGCGTGCCCAGACTGGCTCGGAGACGCGCGCCGCCAGCAGCGCCTCCACCTTGGCCAGCCTGCGCGCCTTGGAGAGCTGGGGTGCAGCAGGACGGGAGCGTCGCCGGCGGCCCGCGAGGACCGGCCATGGGAGTTGAGCGAGGGCCGGGGTGGCCGGCCAAGCGCAGAGCAGCCCTGTATCTTACCCTTCCACGCGATTGGATCCCGCCCCCAAACCCCGCTCCCTTCCGCGCGATTGGCTCCTGCCCGCAAACCCCGCCCCCTTCCACGCGATTGGCTCCCGCCCGCAAACCCCGCCCCCTTCCACGCGATTGGCCCCCGCCTGCAAACCCCGCCCCCTGGCTCTCGAGCAAGTCAAAATGTCCTCGAGCATGTCAAAATGGCTCCTGGCATAAAAAAGTTTGCCGACCCCTGGTCTAGCCAGTCTCCAGATCTCAACTCCATAGAAAACCTTTGGAGGGAGTTGAAAGTCCGTGTTGCCCAGCGACAGCCCCAAAACATCACTGCTCTAGAGGAGATCTGCATGGAGGAATGGGCCAACATACCAGCAACAGTGTGTGCCAACCTTGTGAAGACTTACAGAAAACGTTTGACCCCTGTCATTGCCAACAAAGGATATATAACAAAGTATTGAGATGAACTTTTGATATTGACCAAATACTTATTTTCCACCATAATTTGCAAATAAATTCTTTCCGAATCAGACAATGTGATTGTCTGGATTTGTTTTCTCATTTTGTCTCTCATAGTTGAGGTCTACCTATGATGTCAATTACAGGCCTCTCTCATCTTTTTAAGTGGGAGAACTTGCACAATTGGTGGCTGACTAAATACTTTTTTGCCCCACTGTATATAGAATTACTCTATGCAGAGCAACTTCCTTTTTTTATATTTTTAGGTTTTTAAAGATGTAAATAAAAGGGAGCAAGGATGGAAGAGATGATTATTCAATCATTTTACTTAGTGTGCCTGCTCACATAACAGCAATATTATATAATGCAGGAATGCATGCTTTTTGTGTGTTTGTCTCATGGCTGTGATATACTTTTTTATTCTACCTCTCCTGTAAACTGACTAGGCTGGTCCATAAAATATATGTCTATCAGAGGGAATACTTGAAATGGAAGGGAGATTGTTCCTATTTTATTTAAGGATAACAATTTTCATTAATTGTATATCAGTCTATGTTAGTGACTGTTAATTACAAATCAGTATGTCCCTTTGAAACCCTTTTGTTTCATGAAGAAATCTATAGTGTGAAGGTAGATTTATCATACTTACAAATAAGATATGAAATTTGACAATACCTGATTTTAAACATCAAAATTTAGGAGATGTGAATGTGTCCTTTCTGACTGTCTCCCCTGATGAGCAGGATTAAAAAAAAGTCTACCATGACTGCAATGCAGGTCTGTTTGTGGGAGTGGTTCCCTGCAAAAGCCATAGCCGGTGTTTCAGCCAATAATAGTCAGCTCTCTTGGGCTGGATTTGACTGTGTTGATCTGAATTTTCTTTTTCAAAGGCTTTTAAACACAGAACAAATCTCTCACTTTTTTTCCTTTAAGACCAGCAATTTCTTCAGCCTATTTATTAAACAATAAATAAGGAATCATGATAAAAGACCATTTAATTCTTAGAATTTTGCAGAAGCAAATTATATCTGAAATCATAACCCTTTAATGGGAGAATGTGATTTATGATAGGTAGTCCAGTGGGTTGAACCAGACAGCCTTAAAAAGACTGCTATGCCTATGGCCTGCATAGGTATAGTACAGTGTTGTCAATATAATTTTAATACCTAATTGAGGAAGGAGAACTTGAGATGGGGGTGTTACTGCTAATGAGGAAAAGATAAGCTAATTTTGTTGTGTCTCCCTTTGAAAAATTGACTCACTATGCAAGTAAGCTTTCAAGTAGTCTCTGCTGATGTCGGTCGACTGTTTTGAAGCTTAATGGCAGTGAAAGGTGGTGTTATGTATGTGCATGGCAGAGAGTAATCAAAGTGTTGCTCCAAGAAAACATTTTAAGGACTGCATGTATGGTGGTGTCCTGCCCATTGCTGGTGTATCTCTTAACACAGCTCGAGCTTAGTTTCTGTAGGTTCCAATGGGATCTTACCTATTGATATACATGCATACTCAAGACAACTAGGAGATAGCCTTGGAGCAGCCAAATAAGCCTTTCAAAGGTTATGGCTCCATTAATTTTTGAGTAAGTGTGCTTTACTTGTGCTAACCCACTTTGTGAAGCATCTCCTTTGAATATTTTGCATAACTGCAGAAAATAACCTCTGAAACCTCTGAGCATTACCAACATTATACTCTTATTTGGCTGAAATAGGATCCTGATAGTGCCCATGATAGTTATGGATAGGCAACTTTATCTACAGATTGAGACAGGAAACAACTCTAGGATATGGCCCAGTTCACAACAGCACACATATTTCCAGACCCAGGAAACCATGTCTTGTTAGAACAAGTGCAAGTGGCAATAATACTGAACATAAGAGTCTTCAGAAAGTCCTAAGCACAGGGCTTCCGGTGGGAATGGCAGACTGAATGGCTTTGCCCGCTGGTTCAGCGTGCGGAGCTGACAACGCGGTAACTTTTTTTGGGCTCAGGCAGGTTTTCCTGAAGCCCAGAAATGTTCTCTGGATCAAGGAGAATACCTGGAATTATCCCATCTGTCCTCTGGATGGCTGCTTGCAGCCAGAAGATCGCAAACTGTTTCGCGTTTGACTGGTAAGAGCCAGCTGGGAGGCGGGGACTTCATCACTTTCCAAGCCGCGCAGACAACTTATGTGCTTTTTAATTTGATTCTTATTATAGTAGACAGAAATGTATAGAATAGTAGTAGGAAGGGAATAAATAAATATGTTTTATCTTTTGGAGGGGAGAAAGATGTCTAGGAGGTTTATATGAACTTTTTTTCCTTTATTTTAATATAAGGGGGAGGAGTAACTGTACTTAGTGATTTTCATTATGTGTTAAAGTGGAATGACTTATAGAAATAATGTGGTGTTTTGGTTTAATATAGAGGAATAGATTGATTATGGACATTTTTGTATATCCCTGATGTTAAAAGTCAGAAGCCACATCTTTTTATAAATTTGAAAAAAAAAATTCTCTTATGTTTCCGTACTTCTTTAGTTTTTTTTCTTTCTTTGTAGTTTTTTGTTTTTTCTAGTTTTTATTCTTCTCTTGAAACCTAATAAAATTTACTATAAAAAAATAAAAAAAGAAAGTCCTAAGCACAGAATTTTGTTACATTGCTAAAAAGCACAGCATTAATGATGATCATTCCCACAGAGAATGCAGATTACTAAGTTTGAAGGGGCTCTGGGCAAAGTGTTTTCAAAACATCATGTTACCATGGCTCTTGGTTCAAAAAGCAGGGCCTCCTCTGATCTATATTGGGGAAGATTGATTTGCCAGATAATCTGGTCTCAAGTTGTTTAGAATCTTATCTGCCAAAACCAGTAGAAAAGTAGCAGAGTTACTCCAGCACTTTTGCAATGTGGACATAACCAGGCATCCTGCTTGGCCTCAGTGTTCCTCATAGATGCAGCTTCTGCAGTGAACATAAGAGTAGCTTCCCATAAAGCTTTAGAATTATCAGAACTTGAGGTCACCAGTGTGTGGACTACGCTGGCTAAGCTGTCTGTATCCAGGAAAGGATGTACAGTACTGTTGTTGATATGTCACTAAAACTGGCAGTAGGCTCCCCAGGCCTCAGAAATCACTTGTTAAGCCCACTAACAGTAATTAAGAAAGCTAGATTCTTGCAAAGTCTTGTTGGTCAAGTTTATTGCAAAGAAAAAGGTTATAGAAGCTGAGAAACTGGACATGAGTGTACTTTAACTCCCCTTTTATGAGTACGTTGAAGTGGGTCTTGCTTGATGCCTTTGATCCTCTTTCTATTTCATTTTGTTTAAGGTGAAGCTAGTTAGGTAGTTTAGGAAATACAAATGAATCTGCTCTTCTCCAGATTCTGCTCTTCTCCAGCAGTGTTTAGCAAACATCTATTCCTATTCCCAGGCTCGGGGACTTCTGCCACATCTGGGTCTCTAATGACAGTAAAAAAGCTAGAAGTACCCCCAAATTATATTGTTGCTTTATTGGAAGGATTGTAGCCTCAGCTAGAACAAGCAAATTTCTTAATTCCCATACTCTGGAACCACTTAATAGCATTTTTGTCTTTCCAGGAGATTACTATTTGTTGTTTTTACATGATGGATATAGCACCCGCCTTCAGAACATGGATACAGGGTCTGAAGAATCAGTTCTTATTGCTAGTGGATTTGGAAGACAACACTCTGTCTAACATGGTCTGTCAAGTGGTCCGTTTTCACCTCATGCAAGTACAACAGTTTTCTCTTGTGGACTGATTGCCTTTAATATGTGACACGGCTTCCCATAAATGGATTGACTTTTTTGAGGTGAGATAAGTACATTTTAAGCATAAAGCAAAATATCTTGGCAGGATAAATGAACACTGTCATTTGCCAAAACTAAATCCATTAAATACAGAACAGGGTAACAGTCCGAATACTGATGAACAAATTAAAGGATAAATTCATTGGTTTGACACTGATACATTTGTGTTTCTTTTCAGTGATGTACATCCAAATGCTTAAATCATAGGTCACATTGCAACAGGCACCACAGAAAAGTGCTGAGTACTACAGATATTTCTGGCAATATATAACTTGATGACATTTCTTGCCTTTAGGACACACATGATTTGAGGTCTCTTGCTTTCATAGAACATATGATTAATCATATTCTTATGCTAACAAAAAGGACAGTAATATAAGCAGTTTACACAAACAAAAATCTAAGTTAAGGTCAACTGTACAATGCACAAAATGAAATATCTGTGTGATTAATTCTTATACATATGATTTCATGAAACTGAAATACCCTTCAGATCAGAAATACATTATAGAGGTAACAATCACCTTTTGAGATAAAAGCATGTGTTAACTTTTGCACGGATAAGAAAAGAGAAAAAGTGTTTCCTTTGTGTCAATAATTTTCTATGCTTTGTTAAACTTATAAAGTACAGTATATCTATTTTAGTTAAAATATGTTTATAATTCAGCAGTCTGATAGCAATAAGAGTTTTACACTCTAAAGTATCTTTACAATTACATACCTTTAAACAGATCCAGTGTATAGGTGGACAATCCAGTGTCCTGCAAATGGTTTGGGCTATAGCATAGCCATTAGCCCTGCTGGCTTAAGAATGTAAAGGATAGGAGGAGGCCTATCTTTGATCTAACCAAAGCTGAAATTAATAGGTAAAACTAAAGCATTGGCTGTTTTAGGTTTTATCTGTTTATTTGTTTTAAATAGCAGTTTAACAGTGAACCACTACCCAAATTGTGTTCTGTGATTGTAATGGCAATACACCCTCGAATGGGTCAAACACAGTATTCATATGCTGCAGTACATCCTTGAAGAACATGTGGAAGCTGCATTTGGTGCAAATGGGGTGGCTCAATGGAACCATATAATACCAGTCCTGAAAGCTCTACACCTTGAGCTTCTGGGCCCAATTGAAGGAATCAGTGTCAGGGTTTTTCCACAGTATTTCAACTGCAACAACCCACCTCTGAGAACACCCTATATTTTTCTTTTTGTGCACAGTTATCCTTTTTTCCTAATATTGTTGCTATACTCAGTTTATTTCCCACAATGAAAAAAAATCTAGTACATCAAGAAATAGCATGACAAAACTGGATGCATGCTGCGGTGTTGTCGCCCTCGTTCTTTCCTTCACAACCACCTCCTCTGACTCTGCTGCCATGTTGACTAAAATTGCAATGGCCATTGTCACTGGGTTGATCTTTTGTTTGCTCTCAGTAAAAATCACTTCTCTGTCAGCAAAGATTAAGCAAATGGCTTTCAGTGAACTCAGAAATTCATTCTCATCTGGAATGCCTGTAAGAGAGTCTCCAGGTTGGGGGGGGGAGTAATTTGTGGCCCTCCAGATGTTGCTGAGCTTTAACTGCTAGGAACCCCATGCAAGTGAGGCCAGCAGTGAAGGTTGCTGGAAATTGTAATTCAACACCTGGAAGGAGACAGACTGGGCGTTTCTAATCTAGAATCCCTCTTACATACACACCTGATATTTAAAACTGCTTTTTCTTTTTTCCCCTCTGTAATGAAAGCTAGGAACCTGGGTTCTGTACCAGAGATTTCATATCTCTCTCTCTCTCTCTCTCTCTCTCTCTCTCTCTCTCTCTCTCTCTCTCTCTGTGTGTGTGTGTGTGTGTGTGTGTGTGTGCGCCTGTTACCTGGTATAAACAATCTGACAACCCCAGCCTTTACCCTTACTTTTATTGTGCCACCAGCAGGGACTGATGCTGCAAACTAGCAAAGCCACAATCTGTGTGTGAGGTTAATAGATTAGAGCAGAGCTTTCCAAACTTTTCATGTTGGTGACACACTTTTTAGACATGCATCATTTCGCGACACACTCTTACAGCAGGGCACAAGGCGGGCACTAGGACCTGCGTGGAATCCTGGCAGGGCTCAGAGGCAGCAGCAGCAGCCGTGACACACCCAGACACTGCAGCTGACACACTGTCGCGACACACAGTTTGGAAAGCTCTGGATTAGAGTCATGCTTCTGAGGTCTCCTACCTTTTAAATTTCCAATCCTCTTCCTTTTGTGATTTTGCTGCCTCCATGAAAACTATAAACAACTCCATGGTTTTTCAAAGCAAAGCAGTCATGCAGCTGTTAGAGCTGATAAATGAAATAGAGTACATAAAATAATAATGCAGGAGGGGGCAACTTGGTATTTTTAATTTGTTTGGGGTGTCAGTTTCTATCACCTGAGCAAGCATAGCTCAGTTTTGTGTGGGCTTAAACTGGGATTTGGGGTCAAGGCATTCTTATTCCTAACTTACCTTCTCCACAGCTCTAGTCTGAAAAATTTGGCTACTCCTTTTCATCCAGAGGAAGCTTGTGGCTAACAGCAGAGCGGTCAGTGCCCCCTTGCATGCTGGGCCAACTTCCTGTACAAAGCTTGAAAAAGGTGCAGCTGGATGGTTGGGATGGTGATTTAAGGCCCACAGAGTTCCCCCCCCCCCCAGCATGCAACTTTTCTGGACCAAGATAAGACGTTACTCTTACCTTTAATTAGAAAATAAGCAACAGCAATTCCACCCCATCCCTGGCCACTGGGGTTTATGCTTTATTATAACCTAGTTCATAGCGGCTATGTTCACACAATATGCTAAAACCCATAATTCACTGAAGTAATTCAATTGCCTCAACTAGGAGAATAGGGTACGCTGAGGCACAAATTAGCCAACTGCACTTTTGCTGGTGTGGTGCAACCCCAGACAAAAGCTTGTTAAACCTTGATTGAAATGACCTTAGCCTAACACACTGTCAAGTCAATGATACTGAAATTAATGAGGCTGAAGTTAAACAGGAGACTGTCTTAACTTTTTACCCATGGATTTTAGGAATATAGAAAGGGACTCTGAAATGAGTTTAAGTGTTTGGTCTTTTGGTCTAGTGGTTGAGGTGCTGGGCTAGAAGCCAGGAGTCTGTGAGTTCTAGTCCCGCCTTAGGCATGAAAGCCGGCTGGGTGACCTTGGGCCAGTCACTCTCTCTCAGCCCTAGGAAGGAGCCAGTAGCAAACCAGGAGACTTTGAGAGTTCTAGTCCCGCCTTAGGCAAAGCCGGCTGGGTGACCTTGGGCCAGTCACTCTCTCTTAGCCCAACTCACCTCACAGGGTGGTGGTTGTGGGGAAAATAGGAGGAGGAAGGAGTATTAGGTATGTTCGCCACCTTGAGTTATTTATAAAACTAATAAAGGAGGGATAATAAATAAATAAATAATAAAAACAAACATACATATACATATACATATACATATACATATACATATACATATACATATACATATACATATACATATACATATACATATACATATACATATATCTGGGAAGAAGCAATGATACTGCCTGTTCAATTGTGCCAACAAAGTTTCTTGGGCCTTCCCCCCTCCCCCCAATTTTGTTACTGAATGCTGAGTATATTAAATAGTGTTTGAAAGAACCCTTTTGAGCTGAACTTTTTTTTTCTTTATCTGAGTTTTGCTTTACCCAGTTAATGATTAACTTCAAACTCTAGGAACCTTCTCAGCAACTCATTCAGGTGGAACTTGAGAATATTACCAGTAGGAGATGGAAGAAAGCAGATCATTCGTGTACAACAACTTGCCCCATTAAATCATACTGTATATTGGTTTCAGAGTTGGATTAATAATAATCAGCCAGTCTCCATTCAGCTAGAAATAGTTTTAGTTGTGGTTCATTATTCATCATTTAATCAGCTTCAGCATTTAAACCTACTCTAAGTATAAAAAGAAGGAAAGTAAACCTAGGAAGAATCCATAGAATGGAAGTGATTTTTTTTGAAAACCCCTTCTTTGGGACATTCAGTTTTAAGAGATGATATAAATAAATACTTAGCTGCATGAATACAAAGTTCATCCATGAAGAATCACCATTGTTGTATGCCCAGGAAGGAAGCTTATTTTGGCTTGGCTTTGGGCAAATTCCTGTCTCCGGAATAGCAAGGTACTTCCTGTAAAAATGCAGCCTGAGGCATAGCTCATAAAACTTGCCATGCAATTAAATGAGCAGTTTCTATTGGAAATAAAATGGGTATGTTGCTTGGAATCTGAATTAAACCAAGCATAAACAGACAGCCCCAGCAGTTAGCACCAGCCATTCTCAATGCAGCAAATAAAAGCCAGTCAGGAAATAAAGCTATTTTTAAATGAAAAAGTAGGGATTTTTTAAAAAAAATGTTTTAACCTAGAGTCTAGTCCAATGAGTGGATCTGTGAACCATGACAAAGAGCTGAGCATCATTCCTATATTATAGACATGCCCTGTGCGTGGATTTATCCAGTCTAGTGGTCTCTCTCTTGCAGGGGTAAGGCAACATGATGCCAACAGATATCAGCGTATCCCCATGCAACTCTCTTGATGCTCACCAGGTTTCCTCTCCCACTTGACTAAAAACAATCTTAAAATTAACAAGAGGTAGAGAGCTGGCATGCTACAAAGCAAATCACCATTCTTTAGGAATGCCTTTGAACCCCACAAAGGAACCGCTAATGATAGGAATGATAGAATGAAAGAAAGCATCCTATGGAACTAGTTTGTCTTCTAGTAAATAAGAGTTGGGGAGTGACCCTGCCAGCACAGTAGCCATTTTATGAACTAGTGGGCCTTCTGTGGCAGCCATTTTGTGAATGTACCTACTACCTGCTCACAAAATATCAAATGTTTTGCCAGCTTGGAACGTTTAATTATCCTTGTTCTTCTTCTCCAAATGTTAAGGCTAACCAATGGACTGCAAAAATCCAGATGACTGCTGAATAGCATTAGAGAATTATCTGTTTTATGTATTATTTTGCTGTAATCCATGAGTTGCCCAGATTTTTGTAGCCAAGATCTGATAGCCTTATAAATGATGAATATACTTAAAGGTCTCAGTTACAGCTCTTTTCCAGCATTTAGGGACTAAATCAGATACATTTTGCATGAAAAGTACATACTATCTGAAACTGAACTATAATCCTTCCTCACACTGGTGCTGTGTAAACAGTCCTTGCCTGAACAGCAAAGAATGCTAAAAATAAATCCAACATCATTCAACCAGATTATACCCCAATTTCAGGGCTTTTCTTAGTGAAAGTGAAAGGGTGAAAGGGCGAAACGAGCTAAGAGGAAGGCATGTCAAGCAAACCCTCATCATGACCGTCTTCCACAACCTCATTGTGGGAGGTTGTGCAGATCCAGAATTGGCCTTTACAGCCACTTACGGATCCACTGTTAAGATTTTACCCCTGGAAGACAATCTTACTCGGCTACGAGTGATCGTCAAGAAGAAGACCCCAATTTCAGGGCTTTTCTTAGTGATTTTTATAAATCCAGCTGTTCTTTGCCAGCTGTTACAGTTTAGCATGTTATGCAAACCCAACCAAGTGTAGTTTATTTAACACACAATTAAGCAAAGCATGGCTTATACAAAGCATGTGTGAACTGGAACTGGATCTATTGCTGAGTGTTTTAAGGGTGAACATGGGGGGGGCAGCAGCCGAGTGACCTAGCTCACACATTGTGCTAAATCAGGGTTTGATTAATAAATGGCTATTGAATAAGTCACATGTAGCTGTCTTCAGAATGCCATAAACTACAATGATGGGTTCATATAACATGTTGTCAAATAAACAAGCTTTATGATAAATCCAACTTGTCTTGTGGGATAACTATCCCCTTAGCACTAGACTGTAAAGAGGACTGGTGGCCAAATTATAATTAGCAAAGCACGATCTACACAAGAGGAATGCTTTTCACTTCCAGGCAAAATGAAATGGTCACTCCCTGCGTGTTCGACCTGTGCAGATAGCCAGATTCGAAGGGCACAATGGGTTTCTGAGCACATGTAGGCATATTCATAGCATTTGTTGGGAACACCCTAAATCAAATGTATTTTTTTCTCCAAATGGCCTATCAGCATCTGAAGACAAACACACCCACTGAAGATTTGATATTTATTTATTTATTTATTTATTTATTTATTTATTTATTTATTTATTTTCCAAATTTTGCCACCGTCCATCTCCACCAGAAAAGGGGGACTCTGGGTGGTTTACAATAGCACAGTTGCTTTAAGGAGTTGCTATAGTGGAGAAAATAAATCTAGCAAACAAAAGGGAGGCTGCACCCTTTTTCCTCCCTGTTTTGGACATGTCCAGGCCCAAATCCAGTTCTTCTCTTTGCCTAATCCCATCAGACGCAAATTGACACTCCCTGCCCCAGACAAAGACCCCCTGCAAGCCCATCTCAACCAAAGAATAGAAGCCTCCTCACCAGGAAACCGTAAGGGCCAAGGGCAGCCCTTACAAGGGAATTGCAACCTAGAGAAACCCCAACCTTCCATCCTCTACCAGCTGATGACCTCAACATTCCACCTCCCTCACAACGGACTTTCCCAGCTCTGAGGCCCTCCTGAAAGGGCCATTTTGCCTAACAATAGAACTCACCCTGAGTATACCAACAAGGACCTGCCTAGGGTCCCCAAAACAGGCCAGCTAATCAGATCCCTAGGATTTCCTGCCTTGTAGCCCAAATCTTTGCTTTCCCATGGTTCAGGGTCCCTCTGTCTTGTAAAGCAGGCACACAGCATTGCAATGAACATGGCTCCTTCTCCTCAGTGTTGTGTTCTGTACTTCTGAATTTTCCATGACAGTTGCCACCCAAGGCTACCTGAGTGGCCACATTTTACCCTTTGAATTTGGATATCTGCGTAGGTCTAGTGTGAATCTGTAATAGCAAGCAATGCTAAATAATATACCTTGTTTAGCTTTATATTGTTCTGATGCATTATACACTTTCTCTGTTCTCTCCCCTTTCCATTTTGACTGGTGAGCCTTCACCCAGAGGCCACTGGACCTTTGTCTATCGACTGCTTCCCTTTCACAGTCAACAAGGAGAATATACATGCCCAGATGGCTTGACCCTGGATTTTGCCTCGACTGTCTCTCATCCCTGCAAAATGCTGTGGGCTTTCAGTCCTAATTGTTGTTGTTCAGTCTTAAGTCATGTCTGACTCTTCGTGACCCCATGGACCATAGCACGCCAGGCCTTCCTGTCCTCCACATTCAGTCCTAATTAGGGATTCCCAAATGAGATAGCTGCTTGAACGGCATTTTTAAAGCGATGGTGCCAGCTAGCGGCAAAGGGATGATACTGTATTGATTGCTTCCATCACAGGCTGATATTTCTGTAAGGATACATAATATAATTTTATCTGCATCAACTTTATGTTTTATTTGTCAGTTATCCCATCACTGTAACAAGAGAGTGGTGGCTACAGGAAATAGCAAAGTAAAATCTGGCAGCTATTCCCCATCCCCGCAATACGATTTAATTAGATATTATTTATATGAAATTGTCGTGCTATTATTGATGGAAAGATTGGCTTGTGTCAGAATCAGACCTTTTATCAGCCAGCTCTCTTCATTTCAATGTTTACAGCTGTAGACCTTGCTGGCTGTTTATCTGCTTACTGTAAGCACTTCATTAGATATCCTGCAGGTGTTTTGAAAAATGAAGTAAGTTTTAACACAATGTTTTTTCTTTAAAAAGTCAATGAGAGCGTAGCTGTCTCATTTCGTAAACTGATTCACTTGTGAACATAAGGAGGGCTATAAAATGGCTAATAAAATTGAGATGTCTGCACTGGCTTAAAAAAAAAGATGGTATGTTGAATCAAAATAAGGATCCCGTGTTTCAGAAGAAAAGACTGGTCCTTTTCTTCCCCACCTGATGTTTGTTTATTCAGTCTTGAGCAAAATGTGCAAAAAATCTGTAAATTACACAGCAGGTGTATGCTGCATGCAAAGAACAAAGAGACATTGATGGGTCATCTTTTCAAGTTTAATTAAGCAGTAGCTGATCTTTGAACTGCTATGGAGATCTTAGAATGCTAATAAATAAAGCTAAGGACTAAAGGCATTATGTTTGTTAAATAAAAGGTAAAGGTTCCCCCCACACAGTCGTGTCTGACTCTAGGGGGCAGTGCTCATCTCTGTTTGTTAGCCGAAGAGCCAGCGCTGTCCAAAGATGCTTCCACGGTCATGTGGCTGGCTTGACACACGAGGAATGCTGTTACCTTCCCACCTATTCATCTACTTGCATTTGCATGCTTTCGAATTGCTAGGTTGGCAAGAGCTGGGGCGAGTGCAGGAGTTCACTCCGTCACGCAGGGCTAGGGATTCGAACCTCCGAACTTGCGACCTTCCGATTGACATGCCTGGCGTCTTACCCATCATGCCCCTTCGTTTGTTAAATAGTGAGAGCTATTTATAACTATTACTAACAGGTAGGAGTCAATTATTATTACTAGCACTTTACAAATAATTTATAGCTCAAAGTATTAGGAAAGCGGTAAAGCCAAACTTTTATTTAAATGTCACATGTACTGTACCTATGAAGGTCAGCCGCTGTGAATAAAGACACCCCAGATAGAAGCACTTCCAATAACACTTTGTGAAGACAGATGGAGTGACAGTCACCAGCAGTTAAGCAGAGCTGGTGTGGTCCAGCGAGGAGGAGAGTGCAGGAATATGAAAACATGGATATGAGGCATCATTCAAATGAAAAACATGCACATGCACATGATGGGACAGCTGGAAACCATTGGATGATTTATATCAAAGGTGCCTCAGGGTCACAAGTGGTCCCTCAAGTTCGGGGAAGAGTCCTCTAGAGGAGGGGTACCTTTTTGGCACGAGGGACCGGTTTTGTGGAAGACAATTTTTCCATGGACCGAGGGGGCGGGGTTTGAAGGCAGGAGCCAATCGCGCAGACCAGGGGCAGGGTTTGCAGGCGGGAGCCAATCGCATGGACTGGGGGGGGGGTTGCAGGCGGGAGCCAATCACGCAGACCCAGACCAGGGGGCAGGGTTTGCAGGCGGGAGCCAATCGCGCGGACCGGGAGGGCGGGGTTCAGAGACCGGCATGGTGGCCCGGTTCTTAATAGGACCGGGACCGGTCCGGGGGTTGGGGACCCCTGCTCTAGAGCCAAGGTAAAAATTACTACCAAATTATAATTTATAATGTGACAAAAGAGGAAAATTAATAAACACATGGAGAGTAATCATAGTAACTGCATTGAATTAAATTGGTTAACTTTTAATTACATTTACATGCAGATTACATTAATTTTTTGCCCCACTTTTATGCTTCCAGCCTCACCCACTTTTTGGAGCTTGATCCCTGGCATGCCACTCAAAGGGCACAGCCAGATGGTCACCTTAAAGTGTTCTTCACCAATCCTTGAGCCAGTAGGAAAGATACTGTATACTGGCATAACATTTGTGGCCTTGTTTGCTGAGTCCTATTCTGCCACAGTAATGAGACCAGCAATGATGCGGTCCTTACTGTTTTTATGTGGGACAAGCAAATGGAAAATTCTCCCAGCTTTGTCGTCCTCTCCCAGCATCACTTGCTGGTGGAGATACAACAGCCAATCACTCAACCTAACTCAGGGTGGGACTGGGAGAGTGTGGGCAGGTGGTTGGAATGGCATGTTTAGGCAACCCATCAATCTGCCTGACTAACAGGTGTCAAGATGGTCTCCACCTGTGACCCATCCATCAGCCTATTTCTGAACACAAGTGGAACACTCTTCTGGAAGTGCTCAACCTGTTCCCAGAAATAGCCCAACTGACAGGACACAGGTGTGGAGGATGGGCACAGGGGATCAATAACAATCAAGCCCCATCCTTGACCTGTTCTGCCTAGGAATGGCAGTGATCCTGCTCTTGTGACCCAGAAAGTCTACAGATGGCCATGGAAGCAGAATTTTTTTCAAAATGCTTTCGAGTCAACCTTGACTCCTGGCGACTGCCTGGACAAGTCCCTGCAGTTTTCTTGGCAAGGTTTCAGAAGTGGTTTGCCCTCGCCTGCTTCCCAGGGCTGAGAGAGAGGGACTTTTGCTGTTAGAATTGTACCCATTTCACAGAACAATATGCGTATATCAGAGCAAGGTCTCCCTTCCAGTCTTCTATCCCTTTCACCTGGTTCGATAAGCATTTTCAGTGAGTGAGGCTGAAATCTCTGGCCATCTTCTGACTCTTCTGTGATTCAGTGAATAGCCCAGTGATACTCTATATATTTAAGTAATGTATATGGTTGCCCATCTCACAGCAGTAACTCTGGGCAGCGTACAAAGATTAAAAACCCAACAGTTAAATACAATAACCCAGGGTGCCCAAGGTAAATGATACATCCAAATCACAAAATCACATCAACAGCCAGGCCTTCAGAGCCTTATGAAAGGCTAACAGGGTTGGGGCCATCCAGATCTCCAGGGGGATGCTGTTCCCATACTACCTTCAATCAAAGCAGGAGAAGCGTTTCTGAGAACGGATGATTTGTGCACTACAGAATATTGCCACATCCAATAGCAAAATAGCCAATGTCTGTGCTTTCTTCTCTTTGCAAAAGCTTGCCTGTTGATCTGTTCATCACAAGACCTGATGCAGGATGGTGGTTTGCTCACATCTGTTAGGAAATAACTGCTGCAGATGGTGGGGCTCATTAGCTGACAGAACCCCTAGTGAACATCATCAAAGAGGACTGGGACTTCACATGACTAAATGTGAAGACCAACTCCTGTTCAGCATCATTACACTTTCTCCAGAGTCAGATCTTTAACTGGCTGCCTGGCACCCAGGGCATATTTTTAAAGGCAGACATAACATAACCTTGCTTCAGGCAACTGGCAGACACACTGAAGTTAAATGGGGTGATTATGGCATCTTTAGCGGTATTCTGAATAAAACTTACAGTTTAGTTTAATACTTTTTTAAAAGGTGGTTTTGGGATAGCATTTTATCTTCTTTTTTTAAAATGGTTTTGATACGGTACATGTTTCAGCAGTGGAAGTTCACCGTCACCCTTTCGTAGCCTTAGTGATGGAACAGCAAGGCTAAAATTGTGGAGTGGGAGTTTGCCTCTTAATTTTTTCAAAAAATCCAGAAGAGGGAGCTCATAGGTTATCCAATAGCTGCAAGTTTTGGTCAAATGGTCAGTCTTTGAGTCTGTTTATGTCAGGGGTGGGGAAACTTTTTTCTGCCAAGGGCCAATTGGATATTTATAACATCATTCGCGGACCGGGGGGTGGGGTTTGCGGGCGGGAGCCAATCGCACGGAAGGGGGCGGGGTTTGCGGGTGGGAGCCAATTGTGCAGAAGGGGGCGGGGTTTACAGGTGGGAGCCAATCGCACAGAAGGGGGCGGGGTTTGCAGGCGGGAGCTCCTAGGGCCAGACCAAATGATTTTGCGGGCCTTATACGGTCCGCGGGCCGGACGTTCCCCACCCCTGGTTTATGTAAAGGTTTAAGGTGGGGTTGGAGGGACAGCAGTTATTCAGGGACTAGGCCTTTTCTATTTTTCAGATTTGGCATCTTTCAGTTTTTGTTATAAAAATCCCTATTGTTTTTTATCACAACATTTTATTGCATTGATTGAAGAAGCAATGATATGGATTCAAAAACAACTAAGTGAAGCTAAAATCTGATTCAAACCAGCAACTGCAACAAGATAAAAGCCAACAGATAAATAGCAGGAGCACCACACCCAGGGTGGTGGTGACTGCTAAGATGACCCAAGGCGGCCCCAGATGAACATTTCTGGGGAGAGAATCTGTCGCCAGGGTGCCAGAAAGACCTGCCTCTGAATACTACATAGTGATACAACAAAACCTTCCTTTAACAAACTAATTAAGAAGAGGAAGTATCTGTTATTCTCTTTGTCTGTTAAATATGGCACCTTAAATGTGTCACCTGTGTAGTGATATGATTATACAAAATGACCTAAATTCCCAGCATGTCATAACATTAAGATTATATTAAGTTACTTGTCTCATCTAGACTTGTCTATTTTGGGGGTGGAGGAGATGTCCAGATGGAAATTTGGTCTGTTGCATCCAAAGTCTGCTAATTGGAGGATCCATGAAATTGAGGTTTTACTGTAATAATATCTGGGGGGGGGGATGTTTGTGAATCTTTCACCATGTTTAGATCTCTGCTGACTCACTGCATCCATCAGGGAGATGTTTGAGGGTGGGGAGAGTTATATTTTTCACGAATGGTTTGTATTTTCCTTGAAATGTGCATTGCATCTGTTCCAGGGATAGGCAACTTTGGAGATGGGAGCACATTTGGAATTATGAACACATGTGATGGACGCACTCACAACGTGGCTGCCAGGGAAGACTGGCTAATTCACACAATGGCTGCCAGGTGAATATATCACAAAACAAAAAGTGAATTAGCTCCCTCAAGATGCAACATCATCTCCTGGCTGGCCTAATGAACCCCATTTAGTGGCCCTACAATGGAAGAGATCCATGATCCTGTTTAATCTACTCCCAAGTCCCAGCCCAATACCCTGATTAGGTTTTATGGCTGATGAGAACTTCTGGGCAGCGCAGAAGCGTCCATGGATGAAACAGGGCTGTTGTATAGGATGTAAAGTTTTTTTCCATCAACAGTGTAGAATTTCCATCTGGGTATGTTTTCTAAATTATCCATCCATCCATCCATCCATCCATCCATCCATCCATCCATCCATCCATCCATCCCCAGGTCATCTGTTTGGGGTGGGGTGGAAAAAGCTTCCTACCATTATCAGTCAACCCTATGATTGCCCTAGACAGGCTCTGCAGAGGAGAAGACAGTTCTGTAATTCATATTTACTCAGGTTACAGACCTTATTTATTTAAATTAGCCTTCTTCTTGAAAGTTGGATATAATTATTCAGGTGTTATTCTGAATTTTCGATTGTATTGTGTTTGTTTGGGTTATGGCTCTAAACCTGAAATGTGTATCAGTGGTTGTTTTCTGCATTATTGCACTCTATCCTTGGTTAAACCAGGCTGTTGATTATCATTAAAGTGTTATTTATTTCACATTTATTAAACCCTGTTTTTACATTCGTGTTACAGGTTAATTTATACTTTTATTTCATGCTCTGTTTGGCTTTACTGATTAATATGCCTCATGGCATTCAATAAAGCCAGGCTGTGGTAAAAAATAAGAGTGGTATTAATTTCTAACATTACTATAAATTTACCTTAATAAAACTAGCTCAATAACACTGCAATGGTATTACAATTGATGCTTCAAAATTATTAACCAAGTTACAACTGAGGGAATAGCACAACTGAGGAAGAGCTCTTACTTGGTGGATTAAAAATATAGCCTAGATTATATTTCATATTGGATTTTACATTGCCCTTGAACTTTAAAGAAATTAATTAATATTACCTTTATTAATTTTAAAAGTACTATTTTTGCATGCTTCTGTTATTTCTCTTGCTGTTAAACCTGAATATTAAAACAGATTTTGGATTAGAACAAAAGCTATGTATTTTCTCTAAAAGTTACATGATCTTTTCTAATAAAACTTGCTGATGTAGAGATAGAAATGAAATAACTGATATTGTTGTTTTGTTTTAAAGCAATCATATAAGTAACATTAATTACATTTGCTAAGCTTCTGATTTATATACAGCGCCAGGCTTAGTAGAAAAACAAATGTTTTCTAACTCTTATTAATATTTTAATCTGCTTTACTAGATGTCTGTCTGTCTATCTATCATCTATATATTCATTAAATATAAAACTTACAATTTTATCTTGTATATTTCATGATTTCTTTAATATAATGAAACTTTCTTCAACACCTATCAGAGAAAAGGGATGAAGAGAGAAAAATGCAGCTGTTCTTTTAAATCCAATCTTTAATTTCTTATGTTGGTTGAAATGTATGTTGGTGACTTTTCAATTTAAGGTAAGACTAAAAAAATGTGTAGTTTATCATAGGATCTAGCATTTCACTGATTCATATATTACATTTACGGTACATCTTGAATTTATGCAATGAGGCAAGGATACCACTTCTGCTATTCTGGTGCTCCCTATATTTGTGAATAGGGCACTGCAATATTTTGAATCTAACTACAAGTGGAGACCAGGAAAAAGAAGCTGATCAACAACAGCACATTACAGTATGTACAATTAAGAAACTGCACACTAAACAACTAGCAGTCCAATTCACCACCTAATTAAACTCGGTTTTAAACCATTTTAAGTCTCATTGAATTTAATAAAGCCATACCAGCTAGTATTCTGCTAAAGCAGGTGGGGTCCAACATTATTAATTTCTGGGTGTAAAAGAGCAGGAATAAAAAAAGATACTGTTTATGTATAATCTGAATTTTATCAAAATTATAAATGTCTCACTTGATAGTCCTGAGATTTAAAAGCTTTTCCCAATCTTGATGTGCTCAATTTTGCTTGTGGACCATCTTGGATGGTCAGATCCAGAATTTGCAGCACTAAAATGTGGTCATACAGAGTATTGTAATATGCTATAAGTGAACAAATTGGGAGCCTTTTTTCTATGTTGTACCACTCCTTCTCATATTGTTAGGCCATTTATGAAACAGCTCTTAAGCCATCATAGAGTAATATTCCAAAGGAATGTAGTTCACATTTTTTTTATATTTTCTTTATATCATGCTTTTTTAATGTTTAATTTGGGAATTGGTCTGAATGATCTCTCAATTTTTTCTCATCTTGTGAAAAGAGGCTGTTAGGAGTCAGTGTTCAGCCAAATTTAGTCTGGTTGCCTCTAGATCAGAGCTTTCCAAACTTTTCATGTTGGTGACACACTTTTTAGACATGCATCATTTCGCGACACACTCTTACAGCAGGGCACAAGGCAGGCACTAGGACCTGCGCGGAATCACAGCAGGTTTGGAGGCAGCCAGGCACAAGGCAGGCACTAGGACCTGCGCGGAATCACAGCAGGTTTGGAGGCAGCCAGGCACAAGGCAGGCACTAGGACCTGTGCGGAATCCTGGCAGGGCTCGGAGGCAGCAGCAGCTGCGACACACCCAGACACTGCAGCCAACACACTAATGTGTCCCAACACACAGTTTGGAAAGCTCTGCTCTAGTTGATGTAAGGCACTCCCCTCTCCTAAATATGCTAATCTTAGTTTGGGTAAGAACAAAGAAAGCAGTCCTGAAAAATTTCCCTGAATAGAAGACAACTCATTGTCCTTTTGTTTCACTGGACCAAGGAAGTGGGGTGCGTCGGGGATCTCAGTGTACAGTGGTAGGAAGCCATCTGCTCTGTAATGAAGGAGGTAGGACAGCATATGGATATCTTCAGAGATCTGTAGGGAACCTCAGTATGTTAATGTGCTCATCTCCTCCAAAGCCTCATCTTAGGTCAACATGGAATTTGTTTCCTCTCCCCTTACGTAACACTGAGCACACCTCTATGCCACCACCATTTTTACTGTTCAAATCCTGAGACACCGAAGACAACACAGGTTCAAATTTGCTCAAAATATTGTCGCGATTAAAATATGGCACTAGGACTAGGGATACCCAGGTTCAAGGCCACTCTCAGCCATTGAAACCCACTCAGTGACTTTGGGCCTGTCGGCCCCAGTCACTTAAAAAAGGTAAAGCTTTCCCCCGCACATTTGTGCAGTCGTGTCCGACTCTAGGGGCCGGTGCTCATCTCCGTTTGTTAGCCGAAGAGCCAGTGTTGTCCGAAGATGCTTCCACGGTCATGAGGCCGGCATGATGCACGCGGAACGCTGTTACCTACCCACCGAAGTGGTACCTATTCATCTACTTGCATTTGCATGCTTTCGAATTGCTAGGTTGGCAAGAGCTGGGGCTAGTGCGGGAGCTCACTCCGTCACGCGGTGCTTGGGTCTTGAACCTCCGAACCTGCGACCTTCCGATCAACAAGCCTGGCGTCTTACCCGCTGAGCCACCACGCCAGTTAATGTGGGGATAAAATGAAAAGAGATTTCCATGTGAGCTGATTGAGTGTCTGAATAAAAGAAATAAGTATAAATCTAACAACTATAATAAAACAAGCCAATTAATGCTCCAGCTGACCAATAGGACAGCCAAAAAAAAAAAACATTTAGCCACTGTATTGCCACCTCCATATTCTTAATTCATGCTACATTTGTTTGTTTGTGATTTGTAAAAACACTGCACAGTGTGATTGGGGGGCAGGGGGCTGAAAAACTACCAAGGAGCCATTTTTCTGCTCAGTTTAAAAGTGGATAAAATTGTAGTGGTAAAGCTACAGCAGTCAAACCCATAAAGGGAGGTTGAAGAATCTGGGACACAAGGGGAGAAATGTGTTCCTGTCAATGGAAGAATGACACTGAGCTCCAGCATTTCTAGTGGAAAGCCAGAGTCATGATAAACTGAAGAAGCTCCTTGGATAAGGAGCGAAACATTTCCACTGAGAAAATAGAAATCCAGTTGACATGATTCAAGCTACAGACAATTCCACCTGGATGACTGAGAACCTTCATAGACCAGAGTCATGATGGTTTGGGGTTCAGACAAATTGGTTCAGATGCTGGGCAAAGAAAGCAGCCTGGGATCACACTGGTTCAGGAGTACCACACAGGCCACACATGGAAGTGCCTTGAGTTAATATTTTATTGACGCATCAACCATGATTTCTTTTTAATCACTGCCAGTTTTGACCATATCAAAATGAGGTTGGGTTAGAACAATATACTGAATCACATTTTGGCCTAGCATGTTGTGTGAGTCCATCCCATTTTTTAATTTATGACTCATTATGTCATGTGAACATACAAAATTGGGCTGAGTAAAATATGTTTTATTAACCATGGGTAAGCATGTTACATAGGGGGCGTGGTGGCTCAGCGGGTAAGACGCCAGGCTTGTCGATCGGAAGATCGCAAGTTCAGAGGTTCGAATCCCTAGCCCCGTGTGACGGAGTGAGCTCCCGCACTCGCCCCAGCTCTTGCCAACCTAGCAATTCGAAAGCATGCAAATGCAAGTAGATGAATAGGTACCACTTCGGTGGGAAGGTAACAGCGTTCCACGCACGTCATGCCGGCCACATGACCGTGGAAGCGTCTTTGGACAGCGCTGGCTCTTCGGCTAAGAAATGGAGATGAGCACCGGCTCCTAGAGTCGGACACGACTGCACAAACGTGCGGGGGGAACCTTTACCTTTACCTTAAGTATGTCACATGCATATAGCCAATATATCAGAGCTTTCCAAACTTTTCATGTTGGTGACACACTTTTTAGACATGCATCATTTCGCGACACACTCTTACAGCAGGGCACAAGGCAGGCACTAGGACCTGCATGGAATCCTGGCAGGGCTTGGAGGCAGCAGCAGCCGCGACACACCCAGACACTGCAGCCGACACACTAACGTGTCCTGACACACAGTTTGGAAAGCTCTGCAATATATGCTAGGCCTTCCTGCCTTCCTGCCTGCCTGCCTGCCTGCCTGCCTGCCTGCCCATTATCCTCATTTCCTTACACTGAATTTATCACTGTGTTGCACATTAACCTATTATGGAAAGATTCCTCTGGAGCTCTTCACTGTTTGCTTTGGTTTTCATCAGACTGTGTAATTTGGTGTCACTCGCCACTTGTGTTGTTTCTTGCTCAACCTTAACTTGTGATAAAAAGGTAAAGACTTCCTTGGCTTGAGCTTAGGTGTCCTCAGCTAGTTGGGTTTGTTTCAGGAGAATCAATCGTTTGAGCAATGACATTTTCTGGGAACTCAAGGATCTGGAAAGTACAAGCGTACAACCAAGAATCTTGCCCCAACTGCTTAAACTACATGTGGAGCAGTAAACAGCCAAAGATGCCTATAAATTGCAATAATAAATTACAGTATTTTATGGATGCGATAACATTAAAGGAAAAGATTGAAAACTGTTTAAGAGCCTTCATGGTTCATAAGCAGGGATGTTGTGCTGATATTATTTCCATGTCGGCATCTTTTATGTGGCTTCCTCTAGTGTGAGTACTGAAAGATGTTCTACGGGGACAGTTAATGTATGAGCCACGTGGCACAATTACCTAATGGCTTCCGGATCCTTATTTCAGTTGATTTGGGGTCTTATACCCAGGGATGATTAGATATTTTTTTTTTTCTGTTTCCTCGCTCTGAACTTGATACACAAGCCCAGAAGCCATTTGTGACGTGGGCCATTGGAGAGAAGTTGTATGCATTTTGTGGCCACAAGGTGGCGCCATTAGCTGTAGCTTTGGGTTTCCTTATGACCATTCTCCTTTGCTCTCAAGACATTGCCTTTGCTGAGCGCCGAAAAGAAGGCCAAAGATCTTTCTTTCGACCCTTGGAAGGTGAAGAAACAAGCTCGATAGATCAATGCAGTTGATGGGTAATACTCGCCCTTAAGACCTGTTAAAAACCTGCAATAAATTTGGTGTGACTCAATACCCTGACTGTAAGCAATACGACCGCAGGGAAGGGAAGACCATTAGCGGGAACATACACCAGGGGTTGCACTCTGTGCCTTACAGAATGGCTCATCTCGGTTCTGCATTTTAATTATTTCCTTGCTGCTGTCGAGATTTAAAGCTCCCATCTTTACTCCAAGGAAAATAGCAAAGCAAAACTAAACACCTTCACTTACGACTTTCAAATCGGATTCAAGCCCCATTAACTCAGAGAGTCTTACATTTCATATAGATGTACATGGGACTGTGCTGTTAGCGTGTTTTAGTCCCAGATGAAAGGTGAGCAAGTGAGTGGAAGCATCTTGTCTTCTCAACAACTGGGGCACAGACCTCTAGGCACTAGGAATCTGGTTTCCCACGTAAGCAGGCAAAGCAAAATGTTCCAGCTTTAAGGCTAGGTTCACATTAAACCATTATGTGGCTGGTTGGTTTGGCTTAGTTGTTTGAATCCAGGCACTATGGTTTATAAGCCATAGTTTCTGGCTTAGTCTGTTGTGCAAACCTGTCCAATTGTGACTTGTTCATGAAAAGATGCTTAAACCATGGCTAGCACAATGTGTGTAAACCAGTCAATTCATGAATTGGATTAAAAGAAACTCCAATGATTCCTCCCTTTAGAAATATCAACAATAAAAGATTTTCAATTTACAGAAAGAAAAAAAATTCTGATGAGAAAAAATGTCAGTCGGAACAACAACAATGTTATAACCCTACACGTTTAGAGCAATGGATATTTCTTTATGGGGCCAAATGAAGGCCCAGGTGGTGTTGGAAGCCTTTCAGTCTCCAGGCTGCTTTATCAGACTGGAGGTACTCCAAGGGCCACACCAGACCTTTGAACATATGTTGGGGACCATTTTCCAGAAATGGGTGGGTTCTGGATTAAAAGTTAATCTGATTTCATTTAATTTTAACATTCACTCAATACATTGGATCCAATTACTTTCCTTATATGTAGCTGTTTCAGCCTTCTGTCACATTACCCATTTCTGTTCAGTGGTAACATTTGGAGGGACTCTAGGTTGTTGTGTTCAAGGCTTTGTGGTGGTGGGGAGGCCCATAATGCCTGGTGACAGCTTTTGCATGGTAAACAAAACAAAAAAAAGAGGGGAACGGCTGACATTCAAACTCTGAATTTGCATCTAGTTATAGTCCAAGATGGAATGTGGGGGGAAGCTGCAAATATTCAAATTAAGCCCTGTAAAGTGCTGGGATTGTTCAATATGTACCTGGTGCTTTTCCAGGTCTACTGGGATAAAGAAAGACACAAATCAACATGAGCTGACTCCGTATTGACGAAAATATAAAATCTGACTGTTACTCAGATCTGTCTCCCTCCTTAGGTGAAATACATCAAGGAGAAATAAAGCCCTTTTTAAACTAAGAAAGTTGGAGGCTTAGATGTTTAACAAGATGAAATGCAACATTTTTAATGTGGCTGATACGCTTCCAACTCTATGTGTGATGCAGGGCAGCAGTGTGATAATCAGTAAATCAACTACAAAACCATGTTTTTAAACAGTGCTTTATTGCCTTAACAAACCATGGTTTATTTAATGACTCTGTTTGAATGGTTAGAGCTAAGGCCTATTAAAACCTACAATGCTTGGCACAATGTATCAGCCCAATCATCCTGATGCATTCTATAGCATCGGCTTAAGACAGGAAACCGATGGGTTTGAATCCTTGCTCAGCTGCCAAGCTTACTGGGATCTTGGGGCCAGTGAGGGTCTCTGTGGAGGAACGGTATGAAAAAAACATAAATAATAACAGAAATCACCCAAAGTCATACAAGAGAAGTATTCTGATATTTTATTTAATTTTAGGATCATAGTGGTCTGAAGCTGTGTTCTTGCCATTATGCCGTCTGATGAGCGCTGATTCATGGGAAAGACCTCTTGAAGGCCTTTGCTGGTTGCCAGAACCATTTGCTACAGTTCACTGCAAGTTTTAAGTCCTGCTTTGATTGCAGTGCAGGCACACACCTTACTAATTGCAAACGGATAGCCTTTTAATTAAAAACCAATGAGCCTGATTTTATTGTGCCTTTCGTAGACTGATGCAGGAGATCCACACACACTTTCCTGTGGATTAACTGAAGTTTCTGGGTGAGATAAAGAACTGGCTTCGGTTACTTGGGCATCGTCGCTCTTTCGCCAAATGAGGGTGTGAAGGAGGACTAAGCAGGCTCAGGGCTGCCATACGAGGAATCTTGTCCCACTTTTTGGCAATTTCTGGTCATTGGCTGCTTTCCATTCCACCTTCTGCTTAAAGCCACAAGGCTGTTGTGTTCAGGGGGGAATCAAAAGTTGTGCTACTTAGGAGGAAATGACAGCAGCTGACACGTGGAGCCACCTCGCAGGGGATTGTTCCTAGTTTAAGTAAAGGTTCCCCCCGCACATTTGTGCAGTCGTGTCCAACTCTAGGGGCCGGTGCTCATCTCCATTTCTTAGCCGAAGAGCCAGCGCTGTCCGAAGACGCTTCCACGGTCATGTGGCCGGCATGACGCGCGCGGAACGCTGTTACCTTCCCACCAAAGTGGTACCTATTCATCTACTTGCATTTGCATGCTTTCGAATTGCTAGGTTGGCAAGAGCTGGGGCAAGTGCGGGAGCTCACTCCGTCACGCGGGGCTAGGGATTCGAACCTCCGAACTTGCGATCTTCCGATCGACAAGCCTGACATCTTACCCGCTGTGTTTATCTGGGTCCAAATCCCTTCATATGGGCTTTGAAAAAGTAACCTAAGAATCCCAGGCAAGGGTTGGCTTGTGCACCACCTGTGACCACAAGGAAGAACTGGAAAATTACCACCTTTCTTATTACTATCGGTTGTAGCGGATCAGATGACATGCACTTCTTCATATAGCTTATAAAACAGATATCCTTCCAGATAAACATCATAAATCGTAAAAAAGAGTAAAATGCTGTTGAACAGATAAAACCATAGGGCGAGAGCTGATCACAAAGTCAATTCAGACCCAATTTGGCACCAACAGCAGAAAAATGATTTGTCTCAGACAAGTAGGACTTGTTAGCCAAAACCCAATTTCGACTAGGAAAAGCAAGCCTTCCTGCTGCAGGGTCTCTACAGATCTTCACATGACTAAGCATGCTTCAAGGGGATCTGGATTTGGTTCACTTTGGAGGGATTATGTCTCAGCCCTATGCAGATAAAGGTAGTCCTCAGTTTACAATGGCAATTGGGACTGGAATTTCCATCGCTAAGTGACGCAATCGTAAAGCGCAACGTCACGTGACCGCATCGCTTAGCAACGGCAATCCCGGCAACTCCCCATTGCTGTCGTTAAGCGAGGATTGCAGGTCATTAAGCAAGTCCCAGGTGGCTTACAAGCAAGCTGGCAGGCAGGTAAGTGGCTGCTGCCGGGCGGGGAGGTTGCATGGGTCGCCCACAATGTGCAGCGCAAATGCAGCAGGGCCAGGGGTGGCTGCAGCCGGGCAGGGGAGGATCTGAGCGACTTACCGGAGCGACTTGCAAACTTCCCTGCTGGCTTCCCCATTGGCCTTGCTTGTGGGAAGGCGGCAGGGAAGGTCACAAGTGGCAATCACGTGACTGCGGGACGCTGCAGCCATCATAAGTGCGAGCTGGTTGCCAAGCGCCCAGATCAGGATTACATGACTGCGGGGGTGCCGGGACAGCCGGAACTTCGAGGTCCAGTCGTAAGTACCACTCGTTCAGCGCCGTTGTAACTTCTAACGGTCACTGAATGAGGGGTTGTTAAACGAGGACTACCTGTATAGATTACAATAATCCTATCCTAGACCTGATTAAGGCTTGTGTCTCTAGGGCATGAAATAGTTGTGTAGTGGCTGAAATGGGGCACAGTTCAGCTCCTGTGTTTGGATTCCAGAGACCAGGTGGGATTTGAGTGCCTTTCTAGCCCATTTCCTGATTTCTATCCAAGGTTAAATGGATATGTTATTCTCAGTGATATGGTAATGGCAACTTCTCCTTATTGGCTGTACATTGATTTCACAGGAGCCAGGCATGATATCTTTCTCCACACGGAACTCACACCACTCCCATCTGGGATTTAGACGAGGCTTCCAAAATGAACGGTGTGGTTTTCATCCTGGTGTGGATATCTCTGACTTGTAATTAATCAGTGTTTATCGTCATGGGCAGGAAATACTACAGAATGTGACCATCATAACTGTTTAGATTTGTAAAGTGATTTGAATTCCCCTTGTGATGCCACTGCTTTCCTGTTTCTGTCTCAGGAACCATCTGTGAGGAAGCTCCCACCCCCTCCTGCTGCCTCATACATTCATCATGATATGAAATATTTTTTTGGTATATGTAGGTGAAATATTAAGGGCTTTTGTTCTGTCTTTTCTACTGATCAACCAAAAATCACCAGAGCCAGGATCAGATTTTTCTGTTGCTCACTTTAGTGCAACTTCTAGGAGAACTAACTCGAGCAAGTCAGCAAGAATTACAACATATTCAGGCAGCCCATGCTAATTGAACAGCAATACTAGATCACAGGCACACTTAATCAACCAGCAACAATAATAATCCAATACACTACAGCTTTGATCTAGAACTAATAGGTAAATGGAAGAGGATTCTCATCTCTTTTTTATAGGACAAAGGGTACAGTCCAACACATCATGAAGTCTCCTTTATCTTGTTGATTTCAGTTTGGAAATACTGTGTAGAATTGTGGGCCAAAAATGTTGCCCCTGTTACAACTCAGAGTTGGAATATGTAGATCATATCTATTTCTGAAATAAAGAATGGACTGATGGAGTAAATCCTTCAATTGATTCTCATAGTTGATTGATCCTTCAAGTGATTTTCATTCTCTTCAGTTGATCTGAAGAATGTTAAAGTGCTAATCCTGATTTGCTCATTGCTTAGAAAATCGTTAATCAAAGTATGTGTTGATTCATATCTTCCTTCTTCAGCTATTGTGGTATAATTAATACAGGCAACAAAATTATTTGGCTTCAGAATGTTTGTTACATTAGTTATTCTGCTGTTTCTTCTAGAAGAACAACTCTTTTTAGGTACTTTAAAATATGAGTAATTTTCACCCCTACAAATGCCACTGTTTCCAGATCCTCCTGCCAACCTCTATTGTGAAGTGGCTTTAGGAAAGGGTTTAATGCCCATTAAACATAGACCTGCTTATAAACAGATATGTAGAGGATTGCGCTACATGGGAATTTTACAGTGTAGGTGTACCAGAGAGTATATTTGAATTCTGGGCAGTTGTATCTGAGTAATCGTATATATAACTGGGCACCACAAAGTATGTTTAAATCATTTGCGCTTTTGGCATGATGATTTTGGTTAATATAGGAAAGAGTTCAGAAGAAATGTGAACATGCAAGCCACTCTAGATTTTACATCTGCATTAAAAAGAATTCAGAACAAAGCTGATTTAAGACTCATTGCCAATCATAGGGATAAGAGTGTGTGCAGTTGAATCTGTAATATCCCTTGGTGGAATGACATCAACTGTCCGAAATACCTCCTAAACTCTCTAAGGTCCCAGTTTATATCCTATACATATGTTCCTTTCTGGGCTTTCCTCTCTCCAGACGTGACATCTGGTAAAAATGTGTACTAATTTAGCTTCAGATCTCTACTCCCTTTTATCTGGCTTGAACTGGGCAGAATCCCATAAGAATTAGAATTTTAACTTTTCTTTTTCCTTGACAGTGTGAACTTCAGATTGTGGAATGACAATAACCCTGCAATTATATTCCTTTCAGATGAAGCTGATAATGAAATAAAATACACATGGAAAGTGGCAGTGAGATATGGGAATTCAGATAACATTAGCTTCATCTCACCTAGCCTCCCTGGGCAGAAAGGATAATTCAGAGGCATTTGTTCAGGAACCATAGAAGGCAGACATACCCAGCATCCGATTCCTTAACTCTCTCTTAAAAAGTATTCTATATGGTGTACTCAGGAGATGGTGGATGACAGCTTCTATAATTCCCAGCCATCTTGGCTGTCTAATGCTGTAATCCAATACATCTGAAGGGTATCAGTTTAGAGAAGGCTGACTTAAGGAATATGAATGATAAATCTGCCAGTGAATAAAAACAGTAGTGGTAAGCTAATAAAAGCTACAGCACTCTGCACTAGACACGTAACCTTTCTCATTCCCTTTTATCTCCCAATTACTTCAAATTTACCCATTAATCCAAATGTCAGAATGGTCCAATCTACTTCATGGGTAAGGAAAGTGGTACGATCACTACTATGAACATTGTTTATACTTTCCCAACTCTGTAAATTTATAGGACTAGCCTACATAATAGGTTCCATATAGAACGTTGGCCTACAGAAATATTTTGTACTTGTAAAGAACATTGTCTGCCCAGACCTGATCTTGCTGTTTTGAAGACAGCAGAGAAAACATCCCATATTATATTATTTGTATTATTTTTTTGCTTATCAAAAAAGTCCCTTTTTGGCCCTGAGGGCCCTAAGGTAACTTACATTTCATATAATTTAAACACCTAAAATAATAATAATAGCATAAAAGGTAAAGGTAAAGGTACCCCCCGCACATTTGTGCAGTCGTGTCCGACTCTAGGGGTCGGTGCTCATCTCCGTTTGTTAGCCGAAGAGCCAGCATTCTCCGAAGGCGCTTCCACGGTCATGTGGCCACATGACGCGCGCGGAACGCTGTTACCATCCCACCGAAGTGGTACCTATTCATCTACTTGCATTTGCATGCTTTCGAATTGCTAGGTTGGCAAGAGCTGGAGCTAGTGCAGGAGCTCACTCCGCACACAGGGCTAGGGATTCGAACCTCCGAACTTGCAATCTTCCGATCAACAAGCCTGGCGTCTTACCCGCTGAGCCACCACACCCCTTAATAATAGCATACCCCCCAATTAAAAACAGGTGAAAATACTATTTTTGAAATAAAGAGCAGATTAAGTATAGAGAAGTAATTCAGCACCTGTACATAATAAGAGAAAAGATTCAAGCACCTGATGAAAATAAAGGGCTCTTCCACACATAGTACAAATCTCTCTCTTGCGGGGAGTGGGGAGCGAAATGAGCCCTCCATTGATCAAAGGAAGTAGTCATGGTGTGCGCGCATGCACATGCACATGCACACAGCTGCATTCAATCCCAAACTTTCTTCCTTCTGTGAGGGGGGATGGGAACAGTTTCAGGTACTCACTATTTCTGAACCAGGAATTTAGCCCTGCCTTACCCAAAAGGGACGGTCTGTGCTCCTTCATCTGAGGTCCCAGCTATTAATCCACAATACTGCCATGTTAGGCTAATACAGGAACCCAAATTCAGCTATCCTGGCTTACCACTATTTGAAAGAGAATTAACCATTGCCAGCATGGAAATGTCTTTCTATTTGCTTTTGTTTATGCAGATGAAATGGTGCGTGTTTGGGCATGAACCTGATGGGACCAGACATGGCAATCAGCTATTGGCTGGCGACCAAACACTGGTTGCCTGGCTGTTCTGTGAACTCTGTTGTTGGCTAAAAAGGGCAAGCACTATTTGCTAGTGCTTCCTTATTCACAGTCATAGAAACATGCCTCTCTTCACAGTATCCTGCTATCTGCAAAGACAGGAAATCCCATATTTACCTGAACTGAGATTAAAATATTTCAGATAACTGGTTTCAAACACAGATCTGGGAAAAAGACATACATGGTATTCAATTATGTCCATTTGCTAGTGGAAAAAGACTCCTCTGGCAGGATGGATTCCTACATGTCCTCCAGGTCTGCCCTAGAGGCTCCCTCAATCCTGCAGGAGGGGGAAAAAGAAGATGGAGTCCCACGGCGTGACCAGACGTTCTCCTCACGTCATGCCCTCAGGTGGCCCTGTGCTATATTGCCTGTCTTACCTGATTCGGTTTCCGGGATGCATCATGGGCCACCTGTGACCAACATTTGCTGAGCCTTCATGAACCAGAGAGCTGCCTGTGGGTCACAGGGCACAGAATTGCCACAGAGCCACCATCCTGGAAGAAGACAAACCCAAATCTACTTTTCTTGTAAAATCCCCAGGAATGGAATTTGGGTTCAGTGGGAATTGAGGTTCTTTTACTTTTGAATCCTGATCTATTTTTGATGTGTTTTTAGTTAACCCATTTTTGTCATCTTCTTCAAAGAACAGCACTTTTATAATAATTGGGCGTCTTTTGTGCAAAATCAACTTCCTTCTCATAGTATGCCAACACTACGGCAAAGCCTGTTTTATTTGTGTTGTATCTAATTCTTTTGTGTCCTAGCTTTTGGAGCCTTGAAACTTCAGTGCAACCTTATAGGATGCAGATACTGTATATACAACATTTCTTTAGGACTTTATGGCTATAAATTTGTATGACCGCCCATCTCCCCCAACGGGGGACTTTATGGCTATAAGATCAGTTCTTTGCTGAATAATCTACGAAATTCAGATTGTAGTGAGACCACAGCTGAAACTCAAGGAGTAAAACAAACCAAAAACTTCACACTTTCCTAAGGCAGGCATATTTTATTCAGTATGATATCTGTAGTTAGTTAATCAACCATACTATAATTAGAATTTCTTTTGACTGAGCCACCTTGAATTATGGATTACAAGATGTTTCTGTGTAAAGATATGTTGTAACTGATATTAATTGCAGAGTCAAAAGTCTCATCATGACCACAGCAAGTCAGTTGTGAGAAGTTGAAGAGTTTTTTGTTTTCTGTTGGCAAAAACCTCTCTGAAGTCTGACCAAATTTTGGGGGGGGCAGCACTCCTCCAAATACTAGTTGTAGGAAAATCACAGCAGGAGAGAAGTACAGTATGTCAACACCTCCTATTTGTGAGCATCCCAAAGGCATCTGATTGGTTACTGTGAGAAACAAAATGCTGGACTAGGATGGGCTTGACCTGATCCAGTAGATCTGTTCTTATGAAGCAAAGGGCAGCTGATCCCTTGCCTGAAAAGCCAATCCAAACCTGACTTGGAGATCAGTGATGTAACTAGAAATAGGCAGAGCAGTTTAATCTGATTCAACAAATTTTTGACTTTCCCTCAATAGATATTTTTTTCTATGCAAAAGCATACCCCTAATACAGAGCTTTCCAAAGTGTGTGTCGTGACACGTTACTGTGTCGGCTGCAGTGTCTGGGTGTGTCGCGGCTGCTGCTGCCTCCTCCGAGCCCTGCCAGGATTCCGCGCAGGTCCTAGTGCCTGCCTTGTGCCCTGCTGTAAGAGTGTGTCGCAAAATGATGCCCTGCTGTAAGAGTGTGTCACCAACATGAAAAGTTTGGAAAGCTCTGCCCTAATAGGATTTTTCTTTCCTATACAAGGTTCACACAACTTCTTTTATTGACTTTTTATTTAAATACAATTTAGCTTTAATCCTCCCTTAAATGTACTGAATTTTGTGTGAGTGTGTGTATTTGTGCCTTCAAGTCAGTTTTGAGCCCTGGCGACTGCCTGGACTAGGCCCTGCAGTTTTCTTGGCAAGGTTTTTTCGGAAGTGGTTTGCCCTTGTCTGCTTCCTGGGGCTGAGAGAGAGTGACTGGCCCAAGGTCACCCAGCTGGCTTCGTGCCTGAGACAGGACTAGAACCTACAGTCTCCTGGTTTCTAGCCTGATGCCTTAACCACTACACCAAACTTGCACTTTTGTATAATGTACCCCATTTTAAACATACCTTTTCAGCTGAAAATGACAGATAGCAATGAAAGTCATTCATCGCAGAGTCCCCTTTGACAGATCACACCATTGCAACATTTGTTTTACTATCACATTAAAAAATATTTTAAAGCAACCATGTTGATGTTGTTGTCATTGGTAGCTACAGAAAACCTCTCATTTTTGCTGGGAGTGGAGCATTCTGATAAATATGTTTAAAACGTATACTTGATAGGAATTATATTTAAAGTATTATTTACACCCAAATGTGTTTGCATTTTTTTAAAAAAATCTCACATTAATGCAGCAGGATGTAGTTATGGGTAGATGCATGGAGAATTAATATAGACCAGAAATAAGCTGATTCTTCCATCCAAGAACTAATGTGTAGGACTGTACAATTATGCACAAATCTTGCAGTGTAGGAAGTAAATTGATTCTTATTCTTACCTGGAATTTATTTTCAGGGAAAACCATGTAACTCAGTGAATCCCTTGACAGAAAGACCAAGTATTTATTATAAAACCATGGGATAAGGTAAAGGTAAAAGTTCCCCCCGCACATTTGTGCAGTCGTGTCTGACTCCAGGGGCCAGTGCTCATCTCCGTTTGTTAGCCGAAGAGCCAGCATTGTCCAAAGACGCTTCCACAGTCATGTGGTCACATGACACGCGCGGAACGCTGTTACCTTCCCACCGAAGTGGTACCTATTCATCTACTTGCATTGGCACAGTTTCGAATTGCTTGGTTGGCAAGAGCTGGGGTGAGTGCGGGAGCTCACTCCGTCACGCGGGGCTAGGGATTCGAACCTCCGAACTTGCGACTGACAAGCCTGGCGTCTTACCCACTGAGCCACCATGCCCCGCTCAAAACCATGGGATACATAAGGATATATGTGTGTTTGTATATGCACGTGTGTTTGTATAAAATACATCTAAAATAAATATCAGCTATCTTGGATGCAGTTGGATTTTTAATATTATATCAGAAAGGAGTTAAGAATTTTTTACAAATCAGATTTTGAACAAATGCTGCAAGCATAATAGACGAGGTTGTCAAGGAGGGAAAGTTAACTGCATGTAATGGAACAGATGTACTAAATTAGCATTGACATCTCTTAGTGGCTGTCTTAAATACACATTTTTATCTGGAGAAAATGAATCCTATATGAATCCTTGTCTTGATCATATTGCACACCCATATCTCAAGGACGTGTTGTTTAGCACTTTTATATTATTATTCATTGGGAAATGACACTGTTAGGCTGTATTGATTTAATTTTAAGGTGGTGATGGTGGTGGTGGTGGGAGTAGTAGTTTTATTTATAGAGTCTCTTTTTTCTTATTAAAACCATGCTCCAATTCTTGGAAAGAGTCTTTAGGCCTCAGTTGGTTTCACTATGGTTGATAAATGAGATTTGTCAGTATAGTTGATATTTGCTGACAGAAATAAAATATTTCAGTGATGAGAGCCATGAAATGTTTGATAAATACATTGGAAAGAAGGTTGGGCAAGAACATTCAGGTATTGTACTAAAAGGAAACTCAGTGTTCCCACTAACTGATGTGAAGCCTATTAATTAAATGGGGACATTTCTTTCCCAGCCCTTGTTGGACCAGTTGTGGCCGGGGTGCTTTTACTTCTGATTTTGGCCTAGCAAGTAGATGATGTGCCGTGCCGTATTCACGGTTGCTCAGCCTTCATTATGTGGCCTAAGCATGCTTCTTCACATTTTGCCCATTCTGTAATGGCATGGGTTGTCTCCAATCTACCTCTTACTGGGTTGATTATAGATAGAGCTGGTAGAGGGGAAGGCAAATGCCCACCTGTGCCATTGTACTTCTCCTCAGATTGAACAATACTGCACCTTAAAGGCTGTCTTGTGGCCTTGGTTACATGGTCTCTGCCACTGCCAGGAATGAATTTTGCAAAATAGGAACTGGTGGAGCCTAGGCTCAAGGTGAACATCAACATACAGTATCTCAGCTATCTCCCATGGCCTTGAAGAGAGGAGAGGAATATCCATTGACTTGGAAAGGCAGGAGGATTTGCCCAGGGTTTTCACCCTGGAGCACAGACATGTATGTTTGTGTTGGACAATGACAGGTATGTTACATCCACAACAGTCAACTAATCTAATCTCTTTGTCAAAAAAGCAGTAAGATTAGTCTGGCACAATCTATTTTTAACAAACCCATGATGGCTTCTAGTAATCACCTTGTTCCTAAGTGCTCGCAAACTCACTGCTTGATTATCTTTTCTAGATTTTCACAGGTACTAATGTCAAGCAAATTGCTCTCTAGTTTCCTGGGTCCACATTCCACCACCCCTTTTTTTTTCTTTAAAGATTAAAACAATGTTAGTTCTTCTCCAATCTTCTGGCACTTCTCTTGCTCTCCAAGAGTTCTCAAGGATGACAGTTAGTGGTTCTGAGATCACATCTGCCAGTTGCTTTAGCCCACTGGGATGTAATCCATCTGATCCTGGCACATGAATTCATTCAAAGCAGCCAGGTGTTCCCTTACCACTACCATGCCTATTTTGACTAGCATTTCTCTTTTGCCCCCCATGGCGCTTCTTCTGACAGGTTGGACCACTTTTTCCTTTTGAGAAAAGACAGATGCATATTATATCCTTCCAGTACCATATTCTAATCACGAGTTCCATCCCACTAGGTTTCAGTAATACCAACAATGCCACTTTTGCCACCTTGTACTGGGACTTCAAGTTCTCCCTGTTTGTTCCCCATACTCTGAGCATTGATGTACAAGCATCTGAGCCATATGGACTGCCCTACTTAGGCTTGCCTACTATATCTCCTGGTGATTCTCCTAAGCGGCTCTTCCTTCATACCACTTCCTTCCTTGTTGTAAGGCAGAGCTTTCCAAACTGTGTGTGGCGACACAAAAGTGTGTCGCCACACACAGCGTGCTGTGTCGCCACACCACCCGGAAGCGGTGGCGCGCGCGTGCATGGCGGCAGCAGCAGCGGCGCGGGATCAGTGGTTCCGCGTTTTAGCGGAGGCTGCCGCCGCCGTGCACGCGCACGCCGCCGCACGCCCCCCCGCGCCGCCACCGTGCACGCGCACGCCCCCCCGCGCCGCCGTCGTGCACGCGCGTGCTGCCGCCGCACTGCCACCGCCGCTGGTGTGTCGCCAGCAGCGGCACTTTGGAAAGCTCTGCTGTAGTGGGTACACATTGAACAAATAGACAAACAAATAAATAACATTGTGACAGCCTACATTTACATGACAAACAGGTTGCCTATACTTTTCTCCTGATTTTCTCCATGGCGTAGCCCAATATTATAAATCACAATCTTCATGAAATTAGATATATTGCATTGGCTTCATGATCTAAAGTGGAAGTGAGCAAGTATTTTGGCTTTGACGATTATGTCAGATGCTGGATTGAATCTTCCAGGACTATATAGTCAGTGCATATATGAATGTGGGCATGTGAGTAAGCAAACACACATAAACACAAGTACACACTCTTCCTTTCTCCCACACGTCTGCCACACTCATACATGCAGTCACCTCCAGCTTCTTCATAGGAGGAAGAGGAAAGCCATGAAGTTCCCTTTCCTTCTTGGAGAAGGAGCATGGAAACAATTATCTTTTCACTGCCACTAGCCACAGAAATTTAGCATTTTTAGGTTTTTTGCTGGGAGAAAAGGGAAAGTCTCTAGTTTTTCCTTTTCTCCCAGAGAAACGTAACAGTAATTCCCTATAGCCTACAGATCAGTTGATGGGCAGACTCTCTGAGACTGCTCAGGGAGGGGTTGACTGGTGGTTAGCCCCACTTGTACTTTCTAAGAATGCTAGAAGTGATCCATAGTCCGTGAGTTTTTTCTACCCCTCCCGTAAAGATTATGAGAAGGCTAATAGCCTGGTACATCAGCATTTTTCCTTTGTAGAATTTAGCCGAAGACCACAGTTCCCACAGGCAGGCATCTGTTTCCATTTTCATGTTTCAACTTGCCTATTTCCAACCAATCCTGATCTCTGAAATTCAGAAGTCTTAACTTCAAAAGGGAAGGAAAGACTTCAAAATAAATTCTAGAGCAACCAGCAATTTTGCGTAGGTTGCTTTATTCCGAAGATGCAAATTGTCAGCACAGTTGAAAAGAAAATTGGTTGCTTCCTTTCAATTAGCACTCAATTATCCAGCAATAACATTATTATTTTTTTGTTTTTTTTAAAAAAACCCAGTAATTTGAGAGCCTTGATAGCTAAGGATTAAATCTTTAAATCATCCCGATGAAAAGCTGAGGTTTTAATTTTTAATTGTAAATGTTACAGAAGGGAAAAGCCACACAACTGCAGACAATTTCAAGAGGAAATTTGTCTTTTTAAATAACTCCAGTGACTCCTGGGAGCCAAGACCGCTGTCAAAACATAATAACTTTGAGGCTAGTGGTGGGGAGTCAAGCAATGCATATTTATAAACAGGAAAAATTCATTTCCCGTGGAAGGCTGTTCTCTTGAGATTATTGCACTTTCATTGCAAAATAACTCCTGCTTAAATCCAATATGACCTCGGAGCTCTGGCCTGGCCTGGCATTGTCCTCTCATCTGTTAGGATGCTAATTTTTTCGCCTTTGACCGAAGAAGGGTCCCAGTGACATTATAGCGTGTGCCAGTGATTAAACATATAATTAATGAGCAACTCACATTGCTCCATGACAGAGTTCATATTTACCTGAGCCTTCCTGTTGCCAATGTTATTGTGCCTGGATGCAGAGAAGGGCTTTCTGGATCTCCCCCCCCCCCCGCCTATATATATGATTTTTCAATACAGTAAAAATGAACAAACAAAAAGAAAAAGAAAGAAAGAAAGAAAGAAAGAAAGAAGAAAGAAGAAAGAAGAAAGAAGAAAGAAAGAAAGAAAGAAAGAAAGAAAGAAAGAAAGAAAGAAAGAAAGAAAGAAAGAAAGAAAAGAATTCAGAAAGGAATGAAAAGTAAAAGAAAGAAAACATAGAATTATGCCTTCCACCCTTCTCTCTGTCAGTTATCATCTTAACCTTTCCCCCATTCTCTTTCTGCCTTTTTCGTCCCCATGAAGTGCTTTTTTGATCTTGACATGACTTGCACACTTCCGATCGGAGATGCTTCACCTGCTAACTTCTCCAAGGTGCAAAGGGAAGGAAAACACAGTTATCTGTTGCAGTTCTAATATATATTTCCCCTGCTTCCCTTTTTTCCCCATCCCCCCTTTGTTTTTTTTTAAACAGATGGAACATGCAAGATTAGTGATATGTATCCCCAACTTTGTAGCAGCTGGATTATGTATACGGAGCCGATTGGCATGTTGTTGTACAATGTATTTAAAGAAACCCTATGCACTTTCTTTAATTGTAGCTAACAGTTGGGCTCCGATGGTTTCTCTCTTTTGCTCTTGTTTTCCTTTTTGATTTTTTGATTGTATTGTTATCCTCCCTCTTAGCTTTGCAGATGAGGCTCTTGCAGCAGCTCACAGCCATTAGGATACCCATAAAAGCAATCAAAACGGATAAATATTTAGCCTACGACAAGAACAAATGCCAACAGTGGTATCCCCGTAAAACACAACAGCCAGAAGCGATGAAGTCAGTAGCGGCCTGTGTCTTTTGCTGGTCTACACCATTCTCTCTCTATTATTATTATTATTATTATTATTATTATTATTATTATTATTATTAAACTTCTATCACCGCACCATCTCCCCCAAAGGGGACTCTGGGCGGTTCACAAACATAAAGATTAAAATTCTATTATAAAATATAAAAATACAATATACAACTACTTATTATTATAAATTAAATAGAAAATCCAAGAGGGCGATCTTAACCAACCTAATACCAACATGATCTTAAAAAGGCTCTAAGACAACAACCATACCCATGAGGAGCTATTCCTATTCCCGTCCCACGCGAGGCGGCAAAAACAGGTCTTTAAGTTCTTCTGGAAGGAGAGCAGCGATGGGGCCTGACTCACCTCCGGGGGCAGGCTGTTCCAAAGGGCAGGCGCCACTGCCGAGAAGGCCCGCCTTCTGGACCCCGCCAAAAGAAACTCCCTTACCGACGGGGTCCGGAGCATGCCCTCTCTACATAATCGAGTGGGACGGTTTGAAGTTATGGGGATGAGGCGGTCCCTCAGATACCCTGGTCCCATGCCATGTAGGGCTTTAAAGGTCAAAACCAACACCTTGAATTGCACCCAGAAGCATACCGGCACCCAATGCAGCTGGCGCAGCAGAGGTGTCACATGGGCCGATCTAGGGGCACCAATAACTCCGCGCGCTGCCACATTCTGGACCAGTTGAAGCTTCCGGATACTCTTCAAGGGTAGCCCCATGTAGAGCGCATTGCAGTAGTCTATATGGGAGATGACCAGGGCATGAGTGACTATACAGAGGGACTCCTGATCCAGGAAAGGGCGTAACTGGCGCACAACACGAAGTTGCGCAAAGCCCCTTCTGGCCACGGCTGCCACCTGCTCCTCGAGCAGGAGCCGTGAGTCCAGAAGGACCCCCAGGTTCCGCACTGGTTCTGAATGGGGAAGCGCAACCCCATCCAGAACCAGAGATGATAATTTCTCAGATCCAGAAGAACCATCAATCCACAGCCACTCCGTCTTACCAGGATTCAGCTGAAGCCTGTTGTTCCCCATCCAGACCCCCACAGCCTCCAGGCACTGAGAAAGGGCGGCCACTGCATCACTTACTTCACCTGGGATGGAGATGTACAATTGTGTATCATCAGCATATTGATGATATCTCATCCCATGGTGACGGATGATCTCACCCAGTGATTTCATATAGATATTAAATAGGAGAGGTGAGAGAACCGAACCCTGTGGAACCCCACAAACGAGGGGGCGAGAGTCGGATCTCTCATCTCCTATTACTACCAGTTGGGACTGGCCCCAGAGGAAGGAGGTGAACCAGCGCAAAACTACGCCGGCCACCCCCAACTCCTCGAGCCGTCCCAAAAGGATACCATGGTCGATGGTATCGAAAGCCGCTGAGAGATCGAGGAGAGACAGGATGGACGCACTCCCTCCATCCCGCTCTCGCCAGAGATCATCCGTAAGCACGACCAATGCAGTTTCCACCCCATATCCCGGCCTGAAACCCGACTGGAAGGGGTCCAGATAATCCGTTTCATCCAGAATCCTCTGGAGTTGTAACACCACCACCTTCTCAACCACCTTCCCCAAAAAGGGGAGGTGGGAGACAGGACAAAAATTGTCCAATATAGTAGGGTCCAGCGATGGTTTCTTGAGTTGTTAACAATGTTAACAATAATGCAAAATACCTTAGCAATGATGTCTTAATCCGTATTTAACAGAATGTTGTCATGAACAGTATGAGTATCTCCCTTTACCTGGCTTATTAAAGGAAACAGCTGAGAGAAAGCAGAGGTTGCTTCATTCTGCATCTTGTTCTTCCCAGAAGGCAGAGAAAGAAGCCAACTTACCTCCCTCTTTATCAGCCCATTGGTCTTTGATTCAGCCTGCCCACTGCCCTCCCCATAGCTGGTCCAAGGTTCTCATGAATTTCCTTTTCCTCATCAGCAACCAGTTACTTTGGGCTATTGTTCTGTGCAATTCCCTGGCATAGGCTGTTTCCATGCAGAAGATCCTAAGCAGCATTCAGGAATTGCACATAAAAAATAGGTGGAGCGTCTTGACCACCATCTTGACTTTTTGACCATGTGGCTACCCCTGACTGCATCTCTTCTCTCTAGCTAAGTTCTCAGATCATCTGAAGCCTCGGCCCTGCTGTCAGAATAATATTTGGGTTGGAGCCAATCTTATCAGTATTATTCTCCTCCTGCAGATGAATGTGTGTAAGAGAGGGAAATGGGTGCCTAAGCAATCTCCTTGCATGGCCCAGGTGAGTGCAGTTAGTAAAAACCGAGGCCTGACTTTGAAACCGGAATGAGCATGATTACAGCGTAAGGCAAGGACTCTCGCAAAGTGACTGCTAGAGAGATATCCCTGGAACAAGGAGATCTGGCTTCTCCCCCACTCCCTTTCTGTCCGCTCCACATATTTTGCTGTAGATCCTGAGGTCTCATGCTGAAACCTTCACACCAGTGTTTTTCAAACTTGTCAACTTTGATGCTGGCATGCTGGCTGGGGAATTCTGGGAGTCGAAGTCCACACATCTTAAAGTTGACAAGTTTGAAAAACACCTCTCTACACCAATATCCGGTCATATAAATTTAAATAATAAATAAATATCCATCTTATTCATGCGCATAACTTTGCCGGCATGCACAGAACTGCACATCACATATCCAAGAACATACAGGTATGGCCTCCAACACTTCTCTTGCAACCCCCTGAGCATCCCACAAGCACTCTGGGAGCGGCTGACGACATCACTGTGGAACTCATTTTCTGTTGGGGGGAGCTGGCATGGCAGAGGCACCCACTGGATCCAATGCTTTTGTCCAGATGGTGAAAACTGTCACAATACATCTCTTTCATTTGTGTGCAACATCACAGTGCATATACCGAAGGGGTGGAGCCTTTATCTTTTGCCCTTGTTTCATTCATGCACACATGGCCACTTTTGGCAGGGGGACATTGTGGGGGGACCACCTCAGTCCTCTGCAACACTTAAGACATTTTTCACCACTACATCGAACAAACAAACAAACAAACAAACAAACAAAAAGGTAGAATGTGTTGGTCCTTCACATCTGACAGTCTGAGCAAGTAGCAGGAAGCTAAGTAGGATCAGAGGCTATTGCAGAGCTTTCCAAACTGTGTGTCGCAACACGTTAGTGTGTCGGCTGCAGTGTGTAGGTGTGTCACACGAATGTAATGAGAAACCTCTGAGTCTGACGCTCAGAGCCTCAGGCTCCTAGTTGCTGCTGCCTCCGAGCCCTGCCAGGATTCCGCGCAGGTCCTAGTGCCTTGTGCCCTGCTGTAAGAGGGGAGCTCTGTCCAAGCCTTGCCCTGCTGTAAAGGGGGACTCTGTTTTCATGAGATATGTTGTGTCCCCATACATTTCGCTATTACAATTTATCTATGTGTCCATATCTCTTATAAGTTAGTTAGTTTAACCTCCGGTTTGCTAGTAAAACTGAATTACTGTGTCGCGAAATGATGCATGGCTAAAAGGCGTGTCACCAACATGAAAAGTTTGGAAAGCTCTGGGCTATTGGCTAGGCTGGGAATTCTAAAACGCCTCTTCGAAGAAGGCAAATACAAAATGCTTCCCTATTGCTACCAAGAAAACTGTATGGTGTGTGTGTGAAATCACCAGGAGCTGAGCTCAACTGAAAGAAAGCTCTGCAAGGAAAAGTTGAAGCAGATTTCGACATATGCCATGTTTATTAATAGGGCTGAGAATTGTCTTGCATTTACTCATTTTCCCTACCCTTCTCTGTTCTAAAGCCTGTCATCAGTATCAGATGAACTTCCCCATATGCTAATATTTATCATTCCAACTTGTGTTTCTATATTATACCTAGCTACTAGAGAAAGAGACATCAGATAGCTTTATTTACTTAATTTAGAAACCCATTCTAGTGATACTATTGCAGTCAGCTCTTGGGTTATACAAAATGACTATCTCTCAGGGAGTATATAGCTTAGGAGCTGAAGGGTCTTGTTCTTGATTGCTGATGGCTCCTAGCTGTTAGGTGACTCATCCTAACCTTATTTGGAAGAAGTTAAACACTTGGTGATTTGAATATACAGGTAGTCTTCACTTAACGGCCACAATTGGGACTGGAATTTCGGTTGCTAAGCGAAGCGGTCATTAAGCAAATCCAACCCGATTTTATGACCTTTTTGGCAGCAGTTGTTAAGTGAATCACTGCGGGCACTAAGCGAACCACATGGTTGTTAAGTGAATCATGCGGTTCCCCATTGATTTTGCTTGCCAGAAGCCAGCCAGGAAGGTCGAAAATGGCGATCACATGACCACAGGATGCTGTGATGGTCACAAATGCGAACCGGTTGCCAAGTGCCCAAATCGTGATCACGTGACCGCAGGGATGCTGCGACAGTTGTAAGTGTGAGGACAGGTCGTAAGTCGTTTTTTTAGCACCATCGTAAGTCCAAACCGTCACTAAACGAATGGTTGTTAAGCAAGGACTACCTCTAGCTAATAGGAAAACATCAGAGGGTTACATAGATTAATGGCAAGGTAGTTTGATGAGGCTCTGAGAGTATGCCATTTTTACCAGGTACCATCCAGCAAGGACTGGTTTACAAGTGAGACCCTTTGACAGAAACATGTTACAAGTTTTAAATACAGGATTGTATTAATAGGGACCTCAAAAATTGTGACAACTCATGCCTCAGACTAAGGGGTTGGGTTTTATTGAAAAGAAACACAATGAAAGCAAGTCACTGGGAAATGGCAATGAAAGAAAAAGTAGCAATCATTGGGGAAATAGCATTCAGTGGGGAAACAGCATTTAAAACAGTAAGTAGTGTTGACAGAATAGCAATGAAAACATGAGAAAACATTTACAAAGCACTCAGCAAAGGAGTAACAGGCAAAGGGAAATGGCAGTGAAGGGGAAAGTATCAATTTGACCCAAAGATTCCGGTCTCTATGCAAATGAATGGAATATTTGGAACAACAGAAAAAAAACCCTCCTTTTTTCAATTTCTGTTTCAATTTCTGGAAGCCTGAAGAACAGACTAGGCCAAGGGTCGGAAATGGCGGCTCGCGAGCCAGATGCGGCTCTTTGGCCCCTTGAGTGTGGCTCTTCCGCAGCTGAACTCACCCACGCCCCTTCCACGCGATTGGATCCCGCCCCCAAACTCTGATGGCCGGCGCTGGAGGAGGGCGATTGATTCTTCCTCCTCCCGCCCTCGGGAGCCTTCCAGAGTCGGGCAGCGCTTCTTCGAGGTCGGCGGGTGGGGAAGTTGGTTGGTCGCCGCCGCCGCCTCTTCCTCCGCCCGCGTTGTAACGGCTGCCGCCCCCCCCAAGCGCTCGCCAGGCAGGCAGGAGAGCGTCGCCATGCTGGGCGCGCTGGAGAGGAGACAGCGCAGCTGCTGGGCGACTACCTGCAGCACCGGCTGGGGGATGCGGCGCTGCCCCCCAGCCGCACGGCCAAGATGCTGCGGCGGGTGGCCGACGAGCTGGAGAGGTGCAGCGGGACGGGAGCTCCGCCCGCGCGCCTTCCCTGGGCGGTCCTCACGGGCCGATCACGTGGAAGGCGCGCGGGCGGAGCTGCCTGTCTGGCACTCGGGCGCTCCAGCTGGGGTGCAGCGGGACGGGAGCTCCGCCCGCGCACCTTCCCTGGCCAGTCCTCACGGGCCGATCGCGTGGAAGGCGCGCGGGCGGAGCTGCCTGTCTGGCACTTGGGCACTCCGGTAGCGCGGCCCAGCCGCCGCCCTTTCTCTCCGGCTTGGATCCCGGGAAGGCAGCGGGGGGCCTCGCGGAGGGAGGCAAGCAGGCAGGTAAGCGAGTGGGCGGGGCGGGCGGGCGGCCCAGGCCTCCTCCTCCGCCGGCGGGAGAGAAGGAGGAGCGGCTGCCCGCCTGCCTCTGCCCTGAGGGGACCCACCCGGCAGCAGCGGCGGCTCCCCTGAAGCGCGCCGCTTGTCATCGCCACCTGCCTCGTTTCCCGCCCCCCATCATTTCCTTGGCTCGACGCGGGTGGGCGGAAGCGGCAGCCCCACCCGCGCCGAGTGGCGGTAGCGCGGCCCCGCCGCGCCCTTTCTCTCCGGCTTGGATCCCGGGAAGGCAGCGGGGGGCCTCGCGGAGGGAGGTAAGCAGGCAGGCAAGTGGGCGGGGCGGGCGGGCGGCCCGGGCCTCCGCCGCCGGGCCCGCCCCCCTCGGCGCCTGTGCGGCTCCCCCGCGCCCGCTCCACCCGGCTAGACATGCCCCGCTCTGGAGGCCGGGCTCGCCGAGGAGGACCCCCGACCCTCCCAAACAGATTCGCCCTCCCACCCGCCCCAATAAGCCGCGTGATTGGCTCCCGCCCGCAAACCCCGCCCCCTTCCACACGATTGGCCCCCACCCGCAAACCCCGCCCCCTGGCTCTCGAGCATTTCAAAATGTGCACGAGCATGTCAAAATGGCTCCCGGCATAAAAAGTTTGCCGACCCCTGGACTAGGCCATAGCTTTCCAAACTGTGTGTCGTGACACAGTACTGTGTCGCCTGCGGGGCCCAGGTGTGTCGCGTGAAAACCCGGAAGTGCTGATGGCACGCCGCCGCCAGGCCATCAGCACTTCCGGGTTTTTGCGCAGCACACCAGGACACCGGTGTCGCTGCTGCGGCACGCGAAAACCCAAAAGTGCCACTGTGCATGAAAACCCAGAAGCGCCGCTGCTGTGGTGGCGCTTCCGGGTTTTTGCGCGCTGCCGTTGGTGTGTCGCCAACGTGAAAAGTTTGGAAAGCCCTGGACTAGGCATTTGGCTCTTCTAGATCTGATTCTAACCAATAGTGAAAAGCTGGTTGAAGAGATAAAAGCAATGGGAATTTGGGGAGGTGGGGGAGGGATCATGTCATCTTGAATTCAGGATGCTACAAAAAGGGAAATTGGAGCATAATTATACATGTACATTAGATTTCAGGAAATCCATTTTCAGTAAGCTTAGAAAAGACTAGGTGTGGGATCACTTGGACAGAAATTCTCAAAGGAAGTGCAGGAGAGAATGTTCGTGTATCTTAATTTGAGCTCTGCATCCCTTTTCACAAAAATAAAAAGCTGGTTAGTGACTCCAATAAAGATATTACTACAGAGTAACATCTGGTTGTCCAATTCAAGTGCTGGTCATTACCTGTAAAGCCCTACTTAATGAGGCACTGGGTTATCTTAGGGACCACTTTGTCCAATTAGATCAGGGGTGGGTAACGTCAGGCCCGCGGGCCGTATAAGGCCTGCGGGGCTCCTGCCTAAGGCCTGCGGGGCTCCCGCCCGCAAACCTCGCCCCTTCCACGTGATTGGCTCCCTCCCGCAAACCTCGCCCCCCAGTGCTTGTGATTGGCTCCCACCCGCAAACTCCTGCCCCCGGTCTGCGGAAATCCCAGAAACCCTGCCCCCCACCCCCCGGTCCCCGGTTATAAAGATCCAAATGGCCCTTGGCAGAAAAAAGGTTCCCCACCCCTGAATTAGATCATAAAGGTCCTGTCCCCACTTGAAGTGAGGGAGGTGGATGGACCAGAAGGCAGACTTTCTCCATAGTGGCCCTTGCATGGTGGAAAATGGGAGTGTGCTGCCTCTGCAGATATACTTGGCTCCACATTCCTGGCTTTTAGGAAGCTCCTTTAAAACCTTCCTTTTAAAGCCCACCTTTGATGATCTTGATGCCTAGTGGGGAAGGAAGGTGGCCGTCTAATAATTTTCTATTGCTTGATTGTGTTTGACTGTATTTTGAGATTCCTCTGTTGAGATTCTCTCTACACCACCCACAATAGTTAGAGGGAGGCATTACAGACATTTTGTAAATACATAAATATTCTTTAATTAATGTAATAAAGCTGAAAATAGAGGCATTTCTCTCTGTGATTGACGTCATCTATACCTCTCTCAAGCTATCGCCTTATTGGCTTAGCAGCCTTTTCCAATGGGGTGTTTTCCAGATAGCTCTGCTGGAGAGCATTTTGGGAGTTCCAGTCCCAACGTCTGATGGAGAAGTTTTCCCACTCCGTGTCTTTGTGAAAATCTTCTGCCAACAAACTATGAAAGGTTAGGAGTAAGGTAGAACAACAGATAAACCAGGGCATATGTCGACATTTTCTTCAGATATGCCATGGATGCACAGGCAGTCAGTGATGGCACAGAGGGATACTCTTCCTGAACAGCTGACTCCATGGTATCTATTCAGGAGCAGTTATCAATTCCTGGAAAGCACGACTTAGATGCCTTTGGATGGTGCAGGCCTCTTTTCTGATGATGTCTTCACTGAGGTGGTAGAAAGTTTTCCTGTCGTGGATACCATCCAAGGAAGGAACACAATTCTGAAGAGGAAGAACCACCTTTATTGCAACTATCAACGGGTGCCTGCTTTGCAAGAAAGAGGAACCCTAACAATGGAAATGCAAAGTTTTTTTGTAGAAGTGGAGGGCTGCACGGTGGGAAATCCTAGTGATCTGAATTTCCTGTGCAGATTTGGAGGGGCTCGGTGGGTCCACATAGATGCAAATAGAGAGTTTCTGCCAACAGGTAAAACCCGTGCTTTCAAGTGGAGGGGAGTCCCTTGTTAGGGGAAAGGAACCTTGAGGTCATCAGGTGCCAACCCTCAATTAACAGTGGAATCTTTGCAGTTTCTCACCTAACTACTGGATTACACTTCTTTGTTAAGCGGCCCTCAGGCTGAACTCAGAGTGAGTGAGCTACAGTAAGCTTCCATTCTTTCCGATGAGATAGCGTTGTAGAGGGCTCTGCCGGTGGGCAGGGATGGTTAGTTTGGGCTTGATGAGATTAGGTGAAGGAGGGAAGGGAAAATCTAGGTCAAGGTGGGCATGGGGAGGGGGGCAGTTCCATTGCATTTACCACTATGGTTCCTCCAATATTACTGCTATGGCTGGGAACCTATGCAGCCAAGTTGGGGCTATCCTGGGAAGGGCATTGGATCCTCCTATTCCATCAATGTACCACCTGAGCAGAGGAAAAATTATACTAATCCTGGAATTGGCATTCTTATTTTCTTTCCCATTGAAATTAATGGGAAGGAAAATGTACTACCAAATATAAAATAATTGTGTGATGAAAGAGAAAGCGCTGGTCTTCACCTCAGATGGTGCAAACCTGGCTGGGCTGACAAAATAGGGTTTCCTCTGCCAAAGCCTCCCCTCCTTCCAGTGGCTATACGGTTACTCTCTAAGTATATTATGATTTTTTTGCATCAATGGATGATAAAATAATGCTTTGATACTTTTCAAGTATCAAACAAATCAGATGCCAATGTATAGGATTGTAACCCCAAATATATGATTCTGAAGTCGGCTCATTGATTTCTCAATATCAGCCTGAGTAATGTGTAATTTCTGATCCTGTAAAAGTTTAATGTGGCCTAAAGTCAGACTAATTATGGATCTAAAGGGAATCAGGAGGACCATATGCATATATACGTGGATACAGGAAGGAAGCGAAGGTTTTCTTCAGACTTCTGGGGCAGATTTTGGGGAAAACCTGAGTCAATTTGGGGGTTCATACTGCTCTTGCTGGCTCTTGCACTTGTTAGGTTAGAGATAGAGAGATACAGGAGAAAAGCTGACTCAGCAGTTGTGCTCATGCTCCCTCCCTGTCCATCATTTCTCATCCTTTCATTAGAATTAGAAGCCAGAGCCACAGATTAAAAGCCCCTGTCTAGATATAAACAATAACGCTGATTAAATGGGATCATTTGGCCACAGGAGATTTGGCAGTGTGGGCTGCCCATTTTTCATTCAAATCCTCTGTTTAGAGAAGTAGCTTCCAGCTCCTAATAGATTGAATCACCATTAAGTCAGTGAAGTCATACAGGGAAAAGAAGCTCCAAAGTGCAGGTTTCTTAGTAAGGGGAATAGGTTATTTGTCTGCGGATGTGAACCGTTTCTCAGTGATGCTTGGCTTGTTCCACGTGACAAAAGACCATTTCTCTGATCACTGAATTACACCTGGGTGATTGGGCCGAAACAGATGACAAAAATGATTAAAACTAATGAATATTAATAATAAATGTAAGATTATTGATATCAAAGGAAGCTTTCTTCTCAATAGAGATAACAGCTTGAGTGTGTGTGTATTTATGTTTTCATCAGGTTTTCTTCAAAAACCCTGTGGCTGATTACCCTCATCATCATATATTTTCCTTAAGAACCCCCTGTCTGTAATAAGATGTTTAGAACAATATAGCGGTTGTAATTTTTTTCTCTACAGATCATTTAAAATTGTTGGGTTTATGACGAGCCACTTAATAATTACTCTTTTGGCTTCTAGATCAAAGTAAACAAGTAAGTCTTATTTTAAGAATTGTAGCCTTGCCCTTCAAATATGACAAAGTCATCTGTTTTTGTAAGCACTGCTGTATAGTTGAACATCATGGTTGTCAACGTGAACCTCAGATCAAGTTCCACATTCATCCTACTTCTGCATGTGGGTTTGAGGGTAAGGAAGCAATGAAATTCCCATCCTGCAGAGGACAGCAATAAATTTGTATTTTACAGAATTTTGAAATTTGGTACACACCTGAAAAAAATACACATAAGCTTGCACAAATTAAGAAAACTGTGCATATAAGTGCATATATTTGGGGGAAGAATGCACCAAGACAAAAGTGTTTGCCTGCAAAAACTGCTCTAGGAAAGGTGTGAAATAGACAAAAACTGGCCTTTGAAGAGAAATATGCATAAAAATGCACAAGAAATTTTGATTTTGGTCTATTTTTTTATCACTCTGCAAATTCAGTATTTTAGGGGGAATTGAATTTGCAAAATGATAAAAAATAGGCCAAAAGAAACTTACAGATGAGAAAATGATAAGCAGAATGAACTCAGAATGCTATGTTTCACCCATGCCTACCAAGACATAGATATACAATTTTCACTGTTTCATAAGATGCCCACAGATCACTTGAATAGAGGTTAAAGGTCATGGTCATCATAGTCTAAATAGAAAGTGCACAATACTAAAATATAAAATAAAAGGTAAGGATAAGATTAATCCAGTGAAGTCAACTGGCACCACATTTTCATTGCAACAAGAGAATATTTGGCCTAACTCCTTTTTATATCTTGATAGATATATGATAAAAGAAGTTTAGTAAAAAAAATCATCTGTTCTCCCTGCTAATAGCTGGAAAATAAGTGCTAAATAAAATTCACAAATATCCTTATAAAAATTGCAGTAGAGAAGCACAGTTGGATAGTTTGATATACTGTACCATATAGTTGGTTGTGTGCATTTCCTTGACACAAATAATTCAACTCCTCTGACTATAGATCTCCTCTTCTGTGTAATTGGGCTCTGCAAGACACAAATGCTCAAAATTGACCAGTCATAATGCTTTTTCAAAAAACACAGAGAAAAGCAAAATATTTGATGATTGTTTTATATAACTGTCACTAGATAAGTTGTGCATGTCTTTTTACATATACTTTGCTCACACTAGCAATAGTTAAGTTTGTCGTGTACCCAGGATTTGAGGAAGAAGAGCAATGCCACTCAAATCTTGCCAGGTGCTGTTCCAATGTAGTGGATTTCGACTCCCATAATGTTTGACTCTGCTATCTCGGAGATTGTGGGAATTGAAATGAAGTTAGAAAAGGGTAGCCCAGACTACATTGATGAAGGGGTTGGAATCTAGAAAGGGATTTCTTAAATTGGCATCACTTCCAGGTGATTTAACACACTGGAGTCAAACAACTTGAAGCTGCAAGGTGGAAAATTCTCTAAATTGGTTTCATATTTGCTTGCTTGCTTGCTTGCTTGAATTTATACACTGCCTTTCTGTTTATTCCCATGCTCATGGCGGCTTATATCAATAAATGTATATGCACCACAAGTATGATTTGATTTGTCCAAATAGTAATTTGTAGATTTTAGTGCTGTCAGTACATATGCAGCAAACCAGTAACTGAATGGGATCAGTGCTTATTTTTGAGATTTTATAGTCATATCCCAAGAACATTTGTTAGTTCTGTTGCTTACAGAAGAGCCCAAAGTTTGTCTATGAAATTGTAGCTAAGCAATCTGATAAAAAGCTCCTGTGTGCATTGGGGCTCTCACACCTGTAGGAATTGAATGGGTAGGGCTCACCAATCTCCAAATACTATGTACAAGAAGAGCTCTCATTTTAATTCCCGGTCATGACACAGAAAAACATTAACTGTACCTTGCTCTTCTCCAACTTTACAAAGATGTTCCTACTTCAAGACGGAAGTTAAAACTTGCAGCAACAGTGCAGAAACCCAAATATAATTTAAGAGTGCCAATTTGCAGGGCAATAAAGGAGTATGAAGCATTTTAGAAACCAGATAAGGAATCTAATGCTTGATGATCTCATATAATTGAACTCCCTTTTAATGTGAATTAGTTTTCATTTCAGTCCTTTACAACTATTAAAGATAAAAGAAACAGAAATAAAATTACTACAGTGTTTCCCTTCAACATCGTTTAATTTGTGATTGTTAAATTTCCCAGGTTTGTAATGGTCACAAAAAAGGCTCATCACTTTTTAAGGCAGAAAGGATCCTAATGGTTATATTTTTTGACCTCCCATACAGCACAAGCCATTAACTTCATCTGGGCCACAAATTTGTGGGTTATAGGAAAGTCTGTCTTTCAGAAAAATGGGACTTGAAAGATAATCACTTGCCTACCTTCATTACCTTTGGATGATAATGCTGAGTGACAGAGTCCCCAGTCCAGTGAAAAAGTTGAAGGAAGCTGGCCTATGTTTTGTTCAGAAATCAGCACAAGGTCATTTCAGAACAGATCAAGATCAATTATACTGTATTTAAGGATGGTATGAAGTCCTTACCTTCTATCACCTCTTCACCAATTAAGCATTCTGCTTATTAAAATGTTTACTGAAGTTTCCCTGTGCTTCACAGGCCGCAGGGTGAAATCCTAAAACATTCACTTTGTGCCAGGAGAAAACATGGGCAGCCCAGAATGGCAAAGGTCAGGGAGATGTCATCTCCAGGGCCTCTGCCACTTTGGGTGATCCTCAGGCACCAGAGGGCAGGACTTCCCTTGGACCCGTTCTCACCCTGGTTTCAGCCCTGATCCAGTCAACCCCTTGGGCAGTTTTTCAAAGAAGCAAATGAAAATCAGTAGGTACAGTAAGAACTTCAGTTCACAGCCAGTAAGTTGGCGAGTGGTAGAATTTATATGGAATTCTGTTTCTGTGATTATTATAAATAGCCCAGAGTCCTGGGAGCTGGGTGAGATATACTGGAAATATAAATATGCTAACAGCAAGATTTATTTATTTATTTATTTATTTATTTATTTATTTATTTATTTATTTGATTTCATCACCGCCCATCTCCTCCAAAGGGGGGACTCTGGGCGGTTTACAATAAGATCATTATTAAAATTCAATACCGATTACAAATATAAATATAAATAAATTGTCTTTTCTCAAGGCATTTCGGTACAATGTTTCTGTGCCTGCTTAACAATTTTATACATATTTATATATTGTTCTGTGAATTTTTGAACAATGATGCTGTGTTCTGCTATGCCATACGAAATAAATAAATAAATAAATAAATAAATAAATAAATAAATAAATGGCTCTAAATACTGTATCTGTGATCTGATGACAAATGCCAGACTTAACGTTTTTGTAATGTAGAATCTACGGTGTATACTGGGGGTCTCCCTATGTGATTGTTTCAAGGATTATACCATCAGACTGAGATGCAGTGAACAACCTACAGCTGATGATGAAATACAAACATGCAGATTAAGATGGCTTGGACATGTATGCAGAATGTCAGAACATCACCTTCCTTACAGACTACTATGGAGAAAGCGGCCCATACAGTGGAAGGTCCAAGAAACAGCACCAAAGAAAATATGGGCGATGCAAACTGAAGACAATTTGAAGAACCCAAAGCTCAATTTGAATGATGCAAAACTAGCAGCCTACAACTGAAAACCATTATCGCAGATGTCCGTAGTTCAGTGGCACCCACAGCAATGTATTGTTTCTGGGGTCGTCCCCACTCAGTTGCTTATTAAGGGGAAGAAGGAGAAGGAGAAGGAGAAGGAGAAGGAGAGGAGATGGCAGGGGTGGCACCTGAGTGGATTTGTTTCTGATTCAGCTGCCGTGTAACCCAAATTGCCCAAAAGGCAATAGTTCTTTTTGCAGTGGTGAAGCTCTGGGGCACAGTCCATTTCCGCACTGGGGGAAACTCTTGCTTCACAATTTCTCTGGACTCCAAAGCTTAGCTATCCTAACAAGTCCTTTAAGGATAGGTGTCATGAAGGGCTAACATGATGAATTAGTATTAGGACTAGACGTTGCCAGTTGAGATGATATCCCTGGGGAATCGGAGGTGAGTGGGAGAGAGTAAACAAACGAAATGTGGTATATATGTGTGAAAGAAAAGTGTGTGTATGTGAGGGGGAGAAAAGAAAAGAGAAAGTTGCATCTGTCAACAAAAGTGTGTTACTCAGCAGAATCTGTGGAGGCTGTTAGAAAAGGCAAGATGTTGGTTGTGGCATTGTGATCAAGCCCTGCCTCTTTTCTGTACGTAATTGACATTGCCTACACATACCAAGGGGTGGGGCTTTGATCGTGAGGCTGAGACTGCTTTGACCCCTCTGCAGATGCTGATGATGCAACTTACTTAGGTTGAATATAAAAGGAGAGGCACATTTTAATATTTTACCCAGAGACTAAAGGGCAATTTTTGCTAGATGGGCACTGGTTAGTTAGCTTAACCAAATGAAACCCTTTATTTAATTCAACATGATCTAAAGAATGCTGTACACATTTATAACAAATAGAACAACCATCATTTATAACAAAGACTAGATAGAACAACCATCATGTCAGATTTCTCGTGGGAAATGGCAAATCGCTTTCTGTATAAAACAAAGCTTTCTCATAGTGATAATGAAGCCAGGTGGCTAGTGAAGATGTCACGTGCTCATTATTATGTCTAGCCCTGAAACTTTCGTGGGAAGAGGTGCCCTGTGAAAGTTGGGAGGGGGAGATCACATGCTTGCTTAGATGCAACACTGCCACCCTTTGGCAAGTTCTGCTATGTGCAATGTTCTATGCTTTGTGCTTGGTGTTTTTCACACCTAAGTTTCAGCCAATCAGAAAATTGGTAAGTGTATATCTTAGCTGTGAACAATGGTTCCTTTGCTCTTGACATCTGCTCGTCTAGTAGCCATCATCATGTGTTCTGCTCCTGAGGACTGTGAAGTGTGTAGCTATACCTGGCTGAGGATATTGCCAAGGTTTGTGCTCCTTAACGTCTGGATGCAACACGTGAACTATGTATCTGTGGTTTTCTGCTTGTAAGCTGTTTTTTACTTTTGCAACGCTGTAACTCTGCTTTTATCTATAGTAAAGATTTATAGCTTTGAAAAGCTGCACTCTGTGTCTGTTTACTCTTCTCTAGCTTCCTCCCTATTAGCCAGCATTTATCCAACACATCATGCATTCTGCACTCTGTGTCACTGTGATGTGGGAATGGGTGTAAAGATCAACATTACTCTGTGTAGGTTGATGGGTACATTTCGAAGAGTTCTCATTATTATTATTTTTGTTAGAGCTGCATTTAGTTGAAAAAAAATCATTCCTCATATTCTCCGTTCTTATTTATGTATTTACTATAATTTATATGCTGTTTTAATTCAAACAGGGCTCACAAAAATCATTAAAACAAAACAGTGGTAAAAACAATAGCAAGACAAAAGGAACAACCCAAGGAGCAATCCACTGCTTCCAGACCCAGAGCAGGAGATCCTCCATATCTCACTTGTATTCCCAAGGCTATCGGGAAGATCCAGATGTTAATGGCTTTCCAAAAAATCTGATAGGGTGAGAACCACTCCGATCTCAGGATTTCCAGAGAAGGGAGGCCCTGACAGAGAAGGCTCATCCTCATCATCTCTGGAGATGACGTTCCTGGAGGAAAAGAACCCTGAGAGAGCTCACCCTTCCTGATCTTGTTAGGCTGGCAGAAGCCACTAGGTCTAGGACAAGGGTCGGCAAACTTTTTGAGCCGAGAGCCATTTTGGTATGCTCGTGCACATTTTTAAGTGCTCGAGAGCCAGGGGGTGGGGTTTGCGGGCGGGGGCCAATCGCGTGGAAGGGGGCGAGGTTTGCGGGCAGGAGCCAATCGCGTGGAAGGGGGAGGGGTTTGCGGGCGGGAGCCAATCGCGTGGAAGGGGGTGGGGTTTGCGGGCGGGGGCCAATCGCGCACACTTAGGGCCTGCTGCCGCCATGCTCGCTGCAGTGCCCGCCGCCGCCATGCCCGCTGCCACGACTGCGCAGGCGGAGCTGCCTGCCTGGCACGCGGGCGCTCTGGCTGGGGTGCAGCGGGACGGGAGCATCGCCGGCGGCCCGCGAGGACCGGCCAGGGAAGGCACGCGGGCGGAGCTCCCGTCCCGCTGCACCCCAGCCGGAGCGCCCGAGTGCCAGGCAGGCAGCTCCGCCCGCGTGCCTTCCCTGGCCGGTCCTCGCGGGCCGCCGGCGATGCTCCCGTCGCGCTGCACCCCAGCCGGAGCGCCCGAGTGCCAGGCAGGCAGCTCCACCCGCGCGCCTTCCCTGGCCGGTCAAGATCCTTTCCCCGCCCCCAGCAGAACCAAATATGTTAAAAAGTGGGTAGGTAAAGCACGCTCGCGTAAACATCCTGGTTCCTTCATGATCAGTTGAGCAGCAGCCACGCAGCAGCAGCAAGCGGGCGTCTTCGACAAATTGCTCTGGAAGGGGGCGGGGGAGGTTTGGAAGAAGAAGGGAAAGAGAGGCTCGACTGCTCCAGTCGCTTCTCTTCCGGAGCCTCTCACGCCCCCAGTCCAGGCAAAGTAAAGCTGGTGGGGAATCCAGCGCAAGAGCGGGGTTTGCGGGCAGGAGCCAATTGCGCACATTTAGGGCTGTGGGGTGGAAATGTGCTGCTTTTGCACGGAGAAAAAGAGTAAGCAGAGCAGCAAGGAAGAGGTTAAGGCAGGGCTTTCCAAACTTTTGCCGTTGGCGACACACCAACGGCCAGCCCACAAAAACCTGGAAGCACCGGCGGTTGTGGCTGCGGCGGCAATGGCTGCCCCTTCGAAAGGGCAGGCTCCGGGGACCCCGAAAATGCCCTCGGTTCCAGCAGGGAGGCAAAAATCGCGTGCAGGCTGCCGGCTTCCCGACGCACAGCTGATTGGCGCGGTGGGGGGGGGACGGGGTGGAAATTCTCTGTGCTGATCAGCTGTGCGCCGGGAAGCCCCGCAGCGTGCGCGCGCGATTTTTGCCTCCCTGCTGGAACCGAGGGCATTTTCGGGGTCCCCAGAGCCTGCTATTCCAAAGGGGCAGCGGCAGCAGCGGCGTCCTGGAACCCGGAAGCACTGATGGCCCACCACCGCTGCCCCTTCGAAAGGGCAGACTCCGGGGACCCCAAAAATGCCCTCAGTTCCGGCAGGGAGGCAAAAGCCTCTCTTCCCCTCCCCGCACGCACACGCTACCCTGGAGTGGGGTGGAAGTTTTCCCCGCAGAACAGCTGAGCGCTGCTTGCGCGCAGCCTCCCTGCCTAAACTGAGGTGCTGCCCCTTCAAAAGGGCAGGCTCCGGGGACCCCGAAAATGCCCTCGGTTCTGGCAGGGAGGCAAAAGCCTCTCTTCCCCTCCCCGCACGCACACGCTGCCCTGGAGTGGGGTGGAAGTTCTCCCCGCAGAACAGCTGGCGCAGCTTGCGCGCAGCCTCCCTGCCTAAACTGAGGGCATTTTCGGGGTTCCCGGAGCCTGCCCTTTTGAAGGGGCAGCACCTTGGTTTAGGCAGGGAGGCTGCGCGCAAGCAGCGCTCAGCTGTTCTGCGGGGAAAACTTCCACCCCACTCCAGGGCAGCGTGTGCGTGCGGGGAGGGGAAGAGAGGCTTTTGCCTCCCTGCCAGAACCGAGGGCATTTTCGGGGTCCCCGGAGCCTGCCCTTTCGAAGGGGCAGCACCTCAGTTTAGGCAGGGAGGCTGCGCGCAAGCAGCGCTCAGCTGTTCTGCGGGGAAAACTTCCACCCCACTCCAGGGCAGCGTGTGCGTGCGGGGAGGGGAAGGGAGGTTTTTGCCTCCCTGCCAGAACCGAGGGCATTTTCGGGGTCCCCGGAGCCTGCCCTTTCAAAGGGGCAGCGGCAGCAGCAGCAGCAGTGCTGCCCCTTCGAAAGGGCAGACTCCGGGGACCCCGAAAATGCCCTCGGGTCCGGCAGGGAGGCAAAACTCGCGCGTGCAGGCTGCCGGGCTTCCCGACGCACAGCTGATTGGCGCAGAGAATTTCCACTCCTGGTGGCCTGGCAGTGCGCGCGCACGCGATTTTCACCTCCCTGCCAGAACCGAGGGCATTTTCATCAGCGCTTCCGGCTTGTCACGCGACACACTTGGGGGCCCCGGCGACACAGTATTGTGTCGACACACAGTTTGGAAATCCCTGGGTTAAGGCGATGGGCAAGTGCCCGTCGTCAAGATGGCTGCCGGAGACGGAGGCTTCCAAACTCTCGCGAGACTGTGTGAAGCCCGTCCCCGGAGGAAAAAGAGAGGCTGGGCCTAGTATGCCCACAGCCACGCACACCATGCCCGCTGCCGCACCTGCCCCGCCACGCCTGCCTGCGGAAGAGCCACACTCAAGGGGCCAAAGAGCCGCATTTGGCTCGCGAGCCGCCATTTCCGACCCTTGGTCTAGGAGAAGGTGGTCCTGTGGATATCCAGGTCCTGAGCAATATTGGGCTTTAAAAGTGACAACCAGCACCATGAATTGCATCTGGAAAGAAACTGGAAACCAGTGCAGCTCTTGAAGTAGAGATGTTACGTGTGAGTCATTGCACTCTGGACCCTTGGAAGGTTCCAGATGATCTTCAAGGGCAGTCCCATGTGAAGTACATTGCAGTAGTGTCCAAACAAGAGCTGACTAAGCCATGAGTGACCATGAGCAGGGCCTCTTTCTTAAGGTCAGTGTACTAATTTCGTAGGGCTTTTCACAGGCCACTCTAACCCTGTGGCTGCCACCTGCCTGGCCAATGCCCTGTTGTGCCACTGGCTTTCCATGCCCAATGACACCCCTCCCTCCTGCTTGCTATGACTGAGGAGTGACTGCAAGCGGAGCCCAAGAAGAGTGCCATCCTGCTATTGTGGGCCCAGCCAGTGCCAGTGGGCAGGGCCTTGCTACTAGAGAGCCAAGAGCAGCAGGCCACACATTCTCCTTCTCCTCCTCCTCTCCCATTTGCTGCTCTGATGCCCAGAGAGGGAGAGAGGGGACATTATTTGCACATGTGGATAGGTGTGTAGGAGCAGGTGGTAACCCTGTATAACTGGACTTGGAAAACACTTTTGACAAAATGGCTCATCAAAGACTCTTTAAGTAAGTTTAGTAGTTGTGGGGTAAGAAGACAGGTCCTCTCATGGAACATAACTGACGGAAGGGCAGGAAATGGGGTAGGAATAAATGGACCGCAAGCTATGAAAAAGGAGGGTTCTCATGGTGATAGATTTTTTTTGTTCAGTTTTCTTTGTGTAGCTGAAATAGAGTCAATTGCTACTGCAGTTTTATAAAAGTATAAAGGATAGGAAGCAAAAAAAGAACATTTAAAAAACAAACATGATTTCACTCTCCCCTCCAAGCGAAGTGCATTTCTAAGCGGAATTAAAAAAAAAAGTAGTAAGTATTTTGTACCTGGAATGTTTCCCTACCCCACACCCCGAATGCATCTTAATCTTGAATACATAATTTTAACATCTGATCAGCAGGAATCCAAACCTGCTGTTGCACTGGGCCCCCACATCCATTAAAACGACCCGACTGCATGCCATTGAAAATTCCATGTGTGTCCACTGGCCTAAAAAGATTAGGGATGCCCTGGTTTACATATTTCCCAGAAGAGAGACTCACAACACTGAAAATCGTCCTTTCTCATTCTGAGCACCTCGCTCATCCATCCTGCTCTTAGAGACGCTGTGTTGGGCTGTGAGGTGTGATTTCCTTCCTATGTGAGAGTCTACATTGTTATGTGGATAAAGACCTTCCCATAAAAGCTAACTGGAGATTGATAGCTCATGGAGTTAAGTAGCTGGTTGCAGTCATTAAATCCAGAGTACATATACATTTAAAACCACTCATGCACGACCTAATCAGTGTGGGTCTGAGAATTACACGTTTTGTTTCAGAAGCATCTGAATTTGGATACTTGGAGGCATGCAGGTTTTTTTAATTCAGTAGGATCTCTCTTTTATTTTTGAATAGCAGCAACAGCAAGATAAGATTGAGCTAGAGAAATAGCAGAAGCTGAATTTTTAATGTATTCTAATTTATTAGCCTCCATTCAATTAGACACAACTACATTAGGATGGATTTTCCATCTACTTTTGATCTATATGAGGACCATTGGCTGTATTTCTAAGAAAGACAATTTTCCTTATTGCCATCCCATTGACAGAATAAACTGCTTCCCATAATACATTTTTGTAACCCTTTGATCTTCCTTCCTAAGTTTTACTTTGCAATTGTTCTCGTGCTTTATTTAACACAGATTCTCTCAAAACTTGAGCTGTAAGAGTAAGTTAAACTGCCCAACTTTGCTTGCTGGAAGCCATCTCTCATGGATGGTTTAATTGGTTTTCCTGCATATCACAGAGGGTTGGACTAGACCAGTGTTTCTCAAAGTGTGGTCTGAGGAAATCAGGGGTCTGCAAAATCAAAATTATTTGCCAGCCCATGTTGATACAATATTACAATATTAAATCCAATATGAAAATCCCGTCAAACAATCATGAGAAGCGGTAGTGGCAGCGAATGTGTCAATTAAAAATTTTAATATGGTAAATATAGATAAATATAACCCTACAAACAAAAGCTCTTTTGGAGTCCTCCATAATTTTTAAAAGTGGGAAGGGGTCATGAGAGCAAAAAGTTTAAGACACACTGGATTAGACAGTCCTTCCATTCCCTTCCAACCCTACATTGCTATGAATCCAGTCACAGACTCAAACCTTTAATGGTTCCCATGTTACAGAGGGAACGGAGGGTTTCCATCTTCATGCTTTCTTGTACATGCTAACGGAGTAAGTGACATTTAAAGGAGAGAGTCACTGAATGCACAGATATTTAGCTCTTTCTATAATTGAGCCCCAAGGAGCATTTGCACATGACACCGAGTAGGTGCCAGAAGACTTACACAACGTTCCACTTTTGATTCTTCTCCTAAGCATTCTCTCCCCCTTCATGTTCACAGTTCTACTAAGTTAGGTTTGGGATCACACCTTAGCTAAAATAATATACAGCTCCATCTTTTAACCAGCTTATCTGGGTGCACACAGAATTATCTACTAGATAAAGGGAGCACTCAGTCCATTAAATGTAGAGCAAATGGGCATAATGTCAGAGGCAGGGCCAACAGCATAGCTTTGTTATCCTTTGTTAGACACATAGAGCTCCTTGAAGTGTTTTATTAACTAAAAATATTTAATGTGTGAAAAGGGATAGAGATCGCAATATTTGGAAACAGGTTAGCTCCACAGACAACACTGAATTGTAGCTCTGAGCAATGATTTTACCAGCCTTGAAACCTTTCAGGGTTTATATTTAGATTTTAAATGAAAACAAATAGTTGATATATGTTTATTATTTATATATATTTATATATTTTATATATAGTTGATAATATTTTGGGAAGATCAAAATACGCTCGCCTCTTGTATTGCTTCCCTTGTGCTCTCATTTCAAGATTTTCTTGGGATATGATTTTTACAAGCAGCTTGGCTAATCCTGTACAGATTCCAAATGCTTCCCTAGATTCAGTCGCATGTGTTCCAAAAGTAGAATAGCATGGAGTTCTTTTTATAATGAAAAGCGTTGTGTAGAAACAAGGAGTATAATCAAATTCAGTGAACTAGATGTCAAAGATGTTAACCACTGACTATGGAAACGGCAGTGTTTCCAGAAAGATGGCTCTTACCAAGGAAAAGATAGTATCTGGCTTTTCCAATTAAAAGATTTTCTATGGTCGTAACAAACAAAACATTGGAAAAAACCTGGGAGACAAATGGAAGGAACAATAGGAAAACCCAGAAGGAAATGTTAGGACCGGTCCACATCTCTCATCCTTCCAGTTCCTTGAATGAGAGGCACTCATGGAAATATGGAAACTTACCAGGGGCTGTTTTTTCCCTAAAGGTGAGAAGAACACTCTCAAAATGTGAATTAGCCACTAGCACAATTTTAACCTGCAAATGTGGATTAACATTAGGTTAAATAGAAAGCCTTCCTGGTTCCTACCATGTTGTTGAATTTTTGAAAAAAATATATAATTACTTGTGTCTGCATATACTTTATTTCCCATCTGGTGAAAAAGAAAAGCAAAAAGGAGAGTGGAGAAAAAGCAAATGATTTGTGTTATAGAGGTTTGCCAGGATTGCATTCTGGGGGATAGTGGCCTTTATTTATTTTTATTTATTTATGTTTCGACTTCTATCACCGCACCATCTCCCCCAAGGGGACTCTGGGCGGTTTACAAACATAGAGATTAAAATTCTGTTATAAAAACACATAAAAATACAATATACAATTAATTATTATTATAAATTAAGTAGAAAATCCAAGAAGGCAGACCATGATCTTTAAAAGGGCTCTATGGCACCAGCCATCCCCCCGAGGAACTATTCCTGTTCCCATCCCACGCGAGGCGGCAAAACCAGGTCTTTAGGTTCTTCCGGAAGGACAGGAGCGATGGGGCCTGCCTCACCTCTGGGGGCAGGCTGTTCCAAAGGGCAGGCGCCACTGCCAAGAAGGCCCGCCTTCTGGACCCCGCCAAACGAAACTCCCTTACCGACAGGGTCCGGAGCATGCCCTCTCTACATAATCGAGTGGGACGGTTTGAAGTTATGGGGATGAGGCGGTCCCTCAGATACCCTGGTCCCATGCCATGTAGGGCTTTAAAGATCAAAACCAACACCTTGAATTGCACCCGGAAGCATACCGGCACCCAATGCAGCTGGCGCAGCAGAGGTGTCACATGGGCCGATCTAGGGGCACCAATAACTGCGCGCGCAGCCGCATTCTGGACCAGTTGTAGCTTCCAGATACTCTTCAAGGGTAGCCCCATGTAAAGCGCATTGCAGTAGTCTATGTGGGAGATGGCCAGGGCATGAGTGACTGTACGGAGGGACTCCTGATCCAGGAAAGGGTGTAACTGGCGCACAACATGAAGTTGCGCAAAGCCCCTTCTGGCCACGACTGCCACCTGCTCCTCGAGCAGGAGTCGTGAGTCCAGAAGGACCCCCAGGTTCCGCACTGGTTCTGAATGGGGAAGTGTAACCCCATTCAGAACCAAAGATGATAATTTCCCAGATCCAGAAGAACCATCAATAAACATTTATTTACAATAAACATTTTCTGGGTTGTTTGTAGGAAGAGCAATAAGGGGGTGGGATTGCAATGTAATGCATCAAGACACAAAGTCATTGGTTCTGGGAATAAACCAAGCTTATTGCTGTTAGTGGTGATGTAAGTGAAGGACCCAGATGCCTCTTCTTTGCCAGAAAGAAACCTAACATTAACATATTCAAATAAGGAAGTAACTTGACTTTGAACAAAGTAAAAGGTGCCTGAAAATACACTTCAAGCCAGCATCCATTCCCTAGCATGGAAACCATGTTTTGTCTGACATACCAAAAAGATTTTAAAATAAGCAGCAACACTATTGTAAAATCTGTTGTTACTGTTATCAAAGAGCTTTTACAATAGTGTTGCTGCTTATTCATTTTTAGTAATCAGTAAGTGCACTGTCCTAAAGGGAACAATGGACATACAAAAATCTGTTTCTTGAAAAAAATAGCCTCTTTACACAGAAGGAAAATATAGAGGCTTACTGATCAAAAAATATCTTGCAAAAGTAGGCATGGAAGTTGGGAAAAGTCATTCAGTCAGGTATTTGCTTTGAATAAGATTCTGCAGATATGGATTTGGGAGCATGCAGAAAATAAGTAACTAGATAGATGATGGAAAAGGGCAGAGCTGCCAGATCCGGGCTGCCGAAATCTGGAGGACCACTATATGCCTACAGAGTTATTTTTTTTTCTGTATCTCTTGGCTGCTATTTAGTGGTTGTCCAGATGCAGAAATCCCATTTTATGGAAGATTGTAAATGATCACTGCCAGTTAGAATAAACCAGGTTAGAGAACAAATGGTTTTCCTGATGTAAACTAGTTGGATGAAGAGCATTTGATAAGACTCCTTAACTACCCAGGATGTTTTTGAGTAGCTGCCTAGAAAGCTAGACTAGGAATCAGATGTACAGTATTAAAGAAGGACAACATGTTTCTTGGCTTCCCTGGTTTCTGACACATATATTGATTATGTAAAACAATCTAGTAATCTGGTATTCCAGACAATATTAGGGGTGCGATGGCTCAGTGGTTAAGACGCCAGGCTTGTCGATTGGAAGGTCGGCGGTTTGAGACCCTAGCCCCGCGTGACGGAGCGAGCTCCCGCACTCGCCCGAGCTCTTGCCAACCTAGCAATTCGAAACCATGCAAATGCAAGTAGATAAATAGGTACCACTTCGATGGGACGGTAACAGCGTTCCGTGCTTGTCGTGCTGGCCACATGACTGCGGAAGCATCTTCGGACAGCGCTGGCTCTTCGGCTAACAAATGGAGATGAGCGCCTCCCCCTAGAGTCGGACACGACTGTGCAGGGGAAACCTTTACATTTACTTTACCTAATCTGGTATTCCAGACAATATTAGTGCGAACCAGCTATTGAAGGAACATCCAAATCAGGTATTGGCCAGTACACTATAGATCGGGGATAGAACAGATTTCAGTGAGCTGTCTGGAAATCCTTCTGTGCATGATCAGTTGGTTTTTTCCCCACTGTTTTTCCACTACTTTGTAGCTACAAGCCACCGACTGAAAGCAAACAAAGAAAAGATATTGGAATGTATTTCTGAAAAATGATAGCTGTATTTTTGTGGTACATATTAGGAGCAAATAAGCAAAATAAATCCCTGCCCAAGGCCCCGGAGAATTGCTGCTAAAAGTGAGGTTAAGCTCAACACGCAGACAATACAATCTGGTATAAAACAGAACCTAATACACTGTATCCCAAACACCATTGGTTCAATAATAATTATAAAATTTAGTTATTCATATTACTTATGCATAGACTTGTGATTGCAAGTCACATTGTGGTTCTAATGCTTGGAGGTAAGGGAAAGAAATGCAGCTGTACCCAGACCTGTTTTGATAAATAAACTTAGACATGAACTATGTAAGCATGCATTACATTCTTTAGCTTTGTTTTCATTGCTTTTTATGGTTTTTGATCAACTGTCCGCCAGATAACTTCTGAGGATCATAGCCCCTAGACAGAGGAAGTTGTGCGTTCACATAGAGAAGTTCATAAATATTACAGGCTCCTTGTTCTCCTGTGGCCTGGCTGCCTCTCTGTTTAGAGAACCGGGGGACCAGCACTAGAGGAGGGCAGAGTAGTTTCTTGGCAAAATGCTCAGCTCTGAAAAAAATAAAAAAATGCTCTTCAGCGAATTATGAAACATTAGTCACCCAAAGTGGAAACGTTTCGCTCCTTATCCAAGGAGCTTCTTCAGTCTGAGCAAAGTTGGTAAGGGAATCCTAAATATGTTTCTAGGTAGCTGTGTGACCTTACACCTGGGGGCATGGTTATATTGAGATGTTATTTTAAGTCCTTTTATTATCTAAAGGAGGATCGTTAAGATCACCATGCTGCTGTTGAGCTTGTGAAATGGTCTTAATCTTCCTAGGCACAGAAGACAGAGCCGGGAGAAAGATGGGAGAAAGATTGTGCCTGAGGCCCCCACCTCTATTCAAGGAAGGATTTTCCAAGTTGGCATAAATGGATTCCTTGACCCCTCTCTCAAACCACCTATCTTCTCTGTCTAAAATGTGAACATTAATGTCCTCAAATGAGTGTCCTTTTTCCTTTAAATGAAGATAAACTGCTGACTCTGGTCCTGTGGTGTTACTTCTCCTGTGTTGGGCCATCCTCCTGTACAAAAGTTGTTTGGTTTCTCCAATGTAAAGTTCAGAGCACTCCTCACTGCACTGGATTGCATAAACTACATTGCTTTCAGGGAGGGGTTGGTAGGAGTACATGAGAACTGGCATGTTTAAATTTGTGATTGTGGGCGCTTTTGCTCAATCTGCTCTTTGCATCGATCCTATTCACTTGTATTAATAAAAGAGCTTTTTCATATCCTACCATGGCTTGTGCTAAGAGTTTCTAAATTAATATCAAAGGAGTGGATGGTCACATTGACAATGTACAACCAACACATGACAAGTTATCATGGGAATGTACATCTACAGTATTAAGTTCTTTTTTTAATAATAAATTTTATTAGGTTTCAAGAAAAGAATAAAAACTACAACCCCCCCAAAAAAAACTACAAAGAAAGAAAAAAAAAACTTTAAAAGTTTTTAAAACACAAGAGAATTTTTTTCCCCAGATCTATAAAAAGATGTGGCTTCTGACTTTTAACAGCAAGGATATACAAAAATTTCCATAATCAATCGTTTACTCTATATTAAACCAAAACACCACATTATTTCTATAAGTCATTCCACTTTAACACATAATAAAAATCACTAAGTACTGTTACTCCTCCCCCTTATAAATAAAGAAAAAAATGTTCATATAACCCTCCTATACAACTTTCTCCCTTCCAAAAGATAAAAATATTTAGTTATTCCCTTCCTACCACTATTCTATACATTTCTGTCTACTATAATAAGAATCAAATTAAAAAGCACATAAGTTGTCTGCTATTGTACTTAATAGTACAACAATTTTAATAATCCCAATCTTAATAAACCCAAAAAACAAAGACAATTCAAAACAACAATTCCATATCTTTAAAAGGGAATAACATCAATCAAATCCTTAAAGCAAACCAGATAAGCATTCTTTAACCCTAATACAACAGTTTTAATAATTTTCATCTTAATAAACCCAAAAAACAAAGCCAATTCAAAACAGTAAATCCAAATCTTTAAAGGCAAATAGCATCAATCAAATCCTTAAAGCAAACCAGATGAACATTCCTCAAACCTTATCCCACTTCAAAATAAACCAAAGCAGTTACATATCCCCACAATATGCACAGAGCTTTCCTCTTGAAAGAATCAAACAGCCCAACTGCCCCCTCAAAGATTTCAGGTTCTTTTCATGGCATTCTACCAGGAGATAGATTTTACTTATGGCTTGCAGATCACTCTCTCCCTTAGATTTCTCCAACTCCATTATCCAATCTTCATCCAGCATCTCGATAAAAATCCCAATCTCAGTCTTAAAAAAACCTTTCTATTGCTCTTAAATTCCTCAATTTCATCCACCACATCCACAACCTGATGGCACATTTTAGATCTCATATTTTCCACAATGTCCTGGATATCTTGCATAAAAGTTTGATAGAAGTCAGAAGAAATCTGTTTAAAATCCTGGTGAAAGTTAGAAAGGGTCTGTTTGAAATCCTCCATGTCTCACGCAGTAGATTATGGTGCCCCCAGGAGCTTAACCAGCGAAAGTCGAAGATATGGAAGGATTCCGGAATGTGTTTACATAAGTGAAAGTGAGATACGCAGACAGTTCCCCAGGGAAGTAGAAGCAGAAAACTGAATGTTCAAAACAGCCGATTCAACGTGTAGGAAAATGTATCTTCAAATTTAGTACAAAAATAATAACAGGAATAAAAAATAATAACAGGAAGACTGTTTACTCTCAATCTTTGGAATTTCCTTTGGAAGGAAAATGAAATCCAAAACTTAGAAGAATTTTTTTTTAAAGGTGTAATCCTAAAAATAACATTAAGCACCAAGAGAACCAGCTTCTCCTTGCTGTAGAAAGCCTCTCTTGGGGTACATATACTTAAAAAAAATACAAATTGGTGATTTAGAAATGGGGTGGCTGGTCTTAGTGTCCCTTTAAGGCTACAGCGCAGCTTGGAAAGTGGTGAAGTCCCCGCCTCCCAGCTGGCTCTTACCAGTTGAAAGCGAAATGCTGTTTGCGATCTCCTGGCCGCAAGCAGCCGTCCAGAGGACAGATGGGATGATTCCAGGTATTCTCCTTGATCCAGAGAACGTTTCTGGGCTTCAGGAAAACCTGCCTGAGCCCGAAAAAAATTACCGTGTTGTCACCTCCACCCATTGAACCAACGGGCACAGCCGTTCAGTCCGCCATTCCCACTGGAAGCCCTACAGTATTAAGTTCTAAATTGAATAGGTTCCTGAGAAACCAGTATCCATTCCAAATTACAATGAATGCTTAAAGCCATGTGTGGAATAAAGAAAAGGCAACATGGCCAGTGCCTGTGGACAGTCATCGATGAGCTTTTCTGCCTTGGAACTACATGGATTCAAAGGTCTTTCTGAAAATAGAAAAGACAGAATCAAAGCTCCTAGTAGACCACATGTTGCTGTTACTATCCTTATAAAAGGAAGTTGGATATCAGCTGAGGAGAGGAAGCCCTGACTCTACCGGGCTTGTACACATCTGGCTGCTGAGCATGACTTGGTAGGCTAGCTTTTGGGAGGCTTTTCCCATGGGGTGGCCGGTCTTAGTGTCCCTTTCACAGACTTGGTGAGACTGTGTCACCAGCAAGAGGAATGAGAAGAGGACCTTGTCCTTCTCCTTGTTCAGTCCTACCTTCCAGTGACTCAGCTGGCCAATGATAAAGCTAAGAAGGTGGCGTCATATTGGCAGCTTAAGGTTTGATCTGGATATGAAAGAAGAAGAAGAAGCTGGGCTTTTTGGTAATCTTTGGTTCCCTCGCTTAGTGAATTGAGAGAACCTTCTCAGTTGTGGGGTGTCTGGCAGGCATGTTGCCACCCATATTTTTGGTGTCTGGCAAAAATATTCCTTTTTTCTCAGGCAGTTCTATAATTTTGAACTCAGTCTGATTTTAAGTGGCCACCCTTGCTGGAATAGTGAATGGTGTATATTTTATATTTTTCCTATTTATGATTTGCATTCGTTGGTTTGTTTTACTTTTTCTTTTTTAATGTTTAAAAAATGTTTCATGTGCTAACTAACTTTATAACCTGCCCTGAAAACTTTTAAGTTATTGGCTGGACTGGAAGTAAAATAGCAAAAGTAATGAACGCCTCATGAACTAGGAAAGTGCTCTGAACAATTTCTGTCTCCCATGTCCTGCTTTTGCTGATACTCCTTTTGAAGAAGAGCAGAGCCGGGGGTTAAAGCAATAGGTTGGGGCAGAGTTGGAGAATGCTGCACTGCCAAGAAAATATTTCAAGCTCCTCACACAGGAAAGCTCCAGAACTACACTGTCTTTTTTTCTGGCATCTTTGGCTGTTAACAAAAGCTCCTATCTCTTGCCTCATGAATTCTCCTAGGCTGCAGGACAGCAATATTCAGAAAGTGTCTTCTCGTATACAGGATGCAGTTCATGCAATCTGTCATACTGAGAGCTATTCCATCCTTTCATAAATCTGGTTTTAATTATTCTGAATGGCTTTGAGAACCATTATGGTTACAAAGCAATATACCAATGTTCTAAAATAGAGATGGAAAGAGTGGTTTGGCTGAAGGAATTAAAACACAGTACAGTTGTGGAGAAAGTAAAAAAAAAAAGGGGGGGGAAGGTGAAGGAAGAAATCATGGCAACAGGGAATGGTCTGTGCAGAAAGGAAGACACGGGAACTTGTACAAGACAAACAGGGAACCTCAAAGGAGAGAAAAATAAAGCATGAAGTGAAAGGGGAACAAATGGAGGGAGAAGAAGAGCAGACAGACTAAATGTAGTGAAGAGAGGGGTGCATTTTGACAACCCCACCTTTTCCCCGTCTGTTCTCTATATAACACACAAAGATATATCAGTTGAACTGGCAACTGAATCCCCTTTAGCACCACCCCTGACGCAGCGGCTACTTAAGGCAGTCTGGAACAAGCGGAAGAAGGGAAGTTATGAGTCATAGTCAGGCGGCCTTCGTCACTGCTTCCCTCTCCTGCTCATCAGGGTAACCACTTCACTTTTGCCTAATGAGAGGACTGGTCCTGCGCTAAATTCTGAAACATACGAGGGTGCAGTCTTATGCCACAGTGGATCTTTTTAGCTAGAAATTGCTTCACACATTAGGTTTGTTGTAGAAGGCTCCTTGGTTTTTGGAGGTCCTCATGACATTTTGAGGTACGAACGGTGGGCAGTTCCACACTGCCGCCGCAGCTGCTTGTGTCCCAGCCTGCTCCTTTCTGCTTCTTCAGCCAATTCCAGAAATTCCAGTTCAGACCGTAGTGGCTTGGCAACAAGGCTGGGTTGGTCCTAGTCCAGACCACAGGCCCTGGAAGACCTGAGTGGTCCTTCCCCTGCTTCTTGCAGGAAAGGCAAGCCTTGTTGGCTGGCTCCAGGCTGGACCAGTAACTGCCTCTTCGTTTTAGGGATTGTTCCCTCCTCACTAGTTTCCTTTCCTGTTCCAGATGTTGGCACACATGGATACCTTCACACACCCTTCCCACATTTCTCCTTTGACACTAACCTAGAATCTTTCTTTTCTTTTTTCTCCCTTTATAGTGCCATTGTAGCTCTGGTGCTGCAAGGATCAGAGCAACAGGGAACAGGTGGTTCTTTTGCTCCTACATTCCTCTGCAGGTCCATGGAAACTTGGTAGCGAGGAAGAACTGAGAGTTCAGTTTCATAGAAACAACGTAAAGCTTAAAAAATGGGGTGGAAGGGAAGGGAAGCTTTGCAGTACTGTGGGCAGGGGGTGGGAGTGCAAGGGGAGTATGGATGCCCACTGGGAGAGGGAAGGGTTGACTGAAACATGAGCTTCTCAGCTTGAGGATAGTTCACTGACTGAACGGGGCAACCTGGATCAACTGCAAGGTTATTTTAAAAGCTGCAGCTGCTGATCTGCAGAGAACAGAGCAGAATGAAAGGGCTGCACAGGCCAGTGACCAGCCGCTGGAGGGGAGGGGCCGTGCCAGGCACTGCAGCCAATTGGAGCCGGGGCTGCCCCTAGATCAGAAGGCAGCACTGGAGACCATCTGCTCTGAGGGATTTAAGGCAGCTCTGGGCGGAAATGTTTGAATCTAAGCTGGAAATCATGGGTACGGTGGCCTGGGAGTGGGAGGAGGGCGATGTAATCTGTTCCTGCATTTAGGAAGTGGTGACTGGCCCATGCTGGCAATGGACCAAGCAGGAAGTGCATATCTGCCTTGTGTGGAACCTAACAAAAGGACAAAAGAAACGGACATTGTAAACTCTTAGGTTTACCATACGGTTAATATTACAAGAATGGAAGGAAACCCATTTCGTGACAAGTTGACCATGAATAAGGTATTTTTGAGGCATTCATAAATGATAATAATCAATTCTTGTATCACTATCTGTGTAAATAAAGTGACAATAAAAATACACCGTGCAAATATAATTGAGAAATCTGTAATAGCTGCTGTTAGGTAAGGAATGTTAGAGTTAATCCACTACCATCTGTTATTATTTCCTAGCCTGCTTGGTTGAACACTACAGATATGAACTTGGCAGAAGTTAGTAAAGGTTGGACTGAATTCAAGCTAGAATGGCTGTAGAGGATCAAAGCTTAGAAATTTGGCTCAAATCCGCAAGACTTTGTGTATGGAGACGGGGCAAAAGAACTTGGATGGAACTCTTGATGGACACAGCTCAATTAAAATTGATGATCTGGAAAATAAGCTCAGATTGAGACATACAGTGTTAGTGGAAGGACATGAAAATATAGTAACTGGAGAGCCCAGGCTTTATTCCAGGATTACAGAATTTATAATGTCTAGTCATATAGTTTTATAATGACAAAGATTAGAAATAAGAGACAGCTATCCTTGTTTGTGAAAGTTAGTCTTCCACATTTCGACACTTACTGTAATTTATTTGGGCCAAAAGTTATATATAACAATATAGTCTTGAATCTCACTTAGTAATCATTTCACAGCTACCACCCTATCCTTTGAAGGATGCAGATGTTAAAACTGCCTGAAGATATAAAGCCACACTGGGAAATTTCAGAGCTCTTTTCCTCCATTTTCATTTTCTCCCGTAATGAGCTTAATGGGATCCATAGGAAAAAGAAATAGCTAATGCACACTATAGATTACTTCTATTTTAAAAAAAAAAACCTGTAATTTTTCTACTGTGCTATTAACTAAACATAGAATTCTTAATGGATTTGCGAAAACATATGCAAAATTTTGTATATCCGGACCTGTTTCATACAAGCGGACATTTTTCATGCTTGAATAGAATGCCTATCAGTGGAGTAGGGAATGAAGGGTCTTGTTTTCTTAGGCAGACCAAGCAGAATATTTACTTGCATGCGACTGGAGGATAGAATCTATGCAAGCTTAGGTATCTGCTTTAATATGCATGTATACTATGTCCTATATGTACTATAGGGGCGTGGTGGCTCAGCGGGTAAGACGCCAGGCTTGTCGATCGGAAGATCGCAAGTTCGGAGGTTCGAATCCCTAGCCCTGCTTGCAGAGTGAGCTCCTGCACTCGCCCCAGCTCTTGCCAACCTAGCAAGTCGAAAGCATGCAAATGCAAGTAGATGAATAGGTACCACTTCGGTGGGTAGGTAACAGCATTCCACGCGTGTCATACCAGCCACATGACCGTGGAAGAGTCTTCGGACAATGCTGGCTCTTCGGCTAACAAACGGAGATGAGCACCGGCCCCTAGAGTCGGACACAACTGCACAAATGTGCGGGGGGAACCTTTACCTTTTTATACTATGTCCTGTTCACTTACAAAATCTTGCCATGGATATCAATGAATCTATTTTGTGGGTTAAAAGTGAAGAAAATAGCATGTTTCTAGGAAATCTTACAGCCTATTCCTAAACTCTTTGCTTTTTCTCATGTGAATTCCACCTAAATGACCTTCATGGACATAAAATCCATTTGGCTGCTAGACTGTCTTTAGAAGAAGGAATTTAAAAAAATCTAATTGAAACATTCTGGAATAACAACCAGCTGAACTCTGAACTCTTCCCTCTCCTCCAAACCAAGGTTCCATGAATACTGCCAACGGAGGGTCTGTAAATCCGGCCAAACTAGCCAGCTGTCAGGCATTCATCACATCTAGGACCAAAACACATCTAAATCAGTTCTGTCTCTTCTGAGTTTTACAACTGAGTGATGAAAGACAAGAGCAAATGTAACTAAAAGCATTTTTAACAAACTTTTGGGTAAAAAAATGATGCTAGTAAATAAAAATTTATGTGAAGCAGGAATGAATTTATTATGAATATTCCCCTGTTCCCTCTGCTGGCTGTTCAGTCTGGCCTCACAGCATGAAAAAGACAAGTTTCAATATATATTTTAAAAAGCAAGAAACAACTCTGCATAAATTAAAGCAGCAAACAAAGTGTCCTATAGAAGTTTGCAGCAACCAAACCTAACAAATTAAACATTTCCTCTCCTGCCTTGTTTTCCCCCCTAAAGCTTTCTCCCTTATTGAATCTGAAAGAGCAGAAATGCTGGGTTGGATGGATGGGGAGAGAGTAAAAGAATCTCCGTACGGGGAAACTGCTGATTCAAAGAAATGCCTACTCCCACAGTGCCTTAAAGGCACTGCTCTCCCCAACTTTTTTTTTTTTTTGTGTGTGTGTGCAGATGCAGCTATCTAGGGCAAGAGGTTTCAAACTTTTTCAGGCCACAGAAACAATTAGTTTTTCTTTTTTTAAAGCATTCCCAGAACTCCTGCTATCTGCCTCTCTGAGCAATAAGTTGCCATGAGCACAAACATCTCCTGGGTGTGTGGGGTTTCTGAATGTCTCACTCTAGCTTAGAAAAATTGCCCCTGACTTTGTCTGTGTGAACTCCCTCCCCCCACTTTTAGTCTCTTATGGAACCCCATCAAGTTCTCACAGAAACCTTGGGTTCCGTGGAAGACTGTTGCGAAAACCCTGGTCTAGGGGACCTTGATATTACGGCAGGCTTGCAAACCTCCATGATCCCTGTCTATCTTGGACAAATCTGTGAGGCCAGCAGACATCTCAGAAGGCTTTTCTCAGGAAGCTTGTCATTATGGGTTTAGTTATTGTCAAAGAGAAGGTGAAGCAGCTTTTTTTTTGCTCTATTTTTAATCTGAGCCAGAGAAGCTCATCGCTCCTTGACACAAGGCTTTATGAGTTCTCAGAGTTCTTACATGATCGCAAAGTGGTGCTTCCTCATCCTTCCTTAGTCCCCTTCCTTTTCCTCATGCTATACCTGCCACAGGCCTTATCAGTCATTGTACGGTTGTATATTTGGCTTGAGTGTTGCAGCCCAGAGTTCCTTCTGTAGATGGCTTGTTACTGAGCTACAAGACAGACCAATTGGAGCCTCAAAACCTGAGGTTTCGCCCACTTTGCCTTTCTACCATCAAGGTCTGTGAAGCTATTGATAAAAGCATGAAATGTGGGGAAATATTATTTATTGTAAATACAGCTGATGCAGGGTTAGGGAGGGGCTGGGAGCTGTGCTGCTCTGAATCAGATCAATTTTTTAAATAAAAGCACAGTATATCAAGCACTTCCTTTACATGGGTCATTTGGGCTCTTGTCTATAATATAACCGATGATTATTAACTCAATAGGAGGTAGACTGCCAAGGTCACATTGTGGAAGCCTCTAAATACATTCCTGATGGACAGTCTAGCACATCAAAATACACAGGTTTTCATTTTGGAAAGTTTTGAGTATTGTAAATGTTTATATCTTTGTTGTCATAGTCCATCAAGCCAAAACTACTTAAAAACATTTATATTTTCTGCTGGAGATACCAGGGAAGAAAAAGGGGTCTATGAACTGAACTTCAACGTTTTATAGCAGAGCTTTCCAAACTTTTCATGTGGGTGACACACTTTTTAGACACGCATCATTTCGCGACACACTCTTACAGCAGGGCACAAGGCAGGCACTAGGACCTGCACGGAATCCTGGCAGGGCAGGTTTGGAGGCAGCAGCAGCCGCAACACACCCAGACACTGCAGCCGACACACTAATGTGTCCCGACACACAGTTTGGAAAGCTTTGTTTTATAGTGTCTGATCAGGGACTTCATCGTAGTCTAATTGCTAGTGGGAAATACCTGGCAGATGAAATGGCCAACCAAGAACTAATGTCCATGCTGTCTTCAGCGCTAGCAGTGCATCAATAAGGTCTTCTCCGAATTCACTAGTGAATACTGATTTCCCCATCTGAAAACCATGGAGTTTCAAGGCACACACATGCAATCAGATCAGGAAATTGTTTAAGGAATGATAACTGAGATGATTGTTACACATTTAAAACCAGCTTTAGGATTTTAAAGGAGAACTTGGCTCAGAAATTTGGCAGGATACAATATTAGACAAAAATGGAAGGTAATGCCAGAGAATCCAAGTCTAGATAGGGAATAAATTCTGAGCTAGTAATTGGACAAACTATTGTTTTATTTATTAATATTTATTTTTAAAATTTGTAGTATACTTAATAGATTAGAAATTAGAAACGTTTCAAACATTCCACACATATTTATTTAGAGAGGGAACCATATATTTTATTTCTACAATTCTTGTGTGTGACATTAGGAAAAACATCAAGTGTGGGATGAAATGACCAGTTTGTATAGTCTTGACTTAGAGTTACATTTAATCATGTATTATTCCAGAAGAGCCAGTTTGGTGTAGTGGTTAAGGCACTGGGCTAGAAACCAGGAGACCGTGAGTTCTAGTCTTGCCTGAGGCACGAAGCCAGCTGGGTGACTTTAGGCCAGTCACTCTCTCTCAGTCCTAGGAAGCAGGCAAGGGCAAACCACTTCTGAAAAACCTTGCCAAGAAAACTGCAGGGACTGGTCCAGTCAGTCTCCAAGAATCGGACACGATTGAATGGATTAAAAAAAAAGCCAGAAGTAACTTGGCCAAGCTTACTCAAATGAGAATAATGTGTCAAAATGGATGGAATGGAAATAAGATTATTATATTTGGGTGCAAGAATGTTAAGGATGAATCTGCTTCTTTTTCTTCCACATTGAAATATTATTAATTTCAAGGTCGCTTATAAAGTAGTTTGAACCCTCAGATAACTTCCTATCAGAAAGGAGCTGAAAGGAATTTTCATCCATCCAAAAGAGAGTGGGACCCTTAATTGCTGAGATATAAACAATAGCTTGGATGTTATAGGAAAAGGGAGAAAGAAATAAAGATATTGTCATCTGTTTTTCTAACTATTCTTGAAACTATTAAAACCATGTCGATGGTATTACAATGTACCTGAATAACTAGAATACTGCTGTGACTGGTTACAGATGGTTCAATTGTATCTACTGGACTCTACAGTTTTAAATGTTTTAACCGCTGCCACAAATGCAACAGTTTTTCTTCTTCCCTCACCTCCCTTTAAACACATTTAAAGGGTTAAAAATGATGGATGGAAAGATAATAAAGTAAGCTTAGTCTTTTGGAAAAAGAAAGGCTTGATTTATGTATGTTTGGTGCACTGCTGAAGCAAGGTTTAGCATTTATGATTTTGTTCCCTAGCTCTTTCCTTGTACATGTAGCCCCCTCAATCTAAGGAAGCTGGTGGTGATGCAAGTGGTGGTGGCGATAGGACAGCTGCTAATAAACAGAACAGGTGAAATAGGGCAAACCCACACGTTGCCTGATGGGGTGCATGACAGGCATAGAATTGAGTAGACTTACTTTGCTCATGCATGACTAATGGTACATCAATGGGTGAGCCATAACTGGTATTCTAACTTCAATTCCTTCCAGGTTTTTGTTTTCCCCTTTAGGGTGGCCTGGTATGTAGTGGAAGCATGTTGGAATTAATGCCATGAAGATAAAATGAAAGATAAGATAAGATAAGATGATAAGATAAGATAAGATGATAAGATGATAAGATAAGATAAGATAAGATAAGATGATAAGATAAGATAAGATAAGATAAGATAAGATAAGATAAGATAAGATAAGATATACCTCCCAATAAAACAAAGTATGACAACAACAACAACAACAACAACAACAACTTTATTAAACTTGTATGCTTCCCAACTCCCAATGACTCTGGGGGGCTCACAACAGTCAAAGAAATTACAATAAAATCAATAAAAGATAAAAGATGGCAAGCATGACATGGAATGAAGATGGAATGAATCCAGGGATCTCCCTCTCCCTCATCAAAGCCACATCTTCACCCCTCTGAACAGCAGCAGAGTGGGGGCTCTGGTGTTTTTGCTGCTGTTTTAAATTATGTTGGGGGTATCTAATATGCCATGTGAGTACGGATGGTGAAGTTATGGGGAGAAGAGCAGGTATCTCTCCTTCTTCCTGCCTGAACCTTCCTGCAGCATTAAAGCCATGGCTCTGTCTTGCTCTGCTCTGCCATAAAAATGTCTCTTGCTCCCTGAAATGGTTTTGTGCTCTGGGTAATACGATTGAAAACAGCATTCTTCTTCTTTTTTTAAATTGGCTTGGACTTCCATCTTTTTTGGATTCTTCTAAATATTTGCGGCCCTGAATAAATATTTGTAGCTCTGAATTATATGTAGTGCATTGCCTCCCTGACAAGCTTATGCGAAGGTATGTTGTTCATTCTAAGAATTACACAAAAGGGTTTTTTTGGTGCTCAAAATCAGCATCCAATATATATGCAGGATAGTTAGAAACCGCTAATTGGGAAGCACACTGGGTTTGTTCTAACTCACTCTAGAATGTGAAAAGTTTTGATCCTGCTGTAGGATGATGAGTTTCCTCTAATAAGTGCAGAATCCCTTGTTAAGTTCAGGAAACAGGATATAAGAATAAGTCAGTTGAATCAATTTATGGGCATAATAAAACAAGGCCTATTACTTTTGGCAGGCAAAAAAGACAAGGTGAAACACAGTGTTGTAAAGTTATTATGACCAAAAAAATGTATTTACCTGACAAAATCAAGTAGAAATACTGCATGCATTTTTGAAACAGCATTTTGGGCATTATGGCCTAAAATTAATAGTAGTAGTTTATCATTTATCTTGCTGTACAGGGATATTTCAGGGTTCACTCCAAGCCAGAAATGTCTGCTGTTAAATCATTAGAAACTACAAGTTTTTTTTGTTTTGTTTTAAGTGTTTCCTAATGTCTGCTTTATGTCTACTCTTGGCTTCACCAAGCCACTGGTGTTAACAGCTGGGGTATTCTCCCTAGATTTTCCCTGATCTATTCTGCTTCTAAATTAAAAACAAATTTAGAAGATGTGTTGTCTACCGACAGCCTGTTAGTGTTAGGGAAGGCAATTGGCAGCCTCTGCAGCTGTTATTGGCCATTATAATTTTAGAATTTGGTGCAGGGGGAAAGGAGAGAGGAAGGGAGCCATCAGAATTGACCAAATATGGTCTCCTTTGTGTGTTGGCTGGCTGGCTGGCTGGGCTACATATCCAACTCTTTGATGCACATGGCATGGAAATGGTCACCAAAGGGGCCCCAAAGTTTCTATCAGAATCAAGAGCAGTAATGGACAATAAGCAGAAGGCTGCAACCACGTAGACTTGCCATAGTCCCATTCACCCATCCTCTTATGGAAAACTGAGGAGAAGAAACAGGCAGCACCCTTTTGGTTAGCTGGACTTGGCTCTTCTAGTTTGATTGCCCAGGTAATTCTACTTCATAGCCTCCAAAGAATGTTACCATTTTTTTGAAAGTAAAGTTCAGTTTTCTGTAGCTTGAATCATGTCAACTGGATTTCTATTTTCTCAGTGGAAACGTTTCGCTCCTTATCCAAGGAGCTTCTTCAGTCTGAGCAAAGTTAGTAAGGGAATCCTTAAATATGTTTCTAGGTGGCTGTGTGACCTTACCCCTGGGGCTAGGTCATGGTTATTTTGAGATGTTATTTCTAAGTCCCTTTATCATCTAAAGGAGGATCGTTAAGATCACCATGCTGCTGTTGAGCTTGCGAAATGGTCTTAATCTTCCTAGGCACAGAAGACAAAGCAGGGAGGAAGATGGGGGAAAGATTGTGCCTGAGGCCCCCACCTCTATTCAAGGAAGGATTTTCCAAGTTGGCATAAATGGATTCCTTGAGAGAGAGAGAGAGGGGTCAAGGAATCCATTTATGCCAACTTGGAAAATCCTTCCTTGAATAGAGGTGGGGGCCTCAGGCACAATCTTTCCCCCATCTTCCTCCCTGCTTTGTCTTCTGTGCCTAGGAAGATTAAGACCATTTCGCAAGCTCAACAGCAGCATGGTGATCTTAACGATTCTCCTTTAGATGGTAAAAGGACTTAAAAATACATCTCAATATAACCATGACCCCAGGTGTAAGGTCACACAGCCACCTAGAAACATATTTAAGGATTCCCTTACTAACTTTGCTCAGACTGAAGAAGCTCCTTGGATAAGGAGCGAAACGTTTCCACTGAGAAAATAGAAATCCAGTTGACATGATTCAAGCTACAGACAATTCCACCTGGATGACTGAGAACCTTCATAGACATAAAGTTCAGTTTCTTTATCTGACCCCTCTCCCAAGTAAGCTGAGTGATACTCAGCTGTATGTGGATGGGAGATCACCAGGAAATCCCAACATTGTAGATTAGTCTGGGAAGTTGAAAAAATATATTGAAAGAAGGCAATGGCAAGCCACATGTTTTGTGGTCAAGAAAACGACATGAGCAGGTCACCAGGAACTGACCTAGACTTTGACTATTGCTTACCTGCTATTAACGTTTCTGCCACCATGGAGTAATTGTAAAGGACTGAGAAACCAAGGAAACCCACAGCCCGGAGTAGAGAAGAATAACATTGATAGCCTTATTAATTTATCTAGTGGATTAGAATGTAACATGGGAATGATGATTCATTTATTTTCTCATGACCTCAGTACTTCATTCATTAGCTAAATATTGTTGTGGACATCTGACATTCCTGATGCCATTTTTCAAAAAAGTCTTCCATCTTGTTGCCACTGCCTGTTTTTAATCTATATTTATCTATCTGGCACTGATCAGACAGGATCTTAGATATACAGCCGAGGTGAGGCTGGCCCCAACCCTCTTGGCCTTCCAGAAGGCCCTTAAAACATCATTCTGTCAACTAGCTTGGGGATCCCATGATAGAGTGGAGCCTGCTAGATGGCTATATAATAGTTACTGTAATTGAATGCCCTCCTTTGTATGCTTTTCTGCCATTTTGTCTTTTATCTTGTTTTTATGGTTTTCATTTAAATTGGTTGTTTTAAATAGTTTTTTATGTATTTTGTTTTATTATGTACACCACCCAGAGTCGCTATGGGAGATGGGTGGCAATGCAAATGCGATAAATAAACAGGCTTCCACTTTTCAGATGTGCATGCAGTAGGTAGGCAATGTGGAGTAAGCTTACGAGCAACACACGAGGGCAAGCCATCAGCACTCTCCCTAACTAACTGACTTGTGGACTCCTGTCAGTTGGGTAAAGGGCTCAAAGCATACTCCTTTCTAAAATATACACACCCAGACACAAACACTGCATAAATGTAATAGCCAGTTACTGTAATCTCAACAGGAGCAAAGGGCCTTTTCCTTTTCTTCCAGCAGGTGGCAGGATTGTTCACAGCTTGGATGCCATGCTTCCTATAAGCCTGAGTCCCCAGGAGTAATAGCAATAACAACAACATGCCACCCCAACTCTTAATGAATCTTTTAAATATTACCCACCCCACAAGTCCATGACTGGTCCCAGCACAGCACGGCACCATATAGCAACCATACGGTTAGGGTTAGCCTGGGAGATGGTCTTTTTTCAACGCTCTACTCTAGAACTTGCCTTCCTTGTGCCAGTTTCTATTGGCAACTCAGTCTATTGTGGTCCTGGACTTACCTTAATCAATACCTAGAAAATTAAAAGAGAGAGAGGGAGGGAGGGAGGGAGGAAGAGAGGGAATTCTCCTTTTTACCCGGAGAAATAATAGACTCCTGTCCTTGGAAAACCCCACCCTCATAAGGTCCTATTTTCCAGACCTCTGAATCTGCTTTTTCCCCCCTACCCCACTTTTTTCAGTTAATTCATTCTTGGGGGTAAAGCGAAAAGTATCTCCTTACTAGAAACGTGGAGAGCGTTTGGGCATTACCAGATACACTTCCAAAATGGCTTGGGAAGCTAATTGAGTTCCCTGTGATCCTGTGATCAGTGGATCTAACTGTATGATGGCTAAAAGTACTTTCCCATTAAGATAAGGATCACCGTGTAGCCCTCTGCTTCTATTATTTCTGGAAACAAGCAGAAGTTGGTCTTTTATTCTAAGGGGGTATATTACTCAGGAATAGTTACTTTGGGGGGTTCACATGCTTGTTTTGGTTAGAACAGAAACCTGTGGGAGCAAGACCAGCTCATTTATCCTCTTTCCCCCCTCTGGGTCTCTTTTCCTTTGTCTCCATGTCCCGTGTGGGCAGATTGTTCTTGCACAGGGCTTGATCTGGAAAAATCGCCTGCAGAGGGCTTCTGAGAGTAAACCAAGGTTCCAAGGGGCTCTTGGGTGGCAGGTTGCTCATCCCTGCTCTGCAGAAAGTAAAGTGCTCAGTGGTGTGTAATTTGTCAGTGTTCCTAATTGCCTGGTGCTTCTAGTCATGAAGAAACGCCACCAAATCTTGGCTTAAGTTTTGAGGATTGGCGAGCCAAGTTCCGTGAAGCCACAAAAATGTTAACAAATGTGGTGGCAATGTTTTACACAGCTAGAAGATTTGGCAAGCAATTTCATTCCTCTTGCCAGACTGCTCTAAGTTGAAACAGAAAGAGTATGAGAGAAGACACACGCTGAAGGGACTAATCTGAAAGCTGTGCTGCCAAATGACTTCCATTGAGTTCACTGGGGCCAGTCAAACCTAAGTGGATTGAGATTTGGAATTTAAATCAATGGGATTGATCAAGTTTAATTTTATAATGTGCTGGTTAAATTTCTGGAACATGTCTGGTGAAAAATGGATTCTCTTATGCTTTCATCAGTTGGAGTAAATGTGATATTATAATCAGTCAGCTAGGAATGGAATTATATCTCCATCTGTTGACATGTTTTGTGGAACTTGACAGGAATGTCTTTTATCTCCTCTTTTATTTAATTTGATGTTGGAACTACTGGCCTATTTTATTAGCAATAGAAAGATATTTCGGGTATTAAGGTGGCTGTATAACAAATTTTTATTATAAGCAGATAATATATTGGGTCTTATTGATAATTATAAAATTCTGTGCAATAACGTATGGACATTCAACTACCATTTGCTAAATTATTCAGTTATTCAATTAACTGGAATAGGTCCAATATAGTTTCAATTGGATCTAATGTACTTATGAAAATTTATTAAAACTGGGTTTTGTTTACTGTTTGAATTCTTTATATGGCTTGAGATAATTATTCCCGGGGGGGGGGGGAAGTCATGTGTTGATGGAATTATTTTAAGTTGTTTAACTCAGATTAATGTTAGTATAAATAGATTGAAAATTTAACAATATGTACTATGGGAAATAATACATATTGTTAAAGAGCAATTATTTTAAGGGATTGATAAAATATTGAATAAATTTTGGGGGCTACAAAATACAGATCCACAGGTTTTCTTTAACTAAACTATAGTTCCATATAAAGATAGGGACTTTAGTTTTCCTGATTTTCAAAATGTATATTTTGACCTTGTTTCTTTGTGGAATCCAAATGATTTTTCTCAAATATCATTATGAGTATAACTAGAAATGTACAAATAATTTAGGGATTCAGAAGCTGCATCAAATCTAAATTGTAAGGTCAAAAGATGTTTTCTTTTAGACAAACTTTATTAAAAAATTTAAAATACAAACATAAAAACAAACAAAGATTAAAGAAAATAGAATAGAAGAACAAAGTAAAGAAAAAGTGATAGCATCAAAGATGCAATGTCTGTAGCTTGAATCATGTCAACTGGATTTCTATTTTCTTAGTGGAAACGTTTCGCTCCTTATCCAAGGAGCTTCTTCAGTCTGAGCAAAGTTGGTAAGGGAATCCTAAATATGTTCCTAGGTAGCTGTGTGACCTTACACCTGGGGCTAGGTCATGGTTATAAAAAGGTAAAGGTACCCCCCGCACATTTGTGCAGTCGTGTCCGACTCTAGGGGCCGGTGCTCATCTCCGTTTGTTAGCCGAAGAGCCAGCGTTGTCCGAAGACACTTCCACGGTCATGTGGCCGGCATGATGCGCGTGGAACGCTGTTACCTTCCCACCGAAGTGGTACCTATTCATCTACTTGCATTTGCATGCTTTCGAATTGCTAGGTTGGCAAGAGCTGGAGCTAGTGCGGGAGCTCACTCCGCACGCAGGGCTAGGGATTCGAACCTCCGAACTTGCAATCTTCCGATCGACAAGCCTGGCGTCTTACCCGCTGAGCCACCACGCCCCCTAGGTCATGGTTATATTGAGATGTAATTTTTAAGTCCTTTTATCATCTAAAGGAGGGTCGTTAAAATCACCATGCTGCTGTTGAGCTTCTGAAATGGTCTTAATCTTCCTAGGCACAGAAGACAAAACGGGGAGGAAGATGGGGGAGAGTTTGTGCCTGAGGCCCCCACCTCTATTCAAGGAAGGATTTTCCAAGTTGGCATAAATGGATTCCTTGACCCCTCTCTCAAACCACCTATCTTCTCTGTCTAAAATGTGAACATTAATGTCCTCAAATGAGTGTCCTTTTTCTTTTAGATGAAGATAAACTGCTGACTCTGGTCCTGTGGTGTTATTTCTCCTGTAGTACCAGAACTCCACACAGCTGCTTATTAGTATATAGCAGAAAGAGGAAAGGGAAGGAAACAGGAAACCGGGATTCAGCCCCTCCCACACAAAGCAAGTAAGATTAGGTTACAGCAGAGGCTGCCTCCTCCTTCAAGCTTGTGTGAGACGTGCTTGGTTAAAACCTGATCTCTAACACTCATACCTATAAAAGAGGGAAATCTATCAGGGCTATCTACAGCTTTGACTCTGAAATGATCTATATTCAGTGACAGACTAGTTGGATCTAATGGCAGTTATAGTAACAATTCATAATCATTATCACCATCACCATCATCACAACAGCAGCATCAAAAATAATACAGGCAGTCCTTGTTTAGCGACCACAATTGGGACTGGCAACACACTTGTTAAGGGAAGCAATTGCTAAGTGAAACCACTACAGTGTTTACAATCTTACTTCAGCTTTCCTTTGCTTTACAGACCTGCAAAGGTTGTAAATTAAAGGATTGTTTATATAGTTACTTTTACATCAACGTCGTAACTCTGAATGGTCGCTAAATGAGGCAGTCGCTAAATGAGGACTACCTCTATATTAAAAAGCCAATGCAGAGTTCTATCATGTATTAACAGATGAGTTACAACTTGAAGCCCCCATCCAGGATTGCTGAAAATCAGTAGAACACTTTTCTGAGATTTTGAGGCAGGAACTATGAAAACTATAGTGTAAGCCCTAAATCAACCTTAAGTCTGTTTAGAAAAATAAAGAAAATTCATAAAGTTCTCCCCCACCAAATTAGGAAAAAGTGGGTTTTTTTCCTGCCTAGACGTATCATGCTACCTGCTTTATACCACTGTCCTGCCCATGTGTCAGGATGGAGGTTGAGTCTGAGGTGGAGGAGGGGGAGCCGACCGTTGAAAAGGGCGCGAAAATCGAACCAGGGGGTGGAGCAGCACAGAGCTTTGAGCGGCAAGATCCTGAGCCACCGATTGGCGAAAGTCAGAAGGTGGATTCACCACCACCTATCAGCGCGCAAGAAAGGAGGGCGGAGAGACAGGCTGAGCAGCGAGAGGGGCGATTGGCCCCTATGCATAAACGGCAGGAAAATCGAAAGGCTAAAAGGTGCCAGAAACCAGAACAGGTTGCCGGAGACAACCATTCACGCGGCCTGATGCAGATGCCTGCCCCCGCCGAGGGAAGCCAAGATCCCGAGCCTTGCCTTGCTGCTGTGCCGGATTCCGCCTACAAGCCTCGCCCTGCCGCCGTGTCGGACTTCGCTCCCATGCCTTGCCTGGTGACTGTGCCGGACCCCGCCTCTGAGCCTTGCCTTGCTGCTGCGTCGGACCTTCCTCCCATGTCTTGCCCTGTTGCCACGCCGGAGCCCGCTCCCGACCTTTGCCTTGCTGCCACACCAAATTCCACGTCCAAGCCTTGCCTTGCTGCTGCGCAGGACTGCCTTTCCGTGCCTCGTCTTGTTGCCGCACCGGAGCTCGCTCCCAACCTTTGCCTTGCTGCCGCGCCAGATTCCATATCCAAGCCTTGCCTTGCTGCTGCTGCTGGACTGCTTTTCCGTGCATCTTGTTGCTGTGCTGGATCCCACTTCCAAGCCTTGCCTTACTGCCGTGCAGGACCTTCCTTCCATGCCTCGTCTTGTTGCCGCACTGGAGCCCGCTCCCAACCTTTGCCTTGCTGCCGCGCCGGATTCCATATCCAAGACTTGCCTTGCTGCTGCTGCTGCTGGACTGCTTTTCCGTGCATCTTGTTGCTGCGCTGGATCCCGCTTCCAAGCCTTGCCTTACTGCCGCGCAGGACCTTCCTTCCATCCCTTGTCTTGTTGCCATGCCAGATTCCGCTTCCATGCCTCGCCTTGTTGCTGCGCCGGACTGTACTCTCATGCCTTGCCTTGTTACCGCGCCAGACTCCGATTCCCAGCCCTGCCTTGTGGCCGTGCTGGCCTCATTTCCGGACCTCACTTTACCACGATGTGGACTGCCTTTCCGCGCCATGCCGTCGCTGCATATTGCCACAACTGCGTGCGAGTGAGCTATCAACCGGCATGAATTTATTGTATATATTGCTGATAAATAAAAGGATTGTTTACTCATCACTTCCTGTGACAAGTTTTAGTAGGAACAGGGCAGAGTGTCTACCTCTATAGATAATCTGACTGTGTTTCAAAGATGTTATGAAAGAGGAACAAATTTTACCTGACAAGATTGAGACTGATATGAAAGTGGATTTAAAAATGACAGGCTACAAGAATGATATGGAAAAAGATGCTACCCTGGACATACAAAAGAAACCAGCTGATGTCTTAATAATTAAAAGGGATATACAAATAACAAACCAAGAGAGTGATCTGGATAATTTTCCTATATTGGATTTACAAAAGAGGCTTGTTAAAATTTTGAAGAATTTTGTGAGAAGGGACAAAGAAAAAATGAAAAGAAATCAAGTTCTAGGACATTATTTGAAGGGACTAAAGATCAAGATTGTTAAAAGTAAAAGGAAGGAATATAAAGTTGGTTTATTTAATCAAAGTTAAAATAGATATGTTGTTATCTCTGGTAACCCTTAATGGAATTTTGCTAATCAGGACTGAACGATAAGGCTTTAAGGATTTGTTTATAGATAAGAGAGGGGAAATGAAAGATGAGATCATTTGTTGTATTTTAAGAGAAGATGATAAGTTACTAAAATTGTTTATACTTATTGGGATGAAGGGGAAGTAATTATATATTTATTTTATTTTTCTTTACTATATTCTTATTTTTTTTATATTTTTCTTTCTATTTCTTTTCTTTTCTTTTTTTCTTTTCTTTTCTTGCACTTTCTATTTTTTCTTTTTATCCTTTTCTTTTTTCAGTTTGTATTAATTTTTATCTTTGAAATTGTAATTTTTAATAAAATTACTGTTAAAAAAAAGAAACTGGAAGGACAGCACCATTCACTGGCCTTGTAACTGAAACCAAATAGAGGCAGTCAGAGTAGCAAATATGCCAGCCAACTTTTCTGCAAGCTCAAAGATTTGGGTGGTGGTGGGGGGTGCATTTTAGGATTGTTTGGCTGTGCACTATATGTATTTCTTGAAAGAATTTATGAATTGCTTCTCTGCCCAGAGAGGCTCTTAGGTTTGTTATTATTTCTTCCCTTTATACCTCCCTTTCTATTCTGCCTTGTACTTAAAGAAGCTGCGCATAATACACCTTTTCCCATACATTAGAGCAATGCACAGTAGAAAAAACAACCAACCAACCTCATCACCAATAAAACATTCTTTAAAACAAAAACGAAATACTAAAAATAATAAATAAAATAAGATAATAAAATAAAATAAATAAAATAAAATAAATAAAATAAAATAATAAAATAAAATAATAAAATAAAATAATAAATAAAATAAAATAAAATAAAATAATAAAATAAAATAAAATAATAAAATAAAATAAAATAAAATAATAAAATAAAATAAAATAAAATAAAATAAAATAAAATAAAATAATAAAATAAAATAAAATAAATAAAATAAAATAAAATAAAATAATAAAATAAAATATAATATAAAATAAAATAAAATAAAATAAAATAAAATAAATAAAATAAAATAAAATAAAATAAAATAAAATAAAATAAAATAAAATAAAATCACGTTTGCCATTGAACTGATTCTTTATAGTAGAATAAAATGAAATGATTGATCAATATGTTTCCATATTGGTCAACTTTCAACTTGTTTAAAAACTGAGTTGCTTTTAAGTATTTATTGTAATTATATATAAATATATTGCTTTTGTTTTTTTCATTTTCTTTGTTTCTATTTGGGGTTTATACTGTATATTTTTTTCTCATCTTTATTGTAACAATAAAAAATTAGGAAGAATGATAGACACATAGAAAAGTTTAGTCCAATAATGGCCATTAAAAAACTCATTTTTCCAGATAGTAAAAAGAGTTATAGAACTGTTTTTGCCTTATGATTAATTTGCCAATTGTAATTGCCTAGGCAGAAATGCAAACTTTTACACTCCATAATTGCTTGTCATCTATATTCCCTCCCTGAAAACATTGTGTTTCATATGTTACGGCAAATACTAATGTTTTGATAGGAAATGGCTATGCAGGCAAGTGCATTTTTCACTCACACTCTTTCTTTCTCCATCTCCTTTCTTATTTCTTTCTGTCATGCATAAGTGCACAGCCTCCCACACAATTGTTGCTTTGAGACAGATGGCTGCCAGCACTACCAGTCAAAAGATGTTATGCAGTGATTCTGTCTTTCCTTCCTGAATGGATTTTCTGTAAAAAAAACACAAACGTGTGAAGGAGTGATGAGCTATTACAGGAGGACTTCAAATAGACAAATGGAAGACACTATCAAATTTGTTTTTCTTTGGTTGCTTATTTCTTTAATATTACATTGTGTTATTTTTTTAAGTTAGAAAACCACGCAAAGGTTGGCTTGCATTTCTGTGTATATTTCTCCAGATTTAATCATTTTAATATGCACATTCCAACCCTCACTTTTTCCAGCAGAATAGGGTGTTGTTGTTGTTTTTGCAAGCATTTCCCTTTCGTATTAATTATATCATATCCATCTACTAATATGTGTGTTTTGGTGTCCATTCTTCTGTACGTTCGATTGGAAAACTGCACTGTGAAATTTGGAAAGTTGCAGATTATCAAAGTATATCTGTATTTTAATTTGTGTATAGATTTTGGGGAATGCGGATTAGATGGGTTAACATTAATATGTGATCCTAACATTTATTGTCTCAACACTGGACTCTCTATAAAATACCATGAACGAGGTAAGGTGTTTACACAATAAAACCTTAATCAGGGAGGACCCATGGAGTCATACACATATTTTCTATTTCAACAGCAGACACACAGAGAGAAATGTCCTCTGAAGAATTTGTTCCCGTAGAAAGAAAGAAGCAGGAACACACCTGGAAAATCTGCCCCCACCCCAGTGATTCAAGCCATAAAGGATGTTTTTCCGCCTTTCTAGGAGCACTTTTTTTCTAGGTTTATTATACAGCGCAAAAAGTATTTGCCAGAAGTGTTCTTAGAAAGTATATATTTGCTGCATATAACTAACTCTCCACAAACAACCCTAATTGCCCAGAGTAGTAGTAGTTGTTGTAGTATTTATTATTATATAATAATATATAAATAATATATATAATATATAAAATTATTATATTATATAATAAACCTAGCTTTGCAACAAATTCCAGAAATCAACTGATTCCTTTTTTGAATATTAGTGCTATTTTAAAATGGAATATAGAGTGCTATGCATCGTGCTCATGAATGAAGGGGTTCCAAGGGAATGATTAGCACTGCAAGAGTGAATGTATGCTTACTCATGCACGTGAGTGGGAACCCTGAGCCAATCGGAAATGCTCTTAGCATGCTGATACTTTAAATGTGTACATCTGCATTTGCACTGGGCTGCTTCACAGGCCACTGAACTTGCTTCCATCTTGATTTGTTAGCGGTCATCAGGAATTCTGCTAAGGCCCAGATTCAGCACAATGGAGTCCATAATATGAGTGCTATGATTTAGGAAAACCTCAGTCTAACAGTTTAATAATGAGAAGGCAGGATACCCTGGAGAAGATGCTGATGCTAGGGAAAGTGGAAGGCAAAAGGAAGAGGGGCCGACCAAGGGCAAGATGGATGGATGATATTCTGGAGGTGACGGACTCAACCGTGGGGGAGCTGGGGATGGCGACGGCCGACAAGAAGCTCTGGCGTGGGCTGGTCCATGAAGTCACGAAGAGTCGGAAGCGACTGAACAAATAAACAACAAACAGTTTAACAGACCAGTGAGAGTGGGGGAAAGATTTCCATTAAATCCAAATTCATATAATTGATGTAATTAATGTCATTTGCATTATTACATAATGCATGTTTTTATGTTACCTGAATCCATTTATATTGATGTGAAATGATGCAAATGATGTCCATTGCATCAATAATTTGGACAGGCTTTGGAAACCACAGACTTCGGGAATGAAGTCCAAATGCAGATTTGCTCCTTTGCATTCCAAGCCCACTCAGTGGGGTTTGTCAAAGTGAAGCTTCCCTGTATTTGCATTCATGGATGTCCATTATGTTTGATTATTTTTTGGTCCCATGCTTACTGCCAGACATTTCTGTGAGGTAGGTTGGACCAAGAGATAATAGCTCTGAAATGTAAGAGGGCTGGCTGAGGTTTTAGACCTAGGAACATCATGTATAAATATACCAGTTTTGCAGCTCCTCTGTACATAGAGGCCCATTCACACAGCTACTGGCTTCACCTCGCAAACCGCTTGTACCACCACGCAAGTGTCTTCACCACTGCTGTCTGTGAAGTGCTTGGCAACCCCCTTTGGCTGGCCAGCCCCACCCTCCTCCTCTCACCATCTTTCCTTGGTTTTTCACAGTGAGGAAAAAGAAACACACAAACCTCCAACAGGATGTTGGAAGGACAGGATCCAAGGCTGTAATGTTGTACCCATTTCTCTGGCAATAACTCTAGTAGAACTCAGCGGGCTTTGTTTCTAAGGATACAGTACATGTACCAGATTGTCTTGTTTTCCACATTCATATTGAATGCTTTCTTCGAGCAGTGTGTGTAAAGGTGACAGAGGTCTGTTGAATTTTGAATGTCAGAAAACCGGTGTTATATTTCCTTTTGGTATTTTCACAATTATTAAGACTTGCCCATTGATGTGTGATTTTAATTTAATAAAAATCCCCTTAAAAAAGGAAAGCACAAAACGTCTCGACAAGGACTAAGAAGCATAACTGGGAAACTTAGTAATACTGAAAATTAATGAAGGGAAGGCTCAGTCTAACTCTCATTAAAAGTCTTAATTTGTTTTCAGTGGGGGCAGATTTATATCATAGCAGAGTGATGAAAAACAGTATGGCTAAACCCAGAGGGATGGACATCTGAAAAACATTATTAAACATGTGGGCAGCTATACAGGTGTTATAAAACTCCTGGTGTTGAATGATGATTTGATTAGCTAATTACCCTTGTAAAGGAGCAACTTAATCTGCGTGAAAACTCCCTCAGATGAAACCTCTCATGTCATACTAGTTTAAGATTCTCTCTCCACAAACTGCAGTTAAAAATAATCAGAAATTTTGAAATAAAATCCACTTTGTTAGTACTAAAAAAAAAACCCAAAACCCCTCCACTTTTTGAGTTCCTCCCTGGTGGTCCCATTTTATTAAATTCCTGCCTGTTTGTTTGTTTTTTTAAACTTCAGTTTATCAGAGACAGAAAAACCAATTATCTGTAAACGTAATTTTTAATGCACGGTAATAAAAATAAATGGAACAACTCTGCCACTACTCACCTAAATCTTCTTCCCTGGTGGTCTGGTGGTATTAAATAATGTCTGCCACACGTATTCATCATCTGCTGACAGGAAAAGGAAATTAGCCGGATGCCTATAACAAAAGTATGCTTCAAGTCCAGAAAACTTAGAAGACCCCTTTCTTGCCCTTAGACAATGCTTTTCTCTTTGGTAATCAAATGACAATTATAAATCCAACTGCCATTCAATATAGCTCATAGGCTGGCTTGTATACCTGAATTTGCTCTGTCTGCTCCCCTGAAGCAGACTGGAGCCAGCAACTGACGCTTTTCCAAGTGTGGTTGGCTGGCATCTTCTAATACCCTACAGCAGTGTTTCTCAACCTTGGCAACTTGAAGATGTGAGGACTTCAACTACCAGAATTCCCCAGCCAGCCATGTATTCAAGTTGCTAAGGTTGAGAAACACTGCCCTACAGCTATGCAGAGGTACAACTGTCTTTCACAAGACTTAGGATGTACTTCTCTGGCCCCATTATAGACATGATATCCTTCAGTGGGAATAGGGAATCCTTTAGTTCCTTATGCAGAATATGAAGCAGCCACATCTGCTCTGTTTATTCCTTTTGCAGCGCAATTCTATAGTTCCCCACACAGATACAGTGTGACCCTTTGGAATAGGTTCTACGATGGAGGACCATGGGTTTCTTATCTCTACATAGATGAATAAGAGACTGATGATAGGACTGGGACAAAAACAGGAACAGGATGTGGAATTTGTGCATGTTTTCCAAATGGCAGGCAGAGAGTCATTTTAGAAAGCCACATAGCATACCCTTCTCAGAGGAGGGCAGAATATAGAAAATATACTGTGTGGGTCATTGTCATTGCTTGGAGAGCCTCTATATTCTCTACTGCAGGGGTCCCCAACCCCCGGGCTGCGGACCGGTACCGGTCTGTGGCCTGTTAGGAACCGAGCCGCCATGCCAGTCTCCGAACCCCACCCCTGGTCCACGTGATTGGCTCCCGCCTGCAAACCCTGCTCCCGGTCCACACGATTGGCTCCCACCTGCAAACCCCGCCCACCCTGGTCCGTGGAAAAATTGTCTTCCACGAAACCGGTCCCTCGTGCCAAAAAGGTTGGGTACCCCTGCTCTACTGGACAGTATTGAGAAATTTTGGTGGTGGCGTGAGATACTGTCAACCAATATGACAAACTGTTGGCACTGTGTTGTGGAGCAATCACTACAGGGAAGGTGTTTACAGTGGTCTTGTGGGTGCATGCTAGGACAAGCCACAAGTCTCATTTGGAGGTCCCAAGCATAGTTTAAGTGGTTTCCATTCTTGTTCAAGGATGGATGGATGGATGGATGGATGGATGGATGGATGGATTTATTTATTTATTTATTTATTTATTGGAAACAGGTGTATTGTATTCAGAGTTCACATGACCAATGTTATTAAACAATTCTGTCTCCAGAATACTGAATGCATCCTTACATTAAATCTGTCTATTACTCCATTTAGCATAATGTTCACATTGAATGTCAGCAGCTCTTCATGGATTTTAAAGTTGGAGTAGCTGGAGATTGAACTTGAATATAAAACATGGGCTTTCTCATTGAGCTGCAGCTTGTGTTGCTAAGAGCTGTATGGTTATCATAAACTATTATCTGTTTAATACATGAAAAATCCTCTATACTAAACTATAACCCCCATTTATGCAAAAGTTCATCAGTATGATAATGAGACATAGGCAGAGCGGATGCCGTACCCAAAGGCAGCTGTGTAAGGGATGCAAGTAAGGGTTCCTGAATATAGTAATAAAATAGTAATATATATATATATATCTCGGGCAGTCGCCCGAGGCTCAAGGTCTAGACAGACCAATCTGAGCACAGCCTGGATTGACTACAGGAAAGCCTACAACTCAATGCCACACACATGGATCTGTGAATGCCTGGCACTATACAAAATCAATAGGACACTAAGGACCTTCCTCAAGAAATCGGTGGGACTGTGGAAGACAACACTGGAAGTCAACTCAAGACAGCTCGCACAAGTGGCCATCAAGTGTGGCATATACCAAGGTGATGCACTGTCCCCACTGCTGTTCTGCATGGGCTTGAACCCCCTCAGCCAGATTATCACAAGAACTGGATATGGATACAAGTTCAAGAGTGGAACTACCATCAGCCACCTCCTCTACATGGATGACATCAAGCTGTATGCTAAGAGTGAATGAGACATCGACTTACTGATCCACCTGACACAGATCTACAGTTAGGACATTGGGATGTCATTTGGACTAGAGAAGTGTGGCCGGATGGTAGTAAAGAGAGGGAAGGTAGTTAAGACTGATGGGGTGGAACTACCACTAGGCCACATAGCAGACAGACAGACCAGCTACAATGCCATTAACATGTATGCCCTGCCAGTCATCAGATACCCTGCCGGTATAGTGAGCTGGCCAAAGGAGGACATGGAGGCTGCTGATGTGAAGACCCAGAAGCTCCTCACAATGTATGGAGGCTTCCACCCCAAGTCCAACACCCAGAGACTGTACACCAGGTGGAAAGAGGGCGGGTGGGGTCTGGTGAGTATCAAAGCCACTGTCCTGAATGAGACCCAGAGCATCCAGGACTACATCAGTAAGATGGCACCTAAAGATGAGCTGCTGAGAGAATGCCTGAAGCAGCAGCAGACATGGAAGGAAGATCAAGCAGAGGAAGTGCCATGGCAAGACAAGACCCTGCATGGGATGTACCATTGACAGACAGCTGAGGTGGCTGACATTGGGAAATCCTACCAGTGGCTAGAAAGGGCTGGACTAAAAGACAGCACTGAGGCACTGGTCATAGCAGCACAAGAACAAGCACTAAGCACCCGATCCATAGAAGCAGGGTTCTACCACACTAGACAGGACTCAAGGTGCAGACTGTGCAGAGAGGCCTCAGAGACAGTCCAACACATAGTGGCAGGGTGTAAGATGCAGGCAGGAACAGCATACACTGAACGGCACAACCAAGTAGCTGGCATTGTGTACAGGAACATCTGCACAGCGTATGGGCTAGACCCTCCAAAGTCCAGATGGGAGATTCCACAGAAGGTTGTGGAGAATGACAGGGCTAAGATCCTGTGGGACTTTCAGATCCAGACAGACAGGCAGGTACTGGCCAATCAACCAGACATGGCAGTAGACAAGGACCAGAAGACAGAGATGGTGATAGATGTAGCAGTGCCAAGTGACAGCAACATCAGGAAGAAGGAGTATGAGAAGCTGGAGAAGTACCAGGGCCTGAAGGAGGAACTGGAGAGGATGTGGAAAGTGAAGGCCAAAGTGGTCCCAGTGGTGGTAGGAGCACTCGGGGCTGTGACTCCTAAGCTGGGAGAGTGGCTCCAACAGATCCCAGGAGCAACATCAGAGCTCTCTGTCCAGAAGAGTGCAGTGCTAGGAACAGCTAAGATACTGCGAAGAACCCTCAAACTCCCAGGCCTCTGGTAGAGGACCCGAGGTTGAGGAAGACACATACCACCCATAGGGGTGAGAAGGGAATTTTTATATATAATGTAATAATATAGTAAATCAGTATATGGTGTGGTGAACCTACTATAGAATTAAGTAGCTATTGAATTAAGCTCTAGACCCAACTCTACAAACTAATTAAACAACTAAGCAAACATTTTGAGTATTATTTTTTTTAAAGAACTCAATAACAGATGATCAGAAAAATAGCACACCTTTAAGCTGACCTTTAAATGCCTTGAAATTTAAAATGAATTGGGGTTCTAGTTGTCATTATGGTTTATAAAGCCAAGGCTGCACCTCCTTTTATCTAAGCAGCAGAAAATAATTAACAAGCCCTGATTAAATCAGTAATTTGTAATTGGAAGCTTTTGGTTTAGAAGGCGAATAGGATGTTCCTGCCATGCAGTATGTGGCAAAAATTACCAAAACTTTCCTGTGTTATCTGAGAATCTCTCTCTCTCTTGCTCCCAACTGAATATTTATTAATAGTTTCTTTTTATAAGGCATTAAGAGATCTATAGAAGACTAACAACAAAAAAGGGTTAAACCATTTTTAAAATGTTGCAAAAACCCTTTTGGGAATAAGATATAATTGAGATGTAAGATTTACTTGTTATCTCATTCTCATTAGACTTTTTAAAACATCTGTACTTCTTTCCTTTTAAACTAATGCTGCCAAATCGATTTTAAAGGAAACTCCTAGGCAATTAGTGATTTACAAGCAAATGACGACCAAGGATTTTATTATGTTCAGAACATTTGCACATGTTAAATGCTGTAAAAGTAACATAAAACCTGCCATTACACAGTTCTAATTGACAAATAGGTCCTATTGACTTCTGATAGTTCACCAGGGACTTGGTTTTAGGCATGGCCCAGTAATGCAAAAGTTCGTCAGTATGATAATGAGACATAGGCAGAGCGGACGCTGTACCCAAAGGCAGCTGTATAGGGGACGCAGGTAAGGCTTCCTGAATATGTTATATGGTGGAACTATTCAAGCCAAAGGTTAAGGCTGGGGAGGCAAAAAGGAGCGATGGGCTATGTCCCTGTTCATAATATTCTAGGCGAAGCTTGTGACTATCATACTGAACCCCATACTGAATTTGTTTTTGATCGCCACAGTGATAGCACATGTGTTCTTGATCATTCTAGACTATATACCTATATACTGGCTTCATCTTATTTATGTATTTACTTGCTTTGTTTTAATTTATTTGACATCATGGTTTTTCTCTCTACGTGAACAATTTTGGACAAGGCATCATTGCCTCTCTTCCTGGTGATGCTTCTGGCTTTGCTTTATTGCCTCAAAGGCCCATTCCAAAAGTGTCAGCATGGGCCTAGTCTTTCTCCTCTCTGCCTTGAGGAAGGCCACACAGTAGGTTCTCATAAGCCCTGCCAAGCATTTACAAAATGGGTGCAGTTCACCCTGTTTGGGAGTCAGTCTTTGGGAACTAGCTCCTAGAGTGGCAGACTCCTACAGTATTGTAGTTTTTTGTCTTTCTCCAAAGCTCCTAATGTGTTCCAGAAATTGCCCAGGGAACTGTCTTATCTCCTCCCAAGCGTGTTTGAGCTCCCCATCTCTGGCAGAAAATCCAGACTGCTGTTGCACTGGGGAAATTCCTTGTTACTTTACTTTTGTTGTTGTTGTTCAGTCGTTTAGTCGTGTCCGACTCTTCGTGACCTCATGGACCATAGCACGCCAGGCCTTCCTGTCCTCCACTGTCTCCTGGAGTTTACTCAAATTCATGTTCATTACATCGGTGATGCTATCTAACCATCTCATCCTCTGCCGTCCCCTTCTCCTTTTGCCTTCAGTCTTTCCCAGCATCAGGGTCTTTTCCAGTGAGTCCTCTCTTTGCATTAGGTGGCCAAAGTATTTGAGCTTCAGCTTCAGCATCTGTCCTTCCAATGAGCAGTCAGGGTTGATTTACTTTAGGATTGACTGGTTTGACCTCCTTGCAGTCCAAGGGACTCTCAAGAGTCTTCTCCAGCACCACAGTTTGAAAGCGCTCAGCCTTCCTTATGATCCAACTCTCATGGCTCGGCTCGGCTCGGCTCTGCTGCCTTCTAAAAGTCCTACCCCAACTGTGCCAATAAGTAAAGAGTTGCAATGTTTATTGATTTGTTGGATTTATACTCTGCCTTTTGGGAATTCAAAGTGGCATACATAACACTCCCTTTTCCTATTTTCCTGCAAAACAACCACCTCATTGGGCCGAGGTTTTTCCTGCCCTGCAGCCTTAAGCTGTTGGCCTCCCATGTGTAAGCCATCTTCAGAAACCCATTTCCAGATTTCAACTCCTCCTTCCACTTTGGCCACAATGATGGGTTGATGCTTTATCCAAATTGTTGTTTACTGTGGCCCCCATGATTGGGGGATTCTCTTGCTTCTTTATCCCTCTTGGACTGGTAAAACAAAAGTTAAGACTAGAGTTTTACCATTTTTCTTGTCATTTGGGCTGGAAGGGGAAAATGGCAGAATCTTGTTGAAAAACAATAACGAAAGTTGGGTTCATTCTTTCACGGCCGCACTATATCCATCAGTGAATTTGGTAAAAGGGGAAAAAAAGCTTTTCACTGGTCCACCTGTGAGCTTGTGGACCAATGATTGGAGAGGATGGAGCTTCCCCCCACAGTGCATAGTATGCAACTTAAATGGAGGTATTTGCTTAGAATAAAATAAAGTGTAGCAGGCACACCAGACAGCACTGATTGGGCTGGCACAAGTCAGGAAACATTACCTTTGATGCCCAGTAGATAAAGAAGAGTAGAGGTTGCCTTCCTGGTGGTCTGGGAGTGGATAAAGGATGTCCTCATGAGTTCCTGCCTCAAAAAATGGTCAGCAGCCAATACCTGTGCTGGGATAAGCTGGTCATGTGGATCAGTCCTGGAGAGAAAGTGGCTGGCCCAAAATTGACTAGAAAAACTATTCCAAGAAAAATATCTCCGTTCCTTGACGTAAGTATTTCACTTTTTTGTAGCTCAGACAAAATACTGAATACTGATGTAAATAGATGGTTAAAAATTCCAATGAGCTTATAGGGAACAAGATAAATGCTGTAAAAATCAGTATTGCTTCTAGATTGATGTATGTACTTAGAAAGATTCGTGTGTTAATATCTTTAAGATATGTTAAGCAGATTGATAAATTACTTTTAAAAATTATGGAAAGGACGAACATCCAGATTCTCTTTATGAAAATTAGTTTCATAAAACGATGAGGATTTAACTTTCCCAATTTTCAGGTTTATCACTTAGGGTATATTTTGACTTCTGCCTCCTTATGGAATTCAAGTTCTCAGGTTCAAAAATGTATTATGGGCACAATTAGAAAATTATTTTGCTGTCATTCTGGTATCTTGGGCAGGAGATTAGTTCCTTTTTCACTGAAAATATTGCCTTTCCAGCATTAAAGATTGCAAGACATGGAAGATGTGGGGACAGAAGTACAGTTTTGATCTTATTTTCATGATAAAGTTACACTTTGGAATTATTCCATTTTGAATACTGTAGGTATTCTTTTATTTTTTTAGTGTTTTTGGATTTCATAGGCTAAAAGAGGTATTAATACTTTACATAAGCTTATTGCTAATCAGGTTTGTGTTTTGGTGTCCACCATTTCAGTTACTTCAAGAGGAATTTGGATTGTCTAAAACCATGGAATGGCAATATATTCAATTAAACCTCTTTTGATTTCACAATTTGGTCCAGATATATTAGCAGCATCTAAAACTCCTGAATTATTGTTAACATGGAAAATGTGTTATGGATTATTCCAAATATACAGTATTTTTATAGACATCTATATTATTATTAAGATGGTTATTGGTTATTTATAAGAACTTTGGAACAAGGAGTTGGAATATCCTCATTAAGAAATCAGTGGTTATGTATCTTAATGAATATTACATTATTTATGACCTTAAGAGAAGTCTAATTCAATAGAATATTTTCTCATATTTATCTGGCCCCTCATGGAATTTTTATGAAGGGCTGGCTGTCAACAATGTAAAATGCTGCATGCAATATGGATTTGTCCACTGTTGTCCCATTTTGATGGAATATCCATATGTTTGTTAATATGAAGAGTAATAAGGTTTAAATATGTCAGTCTGATATTGAATTATATACTGGTAATTTAGAACTTATCAATAGATGAAGAACTTTGAATTGACTTGCTTTCAAGGTACATGGCCCCTCTATAACTAATTCCACATGCGTTTTGTTTATTGTTTCCCAAAGTTACCACACTGCATTCTGGGCTAACTCCTGCTAAATTGCACTAGGAGGTATTCTTCCTCATTGCAAGAAGAGGCAATTGAACATGTCCCTATGAGGGAATGAACTCCTATCTTCTCCTCAAGATATTTCACCATTCCCAAGAAAGATGCAGCCTCAGATCACTATTTTTTTTAATCTCTCCCACTTCAGGATGATCCCAGTCATTATATATTTTTTTCCTACAGCAAAGGATGTGGTTCACATCTATTGATTTGCTAGCGGTATTTTCATACAGCCATAGTGCCCTACCATCATACTTTCCCTCGCTTCATAGTAGATAGTTTCATATAGCAGTTTTGCATTTTATCATTTGCTCTCAGCATGGCCCTTAGAGCATTTTTCTAAGTACATAGCACCTGTTGTGGCATACCTTTACCTCCAAACTGGCACATTATTTTTATATAGATCTGGCCAGTTCCTAACTCAGCACTCCACGTCTCATTTTCTCACCATGTATATCAGGTGCTTCTCCTTTTACGTGACTGGGGGTGGGGTCAACTATGAGAAGTCTTCTCTTCTTTCACACAGGTTATTTAATTCAGTGGATGCAATCAATGGTACCAAGACAGCCATGACAGCTATGTACACTGCAGACCTTTGCACATGAGGTTTCCTTTATGGCAGGCATGAGGGCTTTTCTGTCCTCCAACTTTTTGGGACATGACTTCTATTATTCATTTTGGCCATCATAGGATGTACCCATTATGGGTATGGAGTACCATCTTTCCATCCCACCTTATAATAGGGAGTCCCTCCAGTAGTGTGTAGTTACCAACAATCTCACAAAAGATAGAGCCTTTGTACCTGCCTTCCCAGTGCAGGTCCTCACCACTAACTCATTCTTGCCTAGATGGGATCAAGCCCTTGGTCTCTTCCCATCCAAGGTACTTGGTCCATATTAGAGGCACAGTGGCATATCAGTGAACTCTTAGTTCTTCATTTGCTTGTCAAATTTGTAAAATTGTCTGACTCCATGACTCTGGATGGTGTACAATATTTAAAACAGTTGAAAACTGAAACCAGCAAATGAACAATAGATGTTTAGGAGAAACTATAAAATTGTAATTCACATATTCACTGAAAGAGGCCACTATACCCCCTGACCCAGGGCCTGGGGGAAGAGCCAGGTTTTCAAGGCTTGTTAAACAAGGTTAGGATAGGGACCATTCCAATGTCTGGGGGGATATTGTTCCAGAAGGCAGGTGCCACAACAGAGAAAGCCCACTTCCTGAGTCCCATTAGAGGACACTGCTTAATTGATGGGACCTGAAGCATCAGGGTGGGATGGTAGAGAAGGAAGGCATGTGGCTGCTGAGAAATAGGGTAGGTCCATCAGATGGGTGTGGGATGGTGAAGAGATAGAGCAATAAGGGGGAGGAAGGTGCTGAAAAGATTTGTGGCCAAACTAATGCCCAGGCCATGTGGAAGAAAAGGGGAAAAGAGGCACCCTCTTGGCCCCTTCAGACTCCTTCAGTTTGCTTTGGATCTATATACCTTATTCAGTTCTGAAGGCAAGAATAAATGCACCACCCACAATTCCTGTTCTGAGCTATTTACATAAAATGAAGTATGTATTAGATCAGAGCTTTCCAAACTGTGTGTCGTGACAAAAAGTGTGTCGCCACACAGAGTCTTGTGTGTCGCCACACAACCCGGAAGCGCTGATCATCATCAGCGCTTCCGGGTTTTCCCGCGGCAACACACCAACAGTGGCGCGCAAAAATCCGAAAGTGGCATCAGCGCTTCCGGGTTTTTGCGCGTTGCCACAACGGCGACACTTCTGGGTTTTCCCACAGCGACACACCAACGGCTGTTGGTGTGTCGCCATGGGACAACTTTGGAAAACCCTGTATTAGATACTTGTAGTCCAGAGAGGATAGGATATTGGGCTGTGCTCATACATACGCACACCCACGCATATACAGTACATGCATGGGTACAGCCACACACCCCGTAACTTTGCACAACTTCGGGTTGTGCGCCAGTTGCGCCCCTCCCTGGATCGAGATGCCCTCCGAACAGTCACTCATGCCTTGTCATCTCCCATATAGATTATTGCAATGCGCTCTACATGGGGCTACCCTTGAAGAGTATCCGGATGCTTCAGCTGATCCAGAATGTGGCCGCGCAGGCAGTTATGGGTGCGATAAGATCAGCTCATGTAACACCACTGCTGCGCGAGCTGCATTGGGTACCAGTTTGCTTCCGGGTCCAATTCAAGGTGTTGGTTATCACCTTTAAAGCCCTACATGGCATAGGACCAGGGTACCTGAGGGACCATCTCATCCCAATTACATCTACCCGCCCCACCCGGTCATGCAGAGAGGGCATGCTTCGGACCCCATCAATGAAGGAATTTCATTTGGCGGGGTCCAGGAGACGTGCCTTCTCTGCGGTAGCACCCGCCTTGTGGAATATCTTGCCCCTGGAGGTGAGACAGGCGCCTTCGCTCGTGGCCTTCAGAAAGTCTTTAAAGACCTGGTTCTGCCGCCTTGCTTAGGACAAAGGAGGTAATAGTTCCTCCTGGGGGTAGTTAGCCCTGTAATACCCTCCTTTTTTAAGATCTTCCCATCCTCTGGATTCTTATCTATTTATTATTATATTGTATTTTTAAGTGTATAGGTTTTTAATATTAATTTTAATGTTGTAAACCACCCAGAGTCTGTCGTGGAGATGGGCGGTGATAAATTTGAATAATAAATAAATAAATAAACTTCATCCCTAAGCCACACAGATATACACTTCCCTTCATATCAGCATGCAAGAACGGGAAAACTGAAATTCAGGAAAATGAGACTATTATGAGGAATTGCATGAGGCGCAATGGGAGGTGTCTGAGAACAACCCAGGTCTCATGAGTCACATATTGCCCTCACAAGTTTACAGCCCCTAACATATGATGATCCTACATGCACATGGCCTTGTGTGCAATGTCCTTGGCAAATGGTGGTAAAAACAGAGCTTATCATTTATTAGAGCTTCCATGTGAACGTTGAACTGGGTTGGTGATGTAGTGAGTAAATCACAGTCCCACTATAGAACATACGAAGTACAGGAAAATGTACAAGATAGGAACAGCATGTTGCTAAATAAAGCCTCTAGCCAGGGGAGAGATATTCAGCTGACAACAGGGAAAAGAAGGAAACAGGCCAACTCATCAAAGATACTGTAAGCAGGTGTTTGAGTCCCCTAAGAGGAGAAAGCCCAAGTCAAAACCTGAAGGGAATGGAGAATAATTTTTAAAATGACCTGTTAACCCTTTTTCATTTCTTTAGTTTTAGAGCCAGAGTGCTCCCCACACCAAAATGATATAGAGAGGCAGCAAACAGGACGCTGTAGAGGCCCTGCTAGGCCCAAAACACATGGTGCAGATCCAAGCCATGTAGTCTGGTTATTTGAGGCAAGCAAACCGTAGAAGCCATGGTTATTGCTCCATCACTCCTGGAAAACCCCGTGGTTCCATCCTGTTGAGGCTGCAGCTACACACTGTTATTTTTTTTAAAAAAAACTTTTTTTTTTTTTGCTTTTTATCCTTCCGCAAGCTATTCTGTCCCACGAGTGCAGCACCAGTAAGGGCACTGAAAGCCCTAACAGGCAGGCTTTTTATCATACCAGGCTTTCCAGTGGTTTTATAATGAGGGTAATATCTGATGAGAAGATATTGATGAGAAGGGCGTGGTGGCTCAGTGGGTAAGACACCAGGCTTGTCGATCAGAAGGTCGCAAGTTCGGAGGTTCTAATCCCTACCCCGCGTGACGGAGTGAGCTCCCGCACTAGCTCCAGCTCTTGCCAACCTAGCAATTCGAAAGCATGCAAATGCAAGTAGATGAATAGGTACCACTTCGGTGGGATGGTAACAGCGTTCCGCGTGCGTCATGCCGGCCACATGACTGTGGAAGCGTCTTCGGACAACGCTGGCTCTTCGGCTAACAAACGGAGATGAGCACTGGCCCCTAGAGTCGGACATGACTGCACAAATGTGCGGGGGGAACCTTTACCTTTACCTAATATCTGATGGGGTCAGTTCTCTGCTAGTCTAAAGCAACTTTTTAAAGTTTTTCTTTTTGAAATGGTGCCGCTTTTAAAGCTTGCTGGTGCATTGTTTTCTGCCACAGGAAAGGCAGCCATGGTGGCAGGAAAAGTGGCAAAATAATGGCAGCAGAAGAAAGGGACAGGAGCAGCAACTACAATAAGAGTTGCACCAAAGGGAGGCCAACGTACTCCAGAACCTTGAGTGTGGTCCCCTAAGACCTGACACGGCCACTGGGGTGCCTCAAGGGCAGACATGCAGGCTCTGTACTTGTTTCTGACAGAGCAAGATCTGAGGTGACTTCTACTTGCATCAGTGTCCTACCAGAGGCTACTTATCACAATGACCATAAGATATCTGCAGCATGAGAAGCGTTCTGAATATCAAGTCCAGAGAGCATGAATCCAAGAGTGCAATTACGCTCATTTCTGTTTGGTGACTTGTCACTGGTATATGACTATGGAGCACTATGTTGTGCCCTATAGGCCTATGGTTTCATCCAGCCACAGAGCAGAAGCCTTCTTCATACTTTGTTGCACCAAACATTAAGAACCGGGAACAGGAAAACAGAACTAATGCACATGAGATGTTGGAAACCAGGCTTGCATATATGCCCTTCACACCCTGTTCAAATGGACCTCCACAATTGTTGCAGCGTAGAGAGATTTTGTTTCACATTCCAGCTAATCAGTCAGCCATACAGGTAGTCTTCGTTTAGCGACTGCCTCATACAGTGATCGTTCGCAGTTACGACAGTGGTGAAAAAGTAACTTTGCAATCAATCCTTGCATTTACAACCTTCGCAGGTCTGTAAAGCAAAGGAAAGCTGAAGTAAGACCATAAGCACAGTTTCACTTAGTGACTGCTTCACTTAATGACTGAGTTGCTGGTCCCTATTGTGGTCGCTAAACAAGGACTACCTGTACTTTCTTCCAGCATCCTCTTCTCTAGGATTGCTCAATCTGCTGTTTCTCCAGATGTTTTTGACTATGAATATTGAAAATTACAATACCTACACATCTAGAGGGTTCCAGTTTGGAATGGGCAATTCTATGCCATCCCCTTTTCTCCCTGATTTTCAGTCTTTACTGGGCTGATTTGGGGGGGGGGTTGTGTGTGTGTTTATTTGATATATGTTCCTCAAGGTTTTTTAAATCTTACATATCTCAAAGTTCTATTAAGCATGGCACGTAATTTCTCTTGCTTATGAAAGGCACCATTTTTGGTGACATAAGGATATGAAATTCAGATGAGTCTGTTTATTGTATGGTGCTGATTGGGAGGTATGATGAATTCTGGAGAGAGGAGCAAAGCATCCTAAGCAGGACTTATCTCTTAAGCCTTCCTACACAGACTGCTTTCTGCTAGAACATAGCTTTCCAAACTGTGTGTCGTGACACTTTTGTGTGTCGCAACACATAGTGTGTCGCGAAGCAGCGGGGGCGTGCACGGCGGGGGCGCGGGCGGCGGCAGTGTGCACAGTGGCGGCGGCAGCGGCGCGCCATCAGTGCTTCTGCGTTTTAGCGAGGCCGCTGCCGCCGCCGTGCACGCTGCCGCGCCCCCCCGCTGCCGCCGTTGGTGTGTCGCCAACGGCGGCAGTTTGGAAAGCACTGTGCTAGAAACTCATGTTTAATATCTGCAGCTTTGGCCTGTGGTCTCTGCTAGAACTTTCATTTCCATTCCCTCACCAAGGTGGTGGGCCAGTGAGAAAAGGACTGGCTCTCAGTCCTGAAGCCCCTGGCTGGAAAGCGGCTGTCAGAAAGAGCCAACAACAACCCAAGAACCCCATGAGGATGGTATTCATACCCAAACTTTTTGGGGCTCTCTGGAGTTCAGCTAAAGGTCTGTCTTTCAAATGGTTGCTTATTTGTGTCCTCCTCAGATTTGCTCCCTGCCCAAAAGGCCCCCAAGCAACATCTGAAGAGGAAGGAAAAAATCCTTCAGAGAAGGAAGTCAGGGCACGTCCAGTTACTGGATAATAATAGCACATTGAGTGCTTTTCAATTAACTGAGCTGATTATTAGGACACTAGTAAATTATGACATAAAGGCATGATGATTAAAAAATTTTGCAGCCATTATCTGGACTGATTTACTCAACTCAAAGAATTAACCCTGCTATTAAAAAAAGGTGGATATTGCAGGCCAATATCCTGGGGAAGAAGAGGACGAGGCTTGAAGAACCACAACTGAAAAATATTGAAGACAGGAGCGAAGAAGGGAATATTGGAAAGGACAGGAAAGGAGGGAGATGGAATACCTCAGCACTCGCGCCATGGTGAGGTTTCGGCGGCTCGCTTTAGGATCGGCTGGGAGGAATGGTTTTGCCTTCCTAGTAGCTTAATCTTAATACCGGATAAACCTGGCGTCCCTCTAAATATCAGACGTTTGGATACGGCCAGCTTTGCCTCTGATTAGAAACATGTGTTTGCCTGCTGAAGATGATAAATAGGGGTAGAAGCAATTCCCCACCCCCTCCCCGCCTCCGGGTCTTTTCTAAGGCAGCAAAAGATCCTCGTAGCAAGGAGCAGCGGCAGCTTGAGGGCAGCATTTCCATCCTGAAGCACAGGGCCGAGGCGCCTCGTAAAAAATCTAAACCTTCGAAGGGTGGAGGAGGCGGCCGATCTGCACACGCAGCTATCAAGGTGAGGGCAAGGAAGAGCCACTTCCGTGCATTTCGGGCTGAGAAGGGGCGCCGTGAGAAAGTATATATGGAAAATAAAGCGGTGGTGCTTCCCCATCTGTTATTTAAAGCTGCCCACAGTTCCGCAGCAGCGAAATGCATTCTGTGGTTTTTCTACAGACTATGGTCCTCCTGCACATTCGAAGTTTGTCGGTAGGATTTTTAAACGTGAGGAGGATTGTGCGTTAAAAACGGCTTTATGTAGGGAAGATGGATAAGTTTATTGCCAGGAGTTTATAAGTCGGGATTCCATCCAATTTTCATATTAGTCTCTGACAGTTTTTAAAACATTCACATATACATTCCTAAATACATCTTTTTCTTAAAATTTTCTCCCTCTCCCTCCCTCCCTCCCTCTCTCCCCGCCCATCTCCCCCAATGGGGAAATACATTTTTCTCATTTCTAAATGTACTTTATAACAAAGTATATATTTTTGCATATACCTTAGAATGAAAACAAATCATGGCAAAATTCAGCAAATAGCAAAATCCATGTTCCAATCCATGCATGAGTCGAAGAGGTTGAGATCAGGTTTGTTTCCTTTTAATACAGAAAATAAAATTATAACCACAATCTCTAAAATTGTTTAAATGTACAGTATATAGATTGATACTTATTCACAAAAACATGTATATCTTGTCTTTAGATATGAGAAATTGTAAGAAAAACTACAGTCAACAAAACAGTAAAACAGCTTAATACAGTTAAAAAGTATTTAGTCAACAAAAAAGAATAAAGAAATAGAAACCATTGAAAAAAAATTCCTATTTTCTACACAGGAGGGCACATCCAAACAAATAATAGGGCTGTATCTGTCTATTATGTTTATTTTCTAAGAATGCTATGGATCCCACATGAGTTTCAGACACATTCTTGGAAATAAAATTCATATCGGAGCCCCGTCTTTTGTCTTTCAGTATGCCAGTTTCCCTTCTTTCAAATTAAAAAAAATCTAAAACTTAAAAGTTGATATAGGAAAAAAGATTCGTGAATGGAAGAGACAGACTCCTAAACATATTACTATCCCCAGATATTAGTTAAGAACCCATTTTTCTGCCAACTAAGATGCTTCCCCTTCACCATTATATCCACTTCCCAACCCCTCCAAAACAATATAATGTTGATCTGTGACTTCTGCATTTCTGCCAACCTTGGAATGATGAGAATATGCAGGAATCGCCATCAGCCAATCAGTACTGCCTCCAGCTGACCAGTAGGAAGCTGCAGAGATTGTTGTTCAGCCCCTCGCTCCACACAAAAAATGAAATAAACATTCCTGGCCCACTTCTCTCTATATTTCCAGGATAGGCTATTTGCATTTGCCTCGTTTTTAGAAAATGTGAATACTTACTAAGGGATTGTTGTGAACAGCCAAGCCATCCTTTCTCTGCTGCATTCTGCAGCCCCTATGATGGTGAGAAAATGGCATTTTGGCAGCGGCTGATACATTTCAGACAGTGCTTACAGATAGGCGATAGGAGAAAGTTGTGGAGCTATCTGGGGTGGAAGAAAGAGAAATGGTTGCTTTGAGTCCAGGGCTGAGGAAAGAGTTCCTGCTACTGGAAAAATGTACTGCCTCTATTAAGCTTTGCAGAACTGCATGATTACAAAGGAAAAACACATTTGTTTCAGTTGCAAATAAACTTAAAAGGAGCCAAAGGGAAAAAAAAAAGTAGTCTTCGATCTGCTGTGTGAATGCATGGGTCTAAAGCTGCTTCTGAAACCACACAAAGCCCTCTCGTGGAGATACCCTGAGAAATATATTGGGGAATAAACTTTCTTGGGGTTTTATCATGGTCCCATTTTGTCTACTACTGAAATTAGCATACTATATAGAAATATTCTTGAAGGGGTCTTTTGATTATGCAAAAACTTTGACCTGAGAAAAAATACAGACCACAGAAAAAGCAGCTAAAATTGATCTACAAGGTTTTATAATACTACTATAACATTGGGGCTCAAGTGTATAATAACAGAATATGGTAAAAAAAAGTGAAATACTCAAACCTAGTTGAAACCATTAAATCTTTTTACTGAGTTTTACTTTGTTCCATGGCCTTGGTTAGTAAATTTTTAACCATTCTATAGAGCATTCAAATAATCTTGAAGAAGATTGTCTAACAGGACAGTTCTATTCATCTGCCACTTAGAGGACCCACACAGGAGGTCTTGGTGGGTACCCAACCCTTTTTTATGTGTGTGCAATGCATGCAACCAGAGGGGCATGGTGGCTCAGCGGGTAAGACGCCAGGCTTGTTGATTGGAAGATCGCAAGTTTGGAGGTTCGAATCCCTAGCCCTGCATGCAGAGTGAGCTCCCACACTAGCCCCAGCTCTTGCCAACCTAGCAATTCGAAAGCATGCAAATGCAAGTAGATGAATAGGTACCACTTCGGTGGGTAGGTAACAGCGTTCCACACGCGTCATGTGGCCACATGACCGTGGAAGCGCCTTCGGAGAACGCTGGCTGTTTGGCTAGCAAACGGAGATGAGCACCGGCCCCTAGAGTCGGACACGACTGCACAAATGTGCGGGGGGAACCTTTACCTTTACTAATGCATGCAACACATGTTAAAAAGGGACAGGGATTCAATCACCTGGTCATGTTTGCCATTTTGACACTATTGAACCTCCCTCCCATGGATGACCCTGCTGCCACCCCTAACATAGCACCCTTCAAATGTGCTAGAACTACAATTTCCAGAATACCAAACCAGCCAGTTCAAAAAGAATTGTACTCCCATTGTAGTTGGAAATGGCTGCTATGTCTGTATTCCATATTAGTCCATGTAAGAGGGTACTGACAGTGCAGTGTAACTTAACTAACTTTCACTTTGTCAGTCAACAGTATCTACTGTAGGCAAAGCCCTAAAGATATTACTAATGCAGATTTATCAACATACTGGACAGGAATAAACATCTTTAAAAGTTTAAACCTCCTTTGCTACTACTTCACTCATGCCTAGTCACATCAACACTTGACTATTGCAATGCGCTCTTCAAGGGGCTGCCCTAGAAGATCACTCGGAAGCTTCAGCTGGTCCAGAATGCAGCAACCCAGCCAGTATTGGGCACACCACAGTACGCCCATGTAACACCTCTGCTCTGTCAGCTCCACTGGTTGCCAGTCTGATTCTGGGTATGATTCAAGCTGCTGGTTATTACCTATGAAGCCCTACATGGCATGGGGTCTGGTTATTTGAGGAACTGCCTATCTCCTATGGTTTCTGCCTGGCAGAATATGTGTCGGCAGGGGTGGTGCCTTCTGGCTCCCTTTGATTAAACAATGTCATCTATCAGTTTGCTGGAAGTGTGCCTTCTCTGTTGCTGTGCTTGCCCCTTGGATTCGGATTCCGTCCTTAAATCCACGTGGCCTCCACCCTGTTGGCGTTCTGTAAAGCCTTGAAGACCTGGTGAGACGGATGGGGCCCCTTGACGGGTTTGTCTGTTATTTTTGGTTTTGGCTATGTATCGTGCCCAGATCCCATCTTGCTTTTGGTTTGTACTGGTTTTTATGTTCTTATTTGTCAACCACCCAGAGTCATCTGGAATTGGAGGGTGTCCAAATTGAATGAATGAATTAAATAAATAAATAAAAACATTTTTCCAATTAAAGAATAGGGTCAGTGCCACAAAATGATTATAACTCATAGAAATTCATCTCTGTCGTTTTCCATGTCATGAACTAGAACGTGCACACAGATGAAATCCATTTTCTGCTTGAGATAGTGCTGCCTAGTAGATGTTGACAAGATTTCCCAGGGTCTGTCACTACCACAAAAGTTTTTAAAAAGTCTTCTTTGTAAAGGTCTGAAGCAGCAGAAGGTCTGAACTCATATTGGTTATTTAAAGAATAATCTTTATTAATTCATTTTTAGATGGAAAAAATTCCCTTTTGTAACATTGCCATTAAAGCCTTGAAAATATCATACAGTAGTATCTTTTTTGTGATAATTTTCTGTTATGTTGGGTCTTTAAATGAATATGAAGCATTATATTATTAATTTGGTTTTTATATGAGGGTTGAATGAAAAGGAATGCCTCTACCTCTGTAACTTTAGTTTAAACAGGAATATTTTAATAAATGAAACAGGAAAATAATCTTTGAAATAAGTTCTTTTGTTATTAATTAATTAATTTATTATTTGGATTTATCCCCGCCCATCTCTACCGTGGTAGACTCTGGGCGGTTTACAACCACAATATAAAAGATAAAACCTATACATTTAAAACTACTATAAAAATAAAAAATAAAAATCCAAAAGATGGTCTGTTCTTAAAAGGAGGAAACCACTAAGCCAACCACCCCCAGGAGGAACTATTTACCTGTATTTACTTCTTTACATAATCACCACCATTTGCTGCACACTTGGGCCAACAATGGACAAGCTTCTTAAGCCATCATGAAAGAATTCCATGCTTTGTCTCTTCAACCAGGTCCTGACAGTCCTACAGAATCTACTTCTTCAACCTCTGCCACTTTGACACAACGATTAAGCAGAGTTCAAAAGCACAAGAAGGAACTTTTGCTGCCGCATGACAACACTAGGCCTCACACCTCACAAGCCACCTAAGGGGCAGTTGCAAAGTTGGATCTCACAATTTTACCCCATCTGCCATACAGTTCAAACTTGGTGCCAGGTGACTTCTACTTTTTTCCAAAATTGAAGGAACACCTTCGTGCGCATCTGTTTAACTCAAATGAAGAGGTGGACCAGCCCCCCTGCCTTACTTTTCAATTAAAAAATAATAATTTTAAAGCAAGATTTAAAAAGAAGCTAACATGGTACAAAGCAAAGCACAAACCTACCAAATCATCATTATTTCCAAGAATTACTTGGATTTAACATACTGTAGGCCCTGTAGGCATTTTTAGAAAATAAAAATGGTGAACGGCTGCAGCTCAGAACTTCGATTTTCAATGTGCCACTGTACTTGCTGTAATAGTAGTAGTAGCAGTAATGGAGCTTGTAGTGAACATCCTGGGGGCTAGACAGAGTGACAGGGATAAGTCTTATTGGCGTATCTTCTGATAAATGCATTTTGTGACTGAACTGACTTTTGTCAGATTTTTTTTCCTTTTCAATATGAAAGTCGTCTCCCCAGGAGCAACCATTTTCTTTGAGCTCCAAAATAATGCTTGAAAATGGTTTATTGTGCTACTGGACTGAAAATGTTAAGGATCCCTGCTTTATTTATTCATTTTATGTACCCATCCTTGTGATAGTGTCCTACTTCCAAGGGGTGAGAAATTTCAAGAGTGCTACTGCAATCCAGTCCAATGGTTGCATTTCCTTGGAAGAAGAAACCTATGCTTGATGGCATTTCTGTAATCTTAGGTTTCTATGCAGTGAGTATAAAATGTCAGCTTAATGCATTAACACCATAAAAAAAAGTTCCTCAACACCAGATGATTTCTGTAGAAAGCAAAACCTCTTCTTCAGCGCAGAGTGTCTGAAAATGCTGGTTAGGCTACTCCCCACTCCACTGCTCTATTACCATAAATTGAGAAGTCACCTTTCATTCATGCAATTCTTAGGACACGGCCGTGAAAGAGCGTGGCCAATCACCAGTGTTCAATCACAATATTACAAACTCTTCTGATAAGAGCAACATGGCAAAGTAGTCAACGTTACTTTCCAGATTTTGTGGTTGGGGCTGAACTAACTGCTCTTTTTTAACAGGAACATAGAACATCTATATAGTATAAGATGATAAAAATAAAGCCTGTCCTCATGACTTTTATGTCAGCACAATGATGGTTGGATGATTCTAGAAGACAGTATAAATCACTAGTGAGGAAATGACTTAAATGAGAAATAAAGATCCAAAAGCCCTTTTTAATTTATCAGCTCAACCCCTTGGATAGCCAAAGTACTGTATATATACTTTGAGTTCTAGTCCTGCCTTAGGCATGAGAGCCGGCTAGGTGACCTTGGGCCAGTCACTCTCTCTCAGCCCAACTCACCTCACAGGGTGGTTGTTGTGGGGAAAATAGGAGGAGGAAGGAGTATTAGGTATGTTCGCCACCTTGAGTTATTTATAAAAATAATAAAAGGTGGGATATAAAATAAAAAAATAAAATAAAATAATATACATACATACTGTACATACATACATACATACACACATACATAAATACAATAACAAGTACTGGTTGACTATTTGCTAAGATTTGATGTGGATATTTGTACTTTTTTTTAATCTGTTCAATAGTGTCCAATTCTTGGAGACTGCCTGGACCAGTCCCCGCAGTTTCCTTGGCAAGGTTTTTCAGAAGTGGTTTGCCCTTGCCTCCTTCCTAGGGCTGAGAGAGAGTGACTGGCCCAAGGTCACCCAGCTGGCTTTGTGTCCAAGGCGGGACTAGAACTCACCGTCTCCTGTTTTCTAACCTGATGCCTTAACCACTACACCAAACTGGCTCTCCATTTTTATTATAAGAACATTCTTATAGGATAGCCTTCTAGGAAGGAAAATAGATTCCTTTCAGCAGTTGTATGGCAAATATATATTTCGTTGAAGTACTGAGTTTGTCTAGAGCATAGCTTTCCGAAATGTGTGTCACGACACAATACTGTGTCGCCTCTGGGGCCCAGGTGTGTCACGTCAAAACCCGGAAGCGCTGATGGCGCGCGGCTGCCGCGGGCCATCAGCGCTTCCGGGTTTTCGCACGGCACACCAGGACACCGCTGCCGCCACTGCTGCGGCGCGCAAAAACCCGGAAGCGCTGCCACTGCCACTGCAGCACTTCTGGGTTTTTGAGCACCGCCACAGCGGCGGTGCTTCTGGGTTTTCTTGCGCGCCGTCGGTGTGTCACCAACGGGAAAAGTTTGGAAAGCTTTAGAGATATCTTAGGGTTATTGTTGAGAACAGTTTCTCACATGATAGATGGTCAATAGCGTGTTCCAAGTATTGCAAAGACATCATATCAAAAAGATAATAAAAGTGGCTAGACTGAAATTTAGAATATGCACAGATCTACCTCCTTATTTTCATTATATGTTTTACTGGCTTTTCTTTCTGTCCAAAACATTTAGCCAGATCTTGCTGTGCTTTGCCCCAAGCATTTATCACATTTCCTTGTGACAGGAGAACAGAAAACAGCATTTGCAGTTACCCCTAAGTTGATTAAACTTTTTGAAGTTCAGTGGCAGATCAACAAAAACCAGCAACAGAAAATTCATTAAAAAAATATGAGAAGAGGAAGTTGTGCAAAATGGGGTAATTAATCTTGCAATAAAAATAATTGTTTACAGTTAAAATTAATGTAACATGTATTCCTCAGCAGATAATAAATTATGGGTTTTCTCATTAGCATTTGAATTGATTTCCTCTAATTTCGGAGAAACGCTTGAGCATGTGACCAGATTAAGTTTAATTGGACTACAGCTGGTACTGATTGTGGGTGGATAGAGGTAAGAGGTTTTCTGACTGAGTGGCCATTTTGGCCTTATGTTTTGTTATCCCTTTCCCTCTTCAGCCTTTGTTTAACACTTAGATATCATAAAAAACAGTGGACTGGTTGAAGCTATTTGGCTGTCTTCTCCAGCTTCTTGTTCTCCAGATGTGATTCTCTGTGGGTAAGTGTGTGTGGTGAGAGGCAGAGAAAGAATAAATATAATTATTTCATACTGGGTTATGGAGGGACCTGTCCACATAAATCAGTGTAATATAGAATAATGTTGTTTTTTAAATAATAGACATTGCAGTTTCTATTTTTGAAATCTAATGCGATCATCCTATACATAGGTTGTATTCAACTGGGTCAGTCAGCTGACTGTACGGCATCTGCCAGAGAAGATGATTCTTCTCCTTTTCTGAACCTTCTTGCACTCCTTTGAAAATGGCTCAAGGGGATTGGAAGGCCCTCTGGGAAGGTTTTGGTAGCACATGAAGGAGATACTGAAAGGAGCTTTTGAGGCCAGTGTTCTCTCCATGAGCTTGATGCTCAGGATGGTGAATTATCAAACTTAGCCCAATGCTCTTTTACTACTCATTGCCATGATTGCTTCTAAACTAAAGCTGTAGCAATTTTATCCCTTTTCGACCCTGAGGGCACCTTCATGATTACACTCATAAATAAACTACAATTTAGAAAAGAATGGTAATTCAGTTTAAACCCACACACCGATTAATCACTGAACGAAGACATGGAGGATAATGCAAGATGATAGTAGTTTCTGTCAACTTGATCATAGCATGGACTGACTACTGCTGAGGATTTTAGGAGCTGTAGTTCAGTACATCTGGACATTAGTGGGAAAGGCTGAATTAGGTAATCTGACTGGGATTCAGATGATACTTTGGCTGTGCAGATTCAGATTCAAAGGGGAAAAGGGAATTTGGAGCGTGCTGCCATGTTCTGTCTGCCTGTCCTGACTTCGAGTGAAGGAACACACTGAGACTTGATGTAATAGCTCTAGTGTCTTATTGTTCTACTCTGCTGGACAGAATCCAGCTAAACTAAAATGAACTAGTGATGCTCAGAGAAAAGGCCCATGAAACTAGGGCGGGGCCTTCTTTAGCCTCTTGGGAGGAAAGCAAAGCGATTCAGTACTGCGCATGCGTTGATCCCCCTGGAGGGAGCCCCCTCCTTCTCCACCAGTTATCTCCCTGACACCGCCTAAGGGTATGACAGACACAGAAGCAGGTTTGTTTGCTTCTCCCCACCGTGCATAATCGCCACTATTTTCCCCACCACTCTCAAGAGCAGGGTTTCTTAAACTTTTTGCTCTCAGGACCCCTTCCCACCTTTAAAAATTATGGAGGAGCCCAATAGAGCTTTTATTTGTATGGGTTATATATATCAATATTTACCATATTAAAAATTAAAATTGACACATTCATAGAATATTAATTTATTGAATCATGTAAAAATAACAATATTAAACACATTATATATTAACATAAATAAAATATTGATAAAATAAAAACCCTATGTTTTTAACAAGTTAAAAATAATGAGAAGAGTGACATTGTTTAAATTTTTGCAAATATCTTTAACATACAGCAAATAATTTTGATTTTGCGGACTACTGAAATGGCCTTGGGGTTCTTCCAGGTGGACCCTGGTTTGGCCATATATGCCCAAAATCTTGCCTAAACATCAATCTTTCATGAGATTCTGAAATTTTACAAGAATTCAAGAATGCAGCCATTTTAATTGTTTTACCTTCTTAAAAAAAAAATTTAATTTAATTTTGGGATCCTGTGCACACACGTACCTTGATGTTCATAAATACCACATTGCTGTTCCTTGGCTAATGCAATGATCCTTTTGATAAACTAAAGTAGAAAATAAGACACTCTTCTGCTTTCAGGGATGCTGGGAACCAGTGTAACATTTTCTTTGGATCCCAGTTTTGCTAAAGAACATCATAACTGTTAATTGAAAACATAAAATATATTTCAGCCATTAATTAAAAAATCCACATTTTTAAAGTAATAAAATAACAAAAGAATAAATAACACATTCCTTGTAGACGTCTGTAGGGAAGTCATTACTGATAATTTATATTTATATAATATGGAAAGCATGATTTGAAATTAATCTGGTCCTTTCTCTGAAATAAAACTCTATCCAGAATAAATGAACTATTTCCCATTCCCAGACAAACCATCCATCAATAGTACCTCCACTATATCAGAATTCAGTGTCAGTTTCTTGGCTGTGCAACCATCACTGTCCCCCAGGACAAGGTATTTGCTGGGCTGGCTTGATAGTTGCTGCCTTACTATATGTATGAGGTTAGCCTTGCAAACCTGGTTTCTTATGGTTTTCTCGCTGATCACAAATCATGGTTTTTAAATTCAGAGATCAGGCAAAATCAGACTTACACCTGAATTCTCTAAACTGATACATGCTATCTATGGCCAAAATCATGTATGTTTTCTGCAATTCCACAGAAATGCAGGGAGGGCTCAGAATGTGACACTAGATATCTTCCTTCCTTCCTTCCTTCCTTCCTTCCTTCCTTCCTTCCTTCCTTCCTACCTACCTACCTACCTACCTACCTACCTACCTACCTACCAACCTACCACATGGTCATGATCAGAAGCAAAAGTGTAACGTTTTACTGGTCAGAGATGTGGATTATTAATTTATTTTTATTTATTTATTTATTTATTTATTTATTTATTTATTTATTTATTTATTTATTTTCTATCCCGCCTTTATTATTTTTATAAATAACTCAAGGTGGCGAACATACCTAATTCTCCTTCCTCCTCCTCTTTTCCCTACAACAACAACCCTGTGAGGTGAGTTGGGCTGAGAGAGAGTGACTGGCCCAAAGTCACCCAGCCGGCTTTCATGCCTAAAGTGGGACTAGAACTCTCAGTCTCCTGGTTTGCTATTGGCTCCTTCCTAGGGCTGAGAGAGAGAGGGACTGGCCCAAGGTCACCCAGCCGGCTTTCATGCCTAAGGCAGGACTAGAACTCTCAGTCTCCTGGTTTCTAGCCTGTTGCCTTAACCACTAGACCAAACTAGCTTCTATCCCTTCTAGGCAACTGGTGGCCTTTTCCATGAATGGGAGAATTAGAATAAACAACAAACAAATTATGCAGTTTGTTGAACTGATATAAAATTTAGGTTTTCAAGATGGAGAATTTGAATTGGCATAGAGAAAATGTACCTCTGCAATCAGACTGTCAAATCAGCTTGTTTCTTATTTATTTCACTTCCACTTGCATTAACACAGAAATAATTTCTGTTGTGTTTCTGTATTGTGTGATTTTAAAAATGTATGAAAATTCCCATTTAAATAGAGATTTTAATACAGATTTTAATATTCTTTCTCTCACTGCTAAATATATTCTCACAATATTATAATATTTTGATACCTTTTTGAGAAATATGTTGCTGCTTCTAGAAAACTGATATTCCAATGAATAGCTCCGTTCAGCCAGTACTTCAGTCCAGGAAGTTTGATTAAGTCAGTTTACATCAAAATTTGTCAAGGTTGAATTGCTCAGGTATGTCTACTTGTAACACAGTAGTCTACTGCAGCATTTCTAACTGGTTGACTTGCCAAGATAGGGTTTTTTCCCCCTCCTCTAATTTCCCAGACTGTATATATTAAATCTTTCATTCGCTACAAAATGTGTTACCCTTTATTTCTCTCTCCTTTTCCTTTGCAAGAGAACTATAATCCATAGTATTTGTTGGGCTGCAAGTAGCAGTGGGATGATCATAAACCAAAATACAAGTACATGTACATTTTCCTAGCAAATGAAGTGCAATGTTGTTTCAAAGCTGCCTTTTCACCTCATTACAGGGTCAGCAGAGTGGTGAGTGATGCCATGGTTGACCTAGCACCACTATGCCCACAAATGTTACTATGTGTTCCCCTTTTTACTTCCCGGCTAAAACACAGGGAAGCAGCTTAATATGAAATTCATGTTGTGCTGACAGATTTAGAAATTGCCATAATCTGGAACAGACAGCAAGCCAAGTTTACAGATAAATCAGGCACATACCACTCCCTTATATTTGTAAGTAATGACATTCTCAGTTAAGAGGGTAATATTTTGATTGGATGGAACTGCTGTCCATCAACAGAAGGCGAATATACACTGGGATGAGTCTAAATATTAATGACCAGCTTCAGAGCCCGCACATTGTGCATTTCAGTATGTTTTATGTCTTGCGTCTGTATGGGTGGGGAGGACCAAGTTAGGACACCGGCAATAGGGAGGAGATGGGTCCAGCTGCTGTGCTTCATGTGGAACACTTGAGGATCTGAATGCTCTTAACTTGTAAATCAAAAGGCAGGAAATGAACAAGATTCCAAACCTGAGACACCCCAGTTTGGCTGGCCTTTCCAAGCCATTAAATAAATAGCTGTCACCCAAATCATCCAGGTGATAAAACATGCCACTGACGGAAACATTTACAAGAATAGGCCAACAAAGGTTTTGCTTTACAACCTACTCTGAAATGCTTCAGTGATTCTTGGTACCCATGCTGAGGAGACTGTTATACTGAAACGAAACCCGTTGGTGAAGTATAAGTATCTAGATCACATGTCACCTTGGCATGTTCTTTCACCCTCCATTGACTAGTCCGTTTCACATTTATTTCGTGTTGTACCACACCTGACAGAAACCTCTCTCAGATTTATAGGTATATGCAAAGTCATGCAAACTAAAAAATAATTAATTATTAACGCTGACCTAGATTAAGAAAAGAAAAGATGGTGACACTTTTTTTTGCAGAAAATATCATGCATTTTTATACAAGTCCTTACTAAATAGTTGGCATCTGCCACTGAAAATTATGGTTTGCATTAGCCATCAAACAGTTTAAATTGCTTGTGAAACACAATTTCTCTAAAATACTCTGAGACAGACTCCCCAGGGATAATGGGGAAGAAGGAGACATGGGTGGTGAAGTGGGGTGTCCTTTTCAGTTCAATTTTACTTCATTGGTAATTTTACTGGAATGTGAAACTGACATCCAGGCCAATCCTATATTTAGTCCTCTTTTTTTTTTTGGTGCCTTTGCTTTTTTAAAAAATTAGTTAACTTTATTTTAGAGCTTACACAAACTTTTCATGTGCTTCCTGCCTCAAAGTAGAAGGAAACAGCACTGTCAGTTTTCGAGAACTGGAATCATGGAAACAGGGGAACCTGTGGGCTGCCCCCCCCCCGACCCTCCTTTGGGCTGACAGCATAGGCTGACTGTCCCTGCTGTAGAGGAAGATATTCCAAAATTGGGGTGCCACTAGTGAAAAAAATCCTCACATCTATATCTGCTTGTTATACCACTTGAGTGGGACCTATAAACAAAGGCCTCCGATGAGGGATTTTGGAAAGGTACAGTGGGGCAAAAAAGTATTTAGTCAGCCACCAATTGTGCAAGTTCTCCCACTTAAAAAGATGAGAGAGGCCTGTAATTGATATCATAGGTAGACCTCAACTATGAGAGACAAAATGAGAAAACAAATCCAGACAATCACATTGTCTGATTCGGAAAGAATTTATTTGCAAATTATGGTGGAAAATAAGTATTTGGTCACCTACAAACAAGCAAGATTTCTGGCTCTCACAGACCTGTAACTTCTTCTTTAAGAGGCTCCTCTGTCCTCCACTCATTACCTGTAGTAATGGCACCTGTTTGATCTTGTTATCAGTATAAAAGACACCTGTCCACAACCTCAAACAGTCATACTCCAAACTCCACTATGGTGAAGACCAAAGAGCTGTCGAAGGACACCAGAAACAAAATTGTAGACCTGCACCAGGCTGGGAAGACTGAATCTGCAATAGGCAAGCAGCTTGGTGTGAAGAAATCAACTGTGGGAGCAATAATTAGAAAATGGAAGACATACAAGACCACTGATAATCTCCCTCGATCTGGGGCTCCACGCAAGATCTCACCCCGTGGGGTCAAAATGATCACAAGAACGGTGAGCAAAAATCCCAGAACCACACGGGGGGACCTAGTGAATGACCTGCAGAGAGCTGGGACCAACGTAACAAAGGCTACCATCAGTAACACACTACGCCGCCAGGGACTCAGATCCTGCAGTGCCAGACGTGTCCCCCTGCTTAAGCCAGTACATGTCCGGGCCCGTCTGAAGTTTGCTAGAGAGCATTTGGATGATCCAGAAGAGGATTGGGAGAATGTCATATGGTCAGATGAAACCAAAGTAGAACTGTTTGGTAGAAACACAACTCGTCGTGTTTGGAGGAGAGAGAATGCTGAGTTGCATCCAAAGAACACCATACCTACTGTGAAGCATGGGGGTGGCAACATCATGCTTTGGGGCTGTTTCTCTGCAAAGGGACCAGGACGACTGTTCCGTGTACAGGAAAGAATGAATGGGGCCATGTATCGTGAGATTTTGAGTGCAAACCTCCTTCCATCAGCAAGGGCATTGAAGATGAAACGTGGCTGGGTCTTTCAGCATGACAATGATCCCAAACACACCGCCCAGGCAACGAAGGAGTGACTTCGTAAAAAGCATTTCAAGGTCCTGGAGTGGCCTAGCCAGTCTCCAGATCTCAACCCCATAGAAAACCTTTGGAGGGAGTTGAAAGTCCGTGTTGCCCAGCGACAGCCCCAAAACATCACTGCTCTAGAGGAGATCTGCATGGAGGAATGGGCCAACATACCAGCAACAGTGTGTGCCAACCTTGTGAAGACTTACAGAAAACGTTTGACCTCTGTCATTGCCAACAAAGGATATATAACAAAGTATTGAGATGAACTTTTGATATTGACCAAATACTTATTTTCCACCATAATTTGCAAATAAATTCTTTCCGAATCAGACAATGTGATTGTCTGGATTTGTTTTCTCATTTTGTCTCTCATAGTTGAGGTCTACCTATGATGTCAATTACAGGCCTCTCTCATCTTTTTAAGTGGGAGAACTTGCACAATTGGTGGCTGACTAAATACTTTTTTGCCCCACTGTATCTGCAAAGACAGGCATTAGCTAATCTCAAGCCACAGAAAGTTTTAAAATAAAGTTTTCAGAATCAAAAGCGACAGTCTGGGTTCATACCTCCATGGAAGTGCCCCTCCAGATGGGTATGTTCCTAGCACATGGAACATATTTGAGAGTGGATAACTGAAACCTGTTGTTCTCTGTCTAAATACTTCTGCAGCTGGCATTTTTATTAGGGGTAATACAATACTCTGTGGAATCCTGTGTTTGCAGTGACAAAGATCAATCCAGGATTATTCTGCAGCACACCCATAAAAGGAGAAACATCATTTGTCTAGGGCAAACCTACCAACAGCAGTATCTCACTGACTAAACTCAGTTTATTGATGAACGTATGGCTGAAGACATTGATTTAGTAGCTCCGCTGCTGCTTCACCTGAATTAGAAGAAAAAGACAAAATTGGGTGTCATCTGCATATTGATGATCCCTCAGGTCAAATCTCTGGATGATTTCACCCAGCAGTCATTTAAAAAGCATGGTAGAAGGAATAGATTATGAAGTCCTAAACAATCCCACAGTGCAAGTGCCAAGAGATTGAACAGCAGTCTCTGGCACAGTCATCTGGAATCGATCATCCCAATAAAAGCAGAACCAGTGCCATGCAGTGTCTCTTCTCTCCAACTCAGACAATTTATCCAAAAGGTTACTATGATTTATAATACTGAAGACCACCATGAGGACGAAGAGAATCAGCATGATTGCATTCCCTCTTCATCAAACATCAGGGTAAACAAGATTAACATCCTTGTTTCTGTACATCAGGGTAAACATAGCAGTTTCAGTGCTTGGGAGCTAGTTACAGATGAGGGGTAATTGAAGGTTAATCCAGGCAAAGAGAGGCATCAGTAATGAGTCGGTCCTCGGGCTAGATGAGGGGGATTCCACTTATACTAGAGGAGATTCCACTCTTCCTCTCATCAAAACAATTACAGTCTCCCTGATCCTGGTTTCATAATTGTCATCAAAAACTCAAGAGGCCTCTATGGTGCGGAATGCTATCAGCTATGACTCTTTCTGGAGTTGACTAATTAAGCTGCATGGTGATGTGTGGGTTATGTTGTATGTTGGGTTGGTTGTAAAGATGGATTGGGAATTCAGCTAATGCTGAATGTATCTATAAAATAAGACAAGGTATTATGATACTATTATGCTTGTTCATTCCTGTCTTTAGAGGATCCCCAGTTGCTTCTGGGTCCAATTCTCAGTGGTGTTTTTGAACTACAAAAGTCTATAGAGCTTGGAACCTCAGTTTTTGATGACATACTTCCTCTCATAAGTGTATCTTTTATTTTATTTTATTTTATATATTTTTATTTTTACTATATTTTATTTTAACTATTTTATTGTAAACTGCCCAGAGTTCCCCATTTGGGGAGATGGGCGGTTATATAAATTAAATAAATAAATAAATAAATAAATCTACCTATATCTTAAAATAACATAATACTTAAAATGACTTTGACTGTTCCCTTAATCCTCAAAAGAGTGGTGGCTTTTTCAATGTTGGACTTTTGGGAGACCCACCTGGTACCTACTTTATTGATTTTTCATTTGCCAGGACAGAACTTACTTATTTACTTAGTTGACCATCATATTTTCAAAGTGGTTTACAAAACATAAACTAATCAAGCAAACATTTTAAGATTGTAATTTTTTAAAAAATTGGTTATTGTGATATAAGATTTATGTTGCATATAATGCATGCAATAAAGAAACAATCTGCCATGGATCTAGAAAATCTTCTAAGAGTGTCTGGACTTATATGTTGTCTGGACTCCCGACTACATTACTTTCCATAGGAAGAAAATGTTAGTTACCAGGGCCCAGGGAGCTTTCTTAAGATGTACTTGGGCCTGTTTCCTTTCTCATACAGATATTTAGCATAATTACCTGGAGATTTCCTGCTAGATATGAACATCTGAGCATGGATTGGGCATTTGCGACAGCCTTCTTCAACCTGGGTACCACCAAGATTAATGGGTTTCATCTCCCCCAATTTCCTAGCTAGCACGGCCATGGCTGAATATTGAAATTGAATATTGAATTGAAGTTCAAACATATGGAAAGTGCCAAGGCTGGGGAAGGCTGATTCTAGTAGCCTTATTTATGAAGTACCTTGGCCAAATCATTATGAGATATTAGAATTCTTGTGGAAAAACAGTCCTTGGAAGGTTTCCTGTTTGACCTCAGAGCAACTTACCAGAGTGCATCCAGTGTAATGAGTATCCCCAAGTTATGCTTCTGCAGCCTTCCTGTTGCTCCTCACTGCCAGCTATGGCCTCTTGCCCACAAGGAACTATTCCTAGCATTTGGCCTTCTAATTCACAAAGAGATACCATGATACTGAATTTTCTTAGATTTTTCAATTAGCATGTGTTAACTAAGACTTGGCACCTGAGAGCAGAATGTGCCAGTGTGTGCTCTGTCGTTGCTGTCGGATGATGGGGGGATTTTAAAGGCCCTCTTCTTCGGCTTCCCCAGATCCATATTAATTAAACTTTGTCACTAACTAGGCCTTTCTTGATAATTGTCTCCCGTTTGTACCATGGTCTGTGTACCCACTAGTTATTTTGTAATGATGGAAATTCCTCAAAGGGAAAGTTCTTCCTTCCATGTTTGGCTCCGGAAACTAAAAGAAGTAACAGGCTGTTCATTGGAAGATTGCACGAGGAGATCCCTTGCCTCATTCTTTATACAGTACTGAATCATAACTTGGTTGCCTGGATTTTTCTTTTTCTTTTATGTTATTGATTTAAAGCAGTCTATTTACATTGCCAGGAGCCTTATGACGAAGGTGAAAGAAGAAAGTGCAAAAGCTGGGTTGCAGTTAAACCTCAAAAAAACCAAGATTATGGCAACGAGCTTGATTGATGACTGGCAAATAGAGGGAGAAAAAGTGGAGGCAGTGACAGACTTTGTATTTCTAGGCGCAAAGATTACTGCAGACGCTGACTGCAGCCAGGAAATCAGAAGACGTCTACTTCTTGGGAGGAGAGCAATGGCAAATCTTGATAAAATAGTTAAGAGCAGAGACATCACACTGACAACAAAGGTCCGCATAGTTAAAGCAATGGTATTCCCTGTAGTAACCTATGGCTGCGAGAGCTGGACCATAAGGAAGGCTGAGCGAAGGAAGATAGATGCTTTTGAACTGTGGTGTTGGAGGAAAATTCTGAGAGTGCCTTGGACTGCAAGAAGATCAAACCAGTCCATACTCCAGGAAATAAAGCCAGACTGCTCACTTGAGGGAATGATATTAAAGGCAAAACTGAAGTACTTTGGCCACATAATGAGAAGACAGGATACCCTGGAGAAGAAGCTGATGCTAGGAAAAGTGGAAGGCAAAAGGAAGAGGGGCCGACCAAGGGCAAGATGGATGGATGGTATTCTGGAGGTGACGGACTCAACCATTGGGGAGCTGGGGATGGTGACGGCCGACAGAAAGCTCTGGCGTGGACTGGTCCATGAAGTCACGAAGAGTCGGAAACGACTGAACGAATAAACAACAAATTTACATTGCCAGCAATCTGCTTAGTTCTATTATTTTTATGGCCCACAGAGAGTAAATGTTTTTTTTTCAGAAGTATGCTTGGCATGTGAAATAATGGAATTAGAGACTTTGTGGTCTGTTTACCAGACTAGAAGCAGGGGTTAGCATTATAGGATCTTTTTTTAAACAAACCTCTGGGGATGAACTATTGAACTAACTAGCGGGTCCTCATCAACGGAGAGTCTAAGGAAGTGGAACATTATTAATCACTACTTCCCATGTGTGCTTTGATATTTTTTTTAACTAAGCAATATTGGTAAGGAAATAACTTTGCTAAATATTGTTTCTATAATATAAACATAATTAAAATAGTTATTTGTTATTCTGGTCATTTAAATCATATGGGACCACAGTTAAGAGAGATACATTCCATCATTGGCAATCTCATACTGTAGATTGGCTATCTTGCCCTTCTTCAACCTGGTGCCCTCCAGGTGAGTTGGGACTACAATTGTCAGAGTTCCTAGCCAGGGATTGTATTAACACATCTGGAGGGCACCAAGTTAGGAAAAGCTAAGTTATATGATATGGAATAGCTTTATTTGAAGGAAGAATGCAATAAAGTGCTTAAATTGTTTCTGTTAAGTGTGCTATTTCTGACAGATTCTTTCCCTAATCCTAAGAAACCTGCAGTAGCCTCTGCGTATGCTTTGAGCAATCTGATCTAGCTAGTCAGTCCGTCAAGATAGACCAGGTCAGGAAACAGACACCACAAGAACTACTGGAACTCTACATTATTGTTGTGGAGTATAGTAACAGAATATTGAAAACACGACAGTTTCCCTTTGTCCCCCTTGGAATAAGGTGGAATAATCTTGACTTTCTTTCTTACTCCCTCCTCTCTGTCAAGGCTAAGTTGATATTTACTTAACTGCTCTTGCACCCCCATTTCAAGGCTATTTCTGTATTCCTCTGCACCTAGTGACAATAGAGGTAAAGAATACCATGAATGTGGCCATTTCTGACAAGCTTTATTGAAGAAGTCTTGAAATATTAGATTCTGCAACCTATGCTGAACTTTGTTGACAAATACACATACTAATGCCCATATACAACACCAACAGTTAAAAAAAATTAAAGTTATAAAATTTTAGAACAAAACATTGTAGGAGGTTCTGAAGCCCCTTCTTATGCAGTGTAGAATTCATATAAATGTTTTATATAATGATATCAAGGAACCCATTATTTAGACAGTATTGGGACAAGAGAGGCTGTGAGGTGCTAATATTAAATTTGTTACGATAATATACTTGCACTGAAACAGGAAGTGTGGAATGGATGGGTGCTGTGTGAGGTTCCAGGTTGATATGAGTGAGCCTGTAGCTTTGCTTCTTGACATCTTGGGTGTTTATATACCTACAGCTGTCCATGCATGAATTAGGAACACTTGATTACATAGGATTCTAGTTAACAATAAGAAGGCCTTTCAATTTTAACTATGGGTCTGAGTATAGGCTTCCCTTTTGGACATTAAACTGAATGTATAGACAACATGTAGACATCAGAAAACAAGGCCTGCAGATGTCTCTCTCCCTTGGCTGATACTTACGTTGTCATTTGAATAATTATCTTAAGTTGGTTTTTGTTAATGGTTTAGCTTTGATACTTTGTACACATTTATTTTATTTTGTTAACTTCAGGGCTAGAAGATAGAAATCATAATAAAATTTTAAACATATTAATTTTATTAATTCCAAAGAAAACATATATATTTTGCATTAAGACAATAAATATCTATGACAAAACTTGTTTGACATTTTTGTTACTTTGTTAACTCTGGTTAGCTCTCCCCTAGCAAAATATTCCAAAAATTTGTTTCAGAAGTTTGTTTCAGAAGTAAGTATGAAGCTTCCATCCATCCATCCATCCATCCATCCATCCATCCATCCATCCATCCATCCATGTTTCTATATACAATGACAAAAACAAGAGGAACGCCTATCAAAGAGAGACCATTGGAGGGGCATATTACCTAAGTTAGTGGAAGACATCAACTTCTTTGTTAGAATTGAAAGATATTAAATTCTTTCTCTAACACTATGAATCTAAACATACTGCTTGGATTTACATTTCACTGACTTCACTTAAGTATTTAGGTTTTGGATATCTGGCTGCAAATGAGGAAATTATTCCAAAATGGCATGAATGAAAGATCATGAATTACAATAATGACAGGCCAGGATTAGTCTTAAAATAAGCAAATTTAGGATCACAATCCTAACTTTAGATGAGTTGTTGAATTCTTATGTAGGTGTATTTTTGGATTAACTTTCAAAATATTCAGTGGTAAATGATAAGAAGTGAGCTCAGTTGTATGCTGACATGAATTCATTTCTGTATAACCTTTCCATTCTCTACCCTGTTGTTACCATGTAAACTGCCACATTAAAGAGGAACACTCAATTGCATCCAGTTAATGATAATGTAGATATTTAATTAGTCTCTCTATATAAATCTTCTACAACCAGCAATATGCATTCAATTAGAACAGTACTGTAGAAGCACTCCCAGCCAATACACATGCAACTTGTGCACACCTTGTTCTCTTTCCACCTGTGTGTGAATGCTGCTTTTTTCAGCGTAAACCATAGGGCAGGGCTTTCCAAAGTTTTCCCGCAGCGACACATCAACTGCCGTTGGTGTGTCGCCGCGGGAAAACCCGGAAGCGGTGCTGCCGCTTTCAGATTTTTGCGCACCACCGTTGGTGTGTCGCCGCGGAAAAACCCGGAAGCGCTGATGATGATCAGCGCTTCCGGGTTGTGTGGCGACACACCAGACTGTGTGTGGCGACACACTTTTGTGTTGCGACACACAGTTTGGAAAGCTCTGCCATAGGGAAACAAAATTTATTAGCTTTAGCTAAGACAGATAAATTTTCCTGCATTTTTTCTACCAGTTCTCATTCAGTTTGATGAAAGGGAATGCTTAGACTTTCCGAAGGAGAAGAGAAATTCTCTTTGTTGGAGTCTGGTGCTCTTTAATTTACTTAGTTACAAGGTAATCAAAAGGTTTGTGTGAATGGTGTGGGTTTCACTGTACAGTCCTCTCCCTGGTGGTCTGTGGCCTTCCTGGCTTCTTATATTTCAATTAAATAATAGCACAGAAGACATGATGGGATTTCTCTCACTGGGCTTTTTCTGCATTTGTCACCATTAAAGTTGTGTTACTGTTGTGTTAACACATCTCTTTTAAGGTGGAGTCCTAACTTTGAGAACTTGTTGAAGACTTTCTCCTCCTCACCCAATTTCTCTGCCTGCAAATTTGATGGAGAATTTAAAAAAAGACATTTTAATGTCCATCTCCAGTTTAATGTAGCTGCACCTTCAAACTCTATCTGGTGTTTAGGCTAAAATATTCTCAAATACAGATAAATAAAATTACTATGAATTTTGTTGGAAATGCTGGGCAAGATCCAAAGAAACCCCCCATTTAAGCCCAAGGGCTTTAAATACATACTGTATCTCTGAACATTATCCCCCTTCAAAACTTCATGACAAACTGCTTTTGAATTTACGAAGACTTTTACTGATGCTCAAAGAAAAATGAGAAAGAGGAAGATACAGCTGCATAAGGTTAGGGTATGACTAAGAAGCAATGTGGAGCATAGCCCTTGCAAATGGAACTCCTCTAATTATTATAGTTAAGCTGTGTAGTTATTAATTATGGCTTAACTCCTTCATTTTATTGTATTATGGAATTCTGTTACAAATACTCATTTAATCTTGAACATTCTACTAGTTGTCATTTGTAAGACATTGCGATAAAATAATTGCAAGTACTAAATGGCCTTGCAATTTATTGTATTTATAAAGGTAGGTAAAGGTTCCCCCCGCACATTTGTGCAGTCGTGTCCGACTCTAGGGGCCGGTGCTCATCTCCGTTTGTTAGCCGAAGAGCCAGTGTTGTCCGAAGACGCTTCCACGGTCATGTGGCCGCATGACACGCGCGGAACGCTGTTACCATCCCACCGAAGTGGTACCTATTAATCTACTTGCATTTGCATGCTTTCGAATTGCTAGGTTGGCAAGAGCTGGGGCGAGTGCGGGAGTTCACTCCGTCACGCGGGGCTAGGGATTCGAACCTCCGAACTTGCGATCTTCTGATCACAAGCCTGGCGTCTTACCCGCTGAGCCACCACGCCCCTCTAATATAATAATACAATATTCATATATCCTATCCTTAAATCCTAAGATTGAGGTATGTTAGGATTTATCTTCCTTTCCATTAAGACATTTAAAAGTAGCTATATATGTATCATTTGACACAGAATTCCAGATGAAAATAATCTCTAAAGGTTCTAGTCCTTCCAATTTTGTAACTTATTTTATAAATGAAGATATTGATTCTGTGACACTGCATCCTTTAATTTTGCAAAGTTCATTTTTGGACTACTTAATATTAGATACTATGGCTATTCCCACCATAACTTATTCTGTATTGTTGCATAGTTTATGAGCACTCTTTATAAATTTGGGAAACAAATAAATCACCATACTTTTCCATACTTGTTATTACTTCACCTAAAAATCTTAGAAATCTGTTTTTATTTCACTAATATTTTATTCCCAAGTAGTATTGCTGCCTAGTTCTGAAATAGTTATTTCTTTTCAGTTTATTAAAGCTGCAAAAGTAGATGATTTCTCTCTAACACTAAAACCATCTTATTATGTAGAGGAATATTTAATTTTATCTGGGTGGATCATAGTAGTTCAGTTTTTCAGGAAATAAGGACTGGTCCATGAGCTAGTAGATATATTATATTGCTATCCTAAAGACGTACTGCATGTCCTGGGGTATAGAGAAGATAGTATTTTTATAAGCATGGCTTTTCTTCTACACTGGCTACCAAATAAATTGTAGGGAAGAAATAAAATCAGCTAAAAGTGGTTTGTGTTGGTAAACAAATCAATAACAATACTGTATATCAACTTTTCAAGATGCTTTATTTTTAGGGATTACGTGCATTTTTTTTCTCATAGTGTTTTCAAATATTATTTAGAGTTTAAAATCAATTCTAATTATATCTCAATTGCTGAAATTATGCAGAAATTGCTGGAAGAGGAAAAAATAATTCTGGATTCTTTGATCTCATTATGTAAATGATGACACCCCCCCCCCTTTAAAAATCTTTCCCTGTGAGCATTTTTTCTTTTTCTCTTTTTTTAAACGACATGGGGAAATACTGAAAAACATCCTCTGACTCCTCAAAATGTATTCTTAGATGGAACAATCTTATTATTTTACCACATTTTTCTGCATAAAAGGTTCAACGTAGGCTTAGCTTTTGTATGCTTAATTGCTATGTGCATGTAGCTTTTATTGGTAGGGGAACAGTTAAAATGTGATCCTGTCCTGGATTCTTGGAGCAATGAAATTGAAAGATTCTGCTCTTTGCTCTCAGTCCAGAATTCTGCCAATATTGATGCATCATTTCAAAGTATAAGTAATGAAATATAATTTTCAAGTTCAGACTTCTGGGGATTGATTCTATTTTTAATTTTTTTACAAAAATGCCCCCTCTCCAGGTAATGAAGTTTCTCCCGATTTACTAGTTTTCTACTTTGAATTAGAATATTATGTTTTTTATTTGGTGTGTGGGAACATTCAAAATGTTATTCCTGACAGCAGTTTAAAAAATTACAAACTGTGTGTAGATCGAGCAGATCACAGGAACAAGGCAACAAGTACAGTCCCAAATCTTTGCTACCCAAGAGTACTAAGTTTTGGTTAAAAGCCCTAGACTAGTGCACTGGTTGTCTTATAAGGAAGAGGAAGATTGGAAGAAGAATCTCTTATCATTTCCTCTCTCTCTGAAGCCATCTGTCAGGGATGTCCCATTGCCTATGGGCCATCCTGACATGATACTAGAGAAGGATAGACAATAGACAGAGACGGAAGGTATTCAATGTGTATTCAGCCTGATGACTTAAGTGTGAAGCCGACAGCTGCAAGCACTGACGAGAGGGAGACAAGGTACTTAGACTCTTGTTTGCAAACTTGATTTCACTTGGGTCTTTGAGATGACATGGGTCACGAACTGTAAATAAAAGATTCCTGTCGATTGCAACGCTATTCGTGTGAGGAGTGCTGATTTGCAGGAACGGGCCATCACACCATCTCTATGGAACTGTGGTAGAACTTCAACAAATCCAATTGTTGCCCTTTGCCAGTAGAAGAAAATAATCAGTGTTTGGCTGCCACCTGCAAGTCACCTTTGGTTCATAGGGCACCTGTTGCATTGTCCTTCTCAGAGCTCTGTCGACTGCTTTATAATACTCACTTCAATTTTAGGCATATCTCAGGAAAAGGATTAGGTGCATCAGTGAATCTGTGATTACCTGAGAAATTTGAGCCAGGGTTGAAATGGGGAGACATTAAAAAAGTGTGCTTTAAATATCATTATCTCTTATAAAGGAGTACACAGATGGCCTTGAAGAAAATACAGGGTGTGGCGGCCATTAGTAAAACATGAACTTAGCCTGGGAAAACAGGAAGGCTTGAGAAGGAAACTCAAAGCTACCCTGACTTGACTCTCTTTGGTCAAGAGAAAGGAAAAGAGAACTCTGCCAGGCTTTCAAAATGATGTTGTTATAACCTACACCAATAAAGTAGAGTTCTAGTATTTCTTATGGTGTCTGTTTCTTGACCTGGTCTACCTTGAAGGGCTGACATCTATATAATAGTCATATCAATTCCAATGGCCTTATAACCTTCCATCTTATCTGTCTTTCCAAAAACATGACAAAATGCAGGAGGACTAGGTGCTACCTGGACAAAATGTGTGTGGGAGAACCTAGATACTCTGCTTTCTTAATTTTTCTACTGTCCTTTTTAGTTTTATCCTTCCATACCGTCCTCTTCCTGCCAGGCATGATCAGCTGGGGCTCATGGTCTTCCTCAATAATTGGCTCCACTGTCAAACTGCTCTTACTGATTACAGTAGAAGTTTTCTGGAGCATTGGTCTGGATTCTGCCTTTCTGTAATTCGAGCCCGTTGTGCCTACAGCGGATAAACATCTAAACTGTTCACTTAGATTGATCTAACAACTTTTCTTTCTCTAATACACTCTGAGTATTCTTCAGATTGCATTTATAAAGTTATACTAAAGAATGGTGGATGAGAGAGGAGGAAGCAGAAATTTTGGACCTGCTGCTATTGTGACTCCAGAGAAACTTTTCAGCTTTCTCCTCTCTCATTCCCTCATATACATCCCCAAGGATTATATTAAAGTAGGAATACTTTTCTTTATATCCATTTTAAAGTCAGTCACATGAATTTCAGGAATTGCTTATAAACCATGTAGCACAATTTACAAAGAATATCCAGTTGAGACCTCTGCTCAACACAGACTGCAGTTTAGCTGTCAAGGCAGTATCACTCCCATGAAAGGTGAGATGATTTAGAGGCCAGGAGAAGCTTAATTTTTCTTGATCACCATGTGCAACTTGGAATTTTAATGGCAGGCATGATTAATTCTTCTGATGTTAATCATCAGGGCTGGACTCCACAATTATCAGGCTTGTGCAGCTGGGGCATGGTACAGACATGAAAAATTAGGAAAATGAATCTGTAATTGGGTGGCAGATTTAATCTGCATCATGAAAACAAAGTTAAAAAGAAGGGAGACTGGGAGAATTTCTGCCGAAGCTTTTGTGCCAATAAGTGCTGACAGAACTGAAAAATGTTGCCGATGGCCAAAGTGATTGGTAATTACCAAGCCATTGAATTTCTTATTGTCAATTTATCATTGCACCAGAGGTTAAATTTAACATCTTCTTCTAAAGCCATCACTCCAGGAAGAAGGCAAGCTTTGTATCATGTGATTCCAGGAGTCAGTGAAAGGTTAATCAGGTAGTCTTTTAGCTAGCAAGTGTTTCCAAATAATGCTGTGTTTTTGCATCCTTATATGAGCTGATGTATCAGGTTGGAAAGGGGTGGGGAGAGATGGACTCTTCACATTTCAGTTAAATATTTGAGTACATTCCTTGGCAGCATCTATAAATTTTCCTTGCTATCTTTGAACAAATCTGCTTGTAGGATATGTTCTGTCCTATTTTCTCTCCCGTTCCCCTTCCTTCCCATGTCTCTCTCAGATACATGTGTTGAAATTGCATCGATAAGGACACATTTTGTAATGAAATGCAAAGGGAGACATTTCAGGGTTTGTATATGTGTATATGTACCCAAAACACTGTAAGGTTACCATCTCCCCAAGTGTGGTTCTGGTTTCAGGAACTAATGTCATTACTTACAAAATAAATGCATTGTAATTCACTGGGAGGAGTATAACTTCATCTCACATATTGCAAAAATTAATTCTTTTACACACTGTATTTCGATATATTTTAATATGATAGAAATTTAACCTTTTGTCCCTCATAATTTGGCACTTTAATCACTCTCTTTGTTTTTTACTGAGCACGCATTGAATCCGGGTGTGTGTGTGTGTGCTGATGAAAAGGAAGTATATGCTTTTTCTATAAATTAAATATGGAAATGACCTTTAAGGGAAACTTGGGGAAAGGAATCAATGCATGCATTAATTACTGCAATTCGTTATCCAAACAAATGCAGAACTTAGCTTTTTTGCTGGATACAAATGAAGGGGCAAAACATGTTTATTGCAGACAGAAGCTTTTGATCTTGCTATGTTAATCTGAAGATTTTTTAAAAAGTGTGACTTCAGCCTCCAAGTGGACTCCTCTGGGGGATATCCTAGCTGGGATCAATTCCCACATGCAGGCAGTGAATTATTGATGCTGAATACAAAAGCGCCCCAGCTCACGTGAGCCATGGTGCTATCACCTGCTAGTATGTTGGTCAATGGTATGTTTTTTTGATAATCTCTGCTTTTTTGCTCTTGAGCTGGATGCCTAAACAGCATCTTTAGTCCCGATTGCTCTTATAAACAAAAAGGCAAGGCTTCTTATTAAAGTCGTTTACTTACTGAGTGGGGAGAGAGAAGCCCAAGGTAACAGCAGAAGCGGAAGGGTTAAAAATGTAGTGTACAGCTCTCCCTGTTCAATGTGAAAGGTGCAGTGAGTTATCAAAAAGGTTTCTTGCTCTTCTCCTGAATTAATATAATCTATTCCTTCCTTTTTCTTAAAAAGAACACTGCAAGAACATAATCTTCCTTCACAGTGTTTGGCGGCCTTCCTTTATAGCCTGATGACAAATTGCCATAGATTTTTTTTCTTCCCACCCAAATCCTGATGGCGAAGTAGGAGGCTGTGATTCTAACCCTGCAGGATTTTACATAGCAGCCATTACTCTGGTAAGGTCACATAGCAATACACATTATACCGGAAACCTCAGCTATTTTAATTGGATACCATCCAAAATTGCAAGTAATTAAGAATCAATTTGGGGCCATTAGTAATTGAGGCTAGCTAGCCAGTGTTGCATATTTCAGAGGAGCTAGTTTTAATGAGAGGAGTTCCAGGATGAGGAGAAGGGGAGGGGAGCCGCAAAAGAGAAAGAGAAAAAGAGAAAAGAGATTAAAGATAGTGCAGGGACTGTTGGCGGCTAAGCTAAACAATTAATGGTACATAAAAAGATGCTGAACTTGTAGTCTCTTTAATTGATCTACTTACTATTCTTGAGGAAACTTTAAAAAAACGAATGGAGGTATTTACTGTACATTAGGAGTTCAATAGCTAGTATTTATAAGCATTAGAAATGGGTGACTTCCTCTCAACTCCTTTCCTATCAGCATGGAAGCATATGTTTTAACTTTTCAGACATATGAACATTACAAATACCAGTGCATTTTGTCCTCTCTAGGCTTTGAAGCCCTGCAACATCTGTTGGTTTATATTGTGCAGTCAGCAGATGGTACAGACATTGTGGAGGGGTTTCAGAGAATCATAAATTGGGGTGGAGGAAGACCACTGGCTCATTTGTAGATTCTGAGAAACCAAGGGAGCCACAGAAATGTAGCTGCCTGAGGTACCGCAGCAAATGTTCCAGTGGCAAGAGGAGATGACCCAAGCTCTTGACATGAATGCTCCCAAGGGGCTTGTATGTGGAGTTCTTGGTGCTTTCTGAGCTTGGTTGTTTGCTTGCAGACGTTTCATTACCCAACTAGATAACATCATCAGTGTGAGGTTCATCAGATCATTATGAAGAAAATCTATCTATGTGGTCACTAAGAGTCAACACTTCCTTGATGGCACATAATCAGTCAAATGTTGAAGTAGTTTCCTGCATAAAGCAATTTGTTCATTTTCCCAGAACTTACATTGGCACCTACCCTTCTGGCCTTTAGGAAGGGCCTGAAGACTTGGCTTTGTCATCGTACCTGAGGACCTGGTAGTGGTGGTGTGGAGCCTGCTAAATGGCTATTTTGTTTGTAAATTGGATTGCACTCTCGCAGATTATGGTTTTTTATGTTTTTAATAGTTTTAATTGTTTTTAATTAATTTTAATAGTTTGTCTTGTATGATTTCGGTTATTTTTTGTATTGTTTTTTGTGTTTTAATTTTGTGAGCCACTCAGAATCATGTATGTGAGATGAGTGGCTATATAAATTGAAGGAAGGGAAGGGAAGGGAAGGGAAGGGAAGGGAAGGGAAGGGAAGGGAAGGGAAGGGAAGGGAAGGGAGGAAGGTTGAAATGTTGAAACTCTCCTAGAAGTGTTAGGATTCTTGTCCAACAGTAAGAAGCAAATGAAGTCATCCTTTTTTTGTTGTTGTTGTTTGGTACCTTCGAGTCAGTGTTGACTCCTGGCGACTGCCTGGACAAGTCCCTGCAGTTCTCTTGGCAAGGTTTTTTAGAAGTGGCTTGCCATTGCCTCCTGCTTAAGGATGACATAGAGAGTGACTGGCCCAAGGTCACCCAGCTGGCTTTCATGCTTAAGGGAGGACTAGAACTCACGGTCTCCCAGTTTCTAGCCTAATGCCTTAAACACTACACCAAACTGGCTCTTGAAGTCATCCTTAGAGACTACTATTATTAAGCAGAGTGACCCCTTTCGGTCAAGGTACAGGCCCAGGCATGGGATGGAAACTGCATTGGTCATGCTGGTTCATGACCTTTGCTGAGACCTAGATAGGGAAGTGCACTCCTTCTGATCCTTTTAAATCTTCAGGACCACCATTGATATCCTTCTGGGTCACCTGCAGAGGTTGGGGATTGGAATCACTGTTCTACAGTGGTTCCACTCCTTCCTCATTGGGGAATTCTAGTTGGTGATTGTAGAGGAGGAGATACTGGTTTGGTTGCCCTTCACCTATTGAGTACAGCAGGGTTTGGTCCTAACCTGGTCCTTACTGGTCATATAGTTGAAGTATTGTCTTGCTTTCTGGGGGCTATAAGGGTCTGGATTAGAATAGTTTTAACTCAAATTCAAGCAAGGCAGAGGTGTTGTTTGTCCATTGGGGCTGTCTGTCAACTCTGGTGTTATCTCTGAAGGAGCAGATTCTTGATTTTGGGTTTTCCTGGATTCATGACTACTGTTGGATGGGCAGGTGAAGGCTGGAGCCTACTTTTTCCAACCATGGCTGGTGCACTGGTTGCAACCCTGCCTGAAGATGGAGATCCTTGCAATGATAACTCATGCTTTCATCAAGATGTGGTTGGATTACTGCAATGAGCTCTACATGGGATTGCAATTTGGAAACTGAAGTTTATAGAAAATGAAATAATCTGCTTGCTAGATGCCATGAATATATTTTACCTGTACTGCGAGCCCTGCATTGGCTGCCAAAAGGTTTCCAAGCACAATTTAAAGTTCTGGTTTTGGCTTATCTGAAGCCCTATCTGGTTTGGTGCTGAGGTGCCTGCTGATCTCTGTCAGTTAGTTGTGTTCTGATGGCCTTTTCCCGCACACATGTAATCATGGCACAAACATGCCCTGGCTACATCTTTCTGCTATGTGTGCATGGCCCTGTCTTCATCTCATCCCAAGCCCATAAGTGAAATAGGCTTATGTTCTTAGCAGCAATGGTATTAGGATAGTATTTACCTGTTCTTCCAACACCATCCAAACCTTAAGATGTATAAAATCTGTTAGGCCTTGCCATCCATTCTTTTGGAAAGAAGTTGAGTAACTGCAAATTTTGTGCCAATATAGTTTTCTGTCAACTCAAGGAAGTTTGGAGAGTGCTTGAAGTCAGTGGTTGGGAAAGACTCTGAGGTGGGTAGGAATGAAGATAGTCACACGGCCAACTTCAAAACACTTTGGAAGGATCAAGGAGTAGAATGGTCCAATGTGGAAGTGCAGAAAATATTTATTTATTTATTTATTATTTAAATTTATCCCCGCCCATCTCCCCGAATAGGGGACTCTGGGCGGTTAATATGCAGCAATTATTGTTCTTTCATGTCAATCAAAATCTGCTACCTGAAGTAGCAGCCCTACTACATTATAGTAAAAGGTAAAGGTTTCCCCTGCACAGTCGTGTCCGACTCTAGGGGCCGGTGCTCATCTCAGTTTGTTAGCCGAAGAGCCAGTGCTGTCCAAAGACGCTTCCATGGTCATGTGGCAGGCATGACGTGCAGGGAACGCTGTTACCATCCCACCGAAGTGGTATCTACTTGCATTTGCATGCTTTCGAATTATAGTAGGAACAATATAATGAGAAATGTCTTCTTCCTTGCTAATGTCTTCCTTCCCTGATAATGACTTCCTTTCCTTGAAGAAATGTCTTCCTTCCCTGATAATTTCCTAATAACATCATAAAATGTTGAAGTTTTTTTAAAAGGTAAAAAGGGAATTTCAAACGCTTGTGTGAGTTTAAAGGCTGTAGACTGGAGGTATGACTGGAGAAGTCAAATATTTACTGTATACATGCTGATATAATAAATCAAGTGCAGGTCTGAATGCTCTCTCAATATTTCTTTCTCTGAGTTCACTTTCCCCATGGACTTGTAGCCAACAAAATTATTTGGGCCAACTTTTGCTTCATAGTCTGAAGCAAAACAAACATAAATGAAATGCTTACAACGATTGCTTTGATTCTGTAAACAAAACAAATGAAACAAAACTCTTCCAACAATAAAATGCTTTGGAGACTATTGATATTTCAAGTCTGTAAATAAAAAAATGTTCAATAAAGTTTCATTGGCGATCACTCGTGGCCGAGTAAGATTGTCTTCCAAAGGTAAAATTTTAACGGTGGAACCGTAAGTGGCTATAAAGGCCAATTCTGGATCCGCACAACCTCCCACAATGAGGGCATAGGTTTCCGGGTGGGAGACGGTCATGATGAGGGTTTGCCTGACGTGCCTTCCTTTTAGCTCTCTTCTCCCTTTCGCCCTGTACTCGTGCTTCTTCAAAGTCCATGGCGCCATTAATAAAGGATGACCTCCAATTGAAACGCTCATGAGTTAGGGCTTCCCAGTTCTCAATGCTGATATTACATTTTTTTAAATTAGCTTTGAGAGTATCTTTGAATCTCTTTTGCTGTCCACCAATATTCCGTTTTCCATTCTTAAGTTGGGAGTAAAGTAGCTGCTTTGGAAGACGATGGTCAGGCATTCGAACAACATGACCGGTCCAGCGAAGTTGATGTTGGATGATCATTGTTTCAATGCTGGTGGTTTTCGCTTCTTCTAATACACTAACATTAGTCCGCCTATCTTCCCAAGTAATTTGCAGAATTTTTCGGAGGCAGCGTTGATGGAATCTTTCAAGAAGTTGCAGGTGGCGTTTGTAGAGGGTCCATGTTTCACAGGCGTACAGAAGGGTTGGTAGTACAATGGCTTTGTAAACAAGCATTTTGGTCTCCCTGCGAATGTCCCGATCCTCAAACACTCTACGCTTCATTCGGGAGAAAGCTACACTCGCAGAGCTCAGGCGATGCTGAATTTCAGCGTCGATGTCGGCTTTTGTAGATAGATGGCTGCCGAGATAAGAAAAGTGATCGACATTTTCTAGTGACACACCTTTAAGCTGGATTGATGGCGCTGCAGAGGGGTTGGTTCGAACTTGCTGGTAAAGCACTTTGGTTTTTTTAATGTTAATCGAGAGGCCGAGTTTTTCATATGCTTCTGCAAAGATGTTTAGGATAGTTTGAAGATCTTCCTCGGAGTGTGCACAGACTACGTTATCATCAGCATATTGAAGTTCTATAACAGAAGTTGCAATTACCATATTTTTTGCTTTCAGCCTACTAAGATTAAAAAGCTTTCCATCTGTTCGATATATAATTTCTACACCAGTAGGAAGTTTCTCTTCAACAAGGTGCATAATCATAGCGATGAAGATAGCGAATAAGGTTGGAGCAATAACACATCCCTGTTTAACGCCGGATTCCACTTTAAATGGATCGCTTTGAGAGCCATTGTTATTCAGGATTGTTGCCATCATGTTGTCATGGAGTAACCGCAAGATGTTCACAAATTTATCAGGGCATCCGATTTTCAGAAGGATGGTCCAGAGAGCAGTACGATTTACAGTATCAAAAGCTTTAGTCAGATCAATAAACGCCATGTACAGAGGGCGGTTTTGCTCCTTGCATTTTTCTTGAAGCTGTCGTGCAGTGAAGATCATATCCACTGTTCCCCTGGAAGGGCGGAAGCCATTTTGCGTTTCAGGGAGGATGTCTTCTGATACAGATAGGAGACGGTTTCCAATGATCTTTGCCAGGATTTTGCCTGCTGTGGCTAGAAGGGAGATGCCTCGATAGTTTCCACAGTCTGTTCTATCACCCTTTTTAAAGAGAGTGATAATTATGGCATCCCTAAAGTCTGCTGGAATCTCCTCCCTCATCCAGATTTTTTCGATGAGCTTATGAAGTTGTTGTGTAAGTTCAGGCCCGCCTTCTTTAAAGACTTCAGCAGGAATCCCATCAGGTCCACTAGCTTTGTTATTTTTCATTTGTTTAGTGGCTTTACTGACTTCCTCCAAACTAGGGGGTACTGCAAGCTCATCTCTTATTTGTTTTTGCGGGATTTGCAAGAAGACTTCATCAGCCACAGTAGAGTGACGATTAAGGAGATTGTAGTAATGCTCTTTCCAGCGCAGTGCAATAGACTCTTTGTCCTTTAGAAGTTTAGCACCATCTACTGAGCGTAAGGGATTTGTACCATGGTTTGTTGGTCCATAGATGGCCTTTATGGCATTAAAAAAGCCCCGTGCATCATGAGCATCTGCAAAATGTTGGGTTTCTTGGGCTTTTTTTATCCACCATATGTTCTTAAGTTCTCTAGTTCTTCTTTGGACTTCTGCCTTTGCACTGGCGTAGGTTTTTTTCTTAACGGCACAGTTAATATCTTTTTGCCATATCTGGAAGGCTTTCCTTTTCTTGTCAATAATATGTTCAATCTCACTATCGTTCTCATCAAACCAGTCCTGATGTCTCTTAGTCTGGTATCCGATAGTTTGTTCACAGGCTGAAATAATAGAAGTCTTTAGTTTAATCCAGTGTTCCTCAACATTTTCAGGAAGTTCCATAGGCAGATGTTCCTTGAGAGTTGATTGAAAGCAAGCTCGTTTAATAGGATCTTGAAGGGCCAGTGTATTCATTTTACGCCTTGGTTTTCTTCCTTGGAGCCTACGATGAGGGACAATCTTTATGGCCATCGTGGATCGAATTAATCGATGGTCTGTCCAGCAGTCATCGGCGCTCGTCATGGCTCTGGTGAGAAGTACATCACGGCGATCTCTAGCACGGACAATTACATAATCTAAAAGATGCCAGTGCTTTGACCGTGGGTGCTTCCATGATGTTTTAAATTTATTTTTCTGGCGAAAGAGTGTGTTAGTAATGACAAGGTTATGCTCTGCACATTTAGTCAGAAGTAAGATTCCATTCGTGTTGCTGTTATCAACTCCTTCTTTCCCAATGATCCCTGGCCACAAATCAAAATCACGCCCAACTCTTGCATTGAAATCACCCAGGAGGATAATTTTATCCTCCTTTGGTATCTCTGATAAGATGGTGTCCAGCTGGGTATAAAATTTTTCCTTGATATCCTCATCTGCATCTAGTGTTGGTGCGTAAGCACTTACGATAGTTGCCTGTTGGTTTTTGGCGAGTTTTATTCGGAGAGTTGAGAGTCGTTCGTTAATCCCAGTGGGAACTTCTGACAAGAGCTTCACAAGGTCGTTTTTGATATCAAAGCCTACCCCATGTATTCGTCGTTCTTGTTCAGGCAGTCCTTTCCAAAAGAAGGTATAACCTCCTTTTTCTTCCTTCAACTGTCCTTCTCCTGCTCTTCGAGTTTCTTGGAGTGCTGCTATATCGATATTAAAACGTCTCAGCTCCCTTGCAATAATGGCAGTCCTACGTTCAGGTCGTTCACTATCCATATTGTCTTGCAGTGTCCGTATATTCCATGTTCCAAAATTCATGTGTTTTTTACGACCGCTAGATGGTGACCCCACTGGTTGCGGTAATCCAGTCAGGGAGAAAATGAGGCAGACTATGTTTAGGGCACCTTTTCTAGCCCCCTCCCCATATGGGGTGAGCAGAGTGGATCCTAAATAGGGCTGCTCAGTCGTGGATACAGCTGCCGAACTACTCAACTGCCTCGATCCTTGAGTCAGGGCGACTGAATCCGTATCCACCGCCCATGTGCTGGTCCATGACTAGGAGCTTCCGGATTTCACAGTCCTGCCCCCGTTGCCATTCGTCAGTCGCCATGGGACTTTTGGTTGTTTTGGGTTTGGTGTGGTTGGAAGACGCCTGTGCGTGAATTTGTTTTATGTGTGGAGATCGGTGCACAACGATCAGCACACAACCTTCACAGAAAAAGGCTCTAATCCAATGGCATGGATACCATGACGATTGGTGACCTTTTGTCTGCTGCAGCCTTCATCCGCCTTCGCAGCCGTTGTAACAATATACCTTGTTATCTTCCGCCTGTTCTGCCGTTGAGGACTTTCTTGGATCGTTCTTTGTCTGGTTCCTCCCCCTGGACCTTACCGCCATGGGTGACCCTACCAGGAGTACATGACTCCCGACGGCTTCGCTCACAGGGTTCATTGGGAACACACAAGCCCACTCACCACAACAAGGTGACGATCCAGCGAGTGAAAAGTTACATGTTGATAAAGTTAAAAAGGAAGGTATATTTTTCAAGTAAATTTAGAAAATAAGACATTGCAAGGGCTTTAATAAGAAGGAAACATGGAGGACAATTCCAGTGAAGAATGGTAAGGTTTTTATGAAGATATGTATGTGGTCTTCTGATGGAACTGTAATAAATAAATAATTAAACAAATACTGAAGCTCTTCTGAATGGCGGTCTGGAGGAGCATGAAAGAAAATCAATAATAAGCGATGCATACACAAACATCCGTAGATGGCAGTCCCATAAATTAAGGGGAAGATCATACATCTTTAGGAGCGGGAGATGGGGGAAGAAGAATATGACTGTGGATGCAGGTATTCCCTGGTTTCAGACGGAAGCAAAATGTGGATGCAAAGTTCAGGCATGACAAGCTTTGAGAATTCCTGTGGAGAATGAACCACTTCCATGGATACAGAACAAGTTAATTTCAGGCAAGCAAAGCAATAATTATAGAAACAAGGAAGGGATTTGATATCAAGCTAAAGCAACTAACAATGAACTGTGAATTTTGACTATTCTGGCATCAACAGAGGTAGAATTTGCATGTTTTGTGGAAAGAACTAGAAGGCAGGTAGCCACTACTGAAAGGTCAGATCAACACTTGGATGAAAAGATCAATAAGCTGTAGATTTCAAAAGGAAGTAAGATAGGCAACTCTGTATAAAACTAAAGCTGAACCATCTGAACAAAAACCCAGTTTGCACATCTTGCTTCTTTCAGGTGAGTGGAGGCTTTGAGGGTTCTGCACTTTTTTTTTATTATTTTTTAAATTTTTATAAAAGTATCTTTATTATTTTTGGCCCCTAGAGTCGGACACGACTGCACGATTATAAAAAAAGAAACAAACAATACATAACAGAATATAATATGACATAACATGAACACAGCGTTACGTAACATAGCATTCTATAACCTTACATACATAGACTTAACTTAATCTAATCTAACCTAATCTAATCTGACAAGGACAAAACAAAACAAAAAAAAATGACCAAAAAAAAAATCAGTTAAACTAATTTGTTTAAAACCCTATCTAACTAAACAATCTTCCCTCTTTCCTCTAACCGTCTTCCCTCTTTCTTCTTCTCATTCTTTCTTTCTCTCCTTCCTTCCTCTTTCCTCTCTGCTCTTCTTTCAACTCCACTTCCTTACTCCCTCTATTCTACTTTACTTTACCTCCTCACCCCTTACCACCAAAACTTAGAAAGAAAGAAAAAACCACAAAAGGACGTCTTACTTCCCGTCTAATTTTCCATTACATATTTATATACTAATTTGATTCTATTATTTTACTTACATTTATAATATTAATTTTCTAATTGAATATTTTGCGTTTTTTGAATAAATTTATAAAAAGGACTCCAAACTATATTAAATTCATCCATGTTTCTGTCGTTAATTTGGTCAGTCAATTTAGCCATTTGCATCAAGTCCATTATTTTTATAATCCATTCTTCAGTCGTAGGTATATATTTTTCTTTCCAGTATTTTGCGAAGATGATTCTAGCTGCAGTTATTATGTAGAATAGTAGTTTTCCATATTTTTTATGTAGATCTGGTTTTATAAATCCCAATAAATAAAGTTCTGGTTCTTTAATAATGTCTTCTTGTGTAATTTCACAAACAATCTTATGAATTTTATCCCAATAATTCTTTGTTTTCCGACAAGTCCACCATAGATGAAAAAAAGTACCTGTTTCTTTTTTACATTTCCAGCAATGGTTTGGTATTACTGGATTCATTTTAGACAATATATTTGGGGTGAGGTACCATCTATACATCATCTTGAAGAAGTTTTCTCTCATATTGTAATTTAAAGTAAAATTCAAATCTTTTAGCCAAATTTTCTCCCAATTTTCGCTTTGGATGTTATGGCCCAAATTTTGTTCCCATTTAATTATGGGATTCTTTATAGGTAATTTAGAAAATTTATTTTGGATTAAAGTTTTGTAAATTTTTGCAATTAGGTGTTCCTCCTCTCTCCACAATATATTGTCCCAATTCACATAACAATTTTTAAATTTAAAATTTTTGGAATCCATTTTGAATTGTGCTTTTATTTGTAAATATGTAAACCAATTGCAGGTATAGCCCTCATTTTCTAGATCCTCCCTAGTTTTAATGTTATAGTTTGAATCCTCAAATATCAACAAATCTTTGTAATTTAACCACTTATTCCTAGATGTAATGCCTTGGATTGCAAAAGCTTCATGTGGGGATATCCACAATGGTATATTTGGTATTATTAGTTTCTTGTATTTCTCCCAAATTTTTAAAATCGATTTCCTAATTGGATGATGTGTGAATGCTAAATTCGCTTTTGTTTTATCGTACCATAGGTACCCATGCCATCCAAATCTGAGGTCATACCCCTCTAAATTCAATAATCTTCTATTATCTAATTTTACCCAATCTCTCATCCAAACCATTACACTAGCTTCATAATATAATCTTAAATCTGGTAGGCCAAATCCTCCATTTTCTTTAGTATCTTGTAAATATTTATATTTAATTCTAGGTTTTTTGCCTTGCCAGATGAATTTAGCAAGATCTTTTTGCCAATTGTGAAATGTTTTCTCAGTGATTATTATTGGTATTGTTTGAAATAGAAAGAGAATTCTTGGGAGGATATTCATTTTGATTGTGGAAATTCTTCCCAGAAGAGATATTTGGAGGAGGGTTCTGCACTTGATGGCCGCCTGTGTGCTGGAGTGAGTAGTGACAACATAAGAAATGTATTTAAATGCAAGTGTTAAAATTCTAGGTGAAGGAACTTATGGAGGCCTGAAGGACTGATGTGATCAATGCTATACAGTGGTCCACATTATCTGCAGAGGTTCTATTCTGTGGGTGTAGGGAGTAAAGAAGAAGACCTTGGTGGAGATATGCAGGATCCACTGCCTTGGCAAAAGGGGCTGAAGCATTTTTTAGATCCACAACGAGATAACTTTTGGAAGCAGCTCAAGCAGATACCTCCCTTTCACTGAACTATAAGAAGAAGGAGGAGGTACAGCATAATCAGACTTGCAAAATTCCATTATTATAGCCAATCTCAATAAAAGTAGTTGTAGCCTTTCTGTGGAATTGATTTCCTGGTCTGGGCTACCTTGTGGGGCTGATAGTGGGTAACAAAACTGCATATATGGGCCTTCTCTGCAGTTGCGCCCGCCCTTTGGGATACCTTGCCCCCGGAGCTGAGGCTGGTTTCCTCGCTCCCGACCTTCCTGGTTCTGCCGCTGAGCTGCATTGGGTACCGGTCTGCTTCCGGGTACAATTCAAGGTGTTGGTTATCACCTTTAAAGCCCTACATGGCATAGGGCCAGGTTACCTGAGGGACTGTCTCATTCCCAGAACATCGACCAGTCCCACCCGATCAGCCAGAGAAGGCTTGCTGCGGACCCCATCGACTAAAGAGTTCCATCTAGCGGGGTCCAGGAGGCGGGCCTTCTCTGCAGTTGCGCCCGCCCTTTGGAATACCTTGCCCCCGGAGCTGAGGCTGGTTCCTCGGCTCCCGACCTTCCGGAAAGGCTTAAAGACCTGGTTCTGCCGTCTTGCCTGGGAGGGAAATGCCAACAGTTCCTCTTGGGGATGGCTGGTCCCATGAAGCCTCCCAGTATTACCATTTTTAACATCTTTTATCCTTGGATTTTATATTATTTATTATATTGTAATTTTATATTTATCTTTTTTAACTATGTTTTATTGTGAACCGCCCAGGGTCCCCGACAGGGGAGATGGGCGGTAATATAAATTTAATAAAATAAATATTATTTATTTATTTATTTATTCGATTTATCACTGCCCAACTCCCTCAAAGGGACTCTGGGCGGTTTACAATCAGACATAATTAATTGTGATACAAATATAAATAAAATTAAGTAAACATTAAAATAAAACAGTTCAAGAATATAATAAATATAATAAAATCAAGATGGTAGTATCTTCTTTAAAACCATGGAAAGGGCATTCTAGTAATAATTCTAGTCTAATAATGACACTTAAAGAGTGTAGTTGATGTATGCAGAAAAGCCAATCTGATATTTTTGTGTATGCATTAATTAACAGAGAAAGAAGGCCAGAAATGTGGATACACAAAGAACTACCATGTATTCTAAGATCTGGTCTTATGTTTAGAAACACAAAAATATGGATACCAAGCCCACAGGTAATGAAGGTCACATGTTTGTGCATATAGGTCCACAGGAAGGATCACAAAAGTTATTGTCGCAAAATGTAAAATTACAGTGTATCTTTCAAATGTCTGTATTTTGTCTCATCATTAGACAATGAAACAGCTGTTAATCTGCACATTTTAATGGTTATGGAAGTGTGGCTTTCTAAAAACATGACTCAGCAGAAGCAATGTGGCTGTTAGTGTAGCAAATGCACCAAGTGCTGTGAGATTAAAAGCCTCCTGGGGCTAATCAGATGAGTCCCAAGATTCATCTCACAAATGTTACACATTCATAGAAACACTGTGACTGTAACTAAGCAAGTTGCAAGGCAGGAAGAGGGGAAAAAACAAGAGTGTTGGAACCATTTGGCTGAAAAAGATCAATGGTCTAGCTTATACAGTCATAAGCACTACAGAAGAATAACACAGATGGGGAGGGGGAAGGGAAAGCTTTGATAATTGGCTATGGATATTATATTCATTTGGAATATCCCCACCCCAACCCCCGCCCATCACTGTTCTTTTCCAGTTCAGTAGCACTTTCAGGGACTGAAACATGTGGTGTTCTCTGCATCTCAAACATAGTGTTAGAATGAACGGGACCTTCAAATCTACCCACTCATCCATCCATTTAGATTTCAAGGGTCCATCTTTTCAAATTCTGTAATTAGTTGTAGTCATACACTATCAACAATTTACTCATGGGAAAACAATAGTTTTCTGCTTTGACACAGATGGGGAAGCAGAAAGATTTTGGAAAACTCTGGGACATCTAAGGATAGTATCCAAAGTAAGGACCATAAAACAAATTTGTGTAATTTAACTACAGGTTACAGCATCCAGTACAACGGTTCATATTCTAGCAGCTGTTATTTTCAGCAGAAACATTTGTGTTGAGTTACCAGGATACTTTCCTCAAATACAGGATTCTTCTGAATTCATATAAACTAGTGACAAAATGAAATAAATAAAAGTAATGTTCATACAGATAGGAAAGACAAGGCCAAGTTTTCTATAACACATAGGAAGAGATTTATGATACATTGCCAGACCTGTCTATTTAAATTAAATTGCACTGAATTCAATGTTCCTGAGTAAGTTCCCCTCAATACAAATCCAGTTGATGTAAGACATTAAGGTAGTAATAGATATGTATGGATTAACTCTTGTAATTCACACTTAGAAATTACAAGTATCTGTTTACATTATACAGTTGACTGCAGTGTTCTGAAAAGGAAAGTATGCCAGAAATACCCAACATTTCCAGTATTTATAGTTCAGCATAGGGAGTTGGTGAGAGAAGCAGCAAGACCTATTTCTTGTGAAGTAATAAGAATCTAGGGGCACGATGGCTCAGTGGTTAAGATGCCAGGCTTGTTGATCGGAAGGTCGCAAGTTCGGAGGTTTGAATCCCTAGTCCCGCGTGACGGAGTGAGCTCCCGCACTCTCCCCAGCTCTTGCCAACCTAGCAATTCGAAAGCATGCAAATGCAAGTAGATGAATAGGTACCACTTTGGTGGGTAGGTAACAGCGTTCCACGTGCATCATGCCGGCCACATGACCGTGGAAGCGTCTTCAGACAGCGCTGGCTCTTCGGCTAAGAAACGGAGATGAGCACCGGCCCCTAGAGTCGGACACGACTGCACAAATGTGCGGGGGGAACCTTTACCTTTAATAAGAATCTAAGGCATTCTAATGAATAGTTCAGCTGAGTTTAAGATTGGGAATGGGAGGAGCATTCAGGGGACAGAAGACGTTGAATGTTTTGCTAATTCATGGGAGTAAGGGGTTCATTTGATAGCTGTTGAAATCTATCATATCTTCAACACTATGGCTTGGATCCAGAGATCCTATGAGCAGTTTCCAGTTTCTGTTCTCATAAACTGTGCTTAAGATGTTGCCTGTTACAATGCAAGAGAAGAGTCTTCTTTCCTTTGTATATTATTTTCTCCTTTTCCTGTACTATCCAACTAGAAAGCACTAGATGTGTAATGAATGAAAAATAATTAATCATAATCTTATTTGCAATATACAGTAGAATGGGCTTCAAACCAGCTTACTTATTGAAAGTTGAAAGGGATTATTTATGTATATATTGATTTGATTTTTACACCATTGCAATATGATGACTCTCGGTGGGTTACCAAAATAAAAACATTGACAATGCAACAATATCAACTAAAATAGTAAAAACAGATGTTGCTACTGTATGCTTAGCATTATGGTGAGGTGGAATTGGAAGCTAAGCAGGGTTGGGTCTGGGTAGTATTTGGAGAGAGAACTACAATGAATCAAAAGGCTGTTGACTAGACTGGGAAGTAAAAAAAAAATCCCGGAATAAACCTGCTGGTCATTTACCACATTTTATTAATTAATAATAATCATCCTCGGATATGGTGATGGCCAACTACTTCCATACTGTTGACAACAACATGGCATGAATGAATGTATGTATGAAGTCATCAAGAGTGCTTCTGAATATAAAAGGACATTTTGGGGATATTTTTTTTCCCTGCAAACCAACATACATGTCAACTTTAAAACATTAAAGGGAGTGCACATGTGAAAAAAGGAAGAATATAAGAAACTTCTAGATAATCCTAGGGTTACTCAATTATTAGTACTGTGTACAGTTCAAGAGGGGCATGATGGCTCAGTGGTTAAGATGCCAGGCTTGTCGATCAGAAGGTTGGTGGTTCAAGACCCAAGCACCGCCTGACGGAGTGAGCTCCCGCACTCACCCCAGCTCTTGCCAACCTAGCAATTCAAAAGCATGCAAATGCAAGTAGATAAATAGGTACCATCGGTGGGAAGCTAACAGTATTCCACGCGCGTTATGCCGGCCACATGAAGCATCTTCGGACAGCGCTGGCTCTTCAGCTAACAAACGGAGATGAGCACCAGCCCCTAGAGTCGGACACGACTGTGCAGGAGAAAACCTTTACCTTTTTACAGTTCAAAAATGATTTGGAAGAAATGTCCCCCCCATTTGCTTACATATTTAATTTTAATGTTTTATTTTTAAAGTGGTAAGGCTCCTCTATCAACATTTCAGTTTCACCAGGGAGAAGTGACAATAGTGACAGTATGGTGAGTGGACAGGAGCCTGGAAAAAACAAACACGTGTTTGCTTTGAAGTCTGAACCAGCTCTTTCAAACAGCCACACTAATAACGGTAAAGCAGATTCAAGTCTGGTTAGTAGATTACAACTAACCCCTTCTCTGTCCCCCTTGCTCCACAATGTGCTGCGAAACTTCTAGAATACCAGGTAAAATTAAGAAATATATCCAGTGGGAGGTCCGAAATATATTAAAACTTGAAGCATTGTCGGAATGTTCCTTAGTTGCTAGCTGGATCAGACAGTTACCTTTATCAATGAGCCAAAATAGGTGGTAATTTGCTTTTGGAACAGTAATGGCATAATGGTGCAATGGCTTGGCACATGAAATTGAGCATATACAGTTAATTACTGATGGTACAACTATCACATTTGTTTTCCAATTATGTCTGACTGGAGGTCACTCCATACTAAAAGAGTACTGAGATAGACTCAGCATCCTAACATTCAAATTCTTGGAAACTTGCAAATACTGAAGGCATATAGTTTCTAACCTTATAAACAGGGATTGGACAAAAGGCCAATTATAGACTCAGTGACTCCAGAAATATGTAATATGTTTCAGATTTTTAAATAATAATAAAAATAACACTTATTCTATATATCTGATTTGCTACTGTATGTTTCTTAGTAATTGACTATGTTGTATTTTTTATTGCTATAATAATTTGGTAGCCAATTTGAATTATTTGTAAGAAAAAAAACTTAAGAATAATAAAGTGGTAATTAATGCATCAATGAAATAATATACAGAAATAATTACAGTGGGATCCTCCTTACAATCATACCAATTTTATATGATTCTGATATTATAGAGTAGGGAGGGATAGCTTGGCATAGCTTAAAGCTTAAAGACTTTAACCTAAGGCCAGCTACATATTACACAGTTCTAATATTAATTTTAGAAATATGTTTATTCAAATAAGGATAGAAGAATGGTGCAGAAGAAAATTCTGAAATATTTGGAGTTTGGAACGGGGGAAAATTTTATCCCTACAGGTAGGCCTCGGTTAACGATGGTAATTGGGACCGGAATTTCCGTTGCTAAGTGATGCAGTCGTAAAGCGCGACATCATGTGACTGCATCGCTTAGCGACGGCAATCCCAGCAACTCCCCGTTGCTGTTGTTAAGCAACAATCGCGGGTGGTTAAGCGAGTCCCAGGCGGCTCGCAAGGAGGCTGACAGGCAGGTGATTGGCTGCTGCCAGGTGAGGGAGGGTGTGCAGGTGGCCAGTGAGGCATGGTGCAAGCGTGGCTGGGCCGGGGGTGGCTGCTGCTGGGTGGGGGAGGGTGCGTGGGTGGCCAGTGAGGTGGCCAGGCGTGAGTGCAGCTGGGCCCCCGGGGGTGGCTGCTGTCAGACGGGAGGGTGCGAGTGACTTACTGGAGTGACTTGTGACCTTCCCTGCCGGCTTCCCCATTGATTTTGCTTGTTGGAAGCTGGCAGGGAAGGTCACAAATGGCAATCACATGACCGCAGGACACTGCAACCATCGTAAGTGTGAGGTGGTTGCCAAGCACCCAGATCATAATCACATTACTGTGGGGATGCTGGGATGGCCAGAAGTTTGAGGACCGGTCATAAGTACCACTTGTTCAGCACTGTCATAATTTTGAACGGTTGCTGAACGAGTGGCTGTTAAATTAGGACTACCTGTTTTTTTATGTGAAGATTTGTAAAAAAAAAACTATTTATTTATTTATTTATTTATTTATTTATTTATTTATTTATTTATTTGTCAAATTTCTCTGCCACCCATCTCATATACAATGACTCTGGGCGGCTTACATTTAGATTGCACTCTTATGCTTAGTGACGTAAGTCTGTTGAACTCAATAAAGCTTACATTTAAGTGTCTATGAAGGTTCTCAGTCATCCAGGTGGAATTGTCTGTAGCTTGAATCAAGTCAACTGGATTTTAAAATAAATAAAATAGAAAATAGAAATCCAGTTGACATGATTCAAGCTACAGACTTACATTTAAGTAGATGTGTAAAGGACTGCAGTAATCTGGTTGAAAGCCGCATCTATAAAATGTAACTGGAAAGCCTATTGGAGGGGGGGGAAGTACCGGTATGTACTGTATGTTTATGAGAGAGAGGTGCAATATCTGACGGCAGCACGTTAAAGCAATATTCTTTGCACCACGGGGTTTCAAAAAGCGTTAAGAGCTATTGAGCTTTCCAACCAAGAGTGAAAGGAACTGGGGATCTAGTGCAGGCACTACCTGCTGCACCGCTTGTTGAATGAAAAATTCCTTTCCCTTTTGCAGCTCACAGACGCCAAGGCAGCATTTAGATCTGCAGCACCATTAAAATTCACATCACACTCTCCAAGCTGGTGTTTTTATAGATAATCCTCCAGAAATTTCATCAGTGTTAAATCTCTAGGCAGCAAATGATAAGGCACAAATATTTAATACTGTAGACCTGCTTGAGGGATGCTGTATTTTTGATGAGTTGTGCAGAAATGACACCATTCACAACAGATCTTAGAAAGATAACAACCCAGTAAAACTCTCCACTGTTAGTTAAAAATAGTTGATTCATACTAATTAAACAGCTGGAATGCACAAGGTGGTCTGTCTAAATCAGATGGAAAATCTAACCTTTATAGGGTATCTGTTTCTTTGGATAAATAACAAAGATAATAAGTGGTACAAACTTAAGTTAAAAAATATTAAAACAAGCAATTTGGTAATGGCAAATTCCAAGGTCAATTGACCTGGTTAGTGTTTTCCAACTAATACCCTTTCAATTATAAACTGCTCCAAATTTTGTGATGCAGGTCATATCCCCCCAAACGTATTAAAATTTATCTAAAAATGTATGCAGTAGAATAAAAGGCATTTAGAAATGCATACAATTAGATAAAATATGCTTATAAGTAAGTCTTGGGGTGAGTAAATTCTAAACATACTGAAATACACGTTTATATATGACAAAGACGACAATTTTACTTTAAATTGTAAATTAATATAGCAGCTGGACAAAACAGATGGAACTAACATGGACGGGGGGGACCCTTGTTTGGTCTGCAGATCTCTTGTTATATAGAAAAAAAACGAGGTGAAAGTATTGTTTGCACTAGAGAATATTAATGCAAGCATTTTTCTTTGTGTGGGGTCTCCAGATCTTGCAAAACCTTGTGAGATTTTTCTGGAGCTAGTGAGAAGCAATCCTAGAACAGAACAAGTGACACTCTCAATGGTGAGCTTATGGCTCAGAACAAAGAAAGCCTGTGCAGGAAACCCTAAGGCTGTAGCTTGAAGAAAGGGGTAGTATATCTTATGTGACGTGGCCCTGAGGAAGTACAACTCCCAAAGTGTGTTTGCATTTCCTATGTGTAGGCAGAAAGAGTACTGGCTACTGCAGTCTTGATAGTGAGGCAAGACGAGCCCACTGCTGATTACATCAGTGTTTCTCGACCTTGGCATGCCGGCTGGGGAATTCTGGGAGTTGAAGCCCACACATCTTAAAGTTGCCAAGGTTGAGAAGCTCTGAATTACATGATGCAGTAACTGTAATAACTATACTGTATTAACTTTGTGTCTCTGGCATTCTATCCGCTGACAAGGAAATTCTGTTTCCAGAGGCTACTGTTGCTGCAGAAATTGTAGCAAATTACTGCTTTGACTTTCCAGGGGTGCCCTGCTTTCTCACTGGGGGGGAATAGTAATAGTTGGTCCACCCTTCCTCCCATTTCCTGCAATCCAGCAACAGTGGTGTTATTACAGGACCACATAAACTGCCCCTGCTACTGAACAGGCATCATTGGAAGACAGTGGTAGTTCACTAAAACAGGGGTACCCAACCTTTTTGGCACCAGGGACCGGTCGTGGATGACAATTTTTCCACAGACCGGGGGGGGGGCGGGGTTTGCAGGCGGGAGCCAATTGCGCGGACGGGGTGGGGTTTGCAGGTGGGAACCAATCCTGTGGATGATGGGCGGGGTTTGCAGGCGGGAGCCAATTGCGCAGATGGGGGCGGGGTTTGCAGGCGGGAGCCAATCGTGCGGACCACCACCGCTCACCTGCTGTGCGGCCCACTTCCTAACAGGCCATGGCCCACAGGTTGGGGACCCCTGCACTAAAAGACATAGATTAACCTCCTACTTTTCCTCATAGTCAAGTCCTTATAGTGGGGAAGGAGCTGTGCTGAACTTTGAGAAGCTACATCTCCAACTTGTTCTGGAAAGTCTGATGAATATATCAATTTTCCAGGACACTGAGAGGGGTTATGGCAGGCAAATATCCCTGCTATTTGGGATCCTTTGGACTGGTTATGTCTGAGATTTTACCTCTGCATTCAAAATAGGTATTTTCCCCAGGACTGTGGTTCCTTCCAAACAAAGGGATTACTCCCACAGGACCATGGAAGTCAAATCTAAGATTTCCTGTTTACTACACAGAAATTTTAGCCAATGTAGTCAAGGTCTCATTCTGTCGACCTCACAATTATTGTTCTCATTCCCTACTTCCTGTCCTTTTAAAGGAATTAATTTATATTATTAAAAATAGTTAGGAAATGAATGTTCCTCCTTTTCCATCACATATTCATCGAGTTTGTTGTTGTTTTGTTTAAAATGACAAACACTGGCACAACCATCCACTTGTTTTGCAGGAATTGCTGGCTATTTCATGGCCCAGTGTTTTCTCTTTCTTTTCTTTTAACTGTATGGTTTTGAGGTAACTACAAACTCTCTGTTTCCATTGCTGTAGTGTGCACCTCCACTTTAAACTAAGTGGCAAGCTAATGAGTTTCAGCAGAATCTATGTTCCCATGGTGCTGGAATGGCTTGGCAGCCATTCGTTTCAATGATAGTAATTGTGGACAATACATATTAGAGCATGTTCTCTTGATGTGAGTACATTGTCAGCAGAGGAAAGACAAATGGTTCTAGAAACAAGCAATGCATCAGGCATTGCTTCAAGAAACAATGCATTTGGAAGAACATCTGTTTGCTATTTTCAGTTGTGAATATATTAGACATAGATAGGAACCAGCTTGTTGTACCTTGAAAGTAAATGAGTGACTTCAACCTATTCTTAATGTATCTTGTAGGTAGGCAATAGTTTGATTTCCTGAGTGGGAGGAAATTTATGTGTCTAATGCATTAAGCAAATGAAATCATCCTCATTCAATAATAAAGGTGAGAAGAATGTTTATGACTGCAAATAAATAAATTACTTAAAGAGTCCTAATGGGCTTGCCAAGACATTTTCTAACATGCACTTCAAAAAGAAGGTGACCACTTTTTTTTCCTTTCCAGGCATTTCTATCAAACTATTATTGCAGCATTCCGGTTATGCTTTCCAAAGTTTTCAGAAGAAAACTTAAGGCTGCTGTAAATAAATTCAGTTTTTATCCAATAGTATTTAAGGGAATGTTTTAACTTATCAATGCACATTTATTACTGAGCAAGAATGCTTCTATTTGTCTAATATACTAGATTAGACCCATACATTCCATCCCCTCTGAATACCTGAATACCTCTGGCCCTGTTTGCTGCAGAGGCTGCTGGAGAGAGGGGTAAAAGCCTCTGCAGTTGAAGCCTAGCACATGGCCTCTCCATGGAAGGAGCTAAGGCACATTCGTTCTACCCCATCGGTGGAAGAATCAGAGAGAGAGAAGAGGAAGTGGGAGGGACAACAAGCAGCTTCCTCTAGCACAGAGTTTTCCTCCTAGAGCAATCACCCATATGCTAATGAGGCATGCTTGATTTGCTAGATTCCAACAAGTTACAGGGAGACAGATTCCACCTGAGGGTTAGAAAAAAACTTTCTAACAATAGTAAGAGCAGCTTAACTGTGCAACCACTTAGCCAGAGAGGTGGTGGGTTCCTTTTCATGGGATGTGTTCAAGTGGAGACTAGGCAGCCATTTGTCTGGGAAGCTTTCATCTGGATTCCTATGCTGAGCAGGGTGGACTCAGTGGTGTAAACGGTCCCTCCCAATTCTATGATTCTGTGACTGTTACTCACTTCTCTTATTTTGTGTGTTTTTTGTGATTTTCCCAGGCTTCCTTCAGCCATTCAAAATTTTTCTTCTCTTTTTCCACCCGCATACTTAAAATGGCTGTGTACAAATCAGTGCTTTTTATTATAGCAAATTACAGTGTCCTTAAATCAATACAAATAATCACATTAGTTGTAGCATAAGCAAATCAATACATTTCACGAATTTTAGTGAAATGTCATGAAATCTCAGCCTACTCATAAGAGATTTGCAGGTTAGACAAACAACAGTCTAACAGTAAGCATGAATAGACAGTATAATACTAGAAGTGGTTCCTCCTTGATTGGCAAGAATGGAAATATCTCTCTTTTTATTTGCAAGCACCAGTTGGTTGGTGTTTCAGGCTCAGTGCGTATGTAAATCCCAGATTCTAAGATCTTCAGGGATGATATTGCATACACATTCACTTGGGTCACATGGCATATATCTGCATAGATTCTAAAAAGCTTAATTGGGAAAAATGGTAACTACTTTGGTGTAAACAAGCAAGCAAACCCTTACACATCAACCTGACTGAAGGACATATCTGAAAAATTTCCTTCTAGTTTGTATTGATTCTTCACAGTGGGCAGATGACTAGAGATTATGTGGACTCATGGATCCACTCTCCATCTCATCTTGGGTATTCTTTTGAAGAAAAACAAAAGTAAAAGTCTGATACTTGAGAACTTTAAAAAGTATTGGTAGACAGATAAATTGTGTTATCTTTTAAAGAGATTGAATATACAGGCTTTATATAAATAGCAATTCCTCTGCTACTGTCATAGTAAGAAATAATAATTTTATGACTGAGATTGTTTCCAGTGAGAACGTTGGAAAACTAATGAACTATTTTGTTGAGTTTATTTTAATTATGGAGAATTTCATGTATGCTGAGGCTTGTATTTTAAAAGGATCACTCACAGGAAAAAAGGTGGGGGCTAGCAGTAAGGAGTTTACAACAGTCACAAGATGTGGTGCCTGGATGTCTACACATAAGCTAAGTTGTTTACATATCCCAGACACACAATTGGTTAGGCTGGTCACAAGGTTTTCTCACAGAGCTGATCAGTCAGTTTCTGATTGGTTGACATAGAAGATATAAAAATGTAGGAGCTGTTCTTGCTATGTCTTTAGTTTGTCTTCTTAAGTCTTTGTTTTGTTCTTCTCTTTGGTCTACTGTTATGTTTTTGCTTGTGTTTTTGGAGCAATATTATTCAATACAATTTTTTTTATAAAAGATGCTTTGGTCTCAGGTTATTCTTTTTTGTGGAGTCCATGGTGCTCTCTGAGCCTTGTTGTTTTCTTGCAGATGTTTCATTGCCAGGCTAGGCAACATCTTCAGTGCGAAAAGGGAGTGGGACTTGCTCTCTGTTTATACACCATGGCTTGTCCTGCCTGTGTTGGTGGGGGTGTTGTACTCTCCTTGGTAGTTCCTTGATTGGGTTGTTGTGTGCTGCTTGGTTGATTGACTGAGTTAATAGTTCCTCGATTAGGGTCTATTGTGTTGTCTGATTGCTCCTCTGCTGCTAATCTTGCTGTGAATCTTTGCATATCTTGTTGTTGATTCCTGGCAAAGAGGTGTTCATAAAGAGGTGTTATTCTTTTTTCTTAATCATATTTTATGCTGCGTAATAAATCTCAAGATATTTTGAGTAAACTACAGACATGATGTGACAGGGATACAGTAACACCCAACATTTAACATCTACATGAAGCTGCAGAGTAAGGTCATCTGATGACATTGGGTGAGGTATCATCTGTATGCTCCCAAGTAGATTACTGCAATGCACTCTACATGGGGCTGCCCTCGAGGACCATTTGGAAGCTTTAGCTGGTCCAGAATGTGGCGATATGGGCAGTGTGCCCATGTTACACCTCTGCCCCCAAAGCTGCCCTGTGTGCTTCTGGGTGGAATTCCAGGCCCTGGCTATCACCTATAAAGCCCTCCATGGCATGGGACCAGGTTATTTGTGGGACCACCTCTCCCTGGTGGTTTCTACCATCCCACTATGTCTGACAGGAGGGGCATGCTCTTGAGTCCTTTCACTTAAAGAATGACCTTGGAAGCATGCCTTTTCTGTCGCAGTGCCTGCCCACTGGAACATCATACCCCCTGAGGTCAGACTGGCCCTGACCCTGCTGGCCTTCCATCAAGTGCTGAAGACCTGGATGTGCTCCGGGGCCTGGGGATCAGGAAGTTAGATGGCCCGTTGAGTGGTTTCTGCTTATTGTCTTCTTGGGTCCATCCTCGGTGACCATTGTTGTTGTTGTTTTTATTTTGTTAATGTTTTTATTGTTTTAATATGATGTTAGCCACTCAGAGTCGCATTTGTGAGATTAGCAGCCATATAAATCAAATAAATGAATGAATAAGAAACAGAAAAGTTTCTGTTAAACTGTTGCTCCATTATTAGCACGATGACTAATAATAGCTGTAGATATAGACTGAAGCAGAAGGAGAGAGACATTACTGTATTGCTTTTGTTTATTTACATACATTTTGCTCTTGTTCCAGTAAATCTGTTGTTGTATGATGAGGAAAAAAAATTGCTGGGGAGATTGCTCAAATGAGAAGCCTACTCTACCTTGACTCCAGCTCTGGAATTTGGCTTATTTCTGCCACACATTCCAAATGAATTTGCAAAGGAAGACCACTTGTTCTCAGATGACAAACCAAGCTGAGTGCTTGGAAGATAAAATGGCTGACAGGCATTCATGTCAGTCCAAGAACACTAGCTGTGCAAAGGGTGATCCATGGCTGTGTTTGACACAGAGAGCGATGAGTGCTGCACAGTGTCAGCTTGGAGAGGAGATGTTAAAATGTGCTCTAAATAAGGCAGGGCTTTCCAAAGGTTTCCCGAGGTGACACACCAACCGGCGTTGGTGTGTCGCCGCGGGAAAACCCGGAAGTGCCGCCGTTGCGGCAGCGCGCAAAAACCCGGAAGCGCTGCTGCCGCTTTCAGTTTTTCATGCCACCGTTGGTGTGTCATCGTGGGAAAACCCGGAAGCGCCGATGATGATCAGCGCTTCCGGGTTGTGTGACGACACACCAGACTGTGTGTGGTGACACACTTTTGTGTCGCGACACACAGTTTGGAAAGCTCTGAAATGAGTCTGGACTGCAGCGACTGACGGGGCAAAGGGTCATGCCTGTTTTGAATGATATTACTGTAAAAACTGATAGAAGACTTACTATTTTATACTAGGCTATAGTTTGACAATAGGAATAATTATAGTTTCATTCTTGGATTAGGAGGAAGTTCACCAGCATAAAGGAAATGGAAGGCCATCAAATTTCTTACCAGTAGTAAGTGTCACATCTTGAAGAAAGATGGTTTCTGGAGTTTTCACCTTCCATAGGTCACCACTCAACCTTATTCGAATCCAGGAATCCATGCCAATAAGTTCAGAAGACAGGAGGGTTGGAATAAGTAAACAGGTATGCACTGTTGTTACTCCAGAAACAATTAAGTACCATAAAGCCATCTATACTTATCACCATTTTGGTAAAATCTCAAGATCAGCTCACCATGAGAATGTGTTCTCACTGGTGGTCTATATTATTAAGGGTTTTTTTTTTTTTTTAAAGAATCTACACACTCGAAGGGAACAAAGTTGGTGTTCTCATTGTAGGAATTCTGGGATGGTAGTACCAGAACTCCACACAGCTGCTTATTAGTATATAGCAGAAAGAGGAAAGAGAAGGAAACAGGAAACCGGGATTCAGCCCCTCCCACACAAAGCAAGTAAGATTAGGTTACAGCAGAGGCTGCCTCCTCCTTCAAGCTTGTGTGAGACGTGCTTGGTTGAAACCTGATCTCTAACACTCATACCTATAAAAGAGGGAAATCTATCAGGGTTATCTACAGCTTTGACTCTGAAATGATCTATATTCAGTGACAGACTAGTTGGATCTAATGGCAGTTATAGTAACAATTCATAATCATTATCACCATCACCATCATCACAACAGCAGCATCAAAAATAATACAGGCAGTCCTCGTTTAGCGACCACAATTGGGACTGGCAACACACTTGTTAAGGGAAGCAATTGCTAAGTGAAACTACTACTGTGTTTACAATCTTACTTCAGCTTTCCTTTGCTTTAGAGACCTGCAAAGGTTGTAAATTAAAGGATTGTTTATATAGTTAGTTTTACATCACCGTCGTAACTCTGAATGGTCACTAAATGAGGCAGTTGCTAAATGAGGACTACCTCTATATTAAAAAGCCAATGCAGAGTTCTATCATGTATTAACAGATGAGTTTACAACTTGAAGCCCCCATCCAGGATTGCTGAAAATCAGTAGAACACTTTTCTGAGATTTTGAGGCAGGAAATATGAAAACTATAGTGTAAGCCCTAAATCAACCTTAAGACTGTTTAGAAAAATAAAGAAAATTCATAAAGTTCTCCCCCACCAAATTAGGAAAAAGTGGGTTTTTTTCCTGCCTAGACGTATCATGCTACCTGCTTTATACCACTGTCCTGCCCATGTGTCAGGATGGAGGTTGAGTCTGAGGTGGAGGAGGGGGAGCCGACCGTTGAAAAGGGCGTGAAAATCGAACCAGGGGGTGGAGCAGCACAGAGCTTTGGGCGGCAAGATCCTGAGCCACCGATTGGCAAAAGTCAGGGGGTGGATTCACCACCACCTATCAGTGCGCGAGAAAGGAGGGCAGAGAAACAGGCTGAGCAGCAAGAGGCGCGATTGGGTCCTTCCCAGAAACGGCGGGAAAATTGAAGAGCTAAAAGGTGCCAGAAACCAGACCAGGTTGCTGGAGACAACCGTTCACACAGTCCTATGCCGACGCCTGTTCCCACTGAGAAGAGCCGAGACCCCGAGCCTTGCCTTGCTGCTGCGCTGGACCCTGCCTCGGATCCCTGCCTTGCTGCCATGCCGGATCCCGCTTCTGAGCCTTGCCTTGCTGCTGCGCCAGACCTGCATCTCGTGCCTTGCCCTGTTACCACACCGGACCCTGCCTTGGAGCCTTGCCTTGCTGCTGTGCCGGATTCCGCTTCCGAGCCTTGCCTTGGAGCCGTGCAGGAGTTTCCTTCCGTGCCCTGCCTTGCTACCGCGTCGGATCCCGGTTCCAAGCCCTCCCTGGAGGCCGTCCCGGCCTCACTTCGGAACTCACCCTGCTGCCATGTGGACCGCCTTTCCGCGCCATGCCCGTCGCTGCACATTGCCACGACTATGTGCAAGTGAGCTACTAGCCAGCGTGATTTTAGTGTATATTTTGTTGATAAATAAAGGATTGTTAACTCATCACTTCCTGTGTCAAGTCTTAGTCGGAACAGGACACCATGTTGCTCCTCAATTTCCCCCAAAAGTTCTATCTGCCAAAAAAGTTCCTCATTTCAGTTCTACCATCACAGTGTAGTGTCACACCAGAAAGGAGAGTTCTAGGTGTAATGATGCCGATGGATACATGCAACGAGTGTGAATAAAGGGCTGCCTTTGTTCCCATTGATTTCTATGGGAAATAAATGGATAGCAAGAGAAAATGCCTAGAAGACATCCAAGCTTTTAAAATTGGAAAAATTATTCCCTGCCTTTAATTGACCTCTGTATAGATACCTCTTTTCCTGATTCACTCCCACAGGGAAAAGGCATCATTTGTTTAGGTATTTAGAAAATGTATTCAATCAAGCATCTTTCTGTTTTCTGGAAATATAACAGCTGGCAATGATTGAAGCCATTTTTCACATACAGCGAAACTTTCATTTTCCGTACCTCAGTGCAATGGGCTTCACATGCACTGGACCAAATTCCATGACTTACATCATTTGTATAGGAACAGCATTATACAACTGGCATAATTGGCATAATTAGCATCATCGTTACACACATGATGCCAATAATGCAAGTGATACATATTAGGTCATTCGTGCAATGATGTCATTATGCAATTTTTGTCATTTCGTATCATTTGCATAATGATGTCATCAGGCAATCAGGTAAATGTTGCAAATGATGTGATTTGTATAATTCGGGTTGCCCCAATGATGCACTCCTCAATTTTCCAGTCTTTAGGGACACCCCCTTCCCTTTAGTCTGTTATAACAGGGTTTCTCTGTAATTGATAGACTGTTTTTGGATGAAAATAAAGCCATGCCAACATATTGGTACAAGAAAAATTCACTGTATAATGCATTTATACAAGGAGTTCTTGGACAATGGGCACTTTGATCAGGAAATGAATAGCTTCCTTCCAGTAGAAAACCCTTCAAATCTATCTCAGATAACAGGTAGTGTGCATCATCTCTTTTTAAATTTCAGCTTCCCTCATATAATGTCCTTTATTTACAATGTAAAAATTTTCATTTATTTCCAAATTTGAAAAAATACAACTGCTAGTTTTCTAGGCTGATACTAAAGAGAAATATTAACATTGACTTTAGCATTAACCAACAATATTAACTAATAAATAAAACAACAGCGGGACATTTAAAACATTTTGAATATTTTATGCCTGTCAATAGCCCCTCCAGAGAAGCCTAAATTATAAGACTGGTAAAATATTCTCTGAAAGTCAGCAAGCTCAGTTTTATGATGTGGGAGGATGCCTGGGTTTGCAAACCACCTTTGACTCAAACCATACAAAACTAAGAATTTTCCACTCAGGAAAGCCATGGTAAGTTATGGAATGGTTTGTAAACCAGAAAAAAACATAATTTTGAATTGCTGCAGACATTCGGGAAACCAGTATAATATATAGGGAGTAACGTGAAGGGGAGCAGTTCTCCAATTATTGGAACTATAAAAGATCTTGAGAGAAGTAACTCCGTGTATTGAAGTCCATTCAGCAGTCTGTTAGAACTACTGAAATGGAGCAGAGCTGCTAAGCTTGTGTACAGAAAAAGAATATTGTTTAAAAACAGAGCCCATGAGCATATTAGAGAGATCCAGGTTAGTCTTACACCTTTAGCCCACCTTAGCATAAAGAAACACGCGCTTAGACATGGCAGGTATGAAAAGTAAGTACAAAAGAGTCCTTACGTTTATTCATTGCAGGTACAACACTTTCGGTAGATAAATGATGTTCCATTTCCTTCTTTGTGTTCCCTAAACTTAATTAACTCTTGCCCCTCATTGCTGGCAAGAGATGTGTGTAGAAAGGGGGAAAAATCTCCTAGGCCCATCCATGGCCTAGAATGGAGCAGCACATAGCCGTGTGCTTTGCTCCTGGTCCAAGAAGGAGAAAGAGAGAGAGAGGAAGTGGGAGTGGGAGTGGCCACAAACAGCTTCCTCAAAAAGCATGGAGAGCTTGCATCCTAGAGCAGCCATACATATGCTGATGAGACATGCTGGATTTGCCAGAATCTCCAACAAGAATGGCATTCTTCAGTTTTCTCTCTTAAAGAAGCTGTTGTTTGAGTGGGTTTGTATAGTTAACACCAGACGTATGGCTAATTCACATATGAATCTGTAATTGCATTTTTATAGCAATTTTATTAAAGAAATCCTTAAAGGCTCATCGTTCAATCCTGTTCAGCAAAAGTCCATTAAGGGTTACCAGAGATAACAACATATCTATTTTAACTTTGATTAAATAAACCAACTTTATATTCCTTCTTTTTACTTTTAATTTTACTTGATCTTTACTTCCTTCTGGTTCCCTCTAGTGTCCAACCTTCAAAATCTCATCTTTTTTTTAAAAAAAAGAATTCAAAACAAAAGCATTTTCCCATAGGAAGGATTCTTATAATTAATTCCAAAATCTTATTTCAAATCCATCTGGACTCTTAGTCCATTTGTAACTTTCCAAAATCAAAGTTCTAATCATGCTTTTGCTGTTTATTCCAAAATAATTTTTTAAAGTCTTAAACTTGTATTTAAAACTTTTTTCACTAAGGATTGAAGGAAACTCACTATAAAACTTGTCAATCCAAAGGTTCCTAATAGCTGAAAAGTAGTTAACAAGCAATCTCCAAAAGTGATTAGAAAAGGGAATATGTGAACCCAGTGTCCATTGGAAAGGTGCCAATTGCAGTTTGGGCAAAGATGGCTTTCCCAGAGCTCTAAGCTCATTGGACATTGCTGTCTTGTGGTCTCCTCGCAAGGAGCAACTGTCTGGAGCACTTGTGGGTGATCTCAAGTCTTCTCCTTGTCTGGAGAGGAATTACAAAGAGATGGTCTACTCACTGCCTCTTCATTCTGCCACAGTTGTTGGCTCCACTCTCAGCAGAGCTGTCTTCAGTTCTCTATTTCTTCCCTGGAAGTCCTGTAACTGCATTTCTCCATATAATGGGAAGCCTGTAGGAAGCTGTGATAGTTAGCTCTTTAGACAGCTGCTAGGATCATCTGCAGAAAGCCATCCTCCAAGCTTTTTATTCTTCCCTGCTCACCCTTCCTTTGGAAGTACAATTAAACCTGCTTTACTGGCCTTGATGCAACGGACTTCACACATAGCAGACCAAACTTCCAATGTGATTTACATTATGTGAAATGACATAAATTGATGCAATTGATGTAATTTGTGTCATTTCCACGATGACATCGTCATACAATTGACATAAAACCCCACAGCCCCCTAGTCTTTGATTCAATGAACCTTCCTTGATAATGAAACCCTCTCCCCCATTGCTCAGTTAATTGGTTAGTGTTAGGGTTAGGGTAGGTTAACTGGTTTCTCCATACCTGGCTTGGATTCAGAGCCAGAACAAGGAAGTCAGGAGGTGGTGCAACTTCCTTGTTTCCACTTACCCCTTCAAGAAACAGCCAAGTGTGGTTTGAAGCCAAAGGAATGGGGGCATGAATGAAAAAAAGTAAGGTTCCTGCCAAAACTGTTAGCTGCTACTGTCCCCTGGAAGTACTTGCCATGTAAACTCTCCTTCATGGGTTCATGTCTGACTTGGGGCCCACCTTGTCAGAACATTTGTTTACATTACAATCTATCTCCTCCACTGTCCCGTTAACATTAACCGTGTTCAGAAGTTTACATAGCGTTGCTCAGGGGAGGGTTTAATTTAACAGACAATTATAACCTCATCTACTTAAAACTGTGTTTGAACTATGTAGGAGATTATATTTAGCATAAGAGTGCAACAAACTGGGAGATATTCTTGGCCGTAGTTCCTTTCTGGATAACCAGGCAAGGACAGGGCCCTGGTGAACTTTGTATTTTTATTTAAAAGGCTGCCGTGTGTCTTTTGTTGAAGAAGAGACTGAATTTCTAGTGTTCATTTCTAATCACCAGAGATCCTCTCAGCCCTATCTCATGCATCTCTAGCGATAATTGAAACCAGTTTTCCACAAAAGTTGGGATAATCTGCTTATCATATTTAAAAATGCACATAAGACATGTATAAACATTTAAATTGCCATTTTGTAAGTATTACCCTTTTTTCTATTCTTTCCCTCTCCAGAGAGCTGTATTAATAGATAAGAAATACTTTCTCTTCCAGTAGGGCTTTTCTTTGGGCTTCTCTTGTCCCATAAATGGGGGCCCTAAAGAAAGCAATAAACCCCCCAGCACTCTCCCTCTTGCATGTTCCCACAAAGGGAAAAAGAAGCTTCTCACTCTCATCATGGCCAAAATGCATCCCCTTTGTGGTTAGCCACCACTGATAGTCCTACGTCCTACCCTCCATCGTCTTCATCCCTGCTTGAGAATAGAAAACATAATGGGTGTTGCTACACATTCAAAAGGGGTAGGGCTTCAGCCATGACATTGTGCCCATCATCTTGCACTATCGCCCTGTGGATGCCACTGGAAAGGATGTTACCTGTTGCCTGCAGCTTACAGTGTTGTTTGTATTCTTGGGTGTAAAAGTAGCCTTGGATTATTCTTCATGTTGGTATCATGCTGTTTATTTGCTAGTCTGTAGGTGTGTTAATGGAAACCCTGGCATAACAGATTTACTTCTTGATCAATAGTTATTTATTTCTGAGCTTGGCTAATTTAGCTGAATAATGTTAGGGACAGAGATATCTTAACAATGAAAAATATAGTTTAAAATGGGAGATGAACATAGCCTTCTCTTAAGGCATAATCAACATCATCATCATCATCATCATCATTATTATTATTATTGAAACTGGAATGTTGAAAGGACAGACAACAAAAATACTGAATAATTGTCTGGGGTATTATTGACTTCTTCTAATATTCTACTGTAAGTGTCTGCTAAATTGGTTCCTTGGGGCTTGAAATATACAGTGATATTATGAGTTCCTATCATAAATTGCCACACAGAAAGGTAGTGAGCCTCCTGAAATAGTGCTGGTCCGGGTTTGATCAATACTCAATTCTACACCGTGCAATGGGCAACTGTTTCCATAGAAACATTGATGTCACAGAGGTTGAACAGTGGCTGTTACAACAAATCATTTCCTTTGAGCAGTTGTAATTGACTATATGTACAGTTGGCTGTCACCTGAGACTATTTACATCAAGCACATAACAGAATGGCATTAGTTATTCCAGGAATAAGAGGGTTAGTGCTTCTTTTTGTGACCTTACAAATATTTAAGATGATATTACTATGGCAACTGCAGATATGACAGTCTGAGCAATATTGCAGCCCCAGGATGAAATAGCATTCATTTGGGGCAGAGGGGGACACTGTTGGTAATTCCAATAAAAAGTTTTCTCTTCCTATCATGTAACACAAGAAGTTGCATGAAATAATTCCCCGGCCCACTTGTGCTGAGTGCAGCCTTGGCAAGAGCCATAAACAGCTTCTTGGATGCTACCAGCTGCTGATGAAAAAGTACCATATGGCTATTTCATATGCTAGCCAGGAAAGGTGTTTGGGGAATATTCTTCAGTTTCAGGAAGCCAAGGAAGGCGGTGCTCTACCCTATGATATTCTGAACCAGAGATATAGCGGGTGGCTGATATTTTTCTTCGGAGCAAAGCTTGGAGCATTTTCAATCTAAAAATAACAGTAAAAGGATTGCCTTTCTTTTCTTGTCCTTGTAATCCTAGAATTCTAGAGCTGAAAGGGGCCATTTATGCCATCGAGTCCAACCTCTTGCTCACTGCAGGAATCCAGAAGGAAGCATCCAAGACCGATGGCTATCTGGCCTCCATCTGAACACATCCAATGAAAAGGGGTGATTGGTTCCACTGTCCAACATCTGTTACTGTAAGGATTCCCTCCCCTCCCCCAACATTCCATCAGAATCCATTATTCTATGACCTGCACTCTGGAATGAGGGAAAACAGGTCTTGACCTTCTTCTGTGTGATTTCCTTTCAGAAATGTAACTCTTCACCTAGTGCTGAACAGCAAAAATAGGTGTACCCAGGTGAAGCATTAAAGAGACTTATTTCTTTCTTCCTTGCCACACTAGAGACAGTATCTTAGGACCAGGACCTAGTATATTTGGGTGAGACTTTGACCCGGTTTGTACATCACCTTAAAGGGTTATTCTATCCTGGTTTTCTGAATAAACCACAGTTGGATGGTTTTTCACAAAACCATAAACCACAATTTAGCAACTAGAGTGGCTGGGTTTGTCACGTTTCTAAGCCACAACTAAATAAACCACCATAAAGCTTAGTGTGATGTGTGAACCCAGCTAATGAGTTCTTTCATCTATGCTTCAGTCTATAATTTAGATCATCATAGATTAGGGCTGGGCCCAAATTATTCACTGTTTCATAAGTGATTGTGACTTCTGATTTAAAACATCAATTTAGGACTTTTGGTAAACCTTCAGAAATGTATGCCTTTTTATACCAATTTTATACTTCCTCAGAAGTGTCTATATATTTGTTTTCATTACCCCAACTTGGCTGATGCTGTGCCAGCAAAAGAGACTTTAAAAATGCATCAATTTCTGCATTAAGTGCAATAGCACAACATGTTATCTTAGTGTTGCAGGCAGATTGTTCATGATTAGAATTGCTGTGCTAGTGATTTGCCCAACAATTACTTTACTTCATGTGTTCATGTGAGCTCACTGAGGCATATTAGGAAGAGAGGAAGCAGTCTTATATTAAGTCAAATCAAAGTTCCTCTAGCTCAGTATTGTTTAAAACAACTGGCAGCAGATTTCCAGAATTCTGAGCACAAGTCTTTCTAGGTCCTACCAAGAGATGGCCCAGGATCTTCTGCAAGTGAAGCATATGCTCTACCACTCTGCTATGCCATGGTTCCTTCTACACCACTACCATTTTCACTTCCCAAATCCTCAAAAGTAATCTGAAGGTATTCCACAACCCTCCACCATTCTGCTAACTGAGAACTACTGAAAATAGGGAGCAAAATCACTTTTCTCCCCTACAACTTTCTACAGTACCTGAGCAGGAAAAAACTCAGCTTTATTCCCACTCCATGCTATGAGGAACTAGGATAAATTATTTGTACCTTCCCATACATGTCCTTACTTCACAGTGTGTGGATTTGTCTGACTTTTTGCAAAAATCAATCAATCAATCAATCAATCAATCAATCAGTCAATCTTAGTGCTTCCTGGGAGATCTACCTTATAAGACTATTTATTTATCAAACGTTGAGGCCGCCTAACTCCTGAATGACTCTGGGTGGCTAACAGTTAAAAAAGGCCAAGCAAGTAAGTAACATAACCAACCAGAAGAGCAAAATATGAACCATAAACCTACCATAACCACACCAAAACAAAACAAAACACAAAACACAACAAAACAAAACGCAAAAACGATTTCCACAATCACCCTGTCTCCAAGGCCTGGGAAAACAACCAGGTTTTTAATGATTTCCTAAACGACATAAGGAAGCCACACAAATCTCTGGGGAGTGATCATTCCAGCTGGCAGGAACTACAACAGGGTAGGCAGGCTTCCTGGGTTCTGCAAGATGATATTGTTTAATTGATGGAGCACATCTACCCTGCTGGACTATACTGGACAGGAAGAGACAACCAGTCCCTCAAGTAACCAGGCCCTAAGCCATGAAGGACTTTAAAGGTGATAACCAGCACCTTGAATTGCCCCCAGAAGCCAAATGGTAACTAGTGCATCTCACAGGGCAGTGGAAAAACACAATGCCTGTGCCGCTGCATCCTGGACCAGATGTAGCTTCTGGATGGTTTTCGAGGGCAGACTCATGTAAAGTGTATTACAATTATGTCTGAAGGGCCCCTTGGTCCAGGAAAGGGCACACCTGGCATGTTAGATGTACTTCTACAAAGGCTCTCCTGACCACAATTTCTACCTCTCTTTGAGCAGTTGCTGAGAGTCCAACAGGACCCCCAGATTACGTACAGGTTTCAAATGGGGAAGTGCAACCCCACTGAGAGTCAAGAATGGAATACTTCTGGATCCAAATGGCCCAAATAGATACAGACACTTGGTCTTGTCAGGGTTAGGCTTGAGTCTGTTCTTTCCCATCAGACCCACACAGCCTCCAGGCACTGGGTTAAGACTTCGACTACATTGCTTGGCCTGAGGTTGCAATAGATGATTGGCTATCATCGGCATATGACATCACCCAGTGGTTTCATGTAGATGTTAAGCAGAAGGGGAGAGAGCAGTGAGCCATGCAGAATTCCACAAGTAAGGGGCCATGGTCACGATCTCTCCCTACCTGTCAACATGGTTGATGGTATTTAAGGCCACTGAGAGATTAGAGAGCACTAGGATGCATACATAACCCTCATCCCAGTTCTGCCATAAGTCACAGATGAGTACAACCAATGCTGTCTCTGTACTAAACTCTGTACTAAACTCCTATCTGTATCAGAAGACATCCTCCCTGAAACGCAAAATGGCTTCCGCCCTTCCAGGGGAACAGTGGATATGATCTTCACTGCACGACAGCTTCAAGAAAAATGCAAGGAGCAAAACCGCCCTCTGTACATGGCGTTTATTGATCTGACTAAAGCTTTTGATACTGTAAATCGTACTGCTCTCTGGACCATCCTTCTGAAAATCGGATGCCCTGATAAATTTGTGAACATCTTGCGGTTACTCCATGATGACATGATGGCAACAATCCTGAATAACAATGGCTCTCAAAGCGATCCATTTAAAGTGGAATCCGGCGTTAAACAGGGATGTGTTATTGCTCCAACCTTATTCGCTATCTTCATTGCTATGATTATACACCTTGTTGAAGAGAAACTTCCTACTGGTGTAGAAATTATATATCGAACAGATGGAAAGCTTTTTAATCTTAGTAGGCTGAAAGCAAAAAATAAGGTAATTGTAACTTCTGTTATAGAACTTCAATATGCTGATGATAACGTAGTCTGTGCACACTCCGAGGAAGATCTTCAAACTATCCTAAACATCTTTGCAGAAGCATATGAAAAACTCGGCCTCTCGATTAACATTAAAAAAACCAAAGTGCTTTACCAGCAAGTTCGAACCAATCCCTCTGCAGCGCCATCAATCCAGCTTAAAGGTGTGTCACTAGAAAATGTCGACCGCTTTTCTTATCTCGGCAGCCATCTATCTACAAAAGCCGACATCGACGCTGAAATTCAGCATCGCCTGAGCTCTGCGAGTGTAGCTTTCTCCCGAATGAAGCATAGAGTGTTTGAGGATCAGGACATTCGCAGGGAGACCAAAATGCTTGTTTACAAAGCCATTGTACTACCAACCCTTCTGTACGCCTGTGAAACATGGACCCTCTACAAACGCCACCTGCAACTTCTTGAAAGATTCCATCAACGCTGCCTCCGAAAAATTCTGCAAATTACTTGGGAAGATAGGCGGACTAATGTTAGCGTATTAGAAGAAGCGAAAACCACCAGCATTGAAACAATGATCATCCAACATCAACTTCGCTGGATCGGTCATGTTGTTCGAATGCCTGACCATCGTCTTCCAAAGCAGCTACTTTACTCCCAACTTAAGAATGGAAAACGGAATATTGGTAGACAGCAAAAGAGATTCAAAGATACTCTCAAGGCTAATTTAAAAAAATGTAATATCAGCATTGAGAACTGGGAAGCCCTAACTCATGAGCGTTTCAATTGGAGGTCATCCTTTATTAATGGCGCTATGGACTTTGAAGAAGCACGAGTACAGGGCGAAAAGGAGAAAAGAGCTAAAAGGAAGGCACGTCAGGCAAACCCTCATCATGACCGTCTCCCACCCGGAAACCTATGCCCTCATTGTGGGAGGTTGTGCGGATCCAGAATTGGCCTTTATAGCCACTTACGGATCCACTGTTAAAATTTTACCTTTGGAAGACAATCTTACTTGGCTACGAGTGATCGCCAATGATGATGACTAAACTCTGGCCTGAAACCAGACTGAAACAGGTGGAAATAATCTTCTCCAAGTTCCTCTGGAGCTGAAGACCGACCACCATCTCTACCATCTTTTCTAAAAAGAGGAGGTTGGAGACTGGATGGTAATTGTCCAGGACTACTGGGTCCAGAAATGACCACAGCCTCCTTCAAAGCTAAGGGGACTACCCCCTCATTCAAAGAAGCTGACCAAGTGGCCCCAACCACAGGTCACCTCCTGAGTGGCTTTAACCATCCAGGAAGGTCCCGGATCTAGCAAGCAGCAGTCTATTTCCTTAGGAGTCACAGAATCAAACTCGCTCCAGATAACTGCACGAGACCTTGCCCCAGGCGCCTCAACAGGACCCATCCAATCAGAATCCAACTCTGAGACTTCCTGGCATGTTTACAGTCCATAAACACTAAGGAGCAGGATGAGGCAAAAGTTCCCACAAATGGGGAGACAGCTGGCTCACATACAATATTTCCCTACGAGAGCCAAAATATATTTAAAAGTAAACTAGCTTGGCAACTGTTCCAATGATTCCTCATCTGAGCCAAGTAACCTAAGTAAGTAAGTTGGATTAGCCGCCAAACAGGGATGATGTCATGGGAGCAACAGAGGTATCGCCCTGATCCTGGAAGAGAGGGAATACCGTGTGTGCAGGTGCCACATGACTTTATTTACTCTTTATTTCTCAAGGCTTGAATCATTGATGGGACAAATACAGAAGTGGCAGGGTGAAGGTGGGGGTGGACAACAGTCCTCAAACGTGTGACCACAACTGTACTCGGAGGAAAAAGTGGTGGCATAGAAACAAGAACAACATCAGAACCAAAGTCTTTTTCATGAAATAGTTCTACCCTGTTAAAATGGTTCCCTTCCAGCTGCCAAATGAAAATGGAGCCTGGGGCTAGATGCTCTTGAAGTACTGTCGTTTTGCATAAATGTCATTTTTGAAGTGAAACGTACAGCCCAACCCATCTGTCACTGCAGCTATTCCATGTCCTCATCGGGGATTAAAAACGTAACCCTTATCTGAAATGTAATCAGGGATGCTTTCAGTGAAAGGGGATGGAATTAAATGCAGACAGAATTGACACTGTTGAGGATACAAGGGGCATATTTTCCCAAGGCCGAGGAAAGCCTCAGAAATTGTATCGATAGTGCTGAGAATAGAGGGAGGGCAGATGTAACTCTTACTTGAACATGGCTGCAAATGCAAGTCTGCAAGCAGGCAGGGATAGCCTCAGATAAATGTTTCTCAGGCTCTGGAAAGAGCAGAAATACCAGAAACAAAAATAGCCCCTCCCCCAAACCAAATTATAATTCCCAGAGAGGCCTAGCTATGTTAGCCTGTCATAGCAGAAACAGCCGAGTTTTGTGACTTACTCATTTTAAAAGGTATCATGGCACAGGTTTTTGATTCAACCTAGCACCATATACACAGCATGAACTCTATTTATTTATCTATATGTGGAGAAAAGACATGAGAGTTGTACAGATAGTTTGGCTACAGAACAGAATTCTTTGTTGTTTTCTAATCATCAGATTGCTTTTCAATCAAACCCATTGAGAATTGTGAGGTTGTTACAGTCGGAAGGAGGGTTTAATACAACCACAATCTGGTGACCAGAAAATAAACAACAAACAAACATCCTGCTACATATGCTAACTAACTGCACAACTGTCTTATAGGTTTAGCTATTTATATGATGGGGGCTTTCTAAAATTTGTTATTTTGTATGCTGTGTCTCTGAAGAAACCTTCCTTTACATTCATCAGGACACCTATGTATTGTCATGATTTACAACAATTTATTTTCTCAACAATAAATTAGTATATACTCTGTGTGTGTGTTTGGGCAACTTTTCAAATTTGGGCAACTTCACATTAGAGAGGTAATTTTCATTCTTTATTTTTAGTTTAAGAACACTGTTAAGGCATATATACAGGCCTACCCATGAAACGAATATAATAATTTTGTAACTTCTGGCCTACATTTGAGCCTGAATGTGCAGGGGTTCCCCGAGGCCTGAAAAATATTTCAAGGGTTCCTCCAGTGTCAAAAGGTTGAGACAGGCTGAATTACGGTATTGTATTATTTTTTGCCTTCATCAAATAAAGAGACTATCAAAGTACATAGAGATACTCTTACTTATTAAAGAAACATAGCAATTAACAATTTAATATGCAGTTTATGCTTTAAGGGAATTTATGTTTGGCAGTCAGTGATTTTCCTTCATCTTGAAGTATAAATTTGGAATATCTTTAATTCTTCACTCACTCCACTTTTTGTAGAAGTCTCCAAGTCTTCTTTGCTTTGACTGGAACTGGAGGACTCATCCCCAGGGCCTGTTATGAAAGCCCTTTCTTCTAAACAGGAGAAATGCTGACCTTGGAAAGACTTTGAATTATAGATCTCTGTTCTGAGTTACTGAAGTTAACTAAAACAAGAACCCCACAACTCCATTTGTCCTTTGTTTCGATGAGGTTATATATAGCCCACTTGCCAATATCAGTATAAAATAATTTGCAGATAATCATTTTCAATTTTATCCTGATTAATGCAAGGGCAGTTTAACTATTCATCATTATCACAGGAATGTTTTAGAAACCCTAGGAGTTCTCCCCTCAAGTCAATAATTCCAGGTCTTTTCTCTTCTTTGGAACAAGAGAGAGTGAGGTAACCTCCTTTGACTGGGCAAGCAATAGGATCAAGATGCTGATACAATGGCTTGTTGAGACAATTATGGCATGGAGTGGCTCTCTTGTGCTAAGGTCCAAGCATCAAGTTAAAAGAATAAATAATGGAGAACCAGCTCCAGCAATGGAAAGTGACACACAAATCAAAAGTAACCGGTGCTTCTTAAGTGACAAGTGCAGACCTTCTAGATCCTGACCAATATGATGATTCTTTAGTAGTTATGGCATCGTTGAAAGAGTAGGAGGGGAATATGTTTGATCCATTGCTTAGAAAACTTAAATGCCACCTTAGGCTGTGATGTACAGGTTGCATGTCAGTTTATATTTTAGACATCATCTGTTCATAGTGGTTTAGGCTCTTTAGAGCCTCTTTCGAGTGGGATTACCAGATCTGGGCTGCAAAATCCAGATGACCACTAGATGGCAGCAAAGAGATACAGAAAACTCTTTAAGCTCTTTGGTGCTATTTAGTGTTGGTCCAAATTTTTGCAGTCCAGATTTGGTAGGTCTGCTTTAGAATAATCTGAAATAGTTGCATTATAATTAGAACACCTATTTTCAGGATGGCTGTTACCGATTTAAGATCACAAATAATAACTACAGCATAATTGGAGGCAGGATATACATTCAAGATTATCTAACCTCCTGTCAAGTGCAGGGATTCATTGCTACAACTTCCCCAACATTTGAGAAATGGTGGTACAGTAGGTGGGAGCAGCATTCTAGGTACATGATAGCTGGTTAGCTGATAGTTGGTCTATATGAATTTTCCATGATACCACAAACAAGAATAAACAACCATATTTGATATTTATTTATTTATTTTTCTATCCCGCCTTTATTATTTTTATAAATAACTCAAGGCAGCGAACATACCTAATACTCCTTCCACCTCTTATTTTCCCCACAACAACAACCCTGTAAGGTGAGTTGGGCTGAGAGAAAGTCACTGGCCCAAGGTCACCCAGCTGGCTTTCGTGCCTAAGGCAGGACAAGAACTCACAGACTCCTGGTTTCTAGCCCAGCACCTTAAGCACTAGACCAAACTGGCTCTATTTTTGAGAGTATGTTTTGATTGATAGTTGAGAGTATGTCATGAGTGCTATTATAAAATAGCTACTAAGGGGTGGGGCTAGTCTATCCACAAAGAGACCGTTATGGGGGGTGTTATTGAACCACAAAGAATACATTTACCAGAAGGAAAACCACTTTCTTGCTTCCTTCTGTCCCTCAATATGCTTTCTACCATCCCCAGCTCAGTCTGTCATTTTTTTCAAGGCTAGAAGTGAATTTCCTTCCAAACAAAGCGCTGGGTTACAACCACCTGTCATTTCTGTTTTCTATTGGGTCAGAAGCATTTTTGCAAATAAAGGCAATATTAGATGATGGCATTTTGCTTTACAGCATGCCACTTTCTTATTTTTTTTCTTTTTTAATTAAAATATTTTTAAAGAAATCAGGTGTGGCAGGGATCCAACATTTGTGCCTGTGTCAGCCCTTCAAAGTAGACCAGACTAGGATGCCAGAGTTATGAGGCTAATACTACTTTATTATAAGGTTACAGTAACAGAATCTTGCAAGTCTGAATGTGCTTCCCCCCTCCCTCCCTTTATCTTTGTGAGAATTAGGGAGGTAGGGAGGTTATAGAATTATCTGAGATGCTTTCTCAAATTACATTTATGCCCTGGGCTCAGATTTCTTTTATCTGACCATTGCCGTGGTTGCTTCTCTTCCTCCAGTTCCTCAAGGTTATTCCTATTTCCCATTACAGCCCATGAGTATCCTATTTTCCTGCCCAAGAATAATGTCACGTTGTTGTCATAGGTAAGGAAAGCAAAGGACAATTAGAAACAACTGCTGAATGTGCTTCAGGGGTTTTGGACAGGAATGGCAGGGGATGATGGGCAAGGGCTGTTCTTAGCAGTGGGCCTGCACTCAGGGATCATTTCATGAATGCCAGATGTTGGGCCATCCCTGACAAAAGGGAGTACATACTACAATATTTTTTTATAGTCTTCTCTACATGACAGTGATGCCAATGATCATTCAGTGCCACTGAGTAGAAGTACAGTGGTAATGCAAGTCCAGAGTAGGGTATTCTGGAAGGATCAAATTCTTTAAAACAGAAGTTTTAAAGAGAAAACAATCAGAGAGATGGTATGCAATTCAGAGAGATGGGTCCATTGCGGTGTTTCCTACACTGGACAACTTCCAGATGTGTGAATTTTAAACTCCCAGAATTCTCAACGAAGACCATGATGGCTGGGGATTTCTGGAAGTTGATCCTCCCATCGGGATGCAACAATTTGGGAAACACTGATCTTTAGAGAGATCAGAAATAAATGGTGTATAGTTCCAAAGTTATCAGATAGTGTAGTCTTCCATGGACAAGAGACAAATTAAGCATAGGAAAGCGCTCTGAACACCATTGTCCTCCTATGAATAGGCACTCATTCCATTCATGGAATGATTACTGTGACCTCCATATCGTATGTTTATTAAATGTTATTAGCTGCACATTCCAAATCTCTATAAGATCTTTTTAATAGGATTTACTCTAATTCCAGCATGTCTGGTGATTAATTTCCTGACTATGTTCACATGGGATTTCAGGAGTGAGGCAGATGATGAAATAAAACATGCATTATGAACTGGCGTGATTTGGGAGAACTAGGAATTTTATAGTCAGCAGTGCTTTCAAACAATGAATGATGTCCAAGACTGATATAGAAATTGTGAAAATTGCATTATAGTGAAAAAATTACATTATTATAAAAATTGGTTTTCATATCTGCTTTATGAACAGTGTTCAGAAAGATGAAAATATCCAGAAAATTAAATACAAATCTCTATTAGGATTCAGTTCTGCCTGGCTTCATCTTTATTCATCTAGCATTGCTTTGTTTTATTGAAATAATATCCTTTTCAGCCACTGTCTCCAAAGTCAAAGGAAGTTCATATGAGTGGAAAACTTCCATAAAAGTATTATTTTCTAGAGAGGTTCTCAACTTTCTCCATGTTCAAAATGAGTGAAGATTCTAAATTTTCCTTGGATCTACAACTGGAGTTTGTGATTATACACTCTGCATATTATGTGCCTTTCAAATATGCATTCACAGCTACTGGGTTGTAGAAAATTGCTTGAATGCATACTTCCATTATCTTTGCACTGGTTCCTCTACTGGTTCTGCAATGCAGTAACATGATGATGTCTTTTGTTTGTGTCCCATCTTTGGAATGGGGCTCATAAAGGAAAAAAGGAGGAGGAGGAGGAGGAGGAGGAGGAGGAGGAGGAGGAGGAGGAGGAGGAGGAGGAGGAGGAGGAGGAGGAGAAGCAGCAAAGCTATATCTTGAGTAAATGCAGAAAGCTGAGCGTAACTTAAAGTGAAAATGGAATTCCAGTGCACAATTAGTATATGGCTTATTGAGCTGAGAAAAGCCATATTAAAAATGATGGATTAGATCTAAACTTAATCATGCTAAGAGCAGAATTTGTGAAATGAATGGTTTGTAAGTTAATCATGACTACCTTGTCCCATCAATTTTAATGTGTTTATTCTATGCATGACTAGGACTACAGTAGATGCAATGATTATCTTTAGCATAGTTTTTTCTTTGCTAAATAGTCAAGGCAATGTTACAAATAATGGATTAGATCCAGATTTAGGGCTTATCAGGTTGCCCTATCACCAGAATGGGCCAGCAATTTTTTTCAGGTGGCAGAAATGGGCAGTATCACCCCGTACTCACTTCTCACCCACCATTAGGTGACCTCAAGCCACATTTTCCTGTTTCTGTTGCCTTCTCTTCTGCTCTTGATTTTCTCTGTAGCACATTACTTTTTTTAAACCAGCTCCTGAAATTTGATTGGCTACTTTGCAGAGGCAGGAATGCCTCCTCAACTGAATCAATGCTTGCCATGTTCTTTAATGACTTTTAGAGTTAACTTTAACAATAGACCTACAATAGCGCATTAGCTAAATTACAAAAGGTTGGTGGTTTGAAAAACAGCAGAAACATTTTTTTAATTATTATTTTTCTTTCCCTGACCTATCTACTTTTCCACTGAGTTTTTAAAATAACTCTGGTGATGCATTGTTTCATCCCTCATCCAGTCACTTGAGGGAAAGGTGACTTGAGACATGTTGAAAAGGTGTACCGCTGGACTTATTAAAGAAAAAAAGTGGAAAAGTAGGTAGCTCAAAGAAATAAAAATAGTAATTAAAAAGACAACGTTTTTCCTGAGTATCAAACCAGCAATGCCAGGCATGTGTTTTTATTAATTTATTAATAATGTTAACAGTTGCTCTAGGAGATATTAGATACCAAGGCAAGAAAGGACATTTTATTTTAAAACTTTGCATATATAAATATATAAACTTTGTGTGTGTACACACACACACACACACACACACACACACACACACACACACGTATATATGTCCAGTAAGACCTGCCCAGGAGAAGGAAAGCCAGAAAATGACTTTCCTGGGACAGATTAATGGGAGCCCATAGCAGCAGGGGAGTTGTCCAACTGGAAAACAAAGTAGCCTGCAGTTCAGAATGAGCACCTAGTACATTGTTGCCAAAGTGTCTCAGTTCAGACAGGATTTTCTTCAATTGGTTTAGAATAGTGGTGGCGAACCTTTTGGGCTCGGCGTGTCAAAAATTTGGAAAATGCCTAACTTGACTCTGCTGGTGTTTTCCCCCCCCCCCCAAACAAAAGAGAAACAATTCTTTACATATTCATTTATTTTTAAAACATTATTGTTATTGCCCCTTCGTGCAAAGGCGGTTCCTGGAGAAGCCGCTTGCAAATTGTGCGAAGGGGCGCGAAGGGGCGTGCCTTGGCACGAAGGGGCGCCTTTGAATGAAGGGGTGTGCTTCTGCAAATTGCAAGCGGCTTCTGCAGGAACTGGCTTCGTGCAAGAGGGGGCAAGAAGATGGCCAGGTGAGCTGGGGTGGTGGAGGGTAGGGCAGCAAGGGGCTTGGAGGTTCTGGGGCTGCTTGCCGCCCTGCGAGGCAGGGTGCAGGGCGGCGAAAAGGGCAGAGATGGGGGGGGTGGAGATAGGTGGGTGGGGGGAGTTGCAGTGCCTTTTGTTCATTCAGTTTCTTTGGTAACTCAAACAGGAAGAATAGTTGTTGGGTGTTGGTGAACACTGACATGTCACCCAAAAGATTGTGGTGTGTCACCTTTGACATGTGTCTTATAAGTACTGGTTTAGAATCAATCTGACATGAATACAGAACAGGAGCAGCTTAAGGACACAATGTGGATATACCCTTAGTCATACTTAGAATAGACCCATTGAAATTAGTGAGAGTTAAATAATAATGTCATGATTATTTTGTCTTACTGATTCAAATGGATCTACTCTAGATTTGAATCTAAACCAAATATTATTTTGTGTTCCACCATAAATGCACCAAATGGCAGGGAAATTGGATTACAATTTTGTCCCATCTTCTGGCCTTTCCGGGGAGAGAAGGAGCAAAAGAAAATAGAAGGCTGCCAAGTAAAAATGACTGTCAGGATTACGCCAAATGAGTTAATGCGGCCTGAAAAACTCGCCCCTCCTAATTCTTGTATCAAGGGGCGTGGTGGCTCAGCGGGTAAGACGCCAGGCTTGTCGATTGGAAGATCGCAAGTTTGGAGGTTCAAATCCCTAGCCCTGCATGCAGAGTGAGCTCCCGCACTAGCTCCAGCTCTTGCCAACCTAGCAATTTGAAAGCATGCAAATGCAAGTAGATGAATAGGTACCACTTCGGTGGGAAGGTAACAGTGTTCCGCGCGTGTCATGCAGCCATATGACCATGGAAGTGTCTTCGGACAACGCTGGCTCTTCGGCTAACAAACAGAGATGAGCACCGGCCCCTAGAGTCGGACACGACTGCACAAATGTGTGGGGGGAACCTTTACCTTTTTAAATTCTTGTATCAATACTGCCCATGTGCATTCTCACCCAGATTTTGTAAATAAGTCTGTTTTTATATTGCTGGTACCTACTCCATCCATCACATTCAAAGAAATCCAAACCTGCATGACTGCTCTGATCATTTTCATAGACCTGCTATGTTACGACCAAGGTGGAAGTGTGGAGTCCTTGGTGCTCTCTGAGCCTTGTTGTTTTCTTGCAGACGTTTCATTGCCAGGCAACATCTTCAGTGCGAAAAGGGAGTGGGACTTGCTCTCTGTTTATATGCCCTGGCTTGTCCTGCCTGTGTTGGAAGTGCCTGGATATGATAGCAAATTCCTGATGTCCATTCAGCAGCATGTGAAGACCTTTTATCTCTCCAGTCTTTTGAACAGTATTTTTAAATGCTTCCTTTCTTCCTGCCTCTTTATCTTTTGTTGTTTTATTATTGTTAAGATGTTGATGATAGATAGATAGATAGATAGATAGATAGATAGATAGATAGAACGAATTACAGTTGATGAAGAGGATGAATAGATGAAGAGGAATAAAATAATTGTTCACAATATTCTACAAGATCTCCATCTGCTTCCTAACATTTTTTCTCCTTATTCTTAAAGCTAAACTGTTTCAAGCCCCAAAACAGAAATTTATACTTATTGCAGGGCGGTTTTTCTTTCTCTCATCACCCTCTTTTTTGGCAAAGAAAGAAAGAACAAATTAGCTCTATGCATGTCAGTGGGGGGCTTGCCAGTTCCCACTTTCACTTCCCATTGAAAACTCATTAAATTTGTGGCTAGTCAGCTAATCCAAAACAAAACACCTGTCTGCCAGATACATACAGCTGGACTGTGTCCATATCATCTGTTTCATTTGTGAAACATACACCATGTTTAGGAACCACCGCTTAAGGTGGTTGTTTTCTACATGTTCAGGGAGAATAATTCAATACACAGATTTTAAGATCCAAAACATGTGCAATTAAGTTCTACCATATGATAACTACAGTAAATGGAGTCCTTGGTGCCACCCTGAGCTACGTATATTCTCTTCTACTGGAGATAACTAAATGGACTTACATTGTTTAAATGGCAGGTGCAAGATCATAAAGCAGACTGGACAAATCACTGAAAATTCTTGATGGTATTAGAACAGAGCTTTCCAAACTTTTCATGTTGGTGAAACACTTTTTAGACATGCATCATTTCGCGACACACTCTTACAGCAGGGCACAAGGCAGGCACTAGGACCTGTGTGGAATCCTGGCAGGGCTCGGAGGCAGCAGCAGCCTTGACACACCCAGACACTGCAGCCGACTTACTAACGTGTCCCGACACACAGTTTGGAAAGCTCTGTATTAGAAGGACCTCTGATCAGCTTCTGACTTGTAAATATGTAAATAAGATCCTTAAAGTCTCTTCTAGAATTCTCAGGTCATCTTGAAAAGTTACAGGCCCTGCGGAAATTCGAGGCAGAAGCCCTGATGAAGACGACAACCCCTGGGATTCTCCTGATCAGAATCTCCTCTTAAACAGCACAGCTTTCAGGAATGCTCATCTGAATTGCAGGGTTTTTTTTAAAAAAAAAACTGGAAATGTAAACTCCAACTAGGCTGTGATTTTTTTTTTTGTCCTGCTGTAAGGTCTGATTGGAACAGGAAACCCAAACCCACTATCTCCTGTCTTCGTAGCAGAATTTTCTTATGTGTCTATTCCAAAGTAAAGGTAAAGGTTCCCCCCCCGCACAGTTGTGCAGTTGTGTCCAACTCTAGGGGCCGGTGCTCATCTCTGTTTGTTAGCCGAAGAGCCAGCGTTGTCCGAAGATGCTTCCACGGTCATGTGGCTGTCATGACGCACACGGAACGCTGTTACCTACCCACCGAAGTGGTACCTATTCATCTACTTGCATTTGCATGCTTTCAAATTGCTAGGTTGGCAAGAGCTGGAGCTAGTGCGGGAGCTCACTCCGTCATGCGGGGCTAGGGATTCAAACCTCCGAACTTGCGATCTTCCGATCGACAAGCCTGGCATCTTACCTGCTGAGCCACCACGCCCCACGTCTATTCCAAAAGGCATGGACAAAAAAAAAAAAAGGAAAATGACCTCAGAGGGAATCTATCAGTTCCTTCTGTCTCCCAAACTCTGCTAAAAGGTTATTTTGGGAACAAAGGGAGGAATGAGGGAAAGATTTGTGCATTGATTTAAAGACTGTTTATGTCACTCTGAAATATGTATGAGAAATTGGATTTTTTAAATAAATAAACCAACTTTGGATTTCACAAATATATATAAAAATGGAAATATACAAACAGGTTTAAATAAGCACTTTTCCAGATATTATCAAATTGTAACTAAAAATATGCAGAAAAATGCATACACTATAGGAACGGTGCGCAAAATGCTTTTACTGTATGGACATTGCATGCAAAAAAATATAGATAGTATACACAGAACATACATTTTTAGAATATGTGTGAAAACTTTTTAAAAATTGTGAATACATAAACAGGATTGAACAAAACCTACAATCAATAAAGTAGAATAGAGTTGAAGTCCACATATCTTAAAGTTGCCAAGCTTGAGAAACACTGCTCTACACTGTCTTTGGAGAGTCCTTGAAATGAATGAGGAGGAAAACTGCTCTCCTTGAATGACGTGTGCTCCAGGAAGCACCCTCTGTGGCATTATGTTCTTTTGGGGCACCTTTAAAGCAATGGTTACATTGCCAAAAGCAGTTATGAGAGAAGGAGACCTTGGTCAGCAGGATTCTTTTGGGGAATCCCTTCGCTTCCCTTTCTCATTCCCTGGCCATTGCCAGGGGTAAGTTGTGGGGATGTAAATATGAAAACAGTTCTAAAGTTCTTTGCTTCTTCACCCTGTGTTGTTCTGGTCATTCTTTTTTTTTTTCTGAGTCTCCTTTCTCAGGAGTTCTTTCTGCATTTTCATTCTTTATTGGGTAATTTATTGAGTACCCTCCTACTCTGTTTTTTCCTGTCAAGGTGGCATTGATTGCTCCCCAAGACTGCCCCACTTGCTGTTTATTTTCATCAAAAATTTTTCTTGATGAGACAATTTGATCTAAGTACAGGGTTAGTAGTGTCATTCCATTTATTCTGTTGCCTAATATTATCAAACCTAATATTAAGCTCAACATGATCTATGTATGTCTATATTCTGATAAAGGTAAAACATACACATGTAATGTAATGTAATGTAATGTAAGCCAGTTTGGTGTGGTGGTTCAGGCACCAGGGTAGAAACTGGGAGACCGTGAGATCTAGTCCCTCCTTAGGCACAAAGCCAGCTGGGTGACTTTGGGCCAGTCACACACTCTCAGCCCTGGGAAGAAGCAGGCAAGGGCAAACCACTTCCGAAATCTTGCCAGGAAAACCGCAGGGACTTGTCCAGGTTGTGTTCGGGAATTGGACATGACTGAACGGATTAAAAAAACCAAAACAATGACAGCACAACATGTCATCTTGACATCATCATGGCTTCTTACATATGCCCACATGTGAAAGGCGTGCACTAAAATGGGAAGCTGAAAAAACTTCCCCAAAGAAGGCCATGACAAGCCACTTCTGTTCTGTCAATAAGAAAGCTGCAGAGACACATGCATGAAATCACCAAGAACCAAATTCAACTTAACAGCATCTTTCTTTTTCAAGCCATGTATTTCTAGCCATAGGTCCCTATTTGGCCAGTCTTTTTTTCAGGCAATGAGCCTACCGTTCAACCTGAAAACAAATCTAGAAATGGGAAGTCTAGATGCTACCCTGCTGTTTCCCTGCAGCTATATTTATGTGGCACCTGGAAGTGGTTACCTGCTCGTCTGGTTTACTCCATTGTTTTGGACAACCAGGTGTAAATGGTCTTTATTTGGAGCAATTAAAATTCTAGCATTCCCCTCTCTTGACATGCAATTACCGGAGCTCTGCTGTTTCCACTAATTGCTCTTGCTGAGGACATTGGTGAGAAGCCAATGGTTTTGATGGGTAACGGATTATCATTTTTATCCTGCTACCTGCAGAAAAAAAAATCATTTGCAAAATCCCTTGTGTAATTAGCATGGCTCATGATTAATTGTCCTGCAAAATTAGCTTCACAGTTGCTTTTATTTTACTGCCTCAAATATTAATTAACGTTAACTCCTTTCCTTCATTTTCAGCTTTTGAATATTCAGCGTGGCTTTGAAAAATTAGTTGGGGGGTTTGAGTTGCATTAGTATGCTGGGGCTTTGATTTCAGAGTAAGTATTCTGATTTAGAAGATCACACTCAGGTCATAAATAAATTTTATAACAGGACAAACAAAGCATCAAAGCATCATCACCGGAAGACATTCATGCAGTAACCACAAGTAAATTGCCTCAGTAATGATTCATTCCCCCGATGCTTTTGGGGAAAGGTCAGCAAATATGCAAACCGCTTCATTGTGTGTGTGGGGCAAAACAATTCCTAGCTGACCAATGATCAATGTAGGTTTCCTAATACGTTACTCTTAAGTTAGTGGGCAGGGAAGTCTGCATTTGTGTTTTTCTAATAGAACCTCTTCGTGTACATTCGGAGCCTGGGTGGTGCCAACTCTTTATGTTCTGTGATCTATAGACTATTAAGTTTGATGACTCAAACTAAAAAAAATGCCAATTGCCTGTATTTTAATGCCATCTGCCATAGTGCTCTCTTCACTATTGCTTTTGCCAAACAGGAGGATGAGGGGCTTTTCCCCCTAAATTACCTGTGCATTGAGGAGGGGGGGTTGTCTTAAGTTTCTTTAGAAGAACAGAAAAGCTGTTGAAAACAAACAGATGGGCCAAAGGTGCAAGTGAAGGCAGAGGCAGATGCTGAAAAGCATCAATGCCTTTGAAGATTAGCAGTTTCTTGGAAGGGGCTGCTCTTAACCCCTGGGACACCTACAAAGAGCTCCTCTATCCAGTTCACGCCAGAGTCCTCTCCCTTAAACTTATGCTTGTAATATGCTAAGAGAAAGAACGCCTAGCTGTTAGTTTGAGATTAGGGAGTCATGTGAAACTCACTTGGGGCCCACTGACAAAGAGCTTTCCTTGTGTTGCAGTATGCATTTGCAAACTCTGCAGCATCTAAAGGATGCAGAGACTCATCTCTGATAACTTACCTTATTGTGTCTTATGCAACGGAACATTTTCAAATAGTATTATGGTGCCAGTTAAGTTGTGGTGTCATTTTGAGACAAATCATTCGTAGTTCAAAGAAAAAGGAATTGAATATTTTAAACGTAGACATGATGAGTTCTTGAAAACCCAAAAAAATGTTCTCAGGTTTTCAAACTAGAAATCAAAAAGTCACTGAAGCATCTTGTGAGGTAAGTTATTGTATTGCTTTGGCAGGAGAAGCGTACACAAAAGGTCAGTGGTCCCCAACCTTTTTGGCATCAGGGACCAGTTGTGGAAGAAAATTTTTCCATGGACCGGGGGGGCGGGGTTTGCAGGCGGGAGCCAATCACGTGCACCGGGGGGGGGTTGCAGGTAGGAGCCAATTGCGTGGACTGGGGGCGGGGTAATCACACGGACTGGGGGGCAGGGTTTGCAGGTGGGAGCCCTGTGGCCCACTTCTTAACAGGCCGCGGCCCACAGGTTGGGGACCCCTGCAATAGGTGACAGACGAATAAAGCCTTGTATAGTTGACATTGCTAAATGCCTGCAAGATGAAAAGTCAGTAGAAGAAATTACAGCAGTGCCACTTTCAAACAAGATGGTAAGATTTGGCTGAAAACATGAAGAGTGAGTTAATATCTTCTCTGAAGGACTGTACTTTTGCCTTACAAATGGATGAATCTACAGAAGTGGCTGGACTTGCTGTTTTCAGGGCCGCAACTGGGGGGGGGGGCAAGTGGGGCATGTGCCCCGGGTGCTGCGCTGGAGGGGGGCGCCAAAATGACAAAATAGTATTTGTATACTGAATACTGGGGGGGGGGGGCGCAGAATCCATGTTTGCCCGGGGTGACGCAAACCCTAGTTGCCCTTCTGGCTGTTTTGCTTCTTTTCGTTTGGTATCAACACAAACAAACTATTGAAGATCTTCTCTGTTGTGAATCTTTGGCACCAAACACAAGTGGTGCTCAAATATTCAACTTGTTCAATAACTTTTTTGAATTTCATAGTTTATCCTGGAACAACTGTGTTGAAATGGTGGGTAAAACTGCTGGTACCTTAGCATGAATCAAGGCAGTGTCATCTAACTGCACTAGTAGTCATTGTGTCCTTCACCGCCATGCACCTGCAGTAAAAAAAATGTCAGTTTCTCTTAAGAAAGTCCTTGATGAGGCAGTAAAAATGACTAATTATGTTAACTCTCGACCTTTGAATTTATGTCTTTTTAATATTTTGTGTGATGGAATGGGAAGTATACATACAACACTTCTACTGCATACTGAAGTATGTTGGTTGTCTCATGGAAAATACTTGTGCGATTGTTTCAGTTGTGAGCTGAATTAGCCACTTTTTTCATGGAACATCATTTTTATTTGAAGGAACAACTGACAGATGAACTATTCAGACTTGGATATTTGGCAGACATTTTCTTGAAAATGAATGAAAATGAGCCTGCCCCTTCAAGGAAAACAGCTAGCGGTATTTGTTACCAATGATAAAATTCTAGCTTTCAAGCGAAAATTAGAATTTTATAAAATTTGTATTTGCCATTGTGAGCTTGGCAACTTCCCAATACTCAACTACTTTTCTGATGAATATGGTGGTGATATTGATGAATGTGATTTTTTGATATTGTATGATGAAATGTGTCAACATTTGGAAGATCTTCAGAATTCAGTGAACCAATATTTTCCAAATAATCAAATTCACAATTATCTGAAAAGTCTGTCAAAATACTTCCTCCCTTTTCCAAGTATATATCTGTGTTAAGCTGGATTTTCTTCATATACTTCATATACATAAGGAAAACAAAATATTGCAATAGATTACATACAGAACCAGGTATGAAAATCCAACTGTCTTCTATTAAACCAGATATTGAAGATATTTGCAAAATTTTAAAATGTCAGTCTTATTATTTTTTTATTTGTTAAAAATATAGTTTTTTCATGAAAAATATTTTATTTATGTTAAAATCTAATGGGTTTAATATTGTTATTTTTACATGATTCAATAAATATCCTTTGAATTTGTCAATTTTAATTTTTAATATGGTAAATATCGATAAATATAACCAATACAAACAAAAGCTCTTTTGGGGTCCTCCATAATTTGTAAAAGTGGGAAGTGGTCCTGAAAGCAAATGCCTTAGAAATACTGACCTATACTAATGTTTTAAGGCTATCTGACCAAGACTAGCCTATGAAAAGTCTAAGTCACACATAAAACCAGATGTAGAATGGACATGGGCATCTAAATATTATGGTTCCAAATTCCTCTAGTGTTTTTTAGCTGGAGCATTGGTTCCTTTCAACCAGATTCGTTTCTATTCCTGATTCTTCCTGGTTGCTAAGATCTTAACAGATGCTCCTTTCTTTCCACTTTTCAAAGCTCTATTAGTGTTACATTGTGAAATGGACAGCACAGAGCAAAACAATGTTTATGGCTGGTCCAGTTTAACTTGTTGATTTTCTCTTGCTGACTCCCCAATTCAGAATTTCATATGTTGATGCAATTGGTTCTGCAAATGGCTCTTTATCCACCAACTCATGCATATTTATAGTTATATGCAAGTTAACCCAATTAAGCACATGAAACGTCCTTCTACAGTTTACCGTGTTGAGTTGGACTTACTCCCAAGTGTTTGAACCCAGAATTTCAGCCTTGATAGCTTTCTTTTTCCCCAATGCTTATTGAGTTGGATCTGGTCCTATTAACTCTTTCCCCAGTGCTGAAGTACTATCTTCCCATCCTTGAGTCAGCAGAAAACTAACGACATACAATGTGTGGTCCCCACTGGCAATCCCTGTCCTGCTTCCAATGTCTTAGTTTCAATGCACTGCAGTCAACTGAGTTCCCTCCAGGGTAATTTTATGCATCTTGAAGTTGCCCTTGGGCAGTGTTGGAATAAAAAGAAAAGTACTGCTAAAGTACTGTTACTATAGTTAGCTACTATTAAAATCAAACATCTTTCCCCAGTTGCATCTAACCAGAGCACTTACTTACTTACTTACTTATTTATTTTCTATCCCACCTTTATTATTTTTATCAATAACTCAAGGCAGCGAACATACCTAATACTCCTTCCTCCTCCTCTTTTCCCCACAACAACAACCCTGTGAGGTGAGTTGGGCTGAGAGAGAGGGACTGGCCCAAGGTCACCCAGCCGGCTTTCATGCCTAAGGCGGGACTAGAACTCTCAGTCTCCTGGTTTGCCATTGGCTCCTTCCTAGGGCTGAGAGAGAGTGACTGGCCCAAGGTCACCCAGCCAGCTTTCATGCCTAAGGCGGGACTAGAACTCTCAGTCTCCTGGTTTGCTATTGGCTCCTTCCTAGGGCTGAGAGAGAGAGTGACTGGCCCAAGGTCACCCAGCTGGCTTTCATGCCTAAGGCGGGACTAGAACTCAGAGTCTCCTGGTTTCTAGCCCGTTGCCTTAACCACTAGACCAAACTGGCTCTTATATGTGCCCCAGCAGCATATTTTTTTTCTTCTCTATCCCTGATATTGTCTTCATCTTGACTCTAGCCCATGAATGAGACAGGCTTAGGCCAATCTTGGCTATAGTGATGTTTCATTTTAATAGTAGCTAACTGAACCTGATTTAGTCTGGATCCTGTTGGAATAGTGAGGATAAGGGAGTGCACAAAAGAGGTGCAGACTAATTTTAAGTATGTAATAGCATGGATCACTTGGGCAAAGAAGTAATAAACAGTTTCAGCTGCACGTTGCTTAACAATAAAGTGATAATTGCTTCTTGGGCTTCAGTTTTATGCACAGCACAAAAGAATGACATGTTCTGTAGAAGTGTTTGTGTTCTCTGAGAATTGCCCTGCTGCCTGGCTGAAGGCATTTTATGAAGCTGGTCTTGGACCATAAGAAAGAGTTGTTGTTGGTAAGCAATTTTACAGCAGCCTTATTGTGCTGTTGTTTCAGGTTTGTTCAGTCTATTTATTTGGGAATTCAGTGAAGTTTATTGACTCCTTCCCTCACTAGACTCTCTCTGTTTTATTCATCTGCTTCTTCTAAGAGATCCAACCCATTAAGTTTAATCTGAGCCACATTTGGAACGTGTGGCTTTTTGACTAGACAAACAAACTAGTGTACCACCCTGGGAATTTTTTTTGTAAAGCTGAAACGTTTTGCAAATTTAAGAAAGGCCTTATACTTGTGCCTAGATTCGTTTGATTTCTCTTGCACCAAACTCTAACTCTCAGCCATGTGGTATAAGAAGAAGCCTACCATAGTACTTTTGGACCTAGATCTCTGTCTTTCCAGGTTGGGGCTGATCATTACCAGATACATTTGAAAATGACTCTATACATTGAATCACAACCTGTGATATTTTCAGATAATCTGAGGACCTTTCCCCATTTGCATCTAACCATGGTACAAATGTGCGTCGGCATCATATTTTTTCTACTGTGCATCCATGACATTGCCTTCATCTCATACTTTGGGAGCCATTGGAGGAGGGGTTTGGCCCCTCTTCTTGTATTACCAGCCAATTCTACTTCAGAGAAGAAATGCTGAGGAAGAGGGTGGGGACTCTGGCTGGAGCACCAATTTTTATATGGCTTTCTGTCTTCTCTCTTCCCCATATTCAGGTAAGAGCAAGGATGCTTGCTCAGTGACATGAAGCAGTTCCAGAAGGTAAGAAGGGCTGGGAGATTTCCATGAATGGTGAGATGGATTTCCATGAATTTTGTTCTCCAGTAACCAGCTGTTGCCAAACTTTCCAGTTAATGGTAGCTGGCTATCTAGCCAGTCCTTACTCTTGAGCAGAGAATCTCCGTGTGCCTTTTTACAGAGAGGTCAAACAAATAAAATTAGATTCCCCCTCCTTTCCAGCTATTATTCTTCTCCCCAGAATCTGTATCACCTTGATGGTGGATTATTGCACAACATGCACTTTAGTTGATCTGTATATACTGCATGAAGCATAAATTAATACAAATCAAAATTGATTCTAATAAAAATGTTGACATTATGTTTACCAGAGCATTAAAACACTGTTGGCTACTTAATAGCATCTAGAGTCAGAGATGAAAACAGTGCTGAGGTTATGGTGTCTAGGATATGAGATCTGGAAGTATTTTGTACATAATATGTTTCATCAGTGATAATATTTATTTCTGAAATAAGTTTTTTTTTAAAATCTGAATGTGTATTTACACTTGTATGAAATATATATATATACACACACAGATATATACACACAAATACACACACATATACATTCTTCATGTTTTAGGTTGCCAAAGTAAATAGAAATCAATGAAAGTAGCCAAAGTGCTGAGGTTGTTTCAGTAAATGAAGAAATCATTTATTTACATCTTATATCTGTCATTGTTACAGACTAGTTAAAAGCAAGGTCTGTTTGCTGCCAATTCCAGAGTGGGACCACTAGCTTCAATGGAGTTTGTTGGGGGGTGCGTTGCATCAACATTTTCTGCAGAAAGGATTGGGAAAGCAGTTTAGTAAGCTGGTAAGTAAGTAAGCTGGTTAGTAAGGGGTGTGGTGGCTCAGTGGGTAAGATGCCAGGCTTGTCGATCGGAAGATCGCACGTTCGGAGGTTCGAGACCCGAGCGCCGCATGACGGAGTGAGCTCCCGCACTCACCCCAGCTCTTGCCAACCTAGCAATTCGAAAGCATGCAAATGCAAGTAGATGAATAGGTACCACTTCGGTGGGATGGTAACAGCGTTCCGTGCGCGTCATGCCGGCCACATGACTGTGGAAGCGTCTTCAGACAACGCTGGCTCTTCGGCTAACAAACGGAGATGAGCACCGGCCCCTAGAGTCAGACACAACTGCACAAATGTGGGGGGGGAACCTTTACCTTAAGCTGGTAACAGCTGTAAAAATTCTGTTAAAAGGAATTGTTGTTCTAGGATCACTAGGATTGTTCAACAGCTGTTTCTTTGAGTTCTTGCAAGCTCATGCTTATAGCATCAGGGATAGTGCCTAGCCACCTGGACTTCTCTCAGTTCCCTTTTCAATTGCCTTTAATTTTTCCAAGCATCAAGCTTTTCTCCAATGACTCTTGCCTTTACATTATGCAACCAAAGCACCTAAGCTTTCACTCCATTCTTAGTGCTTCCAGTGAGCAGTCTGGTTTCACTTCATCTTATATTGAATTATTTGTTCTTGCAGTCCAAGGACTCGCAACAATTTTCTCCAGCACCACCCTTGAAAGGCTTCCATTTTTCTTTCTACAGCCTTTTTGGTGATCCAGCTTTTACAGCCACATATTACAACTGGGAGAACCATGGCTTTGACAGTACTTACCCTTGTTGTCAAAGTGATATCTCTATATGTTAATATTTTGCCTAGATCTGTCATTGTCTTTCTCCCAAATAGCATACATTTCTTTATTCATTGCTACAGTCACCATCCCTATGAATGTTTGACCTAGGAAGATAAAAACTATTAACACTGGGACTTCTTTTCCACCTATTTCCTTTGCCTGTTGACATAATCCTAGTTTTTATCTATCATCTATTTATCTATCATCTATTTATCTATTTATCTATTTATCTATTTATCTATTTATCTATTTATCTATTTATCTATTTATTTATCTATTTATTTATCTATTTATCTATTTATCTATTTATCTATCTATCTATTTATCTATCTACCTACCTTTCCTTCCTTCCTTCCTTCCTTCCTTCCTTCCTTCCTTCCTTCCTTCCTTCCTTCCTTCCTTCCTCTATCATCTATCCCTAAACCTATCTCTCAGCAGACTGGTTTCATCATGGGAAAAGGATTGCAAAGATTATTTAAAAGAAAGGTAGCAATATGTAAACACACATACACACACGTTTTCATATTAGATTGCGAAAAACAAAAGGGGGAATCAGCATTAATTTGCTGAGTCCCACATTTAAGTGATATGGTAAAGATCTAGGATTAAGTACCAATGCATAAGCTTGAATTTACAAGGTCATTCATTTATTTGGAACCATTGTGAAAAAGTGTGATCTCTGCATTCTTAGGGAAAGAATAGCTCATTTAACTGTTAGGACTTTCCATTTAGAGGTAGAATTTTTCACTTCTTGTGAAGCCCTTTTGTTTTGGTGGTATTGTCAATTTTTCCGGATCTCATTGCTGAGTTAGATCTGTCCCACACCACCCTGTCCAACGTTAGAGGCATTTTTCTGTGGAATGAAAAGTCTGGTGATATCTGGTGTGCACTGTGAGATTCAAACAATGGGATGTCTTTGGCCTAGATGATAATTACTGGTATGTAGATATGACCCTTGGGCGACTGCTATTGAGAGCAATAGAATACTAATCAATGTGAGATGAAATATGCATGTCCTCTTCTATTTCCTCATGATTGCCCTGTGGCCATATTGAGGACTGGCATGGGTGTTAGACAGAAATGAACCCAGGCACTTTTATCTATATCTATCTGTGACCTGTCAGAATCTTCTTTCCTCTCTTGCCCTCTCCTGAAGTGAGCTCTGGTTTTCTCTGCATCCCTCCTCTTCCTCCTCCCTCTTACATCTGCATCAAGCTCTTCATCAGGATGTCTCTTCAGTTCTTTTCCCATTCTCCTTCCTCACCTTTTCTATCCCTCCCTTTCTCAGCTCCGTTCTTCTGTCTTATTTCAACATGACCTTTGAATGGCCTTTAAAACTTCCACTGTTTGCTGTCAATTCCATTTCATCCAATTTTGGGGCTTCTAGACAAGACAGCAGGTTTCCCAGAAGTGTTAGTTGTTATGAGTGAAATTGCCAGAGCTTATTATCAGTTTTAGCCAAGTTCATCAACACTGAAAAATCTTCTTTGGAACATCCCCAAGGAAAGGAAGTTCTGAATGGCGACAGAGAGGAATAAAGAATGATATGAGATAGAGACCTCCCTCTCCCCATACCTGAGGTCTTGATTTCTTTCAGAGACCATGGCTTCTCCACTTTCACATACTTCAGTTTTGTTTTGTTTTTAAGAAGTTTGTCTCATCTATATGAAAACAAAGAGCAGTATTCAGGTCTATCTGAAGTAAGCCTTATCGAGTTCAAAGGGGCATATTCCCAAGTAAGTGTGTATAAGTTAAGTCTACAATTCTGTATCGTTTCTAAGTGTCCCATTGGATACAATGAGACCTATCCCTATAGCCACTTCAGTTTCCTTTTCACTTGCTTTGGAAAAAGTAATGTAAATTATTTCCACATCAGATTTTCCTCTGTAATACTGCCAGATGCTTTAAGCAGGGACAACATTGTTTAAATTGTTTTTTCCCCCTAGCACCTAGTTTTGGCACCATGTAAATAAATCAATAGAATATGATAATAGAAAAATAACAAATAATAACCTTTCTGCTCTTCTCAACCAAATCTGCAAATGCTGGAAAACATATTTCTTTCTCTGCCAGTGATAAGACTGAAGTTACAGATGGAGTGTGTAACAATATCCTCCTACAAACTGAAAGACGTTCCATGGGAAAGCATCAAAAAGCACTCCCTGCTATTCTAAAAATACACAGATATGTGCCTTGCCTGCAGGCAATTTAAACTGGGAAGATGTACAAAGAACTTGAGGCAGATACAGAGGAAGATAGAAAAGTCTACATTGTCACCAACTAAATAAAATAAATGTGCCTTTGTATGGGAAAATAATTGGAGGGGTGTGTCAGCTCAGCTGATGTCAGGCAGATGTCCATAAACTGGAGTAAGCAATGTGAATCATCACTATTAACAATAACATGAATACACTAACTTATCTTTCACGTTTTCATTTTAGTGACTTTATATAATTAATGGGATACTTCCATTTTCTGCATAAAAGCTATTTTGGTGGAGGATCAAACCAGCAGAAGAAAACTATGGCCCTCCAGATGTTGTGGAATGACAACAAGGCCAATAGTGAAGGGTGCTGGAAGCTGAAGTATAGCAACATTTGCATCATCCTAGTTTTCCCACCCTTGGATAAAAGTAAGAGTTATGTAGTGCAGTGTGCTGTTTTCAACTATGGCCATCCATGTGGCTTTAGCAGAGCATGAAAGTCATGCTGTTTTCTTCTGGTTTGTTCCCATAGACTGATATTCAGAAGCATACTGCCTCTGAACATAGAGATTCCAATTAGCTATCATGGGTCATAGCCAGTATTACCATTAATGCTAGGTTAGGATTGAAACAAACCATTACACCAGTGGAGGAACAGAATGCTGTAGAACTTTGGTAGGAAATGGAATGGAATCTCTTGCAACTATAAAAAAATCTCTTGCAACTATAAAAAAACCTAATAGAAACTAAAAAAAATAAAAGAATAAAAAGAAAAAATAGAAGGTGCAGAAAAGAGAAAAAAAGAGAAAGAAAAATAGAAAAGAAAGAAAAAAATAAGAATATAGTAAAGAAAAAGAAGAGATATATAAAGAAGTGACTTCCAACCTTCATCACAAGAAGTATAAACAATTTTAGTAACTTCTCTTAAAATACATAAAATACATAAAATACATAAAGTCTAAAGCAGAGCTTTCCAAACTGTGTGTCGCGACACAAAAGTGTGTCGCCACACACAGCGTGGTGTGTCGCCACACCACCCGGAAGCGGCGGCGCGCGCGTGCACGGCGGCCGCCACGCACGTGCGCGCTGCCGCACGCCCCCCGCGCCGCCGCACGCCCCCCCGCGCCGCCGCCATGCGCGCGTTCCGCCGCACGCCCCCCGCGCCGCCGCCGTGCGCGCGCGCCGCCGCACGCCCCCCCGCGCCGTCGCCGTGCGCGCGTGTGTCGCCGCCGCCGCCGCTCAGTGTGTCGCCAGCGGCGGCACTTTGGAAAGCCCTGGTCTAAAGTCTGCACAGAACAGGCCAGAAATTTTATAATGTATTATTTGGCACGTCCTCCATCAAGCTGCTGAGGGAAGGGAGTCAGAACTAATGGGGGCTTGCTTCAAGCAATTGTGATCATTCTTTGCAGACAAAGTTGAGCAGCTCAATTTGTATTGATTCCAGTACTGGTGCAGGTCATAGGGAGATGATAATTGTCTGTCAAGTTCAGGTAGGTATCTTTCAGCCTGTAAATCTTCAGAATGTGGGGAGATTTGTGGAGAGGTGAGGGCCATTGCTTGTTTACTTAATCCTTGCCCTTCCTGGCTGATTAAGTCAGCTAGGCTGGGACTGGCCTCATGGTTAAGGGAGGTGATTAACACTTTCTTCAGGACAGGACACAGCCATTCTCGAATGTTCCATTCTTAGGTAAGGTGATTGAGAAAATGGTTTCCTTGTAACTCCAGCTGTACCTGAGTGAAACTGATTTTCTGGACCCATTTCTACCGGGGGAATGTTCCAATGTTCAGGATATAGTTTTGAAACTGCTTTGGTTGCTTTGGGGGATGACTTCTGCTGTAAGGTAGAGCTGGAATGCAACCCTGATAACTGTCCTGGAGCTCTTTGTGGTCTTCAGTGCCATCAACTGTGGTATCCTTCTGGACAGTCTTGTGGGATTGAGGCCTGGTGTTTCACAGGATTCCATTTTGTCTCTATGCTGTTTAGCATCTACATGAAGTCACAGGGAAAATCATTCAGTGCTTTGGAATAAGTTGCCATCAATACCCTGATGTCACCCTGCCTTACTGTTCCCTACCTTCTAACTCCAAGGAAGCAATCAGCATTCTGTAATGTTAATAGGTTAGATAGGGAGAACATGCTGGAATTAAATTATTATAAGATGAAGGTGAGAGTGCCAGTTTGGTATAATGGTTAAGGCGTCAGGCTAGAAACCAGGAGACCATGAGTTCTAGTCCTGCCTTGAGCACAAAGCCAGCTGGGTGACCTTGGGCTAGATAGTCACTCGGAAGGAAGGGAGGGAGGGCGGGCTGTTGGTAACAGGAAGCTGGACTTGGGAACTCTGGTGAAGCCTGGATAGAGTTGCATTACCCCAGAAATAGCAGATTCACAGTTTGAAGTGCTTCTAGACCTGGAGGTGGCTGTGGTGAGGACCACATTTCCACAGCTATGTTAAAGCACCAACCGCAACTCTTTCTGAAGCGGAGAGCTATCCACGCTGTAGATTCATCTTACGGTGAATCTACATGGCTGCTTAGATCACCAAGAGGGGCCCTTCTAAAGATATCTCCACTGACAGAGACTGTCTGTCTCGTATGTGAGGGAAAGTCTTTGGGTGGCTCCCAGGCCGTGGAGTGCAATTTGGCTCCACTCGCCTAAGATTTAGGAAGTTGGTAAAAATATCTATTTTCTGCCAAGCTTTTAATAATTAACTTACCGATGTGACTCTGTTGAGCCACTGAGGCCAGAATATTTAGTTTCTACTCTTGTGTATTTATTATTTATTATTATTTGTACACTGCCTACAATCCTTTGGGACTGAGGCAGTCAATGCATCTTATAAACAAACAAGCAAGCAAACACGGAGTGAGGAAAACTTGGAAAGGGAACTGTATTAAAATCTTGAATGTTCATTCATTTTGATGTGTAGCTCTTAATTTTATTCCAGGAGGAAGGAAAAATGCTGGTGTTGCTGACCAGCCATTTAATCTGTTGTGTTCAACTGCTTTTCTTGCAACGAGTGTGCAGCTTTATCCCTTTTAAATTATATTGAATATCTTGTTCATCGTCCTTGGGTAGGTCTGAGGAAAGGAATGCAGCAAGGAATATTAGCTTCTAATGGAGGGATAAGGAAAGGTAATCACCACTTTTGCCTTGTTATGAATTGGTCGTCTAGGTTTCTCTATTTCATTCTAGGAAAATTTAGACATTCATGATAGTCAACGGGCCTAATCAGAAACTAGCCTGCATAGGGAGGTGGCTAGGTGGCATCCCACATGGCATGCAGTTCTCTCCCTACCAATCCCCTGCTTGTCTTTTCTGACACTGGGGAGCCCTCCCCAGCCAATCATCATCTTCCGGTAAAGATGTATCAATACAGCACGTGGAATTACTTGGTGGAGGCAAAGCTGGGCCACAGCTGCTTCAGTTCCTAGTTTCATCCATCACCATTCAAAAGTTGTGCAGGAATGTCTGCAAAGGGACATTTACAACAGACAATGTAGAGATACCAGACAGCCCAAACAATCAATAAGCATGTCACGATCAGCAGTTGGGCTGTTTGATTTCTTTAAGAAAATAGCTCTGTGTTTATTACATGGATATGTAAATGCTTTGGTCTATTTTGAAGTGGGGTAAGGGGCTAAAACTATTTATCTGGATGGTCTTTTGGCTTTGGATGATTTTACTTATTGTTAATGATTGGGACTAAGATTATTAGGTTTTTTTTAAAAAAATTAATATTAATTCATGTTTCTTGTATTATTAATTATAATGGCAGACAATTTACATGCTTTTTTATTTTTGATTTTTATTTCAGTAGACAGGAATGTATAGAATAGTAGTAGGAAGGGAATAATTAAGAATTAATTAATAATTAATAATTAATTCTCTTTGATTAATAATTAAGTAATTGTTATTTTTTGGGGGGAAGTTGATTAGGTGATTTATACTTTTTCTTTTCTTTTAATATAAGGGGAGGGAGCAATGGTATTTAGTGATTTTTATAATGTGCTAAGGGGTTGACTTATAGAAATAATGTGATTTTGGTTTAATATAAAGTAAGGGATTGATTATGAAAAATTGCTGTGTATCCTTGATGTTTAAAGTCGGAAGTCACTTCTTTTTGTAATCTACTTAAAAAAAATTCTCTTGTGTTTTCACACTTTTTTAGTTCTTTTTCTCTTTTTTTGTAGTTTTTTGTTTTTCTGTAACTTTTATCTTTTTCTGAAAGATTCTTTTAAAAAAAAATAAGCATGTCACGATCAGAATATCTAACAGATGAGGCACCTATGGGTGAATAGCCGTTCCTCTGCAGATATACATTCCCAAGAGATGAAGAGCGTGGGGGGCATCCAAAATTGTGCATGTTGTCAACAGTTGCAATCCTCCTCTATCTTAGCCTGTAAAAGTTAGTTTGTAAATAGGACTATTTACATTTATCCCTTTTAAATAATATTGAATACCTTGCTCATTGTCCTTAGTTCTGCCACATTTGGTGTATCTAGTTTTTTTAACACATTATAAATTAACTCTATTGCAGATGGTTATTGAATGAAATCAAAGTATACTGTATATCTACCAAAAATAGAAAGTACTAATTCATACATAAAGATACAAAATTCAATAAAAGTATATACATTTTAGCAATTACATGCTGCAAAATACAATTTCAAATCAGGTAAACCCAATCCTCCTTTTTCCTTTGCATCTTGTCACACCTTATATTTAGCTGATGATTGTGTGACCCCTGCCACACAAATTTAGATATATCCTTCTGCCACTGTTTAAATGGTGCATCAGTTGTCAAAACAGGTATTGCCTGAAACAGAAACATCATTCTAGGCAAGACATTCATTTTTATCACAGACATTCTCTCCAGCTACTGTATGACAGTTGTAGTTTCTCCCATTTTCATATATCTTTTTTAACTTCATTCCATGTCTTAACATAGTTATTTTGAAATAACATACAAATGATCACTTTTCAATGGTTTAATGGCACTCCTGGTGCCACCCAAAGAGGTTTCTGATTGAGATGAATGATCCATATGCAAAGCCTGGAGGCTTACTCTATATTTGCTTTTTTCCTGATATTCTGGGCCTTTCCTCGTGGTTTAGTTAAAGTGCTTGCCACCTGACTTTGAACCAGCAGAAAACTAAACTAGCACATAAAAAGGTAAAGGTTCCCCCTGCACATTTGTGCAGTCGTGTCTGACTCTAGGGGCCAGTGCTCATCTCTGTTTGTTAGCCGAAGAGCCAGCATTGTCCAAAGACGCTTCCACGGTCATGTGGCCGGCATGACGCACGCGGAACGCTGTTACCATCCCACCGAAGTGGTACCTATTCATCTACTTGCATTTGCATGCTTTTGAATTGCTAGGTTGGCAAGAGCTGGAGCTAGTGTGGGAGCTCACTCCGTACGCAGGGCTAGGGATTCGAACCTCTGAACTTGCGATCTTCCGATTGACAAGCCTGGTGTCTTACCCGCTGAGCCACCACGCCCCATAATTGACACATAATTGACACATAACCCACTGTCAATTGCTCTCCTGCCTTTATAACCTGTGTTCTGGGTTGCCACCAGATGGTGAGAGTTGGGGGCACCTAGGTTAGGTAAGTCTAGGTTATAGGCTGTTAATAGCTACACTGTAGGCAGAACATTACTGCAACTTTCTCCAAAATGAGATACACAATGCAGATGAAAGCTAGTCTAGCTATATTCTTGCCCACAATGTAGCGGTTAAAGGCAGAATGAGACTTTTGGGGTAAGATGAATACAGTAGGTAACTATTAAAGGTCTCTTTTAGGAAACAACATTGTATCCTTGATTTGTCTACCTGGGCTTCTGGAAATCAAGCTATTTTGAGGTCCTGAATGAAAGATGGATAGAAAACAAACAAACAAATACTATGCTTAGTATTGAGCCATAGGTTTAGCTTTTTACGCACTGAGAAATCGGCTGCTAATTAACATATAAATACAGAGTTTATATTATCAATCACATTGGGGTGTTAAAATATCTTTTTTATATCTTTCAGTGATATAAAAAGACAAAAGTTAGCAGAGCTGCAGGATCAGTTGTTGTTGTTCAGTCGTTTAGTCGTGTCCGACTCTTAGTGACCTCATGGACCATAGCACGCCAGGCCTTCCTGTCCTCCACTGTCTCTCGGAGTTTACTCAAATTCATGTTCATTACATCGGTGATGCTATCTAACCATCTCATCCTCTGCCGTCCCCTTCTCCTTTTGCCTTCAGTCTTTCCCAGCATCAGGGTCTTTTCTAGTGAGTCCTCTCTTCGCATTAGGTGGCCAAAGTATTTGAGCTTCAGCTTCAGCATCTGTCCTTCCAATGAGCAGTCAGGGTTGATTTCCTTTAGGATTGACTGGTTTGACCTCCTTGCAGTCCAAGGGACTCCCAAGAGTCTTCTCCAGCACCACAGTTTGAAAGCATCAATTCTTCGGTGCTCAGCCTTCCTTATGGTCCAACTCTCACAGCCATACATTACTACTGGAAAAACCATAGCTTTAACTATACGGACCTTTGTCGGCAAGGTGATGTCTCTGCTTTTTAATATGCTGTCTAGGTTTGCCATAGCTTTCCTCCCAAGGAGCAAGCGTCTTTTAATTTCATGGCTGCAGTCACCGTCTGCGGTGATCTTGGAGCCCAAGAAAATAAAATCTGTCACTGCTTCCATTTCTTCCCCTTCTATTTGCCAGGAAGTGATGGGACCAGATGCCATGATCTGGGTTTTTTTAATGTTGAGTTTCAAGCCAGCTTTTGCACTCTCCTCTTTCACCCTCATCAAGAGGCTCTTTAGTTCCTCTTCACTTTCTGCCATTAGGGTGGTATCGTCTGCACATCTGAGGTTGTTGATATTTCTCCCGGCAATCTTAACTCCGGCTTGTGATTCATCCAGCCCGGCATTTCTCATGGTGTACTCTGCATATAAGTTAAATAAGCAGGGTGATAATATACAGCCTTGTCGTACTCCTTTCCCAATTTTGAACCAGTCGGTTGTTCCATGTCCAGTTCTAACTGTTGCTTCTTGACCCACATACAGGTTTCTCAGGAGACAGGTAAGGTGGTCTGGTACTCCCACCTCTTTAAGACTTTGCCACAGTTTGCAGGATAAGAGGGCCAAGCAAACAGCTCTTGCCCCCACCTCATCTATAATCACAATAAATCTTTTTCCTTAGCTTTTCAAACTGATTGAGTATCTAAATGACTTTGTCTACTGATTTGCACAAGATACTATATGGACAGATGGAAATTCTTTTAAGCCATAAGGTAAGGTAAGGTAAGGTTTCCCCTTCCAGTCATATCCGGCTCTAGGGCGCGGCGCTCATCTCCGATTCTCGGCCGAGGGAGCCAGCGTTGTCCATAGACGCTTCCGTGGTCATGCGGCCAGCATGATTAAACCGCCCAGAGTCTGCCATGGCGGGGATAAATCTAAATAATAAAAATAAAATAAAAATAATAAATGCCAAGGTTCATGGAACGCTGTTACCTTCCCACCGGAGTGGTACCTATTTATCTACTTGCATTTTACATGCTTTCAAACTGCTAGGTTAGCAGGAGCTAGGCAAGAACAGGAGCTCACCCCGTTATGCGGTGCTTCTGGGTCTTGAACTGCCGACCTGACGTCCTTTCGTTCGACAGTCGGTAGTCTTAACCGTTATGCCACTGTGCCGCCTTTTTAAGCCTTAAATACCACTAACTCTGTGAAGTTCAAACAGAGGCAATGTGCTAATACCTGTCCAAGGATGTTCCATCCTTACCTATTTGGTAGAGTAGATGAATCCACTCAGTGTGCTTGGATGGGTGATATTTGATCTTTGTCTGCAGATGTGAACCAAACTGAGAGCTTAACATGTGGACAGAATGCATGAAATGAAAAATCTGCTTGTGCTTTTTGACTGTTCTTTGTTCCAGCTGAAAAATTTAATGCCTAGCCTGACTCAGGTATTTTTGAAGTTTCATGTCTCATTTTTAATATCTATACATTTTCTTCAGTATCATCAATTTTATTCCTGATTGGATTCCCTTTCACTTCTCCAGAAGCATGGTACAGAAGCATGGTCATGAAATAAAAACAAGGATATTGTAAAACCTTAATGTATTATGGCTTATGACAGTCTTCCCAACCTGAAGACTTCTAGAAGTGCTAGTAAATAATTTCCATCATCCCAGAGATTTTGACTTGGGATTCTGGCAGTTGCAGTCAAACACAGTTGTAGGGTTTCGGATCAAGGAAGGTTGACATGTACTTTCATAGATTAAGGCTGATTGAACAGATGCATCAAATACCATTCTAAATTCTAGGAGTGCATTGGTGTATCTACTCCTTTCCCAACATAGTGCCCTTCAGATATGTTAAGTCTACAACTCTTAGAATTCTAGCCAGCACTTAGTCTCAAAATACCTGTAAGGCAGTAGTAGGGAAATTATCTGCCCTATCTATCTATCTATCTATCTATCTATCTATCTATCTATCTATCTATCATCTATCTATCTATCTATGTATCATCATCTATCTATTGTTATAGTTGTAATTGTAGCTTAAGATATAAATATTGCCTTATATAGTGATACATACAAATGGTGCTTTGTAGGAATTGTAATGAAACAAATCTGTTTTTGTTTTGTGTCAGCACTTCTCAATAAAAGGGACATATGGAGTGCATTTTTTTTTGCTGACTTTAAAAAAAAATTACCATGCTTTCTTTAAAAATTAATCACAATAGATGATAAAAAATCCATTTATCCTGGATTCTTATATTTATAATGGAATGGAAAATGTAATCCTGGAATGCATTGTCAATGGGTATTTTTTTTCTTTTCTTTTTTAAATGGAATCAGTAAATATGTTACGTGCAAGAATAGATTTGTACAATTCACGGTCCAAAGACAGGCTAATGCTCATGGGGCAGGACTGCAAGCAGGATGGTTACTTACACAGCCAGAAAGACAAAAACAAAAAAACCAGCCAAAAAGTATATACAGAATACTAGCACATGCTATTCTGTAAACAGATACACATTTTGCAATTATTACTATAATAAATTATAAAGCATACTTTACCCTAGCATGGAAAACAGTGGTCAGTCTTAGTATCTGCTTCCTCTCCTGTCATGGTTAATGGGCAACCTCAAGGTCATGGGCATTCAAAGGGGTGCAAGGGGGAAAATGATGACCCATACATGATGATGCATTTGAATGATGAGATCATTTTTATTTGTTTGTATTGCTGTAATTCAAGTGCAACAAAAAAGAAGAGAACAGTGTATAATTAGAAGGGAAAAAACTAAAAAAAATGTTTGTGTGTGTGTGTGTGTATACTCAGCCCAAGTTTTTAAGAAAAAAATAAAATAGTGAGTAAAAGTAAGGATTATTTCAAAGAGTCAATTTCTTATGAGAATAAGAGTTAAATTTTATGTTTTTTCCCCAAAAGCAACCAAATATGCCTAAATACCTTTAATGCTGGAAATACAATAAAAACTGCTTGCCAAGATTTCAAATATTTGAAATAATACATTTCTAAATATGTCCACAGTGGTAAATATTCAATCTTCTTTTCAATAAAAAACAGAAATTAATCTGTATGCCCAATGGTACAACTGAAAATTAGGAAAATTAAAGCCTCCCTCTTCACATGGGAGTTGTAACTCTGAGAGAGAGAATTTGGAGTCTGATCGTTACATAAAAAATTAATCATTAAACACATAGACAGACTTAACCATACTTTCAACTGGGAAACTGTGAGTATCTTAAACCAAGCCAAGTCCAAAAATGCTAGAGAATTCCTGGAAGCTTGGCACTCAGACAAAGCAGCCATCAACAGACACATAGAGGTAAACAACATTTAAATACCATTCATAAGAGACAATAGAAAAGCCAGAAGACCAGAACACCTCCTTGCCAGCAATCATCACCCAGATATGCAAAGATTAACACCAAGATTAGCACCAGAGGAACAATCAAACAGCACAATATACCCTACTCAAGGAACTATTAACTCAGTCAATCAACCAAGGAGCAAACAACAGCCCAATCAAGGAACTACTAAGGAGAGAACAACACTGTGGGGTGTTGCTGGCTTTTGGGGTTCCAGGCGCAGATTAATCCAAACAACGTGTTTTAAGGCTAACAATATCTTTATTGGTAGCATAAGGCAATAATGGATGTATAGTGCATTATTGCAAAAAGGAAAAAAACAAAGCATATGCAGAGTTCCATCAGCAGATGTGAGGAAAGAAAATCATGGTCTATGCAAAGACCAGGTATAGTTACAGTTCAGAAACAAAGTACATGGCAACATGTAGATAGCAGTCAAACAGAAGCATAGAATGAGTGAGTGAGTGAGTGAGTACCCATAGTTCATGAATTATTCACATGTTTCAGCACTCTGATTGGCTAATATGGGCTAGGCCATTTTTCAGCTTAACAATGTAGTAACAGTTGTACTTACTATAAACCGCCATGAGATGGCAGTGTTGCGCATTGGCTTCCCTCCCGGGAACGGTTCTCATGGGACAAGGCTGTTATCACTACATTGTTTTGGCTATGGCAAGGCCACGCACCTGGTGTTTACGTGCTTTTTGTTATGGGAGCATTGAATGGAAAAATACTAGCTTTACGAGCTAGTGAAGGAATCCATTCGCATGAATTCTACATAGAAAAACCTTAACACCCCTTCCAAATGGTTTTCCGGAACGGTTTTGGGGAGTGAAAACTGTTATTTTACAAGCACACAGAGACACAAATGGTTTTATTTCAAACACATTCGCTCTAGTCCCAATCTTGTAACCATGGCAGCATGTTTTTCAAAAGGTAGAGCTTTCGTGAATACATCTGCCACATTCAGTTCAGAAGGACAATATTCTAACTGGATAAATCCTTCCTGAATTGCATGTCTTACATTTTTGAACTTCACATCGACATATTTTGTCCGGCCTCTTACATTCTCAGAGAGAGCAAGCGCAATGCATGATTGTGAGTCTTTATACACTGTGAATGGTGAGGTTATATCTACGGCAAGATCTTCAAATAGTTGTTTACACCAGTGTAGTTCATTTACTGCCTCACTGAGGGCATTATATTCTGCCTCACAAGTTGACACGGCAATTGCATTTTGCTTTCTCGCCCGCCAAGCAACGGCTGTATTGGCAAACAAGCAAAGAAAACCGCTCACAGATTTCCTGTCTCCCTCTTCTGCAAAAGAGCTGTCAACATAGATCACAGGCATTTCAGCTTTAGTAGCTGATACTTTAAGACAAAAATCAGCTGTGCCTTTAAGGTAACGTAGGACCCTTTTTAACCCTTGCCAATCTCGCATAGACGGTTTGGCAACCTTATGACTGAGTACTCCAACTGAGTAAGCTAAGTCAGGGTGTGTCCATTGTGTTAAGTGTAGCAAGCTTCCTACAGCAGAATGATACAATTCAGGTTGAGGACAAGGTTCCTCACATGTGTCACCCTTTAGGAAATCAAGAGTCATTGGTGTTCTGGTGGGTTTTGCATTTGACATCTCAAGTTGACTCAACAATTGATCAATTTTTCTCTTCTGACTCAGATAGAAGTCACCACTCTGAGCTCTAGTGACTTCAACACCTAGATAGTATTTCAGCTCACCTAGGTCTTTTAACTGAAAGTACTGTCTTAATTGTGTTGCAAACTCTTGTACAAGGTGCAAAGAACCAGTTGCTAGGCAAAAATCATCAACATACGTTAGCAACACTGTGTAACTACTTCCAGAACCTCTTATGTACACACAAGGATCAGCAACTGACTTTTTAAACTTTAGCTCCGTCAAAGCTGAATCTAAGCACTGATGCCAACAGCGACCAGCCTGCTTTAATCCATAAAGCACCTTGCGCAGTCTGTACACTTTCTGGGAATTGTCACAAGTATAGCCAGGAGCCTGCTTCATGTACACTGTCTCAGGGAGCTCTGCATTCAAATATGCTGTGTCAACATCAAAATGATGGACAACAAGTTCACGCTGTGCAGCCAGAGAAAGTACCATACGTAAAGACTCTGGTCTAGCTGTGGGTGCATATGTGAGATCATAGTTCAAAAACCTCTCTTGTGAAAATCCCTGAGCAACAAGCCTGGCTTTGTACTGCACTGTATTATCAGGAAGAAGCTTCTTTCTGAAAACCCATCTGGAACCAACAGCTTTCTGGGATGGGGGCAAGTCAGTGACTTCAAACACCTTTTGACTCACTAATGCCTCAAACTCCTTATCCATCGCTGTGTTCCACTTCTCCTGCTCTTCAACAGGCAGAAGCAACATCTCCTGGAAAGACTGAGGTTCACAGGTAATCTGACACACTCTCACCTGCTGAATCACAAACCTGTCAGGCTTCACACCCTTTGTGGAACGTGCAGACCTACGAGGAATGACCACTGCTTCTTCCTCATCACTGTCCTCTGTCTTTTCACTACCAGATTCCCCCTTCAGGTCCTGAACCTGCTCAGGTGAAATTTCCTCTTCCTTCACCTGAGGGGACCCTCTCACCACACTAGGAGACTGGGAACCAGAAGGCAGCTGAACTGGTTGTTGTCCAGCCACAGGAGCATGGACAGTTGGCTGTACACTAGATTGCAACAATACCTCTGAACTAGCATTCAACCTATCCCAACCAGTAGGGTGCTCAAAATTAGCACTTCTGGAGACTACCACACGACCATAGCCTGCAGAAAAACGGTACCCCTTAGATCTAGAGGAATAACCAACAAACCTTAAGCGTTGTGCTTTTGGCTGGTTCTTCCTTCGCTGAGACTTAGGGATGTGAACATACGCAAATGTTCCATAAACACGCAGATGTTTCAGCGAAGGGCGCTTGCCAAACAAAAGGAAGTAAGGAACTTCATTTACAGCTGAATTCCACACCCTGTTGGTTAGATACACTGCAGTCATGGTAGCCTCACCCCAGAAACGGGCTGGCACCTGAGCATCTAACATCAGGCTATTTCTAATGGTATTAACAACACCAATCTTCCTTTCAGCTATTCCATTCTCAGCAGGAACACCAACATTGGCAAGTCTATGGGAGATTCCTTTCCTACGAAGCCAATTCTGGAACTCATGACTTAGGAACTCTCCTCCACAATCCGACTGAAACTGACCTTGCGAAATGGTCTTAATCTTCCTAGGCAAAGAAGACAAAGCAGGGAGGAAAATAGGGGAAAGATTGTGCCTGAGGCCCCCACCTCTATTCAAGGAAGGATTTTCCAAGTTGGCATAAATGGATTCCTTGACCCCTCTCAAGGAATTATATGTAATTCACTGTATGTGAATTACAGTGGGCTCAAGGAGAGGGGTCAAGGAATCCATTTATGCCAACTTGGAAAATCCTTCCTTGAATAGAGGTGGGGGCCTCAGGCACAATCTTTCCCCTATTTTCCTCCCTGCTTTGTCTTCTTTGCCTAGGAAGATTAAGACCATTTCGCAAGCTCAACAGCAGCATGGTGATCTTAACGATCCTCCTTTAGATGATAAAGGGACTTAGAAATAACATCTCAAAATAACCATGACCTAGCCCCAGGTGTAAGGTCACACAGCCACCTAGAAACATATTTAAGGATTCCCTTACTAACTTTGCTCAGACTGAAGAAGCTCCTTGGATAAGGAGCGAAACGTTTCCACTGAGAAAATAGAAATCCAGTTGACATGATTCAAGCTACAGACAATTCCACCTGGATGACTGAGAACCTTCATAGAAATAATGACTTGTGTTCAATTCCAGCCACCTATGTGCCTTGAATATCGCTACACTCTCCAATGAGACACACCAAAGGTTCCAAGACTAAGTTAAATAGGAGAGGAGAGAATAAGCCTCCTTGATGTGTTCCACAATACATCTTAACTGGTGAAGAAATAATCCCAGTTGTAATAACTCACACAGAAACACCTTTTAATCCAAGAAATAAAAACATTTTTGCCATGACATATTCCAAAAGTCTAATCTGTACCACATCATAGGCTTCTTCTATATCACAACCGCATTCAAAATTCTCTGACTGAACTAATGGAATGTCCACCAATAACCTAATATTATCAGAAGGTTGGCATCCTTTCAGAAAAACAGATTTTGCCAGATGTATTGTAGCATTTTCTGCAACCTTTCTGCTAATGTTGCAGTCAAAAATTTTGCATCCACGTAGGTCTTCCTGATAATATTAGATTATAGGCCTCATAAAATGATAAGGGAAGGAAACCTTTATCAACAGATTAATTATAAATCTTTAATAATAGAGGGACCAAGCTTTATTTATAATTTTATATCTTTCTATAGGAAACCCATCTAGCCCAGGGGCCTTCCCTAATTTTATAAAATAAATTGTGACAAATACTTTCTGTGACATTAAAGATGCAGCTAAATCCTTTGAAAAAGCTTGAAAGATTTATTCTGTTTTAAAAACATTCAGTCTTTACAGCTGGCATCTCCAAATTAGAACTATGAAGATGTACAGTATATAGAAGTCCAAAAATGGAAGATTAATAGCACCTGAGTCTTTCTGTATTGTACCTGTGGAATCTTTTATAATAATTATATTACAGTTTCAGTTGAGAAGCTTCCCTGATTTTCCCCCCTGTTCCCCATAAATCTACTTAAAACACATAAAATGTTTTAATGACTTCTATATCAGGGCCTACAGTTGGACAAATGCCAGCTAAGTGGATCTAGAAGCATTATATAGCTCTGGATGGTTTCTCCCCTTCCTTTTCCTTTCCTTATTACTACAGTAAAATGTTTTTCACTTCTTCCATGAACATACGCTATAGACTCTTTCTGTAGATAAGCTTTAAGTGCATCTTAAACAACCCTAACATTAACCGATCATGTATTTTATTTGAAAAATGTATCAGATTCTTTTTGTTGTTGATCAATAAACTGTGGTTCACTAATGCTGATATACAAAAATACCACCTTAAACAATGATGAGAGCCAGTTTGGTGTAGTGGTTAAGGCATCAGGCTAGAAACCAGGAGACTGTGAGTTCCAGTCCTGCCTTAGGCACAAAGCTAGCTGGGTGACCTTGGGCCAGTTACTCTCTCTCAGCCCTAGGAAGAAGCAGGTAAGGGCAAACCGCTTCCAAAATCTTGCCAGGAAAACTTCAGGGACTTGTCCAGGTAGTGTCCGAGAACAGGACATGATTGAAAGGATTAAAAAAAAATAAACAATGACAGCACAACATGTCATCTTGACATCATCATGGCTTCTTACAGATGCCCACGTGTGAAAGGCCCTTCAAAGCCTTTCCATTCTTATGGTTCTTGATCTTTAAATAAGCCTTAGAGAAGCTTGCCTTATAAAGGGTGCTATTCTGCTTAACCACTATTATAATAAATTTGAACTAGAGATTGTCTTCAGATAAAGAAGTGGCTTCTGTGAAGTAGGACAAATTATTGTTCTACCTGCCAAGTGTTTGACATCCCCCTTGATTTAGTTGGTCAGCTAAACCTCACTGAAGAGTGGTATTCAGATACTATGTGGGCCTCTGCTAGAAAACATTGATTAAGAAGGGGAGCATGCAAAAAGAGGGAGAAAATGCAAAAAGAGGGAGCATGCAAAAAGAGGGAGAAAATGATAATACTACATCTTGAAAGGCTAAAAATAGATTCATGCACAGCAGCAGCACAAGATAACCTAACATCATATCAATATAGTTTCTTATTAAACTTGCTCTTTTGCCAACTACTGAAATCTTTTGGCAGCTTCAGGGTGGGCTCTGCATGGGACTCTGACTTGTCCCCTTGAGTGTCACTTTCGGTTCTTGTAGCAGCCATACTTGGTGGATCAATCCAAAGTCTTCATACCTTTATACGCTATTCTGAACAAATTGCTACAATGGCCAGATCTCCATGTGTCCATGGTTATTGCATTACTGTACAGTTATAGAATAATATCTTCCAGTGAATTACATATAAACTACGTATTTAAAGTATGTCTTTGTTTTACTGTTGTCCTCAACCTGAGCGCATCCAGGGTTGGCTGAGGAATTTGGAGAACCAAAATCCAAATCAAGTGGGCTTGGTGTGCAAGGGCAAACCAAGTCAGGGATACTGAAACTCTACCACTAAGATTTCATGAAATAAAATGTAATTGAACATAAGTTGCTGTCCTTAATTCACACCTATATTATGAAATTGTAAAAGAATCCACTGATCCTGTTGGGGTAGGGGAGAATCCTGTATCCTGGCATGGCACTCCAAATACAGCAGGTCTGGCTGTTCATTTTGGGAAGCAATATACATTATCATGAAGCAATATACATTATAATCAATATACATTATAGAATCAATATACATATGAAATGTATATAGAATCAATATACATTATAAGACACCCCCCCCAAATGTCACAATACACCTTTCTGTTTAAAGCATGTATGAGTGGGGCAAGAAGAATTATACGTCCAGGGTGTGAAATGTCCTAAATAGCACTACTTGAAGAATCTAATACTGTAATGTGAGCAAGCATATCTACAACTGGGCAGCCATACGTTTAAAAAAAGTATTCTGTGCTATAATCTAAACTGAATTTACCTATATGTAATAACCTTCCAGAATGTGGCCTGATAATGGCCAGCATATAAGGGATTGCAAAGTGTTGTGTGTAGCTGGTTGTGGACAGAGATGGCTGTCCCTTCCACATCATATATCCCATTCCATCAGGACTGGATGAGAGAAAGACGAGAGAAAGAAATTAACTTGGCCAAGGTAGCTTGTGAGAACCACTTGGAATGTATTTAATTTTTCAATATTATTAGTGCTATTGTTGTTGTCGTTGTTTTTATTCATCCAGGAATATCACAGTACAAAGAACAAACAAATAAACAAAAAATCACATCTTTGACTAGTGTTCTTTGGATATTCAGGTTCCAGCGGGGCAACTAGGAATGATTCATGTAACATTGTAAGATACAGGTAGTCCTCGTTTAGCGACCACAATGATGATGATTTTAACATGAGAGAGATTAATCTAGTAAATCTCCAATGGTCTTTGCCTATCCCACCAGATCTAGCAGGGTGGGTATTCTCTGGGTTCCTTTGGTGAAGCAGTGTCACCTAGGGGTCCTAGAAAACATGCTCTCTTTGTCATGTTGTCTGCCTTATGGAACAGCCTTTGCCCAGAAATTCAGATGGCCCTGGCGTATTAGATTTCCAGAAGGGCATGAAGACCTGGCTTCTCAGGCATTGGAGCTGGGATATTAATGGAGCACAGTATGTGTTTGTTACGTTGGCAGGAAATGTTTATAGTGGCCTTGACTTGGTTCTTTTTAATTGATTTTGATTGTGTATTGTGCTATTATTTTCTGTTCACCACCCAGAGTTCCATTGGCTAGATAGGTGGTCATATATGTTTATTAAACAAACAAACACTTCATTAGCAGTAAAACACATGTAAAATCATTAGTTGGTAGCCAAGGCACGTTTCTGACAAAACAGAAGATGAAAAAGTTCAGGCAGCTCTTTAAGGGCTGAAGGTTAATATCTGATAGCTCATAACATCTTTATTCTAATGCATTTATAATGATTTACTGAAATGATTCTGTGGCTAAGGAACTATAGTCATGTTCTTGTGAATGAAGTGTCACATCCTTTGGTAGCTCTAGGGATATCAAGGCTTCAGCTGGTAGTTGGTGATAATTTTACAAATTGTAATAAGGGTAAGGGCAGTGGCATTAATGTCAGTCAAGCTATTAATAACACCCATTGTGTCATTCCCAAATCTCATAGACTCATGTGCACACATTACTATTGCCTGCTAAGACTACGTATCATTGTGGCTGGTGAAAAAAAGCATAAACAGAAATGCATGTCTTACACTTTACGTTTTAAAAATGTGCTCTAAATTACGACCCATCTGCTGACTGCAGATTCCAGAATTCCCAGGGAACATGGCATTCCTGGGAATCATCAGATTGGAGAAGGCAGTACTTGCTGCTGGTAAGTGGCATTAACATCTCCATGACTTGTGTCTTTTGTACAGGAAAAGCAGCAGGTGCACCATGGCTCTACTTGTATCTCTGCTTATTTTTTTAAATAAAAAAAAACGTTATTTAATTCAATTTACATGGCCGCCCATCTTGCATCAGTAATCCTGGGCGGCTAACAGTTAACAACGATAACAGAAAATGTATAATAAAATGCATAAACTGGCCACCAAGGATAAACCAATCAACAATAAATTAACAAGACCTCATGGGCTCAGCTAACCTCCTGACCCCCATGCCCGAGAAAAGAGCCAGGTCTTAAGAGCTTTCTGAAAGGCCAGCAGGTCAGGGCCCACCTAATCCCAGGTGATCTGGAGTTCCAGAGGGTAGGCACTCTGAGTAGACATGCGTAGGAATGGACTGCATGCCTCATATGACTCCTGCAATATATTCATGTCTAATGATAATGGCACACATATTTTATGTTGTAGTAAATGAGCACCATTACTAGGGAAAAGTTTATTATAAATCTTTATGTGTGGAATGGAAAAAATATTTTTGGATATGAACTAGGGTTAAGCACTGGACTAAAACCCCAGGTGACCACTAGATCACAGCAAATACAGCAGAGTTTTCTTTTACACACACACACACACACACACACTTATGTGTGTGGGAGTACATGATTTAGTCTATCAAAGAAAATCCCTTCCTAAATGTCAAGATCACTATTAAAATTAAGTCTCCGTTCATTTCTTAGGTATTAATTTAGTTACTCCAGAAGTGTTCAGTTCTGGCCCTGAGTATCAAGTGTAATAATTGAAGTCTTAAAGGCCCCAAATTTAACGCTGTGTGTTACATAAAAAGTATGGTCAGCATAGGAAGGAAGTGAATGTTTGTAAATGTTGTTTCAGGAGCTACATTTTGGATGAAGTAAAACAGAAAGGGCTTCCTAACCTATGTGACAATCATAATTGGGTAACTCCTGTGATCATGATAGCTCAGTGGCTACAAAGCAGAAAATGAAGACTGTAAAAATGTCACATAAAGAAAAATGCAGAACGGATTCAAAATGCCTTTAAGTAGCTAGAAGAAATATAATAAATGTTTTTCCGCAACATTGATCATACTGTATCAAAGGAAATATTAGTGTGCAGGGAGCCATGATTATGTTGGTAGTAATTCTCAGAGTCAAAAAATTACTAGGAGATGTCATCCTTTATCGTCTGAACTTTTATTGGCTGCTGTTATTTAAAAATGTCCCCAGTACATGTCCTCTAACTAAGTATTTTTTATGAAAACTAAGATCATCAGTGGTAACTAAATCAGAAATCCAGACAGCATTTGTATTTAAGCATGTTTCTTCTATTCATATTCTAATCTTTCATGGGGTATACAAGTAGTCCTTGCTTACCGACCCCTCATTCAGCGACTGTTCAAAGTTCCAATGGTTCTGAAAAAGGAGACTTACGACTGGTCCTCAAAACTGTGGCTGTCGCAGCATCCCCATCATGTGATTGCGATTCAGGTGCTTGACAACTGGCGCTCATTTATGTGGTCACGTGATCACCATCTGCACACTTCAAATATGGCTTCCGACAAGCAAAGTCAATGGGAAAGCCAGCAGGAAGTCACAAGTCGGGGTCATGTGACGTCACACTTAACAACTATGGGTGATTCGCTTAATGATTCGCTTAATGACCGCAGCCAGAACTGACAAACTGATGTTGTAAGTTTGGCACAGTCACGTGATGTTTCACTTTATGATCACGTCACTTAGCAATGGAGTTGCTGGTCCCAACTGCAGTTGTTAAGTGAGGACTACCTGTACTGAAATCAGTTTGTTTATCAGTTTGGTTGTAAAAAATGTCTGAAACTTGAAAAACAAACTCTCCTTACCTCTTACCCCCTTAAGAGCCGCAAAGTAAATACTGTACAATGTTCCTTTTTTTAAAAAAATATAATTTTTATTGAAGTTTTTTACATGAGTAAAAGATCAACATGAAAACATATATAAAGGAAAGTTAAGAAAAAGATAGATAAAAGATAAAAGAAAAAGTGTGAGAAACAATACAGATAAAGAAAGAAGAAAAGAAAAAGATAATTAAAGAAGCGACTTCCAATCTTGTTTACAGCAGTTACAAATAAGCTTATTATCCCTCCTCCCTCTCTAAGATTATGTTAAATAGTTCCCCTCTATCCCATATTCAACCCTTTTTAATCAGCAAATCCAGAAATCACCATTTCATTTTTTTCCATTTTCAGCAACAAGTCCATAAAGCAGTGCCAAATTTAGACTTGGTGAGGCCCTACGCTATATAAAGCTTGGAGGCCCCTTCTTAAAAAGTTATACCAGAAGATCTCACTAAGGTCCTTGGGTCACCACAAAAAATTGAAAACATGTATATGCCTTTTAATTATTTAATAGCAAGGTATTTAAAATGAAAAATACAAATTATTTTCAGATGAATGCATTTACTGATTACATATGTATTATTTGGCTGGCTTGATCTCTCTCATAGATTATAATATAGTATACCCTGGATACAATACTTAAATGTAATTTTTAAAACAATTTTAAGATACATTAATACACACACACACACACACACAATGCTGACAAACTAATCAGGATCACTTTTATTAATATAAGTAATAATGAACTTGTTTGCAAAATCAGAAAACTGATATTCTGACGTTTTGTGAGGCCCTGTGGATTGTGAGGCCCTGAACTGTAGCTTCTTTAGCTTATGCTAAATCCGGCACTGCCATAAAGGGTTTCCAGTCTTTTATAAAAGTACCAAAGTAAATACAATGTTCCATCTGGCAGAAAAATAACTGTATCCAGAGAGATTCCTCCTGCTCCCTCCGAAATGGCTGGAACTAGCAGGATGCTTTTCTTTGGAGCCCCAACCAGTGGAAGTCACCAATGGCTCCTTAAAACAAAATCAGTTGACAACAGTCTAGGGCAGGGGTCGGCAAACTTTTTTATTCCAGGAGCCATTTTGACATGCTCGAGGACATTTTGACATGCTGGAGAGCCAGGGCAATCGCGTGGAAGGGGGCGGGGTTTGCGGGCGGGAGCCAATCGCATGGAAGGGGGCGGGGTTTGGGGGCGGGAGCCAATCACGCGGAAGGGGGCGGGGTTTGGGCTGTGAAGCTGGACGAGCCGCCGGACCTGGAGCGCTTCTGCGCGCAGCTGAGCGAGGCCCGGCGCGGCAGGGAGGTGGCCGCAGGGCTCGGGTTAGCGGGGGAGAGGACGCCGAACGGCGGGGTGGGGGGATTGATGGGGCGGGAGGGTGCACCCGGAGGGCCTCCCGCAGCCGCTTCTCCAGGAGCGCCTCCAAGGCGGGTTGCAGAGCGTGCGCTGCGCCCACGGGAACGCCTGGTCCCTCCGCTCCCTCCAGCTCCGCCAGCAGCACCGCCCGCCCCGTCCTGCCGCCCGCCCACCTCCGCTGGCTCCGTCCCCCCGCCGCCACCGCCCCGGCCAGGCCCCCTGCGCCGCCCTGCCGCTCGCGTCCCAGGCCCGCGCCCTCGCCCAGCGCCTGGATGCCGCGGAGCAGCGCCATCTCCAGCCGCAGCAGCCCCTGCAGCCGCTCCTGCGCCGCCTCCAACAGCGCCGCATCCCGGGCCAGCAGCGCCTCCCTGCCGCGCCGGGCCTCGCTCAGCTGCACGCGGAAGCGCTCCAGGTCCGGCGGCTCGTCCAGCTTCACAGCCCAGTGCCAGCGCGCCCGGACCGGCTCAGAGATGTGCGTCGCCAGCAGTGCCTCCGCCTCGGCCAGCCGGTGCGCCAGCCGCTCTGGCGAAAACTCTGGCGCCGCCATTGCTCGCCGGCTGGACCCTCCTCCCCAAAGGCGCTTCCAGGGATTTCCAGTGTATTTTTCTGCTCCGGCCGCGGAAGGGGCAGCTCCACCTCACTCCCGCAGCCCCTGCCGGCCTTTCCGAAGCGTCGCCCCGCCTCCTCCCCCGGGGTCCGAGTAAGCCACGACAGGCGGGCGGCAAGCGAAGCGTCGCCCCGCCTCCTCCCCCGGGGTCCTTCGTGAAGACCTTCTCCATCCTCGCTGCTCCCGCCGCCGCTCCTTACTGCCTTCCTTCTTCTCTCCCTCGCCGGCACCCACCACCCCTGTCCCACCTCCGCCCACCGTTCTCCTCCCTCCCCCTCACAGAGATTTCGTCTCTGTCTCCTCCTGTCTTCTGTCTGTCTCCTTCGAAGCCGGAAGCACCACCGGCCACCTGGGGAGGCCGCCCAAGGGCACCCCGGACCCAGGTCCCGGCCTCCGTGCACTGCCGGCAAGATGCGGCTGCCCCCGAAGGGGCACAGGGACGGTGCGCCTCCCAAGCAGAGCGGGAGAACCTGCAGCGACGGGACGCCGCAGCCCTCACCTGCTCCGGCCGTGGAAGGGGCAGCCCCACCTCGCTCCTGCAGCCCCTGCTGGCTTTTCCGCTTCCCATCACCGGTAAGGCCGCCGCGCTGCAGGCGTTGCAGAAGAAGAGGCGCTTGTGGCTCTCCAGCTTGTTGGCCACCTGCCGCAGCGTCTCGGCCGTGCGGCGGGGGGGCAGCGCCACGTCCCCCAGCCGGTGCTGCAGGTAGTCGCCCAGCAGCTGCGCCGTCTCCTCTCGCAGCGCGCCCGGCATGGCAACGCTCTCCTGCCTGCCTGGCGAGCGCTTCGGGGGGGCGGCGGTGGCGGCCGTTGCAACGCGGGCGGAGGAAGAGGCGCTTGCGGAGGCGGCGACCAACCAACTTCCCCACCTGCTGACCTCGAAGAAGCGCTGCCCGACTCGGGCGAAAGTTGGAAGGCTCCCGAGGGCGGAGGAAGAATCAATCGCCCTCCTCCAGCGCCGGCCATCAGAGTTTGGGGGCGGGATCCAATCACGTGGAAGGGGCGGGGGTGAGTTCAGCTGCGGAAGAGCCACACTCAAGGGGCCAAAGAGCCGCATCTGGCTCGAGAGCCGCCATTTCCGACCCTTGGTCTAGGGCATTCCACTGATGTATATTTAATGTATTAATTTAGGGCTAATTCTAATAAAAGTAATTAATAAACAAAAGCCAAGCAATCTGAATAATAGTTGTAAATTGCAATGTCTCTGCTTCTTGAAACGCATAACCTCAAGGTCCTTCTTACCCAACCAGCCAGCTATGTTTCGTCTGGTCTTTGCCTAACCACAAGGTTAAAAATGGAAGTTAAGGCAGAAAACAGCTGCCCAACCCACTAAATTTTTCTCATACTCTCTTCTGGCAGTTTCTAGTAATACACAATATGTAAGATAGCATTGCTAGACTGCGAGCTTTTTACCCTACTCCCATCTTTAGCAGCTGCTTCTGCAGCCAAGGAAGCTTGGAGAATGTGGGAAGAATTTTGCCTTCCCACAATTGGCTGCCATTCTGCAGATTACTCAGATGTGGCTCCCTCACTCTTTTCTCCTCATCTGCATCATACCTTCCTTCATTTGCTGTGGTCTTGTATTTCCTCTGTGGTTCTTCCTTCTCTTTTGCAGCTGAATAAAAATCCCACAAAGGAGGAGGCAGCAGAGAACATAAGTCAACGGTGCCATATTGTAAATCGCATTTCATTGGTCTCCTATTAGACGGGATTTCATAGTATACAATGTTACATTGGACAGATGGCCTACTTACAGCAACCATATGTCCTTTATTATAAAGGACAGTCCTTTGTTTCAGAAAGCTGTCGTTTAGATTTATTTATTTTTCAAAACCTCAATTTTGTCCTTTAGTTTGGTCATTTAACTTTTACCATATAAATGGTACCACTTAATGAACAGTCTTTCACATTCATATGAAAAATATACAAATTGAATTGTCTTTTTAAAATAACTTTACATATACTGTTTGATTTTAGGCATTTTTATAGAATATGCATTTTTGTAAAGTATTTATTTATTTAATTTCTATCCCGCCTTTATTATTTTTATAAATAATTCAAGGCAGTGAACATACCTAATACTCCTCCCTCCTATTTTCCCCACAACAGCCACCCTGTGAGGTGAGTTGGGCTGAGAGAGAGTGACTGGCCCAAGGTCACCCAGCCGGCTTTCATGCCTAAGGCGCGACTAGAACTCTCAGTCTCCTGGTTTGCCATTGGCTCCTTCCTAGGGCTGAGAGAGAGTGACTGGCCCAAGGTCACCCAGCCGGCTTTCATGCCTAAGGCGGGACTAGAACTCTCAGTCTCCTGGTTTGCTATTGGCTCCTTCCTAGGGCTGAGAGAGAGAGTGACTGGCCCAAGGTCACCCAGCCGGCTTTCAGGTGGGACTAGAACTCACAGACTCCTGGTTTCTTTCTTGGTTTTGCTCTTGAATTTTCCTTTGTAAAGCAAAGTTATAAACAAAAACAATTAAAATGTTTTATCCTTATGAACCTCTTTCAGATTTGCCCCTTTTTCAGGTTTGTCACACTCTGCCAGCCTCTTTTTACTGATTTTTAACCAATCAGCAGATTCTCCCCCCCCCCTTTTCATAAAGTTGTTAGCATAATAATGGAATACTGCTTAAACGAAATAGTGACATTTGTGCACATTTTTTAAAAGAGATAAAGCATAGTCCTTGTAGGAATAAGTAGAAAACAAGAATAATGGGTTTAGCGGGACATGTGCTCCTCAGATGAAGAGGGATGGTAGGGAGTATTGGGGGAGAAAGAGGAGATGGCAAGGAACAATGTGCTGGACCAAAAGATGTGCCCACCCCTGGATTAAACAAAGAAGCAAACAAAACCAGTGTTTATTTTATTTCCTTTTAGTATGTTTTGTTCTAATTTTTTGTTCTAAGAGCCAGTTTGGTCTAGTGGTTAAGGCAACAGGTTAGAAACCAGGAGTCTGTGAGTTCTAGTCCTGCCTTAGGCATGAAAGCCTAAGTCTGTGAGGAGGAAGGAGTATTGGGTATGTTCGCTGCCTTGAGTTATTTATAAAAATAATAAAGGTGGGATAAAAATTAAATAAATAAATAAATATTTTTATATTTTCATTAACACTTTAAGTATTGTTTTTAATTATAATTTTATTAAACATTATAATTACAATAGTAAAAAAAACTAATACAAACTAAAAGAAAGAAAGAATAATAAGAATAGAAGGTGCAGAAAAAAGGAAAAAAGAGAAAGAGAATTAGAAATAGAAAAGAAAGAAAATTAAGAATATAGTAAAGAAAAAGAAAACAAATATATAGAGAAGTGACTTCCCACCTTCATAACAAGTATAAACAATTTTAGTAACTTATCACCTCCACTTAAAATACCACAAATGATCTCTTCTTCCCATATCCCATCTCTTATCTATCAACAAATCCATTAAGCCTTGTCATTTCAGTCTTAACACATTTTAAGTATTGTGATGTTATTTATATTTTAGGTATTATTATTCCAATTCCACAAATTGTGTTTTACAATGGCCAGGTTTCTTCTTCATGATCCAAGCCCTTCCCAATGGATTGGGGATTGTAAAGGTGGCATCTAATTGTGTTTCAGGTGCCCAATAATGCTGTTGTTTGAGGTTGGGCTGTCATGAGATGATGATAATGATAATGACAACGACAACGACAACGACAACAGGAATAATATCATTTTGCTTTTATTTTGGGAGTTCAAGAATAGGTGTGTCTGTTTCCTTTTACTTTATTTCCTTAACAATAGGAGAAAGAGAGTGTCTAGCCCAAAGACATACAGTGAATACCCTGGTCTCTTTGGACCCACTCTGCTACCTTGGCCACTATTTTCATAATTGGCGATCGCTCGTAGCCGAGTAAGATTGTCTTCCAAAGGTAAAATTTCAACAGTGGATCCGTAAGTGGCTATAAAGGCCAATTCTGGATCCGCACAACCTCCCACAATGAGGGCATAGGTTTCCGGGTGGGAGACGGTCATGATGAGGGTTTGCCTGACGTGCCTTCCTCTTAGCTCTTTTCTCCTTTTCGCCCTGTACTCGTGCTTCTTCAAAGTCCATAGCACCATTAATAAAGGCTGACCTCCAATTGACACGCTCATGTGTTAGGGCTTCCCAGTTCTCAATGCTGATATTACATTTTTTTAAATTAGCTTTGAGAGTATCTTTGAATCTCTTTTGCTGTCCACCAATATTCCGTTTTCCATTCTTAAGTTGGGAGTAAAGTAGCTGCTTTGGAAGATGATAGCCACTATTTTATATTCACTCAAATGGTGCTTGAGCAGGTGGTGGCCGATGAACTTCAGACTGTCTTAGATGAAACTAATTTCCTAGATCTATTTCAATCTGATTTCAGGCTGGCTATGGGGGCGTGGTGGCTCAGCGGGTAAGACGCCAGGCTTGTCAATTGGAAGATCGCAAGTTCGGAGGTTCGAATCCCTAGCCCTGTGTGCGGAGTGAGCTCCCGCACTTGCCCCAGCTCTTGCCAACCTAGCAATTTGAAAGCATGCAAATGCAAGTAGATGAATAGGTACCACTTCGGTGGGAAGGTAACAGCATTCCGCGCGCGTCATGCCGGCCACATGACCGTGGAAGCGTCTTCGGACAACGCTGGCTCTCCGGCTAACAAACGGAGATGAGCACCGGCCCCTAGAGTTGGACACGACTGCACAAATGTGCAGGGGGAACCTTTACCTTTACCTTATGGAACAGAAACTGCCTTGGCCACCTTGTGTTTAGTTTCAGTGATATGTGGAAACTTAGCATGATTTTATCTTTCCTACAGATATAGAGCTTATGTTTCCATGATCAAGGCTACATGTCTAGAGCTTTCACCTAGAGTGTTGATGCTGGTTTGGATAGCGATGGTTGCAGACAGAAAATAGGGTCATGGGTTGAAACTGGCTTGGCCTCAGCCCAGGAAGAGAAAAGCCAAGAGAAGACCTGAGCATGTCTCAAATAGGGTTACTTTATTTTTTTTATGAATAATTTTTATTAAAAGAAGATTTTACAAAGATTTTAAAAACTACAGAAACATAGAAGAAGAAATAGAAAAAGATTATAAAAGGGTAAAGAAAAAGAGAAGAATAACAAAAAAGCAAGAAACAGAAAGATAACTAAAGAAGCAACTTTCAAACATAGCAATTACCATCTCCACCCTCCCATATTTGCATATCATAGTTCCCTTCTTCCCATAAACAAACCTTTTTAATCAGTGAATCCCAAAATCAGCAGTTCATTTTTATCCATTTTCAGCAAAAAGTCTATAAAGGGTTTCCAGTCTTTTATAAAAGTAGTTGTAGTTCCCTCCGTAATCAAACAAGTCAATTTAGCCATTTCTGCAAACTCAGCCATCTGCACAATCCATTCCTCCATTATTGGCGTTTCTGTAGTCTTCCATCTTTGTGCATATAATAGCCTCACTGCAGTTACCATATGTAAGACCAATCATCCACGAGCCTTTTCTAGTTGAGTGTCCGTAAGTCCTAATAAAAGTCCTAGTTTCATCTGAATGTTAATGTTTAAAACTCTCTGCATCATCATATGTATTTGTGTCCAGTATCTTTTTGCTTTTTCACAAGTCCACCATGCATGATAAAATGTCCCTTCATGTTTTTCACATTTCCAACAGTGATTACAAATACCTTTATACACCTTAGACAATTATGTACCAATGTTACACCATTTTTAAAAAGTTTTCTTTTAAATTGTAAGACAATGAATTTCAGACCTTTTAACCATATTCTCCCATTTGAATATGATAACCAAAATTCTTGGCCAATTTTACCATGCATTCTTTAACTTGTTCTTCCTCCGTTTCAAATCTCAACAAAAGTTTAAACATTTTAGCAATCACATATTCATCATTTATACATCATTCATTTTCAAATTCCATTTTATCACATTCTATTCCTGGTATTTTGTTTATCAATAATAAATCTTTCTCTCAACTGTGCATATGAGAACCATTGAAAATTAAATCATTTTGCAGTCAATTGTTCTCTTGATTTCATCTTAAGCTCCCCATTTTCCTGTGCTAGCAAGTCTTTATATGTTAACCATTTGTCTTTGCCCACTGTTTCTTTTCTATAAAATGCTTCTTGAGCTGAGGCCAACAAAAGTATTTTTGGGCATAGCCCGGGTTTGTATCTATTCCATATTTGTAGTATGGCATTCCTAAAATAATTATTTTTAAAATATATATTCACTTTAACTTTATCATACCATAAGTAACCATGCTACCTAAACCTCAGACCATGATCTTCTAAATCTAAAAGTCTCTTATTTCTTAAAACGGCTATTCCTTCATCCAAACCAAACAAGCAGCAAAATACAATTTAAAATCAGGTAATCCCCGTTCTTCTCTTTCTTTTGCATCTTTTTTATTTTTCTATCTTATATGTGTTTCTTGTAAATAAATTACATCTAACATTTATTTATTTATTTATTTATTTATTTATTATTTATTTATTCGATTTCTCACCGCCCAACTCCCACAAGGGACTCTTTCTTCAAATTTCTTCAAATAATGAAATATCTTCTTTCTTTTCTGGAGAACATTTGCCCCATTTATATTCCATGTTAGGCATTTAAACTCCATGTTTATTTTATAAATTCAAAAAGTCTATACCTGTGGCACCTAATGTAGTGGTATCTTCCTCAGATTCCTGTAGTGTTAACTGTGTAGCTCCTTCCATTTGTGTCTCTTGTATCTTCTCCAGTTCAACCCTAAGTCTTTCCAAAATTTCCCTTGCCTTTTGAACTGAATTAAGTCAAAATCTCTGCTGCTTAAAAGTCAAAATCACTCCAATTTATCCCATCTAAATGGTATCTTCTTCTGTTTTAATTTGTTAGTCAGGAAGGTGTAATCTTTTTGCTTATGCAGTATTCTAATAGGTATTTCTTTAAGTAGAATTACATCTGAGTTAGCTATCTTTAACTTTGTATTAAAGTGTTATAGAATCTGGTCTCTTCTTCTCTTCCTAACAAAATGCACTAATATGTCTCTTGGGACATTCCTCAATTTGGTGTATCTTGTATTAATTCTATAGGCCTTATCCAATTCTGCTTCCATATCTTCTTCGTCCCATTCCAAAAATTTTGTAAAAGCCTGAACTATCCTATCCCTTACATCTTCCCCAGGTTCTTTTGGGACTGCCCTCAGCCTCAAATTCCTTCTCTCTCAATTCTAACAGTGCCAAATTATCTAAATCTTTCCCCATCTCTTGGCTTATTACTTCAGTCTTAGTTTCCAAAATTTCTACTTTTTCTTTAATTTGTTGAACCTCACCTTTAATCTGTATTGCTAATTCATCAAATTTCTTATTCATTCTTTCCTCTAAATCCACCAATTTCTCCTATATGGAGGCTGTTGCTGCTGCTGTTACAGATGTTGTGACACTCTCCCATTTCTTCAAACATCCTCTGTAAAATCTCAGGTGTAATTCCAGCTGGTTGATCAGTCAACAATCCTCTCCTTCTCTCTTTCATTGCTTTTCTAGTAGTGGCCATCTCTCTCTGTCTTAATTTGCAATCGAAATAAAAGAAAGGCCAGCTTTAACCTATTTTTTCCCCTTTTTTTGTATTTCTTAAATTTTCCACTTTTACAATAGTCCCATGAAGCTTCTATGTTTCTACGCACTTGCAATCTCTGCATTTTTATGACAGTCCATTACACACACACCTTTTTTTAAAGAAAGCCGACCAGTCATTCTTCTCGGTGAGCCATAACAAAACGCTTTCCCATGAAGGTACGTGCTATTTATTTAATTAATTAATTCCCAGGAACTTAGAGCAAACAAAGTCCAAAAAGCTCCTCTGAACCCTTTATCCCTTTAAAACTTTTGTAATCCAGATTCTTACTGTGCTTTTTGCTGCAAGTTAATTTTTTTTAAAGTCTTGTTCTTTTTCTGTTATGGACTGTAGGAATACTTACCGGATGGTCCAGTTAAACTGCTGCTCTGAAGACCTCTTTAGTATTTAATTATTTGTAATCCAAAGTAATTTAAGAAATGGGGTTTGGTCAGACCCACTGCCCTATTTACTCAATGGATTAAAGACCTGGTTACACTTGCCACCTATGAGAGGATTGCCTATAGATGTAGACTTTGTATGGATAAGTATAATGAAATATGTAACTCATTTATACAAAATACAGTAGTTTAGGGGAAAGCATGATGGTTATATAATTGTATTAGAAATAAATATAGATATATATTTGCACCATATCTGGATTAGATAAATATATATAGAATTGTAACTGTTTACTGTTGTAATGATATATTTCATTTTTTTTTATTTTACTTTTTCTGTTATATTTTTCTCACTTTTTAAAGCACCTATTATGTATTTCTTTTTCTTTTTTTGACAATGTATGTATCTTTGTGTATTGTTTCTTTTTGGGGTTTTTTTCTGTTATTTTGAAAAGCAATAAAAATTAATTTAAAAAAGTAAGTTGGGAACAATTGATAAAGGGTGTTTTCAACCACCTTGCAAAGAAACATTTTGCCTTGCATAAGTAATTTGTTGTTGTTGTTGTTGTTGTTCAGTCGTTTAGTCGTGTCCGACTCTTTGTGACCTCATGGACCATAGCACGCCAGGCCTTCCTGTCCTCCACTGCCTCCCGGAGTTTACTCAAATTCATGTTCATTACATCGGTGATGCTATCTAACCATCTCACCCTCTGCCGTCCCCTTCTCCTTTTGCCTTCAGTCTTTCCCAGCATCAGGGTCTTTTCCAGTGAGTCCTCTCTTCGCATTAGGTGGCCAAAGTATTTGAGCTTCAGCTTCAGCATCTGTCCTTCCAATGAGCAGTCAGGGTTGATTTCCTTTAGGATTGACTGGTTTGACCTCCTTGCAGTCCAAGGGACTCTCAAGAGTCTTCTCCAGCACCACAGTTCGAATAAGTAATTACCCATAAAATAATTGGAATTACTGGCAACACAATCCTATCTAAGTTAATTTAAAAGAAAAAAGGTTTGATTTCAATGGGGCTAGCACTGAAGCAAATAAACCTCTGATTGCAGCCTGATAATTTCAGAATAGAATGTTCTCCCACCCCTATGCCAATCCTAAATAATAAGCAGGTCTGGCTGAGTAGCCTAAAAATCCACTGGATGGCACTGTTGTATTCATCTGGTCGCGCTACTCCAAATTCCTTGACAAGGATGGTTTTGACACTGGCAATGCAGTAAACTATGTAAAGGAAATTTGCCAGCATTTGACTCACAAGATCTGCCTTGCACTTAATTCTCGCAGTTGGAACAGATGTTGCACATGCATTTTTTTTTGGATTTAGATAGTTAACAGCATCACCTTGTGCATATCTTCTCAGAAGTAATTCACTGAGTTAAGCATAGCTTACTCCAAGGCATCTGCTTGAGCCTGAGTGCAAAGGCTGTGTATGGGCACAAGAAAAAAAACCATATACTGTTTACCAAAGGCCAGTTTAGATATATACTTACATTACAGACCAAGCATAGCTGGGTTTCAGCTCCCAGAATTCCCAATTAGTGAGGCTGTTGGCTCTGATGGCTGAAAGATTATTGGAGTCTGGTGGGCTGGAGATGGTTAAAAAGAGTGCCTCAGTTCAGTTTCCATGACTCTCAGAAAGATTCCTTTAAAAGAGGTCTGCATACCCTTCCCTGTATTCATGAAAACACTCTCAAATCTGAAAATTAATGTTAAAACTGAGCCATAGGCTGTTATCAGAAGCGATTTAGGAGCTGAGCCAGGGAGTCCTAGCTGTGAGGAGGCAGAACCAGAATACACTTTTGCTCTGGCAAGATCTCAGCCTCACCAACAGGAAATGTTTGGTAGCATTTCTTGTTCAGGAGAACTTAATGATCAGCAAAGGCAGGTGTGGCCAGCCAGGAGCTGAAGACACTTCTCGGATGTGATGAAAGATCCACCGTCACACCACAGAACCTGCATTTTGTGGACGTTGCCTTGACGAGTACCAGAATCTAGAACATTTTCACTGGAATCTTTTGCCATCTTCAGCTGTGACTTATAGAGCAGCCTTCTTTAGTCTGGCTGGGATTTGGGAAGGGATGGGGAAAAGGTCATGGCCCAATGCAGATGAAGGTTAGGAAAAGGCTTGCTTAGGACACTTCCAGATAAGCAGCCTTTCTGTCTCCCAGTTTTTGGACTATTTTTTATTTGTTTGGGATTTCGAGCCATGAGGAAAAAGCTTGATGAGAGTGGGAGATGGTCGAGGATTGGTGGGACATATTCCTGCCACAGGAGGAGGAATGAGGCCGACTGGTCTCTTAATCTCCCTCTGCCCTGAGAGAAAGAACAAGTGGAGAGGAAAAAAGGGACCCAATCCTCCCTCTCTCCTTTCCCCCTGAAATCTCTCACCTCCAAGCTGGGAATGGGTGGGCTCCTTGAATGATGTCCGGAACAAAATAATTAGCTGAAGAGTTCTCTAGCCTGGCTGGAAGTTGGGTGTGTCTCCCCTCCCCATGAATTGCTCTGTTCAGGAAAACAGCTGAAATACATAGGAAATTGCTCTCAATGGCAAGGTAGAGCTTAGGTGGTACTCTGATCAGCAAGGGATTCATTTCATGCCAAAAAGACAGCACCTGCATCTAGTTAGCCTATGGTCATACCCCTGAAAAGCCTCTTATATGAATATAGTATAAAGGCCTGAACTAAAAATCAAATCCACTAAATCTGATAAACAGGAAAAAAAGTGGTTGCAGGGCTATGTTCCCATTGAATCTCCAAGGTTTACAATAGCAATCCAATGGATCTTTTTGATTATGCTACTGGGATTGGCACAGAGCTATTAATTGCACAGGAAAGAGCCAGTTTGGTCTAGTGGTTAAGGTGCTGGGCTAGAAACCGGGAGACTGAGAGTTCTAGTCCCGCCTTAGGCATGAAAGCCAGCTGGGTGACCTTGGGCCAGTCCCTCTCTCTCTCAGCCCAACTCACCTTACAGGGTTATTGTTGTGGGGGAAATAGGAGGAGGAAGGAGTATTAGGTATGTTTGCCGCCTTGAGTTATTTATAAAAATAATAAAGGCAGGAAAATAAATAAATAAATAAATAAATACATACATACATACATACATACATACATACATACATACATACATAAATTTAAAAAAGCACTGGCTTTACAGAACATTTCCTCAAAGGACTTATGAAGAAACAGGAATATTCTTTCCAAGTAAGAGCTGTGAACAAAGCTGGAGAGAGCAAACCCAGTGAACCTGTTTTGTGCAAGGAGAGGCTGAGTAAGTAACTCAAGCTTAGAGCCAGTTTGGTCTAGTGGTTAAGGTGCTGGGTTAGAAACCAGGACTCTGTGAGTTCTAGTCCCGCCTTAGGCATGAAAGCCGGCTGGGTGACCTTGGGCCAGTCCCTCTCTCTCAGCCCTAGGAAGTAGCCAATAGCAAACCAGGAGACTGAGTGTTCTAGTCGCGCCTTAGGCATGAAAGCCGGCTGGGTGACCTTGGGCCAGTCACTCACTCTCAGCCCAGCTCACCTCACAGGGTTGTTGTTGTGGGGAAAATAAGAGGAGGAAGGAGTATTAGGTATGTTCGCTGCCTTGAGTTGTTTATAAAAATAATAAAGGCAGGATAGAAAATAAATAAATAAATAAATAAAAATAAAAAAGTGGTTCTTCTAAAGCTCCACATGCCTTTTTCAATGATTGAAATATTCAGGGCATTGTATGATATTATTTGCTGTAAAGAAAACAGCAGGGATTGGAATTATTTGGAATATTCCTGCGTTGCATGAAAACCAAGGTACGTCCCATTGTTCTGTTTTGTTTTGTTTTTTCCAGCAATTAAATGTAGTCTTAGTTCTTGTAATGCATTTTTAAATACAGAGAGAAGAAGAATAAAAACTACTGCCCTGAAATGGCTTCAAAATAACTTAAGAGTGGTTAATTTGCCTCTATATTTAGAATGCATTGCAAATGGCTATCTTCCTTTCTCTTTGCCCTCAAACTTTTTATTTAACTTTCCTTATGAATTTAAAGATGCTAGTCCTGTTTATGAAGGATTCTTGGCCTGTGCTTTAGGCTGTGGGGATTTATTTTCTGCTCCTGTAAAATATCACAGAGCTCTGTAGCCTGCTGTCCATAGGATGCTTTGATCCAAACTTTCAGTCATTGTTTCCACATTTAGGCGCTGGAAGGGACATCAAAGAAATGGGCGGACTGAATTTACTGGATGCCAGAACAGTACAATAACACTCAGAGGATATAAGCAAATCCCGCAAGCAAGAAGTGTTGCCAAATCTCGCAAGTAATAAAAGAGCTAAATTGACAGTGTATCTTTGACAAATGCATAATGCGATGAATGCCAAGGGAAGGAACTAGCTTGCTGCAAGGTGGGGAGGAGGGAAGAAAGAGACTGGGAACAATTGGTGGCATTTGTATGTTTCCTCCATGTACTTACACTCTGAAAGGAAAGGAGATGATACAGATGAATGTGGGGACTATTGGAGACAAAGAGAGATCTGCTAATTTTTTCCCCTCTGTTCTGTTTTTGCCCCAAACTTTGTAACTAGAAACAAAACATGGTAGAAATAATTACTTATGAGTAAGGTTTTCTTTTAAGGGCCACAAATTAGTCCCCACCCCACCCCCCTTTCCTACTCTGTCTTTTTGTCAAGTTCAGATTTAACATCCATATGGCACTTGTACAAACTGCTCTATTTCTCGGCTGATACTGCCTCAATCTGTCCCATAAATTCTAAAGAAAAGCTTTGAATCCCAGGTAGGACTAACCATCCGCCTCTCCCAGACTGCTAGCACACAGTTTCTCCTCCTAAAATTGAAGGATGCAAACCTTCTCCCCCTCCCCATGTTTTTATTCTCTCTTTGTCTAGTCTGGTCGCAGGGCCATACCATCGCATCTATTACTGTGATCTGGGTGAATTAGGTCATCCTCTTAGATATTAGATTATCAGCGACTGTAAGTCATATGTTATTGATACAGGCAGTGCAAAATATTGATGTATATAATCTCACCCACTCTTTGCAACTCTGTTACTAATTACAAATTTTAAAGGCAAAACCTTATGAATCCAAATAACCAAATAATGGGAGGGAAACCCCTGGTTGTGGTTATTTTCTGTTTACTTCAGGGAAGGACAGGAAGTATCTCAGAAACCAAAGCATATGATGATGACAGGTTCTAATATAAATGTAGTTTGCACTTACCCCATTTTAGTCTTTCTTCCATTATGTTTTAGACTGTGAAGTAGCAGGAGATGGCTTTTTAAAAGAAGCAAATGTAAGGATTGTAATAAATCAGAGTCAGTAAGAAAATTACATGCTGTTTTGATTTAGGCATATGTTATTGACAGAACCCGTTGCAAAAATAAAAGTAATTTCTTTTGCACAGATTGTTGATGAACTTTGTATACATTTAAACATCTAATAAAGAATTTAAATTGTGGTTAATTAATAATAGGCAGATGATAGCACTGTTGGAAAAATCTGTCTTGGGAGATGTTACCATATCTTTAAACCAAGGAAAGTTAAGAGATGACAGGCTAAACTTTTTTAAAAAAAAATTCAGGAGTGGAGCAAGGGGGAATAGAATAAATGAAATTTTTAAAAAGTTTTTTGATAGATGGTTATTGTCCATCCCCTTCCCTCCAGCAGCATCTGCAGGAGGAACAAGAGGAAGGTGGAATGACAAAAGCAGTGCTATGGTGTGGTGTCGCAAGCCCTACCCTTGTTTTCACAACATCACACACAGGTACGAAAGGGGTGAGTTTCTGGTGTGACCCCACCCCGCTGCTTTCAATCATTCTGACAAAGGCAGCAAGCTTCTGCAGGCCCCCACACCTCCCTTGCTCACCCTTTTCCCAGTTTCTACTTGGCAAGCCCTCTTCTGCTCCAGGTCCTTCCCTTCTCCTCTTGCCTCAGATGCCATCTTGCCATGACCTCCTCTTCTTTGTTTAGGCGAACACATCCCTTACATGCTGGGCCATTTCTGGGAGCCCCAGTTGAGGCTCCCTCTGAATCAGAGCCTGGCTACCCTCCACCCCCAATTTCATTCCCTTCAAAATTGCTCTCTTCCCCCTCCTGAGGCCCATTTCCTGATCTTCTCACTCCAGGTGCCCCAAAGTGGCACCTGAAACACCCTCCCTGGGGCCCTGCCAGGCTCTCTGCCCTGCTTCACTGTTTTTTGAAAGATTCTTTTAATGGAAACAAAATAAGTGGGAAGCTGCCTGGCATTCTGCAAAGCAAATTCCCAGCCTCCAGTGTTATTCTAATCTCCGTGAAAGCCTCTGAGCCTCATGGGCATTTTTACAGAAGGGAAAAGAAGAAAGTGGTTAATGCCTGCTGCTCTCTTCTTGTCTGGAAATGGGTCTGCCTATCCAAAAAAAATAGGGTAAATGGGGTGCTACAGGTTATTTGAGGGGATTAGAGGGAGTGATGAGAAGCATCTTCACCAGGTTGACTTTTTTGGTGCAAGCAGGCAGACAGGAAGGAGAGAGAATAATGATAATAACAACAACAGAAATATCAAATTCAGTATTATACAAATATAGACAAAGCATATAGCATGATAAAATCCATTCATGGTGTTCTGCCCCAGGTGCTTGTGTTATTCTGCAGGTCATTCTAACTCCTTTAATCTATGCTTCCATGCCTAACATGAGTGCCTTCACCTTACAGCCACTGAAATCCTCAAATCCTCTAATGCTTAGCTAAGCCCAAGTGCAACCTGATCCATAAAGATCTCAGAGTTCCCCACATGGACTAGACTCCCTAAGATGTGATCACCAGGCATCAACAACTGTCTGTACCAGCTAAGCTACAACTTTTTTTTACATTATCATTCCTTACATTTCTTACAATCTATCAGCGTTTCATCTTTCTCTACAAACAGCATCTGCTTTGAGCTGAAAGGGTCTTCATTTGTCTTTCTGCTGTACTATGAGTCAGTCTGTTTAGCTTGTCTTTGCTATAAAACAATTACATCAGACTGTAGGAAAACCTTGGAATGCTATGAGTTTGATGCTGTTTGATTTCACACACCCTATTTCTGTCTCATGGATCAGAATATACGGTATAAAATTACATTTTGGATGGAGGGAGGGAGAAATACTTGGAAATTTGTATCAGGTTGCTTGAAAATTCCCATAAAAAAGAATAATTCAAATGTTAACAATACATATGAGATATCCATTGCAGCAAATCATGTATAGATGCTGCATAATTCTTTCATCTATCCCATGCATGAAAAATACATAATCCTTGATGACTAGTCATATTCTTGAGAAGGAGCAGTTGCTCTAGAGCAGTGTTGACAATCTTGTGAATTTCAGACCAACCAATTTGATTTCTGGTAAATAATGGGTTTTGGCAGCCATTTTGTGAATAGGTGAGCAGACATTTTGGAAGAGTATATGTGAAATGCTCATGGGCTTGCTACTTCAACAAGAAAAGGCAAGCTAAAATAATCAAGAAGACCCTTGGATATGGATATTATATGCAAAATGAATACCAGATTATCTGTACTGCAATCGACCCAGACAGAAATGGTATTCTTGGTGATATTATAGAATGCTCAGGCAACCTGATGCTAAGGAGAACTGGCAAGATTTTAACACTGTGTAAAAGGTTAACTATCTGAGCAGAGAAAAGAAGAAAAGAGGCTAGTATAAAAATGCAAGTGAAAGTTGTTCTCCTAAAGGTATGTCTTTATTTTCTGAATAGAAATACGAACTTGAGTCTTTCAAATCTGGCCATACATCACTCTGGACCTTAACTAACTGGTTCTGAATGCTACATAAAGAATTGCCTACTATAGCTCAAGCCTATGCGAACAACTTGTTTCAGATGCAAGCTCAGAGGCGTATTACAAAGGTGAATTTGCTAGAGACCCACATTAGTGGTCCACGTACACCATATATGTATATAAATATATCAATCTCAAAATGCAAGTGTTTACATGCTGATAAATTTATTTATTCTCTATTTGTATTGACTGTTGATGGTGATTTTAAGCTTGTGTGGTTTTAATTGTTGATTTGACTGTAAACCGCCCAGCGTCCCCCTTTTGGGGGAGATGGGCGGTGATAGAAATATGAATAATAAATAAATAAATAAATAAAAGTTAGTTGAATAAAAGAAGTCATACAGTATGAGCAAGTTCTATAAGACGCCAGGCTTGTCGGTCGCAAGTTCGGAGGTTCGAATCCCTAGCCCTGCTTGCGGAGTGAGCTCCCGCACTAGCTCCAGCTCTTGCCAACCTAGCAAGTCGAAAGCATGCAAATGCAAGTAGATTAATAGGTACCACTTCGGTGGGTAGGTAACAGCGTTCCGTGCGCGTCATGCGGCCACATGACCATGGAAGCGTCTTCAGACAACGCTGGCTCTTCGGCTAACAAACGGAGATGAGCACCGGCCCCTAGAGTCAGACACGACTGTGCAGGGGAAACCTTTACCTTTACCTTTTTACTCATGAAAAAAGCATCCTTATGTACTGATATTAAGTCACTGTAATATATCAGAGAAGTGGCTTAATTGACCACACAGTCTTGTAATTTCTGTACTAGCCTGGTGCAGGTCAAAAACTGGACCACCTCCAAAACATTGACTGGTGGCAAGTCATCTCTTTGTCCTGGGTTGTGAATCGCAGGGATTAAAATTCTCAGTTCTCTTAACTTGCACTACTTTTACTGATTTTAACAGAATTACATGAATTTGGAGGTCCCACTTTTCCCAATTGTTCTTCCAAATGTATCCTGTAACCCTAAGAGGAAAAATTGGAATGGCATGAACCCATCCACCTAATTTGTTAGCTTTCTATATCCAAATACCAGTTTTTAGAGTGAAATATGGCACTTCTTCACAGCAATGGCAGAGCTCCCAAACAGAAATGCTATAGAAAACTCCACTGAAGTCTTGGTTGGTAATAGAAACGTTTTTGGATGGAAATTACAGACAATGTAATATTATTTGCTATATAACTTGAGAAGCTTATCCATGTGAACCAACTGTGAGACCTGACAGCCAATCACAAGTTTAAGTTAGAGTCTCAATTAGCCTTATTAACTTAGCTCATAATTGTTAACTTTAACAGTGAATTCAAGTGGATAGTGCTGAGAGGGCTGGAGATAAAATGAATAAGGCTGGATGCATGCAGAAGTAGAAATCAGTGTTTTAAAAAAGAAACAAAGGCCCAAAACAAAACAAAAACAAAACAAAACCCACCCCCTAAATAACCCTTAAATAACAGGCTAATGAGATTTTAACATGCCCAATGGACAGGGCAAGCCGGGGCAAGTTTGAAAGTCTGTTGGGGAAAAACATGAAAAATTGGGTGTGATGGTGTGAAAGAATATAGACCTGGCCTTGGGAAGAGAAAAGTTTACTTGGCCCAGAGAAACAAGAAAGCATGAGAAAGAAACTCCAAATAACCCCCTTGATTTTGTTTGGTATTCCCAAACTTTTTCGGTGATATAAGTTAGAAATAATAAATAAATAAATAAATTACCCAAAACCACTTAACAGAAAGTCCTTTTTACCCAATATAGGCAAAACAGTTTAAGTCAATTTAATGGGTTCATGTGTCATTACCCAAAGAAAAATGACTCTTACCCAATTTTGGGTAATTTACCCAGGTTTGGGAAGCACTAGTATAAGAGATGGTAGAGAGAAACTTGGCCAGGCTTTCATGATTCTCTTATTCCACTCTACAACAATAAAGAACATTCCTGAGATCTTGCTGCTTCTGGTTCTTTACCTTGCTAACTGTCCTGTTTGAGCCCTGTACAGCTTACAAGCAGGGGCACTCACAGGAGGGGCCAACAGAGTCAAAATGATCGGAGCCCTGCTTAAGTGACACATGTTAAAAAGGATCAGGGCTTCAATCACCCAGTTGTGCCACCATTTGCTCTCCTGTTGATCTCCTCCCTGTAGACACCCCTGCTTACAGGCTAGAACCCTAAACTGGAGCAATTCATATACAACGATGATATATTACACATATGTTTCTTCCAGATCTGTGGACTTCACCTCCCAGAATTCCCCAGCTGGCATGAGAATTTTAGTTCTCGAAAACCATGTATCTGGAGGGCACTCTGCTTGGAGAAAGCTGCTTAAAAGATAAGATCTGCTGCCATAGGGAGCTCCTCATGGTTATTCTTCTATAGGCATCCCAGGACATCTGTCTTCAAATTCTGATGATAGTGCCAAGCATGGAAAGAAGTTTCCTTTGCCAATTCATCTACTTCAAAAGCATGAAGTTTGAGTACTGGGTCTCAAATGTCTTACAGATCACAAGAAAACCTGCAATTCTGATAAATTTAAGTATTTAGATCTCATATCTGCTTATCCTGGAGGACATTCCACTGAGTTCAGTCGGACTTGATCGTAGGTGATTTTGTGTAACCAGAACCTAAAGCTACATCAGTTTCTGGGCCTTAAGTCAATTCACATTCAAAAGCATTGGCATGTATTTGTCTGACCTTTGCAAGACTTAAACACTTTTTTTCCCTCTTGAGTATTCCTATAGACTTCAACTGAGATATTTTTTCACAGAAACTTCGGGGAGCTCAGCTTAATATAATCCAGAATATTATTTCCCCATTACTCTTTACTTTAAAAAACACAACTCTCTTCCAGACAATAAAAGAGTCTTCAAGGCAACTAACCCAATTTACCCACACAGTATATGCAGTACTAATCATGTTTGGAAATCACTGAGTTCTTATATACGGGGATGACTTTTATGATGCAAAAAATATTCAGCTTATAAAAGCTTTTTGTGGGTTGATAAAATAATTTTATAATGCTGTCAATTAGTGGCACTTTTACAATATTTGCTCTTGCATCATTTTTAATGATCATTCTAATTCCCCCAATGAGAAGGAATAGAACAGCTAGTTCTGTTGAGAAAGTATTCATTTTCCTGAATGGTTTATCATCCACTCATTCTACTATCGTTTTTAGATTTTATTCCAAGAAAAAAATCATTTTTATTTATTTGTTTAAAACAAAGATATAATTTCAAAATATATAATACTGATCAGTGGATGAAAAAAATTACTATATAATTAATTAATACAAAGTACTATGCAATGTGTGGTGGCTCAGCAGGTAAGATGACAGGCTTGTCGGTCGGAAGATCGCAAGTTTGGAGGTTCGAATCCCTAGCCCTGCATGCGGAGTGAGCTCCCGCACTAGCTCCAGCTCTTGCCAACCTACCAATTTGAAAGCATGCAAATGCAAGTAGATGAATAGGTACCACTTCGGTGGGTAGGTAACAGCGTTCCGCGCGCATCATGCAGCCCCATGACCCTGGAAGTGTCTTCAGACAACGCTGGCTCTTCGGCTAACAAATGGAGATGAGCACCGGCCCCTAGAGTCGGACACAACTGCACAAATGTGCGGGGGGAACCTTTACTTTCTTTACTATGCAATTAGTACTATGCAATTAATTAGTACAATGTTAATAAAAATTAACTTTGTAGTCCAACTGATTTACCATGTTTATAAATGTTTGTATTTGCCTTGCTGCATGATTTATAGCATATGTGGAAGCTATTCTTGCTTAAATTTAGTTAAACTTCTATAATGGATGTACACTATTAGCTTCACCATTGCTGCTTATTCTCCAAGTTTAAATTCCCAATCTGATGTCATCAGTACTGCATCTTTTTTTCCAAGGTTGTTCAAAGTTTGTCCTCACAGCTATGAGCATGGACTGTATCTTAGTTGAAAAAAGTCCTTGTTGTAACCCAGTACCTTTGTAGAAAATTCTGTTAGAGATCGGGTTTCAACCAAGCACGTCTCACACAAGCTTGAAGGAGGAGGCAGCCTCTGCTGTAACCTAATCTTACTTGCTCTGTGTGGGAGGGGCTGAATCCCAGTTTCCTGTTTCCTGTTCCCTTCTCTTTCTCTTTCTGCTCGGATCTCCTACCAAGGAGGTTGGGCCAGCTATGGCTGCTGCCACATTGCTCATACTTCCATCCAGGTGGGCCACATTAAGGAAGCATGTGGGTCACATCAGAACCAATTGCTCGCACGCATGGACCGTTTCTACTAAGGAACTGTGAGTTACAATAAAATTGTAAACTCTTTTTTATGTAACTTTACATTAACGTGTGAAGTGTGTTTATTTTGTCTTTTGAACTGATTAAGCCTTGTGAAAGTTTATGGGAACACTTCTACTCTGCTACGTACTAATAAGAAGCTGCGTGGAGTTCTGATACTACCATCCCAGAATTCCTACAAATTCAACATGGCAGACCACCTATAGTATTTCCCTCATGGCTTCAATATATATTAAGCAACACAGGCAAGGTTTTGAAAAGCACCATGGCCAATTGGAAACAAAAATACAAAATTCTGTCACCTTGATGACTTTAGGATTTTCCAAAAGCATTTGGAGAAGTTGTCAGTGGTACTAGACTGGATGAAAGGCTTCAGTGACATCCTTTTGCCTGTAGCGAGAGAGCAGGAAGGTTTTGGTATTCTGCTGAGTCCTGGTGGGAGGATGTTTCCATGGAAGAGATAAAGTGGAGAGCCAGTTTGGTCTAATGGTTAAGGTGCTGGGCTAGAAACCAAGAGTCTGTGAGTTCTAGTCCCGCCTTAGGCATGAAAGCTGGCTGGGTGACCTTGGACCAGTCCCTGTCTCTCAGCCCTAGGAAGGAGCCAATAGCAAGCCAGGAGACTGAGAGTTCTAGTCCCGCCTGAGGCATGAAAGCCGGCTGGGTGACCTTGGGCCAGTCACTCACTCTCAGCCCAACTCACCTCACAGGGTTGTTGTTGTGGGGAAAATAGGAGGAGGAGGGAATATTAGGTATGTTCGCCGCCTTGAGTTATTTATAAAAATAATAAAGGCGGGATAAAAATTAAATAATAAAATAAATAAAATAAAGCGGAAGTCCTTTTGTTAGATTGGAACCTAGATAAGATTTAGCAGATCTGGTTGGGGTGGCCTTTGAGAGCTGGTTCACAGCATACAGTAGGTGTGGAGGAATAGAGGGTTGGGGCAGGATTTCAGGAATGAGAAGTATGTTGGTGTTGTGTAGTTCTTGAGCATGTGCAGAGTTTAGAAGCGATTTAGGCCAGTGATGATGCCAGGCATTTAGGAAAATTCAAAGTTGTTGCTTTTATTGAAAACAGAGAATATAAACAGCTTTCTTCTTCCAGAGCCCTGGAAGAGGTCGTTCTCATGGATTTACAAAAGTAGCATGCACGCACACAGTGCTAACCAGACAGCAACACACAAGCATGTCTGAGAGAAGGCTAGAGAATACTAGCAATAGAGAGTTGAGGTTACAGAGGCTGGCTGGCTTGGAAGGCTGACCAAGACAGGCTAAATAATGCTGAAAAAAGCAGTACCAAATTGGAACACTGGAAAAAAACTGGAAAGCCTAGCTTGGAGAGAAAAACCTCCTTTTTATATTCTTTCTGTCTGGATCACCTGATTCTCAGATCCGGACCGTTGGAGCCTGAACATTTTTTATACCTTGCAGGGCCTCTGCCATGTGATTTTACCCTTTCAAATAATATATTTCAACAAAGTATAGGTTGATATCATGGAGGGCACTGGACTGGCCAGTATTGGGGAAGTGGGATTGGCAATTTGGTGCTGATTCCCTTTTTCAGTCTAACTGATCCAACCCAAACCATGAGGTTAGACTTCTGGGAGCCTTGGCTTAGGCTACTGATGCTTAAGTCCAGATTTGTGTGTGACAAGAGCTTACTCATCCATGACTTGTTTGTGGATGAGGATGTGGACCTGAAATGCATTGCTATGATAATGTGTCTATAATTAAGTGCACTATAGGCATGGAATAAAAAGAATAAAATAATAAAAAGAACAATTAATACTGGAACATACTACAATCAATTATGAAAATCCAATATAGAATAAGGAAGCTCTAGAGCAGTGTTTCTCAAACTTAGCAACTTTAAGATGTGTGGACTTCAACTCAAATTAGTTGAAGCAAATTAGTTTGTTTTGCATTCGTTTTATGTTAGAAAGGCCTAATTCATAGACTGTAATGCCTTTGGTTTTCATTGGCCCTGTCTTGGAGGAAGTGTAAATTATCTGGGAATTTTATGCCCATAAATATTGTTTAAAAGGAACACTTTCCAATGAACTTTACTTGCTTGTAGACATTTTCCTTTGTGGAATCTTTTAAAAATAATAGTTGCATGACAGTCATTAACAAATTATGTTTTTGGAATGAATTTGTGTGACAGCATGTGCATGTATGTTTTCCTCATCAGTAACAAGTACTGTGAGTATAAAATGGCTTTGCTCTACTGACTTTTATGAAAGTAGCATTGCGTTACAGTAGCTGAAAACTGACTTTACGTGACTGAGTTTATTACTGATTATGAATCTATTGGGGAAGTCATATTCTTCTGTATGCTTTTTGAAAAGTATTGCCTGAACTTTCAAATACTCCGAGATAATTTTTTTGCCTCCCTTCATTTTATACACATTTTCTACAAAGAGTATAAACAGTTTCTAACACATACAATGGTAAAAGTTCCCATACATGCGATAACGCAGAGTATTCACATGCCCCACAATTATGTTATGATTTTTGAAAGAATCTGGAATGTTCTGTTTTAAAAAGTCAGGCTGAGAAATTTTTTTTTTTGTTGGAATCAGGAGGGCTCATGGTTTAACTCCCTCCTCAGGAATGTTAATTACTGGTGCCAATAGGTCTGGCTTGAACTGACCAATCAGAGTATCTCTTGGTGATCTGTTTCCAAATAAGTTAAGTGGTGAGCTGAGTCAGGGTGGTCACATGTTAAACTTTGTCCACTCTGGTAATGCCAAGTTTTCTTGTACAGAGGTATTTTTTTGTACAGAGGTATTGTACAGAGGTATTCTTTATATTGTAAATCTCTTCTTTTGTGTTGTTGTTGTTGTTTTTTCGTTCAGTCGCTTCTGACTCTTCGTGACTTCATGGACCAGCCCACGCCAGAGCTTCCTGTCAGCCATCACCATCCTCAGCTCCCCCACGGTCGAGTCCGTCACCTCCAGAATAACATCCATCCATCTTGCCCTTGGTCTGCCCCTCTTCCTTTTGCCTTCCACTTTATTTTGCGTTAAGCTGCAGCTATGTCCTATTGGTATGTAAATGGACCATGTGCTCTCTCTGGGCTGAGAGGCAATGGGTTAAGTTTCAGTTTCTGTTTCTTTGTTTTAAAATAAAAGTAACTTTTTTTCTACTAAAAATGCTCACTTTATTTTTTGATCTCTCAATATGTTTCTATAACTCTGATCTTAAATTAATTAATACTACAAAAAATTATTCATGTATTTCATATGCATCTCACTCTTCCTCCAAGGAAGTCAATGTAGGACATAATTCTGTCAGATATATATCTTATGCTTTTAAAAAGCCACTGTAGAGAACATTAGCGGGGCAGCACTAGGGTGAATTCCATTGGTCAATTTGAAGAGTTTTCAGTAAGAGCTTTTCCACAATGAAAATTTCCACCTCAGGTCTCTGGGTGTTCATTTACAGTGTGTTGACCTGGCTTTTACCAGGAATGTCCTCCCTGGATTAAGTGGAAGATCTGAAAGTTGAGACTATGAACATTTGAAAATGTGGTCAGGAGCCAGATGTATCTGCATAATCTTGTCCTTTGGGGTTTTTAAAATTATTTTTATTATTTCCATATTGAGGCCACCTGACTCTATAGCAACTCTGGATTAAAATAACAAAAGCAGTGTGGCATCATTGTGATGGAAGCTCCATCCTTTCACATGTCCGTGCGCCATCATGACACACAAACAAAAGGGGTGGAGGTTGTTTCATTTGCCCTCTCTTTTGTCATTTGCCCTCTCTTGTTGTTCCCTGGGGACACCGCAGTCAGGTGCCCTGTGTGGTCAGGTCTTTCCCTACAGACCTTCTAGGGTTGTCAGCCCTTCAAGGTAGTCCAGACAAGAAGCACACCCAGAAGTACTAGCTCTAACTTTATTATAAGGTTACATTAACAGAATCTTCAAAGTCTGAAAGTACATCTCTCCCCCCTCTCCCCCAAGAACTAGGGAGGATCCCTTCTGGGGTATTTGCCACGCCCCATTCCTTCTGCGGACTCAGCTGCCGCTTGTCTGTGGCTCTTCCACCTGTCTCCCAAGGTCATTCCCACATACCATTACAAGGACTGTTTGGATCTAGTCCATAGGATCTGTGAATATGTAGAGAAAATATGTGAGTGGGATTACTATGCTTAGAATTTGAAGCAAAAGTCTAGTACATAGCTTTCCAAACTGTGTGTCGCGACACTTTAGTGTGTCGCGAGACAACCTGGAAGTGGATGTGCACTGCGGGGGTGCGCGCGGTGGTGGTAGTGATGACGGTAGTGGCGGCCGCTGTCGTGCACACCACCGCTGCTGCGCGCCCCCCGCACCGCCACCTTGCATGCCCCCACACCGCTGCCACTGCCGCCATTGGTGTGTCGCCAACGCCGGCAGTTTGGAAAGCACTGGTCTAGTAGCTAGTTAGTAATTTTATTTTTATCCTATCCTATTTATACCCCGCCTATCCCCTCCCTACTGGAGGACTCTAGGCGGCTTACAACATCAGTACATTTTCCAATTATACATCATATATCATCATATAAATTTACCGCGCGATAGGGAGGAGGACAGGGGACCGGCTCTTCGGCTGCAGGCACTGGACTACAAGCCCCAGCATGCCTCGCTTCCGCGCCGGCTGCTGACGTCCAGGAAGCTGTTCTTTCCGGATCCGTCGTCCTCCGCCGTCATCACCGGGATTCCCTAGGTCTTCTTCGGAACGAGGACGACCCTCCGCTGGACGCCGGCAAATTGACCCACGAAGTGGTACCCATTTATCTACTCGCATATGCTTTCGATCCGCTGGGTAGTAATAGTCAGAAGAAGGAGCATACTGAATTCAGTGAGTTAAGTTCGCCACTTGGTGAACTTTGCTTAGTTTACCAAGTTTGCTTGGTTTAAGATGAAGGAAGCTTGAGCAGTTTTCAAGGCTGTCAGAGCAGATCAGGGCAGGCTCGAGAACAGCACACCTGTATGCCATAGTACCCAACACATTTCACACAGCAGGAAAATATTAGCTCCAAAAGCAACTTCCCTGGAGCTCTACTCCGTTGCTAGGCAACGTATATGCAGATGAACTAATTAAGACTGCACTTTGGGCGACCTCTGTACTATCCTCTTTCAAATTCTCAGGAGAAATCAACTCTTGATGTATCTCTTCTTGTGTGATCCACTGTCCTTACTTTACAACCCAGCTGATGGGGATGAGTTGAATCTCTTTGTTCAGATTAGAGATGTGCCCCAGAACCTTACAGTATCATGGAAGGAAGAGCAGTAACATTACAACCTTTCAATCTCCCACCAAAATGAGCTTTGCTGTACATAATCCCATTATGAAAACTGTGTCAGCGGAAGGGCATTTTAAGTAAATGCCCAGGACAGTTGTGTTTTGAATTTTGTCTGTGAGAATGCACACCCTTCTAGCAAGCTTTTGGCAACACGTTCCTTCCCATTGTGAAAAAAGGGGTTGGGAAGGAGGAAAATAGCATCCTCTTACATTACTGAGATTACATCACTCTTAAAATTAAACAGCACCAGGGACAGGTAAACCGAAGGCTGAAAAGCAACAGCGTGCTTTATACCTTTCCAGTGTGTGAACAAACCTGCGCGCCAGCTCTACTGTCTGTCTCTTGTGGAGCATCCTTGAGTATCTTCTTCCAGGGCTGAGCACATTTATTTCATTTAACTGCTTTCCCTGTGCACACCTTAGGGCACCCTAATTCCCCATTTTATTTTAGGCACTGCACAGGGTACCATCTGGAGGAATGAAGCTTGCTGGTTGGCTGCAATACTATTTGGGGGGCTGGGGGGGGGATGTGCAGCATCAGTTCAGTGAAGCCACAAAAGCTCCTTTCCTCCCTTCTATTTAATCTGCGTCTAATAAAACAGCCTAGAGAACACACACACACTTACGTGCATAACTGTGGTGTGCTGTGGTACGTGCATTAATTCTGAGACGCGTGTGCAGGCTCCTTTTACCTTGATTGGAGCATAACTATACATGCATCTCCAGTAGGCATAGAGCTACCCCTTTTTCAATGAATGAAGAACCCTTCCGGTGAATGTTGGAGTTCTCGTATCTGCCAATCAGGGCCAAGCAATCCTGTTCCCCTTGAGGGCTCCATTCCCTTGTGGGCAGAATGCACAACTGATGGGGTCAAAATCAAAGATGACTGGGAAAGGGGATCTGGGAGGTTGCAACTGGGAGAAAAATGGGTGACTTCTCAAACTATTTCCTAACCTGCAGTTAGATTGAAAAATGTCTTCTGTTAGCTCCAGTGAGAAGGTTTCTACAGGATGAGCTGCTGTCTAGTGATGGACCAAGGAAGAAGGGCACAATTCTGACCTTGTGAGAATATAGATCTGAAATCTGGAAACTCACTATTCAGACAACATTAACTCACATCCCTTCACAGTTTTGTTAGAGTCCAAAATGAGTGTGTGGCTTATGGCTAGCTCAGTCTGGGGTCGTTCAACTTACAGTTTAAATGGGGTTGAGAAAAAACATTCTGACAGTTTGTAGCTGAGATGAAATGGGATGATCAAATGATTGACAGATTGCAAAGCGATGACTAAAATGACAAGGGAAAAAAAAAGAGCTGTAGCTGGCAGGCAATTGTCGATCACATCTCAATAATGGAAGATCCCTGGGGTGTCTTGGTACAAGCAGAGAATTCTAGCATCGCCTTGAATCAGGTTGCTTCTGGGGCTGAGTGCCAGGAGATTTTAGGATTTTAATAGTTGGGATTCCACTAGTCACAACTGCCTTATACATGGGACAACCTATGCTTCATGGGGCACATTAATGAGTCTGCATGTCCTGTAGGCTAGGAGAGAGAGCAGGCTGAGCGCCACAGTGGGGGTAGAACAGAAGCAGACCAATCAGGAAAGTCCTTTAGATTGGATGTGCCACTGTTTTCCATTCCTATTGCAAATGACAATTAGATGGAAGCAACAGAATTCCAGCCTGCTTAAGTGATGAGACATTCATTTATCAGCAATATCCTTGCAAGGAAAGATCATTAGGGTTTTAAGGTGTTTTGCAATACGTGGGCTTCTTTGTGAACATAAAAGCTGAGCATGGGTGGAGGCACATCTTTATACTGGGGACAGACAAATGTGCTCAGGGATCCATTTAACTGTTGTGGGGCCATGATAATTCACAGAATAGTATGAAGCCAGGTAAATTAAAATAAGATGATTAAATTAATGCAGGTATGTAATTAAAATAATAAAATATAGTTTTATAGCTTTAGAATAATATGTTCATTTCCTTCAGCCTCCTCAATTTAATTTCCCATTCAGACAATAACAATATAGCAATGAATTACATTTTACCACACCAGTAAATTGAATTGATTTCCAATTGCCCACCTATGAAATGAATTGATTTCTCTCCCACCTCTAATTAACTAATTAACTGATTGATTTAAAATGGATTTTCCCCATCCTCCTCCTCCATCTGTACAACTGATTTTAAAATTGGTTTTTACCCCAATTTTAAATTCACCACATTTTGCCTACCACTCGAAACAGTAAAAATGAAAGCATGTCATCTTTTATCCAGCTCATTGATTGGGCTCCTGGTGAAGAGCAGGAGAGATAAAAACATGTCTGATCAATACTCTCATTATTATCAAATAGTCTTTTTAAGGAATTTGATAGGGACTTATTATTGTTCAGTTTATGATAGCAAATAACTGAAAAAGGTATTGCTTCTGTGGACTGTGCCAAGGTCTGTCATTGGTTGAGAAGGAGTAGAAGAAGATATTCTGGGAAGACAGAAGTGGTGGCAACCATAGTAGAGGTTACGGTGCCACTGAAATCTGGCACAGAATCTGGGAGGTATGGGGCCCCACCCAAATCCATCAGCAGGCTTTATGCAGGACTGTAAATTGTCACATATCTTCTATAACAAGTCTTTGCTCTTTATATACTGTACTGTAGTATTTATTATTTATTTATTTTCTATCCATAACTCGAGGCGGCAAACATACCTAATACTCCTTCCTCCTCCTATTTTCCCCACAACAACAGCCCTGTGAGGTGAGTTGGGCTGCTGACTTGGAGATCACTAAGAGTGGTGTAATGGTTAATGGTTAAATGTGGTGTAATGGTGATGGGAAGATTGGACCAGAGATCTCATTGGGTGACTTTGTCCCAGTCACTACCTCTTTGTCCACCCTATTTCATAGCATTGTTGTTGGTCTGAAGGATAAAACTGACTTCTTGAACTCATGCAGATTTGAACTCCAAGAAGGAAGTTATGATACAAATTTAATTAAAAAACAAGCACATACAGTAAATATTGAGGAGAGATGGAGTAAGAATGGCCTTCACCGCATGTCCTTTATTATGGGTACTGTATGCAGACAATTCTATTTGGACTTCTGATCAGCCAGTTCAGTTCAGTGTGTTGGATTTTTTAAAGTTTGATTTTATTTTCAGGAACTGAGTTTTTCCAACCACCTCTGCATCAACATGTCTGAGATAGGATGTAATGATGTCACCCACCATTGAGAATACCCTCTCTTGGAACCCCAGTTGTGGGGAATGAATGAAGGTTTGGGGCAATCACTTCTGAATCTGCAGCACCTGGCTGGGGATTGCCTAGGTCTCCAGGGGTTGCACTTGTAATCCTGCAAAGACCCTGCAGGGTAACATGCCACTGCTCTCCCTGTGTCATTGCAATGAAATGATTATATCATTTTTAATTATATATTATATTATATATATTATATATTTTAATTATATATTATATATCAATGAAATGAAAATATCATCATCCTCCCAGCAGACAAAGGCTGCACCACTGTCATTATGGACAGATCACAATATATACAAAAAGCCAAAGATTTACTTGAGGACAAAGAAACCTACACCCCAGTAAACACCAATCCAATACAGAAACTGGACAACCAGGTCAAAAGAATCCTCAACGACCTAACCAAGAAAGGTCAAATCAGTAAAGAAGAACAGAGGCGGATGAAAAGCAGTGGACCCATCATCCCACGCTTCTACGGACACCCCAAAATACACAAGCCCGACATACCACTCCGTCCAATTGTATCATTACCAGGGACCCCCACATACAACATAGCTAAAGAACTGACAAGAAAACTTAGGCATCTCACAGAGGAGAGTGAATACTCTATCAACTCCCCACTACAGTGCCTCCAGAAAATCAAAGACCTAAAAATAGATGAAGATGAAATTATGGTGTCATTTGATGTCACTGCACTCTTTACATCCATAGACCAAGCACTAGCGATTGAATCCATGGCAGCAGCTCTACATAACACACCTGACCTGACTAGATACACCAAGATCAAAATACCCAGAATCATGGACCTCATCAACCTCTGCCTCACCACCTACTTTCAGTTTGATGGACAAATATACCAACAAATCAAAGGAACACCTATGGGATCACCACTCTCAGGACTCATAGCAGAGATAGTAATGCAACGTCTAGAAAGGATAGCACTCCCACACATACAACCCAAAGTATGGATCCAGTATGTAGATGACACCTTCGTCATAATAAAAAAGGATCAACTGGAGGAAACACATTAAGCCATCAACAACATCTTCAAAGGAATAAAATTCACAAGGGAAGAAGAAAACAACAACACACTACCCTTCTTGGACATCCTCATCAGTAGAGGAAATGATGGCATTCTAGAAACACAAGTCTACCGGAAATCTACCCACACTAACCAAGTGCTCCACTACCAAAGCAATAACCCTACCTCACACAAGAGGAGCTGTGTAAGAACACTATTCAGACGAGCACAAACGCACTGCAGCAACCCAGAACACCAGAAAAAGGAAACAGACCACTTATATAGCATCTTCCAGCAAAACAGATATCCACGCAACTTTATCAAAAAGTGCCTGACCACTCAACCCAACACAGCAAAACCAACATAAGCTATGAAAAGGATTTCACTGCCATACATCAGAAACATCTCAGAAACTACTAATAGACTGTTACAACCACATGGCATCACCGTAGCACATAAACCAACCAAAATCCTTCAGAACATCGTAAGTAACCCAAAAGACCCAGTAGCCCAAGAAGAAAAAACAGGAGTTATCTACAACATACAGTGTAAGGACTGTAACAGCCACTATGTAGTGGCTGGCAGAAGACTAGCAGAACGCATCCATGAACACCAACTAGCAGTCAGAAGACATGATGAAAACTCATATAAATATAAATATAATTTATATTTATATACACACAGTTTGGAAAGCTCTGCCCTACAACAAGAAAGTAAATATAATTAATTATACAACATGTAGAATTTATTATAGAAATTTTTGATGAGAAAGTAGGAAGTCCATTTTATTTTGTTGTTTTGTTGTTTTTGTTTTGTGTTGTCTGGTTATAGCTAAATTACAAGAAAGAAAGAAAAGAGGAATAGGAGATTACAGAAAGAAGAGAAGGTTAGAGCAGGTATAAGAAGGGTAAGATGAGATTTTAGAAGGTACAAGTATGTAGAGAGGAGTAGGAGAAAAAGGGCTAAAGGTTGAGGGTTAAAAAATATTTAAATGCATTCAGAAAGTGGAAAGTTAAAAAGAGTGTTTTGGTTTTGTTGAAGAAGTCAGAAGTATGGAAGAAAGAAAAGAATATAGAGTTTGAAGAAGCTGTAAAGAAGAGAAAATAAGAAGAAAGGGTAGAGGGAAGGGCTGTATTATATTTAAAGGTATTTAATATATTAATGTGTGTATTTAGAAATTATATAATATATTGTATGATGTATAATATGTGTTGTATGTTGTATTGTATTATTGTTGATTTATGTGTATGTTAATGATGTTTAATAAAAAATAAATTAAAAAAAGAAGAAGACATGATGAAAACTCCTTAATCTCACAACACATGGACAGACTTAACCATACTTTCAACTGGGAAACTGTGAGCATATTAAACCAAGCCAAATCCAAAAATGCTAGAGAATTCCTGGAAGCCTGGCACTCAGACAAAGCAGCCATCAACAGACACATAGAGGTAAGCAACATTTACATACCATTCATAAGAGACAATAGAAAAGCCAGAAGACCAGAACACCTCTTGACCAGCAATCAACAACAAGATATGCAAAGATTAACATCAAGATTAGCAGCAGAGGAGCAATCAAACAACATAATAGACCCTAATCAAGGAACTATTAACTCAGTCAATCAACCAAGTAGCACACAACAACCCAATCAAGGTACTTCTAAGGAGAGTACAACACCCCCACCAACACAGGCAGGACAAGCCAGGGTATATAAACAGAGAGCAAGTTCCACTCCCTTTTCGCACTGAAGATGTTGCCTAGGCTGGCAATGAAACGTCTGCAAGAAAACAACAAGGCTCAGAGAGCACCAAGGACTCCACAATGAAATGATTGGCTGTCTCTTTGCCCAGTCACAGCTTCAAAAGCTTAATCTTCCAGGCTGCTTTGGGAAGGGCAGGGTATATGTTGCTAGGGCTGCTATAAGAAGCACACTGCCTTTTCAGCAGCAGAAGCCCAGTAACCGCAGTGTTATTTGAATAACAAATAGGATTGAGTAGCCATTTATTGATGTAAGTAGAGGAGATTTTAAAAACAATTGATTCCTTCATAGGAACTGGGAAGTTCACAGCCTCATTTAGTGAACTGATGGTGATCATGGGATGCTGAAAAGATGGATACTGGGGAAAGGAATCCAAAATTAATGGTGCATCTCAAGTTCCAGCTTTTGGAGAGCATTGTTGTGTCCTCAGTTGCAAGAGCTAATGACAAATTAGGTTGCTCTGGAGATAAAAATGAGGGGAAATTGCATAGAATGTCTGCAATGATGGCAATTTTGAAAAATTGTCAACAATATTTAAACATTATTTGGCTGTATTGCTAACTGCTCTTCATAGTAGAAGCCACACCCATGCTGTACTGCCTGAGGAAGAACTTGTAGTACTTTGCTTGTTTTATAATTACGTATATGCCATAATTTCCTTTTCTATCTGCAAAGACTGCCTGCCTGCCTTTTTGTCTGTCTGTCTATCATCACCTTTCTACTCTGGCAAATATACAAGGCAACTAACACATTTACAAGTGTGTGTGTGTGTGTGTGTGTGTGTGTGTACATACATACATACATACATACATACATACATACAAACAAACACACGTTAGGATTAGCAATAAAATACAGCTAGATAATGAAGTAATGTAACCATTAAAGTCCCACTGAAAAAGATGGGTCATCATCAATAATACAGCTTCCTTTATGACTTGGTTGCACTATAGACAGTAAGACCCTTTAGACATGAATTGGTCTGCTGTGGTATCTGAAGTCCTGGTTCCTTGTGGGAAAACATTTCCCTTTCCTGTGCCAAACCTCGGAAAGGAACACCCACTGTGTCATTCAGTGTTGGTTTTAAAAAACTCAAATGCTCCTTTGGCTTCTTTTGGCTCTGAGTTACTTCCTCTTCATCTTTCCATCAAGGGCTTATCCACACGAGGATGTGTTCTCAAAACACAACTTCCCTCTCATTCCCAGGCAATAGCTGAGGCTATCTAGTTTGGTACTTATTTGATATTAAAGTGGTGTTTTCCATCTTCTTCTGACACTGACTGGTGATACGAGTATTTTGTGGTGCTTGGTGGTGACTGTGGAGATGATGTGGCAGGGCCTGGGATCTGTTCAGCTCCTATTGGCAGCTTTGAGCTACTGTGGGACCCCCGTCTTCTCTGATCACTGGCAAAGTCTCAGCAAAAATGATCAGGTATGCTGATGCAAAGTGCCAGCCATGCAATTTGAAGGATCTTTAACTCTCCAGATAGATAAATACTCTGAGCGACAGGTAGCTTGCATGGTGGCTCAGTACCGGCTAGCGTGGGTCCATCTTCCACGGCCTGTCAACAACCACCCAGCAACTCTTTTTAGACTGAGCAAGAGAATGAGAGAGAAAGCCCAAGTGAGACACTGAGAGAACATAAAAGACAGCAAGAGAATGGCAAGGTAGTGAGAGAGCATGAGAGAAAGACCAGTGAGTAAGTGTGGACGAGAGAGAGGGAGAGATGTGAAGAAAGTGCAAGATGGTGAGTGATGAAGCTAGTGATGGAAAGAGAGCAGTGGAGTGGTTAATAGAGTAAGAGGGCAGTGGAGTGGGTGGTGGAGCAGATGATAGAGCAAGCAATCAAGTGAAATATTGTGATAGAGCAGGCAAGGAAACAAGTGGTAAAGTGAGTGAGAGCCATGGACTGGCAGTAGAGTAGGTGACAGAGTAGCAGGTGATGATGAGAGATGATGAATATGGGTAATGGAGCAGGTGATATTTTCATTACAAAAGGATCTACACTCAAAGAGTCCACTACAGGTACAGGAAATTACAGCTGAATCCAGTACAGTGTGTAGGACCTGTGTGTGTTCTTAAAAAAAAAAAAAGGGGGGGGGAAGTAATCCTCCAAATAAGGTTGCAATCTGCTTCTGAAACTTCCATTTATCAAAAGGTAGATCCAGGATGAAATAAGTAATGTAATTGGTTTCTATTTCTATTTTATTCTTTTCCCCTTTGGGGAGTTTTACTTTTTAAGGCATAGCTTTCCAAACTGTGTGTCGCGACACATTAGTGTGTTGCGACAAAACCCGGAAGTGCTGATGGCATGTCGCCACCGCCCCTGCGGCGGCAGTGACGTGTGCGGTGGCGGCACGCCATCAGCGCTTCTGGGTTTTAGCGTGAAACACAAGGCCGCCGCTGCCGCCATGCACACCGCCGCCATGCACGCCACCACCGTGCATGCCGCCGTTGGTGTGTCGCCAATGGCGGGACTTTGGAAAGCACTGTTTTAAGGACTCCAGGTTGAAATCTTTTATTTTTGACTACACTTTGAGCTGCTCTGCATTCATGCACTGGGAAGCCTTGGGAAACCTGCACGCTTAGCATCTGTGTATGGTTCACATTATTTCTGATACAGTGTTAGCCCGTTTGCTGTGTGAAGCTGAGTGGAGCTGGGCAATGATATCTGAGTTGGAAGAAGATTGCTGAAGATGGACAAAGACCTACAAGTCGAAGTAGATACAAATAGAATGTGAAGATATGCATTCCCTTTCTCACACACATAAAAAGCAATGCTGAAACAAATATTACACTAAACAATGTACAATCTGTCCAAACTAAATCCTTTGAAATAGTCAATAAATGATCTGAATCAAATTGCTGTATTGTGTATACACTCCAAAATCAAATTAATTTGTGGCCATTCTCCATAACCAGATTAGGCTGTAATCCCATATTCATTGATTGGGTAGAAGGGCCCATTATTTTTGAGGATACATGTACAACCCTGCATAGTTAGCATGATAGCATTTAAATCATACCGGGGGAGGAGGCTTAATTTTTAAGATGTCAGGATTTGTCACATGGACAAAATACTCTTTTTTCATCTATTGAAGAACAGAACCTTAGAACTGAAATTTAGGTATGCAGCTTGGCTCGAATAGTTGATCAAATCATTATTCCCAAGTTAGTTATTATCCCTTGACGAGCAAATTAAAGGGATTATTATGGTTAAATTACTAAATCTATTTGCCATCTAAAAGATACATGATTTGTGAACAATAACTATTTTTATAAGAGTTTTAATAGCACATTTGTAAATATGACTTTACCTTATGCAAATCCGTTCCATTAATACATACTATAGAAAATTGCACTGTTATACTCTTTCTGCCTATGGCATCATTTAAAAAAATGAGTTTGGATTTGATGTTTCCTACTAGGTGTAATAAACAAAAGAATAATGGCTACATGTTTCTGACTCAGGGACTATATTCTTTAAAATCCACCCTTTTGCCCATATAAGCCTTCTAACTTTATTGTATATATTTCTGGTTTGGGAAGTAACATATACAGTTCTAACTTGGGAATAACTTGATTCTCTGAGGGAATATTCACTCCAAAGGTCTTAACAAGAGTTGTTAGAATTGTTTCAAAATGCTGAGCAAAGGTGAGTCAAGACCACTTGTCAAGGATTACAGTATTCCAAAAAGCACTGCTTCTATCGTTATAAACAGACAGAGGTAGTTGCCCCAGGTGGCAGATGTTGGCAGATGTTGAAGAGAAAAACTGTGTGCCAAATGACCTCCTATACTTGTCCAAATGAGCTTGCTGCCCTTAGATGTAAGAAACGATACAGTCTAATCACCACCAAATCTGAGGGGTCATTGACTTATATGATTTGGTGTTGTGAGTCATTGACATCTTTTTGAATAATATATTAAAGTACGTAAGTAGATATAATGCTCTATAATTTGTACAGCACGCCGCAATATCTCTTCTAATTTTTCTTAGATTTTTTTTAGAATTTTAAGTGTTTTTTTTCTTTTATTCTAATCAGATGTGAATCTTCTGTTTTATTTGCTGGTCTATGACCAAATAAAAATTTATTTGATTTGATTTGATTTGATAGATATAACGGGAAATATTTTAATGTTAAATATGTTAATGTTACGTTAAACTATGTCCCAAAACTTTGGAATCTGACTATTTTTGAAGAGTTATGGTTATACCAGATCTGGGGTGTTGCTAAGAAAATTACTTTGAGAAACTGGAAAAGTAGTATTATTCCCAATATTAAAGATCAGATTCAAGAGGAGTATGATTTATCTGTTTTTGAAGTCAATCTTATCTACTAATAAGAAAATGATGCAATATGTTTCCCTGATTTCACGACATTTTACAATAGAGTATTGTCATTTATTCTCTTTAATTTAGATTTAGAAACTTTAAAATATTAATATTTGATGGATCTGTGATATGCACAGATATTTTATAATCCCTTTTTTGTTTCTTTCCTTTTAGTTTAGTTTTTATTGCTTTTCCTTTTTGTTTTTTATAACTTTTCTTTTGTTTTTTTCCCATTTTTGTGGAGGTGAGTCAGTAAAACTTGTTTAAATAAGTAAGTAAATACAGGCTAATCACCAGTGTTGAGGGTTCAGCTGATTTTTAGACATGGACTGGGAATGCCATCTTGCCTTGTGTCTCAGGTTTGTTGTTCAGTTGTTTAATTGTTTCTGTCCCTTCATGACACGATGGACTTCATTCATCTTGCTAGGATGTTCAGTAAATGCTTCTCGGAGTTCTTGGAAGCTCCTGCTTGTGTCATTAGTGATAGCATTTCATCTTCATCAGTCTCTTTTTAAGCTACCTTTTCAGACTAACAGATTTTATTGAAAGGCATATGCTTTTATGAACCTCCTCCTGTTCTTGGAGGTTTGCCATTGATTGAGGGTCCTGATTTTCCAGAGAAAATCCATGGCTAGAGGAGGCACTCCATGTCAGACCCTTACTCTCTCCCCTGAAGGACAACAAGAAAAGGGCAAGGCTAGTGTGTTGGTCCTGGCCTGCCTTGAAATGAGGTCAGAAGCTTCTGCCCCTCTCCTGCCTCTCGGCCTTTCCCCACTTCTATTGATCCTCCAGTCCTAGAGTCATCCAAACACTAAAGTAAAGGTAAAGGTTTCTCCTGCACAGTCGTGTCCGACTCTAGGGGGCAGTGCTCATCTCCGTTTCTTAGCTGAAGAGCCAGCGCTGTCCGAAGATGCTTCCGTGGTCATGTGGCCGGCATGACACGCCGGAATGCTGTTAACATCCCACCGAAGTGGTACCTATTCATCTACTTGCATTTGCATGCTTTCAAATTGCTAGGTTGGCAAGAGCTGGGGTGAGTGCGGGAGCTCACTCCATCACGCGGGGCTAGGGTCTCAAACCGCCTAACTTGCGACCTTCCGATCGACATGCCTGGCATCTTAACCACTGAGCCATCGCGCCCCTTCATCCAAACACTACACTGGCATAAATTGTGCTCCCTCCTATTCTGCTATAATAACAATGAATGTTGCTGTTGTAACAGGTTGCATCCCATTTTTTTTAGCTCCTTGAGGGCATAATGGCAGGCCACTGGTTTCCCGCTGCCCTCCCTTAAATACCATGTGGAGAACTGGGGGAGGGCAGCTGGGTGGATTAGCACCCACCAATAAGGTGATTTCATTGAACTTTTCACTACTGTATGGCTTATATGAACGACTTGAGTCTTGGCAACACCTTCAGCCTCCTGTGAACAAAATTAAGCGTGAGTTTGTGACTCGGGTGCCAAAGAAAGGAGATTGTCCCATTCTTGCCACAATTGTACCCTGGGGGATTATGCGGAGGGATTGCCTTTTGGCCAGCCGAGGCCAATATTTCTAGCTTATGCAACATTCTAGGGTACTAGTCCTCATACATGATCTTACCTGCTGGTCCAAAGGAGAGGCAAGAGAGGACAATATGATTCTGTATGATCTAGGTTTAACCCACTGTTTAAAAACTTGAATCATAATGTTGAAAAACAGAAGATGAAATTTTAATAGTCCCCTACCCTCCTCTCTCCCTCTCCCTCTGTGAGTTAGAGAGAATTAGATAGAGATTAGGCTTTGTTGAGCTCTTTACATTTTATTTGCTTTTATGTTTTTTTTAATCCCCCCACCCCCCATTTTTTAGGATTTTTTCTCTTTCTTCTTCTTCTGTAGGTAGTTTAGTATAGGGATTTTATTTTATTTTCATTTTTGCTATATAGCTTCTTTGAGAGCCAATTTGGTAGTGGTTAAAGCACTGGGCTAGAAACTGGGAGACTGTGAGTTCCAATCCTGCCTTGAGCACGAAGCCAGCTGGGTGATCTTGGGCCAGTCACACACTCTCAGCCCTGGGAAGAAGGCGATGGTAAACTACTTCCAAAAGTCTTGCCGAGAAAACTGCAGGGACTTGTCCAGGCAGTCTCTGAGAATCGGACACAATTGAATGGATTATCCATCCATCCATCCATCTACTCACCCACCCACCCACCCACCCACCTACCTACCTACCTTCTATCTATCTTCTTTAGTGTTAAGATGTTAGGAGGGAGGTTGCACTATGTAATTTTTTGTATAATAGTTATGTACTTACATAGTTTTACTGATATTTAGTTTATATGTAATACTACAAACTACCAGCTTGTTTTTAAAAAGAATTGTTAAATGCCATGTTTCTGAAGTTTAATGAAAACCACATTTTAAAAATAATCCTAATTGCTGGTAGGGGAAATTAACATAACTTTTAGAAAACTCTTAACTGTTAAATTAAAAACTAACAAAATGTAGAAATGACCTTGGAGAAAGAATGGATGAGCTTTTAAGGGAAAAGAAATGGCAACTCAGTTTTGGGAAAGGAGAAGGTATGAAAAAGAAACTCAAAAGAACCCTGCTTTGTTACTGTTTGGTATAAGAGGGCACAGAGGGAATCTCTGGCAGGCTTTCAAACTTCTGTTGTTATACCCTACAACAGGGCTTTCCAAAGTTTTTCCCGCGGCGACACACCAACCGGCGTTGGTGTGTCGCCGCGGGAAAACCCGGAAGTGCTGTCCTTGCGGCAGCGCGCAAAAACCCGGAAGCGCTGCTGCCGCTTTCGGATTTTGCGCGCTGCAGTTGGTGTGTCGCTGCAGGAAAACCCGGAAGCGCTGATGATGATCAGCGCTTCCGGGTTGTGTGGCGACACACCAGACTGTGTGTGGCGACACACTTTTGTGTCGCCACACACAGTTTGGAAAGCTCTGCCCTACAACAAGAAAGTAGCATTCTTGGAATCCTTATAGCGTCTGTTTCCTGACCTGGCCTGCTTTGAAGGCTGACAAATCCTTCTCTGTTCTGGTTAGGTTTGTGTAGGACTTTCCAGCGCAAGCATGCACCCTAGCCAAAGTAAGTGTGCAACTAAGATGCAGTTGCTACTTCCATTAAGTTGCAACTCATTGCTGCCCTTTGTTGTGGAAGGCCTTGGGTAGATTCAGATGCCTGAGGCACAGCTATGATGATGTGCAAGGCACAGGATTAGAAACAGTCTGACTGACAAGTCAAAAGTGCAGAGCTCTTCTGTGCCCCTTTTATTTGGGCAGCTTGATACTGTAGGTGATGGAGCCTGCTGTTTCAAGCACCTGTCCACACTTGCCAAACCCCATCTTAGGAAGGGTGATTCATGGTTGTTTGCCTATCAGCAGGTGATGCTTGGTAGGAAGAAGTTGGGGAAACCCACCCATTGCTTCCTTAACTTGTCCCACACTAAAACAATAAGGACTGTTGGTGTGGAGTTTCCTTTGAAGCTGGTCTGGATGTTGCAACGGATTCATAATACAAAGGAGCAGATGTTGACTGGGCACTGAGAAATTGCACATGCTACATCTGCTCCAAGGGAACTGCTTATTTATTACCAGACTGTATTCATGATCTTGTTTAAATTTTTGTTAACAATTCAGGTCTAAAGTATCTCAAAGACCATCTTGAGTTTATAAGTTTGTTTCACCACTACAGGGGTTTTGGTTAGGAAGATGATCCTTCCCCAGTAGTTTGCATACAGCTCCATTCACAGTCAAGACACTGAAACTGGGGAAGGGGTCAACTTCATAATGCACTGCCTCTCTGTTCATAGAATGAATGTGCTTTAATTTACAGATTTGAGCAGGGCTCCTGTCTAGCCTCAAAAAACTTTGATTAGAACAATTTCTTGTGTCCTAGTATTAACAGGAACATTTATTTAGTTATCATTCTAAGAATATGGTTAACTCCATTTTCCTTCTTATTTGTTCCTTGGATAGAATTCTAAATGTGTTTAATTCTTCTGCTTTTCTAATTAGCAGTCTATCCAGAGTTATGGTAGAATAACTAATAACTAATTAGCAGCCTACCCTTAGTTATGGCACAAATAAGCAACCTCAAGTTCTAGATAGTAAATTACTCATCCATTAAAAATTCGATTTCCTTGCTCTGCATGTTCAATTCATTTAGAAACTAGATGGGTGGGGGGAGCAAGCCGGCGATATGAAGGAGAAGAGACCTTGGCACAGAGCAGAATTATGCAATGTCATGGGTACATTAACATTTGGATCAAAATTTTACATTGTGTCAACTCAGTAAATAGTATAAATGGTTCAGATTTGCAATAAATAATTGTCTATTAATACTCTGGCATGGTGTAGCAAATTAACGTCTCACTTCAGTGAACACAGTTGTAGCTGGAGCCGGGCCACAAAGAAAGCCATGGCTTTGCAGTGTTATAGTAGAAAGAGAGAGCAGCATCACTGATGGAAAACCATTTTAGCAGCAGGAACAATCTCCAACAGACTGTGCAACAACACCTAACTAAAACAACTTTGCACATTTTGTAGAAAATAATGCCACAGCTCCCTTGAAATTAAAGAGGGTTATATTCTAATCCCTAACCATAAAACTTTTGGTTTAGTAGGATTAATTTATATACATATATGGAAGGCCCCATTCAGGTGCTATAGAAAGAGGATTGGTTGTCACTGACTCAGAAAGATCTTTCTCCTGCAGGCATTTGTACCTTTTGTATGTGTACAACTGTGCATTGGCTTCCATGTGAAACAAGATCCTAATTGTGCAAGATGTTCATGCTCACATGTAAGACAGTACATTATGTGCAAATGTTTTTCTTCTGCAGACCTTTGTGACATCAATAGATCTTTTTTCTGTGTATTGTCGAAGGCTTTCACGGCCGGAGTTCGATGGCTGTTGTGGGTCTTCCAGGCTGTGTGGCCGTGTTCTGGAAGTTGTGGTTCCTAACGTTTCGCCAGCATCTGTGGCCAGCATCTTCAGAGGGCAGGAACACAGACAGAAGTGAAATCTCTGTGCCCAGGTAGAGTGGCAATGTTTTGTTTGTTTTCTATTTATAGAGCTAAGTTACAGTATAGAAGATTAGGTGGAGTTTTTTGTTGTGTTGAAATGTTAACGAGTGGCTGATGAGTGTGATTAGCATGTTCATTGTGAGAAGTATTCCCATGTCCTGGTGGTTGGACTGAGTTTGTTGACCTTTTGCAGGCTGTGTTTTTCAGGACTGGTAGCCAGGTTTTGCTAATTTTTAGACTTTCTTCTTTTTTATTGTAACTGTGCTGGTGTTTGTGAATTTCAATGGCTTCTCTTTATAATCTGGTGTAGTGGCTTTTGGTGTTGTCCAGTATTTCTGTGTTTTCAAATAGGATTTTGTGTCCCGTTCGCTTGAGAGCATGTTCAGCTACTGAAGATTTTTCCGGTTGCCGTAGTCTGCAGTGTCTTTCGTGTTCTTTTATCCTGGTGTGAATGCTTCGTTTTGTGGTTCCGATGTATACTTGTCCGCAGCTGCATGGTATGCGGTATACTCCTGCAGCGGTGCAGGGGTCCCTTTTGTCTTTTGCTGATTTTAGCATTTGTTGTATTTTCCTGGTGGGTCTGAAGACTGTTTGAAAGTTGTGTTTTTCCATCAGTTTTCCCATGTGGTCAGTGACTCCTTTGATGTAGGGCAGGAATACTTTGTTTGTGGGGGGGGGCTGTTTTTCTTCAGTTGGATGTTGTTTTCTTGGTTTGATGGCTCTTTTTATTTCATTCTTGGAATAGCCATTCACCTGTAGGACCCAATTCAGATGGTTAAGTTCATTGTTGAGAAATTGGGTTTCACAGTTTCGATTGGCACGATCCACCAAGGTTTTGATCATGCCTCTCTTTTGTCGTGGGTGGTGATTGGAATTTTTGTGCAGATACCGGTCTGTATGGGTGGGTTTTCTGTATACTTTGTGTCCTAGTTTGAGGTCCGGTTTGCGTATGACCAGCGTATCTAAAAATGGAAGTTTGCCGTCTGTTTCTTTTTCCATAGTGAATTGTATATTGGGGTGGATGCCGTTTAGGTGGTCCAGAAATTTCTCCAGTTCTTCTTCAGTATGACTCCAAATTGCGAAGGTGTCATCCACGAACCGGAACCAGACTGTTGGTGTAATGGGAGCCGATTCCAAAGCCTGTTTTTCAAAATGTTCCATGTAAAAGTTTGCTATGACTGGGCTCAGGGGGCTTCCCATGGCAACGCCATCCACCTGTTCGTAGAACTCATTCTCCCATTGAAAGTAACAAAGTAGGGGATCCGCAGGGTGGGGGCTAGCTGGTAAAATGGGACAGGCTTTACTGTCTCACCCTACAGATCAGTTGTCTGAAATGGTCCGGGAGCACCCTCAGAGCACCCAGCTGTTTAAAAAGGCAAAAATTTGTTAACTGAAGGAGTCTGGCATCCTCAGTGCCGTGCCACCCAGTGCTCTGGTCCCCAACATTTGCTCTGTCGTGCTGATGCTGCAGCTGTACCTATATTTGTGGCTTTCCCCATTGGCAGAGACATGCCCTGGGAGTATATATTTTTTCTTCTACCATGTTATTATGATGTTGTCTTCATCTTGTACCTAGTCCCGAAATACTGTAGGTAGGCTTAAGTTATCCTTAACTATACCAGTTCTCAAGTAGTATTTCTCCCTTTATTTTGACACTGTCTAAGGGCAGCCTCAAGGTGTGTAACATCTGTTTGGGTTTGTTATCTTCTATCCTGTGGGGTGAAGGAGTCAAATGACTGCAAGTGGCCAGGAAGTGAGGAATTAGAGGCAGGATAGCGACTGGCAGAAGGGAGAGCAAATTTCAATCAATCAATATTTTATTACAGTCACAGAGCAGAATTGAGCAAATTTCATGCCCGCATAGGTTTCAGCTGACCCAAGGAGGGGTGGAAAATACTTGAACTCCATTGTTGAGAAAGGCCCTTTGTGCAAGGACTTCCTAGGTAGAAACCGCTGTTATGCATCTATGTGCACTCAAGAAATCAAGAGCTATATTAATAATGGGCTTGCAGGACAGTGATTTGGCTATTAGGGTTGGTTAGATCACATGTTATGAATAGGAATGGCTGTAAGCCCTTCTATTATTTATTTATTTAATTTATTTTCCATCCCATCTTTATTATTTTTATAAATAACTCAAGGCGGCGAACATACCAAATACTGTATAGTCGAAGGCTTTCACGGCCAGAATCCGATGGTTGTTGTGGGTTTTCCGGGCTGTGTGGCTGTGTTCTGGCAGTTTTGGTTCCTAATGTTTCACCAGTAGCTGTGGCTGGCATCTTCAGAGGACAGGAGCACAGCTAGAATACTCCAAATACTCCTTCCTCTTCCTATTTTCCCCACAACAACAACAAACCTGTGAGGTGAGTTGGGCTGAGAGAGTGACTGGCCCAAGGTCACCCAGCCGGCTTTCATGCCTAAGGCGGGACTAGAACTCTCAGTCTCCTGGTTTGCTATTGGCTCCTTCCTAGGGCTGAGAGAGGGAGGGACTGGCCCAAGGTCACCCAGCCGGCTTTCATGCCTAAGGCGGGACTAGAACTCACAGCCTCCTGGTTTCTAGCCTGTTGCCTTAACCCAGAGCTTTCCAAACTGTGTGTGGCGACACAAAAGTGTGTCGCCACACACAGTCTGGTGTGTCGCCACACAACCCGGAAGCGCTGATCATCATCAGCGCTTCCGGGTTTTCCCATGGCGACACACCAACTGCAGCACACAAAAACCGAAAGTGGCAGCAGCGCTTCCGGTTTTTTGCGCGCTGCCGCAAGGACGGCACTTCCGGGTTTTCCCGCGGTGACACACCAACGGCGGTTGGTGTGTCGCCGCGGGAAAACTTTGGAAAGCCCTGCCTTAACCACTAGACCAAACTGGCTCTCTATTGTTACCGTTTCCACAGTGGGGGGTTTGGTACAATACCATCAAAGACCTTTGCATTCCTGGAAGTGCTGGCTTGAGTGCTTGAGACTGCAGTGGGCTCATGGGAGAATGATCTACAAAGGATCTCTATTAGAATCTGCATGTTCTCAAATATATCCTGGATATTATTTTCTCTTCCTACCTCAGCTTTTTAAGGCATATATTTTCATTTCCATGCAATTTTATTTGAATTTTAATATTTTTAAAATTCCCTTATTTGTGCACCACTTCAGGATGTTTACAAGCAGAGTGGAGTAAAAATACATAAATAATCTTCTCTGTTCTCTTAATCTGAACATACTCTTCTCACAATCCATGTAAAATCTGAATTTAAAAATTCATCTAATTTACTTCTGGCCCATTTCCAAACGATATGGATCTTTGATGTATAGCCATGCTTTGCCCCATTTTTCAATTTTCTCTTAGTGTAGTCTTTTGACAGAAGTTAATTGCAGAGTTGCTGAGCAATAATGCATGTTATTACATAGCAAGCTACACAGTAACTTCATTGGGAGCCATGATAATTAAAGAGTGAATTGTGTTAATGCCCCTGTGTTATTATTTGGTAACTGTGTAATTACATGGGATGACCCGTGCAAATCAGATCCACATTCCCATTTTCCTCTAGGGACCACTGAATTAGCACAAGCATTTTAGGCCTCTCTACCTCCAGTACAATGCATATCCAGAGAGTAATTTTACGTTAGGGCATTACAAATAGCAATGAACAATAAGTGAAATAAAATGGAAGGCTGCCATTATTTTTCAGTTCAGGAGGCTTTATGAAGGTAAACATATACTTAGAACATGATTATACTATATTTCATCCTAGGCCAGGGACCTGTAGGTGTACAGATGCTGTGATTCCAGATCCTATCAGTCCCAGTCAACAGGGATGATAGTGGATTGTAGACCAACATCTGTCCCCACCACTGAATCCTGGCCAGGCTATTTTGTTCCACTGCTCTTCATTTCTTAACTTTATCAGATCATATCTGATGAATTACCTGCTTCCTCAAATATTGCATCATTTGACAGCTCTCAATTATTACAGAAGAGCATTTAGGTTTGGAACAAACACATACTTTTCTGACTTCAAAATAGCAGTTGCCACCCTGAACATGGCAGTCACATTACTGCACTAAGTAAAACTAAAACTAAAACCAAAACCAAAACAAAACACACACAATAAAGACATTAACTTTTAATAGTTCATTATCTTCAAAAACCCCAACCAACAATAGAAAGTTATGGGTGAGACTTTTATTAGCCTAATTAAAAATATAAATAAAAGGAACACTGACTGAGCTTCTGACATGCCATTGTGAATACCTAATTGAATCAACTTTAAGTGTAGTTCCAATATATAATATGAAAGTATCAAAGAGGAATCAGTTTATCCTTACATTTTTCAATGAATTGTCATAGTCAAATCCATATATTTCTGTTTTGATTGATCTTCTTGCATTGCTTTCGATTTCTCTTTGAGTTGTTATCTGTAACAAAAGGCCTCTTCCACACAGTTACTATTTCCCTCTCCAATTCCTCAAGTGCTTTTCAAAGACAGTTCCCAGCCATCATCTTCAAGTTGAAGCCAAGCTGGCAAACAAGGAGCAATTATTGCCCTATTGCAATTGTTCCAAGTTCAGGTTCCTTACCTTTTTTGTTGTTCAGTCGTTTAGTCATGTCCGACTCTTCGTGACCTCATGGACCATAGCACGCCAGGCCTTCCTGTCTTCCACTGTTTCTCGGAGTTTACTCAAATTCATGTTCATTACATCGGTGATGCTATCTAACCATCTCATCCTCTGCCGTCCCCTTCTCCTTTTGCCCTCAGTCTTTCCCAGCATCAGGGTCTTTTCCAGTGAGTCCTCTCTTCGCATTAGGTGGCCAAAGTATTTGAGCTTCAGCTTCAGCATCTGTCCTTCCAATGAGCAGTCAGGGTTGATTTCCTTTAGGATTGACTGGTTTGACCTCCTTGCAGTCCAAGGGACTCTCAAGAGTCTTCTCCAGCACCACAGTTCGAAAGCATCAATTCTTCGGCGCTCAGCCTTCCTTATGGTCCAACTCTCACAGCCATACATTACTACTGGGAAAACCATAGCTTTAACTATACGGACCTTTGTCGGCAAGGTGATGTCTCTGCTTTTTAATATGCTGTCTAGGTTTGCCATAGCTTTCCTCCCAAGGAGCAAGCGTCTTTTAATTTCATGGCTGCAGTCACCGTCTGCGGTGATCTTGGAGCCCAAGAAAATAAAATCTGTCACTGCTTCCATTTCTTCCCCTTCTATTTGCCAGGAAGTGATGGGACCAGATGCCATGATCTGGGTTTTTTTAATGTTGAGTTTCAAGCCAGCTTTTGCACTCTCCTCTTTCACCCTCATCAAGAGGCTCTTTAGTTCCTCTTCACTTTCTGCCATTAGGGTGGTATCGTCTGCATATCTGAGGTTGTTGATATTTCTCCCGGCAATCTTAACTCCGGCTTGTGATTCATCCAGCCCGGCATTTCTCATGGTGTACTCTGCATATAAGTTGAATAAGCAGGGTGATAATACACAGCCTTGTCGTACCCCTTTCCCAATTTTGAACCAATCGGTTGTTCCATGTCCGGTTCTAACTGTTGCTTCTTGACCCGCATACAGGTTTCTCAGGAGACAGGTAAGGTGGTCTGGTACTCCCACCTCTTCAAGAATTTGCCACAGTTTGTCGTGGTCCACACAATCACACCAGACAAAAGTGAAATAAAATACTTGCACATACAGGCAGATGTGCACACACCATGTTTGAAAGATCTGCACAAACAAGATCCCATAATCAATCAAACGTAAGAAGATTTGATCACTGAATTAGAACCAGATATTCTAGAAAGTGAAATTAAATGTGCCATAGAAAATATTGCAAACAGAGCCGTAGGAGTCAATAAAGTACTAGAAGAACTGCTGAATATCTTACAAGATGGTGCCATGAAAGTGCTACTTGTGGTTTGTAAACAGGTTTGGAAAATACTGCCATAGTAGATCAATTCATATTCCAATACCAAAAAAGAGCAGTGCTAAATAATGCTCAAACTACTGTACAGTTATACTTATTTCACTTTCGCTTGTAAGAGAATCCTCAAGATTTTGCAATCCAGCCTTCAATAATACATAGAAGAAGAATTGAGAAGTGGTGGGGGCACCCAAGAGCACATTGCTAACTTCTAATGAATGATGGAAAAGGCAAGGGAGTTCCAAGATGCCTATTTTTGCCTTATTAATTATGCAAAGGCTTTTGATTGTAGATAGCCCTTACAAACATGGTATAATGGTTCAGCTCATCTGCCTATTGAAGAATTTGCATGATGACCAACAATTAGAGGAACTAATTCAAAGGAAGCAACAATTAGAACAGAAGTAGAGCAGAGCAATTAAATGGTTCAGAATAGGGAAAGCCGTGTGCTAAGATTTTATTTTTATTTATTTATTTATTTATAGTGCTATTTATACCCCGCCTATCCCCTCCCTAGTGGAGGACTCTAGGCAGCTTACAATCATATATATATATACAATTCAATTATACATCAATTCCAAATATTCACCGCTCGTGAAAGGAGAGGGGTAAGGGAACCGACTCTATTAGGCTCTGGACTACAATTCCCAGGATGCCTTGATCCGGCTGCTGACGTCCTATAGCTGTCACATCCGGGTCCGTTGTCACCACCGCTGTTTGATCTTCCTCCGATCCTTTGATCCTCTCCTCTCCGGTGGAGCTGACTTCCCGACAGGACGCCAGCAAATTAGCCCACTTTTTAAGGTGGTACCCATTTATCTACTTGCAAGGCTTTCGAACTGCTGGGTTGACAGGAGCTAGGATTTTTAAGTATGAGAGCTCACCTCATCCCGCGGGGTTCGAACTGCTGACGTTTTGATCGGCAGCCTACAGCTCAGCTGTCTTAACCAGCTGAGCCACCGCGTCCCAATACTGTAACCAGCTGAGCCACTGCGTCCCAAGATTGTATATTGTCCTCTTATTCATTTAATTTACATGTACAATATATATAATGAGAAATGCTGGACTAGAGTAAATAGAAATTGGAAATAAAATTATTGTGAGAAGCATTAACAACCCCAGATATGCTGATGATACTACTTCAAAGGCTAGAAGCAAGGAAGACTTAAGAATCTCTTGTTGAAAGTGAAAGAACTGAATGCTTCTCTCTGTCTCTGATTTAGAGAGCCACCCATCTCACAGCAGTGACTCTGGGCAGCGCACAAGGATTGAAACCATCACAACGGTACAAACTCATGATGCCCAATTAAACAATAACCACCAAAACAGAACCACATCACCACCACCAGAGTTCACCAGTCTGGAGGAACAGACAGGTCTTTAAAGCCTTAGGAAAGGCTAACAGGGCTATCCATATCTCTGGGGGGAAGCTGTTCCACATGCCATGCGTAGTCACAGAGAAGGCACGACTCTGGGGTCCAACAAGATGGCATTTCTTGATGGAGAAGACCCAGAATATGTCCTCCTTGCTACACCTGGTGGGATAGGCAGAAACAATGGGGCACAGGTGGTCCCACAAATACCCTAGTCCTATACCATGTAGGACTTTATAGGTGGTAGCCAGCACCTTGAATTGAATTCAGAAGACTACTCGGAGCCAGTGCAGCTAATTGTATTTAAATTGAAATATATTTACATTAAATTGAGGATAGGTGTTACCTGGCTGGGCAGTCATACTTGTAAGAAGGAGTTGGGTGTGCTGGTAGACCACAGATTAAATATGAGTGTGCTACAGCTGCCAAAAGAGCTAATACAATCTTGGCCTGCATCAACAATAATGTCAAGATCACAGGAAGTGATAGTTCTGCTCTATGCTGCACTGGTCAGACTGCACCTGGAATACTGTGTTCAGCTTTGGTCACCACAGTACAAGAAGGATGCTGAGGAACTGGAAAGAGTGCAGAGAAGAGTGACAAAGATGGCTAGGTGCTTGGAGGCTAAATCTTATGAAGAATGGTTAGAAGGATTTAGTTTGTTTAGCCTAAAGAAGAGAAGGCAAAGGGGAGTTGTAATAACAGTCTTCCGAAAGTGCTGTCACAGGGAGGAGGGTGTGGGTTTATTCTACATAGTTCCCAGGGATAGGACAAGAACCAATAAGTGGCTCTTCTTACAGACGAAGAGCCAAACTCAAAATAGAGGAATTTCCTAACTGTGAGAGCTATTATGCAGTGGAATAGCCTGCCTTCTGGAGCTGTGGGTGCTCTACCACTGGAAGTTTTCAAACAAAGGTTGGACAGCCATTTGGGATAGTTTGAAAATTTCTGCCTTGGACAGGGGGTAGTCTGGAAGACCACCAAGATCCCTTCCAACTCTGATTCTATGAAATTAAAATAAATGTAGATTTTCATAGTCTCAGCACTTTTGAAAATATGCCTTATGCACCAAGAAATGTTTAGATATAGCTCTCAATTCGGGGGAAGCGTGCCTAGGATCACAGTCCTCATTTTTATTCTTACTTGATTCACAGATTATTTAGTCTGAATCCTTACCATGCTGAGGAATGATGTCAAGAATTGTGGGGAGCTGGATTTCTAATACAGACAGCTCATCAGAAAGATAAGCAGAAACTTTCTACAGTTCAGCCAGCATGTTCAACTCTTGGTCTGTGCTTCTATAAAACCTAGTCAAGAGCCACAGGGATAATCTCAGTACAGAATGTACCAAAAAAGGTATAGATTTTATTATCTACAGTGGCATTCTTTCTTGTACTACAGCCCTTCTTAAAGAAAGTCCATTTATTTGCATTACATCAAAATGCAGACTGCTTCCCTGGTTTCATGCACCCTTTCTGTCTCTTTCTCATTTTGCATCATCACTCACAAAAAATATTCAAATAATAAAAAAATTGGGCAGAAAATGGCTTCCTTACATCAATGCCTCAGCAGGCCGCTTTTTATTTCACTGGAATGACAATAAGACATTCATCTGTTAAGGGGCAGAAATTCTATTTTACCTCAGGAAATGTTAAGTTAGAAATGGTCAAACCAGGCCAATAAAAATATTATTATTTGTTAAAAAGAAAGTTTACCATTTCCGACAGGAAAATTCTTTACCTCCTAAATACAGAATTAGATTAATAGATTAATGTTTTTTGCTCCATCCCCCACTCCCCATAACTGTTCCTGATAATATTTATGTGATACTTCTGCCAAACCCTACAAAGGACTTTTAATTTTTTTAAAAAAAACCTGTCAATATATTCACTTGAGAGAAAGCTCATAAAATTCAACTTCACCCACAATCTGGATGATGGTCTGCCAAGCTCCACATAAATAAATCATCGAGTCATTTTTGGCATCCTGTGGGCCAGAAGGAATATTTTCCTGGGTAGATTTAAAGAGACATTGTTCTATAAAATGTATTTGCTGCACAAAGCCTAGAAAGCAGTGATGGATTTGGATTTTGTCATGTTAGAAATCTGAAGAATAAAAGAGAAATAATGAACTATACATGGCCAAATAGTAATAGCTTGTTTATTTTAGCATAAGTTTTCTTCTTCTTCTTTTGGTTATTCTCTGGCTCAATAAAAAAGCAAATCTGAAAGGAGACCTAAAGACCTATTAATGCTGTTCTATAAATTTGTTCCTTTTAACACAATTCTTTATACATTTGCTCAAAAAACAACTTTCATTGCATTTGAAGGGTCTCTTTCCTGCTGTCCTGTAAGTCAAGTCACACTTGAAAATCAGCCCCATTGAACACAGAATTAGTTTTGAATACAGAACAATTTCCTGGTTGCTCTCCATAAATAGGTAGGTATAGAAGGGCATCCTTTGGGAATGCTATGGGTTGAATACAGAACCCTGAAGAGGTAACACGGATACAAGAGGAAAGTGGGGTGGATATTTTCTGGTTCTCCTCCCCAACACTGTAAAACTCCTAGCACTAACACCCTGACTGCTCATCATATTTCCCATCCTTCTGAAATTTTTAGGGGGAATTTGGGACCATTTCTGAAGGAGAAAATAGGAAGGGCTGAAGCAGGAGGAAGGCTTTTCCCCACTTGTATCTAGCCATAGCATGAACATGCCCTGGTAATCTCTTTTTTCTGCTACATGTCCTCATGGCGTGGCTTTCATCTCATACCCATGCTCACACCTGAGGAGAATGAACATTTTCCTTAGCTGTTCTGGTTCGGTTCTAGTTAAGGAGGGAAAAGGAGTGTTGTCCCTCCTTAAACAGGCAACAAGCTGTGTTTGCTGTAGGTGCAATCTGACAGAACCATTTCTTTGATGTTGCAGCCAGGTGATCCCACGGTATCAGCTCAGCACCTCTTGTCTAATTTCAGATGTCGTAGACCCCCACCCCTCTGGCCCCTTGGCATTGTCCTCCAGGGCCCATTTTCTTTGGGCAGGAGGGGAGTCCTGATTTGCCTCAGAGGTTTGGATCAGCCCAAATAGTCCAGGGGTGGCAATGTGGGTGCCTGAATGTAGCCTTGTGGGGTTAGTTTAGCATGCCCTTGGTATATCCAACTTACTTTAAACATAAAGAAAACTGATGACTAAAATAATACATGGCTGCAGTTGAAACCTATTTCCACTTCCAAAAAGCCTGAACTAATGCTGAATCTAGAAAGGACTTTACAAAAAATGCTTTTCATTGCTTAGGCTGAATCTTGTGAGGCCCTGTTTCTTTTCTATCTTTTTATGTAGGCTGCATTCAAAATTGCATCTTGATTTGGGCAACATTGCTTCCTTAACTATTTTATTGAGGTTAGCAGTTGGTCCTCTGCAAAAGTGGATTTCACCTGGATAAGCATATCTTAGGATAGGGCTCAAGTCAAGGAAAGGCCCGCTGCTGTAAATTCATTCTCCAAAATGTTCACATCCAGTGTAACTTACAGTATCTGACACCTTTAAAGTCTTCTTAGCTTCGTGTTTTATATACCATGGTTGTGGTGGTGGGGTTGGCTTAGCAATAGCTTCCAAACAAATGAATGGAGCAGAGCCTACAAGACATAGTAATCATGAGATGGGTTCTTTCCATGAGTGGGCCACTTCAGAATGCCTATGTGACAATCTTATCCTTGTATGCTTTGCTGGGTAAAAGACTCCATAATGCCACAGTTCCACACCATGTGCCATTTCAAACAGGCAATTGCAGTTTAAATACATTGGGATTAATGCGCTGAAGCCAGTGCATGAAATGGGAGGGGGACTGAAGATGGAGTAGGTGATTCAGTGCTTAGGGGCAGCTAAATAAACTGCGGTTTATTAAGGCAGGAATATTATGGCTGCAAAAGCCCACTGTGTGCTTACATCACTGTGATGTCCCTGTTTCACTAGCAGCTCTTTTTTTTAGTTATCTTTAGTTTCATGTCTCTTTGTTTGCTAATAGCTGCTGTCATAAAATGCAATTGACCCAAATACTAAATGGTTAGTGTAGGGCATCATTTGCACATTTATTTCACTCCTCTAGTTCTGAAGAGGCTTTTACAAAGAAGAAAGAAGTCCCAAAGGTATTGAGAAATCCATGCCAGGCAGTTAACAGGTTAAGGATCATTTGCATAAAATTAGTAAGTTTTAACAAATGAATTCACTTGAAAGTAGGATACGGGACACTGCACGTTAATAATTGACAGCCTATACGAAATACAATGTTCCTGATGGGGACATTGCGCTCCGCGTTGCTATTAGAACCAGTGAAGCAGCAAACCCTGGGAAAAGAAATGCCATTTCATTCTGCGAGTTACAGCTCCTGCATAACAACAATCTTTCATTTTGATGGTACGTTCTAATAAAAATCCCCAGCTAGATTTTATACACACAGGGTGAGTCAGTGAAGAGAGGGAACGGAAGAGGAAGCCCAGGTGTTCATACTCTTGGACAGAAAATGAAGATGAAAAGATATCTTGGTAATGTGGTAGTGCCCACCCAGCTTCCACTGTATTCTGCTTCTAAAACCATCCAAGATGACATCAGATTTGAAGAGCTCCCCTGCACATAGCTCTAGATCTAGGTCTAGATTCTGGGAGTTGAAGTCCACACATCTTAAAATTGCTGAGGTTGAGATACACTCCTCTAGATCAGTGTTTCTCAACCTTGGCAACTTGAAGATGCGTGGACTTCAACTTCCAGAATTCCCCAGCCAGCATGCTGGCTGGGGAATTCTGAGAGTTGAAGTCCACACATCTTCAAGTTGCCAAGGTTGAGAAACATGCTCTAGATAAACACTGCAGGTAGATTCCTGCAAAATGAGATGCTCAACACTGTATACAAAATGGAAGACCCACAGAACCAGAACTAACTCTTAAAGGTGATCTAGAACAGGGGTCCCCAACCTGTGGGCCGCAGCCCAATAGTGGGCCGCGGCCTGTTAGGAAGTGGGCCGGAGGGCTCCCTCCTGCAAATGCCGCCCCCCGGTGTGCGCGATTACCCTGCCCCCGGTGCGCGCGATTGGCTCCCGCCTGCAAACCCCCCCCCAGTGCACACAATTGGCTGCCTGCAAACCCCGCCCGCCCCGGTCCGTGGAAAAATTTTCTTCCACAACCGGTCCCTGGTGCCAGAAAGGTTGGGGACCATTGATCTAGGAGGCAGGCCTTCTCTGTGACAGCGCCCACTTTATGGAACAGCTTGCCCCCAGAGTTGAGACAGATCTCCTCCCTCCCGACCTTTAGGAAAGAGCTGAAGACCTGGTTCTGCCGCCTGGCATGGGAAGAAGGAAGGGATAGTCTCTCATGGAGATGGCTAATCCCTTAATTGATGTCCTTCCTTTTAACTAATATCTTACCCATCTGGATTATACTTATTTTATATTGTTTGTAATTTTATATATAAATTTTAATTATTGTCCTGTAAACCGCCCAGAGTCCCTTAATTGGGAGATGGGCGGGGATAAATTTGAATAATAAATAAATAAATAAATAAAATCTAGAAGAGAGGTACTGCATACAAAAGTCACCACACAGTAAAACTCTGCTTGAGAGAATGACCCAATTTACTGGTTAGCACTAAGCTGAGTTAGTCTATGAGTGGACCAGACGCCCTGAAAATCTCCTTAGCCCTTCACACCTGCAAACAAGCTCACACAGAGTTGCATCAGCTAATTTGTAGACCAGCCTGCTCAAACCCTGCCCTTGACCTGAACTACCTTGGTTAATACAGAGATTCATGAGCCTGTGGGTGGACCTCCCTCTGTGCTCTCTGGGGTGAGGTGAGGGAGGCAGACAGTTGTATTGTCTTTGTTTTCATGCCCTTGCTCATCTATAAACCCACAGCAGCACATCACTCTGTGTCAGCCTTACCAGGTAGACCAGACAGGAAACAAGACCAGATGAGCTAATTCCACTTTATTAAAAAGCTACATTAACAGAATCTTGCAAGTCTGAAAGTCTGCCATCTCCTTTACAGCCCAAGAAACTAGGGAGGGTCCCTTCTGAGCCTCTTGCTCTACCCACTATCCAGCTGTGGGGTATGCCCTCTCTTATCTGACGGTTCCCTAGGCAGCATCTCTTTGTCCCGTCTCCCAAGGTCTTTCCCACATACCATGACACTCTGCTTGGAAGCGGCAGCCTTTTCCAAAGGGGCCAGTGTAGCTACATCAGTTGTGCCCCCTTCAGCCCCACTTGTGACTGCAAGAGATTCACTAACCACATGCCCAAAATATGGTGAATGGAAATGACAAGTAGCTTAAATTTCTGTGAGGTTTCTTTATTCTTTCTTGTTTCCCTGTCACAGTATAGGTAAACTTTCAAGACCCTGATAGTCACCACCTTCTTTCCTGCTCAGGTGAAGAACATCATGTTCCAAATATTGGAATATCACGTATCCAGGAGTAATCACTTTCTCAAAGTGTTCTTGCTACTCTTTCAAAGTTGTCATGCTCTACTCTGTGCCATAAGTACATCCACCAAGAGTTGGAAGCAATTCTGCTTTTAATAATGTGTCGTTATTAAAATTAGCTTAAAGTGAATTTAATCATGTAGCCCATGATCTACTTTACCAAGTTCAGACAGAGTAAGTAGGCCACTTCAATTAAATTTCAATGAACTGCAGCAGCCAATAAAATTTCCTCCAGCCAGAAGTAATATTTCCAGATATTGATGGCAGAGTTATTGCCATTAATCTGAGCATAAAGCCGAAGTCAGATAACAGACGTTGTCCAATAAACTTCTCAGACTGGCTAACAAAATATTATTAGCCTTCGTTTCTATCTCTGTCTTCCCATCTTCTGTTCAACTAGTTGGAATTCCCACATTTTTTGCTCTGTTCAACATAGAAATGAATAATGATGATGATAACATAATTATCACAAAAATAAAAACATACAAATATGAACTCCAATGTTATACAAATATTAAGGAACCATACACACTGAATACAAAATTAGCAGCATAAACTTAATATATACTATAATATTTAAAGTAAAAGAGATTTTGAAAAAAATGTCTGGAAATTTATATTATAGATAAACAGGTCAACGAAATATATTTCTTTATTACTTGGGCTTATATATTGCTCCAGTCAGACCGACAATGAGTGGTTTACAGATTCCCCAATATAGTAACCTGGTTAAAAAACATGCGAGATAAATATAAAGCATGATTCAAATGACAGAGCATTCTAATGGTACCACTTTCTCAGGGGAACTTTCCACTCCTTACTTCCAAATGCCCTCTGGAAGAGCTGGAGAATCAAAACATTAGCTGGGATGGGCAGCCTTATCATCAGGAGGAGCCTATTCTGGTGGAGGGGGAGCATTGCTGAGAAGGCATCTGGCCCCCATAGTCCCGGATGGTGCCATTCCCTAAGGGTCAGGGCCTGCAGCTCTCACCAGACTGGATCTCACCACTCACAGCAGAAGGTCATGGAAACAGCCAGCTGGTCTAGAATGATACTCTGCTTGATGGTATCAAAGGTAGCTGGGAAGTCTATCAGGACTCATATTGTCCCCAGACTACCCCAGTCCTGCCACAGATTATTAACAAGAGTCTTGGTCCTCCCAGCCCTGAAAAGTATCCAGATAATCTCTTTCCAAGGCCCTCTGCAAACTGCTGACCCACTAGTATTGATGGAAAGTCTTTTCCCTTACCCCTCCTTGAAAAATATTTATTCATTTATTCAATTAATTATTTAAATATTTTCAAACAGTATATATTGGCAATTCACTACTGCAAGTCAGATAATAGACTTAACTTTCTAATATGATATAATACTTCTTTTGGCTATCTCCCTCTGTGAAAAGTGCCCATCATTCTTGATTCCTTGAAAAATTCCAAATACTGGAAGTCTAGCCAATTTATGAAACTCTAAGCAGCAACAGTTGCTCTAAGATTGTACTGTATATACAATATTTCTGTCCAAAATATAGCAAAAGTAGGATGAGCCCAAACCATGTGAGTTAACATTTCAACTCCAGAACTGTGTTTCTAGCATGCATGAAATTAATATTAAAATCAACTGATACTTATTTTACAGATCTATAAGCAATTTCTCACTAGTCTCCAATCCAGGACATTCATCTTGTTATTCTAACTGATGGTAAACTTTTGTTTACATCTTTTATAGATCTTAGTGCGGCATTTGACTCCATAAACAGAGATATCCTATGGAAGAAGCTGGCCAAGTTAAACATGGAACCTAGACTTTTATATCTGATAAAGGCCCTCTATACAAATACATGCCTGAAAGTCCATACCGGAGTCAATGGTTCTCTTACACAGAGCATTCCCACCTTCAAAGGTGTCAGACAAGGATGCCCCAATGTTGTTTAATCTCTATGTCAATGACATCCCAGTATTCCTCCGTTCCACGGATGTTCACATGCCAAAGATCTTCAACAGACATATCAACATCCTTTTGTATGCAGATGACATGGTCCTGATGGCATGCTCCCAAGTAGGCGTGAGAAGATTGATGGGGAAATTTGGTGCTTATTGCACCTCTAACTTTTTGAATATTAATAAGTCTAAATCCAAAGTGGTGGTTTTCGGAAAAAGACGGGCCAAATACAACTAGCACTTGGATGGGGAGCCTATAAAACAAATAGATTGTTTCACATATTTAGGGGTGGTTTTTACAGATACAGGGCCTTGGGTCAATCACTTCAAACAAAGTTCCACAAGGCCACAGCAAGCTCTAAAACGTTAATCAAACTACTTAGTTACAACCACCCAAGTTCTCTGCTCTCCATTCTAAAGGTCCACAAGGCAAAAATTGTACCAGTGCTAACATATGGTGCCGAATTGTGGGGCCTATCAAAGGCCTCCGTACTTGAACAAAATCAAGCATGCTTTCTAAGAACTATTCTGGGGACCGACAGGAATACACCAGCAGCAGTAGTAAGAGCTGAAACGGGCACCCATTCCATTTACAGTCAAGCAGTAATCAAAGTCTTCAACTACTGGTGAAGGATTCTCCCAATGGAACCTGATAGACTACCAAAAATGTGCCTTGAAGAACAGTTGGGCACTGTCAGGGAGATAACTGGTGAAGAAGGAAGGGGCTCCCCCAGGAGGGAGCCCCCTCCTTCTTCACCAGTTATCTCCCTGACAGGTACACTCCAACCCACCACATGGATCAATCAACTTCTCCAAACCATCTCACAACTCAGCTTCTCAACACAATATCTACTTTCAGCCGGACACCAGGCCAAGGCAATATTTAAACAAAGAGTCTTGGATGTTAACGCCCAAACAGATATTGAGTCACTTGCAAACATTAGGTCGTTGAAATGGCTGGCCAAGAGTAAAATGTCCTTTCAAACAGAAAAATACCTGACAATGGGTTTGACTCAATACCATAGGTTAGCTCTTACTAGAGCAAGATTCGAGCAACTAGATTCTATGGTTAAATATGGACGATTCCACCAAGTGCCATATTTTGAGAGAACATGTGTTTGTGGAGCATCTGAAATAGAAGACAATGGACTCTGAGTCAGCTGCCAGCTCGACAAGTCAGGTTTTTCAGAGCCTGGCTAACTTTTCCCTGTTTTGTGGTGCTCTATGGAAACTATAGGACCACTGAAATTCTCCCTGGAGAGGGGAGAAGCAGAAGATTACTCACGGGGTTGTTGGAACTGCCCCCTCCTGCTTTTTTTCCTGTGGTTTTCTGCTACGGAGAGAGCAGGGGCTAGAGACAGTGAGACGATCGGAGAGAAACACCAAGCTCTTACAGGGAATCGTAAGTTAGAGCTAAGCTGGCTTTTAGATCACTTTATTTCATTTTTTCATTTAAATTGGACTGTTTTACCATCTAAGGTCTATCTTTGGACTTTGCACAAAATGTTGGCAATTTTGTACTTTCTTTGCTATAACAATTAAGATGGAAATATAATGGATTTTATGTCTGAAGCATAATAATGCTTGCATTTTTTACTTTTTATTTTTTATCTTTCTAATTTACCAGAGGACTCTATCCCAGTTGGAAGTATAAGAGTTGATATCAAATAGCTTGTGAATATACTTTGTTGGATTAACATTTGAACTGGGTTTTTCTTTTTCTTTTTCTTTTCTTTTTATAATGGTAGAAATTTAGTTTTTCTTTCTCCTTTTATGAACTGTTTGAGGTATTACCTTCTTGCCTATTTTTGATTATTGAAACTTTTCATCTTCCTTTATTTAAAAAAAAAACTTTTTACTTAATGGACTATGCCGGTAATTTTCCATGAATAGATCAGCTGACCATTTATTTGTTTTGGCTAGAATGGCCGTTGTTGAAGCCTGAAAACAAGAGGGGGTGGAGAAGAATGGGTTTCTCAACAGTAACCGCAGCAGTAACTCAAGCAATTCAAGAATTCAAGGTGGAGATTTGTGAAGCCCTCTCGGAAATTAAAAAATCACTGGAAATTTTAATTTTATTTTTGCAAGATCAGGAACAAAAAGAACAAAAAATAGAAATGGAAGCAGAAGAAAAAAACTTTGAGATAGAAGAAGGGCAAGAAGGGGGAATTTCAAACACATTGATTCAAAAAATCATTCTTACACCCGATATGAGACAGACAACAAAGCAATATAACTTTGGTACAAACATATTGGGACAGTTGTGGTTAGGACAAAGGCTGAATATGCAATTTGATAGATATTGTGAAATATGGGTTCTGACACACTATAAGAGATACAGAACAAAAAAGGTTACACATTATGACTTTGGTATAACTTGAATAGGAGATTTAACACTATGTGGGATATAAAGGTATTGAAACCATGGATTTTAACTGGATATTGAGTTTGTAAAAGTATTAACTATTAGTAATATAACTGTTGGGAATATTAAATGTTAAAAATTAATATGTGAAACTGTACGGATGTATAAAAATATGATATTTTAATCATAGATAAAAGGTTATAAAATTAGTGATATAAATATAAATTGTTGTTATAGAGTACTTGAAAAATAGAGAAAAATTTAGGGAAATATATGAAGGATGGGATGTTGAGTTTGAATTAGAATTAATATTATTATAGGATGACTTATTTTTATAATTACTAGTATGAATATTATTGAGAACTGTTGTTAGGCTATGTATTAGGGGAATAAATAGATATAAAAATTTGTTAAATAGGTAAATATGTGGGAGGATGTAGATTATGGTATAATTATAATCTAAATATAGACTAAGTTTAAATTAAGGTTGTTCTTATGGATATGTATGAATAGAATATATTTTATTTTACTAGAATTAGAATAAAATACAAATTACTGTAGAGATAAAATAAGGCCTTTACTTGCTATATATATGTTTTAAGACTAATTGGATTTTATCAAGGATATGAATATGGATGTAAAAATGGAAATTGATGCAGTAAAGAATATTTAAATTGATATTACTTCAAGGAGTGGAAATTACAGATGGACTGATGGAGAATTGATAGAAAGATGAAATCTACATGAAGATTAGAAGATTGGATTATATAAATTGAAATGTATATGACAAAGAAAAGTTCCTGTGTATTGTATGAAAGACCAACATTTAAAGCAAATATTGTATTTAAAGACCAAAGACAGATTAGAGGCCATCTATTTTCTATACTTCTTTTGTATATTATGTCAGAGGGAGCGCGCGGAGATGGAGCGGCCTGCCTCTCTCCTAGGCACCAGTGATCCACGTACTATGCAGTAAGTAGACTCCAAACAGAAGTTATATCAAATATCCTATTTACTTTATATACATACGTATTTACAGATCACTTCCACAAGTAACAAATGATACACCATCAACGATACAGCTTTCACGAGGTAAAATGGGAATAATGGGAACTGAGAATGTCCCTGTATATATAGTGAACCTGACCAATCACATTATAGGTCACTCTCGTTATTCACCACACCCAACCTAACTCTAAGCACCTGTTGAATGAGTCACACATGACACATCATTCCTACAACAATGGCTGCTAATTGGGTGACTGTGCAGAATATTTCACCTTTTACCTAGAAATCAAGCATCTCTGTATAATTTATATCTAGAAGTAAATTCCTGGGTTTATCAAACCCCAACATATTATTTTTCTCAACTTCACTTTTCTTTTACTTTTTTCTTACTTTGTATTTCTTTCTTTATTTCTTGTTCTACATTTTAATATGTATTTTAAAATTCAATAAAATTTATGAAATAGAAGACAATGTGCATGTCCTATTTAACTGCCAATTATGTGCCTCAGCAAGGGCTCAGTACCTACAGACATTACTTGACAGAACCATATACTGGGACTGCAATAAATGACTATGTTACTTCCTTCAGGGTACAAACACATATGTAGTCACTAGAACTGTTAAGTTTATAGTCCAACTGAGAAAACATTTTATAGAACAAATTGGGGTGGCATGCAAAGGTGATGAATTTACCTAAACACATATTGTTTTTGTATTTTATTATTCATCTTATTATGAGTCTTTGCATTATCTTATACTCTTTTATCTTACTCTTTTATCCTTATCTCATCTTACTGTATTTTATCTCATTTTATCTCACTCTAGTCTATTTTACCTTATTGTATTTTACCTGTCTTATTTTACTGTATTTTACTGTGGCTGATGCCCATTTTTGATATGGTCAGTTGACTAATCAATAAAGTTATACTGACTGACTTGTTATTCTAAAGGTCATGGAATTTCCACACTGAAGGACATTACATGCGAAAATACCGTTACACAATCAGTGATGCTGTATTCCCAAACATACATCATAAATACATTCAGAATATAAGTATAAAGTCACGTTTTGGAACGAAGAAAATAGAAGGCAACAAATTTCCTAAAGAGCTACTCCAAATTACTTATCTTTGAGATGCTACTTAGCTTTATGGACAAAGATGAAACAGCCTACTACTAAACAGCTATTTTGCAAGATCATAGGACCTAATTCAGTTTGGATTTAGTTTGAATTTGTTCCAATACAAACCATCATGAGGATAAAGCACTGTCATGGAACTGATCTAAACATTGATCAAAGTCTGTATTATTTCAAAAATAGTACGTGCATTGTCCTGTGCAAGCCTGCCCTTCTCTGGCACCACAACTCCCATAATTCCAAGCAATGGTGATGGATTTCAATGTATCTAGGGGGCAGCAGTGGGAAATTCATTCTATGCGGTAGAATGGTTTCTACATTCTGGACCAGTTGAAACTTCCAAGTGCTCTTCCAGGGCAGCCCCATGTAGAGGGCATTGCAATAGTTGAGCCATGAGGTGACTAGGGCATGGGTGGTTGTCTGAAGTACAGTTACATGTAATAAAAATTTTACAGTAATAAGGTAAGACACATTAATAAAACTCATAAATCTAGTAATTAAACATTGCACTTCCAATATTCTTCCAAAACTCTTATGCTAAATATCATTGCAAACCATCACTATAAAAGAAAAGAATAAGTGCATTTCAACTGTCAAATGCTATCTCGTATGAAATAATATTGCATTATAGTGGTTAAAAATTGCCACACATTTTTTCTATTTTGGAGCTGGGGAAATGGTTCTTTGAAGCTCAATTGGGTTTCTTCAAATCTGCTAAACCAATATTCATTAATCTTTCTTTGAAATGATCAGCCAAAGGATCTTTTCTAAATTATACTCTTGTTTTACTCTAGCAATAGCAAAAATATTTTGCCAAAGCCTGTACTTCAGTCTTTTATGTAATAATATGTCAGATAGCAATACAGTATTGACCTTCTATACAGGTTGGTTGTGAAGACTTCTGAAATAATGTATTGTGTAGAATATTATAAAGTTGTACATAGATTTTATTATTTTTTGTGCATTTTAATTACAGTTTAATTGCATTTTAATCATTTATTTTTCTATTTTTTTCCTATTATCAGCTGCTGTAAGCATTTCTGTTGAATAGAAAAGTGAGCTATAAATCAAATATCATTAATGCTACTAATAAGTAATAGGGCTATGCCCCACTTCAGTATGAACTCTGAATCTGGAGTAGAATGAGACGATTCAAACTGTTATTTAAGTTTGGGCCTTGCTCACACTGTAGCCGTAAGCTGCTTGAGTCTCACACATACACTGGCTGGAAATGAAGCTGGCTTAAGAAATCCCTTTGTGGATTTCAACCCCTTCCTCCACTGTGGCTGCAGTGATGGGCCTGGGGTTCTGTCCAGACAATGACTACCATGGCCCTTGATTGGTGGGCTCCCTTTCTCGCCCAACATGGAAAAGCAAGTACAAATCTCTGTCCTTTCCATGGGCAAGTGCTTGATGATATGTGGTTTCCACTGATAGACCTTTGGGATGAACTCCAATCTATTGATTCTTCCTCATATTTGGCAACTTCCTATTAGGTGCTTCCACCAATGGACCAGTGACTAAAAAAGAAAGAAAGAAACCACCACCATTTACCCTTCTTTCTACCGCTTGGTCTAGAAGGGACACCTCTTGTCAACTTCACCTGGTTAAAAAAAAAAGGGGGGTCCATCTTTTTACCCTTCCATCAGTGAATTTGTAGGAAAAACGGAGAGGAGAGGAAGACAAGACAAAATTATTGCTATGCGGAAAGACAAATGTGTTGGACTCTTCAAAAACCCAATTTACCTCTGATGATCATGTGACACAGCACTGCATAGAGATGAAAGTTGTATTCTATGCAGTGGGGTAGGGTGGGGGTGGAGAGAATATAGTAATAATAATGTTTCCCAGAGTGACATGATTCATAATAATGCATTGTATACCTTCCATTCCAATCCTTGAAACAGAAGTATCTGCCCCCATTATAAGAATGTTTCCTTTTTTAAAAAAAAGTTGCTAAAAAGTAACAAACAAACCAAGGAACAATAGTGAGATTCAACTACAGGTAGTCCTTGATTTACGACCATTTGTTCAGTGGTCATTCGAAGTTACAATGCTGAACGAAGGGATTTACCACTGGTATGCAAAGTTCCGGCCATTGCAGTGTCCTTGTGGTCACATAAACAAAGTTTGGGCCCTTGGCAACCAGCTTGCACTTACGACCAGTTGCAGCATCCCACGATCACATGGTCGCCATTTGTGACCTTCCCTGCTGGCTTCCCACAAGCAAAGTCAACGGTAAGTCTCCCCCGCTCATGTTTTTTGCACGCATGCACTGTGCCTCCTTCCCCTTTTTGCTCACACACACTCCGCACCCTCTTTACCCAGCCTCCTTGCGATTTAACGACCCCACGCCCTCTTTCCATGGCCTCCCTGTGGTCACATGCATGCACGCACCCACCAGCGCCTTCCTTTCCTGTCCTTCTTGAGCTCATGCTGCACCACAGCACCCACCTCCCCCAACTTGCGCATGGCCTCCCAGGGCCTCTGCCACCCCCTTGTAGCATCCCCGCACTCCTTACGTGGGACTCCCTCCACTTCCCACTTAATGACTCACGCATCTTGGATTACAATGACAACCAGGACTGCTTGGATTGCTATCGCTAAGCGATGTGGTCATGTGACTTCATGCTTCACGACCACATTGCTTAGTGACAGTAATCCTGGTCCCAATTGCAGTCGTAACTCAAGGACTACCTGTAGTAATAAGCTTCTTTATCGCTTTTCATCTAGGCTAGTTACAAATGTGCCTTCTTTCCCCATTCTAACAGGAGAGAATAGCACAAATTATTCCCAATTCTGACGCAATCCTAAAGCAGCCATCTGGTCGAATATCACCCTGACAATGATATAGGACTAAACATGCAGCGTTTGGTCTGCTGCACAGAAAAGGACGAAAGGACATATTTTTAAATGTCAGGAGATATCAGATGCATACTTAAGAAAATTTGTCTTCATGAAAATAAATAGTATTGAAGCTGCATCATGGTGCAGCATAATCACAGATGTTGAATCAGTGAATTAGTTTAAGAACTGATCTGAATGTTTCTGATTATATTAAACTTGCTCTCATCAGGCTTCCTCTGAAAAAGAGGCTCACAAAACGAAGTTCAACAAAACTTGGTATATAAACTGCCAGTCCAGTTCTTAAGCGAGTTAAGGAGGTCACAAGGAGGTCACTGGAGGCATTTGCTCACTTGAAAACCTCAGATGCATCCCATTATTCAGCGAGTCAAAATGATAGGATATTAAAAGAAAACAGGCTTATAAGAAGCTACAGTTTGGTGGCATTTGGGGTGACAGTTTGTTTACCTATGGCTGCAAAGCTACACTTCCCAACCCATGGACACCAAGGTAGCCGTAGACACCTTTTCTTGCACTTGCCCGTCTTCATATACCATTTTAAATTTCTAATTTCAGCAACAACAAACAAACAGACAAACAAACAAGAACAACAGGGAAGCTGCCATCCTGCAGGACAAAGGCCCAGCTCTCAGAGACATCTTAATTTCCAGAAATTCCATTGAGCTCTATCATCATCATTGGCGATCACTCGTAGCCGAGTAAGATTGTCTTCCAAAGGTAAAATTTTAACAGTGGATCCGTAAGTGGCTATAAAGGCCAATTCTGGATCCGCACAACCTCCCACAGTGGGGGCATAGGTTTCCGGGTGGGAGACGGTCATGATGAGGGCTTGCCTGACGTGCCTTCCTTTTAGCTCTTTTCTCCCTTTCGCCCTGTACTCGTGCTTCTTCAAAGTCCATAGCGCCATTAATAAAGGCTGACCTCCAGTTGAAACGCTCATGGGTTAGGGCTTCCCAGTTCTCAATGCTGATATTACATTTTTTTAAATTAGCTTTGAGAGTATCTTTGAATCTCTTTTGCTGTCCACCAATATTCCGTTTTCCATTCTTAAGTTGGGAGTAAAGTAGCTGCTTTGGAAGACGATGGTCAGGCATTCGAACAACATGACCGGTCCAGCGAAGTTGATGTTGGATGATCATTGTTTCAATGCTGGTGGTTTTCGCTTCTTCTAATACGCTAACATTAGTCCGCCTATCTTCCCAAGTAATTTGCAGAATTTTTCGGAGGCAGCGTTGATGGAATCTTTCAAGAAGTTGGAGGTGGCGTTTGTAGAGGGTCCATGTTTCACAGGCGTACAGAAGGGTTGGTAGTACAATGGCTTTGTAAACAAGCATTTTGGTCTCCCTGCGAATGTCCCGATCCTCAAACACTCTACGCTTCATTCGGGAGAAAGCTACACTCGCAGAGCTCAGGCGATGCTGAATTTCAGCGTCGATGTCGGCTCTTGTAGATAGATGGCTGCCGAGATAAGAAAAGCGGTCAACATTTTCTAGTGACACACCTTTAAGCTGGATTGATGGTGCTGCAGAGGGATTGGTTCGAACTTGCTGGTAAAGCACTTTGGTTTTTTTTAATGTTAATCGAGAGGCCGAGCTTTTCATACGCTTCTGCAAAGATGTTTAGGATAGTTTGAAGATCTTCCTCGGAGTGTGCACAGACTACGTTATCATCAGCATATTGAAGTTCTATAACAGAAGTTGTAATTACCTTATTTTTTGCTTTCAGCCTACTAAGATTAAAAAGCTTTCCACCTGTTCGATATATAATTTCTACACCAGTAGGAAGTTTCTCTTCAACAAGGTGTATAATCATAGCGATGAAGATAGCGAATAAGGTTGGAGCAATAACACATCCCTGTTTAACGCCGGATTCCACTTTAAATGGATCGCTTTGAGAGCCATTGTTATTCAGGATTGTTGCCATCATGTCGTCATGGAGTAACCGCAAGATGTTCACAAATTTATCAGGGCATCCGATTTTCAGAAGGATGGTCCAGAGAGCAGTACGATTTACAGTATCAAAGCTTTAGTCAGATCAATAAACGCCATGTACAGAGGGCGGTTTTGCTCCTTGCATTTTTCTTGAAGCTGTCGTGCAGTGAAGATCATATCCACTGTTCCCCTGGAAGGGCGGAAGCCATTTTGCGTTTCAGGGAGGATGTCTTCTGATACAGATAGGAGACGGTTTGCAATTATCTTTGCCAGGATTTTGCCTGCTGTGGCTAGAAGGGAGATGCCTCGATAGTTTCCACAGTCTGTTCTATCACCCTTTTTAAAGAGAGTGATAATTGTGGCATCCCTAAAGTCTGCTGGAATCTCCTCCCTCATCCAGATTTTTTCGATGACCTTATGAAGTTGTTGTGTAAGTTCAGGCCCGCCTTCTTTAAAGACTTCAGCAGGAATCCCATCAGGTCCACTAGCTTTGTTATTTTTCATTTGTTTAGTGGCTTTACTGACTTCCTCCAAACTAGGGGGTACTGCAAGCTCATCTCTTATTTGTTTTTGCGGGATTTGCAAGAAGACTTCATCAGCCACAGTAGAGTGACGATTAAGGAGATTGTAGTAATGTTCTTTCCAGCGCAGTGCAATAGACTCTTTGTCCTTTAGAAGTTTAGCACCATCTACTGAGCGTAAGGGATTTGTACCATGGTTTGTTGGTCCATAGATGGCCTTTATGGCATTAAAAAAGCCCCGTGCATCATGAGCATCTGCAAAATGTTGGGTTTCTTGGGCTTTTTTTATCCACCATATGTTCTTAAGTTCTCTAGTTCTTCTTTGGACTTCTGCCTTTGCACTGGCGTAGATTTTTTTCTTAACGGCACAGTTAATATCTTTTTGCCATATCTGGAAGGCTTTCCTTTTCTTGTCAATAATATGTTCAATCTCACTATCGTTCTCATCAAACCAGTCCTGATGTCTCTTAGTCTGGTATCCGATAGTTTGTTCACAGGCTGAAATAATAGAAGTCTTCAATTTAGTCCAGTGTTCCTCAACATTTTCAGGAAGTTCCATAGGCAGATGTTCCTTGAGAGTTGATTGAAAGCAAGCTCGTTTAATAGAATCTTGAAGGGCCAGTGTATTCATTTTACACCTTGGTTTTCTTCCTTGGAGCCTACGATGAGGGACAATCTTTATGGCCATCGTGGATCGAATTAATCAATGGTCTGTCCAGCAGTCATCGGCACTTGTCATGGCTCTGGTGAGAAGTACATCGCGGCGATCTCTAGCACGGACAATTACATAATCTAAAAGATGCCAGTGCTTCGACCGTGGGTGCTTCCATGATGTTTTAAATTTATTTTTCTGGCGAAAGAGTGTGTTAGTAATGACAAGGTTATGCTCTGCACATTTAGTCAGAAGTAAGATTCCATTCGTGTTGCTGTTGCCAACTCCTTCTTTCCCAATGATCCCTGGCCACAAATCAAAGTCACACCCAACTCTTGCATTGAAATCACCCAGGAGGATAATTTTATCCTCCTTTGGTATCTCTGATAAGATGGTGTCCAGCTGGGTATAAAATTTTTCCTTGATATCCTCATCTGCATCTAGTGTTGGTGCGTAAGCACTTAGGATAGTTGCCTGTTGGTTTTTGGCGAGTTTTATTCGGAGAATTGAGAGTTGTTCGTTAATCCCAGTGTGAACTTCTGACAAGAGCTTCACAAGGTCGTTTTTGATAGCAAAGCCTACCCCATGTATTCGTCATTCTTGTTCAGGCAGTCCTTTCCAAAAGAAGGTATAACCTCCTTTTTCTTCCTTCAACTGTCCTTCTCCTGCTCTTCGAGTTTCTTGGAGTGCTGCTATATCAATATTAAAACGTCTCAGCTCCCTTGCAATAATGGCAGTTCTACGTTCAGGTCGTTCACTATCCATATTGTCTTGCAGTGTCCGTATATTCCATGTTCCAAAATTCATGTGTTTTTTACGACCGCTAGATGGTGACCCCACTGGTCGCAGTAATCCAGTCAGGGAGAAAATGAGGCAGACTATGTTTAGGGCACCTTTTCTAGCCCCCTCCCCATATGGGGTGAGCAGAGTGGATCCTAAATAGGGCTGCTCAGTCGTGGATACAGCTGCCGAACTACTCAACTGCCTCGATCCTTGAGTCAGGGTGACTGAATCCGTATCCACCGCCCATGTGCTGGTTCATGACTAGGAGCTTCCGGATTTCACAGTCCTGCCCCTGTTGCCATTCGTCAATCGCCATGGGACTTTTGGTTGTTTTGGGTTTGGTGTGGTTGGAAGACGCCTGTGCGTGAATTTGTTTTATGTGTGGAGATCGGTGCGCAACAATCAGCACACAACCTTCACAGAAAAAGGCTCTAATCCAATGGCATGGATACCATGACGATTGGTGATCTTTTGTCTGCTGCAGCCTTCATCCGCCTTCGCAGCCGTTGTAACAATACACCTTGTTATCTTCCGCCTGTTCTGCCGTTGAGGACTTTCTTGGATCGTTCTTTGTCTGGTTCCTCCCCCTGGACCTTACCGCCATGGGTGACCCTACCAGGAGTACATGACTCCCGACTGCTTCGCTCACAGGGTTCATTGGGAACACACAAGCCCACTCACCACAAGGTGACGATCCAGCGAGTGAGATTGAGCTCTGTACAAGCCCCCTAAACAGTTAAGTAACCACATTTTGCCACTTTTTTCTAAAAAAGGCAGGAAGTTGATTAGCAGAGTCATTACCTTCTCCTCTTCATTCTTCCATTTCTTAAAAGAAGGGAGAGAGTATGTCTCTGACATTTCCATTCTAGCTTCTCTGTGGGTGAAGACAAGTAAGTCTTGAAGGAAAATATGATTGACTTTTCTTGTCCCTCTTTGAGCAGGCTCCCTGAGTTAATCAGCATCCGGCTAGGTCTCAGGACTCATCTTCAGGTCCCCTTTACTGTGCCATGAACATGACCTGTATTTTATTTTATTTTATTTTATTTTATTTTATTTTATTTTATTTTATTTTATTTTATTTTATTATTTTATTTTATTTTATTTTATTATTTTATTTTATTTTATTTTATTTTATTTTATTTTTTTATTTTATTTTATTTTATTTTATTTTATTATTTTATTTTATTTTATTTTATTTTATTTTATTTTATTTTATTTTATTTTATTTTATTTTATTTTATTTTATTTTATTTTATTATTATTTTATTATTTTATTTCTTTTTTTTAATCTATTATTATTATTATATTATTTTACTTGGTTGCTGCCCAACTCCAACCACTCTGGTATTTCATTTACTCTATTGGTAAGTCCTCCAGCAAAGGAGATCGTTACCTTGTCGTGGTGCTGGAGCTTGAGCACCTCAATGAAACCATGAGCTAAACCGTGAAGGGACACCCAAGACGGGAAGGTCGTGGCAGAGAGGTCAGACTAAATACGATCCCTGGGGAAGGTAATGGCAACCCACCCCAGTATTCTTGCCGTGAAAACTAAATGGATCAGTACAACCAGAGATATGTCGGTATACCATCGGAAGATGGGACTCCCAGGTCAGAAGATGGTCAAAATGCTACTGGGGAGGAACAGAAGATACGTTCAACTAGCCCCAGATGTGATGACGCAGCTAGCTCAAAGCCAAAAGGACGGCTAGCGGCCGACGGTGCTGGTGGTGAACGACGAATCCGATGTTCTAAAGATCAACACGCCATAGGAACCTGGAATGTAAGATCTATGAGCCAGGGCAAATTGGATGTGGTTATTGGTGAGATGTCAAGATTAAATATAGACATTTTAGGTGTCAGTGAACTGAAATGGACTGGAATGGGCCACTTCACATCAGATGACCACCAGATCTACTACTGTGGACAAGAGGACCACAGAAGAAATGGAGTAGCCTTCATAATTAATAATAAAGTGGCTAAAGCAGTGCTTGGATACAATCCAAAAAACGATAGAATGATCTCAATTCAAATTCAGGGTAAGCCATTTAACATCACAGTGATCCAAATATACGCCCCAACCACAGATGCTGAAGAAGCAGAAGTAGATCAGTTCTATGAGGATCTGCAGCACCTACTGAATAATACACCAAAAAGAGATGTTATTTTCATTACAGGAGACTGGAATGCTAAGGTGGGTAGTCAGACGACACCTGGAATTACAGGCAAGCATGGTCTGGGAGAACAAAATGAAGCAGGACATAGGCTGATACAATTTTGCCAAGACAACTCACTGTACATAACAAACACTCTCTTCCAACAACCTAAAAGACGACTTTATACATGGACTTCACCAGATGGTCGACACCGAAATCAGATTGACTACATCCTTTGCAGCCAAAGGTGGCGGACATCTATACAATCGGTAAAAACAAGACCTGGAGCTGACTGTAGTTCAGATCACGAACTTCTTATTGCAAAATTTAGAATCAGACTAAAGAGAATAGGGAAGACCCACAGATCAGTTAGATATGAGCTCACTAATATTCCTAAGGAATATGCAGTGGAGGTGAAGAATAGATTTAAAGGACTAGATTTAGTAGATAGGGTCCCGGAAGAACTATGGACAGAAGTTCGCAACATTGTTCAGGAGGCGGCAACAAAAAACGTCCCAAAGAAAAAGAAAACCAAGAAGGCAAGATGGCTGTCTGCTGAGACACTGGAAGTAGCCCAAGAAAGAAGGAAAGCAAAAGGCAACAGTGATAGGGGGAGATATGCCCAATTAAATGCAAAATTCCAGAGGTTAGCCAGAAGAGATAAGGAATTATTTTTAAACAAGCAATGTGCGGAAGTGGAAGAAGACAATAGAATAGGAAGGACAAGAGACCTCTTCCAGAAAATCAGAAACATCGGAGGTAAATTCCAGGAAAAAATGGGTATGATCAAAAACAAAGATGGTAAGGACCTAACAGAAGCAGAAGAGATCAAGAAAAGGTGGCAAGAATATACGGAAGATCTGTATAGGAAGGATAATAATATTGGAGATAGCTTTGACAGTGTGGTCAGTGAGTTAGAGCCAGACATCCTGAACAGTGAGGTTGAATGGGCCTTAAGAAGCATTGCTAATAACAAGGCAGCAGGAGACGACGGTATCCCAGCTGAACTGTTTAAAATCTTGCAAGATGATGCTGTCAAGGTGATGCATGCCATATGCCAGCAAATTTGGAAAACACAAGAATGGCCATCAGATTGGAAAAAATCAACTTATATCCCCATACCAAAAAAGGGAAGCACTAAAGAATGTTCAAACTATCGAACAGTGGCACTTATTTCACATGCCAGTAAGGTAACGCTCAAGATCTTGCAAGGTAGACTCCAGCAATTCATGGAGCGAGAATTGCCAGATGTACAAGCTGGGTTTAGAAAAGGCAGAGGAACTAGAGACCAAATTGCCAATATGCGCTGGATAATGGAGAAAGCCAGGGACTTTCAGAAAAACATCTATTTCTGTTTTATTGACTATTCTAAAGCCTTTGACTGCGTGGATCATAACAAATTGTGGCAAGTTCTTGGTGGTATGGGGATACCAAGTCATCTTGTCTGCCTCCTGAGGAATCTGTATAACGACCAAGTAGCAACGGTAAGAACAGAGCACGGAACAACGGACTGGTTTAAGATTGGGAAAGGAGTACGGCAGGGCTGTATACTCTCACCCTACCTATTCAACCTGTACACAGAACACATCATGCGACGTGCTGGGCTTAAGGAATCCAAGACTGGAGTTAAAATCGCTGGAAGAAACATTAACAATCTTAGATATGCAGATGATACCCTTTGATGGCTGAAAGCGAGGAGGAGTTGAGGAGCCTTATGACGAAGGTGAAAGAAGAAAGTGCAAAAGCTGGGTTGCAGTTAAACCTCAAAAAAACCAAGATTATGGCAACCAGCTTGATTGATAACTGGCAAATAGAGGGAGAAAAAGTGGAGGCAGTGACAGACTTTCTATTTCTAGGCGCAAAGATTACTGCAGATGCTGACTGCAGCCAGGAAATCAGAAGACGTCTACTTCTTGGGAGGAGAGCAATGGCAAATCTTGATAAAATAGTTAAGAGCAGAGACATCACACTGACAACAAAGGTCCGCATAGTTAAAGCAATGGTATTCCCTGTAGTAACCTATGGCTGTGAGAGCTGGACCATAAGGAAGGCTGAGCGAAGGAAGATAGATGCTTTTGAACTGTGGTGTTGGAGGAAAATTCTGAGAGTGCCTTGGACTGCAAGAAGATCAAACCAGTCCATACTCCAGGAATTCTAATGCCTTTGACTGTGTGGATCATAACAAATTGTGGCAAGTTCTTGGTGGTATGGGGATACCAAGTCATCTTGTCTGCCTCCTGAAGAATCTGTATAACAACCAAGTAGCAACGGTAAGAACAGAGCACGGAACAACGGACTGGTTTAAGATTGAGAAAGGAGTACGGCAGGGCTGTATACTCTCACCCTACCTAGCAGCGCCATCAATCCAGCTTAAAGGTGTGTCACTAGAAAATGTCGACCACTTTTCTTATCTCGGCAGCCATCTATCTACAAAAGCCGACATCGACGCTGAAATTCAGCATCGCCTGAGCTCTGCGAGTGTAGCTTTCTCCCGAATGAAGCGTAGAGTGTTTGAGGATCGGGACATTCGCAGGGAGACCAAAATGCTTGTTTACAAAGCCATTGTACTACCAACCCTTCTGTACGCCTGTGAAACATGGACCCTCTACAAACGCCACCTCCAACTTCTTGAAAGATTCCATCAACGCTGCCTCCGAAAAATTCTGCAAATTACTTGGGAAGATAGGCGGACTAATGTTAGCATATTAGAAGAAGCGAAAACCACCAGCATTGAAACAATGATCATCCAACACCAACTTCGCTGGACCGGTCATGTTGTTCGAATGCCTGACCATCGTCTTCCAAAGCAGCTACTTTACTCCCAACTTAAGAATGGAAAACGGAATATTGGTGGACAGCAAAAGAGATTCAAAGATACTCTCAAAGCTAATTTTAAAAAAAATGTAATATCAGCATTGAGAACTGGGAAGCCCTAACTCATGAGCATTTCAATTGGGGGTCAGCCTTTATTAATGGCGCTATGGACTTTGAAGAAGCACGAATACAGGGTGAAAGGGAGAAAAGAGCTAAAAGGAAGGCACGTCAGGCAAGCCCTCATCATGACCGTCTCCCACCCGGAAACCTATGCCCTCATTGTGGGAGGTTGTGCGGATCCAGAATTGGCCTTTATAGCCACTTACGGATCCACTGTTAAAATTTTACCTTTGGAAGACAATCTTACTCGGCTACGAGTGATCGCCAATGACTCCAGGAAATAAAGCCAGACTGCTCACTTGAGGGAATGATATTAAAGGCAAAACTGAAGTACTTTGGCCACATAATGAGAAGACAGGATACCCTGGAGAAGAAGCTGATGCTAGGGAAAGTGGAAGGCAAAAGGAAGAGGGGCCGACCAAGGGCAAGATGGATGGATGATATTCTGGAGGTGACAGACTCAACCATGGGGGAGCTGGGGATGGCGACGGCCGACAGGAAGCTCTGGCGTGGGCTGGTCCATGAAGTCACGAAGAATCGGAAGCGACTGAACGAATAAACAACAAATTGGTAAGTCATGTATTTCCAAAGGCTTTGGGCAATTAACAATCAAGATAAGCATAAGTTAATAAACTCACAATAATATAAACAAAATTGACAACATCAAAATAATAATCAGAAAATATATCAAAGTATATGCCAAACAGATTCTTACTATATGTCCTCCTCCTGTGTTAGATGGAATAACCAGATCTTAATTGCTCTCCTGAAACCCAGGGGGTCTCTGGAGTTGTACATGGATGTACATGTCCTAATGACGTTGGTTGGTGGTCAAACACCTTGGCAAAGATGGTTGCCAAGGGGAAAGAGCATAGGCTGATGGATCCGTTGAGAAATACCCTCCAAGCACAATGTGGAAAGCAAGATGTAGCTGAAAGTATCATTTTTTATAGGGCAGAACGAACTCTAGTTAAGAATCTCATGAATGAAATGTTTATGACAATTGTGCTCCTAAGAGGCAGCTCTGACAAGTATAAGACTTTTCTTTTTCCATTTGGTCAAGTTGCTTGGAATAGCATAGTATGACAGCAGCAGGAACATCTAATCTCTGGGGAGAAAGAAACCATGTGTGCGGGGAGGGGCTGTTTTTCTGTGGGGTTATCATAGAAACGTTAAAGAGCAACAGTGGAAACTTAGTGTCTTGGTCAGTTCCAACTTTAAAAAAATGTTTGTTGTAAACTTCTTTGGAGGCTAGCTGTTAGGCCCCAGAATGGGATAATAGCATGTTAAAGTAGGAAGTGGGAAATGTGCAAGCCCCCATTGTTGCTGAATTGTAACGCAACAATTCTCAACAGGATGGCCAATGAAGAGATACTGGGAGCTGTGGATCACACTGTCTGGAGGAGTGGGCGGACAATAGAGGAGGCATACTTACTTTCCCTTCCATTGAGATGAATTGAAATTGAGGAAAGAAAATGAGCAAAAATAATATATAAAAATGCCCTGCCTTCCTTCCCACCAGTAGGAATCTGGAAGGGATTCACTTGATGGTCACACCTCAGATTCCCCCTTGTCCAAGCTGAAAAGACTAGTCTGCTGTCAAGCTTGCTGTCATGGAAGCACCCTGGTTTACATCTGACTACTGCCTCATTGATATCAGTAGGAAACACACTGGCGTATAGCAAGAGTGCAGAACCTAATTTTGCCTGGTGGCTGGACTGATTCTGGGCAGTTATGTCAGGAGTTCATCTCTGCTGTCGGCCACACTAAATTAAAGCAGAAATATCCAATTGCAGGCATGGGGTCTTCATCATGCTTTCCCTCATATAGACCCATCTATTGTCACCAATTTACCAACTAGACTGAGTTGAGCAGTTAGTATTTATATGTATGAAGCTTCAAGATCAGAGTAAACAATGAAAGTTATAAACCTACATTTGTTTCTACATGTCCTGGATGTATGGAGAAATGAAAACAAATAATACTGGAGGTGTTATAAAGATCTGCTGTATAACTCTCCATTAAGTTCACTCCATTCCTATCCTTGCACGTTATAGCTCCTCGACACCATTCCATAACTCACACTCTTTCTCACTTTCCCTTGCTCTCTGTTTTTCTCACATACACAACTACAATCACCCCATTAAACAATTGTCAGTAAAGGCTATTCTAAAGCAATTTTTCAGTGGGTGGTCATAGAGTTAGATGGAAGTCTTAGCCCTGTGCTGCACCATGGACAAGAGATTATTTTAAAGCTCTATGGAGGGTGGTGGAAAAAATCTCTGTTGATCAGAGATGAAAACTTCCTTTCCCTGTAAGTCAGAGGGCGGGTGGGGTCTGTTGGGGAAAGGCTCAGGCCCTGGGAAAAATGGGGCAGAATCTCTCAAAACTATTGGCAGAATGGATGGGGCATCTTTTTCCGTATCTACAGTATACCAACATGCTTTTGCTTTTATTAATTATATACTTCTGGACCATAAGGAAGGCTGAGCGAAGGAAGATAGATGCTTTTGAACTGTGGTGTTGGAGGAAAATTCTGAGAGTGCCTTGGACTGCAAGAAGATCAAACCGGTCCATACTCCGGGAAATAAAGCCAGACTGCTCACTTGAGGGAATGATATTAAAGGCAAAACTGAAGTACTTTGGCCACATAATGAGAAGACAGGATACCCTGGAGAAGAAGCTGATGCTAGGGAAAGTGGAAGGCAAAAGGAAGAGGGGCCGACCAAGGGCAAGATGGATGGATGGTATTCTGGAGGTGACGGACTCAACCATTGGGGAGCTGGGGATGGCGACGGCCGACAGGAAGCTCTGGCGTGGGCTGGTCCATGAAGTCACGAAGAGTCGGAAGCGACTGAACGAATAAACAACAAACAATTATATACTTCAACTCCAGCATACCGTTAAGTCTTCTTCCAGCCTGGTTCCTTCCCCATATGTGGCAAGAAACACTTCCCATCATCCCCAGCCAGCAAGCCACGCTGGCTGGACATGGAGGACATGGAGGACCTTCGTCTGCCTGGAAGGCACTGGTTGGAAAGAGCTAAGCTGGGTCTGAATAACTCTCACTAGCCATTTCTACTTGGCAGTGGCCCTCACAACTCCTTTAGTATGGAGAAACCAAAAAGAACTCTACCAAGATAAATTATTCCTTTTCCCCAGTGGGCTCATATTAACTTTTAAACCTCAGTAATATGCCTGTTGGTAAACAATTAGCCAAAAAAGAGCTTAAGAATGTTGTAACTAGAGTTTTCACATTTCTGGACAGCCCTGCTGATGATGAAACATTCCCCCTTTAAAATCATACAGGAGAAGGAGAGCTGGGTGCAATCAAGGGGCCTTGACTTGTAATAAGCAAATGGAGCATTATGAAATGTGTGGAGGGGAAGGCAAACTTCAAAACAATGTAACGGAAAATGGCTGCCACTCCTAAGGTAACTACATCCCTCTTTATTAAAAACAGACTGAAATAATAAGTTCTTTTTTTCCTAGCTCACTGATAGCCACCATATAATATCACTCTGCTCGTGCAAGTAACCTGCTTGCAAACATTTCCCAGCCAATCAGTCAAAATCTTTAACCACATAAAAGTCTGTTGGGGACAAGGATTTTTTTATTATTATTTTTTATAAATGGTGACCTGCCCAAGAAGACTCAAAAACAACAATATGCCTCATTACTTACAGCTGAACAGACTCTGCTTTTTACATCACTAGAAAGCTCCCAAACACATCCTGAGACATAAATCAATTATATAAAATAGCCACAAACATCAAGTGAAACAATAAAATAAGAAAAGGTCATAACAGCGACAGGCCAATTGTGAATACCAGCAGTCAAGATTGGTCAAAGGCTGATGCAGGGAGCAAAGACATCAAAGGAACAGATGAGATTCTTTTCCTAAGAACCCGCATTGGCTTCTAAGCCGACAACTGATTTCTGCTTTCCCCGCCCCCCCCCCTCCACTTTCCTTTTTTTGGTTTGCTGAGCTTGCCTTAATGTTTCTTGGTGAAATCTTCATTATTAGTGCTCTCTGTTTATAAAATCTTTAGAAACGTTCTTTCCCGGAGTGTAGTACTGTATTTATGTCAGATTGCCTTGTGTCTTGAAAACCGGCAGTATTAAAACCTATTTTGTTTAGAGAAGCCACTCCTAACCTGCTGTCTTCCGGGATTTCTATACTAGCGATTTATAGCATCACCCAACCATTGCTATGGAGATAAATCACTAATACCGACAGGATCTGTATTGCCATGGAGAAGCCCGAGTGACGTTATTAAAAACGCGTACTTCTGGAAATGCTCTTGACAATTACGCTACCATTCCCATAATCTGCCAGGTGACATAGCCTATCCTACAGACCCTACTGGAAGGCACTAGAGTTGGGGAAGGCTGCTGAGCGGAGAGAATATCAACTGCCCCCTTAATGGAGAATTGTATTCAAATTGGGAAGATTTGGTTTTAATTCTGCAATCATTATGCTTTGGTCAAGCCATCCTTTCCGTGGGAACATTCATATTTATGCAGAGCTTCCCCCTGCAGCTGAGAGGGAGGATGATTGATGCATTCCTTGGTGTGCACAGATGGGATCCTTCTCTTTAAATGTGGTAATGTCCAACATCATTTTGAGCTGGAAAACAAATGAAAACAGCAGTGTAGGCCCTAACAGAAGCTTAATGCATTTTTCTTTAAAGAAGAAAAACTATGATCCTAACACACACACCCAAAAAAAAATCTGGAAAAGGAACCTCTCCCCCCCGATACATGTTGCAGTCCTGCCCATTTTGCCCCATTGTTCCCCTACTGCATCACTTACCCCCACCATAAGTTGTATGGCTCTTAGGCTCCATGTGGTTTGCTGGCATGTGGCCTATGTCATAAACGCCATGCATTGATGGCATTATTGTGCTGTAAATAATACATGATGTGACATCATGCCCCTGCTCTTCTGGGTGATGTTACTGTTCTTCCATGTTTCAGTTGAGTGTCATATAATCGCTAAGGTGTTGGTCTAAGGCCCAAGATCAAGTCTACTATGAATCATGAAAAGTCCCTGGTGAGTCTGTGTCTGTCTCAGCACAACCTACCTCACAGGATTGCTATTGGAGGCAGTAAAATGGTGGGAGATTCCCATATAAATCATCATAAGCTCTCAGAGGACGGGCACAATATAAATATAACAAATAAATATACAAACTATTATGCAACCTGATAATTTTTTCATTACTGCAATTTGCAATTCAATTCCTAATTCAAACCCTACATTTTATTTATTTATTTGTTTATTTATTTATTTTCTATCCCACCTTTATTATTTTTATAAATAACTCAAGGCGGCGAACATACCTAATACTCCTCCCTCCTCCTATTTTCCCCACAACAACCACCCTGTGAGGTGAGTTGGGCTGAGAGAGAGTGACTGGCCTAAGGTCACCCAGCCGGCTTTCATGCCTCAGGCGGGACTAGAACTCTCAGTCTCCTGGTTTGCCATTGGCTCCTTCCTAGGGCTGAGAGAGAGAGTGACTGGCCCAAGGTCACCCAGCCGGCTTTCATGCCTCAGGTGAGACTAGAACTCTCAGTCTCCTGGTTTGCCATTGGCTCCTTCCTAGGGCGGAGAGAGGGTGACTGGCCCAAGGTCACCCAGCCGGCTTTCATGCCTCACACGGGACTAGAACTCTCAGTCTCCTGGTTTGCCATTGGCTCCTTCCTAGGGCTGAGAGAGAGTGACTGGCCCAAGGTCACCCAGCCAGCTTTCATGCCTCACGCGGGACTAGAACTCTCAGTCTCCTGGTTTGCCATTGGCTCCTTCCTAGGGCTGAGAGAGAGAGGGACTGGCCCAAGGTCACCCAGCCAGCTTTCATGCCTAAAGCGGGACTAGAACTCCCAGTCTCCTGGTTTGCTATTGGCTCCTTCCTAGGGCTGAGAGAGAGAGGGACTGGCCCAAGGTCACCCAACCAGCTTTCATGCCTAAGGCAGGACTAGAAGTCACAGTCTCTTGGTTTCTAGCCTGTTGCCTTAACCACTAGACCAAGCTGGCTCTCTACATGTTTGTTTGGGTGTGCTTTGTCCACTCAATATGTATAAACATCACATGCACACATGCATCGACACATGGTAAACAAAATCCCAGTTGTCCATGATGGGCATGGCAGAATGAGTAGTTTTAGCTCACCAATAAAAGCAACAAGGTTAGGGATGTAAACAGATGCACAACTGAGTGGATTTGTTACTGCAATGTAAGTTAAATTGGTACATCCAGGGAAAAAGGCAATTGGATAGCGATGGTGATGCTCATTTTGCTGCTGTTCCACCACTCCACTGCTGTGAGCTGAAAAATTGTTCTTACTCAAGTTGATCATTCACATGTCCCACTGCTCCAGCTTGCAGAAATGCTCTGATTGCTGCTGCCAATGTTTCTGAGAACAGGGAAAAGGTAAGTGTTCACTTTGGAAGCCGTTTCCAAAGACAGATTCCTCAAGGGATTGCCTATTCCCACCTCGCCCTCCGCTACGGGAGAACCCTGTGGTGCCCTGAGGTGCGGTGAGTGCTGACCTAAGGGTGGGGGGCACTTTTAGGAATGATGTCCCAGGGCCCTTGCTGAATGTCTGCTCGGTCTTGGGGGGACAGTGAATAAAAGATAATAAAAAATGGCTTCCAGTGCAGAAGCAGCTGCTTTTAGCAGGTGTTCTTCTCTGTGCTGACGTATGAATTCACACTGAATTTATTATTATTATTATTATTTTTCTTTTGGGGTGAACTTAGGCTGACCATATTTCAGGATGGCAAAACGGGACGGGGTCTGAAAACCCCGCCCCCGGTCTGCACGATTGGCTCCTGCCTGCAAACCCCACCCCCCGGTCTGCACGATTGGCTCCCGCCTGCAAACCCCGCCCCCGGTCCGCGCTCCGGCTCGGATCCTCCTTCCACGCCATTCCCGCCAGGTTGGACAAAATTGAGATTTTTATGAAAACAACGGGACGGTTGAAAAATGCTTAAAAAATGGACTGTCCCATTCAAAACGGGACGTATGGTCAGCCTAGGTGAACTGCTCTTTGTACTGCTTAATGCTATAAAAATATACACATTCAACAAATGTCTAAGAAGAGATAGAAAGAAAGGAGGAGCTCTTGCAGCTACTGATGCAAGAGGGATGAATTTTGATACAGCGACTGGTGGATTAAGGGTGTCTGGGTGGCAGAATGAAAGGGGGGGAGAGAGGATTGCAGCAAAAGCATGGTTTCTCTTCAGATTGTATTCAACTTTTACCAAAGTTTAATTTTTTTCCTGGAGTCCTAAGATCTACCAAGTGGAGACTGTTACAATATATGTACTTTTTGAATTCAATAATTTGGAGCCAGAGCTTCCTGTGGAAAATGGCTGACTGAACAACTTTGCCTGTGAGCTGCACGGGCAGAGCTGGCAATGTGGAGTTTTTTTCTGGGCACAGACTGGTCTTTCTGTAGCCCCAAGTGCTTTTCCGGATTAAGGAAAACACTAAGAATCGACCCATTTGTCCTGCAGATGGTGAGTTGCAGCCAGGAGACCGTAAACAGTGTTTGTGACAGTGTTTGTGATCGAGCGGTAAGACTTCACTCGGAGGCTGGGATTTAATCTTGTCTAATCCACATTCGCATTCCCTTATTAAAGGGAACTAAGTCGTCGCCTTTCCATATCTTAAACACCCAATTTGTTTTTAAGTTCTGTATCTTAAGAGAAGCTTTTTGCAGTAAGAAGAAGCGGAATCTCTCGGTAATTATAATTATTTTTGGAACTTCTTAATTAAAAAAAAAGTTTTGGCTTTCTTCCCCACCTGGGTTATATCTAAAGTGATACTGTAATATTGCCTTTCTGTTGTTATCTTTTTTTGGCTAAATTCTAAGGATGAAGTGTTTTCTCTTCTAGTATCTATTATTATTTTAAAAAGTACTTTCTGTTTACTTTTTTTTTACTCTCTGCCTGAATATTGTCTTTTATTAATTTTGGATTAATTCATTAACCTCTATCTTTGTGAGTTAACTTTTTAGGGTGTGCTATAATTTACTGTTTGAATAATGGAAGAGTTTAAAGAAGATTTAAGAAAATTACAATGTCAGCAAGAAAATAGCCTATTAAAGTGCTGTAAAAATATTATACAGATTATTTGGGACATTAGAAATGAGATCTTGGTTAAAATAGAAAATAATATGAGAGACAAAGAAAACATGGGAAAAGATGGCGTTTTTGTTGTTGTGGATGAAGACGAAGAGCTCTCAGCTGATAACTTTGGACTGATGTTTAATGTTTTGACTGTTGCGACCAATGTTTTGGAAAAAAAATATGTGCTGTGGAGGAGTTTCTTTTCTCTTTCGCTGTAAAATTTGTATTCTGTGAAGTTATTGTACATCTCTCAAAAAAAAAAGTGCAGTGGGTTTGATGTCAAAATGTTTGCATGCTCTGGTATATTTTGAGAAAGGGTAAAAACTAAGAATATTTAATTGGATTGATAATGAGGTTGATCTGACTTGCAGGATTTTTGATTTCTAAGACTTAAAAGATATTTTGTATTTTGTATTCTGGTAATATTTTATATTGTTTTTTAAGTATAATTGGATTGATAAAGAGATTAATATGATTGTTTCATAGGGTTGTAGATTTGCAAAGTTTAAAGGATATTGATAAGATACAATGTTCTACACTGTCTTTAAGATCTAATAGAGTTAAAATTGTATATTACAAAGGTAAAAGATTTATCTGTTTTCATTAAAAATGCTTTATATTGTCTGTGAAATCTAATAGAGTTAAGATTGTTTGTTAATTTTTTAATCAATTTTGGATTGATTTCAACCTCTATCTTTGTGAGGGACATTAGAGATGAGATTTTGGTTAAAATGGTAAATAATATGAGAGATGAAGAAAATATGGGAAAAGGTGGTGTTTTTGTTGTTGTGAACGAAGAGGAAGGGCTCTTGGCTGAGAACTCTGGACTGATGTTTAATGTTTTGACGGTTGCGATCAATGCTTTGAAAAAAAAATGTGCTGTGGGGGAGTTTCCTTTCTCTTTCGCTGGAAACTTTTTTTTCTTCTTTGCTGGAAACTTTGTACTCCGTGAAGTTATTGTACATCTCTCAAAAAAAAAGGTGCAGTGGGTTAGATGTCGAAATGTTTGCATGCTCTGGTATATTTTGAGTTAAGATTGTTTATTATAAAGGCAGAAAATTTATTGATTTTTTTATAATTTGATGTGTAGTATGTAGACAGAAGTATATAGAATAGTAGTAAAAGAGGGGAAAATAAAAGTATTAAATGGATTAATTTTAAAAGGAAGGGAGTGAAGTAAAAAATTACATATATGCATATATATATATTATGTAAGAGGAAGGAGCAGGTCTATTAGAGATTTATATATTGGAGGGATTTATAGAAATAATGTGATTAAGGTTTGACTTAGAGGAGGGGTTTGTTTGTGGAAATTGCTGTATATTCTTGCTGTGAAAAGCGGGAAGCTACCTGTTTATACAATAATATAATAATAATTATAGGGGCATGGTGGCTCAGCGGGTAAGACGCCAGGCTTGTCGATCGGAAGATTGCAAGTTCGGCGGTTCGAATCCCTAGCCTTGCGTGTGGAGTGAGCTCCCGCACTCGCCCCAGCTCTTGCCAACCTAGCAATTTGAAAGCATGCAAATGCAAGTAGATTAATAGGTACCACTTCGGTGGGTGGGTAACAGTGTTCCGCGCGCATCATGTAGTCACATGACCATGGAAGCGTCTTCGGACAACACTGGCTCTTCGGCTAACAAACGGAGATGATCACCGGCCCCTAGAGTCGGACACGACTGCACAACTGTGCGGAGGGAACCTTTACCTTTACCTTTACCTTACCTGTTTATATGTAACTTTTTTCTTTTTCTTTTTGCACTTTTAATGTTTTTCCTTTTGTATGTAGTGTTTTTTCTTTTTTTTTGTAGTTTTTATCTTTGTTCTAAATAAAAATAAAAGATAAGTACCAAAAAAAAATTATAATTTGGAGCCCAAACATTTGGTAGCAGAACTGAATGGAAGTCAGATGGATATCCACTCCAGGTGACTACCATTTGCTCCATTTCAACAGTACAACTGCCCATGTGGAAAGAAGATTTTGTCGCTCTGTGTGTGTCTGTGTCTGTGTGTAAAGATGACTATATAAATCTTTCTTATCTGTTGCTGTTGTGAGACTGTATCTTTTGCCAAACAGCTACAATCACCAGTAGATTGAGATCTACCTTCATCCTACTCCTGTTCAATAGTTTCAACTTGTTGGAGTACTATTGTTTCATTGTCCCGGTTTGTACTGAATGAAAAATAACAAGTATTTTTAGAGTGCAGACAAATTTGCTACCCTTAAAGCGTTTAATAAGCCATTTATTCCTGGACAAACTATGAAGTCAATGTCACTGATAAAAGGGGGTAGAAGGAAGATACTGTATGTTATAACCAATAGCACTGAGTGTTCCCATTGACATTTCCTCAAACCCATAACTAATCATCAACAATTCTCAATAAGCATTTGGGGAGCGCTGTTTCTACTGCAGTGAGAAATTATACAAATCATTTGGTTGAAAGGAAAAGGCATCCTTGGGGTAAAATGTGTATTGTTTTTTTTGGCAGAAAATTATATGACCCCATGTCATTTGATATGATGATTGCTTTGGCAAATGAACCCCCCTTTTAAATAAAAACAGAGAGAAATGTTAAAAGTGAAAAGGATTGTATAAATCTGTTCCAAGGAAAGGTGATGAGAAATATTATTGTTTTCTTCCATACTATTTATTGTCTGAACTTAATTGTAGTGTAGATGATGATGATGATGATGATGATGATGATGATGATGATGATGGTGGTGGTGGTGATGGAGATGATGATGATACTTGTATGCCGCCTGATTCCCAATTACTTTGGGCAGCTTACAACAAGAAAAGTTCAGGAGTTACAGCCAGCAGCAAAATACATTCACATTTGTCTTCAGTTGTTCTAAAATTCCATCATTTACCATCTCCAAATAAGGCTAGGAAAAGCCTGTCTAAAACCCTGGTGAGCCACTGACTTGGTTCAAGGCAGATTCCTCTTTTCCTAGAATCACAAATCACTTTATGCAGAAGGAAGATCTGCATAAATCTAGAATGTAATCTTTGGGTGATTTGCACTAGATCAAAAATCCCAATTGTTTACTAATAGCAGTGCCCAAAAGAGGGAAGGGGGAGTAAACAGGACTAAAACCTGGCTCAGCATGTTCTTAGAGTTAGTCTTTGCTTTAATTCTAAATGCATGGATTTAGACATGCAACAGTGCAGTTTCAGCACTTGGGTAATAAGATCCATCCCACTCACTGTGGCCTTGCAATCATGATCGAACAACAGCAGCAACGATATAAATAGACTGCTGGTGCCATTTTTTCCCCCTTTAAATGAGGAAATGCTTCATCATCAGCTGGGAAAAGCGCCCTGTGCAGCTTTGCTTAATGCTCCCTATGTCACGGAAAGAAAAGCAATGAGTGCAACCGCGGTTGCTACACCTTAAGCAACTGCAGTGTGGCCACTTTCGACAGATTGAGCAGTGTTTCCAATGCTTTCAAGCAGGATATCACACTTGAATAGGTTGACCATACATCCCAATTTGAACGGGACAGTCCCGTTTTTTCCCCTTTTCTCAACCGTCCCGTCATTTTAACATAAATGCCGGTTTTGTCCCATTTTTCAGGAACAGAAGGAGGCGGAGTAGCCGACCAGAGGGAACCCGGAGGAGGAATCACCCCCGCCCACCAGCGCATGGCAAAGGAGGTGGGAGAGGCGGGCCCAGCACCCCAACAGGCGGAGGCGATTCGCCTTCCGGGTTCCCTCCAATCAGCTGCTCCGCCCCCACCCATTGCGCTGCCCGCCCCTCCCCTCCCGCACACTGATAGGCGGAGGCGAACCCCCCGCCCCCCCAACCAGCCGCTCCGCCCCCACCTGTTCCTCTTGTCCCGTTTTTGTCTCAAGGAAATATGGTCAGTCTACACTTGAATCACTCAGAATGGGGCATCGCAAGAATGCCCTCCAAAGGTTCCCATTCACAAAAGCTGTGTGCACCCCTTCAAAGTGTTGGAATCCAGCAAATCAAGCATGCTTCATTAGCATATGGGTGATTGCTCTAGGAGGCAAACTCTGTGCTAGAGGAAGCTGCTTGTTGCCCCTCCCACTTCCTCTTCTCTCTCTCTGATTCTTCCACCAATGGGGTAGGACACACATGCCTTAGCTCCTTCCATGGAGAAGCCATGTGCTAGGCCTCAACTCCAGAGGCTTTTCCCCTTTCTCCACGCAGCCTCTAGCGGCAAACAGGGCCAGAGGTATACAGTTTAGGGAACAGAAAGAAGAACTGAAACCAATTTTCTACTGAAATGGCTGTACCTGGACCGAATAAATGTAAGAACTCTTTTGTACTTACTTTTTTTACCTGCAATGTCTAAGCGTGTGTTTCTTTATGCTTGGGTGGTCTAAAAGTGTAAGAATAAGAACCTGAATCTCTCTAACATGCTCACAGGCTGTGTTTTTTAAACAATATTCTTTTTCTGCACATGAGTTTACACAACATTAAGCTCTGCTCCATTCACTGGTTCTAACAGGCCACTGAATGATCTTTACAAAGGAGAGCTTCACCCGCTGGATATTTTGAGTGAAGCATCCCCTCAAAGCTATTCATGAAGCAGCATGGCCCCCCTGCTTCTAAGAGTGAAGCAATTGTGTCAACCACCATTCCCCCCCTAGCAATTTATAGCATCTTCATAACATCACATTAGTGAAGTGATATAAAGCCTCTCCTCATTACTGTTCATTTGGCACAGTGGTGGTTGGATGACTAGAAGATGCTGTAAATCACTCCTGGGGAAATGACCTAAGTCACTTTGCCTGGGCCTAATTTTAATGACCTCTAATCGCATGCATTTAGTACCATTGATTTATTTATCATATATGTGTACCATAAACCTGTACATGCTTATTTCAAAGTTCCACAGTTTTTAATGGAGCTTTCATTATTGTTACTATTGCAACCCTAAAAATCAGATAAGAAAGGTACCTATGAAAACAGGCACAGCTGTATGCAAAAGCTTAGGAATGCATGTTTCAATGAATCCCTATGTGAACAGAAACTGACACAACTTCTACATGGTAGAAAGTTAAAGATGACATCTTTCTGCAAATTTAAATGCATACTTATTATTTATGTGCATTATTTACAGATTCATAATAAGAAAACAGTGAATATGACAGGTGCAGAAGATTGGATACTCTTTCAGTTAGTGCAGTGTTTTTCAACCTTGGCCACTTTAAGATGTGTGGACTTCAATTCCCAGAATTCTCCAGCCAGCATGCTCGCCAGGGAGTTCTGGGAGTTGAAGTCCACACATCTTAAACTTGTCAAGTTTGAGAAACACTGAGTTAGTACTTTGAAATACCTTCTTTGACAGAAATAAAAGCTTCCAGGCATTCCCTGTAGCCAGCTAAGTGTCTTTCTATTCTTAATTTTGGATTTTTTTCTCACTCATCCTTGTAAACATTTTCTATCTGAGAAATATTCTTAGGTCTCCTTGCATTCATTGCATGTTTGAGATCTCCCTAGAGATTTTCAATAATATTCAACTCTGGGCTATAAAGGCCATTCCAAAACCTTTATCTTTCTTTCCTAAAAGTATTTTATAGTTGATTTGGAGATATGTTTTGGATCATCCTGATGAAATGTCCCAATCAGGCAAGCATTGTAACAATAAAGAAGAATGGAAATGGGGCTTCATGTGCCAGAGCACTGTATGGAGCACCGTTTTAAAATAGGAAAAGAGAAGATGATGACAAGAAGGAATGGCCACTGACCCACAAGCAAAGGCATTATTCCTCATTTTGCTTCAACTTCATCCCATTCCCTTAACAAACAGGGAAACTGCTCACCATCAGTTTTTATTGGTTGGGCAAATGACTGAGCCTTAGTCACATTCTCGTGTATTAAAATGAACGGTCTTGCATTCCCATTTAAATTATAGGATGTGTTTCCAATTTCTATGCAAGCAAATACATTTCAACATGCAAATCTGAACCCTCTTTTGTCCTCTATTTTGGTGATGCGTCTCCTGCCTCCCCCTCCCCCATAGTTATGCCCTGTTATTTATAACAGTCTCTTCCCAAGGAAACTTGGTGGCAAGTTTACAGAGGTCTTGTGATGAATCTGCATTGCATGACATAAAATTGAGCGATTTAAGCCAACTGCTGCAGTTGTGCTGGTATTTATTCAGTGATCTTATTCTTTTGAAGCTACCCTGCACTTCTTTCTAAACTGAAAAATGGGCAAAAATGAAATATGTAATAAGTGGGGGGATTAAAGTGGCTAGTAAACTACTATCAACCTAGATAATCTTAACTATATTTGAGGTAGAATTTAGTGAAACATTGGTGACAGCTGGGACCGTGGGTAAATTATTCAACACCCATGTGCAAAAATGCGTCTTATAAGTACATGATTATAATGACAAATGTAGCAGACATTAAAAGGTTATAAACTATGGTTATAAGCATCCTATTGAAGGGTCAGACTCAGTAGTGATCTACTGCAATTGATTAACAATTTTTCAAACTCTTTATTAACCATTAATCAGTCCTTTATAAACTATTTATAAGAGGTACCTCTGTGAAATCTCGCTGAGTGATATAATTCTACATTGTGTGCAGAAAAAAAATGGTCAGGGAAGCAGCGGTCACAACGGGACTTGAGTGACCCAGGTAACCTCAGTGGTTTAACCAGTGGTTGTCCCAACAAAAAACAATTGACTCTAACTAGAAAATGGGTGCCCCGCAAAGTATATTTCTAGCAGGCAAGTTCTGTAGCACAGCTGATTTAAAATAGAACCACAACATGGGAGAAATTAGTAAACGGTGTCTGGTTGTGCATGTGGAAAGCTCAGCTCCACAATACAGCCAGCCCTTTCAAATATCTGTCTGAACATGCATCAGTGAGACTCTAGCTGCATTTCCTTGAAAGCTTTCCACGTATATGACATGTACGTGGAGGCAGGAGTTGGACCACGCTTGTTGGACTTAATCCTTGTATCTACAGACAGAGATCCTGTGGCTCTTCAGATTTCGATTGAACCAAACTCCCAGAATTCCTCATAACTGTCTCCGTTACCTGGGACTTGAACTTTAGCAATACATGGAGACTCAGAGGTTCCCTGTTTTAAGAACTTGACATCTTCCTTAGAAAGAACAAACCTGTATCCCCTTTGTGATGTGTGCTTGCATGCAGGTGTTGGGAACAGAGCCAGTTTGGTTTATTGGTTAAGTTGCTGGATTTGAAACTGAGACTGTGAGTTCTAGTCCTCTCGTAGGCATGAAAGCCGGCTGGGTAACTTTGGGCCAGATTATTTAAAACAAACGAACGAATCAGCATCTGCTAAACAGCAGAGAACAAATCTGCCCAGCAGCCCAGGCAGAAACCCCCAGGACATTGATTAGCCACTGGAGGGAAGGGGTCATGCCCGGTACTACAGCCAATCAGAGCTGGGGCTGCCAGCTTTGTGCTAAACCATACATTATGGCTTTACAAACCACAGAGGCTGGGTTCACACACTGTGCTAACTGAAAACCAAAGAACCACATTATGGCATAGTATGCATGAACCCAGCCACGGCCTCCTTCATAAGCCATGGCTGACTTCACAGACCACATAAGCAAGGTTCTTTTTAATGACTTGTTGAATAAGTCATGATTCAGACTTAACATTAAAATAACTGAGTGCACTCCTCATGCCACATAATGTTAGCCAACAGTGAACCAGCCATAGACGTCCATAGTGAGTAATGATATCAAAGTAACATGTGCTTCATGACATCATCACCCAAATAATGCAGTTGTGTACTTGCCCCATGATACCATGTGGAATGTGCTGTCATTTGCCCCCCAGGGCCCCATTTTCCCTGCAGCCCAAGCTGTTGCAGTACTTCAGGATCTTTCACAGAAGACCTTATGTTCTCTTCACCGGCTGCCTGATGCTTTCTCTAACTGGGTTGCAACTGAGGACCTTTTGGAAGCCAGGCACTTGCCCAGCCCCAGAAATGTGCCCCCTCCAAGCGATTGTTAGTTCAGTTCTCAGCTAGGGAGACCGCCAGTGTGTTATGCAAATTGTGTCCTTAGAGATGGTTACCAGAGAAACCAGAAATTAAAATGGACTTTTCCAAGATCAAGTAAACTCAGTCTGACAGAATGGAAATGTCAATTTCCTATGAGAAAGAGCAGACATTTTACAGCTTCTTTTCTAGCAGTGGTGGACAATTTTTTCCCCTCTTGGTGCTGTATTTTCCTTTTTTAAAAGTATGTATGTATGTATGTATGTATGTATGTATGTATGTATGCATGTATTTCAGTCTCAGGACTTCATTGCTTGATTCATGATAAGATTACTGGAGGATGTGACAGGCCAAAATTACTGGTCCCCTTTCTCACTCTGTTCGAGGCTTGGGTGGTGGTGGTAGTAAAGCAAAATAGGTACTGTACCTCAAGACTTCCAGGGGGGTTCATAGACCTATTTTATCCCTTCCCTCCCTTGAGGGTTAAATAAAAAAAGGATACTCCTGAAAAGCAGCAATTTGCTGGCACCTCTGAATGGATGGGGTCCTGAGGGCTGAAAAAGGGTGGGGGAGTTGCCTGCTGCCTGCGGGGTATTCACCCCTGAATGTTAGAAACATTTTTTCAGGGCACTTGACTAGGCTTATGACACCATGGTTGTAATTCAGAATCATAAGCAAATCGACTAAAAAGGCTCCACATATTGACACTGACTACTTAATATCTGTATATGAAGATGCCACTTAAGGCAGGACCTTTCTGAAAAACATTGCAACTTTGCATCTCTGCTACAGTTTGGAACCCAGAATGGAATTATATCTGTTTAGCTTTGTTTCATCAACTTCGCTGATGAGGAAGCCTCCACAGTGACTACTTAAGTACTAATGGCATTAAAGGGGCTGAGCAAATAATTCTTTCCAGCAGGAAGGTGTTGGGATCAATTCCATGGAGCCTGTGATCCTCAGGGGAGGAGGACATTAGGCCTGGCTGAAACTGGGGACTTCTGTTCTCTTTCCATAGCACTTGGGAGGAAAAACAAAACTGAGGTAATGAAAACCACACACGGGAAATGCTTTATTATTTCATCATCCTCACCTATGGAGACCTGGCACTGCTCTGTGGTTAGGAAGTATGTCTCCCTTCCCTCCCAACCCCCCACACGGTTATATAAGGCCAACACTTTGTCATTTCCTGTCAGGGCATTCCAAAGGAACTTGCTCTCTTTTTCTCCTCACTTCCTCCTTTCCTTTTGATCTTCCCCTTAGTGAAAGGCCTCAACTACCAGGCAATATTTGTTTAGCTATAGGAGGCAATGGGCAGGTTGTGTTGGCAATTTGAAGGTAGGGGGCACCAAAGACCATCCTAAATCCACCTCATAATCCTTCTGTTACAAGGATCTGGTAAGATAGGTCAGCATGATTATCCCTCCTAATCCAGGTGGAGAATTACTTTCCTAAAACCACGGAATGAGTTCATGGCAAAGGGAAGACCTTCCTTGTTCAGACAATTCCAGACTTTTTTAACCAGGATGCCTTCCTGATACGTTGAATATGAAGTCAACTCTGTGAATTCCTCAGTGAGGGGAATTGATGTTCACACATCTGGTTGGGGAAGATTGGTCTAACAATACAGGTGTTTGCCTGCAGACAGTTAGAACTAGCTGGAGTAAGGAACATGGAAGCATACACAAACATGGTGTTTGGTAAGAAGGTTATAAGTATATTTGGCTGAACATATTTGCACTGAGACTAAGAACATTAATAAGGCTAAACATCTAAAGATCTTTGCAAGAAGCTGGGAATGTGGAGCACATTCTTCTTCACAGACCAATCTACTTCTACCCTAGCAATAACCATCAGTAAATACAGTGGGATTTTCTTCTGCATAAAGCTGCGCAGAGCCGCTTGATATGACCATATTTCCCCAGGATGTGATTCTAAATATGTTCACTGGAAAAAAATCCTCATGCATTTCGTGAGAACACTTCTTCATAATTCTTGTTTACTAAGTAATCCCTCTCTGGAATGCTCTGGATTCTGTGCCTGGAAAATGTATTTTCTGTTAGATGCTGGCAGAGATGCTCTTCCTATCACTTCATTTTATCAGCATTCTTAGGTTGGAACATCAAATCTTTCCTTAATTGGTAATTTCATGTCACTGTGAAACTGTTCTTTTTTTCTAACACTGCTAGAAAGGGGCAAGATTATTGCATACAAAAGCATACCACTTTCTAACCCAGAGCCTTTTCCACTAGCATCTAACCCTAGTACAAATTCACTCTGATAGCAACTGTTTGATGCTTTGGTCTTGTCCCCAGCCCGTGAATGACACAGGATCAAATCATCCTGAGCTGAACTGGTGTTACAATTAGCATTTCTTCCCTTATTCCAACACTCCTGAAGGGGAGCCTCACTCTGTTGGTTTTGTCATTCCTTATCTTGGAGGGAAGTCAGGTAGGTGGGCAATGACTGGCAAGGCATTGAGAGGCAGGATGAGGTAATGGGTGTAGCAAATGTCAAATGGTATCGTTTCTTGCTGATTCAAAGATGGGTGGAAAGTGCTTCTGCTCAGTCTTGGGGAAAGGCCCGTAGTTGAAAAGTGCTCTGGAGACGAGAGAGAGAGTGTGAGAGAGGGAGGGAGGGAGGGAGAAAGAGAGAGAGGGAGGGAGGGAGGGAAAGAGAGAGAGGGAGGGAGGGAGAGAGGGAGGGAGGGAGGGAGGGAGGGAAAGAGAGAGAGGAAGGGAGGGAGGGAGGGAGAGAGAGAGGGAGGGAGGGAGGGAGGGAGGGAGGGAGAGAGAGGAAGGGAGGGAGGGAGGGAGGGAAAGGGAGAGAGAGAGGGAGAGGGAGAGGGAGGGAGAGAGAGGGAGGGAGGGAGGGAGGGAAAGAGAGAAAGAGAGAGAGGGAGGGAGGGAGGGAGGGAGAGAAAGAGAGAGAGGGAGGGAGGGAGGGAGGGAGAGAGAGAGAAAACAGGCAGCATGCAGGCACCATTCATGCCCTCCAACAGGTGTTTTATCCTAGGGGTGAGCCATCTGCAGGAGATAGGCTGCTTGGGAGTTCTACTTTCTCATATCTCTCATGTTCCCTTTTCTACTCATTCAACATCTGGTGTCAAAGCAGCAAGAATTAGGCACAGTTTTCTGTGATTCCCCAAGCTGACTTGGTTAAGGAAACCGACTTGGAGTATGGAGACCCAAATTCAGATCCCCATTCAACCATGGAGCTCAACAAGTGGTCCTTTTGGACCATTTTCTCTCTCTTTTTAGCCCAATCTACCTCATACGGTGGTTGGGATAAAATGAGGGAAGATTCCCCAGTTAGCCAATTTCCAGAGGAAAAGTGGAATATAAATGTAAATGTAATGTAATAACAATGGTCTAGGCCAGTGTTTCTCAATGTTAGCAACTTTAAGAAGTGTGGACTTCAACTCCCAGAATTCCAGGTATGCTGGCTGGGGAATCTGGAAGTTGAAGCCCACACTTCTTAAAGTTGCCAAGGTTGAGAAACACTGGTCTAGGCCTTCAAATATATTTAAAACATAATAATAAAAAAAAAATTCCACCACCACTACTACCAAAATCCTAAACCAAGCAATGTACACTATGTGATGCCTTCTCCACTCACTTTCATGACGTGGCCCTTTCTACTATGATATACAGTGCCAGAAAAGGGTCCTTCCCCCAAATCTGCCCCTGCTTCATATTGTTAACTTTAATTTCCTATTAGCACAATCATTGATGAATTTGAGCACCACAATCATCTCTGTTTACCTATTCTACCAAAATCTCCATAGCAGTTTGCTCACTTTCTGATATTTTTGAGCTTTAGTTTACTTTGGGCTAATGCTGCATTTTCATCTTTTTTAAAAGCTTGCATGAACATTCTCACTTATTTGTCTGTATAAATCTCCTAACATGAGCCTTTTGGGGCCCACTTTTCCCTATTTCCCTATGCATATTTTGGTGTACATCTTTGGAGCTACAAACTTCATTGGAAAATGCTGAAAGCATAGATTTGAGGGGGCTGCATAAAGTTCAGGGAAGTTCACATAAAAATGTGAACCACATTAATTTTTCTGCTGTGCTTAACTCTCCCACGCAATCTCCTCGAAGCTGTACTTGCAATGGTGCAAGATGCATCTAGAAGCCTCACGCACTTACACGTAAAAAAAAGGGAAAGTAGAGCTTGGGAAAGTGGGTAACTGGAAAATACTGAGGTTCATCTTTGGAGCAACTGGAAATTCCTCAAGCTGTGAACAGAACCAAGTTAGTGGAAGAGGCAGGTGCTTGTCCATAGCCTTCTTCAACAGGGAAAAGGGAAATATAAGGAATAGGAGAATAAAGCTAATGATATGGGAGTCTTTAACTTTTTCTATCTTTGGGCAGCCAGAGGAAGACAGAAGTTAGATCTGTGAGAAGACTCCCATGTCACAAGTTCTGTTCTCCTAGTCCTTGTATTTCTCTTTCCCTTATTCTTTTTTTTTCTTTGAAGATTGTTCTTTTATTATTATTTTTTTTAAAAATGTTTTTACCTTTTTCTTATAAACCATTCTGGTTTCCTTCAGGAGGACGGGTGGAATAAATGGCTTGACCCCAGCTTAAAACATAGACTCCTTTTTGCATTCAATTTTCCTGTCTTTCCTGCTTTTAACTTGTCCTTTGGAGTAGGAAAGTAGTCCCGACTGTTGGAGATGTCTTCATCGTAGTGGAATGCTTTTAAAAATAATGAGGAGTCACAGTAAATCAGTGTGCTCCGTTCTGCTTTCTGTCATAGGCACGCACATTCTTTTAAAGTGTTCAGCTCCTCCAAGATAATTGCCAATCAATTGAGCAAGCTCTCTATAATGCTTATTAGCATGGAGAAAAGATGAGCTAGCTACCAGGTGTCTGCTGGATTATTGTCCTCTAAGCTGCACTTTGGTCCATGAGAGCCATCAGTTTAGTGGCTGATGGAGACAACCTTTCTGCTCATACTGCCACGGCTGTTGCAGCAGCCTTAGCCACATCTTTGGCCACGTTTATAGCAGCACAGGATATGATTATGGTTCATTCAGAGGACTTGCCTGTTGGGAATCTGGAATGCTGCTTCCAAGGCTCTGATGCATGGTATCCAGATGTATGGGAGATTTCAGCTGGCACCTGTCCTCTGTGGGAAAATATTGACGGCACCACCAAATGTGCTGCTGAAACTGGGAAAGATGATTTAACTGGGTTGGCAGACCCCTTGGGTTCTGAGAAGTGTTCAATTGCCTGACGGCCAATAGAGTTTAAAAAAAAAGCAACAGAATCCACTGAAAATTAAATTGGGGCTATATGACATTATTTAATGGAAAGCCACTTTGGGGTGGGGGGAACCCTCAATATGATTTTGTATGTCTTTGAATGTAGTGTGTGGGGGGAAACACATTATTTCTTTTTTCAATAATATTTCCTGAATCCCTAACACAACCTTCCTTATGCAATCACAACCAATTGCCTTTGCTTGGTCCCACCTACGATATTTCTGAGTAGTATTGGTCTAAAACAGAAGAATGGCAATTGGATGCCCCAAGATGTATTAAACTAGAAATCCCATGGACCTGTGCTATTAGCCATGCTGCTTGGTGCTCATCAGAGTTGAAGTCCCAGACATCTCCTTTGGGCTGGAATGCTCTGCCCATTTGGGGATATCACTGAAAATTTATACTGGAGGTTATGATTGTAAAAGCAAATTGGGTTAACTTAGAGAGCTGAGATTATGTCAGGTCATTGACTTAGTCTTTTGTGGGGTTCCTCACACTGAAGTGCATAGTTATGTTAAATATGTACTCCTGGGGACTTCTGGGTCAGGAATGGTGAGCTAGCACATCTCTGAATGAGCGGAGATGACATCACGGCCATGACTGAAGGACTGGCGAGTAGACTGGTCCCACAGTACCTCTCCAGAAAAGGAGAGGATGGGAGATTGCCCACTTGTGCTCTGGATGGCTGCTCCTCATGAGGAGACCACAGGACAGCGGTTTCTTGTGGGTTTGAGTGCCAGGAGATGAAGGGAAGCCATCACATTCTCAACCACAGCAGAGCCTTTTAAAGGACACTGGGTTTGCTAACCTCACTTTCTAATCACTTTTGGAAATTACCTATTTAACAGGACTTCCAGGGAAGAAATGGTGAACTGAAGATGGCTCTGCTAAAAGCACAGCTGACTGTGGTGGCGGAATGAAGAGCTGGCGAGTAGACTGGCTCTTCATAATTCCTCTCTGGACAAGAAGAGGACTTGAGATCACTCACAAGTGCTCCATACAGTTGTTCTTCGTGATCAGACCACAAGACAGTGATCTCCAGCAGGTTTAGAGCTCTGGGAGATGGGAGAATGGCCATCTTGCTCAAACCATGGTCGGCACCTTCAAAAGGACATTGGGTTTGCATACTTCCTTTTCTAATAACTTTCGGAAATTGCTTGTTAACTGCTTTTCAGCTATTAGGAACTTTGGATCAACAAGTCTGAAAACACTGGGTGAGTTTCCTTCAATCCTTAGCTAAAGAAGTTTTAAATACAAGTTTAAGGACTTAAAAAAATTCTTTTGGAATAAAAAGCAAAAGGGTGATTAGAACTTTGATTTTAGAAAGTTACAAATGGACTAAGGTGCAGATGGATTTGAAATAAGATTTTGGAATTAATTAAAAGAATCCTTCCCATGGGAAAATGCTTTTGTTTTGAACTCTCTTTTAAAAAATGATAGGATGAGACATTGAAGGTTGGACACTAGAGGGAATCAGAAGGAACTAAAGATTACAATTAAAGGAGAAGAACACTTAAATTTGACTTGCTAATACAGAATGAAGCAAAATATTTTAACATTAGACATATTGAAGGATATTTTTGAACAATGGACCCAGAAGTTAATTTTAAGAGTATCTGCCTCTATAAATAAACTGTGTTTAAAAGATGTTATGAAAGAGGAACAAGTTTTACCTGACAAGATTCAAACTGATCTGAAAGTGGATTTTAAAATGACAGGCTACAAGAATAACATGGAAAAAGATGCTACACTGGACATACAAAAGAAACTGGTTGATGTCTCAATAATTAAAAGGGATATACAAATAACAAACCAAGAGAGTAACCTAGATAATTTTCCTATATTGGATTTACAAAAGAGGCTTGTTAAAGCTTTGAAGAATTTTGTGAGAAGGGACAAAGAAAAAATGAAAAGAAATCAAGTTCTAGGAGATTATTTGAAGGGACTAAAGATCAAGTTTGTTAACAGTAAAAGGAAGGACTATAAAGTAGGTTTATATGATCAAGGTTAAAATAGATATGTTGTTATCTCTGGTAACCCTTAATGGACTTTTGCTGATCAGGACTGAAACAATGAGGCTTTAAGGATTTGTTTATAGATAAGAGATGGGATATGGGAAGAAGGGATCATTTGTTGTATTTTAAGAGAAAGTGATAAGTTACTAAAATTGTTTATATATGTTGTGATGTAGGGGAAGTCATTTCTTTATATATTTCTTTTTCTTTTTCTTCATTATATTCTTATTTTTTCTTTCTTTTCTATTTTTCTTTCTATTTCTTTTCTGCACCTTCTATTTTTTCTTTTTATTCTTGTATTCTTTAGTTTAAATTAGTTTTTATCTTTATAATTGTGATTTTTAATAAAATTACTATTTACAAAAAGGAAACAGGGATGAGAAGAAAAAAAGAAAAAAGTCTATTTAACTATCTTAAGGCTAAAAGAGATCTTCAAAACAACAAGTTTGTCTACCTTCATTCCAGAATAAAAGAAAAATTAACTATAAGCTTAAGAATTTAAGGAATTTGAAATTAATGGCAAAAATCTAAATAAGACTTTAATTCAAGAAAGTTATAAATGAATTAAGGGACCAGACAAATTTGGAATATTAGGACTTTTGCTATAAGTTTTTGGAAATAATGATATAAATACACAGCACCTTCATGGGAACTAAATTGTTTAGTCTATCTTAAGTCATAACAGAAATTCGAGACTTCATAATTTCAGAAATTGGACCCTAGAGGGGACTAAAGATTCCAGGCATTAAAGGAAAAAGAAAAAAGAGAGACAGGCTTGCTTTTAGTCTTTGGTCAGCACTAAGACAAAATGACAGAAAATGGTATGACATTTGAAATACTCCAGGAGATATTTGAAGAATGGGGACAGAAACTAGCAGTGTCTGCAATGTCAGCAATGATGTCTGCTTCTACAGATAGACTATGTCAAAAAGATGTTAAAGAAGAAATGACAGGTGTGAAAGATAATACCTTGGAAGATCTATAGGATAAAGAGCTGAAACAAACCTGATCTGATGTAGAAATATTAGAATATAAAGAAATTGTTGAAATACTGGAAAATAAAAAAAATTGTGGAATATAAAACAGAGATGACAGTTAAAGTGGAAACACAAATGACAAGCCAAGAGAATGACCTGGTTCATGACTCCTTACTGGATTTACAAAAGAGATTTGCTAAAGCCTCAAAGAAGCCTTTGAGATGGGAAAAAGAAAAACTGAAGAAAGATCAAATCCTATGACAACATCTGAATGAATTAAAGATCAAGATTGTTAGAAGCAAAAGGAAGGAGTACAAAGTTGGTTTGTTTGACCAAGGTTAAAGACATGTTTCTATAAAATTCTGGGAACCCTTTATGAACTCTCTGCTGATCCCAGGACTGAAATGTTAATGATTTATGGATTTGTGTACGGATAAGGCAAGGGTCGGAAATGGCGGCTCGCGAGCCAAATGCGGCTCTTTGGCCCCTTGAGTGTGGCTCTTCCGCAGGCAGGCGTGGTGGGGCAGGCGCGGCAGCGGGCATGGTGTGCGTGGCTGTGGGCATACTAGGCCCAGCCTCTCTTTTTCCTCCGGGGACGGGCTTCACACAGTCTCGCGAGAGTTTGGAAGCCTCCGTCTCCGGCAGCCATCTTGATGACGGGCACTTGCCCATCGCCTTAACCCAGGGCTTTCCAAACTGTGTGTCGACACAATACTGTGTCGCCGGGGCCCCCAAGTGTGTTGCGTGACAAGCCGGAAGCGCTGATGAAAATGCCCTCGGTTCTGGCAGGGAGGTGAAAATCGCGTGCGCGCGCGCTGCCAGGCCACCAGGAGTGGAAATTCTCCGCGCCAATCAGCTGTGCGTCGGGAAGCCCGGCAGCCTGCACGCGCGATTTTTGCCTCCCTGCTGGACCCGAGGGCATTTTCGGGGTCCCCAGAGTCTGCCCTTTCGAAGGGGCAGCACTGCTGCTGCTGCTGCCGCTGCCCCTTCAAAAGGGCAGGCTCCGGGGACCCCGAAAATGCCCTCGGTTCTGGCAGGGAGGCAAAAGCCTCTCTTCCCCTCCCCGCACGCACACACTGCCCTGGAGTGGGGTGGAAGTTTTCCCTGCAGAACAGCTGAGCGCTGCTTGCGCGCAGCCTCCCTGCCTAAACTGAGGTGCTGCCCCTTCAAAAGGGCAGGCTCCGGGGACCCCGAAAATGCCCTCGGTTCTGGCAGGGAGGCCAAATTTTTTTTTTAAAAAAAAATTCAATAAAAATTATGAATTCAGAAAAAAAATATGCACTCTTGGTTCATCATTTCTTCAAACCCAACAAGAGGCCTTTGGAGGAGACAGGGCAGTCCTTTAGAGAAAAATAACTTGAGTTCCTATTTTCTAATAAAATATTTTTGCTGGGATTTTGTTAATTTCTTCTGCTCATCAAAAACAAAGGTGGTTTACTTTGCATTTCTGTCCAATCAATCCAAGGCAAGAAGCCCATTAGAAGTTCGTTCTAAGTTTAGTTTTTATCCACGTAAATGTGCAAAACTGGAATTTGTCTGGAACTTCATTATCCGCATTCAGGGCCGCAACTGGCGGGGGGGGCAAGTGGGGCATGTGCCCTGGGCGCCATGCTGGGAGGGAGCCAAAATGATGACTGGGGGGCGCCAAAATGACAAAATAACCCATGGGGCGGGGCGTGGAATCCATGTTTGCCCCGGGTGACACAGACCCTAGTTCCATCCCTGTCCGCATTCATCTTACTTTTTATAGGCTTTATTGATAGATTAGATTTTTTTTATTTGTTTCCATTATTGATTGCTTTTTTAAAACACAAAATTCTTTTTTATAAGGATAAGTTTAGACATCCTTTTTTTTTTCCATAAGTTTTATTAAATTTTAAAATACATATTAAGAGCTAATACAAAAAAAAAAGAAATAGAAATACAAAGTAAGAAAAAGGAAAAGAAAAAGTGAAGTAAAAAAATAACAAACAAAGAAAATATAGAAAATAGATGTCCTCCAATTTATCCTTGAACTTTAAGTACAACAATTAACTTTAAATGTTAGTCCTTCATACAATACACAGAAACTTTTCTTTGTCATATACCCTATGATTTCTATAATCCAATCTTCTGTTCTTCATATAGGTTTCGCCTTTCTTGATATCTTCCAACAATCCATCTCTGGTTTCTACTCCTTAGAATAGTAATCAAATGTTCATTGTTGCATCAATTAAATGTTTTCCATTTGCTCTTTCCATTTTTACATCTATATTTATATCTTCAATAAAGTCCAATTAGTATAACAAATAAAGGCCTTATCTACGTCTAATAAAATACAGTATATTCTGTTCATGTTATGACTATATATTCCATTAATACATAATCTAACATATTACATAACATAATACATAATATAGCAAAAATACAAAACCTAACATAACATATAACCTAATACATACAACATATTCTTGTAATAACCTACATTCTAATTCCATCTCATCATCTCATTGTCTTCTCATAAATGTGTCTCCAGAAAGAGTAATATATAATATCAACATATTTATTTATAATCTTGTATCTTACACTTAAAATATCATGTTTTTATGCATCTGTACAGTTTCTCATATCTGCGCTTACTCTGTGTACAATACCAAATCCGCATTTTCATTAACCTTGCATTCCAAATCAATATCAATAAATCTCCTGTTTAGGTTATGCCAATATCACAATATGCAACTTGTTTATTTCTATAACTCATGTGGGATGTCAAAATGTTTATTTTGCCATATCTATCAATTTGCATATTAAAATCTTCCTGTCTCAGCTGCCACAATGTATTTATGCCCAAACGTTTAATAGACCACTTCCTGTAAAATATCATAATCTTCTTCTGTACCAATACATTCAAAGTCCTCTTTCCCTGTTTCTCTACTGGTTCGAAAGGTCTTTCCTCTGTTTCTAAATCTGTCCCTTGTATCTTCTGTTCCTGAGCCACCAAAACTATTAATATACGTTCTATGGATTTCTTAATTTGCAAAAAATTTTTGCTGGTTTCTTCCTTAAAATCCTGAAGTGCTGTGAGAAATGCCATTATTTGTTGTTCAAACCGTAATCAGCTGCCGTAGCCAAAACAAAGAATTTTCTCAGGGAGCAGGGAACAGCTGTTCTATTATTTATCAATAATGTCTATTTCTTTAAGTGAGAAAAGCTTTTAAAGTAAAAGATGAAAAAATTCCACAGAGCAGTATTTCAAACAGTTTGTAAAAGGAAAGATGAAAATATATTCCAAATGAAAGATAGTCCTTTCTAAAAAAAAGTAGAAAAAAAAAAGGTAAAGAGGCACACATTCTCTATACTTTATTCTTTATTCTTCTTTATTCTTCAGGCTGCAAGCTGCTTAACCCAAACAAACAATTTCTCAAAAGTCAGTTAGTTTGTCGAGTGAGAAATACCAACAAAGTCTCTTAAGTCCCAATTTCTCTGATACAAAAGAAAGGCAGAAAAATACAAACTTGTTCACTATGTTGCCAAAATAAAATCTATCAAACTTCCACCAAAATTAATTATAGCAAAGAAAACACAAAATTAGCCAACATTTTGAACGAAGTCCAAAGATAAATTTTAGATAATAAAAATGTACTAATCTAAAAAAGAAAACTAATATAAAGTGGTCTAAAAGCTGGCTGTCACTCTTGTGTCTCCCGAAAGACTTACGTTCTCTGCAGAGCTAGGATCCTCCTTCGGCCATTTCACTGCATTCACCCCCGTTCTTCTCCGCGGTGGAAACAACAAAGAAAAACAGGAGTGGGCAATTACAATGGCTCTGTGAGCAATCTTCTGGTTCCCCCTTCTCCAGGGGGAAACTTCAGTGGTCTGTAGACCCCTGCAAACAAGATAGAAAGTTAGCCAGGTCTCAGAGCTCAGAGCTCTGAGAAACTCTGACTTGTCGAGCTGCCAGCCAGGCTTGGAGTCGATAAGTTTAGACATCCTGATAATTTGTTATATTACTTCTTATTTTACAAAAGCATGCACACTTTCAATGCTATTATTGGGGAAACACGGCAACATTGCACCTGGATTTTAATCATCTTTATTTGGAGATAATTTTAGTAATTCATAATTTTAGTAATAATTTTAGAAATTCTACATGCATATATTTGGGAGTAAACCTCACTTAATATAGTGAGACCTTCCACTGAATAAATATACACAGCAATGCTCTCTAGCTCTCTATATCTCCAACAGAGAAAGAGTTCATTATGTCAAATTCCTAGTAAAATCAGTGAGATTAAAGCTACTGTCCTATGCAAACTTGCCTGGAGGTAACTCTTACGGAGCTCAATTTAAAAAAAAAATATTTGATTTATATAGCCACTGCCTCAACAAAATCAGCAGAAGAAAACTCATCCAACGGGCCATTCTACTCTGTCGGAAAAGCTGAAGCTCACTCCAGGCTTGGCTGCCAGCTCGACCAGTCAGATTTCTCAGAGAAGCTGAGAACTGACTGAATTTCCCTTGCTTGCAGTGGATTGCAGAAGTTGTGGTCCACTGAAGTTTTTTTTCCCCTGGAGAGGGGGAGACCAGAAGATTACTCGTGGGGCCATTGGGATTGCCTACCCTTGTTTTTTCTGTAGTTTTCCACCGCGGAAGGAACAGGGTAAGTGCAAGGCAATGGCCGAGATATATCAGGCTCTCGCAGGGGAAACAAGTCTCTTTGAAGAGACACAAGAGCGCCCAGCCGCTTTTAGATCACTTTAGGAATGTTTTTTTTAGATTAAAATATTTTTGAAATCTAAGATCTATCTTTTGGACTTTGTTGAAAATGTTGGCTAACTTTGTGCTTTCTTTGCTATAACTGATTCTGGTGGAAGTTTGATGGACTCTATATTTGCAACATAATGAAACGTCTGCATTTTTTTTTTTACTTCTCTTTTGTATTAGAGGGATTTAAGAGACTCTGTTTGTAATTCTTCGCTTGATAAACTAAATGACTATTCATTTTTTGAGAAACTCTTTGTTTGGATTAAGCAGCTTGCAGCTTGAAGAACGAAAGCTCGCAGTTTGAAGAATAAAAACACAGGGTAACGTGTTTTTTTCCTTGTCTTCTTTTTCTACATCCTCCCTGGTTGGATTTTGCTTCATTTGGAATATAATTTTTATTTCTCCTTCTATAAACTGTTTAAAATATTATTCTCTCCTGTATTTTGGATTATTGGAACTTTCTTTTTTCTTTTGACTTTAAAAAAAAAAAAAACAACAACAACGACGTTCTGCTTAATAGATTCTGCTGGTAGTTTTCCATGGACAGATTACATGATTATTGTTTTGACTAGAAGGGTTGTTGTTTTAATTTGAAGGACACAGGAAAGATGGCTTTCCAACTTGTACCTGAGGAGCTCAGAAGAGAGATTACTGAGGTTTTTTCAAATATTCAAAGGTCGTTGGAATTACTGTTCATAACTCTGCAAAACAGAGAGAAAGAACAGAGAACAGAAACGGAGACAGAAAGGAAAAATGTTTTTCAAGTGGAGGAGAAACAGAAGGAGGAAATTTTGAGTATATTAGTTCAGAAGAACATTCTGAAGGCTTTACACTACAATCTTGGTATAGATATGTTGTGGCAGTGGAGACAGAGTGAAAATATGGGTGCACAGTTGGATGGATGTTGTGAAATATGTGGAAAGGGAGAGAAGGTTGCTCTGATATTCTATATGAGATATAGAAAAGAGCAGGCTGTATATTGCGAATCTGCCACAGTGTATTGTGATTTTGGCATAACCTAAACAGAAGATATGAGAAACTGTATGGATATAAAGGCTAATGAAAATATGGACTTGAATTGTTATGAGAAATTGTATGGATATATAAAAAGTGATATTCTAAATGTAAGATGCTAAATACAAACACAAGTTGATATTATAGAATATTGTTTTCCTTAGAGATATATTTATGAGAAGATAATGATATGATGGAATTAGAATGATGGTTACTACAGGATGATATATATCAATATGTATTGTATGAATATTATAAGAATTGATATATTAGCTATTAGGTTAAGTGATATGATAGATTATGTACTTAGTTTAAATGGACACTACTACAAGGAATGGAAATTACAGATGGATAATTGAGATTCAAGAATTCCTTTTTTATGGAGATATATATATATATTAGAATTAATATTATAGAAATATATATGTATGAACACTATAAGAATTGCTAAATTATGTATTAAGTTACATAACATGTTAGGTTATGAGTCATAATATGAATAGAATATATTGTAGTTTATTAGAAGTAAATAAGGCTTTTATTTGTTATACTAATTGGTCTTTATTGAAGATATGAAAATATGTAGTAATGAACATTCAACATTTAACTACTACTTCAAGGAGTGGAAGCCAAAGATGGATTATTGGGAGACAGTAAGATGAAGGTTAGAAGATTGGATTAAAGAAATCAAAAGGCATATGACAAAGAAAAGTTCCTGTATACTGTATGAAGGACTAACATTTAAAATCAATTGTTGTACTTTAAGTTCAAAGATAGATTGGAGGACATCTATTTTCTATATTTTCTTTGCTTATTATTTCTTGACTTCACTTTTTCTTTATCTTTTTCTTATTTTGTATTTCTGTTTCTATTTCTTTTTTCTACTTTAAATTTTATTATGTATTGTAAAACTTAATAAAAATTTAATAAAAAAAAAAAAAAGGAAAAGCTGAAGCTCAGAAGGAGCTGAGGCTTGTAAGAGATAACCAAAAACAACAGCAAAAAGGTGTCTTTTGGTATGTTAGAAATAAATGGAAAGCCAAAGAGGGTATATAGAGTGATGGTGGGAAGATCTTGTAGGAATTCTGAAATGCTAATAACAGAAATCCACGCAGCTTTTAATTAGTTTATAGCAGAGCAGAAGCGTGCCAGTAACTTGCACAAGTATTGTTGAAGGCTTTCACGGCCGGAGTTTGATGGTTGTTGTGGGTCTTCCGGGCTGTGTGGCCGTGTTCTGGAAGTTGTGGTTCCTAACATTACGCCAGCATCTGTGGCCAGCATCTTCAGAGGGCAGGAGCACAGAAAGAAGGCTCTTTCTGTGCTCAGGTAGAATGGCAATGTTTGGCAATGTTTGTTTTCTATTTATAGAGCTATAAATATAAATAAATATTAATATAAATATAGAGCTCTATAAATAGAAAACAAACATTGCCAAACATTGCCATTCTACCTGAGCACAGAAAGAGCCTTCTTTCTGTGCTCCTGCCCTCTGAAGATGCTGGCCACAGATGCTGGCGAAACGTTAGGAACCACAACTTCCAGAAAACACGGCCACACAGCCCGGAAGACCCACAACAACCAACTTGCACAAGGCTTAATCAGTTAAAAAACACAAAATAAACGCACTTCACATGTTAATGTAATATAACATAAAAATAGCTTACAGTTTATTGTAGTCCTGGATACATATCAGTTTCATTAAAGATCTTGTTACAGTTTCATGGTAGAAATGGTCCATGCATGCGAGTTATAGGTTCTGACCAAACCCACAGTCTTCTCAATGTGGCCTTGCTGAATGGAGGTATGAGCAACAAGGATAGTCATGGATGACCATCCTTCCCGGTTGAGATTCAAACAGAAAAGGGAGGAAGGAAAGGAAGGAGAGGAACAGGAAACTGGGATTCAAGCCCCTCCCACACAAAGCAGTAAGATTAGGTTGCAGCAGAGCTGCCCCTCCTTCAAGCTTGTATGAGACGTGCTTGGTTGAAACTCGATATCTCTAACAGATCTTAACTCCCATTTGGTGTTCAGAAGGGAAATGGAGCCCTGATCGTTATTAGGCCATGGGGAATGAGGGAACTGCAGTTGGTGATAGACAAGGAGAGAGTAAGAGAATTTAATTCTCTTAATTAAGCTAATTTCAACAAATTTAAGTCTTCAGGGCCAAATGGATTACATCCTAGCATACTAAAGAAACTAGCAGAGATGGTCACAGAACTACTCTTGGTATTTTTGACAACTCCTGGAGTACTGGTGAGATGCTTGAAGAATGAATGAGAGCAAATATCATTCCCATCTTCAAAAATAGGCAGGAGGGGGACCTGGGAAATTATAGAGCTATCAGCTTCACATACAGTATATACAGTGGAAGGTCTTTGAACAGATTGTCCAACAACATACTTGTGAGCACTTGCATAGGCATGCTACAATTAACAGGAGCCAACATGATATTCTCCTCCATAAAATGGTAAAATATGGATTAGTTGATATTACTGTTTGAGGGACTCAGAATGGTCTCATTAAAAGCTACACTTCAGTTTGGAGGGAATTAATGAGTGGAGTGCCATGGGAGTCTGTTCTAGGCCTTGTGCAGTTCAACCTTTTTGTCAATGACTCGGGTGAGGGAGTTAAGGGGATACATATAAAGTCTGCAGATAACACAAAGCTGAGAGGAGTTCCTAATACTTTAGATGAAAGAGAGAAGATTCAGAAATATCTACATAGACAGGCTTCAGCAGTGGCCTGAAATGAATATGAAGGAATTTAATGGAGAAAAATCTAAAGTTCTGTATCTGGATAGGAAAAATGCAAGGTACTAATATAAGATGGGAGAGATCTGTCTTGGTAATAACACCTGTGAAAGGGATCTGGATATCCTTGTCCTTGTCAGCCACAAGTTACATATGAGCTAAAAGTATGATGCGGTTTCAACAACCAAGCATATGCTATCATAAGGACTATTAACAAGATCATAGAATTTAAATCATGGGAAAGTAACTGAATTCTTCTTTGCCATGCTCAGATTACACAGAATACTTTAAAGACCTGGTTCTGCTGACTTGCTTGGGACAAAGGAGGTAATAGTTCCTCCTGGGGGTGGTTAGCCCCGTGATACCCTCCTTTTTAAGATCTTCCATCCTCTGGATTCTTATCTATTTATTATTATATTGTATTTTAAGTGTATAGGTTTTTAATATTAATATTAATGTTGAAAACTGCCCAGAGTCTACTGTTGTGGAGATGGGTGGTGATAAATTTGAATAATAAATAAATACTGTGTCCAGTTCTGGGCAGCCTGGTTTAAACCGGCCAGAGACCATTTAGAGCTACCAAGATGGTTTAGGACTGGAAACCAAGCCCAGTGAGGAACAGTTAAAGGATCTGAGTAAGTTTAGCTTACAGAAGAGATGATGTGATAGCACTCTTCAAGTACCTAAAGGGCTGTCAACAGAAGAGGGAATGGATTTATTCTGTATTGTCTTGGAGGATAAGACCAGAAACAATGGGTTAAAACTATAAAGAAGCAGGTTCAGGTGAGACATCAAGAGAAGCCTTTCCTGACTGCATGATCTACAGCATCAGCCAGTGGAATAGGGTGTCCTGTGAAGTGGTGAGTTCTCCTTCACAGAGGTGTTCAGACAGAGGCTGGGTGAATAATCTGCTGGAGTGCTCCAGCGATCATGCACTGACCATGGGTTTAGACTAAATACAATTCTATTGTTCTAATTGCATGGCAAAATTCTGAGAAGATTCTCTGAGAAAATGTACTGTTTCAAAAGAACACATGCTAAATAGATTTCCTTCTCCTTCTTTCCTTCTTTTCTAGTGGAGGAGGTCTAAATTTTGGTTCATCTTTGGTTTTAAAAAATGAAGAATTGGAAAGGTTTGCATTCTAATACAACCTACACCAGGGCTTTCCAAACTTTTCAGTTGGCGACACACCAACGGCGGCGCGCGAAAACCTGGAAGCATGGCAGCAGCAGCGGGCGAAAACCCAGAAGCGCCGCCGCTGCAGCGCTTCTGGGTTTTCGAGCGCCGCCACCACCGCGGGGCTTCCAGGTTTTTGCCCGCTGCCACCGCAGCGCTTTTGGGTTTTTATGTGCAGCGGCGGCAGCAGTGGTGTCCTGGTGTGCCACACGAAAACCTGGAAGCGCTGATGGCCCGCCGCCGTGTGCACTACCGCACGCGGCGGCCGTGGCATGCCATCAGCGCTTCCAGGTTTTTGCGCGGCACACCTGGGCCCCGCAGGCAACACAGTACTGTGTCGCGACACACAGTTTGGAAAGCTATGACCTACACAAATCTCCCTCCATGAACTTTACAAAGACTAAAATAGTGTTTATTGTTACCTTTGTTTGAGCCCCAGCAACTAGCAAACAAAAATGCATTAACCACTTATGGTATTGTTTGTTTGTTTGTTTGTTTGTTTATTTATTTATTTATTTATTTATTTTCTATCCTGCCTTTATTATTTTTATAAATAACTCAAGGTGGCGAACATACCTAATACTCCTTCCTCCTCCTCTTTTCCCCACAACAACCCTGTGAGGTGAGTTGGGCTGAGAGAGAGCGACTGGCCCAAGGTCACCCAGCCAGCTTTCATGCCTAAGGTGGGACAAGAACTCTCAGTCTCCTGGTTTGCTATTGGCTCCTTCCTAGGGCTGAGAGAGAGTGTGACTGGCCCAAGGTCACCCAGCCGGCTTTCATGCCTAAGACAGGACTAGAACTCTCAGTTTCCTGGTTTGCCATTGGCTCCTTCCTAGGGCTGAGAGACAGAGTGACTGGCCCAAGGTCACCCAGCCGGCTTTCATGCCTAAGGCGGGACTAGAACTCTCAGTCTCCTGGTTTCTAGCTCGTTGCCTTAACCAATGGACCAAACTGGCTCTCTCAAGAATTCTGCTTGCTTAGGACTTAATGAAAATAAGGTTCCCATGAATATTAACATTTCAATCAAAATCAGTAAGCATGTCTGTAGGCTCAGACTGAAGAAGCTCCTTGGATAAGGAGCGAAACGTTTCCACTGAGAAAATAGAAATCCAGTTGACATGATTCAAGCTACAGACAATTCCACATGGATGACTGAGAACCTTCATAGACATGTCTGTAGACATCTCCTGTAGCATATACAAGGTTTCCTATAAGCATCTGGGTAGCTCAGGGCTTGCAAACATATTATCTGCCAAGAAAAAGTGAAAGATAAGTTGGGTTAGTGATTATTCTGGGTGGGGCTAGAAAGGTGCAGAAGACATTCTCATCAATGGTTTTATTGACAAGTTACAAGCTTAATAGCAACATTGTGTAAGAACAGCCACAACCTGCTCTCAGAACTCTCTATGTGACCATCAGACCAGAAGCATTGCCTTCCCCCATTCAAAACACTCATCACACATAGTGTTTCACACAGACGTGGTCAGCACCTGAAGACTTTAAAACTGAATAATGACTAGCAAGTGGAAATACGTCAGCACAATCCAAGTTGGGATGACAGAATTCACCTGTCATCTGTAGGATAGAAAGGGTTATAAGGTAAAGGTAAAGGTTCCTCCCGCACATTTGTGCAGTCATGTCCTACTCTAGGGGCCGGTGCTCATCTCCGTTTGTTAGCCGAAGAGCCAGCGTTGTCCAAAGACGCTTCCACGGTCATGTGGCCAGCATGACACACACGGAATGCTGTTACCTACCCACCGAAGTGGTACCTATTCATCTACTTGCATTTGCATGCTTTCGAATTGCTAGGTTGGCAAGAGCTGGAGCTAGTGCAGGAGCTCACTCCGCATGCAGGGCTAGGGATTCGAACCTCCGAACTTGCGATCTTCCGATCGACAAGCCTGGCGTCTTAACCGCTGAGCCACCACGCCCCTTAGAAAGGGTTATACTGGTCTGCTAAATATCAAATATGCCAGCATAAAGAATTCGACAGAAACACATATGTGCAGGAAGCAGCCTTTGTTCCTATGGAGAAACAACACCAGCAAATCTGGGGCTGCCTTTATTAATACGTGTGTTACATTTGCATGACCATAGTTCATAATGCTTTAATATCTATGGCTGTTTTAATGAGCCATCAGTAGATTTCCTCCAGGGGCTCACAGGCATTTTGGTCTAATGAGGATTACCTCTGTCTCCCAGCATTTGGGGTAACACTAGGATTAACCATGGATGAGAATTCCTGAAAATGTTCAGAGAGGCAAGCAAATATATGTGTTTTGACTGAATTGTCCAAGAACATTTAAAGCCAAGATATGATAGAGAACAGTAGTCATGAATCCCACAATTCCAGTCTACTTAGTGTAAGCACAAATGCTCTAATTAAAATAAATGAATAGGTGAATTAAATGTATTGTATTGAATTTTCTGTTAGGCCCATAAATTATCCTCTGCGCTAGTGAAATTATCAACGGACAGGATCTTCCAGGTGGGGGATATGTCAGCTTAAATATATTTGATCCCCCTCCCTCTCCCCCCTCAGTGCCTTTTGTGTGATAACAAAATCAAACAAAATAAAAAAAAATCAAACAAAAGGCAAAGATCCAGGTTGAAAAGCTCAAAACAAAAAGATGTTTCTTTATTCCTTCCTGGGGCAGCCAAACACATCCATTTGAAAAAGTGGTACCTTACCATATGTCTATGAAGGTTCTCAGTCATCCAGGTGGAATTGTCTGTAGCTTGAATCATGTCAACTGGATTTCTATTTTCTCAGTGGAAACGTTTCGCTCCTTATCCAAGGAGCTTCTTCAGTCTGAGCAAAGTTGGTAAGGGAATCCTAAATATGTTCCTAGGTAGCTGTATATGAGCTAGGTAGTTGCTCAGACTGAAGAAGCTCCTTGGATAAGGAGCGAAACGTTTCCACTGAGAAAATAGAAATCCAGTTGACATGATTCAAACTACAGACATGGTACCTTACCATGATTTTTAAGGAAACAAAATGTGTAAATATGTAACAGAAAAGAACTTCAGCCCACCGAAACATCTGATAAGGAGAATAGTAACTCCATTTCATCAAAAGAAGCTGCTTTCTATCAAGTCCAGCATAATGTCATCTACACTGATCAGCACTTTCTTGGATTTCGGACTAGAGCCTTTCTCATACAAGAAGGAGGAGGGGAAGGCGTTTTGTAGCTAGTGAAGGTCTGAAGGGCTGTCAGGCTGATTTAACCAAAGGACTGTTGATCATTTCTGTCTAGAGATTCTGGAGATGCCAGACAGGGACCATCTGCCTTAGGGCTCCCATATTGTAGATAGTAAGGAGGATGACCTTGACGGGGATAGGCGAGATCCATTACCAAAGGGGAATGAAGGGAAAAACATATCTTAAGTCCCAAACAACCAGAATATATGTGGAAGAGGCTCAGACAGACACTTCTCTAATTCACATGAGAATAAAAAGGGGAGGAGGGACAGCACAGTCAGACTTGTACAATTCTGTTATTATTAGCCACTGATCTCAGCCCCACCAGGTAGACCAGACCAGGAATCAACACCACAGGCAGGCTAAGACTACTTTTATTGAGAGTGCCTATAATAACAGAATTCTGCTTGCTTAGGACTTAAGGTATGTTTTTCCCCTAATTGCTTTGGTAACGGATCTTGCCTACCTCCATCAAGGTCATCTTCCTTACTCTCTACACACATATCTGGCCCACAGAAATCTGAATGGCTGCTAGACAGGAAGAAAGAATTAGTTTTCTGTATCTCTTTGCTGTCCTCCGGTGGTTTTCCAGAGTTTGCAAACTAGGTAAGAGTTCATGAAGGTCACATAGGGCTCTAGCCTGACTGTAAAAGAAATGTGAGCTTCATGAACCAAGTTCCTTGGCGGGGTGTTATTGGATCCTGGTGTGCTAAGTGATAATCTGCTCAGTGTGATAAATTACTAGTGGTAAATAGTTGATCATATTTGCTTCAGAAGCATGCTGTTTTAAAATTTTCAGCTATGAAGGTAGCGTCATCAACATAGTGCAGGTTATTGATCAAGAAGTTAGTTAAAACTTATTCCATGATTTACTATATACATTATGTACTGAGCCAAGTAGGCCCCATACAGAAAGTCAGGATCACATGTAGGATAATTTAGCTGACAAATAAGGATGTTCTATCTGTTTTATGTCTAACTGGAAAGTTAGCAGAACTATGAGGATGGTGACCTGATCATAGCAAATTTTAATTAGCAAGTGTTTAACAATTCCCATTTTAATGCTGTGGTATGGTGAAACATATGGTCATTATCTTTACTGACTTTTGCCTCTCCAGTTCAATCTGCCGGTGGTACTCATGATGCTGCAAATGTTCCTTTCAAATTGTGGAACCTCATCTCTGTGAGCAACATGAAGATCAATAGGTGAGGGGAATTTCTGACAGAATTCAAAGAAAGCAGAGGACATAAAAATAAAGTAGGCCAAGTTCTCCCAAGATTTGGAACTATTCTGAGACCTTAAACATGAGAGAATCCTGGGAACTATAAAAGCCGAGCATCTGCCTTTTTCATGTTGGTTGGCCGTCTAAGAAGACAGGTTTCACTCAGTTGGCTTGGAGATTGTCTGAAGACCCTTCCAGCTGATGCTCCCCAGTTTTTGGCTCAAGGGATATGTGGGGTAAATATGGGATAAAGGATAGGGGTAAATAAGTGAGTTAGATTTTGCTAGTAGTTTATCAGTAATATGGCTACAACAAAAAGAGACCATGAACCCCACAAAAGGACAGAAGAACACATATCTGCATACACTAATTTATACATATAGACATAGACATAACTTACTTTAAATTTTACACAGAATGAGCTAATTAGTTTTCCTTCCAAATCACTACACATAAATTCTTTAATTTGTATCCCACCCACAACTGACAGTAGATGTTTCTCTCCAATTAATTTACCAGTTCTTGTTTAAAATCAATTCTCCTTCATCAATTAATTATCTCAATTCATCATTAACCTTTCCTGTAAATTAAATTTGGAAGAAGAGAGGTGGAAGAGGTGGAAGTTAGATGAGGTTCTCCCTATATCTAGAGTTGAAGAGATGGAAGGCATATCTGAAGGCATTAAACAAGAAATGAGTTGACGAGGTTATACCCAGGTATGAGGAAGTTTGTGGCATTCACATCCTCTTCCTCCGAAGACTCTGGATAACTTTCCTGATTGTGATAACAGTATAATAAACAGCACTGGGCATCTTTTAAATTTCCCACAGTTCTTCAGAATAATCCTAGTTTGGGGTTATTTTTTATAAATCAGATTGATGATTCAGAAAAAGAGGAGGAGGAGGGGGAGGGGGAGGAGGGGGAGGAGGAGGGGGAGGAGGAGGAGTTGTTGTTGTTTCAGGAAGTGTTCCTCAGATAACAAATGACAATAAGGAAAAATTTTCCACTTTGACTGGAATGTATCTGATCCAGAAAAGGAAGAATCTTGAATGCTTCGGGGCTATGGAAATGGGGATGGGTGTAGATTGACAATCAGAGGCAGAGAATTCAGCTCGGAGGGAAAAGAATCAGAAAAAGAAGCAGGTTTCATAAAGTTACTCAAATTTGAATCAGCTGGAATGGAGGAAAGGCTGAAGAAACGCTACGGTATAAATACTTTGGGGAGAAGTTTGGCCCATTTTTATGGAATAAACTTTTGTAACTCTTGTATCTGAATTCAACTTGGAAACAATTTTTGGCTCATAATTCTATATATGGTCTTGTATCACATCTGAAATTTGGGTTACTTTTAACATAAAGTCTTAATATTCTGCGCAGATAGAAATTACAGTAATTCTTAAATTTACTTTATGATTTATACTGTGATGATTATTGCTGTTGATATTTATTTATTACTTCAATTTTAACCATGACCTGCAGTTTTTAAAACAATATATTATTATATTAGTTATATGTAAAACTAACAAAATATTGAAAATTCTTACATAATTCTATGATGTTGTAAATTCCCTGTTTATTTATTTTGTGCTAATTTTTCTCTCTGTTTGCCTCTTTTTTCTTCTTCTTTTTTCCTTCCTCAAAAAAGTTTAATAAAAATGTAATGAATGGCAAAACAAAACAAAAAACCTATTGCATCACTCTGAGCTGGTTTGGTGTAGTGCATAGCTTTCCAAACTGTGTTGCCTGTGGGGCCCAGGTGTGCCGCACGAAAACCCGGAAGCGCTGACGGCGCGCTGCTGCCGCCGCACATGGCAGTGCGTGCAGCGGGGGGCCATCAGCGCTTCCGGGTTTTCGTGCGGCACACCAGGACCTATCCTGGACAGGTCCTGTTGCTGGATTGAATCTGAGTACCAGGAGACAAGAGAAGCCATCAAGCTCTCAACTGCGGCGGGGCCTTTAAGGACACCTCGCTTTCTAATCACCTTTGGATTTATAATTATTTTACAGTTAAAAGAGTTCTTCCAAAGAAGTTTGAAAATCTACCTGGTAGGTAAAACTTCATCTCAAAATAGAAGAAAATCTAACTAGCAGTTTAAAAAACTTAAAGTATATAAGATAAAGGTAAAGGTTTTCCCCTGCACAGTCGTGTCCGACTCTAGGGGGCGGTGCTCATCTCCGTTTGTCAGCCGAAGAGCCAGCGTTGTCTGAAGATGCTTCCACGGTCACGTGGCCGGCATGACACGCGCGGAACGCTGTTACCATCCCACCGAAGTGGTACCTATTTATCTACTTGCATTTGCATGCTTTCGAATTGCTAGGTTGGCAAGAGCTGGGGCGAGTGCGGGAGTTCACTCTGTCACGCAGTGCTCAGGTCTCGAACCACCAACCTTCCGATCAACAAGCCTGGCGTCTTAACCACTGAGCCATCGTGCCCCCCTAAAGTATATAAAACAAGTGGCAAAAAGCTAAATAAGAATTTAATTTAAGAAAGTTTTACACAGATTAAGGGACCAGACAAATTTGCAATATTAGAACTTTTGCTAAGATTCTTTTAAAAATTGAGTAAACAAAACAACATTTCCATGGGAACACAATTGTTTAGTTTATCAGGAAAGAGATCATTGGCTGAATGTTGAAAACAAAGCAGCAATGAAACCTGAGGCTTCTTGAATACAGAAATGGGCCACTAGAGGGGACTAAAGTTCCAGACAGGAAAAAGAAAAGAGAAGTGTACAATATGACAGACAAACACTTGAGACATTTCAAAGGATTTTTGAAGAATTGGGAGAGAAACTTATAGCTAATTTGACAGCAATAATCTCTGCACCTGTAAATGTATTTTTTGAAGAAAATTATAAAGAAGAAGTAAAAGATGTGACAGACAACAATACGGAAGAGTTTGTGGATAGACAGGATGAAGAGGGGATACAAATTCTAGCTGATGGAGAAATATTGGAAAATAAAGAAATTGAAGATTGTAAGACAGAGATGACAGTCAAACTGGAAACACAAATAACAAATCAAGAGATGAAAAAGGACCTGAGCAAGGACTTATTTTTGGATTTACAAAAGAGGGATTCTAAAACCTTGAAGAAATCTTTGAGATGGGGGAAAGAAAGTCTGAATGGAGATTCAGTCCTACGACAGCAACTTGATGAATTAAATATTAAGATTGTTAGAAGCAAAAGAGAAGAATATAAAGTTTCTTAAAATAAGAAATACTTTTATAAAATTCTGGAAACCCTTTATGGACTTTTTGCCAACATTTGGACAGAAATGACAATGATTTTTGGATTTGTGAATAGATGGGGGGGGGGGTATAGGAAGAAGTGAACCATGTATGAAATTTCATAAGGGGTGGGGAATTATTAATTTGCCTGTACTTGTTGCAAGGAAGATCAGGAATTGCTTCTTTAAATATTTTTTTTTCTATCTCTCCTCTTTACTCTTCTTTTTTTCCTTTTTCCTTTTTTGCACTTTGTATTTCTGTGAACTCCTTTTCTTTTTCTGATTTCAGTTTGTATTACCTTTCAGTATTGTAAAACTCTCAAATAAAAAGTATTTTTTTAAAAAAAAAAAGTCAATATTTTGTTTTGTAGGCACTCAATAAAATAGAAGGCCGAAGTTCTATGAATTAGAAAGGTTCCTTTCATGCAACTGCCACAGCTGAATGTCTTTCACTCCCCCCAGCAGTTTCTCCTCTTTCCTGGGATGATTTCTCTCTGGATTTTATACCTTGAATTAATTCTAGATATATTTTCCGGATGGTAGTAGCAAACATCTTAAATTAAATCAGCAGAGGCATTCTATTACCATTCTGCAAGCAAAGAGGGAAGTACTTAACTCTTTCCTTTGATGGCAATAATTGAGTCTGTGTGATTAATTGAAACCATACAGGCTTGGAGCGCCACACATGCAGCCAGTCTGGAAGGTGCAAAGCGGCATCGCAGGCTGGGAAAAGTGCCAGCTGTACTGTAGTCCTAGCCCAGTTGGTGGAAGGCAGGATCCAAAGAGAGATTGCCTTGGTGAACTGGGAATACCATTCGTTTTTGCTTCCAAACACAGTTCTGATACGCCTATCGGTGTTCTGCATAGATGGACTATTCATGTAAAAAAGATTGAATAAAGCTGTTCTCTCTGAAGACTCTCCAGAAATGTCAATAGGAAAGAATGAGCCAGAGAAGGCATTTCCTGCCCAGCTCTGCCCAGAAAATATGTGCTCCAGATTTGTCTTTCTCCCAGTCAATTTGAGGTGTGCGGGGGGTGGGTGGGTGGTGGGTGGGGGGGCTGTATCTGACTTTGTGTGTGGAGGGGAATCTGCCCATTTCCAGAATGGTTCCCTATTTGTCAACCTGAAATTTATTTATTTATTTATTTATTTGCATTTTAAAGAGAGGTTCAAATCCATAGCACCTATTCTGAAGGTGTGCAACTTTCCTGTGGCTGGGAACCATACATTAAAAGGGGGAAAAAAATGCATCCCTCTGAGGGCTGCCAGGATTTTGGCTGATAATATCAGGCTGCTGTTAGAATAAAACATACCGCTTCCTCAGTTGAGCTCAGCTCCTGGTGATTTCACACACCCACCATACAGTTTTCTTGGTAGCAATAGGGAAGCATTTTGTATTTGCCTTCTTCGAAGAGGCGTTTTAGAATTCCCAGCCTAGCCAATAGCCCAGAGCTTTCCAAACTTTTCAGGTTGGTGACACACTTTTTAGACATGCATCATTTCGCGACACAGTAATTCAGTTTTACTAGCAAACCGGAGGTTAAACTAACTAACTTGTAAGAGATATGGACACATACATAAATTGTAATAGCGAAATGTATGGGGACACAACATATCTCATGAAAACAGAGTTCCCCTCTACAGCAGGGCAAGGCTTGGACAGAGCTCCCCTCTTACAGCAGGGCACAAGGCAGGCACTAGGACCTGTGCGGAATCCTGGCAGGGCTCGGAGGCGGCAGCAGCAGCGAGGCGCTTGAGGCTCTGAGCGTCCGACTCAGAGGTTTCTTGTTACATTCGCGCGACACACCTACACACTGCAGCCGACACACTAACGTGTTGCGACACACAGTTTGGAAAGCTCTGCAATAGCCTCTGATCCTACTTAGCTTCCTGCTACTTGCTCAGACTGTCAGATGTGAAGGACCAACACATTCTGCCTTTTTGTTTGTTTGTTTGTTCGATGTAGTGGTGAAAAATGTCTTAAGTGTTGCAGAGGACTGAGGTGGTCCCCCCACAATGTCCCCCTGCCAAAAGTGGCCATGTGTGCATGAATGAAACAAGGGCAAAAGATAAAGGCTCCACCCCTTCGGTATATGCACTGTGATGTTGCACACAAATGAAAGAGATGTATTGTGACAGTTTTCACCATCTGGACAAAAGCATTGGATCCAGTGGGTGCCTCTGCCATGCCAGCTCCCCCCAACAGAAAATGAGTTCCACAGTGATGCCGTCAGCCGCTCCCAGAGTGCTTGTGGGATGCTCAGGGGGTTGCAAGAGAAGTGTTGGAGGCCATACCTGTATGTTCTTGGATATGTGATGTGCAGTTCTGTGCATGCCGGCAAAGTTATGCGCATGAATAAGATGGATATTTATTTATTATTTAAATTTATATGACCGGATATTGGTGTAGAGAGGTGTTTTTCAAACTTGTCAACTTTAAGATGTGTGGACTTCGACTCCCAGAATTCCCCAGCCAGCATGCCAGCATCAAAGTTGACAAGTTTGAAAAACACTGGTGTGAAGGTTTCAGCATGAGACCTCAGGATCTACAGCAAAATATGTGGAGCGGACAGAAAGGGAGTGGGGGAGAAGCCAGATCGCCTTGTTCCAGGGATATCTCTCTAGCAGTCACTTTGCGAGAGTCCTTGCCTTACGCTGTAATCATGCTCATTCCGGTTTCAAAGTCAGGCCTCAGTTTTTACTAACTGCACTCACCTGGGCCATGCAAGGAGATTGCTTAGGCACCCATTTCCCTCTCTTACACACATTCATCTGCAGGAGGAGAATAATACTGATAAGATTGGCTCCAACCCAAATATTATTCTGACAGCAGGGCCGAGGCTTCAGATGATCTGAGAACTTAGCTAGAGAGAAGAGATGCAGTCAGGGGTAGCCACATGGTCAAAAAGTCAAGATGGTGGTCAAGACGCTCCACCTATTTTTTATGTGCAATTCCTGAATGCTGCTTAGGATCTTCTGCATGGAAACAGCCTATGCCAGGGAATTGCACAGAACAATAGCCCAAAGTAACTGGTTGCTGATGAGGAAAAGGAAATTCATGAGAACCTTAGACCAGCTATGGGGAGGGCAGTGGGCAGGCTGAATCAAAGACCAATGGGCTGATAAAGAGGGAGGTAAGTTGGCTTCTTTCTCTGCCTTCTGGGAAGAACAAGATGCAGAATGAAGCAACCTCTGCTTTCTCTCAGCTGTTTCCTTTAATAAGCCAGGTAAAGGGAGATACTCATACTGTTCATGACAACATTCTGTTAAATACGGATTAAGACATCATTGCTAAGGTATTTTGCATTATTGTTAACATTGTTAACAACTCAAGAAACCATCGCTGGACCCTACTATATTGGACAATTTTTGTCCTGTCTCCCACCTCCCCTTTTTGGGGAAGGTGGTTGAGAAGGTGGTGGTGTTACAACTCCAGAGGATTCTGGATGAAACGGATTATCTGGACCCCTTCCAGTCGGGTTTCAGGCCGGGATATGGGGTGGAAACTGCATTGGTCGTGCTTACGGATGATCTCTGGCGAGAGCGGGATGGAGGGAGTGCGTCCATCCTGTCTCTCCTCGATCTCTCAGCGGCTTTCGATACCATCGACCATGGTATCCTTTTGGGACGGCTCGAGGAGTTGGGGGTGGCCGGCGTAGTTTTGCGCTGGTTCACCTCCTTCCTCTGGGGCCAGTCCCAACTGGTAGTAATAGGAGATGAGAGATCCGACTCTCGCCCCCTCGTTTGTGGGGTTCCACAGGGTTCGGTTCTCTCACCTCTCCTATTTAATATCTATATGAAATCACTGGGTGAGATCATCCGTCACCATGGGATGAGATATCATCAATATGCTGATGATACACAATTGTACATCTCCATCCCAGGTGAAGTAAGTGATGCAGTGGCCGCCCTTTCTCAGTGCCTGGAGGCTGTGGGGGTCTGGATGGGGAACAACAGGCTTCAGCTGAATCCTGGTAAGACGGAGTGGCTGTGGATTGATGGTTCTTCTGGATCTAGGAAATTATCATCTTTGGTTCTGAATGGGGTTGCACTTCCCCGTTCGGAATCAGTGCGGAATCTGGGGGTCCTTCTGGACTCACGACTCCTGCTCGAGGAGCAGGTGGCAGTCGTGGCCAGAAGGGGCTTTGCGCAACTTCGTGTTGTGCGCCAGTTACGCCCTTTCCTGGATCAGGAGTCCCTCTGTACAGTCACTCATGCCCTGGTCATCTCCCATATAGACTACTGCAATGCGCTTTACATGGGGCTACCCTTGAAGAGTATCCGGAAGCTTCAACTGGTCCAGAATGCGGCTGTGCGCGCAGTTATTGGTGCCCCTAGATCAGCTCATGTGACACCTCTGCTGCGCCAGCTGCACTGGGTGCCGGTATGCTTCCGGGTGCAATTCAAGGTGTTGGTTATGACCCTTAAAGCCCTACATGGCATGGGACCAGGGTATCTGAGGGACCGTCTCATCCCCATAACTTCAAACTGTCCCACTCAATCATGTAGAGAGGGCATGCTTCAGACCCCGTCGTTAAGGGAGTTTCGCTTGGCGGGGTCCAGAAGGTGGGCCTTCTCGGCAGTGGCACCTGCCCTTTGGAACATTCTGCCCCCAGAGGTGAGGCAGGCCCCGTCGCTCCTGTCCTTCCGGAAGAACTTAAAGACCTGGTTTTGCCGCCTCGCTTGGGATGGGAACAGGAATAGTTCCTCATGGGGATGGCTGGTGCCATAGAGCCCTTTTAGAAGATCATTGTATTGCCTCTTGGATTTTATATTTAACTTATTAATAATAATGATTACACATTGTATTTTTATATCTATTTTATAGTATAATTTAAATTTTTGTGTTTGTAAACTGCCCAGAGTCCCCTTGGGGAAGATGGTGTGGTGATAGAAGTTGAAATATAAATAAATAAAATAAATAAATAAATTTTTCTTTATATGTATTTGTTCTCCATTATTGAAACTTATTATACTTACCAGCTTTGTTCAGTTCACTGATTCTCAGTCTTTGCTGCATTTCTCTTCATCCTGAATCCTTCATGTGCTATGCGACACTGAGGCAGGTCCACATCACTAAAGTATTTCCAATTGTGACTCTTTGTTTCATTTTAATAGCTCTTTGCAGTGTGATTATTGTATTCACTATTATTTCATGTGCAGTTATCACAGCAAAGAGCCTCTTGAATTAAGCTCGACTCTTGGTAACTGCATTTCTGCTGTTCTCTTGGCAGTGTTATGAAAGTGGTTTATCTTTAGCCTTCTTCATATGGTTTTAAAAAATTCCTAGTCTAGCTTACAACCCTGGGTTTTCCACATGGTCCCCATCGAAGTATTAACCAGGGCCAATCTGACTTAGCTTCTGAAGTCAGCTAGGTGCTGTCTCCCCTTGAGGCAACGTGCAGAGCTGCTAGAAGCTTCTCAATACCAGTGCTGCCCCACCTCAAATAAAACTAATGATATTGTTGTGGTTAGGACTGGACAAGACGTTACTTTCTATAATTAATTTCTAAACTTTACATCAACTAAAGGAATGGGGGAACCTTACGGTAATTTTGGCATGACCTGTTTCCCAAGGTGATCTGTGTTAGTAAGCTACCCTTCTGTGGACACTGGATTAGAACCTAGGAAGATCTGGCTAGCCCCGTGCTCTCTTCCTACAGGAGGCCCACAACAACACATGAGAAAAGAGCCTTCTTAGTTTCCCTCGTGCTTGGTATTCAAGTGGTGGGTTGCCTGGAGAAACCATATGGCCATCATGAACAGAAAATACTGATGGGCTTATTCTCTTACAGGTTTGCCTAATTCTAAGAGCTTTTTGGTGTGAGAGAGACAGATTATTCCCCTTTTCCTCTGATGCCCTGGAAACCATACATTAAGAGTATTTATGAAGAAGGGCGAGGCCCATTAATTTTAATGAATAGTTGAAATATCAAGCTCTAAGCTCCCACATAAATGTTCCTCATGAACTTCAAGCTGGAGGGAGAGTTTGACATCTGCAAAGGAACAGACATGTAAAGCAGCCTCCTCCATTAAAGTGAATGGAGAAGCCCTATCACACATGCAGCCAGAGGATACAGCTGGGGATCGGAAGGTGGATTCAGATCCCACCCTGGATTATTTAGATCTCTTTTGTTTCTCCTCTTCCATTTCTCTGTTTTACTTTCAGCTTCCCAGGAGTAGAGTAATAACAAACAGTCTTTCAGGACATTGTGGTTGAACTCCCAAGTACTGAGATTGCTTACCACTCGTAGTTGAACAATTGTGCTCTCTTGCCTTGCAGTTCTAGATCCCTTGTTCTTTTTGCATGTCTTTATATGAAGAATGGACAACTTAGTTCCATAAAGATCTGAAGAATCTTGTGAACGATCCCAATGTCTTGTAAACCTCAATTACCTTCCTGCTTATATGAATTCTATTCTTTAAACCAAAGTTTGGTCAAGCTGGTGCCCACCAGATGCTTTGCATTTGCAACTTCCATAAGCCCCTGCCCACTTGTCCAGTAACCAGGGATTATGGGAGTTATAGTGTAAAGCAGTCTTCCCCTCCCAGATAAGTCGAACTCTCAGAATTCTGGCCATGATGGTTAGGGAACTCTCAAGAATAAAAATCCAAATCTGGAGAAGCCCCAGTTGGAGAAGGCTAGCGTAAAAGTAAATGCAAAACGTGTGGCCTGCAAACTGCATGTATTGGCCGCTTATGCTCAGGAGAAAGAATGCATGGAAAAACAATAAAATTAGGTGTATTTTGTAGAAAGAATTCTGGAGGCTGGTGTTTGTGGGAAAGAAAACAAAATATATTTTTTATTTAGGAAAGTCTGAGTTATCTAGTCTGTCTACGGCTGAGTGAGTGAGAGAGACAGAGACAAGAGACAGAGACAGAGACGCAGACAGAAGAGGGAGGGAGGGAGGGTATGGGGGGGGAGAGAGAGTTGAATCCATGAAGGAGAAGGAAATGGAGATGATGACAGACCTGAGACTATTAGTCTAACCAATAGGAGGCATATTACAAACAGACATGCAAAATAAGCATTGGCTGTTGTGGGTCTTCCAGGCTGTAATAAAAATAAGCATTCCTAGATAGTGAAAGGGGATGAAGCTGTGATGAAACCCCACTCTGCCAACTATACCTCTAATGATTACCCTCGTGGCTCATAGGCTCAGAAGGCTGGTCCCTGCAAAGCTGAAACTTCCCCATCCCTCAGTCTTTGGTCCCTCCACTCCCCCCCCCACTCCTTTTCCTCCTATTTCATCTCCCTTTCCACCATTCCCTAACCCCCACCAATCTTTCCTATCGCATCCCATCCCTCTGGTCATTTGCCCACCCTCCAGAGCTGTAGCTTTTTAAACCGGATGGTGCTTTTTCTGCTCATTTGGCTGGGAGGGGGGGAAAGATTTCTTCTTCCTCCTCAATACACTGAGATAAGTAAGAGTCTGGTGAATCTATGGAATGTACCAGGCTCTTACTACTACTTTATGGTCCCTCCATTATTGCACTCGTAAACTCTTCTCTACTAGGGCTGACAAGAAAGTAGGCTGATTCCCCAGAAAGTTTTCATCCCCCTCCAAAAACGTTTTGGACTTTTGGCTTGTTTTTGTTTTGGTGGGAGACATCTACATTAAAGGAACAAAAATGTTCACTGGAACCGCTGTCTTCATTTAAGGTCAGCCTTATTTGCTGTCAGTGAGGTCAGCCCATGAGGCAAAAAAGACTGGTTAGGTACCTCACCAAGATGGGAGCCATACACATCCTCCCCCACCCCATAAGAGCTGCATGATGCTCCGGAAGGCACGGGAAGCTTGGCTATTCTCCCAGGCCTTGAGGGAGGGTGGCAAGTGAGCCCCCGTAAGATGTTGTGATTTTTTTTTCTTTTCTGGATGCATATCATGTGCCTCTCTAGTTTATTGTTCCGCCTTTTTTTATCATGTAAAATCATGCATGTTGTGTTCTTTGCATATAAGTAAATACATAAACAAATAAATAAAATTATGGTGGATAGCTGGGGGTCTGTGCAGAGTATGATCAAAAAAGTCAAGATGGTGGCCACAACAGTGCTCTGCCCATTTTTTATAGGCATCGCACATAAACCTCAGCAGATTCTATAATTATTCTGTAAATTTATCAAGGTGGAGGGATCAGATCCTAATATTGACTATTTACTAATGGCAGCAGACTGTCTGTGGGTCAGTACTGTACCAATTGCACCCACTTCTTCCTGCTAAACTCCCTGACCAGCCCATTTTTATGCTGCAAACCCTGCACATCATCTGGTCCTTGGCCTTATGGAACAAAATGTTTTCTGATGGACTCATTGCTTCTTTATAACTTCTTTACATGTTGACTAGCTTTCGAAAAAGAGGGCACTCTGCAGATATGATTGCTCTAATTAACATGCCGAGCAAAGCAAGCAAGAAACAAAAGCACCCACAAAGACTGGGTGGCCCTTAAATACGAAGAAGAGTAAGCAAATGGCAAAAAGTCATAATTGCAACATTTAAAAAGTCACCCTAACAGAGCTTTCCTAATCAAGGAGATGAGGAATTATATGGGAAGAGGTTCTGACACTCCAAAAAATTTATCTGACCAATAGGTGAGAGCGACTTTCTCTCTTTCTCTCTCTTAAAAAACTGGAGATTAAAATTATCCTGGCATTGGTTAGGACCTGTATCAGAGAATGGGAGAAGAGGGTTTTCAAGCCAGCAGCTCCAAGCTGCCCATGCTATATACCTTAGAATTCCCTATTTTAGCTTATGGAACAGTCATTCATGAGACTCATTGTAGGATAATGTTACTGCCCAATTAGTCTCCCTAGGTGGGGTTCAGCCTGTTGGGTTCAGAAGCTAAGCAGGGTCAGGCCAGGTTAGAACTTGGATGAGATTCTCTCAGGAAATCATTGGGCTTAGACTGGGATGTTGAGGGAAAATGCATGGACGCGTCCATGAGGTCACCAGATATTAAGCTCAGCTTGAAGGAGACTTGACTTTAACTGCCAGACTGATGTACATAAAACATAAATCTATAGATTTATAAAGCTGTTTCGATTTATAAAAGTGTAAAACCTTTGTGAGCCCAACTAAAATTATTGGTCATATGAAGGCTTCTATTTTATCTGAAGTTACTTAGAGAGTGCCAGAAATTTGAAAACTGATCTGAATAACTATTAAGAAAAGATGCCGCAAATGTTAATACACATTTGTTCTTTAAGAAATCCAAATAATCCTGAGGAAAGACTAATGGATGGGAGCAGAAACAACTGTGCTTCAGTTGTGTCTCCCATTTTTTCTTTCACAGAGCTTTGTTCATGGCATGTTTTGTGAGATGTAAAATGTAATTCATCCCTTGACAGTAACTAATTATTACTGATTACTGAAGAATAAGTCAACAAAGATATTTTTCTGTTTACATTCTTAGCAGAGTGTATCCTAGCCATCTGTACTCCCAAATCTCTTTCCCCATGGGATAAATTCTTCACATTGTTCACCGAAAATAAGCAGGCAAATATGCCAGTTTCATTTGATGCATAGTTGCAACACCATGGACAAAACATGTAAATGAGGTTTACATAATAAAACATACAATAATACCCAGGAAAGTAATTTATCCATGATGATAATTTTCAATATACATTGTGAACCGTTGTAGGAAGATTTCAACTGAAGCAAAAAGTGTTAAGTTCTTCCCTAGCTCCTACTAGTGTAGGTCATTTTTTAAAAAACCCACAGAGGATTGCTTCACATCATTTGTTCCAAATCTATGCAATACAACATGCTTTACGTTACATTCTTCTGTTTAACTTGTTGACTCTCCTCCCATCACAAGCTTTCCCTGTGATACTCTATGGAAGTGAAAGTCGGACTTTGGAGAAGCAGACTAGAAAGAGTATTGATGCTTTTGAACGTTGGTGTTGGAGAAGTCTTTTGAGAATATCATGGAAAGCAAAGAAAACAAACAAATGGATCTTTGAACAAATCAAACCAGAGTTCTCACTCAAGGTACAAATGACCAGGCTCGAATTATCATACTTTGAACACATTATGTGAAGACCTTGCTCTCTGGAGAAGTTGATAATGCTGGGAAAGGTAGAAGGAAAGATGAGAAGAGAATGACCAGCAGTAAGGTGGACGGAGTCAATCACAGTGGTGATAGGTGCTGCCATGGCAGATAATCAGTGGAAGCTTTAATGCAGAGGTGGGCCCAGATTTGAGGGGTCCCGAGCAATATATTGACTCTGGATGGGGTTGAGCTCCCTTGGAAAAGGCAGGCTTGCCACCTGGAGTCTTCCTGTACTCACAGCCCAGCTAGAAGAGCAGGTGGAGGCTGTGACCAGGACGTCCTTCACCCAGCTTCCGCTGGTATATCAATTGTGGCTGTTCCTGGAACAGGAGGCACTGAGTGCAGTTGTTCATAGTCTTGTCACCTCTTGAATCGATTAGTATAATTTGCTGTACATGGCGCTTTCTATGAACATTACCCAGAAGCTTCAGCTTGTGCAAAATGTGAGTGTCCATGGGGTAACAGATCAGACCCACTATTGCCATGTTATACTGCCGTTACAGGAGCTGTGCTGGCTACAAGTTTATTTCCAAGTGCAATTCAAGATGCTGGTTATCACCTATATAGTGACGGCTATATGGCTGGGGGCCTGGATATTTTCAAGACTACCTATTCTTGCTGAATATTCACTCCTTTGAGGACAGCTCTCTTGCAGTGTGTGGAAGTACATTCTGGTTCCCTGCCTATGGAACAGCTTGCCCCCATAAGCAAGAGTGACCTCTTTTGTTCATGATCATCCAAAACCTGTCAAGGCCTGACAATTTTGGACAGCCTTTGGAGACATTGTTGTCCTGCATGAGATTCAAAGTCATGAATATTGTAGTTATTGTAAGATTAAAGTGGTATAAAAGTTTAGTTAGTTAGTTAGTTAGTTAGTAAGTAAATAAATAAATAAATAAATAAATAAATAAATGGCTTCCTTCAACACAGATGCTGGTATTTAAAGCCAATATCTTAAATACATGCCATCTGGATTTTTTTTTCCATTTTGCAACTTAAAAAAAAATCTCTAAACACAATCCTAGGAGATAGCAATGCCACTGAACTATAATTGCCCCTGTCCCTTGCCAGCATTGTCAACAGTGACAACTGCTGAGGACTGTAGCACAACAGCATCTGCTGAGCCACCAACTCCCTGCCTAGGGAACATGAGGTTCTTCAGAAGCTGCCTTCATCCAAGTCCGGCTCCATTTGCTTTCATCAACTGGTGGGGTCTCTCCAGGTTTTTGACTTTCTGGTCCTATCTAGAATTGCAAAGACATGCTCTCCTATGGAGATTTTCCAAAAATAACACAACATTTCGATAAATGTTATTTTATGACATCTTAAAATCAAGCCTTGATCTGATAAATTGTTATTAGTATCTTGCATATCAAGGGAATTACTGTACTATAGACAGGTGATTGTATTTAAATAGAGACATGAAAATAGAAATTCAGCCACAGTCCGGTAGGGGGTATCCCCGTCAAGATTGACACAGGAACATCTCAAGGCAGTCCTGGTTCCTCGGTTACCTTGTCTTCTATGTTTGGCAGGTTCTCACAAGCCCTAGACAGAAAGAGGGGGAAAACAGTGTGCATAGCTCCTCCTCCTCCTCCTCCTCTGGAAATGTCTTCTCCAATTTAATATGTTAACACAACAAAAAACAGTCTGAATTTTGTAATTATTACTTTTGCAGTAGCCAAATAGGAAATCAGCATGCTAAAGAATAGCATGTATCAAAATATTATATCAATCATGGAGAGTTTCCAAATAAATATATCAAAAGATTGCCAAAGCAATGAGATCCCAATGAAGGCTGAATAATAATAATAAAAAATAAAACCCTCCTGTGTGTGTGTCTGTGTGTGTCTGTGTCTGTCTGTGTGTATGTATACACACACACACATGTATTATCCATATGTATACATGTATATATCCCGCTCATGGATTCCAGACAAGGAACTGCATTTTTTATAATGCATAATAGCAGCTGCACAGAGTGCAATTTACGAAATGTAAGAGGAGATTGGCACAAAAATAAACTAGTATCTGGATGTTGTTTTTTGATACTTGTTTTGTCTGCCTACTTCCTAAAAAATATTAATGTACCACAAAAGCTAAGTAAGTTAGAAAGAAAGCGTATCATGCAGCAGAGCTTCCCCACAGAAGCAGAGAAAATGATGAGTCCCAGGGGTTCTCTCTACAATATGTATATGCAGTAAAAAGACAATAAGCTCACCCTCCTGACATATTTTCTTTTGTGCAGCCTTTGGCTTGATTGCTTTTTGCATTAAAGTTAGTAGGGCTGAGGGTTTGATCTGGGGTCCAATGTTGTCTGAATGTACAGTACACTTGTTATATTACAGGACTCTGTCTTAGTGTGGGTTGAAGATCTAGTTTCTACATCCCTTAAAGCAATTCACCTATATCTCACAGAAGTGTGTGTGTGTGTGTGTGTGTGTGTGTGTGTGTATTCATTCATCTGTAGGCATTTTCTACCCCTGCTCAGTCAAGTCAAGCTGAAGCATTGTTGAAGTTCTCCTAAATTAGTAAGAAAAATCAGACAGATATTTAAAACATTTGCACTTACAACCGATAGGATTTAAAAGTGTTTCACTTTGGACTATGCCCATGGATGGATGAGTGGATGGATTGTTCTGTGTGTATGTATATGAGAGTGTGTACAGATATCTGTGTTAAGCATAGTAAATGGAGTACTATGATTCTTCTTGTGTGTATGAAAGACAGAGACATATAAATGTATTTATCTATGCTTACTACACAGATACTAATTTACCTATAATTTAATATAACAACCCTACATGCTAATTAGAGGAGAATCATGGCATCTTACACTTAGCTGCAGGTAAGAAAAATGTGCTGCATGACATTAGGTGGTATGCATATTATACCTTATTGGAAATGCCAGAACATGGGTTGGGTGATAGCATGAATTTTGACCTATGAAATATGAAAGGTGTAATGTATTTTAGTCATGTATTATTAGGAATGTGCTGAAAAGATGCCCCTCATGTGCATGTCTTTCTGTTCTACTGCTGTGATCCTCTTTCTCCACCCTCCAATATAAGGCCTAGAAGTTAATATATGTTATGTTATGTATAACCTATAATATATAGGTTAATATATATTAACCTAGGAGTTAATATAATATAATACAAAAATATAATTACCTAGAAGTTAATTTTCTGAGATGCCTGGTTTACAAAAGAACAGGTTCTCTATTTTATTCAGAGATTCTAACTGCACCTACCATGATCAGGAAACCTGCTGAAAAAGCCAACATTTCTTTTCCATTATGATTCTGCGTAAAAGAAAGACAGTGTAATTTCAATGGAGCAAGTTCCCCCCCCACTCCTCCTCCTCCTCCTCCTCTTCCTGGCAAGGCCATGGTATGATGCATATATTTGGAGATCAAATTATTTAGAAATATGACCATGTCATCAAAATAAACCATTTTGAAATGCACAGCCAGCTCACAAAACAGATTGCATGTGAAAATTGGATAATACTTGGCTGGAGACCTGACAAGTCAGTGAAATTCTAAACTCCAGGGGATTGTTCCATTTTATTCGCCTTGAAATATAAATCTATCTCAACATGATATTTAAAGCTGTGCACTGTGTGAACTCCCTAGTGACTGAATTTCTTCCCTGACTTTATGAGTCAGCAACCCACCATCTGCTTCTTGGCCACCAGGTGGCATCCTCCAGAAACGGACATCTGTCCATTGTCTCTGTTCTGAAGTCTCAGCGGAAGGGTAAATAACGCTGCACCCAGATTCCTCTTTCCATTAGGAAACTCAACACAGAGATATTAGAAAAAAAAGAAGAAAGCTTTCAGCTGCATTGGCACAATGCACTGGGCTTTAAGAACCTTGCTACCGCTAAATCTAGTAGGATGAGTGAGTGAAAGGCCCTCTGTGCAAGCACCGAGTCATTACTGACCCTGTGGAGGGACGCCGCTTTCGCTGATGTTTTCTAGGCAGACTATAGAGCGGGGTGGTTTGCCATTGCCTTCCCCAGTCGTGATTACCTTTCCCCCAGCAAGCTGGGTACTCATTTTACCGACCTCGGAAGGATGGAAGGCTGAGTCGACCTGAGCCGGCTACCTGAGAAACCAACTTCCACTGGGATCAAACTCAGGTCATGGGGAGAGTTTTGGTTGCAGTACTGCCACTTACCACTCTGCGCCACATGAGGCTCTTCTAGTAGGATACCCCCTCTTTTTTTAAAAACACATCTTGACATATTAAAAAGAAGACTATAATATTGTTGTTTGGCCATTACATCAGATTTTTTTTATACGATAGAACAGGTCTTTCCAAAGTTTTTCCTGTGGCGTTGGTGTGTCGCCGCGGGAAAACCCAGAAGTGCGGCAGCGCGCAAAAACCCGGAAGCGCTGCTGCTTTCGGGTTTTGCGCGCTGCAGTTGGTGTGTCGCCACGGGAAAACCCAGAAGTGCTGATGATGATCAGCGCTTCCGGGTTGTGTGGTGACACACCAGACTGTGTGTGGCGACACACTTTTGTGTGGCGACACACAGTTTGGAAAGCTCTGCCATAGAAAGTGTACCCTCTCTTTCATCTATTAGCATCTCTCACTGTTCTCAAGCACTGCCAGTCTCGTGTTACTGCTTAGGATATTAATAGGTATAAAGGCACATACTCATTTCATCAAGTATTATCACTAATTTCCACTCCATTTTCTTCCTAATATTCTTTCCATATAAAATCATTTTTCCCTGTATTGTTCTGAGGTTTATGAGCTAGAGTGTGAGAGCGAAAGACCTAAGAAGTGCTCGGAATCCAAGGGTGACATTTCTGGCTGAGAGTTGGAAACCTCTGGGATCAAATTTCAGTTCTGCTGATTGGATGACTATGGCCAAGTTCCTTTCTCTTGAACATCTCTTCCACTTGCCAAAAGAAAACCAACCAAAAGAGACATCATCCATCCAGCTGCTCTGAAAATGCACAAGGTAAAGATGGGCTACTAGATCAACTCTGTACTTCCCCATTTTGGAATTGGGCATAGCAGGGAAATCTGGGTGGCCTCAGGAATCACTTTTCTATCCACATCTGCCTGCAGAATAGTCATCTGTGTTTCAACAGACCTGACCTGTTGGGAGACAATTAGAAAGCCCCCTTATGACACAACTGGTCTCAGATCCTTGGGCTTCTTAAGCTCACAAATTGCTGAAAAGTACATTAAGACATTTAGGAAAGATGTAGCTGTATTTGACCATTGCATCAAAAACAAAGCAAAACAAAAGAACCTTATAACATCTTCAAAGACAAAACATTTAGAATGTGGTTTACAAATGATGGGAAGATGAAGGATTCTGGCACACAGAAAAAAAAAACACCCTCCCTTGGTCTCTGCCAACAAAACAGCATGTTAAATATTGTGCACATTTTTGCCTGTGGAAGTCTTTGTAACCACCATTTTATCTTCACCGAGAAAACAATAAAACGGTGCTGAAGTAATAGCAGAACCACACTTTTCACCCAAAACTGCAGAGAGAGTATTCAGAATGGAGTTGGTGCTGGTGCTGGTGCTGGTGGGTGTCTTGCTATTAAATCTTGCTGTGTGTGCGCGCACACACACGCACCTTTGAGTCAGTTTTGACTCCTTACGACTGCCTGAACAAGTCCCTGCAGTTTTCTTGGCAAGATTTCAGAAGTGGTTTGCCCTTGCCTGCTTTCCCAGGGCTGAGAGAGTGTCACTGGCCCAAGGTCACCCAACTGGCTTTGTGCCTCAGGCGGGACTAGAACTCAGAGACTCCTGTCTATGAAGGTTCTCAGTCATCCAGGTGGAATTGTCTGTAGCTTGAATCATGTCAACTGGATTTCTGTTTTCTCAGTGGAAACGTTTCGCTCCTTATCCAAGGAGCTTCTTCACTCCTTGGATAAGGAGCGAAACGTTTCCACTGAGAAAATAGAAATCCAGTTGACATGATTCAAGCTACAGTCAGAGACTCCTGGTTTCTAGCCCAGCCCCTTAACCACTATACCAAAGTGGCTCTCCACATCTTGCTATGAAGTGGTAATGGGAGAGAGAGAGAGAGAGAGAGAGAGAGGGAGGGAGGGGGGAGAGGGGGGGGAGGGGAGAGAGGGGATTCAGAGGTGGAAGAGCAATGTACATGGTAACCATTAATCTTGAAACTGAGAGGAAACAGTGTGTCTGTTCAGCTGCATCAAAAACTTTGCCATGAAGTACTTCTAAGAACCACAACAACAGGATCTTGCTCCTAAAGCACAGAATCTTGAGAGAGGCAGAGATGTAAGCTGACAACCTCCCTCCCTCATATTTAATAGAGTCAGCTGTACATATTCTACACCAGGGTTCCTCAACCTCAGCCATTTTAAGATGAGTGGACTTCAACTCCCAGAATACTCCAGCCAGCATTGCTGGCTGGAGTATTCTGGGAGTTGAAGTCCACACATCTTAAAATGGCTGAGGTTGAGGAACCCTGTTCTACACAATGGACATTTTTGAGGAATGATACACTCAGCTATTTAGAAAACCTCAAGAAGGACATTTTACATGGGATGGCCCACACAGATTTTAAAGATGTATAGCCCTGTCATTTAGACTGTACTGTTCCTCTAGTGCAGGAATAGGCATAATTCAGTTTGAGATTAGATAGATAGATAGATAGATAGATAGATAGATAGATAGATAGATAGATAGAGACAGACAGACAGACAGACAGACAGACAGACAGACAGACAGACAGACAGACAATGATGAAGGTAGAAAAATAGATAGGAGAGAGAGAGAGAGAGAGAGAGATTCCTGAGATTCACCCCCAGAACAAATATAAAATATATACATACTTGGAAGTAAAGAATCAGTAACATTCTTTTCAGTATCAGAACTTCACTAAGCTGTCTTTGGACTCAACGTTTCATGTCTATCCCAAGTTTCCTTCATTTTAGGCAGCTTAAATTTAGATAAGAAAAAAAATCATTTTATTATTATTAATGTTAAATAATTGCCATTCACCAAAACTGCAGATCACCCACAGATCTATTAATTACCTGTATTCCAAGCTACCTTTTGTCCATCTCTGCTTTAGGGTACAAGGAAGCTATAATTATGTGGGTGTGAAAAATTATTATTCTCATCATTAGATGGAAAAACCGACATATTCATGAGTAAGGTGTTTTAAAGGATGTATTTATAGGACCTTTTTAAAAAAAATAGCAATGACGTTTGGCCCTTTAAAGAACAGGGCTAGTTACAGAGAAGGTTTAAGATTCAAGAAGTACAGTAGTAAGAGAAGTTCATGATGATTGTAGGTGAACCTCTGCAAATTATTTCAAAGATGGAGGGAGATGGGGGATCATGTAGAAAGATATATACTGTCATATAATTTGGAACCAAGCCATATAGGGTTTTTAAGGTAGTAATAACCAGCATTTTGTAGTTAATGTTTAAACAAGTGGCAATCATGGCAGTGTGTCTTTCTGAGAAGAACCCTCAAAGCTGCTGGATTTTTATCCACCGAAGCTTCCAAACATCACAAAAGCAGCTCCCTTTAGAGACCCTGAAGGTTACCTGCGTGTGGACCAGTTGTAAGGTCACTTTTACCCAGGAAGGGACACACATTAACCAGAGCTGATAAAAGGCATTCCTAGCCATTTTGTATCCATTGATTAGATCAGAGCTTTCCAAATTTTTCATGTTGGTGACACACTTTTTAGACGCATCATTTCGTGACTCCACAGCAGGTGTGGAGGCAGCCAGGCACAAGGCAGGCACTAGGACCTGTGCGGAATCCTGGCAGGGCTCGGAGGCAGCAGCAGCTGTGACACACCCAGACACTGCAGCCGACACACTAATGTGTCCCGACACACAGTTTGGAAAGCTCTGGATTAGATGTTACAGCTTAGACGTTTAAACTGTTATAACTACATATTCTTATTCTATTGCATCCTACCCTGCACTTGCTCTTTTGGGAGGGAGCTCAGCAAATAAAACAACAACAACACCCCCATGGAGGTTACCGTCTCACAGTGGGAGTACTGTGTGCTTTGATGATGCTGAGGGCTATGCTGGCAGTAAGCTTTGCTACCAAAAGCTTCAAGCAAGCCAGACAGGCCTCAACTGAGAAGCCAAACTAAGCATCTCAAAAACCCGTTAATGATTGTGAAAACAAGAAGTTCACTTTCCATACTGGATTGGTTGTTACCAGATTAACAAAGGCCCCATTGGGTGCTGTGGCTTCTGGGCATCCAGTGTCAAGTGAGTCATAGGGCTCTAATGCAACTTGGTGGCAAGAAAAAATGAAAAATTTGGACAAAACCAGAAAAACAATTGATCGTGGAATGTTATTACCAATCTAAACTAACCATAAGAGGAGTCAAAAAATGAAATTTGGAAACAGATGCCTGGGTTCAAATATTACTGAACAAAACTAATGGATCAATGGCGTATTATCCTTTAAAGCAAATTCTTCTCAGATGTCAAACTAGAAGCAACTGAGCAGATAGCAAAAACCAAAAAAATATGTGGAATCTGATGAGCCGGAAAGAGTGGCCAATTTAACCTCAGAAGGAATTTTACCAGATGTGACACCACTGGCTTTGCAAAAAAGCTACTGTACTTTGCTTAGAACTTCCTATATACTATTGGGCTACCTCCATGATTCCTAGACTCTTGGGTAACACCTGTATCATTGGAAAATACCCAGTCTAAAGACTGATGTTTGATGGATGATTAGGCAATAATAATGTTATAGGGCACAATCCAGCATCTATTTATCTTACTGATTTCAAGGGGACAGATTAAGATCATGTTTCCACTGAAATCAAAGGTTTTATTGGCTGCAATGAATTGCTGTTTGTCAATCATCTTGGTTTAACATAACGAGCTTTTAAAGCAACCTTCTTTTAACCATCATCATTATCAGAAACCTCAGCCAAGTTTCTGTGCTGCAAAGGAGATGTACTTATAATACAGTATAAAATGGAATTCAGTGCCTTGACATTGGAAATTATCTGTAGTATTTCATTTTCTTTTTACCAAAACACCAAGACTTTGTACAACTGATTTATCTAGGAATCTCGGCAAGAAATTAATGCGGTATCAGTAACAGTTTAAGCCAGATAACAAAAATTGGGATTATTATTATTATTATTATTATTATTATTATTAGCTACAAAGATGAGGGTTTATGTTTTAAAGTTATGTTATATTCTGTCCAGGCTCTGTTAAATTTAAATCACAGCCTCTCCATGTTAGATGGGGGGGGGGGGGAGGAAGTCTTAAAAAGTTAAACCCTTTCATCCAGGGGTGTGGATTTTCTAAGAAAAGACAACAGGAAACTGTAAACATAGCAGCACCATGAAAATAATTTTCTGATGCACTATTTCTTTCAGTGTTCAAAGGCCACATCACCCAGACCAGAAAGGAAGCTGTTGTATCATTAAAAACCCAGGCAGTCTCAAACAGCCACTCTTTTGTAAAACAAGCACCCCCCTTCCCCTTTGGATTGGCATATCTCATAAATCTTTGCTTCAAACTCTGCTCAAGCCATAGGCTGGCTCTACCTCTTGTGTTAATGGCTTGAAACTGTTGTGCATCATGTTCAAAGGGAACAAAGAGCATCTCTGAAAACAACTCCTGGTGCAGGATGCAATTATAACTGACAGCCAGATGCCTCCTCTGTCTGGTCCAACCAGCCTACCAAAAGCTTGTAAATGGTTCTTAAGGCTGCTAGATCTAAACAGTGTGTCCGACTGACTGATAGCTTAAGTAAACAACAATGCTACAAATCACCAGTACAAAACAGAGGGCTTGCTTGAGACTGATAACAAGATTTTAAACATGGAAGCCACCTCTGTCCTCCTCACCATCCACCACCCCAGGTGCCACTTCCAGCCCTCTTCCTTTCTTTGGCTTTTTTTTTTTTAAGTACCCCAGAGAGAAACAGTCCAGAAGGATTAAGACTATATCCTTTTCTCATTTCATTCCATAAAGGGGAAGGCCTCGGACCAAGTGTTGAGGCAGCCAAGTTTGATGCATCCAGTCTTGTGATCATGCAGCTGCCACTCGTGAAGTTGCTTTACCTTTATTGCATTGTTCACATCCGTTCTCCCTTATAAAAACATTCCATTCCAGCTGTCAAGTGGCTTGACCATTTGCTAGCTGTAATTTTGAGTAGGGTATGTGTTCCACCTAATCCTAATTAGCCTTTCCCAGACCTCATCTTCCTTGATCCCATCAATGGCTGGGCTGGCTGGGGATTATAGTACACGAAGTGCAACACATACAGAGAGCACCAATTAGGATAACACTACCAAGCACAAATGTAAGGTCTCACCACCAAGGGAGCCTCCACGGTCAGTGCTAGATTTTAAAAAATGCAACAAGAGCAGAAGCCTTGCTACTACTTAGGAAAGAACCGAGTCCAACAAGTGCTCTGGAAAAGGAAAGTGTGCCAAAGAGAGAATGCCAGGAAGGGGAAACAGGAGAATTGAAGGGGGAGCAGAGCCTGTGTTCTTCTCCCCTCCCTCGTTTTTTATCCAGTAATCTCTTAATCCCGGCAATTCAGTTAAGACTCTTCCTCACAGCTGGATAACCACAGGTTCTCCAGCCCTTGAGTTGGCAGAAAAGTTTATTGACATAAATTGCACAGTCCCAAAGACTGAGCCTATTCTGCCTCTGTAATGAGGTTTGTGACTGGAGCTGTCCCTGCAGTATTAGTATGGGACAATATAAGGGTAACCATTAATAGATCCCCTTGGCTGCATGTCCCCTCCCACCAATCATCCTCTGCTGATAGTAAGAACATGAATTGCTGTCCTTAACTGGTAGTGAGGTGGGTTTGGGTGCCTGGGACAGAGGATTTAGTCGCTTTTCAAGTTGCCTGAATGACAGGTTGCCAGCACAGATGACTTCTGGACTACTAAGCTATCACTTGGTCTGTTTCTGAACACAGGTCTAGCACTCTTTTAAAAGAGGGCTAAACTCATGTCCTGCTCCCCAAAGGCCCAGCTGATAGGTTGCAAACAAGGTGGAGGGGTGTGGGATGAAGTATGGGGGCTTGCTTCATCCCATGCGCCTCTGCTGCACCAGCTACCTTTCAGCCAGGCTATTGTTTTGGACACAGGTTCAATACTTTAAGAACAGCACTAGGCATTTGTTCAGAAATAGCTTGACTGGTTGGTCACAGATGTGGTAGAGAGAGGGTGAGAAACATGGGGAGAACTCCCTCTCCCGTCATCCCATGGCCCTGGCCTTGTATGTCACCTATTGTTTGGACAGGAGAGGGTCATCAATATCTGCTGCAAGAAAATGGCAAAGTTGGCAGTAAGTGGCCAGGGCTGGCAGCACCCAGAAGTGTCCTTGGAGTACACAAAACAGCATTGGTGTAGGCAGACGAGCATCTCACCCCCGAACGCAATAAAACAAAGAGAAAATATGGCCACGCAAAACTCCATGACAGCAGAAAACCTCTAACGATTTGAAATTAAACTGTGATTGAACTAGCATATCGGCACCATTAATTTCTAACCCACCCCCCAAACAAGCCTGCCTTCTAGGGTCCCAGAGTCCCTTCTATTAAAGTTAAATACTTGTTTCACACTATTTTTGGGGGGTGGGGGTACAAAACTGCACACACTTTGCCCTTACTTTAGCTTTGAGAATCTCTCCTGCAACCAAGCGCGAAGAAGTAACACTGGCTTGGCCAAATCTTGGGCCCTCCCAAACATTTCCAGTCTCCAAGAATTTAGCCATAATAGTTTGGGTAGTTGACACAAAGAGTCTGGGCCTGGGAGGAACGTGTCTGTGGCAGGAGGCGCTTCTAAAGATTCACCCACCCCTTCAGCTCCCTGCCAGCACTTTCTGTAGAGGATGGAGGGAATGGTCTTGAAAGACAGGAGGAAGAGCCACTATCAACAGTCAGATAAGTGGGGCTGGAGCCCCGGCCAAGAAAATGTCTCAGACAAACCCCTCCTTTGTTCACACGAAGATAAAGTGAGGGAGGGAGAAGCACATTCAGACTTGCAAGATTCTGTTGCCATAGCTTTACAATAAAAGTGTCAGGGTGCAGCGTATATTGTGCAGTTGCACACCTCATGAGTATAGCAAAGAAAGACAGTCCACAGGTTGTAGCAAAACTGTACACACTATATACATATAAGTAACACTACTAACCACTCTACTCACAACTCCAACCAGATATAACTCCAACCATCAGCCCCAAACAACACAATACAAATTGGTACTGCTTATATGCAGTGAAAATGGGAGTTGCTCTGCTGCCACACCCTACAGGCGTGGTCCAATTGCCATGAGTCATTCACAGCTCAGCTGTGTGCTATTATGTCCCCATATTCATCCAGCCAAATTTACTCCAGGGTAAAACCCTGACAAAAAGTAGTACTGACCTACAGGGCATTGGTTTCCTAGCCTGGTCTGCCTTGAAGAGCTGACAGTAGTTGTCGATGGGTCCTGCTGGACCCATCCCACAAGGACCCACTCTAGCATGTGAAGACTGCTGGGCAAGATGGCACAGTGCAGTTTAGACACTTTGGAACATTGTTCCCAAGTATGAGGCCAGGATGCAGACACTGGGCCAAACGACACACACACACACCATGCATCTTTATACCACCTCTTGACTGGAGTTAGAAACCAGCTAATTCCCCCATGCACACACCCAGCCCTCTGCTCCAACTGTATGTAATCCACTAACCAGATAAATGATGCCCACTTGTGTTTCTTTTGCCTACTGATCTGGTTGAGGCCTCTGCCAAATTGTGTTCCCATCCATGGAAGGTTGATACACCTTTCCTCCAAGATTCAGTGAACCAATACTTTCTGCTGAATCTGGCTGCTTTATGGGAAGTAAAAAGACTCAAATGAAAAACAGGTTGATGCACAAGCATGTCAGGCATCATCTCACTGACACTATGGAAGGCAGGGGGTGGGGGGAGGGTGAAGCACATGTTTCCTGCCACATTGTGACATTCACCCTGTGCAGAGAACTCCCATTTCCACTGGCGTCATTGGGAATACCATGGACAGAAGAGGCTGCCAAGTTCCCTCTAGCTGCATGGACAGTGATGAGAACTCAGGGGAAGACATTTCAGTGAGCCATCAGCCTCTGTTCCTCAATAGAACAAATGACCTGGAATGAACTTTCCCACCTGGCAATAGGTATAGGTGTTGGACTACAAATCCCATCAACTCCAGTCAGCAATGCACGTGCTGCTGCTGAGGGACGGCAGTTGCAATCCAACCCCTCTGGAAGGCACCAGGCAGGGACAGCTGTCCTGGAGAATCAAGGCTCCTACTTTGGCCTCTCTTCTTTTCAACAGAGCTTTCGAGCTGTGCATATTTGAAAGAAGCTTCTTGTGTTCTGATGAATTTTGCACCCTGGAATGTAATACGCTGCAATCAACATTACTGTATTATTACTGTGGTGGTGGTGGTGGTGGTGGTGGTGGTGGTGGTGGTCAATCATGAGGACAATCTCTACAATAATAGAGTTATAGAGTTGGGCAGCCTTATACATTTCTTAAATAGATGATTGATTGATTGATTGATTGATTGATAATAGTGTTTAAAAGCAAAAGCAAAAAATGACAGAAAGAAAAACAACTGCAGAAAAGAAATATAATTGTGCATCTGTACATTCGACAATACATCTGTACATGCTTGTATATGTGTTTGTGCACACACACATGCTTTTGTGATTGTACAGAGAAATACACACGTTTTAAACATCTATATTCAATACTTCTATCAGAATGATATTTGTACATATGAAAGTAATCTTTTCAGAAAAATCACTGTAGCTAATAAATGGTAACTAGATCTGAATTAATTTATCCTTCATTGTAAAGTTTCTCTACGTTCTTTGTTGTTGTGGCAGTTTTTTCAACAAGAGCAAATCTTTTAAATGCCACCAATCAAATGAAAGATAAATTTAAATGCTCCAGTGTTTTCCCATAGAAAACCTAGCGGCTAACAACAGGAATTGGATCCATTTCTTAAATTGCATAGATTTATATGCCTTAGAAAATATGGACCCTAAAATAAGAACAGGATTTGTATTGTCGAAGGCTTTCACGGCCGGAGTTCAATGGCTGTTATGGGTCTTCCGGGCTGTGTGGCCGTGTTCTGGAAGTTGTGGTTCCTAATGTTTCGCCAGCATCTGTGGCCGGCATCTTCAGAGGGCAGGAGCACAGACAGAAGCGCTCTTTCTGTGCTCAGGTAGAATGGCACAGCCTGAAGATGCCGGCCACAGATGCTGGCGAAACGTTAGGAACCACAACTTCCAGAACACGGCCACACAGCCCGGAAGACCCACAACAGCCAAAGAACAGGATTCTTCATAAAATCCACCCAGAGACTTCATAGAGTTGGCCAGCCTTCTAAATCAAATTAAATAAATCCAATCCAATCAATTTGGAGTGATTTTCCCAATTTCTTCAAAAACTTTGAACCCAAAAGACTGGTTATTTGGGCATTACCACCCAAGATGCTAATTAATTTACAGTTCTGCCAACACAATCTAGAAAGATTACTCTGTGTGTGTGTGTGTGTGTGTGTGTGTGTGTGTAGTACAATTTTAGTGGAATATAGAGCCACCAATACATTAACTTCCTTGTCAATTCCTGATGCATGCTAAAATAGATTTCACCAATATATCCTTGGCTGAACCAGCCTCAGAGGGTAAAAATATCCCAAATGCTTTGGGGATCTTGTTGTTTTGCCAGAGCCTGTTCTGCAAAGCTGTACTATCTGGCATTATTAGGACAAGAAAGAATATCATAGGAAATGTGAGGAATTAATTTAGATGAAGTCATTCCCAAACTCTCATTTTCTCTGGGTCAAAACATCACATTTAGAGGCATCTTCCTACACTTAATATTTTTGTTGTTGTTGTTGTTCAGTCGTTCAGTCGTGTCCGACTCTTCGTGACCTCATGGACCATAGCACGCCAGGCCTTCCTGTCCTCCACTGTCTCTCGGAGTTTACTCAAATTCATGTTCATTACATCGGTGATGCTATCTAACCATCTCATCCTCTGCCGTCCCCTTCTCCTTTTGCCCTCAGTCTTTCCCAGCATCAGGGTCTTTTCCAGTGAGTCCTCTCTTCTCATTAGGTGGCCAAAGTATTTGAGCTTCAGCTTCAGCATCTGTCCTTCCAATGAGCAGTCAGGGTTGATTTCCTTTAGGATTGACTGGTTTGACCTCCTTGCAGTCCAAGGGACTCTCAAGAGTCTTCTCCAGCACCACAGCTCGAAAGCATCAATTCTTCGGCGCTCAGCCTTCCTTATGGTCCAACTCTCACAGCCATACATTGCTACTGGAAAAACCATAGCTTTAACTATACGGACCTTTGTCGGCATGGTGATGTCTCTGCTTTTTAATATGCTGTCTAGGTTTGCCATAGCTTTCCTTCCAAGGAGCAAGCGTCTTTTAATTTCATGGCTGCAGTCACCGTCTGCGGTGATCTTGGAGCCCAAGAAAATAAAATCTGTCACTGCTTCCATTTCTTCCCCTTCTATTTGCCAGGAAGTGATGGGACCAGATGCCATGATCTGGGTTTTTTTAATGTTGAGTTTCAAGCCAGCTTTTGCACTCTCCTCTTTCACCCTCATCAAGAGGCTCTTTAGTTCCTCTTCACTTTCTGCCATTAGGGTGGTATCATCTGCATATCTGAGGTTGTTGATATTTTTCCCGGCAATCTTAACTCCGGCTTGTGATTCATCCAGCCCGGCATTTCTCATGATGTACTCTGCATATAAGTTAAATAAGCAGGGTGATAATATACAGCCTTGTCGTACTCCTTTCCCAATTTTGAACCAGTCGGTTGTTCCATGTCCGGTTCTAACTGTTGCTTCTTGACCCACATACAGGTTTCTCAGGAGACAGGTAAGGTGGTCTGGTACTCCCATCTCTTTAAGAATTTGCCACAGTTTGTTGTGATCCACACAATCAAAGGCTTTAGCGTAGTCAATGAAGCAGAAGTAGATGTTTTTCTGGAACTCTCTTGCTTTTTCCATGATCCAGCGAATGTTGGCAATCTGATCTCTAGTTCCTCTGCCTCTTCGAAATCCAGCTTGCACTTCTGGTAGTTCTCGGTTCACATGCTGCTGAAGCCTAGCTTGTAGGATCCCATAGCATTTAATCAGCCATACACATGTGTGGGATTCACTCTGGAGCTCGGAACAAAACCCCCGACATGAAATATTCTATCAATTGTTTCATATTAGCTGTGTTTTAACACAACAGAACTCAAAATGGCTCAAGCATTCTATGTTTTGTTGGAACTGAATTATATATTTTTTCAAATATTCCAGCCTTCCAAAACAATGGGTACAAGGAATGAAGCTGGCAAGTGTGCCAGAACTGTTATGTAAACATGGAGTGGGTGCATTCCACTCAGGCTGGGAAAATAATCGCCAAGAATTTATTGGCGGAAAAGGGCATGATGAAAAGTCAAGATTTAAATCCTGGAGCTGACATACATACACGCATATAGATTTCTGTATTATGCAGATTTCCTGTCTATATATGACCTTTCTTTTTTTGGTCTGTAGTAAAATGAGTTATTTATCGATAGGGAGTCCTTGAAGTTTCTGCTTTTATTGACTTCCTCAATGCTGAGCTGAGTTTATTAAAGAATAGAAATTTACAACTGTGCTGTCCTGAAATCTGACAATGGGAATTCAAAATAATCCCCTTATAACTTCGTTTTTCATCTCAGGGCTAAAAGACTAGATAGTGTGCCATCCAGCAAACTTGCTGAAAAATTGAACAAAAAGATTATTTTTCTAAAAAAAATGTAAACATCAAAACAAATTCTCATAGAAAACAATGAGAACATAGCTCTGCTCTCATCTACTAAAAAGCATTTGGTTCGGATTAAAATCTGTTATAAAAAATCTCCCTTGTTATTTCAAAACAGAATTTCAGTTCTTTAAATAAATCCTGAATGGTTAGCCAAGATATTACCAGACAAAAAAAGCTGATCTACAATATGTATTATCCCTTGTACTAAGCAACTGTCCCAGCTTGAACATAACCGAGCCAGCCTGCTGGGCAGGCATAACTCATTCTGCATTCCATTCCTATGAGTTTTTAATTTTTTTAAAAAATAAAAACTATCTCCTTGGCCAATTTTTCTATAGACATTGCCACCTCACCTAGTTAGCAAATTCAACTAACAGATTTGGCATGTTATTGTTGTTGATGTTGTTGTTTTGCAACCTGCTTGCCAAGCACAATCTCAGCAAAAGGAACTGTGTTGATTTATGCAGATCTTTTTGCCTGCGCAAGAAAAGGAGGGAGGGAGTGGACGGAAGGCGGGCAGGTTCTTCTTAACTGCAGGAATATTGCAGTACAATGCAAAAACATGCACAAAGTGCACACACGTACCAAAGCCCAACAAACACACATTGTCATAGCAGTCTTTGATTTATATAGTTTCAACAGCATTACCAATAGTTCTGTGTGAAACACAGTATATCATGCACACACTCTTTTGTGTTAAAGGTAAAGGTAAAGGTTCCCCCCGCACATTTGTGCAGTCGTGTCCGACTCTAGGGGCTGGTGCTCATCTCCATTTGTTAGCTGAAGAGCCAAGCGCTGTCCGAAGACGCTTCCGCGGTCATGTGGCCGGCATGACGCGCGCAGAACGCTGTTACCATCCCACCGAAGTGGTACCTATTCATCTACTTGCATTTGCATGCTTTCGAATTGCTAGGTTGGCAAGAGCTGGGGTGAGTGCAGGAGCTCACTCCGTCACGCGGGGCTAGGGATTCCAACCTCCGAACTTGCGATCTTCCGATTGACAAGCCTGGCGTCTTACCCGCTGAGCCACCATGCCCTTTACTCTTTTGTGTTACCTGCCAGCAAAGTAAAGCATGATACAACACAGTCCAATCCAGATACATGAGCTCTAACTGCAACCTGCCCACCCACATGAACTTATACAGAACAAAAATATTTGTTTAAAAAAGCAGAAACTCCTGGGGCCAGCTGGCTGACACACAACTAGAAGCAGCCTTCTTCTTCTGTCTGGCCACATGCTGACCTACTGGTTTCCTCTCATCGCCCTCTCCATCTCAACTAAGAGTAGCAGGGTTCTGACTGGTCCCCAATGCTGTACTGACTAGGCTGGCAGAAAAAGTCACAATTTCAAGGTATAAAACTATAAGCCAACTGTAGTTGGAACACTTGAAACAACTGCTTAAAATAGCCCAAACTGTTGAAATACGTTTCAAGCTTGGGACAGTTGCAATGGTTGTTTAAGTTAGAAATGTTTTGCATATCTGTACAGCTGTTCTGGGGAATAGGAGACTTCAGGGGAAGGAAGAACCTGTTCTCCCCCCACCCCCCACCCCTCTTTTCCTCTAGTGGGAATTTTGTCACAGGAAATTGGGATCCAACCCAAAATCTGTAGGAAAGAGGTAAACACTCCTTTGGGTATAGAGTTGATTCTTGATGACTTCATGGACATTTCGTGCAGTTAACTTGTAACAGGACAGAAGTGGTTTGCTATTGTCTTAGATTTTTTTTTAGCTTTTCAATTTCCCATCAACCTAAAAAAACCAAAAAGATGAAATCTTGGAGACCACGTTGGAGAACAAGTGCAAAATGGTACTAACTGGCATACAAACAATCCAAACTTCACATATCCCTTAACAGCATCTGACCTGGCAGTGACAAATCAGGGAAGGGATCTGGAGTCATGATAGAAAGCTCAACAAAATAGTTAACTCAACATGCAGCTACTGTATTAAAAGAAGTGGAGGATGAAGGCAAAATTCATGCTAAGGATCATTAGGAAGGAACCTGGATATAAAACAACCTATTGGAAATTATGATGAAACCATTCTGGTTGCTGCTATTGAAAGGGGCATTATAAAGCTGGAAAAAGGATGAAAAAGGACAACCAAAATTATTAAGGGGCTAGAATAGTTCCCCTGCAAGAAAAGACAGTATAATCTGGGGATTTTTAGCTTTCAGCCAAGTAGTTAAGGTGAGACATTTAATCCATGATTAGTACAAAAAATGGGGGCAGAGATTCATCTTCTGCATAGGTTGACCATCAGTCCTCTGGCCAAAAGACCCTGAAAAACCCACTGGAAACCATCAGCAAAAAAGGGGCAACATCTCCCTGAATGTATAATGTTCCATATATGCCTATCATGATTTCTGCTGTTTTTTCTTAGTAGGGGAAAAAAAAACCTAATTAAGGAGAGAGATGACTGTGCTGGGGCTTTGGATGGGTACCACTAAGCAGCAGCATAAATGGTTTTATAAAGCTTTAATGTTGAACAATATGTGCTGGAGAGGAAATGGGGACAGGAAAGGTGGCCTTGCTAGTTTCCCTCTCCTTTAATAAAATAAAACAGCATACACAGAGAGAAAGATGATGTCCACCCCTGTAAATGTAGTTAAAAAACAGACCTACCCACCCACCCCCAGTTTTCAAGGGCAAGGCCCAGAGCTTTGAATGATTTTAACACCACGAGTTAAAATGAATCAATCGTTGTTTAAGGTCAATGGAAGTTACTTTTAAAGCAACTGCAGTAGTTGAAGATTAAAAAGCACATGGCAGAGGTGTGATTAAATCAGCATATTGTACAAACAGGGAGTGGACATATATCAGAATATTGCTACAGGGCCTCAGAAAGGAAACCTGGCAAACAACACGCACTGGATCTCACCATTTTGTTTGCAATGGCAGATTCCTCCTAATCTTACACAGTGGTGAAAAGGGATCGTCACTGCTGTCTGAAGAAACCAAGCTTTTTTGGGGGGAGGGAGGGAGTGAGGGAGTGAGAGAATGTGTGTTCCTGAAACAGTCCAGAATCACATATCCAAACGTTTAGAACTCCTTTTTTAAACATATCCCAGGATCACGTGATTCAGTTTCCAGCATACACAGACCGATGAAGCTTGAAATATTCCAGAAATTAACCAGATCCACCGCTTCTGACACGCCTCCTCCTCGAGCCAGGCCTTTTAGCCTGCTGACGTGTGGTGTGTCCATATCCTTCACAGCACATCTGTACAGCTATTAAATTGCATAATCCCTCTGGCCTTTGATACATTTCTGGACATGATTATTTCATTACTTGCAATATATCAGTAGGATCATAATAAAAAGGACTTCTGACAACCTGCCAAGAGTTTTGTGGCCTTGTAAACACAAAAGTGCTCTAATAAAATTTTATTAAGTGTTAAAAAGTCATAAAAAGTGAAATAACATAAACCACAGAATTTACTGTCCTCAGCAAATGCTGAAAATATCGTCCACAGTAAAATTAAATTAGCATGTAATAGAAAGAAAGAGAAAGTGAAGCAGCATGGGGTGAGGATTAGAAGATACTAGAAAAACAACCATATTGCAACTAATATGGGTCAGGGGGATTTAACTTAATCTTTTTTTATAGGAGCGGAACATCTGACTAAATATGCAGGTTAAAGACCAAGGTTCTAAGGTCACTCACTCATATTCCTGAAGTTGTCGATATCCTTCTTAGCTGCGAAATACTGTAATATATTACTGGCAGTCAGAAATAATGGGCGATAATATCCCCCCTGTCCACCAGGGTGCGCTGTGTGACTAAGAATATCTTGGTTTTATCCAGACCCGGGGGGGGGGGATCTTACTCCGAAATAAGCCAATGCATCAAAAAAGAAGTCTGCCACTCCTCCCGCCTTAAGAAAATCATTTACTTTTTGGTGTTTTCTTACCAACAGGAAATTTTGAAAAAGGAAGTGCAGAAAACGAGGCAAGGGTGTGCACAGCCTCTTCCTCCTGGGAAAAGGCACGCAAGAGAGATGCCGCGGCTCGCTTTCCCCGGTTCCTCGCAGAACTTGAACTCTTGGCGCCAAGAGCGAGAGGAACCCCCCACGCACCCACCCAGCCACGCATTCCCTCCCCTCGCGGGCCTTATTTTTAATGGGCTCCGGGGGGACACCATGCTCCCTTGTGTTTTCCTCAAATTTACTGGCGAGGATTTTGGATTGCAATTCTGGGTTGCCTCCGGTTTCCTTGGCAGAATTGGGGCCAAGGTCAAGGAGAAGGAGAAGGACAGAGGATCTTCTGACGCGCTCTGCCGAGGAAACCTGGGAGTAAGCCCGCTTCTTCCAAACTGAACTCAGCGGGGCTTACTTCCAAGTAACCCGCACAGGACTGGACCGCCACCACCGCTTCGCTGCAGTTTGGGAGGCCGCGCGCAAACCCGTTCACGTGTACTGTGAAGTATGCCCCCTTGAGTTCAGTGGGGCTTGCTTCCAGGTAAGCGGGTTAAGCCTGCAAGTCCTAGGGTTAGGGGTGGCAGTTCTGTGCCCGCTTGCTGGAGCTGAGCGTAGCCTCACAGAGGAGGACGAGGCAGGGCACGAACGTGGACCGGTGGGCCTCCGTCCGACCTGGGCTCTGCACGCTGACTCTGCCGGCAAAGCACTGCAAGCGTAACCCGTGCTGAGTGTATGAAAAGGAGTGAACCCTGCTCTGTGCGTTTCTCACGAACAGGAAGACTGATAAAGGTAGAAGCGGTGTCCGCGCGGAAGGCCAGCAGCCTCTGTGGCAGTTGCGTGTCAAGGAAAGCTAGATCGACCGCCGTTCCCAAACAGCCTTTGTGTTCAAAGCCAGACTCTCTCGTTCTCTCACACACATACACGCACATTGCTGGTGGTGGTTCCCACCGGCCGACCCACCCAGCCACCCCGGCCCAACAGCAAAACCGCCAGCCGGGCTGCCGATCGGAAGGGAAAAGGGATCGGCTGCATTTCCTGCTGGCACATCCTCTGATTGTATCCCTATCAGAAACGCGGGATCCGGCGGGGAGGCGCATTCCTCCGGAGTGGCCGGTTTGGGGCATTCAGTCAGTCTTGCGGGCTCCAGGCAAACAGGAAGAGGCAGTGCCAAGTTGGCGTGTGTCATCTTTCGCAGGATATCCCTTTTTCTTGTTGTCGCTTTAGCTTTCGCCAGAAAGGAAGCCCGCGCGTACCTCACGCTTGCCTTACAGTTGGCAAGCAAAAAAGGCGGACCGGGGTGGCGGGGGGAGAGCAAACAGCCGCCTCTCTGCACCGAGAAGGGTACGGTAGCCTCTTCTCTTTCCTGTTCGGGCGGGGACAGTCCGGAGTTTCGTGTCAGGAGGCTGGTGTTCAAGGCCAAGCAAGACTCTGACGCTGAATTAACAATGGTGTGGCGCGGGACATGAGAAACAAAGAGTCGCGGGTACCTTAAAGAGAAACCCTTTTGAGATGGACCACAGCCCGCTTCGTCAGATCCGCGGTGCTTGTTTGCCTTTCTTTCTTTCTTTCTTTCTTTCTTTCTTTCTTTCTTTCTTTCTTTCTTTCTTTCTTTCTTTCTTTCTTTCTTTCTTCCTTCCTTCCTTCCTTCCTTCCTTCCTTCCTTCCTTCCTTCCTTCCTTCCTTCCTTCCTTCCTTCCTTCTTTCTTTCTTTCTTTCTTTCTTTCTTTCTTTCTTTCTTTCTTTCTTTCTTTCTCTCTCTCTCTCTCTCTCTCTCTCTCTCTCTTTCTTTCTTTCTTTCTTTCTTTCTTTCTTTCTTTCTTTCTTTCTCACCTGTCCCTTCCTTCCTTCTTCTTATCTCAGGATAATGTTTCATCCATCCAATGGAATGAGTGGAATGTGATCTATGAAAGTTTATTCCACAATAAATTGGTTTCTCTTCAGGGTCCCCCATGAGCCTTAATTGTTTACTCTGCATTTGTTTTAATCATTGGTCTTAAGTTACTAAACAGACTTTTATGGAGCAAGACACACACTTTCAGAAGGGCACATGTATTTACAAATTAAAAGCATCAAAGGGTTCTCTGGAAAAGGATTTGTGGGAAGATTTGTTGGACAAGTGTGATGGTTCAGCCTGCCTTTTACTAAACATTTGGGATCAGCGGAGCACAAGTTTACTTAAGAAATGCCTCAACAAATAGGAACTGTTTTCTGAGTGGCCCTTTTCTGCTTTTGTAAGATTGGCCCATATTCAACTCAATCATAATTTAAGGCGAATCAAAACCCTTGTGGAAAAGACAGTGGTGAATGAACTGTGTGCTTTCTATTATATGTACAGTAGCTGGATTTTAGGCATATTTACTAAGATACGAAATAATGTGCAGGCCATAATAAAATTGAGGTTTTGAAGTTAAAGCTGTATCCCTTTTTCCTTTTTTTAAAATTGCAAATCCACAATTCTGTACAATTTACTTATTATTATTATTATTATTATTATTATTATTATTATTTTACAAACGAAAATCTGAGGCATTCAATTAAACCAGCCATTTAGAGAACTGGAGAAGAATTAAGTGCTTAACCTTAGAGAACTGGAGAAGAATTGTGTGTTTTAAGAATTAAGAATTAACCTCTGATTGTTTTATTTAAAGCCAATTAGTATCAGTGCTCAAAAACCATAATCTGTATATTTGTATTGTAACATAATTACTAACTAGTCTAAGTAAGTTGTAGGTGAGGTTAATAGGACCCAGAAATCCTCTAGTGAATGAGTAGTATCCTGATAATAGAATAAAATTCTATTAAGCTTATGTCTGAATAAGTATGTTTAAGGCCATATTTTGAGAGCAGTGAATATTTTTGAAAGAAATATTTTTAAAAATCATATTTCCTCTTACACTCTAACTTATGCTGACCTATATAAATATGTATTTAAAACTATGCTGTTATTCTTAACATAGCAGAAACTGTCTGTACCTAAAACAGTTTTTTTTTAAAACTGGGTGCAGTAGAATAACATTTAACATTCTAGTCCTCATGGAATGTTAAAATTCTGGGATCTTGTATCCACTATAAAAATTACAAAAGCTTGATAACTTGTAAATAAAAGTGTAAAACTTGAAAAACAACAATAATTTTAGCTGACATACAGTGAAAATTAGTTTTTTTTTCTTCCATTGGATGAGAGATCTGCTTTGGGGGTGATAGGTATTTTAATCAAACTTTTCTGACCTGGAATGCATAATACTCCAGATGTGTTGGACTACAAAGATGGATATTAGGATGCTGAGAGTTGTAATCCGGTACATCTGAAAGGGCCTCCAAATCTAAATAAATAAATAAACAAGCTTGGAACTTGCATCTAAAGTATTTATTCTAGTTTATGGATTTGTTCATTATGCCTCATTCCAAAGGTAATTGCTTAACATCGGGCACATGATAACTGTATTTACTTCAGAGTTATAGCTTACAGACACATTATATTAACATGTCTGTTAATAAGTTGGAGGACTGATTTGGATTGCATGTGTGTGAGAACCAGTTTCTCTGACCTCAGCATATTTGGGGAACACACTGCAGTGAAGTTACATTGTAAGCCTGCAAGAAGTGAGTACCCCTCTGATTCCCCTTTCTCTCCAATTCTGACCATATCAGATCATCCAATTGTTGACCACAGCATAATCAGCCTTTATTATAGATTCTCTGCCAATCTAAGACTATTTCTCTTTTTAAGGGTAAATTACTTGGGGAAGAATAATACATATTTCAGGCAGGGGGGGAGTGTTATATGTTTTACAGTACTGGAAAAGGCAACAAATATGTTAGAAATATATCCAAGGCCAAAGTATAAAGTCTGCCTAAGTCCAGCCAGAATAAGGAAGCAAGTCTAGTACAATTGAAGAAAATGGTAGTTCTGTGTAGGAAGTTACATATTCAGGTTTTCATTAGCAAACTGGGTTGCTGTCAAATCTCTTTTTGCAGCTACTGTATGTATCTACTATAACATTAATTCTTATCATTGTGCGGGATCTCCTTTAGATGTCATCTTTTAGACTCAAGAACAGCCTGTTATGCATAATCATACGTATGACATATTTCTGCAGGAAATTAGTAGTTTCATCTCCCTGATTATATGCCATAGTTCCTTAATAAAGGGGTGTGAACAGACTGAATTAACTGCATGTTTTTACATTGTATTGGAAGAAATTTAAATATACACTGAGGCTGTGTTCTAATACACTTGTTCTATTTGTGAAATCATTTTTTTCATAAGTAATTATAAAATCATAGAAGTACAGCCCATTATATAGTATTTTAATTTTCTTAATTAGACAGGTTCTATAGATGTGTTATTGCAATATGTCAATTGAGGGCTGAAGCACTTGGGTTTCATATAATTTAATATCTTTGAATTCACTCATTCTCAAGCATTCTAATAGGAGATTCCCATTTTAACCATTTTTTAAAAACTGGACTGATGGATTAAGAAACAAGCAAATAAAAAGAATCTTTCTTCATTCTACTGGTGAAGGCCAGAATATGATAGATAGATAGATAGATAGATAGATAGATAGATAGATAGATAGATAGATAGATAGATGATAGATAGATAGATAGATAGATAGATAGATAGATAGATAGATAGATAGATATCTGTTCATTTCATTTTTTGTATCTGGAAATTTAAAAGTTTCAGGAATTTTATACAGGACTGGTATAAAAAAGTACAGTAATAAGCTAGGGTACAAGCTACTTTTTTTCCCAAAATAGTTGGATTTGGTTAGTAAACAGCTTTTCCCTAAATCAGACTTCGTATCTGAATAATTTAAGACACAGAGGTTGTTAATCAACATCTTTTTACTAAGATATCTAAGTGGAACCCCCAGGCTCATATATCATGACATTCTGATTACTAAATGCTGGAAATAATCCAGAAACATCTGTCTTCCTGATGTTCTTCCTTTTAGTTTCTACAGGCATTTGAATAGCCATAACTAGAAACACCTTACTGGGCACTGACTTCAGTCTTAGGTAAGAAGCTGCTTATTGTCTGGTTTCACACACACACTACATCCTAAAGTTAGGTTAACAAAACACAACAACAAAATAATATATTGGCTTAATGTGATTATCTGATTCAAACAAGGTGCATAGACAGTGTTTCCACCACATGCAGAACCACCAATGATCCAATCCCATTTTGGCCTAGTCTGGCATGTGTGAATGCAACCATTATTTTTTATACTTTAATTTGCTGGCTCATAGGTCATTATGAAAGAAGGCATATATCTTTGTTGTTGTTGTTGTTCAGTCATTTAGTCGTGTCCGACTCTTCGTGACCTCATGGACCATAGCACGCCAGGCCTTCCTGTCCTCCACTGTCTCCCAGAGTTTACTCAAATTCATGTTCATTACATCGGTGATGCTATCTAACCATCTCATCCTCTGCCGTCCCCTTCTCCTTTTGCCCTCAGTCTTTCCCAGCATCAGGGTCTTTTCCAGTGAGTCCTCTCTTCGCATTACATGGCCAAAGTATTTGAGCTTCAGCTTCAGCATCTGTCCTTCCAATGAGCAGTCAGGGTTGATTTCCTTTAGGATTGACTGATTTGACCTCCTTGCAGTCCAAGGGACTCTCAAGAGTCTTCTCCAGCACCACAGTTCGAAAGCATCAATTCTTCAGCGCTCAGCCTTCCTTATGGTCCAACTCTCACATCCATACATTACTATTGGGAAAACCATAGCTTTAATTATACGGACCTTTGTCGGCAAGGTGATGTCTCTGCTTTTTAATATGCTGTCTAGGTTTGCCATAGCTTTCCTCCCAAGGAGCAAGCGTCTTTTAATTTCATGGCTGCAGTCACCATCTGCGGTGATCTTGGAGCCCAAGAAAATAAAATCTGTCACTGCTTCCATTTCTTCCCCTTCTATTTGCCAGGGAGTGATGGGACCAGATGCCATGATCTGAGGTTTTTTAATGTTGAGTTTCAAGCCAGCTTTTGCACTCTCCTCTTTCACCCTCATCAAGAGGCTCTTTAGTTCCTCTTCACTTTCTGCCATTAGGGTGGTATCGTCTGCATATCTGAGGTTGTTGATATTTCTCCCAGCAGTCTTAACTCCGGCTTGTGATTCATCCAGCCCGGCATTTCTCATGGTGTACTCTGCATATAAGTTGAATAAGCAGGGTGATAATACACAGCCTTGTCGTACTCCTTTCCCAATTTTGAACCAGTCGGTTGTTCCATGTCCGGTTCTAACTGTTGCTTCTTGACCCGCATACATGTTTCTCAGGACACAGGTAAGGTGGTCTGGTACTCCCACCTCTTCAAGAATTTGCCACAGTTTGTTGTGATCCACACAATCAAAGGCTTTAGCGTAGTCAATGAAGCAGAAGTAGATGTTTTTCTGGAACTCTCTTGCTTTTTCCATGATCCAGCGAATGTTGGCAATCTGATCTCTAGTTCCTCTGCCTCTTCGAAACCCAGCTTGCACTTCTGGTAGTTCTCGGTTCACATACTGCATATAGCTAGTTTCCTTCAAAAAAAAAATCTGGAAAATTATTGCTAGCTTTGTATTTCTTATACTTGTGTTACTTGGAACACAAACTTTTAAGCTTGGGATGTTAAAGATACTTTTCCAGTTGTGGGCATCCTATTAGTTTGTTTTATACCTTGTCTTTCATTCAGGAACTGAAAGGGGCATAAATAACACTCCTCCTGTGTCTGCTCACAACAGCCACCTTATTGGTTGTTGGTTGAGAGAGAACGGTCACCCAGCAAGCTAATGTTGCAGAAGGTAGATAAGAACTGGGTCTCCCTGTTCCTAGTTCCACAACTTAACTTCACCATACTGACTACCTTAAGTCTTCTCTAGGTTTGTTTGTTTGTTTGTGATTTCTTGGGGAGGGTAGGAGAGGAATAATATTTTTTAAAAAGTTGGTAAAGTCTATATACATTTAAGAGCCAGTTTGGTGTAGTGGTTAAGGCATCAGGCTAGAAACTGTTAGACTGTGAGTTCTAGTCCTGAGATGGAGAGATAGAGATAGAGATAGAGATAGAGATAGAGATAGAGATAGAGATAGAGATAGAGATAGAGATAGAGATAGAGATAGAGATAGATAGAGACAGAGATATAGAGATAGAGATAGAGATAGAGATAGAGATAGAGATAGACAGAGACAGAGACAGAGACAGAGACAGAGACAGAGATAGATAGAGACAGAGACAGAGACAGAGACAGAGACAGAGACAGAGACAGAGATAAATAGAGACAGAGACAGAGACAGAGACAGATAGAGACAGAGACAGAGACAGAGATATAGATGAGATAGAGATAGAGATAGAGATAGAGATAGAGATAGATAGAGATAGATAGAGATAGAGATAGAGATAGAGATAGAGATAGAGATAGAGATAGAGATAGAGACAGAGACAGAGATAGATAGAGACAGAGATATAGAGACAGAGATATAGAGATAGAGATAGAGATAGAGATAGAGATAGAGATAGAGATAGAGATAGATAGAGACAGAGATATAGAGACAGAGACAGAGACAGAGATATAGATATAGATATAGAGATAGAGATAGAGATAGAGATAGAGATAGAGACAGAGACAGAGACAGAGACAGAGACAGAGACAGAGACAGATAGAGACAGAGATATAGAGACAGAGATATAGATATATATATATAGAGAGAGAGAGATAGAGATAGAGATAGAGATAGAGATAGAGATAGAGATAGAGATAGAGATAGAGATAGAGATAGATAGAGACAGAGATATAGATATAGAGATAGAGATAGAGATAGACAGAGACAGAGACAGAGACAGAGACAGAGACAGAGACAGAGACAGAGATAGATAGAGACAGAGACAGAGACAGAGACAGAGACAGAGATAAATAGAGACAGAGACAGATAGAGACAGAGACAGAGACAGAGACAGAGACAGAGATATAGATGAGATAGAGATAGAGATAGAGATAGAGATAGAGATAGATAGAGACAGAGATATAGAGACAGAGATATAGAGATATAGAGATAGAGATAGAGATAGAGATAGAGATAGAGATAGAGATAGAGATAGATAGAGATAGAGATAGAGATAGAGATAGAGATAGAGATAGAGATAGATAGAGATAGAGACAGAGATATAGAGACAGAGACAGAGACAGAGACAGAGACAGAGATATAGATATAGAGATAGAGATAGAGATAGAGATAGAGACAGAGACAGAGACAGAGACAGAGACAGAGACAGAGACAGAGACAGGGATAGATAGAGACAGAGATATAGAGACAGAGATATAGATATAGAGATAGAGATAGAGATAGAGAGAGAGATAGATAGAGATAGAGATAGAGATAGACAGAGACAGAGACAGAGACAGAGACAGAGAGATAGAGATAGAGATAGAGATAGAGATAGAGATAGAGATAGAGATAGAGATAGAGATAGAGATAGAGAGAGATAGAGATAGAGATAGAGATAGAGATAGAGATAGAGATAGAGATAGAGATAGAGAGATAGAGATAGAGATAGAGATATAGAGATAGAGATAGAGATAGAGATAGAGAGATAGAGATAGAGATAGAGATGATAGGGAGAGGGAGAGGGAGAGAGAGAGAGAGATGAAAACCCATTTACAGAATAAGGGTCTCACCTGCCCCCATCATAGAATTAGATCAAACTTAGCAATAGGTGAGCTATAATCTTGCTGAGAGGCAGTATTCGTCCTGAAGGGTGGTAAAATTAGGCATTTGGTAACCTATACCCCTACCAGCAGTGGGCTCTTAATCATTTTCACCTTCCCTCCTTGTGAATGCCATGCTCGTGGTTCCCAAAATCCTGAGGGTGGTAGTGGTGAGGGGAAAATATAATTTAACAATGTGAATGGATTTTAAAAATATTTTAAAATTAGTATTAAATAGAATTCTGTTGCATTCCATTTTGCATATTGCATTAAGAGAAATATTTTCAGGAGCATGAACCTTTGACCATTGAACCAAAGACTTCATGTAAAGGGCGTATTAATTTACAGTATTTGGCTTCAGTGTGAGATGTTTAAGCCCACACTTGATCTGTGTCCATTATTCCATGTTGAACATGCTAAGCACCTGAAAATATCCATTGCACGACTCAAGACCCTATTGCAGAAAAATCAGACTTTATGCTGTAGATAGTAGTTGACTTGTTGGGAGATCTAATATTTAATAAAGAAGATTATATGTTCCATCTGACCAGTCCTAGACGTAGCATTTATGCATGGAGCAGTGAACATTTCAGTATCATCAGAATTTGGAATTATTGTCAAAACCATGGGAAACTGAGACCCCAGTCCACTGGAAGGAGGCCTCATTTTTGATCTGCAGATCACTCCTATATTGGTTGAGGACCAAAATGATGGAAGAGGGAAATCAAGCTTATCCTACAGCTGGAAAACATGCATTGACTCCTCTTCAAAGATACATTTGTTTCCATTTGTGGAAGTGATATATTCTTCTATCATGTATATAAGTCAGCAATGAAGAAGCCAAAGAAAACCATCAGGGTTTGGCAGTCGTCTTCGAGTGCTTGCCAATTCCCTTTCAGATTTTTAGGGTACTTGCAAGGAATGATTGAAAAACCTTAGTGGTTTTTGAGGCAAACCAAAGACCAAATGCAAATAAGAGCATAAATATTGACTATCCTCAATAATTCCAGCACTTAGTTACTACTGTTGATCAATACCAGATAGAATTCATTAAGATTCTCTACCTTTCCTTTTCCCCATAGGGCTGGTGTAATGTAGTGGCTATTAAGAAACTGAACTGTGATCAGGTTTGAATTTTACCAAAACCACAGATGGTAACCTCCAGATGGAAGGTTTGTAATGCTACCAATCAAAAAATTATTCCATCCTTCCATCCTTAACAAATTTGACATGGTATGAGGAAAAAAAAAGTAGAAGCTACTGTGGAAAGCGTGGATTACAAATTATTTTTTGAAAGCCTCCCCCACGAAATTCCATGAATGTAGCAGAGGAATTGCAATCTAAGTTGTTACCTGGAACCCATCAAGAAAGGCCTTTGACAATTTTCTTTTCCCCAAGAATTAACTGCGCATTACATGCAAACATAAAGAATCCCTTTACTGTTTTTTTTTTTAAATAACAAAATAATTTAGGGTAGCAGGGAGGACAAAGATGCTTGATTAACTGTTTCATCACTAGACATTTCCTCTTTCCATGTTAACTCCCACCAAATCTTCTTTTCTTATATAATTGAGGGAGGGGATAATTGATTTTTTTTTCTGATTTGGAATAGCTAAGCAGGTCAGACCTGGTTGCTATCTGCACTGGAGATCACCAGAAAATACCAGAGCTATTAAGCTAGATTGGAAAGTGGGAGGAAGAAGACGTATTTCAAAACCGCTTGTATAACAGTTGCTGAGAAAATCAGAGGAATGTGTCCACACATTCACAAGCAGACAAGTTCAGTTTGAGGGAGACTGCTTTTTTACTGTAATGATTACTTAGATATGTGAAAATTTATGACTCCAAACTACAAAACTATGGTATAGTTGTACACATCCTGTTGTATGCTGCCTAGGGTCACTTGGAAAAGTGAGATGGGTGGCTAATAAATTGAGTAAGTAAGTAAGTAAGTAAGTAAATAAATAAATAAATAAATAAATAGTATTAATTTTCAGATCTGAGAAATTAATAGAAGAATGGTCAGAGTCCACTCCTCACTTTGGAAACCAATTCTATGTTGGCTGACTTTGGAGTATAAGTGTGTGGAGTTTGTTTCCTGATCTTTTTGCTTCCCAAATCCCCCCACCCACAACATTGGGGAACCATGTTGCTGTCAGTAATGCAACCTGTGCACAAAGACAGCTTCCTCAGCATTTTGAAGAGCAGGACTGTTTGTGTTTTTCTGTTTGTGTTTGTGTATGTGTATGTGTATATCTCCCATTTGCAAGTCCCTGCCTGCAGAGATCCAGCCTTGTGATACAATCTGGTTAAGCCACAGAGTTAAAAGGAAGGCCTGGAGCCATACATTTCACCTGGATGCAATGGAAAGAAGGCAATGCTGAAAAGCAAGTCAGCTCTATCCATAGAGCTACACCATGGAGTAGTGTGTGTAGTATACAGTGTGTAGGCTCATGAGAAGACAGACCAACAGCTGCTGCAGGGCTAGCAGATGTGATCATGTCCTCTTTCCTATGTGTGTTAACTGTAGAGGGGGATCATGGGAAGATCATTGCAATTGGTAATAGACTGTGATTCTTAAACATGCTTGCTTTCTATGGATCCCGGTTTCTGACCTGTGTGGACAACCACCTTGTTTTCTATCTTACCTCTGCAAGTCAGGCTAAGGCTTGAACGTTCCGTCCTGCAAGGGCCTGCCTCTTTGGAATCGCAGTTCACTTGTTAGACGTTCCTTCCTCTTCCTTTTCCGCCGGACACTCTTGCTTGGCTCATTTCATATCCTTCAGTGAAAAACCACTTGCCGCTCTGGCACAAAGTGAGGACCTCAAAGAAATTTTATTTATTTATTTATTATTTGGATTTATCCCCGCCCATCTCTACCGTGGTAGACTCTGGGCGGTTTACAACCACAATATAAAAGATAAAACCTATACATTTAAAACTACAATAAAAATAAAAAATAAAAATCCAAAAGTTGGTCTGTTCTTAAAAGGCGGGAAACCACTAAGCCAACCACCCCCAGGAGGAACTATCCTTTCCTTCACTCCAGGCATGGCGGCAGAGCCAGGTCTTCAAGGACTTCCTAAAGGCCAGGAGCGAGGGTGCCAGTCTCACCTCAGGGGGCAAGTTATCCCACAGGGCGGGTGCTATCGCAGAGAAGGCACGCCTCCTGGACCCCGCTAGATGGAATTCTTTTAAAGAAGGGATCCAAAGCCTGCCCTCCCTGCATTTTTCTTCATTGTCATCTTGGCTCTAGGATCATCTATAGCACACTCTTTTTATTGTGGGAGCAGCTACTATGGTAAAACGAAATAGCTGAGTTAAATCCCGTGGTGGCTGAATCCCCCTGACGTCCATGTTCTGGTTAAAAAGAAACAGCATGCAGAATGTGTCTACCAGTTCCTCCCAACAAGTGGGGGGAGGAGGTTGTAATGCCCCAGGAACCATTGGTTAAACGTGGGCCACAGGCTGCAGGCTGCCCATTTCAGCTTTCTGCAGCGCTGCCACGAGGGCTGATAAACGTACTCCTTGCAGATGTGCACGGGCAGCACTCACACTTATCGCATGGAGGCAGCCAATCCAATTGCACTGGCTGTACTTTGACATTCTATGGCGGGAAAGAAACATGTCATTCTGCAAAGTGAAGCATCTCGCTTTGCAAAGCAGGTTAGCTGCAGTTGACATACTCATTTCCTGAATGTAAGAAAGTCTCCAACCATTCCAAAGGCAGGAAAGGCCTGCATGATCCAATTGTGTATCATCTTTCGCTGCTTTCAAGGAACATACAGTACAACAACACCCAGTTTCTTTGTGGACTGCGGGACGGGATGTACTTCTGACCAAAAAAAAAAGCAGAGCAGAGCAGATGGAGTTCCTGGAGGACTCCTCCATATTGTTGAATGCAGGTGGCAAAGTTTATTTCTACCTTTCAAATGCCTCATAATCCTAATTTCTAAAGTTCCTCAATTTGTAAAGCCCAAAGTTTCTGCAGGGGAACAAAAAAGTGAAGATGGCAGCCACAACCATGCGATCAAAGCCCTGCACCCTTTTAATGGGTGGGCTTTGATTGCACAGCTGTGGACACCAGCTTGACTTTTTTTACCATCTCCCTGCAGATACCCCTGTGAGCAGCTAAGACCTTCTCATACGGAAATAAAATTTCTACTCACTTTCTTTGCAGTTCAACAAGCTTACTGTTCACTGCTTGAATACAATGAACAGAAGCTAAAAAGAATTGATGGACTTGCTTGATTCTAAATGTAACGGTTTGGTTTGGCTTACAGCAGGGCTTTCCAAAGTTTTCCCGCGGCGACACACCAACCACCGTTGCTGTGTCGCTGCGGGAAAACCCGGAAGTGCCGCCGTTGCGGCAGCGCGCAAAAACCCGGAAGCGCTGCTGCCGCTTTCGGGTTTTTGCGTGCCGCCGTTGGTGTGTCGCCGCGGGAAAACCCGGAAGTGCTGATGATGATCAGCGCTTCCGGGTTGTGTGGCGACACACCAGACTGTGTGTGGCGACACACTTTTGTGTCGCAACACACAGTTTGGAAAGCTCTGGCTTACAGGCTGCTGTAATTGCAAACAATTGCCAGATCACTGCCCAGTATGCTGGGTCTGAAACAGAAGCAGACACAGCAAGGGCAGGGCTATTCAGCTTGCAAGATGGCCAAAAGACGAAGAAAAGGTTCTTTTCCTCTCCTGTAGAAAATTCCCGGTAGTGCTCTTTTGCCCTTCACAAGAAGCTGTTGCTGCAATCAGTGGAAGCCCTTGGATTTAATTATATAAAAGGAACAGAAGAGCCATGAGAAATGGAACATAACTCTACAAAAGGTGTTGCACACAGGCTGGGCAATAGTAATTCTGAGTAGCCCAGGTATAGTTGAAATGTAAGTGGCAAGTAGCACATACTGTTGCCCGAGTGACTTGAGGCAAACTGATGGAAAGGAACAGACTTCAGATCAGCATTTTACAAAACTATGTATCTGCAGTTCTACCTGTGCCTGCCACTGGCAGGAGAATTGCAGTCAAAAAGCTGACAGGGGCAGAAACACTGTCTGTGTGTAGACAGAGAAAGGTGACCTTTCTCCCCGATGAGCTTCCTTGATGGACAACCAAGGAGTCTTGAAATATCAGCCACCAGTATTTCGATTGTCCCTTCTGCCCTTTTTCCCTATTTAAACATCTTGGGCTTTTCAGCAGAGCGTCCCAGCAAGTTTAAAATATCTCCATTGTTAGGTGAAGAAGTCCTTGGTGTAAAATACATTCTATCTGAAAACATTGTCATTATGGGAGTGTTTGCGGTAGAGCAGCTTTCCGTGCCTCAGCATCCTCCCTCCAGCACACCTGAAGGCACCAGCTTAGCAAACGCTGTCAAAAACACTGCCACCTGCCACTCATCACTCCTCTGCAGCCACCGCAATTGTCTAAAACGGTGTTTTTCAACTGTGGGAACTTTAAGATGTGGGGACTTGAACTCTCAGAATTCCCTAGCCAGCCATGCTGGCTGGGGAATTCTGGGAGTTCAAGTCCCCACATCTTAAAGTTCCCACAGTTGAGAAACACTGGTCTAAAATATTCACAGAGCTTTCCTACAGCTGCAGTACAAACTCCAAATGCACAACTGTACAATAGAAAGGCTGACACCCCTGTAGCTGGGGTTGCATGATTGGCATCTCGTCTATGGAAACAAGCATGTCAACAAGTTTGTAATTCCTACATTGTTCAAACAGTGCTGAGATTCTCATCCCTTTTCTATAGGGCTCCAGTTCAGCCTTTCAGTAAATGGCCTGATGGGGATCAAGAGCAGAGGCCTAATACGTTCTTGTCTGTTCCTAAAAGGCATTCAAAGGACAAAACCTGCAGATGTTCCTAGTTCCCCATCAAACGGAGCCATCTTTCTGCAGCTCCTGTTTGTTATAGATGCAGGCGAGATAAGAGAACCTGTCAATTCATCATCCCAGATGCATCCATCCCTGAAAATCCTTTCTGCACTTGCATTTTTACATACTGTGCATACAGTAATATGGTAGAAATGAGTATGTATTTATTATTTCCTTTTCTTCCCCCACCCCACTCCCAGGTCCCAATTTCCCAGCCCAGAGAGCAAGACTTGCTAGGGCTTGTTGAGCTCAAAGTGGATATATGGCTCCCCCCCACATTATATCTTCACAACAACCCTGTGAGGAAGGTTAGGCTACAGGGGAATAACTGTGCCTGGGTTATTCATGAGCTCCTCAGCTGAGTGAAATTTCACTTTGGGCTTCTCCAGATTGTAACACAGGGTTTAGCAAATATTTATATTTATATTTATATTTATATTTATATTTATATTTATATTTATATTTATATTTATATTTATATTTATATTTATATTTATATTTATATGAACTGCAAGGGACATGGCTGTGATGCAACAATGGAGAGGAATTGCAGCCATTATGTATTTTTTCAGGTTGGTCGGGGTTCATTCAAAATAGATATATTAAGTCTACAGGAGGTTTAACAGTCCTGTTTTGGGTGTTATTTCACCTAAAAAAAAAGCACTGTCAAAAATGGATTACTTTCAGCTAAATGTTAATAGCAGGAACAGTGTTTTAATAATGGGGGAGTTTTGGGGGGGACGGCTGCAAAAACAGAACAGTGGGCACAAGCAGCTCACAATGTCTACCCCACTCAAATGCTTACAGCACCTTTTGACTATATTTTATTTATTTGTTTATTTAATATAGCCGCCCATCTCAGACCAGTGACTCTGGGCGGCTTATATGGGGAAAACACACCTTTAAAAATCTGTATCTTGTCTTGTGGCTCCAGTCTGCCACTGGTATAATTTACTGGAGCAAACACTTTCACTCTTACTTCCATAATCCACAGGAAGCATTTTTTTCCCCTAGGTTAAAAGCAATATGAGTTTCATTATTGACTCTAAATGAATAGAAGACTCTACCCACCAACTTTGGCTGGATGCTCAGGGAAATTTATGAGCTCCTTTTGAACACTTCAAACTGACAGCAGTAGAAACTTTTAACGGTAATCCAAGTATGCGGTTTTAGCACGTGACTTTCCCAAAATTGTCTGCAACTCATTTCATCCCCTTGGATGCCTTTGTGTTTTGTGCTGGCTGGATCATTCCGTTCAGCGAAGCGATCAGTGCTTTTGGCAAGGAACAAGGAGAAGATGCTTCCCGGGAGGCAGGGCGGTGGAGAGAAGATTGTGAGACTTATGGAACAGTGATAAAGTGAGGATCTTGAATATTACCACAAAATAGGTGAACCACACCGGAGATACGGTCATATGTTCTGCACCTGCTGTCACATCCATGTGGCCCAGGATTTTGTTGCAGAACTGTGTCACCTTCCATCATCTTACTGTACAGCTGATATTCCGCCCAGGCGCCAGGAATTCACTTTCCTTTCCTCAGTGCTATGCAATTAACTTTTTTTTATCCTGGACTCACTTCCATGAAGAAGCGAACATCACCTCAACTATTCTAACTAGTCCGTTTAGCAATATACAATTACTATGGCTTGCAAATTTTGATGGGGCAATTGGATTGAATAACCCCATCAGATCAGAGAAAAATTGCAACACAACAACTTACGTAAGTTCAGAGGCCAAAATTCATACTGCTGTAGAGCCTTGGCCTCTTTCTTCCAATACCCAGAAGAGGCATTTTGTGCTCATATTTGGCAGTGAGGCTGCTATTGAAAGGGGCAGGTCAAGGCCACAAGGTAAGGAGATACAAATTTCCCTGTGAAATCGCACTTGATAGGGAAAACTACATCACCTCATTGAAGAGTACACAAGCCACCTCCCATAGGCCTAATAGTTACATTATTCTACAGCACGTGCTATTATTTTCATTCTAAAAAACAAAATGGAAAGCTTGCATGTTGCAAAATGGAAGGCCAGCTTCACGAATCATCTTTCCTTCTGAGAATGCTTACGGGCCTTGCACATAGCCCAAGAGTGTAGTGTAATGAACATGAATTTGAGTAAACTCCGGGAGACAGTGGAGGACAGGAAGGCCTGGCGTGCTATGGTCCATGGGGTCACAAAGAGTCGGACACGACTAAACGACTGAACAACAACTGTAGCGTTAGAAAATAAAAATGTTTGGGGGCTGCAGAGCAATGCTTTGTCTCTCTAGATAAAAGATAGAGGTGAGTAGAGGTGGTAGAGCAAGAGGAGGGGGGGTAAGAGAAGGTGGGAAGGAGCACGTTCATCAGTTTTCTGCGTGGTAAATGGGTGTTTTATGCCTGGCCACACTTAAAATAGCAGACCATTTTAATGAGAGTGCCCATTATATGCTCACGAGATTCCAAATGTCCTGAAGAATTGGGAGTCCCTGCAATAAACGTATGGTGGACTGTCATTAAAGGTTCATAGTTTACAAATTAAATATTACCAATCATAGCTTTATTGAGAAGCCTATGTTGAATTCCACAAAACAAAACAAAAGTCAATTGTAAGCCAGTCTAAGGCCCAGGCATTGGTGAGAAGTACCTTGAGCAGAAATCCTTAGTCCAAGATGCAATTTATTTATTTTATTATTTATTATTTGGATTTATCCCCGCCCATCTCTACCATGGTAGACTCTGGGCAATGCTGTTAACATGGGGACCATCCCTGGAGGAGATTTACAGAAAGGTTTTTCAATGAATCTACGTACCTATTGTCCAGAGCCTGTGAGAACTGCTGGAGCCAAGCAAAAGCATTATGAAACAAAAACAAACAACTTTATGAACAGTGAATTGCTGTCGGGGCCCATCTGTACAACCAGACATGAGTGTTTATGCAATTAAATTTGAATGGTTAGTTTGAGTGGCAGAGTGATTTGTTTCCCTTTGTGACATGTGTGCTCAAGAATGACTTGCCGCAAAGTCCCTTGAGCATAGGATGGGGCGCGGTAGCTCAGCGGGTTAAACCGCTGAGCTGGTAGTCTGCCGATCATAAGGTCGGCAGTTCGAACCCGCGTGGCGAGGTGAGCTCTCGTCACTAGCCCCAGCTCTCTGCCAACCCAGCGATTCGAAAGCTAAATAAGCAAGTAGATAAATGGGTACCACTCTCGTGGGGCAATATGCTGGCATCCTGTCGGGGAGTCGCCTCGTAGCCGAAGACGGAGACGGAGATCTGGAGAAGCCGGAATGGCGGCTGAGGACGGCGGCAGAGGACGACGGATCCCAGCTCAACTTCCGGGATGTCAGCAGCCGGCTCCGAAAGCGAAGAATTCTGGGACCTGTAGTTCCGATGCCTGGAAAGAAGAGCCGGTTCCCTCACCCCCTCCCTAATCGCGCGGGTATAATATGATTGTATAAATGAAAGTACATGATTGTAAGCCGCCTAGAGCCCTCCATTAGGGAGGGGATAGGCGGGGTATAAATAAGATAAATAAATAAATAAATAGGATATCTGGGGAGGTGGGGAAACAAAAGTCAACACTGGTGGCCATGACTGTGTGATTGAAGCCCTGCCCTTTTTTGCATACACCACGCAGGCCACAAATATAAAAAAGGGGTGGGTCTTTGACTATGAAGTTGTGGCCACCATCTTGACTTTTTTATCCCTCCCAAGAACTCCCCTGCTTGGGCATGAGTGGGAAAGATGCAGAGAGTGTCAGAATAATTAGCCAAACTGATCCTAATGTCAATGAGAGCCCATTCTCTCTTTTTTTTGCGTGTGTATGTGTGCGTGTGTGCATGTGCACACCTGACATCTTTTCAGATCTAGCAATAAATACAGTCAGAAATGGAGGATAAACAAAGGAACTACAAATAAGGATTCCAAATAAGGATTTAATTGTACAATCATCCTGGCTAGGTGACCACTTTTGCATGCTTTATTTCAGGGGTGGGGAACCTTTTTTCTGCCAAGGGCCATTTGGATATTTATAACATCATTCGCGGACCGGGGGGCAGGGTTTGCGGGTAGGAGCCAATCGTGCAGAAGGGGCGGGGTTTGTGGGCAGGAGCCAATCGCACATAAGGGGGTGGGGTTTGCGGGCGGGAGCCAATCACAAGCACCGGGGCGGGGTTTGCCGGCGGGAGCTCCTAGTTTTATTGAATTTCAAGTTCCGCCTGCGGTTGCCTTGGCAGGGCCAGACCAAATGATTTCGTGTGGCCCGCGGGCCGGACGTTCCCCACCCCTGCTTTATTTGATGGGATTTCCACTTTTTGTTGCTTGCAGAATTGCCATGTATCATCTATATAATTTGTTCCTCTTCTGTGCTTTGTTTCAACCCACAGCGCCCCATCCACACTTGGATAAGACCAGGATATACTGTATGTGGGTTCCTACTCACCTCAGGTTCTCATCCCTTCATATTTTGTTCCTTCCCCCAACCCACAGCTGTTTTATACATCTGAGTGCACATCTTTTCCTTCTGTTTGTTTAGTCTACTGTTTATTATAACACCATCAAGTCACATCATGGGTGGAATTCCACGTCACGTGACCCGAACTCTGCTCACCCACAGAATGTTTAATTTTTTCTCTCCACACTGCAGTTTCCTCACCCTTAAAATCTGATTCATTAGTATACCCGATGTTCAATGTAATTTCACAGAGATAGAAAATGTAATTTCTGCTATGGTTCATTACCTCATATTGGTATGATTGTATATAAAATGGGCACTAAGCTATGAGTTTGTGGTGGACTCTCCCAAAAGATGCTTGGGGCTTGAATCATTTTATACGATGATACCACACTGATTTCACCAATGGTTGAACAATCAATAAACATCACTAATGCTTCATAGAAAGTGAAATACTGTGTCAGATGAAATTCTCAGCATTAAAGTCATCAAGTATTAATTGAAAGAGTCCTTTTGTTCCTGATGATGGATTTTCAACAATATTGGATAGCAGATAATAAATGGCTTATCCATCTAGCAATCAACTGACAGATTCTGAAAGGGTTTGTTTGTTTGTTAACCAGAGTCTCTTCCTGATAACCTCAAGAAATGGCTTGGAGCTCACAAGGAAATTGAACTCCCATGGAGTACCTTGAACTCCTGTTCCTTGGTGTCAAAAGCTGGTTTAGGAAACAATCGTTCATCTTCATGTCACATTTTGGACATGCAACAGTTGAGAGAAGCTCAGAAGTGACCTTCTTCAATGTCATGCCAAATTAGTTGCAGAACCAAACAGCAAAGTCTTCACATCTCTCCTTGGCCACAGCAAGAACTAACATCAGCCATTAACTGATCTGAGTTTCCTTACTGTCATCAAGGTAACTCTTGGGGCAGAAAATAGCTAATAGCTCAAATACAATTTTTGTTCATAAGACATAAGCCCTGTTGATGTAGTTTGTATCTAGGCAGAATATTGCACTGTAAATGTATTTTAGCAATAATAACATTAGTAATAGTAATAGTAATAGTAATAGTAATAGTAATAGTAATAGTAATAGTAATAGTAATAGTAATAGTATTGTTTGTTTGTTTGTTTGCAAGGCTTATAATTCACTTCAGTTAAACTGACTCTGACCGGCATACAATCCCCTATTTTTGCAAATTCAGTTTACAAACAAAATTAAATGGAACGCTATAAATAACAACCATAGAACAAATCAATATATCTAAATACCACACTCGGTAGACCAAAAATTAAAGCATAATTCCTCACCCAAGAGAGCAGTCATAGCATTCCAGCCCATGTGGCCTGGTGGAACAACCACGTTTTAATAGATATTCTAAAAGCCAGGAGACAAGGGCCATTCTAATCTCTGGAATATCTACTCTGATATCCCAGAGTAGAAGTGACACAAATGGAAAGCTGTGCTTCCAGAATCCCTGCAGGTGGCAGTCCTTCAGAGAAGGAATTATCAGGCAGGTAGATGACACTAGGAGAAGGAAGAACAAAGATTCCTGTGCAGACCAATTAACAAAATAGAAGATGAGTCAGAGGTGAGGGATGCTGGGAGTTATAGTTCAACAACAGCTTGAAGGCCACTGATTCCTAACTTTATCTTACCATTTTCAATGTGTATGAGAAAATGGATATTGCTCAACAATCAGTGAAGCTAACCAGCTGCTCACCAAGTATGACATATGGCTTTTTAAATATTCCAACACAGTGAATGAAGAGAAACACCTATTAAGAGCAAGGAAGGAGGCCTGAATGTGCAAAAGCACAAAACAGTCATATCAAGGCAGTTTTAAGCAACTCCCAACTTGAGCAACAGCTTAGCAACAATTTTATATCAGAATAAGACCCTGCTAGAAGTCTGGTGAATGCCTATAAATTATTTCTTCTGAAACTGTATAAATCCCCCCAGCTGTTGCTGGCCTACATCTCTTGGCGGCCATTTTTTTTACATGCAAAACATACACATGTGCAAAAATGAAATAAAATTATTGGATTCTGCCGTTTCAAGAAACACAGGGGAGACTCAGAAGCTGAAAAGAGAGATTTGAAAATTTTCTTGCCTACTTTCTGGTTTTAGGGATGCGTAATTAATTGCCATGAGACTGATCAAGTGGTTGTCTTGACTTTTCCTTTATTCTGCTTTGTGCATCGGCTAACTTTACCGTATCAAAAACTCTGTGGTGTGTTTTGACAATACCATGTCAGTCTCATCACGGGACTGATTGAAAAGACAGAAAAATATGGCAACAATTTAGCTGCAAGTAAAATGTGTGTCCTTTTGACTGGTTCTGTCATAGCCAGGCTAATCCAAATATGAAACAAAGGGACTGCCATCCATGAGGGAAGGACCAGCCCTGAATTACAGGAACAATATGGGCTAATTAAATAGTTGCGGGATCACCAATGCTCTTTAGGTGGCCAGTCACAAGCATGAAAAATGAGGAATGTTGTGGAGCAAACCAAGCGGATGGACTGCAGATGTGGCTAAGCAAAAGTTTGGCTGCCTTGCAGCTGGAAGAAGAGGATGACCTAAGAGCACAAAGACTTATTGGGACTTGAGATGCTGACTCTGCCTCCCAAGCCAGTTGTCAAGAACGCAAACCACGTGGGTTTTAACGAAGCGGCTCTCCATCTGCTTAGACTGAGTTCATCCGTCTCAGGAAGAAGAACCGTTTGTCAAGAACCGTTCACATAATCGGAATGGTGGTGAGCCATTTCGCAGATGCAGCCTCCCACCCCCTTTGGAGCCTACGTGGCTTCGGTTCTTCACTAAGCTGCAGGCAAACCACAAGGCAAAAAAATGGAAGACCGAACTCATCTTGGCTTCCTCCTCGCTGCCTGGCTTATCTTCCTTTTTTCCCCCCAACCTAATTTTCACGTACATTATCATCCCTTGGTCCTCGTTGATATGTGTTTCTCTGTCCAGGCCCTTCCTGGAATGGCACTTGTTGAGACTCTTGGGAATTCTCTTTGAGTCTCTTTGCTGGAGTGGACTCCCGGGAAGAGGGAGGGGGTCTCACTTTCCTGACCATTTACCCCTGCTGTCTGCAGCTGGGAACACTTCCGACCTTATTCTCATGCTTAAGAATTTTGTCCAAGTTTCTCTTGACGTTTTGGAGTGGTTCCCCGCCCCCACTGAAGAAGGTGGGATGTGCTCCTGCTTTCACTATTGTCCTCTGTTACACATTTTCCCATCCCTCTGAAGCTTTCCTGGCTGCTCATACTTCCCAGTGTAAAAGATAAAGAGGAATTCCCTTCTGATACCTTTTTCTCCGGATTTAATTCAATTGTGGGAAGCCAGAGAGGAGAGGCTGCAGAACTTGGGAGAGATTGTTGTGCAATGGAAGAGAGGCCGTTCCCATACACACTTCATCCATCTGGTCACTTCCTCACTGTAGATGGGGAAGAACACCACACTTCACCCATGAGAAGGGCATTGAAAAGTCCTTCTCCTTTGAAATCAATTCCAAAACAGATCCTCTTTCATCATATTGAATGAGAACTGATAGGAAAAAATGCAGGAGAATTTTTTTCTCCGCAGCATTAGTCCCTGTATTACAATCATTTTAGGAAGGAAGGCTATTTTAAACAATAGAAACTGGATGTTTTCTGCCATGTTCCTTAAAATCAATTGCATATGATGTAAGAGCCCTTTCACTGTGAAATGTAAAACTGTCTTTATGTGTACCTATAATAAAAAATATGAATTCTGTTCCTTTATAAATGCTATTCAATAGTGATTTATTCACAGGCTGCCCAGTTCTATGTATGATTAGACAAATATTTTTTCGTATTGTCGAAGGCTTTCATGGCCGGAGTTCGATGGCTGTTGTGGGTCTTCCAGGCTGTGTGGCCGTGTTCTGGAAGTTGTGGTTCCTAATGTTTCGCCAGCATCTGTGGCCAGCATCTTCAGAGGGCAGGAGGCTTCTATCTGTGCTCCTGCCCTCTGAAGATGCCGGCCACAGATGCCGGCGAAACGTTAGGAACCACAACTTCCAGAACACGACCACACAGCCCGGAAGACCCACAGCAGCCATCAAATATTTTTTCATTAGCCACTAAATAATGTAGTTCTAAGTACACATGCTCAAAGTTCCAGTAAAATCACATTCATAGGAGCAGACTGAAAGAAGAAGGAAAAAACCTTAACTGGTGCCAAGTTGGCTGAAGAAAGGGGTGTATGAAAGCTTCCCAGCTAGTAAATTCTGAGCACGTGTCTGATTTCCAAGAAATGATGTGCCAGTGGGTGAATTCCTTTGTTGTTTTAACAGATGGAAATTACAAATTTCCATCTGAAATGGGCAGGTTGTGTTTGTCTTTGACCTGACAACAGTATCTCTGGAAAAATAAATACAACCCCTTAGCCAGATAATAAATGATGGACTTTGAATTAAAGATCTAAGTATGTAATTGTATTGTTGTTCTTTTAAAACAAACAACACAACAGGGACTTTATTCATAAAGAATGAAGACAAATCTTTTTTTTAAATAAATGGAACTGACTTAATTTCTCTAATCTGATGAGATGGCATCTCATTGTTATTTGTTACATTTTTATCCAAGGAGATCAGATTTCCACTTTGTGCTTTACAGCAATCCTGTGGGTGGGCTAAACTGAGATTGAGTGACTGCCTCCGGGTTACTCATGAAGGTTTGTGGCTGAGGAGAGACTTGAACACAGGCCTCACTGGAAAATCTCACACCGAACTCAGTTGGCAGTTGTGAGAGAGTACTGTGTATTTGCCTTCTCCAGTCTGTGCATTTGTAATTGCTGTTTGTCTTCTCCGGTCTTCTTTTTCTAACGCTTCTTTTCATTAGGTTATTTGCTGCAGGGCTGCTTCTTAGAAAGTGCCCCAAGCAGCCAACCATCTCGTGAGCAGATAGGACCTCTTGTGCTAGCTCTTGCATGCTTCGTTTTGGATCTGTGGTTTAATTCATCTTAATAATGTGGTGGGAGATACTAGGAATCATGTTTTTCCTTCAGTTGAGCTCCAGGCTATTCCATCAACTTCTTTCTTGGCATTGCCAATTGTTTCCCATGCTTCAGATCCACCCTTCAAAACCCAGATTCTGGCTTGCCACCAATAAAGATGAGATGAAAAGCAGACGTCTGTTGGTTTTGATTTTTTCTTAATACAAAACAGGTTACACATTCAAAAGAAATGCAGATATAAAGCAAGAAAACGAATAGGGTGCCCCTTTAAAGCAAACCCTTCAAACTTGTGACCGGTGACTCTCTCTGTCATTTTGTTGAGGACAAACCAAACAGAGCAGAATATATGATTCATCAAATGGAACCGCCTGGGTCCATGTGCCAACAGTGGGTCTCTCCTAAGCAACGGTGGGAAGAGATGGAGCTAAGGTAGCAAATTCTCCCACTTTCCTACTCTCTGTTTCCCATTTTCTTATCTCTTTTCCTTTCTTCCTCCCTCCTACGCCTTTAAGGTAAAAGGTAAAGGTTCCCCCCGCACATTTGTGCAGTCGTGTCTGACTCTAGGGGCCGGTGCTCACTTCCGATTGTTAGCCGAAGAGCCAGCGTTGTCTGAAGACGCTTCCACGGTCATGTGGCCGGCATGACGCGCGTGGAACGCTGTTACCATCCCACGGAAGTGGTACCTATTCATCTACTTGCATTTGCATGCTTTCGAATTGCTAGGTTGGCAAGAGCTGGGGCGAGTGCGGGAGCTCACTCCGCACCAGGGCTAGGGATTCGAACCTCCGAGCTTGCAATCTTCCGATCGACAAGCCTGCCATCTTACCCACTGAGCCACCACACCCTTTACCTCCATATTTAATAGACTGGTGGGGAAGAGCCCTGGTGGCTGAATTGCTTCCTTGCTAAAGACACTTGGAATAAGGCAAAAGCCAGACACAATTAAGCCTTTTTCCTTTAAGGTATCCCTGCAAGTAGAAAAGTAGCAGAGAAAAAAAGAGGACAAGGCTAAATTATTTATATCTGATATATTATTTTTTATCTGCGCAGATTTGTTTTCAAACATGTGAACCTTATTCTATAGGCTGAAGGATACAATGAACATCTATTTCATCGGGGTTACACCCATCCTGTTACGACATATATGGGACTAAGTGACAATAACTGACAATAACTATAACTGAAGATGCTCTTTGGCTGAACTTGGCCTGCATCTCTCTTATAATGTTAAAAGGTTGCTGTTCTTGAAGTACTTAAAAACATATGCAAAGCCTTTTTGTCTACTGCTGCATTAAGCGGATGTAGAGACCACAACCGAGTGGCTCATATTCCTCTCCAACTATCTATTTGTATCAGACAGCTGGTGCTTGTGTCTTTGCTGCAATTGGTTCTGTGGATTTATCCTGGGGGAACACAACACAAGCCAACATACTCACAAAACAGCAGAGATAGCATGGTTAATTTCATATTGGGTAGAGTCTGGAACATGGGCTCCGTCACAGAACATCTGCTTGTAAGTCGATTTGCAGAAGAGACCAAGCTTGTCAGCCATTAAATATCTTGGGCGCATCTACATTTCAAAGCTTTTACATCCCACTGATTTTGCCAGACAGTAACAAGATACAATGAACAGGCTGATTTAATCCAGGCTGCAAATCAAATCCTGTGAAACGTGTAGGATGAAGAGCACAGAACAACAGCCAAAAAAAGATAGTTTTCTTTCAAGTTGATCAGATGAATTTCGTTTCCAACCCAGGTCAGCTTTAAAAATGTGGAGCTGGTGAACCAAACGGCAGAGGCTTAGCCTCTACGGCTTACATAAAGCTGGCAATTCTAACCCCTCAAGCACCACTACAAATAGAGTTCTATCATATCCAAATTTTTGACTTGGAAATTAGATATATTCATATATTTAGGTGCACACACTGTGCATTTTTATTAATACTTGGACATCTCAAGTACGAATGAGAAAACAGGTATACGAACAGATGTGTATCATCTTCATACACAATCACCTAAAAACCAGGTTTAGCTCCTATTTGTGTTTTATTCCTACTTCTTGGGGTTTTTTAGTATATTCTTAGAAAACCTGTTTGGCTGTATAATGTGTGAAATGGTCCATAAGTATTCAGTATTAACATCTGTTCTGCTTAGGGTGAGTTTGGGACGTGTTCTATCTCTCTCGTACACCCGACACTGATATAAGAAAGGCATGTTCAGTGGCTGAGGGATCTTCATGAGAATTAGGGCTATCCTGCCCCTAACACTGGAGATTTGGTAGGCAATCTGGGAATGGTTCAAGATAAACAAGTCAGACTTATCCAGGTAAGATGAAGTTATTGTGGCTAGAGAGACCCACAATCTTCATCTTCTAAGGCAGGGCTTTCCAAAGTTTTCCCACGGCGACACACCAACCGCCGTTGGTGTGTCGCCGCGGGAAAACCCGGAAGTGCCGCCGTTGCAGCAGTGCACAAAACCCCGGAAGCACTGCTGCCACTTTCGGTTTTTGCACGCCGCCGTTGGTGTGTTGCCGCGGGAAAACCCGGAAGAGCCGCCGTTGCGGCAGCGCGCAAAAACCCGGAAGCGCTGCTTCTGCTTTCGGTTTTTGCGCGCCGCCGTTGGTGTGTCGCCGTGGGAAAACCCGGAAGCGCTGATGGCGCGCTTGGAAAGCTCTGTTCTAAGTTGATGAAGACTTAGAAGTAGACTAGAATGAGATTGCATTCTCCCAGAAAGAACACATTTGAGAGATCTCTTGAACTCAGTGTTAACTGGGAAAGCCATCTGGCCCAGATGAAGATATTTAATATATTGATATACTGTTTTCCATTATTACAAATCTCAGAATTGTATACTAGCTGTGTATGCTATTGATCCTGTCAGGCCAGATCTCAGGATGGCCAGGCTGAAGTACTGTAGGGTATTTTATGCCAAACTCCCTTTAAAGGCACACTCCTCTGTAGCTGGTCTCTCAATATACAAGAGGGATTTTCCTCACTTGTACTTAACCTTGATACAAACATGCCTTGGCATCCTCTTGTCTGTCCCGGGTCTTCATGATGCTGACTGACTTCATCTGATTGGCAGCCATACCTGAGGCGTCCTTAAGTCACCTATAGCTGTACTGGTGCTAAAGTAGTGTTTTTCCTCTTAACCTGACATTATTTTTGCCAGTGATACTATAATGGCAAGGGCTTTTACAGTATAGGGGGACACTCTCTCCCTTAACCCTGGTATGTGGGGCAGATAGTATTTGTTGTAACCCGCCCAGTATTTGTTGTAACCCGCCCAGAGTCCCTTGCATGGGAGATGGGTGGGGAATAAATTTGAAAAATAAATAAATAAATAAAATAAATAGGAATCCCATAGCCTGTACTGGCAAGTCACCGAAATACAAGAATGATAAAGGTGAACTAAAATCTATAGTGCAACCTACAATTGTGTTATGAATTTGAGATGTGTGCTAGGGGAAAGCCACCCCCTCCCTTCGGAGTCAGAATATGCCTTAATTGTAAATTAAGATGTATTAAAAATAAGAGAAGATGTAAAACTTTCCCACTACTTTAAGCAGACTCCTGTGAAAACAATGGTTGCTGGTGAAAATATATCTATAGTGCTGTTAAAATCATAGGCACAGTGTGGTTGATTTATGGGTGCCTAATCTCAGAGACATTAAACTTAAAGCTTTTAACTAGTGACAATAAAAGATAAAATCCCAATGAGGAGTTTTAGCTGAACTTGGTTGCCTTTATGTGCCCATACAACTTGAATCAGAACTTCTCTTCCAGACTCCATATTACCTTTCATTTTTCTGACATGTCCAAGCTAACTTTTTGAAGCTCAGGGGAGATGGCCCAGCCCCACTTCTTACAACTCTGCTCCAGTCTCATCTTGCTGTTCCTGCTAAGGAGTTCTCTGTCTGTCTGTTTTGCATACGTGAAGATCTTGATTCCATGTCAGGGAATCAGTGGTCAATCTTGAGATGGCTGAAGTGGGCATAATCTGTGAATGCTGGGGGAGGAGTGTTGGACAAGACAATGTCTTCTATCCTAACTTGTGGAATTCTACTCCAATTAACATCCTATCATTATAAATCAAGTGAGACCAAACATTTCCCTTTTCCTATTGGCAGAATTACAGCATCATGGAATGTCATTGTGTACAGTATATGATAATCTCTGATTGCAATTGTTGTTTTGATTTGACTCTTAGAATTGTTTTGTTTTGTTTAGTGGTTCTAAACTTACAATTAGCTGTTTACAACTTTAAATAAGCAAAGAAATATATGATACATACTCCATCTATTTTTATAATAATTCATGAATGTAACAGATGCTCATTGGAATAGAAAATTACAGGTATGGTCTTCCTGCTAGAAATTTGGACTTGTGCAGGCCTATAGGACATTCTACTGGTTTAACTGGCCTCAACATTCCACCCAATATAAAAGTCTCACAATAATTCTGAAAGATTCAGATTTTAATGTGATTCAGATTTTAATAAATGTTCAAAAATCTGAGAACATACTTTTACAAATGCCTGTTTCTAAGTGATAACATTAGTCATTTCAAACATTATTTTTTCCTAAATACTCAGTTCATGAAACTTATTATGCAAATGATCACAGATATTTTTGTTCTCACTTTGCAAATGGAGAATGACTTGGACATTTGTCTTAGGACATCTAGAAGGAATCCAACCTGAAATCTGGGGATATGCGGTTCATAGACCATACATTTAAACAGTACAATCCAGTGCAGATTGTCTAGGAAGAACTAACAGGTACGCATAAATATTTCCTAAAAGGCCAGAAGAGAGGGGGAATTTTTATTGGGATTTCATTTCATTGTTTCACTTTGTTGTATACCTTTCAAGGTTGTAAGATTAGGGTTATTAACAAATATAAGTATGTGTGCCTTCAAGTCAGTACTGTGTTGACCTCTGGCGACTGCCTGGACCAGTCCCTGCAGTTTTCTTGGCAAGGTTTTCAGAAGTGGTTTGCCCTCACCTTCTCCTTCCCAGGGCTGAGAGAGAGGGACTGGTCCAAGGTCACCCAGCTGGCTTTGTGCCTCAGGCAGGACTAGAACTCCCAGCCTGGTGCCTTAAGCACTACACCAAACTGGCTCTGAGACAGTAAGTAAGTAAGTAAGTAAGTAAGTAAGTAAGTAAGTAAGTAAGTATTAGACTTGGCATTCCCAAGTAATGTCCTTCTTAATATTGGTTGTGTATTATGAAGTCCAATGTGTCTGAAAGGATAAGGTTGGAGAAGGCCCTCTTGGGTTTAAGTAAAGAGGAAATATATTGGATATGTTGGAAATAGCTCTGTTAAACTTTGGGTTCAGTAGAAACATCAAACAGCTAAGGCAGATTAGCAGTCCTTTTGGAAAGGGAAGGGGGTTCAGTAGAAACATCAAACAGCTAAGGCAGATTAGCAGTCCTTTTGGAAAGGGAAGGGGGCAGCAAGATTGGGCAGACACTGAAAGGTGAAGGAGGAGCCAGGAAATGCAGAGAAGACAGCAAGCTACACACTGTACCTCCATTTTGTTTTTTATCAAAGAACCTGAGATTTTCTTTCAAATGACAGCAATTTATTTTTTTACAATTTCAAACCTGCAGAAATTGCTTACAATCCCAAGTTGTTCCTAGATACACCCCCTTCTACTTTTCCTAGGTTCCTCCTTCTACTCCCCCTTCTGCCTCTGCTGAGCAGGATCACATTTCACTACATTTCCTTTCCTTTGAATCACAGACTATATATATAATCCACAAATACACAAGAGAGAAAATAATCCATAGAGGTTTCAATTTCCTGATGCAGTGGTGATGAATAGACTATCAATCAACTTCAATAGCAGCTGGAGATTATTCTGCTCCAATAAACGGCAGTAGATTTTCTAAGATCAGTCATGTATGCGATCTCTAGATATCTTGGGGGGAAATAGCCTATAAAAATTAGGTACTAAAACTTCCAAGTTTACAAGTATCAGCTCCAATTATTTTCCAGAGTTTATCTGGCATTGGTCAAACCATCAGTGGCCCTTTTTCCTGTTCTCCTGGCAAAAACTACAGACTGCTAGGAAGCTTTTAAGACTTTGTCCCCTTCCACTAATTTAGGACGAGTTGCTGCTCCTTCCTCAGATTGCTAAAATACCAGGTGTCCTGTGTAAAGCTTCAGAAACTCAGCTGATTAACTGTTAGCCTAACTCCTGGCCCAGTTTTGCAGCATTTCTTTTGGAGCTGCAAAATGCATGCTTTCCCTTGGGTGGAAACTCCCACCTGAACCTGCCTCTGGTGTTGCTGAAGTTCTGTGGGTAATTTCCATTGTAGTTTGCTCCCAGCACACTCCCGGCCAGTCCCTATATCCAGATCAGAGCAAGCACACACACCACTCAGTTCAGCTAGAAAAATGTGCTGTGCTGTTTGTTTATTCATTCGTTCATTTATTCATTCCATTCATTCATTTTTTAATCCGTTCAATCGTGTCTGATTCGCGGAGACTGCCTGGACAAGTCCCTGCAGTTCTCTTGGCAAGGTTTTTTGGAAGTGGTTTGCCCTTGCCTCCTTCCCAGGTCTGAGTGACTGGCCCAAGGTCACCCAGATGGCTTTGTGCCCAAGGCAGGACTAGAACTCTCAGTCTCCCAGTAAGTTTCTAACCCAGTGCCTTAACCACTACACCAAACTGATGTTTATAAATATCAGCAAACATTAAAAGAGTTAACTGGCAAAACAAGTCAAAAGGAAGGCAGAAAGAGCAGGCAAGAAAGAAACACGAAGAACAGGCGACGATTTACATCATCTGTATCTATACCTATCAACAGGCACAGCATTTTCCAGAGCTACTGGAAACAACACTGTGGCTAATGAGCATAGACAGTCCCAAAGGGAGTGGCCTTTGGTTGTTCCAGGTTTAATCCTTTTGTGTACATAACAGCAGCAGAATAGGTATGGAAAGTAGAACACCAGGTGATCCTTCCTCTATGCTGCACCATTAAAGAAACAATTTGATGGACAGGGATGATGTATCCAACGTTCCCCTTCTTGGCAGCTCTGTGCACTGAGCTGCGCACCATAATGGGTTGTACCGCCACACGTTGTGTCACGCTCTGAGTCCCAGCGCTTCCCTCCGCCTGCGGAAGCGGTCCCTGGGCAGTGGCTCGGTAAGTGCACCTGCCACTGTATCCTCAGTTGGGCCTACATCAGTTTTACGTGCCCCTTTTCTTGCATGTCCTTCACAGAGCGCAGTTTAACATCTATGCCCTTCATAGGAGGTCTGGACGGCTTTATATACGCCATGTGGTCTTCCAACGTGGCTGGGTGGTCCTTTTATTTTAAAATCTAGTCATGGTTTGTGCAGCCGTGCAAATTCCCCGCCTGCTTGTTCTTGTTCTCCAGCACAGTATTCAGTCTCTGTAGGCGACGGGGCAACCATGCTTTGTTTCTTGCTGCACCAAGCTATGGGTGCATCCCCATAAAAGAATATGGATCCTGTGGCTGATTTCTTACCTGATTTATCTCCGGCCCAATCCAAACCTATATCCAGTAAGTTTTGCATCATTAGTTATAGGCAGTTCTAAATCAAAATCCAGAGTTCCTTTCAAGTACCTGCCTAATCCTTTTAATGCTGTCCAGCCCTCTTGCATTGGCTCATTGACCTTTCTACTCAACAGGCCAACTACTGTGTTGGGTGTGCCCCAAAATGCATCGTATTGTAGCTTTCTCAAGCTGTCCTATGCTGCTCATTACTTGCCAACTCACTTTGGTCTCCTCCTTTGTTCAGATATCCACCTTCCATGGGTGTACCTGACTCCTTTGCCTCACTGAGAACTAGAAACTTCATTAGATCTATTTACCTTTGTTTTTGATCAAGCAAGTATGCTCCACTTTTGTCCCTTTTAATTTCAGTTCCAAGACAGTAGCTAATATTTCCAAGATGTTTTACTTCCACTTCTTTATTTAAAGTGTTCTCTGTCTCCAAGCTGTTTTTTTGTCTTCTACACATACAATTAAATCATCAACATAACATAGAATGTATATGCATCTTCCATTTTTAATTCTTGAATATAAGCATGGATCAGCATTTCCCTACTCAAAGCCCATCTTTTGCAACTTTTGATTTAATTTGTCAGACCATGCTTTAGCTGCTTGCTTTAGCCCATATATGGATTTGTGAAATTTACACACCAGTTTTTCTTTCCCTGGTTATTGAAAACCTGGCAGTTGGCACATGCAAGTCTCCTCTTTCAGATCACCATGCAGAAAGGCTACCTTGATAAGTAAGTGCCACGTGCAATTTTCTACATGCTGCTACACTTAATAGTAGTAGTAGTTTTTGCACTATTGGTGCAAAAACTTCATTATACCCCTCTCCATATGTTTGTGCATAGCCCTTTGCTACTAATGTAGTTTTACACACCCTACAATTCCAGGCTTATTTAAAATGAAGCCTTTTTTGAGGACTGTCTCAATATTTCCAAAGCGTGTATGTTGTGAGGCCCAGATTTCTTCACTTTTTGAATTACACCACCAAAATGCCATCAGAACTTTAAACATAAAACAAAAAGTGGCAGCTGTAGGTAGTTATGAATGATGCCAATCCAGCAGTGCCCTTGAGAGGAACCTCTTCAGACAAGCAGCTTCAGATAAGGATGGGAGGACAGGTTGCTGCTGAGCCTTTGGAAAAGGAAGTAATTGATACCTTTGGAGTCCTGCCAAGTTGCAAGCAGAGGATTTATTGAAGAAACTTGATGATCCTAAGCAAACATTAACTGCAGTACATGAAACAGCTGCCTTATTAATTGATTTGTTTGCCCTAACTCCTATAGATGGCTGCAGTAACGGAAATGCATTGAGTTCTTTTCTAATACCTTTGGAGGTTAGAAGTTCTGCATCTGCCACCAAGTCTGTCTTCTTTAGATTTAAAAACACCACCCAGCGATATGAGCCTAGCCTTGCAGAGAATGTGAAAAAGGCCCTGTTCCATCCTTCGTGAGGAGCGGAGAGAGAAGGCGCCAGGGCTACTGACAAGCATGCAGGAGCATTGGACTGCAACCCATGTGGAGTCTCTCAGGAAATATCTCCAGGGGCATGCTCACATGCTTGAGCTGAATGACCCTCACCTAGTGCTCCTTGATGTTTATATCATGGCATATTGCAGGATGGGAAGCCAGAAGTAGTCAGTTTTAATTATGGCATAATTTTCTTCCAGGAAACATGGCATGTGGGTAAAATGTTTTGGGGGGGGGGGTCATTCAAGACAACTACCCTGGAAGTTGTACCTGGAGCAGGCCAAGGGAAACTCAGGGTGGGGAGGGCTCTAATTACCCTAAGTTCTACTTCCTTAGGGGCATGGTGGCTCAGCGGGTAAGATGCCAGGCTTGTCAATCGGAAGATCGCAAGTTCGGAGGTTCGAATCCCTAGCCCTGCGTGCGGAGTGAGCTCCCGCAATAGCCCCAGCTCTTGCCAACCTAGCAATTCGAAAGCATGCAAATGCAAGTAGATAAATAGGTACCACTTTGGTGGGATGGTAACAGCGTTCCGTGTACGTCATGCCGGCCACATGACCGTGGAAGCGTCTTTGGACAATGCTGGCTCTTCGGCTAACAAACGGAGATGAGCACTGGCCCCTAGAGTCAGACACAACTGCACAAATGTGCGGGAGGAACCTTTACCTTTACCAACTTCCTTACAGGCCCAAGTCATTATTTTACAACCATTCAAACAATTTGCAATGCTTAAATTTACTAGGAGTCAACTGCTTTTGATCAATGTAGACATCCCTTCTCTGCACACACAACCACAGATAAAACCTGTTCAAGGTACAATAGAGACCTATATAGAAGTTTCAATGATTGTCTTCCCTACAGCTCATTTAATTCAGATTAATTTTAATGCAAGGATTGGGGCAAATGATAAGTTGCTCTTTGCCAAAGTTTACTGTTGGTCTTGGACTGATTGATTAGGTGCCATCAAGTCGTTTTGAACTCCTAGCGACCACATAGATAGATTTTATCCATGACGATCTATCTTTAACCTGTTCTTTCAAGTCTCCCAATGGTGCACCCATCGCCACTGTAACTGAGTCCATCCACCTTGCTGCTGGTTGTCCTCTTCTTCTCTTTCCTTCCACCTTTCCCAGCATTAGAGCCTTCTCCAGAGAGCTATAATGTGTCTGAAGTAGGATAATTTGAGCCTGGCCATTTGTGCCTTGAGTGAGAACTCTGTTCATTTGTTCAATGATCCACCAGTTTCTTTTCTTAGCTGCACACGATACTCTCAGGTGTCTTCTCCAACACCAAAATTCAAAGGCATCAATACTCTTCCTATCCTGCTTCTTTAAAGTCCAACTTTCACTTCCATAGAGTGTCACAGGGAATACCATGGCTTGCACAATTCTGATCTTTGTAGGTATTGACACATCACAGCATTTGAATATCTTTTCCAAGCCATTTTCCTTCATGGCTGCTCTAAGAAGTGCTAGTTTGCACTGTATTTCGTGACTGCTTGTTCCTTTACTGTTGATGGTTGATCCTAAAAGGCAGAAGCTATCCACCACTTAGATATCTTCATTGTCAATTCTAAGGTTGGTTGTTCTACCTGTTCTCATTAGTTTGGTCTTCTTTGTATTTAATTTTAGTCCCATTTTTTCACTGTGCTCTTTGACTTTTCGTACTAGGGCTTGCAGATGCTTTGCATTTTCGGCTATCGGGGCAGTGTCATCAGCATAGCACAGGTTATTGATGTTTCTTCCTCCAATTTTAAAACCATGCACATCTTCTTCCAATCCAGCTTCCCTTAATATACAGTATATTCCGCATATAGGTTGAATAAATAAGGGGAGAGTATGCAGCCTTGTTGCACACCTTTGTCAACATGGAGCCAGTCTGTTTCACCACGTTCTGTCTACACTGTGACTTCCTGACCTGTATAGAAGTTTCTCATGAGGACAATGAGATATTCTGGGATTCTCATTTTTCTGAGCTCTTTCCATAGCTTGATGTGATCAACACAATCACAGGCTTTTATATAATTGATGAAGCACATGCTGACTTCTTTTTGGTATTCTTTGGCTTTCTCAATTATCCAGTGTACATCAACAATAATGTCTCGTGTTCCTCAGCCTTTTCTAAGCCAGCTTGAACATCTGACATCTTTTTTTCCATGTAGGGCTCTAATTTGCATTGGATGATCCTAAGCATTATTTTGCTAGCATGTGAAATTAGGGATATTGTACGATAGTTTGCACACTCTGTTAAGTCTCCTTTTTTAGGTGATAGAATGTAGATCAACCTCTCCCAATATGTTTGCCACTGTGTCGTTCTCCAGATTGCTGGCATAGTTTGGTTAGAACCTTGACTGATTCTTCTGTTGCTTGCCATATTTCTGTGGATATTCCATCAGTTCAAGTAGCTTTCCAACCTGATAATGACTGAAGTGCTGATCTAACTTCATCTTCTAGTGCTAGAGGTTCTTGTAAGTAGGGAATATCTTCTAAGGTATCTTGGATATTGACATCTCTACTGTATAGTGTTTCGGTATACTCCTTCCATCTTCCTTTGACCTCCTTTGCATTGGTTACTATCTGTCCATTGGCATCCTTTAGCATACCAGTTTGAGATTGGAATCTCCTTTTGAGTTCAGAGATCTACTGAATGACTTTCCTTGTTCTTCCATGTCTGTTTCCACCTTCATTGTCTTTACATACAGTACGTTGTTGTAATACTGCTTTTTGTCCCTTCTAACAGCTCTTTGAAACTCTTTGTTAAGTTCCTTTCTGAGATTTTTGTCTTTCTTAGCTTTGGCTTCTCTTCCCTTCTTGGCAATTTCCATGGTTTGTTCTGATATCCAGTTTGCTTTCTTCTCTTTCTTCATTTTTGGCAGTCTCTTTTCACATTCATCCTTAACGACTTCTTTAAGTTCATTCCATAATTCCTCTGGTTCTCTATCAATGAGGTTTAGGACTTCAAAGCAATTCCTGATGTTCTCCTCGAAAATGGTGGGTATATGTTCAAGATCATATTGTGGATACTGACTGGCTTTCTTCTTCTTCTTTAGCTTAACTTGGAGCTTGTACATGAGCAGTCTGTGATCTATTCCACAGTCAACACCTGGCCATGTCTTTGATTTTTTTTAATCAGCTTTTACTGATTTCAGGTTTGTTCATCTTCAATAGATTACCTACTCACCTCCTTTGATCCAAATTTCCTGGGCACAAATTTTATGTATGCTGTTTGCTAGATGATCGTGGTAATTTTATTTCTCTAAAGGTAGCAAAATTCTGCTACATCATGTGTAAATTCCACTCGGCGATGGTCAGTAACAGTTAATGATGTAGTTTAGGTGCTTATTTTATTTCATATGATCTATGACTGTACAATTCACTCAGCCATTAGAGCCATCAGACTGATGAAGACTATGTCCCTAAATCTGTATATTATTAGTCATTTTTAGCTCTTAAGCCTTTTAAGTTACAGTTGTTCCTTTATATATATTTTATTTTATACTGCACGATTATAGTTTTTGTTTTGTTTTGTTCCTTTGAGTCAGCGTTGACTCCTGGCAACTGCCTGGACTAGTCCCTTCCTTGGCAAGATTTTCAGAAGTGGTTTGCCCTGGCCTCCTTCCCAGAACTGACAGAGAGTGACTGGCCCAGGGTCCCCCAGCTGGCTTTGTGCCTAAGGCAGGACTAGAACTCTCAGTCTCCTGGTTTCTAGCCTAGTGCCTTCAACCACTGCACTAAACTGGCTCTCTTATAGTTCTTATAATCACAGTATTAATATTAAATATAGTTTACCTGTAGATTTTAATAATGTAGTGATATTCCACATTAGCTATTTTTATTCATCTTTAGTTACTATCTGTAGAGGGTCACAGAGATGACCTTGGAGATGCTAGACAAGGGACGATGGTTGGAAAACATGTGTTAAGCCCAGGAAAGAGAGAAAGCCTCAGAAAGCCTCAGACTGACTCCTCCCTAATTCACTACTGTATAAAAGGGAGGGAAGGGAAACCTCAGTCAGATTTTCAATATTCTGTTACCAGCGTCTACACCAGTAAAGGATAGTTCCAGTCAAACTTGTGGAATCTGTTTCTCAGCCAGGTCTACCTGAAAGGGCTGACACTATCTTCTAGTTTTACCCAAATCTTTACTGTATTCACTTTTGTCTTTATAAAAAACTCAGTCTCATAATCTTAGTGGTATTGGTATCATGATTTTATAGTTTGTGCAAGTGATTTAAATTTTAGCCATTTCTTATAGTACTGTATATAGATTAGACTATCACCACAATGAGATGTCTATAATTTTATTCTTGAATGTTACTTTATGCTGGTTGATGACCCCCACCCCTGCCCCACAAAAGGATATTACTGCTACCTACCTTATTAGGTTGAACATTTCCATGAGCATCATGCTTTGTTTTAAAAACCCACTTAGAACATATGGCTTACTTGCTCTTTGCTAGTTCTGTTTTTGTGCAAGGGTTTCATTTCTTCCTATGCTGCTTCCCTCCATTTCTGTGCCTTGGCTGCTGGCAGTCCCTGTACATCTTTTCATCAGCTGGGATCAGGCACATCCCTTGTGTAGGAATTCTGATATGGTAGTACCAGAACTCCACACAGCTTCTTATTAGTATATAGCAGAGTAGAAGCGTTCCCATAAACTTGCACAAGGCTTAATCAGTTCAAAACACAAAATAAACACACTTCACATGCTAATGTAAAGTAACATAAAAAGAGCTTACAATATTATTGTAACTCACAGTTCCTTAGTAGAAATGGTCCATGCATGCGAGCAATTGGTTCTGATGTGACCCACATGCTTCTTTAATGTGGCCCACCTGGATGGAAGTATGAGCAACGTGGGAGCCATAGCTGGCCCATCCTCCTTGGTAGGAGATTCGAGCAGAAGGAGGAAAGAGAAGGGAACAGGAACAGGAAATTGGGATTCAGCCCCTCCTACACAAAGCAAGTAAGATTAGGTTACAGCAGAGGCTGCCTCCTCCTTCAAGCTTGTGTGAGATGTGCTTGGTTGAAACCCGATATCTCTAACACCTTGTTCTAGCTGTGCAGCACATTCTCTCAGGAGGGATTCCTTTATTAGATCTTTGGGATCTTCTTAACTCTAATTCTGGGTCTGGGTCTGACTGTGCGTCAGCAGACCTTTCTGAATCTGATGCTACTTCAGATTCTTCACACTCATTTTCAGTAAAATGACTGTGTTGTTGTTGTTGTTGTTGTTATGTTTTGTGCTAGCATGTAAATATTGCAGCTCAGCTGGAGTTATCCTTTCTTCTTTGTTAAAATGAGCAATACTGCATGTGTTTACAGTACTTCTCCAGTTCTTAACTTCTCCAAAACTCTGAAGCTTTTTGTTCCTATTTGATAGTCCACCATTATTCCTGATTGGGTTCTGTAACTTAATTTAGTCCTTTCATGTGCATAAGTTTTGCATCCAAGTATCTTTAGATGTGACAGATTGGATTTGCTCCCATTTCATAACTCATATGGAGCTTTATCTGCACCCTTTGTTGGTAAATGGTTATAGATAAGTGGCTGTGTTGAAGTGTTTCTCCCCAAAAATAGTCTAGTAATCTAGCATCAACTAGAAGACACCTCTTATTACATTTAGCAGGTTTTGATTTTTTTCTTTCTTTCTGCAGTCCCTCTTTGCTCTGGGCTATAACTTAAGTTTTTAATGTTTTATGCCTTTACTGTTCAAATATTCTTCAAATTCCCAGTTGCAATATTCTTCTCTGTTATCAGACCTTAATCTCTTTATTCTGCTGTTGAATTTGCCTTCTACATAAGTACAGTACAGTGTGAATTTCTCAAATACTTCACTTTTATTGGTTAGGAGATAGGTAGACCATCTATGAATGTTACAAAATTGTTTTTTCCCATTCTTCATTTTGCTTGGCATGGGACCACAAACATCTGAACAAATAAGATCCAACGGCTGGCTGGCTTGTATGAATTTGAATGTGGGAAATCCATTCCTTTTTCCTTTTGTTTTGCAACATCAATAACATTTTTATTCCCTTTCTTTCTTGCAAGGAAAAACATTTGGTCCAGTTGTTAGCTCTTCATCCTTTCTAACCTCAAGTGACAGACTCACCTCTGTGACTAAATTTTCTATCCCAGTATTTCTTAAAGTGTGGTCTGAGGACCCCTGGGGGTTCCCCAAGACCCTCTCAGGAGTCCATGAAATCAAAATTATTTGACAAATATTGAAGATATTTGCAAAAATGTAGAACAATGTCACTCTTCTCATTATTATTTTTTATTTATTAAAAATAGGGTTTTTCCTGAAAAATATTTTATTTATGTTAATATCTAATGGGTTTAATATTGTTATTTTTACATATTTCAATAAATAAATATTGTACAAATGCATCAATTTTAATTTTTAATATGGTAAATATTGATAAATATAGCCCATATAAACAAAAGCTCTTTTGGGGTCCTCCATAATTTTTAAAAGAGGGAAGGGGTCCTGGGAGCAAAAAGTTTAAGAAACACTGACTATTTGCAGGATGATTATTATGCATGCATCCTGCTATGCTGTTTTGGTTTACTGCATAATTTCTATCAGACTAGTTTCATTGTGCTTTCCCATTAGCATTACTTCATGGTCCTTTCTAACAGTGCAAAGTCCATTCTTAAGCACAATTTTACAACTACATGGCATAAGATTATATAGATTTATGTAATTTGTATCAATTTCAAGCACACAATAACGCTTTTTCAAATATTATATTCTAACTTTGTGGTTAAGGCAACAGGCTAGAAACCAGGAGTCTGTGACTTCTAGTCCCGCCTTAGGCATGAAAGCCGGCTGGGTGACCTTGGGCCAGTCACAATCTCTCTCAGCCCTAGGAAGGAGCCAATAGCAAACCAGGAGACTGAGAGTTCTAGTCCCGCCTTAGGCACAAAAGCCGGCTGGGTGACCTTGGGCCAGTCCCTCTCTCTCAGCCCAACTCACCTCACAGGGCTATTGTTGTGGGGAAAATAGGAGGAGGAAGGAGTATTTGGTATGTTTGCCGCCTTGAGTTATTTATAAAAATAATAAAGGCAGGATAGAAAATAAATAAATAAATAAACAAATAAACAAACAAACAAACAAACATTCGATTTGCTGAATTAGTTTTTCCTTTGTAGGATCCATCAATGCTTATAAACATCTTTGTTTCAGATATATTGACTTGATGCACCACTATCCAGTAAAAATCTGTTTTTCTTTTCAAGCTCAAAATGATGTCTAATTTCAAGTAACCATTTATTCATCAACAACATCTTCAAAGGAATAAAGTTCACAAGGGAAGAAGAAAGCAACAACACACTACCCTTCTTGGACATCCTCATCAGCAGAGGAAATGATGGCATTCTAGAAACACAAGTCTACCGGAAATCTACCCACACTGACCAAGTGCTCCACTACCAAAGCAATAACCCTACCTCCCACAAGAGGAGCTGTGTAAGAACACTATTCAGACGAGCACAAACGCACTGCAGCAACCCAGAACACCAGAAAAAGGAAACAGACCACTTATATAGCATCTTCCAGCAAAATGGATATCCACACAACTTTATCAAAAAGTGCCTGACCACTCAACCCACCACAGCAAAACCAACAGAAGCTATGAAAAGGATTACACTGCCATACATCAGAAACATCTCAGAAACTACTAATAGACTGTTACAACCACATGGCATCACCGTAGCACACAAACCAACCAAAACCCTTCAGAACATCATAAGTAAACCAAAAGACCCAGTAGCCCAAGAAGAAAAAACAGGAGTTATCTACAACATACAGTGTAAGGACTGTAGCAGCCACTATGTAGGACAGACGGGCATAAGACTAGCAGAACGCATCCACGAACACCAACTAGCAGTCAGAAGACATGATGAAAACTCCTTAATCTCACAACACATGGACAGACTCAACCATACTTTCAACTGGGAAACTGTGAGCATCTTAAACCAAGCCAAATCCAAAAATGCTAGAGAATTCCTGGAAGCTTGGCACTCAGACAAAGCAGCCATCAACAGACACATAGAGATAAACAACATTTGCATACAGTACCATTCATAAGAGACAATAAAAAAGACAGAAGACCAGAACACATCCTTGCCAGCAATCATCACCCAGATATGCAAAGATTAACACCAGGATTAGCACTAGAGGAACAATCAAACAGCACAATATACCCTAATCAAAGAACTATTAACTCAGTCAATCAACCAAGCAGCAAACAACAGCCCAATCAAAGAACTCCTAAGGAGAGAACAACACCTCCACCAACACAAGGAGGACAAGCCAGGGTATATAAACAGAGAGCAAGTCCCACTCCCTTTTCTCACTGAAGATGTTGCCTAGGCTGGCAATGAAACATCTGCAAGAAAACAACAAGGCTCAGAGAGCACCAAGGACTCCACAACCATTTATCTACCAACATAAATAGTGTTTATTTGTACCTCATTGTTTTTGGAATCCTGTGCAAGCTAGACTGCTTTTAGAACATTTGATCTCATTATCTTTCCCTGTTATATAGGTCTTCGCTATGTAAAGTCTGCATTCTTCTATAACATGCCCCTTTCTCTCACAGTAATAACAAATTAGTTTCTCCCTTTTATCTTTTTTTGGGAGAATTCCATTCAGTTGTAACATTAAAATCATGCTGTTATGCCTCCAGTTTGGCAATTACATTCTCAAGGGAAATTTTATCATGAAGTTTGATTAACTCTACTATATATTTATTATGTTCTGGTAATGATCTTAATAACAATTCCTAGATTAAATCATTAGAAAGGTTACACCATTTTGTTTTAGTGTATTCTGACTAGAGAGATAATCTGACATATGTTGCATTAAACTTCTGTTCCCTGATCATTTAAGATTAATGAGTTTTTTAAACATTAAAGTATTAGTGCTCATTCCTGAACATGCATATGTCTGTCTTAGCTTGTTCCAGATCTTCTTTCCTGAAGCACAATTTTGAATCAATTTACAGTCTGTCAAACTCAACCCCCGGATTATTTCAGATTTCAGTAATGTATCCTTTTTCATCCAGGCATTCCTGGACATGGCATCTCTGAGACTTCTGAGAGGTTCAGCTTTTCAAATAGTGCTTCCATCTACAGTACTCTAGTACTCTAGATACTGTATTCTTTCCCATTTCCAAGCCTGAGGGGTTTTTTCCCAGTCCAAATGCCAGTGCTGTTTTCAAAACTTAATACTAACTTTGAAGGCATGAGAAAAGTGCTCCTGGGGATATTTTTAAGTCCTAATGGCATCCTCAATTTGTGGGCTCTTGGTGCAGGTTCAGCTGTTTGCCTGAGCAAGTGCCTGGAAATAAATTTGGATGTTTTTATGACCGGGATGCTCAGAGTTTAGTTCTGGCTCCCTGCAAAATGGGATAAAAGGCAGGCAAAAACCGGGAGAGGGAGAGAGGTGTGAACAACAGGCAATAATTTACATTATCTGTATCTATCTATATCAAAAGGCACATAACTTTCCAGAGCCGTTGGAAACAAACACTTGCATATTACAGTTCAGTGTAGCAAATTAGCATGGGCAGCCCCCAAAGGAGTGCCCGTTGGTTATTCCAGCCTTAACCCTCTTTGTACGTGACAGCAGCAGGATAGAGATAGGAAGAAGGACACCAGGTGAGCCTTCTACTGTTCTGCACCATTGAAGAAACAATTCAGTGGTTTGGGGGTGATGTAGCCAACATCTGGGTTGTAGAATATTCCACCTCCCCGTTGTAGACAAGACACTATGATACCAGGGCACGCTCCCCTTCTCCAAGGTGCCACTTTTCTTTTTCCGGTGGCTGATTGTTCTTTTTTCTTCCTCGCTATATGAAGTAGATACAATAAGGGGGAAAGGTGGGGGCTCGGCACCGGCTGGCTGAAGGAAGTGCTGGCCAGTTCTATGTGGAGTGTAGCAGTGAAGGCAGTCTTCTTCTTCTTCTTGGCGATCACTCGTAGCCGAGTAAGATTGTCTTCCAGGTGTAAAATCTTAACAGTGGATCCGTAAATGGCTGTAAAGGCCGATTCTGGATCCGCACAACCTCCCACAATGAGGGCATAGGTTTCCGGGTGGGAGACGGTCATGATGAGGGTTTGCCTGACGTGCCTTCCTTTTAGCTCTTTTCTCCCTTTCGCCCTGTACTCGTGCTTCTTCAAAGTCCGTAGCGCCTTTAATAAAGGCTGACCTCCAATTGAAACGCTCATGAGTTAGGGCTTCCCAGTTCTCAAAGCTGATATTAAATTTTTTAAAATTAGCTTTGAGAGTATCTTTGAATCTCTTTTGCTGTCCACCAATATGAAGTGAAGGCAGTAGGACAGTGGTGCAGAGCAGCTGCTAAAGATCGGTGCTATGTGGAAGTACCTTGCAGACCTATCCACACTGCCCCTTCGCCAGAACAGGCCAGCAACCATTTTTGGAGGGCAGAAACAGATTATGTTGCTCTGTATTCACCCTCCTCCCATCACACACGAGACCTCTGGGTGCAATTTCCTGCTGTGGTATTAAAGTACTCCTCCCCCCCCCCCCCACCGTCCCCACAAGCATTCTTGTCCGTTTGGGCTGGTGCATTTTATCCCATTACAGCTAATGGAATCAAGTGCACCAGTTCATTGGCTAATTTGCAGATGCAGGGATGCAACTGAGTCAATTGCTACGATGGTTTCTCATGCCTTCTACTTGTATCAGGAATGCTATCATAGCCCAAAGTGATAACTCACCTAGTAGATACAAGGTTGCAGGTTTGAAAGCTGGCAGAATTTCTTTTAATTATGGTTTTCTGAACTTTTCCCTTGGCTTCCCCCCCCCCCTAAAGTCCTGAGGTACACCATTTCATCTGTTTGAGGTATGACTGGAAAAACAATGAAACTGTGTATTACTTGACATATTTACAATACCAGATCGTATAAACTGCTTTTCTTGTTGGAAAGTCTGACTCTTCGTCACCTAACTCCTCTTTCTGCATTCTTCCTCTTTCTATTCTTTGACTACAATCACATTTCACAGGACTACTAGTTACAGCACCGACGGTCAATAATGGTATTGGCATTCTACGTGGGGTGCCACTATCTCACTCTACTGTGACCCAAAAGGAGTCACGTGTCAGGAGTGGCATCTAGGAAGAAACAAACCACAGTTTTCTAGTTTGGCAGTAACACCAAACAGATAAGGAGGACAAGAAACAAGGAAGTTGGGGTGGGAAGAGGAAATGTATGAAGGTTCATGTTCTGAAAATGAATGAATTCTGTAGATGGAATATATATTAAATATATTAAGGAGGAAGAAAATCAGGAAAGGGTGGCACTTTAAAATCTTGTTGATGGTGCTTTGCTGCCATTTCCTATTAGCAAATTTCAGGGCTTCGGAAGCCAGAACAAAACAGCCGCTTGCCTAATGCAATTTTGGAAAATCTGATGCTGTTGATTAGAAGGAAGTTCTGTTTCTCCTGTGTGTGTATATGTGTGTGTGTGTGTGTGTGCATTTGTATTTTTTTGTGGCCTGCTTTATATGAAATATTTTCCCCATTGGCCCAGAATGAGTTTTTAAACTGAACACATTCTTACATTAAATTAATAATAGAAAGCCAAGCTTATGAAAATGAGACCACAAATTAACAGGAACAAACAATTTCATCTGAATAGGGGGGGGGAAGAGTCATTACCTGCCCTTTCCTTATTGGAGAGTACTGTAAGCCATTTTGGGCAAATCCTCTGAGACTCAAGGGATACTTATAAATACAAGAAGCATTTGGAATAATTTCATTACAGAGAACATTCCAGTCATGCCATTTTTCTTCTTGAGAGAGTTCAAGGTTGCTCCTTTGGAACATTTGTGGGTGCCTTTTATACACAAAAAATTAAGTTCCAGCAAAGGGAAAGTGCATTTATGCAAAAGCAATTCATCAACCACTCCTGTGCTCAGAATTCACTGAGGTAATTTAGATACTTTAATGGTGAGGTAGTTTAGGACTGGTATGCAAATAAGTGTTTTCTCCACAATATTACTTCCTCATCTTCTCTGTCAACTGGTACCAACTTCCAGATTTGTTCAAAACGTTCCCTCTCACTTTCTCTTACCTACAAAATAATTCTGTTAGCAAATGCCTAATATAAGCATGCTGCAAATATTCTGCTGCTACATATTTTCATTTGATGGAAGATTTCTTGTTACCCTAGGGGAAATGAAAAAACTAGTTTAAGATTGCTCCAAGCCCTGCTCTGGTTTCCATAACATTCAATATGTACCAATAATTTTAAAAAGCCTTTTAAATACACTATTTGCCCTTAGCATTTCAAGTCGTGGCCTTGACCTTACTGATGTGGGGCATAAACTACAGCTCTTCTGTAATTTACAATTGACATCATGGATTAAATTTGTTGTTTCTGCTAATGCAACAGAACAAGTTGGAGGAGATTGTGAAACGGGGCCTCCCCCTGAAATACGAGGCTTGTCAAGTATAAATTTACAAAAGATATTCAGACTGAGCACACAAGACACAAATAAATGGATGAAGAAGCCAATTTTGACAGACTGCGAGGGGCTAGAGACTTAAACCTGAACACTGTAAATCCACATGTCACAAAATGCTACTGCGGAGTGAAAGATGTATCTATTCTTCAGGAATATAAATGGTAAGATGAGAGCAAATTTCCAAAATGCGGCACATTTTGGAAAAGTATATCACCACTAGTTTTTTATAACAAATCTGGTGAATTCTTCGTTCCTTGCCTTCCCCCAGTTTAGATATAAAAAGATTAATTAGTCAAGAATGACAGGATAGTAGGAGGCTTTGACACATCCCATTGGTTGTTTTATCCTCACAGAGCAGCAAAAATATTAAATTATGCCATTCTGTGTGTCACATGGCTCAAAATGGAGCAGATCTGGTCCAGTCCATCAATTGTCAATATAATAACCCTGAAGGTTCTGAATCATGTGGTAGGATAAACAATAAATAAATGTGAAAATGATTGAAACTGCAAAATATCACTGGTGCACTAAATGGCGTGGTCTCACACAGTTCATGCCTGATGAAGAGCTGCGTGGGCTGCATAAGGGCAGATGACATTGGCTTCAAACTTGGGGGAAAGGTGTGATAAATTCAGGGAGGCGACAATCACCTTCTGGTCTGTTTCACCTTTCCTTCCCTCTTTGGCCATTGTCAGTATCTCTCATTCCCTCTTTCCCCATGCTCTTGACCTTGTCAGAACCTACCACTGAGTGAGCATCTTCCAAAACCCGGAAGGTTTTTCCATTTAAGCAGCTGCTTTTTGTGATGTGGAAATAGCATTGCTGCAATGGTAGGCGACATGTCTATCCTGGTTTGGTTTCTACAGGTCTTTATTTTAAGCATGTGAAGATGATTTGGCTGCTTAGAATTTGCTAGAATTCTAATATTCTTTTTACCTCTCCAGTTCCTGGGAGTAATCCAGTCTGGAAACTAAAGGGGAACAGCCCCGCTCTCAATTTTGCATGGAATGGATGCATTCCCCCAACTGTCACTGTTTTTTGCATGGGTAGCCAAAGGTAGAAATAGTAATAGTCGTAATATCATTAATTAAGTTGCCACTTTGATTCATTGGAATCTTAATAAGAATTATAAATTACCAGCAACAAAGATTTTGGTGGAATCACAATATCGAAAAAGTGGTCAAGAATGAAGAAGATCCTGGGACTTCCAAACTGATAAACCCTTAGCCCATAATAAGCCAGAAATGACTGTAGTTACAAAGAAGCCAGTATGGGTAATTGACATTGCAGTAGCTGAAGATAAAAGGGTCAATGAGAAAGAACTAGAAAAAAATAGGGAGCGATAAAGACCTTCAAATAGAGATTGAGTGATGGTGAAAAAAGAAACTTGTAGGGGTGCCAGTAGTGGTTGGACCACTTGGTGCCATACCAAAAGATCTGGAAAACCAGTTGGACATGATAGGAATAGACAGAATCTCACCTCATCAGTTATAAAAATTTCATTTCTTGGAACAGTGCATTCATTACAATCATATATTTAACTCTCCTAAATCTGTGGAAAGTATCTGATAGTCAAAAGTACCAAATCCAATCAGATCTACCTTGTAGAATATCTGTAAATAGCAACAGCAGCAGCAGCAGCAGCAACAGTTAATGCATACTTCTGATTTATATTTAGCTATTGTTCTTCCAATAAAAATATGGCTTGAGACTGCTTTTTTTCACTTGGCAATTTAAATGACTGTATGATCTGGCTGGCTGGCATTTATTATTGTGTGCTGACAGTAGAGTTATCTTATGTCCAATATTTCCCTGACAAGCCAGATTTCTTAGACTGATCACCCTGTCCAGCCATGAATCTAAAAAGAATGAAAACATCCAGGATTGCTTGTCCTTAAAGAAGTTGGAGAACCCTTTGAGCAGCGCTGCTCCTCCAGCATTCTTCCTCTTTCCATGTTTGAGTCTTTCCCCACCACTCTTCTCTTTGGCCTCTTCCTCTCCCCATCTGCCTGCTCTTCCCTGTGTTCTCTTCCCACTCATCCTGGCCCATCCCTCTCTTTGCCTGCCCACTTTCTTGCCACTCTCCCCATCACTCTCCCTGGCTCCCTGACTGTCCCCCACTCCCCGCCCACAGGATCCAGCTTTCTCCATCCCAGTATCCACCCTGAGAGATTGTTGTGTGCAATTGTGTGTAGGAGTGTGCGGGTGCATGTGCATGGGTGAGAGACCCAGTTTCAAGTTCCACCAGGAGGAGAGCCATGGGGGCAAAAAATCAGGTAGCACTTTGACTGACTAGCACATTTTATTCAGAGGCAGAAGCTTTCATGAGCTGCAATTGACTTCAAAGCTCCCTGGGTGACTTTGGGTAGGCTGACCATATTTCAGGATGGCAAAACGGGACGGGGTCTTATGTAATATTCCATATTCATGAAAAAGACAGGGGTCCCTGCCCCCCCAGTCCACATGATTGGCTCCTGCCTGCAAACCCTGCTCCCCGGTCTGTGCACCGGCTTGGATCCTCCTTCCACGCCACTCCCGCCAGGTTTGAAAAACGGGACAAAATTGAGATTTTTATGAAAACGACAGGACGGTTGAAAAATGCTAAAAAAACGGGACTGTCCCATTCAAAACGGGACGTATGGTCAGCCTAACTTTGGGCCAGTCACTGAACAGGCCTCACAGGGTGGCGGTTGTGGAGGATAAAATAAGAGAAGAACTCCACGTAAGCTGCCTTTTGTTCTCAAAGAAAAAGGTGGGAAATGAAAAAGTAAATGAATATACACATTTGTTTTCATGTTGGGCTTTGCTCGGCATGTCAATTAGAGCAATCATCTCTGCAGAGCGCCCTCTTTTTCGAAAGCTAGTCAACATGTAAAGAAGTTACAAAGAAGCAATGGGTCCATCAGAAAACATTTTGTTCCATAAGGCCAAGGACCAGATGATGTGCAGGGTTTGCAGCATAAAAATGGGCTGGTCAGGGAGTTTAGCAGGAAGAAGTGGGTGCAATTGGTACTTTCAGCATTTGCCATCTGAGGAAGTGCCTCACTTTGCCCAACTGTAGGAATAGCATTTGGGCTAACATGGTTCACATTGGAGCCATGCTTCCTCTTCTGCCAAATGTTGCACAAAACTGGCAGAAGGAAACTGCAGAAGAGGCTAGAAATAGCTGCATAAAACGGAGCATTCCCATAGGAGGTTTTGACCCCAGGGGAAAGTGGTGCACAGGATGAGTCAAGAGAGGGATCAAGGAAGGCCATTTTTACAATCATATCTTGTTTTCTACTTTGTATTACAACATGATGGTGCTATTCTGCTTCATTTACAGTCACACATGAAGGGGAAATGCAATTATACATCCCCTGATTTGGAAAGGAATCTGTGATTAAAGGATGTAGGAAAATTTAAAAACGAAATCTCTTTGAAAAGCCTCAGCCAAAGTGCTCAATTCGGACACATCTCAAGCTCTTCATTCAGAAGTATAATAGAATTTAAAACAGCGAAACAAACAGACAGACAAAACCCCATACCCCAATTTCTTCAGAGCAATGCAAATTTGTCTCTGCATACCTCAGCCTTCTTTTGTGTCTATGATTATGGCATAATTTTTTGTACAGAGAGAAAGAGAACAGACCCTCTTTGTCACACAATCCAGCATGGCTTCCTTTGTATAGGATTTACGGCCATTTCAAGGATGATGTAGTGCCTGGCTGCCTATTGACAAGATGCAATAAAGCATGACATCCAGGAATTCTGGAGGTGCAAGCTGGTATGTATGTGTGTGTCAGAGAGAGAGAGAGAGAAAGTGAGAGCAAGATCAAGAGAGCGAGAACAAGCCCATGGTATCCTGTAGAAAGTGTTTGCAATATTTTCTCTTTATTTTTGATGCTAAAATCACAAAGAATATAACTATGGCTCTAAACTCAGAAAGGAAAGATAGCCCATAGAGTAACTCAGAAAGGAAAGATAGCCCATAGAGTACAATTCCTGTTCCTTTGTTTCCAGTGTAAACCAACCAAAATAATACATCCATATGCATCTGTACACACACATATACACAAACACACACATGCACGCACGCACACATTCACTACCTGCCTACAGCCTTTTAGAGACAGGCTGAGTTTTGGGGAATAAATTAAGAAAATGAAGGTGTTCTGGTTGTACGGCTCAAATATCAAGAGTCAACAAGAGACTGAAGAGAAATGTGGTTGGCAGAAAACTATCAAAGGAATTAAATACAGGCAAGGTTTTATTTTGAGTGAGGCATTCTGAATAACAAATAGGCTAGTTGGATATTTCACAGTTTGGAATTCTGAAATAGGAAGCCTTCTGCTCAGAACAGGGGCATGTTTCCAGATAAATCACAATAAAGATAATAAGTACATAGGAAAAGGTGTAAAAGGAGAAACAGAGCAATTGTTAGGGCTCTTCCATACCACCACTGCTTCCAGTCTTTAATTTTTCAAAAGGAGGTTGAAGACCCACTGATCTTGAAACTTTGAGAGCAAAGAAGACAATTCTCCTCAACCTCATTCCAAACAAAATGTAAATAAAATAAATTCCTTACATACTCTTCCGCAGCCTCATATCCTTACTTCATGGGGTGTGCATTCGTCTGGTCACATGGAAAAAAACCTAGTGGTTCCTATGAGAGGGAGCTGCAACAGCTTCAAGACACCTTTCCCCTTGAAAGACCTGGAGCCTGGGAGCCAGGTGGTGAGGGGAGGCAGAACATCCTGCAAATGGAAACAGGCCATTGAAAAGGAAACAAACAAAAAAAGAAATATATCTGTTTCAGATACTTCACTAAAAACTGTGCTCAAAGAGTTGCACTACAACTAGGAAAAGTCCCAGCTTCCAGTTTATGATGAAGCTCACTGTGTGATTTCAGACCAGTCACGCTCAGTCTAACTTCCTCTTCAGCCTCTTGTGAGGATAAACCTGAGGACATGGGAGTGGGGATGGCGGTGGTAGTGGGACCAACTTGAATCACAGGGGAAAGGCAGTGTATGCATATAATAAAAATAAATACATCTATTTTGATTGATAAAGCAAGTAACCCAGTTCTTGCATTGCCAGTGGAGCAGGTATGTGTGCTGGATAACTTAGCTCTAGTTATAGAATGGTCCTATCCAGGCTATTTAGCTTCCTCAAAAATGTAGGGAGGTGATTTCTCTGACCCCAACCTCTTACTACAGGTGAATGCCTCAGTACCAGCAACTCTAACCAGAGCAGCGGCTGGAGAAATGTCAGGGTGATGACATACTTTTTCATGGTATAAGGGAGATCTGAATTGGTGGCAACCTGTTAAAGCAAGTGATAATGGAAAATGGAGTAAATTATACATGACCCAAAGGCATCCATGCCCATGATGTTGCAATGGAAGGTGTAGTCAGAACAGGAACGGTTTGCCTTTTAGGCACTTCTGGATGAAGGATTCAGTAAAAATGGATGAGGTGTGCAACATGGCCATCCCTGAAGGCTAGCCCCATTTTGGTCCTCTCTCAATTGTTCCTAAACAGCTGCCATTTCTTCAGACTGCAGCAGAAGGAGTGTGCATGAAAGAAAAATGGAGAAAAGGTATTATATACAGTATGAATCTCTCCCTCCCTCCCTCCCTCTCTCTCTGTCTCTCTCTCAGAAGAGCCCTGCTGAATCAGATCAAGTTTTTTATTCAAACTTTCAGAACAGAGCTGAAAATAAGGCAGGCTTAATAAATAAACTATAGAAAGCTTCATTTATTCCTTCTTCCATATTTACATAGTAGACTTGTAATGTGTTTTTGAAGTAGTTTGAACATCTGAAATGGATGATGATGATGATGATGATAAGAATATCACAAACATTACAATCTTAGTCGTAATAATAGGAATGCAGCATTTACGTGAGCTTTAATTAGTTCTCCATGGAAGTGGAAACTATGATTCTTCTATGCCAGCGTGATAAAGAGAAATGCAAGAAAATACAGAGCACAACACTGCCTTTCCAGGGGCAGCCAAAGGTTATCATCATGAACACATCCAGTGCAAATAGAGAAGAAGCAACTCCCCTCTTTAATTTACCTTTCTACGCCACTGAATCCTGGGCTAGATGCTAGGCGAGGCTGGCACAGAGATTCATTCAGCAGACAAAAAGCACTTCCTATTATTAATGGATGGAGGAGGCCTCTGTGTAATCAAAGGGCACAGCTGCAGTGATGTACAGCCAGTGACAAAGCGAGAGATCGCTCTTTCTCCCTGCTACAAGCTTCCTCACTAGCAGCAGAAAACTTCCTGGGCTATATATCTGCAAGATAAATAGCCCTTGGTATGAATATACCTAGAGATTACAGGCTTGAAAAGCATTGTTATAATCCACCTCATACAATCATTCTCAAAGTGACTCGGCTGCATTTTTCACCATTTCCTAGCAATTCTTGCTGTTTGTAAATAGAAGGAACTGCCGGAAACAGTTTTAAAGCCTGCAGAGACCAGTGCAACTTCCCTCATTCCCATTCTGAACCCAAGGGCTCTGCAGTTCATAGTGTCAGCAAAGCAAGAGATCTCCTGTCCAGCTCTTCAGTGGGACAAGACAAAGGCCAACACACATCTGCAGAAGGGATCTATGGAATGTACAGGAGGGGTTGAGTCTGATCTAAAAATAAGGACCTAACACCTCCCTTGAACATAGATATGACACCTGGAACCCAAGATCAGCATTTCAGCATACGATTACCAGAGTGCGTTAAAACAAATGTGCTTCGGTGGGTGTAGTGGAATACTATTGATAGCTGCATTGGATTCATGCAGCCTTGTTTGATTTTAATGATTTAAATTTAAATAAGCTTATGTCTCCAGGAAAGGAAAGTCCCAAGGAGCACAAAACTGATAGAAATACAACGTGCACATTTTTTTAATGCTGCCACAGGATGGGTCTCTATGTCCACACACACATGTGTGTGTGCGTGTGTGCATGGGCATCTTCCATTAAAATCTTCATAAAATATTCCTAGAAAAAGAACAAAAGGTATGAAAAAACATTTTTCATTAGCTTAATGGTCAGGATGTTAACTCGCCTCTAAATAGATACGCACACTCACAGATGGGAAGTTATGCAGTTCAGTGACCTCTGGATGAACTTGGTTTGAGAAACAAATATCATTGAAGGAGGCAAAGGTCAATATACATGCAGATTATAAACAGTGACACTAACAATAAAAATTATATAGTTAGGTTTATTACACTTTTTAAGATTTGAGAAACATACTGTAATTTTTGCAGTTCTGATGCTCCTTTTCCTAATAAGAAACATTTCATTTATAAATAGGTAGGTAGGTAGGTAGGTAGGTAGGTATGTATGTATGTATGTATGTATGTATGTATGTTTATATAGGGGCGTGGTGGCTCAGCAGGTAAGACGCCAGGCTTGTCGATCGGAAGATCGCAAGTTTGGAGGTTTGAACCCCTAGCCCCGTGTGATGGAGTGAGCTCCCGCACTCGCCCCAGCTCTTGCCAACCTAGCAATTCAAAAGCATGCAAACGCAAGTAGATAAATAGGTACCACTTTGGTGGGTAGGTAACAGCATTCCGTCCATGTCATGCTGGCCACATGACTGCGAAAGTGTCTTCAGACAGTGCTGGCTCTTCAGCTAACAAACGGAGATGAGCACTGGCCCCTAGAGTCGGACATGACTGCACAAATTTGCGGGGGGACCTTTACCTTTACTTATATAATTACAAGGCAAAATCTATACCATTTCCTATATTTGTGCAGTCATTCATCAACTGTAATGATAACAAATCTAGAGCATATTGTAGTTCAGAGATTCATTGCAGATGAATAAAGGAATATTTTAACATTTTTCAGCATTATCAGGTTGTTTGTGTAAAATGAAAGCGTGAACTGAGGATGCCAAGTAAATTTATTTATTTTAAATGGTGCTGTGGCAATAAATACTATGGACTCATTCATAATATGAAAAGTTTGGGCAAGCAATATACTAATATCTAGCCCAATCTACTGTGGTCACTCTTGGGGCATTCCTCCAGTTCCTGAGGTTGGCAGAAACATGTGTTGGTATAATTTGTGGGCAGGCACTCAGTAACAAGGCTTGCAAGTGGTGCTGTCCTTACGGCTTTAATGTGGGACAGTTAAAGGACAGCAGTTGGTAGATTCCTCTGACAGCATTTTCAGCCCCACAGCAGCAACATCTCTCCTTAATGTGTGATGGGGTAAGGCTGGGTAAGTCTGGGCAAGGCCTGAGATGGAGGCCTCAGCCAGCTTTCAAATTGCTTGAGTGAAACGTAGCCAGTGTAGTGATACACACTGCACTGGTGACCTGTCACTCGGACTTTCTGAACACAGGTCTAGTGCTCTTCAGGAAGAGTGCTGTACCGATGTCCAAAAATTGCCCTGCTGACAGGTTGGTGGGGCAGAGGAGGGGTGCGGAGAGGTTGTTCTCCTCTCAGCTAGGGTATGGTTGGACACAGGTATAGCACTCTTCCAAAAACCAGTGGACCCTTGTTCAGAAATAGCTGGAATAACAATAGGTCATAGGCATGGTGGAAGGATTGCAAAAGGTCTTATGGGGCACTCTCTTCTCCCTTCTTCACTCACCTTCACTTCTTGGCTGTGCCTGTGACCTCTCACTCAGAGAAACAGAATTCTTGTTCCATTTTACTCCAAATCAGTAAATGTGTGATGAATCTGATTCTCAGTTATTAATTCAGAGTCTCTCAATCACAAGCCATCAGAGGACGTGGAAGAAGTCTTTATTAATACAGGTGATCAGTCCAAGGCAAAGATCAGACTGAGGAAAAGCCCGCACAATTGCTGTTACAAAAATCCCCCTCTCTTACCAGCCCCTCCCTAAATGCTCTCTAACAGCTCTTCTAACAGCTCCGGTACAAGGCTTGGCGTGGTGGTTGCAGGGCGAGGTTCTGGCTCGAGGCTGGGTGCGAAGGCAAGGCAAGATTCCAGCACAAGTCTTGGCCCAACTCTGAAGGATGAAGCCAGCATGAGACTGGGCGCAGCGGCTGCAGGGCGAGATACCGGCTCGGGGCTTGGTGCAAAGGCAAGGCAAGATTCTGGCACGAGGCTTGACACGACTGCAAGGTATGGTTCCAGTACAAGACTGGGCGTGGTGGTTGCAAGGCAAGATTCCAGCTCAAGGCTGGGCACGAGGGCAGGGCAAGACTCCAGCTCAAGGCTGGACCCGGAGGCTGGGCAGGATTCCGGAGCAGGACAGGGCACGGTGGCAAGGCTAGGTTCTGCCCGAAGTGTGGCTGTGCTGCGGGGCAGGGTTCTGGTGCGCCACGTGGTGGGGTGACAAGGCAGGGCTCTGACATGAGGCTTGGCTGGACTGCACGGCAAGGCTCTGGCATGGAAGCGAGACGAGGTCCAAGCAGGGATTCTGGCGTGGCGACAGGATTGCAATTCACTCCAGGAAGCGGTACGGAACGTGAATGGTTGTCTCCGGCAATGGGTGAACGCTGTGTTCACCTTTTATCTCTTTGATTTTTGCGCCGTTTGTGAGTGGGAGCCAATCGTGCCTCACGTTGCTCTGCTCACCTTTCCCACTGCCGTTCTCGCACGCTAATAGGTGGAGGCGAGTCTCGTTGTGGGCTGCCTCCAATCAGCTGCTCTGAATCTAATTCAAATTTTGTGCCAACTCCGTTCTTTCCTGTTTCTATTGTTATTGGCCCTTCTATTTCCAAATCGCACTCATTGGACTCAGCCTCCATCCTGACAGTCTGTGAGTTCTAGTCCCGCCTTAGGCATGAAAGCTGGCTGGCCAGTCACTCTCCCTCAGCCCAACTCACCTCACAGGGTTGCTGTTGTGGGGAAAATAGGAGGCGGAAGGAGTATTAGGTATGTTCGCTTTTTCTATCACCAACCAACTGTCGGTTATATGGGTGATCCACTCATCTAAAGGAATGATTCTAGTTTGGTCCTTAGGCAATTCTTGCCCATTCACTACCTGGAATGCAGAATATCCAGTACTCTGGCGCACTGAATTATTATAAGCCACTTCGGCAAAGGGCAATAACTCCACCCAATAATTCTGTTGATAGCTGACATAGCACCTGAGGTATTGCTCCAGCACCTGGTTCACCCTCTCAGTTTGTCCATCTGTCTGGGGGTGGTGGGAGGAGCTTAACCCTTGTTCCACGCCAATCATCTTTAGGAACTCCCTCCAAAACTTGGAGGTGAATTGTACACCTTTATCACTTATAATGCATTCAGGCACACCATGCAGTCTATAAATATGTTGCATAAACATTTTTGCCAATTGTGCTGCACTAAGTATACTAGTACAAGGAATGAAATGTGACTGTTTCGAAAATAAGTCAGTTACCACCCAAATCACTGTCCATTTTTGACTCTCTTGTAGGTCTACTATAAAATCCATTTTTATTTATTTATTTTATTTATACTTATATTTATACCCCGCCTATCCCCTCCCTAACGGAGGACTCTAGGCAGCTTACATACATCATATACATTTCATTTTATACATTTCATACATTTAAACCGCACGCTAAGGGAAGGGGTAAGGGAACCGACTCCTCCGTGGCTACTGGACTACATGTCCCACGATGCCTTGCGTCAGAGCCGGCTGCTGACGTCCTGTAAATGTTGCTGCTTCGGGATCCATCGTAGCCGCCACCATTCAAGAGGTCTTCCGTTCGGTGGCCGACCCCCGACAGGACACCAGCAAATTCTCCCACTTAAGGTGGTACCCAATTTATCTACTTGCTAAGCTTTCGAACTGTTGGGTCGACAGGAGCTGGGACTAGCAATGAGAGCTCACCTCATTGTGCGGGGGTTCGAACTGCCGACCTTGCGATCGGCAGTCTACAGCTCAGCGGTTTAACCCGCTGAGCCACCGCGTCCCTTAGCTATCTGTTTATCCATAGCTATCTGTTTCCAAGGTTGGGTAGGGCTTCCCACACTCTGCAACAGTCCTCTGGGTCTGCCCCCCACTCTCTTTGCCATAGCACATGTTGGGCAACTGGCCACATATTCCTCTACATCTTTGCGTAGGGAAGGCCTCCAAAACTGCTGCTTTAACAAATGCAAGGTTTTCAAATAACCAAAATGCCCAGCTAACTTGGCATCATGACATCTTTCAAAGATTTTTCGTCTTAAGGTTTCTGGGATATACAATCTATCACCAATCCACCACAATCCCTGTTTCTCTTCCAGTTTTGATTTATTGGCCTGCAGCCAACCATCTTCCTTCAACTTGACAAGCAGGTCACTCTGCAAACTCTCTTCCACTGCATGGGTTGGCACTGATTTTTGGCTCCTTGTGACTGCTGAGCCAGGAATATTGAGTCCACCATCTTATTTTTGGCTGTTGTGCTGGGGTAAACGAGACAATGCATTGGCCAAAAAATTCTTTCCCCCAGGCAAATATTTGAGTGTAAAATTGAATCTACTGAAAAATTGGGCCCATCTGATCTGTTTAGGATTCAATTTTCTTGGAGCGCGTAAGGCCTCTAAATTTTTATGGTCTGTCCATACTTCAAAAGACTGAGGTGCTCCTTCTAGCAAATGCCTCCATGTCATCAACACCCACCACACCGCAAAGGCCTCCTTCTCCCACATATGCCAGCGGCGTTCCGTGTCATTGAATTTACGGGAAAGGTAAGCACAGGGCCTCATTATTCCCTCTTCGTCCTTTTGTAGCAGAATTGCCCCAACTGCCATGTCCTTGGCGTCTACTTGCACAATTAAAGACCTCAAGGGGTCAGGGTGTTTTAGCACTGGTTCTGAGGTGAACAAAGCTATTAGTCGTTCAAAGGCCTCCTGGCACTCTTCAGTCCATTGTAGTTTTGCCCCAGGCTTTTTCAGTTGTTTTGGATCCCCCTTTCCTCGGGTTTTTAACAGGTCAGTGAGGAGTAGGGCCACCTGTGCGAAGTTGGGGATAAATTTCTGATAGAAATTGGTGAACCCCAAGAAACTCTGCAATTGTCTCCTAGATTTCGGTGTTTCCCAATTCACTACATCTTGCACCTTAGCTGGATCCATTTCTATCCCCTTACTCGACACTCGGTATCCCAGGTAATCTAACTGTTCCTTATGGAACTCACATTTTGACAATTTAGCATACAGTTTATTCTGCAATAACCATTTCAACACTTCCCTGAACAGGGTTACATGTTCTTCCATTGTTTCAGAATAAATCAGAAAGTCATCCAGGTAAACCAATACCCCCCTGTATAAAAAGTCATGTAAAACTTCATTTATCAAATGCATAAAGACTAAATGCATAAAGACCCCAGGGGCCCCTTTTAACCCAAACAGCATCACCAAATATTCAAAAGACCCCAATTGGCAATTAAACACTGTCTTCCATTTGTCTCCTTCCCAGATTTGAACCCAGAAGTTTGCCTCCCTTAAATCCAACTTGGTAAAAATCTTCCCCTTTGATAGGTGGGCCAGCATGTCCTTCATTAGCAGTAAGGGGTATTTATTGGAAGAACAAATGGCATTAAGTCCCCGATAGTCTATGCAGAACCGCAACGAACCATCCTTCTTGGTTCTGAACAGAACAGGCACACCCATTGATGAGGTGGCAGGGCAGATGAAACCCCGCTCCAAGTTCTTGTCAATAACTCCCACAAAGCCACCAGCTCCTTAGGAGTCATAGAATACAACTTAGTCTTGGGTAACTCTGCCCCTGGCTCAGTTCTACAGCACAATCTGATTTTCTATGAGGTGGGAGTTGGTTCAATTCCACTTCCCCAAATACCTCCTTCAAATCCCTGTACTGTATAGGAATGGGAGAATTTTCTTCTGCTGTCTCCCCTCCTAGGGTCTCTGTTACTGCCCCTACTAGTTCAGCCCCAAGTTTTAGTGGAATTAGACCTCCATAATAACCATCAAAAAATGTTATTTGACCCGTGGTCCAGTTCATCTGGGGGTTTCACGCCCACAGCCAAGTCAATCCCAATACTATGGGTTGATTGAAAATAGGAGCCACCACAAACGTCAAAGTCTCTTTATGGCTCCCTATTTGCATCCGTACCTCTTCTGTGTCTCTCCCCATTGGGCGGGGTCCTTCTCCATGCTGTACTCCACATCCATTGCCCATGAACGCTTGGGCTCCCCCACCACTCTGGGTGAGGGCACATCTAGCTCAGGAGTGGGAAGAATCTTCCTCTTAGCCCCCAGGGCTTTCAACTGTTCTTTAGCAGTCCGTTTGGAGGCTCTCTCAGGCAGTCTCACTCCACTTTCTTCCTCTCCCTCTCCAGGAGAGGCACCTTTGTGCTCTGGATTTTCCTGCTGACCTTCATCAGTAGACATGGTGTCTCCATGTAAGGTAGCAATGTTGAGTCTGATCTTTCTGTGATGAATCTGATTCTCAGTTATTAATTCAGAGTCTCTCAATCACAATCCATCATAGGATGTGGAAAGAGTCTTTATTAATACAGGTGATCAGTCCAAGGCAAAGATCAGACTGAGGAAAAGCCCGCGCAATTGCTGTTACAAAAATCCCCCTCTCTTACCAGCCCCTCCCTAAATGCTCTCTAACAGCTCTTCTAACTCCCAGCTGCAATTCATTCTGCTAACGAACACTGATAGCGCCAGCCAAGCTGACCTTGAAGCTATTCAGACCGTCTCAACAATTCTAGTCAACATACCAAAATGCCACTACAAGCATGCTAATGCAAATACTACAATACCCATCAATTATACTGGAAGGATGCTAAATCCTGACAAAAGGCTGCAAGGGAATGACAGCAAAAAGCCATGAAGGGCAGCACCCAGGGAATGATACCAGAGGGGACAAAATGAAGCTGCTGCCAGAGTAATAAAAACAGGAGAAAGCACAGCCACATGAAACCCATAGTTGGCAGATGTAGCAGAGAACCTGTAATGCATTCATTTGGGACAAAACTAGGAAGGCATAGCTGGCAGAACCCATCTCTCTTTCCTAGTTTAAATCCTGTGCAGTAGAGGAGTGGCACATTCCCTGGCATTATGCAGACAGGTGCCTCTCTGAGAACTAGGTGTCACTTGCAGCCAAAGCTGAAATGGCCATGAAAGATATGTGGGCATCTTCAGAAGACAGCAAGTGACAAAACATGCATCACAATGTTGTGACCACAAGCTTCACCCCTTATGTACTTGTGTGCAACGTCATGATGTCATGCTGCACGTTTCATCATTTTGGTATTGCTGTGGTGAAGAATGGATGCTAATGCGAGGGCAGTACCCAGTGACTGGAGGGGAGGGGCATGCGGTGGCAGCCTGAAGTGGCCAATGGGAGCTGGGCAGTTCCTAGCCCTTGTTGCATCCTCAACCACCTACTATTGGAAGAAGAGGGGAAATGCGACTTTAAAACTGGAACAGCTAAAAACGAATGTTGTCTGCCTCTGGGGGCTGCGGGTGGGATGAAGGTGACGTCATGAGAATGTATCTTATAACTTAAGGCATTTTCATGTTGCATCTAGCAGGATGTGAGGAAGAGCCCTTTGTGGCTCAGCATCCTATGTTGCAGACTGTAAGAACCTACTAAAACCACATTTGCCAAGGTTGGAATGTGATTCTTTGGAAGAAGAAAAGGGATTTTAAAAATCAATAAAAGCATATATACATAGGAAAGGAGTGGGGAAATGTTGCTGAACTACAACTTCGAGCAGCCCCAGTTGAAAAGACTAACATGAAAGATGCTGGGAGTTGTAGTTTATTAAAAATAGAAGACTAAGTTCTCCACCCAATTATAAGATAATACGATATAATATTTAATAACAATCAGAATACCGTACATCTACTCTGAAGAGAGTAGCATGTAGGTAGTAATGACAGCTTTTAATACATTTGAGGAGTGATTAATCTGACACGTGATTGAAAAACAATAAACCAAACCTATAGACTGATAAGAAACCAAAATGAGGGACAGGGTACTGTAGGGATTGTTGTGTTCGATCAGGCAGTAATACAGGTAGCACTAGACTAGAACGCACAGATCCAGCTTTTCGGAAAGGGCTGCAGCAGTTGCCGCAACTTTTATGGAAAACAAACCCACTCACCAAGGGAGGAAGAAACATTCTGACACCAGTTATTTCTATGGATTTATTTGCAATAGAAGGAACAAAAAGTGCTCTATAATGATGGGAGAGGACATGGTGGTGGGAGAGGAAGAGAGCCCACAAAAAAGCCATCTTGTGTCAGTGAATCAGGTAGGCATCATGAAGGTTGCTCTGCTTTCACAGAAGATAAGCAAGATAAAAATGTAAGAATGGGCGGAAATGCTCGATTAAGTTATGGTTCCTTCAGGGAGAAAGTCTGATCTTGCTTTTTCCCTGACACACTTAACGTGGGGAAGAAGCAGCTGAGAGGCAATGTGACAACCATCCTCAAATGTGTGAATAGCTGTCCTATTAGATGATAAAGCAAAATCATTTTCTGTTGCTCTGAGGGGCAGGTTGTAGGATCCAAATTATAGATTTCATGAATCATCTGGGTGTTTCATCAGAGGGCCTTTGAGGTTCCTTTCCAGCTAGATGATTCACTGATATAACACACTGCCACTGCCCAAATGCTATTTCTTTGTGAGTAACTGCAAACATTTTTCTGTACTTTGGGGAAATAAATAATAATTTTTGGCTGCATATTCCATTATGTTCTGTCCATAGCAGTGGACTTGATATAGGCTTTTCCCCACTTGCAGTTTAAATTGGTACCAATATGCCTTGGCAACCCAGAATTAAACCAGACTTTTGTTATCACTTCATGTTCCAGAAAGTAATAATTCTTACTTAAAGTGACAGAATCCTGTCACAGCAACACAGTGTAAAAAATCCATACCACTTTGGGGCGTGGGGACAACTAGGTCAGGGGATCTGCTTCTGGCTATTTTCACAGATGTGGACATATCCAGAGGTGTGATCAGGCCCCTTTCCTGGCCAGTATCTGCCAAACGGATCCTAGATCATATCAACCCAGAGTTCTCACTCGAGGTGCAAATGACCAGGTTCAAATTATCATAGTTTGGACATATTATGAAAAGTCCCAGCTCCCTGGAGAAGTCTGTAATGCTGGGAAAGGTAGAAGGAAAGAGAAGAAAAGGACCAGCAGCAAGGTGGATGCAATCCATTACAGCAGCGATGGGCATCTTTGGAAGATCCGAAGGACCAAGCTGCAGACAGATCCTCCTGGAGAAAATCTGTCTAAGTGGCTGCTAAAAGTTTATATCAACCTGATGGCACATAATCAATCAGTAGAGAATAACCACCATAAAGGGATGTTTTGCTTGAATATGGTATTTTTAACAATATGTAATTATTTTAAAATCTTTTATAATGACCGATTAAACGTTTTCTAACAATTTGTAATCTGTAGCTTGAATCATGTCAACTGGATTTCTATTTTCTCAGTGGAAACGTTTCGCTCCTTATCCAAGGAGCTTCTTCAGTCTGAGCAAAGTTGGTAAGGGAATCCTAAATATGTTTCTAGGTAGCTGTGTGACCTTACACCTGGGGTCATGGTTATATTGAGATGTATTCAATACATCTCAATATAACCATGACCCCAGGTGTAAGGTCACACAGCTACCTAGAAACATATTTAGGATTCCCTTACCAACTTTGCTCAGACTGAAGAAGCTCCTTGGATAAGGAGCGAAACGTTTCCACTGAGAAAATAGAAATCCAGTTGACATGATTCAAGCTACAGACAATTCCACCTGGATGACTGAGAACCTTCATAAACAATTTGTAATAATAATGCACAGAATAATCCCAAGGTTAAATCAGAGTGCTCTGGTGTGGAACACTCCAGTAATTCCAACTCTTTACCGACTGAAACCCAGAAGGGTGGAGAGAAATGCATGTCTTTCCAGACTGTAAAAACATTTTTTTTAATCCTTCCCACTGCCTGCTTTTGGGGTCATGGCAAAGCACTTCTACTTTACTCCTAAACTCCTCCCAATAGGTTCCTGCTACTCCCCGTTTCAGGGCTGACCAAAGTCAGAATTGTACATTTTCGTAATACCAGCTGTGGAGACTATCAAGAAGAGAGATCTGAAGTGGGTCCATTCTTCCAACATTAGAGCAACACTTCCTTAGCTAAACCTAAGGATGTGGAGTCCTTTTCTGCTTTGATTTTTTTCCCCTAGAGAAAAGCTGGTGCAAGGCACATGGTTATGGGTGTTGGTTGCTTTCCTGAGCACCAGTAGTTATCATTTATGTATCACCCACTAGAAACATGAATTTACACAGCGTTTGTTAGCTTAAATAGAGATATGTTGACACAAAGGATGGGCATTTCTTAGGCTGATTGAAAAATGAGAATATGTCTACATTCTCTCTCATTTTCTCTCTCCCAGTTGAGGGTAAACTAAGATCTGCTGTTGCACTGGGATTCCTAGCACCCCATTTGTAGTCCCTAGAGGTCTTGAGTAGATCTTTGGAATACTTTTCATTGACAGGAGGGGAGAGATGAAATGGGTACTTTCAGCTTTGCAGAGGCTTTTCTTGCTTTTCTTACCATTTCTTCCTTTTATTATAACGCTCTATTTCACAGATCAATGTACATATTGAAATCTTAACTGCTGTTTTAGACAATAAGCTCAGTAAGTAATTTTTTTCAGTAGTCAAGAAGGCTCAAGTTGGGTTTAGCAAAAGTAGCCGTCAATCAGATAATATTCAGCTGATAATGGATTTGATTGATTTGAATAAAGACAGAAATGACATAGCCGCAATCCTATCATGTGATGCAGAAAAAGCTTTTGATAAACTCTACAGGTGGCATAGGTATGTTGGTTTTCCCCTGCACAGTCATGTCCAACTCTAGGGGGCAATGCTCATCTCCGTTTCTTAGCCGAAGAGCCAGCGCTGTCCGAAGATGCTTCCACAGTCACGTGGCTGGCATGACATGCGCGGAATGCTGTTACCATCCCACGGAAGTGGTACCTATTTATCTACTTGCATTTGCATGCTTTCGAATTGCTAGGTTGGCAAGAGCTGGGGTGAGTGTGGGAGCTCACTCCGTCATGCGGTGCTCAGGTCTCGAACCGCCGACCTTCCGATCAACAAGCCTGGCGTCTTAACCACTGAGCCATCACGAATTTGGATTTCCCAAACAATTTATAAAATAGATCCTGTGTGCAACCCTCAATTCAAAGGTGAATGTCCATAATCTATTTTCATCCATTTTTTTCACTCCACAAAGATAATAGAAAAAGATGTCCATTCTCTCCTTTGATTTTTGATTTTTGATCTTTGAAAATAATTACTGAATCATCTTAGTTATTTACTGCGGTTGTAAACCGCCCAGAGTCTACCACGGTTGAGATGGGCGGGGATAAATCAAATAATAATAATAATAATAATAATAATAATAATAATAATAATTTACATGTAATAAAAAGTAACTACAGTAGTAGAGGCAGATTTTCTTTCTTTCATGTGATAGTTCTGATTATTTTTCTCATTGGACTAGAATTAAAAATTCCTGACAAAATTACAATGTTTATGGCCTATGCCAGGGGTCGGCAAACTTTTTTTGCCGGGAGCCATTTTGACATGCTCGTGCACATTTTGAAGTGCTCGAGAGCCAGGGGGCGGGGTTTGCGGGCGGGGGCCAATCGCGTGGAAGGGGGCGGGGTTTGTGGGCGGGAGCCAATCGCGTGGAAGGGGGCGGGTTTTGCGGGCAGGAGCCAATCGCGTGGAAGGGGGCGGGGGAGGTTTGGAAGAAGAAGGGAAAGAGAGGCTCGACTGCTCCAGTCGCTTCTCTTCCGGAGCTGCTCACGCCCCCAGTCCAGGCAAAGTAAAGCTGGTGGGGAATCCAGCATGGGAGCGGGGTTTGTGGGCGGGAGCCAATTGCGCACACTTAGGGCTGTGGGGTGGAAATGTGCTGCTTTTGCACGGAGAAAAAGAGTAAGCAGAGCAGCAACGAAGAGGTTAAGGCAGGGCTTTCCAAACTTTTGCCGTTGGCGACACACCAATGGCCAGCCCACAAAAACCTGGAAGCACCGGCGGCGGTGCTTCCAGGTTGTCGCTGCGGCGGCAACGGCTGCCCCTTCGAAAGGGCAGGCTCCGGGGACCCCGAAAATGCCCTCGGTTCTGGCAGGGAGGCAAAAGCCTCCTCCCCGCACGCACACGCTGCCCTGGAGCCGGGGTGGAAATTCTCCCCGCAGAATAGCTGAGCGCCGCTTGCGCGCAGCCTCCCTGCCTAAACTGAGGGCATTTTCAGGGTCCCCGGAGCCTGCCCTTTCGAAGGGGCACCACTGCTGCTGCTGCTGCCGCTGCCCCTTCGAAAGGGCAGGCTCCGGGGACCCCGAAAATGCCCTCGGTTCTGGCAGGGAGGCAAAAGCCTCCTCCCCGCACGCACACGCTGCCCTGGAGCCGGGGTGGAAATTCTCCCCGCAGAACAGCTGAGCGCCGCTTGCGCGCAGCCTCCCTGCCTAAACTGAGGGCATTTTCGGGGTCCCCGGAGCCTGCCCTTTCGAAGGGGCAGCACTGCTGCTGCTGCTGCCGCTGCCCCTTCGAAACGGCAGGCTCCGGGGACCCCGAAAATGCCCTCGGTTCTGGCAGGGAGGCAAAAGCCTCCTCCCCACACTCACACGCTGCCCTGGAGCCGGGGTGGAAATTCTCCCCGCAGAACAGCTGAGCGCTGCTTGCGCGCAGCCTCCCTGCCTAAACTGAGGGCATTTTCGGGGTCCCCGGAGCCTGCCCTTTCGAAGGGGCAGCACTGCTGCTGCTGCTGCCGCTGCCCCTTCGAAAGGGCAGGCTCCAGGGACCCCGAAAATGCCCTCGGTTCTGGCAGGGAGGCAAAAGCCTCCTCCCCACACTCACACGCTGCCCTGGAGCCGGGGTGGAAATTCTCCCCGCAGAACAGCTGAGCGCTGCTTGCGCGCAGCCTCCCTGCCTAAACTGAGGGCATTTTCGGGGTCCCCGGAGCCTGCCCTTTCGAAGGGGCAGGCTCCGGGGACCCCGAAAATGCCCTCGGTTCTGGCAGGGAGGCAAAAGCCTCCTCCCCACACTCACACGCTGCCCTGGAGCCGGGGTGGAAATTCTCCCCGCAGAACAGCTGAGCGCTGCTTGCGCGCAGCCTCCCTGCCTAAACTGAGGGCATTCTCGGGGTCCCCGGAGCCTGCCCTTTCGAAGGGGCAGCACTGCTGCTGCCGCTGCCCCTTCGAAAGGGCAGGCTCCGGGGACCCCGAAAATGCCCTCGGTTCTGGCAGGGAGGCAAAAGCCTCCTCCCCGCACGCACACGCTGCCCTGGAGCCGGGGTGGAAATTCTCCCCGCAGAACAGCTGAGCGCCGCTTGCGCGCAGCCTCCCTGCCTAAACTGAGGGCAGGCTGCCGGGCTTCCTGGCGCACAGCTGGTCGGTGCGGTGGGGGGGGGGATGGGGTGGAAATTCTCTGTGCTGATCAGCTGTGCGCCAGGAAGCCCCGCGCGCGCGATTTTTGCCTCCCTGCTGGAACCGAGGGCATTTTCGGGGTCCCCAGAGCCTGCTCTTCCAAAGGGGCAGCGGCAGCAGCGGCGTCCTGGAACCTGGAAGCACTGATGGCCCACCACCGCCGCTGCCCCTTCGAAAGGGCAGACTCCGGGGACCCCGAAAATGCCCTCGGTTCCGGCAGGGAGGCAAAAATCGCACATGCAGGCTGCCGGGCTTCCCGACGCACAGCTGATTGGCGCAGAGAATTTCCACTCCGGGTGGCCTGGCAGCGCGCGCGCATGCAATTTTCACCTCCCTGCCAGAACTGAGGGTATTTTCATCAGCGCTTCCGGCTTGTGACGCGACACACTTGGGGGCCCCCAGCAACACAGTATTGTGTCGCGACACACAGTTTGGAAAGCCCTGGGTTAAGGTGATGGGCAAGTGTCCGTCGTCAAGATGGCTGCCGGAGACGGAGGCTTCCAAACTCTCGCGAGACTGTGTGAAGCCCGTCCCCAGAGGAAAAAGAGAGGCTGGGCCTAGGTTGCCAGGGGTATGCCCACAGCAACGCACACCATGCCCGCTGCCGCGCCTGCCCCGCCACACTCGCTGCCACGCCTGCCCCCGCCACGCCCGCCACGCCTGCCTGCGGAAGAGCCACACTCAAGGGGCCAAAGAGCCGCATTTGGCTCGTGAGCCGCCATTTCCGACCCTTGGCCTATGCTATTCCTAGACCATGTATGCATAACCCACAACCAGCAAGTACATGCCACTTTCTGGCAGAGGCATTTTCTCCCTTAATGCCCTCAACCTCAAATCCCAGTCTTTTTTTTCCCCCGTTTGGGTGGGTTTAACGGACAATTTATCCCATTAAAATTCTTAAAACTTCCCCAAAACAAAAAGGGGCCAATAAGTTTACTCCTGCCTACTCTGGGGACATCATGTCATCCCTTATCACATTCCCTGTGGTCTTAGAGGCCACTGGTTTTTAAAATGCAGCCTGCAGCCAGAAGAAAATGGCAGATACCCCAGGCTGCCCTGGGCAAATTGCAGATGCTGGTTTATTCACTCACCCCACCCCCAGGCATTCCCATACTCCTGAACTGGTGGTGCCTGTGACCTGCCTGTGGTACCTAAGGCTTCCTTCAGAGTGTCAGACTGGGATAGAAACCTGACCAAGCAAGGAGAGACCCAGAGAGATAGACATCCTCAGGACTCCTGCCTATGGATGCATTTCTTTGAGAGTCAGCAAACAGGTGCCAGGCAAAACTGAGTGAGCAGAGGTGAACATCATGGGGCCTGCCCTATTTTTCTAGCTATGGAGTACGAAACTGTTCCATTGGCAGAATTCAGCTGCTCCCTGGCTGGGTTCTATATGTGAAATGGTGGAGGGTCCATTTTGTTTTTCACCTTTGACCACAAAATGCCTCAACCACTAATTCCAGTCCTGGGTGGGCAAGAATTTGGTCATTTCCCCCCAAATTTAGCTCAGGAGCTGCTACACTTCAGACATTTTCTTAAAGGGGAGTTCTTCCTGTGGCTGTTGGTTTTTTTATTCCACGCTTCTCTTTTGGCCTTTTCCACACCAGCATCCAGTGAAGGGAGCAGAAGTAATTTTCATTGGTAAGTTGATAGCTTCAAGGGGAGGAAGACATGTGGAATAGCTTGGGGGAAAAGGCTGCAATTATAGATGGTCTGCAATTTCTATCACGTTCATTCACAAGGTGCTTTCTCTGGAGCTGGGCCAATCAAGACCCTAGGAGTAGCCTCACATGTTGCTGAAGCACTCACGTGGGGCCTCCAGGAAATATGAATGGGACTTACATCTCCTCCAGTCTTTCACTTTTTTTTTTTAAGTCAGTCATGAAAACCTCTGATGTCGAAGAATGGAATACTTGTGCTGGCCTTTGAATGAAAGAACTCAAAAAGGCTCCCCTGCATTTCTGATTTTACACATTTCACTTTCTCATTCACAAATCTGGGTTTATCAAGTAAATAACTATTTAACACCTAAGCAAAGCAGTGTCATATGACCCTTTATTAATGAAGGTTTCAACAGGGTATATTTAACCTAACAAAGTTGGAATGAAGCATCACTTTTAATATTCCATTGATATGTTATATTTTGATGAGAGATGGGTTGGTTTTTTCCATCTCAAAATAATCAAAATAATCAAGTCAAATGGTTCAGTACAAAATGTCAGTGCTCATTCATTAATTTAAGCATTATTATTATTATTATTATTATTATTATCGTTCAATCATGTCTGATTATTGGGGACTGCCTAGGCAAGTCCTTGCAGTTATCCTGGCAAGATTTTCGGAAGTGGTTTGCCCTTCCCTCCTTCCTAGGGGTGAAAGAGAGTGACTGGCCCAAGGTCATCCAGCTGGTTTTATGTCTAAGGCGGGACTAGAACTCATGGTCTCCTGGTTTCTAGCCCAGTGGCTTAACTACTATACCAAACTGGCTCTCTTTGTATTATAAATTGAGCCTATTATTATCATCATTATTTTGTTATTATTACTATCAGAATTGTAACCTTACAAAGAAAATAAAATGTTACTTTAGAAAATATCTTTTGGTCGGGAAAAGAGAATCTATTCTGAAATACGTTTGCTGCTTATATCATACACTAAAATCCTAGCTAGAAGTCTGTAGTAAAACTGTTGGACCCTTAACACTCTAAAGAATTTTTTATCATGTTTGCTCAATAATCCTTTCATCTCTTTCTTTTTTATAAAATCCAGCTGATATTTATTTTATCACTAACCCCTACATACAGGTAATCCTCACTGAGCGACCACAATTGGAACCAACAACTCAGTTGTTAAGTGAAACCGGAACTGTGCTTACAATCTTACTTCAGTTTTCCTTTGCTTTACAGAGCTGTGAAGGTCATAAATGCGAGGATTGGTTGCAAATTTACTTTTTCATCACTGTCATAAGTGTTAATTGTTGTTAAACAAGGCAGTCGCTAAACGAGGACCGCCTGTATGCTTAAAACCTACTAATCAGGAATGGAAGGAAATTTTCCTTTCTTTCTGATAGAATTAGGACTGTCACGGGGTACCATATCGCAACCCAAGCCCTACCCCTCCTGTAGGGTTGTGATGCTGCATCCAACATCTTACAGATTCACCACCACCCCCTCCAGATGCTAGAATCATTATCACCTGCCTGCCCTTCTGTACTGGTATAAACCCAAAACAAAATTCCAATGATTTTAATGTTCACTGGAGAGTTCCAGTAAAAATAATGCAGTAACTTTAGGCCCAAACATGACTGTAAATGGGAATGGTATTACACACATACAAATTTGATAACATTATTCCATACAGTATCTTTTCTTGATCAGATAGAAATGTTCAGGTTTTAGCATCCAGGGATTTTATACAACTCCCTAGGATTGGAAGCACCATGTGGTGTTATATCTAAAAGTGAATAACATCATTTTTTTTTTAACTTCACAAATAAAGATGTCTGAGGCCAATGCTGGTCCAGGAGAAAAATATCTTAAGCTTCAAATTCTTACCATAAAAGAAGTCACAATCTAAAATGTAATGCATTTAATGGGATTCGAGGGATTATTTGCCTTAATAAACACAGGATTAGGTTGGAATAAATATGTTAACAGTGCACTAGGCAAGAGAATGATATAACGTTAAGGTAAAGGTTTTACATACAGTCATGCATCTTTATTATTAATCTTGACTAAGTAAATATTTTTCACTGAGCACTTCATAAATCATCCAACAACAGTATATCAACAAGGAAAAGTGAGGCCTTGGAAGAGAAGGTGTACAATCAAGAATTTTACCTGTTCTGCCAAAGAAAAGAAGAGAGGGAAAATGAGAGTATGCAAGACAGAGAAAACTCATTGTTCGGCTGGATGAAGAGGTAAAACTCAGGTGACATTTGCATGGTGAAAGAGCCTAAGGTAGGAAACAATGCCAATCAGAAATGTATTTGCAGGACTTCATACTATTCTATAATAATAGACAAAAACAATTAGTTCCATCACTTTTAAAGATACGTTAAGACACTTGTCTATTTTCTTACATTTTTATGTTCATTAGAAATACTATGGGTGGACCCATTTTTATTTTTTATTGAGGCACTAGGTAGAAGTTGGCTATGTTTTTCCATGTAATTCTGCAATACAAAAGGTCTAAAATATGTTTGGAGATCTCTAGTTCATTGGCTCAATCCAGTTATGGAGGTTCTCTGTGCAACCCTGCAAGAGGTCCATTCCATCTTCTGAAGCCTTCTTTCCAAAGCTCTGTTACCTGGCCATCAGTCCCTCAGATATGGCAGGAACTTGAGTGTGGGCCCCTCTCGTGGTGGGCAGGTTTGATGGCTGAAATTGTTCCCACCTACCAGCCCTCAGTGTTCACCAGTGTTCATTGGTTCCTTGGTAGTCCTGTCCCCGGCTGCTGCTATTAAATGCCAGATGAGTGTGTAATAAAATCCATCCTTATCCATGACTTCATTCTGGACAAGTTAACTGGCCTGGCTTGTATAAGAGACCTGGATGGGCTCAGGGTGGGATAATCTCTCAGAAATGTGTCCACCCAGATTTCATGTTTGGCATCAGCCACAACTCCTAGAAGGGTGGTAGTTATCATCCAGGAAGACTTGATGAGTTTTAGAGATTCTGTGCCACAGATAACCAGTGGTTAAAAGTGGTTGAAACTGGGCTCTAGGGAGCAGTAGGGGTGCTATTGTACTAGCCTCCCTGCTGTATGCCCGAAATGCCCAGCTACTTTTTCATCGTGACACCTTTCCAAAATGTACTTTCTAAGAACATTAGGAATATACATTATTTCTAATGTCTACCACGGTAGAGTCTACCACGGTAGAGATGGGCAGGGATAAATCTAAATAATAAATAAATAATAAAATTTCTCCATTCCACCACAACCCATTGTTTTCCTGAAGGGCTTGCCTATGTGTTAGCCACCAAGGATATTTTTGTATTTCAGCTCGTAATTCTTTTGTTAGCGATTCTAAAGGGAGAGCAGGTGATGGCTTCTGACTGCGGGTGACTGCCGCTTTCCCCACTTGTGGATCCGGTGGGCCAATTCCTATTGTGTCCCTTGCTTTTTCTAAATCATCTTGGTTTAAACCCAATTGCTGGGGGGACATTATAGTGTCAACTACTTCTTCCCTTTGGCTGTCATGTTGTGGTAACCTGGATAGAGCATCAGCTAAAAAAATTTATAAATATTTCCCCCTGGCAAATATTTTAGTGTGAAATTGAATTGGCTGAAGAATTCAGCCCAGCGTACTTATGTAAAGCGTACTTTACATGGTGATTTTAATGCTTCCAGATTTTTGTGATCAGTCCATAGTTCAAACGGGTAAGGGTACCCCAAACAGGCTCAAGCTCAACCCTAGCAAGACTGTGGTGGTGGATGCTTGGTCCTACCAGTTCTGGAGATTTTCCAACCTTGGTCCTGAATGGGTTGCTCAGGATAAGTGTGCAATCTGGAGGTCTTCCTAGAGGTCTTCCTGGACTCTTAGCTCCCGGTCAAGGAACAGGGGGCAGCTGTGACCAGAAAGGCCTTTACACCAGTTCAACTTGTGTGTCAGCTTCCTGGATCGAGAGGTCCTCCTCACAATCACTCATGCCTGGATTACCTTGCAGGTAGTGCAATATGCTATACACAGGCTGCTCTTGAAGACCACTCAGAAGCTGCAGCTGCTCGCAACAGCATGAGTGCTGATGGGCCAGCCTCACTATATCCATATTATACCCCTGCTCTATGAGCTGCACTGTTTGCCAGTCAGGTTCTGGGAGCAATTCAAGGTACTGGTAATCACCGATAAAGACCTGTGTGGCCTAGCTATCTGAGGGACCCATCCTGTGTGCTCCAACAGGTGGCTTGCTTTGGGTCCCAGTGATTAAGTAATGTCACCTAGCGAGACCCAAGAAACAGCCCTTCTCTGTTGCTGTACCTGCCCTCTGCACCTTTCCCACCTTCAAGCAATCTTTAAAAAACTGTTTTTCCCAGGCCTTGGCTTGGATGCCTCAAATGGGCCCCTTTTATTGGAAGGAGTGGGGGTTGATGCGGAAGTGTGATCCCTCAGATGATTGCTGTTTCTATATAATGTTTCTTTTAACTTGTGAAGCCACCTAAAAATTGCTTTGGAATTGGGCAGCCTAGACTTTTGAGTGCCCAATAAGTAAATAAATAAATTACCTGTTCTGTGAAGAAAGGGAAATGACCTCCATGTAGCAGATAATCAAACGTAATAACTATTTCTCACCCAGGCAAAGTTTTAAATGAGCCTCCATTGTGGTTAATGGAGTATATTCAAAAGACTCATTGCAGTGAAGAGAACATTTTTAATGGAAAGCACTACAGTACAGGGAGGAGATTGGCTAACTCTCTCTTCAGCAATATTGTGATCCCCTCTGAAAAAAAATCCATCCTCCACATACTGCAATGTGGTAGCTATTTTGAAGCCTCATGGCCCCATTGGGGGGAGCATATTGTTTATGCGTGTTGTATGTGAACAACGAATACGGGAACAGTGAGTGCTTGCATGCACAAAAAAGAGAGTAGAGACTGTGTGTTACCTGTGTGAATGAAGTGTGTGTTGGGGCACATTTGTCTACACTGGAATTAGGGCCAGTTCTAGGCCTAGGCAACTTTTTTGTTGTTTATTCGTTCAGTCGCTTCCAACCCTTCGTGACTTCATGGACCAGCCCACAACAGAGCTTCCTGTCGGCCGTCGCCATCCCAAGCTCCCCCATGGTCGAGTCTGTCACCTCCAGAATATCATCCATCCACCTTGCCCTTGGTTGGCCCCTCTTCCTTTTGCCTTCCACTTTCTCTAGCATCAGCATCTTCTCCAGGGTATCCTGTCTTCTCATTATGTGGCTAAAGTACTTCAGTTTTGCCTTTAATATCATTCCCTCAAGTGAGCAGTCTGGCTTTATTTCCTCGAGTATGGACTGGTTTGATCTTCTTGCAGTCCAAGGCACTCTCAGAATTCTCCTCCAACACCACAGTTCAAAAGCATCTATCTTCCTTCGCTCAGCCTTTCTTATGGTCCAGCTCTCGCAGCCATAGGTTACTACGGGGAATACCATTGCTTTGACTATGCAGATCTTAGTTGTCAGTGTGATGTCTCTGCTCTTAACTATTTTATCAAGATTTGTCATTGCTCTCCTCCCAAGAAGTAGACGTCTTCTGATTTCCTGGCTGCAGTCAGCATCTGCAGTAATCTTTGCGCCTAGAAATAGAAAGTCTGTCACTGCCTCCACTTTTTCTCCCTCTATTTGCCAGTCTTCAATCAAGCTCGTTGCCATAATCTTGGTTTTTTTGAGGTTTAACTGCAATCTAGCTTTTACACTTTCTTCTTTCACCTTCATCATAAGGCTCCTCAGCTCCTCCTCGCTTTCAGCCATCAAAGTGGTATCATCTGCATATCTGAGATTGTTAATGTTCCTTCCAGCAATTTTAACTCCAGCCTTGGATTCATCACGGAGATGAGCACCGGCCCCTAGAGTCGGACACAACTGCACAACTGTGCGGGGGGAACCTTTACCTTTACCTTTACCTTTAGGGCGCTAAAATGGCTAGAGCCGGTCCTGCTGGAACATCTCTGTCCACTTTGGCTCCCACAGGATCATTTCAGCTCCCCAATCCTGCTTTAGAAGCATTCTATTTCTGTGCTGTAATGATGAGATAACTCCTTAGATCAGGGGTTGAAATCTCCCCGATGGGGAGGCCAGGCCCCCAGCCCCCCCTATGGCTTTAGCTCTGCCATAATTTGCAGACATCTACAGTATATCAAGGAGAGAGGAGGACACATGCTGAAGAGAATTGCAGTGGTTATGTCTAAAGAAAGTCTTTTTGCACTCAGTATTTCTCAGATAAATATAATCTTTTCCTGCGCCAAGATGGAATAACAAAGAACCATATAAATGAATGACATCCTCCCTTTGAAAGGCTTGAGGCTTTTACATCTGCTGAAAACACACAGCTCTGATTCTCCCATTACCTAAAAGACATGTGTGTGTTAAATATACCCGGGCTGAGGAAGAGTACTGGGTTTCAAAGAGTAAAAGAGAAAATTCAGCCAAATATTATTTATTCTCATTTTCCAGGATCATCTTCAACAAGTGAAGGAAAAGAAAGAACACTGTGTGCCTGATGTTTTCATCTGGACAACATGAAATATAAAAATACAAAAATATAATAAAGGCATTGCTGCTTTGTGGCTCTGTAACTACATAATACCTCAGAGAAAGGCTGTTTATCTCATTTCACCTCCTGACGCAGAGTAGAGATTGTTCCTCGTACCTTTTAATATGCAGGGTTTGTTACAGGAGCAGCTCAATTCATATTTCCACAGCTTTGATGGTAAGTGAACAGCAGTCGCAATATTAATCAGCAGTACCCTGCCAGTGAACTCTGGGGCTAATATGATGTAGTTATGATTTTACCATCAATCAGACCTGAACAGGATCTGGAAAATCCTTGTAGTGCAGCCTCAAAAAATCTAATTGTGCAAAAGCTTCATCTGTTTCCAACATTTCTATTTTGTCTGTCAGAGGGCTTTTTGGTCTGCAGCATAGCTTTTTATTATTAGCCTTATTGCATTAGCTTATTGGAGAACACAAGGGGGTGGAGAGCCAACATTTCCAAGTTCCCCTACATTTGCTTGCAAAGGGGAGCCTATTCAACCTTTCCTTATTGTTTCAAATACAGGTAACCCTTATCAAAGCACACTGTTGTGCATAAGCTCTTAAAATACCGATTGCAGCCACATCAACAATGGCTAGTTTTGCTATATTTCAATATTGAACAATAACAACAGCAACAAGGCATATTGGAGAAGTAATAAACTCTAGAATTCTCATCAGACACAGTGTAGAAGCCGTGGGTGGGAACAGAGGGTTCTTCCGCACTAATGAAATGCTTGCAGGGATAGAATTGGAAGAAATATAGAATGTTTTGATGAACTGCCATAATATAAATACCACTATAAAGTGAAATAAAGTATCGCAACAAGCTTTTCTGCATTGAAATTGTAATCACATTGTTCCCATATATAGTTATTTAATACAATACAAGGAACCCCAGGAAGGAATACTATGGTTAAAATTGTATATGTGTTCTTGAAATTATTATTAAAAAGAAAACAGAAAAGCATCAACAGATAATCTCATAAATATTTGTGTTGCTTTTTTCATTTACTCTAGAGCAAATAGTATTAGAAATATTTGTAAGGCTAGAAAAGAAGCATATAATTACTATGAACTAAAGTAAATTAAAAATGTTTTGTGGCAGAAATAGATATTCTTTTATGAAGCTTTAGTGGGTGGTACAGAACTGAACACAAGATTAAGGTTTTAACTTGCATTCTGATGTGCAGAGCTGTGCTTTCATGTATGTGCCCAAACCTCAGAATGATGAACAAACAAGAGATAAGTATCATAGGACTGCAGTCAACATCTTAAGAAGGAGGTTGTAAAGCTTTCATCATGAGTCTCCTACAAGGCACCTGCCTTTGACTATATAGAAGCCTGATCGCTGTGCTTCCTACACATTTGATTGTAGCATCTTAAATGCATAGAGGAAGAATTCCATGCACGGCAAAGTCTTTCCTGCTCCAGATGCCCATTTCTGTACATGGATTGTCCCTTGTGGTTTTAAGATGAGTGACATTAGAATAAATAGGAAAATCGAGTCTGCTAAATGATCACTTTCAGTTCCATTATAAAGACTTAGCACCAACTATTAGTATCACAGATGATGCACTGGCATAGTTGGCTCCTGGATGGCCTTAGGATGCCATATAGGTTAATTATCCTCAATTGATCCAGGAGGTTAATTATCCCCCAATCAATCAACTATCTCTCTCTCTCTGCCTCATTCCATATCCAACATGACTATGTAATATTTGATGGTAACAGCAGTTGCCATACCAACAGCAGTAATCCATTCTGATGCACTACTACAACTTCCTAGGTTCATTTAACTCCCTGTTACTTTGCAGAGAGGAGAAAAGCAAAAAAGAAGAGAATAAAATGTTTGGCCTTATGAAGGAAGAAAGAATGATTGAGAAATTTAAGCAGCAGTTTATACAAACTAAGATTAACAAACTCACATGCGGATTTGCAGCCAGTAAGGTAAAGGTAAAGGTTCCCACATTTGTGCAGTCGTGTCCGACTCTAGGGGCCGGTGCTCATCTCCGTTTGTTAGCTGAAGAGCCAGCGTTGTCCGAAGACGCTTCCATGGTCATGTGGCCGGCATGATGCACGTGGAACGGTGTTACCTACCCACCGAAGTGGTACCTATTCATCTACTTGCATTTGCATGCTTTTGAATTGCTAGGTTGGCAAGAGCTGGAGCTAGTGCGGGAACTCACTCCGCACGCAGGGCTAGGGATTCGAACCTCCGAACTTGCAAACTTCCGATCGACAAGCCTGGCGTCTTACCTGCTGAGCCACCACGCCCCTTCAGCAGCAGCCAGTCCAACATCATAATTTAGATCATCTTTCTTCAACGTATTCCATCCAGAATATGGGGCTTCAACTCCCATACACCGTAGACAGCATGCTCCTGGAGGATTGGAGAAGTGAGACTAGCTGTACAGGAGTTAAAATCTAATATTTCTGGAGGCACCAGGTTGGAAAAGGCTGATTAAATATTCTGATCAAATGCTTAACCATGGTTAAGGAAAACAATCCATGATGGAACACATGAGGCAAAATTCTGGATTAAGGAAAATATTGAGCTTGGTTCTCTTTTATCATCCCCTTTTGCCATTTTAATTTTTTCAACCATTCTTTCTTCCTTCATAAGTTTAAACATTTTTTTCCTCTTCATATTTTTGGGGTTTGTGTATGTTTGTTTTTATTCTTTAGCATCTCTTTATTTGTTCCCTCTTTTTTCTCCTCTATTTTCCTTGCCTTCTCTAGATGCAAAACCCAGATGTTTTCCAATCACATAACACAACTCTGGACAATATTAATTATGAAAAGAATGGCTGTGAGCAAATGCTTTTTGCAGGAAGCTGTCTTATTGCAAGTCTGAACATTAGTCATCCAGTCCAATATTGTCCACTGACTGGCAAGGTTTTCTCTTCACTTGTTCCCTGATCCTTTTTAGCTGGAGATAACGAGAAACTGATCCTGCAAACAAAACATGAGCTATGCTCTTTTCACCAAAAAGCAAATGGGAAAATATAATAAATAGTTAGAACAGACACAGCAGTGGAATAGAATACCAGATAAAAACAGAAGGGGGGTGGTGAAGATGGTAGGATTGGATGCTTCTCTTTTACTACCAAATATTTAAAGCAAACAGTTAACCAGTAGTCTTAAACATTCCTGTTAATTTATGATAGGAAGATCCTTCTTACTCATCTAAGAGTATCCTCTTCCTCTCTCAGACGAGCACGTTCTGAGAGGGTTCTGCTTGCCACATGCACAAACACACAAAATATACATATAAGTTTTCCAAGGGGTCATAGGGCTATCAACACCTGTTGCTTCCTGTCCTAAATAGTTACATGTAGGTAGACGCATGTTTAAGCTCACAAGATAAGGAAATGAAGTTATAACCTCACATCCATATCAAGGATCAAGGGTTTTTTTTTTGGGGGGGGGGAGAGGGAGTAACCTTAATTTGGCTCCTCAAAAATCAAATATCATGTGACAGAAGTGTTTTGCTATTGCATGCACGTGTTTAGAAATAACAGCTTACTGTATAGTGTGCATTTATATTTGATATTTAATGACTCTCAAGCATTTGATTTCCCTCTGCTTTGCAGAGAAATGGAACATATTTTTGCTAACATGATGTATGTTTTTTGCAGTTACTTCATGGCAAATGGAAAAAAGCAAAGAGCAGTAAATCAGGCAAGCAATACTGTGGATTATACAGTCTTTAAAAATAGCATATTTTAATAACATCTCAAATTATAAAGTTTCAAATGAATTCATCCAATTTGATGCTCAACTAAACCACAGAAGGCTGATAACGTGCAGAAACCATTGGACAGATTTCTCAGGCGGGTTACAAGAAACCACTCGGTACATTTATTCATCCAGTAGCTCAGGGACAAGAAATGATACAGCCTCGCTTTTTAAAATATGCATGTTAACATGAAAGGGAACGTTTTATTTCCCTGTACATGAGGCAAACAGCTGAATGTTGGTGCAAAGCAATTGTAACCTAATAAAGAATAGCTACGGGCAATGAGGAAACAACAGTTGCATCCTGTCAGGCACAAGGAGGAAAGAATGCAGTTTTGGAACTACTGAAGTTGGTAACAGGTTAGAATGACAAAAACAGGATGTTGGATTACTCTAACAATTAGGTGGAACAGCCTTCAATCCCCACCCCACCCACCCCCCAGCCCAGCTTGCCAACATATTGCTTCCATTTGTGATATTTTGCACAAACTGCCTCGGGGGAGTTCTTTGGGGCTGTGAAACCAGCATGTGACACTGTAACAATATCTGAACACAGTAGGCAGAAAACCCTTGCTAAGACATCTCTTTAAATGAAGCCAGGAGCCCCCTCCATCCCTACCCCTACCCCCCACCCACCCCAAAATGCACTTTGGGTTTATGTTTCTCAACCAGAGTTTTTCTCCTGAGTGCCTGGAGCAAATATCTTTTGAGATGCAGGGGGAATTCAGCCTCAGTTTTGTACTATGGCATCATAAGGGCATTTGGCTACCTGTGGCAAAGTGGGAAATGGCGTCCCATTCTATTCCTTCAGAAGAAGTGAACCTAATACAGATTGGGTTTTCTGCACTAGGGATCAACAGACTGCATTCTCCACTAACCCTGAAGACAGCAAACTAAGGGGTGGGGTGGGGTGGGGTGGGGTGAAGGCTAGGCCATCTTTGGCAATCACTTGCTACCACCTATTACCATCTAAGGAAAATGCCTCATAGGGCTGGCCCTGTGTAAAGGGATTTAGAAAACTCTCCTTGTTTGTCCAATGGAACTGGAGGAGCTAGCCTCTCCTCCTACACGCATGCACACACACATACCCACAAGAGGATGTATCGTGACCCTGTTAGCCATGTGTTTGGCAAGTATGAGAGGATGCCTTACATGAAACTCCACCATACAATTGAAGATCATTCAGTGGCCTGTTAGAACCAGTGAATGGAGCAGAGCTTAATGTTGTGTAAACTTGCGGGCAGAAAAAGGAATATTGTTTAAAAATACAGCCTGTGAGCACATTAGAGAGATTCAGGTTCTTATTCTTACACTTTTAGCCCACCCAAGCATAAAGAAACACATGCTTAGACATTGCAGGTACAAAAAGTAAGTACAAAAGAGTTCTTACATTTATTTTGTCCAGGTACAGCCATTTCAGTAGAAAACTGGTTTCAGTTCTCCTTTCTCTTCCCTAAACTGTATACCTCTGGCCCTGTTTGCTGCCAGAGGCTGCATGGAGAAAGGGGCTTGAGGCCTAGCACATGGCCTCTCCATGGAAGGAGCTAAGGCACGTGCGTCCTACCCCATCGGTGGAAGAATCAGAGAGAGAGAGAGGAAGTTGGAGGGGCATCAAGCAGCTTCCTCTAGAAGCACAGAGTTTGCCTCCTAGAGCAATCACCCATATGCTAATGAGGCATGCTTGATTTGCCAGATTCCAACAATAATGTGATGGCAAGCATGGTGGGAAGAAGGAGCTGCCTGAGGTTCTAGAGGTGTTTGGAGAAATTCCTGGGTGGATCAGGAGCACCTCTCAGATGGAGGAACATGACCCATGAATCTCAATAGCATGTCTCTGTTGACATCTGGGAAACACACAGCCAGCAGGAGAGGGGAGTGTGACAGCTAGAGCCAATGTGTGCACCCCCATGCCCTTTTTAAGCGGCAAAGGCTTTTTGTTTAAATGCCCCTATTAAGAACAAAGTATCAGAGTTAAGCAGCAGCCTGAATAACAAAACTACATGATAGGGGAGATTACTTTCCAGGTTTTTTTGACACTTGAAAGAGCCGTCAAGAAGGAGCATTGTTCAGATTGACTTACAGTAGATCAGAGGCCCTTCTCTGACACAATTTTCCTGACTGAAATATCATGCCAGATTTGATGCTACAGATGCTGAGGACCATTTCTCAGCTATTTCATCCACACCAAAATCATCTGTTTTGTGTTGGTTTCTGTTTAGCACCTTCAGAGCATGAGGAGGAATTCAGTAGAAGCAATACATACTACCATAAACTGTCCTTTCCTCACTGCTGCCCTCAATCTAATCTAATTCTGAGCCCCCTGGAGCAATATGTGTCTGGGTTTAAACATATACAAACAGGCACACACATATAGCTAGACTCAGAAATTCCCTGTGGATAGGATGTGATTCACAAAGTGATTTTAGGCATCTAAAATTACTACACCTCAGCCCCATTCACCCACATTGGCAAGGTGAGGATAATAACATTAAGAGGATTCTGGTAAGATTTGCTAAGACAATGGATGTGGGATATTTCCTTGTTCTACAGGGTAAAAGCAGATGAGATCCAGTGATGGACAGACCAATGAAAAAAGAATCTCTCGCGAAAGGAAGCCAAGAACTCTAGCGAAACAGGCTTTAATACTGTTTTCCTCAACCTATACTTTTCCAAAACAGAGAATTATGGGAACTGATGCTCAACACATCTGGAGAGCATCAGTCTTGGAGAGGTGTGGTCTCATTTGGAGTTCAGATTTTGTAGCGATATCTACAGTACACATCTCTTGACAATATGTCAAATTAAAAGAGGAAGGGGTTCTCTTTAAGCTTCTTAAAAGCATTCTAATTTTCTCCAGATAACAGTGGTCTGATTTACAAAGAGATCAGAATATACCCCTCCAGTTCCCTGTTACATATCAAGGAAAGAACAAGCGGGCAGCCCACCTTTTTCTCTAGACAAATAAACAAACCAGGTTATAATTTGAACTTGTAGCATAATTTTACCATATAACCCCACGAGCCCCAGGAGGTCATGTTTATTGGCTTCTAAGTTGGGATCTGCTTGGCATAACAGCCCCATCAATCATGTCAGCGGCCAACAACAGCTGGGCAGAGGTGATTTGTTAGTTACCCTGGCTTTTCCTTGCTAACATCCGAGTACCGCAAGGCATGATGGGAACTGTCTGGGCAGAAAGAAAGCAATCTGAAATAGGTTGGTGGCAGTGTGGCTCTGGGTAATGTAAGAAACAGGCCTCCATAGTCTGGGAATTAAATAAACTGCCTGAGGTTCTAAATGTGTTTACATGGGTCCCTCTCTAAACACTTGATGCTTTATTCCAAAGCAGGTTTTTATTTTTCCTCAAGTCTCCCTTGACTTAATTTACTATTTTTTTTCTCTTCTCTCACCACTACTCTTCCTCAGATATGCATCTTTTCCCCTATTGCTTTGACCAGTGTCTCCATCAGGATAAAAGGTGACCCCAGTCATGACACAGATTGACAATCGGTCTGCTGCAGCAGAGGAATAAGAGGTCAGGAGAAGTGCTATCCTGTCTCCTGGTTTCAGCTGGCAGTGGTTGCAATAGGACACAATTACAGCCCCTCTTCTCAGGACTTCCTTTCACCTTTCAGCGTCACTTAACAGGACAGTGCAAACTGTGATCCCTGAACTTCTGTTTCTCAAGTGCAGCCACTGGATAGTTGGAGTGATTTTGTTGAATTTGTCATGTCAGTTGAGTGCAGCTGCCATGATTAATTTTATCCTGCAGCAGTTTATATATCATTTCTTCAGTCCAGGAAAGATACTTAGGATACTTAAGCATCTAACACTCCAATACTAAGTACACTAATTTGAAAATAAACTCAACTCATTTCAGTGAGATTAACTTTCTTGGAGATGTGTTTAAAAATGAAGTGAAATATAAAGAAACTCCTTGATTCATAACACTGAGGAGTTCTAGTGAATTGTTTTTCAATCAGTGTTTCCTGTGAACTTCAACTAATTCAGTTTGTCATGTTTAGAGACCAGACTAAACCAGAACTATTCACTAATTGGTGGAATATATATTTTTTTCTGTGATGAAAAAGTATCTCCTTCTTAAATGGTGTTTGGGCTTTCTCAACCAAATGTTTACTATGATTTTATGTGATCCTGTCCAATTTGTTTGGTCTCAAATAGATTCATTTGTCCTCTGAAATATAAGCAGGGAACCAAATCTAATTTCTGAAAGCGTAGGGATACATAATAATAATAATAATAATAATAATAATAATAATAATAATTTATTTATTTATTTATTTATTTATTTATTTATTTATCAAATTTATCACCGCCCATCTCTACCGCAGTAGACTCTGGGCGGTTTACAATATTCACTATAGGATCCCTGATTGGATGGAATCATTGCTACACATGGTCTTTTCTTTTATGGCTGTTGTATGTCTTTTCTTTTCTTTGCCCCTTGTGAATAAGTTAAAAGCCAGAAAGAAGCTGATTTCAAAGGAAAGATCAACATAATCAGGATTCAAAAATGTGGATTTATTTAAGGTTGGTTTTTTCCCCCCAGAAAACAATAGGTATTTTCCCTTCCCCTAAAAACATGATTCTCAAACTGTGGTTGGGGGAGATCTTCCAGGTAGCCTACTGCAGCCTCCCCACCTTCACTAACCACAGCTGCTTGCGGACTCATCTCTTACCTCCTGGCATTCATTGTCAGTCAGCTGGTTCACAAAAAAGGAGATTGGTGGCTGGAAACTGGTTCATTGAAGCAAACCAGTGATAATGCAAATAGCAAAGGGAATACTCAGATTCAGAAAACTGACACTTGTGAAGAGATCTCGGATACATTTACAGACTGTGAGTCCACATGGGCTCTGCTAAGTGGAACTGGGATCTGACATAAGCAGCCCCCAAAGGGACATGGTGGCTCAGCGGGTTAAACCGCTGAAGCTGTAGACTGCCAGTCGGAAGGTCGGCAGTTCGAATCCCCGCGCAACGAGGTGAGCTCTCGTTGCTAGTCCCAGCTCCTGTCGACCCAACAGTTCGAAAGCTCGCAGGTAGATAAATTGGGTACCACCTTAAGTGGGAAAATTTGCTGACGTCCTGTCGGGGGGTCGGCTTCCACCGAACTGAAGATCCTTTGAATGGCGGCAGTCACGACGGATCCCGAAGTAACAACATCTACAGGACGTCAGCAGCCGGCTCCGATGCAAGGCATCGTGGGACATGTAGTCCAGAAGCCAGAGAAGAGTTGGTTCCCTTTCCCCCTTCCTTGGCGCGCGGTTTAATGAATTAATGTATAACGATGTATATGTATAACGATGTATGTAAGCCGCCTAGAGTCCTCCGTTAGGGAGGGGATAGGCGGAGTATAAATACAATAATAAATAAATAAATAAATAAATAAATAAGTAAGTAAGTAAGTAAATAAATAAATAAATAAATAAATAAATATAAAAATAAATATGCAAGAAAATGCAAGAACAAATACCTAAAAGGGGGATTTAACTGGAATGGAGGTCCACTCTCTCCCAACCCCTTAGTACTACCGAGGATCTTTCTTGATTAGTAAGTTTGTGCCATGAGTTGCTGTTATTATGGCATGGGGTAGATAAAATAATTCAAGTGGTAAAGAAACAGTGAATGTGGTACAAAATTTAGTTTTAAAAGGGCTTTAAAAATAAATGGGATGGGAATGCAACTCTAATGATTGTCTTATTTGCCAAGAAGGTGAACTCGTATGCTTTTAAAGATGAAAATGTAGGGTGGAAGTGTCCATTTATGTGGGTGATCCCTGCATTTTCTGAACATTATTTCATGGCCCACAACTGAAGGAATTTTGAGATAACTGATGTAGAGCATAATGGTAAAGATCGCTTTAACTGAATGGTTTGCCATAATGGTGAGGTTTACCACAATTATTTTTATTATTGTTGGTCGCACAGTCAGCCAGATGTTTCAACTGGATTTGGCATTTTTGTCCACCTATCGAGTCCTTCCCAAGGACCTGGGATAGGCAGATGTTGTTGTTTGATGGTGTTAAAAATATCATCACAGGATGTAAGCTGTTCCAAGTAAAGCTGCCTTTTGCAATTGACCGATAGTGATTTTGTCAATGTCAGTGGTGCTCAAGTGGTGCTCCAGATGATGATGATGATGATGATGATGATGATGATGATGATGATATTATTAGAAGACTCTCCCAAAGTTATACTTACAAAAAGCCTGGGAAGTGAGCATGATTGTCAGATAATGATGACTGGTCAATGTTCCTTCATTAACATTATGGCAGAATGAGGATTAAACCTTGGATCTACTGAGTCCTAGTCTAAGTACGAGATCTACAACTGTGTAAGATAGATAACTATCATTCTCATGCTGCAATTCTACATTAATAGGGTGTGGGGAGCAGGATGGAGGGGCAATGCCTTAGCTATGGTAAATGAACAAGAATTTGAACTGGGAACATCTTCAGTTACTGAGCATCCTTTAAAATACTACACTCTACTGGTCCCTGTTTACCCATGAGAATATTTATTAGTGAGCCCTTGTATTTCCACGTCTATTTCCCTGAAGAAGGAATTTTGCAATTAGTAGCAGCAAGGAAAGATTTGTCTGAAAGGATAATTTAGAATACATTCATCACAGATACATCTATAACAATGACGGGGACAATGGCTAATGGAATGAAACCCTCCTGGTACTGACTAACATTCTCATATAAAATATCCCCAGCATATCTGAGAGAAATGTGGCTCTGCTAGACAACAGCTTATGCATATTTTTTCCCCATTATTTGCCTTGCTTGCCTCATTACAGGGTGAACTCAGGAATCAAATTACTCACTGTAAACATGTGCCCTACAAAGCAAATCTGAAAACTGCTGAATCCTGCCAAAATGGGCCTGACATATGTAGGACATCCACTTTAAATTATAGATATCAGTGAAAAAGAAGCCCTGCCTATGTCTGTCATCAATAGATTCCAACCATAAATTCCCTGATGACACAGAATTGTTCCTTTAAAAAAAATCCTGCAATTCTTTCCATCTACTTTCTCTAGCACATCAAAATCCTCAAAATAAATATTAAAATGCAAATCATCAGTCTATGCATTTTAAGGCAAAGATCCAGGGTAGATATTCCACTAGGAAATTAAACAAATTAATCCTAATCATGGTTCCTTGGGCAGAAAAACTGCCTCTGTATTGGTATAAAAACTAAGGATTTGCCTTAGATCAAATTTGGTTGAATTTTGCGTTGAGGATGATTATAGAGTGCCCAAGGGTTCATTGTAACATTCTCTTTTTTTCAGGATTTTGTCACATTTCCTGGAAATTCAGGGAGTGGCCATAGCCAGTCAAAAGGTACAGATGCCCTGACACTCAGCTGGACTCTTAGTGATTCCCTGGAAAAACCACGCAGTTTGCTTGGCAACAATCCAGAAATTATTTACCTTGGTCTTCTTCCTGGATGTTGTTCAGCTTCTCAGTCAAGCCTACAGCCACTTTGCTGAGCAGAAAAGCCCAAGCAGGGGTTCCAGTGGGTATTATGCTTCAGCTTCAGGCAATAAATGGAGCTCAGGCTGGAAGCAGGATAGCAGACACTGCTTCAGGAACAGGTCATTCTGGAGTCTAGCTTGGGGTTAAATCAGGTCACCCTTCAGCCAGGTTGGTTTTCTCTGCCTCTACCAAGGAACATTTTGTCCAGTTCTGCAGCAACTACAACCCATTAAAGAACCAGAAAGTATGATGCTGAGGTCCTTCAGGGCAGGGCAGAAGCATAGTCCACCAAGGCAGGCACAAGGTCAAGGAAATCAGGGGGTTCCAACGTGGCATCAGGTCAAAAGCACAGAGAGCAGAAGGGACTGCGACAACCACTGTCTCTAGCCAACACTTCAGTTTCCTTGGCTGCCTTTTCAAAGCCCCAGTTCCTGTCCCTGCAACTGAGGTCAATGAGAAGGCAACTTCCCTCCCTGCCCTCTTAGACTTGACCCCACCACTGCTCCAGCCTTTGCTGTTCTATTCAGCAGGCATGGCCCTCTCTAGGACTGGGGGCTGTGGCTTGGAGTCAGGGCCTGAGCTGATGCACTCATGGGGGGGGGGGGGCAGGCTCTGGATTAGGTCAGCCTCCCATCTTGCAGGCCTGGGTCTTCACCTTCAGACATCTCCCCCTCTGAGGAGGAGGCATCCAGCACACCCTGACCATGACTAGTTAATAGCCTTGCCTGATAGGCTCCCAGAATGTGTGTGTGGGAGCGGACTGAGGCTGTTATTGTTCCCAAGTAACAGGAGACAATCCCTGTGGGTCAGGGGGTGGCTTTAAAATGTACCTTAGTTCCTGGAGCTGTTGGGAGAGTGAAGTTTTCTAAGATGAGTGCTGCAGTGAATTTATTCCCTGTTCCATTTTCTTTCAGAATCCATGAATGTGGGCTGTCTGCCAGCAAGGATCATGCATTTTTACACCTCTTTATTGGAAGAATTTACAAGTTCCTTGCTGACTGGTAAAAGACACCTGGGAATGTGCATTATATTCTTGAGCTGGCACATTCCTGTGGAGCCTGTGGCCAGTCAGATGTTGAGGAACCACAACCCTTAATCAGCACAGTCAGTGGTGAAGGATACCAGGAATTATAGTCCAGAAACATTTGGTCAGCAGCAGGTTCTACATCTCTTAAGGAATCTGTGCCAAGTTTATCATACAATCAACATTTTTCTCTTCTAAGGATAGTAGAAGAACTGTTCCCAGCCCATGCCTAAAATAGTAATACTGTATTTTGGAAAGGGCTTTGTTCCTTCTGAAATAAGAGCAGTGTTGCTAGTAGCAGCCATTGGATTGTCCCAGTTCTGTTGCCATCATCTCAGCCTGTATCACCTTCTCACTGATATGTCTATGAAGGTTCTCAGTCATCCAGGTGGAACAGTCTGTGGCTTGAATCATGTCAACTGGATTTCTATTTTCTTAGTGGAAACGTTTCACTCCTTATCCAAGGAGCTTCTTCAGTCTGAGTAAAGTTAGTAAGGGAATCCTTAAATATGTTTCTAGGCTGGCTGTGTGACCTTGCACCTGGGGCTAGGTCATGGTTATTTTTGAGATGTTTGTTTCTAAGTCCCTTTATCATCTAAAGGAGGATCGTTAAGATTACCCTGCTGCTGTTGAGCTTGTGAAATGGTCTTAATCTTCCTTGGCACAGAAGACAAAGCAGGAAGGAAGATAGGGGAAAGGTTATGCCTGAGGCCCCCACCTCTATTCAAGGAAGGATTTTCCAAGTTGGCATGAATGGATTCCTTGACCCCTCTCTCAAACCACCTATCTTCTCTGTCTAAAATGTGAACATTAATGTCCTCAAATGAGTGTCCTTTTTCCTTTAGATGAAGATAAACTGCTGACTCTGGTCCTGTGGTGTTACTTCTCCTGTGTTGGGCCATCCTCCTGTACAAAGGTTGTTTGGTTTCTCCAATGTAGAGTTCAGAGCACTCCTCACTGCACTGGATTGCATACACTACATTGCTTTCCTTGTGTTTTGGAGTTTGATCTTTGGGGTGTACAAGCCTCTGTCTCAGTGTGTTGGTGGGTTTGAAATATACAGGTATGTGGTGTTTGCCAAATATCCGTTTGATCTTTTCAGACACGCCAGCCATGTAAGGAATGACCAGGTTCTTCCGTTTACTCTGAGTCTCAGCCCTATCTGTTGCTGTTTTAGGTCTGGTAGACTTAGATTTGGTGAAGGCCCAATTTGGATATCCACAGGCCTGCAGAGCTGTTCTCAGATGCTGCTTTTCATTCTTTTTGGAATCCATGGAGGTGGGGATGGTTTCTGCTCTGTGTGACAATGTCCTGATGACTCCTAGTTTGTGCTGCAGTGGATGGTGGGAGTCAAACATCAGGTATTGATCTGTGTGTGTGGGTTTCCTGTAGATCCCTATTTCTAGCTTGCCACCGGTCCCAATGAGGACTTCACAGTCTAGGAATGCCAGTCTGTTGTCCTTGGTGTCTTCTCTGGTGAAGCTAATGTTGGCATCTATAGTGTTTATATGGTCCGTGAAGGCCTGTACTTCCTGGGCCTTGATTTTGACCCAGGTGTCATCCACATACCTAAACCAGTGGGTGGGCACCGTTCCCTGGAATGTGTTGAGTGCTTTCTTCTCCACTTCTTCCATGTATAAATTGGCCACAATGGGTGACACAGGAGAACCCATGGCACAGCCGTGTTTTTGTCTGTAAAAGTCACCTCTGTATGTGAAATAAGTGGTGTTAAGACACAGGTCCAGAAGATGGCAGATCTGGTTTGGGTTGAGATGGCTTCTCCTTTCCAGGGTGCTGTCCTCTTCTAGTCTCTTCCTGACAGCGGATAGAGCATGAGTGGTGGGGATGCTGGTGAAAAGGGAGGACACATCAAAGGAGACCATAGTTTCATCTGTATCCAGTTTCAGGATCTTTGCTTTGGAAACAAATTCTTCCGAATTATGGATGTGGTGTTCAGAGTGTCCAACTAGAGGTGCTAGTATGGTAGAGAGGTGTTTGGCAATGTTGTATGTTACCGAATTGATGCTGCTGACTATGGGTCGGAGGGGTGTTCCTTCCTTGTGGATCTTAGGAAGTCCGTAGATGCAGGGGATGGCTTCTCCAGGATACAGACGGTGGTAGGTAATCCTATCGATGAAGCCATCATGTTCCAATTGTTTCAAACTGTCTATTGCCTTTTTCTTGTAATTGTTGGTGGGGTCTCTTTTCAGTTTTTCATATGTATGGTGATCCTCCAAAAGTGAGGTAATTTTATTGTGGTAGTCTGCAGTGTTTAGAACCACTGTACATCTTCCTTTGTCAGCAGGTAAAATGGTGATGGTTTCATCTTTGCTGAGGGCTGTCAGGGCTCTCCTCTCTTGGACGGTAAGGTTGGGGGGAGGAGGTTGAGCACTGGACAGAGCTGCAGATATTTTAAGCCGGAGTTGTTCTGCTTCTTCAAAAGGTAGGTGGTTGTTGTGGATGGCAGATTCTGTGGCTGTAATGAGCTCCACAACCGGAACTTGCTTGGGAGTGATGGCAAAATTAGATGTCCTAGCCAAAGGTCTTAATTTTGCCATCACTCCCAAGCAAGTTCCGGTTGTGGAGCTCATTACAGCCACAGAATCTGCCATCCACAACAACCACCTACCTTTTGAAGAAGCAGAACAACTCCGGCTTAAAATATCTGCAGCTCTGTCCAGTGCTCAACCTCCTCCCCCCAACCTTACCGTCCAAGAGAGGAGAGCCCTGACAGCCCTCAGCAAAGATGAAACCATCACCATTTTACCTGCTGACAAAGGAAGATGTACAGTGGTTCTAAACACTGCAGACTACCACAATAAAATTACCTCACTTTTGGAGGATCACCATACATATGAAAAACTGAAAAGAGACCCCACCAACAATTACAAGAAAAAGGCAATAGACAGTTTGAAACAATTGGAACATGATGGCTCCATCGATAGGATTACCTACCACCGTCTGTATCCTGGAGAAGCCATCCCCTGCATCTACGGACTTCCTAAGATCCACAAGGAAGGAACACCCCTCCGACCCATAGTCAGCAGCATCAATTCGGTAACATACAACATTGCCAAACACCTCTCTACCATACTAGCACCTCTAGTTGGACACTCTGAACACCACATCCATAATTCGGAAGAATTTGTTTCCAAAGCAAAGATCCTGAAACTGGATACAGATGAAACTATGGTCTCCTTTGATGTGTCCTCCCTTTTCACCAGCATCCCCACCACTCATGCTCTATCCGCTGTCAGGAAGAGACTAGAAGAGGACAGCACCCTGGAAAGGAGAAGCCATCTCAACCCAAACCAGATCTGCCATCTTCTGGACCTGTGTCTTAACACCACTTATTTCACATACAGAGGTGACTTTTACAGACAAAAACACGGCTGTGCCATGGGTTCTCCTGTGTCACCCATTGTGGCCAATTTATACATGGAAGAAGTGGAGAAGAAAGCACTCAACACATTCCAGGGAACGGTGCCCACCCACTGGTTTAGGTATGTGGATGACACCTGGGTCAAAATCAAGGCCCAGGAAGTACAGGCCTTCACGGACCATATAAACACTATAGATGCCAACATTAGCTTCACCAGAGAAGACACCAAGGACAACAGACTGGCATTCCTAGACTGTGAAGTCCTCATTGGGACCGGTGGCAAGCTAGAAATAGGGATCTACAGGAAACCCACACACACAGATCAATACCTGATGTTTGACTCCCACCATCCACTGCAGCACAAACTAGGAGTCATCAGGACATTGTCACACAGAGCAGAAACCATCCCCACCTCCATGGATTCCAAAAAGAATGAAAAGCAGCATCTGAGAACAGCTCTGCAGGCCTGTGGATATCCAAATTGGGCCTTCACCAAATCTAAGTCTACCAGACCTAAAACAGCAACAGATAGGGCTGAGACTCAGAGTAAACGGAAGAACCTGGTCATTCCTTACATGGCTGGCGTGTCTGAAAAGATCAAACGGATATTTGGCAAACACCACATACCTGTATATTTCAAACCCACCAACACACTGAGACAGAGGCTTGTACACCCCAAAGATCAAACTCCAAAACACAAGGAAAGCAATGTAGTGTATGCAATCCAGTGCAGTGAGGAGTGCTCTGAACTCTACATTGGAGAAACCAAACAACCTTTGTACAGGAGGATGGCCCAACACAGGAGAAGTAACACCACAGGACCAGAGTCAGCAGTTTATCTTCATCTAAAGGAAAAAGGACACTCATTTGAGGACATTAATGTTCACATTTTAGACAGAGAAGATAGGTGGTTTGAGAGAGGGGTCAAGGAATCCATTCATGCCAACTTGGAAAATCCTTCCTTGAATAGAGGTGGGGGCCTCAGGCATAACCTTTCCCCTATCTTCCTTCCTGCTTTGTCTTCTGTGCCAAGGAAGATTAAGACCATTTCACAAGCTCAACAGCAGCAGGGTAATCTTAACGATCCTCCTTTAGATGATAAAGGGACTTAGAAACAAACATCTCAAAAATAACCATGACCTAGCCCCAGGTGCAAGGTCACACAGCCAGCCTAGAAACATATTTAAGGATTCCCTTACTAACTTTACTCAGACTGAAGAAGCTCCTTGGATAAGGAGTGAAACGTTTCCACTAAGAAAATAGAAATCCAGTTGACATGATTCAAGCCACAGACTTCTCACTGATAATTCCACTAGTTTGAAAAATGCAAGGGGGTTCAAATTCACCACCTGCTTGTGACCACTAAATGCAATTAAATCTGGAACAGATGAGGTGAACAAAACAAAGCTGGTTCAATCCTGAATCAACATATTTTACATTAAGGTCTGTTGAAATTGCTTTTCTCTAAATCAGTTTTAAAAATGATACCTTTGATTGATATCATTAGTTGCAGACCATTACAATGGGGAAAGAAAGTATACTAAGTGGAAGAAAAGTTTTGAAATGTACGTTAAAGCATTTGTGTAAGGTAACAAGGCAAGTTTGTTTGTTAGTTCTATGCTGCCCCTATCAAAGATTCTGAGTGGCTCACAACTGCATAACATCTGATCCATCACAATCTACCATGCTCTATAACAGAGTCAATTTAAAAATCATTAAATCGGCAAAAAATATAAAACTGGGCATAACATTAGCAGTAACTCCGATACGTAACACTCTGCACCCCAACAGCTCACTGGAAAAATATTGTCTTAATTGCCTTCCTAAAGGTTAAAGAGGAAGGGGCCATCGTGATCTCAGGGGGCCAGGACAGCCACTGAAAAGGCGTGCTTATGGACTTCCTTCCGCCTGCTAACATCTTACATGGGTATATTTGCAGGGAGATCACAGCATAACTTCTTGTATTACATGCCCAGGATGGGCAGTCTCAACCCATAGAAAATGGTCCGGCAATAACAAGGACCTGAGCCATAAAAGAGCCAGTTTGGTCTAGTGGTTAAGGCACCAGGCTAGAAACCGGGAGACTGAGAGTTCTAGTCCCGCCTTAGGCATGAAAGCCGGCTGGGTGACCTTGGGCCAGTCACTCTCTCTCTCAGCCCTAGGAAGGAGCCAATAGCAAACCAGGAGACTGAGAGTTCTAGTCCCGCCTTAGGCATGAAAGCCGGCTGGGTGACCTTGGGCCAGTCATTCTCTCTCAGCCCAACTCACCTCACAGGGTTGCTGTTGTGGGGAAAATAGGAGGAGGAAGGAGTATTAGGGATGTTTGCTGTCTTGAATTACTTATAAAGTAATAAAGGCAGGATAATTTCTTTTTTTTAAAAAGAGGCATTTGGGCTAGAAGCAGAATTGCCTGTCCTCTTTCCCTTATAAGGGCCAGCCCAATATCTCCCATCATATCTTCCTTCACCAATCATTGTAGTGATCCCAGATCAGCCCTCCTCTCCCCTGCCTACCAACTCAAGCTTTCTTGAGCATCCTGGGACAATAGCCTCTAAGCTTCCCCACACTCCCACCCCATACAGATGGTCCAGCTTTCTAGCTGATGGCCACCCCTGCTGTATCTACTACATCAACCTCCAAGGCCCCTTGTCCCAAATAATTCCAAAGATCCCACGGTCCTACTTCCACCTGGGCCCTTCTTCCACTAATACCCAGCTGGTTAAAGATGCCCCCCAGTCTCCATGGGGGTCTTTTCCCCCTTCCCCTCCGTGCTTTCCAGAAGCTTAAACAACTCTCCCCCTCCCATCCACTCTACTCAGGGAGTAAATATTATGTCACTGGTCCCAACCCAAACGGTGGCAAGCCTTGAGAGAACATAGCAGATCCACCCATCCCCATCTACCACCCTCCTTGCAATGACAGCAATGTAGCCGTGGCAAAGCCATGGCTCTCCAGCCCACATCGTACTGGACTGGCTGTCCTCTAGTCTCCTCTTCCTCCAGAGTCCCATCACAAAATGGCAACCCTCACAATGGCACTCAATGTGCCATGGAGGGGACAGCAGCTTTTTCAGTAGTGGTGGTGGTGGTGGCCTTCAGTCTTTCACCACTCACCGGCTTTTAGAATAGGAGGAAATCTTACTACTGCTGCTGCTGCTGCTGCTGCTGTTACTACTGTATAACCAGCAGACCAAGTTCTGTCGAATAATTGGCTTCGGCCATCTCTCTAAATGCCATGAGCAAAACTACGCAAGCGAGGGGATGAAGGGGAGAAAAATGAAACCCACCTCGGACATTTTGCATAGGGTTGTAGAATACACCTGGAGCCCATCCGCATGGGTACTGCCTTCACCCCATTCCTTTGACCCTTTCACCTCAGTGCCGAGGAGAAATGGAGTTACACAATGGCAAACATGTGTTGGCAGGTGCAAACCCACACCCTATCGCGTAAAGGAGGTTTCTGGTTTGTGGAGGAAATGGCTTTTGAAGAGGGATTTTAGACAAGACAGATGACTCCAGCAACAGAGGGAAGTCTGTCCGAGGCATGTGGTTACAGGACAGCCCCACCGCTTGGAACAAAGCCAGGGAGATGCTCTGGGACAGCAAACAGCTCAGGAGCTACCAGGAAATGGCCTTGGTGATTTAATTGTACTTTTCAACATCCTTTACATTAGGTTGCTTGGGAAGGAGGAGCAGGAGGAGAATCATGCATGGTTTGTAATACGGAAGCAATGTTTTCGTTTTTATTCCTGTTTTCTACCTTGCCATGTATGAACATTGCCAGTGAAAACCTAGCTTTCCCTTGGCTTTTTGTGGTCACACACTGATTTCACAACTACAGCAGTTAAGCTTAAATAATAATAATAATAATTTTAAAAATTAAACTTGTATGCTGCCCAACTCTCAGTGACTGCTGCTGTGACAGAATGGTAAAAGTCATCCATTTTGGGCATTCCTGCATTCATTCTTAGTTTTTTGAGAAGTTCCATCTCACTAATGACTGCCAGAGCTCCATAAATCTTTTTATAGTCATAATACACCTCATAATATGATTCAGCTCCTGAAGTTCACTGGGTGATTTCATAGGGTTGTTGTTGTGGGGGGGGAAATAGGGGGAAGGAGCGCTATGTATGGACTCCTGAACAAAAGGTGGGATATAAACTAATAACTAGATCTATCTCTCTCTATAGCCATAATACAACTCTCTCTTTCTGCTTTGCAGGGTTCAAAGCTGCTTTCTGTGTCCTTAGATCGTTTCACTAATATCTCTGAAGTTCTCACCTGAAGCGTCATGACTCCTTATGTGGCATGAAGAAGAAGGCTATTCTAGCCACAGAATGCTGGGCCAATCAGGTTCCGTGAAAGCAGGCCATTAGAAAGGCCTGTAAATCCCAATACATTCTCAATGACTTTCTGTTCAATGACGTTTTTTGAGTTCTTGATTTTTTAAAAATAGTTTTTACTTTTTGGAGTTCTGATTTTATTGGCTAGATGTTTCATGGTTTCTTTATGGTTTATATCATCCATTGGTTTGTTGGGGGGGGGGGGGTCAGATTCAGTGAATGTTTATAAAGGCAGCTAATAAATATTTTAAATAAATTTGCACGGAAGTGCTTTCTTTCTTTTTCTTATACCTTTTTGTATAGCTTCTTTGCTCCTCCGAATCCACACAAATATTAAAACTTACTTTTAAGTTTTGTAATGTGTTCCTTTTTTCCACTGGCACTGCTCATGCTTTTATGCAATTCCTTACCACATTAAAACAGGAGCTTTGAAGGTGAATAAGTGTATCTGTTATTACAGCTGTGCAAAGCATTCAAACACGGTGATTTGCAATGCATGGAAGAACAAATGAAACACCTTTATTTGAATTGTTAAAGCAGCCATGTCTTTTGCAAGGCTTATACAGTATAGCTGTGCTGGAAGCTCTTCCCAGCTGTCTCCACAGGGGTAGAAATGAAATGGCTGTGCATGCGCACCCATACAGAGAGAGCCAGAAACAACTTCTGAAATAGCTGGGTGCACCTTGCAAAAGATGTGGCTGCTTTAATGATTCAAAGAGAACTGTTTCAGTTGCATATCCAGGCTTTGTAAAGCACCTTCTTCAAATACATTGCACAGCCCTATTTTACCCCATTATACTATGCCTGAAAATCCAGAATGGATTTCACAATCCATTCCAAGCATTTAGGGCAATTTTGCACTACAGCCTAAGCTGCTTGTCTCCTGTGCTCCTCCCAGATGTTTCTTAAGTCAATTTCAGCAATTCCAGTCCAGATTACAGGGGGTTGGCAGCAGGACGGGATTGGTTTTGATTGATTGATTGATTGATTGATTGATTGATTATGTGCCAGTCTGGACTATTGCCACACCACCACCTGATTGGTTGTCCTGCTGGTTCTTGCCTTTCCCCTCTGTGCAGGGAAGGCAAACCTTGCTGTCTGGCTCCTGCGTGGACTGGTCTGCCAGTGCTTTCCTTTTCCTTTTTGGGATGGTTCCTCGTCACTAGTCTCCTTGCCTTTGCTTTGCTTCCCCAGATATTTGCACACATGGATACCTTCACTCTTCCCCCATTATCTCCTTTGACACTAACGCAGACCCTTCCTTTTTTCCTCTCTCTCCTGATGGTGCCATCACAGCTACAATAATCAAAGCAGTAGGGGACAATTTGTTGTTTGGCTCCTGACCTTCCTCTGTAGGTCCATGGACACTTTGTGGCAAGGAAGAATGGAGAGTTCAGCTTTATAGAGAGTTCCTACTTGCAGCTTGAAGGGAAGGAAAGGGAAGCATTGCAGTACTGTGGGCAGAGTGTGGGAAAGCAAGGGGCACGTGGGCAGAAATGGAAAGGGTCCCTAAAGGTTGGATGAGGCATGAGCTTCCAGGGTTGAGGATAGTTCATTGATTTAATGAGCCTTTGTTGGATCAACTGCAAGATTATAAAGACCAGCAACTGCTGACTAGCAGAGAACGTAGATGCTCATCAGCCCAGGATGAAATGGCTACACAGGGGAGCAACCAGCCCCTGGAGGGGAGGGGGTCAAACCAGGGACTGCAGCCAACCAGAGTTGCGGCTGCCACTAGAATAGAAAAAAGCACTGGAGACCATCTGCTCTGCAGAGCTCAAGATGGTTTTAGTTGGAAAATGGCAGTTTTGACTCAAAGCTGGAGATCACAGGTTTGAGGTGCATTTACAATGAGCTGGGAGTGGGAGGAGGATGGCAAAATCTCTTTCTGGATTCAGGGAAGAGTGGCCCACACTGGTGACAGGCCAGGCAGAAAACCCTTAGAGAGAAATTAGGCCTCTGTTTGTGTGAGACGAGAGAGAGAAAGAGAGAGAGAGAGAGAGAGAGAGAGAGAGAGAGAGAGAGAGGGAGGGAGGGAGGGAGGGAGGGAGGGAGGGAGGGAGGGAGGGAGAATGAGAATGGGAGCAGCAGATTTTTGTCACAGCAGAAAAGGCAAGACTTGGAAGGTGCAACATGGTCAATCTTCTCTGCTCTTAATGTTCCCAGGGCGCTGAGTGGCTGTCATTATTTCAGTTCCAGCCATGAAGCAATGACTTCCAAATGTATAAGTGATTTGAAATGTCATTTAAAACAGTTCTTTCCAAAGTTAACCCAAAGCTGCACTGCCACTTCCACGTTTTGAGAACATTAATATTTCAGTATATACTATTTAATATAATATTTCAGTATATTTATGTACAGTACATACAAACAAACGTTAGAGAGCTGCAAGAGTCTCTGTGTGGAAAAAAAAAAATTCCTACTTCACTGAAGAGTAGCTGTTTGTGGCAGCTTGATCCAGGCAGAATTTCAGAATGGCCTGGGGCCAGAAAGAAAAATCTGTAAAAATTGTGTTTTAAAATATCATAATAAAATGCTGATTAACTATACAACTATGCTGCAACTGAAGCTGAAGCTCAAATACTTTGGCCACCTAATGCGAAGAGAGGACTCACTGGAAAAGACCCTGATGCTGGGAAAGACTGAGGGCAAAAGGAGAAGGGGACGGCAGAGGATGAGATGGTTAGATAGCATCACCAATGTAATGAACATGAATTTGAGTAAACTCCGGGAGACAGTGGAGGACAGGAAGGCCTGGCGTGCTATGGTCCATGAGGTCACGAAGAGTCGGACACAACTAAATGACTGAACAACAACAACAAATGCTGCAACATTTCCACAATAAATGTTGCTCATGTTTATTCAACCAAGGTTGACATCAATGCAATGGCTGTTGTGGGTCTTCCGGGCTGTGTGGCCGTGTTCTGGAAGTTGTGGTTCCTAACGTTTCGCCAGCATCTGTGGCCGGCATCTTCAGAGGGCAGGAGCACAGACAGAAGCGAACTCTCTGTGCCCAGGTAGAGTGGCAATGTTTGTTTTCTATTTATAGAGCTAAGTTATAGGAGATTAGGTGGGTTTTTTTGTTGTGTTGAAATGTTAAGGAGTGGCTGCTGAGCGTGATTAGCATGATGCTCTATAAATAGAAAACAAACATTGCCACTCTACCTGGGCACAGAGAGTTCGCTTCTGGCTGTGCTCCTGCCCTCTGAAGATGCTGGCCACAGATGCTGGCGAAACGTTAGGAACCACAACTTCCAGAACACGGCCACACAGCCCGGAAGACCCACAACAGCCATCGAACTCCGGCTGTGAAAGCCTTCGACAATACATCAGTGCAATGCTTTCCTTTATGAAAGGATGGGCAGCTTGTGGTCCTCCACATGTTGAATTTCAGCTCCCTGGAGCCCCCGTTTTATGGACTATGGCAGTAAACGTTGGAAATTATACTTTAGCAACATCTGGAGGGCCATGGGTTGCCTACCCTAGTCAACAGCAATTTTGAATTAGTTCTAGCTAGTTAACTTCACTGTAAGACAATTGAGACTATTATCATTTGAGAATTCCACACAGTCTGATGATGGATTCATATGAAACACAAAAACCATTATTTATATACAGTAGGAAAATAAACCACTGACTGGGCTGGCATATGAAGTATGCAAAGGCATTTCATTTTTGATGGTTGGAAATTTTAAACTCAAGCAGCTTTTAATCAATGCCCCATTGTAAAACAAAGTTTAGCATTTTTATTTTGTATGCATTGGCAATGCAATGTAACTAAAGACAAAAGCTGCAAACACATTATGGCCTATTACTCAACATGTGCTTATAATAAATTAGGGTATAAATGACAGCTACTTTGGACTTGCAGCATAACGAAGAGAAATGGAAAACCAAATTCAGTGGAAGATTTGGAGTGGTTCCGTGGAGAGACTGTTTATATGCTGCTGCAGCTCTAACAAATACCCCCATTTCAATCAACCACTTAACCTTTGCAGGGTTAAACAGTAAGGCCGGATATTGATTCTGGTGTAAGGGGAAAAAACAACAACTGATAAAAGTCTTGGCTACATTTCATGTGAACCGCCTTGCTAAAAATCCTACGAGAGAACCTCTTCACCCAACAGGGCTGGTATACTAAGGCATGCTACCATATCTGGGCTGCAAAAATCCAGATGGCCATTAGATGGCAGTGAATGGTTGGGATTCTCTATTTCCTGCCATCTAGTCATTGTCCAGATATGGCAGCCCTAGTAGGCACCCTAACACCCAGATCTTAACGCCTAAGATCATACGACCAGGTTTAGCACCGTGTCCTGAACAGTTCTCCAGTTACGCAGGCCCTGGGAGGAGAGAAAAAAGAATCAGCCCGGGAAAGGGAGAGAAGCACCACTGAGAACATCACTGGGAGTTGCTTGTTTACAGATTCCCATAAGGTCTGTGCTTCGGTGCTTTTCGTTTACAGAAATGGAAAAGTTCAGGTTATTTCCACGCAGGCCACAGTTGGAGAAGGTGGCTGAGTTTGAGGGCTGTGTCTATAATTCAGCACAAGCGAGGCAGCTTCCTCTGGCGGCAGGTGCAGGGGAGGTGATAGAAGACAAAACTGTGTTCCATGTGACCTACTCTGTGCTAGATACAGCCCCTGGACACAGCAGAAGTGATGGTCCAGTTTCCGTCCCAAGGCTAGTATGCTCAACGTCACTGAGTGCCAAGTAAGCTAGGCATCTTGTCCTTCACCCCAAGCAGCAACTCCATATGTAATGGCAGCAGGCAGCTTTCTCTGCAGGCAACTATTTATTCAGAATACAAAAGTCATTCTTTATTAAACTCAGCTGTACCTCTCTTTTTTTTTTTTAATATTGCATTAAACATTCTGTTTTGAACTGTTGAGAACCTGATGTTGCTGGTGGCGTTGATGAGCTGGAATAATTTGTTGTAGTATCTGCAAATGTGCAGATGACACAGGCATATAGTCTTAAGAAAGTATTCTATTACTTTTTGCCATTAAGGCTGTTTTGAGGTACTGTTGTGTCTGTATCTGCTCATGACAGATCTGAAATTTACCATATGCTGCTGGAATTTTCAATGGGAAACCTGTGGCCCTTCATAAGTTTCTGAACTTCAGCTCCCAGTAGCCCTAGCCAGCATGGCCAAAGGTAAGGGATGCTGGGATTTGCAGTTCAGCTACAGGTATCACACTTCATATACCAGATTTCCACAGTAGAAATTATGTGCAGAGGAATTCTCTGGTTTGCAGAGCCAAGTATTAATTGCAGCCATATGTTCAGCATCTGCACAATCTCAAGATTTTATAAAAAAAAATAAATCCTATAGGAAGTGGATTTGGAATCTTTATCACTCTGAATTTCTTTTTAAGATATCAGAAAAGGCTGCTTATATAATGCACCACCAAGGATGGTCTGCAATAAGCATCATGACCTCACCTTCTAGAGAACAAAATGATAGTTGCCATTTTTATGCCATTGTATTATGGTCACTTCTTGCTCTCATGAAGGCAATGTGTTACTGTTCTGTTCACTTATTTTTCAGATTGCACCCAAGGCAAAAATAATCAAACAAACACCTCAAGTGATTTATTTTAATAACCTCAGTATTAGAAACACGTGGATCTTCTTTAAAAGAGATTATATAGAAGATTCTTAATGTCATTAATTCCTTTCCTAATGCAGTACCCAGCAAGCTCTTGGAATGGCAGAGCTGATTTATTCTCATCTGATTCTGAGTAGTGTCCTGCATTTTCTCGAAGTGCATTAAAGTAGACATTGTGCTGTGTATCGCTTCCAAGGATTAGTCATCTCTCACCCAATGTTATCTCAATTTTTGTCAAATGAAATGAAATCCAGCTTTGGGCCTATTTGGGGATGTCTGAAAGTATATTCTCCCGATCAATGCCAAGCAGCAGTTACTTGATTGGCCTAGCAATAACATCGCATCATTCCAAACTCCAAAGTTATTGTCCGGGGTTGATTAAGTAGTGTCTGCAAGCTTTGGGGACATGATCAGACCAGCTTGAATAGCTTCATACTTAATATGGGGAGATCATGTCTTGGCAAAACTGGGCATTAGATGCAGAATGATCACTGAAAGTGACCAGCCCCATGTTCAACTTTTTTTCCTCTCTCTCTCTCTCTCTCTCTCCCTCTCCCCCTCCTTTTTTTAATTCTAAGATATATAATACAGTTTACATGCCATCATGTACATGTGCATTTCTATACTTCCTCTTATGGAAGCCAAAGATGATGACATCAAGATGTTGAGATATGATGTCATATATAACATTTGAAAGTAGGAGGCACACTTAAACCATCTGGGAACTATAACCAGTCCAGAATGTAGCAGCATGTGCAGTTTTGGGTTTTTCACAGTTCACCCATAATACATCACCGCTGTGTGAGCTGCACTGGCTGCTAGTCTCTTTCCAGGTGCAACTCAAGGTGCTGGTTATCACCTTTAAAACCTGAATGGCACAGGACTCAGTTATTTGTGGGACTGCTTCTCCCAGAGCATATCCACCAGGTCAGATAGTGTTGAAACACTCCTGCCCCCTTCCCTTAAATGTTGTCATCACATGGGAGATAAGAAGCACACCTTCTCTGTGGCAGCCCTGGCCCTGTAGAACAGGGGTCCCCAACCTTAGCAACTTGAAGATGTGTGGACTTCAACTCCCAGAATTCCCTAGCCAGCGTTGCTGGCTGGGGAATTCTGGGAGTTGAAGTCCACACATCTTCAAGTTGCTAAGGTTGAGGAACACTCCTGTAGAACATCCTCCCCCACCTGAGATCCAACAGCCCCCCCCCCTCTGCTTCCTAGCCTTCTGGAAGGCCTTGAAGAGCTGGCTCTTCCCACAAGCCGTAGGGTGGAGTCAGGCTGGACCCCAGTACAGGTGAATGTGGATTTCTGGGGAGATGTTGTCTTTGGGGCGCTGGGAGATTTTGTTGTGGTTTTTATAGTTTTTATGTTTTTATTGTTGTTCTGTGAGCCGCCCAGGGTTTTAGTACATAAGATGGGTGGCTACATAAGTCTTTTAAACAAATCAACAAATCAACATATGGATTGGTATAATAAAATATTTGATTTTTTTTAATCCATTCAATCATGTCCAATTCTTGGAGACTGCCTGGACAAGTCCCTGCAGTTTTCTTGGCAAAGTTTTTCAGAAGTGGTTTGCCCTTGCCTCCTCCTTCCTAGGGCTGAGAGAGAGTGACTGGGCCAAGGTCACCCAGCTGGCTTTGCACCTTAGGCGGGACTAGAACTCACAGTCTCCCGGTTTCTAACCTGGTGCCTTAACTACTACACCAAACTGGCTCTACATATGGATTGCTATAGTAAAATATTTGAATTGGGATTAATTTAAGAGGCCAAAAGAAGCAAAATAATGATAAGTTTCTGCAAAAAGTATTATTATTTATAACTGGGAATGATCATTTTCAAGATAGGGTTTAGCTTTTATCTTTTTTTCCGATACTTTAGTTACAATATTTTATTACTGTGAGCATTTCCCATTCTTTCTTCTTTTTGCATATTTTTGTGTTAAATTTATTATATTCGCTTCTACTTTAACCATGCAACTATTAAAACAAGGATATAAAAAGACATGATGTCAGACAATGTGATGATGTTATGAGACCACAGTGATGTCTAGATATGGGGTGCATCTGACTTTTGTAACAGTTTATACCATCTTTATCTGGTAAATTTTGGAGTAAGTTTAACTATCACAAAATTAGATCTTAACAAGTTGTCATTTATGGCATTAATTTATTTTTATTTAAAACGTTTTAGGTTGTGCAAAAGCCTCTCCAAAGTGTGCAATCACCATGTGATAAATCATAACATGGCAAGCACTAATTAAAGTCACAAATTAGGCTGAGACATTTGGCTGTTTGTGTTGTCATGGAAGAAACAGCACTAAAGAATGGAGTTTCTAGTACTGCCATTTCAAAAAGCAAAGAAGTGTTAGCTCAGGATCTGTTGCAGAGGAGAGTGAAAGAACAAACATGTATCTGCTTGTGTATGAAAGGCCGGCCTTAAGGCTGAGTCAGAATTCTTGGGGTGGGGCCGTGGTATAGGGAAAAACAGCAGAATTCTTAAGAAAGGTCCCTTTTGGAAAGAAAGCTTTACTCAAATTCCGACTGTCTCATACATTTGTAAGTTGTTTAATAACATACTTCATCCTGAGGGATTAAACAACCACCTTCTCAGTCCATGAACGTTTACTCGCATGTAACTCCCACCAAGCTCTGTATTTCAAAGCCTCAGCGATCCTGTATGTAACAGCAACAAAGGCATTCGTCGCACACATCTTTTGCCTGACGGGAAATTTAATTACTGCTGCTCTTTTTTCTTTCCCCACTAGGTGTCATTATTGATGGAACTGTGTCGGTTTGTGCCAGGAAGGGAGGGTCTTAGGAGGACAGAAGTCATTCTCCAACAAAGCTAAGCAGCTAAAAACATGCTGCCAAGGACCAAAACAAAACCAGTCACATTCTGCCCAAGAACGTGAGACCAGTCCTATTTGGACAGTCAGAACCGCCTGACCAGTGAAACACATTTTTTACTGTGACGCAAAGCAAAGATGCTAGAAATGGGTTGTGTTCAGTGAGCGGCAATAAACCTCATGAGAACCCAAGCTAGGTATTGAAAGGGACATTTTTTTTAAAGGGAGTATATACTTTAACTGGCTAGGAAACAGAATATTTGCAACAGGGTGGTTGGGAGAATAGCAGATAATAATCCCTCCACTGGTGAGAAAGACTTGGGCTGCTTCCAGATTAGACTTCTATTGTGCTATTGCCTGGCTGCATTCATGGACTATTACAGGGGGTGTAGATGCCATCCTCCTCCTATTGTAACGCTCCTAGGTTTCTCCATTGCCTTTTCTTTTTTAAGATCAAACACAAAGATCCATGGAAAAGGCTGTTTAAAAAGAAAAAAAGATTGAATAGCTTAATAATGCCTTCAGATGGGCAGGGCTGCAACTGGGGGGGCGGGGGCAAGCGGGGCATGTGCCCCGGGCGCCATGCTGGAGGGGGTGCCAAAATGAAAAAACAGTATTTGTATACCCACGGGGGGGGGGGGGTCGCAGAATCCATGTTTGCCCCGGGTGACACAAACCCTAGTTGCTGCCCTGCGGATGGGTATCATCTGGTGTTTTAAACTGAAATGAGGGTCAATATTTGCCAGAGAGAACATAGTGGCAAATAAATAGATAAATAAATAAATGCTATCTCCCCAACTGTAATGGTATGTGGGTATGACCTTGGGAGACAAGGGGAAGAGCCGCAGACTAGACAACGGTCAGACAAGCGGCAGCTGGTTCCGCAGAAGGAATGTGGATGTGGTGAACATCCCAGGAGGGACCCTCACTAGTTTCTTGGGCTGTAAAGGCAACGGGGTAAAAGTACTTTCAGGCATGCAAGATTCTGTTAATGTAACCTTACAATCTCCAGCAAAGGAGATCGTTACCTTGTCGTGGTGCTGGAGCTTGAGCACCTCAATGAAACCATGAGCTAAACCGTGAAGGGACACCCAAGACGGGAAGGTCGTGGCAGAGAGGTCAGACTAAATACGATCCCTGGGGAAGGTAATGGCAACCCACCCCAGTATTCTTGCCGTGAAAACTAAATGGATCAGTACAACCAGAGATATGTCGGTATACCATCGGAAGATGGGACTCCCAGGTCGGAAGATGGTCAAAATGCTACTGGGGAGGAACAGAGGATATGTTCAACTAGCCCCAGATGTGATGACGCAGCTAGCTCAAAGCCGAAAGGACGGCTAGCAGCCGACGGTGCTGGTGGTGAACGACGAATCCGATGTTCTAAAGATCAACACGCCATAGGAACCTGGAATGTAAGATCTATGAGCCAGGGCAAATTGGATGTGGTTATTGGTGAGATGTCAAGATTAAATATAGACATTTTAGGTGTCAGTGAACTGAAATGGACTGGGATGGGCCACTTCACATCAGATGACCACCAGATCTACTACTGTGGACAAGAGGACCACAGAAGAAATGGAGTAGCCTTCATAATTAATAATAAAGTGGCTAAAGCAGTGCTTGGATGCAATCCAAAAAACGATAGAATGATCTCAATTCGAATTCAGGGTAAGCCATTTAACATCACAGTGATATAAATATACGCCCCAACCACAGATGCTGAAGAAGCAGAAGTAGATCAGTTCCATGAGGATCTGCAGCACCTACTGGATAATACACCAAAAAGAGATGTTATTTTCATTACAGGAGACTGGAATGCTAAGGTGGGTAGTCAGACGACACCTGGAATTACAGGCAAGCATGGTCTGGGAGAACAAAATGAAGCAGGACATAGGCTGATAGAATTTTGCCAAGACAACTCACTGTGCATAACAAACACTCTCTTCCAACAACCTAAAAGACGACTTTATACATGGAATGCACCAGATGGTCGACACCGAAATCAGATTGACTACATCCTTTGCAGCCAAAGGTGGCGGACATCTATACAGTCGGTAAAAACAAGACCTGGAGCTGACTGTAGTTCAGATCACAAACTTCTTATTGCACAATTTAGAATCAGACTAAAGAGAATAGGGAAGACCCACAGATCAGTTAGATATGAGCTCACTAATATTCCTAAGGAATATGCAGTGGAGGTGAAGAATAGATTTAAGGGACTAGATTTAGTAGATAGGGTCCCGGAAGAACTATGGACAGAAGTTCGCAACATTGTTCAGGAGGCGGCAAGAAAAAACGTCCCAAAGAAAAAGAAAACCAAGAAGGCAAGATGGCTGTCTGCTGAGACACTGGAAGTAGCCCAAGAAAGAAGGAAAGCAAAAGGCAACAGTGATAGGGAGAGATATGCCCAATTAAATGCAAAATTCCACAGGTTAGCCAGAAGAGATAAGGAATTATTTTTAAACAAGCAATGTGCGGAAGTGGAAGAAGACAATAGAATAGGAAGGACAAGAGACCTCTTCCAGAAAATTAGAAACATCGGAGGTAAATTCCAGGAAAAAATGGGTATGATCAAAAACAAAGATGGTAAGGACCTAACAGAAGCAGAAGAGATCAAGAAAAGGTGGCAAGAATATATGGAAGATCTGTATAGGAAGGATAATAATATTGGAGATAGCTTTGACGGTGTGGTCAGTGAGTTAGAGCCAGACATCCTGAAGAGTGAGGTTGAATGGGCCTTAAGAAGCATTGCTAATAACAAGGCAGCAGGAGACGACGGTATCCCAGCTGAACTGTTTAAAATCTTGCAAGATGATGCTGTCAAGGTGATGCATGCCATATGCCAGCAAATTTGGAAAACCCAAGAATGGCCATCAGATTGGAAAAAATCAACTTATATCCCCATACCAAAAAAGGGAAGCACTAAAGAATGTTCAAACTATCGAACAGTGGCACTTATTTCACATGCCAGTAAGGTAATGCTCAAGATCTTGCAAGGTAGACTCCAGCAATTCATGGAGCGAGAATTGCCAGATGTACAAGCTGGGTTTAGAAAAGGCAGAGGAACTAGAGACCAAATTGCCAATATGCGCTGGATAATGGAGAAAGCCAGGGAGTTTCAGAAAAACATCTATTTCTGTTTTATTGACTATTCTAAAGCCTTTGACTGTGTGGATCATAACAAATTGTGGCAAGTTCTTGGTGGTATGGGGATACCAAGTCATCTTGTCTGCCTCCTGAGGAATCTGTATAACGACCAAGTAGCAACGGTAAGAACAGAGCACAGAACAACGGACTGGTTTAAGATTGGGAAAGGAGTACGGCAGGGCTGTATACTCTCACCCTACCTATTCAACCTGTACGCAGAACACATCATGCGACACGACGTGCTGGGCTTGAGGAATCCAAGGCTGGAGTTAAAATCTCTGGAAGAAACATTAACAATCTCAGATATGCAGATGATACCACTTTGATGGCTGAAAGCGAGGAGGAGTTTTGGAGCCTTATGACAAAGGTGAAAGAAGAAAGTGCAAAAGCTGGGTTGCAGTTAAACCTCAAAAAAACCAAGATTATGGCAACCAGCTTGATTGATGACTGGCAAATAGAGGGAGAAAAAGTGGAGGCAGTGACAGACTTTGTATTTCTAGACACAAAGATTACTGCAGACGCTGACTGCAGCCAGGAAATCAGAAGACGTCTACTTCTTGGGAGGAGAGCAATGACAAATCTTGATAAAATAGTTAAGAGCAGAGACATCACACTGACAACAAAGGTCCGCATAGTTAAAGCAATGGTATTCCCTGTATTAACCTATGGCTGCGAGAGCTGGACCATAAGGAAGGCTGAGCGAAGGAAGATAGATGCTTTTGAACTGTGGTGTTGGAGGAAAATTCTGAGAGTGCCTTGGACTGCAAGAAGATCAAACCAGTCCATACTCCAGGAAATAAAGCCAGACTGCTCACTTGAGGGAATGATATTAAAGGCAAAACTGAAGTACTTTGGCCACATAATGAGAAGACAGGATATCCTGGAGAGGATGCTGATGCTAGGGAAGGTGGAAGGCAAAAGGAAGAGGGGCCGACCAAGGGCAAGATGGATGGATGATATTCTGGAGGGGACAGACTCGACAGTGGGGGAGCTGGGGATGGTGACGGCCGACAGGAAGCTCTGGCGTGGGCTGGTCCATGTAGTCACAAAGAGTCGGAAGTGACTGAACGAATAAACAACAACCACCTTACAATAAAGTAGAGCTAAAACTTCTGGGTGTGCTTCTTGTCTGGACTACCTTGCAAGGCTGACACCAACCCACCTTTTTGGCATTTTAAAGCTATTAGGAGCCATTTTTGTAGATACATCATTGACATTACTCCAGACTAGCCAGCCTTTATTGACTTACTTTGTATGGAATATATGCACATGCATCATCAAACTGTTACAAAGAAAATACAGGAAACAATAATTTGATGAGGACATCATGCAGATGTATTGCATGACAATAGTGTATATTCGTTGTATATAAAGGCTTACTGCAGAAGCACCCAAGGCTAAAACTCTCACATCCAAATCTCTAGAATCAAATGGAGCTTCTTTTTCTGTGTGTAAGCACAATGCAAGTAGACCATGGAGTATAAATCTGAAAAAGCTATGATTCTAAGGTCCTTGTTTGTTTGGAAAGCTCCCGATGGAAGAAGGCCGCTTTAGCCAAAGTGAAGACCTATGATCTGTGTAGCTCAAACATTGCCTATATATGGGCAGCAGCAGCCCTCCAGAGTTACAAATGGGAGATGCCAGGATCTTTTGCATGCCAAGTATATGTCTGTAGCTTGAATCATGTCAACTGGATTTCTGTTTTCTCAGTGGAAACGTTTCACTCCTTATCCAAGGAGCTTCTTCAGTCTGAGCAAAGTTGGTAAGGGAATCCTAAATATGTTTCTAGGTAGCTGTGTGACCTTACACCTGGGTCTAGGTTATGGTTATATTGAGATGTTATTTTAAGTCCTTTTATCATCTAAAGGAGGATCGTTAAGATCACCATGCTGCTGTTGAGCTTGTGAAATGGTCTTAATCTTCCTAGGCACAGAAGACAAAGCAGGGAGGAAGATAGGGGAAAGATTGTGCCTGAGGCCCCCACCTCTATTCAAGGAAGGATTTTCCAAGTTGGCATAAATGGACTCCTTGACCCCTCTCTCAAACCACCTATCTTCTCTGTCTAAAATGTGAACATTAATGTCCTCAAATGAGTGTCCTTTTTCCTTTAGATGAAGATAAACTGCTGACTCTGGTCCTGTGGTGTTACTTCTCCTGTGTTGGGCCATCCTCCTTTACAAAAGTTGTTTGGTTTCTCCAATGTAGAGTTCAGAGCGGACCAGAGTCAGCAGTTTATCTTCATCTAAAGGAAAAAGGACACTCATTTGAGGACATTAATGTTCACATTTTAGACAGAGAAGATAGGTGGTTTGAGAGAGGGGTCAAGGAATCCATTTATGCCAACTTGGAAAATCCTTCCTTGAATAGAGGTGGGGGCCTCAGGCACAACCTTTCCCCCATATTCCTCCCTGCTTTGTGTTCTGTGCCTAGGAAGATTAAGACCATTTCACAAGCTCAACAGCAGCATGGTGATCTTAACGATCCTCCTTTAGATGATAAAAGGACTTAAAATAACATCTCAATATAACCATGACCTAGCCCCAGGTGACCACACAGCTACCTAGAAACATATTTAGGATTCCTTTACCAACTTTGCTCAGACTGAAGAAGCTCCTTGGATAAGGAGCGAAACGTTTCCACTGAGAAAACAGAAATCCAGTTGACATGATTCAAGCTACAGACAATTCCACCTGGATGACTGAGAACCTTCATAGACATATGCCAAGTATATGTTCTGTCACCGAGCCCCAGTCCTTCTTTAAGATAGTTCAGGTCCTGTGATATTACATCACTTGGATTTCCAGCTAATCCTGATAAATTTGGCATTCAGTTTCCCAGTTATGATGACAAGTCAGTTTTTCCTCTGCCAGCACTGATGCAAGACATTCTGGCATATAGTAAGGTGGCATATTAATGAAGCAGCAGGAACAGATGGGATGCCAGTTGTGTTTTTATTTTATTTGTTATTTGAGGGCTCCAAAGTGTTCAACTCTAATAGAATAAAACGAACGACAAAAAGTGGGTGCCCTGGATGGGCTTCTTACTCATTGCTTTGCTAGGTGGGAGAGGCAAAATTTGCCCTTTTTTAAAAAAGAATGCTGTTGTTTTCTCTTTTATTCTGTTGCATTAGATATTCATCATCATCACTGGCGATCACTCGTAGCCGAGTAAGATTGTCTTCCAAAGGTAAAATTTTAACAGTGGATCTGTAAGTGGCTATAAAGGCCAATTCTGGATCCGCACAACCTCCCACAATGAGGGCATAGGTTTCCGGTTGGGAGACGGTCATGATGAGGGTTTGCCTGACATGCCTTCCTTTTAGCTCTTTTCTCCCTTTCGCCCTGTACTCATGCTTCTTCAAAGTCCATAGCGCCATTAGATATTATAACATTATACTTTAGGCAACGGCACTCCATACCCGATAACAATCTCACTTTATCTTAGTCTAAGGCAGTGTCTCTCAACCTTGGCAACTTGAAGATGTATGGACTTCAACTCCCAGAATTCTCCAACCGGTGCTGGCTGGGGAATTCTGGGAGTTGAACTCCACACATCTTCAAGTTGCCAAAGTTGAGAAACACTGGTCTAAGGGTTAACAAGCCATAAAGTGGCATGTCCATCTTAAAAAAAACACTATGGCCAAACTCACATTCTTGGTGATTTCTACAGGAAGGAGGTGATTTGTTTTTCATGTGATTTCTACAGGAAGGAGGAATAAAAGATGTTACGGTGACTTTCCAGAGGGATTGTAAATCCCCCTCTAGAATTTCTAGTCAGTAGAACTCAGAGTTGGGAATCCAGGGAGCGATACTTCCAGAACAAGTTGAGGAAGACTACCTTAAAGACGTTTTTGTCCCACCCCTTAGCTTTTGCCTTTTTACAGAAGCTAAAGGTCAACAAACTGAAATACAGTTTTAAGGTAAAATATAGTTGTTGTTGTTGTTGTTGTTGTTGTTGTTGTTGTTGTTGTTGTTTTCTTCCTCAGACTTAGTAAAATATACTCCACCTAGAAACACAAGTCAATATAGAAGAAAAGTGGAAGAAGTTGAACTTTAAGAAAAGGAAGGTGGATCATAAAGAAAACATGAAGGTAAGTATGTTATATCACATTTGCCCACTAGGTGGTTCTTAAAGACAAAAGTAATGTAACAATAATTCTGTGATTCTAGCTTCATTGTGACATAATCATCTTTTGTTCCTGCATATGTGTGGCTGAACACAAATCCCACCTCAGTGATAAAATATGACATCTGTGATATCATGAAAACAAACACAGGGCACTGAACCAGAGATACCAGTTCAAACAATACGATAAATGTAGTGGTTATCATTTGATTGCAAACAAAAATTAGACTCCAGCAGTATGAATTGAATAATAATGAACACATGTGTTATTTATTTGTTTTTATGAATCTTTATACCACAGGCCAATTATCATGCTAAAATCTTTCAATGGCACTTTAAAAACTACTAAATAAAAGTCCCAGTTTCAACAGGAGGAAGGTATCATAGATGGATAAGGAAAATAAATTAAATCTCTTGTTTTCTTGGCTCTTTCAGAGGTTATTGGAGCCGTTATTATGCCATGCAATAATAATACTTGCTTAGCATATAGTGTATTCCAAGTGCTAAAAATGTTTCTCATACATTATTTCTGTAATCCTTACATCATATCACCTCTGTAAGATGTGAAGATGTGTGTGTGGTTAAGAAAATAATGCTTTATAATGTACAAGCCTATCCAATATTTTATTGTTTCAGAGACAAACAGGTCTATATATTATTTTCAGGAGAACAAATTGATGTCTGTAGCAACTGGAGATTTGTGTGTCTGTGTGTGTGTGTGTCTGTGTGCGTGTTTATCTTCAAGTCAGTCTTGACTCCTGGTGACTGCCTGGACAACTCCCTGAAGTTTTCTTGGCAAGGTTTTTTGGAAGTGGTTTGCCCTTGCCTCCTTCCTAGGGCTGAGAACGAGTAACTGGCCCAAGGTCACTCAGCTGGCTTTGTGCCCAAGGCGGGACTAGAACTCACAGCCTCCCGATTTCTAGCTCAGTGCCTTAACCACTACACCACACTGGCTCTCAGCAACCTGAGATAGACTGATATAGATGATGATGATGATGATGATGATGATGATGATAGATAATCCTAATTAGGTTCTAAATAAAAAATAAAAATATTGTTTTAAACTTTAATTCTTGACAGGCTTATAAAACCATGGCTTGAAACAATGACATTTTCAGTCCCCAGTTTTGAGCTTGAAATATATGATATTGTAATGGAATATACCTATAGAGATACCAAATGCTTTCCTTCCATCTATATGCAACCACGTCCAAACCACTCACAGAACAAGGATTAAGAACAGGGTGTCCAGATACTAGTCGGTGTAATTACTAGACCATCTTTTTAATTGAAATTTATTTGAGAAATGTAGTTTTGACTCCTATCCAGCATTAGCTGGGTATTTTATAGATCACATTTCTCTTCCAGCCAAACTCTAATATATTCCACCTGTGTTGCCTTCCCTCCTTTGTAATTTTTCCAGATCATGCTCTAAGAATTGTGGATAGCCATTTCAGAGCCCACTTATTCATATATACAGTGGTTTCTCCACTGGCTAGAGAAATACCACCATTCAGCTGTGTCGTCCGCTCCTTTATATTGTCCTAATCCAACTAAGCCTGCCACCCAGCTTCCCCCACAAGCATTTTTCCAGGAAGGCATTGTTCACAAACTGCCTTGCTGATTTCCCTGAAGTCCTTTATATTTGGAACCCAGTAATGCCATGGCTGGCCGCTGAGCCCCATAAAGCCTTAACTCTGTGCAACCAAAGACTGGCTTGGGAGGCGTTTGACAAGTCCACTGTTTTGTTACCTCTCTTTCTCATTTGTAAAATAATTGTGAGACCTGATTTCAAATGGTTGTTTGGATGAACGAACAAGTGAATGAACGAGACAAGGAAATATTCTTACTGGTTCTGATCTCAATATTATGGAAACAACTTGGCACTTGGGGTCCTTAGATAAGCAGAAGAACTTATCTAAGGGGTTGACTGACACATGCAGATTCATCACTGAACATACTATACGGTAGAGGACAAATAAGATTTTTCAGATAACCCCCATGAATGAATGTATTTGCATTCATTATGTGGGTCAATGTCTCCTCCAAGAATAGCATAAAATAATTTTGCATCATCACACCCAATAATCCTTGCAAAAGAAATCCCCTCAGTAAAATCTTGGTGCCCAAAAGGATGGGTGGCCTTGAGGAATCAATAGGCCAATATGTGGGGACAGTGCAGAATGACAGCAGAAATTATTTTTGACATGCTAGCTTCTCTAATGATTGAAGAGTCCAAAGTACAATTCCTTACTGGGGTCTGTAGGGCTGAAATACGAAACAAAACAAAAACACAATAAATCTATTAAAGGCTTCCATCTTTACATAACATTTATCTTCTCAAGTGACAAGGCTTTTAAAATTATTAGTAATACCAACATGAATAAAGGGGGGAAATGTTACATTTGTGTTGGATGAAATATGAAATGACAAAGGGATTGTTCTCATGTATCCAAGAATATATGTTAATTATTTTGTGAGGGCTTTACTCCTTGTTTTGGTCACCCTTTGGGGAATGCTAGCATTTAGCACGCTAAGTAAAATTACTGCAGGTGGCATATGGCAATCTGGCACTTCCATTAGTTGCAAGATGGCTGAAGGATGTAAGTGTTCTGATCCTCATTGTACAATAATCTCTCCAGGAGTGGGCAGTTTCCTTGGCGTGTCACGCTTCAATTGAATCCCAAGGGAGGACTTTTCTCCTGGGTGGAGAGAGAACCGGTGAGGCTACAGAATGATGGAGAGATGTATAATTGACAACAATAGCCGCACCCTTAATTGCCTTGAAATGATAAGCTGAGAAGTACCATTAAAGCAAATGCTAAAGAACTCTGAGCATGAGATAGAAAACCAGAAATCTCTTTTATAGAGGAAAATAACCCGGGGCAAACTGAAAGACAGATTATAGCATAATATTCTTTACAGGCTTTTCTAACTGGCATGGGAACAAAGAGCAGAACTCCCAGGCCCTACTTTTGATAGAACTTTACATCTGTGACATCTGCGTTGAATGTTCCCTCAACATGGTGTGCACTGAGTAACATCCTGATTAAAGATGTACTCACAGAGATTTTTGGTTCCCAAAGTCCCTGGGAATCTAGTAGAATTTAATATGAGAAGTGTGGTTTGAAGAGATGGATGATTTCATATGGCATGCATTGGAGTGCCCCTTTAGACGACCGCAGTTGAGAAAAATGTATGCGCTTGAACAGAACTTTGAAAGTAGCTTTTCCCATCTTATTAAATTGCAAGATTAGCTATCTGGATGCGGACTTACATATTATTTGAAAAGCTATTTGAAAACATTCTCAGTGAAATATCTACTGTGGGCCTGTGTCACTGTGGTGGTGAAAACTACAATATCATTTTTAAGACCTAGCAAAACAGTAATTGAGCGAGTGTTACAATTACACAGGATTCTTTCTCAAACAATATGAGGATATTTCAGAAAGCATTGGCTAAATGAATATCCATAGCATCCTTCATTTCCCACGGAAGTTCTTCAAAGAAAACACCAATGTTCTTTCTCCCTATCTTCAGTCCATATGTCTGAAGAAATTCCTCCATCTATCTGCCTTTACAATTTGTAGACTTACCCAGTTTCTGTGAAAGGAAAATCTAAAACAGTTTTGAATTAACCAAAGATTTAACTCCCAATCACTATTAGCTAATCAACATATAGAAAGGTTCAGGAGGACTATTTTAAGAAGGGCAGATCAATTTTTTAGAGCTTCTCCCTTCCTTTAATATGGTATTTTTCAGACTTAGGAGTGATATATGAAAGGTGAAACATTTAATTTAGTGCACCTGAAACATTTCACTTAATGACACCGTAAATCCCAGCTGTTGACATGGTTTGATTTCCAGATAAGATGGCTTTATAGTTTAGAATTCACTATCCTGCAGACATATAGATATACTTATCAAGTTTCAGTGCCCAAAGGACAAATGGGAATTATGTTCACAAAAGAACTCAGCACTAATTGTAGCAGTCACCCCATTTAAATTTTCTGTACAAATCAATTCAATTTAGGGAGTCTGCTCACAAGGCCACAATATAACCTGTCAGGAGCAGGTTCTTCCAGAAGCTATTTTGAGTAGAAATTTTGGAGGGCTGCACTTAGTTCTTAGGCAACAGTTCCCACACTGTGATCCAGGGACCACTTCTGGTCTCTAAGAGTTCTGCAGGTGGTCCCTACTGCAGACATATCTCTCTGTGTATACACATTTCATTGAATAAAATCTTGGGAAATAGACAAATCTGACAAGATTTGGGCATTCAGGACAGTCTTGTACAATTTTGGCCATTTTTTTTAAAGTAATGTTTTGTTTAATTTTGGACTCGTGTACATGCCAACTAGAGCAGAGCTTTCCAAACTGTGTGACGTGACACAAAAGTGTGTCGCCACACACAGTATGGTGTGTCGCCACACAACCCGGAAGCGCTGATCATCATCAGCGCTTCCAGGTTTTCCTGCGGCGACACACCAACGGTGGCGCGCAAAAACCGAAAGTGGCAGCAGCACTTCCGGGTTTTTGCGCGCTGCTGCAACGGCGGCACTTCCAGGTTTTCCCGCGGCGACACACCAACGGCGGTTGGTGTGTCGACGCGGGAAAACTTTGGAAAGCCCTGAACTAGAGGATAACTTGTGTGCCATGTTGCCTGCAGATACCACATTGCCAATATCTTATGTATATTTATCTCCCAACTGCAATAAATATAAAGAACCTGAGGCCAAACCCATCAGAACTGAACTGAATTTTCCTACTCCTTTAGGGGGGGAAATGGCAAGTATTTCATATTCATTCCAACCAAATGTGAACATTTGTACAAACGTGAAAGACCTTTCCAGCACAGTGCTAGTAAAAATGTATAAGCTAAAGATGCTTCTCTCTTAAAAGAACTGATTCATCGAGGAGATTGGTAGGCAACCCTGGTACTGCTTCTTCAACAAAAAGTGAAATGCACTCATCCAGCACTGGTTTTTGTTAATATCACCCACTTGAGCTCCACTCTCAAGATTTATGATGTCACTATTAAAGCCCTCTGGGTCATTACAACCTTGCCTTTCATCTAGTCTGTATATAAATAATTGATCATCATAAGGATTGAAACCTGGGGAAATGAAGACAACTTAACACAGATATTCTTTATGACATCAATTACAGGGGAAATCATTTGGTGAGAGAAAGGAATATTTCAAGTGGGGCAATAATGATAGCTAGCTTCTGCAATACTTTCTGCTGCAAATGAAATGTATCCAAGTTCTACTTGATGAAGAAAATGCTTTATTGTTCAGGGAGAGTATGTCACTTGTATATCTGTGTATATAACCCAGTTTTCAGCATATTAAAGGGTTTTTTAATAAAAAAAAAAGTGGTGCCTTCTAATTTATGAATCAAATTTAAATAACATTTTATGTATTGTTAACTATTAAGTAAGGCTGACATCCTATATGGACTTGCCTGAGAGTATTTTCCATTTTATTCAATGGAATTTGCTTCTGGATAGGTCTGGGTAGATTTGCGCTCATATCTTTCTGAGTTCCATTTTAAGTGTGACATACATTTCAATATACCAGTGTTACTATTGGACACAAAGACATCTTGATGAAGCATTCTCAGACATAATAAAAACCCCAGAGCAAGAATTATTTTCAAAATATATAACTCAAGGCTCAATCACATTGTGGGACATCACAGTTTATAATATAGAGTTTGGGTTTTGAAAATACATTAAGCTTTTTAACTTTGTAAACTCTTATATGAGGATCAGTGCTCTCCTATCAAGTCTCCTTTGAAGCAAGTCCACTGAGTCCAGTAGGATTTAGAAGATGGGAGAAGCACAATTTTATAGTTTCTTTGAAGCAGGACTTTCTCCTGCATCACACCCAACCTATGGAATCCATATTTAAGAAGGAAGTCAAGCTCTTTCTGTTAGCAGAGACTTTCTAAGTTGATTTGTTTATCGATATACATCTATGTTGCTGACTATGTATAGTTAACTGATTTTTAAAACTATTTTATATTCTATTTAAGGGGTTTGCCTTGTTTTTCTTTCCTAAGTAATAACAATGAGAAGAATAAAAGGGATTTTTTTCTCAGCCTAGGAAATCTTCTACTGGATTTCAGTCTTAATCACAGAGAAAAGCAGAATCTCCTATTAAAAATTCAAATGGTGGATTGTGCTAATGAAAGCAAACAGTCTAAATGTATTCAATGTGATATAATCTAGAGTCCCTTTTGAAGGGCCTGTTCTTTTCAACCATGCATTATTGGCAAAGCCTGTGTCAAGTTCAGCTGGTGAATTTATGGATATGCTATGTAGTTTTTCTGGCAACAGTATTGAAGTGGTTTGCCATTGCTTTCTTCCATAACATTTTGTTTCATTTTAATTTTCCAGTCTAACCTACATCCCTGGTATTTTCTGGTGCTCTCCCATCCAAGTATTAACCAAGTCAGGTTCTGTTTAGCTTTCCTGATTATCCAAGGCTTGTTATTTGCTGCTACCTAGCTGAACAACTATGATACAGGGGTGCAAAATAGTGTGACCACCAGCATCCTTTCTGTGGCCCCCAGATTCCCCTCCTCAGAATGGGTAGGGGCAAAAAAAATGTTTTTTTTTAATTTGGTGGAATTTAAAAGAGTGGAATTAGTGCCTTAAACCTTACAAATGCTTATAGTACATCTTCCAACCCTCAAAACTCCTAAAACATTCTCCCTAAATGGACCTTGGTCTCACCTACTTTTTGAAGCATGGCCCTGTTGCAGCCCTTGAGCTGACAAAAGTTGTGCAGCCTAATTTATTATGCTTAACATGACCATGGTACTCTTAAATTGCTGAGGGTGACCCTCTAGAATAACAACAAACTGAAAAACTGGGACAGGAAGTTATAACTATACTAGTTGAACAATGTGCTGATGCATAACTGAAGAATAATTTCAAAAAAGATTAAATCTTCCCATCAGCTTGCCTAATAGCAACTACTGTTGGATTCCTAGATTTGTTAATTGCTAGCAGCCATTTTACCAGGATGCAGCAAAGTTTGATAGGCCAGTGAGAACCTCAGCTTTCCTGAGAGTACTGTCACTTGGCTTTTCCACTCCAGAATTATTACCCTCTGGGTTCATTCCAGTGATCACCAAACTGTGTCTTTTGTAACTGTGAAGAACTAGTGCCAGAATGTTCTTCCTTCTTCTCTATTCCTATTTGTGTCTCTGTTAGATTGTAAGCCTGTATAGATGTATAGAAGTTCTGTATAGAAGGGGCGTGGTGGCTCAGCGGGTAAGACGCCAGGCTTGTTGATTGGAAGATCGCAAGTTCAGAGGTTCGAATCCCTAGTCCCGCTTGATGGAGTGAGCTCCCACACTAGCTCCAGCTCTTGCCAACCTAGCAATTCGAAAGCATGCAAATGCAAGTAGATGAATAGGCACCACTTCGGTGGGAAGGTAACAGCGTTCCACGCGCGTCATGCCGGCCACATGACTGCAGAAGCGTCTTCAGACAACGCTGGCTCTTCGGTTAACAAATGGAGATGAGCACCGGCCCCTAGAGTCGGACACGACTGCACAAATGTGCGGGGGGAACCTTTACCTTTATAGGTGTAAACTGTGTTTTCTTAAATTTTGTTGAGCATAGGAAACATTATATCTATTACATTTTATATGCTAAAATCCTGAAATTGTGGGCTGGTTCTGCACTGGGAATGCATATTTAATTGTATAGATCAGTGTTTCTCAACCTTGCAACTTTCAGATGTGTGGACTTCAACTCCTTGCTGGCTGGGGAATTCTGGGAGTTGAAATCCACACATTTGAAAGTTGCCGAAGTTGAGAAACACTGGTATAGATGATAATGAGGAGGAATGGTTCCTTTTCATTTTGTGTGACTGATGTTACGCAGGCATTATAAATCAAAAATAAGAAAATGGGGGCTACCTAATATCACTAAAGAAATCTCTTAATTCCTAGAGAATTCTGGAAATCAGAAAGATTCCTTCTGGAGTCTTCAAAGATATATTGCCAGGCCCTCAAAAAGCTGGATTGGGGAATTTTATGTCCAGGGTTGAGATGTAACTAAGTTGAGTTTCCAGGCCTAAAAGTCTTCTTTATGGGCTAAGGAGAATATGAGAAAGTGGTGTTGGCCCTGTGACCGAACTGCTTGCAGATGAGGCTTTTTTTTTTTTGTATGTATGTATGTAGGGCTATTTTATCTGGGCTGCAAAATTCTGGATGATCACAAGATGGCAGGAAAGAGATAATTCTTTGCTACCATTCAGGGGTCCTCTGGATTTTTGCAGCCCAGATACAGCAGCCCTATTTTTGTGGCATCTTCTTGCCTCATTTAAAGAAGCTAGCCGAGATCCAAACAACATCATCTTCTACAAGTAAATCTTCTATTTTCTAACAACTGTCTTTCCACAAAAGTCAATAAATAGAAACAAGAAGTTTGAAAAACCATTAAGAGACAGAAAAGCAGGAAGTTGTTTGTCTGGAAGGCCTCTAGGAATAAGGATTGGTCTAGCATAAAAGGGATGAATTGGAATACTGCCTCCTGGTGTATTTGCTAAGGGGGTAGCTGTCTCCCACAAGGTAGCCGGTCCCCATGTCATGTCTCTGAAGCCACGGAAGTGGTCTTTCCTCTCTTGTAACACAACTGAGGTGGAGCTGGCCTTTCGTTGTTCCACATAGCATAATCCAAAAGGTGACTCAAATATTGCTTTCTAGGCAGGTCTTTATGAAAATCTTAGAAGTGCTCAGAAAGGCATGTGGATCTACAGGGGTTTCTGATGTCCAGCTTGCAAGCCAGAAAAAAAAAAGGGGGGGGGAGATCAATATTTTGGGCTGATTTCCAAAAATTCCTTGAGAGAGGAATGCCAAATAATACTGAATGTACAGGGTGTTGACAGAGGCAGTAATATTCAATATTCTCCAAAAGACCTTTGGAGAAGCTTAGAGGTTTAGACTCCTGAAAGCATTGCAATTAAGCCCTCACCGCACGGCTTATTTAATGCTAAAGACCAATTCTAAGCTATCAGAAATGTATTCAGCATTCGCCCCCAGCCATTCTCTCTCAGTTTGATGGACGAGTGTGTCTTTGTTTTTTCCAAAGAAAACCTGAGGGACATTCTCATAGGTGGAATATGGGTTTCTTGTGCTTCCCTAAGTTACAAGGTGTCAGGTGTTGGAGTGTGAGTGTCCTGGCTTTCCCTGCATAATTATCTCTCCAAAGAAGGGAGGCAACATAGGGAAATTTCCCCATGGGACTTTTTCCAATCAGGAAGATCAGCCAAGGACTTCCGGGTTCTGGTCGGAGCACAGCGAAGAACTGGGGCTCCTTAGCCTCGATTCCACGGCTAAGCTGTTTGCAGCGATTTGGGAGAAGAAATCGCTGGAAAAATCACACTCGAAGAGAGTGTGATCAGAAGATTAACCACAAAGGGTCTCTGAAGTAAATGCCCTCCCCCGACTCCTGTAATTTCCACTGCGGGAGGAGGGAGATGGAGCAATGAAAGGAGACTGGGAAAAAAAACGGGGCTCTGCAGCAGCCATGATTCTAACAGATAAGTAGCTGGCCCGACCAGGCTTTTAGTCACTTTTTTTTACTTTTAAACATTATTATTTTTTTATTAAGTGCTAAGATTTGTATCTGGACTTGATTTATATTTGCTGGTGCTATATTTTTTTCTTGTTAATGGAAGAATAAACGGTGGGAAGAGAAGCTAAGTGGCTTTGCTAGAAGTGAAAGTGACTTTCACTATTATTTCAGTTTGGTTTGAGTTTTTTACTTATGGACAACTATTGGTATTTCTATTTTTGCTCTCTGGAATACTATATTAAAGCTTGGATTTAAATGGAGTGATTAATACTTTATTTTTTAAGATTTTGATGTTGGGATTACTGAACCCTATTAAAAACTCTTTTATATATATAAGTTCCTCTTTTTCTTTTTGAACTTTGAACTCTGTTTGGATTTATTTTTCTGAAAAAGTCAAGTTATTTAACGTTTAATTTGGATTATTGGATTATTATATGGAAAGTAGAGGCTTTTTTACATGTCTCTAGCAACATTTTTTCTTTTTGACTTGTGGTTGGATTGAAGAATTACAAGTGGGAAGGTGAAACCCTGGGAATATTTACTATTCTTATCTTTGATTTTGACTACAGGAGAACAAAAAGTCCTAGGCTTTTATCCTTTGAAACACTGTGGACTTTTATATATAAGGGATTATAAATGACCTAAGAGGAAAATTTTTAAAGGAGCCTAGTTCTCTCTTTCTTTTTCCTTAACCTTTTGGATATTTGTTTTTTCACCTTTTCTTTTTTCTTTTTATTATTTGTAAAAGAATTTTTAATTTTTTTTTAATTTTTTCCCCTTTTTTAAATAATTTTTGTTATATTGTTATATGGTGCTTTTTCCCCTTTTCTTCCTTTTTTCTTCTTTTTTGCAGGGCTATGGCGTCTTTGGGAACGAGACGGGCGGAGAAGGAGAAGAAGAAGGAGACTGGAGGACCACCTATTGATTCTGCTACACCTGCTACATCTGCCTCAGAAGCTTTATTACCAGAAATGAAAAAGATATTAGAAGCTGTTGCAACACTAAATAAGAAAATGGATGATCAGAATACAGCAATAAATAAGAAAATGGATGATCAGAATACAGCAATAAATAAGAAAATGGATGACCAGAATACAGCAATAAATAAGAAAATGGATGACTCCACGAAGCAGATGGAAGATCAGATTACAGCATTAGACAAAAAAATGGACGATATGAAGAAAGAAATAACCCGAGAGATTAAGCAAGATTTTAAAAAAGAAATTCAAACAGTTAAGGAAGTGGTCAATTCTCTGTCAGGAGAACTTAAAGATACGCAAAGCCAGATGCAAAAATTAGAAGATAAATCAGAATATGCTATTAAAGAGATTGAACATAATCTAGATATCACAGCTTTAGCAGAAATGAGAGAGAAGGAGCACATCTTGAGATTTAGAGCAATTCCAGAACAAGTAGATGAAAATGTGAGAGAAAGGATGACTTTTGAATTAGCTAAATTTTTGGAGACAAGAGAACAAGATTTAGATTTGGAGATAGACAAGATATTCAGAGTAAACTCACGTTATGCTAAGGAAAGAAAAGTCCCTAGAGACATATTGATATATTTCGTAAGAAAAGTGACAAAAGAGCAAATCTTAAGGAAGCATTATAATACTAGATTAAATATAGAAGGGAAGGAAATAATTGTATTAAAAGAAATTCCCTTGAGAATAATTAGGAAAAGAAAAGACTATTCTTTCCTTACAGACAAATTAAGGCAACATAGTATTTCATTCAGATGGGAAAAATTGGAAGGCGTATCGTTTGAGTTTAAAGGACAGAGATTCAAAATAACTTCCATTTTAAAAGCAAAAGCTTTTTTAGAGAAATACAAGAAAGAAATGGGTTTACCAGAAGGAGAATTGACAAAAGGAGGAGAAACATCGAAAGACAAAGAGAAGACTGAAGATCTATCTGAGAAAGGAGCTACAGGTGTGGACTTAACAAAGGGATTTTAAAGAATAAAACACCAATGGAACTTAAATATCTGACATGGAATATTAATGGAGCCAATGCTCCACAAAAAAAGAAGAAAGATATTTCATTTTTTGAAAAAACAGAAATTGGACATAAGTTGTTTACAAGAGACTCATATTTGTAAAAAAGATACTAAATATTTGATTCAAAAACAGCTTGGAGAAGAATTTATTTCGGCTGGATATAAAAAAACTAAAGGGGTAGTCTTATATGTACAACCAAAGTTAAACCCAAAATTGATATTAGCTGATGAAGAGGGTCGATACATTGTAGTAGAAATTAACATACAAGGAACTAAAACACTGATAGTTGGACTTTATGCACCGAATATGTATAAAGGAGTATTTTATAAAAACCTGATGGATAAACTTTTGGACTTAACTTATGACAATTGGTGTTTCATGTGGACTTTAAAAACCATTATATTAGAAGATCCTTGTTAAGAATCTGGAATAAATATAAATTAATCTTATGTTATAAAAGACCCTTATGGATTTCTACACAAGAAGCATTCTACAGAACAGAAGTAAGAAATAAAGATAAATGGTTAACCTACAAAGACTTTTTAAAGAAAGAACAAGGACAATATATAATTAAATCAATAGAAGAATTGGTATCAGAGGGATACAGTTTTCAATGGCTTTCATATATGCAGCTCGTAGAGAAATTTAAATTAGATAAGAAAGACCTTGAATTTGAACAAACCAAATCGGAATTTGAGATACAACTATGTGAGACAGATGATCATCTAATTGCAAAAATGTATAAATTATTGTTAAAAGGTGAAATGGTAGAGGAACAAGTTAAAGACTGTATGATTAAATGGGCTAAAAATATTGGCCATAATATTCAAATGCAACAATGGGAAGATATGTGGACCAAAGGGTTAAAATTTACTTTGTTTTATAATTTAAAAGAAAACTTTTATAAGATGATGTACAGATGGTATATGACCCCACAAAAACTTTCTAAAATGTATGGAAATGTTTCCAACTTATGTTGGAAATGTAAAAAAAAAAGAGGGGTCTTTTTACCATATGTGGTGGACATGTGAGACTGCAAAGAAATTTTGGACTCAAATACATGCATTGATGCAAAATATATTACAAATTCGAGTTCCATTTAAACCGGAATTTTTCTTACTGGGAATAATTGATGGACAACCTGGGAAGCAATTTACAAGGATTATGCAATACATGATTACAGCAGCAAGACTTATTTTTGCACAAAATTGGAAAAACCAGATATCGCCTACAATACAAGATTGGATGTTAAAATTGATGGATATGGCAGAGAATGATAAACTGACATGTTTATTAAAAGAAAATCCAAATAATTATTTCCTTAAAGAGTGGAAACCATTAACTGACTATTTACAAGATGCGGGAGGGGCAAAGCTTATATGGGGATTTGAAGATTAAAATATATATATATTGATGTAATAGACAAGAAATATTCTTTAATATTATATATAGACCTAGCATGTAAGATAAAATTTTTAAAATACCATGACCAGATACAAATCGGAAGTTGACCAAATTCTGTTTCAGCTTTATCTTTTTTTCTTTTTTCCTTTACTACACTTTTTTATCTTTTCTTTTTTCTTGATTTGTATTTCCATTTTCTTTTCTGTTTCAAACTTTTATCTATGTAAAATTAAAATCTAATAAAATTTGTTAAAAAAAAAAAAAGGAAGATCAGCCAAGGAGGCTGGAGAGAGCTGGACAGCTGTATGACACACATGCAGCCATCTTGTAACAAGAAAGAAAGCTCAAAAACATAACCAACAGTTCTAAAGCCATTCTTAGTGTACTGTAGAGCTTTTTTCATAGGGAAGAAACTGTTCAGAAAATTAAAAGACGACACAGTATTAAGCTCTGAGCAAGCTCTCATTTGGTTATCTCCTATTGCCTGAAGCAGAATAGATGGTTAGTCAGTCATGGGCTTCTCCCTGTGGACTCCTGTGCCTAAGTCTTGCCTGGGCAATAAGAATCCCAAATGAACAGGAAAAAAGCATTCTGGGTTGATTGTGCCTTATTAATAGCAATTAGGTCTGCCAAAATCAGCAGGTAAAACCTTTAGCAGTACAGGAAAAGCCTCTAATGCTTGCACATTAAAAGGGACACCACAGCAGTCACCGGAAATGTTGTCCCCCATAAAATGGGCCGGTACAAAAGCAATGAGCTGTTGGTTATGTTCTGGAAAATGTAGAGTTTTTTTCAAAATATGTCCTGTGATTGGTAATTGCTTATTGCTGCTTATTGCTTTTATGATTTGATTTTATGGTTCTTAATAAGTTTTAACTTGTGTTATTAGTTGATTGCAGCCTGTATGGGAGAAACAGTTGCTTTAGGAGCTGGGCTGGCCCTAAAAAGTAGGCTAATTCTAACACATAAAACTCTTCTGTATGTAAACAAGCCCCTGGGCTATGTTTCTTGAGGTACTTTTACCTGCTGACTGAAATATTGAGAACTCTATTCTGTAGTTTCTGGTTAATGTCCTGTAAGTCATAACTCACTTGTGCATAACGAACAGCTGTGTTATTCCAGTAAGAAATGAAGAAAAGATATTAAATGAGTGGTAGAGAAAAATAACCAATTTTATTTGGTCAAAGACTGAGGATTAAATTTAGGATTTTGCAAGATGTGAAAGAATGAGGCACTAAATCTCAAACTATATTATCAAATCAGTTGTTTAACTTGCATTATAGACTGGATCAGGGTAATTTCTATTGAAGGAGCAAGACTGTCAAAAGCTTTGCATAAATATCTTTATGTACAGTAATCATAAAATAATCATAAAAGATTATTCAATTATTAACAGCATATTAAACACATGGGATAAATACAGAAGAAGAAGAATCCAGACTTATAATCTCTTGTTTCAAAACAAACTATTTATTTTCATGAAGGTGGGTGTACAAAAAAGTTGATCAGTGGAGAGATAATAATTTGTATAAACTGCCAGATTTAATATTTAACAAAACTATGATGAAACCATTTGAGACTCTCCTTGGAATGATCAGAATCACCTCACTGGTTTCAGTATCTTCAAATATTTTATTTATTTATTTTTTATTTATTTAATTTATTCCCCACCCATCTCCCATACAAGGGACTCTGGGCGGGTTACAATAATTAAAACTTAAAAATTTAAAATATTTAAAACCATACAAAATAGAAATAAATAGTATAGTTCAAAAGGAATTACAAAAACAAGGCAGAATACTTTGAGATTTGACCAAATTTGAAAAATGAATGACACATCTGTTGGGGATTATTTATAAATTGTAATCAAAATATGAGCCAAAAAATAAACAAGTCAAACATTGTATGATTAAATGGAAGCAGAATTTAAACAAGACAATTTATATGCAATAATGAGAATACCAATGAAAGATAAACATCAAATTTACTGTGAATATTACAGTTAGAGAAAAATATACTTTCTTTATGTTACATTACTGCAGTGCTGATATACCAAAATCATATTACTCCAGTGCTAACTTCCAAAATCAGATTCCAAAAAATGCTGGAAATGCAATAATCAAATTGGATCATTTTTGCATATTTGGTGGCAGTGTCGTAAAACTCAACAATTCCGGATGATGATTTACAACAGAATGAAACAAATGTTACATACTGTCACGCCCTGGTGACCTTAGGATTCTCTTACGCCACCCCCCTCCACAGGGAGGCTGGACCGATTCGATTGGTCCGCCCCCGGCGACTGATGGACCCTGAAGGGTTTCAGAGGGAGCTGGGGGTTATACCCAAGGACCTGCTGCACGGTCCAGCGGAGGCACTAGTCGCTACCTGGAATAGGGAAGTGACCGGTGTCTTGGACAAGATCGCGCCTATGTGACCTCTCTTGGCCCATCAGACCCGACACTCCCCATGGTTCACGGAGGAGTTGAGGGTCTTGAAGAGGATTAAGAGACGTCTAGAATGTTGCTGGAGGAAAACAAGGTCCGAACCCGACCGAACACAAACTAGAGCCGCTGTTAAGGCCTACCTTGTGGCGGTAAGAGCGGCGAAACATCACTATTTCTCCGCTCTTATTGCGTCCGCAGAATGCCGCCCGACGGCCCTTTTTAAGATCACTCGGTCCCTTTTGGGTAAGATGGATCTTGAGATCCACCTTCAGGGCTGTGCAGAGGAATTTGCTACGCATCTGCAGGATAAAATCGCTCGGATCCGTTCCAAGTTGGACTCCAGATGTGAGACAGAGTCTGGCGAGATACCGGGGGAGCGTATTTACCCAGTTATCTGGGAACGGTTTGATCCTGTTGGACCTGAGGAAGTGGACAGGATCCTTCGAGCAGCAAACGCCACCACTTGTCATCTAGATCCATGCCCCTCCTGGCTGGTGATCTCCGCACTTATGGATGATCTCTGGCGGGAGCAGGATGGAGGCAGTGCATCCATCCTAGCTCTCCTTGACCTCTCAGCGGCTTTCGATACCATCGACCATGGTATCCTTTTGGGTCGGCTCAGGGAGTTGGGGGTGGGCAGCGTGGTTTTGCGCTGGTTCACCTCCTTCCTTCAGGGTTGGTCCCAATCGGTGGTGATAGGGAGTGAGAGATCCGACCCTCGACCCCTCCTTTGTGGGGTGCCGAAGGGTTCGGTTCTCTCTCCACTCCTGTTTAACATTTACATGAAACCACTGGGTGAGATCATCCGCCACCACGGGATAAGATACCATCAATATGCTGATGATACTCAGTTATACATCTCTGTCCCAGGTGAGGTAAGTGATGCTGTGACTGCTCTTTCTCAGTGCCTGGGGGCTGTAGGGGCCTGGATGGGGTCCAACAGGCTTCAACTGAACCCTGGTAAGACGGAGTGGCTGTGGATTAATGGCTTTTCCCCATCTGGGACATTATCATCTTTGGTTCTGGATGGGGTTGCACTGCCCCAGACAGATCTGGTGCGGAATCTGTGGGTCCTCCTGGACTCACGACTCCTGCTCAAAGAGCAGGTGGCAGTCGTGGCCAGAAGGGCTTTTGCACAACTTCGTGTTGTGCGCCAGTTACGCCCGTTCCTGGATCGGGAGGCCCTTCGAACAGTCACTCATGCCCTTGTTATCTTGCATATAGACTACTGTAACGCGCTCTACATGGGGCTACCCTTGAAGAGTATCCGGAAGCTTCAGCTGGTCCAGAATGCAGCTGCACGGGCCATTGCTAGTGCCCCTAGATCGGCACATGTAACACCCTTGTTGCGTGAGCTGCATTGGGTACCAGTTTGCTTCCGGGTCCAATTCAGGGGCGTGGTGGCTCAGTGGGTAAGACGCCAGGCTTGTCGATCGGAAGATTGCAAGTTCGGAGGTTCGAATCCCTAGCCCTGCGTGCGGAGTGAGCTCCCGCACTAGCTCCAGCTCTTGCCAACCTAGCAATTTGAAAGCATGCAAATGCAAGTAGATGAATAGGTACCACTTCGGTGGGAAGGTAACAGCGTTCCGCGTGAGTCATGCCGGCCACATGACCGTGGAAGCGTCTTCGGACAACGCTGGCTCTTTGGCTAACAAACGGAGATGAGCACCGGCCCCTAGAGTCGGACACGACTGCACAAATGTGCGGGGGGAACCTTTACCTTTTACCAATTCGAGGTGTTCGTTATTACCTTTAAAGCCCTACATGGCATGGGGCCAGGTTACCTGAAGGACCGCCTCGTCCCCTATATATCTACCCGTCCCACCCGATCATGCATAGAGGGCATGCTACGGACCCCATCTATAAAAGAGTTTCATCTGGCGGGGTCCAGGAGGCGTGCCTTCTCTGCAGTAGCTCCCGCCCTGTGGAACAATTTGCCCCCAGAGGTGAGATTAGCTCCTTCGCTCCTGACCTTCCGGAAGAACCTGAAAACCTGGCTCTGCCGCCTTACGTGGGACCAAGGAAGGGATAGTCATTCGTGGGGATGGCTAATACCCTAGAGAGCTCCTCTTTTACATTAGATTAAGTAAGATCATTTTACTACCTTTGCCTCTGGATTCTAATCTTGTTTTATAATTTTTATTTTAGATTTTATGTATACTTTTTGTTTTTGTTTTTATTGTTCTGTTGTAAACCGCCCAGAGTCCCTCCAGTGGAGGGAGATGGGCGGTGATATAAATTTTATAAATAAATAAATACTGTACTGAGTTTTGTTTCCTGCCAGCTGTCTTTCTGCTAATTATCATTAAACCTTAAATTCCTACAAAATATAGTTTGTGATTGGCTTTGTATATGATAACAGCTGCCAGGATATTTTACACTTTCTTACTGGAAATTCTTATAATTCTTATGCTATTGGCTACTTTTGCTAATTATTGGTATTGATTTGATTTCAATAACAATTAAGATCATTTTCTGTGTACTATTATCTAATGTTACTTTAAAAATTCTTCTTCAGTTGCTGTGCAATTTCTCCTATTAGCAATTGTTTTCTTTCCTATATTGCAAGTACATGCAGGGAAGATTTTCATATATGATAATCAGCTATTGTCTAGCTCAAAACTGTTATCTGCAAGATATTTCAAAAGCTCCCCTGAGATTACAAGATCTTCAGTGGAAGCAGTATTTTAAAGGTTACCATGAGTTTTACTCCCACAACCAACAAAAGTAATTTTCATGCCTGCTATTTTGAGAACTGTGCAGATTCTTTTCTTTTTCTTTCCCAACAAAGACCTCCTGAGACAAACAAGCATTTATCATTATTTCACTTAATAGCCTGTTTGCTCTAAATGGCTTTTGCAACCACAGACTCACAATTAATGCTCAGTATAATTGCTATGCCCACCATGATAGTATAAGGCAGTGTTTCTCAACCTTGACAAGTTTAAAGCGTGTGGACTTCAACTCCCAGAATCCCCCAGCCAGCAAGGTTGAGAAACACTGGTGTAAGGGAAAGAAGTAGGCAAAGTTGAAGGTCAACTTGGAAAAAACTCAGATGGGGTCATGACAAACTCAGAGCACTTCAACCTGGAGCTTTGGTGCTGCTTCCACATTACTGCCAGTCACTGGGATCCCACGCTAGCATGCCTGCTCAGCAGCCAAGCTGGATATTCATCTAGCTCAACTGTCCAAACTCTAAAATTGCAAGCTTTCTGTGTCTCAATCCCTGTTTCCCAGTGCTCATCCCTCCCGCTTCTGAGTCTGAGTGGCTGGTCAGCCAGCAGCAGTGTTCCTATGTGTTACTTTGTCACATAAACACATTTGGCAAGGGCTGTGGGGCAATGGTGAGGGACTAATTGTGGTGCTCCTTTATTGACCAGCTGGAGGAAGCACTGACTGGCTCTGGTAAATACTTGCAACATCTGCAGTGGGGAAAAGTGCAGAGCATTGCAAGACTGGGTTGGACGTTTTCAGGAGTGAAAGCACTGGCCATACAGGAATCTCCCCAGTCAACAGCACAACATGTCACAGGTATAATACTGTAATAGCTGTTATACTGCTCAATATATGCATTACATTCGTTGGAAATGCTCAGGCATATGTCTCCAATACCATTGCTTCCATCATCCACAATAACAGCAAGTGTTTTTCTATCCTCACGCCTTGGCTTGTGAAGGAAGTCCAGAACTAACAAAAGTTGGCAAGCATTTCCTTTCCAGATGCATGAATACTTTTGCCATGACTTGAAGCTGGTGTTGCTAAACATCTCATAGGTTTCAAGCTAACTAGGGAAATGAGCACCCAGGAAAACATGTGCTGGAGTTCAGGGTTGCTGGATGTGACATGAGCATTGCTGGAGGAGATGCTATGGGCTCTTTCTGGTAAATGGGAGGACGTTGTGTAGGGAGAGCATAAGGAACAGTAACATGATGCCATCCCATTGTTCCTGGCACCGTTGCTTATTGTTGACCCCCTTCCATGCAAGGATACGGTGAGGGCACGTTCAAGTGTGACATGATCTGTGTGTGGTAAAAGTGTCACAAAGGCCCCTCTAGCAACTCTATTGCCTCTTTTCTACCACTATCACTGTGCTTTCGATGTGGCTATTTATACTCATGCAGATTGTGGCAGAGTGATAGTTATTGGTTTTCACTGGATCGCCAGAATGCCTTAACCACTGCAACTTATAGAATACAGACAAGGCTAACCTTGAGCATATTTCTTTGGTGGAAAAGCAGGATATACGTCATAAACAAAGTAATCATGATGTGCAACCCAGTGGATGAAGTTTGGATGTCATGAAAGGAGAGCAATTTGTTCTTTATGATTTATAGGCATTCAAATATCTCGACCAGCTTTGAGCAAGGAACCTTGACTTAGCAAAGGGCCACTAGTGTTCTGCCCCTGGATGCAAAATGTCTTAGTCTGGCCAAAGCATTCCACCAAGAAGTAAAATAGGCAAGCTGTAACAGCCTTTTTTTCTGTGCAAGATTTATCACGTTTATACAGGCAAATGTATAAGATGAACGAATCGCATTGGAGCTGTATCTTCATGTTGTAGTGTAGGTAACATCAGACAGTATTTTTTTAAAGCAAACAACAATGTTCTGGAATTCCGTTTCCTGATCCTACAAATGCTTGCTAAATCTTCTAGTATCTGAAGGGAGAAACTTCAATCTCTTAGGCCTTGTCAGTCAGCACTATAAAACTTTTCACAGTCCATAAATTAAACAGCCATAAGCACAAAGCAGCAGAAGAGCTCAGAGGCCCAGCACACAAACGAATCTGCAAGCAAGGGATGCTTGCAATATTTTCATCAAGGAATTTGGGGAATGAATTTCCACTGAGCTAGGACATTAGCCATGGTGATGATGTGTAACGTTTGTTTTAATCTATTATCACTTGCAGAGGAAAGAGGAAATATGGGACAGACCAGATGGTAATCTGGTCTGTACACACACAGAAGGGAATCTTTGTATTTCCTGCAATTGTTAGCAAAGGACGAAGACTGTGCTACTGAGCGTGGGCATTATTATGCATGCTAATAACCATATTCAAGTGTTGCTGTTAGGCAACTGTAGTTTACAACAGCGTTCAGGTGGTTGCACATTAATCTCGTGAATTATTCTAGCAGAAAACTCATGCTGTTAGCAAATGTTTTGCAATAATGGTTACTAGATGCAATGCAATTTCCTCTGATTAGATTTGACTTGTGATTCCATAACCTTTTGTTAAATCCCATACATTGATAAAAAATCCCACCCAATTAAAAATAGCATTTGTTATTATTCACTTTTGACTAAGGAGATTTTCATGCCACGTAAAACTGATCTGGTGTTCTGGCAGCTACCTTGATTTCAGGAGGCCCTAGCAGGCAGTGTGTTTGTGCGTGTTTGTGTGTGTGCCGCACACATGTGCCCAGAGGGGCTTTTTACGTTGGTGACTGTGAAGCAGAAAGGAAGTCTTTGCTATGGGTCAGCAAAGGGAGAGGCACACACGCTTGTGACATACTATTTAAAAACAGTTTGGTGTGAAATTAAAACAACTTTTTTTCTATTTAATTAAAAAGAGAAAAATCCCATCAGTCCATCACTATTGTATTCAACAGCCTAACCAAGTCAGTCCAACCATATTCCTCCACAGCTCTGATGTTATAGATCTGCAGTGTAAATGCCTGCAGCTGCTGTCAAAACTGGCAGCGGGCTTTGGACTGGTTGTTGGGTCTGGTATTCCCCTTCCAGCCAGCTATTCTTCCAGAAAGAGAATAATTCACGGTCGCACCAGTAGTTATGTACCAAAGAGGAATTTTGTCCTGTGTTTCCCATTGCCATAGTAGTAACTCCTATAGTGGTTACTATTATTGGGTGGGAGTAAGAAGGAAGAAGGGGGCGTGGTGGCTCAGTGGTTAAGACACCAGGCTTGTTGATCGGAAGGTCAGCGGTTTGAGACTCGAGCGCCGCGTGACGGAGTGAGCTCCCGCACTCGCCCCAGCTCTTGCCAACCTAGCAATTTGAAAGCATGCAAATGCAAGTAGATGAATAGGTACCATTTCGGTGGGAAGGTTCTGTGCGTGTCATGCTGGCCGCATGACCGTGGAAGAGTCTTCGGACAACGCTGGCTCTTCGGCTAAGAAACGGAGATGAGCACTGGCCCCTAGAGTCCGACACGACCGCACAAATGTGCGGGGGGAACCTTAAGAAGGAAGAAGTAAAGCTGGAATGGTGGTCAGAGGAAAGACACCAGTGTGGAAATGTTGATACTGAGAATCAGTTCTAAACCTCAATCTATGAACTACATTGCCAGGGGTATAGTTCATACAATTCCAAAAGACCTGCAAAGTCTACTAATAAAAGTCAAGGAGCAGAGTAAAAAAGTGAGACTAAAATTAAATATGAAGAAGATCAAGCTAATGACAACTGGTACAACAACCAGCCTTAGAATTGACAATGGAGTTATTGAAGTGGTAGATAGCTTCTGCCTTTTAGGATCAACCATAAACAGTAAAGGAACAAGCAGCCAAGAAATATACCTCAGACTAGCACTTGGTAGAGCAGCCATGAAGGCCTTAGAAAAGATATTCTGATGCTGTGATGTGTCAATACCTATAAAGATCAGAATCGTGCAAGCAATGGTATTCCCCATGACTCTATGTAAGGGAAAGTTGAACTTTGAAGGAAGAGAATTGACACTTTTGAACTTTGGTGTTGGACAAAACTCCTGACAATACCATTGACAAGCAAGAAAACAAACCAATGGATCATCAAACAAATCAACCCAGAGTTCTCACTCAAAGCACAAATGACTAGACTCAAGTTATCCTACTTTGGACACATTATGTGAAGACCTAGCTCTCTAGAGAAGGCTCTAATGCTGGGAGAGTTGGGAAGAAAGAGAAGAGGACCTGCAGCAGCAGAGTGGATGGACTCAGGTACAGCGATGATGGGTGCACCATTGGAAGACCTGAAAGACCAGGCTAGGGACAGATTGTCGTGGAGAAAAATCTATCTATGTGGTTGCTAAGAATCAACACTGACTTGATGGCACATAATCAATCAATCAATCAATCAATCAGTTCATACAATTAAGCTACAAATTTGGACAAACATTTAATTGTGGAAAAATGACTCATTGGTTGCCCTTGACCTACCTTGAGAACACTGCAGAGGATACAGCTGCAACGCAGCTGGACAGCTCAGTCAACAACCCAGTGATGCTGAAATGCTAGGAAGAAGGAACTTCCACCCCTAATGCCAGGAATCATGACTGTTCCTGATACAGAAAAGAGGGAAGACATTGCCATGCCACCACCATCTCTACTTCTTCTTTATCCCTTGCAAACACTCTGAAGGAGACCTGTGATTACCTTCATTTGTGACAGCCTTAAAACAGAGAGGCGCCTGAAACAGGATTCTGAAGTTCTAGAGGAGAGCAGAGGGAGAGAGCAATCCATGTGTTCAGTCCAGGATCAAGGAGCCAGGGTGTGGCAAAAAGACCACCCACCAGCTCCACATTGCTGTAGTGATTCAAACAGCTTTGCTTACTTCAAATAAACCAGGGCAGATCCAGAAATAAACCAACTCAGTTCCCCAAACCAGGCAACATCATGAGCTCAGATGGATCTTGAGTTGATTCTGAACTGGTACAGAGCCATCATGTAGAAATGATCGGAGCTTCAGCCATTTAGGGCCAGACTTCCACAGTGTAATGTCCTCCAGATCCATTCAGCTTCAATTCTATTATTTCTAGCCAGCCCAGCATCGGTTGAACTGACTGAGCATTGTAGGGCTTGAAATATAATGTCTAAAGATTGATTTCATCATGAAACCACTGAGGTGCACTTCTTCCCAAGATTCAACTCTATTTCCTGTGGACTGATTGGAGCCAAATGGTTCTGATCACAGTACATCTGATAATCACCTCACCAGGGTATCACTCCCAACTGCTTTTTGTGAATGGTCACTAGCTATCAGTAATTATAAGAGCAGCTCCCACATTCCATGTCTGACATTTTATTTTCTCTTTTACAGTCCCCACTCCTCAGGGGTGCAATATATTCCCATCTCAGAATAATGCTCATATTTATGATGAAGTGGACTATGAAATCTATGAAGATTTATGCCATCATAAATTAATATCTAAGATGTCCAAAGACTTTTGCTGCTTGTACTTCAAAGGGACTGCATGGAAGGGAGAGTCCCTGACTATTATAATTGTTGTATAACCTGCCGCAGTTGCTTAGTTGCATGGCCAACCTTCATCTCCAGCATCAATACAAGTCATACTCAAGCACAAGATGCCCCAGTGGACCTGCTTCTGATGACTACTAGGGGCTGGGTTGGGGAGCTGGCATGATCATTATCAACCCTGCCTTGGGTCTAGCATCCCTGGGGAATATTGGGGGAATTAAAATGGTAGTTTGACAGAGTATCCTGTCTTCCAAAGAACTTGGAGGGACTTGAAGTCTTTAGTTTAACTTATCAGCATCTCTTGGTAGAGTGGGGGCAAGAAATAAGAACTGTATACCATATTAGGGGAGCGCGATGGCTCAGCGGGTAAGACGCCAGGCTTGTCGATCGGAAGGTCGCAAGTTCGGAGGTTTGAATCCCTAGCCCCGCGTGACGGAGTGAGCTCCCACACTAGCTCCAGCTCTTGCCAACCTAGCAATTTGAAAGCATGCAAATGCAAGTAGATGAATAGGCACCACTTTGGTGGGTAGGTAACAGCGTTCCGCGTGTGTCATGCGGCCACATGACCGCGGAAGCATCTTCGGACAACGCTGGCTCTTCGGCTAACAAACGGAGATGAGCACCGGCCCCTAGAGTCGGACACGACTGTGCGGGGGAACCTTTACCTTTTTATACCATATTAGGGGGAAAGGAACACTTTTCCCCCTAATATGGTAAGTCCAGAGGGCCTAAGGAAGAAAGATGACTGCAAGAAGACTCCAAAACATGCTTTGGTTTAAGAACTTAATATAAGTCTTGTCACCAAAGCCCATTGCCAAAAAGTGTTTGTTTTTTCAAGGTCTGTGTCTCATCAGGAAGGGAGTCTTAACACTGATGGAGAGGGGAAGAGGAGAGGAAAAAGTGCTTAAATGGCTTCTTAAGAGAAAAGGAAGCATGATAACTGAATTAGCTGCAAACAACTGTGACCTACTAAAGGTTGACAACATTAATACCATCGTTAGCTCTGTTGTTCATTTATGAGAACTTTAAAAAGATATTGTATGAAGTAGTTATGGCACTCTTATGGAATATGTATTATTATTCTCAACCTTTGGCAAGTTAAAAAAACTTGCACTGGCAAAGCCTGTGAAGTGCTTTCTTCCTGAACCTTGTTAACTTTCCATCAATTACGCTGGTAAATGCCTGTCATATTAGGAGTTGAAGCCCTTGGGCCATTCCATTGACAGATTTCTGTATCTCACAATATATTTGCTTTTCCTTTTGATCCCATTATTTATGGTAGTCTTCAAAAGAGAAAAATGCCCCAACTTTGTAGAACACCGCAGAGACAGGAAGCTTTTACTATGGATTCTGTGTCGAACAAGAACACCCTTTCTTGCCTGTGAGTATTATTTAGTCCCTCTCGTGACCTATTTGGTCAGGGACCGGCAGTATTAGAGGGCTGTTTTTGTCCTCTGCCACCTCCTTTGAGCTTCTTTCTCCTGGTGCTTCTCTAGTTCCACCTTTCAAGTCTTGCAAGGCAGTGTCACTAAAATGCTACTTTCTCCACCCCTGAACAAGGCCTGAGACTGGTCCAAGGCTATGCCTTTGTACCTGCCAGAGCCACAGAAGAAGTAATGAAGGTCTTCACACCCCAATAAAGCAGCAGGAGGACATGGCCAGAGAGGGGAAAGAGCTTCATTTGCCCATAACGAGCTGGATCGTCTCCTGCACCCTCAAGGGCCTCTGCGCTTTCTGCCTTTTCATTCTTCCCTTGACATCTTTCCTCAAAACTCCTCTTAATTCTCAGCCTTTGATGTGTCAACGGATGTGTCCATTGTGTATTCTCCCTGCCTCCCTTCCAGCATTTTATGCAGTAAAATACAGGTAAAATCTTCCACTTATATCTTTCCTGTGTTTTCCAGCTACTGCTTCCGTCGTTTTTTTGCTGTTTCCCTCTGACTGGAGGCACTTGAAGCCTCAGTATGCATGACTTAAATATTTGGCCTCTCTTTCACCCAGATCCAGATTCTTTCCTGCGTGATTTCCTTGTGTCAGCTCCTGTATGTATGTTTGTATGTATGTATGTATGTATGTATGTATGTATGTATGTGTATATACAGTATGTGTGTGTGTGTGTGTGTGTGTGTGTGTGTATATATATATATATATATATATACACACACACACACACACACACACATACACACACACACACACACACATATATATACATTCTTTCTTCCTTTACATTTGTTTGTATTAGTTTTTATCATTCATTCATTCATTCATTCATTCATTCATTCATTCATATATATATATATATATATATATATATATATATATGAATGATAAAAACTAATACAAACAAATGTAAAGGAAGAAAGAAAAAAGAAAAAGGAAGAAATCAAAGAGAGCTAAAAGTGCAAGAAAAGAAAAAAAGTAAAGGAAAAATAGAAAAAAAAGATACAAAGATACAAAGAAGTGGCTTCTGATATTCTTCATAGCAGTTATAAGTACAATTATATTTTAACCTCTCTCTCTCTAAAGTGACATCATGATTCTCTTTTTTCTATAATCTATCCTGTCTAATCATAAAAGCCATAAATGACAAGTTCATTTTTTTTTCATTTTTACGCAAAAAGTCTATCAGGGGTTTCCAGTCATCAATAAATGTAGATAATGTCTTTTCTCTAATCAAAGAAGTCAGTTTATCCATCTCAGCAAGATCTGTCAATTTCACCAACCATTCCTCCATAGTGGGTAGTGTCGAATCTTTCCATCTTTGTGCCTATAATAATCTTGCTGCAGTAATCATATATTGAAATAATCTTCTGTGACTTTCTGCTCTATCATATTCATTCAAGGATCAACTGCGACATTGTGTAAAGACTTAACAAGGAAACAGGCCAAGACCAATGTTGACACTATTAATCAGGTTTTAAATAATAATTCAGTCTTCCTATATTTAAGAAAATAGGAATCAGCTCCATAATTTCATCCTAATGAAAAGCCATCTACTCACCAAAGGACTTCATCTTCTGTTCCTTCTCTGCCATTATATTGATGTTCCTCACACCAAGCCAGCTGCACGAAATAATTTGGTTTCTCAAGCAAGAGCTTTATTTACTATATATGCTATATTTACTATATGTTATAATTATAATATAATGATTCAGTTGGTGCTGCGCTAGAATTAGCTGTTGATGATGATGGTGATGATGATGATGATGATGATGATGATGATGATTAGCCTGAATCAATCCTGCAGTCGACTGATCCATGATGATGATGATATCTCTTCCCCTCTATTGTATAAATGGACAAATGCAGTAACTTCCGAAGAATTAAAAAGGCAGTGAAACACAATCATTGATTTAATAATGAAAAGAATAATGCCAGCATGGGAGATTTAAAAGGCAGATATCCCCATATTCCACTTTTGCTCATTCATGTTCTATTAAAATGTTTTCCTTCTTTCTAAAGTGGAGGAAAATCTGCCTTTCCCTCCATGATGGGTTTTCACTTTTTACTTTTGCATAATTAAATTACTCCTTTGGGTTGTACGCCTGCCTAGCTCTTGAAGCATTAATCAAAGAGAATATTTGTATCTCAGGGTTGAACTGTGGAGTTCAACTTGGTGCTCTCTGAGCCTTGTTGTTTTCTTGCAGACGTTTCATTGCCAGACTGGGCAACATCTTCAGTGTGAAAAGGGAGTGGGACTTGCTCTCTGTTTATACACCTCCACCAACAGAAGCAGGACAAGCCATGGAAAACAACAAGGCTCACAGAGCACCAAGGACTCCACAGTCTTGAAGCATTTTCAGGGCTTCTTCCTGAAGTATCGCCCAGTCCCTGTGCCAGGATCGCCTAAGAGGCTCTGCTTCGGGTACTACCAGTGCAGTACTATCTGGTTTGCCTGGGTGAGGGGGGGGCTAAGAGGGGGAGCAGCCTGATTAAGCCCACTGTCCCATTTTACTTTTACAGGCATTTGCAGACTAACAACTGCTACAGGGTGCCTTTTGGACTGCCATTTAACATGATCTTTGTTTTAAGCCATGAACTGTTAGGGCTTTCTTTTATGGGAGTTCATTGTTTAAACCAACTGCAGTACTATCAGATTGCTTTTATTGTTTCTGCAGACTGCTCTGGGCTGCTTTGGGAGAAGGAATGGTATGATATTATATGTATGCATGCATGCATGCATGGATCACACCCAAATTGCTTTTTATGAAAAAGATTCTTGAGGTCTCATCTTTTCATTGAATAATGGATGAGGAATTGCCAGGCACATGCTGAGAAATTTGCTACTAGCCAGCCTGTAATTTTCTCTATGATGGTGCTTCATCATGCACACTGTTAAAAGTAGGACTTCTGACCATTCAATAGCACTGGAGACACTTCCCAAGCAAGCAGCATTGCTGCAGGCACATGGGTGAAAACTGCCAAGAGCCTTGGGTCTGAAACATCCTGGTGGGGTACAAAGCGTGCCATGAATGGAGGACTGAGATTTCATGGTAGCTTCTGTCGGAAGAAGGAGGAGGCTGATTTTCATCAATTGCTCCGCCATCATTTCCAGCCAAATCTCCACTGTCCCGGAAAGTCCTCCAGGCCCACAGAGCAGTTTTTTCAGGGCCTAGTGAAAAGTTTCTTTTTCCCATTGCCTCCCAAGGTAGCATTTTGTGACAGCTGTTCTTCTCCCTATCTTAGAGCCTTCCCTCACTCCCACGTAACTTGATGCAACACAGACTCGCCCCAGCAACCTCTTTTTTCTGCTGTGTCCTCAGAATGCTGTTTTCCTCTGATCCCAAGCCCAAACCTGAGATAGTCTGAAGTCGTCCTTAGCTGTACCTGGGTTAAAGTAGTGTTTTACTGCTTATATTGATACAGGTTCTGCCAGGGACTCAACGTGATGGGCATCATTGACCGTTCTGTCACTGGCACCCCTAGAGGGTGGGATCAACCTGGCACTTATTGGTGTAGGCATGTCCCCTTTCCTGTACTCACCAGGTTTCTGAGCTGATCCTCAGCTCAGAGACTTGGGGCAGGCTGGACAGCAGCTGAACTACAATGGTAGCAAAGGGCTGCACAGTGAAGTGGGAGAGATGGGTGGCTCTCTCTTTGGCTGCTTCTTGAAGCAACGTTCCCCACACCTATCAACTGTGGTTTTGGCTGTTTCTGAACATAGATTTAGTGCTTGTCAGGGGAAGCAGAGAGGAGGGCGGAGCACTGGATAAGAAGCGAGCACGCAGCTCAGAGAGCCTAGCCTATTTCCCCAAACGTCAGAAGAAAGCTCCACCCTAGGTTGAGCTGATATACTTGGGAATCTTCAGGCACTGTTAGTTTAGCAGGATTTCTGCTTGTAGGTATGCAATAAACACTAGAGACTAGATTCCAGGCCTCGGCGTGTTATTTCTGCATCTGCACACGACATCAATCCTGCTAAACCAAAACTCCCATCGGAAGAGGGAGGAACACATAAACCAGGAGAATGGCTTCTCAGACACAGGAATTGCAGCAGGCCTTTTGCAGCCCCTGCCCACACCCCCCCAACCTTGGGACACTGTCTCCATGGATTTTATCACTGACTTGCCACAGGCACAGGGTTTCACTTCCATCCTGGTGGTGGTAGACTGCTTTACGAAAATGGCGCACTTCATTCCCTGCAAGGGCCTACCAACAGCACAAGTTACAGCACAGCTCTTTTTGGACAATGTCTTCCGATATAGAGGTATGGTTAACCACTTAATCTCAGATCGCGGTTCGCAATTTACTTCCAGGTTCTGGGGGGCGCTTTTCCAGACATTGGGGGTCAAAATACACTTGTCCTCTGCGAATCATCCTTCCAGTAATGGCGAAGCAGAGAAAACTAACCAGTTATTGCAGCAATATCTCAGATGTTACATTAACTACCGGCAGGACAATTGGCCAGAACTTCTCCCCATGGCAGAGTTCGCTTACAACAATGCAGTTCATTCCTCAACCAAGATGTCCCCTTTCCAGGCTCTCTATGGCACAAACCCGAGAGTGTTGCCCCTTTCCTCACAACAAACAGCTGTGCCTGCAGCCACGGATTTCCTGGCAGAAAGACAGGCAGCCCATCACCTGTTAGCAGAGCAGCTAGAGCTGGCAAAGGCAGCCTATAAACGGAACGCAGATGAACGCAGACAGGAAGGACCCCCCATATCACCAGGAGACAAGGTCTGGCTCTCTACTAAGTTTCTGCCCACTAACAGACCTTGCAAGAAGCTGGACTCTAAGTTTATTGGCCCTTTTCAAGTGATACAGCAAATAAACCCTGTGGCTTATCGGTTACAGCTTCCACATTCCATGAGGATTCACCCGGTGTTTCACAAGTCCTTGTTAGTCAAATATTCCCCTCCAAGTGCCTTGCGGTCGCAGACCCCCCCCCCCCACCTCCAGTACTGGCCCAAGGGGAACCGGAGTACGAAGTGCAAGAGATTTTGGACTCCAGAAGGAGGGGCAGGGGGATTCAGTATTTAATACACTGGAAGGGGTATTCTCAGACAGAGCGCTCCTGGGAAAATGCCAAAGATGTCCATGCACCCTTCCTAGTGCATAGGTTTCATCAGATTTTCCCTCACAAGCCACGGCCAGCGCGACTCCCAGAGCTACAGCCCCCGGCTGAAGACGAGGAAGCCGACCAGCCGGAGGATTTCGTGAGTTGCCAGCAACCATTCCTGCTCCCCCCGTCAGACCCAGCGAGGGGGGAGGAGGAGGATTCGCATCCTTCCACCTCTGGTTGCCAGCTCCCAGGAGGGGGGAGGGAGAACCTTTCTAACGATTTAGCTGTTTTTCAGGAGACGCCAGCTGCACCCGGACTATCAGATCAAACAGAGAGACGCGAGCCTTCCCCCGACATTCCTTTCCTGGCTGACCTCCCTTCACTGCCCAGCTCCCAGGAAGAAGAGCAGATAGACACTTTTTCACACGGGATCCTGCCCGGCACCAAGGACGAACGGGGGGAGGGAGTTGCTATGGAGTTTTTGGATGGGGAGGGGGGGTGTCAGGGGAAGCAGAGAGGAGGGCGGAGCACTGGATAAGAAGCGAGCACGCAGCTCAGAGAGCCTAGCCTATTTCCCCAAACGTCAGAAGAAAGCTCCGCCCTAGGTTGAGCTGATATACTTGGGAATCTTCAGGCACTGTTAGTTTAGCAGGATTTCTGCTTGTAGGTATGCAATAAACACTAGAGACTAGATTCCTGGCCTCGGCGTGTTATTTCTGCATCTACACACGACAGTGCTCTTCTAAAATGGCTCTAAACCCATGTCTAAAAAGAGCCTGACCCTCAGTTGATGTCAGTTAATAGTTGGGCTCCTTTGGAATTGACTTATGCAAAACACTTGCACAAAAACAAAGCAAGCGTTGAGAAATGTCTAAACCTGCTGGGCTGGCCATCAGTCAAAGATCACCCCATTCACCAGCCCTGCCTCATTCCACATTATGGAGAGGGACTGGTGGATGAGTTCCAATTGTCTGATGATGTTTGGTAGGAAGGAAAGGAAACTGCGTTGGGGCAATCCACTAATCACTCTCCTTAATGTGCCCTGTATATTGTAAATAATACAGCACTATTTGCCAGCATTGTCCTTGTGGCAGAATAGGAATTGCCAGTGGTATAGTTGGGCTGGTATAGTTTTCTGCCAGCTCAAGGACTGGTAGATCTCACTTTAACTCAGCCATAAGAAAATGCCCCTATTTAACTTCCCTAGCCTGCGTTCCCTCAATGGAGGTGATGAACCCATTCATCATAAACTTGAATAAAAAGCTGGGGGCAGTTCAAAAAATGGAATAATGGCTCTGAACATATACAAGGTGCTCTTCACTCACTGCATATTTTTTAAAAAATGGTTTTTAAAAGGTAGCTCAGTTTTTAACATGTTTGAACACATCCTTTTCTGAATAAGAATGTTGTGAAATAAATTTGGTGCTATGTGTCATATATACCATTTCTATGAACTTTGGATGTTTTGAACGTGGCATAGTGCCAGATTCACACTGGCCATATGAAGATTTTCTGGCATCCTCCAGAATGGCTCTCATTGTTGCATAATGAGTAATGCACATATTTTATTAGGTTTTGCTGTTAGAAATCCTAATTATTTACATATTATCAGTCCTTAGCTTAACAGGTACTTCTGAACAACTATCTTCAAATCTGGCACCAAAAAACCCACATGTAGGAAGCAATAAGAAAGAAAATGCTGAACCTAAAGAAAAGGATATGTCAGATCTGTATAAATCAATAGCTTCTGTGAGAATATAAAGACATTGCTGGCAATTTCTTAGAAGCACACAAACATCCTAATGATTTAATATAACTATACCACTATACAAGCATTCAAAAGCAAAGTTATGAAAACAACACTTGCCAATGTTTGCCGCTGATGTACTCAGTCTCTAATTTTAATAAGCAATAAAGGTATACAGGCACTGTGGAAACCCAGGACTTCTGAGGATGATCTTTCCAAGCAATTATCATACATTATTGCACATACATTTCATATGTTTCCAGATGCTCTCAAATGCCAGGAAGAAATTTGGAATATGTCTTGCTAACAAGAGGTAGTGATCCACTTTTGACTAACCAAATAGACACTTGTGTCTGCATACAGAAGCTGTCCATTTAGGCAACAAGGTTTGTTCTATAACAATGCAGATCCATGTCTATAGGACGTGTTCCAGGTCATAGCTATTACTGCATCTTAGAACAGTATCCACCTGCAGCACAAACTGATAAGATTGCAATGCGAGGTTTTCCCTGACTCCTATCAGCCTGGTGCTGCTTTGTTCCTAGGTGTGTCTAAAGGTATGTCCTAGAGGCTCTTTCTCCCATAACCTAAGAACCTCTTTTATTTATTTTTTTATTTATTTTCTTTAATTTCTATCCCACCTTTATTATTTTTATAAATAACTCAAGGCAGCAAACATACCAAATACTCCTTCCACCTCCTATTTTCCCCACAACAACCACCCTGTGAGATGGGTTGGGCTGAGAGGGAGTGACTGGCCCAAGGTCACCCAGCCGCTTTCACGCCTAAGGCGGTACTAGAACTCTCGGTCTCCTGGTTTGCTATTGGCTCCTTCCTAGGGCTGACAGAGAATGGGACTGGCCCAAGGTCACCCAGCCGGCTTTCACGCCTAAGGCAGGACTAGAACTCTCGGTCTCCTGGTTTCTAGCCCGCAATGGCCTCTTGTAGGATGGGTCCAAATTGCCACTGCTTCTTGCAGACATTGAGGACATACAGCCTAACATTTTCCCCTAAATCATCTTGGACTGTGCATTGTTCTTAAAGAATGAAATTATGAAGTAAAGTGTATTATAAAGTACTTCTCTTGTCTTTCTTTGACTACTGAGCAATGGAGGCCTCTTCCTGCATACCTGGCATTATATTTGTGGGAAGTACTGTTTGTTAGTTATAGCTTCTGGCCCATTGTTTTGAGAAAACTGTAGCTATTAGGCAGAATTTATCAGCAGTTTTTACAGTCTGTTCATAAAGTATAGTTCTGTTTGAGCCTCTGTGTGTTACTTCCATTCTTCCTACCACCATACACAGCATTAAAGAGAAGTATTTGCGCCCCTAGTGCCAGCTGTCCTCACAGTTGAAAGCAAAACCCCTGTGCTTGTTTGAATTTTGAGAAAGTTTAGCACTACACAGGCCTCCCTTGGCACTCTTCCAAGAACACCTTTTGGGGGGGGGGGAACCCCCAACAAGCTTATTCTTCTTATGCTACGTGTTTAAAAACAGCACCTTTGGCACTGGGGAAAAATAGCTTTGCCATAATCATCATTCCCACGTTGACTCTATGAGAAACAACCACATACAAACAGCCTAAAGATGTGACACTAGTGAAACACTTGAACCTGCATAATAATCCATTTAGGAAATAAATATCTGCTAAGAAGCTAAACATGGTCTCTGTAGCATTTTTCAGTAATGTAATCAGATAAAAAAGTTAATTTATGAATGTAAGGTTTGTAAGTAAGGAACATGAGTTTTAAAAAAAGTCCCAGTCTGGAATTTCTGAGCTCACTGGGAGTTCAGTCCAAATTATTTTAAAGTCCAAGCTTAGTCGATCATCATTCCATCCCAGTTTTGCCAGGCACTCTCACAGTTATAGCATCTACCCCGTTCCCTTTCCTGCTGAAGGTTCTCTCTTGTGGAGAAACTCCTGAGGCGATTATTTGCAATATTCTAAGTACAATATTACAATATAAATATAAATATAATATAATATAATATATTATAATATTTATAATATAAATATATAATATATATTTATTATATATTTATTTATTTATTTATATTTATTATATTTATATTTATTATATTTATTTATAAATATTTATATATATATATATATATATTTAAATATAATATTAATATAATATAAAATAGTACAATTTGCAATATTCTAAGTACAAAGAGCTCTGGCTCCAGACCCCAGGAACGCCACTTCCAGCCTCTGCTGCCTCCTTTCTTCTGATACTTTTGGCCCCGTTCCCCAGGTCTCCATTGCCTCTCTCTCCAAAGCCTCCAGCTGAGCTGCTGGCAGCTCAGTCTCCACTCCTGCCTCTGTCTCTGCTGTGGCTCTCTGGCTCTCCGGGTTCTCCATGCTCCAGGAGCAGCTCCAAATGCTTCCAGGGTTTCCTGGGCACCAGCGAGAGCCATGACAACCAACACCAACACCCTTGCTGACTGACCTGCAGCCACTAACCACTAGCCACCACCAAACACATAAACCACGTAAAATCTACCATAACATCTACTAACAAAATATGAGCCCCTCACAATTACAAAAAGAGTCCCCCTTCGGGGGAGATGGGTGGTGATAGAAATTGGAAAAATAAATAAATAAATAAAATTACATCTACTTCTGGATTCCATCGCTGAACCTCTTGATTATAGACCACCGTTTCTCAACCTTGGCAACTTCAAGATGTGTGGACTTCGACTCCTGCTGGCTGGGGAATTCTGGGAGTTGAAGTCCACACACTTTTAAGTTGCCAAGGTTGAGAAATACTGTTATAGATATTAAAGGAACATGTTATTTTCCCAGGGCTTTCTACTTTTTCCTGTGCTTTCCTGGAAAAAAAAATCCAGCAATGCACTGTTTTACTTTTTTCTAGCCAACTGAGCTTTTACCCTTAGCTTTCAAATAGCTCAAATCCCCCACAGACTATTTTGGGAAGTGAAGCCCTTCTACCTCGGGTGGTTGGAAAAACAGTAAAAAAAGGTGCACCACTGGCTTTTTTTTTAAGTGTGGGGAAGCACAGAGAAAAGTAGAAAGTTCAGGGAAAGAAAAAAAGTAATTAAAAAACATCTGCCACCAACCTTCCATTTGCAGAGTAAGAGTTATAGCCATTATGCTATGATAGTACTCATGGTAAGGATGGGTCTAAAAGACATTAGAAGGAAACAGAGCAGTAAGAAAGGATTTATGTCTGTATGTGTTTTGTGTATGTGTGTGTGTGTGTGTGTGCTAAATGCACATGGATGCAGGTACAACAAGTACCTTTAAAAAGCACAATCCACACATTTAAAAATATGGATGTCCAGGAAGATTCACTCACAGGAAGAAAAGAGATGGGTAATTGCTTTCCTGGAAGAGAAAGTTGGGAAGGCACAGCAGCAGGAGAATTGTCCAATGGGAGGATGTGGTAGCCTACAGACCAGACTGAATATTTTGTAAGCTGTTGCCAAAGTATCTCAGTCCAGACAGGATTTTCTTGAATTGGCTTAGAGTCACCCCCAGGCCAAGAATAGGGCAGGACTAGCTTGACAAGCGGGTAGCCATATAAATTGAAAATTAATAAAAATTTTAAAAAGGTAACTGTGGATATACCGCTAATCAGGGCTATTGCTAAGCTAGTTCTTTGTTTCACAGCATAAGTTAAAGTTTGAGAGCAGAGGTCTCCTAATATCATAATTAGATACTGAGACCAGGAACTTAGATTGGCCCTGAGTGAGCTCCATTTGAGCACAAGCTGAATTTAGCCCAAATTTGTGCATGTAAGTGAGCCTTTTTAAAAAATAAGTTCAATCAAAGTAGCTTGTTTATCCTGACTTTAAAAAAAACTGATTGAAAATATCACATGTATTTCAGGAAGTTACATATACGTGATAGAAGGTTGTAGCAACATCAAGAAAATCAACAGTAGTAGTTATATATCAATGTCTCATATCAGATGTAGTTTATTTATTTATTTATTATTTGGATTTATCACCGCCCATATCTACCATGGCAGACTCTGGGCGGTTTACAATCACAATATAAAAAGTTAAAAACCTATACATGTAAAATATACTATAAAAATAAAAAAATAAAAAAAATAAAAATCCAAAAGATGGTATGTTCTTAAAAAGAGGATATTGCTAAGCTAACCACCCCCAGGAGGAACTATTATTTCCTTCGTTCCAGGCAAGGCAGCAGAACCAGGTCTTTAAAGACTTCCTGAAGGCCAGGAGCGAGGGTGCCCGACTCACCTCAGGGGGCAAGATATTCCACAGGGCGGGTGCTATCGCAGAGAAGGCACGCCTCCTGGACCCCGCTAGATGGAATTCTTTTATTGATGGGGCCTGAAGCATGCCCTCCCTGCATGATCGGGTGGGGCGGGTGGATGTAATCGGGATGAGACGGTCCCTCAGATACCCTGGTCCCATGCCATGTAGGGCTTTAGTTGGGAGTTATCTTCAGAATCTTATCTTCTTTCTTATAATAAAATACTATTAAGAAAGTAAACATTAAAGGACAGCTTTGGATGCTTTTCCAAAGTATAAGTTTACATCTGGGAGCAATTTAACTCCTTGTTTAGCTTTAATCAGAAAATAGTAATGAATGCAGTCTGGAATCCATTTGGATCATTAATGGAAAATTTGGTGGTTAAGCTTATGGCATTAAAGATGTTCTTAGTAATATTTAGGTGGTGATGAGGGATAGACAGATGCCATAAGTTTCTTCCAACAAAAACATTGCTGTAGCATAGATTTAATTTTGATCTTATAGTTGGTGGGTACATATAAAGTAGATGCAGGGGAGGAGTAATTTTTTAAAATGCTATTTAAATTGTCATGTAGCAAAAGAAGGCAATTTGAGACCCCACCACAGCATGTGACCCCCAAAGGCCTTGGCTGCACCCTCCTGAGGCATTTAAAAATTGTGTTACCAAGTATAAGTTGTAATATGTTGGAAGAAGAAATAAGTACTAAATAGAACACAGTGGCATTTGCAGACGGTGGGGGTGGGGTCAGGGTGTTGAATGACAAAAGTAGCAAATGTGACTCCTGGCTTGTTAGTCAAAGGCCAGCCCAGAAAAAGTTGTGTAACTTGTCATGCAATGACATTGTGTTTCTATTGTGCCCCACTCTGTGTTTTATTAAGAGGAATGGCAAAGTGTTATTCATCATCAGACTTCCAGCTCCAGCTTCAGAATATATTTGTTAACCTTTCCTTAATTGTTGCACATTTCCATTTGGATGGTATTGTTGTTCTGTGTTCACAATTTTAAGGAGTTCATGATTTAACATGAGCATTTTTAAAGCTTTCCCTGAATTACTTATTTTGCATTGCAACTGATTTTAATTGTTTGTAAAGTTTTATTTGAACTGCGTCCATTAGATTCAGGCTGTAGTTATTTGGACATCTTTCCCCCTAATATTAATTATTAGCTTCCTGGCCAGTTGGAAGCATTTTAATTATTTGGCTGCTTTTGGCAGGAGAAATGTACAAATATTCCATTTCCAATGGTTTTTAAAGCAAGCATTCAGCAACACTGCTAGGTTGAAGGGGTTGGGGGCAAGGTGTCCTATGGACTGTAGTCTATGTGGTTCCATGCACACTCTTGGGGGCTTCACACTAAGTTTCTCCCTTTCAGTCCCCCTCCCTCCCCTTATCAGGCAGTGCCCCCTCTCTCTGTGTGTGTGTGTGTGTGTGTGTGTTTGTGTGTGTGTGTGTGGTCTTCTTTTCTCATTTCTCCAAACAGCCATAAGAATGAGGAGGAGGAATAATAGAAAGAAGCAGAACAGGATCTCTGCTTATTTTTAATCTAATTTTAATGTGATGCTGAGTGTGGAGAGTCTCCAAAGCAGGGTTCTGCAATTGCACTTGGTGGACCTCATCAGCACCACTGGGTATTTTGTGGCTTCTCGGCATAGCCAACTATTCCTCCCTTTGGTCATGGCCGGCCCAGAATGGGTAGAGAAGACCCCATGGAGAACACCACATTTTCTTTGGGCAGACTCCAGCAGAGTGACCAAGCGGATAACCTCAACCAGCTCCTACGTGGGGGATTATTCAGCCAATTGCCAGCCTAAGGGCCTGATTTCTTTATTTTTATGATTCTATATTATACGTTTTCATGTTGTTAGCAGCCTGAATCTAATGGACGCCATCGTGGAAACTTTTTCATACAGTATGAAAAACAACAACAACAAAACCCAGAAATTAACCACTGAAACAAAGAACTCACTGGAGTACAAGGAAATATTCCAGGCCAAAGTTGGTATAACCTTGCGTGGGATAGACTTGTCTGGCCACGAAGTTTCCACGATGGCCTTCCTACATTTGGTTCAACCTTGGCAGAATGCTTTACATCCAGAATGTTACATAACACTGCAAAATGAAATATCAGAATGTGTCCTTTTATAACTACCATTCTTTTATGGTCCCAATTAATCCATTTCCCCTGCTAATGCTATTTATTTTATTTTATTATTTAAATTTATATGACCGCCCATATCCCCCAATCGGGGGACTCTGGGCAGCTTACAATAAAAAAAAATGCCTTTTCTCCCAGATAAAGAACAGCTACAAGCATTAGAGTGGCACCATAGTCCTCCCAGCTCTTCATCCTGAAAGGTTTAACTTCCTGTGTTTATATATATATCACTCTCAGACATTCAGAGTAGTGAGCATGGATTATACTTATCATATGAGAACCAGTGAATCAGGTTAGATCTAGAGAAAATGTATTGCCTAAGGCTATTCAGCTTCCTGGAAGAACTGAGATTTGAACTCAGAGTCTAGCCTCAAAATGAGACACAGTAGGCCTCGTATGTGTAGAGAGTAAGGAAGATGATCTTGATGGAGATATGCAGAAACTATTACTTAGGCAAAAGAGGCTGAAGTATTTTTTAAGTCCAGACGACAAGATAACATTTGGAAGTGATTCAGGCACACACCACCCTAATTCATTAGAGAATAAGAAGCAGGAGGACGTACAGCACAAGATTTGCAAGATTCTGATATTACAGGTGGTCCTCGTTTAACGACCACTTGTTCAGCAACAGTTCAAACTTACAATGGCGCTGAACGAGTGGTAGTTACAACCAAACCTCATACTTATGGCAATTGCAGCGCCCTGAAGTCACATGATAGCCATTTGCGACCTTCCCTGACAGCTTCCTACAAGCAAAGTCAATGGGGAAATTGGCAGAAAGTCGGAAGTCGCGATCACGTGAGGTCCCCCCTTAATGACCCACACAGTCCTCATTTAACAATGGCAACCGGGACTGCCAGAACTGCTGTTGCTAAGCAGCACGGTCATGTGGTTTTTCAACTTACAACTGCATCGCTAAACAATAGAGTTTCTGGTCCCAATTTGTGTTGTTAAATGAGGACTACCTGTATAGCCAAACTCAATAAAAGTAGTTTTAGCCTTCCTGTGGAGTTGATTTCCTGATCTGGTCTACCTGGTGGGGCTGACAGTATGTTCCTAATTTCCTGGTGTTAAAGTGCTCAACAACTTCCCTCCTGTGATAAAAGACATTTAGCTATTGGGGCCTTTTCTTTAAAGCCCTGAACCCTGTTCTATTAAAGCTGGTAATATTGTTATAATTGGGCCAACCGGGAGCCGCTAGTGTATAAATAGCACGTACCTAAAGCATGTTCAAACTTTTTCTAATATTTACCTCAGAAGTGTGGAGCAACTGAGAATTCATTTCTTTAAAAAATATTAAGAAACCCTGGAATGGATCCATTTTTTATCTGATGATCGCTGTTGTATCAAGTACTGCTCTGTGCAACAGTCATTCTGACTACTGAGGTAAAACGAAATGCAGTTAACTACAAGGAAGATAATCCTTCCTTTTCAGCAGGCACACTGAAGTGAAGCAAGTGGAGCGGTTGCATTTCACAATCAGCTGGACCCTGTGAATCTTGGAAGGCTTTCTTTCATTTTTTCTCCTGCTTGGAGTTCATGGCTGATCAAAAATGCAGGGGCATTTTTGATAAGGGGCGTGGTGGCTCAGTGGGTAAGACGCCAGGCTTGTCGATCGGAAGATTGCAAGTTCGGAGGTTCGAATCCCTAGTCCTGCGTGCGGAGTGAGCTCCCGCAGTAGCTCCAGCTCTTGCCAACCTAGCAATTCGAAAGCATGCAAATGCAAGTAGATTAATAGGTACCACTTCGGTGGGAAGGTAACAGCGTTCCGCGTGTGTCATGCCGGCCACATGACCGTGGAAGTGTCTTCGGACAACGCTGGCTCTTCGGCTAACAAACGGAGATGAGCACCGGCCCCTAGAGTCGGACACGACTGCACAAATGTGCGGGGGGAACCTTTATCTTTACCTTTACAAAAATGCAGATTTCTCAATATTATGTTCTAGGTGTGAGCCAAGGTAATTTTTTCTCTCTCTAAGGTTTTAAATGAATGATATTGAAAAAGGTGGAGACATCAGTTTTTATGTTTTAATGAAATGAAAAGTAAGCCCTCTGAAAAGGAGACTCTCTGCCATTATGATTAATCAGGAGTTCATTAAATGCAAGGACTTCGTGATGAAGAAACTGAAAGCTTTGTATTAAGGCTATGCAAAGTTTTGATTCAGACATTCAAGTCAAAGAAAATAAAATAAAATCTCCAGATCAGACAGTTTAGATCCCATCGTGAGTTTGGACATTTTTTTGAAATTATTCTCAAGCTTCAAGTAGATTTGCCAAATGAAAAAATCAGTTTGAATCCAACCAAGCTGATCTAAATACAATCAACAATTCAAATAAGAGGAGGGATCTACAAACACTGTTGCAAGTTTTTCTTGGCTATAGTTTAGAAAACTGCTTTTGTTTGATTGATTGATTCCCCCTCCTTTGGCTGCAATCAAATATACCCTGGCAGACAGACAGACAGACAGACAGACAGATTGATTGATCTGCCATCACGTTGATGTTGACTCTTGGTATCTATGTCGATAGATTTTCTCTTGGAGGATCTGTCCCAAACCTGATTCTTTAGGTCTTCCAAGGTGTACCCATCGCCACTGTATTTGAGTCCATCCACCTTGCTGGTGGTCATCCTCTTCTCTTTCCTTCCACCTTTCCTGGCATTATAGACCTCTGGACCTCTCCAGAGAGCTTTGCATAATGTGTCCAAAATATGATAATTTGAGCCTGGTCATTTGGGCCTCGATAGGATCTCTGGGTTGATTTGTTTGATGATCCATTTGTTTGTTTTGTTGGCTAGACAGGCAAATAGGTATTACTTAATATAATATAATGGGATATCTGAATAGACACATATATGACTGTACGCTTATTCTGCTTTGCATTATCACTCTCCTTAGTTTCCTTAATGTCTGAACTCACTATATATGGGAAGGGCGTAAACAATTCCCCAAAGGAATGCGCACTCTTTAACTTAAGCAGAATTTTAATAAATACTTACCACTTATAATTGATGTGCTCATGAAAGTCTTAAGGAATTTTAAACAGGCTAGGATATAATAGCCACCAACAGAATTGAGATAGAGTGAAACTATTACAGCTGAGCACAGTGAAACAGAGGTTTTAAATTGATGCTGTATATTATTCATTTTGACAACTGCAAACTTGCACAAAAGATAGCAGAGAGTCAGGAAGCATCAACTACAGAAGGTAATACTAATTTATTACTAATACAAAAACTGATCTGAAGTTAAGCACATACTACGTAGCCAGAATAAGAATGTAGTACTGCACTCCCCACGTAAACACATACTGTACCTGCAGCCTCCTTAATTTAATATGTGTTGTGTTAAGTTAGCACAGGTGGAATGCATTTGCTTTCAAATAAGAATCGTGCCACAGGCTGATTTCTCATCCATTTTTAATCTTAATATGTAACTAAGCACTAGATTAGCTTCTGAGGTCTACATTCTGTCCTGTTTCTGCAGCAACAGACTAGCCCCATTGGAAGTAAGATATTTCTCTAACTAGCCTAGAGATAAGCTCCTGGTTCGGGCTGGTAGGAACAGCTAGAATGCTGAGCACCTGCCCTGGAATTCCCAGGCAATTGCTGCTCTGCAGTGGCTTGACACTTCACAAAATGGCTGTCCTGTTAGGTGTGCTTAGCCCTAAAACCCTCGTTTCCCAGAATGCCAGTTTCCTCGAGCATCATAGGAGACTTCCAGCCATCCCAGCTTACATTGGTTTTCTTTTCCAAGCAATCAGATACATTTCCAGAAAAAGTGCCAGGCTGCAGCCGTCCATGTAAGGAGGTGATGTTGGGCCCAGAAACATACTTGTAAATGACAATTATATCCGAAGCTGATCTTTTGGTTTGCAACATGCCTATCTCCGTTTTATTTTAATGAAAAGAATCAAGAAAAAAGAAACCATGTTGGAGAGGCAGGGATCTTGGTAGGCACCAAAAGAGGTGTCCATGGGCACATTAGTGCCGATAATTTTAATGTTGTCTGATTTGACTGGTAGAGTCCTTTTTCAAATTCAGAGTGATTAAAACCGCTTTGCTGCCTGAGGGAAGGAACAAGATGACACACACAACTGCCGGATCTAGATGCTACCTGTATTAGCAGTTGAATCTTACTTCGATGCTTATGAAGAAATGCTTGTGCCACACAACCACTAGATGGCAGCAAAGAGATACAGAAAACTCTGCTTCGCTGCTGCCATCCTTTGGTCATCTGGATTTTTGTAGCCCTTATTATAGAAACAGGAATTCTGCTGGAAAAGAAAACCAAAACCAAGTACCCTACCACATTGAAAAAAGAACTGCAATCTCCAACAGTTTTTACGAAAAATGAAGCTGGACAGTGATGGGAAGCAGGAACTTAGTGTCATTGTGCCCACACTTCCAAGAATGCCTAACAGACAAAAAAGTCACTTCACTAGTGACAGCATTTTCTTGCTGTAAAACATGGCCTGACATATCTTCACATTGTTGTTGTTTATTCGTTCAGTCGTTTCCGACTCTTCGTGACTTCATGGACCAGTCCACGCCAGAGCTTTCTGTCGGCCGTCACCATCCCCAGCTCCCCAATGGTTGAGTCTGTCACCTCCAGAATATCATCCATCCATCTTGCCCTTGGTCGGCCCCTCTTCCTTTTGCCTTCCACTTTCCCTAGCATCAGCTTCTTCTCCAAGGTATCCTGTCTTCTCATTATGTGGCCAAAGTACTTGAGTTTTGCCTTTAATATCATTCCCTCAAGTGAGCAGTCTGGCTTTATTTCCTGGAGTATGGACTGGTTTGATCTTCTTGCAGTCCAAGGCACTCTCAGAATTTTCCTCCAACACCACAGTTCAAAAGCATCTATCTTCCTTCGCTCAGCCTTCCTTATGGTCCAGCTCTCACAGCCATAGGTTACTACAGGGAATACCATTGCTTTAACTATGCGGACCTTTGTTGTCAGTGTGATGTCTCTGCTCTTAACTATTTTATCAAGATTTGCCATTGCTCTCCTCCCAAGAAGTAGACGTCTTCTGATTTCCTGGCTGCAGTCAGCGTCTGCAGTAATCTTTGCGCCTAGAAATACAAAGTCTGTCACTGCCTCCACTTTTTCTCCCTCTATTTGCCAGTCATCAATCAAGCTCGTTGCCATAATCTTGGTTTTTTTGAGGTTTAACTGCAACCCAGCTTTTGCACTTTCTTCTTTCACCTTCGTCATAAGGCTCCTCAATTCCTCCTCGCTTTCAGCCATCAAAGTGGTATCATCTGCATATCTGAGATTGTTAATGTTTCTTCCAGCGATTTTAACTCCAGCCTTGGATTCCTCAAGCCCAGCATGTCGCATGATGTGTTCTGCGTACAGGTTGAATAGGTAGGGTGAGAGTATACAGCCCTGCCGTACTCCTTTCCCAATCTTAAACCAGTCCGTTGTTCCGTGCTCTGTTCTTACCGTTGCTACTTGGTCGTTATACAGATTCCTCAGGAGGCAGACAAGATGACTTGGTATCCCCATACCACCAAGAACTTGCCACAATTTGTTATGATCCACACAGTCAAAGGCTTTAGAATAGTCAATAAAACAGAAATAGATGTTTTTCTGAAATTCCCTGGCTTTCTCCATTATCCAGCGGATATTGGCAATTTGGTCTCTAGTTCCTCTGCCTTTTCTAAACCCAGCTTGTACATCTGGCAATTCTTGCTCCATGAATTGCTGGAGTCTACCTTGCAAGATCTTGAGCATTACCTTACTGGCATGTGAAATAAGTGCCACTGTTCGATAGTTTGAACATTCTTTAGTGCTTCCCTTTTTTGGTATGGGGATATAAGTTGATTTTTTCCAATCTGATGGCCATTCTTGTGTTTTCCAAATTTGCTGGCATATGGCATGCATCACCTTGACAGCATCATCTTGCAAGATTTTAAACAGTTCAGCTGGGATACCATCGTCTCCTGCTGCCTTGTTATTAGCAATGCTTCTTAAGGCCCATTCAACCTCACTCTTCAGGATGTCTGGCTCTAACTCACTGACCACACCGTCAAAGCTATCTCCAATATTATTATCCTTCCTATACAGATCTTCCATATATTCTTGCCACCTTTTCTTGATCTCTTCTGCTTCTGTTAGGTCCTTACCATCTTTGTTTTTGATCATACCCATTTTTGCCTGGAATTTACCTCCGATGTTTCTAATTTTCTGGAAGAGGTCTCTTGTCCTTCCTATTCTATTGTCTTCTTCCACTTCCGCACATTGCTTGTTTAAAAATAATTCTTTATCTCTTCTGGCTAACCTCTGGAATTTTGCATTTAATTGGGCATATCTCCCCCTATCACTGTTGCCTTTTGCTTTCCTTCTTTCTTGGGCTACTTCCAGTGTTTCAGCAGACAGCCATCTTGCCTTCTTGGTTTTCTTTTTCTTTGGGACGTTTTTTGTTGCCGCCTCCTGAACAATGTTGCGAACTTCTGTCCATAGTTCTTCTGGGACCCTATCTACTAAATCTAGTCCCTTAAATCTATTCTTCACCTCCAATGCATATTCCTTAGGAATATTAGTGAGCTCATATCTAACTGATCTGTGGGTCTTCCCTATTCTCTTTAGTCTGATTCTAAATTTTGCAATAAGAAGTTCATGATCTGAACTACAGTCAGCTCCAGGTCTTGTTTTTACCAACTGTATAGATGTCCGCCACCTTTGGATGCAAAGGATGTAGTCAATCTGATTTCGGTGTCGACCATCTGGTGCATTCCATGTATAAAGTCGTCTTTTAGGTTGTTGGAAGAGAGTGTTTGTTATGCACAGTGAGTTGTCTTGGCAAAATTGTATCAGCCTATGTCCTGCTTCATTTTGTTCTCCCAGACCATGCTTGCCTGTAATTCCAGGTGTCGTCTGACTACCCACCTTAGCATTCCAGTCTCCTGTAATGAAAATAACATCTCTTTTTGGTGTATTATCCAGTAGGTGCTGCAGATCCTCATGGAACTGATCTACTTCTGCTTCTTCAGCATCTGTGGTTGGGGCGTATAATTGGATCACTGTGATGTTAAATGGCTTACCCTGAATTCGAATTGAGATCATTCTATCGTTTTTTGGATTGTATCCAAGCACTGCTTTAGCCACTTTATTATTAATTATGAAGGCTACTCCATTTCTTCTGTGGTCCTCTTGTCCACAGTAGTAGATCTGGTGGTCATCTGATGTGAAGTGGCCCATCCCAGTCCATTTCAGTTCACTGACACCTAAAATGTCTATATTTAATCTTGACATCTCACCAATAACCACATCCAATTTGCCCTGGCTCATAGATCTTACATTCCAGGTTCCTATGGTGTGTTGATCTTTAGAACATCGGATTCGTCATTCACCACCAGCACCGTCGGCCGCTAGCCGTCCTTTCAGCTTTGAGCTAGCTGCGTCATCACATCTGGGGCTAGTTGAACATATCCTCTGTTCCTCCCCAGTAGCATTTTGACCATCTTCCGACCTGGGAGTCCCATATTCCGATGGTATACCGACATATCTTTGGTTGTACTGATCCATTTAGTTTTCATGGCAAGAATACTGGGGTGGGTTGCCATTACCTTCCCCAGGGATCGTATTTAGTCTGACCTCTCTGCCACGACCTTCCTGTCTTGGGTGTCCCTTCACGGTTTAGCTCATGGTTTCATTGAGGTGCTCAAGCTCCAGCACCACGACAAGGTAACGATCTCCTTTGCTGGAGATATCTTCACATAAGTACTCACTAATCATAATAAGCAGTTTCTGTCTGTCTATGTAGATACTGTATACTCATCTTGCTGATTCTCTTTTTTTGATTAATTCATCCTTCAATTACAAAGCCTTGAGCAATACAGCCAAAGGATTTGCAAATATCCTGAAGCCGGCCTTCAGTAATTCTCATAGTTTACTCAGATAAGTATTAATTAAAGGCATTAATATGCCTTTAATTTTAAGAGGGGAAGATGCTCCAGCAAAGGAAGAATGACGCCCAAGGACCGTCAGCAGCTGGTCTAAATTCTGCTTCTGCTTTCTCAAAGAGCCAGCTGTGTGAGACTTCAAGCTACCACTAAGGGGAGCCCTCTCTGCAGGTAACCTCTCGTGTTGATCAAAAGCTTTGCTAAGAAGATAATGTGACATTTTGATTTTCCCCAAATTATGTTTAATCAGAAGGCAACCAGAGATAAGCAGTTTAAAATGAATTCTGAATTACAATTCTAAGTCTCTACCTTTTAATATGTCTTGATTAGGCTGAAGGAGAAATATATATGGGTCTATATATCAAAAGCTTGGACAAGTTAAATACAAAGTGAAACAAAAAGAAAATTGGAGTAACCCTGGAGTACTGAGAATAAATACTATATTAATAATCCGTGTATTTCTTCATAAACAAATATATTCAAGGTTTCTTTAGTAACATAAATAAGACTTTGTAACATGTAAGAAACTTTTAGTCAAGATTAATTAATCTGCTTTCCTTTTTATGCAAGACTTGAAGGTTTGTAGTCTTATAAATTGAACATTTATGTAATTGATAGCTGAGTAAATAACAGTGCAAGCCTCATTAAAGGAGATTCTTTTTTGGATCTCCTTATAGTGAATTTATAAATATTGAAAAATATTTTGGTAATTAATAGCTGTGGGTAAATAAAAAAGATGAGCCTCATTAGAAATAGAATTAATTCAGAGAATATATTAGTATAGGCTGGGACCCATAATTAACCCCTTTCTTGCACCAAGGATGTCTTTTTTATTGCTAGAGGAGTTCCCAGTGTAGATCTATGATGGTACGTTGGATAGGTTCCAAAACCATGAAAGTTTAACCCTTTCTGCTGCTGGACTGGGAAGGGGGGACACTTATTTTACAGCCTTTTGGAAGGAACCAATGCATCATGCAGGACATTCATTCCCCTATTTAGGCAAATGTGTCTTCCAAACCATGTGATTAGAAGCCTGACAGCAGCACCATTAGGATGAAAAAGCTTAGGTGGGTGGGAGTGGGAGTAACCTCCTTACTGGATTCCATGGTGGCACGGAGAAGAAACACAAAGATTTTTTATGATGGATCCTGGTGTACTCGGCAGCACGAGTTGAGGAGGCACACTCTGTATCACCACCGCAACTCCAGGTAGACCTTGAGAAGGTGGACCAAGAAGACAGACTCTGCTTCTTTCATCTCCTCCTCTTAGCAAGCAAGCCAAGGCAGCGGGAAGAAAGTTCCCCATAGTGCTGTGTTATAGAGAAATGGAGATAATATGGCCCTATTTGCAAACATGGTCCATCTTTTAGCAGCATCACTAAAACACATCAAATCCCTCTGAAGCTCCCTGATTCAGTTTCAGTCGCTTTATAAAGATATTCCACTTCAGCTCATGCATTTACCAGTTTGGTCCAAATCAGTCTGCTTTGACTACTTTTTTGGTTTATTTATTAATCACATTTGTAGTCTGCCTACTTAAAACAACAAGGGGCAGCATACAGATTAAAAACGTACAAAGTCAAAAGAACAATCAGAACCATAAAAAGGAAAAGATGGCCAAATAGGAAGACAACAAACACAATAATAACAAAACCAACCCATAAGGAGCCTACATGGTACTTGGAGAAAGAGCCAGATCTTTAAGGTTGGGTGGGTTTAGATCTCTGAGGGGACGTTGTTCTGGAGGGCAGTTGCTACAACAGGGGAGACACACCACCCAGATGGCATTGTTTTGATGGATGGGACCTGAAGCACGCTGACCATATCAGATCTTACAGGACAGGCAGATACCACAGGAGAAAGATCATCCCTCAAATAACAAAGCCCTATGTCATGAAGGGCTTCATAGGTGACAACCAGCATCTTGAACTGCACCCAGAAACCTACTGGTAACCAGTGTATCTTGTGTAGCAGAGATGTTTACATGGGCATATCATGGCATACCCATAACTGCTCATGCCACTGCATTCTAGACCAGCAGGAGCTTCCCAGTGGTCTTCAAGGGCAGCCCTATGTAGAGTATATTGCAATAATCAAGATGAGAGGTGGCTAATTCATAAGTGACTGTGAGTATGGCCAGACAATTGTGTCAGGATACTCAGGAAGACATTTGTAAGCCCTTTGAACTTGTTTTTTTCATGAAAAAAAATTAACGTTTCTATTGTTATTGCCTATTAGGATTAATAATTTGATTGTTGATGGTTTTATTTAATTCTTTTACTGAAGATTGGCGATTTCCTTTCATTCTTTGGTATGCTGCTCCACTCCTTCAGAAAGGAGGAGGAGGAGGTGGAGGATAACAACAATAATAGAAGTACAGTTGATACTCTGTAGCTTGAATCATGTCAACTGGATTTCTATTTTCTCAGTGGAAATGTTTCGCTCCTTATCCAAGAAGCTTCTTCAGTCTGAGCAAAGTTAGTAAGGGAATCCTTAAATATGTTTCTAGGGTGGCTGTGTGACCTTGCAGCTGGGGCTAGGTCATGGTTATTTGAGATGTTTATTTCTAAGTCCATTTATCATCCAAAGGAGGATCGTTAAGATTACCATGCTGCTGTTGAGCTTGTGAAATGGTCTTAATCTTCCTAGGCACAGAAGACAAAGCAGGGAGGAAGATAGGGGAAAGATTGTGCCTGAGGCCCCCACCTCTATTCAAGGAAGGATTTTCCAAGTTGGCATAAATGGACTCCTTGACCCCTCTCTCAAACCACCTATCTTCTCTGTCTAAAATGTGAACATTAATGTCCTCAAATGAGTGTCCTTTTTCCTTTAGATGAAGATAAACTGCTGACTCTGGTCCTGTGGTGTTACTTCTCCTGTGTTGGGCCATCCTCCTGTACAAAGGTTGTTTGGTTTCTCCAATGTAGAGCTCAGAGCACTCCTCACTGCACTGGATTGCATACACTGCATTGCTTTTCTTGTGTTTTGGAGTTTGATATTTGGGGTGTACAAGCCCCCGTCTCAGTGTGTTGGTGGGTTTCAAATATACAGGTATGTGGTGTTTGCCAAATATCCGTTTTATCTTTTCAGACACGCCAGTCATGTAAGGAATGACCAGGTTCTTCCGTTTACTCTGAGTCTCAGCCCTATCTGTCGCTGTTTTAGGTCTGGTAGACTTAGATTTAGTGAAGGCCCAATTTGGATATCCACAGGCCTTCAGAGCTGTTCTCAGGTGCTGATTTTCATTCTTTTTGGAATCCATGGAGGTGGGGATGGTTTCTGCTCTGTGTGACAATGTCCTGATGACTCCTAGTTTGTGCTGCAGTGGATGGTGGGAGTCAAACATCAGATATTGATCTGTGTGTGTGGGTTTCCTGTAGATCCCTATATCTAGCTTGCCACCGGTCCCAATGAGGACTTCACAGTCTAGGAATGCCAGTCTGTTGTCCTTGGTGTCTTCTCTGGTGAACCTAATGTTGGCATCTATGGTGTTTATATGGTCCGTGAAGGCCTGTACTTCCTGGGCCTTGATTTTGACCCAGGTGTCATCCACATACCTGAACCAGTGGGTGGGCACCGTTCCCTGGAATGTGTTGAGTGCTTTCTTCTCCACTTCTTCCATGTATAAATTGGCCACAATGGGTGACACAGGGGAACCCATGGCACAGCCGTGTTTTTGTCTGTAAAAGTCACCTCTGTATGAGAAATACAGTTGATACTGGTATGCCTAACAGATGGAAAGAGAGCCTGTGGCTATTGTACTATAGCTGTTGTTACTCCTAATTGTGGATCACATGAAGGCTCAGAGTTGGGTTTCAGTGTAATCTGGAGAGTGATAGGATCTCTAACCCTGATATAAAATTAACATAATAATTTAATAATAGTAATAATCCTGAACAATCTTCTACCTATCTTACCAAAGGCCAGTCTCATTCAAACATTTCAGTACATCCCTATATAGTAGCCCTCGCCAACATTGGCCCCCTTCCAGATGCATTGAAATACAATTCCCATCATCCTTTCTCAGTATGGGCATTGACTGTGCTGGTGGAGGATGAAGAGAATTGCCATCCAACACATCTGAGTGGCATGAGATTGGCATTTATACTACCGCAAATTAACTTTTAAAGCAAGATTTATTTAGCCAAAATGGCATCTTCCACAACAGATATCAGAAGGCTTGGGATGCCTTCCCAAGAAGGAATTAGGAATCTTTTGTAAGATTTGCCAACTTATAAAAAGAATATTAATTCAAAAGAAAAAATAAGTGGAAGGAAGAGAAGGAGAAGAAGAGAGAGAGGAGAGAAGGCATTCCATGTGTGGCTTGGAAGACCTGGAGACCGACTGGCTGTTTCCCCAGACAGGAGCTCTTCTCGCTGCAACATTTGGACGGTACATTAAACAACAATTAATAATTCACTACACGGTCTGAATGTTTTCCCAAAAATAATCCAAGATTGTCCTTTATGCATAGGGTGCTTTTCATTGCAGACTGCTTTAACTTGCCTAACTTTTATGTTGGCCAGGGAAGGATGGTTGCCTTGTCCAGAGATCTCCAGAATGAAGTGCTGTTGGAAAGAACACCTGGTTTGGTTTGGTTTTGTTTTAGATTTTTTTTATCCCACCTTTATTATTTTTATAAATAACTCAAGGCGGGGAACATACCTAATACTAATCGAAGAGAATATTTGTAGCTCAGGGTTGAACTGTGGAGTCCTTGGTGCTCTCTGAGCCTTGTTGTTTTCTTGCAGACGTTTCATTGCCAGGATAGGCAACATCTTTAGTGCGAAAAGGGAGTGGGACTTGCTCTCTGTTTATGCCATGGTATATAAACAGAGAGCAAGTCCCACTCCCGTTTTGCACTGAAGATGTTGCCTAGCCTGGCAATGAAACGTCTGCAAGAAAACAACAAGGCTCAGAGAGCACCATGGACTCCACATACCTAATACTCCTCCCTCCTCCTATGTTCCCCACAACAACAACCCTGTGAGGTGAGTTGGGATGAGAGAGAGGGACTGGCCCAAGGTCACCCAACTGGCTTTCATGCCCAAGGTGGGACTAGAACTCGCTGGTTTCTAGCCTGGACCCTGAACCACTAGACCAAACTGGCTGGGTTTACACTATCAAGGCATGCAGGGGCTTGAAACTAAAGTCACATTTAAAACAAACTGTGTTTTATTGATGAGCAGGTTTAGTAAATCAGCCATTTTCCTTTTAGTCACCATCTGCTCAGGAAATTGTAAGTCTTTCTATTTTTATTCCTGCATTCCTCAAGCCAGAATGAGACTGCTAGAGGAGCAGTAGCATATCCAGCATATATTATTAAGCTTATGGATTCTCATGCTAAATGTTAATGCAAGATGTAAGAATTTCTTTACACAATATTGCTTATTCATTCCTCTACCTCATCTTTCAATGCCTAAACCTCTCCCGCCGTTACTGGGACCCAGTCATTTATTTATCTTAGCAGGAGGGCAGAAGCAGAGGCCTTCCAGATCTGACTGAACTACAACTCCCAGCAGACCCATCCAGCATGACCACGGTGTGAGTCCTGCAAGCTGTATTTCAGCAACATCTGGAGGGCCATGGATTCCACACACCTGGTTTTTGGCCCGCTGGTTTCCACTTTCTCCTTCCAGCTTGAATTGAAGGACCCCCTTCAAACAACTCTTTGCCACCCCAGCACAGCACCTGGGACCCAGTCCAAACCCCAACCACTTATTTTGCCAGAAGTGACAAGACTAGTAATTATCATGACTGACAGACACAAAATCCCTGCCACTCTTTAGGCTGAAATCCAACAGCAGAATTCCAACATCCAAATCCAACAGCAGAATTCAATATGCTCCTTACCTTTGAAGCCCTAAATTTCTTGGACCCCATGTAGCTGAAGGTCCACGCACTTTCGTAGTAGTTTGTGTGTGGCTATCAATGCGCTCTTGCTGGGGTCAGAAAGAAGGGGGGATTTTTCAGATGTGGAATCCCACTTATGGAGCTTCTACCCCTTTGAGAGACTTACCCAGAGAGCCAGTGTGGGTTGGTCTAGGACTGGGGAGACTCAGGTTCTCCTCCAACTTTCCGCGTGGAAACTGACTGAGTCACCTGCCCTCGGTACAAACTACCACAGAGGGTTGCCGATGTGGGGACATCCTTGAAGGGAGATCCCCATGTAAGCTGCTAAGACTTAAAAATATACCATTCTCCTGGGTAACATATTGGCCCCCAAAGATTAAATATCACTGTCAGCAGTTAAATCTATTGTCAGATAAGAGACTTTATAAGCCAGTAGGATTGTGTGTCATATAGCGGTATCAAAGAGGAGAGTGTATTCAACAGACATGCAAGCATTAAGAGAACATCTGGAGAATATTCCACATCAAAAGCAGCAGAAGAGAATTTAGAGAGGGAATCCATTTCAGTATCTGTGGCAAATGTGCCATCTGTACAATGAACATGTTAGCCCTGGATGTGGTCTATGCTGGGATTATAACTCCTTGTGTTCTGGAGTTATAATCCCAGCATAGGATTATATGAGGAAAGAGAGGAAAGTTCATAAATCCTATAGTTACTGGATCTCCTTCCAGGGACTCTAGAACTGCAACCTTATACTGTAATATTTAGGTATTTAAAAAAAAAACTGTCAGAATGTAGATTCTCATGATTGGTCATGATGTTTGGGCCTGCTGGGAATTATAGTTCAGCAACACTCATGGGGCCACGGTTTTCCCATCCCTCTTTTTAAAAGAAATTCCATTCAACTCAACACGACGACAGGATTTCTTTTTTAATTCAATCAGTCATCTGAATATGGAACTTCAGTTTCCCAACTGAACTAATAATCAGTGTTAGAACTAACTTCTATAAATTTGCCTTTTTTAAAAAAGCCTGGTATATAATAGGTAGGGGCGTGGTGGCTCAGCAGGTAAGACGCCAGGCTTGTCGATCAGAAGATCGCAAGTTCGGAGGTTCGAATCCCCAGCCCTGCGTGCGGAGTGAGCTCCCGCACTAGCTCCAGCTCTTGCCAACCTAGCAATTCAAAAGCATGCAAATGCAAGTAGATGAATAGGTACCACTTCGGTGGGTAGGTAACAGCATTCCATGCGTGTCATGCGACCACATGACCGTGGAAGCGTCTTCGGACAACGCTGGCTCTTCGGCTAACAAACGGAGATGAGCACCGGCCCCTAGAGTCGGACACGACTGCACAAATGTGCAGGGGGAACCTTTACCTTTACTTTTTATATAATAGGTGAATAAGACGGAAGGACCTACAGAGAAAATACCACAAAAAAGCGGGGTTGGGGGCAGATGTTGGGAGCCATGGCAAAGTGTACTGTCCTGGGTCAGGTTCTGGAAAGTGTTGTAAGTTGAATGTGGGTATTTATATTATTGGAAGAGAGAGAGAGCATGAGAGGGAAGCAACAGACTTTCCAGCCAATATTTCTCCTACTCATTGTGTCATCTTTCTCCTATAATAAATGATGATTCCACCGTCTATTTCTGTTATTGTGTTGTTTATCAGAAAGATAGACCTCTAATAATGTCATCATCGTATCACAGCTTGCCATCACTCTCATGCTCGTTTTATGCTAAAGAGCTCTTTCCACACATTGTTTGTATCCCTGCAGATACAAACCTCTCTGCAGTATTGCCTTCATATTTCAGATTAACACAAGAAGAATCGGGGAATTGTATTTGTGAGGCTGGGCATAGCTTTTAGGTTAATGGATTGTGTTCTTTTCCCCCTGCATCACAGACTCCCTCCCATTCCTTGCCTCCCTGCCCTTCACGTTCTCTAATTGCTTCCCCCCTCTGAACATCAAATGCCTTCCTCTTTCAAAATAAGGAGAGGATAACTGCTTCTCTGGAGCAGAGCAGGCCATGCATTCAGGCTGGATATCTTTTGCCAACTATGGCCAGCTCAATGCTTTAGGAAATCAACAGATGGCGTAATTATCTCACCATGTCCCCAACCTTGGTACTTAAAAAGGTAAAGTTTTCCCCCCCCCGCACATTTGTGCAGTCGTGTCCGACTCTAGGGGCCGGTGCTCATCTCTGTTCGTTAGCCGAAGAGCCAGCGTTGTCCAAAGACGCTTCCACGGTCATGTGGCCGCATGACGGGCCCAGAATGCTGTTACCTACCCACCGAAGTGGTACCTATTAATCTACTTGCATTTGCATGCTTTCGAATTGCTAGGTTGGCAAGAGCTGGAGCTAGTGCGGGAGCTCACTCCTTCACGCAGGGCTAGGGATTCGCACCTCCAAACTTGACCTCCAAACTTGCGATCTTCCGATCGACAAGCCTGGTGTCTTACCCGCTGAGCCACCACGCCCCCTTAACCTTGCTACTTATCCACATCTAAATATGGGGCTTCAAGTAGCATGGATTATTGCCAATAATAGATCTGATCTGATCTGATCTGATCTGATCTGATCTGATCTGATCTGATCTGATCTGATCTGATCTGATCTGATCTGACTTTTATGGATTTTCCTGTTTTTGAAAAACCCTGGGCTACAATAGTTTTAACTATTATGATGGAAGGACCAAAAGAGGAAGTAGCAGAGGAAAAAATAGGATCTACTGCAGATGTTGGGAGACATGCAGACTTATAAGATGGAACAAATGTCTTCAGATGGAAAGCAGGATAATATTGCAGGGGAAAGGGTTGACTAAATGAGCACAGCTGAAGTAACTCTGAAAGAAAGGGTGGTGGTACCTCAAACAATGTTCTTAACATTGCCTAAGTCTTCTGCTTGTGAAATTTAAATGAAGAATTTGGGTGGCCCTGTCTCCAACCAATTCTCAGGATGCTTTGGGAATGGGAATTACTTTTAAAGTAACAAAAGCAGAACACACCCAAAGAACCTGCCTGGCCAATAGATGAACTCAGAGGTATCTTAGCCAATCAGAGCTCATCTGCTAGACAGCAAGGGCTGTCTCCGTTTTTTTGTGCCAAAACCTGAATCCCTTTCACCTCCAAAAACTAAAAAAAAAGTAAACTGCAAGCTTCTCATCTGCTTGGAGGTGGGGTGAGCCAAGCATCCCTCACCCCAAAGAAAGCCATGGTGCAAACTATTCTGCATCAGGGGAGAGCAACAGTTGACTTGACGTGTCAACTGCATGCCAGAGTGGAAGAGCCCTAAACAAATTCCCCTATTTCCATGATTTTAGGAAGAGGTGGGGAACATAACAAAGGCCAAGGGATGCAACCTAGTCCCCCAACTGGCTGGAGGGCAGCATCTGATGTCATCACAGCGAGGGACAGCAGTTATTGAGAGGACTCATTTTGTATAGTCGAAGGCTTTCACGGCCGGAATCCGATGGTTTTTGTGGGTTTTTCGGGCTGTGTGGCCGTGTTCTGGCAGTTTTGGTTCCTAACGTTTTGCCAGTCGCTGTGGCTGGCATCTTCAGAGGACAGGAGCACAGCTAGAATTTTCTTCTTTTAATTTTTAAGGCTGGGAGTGGGAGCACAAACTGTAGGAAGCAAACTATTCCAATGTCTACCCTTAAAAAACCCACAGGGTTAAAACTGTGGGTGTCTTGCAAAGCCACATACAGTACTTGATGTATGCATGTGAATTAATAACTCTTATTTTGAGGACCAAGGCATATGCTTTAGATCAGGAGGTGGCAAGTCATTTAGACAGAAGAGCAAATTTAACTTAAACTCTAACTTAGAGTTAGAGAAAGTTATAGTGACAGGAACAATATAGGAAAATCATAGGAGCTTCTAGGAAGACGTGAATAAGCCACATGAAAACATCCATATTGTACACCAAGAACTGTTATGTGATTGCCGCACACAAACTTTTAATAAGATTCCCAAGTAACCTGCTTGATCTGATAAATATGTTAATCTGGCAGCAGATCCCCTGAGATCAGTGGATACTAATTTTATCAACACAAACATTCCTCTTTGCTTTCTTTCTGGTGGTCTAATGGTCTGTGCTTATACAGCAAACACATTCCTCACATATAAAAGGGAGATTTCAGCAGACTTGTAGATCAATACAACAGATATGAAATCATCATCATCATCTCCCCCTAAAACTAAGCACAATAAGTGTGGTATAGTGGTTAAAGTATTAAACTAGAACCTGGGAAACCCAGGAATTCATGTATATATGTAACTCTATTCTATCAAATTTGTATGCTGCAGAATCTTCAATACTCACAACTTTCACCATCTAATAAAATGTTCAAAGCACAATACTTGACACATACAATTATTACAATACAGGTAGTCCTCAATTTACGACAGCAATCGGGACTGGAATTCCCATCACTAAGTAACACGGTCATAAAGCACAAACTCACGTGACTGTGCTACTTAGCGATGGCAATTCTGGCAGTCCCAGTTGCCGACATTAAGCGAATTACCTTGGGTCGTTAAGCGAGGACGTCACATGACCACAGGGACGCTGCAACAGCTGGAACTCAGTGCTGTCACAAGTTTGAACAGTTGCTGAATGAGTGGTCATTAAACAAGGACCACCTGTACCTAACGATGGGGTCAAGTCTACCCTTAGCCATAGAAAGACACTGAGTGACTTTGGGCCAGTCACTGCCTCTCTGATCAACTTATCTCAGCAGAATTATAAATGTGGGGGAAGAAGATGCCCATGTAACCTGCCCTGAGCTTCTGAGGAAAGGTGGGCCATTAATCTAGCAATGAAGCCAATCCAAGAAAGCGGAGCGGGGTGGAAAACCAGGAAGAAGTGGATTGGAATAGTTGAAACCCAGAACTGCAGCAGCATCCTATCAGCAACATTCCAGTGAAGGACGTATTTCTTCCCTCTCTTTCAAATGTTTCAGCTGCCAGCACCATTACTTTGGTCGCACTCCATGCTCAAGAGGGAGATATAGTTCACTGGCTTGAGAAATTTGTTTAAAAAGCTTTAGGAAAATAAGAGAGGGGAAAAACAAAGCAAAAAACACAGGAGTGCGCAGAGCAGCCACAACATGCTGGGTTGTTGCTGTGTGGGACGGAAAACCAAGTTGCTGGCTCGGCGGGGGGGAGTCAGCGATTAAATGGAATGTCCTAGAGAAGGGCATGGAATAGGACCTTTCACCACTGCCACATTCTATTGCAGACCCCACTCCTACATCCTAATTGTGTTTTGCAAAACAGCTTTCACTGATAATTGCACTTTCGGCCAATTTATCAATTGTACTCTTTTGAGCAGGAAAGAAACAGAGGTTCAGAAACAAATTCATGAAGCTGACCCAGTAATTCTGGGATAAACAGTTTTGTGAAATAGCACCCCTATGCACAACTTCGTTTCCTAGAATAATTTGCCAGATTCTTCAGCATGTTTACTTGAAAGTAAGTCCCACTGAACATAAAATCCTGACTCCTAGCTAACCTATGTTTCTCCTCCATCATACGGCATGGTGTAGGATTTGTTTTTCCTTTGGGATTTTGTGAGACATTCCCGTTTTGTCATTTCACCGAATATTGCTGAATCAAAATGACCCATTTCAATGCAAGTGGAAGAGTGTCACTTGCTTCATTGCCAATTCCATTTGTAGCTCTTGGGAGCTGCAGGGCATGGAAGAGATGGGCTGGGTGGTGGGATTTTGCCAATGCAAAGTCTGGCACTGGCTCATTGAAGATCTGCTGGCAACACACCAGTGTTAGGAGATTTCAAAGAGCAACAAAAGGAATCTGGGCAAATTAATAATCCTTTCCTTGGGAAAATTAAACTTCACTCTGCTAAATTAGATGACCTTCAATGTTTTCCCCAGGGGATTGATGTAAAGCTGGAGAGTTTATCTGAAGAAATTAAAACAGAAAGTTGAAGTCAGATGGCTAGCTGAATGGCTAGTTCCAGGGTGGTTTGTTTAGCCCATATGTAATGAAAGCATGGTGGAATAGATCTATTAAAGCTATCTCTGGGTGGAAGTGTGCATTGCGTAGCTGACAGAGTTCTATTTCTGCCACAGGCAAGTCAGTCAAGAGAGGGAAGGGGTGGGAACAAAAGATACTTTATGGGCTTAAAGAAAATACCTCTGCTGCAATGCAATTATTGCCCTTAAAGAGGTCCAGGCTGGGATTTGGTTTTTCAATAAGATCTTAACAATAAATTACCCGGTAATCTCTGAAACCTATCTCTGTCTCTGTCAACAGGAGATCTTAGCACAAGGTTGTGACAAAATTATAACCACTCAGCTGATTCTCAGCATGGGTATTCAGATTTATTTTATTGTATTGATTATTGTCCTGAAGATATCTAGATATATACACACCCCACCTTTCGATAGCAACACTCAACAGCAGCTTACAACAAGAAAATATATACACATAGCCTTGGTTCTCACAGTATGCTAAAATTAAACCATGGTTTAAAAACTACATAGGCTAAACCAAAACCAACAAAACCACATTATGCCTTATTATGTTGTGTAAACCAGGCTATCATATTAAGCCATCATGGTTTGGCTTCATATGTTGTGCTTTGTTAATCATAATTAATGGAACAGTATGTTGCACAAACCCAGTGGAAAATTCTATTGAGCCTATATCCTTATGAAAACTCTGTGAAGTGTCACAAACCCATGTATACAACATGGCATAAATGGCTGTTCCATCCCCACTCTGCTACCCATTTGATCCTCATAAACTCTATGAAGTAGGATGTCACCAAGTGAGCTTCATCATGGTTAAGTGTGGATTTGATCCTGGATCTCTTGATCCAACAATAATCCCTATATTGGACTTCTAAGCCTCAAACTACCTGTGATTTTGGAGATACATGAATCCATCTCTGTGTCTTCAAACAGCAGGTATGGCAGCTCTTTGAAGAGATGGAGATGGATTCATGTGTCTCCATTTTCCAGGGAGAAATCATCTCCCTCAGAACTGCTGCCAACCATCAGTCAAGACCTATACAGAGAGCAATACAGAGGCTCAGTTTGTAGCTATTTGTAAAAGTCTTCCACAGATGTACATCTAGAGACCCTAGAATTTTTAGGTTTGCATCCAAAAATTTATTTATTTATTTATTTTATTTATATCACCGCCCATCTCTCCCAACGGGGACTCTGCATCAAAATACCTTGAATTAAAATATTATTTGAGGTTTTATTTGTTGATGCTCCTGTTTTTATCATCATCATCATCACCATCATCATCATCATCATCTCTAATTCAGTAACTAAAATTATTTAGACAGCAATTTTCCCTGGACATTCATGCTTTTATTTTTTAATTTTGTGAAGTTTTTGATTGCCATTAGTGGACTGCTAGGACCACTGAATGGAGCAGAGCTTAGTGCAGCGGAGCAATAAGCACACACAGAAAGGAATTTTATTCAAAATAGCATTAATGAGCATATTAGAGAAATATAGGTTATTGATCTTAACACACTTAGCCCACCCAAAAATAAAGAATTACATGCTTAGACAAAGTAGTTTCAAAAGAGTTTTTACTTTTATTTGGTCCAGTTCAGTTACATCCATTCTGTTAGGAATGATTCTTCTTCTTCTGTGTTTCCCTAAACTTATGTAGACCCCTGGCCCTCTTTGCTGCCAGGGGCTGCATGCAGAAAGGGGAAAGTTTCTGGGGTTGAGGAGCTCAGCAGCTGCGTGCTCCTTCAATGGTGGCAAAAGGCAGAGAGAGAGAGAAAGAGGAAGTGGGAGGAGCAACAAATGGCTTCCTCCTGAAGCACATAGAGCAGGGCTTTCCAAAGTTTTCCCGCGGCGACACACCAACTGCCATTGGTGTGTCGCCGCGGGAAAACCTGGAAGTGCCGCCATTGCGGCAGTGCGCAAAAACCCGGAAGCGCTGCTGCCGCTTTCGGTTTTTGCATGCCGCCGTTGGTGTGTCGCCGTGGGGAAACCCGGAAGCGCTGATGATGATCAGCGCTTCCGGGTTGTGTGGCATCACACCAGACTGTGTGTGGCGACACACCTTTGTGTCGCGACACACAGTTTGGAAAGCTCTGACATAGAGAGTCCTAGTGTGCTCATCTACATGCTAATTAGGCATGCTGATTTGCTGGGACCTCCAACAGTTTTTAGGGGGGCGTGGTGGCTCAGCGGGTAAGACGCTAGGCTTGTCGATCGGAAGATTGCAAGTTTGGAGGTTCGAATCCCTAGCCCCGCGTGACGGAGTGAGCTCCCGCACTCGCCCCAGCTCTTGCCAACCTAGCAATTCGAAAGCATGCAAATGCAAGTAGATGAATAGGTACCACTTCGGTGGGAAGGTAACAGCGTTCCGCGCACGTCATGCCGGCCCCATGACCGTGGAAGCGTCTTCGGACAACATTGGCTCTTCGGCTAACAAACGGAGATGAGAACCGGCCCCTAGAGTCGGACACGACTGCACAAATGTGCGGGGGGAACCTTTACCTTTACCTTTTACCAACAGTTTTTAAGTGGTATTTTTATTATAACTTATATTGCCTAAGGCACCAGTTAAATGAAGAATGCAATTCATAAATGTATTCAGTCAGTCAATAACTCAATCAGTCATAGAATCATAGGGTTGGAAAGGATCTTGGAGGGCTTCTATCAATGAAGCATGCTTCCAAGGAAGGCTGAAATCCTAAGCATTTTTATCTTCAAGTAAAATTTAGTTTGGTTGTAAACCGCCCAGAGTCCCTCTTTTGAGGGAGATGGGCGGTGACGAAATATGAAATATAAATAAATAAATAAATTACTTTTATGCCATTGTATTCTAAAAACATAGCACTGAAAGGTAGTTTAAAGACAGGAATATTCTAAATGCAGGTGACAGTTTGTCCCGAGTAGCTCTTAGATTCAGTGTGTTATATTTAATTTATCCAGAGTTGTTGAAAGGTTGCTTATGTTGGGGTACCCGAATGGAAAACAAGAAATTTTGATGTAGAGTGTCTGGAAAATGTTATGTGTGTACGCATTCCATGATATACTGCAGAGATTAACCCCAATCCCCATTAAATGTAACTAATAACTCGCCTCCAGGGTTAGCTAAAATTGAAAGTATCATCATTCCTTAAATCCTTCACTAGGATACGCAAATGAGACTTACTGGATTTTGCTGAATGTGCAAGAATGTCTATTATTTTCTAAATCAAAGGGTGTAGCATAGAAAATATTTTACAGTGAATATTTTACAGTGAAGTGGTAAGTCATGCTTTTGCCATCATTAAGTCCCATCCACCTCAAACTCTATGAACTCAAAAAAACTGCTTTAAGTTGATATCAACTGACATCTTATCCTCTGGTGCCAAGACAGCTATCTTGTGTCAGGGAGAGGTACAATCAAATATGTCTAGTTACACGACGTTGCCTCTTCATTTCACTTCCAGCTGCTGTGAGAAATGTGGGAAGTATCATATTCATTATTCAAACTGATAACATGAGAGGTTCAAAAGATACTGTTTGCTAAATTTCTGAATCAATATGTCAAGGATTGCTGTGTTATGTCATGTTACATTGTGTTATGTCCTAATCTGGTTTAACAAGATTACATGATGTATTAGATCTTGAAGCAAGAATTCCTTTGAAAAGGTTTGGCAGACTTACAAGCCATCAGGTATTTTTTTATTATTATTATGGACACACAGGTCAAATCTGCAAGCAATTTAATGGCCATACATCTCAACCCTTGTCAAATGAATCCTTCCCGTAAGAGTGCTACAGGAAGTGTTCTTCCAGATGCTGGGTGCCTATGGCCCCATTCATCTCAACTGATTGTTGGGCTACTCACGTCAAGGAAGATTAAATCAGAAGTAGCTTGCTTCTGCCTTTTCTGCCTTGCAAATCATCCTTCTTGTATACATTCAATATCCAGATAAATTTTTAGAAGATCTTTTAAAAGATAAGAAAGGTCTTCAAAACTCTCCTGGAAAACAATTCCTGGTGGACTGATACTTTACAGGAGAGAGAGAAATAATTTACATTTGATCTCATTAACACTTCATTTCCTTTTCAAGAAAACATTGAGCCCAAGACTACCATTAAATTCAGGGATATCAAGAAAATTACATGGAACTGAAGCAAGAACGAGGGTCCAACTTCAATGTGAGAAATAGCAAATAAATGTCTCATATTGATTAGACATCTAAGAACAAGATGGAGTATGTTGTAATAGAGTTTTCTCTGGCTTCCAGTAAGGATCAACATGGCATTTTATGAATGAAATCACTCCTTTTAGGATAAAAACACAACTGATGACAGTGAGCAATCTTAGCAGCCACAGCGGTGGTTCTTCTTCCTGCATCACCCCTAGAAGGAAGAAGGCTTCTTCTCCCAATGTTCCCACTACATTCCCCTTGTCAGCATTGTCTGCTTGCTGTTCATCAGAGAATAAAGCACATGTGCTCAGTTTTGATGCTGACACCTAGAAATGCTCCCTTCTGTTCCTATGGAGAAGAGACTGTAACTCAGTGGTAGCAGATGCTGTGCATGCAGAGCATCCTAATTCCATCTCTTGAATGGGGTAGGAGATGACCAGAAGGAAGAGGCAGCAGAAGATGAGAAAGAGGTCTGCCTGGGAGCCTGAACGTTTGCTGCTCATCAGAATAAATAATATTGGTCTGAATGAACAAATAGTCTGACCGGCCACAAGGTAGCTTCACTCCATGTCAGCTACCTAGGATCTGGAAATATTTTTTCAGCTCTGACTCACAGCAAGAATGATGAAGCTGACTTGGGTGTTTTTATGATAGCCAGAGCAGGCTATTTAAAATACAGGCTGCAGACCTCTGATATCTGTGGCATTCGGACAACTCCTCGTTATTTTCAAAGACACAGAAGTTGATCTAGCTATCTTGTGCATTACACTCATGCCTCAAGATAACAACGCATACATACACATTTATCATTTGCTCTCTGAAGCTGCCGCTGACATTGTGTGGCTCGTAAGCCTTCTCCCGCAGATAGATCTTGTACTGCTGATGCCACAATACAGTTGCATCTAACTTTAATCACAGGTGCCTCTTGCAGGACTGCAATGGGCTCTCAAAGTACACAAGAATTGCTTTGCTGAATATGGGCACAATCCATCTAGGACAAGGTTCTTCTTCTAACCATAACTAGTCAAACAGCATTGGAAATTCACAAATGGACAATAATAATGTTGCCTGCAGATCACTGATGGAGAATCAGATATTCCAATTATTTGACGTTCTATTTGGTGTTACCTTAAAAGTTGTGATACGATTTGTTTTGCAACTTCATATGAATGCACTGTGATGAGTGCGATATTCTGAATGAGTATTATAAAGTAATTAGAATAGCTGCATTTTAATAGTGCTGATATAAAAGTTTGACCCTTACCCACAATAGGCTTCGTTTAGAAATGGCTTGCTTCTCTGATGATCCAACAAGACTTGCAGCAGTGACAGGCTTCCACAAAAGTGTGGAACCACAGAGCTACTACAACGCTAGCCACCCCTTTTTGTAGGGACAGGCCACTTTATGAGGACCAGGGACTAGGGCTGGCCCTCAAAGTTGCTCTGTGAAGCAGCCCAGCCCCCTGGTTTCTAAGAGTCAGATGGCCACATTGCTTTGCTTCACCTCTTCTCCTCTGAGACCTTGGCCACCAAATGCACAGTGAATTGTGGAGGCGAGGCGAGGACTTCAGCAGGTGCAGAAATGATGCTGGGTGGGTTGGACTGCCATGCCTATGGGACAGTTAGAGTTTTTCAGATTTTTTCTTCTCCCAAGGGCAGGGGTTGGGGGTTTTTATTACACCTATGTTGCTATTTACACAGAGGTTTTCATAGGCTTCCCACGACAAAAGGGCTAGAAGCCACACCATCGCTTTTGTTCAGAAAGAGCTCCAGGGAGTGCAACGAAGGGTCTTGTGACTGCCTACCCTTCCCTTGTCATTTCTCTCTGGCATCTGGTTTCCACAGACAGATCACCTTTGAGACGGAGCTAGAATTACAGAGGGTCCAACACACTCATTCATTTGCATATTTTATTTAGGACTCACTGAAGCACCACAATCCTGCAGGTGACCGAAAGGTTACGATAGGGAAAAAAATTAAACTCATGAATACTATTCTATAATATAATCACTATAAAAAAATAACTGTAAAAAATCTATTCTATAATATAATCACTATAAAAAAAATCACTGTAAAAAAAACAAATGCAAATATTACAAACTAAAAATTGTAGAGATAAGGCAGTTTCATTTATTGTATGTACCTGAAAAGAGGACACACACGCACGCTAAAACTTATCTTTACCATGGGTGAGTCTTAAATCCATTGAGAATACAATAACTTTTTCTGTCTAATCTTTTTATCTGTGATACTCTATTAAAGTGAAAGTTGGACTGTGAAGAAGCGGGACAGAAAGAATATTGGTACTTTTGAACATTGGTGTTGGAGAAGACTCCTGTATACAACCAAGAAAATAAACAAGTATCTATCAACAGATCAAACAGATCAACCCAGAGTTCTCACTTGAGGCACAAATGACCAGGCTCAAATTATACTACTTTGTGGAGTCCTTGGTGCTCTCTGAGCCTTGTTGTTTTCTTGCTGACATTTCATTGCCAGACTAGGCAACATCTTCAGTGCGAAAAGGGAGTGGGACTTGCTCTCTGTTTATATACCATGGCTTGTCCTGCTTGTGTTGGTGGAGGTGTTGTTCTCTCCTTAGGAGTTCCTTGATTGGGCTGTTGTTTGCTGCTTGGTTGATTGACTGAGTTAATAGTTCCTTGTTTAGGGTATATTGTGCTGTTTGATTGTTCCTCTGGTGCTAATCCTGGTGTTAATCTTTGTATATCTGGGTGTTGATTGCTGGCAAGGAGGTGTTCCGATCTTTTGGCTTTTCTATTGTCTCTTATGAATGGTATGTAAATGTTGTTTACCTCTATGTGTCTGTTGATGGCTGCTTTCTCTGAGTGCCAAGCTTCCAGGAATTCTCTAGCATTTTTGGATTTGGCTTGGTTTAAGATGCTCAAAGTTTCCCAGTTGAAAGTATGGTTGAGTCTGTCCATGTGTTGTGAGATTAAGGAGTTTTCATCATGTCTTCTGACTGTTAATTGGTGTTCGTGGATGCGATCTGCTAGTCTTATGCCCGTCTGTCCTACATAGTGGCTGCTACAGTCCTTACACTGTATATTGTAGATAACTCCTGTTTTTCCTTCTTGGGCTACTGGGTGTTTTGGGTTACTTAAGGTGTTCTGAAGGGTTTGGGTTGGTTTATGTGCTATGGCAGGGCTTTCCAAAGTGCCACCGCTGGCGACACACTAGTGGCGGTGGCGGCGGCAGCGTGGTGGTGGCGCACGCGCGCACGGTGGCGGCGCGGGGGGCGCACGTGCACGGTGGCGGCGCGGGGGGGCGTGCGGCAGCGCGCATATGCATGGTGGCGGCAGCAGCGGCTGCCGCCGTCGCCATGCACACGCGCGCCGCCGCTTCCGGGTGGTGTGGCGACACACCACGCTGTGTGTGGCGACACACCACGCTGTGTGTGGCGACACACTTTTGTGTCGCGACACACAGTTTGGAAAGCTCTGTGCTATGGTGATGCCATGTGGTTGTAACAGTCTATTAGTAGTTTCTGAGATGTTTGGCAGTGTAATCCTTTTCATAGCTTCTGTTGGTTGTGTTGTAGTGGGTTGGGTGGTCAGGCACTTTTTGATAAAGTTGCGTGGGTATCCATTTTGCTGGAAGAAGCTGTATCTGTTTCCTTTTTCTGGTGTTCTGGGTTGCTGCAGTGAGTTTGTGCTCGTCTGAATAATGTTCTTACACAGCTTCTCTTGTGGGAGGTTGGGTTGTTGCTTTGGTAATACTACTTTGGTCACATTATAGGAAGACCTAGCTCTCTAGAGAAGTTTATAATGCTAGGAAAGGTATAAGGAAAGAGAAGAGGACCACCAGCAGCAAGGTGGATGAACTCAATTATAGCAGCAATGGGTGCACCTTTGAAAGACCTGAAGGACCAGGTTGGGGAAAAGATCCTCCTGGAGAAAATCTATTTGTGTGGTCACTAAGAGTCAATATCTTAGTGTCTTAGGGCCATAATCAATCAAGAGTCTTAAAATTACCCATCTGGTTTTGCTTGCTGAAGTGTCTAAGATAGGGGGAGGGGGAAGGGGAAGGAGAGGGAGAGGTGAAGTTGGTTTTTCAACATTTGTTTTTGCATAAGTAGCTGATGTTGCGTTACAACTTTCTTATTACTTATCAAGTAACAGCAGTGAAGCTGCTTCCATGAAGCTATCCATTCTGTTTCATTATTATTTTGACAGTGTTTAAAAATGCTTGCTTTTCCATTAATTTTTCAATATTTTCTTCAATAGCACCGGCTTGTTCAGTTAAATTGCTATCACTTGCTCTTCCTCACTGATGTCATCATATGTAGCCAAATCAGATAAGTTATCCTTTTATTTACTGGCAGCATCCAATGATATGTGCCTCATGACCTCATCCTGCTCTCGACGTGATAGGGCACGACCACTCACGTGACATTCAGGAAAGGGATGTGGCAGCTGGAGCAGGATGCGGGAAGTGCCTTCAGAGCAGCAGCATTTTATATTTTTTTCTGTGAGGGAGACAAATTTCTCCTCCCGAAAGAGGTATTTTTGATCAAAATACAAAAACTCGTGAATATGAAACACATGGCTGCTTTCAATAGAGTTTAAATATTACATGAATAAGCATACACATATGTAGTCAGAATGATTGTATTTAATCCCAGGGAGTGTAAAAGTGTTGAGGAAAAGGAGCATATTATTTTTTAAAAGAACAAGATTTGTACACCATTTCCATACGTGTGTGTGACTACACACGCACACACCCCACACATTTACAAATCATCACTGTAATTTTATTCCATTTCTATGATATTGTATTGCATTGATTTGTAAAATTGTTTATGGGTTCCTTTTGTTGGTTCCCTATGCACCAATCTGGCATAACTTGTCCTTCTGAAAAACACATCACAGATGAGTGGTTTTGGAGGAAAAGGGTCAACTGATGCTTTTACAGACGAATTGTGGTCGACAGTAGCCATGCCAAGTAAACATGCCCATCTCTCTTTCTGTTTAACATTTACGCTTCCTTCTGTTGTTTATTCTCTCTAGCCTTCTGTTTTCAAGCTTTTTTAAAATTATTTTTAAGGGTTTAATCTGAGTTTTTTAGATGAAGAGTGGTGCAATCTAAATATATACATACATAAATACCAGGAACTGACGTGACATTGTGCAACCATTTGAATAAACTGCGGCGTTGAATGCAGACTGGAAGACCTTTCTCATTCAAAGCACTACATGGGCAGACAGATTGCGCCCTCACTTTGACGCGGTGGGTCTGTGCATCTAAATATGAATCTGTTTTCCACTGGCGCTTTCCAGTCCAGCAACTAGCAGATATGGAAACGTAATGCATTACTGAATCAGTGAAAATTAAAGGGAAGGCACAGAATAAAACCGGTGCCACCATTTAACAGTACAACATGCTTCTTGTGCAGAGATTACTCCAAACAACATATAGCTGTATGCTGAGCCTTTAAAAAATTGGTTCATGCCAAAGAAAAGAACAACACAGTGAGAGCATTATGAAGCCGCCTGCTAGTGAGGATACCATAATAGCTCATTTCCTGATCATTAATCCAGACCTCATGCAATCACTCAAAGGAATCCATTTTCCTCTGCCGCGATCTTGGAGGCTGCTGCCCTGTTGTCACCAGTGCCAGGGACCCTTGACTCAGCAGCCCATGTCTTTCCTTAATTAGAGCCTGCGATAACCTGTGGTCAAGCTCACTTTGCCAGTGGCCATCTATCATAGTGCCTGGACTCCTTGGCATCAATCTTGGATACAGAGACAGCTGGAATGGGAGCCCCACTGAGGACAGAGGAGGGCATATTGTGCATAAATGGAAATGGCTGCTCTGCTGAAGGCAGGCCTTCCCTGCTTGCTCCTGGCCCCCTCAGAAAGATTGCAAACTGAGGCAAGAGAGGCAGGTTAGGGTGGGCTTGGTAGCAGGGCAGCAGGTACCATGCCAGCATGGTTTTCTGCCGACCAGAGGATGGGTGGAGAACGCTTTAATGTAGCCGTGGGGAAAGGCCTCAGATCTCAGCGGAATTCTGGCCTTCTGATTTTGTTCCGACCTCCTGTCAAAAACCAAGCAGCAAATCCTTGGTGATTTCAAAGGTTCATTAACAACAGCAACAACGACAACGAAGTTGAATTCTCTTCCCAACCTACTGTTTTTCTATTAATACCAAACCTCATATTCTTACAAACTCTAGCAGACTGGTTCTGTCTGTGGTTACAGCTGCTAGATCCTCTGTGCTTCTCAGTGGAAATTATGTATAATCCCTTCTGTAGAAGAATGGCAAATTCAGCTGTGGGAGTGTGCATCAGTGTCAGAAATAACCTCATATTTGAAAAACAAATCTGATAAAAAATTCAATTCAATGTGGAAACCATTCCTGGATTATAATTCCACATATAGGCTTGTTCTGCACCCAAAGTTTGGGTTTCTTCTAACAAAAGCACTTTAACATTTAAGTTACTTTATGACTAGCAAAATAAGGATTGAATTTTTAGACTAGGTAGAAATTATTATAATCTCTCATCTTGATATCTAATGTATACTATACTGGTTATTATAGTTAATTATTGTATATTATCTTGATTTTAGTAATGATCTGAAGTTTTAAAATGACCTAAGATATTTTAATATGATGAACCAAACTAATGTTACTTTGAGGTTTTCATTTAATTTTATAATGCTTGTAAATCCATTTACTTTTTGCTTTTTCTGCTGTTTCTTCTGGCTTTTTCTTTATTATGTTTTTAAATGTTTCATAAAATAAAAATCAAAAAAATCAAATCCACAATCAAAAGCAATGGCTTTGCTAGGACAAACCAAAATATTGCAAAATAATAAGTAAGCTCTGAGGTTCTTCATAATTCTTCATGCTGCTGGGTCTTTAACAAAAGGCGGGAGGGGGGGGAGAGAGACTGAATTGAAGAGTTCAGAAACTTGTTCATTGTTTGAAGAGATTTTGTTTGGGTTGCTCACTATTTTTGCGACATGGTAGAAGTTAGCTTCATGTTTCTGCTGAGTCATAGTGGAGTGAAACTGAAATATCAATATTGGAACAGGAAAAGTTTATAGAATAGGAAGTCATTCCACAAACTCCACTTGGGTAACTTAGCATCATACCTGCAATCACCTGGAGAGAACCAGGTTTCACACCCTTGCTCTATAATCATCATACAAGAAGCTTGCCTACCCAAAGCTATGCGAGTTATTTTTGTGCTCTTAACCAGCTCTGGCTACTGTAGGCCATCAAATAAAGTCTGAAGGAGAAAGGGAGGGAGAAGGCAAGAACCTCCAACTCTTTTGGCTTTTTTCCAATGCTTTGCCTTAATAACCACATCTGGTCTCCAGGCCTCCAGGCCTTTGGACCAACCCCCATTTACTTTTAGCACCAATGGTCCCTAGTCCTGAAGGCTGGCTGCTAGCTTTGGAATCAAAAGAGGCATGCCAAAGACGAATAGTGGGAGAGAACTATTATTCTTGTAGCTTGTCTAGAAGCTTCCTGGATGCATCTAATTGGCCACTGTAAGGTAGTGAATGTTAGATTAGATACCTCCTGTGCAATTAATGGGCCACCGTGTAACACAGAATGCTGGCCTGATCTAGCGGGACTGTTCTTATGTCTTAAGAGAGCCGTGAGATGAAAAGGTAATCTGCATCACGTAGGCAAGCCGGAAGAAGTTGCTTTGTTTTCTACTAGAACTCCAAGAACTGCCAACCAACCACAGCCACATGTAGTCATCTATTTTCAATTCTGCTATTGTTGTTCTTATGCAGTTGTGAGCTTGAAATCCATGTCAGACTATCTCAAATCATCCAAAGATCTGTCAATATATTCTGATCTACTCTCTGTCCGTCAGACCCTATAACAGAATCTACAGTTTGATCCCTGGGACCACTAATGGTAAAACAAAGTTGGTTGTATAAAAGAAACATACACACGTAGCAGTTTCAGTTGACTTTACCTCATGGGCTGTCTCTTAAAATGGACTTTTGACCTTCTATAACATAAGCCAGTGATGTCAAATCTTAGCATCTGTGTTCACTATATACCCACTATATACCCAACATATCTGATCCTAGAAACTGATGTCACTGTCAAGGCTAAATCTTTTTTTTTTTTTTTTTGCAAGATATTGAAAACAATTTTGGAGAGCTTTGGGGAGATGAATAGGGGCCATCCGTTTTTGATTAATTGATTGTTTGACTACTTGTTTGTGTATTCTGTTTATTCAATGGATTATTATTTATATTTATACCCTGCCCATTGTGTTGTCATTTTTATGGATGTGTATAAACCGACAAGAGTTTCTTTTGAGTACAAGCCAAATAAATAAATAAATAAAATGTATTGAAGGTAACAATAGCAGCCAAGTCAATACAGCCAGTTCGCTCATCCCAGTTGTGGGATGCATCATCATCATCATCATCATCATTATCATCATCGCTATAACTTTCAGGTACATGTGTATGTTCTGACATATCAAATTACAAATATGATACCATTACAATCTTGGGTAGTGGACTAGAAAGGAGTAGATAGACCTGGAGACTGCCCATCATAGTGGTTGACCTGCTAGGGAGACTGACAGAATATTCAGAAGCTAGGCCACAATGGCCAGGAAACAAAAAAAAGCCAAAGTCTTTGGGGCAACAAGATTTCCCTCCCCACTCTACCTGTCAGTGAGTGTTGCAATCTGGATGCCAGTCAAAGAAAACAAAAAGCCTGGATGGCCCCTGGAGGGACTGGAGGCACAGCTGAGATCTGGTCTCAGGAAGTCTGTTTGGATGCAGTCTATCTCCCTCAGTAGGCTGACCGTATTTCAGGATGGCAAAACGGGACAGGGTCTTATGTAATATTCCGTATTCATGAAAAATATAGGGGTCCCCACCCTCCGGTCTGTGCGATTGGCTCCTGCCTGCAAACCCTGCCCTGGTCCGCGCAATTGGCTCCTGCCTGCAAACCCCACCCCCCGGTCCACGTGATTGGCTCCCGCCTGCAAACCCCGCCCCAGTACGTGCAATTGGCTCCTGCCTGCAAACCCCACCCCCAGTCTACGTGATTGGCTTCTGCCTGCAAACCCCACCCCCCCAGTCCGCGCTCCAGCGCGGATCCTCCTTCTGCACCATTCCCGCCGGGTTTGAAAAATGGGACAAAATTGAGATTTTTATGAAAAAGATGGGACGGTTGAAAAATTTTATTTATTTATTTATTAATCATATTTATACCCCGCCTATCCCCTCCCTATCAGAGGACTCTAGGCGGCTTACAACAACATTGCAAATTCATATATTATACAGACATTCATATATATATATATATTATTACCACGTGCTAAGGGGGAGGGTAAGGGAACCGACTCTTCTTCCGTAGGTATTGGACTACATGTCCGAGAATACCTCGCTTCCGAGTCGGCTGCTGACGTCCTGGATGTTGCCGATCGGGTTCCGTCGTCCTCTGCCGCCATTCATGGGATTCCCGGGATCTTCTTTCGCTCCGAGGGTGACCCCCGACAGGACGCCGGCAAATTCTCCCACTTTAACGTGGTACCCATTTATCTACTTGCATTTAGCTTTCGAACTGCTGGGTTGACAGGAGCTGGGGCAAGTGACGAGAGCTCACTTCGCCATGCGGGGATTTGAACTGCCGACCATTAGATCAGGCAGTCTTACAGCTCAGCGGTTTAACCCGCTGAGCTACCGTGCCCCTTTCGTTTCTAAATTTCATTTCTAAAAATGCTAAAAAAACAGGACTGTCCCGTTCAAAACTGCTATCCCTCAGGTACTGAGCATAGCACAACTGTGCTAAGAGAAGAGCAGGCAGCTGGCTTAACATGCTTTAAATAGGCCAGCATAAGTGTGCTGCATTCCCACAGCCAATCTCTACTCTGCCTTGCTGACAAGACAGGTGAATGTGTGTTCCTGATGGTTTGATTCAAACCAAGTCAAGGTGCAATGACTGGTGGTTGAATTTCATCTCCCATCAGCATTGCCTTCCACACCTACCTGGTAAGAGAAACTATCACCAATTGTGCTCCTCAACGTAGTGGGGAGTTGGGGGCACAGCACATAAACATTATCAGGATTGCCCCTGCTGCCGCTCCTGTTCTATGCAGTGGGTGGAGTGAGCCAAATGGCACATCCATGTGGTGGGTGGAGCAACACCCCCTCCCCCCATTAAGTAGTAGAACCCACGCCAGAAAATAGCTGATGGATGGAAGGGCAAACACTTATTGGGGATTAAGGGAGACCAACAGGTTGGTCACAAAAATCCATCTCCACCACTCTTCCTAAGCACACAAGTGGGTGGCACAAAAAAGGGATCCTTGTGGGGACCTGCCTTTGATTCTCATTGTTTTCCTAATGCTGGTCCCAATGGGGTGGCAGAGAAAAGTGGTTTTCCTGGCCCTGTTGGGGATTCGTAGCTGGGTTGCCTCTAGAACTTGTGTAAGAAGACATAATAGTGATTAGCCATATACGAGTGGAAGAATAAGGGTATCTTTCCAGGCAAAACCAACATCTGTGAGAAGGTTTTGGAAATGTCATCTCACAAGAGTGCTTAAGAGTGCATACAAGTTATGAAAAAGGTTTATGCTGAATCCAGGTATCATGTTGGTCCAACAGTACAAAACCACTGTGACCACGGAGGGCAGTGCCTAGCAACTGGAGTGGAGGGGATGGGCAAGTATAGCGTAGCCCAAAATGGCCAGTAAGAACTGGGCAGATCCCAGCCCCTGACTGGGTCATCACCACAATTGTGGCCAAAATGACACAGAACATGCATTTAGGAAGGCCAGATTAGAAGACGGAAAAGACCGCTTCCACATCAGATCAAATAAATACAAAGCTGGGGAGCCTTGGCTAAAGACTGGGGGTGACAGGAAGGCTGCGTCATGAGGATACTGTATGTCCTTCATGAATGGTTCATGAGGCATCTTTCAGCCAATGTTAGGGAGAACGTGTGAATGTGCCCCTTTTCCACCCCTCTTTTTAATTTTAAGGCCCTTAACATGGAAAGGAACAAGTCAGATTTATTATACCGATCCTACTCACTGGTGTATTGGATGGCAAATAATTTGTGGTGCCCGCTTATTTTTATCCCTCCTGTTTACTATTATGTTGGATTTTTGGGTGTGTGTGTGTGTGTATTCTTTTAAATAAATTGGAGGTCACTTTGAAGGATAATCTTGACAGAAAGAGGTTCTAGAGTTTTAAAAATAGTTAACAGTTAAGTTTGTGATGCTATACCAATTGCTTTGAAGTAAGTCTCATTGAATTACTACCAAGTAGGTATGCATAGGATTGTAAATTTAAAGTTTACAAGTTGTTCAACTCCTGGTGACTTCATGGACCCAATCATGTAGTTTTCTTGGCAACAGCACAGAAGCAGTTTGCCCTTTTCCTCCAGGATGTTCTTCAACTTCCCAGTCTAGCCTACTGCCTTAATATTTCCTGGAGGGCTCCCTTCCAAGTACTATCCAGGCCTGACTCTGCTTAGCTTCTGAGCCCAGCCAAGGTCAGCTTGGTGCTACCATCTACTACTATAAAACCACCACCACCACCACCACCACCACGGTTCTGAAAGAGAAAGGATGGCCCTGTCATTTAAGTATAGGGAAAGCTTCCCATCTATAAAAATGTATGGGAACTATTTTCATGTGATTATTAGAGCTTGCATAACCATTTGTCAAGGATAAAATAAGTTAACCGAATCCCACCACAGTGCTAAGGTTTGGCTTGTTGACCAGCATGCAGTCTCTTGTAATTTTACAATTGTTGCAGGTGACAGCCCTTGAATTCAAAGCTATTAATAAGGGTCCTGGCTTTGGAATCCAATGTATATATTCCTGTTCAAGCAGGGGGCTTTGGTGTGCTCAGGGATATTAAATGGAAGAGACCATCTAACCTGAGCAAAGATATTTTTCAGCATCTAGGGATGAAGCACTGCAGAAGGGACACTAAAGCTACAGTGAATTACATTTAATAATCCATCCTGTGTTGTCAGATCAGTGTGTATTCTTTATAAATCACTCAGTCCGGGGAGGAATTTTTCTGGCCAGATTGCTAAAAGTTTCAGATAAGGATATATATCTTTGTGGAGAAAAGAAAACAAGACTGTACTGAATCTGTACGGAATCATTTAGCCTAAAAGTTACAGTAACGCTCAGGGCAGAATGCAGGTGAGACTGCCATTACTGAAGGAGAAACTTTGCAGGTGAGAAAGCCAGAAGCAGAAGCACCTGTGTTTCTGAATGACAACATGCTCTATGTTCATTAAAACTCAAAATTCAGATTTTGCTGTTGTTTATTTTACTTCTAGGCATCTTTTGATTGCTTTGATATTGGCCAGCTACATATGAAACCTGGCAAACTTATCCCTGTCAGGTAATAAGCAACGTTTCTGGCTTTCATAATAATAAGCTTTGAAAATTGCCATAGTTTTTCACTGTTTCAGTTACTGGCGTTGTCAAATGCTAACTAGTACCTGATTCAGAAGATCAGGCAATTAACTCCTTTGGCCAGATACGTAAGGAAACTTAATCTTGTTGCCAGAGACCCTACCTTGAATCCAGTTACGTTCCATCTTGTCAGCCCATCCTTTTGTGGTCATGGAGAGATGTTGCAATGATACCGCTCAAGTGGGCAAGGCCACTTGTTCAAGGGGTGCTGGATTTTGGGAAGAGGTGGTCTTTGCTCTTTTTGTGTATGTGTGTGTGCCTTCAAGTCAGCCTTGACTCCTGGTGCCTGCCAGGACAAGTCCCTGCAGTTTTCTTGGCAAGATTTTTTTGGAAATAGTGTGCCCTTGCCTTCTTCCTAAGGCTGAGAGAGAATGACTGGCCTAAAGTCACCCAGCTGGCTTCGTGCCCGGTCAAACTGGCACTCCTTTGCTCATTTTAGGTGCAGCAAATCTGTCCAGAGGTGCAATCTTGAGTGGTGTGTGTGCAGTCAGAGAATCCAAGAAAGGTTCAAGGGCCATATGCTGACTGCAGGTAGCCCTGCCCTGTCTGAGGCGAAAGACTGGACTAGAAGCTTTCACTCTGATGTGCCCATTTGGGGAGGAGCTATAGTCCAGGGATAAAGTATATGATTCATCATGAAGAACATTCTATACTGCTATCTTACAATCAAGGGACAAGTAATTGGAAAGAGTGTTACTAGGGAGATTTCTGCAGGGCTAGATGGGACCACTGACCCGATTCAATACACAGCATCTTCACACATCCATATTTCTGATACTCAGAGTCAGAAAGTAGCCACTATCGGTTAATAAACATCACTCTCTTTTTGGATAAGCTATAGCTTGAGATGGAGCACAGTGCTTAGTGATGCGGAAAGTTGTAAATATCATCATCCCCAATACAAATGGATCTTCAAGTTAAAGGATCTCAGCCAGCAAGATTTTGCCCAAGATTCAGGAGACTTACCATGGGTCATTCTGTACTGAACCAGGTATCTCTGGCCTGGCTTAAACAGTAAATCCCTTATGTGTGGCAAGTTCATGGATATATGACTAGATAGGATTCCTGCATGTGCTCATCACATAAAACAAGTCTTGCATATATATCTTGACAATATTGAACAGTCCATTGATCAATTTCACATCATATTATGCATATTCTATGGAAGGGATGCATAACCCAAAGCTATTCCACTTTTGCCTACCCAGTTGCATATTAAACATACCGTACGTGTGAACCAGTCCTCAGAAAAATGGGTTATGCATTGTTGATGGGATAGCAGTCCAGCCTGAGTTGCAAGCATGATGGGCCACTGGATATTGTTACGGCATTCGCCTCGATGACCTACAGTGGGCATGTTGGCAGGTGAGGACTGGAGTGGTAGTTCAACAAATTTGGAGGACAACAGTATTAAGAAGTCAGCTCTCCTACACAGTGCCATTTCAAAGTTCTTTCTTTGGGTTGGTATCTGACATGAAGCCTGAATACATAAGCCTTTTCTACCTGGTGTCACTTTCTAGTAACTCATGATCTGCAGGAACAGTGCTAAGTAGCTGGTTCTTGGTTAAGGTAAAGGAAAGGTTCCCCCCGCACATTTGTGCAGTTGTGTCCAACTCTAGGGGCCAGTGCTCATCTCTGTTTGTTAGCCGAAGAGCCAGCATTGTCCGAAGACGCTTCCACGGTCATGTGGCCAGCATGATGCATGCGGAACGCTGTTACCTACCCACCGAAGTGGTACCTATTCATCTACTTGCATTTGCATGCTTTCGAATTGCTAGGTTGGCAAGAGCTGGGGCTAGTGTGGGAGCTCACTCCGTCACGCGGGGCTAGGGATTCGAACCTCCGAACTTGCGATCTTCTGATCGACAAGCCTGGCGTCTTACCTGTTGAGCCATCACACCACACCTGGGAAGTACCTGGCCTCAATTATTAAATGTTCTCTCTTGAAAGTAAACTCAACATTTCTCCATTATTGCTGTTAAAATGACTACAGTAGTCACCAAAATTGGCTGTGATATAGAATGACTTTGGCTGACCCTGTGCTCTGGAACAATCTCCCCACCCCCACCCCACCCCACCCCTGATATGCAATGGGCCTCAATTCTGCTTGCCTTTAGAAAAGTCATCAAGACCTGGCTTTCTCCCCAGTCATTTGGGTCCAGTTGAGTGAAGTCCCTTTTGGGTTGTTCAATTATCCCGCTTGGTTGCCAGTGTACATTTTATATCTTATATACTGGTTGTTGTTTTTTTAATGTTGTATGGTTTGTTGTTTTGTTATTTTTTAAGTTGCGCTGCCTTACAAATGCATGAATTAAATAATGGAATAACTGGTATTCAAAATCTCTTGATGTCAAATTAATGCAGTAATTCCTTGGGACCCTTTAGGGGCTAAAGTACCACATAGTTCAATGGGATTTTATTTATTTATTTGTTGCTCATATTTATATGGCCGCCCATCTCATACAAGACGAATCTGGGCGGTGTACAACTTTTCAAGTCAATATAATCTTATTTCTCAAAACTTAAAAAAAATCACAGACTGAATTCTGTGGTAGACCATTTGCTGTGGACAGGGAAGGTCTCTGTAAGTTCTAGGTCGGGGTACTCAACCTTTTTGGCACCAGGGACCAGTTGTGGAAGACAATTATTCCATGGACCAGGGGGGCGGGGTTTGCAGGCGGGAGCCAATCTCACAGACCGGCGGGCAGGGTTTGCAGGCGGGAGCCAATCGTGCGGACGGGGGGCAGGGTTTGCAAGCGGGAGCCAATTGCGCGGACCACCACCGTTCACCTGCTGTGCGACCCACTTCCTAACAGTCTGCGGCCCACAGGTTGGGGACCCCTGTTCTAGGTGACACAGGGTGAAACTCTGCCTGAGAGCCTGAAGAGCATCTGGCCAAGTTGGCTACTTGGACAAGTGACCTGAGAACTTTCTTGCAAAAGAATCCAAAATTTAATAACCAATGACAAAAGTTTCATCCCTGCATGACAAATGAGCATTATGGAGAAGAAAATGAGAGGCATGAACAGAACGAATGTGACCTTTAAGTGACTATTTTAATAATATCTTTTAAAAAATAAAAAGGCAGTTATATAGTTTTTTTTTTATGATAGGATTATCCTGCAGACCAATCTCAAGAAGAGAATGAGCTTGATGCTATAAATATAACCTGCTCTGAAACCAGTTTCCAATTAATTTCCCACTGGTTTCGCTGTCCTAGGCTTCCCTGAACTCTAGTGTGGTTGGCAGAGTTCTTTCTTAGAAAGCTGGAATTCCTGTCTGAAATTACAGCTTGCCATTTTCTCCCGGTAGGGAGCGGTGACAATTAAGCCATTTCCAAAGTGGTCCCAGTTTGCATTTGCACTGTAGCAGAGCGCCCAAGGTGCGCATAGGACAAACTCACACTCACCATCTCCTGGTCTTGGCAACGCACCAAGCAGGGGTATGACTAAACTTAATCAGCTTTGATGGGTGTTCCATGCGCTCGCCAAAGAACAAATACACCAAGCCACCCCTTTTGAAAGCTTAGCCCAATGACATAAAATGGCAGTGGCATGGTTCATCTCTTCCGCTGAGAGAATGATGTGGATTATTGCAAGGACAATGGCCCTGGATATGTCAACTACTTTGCAAAATAATGTATGTCATCTCCTCCCCCCCGCCATATTACTGTTTTTCAGAGGACATCAACGGTGTCACCAATATTAAGCAGCTTCCCTTTCGAAAACCTAGCTCAGCTTTTCCTCCTCCTCCTCCTCCTCCTCCTCCTCCTCCTCCTCCTCCTCTCCTACCAGGCCAAGTCCGCAGATCCATCTGCACAGACAAACATACATATGGCTGTCATTTGTCCAGCACTTTACACAATGTGAAGGCTTTTTTAAAAAAATAAAAAATGCTTGAAACGCCAGACCATGTGGCAGATGATGTATGTGTTTCTTCAGGCCTGTGATTACCAGCACAGAGAAGCTGCGCGCTGCTCTTCACCTCATCAGTTCCACAAGCTGCACTCCAAGGTGTGTGAAGCATTTGTAGCAAGATGGCTTCTGACATGTAGCCAGGCAGAGGCATTCTGCTGGGAATATATGACTTTACGTTTCCTTCCAACTGAGGTCAGAGTCTGACCTGCTGAAATTAGTGTGTGTGCGGGTGCAGGTGTGGGTGTGGGTGTGTGCACACATGGTGAGAATGGTGGTTCAAAAGCCAGAATGAATTTATTTGGAAGAAAGGAGGACAGAGGGCATTAGGGGTGGCCTGACACCTCTTAAAAGCCCCTTAACATGATAAGGAGAAAAGGAAGATTAATCCAGAGTGATACAGAACTTTTAAAAAGCAGAGGGATGTATGAAGGAAAAAAATCAACCTGCTGCCATCAGGTGATTCTCATTTTGGTCTTCTGAACCCAAAGCACTTTTAAAATGTTTTAGCGTATGTTGAATGATACAAGCTGACACCAATCTGCATGAGTTTTCTTTTTATATTCTTCCGTGGCATGTACTGAAGACTGGCCACATACGCACATGCACCCACACATACACATTAATCAACTCAATGTGGTAGCTTTGGATTGTGTAATCAACACAACACTACACTTCAATTATGTGCCAATCACTGCAGACTTAGAATATTGCAAAAAATATCAAGTGCCCAGTTAAGAATGGTTTGGCCAAACAATGCATTTTTAAGACCTCTTCAAATCACAGATGGCTCAGACTAAAATGAAATGCCAAGTCTTATGTTGAAAGACTGGAATTTTTCATTCATAATTTTTAGTTATAATTTTACTTCTGAGGGGGAGATAAATTGAGATTCCTCCTGCATGTGTGTACCGATTATATTTGTTTTTGTGGCTCTTTGGCATAGGAATATTTTGTCGTTAATTTGTTAATGTCTGTTATTTATTTTGGGCTATATTTTGGAGTTGGTTCTGAATGTAAGCTACTCAAAGTTGGTCAAAGATTGGAGTGGTACATAAGCCTAGTTAAAGAAACAAACTTGGGATATTGAAAAAGGGAGAAAATCACACTGGTTAAATAATAGGTCTCTTGCATCTTTTTTCTTCAAGAAGAAAAGAATAAGATACAAGTATAAATCTTTAGTGTCAGCTGCTCTGTCTGGCTGTGCAGGACAGGTCCAATCCACCAAGAAGTAACAAAAGCACTGTGTTGCAGCATCATTGCTGTCCTCAACCGATGTGGTGCCTGCACCTTTGTGGTGTGAAGGTCTTCTGGGTTAGGGAATAACTGCCTAAGAGTGGAGCATTAATTCAGATAGATGAAGATCAAAATACTTTGCCTTCTCCTACCTCTGCCCATTTGCTTAGTCTTCTACAGTGTGTACATCATCTCTGGGAAAGAATGAATGATGGATTGGTCTGTTTGCATGCAGCATGCCTAGTCTTCACCCTGGAAAAGTTTCCTTTCCTAGTTTCCTTTCTCTTGTGTTTGTGTGTCATGTACAAGTGTAGTGTTCTAATTGTCTTTGACTTCAATATCTGATTTTGCTAATGGCTAATTGCTTTTGGCTTGAATCTGGTTTGCTTACGTGTTCTTTTGGGAGTATCAAATGCCTGGTCCCCTTTGATTTACTATTATGATTACTATTATTGCAGAGTACAAAATGATTAGCAACATTAAAAACAAAATACCAACAGTGCAATTAACTCCTTTTCAACAGTCAGGAACAAATTCGGAAGAAAGAACCAAAGGCATCTTAAGCAGTTTATGGAAGATTATTGAAACTGTGCTCTGGAAAATGTGGGCTGTGGAGGGAAAGGAAAAATCTGTTCCACCAGCAGGTTCTGTTCTGATGACAGCAAGTATTGAATACAACCCATTGTACCTCCAGGTGAAGAGGTACAAACACATCTTCAACAAACACCCACACATCCTTCCAAACCTGATTAGAAGAAACATGCATCCAAAGCACCACGCCTTTCAAATCTTTCAAATTCACAGCCCTTTTCTTTCCATCAACTGAAGTTCCTCATAAGTAGACATAATAAAACAACAGTATTGCTACTGTCTGCCAGGTGTGAGCATTTTCCAAGAAATGCCTTGCTCCCATATAAGTGTATTAATGTGAGCAAGCATATCAATGCTTGTTACTTGTCATCTTTCTCTGTAAAGGTAAAGGTAAAGGTAAAGGTTCCCCCCGCACATTTGTGCAGTCGTGTCCGACTCTAGGGGCTGGTGCTCATCTCCGTTTGTTAGCCGAAGAGCCAGCGTTGTCCAAAGACGCTTCCGCGGTCATGTGGCCGCATGACGCGCGTGGAACGCTGTTACCTACCCACTGAAGTGGTGCCTATTCATCTACTTGCATTTGCATGCTTTCGAATTGCTAGTCTGTAGCAATTCAACTGCATAAACTACATTGCTTTTCTTGTGTTTTGGAATTTGATCTTTGGGGTGTACAAGCCTCTGTCTCAGTGTGTTTATGCAATTCAGTGCAGTGAGGAGTGCTCTGAACTCTACATTGGAGAAACCAAACCACCTTTGTACAGGAGGATGGCCCAACACAGGAGAAGTAACACCACAGGACCAGAGTCAGCAGTTTATCTTCATCTAAAGGAAAAAGGACACTCATTTGAGGACATTAATGTTCACATTTTAGACAGAGAAGATAGGTGGTTTGAGAGAGGGGTCAAGGAATCCATTTATGCCAACTTGGAAAATCCTTCCTTGAATAGAGGTGGGGGCCTCAGGCACAATCTTTCCCCTATCTTCCTCCCTGCTTTGTCTTCTGTGCCTAGGAAGATTAAGACCATTTCGCAAGCTCAACAGCAGCATGGTGATCTTAACGATCCTTCTTTAGATGATAAAGGGACTTAGAAATAACATCTCAAAAAAAAAATTAAAAAAAAACCCATGACCTAGCCCCAGGTGTAAGGTCACACAGCAACATATTTAAGGATTCCCTTACTAACTTTGCTCAGACTGAAGAAGCTCCTTGGATAAGGAGCGAAACGTTTCCACTGAGAAAATAGAAATCCAGTTGACATGATTCAAGCTACAGACAATTCCACCTGGATGACTGATAACCTTCATAGACATTTCGAATTGCTAGGTTGGCAAGAGCTGGGACGAGTGCGGGAGCTCACTCCGTCACATGGGGCTAGGGATTCGAACCTCTGAACTTGCGATCTTCCAATCGACAAGCCTGGCGTCTTTCCCGCTGAGCCACCACGCCTCTTCTTTGTCTGTACCTAACTACAAAAATGTGGGAAATGGTGCCTGGATAATGAAAGAGGAACAAAAACACACAACAGAAGACGCCTTGGGGGCAGACACAGCCTCAGGTTTAAGCTCCCAAACAGGTACAAAGCTGTTATGAAGTCCTTTGGAATAATATGCAAATACTTAATTACATACTTATAGAGGCCCATTCATTGCTTTTAGACATCATCCATTTATTCAAGACAGTTGCTCAGATGCCCCTTAATTAACTATTAATCATTATGTGGTTTGCTACCAAGGGAATTTCTACCCACACAAGTGTTTCCTTCTGGTGATGTCTACAGGGCAGTAGACAAGATGGAGCCATATCCCATGCCAAAATCCTGTAAAGTACAGGAGATAGGTAGGAGAGGGAACATTTCTTCCCATGGATCCTCCTCCCATCCCTACCTCCTGTGCTTTCTTCAGCTGTTTCTCTCCCATCAAGAGTTCCTTTTGGTCTCCGCTATGTGGGTGGGAAAAGCTGCTGAAATGCAGTTTTAGAGATGAAAATCACAATAAAGGTTCAGCCTTTAGCCATCACCATTCTTCTTGCCCATGTTGCCATTTAAATAGCTCCTTGCACCACCAGTCCTACTCTTATGCCTTACAGGAATTTAAGATAACTTGCATGCTTTAAAGTTCTGCTGCTTCCACACCTATCTTACCCTTTGGTATTCAGAAAAGTATCTTTCCCCAACTTGGTGCCCCTCCAGATCTGTTGAACGATGACTACCACATCCCCTAGTCAATATGAATAAAAGCATTTCTTGCTGGGAATTACAGGAACTGGAGTCTGCCACATCTTGAGGGCCCTGAGTAAGTGAAGACCCAATACTTTAAACACTGTGGAAAATCCAGGATTTTGTTTTATTCCCAGTATGGTAGTTAAACAATGAAAATACCATGGATCAGCTTTTGCAGTTCTGGATAACCTTTGAACCTGCAGAGGGCATGGAGTGAGGGAATAATGATTCAAATCTTTAATGAATTCAGACAAATCCAAATAGAATTTGGGATGAGATTGCATTGTTATCAATTTTGAGAACAATCCTATGTCCTCTGTCCTGGGAATAATCACACTGAACTTACTTTTAAAAGAGATCTGTAGGATTGTTCTTTAAGGAACCACTAAAATAAAGTTTTGTCAGAGAACTGCAAAACACTAGTCAAGGCATTATTTTCAGGGCTGTCTCTTATGAAAACTCTGCTTAGTACAATGAGCATTCAAACAGAATCTGTGACTTGTTCTTAATCTATATGGAGTTATTTTAGCAGATGGTGTGTGCATGTGTGTGAGATCTGCAACAGGTGTAAGTTATGCAAACTCATTAAATAGCATACAGAATTACACTGATTTGGAACTAATATTACTCAAATAATGTTAAGTATTATACATACACAGTCTCTCTCTCTCTCTCTCTCTGAAGAATGCTCACCAAATGCTGGTAATATAGAGTCAATTCAAGCTTTATCTCAATGGCTAACAAATAGGGCCATAATAGGGGTGTGGTGGCTCAGCGGGTAAGACGCCAGGCTTGTCGATCGGAAGTTCAGAGGTTCAAATCCCTAGCCCTGTGTGCGGAGTGAGCTCCCGCACTCGCCCCAGCTCTTGCCAACCTAGCAATTTGAAAGCATGCAAATGCAAGTAGATGAATAGGTACCACTTCGGTGGGTAGGTAACAGCATTCCACGCGCGTCATGCGGCCACATGACCATGGAAGCGTCTTCGGACAACGCTGGCTCTTTGGCTAACAAACGGAGATGAGCACCAGCCCCTAGAGTCGGACACGACTGCACAAATGTGCGGGGGGAACCTTTACCTTTACTTTTTAGGGCCATTATATGCAAAGCCCTCTTCCTTTCTACCTCAAACCTCCTCCTCCTCCTCCAGCCAGAAACAGAGCTCTGGATTTTTGGCAGACAATTGTTCAAGTCTCTCTCTTAATATATTTTGGATCCATTGTGGACCCCAGTATGTTTATAATATTTGCACTGCCATTTTATTATTCATTTACAATCAGGGCTATTATAGAAAATACATGATGTTCCTACTTCACAAAGGATAGTTGTAACCTGTAATAGAGTTAAGGAAATAAGGACAGTTCTTGTTATATGTAGAACAGTTGCATAAGGATTATACATCCTTCCAAGTCTAGCAGCTTTTGTGTTAGATTGTCCTTGTTGGAAGAAGGGTGTGGTCAGCTGCAAAGCCTCAGTGAAGTACATCCAAGTGTCCTTGTGAAGATACTCAATACAAATACCAGCAATACATGATTGGAAAGTGTCAATGCAGTGAGATCAAGTCACAGAGGAGGAAATAACCCATGTTCAGTACAGAAATAAAAGTTGCACCATTTTTTTATTTCCACTATTGAATAAACTGGTGGTTCCACTATAAATTCTCAAGCAGCCTTGTTGATTCCAGTGAAGAAAACTACAGCAAATGCCTAGGCATCCAAGGGAAGAAAGAAAAAAAATGGGGGGGGGGATGTTTGATGAAACTCATGCTTTGACGCTGTAATGCAAATTCCTTCCACTTATATACTTGTGTTGTGATGCCATAATGTACATTTTATCATTTTGGATTCATTGTGATTAGGAATGGACATCAACGGCGAAATGTTTTTGAGGAATGTATCCTGAAATTATGGAAACCCCCTTATTTAATTTCAGCTTCTATTGTAAAATCAGATAATGAACGGGACTTTCTTAGTAACAAGCCATTAATCAGAGAAATGAAGTTTGCTGGTATACAGATAATTTACTTAATTTGGCAGTGTTCTGGCCTGCTGCTCTACTTGTGCCAAAATTACAATTTCTTCCCTAGCAGGTAATAAATAGCAACCAGTATGACTGATATTATGAAAAAGCACAATAAAATCTGCAATGATGAGCTTATGATTGTGGCAAGAACTCCAATCTATTTGTAAAAAAAATAAAAATACTAGCCATCCCAGGTGTTACAATGAGAGCCTCTGCTAAAAGGCAGAGATGATAGAAGAGGAAATACTTTGAAGTACCATAGCTTCAATTCATCTGACTAACAGAATGTGGCCATATCTTTACACGTATAGATATGAATTAGCAAGATTTTCTCAATCATACTGAAAAAGGTCAGCATTTATTATATAATATTAGTTTAGTATCCACTGTATCTTTGATCAAGCCTCATTTTGAACTATTTAGTCATTTTCTTTCTCTTAATGCTATAGATAAGCACATCCAGGGTTGTCTTCATTATGCTCCAACTGTGAATTATGACCATTTCTTATTAATGCAGGCTGTACTATGCAGCTATTTCAATTCATTTCAATTCTAATCTACTCTTTAAAAATTCCACTATACTACTGCAATAACACATAAGACAATTATGATTTTCATGTAAAGAGCATACATTTCACAGGCAGAACCACCTGTGGCCCTTGGATGGTGTTAGAATCCAACTTTCATTGGCCCATCACCACAGCACGTAATCAGGAAAGATGGGAATTAAACAGTTTCTGCATCACTGTCATCAAAGCAACATGATGTTTAATCAAGAGACCATGAAACAGTAACAGATTTCTATGCAGTGTAATTTACCTGTTATAAGGTCCAAAAAATCTTGCCAGGACCCAGAATTATCAAAATAAGGCATAATATATGCATTTTAAAAAGTCTGCATATGATACTTTAGTCTAAAGCTATACATTGGCTGAGCAGGTCATATAATAACAAATAGCAATATAAACTGAACCTCCCTTCATAAGGAAAGAAAGTTCCATTACACATTTTCAACAAAAAAAACTCTTCGCAATTTTAAGGGCAATATTCCTATCCCTGATTCTATGAAAGAATCTTAAGATTTTTACATGATACTCATCAATATTATTGAGTGTGCTACTGTTAAATTAGATTGTGATATACACAGAGACGAGTGGGGCGTGGTGGCTCAGCGGGTAAGACGCCAGGCTTGTTGATCGGAAGATCGCAAGTTCGGAGGTTCGAATCCCTAGCCCTGCGTGCGGAGTGAGCTCCTGCACTAGCTCCAGCTCTTGCCAACCTAGCAATTCGAAAGCATGCAAATGCAAGTAGATGAATAGGTACCACTTCGGTGGGTGGGTAACAGTGTTCCGTGCGCGTCATGCCGGCCACATGACCATGGAAGTGTCTTCGGACAACGCTGGCTCTTCGGCTAAGAAACGGAGATGAGCACCGGCCCCTAGAGTCGGACACGAATGCACAAATGTGCGGGGGGAACCTTTACCTTTTTATACACAGAGACACATGTTACATTAGCCAGAGTAACTTACATCTTTTATTAATTATGCTGATTCAGAATTACAATTCTATTACAGACATTAAATGTAAGTAGTTTCCCTTGTTGTTAGCTACTAGACTGTTTTAAAATTAATTTTTCAATCCTAGAAACCTAACCTTTTTAAGCCTACACTTAAGCCACAATTGTTTTAGTTCTTAAAATGGTAGTTTCTCCAAATGAAAACTTTGAAAGAGTGCAGTAACTACTTAGCTTTGTCATTCGAACAAGTATTTCTCGTGTTTAATCTACTTTAAATAGAGCATTCTGATAACTCAGAGCATTAAAAAGGGAATGATGTTGATTGGGGGGCTGACGGAGAAGACAGCTACATTTACAAAAAAAAATATTTATATGAAATAGCCTTATGGATTTGCAGCTCATCTTACCTTACTTATTGAGTTTGCAATGTAATTCACTCATCTCCATATCCTTAAGTGCAGTCTAAGTGGCTCAAATAGATTTATGCACACTTTATTTGCTTATAATAGATCATATCTCTTGCTAAGTCATTTCAAGATAGTGGGGATTTATAGTCCAAGAGACACTTTCAAACTGAGTTAATGCATAGTGTCAGGCTTTAAGAAGTTAAAAGGTTGACTGGATGCTGCTGAACAAGACTTGCAGTCATTTTGTCTTGTAAATTGGAATTCAGATTACTGATGATTCAAGCATGAAACAAATTTGGCTACCAACATTATAAAGAAAAAAAACCTTTATTCCATAATATAGAATAAAATCATCTGGTAAAGGGGAACACGGATAGACACACGCAGTGGCCAAGCCATCCTCAAAGAATTGGGTAAAGGTAAAGGTTCCCCCTGCACATTTGTGCAGTCGTGTCCGACTCTAGGGGCCGGTGCTCATCTCTGTTTGTTAGCCGAAGAGCCAGCGTTGTCCGAAGACGCTTCCGCGGTCATGTGGCCGCATGACGCAGAACACTGTTACCTTCCCACCGAAGTGGTACCTATTCATCTACTTGCACTTGCATGCTTTCGAATTGCTAGGTTGGCAAGAGCTGGGGCGAGTGTGGGAGCTCACTCCATCACGCGGGGCTAGGGATTCGAACCTCCGAACTTGCGATCTTCCGATCAACAAGCCTGGCGTCTTACCCGCTGAGCCATCGTGCCCCCCCTCAAAGAACTAGCCTTCCACTAATTATCTGAACTGAAGCATTTTCAAAGAGCTAGAATATTCCTTTTCCACAGCCTTTGTTTTCAAATGAAAAGACTGATCAAGTGAATTGGAAAAAGCCAGAGAACAATTTTGAATTAAATACTATGATTCTATCTTGGCTATATTTGACTAATAACTTAAATACAGGTTCTAATTAATAGTTTTTAGAATACATTAGCAATTTTTTATCTTCACGGGATATAAAAAGGTAGGGTAGGACAAATAGAGTCGTTGCAATATGAGATGGGCGGTAAAGAAATATAATTAATAAATAAATAAATAAATAAATAAATAAATAAATAAATAAATAAATAAATGCTTTCAGATGACCTGAGCAAACACTCAAAGACATGTAACTAAGAAAGAGAGATGACCAGCTCAAAAACAACAGGGGAATTATTCAGACTGACTTTCTTGATCTCCAGAATTATGAATGGTTAGAAAGCTGAATAATTTCTTCTTTTATATATAATTTTCACATTTTTACTGTAAATTAATGCATTTTACTGGTTTTTCACTATGCTTAGTTTTTCTTGTTATTCGTTGTTAATATTTTAATTAATGCTTAATCAGGCAAGAGAATTCTGTTTATATAGCAGGATAATAATACAAATTTATTTTATGTTTTTATTTATTTATGTAAACATTTTTACATAAATACCTTTAACCATAATCCCAATTTAGTAGTTCAATGGATGTAATGCAAATAATTGTAAGAATGTAGCATGTATAGGCAGTTAAAAATATTAAGAAAAACACTTATAGAATTATCTAAAGTTTATTGTTTTACATCTTGACACAATATTGCTTCAAGGTCACTTCAAAAGAATATTAAAATGGCACACACACATTTATAATGAAAAACTCAAATAATTTTGTTTTAAATACAGTAGGTTTCTTGAATTTATCACAGGTAGTTTCACTTGGGCTAGAACAGTTTTGGCCCAGCTGACTCAGATGGTGAACTAAGTCCAATTTTCAAATCTGCTGCTACTATTTTTTAAACAAAACAAACATGGTCAAAATATTAATTTTATTATTACTATCACCATAAACATTCTGTTTACCAAAGTAAACCAGTTTGGAGAAGGAACATTTCCTTGGGCCATCTTAATGTTGACCTTCGAAGTAGTGCTGCTCTATTCTTCTGCAAAAGGCAATGAGGTTACTGTAGCCTTTCACTTTTTCTGACAGTTCATCACTAATCAACTGGGTAGTCAGGATCGTGAACAGATGTCCAAATACCAAAGCATCTAATTCAGTTGGCCTATGAATAAAAGAAAATTAGTATGTTGAAAGAGAGAACACGACCACTGCAAGTCACACTAAGCATTAGCGCCAGTTGTACAGTACTGTATATCCAGACCACTGCATAACATCTTGATCCTGCCATTTTGAGGAGAAAATGATATCGAGTGCCTTTACCCCACTTCTTCTCCTTAAGATGGTGACAGAGGGTTGCCAGTTTGAGGCCTGAAAACTACAGCAGTGATAAAGAAGCATAAAAATGCTTCACCAAGTTGGAACCACGTCTGCCCTAATGATGAAGGAATTGGCGGGGAGGGGGCTGTTAATGCAGGCAGAGGACTAGATTTGGCACCTAAGTGTCCAGTCACTGCACAGTAGCAATGATCGTGAAGCCTTTGTTTTCTGAGTCCTGTCCTTTTAATCTGAAGATCGAGAGGTGGACTGCATTCAAACTCAATGTTAACATAAGTGAATGGAAAAAGTCTTCCCCCCCCCCGCCCCCCACTGCCAAACAAGGTATTCTGAGATAATGGAATTGGTATGAATTCAAATGATCGAAGCACTGAAAATATGAATTAAATGCAATTTTTAAAACATTCTATTATTTAGGGATAGATGGTATTATCAAAGGATTGCTTAGAATGGGAAATAACATACTGCGGTGGTAGCATTTCTTTAACCCCAGCTCACATCTTAGATTTTAGATTGTGTTATGGATTTAGACAAATAAAAAAAAATCAAATCCTGAAAACTTCTTTGGAAACTCATTTCACTGAAATTCTTCACATAGTGCTTTCTCAATTGATCCCATTAACCTTCCAGGATGTTCCTCAGTGCCTCCTTCGGTGGCTGTCTCAGGTTGCCCAGAGGTGATCTGGCCATTCTTTCACGGATAAATTAAGACATACAGTAAGAAGCTGCTCCCTGCTTCTCAGCTCCTCAACCAAAAGGCAGTTACTATGATGCCTTTTTTACCAAAAAGCGGAGAAGGGAAGAATTTTATCTTTTGTCTATAAAAAGGAGAAACAGCAGGAGAAACCTCTCCCCATGATTTGGGGAAATTTTTCTTCTGCTTGGCAGAACTTTAATTTAAATAAGTCACTTACTTCTTATTGAAGAAATACAGTTGTGTTCCAAGCCTTTGAGAAAGGGCTTGACAACATTGATCTACATCTTCAAGCACCTAAAAAGAATACAGGTATCACAGAAGAGCAGAAAATAATTTTAATGAAATGCTAGAGAAACAAAAGCCTCAGTTAAAAATACATTGCACACATGAGATTCAAAAGATGCTTAACAACATTTGTACTACAAAGATCTCCCCCTTCCCGTGTGATTTTCTTTCAAATTATTTACCCTTTAAAGCAGGGGTGTCCAACTCTTGGCCCACAGGCCGCATGCAGCCCTGAACAGCTAGCAATGCAGCCCGGCCCGGTCTGGAATGAGCCACCTGTCCCCACCGCCATGCCAGACTACGGAAGAGGCTGGCATGGTGCAAAAGGGGAATCCGAGCCAGAGCTGCCGATTGGAGGCAGCCCGGAAGAAGCCCCTCCACCAATTAGTGCGTGGCAAAGGAGGGCAGAGAGGCGCGAAATTCAAAGATATAAAGGGCCAGTGCACCGGTCATTACCTCCTGCCTGAAGAGAGCTACCCCCGCGCCACGTGTAGCCCTGGACCCGAGCCAAGGGACACTGACGACGACTCCTCCGCGCCAAGCCCTGCTGCCACTGCAGAAACCCTTTCAGTGCCCGCATTGATTTTCTTTTTTTAAATATTCTTAAGAGGGATATTATATATTTTATGTTATATTATGATATGATATGATATGATATATGATATGATATATTTATACATAATATATATATTATATAATATATAATAAATATATATTTATATTTATAATATATATAATATCATATCATATATCATATCATATCATATCATATCATATAATAAATATATAATATATATCTATATATTATATATATATATAATATATATATAAACATATATAATGTATATATATTATATATTTATTATGTTATATTTGTATTAGATATTAAAGTATATATTATGTATTTTATGTGCAGCCCAAGACAATTCCTCTTCACTCAGTGTGGCCCAGGGAAGCCAAAAGGTTGGACACCCCTGCTTTAAAGAATGCAAAAACAATGTATTTGCACCTGTTAAAAAACAAACAGGAATAGACAATACAATTATCATGTTTCCATACCAAGTATATAGATTCAGTCCAGAGACAAATCTATATATATGACCTCATACATACTTTTTCTGAACATTTGGTTTTTCCCCCAGCTTCCTTCAAACAGCCTTCCTCCAAAGATTCAAGGGACCTCCAGAATAATATCTGACAGCAGTTGCTGTTAGAAAATAACCCTGATGTACATACCAGAGAGCATTTGGGAACTTCAATTAATACCAACTTCTACTGATAATAGCCTATCCAATGCCCAGTAGTATGATCTTATTACTCAAATATTGAAAGAGTTACATTGGATCCAATTATTTTTTCCAGTATTAATTCAACACATTGATCCTAACTGTTAAAGCTCTAAACAGCTTACGGTCTGGCCATCTCAGTGTCCTCCTGTTTCTTTATGAATATACCATATTATAAAAACAGAAATTAAAAAATATACATAGCAAATCAAAGTATACCCCACAATAAAACCATCATCTCAAATTATAAGCAGCAGAGGCTAGTTTAGAAGCCATACATTTAACTGACTCAGAAGATACAAAGAAACCAACACCTCCCTGAAACCTTACATTTTGCATTTTCTAGGGGGGGAAATTCCAACTTGGGGAACTAATGACTGACCTGATCAAGGGACTTACTGCCCCAGCCAACAGCCTTCATTTTACGCTGGACCTCCCATTGCTTCTGACAGGCCAAAATACGATTCAGAGGCCAAGGATAAGGAGAACCGTATCTTGGATTAGTGATCTTTAAAGGGAAAAAAAGGTATTTTGTGCTCTTATATGACTGAGAAAGCTGTGTTTTAGAAAAGACTAGGGTTACTATGATTTTATTGCCATGGCTCTGCCTCAGAACATGATTCTGTGCAATTATTTATAACTTGCAGCTAAAAAAGCAAGCCTTTAAAATTATATTAAAAACATTTTCACTTTAAAACCAGCACATCCAATAATGACATAGAGCTACCCTGAAATGTATATGCAAGCAAAATTAAAGCAAAAAAAATGGTATCATTAGTGGTATAAACCTCTATGTTTCATTTATGAGTAGGGACTTGCAATTGTGAGCAAAAGTGTTTTCTCATTAAAATTTAATTAAGATGTATGCTGCAGAATCACTCACCTCCTGGACTGTAGCATCATCACACCACTGAAGATACAGCTAGAAACCAAAGAATACTAAACTTCATAAGAGAAGGTTACACAGACATTTATTCCTTGCAGCTTTGTCTCCTAGCCCTACCAAACAAGCCATTAATAATATTTAAAACACATAAATATGGTTACTAGATCTGTCATGAAGCAAGTACAATATTTAAGCGTACCAAAAATAACCTGAAAAGGATTGCAAAAGTGTACATTAAAAGTGTGCTGCTTTTTGAGAACGACTGTTAATCATAAGTCCACCTGTTTTGTTTTATACACAAATGGTAGCTGTGGCTTGCAATATCACAAAGAAAATAGCACTTTACTCCCTCTCTCCCATATAATTCATTTCCCAAGACTGACAGATTACTAGTGTTTTGCCATACCTCTGCTGTCAAGAGCATATTATTGACTAATTCCATGTAGGCTTTCATCTCAGCTTTTTGGACTTCATCCAACCCATCACTAAGTGAATGGCCCTAAGGCAGGAGAGAAGGAAGGAAAGAGAAAGGAGCGCAAAAATTATCCGTTTGGGTCCTTTCCAAACTTTGCTGAAGTCCAGTGCTTCAGCTCATTCAGAACAATCCTTTGTATCGCTACACATTAGAGGCAGCTTTGTAGACCTCGAAGACTATTAAAGGCTCTGGGGGAGGGGGGCAATGTTGAAGCGAAATCTTTTAAATAGAAAAGTATAGAGTGATCAGTAAACAGAACTTCCCACTACAGACCTTTGTTTTGCTTTTCCGCTGAGTGGTTTTTATAAATACAACATCTTTGTAAATAAACTGAAGTGAGTTATGATGATGTAAATACCTTATTAAAATACGATGCATGGGTATCGATTTACAAGACTAAAGAAAGAAGCAAGAGTAAGCATAAATATTGATTATTTGGAATTTTTAAGGATTTAAACAAAGTGTTCTCTATGCAGTAGATTGCAGAAGCCAAGAAGTAAGTGCAACATTACTTCTTGGCAACAGCCAAGATAGCAGAGAGAGCGTGCAGCAATCGGGAATAGACAACTTGGTGCGTCTCTTAAAATCTTAATTTCAAAAGCCATAGCACGCACGGCCAAGGATCAGAAATGACCAAAGTAACAATCCAAACCCTCTGGAGGGCACCGGGATGCCTACCCCATCTTAGCTATAAGACAAGCTCCAAAGGGCTTTTGGACAGCTCAAGCCTCTTTCTATAGTACCAAGACGTACCAAGAGAAACAACTAAAATTTGGAAGCCCCTTCAGAGAGACATCTGAACCATTATAATTGGCAGAAAAATGTATCTAAAGAGGCTTTACCTCAGCTGAAGCAACTGAGAATTCATTAGGTAGTTACTGTTGAAACCTTGTCATATTGGAGTTTGTTGTTTATTCGTTCAGTCGTTTCCGACTCTTCGTGACTTCATGGACCAGCCCACGCCAGAGCTTTCTGTCGGCCGTCACCATCCCCAGCTCCCCAATGGTTGAGTCCGTCGCCTCCAGAATACCATCCATCCATCTTGCCCTTGGTCGGCCCCTCTTCCTTTTGCCTTCCACTTTTCCTAGCATCAGCTTCTTCTCCAGGGTATCCTGTCTTCTCATTATGTGGCCAAAGTACTTCAGTTTTGCCTTTAATATCATTCCCTCAAGTGAGCAGTCTGGCTTGATTTCCTGGAGTATGGACTGGTTTGATCTTCTTGCAGTCCAAGGCACTCTCAGAATTTTCCTCCAACACCACAGTTCAAAAGCATCTATCTTCCTTCGCTCAGCCTTCCTTATGGTCCAGCTCTCGCAGCCATAGGTTACTACAGGAAATACCATTGCTTTAACTATGCGGACCTTTGTTGTCAGTGTGATGTCTCTGCTCTTAACTATTTTATCAAGATTTGCCATTGCTCTCCTCCCAAGAAGTAGACGTCTTCTGATTTCCTGGCTGCAGTCAGCATCTGCAGTAATCTTTGCGCCTAGAAATACAAAGTCTGTCACTGCCTCCACGTTTTCTCCCTCTATTTGCCAGTCATCAATCAAGCTCGTTGCCATAATCTTGGTTTTTTTGAGGTTTAACTGCAACCCAGCTTTTGCACTTTCTTCTTTCACCTTCGTCATAAGGCTCCTCAACTCCTCCTCGCTTTCAGCCATCAAAGTGGTATCATCTGCATATCTGAGATTGTTAATGTTTCTTCCAGCGATTTTAACTCCAGCCTTGGATTCCTCAAGCCCAGCATGTCGCATGATGTGTTCTGCGTACAGGTTGAATAGGTAGGGTGAGAGTATACAACCCTGCCGTACTCCTTTCCCAATCTTAAACCAGTCCGTTGTTCCGTGCTCTGTTCTTACCGTTGCTACTTGGTCGTTATACAGATTCCTCAGGAGGCAGACAAGATGACTTGGTATCCCCATACCACCAAGAACTTGCCACAATTTGTTATGATCCACACAGTCAAAGGCTTTAGAATAGTCAATAAAACAGAAATAGATGTTTTTCTGAAATTCCCTGGCTTTCTCCATTATCCAGCGGATATTGGCAATTTGGTCTCTAGTTCCTCTGCCTTTTCTAAACCCAGCTTGTACATCTGGCAATTCTCGCTCCATGAATTGCTGGAGTCTACCTTGCAAGATCTTGAGCATTACCTTACTGGCATGTGAAATAAGTGCCACTGTTCGATAGTTTGAAAATTCTTTAGTGCTTCCCTTTTTTGGTATGGGGATATAAGTTGATTTTTTCCAATCTGATGGCCATTCTTGTGTTTTCCAAATTTGCTGGCATATGGCATGCATCACCTTGACAGCATCATCTTGCAAGATTTTAAACAGTTCAGCTGGGATACCGTCGTCTCCTGCTGCCTTGTTATTAGCAATGCTTCTTAAGGCCCATTCAACCTCACTCTTCAGGATGTCTGGCTCTAACTCACTGACCACACCGTCAAAGCTATCTCCAATATTATTATCCTTCCTATACAGATCTTCCGTATATTCTTGCCACCTTTTCTTGATCTCTTCTGCTTCTGTTAGGTCCTTACCATCTCTGTTTTTGATCATACCCATTTTTGCCTGGAATTTACCTCCGATGTTTCTAATTTTCTGGAAGAGGTCTCTTGTCCTTCCTATTCTATTGTCTTCTTCCACTTCCGCACATTGCTTGTTTAAAAATAATTCCTTATCTCTTCTGGCTAACCTCTGGAATTTTGCATTTAATTGGGCATATCTCCCCCTACCACTGTTGTCTTTTGCTTTCCTTCTTTCTTGGGCTACTTCCAGTGTTTCAGCAGACAGCCATCTTGCCTTCTTGGTTTTCTTTTTCTTTGGGACGTTTTTTGTTGCTGCCTCCTGAACAATGTTGCGAACTTCTGTCCATAGTTCTTCTGGGACCCTATCTACTAAATCTAGTCCCTTAAATCTATTCTTCACCTCCACTGCATATTCCTTAGGAATATTAGTGAGCTCATATCTAACTGATCTGTGGGTCTTCCCTATTCTCTTTAGTCTGATTCTAAATTTTGCAATAAGAAGTTCGTGATCTGAACTACAGTCAGCTCCAGGTCTTGTTTTTACCGACTGTATAGATGTCCGCCACCTTTGGCTGCAAAGGATGTAGTCAATCTGATTTCGGTGTCGACCGTCTGGTGAAGTCCATGTATAAAGTCGTCTTTTAGGTTGTTGGAAGAGAGTGTTTGTTATGCACAGTGAGTTGTCTTGGCAAAATTCTATCAGCCTATGTCCTGCTTCATTTTGTTCTCCCAGACCATGCTTGCCTGTAATTCCAGGTGTCGTCTGACTACCCACCTTAGCATTCCAGTCTCCTGTAATGAAAATAACATCTCTTCTTGGTGTATTATCTAGTAGGTGCTGCAGATCCTCATAGAACTGATCTACTTCTGCTTCTTCAGCATCTGTGGTTGGGGCGTATATTTGGATCACTGTGATGTTAAATGGCTTACCCTGAATTCGAATTGAGATCATTCTATCGTTTTTTGGATTGTATCCAAGCACTGCTTTAGCCACTTTATTATTAATTATGAAGGCTACTCCATTTCTTCTGTGGTCCTCTTGTCCACAGTAGTAGATCTGGTGGTCATCTGATGTGAAGTGGCCCATCCCAGTCCATTTCAGTTCACTGACACCTAAAATGTCTATATTTAATCTTGACATCTCACCAATAACCACATCCAATTTGCCCTGGCTCATAGATCTTACATTCCAGGTTCCTATGGTGTGTTGATCTTTAGAACATCGGATTCGTCGTTCACCACCAGCACCGTCGGCCGCTAGCCGTCCTTTCGGCTTTGAGCTAGCTGCGTCATCACATCTGGGGCTAGTTGAACGTATCCTCTGTTCCTCCCCAGTAGCATTTTGACCATCTTCCGACCTGGGAGTCCCATCTTCCGATGGTATACCGACATATCTTTGGTTGTACTGATCCATTTAGTTTTCATGGCAAGAATACTGGGGTGGGTTGCCATTACCTTCCCCAGGGATCGTATTTAGTCTGACCTCTCTGCCACGACCTTCCCGTCTTGGGTGTCCCTTCACGGTTTAGCTCATGGTTTCATTGAGGTGCTCAAGCTCCAGCACCACGACAAGGTAACGATCTCCTTTGCTGGAGCAAAGGAGCATATTGGAGTATATAATCAAAAATCTGTTTACGCTAACAAGTGTTATAATTTAGCATTTTCCCCATTTAGTTACTATGTAATTAGTTTAGAAATTTCTATCTACTCTATCTCAACTGAAAACAATCAACAAGCAAGTTGATATTATGATAGCATTTCATCATGATACTGTATAATGGAATAAAGTAAAAAGTCTGAGAAAAATGTTGGAGAAAAAGGTAAATATAAAAGCCTATTTATTAATGGGTTTAGTTATGGAATTGGCTTTTAAGGCCATAAGAATTAGTAAACAACCTGAATGAAAAGTTGCTCGCCTAAAATCAAAATTACACACACAACCAGAAACCTACATTCCACAAATTTCACCTTCATAAAATGGCCCAACAAAACCTGGTGAGAAATCACAAAGAAATACCAATCTTGTAGATTAGATTGGGAAGTATAAAAAAATTCCAAAAGACAATTTCATGCTCCTTCTATATTGTTGCAAAGAAAACTACAGGGACATGTCCATTACATCACCAGTTGAGCTCAATTGAAAGGAGACTTTACAGTACTTATCTTTTCAACCTTCTTCAGATCTAGGAGCTGCAACTTCAATACAACTAGAAGACATCAGGTTAAGGAAAGCTGCTGTAGGTGCTCCTTCTGAAGTTCTTGGGTAATATAGATTTGTGTGCTATCTGGATAAATAATTTTGTTTTCTATATAAACACATATAGAGAACAAGATGAACAAGAGCCAGTTTGGTCTAGTGGTTAACGTGCGGGGCTAGAAACCAGGAGTCTGTGAGTTCTAGTCCCGCCTGAGGCATGAAAGCCGGCTGGGTGACCTTGGGCCAGTCCCTCTCCCTCAGCCCAACCCACCTCACAGGGTTGTTGTTGTGGGGAAAAGAGGAGGAGGAAGGAGTATTTGGTATGTTCACCGCCTTGAGTTATTTATAAAAAATAATAAAGGCGGGGAAATAAATAAATAAATAAATAAATAAATAAATATTTATTTATTTATTGTACAGAATATTGTTTGTACAAAAAAAAAGAGTTCAGCCCAAGAATAACAATATCTACTAACATATAAATGTACAAGGGTTGAATTGGATGATATCCTAAAGCTTATTAATATAGTATATTCTAAAGGAATAAATTATGTTACTTTATTTTCAAAGCTATGATTTTATTAAATCACCAGGATAATTTCATAAGCAAATAATTAAGACAACTGCTGAATAGGTATTTATCAAATTGTTTTAATATATACACATTACCTTGGCTTTTACAAACTGGACAATGGGGCCAAGTTCCGAAACTACTTGATTTCCTACATGAATAAAGGGCACTTTTCCTATGGGTGAAAAAAAAGAGTATATTTCAACATTCATCACCAAGCATATCATTCTAAACCAGTGATTTACCTGAATTCAAAAGAATAGTGTTCCACTGAAATTAATGAGATTTCAATGTTGTGTTTAAGTATCTGTTTGAAAGATGTATGAAAACACTAGTTTACAGCATTTGTTCTAGGCAAAGGTAGTTGATCCTTTCCTGAATACGAAACTCTGTGAAACCCAAATGCCGTTGTCCTCATTCAGTGATACCAAGACCTCCACTCTTCCTAAAAATCTAGCCCTTTGCATCCTGGGAATTCTGGACAAGTGCTTCTTATCCACACAGAAGAGCTACTGGTGTTGGACATTCTGTGTCAGACCACATTTCTTTGTAAAAGCTTCTACATGGTTACTTCTGATTCTGTTGTAAACCAAAAAACCCCACGTATAAGAATCTTCTCCTGTTTGAGGGTTCATACTCCACAATATAACTACCTTGAGCACCATTTATTAGCAGAAAGGCTACTGCACATGCACGAACAAGCATGCATATTTTGTTTTGGTACTGTATAAATCTGCACCATCAATTGACCAATTGTTAATTGTAACTGTATTTCTTCAGAGGAGCAGGGAAATTCAATTTTAAAATCAACTAGCCTGAACACAGTAATAACAAATCAAAGGTTGTTGAAACAAATGTCACAAAATACCTGCCACTTAGTATTTGTTCCAAATACTAAAGTAAATGCTAACGTTGATGGACTTTAACAGTATAGCACTGTGTCAGTTTCACAGAAGTTATGTACAATATTAAAGATACATTGTTTAAAAAATAATATCCATAAACAGCACTCAGGATAACTTCTAGCAAGAGATGCATCAGTGGCGCAGCTAGTCTTTGTGTTTTCAAAAAAGGGGAAAGACAGGTCACTATGACTTTTTATTCAAGGCTGCTAGGTATAGTCTGATATCCGCTACTGATTTTCCTATCACAAAAATATAGAATTTTCATTTTGAGACAGGCTGAGAACTTTAGGCTAAAGCACCTAGCCTAATTTTTACCCTCCTCTGCTTCTTCCTATTCCCCAATGAAGAGTTCTGAAGAATTCAAAAGCTTGCACACTCCTTTATGACATTTGACCTAGCTGTATTAAAACTATCAGCCCACTATGATTCTAATAAAAATAATTATCTGTGCGAGCTCTGTGCTCATACCTCAGTGACACATCATCAGAAACTGAGCAAACAGTGAACTAGGTTGCCTGGTGTTCATTTGTTGACACTGAAAGGCTGTAATCCTAAAACCTCTTACTGTGGGATAATATCACTCTCTTCAATGAAGGGCTACACAAATAACTGTGGAGATTGAACAATTTGGAATATTCTTGCTTTTCATTTTAATTTTACTGAGGAAAGGCAAAGAAGACCCTGGTCACTGCCAGTTACACTGGCCCAAAAAAGGAATCGCAAGCAAGCTACACAATGCCTCCGCACAATGACGTGCACTGCAGAAGGAACGCAGGGGCTTTTGAACTTCCAGACCTCTCCATGGTCCTATCGATCAAGCTTTTGCTTCCACGGAACTACTATATACAGAATGAGCTTTTGGTGTTCCTACAGGAGGAGTCAGCACATCCGTGCTCTCACAGGGCTCTTAGTAACAGACGGAGAGAAAGAGAGCAGAGCCAACCAAGCAGTCCTCAAATGCAGAATCCCAACGAAGGGGGGAAATGCATTCATGGTTCTGAATTTTAACCTCATACAATTAGGGCCACAGCTCCTGCCACACACTTACTTGTCAATGGAATCTCCGTTTATCAAAGCACTAATTTATAGGCAAGCATGCATGCCATAAATGCGTGGGGTGGTTGCTATGGCATTGGCGGCTGTAGACGAGACTGAGTCGGGTCGCGGCCTGCCCTCCCGGGGCCTCTCGCGGTGGGGCTGACACCGCGAAGCTCGGCTTCCTCTTCTGCGTTCCCTCACAGCCTACACGCGTGTACCCTGGCAGCGTTCTCACGACCTCCGCTTGGCCAAAGGACATCGAGGTTCCATCCGGGGGGATTCTACCTACTTTGCAGCCTCTTCGCCGCTCTGTAACGGCTTGCCCATTGCAACCTACGGCTTAGCCGCTTTGCCCCCACGCCGGGCCCCCGTTGGATCTGGGGCTGCCTCCCAGGGCTCCCTTTTGGAGGGTCTGCCCCTTCCACCCTCCCTAGGTTGCCTCGTTTCAGGGCGTGAGCCTTCAAAACCAGGACTCAGGACCCCCTCCCAACGTTGAGGGTGACCACACCCATCATCCCCTGCCTGGGACTAATGGAAAGTGGTGCAAAACATCTGCAGGACACCCGCTTGCTGCCTCCTGCTCCGAAGAACTGATTTGATCCGGTATTAAAACAAAACAAACCCGGCTGAATAGTGTGTTGGAAATGAACTCTGGTCTAACTGCCTCTCCAACCTTCTGTTAATTAATTTCCAAGGGATTTGCACAGGATCCCTGCCTGCATCTCCATCGAAGTCCTTGGAGGGTGCGCAGAGGCAATTCCTTGTGGTCCTAGACCCGTTTTGTAACTATTATTATCTTGTTGGGATTTAAGGCATATAAAAAATGTAAGGCAATTTAGGGGCTGCCTGCTTCCAGTCCTACCTGCCTGTCCTTTGAACGGCTTCTTTCTTCCCAAGGAAGTACTTCATGTGCAATTATGTATTATAAAAAAAAAAATTTTATAGGGGCGCGGTAGCTCAGCGGGTTAAACCGCTGAAGCTGTAAGACTGCCGATCAGTAGGTCGGCAGTTCGAACCTCCGCGTGGCGAGGTGAGCTCTCGTCACTCGCCCCAGCTCCTGTCAACCCAGCAGTTCGAAAGCTAATTGCAAGTAGATAAATGGGTACCACCTTAAAGTGGGAGAATTTGCTGGCATCCTGTCAGGGGTCGCCTCCGGAGCGAAGAAGACCTTGTGAATGGCGGCGGAGACGGAGACGACGGATCCCGAACAGCAACATCCAGGACGTCAGCAGCCGACTCTGAAGCAAGGTATTCTGGGACATGTAGTCCAATACCCATGGAAAAAGAGTCGGTCCCCTTACCCCTTCCCTGAGCGCGCGGTAAAAACGTTAATATATGAATGTATGTATAAATATATGAATTGCAATGTTGTAAGCCGCCTAGAGTCCTCCGATAGGGAGGGGATAGGCGGGGTATAAATACGATAAATAATAAATAAATAATAATGCGTGATAAAAAGGGTTTTGCGGTAGGCAGCAGGAAATGCTTTCAACCTGCCAACTCAAAAACTGAGAAAATATTCCCATTAACATTGGATTTTTTTGCTTTATTTAGATATTTCTTTTTTGCCCAGCTAATGGGGAATAAGAACTCACCACATTATTGGCTAATTAGCAGGCTATCTTCATAGAAAGCAATATACATACTCCCAATAGTCCTAGGCCGTAAGGGGACATGCCCAGATGATGAAATTTAGGAGGAGAAGTCTCAGTGAATTCAGCCCCACAATACTCACTTGAAGCATCTTTTAGCCTGTTAACCAGCCCAGCTGTGCCCACTGCAGGCACATCTTGTTTCCTGCAATGAGGAAAGTATGCATGCATGTGAGTATGCACGTCTAGGTCTTTTTGTGCTCTTCATTTGGGCTACCATATCTGCTCTGCAAAAATCTGGGTGACCTCTAGATGGAAACAAAGAGTTATATTTTTCATTATCTCTTTTTTGCCATTTAGTGGTCACCTGGATTTTGCAATCCAGATATAGTAGTCCTACTCTTCATATGCAATAAAGCTCCAGCAGCGTGGGAAACTCCTTTCTGAACATGCCCCCTTCGGTAGGTAATAAGCTTCAAATGTATAAGTAACAGACAATGCTACTTTAGTGCATAATGAGACCAAATGAGGGAGGACAGCAGCAATCCCGTGTATTTACATATGGAATTGCCCCAAATTAGAAGAGGATGTTTAGGAGGACCTGCTTTTAAAAACTGAACGGGGTATGTAAGTGTGTGTACAATGATTGGTTACCTCCATCTGGGCCCTCTCTCTTCAATCATTCTGAGAGCTCAATTCTGCAAAGTAATCTTTGTTACGGTATTAAAGGAAAAAGCTGCTCAAAGGTAAAATGTAAGAAAGAAGACAGGTCATCTCTTCTCATCTAATGTTAAAACCAGACTCTTCCATCTCCTTCCATCATGACTGAGGCAATTCACATTTAAACACACAGAATTGTTGGCAGTATGTCTACCTTGGCCTTACAATACTGTCTTTTAATACACTTTAATGATGAAAATGTATTGTTTCTGTTTTTTGCAGGAAAAAAATCAGTAGCATAACAAGAAGCAAGCCACTGCATAGTACAGCATACAGTAACTCCAACTGATCTCCAAGATGAGATACTGTTGCCATAGTTTCCAAGCACAGGTGTAATGTAAATGATTGCTACACTTACCAGATGGGGACATATATTCTGCATTTGCCCTACAAACCACCTGGACTGGCAGATTGCACATTTGTAAAAAAGCCTGAAAATAAAGAAGAGTAAATTAAAAGTTTACACATATGAAGGCAAAAGCAATTTTTTTAAATATTTGGAATTTTAAGCCACAAGGTATATTCTTTTCTTTGTAATTATTTCCCAAAACAGATAACTTGGAGAATTGTACTTGTGGATACTGGCTCCTCACATTGCGCTTATCAAATTCACCACTCTGGATGTAACTATAGATGCACACAGAATTACAGCAATCCAAAACATACAACAGTCTATCCCCTTTACTCATTTTCTTGTACTTTACTATGATAACCTCTCTTTAACACACTGGGAGAAAAAACCCTGCATTCTGTTTTGAGAGCCAGATTACTGTTGTTTTAAAATGAATCAATGAAAGCTTCTGCTACAATACTGATTTCTCATGGATCTTAGCCCACAAATTAAAATGTAGTCCACTTCACATTTTTAAAAATATGTCATTCTGTTGTTCTTCTGTTACCTTTAGTCAAGCATTAAAAGTGCCCAGTCTACAGCACATAAACCTGTCTTACCTGTGCCTTGCATTATAGAGCTGTGCTGACTGAAAAATACATCCTGGCTCTCCTAATGGACTAGAAGCTTAGGAGCTCAAACTGTGGGTAAGGATCCCCTAGGACACGGGTCCCCAACCCCTGGGCCATGGACCAGTCCCGGTCCGTGGCCTGTTAGGAACCGGGCCGCACAGCAGGAGGTGAGCGGTGGGCGGGTGAGCGAAGCTTCATCTGTATTTACAGCTGCTCCCCATCGCTCGCATTACCGCCTGAGCTCCGCCTCCTGTCAGATCAGCGGCGGCATTAGATTCTCATAGGAGCGCGAACCCTGCTGTAAACTGCGCATGAGGGATCTAGGTTGCATGCTCCTTATAAGAAGTCAGAATCCGACACTTACTTTAGTCCGCGCGTGGCCTGTCCATTATTTTATTTACCACTTCCGATGGTTTCATCCCAAAACCATCCCCCCCCCCGGTCCATGGAAAAATTGTCTTCCACGAAACCAGTCCCTGGTGCCCAAAAGGTTGGGGACCGCTGCCCTAGGAGACATCTCTGTTTAAAAATGTCTCACTCCTAAAAAAGTAAAAGTCTTAATGTGTTTGAGCCCCTGAATAGGCCAGCTCTGCAAACAGGAAAGAACGGCTGAGTTCTGGAACATATCAAAGCTAGAACAGTCAAACAGGCTTTGTGGCTATACCTGAAAATGAGGATGACAGGAGTAGTGGGCAGCAATGGCAAAAGCACTACTCCTCATAAACCTTCTGCTCTGATTCATAGGTTCTTCCACAGCAATGGAATACACATTCCAGACAAGCAAACTTTCCATAAACCTATTCCCACAAAACATTCAATGAACAACATGAAGAGGGGAGATATCCATAAAGTATGAAGAAAGATTCCAAACTCAGGTACTTTGAGTAACACCAAGGCTTTTCTGGAATTGCACATTATTAATCTTATAAATAAATCAAAACCAGTTCAAGTAGTATTGTAATGATTAATATTTAAAACACAGCTGTAGAAGATGTCAATATGCAGACACTGAAGAGGATCTGCATTTTCTTTCATTAAAAAATGACAACTGAAAAAAAGTGGAAATTATACATGAACTAATGCACAAAATATTCCAGTTTTCCTATCAAGCAGTGGCAGACGCTGTAAATTGCAAAGTCTGTCTAAAATTATAAATGAAAATGATTCAGTATCACTCTTGGAGTGATAGAGTATATGCCTAATGCAGTTATGATAATAGTCACATTTGTAGTTTAACATAAATTAAGAGTTTAATTGTATTTGTGACTACTTTGAACAAAGTAACACGTCCTTTTGTACCTGCAAATGTAATTTATTGCAAAGCCAGGTTCATTTTCCAGAACAATCTGTTTTATACTACCCTGGAATGCTGCTATAATGTAATTCCTGCTGCAGAATGTGGGAAGGGTACACTCACTGGTACCACAGAGGAGGCTTTGAAGATAAATGAAGATGCTATTCATTCAGGGGTAATTTCATCTTAGAACCATATGAAAGATGTTTCACTCAGACACGGTAGATGCCTGGCTTGGGATTTCAGTCTATTTTCAGCTACAGTGTAATGTTGTTAAATCGATTATGTTGATACTGTATTTCTAATCATGAAGAATTTCAGCTATTATTCTACTTAAAGAATGGATTGTCAGACTTTCATTGTACAGTCTCTCTCCAGTTTACAACACAATTACAGTTTCAAATCACAAACTGAAATTATAAATTCACACTGAAAGAAACACAGATCAGTAAAATGAAAATCAGATAGTCCGCAGCAACCTTTTTTAAAATAATTATAGAAAAATGGTCCTCTTTTTCACTACAAAGAAACTAATGAGCTTCCAATGCATCATGAGAATTTCTTTCATGTTTTACCCCAATTGTGTTTATGTTTCTATGGTGTGTTTATATTTGGTGAGCAAACTCCATCTTTCTTCAAAATACATAAACACTACAGCTTGCAGAGCTGCATGGAATATATTATCATTTATTTTAATTATTATGTTTATGTCCCACTTTTCTCCAAGCCATGAGGGAAGACTGAGTGCTGCTCCCTATCCAATTTTAACAAGGATACAGATTCAGTCATCCCAGGACTGCATGTACAGAGTTGTAATCATACTAAATTTAATGCTAATTAAATACATTTAAATATATTGATTTAAATCAAATTTAGTTTGGTCTTGGCCATGCTGACACTTTTGAGTGTGGTACTGGCACATCATACAAAGGGTGTTTAATAGCATCCTTCCATTAAAACACTACATTTACATAGCAACTGACACTGTTACTTCCTATGTACATTATTACTTTACCACCCTCCAAAAATGAAGCAGTGAAGCTTCTTTCTGGATATTCATTTCACTGAAGGCTGGAAAGCAGATGAGATAAATAAATACATTACTAATATGTACCTAAGAACAGCAAATCAGGATTAAATGTAAGTTTGTGTGTATTTTTACACATATACGTGTATACAAAACAGATTTTAAATGTGTGTGTGTGTGTGTGTACTGCACAAAACAATGTATCTAAAGGGAAGGGGAAAATACTGTAGTTTCTGCCAGAATGGTGATCTGAGTCAGATTCATAATAAAGCAATCAGCACATCTTTATTATCTTTACAATCCTGAGAATACTTATCACAGAAAATTACCACTCCAGTGCACAAATAGGAAACAGAAGATGCCAAACAACAAATTCTAAAATTTCCAGTGTTTAAGAACTATAGCTGCATATCCTGACAAGAAAAATATCAGGAATCACTTTTCCAGATGTTTTTCTTCCTTTGTTTCTAGGCAGGAAGTATAGAAGTTTTTGGGGTGTATTTTGGAGCCTAAAATTTTCAGCATATCCATGAGTATATATGGAAATATTTCCTAATAATTTTTCTCAAGTATTTCTCAATAAAACATGTATGTTGTGTTCATATTCTCTGAGTTGCAAACTTCATCAAAACATATGGATTTCAGCATAAAGGCACATTCTTGTTTGGATGTAAATTCATGAAGGTCAAATTGAAATGTCAGTCAATTACATCTCTCTGGGTCTAACTAGCTCAAGAGATGGCATAGTTCCTGGCTGACTGGGAAATGAAAGTCACAGAGTCCTCCACTTCTACAGACTCCTAAAATATGCAATCAGAATTCACCTCTTCCAGCTTTATCACTAGAAAATCACTATAAGAGATACAAGGAGAAGACTAGAACTTTCTACTGCTTTGCTAAGACAGCTTCTTGTGTAGACTTCCCTCTTTGCAGGAAAACAAAATATAAACATTCTATGATCCCTGAGTGACTCCTTCCAAGGAATATAGAATTGTTTCTTAGAGCATTTCTACAACTGTTTTTTGTTCATTTTTCTAAAGAAAAGAAGTCACTCTGGGGGGAAAATGGAAAGAAAAGTTGTATACTGTCTTCTTTAAGTGCTGGTTATTTCAACTAATGCTAAATATATTAGCCTCATAAATAGAACTGCCTCCTGAAATGATATTAAGCAAAGGACAACATGAGGAAAACAGCAGAATCTATTTAATTGATAAACTTAGATATGAGAAGGAAAACTGATGGAAATTCATTGAAATGAGATATATTCATTAGAAATTGGAACTGAATTATGGAATAAAATGGTATTCAGACCTTTCTCTGTTTCATTACTTAAGAAACTTATATCATATCTTTTCAACTGCTAAAAGGACAACTTCAAGGATACTTTAGAAACCTATATTATCTTTAATCATAGTTTTAAAGATTAGAAGAAAAAAGTCAGAACATTCATGTAAATGTAGCTACACTTGTAAAAAAAAAACAGACAATACTGAACCAAAATCAAATGACATTAAAAAATTAAATGTCCTCCAATATAAAGTGAAAAACATATTTTGAAAAACTGCACAACAAAATATATTCATATAATTTTATTGTTATAACAACTTTTATATTATGAGTAAAATTTTCAACTGCTTATTTCTTTGGGAGAAGAATTAATGTTATTCAAGAGTCAACATATTGCTCATTTGTGTCTTGAGTGAAAGCTCTGGACTGATTTGTTCTATGATCCATTTGTTTGTCTTCTCGGGTATCCATGGTATTTGCAAGAGTTTTCTCCAATACCAAAGTTCTAAAGCACCAATACTGCTTCTATCCTGATTCTTCAAAGTCCAGCTTTCGCTTCCAAACAGTATCACAGGGAAAGCCGTTGCCTACACAATTTTAGACTTTGTAGGCAATAGACATATCATAGCACCTGAACATCTTTTCCAAGGATTTCACTGAATATTAGTCTGCAACTTATTTCTTGACTGCCGGTTCCTTTACTGTTGATAGTTGATTCTAAAAGACAGAAGCTATCCACCACTTCAATGTCTTCATTGTCAGTTCTAAGGTTTGTGTTGGCGCTGGTGACTTTAGCTTGGTCTTCTGTGCATTGAATTATAGACCCATTTTTTTCACTGTGCTCTTTGACTTTCATTACTAGAGCTTGCAGATCATTTGCATTTTCAGCTATCAGAATAGCATCATCAGTTATGTTTCTTCCTCCAATTTTAAAACCACACTAATCTTCCAATCCAGCCTCCCTCAATATATATTCAGCATATAAATTTAATCAATTTTAGACTAAATGAGGTGAGAGTATACAGCCTTGTCTCACTCGTTTGCCAACCTGGAGCCAATTTGTTTCACCATGTTCTGCCTAGATTGTGGCTTTCTTTCCTATGTATAGGTTTCACATGTGGACGAGATGTTTCAGGATTTCCATTTTCCTAAGGACATTCCACAGCCTGACATAGTCAACACAACTGAGGGCCTTTCTATAATAAATGAACCACATGTCGACTTATTTTTGGTATTCTTTCATTTTCTCAATTATCCAGCATGCATCAGCAATAATGTCTCTTGTTTCTCACCCTTTCCCAAAGCCAGCTTGAACAGCGGCATTTCCCTTTCCATGTAGAGCTCTAATCTGCACTGGATGATCCTAAGCAACATTTTGCCAACAAATGTGTAAAATTAAGGCTATTGTACAATAGTTTGCATGCCCTGTTAGGTCTCCTTTCTTTGGCATTGGTATGTAGATTGAGCTGTTCCAATCTGTCGGCCACTGTGTCATTCTCCAGATTTGCTAGAGTAAAGGTTAGAACCTTTACTGATTCTTCTTCTATTGCTTGCCATATTTCTGTAGATATTCCATTAATTCCTGTAGCCTTCCAACTTGGTAATGATCGGAATGCTGATTTAACTATCTTCTAATAGCAGAGGTTCTTACCAATAGCAGAGAAACAGAGCGCAAGTCCCACTCCCTTTTTGCACTGAAGATGTTGCCTAGCCTGGCAATGAAATATCTGCAAGAAAACAACAAGGCTCAGAGAGCACCAAGGACTCCGCAGAGGTTCTTGTAAATAGAGAATATTTTCTAAGGTATCTTGGATGTTGACATCTCTACTGTATAGAGCATAGCTTTCCAAACTGTGTGTCGCAACACATGAGTGTGTCACGACAAAACCTGGAAGTGCTGATGGCGTGTTGCCGCTGCTGTTGTGGCGGCGGCGGCAGCACACCATCAGCGCTTCCAGGTTTTAGTGCAAAACACGAGGCCGCCACCATGCACACCGCTGCCGTGCACGCCGCCACCGGTGTGTCGCCAACGGCAGGAGTTTGCAAAGCACTGGTATAGAGAATGTCAGTATATTCCTTCCATCTTCTTTGAACTAACTATCAATAACTATCTGTCCATTGGTATTCTTTAGCATACTAATTCAGGGTCGAAAATTCCTTCTCAGTACAGAGATCATTTGGAAAACTTTCCTTGCTTTTCAGTGTCTCTTCCATCTTCAATGTCTTTACAGATGTCATTGAAATACTGCACCTTGTCTCTTCTAACAATTTTCTGAAATTCTCTGTCAAGTTCCTTCCTGAGATCTTTGTCTTTCTTGGCTTTGGCTTCTTTTCTCTTCTTGGCAATTTCCATCACTTGTTCTGACATCCAGTTTGCTCTCTTCTATTTATTGGTCTCAAGCAGTCTCTTTTCACCTTGATGCTTAACAACTTCTTTATGTTCATTCCAGAGTTTCTCTGGTTCCCTATCAATGAGGTTAAGGACTTCAAAGCAATTCCTGATTTTCTCCTTGAAAATGGCAGTACATGCTCAAGATCATAACATGGAACCTGACTGGATTTGTTCTTCTGCTTTAGCTTGACTTGGAACCTTCAAATGAGCAGTTTGTAATCTGAGTCAGCTGCTGGCCATGTCCTTGCTGTTATTAATGAGCTCTTCCACCTCCTTCTATCAATAATATAGCCAATTTGATTTCTGTGTACGCCATCTGGTGATATCCACATATAGCGGTGTTATTTTGATTGACTTAGGAAGTGTGAGCAATGAAGAAATTGTTGGATTGGCAGAAACTGAAAAACTGTTCTACTTTGTTTCCTAGGCCATAAAGTCCAACTATGTTTCCTTCCTATTTCCACTTTTGGCATTCCAGCCTCCAACCAGAAACAGCAAATCTTGCTTGCATGTTGTGTCGATTTCAGTTTGAACTTGACCATAAAACACATCAATCTCCTTTTCTTCTGCATCAGTGGTTAGAGCGTAAACTTGGATAATCATTATATTAAAGGGTTAACCACAAAGTCTAATTGATATTACTCGGTCACTGACTGCATTGTATTCAAGTATTGTCTGTGCTATATCTTTCCTGACTATGAAAACAACATTATTCTCCTTTTTCATGTCCTGTGTAGTAAACAGTATGATCTTCTGATGGAAAATGTCCAGTGCCAGTCCATTTCAATTTGTTGATGCCTAAGATGTCAATATGTAGTTGATTCATTTCATCTTTTACAATGAAATGAATCCCATATTCAGATTCTTACATTCCATGTTCCTACTGTGATTCTGTCTTTGCAGCTTCAGATTTCCTTTTTCTGCATGGCAACATCAGCAACTAAATGTCCCAAAGGCTTTAATCTAGCCACATCATAAACACTATTAGTACTCTAAAAGATCCTCAGCTATTCCTTAGTGGTATATGGTCAATCACTTTATATTGTCTAACCATGTGGTTTCCTTGGTAAAATACAGGGAGTGGTTTACCGTTGCCTTCTCCTGTGTGGTATGAAATGTTGCCCTTGCTGTTGTCACTAAAGCAATCATCTGCCTTCAGCTTCTTCCTACATTGCTGCTGCCTGGATACTTTAGCTGGGCAGGCGGGATGACCTTGACACCTTGGGTGATCCCTCCTGGGAATATATACTCTTGGCATATACTCCCAGCATTCTTTGCTCATCCCTCTAGTAACCCACCCCTCCCTGCCAAAATAAGGCAGCAAAATGGGGGGGGGGGAATAAATAGTGTTACAGTAATTTGATTACCCATTTTGAAGGCAACTGCAAACCGACTATATATAGATGGTTTTTAAGTATTACAAAAAATAAGGGAACTTACAGAAATGCAATGGATCCTTCCATAAATGTAAATTCCTTCAGTGAAAAAAACAGTTAAGTTTCAATCTATTCTTATATGGTCTGGGAGTCCCTTATACTTCTATATATAATTTTTATTAATAATGTTGATTGTAATAGTAAAATCTAATACAAACTAAACTGAAGAGAAGAGAAGAGAAGAGAAGAGAAGAGAAGAGAAGAGAAGAGAAGAGAAGAGAAGAGAAGAGGTAAAAAAGTGCAAGAAAAAAGAAAAGACTATAATAAAGAGAAAAGAAATATATAAAGAAATAACTTACAACATCCCAACAAGTATAAATAAATATAGTGACTCTTCACCAACGCTAAGCTTACAAACATTTATCTCTTTATTGTGGGATATTATTGCAGTCAAGCCAACAATTCATGTTTTGCTAGATAGGCACATGAAAGGGGGCGGAGGCTCACAGAGATTTCCTGAGTAATTTCCTAGAGAGAGAACTCTGTGAGATCACTTCCCTCTCTTCTTCACCATGCATCCGACCTGAAAGCACATGTGTGTCTGAGCTCTGCAGCTCAGACACCAATTTCAAGCTTAGATTTTCTATTTTAGTAACTTAGTTAGCACTTTAAACCTGCCTTGACTTTACTACTGCAACTGGTGTTTTGAGACCTAGATTATGGGAGTAAACATTACTTTTATTTCTTCACAAAACTGTGTGATTGTTATTTTAAGAGGGATAAAAGGGGTAATACCAGGAAAATCCAGTTTGCTTCAAAGCATCCTGGATTATTGTTTTCTAGAAGGTTAAACCAATCTTGTCTTAAGCTATGCTGCTGAGGATGGTACTCTGCTAATCTCACTCACGTGAGGAAGGAAGGATAATAACTAAATAATATATCCTCTCCTAGTATCTAATTCCATTCCCACATTTATCCCATATCCCATCTCCTATCTATAAACAGATCCATAAAACATCATCTTTTTGGTCCTGGTGTCAGCAGAAAGTCCATAAAGGGTTGCCGGAATTAACAATGTATCTTGTTTTAACCTTGATCAAATAAACCAACTGTATATTCCTTCCTTTTCCTTCTAACATTCTTCATCTTTAGCTCATTCAAATATTGTCATAGGATTTGATTTCTCTTCATTTCTTCTTTGTCCCATCACACAGAGTTCTTTAAGGCTTTAACAAGCCTCTTTTGTAAATCCAATAGGAAAAAATTATCCAGGTCACTCTCTTGCTTTATCATTTTAAATTTTAAAACCTCAGCCAGTTTCTTTTGTAGATTTAGTGAAACACCCTTTTCTAAGTCATTCTCTTGGCCTGTCACTTGTAAATCCACTTTTGATACCATCTCTATCTTATCAGATAAAATTTGTTCTACATATGTCATTTCTTCAACAACGTCTTTTGGACATAGTCTATCCATAGAAGCAGACATAATTACTGATATTGTTGATATCGTGGCTATTTTCTGATTCCAATCTTCAAAAGTCTCCTTCAATATTTTCATTGTTATAATGTTTTGCATCATTTTACAGGCTTGTAAATCTTTCCTCTACCTAAAAACTTTAGGCCCCTCTAATGTCAGTTTTTGAAATCATGAAATTGCTTATCTTTGTTGTGTCTTGTAAAAACCAAAATAGAATCTATTTCCCATGAGAAGCTGTTTGTCCTTTATAATTAATTCCAAAATCTTACTGTAAAAGTTTCAATATTCCAATTTTATCTGGACACAGTCCATTTATAACTTTCTAAGACTTCGTTCAGGATTGAAGGTAGAGTCACATGGCGTTTTCAAACTTGTCACTCCGAAGGTCTCTAATACAGAGCTTTCCAAACTGTGTGTCGGGACACGTTAGTGTGTCGGCTGCAGTGTCTGGGTGTGTCGCAGCTGCTGCTGCCTCCAAACCTGCCCTGCCAGGATTCTGCGCAGGTCCTAGTGCCTGCCTTGTGCCTTGCTGCCTCCAAACCTGCTGTGATTCCGCACAAGTCCTAGTGCCTGCCTAGTGCCTCCAAACCTGCCCTGCCAGGATTCCGCGCAGGTCCTAGTGCCTGCCTTGTGCCTTGCTGCCTCCAAACCTGCTGTGATTCCACGCAGGTCCTAGTGCCTGCCTTGTGCCCTGCTGTAAGAGTGTGTCGCGAAATGATGCCCTGCTGTAAGAGTGTGTCGCGAAGTGATGCATGTCTAAAAAGTGTGTCACCAACATGAAAAGTTTGGAAAGCTCTGCTCTAATAGCTTAGAAGTAGTTAATGAGCAACTTCTGAAAGTGATTAATTACAAAGTGATGTTTGCGAACTTAGCGTCCTTTAAAAGTTTCCACTGCGGTTGTGAGCAAGGTGGCTAATCCCATCATCTCCCAGCACTGAAACCCTGTCCTGAGGTCTCCTCATGAGGAGCAGCCATCCAGAGTATATGTGGCCAATCTCCCATCCTCTCTGTCACCTTTCACGCGCAAACATATTTTAAAACCTGCCAGACTCTCAAGCACCCCTCATCCTCCCCTCCCCTCCTGACTCACTTCCTATAACTTTACACTGCCAGGCTTTGATGTTTCCAGATGGATGGCCTTGGAGCCTGGTTCCTCTCTTCCCTCCCCAATGCCTGCATGCCATTCCTATCTCTAATGGTTGCTCTAATGTCTGGCAAGCACTCTAGCTAATTACTGCAAACTTCGCACTCTAGCTAATTACTACAAACAAACACCTACATGCCATTCCTATCTCTAATGGTTGCTCTAATGTCTGGCAAGCACTCTAGCTAATTACTACAAACTTCGCACTATCTAGTTACTACAACTCCATCTATCCAAGACAACACCACTAAGTAGTTACTACAAATCCCATCTAACAAAACCCATCTATCTAAAGCAGAATGGCAAGATGGCATCCTGACACTCTCCTTATCTGGAAAGGTTCTACTCACCAGTTCTTTGGTCTTTGCCGTGGTCATCGGCTCCGCTTTCGCAGAGCCATCTTCAGTTCGCCATACCTCCCCCCGGAAGTCTCTCATACTTAAGAATAATGAAAAGTCTACTGACTGCAGTAGATCTAGTCTAAGCATAACTAAGTCTAGCTCTAAGCCATTGTTTTCACAGTGCCATCAGCATCCACGGCACTTTATCTGGCAGACAAAGGAGAAAGGAAGTGAGGACAGAATTTAAGGAGAATAATGGGTCCCACTTGGTTGCACTGGGGAATCAAACATGGATGAAGAGTTAAACAAGAATTGTGCAGGATATATATTGGTTTAAGAGTACATTTCCACAGAAATACTATACTGTATCAGAACAAGAAAAGCCTTCTCAAGTTTGATGCAGCTGAAAGCCAATTAACACCACCATTGCCAAAGTTATCACAAAGAGTTAAAGATTTAGTAGAGCTGAAATAAAGCAAGTGCTTTAGCACCTATATCATACTCGCAGAACTAAAAAGGGTAAAATATATGGGGAAAGTATCTGGCAGAGAAGAACAGAAACAAGCAGTAGTATACTAATGAACAGGTGTCTGCATGCTTATTCTTTGTATTTCCAAATTTCCTCTACGTACACAAATGTTCCATTACAATGCCTGTATTTTTTATTTATTTTGTATAAGATATTTATCATTTTCCATGAAATCTTAAACTACAATGGCTTACAATATAATTGTAAAACAATATACCATAGAACAGAGCTTTCCAAACTGTGTGTCGCGACACAAAAGTGTGTCGCCACACACAGCGTGGTGTGTCGCCACACCACCCGGAAGCGGCGGCGCGCGCGTGCACGGCGGCAGCAGCAGCGGCGCGGGATAAGTGCTTCTGCGTTTTAGCGGAGGCTGCCGCCGCCGCCATGCACGCGTGTGCCGCCGCACGCCGCTCCGCGCCGCTGCCGTGCGCGCCGCCGCACGCCCCCCTGCACTGCCGCCGCACTGCCGCCGCCGCCAGTGTGTCGCCGGCAGCAGCACTTTGGAAAGCCCTGCCATAGAAATTGGAACAGAAAAGGTCCCTAACAATCCAGTGGATAAAAGATGCCAACTTTAAATGCTCGAGATAAAATATTAACATAAAAGATTTTAAAGTAGTTACCATGCAAAATTTGGAGTGGAAGTTGTTCCAGAATTAGGGGGCAAAAAATAAAACATTTCTCTTAATTCTAGCTCCCCATGTTACCTCTGATGGCAGTGGGACTCAGTGGATGCTGACATTACAGTAGGGGCAGTTGTTCAATGTTCCTGAGAATCTCACGCCATGAAAGGCTGTAAATGTCTAAACCACCACTTGAATTGGGCTTGGAAGCAAACTGATAACTGGTGAATGTCTCCCCAAGTTGTAGAAATAAGTTTCTGGTTATCTATCTCAATCAGAAACCTGTCATATTTTTAACCAATTACAGCTACTGAACCATCATTAAATAGTTAAATGATTTCAACCAGATAAACAAAATAGTGTAAGCGTCTTCAGACAACGCTGGCTCTTCGGCTAACAAATGGAGATGAGCACCGGCCCCTAGAGTTGGACACGACTGCACAAATGAGCGGGGGGAACCTTTACCTTTTTATACAAACAAAAACTTTGTAAAGCAGAGAACCACTATCAAAACTACAAAAAACTAAAAATTCATAATCATAAGACATTAGTATTATTAAGTACTGTTTAATAATAGCTAGCAAAATGTACAAGTTGCCATAACTTCTGCATTCCTTATTACAGATTCTTCTAAACTGATACCATCACCTTACATCAAAGAAAATTGTTCCATAAAGTTTAAAATCAGATATCTGTTGAAGTCATATTTATAGTCATGGCTACTATCAGCTGTCAGACAAAGAATATTGAAAAAAAGATGATTTTAATATATTATGGTTAATTTATCATTTAAGTGACATGTGTAAAACAGAACTGAAATACACAAAATCCTCCTTTGAAAAAGAACTTTGATTTTAACTGTTTATGATTATGATGATTAAAGGTTTCTTAGCAGAAATACAGAAATAGAGTTTCAAATACATTAGTACTATCAGTTCTTTATCAAGGATTTTTAAAAACCATTTTACGACAAAATACCCAGGGTCATTTCTACTGAGTGGAGCTACTTCTTCTCACCTGCTCTGGCATATGTCCATTTACCCCATCCCCTCTATCCACTGAGAAGTTCTCCCAGAAACATTTCTCAGGAATTTCCTGGGAACTTCTCTCAGAAATGAGGGAATACCAAGATATGAAACTGAATTACTATTTATTCATCAAATAATACTTTCTTCAGATGCAGGATTAACATCATTTCTAGTGATGGGGGAAAATCATGGATTACAAGTATTATTGAACTTAAGGTAAAGGTTCCCCCCACACATTTTGTGCAGTCGTGTCCGACTCTAGGGGCCGGTGCTAATCTCCGTTTCTTAGCCGAAGAACCAGCGTTGTCCGAAGACGCTTCCACGGTCATGAGGCCAGCATGACGCACGCAGAACGCTGTTACCTACCCACCGAAGTGGTACCTATTCATCTACTTGCATTTGCATGCTTTCGAATTGCTAGGTTGGCAAGAGCTGGGGCGAGTGCGAGAGCTCACTCCGTCACGCGGGGCTAGGGATTCAAACCTCCGAACTTGAGACCTTCCGATTGACAAGCCTGGCATCTTACCCGCTGAGCCACCACACCTCTTTATTGAACTTAGTGCTGTGTATATTATTTACAGTGCAATCTGTTACTTTCTTCTAGAAGAAATGAGACCCACTGTATCCAAAGGAAGTAGCTTCTGAATAGGATTAGAGTGCTATTGTTATAAATTTACCTTTTTGTTGCACTGTTTTGCTCTTTTCAGGTTTCATTTGGTTTCTTAAACACATTTCATCCTTTATTAATGTAGAAAATTCAGACATTCAAAAACTAGCATAAACTGATAACTCGAAAATATTTTTTCTATCCTGAAATAATTTTATTATACCATGAAAGCCTGTTATTTTTTAAATGTAACCCTATCCATATTTACTCAATGGTAAATCCCACCAGAATTAAATTAAACTTATTCCCAGTATGTGGGTTTAGAACTGTGTCCTAAATTCCTTTGTAATGGTTCTGTACAACTTTGAAGATATAAAGTTGGTTTTCTTGGACTTTCTAATAAATCGGTTTCAAATTCCAGGTTGCTTCGGTTAACTCTGTATGTGAAAGATACTTTTGCATATTATTTGACAATATGACTTAATCCTACAACATCTTCTGTTCTTACTAAATAAAGGTAAAGGTAAAGGTTCCCCCGCACAGTCATGTCCGACTCTAAGGGCTGGTGCTCATCTCTGTTTCTTAGCCGAAGAGCCAGCGTTGTCCGAAGACGCTTCCGCAGTCATGTGGCCGGCATGACGCGCGCAGAACGCCGTTACCTTCCCACCAAAGTGGTACCTATTTATCTACTTGCATTTGCATGCTTTCAAATTGTTAGGTTGGCAAGAGCTGGGGCGAGTGCGGGAGCTCACTCCATCATGCGGCGCTCGGGTCTTGAACCTCCGAACGTGCGACCTTCCGATCAACAAGCCTGGCATCTTAACCGCTGAGCCATCACGCCCCCTTTCTTACTAAATAGGAAAAGAGATATTACGTGCTAAAGATTATTCAAAAGCAATCCTAAACTCTCACTGATGGCATCTTAGAGGATACTGTTCATATCTTTGTTTCTTGTACCAGCAACAGAAAGTTCTGTCACCTTAACTAATGTACAGGTAGTTTATTTCAGTAGCCCTTAAACAAGGTTGTTGAGGTTGTCTCAGAGGTGGCCAAGGATCTACAGGATTCAGGATCTACGGGATTCTAATTCTCCATTTTTCCTAAATATGACCTCCCTATAACAGCCCTAACTGCTATACAGGTAGTCCGCGCTTACTGACCATTCGTTCAGCGACCACTCAAAGTTACGAAAGCGCTAGTCAAGCAAAGTCAATGGGGAAGCTCGCAGGAAGTCGCAAGTCGTGCTCATGTGACATCGTGGTTAACAACCCGCAGTGATTCGCTTAACGACTGCAGCCAGAACTGATGAACTCGCATCATAAGTCGGGCAGAGTCACATGATTTTTCACTTTCAACTGTGTCGCTTAGGAATGGAGTTGCTGGTCCCAATTGTGGTCGGTGAGGACTACCTGTACTTCAAGCAAGGATAATTCATTTATTCACACCAACCTCCATGGGAGGAAACAGGGAAAAATGGGAGGATGTGTTTTTTTTTAAAGCCACCATTCACCAAATTTCTACTCAGGTCACAGTGAGTTGGTATGGCTCCATTAAGTCTGACCTACTTGTCTTACTATGAACATTATCTTGGGAGGAGAATGATTCCATAGGGGAAAAACAGAAAAACAGAAAAAATTCTCAGATATTTAAGAAAATTACATTTTTTCTCATCTTGATTATTCTATAGTTAAGCAATATTGTGTTTAACAATGTTGTTTTTTATATTTAAATTTAAAATATTCACAGATTAACTTGTTATCTGCTTTTGCCATTATTTTCTTAATCCTCCTCCTCCTTTTTTATCTTTCCCTCCCCTTAGTTTTGCTTAAGCCATTTGTCTTTCTTTTGTTTGTTTGTTTCTAACAAGTTACCACCTCTCAACCACTGATAATGTTTTACCTTCATTTTTTCTTCAATTTCTTCCAACACTCTCTTCTCTAAATCTCAATATTGTTTGTTCTGCATACTGACAAAACATATTTCACAGTACTTTTCAGAATTCTCTTATGTAACTCCATTCTCTGAAAAGTGTGTTCATGATATTCTAATACCTTTTCTCAACCTCTGAAATCTTAAAAAAAGAAAAAACAGTTCTTCAATTTCTGGAACTTCTGGATGGGGGTAGAATGGAGGAACAGCTGTATCTGCACAGCTGCTCCCACTCACATACTGGTCCTCTTCAGCTATTTCTCATGCTCTGCTCCCAAGTATGATTTTTTTCTGCCTATACAGCACTGCCATTTTTTAGAAAGCATGAGCAAGGAAGCATACATTTTATTGACGATTATATCTCCTATCTTCAGGATGTTAGCAGTGTCTGAAGGATGTAGCCTTGTAAAAAGACCCATGTTATATTATTAGCTACACTGAACTGAGACAATCCTATACTAGGGGGATCACCCGAGGCCACATTCAGGGCCATATTCAACCTTGAAAGTCTCTGAGGCAGTCTCCTCAAACTTCAAAAAATTCCTAACTCAACTGTAATTTTTAAGATGACAAAAGAGGAAATTATTAGATACATGACTGGAGAATAATTGTATAAACTAGTCTAATCATAATTATATGGATATAAAATGGAACAAAACTTTAATTTTTGTTCCTACTCACTAAGATATTGCTTCTAGAATGCCATTGAAAGGCCAGGTGCACCTGTAAACTAAAATTACACAAAAACTAAATCTAACATCAGCAGGATGTCTACAGACATACAGGTGGGGCCAAAAGTATTGGTACCCCTCCATTTTTTCCCAAAGCAGCCCAATTTGCTGTGAAATAAATTGAAGCTGACACAAGTAAACAACATCCACCATTCTTTATTCCATAGTCCTTAGAGCAGGCACTTTGCTTTTGATGCATGACTTCACATATTCTTGTAAATAATAAAACAAATGAAATTGTCACGGACATAATTATTGGTACCCATTAGAAGGTAAAAGACAGTATGGGATTTTAGTAATCTCTCAAGCAGACTGTTTATTTTAATTAGTATGATTTTGAACTTCTTAATTAATGTAATGCACATTACCTAAATGCAAAGTGTTGGACACTGAGGAAAAAAATCCCAACCTCCCATATATTCAGACTGACCAGAAAATAGATGTTGGAGTGGTAAAACACCTACTCAGAGTGCAGCTACTACAAAAAAGGCAAACACCATGATAACGATGTTTAGGAAAGGAATAGAAAACTGAGAAGAACAGACTTCCAAGGAAGGAATGGCAAATTGAAGACAGCTCTGCTAAAAGTGGAGCCAACGACTGCAGTGGAATGAAGAGCCAGAGAGTAGACCGGCTCTTCGCAATTCCTCTCTGGACAAGGAGAGGACTTGAGATGTGCTCCAGACAGTTGCTCCTTGCAAGAAGACCGCAAGACAGCAGTCTCTGGTGGCTTTAGAGCTCTGGGAGATGAAGAAATAGCCATCTTTTTGCTCAAACCATGGTCGGCACCTTCAAAAGGACACTGGCTTCGCATACTTCCTTTTCTAATAACTTTCGGAAATTGCTTGTTAACTGCTTTTCAGCTATTAGGAACCTTTGGATCAACAAGCCTGAAAACACTGAGTGAGTTTCCTTCAATCCTTAGCTAATGTGAGAATCGTGGGTCCAGATATCTCAATAGAAATAAGCCTCACTATAAGCCTCTTTGGATATAGGATAGTTACTTTACTAAGATACAGTCCATTGGTCTGCAAAGTCACAAGTGACTTGGATTCCCTCTTGCCCCTCATTCAGAACATTGGTTTCCCGCCTCCCCTTTGAAATTTAATCCTTGCAATGTCTTTGGTTTTATGGCGTTCCCCAGGCTCTGTCCTCCAGGCTCTGTCCTCGTACTGGTGTTACTTCTGATAGAGAGCTCGCCACAACAATTCCTCCCTCTCTGCTCCTTTTGTCTCCATTGCTAGGTAACAATCAGTTCAGTCAGTCCTCCCCCCTCCCCCTTTTACAACCCATGGCAGTAGATGCATTCCAGGGCTATTAACTATTGCTTCTGGGGTGCACTTCTGACAGCTAAGTAAGTTTTAAATACAAGTTTAAGTTCTTAAAAATATATTTTGGAATAAACAGCAAAAGGGTGATTAGAACTTTGATTTTGGAAAGTTACAAATGGACTAAGGATGCAGATGGATTTAAGATTATGGAATTAATTACAAAGAATCCTTCCCATGGGAAAATGCTTTTGTTTTGAATTCTCTCTAAAAAAAAATGATAGGATGAGACATTGAACATTGGACACTAGAGGGAACCAAAAGGAACTAAAGATTACAATTAAAGGAGAACACTTAAATTTGACTTATTAATACAGAATGAAGCAAAATATTTTAACACTGGACATATTAAAGGACATTTTTGACCAATGGACCCAGAAGTTAATTTTAAGAGTGTCTACCTCTATAGATAATCTGATTGTGTTTCAAAGATGTTATGAAAGAAGAACAAGTTTTACCTGACAAGATTGAGACTGAGTTGAAAGTGGATTTAAAAATGACAGGCTACAAGAATGATATGGAAAAGGATGCTACACTGGACATACATAAAAAACTGGCTGATGTCTTAATAATTAAAAGGGATATACAATTAACAAACCAAGAGAGTGACCTAGATAATTTTCCTATATTGGATTTACAAAAGAGACTTGTTAAAGCTTTGAAGAATTTTGTGAGAAGGGACGAAGAAAAAATGAAAAGAAATCAAGTTCTAGGACATTAATTGACGGGACTAAAGATCAAGATTGTTAAAAGTAAAAGGAAGGAATATAAAGTTGGTTTATTTAATCAAGGTTAAAATAGATATGCTGTTATCTCTGGTAACCCTTAATGGACTTTTGCTGATCAGGACTGAATGACAAGGCTTTAAGGCAGGGCTTTCCAAACTTTTACTGTTAGCGATACACCAATGGCGGTGCGCGAAAACCCAGAAGCACTGCAGTGGCGCGCAAATACCCGGAAGCCCCGCTACTGCGGGGCTTCCGGGTTTTCACATGACGCGGCGGCACTTCCAGGTTTTTGCACGCCGCGGCGGCGCTTTCAGGTTTTCCTGCGCCACACTGGCATCCTGGTGTGCCGCGCGAAAACCCAGAAGTGCTGATGGCCCGCCGCCACCGCGCGCACTGGCGGTGGCGTGCCATCAGCGCTTCCGGGTTTTCACGTGACACACCTGGGCCCCGCAAGCGACACAGTATTGTGTCGCGACACACAGTTTGGAAAGCTATGCTTTAAGGTTTTGTTTATAGATAAAAGATGGGATATGGGAAGATGAGGTCATTTGTTGTATTTTAAGATAAGGTAATAAGTTACTAAAATTGGTTATATTTGTTTATACTTGTATAAAATTACTATTTAAAAAAAGGAAAGGAACAGAAAACTGAACTGCCAAAATGCTCTTGTGCAAAACTATGTTATATTCATATATAACATACTGTGTACAATTTTGGTCACAACATCACAAATAGGATATAGAAAAAGGTAGAAAAAGTGCAACAAAAATGATTTAAAAAGATACACTATTCTGTATGGAAGAGTTACATTTGTAGCTTTTAGGGTTTTTTTAAGAAATATAAATGGGGAAAGAAAAACATGATAGAAATTTATAAAATTATGCATAGTGTGTACAACATTTATTGGAAGTTTTTCTTTCTTCTCAAAATACTAAACCACAGGGTACCTCTCCAATATTCTTTTAAAACTACAGGCTTATTTGACAAACAGAAGGCCAACTGTATCTCATGCTAATTAGGACATATCATTCCCAAAGGGCCAAACAAGGAATCTTTTGATAAAGACAGTCTGTAAGGAGAGGACCAAAATCTTCTCTGGTATATTTTCTTAGTTTCCATCTTGTAGACTAAAAGTTGATGATTGGTTTCTAACTTGCCCCAGATGGGAATGGACCATTCCTACAGACATGTTCCAATGTTTGACAGGAGAGTTGAAGAGCCAAGGCAGATTTCCCCTCCCTTTAACCATACAAGAAAGGCTTACTTCTTCACCATTTTCATGCTCTAAGTCAGGGCTTTCCAAAGTTTTTCCCGCAGCGACACACCAACCGGCGTTGGTGTGTCGCCACGGGAAAACCCGGAAGTGCGGCAGCGCGCAAAAACCCGGAAGCGCTGCTGCCACTTCCGGATTTTTCGCGCTGTAATTGGTGTGTCGCCCCGGGAAAACCCAGAAGCGCTGAAGATGATCAGCGCTTCCGGGTTGTGTGGCGACACACCAGACTGTGTGTGGCGACACACTTTTGTGTCGCGACACAGTTTGGAAAGCTCTGCTCTAAGTCATCAGGTATGTTCCTTAGCATATACCCATGGCTTGACTACCCATTAATTTATCTCTCTGGTGACCCATTACATGTGAGTATATGGTACAATAGGCTAGTAACCTTAGTGGGGGGGGGGGTTTCCCTGTATGACCAACCTCTTTCATCTGTCTATATATTTTATGTTGTAGATTGGAGGCTGAATATGTCTTGATGAACCCTAAAGATCTGGCTGTCCTCACATGCCTAAGTCTCCTGTGAAACTTTCATGAAACCGAGCTGTACCTAATTTTGGAGAGAGCGGGGGAATGAAAGCAAGCCCAAGATCATGGCCATACTGTAGCCATTCAAGTCTCCTAGTTTTATTTTTAAAATCCCCACTCAAAAATCAGTTTTAAAATAAATTATAGCAGCCTAACTAGCTGTTTGAATGCTATGATCAGAATCTACATCAAAAGAAGGGTTAGGAAATGAAAGAGGAAACCTTTCTCTGTTACACTAAGATCATCCAATAAAGCTGAACTGTGAAAGATTCAGGAAGTTAAAAGGAAGCACCTTTACATACAGCATGTAAGGAATTATATGGAATTTGTTACAAAAAGATACAATGATGGCCACCAACTCCAATGGCTTTAAAATTCATAGATAATAAAGCTAACAACAGCTACTAGACTTGATGACTATATATCAGTGTCAAGATAGACAGACAGATCTTCTAAAACATTAACAAAGCCAGTAGGTAGGCTTCTGGTTTGGCATCTGATTGCATTTGACATGGGCAATTATGGAAGCAAATTTGGGTCAGACTCTAATTCAGGGCTTTCCAAAGTTTTTCCCGTGGCGACACACCAACCGGCGTTGGTGTGTCGCCGTGGGAAAACCCGGAAGTGCCGTCCTTGCGGCAGCAAGCAAAAACCCGGAAGCGCTACTGCCGCTTTCAGGTTTTGCACGCTGCAGTTGGTGTGTCACCGCGGGAAAACCCGGAAGCGCTGATGATGATCAGCGCTTCCGGGTTGTGTGGCGACACACCAGACTGTGTGTGGCGACACACTTTTGTGTCGCCACACAGAGTTTGGAAAGCTCTGCTCTAATTCCACAGGACTCTTCTTTAGAACTGAAATCACTCAGACAATTATTCAAAATAAGTGCCTCATACCATGCATGAGCATATTTATGAAGTTTGCATGATTTTTTTCAGGGTACAGTATGAGTCTAAAGAAGGATACCACGGCTTTGATAAATCAAATGAATCGAATAATTAAAGCAACACATCTTTTAATACAACTTTTAAAGCAGCAACATCCTTTCTCAGGCTTAGGCAGAAAGATGTTCATACTTTAATGAACAGGAAAGAGGAGCTGCCCTCACATGAAGTCCAAAGCACTTCTGAATCATTTTCAAAGTGTGCACAAGCCTACTCTTCTCACATTGTAATGGATGGAAGATATAACCTGCACTGCATCAGGCATAATACTGCCACTGGACCATCTTGCATCTCACATCTACTCTAAAACCAATATATATTATTGTGCATTATTAAAATTTGAAAGAAATTGACAAGACTAGGAGGTAGAAAAGATCCTGAAAAAATTGTTTTATATTTCTATTACCCTACTAGAGCGTAAGATACCACAGCCAATTTGGAACAAAACACTACTGGTGTCTACCAAACAGGAATGACTGGAGCTCAGAGCAACAAGAAGGTACAAAACTCTAATTCACATCAACAAGGCATGGGTTAATGAAGCTGTTGGAGGATGGGGTCCAGATCTTCCAGGAAACATTAGCAACCACAAAATAAGAAAATAATTATAGTTACCTGAACAGCAAGACAGGCAGCATTATCAGAAAGTAAAATCTGATCCTCTGTAAAATAAAATGCAGGATAATTATTTAAAATAATGGCTCTTTCCTCTACTGATAATTGCACATCATTAGGAGTACAAAAATAAATGTTATACAAACACTGAGAGACAAACTATTTCAACACAAATCACATGCCCCATTACATTAATGCCACTTTACAAAACCTGAGGGCAGAAATCCCATAAACATTTCTCCTGTTATGTCCTATAATTTGTCCTATTGCCCCAACAGTTAAAGAATCCTAACAAAAGATGTGTCTTAAGGTTTTTTATTTTCTTTGTTATAGGCAAAAAATAATAATAATAATCACTCATTTCCTAATAGAAATAAAGCCAACAACTTCATAATTCTTCTTGCTAAAAAGTAAAAGCATTCATAAACCTATAAAAGAACCCAGCCTGCAGTTAATATTGCAGACTGTGTCTAGGTCTGTCACACAAAAGAAAGATGACAAGTACACAGCAATAAAAATTCCATGCTTAGAAGACTAGGGCTGCTACCTATTAGTCTTCATTACTTTGCAGTCTTCTGACAACTGTAGCAGGCTGCTGAGCCCCAAATGGGGGCCATAATGTGATCTGATGATATATGAAGAGCTGCTAAAGGGAGCCTGAACCATCCTAGCCTATACATTTTAACAGTTCCTTTTTACCGAGAGCCCACTTTACCACAAGACTTCAAAAATCTGCTGCCTCAGCTATTGGTGCAGTAAATCTGCCAACTGGGCCTGCAAACCACATCATTTTACACTGCCTACAGCAGCCAATATAATGAGTCAATAATAAACCAAGGACCTTATAGGCCATGAATAGCAGGTTTATATTGGCAAATACAAGTTTAGCACAATCCTCTGACAAAGGACTCTCTTTTTAACAAGGCCTCCCCTGCCCTCCACCCCCAACCAGGGTTCCATTAATTATGGGGATGCATATTTAATGAAGAAAACTCAGCTAATTGCAGAAGACAAAATACACACCTTTCAATGGCTGATACAACACAGCATTCTGAGGCCAAGGTTCGGCAGCTATAGAAAGGGTGAAAAAAGACAATTACATTCTGAGTTTTATAAGGAGCATTTGTTACTGCTTTTAGGCCAGATTTGCTCTCAATTTAGATTGATAAGGTAGCTTCCTCTACTTACAGCTTTATCAACTACCTCACAAATTGTGCCACAAAAAACTAACTAGATGAGGATACAATGTATAATTCAATGTTTTTATAACACATGCCTATTAAATAAGCACATGTCAAAGTTTACATCCATCAAACCATTATAGTAGATTTCTCATCTGTACTCATGCAACACTACTATTCTGTCCCCTCATACAAAACCACATAACTTGAAGGCCCTATGTTGGATGTTACAAAAAGAATGTGATCAGCTGGATGGCAAGGAACTATCAGTGGAAAGCAACTTTAAGTAATAATATTTTTAAAAAACAGTAAAAATATGTATTCATGTCCTGAAATGGCTAAAAAATATATCTTAGGTTAAGGGAGAAAATATCATGAACCAATATATATTCCAGTCTTCAAAACTTTTACCATCAGAAATTCCCTTTCCAGTCTAAATTTTCAGTCTAAATTGTCTGTCCAAAAAAGTCTGTTGAACAGCACCATTCTGCATCAGGTTCAGCTGCTTTCTGCCTTCTCCAAATACAGATTTAGACTGCAATCCTTCATAAACTTGAAGTTGATGCCAATGGATGATTCCCTCCCCACAGTACATGTCGGCTTCAGAAGACAGACTTTCCTCAGGACACTAATACAAAGGGAAGGGCTAAATTCTCTCTCCAACCAGCTGCAATGCTTATAATTATCACTGGCACATGCAATTTGTTTTTGATAAGACAACAGCTTAAATGCAAAGTTTGGCTCTAAGGTTAAATTTGAATTGGTAAATAAGGATGTTGTGATGCTTCTTAGGATAGGAGGGACTGAATTATACAAATAACTGGAGGCAAAGAGCTTCAAAGATAAGGTGCTGCCAAAGAAAATGGATGGAGGTATGAGACAATAGATGCAATCTTTATGCTAACCAAGAGATTGGAATCAAAAAAATGCAGAGCTCTAGAATGAGCATAAAGGCTTCTGGTGGGAATGGCGGACTAAACGGCTGTGCCCGTTGGTTCAGCACGTGGTAATTTTTTTCGGGCTCAGGCAGGTTTTCCTGAACCCCAGAAGCGTTCTCTGGATCAAGGAGAATACCTGGAATCATCCCATCTGTCATCCAGATGGCTGCTTGCAGCCAGAAGATTGCAAACAGCCTTTTGCTTTTGACTGGTAAGAGCCAGCTGGGAGGCGGGGACTTCATCACGTTCTTAGCCATGCTGTAGCCTTAAAGGGACACAAGACTCGCCACCCCATTTCTAAATCACCAATTTGTATTTTTTTTTAAGTATATGTACCCCAAGAGAGGCTTTCTACAGTGAGGAGAAGCTGGTTCTCTTGGTGCTTAACATTATTTTTGGGATCACTTTTTTTTAAAAAGAAATTCTTTTAAGTTTTGGATTTCATTTTCCTTCCAAACGAAATTCCAAAGGTTGAGAGTAAACAATTGTCTTCCTGTTATTATTTTTGTACTAAATTTGAAGATATTAGCATTCTCCTACACGTTGAATCAGCTGATTTGAACCTTCAGTTTTCTGTTCTCACTTTCCCTTAAGAACTGTCTGCTATCTCACTCTCACTTTATGTAAACACATTTTGGAACTCTTCCATATCTTCGACTTTCGCTGGTTAAGATCCTAGGGGGCACCATAATCTACTGCGTGAGACATGAAGGATTTCAAACAGATTCTTTCTGACTTTCACCAAGATTTTAAACAGATTCCTTCTGACTTCTATCAAACTTTTATGCAAGATATCCAGGACATTGTGGAAAATATGAGTTCTAAAATGTGCCATCAGGTTGGGGATGTGGTGGATAAAACTGAGGAATTTAAGAGCGATACAAAGGTTTTTTTTAAGACTGAGATTGGGATTTTTATCGAGATGCTGGATGAAGATTGGATAATGGAGTTGGAGAAACCTAAGGGAGAGAGTGATCTACAAGCCATAAGTAAAATCGATCCCCTGGTGGAATGCCATGAAAAGAACCTGGAATCTTTGAGGGGGGCAGTTGGGCTGTTTCAAGAAGAAAGCTCTGTGCACATTGTGGGGGTATGTAACTGCCTTGGTTTATTTTGAAGTGGGATAAGGGTATCTGGTTTGCTTTAAGGATTTGATTAAAACTGTTGTATTAGGGTTAAATAATTATGTCAATGAAGGTTCTCAGTCATCCAGGTGGAACAGTCTGTAGCTTGAATCATGTCAACTGGATTTCTATTTCCTCAGTGGAAACGTTTCGCTCCTTATCCAAGAAGCTTCTTCAGTCTGAGCAAAGTTAGTAAGGGAATCCTTAAATATGTTTCTAGGGTGGCTGTGTGACCTTGCACCTGGGGCTAGGTCATGGTTATTTGAGATGTTTATTTCTAAGTCCCTTTATCATCCAAAGGAGGATCGTTAAGATTACCATGCTGCTGTTGAGCTTGTGAAATGGTCTTAATCTTCCTAGGCACAGAAGACAAAGCAGGAAGGAAAATAGGGGAAAGATTGTGCCTGAGGCCCCCACCTCTATTCAAGGAAGGATTTTCCACGTTGGCATAAATGGACTCCTTGACCCCTCTCTCAAACCACCTATCTTCTCTGTCTAAAATGTGAACATTAATGTCCTCAAATGAGTGTCCTTTTTCCTTTAGATGAAGATAAACTGCTGACTCTGGTCCTGTGGTGTTACTTCTCCTGTGTTGGGCCATCCTCCTGTACAAAGGTTGTTTGGTTTCTCCAATGTAGAGCTCAGAGCACTCCTCACTGCACTGGACTGCATACACTGCATTGCTTTTCTTGTGTTTTGGAGTTTGATATTTGGGGTGTACAAGCCCCCGTCTCAGTGTGTTGGTGGGTTTGAAATATACAGGTATGTGGTGTTTCCCAAATATCCGTTTTATCTTTTCAGACACGCCAGCCATGTAAGGAATGACTAGGTTCTTCCGTTTACTCTGAGTCTCAGCCCTATCTGTCGCTGTTTTAGGTCTGGTAGACTTAGATTTAGTGAAGGCCCAATTTGGATATCCACAGGCCTTCAGAGCTGTTCTCAGGTGCTGATTTTCATTCTTTTTGGAATCCATGGAGGTGGGGATGGTTTCTGCTCTGTGTGACAATGTCCTGATGACTCCTAGTTTGTGCTGCAGTGGATGGTGGGAGTCAAACATCAGATATTGATCTGTGTGTGTGGGTTTCCTGTAGATCCCTATTTCTAGCTTGCCACCGGTCCCAATGAGGACTTCACAGTCTAGGAATGCCAGTCTGTTGTCCTTGGTGTCTTCTCTGGTGAACCTAATGTTGGCATCTATGGTGTTTATATGGTCCGTGAAGGCCTGTACTTCCTGGGCCTTGATTTTGACCCAGGTGTCATCCACATACCTGAACCAGTGGGTGGGCACCGTTCCCTGGAATGTGTTGAGTGCTTTCTTCTCCACTTCTTCCATGTATAAATTGGCCACAATGGGTGACACAGGGGAACCCATGGCACAGCCGTGTTTTTGTCTGTAAAAGTCACCTCTGTATGAGAAATAAGTGGTGTTAAGACACAGGTCCAGAAGATGGCAGATCTGGTTTGGGTTGAGATGGTTTCTCCTTTCAAGGGTGCTGTCCTCTTCTAGTCTCTTCCTGACAGCGGATAGAGCATGAGTGGTGGGGATGCTGGTGAAAAGGGAGGACACATCGAAGGAGACCATAGTTTCATCTGTATCCAGTTTCAGGGTCTTTGCTTTGGAAACAAATTCTTCTGAATTATGGATGTGGTGTTCAGAGTGTCCAACTACAGGTGCTAGTATGGTAGAGAGGTGTTTGGCAATGTTGTATGTTACCGAATTAATGCTGCTGACTATGGGTCGGAGGGGTGTTCCTTCCTTGTGGATCTTAGGGAGTCTGTAGATGCAGGGGATGGCTTCTCCAGGATACAGACGGTGGTAGGTAATCCTATTGATGGAGCCATCATGTTCCAATTGTTTCAAACTGTCTATTACCTTTTTCTTGTAATTGTTGGTGGAGTCTCTTTTCAGTTTTTCATATGTATGGTGATCCTCCAAAAGTGAGGTAATTTTGTGGTAGTCTGCAGAGTTTAGAACCACTGTACACCTTCCTTTGTCTGCAGGTAAAATGGTGATGGTTTCATCTTTGCTGAGGGCTGTCAGGGCTCTCCTCTCTTGGACGGTAAGGTTGGGGGGAGGAGGTTGAGCACTGGACAGAGCTGCAGATATTTTAAGCCGGAGTTCCGCTTCCTCAAAAGGGAGGTGGTTGTTGTGGATGGCTGATTCTGTGGCTGTGATGAGCTCCACAACCGGAACTTGCTTGGGAGTGATGGCGAAATTGCCCCAGGTGCAAGGTCACACAGCCACCCTAGAAACATATTTAAGGATTCCCTTACTAACTTTGCTCAGACTGAAGAAGCTTCTTGGATAAGGAGTGAAACGTTTCCACTGAGAAAATAGAAATCCAGTTGACATGATTCAAGCTACAGTATAGGGTTAAATAATGTTTATCTGGTTTGCTCTAAGGATTTGATGTTATTCCCTTTTAAAGATATGAAATTACTGTTTTGAATTGTCTTTGTTTTTTGGGTTTATTAAGATTGGGATTATTAAAATTGTTGTACTATTAAGTATAATAGCAGACAACTTATGTGCTTTTTAATTTATTATAGTAGACAGAAATGTATGGGGTTGAGATCTGGAGACTGGCTAGGCCACTCCAGGACCTTGAAATGCTTCTTACGAAGCCACTCCTTCGTTGCCCGGGAGGTGTGTTTGGGATCATTGTCATGCTGAAAGACCCAGCCACGTTTCATCTTCAATGCCCTTGCTGATGGAAGGAGGTTTGCACTCAAAATCTCACGATACATGGCCCCATTCATTCTTTCCTGTACACGGAACAGTCGTCCTGGTCCCTTTGCAGAGAAACAGCCCCAAAGCATGATGTTGCCACCCCCATGCTTCACAGTAGGTATGGTGTTCTTTGGATGCAACTCAGCATTCTCTCTCCTCCAAACACGACGAGTTGTGTTTCTACCAAACAGTTCTACTTTGGTTTCATCTGACCATATGACATTCTCCCAATCCTCTTCTGTAGTCTTCTGTAGTGGTAGGAAGGGAATAATTAAATATATTTTATCTTTTGGAGGGGAGAAAGATGTTTAGGTGGTTTATATGAACTTTTTTTTCTTTATTTTAATATAAGGGGGAGGAGTAACTGTACTTAGTAATTTTTATTATGTGTTAAAGGGGAATGACTTATAGAAATAATGTGGTGTTTTGGTTTAATATAGAGTAAGAGATTGATTATGGAAATTTTTGTATATCCTTGCTGTTAAAAGTCGGAAGCCACATCTTTTTGTAAATTTGAAAAAAAATTCTCTTGTGTTTCTGCACTTTTTTAGTTTTTGTTTTTTTTGTAGTTTTTTTGTTTTTTTGTAGTTTTTATTCTTCTCTTGAAACCTAATAAAATTTACTATAATAGAATGAGCATAAAGATACATTAAAGAAGGAAGTTAAATCAGGGGCAATAAAGCATAAATATTTAGAAGAAACAGACTTTTTAAATTAATAAAATACAGAAAAGGAGGATAGTGAAAAATGGGAAAAAGAAAAAAAGGGAAGAGAAAGAGAGACTGTTATGTAGAGACAAGAATGTTAGAAGCTGCAGGAATAAATAATACATGCATCAGTGTTTTTAGATTGCATAATCTTTCCCCAATCCAACCTGGTGCCCTTCATGTTAGATTATAATTCTCACCATTATAAGCTAAGGACGATGGGGTTGTAGTTAAATACATCTGGAGAGTCACTGAAACAAGCACTGACACAACCAAGTTTAATTTGGAAAAAAACAAGTTATTGCATATTTTTAGTAAATAAAAATATAATGTGTACATTAATGTGAATATTGTTTTGAAAGAGTGACTCAAAAATAAACAATGAAAAAGTGTGAAGGATCACATTCCAATTCTTAATACCTACACTAAGGGTAACAAATTCCCACAAATGTTAAAGTAACCAAAGGACCTAAGAAAATACTGAAAGAGAATGTACCTGACTGCAAAAAAAGAATCCCTTTTCAAAAATATGCCCAAACATTAAACTTTGATCTGTAGAGATATTTTTCTTTGCCAACAGAAACTCCACTGAGATAGACCATAGCTTTCCAAACTCTGTGTCGCGACACTTTAGTGTGTCTCAACACACAGCTTAGTGTGTTGCGAAGCGGCAGCGGGGGTGTGCATGGCGGCGGTGCGGGGGCGCGTGCGGCGGCGGCAGTGTGCACGGCAGCGCGCCATCAGCGCTTCCGCGTTTTAGCGAGGCCGCCGTGCACGCCACCACCGCCGTGCGCGTCCCCGCCCCCGCACTGCCGCCGTTGGTGTGTTACCAACGGCAGCAGTTTGGAAAGCACTGAGATAGAAGGAAAGAAAGATCTAATATAGCAATGGAGAGCCAGTCTACAAACTCGCTTGTTAAAAATCCCAGAAACTGCCATATATCTCAACTGCCATACTCCTGCTCTAAAATTTCCCTAACTGTAAGGAGCATTTTACCATGATAAAGCTTTTCTATGCTGCATACTTGTAACATCTGCAATGTGTAATTTGCCTCTTTGTCTATAGTCTATGGTGTGAGAAAGAAAAAGGAGCGGTGGAGAAGTAATACTTTAAGAATATCTAAAGAAATCTGGAGGTGAAAGGGAAGAATTTTTTGGCTGTTGTGGGTCTTCCGGGCTGTGTGGCCATGTTCTGGAAGTTGTGGTTCTTTGACAATACATTGGAAGAGTTTTTGTAGGAACTGTTCTGCAATTTATACAGACATGGAGAAGGCTTTGTTTGTTTGTTTGTTTGTTTAATTCATTCATTCATTCAGTCATTCATTCAACTTTTATTCCACCTCAAGAGAAAGTTGTTAGGCTTATGCTGGTCTATAACAAAATAAAGATTTGAAAGTTGCTGGGGAGGGCAGAATGATGAAGATACTTTTGATGAAAAAAAACAGTCCTCTTTATAAACAACTGCAAACAACATTGTTTTTGCTATCAGCCTTCTCACACTGGGCCTTTCCAGATTTGTGGAACTTTGACAGTTCCCATCATCTCCAACAGTCCAATCCCAAACATCTGGACAATATCAAGATGGAGAATGCTGGTATATGCAAATTTAAAGAAGAAACAAGGGAACCAAGATTCTCCTGATGAGAATTTGTCTCTATCTGATTTATTATTCACAGTATGAATACACAGGGTTGAACAAGGTATCAGTAGTACCAATATGCCAGCACTGCCAGCCTTGGGATTCTTGCAGTTTGACATGACAGTGTTAACAACTGACTTGCCCACAAAATGAACCTGTGCATAAAGAGAAATCAAAATACTGTTCAATTTACACTAGTTACAGAAAGGAAGGATACCAAATTATTGTAATTGATCAAATGTAAATGATTTGCTGAAAATGACTGCAAGGAGGTCAGATCAGTCAATCCTAAAGGAAATCAACCCTGACTGCTCATTGGAAGGACAGATGCTGAAGCTGAAGCTCAAATACTTTGGCCACCTAATGCGAAGAGAGGACTCACTGGAAAAGACCCTGATGCTGGGAAAGACTGAAGGCAAAAGGAGAAGGGGACGGCAGAGGATGAGATGGTTAGATAGCATCACCGATGTAATGAACATGAATTTGAGTAAACTCCGGGAGACAGTGGAGGACAGGAAGGCCTCGTGTGCTATGGTCCATGGCAGGGCTTTCCAAAGTGCCGCTGCTGGCGACACACCAGCGGCGGCAGCGCAGCGGCGGCGCAGGGGGGCGTGCAGCGGCGCGTGTGTGCACGGCGGCGGCAGCCTCCGCTAAAACACGGAAGCACTGATGCTGCGCCGCTGCTGCCGTACACGCACGCGCCGCCGCTTCCGGGTGGTGTGGCGACACACCACGCTGTGTGTGGCGACACACTTTTGTGTCGCAACACACAGTTTGGAAAGCTCTGGTCCATGGGGTCACGAAGAGTCGGACACGACTAAACGACTGAACAACAAAATGATTTGCTAAACTTACTTTCCATAGCTAGTGCTTTTTACAATTCCAACAGTAAAAATTAATAATTTTGATTCTATGCATAACCTTGGAACCATAGTAACAAATATGCTTGACAGTTTTGTAATTATATGACACTTTTTCCAGTGTACTAAAATTATTTTTGCACAGGAGCTGGATGGAACTGTAAGACACAAAAAATTGTATGTTGCTCTTGTTCAGTCGCTTCCAATTCTTTGTGACCTGTTCAGTATCACGTCACGAGGATGTCAGGCTAGGATCAGGATATCAGGGAGGGCATGCTACGAGCCCCGTCTGTAAGAGAGTTCCATCTGACGGGGTCCAGGAGGCGTGCCTTCTCTGCAGTAGCCCCCGCCCTCTGGAACATTCTCCCCCCTGAAATAAGATTAGCCCCCCCTCTCCTGGACTTTAGAAAAAACCTAAAGACCTGGTTTTGCCACCATGCTTGGGGAAGGGAGGGGAATAGCCAGTCTTGGGGTTGGCTGGTTTCTTAGATCTGCCTTGACCAGCCCTACCAGCTCATGGGATAAGTAAGACCTACCATTGCTTGGATCTGATTGTAATTATGTATTTTTGCTTATTGTTGTTATTTATGGTTTTTATTGATTTTAAATTATTTTACTGTGAACCGCCCAGGGTCCCTCCTTGTGAGGGAGATGGGCGGGATATAAATATGATAGATAGATAGATAGATAGATAGATAGATAGATAGAGATAGATAGAGATAGATAGAGATAGATAGAGATAGATAGAGATAGATAGATAGATAGATAGATAGATAGATAGAGATAGATAGATAGATAGATAGATAGATAGATAGATAGATAGATAGATAGATAGATAGATAGATAGATAGATAGATAACCAGAGCCCAGTTTGTATTTTTGCCCTGTGCTGATTGTGGACTTTATTTTTAAAAAAAATTTACTTGGCATCTTTTATTGTTTTCTCTATTTTTATAAGTATGTTTCTGTTTTTATGCTTGTTCACTGGCCAGAGTTATTTAATTAAGGGGAGAACAACGCCTCCACCAACACAAGCAGGACAGGCCATAGTATATAAACAGAGAGCAAGTCCCACTCCCTTTTTGCATTGAAGATGTTGCCTAGTCTGGCAATGAAACATCTGCAAGAAAACAACAAGGCTCAGAGAGCATCAAGGACTACACAGTTATTTAATTAAGATGGGCAGTCATATAAATTTGTATAATAAATGTCTGTTAATGCTCTGAGTTCTCATCAGCTCAAACTTGGGTCATCAGCAATAATACCTAACCATCTGTCTACTTGTCGATTGCCTTTGATCCTTTCAAGCATCACAGTCTTCTCCAGTGACTCTTGCCTTTGCATTGTGTGTCCAAAATATTTAAGCTTCAGCATTATTATTGGTGCTTCCAGTGAACAGACTGTATTTACTTTACATAGTATTGAATTACTTATTTTTCTTGCAATCCAAAGAATTCTCAAGAATCTTCTGCAGCACCACAATTAAATTCTGCTGGTCCAGCTGTCACATCCATGTTATAACTGAAAAACCATGGCATTCAAAACACGTACTTCTGTTGTATGTGTGATCTCTTTGCACTTTAACATTTTGTCTAGAAAGACTATATATATAAATAGACTGCCGCCTTTAATATAAAATACACTGAGAAGCTAACTATACCCAAGTGTCATACTGGAATACTTTTTGTCATTATAACATTATTTTAACATTAGTGCATTAGTGCAGCCTAGACCTTTCCACCAAATGATATACAAGGTGATCAATAAAACAATATACAAAAAAATCAAAGCAAGGCAAACATAACACATATTTCTATGATAAATATACTGTTTAATATAAAGTGAGCTAACATTAAGGAGTACTGAGACCTCTACATCTCCACATAAATTTAGAAACTTGAAATGTCATTGTTAGTCCCTATGGACCTGCATGAAGAATTCAGGATCTTGGTCCATGTTTCTGTAGGAAGACTAGGTTGGGAAAGATTGGTAGAGACAATACAGCACTAAATGGACCAGTAATCTGAGGCAATATAAGGCAGTTTCCTATATTCCTAAAATGGAAGTTATGATTTTAGAAGATTTTTATAGACAGTTTTGGATGCCTGAAAATCAAGAGTCAGCAAGATAAACATCAATGAATTGCATTAATTTTTGTATTGTTCTAGCCAGAAAGATTACTTTGTTGTTCTTCCTAAGTTTGGGGGATGGTGTTGCTATAAATGTAAATAAATTGCACACACACAAAGTTCACCAGAACAGAAAAAGAATTATTCATATATTTCTGATCTAAACACAGTAACTCCAAATTAGTAAAACCAAGAGACTGAGGGAACTATGAAGGATAAGGTTTCTCAACAAGAAAGCAGAAAAATAAGCACACAACATTTTTAATGTACAGCATGACTCTTGCCTTGAGAACAATAGGTGAAGGCATAATTTGTAGAATAATAGGCACTAATATTACACGCTGCTTTAGCTCTGTTATATTTCCAATCCATCAAGTTGATTAATGCTATAAGTCTCCTTCAAGACAAGCTCGACTCCTGGTGACTTCATGGACACATCCACATAGTTTTCTTACATTCTTCCAGAATGTTTTTGTTGACTTTCCAGCCTAGTGTATAGGCCTGGAATTTTCTGGTGGTTTCCCACACAGGTATTTATCAAACCCAATCCTGCTTAGCTTCCAAGCCCAGATAAGATCACACAACAAACATATCATTTGTTCAATAATGAAATCAAGCCAAATTTATTCTTTGGTTGCTAGATGCTTTTATCTATAAATGATGTTTGTCCATAATACTTAAGCCACACTAAAACAGGGTGGAGATAAAATCAACTATGTGCCTCATGAGTTGCCTTGGGTCTGAATCCTGCAGGAGAAATCACTGGAAAGAATCACACTATTGTATAGTTCTAGGCTTATTTAACAAATAAGAAGTGCCCCATCCAGGTATGTGCATTCTCCAGATTATACCCAAGTATCTTAATATGCTTTCCATTTAGCTCTCTTCTCCATCTCTTCTTTCCCTGCAAAAATATTGTCTCTTTCCTTCAGCTAAAGAATGGTGAGAGACAAATATTAGTCATCTTCTCAAAACATTAAGAGGAGCTTCCTACTATTTCTTCGAAGTCCAGATCATTTACCTATAGTAAAAAGGTAAAGGTTCCCCCCGCACATTTGTGCAGTCGTGTCCGACTCTAGGAGCCGGTGCTCATCTCCGTTTGTTAGCCGAAGAGCCAGCGTTGTCTGAAGACGCTTCCGCGGTCATGTGGCTAGCATGACACGCGCGGAACTCTGTTACCTACCCACCGAAGTGGTACCTATTAATCTACTTGCATTTGCATGCTTTCGAATTGCTAGGTTGGCAAGAGCTGGGGCTAGTGCGGGAGCTCACTCCGTCATGCGGGACTAGGGATTCGAACCTCAGAACTTGTGATCTTCCGATCAACAAGCCTGGCGTCTTACCCGCTGAGCCACCACGCCCCTGTATTTACCTATAGCTAACCTAATAAAATATGCGGTTGGCTCACTTGGCCACTGCCCATTAAGGAACATTAGCTTGCCATTCTAACCCAATGAAATTTCCTAAATCAAAATCCCACAACAAACAGATAGGAATACAGCCCTCAGGCTGCATACTAAATAGTGCCAACTTGAAATGTTAAAAAAATATGCAACTTGATGTGATGAAAGATGGGAGTTATGTGAACCTATCCAAAACTGTCTTTAGTTACCCTATAATCTGGTCAATTATATTTGTTCCAACTCTGTTATGATGTTTTAAAAGAGATTGCTTTAAAAAGGATAATGCTATTGCAGGAGCAACCAAAACACTTCTCTGTATCAATTCCCACAACCAATCACTCTTAGTGTCATTATTAAGGATGATAAATACCTCATACAACAATTCAAAAGCCTTCCCTCTTTTTATCTCTATAATTTTCTCAATTTAAAAAATGCTCTCTGATTTTAAAAGCGAATCAACACATAGGCTGAGCTTTGCATGAATCAAGTAAATATGTTTTTTGGCTAATTACTCATTCCCTCCCCCTCTGTTGATATAGATAATAAAACTGCACATCTAAAGTTCAAACCAGCTAAGTCATAGATAGGCAGTCCTTAGTCTGTACCTGGCCTCCTCCTCAATCTACAGCTCACACTGCAACTGCCATAGAAATTGTGACATGGCTTATTGCCAAAATCTGGTAGCAAGCTCATTTCACTAAGGGTTAATACTGTAACACTATTTAGCATGCTGAAAGCATAAGTTGGGAGCAGTGGTGTGAATAAGATGTTTCAAACTGGTCCCACCTTTCTAATATGACCCTGCCCTCTTTGGAGGAAGGCTCCAACTACGTCACTCAAAGGATGTACAGCCAAACCCCAGGTCCTTGTGCCTATGAGTACCTTTATGGATAACTAGTTGTACAAAATGTGGTCTAACACTTTAATAAATCTTATCAGTGTGCAATTCATGACATTTGCCAAAAAGCCTATGAATGTCAGAGTTTCTGCCTACTGAAAAATATTCAGAACATCAATGGGTTCATGCTTTGTAATAAAGTAAATAAGAATTAGATGATTTCACTTATCCTGTATAATACCAGTGAAAATTCTAGAAAATGTTCTATAAAATACTAGAGTATTTCTAGAAAATTCTCAAAAATACTTGAAAAATAAAAATCCGATTTGCATTATATCTTGTATAATACCGGTGAAAATTTTCGGGGGGAAAAATAGGAAAAAATTCTAGAAAATTCTCAAAAATATTTGGAAAATAAAGATCTGATTTCCTAAACAGATGTACTAATCAGTAATACAGATTAATTTTAAAAATGTACTTCCAGTGGCATACAGATACAGGACTTGGCAGATAGTTTTACTACTACTTATTTTAAAATAACTATATATAAAATCTTTATTACTTCAACAAGCCTGCAACCAGTCTGATGCTTCAGTTTAAAAAAAATCTCCCATCCATTAGGAATGATCAATAAAGAATGCACAAATACATCCCTTTATGAATTAGCTGCCTCACTATCAACCAACGTAAATACTTATATGAAGACACAATCAATTTCAAAATGTACTTAGACCCTTTCATAAAACTGACCTTATACTATTCATAAAAAGGGTCAGGAAAACAAGTTCATTGAGTCAGTATTTCAATGGATCTTCAAAAATCATAATAAAGAATCCCAAATGTTTATTTTAAAGCATCATTTCAGGGTACAAAATTATATAGCCATCCATAATCTTTCTTTATATTTATTAAAGTTGCAATCCTATGCATACTTGCTAAGAAAGAAGTCAACTGAAGTAAAATATACTTGCTTAGGACTACACAGTTAATCAGGTACAACTCTGATTTCAAATTCTAGTTAAAACCCCAAATGACTGTTCCAGAGATAGAACGAGGCTTACATTCATGGAAGTGCTATTCAGTTATACAGCAAGTACATTCATATTTAAGAAATGATTCCAAGAGGGAATCAAGCTGAATACTGTCTTCTTGAAAATTTTGGTTATGCTTCAGAGAGTATGCCAAAATCTGCTCCTCACTGAAATAGATGATTGTGTACATCTATAACAGAAGTAAACAGGGTGGTGCCCTCCAGGTAGTTTAGATTTAAGGTGATGGGAATTATAATCTAAAACATCTGGAAGAGCGAGCTGTCTATCCTGATCTTCCCAAATCATGGAAAAGTTCTCTTACAAGATTTTGTATTACGATACTCCAAAAAAAAAAGTGTGTTATCTACCCTGATCTACCTTCTATCATACAGATGATAGAGAAGTATTGTGAAGTCTTCTGAGACTCCACATCATGATGCTATAAAATAGAAATACGTGAGAGAGAAGAAATAGGAAAAAAGCAAATTAATTACAGATAGGGCATTTCTTCTTGAGGATTCTTTAAAATGTGCTATGAACTAGTTTTTTCCTGTAACTGCAATCTATAGGAAATCATTCCATCTAGCTAAAAAATATAGACTGTTATAAATATAGTAAAGGAAAAAGCTAGAAACATGTTTGAACATTAGTTCCCCAAGTATAGAGTTTGACATAATAGTTGACAATAGTAGAAGTTGCAATCCCAGATCTGCTGGGGGCTGCTAAGTTACATTATTAGCCAGGTGTCTTGTCATCTATCTGACAAAAATGCTGTGGCAAATCATTCTTAGATTATTTTACTAGTTAGAATAACTTTCTTTTTTCCACTCACCAAAAATATCTAGTGTCTTGCTCATGCATGTCTGATAATATAATTCTAAAATTAGAGTACTAGTTAATATATTGATATCTGAAATATTATTTGATGAACTAGTTTAAAACTAACTTATACACACATACACTGAAGTACACATTAGAGAGGCACTCTTAAGTTCTGAACCTGAATCTTGGCATATACAGTAGTTCCCCCAAAAATTTTGTAACTTCTACTTAAAGTTGGGCTATTCAACTACAGTGGGGCAAAAAAGTATTTAGTCAGCCACCAATTGTGCAAGTTCTCCCACTTAAAAAGATGAGAGAGGCCTGTAATTGACATCATAGGTAGACCTCAACTATGAGAGACAAAGTGAGAAAACAAATCCAGACAATCACATTGTCTGATTCGGAAAGAATTTATTTGCAAATTATGGTGGAAAATAAGTATTTGGTCAATATCAAAAGTTCATCTCAATACTTTGTTATATATCCTTTGTTGGCAAAGACAGAGGTCAAACGTTTTCTGTAAGTCTTCACAAGGTTGGCACACACTGTTGCTGGTATGTTGGCCCATTCCTCCATGCAGATCTCCTCTAGAGCAGTGATGTTTTGGGGCTGTCGCTGGGCAACATGGACTTTCAACTCCCTCCAAAGGTTTTCTATGGGGTTGAGATCTGGAGACTGGCTAGGCCACTCCAGGACCTTGAAATGCTTCTTATGAAGCCACTCCTTCGTTGCCCGGGCGGTGTGTTTGGGATCATTGTCATGCTGAAAGAGCCAGCCATGTTTCATCTTCAATGCCCTTGCTGATGGAAGGAGGTTTGCACTCAAAATCTCACGATACATGGCCCCATTCATTCTTTCCTGTACACGGAACAGTCGTCCTGGTCCCTTTGCAGAGAAACAGCCCCAAAGCATGATGTTGCCACCCCCATGCTTCACAGTAGGTATGGTGTTCTTTGGATGCAACTCAGCATTCTCTCTCCTCCAAACACAACGAGTTGTGTTTCTACCAAACAGTTCTACTTTGGTTTCATCTGACCATATGACATTCTCCCAATCCTCTCCTGGATCATCCAAATGCTCTCTAGCAAACTTCAGACGGGCCCGGACATGTACTGGCTTAAGCAGGGGGACACGTCTGGCACTGCAGGATCTGAGTCCCTGGCGGCGTAGTGTGTTACTGATGGTAGCCTTTGTTACGTTGGTCCCAGCTCTCTGCAGGTCATTCACTAGGTTCCCCCGTGTGGTTCTGGGATTTTTGCTCACCGTTCTTGTGATCATTTTGACCCCACGGGGTGAGATCTTGCGTGGAGCTCCAGATCGAGGGAGATTATCAGTGGTCTTGTATGTCTTCCATTTTCTAATTATTGCTCCCACAGTTGATTTCTTCACACCAAGCTGCTTGCCTATTGCAGATTCAGTCTTCCCAGCCTGGTGCAGGTCTACAATTTTGTTTCAGGTGTCCTTCGACAGCTCTTTGGTCTTCACCATAGTGGAGTTTGGAGTGTGACTGTTTGAGGTTGTGGACAGGTGTCTTTTATACTGATAACAAGTTCAAACAGGTGCCATTACTACAGGTAATGAGTGGAGGACAGAGGAGCCTCTTAAAGAAGAAGTTACAGGTCTGTGAGAGCCAGAAATCTTGCTTGTTTGTAGGTGACCAAATACTTATTTTCCACCATAATTTGCAAATAAATTCTTCCCAAATCAGACAATGTGATTGTCTGGATTTGTTTTCTCATTTTGTCTCTCATAGTTGAGGTCTACCTATGATGTCAATTACAGGCCTCTCTCATCTTTTTAAGTGGGAGAACTTGCACAATTGGTGGCTGACTAAATACTTTTTTGCCCCACTGTATATCTGAAGAAATATATCATTAAACACACATTCCAATCTGGGATAATTTACTGTATATACACTCTCTCTTTCTTACACATTCCATTTGCTTGAAGAAAAAAAGTCTATGTATTTCCATCTAAACACTTTCCATAGTGCTTTTGCAATACACCAGTGTACTACTTTACTTTAACGTACGCACATATAGTATTTGTTATCCTGTTTTCCTTGTTTGTCAGAAGAGCACTCTCTGAAAGATTTAGGTTTGCCTACAAAGAACTTCGTGCTGCATTCTGCATATTTATTATACAGTAAGAACAATCACGGCTCAACCTACTAGATCAAAATGCACACTTTTGTACTGACTGAAGATGAACTTCAGGGTATTGTTATATGCCATAAAAGAGCTTTCTAAATATCAATAAGCAAGTGGTGAATGTCTGCTTCTCAGAGTAGCCTTTTCTCCCGGTACTATAGTGTAAGTTTAGAAAGGTCATCTCTCAATTTTGGTAAATAAATGTTTTCCACCCAATATCCATAGAATGAATCTTTCATTCATGCTTAGGAAAATTCCTTTGTCAGACTCACTAATCTATCATTTTTGCAACCACTTTTCTGTCCCAACACTATCAGTTGATATTTAAGTTGCTGCTATAAGAAAGATTAAACCTTGATACCATCTGAAAACCAAGATGTTAACTTTCAAGCAGTATAGGAAATTCATTTCCTTATCCTGAGAGCTCATTTGTGATACGTATACGATAAATCTCTATAAATCCTCATATTTGTCTGTGGAAGAATAGGTTGCACTGGATTTCTCCCTAAAATAAATTTTGAGTACTGCCATGTATGACAACCAGTTTGAAATATGGTTATCATTTATAGCATTAAAGGGGGGAAATTTTGTTTTCTTAGCATGAGGAACCATGTCAAGCAGATCCACCACAACTTAAATCGGTAAGATTTTGCAGAGTAAAATGCAAGCAAATGATTTCTTCATTATCTAGTAAACATCATCAAGAAAAGCCTCTTAACGCTTCATAAATGATTTGGTCATCATTTTATATTTAATCATTAGTGCATTAGAGCAACAGACTATGCTCAGCATGTTCAAACAAATACAACTTACCAAGTGAAAGGGGCAACATTTTAGAAAATCAACATTTACTGTACTGCAGATAAACAAGGATAGAAAGCAAAACAAGCCATTATGTCCGGCACAGGCCACATCCTTTCTCTAGAGCAGGGCTTTCCACAGTTTTTTCCACGGCGACACACCAACCTGCGTTGGTGTGTCGCCGCGGGAAGACCCGGAAGTGCGGCAGCGCGCAAAAACACGGAAGCGCTGCTGCGCTTTCGGGTTTTGCGTTCTGCAGTTGGTGTGTCGCCGCGGGAAAACCCGGAAGCGCTGATAATGATCAGCGCTTCCAGGTTGTGTGGCGACACACCAGACTATGTGTGGCGACACACTTTTGTGTCACGACACACAGTTTGGAAAGCTCTGCTCTAGAGAGAAAAGGCATTTTTAAAGAGTCAACATCCCAACAAAAGTCATGACCTACTTTGGGGCCAAGAAAAATCTTCCTTTTCTTTTTTTAAGCATAATCACCCTAGAGCAGTTTAACTGCACATGCAGTGAAGATCAATATTTTATTGCTACCATCTCACCACAGCAGTTATAGTTAATTGGAACTGCACGACAGAGTGATTGCTTTCATGAACAGGATCTTCTATTACTAGCCAATCAAATTTCATTTTTATTTCTGATATTAAAAGTTTCACATTTATGACCGCATGTGAGGGAGTGAAGTCGGGAAAAGTAGCTGCAGCCAGGCAGAACTGATTCTCATATATTCATTCATTAACTCACAACTTTACTCACCTGCATCCAAACCAAAGTTCCAACTGACTGTGATAATTGAGCCACACCCTGGTGTTTTCAAGGATGCCTGGATGTCCAGAGGCAGCCTCACCCCATCCAGGCCCTTAGCTTACAAAAGCTAATACCAAGACAGAGTGTGTGAGGGTGTGGAGGAGAAAAGGAGATAAGGAAAGGGCATACAGATGGGGAAGCGGAGGCAACATCTGGAGATTGGCAGCTATTACAAGCAGGCAAGAGGACTATCAGTCAACTGCCAGGACCACAAGCTACGGTGAGCAGCATATCTTGGTGGGAGTCTTGCTTGGAGCTTTGCCGGGAGCTCGGTAGCAACTAGAAGAGGAACAACCACACTGAGGCAGCACCTCAACCCAACTAGTGTAAGAACTTTTGGAAGGAGGCAACAGCTGTATGCCATTTTGCGGACTTTGAGACTTTTGCTTGAACTAAGTATTAAAGGACTGAATATTAAAGACGCATTTACATGGCAACATTACCTTGCAAGTGCTAGAAGGGTGGAGAGCAATAGTCTGTGGTTGGGGAAAGTGTGTGCTGTAATAAAGCATTGTGTACAGATTTGCTACACTGTGGTGTGTCCAGTCCTTGGAAAGCAAAGAACCCTCACACCGTGCTACTATACATCTAAGATACAGAAGGGGATATTAAAGAAAATAGAGGAACGGGAAATACATTCATTATTATTTTAAGAGGTGAATGTGTGAACAACAAATAACACCTCATTGGGCTAGCTTGGTGAATGCATTAACTTAATATACAAGTAGTCCTCACTTATTGACTGCCTTGTTTAGTGACTGTTTGAAGTTATGACGGTGTAAAAAAAGCTTTGTGACCAATCCTCGCATTTATGATTGTTGCAGCGTCCCATGGTTAAATGACCACCATTTGCATACTTCCCAACTGGCTTGCGACAAGCAGAGTTAAATCGTAAAGGAAGTAAAACTAAAATTGGAAGTGGAAGTAAAATTGTAAGTCGTGGTCACGTGATGTTCATATGTGCATCCTGCTTAATGACCATGGTGACTCGCTTAACAACCAAATGGGAAGTGATGTTGTAAATCCGTCATGGTCACATGATTTTCTACTTCACAAAAGCGATGCTTAGCAACAGAGTTGCCGGTCCTAATTGTGGTCGCTAAGTGAAAACTACCTGTATACCATAATCTATGCAGTACAGATGCAGGATTACTAGATATCCAAATCTTTCATATGTGCATCCTGTTTTTCTCCAGGAAAATGTAAATGGGTTTAGCTAATCTTTGCCCTTTACTACCTACATCAAACTATGAGGTAGATTATATTAAGAGGCAGTAATTAACCCAATGCTACCCCAGGTGATTCTTGGCTGAGGCCTTCAACTATGATGATCTTATCCCAAGCATAATATTGCAAACTTGTTCTTTTACTTTAAAGGCACTAACTTCCAAAATAATAGATCGGGGGGGGGGGGGGGGGCTAAACTGGTGCCTTCTAAATGCTTTGGATTTCAATTCCCATGAGTTCCTGCCAACATGGTCATAGTTAAAATATTATGTGAATTGCAATAAAAAATCTGGAGAGCATTTGGTTGCTAGTGCATTGCTAAATCACAATGAATTATCTGAAGCTTTATTCATAACATAGTTGTCTTGCCAGTAACAGGATACATTCTACATTTGCCTTATAATCGAGGGAGGGAGGGAGGAAGGAATAATTTTTATCCAGCCTTTATTATTTTTATGAATAACTCGAGGCAGCGAACATACCTCATACTCCTTCCTCCTATTTTCCCCACAACAACCACCCTGTGAGGTGAGCTGGGCTGAGAAAGACTGACTGGCCCAAGGTCACCCAGCCGGCTTTCGTGCCTAAGGCGGGACTAGAACTCTGTCTCCTGGTTTGCCATTGGCTCCTTCCTAGGGCTGAGAGAGAGTGACTGGCCCAAGGTCACCCAGCCGGCTTTCATGCCTAAGGCAGGACTAGAACTCTCAGTCTCCTGGTTTCTAGCCCGTTGCCTTAACCACTAGACCAAACTGGCTAATGTTATAATATTATAATATAATAATTATTATGGATAATATGGATAATAATGTGGAATATTATTGCATATTCCATAATATGCAAGACACTTTAATTTTCTATACAGCATGTAGAGTATATCAGCTATGAATCTAGAGTTACTATTTGGTTGTCACATTTAAGGACTCAAAACAACTTAGATCATTAATCAGATCATAAGCACTCTGGGAGATTTGAGAAGTCAAGAATTTCTAGGTATGAAAATGAAATGAACAAGCTCTCTTACAGACTATGCAATACATGATGCCATGTACAGCTCATTAAAAATAGAATGGTGGATGAGAGACACAGTTTAAAACAGGTCCTGTACCAAAAGTTTCCTTGTTCTACAAACCAGTCCCTAATTGTGTAATTGCTGAAATCAAAGAAAGGATGCAAATCTCAACATTAATTTACTTATCATTTTAGCTGAAAGTTTGCTAACTGTAATAACACCTTAAAGATAGTTTGGAAGTCATTTTGAGATTGAAGAAAATAATGAAGACATAAAGACAATACATTTCAGATTAATACTTTTCAGCTTAAAGAGAAGACCTCAGAAGATTCTGCTTCTTGATACCTTGCACAAATAGGTAGAACTACCTTAATTTGTCTCTCCAATGTTGCCAAATTATAAAGACTGAGAAGATATTAGCAACCTTTCTGATACCCACGCAAATCTTTTAAAAATTAACATTAAAAAATGCTCAGATGGTGTGTATGTGTAGAGATACAAAGAGAGGGGTGTGTGGTTGTTTGAGGGGGGGGGGGTTTAAGAGTTTCCAGATGGGGTGCCATGATATCCATAGGCTTACGGTAGATTGCTAATCTCTGGACTAAGAAGTATTGCAACTGAAAACAATGCTTGGGATAGCCACAACACCTACACACCACATCAAGGGGACAAATTCTGCTGAAAGGTGAGGACACAGTAACCAAGAGAATTTTTAAAATTGATATGCCTGCAAATCCTTTATCCTTTAATGCTGAGGGTCCCATGGGGTTTTACTATTTCCAACACAACATAACTTTGAAAAGAAATTATGTAAAGGAGCTCAAGACTCTGTCCATCTGTTTATCAGTCTGTTTATCAATAGGATAACTCTCTAAAATTCAATGGGACCAAATCTAGCATGCAGACAGAAGCCAGCAAAAGAAAGGTGGAGTCTGAATATGAGTGGGATCCGTCCAAGGGCTGCAAAGAAAAAAATAATTTCCCCATGCGAGGGGCAGTTGGACAAGTGGCTCAGAATGCTTCCAAACATCATTCCCTTCCCTTCCTGGTCACCTGAGTAGGTGGAAAGAATTCCAGAAGTCATGTTCTGCATGCTTTCCCTAACTTGGGCTTCTTTTAAAACTGGAATGTTGACAAGCTGCTATATTAAAAAACAGTAACTAATACCATTTTTATCTCTAACTAGTACCTCAATGTCCTATATAGGATTCTTAGAAAAGAAATATAATAAGCAGTAAGCTAGATGAAGAAAAAGGGTCCAGGAAAACAAGAAAGAGCAATACGGTTGTTTTACCTATAATATCAAAAAAACCAAGATTATGACAACCAGCTTGACTGATAACTGGCAAATAGAGGGAGAAAAAGTGGAGGCAGTGACAGACTTTGTATTTCTAGGCACAAAGATTACTGCAGATGCTGACTGCAGCCAGGAAATCAGAAGATGTCTACTTCTTGGGAGGAGAGCAATGGCAAATCTTGATAAAATAGTTAAGAGCAGAGACATCACACTGACAACAAAGGTCCGCATAGTTAAAGCAATGGTATTCCCTGTAGTAACCTATGGCTGTGAGAGCTGGACCATAAGGAAGGCTGAGCGAAGGAAGATAGATGCTTTTGAACTGTGGTGTTGGAGGAAAATTCTGAGAGTGCCTTGCACTGCAAGAAGATCAAACCAGTCCATACTCCAGGAAAAAAAGCCAGACTGCTCACTTGAGGGAATGATATTAAAGGCAAAACTGAAGTACTTTGGCCACATAATGAGAAGACAGGATACCCTGGAGAAGATGCTAATTCTAGGGAAAGTGGAAGGCAAAAGGAAGAGGGGCCGACCAAGGGCAAGATGGATGGATGATATTCTGGAGGTAATGGACTCGACCTTGGGGGAGCTGGGAATGGCGACGGCCAACAGGAAGCTCTGGCGTGGGCTGGTCCATGAAGTCACAAAGAGTCGCTTCCTGTCAGCCGTCGCCATCCACAGCTCTCCCAAGGTCAAGTCCGTCACCTCCAGAATATCATCCATCCATCTTGCCCTTGGTTGGCCCTTCTTCCTTTTACTTTATTTATTTATTATTTATGTATTATTTAATATATATATATATATATATATATATATATATATATAATAAAAATAATAAAAATAAAAATAATAAAAATAATAAAAATAAAAATAAAAATAAATTTATATCACCGCTCCATCTCCCCCGAAGGGGACAATAATAAAGTCAATAATTAAAATGGATAAAAATATAATCCCTATACATATATATAAATACAAATAAATTAAATATAAAATCCAAGTGGCAACAAAATTGTTTTTAAAAGGGCTCTATGGGACCAGCCATCCCCAGGAGGAGCTGTCACCCTTCTCATCCCAGATGAGGTGGCAGAACCAGGTCTTTAAGTTCTTCCGGAAGGCCAGGAGCGATGGGGCCTGCCTCACCTCCAGGGGTAGAAGGCCCGCCTTCTGGACCCCGCCAAGTGAAACTCCCTTACTGACGGGGTCCGCAGCATGCCCTCTCTGCATGACCGAGTGGGACGGTTCAATGTTATGGGGATGAGACGGTCCCTCGGGTAACCTTGTTACCCGATATCTGAGCTTTGTCTTTGAGGTATGTGTCCAACAGCTAATCTGTTTTGGTGTGGTTTGTGATTTGCCTAGGATTATAGAAAATAATTCAAATTCAAAATGTCCCACTCGGAACTCTTAACACTACTGTACTTTCCATCGTGTTCCATTTTAAGCAATGCCCCATTTCCTACTTAATCCCACCTGTTTAAAAGGTGCACAGAAGAGAGATCTGGACCTACTGGCATCTACTTGAAACAGATAAGTAAGGGTTTCCAACTCTGAATATGCAGATCATCTCAAAAATGTAATTCACAGAATTTAGAAAATCACTGGTTGCACCCTAGAAGATGCCATTTTGCATTGCCTCCATGCCTGTTTTGCACATGGCTAGGATTGGTGGATCTAATAAAGAGTAGAGGGGATCCCTCAAGCCTGAAATACACACAAAACTGAAATGGGTTATTCAAATGTAACATTGAAGATACCTCTTCATGTTGCATGTTCATGATACCAACAATACTATTATGACTATTGAATCATGAGAACCTCCGTGGACTCAGCAACTGCAAAATGCATGGCAGCAAAAACAGTCAGGATAAGCCATTATGCCTGCCTTTACTCCTGTGGCTGGGTTAGGTTAGGACATAGCTTTCCAAAGTGTGTGTCGCAACACACTACTGTCACCTGCGGTGTCCTGGTGTGTCACGCGCAAACCCGGAAGCGCTGATGGGGGGAATGGCAGCGGCGCTGATTGGCGGGGGTGCCGCTTCTTCCGGTTCCCCCTATCAGTGCTTCAGGGTTTGCGTGCAACACACCAGAACGCCGCCGCCACTACTGTGTCGCCAACATGAAAAGTTTGGAAAGCTCTGGGTTAGGACAACTAGTAAGAAAGCGCCTAGGGCCATCAAAGTCAGCAGAGTGATAACAGTGCAGCTTCTTGACAAAGCTGGGGCCTTCAGAGCTGTAGGTCATTATTATTATTATTAGATTTTTTTATCCCACCTCTTTTATAAATAAGTCAAGATGGCGAACATGCCTAATGCTCCCTCTTCCTATTTTCCACACAGCAACCCTGTGAGGTGGGTTGGGTTGAAAAAGAGGGACTGGCCCTAAGTCACCTAGCAGGCTTTCATGCCTAAGGGAGGCCTACAACTCACAGCCTCCTGATTTCTAGGCCAGCACCTTCACTTCTACACCATGTTGACTAAGAAATCTAGGAGTTGAGCTCCAACACTTCTGCGGTTAGCAGAGTAGGGAAGCAGACAACCCTCTTCCACTAATAATACTGACAGGCCTCCATCCGGAAGTGGGGGTCCAAAATGCAAACACGAAGTGGGGCAGCCTGGCCGCCCTCAAGAATACCTTTCCGGCCCAGAAGGGAGCTCCAGTTTCCCTGGGCAGCCCCAGCCTCACCGCCACTAACTTCCAGGCAACTCTCCAAACGCCGGGCGCCTCTCCTTCTTTGGAGGGCGCGAGGTGGAGCCAAGCCAATCTCTGCCACTGCAAAGCCGGGGGGAGCTGCCTGCAGCCTTTCCCCTCCCACTCTCGCCCTCCATTCCCGCCGCTGCTTCCCCCTCACCTGCTATCTGAGTCACGAAGGCTTCCGCCACCAATGACATGCTTCCGACGGCAGAAGAGCCCCTCCGGGCCGCCCTTCCCCTCCCGCGCCCGGGTCTTCGGGCCGCGTCGCAAGCGGCACAAGGTTAAGGGCACCAACCCGAGCACGGCGGCTGCGCCGACCAGCGTGCGGGAGAAGTGCATCCGGGGCCTGCTCCGCCCCTCGGTGCAGCTGGCCGCGAGGAGAAGAAAGCGCCTGCTTGCAAAAGCGAAGGGAAAGCCGCGCTTCCCGCCTGCTCGCAGGAGCCGCTGCGGGTCTGAGCCGGAAAGCGGCTGCGATCCCAATTCCCCCTTTACTCGCACCCCGGTATGTTAGATTCGCCAACGCTTCGTGCATTGGGGGAAGTGAACTCCAGTCCACCGAAGCGCAAAACCCTGATGGGCTCGCTAGTCGCAAAATGTGTTGGTTTGCTTTTGCCTTTTTCCCCCCTGGAATTTTTGACGAAGGACTGAAGGTGGGGAGTAAGCACCGGCCTACCGCCGTCTGTAATATCCCGAGATAAAACCTCCCGGAAAGCTGACTGCCCCAACCTCAGATCCATTCAGGCACCTGCATTTCCTAATCAGTATGGAGAAGCAGGAGGAGGAGGAGGATGCCTAGGGGCCAGCCATGAAGTTCCCTTAGAAATGATAGCTTTATGGTTTTTGTTCAAGGTAGTAAAACCAATTAGTAATTAGCCAGAGAATTACACAGCAGTGGTACCTAGTCAGTCCAATTTGGTTTGTGAGAATAGTTATTAATTTTTTATAGGACTTCAACAGGACACGGTGGGCAGCATGCTTAGAAAATGGAAGGAGTGGTGGCACAGCCCCTCCGAAAGCACCTGGTGATGCCAGCCCAGGAGCACAAAGTGGATGCCATCCCCACGCCCCAAAGGGCCAAGCAGAAAGTAGGGCAACCCCCCACCACCACTGAGGGAAGCTGTCTCCTGTTGCCTCACCCCCACTGCTTGCTTTGCCCTGCCCCTTATAATTTCCCCACACACACTCATTTATTTGGTATTAGTTGCGGTGGAGAAAAAATAGCATTAACAATGTTTGGATCTTTGACAACAAATAAGGTTTTGCTGTTCATTGGTGACTTCTTTCAAACAACTGTCGATGTACAGCTCAAGGGTGGCTAAGTGGTACCCATGGCCATCACTGAGCAGTGGCTGCCTCACGTGGAATCCACCAGGCTGCTTTCATCTGACTTCAGATTTCTAAAGATGTTTCTAATTCAAAACGGATTAGAAATGAAATGGTGGCATGCTGCAGGGCAAAGTGACTGGCTCCAATATCATGTTGATTTACAAGAATGTATTTTGGCCCTCTATATGTTTTGTGGGCATTTCTGCAAAATACAAATGGTAAATGGCTATAGCCAAATGCTTTTTTTAGGAAGTGTGTCCACCTACTCAGGAAAAAAAAATGTAACCACAAAGCTCAGCTGTGATGAAAGGGAGCATTCTTGGAAGCTAGAAGAGGTAGTGCAGTAGAACTGCCATAAACTGGCCACCTTCTGGTCAATGAGTGTTTTGTGAATGGCCATGTCTGTTGTTGGAGCCATTTTGTGAATAATAAAGCCACTTCACAGTAGCCATTTTGTGCAAGTGTCCAAGACGTGCTCTCAAAATTACAAATGTGCTTACCAGCCCAAAAGATTGTCCAGCATTGATATATCTGAATTTCAAAGTTCAGTATTGTTATGAAAATGTGTACTTTGGAATTATATGTTTGTGTTTTTACCCCATTATTAGGCAGCTACAGTACTGGAGATCTACAATTTTACATGGTATATATGCATATTACACATATTCATCCAGATACACGTTCTCTCATAGATCTGACTTTAAACAGCATTGACTAACAGTAAAGCTGACAGTATATGCTCAAACAATTTCAATGTCTCCAGGCTTTCTGTTCTCTTACTTCATATTTCATTTTAATAGCAGAAGCAGAATTAAACTGTCAGCAATATTTGAGAAGCCAACACTGTTTATGTTACTAACGGGTTTTACATCCGTCATGACTTACGTAGTAAATGTCATCACCTTCAAACATATGCCTTGCCTCTATTTGCTGGATAGTTATGTGGCTAATCCTCAAACCAACAATCCATCATAATGAACAGAATTATGATAAATATCCCCATCCGTTATAATACTGCAATATTGGTCAATGCTTTTCATTACTGCGTTGTCTAGATCTAATTTCAGCGTGGCTCTTTCTTACTGTATTTCCACAGTGAGCTAGTCATTATCTCTGGCCTAATCTTACAACTCTCAATAAAGCAGGGAGGGGAGAGCAGTCTAATGAAAGGTTTTATGGGGTTTTCACTTCAGGTTGTATCTACCATGAACAGTGGTGTTTGACCTTGAAAAGAATAGCTGTATATGTCGATGAAGGTTCTCAGTCATCCAGGTGGAACAGTCTGTAGCTTGAATCATGTCAACTGGATTTCTATTTCCTCAGTGGAAACGTTTCGCTCCTTATCCAAGAAGCTTCTTCAGTCTGAGCAAAGTTAGTAAGGGAATCCTTAAATATGTTTCTAGGGTGGCTGTGTGACCTTGCACCTGGGGCTAGGTCATGGTTATTTGAGATGTTTATTTCTAAGTCCTTTTATCATCCAAAGGAGGATCGTTAAGATTACCATGCTGCTGTTGAGCTTGTGAAATGGTCTTAATCTTCCTAGGCACAGAAGACAAAGCAGGAAGGAAAATAGGGGAAAGATTGTGCCTGAGGCCCCCACCTCTATTCAAGGAAGGATTTTCCAAGTTGGCATAAATGGACTCCTTGACCCCTCTCTCAAACCACCTATCTTCTCTGTCTAAAATGTGAACATTAATGTCCTCAAATGAGTGTCCTTTTTCCTTTAGATGAAGATAAACTGCTGACTCTGGTCCTGTGGTGTTACTTCTCCTTTGTACAGGAGGGTGGCCCAACACAGACTGAAGAAGCTTCTTGGATAAGCTTCTATCGTTGACATGATTCAAGCTACAAATAGCTGTATATATTTAAAATAAAAGTTTTCCTCCTTTCATTATTTCTTTCTGAACTATGTTTTATACAAGAATTGGTGGAATAAAGTAAGCTGTATGCTTTATTATGGAGGCGTGGTGGCTCAGCGGGTAAGACGCCAGGTTTGTCGATTGGAAGATCGCAAGTTCGGAGGTTCGAATCCCTAGCCCTGCGTGCGGAGTGAACTCCCGCACTCGCCCCAGCTCTTGCCAACCTAGCAATTCGAAAGCATGCAAATGCAAGTAGATTAATAGGTACCACTTCGGTGGGTAGGTAACAGCGTTCTGCGTGCGTCATGCGGCCACATGACCGTGGAAGCGTCTTCGGACAACGCTGGCTCTTCGGCTAACAAACGGAGATGAGCACCAACCCCTAGAGTCGGACACGACTGCACAAATGTGCGGGGGGAACCTTTACCTTTACTATGCTTTATTACACTTGTCTTCAGCCTTTTATCTGTTGGCTCTATTGTTCATTGAGAGTTCCAGCATACACAAATAAATTTGACAAAATATTCATACAACAGAAGCTAAACATACAAAAAACTGAAAGTTCACTCACCATCCAGAAACAAATGTAGTGCCAGATTTTGTATTTGAAGCCAACTACTAAAGTTTCCCCAAGCAAATACTTTTGTCCTCGCATAGCTAATTTCAGTCTCATAATTGTGACAGATAGCTGGAAAGCTGTGGTTGCAAAATAAAGTATAGTTGTCCCAACATGAACCTTTGCTCAGAATGAAAGAGTGATTTTTGAATTTCCCCATCACAAAATGTCTTTTTAGGAAGTCATTTTACAAAGGGGAAATTAAATTACTTATGAGTGACTGTTGGCCATCCATGTGTCAGAAAGCATATAAGCTGAACCTGCTAATTATACAATTTGGGACAAGCATGCCATGCTGGACCTGATGTATAATCTCTCTAGTAAAACAGCAAGTGTAGGCTTAGTTTGGCAAAAAAATTAGTCTGTGCACCCTAAACTTTAAAAATTTCCTTAGTGTTTCTAGGTATTAGATGTTAACTGTACTCAGACCTGGAGTGTGGTGGATCATGTACTGATTCACCACTTCTTGCAGAACTAGGTTGCTGATCACAAGGCAATACCTTCCAAGTCACCATCGCTATCCATAATCTTCCTGATATTGGAAGACAAATTGGGTGCCACTGACTGAGTTGAAGTTTCCAAAGCTAGTGTATTCTCTTGGCTGGGTATTACAAAAAGAGACTACAGGCCTCTTCTATGTACCAGTAGATAAATGGTCCTTAGTTTTAATTCCAAGTGACCATAAAAAATATCCTGGCTATATTGATGTCTTCTAAAAAAATAAGGAGCAAGTCTTATTCACCGGTATTTTGCCAGGATGTTTTTTAAGCCATGGATGATCAAGCATCCTTTACAGCGTCTCTTTGGTTAAATGTTCCTATTTCCACATCAGAGCCCCTGCAGGCTCTGTTATGCACAATCTTTTCTGTAGACAACACTAAATTCATCCAGTGCAATTTCTGCCTATTCGTTTGCTATTTGTATAGTCTATAGCCTAAAGGCCAATCTTTATTCCCAAACTAACTCTCAAGATTTCAGGCATGTGAATTAAATGTTTGCCCTTTGAGATCAGACACAAAGAGAAAGGACATTTCTTCAGTTGATAATATCTTGTGACTGACTTTCTGCAGTAATGGGCGAAGGCATAAGAAAATAATTCGCATTTTACATGTGACAGGAATCTTGTATCAAGATTGTCAGTGTCTTTTCAGCCCAATGCTCTTCTTGTTTAAATCTTTGATAGGAATCAGTTAGGAGTGGAGCTATATAGCTGCAATACCTTGCAAATTGTAGATAGAGTTGATATTGGAGATAGCTAATTAATCAGACATATCACCTCATTTCAGGCATTTTTGGCAATACTGAATTATTTTATATCAGGAATGATAGATAGATAGATAGATAGATAGATAGATAGATAGATAGATAGAGCAAACAATTATTGTAACATAATGTACTTTCAAGAGCCAGTTTGGTCTAGTGGTTAAGGCAATGGGCTAGAAACCAAGAGACTCAGAGTTCTAGTCCCGCCTTAGGCATGAAACCCGGCTGAGTGACCTTGGGCCAGTCACACTCTCTCTCAGCCCTAGGAAGGAGCCAATGGGAAACCAGGAGACTGAGAGTTCTAGTCCCGCCTTAGGCATGAAACCCGGCTGAGTGACCTTGGGCCAGTCACTCTCTCTCAGCTCAACTCACCTCACAGGGTTGTTGTGGGGAAAATAGGAGGAGGAAGGAATATTAGGTATGTTCGCCGCCTTCAGTTATTTATAAAAAAAATAAAGGGATAGAAAATAAAAAAAATTAAAATTAATTAAATTCTATAAAGCTCACGGATACACCGTTGCTAAAGATTATCATGAGAAAGAAGCTAGATAGTTGATATGTCAGATGAACTAGTACAGATTATATAAACTAGGGCTGATTCTCCATATTGCCCAGAAAGATGAGAGTGAGCAAGTAGAAGAAGCTGGTGACTCACAGAGACATATGATTGTTGGGATTGGGCCCAGTATAGAAGACAAGCATCTTTACTGTTTTGCTTTAGGTTTGATGTGATAAGATGGAGATAAAACATCCAGAAAACTTGCAACATTCTGTAAACATGCTTCTGAAGAGAAAAACTTCACTAGGATTTTAACATATTGCTAGTTATTTTCAGGGACTACCTAACAGCTACACACATGCTTGGAAGTAATTTGGCAAACCAATTGAGGGATCTGAATATTCAGCTATGACAAAGCCCCTGAATTGTAACAATTCCATATTTGGATAGGCAGATTAAAATGGTTTAGTTTAATTGGATTTTTAAGCCAATTATCCTATTCAATGGTAAGTGTGTATGTAAGTATATGTGTGTGTGCATATGTATGTGTATTGTTTTTTATGTTGACCTGGTCAAAGAATCTTAGAAGTTTGGCAAAGTCCTCTTCAAACTGATGACATCCAAATCTGTAAGACTTCAACTCCCAGAATTCTCAGCCTGTATAGCCAATTTGGGGATTGAATTTCCACACACCTGGAAGGCACCAGACTGGTCTACCTCATTAAAAGGCTGTATTCCCAGGATTCCCATAGGAAAAGAAACAAACATTCAGCTCTCTAATGCAAATGTATACTAAAATGGTTCAAAAAGAAGGTAACAAATGATTTAACTCTCATATTTTACTGCTTAAAATAATTGAATGAATACATATAGGAAGAAGAAAAGATAAACAACTTCCCACATAAATCAAAAGCTGGTTCTGTGGGTTTTAATCAATGGCCTTTTTGTACAAACAATTCATTCCATATGCTGAAATTTGCTAGAAACCACCAGAAACAGATTAGAAAAGAGATATGCATTTCCATGTATCTCACTTGAAGTTGTTTGAAATAGACTTTTATACCTATCAATCTAACATCAAGCATATTGGGGTAGTATTGAACAACAGAAACATAAATTTAAATCTAGATAATTCTTAATGAAGCCTTTTGAAGGGATATAAAGTTGTTTTTAAAAAGAGCTTTAATATCTAAACCTTTATGTCTGTTGACAGAGCCTTTCAATCATAAGCAAAGTCAGATAAAAATGGCTTCCAAACTCTTGTGAAGAGAATTTAATGTATCCATTTGTATGTCATAAAACATAGGTGGTGAACTATGAATTTATTGGATGATGGGATATGTTGAATTATAGGTTCCCCCCATCATTAGTAATAAGACAGGTTGGCTAAGGCTGATGGGAACTGGACAGAAGATCAACAGCCATAGATTTTCCTCCTCAGTCTTATAGGATAGGAATTATTTCTGCATGTTCTGTAGACATTTAAATATATTTCCTTTTGGAAACAATTTTGTGAACATACAACTCCAGGTTCCCAAAATTGTATGTATACATGTGCACCTAGTTGATAGCCATCTTTAAAAAGTTACATATAGATATTTCTCTACCTACGTTGCATCTGTGGTAGGATCTTGTCCTTGGGTTCAATTCTTTTAATAAGTGAATGCAGTCGGTTCACAATTAGTAACACAAATAGATAAAAAGACTGATTGGAGAGATCATGTGAAGAATGCGTATTTTATCTATAATAAATGTGTCATAAATGGTTATTGGATCTTCAGGACTTTCTTTTCCAATGCAACTGGTACTCTCTAGATACGTTGAGCTACATCTGCCATCACCCTCAGCTACCACAACCAATGAAATGCTGGTTGAGGTTGGTGAGGATTATAGCCTGACACATATGGAATATATAGGGGAGGAGCCATCAGATAACTTTTGTGTGCTTAATATATCATACCATAAATCTTTTTAGAAGATCATAGAATGTACACAGGTGACATTGGATAATATTGATTTTTGGATTCATTCCAGTTCAGATTTCTGTCTGGCTCTGAGAGAGAACCAGCCAAGGTCAGCCTGGTACATGACTTACGTTAAGAACTGAATGGGGATGGACAACCCTGTTGATTCATTTGGAACTGTTAATGACTTTTAATAACTCCCAACCATAGCAGACTTCTAAATCATCGTGCTGAATCGAGCTACAGGGACATTGTATTGCAGTAGCACTTATTCTTTCTGACAATACATTTCAAAAGAAGGGGTAGCCAAAATAGGCATCTGTCTCTAACCACAATAATGCCAAAATGATGCAATGTACTTCATGACAATGCAACACAATTTCCACCCTTTCATTCTTTTGTATTTCTGTCACAATATCACACACAATTATGTAAGAGGTGAAGACATGTTATATCCCCCCCCCCCAGCTGTGGGAATTTGTTCTACACAACAGTTATTGGCTTATGAGATGCCTTGGGTCCTCTATGCTTCCCTTATTTATTTTTTTATTTATTTTTCAATTTCTATTACCTCACCATCTCCCCCGAAGGGGACTCTGGGCGGTTTACAAAATACAACAATTAACATTTATAAATATAAATAAATATAAAATCATACAAATCTACAATCATCAAGATTACTAATAAGTTAAATATAAAATCCAAGAGGCGATAAGATGGTATTTTAAAAGGGCTATGGCACCAGCCATCCCCAGGAGGAACTTATGCTATTTAACATCTACATGCAGACACTCTGTGCCATTTTCCAGAGATTTGGCCTGTCTTCCTCTTCCTCTTCCTCTTCCCCTTGATTCATATTGGACCTTTCCTCCTCTAGGAGTTCATGTTTGCATATAAGGCATTCGCTCCTCCAATTTTTCCTTATAACAATCCTTGTCAAGCATTTGGACCGAAAGAGAATCACTAGCCCAAAGATGTCCTGTTTCTGTAGGCCTCTCTAGGATGTCATCTGCCTGGTCATCCAACACTCAGCTGATTGGGGGAGGGTTACTTTAACCCAGAGCTTTCCAAACTTTTCATGTTGGTGACACGCTTTTTAGACATGCATCATTTCACGACACACTCATACAGCAGGGCATCATTTTGCGACACACTCTTACAGCAGGGCACAAGGCAGGCACTAGGACCTGCGTGGAACCACAGCGGGTTTGGAGGCAGCAAGGCAGAAGACAGGCACTAGGACCTGCGCAGAATCCTGGCAGGGCTCGGAGGCAGCAGCAGCCGTGACACACCCAGACACTGCAGCCCACGTGTCCCGACACATAGTTTGGAAAGCTCTGCTTTAACCCCATATAATCCTAGCACTGTCTGGGTCATTTATCTGAATTTGCAAAATATGCTACCTCCATTACCCAGTCAATTATCTCACTATTATTTATTATTTGTTCAATTCACAAGCCACCTTAATTATCCAAGTGACAGCATGAAAACAGTAAGAGAAATAGTAAAACTCCTCGTTGGGGGAGATGGGCGGTGATATAAATTTAAATAATAAATAAATAAATAAATAAAAGCAGTAATGACAATATATTATACTATATCAGGGAAGAAACACTATACACAACCAGTAATAATTACCCATATCTTGAGGGGGGGTGTCAGAAATCATCCTGCCCCAGGACCTGTTGAAAGAACCACATTTTAAGGGCTTTTCTAATGACAACCACAATCATGCAGCAGAACCATTATTATGGATGGGTTAATCCAGGCCTTGGATTTTTCTGTGTTCTGTTTTTCAGTTTTGTGTCCATTACCCAGCAAGTAAGACATAACTTGTCTGCAATAGGAGAGTTAATTTTTTCTGAAATCAGTAGGATCTGGGCTATCCCCTCTGGGCTGCAAAAAATCAGTCAACCACTAGGTGGAAGCAGAGAGTTTGGTTTTTCTATATCTCTCTGCTGGTTATCTGGATTTTTGCAGTCCAGATCCAGTAGTCCTAACTGTGATATGGATAGGGCAGAGTTTTAGTTACTTAAACAGAATATAATAAAAATAACATAACTAATCTTTTTAATTTATTTATTCTAATTTATTTCAGCATGGTATATTGTATTTTACATGTTTTTAATAATTAACTTTGTTGTAAACCGCCCAGAGTCCCCTTGTGGGGGGAGATGGGCGGTGATATAAGTTGAACAAATAAATAAAATAAATAAATAAATAAATAATCTAGAAAATGTATCTATCCTAAATTAACAATTGTTGTATGTCTTTAAACTCCTCAGAGTGCTTGCAATTGTGGTAACTAAAAGAACTGGTTTCTTTTTCATGAAGCACTTAATGAGAGGAAAAGCATGATATAAATCAAGCAAAGAAATTAATTAATAAAATAAAACATGCCAGAGTATGGTTATGCACACTACTGTGAGCTGGCTAGTCACCTGAGCTGCAGTGATACCATCTTTCTGGTTATCCCTTGTCTTTACATAAAGCAGCATGATATCCAGCTTTTCAGGATTGTAAGGATTTCTGAACAGAAAACCTTGCAAACCATTGCAAATTCCAATTGCTATCCACAGTTGCTTTCCAATTATTGATGTACTCCTTTACACAGCAAGCAATTGAAAAAGTTTCCTTTGGTTGTCTGACAGGAAGGAAAATATCAAGAGAAGAAGAGATTGGAAGGAGTAATGCTATACCCCAAGCTCTTTATTCCCTCTTTGAAAAGAAATTAAGTACAGGACTCAAAACTCTGTCCACTTTTCTGTAAGCAGGATAACTCTTCAAATATAGAACAGAATAGGGCTTTTTTTTTTGTGGTGGTGGTGGTGGTGATGTGAAGCTGGCAAAAGAAAGACTGAATTAGTAAATGAGCTGGATCTGGCTTGGAACTGCAGGCAAAACCATTCCAGAAAAATTCCCCAAAGCATCCCTCTGGGAGAGGCACTTGGGCAGTGACTTGGAATGCTGCTGACTCCTGTATTCTAAACCCTCTCCCTTCTGCTCATGTGACCCAGAAGAGAACATATGCAACCTCAGTGCATGCTGTACATACACACAAGCACACAGAGACACAACACTTTACTTTGTTGCACAGAATAAAATACAGATGCTTTCTATGGCCACTGCTAGGAAAGGAATTGGACAGAATTCCGGAAGCCATACTCTGTATACTTTTCCTGTGTTGTTTCGGAATATTCTTAGGAGTTGTAATACAGACCAAATCCACTTTTTTGGCTTCCTGTTTATCCTTAGCATCCTTATCTCTTAAGAAACCAATAAATATACAGTGTTTCAATTACCTGTGTTCATAACAAATGTACTGAACTTGTACATAGCTCATTATGTACGCTAAAGCCTTATTTGCATGGAGGAAGAATGAGAGGGGAAGATAACTGAGTTTTCCTTCTTAGATCCTTATGGCTGCCTCCACCCAGTGCTGGATTGAGGCATAAGCTAAACAAGCTACAGTTTAGGGCCTCACAAAATTTCAGGGGGGGGGGGTTGGCTTTTAGATTTTATGTGGCTTTTTATGCGTACTATAGTTTTTTAAATCTTGTGTAGCAAATTGTTATGTGTAGTTTTAAAATGGCTTGATATGGAATTAATTTAATGTGCATAGAAAGCGATAAGCTGTGTAGCATAGCATTTGAGCACATAAGGGTATACTATATGAGAGAGATCAAGCCAGCCAAATGATAAATATGTAGTCTGTAAATGCATTCATTTGAAAATAATTTGTATTTTTCACTTTAAGTACCTTTCTATTAAATGATTAAAAGACATATATATGTTTTCAGGTTTTTTGTGGCGACCCAAGGTCCTGGTTTGGTATGCACCTTAGTGAGACCTTCTGGTGTAACTTTTTAACAAGGGGCCTCCAAGCTCTATATATAGCTTAGGGCCTCACCAAGTCTACTGTAAATCCAGCACTGCCTCCACCAGCAGATAAGCTGTTAAAAAAAAGCCATCATGGAAATATAGCAGCCCCACCTAACCATAATACATTGGTGTTAGATTACAGTGTCACAGAGGTTGCACGCACATACACACACACACACACACACACACACACACACACACTAATTCCACAATGCAGAGAAAGAGAGGGAGGGAGGGAGAGAAGGGAGAGAGGAGCTGATTAGGAGGTTGTTATTAATCTCGAATGATGAGAAGATGCAATGTGTCTTTTCCACAAACAGAATAAGAAATGGGAGATGTAATCTTTGTCACAAGGACAGTGTTATCCAGAGTGCTTATTGCCTAGCATCACAGGTTGTTATGTGAGCCCTTTAGATGTATTTGACCACAACTTTAATAATCTTCAATCAAGATAAAAGTCTGGGAATTCTGGTGGACATTACGGGAGGCTGAATTATGTACTCTGTAGCACAGTTTAAAAATTGGATTAATTGGATTAATTGTGATTTTCATATAGGAATATGAAAATATGAACTCTGTTTCATATGATCATATGAAACAGATTGGCATTTTATAATGATTAAGAGATGTGCTTGAGATACCTTTTCTGGGAACGGAAAATGATATATAAAATTCTAAAATAAAGTAAACCTGACACCAGGTTTATGTTTTAGCTCAGCTTTCCCTAAGCTGGCGTGCTTGAGAATGTATAGGCACTATAACTCTGAGAACTGGAATCCCAGCATATTTGATGGATATCAGATTGGAGGAGGTAGACTGAGATAAAGATGGCATATAAGTTGTATAAGAATGGAAGGGAGGATTAAACTCAAATTCTCATAGTAGCAGATTCTGTGAGGGGAATTTATTCATAGGACAATCACTTCTGGAAAAGCCATAACAGATAGGCTGACCATATGTACTGTTTTGAATGGGACAGTACTGTTTTTTTCACATTTCCCAAATGTCCCGTCATTTTAATATAAATGTCAATTTTGTCCCGTTTTTTTAAAAACCTGTAAGGATGGAGGTTGGGTCAGAGGAGGACGGCGAAGAGCCTGTTAGGGAAAGCGCCAGAAATGTTGTTGGGGAAAGCGCGGGAAGGTTTGAGGGGGAAGCCAATCAGCTGGCAGAGACCAGACTAGAGGTGAGTTCCCCGCCGCCAATCAGCGCACGAGCTAGGAGTGCTGAGAAGAGAGCTGCACAACGACAGCAGTGATTGGCTCCTGCTCGTCAGTGGCGGGAAACTCAGCAGATAAAAAGATGACAGGCACAGGAGCTGGTTTCAGAGACAACCATCCTGACTACCCTGCACCGACGCTCCACCGACCTGCCCTCCTGCCTTGCCAAGCGCCTTGCCATTTCTGTGCCTCGTTGCTGCCTTCGCTGAGTCTGCCTCTGGTTCTTGCTGCGCCGCCGTTGCCGCTGAGCCTGCCATTGGATCTTGCTGAGCTGCTGCTGCCTCCGATCTCTGCTGGGATTCCGCGTCGGTCCTAGTGCCTGCCTGTTTCCTTGCTGTCAAGTAGGAACGCTGCCTTGCTCTTAGTCTTGCCTTGCTTCCACTTAGAACTCTGAGTTAAGCCTTGCCTTGTTCTTAAGCCTTGCCTTGCTTCCACTTAGAACTGTTTAAGGACCAGCAAATGGATCTTAAAAACTCTTTAAAACTTTTTTTATAGTCTTACTTTTTCATGAATATGGAATATTACATAAGTTTAACCCCATCCCATTTTTGCCATCCCAATGTCCTGTTTTTGTCTCAAGGAAATATGGTCAGCCTAATAACAGAGCACTCTCTTTTTGCATCAGTTGGTTTCCTTCCTTGGAAGCAGACACCAATTTTCACCAGATGAGGAGATGGACTCAAGCAACAGACTGCATTAAAAGAAAACATGTCAATCATCTTGCAATTATTTCTCCCTACAAAGATCCTTTTGCCATTTTATTACTTAAGCATCTTTAGGCAATGAGATTTCTGTAATCAATGTTACATTATAGAGTACTCGGGCATAATGCTAAGTAGAGGTTTGTGATTTGTGTGCTACTCTACACTGGAGAAGTTGAAGCATGTATCAAAAGAGACTTGGGCTTCTAGCCGCCGCCCTCTGCCCACAATTATATCCCTATTTCTGCTGTTTCCTATCCTCTGTCTTATGTGTCAGGATGAGTCTTGCTTTTTGACTGTTCTGTCTAGCTCTGGTCTATTGCTCCAATCTTTGGCAGAAGCCTATTCTTGCCAATGATGAGGATTTCAGAGTACAGCCCTTACATCCAAACAAGTGGCAACGTTTCTAATGATTCTAACATTGCATTCTTAATAGGTTTGGGAGAAAGGCTGTGGTCTGCTTCACCTTGTTGTATAAAAGGACATTAACTTCTATGCTATAATGGGGAAAAAAGCAGTTCTCCATATATCAACAGAATGAGTCAGATGTTAAGCTATCTTTCTCTCACCCAGGGAGAATGAGGGAGAGAGACTTTAATACTGATATAGGCCTTGCATTGTATCCTCCTCCCTCTAAGAAAATTATCTTGTGTGTTGCTGCCAGCCTAGAACAAAAGGAGCCTTATTTTTGCTGGGGAGAAATGTAAAAGATGCCAAAAATACACTTTCCTTTCCAAGAGACCTACCACCGGGCAGAGTGGAACAGTTGTCTCGGGCAGCAAGGTGTTGAGTGTTGAGAAAGGTCAATGATTAGTGATTTTTATTTATTTATTTGTTTTGTTTTGAATTTTTACTGCCAGGGAAGAAAGAGATTTTTGAGATTTGCTGACAAGGGGCTCCAGGTCCTTTGATTGGGTGCAGTTTAATTGTAGAGGGCTTGAGTTTTAATGCAGCTTAGACAATGGTGAGAAGGAAACCTACCCTCTTCTTCTCTCCTTCAGGATAGGGAAGAACAGGTTTGATTTGGTTTGGTTTGGTTTGGTTTGGTTTGGTTTGGTTTGGTTTGGTTTGGTTTGGTTTGGTTTGGTTTGGTTTGGTTTGGTTTGGTTTGGTTTGGTTTGGTTTGGTTAATATCCCAGCTTCCAACTCCCCAGCCCTAATGTCTCTCCTGCAAATATTTACTGTTGACTATTAAGGGCTTGAACATTTCCTTCCTTCCTTCCTTCCTTCCTTCCTTCCTTCCTTCCTTCCTTCCTTCCTTCCTTCCTTCCAATTCTGAATTTCAGCTCATCTCATGAAGATTCAATTTACAGAACCACACACTGAATCATATACTGTAATTTAAGGGTTGGAAAGGGTGCTGGAGTCCAACTTCCTGTCCAGTGCAGAGATCCACTACTACAGAATCCCTGACAGATGACCATCCAGCCTCTGTTTAAATACCTCTCATAAAGGATAAAGAGTTCACCACCTCCTGAACCAGTCTGTTGAAAGGTCCTACCATTAGGAATTTTTTCCTGATGCCAAAGTGAAATCTACTTCCATCTTATTTAAACCCATTGTTTCTTGTCCTGTCTTCTGGAACGACTCTGGAGTTCTCCAGACTAATGATACTGGGGGCCACAAACTCCTGAGCTGCCTCCAAAACTATGCCCAGAGAGGGCAAATTAGAGACAGTTCAGGAGTTCATGGCCTGCATGGCAACCTGGACCTGACCCAGATGGTTATAGGCCCAACTCGTAGTAGTGGTCACACATTACACTTGTTTCTTGTCTTGGGGCAGTGTCAACATGACCTGGAGTTGGGGGATATTATCATGAATCCCCTACTATGGTCAGATCATTCTTGTTAGCTCTGGAGTTTTCTGTAGCCACTCTTCCCCACAGGGAGGCAGGATCTATTTGATTGGTCCAATCCAGATGCATGGTGGGCCCTGTTGGGTTATAGAAAGTTGTTCCTGGGGCTCTAATGCATGGTTTAACCAAGGCCCTTGTTGCCAATTGGAATGAAGGGGCCTTGGATCTTTCCATAAATTCTAGAGAACTCATCTTTTTTTAGGAACATCAGGAGATGAAGCAGTAGAACAGATGCCTAGAGCACTACTGGAGGAAGACAGAAAGTGAACCTGATCAAACATGGGTAAGAGCCTTTGTAAGGATTACCATGCAGTGATAAGAACATAAAAACATAGCTATTTTTCCAGTCCAGATAGCTGTTCAGAGACTTTGTTTCATGTAACCCAAACTCTCCTGGAAAGGAGGGACTGAAGAAACATCCACAAGGGTGCTCTGAATAATATTCTAGGCATCTGTTGGATAAAATCACTGAGATTTCATCTAAGTTAAACTTTGTTTCTGCAGGTCCCTTAGAGTTGACTAAGGCATGGTCTAGCATGGTTATCTGGGCAGAGTTTGAACTTGTTTGTCCTGAGGAAGAGAATAAGATCCTTAGTGCTGCTGTGAGTGTGGCCACCTATGTAATTCCATGTTCTTTCTAAGGCCTCCCAGGAGATGACATTGGGTTAGATCCAAGTGGTACTTCATTGGGGGAGGGACTAGTAACTCCAGCTCTTAAAGAGGTGGCATTCTGTCTCCTCCTGAAGCAGCCATCCATGGATCCAACAGTATTGGAAAAAAATAGTTCCAACCTTCTCTCTTTAGGGAAGGTTGTTGAGATGGTGGTCAGTTTATAACTCCAGAGAGCCCTGGAGGAAATGGATTATCTAGACCCCTGTCAATCAGGTTTCAGGCCAGGATGTAGTACTGGGATGGCATTGATCACACTTATGGATGATCTTTGACAAGTTCAGTATAGAGGTACTGCATCCAACCTAGCCCTCCTTGATCTCAGTAGTTTTGATGCCATCAATTATGGCATCCTTCTGGACTAACTTTGAAGTTTCAGAGTGGGAGGTATGGGGTTGCAATGGTTCTCCTCCTTCCTCCAGGGCTGGTTCCAGTCAATGTTGATAGTTGGGGAGAGATCTAGCCCAAGTCACCTGCTTTACAGAGTCCCTCACAGCTCTATTCTCTCTCTGCTCATATTTAACATCTACAGGAAAACTCTGGATGAGGTCATCTATCAGTGTGGGGTCAGTTATATATCACCACCCTGGGCTGACCAAGAGATGCCATCAAGGTTCTTTCCCATTGGCTAGAGGCTATGGGAGTCTGGGTGGGGAAGAACAGGTTTCAGCTCAACCTAAGCAAGACTGAGTAGCTATGGGTTTTGGGGTCCATGGACTCTGGGTCCTCCCTACCTTTGGGGGAAGTCTCACTCCCCCAGACAGAACTGGTACATAATTTGGGTGTCCCCTTGAACTCGGCTCCTGTTGAAAGAGCAGATGGCCACTATGACCAAGAGGGCCTTTGCACAAATCCATCTTGTACACCAATTGCTCCCATTCCTGGATAAGGAAGCCCTGCTCATGGTCACTCATGCTTTGGTTACCTTCCATTTGGACCATTACATCATGCTGTACATGGAAATGCCCTTGAAAACCACCCAGAAGCTGCAATTGGTCCAGAATGCAGTGCCACATGTATGGCATGCAGTGCCACTACGCTGGCTTCCTATAGGCTTATTGGTTCAGTTCAAGGTGCCTATAAAACACAGGGCCAGGTTTTTTGCAAGAGCACTGATCTCCAATTCTCTGCTTGTCCCATGTGATCCAGCAGGCTGGGTATGCTTCATGTCCTTTCTACAAAGCAATGTCACCTAGATGGACCAATGAGGCATGCCTTCTCTGTCACAGTGCCTACCCTATGGAACAACATTTCTCCCAGTCTTCGGATGGCCTTTTGTAACCTGGTTCTTCCCCCAAGCATTGGGCCAGAGCATAAGATGAGCCCATCCAGATTGAAAGGACTTGAATGGAATATGTGGTGATTGGCCTCAGTTATTCTGCTTTTCCTGTTTTTCTGTTCTCGGTGTTTATCGTGTTTTATTTTTGCTCCCTTTTTTATGCTTCTAACTATTGAGGTTGTAAACCATCCAGAGTTGTTTTGTGATTTGGGCAACTGTATAAATTAAATAAACAAACAGCTCTGGATAAGTCTGCTACATCTTCTACATGACAGCCTTTCAAATACCTAAAGACCGCTATTAGGTCTCTCTGCAGGCTTCTTTTCTCCAGGCTAAACATACCCATCACCTCCAACCATTTCTTATAGGTTTTTCCTTTCAGACCCCTTATGAGCTTGATCATTCTGCTCTGGACATGCTCCTGTTTGTCAATATTCTTCCTAAAATGCAGTGCCCAGAATGAGATACAATATTCTAGGTATAGTCTGACCAATGCAGAATAGAGAGGCATTATGACTTCTCTTGATCTTTACAATAGAACATCTGCAGCTGTATCCCACTATTGTCTCATGTTTATATTGTGATCCACCAGGACACCCAGATCCCCAAAGCCTCTGAGTAGCTGACAATCAAAATCATCATCAAATAAAAAATAATCCCCACAAAAATCAAAAGTTTTAGCCCCTCATCCAAGTCATTTATAAATATGTTGAACAGCAGAGGGCCTAGAACTGAGCCCTGTGATACCCCACTCAGCTCTTTCTTCAGGCTTGACATGGAGCCATTGATGTGCACTCACTTAGTATCATTGTTTAACCGGCTTTGTATCCATCTAACGGTAGGGTAGTCCAGTCCATATGTTACCATCCTTTTTGTTAGGTGTCAAATGCTTTGCTGAAATCAAGAAACACAATTTTTACTACATGATGAACAGCTAAACTGGTCACTTTATCAGAAAAGGAGATCAGGTTGTGTGGGCATGTCTGACATTTTCTGTTTCAATCCTGGGAGAGGTGAGATGTGCTCATAAAAAACAATGAAGAAATCCAGTCTACTAGCTAAATTTTGATTGGGTGATGGTATATATCCACCCCACCTATCCACTTGCCTGTCCAAGGTAGCAGCAAAGAGATTAGTTTCTATCCTTTGCATTCAGTAAAAACTTCTCTCCCTAGGGGGGAAAAAGGGATGCTATTCTAAATGTCTCACTTTGATTGGTTCTACTAAAGTCTCCAACCTTCAGAAGCTCACCCCATTATATTATTTTGAGGGGACTAAATATTCATGTTCTTTTAATTCACAAATTGTTTTGAATGTTTAGGTTTTCTCCTAATATGTAGAAAACAGAAGTAGACTCTTTGAAGGCCAAGGGCCAAACTTGACCTGTGAGTGGCCAGGGGAGCAGTTATATGCTCCCCATATATGTGTAATCATGTAATAATTTACCCCTTCTATCATAGTGAAAAGGATAATTCGTCTGCAGCTATTGCAGGGTATTTTGAGGCCAACCCCAATAGTTGAGAGGGGAGGCTGATGTTTGCGCATCTTGAACATATAAGAAAGCACAGCCTTATTTTGGGGTGGCTTTGTTTAGAATGATAAGCACTGAGAACTAAAATTTGCAAGTAAAAAAAAGGGGGGGGAAGGTGTGCTTGGCCCATTCTACCACTATTAATGGAATGCACTGTTCTGTGAAGGTGCTTATTATTTATACACTGCTGGCCTTAATCTAGTTGCTAAATTGTTTTACTAAATTGTCTAGCAGCTGTAAACATCCCCCGTGATCACTTTGTGCCTATTCTTCTCTGAAGTGTCTGTGATTCTGTATAATTCTGAAGTACCCAGGTAAAACATAACACGCTCTAAGATTCAAATAGCTTCCAAAAATAATGTTGGGGGCAGGGGTGATAAGATCGAACAACTAAATAGTATAGATGAATAACCACGAGCATTAAGAGAGAGTGTTAAGAACGAAGGTGGAAGCCTTTTTCTCTGTGTTCTAATTCCAGTGAGAATACCGAGCCATGCCTTAATTCCTTCCAGCATAACCTACAACCTGTTTCCAATTGTTTGCCATCCGCTGAACATATGTGGCACCCAACTGCTGTGCGTAATGTTGTATGAATGGATGCTAGACCTTATCTATCATTTATCTGTCTCATGTGTATGCCCATATATATTACAGACATTTTTATTTAATTATTCAGGAATTGGCATATGAGTTGCATTATCTCATTCCTCTGGGCCCCCTTGCTGACAGAATAATGCAAAAGAGCAGTAGCTAACACTTACACTCTTCAGGTTGTTCGTCAGGAAATAAGGCCTCATTTAATTGCCTCTTTCGCATGGGAAGAAAATTACCCTGAATAAGAAACGCTCATCATAAAAAGTATGTCTCTTCCCTTATCTATTCTCAGAGTGAAAAGTTGCAGGGCTTGGTCTTCATTTGCAAATAAGTCTCAACTTTGGGGCTGTGCCATTTGGATGGATATAGAGTTGTGTCCTTCTACAAAGTCAGCATGTATATCTGTTTATTCTGGAAAATATATGGCATTAGTAAAGATTGGTAGGCCATAAGGCTCAGCTTCTGTTCGTTAGAAGGCCCTGGACAAACTATTGTACTCTAGCTCTCCTAACTATAACATAGGGATAATAGTGACTCTTGGTTATAGGAATGAATACCATGTTGGGTGGGGAATATTTTCAGTAAAAAAATACTGTAACTTCTACATGAGATCATGGAAAGGAATGGGTTTGCTGGAAAATACTGCCATACTTTGAGGCTTGTGAATATCTTGGAGTGCAATTCCCAAATAATTGAAAAACAAGTTGCTGGATAATATGGAACATTTATCTTTTCCAACAGGATTCATGTCAGATTTCTTAACTGACCTACCACTAAATCAGTTTACGCACATCTAACAAGTTACACCATCTTCCCACCAATACTATTGCAGCACAAAGGCTACTCAGAAAGGACTTCCTCTTATTTCAGTGGGGCCTGTTCAAAATGTATACTAAGGATTGAAGCCTTGGTGGGATTTTTAAGTGTTTCACAGCTTCTGGAAACAAAGTGCTGTGATGGCCACCACAGGGTACAAGACACCCCATCATGTCATGGAGTCAGGAAATGAAATATCTGTAGGGCAATGAGAAATTGCCTAGTGAAGGTGGACAAACTTAGATACTTACTTATTTCATTTATAGTCCACACAATCCCAATTAGTGACCACAATTGGGACCAGTAACTCAGTTGTTAAGTGAAGCGGTTGCTAAGTTAAACTGAAACTGTGCTTATGATCCTACCTCAGCTTTCCTTTACTTTACAGAGCTGCACAGGTCATAAATGCGAGGATTGGTTGCAAAGTTACATTTTCATCACCATTGTAACTGTGAATGGTCGCTGAACGAGGCAATCACTAAACAAGGACTACCTTTATACAAAATCATATCATTACCTCAACTAGCTGAGCAACATCTACTTTGCTGGTGGCAAGAGCCCTCCTGAGTTTTAGACAGGCTGTTTCCTCTGTTCCACCAGGGAACTGAACCTGTGACTTTCTTCACACCCAGCATATATTCTGTCACTGCTCTATGACCTTCAATGTAATATAGTTGACAGTTGTATCCTCAAGGTTCCTTCAGTTTCTTTATTTCTGTGTAAACGCATACTTGCATATACTCATACCCACATAAACATGCATACACATTCTGACCAATATTATTAAATTGGAACCAGACAATTCAGAATTTGTTTTGTTTTGGGTTGGGTTGGGTTGGGTTTTTTGCTTTAGATTAAAGTTTGCGGTTTCTCCATTGTGGCAGTTATACTGAACTGCTATTGGTGTGGTCGGTTGCAGGATGATCCCCTTCAATAATACGGTTTTACCTTCTAGAAAAATGATAAAGTGAAAAATGTGACAAATCACATTTGTTGTTTTCATTTGTTCATTGTTTCATTTGTACTTCCCTAGGCATTCTAGAAGCTAGTTTAACCATATTATTAGCCTACAAGATTTTGTGCGTGTGTGTCCCTTTGAGTCAGCATTGACTCCTGGTGATTGCCTGGACAAGTCCCTGCAGTTTTCTTGGCAAGATTTCAGAAGTGGTTTGCCATTGCCTGCTTCCTAGGGCTGAGATAGGGGGACTGGTCCAAGGTCACCCAGCTGGCTTTGTGCGTAAGGCGGGACTAGAATTCATGGTTTCCCAGTTTCTAGCCTGGTACCTTAACCAACACACCAAACTGGCTCTCACCAGAAATATAAAATTATATATTTTTAAATCCGTTGGTTGTATGTGTATTATAAGCAGCTTTGTTTATTCTAACCCATCCTTCCTCAGCTTTGCATCCTCCAGGTGTTTAATCTATACCTTCTAAAAGTCTTATGGCCATGCTGGCTAGACATTCTTGGTAGTTGTAGCTTAACATATGTGAAGTTTAATAAGCTTAGGAGGGGAGAGGAAGGGGAGGGGAGGAAGATAAGTAGGAACTCAGCAGTAAAAAGCTGTTACTGCAGCTGCGTAAATGTGGAAGTAGAGAAAATTGAAGGTGTTTTGGGAAACTACAAGCCAAAAGCAAATACAGGTAGTCCTCACTTAATGCTAATTGGGACTGGCAATTCCGTTGCTAAGCAGCAGTTGTAAAGTGTGATGTCATGTGACCTCACTGACTTATGACAGCAGTTGCAGCAGTTCCGGTTGCTGTCGTTAAGCGAATCCCACGCAGTTAAGCATGACATCATGTGATCACCATTTGCGACCTCCTACCAGCTTCCCCATTGACTTTGCTTGTCGGAAGCCAACAGTGAAGTTCACAAAGTGATCATTTGACTGCAGGATGCTGCAACCATCATAATTGCAAGCCAGTTGCCAAGCACCTGAATTGCAATCACGTGACCACAGGGCTGCAACTACGAGGACTAGTCATAAGTTTCCTTGCTCAGTGCTGTTGTAACTTTGAACAATCACTGAATGAGTGGTCATTAAGCGAGGGCTACCAGTAATTTTGGTCAAAAGGGGGATAATATCATTTAATATAATTTTATGCATTTTTATTCAGAAGATAATGCTATTAAGAAGTGTATATAGGAATAATGCCTTAGATACTTTCACATAATAAGCCAATGTGCCATTTGGTAGCTAGAATAAGACCTAGAGATATCACTGTTTAAATCCTTACTCAGTCTTAAAGCTTTACTTTATAGACATATGTGAAGTCCAAGTTCACATGTAATACCAAGCCATAATACTTTTTTTTCCAGTTTTGGCTTAGTGCAATGTAGAAATTCAGCATGATGGCTTATCATTACATGGAAATCATCTAGACTCTTCAAATCTAACAGGACCAACTCAAGCATACTGTCAACTTTCTGGAAGATGAGCAGGGTACTAGGGTGATAAGGTAAAGGTTCCCCCCACACATTTGTGCAGTCGTGTCCGACTCTAGGGGCCGGTGCTCATCTCCGTTTGTTAGCCAAAGAGCCAGCGTTGTCCGAAGACGCTTCCACGGTCATGTGGCTGCATGACGCACGCAGAACGCTGTTACCTTCCCACTGAAGTGGTACCTATTCATCTACTTGCATTTGCATGCTTTCAAATTGCTAGGTTGGCAAGAGCTGGGGCTAGTGCGGGAGCTCACTCCGTCACGCGGGGCTAGGGATTCGATAAATGATCCTAAATGTCTGTTTCAGCCACTACATTCTTCTAACTTATCTATAGAATGAGTACTAATAAACCTGAGGACAAAATTTCAGTTGTAAAAAGGCCCTCAAGCTAAGCAGTGTACAAATGAGCTTTCGTTAAACACACACACAAACTAGATTTCCTGCACTTCAAAGCTTCCAGATAACTATTTTCATTTCTTCCCTCCCCACCCACTTCTCCCTATACTATCCATCTGAACAAATGAGCTGCAATCCACAAAAATGTATGCTCAAATAAATTGTTTTCATTATGTCATAAGACCTTTCCTTTTCATAGCCACTTCAAAGTACCTACAGTAAGTTAATCGCATTGGGTTTTGTGGAAGTTACTCCCAAGGAAGTATGCAAAGGATTGCAGTGTGCTTTTTATGACATGCTTAAAATTGCCTTTCAGATGCTTGAACACCAGCTTTCAGAAATATAGGAAGAACTCAAAAGCCTCCCACCCTTTCCTTACATGAACTCTGTTTGACCTGGTCTTCCTTTAAGGACCTGTCATGGGATGAAAACAGCATCATATTTATAACATCTCCCAATGCGATGGAAATCTCCTTCCAAACTTCACATCAATAAAACACTCCTGTCCACATTTTCTCTTGACACATTTATTCAGACAGAGCATGTTTGTTTGTCTTGCTGATGTCTTCCAGTGATCTAAAAAATCAAGGTGGTTTTATTGGAAAGGTCAAAGGAGGAAACAAGAAAGCAAAGGGATTTTAAAAAGTCCTGTATTGAGACTACAGTTTGATCATACAAACTATGCATGGTTACAGAAGTAAGTCTCACTATAGTCCAAAGACCTTACTCTCTAGAATATAGAATTGCAACCCAAATTGGTAGCACAGCGCATGAACACATTGAGGCAGACTTCTATATCAACATGGAATCATACTGCGTAAGTGTGAAGTCAAAAATAATGGAAGCAAAAATCAGATAATCCAAAACTTTTCTAAATACAGTGGGATCTACAATCCACTGTGCCTAACTGTTATGGTAGTTTTTAAGACTACTAAAGACTTAATTTTTCCTGGGGGGGAAAAACCCTCAGTTACTACTCTGGAAAGTTTAACTGTTTAAGTGAGGCCACTAAGATATTGACCTGACTATACCCATGATATCATGAGGCAGGAAGAGTTCAAATATACTTCTGCCAAGTAAAGCAATCTGATATGACTTATGTGACTCTTCAACAAAAAGTTAGCACTCTAATCCTTGAGCAATTCAGTTCTATACAAGTCTACTCACAAGTCAATGACAATTCCAGTTTGCTCAAAAGGATTTACTTCTGTTCCAGTTAAGTCTTTGAGTTATGATTTATTTTGACTATTTGATAATGGTTTTAATTAGCTTCGGTGCCCAAGGGCTTCCTTACATGAATTCTGGGTCGGACTGTTATAACTTGTTTTTCTTCTTCGCTTGCAGCTGTAACCCTCCTCTAGCAACACATCATGTTCCTCAAAAGAACAATGAAATGGGAGCCTGGAGACCTTTTGAAATATCAAAAGCCTCAGAGGGCTCTCTTTTTCAAATCGCTGATTAACATGAAATTAAAAACCAAGATTGCCACAGACATAACAGCAACAGCATATAAACGGTTCCCACTCAAATTTTATACATAAATTGTACTTCTATTAAAATCATAATGTTCGGCTTAAGTTGTTCACACAAGAATAAAGCCCAACTTCCTATTTACATGAATTTCCTGAGACACAGTGCTTTCTTCACTTTCCTATCATCCAGTTCTTTCCCTCAAAGGATGAAGGCGGGGCATCTGGTTTAACTGGCACAGATTTTTCTCACACCATATTCATACTCAGTTAAATTTTTCTCAGAATAAGGAGAATTTCAAAGATTTAATAAAGAAACAAATTTTCTCAAAAAAGGGGAATTTCAGAGATTTGATAAAAAAAAGAAATTAGTTGTCCCTAACTGAAACCAGACAGACTTTACTTTGACACTGGTTAAAGATTACATTGCAAATCTGGAATCTTCATGAAAGCTATCTTCTGAGGAGGTTGCCCTTATTCCGTTAGCAATGCTTGTTATTCCCTGTGCGATGAAAATTGTCTCAGAATTATGATTCAATGTTTTACTGTGAACTGCTATTCAAAATTAAAATAGAACTTTAAAAACATACCCTGTAGCCTATTCACTGGGCTACATTGTTTGTATGTGTGCCTGTGTATTTTTAAAGAACCTAGCTGGAAACAAAACTGAAGCCATTTAATGCAAAACCAGAGGGAAACAAGGTGATAAAGCAAAAAAGGGGGTCTTTGTTTCGGAATTGTGTTAATTACCACTCTACCTTGGTATATATCAATGCAATAAATAATCTAAATGCATTTGTTTCTCTCTAACTTTTAAACCAAAGTATTTTAAATCAATCTAACTGCCTATGCTGGAACTCTGACAAGTATCTTTGTTCAGAAGAATCACTGCTTGACCCCCAGAAACAAAAAGGAATCAAACACCCCCTGATGGCTCCCCTGCTAATGATTGTGTTTCTATGCACACACACCTCAAAGAAAGATCACCAAGAAGTCCTAGAGGAGTTGGTTATATTCAAATTAAAAACCACAGGTTGGTTGGTTTGAAATTGCTTTAAAATCAGTGCAGAATAGGCTCCACCCGTGAGTTACTCCCTATCTTTGGTTTTCTTTGTGGAACCCCCCACATCAATCCTAGGGGGCCTTCCTTTTAAGTAAACAAATGTAATATCAGCCTGTAAATAAACTCAGCCAGGCCACCAACAAAGTTCAGCAGCATATAGAAGCTGAAAGCAGCTTTCCCTGAAAATACATATAAATAAAATGTAAACAAGTCGTCATATGCCTTTTATGCCTTGAATCAGTTCTGTGTAAAGCAGCAGGTTTTCATTCTATACAGTGGACTTTTCCAAGGGTAGTGTAAAACTTAGTGCAATTATTGTCTTCTTTTCTCCCTTGAATTCAAATATGCATGATCTCACACATTTCAGAGCTGTCTGGTTTTGCTTTTGAAGTCTTTTCAGTATCATGCATCTGTGTCAATTCTCAGTGTTATCACAATGCCACAGTATTAGGGTGAATTTTTGGTAGGAGAAGGGGTCACAGAACACATCCCTGAATGTGTGGGGCTTAATGCTGAAGGAGAGACTTGAGCAGGTACTCCAGGAATCGCTATTCCTTCCCTTTCTCTTTTCTTCTGCTTCATCCTCCGATTTTGGAACCAGATTTTCACTTGAGTGTCATTGAGGCCCAGAGACTTTGCTATTTCCACTCGCCGGGCTCTGGTGAGGTACTTATTGAAATGAAACTCTTTCTCTAATTCTGTCAGTTGCTTAGTGCTGAAATTGGTTCTTACCACACTGGGAGGACTGGAAGACCCATAAGCCGTGGGTTTGCCTGAAAACAATAAACACTGGTTGAGAAGATTGGATTGTTATGGACAGTCATAAAATACACATGTTCCTTGAGTTAGAAGATAATCAGGATTACACTTTAAAAAACTTTTGTCACATTTTTCTCTCGTTCAAAGTTATGCATGCATTGAGATGGTAGGGGAAGCACACTATTTTTCCATCTGGATTAGATAAGAGGATCACAAGTGAATGAAATACATTAAGTCCAGCCCATCTGGAGGGTCCCAGCATTGAAAGAGACTATTCTAATGACTTTCATGAGGGGGGTTAGCCTTAGAAGAACGCACTGACCACCAGGTCATCCAAGTTCAAGAAAGCTTTGCGGGGCTCCTTGTTCAAGGAGAAAGCTAAGTCAGGTATTCGCATTTGGCCAAGGTTCGTGTTCAAACACAGCAGCTACAATTTGGGCATCGGACGAGCTGAGCACTGCCGTTTCTCAAGACCAACCCACCCACGGGGCACGCGACGAAAAAGCCCCGCACTTACTTTTAGGGGGCGCGTTCCTCTTGACTTTCATCCACTCGAAAGTGCTGAGCGCCACTTGGGCGCTGGATTTGGTGCAGAAGTCTGGCGGCGGGGACCGCAGCGGCGCATCCTTGGGGCAAGGCTGAAAAGTCTCGGCGAGCGCGGTGTAATCCATTTGCAGGTATGCGCCGCCGCTGCCCGGGAAAATGGGCGTGGCGTAATGCACCGGAGCGTTCTCCTCCGGAGTTGCGTAGGGCGCCTCGGGACGGAGCAAGCTGAACTCGGCTGAGGAGAAAACGTTCGAGGTAAGCGCGCAGGGCGCCAGCTGTTGCGGCTGCGGCGCCTGGGGCTGCGGCGCCAAGCGCGTCGAAAAGTCAGGCAAGCTTCCCGCTGCAGGACCCGGGTAAGCGCCATCCCCGCCGGCTGACAGTGCACAGGGCGGTCGCAAAGCCACGCTGCCGGGCTCTGCGCCGCTAAACTTCCCGGCTAAACTCAAGCTGTCCCCGCCCCGCGCCAGGTACTCCAGGAAGGAGTTCATGGTTCCCCCTGAGGAAGAAGATGACCGCTGAGAAGAAGGCACAGCGGCAGCAGGACTGCGAAGCGGCAGTGGCGCCCGTTTCTCTCCCTCCCTTTCTTGTTCTCTACCTGCTGCTGCTGCTGCTGCTGCTGCTGCTCCTCTCAGCCCCAGGAAAGTCGGCCGTGAGGTAACTATTGTCCTAATATAGAGCCAGGGGACTGGCACGTGCTTGTCTGCCGGCCAATGGGGGCCTTGGGAGAGGCAAGCCTTGGCGCGCGACCTGGGATGCAGCTGGCCCGGCTTGGTCTTCAGCAGTTCCAACTTTGGCAAAGGGAAGGGCGCGGGCGGGGCTCAGACAGGTGCCAAGTGGAACCTGCCTGTCCTATCTAGAACCAGGAGGCGGATGGGAAGACAGCGAGAGAAAAGACCCTGACATAACGGTAAGTTAGAGACCCCGAAGGTAAAGCCCATTTCCCCCTTTCATATCGGATAGAGACGGCTTACATTAAGAAAAACAAGTATTTACGTCTTACAATTTCCAAATGTCCAGTAATCGAAATACCTCGCTTCTAGGCAGAGGAGGAGAGCTTCCAATCACTGGTGCAGACGATCCTTCTCCGGCCAAGCTCAGAAGATCCTCCCTAAAGGTCAATGGAGACTTTTCCTGATGGGGTCGGGGCTCAGGAAGCTTGGTACCAGTACTGGGCCGGTGAAGGCAAGGGGAGGAGGAAGTCAAGCCGCCATTTCCATTAATCATCCTCTATTCTCCTCCAGTTTGGAAATCCGTCTCTATCAAGGTTCTAAGCTGCAAAATATCTGAGAATTAGCCTTGCGTTACGTTTGTTCGCGGTGGACAGAGATAGGCGGAAATGCCAGGTATTTCAAGGTAATTTTCATGGAACTCTATAGAAGTAACTTCTCTTTTGAGGAGAGATGAGCAGACTGAATATTATCCTCACTGTGCAAGTGGTCACTGTCTCAACAGTGGGGATTTGACAAGAACTTTTTGTTTGTTTGTTTGTTGCATTGCTAGGCTGCAATTCTGTGTAGAGTTCAGTTAATGATTTACTGGGAGTACTTAACATTGCAGGGGATTGGACTATAAAGCACTTTGCTGCCCTGGTAAGTGCTGAGATAATTATTTCTGGTCTTTTAAAAACCGTATCTGATTTTTAACCAGTCCTTGTTCCCAGCCAAGATATTATTTCCCTGCTTTGTTTTCAGTATAATAAAACTCTCAAAACTCACCGTTACCCAAAATATGTCACTCTGGTTGTGAGCTACTGCATGAGACTATAACACAGTCTGAGGCACACTGACTTTTTGATGGAAACTACCCTTTTTCTCCCAAACATTCCAAACCTAAATTGAAAGTTCTCTCTTCTAACTTCCCCTCCCAAAGGGGTGGATTCTATGGGCTGAAACATGACGGAAATTAAGGCTCTTCCTGTAATCCTGGCAATGAAGAGGTATTTCTACCCTGGACTCCCCCTACCTTTGAACATAAAGAGGCAAATGCCAAGCAGCAGTTTGAGTATGATGAAGAGGCAGCAAATTTGTAGTTGTTAATCTGGGTCCGCATCAATACTACGAAATTATCATACATCCAGGAAACTCATTGAAATAAATACCTACATCTCATTCATGTGAATGGTTATACCAAAGTACAACTAAGTCTGGGTCCAATTATTTTTTTAGTCAGTAGCGGAGAGGTGCTTATGGGGCTTTCTGCCTTCAAGGTAGAATCTCTTGACTAGCCTTGTATCTTTACTAGAGTAGGGTGGGGCATCTGGCACTCTACCTTAGGCAGCATCACATCTTGAACTGGCCCTAATTGTAGTGCTGGAAGAAAGGGCTGCCTCTCTCTTAAATTTAGATCCTCAGCATCTTTAGGAAGAAGCTGCACAATTTGCTTTCAGTAGAATTTACTCCCAATTGCCGAAGAGGATGAGTCTCTGCAATATTTCAGTTTTGTCTTTGTGATCTAAGAAGCGCTTCATCTCTTGCTCCACGTGGGCTTTCTCTGATCTGGACTAAAAAGCATCCGGAAGCCGATACAGATCAGGATGGTATCAACAATGCATGCTACTATACTGAGTAGTAGCTATTAATGGTCCTTGGCCAGCTTGTAAGTGCTCTGTGAGTCCTCCTTGCCAGTGAATGTGAGGCCTCATGATGATAATGGGTTTCATTGTTTCCCTTGGTAATAATAATAACAACCTTCTTGCTTAATGACTGCTTTCAGTTGGCATAGTAGAAAAAAGGAAGGAAGAAGGCACAGAAGTGGTACTTTTTTTTTTTTTTTACTAAAGTCTCAAATGGCTCAAATATCTGTCTCCTTCACCACTTTTGGGGGAATATATTTTCCTTCACAAACTGAAAAAACTCCCAAGTTGGCATATTAAGTCATAACCCTTCTAAAGTAATTCCCAAGTGACCGTCTGAAGAGTTGAACTTCTAGACAAAAAAAGTTCTGATCTGTAAAAGCTCACTTTGGGGATCTATTCAAATCCAGGTGTGTCTGCAAGAATCATTTGTATTTAAAATCATCAGCCATTAATTTTAGCAAATTAACAGTCACAGCTTAAACCTGGTTGAAAATAATTCCGTGTCCTGTTTGAGGATTGTTTTTCAGTAATGTACACGTACACCAAAAATGCTCAAAGCCTCTTTGTTATTATTTTGCATGTGTCAGGTATAGAATTATGTAATGTAGAGTTTCACTGTTAAGTTCTTGAGAACTGTTTCAAAGCTGCTACTTTAAGGATAGCTCCTTGAAACAAGCCTATTGAACTCAGCAGGACTTTTGTGGGGGTAAATATAAGATCAGATAGTCAGCAACAGAATCTTAGGCATGGAACAATCACCTATTAATATCTTGAATTCTTAGATGCTAATTGCTGGTTTCAACTTTTTTGCAGTAAGATTGTATACAATATGTTTGAGCAGCTTGATTAGAATTTCAGCAGCTAGTGCTGGGTAAAAAGTATGAAAGTTGAAGCATTGGGTTGGGAAAGACTTCTTTAGAGGACTCAAGTAACTACCCAATGTTTCCAACATTCCGTAATATGTATACCTAGAGCTGAAGATAGTGAGTTATACTATAGCCTTTCAACCATCCTTATAGATTTATCTTACCAAAGAAGCCTGGCTCAGAGATTCACATTCTCAGAGAATCCTATCATTTCAGGTAGAACTGTCATTAAAGTATCTGGAGTTTTGTTTTTCAAAGACTTCACTTCCAATTGTCATTCAAATATTGAGAACAAAAGATAGAGAACATTGAAATAGGACTTGCGTGTTGCATGGAATAGTGGAGAGTCAACCCCCCCCCATAGACACCCTTCCCTTTTATATTCCCAGAATTCTCACCTTCTCTGTTTCCTGAAAAGCTTCAATAGAGTAAAAGGTAAAGGTTCCCCCCCCCCCCCGCACATTTGTGCAGTCGTGTCCGACTCTAGGGGCCGGTGCTCATCTCCGTTTGTTAGCCGAAGAGCCAGCGTTGTCCGAAGACGCTTCCACAGTCATGTGGCCGCATGATGCACAAGGAACGCTGTTACCATCCCACCGAAGTGATACCTATTCATCTACTTGCATTTGCATGCTTTTGAATTGCTAGGTTGGCAAGAGCTGGAGCTAGCGCAGGAGCTCACTCCGTCACGCGGGGCTAGGGATTCGAACCTCCGAACTTGTAATCTTCCGATCGACAAGCCTGGCGTCTTACCCGCTGAGCCACCACGCCCCTTACAATATTGTAATATTGTACATATAATATTGTAATATTGTACATATTGTAATATTGTAATCTTGCAATAGAGTAGGATGTGACTATTCTGTCCAATTAGCAGAGAAAAGATGGGAGAGGGGTAAACAGTACATTCTGCTGCAGTTTCTAAGGGGTAATTCAATGCCCAAATCAACAAAAAACCTTACAGATCTATTAGTCAAAATCTGCTTCTTTAAGGCTAACTTCACCTTCTTGGGTTTAACAGTCTATACCAGAGCTTTCCAAACTGTGTGTCGGGACACGCTGGTGTGTCGGCTGCAGTGTCTGGGTGTGTTGCAGCTGCAGCTGCCTCCTGGCTTCCACGCAGGTTCTAGTGCCTGCCTTGTGCCTGGCTGCCTCCAAACCTGCTGTGATTCCGCACAGGTCCTAGTGCCTGCCTTGTGCCCTGCTGTAAGAGTGTGTCGCGAAATGGTGCCCTGCTGTAAGAGTGTGTCGCGAAATGATGCATGTCTAAAAAGTGTGTCACCAACATGAAAAGTTTGGAAAGCTCTGGTCTATACTGTGCTATTCTGTGACCTGTGTGATGCGAAAGTGGTAGTTTAAAAAAGTAAAATCCAAGCTACATTGAATTGTACCGAAAAGCTAAGACACACTGTCATGAAAACCAGTGCTGCTGCTTCTCATGCATACTTGCTTGGCCTGTCTGGTTCCACTATTGCATTGGATCTTGCAACATAGAACTGCAAATTTTCCACTTGCTCCTCACAAATTCACATAGAAGTAATCTAGGTCTATTCTGTTCAATGGCACCAGTTCCCCACTCCACCCCCAATAACTATACAGAGGATTTTAGAAGAAAGTGAGCACTGATCCATAAATTTCAAGTAATTTTCTAACCAAGCCACCTCTCTTCTCCCTTTTCAAATAAAGAAAGAGATAGAGGATAACAGTGTTCTTGGGAGGCCTGGTTTCCCATCCTAGCTCAATGCCATTATCTTCTGTCAAGACTTGTCCTGGGGCTGAATCTGTGCATGGAAAGTAATTCCTAAGATTGGATCCTAGAGTGGTGTGGCTAATATTAAGCCATATAAATAGTAGTTTTCCCCACACCATATGCTGAGTCTATTGTAAAATATGGGACTTACACAAAATAAATGGAAGATAAAACAGTGGGCTATAGTGATAAACAGGACACCTAATTGTCTTTTTATTAGAGCTTCATGTATTCTTTATGTAGACTACTAATGAAGCCCTCATTCAATTCAGATACCTTTTAAGCATAAAAATTGATATAGCCTCAAACATGGCAGAAATGTTTGATGATGGGCTTTGATTCTGTTAATACTGTTCTAGATGTTATAGCAATGTGTATGATTTTTCTCATTGTTTCAATTGTGGGAGATTTGTTGTATTGAATGAATATATAGTTCTAAAACTGAATCTCATGTATCATGAATGGGTTTTGCATATATTTAAATTTAAAACCGAATATTTACATGAGATTTTTTTTGTAAGACAATAGCATACAAACTCCACAGGGCTAGAAAAAAAATCTGTATTTATTTCTTTTTCATAATACAGGAAGATCAAATAGTTTGGTGCTGGAGTAGTGGACCCTGAAGATTTTTTTTTAAGGAACAGAAAAGTAAATACAAATGGGATGGCAAATGGTGAACGCTGACTGCTGAGGAGGGGTTGCCATTTGTTACAGTTTTCTCTGCAGCTGTAAAGCAGCACCTTGGTAGAGAAAAAATAGAAACTTTTAAAAACACCCAACACAGTCTGATGGTAAGAACTGTGTCACAAGTGATTTCATAAGCACAATCAAACTGGAACTAATGACGGGCTAAATGGTAGGACAACAGATATCTCCATTCCCAACCAACTAATGTTGCTAGATTAGAAAAGTAAACATATGATTTTCTCCAAATAACTGCAGTGGTGGGAACAAATGGAACAACAGCACACCGAGTCATCATTTCATGTCCTCAAGTTTTTACAAGACATTTGGTACTCTAGGTCAGTACCAGAAGATGTTATGTGTACACAAACTGACTAGACTGCAGTTGAATGCTAGCAACAGAAGAGCATCCTCAAGGCAGCAGAATATGGCAGCTAACAAGAGAGCAAAAATAGACCGTATTGCCAGTGCAGGTCTGTCTTCCCATTCCTTGCTTACACTACCTGTCCTGCAGCATCTAGTGCCTGGGGCAGCCATAATGCTGGGCTTAATAGAAGGGCAAGGCTTGTGCATCCAGTTGCAAAAATAGTCAGTTGAGCAGAAGAGGGCTCTTGGAAGCCATCTGATAGTGAGAAGTCATAGCATGAAGGTTCCCAGAAGGGTGGGGGGAGTTTGGAATCTTCAAGACTGCATAGGAAGGAACTCGGAAGGCATAAAAAGTGGGAGGGACTCACCCAAAGTCCGTGAAACACAATATGGGACCGCCATCCACACTTGTTCCTCATGTGCAGTAGAATGAGGTAGCCAAATGGATAGTAATATAGTTTTTTAATGCTCTCCATTAAAGTTTCATTTTAATATGTAAAGCGATGCTGATATTTTGGTTTGGTTTGATAATCCGCTTGCCTACAGGGATGAGATCCTACTGAATAGTGAGCAAAATGGTATGATCATACTGTAATTCTATCTAGTTCATTGACTCACATTTGGCTGGGATATACAGAAAAATAGTAGGGGTTGCTGAGAGAGACTACGGCAATTATTAAGACTGTGGAGTCCTTGGTGCTGTCCGAGCTTGGTTGTTTGCTTGCAGACATTTCATTACCCAACTAGGTAACATCATCAGTGCCCTGATGCACTGCGCGGACAGCACCAAGGACTCCACGGTTCAACCCTGAGCTACGTATATTTTCTTCTATTAGAATTATTGAGAATGACAGTTCTTCATAACTAGAGCTCACTTCTACATTTCATCGGTGGAGTGCTTATCCTCAGATGATGCAAATGTGTGCATGCATGCACATACACTCCTATGGGTTGGGCTATCAGATTCCAAAGTCTAAGAAATGCAAGAAACACAATACATTCATGATATGTTGCTAACAAAATCTTCCAAATTTTGTTTTACATAATTGAGTGCCTCTAGCAAGAAACCCATCTTCTTGGTTAAGCTCTAATTAACAGAATCAAAATCACTGATGAATTTTAGTTCAGCAGCCTCATACATCTGAGTTAGGTTTTGAAATCTTTTCATTTCTTGAGTTAGAATAGTGATTTCTCAGTGGTTTTCAGAGACTGAAATATATTGGTTCAGAAACCACAGGTTTCCATGTTCACTTGCTCCTTTGCAGAGGGACTAACATTTGTTTATTAAAAGTAATTATAGATTGATCCAGCCTACTCTAAGTGAATAGCAAACGCCTAAGGGTGCCCCTGTGATGTTGGAGGAGGAAGATCTTAATGAGCTTTACCGACAGGCCAGCCCAAGAGAAGTTATTGCCTGAAGAAAAACAAATGATGGCTGTCTCCTTATCACCCACACAAGTTAGGGTGCTTAATATACCAAGGTATTTTGACACCAGATCCCCAAAAGCAGGAATCTCCAAAGTGCATCTCCCTGATATAACTAATAATCTGCTGTCTTTTTATGGTTCCCACTATGAGTTAATCTGAGATAGCTGGTTCTCCTGCCCAAGTGCACAGTTTGCATCTGATGATATAAACTGCTAGTCCTCAAGATGTTTAACACTTTTTGATGTTTTTGTTACAGCATGTAAACACTATTACTCTTTTTGAGCAACATTTTAAGATTCAGTATCCAACTTATGTGATTTCTTTCCTAGTTCTTAGCAGTAGTAATAAGATTACTAAATGTACTATCATTAATAAAAATAATATAAAACATTCTTTATCCCAAACAGTATACAAAGTAGTATACAAAGCTTTACTCCTATTTTATAAATGTCTCAGAAAGAGGGGAAGAGCTCTAGGGTACAACCAATGCTTGTACAATAACAAAATTGAAAGCATGGACACTTCCCCAAATCATTAGATAGCGGCAGATTTTCCAGAAGCAGACAGAAAGGCTGGCCCATATACTTACAGAATAAAAGCTGTTTGCTGTTCTTGCTATCTAAAGTAAGACACCTTTCAAACTGAGGAGCTTATTTTTAGATATTGGAACTGAGCCTTGATTTCTTAGCAACAGCAATATTTCTTTTAAGCGTTATTTCACAGAAATTCTTGTTTTCCCCACTATTCTCTCTCTGTCTCTGGAAAAGATTCAGCTACTCAAAATTTAATGCATCTTTACTTTGAAATATTAGAAGGCAATTTAAATGGCCATCACCATCTCAACCTTTAGCATTTACCGGTAACTCCAGAACTGACTTTTGACCCAGTTGCTATGATTTTGTTTCCAGAACCATCAGTAAGGATATTTGATTGGATTAGTGGCTGGGTCAGGCATATTGTGAAACCAGGACCATATTATTTGTTGTGTGAAAACAGCTTAATGGTTAGTTTCTGGGTCAATGTGTTCAAACTCAGAAATTGAGTTAATTTAGTAAATGATGGTTCCCTTAATCATGGCAAACAGTGTGTGTGAGCACAACCATATTGAGGAAGGAATTTAACAGATATGGATCCTAATCACACATTTTAAGGCAGGATATATGAAGTTGAAGGGGCGTGGTGGCTCAGCGGGTAAGACGCCAGGCTTGTCGATTGGAACATCGCAAGTTCGGAGGTTCGAATCCCTAGCCCTGCGTGCAGAGTGAGCTCCCGCACTAGCTCCAGCTCTTGCCAACCTAGCAATTTGAAAGCATGCAAATGCAAGTAGATTAGTAGGTACCACTTCAGTGGGAAGGTAACAGTGTTCCATGTGCGTCATGCCAGCCACATGACCATGGAAGCGTCTTCAGACAACGCTGGCTAACCAACGGAGATGAGCACCGGCCCCTAGAGTCGGACAGGACTGCACAAATGTGCGGGGGGAACCTTTACCTTTACTATGCATAGGACTGGTTTACTAGTAAGGTGATATTTATGAACATATTTTTGATACAGACTTTTGTTTGTATCACATAGTCTAGAGAGCTCTTATTTATGAGTGTACCTATATTTAATTTTGACAGTCAAAAATCTGTGACAGTCAAAAATCTGTTTTATTATGTCTCCAAACATGTCTCCTTGGGACTTACTGGAGCTAGAAATGATTTTTATACAGATGTATTTCAGATCTTGCATCCCCTGAAAGAGACAGAAGCATGTGAAAGCTGGAGTATCTTGTAAAAGAAGAAATAATTTCCAAAGCTGGGAAGGGATTATTTCTAATTTTGGGAGAGGGGGAGGCAAAAAAGATTAACTCTCTAGCACATGCTGTGGGTGAACCAGCTACTGCAACTGTCTTGCTCTATATCTGGGACAGTATAAAAATTCAGTATTTTGTATGGAATAAAATGTACACACACAGAGAGAGAGAGAGAGAGACAGAGGGAATTTAGTCCCTTCAGATGTTCAGGACTACAGTTTCCATCAGCCCACGCTGCCTCAAAACTTGACCGATTCCAAGTTAGAAATTGTTATTCGAAAATCTGGCGGGCACCACGGCTTCCACGCACTCTTTCTAATACACGGGCGGTGTCGAAAGAAAGATGCTCGAGATCTCTGACTCGTACTACTGTAGACTCCCGCTACGGGATCCGCAGTCTTTGTAAGCCTCCGAAGATTTGCTACTTACTTACAGCGGTGCGGAGTTACGTAGGTGAAGAATGCAAGCAAGCAGAAGAGGGCCGTTAACTCAGCAGATTTCTTTTCTCCCCTCTTCCCCCAGATGCACTTTCTCTGCGGGCTACTCGAAAGTCAGTCGGGGAGGCTTAGGGGGCGTGTTGGCCCCTCTCCAGCCCTGGAGCCGGTGCTTTCTGGTCGGGTCCCAGCTGGTCCCGGACTGGAGCGGAAGGAGGAGGGGCGGCTGTCGCACGGAGGGTACACACGCGGCGTGATTGATGAGCCCTCAATAAAACCACACACACACACACACACACACACACACACCGTTTGCTCCTGCTCCCAGCAACGCGCTCCCAGCCCGCGACCAGTGAAAACAACCGCTTCTTTTGTAAAGAGGGAACGCTGTGCTGCTCACTGGGAGAGACGCTTCTTTTGGAAGCCCCCGCACCGGATCCCGCGTCTTTTCAAAGTTGCGGCGTTGGTTGCATGCGGGGCGGGTCTTCCATGTGGCCGCACAAAGCGTCCCCTCCGGCTAAGCTCAGCCGGGCGGGGGCGAGAGGAGGAGCCAGGGGGCCCGCCGTCCCGGTTTCTTGGGCCTGTTGGTGGCGCTGCTCTCCAGAATGGCGTGAACCGCTTTCCAAGCGTGTGCGCGCCTGGCATTGCTGGCCAAAGCGAGAATCGGAGCCTAAACTGCACACGTGGGAAGTTCGCCCCTGAGCTCGGGTTTTGTTTCAGGCACAGGCAGTTTGGAAAGTAGAAACCAGTCCCGTAGGTAGGTCAATGTGTGAGGGCTGCCAGCTGCTCCAAGGAACGGACACTCTAAATCCCACCTTTGCTGCTGTTTTGCTTCAAGCTGAAGTCACATATATTTCCCTTACACAGATTCTATGCAAATAGAATCAAAAATTAGCATTGTTGTGTTCTGCAATGTAAGGGCATTTCAAGGTCTCAGAAGGTGACAAGACCAGGATGATCTCATCTGGGCTCAAAATCTACAGTAAGTAGGATCAGGGCTGCTTAGTAGGTAAATAGGAGGAGGAAGGAGTATTACGTATGTTCGCCGCCTTGAGTTATTTATAAAAATAATAAAGGCAGGACAAAAATAATAAAATAGAATAGAATAGAATCCCAGGAATGTAGGCTAGATGGGTAAGTAAAAAATCAAAAATCTCTAAGGAAGGCAGTGAGAAAACACTTTGGTTCTGCTGTCTGGAAAACTACATGGACATACCTGTTACAGCATCAGGAGTCAAGCTTGTTTGAAGGAAACTTTTACCATTAGTAATGGGAAAATTTACACTGCTTTCAAGGAGGCTTAGAGAGCCAGTATGGTGTAGTGGTTAAGGCAGCAGGCTAGAAACCGGGAGACCCTGAGTTCTAGTCCCGCCTTAGGCACAAAGCCAGCTGGGTGACCTTGGGCCAGTCACTCCCCCTCAGCCCTGGGAAGCAGGCAATGGAAAACCACTTCTGAAATCTTGCCAAGAAAACTGCAGGGCTTAGTTCAGGCAGGCACCAGGAGTCAACACTGACTTGAAGGCACACACATGCACACAAATACAAGCAGGCTTACTAATCAGTTATTCTCAGGAGTGGTTGGACTATGGCCCTCCTCATTCCCAGCCCCCATGTTTATGGTGGCCATTGCGGTTGGATGCTTTCCTGGGTGCCTGAAGGATGACAGGTTGGAGAAGCTGAACTGAAAGACCCCTTGGGATTTCCCACTGGTTGTTTAAAGAAGATAGCCATGTTGGTCCATGAAGGAGGATGGAAACAATACTGTAAGTGGGCAATGCATTCCTAAGTACCAAAGGACCTTTTTCCAGATGCACTTAACAGAGGCACAAATCTGCCCTAGCAACCTTTTTTTTTTTCCTGTGTGACCCCCAACATTGCCTTCAACTCATCCTCAGAAACAGGCATTGGAGGCAGCACAGGGACTGGAAATGGGATCAGCCAATCTCAGTCCAATACAGTTTCTGCCGACTCAAGGATGGATGAGAAGCAACTGAGCAGCGAGGAAGGACCAAAAGAGCTACTTGAGTTCTTCATATGTTGCCAAATGAAACCGTACAAAAACCCTGGTGAAGAAAACCAGAAAGCTTGCACACCTTTTTATTATCTTAATTGATCCTAACAGAAGAATTAATCTACTCTGGACAGGAATATTGAAGGCCTTTCCCCACTCCCAAGCTAAAGGACTATCCAATATAATGACAGCAGATCAAACAGAAAAGATTAAGGCAGAGCTTTCCAAACTTTTCATGTTGGTGACATACTCTTACAGCAGGGCATCATTTTATGACACACTCTTACAGCAGGGCACAAGGCGGGCACTAGGACCTGCGCGAATCCTGGCAGAGCCAGTTTGGAGGCAGCAAGGCACAAGGCGGGCACTAGGACCTGCGCGAATCCTGGCAGAGCCGGTTTGGAGGCAGCAAGGCACAAGGCGGGCACTAGGACCTGCGTGGAATCCTGGCAGGGCTCGGAGGCAGCAGCAGCAGCCAGGACACACCCAGACACTGCAACCGACACATTAACGTGTCCCGACACAGAGATTGGAAAGCTCTGGATTAAGGGCTCGCTGCTTTCCTGCAAGTTGCCTTCTTGCAGATGTCTGGAAATAAGCCTCACTGAAATCAATGGGGGCGTAAGGTGGTGGGCCCAGGACTTAGCCTTCTCCTGTGTCGTTTAAAGCCATTGCATCTGATGTAGGCGAAGGTGAGCACCTTACCAGTCCTGTTCTGTGCACATCCACTGTGAAGAAATCCATGTGATTCAATGAGGCTTGCTCTCACATTTGGCTGGTCTTGGCAAAAATGTCCCCTGACCTCGATTTCAGCTCTTAGAGCTAAGTATAAAAGAAGGCAGCTTGGTGTGCTCGGTACAGTGCTTGAAGTCTGTACGATTAGAAAATTAGAAATTACTTTGCCCAGCCTATTCATTTCAATGGTACATTCCCATTTAATGATACATTCTCATCTGGTGATCTTAGCACTGGGGGCCACATCACAGATGAAGATGTCAATGGTGAATTTTCTCATATGTTTAAGAATGGGTGTCCATTCTGCAGGACTGAACCTTTATGTACATGGAACAGAAACAGCACTGGTTGCTCTGGTGGACAACCTTGACTGGGACTGAAGGGGGGGGAGCACACAGGGCCCCCCTCCTAACCCTGTTTGACCTCTGAGTTATGTTCAATATCACTGATTGTGGCATTTTCTCTCCTGGACCACCGGTGAAGGTAGGTGGTTGGGGTAATGCTTTATACTGGTTCCACTCCTTCCTGCCGTGACAGTACCAGTCAGTGGCAGGGCTCAGCCCACACAAGCCCTCTTGTCCACCTCCTCAGGGTTTTGCCCTCTCAGGAAACCCCCAAAGTCATTGTCAGTTTAGCCTGCTGATGATAATACTCCTCTGTGCATTTCCACCCTCAGCAGTAAATGCCTCAGAAGTCTTGACTCCTTGTCTGGACGCTGCGGGGACAGAATGGGATGAAACAGGCTGAAGCTGAACCCTAACAAGATGGAACTGATGCTTGTCCAGAAACCATCGTGCTGTATGCGGGCTCTGGTTTTAACTCTGAGTGGGGTGGTACTTCCCCAGAAGAAAGAAATCTATCATTTGGGTGTCCTCCTGGGCTTGCTGGTATTGTTAGATTTCCAGATGAAAGTTTTGGCCAGCCAATTTTGGTTGATGCATCAGTTGCAGCTCTCTTTGGAGCAAGAGGTCCTGGCAACAGTAACTCACGCCATCATTGCCACAAAGCTAGGCTACTACAATTAACTTTACGGTACATGGGATAGTCTTTGAAGACTACTCAGAAACTGTAATTCAGTGCTTTCTAAAGTGCCGCCGTTGGTGACACACCAACGGCGGCAGCGGCGGCGTGCATGGGGGCGGGGGCGGGCACGGTGGCGGTGTGGGGGGGCGCACGGGGGCGGCGGCACACACGGCGGCAGTGGCAGCGGCGGCGGCCTCCGCTAAAATGCGGAAGCGCTGATGGCGCGCCACTGCCGCCGCCCCCATGCACACCCCCGCTGCCGCTTCCGGGTTGTGTGGCAACACACCAGACTATGTGTTGCGACACACTAAAGTGTCACGACACACAGTTTGGAAAGCTGTGCTGTAATTGATGCAAAACAATTGGAGGGTAAGAGCTGTTACAGATATATTATACCTGTATTATAGAGACTGCAGTGGGTTTCAGTAGATTTCTCAGTACAATTCAAAGTGCTAGTTTAAATCTACAAAGCCCTATGAGGCTTGGCTCCCAAGTATCTTAAGGGCCACCTCCTCCAAACTGAACTAGCCATCTGATGCATTTGCCCCTGCTGGGGAACCCTCACTGTTTCCATAAGAGTGAGATAAAAGAGACAGGAACTCAGAGTCAAAATTTCTACAAGGTAGCCCCCAACCTGTGGAACAGCCTATTTCCAGAAGCCAAGTTGGCATTCCCATCCCATTTTAGATATACAGATTTGCATTTAAGATAGCATACTATTTGTATTCTACTGCTTTCAATAACTTTTTTTAATTCAGTAAGATTAGTTCCCTCACTATGGAGAGCAGCTTTCCCTGGTCCGATGCCTTCTAGTTGTGCTATGATGGCTGGGGATTATGGAAAGTGTAGTCTTAAATCATCTAAAAGGGAAGGCTGGATTAAATATTGTAACATCTCAACAAAAGTGTTATTCAGAGAATGCAATTAAGATAGTGGAGGTTGAGTCATTATTTGAAAAATCATTATAAAAATGGAATGTAGGTATCAATAGTCATTTGTATTCAACAAAATCAATAAAAAGAATAATACATTTGCATTAATATCTACCTGAGCCCAATCAAGAGAGTGTGTGTCATCAGGAATAAGAGGGTTCCTGGAGCATCCTGCCCAATATTGCTTTAATAGCTTTATAAATGATGTATATAATTATGCTTATGTTTCTGATAAATAATTTTAGGTGTTGCTGAAACCACATAGTTGCAATAAATGCTTTAAAATTTTTATATTTTTAAATTACTTGGAGTAAGGAGTCGGGGATCTATCCATCAGCTCTATTTATGACACCAAATTCAGTGTGCTAGCATCTGCAGAGAGCCATGCTGGCCTAGAGCCTTGCATGTGTTCCACTGAGACCCTCCAAAATCTGCTGCTGAACACTTTTCATGTGATAGAAGGACGAATTAAATTTCTACCCTTTATTCTGGTCCCACCCACTTTTGGGAGTGTATCCCTTGGCATGACTCTCAAAGCCAAGTATGTCCCTTGGCCCAAAGAAGTTTGTTCGCTCCTGCCCCGGAAAACAGAAAGAAAGTTCAAGATGATTTTGCCATAATGTAAACTTGGTTAAAGCTGCCAAATGTAGATAAATCCAGAGTTCTGTATTTAGGGCTAATGCAGTCAACAGAAGTATGCTACAGATCCTAAAAATAAATGAACCTGTCTATTTGATTTTGACAAAACTTCACCCAGACTGCTTGCCATTTAGTAAGAATTTCCACAAAATTAAGTATGTCCTGATGAGAGCCACAAAGATGGTCAAAGCCTTAACAACCAAGTCCTGAGGGAATACTGCAAGAGCTAGGCTTGTTTAACTTTACTACAAGCTGAATCACAACTGAGAGGCTGAAGTATGTAATTTTCAAGTAGTGAAGGGCTGCCATGTAGCTGATGGAACAAATGTGTTTTCTGGTGCTCCAGATTATAGGACTTGAGCCAATGAGTACAAATTTCAATAAAATTAAACATTAACTAGAGCTTAATGGTAGAAGCTGTTTGGCAGTTGAATAGACTGACTAGAGAGGAACTGGAGTCTCTTTCATTAGAGTTTCTGACTTGAAATATGTCCTGCATTAGTAAAGGATTGACTAGACTAGATGACTTTTGATGTTCTTTTCAATCCTACGATTCTATTACAAGATTTAGAACCATGCTAACAGAACATGCTTGCTGCTGCAGGATAGAGGTGTATGTTTAATTTGCAATTAGCTATTGCAGTGATCAGTTGGAGCCATAGAATTAGAAATGGATGAGATCTCAGAGTCACCTATTATATCTCCTGCTCTGTGCAGGATCTGCAGTATAGAATTCAGTTAAAACATCATTGACAGCTGGTTATCCAGTCTCTGCTTAAATACCTTCAGCAGTGGAGTCTTTGCTACCTTATAAATCAGTCCTTTCTACTGTTGAATAGCTTGTGCCTTCATAGAGCTTCTCCCATTGTTAAGCTGACATCAGCTTCTCTGTCATTTCCACCCAACAGCTGTAGTCTCTCTGGAGCAATGGAGAATGCTCTTTTCCATCCTCTGCAGGTCATTCTTTCAAATATTGGAAGACTGCCTGCCTATCTCCCTTTAATCTCCTCTTCTCTAAGGCTTTGAATACCCAGTTTTTTCCCCTCATTCTACATCTGTGAGATGGGCAGCTATATAAAAATGATACATACATACATACATACGACTTCTCAGAAATCTTGCTCCTCCATCCGTTTATCCACAAGGCCTCCTTGCCCCAGCTCTGAGACAAACTGCTGACTATTTGTTGAGGAAACATCCTTACAATGGAGTCTCCATCCTGGCACCATACTACTGCTAGACAGGTTGAAGGTAGTTCAGGGTGAGCAGGCAGAGAAATAGTGTTTTTCTTAAAAAAAAAAAAGGAACAAAACCTCCTATGCAAACATTCAATGTCATATGGAAGAGTCATTTTTAGAGGGTTGTTGACCTGCTGTGTCCAGTTGGCCTGCTGCAGGACTGCCCTTCCCATTTTAACTTTAACTCAGGCTCTGTTCCTTCATCGCCATTCCTATTTTGGCTGTTGGAGAGAACAAATCTCACTCAGAAACTTTTTTTTCTTTTGCTGGAGTGGGGTGGTGAGGTGGCAGCAAGATAGTCAAGGAAATATCAACCAGGAAGGACCTTTCACAAGGTTATTACCACTGGAAAATGACCAATTACAGTGGCCAGGTGTACCAGTTCGATTTAAAAGGCAACCTTACATCTCTTGCCATTCCCATCTGCTCCTCCTTTTCATTTTGGAGACAGTCCCCCGCGTCTGTCTCAGTCCCCCACAATGCACAAGACCCTAAAGTTCTTTTGCCTCACTTCCAAATGTTTCTCCAGCTTTCCCCTTATTTCTGCCTTTCTTTAGCGCCACTCTCTGCCATTGCTCCCAACAGCAGCAGCTGCTGCCCTTGTTTAAGAGCAGGAATTCTGCTGGCCTCCAAATGCTGCCTATTGCAGAACAAGACAAGCCATGATCTCACCCAAAGCAACAAAATCTTATTGCACCATAGGTAAAGGTAAAGGTTCCCCCCCGCACATTTGTGCAGTCGTGTCCGACTCTAGGGGCCGGTGCTCATCTCCTCCGTTTGTTAGCCGAAGAGCCAGCGTTGTCCGAAGTTACCATCCCACCAAAGTGGTACCTACTAATCTACTTGCATTTGCATGCTTTCAAATTGCTAGGTTGGCAAGAGCTGGAGCTAGTGCAGGAGCTCACTCCGCACGCAGGGCTAGGGATTCAAACCTCCGAACCTGCGATAACAGGATAACAGTGCGAGAACAGGATAAGCCTGGCGTCTTACCCGCTGAGCCACCACGCCTCTTATTGCACCATACTGGCTAACAAATTTATCATGGTATAAATTTTTATGGACTGTAGTCTACTTCATCAGATGCTCATTATGATCTGAACATAAAAGTATTTATTGAATTTGCTATGGTTCTTTCAGACTCTAATGTTGGCTCCTTGTATGGATCAGATATGTAACTCCTTGTTATTTCTAGTCCTAATCACTGCTACATTTAGACAGAGTGTAATATCTCTAATATCTTGCAGCTTTTTCCAGAGAAGCTGCAAAAGAGTGAATACTGGCTTAATGATATAAATGTAAAGACATTATTCTATTTCACTGAGGTGTTTTTGACCTAGTTATAAATTAAGTCAATTGAAACTAGGAGATCTAATCCTATGGATTTATAATTTAATGCTTGGATTTAGGGTGGTATCAGTCATCTTAAATTCAAATATTTCAGCTGAATCTCTGTAATGGATCCAAGAAAAAAAAAGTTTCTCCACCAGAACTACAATACTTGCTTTGAGTTGCCATTCTTTTCAAAAAGATTGCTACTATTTGTCTGGCCCTTTGCATCTTACTGTTTCAACCAAAGGGGATGGGTTCAGCTAGCATATGATGTGCAAATGTCTACAGTGTATATCGCTGTTGTGTGTGTGTGGGGGGGTGTCAATGGAAGTCATCCTCTTGGAAAGAAAAGCTCCCAAGTAAATGTACAATGGCTTATGGCCTCTGAATGCCAGTCAAAAGCATAGCAACTCCCACCGTACTCCACGAGGCCTACTCAGAGGCTGTAAGTCTTACAAGGCTATCCTCCATGTCTATCTGCACCACCGGGGGCGAGGATGAGGCTGCTGGGGTTATTTTGAGGGATGCCCCTTGACTGAGTGTGGCTGCTGAAACTCAGCCTATTCGGGAGGGAAGCATTCCGGGTTCACTCGAGGAACCGTCTCCCACTCTGGAATAACTTTCTCCCACCTCTCCCCCCGCCTTCAGGAGCGCGGATCCAACCGCGCGGCCTTGCAGAAACGGGTCGCGCCTCCGCTACTGCTTCGGGTCGTATCGGGCAACTTCTGCATTAAGGGAGGACTAAAAGAAAAAACATGGCTTCCAGGGCCCTTTGTTCGCACAGAGCAGCGTGAGTGGCAAGAGAAAGGAGAGGCGGGGAAGCGGCAAGACAGACAGGGGAGAGGCGAGGCGTATAAACCGCTGCCAGGGTGTCTCAGCAGCCTGGCGGAGAACTCGGCTCAGCGATCCCCGTTGACCCCGCCTAGTGGTGCCCTCTCCAAGAGAGGTTGCTTAGCTACCGGCTCTGCTCCAAGCCAATGAGGGAAGAGGCCGCCGGCGGCAGTTTTCTCAAGTGTGTGAGGATTAATCCCTCAGCGCCCCAAGCCCTTCCTCCGCGGCGCTGTCCTTTGGAACGGGGCCTGCTCGTTCGTTCCAGGGAACGAAGCCTCGCGGTAGAAAACCCTTTCAGGGTTCTTCGGCGCGCGGAGGTGCTTGCTGCTCGCCCCCTCCCCTCCCCTCCCCTTCCCTTTTTAGCACCGCCGGTCCCAGTTCAGCGGGGAAATACGAATCCGTGGGCAGGTTGCTGCCGATTTCAGCCGAATAGAGCAGACCGCATGACCCAGCCTTGGTCATCTCAACAAGCTCATCCGCCGTTCGTGAAGGAAGGGAGGAAGGGAGGAAAGGGGACGAGAAAGAGGATGGAGGAGAAGGGCAGGCAGGCAAGGACAAGCATTGTATGTTTTCTTTTGACCACAGGGACAAAGAACAATCCATAAGGGAGCAAGATCAATTCAGTCCCTCCCTCAAATTATTGCTGCTACTGCTATTATTATTATTATTAGTAGTAGTATTGTATTATTATCTGGCTACTACCAATACTTGGTAGACGGATGGTATATAGAGATCTTTTTCCAGCTTTAGGAAGGTCGGCAACACTGCGTACAAAGAGAGGGAGGTGGGCTGTAGCTATGAAAAGAAGGGAGAAGATATCTACTAGCTCCGCTTAGGGATTGTGGAGTGGCATCCACACAAGCTTCCTTGCAATTAAGCCCAATAGATTTCATTGAGATTTACTTTCTGAGAAATACGCTTAGGCTTGCAGCCATAAAGGAAATAAGGGAGAAGGATTTCAAAAAGGTTTCAACACCCACAAATGTAATCTTTACTGCTGCTCTTCTTCCCACTCTGCATGCTGCAGAAAGCAAGAAAAAAATAAAATCTGATAGCATTTTGTTTTTGGTGCAGGTTTAGGACCTTAGACAGCTAAATAAAGCAGCCAGGCCCCATGGTTGGTCCTTAAAACTTCAAATAATAGAAGGAGGTGCATCTTCAAGAAATGCATTTTCAGCATTGCTATAATTTTGCAAAAATAAATGGAAATCCCTTCCTCTGTCCTCCCCTGTTCTCCTTAAAAACCAGGAGGCTTGGAAGTTCCTTGGGAAAAGAACTGCTGCTTTTTGACAAAGGCTGGGATGCGGCCAAGATCTTAGACCCTATTCCAGTATGCTATAGTTCTTTCAGATAAGTCAATAGTCCAGGGAGCAGGATGAAGCAGTTTTTATGTTGGGTGTGGAAATGGCTCATTCCTACATTATTGGGATCTGAATAGCAGGAGAAACTTTGAGCCAGAAATTATTGTTCATTGTAAGGCAACATTACAATCAGGAGCAATTTTGCAATTCAAAAGCATGGCATTCCATCTCTCTCTCTTCCTTCTTGGACCCAGATCCCACACCTGTTTATATGGCAGTAAACTCTAGTGAAATCATGGGAGCAGAAAGAGGCTTTTTGCCAAGTAATTTGTTTTAACCCCCCCCCCCAGTAGTGCTGTTCTTGCCCCCCTGCAGTCAGGCAAAAAAACAGAAATAGAGCCAAGGCAAGATTTATTTCCAATTGGTTTATGATTTTCCCATCTCAACATACACCACCACCACGACTCTAAAAATGTGGTCTTCCAGGCATGCCTTGTCTTCAGTCAAATGAAATAAAAATCTTTGTGCAAAAAATCTTGATCACGGTTTAATTACTAGAACACCAGACTTGATTTGCAAGCTTTGCCAATGGAATATTTGAAAATAAAGTTATCTCTATACCAGGACTATGTTGTGTTTATCTGTGTGTGAGAATAGTTCTGTTTCTCCCTCTTCTCCAGCCCCAGAAGGTTCATAACTTGCTTTCCCTTCATATGACTTCAGGGGGAAAAATAATGCAAAACATCTCAGATACTATTTGAAGTCAAGCCCATAAAACATGAAGCTGTGGATCACACCAGGACATCCTAGAAAGCTCTACCAAGTTACATTCCATATGCATGGTTTGATTTATAGGTGTTAAAAGTGAAATATGTCCTCCTATGAGGAACACAAAATAAATTAGACAGATGTCATTTATTTATCAATGCTGATAGCCAGGAATTTCCTGCAAGACTTTCTAGGGATTGTGTTCTTGTTCAAATTAGTGCTCACTGATCGTGCATATTATGGTTTTATAATTGCTTTGGGTGTGCGCATCTCCGAGAAAGCAAACTGATAGAAAGCAACTTTAGATCCAGAAGTGGTTAAAATATTTCTTCATTCGAAGCTGTTTATTCTGTCTTGTTTACAGATTTACAACACTTGGATAAAAGTGAGATTTAACAAAAGGGTACATATTCCATCTTCATCATTAACATGGTATATTAAAAAAAAAGAAAAGGAGTGAGGGGCAGTAACATGATTTTTTTATATACCGTCACCATCATTGTCCAGCCAGACACCAATGTAAGAGGGAAAAACCTCTTACGCAGAAAGAGCTGCAGGAGCTGCCATCAGGATGCACAGAAATGGAATGGTATTATTAGTCAAACTGAAAAGGGAGGTTTCACTCTGCCCCGTCCAAGGCATTTCAAAAGATCTGCATCCTAACTGAGCACTTTGGAAGGCAATAAGAAATGCTCCCTCTTGAAGGAATGGGTGTGTGTAGCTTCCAGCATGTACCTAGTGTCACTTTTACCTCGAGGAAAGCTTTATAAATCTGGGAAGAGATTAAATACAGCGTATAAATAAAGAGAGTGAGGGTGCCGGGAGGATGTTCGTGTTTCTTGTCCAGTTTAGGCTCCAGGCAGAAACATTTGTTTACACGAGGATTGCATCAATGCCTGCTACAAACAACTATATTAAATATTGATAGATCTAGTAATTTCCTATCTCAAAAGCCATTCAGATTTCTTTTCCCTACACCCTAGTACAGTCTTTCCTTTGTAGATACTTGATTGTCAATATTTCATTCAAAATTTGCCATCTCCTTTTCCTCCTTAATCAGCAAAAGTAAGTTCTGCTTTCTGATAAGGTGTACAAAATTGATTTATGGTTAGCATAAATAGCATATAAATAATACAATAATAATAATAATAATAATAATAACAACAACTGAAAGGGATACTTCTTAGCTTGAATTACTGTGGAAATACTAAATGACACCAATAATATTATATTGTTTCTAATCATCTATTTGAAGGTTTTGGCTATTTCACGTTAAAACAACAAGACAAAATGGTCTGTGCATTAGATAGTAAGGATGCCATTTGAGACACTCATACCTGGAAGTAATCTCCATTATACTCAATGGGGCTTACCTCTGAGTAGACAAATATGGAACTGCATTGTAATTTAATAGTTTCTTAGAGGGTTTATGGATGTCAAAGATGGCCAAAACCCAAATTGCCAGAGGAGAGGGTAATTTTAAATGAGATGCACTCCCACCCTAAATATCTTTTCAACATTTTAAAAGTAAAAGGATACCAAACAATCATGAAATAAATTAACATGTTGTATTTTTATGTTTTAAAAATGTAACGGCTATTTGTGATAATGCTTCAATTTTGTATTAATCTATGACTTGACTTACAATTTGCTTAATCCTTACATAAACTACAAACACCAGCCACTGTTACAACTGTTCAAAACTACTCTTTCTATTTCAGACCAAATATACTAAATAGGTGAAAATGTATAGTCATCAAAGACCTGAATTAAACTTCCAAAGTTAGGGAGAAGGGAGTGAAGAAATTCTACAAATATCCACATAAATACATTGAAGGCCAAGATTAAATAATGAGTATTTTTTAAAAAAGTTATTAAAATAATAAATACATCTTATTTAAGTCCAAAGCAATTGTTCACATTGCTGAAGGATCCTATAAATTAACATCTCTGAAATAAGCCCCCCATTTTGGTCCCAACTGTTTTAAACTCCTCATCAGGACTCACGTTATGCTAATACTAACAAATTTCTACAACTTACCTTCCAGTACATCATTACCAATTAATATTCCCTTGTGGGAATTTTTTAAAAAGATATTGCACTGTCATGCTTTAAAACTTTTTTTTTAATTTAAAAAGAAAGGAAAACAAAGAAAACCATAGAGTTTAGGAGTTGTCAATGAAATAAACAAGTTAATTTAGCTGTTACTGGACACACACGCACACACACAACCCACTAACACTCAGGATTCTGAAAATAATTATCAGGAAAAAGTGAGGTAATTGAAACGTGAGGATCTTTCTTTCTCCCTCCCTCCCTCCCTCCCTCCCTCCCTCCCTCCCTCCCTTTCTCTCCCTTTCTCTCCATATGTTCCAGTCTACTACAGATGTGTTAGTTTGGGGGCTTCCTGAATCCTTCCCTGAGATGTGTGATGAGAAGTGAGATCTGTGTAGGTGGGGTGGGGGTCACAAGGTCCATGGTGGTGGTTGCCGGGGATCTGAGCAGCGCAGCTGTAGTCCACGCTCGCAGAGGAAGGGTGAGAGAGATGGCTGATATTGAACATCGGGCCGGAGGCTGGCATGGAATCCACGAAGTTCCCTCCAATGTAGACGGGGCTGCCCTGCAAACTGGGGTTGGCAAAGCCACCGCTGTTGCTTTGCATGGTGTGGTGGTCGTACTCAGCTCCTGGGTATCTTTTCTGCTGGGGCAAACAGCTGCTGAGCGGGGCTGTATAGGCAGCCAGGCCATACAGATTTTGTTGCGACTTGGCAAAGGAGGTTGGCGACGGGGCGGTGTCGTAGCTCAGGCTCCCAACGGTGGGCAGCTGGCTGGTGTAGCCAACGTGACTGGGACCACTGAGGGGTGGACTTCGGTCTGGAGACTGGCCGACCGGGGAGTGTATAATCCCTTTGGCTTTCTGGTCCTTTTTGTACTTCATCCTACGGTTCTGAAACCAGATCTTGATCTGACGCTCAGTCAGGTTGAGGAGGTTGGCCATCTCGACGCGGCGCGGACGGCAGAGATACCGGTTGAAGTGGAATTCTTTCTCCAGCTCCACCAGCTGAGCGCTGGTATAGGCAGTGCGGACTCTCTTGGATGCCGGGCCAGGAGGGCTCTTGTCTTCGCAATTCTCTCCTGTCGAAAAGAAAGAAAAGACTTGGGTTGGTGGGCTGCTTGAGTTACCCCACTGGGTGGCACCCACCGCGCAGAGTGCCCTGGCAGATACAGGCAGAGGGTGTTGCAGAATGGGGAGCATGGAGACCCTTTGGCATTCTGAAGCTGCAGCAGCGGACTGCACGCCAATTTGAAAAATGTGCCTGAACCACCCTGAATGCCCGGTTCCAACCCAGCCATTCACACAGCACTCTGAACCGACACCATTCAGTTATTCTCAGAGTGCTCCCTAGGGTAGATGATCAGTTCAGGACACCAGCAGCGCATCCACCACGGTTTTAGCAGGGCTGTATTCTCCTCCCTCAATTCTTGCCCTCCTCCCCTCCCCTCCTTTCCAATCTGGCTTTCACAGTAAATTCAAAAGAGCCGAGTGAAGTGAGTGAAGTGAGCGAAGGCCCCTGCCTCATATTCAGGGAAAGCAAAGTGTGTGCCAAGGGACACCTCCTCCAACAAAGCCTTAGGCCACTTTGGTCTTTCTCTTCTCACCAGCCCTACCACCGAAGTTCTCAGCCCTCCGCCCCATCTCGCCCACCTCTGTTCCACACAGTGGGTAGCAGGAAGCTAGGTTCGATCTCTATACCTATTAGGACAGCAAGTGATTGAAGCTCAATGCTGGGGGGGGGGCGAGGGGGGCCTCAAAGGGATTGGAAAGTTCCAGTTCCTGGCAGGAGAGCTGTAAATCATCTAAATTAATTGGAGAAATCGATTGATCCCCTGACAAAACCCAGGAAGGTCCTATCGAAGGGATCCAAACCAGGACAGGGCCCAGGCCTCCAAACTCTGAAGACAATGGAGCAGCGGCTGCTAACAAGAGAGCCTTGTCTTGATTATCTCTGAGATAGTACTCTAACTACTAGGAGGGCTGCCAAGCTGGGGGTTCCCATGGGAAAAGCTCAGAAATACCCAGGTTTTCTGCTCTCCCTCTCTTCCCCACCCAACTGAGCAGCCATTTCAAAATCAGAAAGAGAGCCAGCCATCAGGATCTGGATCTGCCACTGCTCCTCCTCTCTCTCTGCATGTCAGACAATTTTGAGTAAGGGGAGGAATGTGGGGGCCACCAAGCGGAAGTCCTAGCATTTCCTCCCACTGGATTAGAAAATTATGTCATGTCAGCAGTGTGGTTTCAGAGGAGAAAAAAGGCCACACCCAGTTGGGGACATACAGTCTCATCTCTCATTTCACCCATCCACTTTGGAATTTAGGCACCTCAGATGATTCCTTAGGTTGTCTGTAAAAGGGCAAAACCAACAGGGAGGGACGATGTCCTAGAGACAGATAGAAACTAGGCCAGCCCTGCCATTAGGCTGAGCAAGGCAACTGCCCCAGGCTGCAGGTCTACCGGTATCAAAAAAGGGCAGTGGTTTATTATTTATTTTGTAATGAGGCAGTATGGAGAAGAACTTGAGGGATTTCTGTTTCCTATGCCATAATTAGTTGCCTAAGTTTGGGTTCAACACACCACCACTTGGACAGAGATTGGGCAAGTATAATTTGCTCCTTGGCTTCACTTGCCATACTATATTTCAAACCAGCCCTTGCTATAAAGCTTAACTGTTATTTTTAAAAAGAAGCTTTAATCAGCATGCTTAATATTTAGTCCAGAGCCATGAAGTGCTAGAATAAGGGGTCTCTGAAAAGGAAAAGATGTATTTTAAAATAAAGAACATCTGGCAACTACTTTGAAAAATACCTTGAGCTACTCAACTTTGAAATAACACGGAGAGTGAGCTCCTCAAATATCTTATTTCTTTTCCGTTTAATTTACAAACACAGCCAAGTAGAAACTAAATCCCATAGGTTTATATAGGACATTTTCAGGTACACATTTTTACAGGAAGAGTGGCATTGATTTTAACATAATTTATAAAGTAATAAAGTTTGGTTTCAGTAGGGAACTTCTGGTGAGGAATTCTGAATGGTCAGATGTAGAGGAGGAATACATTTAAAACAGGGAGGGGAGGAGTTGATGTTACAAGTTGTGCTAAGTCTACAAGATGTCTCCAACCAGCTTTGTGGTTGGGACAGACTGCTAAGCTTCAAAACTTGGGTTGTGACACCACAAATCTTTCCACCAAGACCCTTCAACCTTCAGCTGGGGGCAGAATCTTGAATCCTGCCTATTGAACTTTAAATGTTGAATTACTTTAGGGCTGCCTTTCCCCAAACTAGTGCCCTTAAAATGTGTAAGATTACAATTCCCATCGTGCCCAACTAGCCCCACCAAAAAGCATCAAGTGTGGAAGGGGAAATTATGGCTACAGCTGGCTGTTACAAGATGTGGCTATGGCTGTTAGGTCAACAAATGGCTCTAAAAGGGCAGTAAAGGAATTAATTATGGTTATGTAGTTATGTATTTGCTTTTATGACGTTCTTCCTCTCTGATGGAAGAAATGGCTGTCAATAGCCACGACTAAACGGGATCTGTTTCAGAGGCAGATTGCTAGGGCATGCCAATCACTGGGGGCTTTCCCTGGGTATCGGATTAGCAGCCGTGGGTGGATGTGGATGGACTTTGGGTCTGCCGTAGCAGGGGCTCTCGTGTTTGAATGACTTTCATGTGACATCATCCTCTCTGATGGAGCCGATGGAGAAGAACCTCGCCCTCGGTAGGTGCCCAGATGAGCGAGCTGGATACCTGCGGGCGCGCCGTTGTTTTTCTGCTTGGAGTTCTGCCGCGATTCCTTCATCCAGGGGAAGATCTGCTTGCTAATCGTGGCCGGGGAGCCGCCGGAAGAATTGGGCCCGCTTTTGCCTTTCTTGACGGACCCCGCGTGGGCGGCGTTGTTGGGCGGGGAGGGAGAGGGCAGCGTAGGGGGCGGCGGTTGCTGTTGCTGAGCAGGCAGTGGCGGCTGCTGGTCGCCCAGGCCAGGCGGCGGCTGCGGGGCTGCCTGGCTTCCTCCGCCTGTGCGCATGCAGCTGCCGCCGAGCTCCGAGCTCTTGTGGGCCGGGGGCGCTCGAATGGGGGCGGCGCTTTGGAGGGAGCAAGCCGATCCAGGGTAGTCATTCTCCAGAGCGGGCTGGGCGTAGGACTGGGGTGGGCCGGTGGTGTAGCCGTAGGCATCCGTTTTGCCATAACTGCCGCCGCCGCCGCCGTAACCCCCGAAGAGCGTCGAGTTATCGTAGTAGGCGGTTTTCTGCATTTTGGGCTCTGCGGTCGCCAAAGCCTCGGGCGCCTGCTCAAACAACATTGACCGCCGCCGCCCCGTCGCGCGGCCTTTGCTTCCTCACGCCTTGGGCTCCGCCAGTCGCTGCCCGCGAAACCACCTGGAGGACAGAAGGGAGATGGAGACGAGACGTCAATTGAGGCGGGAGAGCGCACGCGTCTGAAGGCAAGACTGGTGCGCGTCCTCAGTTTCCTCAGACATGGTGTTGCTCTACTTTGCAGTTATGCACGACGAGACCCTGTCGCTCTCTCGTCCCACCTCGTCTACCTTAATCCAGACACCCAGAGGCAGGCCGGTATAATATTGACCCAACCCGGCACTGAAGCAGGTTTGCCGTGGTCTCTATGGTCCGACTCTTACTGGGACAGCTGCATAAGCCCAAGGGCCTCCTGGCTAACCCAGCTGAGAGAGTCAAGGCCTAGATGCATACAGGTACTTCTAATGGGCTTTTGGGGCCGATCCACATATTCTCGCCTTCTCTCAAGCATAGGTATACATTTAAAGCCTATTCTTCCTCGGATACATTAAAGTGTAAGATAAATACGGTTCCTGTTGTTCCAGCTGCATTTTGGCAGTTGGACTAGTCCCCAAAGGTTCCCCTTCCTTCACAGATAGCACAACTATCTATCGACCAGAGACCCAGTTTCAGAAGAAAGCTCTGTTGGCATCTTTTTAAAGCGTGTCTGTGCAGCCAAGAACACCTGTTTGTCTACAAATACCTCATCACAGGTACAGAGAGAGCTGCAGCTGTGTTGAACTACAAGCCCCGTCGTCGTGTTGGCTTGTACTGGCCACCACGCTAGCTGGTGACTCCGGGAGCCGCATTGCAACCTCTCCAGGACACCCGTTTGGAAAGACTGCTCTGGAGAATGATTTGTTAGCTATTAGAGCAGTTTTGTGGCACACCCTACCCGCCCAGTGCTTTTAGCACAACCTGGCAAGGACAAGCATGGGCGCCAACAGCGGAATCCCATTAGTTCAGTTTCTTCCCTAATCCTCACAGACCTTCAATAGTCCAGCCTAACACTTGACTTATCTGCCCCTCCACAGGAAGGAAGTCCCTGTCATTTAGGGGTGGCTTCTGCTGGTTTCTGTGCTCCATGCTTGCATGCTCACCCTTGAACGCACACACTCATACAGTAGGTGGCCATCCAGGCATTTCACACATTTCATCATTGGCCTCACTTGCCAGCAGCCAACTTTCTTTCTCCCTCCGTTTTTTTCTCTCCTGCTGAAGCAGATATTCGGCAGTCATCTATTCATAGATTACTGTACATCCCCACCCTAAACAAACTGACATGGCCACAAATGCCATTGAAATCAACCGCTTCTCTTCCCAGTATGAATATTGAGAATCAGGATATGCAGAGAGTAGTCCTGACTCCTTCAAGGTCTGAGCCTTATACTCTTGCGCTTCCATTCAGATAGAGGTGTGCTTCTATAAAATCCAAGAAAGTAAGAATATAAACTTAAGCTAAGCAATCTCAGGCAAGCAAAAAGGCACAAATGTTTCCATACAATATTTTGGATGATACTTTCTTTTGTCTAAACTGGTACCTTCCAGAGGTCCTAATCTAGAATACTTAACATCCCAGAGCCATGTTTGCTGGGAGAAAATAAGAATTACAATCTTACACTCTTGGAGAATGCCAGTCCCGAAAGGCTGACCTAAGCTAATGAGGAGTGAAATATTCCTCAGTGCTTTCCTGGAAAGGGATATATTTGAAGAACAACATTTTGGGACTTGATATTAGCATTATTTGTTCTCAGAGAGGGGCCAGATCAGGAATGGTCAAATTGGGCAGTTAGGGGGGGGGCAATTTTGATATAATTCTCATGAATAAAAATCTAGGGTAAAGTTTACTGGCCACCACCTCTTAGGCAACCTGCAGCACCCCCAAATTTTTATAATAATCTTTGATACAGGCTATTTCAGTACAGTACATCAAAGCTTGATCTTTTTCCCCCCAAATCACCAAGATGGCATCACCTCTTATCAGTCTGAAGCAACAAAAAGGAAAATAAGGGCAACAATAGAATCAGAGGGAAACAAGCTGCTTTAAATACAGTACTTAATATCATTTGGTCTAGTGGTTAAGGCAAGGGGCTAGAAACCAGGAGTCTGTGAGTTCCAGTCCCGCCTGAGGCATGAAAGCCGGCTGGGTGACCTTGTGCCAGTCCCTCTCTCTGAGCCCAGTTCACCTCACAGGGTTATTTTTGTGGGGAAAATAGGAGGAGGAAGGAGTATTAGGTATGTTCGCTGCCTTGAGTTATTTATAAAAAATAATAATAAAGGCAGAATAGAAAATAAAAATAAATAAATAAATAAATAAAATGAGATGATAGCTTATAAAAATCAATCTTCTGGGGAAGCCCCAAGGACACTCTCACCCAGGATCCCCCAAAAGACAACCACTGCCTGCTCTAAAGAGCACTTAATTATTTGCTTACTTTAAAAGGTGGTAGACTTTTGGCAAAGAAATTTATTTATTTATTTATTTATTTATTATTTTTATTTATTTATTTTCTGTCCCGCCTTTATTATTTTTATAAATAACTCAAGGCAGCGAACATACCTAATACTCCTTCCTCCTGCTCTTTTCCCCACAACAACAACAGGAACCCTGTGAGGTGAGTTGGGCTGAGAGAGAGGGACTGGCCCAAGGTCACCCAGCCGGCTTTCATGCCTCAGGTGGGACTAGAACTCTCGGTCTCCTGGTTTCCCGTTGCCTTAACCACTGAGAGTTGTTGCCATTTAATCTGTCTTGTTAAACAACAATCTGCTATTAAAACAGAAATGTTGATTCAAACTTTGTCTTTCTTTCATTCTATAGTTCCACAACACATTCTTATTGCTTCTGTGTGGATTATTTTTAATTGCTTTTAAGAAATGTAAAGTCTTCTCTACCTTGTTCTATTCAAGTATATCGGTATCCTCAGTGCTTGACTGCTATGCCATTTTGGTATAAATATTAACCAACCTTTTTTGTTGTTGCATTTTCTCTTTCTCCCCCTCCCTCTTGTTTTGTTTTTCCCCCCAAGTTGCGCATGCGCACTTTAATAGCCAAGAGTGACATGATGGATTGAACCAGAACTGGAACCTGAAAAACCAGAGAAAAGTCGATCTGTATTGTAAATCCTGACTCTTAGTGTTTTGTTTTGCTTTTCCTGGGAAGAGTTCTAAGAAGTTAAAGTGTAACTAAGAGCATTCAATAACTTTCATTTGCAATCTAAAGAAGAAATACCTATGTCAGCTACCTTCTTTTCTGTTTCAGACATATTTCAGCAGAGGTTCCTGGTGGGGTATTTTGACTTAAAAGCTAAATAAGCTACAGGAGATTATTTTCAGAGTGCACTTTTCAGTGAGAATCTTCTGTGGGTTTATTGCCATGCAGAAAAACACATTTTTGTTTCAGAAACAAAGAATTGCTCATATTAAAAAAAAGTTGTTTTTTTCAAAATACTAGTAATGTACTGTGTATTGTTATTTCTGTACTCATTTCTGAGTATAAACATGTATTTTATAGGTACCCCTCAATGCTGGGAAGAAACATTATGATTTCCTTTCTCAGTGTTGATGTGTGTCTCCATATCTCTTTAGCTCTACATGGGCCAATGCTTTTATTTATAGATAGATAGAATATTATGGATTTAGCTTTATATTTCTACTCATCCAGAAGGCTCACTGGTTAACCTGGGACCATAAGTCTATCTGAACAGAAGTTATCTAATAGAGGTCTTTGGAGAAAATCAGAAATCAGACTAAGTACACTAATAAATAGATAGGTAAATGCATGTTAATTGATATTGGAAAGCTTGGTATCAGATGCACAAGGCATTTACATACAAGTCAAATCCATGAACTTATTTTTAAGCAAAGCATTCAAGACTGAGTCTTCCAAAGTATATTTGCTAAGTGCCCAATTTTCTAAGAAGAGAAATGGCATTAACAATCTAGAAAAACTGGTAAATATTTTAGAAACCAGACTTATTGTTTCCAATTTAATGTAGTTCTAAATAAGCACCAAGCCGTTCAGTGTTATGCCTTGTTTATTTAGAAGGGCTACTGAGCTCAATGGAATAGATCCATGGCTAAAGTGTAGGTAAGATTGCACCACAGGGATCATAACTATAACGTTTCCCATTCCTGATGCTATAAAGTTCTGTTTCTCCAGCCAGTGGCCCTAATATAGTTACACATAATCTCATTAAGTGCTGAACACATAAGCCATTGAACCTAAAACATATTTCCATTGTTTTCACTTTGAATCACCATTTGAAACCACTGGACTTTGGGGTCTCCAAATAAACTCAAGAATTGTTGCTGTTCAAATTAAAGCGGGGAGGCTGATTACATTATTGTGATTGTTTACATTTTTATTTTCAAATAACACAGTTAGAATCACAGATTCCCGGCATTTAAACTTTTAAACACATTTAAATGTGGTGCACAGAGACCACAAAAAAGGAGGTACTAATTCTTCTGAAGCTTTTGTACTTCTGTAGCTGGTTCCTGGTAAAGATACTGTTATCTTTCATTTCACATTACAAAAAACTGTTCAGGTATCACTTGGGGACACCATAGCTGTGACTAACGTAATGCAAAATATTTATCATTAAAATATTCTAAATTAACTGTATTTTCCCATCTTTATCATACAAAACATTTTAGCTGCCTGGCAAATGTTCACAGTGCATTTTAAACAGAGGTCAGGAACATCTTTACTTAAATTGTGATATGTTTCACAAGTTCCTTTAAAGTATTTTAACTAAAAAAAGCATTTAAAATAAATGTAAATAAACTATAGAAAGAGAAAACGGGAAGTATTTCAAGACTCTAGAAGCTATACACATGTATACACCCTTAAACAGATAAAATACTGTGGAATTTTCAGAAGAAAAATGGGATATAAATGTACTAAATAAATGAAAAACAAGCTTCCAGAATATTATTTATAAGTTGAAGCAAAACCAAGAAAAACGTTTGGCTTCAAGTTTTTTAAACCTACAATGGCATGAATGTTGGTGAACTAAAGTTCATTTTATCACATATTTTATCTTTATTGGCAGATATACTTATTTAGATACACATTCTCAAGAGAGAGAGGAAATATAAAGTGGGGCCCAAGTTAAAAAGCAAAATGAAATAAAGTAGAAATTGACCTAGAGGATGTCCAGGATTTCCTTCCATTGATGTGTGCATTAATAGTTTTTAAGGATACATTTATTCACAAATAATCATTCATAATCATAAAGTCCACCTTTCAGCCCTTTACAACCTCACTAGCTCATTGGGGTTTTTGTTTATTCTGAATCAGCACATGACTTGGTGCCTCCTGGTTCATTCACTAAAACCAGGTTTTCCCAAACAACCCACAAGTTCTTCAGAGAGAATATTACAGCAAACTGAGAAGCCTGCTTTCTTTCTTTCTTTCTTTCTTTCTTTCTTTCTTTCTTTCTTTCTTTCTTTCTTTCTTTCTCTTTCTTTCACATACCAACTGCTTGTGAACTCTGCTTGAACCTAAAAAGGAGGCAGAGGGCCATAAATCACATGGACAATGCTCTACTGTTTGGGGGCTCATCTTTTAGATCTCACACAGACACAGAGGCGTGCACGCGCGCACACACAGACCCCCCCCCTCCTTTCTTTCCTTTCCTTTCCCTTCTTCCTAACACATTTTGGCTTTACAAGGCTGCCCTACGCTGAAAGCTCCTTTATCATTTAGTTTTTAGGCGACGCGAAAGTTCGAGGATCCATGCGGTGGCTTGTCCCCAACTCTTTCCGTAGGGTGGGAGGCCGTGGAGAAGTCCCAGTCTACCCAGGATCCTGCTTCGAAAGTCCTGGCCAAGCCTCTCCAGAGGTTAACCTAGGCTGAACCTCAGTGCCCTTCGGCAGATCCCTTTGTCCCCTCACCCTTCTTCTCCATCTCAGCCCTGGAAATCAAAGGGCACCAGAAGAAGCGGAGGCTCTCCCCCCTCTCGGCCTCCTCCTCCTTCTCCCTGGCGGACCCCAAGGTACCACGTGCCACGGGGGAACCCCGAGCTACGCCGGGCTCCTGGCAACTGCCCGGCGCTCACAAACTGCTTTCGATCCGGTGCCTGGCCAACGCATTCATACCAACCCAGTCCTCGACTAATGCGTCCCACTGCACTTAATTCTGCTGGGGATCAATATCTAATATGATACCGAATAAATAAAAGGCACTAAGAGAGGCCGGAGGAGTGGTTATTAAGCAGCCGAGTTCTCGCAGCGCATATCAATGCACCTGTCACGGCGGCGTGTAGCAAAATTTATGAGTGTTGGCGCTGGGCAGTAAACGCTTCAGTAAGAAATGGAAAGCGGAGAAAGGAGAAGCAGGAGAAGCGGCAACAACAGCTGCGTAGGAGGGGGAAGGCCGGCCATAGAAAGAAAGCTCCCCCCCCCCCCACGCCGCCAAAAGTGCCTGCGAGGCGGAGAATCTGTATATAAAAGGCCGCCGCGCCGGTCTTTTTTGGCAGTACCCTTGCTTCGGAGGTGAAGAGACTGTTTTTCGCCTACAGGGAGCCCTGCCGCGTATTTCAGCCCGAAATATGCCCTTTTTTCCGGGTGGGGAGGACTTTCCGGGCCTTCGCTGGAATACCGGCCTGCGGAGCGACTTGCAGCGCCCGCCGGGAAGAAAAAGCCGCGTTTCTTCTGGGGGGAGGAACGGGTGACGGATGGAAATGGACCGTGGCGGCCCAAGTCGATCACCGCCGCCCCGCATCATTGGGGCTTCCTATTGCTCTGCGGTTGGAGGAGCCCTGTAGCCATCCAAAATCTGCTTCGCCTTTTTCTCTCGGCCCGCCTGCCTCTTTCCGCTAACTCGCAGTTTGCAACGCAGTTAGGCTGTTAGGACCCTTCCAGATTTGATCCGAATCCAGCATTTGTAAGCCCACTTGGTCTGGTGGCAGGCCTTGGAAGTTCCCTCTCCAGTCTCCCAAACGGGGAGACGGGGCTTGAAGTGGCTGAACTAGTGCCGCGGTGACGGATTTCTTTTAGCGTCTGGCCCGATCAGGATGGAGGTTTAGAGCGGAGGAAGAAATTTTGTGAGATCGACTCGGATCATTGTGATATGGGCCCATTAAAGACTTTCCCCATCCCTTAAAAAAAAAGAGTAAATAATGATCTAGTGAAGCCTGCGATAGATATAAATGCTACTGGGGGCCAGGGGAGATAACGTTTATGGTAGTAATAACCTTTTATCTGTGTGCTCCAAGTACATTTTTAAGGCCGTTGTATATCAACTTTTTTATGAATAGTCAGGTACTTTACATTACATTATGTGTATTAAGGTTCCTGAGGGAGCAACAGGGAGTATTTTTTGTTCGTTTCTTTTCTTTTCCGACCTCTTCTATTGAAAACCACATCTGTTGGTAAAAACCCACGTGGAGGAGAGAGACAATGTGCAGAGAACCATTGGGGTTTTTTTTTTTAAAAAAAATTGTAGACAAACTCACCCCTTTCACGTTTTTTCTTGAATTTTATCTGCAACGCTGTGGGGACAGTCTTGTGATTCCCAAAGCAACGAGATGCACCTGGAACAAAGGGGCACATTCAGTGGATGCATTTTTATCTCTCCCCCCACCCCACCCCACCCCACCCGCAGTTTTGAACCACTGACTTCATAAATAATGTATCTATGAGGCAGAGCTATTTCTCTCACAGGGCTCTAATACAATGGGTCTTATTCTTAGATTCACAGGCCTGGAAGAGCAGCCTCCTTTGATTTACTCTCTATCAGGAACATATATCTGAATTTGGTTTTTTTTAAAGGTAATTAATATTTGTGAACGATTATACTCCAAACACTAGAACAATTGTATTATCAGATATACACGCAGGAACATCCCCTCCTAATATTTAACCATTTAAAGAGACAAGTAATTGCAAAAGTATTCTGGGATATAAATTGTGGTTCTAATCTCAATCTCTCTCTCTCTCTGGCACACAAGGGAGATATAACATTTTTAAGCAGAACATTTGCAATGAGGGTGATCCTTTCTTGCTCTTGTTTGTGTTTGTGTAGGGGTGTATGTGTGTGTAAAGAAATACTGAAGTTCGAGTTGGGGTGAGTAGTAACTTTTTAGCCCGGAGAAAGCAGAGGGGTTGATTGAACCTAACCTTGTGCCCCGCAGTAGGGCCCTGTTTGTGGCGTTTTAAGGCGAGCAGATTTAGACTCAATGCACAGAATTGCACCCAGAAGACCTAACCCGTTGCAAGACACACACACACACACACACACACACACACAAATAATTCAGTGGCTCCTATGTTAAGTGTCTCAAGGCTGGCTAGAGTTTATCACGCCCAAGAAAAGTCCAGCTATCAGACTCCCCGTCCAGTCTTTTAGCCCGTTCTTGTTTGGATTTCACATGAAGGGTGTGCTATGCAGAGCTTAGGCAGGCATTTGCTTTATTTTAATTGAAGGGAATATCAACTTTAACCCCCCACGCACCGAAAATCATTCCCACGCTGCTCCTCTGGCCGTTTGTACCCCTAACTCTGCCCCCCCCCCAACTTGGAGGACGTTAATAGAACTACTGAGGGGCGGGCGGGGGCCTCCCCCACAATGAAGCCTGAGTCATTAGAAAGAGACCACCTCACCAGCCTAAGCCTTTGAAATGACCTTTGGCTGGTATAGCAATAACTCACCGCTCAATGAAGAACCAGCTTCGGAACCCCCTCCAAGACCGGCCCCGAAGCCAGCTCCCAATTTCTTCTCTTAGCCTGAGCGAAGGCCAGCTGTGAGGCAGCCGCCTTCCTCCCCGCTCTCCAGCCACCTTCAATTTGTGGGATTTGGGGAAAGCCGAGCTGACTGGCCGCCCCCGATGCTGCAACCTGGATCCCAGGTCCTCCAAGGCCTGGCCCAGCCGGTTTCTTAGAGCATGTATTCACGGGGGAGGACAGCGTCAATTTAAGGGCTTTTATTTATTTTTCTCCCTCACCCCCACCCCCCGCCAAACCCGGAGTTCATTAGGAATAGGTGCTGTGTACAGTGGCAGCGTAAGGCTTAACCTGGGGCGTGGGGGTGGGGGGGAGAAAAACTAGCGGCGGTGGCGGCAAAGGGAGGGAACTTCATAGAAGCGTCTAGCGGAAGGGTCATTATTTGCCAAAGCTCGCGGTTGATTAACGTGGTAAGTTTTCATTTTGTGCCTAATTAATTATCGACTTCTGAATTCTTCTGCAGAAACAAACACGACCCGGCAGGGAAAATCTGCTTGGAAACGTGGCCTTGCCCAGATAGTGAGAAAGAAACGGAATCATCTGCAGCCGGGGGGCAGCATTTTGCCCCGGTCGTTTCCAGCCGGCTGGGGAGGGACCCGTCCTTGAAGAGGAAAGGAGGCTCCGTCCGGCTGTCCTTGGTCCTCGAGTCCTGCACTCCTTCCTCCTCCTCCTCCTCCTGCTGCGCATCCCGATCGGAAGCCCTCAACCTGCGCTCTTCTCAGTTCAGGATCTGTACTGAGATCGCAGCAGGGTCGACCTCGGATGGGGCTGCAGGCCCACGGCTCGGAACCGAAGGACAGTCGAAGGAAGGAAGGAAGGAAGGAAGGAAGGAAGGAAGGAAGGAAGGAAGGAAGGAAGGAAGGAAGGAAGAAATTTTAGGTGAAGTTCCCTGCCAGAGGGTTCCCTGTCGCGTAACGAAATGAAATGCCGCTTGCCTTAATTGGATTCAGATGACTAACTTGTCAGGCCCGCGGCTTGGAGGCCTGAGAGCTAAAGGAAAAGGGAGGGGGCGGAGAGGGGGGTATTCGAGGCTGCTGGAGTTTCTGAACGAGGCCGATCCGAAACAGGGACTTGAGTCCACTATTTTTTAATGCTTTCCTATTGCTTGGCAACAGTGTTAAAGATCCCCCTAGTATGTATATAAAATCAAGGAAAGCTGGTTATCAATATCTTGAAGTTCGGGCAAACTTTAGATTCCCTGCAGAAACCAATTATTTTCCTGCCCATTGAATTCAGTGGGACTTAACCTCTTAGTAAATGTGTCTAGGATCAGACTTCTTGGCCAGGACCGTCCTCAGAACAGTGACTTGGTCATAACTTTAAATTTAGTTCCACTTACAAGAAAAACACAGTCTGGCTTCAATAACGTAGGTATAGTAGGAACAGTAGTCAGTTCTATTGAAAGCATCTATATTCAGTCCAAGGAAGGGTGTTCAAAATCTGGGAAGTTTTAATGCCCTTTACTGTAAACAGATTTAATCATGGAGTAGAAGCGAAAACGGGGTAATAATAACATTTTAAATACGCTTTTTGCGAATGATTTAATTGTTAGCCACAATCCAGCAGAAAAGGAGGGACCTCTGTTTGCCATCCTAAGGAAACCTTGTTAGCGAGTCCCATTGAGCTCAGCGGGGCTTGCCTGCGAGTAGGCACGCAAAAGAGCAGGCTGTCCAGCTCATTAGAATCGGTGGGAGCAGGTACGCCTCACCCTCCCAGATTGTGATTCCTCTGATGAAATGGTCAAAGACACGAAGATTCATGGACTTTTCAACCGCTGGTATTTACACACCCATCAATATAGGGTGGAATGATGAGACCGCGCGCTTTATCAGCATTTGGTTGTTTATTGTTGGGGGGGGGGGAGTAACTGAAAGAAACATGGCAGAGTAAACCAAACACGCAAAGGAAAGGAACCGGGAAGCCACTGCTTTTTAGAAAGAGTCAGCCCTTCCGAAGCAATAAATAGGCAGTGGCATCATTTCCACCCGGTGTTTTCAAATATAACTCCATAACTTGATCTTGGGATCCTGTGAGCCCGACTATCCGAAGCAAAGATAGGTCTGTCTTTACCCCTTTTCTCTTTCAGTTAAGCCAAATCCTGGTGTCCCCCCCCCCGCCAAGCTATCCAACCCCCAAGTTATTTGGGAGAGAAATGGCCATTTAGAAAAACGTTGAGTTTCCAGCAAGGACACCAGTCCCAGTTTAAATAAGGTGCCCCGACAGACATTCGCCATTCCGCAGTTCCTTGCTGCATTCTAGTCCGAGGGGAGCTCCGGAGGAATTAATGCTCATGAAAAGTCATGCAATTGCTTACCTGGATCCTCGCTTATCCTAAAACTCTCCTTCTGGGTTAAAATCTGGAGGTTGACCGTTTTGAGAATATATCCTTCCTCCTTTGTTCTGGAGACAATACGCTCCTAAACCTGATCTTGCGGGTTTGCCCAGGCATTTCCATAGACCAGTATTCCCGGTAGAATAAAAACCACTGCTGGAGCTCCAATAAAAGAGAGCGAATGGACCCTGGCTTTGCTGGCTTTCATAATAGCAATTATATACTTATATACTTTTTTTAAAAAAAATTCAGGAACAAGCCCACGGAATAAAAAAAAACATGCCAGTTTATCGTTTTGTTTTGTTTGTAAATAATAAGCGATGAGGCTTATTATATGAGAATATATATATATATATATATATATATATATTATATATATATATATATATATATATATATATATATATATATATATTATATATATATATATATATATATATAATCCCACACCGGAGGAAGCCTTGTATAATAAGAAATACAGGCGCTGCCTTAAAATACGAGCATATTTGTTCACGTGATCCTGAGAGTGGAGATGGTGTTGATTAAGGCAGAAACTTCCACTCGGCTTGTCCTCAGTGATCCAGCCCCGAGATCCTCCAGATGGGGGTCTGCGCCATTCAGGCAGGTTGAGCCCACTGGGTCAAAGGCTCCCCCAGACCTTCCAAGAGAGAAAAGGCCACTCTAGAGAATCTGGTCCTTCCAAGCTGGTGTCCTTTTACTATCCAGTGCCAAGGGGCATCGCAGCATCGACTTCAAGGTTTCTTTGCAAATCCTGATAACATCTGGGTGGTGCAATCCCTCTTAGTCAAGTCTTTCTCCAGCTAGGTGGTGCCGGCTGGGCAGACCTTGTTGTCCTTTCACAATAAAGTAAGCCACCAAGGTTAACTTAGTTAAGGTACCTATATAGGACTAATCACCATCTTGATCATCACCTTCACCACCACCACCATCATCTGTGAGTAGAAAAATAGGGGGTGGGGGCTCATATAAATGGTACAAGAGGGGCTTCTCCCTCTTGACTCCACTTAACTTCTGTGTTAAAGCTTCGGGGTGGAAGGGAGATTTTTGCATTGGGTGGCGATCCAGGAAGCCTGGCTTGGCAACACTGGATTCCTAGCCACTCCGTTCGATCTGTGGTATGGCTGCAGATCTGCCTCAGAACGGAACCACCCGTCTGTTTGCGTGCCAGGGTGGAGTGAGACTCAGAGGCAAACAAATGAAGTAGAGAAAGTTGGGTTTGGCCAGCCAGCACTGGAGATTAAAAAGCTACGGTGTTGGCACTTTCGCTTTTCGTCTATCGCCTTCCTTCCTTCCTTCCTTCCTTCCTTCCTTCCTTCCTTCCTTCCTTCCTTCCTTCCTTCCTTCCTTCCTTCCTTCCTTCGCAACGCCTGCTGATTTGCCTGTACACAAAGCCGGTCTAGACAAAATAATCTCTTGTTGTTGTTCCCACAAACGATATTACCAACAATTCCTGTTCGGCCCAGTCGAATGAATGCATCTCTTGTGTCTCTCACAACTCGAAAGTTAACTTGAAGTTGTCCAAGTGCCCCGTCTAATCTAGGATATTCCGATTTCTGTACCATCCAAAACCTGACAATCTGACAGGAAAGTATGCTTTACAGCATTCACTATAAAGGTATAATAGCATTTATCTACATTATTCTGCTTTCTCCTGACCTTGCAAACCAGCCTTTAGAAAACGGCTGAGAGACTGAGAATAAGGCTGCAGTCCAGTCAGCGAGGTCCAGAGGAAACTCTGATTCAGGAATTTGTCACCTCCGGGAGCACAATCCCGCCAAAGTGTAGCCCTTGGAAAGTGGCCCTAGGCATACATCTAGAGGAGTCCCCGCTTTTGATGCGAAGCTCCCTTCCCAGAAAATGGCTTAGGGGGATTTTATCCCAATGATCTTAATAGGGGCTAAGCATAGGAACCGGACTGGCGAGCTCTGTGCTCCCCATCCCCTTTACAATCTCTTAACCTTCCAGCAGAACCTTCCGGTATCGGAAATGGAAGGAGTCCTCTAAAATTTAACACTTGCGGAAGAGGAAAGCGATGCATTTTCTTCTTGCCTTTTCCTCATTAGGTAGAGCAGAACCTGAAACGCCCGCCACCAACCAAGGGGGAAAAAGATAACAAGAAGAAATAAAAGAAACAACTTGCGAATATCATTTCGGAGCGGGGGTGGGGGGAAATAGTAATAAAGGAAATCGCACATGCTCCCCTGCCCCAGGGCCCCCTAGAAATTGCGTTTCAAGCTAACAAACGAGGAGCAAACGAAAGTAAAGCTGCGGATGCTACAAGCCAAGTGTGAAACTGGGCGCGAGTGAGGGAAATCCAGTTTGGCCGAGATGTGTCTCGTTAAAGGATCTAAGGCTTTTTTCCTTCTAAGCATATGTTCATAGAGCAATAAAATGGAAAGATTTACAGTCCTTGCAGGGCCTTCTCTCTCTCTTTCACCCCACCCCTTCATCAGATGCGCGGGCGCCTGTACACACACACACACACACACACGAGCATCCTTCCAGGAATTACTTACGATGATTTATAACAACAAACACGGCAATTGTCAAACTGATAAAATATTCTGGGCGATATGTAGGAATCAGCGTTATCATTAAAGGGCCTCCTCCGTTTAGGCTCGGTGTTTCTTTCCCCGCTTTTCTCTCTCTCTCTCTCTCTCTCTCCCCCTCTCTTTCTCTCTCGTGTAATTTTGGGTTCTCACTGGGACTAACGGAGAGAATATGCAACCTGCGTGTGTGTGCATTCAGATTCTGAAAGAGCAAATCTGTTTCTCAGTCACTATCCCAAAGCAAAATCATTTGTCATATCTGAATAATTGAATTAATGTGTTATTGTTTGAATGTATAATTCATAACACAGGAAACTCCGTCTATGTCCTGGCACACAACGGAAATCATAAAAAGCAACTATCTGAATAGAAGAGAATAGAAAGGTTCTGAAGGGAGCCTTAATAAAGGCTACGCTGCTTACAAAAAGGTACCTCCAAACAGGCAGAAATTTCATCGCTTTGTTCCATACCTATCACGTATCTGTGGGAGCCTCTTTATTTATAGATCTGACTACTCCAATAGATACACACAGAGAAATATATAGCTATATTACACAAGCGTTTAAAATCCCCGTTTCTTTAAGTTATTTCAATACAAAACCACGTGTTTGTTCGTTTGCTTGCTTGTTTACAATAGAGTATCTTTTACAAAAGGAATCAAACGCTGTTCTGTCTCCACTGGGAATATTCCCTTTTCAGCTCGGTCCTCCGGATCTCCATTCCTCCCGGCAAAGAAGCCCTAAAACGAAGTATCCGAAACCACTCCGGCTTTGTGGACTGATGGAGCCACGCCGGCAGCCTCGCGAGGTGGTGGTGCAGAAGTACCTTTAGAATTCATTATCTGTTGGTTAAAGTCTGCCTTGGGTAAAATTTCAGCTCGGTTTTATAGCCTTCTATTATGACGCAAAGCAAAATTTACGACCCTTGGTTGAAAAGAAGTTCAGGGCCCTTTCTCACCATTTCAGAATGGGCAGCAGATGCCCTGACAGCTAGTATTGTTCCCCGCAACAGAGAAACGACCAGTAAATCTTCATCCCCATTTCCCCCCAACGGCAGCCTTCGGCCAACGCCGTCCCTTCCTCGCTCCCTCTCTCCTCCACCGCGGTCCCCAGAAGGGCCCGTTTCTTAGTCTCACATCACCAAGAGTCAACACATTGGGGTGTCTCGCCCCCCAACACACACTCACACGCACGGCCGCCGGACCAGGGCAGGGTTACAAATCAGGAAAAGAAGGGCCCCTATTTGTCAAGCATTTGACAGCTAAGTTCATTAAGGATTTCGAAATATAAAAGAAAAGAAAGAAAATGTGTACATACCAAGCTCCGCTTTCTTTCTTTCTTTTATTAGTGGCAAATGTATATATATTTAGTTTTGTGTTGTTTTGTTTTCCCCCTTCGGCTTTAGCCAAAGAGCTTAGGTGTGCATAGAAAGAGCCCGCGCCCCTTTGTATATTATATTCTTGGGATCTCTTCAGTTTTCAAGTCTGATAGAGTCCTTTGCTTGGCAGATTAATGACGACTCCGCGTTTCTTAAGGGACGCGCTGAATTAATTATTTCGCCCATCACGTGGTCAGGACTTGGAGAAAAATCTATTCTTATCATCTTCCTTTGCACTTCAAGAGGCTGTCTGCCGCGACTCTTCCAGAGCAAGACGATTTGGGTCTACATGGCTATATTTAACCCTCTCCTCCTCCTCCCCCGCCAACACCCCCCCCATCATTACACACACACACAGGCACACACACACACACACACACGCCCCACTCCAAGAAATCAGGAAGGACGTTTGGCGAACTGGGCCGGGGCGAGCAGCGCGAGGCTCCCGGTTTACTGTTCGGGTGGAGGGAACCTTGTCTCGGCGCCGCCTTGCCCTTTGGGCGCCGCCGCCGCCGCCTCTGGAGAAGGACGAGTGGCCGGGCAAGATGCTGAGGCAGCGGGAGGAGCGCGGCAGCCGCAAGGGAGCCCCTGGGGGAGCCCCTTGTGGTAAAATGTGCCCCGAAATGTGGCGGTTGTTGCGGGCAGGGAACCCTCCCCCCCCCCCAGACTGCGCCCTCAGCCTCTCCTGAATAAAAGGGAGGTCAGACCACGCTCCCCCCTCCCCCCGCCACTCCGCCTCCTCCCGCGGGCTGCATCTTTGGGGTTTGGCCTCCAGGCTTGGCGCTCTTCAGGAGAAGACAAGCCAACATGTGCGAGGCGGGCGAGGGCGGGGGTTGGGGGGGCTTGGCTGGTGGAATCAAAATATCTCCGTTATAAATAGCGCCATCGACCTCGTGGAAAGAGAAATGTTTTACTACGGGCTGTCAGGGGTGTTTATGGCGGAAGGGAGGAGGAGCTCTCCGGCAGGACCGGCTCCAGGAACTTCGCAGCCCTCACAATCTCGGGCACCCGATTCCTGGGGTTGGCCGCCGGAAGGTCTGGCTTGCCCTTCTGTCTCCTCCCCTCCCCCGCCAACGGGCGCCCTCCAGATGGGTTGGATTGTAACGCCCACCAGCCACATGTCCAAAGAGCAAATATGAGGGGGATTTCAGGCCCAAACAGCTGAAGAGCGCCAAGAACGCCCTGCGCTCGGCTTCCCCCGTTGACCCTGCCTGCCAGCCTGCCTGCCTGCCTGCCTGCCTGCCTGCGCCTGCAACTGCGAAGGCGAGGAGGAAAGCAGCAGCAGCAGCAGCCAGGCCTCCCCTGCTGGGGGCCGAGGGCTGCCCTGGGCCCGCGTTGCCAAAAGGGGGCGGAGCCACTACAGAACCCCAAATGGACCGGGCGCAATTGAAGTTTCATTAGCATTAAATTAACTGCAGTTAATGTAATTACTTCCCAAGCATGTACTAAGTTCTCCTTTGGGTCTCATTAACTGTTACAACTTGGGAGAAGTTTAGCAGAGGCTCCTCCAGGGGCTGCATCCAAATTCAGAAAGAGATGTGGGCCTGAAGCCATAGGTTGGGCCCCCTTGCATGAAAGGCCCAAGTACAGAAGGAAGGCCACTGGCCATTTTGGGGCTGAGCTTTCCCACTGTGGCCTCAACACAGCCTTAGGCCACAAGCAAGCCAGAATGGCCTCCTTTATAGCCTGAGTGGACTACAAGGACACAACCACTTCCTTAAGGTCCACCCAAATCCTGCCCCTCCTGGAAATGGGATATGAACTCCTCAAGGATTGTGGATTCTTGTCCAAGACAACCTTCCTCAGAAAGGTGAAAGTAAGTAAGTGGATTTTACTTCAAAGTAAAACCAGCAAGGGAGGAGCAATTTCACTCAGATTTACATTCTATGCTTCTTTTTCCTCAACAGAGTCCTTCTGGATATAAATAGCCCAAATAAGCAGATAGAAGATTCCGACCCTGGCATGTTTTTGATCCAGAAATAAATTTCATTCTTTTTTTTATTTTTTTATTTTTGCCTTCTCTTGACTAAAGTTTAGGAACACACACACACACCCTGAAAAACTCTAGAGGGAAGACTGTGGGGGGTGGAAGAGCGATTTTGGAATTGAAATTATTTACTGGAATGGAGCCACCACTATTCTTCTAGCCTGATTTTGCCCTGAAGAAATGGAGGGAGGGTCTTACATGACACTTGACTATGTGCATCAGGTCACATTTTAACCTCAACAATGAGAACTGATGGGTTGTGTAGTGCTGGACTGGGCAATGCAGGTATTAGGAGATATTGGGAAATGAGTAGGCTAGTGTTCGCCTTCAGGTTCCAGCCTACAATATTAATAAGTTTAAAATGTACTGTAGTGGTTTATTTATTGGTACAATGTAGGGACTACCATCCCAGACAAAAATTCAAAAATATTATAGAAAGAAATAGGTTGTGGGTTGTTTTATGATCCATGGCATTCTAGTCTTCATCCCTCTAGCCTTGATTCAGATGGCTATTTTAATCATGCCCAAGCATTTCCTGAGTTCATTGTTGCTTTAACATGGGTGTGCATGCATGTACACATGCATGCAAATGCACAGACAGACCTGCACCGGCAGAAGGAAGCCATAATACAAACTGTATTTGAAACTTCCCTCAGATTCTAATGCAGATGTTCTAAACTCTTCTAAAAGGAGGGGGGACCAAATTACAACTTTCTCTGGAGAGGAAACCTATTGGATTAAGAGGAGACTGTGAAGTAACAGTTTCAGGATCAAGATTTAGGACAGGTACAAATACACAAAATACCATTAAAAGGTCACTGAAAGAATTCTAAAAGTAAATAATACTAGTGGAAGTAAATAATGTTGCAGAGTATTTTAAAGCACTCTGAAAACTTCCCAGAAGTACAATGGAAAAAACTTTGGCTAAATGAATAATTTCAACTAAACCAAGAAATACTTAAAAGTACCTTTTCTCTTTTGCTCCTGACATAGGGAACTCTTGATCCTGGCCACATCTGCTTGTGACTTTGCTCCACCGAACAGAGTGATTTACAATGTGATCCTATGCATGTTTACTCAGAAGGAAGTGCCTTCAGGTTCACTGGAATTTATTCCCAGACTAGCAGAGAGAGGACTCATATCCATCTGTAATTCTAAGTATGCTTGCTTAGAAACAGCTGGTCCCGGGATCATCCAGACTTATTTCTAAGTAACTATGCCTAGACCTGAAATCTGAAGTGCAGTTCTATGCAGATCAGCTTGGAACTCAGCAGGCTCAAACTGAACACTCTCAGCATGTACAGATGCAGGCACTGGCACATTACCTTGGGAATGTGACCTCTTAAAATCAGGGAGACTGGATTCTTAACTTACAACCCCACTCACTTTTTTTTTTTGCTTGTTTCTTGAAGTACACTTTGAGCACTTTAGACTGAAGACCTCCATCCTGTCTTTTTAAAAAAAAACCAAAAACAGCATCTTTTGACAAGCTTTTTCTAAGGAACAGACTTTGACCCGCATCCACCCTCCCTGTCCTGGGCAAAGTTCTATATACAGACTACCAGCCTTTACCTTTTTTGTTCCTGCATCAAAACTAGGTATGCAAATGAGGAGACCAAAAGTCATTTGTATAAATAGTTCTTTATTCAGAGGCAGCAAAACATTGGCAAAGTCTAGTAAACAGAGAAAGGTTGTTGGACAATGCAGCTTGACCACAAAGGCAGTGGGGCTATGCAGGGAAAGAAGATGACTTCCAGTTTCATTTGGTAGAGGTACCACCCCAGCATAACTCGCAGCCAGGACAGACTCCTTCACTGCCTCCCTCCCAGAATCAGTGAAAAAGGATAGTAGGAAGTAAACAGTGGGCATGCATTTTCATTCATTTTTGACCAAATGTTTACAACGTGGAGCCATCAAATAGAAAACCTTTGATACCCAGCCACTTTATCATTCCCTTTCAAGGGTGAGCCAACATATATACTACCAAGATTTAAGACTTTTTTTAAAAAAAAAAAAAAAGCTCAAAGAGGATTCCCCTACACACTCTCTCTCTCTCTCTCTCTCTCTCTCTCTCTCAACAACTCGACTTTAAAAGTTTGAACTCAACATTTGTCAAGAGGACATTAACATTACAAAGGACTTGGGCCAGTTCTGTTTTCTTCACACTTCTGCATCCCCTTCAATTCGTGGGGTCGGGGAGTGACGAGCTATAGAGTGGAGTAAAATTTGTCCCAACAGCAGTTCCCTTCAGAACGTGTTTACTGGGAAATAGGTGTCACTCTGTGTGTGTGTGTGTGTGTGTGTGTGTGTGTGTGTGTGTGTGTGTGTGTTGGGGGGATTATAGCTTTCTTAGAGTGTTTAACATTACAGCCTCTCTCTCCCTTACCCTGTTGTGCAAAGGTTTGCAGCTAACCGGCCTTTGCTACATCCCAATCCCTGGAGTTGACATCTGAACAAATATGCATAGGATTAGGCTTCCGATCTGGGGTCCTAAACAGGATCAAGTTAAAATCTAGCTTCACCAAAGTGGACTACAACTCCCTGGTTAAGGTGTTTGGAGGAGAAACAGTTTGTGCCAGAAACAAACTCCAGGAGATTTCTCTTTTTCTCTCCTTTCCCAGGTTTTCTCCCACGCAATCGTCCCGGGCTGAGAGGGACGCGCCACCGGAAGAGAGACTTCGGAAGACGCGAGGCTCAGACACTTAGGCCGCCGAAGGCAGAGGGGGCCTGCCTGCTAGTAAATAGGCAGAGGCTTAGGCTGCCCAGGAGCCGAGGCTGTCGGCTTCCTGCTCCCAAACGACGGGCCGGCACGGGACCCCAACGGCTGAGGTGAACTCTGGCTTCCTCTGGATTCAAACGACCCGGTTAGCAGCCCGGGCTAGGCGCGGGCGCTTTCAAGAAAGGGACCTGGGAACGTAGACCTCAAGCGGGTTTGAAGTGTCTCCTGCTTTTCTGGGCTGCCGAAAAGGAAGGGGGACTCCTCCAGGTCCAGGAGGTTAAGGGTTTAGAGGTCATTCCTCCAGGCTGCAATGCGGCTAATCGAATAGAAAATTTGTCCTCTGGATGAACCTGTTTCTACAGTTGAGCCGAACTTCAGTAAAAAAAAACAAGAAAGAAAGAAAAGGGGAACGGGAGCAAAGAAATACCTTTTCAGCCTCTCAACGTGGAGGCGTCCTCTTCCCTCTGAAGGAACAAGGCGCGCTTTTTGTCATAGAGACAATGACGCAAATAATGCCCAAATAGCCATCTTTAATATCATGACGGGCAGATACTCATTCAACAGAAAAACCGGAACGAGCCAGAGCCTGAGCCCGAGCCCGAGCCTAAGGGGAGGCGCAGCTCAAAAGGGACAAAGAAGGGGCTCCTGGACCGAAGGAGAGAGGACGGGGGAGCCTTCTAGGACCCCCATCCTAAATTTTTCCTATCCACTGGCTTTATAACTTAACCCCCAGGTTTATTCCCTTAGGATCCACTACTATTAAGTGGGGGTCTCTGGTATGTCCATTATTTAGGGAAAGCATGTCTTTTTCTTTCCCTTTCCTTATTATTATTATTATTATTATTATTAAAGGAATGCATTTAGAAATCGGTCTGCCTGAAAAAAAGAAATGAGATGCCTGCATGCTAGTGTGAGGTTCCTACGTTCAAAACTTTTTCATCGATAGGATGATTTGAGGTTGCATACTCCACTAAACCTAGCGGACTTGCTCCCAAGTAAACATGCTTAAGTACAAATTGTAAACTAAAGGGACTGTGCATTTAATACCTGAAAACCCAGAACCTCTCTCCCTGTTTTTCCAACTGGGAGGGGGAAGAAGGGAAATCTTTGCTTTGTTCCTGTTACAAGAGAAGATTGGAAAGAATAAACGATTTTAAAAGGGAAAAAAATCCTCCTTTATGTCACGATTGCATGAGCTTAAATTCTTTTGGCAAAACCTAGTTATTTCCAAGAAGAAAGGAAGGAACAAAGAATACAAAAATCTTACTCATCAGTGCAAACGACATGAATTTTTGCCAAAGTTTATCACCACTTCTTCTTCCCTCAGTAACAGCTGCCTTTATGTTGAAAATCTGTTTAAAAGATATCCGAGCTTTTGTATTTACATCTGAATCAAAAGAAAGCACAGATCTTTCCATCCAAACCATAGAGTCTACCCCCTTCCCTATTTTGTTCCTTTGATTTTAATGCCAACACAATAAATTAAATCACAAGAGGCTAGTAAAAAAATAAAAAAACAGTAATCCAGGATGAACATAAAATAAATTTCTTCGAGGGTCACGAATCACGTGGAATATTTACTACACTGGTGGGGGAGAGGCTTGGCTTTTGTGGTTGATTTAATCCGCTTTCTCCCTCCTCCTCCTCCTCCTCCTCCTCCTTCTCCCCCTCCCTTGGATTAAAGTACAAGCCACGAACAAAAGGGAAGGTTTAGTCCATTTCAAAATTAAAACGATCCAAGTTGCTCCTCATCGCATCTGAAAAAGCTGGGAAAAGATTTCCTATACACGGAAGAACCTGAAGGAAATCAGTTTTCAAAAACAAAATCCAAGCAGCCGGCGGGAGGGAGATAGAGAGATTTGCTTTTATCCTCGTTTATATATTTTTGGTTTCTCTCTTTCTTTCTTTCTCTCCTTTTCTTTTCCTAACTAACAAATAAATACATAGGCTAATACAATATCACCAACACGTAAAAAATAACCCGTTTCACTTCATTGCTTAAAGGTATTCCTGAAAAGGTAGAGGAATTGGGTAAGCTTTTCATTTAAGATTGTTTTATTGAAAGTATTCAAAGAGATGGAAGGATAACGTTTGCCCGTTTTCAGGGCAGAGGTCAGTTTTGGATCTGCCCTGCTCTACAAACCGGAATGAGGGAAAACACGCAAAAACAGCTAAACTCAAACACCCAAACCCTTCCTTCTGGATTATAGGCGCAACCCCAGACGGGTTGTCTGCAAGGGCGCCTGGCTGTGTGCCAACAGAGGAATTTTATTTAAAAATATTAATTTGATTTCTGTTTTCCATATACGTATACATATACAGTATATCACTTTCTCACCACCTGGATGCAGAATTTGTGTGTTTGAATGGTTAGGTTGACTTCCGTCGCTCCTGTGGTCCGTAACATTTGTCTCCGCTACCTTAGAAAGCAGGAGGCGACCCACTGGAGGGTTGTAAAGTGTTACACGTCGCGTTCCCTTTCACCAGGATGAGCGTCGGTGTCACTATGTGCGTGTGAGCGCGTGTATTTGACTGCCTGTATTCTGGGCAGCTTAATTCCGAAGCCAATCCCTGGAAAAAGCTTGTTTCCAAGTTTCCTATAAAGTGGTCAAATCCGTTTGGCGTTCCTTGGAAACAGTTTGTAAGTGTTGGCTGGAGGTGGAGGACGAACTGGCTGTGCGGCCTTTGGTGTTGGGCAGTTTGTGGTCCTTTTTCCACTTCATCCTGCGGTTCTGAAACCAGATCTTGATTTGGCGTTCGGAGAGACACAGCGTGTGGGCGATTTCGATCCGGCGCCGCCTGGTCAAGTACCGGTTAAAGTGGAATTCCTTTTCCAGTTCAAGGACTTGCTGCCTGGTGTAAGCTGTGCGGGAGCGCTTCGGTTCTCCTCCTGTGTAGTTTGGATTTACTGAGGGGAGAAAAAAAAAATCAAAGGCAGTTGTTAACATCCTTCCCACCCCAAATAATGTCTATAAGCGAATGTTGACTTTTTCATTAGACTTGGCAAGGCGAAATAAAACCTACTGGCTCTCCGGTAGGCACTGCAAACTCCACTACATTGGCTACTACTAGCGGATGGGCTTTTCATTCATTCATTCATTCATTCGCTCGCTCGCTCGCTCGCTCGCTCACTCATGGAGTGGGCTTCAGAAATCCTGGTACCTTTGTGAAAGAGAGCCTCTTTCTGTCTCGGGCACATGGCCAAGAGGCCTATTTCCTCCACCATAAACATTTATGGCGAGGGCAATGGGCAACCTCGATTTCCACCCAACTTTCTCCTCGTGGAACCTGGAAAGGCCTTTGGAGGGGACGATGGTGGGGGTGGGGGGAGACGCGGAGAGATAGGGAGAAGAAAGGGAGGCTCACCCGAGTTAACGTGGACTTTCTTCATCCAGGGATACACCACCGCTGGCTGCTTTGCTGCTGCTGCTGCTGCTGCGGGTGACCCGTTGGGGCTTTTGAGGTTTGGGTGCTGGCTGCAAGTCCTGGGGGCAGGCATGGGGGGCGGTGGGCAGTGCTCCCCTTGCCCGGGGAAATGGCCCGTCGGGCCGGGTTGCTCCTGCCCGTGACCCCGCGCCTGCACCGCCGAGCCCTGGGCATTGCTGCAGCTGTAGGGCTGCTGCCCGCTGTAGTTTGGCCGTGGATAGAGTCCCTGGTGCTGGAAGTCAGAGTCTTGCGAGGCGCCGTAGTAATCCGAGCCTTGCTCGGCTAGGTAGTTGTTCTGCAGATATTCCTCACAAGGGGGGAATTTGGGGTCCACATACTTCGAGTTTACCATATACGAACTCATGGCCATTAATTTCGGAAGATAGAAAATACTAATTTTTCTCGTGCTGTCTTTTTTTCTCCTTCCACAGAGCCCTCCTACTTGCTGTCAACTGAATAAAGTTAGGCGCCCACGTGATCGGCTCGGCCAATCGGGAGACAGGGTGCTTTATCACCGGATTTGTGTGTACACCACAATTTCCTCAAATTTCACTAAATAATATACGGGTGATCATCAAGGGGACTCACATGTTATCCGAGTCGTGTGCGCTGCTCACCCCCCCCCCCGGCACATGTTTCCAAAGGAGATGTGAATCCGTAAAACCCGATTCATCCATTGATGGCCAGCCCCCGCAGTGTGGCAACCTCCATCTGCCCCCTTTCTCCCCGCTCCGCTCCGCCCGCCCGCCGGATCCCCCAGGTGAATCGACGCCTTTTGTCTCCCCTGCCTTTTCTAACCTTTGGACGCCCGTCCCTGCCTTGAAAGGTAAGGGACCGCGGGAAAGGTGCGTTAGTTGCAGGGCAGCAAATGGAAGCGAGAGAGAAAGGAAGGCGAGCGCTGAATCCCAGGGAAAGGGCAGGAAACCAGGAGCCAGCATCAAACGCCAGAGCAACACCGCCTACAATGGACCTGCCTTGCCTTTGTGGCAGGGGTCAGCCAAAAGTTACCCGAGTCTAGATGGGCGGCGTACAGTTAGGCAATGAGTAACTCGCTTCGGAGTCGTCGTCCCCAGCGTTAAAATCGGTTTTGGCCAAAATGCAACACCAATCAGATGGCACGGGAAACTATTCTGAAAGTTTGGAAGTTCAACTCTTCTCTCTCTTTTGTGAAAACAAACAAACACAAAACAGAAACAAAGGCAAGCCCATACATTAAGAAAAGCTCTATCCAATAATCAGCTCGTTTGCAGCTGACATTTCTGTTAGAAAGATAGTAATGCTTTCAGAAACATCCGATATTAGCTTGAAAAGCGGGTACCTAAATGAAGAAAAAAAATCCCTCGCTAATATCAGAATTCTTCTATTCACCTTTCACCAATGGCCGCTGTTATTGCAAGAGAAGGTCCTTAATGGGCCGGCTAGCCTTTTTCCAGGGTCTTTGTATTGTTGGTGTGAGCATGTTTAGGATGGGACGTGCCACCAAAGGACAATTAAAGTGTGGTGAAGACCGGGCGCCTGTTCTAGCGGGAGGCAGGGCGTCTTTGCAGATCTTCTCTCTCTGCATCTCCTAACCATGAACAGAAAAGTGAAGTTTTTGCATCGACCATATATTCCCCTAGAATCGAATCTGTGACTACGTAAATACCACACAAATTCGGTTCTACAGGGTATATATAGACAACGTAACAACATTCTGGTCTCCTTTACACAAAGGCAGCCACACTGTCCTGTTTCCAGCTCTCTGACTTTCATCCGAGGAATACACACTGGGCTCTGTTGGGGGAAAGAGCCGGCGTCAAGGGTATGGAAGGGAAATACGTACGATTTCATAGGAACGCGAACGAACAAAAAAGCATTGTTGGCGTGGCAAGGCGCAGCTAACAGGGCATCCAGACTTCTAAACCGCGGAGCTGAGCCAGCCCAGGTGGCCAAGGCTCCAGATACCTCCGCATCTGAATCGGGGGAAAGAACGGGCGCCTTTGAAAAAGTAAGATCCTCTTCGCAAAAAAAGGAAGGCATCCCACTCATAAATAAATCGTCTTTCCTCACAAAAGAAAAGGCATTGTACAAATGGAGAACCTCTTACAAGAAAAACAGGTATTTAGGATTGTTTTTTTTTTAATAAATAATACAGGGGGAAAGCCTCTTTTTAAATATGCCATTCGTCTCCTAAAAGCAGAGAGGATCTGTTTAAAATAGATATATACATACATAGGCAACAAAAGCCCTGTCCTTTGGGTTTCAGGCAGTTGCATTTATGGTGAAGGGCAGGGTGGGAGGTCACCCTAAATCATTTACAAACATATCCCAGTGTTTCATTATTTCTAGTTTGTCGACAGCAGCACACCCGAGTCCAAAAGTTCATGTACTGGGGCTGACCCATTCCAGAGTGCTGTCTTGTGCTCATCTCCCTCTAGTTCCCTGGTTTGGCTAGTCAAAATAAGATAACATAAAATAAATATCGGGGGGGGGTGTATCTGTGAACAGCGAAGCTTAAAGAACTGCTCTTTTTCTTTTCTTGAATTGCCGGGCAGGGCGCTTTTTATATCCAAAAGTGATTTTCTCCCTGTGGAAATAGGAATCTCAGTGGATCTCTTAATACGTTTCTGAGTCCATACCTATTTTCAAAGTGGCTGAAAAGGCATTTTAGAGGAAGATCAGTGGCTCCTCCCGCCCCTAACCCTTTCTGCCTATGTAGCTAAAAATAATTAAATGTACTCAAGTAGCCAATTCTTTACAGGAAGATCCTTTATTAACGGTCACATGTATTTGTGTGGGGGTTTTGGGCACAGGAGAGGCAACATCATGGAAGGATCGGGTAGAAATCACTAAAGAAAGAAGCAAAAAAGATATTGCCCCAATATTTTGTGCAATAGCACAGATTTTCATATTTGTTAGACGCTGTGACCTGCGTTTCACCTTTTTGCACGACTTGCTCAGACAGGTCAAAGCCAAAGGAGTTATTGATGGACAAAAGCGTTAAATATTCACCTCCTGCTCAACTGCCCATACAAATTCTTTTGATCCATCAGGCCTTTTTGTATGCTGGTTCATAATCAGTATGCTAAAACTAAGTTTAAGAAAGACTTTTTTAAAGAAGAGGAAAGAAAGACAGAACGAAAGGGAGGTTTTAAAAAAATTAAAGAGTTATAGGGCTAGCCAAAAAGAAAACCTGACCCCAAAAGAAGGGCAAAGCACACAGAGGTTTTATCTAGGGAAGAAAATGCAATAAATTGTTTCATTAGTCATTTATAGATCTCAAAAGGCAATACACAAACATAGAAATCAATACATCGGGTTGGGTTTTAAAAGCAGCAAGCTACGGTTTTAAAAACCAAGAAGAAGTGTGAAAAGGGAGAGTCAGAGCCAGTCACTTAAAAGAATTGCGTTTAAATGCTGGTCAGTCTAATGAGCTAATGTGTTGCTGTTCTCCAAACAAGAAAATAATACATTGTAATTCTCAATAGTTCAATTAAAAGATTAACTCCTTTCACCATACCTCAAAAACCTGCAGCAATTAAACTGATCTCAACCTTGGTTTCCTTTCCACCCACCTTCCCCCCCCCCCACCCTCTTCTTTATTTTGACCTCACTTTTTCCTCTCCCCGTTTCTCTTTCTCCTTTAGTTCTTGAAACAGATCCATCTTTTTCTCCTATTCTTTGTTCCTCCACACTAAATGACAATTAACCGATTTCCCCTAAATTCACCCAGCAATAATACCACCTTTCCTCTTATAATTCATCAGCCTATTGCGGAAACACTTCATTTAATCAGGATAGCACTTAACTTCAATATTTTAGACTGCATTACATCATCATGCTTCTGATTCTAAGCAGAGTGGCCAGGCACATATGTTTTCATTGAAACCAACGGGCCCTATTTCCAGACACACTTCTTCAAGCTAAATAAATATCCCCACACATCTCTAGAGCCTGTTATTTCTTTAGACATCCTCAGAGGCCGAGTATAAGTGCAATTGTATTTTGAAGCCAACGAACAGCCCACCGCCTTACGACGTTTGCAAAGGGAGACGCGTATAGCTTGAGCCAGTTAAAATGCTAATCCTGCTCATTAGCTGGAAAATACTGATGAGAGGCAGAATATGACACCTTGCACCTGTGCAGCCCTGAAATTACCTCCCTAGAAACTGCGGTCAGCATTTGCAATGATCTGTCGTCACAGAGATGAGAAGGATGGAGGGAAGCAAAATGACCGCCACCCCACCCACCCGCCCGCCCGCCAACTACTCAAGTACAAGCAACTTCAGAGATACATTTCATGAGCACAGCAAAAGTGAATTCACTCTCTTTATATCAGCAAAATTTACAAGGCAACGTTTGGAAGCCCCGCACGTTTGGCAAAAAGGAAGAGTTCACTTACTGGAGCTGTCTTTCCATTGTCCCGAACCTGTTGCGATTAAAGAGAGAGAGAGAGAGAGAGAGTGAAGAAATCCATTGAATCATGCCATATTTCATCTGCTTCATTGATTATGATTTGGAAAACTTAATGGCTTACAACTCTCCAGAAGTATTCGTGAACAATTTTGAGAGCAGGGACGAGAAATTAGCACACCTTGTGCTTTGTCCTGATTCTTATTTTAAAACGGCATGAAGAGGACAGCCAAATGAGATTTTTTAAAGGAAAACACATCTCTAAAATTCAGCGAGAGCCATAGCAATCCTGCCTTTTCTCCAAGGAGCACAGGGCAACTTTCCTTAAAACCACTACAATTGTAGAGAATTCCTGAAGACCAGCAGCCATCTATTCACCTATTCTGACAATCTTAACATCCTCACTAGAAAAGCTCCATATAACCTTTCTTCATAGAAGTTAGAGCAAGATGCTTATTTAACCGCATTACCATTCTTGTTTTTCACCAATTCTATATTATCTCCCGGTCATTATTTAGAGACAATACATAAAAAATGAACAGTCAATTTGATTTCTTTTTTAGAAATCCCTTTATATTTTTCATCGTTTTGTTCGCATTATTCTTGAAGGGGGTTATAAAAACACAGAGCCAAATTTAAGTGGGTAGCAATAATTCCATAGCAGTAATTTTTTTATCTCAAGGGATCCCCTCTCTCTTCCCCCTCCTCCTATTTACTTCTAGAATAACAGGCCAGCATCGTTGAATTGATGAAAATAAAAGGCTTAGTAATTATCTACCGGCTTTGCCCAACAACAACAACAACAACAACAACAAAAGTAGCAATAAAAATCGCTTGACTATGGGCAAACCACTATATCTAGTTTTTAACGGGAACAAATCCGATCCTATTACATTTCCGTGTTTCTTGTATTCTATAGTTCCAGCGAATAGACCTGCCCGCATCCAAACGCACAACACTTCCCGGCAAAAACCGCGCTCCTACCTAGGGGGGGATAAGAAGAGACTTACTGTAAGCTTTCCCAGAGGGAAGAGGAATGGAGGAAAGGGGTCTCCTTGGAGTTCAGTTTCAGGCAGAGGGCTCCCGCTTAAACACTCTTTCTGTCACTGCTTCCAAAGCATCTGCACTTGTATGCTCTTAAACTAATTTATGGTGGGAATTATATTTTGGCTTGTCAACTCTCAAGCCATAAAACAAAGTTTATTGGAATCACGTGCTTCGAAAGAGCCACTTAGGACTTATCTCGACGGAACAATAAATAACCTCCAGCTTTAAACTTTTATTCACTTAAATAAAGAGAGCCTGGAAGAAGAAGAAGAAGAAAAAGAAGAAGAAAAAGAAAAAGAAAAAGATCAAGAGGGACGGAGGGAGGGAGGGACGGACTGGGTTGTATGAAATTTAAACCGTCCAAAATAGCAAGGATCGCCGCGTGTGTTTGTGTGCGCTGCGCGCAGCGTTTAGGCCAGGCTTTTAAAATAGCTGCTTGGGCGAAGCAAGCGCCAAACTGGCGGGTCGTTTAGCTCTTGAGGAAAAGAACGTGTGAATTCCGTTGCGAGTGAGTACCGATTCGAAGTTTATTTGGATGAATATGCATGAGGAGGAGAAGGGGGGGGGTTGGGAGGAGGGAAGGAAGAGCATTGGGGGGAATCCTATAAGTCCACCCCGTTTGTGAAACCCTCCCACCCCACCACGGCTCTACAGCCAACCCGTAGACCCTTCAGCTCCAAGGCTTCCACTCACATATTATGGCGGGGGAATGATCCCATTCAGGTTTATGTGTTTGTTTGTTTGTTTAAGAGTTTAATGCCCAGCCCAGAAACGGTTCGTGGTTCTTTCCTCCTGGGACGAGCATGAGGGTTTCTGTCTGCTAAGTAACTGCTAGAAGTGGGTCTCTTGGAAGAAAAAGGGAGGGACGATCTTGACAGTATATTTCTGAATTTGGGGGGGGGGGGGCTCAGACCAGCTGAGAAGGCCAGGGCTTGGGTGCTTCCAAGAGGGATGTGCTTGTCAGAGGCAGAGAGCTGGGTGACGCCGCCTCTTCTGGAGCTGCCACCTCTAGCCAGAGCAGGAGGGGAGGGCAGTGCCAGATTGGCTAAGGAAAGCAAAATGGTCAGGACTGTCCCTATCGCCTTCCTCTGCCAGAAAACTTGGGGAGCTGATGCTCTGGGGAGGGCTGGAAAACAATAAAAGAAGCCTAGTGGGGAGGAAAGGTAGGAAGATGTTGGGAGAAATGGAGGGTGGCAGTAAAGCAAAGTGAATCTGAAAGGGAAGGAGTTCTAGAGCACAGGAAGTCACCTGTCCCTCAGAAGGACCTGCTGTTGCACGAAAAGCTTCACATCTCCTTTTATCAGTGTATCATTAAAAAAGAAACACGTTCTGCAGCTGGGTAAGGCAGAATCGCTGGGCTGAATCCAGGTCAATAACCTTCTCCCAGAATGAAACATGAAGAACAAGACAATTACACTCTGTCCCTGGAAAAGGAGCAGGCCAAAAAGGTTTGATTGGAGACAGCTTCCAGTGGCCTCCTCTTCCCACTGGTGCCATGTGAACTCATCCCAAGATTAGATGATGTACAACCCCCACATACTGATGTAGACACAGCGCCTCCCCCCCCACCCCCCACAACAGGCTTTTAGCTTCTGTGGCAGGTTGTATCCTGCCTCATTCAGGGGAGCAAAGGGTTAATGCTCTCTTCAAGGCCCAAGGATTATTTTTTTCTTGGATAGTCATTTTTTAAAAAAAGATTGGTCTGGCCAGCAGTGGCATCAGAAGCCTTTTCAAAAATGTGCAGTCATTTCTTTAATCTGCTCCAACCTGCTGTCCCTCACATTCTTACCATCCCTGACTCATGGTTGGATTGTTGTGTTGTAGTCCAATATATTTGAAAAGCCCTGTTTAGAAGTAAGCTCCCTTGAAACAAGTGGATTTCCATGGGAGACAAGAGTACTTTCTTGAAGGGCTTCCAAAATGAATGTGTCCAAAATTAATCATGGATTTCAGTGGGACTACTTTAAGCATGACTTAATCTGAATATAAACTATGGTGTACAGAACCTAAGTTTAAAAGACCTTGGATCAGACTGTATTCCTATTTTAAATGTTTCAGTCTTTTGGGAAAAGAAAAGTTTAGTGCCCCATCTGTTAAATCCAATTTTACTTTATGAGATACCTTAAGGAACACCATAGAATAAATGCTCAGAAGCTGGACACTTTAGGTTCCCATGGTGTTAAAAAAAATGTTGCTCCAGTAATGTAATTTTTAGTAATAAGATAATACCAGTCAAAAAGAAAAATCCATTTTGTTTTCTAAGGAAACAAAGACTCCAACAATGCCTGCCTGAAAATTTGAAATAAATCTTTCAGAGTAACCAGGATACAAAGCAATCTTCCTGGCTTGTATTCAGATCAGAACTCTTATCCCAAAACTATGTAATAAAATATGCCTTTGATAGAAAGAAATCCATCCAGTCAATAAACTGTAGAACTTAGGCATGAAAGCCAGCTGGGTGACTTTGGGCCAGTTACTCTCTCTCAGCCCAGCACACCGTCTCTTTCAGCCCAACCCACCAGGGTTGTTGTTGTGGCAAAAATAGGAGGCAGAAGTATTAGATGTTCGCCACCTTGAATTATATATAAAAAAGGCGGGATAAAAATATAATAATAATAATAACAATAATTTGTACAGTTATTTAAGCATGATCAGGTTTATGTAAATCAACTGGGCTCTCGTTGGATTAAATTTATATTTAGTTGTGCTTGCTTAATCATTCAGCTGACTAAGCCAAACAAACTTTGTAAAGAAAATAAATGGAATTGAAGCTAAACCTGTTTATACCCAAGGACTCCAGACTGAAGTTTTATGGAAGGACTTACTTTTGTGGTCTGTGTTCCCATCCTTCTCACCCAAACCTTCCCAGAAGCTACCTTATTATAATAAACCTGATGACTTTTTCAAGGTGTTTAAATAGCTATAACTGAATCTAAAACAAACTGATGATAGAACACCCTTGAACTTCCCCTTTCCCCAACCTCAGTCTGTCATTCATTCTCTGTCTGTGTCTCTCTCTCCCTCTCTCTATTGTTAGATGGGAGGAAGGCTCCAGAAAAGGATGAGTATCCCAAAGTATGCCTACCACCTGGAAACAAATCCCTGTAAGGTTTACTCCTGCAGAAGGGGATGGAAATGGAGACCATTGGATCCATCGGAATGAATGGGGCTTGCTTCCAAATAACGGAAGTAGAAGAATATAGGCCTAGAGCAGCCTTCCTCAACCTTTTGACTCTGGAGGAACCCTTGAAATATTTTTCAGGCCTCGGGGAACCCATGCACATTCAGACTCTAATATAGGCCAGAAGTTACAAAATTATTCTATTCGTTTTGTGTGTCGGCCTGTATACATGCATTAACGGTGTTCTTAAACTAAAAATAAAGAATGAAACTTGCCTCTTTAATGTGAAGTTGCCCGAATTTGAAATAATTTTTTAAATAAATAGTGATCTCCCAGGGAACCCCTAGTGACCTCTCGCGGAACCCCGGGGTTCCGTGGAACCCTGGCTGAGAAACCCTGATCTAGAGATTTGTCTGCTTGGGGTCTGGGGAAATATCATGGCATGGAGGTTGGCTTTCCACCCTGTGTTTTGACAGTAGGTTAGTGCTGCCTTCAGTTATGGGTGCTGTAACCCAAGACATTTGGAAGACACTCCATTAACCCAAAGAGTCAAAAAGTGAACAGCCAAAAGAAGAAGCCAAAAGAGTTGAGTTTAGTCTTACAAAAAATCAAGCCACTGAAGTCAATGTCTCTTCAGTTGTTCAGTTCTTCCTGGATGAGGCTAGGTAAAATCCCAAGATTTAAACTACTTTGATACCACTAACTTCAATATGATTTGTCCTAATTTCTGGAACACTTTCCCAGCTTGAATCCTGCAAATGGGGTTTACACAACCTCTCACTGTGGACAAGACCTCAGGCTGGGACATCACATGGCCTCTATGTTCCTTGATTCCATAATACAGACTGTTGTGGTCACATCATGCCCTAAGACATGGTTTGTTTTAATGTTGAACAAGCCATAATTTATTTATTTATTTAATTTTTATCCCGCCTTTATTATTTTTATTAATAACTCAAGGCGGCGAACATACCAAATACTCCTTCCTCCTCCTATTTTCCCCACAACAACAACCCTGTGAGGTGAGTTGGGCTGAGAGAGAGAGACTGGCCCAAGGTCACCCAGCTGGCTTTCATGCCTCAGGCGGGACTAGAACTCTCAGTCTCCAGGTTTGCTATTGGCTCCTTCCTAGGGCTGAGAGAGAGAGACTGGCCCAAGGTCACCCAGCTGGGTTTCGTGCCTCAGGCGGGACTAGAACTCTCGGTCTCCTGGTTTCCCATTGGCTCCTTCCTAGGGCTGAGAGAGAGAGGGACTGGCCCAAGGTCACCAAGCTGGCTTTCATGCCTCAGGCGGGACTAGAACTCTCAGTCTCCTGGTTTCCCATTGGCTCCTTCCTAGGGCTGAGAGAGAGAGGGACTGGCCCAAGATCACCCAGCTGGCTTTCATGCCTAAGGCAGGACTAGAACTCTCAGTCTCCTGGTTTGCCATTGGCTCCTTCCTAGGGCTGAGAGAGAGAGGGACTGGCCCAAGGTCACCCAGCCGGCTTTCATGCCTAAGGCAGGACTAGAACTCTCAGTCTCCTGGTTTGCCATTGGCTCCTTCCTAGGGCTGAGAGAGAGAGGGACTGGCCCAAGGTCACCCAGCCGGCTTTCATGCCTAAGGCGGGACTAGAACTCTCAGTCTCCTGGTTTCCCATTGGCTCCTTCCTAGGGCTGAGAGAGAGAGGGACTGGCCCAAGATCACCCAGCTGGCTTTCATGCCTCAGGCGGGACTAGAACTCTCAGTCTCCAGGTTTGCCATTGGCTCCTTCCTAGGGCTGAGAGAGAGAGACTGGCCCATGGTCACCAAGCTGGCTTTCATGCCTCAGGCGGGACTAGAACTCTCAGTCTCCTGGTTTCTAACCCAGCACCTTAACCACTAGACCAAACTGGCTCCCATAATGACCTGGTTCCCATACAACAGTAAACCAAGATACAGGGAGCCTTTCTACTGCAGGCTCCAAAGTCCCTTTCATGGTGGAGGCAGGGTTTCTTGACATTTTTAGGCAGGAAACACATTAAAATTTCAATGTAAATCCCAAATAGGCTTTGCTAAGTCCAGAATACAAAGCAAGCCTGCAACCCTCATTTTCAGAGGAGAAACAGAAGAACAGGACAAAAGGTGGATCTGTGGCCTTTCCATCATTGCTCCCCCAGCCCCTTAAAAACATTAAATGCAATCTTTGGCCACCAAACGATTAACACTGTGGCTTAATAAAATGGCAAACCCAGCCATTTATCACCCCAAACACTTATTAACTGGGTTATTGAATCACAAATTAGTTCTGAAAACCAAGGTTTAATTCTGGGGGCATATGCACTGTCCTTTTATAAGAAACTCTTTCCCCTGATCTCAGGGATGCCCTGAGTAATTGTCCTAGTGAGGAAAAGGCCCTCTCTCTATATTCAGAGAACCCATTTAATCTGCCTCTGACCCTTGGCACAGCAATGGAAATCCAGTCCAAACCTTGGAATATGTATTGCATAGATATTCATACAGCATGTAAATTCGTTACAAGTTGGGTCTGTGTTTTCTCAGAGAAGATATTAATCAAACCTGTCAAAAAGGTATTTTCATCTGCTTTTTCTTTTTTAATGATATCTTAAATTAAAGACCAAAACCATTTGTTAAGCTGCCACCAAATCAGAAGTTTTACGGAACAGCCAAAGGGCCCTTGCAGTTAGAGCAGCTTTTCAAACCTGGTGTTCTCCAAATCTATTGAACTGCAAGCTCCGTCATCCCAGACTCCATGACCATCTTAACTGAGAAGATGGGGATTGTAATCCAACGCCTGAGGACGATGCCAGGTCAGGGAAGGCCAAGATGGAGCCCTGACTAGGATTGGGAGACCCAGGTTTAGATTTATTGTCACAATCATTTACTGGGGGACCTTAAGCCAAATTATCTCTTAAACCACATCTCCATGACCAATTAAAGCACTAGCCACACCTTATCGTGCAGGGGCAAAACAGTCCCAGTGTAAAATTGACTGTCTACATCAGGGGTCCCCAACCTGCGGGCCGAGGCCTGTTAGGAAGTGGGCCATGGGGCTCCTGCCTGCAAACCCTGCCCCCCCCTGCACATGATTACCCTGCCCCCGGTGCATGTGATTGGCTCCCGCCTGCAAACCCTGCCCCCCAGTGCACATGATTACCCCGCCCCCGGTGCGTGCGATTGGCTCCCGCCTGCAAACCCACCCACCCAAGTCCGTGGAAAAATTTTCTTCCATGACCGGTCCCTGGTGCCAAAAAGGTTGGGGACCGGGTGCTACATCATCAATCCCTACCTCGCCTGTGTTGTTTGTTGTGACCCTGTGGCCAACAGCATTGTCCAGTTTTGGGGGGGGGGGTGCTGCCAGTCACTACATGCATGTGGGCAGGCTTTCTCTTCTAGCTTTTTTGCTCTCTGCCTGCAGCACATCCCAGGTGGAGAGAATCCATCCATGAATCGGGTCATGGTGGCAGACATGAGCTGGATCTAACATTGTTCTGCAATGCTTCAACGTTGGGACTCAGTCTAGGCTTTTTTAGAGTGGTTGGTCTCCCTCTCTTCCCATGCCCCATTTGGGTACCTTGCCCATTAAGAAGGAGGCAAAATGAAGAAACGTATGGGAAGATGGCCGCCAATCATAAACAGGTATTTACAAAAAAATTAACATTTACTGAGCATCACCAAACCAATTCTAAGTAACAGAGGTATAATTCGACACAGAGAGAGGGAAACACCAAGGCAGAAATAACTCGATAGGAAACTGACAAGCTGCAGGGTGACACTGTATTTCAGTTTTTCAGGGGGAAGTGGCAAATCATCTATAAAATATGTGCATCATTATTTTCAGGATGTGGTTAGAAGAAAATGTCAGGCTGATACAATTACCCTGATGGCATTTCAGAGCTGCAGAGTTGCTCAAATTATGGTACACCCTCTTCCTAAATCAAATAGGAAAAGAGTTCTGCTGTCCATTCTTGTAACTTGCTGGAAGCCCAGAGAGAAGCTGAAATAGGGACGGGATGGTAGGAAGCACAGTCCTAGCGGAGGGGGCAAAGACTGGGAGAGGAATAACCGCAGTGGAGGCTGGCTAAGCCTAGAGGAGTCAGAGCATGTGCCTCCACCTCCCAGCACATCTTGAATCATATCTCATCAACCGGTCACCTGACCTCCTGTCCACAGTGACAGGGGCGCCTTAGATTTTGTCCATACGGATGCTGTGGCATGGCCATCACCCTTTTCCCCATTTAGACAGGCATCACGCTACCTGGAGAACCAGGGTGGTCTCTTGATCACATGATTGAATCCCTTGCTGTCTCTAGCATATGAATTCAGCAGCATCACAGGGTTGTTGCTTTTTTAAGTTTTTCCGCCTCGATCCACCCAGTCCCACCAGAGTCTCAAAGCGTTATGCTTTGCCAGCTGTTATCATGGGAAGAAGATTAGGTGACCTGCTGTGTGCATGACAGAGGTATGTCTGGGCCTGTCGGTAAGTATGGACATGCCTGTCCCTTTGGCCACAGGCCAATCAGGCTGCTGCCATTCCTCTCCCAGCATTTGCCCACTCAGGGCTGGCTTTCCTGAGTTCCTTTTATACCCATCACCTTCCTTGCTATGTCTGAAACCAACGTCTCTCCAGGCTTTCAACCAGGCAGAGGAACAGTGAACAGAGCTCCACTGAGGCAGTGTCTGTGCAGCTCATGTGTGAATTGCAAGTTGTTTGATGCTACTCAATTACACTTTAAAAATCCGTAGAAACTCCATTATGTTTGGGAGCCAACTTTCCATGGGTTACTTCACTTGACGTACTTTTCAATTTGCAAGATGACCAAATGGGTTATGGAAAGGTGGGGCAGGGGGGCAGATAAACCAAGCTAAGAAAAACCCTAACCAGAATCCCAAATTGAAGAATTGCACAACAACATTAGCTGTAGCCCAAAATTGTGTACCTGTACTGGCCTGGTTCATTTTGCAGTGTGCCCATCAGGAGTTATTCTCCCACTGGCTGCATGGAAGAAAGGATGGTAGCAAAGCCAGATGAGAAAACCAATCAGACAGTCTATAAGGACCAGCATTATTGCACATTTGGACAGGTAATAGGGCAGGCAGAACTCACAGATTCAATCAAGGACCGATAGATAGGGATGTTCTATTTGGTCATCCACTTTTATGCTGATATTGGTTTGAATATCCACAAAGAAGGGTGGGTGGCACTTTAAATCTGTAATGGGGAAATGACCAGATATTGCAGGGGGTGGGGTACATTTATTCTGGTGCACAAAACAAAAATATAAGACGGTTTCAATCATGGGCTGGGGTGAGACAAGGCTGGCATCAGATGATCCAGTTGTCAGGGCAAGTGAAGAAAAGATATTAGCCTAATCTGTGTCACAGGGTTGTCCTGAGAATCTTGTATATAATGATGGTAGTAAGGAAGGTTGGTTTGAATGGAAGCTTCTTCCAATTGCACAGAATGGCAATCCGACTCAGAAGCCTCCTTTGATGAAAGGTGTTTGGAAACAGATCACAGGGAGCAATGTTTTGCACAAGGCTTATACTAAACAAAACCACACTTGCATTGGATCATGGTTTAAACAGCATCATCAATGGCCTGTTTACTTCTAAAAACATCAAGGCCTAGGAAGAGGGATCAGGTCTTTGTAGTCATCCACACCATTCAGGATAAATGCCTCCCATGGAAATTGCAGGCAGTTTAATATTCCAAAATCACACAGGGAGGAAATAAGGCAAATGAGCTAGAGGAGCAGATGATGTGGCTTTTCATTAATGTGGTCAGGGATACATCATTAGTAAGAGGAAGCGGAATGTTCTCAGGTGAAAAATTGGAAGTTTTTTTTTTAACGGCTCTGTTCAAAGCAGAGCTGGCAATTGGAAGGCCTTCACAAGAAGGTAAAGGCATGGGAGAGAGCTGTTCTATTGGGGAAGCAGAGTAAGAGCCAAACTGTCGGATAGTCCTTTGATCAAGAGACTAAGTCAACATCAAGTTCGTAAACTGATATCCCAAATAGATTTGTGGGAAGGCAAAATCTAGAAAGAGAAAACATAGGGCCTCCTTTTCTCTTGTGGAAGGGAAGCGCCTTTCCCACCGTGGGGCCTCAAGATATTTGGACTACAACTCCTCCACTCCCAGAAAACGTGATCCATGTTCAACTGGGGGGGCTTGCTCCAATATATCTGGAGGACACCATGTTAAGGGGGGCTGTAACATTTTCTTGGGAAAAAGCCCCATTGCTTCCTGTGTTCCATGCTTTTGGATCTCCCCCTACTGGGAAATCTGTTGATCATCCTGCCCAGAACTGGAGTGAAGTAAAGACATCAAATGTCTTCATATTTACATATGTACTATTCCTTTTTATAACCTCACCCATCCACCCTTAACATTTTCATGCTATCTTAGATGGATACCCATTTACCACATACACGGAGGCTGCCTATTAAATATAAAGACTCACCAGAATAAAGTTCAGTTTCTGGTGACTCCACGGGTCCATGTGGTTTTCTTGGCAATGTCATAGAAGTGGTTGTCCTTGCCTTCTTCCAGGAACTTTTTTCAGCTTGCCAGTCTAGCCTGAATTTCCTGGTGGTCTCCCTCCTATCCAAGTACTACTAATGTCCAATCCTGCTGAAGTTGTGTTTCTTCCCCCCCCCCCATCTACCCTATTTTAAAGGAGTAAATCCCAATTAAACCACTGATATTTATTTCTTAGGACCTTCCCTACAACTGTGATGAATTGGAACAAAGTTTTGTTGGGATCCATGAGGTTGCCTTGACCAAATGTGCATCCTTGATCAAAGGCAGGAAATAAGTAATGGGCTTTTGTAGTCCATAACATTCTCTTAGAAAAAAGCAACTGAGTGTTCAGTTTTACAAAGCTTTCTGTCATTCTAAGAACTAGAAATCAGCTCCTGGAGGAACTGCCAGACCACTCATACTTGACAGAGATATGTGTTCCTTTCACTCAGCAAAATTGAAATCTGGAACTTCCTGAAGGCACCAGACTGAAGAAGGCTTGTCTATTGGTTTCTATCCATAGCATGATGCTTCTTGCCTTGTGCTGCCCAGCAATCTTCCTCCAGCCTCATGCTCCAGATGTGTTGCACAAAAGGTTCTATACTCACTGACTAGCAGTAGGTGATTGGAGTTCAGCCCAACTCTTGTAGAAGATAATCAACTTTGAGAAAACTATCCAAAAGGAATTTTTCCATCATATATAATCAGAGATACAGAACTCTGATCATGGTATTTTCATTTGGCTATCAAAAAGATATGCACAGCTCTCTTAGACCCCAGCCAATTCAGTAGATAAAACGGGATCTATTTGTACATCTCTAGGTGATTTGTAAGAGCTAGTTTGGTGTAGTGGTTAAGGCACCAGGCTAGAAACCGGGAGACCATGAGTTCTAGTCCTGCCTTGGGCTCAAAGCGAGCTGGGTGACCTTGGGCCAATCAGTCTCTCTCAGCCCTAGGAAGAAGGCAATAGCAAACCAGGAGACTGAGAGTTCTAGTCCCACCTTAGGCACAAAGCCAGCTGGGTGACCTTGGGCCAATCACTCTCTCTCAGCCCTAGGAAGGAGGCAATGGCAAACCATCTCTGAAATCTTGCCAAGAAAACTGCAAGGACTAGTCAGGGTCAATACTTACTTGAAGTCTTTCTTTTCTTATGGTTTGGATTAGGATTTATAGGATTATAGATTTGTAAGACTTAAAGATATTGATAAGATATAATAATATTTTATATTGTTTTTTAGGTTTAATAGGGTTAATATTGTTTATTATAAAGGCAGACAATTTTTACAATTTGATGCTTATTGTGTAGACAGAAGTATGTAGAATAGTAGTAGGAAGAAAAAAAATTAAATGAATTGTTTTTAAGAGGGAGGGAAGTTTGAAGTGTGTGTGTGTGTGTGTGTGTGTGTATTCTTTTTTATGTAAGGGGAAGGAGCAATTGTATTAGAGATTTGTACATGTGTTAATGGAAGGATTTATAGAAATAATGTGATCATGGTTTGATGTAGAGGAAGGGTTTGTTTATGGGAATTGCTGTATATTCTTACTATTGAAAGCTGGAAGTCACCTGTATATGTATACCTGTATATGTAACTTTCTAAAAGTCTTTTTTTCTTGTGTTTTTACACTTTTAGTGTTTTTTTCTTTTTTGTCTGTAGTTTTTTTTTGTTTTTCTGTAGTTTTTTTTATCTTTGTCTTTAAAAATAGTAAACATTTTATTCCAAGCAAAAAAAAAAAATACTGACTTGAAGTCACTAAAAAAAGTGATTTGTAAGAGATCAGCAAAAGCATCAGGAGATTGCCAAAATGCCAATAGTTTAACAACTTTCTGGTTAATATTAAAATCCTAGATAAACTCAGATGCAGATGCACAGTTTTGCATGGAGATGATCAAGTAGGTATTTACCTTTGTTTTCTTATACCTGTCTGGCATCCCAACATTCTAGAAAAAGAATAAACATTAGATCCTGCAAGCCCAAACTCTGTCTTTCCCTGATCTCAATGAATCAGTGTGGCAGTGAACTATCCATCTCACCTGTGACAGTTACTTAGGTAGCAAAAGGGAAGTGGTGAAATGAGAGGGTGGCTAAATAGTGGCGAAGTTCAAGCTAGGGGAAGTCCTTGTGTCATGACAGTGGAAGATGAACCTTGAAAAATTCAGATGAATGGAACTGGGGCAGACAGGAAGGAGGGAAAGTTAGGCTGGCAATTGGCTTTTATCACCTTCTTTTGTGCAGGTTCTGCTCCACCGCTCCAGTGATGATTATGGCAATGTGGAAAGACAAGCTTTTTAAGAAGAATGGCTGCTATTTGCAATCAAAGGGACAACATCAAAGTCCAGGCAGATTATGATCCCCAAGGTAACTAGCTGTGACCACTTGTTTGCCATGATACAAAAGGACACTCATCTATACCGCTGCATAAACAGGCTGTACTTGAGAATGGAGAAGGCTGGCTGGGGGTAGTTTAAATGGTACTGATTTAGCTGAGAGCTGGAAATACAGTATGATTATGATTCATTGTGGTGGTGGTGAGACCTGGCACTCCTTTTGTCTGAAAGAATCTGACCTTACATTTGTACATGGTCAAAAAAGGCGGGGGGGGGATTTAAATCTAGCTACACCACTCTTATCTCTTATTATCAAGAGCCAGTTTGGTGTAGTGGTGAAGGTGCTGGGCTAGAAACCAGGAGACAGAGTTCTAGTCCCGCCTTAGGCATGAAAGCCGGCTGGGTGACCTTGGACCAGTCACACACACTCAGCCCAACTCACCTCACAGGGTTGTTGTTGTGGGGGAAATAGGAGGCTGGAGTATGAAGTATATTTGCCACCTTGAGTTATATATATATCTGTATGAAAGGTGGGATGATAATAATAATCTCCTCCACATGTGTTAGATAACAATTCCCATTAATCCAGCCAGGGCTATGCAGTGGGGTGGGGTACACTGGTTGGGGATGGTGGGAATTGAAGTCCAATGCACCTTTAGGGTGCCAGGCTGAGAAGGCTGTAATACGGCTGGCTTGGCTGTAATTACACAAGAGCCACATTCAGTTCCAAGGGATTTGCTTTCATAGGAACCTTCATAATGTTTTGATTGAGAAATGATTGTGTAACTCCACAGTGAGTCTGATATCCTTCCTTGGCAGATCGGTTTAGGATCTTAACCCAGAGAAATTGGAAGATCCATGCATTCAAGTTTACCCAGAAGCAAGTGCTATTGGGATTCATTCTCCTGGTTCCCAAGTCTTGGAGCCCAACCCTATACATGTTTCCTTGGGGATAAAAGTTTGCCTGGCTATGTTCAGTAGTGCTGGATCCAATTACCAGCATTAAACCATGGCTTGCTTAACAATAGTTTATTGAATAAGCCACAATTGACTGAGTTCATACAATAGGTGAAGTCACACCCAATGATACAGAAATCACAATTCCTGGGTTCATATAACATGCTAAATCAGAAGCAAACCAAGCATATTATCATTCATCGCCATAAGTGAACCCATCCCTAGACATACAGCCAGAGACTATATCTGGCTGTCAGTCAGTCTCACAGAGTTCCACAGGCCTTACTTCCAAGAAAGTGTGCATAAGATTGCTACCTTATATCTCTAGATGAGGGCCAAGAAATATAAACTGGATTGAAACCAGTTCATCTGCTTCAGTTTCTCCCTTTTTTCTGAAAGAAATCCTGGAGCTGTAGTTCTTCGAGAAGGCTGAGAACACCGAGTCTCTGATAAAACTACGACTCCCAGGATTCCCAGGCCCCTCGATTGTTTTCAGAACGCAGTTTAAGCATGAAGCTGCAGTGGCTAAATAAAAATGCCATCTTCATAAAGTCCCCTCATTTGACCTCTAGCGGTCCTTGCTCTCCATCGCGGATGGGATGTTGGGGGAGATGCACGCGTCCCAAGTCTTTCGAGGGTCTAAAGAGAGCCGTTTCCACGGCCGGCTGCGCAGCGCGCCCTTGAGGAGCTGCTGCTGAGGTTACGGTCAGCGGGATCCTGTGAGCGTGTCGAGCCAGGCCGCAGCGGCTCTCCCTCTCCGGGGCCGGGGGCAAGGCTTCAGACCCAGGCGCTGCAGGCTTGTCCTATAGCGCCTTCTCCTGGACAAGAGAAGGGACTCCTCGAGCAAAAGGCCGGCGGGGGGGGGGGGGGGCGAGGTCTCCTTGCGTCCGATTGCCAGTTCGCGGGGAGGAGGGGCGGAGACGAAATTGGCAACGGTTCGCGGCGGCGAAGAATCCCTTCCGGGAAATGATTAGGAGGCCGGGAAGGAAACTGCGTTCCCGTCTAGGGCTTTCCTAATCAAATCAGGGAAACTGCTCAACCGCGGGGAACACTTACCCGCAGAGAAGTTTCCGGGCAGAGAGAGAAATTACAGAGTATCGCGTGGTAGAGAAAACGTAGTTGGTGGCATCTTTAAAACGAGCAGTCCTTCGCGTGGCAGCGTTCGTGCCCTGCTCCCCTTGCACCTGAGGGAGTGACTGAATGCTTATGCCACAAGCTGCCCGGTTTTCGGCTGCCACCAGGCTCTCTATCATTATACGGTCCCCTCCAGAGCAGGAAGGGTGCCCCCTTGAGCTCCGCCGCGAAAGTGCCTCCGCAGGGCAGCGGCCTCAAACCTCAGGGGCAGTTCCTCATTCAAGAACTGCGTCTATGCAATGTTGAACAAGGCTTTGCAAGTGAAGAGGGGTGACTGTTTACTCGGGACGCGGAGGAGTCGCCCCTTCCCCTTTGGAACGGCTTCGCCCGGCAGAGGTCGAGCAGGAAACGCGAGGTTGAGCTGTTTTGCTCCCCGGGGAGGGATTGCCAAGGCGGAGGAAAAACCACTGCGGTTGTTTAAGAGGTGGCAAAGGGGAAGCTGAAGGCACGCAAGAGAGGTCGAGGTTGGAGGAGCTGGAGTAGGAGAAAGCAAGCCGGCACAAAAAAAGGCACGTGACGCAGTCAAGAGGAAGGGCCAGTCTAGGTTGGCCCCCCTTCCAAGGCACGTCCACGGGCCTCTCGCTTTTTGTGGGGCGGGTCAGGGCACCTCATCAAATTCTGGCCTTCGCGGATGTCCTCCCTTGGGCGGGGTTTATCCATTCGCACCCCGCCTTTCATTCAAAGAGCGCAAGGTAACACGCAGCTCTCTGCTGTGCCCTTCGCTTTGTTCTCACAACAACGCTGTGAAGGGATCGTGGGACTGAGGAGACGTGGGAACTGGCCCTCCGTGACTGAGCCTGAATTTGAATCTGGGTCTCCCCGGCTCGAACCATTGGCCAGCGCCGGCCACAGGGCGTTCTCTGTACCTTTGTTCAAGTGAAGCGAAAGCCAATTTCTGAGGCAGAACGAAGCAGAGGGACAGACCCCCCTTTAAAGACAAAGCTGCCATCAAATATACCCATGTGAATGATTGGCAAATCCTGTAAACCCTTCTGATTCCAGGGCATCTACCCATTGGCACCAGTTTGGTATTTGTTCCCATTTCATTCCCATAAATGTTATTAAGCCAAGTCTAAAGCCTTGCCTAATTACAAGGGAGAGCTGCAGCGATAAACTCACCTCTGCCCCCCCCCCGGGCCACTACAATAAGAAAAGGGAACCAATGGTCTGCCACTTCTTGTTGAACTTCTGTGGCTTGAATCATGTCAACTGGATTTCTATTTTCTTAGTGGAAACGTTTCACTCCTTATCCAAGGAGCTTCTTCAGTCTGAGTAAAGTTAGTAAGGGAATCCTTAAATATGTTTCTAGGCTAGCTGTGTGACCTTGCACCTGGGGCTAGGTCATGGTTATTTTTGAGATGTTTGTTTCTAAGTCCCTTTATCATCTAAAGGAGGATCGTTAAGATTACCCTGCTGCTGTTGAGCTTGTGAAATGGTCTTAATCTTCCTAGGCACAGAAGACAAAGCAGGAAGGAAGATAGGGGAAAGGTTATGCCTGAGGCCCCCACCTCTATTCAAGGAAGGATTTTCCAAGTTGGCATGAATGGATTCCTTGACCCCTCTCTCAAACCACCTATCTTCTCTGTCTAAAATGTGAACATTAATGTCCTCAAATGAGTGTCCTTTTTCCTTTAGATGAAGATAAACTGCTGACTCTGGTCCTGTGGTGTTACTTCTCCTGTGTTGGGCCATCCTCCTGTACAAAGGTTGTTTGGTTTCTCCAATGTAGAGTTCAGAGCACTCCTCACTGCACTGGATTGCATACACTACATTGCTTTCCTTGTGTTTTGGAGTCAAACTCCAAAAATCTAGGAATGCCAGTCTGTTGTCCTTGGTGTCTTCTCTGGTGAAGCTAATGTTGGCATCTATAGACTGTGAAGTCCTCATTGGGACCGGTGGCAAGCTAGAAATAGGGATCTACAGGAAACCCACACACACAGATCAATATCTGATGTTTGACTCCCACCATCCACTGCAGCACAAACTAGGAGTCATCAGGACATTGTCACACAGAGCAGAAACCATCCCCACCTCCATGGATTCCAAAAAGAATGAAAATCAGCACCTGAGAACAGCCCTGAAGGCCTGTGGATATCCAAATTGGGCCTTCACCAAATCTAAATCTACCAGACCTAAAACAGCGACAGATAGGGCTAAGACTCAGAGTAAACGAAAGAACCTGGTCATTCCCTACATGGCTGGCGTGTCTGAAAAGATAAAACGGATATTTGGCAAACACCACATACCTGTATATTTCAAACCCACCAACACACTGAGACAGAGGCTTGTACACCCCAAAGATCAAACTCCAAAACATAAGAAAAGCAATGTAGTTTATGCAATCCAGTGCAGTGAGGAGTGCTCTGAACTCTACATTGGAGAAACCAAACAACCTATGTACAGGAGGATGGCACAACACAGGAGAAATAACACCACAGGACCAGAGTCAGCAGTTTATCTTCATCTAAAAGAAAAAGGACACTCATTTGAGGACATTAATGTTCACATTTTAGACAGAGAAGATAGGTGGTTTGAGAGAGGGGTCAAGGAATCCATTCATGCCAACTTGGAAAATCCTTCCTTGAATAGAGGTGGGGGCCTCAGGCACAAACTCTCCCCCATCTTCCTCCCCGTGTTGTCTTCTGTGCCTAGGAAGATTAAGACCATTTCAGAAGCTCAACAGCAGCATGGTGTTTTTAACGACCCTCCATTAGATGATAAAAGGACTTAAAAATTACATCTCAATATAAGCATGACCTAGCCCCAGGTGTAAGGTCACACAGCTACCTAGGAACATATTTAGGATTCCCTTACCAACTTTGCTCAGACTGAAGAAGCCCCTTGGATAAGGAGCGAAACGTTTCCATTAAGAAAATAGAAATCCAGTTGACATGATTCAAGCTACAGACAATTCCACCTGGATGACTGAGAACCTTCATAGACGTAGAGGACCACAGGTTCCCCACCCCTGCTGGGCAACCCCGCGAGAGACTGCAGAGGGTCTGTGTTCTGAATCCCATCCTCATAATTCCCAGGACTCCATTAGGAAGCTTTGAAATGCCGGGCATAACATTATTCCAGATGATTATTTTGCCCTTTACAATATCAGCACTCATTTCGGAAGGGAGGGCTTTTGTTAATTCGCTTCCTACCTGTCTTGACCATTCAAGAAACCAACCTTGCCTTGAACAGTTGGCTTCACACATTGCGCTAAGCTATAACCAGGTGTTTGGCTTTGTGCGAGTTGTGTGCGAACAAAGCCATAATGATCAAGACGTCTAAACCACGGTTTACGGTTTATTGTGTTTTTTATTTATTTATTTTTCAAATTCGGCCACCGCCCATCTCCCCCCAGAAGAGGGACTCTGGGCGGTTTACAACACAGTTCTGTTCTGTGAATCAGACCGCAGTGTTCGTCAAACCGCAGTTAAAGGAAACATCAGCTAAGAGCAAGGTGTGAACCTATCCAAAAATGTGTAACACAACAGACAACTGAGAAGCAACAAAGTGTTTCCAAGGAGGGAAAGCGCCAGCGTAATTTACAAAATGCTGAGCCGCAGCGCCCGATTTCTCCTCTCAAAACCATCCTTTTCCCTCAGTCCAGTCCCCCAAGTTAGGAACACGAATGTCCTCCAATTCACATTGGTTTTATTGTGGGTAGTTTGCCCCCGCGCTGCTTCCTCTTTAGACGGTATGGAAAGGGAAAATACCCCCCTATTTCAATTATATGTCCAATTTGATTATAGCTCCTGGTTAGGAAGGGACCAGTTTTCACAAATGCAAAGCGTCTTAATGTTCTCTTATTATCTCTGGGCGGGTGTATTTTTCTATCTTGTACCCCATCGACCAAATGAAGCGTTTATGGCGACTCCTCCTCCCCCCCTTCGCTTCCTGTTTTTTAGCTCTAACACTCGCTGTAGCTGCATTCAGTGCCGCAATGCAGTAGAGCTGTAAATACCTTTAACAGCTGCCTGCCAGCCAAGGAGTGAAATACTGTCTTTGTTCCGAATCTCTCCCCCACCCCCCACCCCCCGTCCCAGCTCCAGGACCTCATAAAACAGTCCACCAGAAATACATTTCTCTGGGAAATCACACAAACACAAAACAGTTGAATAAGAAGCCATAGAATGAATGAATGAATGAATGAATGAATGAATGAATGAATGAATGAATGAATGTGTTTGTGTGTGTGTGTGTACATATATACATATACATGCACACACACACACACAGTCATATTGCAGAGCTATGATTAATATATACACAACTAGTGGATTAAGCATTATTTTCCCCCTCCTTGCCTCACATACAAAACATCTGCAACCATAGGATCAACAAGAATGCCTGGTTTTCTGCCATACAAATACACATTACACAAAACCTTGCTGTGGCTCCTCTTCTCCCCATTTTTCATCTTGTAATTTTAGGCAGCTAAATGAAGTTTCAGCTGATGAAACTACTCTTTCTTTGCTTGATTAGTAAGGCTTGGCTCTGCTAATACATTGTTACGAATTTTCTTTGAAAAATGAATACAGCTTGATAGCACTAGACCCTAAGAGACACATTTGCACAACTTTAGCCATTTCTTAATGGAACTTAAAATCAGGAGGAGTCTGATAGCACCTTTTCCAACTAACAAATGTTACCAAACCGCAGCAGCTTTTGTGAAGAAGCAAGATGTCTCAAAGATACTTGCTGTGTACTGTAAAAAAAAAAAAGGAAAAAGATTGGCCTGAAACCAATGGAATTTCTTCCAATGAATGGGCATGTCCAGAAGCAGGAATTTGACCCAGAGTCTTATCAACTTGGCCTATTAATTATTTCATATTAGCCCCATATTGTCTTGTTCCATCCCCTAAATTTAGATAGGGAAGAATTACTTTTATCCAAGTACTTCATCTTAATTGGGTTATGGATTGTTGAGCCAGATTTCCAGTTGAACAATCCCATTGTGAAAGGGATGCGAACAATAAGATTCCAGGAATTAATCCCAAACACCTCTATCTAAGGTATGTATTGTGCCATCAATGAAGCTATACTAAACTCAATTCTAATGGCTAGAGTTATGGGGGAGGAGAGATGTTGTATGGCAGAAGAAAAAGTGGGCGGACTTCTCTAACCACAGATGAATATTATTGTTTGTAATGCTTTGCCAGTTTCTGATATAAATGGGAGCCATTAAGATGTACAGTAACCATACAGTCACCTTGCAGTTTAGACTAGAGTTTGTAATGATGTTTTATTCTTCCATCTGGAATGGTTCCTAATAATTAGAAAGTAGTGTTCTGCAGAAGTGATTAAAAATATGGGTACAACTGAGTATACATTTTCTTTCAAAAATTCAACAGGACAAAATTAAGCACTTCATATTTTTCAGCATAAACTGCAAATGTATTAAAGAGAGGAAAAGTATTCCTATCTCTCTAGTTGGTTATTGGACCATTAAATATTTTATAATACAGTATTTGTATATGGAAGTAAAGCTCTGAAACAAAATTGATTTAGAAATAATATAATTCTACCTATTACAGTATGCACATTTGTTTTTCAATAAGATAATAAACAACAGACTTCAGGGGAACTGTATTAATTTTATTTATGCATATATAGAAAAGCAAAACATTTTTCCTTATCCAGGCAATAATGCAGAATCTATTGTACACTGCAAAAAAAAAAATGAAGATTCAAAAAGTAAGAGACAACAATATTATTGGGCAAATACAGTATATTGTCTGCAACCTTACCTATATTTGTTTAGCAATAAGCCTTACTGAAATAATTTGCTTATTCTTCACAGGGATGTGGCTGAAAACAATTGCATTCTGCCTGTTTTTATGAAAATGAATACAACAGATCCTCGGATCATCCCAATACACACGCGCGCGCACACACACACACACACACGCGCGCACACACGAGCTCATTCGGCTAGGCATAAGCTGTATAACACCTGTCTGAATTCTAAATGGGTGTGCTCCATCTTCTAGACTAGCATAATGTACATAATTCATACCTGTGCCATTTCCCCCGCTGCACTGTACCACTGAAATCTATTTAGATTTTAAATGCGTTAGGGCAGAGCACAATCGCAGCACTGCACACTATAGAAGAGTTTAATGGCTCTGCTTAAACACACACACACACAAACACACACACAGGCACGAGCAAACAAAAAACGAGCCAAGATCCGATTTTTAAAACTGGCCAGGAATCCCAGCATGGGGACCCTGTCTGGAGAGAATCCCATTAACACTCCCCAACCCACCCACCGTCCTCCAAAGCAACCAGAAGTTTAACGCGAACCTGGGCTGTCGCTTTCTGCCTCGCGAGTGAAGGCAGGGTCGGGCTGTCCAGACATCTCAGCGCGGCTAGTCCGATCGAAAAGGGGCGGCTACCCAGCCGGTGGGATTCCTGCACCTGAACCTGCCGGAGGATCTCTCTGGCTGGCGCGGGAAGCGCAGTCACCCTGCCGCAAACCTGGGTGCAAGCCGCACCTCAGGTTTGCGCCTTCTTAGGGACCCGGATGAGGCGAGGAGGGAGGGAGGGAGAGAGGGAGAGCCACCTGTTGCTCATTAGACTCTTGCCGCTGGAATTCTGCGAGTAGTAGACCAAACATTAAGGGGGGGGGGGCGGCGGGGAGGCGTGTTCCAAAATAATGAAAAGGGGGTGTGTGGAAGAGAGGAAGCCGCTCCAGAGGAGGGCAGCGTCGGGAATTCAGTGAGGTTTTTTACTAGAATCTTTCTGGTTCTTTGCGGGTCTGCCCGCTGATTTGTCTTTCCGCCCGGGCTTCCCCGAGGCTCAACCCACCTCACCAGAGCCGCTGAAGCCCCGTTGCGGAGCGGCTCAGGTGGGTCTGAAGGGCAGGGGAGCCTCTGTAGGCAGGCAGGTGGCACAAAGGCGGCGGAGCGATTCCTCGCCGCTCCGTTTCTCCCCCCGGCTCTGGGAGCGCCCTACGATTACTGTTACCCCGGCCGGGCGAAGGGTGGGCGCTTGTTCTCCCGGGTTCCCCCCTCCACTTTCTTGTATGACTTCTGGAGTGGCGAAAGGGGGTCCCCGCGGCGAAAGTCAGAAATGAAAATGAAAGGACTCCCTTACCCGTTCGCTGCCACCGCAGAGCGGCGAAGAATCCGGACGCCTCCCTGTAATCCATTGCGAGGCGCCCTCGGTAGGAATCCGAGTCCGGTTATAACCTGAAGAGCGCCAGGCAGCAGGCAGGCAGGTAGGGCGTGAAGGAAAGGGAGCTCTGTGGCCAGGGATAAACAAGCTGCCCCGCTGGCTAGGCTCGCCCCCCCCCCCCCCGCCGCCGCCGCCGTTCCCCGCCCACCCGTCTTGCCCGCACTCCGCGCCTCGTAAGGGCTGGAACAGGCGAGGAGAGCGGGACTACCGGGGGAGCGTGGGGACGCCGGCTTGCCAAAGCCTCGCTGGCCCTGCCGGACCGCCGAGCCTAGCCAGCCGGAATGCGCCTCATCGGAGACAAAGGTTGGAAAAAGAGGGGTTGAGGCGCTGGGAAAGGAGAATGCAGGGGTGAAATTCGCCAGGGAAATCAGGCAGGGGAAAGAGGGGAGGGGGGAGAGGGCCCGGAGAGCCAGCAGCGCTCGCACATGACCAGGCGCAGCCAATGACGTGCCCAAGTCGGTCGTAAAAGGTCTATTAGCGAGCTGTAAATTTTCTTCAAACAAAAAGGAATTTACTGCAATTCCTTGCGGATTTTTTTTTAACTCAGGTCGCTACAGCTGCCCCCCCACCCCCAGTAGGGTATGTTTTCCGCTTTCTCTCTCCCTCCCTCCCTCCCCTGCCCTCGCCATTGCGCTTCCCTGCTCCCAGCTTCGTTAGAACTGCGTCCAAGGCCTGAGAGAGTGTCTACTGAGCGGGACTGAATTGCGCAGTTAGAAAGAGGGAGGCGGGAGGAGGTCCGTAGAGCCAAGACTGCAGAGGAGAGTTTCCTTCGATGCGGGATCTTCTCATCCAGGCCCAGCTGGAAGCGGCGCGTTCCCGGCTTGTGGCGAGGCGAGGCAGTCCTCCTGTCTCCTTAGCGCGGGACAGAAGGGCCACTCGGCCGCCGACTCTAGCTAAGCGGCTGCAGCAGGCCCATCAAGGCAGAAATCCAGCCCGATTCGTTCTAACCCTTTCTTGTCCCCTCTTCCAAAGGTGGGAAGTCTTTCACATCACAGCTTGGGCCTATCTATCTAAATTTGGAGTATTGGAAGTTGCTGTTCTCCACGTTGAGAAAGAGCCACTTCTAGCCAGTGATGCCTACGCATTTCCCCAAGAACTTCCGCTGGGGTATCAAATAAAAATCACAGGCTCTTATGAGTGTCTTTCTGGTTGCAGAAAATGGCTTTGTCGAAGTTTTCCGGGGCCGTACAGATAGGCCTTGCAGGGATCCAGTAGCCTTGCAGCATGGAGAAGGCACTGCGACTTCAGAGAAGGAAGAATGCACCAAGAATTGCCAAAAAAAAAAAGAAGAAGAAGAAGAGAAACCATCGCCTCAAAAGCTGCAACGGACTTCTCCCAAATTTTTAAGTTGCGGCCTTCCACATCTCAGCTGAACCTGAATTTATGGCCCACTACAGTGACTTATTCCTCTATTCCTCTTATGGTACTAGCCATTCTAAATACCCCCCTCCTTTTTCTTCACCGCCATTGCCTAAATCCTGTTGAACTGTGCGCTGTTTACAGCGGGGTAAAATGAAACTGTTAGCAATTGACGACATTTTGCAGTTGGCCTATGATTCTTGTCAAAAAGAAAGAACAAAACACCCTAAAAATGAAATCTTAATTGGTTGTTGGAAATCAGTTGTTTTTTATGTGGACCTTAAGTATGACTGAAAATGAAAAGGCTTTCTTCTAAGGAAGATATGAAGGCTGGAGATGGAAGTGAAGGAAATCATTATTTTCACTGTCCAGAAAAGCGCCTTCTTAGCACCTTCCTACTGTACTAAAAATTTAGTACTCTACAGTACTAAAATTTTTGCCTCTTGCTGTAAATCCATTGTAACCTTTAATACTCTCTCTGTGTGTGGTTGTATTAACTAAATATTTATGGGTCACATTGTGGGGTCAGTTTATGAAGTGGGCTGTAGAAAGCAAGGGAGCTTCGGCCATCCTGGCAGGTTCATGCTTGGATTTTGCTCCCAAATCAGTAATACAAATAGATTCAGTTTCAATGTTTGAAATGCAGACGTGTCACCTTGAAGGACTGTGCGTTCACTGCTTCCAAAATGGCGGCTGCCTTCAAAGAAAGGACAGATTCGAGGGCGGTGTTGCTTCTGGTGCCAATTTTTAGAATTGCACTGAAGAGGAAGCACAGCTTTGGAGGTGATTTTACTGAATGCCTTGGAAAAGAACACTTCACAACTACCCAAAGAACAGCAAAGAATAGGACTCACCTCGTTCAAAAGCACATTATGTTTAGTTTTGGAACTAGCTTTGGATAAATGCGGGGCACCCTCTTTGTTCGCCTTGGAAAGGCGTCTGTTTTGCGAGGCTCAAAATGGCTTCTCCTTCAGTTAAGATGCTGCCCACCATGTGAAAGCTGCAAAATCCAACGCACACATACCTGCCCCAATACCATTGATTCCATAAACCTCCAGACAATCCTGCATGCATGCATGCATGCATACATTCACCTGGAAGTAAGTTCCACTTAACCTTTCGGGACTTAACTTCTGAGTAAGCTGTACTTGGCCGGCATTGCAACATTCAGCTACGCCTTGCCTTGCCGTTCACCACTAAGACATTTCATCACTATTTTATTATTATTGATTTTTTTAGATTTAATACAGATACCCACTCCAGTGGACTGGGCGGCTTACAAAATATAATACTAAATTAGAACAATTAAAAACATTTTCTACAGATCGTTCATTGTTTCATATGTACACTTAGAACAAGTGCACTCTCTCCTTTCCAGATTCTGGGGCTGCTGCCCTAGACTTAAACGTGCATAAGTTAAGGGCAGAGTGACCAGCAAGGCGTTTTGCCGCATTTATGCAAATTCCTGCACCAAACCGTCTGCTTCGCAGTTTTTGCCGCAGCCCCTCCACGCGCACGAGCTCCCAGGCTGCTACGGCGGTGCTGGAAGCACAGGGCGGGGTGTGTTTCAGGCAGGGAGGGGCCCCTTTGGAACCAGGAAAGAGCCTAGCTAGGCTAGTCGCTGCAGGGCCCGCCAGATGGACCACAGAGCACAGAACTGTGCGGGTCGGCAACATTAATTCGGGCCCAAACTAGGTTTTTTTAAAAGAAAAGGGGAATTGTACGGCTGAAGCTTCTAGATGCGCGTTAAGAAAAGCGGCTCTCCTCTTTCTATTGCTTGCTCGCTCGCCAAAGACTTCTGCTGCTTCTGACTCCGCTTACTGAAGGGAGAGTGGGAGCGAGACTGCATTCTGTCTGCTTGAAGGAGCTCGGTCTGAAAAGATGATGACCCATGAGTCCAACCTACTATATTAAGCAATAACAACCAGTCTGGTCAGCCAAAATCAGGCGGGTGTTGTTCCTGCTCACGTACCTCCCAGTGAAATCCCACGGGGTTAATTTGGACAGATTGGTGTATATTAGTTATATGAATATGACTAATGACAGCCCCATGCTTTATCCTGACAAGAGGCTCTGAAGTGGCAGAAATTGTGACTTGGCTGGTGCACAGGGTGACCACCCTCACTTTTTCAAGTTTTAAAAATGTTCTAGGTATAGCATATCGAAAAGGTTGCCAGAGATTGTTCTCTGCCTGCCCTTTAGCATTTTGGAGGACTTCTGACCTCTGTGGGAAAGAGAAGGGGAAGAAGAAAAGATGGCAATGTTTAGTGTCTTGGTCAGCAGTGGAACAAGAGCGATTCTTATCCGATTCTTATCCGGCTCATGTGTTCTTGGTTTCAAAGGGATGTGACCCTGACTTATTGTGTGGGATGCTGCTCTCTATGTACAGGCCACTTTGTAAACCTACCCCCTTCAACTTCTGATTTCTAGATACAGTGGATGACTCCCCTACTCCCTAAACTGCCAGCTGGGGTCGATAGGTGCTGGAATTCCAAAAGATAGGGCTGTGGCTTGGCTGGGGAAAGGCTATTAGAAACAATTATCTTGGAACTGTGAAATGAAAGCTATTCAGATGATAGCCTTCTGAACCACAATCATCCAGGGGCTTCTTGATGGAAAAACATCGTTGTTTAGCTTAGTTGCATCTTTAAGGCAGAAGAGTATCCTGTTTAAAATTGCCAGGAGAATACTAATGGTTTCTTCCCCGGGTGTTGTGGAAAGACCAATTCTTCATTAGAGCTAAAGGCTGTAGTTGCTGGTTTGGACGACATCATACAACCATACAACCATCGTCATACACATCATCATCCTACAATCGCATTGAAATAAATGGAGTTTAACAGGAGGAGAATTGCCAGAGACATGAAAAAGCACTCGTTTATATATATTTTTTTCCTGTACTGTGGGGAGGGAGGATTGGCCTGTGGGTGGGTGGGGGGAAGAATTATATTAGAGAGAATAATGTAAAATAAAACAGTTGTGTACAAGTTTACAAACCAGAAAAACCAGGGTTACAGGCCAGTACCTCTCAGTAATACTATTGTGAATTATAAATTATTGGGTATATAATACATGCACACAAACCACCTCGTCCCATTTTCTAAATGATGAAGGAAGAGGAGGAAGGGAAGGATTCACCAGGGAGAACTTTAGACAAATTCTGGAATCCATGAACCTTCTATCTATTATCCACAAATGGGCGATACACACTGGCCACTCTCCAGCATAAAGGAGAGTTTGCTGAAGGTGCTTAAAGAGGCTTCTCTCTCTCTCTCTCTCTCCCTCCCTCCCTCCCTCCCTCCCTCTCTGAGTCCTGGGGCTGCTACAAATGGGTGGGCCTAATTGTTTGTTGCTAACTGCTGTTTGGACCTTACTTATGGTAACAACACGGTGGTTAGGAGCCCGACCTGCAGAATCAGCTTCAAATCTTGACCCAGTTGTTCCAGAATCCTTTCCTAATACAGGAACCCCACCATATTGGTCCCTAGGACAAGGCTGCGGCAAGGCTTTCAGAGAGGAGGTGTGTAAGAACGCCCGTGCTCTTGCTAGAAGCACCGCCTCAGCGTTCCTTTGTTTCTTATTCACCACCAGGCTTCTGAACATCTCAGTATCTTCCTATGATATAAGCCGCAAGCGGACTGCTGTTTACACCAAGAAGAGAAAGAAGATACTGTACCGAGTGAATCAGATGAAAGTACTTCTCCCAAAATAAGTTAAAGATAATCCCAGCAGTTCTCCTACTAGCCAGGATGACTGTTTATAAATAGGGGATAACTGATTTTGGAAATATCTGAGTGCTTAATGTGACAGTTGAAAAAAAAATCCATGTTTCTAATGAAGCTTCTATTTCAACTTGAACTGTAGAAATATATGTGCACTCAAGTTTAATAGATTATGCATGGTTAGCACACTGGGTGTGTACCTGGACTGCCTTGCTGGATACCAAAATCCAGCATTTTGTCTTCAAGAGGAGCCAGTCAGAAAGTGTGGGGTGTGTGTGTGTGTTTTGTGGCTATCTTGCAGGGCATAAACTGAGCATGAACTAGCCAACCTCATTTTAGCCGAAGGTGTTAGTAAAAGCAGCCCAGTTATGGTTCAGCAGGTCATGCGAATCCAGAACATTTTGTTAATTTAGTAAACCATGTCTACGTTAACTAACCATGAATAAGTCTGCCACAAATAGGACTCTTTCTTACAGAGGTTCCATTAGGGGCCAGAAAGAGAAAAAAAGAGAAGTGTGTGTGTGAATGTATATAATATTCATTCTCAACATTGGACTCATGCAAAAGTAAAATTAGGTGTAATGGTTGGTCGCAGCAGCCCACATTTCTGAGAAGTCAGCCTTGGCCTGCTGGCGTTGGCTTCCTCCCAAATCAAAGGAAACCAGCGCTTGCTTTGAAATCCCATGAAAATCAATGGGAAGCAGACCTTCGCGCCCGCGCTTCCGCTGGAACCGAGGCGGCTTTGCATTGAGAGTGCGGGTTCGGCAGCCTGCCGGACAGAGGCCTAGAGGCCTTAATAGTCGTGCCTTCGTTGAGCTCTAATCTAGCTGTGCTTTCCAGCATGCGCGGTGAAACGCGTTTACCTGAAGCAGGACCCTGTGAAACAAAACGGGCCTAGCCTCCCGAAACCTGCGGGAAGGGAAGGGAACGGAAGGGAAAGGAAGGGAAGGACTTCAGCTTCCCGTCGCAGGCGCTGGGCTCACCGCTCAGTTCTCGGAGACAGGCTCAGCTTTCCCGGAGAAGAGGGCAATGGGCTCTGGAAGGGGATCGCGGAACAAAGCGCTTTCGTGGTCCCTTCGGAGAAACGGCGCTCAAATGCCTCCGTAGATTGCCTGCTTGTCTTCGGCTACTTTCTACAAGCGACGAAGGTATGAAGGAAGGAGCCGGGTCATGAATAACACGTCGGATTTTTAAAATTATTATTATTATTATTATTATTATTTTGATTATCGATAATGAAAAATCAGAGTTTAATTAAAATATTTCCTTTCGTCCCTCATCGGCCCACAAATTATTTCCTTTCTTAATTAACTTACTTTACGAGAAATAAAGGGGACTGAAGAATTTAAAGCGATCGTAAGAAGTGCACTTGGCTGATTTGATTCTTAAAGTATTGGGAGAGGCCGGACCTTCCGTCCTCGGAGGAGAAAAGAAATCCCCAGTAAAAATCCGCAGGTAAAAAAAACTGCTACCCTTTTCAGTATCAAAGTCCAAGGGGAAGTGGGGTAGAAGAGGGAGGGAGGGAGGGAGGAAGGAAGGACAATAAAAAATGTAGAAAGTGCAGCAGTAGCCATCTGGGAGTCGAGCTAACGCGCGCCCCGTGCAGTAAAAAAAGCCAAATTCTCATCTAGCCCAGAAATGTCAGAAGGTAGTTTCACAGACAACAAAAGGTGCCTCGAGAGCAGTCCCAACCGGGGTGGGAGTCGCGGAGGCCAAGACGAGCGCCCGGCCCGCCCGTTGACGCCCCGAAGTCTTTGGCCAAGGCTCCCAGGAGGAGGTGGAGGAAGAAGAGCTTAATCTGCCGGGCCTGGGGCTTGCCCTTCGAAATCCCTGCCGGCTTCCTTTTTCACCTCGCCTCCTTCCTTCTCCTCTTGCCGGGTGGCCGGGAACTTGTCCTTGTTGTTCTCTTTTTTCCATTTCATCCTCCGGTTCTGGAACCAGATCTTGACCTGCCTCTCGGTCAGTCCTAGCGCCTGGGAGACCTCGATCCTCCTCTTCCTGGTCAAGTAGGGGTTAAACAGGAACTCCTTTTCCAGCTCCAAAGTCTGGAAGCGGCTGTAGGTTTGTCTCCCTCTCCGCCTCCCGGGAGCTGCTGTTGGAAACAAAAACCAAAGCGTTTCTTTACAAAAGGAAAGGAAGAAAAACCAGTCAGGAAACAAAACACACAAAAACTACGGCTCGGCAGCCCCAGCGTTGAACGGACTGTTTTCCAATGCGCGAAGCAAGAGCTCCGGCTGTTTATTCAAATCCCTTCCCCAGTTACAACTAACAAACCGAATTTATATTAACTTGCTGTAACTCCAAGTACTCCGAGTGTCCCGCCTATGTGATCCAAACATAGTAACACTCAAAATAACTCCTAAAATATTATCTGGCTTGTTTTTGTTTTGTTTTTTTAAATATTGGTTTAATCCCACAATTCAAATCATTTGTGGTTTGGGTGTTCTAAGAAATCCTTATATTGTCAGAAACTATTGTACTGAGTGCATTTTTAGCGAGGAATTACCACTATAACAACAATATAATGTAACTGTAAAGGGAGAAGGAAGGAAAGAAAAAGGGGATGGGTGGAAAAATTGGTGGCTTAGTTTAGAGAGGGGAAAGAAAAGAAAAGAAGAGAAGAGAAAAGAAAAGAAAAGAAAAGAAAAGAAAAGAAAAGAAAAGGAGAAATAAAATAAAATAAAATAAAATAAAAGGCAAAAGAGAAAGAAAGATGGAAAGAAAGAGAGAAAGAAAGAAAGGAAAGAGAGAAAGAAAGAAAGAAAAGAGAAAGAAAGAAAGAAAGAAAGAAAGAAAGAAAGAAAGAAAGAAAGAGAAAAAGAAAAAGAAGAGAAAAAAGAGAAAAAAGAGAAAAAAGAGAAAAAAGAGAAAAAAGAGAAAGGAAAGGAAAGGAAAGGAAAGGAAAGGAAAGGAAAGGAAAGAGTTCGCCGCACCGAGAAAGGGAACGGGAACAATAAAGGCAGTCCGTTTGGGTCCAACCTTGTGGTCTCATCCAGGGAAACACTGGAGAAGGAGACGCGCTCTGATTTAAGGGCCTTGGTTCCTCGCCAATATTAGCACTGGACGATTTACAGTCGGGATACTGAAGCAGCTCGGCCTCTTGGTGGGTTGTAAAAATCGTCGGTCGCTGTAAGTTATCGTATCCGTAAAACTTGGCCGGCTCCGCTGAACAAGGCAGGCCGGAGCAGGGGGCTTGCAAAGGAGGAGGGGGAGGCGGGGGAGGCTGGTAAGCCGAGGGGCTCCCCCCGGCCAGGTGCTGCTGCTGCTGCTGCTGCTGCGAGTGGGGAGGTGGAAGAGGAGCGTGGGGAGAAGGGTGAAAGTAGTCCGGGCCGCTGACGGCCGGGCCGGGCCCAGGAACCGGCGGCGCAGGGGGGTAGCCCGAGGCGGCGGCCGCGGCTGCAGCGGCGGCCGCGGCGGCTGCAGCGCTGTTCCCGTAGAGCAGGGCGGCGGCGGCGGCGGCGGGCGCAAAGTGACAGTCGTAGTAAGCGGGATTGATGGGCGGCTCGCCCCCTCCTGCCGCCGTCTTGTACTTGGAGTACAGCGGATTGACGAAGTAGGAGCTCATCGGAGGGCGGGGGGCGAGCAGAGGCGCCGCCAGCCGCAGCAGCAGCAAGGCGAGGAGAGCAGCAGCAGCGCCCGCCGCCGCCGCCGCCGCCAGCGAGGCCCGCGCAGCCGCCGCCGCCGCCCGGACGCCCCAGCTGCTTGGCCAGGCTGCTCCGATGGCTGCTGCCTCTGCGGACGCGCTGGCGGCGTGGAGCAGAGCCGGGCCGTGATCGCTGGCCGACTGACCTGCCTCACTGCTTTTACTATTTCCTATTAGGCACACGCGAGCCGTCCCGCCGCCACACACTCACTCACAGGGGCCGGAGTTCAGGGCAAGGCAGGAGAGCGGGTTGGCTTCGCTTTGCAGGCTCACCTCCCGAGGCCAAAACGAAGTCGCAAACTAAATAAGGGGGGGGGGATCTCAACCCTCCCTCTCTCCCTCCCAAAATAGCCCCCTCGATGCCCCCGGCAAGCAGCCTCTCCTCTTTGCCCCTCTTTGCCCCTTGCGAAGCGCCGGGTTCTCCGCTGCGAGGCCTGAGCGGAAAAGCGCGAGCGGAGAGATCAAGGGCAGATAAAGCAGAGCGCTCGAGGGGCTGAAGGGAAGGCAGCGCAAGGGCTACGCGGAGAAGCCGTGGCGGGGGAGGAGGAGGAGGAGGAGGAGGAGGAGAACCGATCGAGTGTAGAAGGCCCTTTGGACTCCTGGGGAGACAAGCTCTGGGAGAGGCGGCGGGAGTTTGGTGCTGGGGGAGAAATCAGTCATGTTATTGCTGTCGCCGTGATCTAGGCTAAGGATGTATCCATCTTTATATTCTAAGAACATTTTGCGTCGAAGTCATTTCTTCAAGAAGCCGTGTCTCTGAACATGCGCAAAGTGATAACCAGCTTGGATAGAGAAGAGGGCTTCTGCTTCCGGATCAAACGGCCTGGCCGAGCATCCAAAAAGCAAAGCGCCACGGGTTAGGCGGATGCAATTCCCGCGGCCTGGCGCTCTTGCTGAAGCGCGGTCCCCAAAGGCTCGAGAACACCAACAGGGACCAAGGGCGGCGGAGAGGGCCCGGCGGGGGGGCACGATATCCCGCCGCCGGCGGCGGCGTCGAGGACGGCTCAATCGGACTTTACATGTATTGCTCGGGCCTCTGGGATGTTTGCGATGAGATGCTAGGACAGCGTGGGCCGGAGGAGGGGAGGCTCGAGGGGGACCCGCAGAAAATCCAAGCCAGCCGGGCGGGAGAGGAGAGGGGAGAGAGGACGGCGGATGCAAACGAGATGCCCATTTCCCCTTGGCGCAGTGCGGCAGCTCCCGGGTTCATTGGCCCTTAATGGCAGTCATGCCCATGAATACGCTTTCCACAATTTCCCCTCGGCGGGAGTCATTAGCCCAGCCAAGCGAGCGAGGAAACGGCGGGGGAGCATCGCCCCGGAAGGCGGGCGCGGCAGAGCTGGAGGAATCTTTCCCCACGAGAGGCGGGACCCAGTCGGGGAGCAGCCGGATCCAGCTGTCCGGCACGGGCCGTAGCGCTCTCTCAAGGGCTTCCTTTCGAAAGCCGAGCCGAGGACGGGAGTCTTCGGTCAAAGCTCGTCTTTGGAGCCCAGGCGGCGAGGCTTGGCGCTGCCTTGGAGTCGGGCCGAGGGTCTTCGGGGAAAGTCCCGGCGGGGCGGGAGAGAGATCGGAGAAGCCTCTCTCCGCTCCAGCCGAGCCGGGCCTTCTTAAACCGCAGGAACTAGGAACTCCCCCATCAAGCGCTGCGCCCGGCGAGGGTTCTCACTCGCTGGAAAGGGAGCGGTGCCCAGGCAGGAAAAGAGACCCCGCGGAGGGCATTTCTTTTAGCGCCGGCCCGCCCGGCCAGGTAGTCAATCCCTCGATTTGGGAGGCTGGCCGGCTGCTCGTGCAGGGTCACGGGGGGGATTCCGCCCCCACCCTCAGCCCGGACAAAGCAAGCCTGGAAGGGAAGTCAAAGCCGTAGCACAGCGCTGTCCTTGAAGGAGCTCCACCAGCTCACGAGGCTCTACCACAGCCTTTCTCCACCTTGGCAACTTAAAGAGGCGTGGACTTCAACTCCCAGAAATCCCCAGCTGGCTGGGAGCTGAAGTCCATACGTCTTAAAGTTGCCAAGGTGGAGAAACGCTGCTCTACCATGTCGCTCTTCGTTGGGGGGGGGGGGGGAGGATCCAAACCCTGTTAACACATACAGACTGTTTCTCTTTCTTACCCATCCTCGACGGCTGCACTTTCACATAAAGGTCTCTTTTAAGGGATATAACTGTGTCTGTGTTTTCATCCTGAACTCTCCTAGAGGGCTGGGCAAGGGTAACAAAGGCCAGGCTAATGGCAACGTAGCAGAGGAGCCTTGGACCCTCTTGAGACCTTTCTCCACTCACACACACAGAGCGTTCCCAGATTTAAAGCGAGGCTTTGTTTGTCTTCCAGTGACCTTGTGTATTTCCAGGATTGAATAAAAGTCAGGTTGGGCTCTGGTCACTTCATTCACACAGCAGTTGAGCAGTTTTCTTAGCAGGAGACAGGGGCGGTTTGCCATTTGGCTTCTTCTGGGATTACCAGCCTACTCCGCTGGGTTGAGATCTCCTGATGGTGTCCCATCCAAGTAGTGACCCTGTTTAGTTTGGACTCATCCAAGTGCTGCCATCTACTGAAGCCCATAACGGAATAGTGAATCTTATCTCTGCTGCATTTGAAAGCAGAGTGGAAGAACAAAAGATTATGACAGTTGAGACCTGGTTTTGCTTTTTGCTTTTTCTCTAATGACTAATTAGGAATCGTGGTTTATTCTCAGCATTATCAACTTGCTGCTTTAATTCTAATACGTAAGCCGTTGTAAATTGTCTTTGGGATTGAGGCAGTATACACGTTTAATTAGTTAATTGGGCTACATGCCCCTAAGAACAACTTGAAACCCGCGGGTGGCAAGTCTTCAGCAAGGTCTCTCAGTTTTGTTTCCATAAAATATTTTATCAACATTAACCCCTTGATAAATAAAATAAAATAATAAAATAAAATACAGCATACAAATTTGTATAGGTCTCATTTAACTTCCTGATTTGCGCTTTAAATACAAAAGAATGGCCTGGGTTTCCCTGGAAATGCATATTTTTCATTTACACATATAAAATCTATAATAATTAAATTAACTTTCACAGATAAATTATTGTAAGTACTTTTGGAAGTGCTGAACTGCTTCTTTTCCCCATAATTAATCAAAACATACTAAAGAACAGTCATGTTCACCTATGCTGGTGAAAAGAGATCAAATCCATGGATTTTCGTTTTCTTTTCTGTGTTTTCCAAACAGACTATACATATTTTTTAAACAATTATTCTTGGACAAAGCTGGGAAATTATAAGAGAATAGAGCGACATCGCCCTCTAGTGGCAAAACAAAAAGAAAATCTAAATCGGCTTTCCGAGTAAAATCCCACCTTTATCAGGTTTTTGTTCAATGGTTATGAAGTTATGTTGTCTTTCAATCCCCGTTAATAAGAAAAAATTTCTCCTATGCTAGTTTCCCTTGTATGAATATTATATAAAATTAACGCAAAGCGTACACTTATTACAAAATGACCAAACTACTTTATTGTATGTGCCTTATTTGACCAATCTACTTTATAATCGGAACTGTAAGAGAAAGTATTATTGTATATGCTTTATTTGGCATCTTTAGAGACTGCCAAATAGGCACAGTGAACGTTCAGTGTTGTCCTGTATTAGCAAGCACATAGGGATATTTCATTACTAGGTATTTTTCTTAACCAAATGTCTTATTTAAGAGGAAATACGTAGAAATAATTAAAAGAAACTATGAACTCTGAGCTAATTCGATGTAGTGGGATTTTTCCACATCTAAGTGTTATGTTTGTTTTTATTTTCACATTACACCCATTCTCACTTGAACTTGTTTTTTAACTTAAAATCCTGACTGCAACCCTCATTTCCCCGCCTATTCCTGATGTTACTGGAGAAACCCTTCCCTTCCATACCATGCCAAAAATGGACGCTCAAGCAAATATAAGAGCAGGCAACTTGGAAGGGATTTAAGATGCCCATATTTGCAACCAGATGCCACCCGACGAACTAGTGCCATTTTGATATCAATGCCTATGGACTTGGATTAACCCAAGGGAAGTTTAGATACAGTTCAGCTCAACCCCAAAGGCTGAAACGAGCTTTCTCTTGCCCTAAATTACCATGTCTGGTAAGCCTGAGAGGGATCTAATTTTGTCTCCGTCTGTCCCACTCGCTAAGAGCCATTCCCCCCTCCCCCCATCGGTTTAAACATGATTTCGGCCTTTCTAAACTCATCCTCCAATGGCATTCCCAACCCAAGAATTGTCCCAACTTTTCTGATGTCGGTGTCTAACAGTTGACATTTATGGTCGAACTTTTTAAGACCTCATTTTGTCAACGTTTGTGTTTTACCCTTTCCAAAATACCCCACAAACATCGAAATAAAGGTGGACTCAAAGAAAAAAGGGCCATCCCATATCGTAAACTCATTAGGTCCAGACGTCTGCTCTTCTCAATGGCTTTATTATACCTTGGTTCTTCCTGTTTTCAAAAAGAATGGTAGGTAGAGAGCTGGCGATGAATAGAGCACCAACCCAGCACCTTTTCCTTGGGCCTTTATCCTTCGGCCTCTCCGGTGGGGAGCGGGGCAAAGGGAAGCCTGATACCATCTCCAGGTCGGAGAAGCCCCGAGGTCCCTGAGGCAGTTTAAATCTTTGTTCAGGTTCCTTAAGAGGCTGTACTTATTTCTAGATTCTTAAATCTAGCATGGAGCAATACTTCCCTCTTTCTCAAAGAACTTCTACGCCCCTATCTGTTTCCTACCCCCATCTATCTGTCCGTCCGTCCGTCCGTCCATCCATCCGTCCGTCCATCCACCTATCTACCTACCCATCCCAGATTTCATATTTATTGTGAGTGCAAACACAACGCAGGATTCAGCTAGTTTATCAAAACCAGTTTTCCATTCCGTTCAGACAGAGCTGGGGATTAAATCTCATTTCCTGGGAGTTCAGTGTCAGTTACTGGATTTTAACATACTTTTTAAAAACACACACAGGTAATATAGTCAGAACATGTCACCTGGATAAATATTTGATTGAAGTAAGCCCAGGTTTAAATAGGCATGAAGTATTATTGCCACAGAACTGACCATGTAAAAATGGGATCTATTTCAAGTATCATTTTCTCTGGTTTAAAGTTAATTTTTAAAAAAAAAAAAAAAGTTCCAGGAGATTGAACAGATGGGAGATACAGAATAAATAATTGATTTCCATTCTTTTTTGGGTTGAGCTGTATAGAGAGCTTTGTTAATCCCACCATTCTCCCACAACCACATAACAAGAAATAGTTCCAGGAACCTTTGTTCTGATGTTTTATTTTCTGAACAAGCAATATGTTTGTAGGGTGCAGACAAGAAAAATGCTGGTGTTTCCTGGGTTGGTAGCTCTGTTGAGAGTGGAAGTCACAAACTCAAAGACTTCAGAAAAGTCTTTGAAATAATGGAGTCGGTCTTTTTACCCTGCTGGCCGCCTGTATTAGACTATTTATTGATGGTCTGGTGGAAATTGTGGGTTTGCGGACAGTTTTGGGGATATAAAGAGAGGCAAGCGGCAGGTTTTGTCCATGCAGCAAGCAGCCAAAGGCACCGAAGTCATTCCCAGCTAACCTGCCTTCCCACTTACTTTCCCCTTCAAAAGCTGGAGGTTTCATTTTCATGAGGCCAACTTTATTACAGAGCCTAGGACATTTACAACCAAACAAATAAAAAACAGGGAACAACAAGCAAATAATAATAATAATAATAATAATAATAATAATAATTCATCCTTATGAATGAAACACAAATACAGCTTGTGAGCCAAAGTGTTTTGGGCCTACGAACATTAATAAAGTTTCAAGTACCACTCTTAATATACTACACTGAAGAAGGGAAGCTGTACTTAAATAATAATAATAATAATAATAATAATAATAATAATAATAATAATAATCCCCATCCTCCTCCTCTCTGGCAGGAGTCTTGGAAAACAAAGTATACAGAACCAAGAGATGGGGGAACAGCCAGATTGGCTTTGAGGAAGTGCAGGCTTCGTGCGCTCGTGCCATTAAAGCAGCTCGCTTTCTCCTTCCGGACTATCTCGCAGCAGCTCCTCGACTTTGCTTTACCTCTGGACAAGGCATTGGGGAGGGGGCTGTTCTAAGTCGCTTGTATGAAGCACATCAAACTACGCAATGAGAGAAAGAACAGCTTTTGGTGAAGCGTTCTCTGCCCATTCGTCTCTTTCCATTCTAAAACACCAGAGACCACATTCGCTGATATCTTTCATTTCAAAAAAAAAACTTTGATCAAAAGTTTGAATCAATGCACCTGGGAAAATAATGTTAAGAATAATTAGTTTGTGCTATGTGTACATGTATGTGTGTGTGCGTGTGCATGCTCCATCAGAAAAATCCCACAACATATTCATAAACACAAGTACCCATATGCCCCAAGGTGCTAGACCCCTTTATTTCCTTTTTCCTTGTTCATTTTTTTCATTTTCATTCTTCGGTTCTGAAACCAGATTTTAATCTGTCTCTCTGTGAGGTTTAAAGTCCTAGCCACATCGTAGCGGCGTTCTCGGGTGAGGTACATATTAAAGAGGAATTCCTTTTCCAGTTCCAGAGTTTGGAATTTTGTGTAAGGGCAACGTTTTTTCCTGGTGGAACGAGCATGAATCCAGTTTGCAGCGGGGTTATCTGAAAAGGGAGGAAACAGAGAGGGGAAGAAAAGAAGGGAGGCGAGGATTTGACGGGGGAGAGGGGCAGCCATGGGGGGGGGGTGAGAGGAAGGTCGTTAAATTAATTTCAGAAGGATGCCTGCGCTTTTCACAACTCAGGGGGGATTATCATAAAGGCCTGAAGGGCCCAGTCTGTTGACTGGACGAGTGGTGTCTTCTTGATGATAGAAGGTGGTTATGGGGCTCCCTTTTTATGGGTGCCTGTAGCTGCTTGCGCCGGGATAGGCGTCTAGACGTTTTTATAGGTTAGTAAAACTACCCGTTTTGCACACTGGAGCCTTACAGGTTGGGGCAATAAATCAGCCGGGGTGTCATTTATTTTCTTTCTCTTTTCCCTTCCCCTTCCTTCCTTCCTTCCTTCCTTCCTTCCTTCCTTCCTTCCTTCCTTCCTTCCTTCCTTCCTTCCTATTTTATTTTCTTCTTTTTGGAACTTACTTGGGCCAAGCTGCTGCTGCTTTTCCTCCTTCTGGTCGCTGATCGGGCTGGGATTACGGCTACCTCCAGAGGCTGGCTTGGCCGGGCTGAGGCTGGCGTTGCTGGCCGCGGCGGCGAGGGCGGGCGCACCCAGCCCGGCCGCCGCCGCCGCCGCCTTTTCGCGGGCTGCCGGAAAGGAGTTGCACGTGTACTCGGGCCCACGGGAGCCCGGGCGGCCTGCGGGCGAGGAGCGCTCAGTCCGTGTGGCTGGAGAAGTGGAGGCGCAGGACGAGGCGGCGGCGGGGGTGCTGCTGGCGGTGGAAGCGGCGGCTCGGGGGGCAGGAGAAGCAGAGGCGGCGGCCGCGGGCTCCGACCTGCCGATCCCGTAGAGGCATCCGGCGGCGGCGTCTTGGCCGGAGGCGGTGGGCGCAGCCGAGAGGGCGGCGTGGGGGCTGCCGCGAAGCGAAGCGAAGGGCTCGATCCAGGAACGCACGTACCTGCCCCCCTCGCCCGGTCCTCCAAGGTGTGGCGGGGGCACGTACGGTGGGTAGATGCCCGGCATAGGGGCCGAGGGCTGAGCGGGAGGAGGACGGGCAGGGACGGCGGGCCAGGAGGAGAAGACGGACGGCTTGGGCGTAAAGCTGCAAGGGGCGAACTCCGAGCCCTCGGCCGCCACACCTGAGGGCAGCCGGGGGGCGGCGAGGGGGTGACCTCCTTGCAGGAACCGGCGGCCGCCGCCTGCTCTTCCGCCGTACCCTTCCTCGCTGTCGGGGCCTATGAGCGAGTGCACGTAGTAGTTACTGAGGGTGCCGCTCGACGACATTTTGGGGATATTCCCTCCGAGGCAAGGCATGTGGGGGAGGCAAAAAGGGTTACACTTTTAACTGGGGATGTACGCCTGGTCCGGGGAACAGCCAAGGTATTTTGCAGCCTCCCCAGCCTCCACCATTGGTCCCTCCGCCCACGTGATCATATTTACCAATACTCGAAGTAAATCAATCCGCTTCATTGGCGTGGATGGGGGGGTTGTTGGGGTGATTCAAAAAAACACCCACAAACTTATCGGCAAACGCGGAGAACAACGCTCCTAAAAAACAAGCGAACACCAGCCACGGCCCTGACATTGTCTACCGGGAAGGGGGAAGAGCGCGAGAGGAGCCAAATCCTTCCACCCTAGTTCTGCCTCAGCCAGACTCCGCGAGGGCGTGGCCCACCCGCAGGAGCAGCACAAGTTGGCGGACTATTTCTTCGCCTCCTTGGGGCGGTTTTTGCCATTCGTTTCCGCGCTCAGCCAACAAGCAGGGAGCGCTGACAAGCTGGGCTCGTCCCTGTCACTGGAGGCTGCCAAGGACCGCTGAAAGGCAGCGAGAAGGAGGGGAGCCCGGGGCGGAAGGGGGCGGGGGAGGGAACGCCTCGCGCAACTGTGCAGTGTTGCCGCACAAGTGGCCCAAGGCGGCCGGTGCCAGCTTGCCAGAGCAGGACTCGGGACCTCCTACAAACCGAGCAACCAACGCCGCCGCGCAGAAGAGCCGGAGTGGAAAAGGAGCCCTGAATAAGGGGGAGAGGAAAAGGGAGAGCTGCCCATTGTCTTGTTTGAAAACAGGTGGAAGTCGAGACCTCTCTCTCCGCGATGATTTTATGCTTTTCAATAAATTTTTTATGAGGTGCATTTGATTACAGATTAATGTGTTCGTCGTCTAATAAAACGGACTGGTGGCACACAGCCTCTCCCTCTCTCCCTTTCCCGCGCGCACTCTCTCTCAGTCCCCCTTTCTGCCTTCAGGGCTGCATCAAGCAGAATGCCAACCCTTCCCAGAGGTAGGAACCGCGAGGACTTCAAAGGAGGCGGTAGTGCAACTTCCAGGAGTTCGGGAGGGAATAAAAGTGAATGAGTAAACCTAGTGAATGGAGCAGCATCGGCCTTCCTACGCCCAGCCCGCTGGAAGACGGCAGTCGAAAAGGGGGGGGGGGCGCCCCTGCCCACTTGCAGGAAGAAATGTTTTTTTTACTAGCCGGGAGCCTTAGGCCACCTCTATTCCCACCCCCCGCCCCAATTAAATCGAGGAGTTTCAGCCGCGTTTTACCGCCTTTATTATGGACTGGTGGAGGCCAAGTTTCCGGCTGTAGGTTTTAGCACCAGAGGGACAATGGTCTCGCCGGTGTTCCAAGGAACCCAGTTCCTTTCTTTTCCCTTTCTTGCAAGCGCGCCGGCGCGGGGGCTCTTTTCTTTTTCAGGAAGGCTAGAATTGGGTTTGCTTGAATGAGGGGCAGGATCGGTGCGAATCCAGAGCCTTGCGTCAAGTAAAACAAGCCGGACGCTGCCGTCAGACACATTGGCCTCCCCACAGGCGGAGAAAGACGAGGTGGAGTTTTTTCCAGTTATTTACCCCCCTTTCGGAGATTTGCTAGAAGCCGGCGTGTTGCGGGTTTACAGCTCCATTCCCTTTAATTTCAAGCAACGCGAAGGCCCTCTGCTTACCATGGGAAACCCACATGTTTGTAGGTGCGTGCCCGTGCGTGCGTGCGTGCCTGTGTGTCTATGCACAAGCACGCACAACCAGCCAGCCACGCGTAAGACTGAGAAACATACCGATCCCAATCGGTATAACAATGTGGAAACCACTGGCCTCGGCTGGAGCAGAATTTACGTTCAAAATAAAGTGGGCTTGGAGACCCTGCCGAAGAAGGCGAACTCTCTGGGCGTTTCTTTAAAACACCATCTTTTCCCCCTTCCCCCCGCAATCAATCCAAATATGTGTTATACACACCGTGGTAGCCAAGTGTCCGGAAATCATACTGGCTGACATTTCAACCTTCTGTATAAGGAAAAACATGTGCTCGACACCTTCCACCAGATCAAAAGGGGTATTAGTTAGAGACGTGCGAGGCACACCCGTACAGATAAACGAAGGGAAAGCTAATGGGTAACCAAGAAGTCTCCTAAGTGCATCCCTGGAGATTAGTAGGACGCAGGCCGCTTCCTAAGGACGGAGCCCTTCGCCAGCGAGAGCATTCTTCTCAAAGAACCACCTTCGCGGACTAAAAACAGCGAAGGAGGCCCGAGAAGAGAACCAAACGGACGGTCGGGCTTCCTTTTCCGACGTGCCCGGGCATCACTAGGAGAGCAATACAGTGTTTTCGGCAGGGTCGAGGCAAGGCCCTGGTTTAGAACTCAAGGTGGGTCAGTGGGTGCCTGCTTTTCAGGAAAGGCTCCCTTCGCTTTTGGAAGGCGAACGCGCGTCCAAGCATTTGGACTTCATCGGAGAGTGTCACTTTCATTTGCAAACTCCCACTGAAGGCCGTTTCTGCTTCGGGTTCTTTTGCCCCCAGCTTTCTCTCTCTCCTCCTCCTCCTCCCCCCCCCTCCCTCATCTTTGCAAAAGATGGGGTGGCTGCTGGCAATATTTATTTCGTAGGAATGCGGGAGGCAAAAAGTCGCGAACTTCATTATCTTGACGTTTGGCACAAGAACAATCAAACAACCAAGATCGCAGGGAATCTGAAACAGATTGGCACTGATCCATGCCCACACAGATCCCGCGCACCCGTTGCAACGGGGCAGCTTTTGAAGATGGAGAGGAAAGGGCCAGGTCGGATAGAAGGGCAAAATCATTTCCCTGATTTTCAGGAGGCGACCGAGCCACAGCCATCGCAGGTTCCCCTGCCCGGTTAAACCCACGCGCATTTAAAGAAAACCAAGCAAAAAAGTGTGGGGAGTTTCGCCTAAGTTTCCCTTGCCTGCTAGATTGCCCGCGGCCAATATTTACAAAGCAGCCTGTTTATGCAGTCTCCAAAGGTCGCTTGGCTTTGGCGTGAGGTTTCTGCTTTGCTTGTTTTTAAAGCCACTGGCCAGGTAATAGTGGAAGGGAGGTTTGCCTCGGCCTTAGGCCAAAGATTTTGCCAACGCGGAAAGCTTCCTGGCCACGTTGCGACCGGCGCTTAGCCGCTGCATTTGACCTTACCCTTAACAGTCGTCAGGAAAGAAGGAGAAGAGGAAGAGGAAGAGGAAGGTGGGAACCAGCCGGTGGCCAGCTTCCCTTCCCGGCGCGCTTGCCTTTTCCCGTGCCCGCGGGAAGGGATTCGGCCAGCCCTCTGCTGTTCGGATTTTCTGGAAAGACCAAGGGAACTCGATAACTTTACAGAATTTATTGCATTATACATGCGAATAGGACATGCACAAAAAAGAGACATGTTGCTTGTTAGAGACCACGATTCCACGTATGCACCACAAGGAGAGAGAGAAAGATACGTCGATAACTGGGGATGAAAGAGTCCGTGGCATGAAGCACAAACCGAACGCACATGGAGATTTACATTGTCAAATGTGCTTGCTTGGTTTCTTGTCTTTTCTTTGGCTTCCCAAATCCAGGAAGCGTGTTTATTTGTTTCTTTTATTTTATTTAAACTGTTGTATATATTCCAAATGTTATGGCCCGTGTAGTAACCCCCACATAAATACCCCTTGTTTAGTTAAAAACATAAAAAAGTTACATTGTCCGAATAGTCCACCGCTCTAATAAATTAAGACCAAATGATAAGGATCAGTCAGAGTTTACCCTGCATTACGATGAAGAAAAACAAATAAATTATACGTGTGAACCCTTTTTAATATCAAGAGAGAGAGAGGCGTACTTGTCATAGGAACATACATGGACATTTGCGACACTAAAAAGAAGGACAGAAAGCCACATTCTATCAGAAATTTAAAAAATGGAACATAAAGGCATGTACTCCCCCCGCTCGCCACCACCACCCCCGGGCCAGTCTTTCTTAGTTATGGGGCAACCGGTGGCAACGGCGCCTGTATCTGAGTTATGGCCAGCCCGGACTGAGCAGTTTAAGAGAAGGTCAGATTAGCGGTCAGTTCTCGGATTCGGTTCTCCCTACTCATCTTCTTGAGCTTCATTCTGCGGTTTTGAAACCAGATCTTGACCTGCCTGTCAGTGAGGTTTACGCTCTTACTGATCTCTAGGCGGCGCTCTCGGGTGAGATACATATTGAACAAGAATTCTTTCTCTAATTCCAGCGTTTGGTGTTTAGTGTACGGGCATCTCTTCTTTCTGCCACTCTTTGCCGTTAACCAATTGCTGGTTGGAGTATCAGACTTGGTTTCCTCTAGCAAAATCGAAGGGAGAAGGAAGCGGGAGGGGGGAGGAAGACAGACAAAACAAAACAGAACAGAAAAGAAAAGAAAAGACCTCAGTCTGTTATACTATAGCCTTGGCCATGAACCCATTTCCATTGTGTCTGACAGAGAGGGTGCCTTGCCTTGTGGGTATGAAACATTTCCAGCGAGGTGCCTACATGAACTCAGGAGGGAGCATGGTTTTTTAAACATTCTTTCCACATTAGGATTTTTAAAAAGCCAGCAACACAATTTACCATGATAGGGACTGTTCGGTTGTATTCTTGGTGGCATATCTAGGCACTCTGTGAATAGACACATTTCAGCTCAACTACAACCATTTCAACCCTGCCGCCTTGTCAACCATACTATCTTAATGGGTGTGACTTTTACCATCAGCCCACGCCTTGTAAACCACCGATTCTAACCAAAAGAACGGATGGAAAGCCTCAGTTCAAAACCCTCTGATCCCATTCATTTCGAAAGGGCCTCATCTAAAACGCTCCTGCCGTTGAACAAAACCCAGAAAGCAGGGAAGTTTTTAAACTCTCCACTAACCCCAAAGTTTGAACAATGAATACCAAACTGAGCAAAGTTATTTTTTCATTTGCCTTTTAGGATTCTCTCCACTCCATCTTCCCATTAGATGCAGAATTTAACTTCGATTTGTTCAGAATGGCCTGCTGTTGTTCTTTATTTTAAATGTACACAATAAGGTCAAATTCTCAGCAGGGGCTGCAAAATTATTTGTGGGAGGGAGTGAGCATGTTTCTGGGGGTACTTCCTCCCCCCACCAAAAGGAGACAAAATCTCCTGTGGTAATCTCCTGTGGTTTGCCGCCCGTCCCTTTTAAAGAATAATGAACTAAGCACGTATCCTTTAAGTATTTAATAAAATCCTCCTCCAAACTGTAATTAACCTTTGGAGATCCAAACTGGATCCAAATGCTGGATTTCCTGATCTAGCAAAGAAAAGGCTGTTTCTAACTGCCTCCCTCTTTCAAACTTTACCTAGTTCTGCGCCATCTCCTCTGAAAGGAGAAGAACACGCTTATTTCGATGTGTCTAGTTAGATTAGTGAAAATCCGCGGAGGAAAGTTGGATCTCGATCTCACTGGGGTCCACCACCTTGGAAGGTGCTGTTTGAAGCTTCCAAGGGAAGGGGAAACAGCAGGCTCCAGGGTCAGAAGGAAGACTACAGTTCGGCACAGACTCTAAGCCCCTAGCAGCTCCCACTTTCCCTGAGCGCCTAACACCTGCAGCACCCAACGAAGGGGAAGCGAGCGGGCGAGCGGGCGAGGACGGGACGGGACGGGACGGGACGGGGGAGGGACGGAGGGAGGGAGGGAGCGTCCTTTCTGCTGAGCAGTGATGGCTGCGCTTAAGCAGTGGCTCCCTCGCTTATGGGCTGGCTTGGCCAGCCTGGCCACCGCCTCGGGCGTCCCCAGCTTGGCAAACATACCGACCTTTGCTTTCCTTCTCTTGGCTTTCTGGGCTGGAGACGGCGGCTTCGGCCAGGCAGCTCCTCTCGTCTGGCAGCGCGGACTTGGACTCGGGACTTTCCACCTGGGAGGCTTTGGCGGAGTTCTCCGGGTGGTGGTGCTGCTGGTGGTGGCCGCCGCTACTGTTGCTGCCGGGGGTGGCGGCGCCGGCGCCGGCGCTGGGATTCTCATTCATTTTCTTCTCTATCGGAAGTTGCGGGGCGACCTGCGGTTTGGAGGCGCCGCGTGGGTTTAACTGCAGCATGAGAGTGGAACTGGTCTCGGGGCTGTTATGGTACTCTTGGGCTTTTCCACTGGCGTAGGTCTGGCTCAGCCTGAAATACCCTGGGACGGGGACCTCGGGGTTTTCAATGGGGCACGAGTCAGAGACTAACCTCTGGTAGGAAGGAACGTCGGAAGAGGAGCCCAGCTTGGACCTCTTGTCCGAGTACATGCAGCAATTGGTTTCTTCCTTAATATTGGTCGCAAAGGAACAAGTGGGCACCTGCTGAGTAACAGGTTGCTCTATTCGGCACGGCCTGTTGGGATCGGTCCAATTGTCTACTGGAGGGATGTACGGATGCACGTTCATGCCCATATTTTGATGATTGACTTCTCTTTTGGCCAAAGACGGTAGAAGTCCACAGGTTTGCATCCCGTAAGTGCCAATGTCTGTGCTAGGTGGCATGTACATGCTGGCGCTGTTGGAGTAAAAGCTATCGCTCCTGCAGGCACTGATCAAGGAATCGACTAAGAACGTGTTGGCGGCAGGAGAGCTGTTGGGAAAGGACATTTTGGGGAGGAATTGGAAGAAGAGAGAGGGTGTCCTTTGTAGGCTGACATCTCTACGAAAACATTCCCGGTGTAATTGTGGATGCCTCCGCACAACCACATGACAGCCGAGCCAATGAGATTTGAAAATGGCCTGCGAGCCGCGACCTCCCCGCCGATCACGTGCTCCCCGGGACACGCCGAGCTGCGGCGCAAAGGTGGACAACAGCGACACCTAGGACGCCCACGTGGAAATGCACGCGCTCTGCCTGCCCGCCGGAGCCCCTGCCATCTTTCTTCTCCTCCTCTTCCTCTCTTCCTCTCTTCCTCTCTCTCTGTACCCCCACCCCCCCTTTTTGGGGTGTGTGTGTTTGCAAAAGCCAACCCTGGTGCACTGCGCTGATTTAAAGCAAGGAAATGCAATGAAGTGATCTAATTCCTCCCCCCCATTCCTTTTTATAACAACAGCAGAAGCGAGTCCGTGTCTGAGCGGAGCCTGAATCTAAAGCGGTTTCTGTTGTTTCATTCCAAAAACATAAGACAGCTACTTCAGTTATGGGCCTGGCTAGGCTACAGAGAGGGTAAAGGGAGGGTGGGGAGAGGACGGTACCGATACGTGCAATCAAATAATGCAAAATGTAGAGCGTTGGTCATCGCGTTGGTCAGTTTCTGTCTCCAAATGCATTATGGTCCCACTTCCATTAACTGGCCTCAACTGTGCCCTCAGAAGAACTGTTCCTCAATCTCAGACCACACACATTTTGTCTTTCTCTTCAGAATTAAACTCTTTTTTTTTGGGGGGGGGGAACTCAACCAGTAACATCTCCCTAACAAAAGAAAGACATGGAGGGCCAGTTAGGAACAGGGATTATCTACTGGGTGGATGTTCCCCAGAAATGTCTTTATCTGGGAAGAACACAAGGGTGGGAAATACTTTCCTTTTATGGGTTTTCTAAAAGCATTGGCTTCTGACAAGTATAAGATCCAAAAGGTAACAGAATTTATTAATACAGATTAAGAGGAATCAGGGCGATCAATACAATTCTCATCTACATGCTCGGGCCACTTGGTAATTTTCTTCCTTCTGAAGCTTTTTCAAGAGTTATTCCCTCTGTAGCCACACACAAGAAAGATATTTTATTAACAAATCAATCTAGACTTTGTAAAGGATAAGATTGATAGTTAAGATTTAGCATAATAGTGTTCGTGTTATGAATTATTGAAAATTATACTATTGATTTTTCCTCTTCTCTGCTAACCAAGAAGGTCAACTTTTGTTTTAATACAAATTGTCAGATATAAAAGCTGGACTTTTACGATAAGGGGTTTCTTTTCTTTTTCTTTTTTTAGTTTTCTTAGGTCTAAAAAAAAGAAAAAGAAATCACAGACCTTTCTTTTAATATACGTATTAACAAAATCGCATTGCCTAGTACAACAGAACAAAAAATAACTATTATGTTAAAAGGCATTTTACAATAATTTTATCTCATATAGATGAACACCAATGCATGAGCTCACCTAAGACAAAACCAAATAAAAACTATAGTTTTCTTGGCCTAACTTTATACATTTCAAAAATGGCAAGGATGCACAAATTACCCAACATAAAAATGGAACAGTGTTTCCTATTTGAAAATCTAGAGGGTTTTTTCAGTACAGATTAGGATAGAGTTTTGTCTTTCATATGAAATAAGGTTAAAGAACGCATGATTGTGAAATTACTAGGTTTTTAATTAAAAATTCGAATACGCTTTTCTCTGTTCTCCAGCCCTCCCCGCTCCTTTTAAAAATGTATCTGACATGCATAGTCCGGCATACCACATCCATCCTCCAGTTTTGAAGAATAAATATTGTATGGCTTCATGGACATATTTGCGGCCATAAGCTTTTCCTCGTTAATTGAATTGCCCCCCTCTTCTTCTCCTTCTTCCCTTTCAAGCACAACTTCAGCCAAACCAAACCTCAAATCTTTTAGAGGCCGATTCAGAGCATCCTTGACATTCTATTGTTGCCGAAAAGCTCCTGGGCCAGCCTACTACCTTCAAAACCACTTTCTGTCCTTGGGATTGCAGGAGAGGTTTCCCTTCCTCTCTCTTTTTCTCTAAAAAAAAAAAAAAAGATTCCCGTTGCCTTTTTCCTGCGCGCAACCCCCGGCTTAAAAAATCTCGCTGTGACAATGAGACAGACCTTTCGGGAGCTGATCGCAGCTGTTCAAATACAACATCAATGCCAGGTTAAGAGGCGGCGCTTTTTACAGCTTTTGTCTCCAGGTTCTATTGCGACCCGCAATAGAGCGGAAGTCTTTGTACCTTCCTAACAGTTGCCCCACCCGACACCGTCCGGATTTTGCGAGACTCGTCCCCATCTTGGGCGACTCTTGGCCGGTGCCCTGGGTGGATGTGGGGAGGAGGATTCAGAAAGAAGGTTCCTCACCAGGGTCTGGTGGCCGCCCCGGGCGGAGGTGAGCATCGAGGGATCCCGCTCGCCCGCCCGCCCGCCTCCAATTTGAGATCATTATCAGAGCCATTGCTAAGCGTTTGGCCGGGCTGGGGAGCAGACAAAAGTGGAGGTCACGACGCTCTCTCTTCGGGGGCCGGGGTTTTATGGGCTTCCAGCAATTTCTCCCCCCCCCCCCCAACACCTCCTCTCAAAACAAGACTCCAGACGGCCCGCCGAGTTTCAAGCAACCCAATACCTCCTTTTCCCCTTTCCTTGCCTGCGCTTTTAAGACTTTGCCGTGAAATCTAATCAGGGATTTTATTCCCATCAAACGGCCATTCGTACTCCGCAGTCTTTTGAAGAAGGGCCCTAGCCATAGCCCAGTGGGAGCATTCTCCGAGGTTTATTTTATTTTATTTTAACTATTCTATTTTATTGGTGGATGTCGCCCAGTTGTAGCGTTAAAACAATAAGCTAGGGCTCGTTCTGCTTTACATCCTCAGAGACTGCTTTCGATTCTGCGTTTTTCTGGATTTGGGGTGGCAGGTATTACCGCCACCAAGTCTAACCTCCAATTATTTGGGTCTAGATAAAGGTGCCTCGGGGCAGTGCCCGGCTGCTCCTAAGGAAGCCCTGGCGGTAGCCAGTGGCTCCCTTAAAAAACCGCTTTCAGCTGAGCAGGCGAGATGATTTGAAAAGCGGAGGTGGGGGTGAAAATAGAAATGTGCAATTTGTGTAACACTTCCAAAGAGTGCATAAACATCTCTCTAAGAAGCTGGTTCTTCAGACTTTGTGTGCTTTAATGTCACTCCGGTTTTAAATCATATTAAGGTGGAATTGTAGTAATTAACACGAATAAATAAATCAATATTGTGCCATAAATGAGATATACAATCTGCATTACTGCAAAGGGTTTCCTGTTGACTGTTCCATATTTTTTCTTCAGAAGCAGTGAAACCCTCAGCAGCAACATTTATAGGTCGATGACTATTTGCAGTGAAATATATGTTGACGCTACTCTTTTCTGTCTGAATAAATAACAGAACGTAAAAGCTGAGAGGAATGTCGTTGCTTAACATTTTAATTTTAATCCTTCAGATTTATTCCGGGTGTTGCATCTGGGCAGGGTTTCCCCACTCTCACTCCACCCCCCCACCCCCCACCCCACAATTCTTGCTGCTTTTTCTTTTATTTGCCTCATTATTAGAGGAGAAGGGGAGAATCCTCTTAATCAAGAGACACTGAATTGTGAAAACGCAAAGCTGAACTTTTGATCATTAAATATCATGAAAAGACTGGAATCTATCAGAAACAGAAGAACCTCGGAAAAGCTTTAATACAGATGGACTTTTTCTGTTCATTTAATTTTTTCCTGTAGGAGGAATTTATAAACAGATCCATTTGCTTACATTTCTCCCCGGTGTAGAGCTGGGTGCTTTAGAAGGTTTCCCTTTTAATTAAGACTCACTAGCATACTGCCGAACAGCACCAAAGTGCCCCCCTCTTAATAATATGAGAATTAAATTATTCAATTTTCCTCGTCCATTATAGTATCATACCATATGCAACAGCCAAAGTATTTCTATTCAAAGAGGGGAAGAGATATCATTTTAGTACCGTGCAAAGCCAACATTCAGTCAAAATTCTGGATCATATTTGGACAGCTCCCCTAATTCTTCCTTATTTTTCCTACACAAATAATTTTTACAGAAGGAAGGTGCCTATGATGAACAAAATCCCTCCAGAGACATTCGTGTTTTGCCTTTGTTTCACAGAGGAGAAGTTTCAGACAGGGACGCGCGGAGTTCCGTTTCAAACGCTCTAAGGTTTTCACCAGGGCGGGCGGGGGGGGGGGGCGGCTCTGGCTAGACGGATTCGCTTATAGCCATAGATAGATAGACAGACAGTCTTTCTGTTCATCAGAAACCCTGGAAAAATCAGGACATAAAGCCATCGGAGAGGCCGGGCGAACCTTATTTTAAAATCTCAAGCCAGCGTAGCTTTTCAGGGAAATATTCATCATAATTTAAAAGCTGATAAACATAGACAGACAGACAGACAGCAAGATAGATGCAAGGTTTTCCCTGGCCGAGCTTAGAAATCATTAACAAAAACTACATTAAGAGAAATAATGAAATAGTAATCTAGTAACTCCATCCAGAACCAGGATCACAAGTCCCCAAAAGGACAAAGCAAATATCATATATATTTAACGAATGTAATAGGCAGAGAATGGATAGATAGAAGATAGATAGATAGATAGATAGATAGATAGATAGATAGATAGATAGACAGACAGACAGACAGACAGACAGACAGACAGACAGACAGACAGATGATAGATAATTATATAACACGAAATATCCTTCAATAACAATATTATATATTTAAAACATAATAGAAACGGTAGAAGACAGGATTCAGGGGTGGAATCAAACAGTCTGTTTCCACCTTCATGCGACGGTTTACAGCACGTGCACTAACTGAATAGGGGAACAATCCAAAGGGCTCCAGAGGCAACAAAACGTTCTGACATTGTCTATTCTCAGAATATTGTACTGTTTTGTTTATTTTTGATTCAAACAGTTCCAAGATCCCCATTTTTTTCATGAGTATTTAAAAAAATATTTTGAGTAGAATGCGTTATTTTAGGTAACCAGAATAATAATGAGATTTCCCTTTAAATTAAAAAAAAATTAAAATCTACCTGGTAAACAAAGAATCGGGCACCTATTTCTCAAAGGTGACTTTGTTGGGTTTGTCATCTCCCGTTTTGCCTCTCCCTCGGTTGTTAGGAGAGGAAATGGCTTCCTTGTCCTTTGCTGTTATAATGTTTTAAAAAGTGCATCTTTGGAGAGAATTAAGACTGGCCAAATCAATGGACAATCTCAGAGGGAAATTTCTCTTTCTCTTGAGGAAGAAAAAGATACATTTTAGAAATCTTTTGAAAAATGTTTATGACTGTTCTTCCTGTTGAGAATGAAATTTAGATCCTCAATAATGAGTCATTCGTTTAAGAAAAGTTTACCTTCTCTCTGGTAAATAATGCTTTTTTTTCCCTGCGAGGAAGCACTCTCCAAATGTTAGCCAACATTTCTCCATTAATTAAGATTACATATTTTCGAAAATTGTTCAATCTGCCTACATTTGCTTCTCATTAAAAGTCAGCTCAGGACTCCGATTATCCCCTATCATAAACTCTATTATACACACATACACACACACACATACATGTATTTGTGTGTGTGTATCCTATGTGACATATTGTAGAGAATGACACAAAATCCATTTTAATTAAATATAGTTTGTATTATATCTGTGAGTTACTTCTTTAATAAATCTTGATTCTGCTGTGTTTTCTCACTTCCAGTTGCTTATATATTTTATTAGTGGCATTATTATTGTGGGGAAATACCCGAATATCAGGACAAATATACATTCTGGAATATGAGTGCGCCCTCACGTGGAATTTACTAGAATAGCGTATGGAATATTTTGTTTTTAATTCCTGTGTTTTCTTCTTTTTTCTTCTGACCATTATGTTCTCTTTCTTGGCTATAGGGGAATATAAGGGTAAATATAAACTTGTACAAGATATTTGAATTATTATTTTAAATGCTTCTGGTATTTATTGATTAAGGAATACATGTAATACTGATGGATTAAATATATCATTGGGCAGATACCTTAACAGAGAATTCACCCTCTCTTTGTAAAAATGGTCAGACATTGAATAAGGCTAATACATATTTCTCATAATATAAAGATAATTTTCCCTCAAGTATCTTAAGACAACAATTCAGATTGTTTGCATTTCCTATGAAACATAGACTAACATCTGCATTTCAAAGTGTCACTTTTTGGAGTAATCAATTTTCCATAGGACTCCAAGAATTCATTCTCATTTATTTTAGGGGAATCAAATCAAAGAACAAATTTGCTTGTTCTTTTCTTTTAAACAATTTTTCGTTACACATGATTGATCTAACTATAGAACTAGATTAAGAAGAATAATCTTTTGCAATTAATACTTTACATGGAAAAAAAAAACCCTAACAATAATATTTCTAAAAGGAAGTCATTATTTAAAGGGCAATTGAAAAGGGTTTTATAATAAATAGACTGGTGAAATATTCTGCATGTTTCATTCTAGATAAGTACAGGGAAGTGTTTAAATTGATGGATTCATTGATGTGAATTGATATGCAGTATCTTTTTGTGTATCTCTCTGTGTGCGCCTGTATGGGTGAGTGATGTAGTTGCCAGTGTGAGAGAGAAAAAGGAAAAGGGAAAATGGGAAGTGAGAAATGGGGGGAAAGCCCAGGAGGGTCGGTGGTAGTTGAAAATAAGAGACAAAGCTTTAAGGCTTCTAATTATTCAGAAAGGTTAAAGGTGATGACCTTGACATCTTGGAAGTTCAAAGGCATATACTTATGTTTTTCTGCTTTAAATAAAAAAAATTAAACGATTCTCCCTGTCTTCTTACATTCTCCTAGTTCAAGGCATACTTTGTGTGTTTCCTGGTATTTTATTCCTCCAATCTGGCCTTTAATGGATACAAAGAAAATGCAAAACATTTCTTCTTTTTCCCTTTCCTTCCCTTCCCTTCCCTTTTCTTTTCCCTTTCCCTTTCCCTTTCCCTTTCCCTTTCCCTTTCCCTTTCCCTTTCCCTTTCCCTTTCCCTTTCCTTTCTTTAAAAAAGTCAAATTGTTTTCTCACTTGCCTCCTTTATTGCACTTGTGGAAATCTCCCCCCCCCCCCCCCCCCGCCAACCACAAGGTGTCCAATATAACCTAATTAAGCTGTTACAGACCCTGAGTTTTTATGGTGTTGTCTAGACAGTTCAAGGTTTTGTAAACAGCTTAAACAGGTCACAGCAACAAAGTGGAGAAGAGAGCCTCTACCAACTTCTTGGGAAAAAAATTAGGTGTTGGCAACTTGGTAGCAAAACAGAATTCTCCTAAATTCTTCTGTTGGTTTGTCTCTGCATATCAGTGATACTTGTTTAAAATATTGCTCTCCTTAGCCTAATTCCACTCATCCACCCATGAATCAAGTTTTGGAGTTGGAAGTTTCTAAGAGTGGAGTGGTCCCAAAGACCACAGCTGAGATTCTCCAAACCTTACAACGTAGTGGGATTTCATCGTATGGATACACTTCAGAAGTCTAATCAGGGTATTTTTATGACCCCGTTTTTAGGGTCCTAGGATACAATACTTGAAATGTTTACTGATGACAATGGGATGGACTTTTACACGTGTTTAGCTACTCCGCCTGATAGGGTCTTAATCCTGCTAAAGTTTCCCTTAACAATTCTCGATTGTTATAATTCACCAATTCTCAGTGTAGAAAACAGTCCCCTTTCTGGATTTGTCCCATTAAAAACACAGACGAATGGGGCCTTCTGGAAAGTATACAAGGCACCACTGCTTCATCAGATCACATGCACTGATTCAATTTCATGTGGCCCCAGAAAGGATGAGGTTGCGGTTCTTCAGAAATGGATAATTTAGCAGATAATGCAAGTGGAAGGTACAGCTTCAGCTTTACTAGCAGCCATTGAGGCACAAGAACAAGACAGTGTCCCATGCTTTGATATGGCAACAGACCTCCTAACCCGCTCTGACCAGCACGAGGTTATGGATCCAGTGCACGTTTCTGTATCCCCTTAACAGCGACACGACGCGGGTGCGTGGGGAGAAGTGTGTTCCTGTCTCAAAGCCCTGAGGAGGAGGGAAGGGTAACCAAGGATGCTTAAAGCGCTTATTTTTAAACTGTCAGATTCGCACGAGCTCTCTGGTTGCAATTATGAAAAGGGGGTGAGAAGATAAAATAAATCGACGCTGTGGGTGATTTGGGATTTCCCCCCCCCTTTTTTTTTTTAAAGAAGAAAGACGACACAACCACATTAGGATGGCGTGTTGGATTTACCCCAGTTGCCTTTAGGATGGTTCTGCTCCATCAAGCCCATGAGATCACCAGGAGACAAAGAAGTGTAGACCATTAAAAAAAACAAAACAATTTTCTTATGTCCGCAGGGTGGATGTCGCTGTAAACTTCTGGATTTTTCCGCTCAAATGTCTGGTTGGATAATAAAGGGAGATCTGACCTTCCTGCCCGCTCTCCACTCAAAACAGGGGGTTTCCTGAGAAATATTGCATGCGGTCTCGGTTTAGTTTCTTTTCTTTCATCCTTCGATTTTGGAACCAAATTTTGACTTGTCGATCTGTGAGATTCAACATTCTGGACAACTGGAGTCTTTTCTCTTTGTTGATGTACACGCTGAAGAAAAATTCCCGTTCCAGGACTCTAATTTGGTACTTGGCGTAAGGGCACCTCTTTTTCCGCGATCTCTGGGGAAGCGCTGAAATGTTCAGAAAAAGAAGGGAAGAGGAGGAATGGAAGTGGCTCACTCCAACATGTTCGTGGACAGCTAGGCGAGAATGTGCCTTGGAAAACTGACTCCTTCCCCCCTCCCCCCAAAAAACTTTCAGCCTCCCTCCAGACAACTTCGGTCTAGTCTAGTGGGTTGGGAAGGGAAGAAGGAAAAGCGAGGGAGGAAGAAAGGTCGCCCTAAGTTCCCACCTGATTGCGGCGCTTCCTAAGGCTTGAGTCCCATTGAACTAAATGGGAATTGGTCCCCGGCGGGGATGGTTTGGCTTGTGCTTTTCTGAAAGGAAAGTGATTTGAATGGGGTGGAACGAAGGCCGACATGCCAGGGCTCCCCTTTCGTTACTCCTTCCTCTCTTCAGAAACACCCCTTGACCCCATCGGACCGACCCCCCGTTTAACAGCCGCCGAATTCTTTTGTTTGCTTGAGTGCTTGTAAGGGGCCCGGGAGGTCTCCGCAAAACTCGCTCCTTCCCGATTTCTTTCCAGTTAAAGTTCTCCTCCAAGAAGAGAAGTGAAGCCCACCTCCAAGATCTTCCTTTCCCAAACAGGCTTTATAGCCCGAGAAGATATAAAGGGTGCTTTTTAAGGCGCTTCTAAAATGGCACCTAAAAAAGCCTGGGACTTGGCGAACTGATGGGTCGTCGCCTGCCGGCCGGCCTCCTTCTCTCTCCGTCCGCCTTTCTCGGTTTGGGGTCCCCCCTTTTGAGAACGGAGGAAGGTGAGGGCTCCAGAGGGCCGAGCCACCCTCCTCCTTACCTGCACTGTGGCTCTTCAGAGCGCGGGCCTCCCCCGAGGAGGAATCCGCGTTGCCCTCGTCCCCCGCTTTCTTCTTCGGCCTGGGAAGGCGGGAGCTTGCGCCGCAAGCGTCCCTCGGCGGCGGCGGCGGCGGCGGCGGCTTGAGGTCCGCGTCGCGCTCCGGCTCTGCCTCCGCCGGGGAAGGAGCGCCGCCGCGGGCCGCCTCGTAAAACTGGTCGAAGCCCTGCGGGAGAATGCCATTCCTGCCTACGGCGCTGTAGAAGGTGGTAGCCGCGGCCGCGGCCCCGGGGTGGGTGCCGCAGACCGGGTCACTTTTGAGGAGGGCGTCGCTCCTGCGGGCCGGCGGCTGCAGGAAGTCCCGGCTGTGGAAAACCTCCTCGTAGTAGCCCGGGGAGTAGGCAATCCGGCAAGCCCACTTGCTGCTCCCGCCGCCTCCCGCGTAGTCACGGAAGGCGGCGGGCACTTCGCCCACCGGTTGCACCTGGCCGGGCAGGGCGGAGGCGTAAGAGAAGGTCGTTTGACAGGAAGGCGGCTGGGACAGGAACGGGGGCTTGCCGGAGAAATCTGAGGGGGAGATGTAATAGGCCGCGGGGAGGTACATGGCGGGAGCCCCGTGGCTGCCGCACTCGTCCAAGTCACTCATGGCTGCTTCTTCCCCTCCTCCGCCGCCGCTGCCTTGGGGAGAGTGGAAGCAGGCGGTGGCACCAGCCACGGAGCTGAGCTCTTTGGATCTCCAGAAGCCCCATCTATGTGCCCGCCAGACTTTGGGCAGGAGCCGCCACGGCGAAGGGGGGAACAATCCCACCGCGGGCTGACGCGCAATTCATCTCGGTTGATTCGAGGGGTAATTATGTCACGTGACGGAGGCGACGGAGAAATGTCCTGATATCCATATCAGCCTCTCCCCACCCCCGCCACCCCCAGGCCAGCTGTCTGCCTGCCTGCCTGCTAGCCTTCGCCGAAGTTTCGCTGCAAGAGCCCCTCCAAGAAGCCCCCGGCCTCCGCGGAGTCAAAACGGGCACTGGCTCGCCCTAACGGGACCATTTCTAGCTCTCGCCCGCCTTCCCTCCCCCTCCGCCCTCCCCCCCTCCCTCCCGAAGCAGAAGCGAGAGCGACCTATAGGTAGGGCGGCGGGTCACCTGGGCATGCCAGCAACATCCGGACGCCAAGCCCCGTTCCTGCAAACGCTCATCAGGACGCCTCTGCTCCCCCTCCCCCCTTTCCTTCTCTCTATCTGAAACACAAGCCGCCCCGACCAGGCAGCCAGAGAGCCTGAAAGGCCAAAAAGGTGCTCCAGAGCAGTTTCCTCCCCTCCGCTCCCCTCCCCTCCCCGCTCCGCGATACAACCTCCAATATCGGATTGTGGCATCCTCATTAAAAAATAACAGGCTAGCTAGCTGCTACGCGCTTTCTCTTTCTCCCCCGCCCCTTCCCTCGCTCGCTCGCTCGCTTCCGCTCCTTCCCTGACAGCCTAGCTGGCAAAGGCTCTGGGGGCAGAGTGGGGCTCTTCGCCCACGACTTCACCACACCTAGGGATTTTTTGCTCCCTCGCCCCGCGGCTCTCCCTGCTTTTATTTTTGAAACGGAATTCCCAAACTCCCTGTCGGGCAGAAGGACCTTATTCGCTGGCCTTCTATTCGGTTATTCTCTCTCTCACACCCAGAGGGACGCGCACATTCCCTGCTAGTGCGACGCAGAGGGGGGCGGGGAGTGGAAAAAAGATTGCACCCTGAATCTCTGCAAGGGGTCCTAGTTTCGGGATGCTGAGCTCCCCTCTGAGGGCATCTGACCCAGCAGAGGTGGGGCTCTACCCCAGACATTTAGGGTGGGGAGCAAGGGGAGATTCCCTTCCGAGAGCCCAGGGGCTGTTCAAGACCCGCACTCGCGCCGGTCAAGGTCATGCGAAGGAGAAGGGGTGGGAGAAACACTCTCCCCCTTCGGGTCTGCTTTTCCATAGGGAATACCGGAGCACCTTTTGTTCCCGTTTCATCTCACTCACGTGCGGTTGAAACACCCCCTGCTCCTCCACCCTCTCCGTGTTCCACTTCCCCTTGGGCTGCACATTCAAGGCGCACAAAATCAGTAACAGAAGCAAGGCAGGCGCGGAGAAAACCCCAGCAAGGAGAGACGCGTTCCACAAGTCAGGATTCAAATGTCTCCAGAAGACCCATCTGTTTCGCTTCCCTTCTTTTCCCACCAAACTTGACTGAGCTGCCATAGTCAAGTTTAACTCCAGGATGTTGCTTTCCCTTCCAAATGAAAATGCACCCTGCGAAACACACATCTTTTTAAAGACATCAAGCTGGAAAAAAGATCCAAACGCACTTCCATACCTTCTCTCCACATTACATCCAACTAAACAAATTATATCAGACTCTGTTATCTAGAAACCAAACTAGCCGTGATGATTCTAGCAATAACAATCCAAAATCCTATGCCGGACAATACCTTTATTACAACCAAAAATAACCTTAAAGGGTGGTTAATGGATAAGGGGGCTCGCTTAGTTTAATATTAACAGTATCGGGATGCGGGGGGGGGGGGGAAAGGAAATTTGTAAGGACATGTAAATTATTTTAAGAAAAGAAGGAAAGCATATTATCCTGTAGACAACTTGGTAACATTCTATGCCAGAAATTATTTGCAAGCATGGCTAACCATAGCCTATTCTAAATGTTTTATTGAAGAAACTCTTAGGCAGAAAAGCATGTGAAGCACTGTGTATATGTGTGCACGATTATTTTAATTTTTTTACACATCTATCAACAGATATCAAAACAGATGAGAAAACAAGCGTTTGCATTGCACATAACTTATCTTATTATTGTTGTTCTCTTGTTATTGTTATTAACAATAGGAAATTAGTTGGAACTCATAAACATAGCCGGAGAATGGCGATCCCATTGGCTTCCGCAGGCACCCCCGCGCTTCGCTCTCTGCATTCTGCTCTAGAAAGGAAGCCGAGAGGGAGAGACAACGCGGCTGGCCAAATACCTTTCGGCAGAGCCAAGCCACTTCCCAAACCAAAGCCTCTTCCCCTGTTTGGGAAAGGAAAAGGAGGGAGGAGGGAACGATCCTGCGCCCCCGGGCTCTCCAGACTTCCTTGGAGGTTCGCCATAGATCACAGCCGCCTGCTCCCGCGCGCCTGAGATCCAACAAACACCTGAGATTCGACCCTCACCGGGCACCTACCCGCCCCGCACCCACCCAACAACAACCAAGGGAGTGCAGTGTCACCTCCCGCCTTTCCAAGGCGCAGAATTTTTGGTTCTGCTTCTGCTGTAATGGACGCCGCGCCCCCTCCCCGCCCCCCCAACGGGCATGGCGCAGCTAAAATGGCTCCTGTACTTCCAAATCGCAATAGCAGACGAAGGCAGGGCGTTCTTTTGGGTGCCCCCCTCCTCCAAAAGGCTCCGGACTACCACCTCAGGATCTTACAGACAATTCCACCAGGACCTTTTCTCATTCCACCGACACCCCCCACCCCATCCCCCTCCCCCCCAAAATCCGGGCCCCGACAGCTCAGCACAGAAACCAACCCGGAGCTCAAGGACTTTTGGAGCAGCAATCAACTAGTTTCCACCATTTCAAGTTCAAGGACGTGGCTCCCGTTTGCTAATAGGAAACCGCCGGACGGGCGACGGCGGCGATCAGAGTGAGAGAGAGCAAAAAGCCTTCCGCTCTTCTTCCGCCCCGAAAGCCACTTACATGGCGGGAAAGCCGAGGAACCGACCGCCGCAGCGAGGGTCTTCCGGGTGGCTCAGACCTCCGGAATGGAAGAAGCGCTGACTCGTTGCGGGACTCGGCCGTCTCTTAATAAATACACCCCTGTCCCCCCTCCCCCCTCCCCGCTTCTCACCCGCTGCATCAGCCCAGAAAGCAAACGAGCGCTTGGGGCAGCATCCTGCGGAGTCGTTACCGTTCGCCGTCTTGGAAGCCTGCCGAGGTGAGGCGAGTGACAGCTCCGGAGAGCCTCCAGGGAAAATGGGGACGAATCGCCCAGTATTCAGAAGGGCTGGGGAGCATCGCGCCGGCTCTCTCGCCCTGGCTCCTGTCCCGCGCTTTGCCCGATTCGCGGGGAGAAGAAGGAGCGGCATTTTGGTGCCACCCAAGATAAGACACTAACTTGACCTTAACTTTGTTATGGCGCCCCTCGTATCTGGCGAACGTGAACAGACACTGTCTGGCAGCTCTCGTAAAAGCTGACTGGAGAAGCGATCCTGCGTCGTTTCATTTATGGCCGCTCCAGGTCTGCGTCTCTCCTTCCTGTCAAACTTTAATTATTTATGCGCTTTTCGGAAGCACAAAAGCGCCCACCGCCTCTGAAAGCAATCAGAGCAACCTGCCCTCCCTCGCCTTATCAAAGTGCCAGGGACTGCACCAGCGCCCCCGGCTCAGCCTATCAGAGCGCAGGGCAGCTCCTCCACGCCAGCAAGATGCGGATTTGGGAAGAAGGGCGTTGTGCGCGCCTATGTCACCGAGGAAGCCTGCCTGACAATCCCGTTTGGGCGTGTTTATGCCTCTGTGCGTGTGCGCGCGCGCGCCAACGCGCGCGAGGGAGAGCGCGTTCTTGTCTGCGCGCTAGTGGCGCGCGCTCTCAGCCAGAAGCCCAGCACGCCACACCACACCCGCAGTGGAGCACTCAGACCTGACTGCACCAAACCCGGCTTACACCCGAGTTTCTTCTTCTAAAGAAGGAGAAGATAATTATCCCCTCGCCCGGTTAGGAAACCACCCGCAATCTTTTTAAAACCAAACCAAACAAAAAACCTCCGGTCCCTGTTAAGCGAAGGCTGCAATAAGTCTGCCCTCTTCCCTGTGGGGGGAGGGGAGCTCTGTGCTTTATAACGAAGAAGCTTTCGTCGGAGTAAACCAGAGCGAGGACTGCACTTGTAGCTTGTAGTTACCGAGACCTCACTTCCCGAGGACTAGGCTTATAATCAAAACCGAGGATTTAATGTCGGTGAAGAAGAAAAAATCCCCATAGAGGTGAATATCTGCCTCCTTACAGAGAGATGTTTGTACGGCATTATTCCTCAGGACTCCTGTGAGCGTTCGGGTGGACCGTAGAAAGAAAAGGAAAATATGTACCGAATAGAAGGAGAAGCTGACTATCAGTTTATCTACCAGCCAGCTATCTCTAAATTAGCCCCAATCTACCCTTGTTGTCTTTTATCTGGTTACCGTCGCATACCGAAATATGTATGATACCAGATATGCCTGTACTTTATACAGAAAAAAGCGTTTTATATCCTTGATGAATAAACGTTTTGCATCTATTTCACTGGCCTAATCAAAATAAATCCATAGACAAATTACCTAATATGCAGACTAGATAAAGAGTGTTGTTCCTGCCTCTTCCTTATTTTAGCTCGTTTCACATAAGGATAAATATTGCAAGAAGACAATAACCCATAATGGCACAGGAATAATTACACTAAATAAATAATGCATTGCTATAACTACATTTTTTTTCCCGGGCGATGTAGAAATATTGTCAAAGCAAAGCTTCCTAGTCCCCAAATGATTCAATGAAAGAAAGAACTCACTGATTTTATGGTGTAGAATCTTAAAATGAAAAAGTGTTTGGTTTTAATGGCTTTAATGCCTTAGCAAAAGGCTGAGATCTCTTGTGTCCTCGGCAGCCGAACACAAAATATATGCTATAAAATGCAGAGGGAACGAATAAAACCTTGTTCTTGGAAATCAACTGTTTGCAGGCTTTGTTTCTTCGATATTTTAAAAATCATGAAACATTTAGAATATTGGAGTGATAATATGAAATCAAATACTACAATATTTTTGTTTCCCGTTAGAAGCTTTCAGCACTTTTAAAGCATGGTTTGTTAAATGGTGATTGTTTATAACTACGGTCATTTTTTCCTGAAAGTTAATTCTAGGCACTACTTTTTTAAAGAAAAAAGTAAGGGTATAAACTGAACCTCGTAATTCCGCATTAAATATAGATGCTTTCACACATACATATCACTATTATTATTATTATAATTTACTAATTTACAATCAAATACATCTCAGCATGGATGTGGCATAAATAGTGTTAAATTGATTCTTTAAATCAAATTAAGAATTAATATAGAGATTAACCTAATTTCTCTACCAATTTATCCTTTTAAGTAGATCGCAGAGAATTCCTCCTTACAGAAGGTATTGGAAGAATTTTTTAATCATGAAAGTTCAGAAGAGAAATATTGTCTGAACAGGGGGAATCAGGAGTGGAATCAAACTGCACAAAACACTTTACTCTCTCTTGTGTGAGAAAGAACAGAATGCATGCCCACGCCTGATTTTGGATATAATCCCGTAATCCCGCTCAGATTGTGTCCCCTAGAAAACGACGCAGCCCGATTTACAGGACGATCCACGAAAACCCACAAGAGCTGGATCTGGATCTCGGCGCCTGGGAGGCACTGGAGCCAACTGGAAGCTTCGAGCTGCAGCGACAAGGGGGGTGGGGGGAGGGGGAGGGGAAGCCGGCCTGGAGAGACCCGAAGCCCCTTTGTGCCCGCCTGTTCTCCGCAGCTCGGGACAAGGCCAAAGTCAAGCTAAACCGAGAAGGGAGGCCTGCGGGAAGGAGAGGCGGAGTGCGCAGCCAAGGGCGGCGGTTGGGGAAGCGAGGGAGAACCTGGGGAAATCGAACAGCGGGCTGGGCCTTGCAGCTTTGGGGGGCGGGACGGGACAGGACGGGACGGGGGACGGGTGAATGGAGGGCGCGCTCAAAAAAGAAGAAACAAAACACAGAATCAGGAAGAGTTTGGGAGCTTCTTCCTTCCGAAGGGAAGAGAAAAGAATTTGTCCTTGGCAATGGGTGGAACGCCTCTCCTCCCCCGCCCTTGTCAGAGATGCTTGTAAAGAATGGGGGGAATCTCTCTCTCTCAGAGAGAGGGGCACAGAGAGATCGCTTCTGCCTGTGCTCCTGCCCTCTGAAGATGCCGGCCACAGATGCTGGCGAAACGTTAGGAACCACAACTTCCAGAACACGGCCACACAGCCCGGAAGACCCACAACAGCCCCCCCCCTCTCTCTCACACACACACTCATCCCACACAACAGGCCCGCCATACATTCCTGCCCGGTGATTCTTCCACTGAAAAGCTGGCGAAGGGGCGAGGTTGGGGCCAGAGGCGAACGGCGGAGGTTGGGAGTCGCCAGAAGGGGACAGGGACACTCCAGAACAGGCCCAGGGGTGCGAAGGTCTGCCCGGTCCCGCTCCGACAGCGCTCCGGTTCCGAGCTGACAAAACTCCTTGCAAGTCCGCCCCACGGATTTCGATTCGGCTTCCAGGAAAGAGCCTGTGCGGGACGAGCAAATTGGAGGGGTCCGGGCCGGGGGTAGCGGTCGAATTCCAGGACTGAACTGCCTCCCGATCCACGGAAGCCGGTTCGGCTTGGCAGGAGTTTGGCGGCGAGGAGTTTCCCCCGAGCACAGGGAGAAAACAATCAGGCCTCCAGCGCCTGACGCCAGCCTCCGCCAAAAGGGAACCTTCCTATCCTTCTGAAGCCGTGGAAATTAAAAAGAGAGGGCGGAGGTGCGCTGGTGGCACTCGGCGGCTCCCGGAGAAGAAATAGCGGCAGATTAAGGCGGAAACTGAAGGGGACGGTCACGTGACTGCCCTGAAGGCCTCGGGTCGCTCCGAAAACCAGAATAAAGTACAATGACGCGAGACAAAAAGCGGAGGTGCTGAACCAAATAATCGGGTTACAAATAATCTGTGCAATTGCGGGGTGGGTGGATGGGATTTGTTGTTTTGCAAAGTGTTGTGATTTTGTGAGGAGCATCGTCGCGCCCACTGGAAGAGTGAGAACCAGAGAACCAGAGCCTCATCCTCCTTCTGCAAGAGAGACGGGGAATCCCGAGATGTTTTTTGCCCGGACTCCTTCGCTTCCAGCCAACTCGCGTCACACGCACTATTACCCTTCTGCCAACGGCGATTTCGGAGCAGTTCTGCGCATCTTCGCCGGTGAACTAAAGGCGGGATGGAGACGGAAAAGGTGGCATGGAGCAAATCGATCAAAGAAAACGGGAGGGAAAGCCCACATTTCCTTTCTTATCCGCCTCCTTCTTGCTTTCTGAGAAGGACGACTGCGGCCAATCTGCGGAGCTCAAACGGTTCATGAAGAAAGATCTGGCCTTGGAGGCCTGGATCCCTTTCAAAACTCCCCACCGGAATTGTGCTCCAGAAATAGCGGTTCTGGAGGCCGGTCCTCCAAGCTCCAGAAGGAAGCGCCCACGCGCGGCACCCCGGGTGAGAGAGCTGCTGAGCCGCCAGTCGCGAGCGAGCGAGCGAGCGAGCGCCTGCTGTGCGCGTGGCCGCCGCCGCCCTCGCTTCTTCTGCATCCTCCGGTTCTGGACCCAAAAATTCACTTGCTGGTCGCTGAGACCGAGTCTGCGAGCCAATTCTCTCCTCTTCTGTCTGCTGTTGAACTCTTGGAGGAGGAACCGGCCTTCCAGCTTGGCCCTCTGCTGCTTGGTGTGGGGCGCCGCTTCCTCGCCCGGGGAGTCAAGACAAACCTGCAACAAACAGGGCCCGGGTTCCGTCATTTGGTCGGGTCAGGGTTTCCCAGAAGGGACCGCCGCCGGTGAGCGGCCGGGAAAGCTGCTCAGGAGGCGAGAAAGCCGGTTCTGAGAAACAGGAAGGGAGCGGGGACCGGAGGCCTCCGGATGAAAGCAGTTTAGGGGTGGGCCGGCCACGACAGTACCCTGCAACCCTTTCTCGGGGCATACGACCCGCCTGGTACTAACGTGCGCGCCCCGATCCGGAGCATAGGGTAAGGACCCCAACCCTTTCCTTAAAGAAGCGCATTCCCTTGAAATCGGGCGGCCCTAAAGGTCGGCGCAGGACGTCAGTGGGGCTGACCGCTGGTCCGCTGGATCCTGGCAGCGGGGGCGGTGCTGCCGCGCTGGAAGCAACAGCAGAGCCGAGCTAATGGCCTCGGCCGCCTTTGAACGTACCGTCGTGCGGGCAAGGTCGCCGGCCAGGCTGGGCAGCCTCGAGTTGTAGCATCAGGTTCAAGTTGAGGGCTTGTTGGAGGTCACCCGGCAGTCCGAGGCGCGGAAGGCCGACCCCAAAGAACCGGCGCTGGCCAACCCGGCAGCGCCCGCGTTTGCTTTTGGAGCGCCGTTGCTGGGGATCTGCCGCCCGCCTCCGCCTCCGCCTCCGCCGGGGTCTTCAGCCAAAGCTCCGCAGCTTCTTCGGCTGCCGTTCTCGGCCGGGTTTAGCGCTCCTCGGTGAACGGTGGAGGCCTTCCGGGGGCTATCAGGCTACTCGGGCGATTTTTGCTGCTGCGGGGAGCGGGGGAGCGGGAGGGAGTCCGCCGCCGGGCCGAGGTAAGGCGGAGGCTGCGCGGCGCCGCTGGTAGCATGGCTGGTCCGGAGCTGCACAGAGGCCGAGGGCGCCCGTCCCAACCCTGGAGCTCTGTGCATAGGGCAGGGCGGGGAAGTAGAAGGAGTCGGCGGCCGAGGGCAAGTTCCAGAGGGAGGCCAGATAGCCGAGGCCTCCTGGACAGATGCTGCGCCGGCACATGACCCTGCAAGGGAAGGACTCGCAGGCGGCCCTGGTTCCTGAAAGTCGAAGAATGGAGTCCCAAGTGCTCGAGATCCCAACCTTCTCGCCAGGCCCGCCTCTGCCACCGCCGCCTGGTGCATCTGAACGGCTCTTTTGCAGAAGTTCTACAGAGGCGACTTCTGGAAATAGGGTGAGGGGCCACAACGCGAGGAGGAGGAGGGGGGAGGAGGAGGGGGACCTTGGCGCAGGAAGGGAAAGGGAGGGAAAGAGGGAAAGGGACGTTTCCAACACCGGGACAAATGGATTGGGAAACGCCTTGGGGGGGTAGATTGCGTAGACCCTCACTCCTTGCCCCCCTCCCGCCGCCCTCGCCTGGTTTCAAGAGTCGCCTTGCCCAGAGCGAAGCAGTTTCCTGTGTTTTCCCTCAATTAAGACTCGTTCTATTTCTGACTACGTCGTGGCTTCTCCTGGAATTCTTCCACAGTAACAGCTCTGGAAACACCAGTCCATCTGGATCCCTTCCCCCATACCCCTTCTGCCCTGTTTGGGCCAATACGTGTGGCATCGCACCCAGGGCCGGGCCCTCCAGGAGGTAGAAAATGATGGCCGTCCAGGTTCACTTTGAATTTGAACTTGGGGCAACATACCTGTGCAAGCCTGGGACTCTGCTAGCTGGTGTGCTGCAAAGCGCGAACTGCTTGCTTGGGTGAGTGTGCAAAGGACTGCAAGCGTAAGACGCGCTTCCAGCGGTTTGCGGGAGATGCATGATGCCCAGGACTTCACAGGTAGTCCGCTGAAACCGAAATGCATGCAAATCAAAGAGGTGCTCCCTCTGTGGACCCACTCCCAAAAGATCACTCCACTTTTGCATAAATTGGTTAAGTATAATTGCAGATATTAATTCAAATTATTCCACAAAAAGGGAGATTGCTCACCATTACAACCTCGCTTTACACTTAGGCTGAAATCCCCAGACCAATTTCTCTTGGGCGGAAGCGTCATTAAATTCTATCCAATTTATTACTAAGTAGATATCAGCGGGATTAAGCCTTAAAAGGGACTGGTTCCTGCCAATCTAGTATTGCAAATTTTCCCTTTTTTCCTTCCCAGGCTTTCCATTAAAAAAAGGCATGGTAGAATATTATTTCAATAGGCGTATTCTTTCCAAGCAGTTGCAGATACTTTGTATACGTTCCTTTAAAAATCGCTCGACCTGGACCATTGCCGTATTAAAATACTTTCACCAGATCTCAGGTGTCATTTAGAAAGATTTTAAAGGATGGCGGAATCTATAGAACAGCCATGTTGCAAGGAACCGATTTGGTTTGCAAGAACCCCCGCCGGCCCCAAACTTGCCCGGTCGTTTCTCGGCGACACTAAACTTTAGTGTCCAAACCATGTTTCTGTCAATCACTACACTTAGTCCTGGAACACTTATCATGAGCAGAGAGGTTGCCGGAGAAGAGAACGCGGCTCCTCTTGTTTGGAAAACGAATTAAGCCAAACTATTAATGGCTGGGAAAATGGAAAATATCCCCTCCACCCCATTCCCGCTCCGCCCAAAAATAAGGGCAGCATAGCGCCGATTTGTTCAGCGGAGAGGCGAGAAGGGCCTGGGAGGAAAAAATAGAGAATCTCCACTTTTTTCTTTTTTTGTCTCTTTCGGTTCACTCCTCCCTATACCCCTGAAACAGACTGATGGAATTGTTGTCTGACACGATAACCCGCCGTGGAAGGACCGTTTGAAGCAGACACTCTCCGTTGATGAAGGAATAGTTTTCAACAGATTTTATCCTAAAACAAGCCTTTTTAAAATCATATTCAGGAAAGGCGGGTCTAAGGAGATAAGGAACGGGGCAAAAGTATTGGGGAAAATACTTTGAATGCCCTCTGAAAGGTCCACAGCCGCCTTGGGACTGATGGGCGATTTCTCCCCAGATGCGACAAAATGCTAAACCGATAGCAGGGAACTATCGCTGGCAGAGACCCGGCCGGAAAAGGATCCGCCAGAAAAACCGAACGCCTGGCTTCGACGCCTGTTGGGCAAAACGTGGCCCGCCGAGCCTCCTGCCTCCGTTGCGCGGATTGCCAAAAGTCTAGGCCAGCCTTTCCAACGGGATGGACTACCGCTCCCATCACCCCTGGCCAGTACGCGGTTAAGGCTGATGGGAGCAGTACCTCCACCCACCAGGAGGGCAAAGACTCGGCGACCGCTCGGCTCCTTGTTTTAAATCCTGCACAGCAAATCGACCGTGTTTCGGTTGGTCGGCCAACGGGCGTCTGCGTTGCGGCCTGGCCGTTTCTCCGCCGCTTTCCTGGCGCCTGGCAGGAGAGCTCTGCTGCCCCAAGGACCGGCTACGGCGTTCAAAGCCCAGGGGCGCGCTGGAGTGCCGTTCGTGAGAAATCCAGCAGATGGGCCGGATGGGCCTCTGGGAAAACCCTAATGCTAAATGGCCGATGCGCCGACCTCCCCTCAGAAGCCGCGGCTGTGGCTTTCGTTCTTCCTCGAGACCTCCGTGATCGCCAAGGCGGCGAACCCGAACGCTCTCAGCCTCCCCCCAGTCTCTCATTCGGGACTTACCTGGGACATCACAGGCGAGACTTTTTCCTCCTTATCTTAGGAAATGGCTCGCCGGCCCTCGCCTTAAGGCCCTTGTTGGACTGAGGTCCTCCGAGTGAGCCCCGCTTTAAAACCACCGCCTTTCTCCTCCGGCTGGGGCATACACAAATTTTGTTGTTTATTCGTTCAGTCGCTTCCGACTCTTCGTGACTTCATGGACCATCGCGCCTTTTACATTGGGTTCGGCTTTACTTCTTTCTTTCTTTGATTTATAACCCGTCTTTTCTAGCCAGGCATTTCAAGGATCCGTGATTTGAATCTTACATTATTATTATTCTTACTAGGAGCAGTAGATGCAGTAGCAATAATTCAAAGGACATTTCTTTGAAAGAACAGAGAATTGCTGCAATGAACTTTGGACATGAGCTGGAACCCAGAGCTTATTAGGGGAGGTAATAAATAATTCGTTCAGCGAGCCTCCCTGTATTGATTATATTCGGAATCTGATGGTTGCCTTCTCTTGAGGTTCTGTATTTCAGTTTTCTCAGTAAACTCCCTTTAATATCTACAGTTTTGACTTCATTAGCTGGTTAAGGCAACGGGCTAGAAACCAGGAGACCGTGAGTTCTAGTCCCGCCTTAGGCACAAAGCCAGCTGGGTGACCTTGGGCCAGTCCCTCTCTCTCTCAGCCCTAGGAAGGAGCCAATAGCAAACCAGGAGTCTGTGAGTTCTAGTCCCGCCTGAGGCATGAAAACCTTGGGCCAGTCCCTCTCTCTCAGCTCAGCCCAACTCACCTCACAGGGTTGTTGTTGTGGGGAAAATAGGAGGAGGAAGGAGTATTAGGTATGTTCCCCACCTTGAGTTATTTATAAAAATAATAAAGGTGGGATAGAAAATAAAGGAAGGAAGGAAGGAAGGAAGGAAGGAAGGAAGGAAGGAAGGAAAATACATACATACATACATACATACATACATACATACATACATACATTTTTCATTAAAAAACCGCACCGGAAAGACTGTGAATCTTTAGTTACTTAGTTACTAGCTACTTAAATTTATTATTTCTGGGATTTGTTTTTCTAAGTATGTCGCACCCCGTGGCCACCTTCTTGACTTTCTGGGCCATACCCTGCGGACACCCCCGCACAGCCCCTTCCTTCTAGCTTTCTTGGCTGGAGGGAGAAGGGCTGGGTGGAAGCGCCGTGAACTTCCCAGCTGGGCAGAGGAGCGGGTGTCAGAAGATCCAGCCTTACGGACCGCAGCCCTTCACCGGTATTCCTTGCTGGAAAAAGGGTGCTGACCCTGAGGGTTTAAATTACGCACACCCGCGTGCCCCATCCTAACAATTGTAACTTACAGCAAAGCCGCCTCCTGTTCCCCCTCCAGGCACGGGGACCCTGCAGCACATTCTCCACGCAGCCCTCGAGCCCAGGTCCCTGAGACGGGAACCCGGAGGCGTCTTTGCACGTGCACGTGGGGGCTTCAGTCTATTTGCAGACTTTCGGCATGAAAGGCCAATCAGGACTAACAAACCGTACTTCTTTCTTTTCGTCCAAATTTATTCCTCTGGGTTGCTACACTGCTGGGGGAGGGGGGGCGTTGCCAAAAGATAAACCTTTGTACAAGTCTTAATTATATTATTATTATTATTATTATTATTATTATTATTATTATTATTATTATTGAGAAATATCAGTGGGATATTTCTCAGTGGGATATTTCAGAGTTGGGAGGTATCACCTTGACCAGGAGCACTTCAGTGATGCTATCTGTAGCTTGAATCATGTCAACTGGATCTCTATTTTCTTAATGGAAACGTTTCGCTCCTTATCCAAGGGGCTTCTTCAGTCTGAGCAAAGTTGGTAAGCCTTACCAACTTTGCTCAGACTGAAGAAGCCCCTTGGATAAGGAGCGAAACGTTTCCATTAAGAAAATAGAGATCCAGTTGACATGATTCAAGCTACAGACAATTCCACCTGGATGACTGAGAACCTTCATAGACATTCAGTGATGCTAGTTCCTGCCCTCGCGTGTCCAGAGCCAAAATGTGGTTGGCTCCTTTGAAAGAGGCCCAGGTGGTTTCTCTCCCTCCCAAACACCTAATTCCAATATACCTGGGGGAGGCTGAAAATAGTGAAAAATAAACTGTACTGGTGAGCGTGGCGTAAAGCATTAGGATGACCTGAAAAACCCAGCCAGGGACGAACCTTTTGCTAATGGGAAAGTCCTGACCGGGACAACACACTCGGATCCATTTTCCCCAGCAACTGGGAATCAGAAACATAGTGCCAAGTTTTACTGACAGTGTTCTTCTTCCCCGCTACCCCCCACCAAAAAAAAAAGGTGCCTGTGAGAGAGCGATAGCCAGGTTAAGTAAATGGGGCCGCCGTTGCCTCACTGCCTGAAAAGAAAACTTAGCGAGGAGCTGAGAACAGGGTCCTCCCTTGTCTGCAAGGCGCGGAGGTTCCCATAGCAAACAGGAGCACCGCCCCAATTCCCTTTTAGCAGCAGCAGCGGTGGTAACAGCTCCGTTCTTCAAATCACTTATCAGGTAAATAAATCGCCGCCGTTAAAATGCCATTTATTTTCCAGATCAGGGGGCAGGGAATCTCTGCATGTGTGAGTGCGGTGGGTGCGTTCCCTGAGACGAAGGTTCCTCGGACTTCCAGGCGGCCTTCAGGGTGAGAGGCAAACAGAATTCTCCCCTTTCTAGGCCCTTTCGTTGAGGCTCCAGCACCCAGAGGGCCGTCGTCAGTCCTGGGGGAGAACATTTAGAGAGTGTGGCTTGGTTCGCAAATAGATTGAGTGGAGAGACGGTGTGTGTGTGTGTGTGTGGCTAAATGAGGAAAAGAAGAAAACGGGGCTTGGAATTATTTCTTCTTTCCCTCCGGATTCTCTCTGCAGCGCATATGCGTGTATGCACGTGCTTTCTATGCGCGATAAATGTGTAGCTGCTCATTTCTTATTTTCTCATGTGCAGGTGCCCACAGACTCTCTCCCTCCCCTCCTCTCTGATACTCGCACGCACGCACGCACGCACACACACACACAGCAAGAAAATGGACCTCTCTTCAAACTATTTTTATGATTTACAGAAAAGCAGGTCTTAACGTTTCAAGCACCTCATCCTTGGTTGATCGATTCAGATATTACCGTGTGGAAAGAAAGAAAGAAAGAAAGAAAGAAAGAAAGAAAGAAAGAAAGAAAGAAAGAAAGAAAGAAAGAAAGAAAGGAGAGAGAGAGAGAGAGAGAGAGAGAGAGAGAGAGAGAGAGAGAGAGAGAAAGAAAGAAAGAAAGAAAGAAAGAAAGAAAGAAAGAAAGAAGAGAGAAAATAAATTGAGGTCGTGTTGATCCACCTCCAGTAATGAAACTTCCCTACCGCTACCTCACATTTAATTCCAGGACTTTTGAGTAGGAGCAGCCGGCCTACAGTTTCAGCAGTTATCAGAAGCCCTAAAGCGTGCACCGCCAGGATTCGCCTGACGCGTCCGCGCGAAAAGCCCCGTGCTTTTCGCTGCTATTTCTCTTTTAAGGAAAACCCCGGTGTCTGGCTCAAGTGTAGCCATCTCAGTTCTGGTCATATTTGCTCCGAACAAATTCCCAGTGAATTCAATAGCACATGTCATATTTCATAAATCGTATAAATGAATAAAATAATTTTATATTACGGGGCTCGGCCATCTCGGTTGGCTTGACTTCCGACAGAGGCTTATTACTGGGCGGCTAATGCCCATATTTTCTTTCCAGCGATGTTTCCGACCGGCTTGCCAAGGAAGGCGAGTTCCAGCTTTCCAGACAAGGAAGACATCCCTAACTTCATGCCCCCTTCATTCTGTTGGCCGATCCTTTCAATTAGAACAGGACCTTCCATTAAAAGTCCGTTTCTGGAACGGGGAGGGGGCGAGGGGGATTTCTCCTCGTTTTCAAGTGAGCTATACCGCAGTTTCTTCAGCAGATGGCACTATTGTTCCATTCATTGCGCCCGCAGACCCAGCTCCTCCAACCACGAGGGCGTCTTTGTGTAACCGAATCTCGGGGATTGTCCACAATCAGCAATTGCAGGAAATGCAGGACTTCGCAAGAGGGTGGCTTTTTGGGGGGTGGAGGGGAGGAAGAGGGCTGCGAGATGCTATACAAAACGCGGGATCCTCGAAATAAATTCGACCTCGGCCAGGTTTCAAATTCCTAGAACCGGTGGTTTAGTCACACAAGGCGAGGAAAGATGGAGGGACCTGGCGGGAGTGCTTTCCCGGCGTAGCTCTTCCATTTGCTCTTCCAGCTGGCGCCCACGTTGGATTTTATTCCAGGAATTGCCGGGGAAAAAGGCAACCGGTAGAGCCGCCTTCCCTTTCTTCCCGCGGCTTCAGCAGGAGCCACGCCGGAGGTCCTGAGCGTCCGCGCAGCCGCCCTGCTCCGCGGCTCTTCCCGTCCGATCCGGCATTTTCTCCATTTTCGTTCCTTTTCTCCGGAAAGGGGAGGGCGGCTGCGGGAGAGGCTTAGCCGTTGACACGGCCGCCAGTTCGAAGTCCCTTCGCCGACGGACTGGCCCTGGCTTTTTTATGGTCGAGGCAGTCCACTCGCTCTTTCTTCGGGAGCCTTCGCAAGGATATCTGTCCGACCCTCCAGGAAGTAATTTGAGAACCAGAGTTTCAGTGGGTGTTTGGGCCGTGAGCGCCCCCTCCCCTCCCCTCCCCTCCCTCTCTCTGCAGGCGGAAAAAAGGGTCAGGGGACCATCCCGCAAACTGAAAGTAAGAGCCAGCAAAGCTTCTTTCTCCGTAGCTGTGGTCGGAGCTAACAACCAAAGCGTGGAAGAGTGAGAGGGAGGGAGTTTTGTTGTTTATTCGTTCAGTCGTTTCCGACTCTTCGTGACTTCAGAGAGAAGCTAAAAACAGATGTGCCTGCCATTGTGTGTGTGTGTGTATGTGTGTATTCTGTGTTCAGGAGAAAACGTTAGAAAGCTGTTGTTGTGAAAAGCCGGAGGTTTGTATAAATAAATAAATAAATAAAAAAGAGCATGCAGTAATACATTTCAAACGGCCACGAAGCGTGGGCGGTGTGGAGAAACAAAACCGTAATTGTGCTGCTACTTACTTTCCCCAATATTTACCCATCCACTAACTCTTACCGCCTGGTATGGACTCGATCCAACCAAAGGAAGACTTGAAAGAAAGCTCCTAATGGATCTCAGCTGAAATGCTGAAATACATTATTTTATTTTCTATGGTCGTAATATTTATTATACGTGTTAATAGGTATACAACAGAAGTATAATAAAACGTGCTATATTATAATAATTCTTTATTCGTTTTTTTTTTTTGCTTTTTTTTGGAATCTCCGTATTAGATTCAGTTCTGTCTCTGCTTATTTGTACGGCTGCTGTGGCGATTCTTGTCCTTATTCTTTTGGCTTCCGTATGGCTGTGTAGGCCGCCCTCCCCTTTCCAGAGAAAAGGAACCCCACCTTTTAATGGGTGCGCGTTTTTAAACTGAAGGAGAAGCTCTCCAATCTAGGGAAGAGGGGAATGGCGGGAAGGATGAAAAATGAGTCCGTGACCTTTTAGAACAGATCGTTCATCCACTTTCCAAAGAGGAGGATTGGGAAGACCAAAAGAGAAAGTGTTGGCCAGATTCTCGCACCCTCAAACGGTGTGAGCCCCCGAGAATATACTGGAATTGTCATTTGTGAACCTACTATGCCAGGAACTGGATACTTACAAGGGATTCAGAAACATGGCTGGAGTCAGCTCAATGTTTATTTAAAGGAAAGGTGAAAACAGAATGCCTTTAGCGCTCACTTATTCCAATTAGCTTTACATTTAAAGAGTGTTGGGGGGGGGGGGCCGCGGGATGGCCAGCTCCCGGCTTTATCCATGTATGAATTTTGAGCCTCTGGGCTGAGGTCATCTTCCTATTTTCTCAGGAGGAAGCCCCATTGAATTCAAGTTGTCCTTACTCTGAGCAAACTGTGTGAAAGGTTGAAAACAGCCTTTCAGTTAGGATGCTAACTTCGTGCGCCGTTTTCCTCCAAGCTTTGTGAATAAAGGGAAAGCTTGTTAAGAAGTTACTATGCTGTCAGATGGAAGGAAGGAAATAGAAAGAAGGAAGGAAAAGAGCAATTAAACCAGTTTCTGTATGTGAAGCAGTACAGCAATATTTCTATGAAAAGAATGATTAGGACAAAGCCGCATACTTTTGACCTATGGATTTCAGTAGTAGAGTCCATACTTGTGCCCGTGTCCTGGCGAGTTAGACCCAGCCGGAACCCAAAGGGCCAGGCTTCCACTGCCCTGGGAGTCTTCTTCCCTGGCGTGGCAGGGCAGTGAGTTCAACTTCAGGGCCGCGAGTCCTGCCGCCTGACCTCGGTAGCATAGTACGGTAGCAACAAGATCTTCACTAGGCATCTGCCAACAGGGCACAGCCCTCCACTTTACTAGCAAAATAGAACGAGGAAAGATGGATCGCCATTGCCCGGACCGGAGAGTGGGCTCCGCCCCTCCAATTAAGGACTTAAAATGCTCAAAGCTGACACCCTCTTAGTTAAGGGGGTTGTGTGCATGGAACTGTGGTGCAAGGCGCTGTCCTCTTCTTGCCTCTCAGAAGAAGGGCAAACGTCCTTGCTCAGATGCCTTGGACCTGGGGCAATGAACTTCCATTTCCACCTGGAGCAGAAGCTGTCACCATCTCCTCGCTTGATAAAGAGCACACTCGGGGAATATATGCAAGTGAAATAAAACACCAAACTCTTAGGACCACTTAATTAAGTCTTTTGTTATAGCTGTTTAGCATTTATTGCTTCTTTCACTAACACCCGTTTCATTTAGTAACAAAAGCTCTCAGTGACATTCGCCCCCTTGGACAGAATTTTTCCAGTGCCCAGAAGGGTGAATGAAGGCAACTGTGACTGTGATGAAGATAACAGGGCATCCAATATTTATATTAAAATACACATTGATTTATACGCATCTTTATATAACTAAACCTACAGGCACGGTTGGCTTTACACCTTTGGCACGCCATGCCACTGGTATAGAATGAATCTCAGTGGGACCAGGGTTGGAGGAGGTTGTTGTCTAGGCCAAGATCTCATTGAAGTACTCTCCATTACAGCACGAGATCAGTTGCAAACGTGGGGGGGGGGGTTCATTGACCTGGGCCGTGTCATCCCAGTCAGAGAGGCAGGACCACAATTGCTCTATTCTGATTATTATTAAATGGGGATGGTGGACTAGAGGAAGGCATACAGGCACAGGCATCTAAATGTACACGTTTGTGTGCTCACACACCTCTCTCACGCAATCCTATGGCCTCATTTTAGCACCTGAAAATTCTTAGTCTCATTGATAGCTTTGAAAAGTTTGTGACTGCAGACTGCTCCCCCTCCACTGCCCTTGGGGGGGGGCGAGAAAAACAAAACAAACCCCCTAACAAAGTATAGCAACGGAGAAAGACTAAAGAATTATAAAGGTAAAGGTTCCCCCCCGCACATTTGTGCAGTCATGTCCGACTCTAGGGGCCGGTGCTCATCTCCGTTTGTTAGCCGAAGAGCCAGCGTTGTCTGAAAACGCTGTCCAAAGACGCTTCCACGGTCATATGGCCAGCATGATGCGCGCGCACCGAAGCGGTACCTATTAAATCTACTTGCATTTGACCTTCCCACCGAAGTGGTGCCTATTCATCTACTTGCATTTGCATGCTTTCGAATTGCTAGGTTGGCAAGAGCTGGGGCGAGTGCGGGAGCTCACTCCGTCACGCGGGGCTAGGGATTCGAACCTCCGAACGGAGACAAGCCTGGCGTCTTACCCGCTGAGCCACCAGGTCCCTCCCTAAGGAATTATACCAGAGCGTTAAAACTTGCAGCATTCCATTAAATCCAGAAGTTGCAAACATTATTTAAAGCGCGTCCCAAAATCTCGTCTCCCCCTTAGCACCAGGGAGATATTAAATATATTTCAAGTCTGTCCAAGAGTCCTTTCGAGCTGATAGTGGAAGATGCTCCCAACCGCCCGGGGCTGGATCAAGAAACGGTGTCCTTCAGTTTGGAGACGATTTTCTTGTCTTTGACTCGGCGGTTCTGGAACCAGATGGTAACCTGCCTCTCCGAGAGGTTGGTGGCCACAGAAATCCGCCGCCGCTTGTCCTTGTTAATGAATTTATTCAGGGCGTATTCGCTCTCCAGCTCCTTCAGCTGCAGCTTCGTGTAAGGCACCCGCTTCTTCCGCCCGCGCCGGTACACGCACAGGTCTGGCTGGTTTAGTGCAACGTCCCCTGCGGGAGAAGAAGGGCAGCAAGTGAGCGGGAAAGGGGACATTTTCCCCTCTCTCAGCCAAGAACCGAGGGAGCCACAAAGCGAAGCGGCAGAGAGCTTTGGCCCCCTCCTTTTCTCCCTCGGCAGTCTCTGAACAAGGAAAGGCAGCCGCGTTCCTCCTTCTCAGCAAGCACGCCAGCAACAGATAGGTGCCTGGCCTAGGACGCTGCGCCGCGCGCTCTGGGACAATTTCCGTGCAGCCCCCAGGACCAAGCCGCAGATTCCTGAAGGCCCGCAACCGCTTCGCCTTTAGGTCTCGCCGACCTCCCCCACTTCCCCGACATGTTCCCAGCTGATCTGATTGGGGAAGAACAGTTGCAGAGGCTGGGAACATCCTCCCCCCGCCACGCCCCGGGAATAAATCCAGAGGAATAAGTTTAGGGTGACTTCCGAGGACATCGGCGCAGGATCGGGCCACTGCGCTGAGGCCTGCTCCAGCCCTGCGGCTAAATAACTGGGCGAACTGGAGTGGGTCTGACTCTGGAGGAGAAATACTTAGGGCCCCTTCCTCGTTAGTGATTTATCCCCTCATCCGACCATTTCACTGTAATTTAGGGACCCGCTGGCACGCCGTCATCACTAGCGGGGAAGCGGACCGAGGACTATTTGGGAGCAGGCTGGAGTCTCTGCGTTAGGCCTGGCCGTCCAGTTCCGGCAGCTGGAGGGAGCAGGGAGTCCCCGCAGATTCCGAGCAGGCAGCCATTGCTTCGCAGGCCTTCTGCGCTGAGCTCGTTGGGGTTGAGCGCCTGGTTTTAAAGCCCTGCAGGAGACCTGGATAGGACTGGTAGTAAAAGCAGCCCGACCGCCAGCTAGACGGGACAGCCGATCCTCACACCTTCCTTCCTTCCTTCCCTCCCAAACGCTCAAGACAGCCTTCTCCCACCCGGAGCCCTTCAGACCTCAAACTACCATTCCCATCATCCCCGGACAGCGATGGGCTCTGTCGTCCATGGTCTCAGGAGGCCGCCGGACCAGGGAAGGCCGAGGGAAGGCTGGGCTTCTCAAATCGGTGCCCAAGCCTGCAGCCTACCCGCCTGATCTCGGTCGGTCTTAACCCTGCCTGGCCCTTTCGCTGGGATCCCCAGGGCTTCTTCCTGGCTGACGGGGCGCGCCTACCTGGGAAGGAGGTCTTCCAGAAGTGGGACCCCGGGGCCTGGTCCTTGGAGCAGTACACCTGCCCGTTCCAGCCGTTCGCCAGAGTCCAAGACTGGTAGCCCTCCATGGAGATGTAGGTCTCGTGCCGCGGTTCCGCCGAAGCAGCCGCAGATCCGAAACTAGAGACCACGTCCAGGTAGCCGGGGGGCACGTGCTGGTAAGGGCCGGCGGCGGCCGCATAGCCCTGATAGAAGGAGACCTCCTTGGCCCGCGAGGAAGCGTCGCTGCCGCCCGAGGTGGCGGGGCTGCCCAGGCCGGCCACGTCCATGTACTTCTCCACCGGGAAGGCGGTGTGCGGGGCCGCCTTGAGGGCGGCGTTCTGCTGGAGCCCCACGCCGTGCGCCATGCGGCAGCTGTAGTAGCCGTGGCCGAAGGGGGGGTAGCCCGGGGGATAGCCCAGCGCGGCGGCGGCGGCGGCCGTCGTGACCGAGGGTGGCGCCGCCCCTGCCGCAACGGGGGGGCCGGCGGAACACTCCTTCGACGAGGACGCCGTCTCCGAGGAGGAGGAGGAGGAGGGCGCCGAGCCCGGCGGCGACGTCCCGAAGATGGGAGGGGAGACGAAGTTTCGGCCCTGCGAGCAGCCCCCGCCGCCGCCTCCGGGGTCTCCGCGCAGCGCTTCCATCTCCCGGGCGCCCGCCGCTCGGTTCAGGCTTCCCGCGCGAAGCAGCCCCGCTCCAGCTGCCTCCGTCGCCGCCGCCGCTGCTGGTCCTCTTCCTCCCCGGCTTGGCCCACAGGCGAAGGCCTACAGGCGCTCATGGCGTGCAGTCGGACGGGACGCGGAGCGAACGAGCGGCGGAGCGGTGGCCTCCCTCTGCCAGCGCCCGGGATGGTTTATAAAAACCAAGGCCACGCTGGGAGGGGGGAGCCTCGGCACCCGGCCGTCCAAGGAGCTCGTCCGGGGCCCCATTGGCCAGGCGGTGCACGTGTCTCTGTCCTGCGGGCGGGGGTGGGAAGCTGAGCCGGCGATCCCCGCTCTCTGCTCCCCTCCCTCTTCCAACTTCGTTTGGGACTTTGCTTGAATTCTCCCTGGGGAAGGGAAGGGAAGGGAAATAGGAGGAGGTAATAAAAACGGAAACACGAAGATGCATTCACACACAGACATATTTACATATGTATTTACACACACACACAACCGCACCCTGCCTGCTCTCGCATTTTGACAATCTGAGCCTTGGGAGCGACGTTCCAGCGGTTCACAAGCAGAAATGAACGGGCGCAGAACTCGAGCGGCTGCCTCTTTCGCCCTCCCCGCCTCCCTTCCGCTGATATTAACCTTTGGCCTTGGGCGGGAGCCGGAGCAGGAGGACCCCAGCATTGGGCTGAGATGAGCTGAATGTTTTAGTGGATTAATGTTATCCCTCGTTAGGTAAAAATCTGTTAAGAAACTGGACGGAGCAGGATAGGAGGCGGGAGTGGGAAATCCTCGCCTCAGTTTTGGGCGTTCTTTGGCCACTGAACTGCACTTTCGCTCCAGGTCTTTTCGAGAAGGCTACGAGAGTAACCGAACAATTGTGCTCCCCAGAACCCAAACCAGTCCCTGGGCGCTGGCTGTTGTGGGTCTTCCGGGCTGTGTGGCCGTGTTCTGGAAGTTCTGGTTCCTAACGTTTCGCCAGCATCTGTGGCCGGCATCTTCAGAGGGCAGGAGCACAGGCAGAAGCGAACTCTCTGTGCCCAGTCCCTGGGCGCCTTGCCCAAGTCTGGGGCGCTTAAGCTCCGAAGAGGCGTCGGTGCAATTCTTTGAGTTGCCCTCTCTCCGACTCGACACACTTACATGCCCAGCTCACACCCGAAGCACTTCGTTTATTTATTGAACTATTTTGTCACCTCGCATCGGTTTTCCTGGTTATCCTATTCGGTTTGCGGCCACAGTAAGGATTAAGATCGTGCGCGGCGGAAAAAAGATGGTCTGTGAATGCGTGCAACAGTATCGCTGGACGGACCCAGGGGTTCCCAGGACAGACAATCTGGAGCGCCCCCGATCCGTTTCTGTTCGCCTTAGGAGCTGAGGCACATATGCCACTTTCTGCAGCCCCAGGAAGTTTCCCTGTTAAGGTCGCTCTAAGCCGGGCAGCTGGAGCCTAGGCGCCTCCGCTTTGGCGCGTAAATCTGGGAGTTTAAGACGGCAGTCGCCGCTCACGTCAGCCGTTTACATGAAACCAAATTTGAAAGGGAAGATTTCCCCTGGACCCGAACTAGAAGAGAACTGGAATCGCTGTTGCCTGCAATTTCTCATGGAAGTTACTTCCCAACTGACTCTCATATTCTGGGTTTTTCTGGCCACATGAATGACTTCCAGCAGCCTGGGGTTGATCTGCCCGCTTAACTCCCGGGGTCCCAACCCGCAAGTCTGTTTGCCTTGGCCCGGGTTTCCAACAGCGGAAAGGTAGCTTTTCATAGGAGTCGCCGGAACGCGGTTCTAACACAGATCTCGCAGCAGCCTTTGGCCAGCGGGTCTCCCCATCAGGATCAATTAAAATCTCATCAAAGCTGGGGTTGATGGGAATTGTAGTCCACTGAATTATGGAAAGCACTACCTTGCAGAAGAATGCGCTACCAGGGGTGGACTTTGGGCCGAAGCATATTGTATAGATGGAGGGGGAGGAATTCTGTCTTATATGGTAGTGCCCCTTATATATTTACATTCTGGAGGTGAGGCAGGCCCCCACACTCCTGACCTTCCGAAAACAATTGAAGACCTGGCTCTGCTGCCTCGCTTGGGATGGGAAGGGTAATAGCTCCTCTTGGGGGTGGCTTGCGCCGTAGAGTTCTTTTAAATATAACATCACAGCCTCTTGGATTTTATATATTTATATCTAAATTATTATCAGAATGATATATTGTATTTTATATGTTTTTAATTACTAACTTTGTTGTAAACCGCCCAGAGTCCCCTTTATGGGGGGAGATGGGCGGTGATAGAAGTTGGACAAATAAATAAATATTTATTGTTAATACATAATAGCTGGGCACAGAAGGGAAGGATAATGCTGTGAAACCAGTTTCTTAAGGTATTATCTGACTAAAGTGCCTTTAAAAGCCCTTAGCATCTCTGCAATGGAATAGGAACAGCTGTTCCCATAAAGCAGGCTAACTGAACATGTGATAAAAGTGGAAAAAGCCAGTTTGATCCTGGCCAAGAAATGAATCTTTGGTTTGCTTTGGATCCCAACAGCACGGGTGCGGCCTGACCGAGTACTCAGAAAAGCAGTAAACACCTTTCTGTTGGAGAAAACTGGTCTTTGGGCCCTTGTTTGTAGCCTTCCTAATAACTCTGAGCGGTTTTACAGAAGGAGTGGGGAAAGACACAGCACCAGAGGCTGGCAACACACACAACCACACACAGAAATTCACAGTTGTTAGTCCTGGACGCTGACTGTATTTTAACTTCCTGTCAATTGCTCCTAATCACCCTCTAGGCCAGTAAGAGAAACAAAGTAAGGGCAAACTTGCTTGAATTTTATGTGATTTTATTCTATTATCATTGTATTTTTATCCCTGTACTTTTATATTCTATATATCACCTGTATGTGTATTCACTGACTTTTAAGGTTTTATATCACTGTTTTTTTGGCCTTGTGGCTTTAATAAAGTTATTTGATTTGCCCAAGGCCAGAACTTTCCCTCCTGCCTAAATCGAGCTCAGATTTGTTCCTGGACCTGAAGGGCAGACAGTAATTAGTAGGCGTGTGCTTGCGGGCGTCCGTGTGTGTATTTCAACTAAGCTGGATTCCATCTTTTCCGTTGTCCTTAATTATACATATAGTTATATTCCGCATTTGGAAATAGTGCTGACATAAAGTAAATCTCAGAACAGAAGGTCAGCTCCCGGCTTCGGACATTCAAGCTGCAATCCGGCGGGGGCTCCGTTTGGGTGCTGGGATAAGAGGGCTCTGGAAGCACTACGGCGCTCCTGATGGCAAAGGTCAGCGGGAACGGAGACTGAGCTAAGAGTCAAAGCTGCAGTCAGAGCTCGGCTTCTTTTGGGCTTCCATCCTCTGCATTTCCTAACCGGGGAATAAGCCCCTCCGAAATCAAGCGACCTTTCTCCCGAATCCACGTGTAAAGGATTTAACTGCCAAAGGAAGCAACCCATTCCCAGAGAAAAGGCTCCATCTTTTGTGCTCAGAAATAATCCATTATGGTCGGAGAGTCTCTTCTATATTGAATTATACCCTTCAAAGTTTTTTTTTTTTTTGCGGGTAGAGGGGGGAACTGAGAGGTACAGGAAAACAGAACAAAAATAACAAAAAATCGCTGCAGGCTCTCAGCGTCGGAGAATCAAAACAACGTGCTAGCAAGCCCAGCGGTCCTGTCTGTCGAAGCCGCAATGCCCATTGCGCCGAGCCTGTTGCTCCGATTGCGAGGGACCTGTTCCGGAGGAGCCGTGTTTCTGGACAGCGTCACAAGCTGCCATTCTGGAATATGGAAGTTCACCCTGCCCTATGAATTTCAGCAAACAAGGGCGGGAGGAAGGGACATAAGACAAAGACCTGCCCAACCAGACTGCCCACTTTGAAAACGCACCAGGCCCTTTTGGTTTCCCACACCGCCCTTGCCGAACTTTTTCCTTCTCCCTTCTCCTCGACATTTAGACAAATACTCTAGTGCCGTAATTTAATAGACTCAAAAAGCCATTTCCAAGTCAAACGCTACTTTAATCTTTTAAACCTTCCCGAAGCCCCTAAATTTGCCTGTATCTCTTTTAACCACGTCTTAAGACGCAAAGACTAGAAATCAACCGAGCTTCAAATTGTTGCATTTAAGCCGAGGGGTTTCCAAACAGTTGGAGGTGGTATTATTGATAGGTACAAGAAATACAAATTTTATTATTAAACAATAAAATACAACTTTATTATTGACAGGTACAAGGAATACAAATTTTATTATTAAACAATAAAATACAACTTTATTATTGACAGGTACAAGAAAACTCTGGTCAGATTATCACTTCGATTGCCTAACTTGCATCACTGACTTTTCTTTAGGAGAAACCTCTTCATTCATTTCCATTGTTTGGTCTTCAATGTTATATTGAATGGGATTGCTTGAATATTTTGAAGGCACATAAAATATTAGCAATAGTTGCACAGGAAAGTAATCCTACTTATTCTGCAAATCCAAATATTCTTTGACCGGACCATCCTTCTCCTTCCCCTTCAACAAGACAAAACAATTCACACTAAATAGCGTAAGGGAACTTTGGACTAGTGTTGATGTATTAACGCCCAGTCTCAGTTTAAGAGATTTTAAGAGAAAGAGAAAGCCCCCAACTGAAAGCACAGGCGGATTACATCTCTGGTTCATTTCCCTCTTCATCTTGTTTTCCATTCATAAAGTCCAGTGCTTATGCCTCCGCAGACAGAAGTCTCCAGGACTCCGCTGGAATTTAGTTGTCGATCTGACAGTCAGACGTAGTGAAAAGCAGGGTGCTGCTCCACTCCTGGCGTCCTGCGCCATTAATGGGTTGCTGTGTCTGTTAACTCTGTGCCAAAACCGAGATACAATGTAACTCTGGGCTTGTCCACTCAGAAGTCATTCCACTGAGTTGAGTGGGGTTGCCGAGCGAACTCCGTGAGCCTCAATGCCAATAGACCGAGGTCAGGAGGAACGAGTCATCAGAACCAGAATGGACCTGCCCAGGCAGAGCACTTCAAGGTTCTTCACACAAGATTCTACTCTTTCAGGATTTCCTTCGCTTAAATATGACAATTAATTGACCTTGTGACTTCTGCTGAAGTCAGTGGGAGCCTAAAAATGCTTAACTTAGACATTGTTGGGATGGTTTAAAAGCAAAGTCTTCAGATTCTGTCCCGAAAAGGCACTTTTAACAACACAATATTTTGTCTTATTTTATTATTATTATTATTTTTCTTTTTTCTTTTTTTTTTTTGAGAATTGTACTTGTGCTTATCCAGCCGGATGAAGTATCCTAAGGTTACTTGTTTCACCTTCTTTGGCTGTGCTGGGTTTTGACTAAGGTGGATCCTGTGCAACCGATCCCTGAAAAGGAAGAAGACTCAGTAAACAGCAGAGATAGCCTAGTTCGGAGCAAGTTACTTCCGAGTAAGTACAAAATTACAGCCTTATCAGGACGCCGATGCCCCCTCCCTCTCGAATACCACAAGGCTAAAAATGATTGCTGATTTAAGTCATGTAGCAAACCTTATCTAGCTAACTAGTATGTTAGATTTCGTGTTAGATGACTCTGAAGTGCTTCTGCCTCTGAATTTCCTACTGAGCTGAATGTTTTCTGATTGCACATTTTTTAGTAGGACAAAACATTAACATTCCGAAAGCGCCTTCCCCAACTTCCACATTTTAGTAAAAGACATAAGCTTTTGTGAGCTGCCCTGCAGAGTGACTAGACCGATGTAGGATTTAAATTGGGTGGGGGCGAAGGAAGGGGAAGTTAGACCCCGTCTCCTGGTTGTATGGATGATAGATTAGATCATGCCCGGCTGCTATATGTTTTTATTTTTGTTTTATATTATGTATTTTGTGTTTATATCTGTTTTATTGTAAGCCGCCTAGAGTCATGCAAAAGTGAGGTGGGCAGCTATATAAATCGAGTAAATAAATAAAAAATAAAGGTTAGGTTGGTTATGCAGATGCAGGTTACATGTCAGCCAAGTTGCTAGTACCTTATCAGTTAAGAATCGCAATGTGTTAAAAACCCATTGTGTTTGCTGAAACCTGAGATAGCCTGAAACTATGAATGTGGTGCAAGTGTGCTCAACAACGTCTCACTCGCTGGTGGGAGAGCCACCCAAGCCCACTCTCCGACCAGGGAGCGCTCCCTTTGAAGGCGGATCCCTTCCACTGCGTCTAATCGAGTAATCGAGGCTCAGTATCCAGGCTTCAACACTAGGTGGCCCTACAGGTTTTCCTGTGGAGATCCAAGAGGCTGATAAATGCTAGATTGTGCCAGACTCCGGCCCACGATGCGTGCTGGAAATCTGAAGCCTTCCAATATTCAAGTTAAAAGCATTTTAATTGCAAAAGACAGACAGACAGACAGACAGAGAGAGAGAGAGAGAGAGAGAGAGAGAGAGAGAGAGAGATCTCCAAAAAATAAACCGATCTCCCAGCGGATCATTTGTGAATGGCAGGACAGAAGAGGTAAACCACCCAGGAATCTCGAAATGATGTATGTCTCTGAAGAAAGAAGCCAAGCATCAAAGGAAATAAGATGCCATTGAACTTCCTCTCAAATCTGTGCAACTGTCTTGGGCATTTGCTTACAAGTGACCTGTTGGAAAAAGCTGGTGTCATGTGACCCTTCCTGTCTTTCATTGGGTCTGCTTTATGTTGGGTTGTTTGGATTTAGACAGCACAGCTTCTCCATCAAATGCACGAAGTGGATGGGGAGATGGTGTGAAGAAAACTATTTCAAGAGGGAGAAAGAGAGAGGAGAGTGGAGTCCTTGGTGCTCTCTGAGCCTTGTGGTTTTCTTGCAGACGTTTCATTGCCCGACTAGGCAACATCTTCAGTGCTAGGTGCAGTGCAGTGCTAGGGAGAGGAGAGGAGAGCTGGGGAAAGTCTTCTCCGGCCATGTTTAAAATGTGCTTATTGGGATGGTTCTTGATAATGATGATAAGGACGACGATGACAACAATGTGAATGATTGATTAAAACAATTCTCTCTCTCTCTCTCTCTCTCTCTCTCTCTCTCTCTCTCTCTCTCTCTCTCTCAGCAGATATAAAGTTAGATGGCCTTATTTGTTTACGGTTATTAAATAATGATATTAACATGTTCAATGATTTAACTAATATTTGCCAGGAATCCGAATAAATCTGCACCAGCTTTACTGCATTTATTGCTCCCTTGCTTAGTTCTCCGTTTGAACACACTCACTCATCGAGAAATAAGAGTGAACCTAATGCGTGTTGTTATGGAACAGGAATGAAAATGTTTCCAGAGAGATGAAATGAATATTAGCATTCCCATGAGCTCTGGATGCTGCTCACCAACCAGAAAGTGAGTGGATTTTTTTTTCTGCTGCCAGCGGCGCTCTCTCTCTCTCTCCCCGTGTGTGCGTGTATGTGTATGAGATAGTTTGTGTGTGTGTGAGAGAGAGAGAGCTCCGGGCCCTCCTTCCAACCCAGAGAGCAACACGAGCGAGTTAACTCTCCCTTTGACCCTTCTTGTTTTCGCTGACACCCGCGATGAAACCAAGTTCATGCCAATGTAACGTCCGGCACTCGAGGGTCTAGACAGATGTAAACACCGCCGGGACTTTAGGACGAGCTTCTTCACGGAGCTTGGGAGAGGACGCCATTGTTTATTACCTGTCTTGGCAGAAATGCTCCGCAGTTCGCCTCAAAGAACCCGCCGTAAAGCTGGGAAACAAATATTTACTCAACCTTCTGCCTAGGAGCACTTTGAGCCTCTAAAAGCTGGTGGAGATTTAGGTCCACTTGAAACATGTGTTCCATTTCAATGGAGGTGGGTAAGGCTGTCGCCGAGAAAACTGCAAACAGGACAGCCTCTTCGTAGGTGTCAGAGAGAACGCTCCCCTGGGAAAAGGCGGGGGTGGGGGTGGGGGGGGTACGTATACACGAAGGGAAGGGTTGGGGGGTTAAAAATTCAGTGGCAGCTACATACAATTCCTTTCAACAACACCGCCAGAACAAAAGTACGATTTCTATATTTTGTCCCCTAAGATTCCCTCTTGCCAATATGCTTTCGAATAGCAAGAACATATATACACATACATACATACGTACATACGTACACACACCTTTTACACCCCCATAGGAACTGTTCCCTAAACGAAGAATCGTTCTGAAAAGTCTTCAAAACAAATTGACTAGAAATATAAGATTTCAATTAAGGAGTTTCTGAGAATTTAAAGAAAATGTATGTATCTATTTGGGGAAGGGGCGGATAATTAACTAGAGGGCATTGAGATATACTACTCAGCACCCACTTACAGCGCACTTCTATATATGTGGTGCTGGAGAAGACTCTTGAGAGTCCCTTGGACTGCAAGGAGGTCAAATCAGTCAATCCTAAAGGAAATCAACCCTGACTGCTCATTGGAAGGACAGATGCTGAAGCTGAAGCTCAAATACTTTGGCCACCTAATGCGAAGAGAGGACTCACTGGAAAAGACCCTGATGCTGGGAAAGACTGAAGGCAAAAGGAGAAGGGGACGGCAGAGGATGAGATGGTTAGATAGCATCACCGATGTAACGAACATGAATTTGAGTAAACTCCGGGTGACAGTGGAGGACAGGAAGGCCTGGCGTGCTATGGTCCATGGGGTCACGAAGAGTCGGACACGACTTAACGACTGAACAACAACAACAAAAAAGTCCCACTAAGTTCTGAATCCTGCGAATGAAGGAGACGGGGGACTGGCAGACGCGAGTAGCACCTGAGACCGCCCTTCTTCTGTTGCGAAGCATCGCTGAAAAAAAGGCCGGCGGCAACGCGGTCTTCTGAATTCTGACCTGGGGTCAGGCGGTGCTTGTAAACGAGCCTCTGTATCTGCGGATGTTCAGAAGACGTGGTGGGGGCAGGAGACTGGGATTAGAAAAGAAAAAGAAAAACAGACCCCTGGCCGGTTCAAGCCTTCCAGAAAACGGAGGGGGGCGCCAAAGGCTGCAAGAAAAGCGCCCGCAGACACCCGCTCCCTATTTTTATGAGAGGGCCCCCACGCTGCAGTCTGGGCTGAAACTCGCCCAGGTGCTCTGAGGCAAGGGGACCGCAGAGACTCCTACATCGCTCCGCTCTATCGTCTTCAATTCGGAATTTGTGTCGGGGTGGGGTGGGGTGTTAACAATTGCGCCTTGCAGGAATCCCCCCTACTCTGCGTGGGTTTTGAGAGTCAGCCTGTCACGAGGCCTCGTGGCGACTCGGAAGGAGTTTAAAAAACGCTCCGTTTCGCGGAATTGCCACGGATCCGAGCAAACAGAATCGACTTCGAAAGAGAGAATGGGGCAGCAGGGGGATGCGCAGTTCAAATTTGCGAACTGCCCTGTCAGGAAATGGAAAAGCAGCTTGGGTTGCTTTTCTCCCTTTCTTAATCAAGGCTCAGAAGAGGACTTTGTCCACCAGCTGGTTAATTCCCCGTATCTGTGTATGTATTTTCCTGTGTATATTCTGTGCTGGTGTGTATCAATCGTTTCCCAAAGGAGGGCTGGGGAAGCGGAAGAATAGGAAATTTTAATACAATGGATGAGTCACAGTATCAGGGAAACCCACTTCTGAAATGGCGTTCCGGACAACCGGAGGAGCTTCTGTTTCCAGCTTTTTGCCCTTCCGGTTTCCAGATGAGCCCAGCCTCCGGCTGCTATTGCAACGAAGTTCCCATTGGGAAGAACTCAGGACGCCCCTTAATTAAAGGCGGGAGTGGGTGTTAGGCTCAGCCGCCTCTTAGGGACCTTAAAGGCGAAGCCGAAACCCTTCCCTTGGGGAGAAACCGGCAGGCTAGCTCGGTTCCTTCCGAGCTATGTCCGTAGCAATGCGCCTGCTCTTATGAGCCCGCGGAAGGGTTCAGAGCCTTTGGGAGGATTTGGGAGGAATTATACAACTCAGCTCTTCTTTCTTTTTGGGTTTGAGAGGAACGATTTCTTCAAAAAAAATTCAGGGGCGTTTTAGGGTTCCTTTTCAATTAAATGAAGTTCGGCTCAGAACTCAGGGGCCACCTTTCTTCCAAAGCCAGGTGGTCTGCGCCCGAATTTGCCAGCTAGCGTCCCACCTGAGTCACGCACCCCGAATTTTTTTACACCCCCCCCCCCTCCAAGGAAAGGAAAGAGGGAGCCGAAGGGCGCGCTGGCGTCTGGAGGAGCGGCCTTCGCGCCCTACCAGTTTAAGCCACAGGCTGCTTAACTCTCTCCAGTCGAAATCCTCCTCTCGGGTGGACAAGCGCTCCGTTTCAAGCCTGCAGCCTACCAAATGTGTCGGTTTCGAAATCAGCAGCGAGGCTGGAAAGGGAAACCCAGGGGCGAGCGTTAGAAGCGGCGCTCGAGCAGTCCCGGGGCGGCCCAGCACCTTAAGCTGTATCCCGGGGGGAGGCTGTGTGTTAGAAAGCAGGCCTCTTTGGGCTGGCGAGTCTGGGCCGTCCGCGTGGCCCCTGAGAGGCGCTCCTGGGATGCTCATGACCAGAGCGTTAGCGGCGCTTAAGCGCTCGCCCTGGGCGTCATGATTGCAATCAAAGTTCTCGCCGAAAGGAGCGTTTCCGATAGGAAGGCCGGCGGAGAGCTCTCTCTCTCTCTCTCGCTCTCTCTCTTTCACCCCCCGCCCCCCCTTCCCGGTCCCCTTACGGCGCTGGGAGGGCTTGGTTCTTCGGCGGAATCTGAGATTAGAGAGCGGGCGCGCGCGCCAGCCGGGAAAGAGAAACAGATGAGCAAACTCTGGCTCAGGTAACTTCGCGGTTGGCGGGGGGCGGGGGGCGGCCCGGAAAGAGAGGAGGAGATCTCTAGGTGAGTCACACTCTTTGCCCTTACTGGGAACCTTTGAGACTTGGGAATCGAGGCCTTTACCAAAGACAAGAAATTGGTATTTTAAGCAAGTAACCCTGTTTCGATGGAAAGGGGAGGCGAGATTGAAGAGAGATCTAGGCAGGGGATAAAGGAGTGAATGAATGAAAGCTTCCCTCCCCGCCACAGCTGCATCCAAACAAACCCACATACTCCTCTAGTGATTTAAATCGTGTTTGGAAGACTCGTTGGAACTCTCCCCCACACCCCCAGTGAAAGGATGTTGTGCCCAAGGCGGAGGAAACACTTTAAGCAGACTCCCGTCATTAAACAGGATGACAGACGCGTCCTCTGTCAGAAAAACTTTGAAAGGAAAAAGGTGGGCGCGCTAAGGAAATGTAGGGAACCCTCTGAGATGATTCTTAATGGAGCCGTTCCCGGGCTGGGGGGTTGCGCCTGATGCTGCCGGTCTGATAGGTGAGTATCTGCCGAGGGAGTATGGAAGTCTGAAGAAGGAGGGGTTTCGTGGCCGGCGGCCAGGGTGAGTCCGTTTCTTCCAGGAATGCCCGCTTTTGCTTTCTTAAGGAAACCGGGGAAGAGGGTCAAAAGGCAGCGGGGAGATGGGTGGGGGAGAGACAATCTCCGCCTCCCCCCTCCCTTGGGCAGCTTTTCTTCTCCCAGGTTGTCTCCAAACCCCCTTTCGCAGGAATCACAATCTGTCCCCGCCGCTTGCTTAGCCGGTGTTTCTGTTGGAGGAAAAAAACGAAAAAGAAGCGGCGCTCTTAGGAGCTAAAAAGCCGGGCACACACTCACGCGGGCGCGTTCACACACACACACGCTCACGCTCTCTCTCTCACACACAAAAGCAAATGGGGTGGGGGTGAAAGGGGGGGCTGGAATCAGAGCATAATGATTCACCTAAATGAAGGGGGAAATGTTGCTCAGTTCGTTTTATTAATCAGGCTGCCAATTTCACCCCAGAGGCCAAATCTCAACAACCCGGGCAGGATCTGATCGAGCGCAGGACGAGGACTCCTCTCTGCCTCCTCCTCCTCCTCCTCCTCCTTCTCCTCCTCTTCCTCCTCCTCCTTCTCTCCAGTCCTGGTCTTTCCGCCTCCCTTGTTGGATCTATTTGTCTGCTCTGAAGCCGCCTTCATTATCCGCTGACAGGATCTTGTATTTATTTGCTTATAAACCTGTTACAATAAATGATTATTCGACCAGCGTCATTCGTACCTTAATGACGAGCGCTCCTTTTCTGTGATGAATGACATTTCGGGGCTAGAAAGGATGCATAGGTCATTTTGACCAGTCATTCCCTTAGCTTTTACATCTCGCTCCCCCTTCTTCTCTTCTTCTTCTTCTTTTTATGCCTCCTTCCAAAAGAAGTAATAATATTTAGAGATATTCTCCTGACTTGAAAGCGAATTGGCCCTTGTTGCCGCGAGCTGATCATTAGAAGGACCAACCATATATTTATATATATATATATATATATATATATATATATATATATATATATCTTACACACACACACATACACACACACACACCACGGACACACAAGCACGCACACTCACATACATACTCACATACAATTTTTTCAGTGTGGGGGGAGCTGAGATGATGGAAAGAATAAGAAAAGAGATGATTCTGATGGAAAGGGGGCTGCACAGCCCCACTGCTGGCAAAAGGCTGGCGAATCTCACCGAGGCGGCTGGGAACGCGGTCCTGGAGGCCCTGGAAAACTCGCCGCACGGCGGTCGGCTCAGCCCGAGACTAACTTCCGCTTCTCTGCACAGCTCCATCGGGGACCTCCCCGCCGCCAAAGGCAAATTCGAGATCGACGCTTTATTCAGCCTTCAGCACCAGAACAGCGAAAGCGCCGTCGCCGCGGAACTGCCTCCCGCCGAAAGCCGGAAGAAAATTGGCCATTACTCAGAAGTGGCCGCGGAGGCAGAGATGAACAGCGACGTGGAGGTAGGCTGCTCCGCGCTCCGCTCGCCGACCGGCCTGACCTCCCAGCTGAAGGAAAGCAGTAACAAAGGTACCGCTCGTCTCGCGCGCGCCCCATCCCACCCCGAAGCCGGCTTTTAGCGGGGCAAGGGTTGGGGCGGGGGCGGCGGAATCCAGGCGCAGCGGGACTGAACCCTTCTACTATTTTGTTCTTTTACTTACCCCCTTTCCCCCGTTACAGAAGACAACCCGTAAAGCGAGGGATTAAATACGAGGGTATCTAATTCGGAGCTCTACTGAAGGTGCGTAGGTACATACGCCCGACAGCACCTTAAGGAATCTGAAGCAGAAGGTTATAGAGTTGTGTGATTGTAGACATTGTCCGCGCTAAGCGAATCTCGGGTGGCATTTATACTTTGGATTGTCTGTATCAAAGTGTGCAGCTCACGACAGGAGTGGAAGTGTATTTGTACTCATTACGCAGCATATCCCAGCATCTGAGGGTCTTTCGGTAGATCGTCTACGGGATTTACACGGTTTATCCGGCAATCAGAGTGTCACTTATTTGCCGCCGATGTTTAACAATCTGACCCAGATTTCGCAAGTGTAAACAAGAGCTTTTTGCCGAATTTTGAGAAAGTGCATTTAGAAAGGAGTGCTTATACTGGTCACCTCCGAGATCGCAATTAGAGCCTATTGTAATTCCTGTAGTTCCGTTTATGCAGAGCGCAGCTCGAGATGTCCTTTAAGTAAATTGTATGTATGTATGTATGTATGTATGTATGTATGTATGTATGCCTGATTTTCTGTTCCATGTTTTTCATTGAAAACACAACATTTTTTAAAAAGTGCCTATTTCCTATACTTGCTTTCTGCCTTCCCCCTCTCCTGCGCGACCTACTCACTTTGAGTGGAAATAATGCGTTGTTATCTCAGAAACTCGCCCAACAACTTATTTTTAAAGCATCAGAACAAACACATTCTATCGGAGCCAAGTTGTACAATTAGAACCATCAGAGGCTGCGGGAATGTGGAATCTTTTAGGAAAGACATCTTAAGAGGGCATTCGTTTGCAATCCAAATTGGGCAAGGCTTTCCATTTATCACCCTTTTGTATGCCTCAGAAAAAGTGGACGAAAAGTAAGGAAAAAAATCGAGTGATGGGCCTCAGAAAAGATTAGCTGTAGGCGTCTTACAAAAGATGGATCTAACTTTTCCCATCGAATATATTTTTTAGGCAGAGTGGAATCTTTTACCAGTAGACTGTTTTTGTTTTTAAAGGATGCTTAATTTTCCTGATGTCTTTTCGTTTAATTTCAAACAAAAGAAAAAAGTAGAAACTTTCTATTGATTCGATTAACGCCGGCAGTTTGTATCCTTGACAGCCAGCATTAATTATCGGGGGAGTGTGGATTGCAGGGGCTGAAATCCGCCCGGGCGGGCGGGCGGGCGTCGCGTCTCCGGGACAATAAAGGCGTCTCTCTTTTGTTGCTTTTTGTCTGGAAGGCTATTCGGAGAGCGGCTCGACCCCGAGCACCACCAGCTCGTCCTCAGGATCCACCCTGAGCAGCTTGCACAGCGGGAGCGGCCTGGGCACCTCCAGCTCCGGGGCCGATCAAGTGAGGAGGTACCGCACCGCGTTCACCCGGGAGCAGATCGCTCGGCTGGAAAAGGAGTTCTACCGCGAGAACTACGTCTCCCGGCCTAGAAGGTGTGAGCTGGCCGCGGCGCTCAACCTCCCCGAGACCACCATAAAGGTATTGCCAGGGATGCGGGACTCGCGAGACCCGGGCCGGGCGGGGAGGCGAGGGTGGCTGGCGGCTCAGGACCCGATTTGAGGGCTTGAGCTGTCACTTCCGTGTGCGTGGCTCCCCAGGCTGCCGACCTGTTTCCGCCTGACTGAAGAATGTCCTCTCCAGCGCCCGATTCCTCAGAAAGGAGGAAGAAGGACTCTGATCAGTGTAGAAAGGCCTCAGATAAATAAAGGGAAAGCCGATCGCTTCGCTATTTTAAGAACCCCCTCCTTCCATCGAGTAGATTTTCGTATTTTATTTTGTTCGTCTTAGGTTATTGTTTTTCACATTTGTAGATGCACACAAAAGAAAAGAAAAGAAAAGAAAAGAAAAGAAAAGAAAAGAAAAGAAAAGAAAAAGAAAGAAAAGCAAAAAAATAGAGTGAATGAAATAACAATAATAAAAATAAAAGAACCGGGAAAGGAATTGGATAATTAACTAACACTATAGAACTGAATATACACATTTTATTTCTTCCATTGGTGTATTTTTCGTTGTTGTTGTTGTTGTTGTTTTCCCCTGTGGGGGCTTTCTCTTCCCTTCAAGAGAAAGAGGGTGCTAAGCAATGAGGCCTCTTGTAACTTTCTAAAAAAATTATAGATTGGCCCTACAAATAAAAACAGTAGATAAAAAGCCAAGATAACAGTATCAATAGTCTTGTGGTATTAAAAGTGTCTTTGGGTTTTTAAACTTGCAGAACAGGATTCATGCCTTCAGCCTAACTCTCTTCAGAAAAGCATTGTGTTGAATTATTCCCTTTACTAAATAATTGCAAAGGGGACTGAGATAAAACGACAGTCAAAAATATAATGCGTTTTCTTATAAAGGATGCCCCAGCTCAAATCCTCTTTGATTTTTTTTTTTTAGAATTTCAGCACAAACTTAGTCTTACACAGTTTTCACCTTCTGAAAATTTGGGACTAGGGATCTCGCTTCTGTAGATGCTTACCTGTCATGGACAGAAACTAAACTAAATTAATAATAATCAATTGGATTATCCGTTGAAGTGCCAGTTTAGAATAAAACAGAAGAACAATTCCGGATAACTTTTAAGGTAGATTTTTGAGGATGTGTGTGTATCTTTCTTTAAAAACAAGGTTGTTTCTTTGCCAACTTACGCTAGCAGTGATTGTCCAAATAAAATGCGAAAAGTTTTTTTTTTTTGCAAAAAGACCTTTATGTACTTCTAACCTGGGTCTAAAAACTAGAATGATTGAAGCCAGAATCTTATGGAAGGATCCTGGGTTTATTCCGGATTAAAATGCAGACAGTTTCTTTTTGGTTCTCGGAGGCGCCAGCTGAAGGGAACTGTTTTCAGGAAGCTATTTCAGGCAGAAGCCGAATTCGGTCCCAGCGAGGACCGGATGCGAATTGGTGACGGAGCTTCGGCTCTAGGCAGCAAGGCTAGAAACCAGGAGACTGAGAGTTCTAGTCCCGCCTTGGGCATGAAAGCCGGCTGGGTGACCTTGGGCCAGTCACTCTCTCTCAGCCCTAGGAAGGAGCCAATGGGAAACCAGGAGACTGAGAGTTCTAGTCCCGCCTTGGGCATGAAAGCCGACTTTGGGCCAGTCACTCTCTCTCAGCCCAACCCACCTCACAGGGTGGTTGTTGTGGGGAAAATAGGAGGAGGAAGGAGTATTAGGGATGTTCGCTGCCTTGAGTTTATAAAATAATAAAGGCGGGATAAAAAATCTAAAAAAAAACCGCGCCTGACCCTGCGGGTGGGGACTGACGGGGGCTGCTGCTGCTGCTGCTTTGGCTATGTTGCCGTTTCAGGCAGCCGTCCCCTCTCCCGCATCCTGACTCACTGCGCGACTCCGCTTCCTCCCTCTCAGGTGTGGTTCCAGAACCGGCGGATGAAGGACAAGCGGCAGAGACTGGCCATGTCCTGGCCCCACCCGGCGGACCCCAGCTTCTACACTTACATGATGACCCACGCGGCAGCCACGGGGAGCCTGCCCTACCCCTTCCATTCCCACGTGCCCCTGCACTACTACCCGCACGTCGGCGTGACGGCGGCGGCGGCGGCCGCAGCCGCGGCCTCCGGAGCTGCCGCCTCGCCCTTCGCCACCTCCATCCGCCCGCTGGACACCTTCCGCGCCCTCTCGCACCCTTACTCCCGCCCGGAGCTGCTGTGCAGCTTTAGGCACCCGGGCCTCTACCAGTCGCCCGCGGCCGCCGCCGCGGCGGGGCTCAACAGCAGCGCCGCAGCTTCTGCCGCGGCGGCGGCGGCAGCGGCGGCGGCGGCCGCCTCCTCGGCTCCTCCCACCGGCTCCGCCCCTTGCTCCTGCCTCAGCTGCCACAGCAGCCAATCGGCGGCGGCGGCGGCGGCCGCCCTGGGCTCGCGCGCCTCGAGCTCGGATTTCCCCTGCACCGCGGCGGGAGCAGCGGCGGCCGCTTCGCAGCGCTCGGAGAGCAGCTTCCTGCCTTACTCGGCGGCCGTGCTCAGCAAGACTGCGGTCCCCTCCCCGGACCAGCGGGAGGAGGCTCCCTTGACCAGATAACCAGCCACCCCCGGCGGCCTCCAGGGCGCTGTTGTGCCGGGGTGGCCCGGCGCAGGAGCGAACCGTTGGGTACAAGGAGGGAAGGGAGGGCCACACCTGGAGCTCTAGCAGAAGGTTTTTCTAGTGCTGTTGTTACGATTCTGGGTATTGCGGCCCCGGTTAATATGGAATCCAAAAAGGGAGAGGAGCTGCTGCTGCTGCTGCAAAAGTTTAATGAATGGATTTGGGCCCCGGTAGACCAAAAAGAATAACCCCTCCCTCTTTCTCAGTGGGAGGGCTGTGTGTAGAAAGAAGCGATCTCTTCCAGCCATTTACTTTCCTTCCAATCTTCGGAGAGCCTGGCTCTGCGCCCCCTGCTGATGGCAATGGGAACTGTTTGGATTTGTCTGAGTTAAGCCGTGGGTTCGGTTCTTTTGTTTTGTTTACCTTATTGTTTAATCATCCAAAACGTGGTTTTGGGTAGCTTAATATTTACACCCTCTTCCTTCGTTTTATTTTTTTTTTGTCCTGAAGCAAAACCAGCACTCCCTTTTATAGGAATTTGGTTGAGGACGAAGCTAACAAACACTGAAGGAACCGACCGCAGAGATGTCTGCGGCTCAAGGAGTCGAGAGGGGCTGTTTTAAGGGGAGAGAAAACCCGACACTCACTGCCCGCTCTGATCTTTCCCCACTGACCTGCAGACGGCTGGTGTGGCCTTGAGGGGGGCTCTAAAAACGCCTCCCCAACAAAGGCAAACGAGGGAGGTGGCCTTGGATGGGCTGATAAAAGAAAGGCAGAGTGGGACAAACAGAAGGGTAGTTTAGAAAAGAGGAGGCGGGGGGGGGGCGGGTGTTGCTTCCCGAGTCTCATACTCTGCATTATCTGGGAAATACTTGAAACTTTCTTGGCATGTATCCTATCCTAAAACGGATTTTCCGCATTACTTAAAAAAAAAAAAGTTAAATTCTTCCCCCGTCTCCCCAAAGAGGGGAAAAAAAATCGTGCTTGCTTTATTTAAGCCCCCCCCCCCCCGCTTGGCTCTGGCTAACAGAGAGCCCAAATCCCCTGCAACTTTCCGTGAACTTGAGAGACGCATCAAAAACCACCGGTGTTACTGCGGTGTCAATTTTGATGCTAATAATGTGCAGATTATGACGAAAATTGCCAATCATGTTCTCTGATGGACCCTCCTTTGAATGTAGAGTGGTGGGGGGAGTTTCCCGCACGGAGACCTGCTGTCAAGTACTAACAACCCGCTAAGGGAAGTCATTAGAAGAGACGGATAAGAGACTTGGTACATAAAACATTGTTCTTGGTGCAAAGGCGGTAGGTTATTTAATGTTAGATCTGTTACCTTGGAAGTGATTTTGCACAAGAAAGCTACGGTTCTGATCATCTCAATTGCCAATTTTCATTTTGGGAACTTGGATGCCCTGGGTAGACTTTTCAGTTGATATTCCACCAATGTGAAAGAGCCTCATTAAATCAAACTTGGATATTTCCATAATGCTCCTGGCAGAGTCACTTCACTCTTCACATAATGAGATTTTTCTGAAGAGTTGAAGCTTTCACATAACTAGCTATTGCTTATTTAGGCCCCATGTGTAAGGCGTGAGCACAGGCGCGCAGCCCATTCATTTCCCCTAATTTATATATATTTCAAATAAGTGTCCTGAAATTTGCTGGTTTCTAAGACACTGGACTTGTTGGGGTGTTTTTTCTTCTCCCAGCCCCACATTTTGATAATGGACATTCAGGAAATTATTTTCCAGTCTGTACTGTTTTGTTCAGTGAACAAAAACTGTATGTATTTTATTTTTATTATTTTTATTGGGGGGGGGAGTCAAAGTATAGCAAGGGATTGCTGGAATGAAGATAGGAAAGGAAGGATTAAAAACAACAGAGGTGGCAAGAAAAGAAGAGTGCATTATGTTGACAAGAACATAAGATATATAGAGAACGTTAAATTAAGGACCTAATCCTCAAATAAAGAAATATTTTTTTAATAAAATAAGGACAAGACTACTTATGCATCAAAAGAAAAATACCAGCTGTTGTCCACTGACTTTATATTTAACTTTTAAATTAATATATAATTTAATGCTAACTAATTAAACAAAACGTGGCATTCTTATATCAGCATTTACTTTTTTCAGTTCTCTAAATAGTTTGGTAATGATTGCCCTATTTGGATGTAGAGATAACAATTTTGGCAATAATGTTTACATTTTTTCCAAAATAGTAATAGATAAATAAATCTATATATCTTGGAAGTGGTCGATAAGTTTGCTGGTAAATAAGATTAAAAAAGAAACAAAATCATTTTATGTTAGGTCCAATGGATCTAGTTATTATGAGAAAATTGTGAATAAGTCCTTGTGCTTCAGATATTCACTGGCTGTATGAATTCACTGTAAAATATTTTACAAATGTGCAATAATAACAAAGCTTTGTATATTACGTTATTTATTGTGTTTGGTCATGTAAAATAAATGTTATTTAAATCAAAAGCCACCTGATTTGTTTAAGATTTGGGGGGGGGAAGTCTTCCTGATATTTGTTTGGTCTGCTTGTTGTTTTAATACAAATATATTTTAAAATGTTATTCGGGTTTATGACAGCTTCTTAAAATAACCACTTTTGCTGCTTTTTCATACACGTATCAGATGAATTAATTCATACTAATTGGTATTTTACTGCAAATGCAGTGCATTAGTCATGTTTACAGCAGACATGCAATAAGTCCAAACATTGGTTTAACTTTAATTGGCTGGCCCAACAGATGAGTGTTTACAAACACTATGTGCATATTCTGTAAGAAAAGCAGTCAACAGATACTAAATTTACCTCACTTTTCATGTGTTTTCGTGTTTTAGAGCCTTCCTGGTATTTTAAGTAAATATGGATCACATATTTTAGTTAGTTCAAAGAAGTGCAGTTTCTTTAGAATTAAAAAAGTAAGATTTAACACAAATAAAACCAGAGATAGTGGTTCTTACAGAATCATGCTGAAAATATTTTCTCAAGACAAAATACAAGTTTTATCTTCCTTCCTTCCTTCCTTCCTTCCTTCCTTCCTTCCTTCCTTCCTTCCTTCCTTCCTTCCTTCCTTCCTTCCTTCCTTCCTTCCCATAAAATTGATATTTCAGTGGGAACATGTAAAAATGTACCAAACAGTCTATTTCTGTTCAATTAAAAACATTTTTAAAAACCCTTGCCGATGTCCCTTGCACAAAATTCACCTTTACCAACTGCTCACCATGGCATTAATTACAACGACACAGAAGCTATTGGGAATACCGAGGCTGCTATCACAAACCATTTTGGCCTGTAATTTACCATTATTATTGCATTAGCTCTAAATGATACAAGCTGATACTGCCTTTAATTGCAGTTTGGTTAAATATATACTGGAGCGTTCCCTAGGGTTCTTTGTTAGATAAGCCACACACGCCCCACTTTCTCTTTCTCTTTCTCTCTCCCCTCCTCCAGCCTCTTTCTCCCTCTCCTCCCCTCATCTCCTTTTGCTCCCAAAACACCCCCATTAAAGAAATACGATTATAGC